>CM063170.1:146287501-151287501 GCA_031835075.1 Saguinus oedipus
AGGCAACACAACATATCTACAACCATACAATCTTTGATAAACCTGACAAAAACAAGCAATGGGGAAAGGATTCCCTGTTTAATAAATGGTGTTGAGAAAACTGGCTAGCCACGTGCAGAAAACAGAAACTGGACCCCTTCCTGACACCTTACACTAAAATTAACTTCAGATAGATTAAAGACTTAAACATAAGACCTGGCATCATAGAAACCCTAGAAGAAAATCTAGGCAAGACCATTCAGGACATAGCAGTAGGCAAGAACTTCATGACCAAAACACCAAAAGCATTGGCAGCAAAAGCCGAAATAGACAAATGGGACCTAATCAAACTCCACAACTTCTGCACGGCAAAAGAAACAGTCACTAGAGTGAATTGGCAACCAACAAAATGGGAAAAAATTTTTGCAGTTTGCCCATCTGACAAAAGGCTGATATCCAGAATTTACAAAGAACTAAAACAGATTTACAAGAAAAAAACAAGCCCATTCAATAATGGGCCAAAGATATGAACAGACACTTTACAAAAGAAGACATACATGAGGCCAACAAACATATGAAAAAATGCTCATCATCACTGGTCATCAGAGAGATGCAAATCAAAACTACCTTGAGATACTATCTCACGCCAGTTAGAATGGCGATCATTAAAAAATCTGGAGACAACAGATGCTGGAGAGAATGTGGAGAAATAGGAACACTTGTACCCTGCTGGTGGGAGTGTAAATTAGTTCAACCATTGTGGAAGACAGTGTGGCAAGTCCTCAGGGACCTAGAAATAGAAATTCTATTTGACCCAGCAATCCCATTACTGGGTATGTATCCAAAGGACTATAAATTGTTCTACTATAAGGACACATGCACACGAATGTTCATTGCAGCACTGTTTACAATAGCAAAGACCTGGAACCAACCCAAATGCCCATCGATGATAGACTGGACTGGAAAAATGTGGCACATATACACCATGGAATATTATGTAGCCATCAAAAACGATGAGTTTGTGTCATTTGTAGGGACATGGATGAATCTGGAGAACATCATTCTCAGCAAACTGACACAAGAACAGAAAATGAAATACTGCATATTCTCACTATAGGTGGGTGATGAACAATGAGAACACACGGACACAGGGAGGGGAGCACTATACACTGGGGTCTATTGGGAGGAATGGGGAGGGACAGCGGGGGGGAGCTGGGGAGGGATGGCATGGGGAGAAATGCCAGATGTGGGTGAGGGGGAGGAAGGCAGCAAATCACACTGCCACGTGTGTACCTATGCAACCATCTTGCATGTTCTGCACATGTACCCCAAAACCTAAAACACAATTTAAAAAAAGTAAAAATAAATAATTAATTAAATTAAATTAAAAAATAAAAAGCTACCAAATTAAAAAAAAATTACCTTTCTTAGCCTCATTTGGAGCTCTTTCAGAGTGACCATCTTTCATGTCTTTATCAGTTCTATCTGTATCTTGCTACTGCTAACATCTAAGAAACATCTACAGCCAATGCTGAGAAATGTTTTGCATATTTTTTTCATGTAATTCTCACAAAATAAAAACCCTAAGGCACAAATATTACTTTGACTTCAACATAGATAGGAGGAGAGGGGTCACATATAATGAACTGAGATTTCAGCCTGGGTGTTCTGACTGAAACGCTTAACCTCTCTGTGAATGTTGTCACACATGTTAGATTGTTTATTTACACCAAATTTCCTTTACTTTTAGTTAATATTTTTAACCTCTGTCTCTTTTGTTGATCAGTATACCTCAAGACAAAATCTTGGGATTGTAAAGTTCTTATTTTTCTTCAAGGTTTAAGTAGAAATACATGTTCAACTTGGAAAGAGATGTTTGTTAGTAGTCAATTAAATATCTATTCATCCATTCATGTCCTCTGCCATATTAAGAACATCCAAGTTTACCTTTGGGCAAATCAGCCTTCTCCCATTGTGTAGCAGGCATGTGGT
Source organism: Saguinus oedipus (assembly GCA_031835075.1). Lineage (NCBI taxonomy): Eukaryota > Metazoa > Chordata > Mammalia > Primates > Cebidae > Saguinus > Saguinus oedipus. Next base: position 146,289,473 of record CM063170.1, read on the forward strand.
TTGAATGAAATTGACTCCACTTTTGGCTCCAGGTGTGGACTCTGACTGATGTTAATCCATCTGTTAATCTAATCTCCACTGATTGAGGGAGGAATCGTAATTTAGATGAAAGCCAATCAGGATATAAACATCATCTGACTTCAGTAATTGGCTCAGGTAGGTCCAGACTGAAATTCAGGCATCTATGCCATGCTGGAGGGGAAAAAAAGCCCTCTCTCTGGCTCTGAATAGTGTGATGAACTGATATCACACTCACTTTTATATCTAAATTTAAATGTTTATCTCTTTCATTTGATTGAGAAATTTCTTTCAAATTTCTTCTTTTGAAAGATGCCTTCTATGTTTAATTCTATCCCAGGGGCCGGGCACGGTGGCTCACGCCTATAATCCCAGCACTTTGGGAGGGTGGATGTCGGTGGATCACGAGGTCAAGAGATCGAGACCATCCTGGTCAACAAGGTGAAACCCCATCTCCACTAAAAATACAAAAAAATTAGCGGGGCACGGTGGTGCGTGCCTGTAGTCCCAGCTACTCGGGAGGCTGAGGCAGGAGAATTGCTTGAACCCGGGAGGCGGAGGTTGTAGTCAGCCGAGATCATGCCATTGCACTTCAGTCTGGGTAACAACAGCGAAACTCCAACTCAAAAAAAAAAAAAAATTCTATCTCAGGAATAACTTTTAAAAACTCAATCAAATTAATTTCTCTAATTTCCCAATCTTTTCCTTCTTGAAATTCAATTTACTTGAAATTCTTTTCCTGAAACTCATTTATTAGTGCACTGAATTATCACAGTTCGAGGTCACCAGTAGCAAAGTTGCCTCTTAACTTCACATTGCAAATTAATTAGTTCCTGCCAATAAGCTGTACATAAAATATGTCTTTGCCTCCATTCAGACCACAAAAACCATATAATGTTAATGGTGGAAGGAAACATAGGGGTCATCTAATCCTACTTAATTATTTTACAGATGGGAAAATTGGGGCCAAAAGAAATTAAGTGACCTGCCTAAGGTCACACAGTTAATGGGAGGTGTCCTGTGATTCCTGGCTCTTTCCATTAAATCATGGCTCCTTGTGTTCAGTGAAGCCTACCAAAATTAAATAAATAAAACCTTGTATTTCAGGAAATGAGTCCCATTTCATAAAGGCTGGTACAATCAGTGTGCCATAAACCAGGGAGGCAACCTAAAAAGGGCAATAAATTGAACTGAATTGATTTTCAACTAGCAATGTAAATTATAATTTTCTGTGGCTAAAATTCTATTTAAACTTTGATAATCCCTGAAAATTAATTTTTACATCATTTTGGATTATAAAGTTGACTTGATGCTAGGAAACTATGTTGCAGATCCAATGGATTTGCTTTTATAAAACAACAGAAACTGTCAACACAAAAGAAACACCATTTTTTCTTTACCTGCTCTAAGACAATGTTAATTAAATACTAAAATATTTTTTATGTGCTTCCTATAGAGCAAACAGACATTCTTCTTTTGTTCTCCTCATTTGTAGCATGGTTTTTTTGTTTTCTGTTTTTTTTTTTTTTTTTAAAATGGAATCTCACTCTGTTGCCCAGCCTGGAGTGCAGTGACGCCATCTCGGCTCACTGAAACCTCTGCCACCTATGGGTTCAAGTGATTCTCCTGCCTCAGCCTCCTGGGTAGCTGGGATTACAGGCATGTGCCACCACACCCAGCTACATTTTATATTTTTAGTAGAGACAGGGTTTCACCATGTTGGTCATGTTGGTTTCCAACTCCTGACCTCATGATCTACCCTCCTCAGTCTCCCAAAGTGCTTGGATTACAGATGTGAGCTCCTGTGCCCAGCTTTGCAGCAAGGTTTTGTTAAAACCTCTCTGATCATCAGAATCAGTCCTGAAACTTTTTAAAGTGCAGATTTTCAACTGCATCTCAAATCAGAACCTCAAAGGGAGAGCTCAGATATGTGTATTGTTTAAAAAGTCCTCTGCTATTTCTGCTAGTTGGTCTAGTTAAGAAGCATAGCAATCTAGTATTTTATGAAATATGCATCTGGAAACATTTTATTGTTAGAAAATTCAATCATACAATCATACCCAAATATACTCATTCAGTGGACTATTGATGATAAGTGAAATAGATATCAAGATAGTCACATTTCATTGGTAAAAATAAGCATGTAAACAAATTCCAAATTTCATTGACTCTACGATTCCATTGATTGTAAGATAAACCACTATTTATGTTACACTAAGAAGAAAAGAACGTTGGTAATTAAGCTGACATGCCATTAGTTATAAGATGCTTTGTAATTTAAAGTTGATAAAAGCATGCATTTTAAAATTGATGTCATACAATAAGTTCTACTCTAGTAATTGAAGTTATAGTGGTGCCTGCCAGGTTGAAAGTGAGTAAAAGAGGGAGATTAACCTCCAGGATATCAGAAAAAGGGAAAACCCATATTAATGATTCTAGCAAGACATCTCCGTGGATCTTATATGCGTCAACATCTAAGGCTTTTCTGATAAGTAGATATCCATCCTGCTGAGCTCTGAGTTCCCATGATGTCTTAGGGAGGAGCTTTGGCTAAAACTGATGGCAGGATGGGGTCCTTCATCTGTAGATCTGACTTTGATGCACACCCTCACCTCCCTCCACCTCCCACACACACTTCTCTGAGAGGTCACTGAGAAGCAAAGCACTGAAGAAAAACCACCCTTTTAAAAAGTGATTTTTCACAAGGCTGACATTCAATTGTTGTGGTGTATCTAGGAGGAAGAATTTAATTTTAATAGGTTTTATAAGATCATTTGTTGTACAAAACATGTAGGAGTTGAATTTCTTGTTATGTTACTTGCTTCTAGTTTGTCTCATTTTAAAAAGCCAAAATTTAAACTGGAAGTTTTTACTTTTAACAATACAGTACTTATTGGGGAAAAAAGGGGATAAAACTTGAGTCTAGATTTTCCATTCTGCTTCCTTGATATTCAGTGTGAAAAATGACACATTTGACTTTATCTGTCCTTTTCATTTCATAGCTACCCATACTGATTTCATGAACACAATATCCTTCCTTATTTGTAATATTAATTTCATGTATTCTGGTTGCTCTGCTAACTTTGTTTACTTTGATACTGTGTATACTGCCTCCATTTACACTGCAGGCATTCTTTACATATATGCAGTTTTGGACTGTGCATTCATCTTTATCATTGAGAGTCCTTATTAGATTGCCGGAAGCATCCATTTGTGTAATTTCTCTGGGAGAAAGTAGGAGCTGCTTCTGTAGCTTCCATGCCATGCTGCTTTTAGTGAGAAAAGGGGAGGGGCAAGATATGCCACTGGGCAGTCGCTGTTTTCATGATCATGGCTGTTCACCCTTCATCTATGCCACACCAACCATCAGGAGCACTGCCCTTTCTCTTCAACCAGGGTACCCCTTTTCATTGTTCCTAATTGGTGGCAGACTTCCTGCCTAGGTTTTGTGGTCCAAAGTAGAAAGATGAACAGTGCTCAGTGTGTATTTCTGCTCCTTACTAATGAACTCCAAATAATGATCCTATCTAATGCCTAGGCCCCAACTATGCTGCGCTTCCACCGCTCTGTCTGTGGCCCACCATTACTGCTTCCCTTCACACATTCTGACCTACAATGTTTCTATTCAGTTTTATCCTGTCTGCCTTCCAGTGTTCATGAATTCATCACAAGTTTTGGTCTTCTGAGTTTGATGTCTTATTTTCAAGAGCAGTGACATATGTATGTGTTGTACTTATATTTTTAGAAATAATGAAGGATAGACTGTCAATTCGATCTCTTATCACTTCTCTGCTTCATATTTCAGGGAACTTCAGTTTCTAGCTTCCCTGTCTACTTTTGGGTAAGTTTGCAAATCACAGGCATTTGCAAAGATTACAAGATTGGAGAAGGAGAAAAGCCAGATTATTTTTCTCCCTCCTCTCTGCTTCTTTTGGCATTTTGAGCAACGGCTTTGTTTCCTGTGTGACGTCAGCACCCACTCACTGCCTCCCTTTAGGGTCCCAGGCCAGGGCTGGGGCCATACTTGGATGGCCCTCCCTCCTGAGTTCTATTACCAGAACATAGAAATCGTGGCTCTCTGCTTTTTTACATCTTTTATTTCTCTTTCTTCTGTTTTTCTTCTTCGCATTTCCATTACATGGTAACCAATGTCCTGTATTAAATTCCTTTTGTTTAAAAGACAGAATGATTTGTTTACGTGATGGTCCCTGAATGATACAGAGTAGGAGATAAAACATGTTCTCCGTTCATCACCTTGAAATGAACGCCTAGAAATGTTAGTCCATTTTAAGAGCACAGTTTCAATGCTATCTATAATCACATATAATCGAAAACCATATACGCATCCTGCAGTTTAAGTCCAGAACTTCTTAGCTAAGTAGAGTAGTTGGACTATCACAGCCCTTACACAGTTCTGCATTTTCTAATGTACTTGCAATAGTGCCTACATGACGAGGATTACTATTTGTCTAATGCCGCCAATTTCCATTTAGATCTTTGCAACCTGGTCTAAATAAAAATCATTTTCAACTTGCACTGTACCCATTTTTATATTCAAAAAAAGTTTGATGTCAACTCTGTCTGGGGTTTGCCAGTTTGTTGTCACTTCAGTACTGCCATGTTTGAGATGAGAGACATTGATTCAGCCACCAACAGCCTTTAATTGTCCATATATTTTAGCTGCTGTGGCAAGCACTTTACCTGTTGTTGCTGCCTGTTCAACCCAAGAAATCAAAATCCTTAAAACTTATTTTTCCAGAGAGAATTCCCTGCCTGCGTTCTCACCATTTCATGACAGGCAAGGAAAAAACAGTTATCACGGGACCGCTGTTACACATGTTGTATTTCTCCAAGGTTTTCCTCTCAAGAATCCATAAGTAGCTCTTCTCTCAATTGATTCCTTGCTCTCAACTAAAATTTGAAGTTCAAATTTGCTATTATGTACTACTTTGAATGATTCGAGATTATTCATTAGCTAGTTCAGCAAAATGATTTTTAACTAGAGACTTTATAATGGCCTAACTTCTTTTCTTTTTTTTATGAATATTTACACTGTTGAACTATAAAAGCTTTAAGTCACACAGGTGATGGTTTGTTCACAGGTATTTGCAACTAAAACAATTTTTTTCTTTGTTTTAACTATCATTTATTGAGTGCCAATTATTATATACTTTCAAATATACAATTTATATATTGTTGCCTTGTTAGATATGTTATTATGCTTATTTTAAAACCAAACTCAGATTTAGCAAATTTATATAGCTAATAAACATAGTCCAGACTTTTTTTCTATTAAACTGTTAGAATCATTGATTTTGTTAATTTGTAATATTTGTAACTGATGATCTGGTGCATTTTTTGTATTTTGTATTGTTGTGACAGGACATGATTTTTAGAATAAGACTAAAATTAACAGGGTCTCAGGTATCAGCTGCTTTTGCAAAGCAAATATATTTTAATATGTTATTATGTATATGAACACATCTTGTACTATGAATAATAAACATTCATTATAGTTATACCTAACAGCTAAAAATTTTAGTTGGAATCTTTCTTGTCTAAATTTCAAAAACAACTTCAGATTTTTTTAACACTCTGAGAAATCAGTTTAATAGCCACATAGAAGCTTTTGAAAAATGGTCTATGACAAAACAGCTTCCAGTGTCCCCAGTGAGTTTTAAGAGTTCCATCACTTCTTTGTTAAAACACCAAATCAAAAAAACCTGTTGGTTATTCAATCTAAAAGATTCCACAGGACTAGACTCTTTGAAGATGGCCAAAGAACTACTACCAGGTAAGAAAAAGTTTTTGTCTGTGATTCTGGAACTTACAATAGACTCTTTTCCATTCTGCTCCATCTCATCTACTATTAGAGTTTCACCCACTGGTCTGACTGAGGTTACATGCTCTGTTTGAGATATTTGTTCTGATGGAAAACGTTTTACTTCTGGGAGTTAAAACAAGACTCCATGGCATATCAATGCCAATATAATTAAGATTCTCTAAGCAGGAATAAACAATGTGCATTGTTTTCTACACTGATTTATTCCCCCTCACTTTCCATCTGGAACTACCATTTTCAAGCAATCCCCACAAATATGTGGAGGGCCAATTTAGCAGGCTGTATAAGTACTTATGCTTCAGAAAACTCTTTTTTTTAAATTTAGGATTCCACGGGGACAGCCAATGTGGGCACATTTAGCATCAGCTTTTAGTCCCAGTTCACTCCTTCCTGCCTGAGTTTCTAAGCCACATATGCTTTCATCATTCCAGCCCACTGATTCACTGAAAAATAAATACTGAGGTGATAATTAATTAGAAAGCTGCATTTTCTTTTCCTACAACAAGTTAAGTGTTTCTTCCTGCCAGAATTTGGCTTTCAGGAAAGGAGGTGTGTAAGGTCCTTATGTTTGGGTTTACATTGGTTCATTTTTCATCAGATTCTCGAAGCTTTGATACCTGTGGCTTAATATTCATAACATTTTGCTTGGATTTTTAACTTTATTCAAAACCCATATAACTTCCACAACCAGTTGAGACGAACCAGATGAAAGATTCCAACCACATCCACTCACCACACTAATTTGCTGCTGTTTCCTTAGGTTTCTGCTCTCCCATCTGTGTGGCTTGGTTCGTGTGAGGCCAGATTGAGAAATGGGTGGGAAATTATTACCTAACTAAAGGAGTGTTAATCATTTCCACTTAATAGAGGGAACATTTTTATTGCTACTTTACTGATGGAATCTTCCCCCAGGCGAGAAACAATAACAAAATCCCTCCTACTTGCCTGTCTCAAAAGAATTCTGTCTGGGAAATAACCAGCACCAAGAGATGTTTATTGAATGCCCTCAGGGAAGTAGTACTCCTTTGGATGTCCCAGGAATCGTAGAACAGTTTCAACAAGGATTGGGTAAGCCAGATGAAAAGAATAAGCACTAAACTTGGACTCAAAGGTTCCAAGTTCCAGTCTGGCCACTGTTTATCAGCTGTGACCCTGGAACACTCAAGAACAGTCACTATTTATTGAACAACTCAAATTTGCCAAGCATTTTACATTCATTTCTAAAAATGTCAAACCCCACAATAATTACTGAGCCCCATTTTGCAGATTAAAACAGAATAAGGCACAGAGAGGTTCAATGACCTGCTCAAGTCCAAACAGCAATTTGCTGAGCCAGGAACTAGCTCTGGGTTTTATTTTTCTGACTCCAAAGGCTACTACTTTTTACAATACCATGACAAATTATTTTCCTTTTCTGAGTTTTAGTTTTGATTTACTTTAATCTAAAAAAATACAGTGATTGGGCTAAAGCTTAAAAATGCTTTTGAACTTGGATACCATAAGATTCTATAATTGAGCCTAAGCCTTAGACTTGGGGAGATTACACTTTGGTTCAGTTCAGCCCAAACAATACACATATTTATAAAGTAAAGCTGAGAAGCATTGGGTAGGAAGGAGGTGGAAGTGGTATGAGATTAAGGGTCTGGTATTAATCTGGGAAAGCTTCCGGCCTAAAGGGTTTTCATCTGGTACCGGCAGGCAGCGGCACAATGTCAGGTGGCAGATGGGAGGAGGTCAGCTCAAGCCTCAGAGGAACAGGGGCAAACACTGTTGCAGATGATTCAAAGTGAGAGACCATTAGCAGGTCTGACTGACTGAATAACAGACTCTCAGGATCAAGGCACTCGTGCTGTGGAAAACGAAAATGGGCCCCTCACTCAGTATCCTTCCCTCCATGGGAATTCAATAAACATTATTGACTGACTGACAGGTGAACTGAACTGCAGAATTGCTTTGAAGCCCACAGTTACAAGCTATAATAGAGAAACTGTCAAGAGATTCAAATTCATGGAAAACCATGAAGGAATAATGTTTCCATGTTTCAGAGCTTGCCAAAATATAGTTTCCTTTCTGCTGTTAATTTCCTCCTCCCTTCTAATTCCTTTTTTTAAAAACTTTTCCATCTAGGAGAATTCTATTTCATAACTACACATAATTAAGATTTAGCATTTTTCTTTTTAACATCTTCAAAATATTAGCAAATGTTAACAATGTAACTTTTCTAGCGTCCTAGGAGGACAAGGGGCACCAGTTGTAAATACCTCTCTAGTTTTTCCTAAGGTAAAACAGTATTAAGAAAGGAATTCTAACAGCCATAGGATCACAAGCCACAAAGCAGCTCATTAAAAATGCAGGCTGGGAAACTATAGCAGAATTCTTTATCACGAGTTCGAATTGTTTTTGTTTTTTTCTGTAACGTGGTATTAATCAACTGCTCCTAAATGAGGCTTAGGAGATGCCATTTTTGTACCTATAAAAACAATCATATCTGCTATGTGCCAGGCACCTTTTGTTAGAAACTTTGTGTATTATCTTTAATCCTCAAAGCAATTCTTTAAGATAGAAGAAATTTCAGGACATATTGGTTCGGTGACACCTAAGACAGCAAAGCCAGGGTTGTAACACTGATCTGTTTGACCCCAGATTTTCAGCTTCTTCCATGCTGCACCTTATAAAAGATAAGTTTAGACTAACAAGTACCTGTGCTTGTCCTCTAACAAAAGTCATTGTCATTATACTTAATAATTATTTCAGAATATCTTTAGACCTTTACAGAATCACTTGAAATATGCCATAAAGCACTGACACCCCAAAATATTTCTCTCACCTTGCCTGGAAGGCAATTTTCCATTTTGAAGTTTAATGGGTATAGTCGACCCCATCAAGAAGGGGGATAGTTGTGAATAAATGTTTACCATAAGGTTAAAACGGTTATTTAAATATGCCTCCATGTTAAGAAGTAAGGGCAAAATCTGGGGTCAGGCAAATTTGCGATGAGTGGGATCCTGCCCCATTTATTAACTGTCACCTTGGGAGATGGTAGATTTTGCCCTTGGTGGAATGATATCTACAACTGGTAAGATTAGTTTGCAGCAGAAATGGGGTATGGAGCTAGATTTCAGGAAAGAAGAAATCAGAACAGAATAAATAAATGGCTGGAAGGAGAAATATCAAGTGTCCTCCATGGATTGGTGTCCACACACAAAAAAATCTCCTTTAACCTTTCCCACTGTCAAATGAAAAGGGAGAGCTAAATGACTTTCAACCAAATAACATTTGTGTTCTGAGTTTCTCTGAATGTATTTTGCTGAGAAAGGAAAGTATGAGGGCCTGTTGGGGTGGAGGGGGGGAATTGGCTACAAATCCCAAATTTCTCCAGAGAAGAAAAGAGAAGTTACACAGCAAAGCACAGCTTGAGATTTTAGCCTACAGCATCAATAGAACTATGTGTACATCTCCAGACTCCTCTAAATCAGAGCCTTCCATATTGCGCATGGAACATAGTCTGTATATTAACCCCTTCAGTACCTATTAGAACTCACTTTCCTCCAGCTTGCTTTGTCTTCAGATCTGAAAAGCACCTTTCATTGAAGCTTCCATTGGGCTTGTGATCCTGTGGTCAGTTCTGTCCAACAAACTGTAGGCAGAATTCTAGTGAAGACTTGCCTTCACATAAAAGAAGAAATCTTCCCTTTTCTCTTTCCTGATGATTCCTGCCAGGAATTCAAATGCAATGCCACTTTGGCAGCATAATTTTGTGACCATGATTAGGAAAACCTCTCTGTGGGGAAGGAAGAGTAGGAAAATAAGGCTTCCTTGATGACATTTGCTCCCAGCCTTTTTCCAGACTGTTATATAAGAAAATTAAACTCCCTACTGGTTTTAGCCATTGCTTGTTGTGCTTTCTGTTACAACTAAAAGCAACCTGAACAAATATGTGCATCTCTGAGATGCTGAATCCTGTGTGCCCTATAGTCTTACAAACTTGCTTTGCTGTTCTCACACAGATTTATAATTGCCTTACAAATGTGGCACAGTATGTGGATAATAAACTGCTCTAGGTGAATTTCATTTCTTGTAAATTTAAGAAATGACATGGAGTGCTATTAAAATCAAATCCATCTGCATGTAAACATCTATGCCTATGTGAACATAAATGTGTACATATAGTTGGCCCATGAGCTCAGAGCTACACCCCATACTGAGATTTTTGCAATTCAAAACAAATGTGCAAACTAAAAAATATTTCTTGATAAATGCCGCCAACCTGACCATTCCAACAGCTACTCAAAAAGCCTCAGGTACAATACTGCCATGAAGGGTTGGGTGTTTGAAGACATCAGTTAGGGTAGCCTCACTTGGCAGATAAGATTTGGATCAATAACCACTGCAAAAATAATCACTACAAAAGCAGTCAGTCAAAAGGCTGCTTTTTTACATCAGATGGGTTCTTTCTGTATTTGTGCACTTACTCTCGCCACAATTTTCACAGAGAATCAAAGGCTCAAAGACTGTGAAAATATTCAACGGATGCAATGGAATTGAAACCAGGACATAAAGAAGGTTGCTCTCCATGAGCTCCTGATTTCCTCATAAAATGTGGCTCACTTTCTGTTTTTTTAGCTTTGTCTGCTACTTACCTTCCCCGTGGCAAAGACTGAGTTCTTTGTTCAAAGTAAAAAACTGTCATTGTTTTATTGATTTTCATGTCTTCATGTTTAATACATTGTCTTGTTTCTATGGTACCAGTAGTAAGCTTTAATGTTCTTTTTGTAAATTCTTGAATGAAGATATAGATTAAACAAAGACAAAAACTTTTAAATTTCTTTACACGTACATGGCCTCCTTTTTGGTCTTTTCCTATACAATCCTTCCTTTTTTTTTTCTTAAATATTATGTTGAAACATTATGTTTAAGTAAAGCGAGGAAAAAAGGATGAATTGTATAGAAAAGACTCACAAAGTTTTTTTTTTTTTCAAATTCTGAAATTTAATTAGAAAACCTCACCCATTATACAGCAATTAGATATCGTTTTAGAGCCATTCTTTTCCCCCAGAGGGTTGGCAGTATAGATGGGAGACTGAAATTTTCCAGCACATCAATCACCAAATACTGTCAGCTTTTCCTTTCAGGGTAGAACAGGCCCATATGAATATTTAACTACAGCTTTATTACAAAAACTAGTGATAAATATTATGTTTGATAATAATCTAGGAAGATAACTATGTACCTATTAGCTCACGCTTCTGAAAATTCTTAACGTATATCTTCATGTTTTAACTGCATCCTAACAAACAGACCAGCCTAGTCATTGCAATAGACAATTTCTGGAATAAGGACCATGTTCTCAAAAATAACTGCTATAAATATCTGATATCTGAATTATTATTCATCCCCCTCAGTAGCATTACATTTTATTACAAGTAAAATCCAAGACTTCATTTGGTGGTACTGGATTAGTTACCACACAATCAAGCCTAAGAGATAAGATCTTCCTGCTAAAAGTTTCAGAATAAAAATTATTATATCTTCACATCACCACATATAACATATTAATTCCATCAATGGGACTTCAGTCCTGTTTGCTAATCAACCCTAGCATTAAAAAAAAAAATGTTTTTTAATTGTGTTCACCAGAATTCTTTTCAGAGAGAACACTAAAATTTTTTAGAAAAAAATTCATGAACATTTAGGGCTGGATGAAGGGGCAAATAAGATTTTCTTCATAGTGTTCTACAAAACAAAGTGGAGGCATTTCCTGGTTATATCAGAAAGGTAGAGAAAAGAGTTGAAAGTGAAACACAGGACGAGGGGAGGAACAAAGAGAGGGGACAAAAGGCTGAAACTCTACAGAAAGACGCCATTTCCAAAATATCGTCAGTAAAGTTACAGGGTCCTGATCTATTGCAATTTGTGTGGATTAATTAATATCTTTGTTTAATTATTCACTGACTTCCTTATTAAAACTGATGACAAGGAGGGCAGCTTAGACCAAGGGCTTTATAGTGTTGGGAGCTGCAAGAAGTAGAAGAAAGGGAAGGAAATTTCAAATTTTAGGAGCTGTTTTACTAATACTTCACGGGGAAAAAAGCCCCAAAGGAGTATGAGTGTCATAGAGTTTTTCCAGATCTTTCCAATGACAGCCCAGTGAGATTCTAAACACAATCATTTCATATATGGAAAGATATTTGCTGAAGAATAATCCCATTGCCATTTTCCCTAGGTGAAAATTTTTGTACTACCCTTTCTTAGTGAATATTTTTATATCATGAAGACTTACTTCTTATGTCTATAATTCTGAATGTTCTCCACTTAAAGCATACTGAGTTGGTTATGAACAAATAGAGGCATTCCACCAGGTGTCCTTTAATGCACCTGGAATAGGTTTCAAATAATTTTTTTTTTTTTTTTTTTTTTTGAGACGGAGTTTCACCCTTGTTACCCAGGCTGGAGTGCAATGGCACAATTTCGGCTCACGGCAACCTCCACCTCCTGGGTTCAGGCAATTCTCCTGCCTCAACCTCCTGAGTAGCTGGGATTACAGGCACGCGCCACCATGCCCAGCTAATTTTTTGTATTTTTAGTAGAGACGGGGTTTCACTATGTTGACCAGGATGGTCTCGATCTCTTGACCTCGTGATCCACCCGCCTTGGCCTCCCAAAGTGCTGGGATTACAGGCTTGAGCCGCCACGCCCGGCCAACGTTTAAAATTTCTCAGGAATTACATATCTTCAAAGCATGAAGATAAAGTGAATTGTAAATTATCTTTATGTTGTTACTATGCGGCACTCCCACTTTAGCTGATAAATACTAAATACTTAACACCCTTTTTGATTCATGGGAAATTAGTTTGAATTATGCATGTTACTCAAAGTAATCAGGGATGCTTCTTAGGCAAGGACTGTGATCATCCTGCTGTTAAAGAAATTGGGAAAAGCAACAGAGAGTAGCTGGCATGAGATATGGAATGTAAATGATAGGACTGTGACAGCAGAAATAAGAAGATGTCATTTCTGAAAGACAAGACATGGAGACAAGAAAACGGTGTGTTTGAAGAGGAGCCTATGGTCTCAGTCATCTGGTAGGTGACGTACGGAGTCAGCATTAGGAGCCAGTTTTTGGCACTAGTGTTGATGTTCTCATGATAGAACAGTGGTCAGGCACCTTCAGTGAGCTTTTCATGCATTGGGCGTTGACAAGTGGAAACCAGAAAGGAATAAGTTGGACGATGCGAAGTGTTGACTACAGCTGGCAAATGGGTGTGATGGGGACCAAAATTATTAATGAATGACTGTTGCCATCTTCCCCATCTGCACATCTATCTACTCAAGAGGAAGATGACTTTTCTAAAGAGTTTCTTCCCTTTCTCTACCTGCCTAGGAGGGCCCTGACTTGTCAGTTGCATTCTTTTGGCTCTCACAATCAAGAATGAAAAATAGATTTAAAAAAGTACATAATCAGAGAGGCAGAAAAAGGCCTGTGCCACTGTTATTGAAATGTAATGGAATGCAACAATCTTCAGAAACTCCCAATACACAAGTTGAAAACAGCTTTCCTTTAAAAAAAAAAATCCGCACAAAGTTAGATAATCAGAACCAGAAGTTTAAGGAATATTCTCTGCAGGGGGTAGCTCAGCACCATTATAATTTGGACATAAATATAATTTATAATCATTGGTTAATGTGGTCAGAGGCTATTATGGTAGGCATAAATGAAAGGCTGGCAAGATTTTACTTAATTAGACAGGGACTTGGGAGCCATTGAGGGCTGCTGAACAAGGGGCCAATGTGATTAGTATTCTTAGGAAGAATATGTAACAATATATCAATCTCAATGAAAATAAAAATAAGAAAATAAAAGACAAGTGAAATCAGATAGGAGACTTTGAACTATGCCTGGTGAAAAGTACTGAGGAACTGTAATAAAACAGGGGAGAATGAGATAGAAAAGAGAAGATGGCAAGGTATTTGGAAAGTAAAATCAACAGAACCATTATAAGAGGCAAAGGAAAAGGAAGAGTTGAGATTTGGTACTTGAGGCCTCAGGAACTGAAGGAATGAGAGTGCCATTAATAGAAGTGAGGATGCCAGAAGAAAAAGCTGACTTCAGGGTAGAAATAATCAGCTCAACTTTACCAAAGTTATTTCTGATATACAGGAGGAACTCTGGGTAAGGTGCCCAGTGGAGAGCTAGAAATGCAAGTGCTAAGAGGAAAGGTCTGTGTCCGTTGTGCCCACTTTTCACCGCCTTATGTATCTCTGAAGCTCAGCATGTATCGGGTGACCAAAACACACTGCGTAGATATATACACGTGCATATGCATGAATGCAGAATGGGCACATGTTGTCCAGTACTCTATTAGAGTTCTTATGATATGCTATTGCTGTTTTTTTCATGCTTGATTCTCTTTATAGATCCTGAGTTTTACATATACACCTTAGATTTTCATTATTGAGTGCCTGGTAGACATTAAATCCTCAATATATATTTCCAGAGTTAATAAGTTAGTAGACCCTCTTTTAGTTAATATACAGCCCAATTCACAATTCTCAACTCCCTTTTTTATATTAAAATAATATAGATACACTAAATGCCATATTAATAAATAGCTAAATGGACATATCTATAAAACTTATTTTAAACAAAGAGTACCATCATAGATTTGTCCCATTGCTTTGGGAATATAATTTCGGTATTTTAACATTTGGTAATTTTGTTTGGACTAATAGTTTCCTTAAAGTTGTCAGAAATCGAGGCTTAGCACAATGGCTCATGCCTGTAATGCTAGCACTCTGGGAGACCAAGGCGATAGATCATTTGAGGTCAAGAGTTCCAGACCAGCCTGGCCATCAATGTGAGGAACCCTGTCTCTACTAAAAACACAAAAATTAGCTGGGTGTGGTGGTGTGCGTCGGTAGTCCCAGCTACTCAGGAGGCTGAGGCAGGGGAATCCCTTAAACTTGGGAGGCAGAGGTTGCAGTGAGCCGAGATCGGGCCACTGCACTCCAGCCTGGGTGACAGAGTGAGACTCTGTCTCAAAAAACAAAAAAAAATATTGTCAGAGATTATATTTTCTTCCAACTACAAAAAGCCTAAAAAAGACCTTTGAGCAACAACTTGGAAAAAAATTTTTAAGGTAAATTTTCTTAATTTCATGAATGGCTGAGGTTCCCCATAACATATGACTCACTTTTGTCCCTAGACAAGCTTTCAGAGCAAAAGAAAACTGCAAAACCGAAGTCTCACAAGTCTCATGTGATGCCAGGCTCTTCCAAAGTTCCTCCCTCTCCCACTGCAGAGTGTGAGGGGCTTCTTACAGAACATGGCATTTCTATCGGGAGCAAGATTTTTATCTTATATTCTAGGTTAAAAAGATTTGACAATATGATACACACACACACACACACACACACACACATTTTGAAAGGATCTCTTTTGTTATTATGGATCATTCACTGGAGATGTTCACCGTAAGTGTGGCTTAATAGTAAAATTAAAAATTCAAAATTTTGGTCTGCAAGGAGTCCCCCCCCATTTCCTTTGGGCTGAAATGGCTTCATGAAAGTTAAAAAAAAAGACAAACCTTGAAAACAACATCTGGTGTTGAGTTGAGAAATGAGAACCAGATATGCTTTATTATCCGTATTTCAGTTCACATGATTAGCCTGCCAGTATGGTAAAAGGAAAAAGGTTTAATAATTTAATTTGTGTTTTGTTAAGAAGAAATAATAGAAATATTTTAATGCTTAAAGTAGTTATGGGTATTTTTTTAAAGTATACAGGCCATCCTTAAATATACATAAAGAATACTAGAATTCATATGTTTTTTTATATTTTTAGCATTATTACAATTCACTGTAATGAATTCTCTGCAGGGTTTCCTCTAAGTAGCAACAACCAAGCGATATTAAGGGCACATTTTAAAAGCTTTACAAACTGGTTTTCTGAGTGCTTTATAGTAGATGGGTTCCTGAAAAAAATGCTGACAGCAAATAACCATATGATTCAGCAATGTCATTGTCAGTACACATCCCATTCAGAGTGCATCATAAAAGAACAAGTCAAATTTTTTGTTTTATGAAAATTTCAATGATTTATATAAAATGAAATTTATATATAAAAATGAAAAATTGAAGATATAAGCAGAAACTTTGGGATAGGGGATTAGTACAATTCTAAGTTGTTTAAAATTTCTGAAGTACTATGGACACGTTTATTTTACCTTTACAGTAAACTCAAAGAAACCAAGCATATATTATTATTCCTGTTAAGCAGATGATAATATTGAAATTGATAAACATGATCTGTTATAGTTACTTTTATAGTGCTAACATGTAGCAGAAACTAGGACTTCTGTACCTTAGATCAGGATGTTTTAAAAATATGTATTTTATGCTATTTTTCTACAAGTTACTGAAAATCCAACAAGCTGTGTCCCTATATAGCTGGTATTTGGGATCTAGAGTTTAACTGCACTAAATCCTAGAAAAATACACCTACATGAAACATCAGGACTTAAAAACAAAGATATTAACATTGCACTTGGAATATCAATGTGGTAAAGAATCTCCTAGATCTGCAACTCATTACTTTAATGGAGTATTTTTATTAATGGATTTTTCTAATTGACTTTGTAAATGATTTCCTTTTCTACTTTTTCAATTGTTTTACATGTAACCTTCTCCATAATCTTCCCTTTCCAAGCAAAACTATATGGTTATAAATATAGGTCCTTTATTCATTCAAGTACAGAAAAAGAAAAAAATTGTCTAATATATATTATGTATTAATAAGAATTATTTCCTTTTTTTGAGGGGAGATGAAAAGACATCGTTTAAAATGTACTCTTAAATATTACAAATGAGAAAACTGAAGTGGAATGTTTCCATTTCTTAAAATGGAGCCCTTCCTTCCTTCCTTCCTTCCTTCCTTCCTTCCTTCCTTCCTTCCTTCCTTCCTTCCTTCCTCCCTCCCTCCCTCCCTCTCTCCCTCTCTCCCTTCCTTTCTCTCTCTCTCTCTCTCTCTCTCTCTCTCTCTCTTTCAGATGGAGTCTGGCTCTGTCACCAGGCTGGAGTACAGTGGTGTGATCTCGACTCACTGCAACCTCCAACTCCCTGCTTCAAGCAATTCTCCTGCCAAGTAGCTGGGATTATAAAGGCACATGCCACCATGCCCAACTAACTTTTGTATTTTTAGTATAGTAAAGACGGGGTTTCACCATGTTGGCCAGGATGATCTTGATTTCCTGACTTCATGATCTGCCTGCCTCTGCCTCCCAAATTGCTGGGAATACAGGCATGAGCCTTCAGGCACAACCAAAATGGAGCTTTCTAAGTTTCATGGTGGCACAGCCCTTTGGCTGTCCTGTCAAGATCAGTCCCAAAGTCTTATTCCAGTACTAAATTATCAAGTTTCCCAAAATGACTATGAACCCTGAAACAATTTTCCTTTTTCTTATTCCCTCCCCAATTAATAGTCAGTCCTGTTACTTTATGTAGAATTAGCAATAATAATAGCAACAATAATATATGTCCATCATTATTACAATGTACTATTTCCATAGAAATGAGGAATAGTTGAGAAAAATCACAAAATAATAATAATGTACATGATTGTTTTGTACTTTACAGTATATGCAGTTCAGCTTACTCCTCAAAACCAGTGACTTAGTGAAGATTTTATTCTTCCAATACTAATGAAATAGAAATAGGGGCTTGGAGAAGGTCAATAAGATATGCAAGATTACTGTATTAGTCCATTTTCATGCTGCTTATAAAGACATACCCAAAACTGGGCAATTTTCAAAAGAAAGGGGTTTATTGGACTTACAGTTCCATGTAGCTGGGGAGGCCTCACAGTCATGGCAGAAGATGAAAGACACACTTCATATGGTGGCAGACAAGAGAAAAGAGCTTGTGCAGGAAAATCCTCTTTATAATAACCATCAGATCTCATGAGACTTACCGTTGTAAGAACAGCATGGGAAAGACCTGCCCCATGATTCAATTACCTCCAGTCATGTCCCTCCCACAACACATGGGAATTCAAAATGAGATCTGGGTAGGGACACAGCCAAACCATGTCATTTACATTGTCAGTAAATGGCAGAATGGGATTAAGGATCTCGGTATCTCTGCTCTGCTGCTGATTTGCAGGCGGTTCATGCTATCAAGTTCCCTAAATCAAAAGCTACACTCACTTCGAATAGCCAGGTGAGACAAGTGTGGACCAGTCTGAAATTCAGAAGCTCTGAATTCTCCGCACTTCCAGCCTGATTTAGTTTTCTAAGGCAATATGACATCATAGTTAAAGGCATGGGCCCCAGAGGCATCCAGACCTTGTTTTGCATGCTTAATTCCTCCACTCACTAGCTCAATGAGCTTGAGCAAGGTAGCTTCTCTCAATCTCAGTTTTCTTCCCTGTAAATGGAGATTTTCATAAAACTTAAATGAGATAACAAATGTAAAATTCTTGACCATGATAAATGTTATATTAATCATTTTTACAAGCATTTTACTTTATGCTGATTTCTCTTCTCTCACTAATACTCTGCAACTGTTAATAGTTTCTTAGAGGAAAGAAAATAAAAACACATATAGGTTTCATCACACACAAAAAACTGAACATACATGGAGACTTTATCCCCCAGGGACTTACATTCTACCTCTTGGAATTATTGCAAGGTCCCTTGAATCCGGATGTAACATAGCATTTCTTTGGACTGAATAAATAATACATCTTGCCTAGCCATGTGACTCCATTTTTTAACCTCTAGGTTTTTGCTCTAATAATAAATAAATTTAAAGCTTTACTGAAAAGATGTATTGAATTCCATTATGAATTTTCTTGCTCAGCAAATAGTTAAAATAGCATTACAACTATAGATGGGGTAAGAGGGCATTGCTTTGTGAAAATATTTGACATTATTCAAAAGGGATGGAAATGAATTTTCTCAGATATTTGAGCTTTCAAACTTTGATCAACATAAATTTATAAGTTTTTTAAAATTATATTGTCTTACATTGATTCATAGAGGTTAGAAGATTCCTTTTCATTTATGGTTCAATCCATTCCCTTGAATGTATGCCAAAAACTAAATTATGATCATATTTGATGACATAATCATAGTTAACAGTAAATACTTTGTTTTTTCCTCATCTCCTTTTGATTTTATCACCCTCTCTATTTAGGATTAAAATACAGTAGCAACAAATGTAAATGTGAGAAACTTGATCCTAATTCTAAGTGATTCATTCAATGATACCCCAAACTCTTAATACATATTTTAGGTGGTGATAATTTCATTAACATATTTGTGTGCATCAATTTAGAATATTTCTGTATCTTTTAGGATGCTCTCAGTCACATGTAGTAGAAAACTCAAAATGGCTTAAACATTAAGGAGACTCTTGTCTTGCATAGCTGAAAATTCAGAGATAAGGTGGGGTTCAGGGAGGTATGAATCCAGTGGTTCTGGCTGAGCTCCTCTGCAGTTCCCTCAGCTTGCTCTACTCCACCTAACATGGTCCTTGAGATGGAACAGGATAGCTTGAGAATACACATGTTCTACAACCAAAAATGACCATGGCCAAGAGAAGAAAATTAAGTGCCTTGCAGAATTCTTTCATAATAGAGAAGAAAACATCTTCCTGATTTCTCCAGTAACTCCCCTCTTCTTCAAATACCTTTGGTTAAAATTGGGTTGCATCCCCACTTGTGTACCAATACTTGATTCAGTGGGACAATGGAATGACAAAGGTCAGTTTCCCCCGAGGAACTTGGCTATATGAGAAAAGGGTGATGAGAAAAACAAAATTGGGATTCCTTGTAAAGGAAAAAGTGAAGAACACATAGTACTTTACAGGCAACCATCGGCATTCTCGTCCTCTTTCCATATCTACCCATTCATTTTCCTGAGAGGTATTTACTAAGTCAGTTAAGATTCTGAAACAGAAATACTCATTCTGACATGCCCTTGGAAGAAAAGTATAAATGTTTTAAATATTAAATAAATTGGCTGGAGGTATGAAATTCTTATACTGCTGCCAACAGACCACATCGCAAGTCATGGACAAGATTAAATTTTAAGTTTAATGGCTGGGATAAGTACAAGTATAGGAAAACAGGCCTCTGCAAATATGTTTTATGCACATATAAGGGTACATATTACTCCTTAAAAATGTAACCAGAAGATTTTGTACAAACTAACGTGAAAAAAGAAAAATGAGATTTCTCATGAAAAGCACACTGCTTTGGGATTAGGCATGCAGGCATGATCCAGTATTAAGATTCCTACAATGCCAGATACTACTATAATCCACAGACTAATTTCAGCCAGTGATCTGTCCAGAACCCAGTAACAAAACTTCTCTGGAAATGAGATTTTACTTACAAGAAGATTTACACACTACTGGTAATATTTACTGTAGTTTTACAAAATGGAAAACAAGGGATTTTCAGAGCTCTAATATAACCAAAAGGAAAATACTGACTTTCTGGAAATGATGTTTTGGACATTAGTGACTGTATCAAAGTAGAAAGTATTTTAATTTTAGAATTTCTTTTTTATTCACTGCCCCCATAATTGTTCTAAAGTGCTTGCAACCATCTGCCCCAAAGAAGCATTGGGCATTTTTTTAACACTAATGTAAGGTTGAAAAGTGATTATTTATAGTAATTGATTATTTCAGTATTCATAGAACAGATACTATATGCCTAGAAATAATTGTAATACATAGCTCCTGCCCTCAAAGAGTTTAAAATCTATTAGACAGAGCCAATCCAAAACTTAGGAAACAATTAGTAAATAATACAAGATCATATTTCATTAACTATTAAATTATGAATCACAGGATACTGCTGTAGAAAAGTCCAAATGAGGAATATTGTGTGCTTTAGACAAATTATAGAAGCTGTCATCATCACACCAGCATCTATTAAACACTCGTATTGGGCCAAATATATTCCATATCAATTAATCTCATAACAATGCTATAAATTCTATCACTATCATCATTTTATAGACAAGGAAATTAAGGCTTGGAGTGATAAACTTGTTCAAAGTAAAAAAGTTAATAAAAAGCAGGATTAGGCCAGGCGTGGTGGCTCACACTTGTAGTCCCAGCACTTTGGGAGGCTGAGGTGGGCAGATTACCTAAGGTCAGGAGTTTAAGACCAGCCTGGCCAACATAGTGAAACCCTGTCTCTACTTAAAATACAAAAATTAGCCGGGCATGGTGGTGCACACCTGTATTCCCAGCTACACAGGAGGCTAAGGCAGGGAGAATGGCTTGAACCCAGGAAGCAGAGATTGCAGTGAGCTGACATCTCCCCAGTATACTCCAGCCTGGGTGGCAGAGCGGGACTCCATCTTAAAAAAAGGGTGGATTCAGAATTGAGCACATATAGTCAAATACTGGAATCTCATTGCTTAGCTAGTAAGGTATTTTGCCTTCAGGAGTAAGATAAATTTGGTAAGCACTTGCAACCTTAGTACTCCTTAATCAAGGAGATTGAAGGGCATTTTAGGAAGAAGGACCAGTGTAAGTGAAAGTACTGTCACTGAAGTGCATGGTGTGTATTGAGGTCCTTAAAGAAATTACCCAGACTGAATCTAAAGTTTGGAAAAGGTAGTAGGGGGAGAAAACATTGGAAAAATCCACTGGGGTTGGATTATAGAGGTTAATAAAAGCATTAAAGAGTTTTGTAAAATAATTTCTCAGTATAAGAAAACTGTTCAAACTCTCTCATCTCCTCTCTTTCTCATCCTCACCTGCATTTCTAAACTCACGGCACTTGAAATGAATCATGAGGACCACCCAACATCTTTCAAAGGTTTAGATTAAACTCAGAAGTGTAGACGTGTTCTTAATAGCTAAAAGGTTAATACTTTTCAAATCCTGGGTCAGACTACCCCAGGGAGAAATGAAGAGATATTCTGATGACCTGGAAATCCCACAGACCCCAGGTGGCTTCCCAGGGCAGCTCCGTCACATTCCACACATTTTGCAGTCTGGCATCGCCATGTCAGCTTGAAATAGAATGCAGACTTAACACTGTCAGAGTAGAAGTTCTCCTCATAAGGTGAAATGGAAAGAGCTCCAAAACTGAAATAGCTCATGCATACAAGTTTATAAACATATGGGTAACCTATAGAAAAAAAAAAAAAGGTCATTGTGATTGCCCCTGGGAAAGGTAGCTGGGAAGCTGGAGGACATGGGAAGAGAGAAAAATTATTTTTCCCTGTCAATCTCTTGTACTTTTTCCATTTAGAAGACTATATATGTTTTATTGCGCATTCAAAAATATGTATATTGCAAGTGAATTAGCTTTCCATTGAAGACTATGATCACATTACCTCAAAATCTCCCAATTTGCAGGTCAAACACCTCTGGTTCCTGGTTTGTAGTACCCTTGTCACCCTGGTTGAGTCTCCTCTGGTTTGTTGCAGTCAATCAAAAATTTTGACACCTGAAAGTAGATAGAGCATTTAGGTATTGTCAGGTTCAAAAGAGAACAGAACTGTACCTTATCTCTTAGTTGCTATAATTTTATCTATGCAGCCTCAACATTTAATTAGTTGTTTTGGCAGCTACAAATCTCTGTTGACCCATATTGTGATAGCAGTCAACCAGAACCCCCAACTTCCATTAACATTCATCTTCTTCAACATGTGCTTCCACAGTTAGATTTTTGGACTTTATATTTATCCCTGATAAATCTCATTGCGTTTATACTGGCCCATTATTTCAACCTGTCAAGGTCTCTTTTTGGATCTGATTCAAGAACTCTTTCTTCTTGATTTCTAGCTCTGTTAATTTGATGTATATGTCATTAATTCTTTCCTCCAGACCACTAATAAACAAGCAAAATAGAGAAGGAATCTAGCTTCAGGATACTAGTGCCTTGTCCTAGGTTTCAAGATTAAAGCTAATCCTTCAATATTTTTTGGATAATAGTCAGCTACCTGTCACTGATCCACCAAACTCTATTTCAGTTTTCTTACTTTGTCTTCACGAATACTGTGAAAAGGCTGGGCACAGTGGCTCACGCCTGTAATCCCAGCACGTTGGGAGGCTAAGGTGAGCAGATCACAAGGTCAGGAGATCAAGACCATCCTGTCCAACATAGTGAAAGCTTGTCTCTACTAAAATACAATAAACTAGCTGGGTGTGGTGGTGCGCGCCTGTAATCTCAGCTACTCGGGAGGCTGAGGGAGGGCAATTGCTTAAGTCCAGGAGGCGGAGGTTACACACAGCTGAGATTGTACCTCTACACTTTAGCCTGGTGACAGAGTGAGACTCCATCTAAAAAAAAAAAAAAAACGAGAGAGAATGCTGTGAAAAAATTATTGGATTCTTTGCTGAAATTAAAATAAACATGTACATGGATGGATTTGATTGAATGTAGGTAGGTTAAACAAAAAAATCTGTGTGTATATGTGTGCACATGTATGCAGGTACATATAAATATGTGGTTTCCTCAGAGGTGGATATGTAGTTTTCACTGGATTTTTAGAAAGTTTTTTGAAATAAAAAGATTTAAAACCATTAATGCAGTCAATTCTGATGAGATATAATATATTAAAATTTCTCTTTTGGAAATATCCAGTGATTCTTATTTATTGAGTGCCTACTTTGTGCCAGGACTGCTTTAGATATCATGAATCCAGATGTGAACAAAATAGACCAAGTTTCTGCTCTCACTGAGCTTACATTCTAGTGAGGAAGAACACTAGATCATCATGACCAAGATAAGTAGGAAAACACATCCTATATTTTATGACAATAAGTGCTAAAGAGCAAAAATAAAGCAGAGCAACATGTATGAAATGGCTTCCTCAATGAGAAGTTAACATGTGTGTAAAGACATAGAAGAGCTAAGGTGACTTGAGGGAAGAAAATCCCAGGCAACAGCAAGAGCAAAGCACCCTGTTAGCAAAATTCTTGCTCAACTCAACAAGCAGCAAGCCTCGTCAGAGTAAGCCAAAGACAGGCAGGTAGAGATGAGTTAAGAGAGGATGCGGTTAGAGGAGCCAAAATGGTTTTCCACTGGGGATGGTATTGCCATCTCCAGTGCAATTGGAAGTATATTGGGAGTACTTTTTTCATTACATGACTATGGGGGTCTACAGGCACTTGGGGCAAGCAGGGATATCAAAAATCCTACAACCTGAGGGACATTTTCATATTAAAAATTCTTGTCCAAAACGTAAACAACATCCCCATTGAGAGACTGAACAACTTAAGCCATCATATAAACCCTGGATTTTAATCTGAATGAGATGGGATGCCTTTACAGGCCTTTGTACAGAAGAATGAACGGTCTAACATATATTTTTTGAGACCCAATCCAGCTATTGTGTCAGAATTGAAGGAGACCAAGACAGGAACACAGAGTCCTGTTAAGAGGCCATCACCATCATCCATGCAAGAGATGGTGATGGCTAATGATGCCTTCCTACCAGACTGGTAGGAAGGAGATGATAACTAATAGATTCTGCATAAATACTTAAGATAGAGTGGGTAATTATTAGAAGTATTAGAAGTGGAGTGTGTGAGAGAGAAGTAGAGAATGAAGCCAAGATTTGTGGCTTGTATAATTGGAAAGACAAAATTATCATTTGTTGCTGTGATTGAACACATGGAGAGATAAGATTTGGTTGGAGTAGAGGGATTAAGTGGAAAAACCACATCAGGCAGTTACTTAGATTAATAGACAGATATAAGTGTGTAAGGACATGCACTGTATATAGATACAGTAGTAGAGATATGAGGATGTGGACATGTATTGACATGCTCAAAAATATAGATATGGAGATACATAAATGTGGAAAGAATTCTAAAAGAAACCAAAAGTATTCTACAGCATTCTGTAGTTTTTTTAGGTCATTGATGATTTTTTTTCTAAATGTTTTCTAAATTATTTATATTAAACATGTCTTAATTTTGTGAAATATATACTTTATTTTGAATACTCTCAATGCAATGCACTTCATAAAGCTCATTTGTGACAGAGCTCTAACTTTTCTTTTTACTAGGCTTTCTCTTTCTCCAACTCTTTAATCGTCAGCTACCAACCGACTCGCCACTTTACTAGGGGATTCTGCTTTGGGAGATTTTAGATTTCAGCCTTACTCTACTATGGTCATTATAACCATGAAATACCTTTCCAGACCTCCATGATTTTCATTCCAAAGAGAAACAATGGAATTGTTAGCAGCTGGATGCTCTTTGAAAGAGCAAGCTGCACATATTTACTAGAGCTTTGGGGGATTGTAGGAGGAGAGAAACGATTGTCACTTGGGTCCCCTTTGCTGGCAGCACCTCAAAGGTTACCAAGTGAGAACAGCAGTGCCCAGCTGCGTTAAAAAGCTGAAGAGAGTGAAATGTAAAACTTGAATTGCCTCTCTCTTCTCATTATGTATTATTTGTCAATCATCTATAAAAGGTGGTTTTTGCCCTCCAGCTGCTAGCCCTGGGGTGTACATATCACTCAGTGGTGCCACTTTCTTGTGGAACATTGCAAGAAAAATCAATGATTATACCTTTCTTTGAAAGGAAAGGTGGGCTTTTCCCCCTCATTTTAAAATGTTTTTATTTTAACTCGATGGTTTAAACTAAGAAGGCAAAAGTCGCTTGGGAAATAAAAAGCAAAACATAAACTTTGTTCTCATGGTGATGGACAACTTTCATGCCTATTAGAACACATTTAAGGAACTTTTTTCTTCTTTCTGTTGGAGCCAAAGTAAATGAAATTTACTAGATTACTGCAGCTTGGTGGGAGGGAAATGTACTGCTTTACAAAGCACTGACCTTGCCAATGAGGAATCAAATGCATCCTATCACTTAGTGTAAAACATAGAACTTTAAAAATAGATTCATTTTGATGCCCGCCTTTCACTTATTTTACAATATTAAAACACATTGCCCTCATGTGTACATTTTATTCATGTGATATAGAAAGTGCTTTAAAGGTATTTTTAGCACCGTTTTAAGATAAATAACTCTTTGTGATACTGTGAAGAGAAGACATAAAGCTCAGGTATATTTTAAGTTCATGTAATAAATACACATTAAGCCATATTACACATGTCTTTCTGTCTAATGTTCCTAAACAAAACACCAATGCATCATGTAAATTATTCAAGCACATTCATATTGGAAGCTCTTCAGTATCTATTTGTTTCTAAAGTTTGCACCTTTGGTTTTCATAAAGAAGGAAAATCCCAATGGAGGCAATGCTCAACTTTTAAGATTTATTAAACCAGGAAAGTGTAGCAAAAGCATTGTTAGCCACAGCTTTTATTCTTTTATAAGCTAAATACCATTCACAAAACCATTAGACATTGTGATAAATGTATGTATTTTACAGGTGAATCAAAATGCTAACGTAATTGATAACCTGTAATAAAACAGGGCCTGTTGAAGTAAGATAGAACATTTTCTCCCTCTCCTTCTCTTCTTTCTTTGTCTCATAATTCCAGCTAGGAACAAAGGCGATGTCAATTTAAAAAATTCAACAGTGGAAGCCCCAGTAAGTCAAGCTTCCCTCTTGAGCAGTAATTTACATGGAAATATGAGGTGACTGAATCTGTTGTAAGTTTTACGGAACATAGGTTTGAACAGTAAGCAGAGTTCTATAGTTTTGACCCACCTATTTTATCAAGCTTCTTGGTTTCCATGGGCAGGTTGGGCATCCTGCAGTACACTCAGGAGCAATTGGATCAGTTGGAAATAAAAGCACTGAGAGAGCCCAGGTGGAAGGCACAGAGCTGCCCGGGCTTCCGGCTAGAGCTGTACAAGGCCATGACATTTCATATGGTTTCTATCTGAAGCTATGAAGGACTGGGGTTTGTTTGTCTGCACCTATGAATGTATGCATGTGGGCTTCCACCTCGGCTGGTTATGATTTATGCCTAACTCACTCCAGGCTCCATGGAAATGAACTTCGGTGAACTTGGTACAAGTTCAACATTTGTAACCAAACCTGAAATTCCAGGAGTTTTGTCTCGGATTCAATTTCAAAATGAAGACATATCTTTCCAAGGTACTGGCTTCCAACTGTTGTTGATTATTTGGCCTCATTTTAATATTGTGCATTCCTGTATAACCAGAATGCCTTAAGATAACTGAAACTTACAGGAATAGCCCTGTAAGGTGGGGTACTGTAGAACACCTTAGATTTCAAAGCATGTTCCATAAAGAAGCTTCCAAATAATGAGGATTCTGTGGTGGTCCCTGGCAACAAACATTTATTAGTCACTTTTAACAATCCTCTTTTCTATCCATACCTCTACCTCATCCCTAACTCACCTTATCAAAAATGAGATGTCAGACAGACTGAACACTTGCTGCTCCTTTGTTGATTCTGAGTTCCCAAAGTTTTGCCTTTATTTTTCTGTCTTTTACCTGGAATAGCTTCTCTCCATTTGCCATATGCATATAACCTCACTAATCATAAGGCCCAGTTTGTAGCTTCTTCATCCAGGAAGGCTTTCCTGACTCTGTTAATCAGAAATAATCTTTTATCTGTATTTTCATAACTGTCTGGAGTGGCGTAATCATCATGATGTATATATATATATCATCTCCCACCCCAGGCCATAGGATGCATGAGGGCAGGACTAATGAATCTTACTATCATTCAATTGTTAGAAAGATGATATAGTTAATTTACACTTATTGAAAGAGTAATGAATGAATCAATGAATGAATGTTCATTGTATTCAAATATAAAGTAACAAGAGAACTTGAACACATCCTTTAAGTCTCATATAAGAGAAGAATGGAATGAAAGATAGTATTTAAGGAAGAAAGATATTTTCAGGGCCCTTATTGCTCTTGTGTATTGTCTAGTTAATGCTAACCTTGCCACCACTGCCAGTCCTAGAAGGGTAAGTCTTTCACTGTCCTCATTCACTACTACATCCCCAGGCCCCAGTGTAGTAATTGACACATACTAGACACTCAACACATGCTTGCTGAATAAATTACATAGACAGTTTCTTAAAGCAAGGACTCATTATAGAGAGGGAAAATTTTTGAGGCATTAAAAGAAGATAATACAAATAAAACAAAGCCTAAAGCATCCTAAGGTGAATCACTAAAAATGGTCTCCAAATTTCTCCGTGTCTGACCTTGTCTGAGCCTCCTTGAGCTTTGAGCACTCCCCCTGTACAATGTCAAGCCAGGGAGGCAGCCATAAATGATAATCTATATAAACCCAACCACTCTTTCATTAGCCCAGAGTAGATTGTAAAAACTCATACTGCCTCTTGAGAGTTCTTCTGGAAAGCACTCTCTATTTCCAAAGTAGCTCCCAAGCTTGATAAGATCCAAATCTTTGGAGGAAAGATTAACATCGAACTCAATGGGGATTTTAAACACATTTAAACATGATAAAGCATTATCTGAGTAAAAATTAATCCACACTTTTGGGCTATATTATTTGTGCAACTTGACACATAGAAATTCATTTAACTAGTTATCTGGTCCTTTTCATGTCATAGGATTTACTGTCTTCACATCCAAGTATCTTTAATTTATGAGTATTCAAATGGTTCTTAATTATGAGAGCTAAAAATTTTATTATTATTTCTTGCTTCATAAAATTAGTAAAACAATCAAACTCCTAAAGGGAGCATATCAGAATCACGTTTCTAATTAGAACTGCAGGTTTTTAGCAGCAGGTACCCAAAGCTGACAGCACAAACAAATTCATTTAGTTCTGCATTCAAACTTTAATATCAGTTAGAAGAAATCTACACAAAATTACATAGTATCCTACCTTCATTCATAAAGAGATGCATAATGGTTGATGCATATTTTAATGAACTTGGTAAAACAACTAATCTCTCGCTTAAAATTCCTCACATTTCCAGACAGTTCTTGTGATTTTTGATGGCATCAGATCCTATTTAAAAATAGACAAAAACTTTATTGATAGTTCTAACTATTCACATCTCTTTCCAAAAATGATTTTAAATGGAATTCTCATTGATATTTCATTAAAAAAAGAACAGGAAGGATTATCTTCACTTAACAAACTTTATTTACCTGGTTAAAGAAAACGAAAAGTCTAAATATGATGATAGGAAAAGAAGCTTAAAAATTTTTAATACTTCAAATACCTTAAACAATTCAATACACATTATTCATACATTACCTACTCAGTCAGGAAACATTTCTCAACCTCTAATACAAAGTGAGGAAAGTACAGCAAAAAGTGGTTTGTATTCAGTTTCATGCAAATTATTGCTGGTGAATTACTGATTATTTTTATTTACTTATTATAAAGACAGGCAGTTCCAAAAGATTTATCTATTAACTTGGCTCGATACTGATTATAATTACGATAGCTATCAAATTCTATAAAATTATTTTTAAATCATATTAATATCACATTGTCAAATAAACTTCATTTTTACAATATCATGTACTCACAGGTGAAGGTATAAACAAATTCATTTAGTTCAACCGTTTATTTACTTTAAAATGTTATGTAGTTCCAGCACTTTGTATATGATATGCATTCTAGCAAACTATTCGTAGAATTAATTCTCATTTCTAAATACAAACTATAATTACCTAACATAATTGCATTTCTGAGATGGACAAGTGCAGTAAAATAGCTTCAGAATTCTGATGAGAAAAGCCTTCACTCAATATTATAGGTCTTTTTTTTCTCTTTTTTAAAATAAAACAGGGTCTCTCTCTCTGTCACCCAGACTGGGGTGCAGTGGCCTGATCACAGCTCACTGCAGCCTCAGCCTCCTAGGTTCAAGTAATTCTCCCACTTCAGCCCCAAAAGTAACTAGGACTACAGGTTCACATCACAATGCCCAGCTAATTTTTGTATTTTTTGTAGAGACAGGGTTTTGCCATGTTGCCCAGGCTAGTATCAAACTCTTAGACTCAAGCAATCCACCTACCTTGGCCTCCCAAAATGCTAGGATTATAGGCATGAGCTACCATGCCCAGCCAACATTTTAGGTCATTGTTAACTTTCTTTGAAAACACAAAATAGCTAATTTAATAATGAGTTCAAATATAACCATATGTTTTAAAGTGTTAAAGTAGTCAATAAATGACAAATAGTCACAAAATCAGCATTTCTTCTCTACCTTAATTTACTATTAGAAATGTGATGAATAGGCCAAAAACTATGTTATGGAGAGATCCAGGATGGCTGAATACTAGCAGCTCAGGATTGGTGCTCCTAGTGAAAACGCAGAAAACGAGAGGAGCCACACTTTCAGACGAATTTTTGTTGCTCACGGACCAGGAGATTCCCAGCGGAGGAGCCCCACGGGTCACCAGCATGACTCTTGTGGCCGGCGCGGCTGTCTTGCTGGCACCCTGGTGCGGAGGTTCTTGGTGCAGAGTAAACAGGACTGGGTCCCCTTTTGGTTGACGTTTGGAGCTCCAGGAAGGCAGAGTCGACTATTCAGCTGATTGAAAAAGGGACTCAAGAAGGAAGCCAGACTGGAGATTCCCAGGCAGAAAAGCACCATGAATCTTAACGCTGCTGTTTTAGCGGGCGCAGTGGGTTGCTCAGATTCCGGCTCTGGGAATCAACAAGTTGGACATTCACTCAGAGACCTAATTTGAAAGTCAGTCATTACAAAGATGACAGGTGGATAAATTTACAATGATGGGAAGAAACCAGTGTAAAAAGGCTGAGAATACCCAAAATCATAATGCCTCTCCCTCTACAGGGGATCACAGTTCCTCATTGACAAGGGAACAAGGCCCGATGGAGAATGAATGCATTCCAATAACAGAATTAGGCTTCAGAAGGTGGATAATAAGAAACTTCTGTGAGTTAAAAGAACATGTTCTAGCCCAATGTAAAAAAACTAAGAACCCTGAAAAAAGGTTTGATGAAATCCTAACGAGAATAGACAATCTAGAGAGGAGTATAAGAAAATTAATGGAACTGAAGAATACGAGAACTCCACGAAGTATGCACGGGTTTTAACAGTCGAATTGATCAAGCAGAAGAAAGGATATCAGAGGTCGAAGACCAACTTAATGAAATGAAATGAGAAGACAAGATTAGAGAAGAAAGAGTAAAAAGGAATGAGCAAAGTCTCCAAGAAATATAGGATTACGTGAAAAGACCAAACTTACGTTTGATAGGTGTACCTGAATGTCATGAAGAGAATGAATCCAAGCTGGAAAATATTCTTCAGGATATGATTCAGGAAAACTTTCCTAACCTAGTAAGGCAGGACAATACTCAACTTCAGGTAATACAGAGAACACCACAAAAATATTCCTCAAGTAGAGCAACCCCAAGACACATAATCATTAGATTCACCAGAGTTGAAATAAAGGAGAAAATTTTAAGGGCAGCTAGAGATAAAGGTAAGGTTACCCATAAAGGGAAGCCTATCAGACTCATAGAGGATCTCTCAGCTGAAACCCTACAGACTGGAAGAGAGTGTGGGTCAATATTCAATATCCTCAAAGAAAATAATTTTCTTTTTTTTTTTTTTTTGAGACAGATTTTCGCTCTTGTTACCCAGGCTGGAGTGCAATGGCATGATCTTGGCTCACTACAACCTCTGCCTGCTGGGATCAGGCAATTCTCCTGCCTCAGCCTCCTGAGTAGCTGGGATTACAGTCACGTGTCACCATGCCCAGCTAATTTTTTGTATTTTTAGCAGAGACGGGGTTTCACCATGTTGATCAGGATGGTCTCAATCTCTTGACCTTGTGATCCAAAGAATCTCATATCCAGCCAAATTAAGCTTCATAAATGAAGGAAAAATAAAATTTTTCACGAACAAGCAAGCACTCAGAGATTTAATCACCACCAGGCCTGCTTTACAAGAGCTTCTGAAAGAAGCACTATACACAGAAAGGAACAACCAGTATCAGTCATCCCAAAAACTTACCAAAAGATAAAGAGTATCTCCATAATGAAGAACCTATATCAACTAATGGGCAAAATAGCCAGCTAGCATTAAACAACAATATTAAACTCACAAATATCAATATTAATCCTAAATTTAAATTGATTAAATGCCCCAATCAAAGACACAGACAGGCAAATTGAATAAAAAGTCAAAACCCATCGGTACACTGTATCCAGATACATCTCATAAGCAAGGACACACAAAGACTTAAAACAAAGGGTTGGTGAAAGACTTACCAATAATATGGAGAGAAAAAAAAAAACAGGGGTTGTAACTTTCATCTCTGACAAAATAGCCTTTAATAGTAACAAAGCCTAAGAGAAACAAAGAACGACATTACATAATGGTAAAAGGATTAATGCAACAACAGGAGTCAATGATCATAAATATATATGCACCCAATATAGGAACACCCAGATACATAAGACAAGTTCTTAATGACTTATAAAGAGACTTGGACTCCCACACGATAATAGTGGGAGACTTTGACACCACATTGTTAATATTCGATGGATCAATGAGGTAGAAAATTAACAGGGACTTCTATGATTTGAACTCAGACCTGGAACAAGTAAACTCAGTGAATATTTATAGAATTCTTCACCCCGGGTCCACAAAACATACATTTTTCTCAGTATCACATTACACCTATTTTGAAAGTGACCACATAATTGGAAGTAAATCACTCTTCAGCATTTGCATAGCATTTCATGGACTTAAATGAAATATTGGTTGGCTGTTCATTTTCTTCCCTTATTCCTTCCTGTCTCTGCTGTTAAGCACAATTATTGGCATAAAAGAGGTTTTCAATACCTATTTTTAGATTGCATTCTAGCCTGGGCAATAGAGTAAGACTCCTGTTCTCTCTCCCCCTTTCTCTTTCTCTTTCTTTCTTTCAAAAAAAAAAAAAATTAGCCAGGCCTTGTGACAGGCGCCTGTGGTCCCAGCTACTCGGGAGGCTGAGGTAAGAGGATCCCTTGAGCCCAGGACTTCGAGACTGCAGTGAGCTGTGATCACACCACTGTACTGAAGCCTGGGCAACAGAGCGAGACCCTGTCACAAATAAAAAAGGACCTCTCTTTTTTGTGGCTTACTCCTTCAAGTCTGATTAAATGTTACCTTTCTTAGGGTCTTCTGTTCACCATCTTATATAAAATAGCAATACTCCTCCTCACCCTGTCACTCTCTGTTTCTCTTATCCTACTCTCTTTTCACAGTACTTTCCACTGCTATCTGCTTATTACTCTCAGTCTCACACACACACACAAAAACTATGTTATCACATATTCCCTGTTTTTTGGAAATCAAAAGAAACCTGTGAGGCACAACATTTTAAATATGAGAAATCTGAGACATAGAGAGTCTGAGTTCCTCAAGATCACATAGTTGGTAAGAAGAAGACACAGAAAGCTAGATTAGAGGGAAAGGATCTGTCAGCAAAAATTAATGAAACATTATGCATTTACATCAGACAGAACTACTACCTCCATTTTCAATATTTTTTTCCCAGAACCCTCATTTGCTTTCTATGGATCATCCTAATTTGTTTTCCCTGTACTTATATGGTGGCATGTCCTCTACAGGTGATCACTTTATTCCAATCAGATTTCTATTTTCCATTGTCCTCAGATCCAAGTGCTGGCAGATCCTTATACAGTTCTTTTTAGGTTGTCAATCAAAGGTCCTCAACTTTTCCTTCCTTTTGAAGGACTTTGTACCTGAGAGAAATCAGAAGGTCAGAAATAAAATTCTACTAGGTCAAAAACATATTCTAGGAAGAAACTTGCTTTGCATTTAGTTATTCAACAAACATTCACTTGATTCTTACCATATATCTGACAAGGGCTGAGGACATCACCCCCTAGCCAACAGATAACTACACTGTACCATGATATGTGCTATAAAAAAAGCAACACATTAGAGAACCACAGGAGGGAGTTAGAAAACACTGAAGGTGTTAGGGAAGGCTAACAGAGAAGAGAACAATTGAGACAGCCACCAGAAGATGAAAAGGAATCAGCAAGTAAAGTAAGCAAAAAATATCCTCATCAAGCTACCAATGACCTTCTTCACAGAACTGGAAAAAAAAAACACCTTAGACTTTATATGGAACCAAAAGAGAGCCTCCATAGCCAAGTCAATTCTAAGCAAAAAGAACAAAGTGGAAGGCACCACACTACCAGACTTCAAACTATACTACAAGGCTACAGTAATCAAAACAGCATGGTACTGGTACCAAAACAGAGATATGAATGGAATAGAACAGAGCCCTGAGAGGAGAGAAAACACATCTACAACCATCTGATCTTTGACAAACCAGACAAAAACAAGCAATGGGGAAAGGAGTTCCCAAATGGCATTGGGAAAACTGGCTAGCCATGTGCAGAAAGCAGAAACTGGACCCATTCCTGACACCTTACACTAAAATTAACTCTAGATGGATTAAAGACTTAAACATAAGACCTAACACCATAAAAACCCTAGAAGAAAATCTAGGCAAAACCATTCAGGACATAGGAGTAGGCAAGGACTTCATGACCAAAACACCAAAAGCATTGGCAAAAAAAAAGCCAAAACAGACAAGTGGGACCTAATCAAACTCCACAGCTTCTGTACGGCAAAAAAAAAAAAAAAAAAAAAAAACAGTCATTAGAGTGAATCGGCAACCAACAGAATGGGAAAAAATTTTTGCAGTCTACCCATCTGACAAAGGGCTGATATCCAGAATCTACAAAGAACGAAAACAGATTTACAAGAAAAAAACAAACAAGCCCATTCAAAAGTGGGTGAAGGATATGAACAGACACTTTACAAAAGAAGACATATATGAGGCCAACAAGCATATGAAAAAATGCTCGTCATCACTGGTCATTAGAGAAATGCAAATCAAAACTACATGGAGATACCATCTTACGCCAGTTAGAATGGTGATCATTAAAAAATTTGGAGACAGCAGATGCTGGAGAGGATGTGGAGAAATAGGAACACTTGTACACTGTTGGTGGGAGTGTAAATCAGTTCAACCATTGTGGAAGACAGTGTGGCGATTCCTCAAGGACCTAGAAATATAAATTCCATTTGACCCAGCAATCCCATTACTGGGTATATATCCAAAGGACTATAAATCATTCTACTATAAGGACACATGCATACGAATGTTCATTGCAGCACAGTTTACAATAGCAAAGATCTGGAACCAACCTAAATGCCCATTGATGATAGACTGGACAGGGAAAATGTGGCACATGTACATCATGGAATATTATGCAATATTATGTCAAAAACGACGAGTTCGTGTCCTTTGTAGGGACATGGATGAACCTGGAAACCATCATTCTCAGCAAACTGACACCAGAACAGAAAATCAAACACTGCATGTTCTCACTCATAGGCGGGTGTTGAACCTTGCGAACACATGGACATAGGAAGGGGAGCATCACACACTGGGGTCTGTTGGGGAAAATAGAGGAGGGACAGTGTGGAGTGGGGAGTTGGGGAGAGATAGCATGGGGAAAAATGCCAGATATAGGTGATGGGGAGGAAGGCAGCAAATCACACTGCCATGTGTGTACCTATGCAACAATCTTGCATGTTCTTCACATGTACCCCAAAACCTAAAATGCAATAAAAATTAAATTAAATTAAAAAAAGAGCAATTCAAGCAAGCAAAACGGCTGGCTGGGCTGGTGTGGCACTGTTAAGGATCTGACCCTCTCTGATAGCATAAGCTGGGTCCTACAGAGCAGGAATTTGGGATAGGTCACATGGCTTGTAAATCCAAATTTTATGCCATTTTAAAAACCTGCTCTTGTTCCTGAGGTAAAGGTGAACCACTGAAGGTTTTTAAGTTGCAGTGTGCTTTGACTTGCATTTCAAAATGATCATTCTGTGGGCACAGAATGACAGGGAGAAGAAGACTGTAGAGAATTTGAGGACAATTTCATGCCCTCATTGTGAGAAGATAAAATTCTCAACTTTTGTGGTGGCAGGGGCAAAAAGGAGGAGTTAAAGAGACAAGAAATATTTGAAAAAATAGACTCATCTTATGCCTTGATGAGGAACATGAGTCAGCAAAGATTCCAGGGTCTCTGGCCTGGCTATTGGTAAGTGCTGACAGCGTTAGCAGAGAAAGAGAGAAAGAGAACTCAGGAGCTGGTCTAAGAGACAAGACACTGAGTTGTGTTACAGCACTATGATCAAGCTTGCTTGTGTCCAAATTGTTCTTCCAAGTCAATATTATAGCTGAAATTTTAAATATGAGAAATGTGAGACATAGGGAGTCTCAGATTTTTTTACTTTTGTCAAAGAAAAAAGTCACCTCTTGGAGACCTGTCAAGAATGTAAATTACTTGAACACTGAGTGCGTGGGCTGTCTATTCTGAGTCTGGTTTCAGTTTCTCTATGTACTTCATGTCTAGAATATTAGTAGGCACCAGAGAAAGAATCCACTGTTATCTTCCAAATCAGCATCTGGCCTCATGGGGAAAGAGCCCACCCAGCAGGTTTTTAATTGCCCATATAGCTAATCATTCAAATATCTTTGCTATCTTCTCTTTTTTTGAGTGGCATGACTCATCAGACCACCAGGTAAAAAGCCCCAGGTCAGCAACCCGGCAGCCAGGGAGTGCATACAGAATGGTTCCTAAAGTCTCATTTCAAGTTTTTGTTGTTTGTTCTTGCTGAGCAGAAATCAACTTTTAAATAGCCCGGATTGAGTGAGATACCACAAGTCTCACCCAGTTGAGATTAAGCCTAGTATGAAAACACAAATTCGTTTTCCATGCTAAGAAAAACAAAGCTATTGACATTTCCTTAGAGTCCAATATTTCATCACATGGACTAAAGCCTCTGTCTTAGTCGTAGGTCATATGTCAACAGCAGAGTTGTTTATTTTTTTAACCATGTGCCACATGACCCGACTATATCATCTGTAATAATTTTCTGGAGTGAACCAAACAACTAGGACCCTCTATCAAACACAAATCCTGAGAAAAGGTCAAATTGGCAGCTGTTGTGTTTTTCTGAATGGGCTGTTGTAATTTAAATGTCTCATTCCATGGGGAGCTAAGGAAAGTGATACAACCCAGAAGAAGCTTGGAAGTGAGAGTGTTGGTGGGGGTGGCTGTCCTTCCATCCTGAGTCTCTGGAGTCAATGAATGTGCTTCAGGAGTACTAGGAGCTTAGGGCAAGCTTCTTGGGAGGTTTCTTTAAAAGGAAAAGAGAAGTTAGGCTGCAAGTCAGTGGATATGATGGCAGAGTTTTCTTTATATTGTCTTCCTCAGAAAGTATTTTTAAGTAACTAACAGTGGACATCTGTTATGCTACATTCTCTACTGTGAGAAAAGAGGAAGTTGGACATCTTAAACCAAATCTCTAATATGATGAATGGAGGGTACTTAGCAGTAACAGGCAAAGATCAAGCTGATTCTAGTAAACTGCTTTAACTCAGCTAAGAAGAATATCACTAAGTACTCCCTAATTTCAATTTTTTTCTTTTTTAAGTAGAGATTGTTACAAGAGGCCTAAAACCTAACATGCAAACTATCACTTCAATATTGTGGTCAGATTTTCTTATGAAGGCTGGATCCTGATTTTTATTCTAAAACTTTAATCTTTAAATTGCACAATGAATCAGTTTTTCTATACACTAAATGGTATCATTCATTTAGAATTCAAGAATGCCTAATATACTTCAACTTTGAATTTGGCTTGCTGTATCATATTCCAAGCGGTATAATGCTGTATTAAAACCCCTAAGGCTTTTAGGGGTTTCAATAAGTTTTTTTTTTTGAGATGGAGTCTTGCTGTCTCCCAGACTGGAGTGCAGTGGTGTGATCTTAGCTCCCTGCAACCTCCACCTTCTGGGTTTAAGCTATTCTCCTGTCTCAGCCTCCTAAGTAGCTTGGATTTCAGGCACCAGCCACCACTCCCGGCTAATGTTTTGTATTTTTAGTAGAGACTGGGTTTCACCATATTGGCCAGATGGGTCTTGAACTCCTGACCTAAGGTGATCCACCCACGTCAGCCTCCCAAAGTGCTGGGATTACAGGCATGAGCTACCATGCCCAGCCAGGCATAACCCTTAATATTGGCTGAATATTCAAGGCAGGATTTTTACTATTTATTATTAATATTTTTTGAAGGAAACTGATCAGCATGATCTTTTGGTTGGGCTAAGAGCATGTTGTAAATTCATATTTTATTAATTACATTGAACAGTAGTGTGTACAATAAATATCTTGGATATTTTTTAGTTAAAAACTTTCATTTATAAGGTTAAGAGTGCCATTAAAGCTAACATTTGTATAGGATCATGATATAATTAAGAAAGTTTTTAAAGACTCTATCTCTGTAAAAGCATAAAGCTACTGAGTGAAAGGGTCTAATGATCTTGGTATAAGGTCACCTGCCATATTCCACACCTTACCATGAACTCTGAGTTTATGTTTCAAGTGATACATAGTACCAATTTCAATTCCAAAGGATCTGGAAGTTACTCATATTTAATCATTTATGTTATATATTGAACCAATTTCTCATCCTCTGTGAGAACTGCTTCATAAGTTTTATAAGCCTGAAATTTCCCCCAAGGGCCATGTCCATCTGTATCCAAGTGCTCTGCATTTCTTGGATCAGGTGTTCTATTTACAGGTTTTGAAGTACCATGCAGCTTCCAGTATTTCAGACCATGGATGGAAGTTTGGATATAGAAGTCATTATCACTTGCTTGTGGACCTCCGTAGACATGGAATCTGTTCCTACTCTGTTCCTACTCGCATTTGATTCTCAAATCCAGGACTGCTTTTTTAGCATAGCTTGGAAGCAGGGAACACCTAATGAAGATTTAATGATATTTTCAGAGTAAACGTGAGAATCTCATCAGGCCTTCAACTCTTTCCAAACTAGGCAGCTCTTTTCCAAACTAGGCAGTTACATAGGTAGTCTTCTCTCAAGGAAGTGAAGCATAACTCCCTGCTAAGTTTGTCCTACAGTCACTTCTTTCCAAAGAGCAGGATTTTTGTTTGTTGAACTCAGAATTGGAATAGAGGAGGAGGAGCAAGATGGCCAAACAGAAACCTCTACTAATTATCCTCCCGTAGGAACACCAAATTGAACAATTGCCCACACAAAAAAAAAACACCTTCGTAATTTCCAAAAATCAGGTCAGTGATCACTGTACCTGGTTTTAACCTCGTATCACTGAAAGAGGCACTGAAGAAGGTAGAAAAGATAGCTTTGGATTGCTGACACACCCCTCCCTCATCTCCCAGCAGCTGCCATGTGGTGCTGAGAAAAAATCTGTGTGCTTGTGAGAGAGAGTGCAGTGATGGTGGGACTTTGTGTTGGAAATCAGGGCTGCCCTGTCAGAAAAGCAACACTGTACAGAACTCAGCCCTATGGAGGGAACATATATACCAGCCCTAGCCAGAACACTCACCCATTCCAGTTGTTGGAATCTTCGTTCCATCAATTCCCACCACCATGGGCTAAGATGCTCTGTGGTCTAAGTAAACTTGAAAGATAGTCTAGGCCAGGAGAACTGTAATTCCTTGGCAAGTCTTGGTGCTATGCTGGGCTCAGAGACAGTAGACTTGGGGAGCATGTGACCCAGCGAGACACTGGCCAGGACAGCCAAGGGAGTGTTTGCACCACTCCTCCCAAAACCACAGGTAGTGCAGCTCACAGCTCTGGGAGAGACTTCTTTCTGCTTGAAATGAGGAGAAGGAAGAATAAAGAGGACTTTGTCTTGTAACTTGGATACCAGCTCAACCACAGTAGGATACGGCACTAGGCAGAGACCTGAGGCCCCCATTCCAGGCCCTAGGTCCTGAACATTATTTTTAGATACACCCTGGGTCAGAAGAGAACCAGCTGCCTTGAAGAGGACTCAGTCGTGCCACAATGCATTAACTACTGACTAAAGAGCCCTTAGGCCCTGAATAGTTAGCGTGGTAGCCAGACAGTACTTGCTATGGGCCTTGGGTAAGATTCAGAGACATGCTGGCTTCAGGTGTGACTCAGCACATCCCCAGCTATGCTGTCTATGGTGAGAGATTCCTTCTGCTTGAGAAAAGGAGGGGAAGGTGAAAGGGGACTTTACCTTGAAGCTTGGGTACCTTATTAGCCACAGAGGGGTAGAGAACCAAGTGGGCTCTTTGGGGTCCATGGTTCCAGGCCTTGGCACTTAAATGGTATTTCTGGACTTCTCTTGAACTAGAGGAGAGCAGTGTCCTGAAGGGAGAGTCACAGGCTCAATAGCATTTATCACAAGCTGACTGAAGGGCCCTTGGGCCTTGAGAGAGTATCAGTGTATTTGCCACAGGCCTGGGGTAGTGGTGGCCATGGGGAAGTATTTCACTGCTCATGGACTAGAAAGGGAAGAGTGGGAAAAACTTTGTCCCATAGCTTTGGTGACAGCTCAGCTGCAGTAGGATACAG
Source organism: Saguinus oedipus (assembly GCA_031835075.1). Classification (NCBI taxonomy): domain Eukaryota; kingdom Metazoa; phylum Chordata; class Mammalia; order Primates; family Cebidae; genus Saguinus; species Saguinus oedipus. Next base: position 146,329,697 of record CM063170.1, read on the forward strand.
AACCAGGTAGATTCCTAAGGGGCCCTTGCTCCCGGACAGCATTTCTGGATCCACCCAGGACCAGGGGGGACTCACTGCCTAGAAGGGAAGAACACGAGCCTGGCTGGCCTTGCCCAAGGGCCTTGATTAAACATGGCAGTAGCCAGGCAGTGGTTACCATGGGCCTTGGGAAAGATGCAGTGTTGTGCTGGCTCCAGGTGGGACCCAACACAGTCTCCGTGGTGTTGGCCGCTAGGGTGCTTGTGTTACCTAACCTCCAGCTCCAGGCAGCTCAGCAAAGATAGAAAGACTCTATTTGTTTGGGAGAAAGTAAGAGAAGACAGCAAGAGCCTCGGCCTGGTAATCCAGAGAATTCTTTTTGATCTTTTCTAAGATCACCAATGCAATACCTCTATAAGTCTACAAGGATCACAGTGTTACTAGGCTTGGGGTGCCTCTTAATTCAGATATGACTATAGTGACCAAAAACATAGATTATAACACCCAAATTCCTTACTTGGAAAGACTTTCCTTCAAGAAGGATGCATATAAAGAAGCCCAGACTGTGAAGATTACAATAAATACCTAATTCTTCTATGCCAACACACTGATGAACATCCACAGGCATCAATACAATCCATGAAAATGTAACCTCATCAAATGAACTAAATAAAGCAGTGGGAACAATCCTGAAGAGACAGAGCTATGTGGCCTATCAGACAGAAAATTCAAAATACCTGTCTTGAGTAAACTCAAACTAAATTCAAGATAACTCAGAGAAGGAATTCAGAATTCTATCAGATAAACTTAACAAAGAGATTAAAATAATTAAAAAGAAGCAGAAATTCTGAAGGTGAAAAATGCAATTGATAGACTGAAGAATGTATTAGTCTCTTAATAACAGAATTGATCAGTAGACCTTGAAGAGAGAAGTGAGAGAGAGAGAGACCAAAAAAAAAAAAAAAAAAGACAATGTAGCATGGATACAGTATCTAGACAATGCCCTCAAAAGGGCAAATGTAAGATATATTGCCCTTAAAGAATAGGTACAGAGAGAAGTAGGGGTAGAAAATTTATTTAAAGGATAGTGACAGAGAACTTCCCAACCTAGAGAAAGATATCAGTTTTTAAGTACAGAATATTCTAAAACACCAACTATATTTACCCAAAATAAGACTACCTCAGAACATTTATTTAATCATCAGACTCCCTAAGTGAAAGACAAAGAAAGAATCCTAAAAGCAGTAAGAGAAAAGAAACAAATAACATACAATGGAGCCTCAATACATGTAGCAGCAGACTTTTCAGTGGAAATTTTACAGGCCATGAGAGTGACATGAATTATTTAAAATTCTGAAGGAAAACTTGTATTCTACATAGTGTATCTGGTAAAAATATCCTTCAACCATGAAGGAGAAATAAAGACTTCTTCAGACAAACAAAAGCTGAGGGATTTCATCAGCACTAGACTTGTTGTACAAGAAATGCTAAAGAGAGTTCTTCAATTTGAAGGAAAAGGACATTAATGAACAAAAAGAAATCATCTGAAGGTACAAAACTGACTAGTAATAATAAGTACACATAAAAACACAAAATATCATAATGTTGTAATTATAACTACAGTGTATATAAACTACTCATATCTTGAGTATAAAGACTAAAAGATGAACTGATCAAAAATAAGAACTACAGTAAATATTCAAGATGTAGAAAGTAGAATAAGATAAATATCTTGAGTATAAAGAATAAAAGATAAACTGATCAAAAAATAAGAACTACAGTAAATATTCAAGATGTAGAAAGTAGAATAAGATAAATAGAACAAAAAGTTAAAAATTAGCACTGGGGGAGATGAAGTTGAAGTGGGTTTTCAATAGTTTTTTTGTTTTCTCTTTGTTTGTTTGTTTATGCAATCAGTGTTAAGTTGCCATCAGTTTACAATAATGGGTTATAAGATGTTATTTGCAAACTTTGTGGTAATCTTAAATCAAAAAACATAGAATGAATACACAAAAAATAAAAAGCAAGAAATTAAAATATATAATCTGAGATTAGCTTCACTAAAAGGAAGACAGGAAAGTAGGAAAGAAGTAAGGCCAGACACAAGACAATGAGAAAACAAATAACGAAACAGCAAGAATAAGTCAGTCCTTGCTTATCAATAATAAGCATTGAATATAAATAGACTAAACTCTCCAGTCAAAATATAGTGATTGAATGGATTAGAAAAACAAGATCCAGTCATCTGCTGCCTACAAGAAACCTGTTTCCCCTATAAAGATGCACACAGAGGGAAAATAAAAAGATGGAAACAGATATTTCATGAAAATAGAAACAAAAAAGAAGAGCAAAAGTAGTTATACTTATGTCAGATAAAGCATATTTCTAACCAAAAGATGACAAAAAGAGAAAAAGAAGGTCATTATATAATGAATAAGGGGTCAATTTATCAAAAGGGTATAGCAACTTTAAACATATATATATGGATCCAACACTGGAACACCCCGATATATAAAGCAAATATTATTAGAGCTAAAGAGACAGGTAGAGCCCAGTGCAATAATTCCTGGAGATTTCCACAGCCCACTTTCAGCATTGGACAGATCATTCATACAGAAAGTCAAAAAAGAAACATCAGACTTAATCTGGATTATAATAGACATTTACAGAATACACATTCTGCTCAGCTATGGATCATGGTCAACAATAAACTATATGTTAGGCCACAAAACAAGTCTTAACAAAATGAAAATTATTGAAACTATATCGAGTATCTTCCCTATCCACAATGGAATAAAATTAGAAATCACAAGAAAAAATTTTGGAAACTACACAAACATGTGGAAACTAGACAATATACTTCTGAATGACCAGTGGGTAAATAAAGGAAGTAAGAAGGAAATTTTAAATCTCTTAAAATTAATGGTTTCAACATACAAAAATCTGTGGGATGCAGCAAAAGCAGTACTAAAAAAAAAGTTTATATTATAGACACCTATATCAAAAAAGTAGACAAACTTCAAATAACCTAATGATTATCTTAACTAGAAGAGCAAGAGCAAACCAAACCCCAAATTAGTAAAATAAAAAATAAAGATAAAGGCAGAAATAAATGAAATTGAAATAAAGAAAATAATACAAAAAATGAATGAAATGAAAAGTTGGCTTTTTGAAAATGTAAACAAAACCAACAAACCTTTAGCTAGACTAAGAAAAGAAGAGAGAAGACCCAAATAAATAAAATCAGAGATAATAAAGGAGATGTTACAATAGCTACTGCAGAAATACAAAGGATTGTTGGAGACTACTATGAGCAACAATATGCCAATAAATCGAAAAACCCAGAAGAAACTTCCTAGACATATACAACCTACCATGAATAAATCAAAAAGAAATTCAAAATCTGAATAGATGAATTGCAAGTTATGAGATTGAAGCCATAATAATAAGTATTCCAGCAAAGAGAAGCCTGTGACCTGATGGTTTCATGGCTGAATTTTACCAAATATTTGAAAAAGAACTAACACTAATCCTACTCAAACTATTCCAAAAAATAGAAGAGGAGGGAATGCTTACAAACTCATTCTACAAGGCCAATATAATGCTGATACCAAAACCAAAGATATGTATTAAAAAAGAAGAAGAAAAAGAAAACCATAGGCCAATACTTCTGATGAACATTGATGCAAAAAGCCTTAGCAAAATACTAGCAAACTGAACTCATCAACACTTTAAAAAGGTCATTCATCATGATGAAGTGGGATTTATCACAGGGATGAAAGTATGTTTCAACATATGCAGATTGGTCAGTGTGATACATCATATCAACAGAATGAAGGACAAAACTGTATGATTATTACAATTGATGCTGAAAAAACATTTGATAAAATTCCACATCTCTTCATGATAAAAACTCAAAAAACTGAGTATAAAAGGAACATTACTGAAAACAATAAAAGCCATATGTGACAGACCCACAACTAATATCTTACTGAATGGGGAAAAACTGAAAGCCTTTCCTCTAAGATCTGGAACATGACAAGATTGCCCACTGTCACCACTGTTATTCAACATAATACTGGAAATCCCAGCTAGAGTAATCACACAAGAGAAAAATATGAAGGGCATCCAAACTGGAAAGAAGGAAGTCAAATCATCCTTGTTTGCAGATGATATGATCTCATATTTGGAAAAATCTAATGATTCCACCAAAACATTATTAGAACTAATAAAAAAATTCAGTAAAGCTGCAGATACAAAATAAACATGAAAAAAATCAATAGCATTTCTATATGCCAACAGTAAAAAATTTGAAAAAGAAGTTAAGAAGGTAATACCATTTATAATAGCTACTGTAAGGCTGGTTGCCTTGCTGGGAGCTCGGACCCCCCCATCACTCTCCCCGCCTGAAAATTACATCACCAGAACATGCCCATCATCTAGCTCCGCCTTGGAATCCCCTCTGCACTCGACACTTAACCCCGCCCTTGGAAATCCCCTCTGCACTGGGCACTCAACCCTGCCCTTGGAAATCCTCTCTGGACTCTAGCCTGTCCTTGGAAAGCCCCACCAAAACCTGCCCAATAGCACATTGCCCCATCTGGAAATCCCGCCTACCTACCTATAGCAGCTTCCCACATCCACATCCTGTTTCTCCACAGCCAATCAAACGCCTTCACTCCCTATAAAACCCCACGCCCGGCGGTGTCAGTTGTGACTTCTCTGGCCTCTTTCCCCGATATCACAGAACCTCTCCTGAGAGCTGAATAAATTGGCATTTAATCTTCTTGTGCTGGCCTCAGTTTCCTCGTTTTTAAGTTGGCAATAAACCTCACAAGACAATAACCCTTACAGCTACAAATAAAATAAAATACCTAAGGATTTTTTTTTCTTTTTTTTGAGACGGAGTTTTGCTCTTGTTACCCAGGCTGGAGTGCAATGACATGATCTCGGCTTGCTGCAACCTTCGCCTCCTGGGTTCAAGCAATTCTCCTGCCTCAGCCTCATGAGTAGCTAGGACTACAGGTGCGTGCCACCATGCTCAGCTAATTTTTGTATTTTTAGTAGAGACTAAAAATGAGGTTTTTTAGTAGAGACTAAACATGGGGTTTCACCATGTTGACAGGATGGTCTCGATCTCTTGACCTCGTGATCCATCTGCCTCGGCCTCCCAAAGTGCCGGGATTATAGGCATGAGCCACCCTGCCCAGCCTAAAATACCTAAAGATTAACTTAACTGAAGAAGTAAAAGATCTATACAATGAAAACTGTAAAATACTGAGGCAAAAAATTGACGAAGATACAAAAAATGAAAAGATATTTCATGTTCGTGGATGGGAAGATTTAATATTGTTAAATCTCCATTTGACCTAAAGCAATCTACCTATTCAAAGCAATGCTATCAATATATCGATGGCATTCTGTACAGAAAATAGAAAAAACAATTCTATAATCTATATGGAACCACGAAAGACCCAGAATAGCCAAATCTAACCTTGCAAAACCCACAAAACTGGAGGAATCACATTACCAGATTTCAAATTATACTATAAAGCTATAGAAACCAAAATAGCATGGTGATTTTATAAAAACAGACACACAGACCAGTGGAATAAAACAGAAAACCCAGAAACAAATCCATACGTCTACAGTGAACTCATTTTCAACAAAGGTGCCAAGAACACCTTTGGAGAACGGAGAGTCTCTTCAGTAAATAGTGCTGAGAACACTGGATATCCATAGGCAGAAGAATGAAACTAGATCCTATTTCTTGCCATATGCAAAAATTAAATTAAAATCGAAAAAGACAAATCTAATACCTCAAACTATAAAACTACTTAAAAAAATTGAGGAAGCTCTTTAGGACATTGAATTGGGCAAAAAAATTTTGAGTAGTATCTCTCAAGCATGACAACCAAAGCAAAAATGAACAAATGTGTTCACATCAATTTTAAAAAAACTCCTGTATAGCAAAGGAAGCAATCAGCAAAGTGAAGAGAAAACCCACAGATGGAAAAATATATTTGCAAACTATCCACCTGACAAGGGATTAAAAACCAGAATATATAAGGAACTCAAACAACTCTATAAGACAAAAACTAATAATCTCTTTAACAAATGGGCAGACTGGGCACTGTGGTTCATGCCTATAATCCCAGCACTTTGGGAGGTCAAGGTGGGAGGATTGCTTGAGCCCAGGAGTTTGAGACCAGCCTGGGAAACAAAGAGAGACTCCATTTCTACAAAAAATGAAAAAAAAAAAATAGCCAGACAAAATGGCATCTCCTATGGTCCTAACTTCTCAGGAGCCTGAGTAGTTAGGATCCCTTAAACCTACAAGTTCGAAGTTGCAGTGAGCTATAATCGTGCCCCTGCGCTCCAGCTTGGGTGACAGAACAAAAACCTGTTTCAAAAAACAATTAAACAAACAGAAAAAAACAGGCAAAGATCTGAATAGACATTTCTCAAAAGGAGACATACAGATGGAAAATAGGTATATGAAAAAGTGCTCAACATTGATCATCAGAGAAATGCAGCTAAAAACTACAAGGAAATGTCAACTCTCCTTAGTTAAAATGGCCTTTATTCAAAAGACAGGCAAGCAAATGCTGGCAAGGATGTGGAGAAAAGGGAACCTGCATACACGGTTGATGGGAATGTAAATTAGTATAACCACTATGAACAGTTTGGAGGTTCTCAAAATATTAAAAACAGAACTACCATTTGATCCAGCAATACCACTGCTGGTGTGTACCCCAAATAAAGAAAATTAGTATAGTGAAGAGATACCTGTATTCTCATGTTTACTGAATGAAGCACTATTCACAATAGTCAAGATTTAGATACAACCTAAGTATCCATCAACAGACATATGGATAAAGAAAGCATGATGCATGTATACAATGGAGTACCATTCAGTCATAAAAGAATAATTAGGTCCTGTCATTTGCAACAACTAGATGGAACTGGGGCTCATTATAAGTGAAATAAGCCAGGCACAGGAAGGCAAAAACTTTGCTTGTTCTCACTTAATCGTAGGAGCTAAAAATTAAACCAGTTGAGCTCATGGAGATAAGAATAGAATGATGATTAGCAGAGGCTGGGAAGGGTAGTGGGTGGGCAGGAGGGAGGTGGGGATGGTTAATGGTTACAAAATTATAGTTGAATAGAATAAATTAGATCTAGAATTTGATAATACAACAGGGTAACTACAGTCAACACTAATTCTTTGTACATTTAAAAATAACTAAAATGGTATAATCGGATTGTTTGTAACACAAAGAAGGATGAATGCTTGAGGTGACTGATACTTTATTTATCCTCATGTGATTATTATGCATTGAATATCTGTATCAAAATGTCTCATATAACCATAAATATATGTACTTACTGTACATCCAAAAAATTAAAAAAAAATACAAAATGAAAAAAAAAAGAATTTCTCAAGTACTCTGAGACTTTCTTTGTCCAAGAGGAGAAACAAGAAATGAAACCTTTCTCTACAAATTAAATGCTGAAGACTAGAAGTGTCCCAACAGTAGTAGTAATTCAGCCACATTCCCTTCTTCTGCTTCTTCTGATCTTTGGTCTGCTTTAGTCCTTGGGTCCTGGTTTTCTTTCTACTTTGGCTTTGTTTTTATTCTCTAGGTCTTGGCTTAACCTGCTCCCTGCCTCTCACTGCTTAAATACAGTAGTTTAAAGAATACTGATTAATGGATTAATATCAAATTGAAAGAACCACTTCAGAAACCTGTGCATAGTATCTCTCTTACTGTGTTCTCATATTCATCTATTCCAATGACTTGGGGAGGACAGTGTGCTTGTCGGATTTTCAAACTCTATATGGTAGAATTGATGTTAATATATTTTATATTTATTCAGTGCTTTGCCGTTTCAAAAAATTTCAGGATACGGTATCTCCTTTGATTCCAGGAATGATAGGTGCAGATGATAAGATTAATTTCAGTTCAGTATGAAGAGCAGCTTTCCATAAATTGGTCTGTCCAAATGAAACAGCAAGCTTCACAAAGAAGTGAGTTCCAGACAGTGAAGACAGTTTTAGTAAACAGTAAAAGTTGACTCTCAGGGATTTTTGCCGAAAGATCCTTGGTTTGCATGAAAGCTTGGATTAAATGGAAGTGTGCATGTGTGCGTGTGTGTGTGCGTGTGTGTGTGTGTGTGTGTGTGTGTGTGTGTATGTGGAGGGGGAGGGAGAGAGAGAGAGAGAGAAGAGAAAGACACATTAATCCAAATATATTATCTAGAAAGAGAAAACAGTTGAGAACACAGGCTACAATTTTCTTAAATACTTTGTTGAGATTATGGAGCTGAACTCCAAAAATACACTTTCAATATAGGATCTAAATCCCTATGGTTGAACAATTGATTATTTTCAAGATTTTATTTCAAAAGTTCATGAAATCTGAAGTAGTATAGGTATCATGGTTTCGGGATTACACCAGGGATGTTGACTCTTCTAAAGATGAAATAGACCCCAAACTGAAGTGTTAATGAGAGTATCTGATGGGTTAAGAGCAAGTGGAAGCAAGATGAATGTGAAGACTGAAGACATCACACAGGTATAGAAAGAAGGATGCGAGCGTGGAGAGCAGCAGCCTGCAGAAAAAGCTGGGGTGGCCAGATTAAGGGAGAGGATACCAAACTGGCATGGGGCAGGGCTAGCATGAGGTCACTGCCCTACTCAATTAGAAGCAGAGGAATTAAACCAAATACCCAAACTGGTTTGCATTGCTTTTTTCACAGTTGAAATAAATGCCTTCCTTCATGACTCCAAGACTAGCTCCAATGGAATGTTTTAGTGAAATGCTCATTTAGCCTAGTTTAACTTTGCCTTAAAAAATGATCATTCCAGGCTGGGCACAGTGGCTCACACCTGTAATCCCAGCACTTTGGGAGGACAAGGAGGGCAGATTATGAGGTCAGGAGTTCGAGACCATCCTGACCAACATGGTGAAAACCCGTCTCTCCTAAAAATACAAAAGTTAGCCAGGCATGGTGGCACGGGCCTGTAATCCCAGCTACTCAGGAGGTTGAGACAGGAGAATTGCTTGAACCCGGGAGGTGGAGGTTGCAGTGAGCCAAGATCGTGACATTGCACTCCAGCCTGGGCAACAGAGTGAGACTCCATCTCAAAAAACAAAAAAGCCATAACAATAAAAATAATCATTCCATGACTTCTTTGAAAATTTTGTTTAATGATTTTGTGATACTGAGGTGGGTGGGGCAAGAAAGGAACAGTATAAGAGATTTGGCAACTAAACAGACCAGAGTTAAATATTATTCAGTGTGAGTTTCTGTTCTTGCAAGAACAGTATAACATCCTCTTCAATCTCTCTTTTGATTATTTGAATATTAGCAAACAAAATGCTTATAAAGTTACGCAGAGACATTTAGAAATTATAATTATAATCCAGTTTATTTGTTTAAGAAACACTTACATGCTATATACAAGATATTGTGCTTAAAACAAGTTTTTTAAAAGTAATTTTTAAAGACCTTACAACCTATTGAGCACACACACAAACACCATTGCATAATTTTAATTCTTTTTCAGGTTGATAATAGTCATCTTCCCTTGGCCAACACATTTTCTATTAGATTCCACTGAGGTGAGTTTTTTTTTAAGCTGTTATGTAATATTTTAATCTCTTGCCATCTTTTATATTTGACTTATCGAAACAAAAAGGTTGTGAAAAGTCTTAGTTTGCCCAACTTGGGTGCATTTTTTAATCTTACATTGGGATTGCCACTGACAGGAATGGCTTCGTAATACTCCTAGAGATTCCAGATGTTCTTCAAATTTTACCGTGTATCTGCCACTTGGAAAATGTTCAGTATGGTATATATTGCTCATTTTTTTTCCCAGAGACACTTGATTATAAATTACAGAAAATGCTCTGTAAGTAAGTTAAACACCTAGCACCCAGATCCTGGTTTTGTTGTTGTTTAACCATTCTACATTAAAAAGAACCAGAATTCCTTGGAGAAACATCTGATTCTAGGACTAGGGCAGGAAATATACAAGATGAGCCTGGAGAATCTTATAGTGCAAGAAAGCAACGCAGTTCTGAACAACAAAACAATAAAACAGAACCCAAAGACCACAATGATGGGGACCTGTCAAAAAGACACAGAAGCCAACTGAAAGAGCTCCTAATAGCCAAAGCTGAAACATTTGAGCAACAAAAGAAAGTAGTATTAGATTATAACCCATAGTATAAAATAAATATTTATGACTCCAAACGACACAAAAAACATACTGAAAAAAAAAAAACCATGACTGAATAAAACAACAAGTAAGGGAGGCCGGGAATGGTGCCTCACACCCTGTAATCCTAGCACTTTGGGAAGCCAAGGCAGGAGGATCACCTGAGATTGAGAGTTCGAGACCAGACTGACCAACAGAGAGAAACCTTGTCTCTATTAAAAATACAAAAAATTAGCTGAGTGTGGTGGTGCAGACCTGTAATCCCAGCTACTCGGAAGGCTGAGGCAGGAGAATCTCTTAAACCCCGGAGGTGGAGATTGTGGTGAGCCAAGATTGCACCATTGCCCTCCAGCCTGGGCAACAAGAGCTGAACTTCATCTCAAAAAACAAACAAACAAAAAGAATACGTAGGAGAGACTAGACACATTTTTTATGCAAAAGAGCAAGTCTGCCCTCAAGGAGGTAAAGCATAACTCCCTACTCCTTAAGTTTGCCCTGTGTATAATAACTTCCTTCCAAAGAGTAAAATAAGGAAAGGTAAACTAGAGTAACTTTAGAATATAGACCCTCAACAAACACTTCCACAGCCAGGTGGTCAAGGTTAACATCAGCAGTCGCAAGTCATATAAATCGTATGTACCCTCGATACGATAAGAGTGGCACTTTACCTCTGTGATCTTTCTCCCAAACACCAGTAACTCTGGGCTAATCCTGAAAAAACAATTTATGGAACAGTCTACAAAATACTTAACCAGTACACTTCCAAACTCTCAAGTCTATTAAGATCACAAAAAATCTGAGAAACTGTCACAGCTAAGAAGAGTTTAAGGAGACAGGATGCCTAATGTAATAGGGTATCTTGATGGAATCTTGGAACAGAGAAAGGACACTAGAAAAAAAACTAAGAAAATCTGAATAAAGCTTGGACTTTACTTAATATTAATATATATTAGTTCATTAATCATGACAAATATTGCATATTAATTTATTGTTATTAATATTTGGGGAAACTGGGCATGAAGTATATGGCGACTGTATTATTTTCACAATTTTTTTCCATATCTAAAACTATTCTAAAATAAATTTTTTTAAAAGAACTCTATATGATCTTGTGAGTAAGTAGAAATTCTCTGATTCACCTTCCAAAGTTGTAAAATCTGGTACTATTTGAGATAAGCTCAGTGTCCAGTATCACTGGATAATGAAGGTATGAATGATTATATGTCTTAGTGTGTCTTGGGGGCACTTTGCTAATAATGCTTTTTTAAAAAAATTTGTAAAAACAAAAGGTAATGAGCTGCCCATATTTGGAGACATTAATTCCTTCTGGTCCCTCAGGCAGCATTACATATCCTGGTAAAAAGCAATAGATTAAATCTGCTCTGCCCAATACAATAGCTATTAGTACATGTGATTACTGAGCACTTGAAATGAAGCTGGATAAAACTGAGTTGTGCTCTAAGTACAAAATATATACTAGATTTTAAAACCAAAAAAATACAAAATATTTAGTTAATACTTTTTTATACTGTTTGCAGGTCAAAATTATGTTTTGGGTATAGTGGGTTAACTTAATATATTATTAAAATTTATAACGCTTCTTTTTATTCTACTCTGGCCAACAGTAGCCATTTGAAACTTAAAAATAGGTATGTGGCTCACATATCTATCAGACAGTGCTGGATTGGATCCTAAGAGACTGGGAGAGTTAATGGATTTCCCAAATCCCCCAGAGAAATTGTCAGACCCCATTGTGGGTTTCTAGGCCCTCACCACAAATAGCTGGATATGTGCAACATTAAGGCAATCTCTTGGAGATGAGTCTTGCCATCATGAAAAGCCACCCGCAGTGACGAGAGGCTTTCTCGATTTTTCTCTCTGATTTCCTTGAAGATTATGCTTAAAAAGGAATGCTGAAGAGTAGTTTCTTGAAGGATTTGTGACAAAATTAAAATGTGTAAGGAAATATGAACCACTACATAGAGCACTTCTAATGCTGTCTTTTTTTTTTAATGGGTTTGCCTTGAAGTTGGAGATCTAGTTTTTTCAAACTCCATTTGGAACAACATATTTTGAAGCATGAAAATATTCCAAGGCAGTATCCACATTACAACAAAGCAACTGACAGAAAAGTGAAACGTTACCAACTTGGTTGTTTGGACTACAGAGGCTATCAGACAACCAACATGAACAATGCAGGGGAGACATCTTACTTTGCCAAATGTAAATTTCCTCTTGGCAGATGAGTAAGGAAGAACAAGTTCCAGCTGGTGTCGGGAGAGGTGGGTAGCAGAAAATGTGTGTCGGTTTTTAAAAAGAATTTTATTTTTAACAAAATTTTGTTTTTTTAAATTGTATTTCCTTGAGTACATTATCTTGAGGAAAAAAGAAAGGAAAGCCAAACAGAATGTTTTAGTTTTACATAAGCAATATAGGTAGATCTGATCATAAATACCTAAATTTTACTAAAGGTTGTCATTATAAGCAAGATAAATCAATTGTCAGCAATTACTTCACCCTCTGCTCTGAGTGTCTCTTAGAAGAAAATTATCTGAAAAGAGATAAGCCCTGTTTTCTCAAGTTAAGAGCCTTGGAAAAAGGGGCTCAGGGTATAGTTTGCCTCACTCCGATGGGCAGAATTGAGTGTGGGATGTTAGAAGATGACAGCATAAAAATACTGTGTTGTAATTTACGATTTGACTATTCATGCAATGCCACTTATGTTGGTGCTGCAGGAGATTTACCCAAAATTGTATGAAATAACAGAGGCTAGCAATCTATGTATTTACACATGCAAGAGATAGATGAGAAAAGGCAGGCACAGAAAGCCAAGTTATTTGTAGTTGTATAGTCAAGCAAAGGGTCTAGACTGGCACTCTATAATCCTAGGCTCTTTCTCTGCCTCTCTTACAAGTACCATGCTCAGCTGTCACACCTAACCAGTGTACCGGAAGAATCCAAGACACCCAATGCCAGGTTGAGGACGCACAGGTTGATTGGGCTTGGTTCTCTAAACTAAAAGCAGCAAGGCTGCTTCTACCTCTTTCTGTAGTCTCCTACTGAGACCATCCCTCCTCAGCATTAGGGAAGCTGCTCTCAGGGCTTTGTTAAAGGCTTTGTCTGAATGGTGTATTTTTGCCTAAGAGGCTCAATTTGATCAATTCATATGCCTATGTAAAAACCACCAGGCTTCTAAAGTGATCACATTAGGCTCACGGTGGGAGACTCTACACATGAAGAGCAGGAAATGTGTCCACTGCATTTCAGCATCTGTGCAGGACGGCCGTGGGTGCTGCTCTGCCCTGGGCAGAACTGTATCAGTAGGCCCTCTTTATTCCGACTCTGAAACCCAAGTCCTGTGCTAAAGGGCCAGCAGAGAGGTTCATGCTGCCTTAGGCTAGCTCTGCTGAGCAAGGCCAAAGAAGCACATCAGTAATAATTTAGCACTCAGCAGCTGCAAGAGTGCAGGCCTCTGCCAAGTACCAGCCTTTGGTTCTCCTCTCTACCAGGCAGTAGCTAGTTCATTCTCTGGGCACTCAGCCACATTTAGAGAGAACTGTACTGGTGATGGCTGGGACAGCACACACACACAGGACAGCACAGACACACAGCTCCCTCCACAAGGCACCACTGTGAACTAGCCTGCTCCACAAACAGTGTTTAAGAATTGAACCATTGGCAGCCAAGAGGATACAGGGAATGGTTCATTTGAAGAATTATAAAGCCAGAGATAAAATATAAAGTTCTAAATAAACACATTATAATAAGCAGAATATGATTTAGAACACGTGCTTCTGAGTGGTTTCTAAATGAGACCCAATTTTAAACATACAGATTATGGAGCTCAATTTGTTTCCTAACTGAAAAGTAAATAAACAAGTCACCATGTCCTGTCAGATTCCGGGGTGGTTTCCCAGAACTAAAGGAATCAATCATTCCAAATATAAGATAATCAAGCTATTGGAGTGGGGCAGGGAGGGCAGGCAGGGTTGGGAGGAGAGGTAGGGTTTATGAAACCTTGGCTCCCTCAGCAGTGTATAGGAGGCACCTCAAATCTCTCTACCCAACATAAAATCTCATTCATATCCTCCCTAGTTTTTCACCTTCAATCTCATCTGGATCAGATCTGTGATTTCAATGACAAACCTTGTTCACTATGAACGAAACTTGTTCGTTATTGCAGCACTCTATTTTTATTGGAAATGGCACCTCTTACTCCAACAGACCCCTAGGCTTCTGTGTGTGGCAATCTGAGTTTGTGTCAATTGTCAGCCTAAGGGGTTAAAATTCATTTTAAATAACAGCACGGTGAGTACAATCCTTCCTTTCACTTGCCTTGGGAACAATTTGGCAATTTGCATTTAAAGCCACAGAATCTATTTGGGTTTGAGGGAGCAAATTTTATTACAATTAGACTTTTTTTTTTTTGAAGGTGCAGGAAAAACCAAAATGGCCATTTAATAGACATTGAACGAATCTGACATATTGCAGCAAAATTTTTGAAGGCTAACAATAGGTTAATTCTGCAATATGTAAGATAGATGACAATGCTATTGCAGTCAACATGTTTTTTAAATCTGTATACATTTTTTTTTTCAAGAAGGAAAGAACCTTGAAGCATCCTGTGGTCTTAATCTCTTAGGAGTTCTAAGGAATTCTTTAGCCAATTAATAAAGTGCCCCTTCACTTGAAGTCTTTGAAAGCCAACATTTGTGGTGAGCAGAGAACGTCCGTTAATCACATATCAGGGATGATTCCTTTGTTCATTGTGCGAAAGTGGTTTCTAGCAGACATTCTTATATTCCTATACACAATATTTATCTTCTGAAAGCCAAACTAATTCAAACAAGCCAATATGACCTTTAAATAGTGGGGTTTTTTCCCTGTCTCTCGGAAAACAATTTAAGGGGTTTCACTATATTAGTGGGATTTCCCCTTTTTTCAGTCTTCAAAAGATTTTTCTTTCATCTTCTTTTTCTTTCTCTCCAGCTACAAAATGTGCTCATTACGGGCCTGTCAGCTACAAAAGGGAGACTTTTTCTTTTTCAGCAGGTATGAAAATCTCAATAGCTGCTTTAATCTCCAGAGAGTTCTCTTCTGCTCTATTTAATAAAGCTCAGCAATTCAGTTATCAGAGTCTTTAGGAAGAAGCAGGATTGGAAGAAGGAGCCTTAATTTATTTTGGTGTCACATGTAATTAAACCATTTTTTTTCCCCCAATGGCTCTACATTTTTTCACTACCTTTTTTTTCTGAAGAAAATCTCCTCATATGGAAGATGAGGATTAAGCGGCAATAAAATAAAATACCCACTCCTTCAGAAACCAAAATAATTCTACTACCAGGCAACTAGCACAAATAAGTGCCAGGATGCCATTCACCCCCAAATAAAGCTAAACCTCTTGAATATCATTGGCACTTTGTATATTGTCTTTTTCTCTCAACTAATCTGAAACCCATTTGATGAGCCAAGTTTGCTCGATAGCCCTGTACAAAAGGATACAAGTTTGGTAACATTAAAAGGCTACAAGTCTTGTGCACTGTAGACATGACTGAGAAAGTGGATAAAGTGCATCTTCTGAAGTTACAGTCGGAAATCCAGCATTACGTTAGCACGTGGCAAGCAAGCTCAACTAATTATTTTTTTCTAGTTAATTATTCCTTGCTTAAGGAACTAAAAAAGTTGAAAAGTTGCAATTAATTAAAAGTACAAAATATTCTAAAAATTATCAACCTTAGGGCTGGGGGAAAGTAGATTTCAATGGTTCTCCACCAACGTCACCCGTATCTCAGTACCCCAAAATTTAGTAGGTGAGCTATAGGGTAAGTCCTCCTCCTAATCCAAACTGATGATTAATTCAAATGATTTTTAAGAATGGGATCATATCATTCTAGAATTTTGAAATCAGAAGAAATCCTGAAAACCCACATAATTTGGAAATGTCTAACCTAAGTTCTTTAACCTCCTAAACCTATAAGCCTAATTGTTTATATGTATGTACATATTTTGGAGAGGATTCTTATGTTTTATTAATTTGTTGTTGTTTTTATTTTCATTTTTAAAGACAGGGTCTCGCTATGTCATCCAGGCTGCAGTGCAGTGACTGTTCACAGGTGTGACCATAGTTCATTGCAGCCTTGAACTTCTGGGCTCAAGCAATCACCCGCCTCAGTCTCTGGAGCAGTTGGAACTACAGGCACACACCCCTGTACTTGGCAGTTTTATCAGTTTTCTAAAAGACTTATAATTCCCCAAAATGCAGAAATTATCATCTAGTTCATTCTCCATCTTCATAAGAACTTGGTATATAATACGAATACATTATATAATAATATATAATAAGACTTTTTCTGATGTTTAAGGTGAATCCATCAATTGATGATCTTTCCTTGTACGGTCAGCTTGTGCTGTGTGACATTCTTCACATGTAGCTGTTGATTCATGGATTCAATAAACAGAAACAGAAGCTTTGTAACATGAAGCAAAATTTTCTCTAACTTGCCCTTGGTATCCTAGGTCAATTATTTTATTATAGCCAGATAGATTAACCTGACAATCTTTATTCCTTAGAAATCAATGCTAGTTCTCAATAAATCTCGATTCTATATGTAAAATACATTTAAACATTAACTTGTGTAGATTTTTTCACTACGTCATTAAAACGTTTAGGGCTACAATTTCTAGTCTTTATGGAATGAAATCAGAAACATGAATTTCATTGGGGAGTGAATTGGAAACCTGTAAAGATTATGGATGACATGTGCACCATATGGAAAACATTGTTCAAAATTCAAATGATACCTTTCAAGTGTCTCTCACATCTCAATATGGTTCTGTTTTTCTAATATAAAAAGGTCAAATCACTGGTATTAGGTGTCTTTGGCCTAGATTGGATATCCTGCAGTACCAAGAGTCTTTTTTGTTTCGTTTTGTTTTTCTATTTCTACTTCTCTTGGTATTAGTTTATTCCTTCTCTGTCCCCCACCTACCTCACCTACCTCATCCTATGTATTCTATTCTTCCTGCTCAGAGTTCCTTACCAGAAAAAGAAAATAAAACTCATAATGTCATGGAAAAGTCAACCAAAGTAAACCATCCTGACAATTACATGGAAAACAACAAAAACACAAGTAATTAAAACTAAAGTGTAAAGAAAGAGCCAAGATTTCCAGTAAACTGAAAATAAGAGGGGGAAAATCTCATTTTTTAAATTTATGTAAAATGTACAAAGACAATGAAATAGGATATAGAGTAGGTGGCCACAAATGGTGATGGAGTTTCCTCTAGATCTACTTAAGGAAATGCCACGTGTGTGGTATAGCTAAAACCAGTTTCACTGGCAAGAAGAGAGAGGAGATATTATACAAGTACCACTTTTTTATACAAACATATTACTGATATCAGCACTGATAGCATTCATGTGTTGCTTTCTTCTTTTTAGTAACACTTTCATTTATCTAGCCTATAGAAATCAGAGGTATATGACATGAAGAGTTCTGACTGTGGCATCAAACCGTCTGGGCCTCAGCCATGAGCCACCACTTTCTAACACTGTGACTAGTCACTCATTCTCATGAAGCTTTAATTTATTTAGCTACAAAATGGGAATAACACTAGTATTTACTTCATAGGATTGTTGTGAGGTGTTAATAAGATCGTGAATGGAAAGCAAAATGTCTGACACACCTCAAGTATGCCACGAACACCACAGTTATTAGCACTGTAAACTGACTTGAGCTCTTGATTCAGAAAACACTCTACAGTGCCCATTCCGTTGGGGTTGCAAATTATTCACCTTAAAATCCTTGTGTACTAGTGGTTCTCAGGGTTTAGTCTGCATCAGAACCACCTAGAAGGCTTGGTAAAATCAGATTGCTGGGCTCCACATTTAGAGTTTCTGATTTAAAAGTCTGGGGTGGGCCCAAGACTCAGCATTTCTAACATGTTTCCAATAGTAATGATGCCACTAGCCATGAATCACACTTTGAGCACCAGTGTTCTATACCAGGGATTGGCAAATTTTTGTGTAAAATTTCAGATTGACCAATTACTAAATACATCTCTGAAATATTTTAATCATTGGGGTCAAATGAGGGAAGTAAATTAGATCAGTGGTTTGTAAACATTTTCTAACAGTGAGGCCCTTTCTTTAAATAAAGTCTTTCTTTAAAATTATCTTTATTTTATTATTTATTTATTTATTTAAAGATGGGGTTTCACCATGTTGGTCAGGCTGGTCTTGAACTCCCGAACTCAAGTGATCCACCCGCCTTGGCCTCCAAAGCGCTTGGATTACAGGCGCGAGCCACCATGACCAGCCTAAATAAAGTCTTATGCAGAATTCAAAGACTGCTATGCAAATGGAAGCCCAAAGTTCTTTCCTCTGCAACCTCAGGAATTATCTATGCCTTGGAGGAGAACAGTTTGAAAATAACTGGTAGTGGTGATCTGGAGACTGGAATTAGTCAAGAACACAGGTTTGGTGTCTGACAGACGTGGGTTCCGGTTCAAACTCTGCTGCATTCATTCTCTATCTGACCATGGATAAGTTACTTAATTTCGTAAACTTCATTTTTCTCACTTATAAATAGAATAACAACAGCACTGATCTCATTGGGTTGTTTCCAGAACTAAGAGATAGTGCATTGGAAGTCCCCAGCACGGTCTCTGGCACCGTGAGAGCTCACATGTTAACAGTGATTAAGGTTCTTTATACAATTCTTTGAAGTCCCCAGCACAGTTTCTGGCACTGTAAAAGCTCACATGTTAACAGTGATTAAGGTTCTTTATACGATTGTTTGATTTAAGCAGCCATCAAAAAACTTCAAGAATCTCTCTCCCTGCCTCTTTTCTCTTGTGGGATACACTTCAATTAGGCGTTACACCCAGGAGTAAGGGATAAAAGAACAAGTGATTAAAACCATTTCTATGATCTTAATTACCACTAATTTAATGAAACCCTTAGTGTGGCAGATTAAAACGGTTTCTGCAAGTCTGTGATATCAAAAGACCATTTTGGAAGTAGAGAGATTGTCAAGGCAAGCTGGCAGGAATTATAAGCATCTTTTGATTCCCATTCACATGTCATTTTTCATTTTAAAAATATGACCTATGGCTTATCTAGAAAAATCTGGATGCTTTGAGGGATCTTCCAAGAACTCTCTCAAGAAATAATTTGAACATACAAAGTGCTTGACAAATAAACATATAATTATGACTTTTCAAGTAGAGTTAAATGCCACTTTAGTCAAGTCTTTCAGCGTTCTCCAGGATTTAAAAGCATGACTAAGCTATTGCTTGACTTCATCCAGTTGTCTGTCATACTGATGGGAAGCATTTGTGCAGCCACCTGTTCTAGAAGATGTTATTATGAGGGGCACCTGACAGGGAGCCCTTCCTGGATTCTCTGCTGGGTATAAAATAATATTGTGTAATTGTGAGAGTTTCTGGAGTGCTCACATGCATTTGAACTCATGTCTGCCCCTAACGGGAGTGTGTTTGGTATGGTATTTTTGGTTTCAAACAATGGGAACAAAATCAGCTAATTTGGGCTAAGTAAATAAATAAATAAATAAATGAAAAGCAATAGGAAAGTTAAAACTTTTGAGGGTTTTCATATTATCTTGTTATTAATGCACCTTAAATTCACTTACTCCAAGCCAGGTTTCAAATACTTGGCAGAAGGAATCTGATTGCCTAGGTAGGCTAGGTATCACCCACACCTGGAAGAATCAGCCCCATGCGGGGCAGTTCTCAGAGAAGCAGGAAAATGAAGCTGGGTGGGTGCTTCAAGAGGGTCTAGTACAGAAAACTTGTGCCAATTACACATCACTGAAGTACATGTGATCTCCATGAAAGTGCTAGAGATGAGGGCAGAGACCTAACTTACACAAAAGGAAGATGTACGTTTTATATATATATATATATATAATTTAATCAGACTAAATTGTTTTTATTTGCTAAAGAAAAACTCAGTACAGAGCTTACACCTGCATTTTGATGGCCAGACTATACCAGATGTTTCACGGCCTCTGTATTCAATAGTTCATTTACCTTCAACTGGCAGGAAGACAGAAGCTGTCTAAGATGCTCCTTAGGGACTGGGTGAAGTTAACGGTAGACACTCTCTTGAAAGAGTCCTCTGGAACCTCTTTCTTATCTAGAGAAGTGAGTGTAACATATGCTCATTAATAGCAATACGAACAGCTGCTTATTTACAAAATTGAGCCCTCCTATGAGTCCCTTTTGCCATAACAGTATTAATAAAATAACTGACCCATCTCTCAGCCTCGCAGGATTTTCTAGTGAATGACCCTAGAACTCTCTCCAGCAACAATCTAGATGGACCTTGTCCTGGTGGTGGGGGAGCCGTGTCTGAATTCAATTTCTCATAGGAACTTGAATCCCCCAAATCACCAGGTGCTGAGAAGCGCATATCTTCTATCAGTGCCTCCAACTAACTGACTTATTTTGCTTGGCAGTTGAATGTAAAACATTCATTCCCTCAACCAAAGTTGCTTTCACACATGACCTGTAAAAAGGAGGAGGAACCCGTGCAAGGTCCCTTTCCTGGAGTGCAGCTGTGTACCAGCCAACCATTGCCTCTCTGAAGGGTGTGGTGCATCTGATTACCCATTAACCAGCTCACCGCTGGGCTCCACATTCTCATCCTCAGCGAATCAAGCCACTTGTCTTAACTCTGGATTCTTTGCCCAACACACACTTATGCCTGAAGTCACATTTAGAAAGTTACAGAAGTCAAGAGACTTAAATGAGATTTGCCTGAATTTGCTTTTGTTCTCACAGAGGAGTATGAGTAATAATTGTTAAAATTATATATATATATATATTTTTTTTAAGTCAGGGTCTCCCTGTGTTGCCCAGGCTGGTCTCAAAATCCTGGGCTCAAGCCATCCTCCCACCTTAGCCTCCCCAAGTGCTGGGATTACAAGTGTTGAGTCACCATGCACATCCCTAAAATTTGTAAGAGGCAAAAAAGTGTTTTTTGGCTGAAGACTTCCATGATGTGTTTTTGAGAAAGTTTAACTGTTGCTCCTAGGATATGTGTAAGCAGGGGATTGAACAGCTTTATGAATAAGAGTGTTCCTTTCTTTCCATCTCACATATATTTTCTTCCAGTAAGTCCAAGTTACAAGGACAGGAAATGAATAGAATATTGATTCAAGGTTCTGTGTGGATCCAGTGCAAAGGGCTTGCAAGTAGATTCTATCTCTGCTTTTTTCTTGTTGTTGTTGCTGTTATTTTTGTTGTCGTCATTTGAGACAGGGCCTTTTTCTGTCACCCAGGCTGGAGTGCAATCATTGTAACCTCAAACTCCAGAGCTTGAGCAATCCTCCTGCCTCAGCCTATGGAGTAGCTAAGACTACAGGCATGTGCCACCACACCCCGCTAATTTTTCTTTCTTTCGTTCCTTCCTTTCTTCCTTCCTTCCTTCCTTCCTTCCTTCCTTCCTTCCTTCCTTCCTTCCTTCTTCCCTTCCTTCCTTCCTTCCTTCTTTTGTAGAAATGAGGTCTTGCTGTGTTACCCAGGCTAATTTTTCTTTCTTTCTCTCCCTCTCTTCCTTTTCCTTCCTTCCTTCCTTCACTCCTTTCCTTCCTTCCCACCCTCCCTCCTTTCTTTCTCTTTCTTTCTTTTTTTTTTTCTTTCCCTTTTCTTTCTTTTATAGAAATGAGGTCTTGCTATGTTACCCAGGCTAGTCTTGAACTCTTGGCCTCGAGCAATTCTCTGCTTTGACCTTCCAAAATATTGGGATTATAAGTGGGAGCCATCACACCTGGCCACAAGTATGATTATCTCATTGCCATTACTCTGCAGAGAATTTTTTCTCCTCTTTTCCTACTATGCAGTCAGTCCATGCCTCCAAATCCCTATTTTAATTTCTACTTTTCAGGCATGACACTTCTTTACCATCTACCCGAACAACACTGAAGGGAGAGTAAAAACATAATAATTAGCCACTCTGAATGCAAATTTGTAACTTTGATGGCTGCTTAGCATTTGAACTCTTTCCTAAATGAGGACTCTGTCATCATCGTGTGAATCTTGCTGGAGGATGAGGCCTTTCTTCCCTACAAAAATAGACAGGACCAGATAACTTGCACTACTTACACCTTAGCAGCTAGGGCACTGTCAGAAGAGTTGAACTTGACCAATGAGAATTATTACTGGAGGCCAGGTGCAGTGCCTGTAATCCCAGCACTTTGGGAGGCCCAGGTGGGTGGATCACTTGAGGCCAGAAGTATGAGACAAGCCTGGCCAACATGGTGAAACTCCATCTCTACTAAAAATACAAAAATTAGCTAGGCATGGTGGTGGGTGCCTGTAATCCCAACTACTGGGGAGGCTGAGGCAGGAGAATTGCTTGAACCGGCGAGGCGGAGGTTGCAGTGAGCCAAGATTACACCATCACACTCCAACCTGGGTGACAGAGTGAGACTCCATCTCATTAAAAAAAAAGAAAGGGAGAAAGAAAGAAAGAAAGAATGAATCATTGGAATAAATTAAAATATTAGTTTCAAATCTTTATCCCATCCTGTCCCATGATCTTTGCTATTGACTTCACAGCTCTTTTCAGGGTTTTTCACTGTCCTTTGACTTTGGGTTTGCCATATGACTTGCTTTTGCCAATGGAATGTCTGCAGATGTGACATTGCAGAAGTGTGAAATGTTCTTACACAATCTGCCTTGCCATCTAGAACTTCTGCCATCACTATGAGAAGAAATGTCAGGCAACTCACTGATCTAATAAGAATGATGACAGGAGTTGAGGTTGAACCCACCCCGAAGTCCGGAGCCAAACACAACTAAGCACAGCTTAGAGATCAGCTAACCCCTACCTGACCCACAGACAAATGGGCAATAATAAATTGTTATTTTAAGCCACTGAATTTTGGAGTGGTTTTGTTATATAGCACGAATCTGGAAACAGTTGACCAATATACTCCATCTCGGAACTTTGAACCTCTAGCCCTTGATGCAGAGGAACAGAGATGATACAGAATTTATTTCATCCACAGTGATATCACATTTGGGGACAAGTATGGAATCCAAGTGACAGAGTGCAGTGTGCAGTAGTGACATTACCTTGGCTGAGGCTTCAGCTACCCAGCTTTCTTGTGTTCTGATTTTCTTCCCTGGTTTGCTGGCCTTCTGGGTTATTTTATACTGACAGCCTTCCAATAACCTTATTTTCTGCTTTATTTTACTGGGCCAGCATCTTTTATTTGCAGATAAGAGCCCTGTCTGACTCAGCCCTTTTGTTTCATTGGAAGTAGAGAACTGGGGAAAGCAGAATGAAACTGGGCAATAGTGGAGAAAGCAGGGACATTAGTCCATGAGTCCACAGTTCTGGGGACAGAGTATAGAGGACAGTTTCTTTATACCGTAGGCAGAATTTTCATTTTATGCCTCAGAGAACTTTCAACGGTTGCTATGTTCATACAGAGCATGTAATTAATGAGGTAGGTGAGTAGGTTCCAATTCAAAAGGAGTGACCAAAGTTTTATTTTTTTATTTGTTTTTTAACCAGTAAACTATGGTCATCAAGAATCTGCAAATTAATAAATTGTGCCTGACACTTCTATTCACTAATTTTTGATACTCATACTCCCATCTGATGTACTAAGAACTCCTAGGGAGGAAAGGTAGAGTACCTCATTAGGTAGGAAAAATGTTTCAGTGGAGAAACATAACTCCCATATAATATGCTTCTTCACCATATCATCCATTAACCTGGATTCAGTAATTGACAGGACTACACAAAAAACATTTAAATGTCCAAAGCCATATTTAACTACTATGAAATCATTCATGCACAGATTTTCTTACTGAGTTGTCAGGAGAAGCATAAATATTTTTTACTAGTTGTTTTTTGTCTGGCTCTTCTTGACTATTCTTCAGACTTTCATGAGCCTCAAAGTGTACATAATTGAGTGGTGTAATAAATGCCAGATTCTCCAGGATTTTATAAAGTACGTGAAGTGAATATAGGTATGTTGGCCATTATTGTCCTAAACCAGAAAATCAGGGAAAAGTGTAAAGTTGGTAGCTTTGTGGTACATAATCTCAGATAGATGAATTTTATTTTAAGATAGATGAGAATTGAATGTCTTCACTTTCAAAAAATAAACTAATTTACTTGGCCTTAATTTTATATTTAACATGAGGTATTTATTTCTGGAAATTGGACCACACTGTTGTATATGTAGGACTTTCACTGACTAGTATACACACTTTAAGTTTATTATCTTTTGCCTTTACACAAAACCCTTGGCAGACTATTCTTAATGCATATATTTAGGAGATAGCTGAGTCTGTTTCTTGTCAGTTCTAAATTTAAATGATTTACTTTTCTTGATGGTTGAAAATGCTTGAAGTCAGGGCAGTGGAGGTAAATACAGTCCATTTGTGCTTCTTCAAAGATTAAGAATTTATATAATAGATGAAAGTTTATTAAATATTGTGCACATTCTGGGTTTCCAAAGGCAAATAAGAATTGACCACCCTTAAGTACTTTTAATTCCTATGAAATATCTAGTTTAAGAAAGTGGGAGAGTGGGAAGAAAAAGGGAGACAGAGCTACAGATTCTGAGAGAAAATGACAAAGACTTTTCATTTTTCATGGGAATAAAATAAAGAGAAAATGATCAATAAAGCAAGATGTAATAAGGGTCTGATGGTCTGAAAATCTCAAGCTTAAATTTAAAAAGTAGGACATGAAATTCAAATGTACATACTTGGCATTTACCTTATCACATTTTTTGTCTGTAAAAATACAGATTTAAAACATAAAAGGAAAGAAAAATCACAGTTATTCCCTCCTCCTAGAGAAAATCACCTTGGTATTTTTTAGTTCTTTTCTTGTAAATGTGTGTGTGTGTGCACACGCACCCATGTGTAAAATATTTTGTTTTTTTTGAGCCAAAGTCTTACTCTGTCACCCAGGCTGAAGTACAGTAGTGTGATCTTGGCTCACTGCAACCTTCGCCTCCAGAGTTCAAGAAATTCTCCTGCTTCAGCTTTCCGAGTAGCTGGGACTACAGGCACCCATCACTACACCTATTTTTTTTTCTTTTAATTTTTGATGGAGTCTTGCCCTGTTGGCCAGGCTGGAGTGCAGAGGCACAATCTTGGCTCACTGCAACCTCCACCTCCTTGATTCAAGTGATTCTTCTGCCTCGGACTCCTGAGTAGCTGGGATTGTAGAAGTGTGTCCTCACACCTAGCTAATTTTTGTATTTTTAGTGGAAACTGGGTTTCACCATGTTGGCCTGGCTGGTCTTGAACTCCTAACCTCAAGTGATCCACCTGTCTTGGCCTCCCAAAATGCTGGAATTACAGGCCTGAGCCATTGTGCCTAGCCTGTAATATGATTTCATCACTAAATATATTGTCTATCCTTTAATTTTGAAAGTTTACTTCAATATACATTTAATAGCCGTGTAAATATTTCATTTTGTATAATAAAAAACATTCTTTCAAAATGTTCTGCGTCCTACAACTTCTGTTGTTAACATGGAACTATATAGCCCTACTGCACCCTGAATGACTGAAAAATTGGAAGGTTGTAAAATAGATGGCCATATGCCTTTTAGGCTGCTACATCCAGGAATGCTTTGCTCAGGCGGAATGCTCTATGGTATGCCCACAGCCTCATCAAACTTTTCAAAGCTCCTGTCTATTGCTCTATCACTTTCCAGATCCTAATTTCTTTTGCTCAGCCTGGGGAACATCGGTTTCCATACTGTGAGCTTTGAAATTATCGTTGCACTTCTCCAGTTTTCCCAGTGTCCTACAGTGTTTAATAGAACTAGATTTAAATACAATACCTCAGCGGATGATTCCTTCATCTAATGCACTTCATCTGAAGATTCATGGTAGGAGGAGGGAGTTATTTAAAATGCAGTATGCTTTACTCCATTAAAGATTTATAAAACATAAATGCTAAGTTTTTTAAAGGTGTAATGTCAGGTTACAGGTAGGGTAGAGTAGAGAGATATTTCCAAGTGACACTGAAATAATGAGGTAAGAAATCAAATCTTTTGCTTACATGTACTTATCTTGAACAAAAGACCTGTTCATGCAGATCTAAATAGAAACTTAGGATACCATGCCCATTTAACTTAAGTAGATGTAATACAAATTAATCTTAAGAAGACATCAATGTGATTTGTGCCATGTTGTCCTTTTAAATATATCATTTCCCAAGTTGAAATAATTTAAGTGCCCAATAACAGGGGACAGGTTAAATACATTTTATTGTATTCTATGGTGGGATGTTCTCCAATTATTTAAAAATGGTATAATAGCAAAAATCTGTAATTTGTGAAAAGACATTCATGACATTGTTAAATGCGGAGAAAAGAAAGCTACAAAGTAGCAAGAACTACTTTATCGTATATAAAAATAGTTTTATCTGTACATGGATATCTTTATATGATCCATTAATGGTGGTTATTTTGGACTGGTAAGATTACTGGAAACCTTTGTTTTTTTTTTTTTCCTTTTTGTATATTTGAATTTTCTGACTTTTCTACAATTTAGTTTTGTTAGGGGAAAAATTTAAATTACTCTTAGGTATGAAACTAATGGTGTCATGGAAGTTAGTCTTCCATAAGGGGGCTTATTGAACCATCTCTCAAGCACAGGGCTTGTAACTCAAAGGAAAATAAGAAGCCTCTCTTGCTTAGTAAGTCATTCTGTGCTAGGATGATCACAGTAGGAGCTGCTACATGAGTGTGTTGCACATGGAGGGCAGGTAGGGGCAAATGATGAGCAATGAAAGGCCTAGAACTAATTTTCTTTCCATTTTCTTCTCTTTATCTTCTTTCAGGTTGATGTGGATATTTCCCTTTGCATAGTGTAGTCAATGGTGGAGTCGGTTTTGCTGATATTCATAGAAAAACAAGGTTGATCTAAGAATTACATAAAGAAAAGAGTAACAAGTACATGTTCCATGAATGTTTCCTTCTGAATTAACCACTGTTATAATCACAGAATGTCTCCTGTAACTCTTCAAAAAGACCAAAATGAGCCCTTGTATAATTTCTAGGAAGGTAAATTCCTGGGCACATTTCACAAATGTAGAACTTCCAGCCACAATGGGATTTCCAAGATCATGGTTGGAAAATAAATGTGTCTTCATTCTCTAAGTGCTCTCTGCCTATATTTAAGCAACAGCTGAGAAATAAGTGGGGACCAGCGAAGAGCAACTTGTACTGTCAATATAGGATAGTCATTGGTGTTCCCAGTTGGGAAGGCTTTTGGAGGTCTTTTAAGCCAAACCCGAGGGAGAAGAAACTCGCCCCCAAGTTCTGAATCTCCCGTAGGGATTGCAGCTCCATCCCACCACTTTCCCATCATGTAAATGGAAAAGGAGAACTGTATTCAGTTTCTTAGGCGGATGTTTCATCCCTTATTCCTATTTTCTCATAATGCCTTTTGGGCATTTGTGCTATAACTGTGACTATATACACTTCAGTGAAACGAACATGTGGTAGTAGGAATTGCAACATGAGCTTTGACTAGATTATGTAGACAAGAATACTAAATAGCATGGACTTGGTGATATTTGTCCCCTTAAAAAAATTAAATATAACAGTTGAGAGCTTAGTTTTAAAGCTTAACATGTTTATATTCTGAAATCCAGTTTATGTAATTTCCATGACTAATTAAAAGATGACAAATTTGGATGAAGCAGAAAAGGTCCCTATGGAATAGATTAGGAAGTGTTAATATGCTTAAATAGAAAGAAAACTTCTGTAGAATTGGTGATACATGACTCAGATAACTGTCATGTTCTGTAAAGTCTGCGGCTTACACATAACAGCATAGCTCACCCATACCTTCCAATGCACTTATTTCCTTGTAACTCCACTGGGTGTGATATTCAGAGTCCAAGATCATCTATCATTTCGTTGGATTTCTTCACAGCCTCTCTGTTTCCTGGCTGAGTTATTTATGTAACATTATTCCACATGGGAAAGCCCAGATGTTAAAGTTTTATAATCAGGAATAAGAACACATTTTTTATTAGATCCTTCATCTTGTCTACAGCGGGTTTTTCTTGGTTTAAATAATGATAGCAGTATACTAGCTCCTCGTTATAACTCACTCTGCTGTACATGCTTTTGGAGAGGAAAATGGCCTTTTACTTCTTTTGGGGTTACAGAAGGGGGGGTTATATCAAACTAAATATGAAATTAATGTGTGGGATTGTATAACACCTGCTGAGTTTGAACTCATCTACCTGGGGTGGGCACTGCAGAGGTAAAAATGAGAACTGTTAGACTGATGGTAGGAAGACGGGTATATGAGAAAGGAAAAAGGGGAGTAAACAAGATTAGAAAATGTTAGATAGAAGGAAAGTGGTGCTGTTAAAAAAAATAGGGTGACTCAGAAGCAGCAGGTTTAGAAGGAAAGATGAATAATTCTGTTTGGGATATATTGAGTTGCTGGCAGGAGGTCCAGATTGAAGGATCTTAGAGAGCATGATGACTTTGTAACATGTCAACTTGGTTAAGCTGCTCATTTCCTAGGACTACCTTCTCTGTAAGGTTCTGGTTAGTGTGGACTACAGGAGGGAGTCTTAGGTGAAATCTAACAGAGGTAAAGTAAAGCTGTAGTCATTGTGTAGCTCATTTGTGATCTCACAGATGTGCTGATTAACCTTGTAACTGTGAGGCGGCAGGTGGGCCTACAACTATTCTATCTTCCCTGGGTCATCCTTCAGCCTCTCTAACATCTTGGCCACATAAGTTTAGCTTCAAGAAGGGCACTGGCTTCCTTCTGCAGTACCTCCACAGTACAAAGATCAATGACAAGAACTGACACAGCCCAGCCCCTCCCCTCCCCTCCCCCTCCCCCGCCACTTCCTACTGCAGGATGTCCACAGTACAAAGATCAATGACAAGAACTGACAGCCCCTCCGCCTCCCCTCCCCTCCCCTCCTCTCCCCTCCCCTTCCCTTCACCTGCCCTGTGAATTTCAGCGCCAACATTAGAAACAAAGACAACAGCTTTACATAGAGACTACTCTACTAGCCACTATAATTGTGTAAGGTCAATTCCTTTGGATGAGTTTGCCAGCCTTCTCTATGGCTCAAAGCCCTGAATGATTTGGCCTGTTTTCACTTTCCAACTTACTTCATTCTTAGCCTTACTCAGTATTAGTAACATTAAATAACATTCTTCATGCCAGTTTTCAATGAATTTCTCCACTCCTTCTGAGTCCCAAGCTCTTTCCTGTCTCTGCCTTTGTGTTCATGCTTTTCATCAGCAGTAAGTCTTAGCCTAACCATCAACTTCATGGACTGGCATTCCCTAATGGCCCCATCTAAACCATCCAAAATTTCAGGGTTCTAGAGGTGGCGTATGCTTACCTAATTAGCTAGTTAGTCGGTCTTTACTAGAATTGAGGATCCATGACAGCAAGAGTTGTATTTCTTTTCTTCCACACTATATCCTGTCCTAGCACTGTCTGGCACACAGCCTGTTCTCAAAGGATTCATGTAGGGATGAAATGGAAGATACGGAGGACTCTTACTTGTGAGTTGGAAATGACAGAGGTATTAATTTTCTATTCTTTGGGAGCTGGGGGGCTCAGGATTATCCTGAGTTCTAGCCCAATTTCTGTTCTTCATGGCATGTCAAACTAATTGCCTAGTAATTCACTAACTTGTCTGTGTCAAATTTCCTTGTTACATGTTAACAGATTCAATAAAACTTCTTTGAAGATGCTTGTCATCTTCAGAAACACTTTTTAAAAAGCAAGCAAACTATTTCTATCAAATAAAATCAAAAAAGAAATGTGATCTACTCTTTCGGAACTTGAATGTTGTATTCTATTCTCTGTAACTTAATTTCCAAGGTCAAATCTTTTGGTGTTATCCTGAGCCTCCAGATCACTTTTCTTTAACACTTGGTTACTGCAAAGATTTTTTCTTTGATGCTGGCCTTCTTGAAACCCCTCATGTCTACTTCCTTACTTCTTTTTAGTTTTTTTCCAGTATTTAGCCTAGCTATCATAATAAAAAAAGTTGAGGTGGCTGATAAATTACAGGTTTTAGCACTTTGGGAACAAACCCTATACCCCCACACATTTGCTTTTAGGCTACTTCCCTCGTCAAAGCTCAAACAGTAGTGTCTGGGCATTAGGCAGTTTCTGTGTGAGTGTTCTCCTCCTCCACAAAGTGTGTGTGAAGTAACTGACCCTTGTTTCTAATATTCATGTTTTCCTGCTTGCCCTTGCCTTCCCTTCCACCCCCAGATGAATCTGTTATGGTTAAGGACATTAATGTAAACCCTCTGAGTTAAAAACAGATTTTGCTTTCCTGGTTATATTAAATTCAGTGGTCTTAATCTAAGCCATTTTCAATTCTTTTGTTATTAATAGAAATTGGAAATTTACTGATTTTCCTATAATGTCTTACATCAACTGGTGGTATAATGGAGCAGCAGGAAACGTTTACAATATATACTGAAGGAAACAACTAAGATTCTGCCTTTCAATTTATATCTGAAGTATTTTTTGAGACCTAAGTCTAACCAGGTTTGTCTGTGCTTATTCAGTTTGGGGAAGCTAACAGCAGGATGACCAGATTCCTCAAAGTGAGGCACAAGCCTTTTCTTATTTCTCAACAAATACTAATTAATAATAGCATACATTGGTTGAATAATCTGACTCTCATGGACACTGCTCACAAACAGATTTTAGACAGAAAATGATAGCTACTTGCCAGAATGTTTGGGCATCTGAAGGCTCCCAGTTGAGGACAAGGTTGAAAACAACTGTCAGTAATTGGTAACTGTCACTTTCATTCAGAATTCAATCTGACCATCTCTGAGAGAATGAAAGACTTCACACCCAAAAGCAAACTACTGGAGTCATTTAGGTTCTTAAAAGCATACTCAATGAAATAGCAATATAATGACTGAATAGCTATTACAATACAAAACAACAATGAATATAATACCCCCAAACAAATCCTGGCCTTCCATGAATTAAAATGGTCAGGGGGGAAAAATAGAACATTTCTCTATTCCCATCCTACTAAAAAGGTGGAAATTTCCAAATTTAACCACTGAAGAACTGCTTTCATGCATCTGACAATAAGACAAAAGTGGGAGGCTCTTAAGAGTTCATCTTGACTTTTATTACACACTAGACATATGAACTAGCCAGATATGAGAATGATTCTCTGTACTCTTAAAATCACAGGAAATTTATTTCCACCTCCCCCTTTTTTTCTGATATTGAAATAGGATTTCAGATTGTAGGGATTAATTTAGGGCAAAGTAAAAGTCATGGAAGGCAGCGTATAAATAATGTAACTATGAAACTACTTTTCAGAAGCTAGTAGTGACTTGCTTAGTAATAATCACACAGTTGTGCAGCGTTGACGCTAGTATTAATCAGTTACATATTTTGAACATCTACTGTTACTGAATACCAAAGAAAGTGAAGAACAGTCCTTAAGAATCTTCCATTCTTGTTATAAGCTTCCTATGACCCAGTAACTTCTCAAAGGCTTTGCACAAAGTGTTAAGTTCTTGCTTTTTAGAAATATAGTTTGTGTACCCAGGAAATGTAAAATGCAACCATCTCTGCTTCTTGTGCAGGTGTGTGCTTTAACAATCAGGGCTGCTTTTGGCATCAGTGGTATATAAGCTATTTGAAGTTTCTAAAAATACTGACCGAACTAGTCAGTTGCCTCTGCCTTATGTACTAAGGCAAGTCTTTGGAGTGTATACTACTGTATTCCTAGTCCAAAATATGGTAGGCATGAACACATTCAACCTTGTTTGCCTATCTACCAAAGAATTTAAATTTTCGTCTTTAAGTAGTTTTGTGTTAGGAAGGAGGAAAAACATATTCATTTCTGAGGCAGGTAATCAACAGGAATGAGAAAAATAAAAGACAGTTTAGGATCTAACCTCTGTCCACTTTTCTAGGCTTATGTCTTAGTACTCCCTAAGTGGCACAAGCTAGGTTATTTCTAATTAACAGACTACTGTGCTTTTTTGTACAATGCTCTCAAGTTCAGCTTAAGCAATGCTTCTCTGGAAGTTCATACCCTGACTGTCACCTTTGTTTACTTCTAGAATCCTGGGATTATCTGAATAATGCCATTGCACTGTACTTCGTAATACATACTTCATCTCTTTCACTTAGTACATTATGAATTACTATGGGGAAGAATCTGTGTGCCTATCGTCCTGTCTTCAATGATGATATACT
The DNA here is from genome assembly GCA_031835075.1 of Saguinus oedipus. Taxonomy (NCBI): domain Eukaryota; kingdom Metazoa; phylum Chordata; class Mammalia; order Primates; family Cebidae; genus Saguinus; species Saguinus oedipus. Next base: position 146,362,161 of record CM063170.1, read on the forward strand.
GAAAGAATGGTGTAGAAATATAAGTATCCTATTTACCAGTGCTAAATCTTTTTTCACAAAATCAGACAGAGATCGGCTCATTTTTACTCGTAAACCTGGAAAAGTTAATTCATTCAAATCCCTATTTTGTCCTAACTAGACCAATCATCTTATTACTAAGATAAAGGAATCTACTGCAAGTTGCATGTTACTATAATCCCCAGTATGAATGAGCTATTTTGAGTTTGAACATGTAAGAGCATTCAAGATAGTGCCTGGCACAGAAGAACAGGGCATTAACAAGACACTGGTCTTGATCCTCAAATTATTTAGGCTACAGAAGGGATTCAGACTCTGGCCTTTTGACCACCTTTTAAGATTGCTTGAAAAAGACAATGCCCTTCCTATTAGCACAGATGAAGCCAATCCGGAACTAAATATCAGCACACAAAAAATGCCAGGACAGATGGAATCAAAAGACTCTGAAGCCAGAAAAGAGGCTAGGGAGAGCAACTGAACTTAGTAAGCTGAAGACTTCGGTGTACATCATCCGATCCTGCCCTGTAACAACAGGTCTATGTGATAGAGATATTCCATCTGAGCTGGAGGCCATTACTCTTAGCAAGCTAATGCAGAACAGAAAACCAAATACTACATGTTCTCACTTAGAAGTGGGAGGTAAGTGATGAGAACTCAGGGACACAGGAAGGGAACAACAGATGCTGGGGCCTACTTGAGGGTTAAGGGTAGGAAGAGGGAGAGGAGCAAGCAAAATAACAACTGGGTACTAGGCTTAGTACCTGGGTGACAAAATAATCTGTACAACAAAACCCCTTGACATGAGTTTACCTATATAACAAACCTGCACATGACCCCTGAACCTAAAAGTTAAAAAAAAAAAAAAAAAAAGAAAAAAAAAGAGAGATACTCTATCTGATGCTTAAGTTGATCTTCAATCTTCTACATCCTACCACCCCACCAAGACTACAAGAGACATATTTCAATGTTCTGTGGGCTTAAAACCACCTACACTGCCCTTTGGGTTAGAGAACAGGATTTAGTGGTCCTCTTTGAAAAAAATGCATTAAAGAAAATGTTAATTGCTTTTATTCATACTGTGTCTCTACCTGGCTTCCCCAAGAGCTTGTGTTTCAAAAGGTCAGATTGGTTGTTGTTAGAGATACGCTGCCTCCCACTGTTTAGCATTTATACACAGCAAAAAGTTTTATGATCCCACAAATTTTCCCAAAAAATTATCTCTTCCTCTACTTTCCACCTACCTCCTCTGAGATGTCAAATGAAGAAATGTCTTAGAATATCTAGAATATTCTTCCTCTTTTCATATTAGATTTGTCTTAGCATATAAAAAATTAGTTGACATGACTTTCAGAAAGTCCAGTTGGCAGCAGAGCTGGACAACAGATGGCCACTCAGAAATCAGAGCCAGGAAGGTGACTTACTCAGCATGGATACGCTGACAAGAGTCCTATTTTAGAGAAACCCTGAAAATTCTTGACCTAATGTAAAGCCCAAGAGGCAGTTTAGAGGCAGAACAATTATCATAACCTGATTACCTGTCTGAAGCAAAATATACCACTTTTAACTGCCATAGACGTGCCAAAAATATAAAATAAATACACCGATAACCTATAACAGCTCTACTGCAAAAAAAGAAAGAAAGAAAGAAAGAAAGAAAACAAAGCAAAAACAAAACAAAAAAAAGAATCCCCAGAATACAAAATACAGAAAAATCAAACCAAAACCAAAAAAACACCCCCAAACAAAAAACCACCACAGGCAACACACAGCTTTACTTAAGATGTTTCCTAGAATCCATTCCAGGTGGCTTAAATTAGTCTAAAATAAAAATAGGTGGCTTTCAGTTCCATACTTTGTTTCTGCATAAATAACTACTAGCAGGTTAATTTAGAAATAATTTTTTTTTTAAAAGGGAGAGTTTCTTCATTTTATTTTTATGGTGAATTCATAGCTGTGAACAATGTAATACTACAACAGGTAATTTTTAGCTAAAATTTAAGTTCCTCTTAGCTTTGACATTTTAACTGAATTTCAGTTGAATTTTAAGAAATATTAACCATGAACTTAAAATAACTGCTCTATTGTAAAATTTAGAAGACACATTCCTAATGTTTCTCTTGCCTAGACTAAAAATTGTTGAAGGTCTTCTTTCACTATCAAAGCTCAAAGATACTTATGCCACAGTATACAATTTAGTAGATTTGAAAACTATTTATCACCTCCAAAGCAATAAGAGATTCCAGTTTAACCTGACAAAACACAAACTGGATTTAAAGTGCCTTAAAAAACAAAAGAAAAATACAGTTTGTTTAGGGCAATTAAAATAAATATTTTATTTTTGCAGATAAGACACTAAAAAGAATGAAAAACACATATAGGATAATTACCTTATAATTGCCCTTTTCATTCTAAGAATGTTGTGTTTTTCAGACAGGCAGCTCTCTGGTAAAAATTCATGCACAAGAGGTGCTTACCTATACTTGACAAGAGGTTTCAGAGCCTACTATGCTATTTGGCTAGTCTAAAATCCACTAATGTTAAATACCAACATTTTCCCAATACTACTTTTAAGTTACAGCTCATTTATTTTCCTCCTTAGGAACTCCATAAACTTGTTTTAAATATTTTAAATAGTCATAAACTAGAGTTTGCTAAGAGTACAGGTACTCTGGTTAATGATCAAAATGGTGTATCCAGAGGAAAAGCAAGCACTATTTATATGAAAGCAATCCTTATCAACACAAATTGAGCCATTTTAATAAAAAAGCTAGTCCAAAACGGGTCTCATTCTATAAAGATTAAATCATTTCCAAATCACAGTGAAAGGAACATGAGTAATTAACCAATTTTGTTTTCTACTATGTGCCTTAGTGATACCTCACTAAAATTTGGTATCTGACACAACAGAATGACAGTTGCAGAATGTAATATTGTAGTGACAGTACTGAGGTTGATTTTTACGGACTATTAAATGGTTACATCTTAATTATTTATATAGAACATTGGTCCAATAACACAAAAATAGAGAATAGCATCTACAAATGTATCTCATTCAATGTTCGGAGATAAAAGAGTTAACCATCCTTTCCATTTTCTGCAATAAGTCCTTGTTCACAATGAAATCTGATGGCAATTATATTCTAGCATTTTCCCCAGCTACTGTATGAAGAGGATGCTGAAGGCCATCACTATACAGCATACTGCAACATAAGGACTCTTCCGTTCACCTGTTGAAAAAAAGGAGATATACATCTTGATTAACTGAGTGGCTAACCTGGCTATGATAAGGTTCTTACTTACTACAAGCAAGGGATACATAAGAATCAAGATAACATTCTTCCTTAGGAGGCCCATACAGTGGGGATGGGGCAGGGACAAAATCTAGATGCAACATAAAAAGCAAGTACAATGCTGAATGAGCTAAACTATTAATATATCAGTTTATTTCCCAGACTATATTCATATAATTAGAAAACCTCGAAAGCATCATTTCTTTGTCACTATGTAAACTCAGACACTAAAAAATACAATGCGAAATGTAGGACAGAGATCCAAGAGAAACAATCTCAATCGAGGCCAAAGAAATATTGTTTATTTTTTTTCTATAAAAAGAATAAAATTTCACCCCTTAAAAAGAAATTTGAAACAGAGCATTTTTCCTTACTAGTAGCAATTCGTGACACTTAAAGGCACAGGGAAGGGGGAGCATTCATAAATGAAAATAGAGGATGGTCAATAAAACTGCACTTTAAAAATGAACAAATTAAAATGCTTAATGAAAAATGTTAGAAAAACTATTTCTGAGATAGATTTCATATAAAATATTTTATAGTATGCTTACTCTGGGTTGGAAAAGTAGAACTAAAACCAACCACTTCTGTATAGTCAATTTTTCACATACATTTAAGGAATGCTTACATTTGGATGCTTTCCTTTGCATAAAGTAAATCTGAAGTTGGCTTGTGAATTGTCTTACAAATAGATAGAGATCACGTCGTTGTGAGTTAACTCAAACTCATTCTTTCTTGTTCCTTCAATAATTGCAAGGCTATACTAATTCATAAAGCACCTGAAATTTATATGCTTTACTATAATGTTTAAAGTTAACTCTTCATGAAACTCCTTATTCCACTTAGCAAGTTCAGCAAACTACCTCAAGAAAATGTTCTTCCTGACCATCTTGATTAACTAAAATTCTTAAGGTCATTTTCATTTTTATATCTTCCTCACTGACCTTACACTCCCATGTTACTGAATTTACATATTTGTGTCTGCTTAATAATTTCCGTAGAAAATATTATATACATACACAAAAATAAACTTTTGGGTTTTTTCTGAAAGTATTTGTTCTATCTGTAGACATTTAATGGACTGCCTTCAGCTAAAAAAAAAAAAAAATCCAGAAAGCAAAAGTGTTTTTACAATACCATCACCTCAAATGAAAACAAAAGAAATTAAAAAATATCTTGGATCACAATTTTTAAACAATGCTAATTCTCCTAGAGGAAAAAGCCCAAGTCACCAAACAAAACAAAAACAACTTCATTTGTACATAAATTTCAGAAAGACTTCGTAAGCAAGCCTGTCACTCTTACTAGGGCTATATACCCTCACTGTCTTATATAGTCTCATTAAATACTTAAAAGAAAAAATTAATACTGTCCTAAGTTTTCCATATGGTGAAAATTAATTTTTGAGGAAGTTCCCTTCTTCCTCATCCTTCAACTTAGAATGCTATAATTTACACATGGATTTCATTTTCCTGTTTTTAATTTTCTTAAAAGAGACTGCCATGTGGTAGAGCTAAACATCTTTGGTTGAACTTGGGTAAAAACGTTACTTTTTGTCTGGTCTTAGGTCTGCATAAGTGAATGTAAAACAGTTGCTGTAATGTGATGTGTAACATGATAAGATGATTTGGCTAGGTCTTTTCCCATTAAAATTGCATCCTTTCTTTGTGGATATATTCTGTGTCAAGATAAGAGAGAAGCATATGCTTGAGAAAGCAGCATATCAGCACATTTTCTAAGTCACTTTGCCAAAATGAAAAGCTAATGCTTTCACATAATTGGCATGAATGAACATTTAAAATGAACCATTCAACCTATGGCATTCAAATAGTCAAGAGAGGAAAATGAAAATAATAAAAAGCAAAAAAAAAAATAAAATAAAATAAAAAATTAGACACTATTTATAATTAGACATAAAAATAGATCATACTACAGGAAATCATTAAAAGATACAAACTAGACACCTTAAATTCAGCTGTACTCTTTTCAAGTAATAACTGAACAAAAGGGCTGTGTGGGCTGGCTACTACATGGAACTGCATACACTTATCTTATGACATAAGATGGATTTAAAATACTTTAATATTTTCTTTATGCATTAGCAACTTAACAAAACTGAGATGAAAACAATGCCTCTTAACTCCAGACCTGCTCTTCCACTGTTTTCTCTCTTTGTACTTTACTTGAGGTATTCTTACCACTGTTTCTTGGCTGTATTCTTTTTCAGCGTAACGTGTCTCTGAAGTATGCAGTTTGGTGTGTGTGTATTTACATTTACCACTATCAGTGTTAACCATTGAGGATGCTATTTTGTTACTCTCTTCTTAGTTTTTTTTGAAGTGCTTAAGATTTCTTGTATTATTTCAGGGTCTGCAGTCATTCATAACTGAGTGCTGGATAAGTCTGCACCACAAATTTTTGTAGATATAGATCAGCCCTTCTCAACTCCAGTACTATGGACATTTTGAACTTGATAATTCTGTTGTGATAGATTCCCTGTGCACCCTAGGATGCTTAGCAACATCCCTGACCTCTACTCACTATCTGTCCCTGAGTCCAGCTGTGACTATGACTATGAAAACGGTCTCTCTATTTTGTCAAATGTACTGGATTGGTAACTACTTATCTAGGCGATATCATCTGTGAACTTACCTGTTTAAGGTAATGATACTTATTACAAAAGAAAGACTCTTACACCTATCACCATAAGGGAGAACACTGAGGAAGAATAGTTGAATACGTTAAAATCATACTTATTTCTCTAGGAGTTAAAAGTCTGTTTCAATAGTCATTATATATTAGAATGACAGCCTTGAAAGAAGTATTTTCTATGAAGCCCTTTATGGTTATACTTTCATTTACCATAACAAGAAACTGGAAAGGCCAAAGAATCTTGTGATTTCATCATCACAGATTTAGAAAGGACTTCTGGATAATTTAGTATTATGCTTACAATTTCCATCATTAATGGGTCTTGCCTATCTTTAAAAGCTTAAGGGAAGAAAACCTGCTCTCCAAATTATTTCAATAGCTAACAACATATGAACCTTAGATGGTGCTTTAAAGATTTGAAGACTAGTTTATACTATAACCATCTTCAGATATATTACATCAATTCCCAGGTTTTCTTTCAAAAAATCTCTAAGTACAGAGATATTTCATTTTATTGCACTTTGCAGATACTGCCCCTTTAAAAAAAAAACTGAAGGTTTATGGCAACCTTGCACTGAGCAAGTCTACTGGTGCCACTTTTTTTTTAAAACAGAACGTGCTCAATTTGTGTCTCAGTGTCATATTTTGGTAATTCTCCCCAATATTTCAAACCTTTTCATTATTACTGTATCTTTCATGGTGATCTGTGATCACTGATATTTCATGGTACCATTGTAATTGCTGTGGGGCACCATAAACTGTGCTCATATAAGATGGCAAACTTATTTGACAAATAGTAAGAAACTACTACAGCAAGTTATGCAGAAACTAGCTAAGATAATTGATGAAAGTAGCTACACTAAACAACAGATTTCCAAGTAGACAAAATAGCCTTCTAGTGGAAAAAATGGCATCTCAGTTAGAGAGGAGAAAAATGGCATCTCAGTTAGAGAGGCCTCTGTGCCTCAAAGGATAGGCTGGCTCATATTAGGGGCTAATGTAGCTGGTGACTTTAAGCTGAAGTCAATGCTCATTCACCTGTTGAAAATTCTACAGCTTTTAAGAATTATGCTAAATCTGCTCTGCTTGTGCTCTAGAAATGGAACAATTAAGGCTGGATGACAGCATATCTGTTTACAGCATGGTTTACTGAATACTTCAATGGAAGAAGTAACTGCAGATGTGGTGAAAAGAGCAAGAGAACTTTAATTAGAAGGGGAGCCTGAATATGTGACTAAATTACAATAATTTCATGATAAAATCAGAATCAATGAGTAACTGCTTCTTATGAACAAAGAAAATGGTTTCTTGAGATGGACTATGCAGTATCTCTGAGGTATACCTGTATTACAAATACTCAGTTTGTATTTTTCAATTTCATTAAGTCTGTTTCCTTTATGGACATCTTCTAAATTTTCCATATCTCTGAGAAGTTTAAAACAAAAATAAAACATAATACTCTAAAGGGAACGCAGTTTATCTAATGGAGGTATTCTTCAATTCTTCATGCTATTTAAAAGGATTAGTTTGGAGAATTTAGGCTGTTGTCAGACTGACTAACCACACTAAATGTCAAACATAGAAAAAAATATTTTTCATTATAAAAGTCTAATAGCTTTATGAAAGAAAAAAGTAGTTATGCATAAATTCAATGTTAGAAGAAGAGTACTAAAACAGTTTTTCTTTGGTCATGCAAGTAATTCCAAAGAGGACAGATAAGAAACATTCAATTTCAGTCCAAGTGGTATATGTACAAATGCCCTAGAGTTTTTTTTTTTAATTAAAAAGGTTAAAAATGGGTATAATTTATTATTCAAGAATACTGATGAATGACAGCAATAAAATACATTTTAATTCATTCACTTAATCATTTCAGAGTCTACTATGTGCTGGGCACAGTTTTAAATGTTACATACACAGGACAACTGGATAGGAATATATTATTATCTACAAAAACAGGTATGATGCTACTAATCTTATCATTGAAAGCTGGAAGACAACCACATCTAGCTAAACTTTAATTGCTTTTTGGCCTTTTAGGTAAGATCAAGTGTAATACTTTAACCTGAGTCAAACAGTTCAGCCATGACCACACCGGTTCAACAGATGAAACAGTTAAACATTCCATAAATTAAAATAAGGTACTAAAGTGATTATGTTTAGATGGCTGCTCAGAAAGCCTTTCATTAGATGGCAATACATTCTAGTTTTCAAAATGGTATACAATATACAAAACAGCATGTTCTATACTTCTATACTATCAATGTGTGCATAAAACCACATACATTTATTTCCCTCAATACCTGGAATGCATGGTATTTGATATCTAAATTAGAGAGACTTTTCTATCATTATGTTAATGAAGTATCCACCAAATCTAGTTTTATTCTTTTTTTAAATTTTGAGACACAGTCTCACTCTGTTGACCTGGCTGGACTGCAGTGTGCAATCTGGCTCACTGAAACCTCTGCTCCTGTGTTCAAGTGATTCTTCTGCCTTAGGCTCCTGAGTAGCTGGGGTTACAGGTGTGCATGACCAGCTAATTTTTGTATTTTTAAAAGAGACAGGGTTTCATCAGGTTGGCCAGGCTGGTCTCGAACTCCTGACCCCAGGTGATCTGCCCAGCTTGGCCTCCCAAAATGCTGGGATTACAGTGTGAGCCACCACACCTGGCCCAAATCTGGTTTTAAATAGTGTAAGGAAAAGAGTTGGTACAACTTATAAACTTTTGCAAAAATACATAAAATTGGGAAGCCTGCCCATTTAAAACTAACACTTGATGTGTGAGACTATAACATAAGTAAATTGGTCCACAATTTACAACTGAAGAAATGGAGGCAGATTAGACACTTACCAATTCGGGCACACTTCCAAAATATACCCAACAATCTGCATAGAATGAAAACAGAAAAGAGCCATTGATTACTCAGAAAGGTAAATCATTCTCTTGATATCATATAGAGAATTAATTGTATATTAATATATTAACCTCTAACACTTGGCTTAAAATTTGAAATCTGTTTGATGTTGAGCCACCATTTATATATGAAAGTAGAACAAAATAGCCTATCAGCCATCCACGTACAGAAACTGGTATAAACTGGAATATAAATAGTGTCATAGGTCAAACCCAGGGCAAATTAATGAGTGGCAAAAATTTGAAAAATAGCTTACTATTCAGTTAACTTAAAATACTTTCAAAAGCAGAAAATGTATACACCAATTTAAGCATCAATTTTGATAAAATGTTAAATGAACTTTTTCTGGTTGAATGTGACACCAAAAATATTTATACTAACATTTAATTTCTTACAGAATGTAGTTCTAAAGTTAAAATCTACAATCATGAATTCCAATGATGGTATTTACTTATCTGTGTCATTTACTAAGAAGGCATTAAAAATGTGTCTATATTTTCAATATAAGTAAAAAATTTCCTACTTTAGGGGACACTTTATGTAAATTCACTAAATATGACATTTAAAGCACATTATTCTGGAAATAAGTATTAGAATGGAGATATTATATTTGTATGAATGAATTATGAATTACATATTATATGGAATTATCACTTATTTGGCATGTACAACAAATCATTTTTGAAGAAAAGACCAGTTGAGTTATCAATGAATAAAGATATTTGAAAAAGTAACACTAAGGACATTACTTTGTTGTTCTGACAAAATAACGGAATTATAAATAGTGTTACATATGGTTGCAAATGAAGATAAATTAATATTATGTTATGTAAATTCAAATTATTAGCTCAACAAAATCACAGTACTTAAATTCCAGAAAAACGTATTTTTTTCCTGGCCAAAAGAGATGGCGGGCTAGTGAATCATTATATCTGGATGGATAAGACTGACAGAAAATTCTGGTTCAGTTAAGTTCTATATAAGTTCTTCGTCTGAAGTATAACTTCCTGACTTCAAAGCAAAAGGTCTCTTAGCATATCAACCATCAATGTATAGAAACTGATATGAACTGGAATATATATAGTTTAGATTAAATGAAATAAGCAAAAACGTGAGTTTAGTTCGAAGTATGAACATTCTGACAGGCTAAAAAATTTTACTACAGAAATAACATGACAGAAGTCATGTAAAATTTTTTAGCCTGAAAATAAACTAAAGGCCAGATATGCTTAAATTCAATCCTACTTACTGGTTGCATAACTGTGAGCAAGGTATTGTCTCTTTAACAACAGTACCCATCCTCAAAGGGTTATCACGAGGATGAAATGAGTGATTACACTGAAAGTCCTTAGAGTGGTGACTTACACATACTGTGTTCATATATAGGCTAAAGGTACATGTGATGATAACTCTAGGTATCAAACTCTAGGTATCACTTAAAATTGGCTAACATTTCTTCATCAAACAATGGAATAGGCTAGGCATTTGCAAAGCCATGGTTCCTTGATTCTAGAACGCACTGATTAAAACATGCATTAACAATGTGAAGCTACTCTGGTTGAGAGAGTCAGATGAGGGACCTCGAACAGGACACCTGAAGAGCCTCCATGGGAAACACAGAGCAATAGAACATAGTCTGAAACCACAAGATCACAAACTGAAGGTCTTTTAGGGTCTAATATTCTAGAAGTAAATATCATTAAGAAACTGGTAGAAAAGGATTACAACACACACACACACACACACACACACACACACACACACACACACACAGAGACATCCTGTTAGTTGATTTAAAAAATGTAATTATGTTGCTTATTTATTATGGCTAAATACCAGTAAATGTATTTGTTGATAATGCTATCAGGTCTATGAAACCAGGATAAAGATAATGTAGCAATCTTTTTTTTCTGCTGCTTAGTTCCATATTATTTGATGTAATAGCAAAAAAAGGAAGTTATTTTAAACAGTGAAGTAATCGAGAAAATGTTTTATCCAATCTGTCTAGATATCTCTACCTAACCATGGTATATACTCACTATAATAAAAGTTTATTATTAGTCTCATAAAAACATATAATTTTAACAGAACAGTAAGAGGCCTATACAAATTTCTTCCACACAAAATAATTCTTAGTTATAAATCAAAATAAAATGGTGCTTAACATGTATATAAGCAGAAATAAAGGTTTTAAAAAAAGCTTTCAAATAGTTGACTGTATTAGTACATATTTTAAAATGTAAAACGAGGCATGCACTTTCTGGTCTTTTATGTAGGAGAAATATACTACCACTCAACCTTTACTTGAAGGTTGGCAGCCCTGAGAACTCCTCTGTTAATGTAGCATGCTATGAATATATGCCTGCTCCCAAAGGAATGAGGAACAGACATTTCCACATGCAACCTAATTGCTTTGAAGAATTTACATAATAGCATAAGGAAAGTATTCTACTACTATGTAATTATTCTTTAATGAGATAAACACTTAAATATCTTAGTAGATAGACATTATGCATTGTATTAGAATTCCAATCACCCATCAACAGGAATAAGTGTTTACTAGAGTCTACCATATGCTTTAATTCTAAGTTAATAGGTACAGAAGGGAAAGATGAAATGAAACTTGGATAGAAAGATTTCATGCACAGCTAAGCAACAAATAATTTCAACAAATGGGTGAAGTACTGAAGAATAAATGCAATGAGACTTTAGCGAAAAAGGTGTAATGAAGAGAAGGCAATGTCTACAAAGAAAATGGTGTATTATCATAAAAAATGATGGACAACTAACATCTATATTCACCTTCAGTAGGTTAAATCCCTCATGCTATTTTTTACTCTTAACACATTTCAGGTCACTTCTGAAATTTAACTTTTAATTTAATAAGATATAGTGAATATAAAATTTTTGAATTTTTAAAAGGGAGAAAATGAAAAAAGTTATTACAAAACCAAATTACACATAGGAATTAAATTATCTAATAATTTATATGTTAATTTAAATTCAACATCTGTAAGAAATAATTTGGGTGATTAGACATCATTAGCAACATACCCAGTTTTATTTCTGTCCAGGAGGCTGGGTGCCAAGGATCGAATATAAGCACAGGTACAAATAAGCAGCAAGATTACAGTCAATAGACTCTGAAAATTGAAAATGGCAGACTAAAAAGAAAAAAAAAGAAAAATTAATATCACAAGAAAAACTGCATTGGTAAAAAATGCCTCACAGTTCCACATTTAGAATGATGCTTTTATTTCTTCAAGAAGGCAAGCAGAATGACAAGTCTGACAACACTTAAAACCAGAATCTTGAGGTCTTCTCCAGTCTTCAAGCTCCAGTCTTCAACCAGACGATAGCTGGTTTTATAACTTCAGTGAAGTTACCAGCTTTTCTAAGTCTTTGGCTGGGTGGAAGATGGAGAGACAGACTTAAATGCTGACTGAAGTTTCATTTAATTCTGAATTGTTTCTAGGATAAACATCCCTTAAATTTAAGCTATCATTTTCCACTAGTTGACAAATATAAGGCTAATAGATTCTGGAGAAAAAAACAAGCACCTGCTCTTTCACTGTTGGTTTTTTAAAGGTTATTCATTACAGATTGAACACCCCAATCCAAAATGCAAAATGTTCCAAAATCAGAATTTTTGAGTGCCAAAATAATGCTCAAAGGAAATGTTCATTGGAGTATTTTGGATTTCTGATTAGAGATGTTCAATGAGTAAGTATAATCCAATTATTCCCAAATCCCCCCCAAAAAAATCTGAAATCCATAACACTCCAGTTCCAAGCATTTTGGATAAAAGATACTTAGCTTGTATTTAATAGTTCCACTCTTATTCCAAAAGTTAAAATTTAACACAAGTATCCTAAGACACGTTAAGTTTCCTAAGTTTCCATAGTCAAACAAAATCATAGATTTCCAGTTAAAGTAAATGGAGGTGGACTTATTCTATTCAAAATTCAGCTGAAGCATCACCTTTTAAAGAAAGTGTCCTTGAATCCAGTTACTTCCTTTCTCTTATGTAGAACTCTCTTTTCTATTCTCATCGCAAACTGATACTTTTATTATAATACTCATCTGATTCTCCAGCACCAACCATGGGCTTGTCTCATAGTAGAAGCCCCAAAAGAGACAGTTGAAAAAATAAAATAAAACTAAGAAAGTGCAAGAATATGACTGTATATATAACAATGAATAACATTTTCATCATATACAGGTAGATAAAATATGTCAATCTCACACAACTGCCAGCAATATGCTTGTTTACTAAACTTAGAGGCACTTCCTAAAAAACAAACAAAAAAATGAAAGCATTTAAGAGTTATAACAAAACTTAGTTATGTAAAATTGTTACTTGTGGCTGAGTCCTTACTTGAAAAGCCCTAAAGAATTTGGTGAAAAACAATTATAGATGTAAAGGAAACTGAGTAAGGTGGCTGGGTACATAATTAAAATATATACCTCAATAGCCTTCATAATCACATTATTCAGAAGAAAGACAATGGAAAAAGACAGCAACCAGAACAAACATCTAATATATCTAGAAATAAGCTTCACAAAAAATGTGCAACATTGGCATCACAGAAAAAAACTGACAAAATCTTAAAATAGATAGAACATAAAAGTAGAAGAGACTGTTGCTGCGGTTTAGATACGGTTTTTTGTTTTTGTGTCCACCAAAGCTGAGGTAGAGATTTGATCCCCAGTATGGTAGTGTTGGGACTTGGGGCCTCGTGGGAGGTGTTTGGGTTGGGAGGCGTTGATCTCCCATGAATGTCACGGTGCTATTCTCCAGTTAGTGAGATCTCACTCACACTAGACTGGATTTGTTTTCCAGGAAATAAATTCTTTCCGGAGAGAGTAGTTGTTATAAAGCCATGATACTCCTCCCTCCTTTTCACCAGGTCTGTTTCCCCTTTGATCTTCTTAGCCATGTTGTGATGAATCATAAAAGCCCTCCCCAGAAGGAGGGCCAAGCCCCAACCTCTTAGCCTGCACAACTGTGAGCTAAATGAACCTTTTTTCAAAACCGATTACTCAATTTTTTAAAAAATAGGAACAGAACATGGATTAAGAAAACTGGTAAGCCAGGTTTTTATACTGGAAGGCAACATTGTAAAGACAACCTATAAAATTAAAGTGAACCCTATCCAAAAAGTTGCCTTTTTTTTTTTTTTTTTTTTTGAGGCAGAGTGTCGCTCTGTTGCCCAGGCTGGAGTACAGCGGTGTGATCTTGGTTTGCTGCAACTTCAACCTCCTAGGTTCAAGTGAGTCTCCTACTTCAGCCTCCTGAGTAGTTGCGATTACAGGCACGCGCCACCAGGCCCAGCTAGTTTTTGTATTTTTAGTAGAGACGGGGTTTCATCTTGTTGGACAGGATGGTCTCAAACTCCTGACCTTGTGATCTTCCCAACTCGGCCTCCCAAACTGCTGGGATTACAGGCATGAGCCACTGCTCCTGACCCTAACAAATGATGTTTTAAACAGACAATGAATTCTCAAGTTCATGTGGAAAAAATAAAGCAAGAATAGCCACGAAAATCTTAAACAGACAACTAAAAACTGTTCCAATGTCCTTTTTAATCTTTTATGTATTTTTATGATAAATGTGTGCAAACTACTGAAAAAATTAAAAAATATATACATTATTACAGTGGCCGGGTACGGTGGCTCATGCCTGTAATCCCAACACTTTGGGAGGCCAAGGCGGGCATATCATGAGGTCAAGAGATCAAGACCATCCTGGCCAATATGGTGAAACCCCGTCTCTACTAAAAAAATACAAAAATTAGCTGGGCATGGTGGTACACGCCTGTAGTCCCAGCTACTCAGGAGGCTGAGGCAGAAGAATTGCTTGAACATGGGAAGCGGAGGTTACAGTGATCCGAGATCACACCACTGCACTCCAGCCTGGCACCTGGTGACAGAGCGAGACTGTCTCAAAAAAAAAAAAAAAAAAAAAAAAAAAAAAAAAAATATATATATATATATATATATATATATATATGCACACATTATTTACCAATATTCTCAATGACAAAAAGTGCTTATGCACAACGCGAAGCAGTAGGCAAAAGGGGGTCAAAGATTTCACAGACAGCACATCTTAAGGCATGCAAACCTTTATGCAAAGAAGGTAGGAAAATGCTGTGATTATCTCTGGATAGTTTTTTTGGGGGGATGGGGTATAGAATCTTGCTCTGTTGCTCAGGATGGAGTGAAGTTGTGTGATCTTGGCTTACTGCAACTTCTGCCTCCTGGGTTCAAGTGAGTCTCCTGCCCCAGTCTCCCTGGTAGCTGGAATTAAATTTATGTGCCACCACACTTGGCTAATTTTTCTATCTTTTTTTTTTTTTTTTAGTAGAGATAGGGTTTTGCTGCATTGGCCAGGCTGGTCTCAAACATTTGATTCTCAAGTGATCTGCCCACCTCAGCCTCCCAAAGTGCTGGGATTACAGGCAGAAGCTACTGTGCCCAGCCATCTCTGAATAGTTTTTATCTAATTCTCAACCTTTCTGGATTTCTCAAATTGTCTAAGTGCTTTTATGATCTGAAAAAGACAAAAATCATTTGCAATTACCAGTTTAATACTAGTTTTTCTATGCATTTTAAAATGGATATAACAAAGATAAAACTTAATATAGCTTTGGTTTTAAACTTAAAGCTGTGAAAGCCAGTGATATACAATTTATAACATATATCAACTAATTAGCTAATGATCAATTCTAGATAAAAAGCACAGTATCTCACAATGCTTATCTTTCAAAGGTCATATTTTGAACATGTATATGAATATATTAATAAATAATATTGGATAATAACCTCATAGAAAATAATGAAGATTTCCTCCCAGTCAACACAACTGTGTATTTAGTATCCACTTTGGGAAATGCAGCACTGGGGATTTAAAAAAAGGCACATGGGGCCTGGTGCGGTGGCTCACGCCTGTAATCCCAGCACTTTGGGAGGCCAAGGTGGGTGGATTGCCTGAGATCAGAAGTTTGAGACCAGCCTGGGCAACACAGTGAAACTCATCTCTACTAAAATACAAAAAATTAGCTGGGTGTGACTGTGTGTACCTGTAGTCCTAGCTACTTGGGAGGCTGAGGCAGGAGAATTGCAAGAACTGGAGAGGCAGAGGTTGCAGTGAGCCGATATTATGTCACTGCACTCCAGTTTGGGCGACAGAGTGAGACTCTGTGTCAAAACAAAAACAAAAACAAAAACAAAGGCACATAGTATGATTCCTTCCCTGCAGGAGTTTATGGCTAACAATGATAATTACTGATATTCACTGAGTACTTGTTTTATGTTATCCTCATGTATCCGGGGTAGATGTTATTACCTGTATTTTATACATGAGACTGAGGCACACAGCAGTTATAATTAAGTTAACACAGAACACGTATTTAAAAAAGTAAATAGCAACTCATTGTAAAATGTGGAAGTGAGCTATGTAGAGAAAAGAATGTCATTTTCATAAGAAAATCAGGGAGAGCTTCATGGAGAAAGCAGGAACAGAGTCAAACCTTGAAAGGGCACCATTTAGATGGGCAGACAGCAGGCTCCAGAAGAGTAAAAAATGTGGCAAAACGTCCCACAGAAAAGTCATTACATGTTCAGGAAATAGTGAGAAACTTACTTTAAGCAAAAAGGTTCCTACAGTAAAATGGCTGGAAAAGAAATCTGCAAAGTAGGTTTATCATCTTCCTAGTGTAGTATATAAATTCATGACTTTGTAATGTGTTCTCTTTCCTTCTCCAAATGCCTTTTTAAAGAAACATGCTTAAATGACATAATGTTCAGGATTGGTTTGTATATAATCCAGTGCGTGTGTGGTGGGAGAGGGGTAGGGTTGGCGATAAAATGCTGAGAATATGAGGGCTCATTATAGACTTCTACCTTTTTATGTTTGAATGTTTTCATAATAGAAGATAAAAAGGCACTTAAAAACATGCCTATTATTAAAGAAGTAGAGTGTGTATATACGTTTATGTGCAAAACCATTTACAAATGAAAACCATTTACAAGCATGAAATATATGACATATACAACTTTGTTCTGGGGGTTTATGGACTCTAAAATTTAAAACAAATAATCTTAGGTGGTAAGTCTTTTAGATGTACCCAGACTCTGGTCAAAAGTATGTTTCTAACTTAGGGACATGAGCCTGCCACCTATAGCATTCCTCTTAATGCTTAGCATCTGTTGTCTGGTGATATAAAATTTTAGTCTCAGCATTAAACAGATGTTCCTCTTCAGTGAAAAAATGATGGCAATTTTCAATAGAAAAATGTCATTAAAAGGGAAGGGAGGAAGCTAAGAAAAAGGTAAGCATATTTAATCACAAAATAGAGGAAAAGATGATAAAAAGGTGATAAGTCAAATTCATTTACCTTGTTTAATTTTTTTCAGTGCCTTTAAGTCATGAAATCTTTTTCATGGTACTCTGTGAGTTTTGCACACACTATCTGTTCTTGCCTGCTCGGTGAACTGATTCATTCGTCCAACCTCAACTTGAGATTCACCTCTTCATATCTTCCCTTGTCTCCACTCTCCATACCAAGCAGAGTCAGGATTTTTGTATGTATATAATACATATACACATAGCACACATCATACTGTACTGTGATTGTCTTCTCTATTCTATTTAGGTTTTTATCAATTCTTTGTGACTATTAAAATAGTACACAGGGAAGTCACTGAAAAATGTCAAATAAACAGAAACTTGAATACAACTGGCAATAATGAACATTTTAACAAATCCAAGAGCATAATTGGACTCCAAAGTAAAAATGCACATTCAAAATCCAGTGTAGATCAGATTGCTGAATACAGTATGTTGTTAACTCTTCATGAGAAATCTCCATTTAGAGCTTTGCATTTATGTTTACTTCTCAATAATATTTTGGAAAATCAAGTAGAAAGATGAAAATTTCCTTATATTTATGTTAAGGACCTAGGCTGCAGGGTAAAATAAAGACCTGAGGTAATTTCCATTCAGTATCCACATCGTATATCACCTCCTGGAATTCAGATGTTCTATTAAGTAGCAAGGAGCAAGCCTTGAGGGTGCTTGCACACTGGCGAGTGTGTGTTCTTCTGATTTCTTTTAATTCTTAAGATACACACTTTCAAAAGATCTCTAAGATTGAGTAAGCAGGTTTGATCATTACTCTGAGAGCTATGTCATTCTTCTAAAACATGCCAATGAAGGCCCCCAAACGATTTGTCTTCAAGGGCTCTTTTATTAATCCTCTGCACTGTAGACTTACCCGACGACTCACACAGTCACAGAGATCTTTTGATAAGCTTGAAACAACTAGTGTTATTGCACTGAGTTAAGTTATCCAAACTGGAAGGAAATAAACTTGATGAGTCATTTATTTTATTGGATCATTTTGAAGTAAGTCACATTTGGTTAGGTGTTTTGAAATAATAAAAATAATTCACAGACTTTATTTGACCATCACTACAGGAGATGCAATAATTAATCAATGAATAGATGGAGGTTGGTCAATGTAAAGCTAAGTGGTCTAGACAAAGAATTACAATGTTGACAAACCTCTAAAAAACATTCTATTCTCAAGTCTATTTGAAAAGTTAGAAATATTTTTCAGATTCTTTTTATCATTTTATCTATTAAGGTATAATTTCTCATATTCAGAATTCAATATAGGAGATTTTTTAAAAACATGAATAAAATACTTCTAAGAGCTCAAGGTATATATTTATAACACTTTCAAATAAGAAATCTTAAAAAGAAGCCACTCAAAACATTAGAAATAGAAGAAGAAAAAAAGGAATTATCCAAGCAATATAAAAGTGCAAAAAGAAAGAAACAATGAGAAAAGCAGAAGAAATGTACACATCAATATGCCAAACATGCTGTGCCTGGAGTGCCCAATGGCTGGGCACATATTTAATCTGCAGAAAGGAGTGACTAAACCTACAGTATTTTCATTAGTCTTGGATCACTTGGGCACTATGTAGCTTACTTACTTTTAGAATTACCAAACAAATTGTTTAACAAAGTTGTTGATTAAGGGACTTATTTATATACAACGCTGTGTTGGAACTTCAAATGTTGACTGTTTCCTATATGGGAAATAAATTTTTATTGACATACTAATTCCTCCAGCTTTATTGAAGTACATTCTAAAACAAGAACTGAATGTGAAAGACAACATCCTGAACTCCAAAACAGTAACAATTTTACTTGTATTAATACTTACTTCTTTTACATGAAATTAGTTTATCCCTTTTTTGGAGGTGGAAGGGAACACAGAAAAGACACTCCTGACCTAACTGTGATAAAATTATTCAGCACTAGAAAAGTGGGTCAGCATTTATCATTTACAAAATCTAGGTCAGGTCAGCATTTTCCAACTAGTCTCTTAAAATGGAAAACATGAAAATGCAAGGATGTTCGCCTGCATATGAATGCACAAACACACATGTATCTAATTTGCCCAAAATAAGTGACCAGAATTCTTTGAAAAGATTTCCACTATAACCTAAAATGCAATTAAAAAAAGAAAGAAAAAAAAAAAGAAAAAAAAAAAAAAAGAAAAGATTTCCACTAATACATAAAAATTATCAACATTTTCTTCTGGCATTATTAGCATATAAAATTTAAACTTTGTTGCTTATCATGTGTAGGGTGATATTGTACCAAACAGACAAGTAACCTCAGTTTAATTGGAGAGCAAGAAATCAGGCTTGATTAATATTTAGATATGAACCCATCACCCATCTCTTCTCAGCACCAGTGGCCACGAAATATTTTGGGTTAACGAAGTAATCCAAGTATATAAATTTGACCTTAGATGAATCAACATCTCTACTTGTCAGTTTCATTTCATTTGTAAAATCAGGGGGATGGATCAAATAACCATTTGTTCTCATCAGTCCTATTTCAAAAATGTACAGAGACCTTTTCTATTTAATACTTTCCACTTAAGAACTTTCATGGATATGATGAGTAAAACTACAGTACAGAGTAGCAACACCTGAACTCTGTTTTCCACTGGCAACACTGATTTTGTAGTTATTTTCATCTCATTATCATAGTACCTACAATTAATTTGCTATGTTTGTGCTACTTCACATTGGAGCTATTTTATATACACCTCAGACCTAAAGATAAGGCAAAAGGGTGTCGAGAGTTATTAAGAGAAGGCATACACAAAACAATAATGAATGACAGAGTGAAAAAAATTAGAATAAATGCTTCATATATGTCTTTGATAAAGACTGGACCAGAGAAAGTGTTCTGAAGGACAAAGAGCAAAGCCTGCTGTAAAGAAAAGTACTTTGACCTTGCAATCAAGAAAAGACAAAGACTGATAAAATGTCCTATTATATGATATGAAATCTAACTGCTTATTAGTACCACTTGGAGCTTAAAAAGCCATCACTGCCCAGAAATTTGGATTTAACTGGTCTAGGCATCCGTAGTTTCCTAAAACTCCCTGGGATTTTTTTTTTTTTTTTTTTTTTGAGATGGAGTCTCGCTCTGTTGCCCAGGCTGGAGTGCAGTGGTGTGATCTTGACTCACTGCAACCTCCACCTTCTGGGTTCAAGCGATTAGCCTGCTTCAGCCTCCCAAGCAGCTGGGACTAAAGGCACATGCCACAATGCCCAGCTATTTTTTTCTGTATTTTTAGTAGAAACGGGGTTTCATCATGCTGGTCAGGCTGGTCTTGAATGCCTGCCTCTGCCTCATGGAAGTTTTTATTTGCAATCAGTATTTAAAAATTTTGTTAGAGAAGATCAGTACCCACATCAGATTCCTATTAGTCTAATGCAATGGTTATTGAAGTGTAGTTCATGGAACCCTTTCATGGGTTCACGAGGTGGGAACTATTTTTATAATACTAAGATACTTGCTTTTCAACTGTGATGCCGTTTTCACACATCACATTTTCATGGGGGATGCAAAAGTAATACTAGCAACAGAATTATTGTCTAAACTGCTACCGCCTCACCCGCTCCGGACATATAAACTTTGCTTTTCTTCCTAAATTTTTTGTGCAATTTATGGTACTGTTACATAGTAGAAAGGGCACAGTATTTGGTGACAAATCTGTTAAGTTTAAATCTTAGCTTTGTTATTTACAGGCAGCATAATCTTGGGCAAGACACTTAGCACTCTGCAGCTGTTTCTTCATATGAAATATATGGCCAATAAGTCTTTATAATAAAAGCCTGTATGTGAAACACCTGTCAGAGTAGGTGCTTAACCAATACAGTAAGTCCTCATTTAAGGTCATCCATAGGTCCTTGGAAAATGCAACTGAAGCCAAAAGATGTGTAACAAAACCAATTTTACTATAGGTGAATTGATATAAACGAGAGTTAAGTTCTGATGGCATATTTCTGGTCACAAAAACATCATCAAACTTTCAAATAAATATCAAAACACTTCTGACATTAAACTCTGAAATAAATGTGAGTTATACATTCACTTAAGAAAGATTAATAAAAACAAGTAAGATAACTGGCTATTCACCCACTATTTCAGTTCAGTGTTGAAGGTGCCAAGAGCCATCCCAGTAGCTTGGAGTATGCAATGTCATTCTAGTGCAGAGCACTCAAACTGGGAGAGTGTAGACACCTCAACAAACCTAATGTGTACATCTCTGGGATGGCGGGGTGGAGAGAACCGGAGTTCCAAGAGAAAATCCATAAAGACATGAGAACAGACAAGAAGACAATGTGCAAAGTCTACACAGCAACTGGGAATGGAGTTTCTTCCTCATAAACGTTATCAAAGATCTGCTGTATTTCTTTCAAGTCCAATAAATCATCCAAGCTGGAGCTGTGCTTCATCACCCTTCACTACCTTCAAAATAATTTTCATAGTTTTCCTTTCCTTTCAACCCAACTGCTCATCAGAGTTGAGACATTCAATCATCGTATAACTGAATTACTGTACTTGTTTTAAAGCTGGTCTCCCAGATTCTAATCTTTCTCCATTTAACTATACTCTCTCCATGTTGTTACCAGTTGGTTTTCTAAAATGCACACCTTTTATTTCCCTGCTCCAAAGCCTTTATCAAGTAAGCAATTAAATATCAAAATATAAAGTCTTTGGCATGGCACAAAGCTCTTCAAAATCCAGCCCCAATCTTTCTAGTCTCACATATCACCAGTCTACTATAATTAACTTCTTTTCTTTTATTCCTGCCACATTGAGGCTTCATGCAAACTATTGAACTTCATGACTTTTGTTTCTGTAACTGCCATTTTCTTTCTCTATGGGACAGAGATTGCTGTCCCACCTTTAGCTAATGACTTCTTCCCAAATACTCAATCTTTAAAATGCAGGTGAGAGAATTACTTTCTTTCTTGGGGACATCTCCCAAGCAGTTCCCAGCCAATACTATTCCTTCCACTGTGTTTAATTATTTTCTACATATCTTCTGCTATGAGAGAAAATATTTCACACCTATTCTCTGAGATTCAGTTTAATTATGAAATGTAAGCAGTCATTCCTACTTTGCAGAGTTTGTGAAAATCACTTAGCACCACAAGAAAGACATGAAAGTAAACTCCCTTACAGTTAACCAAGTAAAGGTTGGGAACCAGGAATGATTCTAACCCTGTTTGGCTCAGTCTAAACCCATGCTCTTTCCACTACATGCTACATCATAGCAGACAACAAATGGAATTTGCTTATTTAATAATCTCCCCCACTGGACTGTGAAATCCTTGAAGACACCGAGCATGTTTGTATCTCCAGACTCTTAATGGAATACTAACTCTAGTTAGCACTGTGAATGTAGATTAAAAGACTTAGTCTCTAGGAACTCTGCCTAGAGAGGGAGAAATGCAGGCAACAGCGCTCTGGCTGGGCTTGTTACTGCTGTTTTCTGTGAAAAGGGTTATGCTAGAGGAATACTGGAGGTATACATAGGGACTAGGAATAAATATCCCTTAAAGATACTTAAAGAGAGTAGAAGAAAATAGAAGGGGTCAAGGGAGGCTTTCTGTAAAGAGATGAGACATGAGAGGAATATTGAAGGATGTTATGCCTTTGGCAGGAACAAGGCATTCTGAAATTCTTTAAAAGTATTAATTCACAAGAGCTACAATTACTGTTCATGCTGATAAATTATTTGTAAATGATTAATTATTGCTGATAAACATTTTGTCCTTGCAAGACTTTTTTAAAAGATTATTTAAAATACAGTAATCCAGGTTTATTAAGTCATTACCATTGGGTTACCTCACAAATAAACCATGTTTAGGTGCAAACTCAAAGATACTGAGACACTAATCCATTGCTTACACTGCTAAGTTAGCATTCTTGAAACCTCACTTCATAGCTCTGCCAACAACAATGTACTTCTGACATCCCAAGCTCACAGGAATAAAAAAACCCATTTGGCAGTTGTTTCTGTTTTCTACCTATATCTGATACATATATGTGTGTGTGTGTGTAAGGAACAAATCACTAACACTTATTTTATCCTCAGTTATGTTGTGTTTCTATCAGCAGGAAGGTTTCTGGCACTAAGTTTGAGTCCTGTCTTTACAATCCACTAGGTGTGTGATCCGAGGCAAGTCAGTCTCTTCGTGTTTCACTGTTTTCACTTGTAAACATCTATTTAGAAGCTGTTGTGGACTTCATATTTCCATGCTTATAAACTGATTTTTTGAACAGATCCTGGAACATAGGACATGCTAATAAGAGAAAGCATTTGCTACTTTTGGAAAAAGCATGACAAGATAGTTTACATACTTCTGATCTTAACACAGTATATGCATCTTATTTTTAGCTAGTCTATGTGACAGCGAGATGATAAAAAGTTATATATGATTTGCACACGAGTAAAATAATTCAACTTCATGTTCTAGAAAGATGTAAAAGAATTAAAAGTGACAGTCTTCCTAGTCTCAACTGCTATTTTCTCCATCAGGTGGTAAACACGTCCAGAGAAGACACTGATTTACTGCTATATGGGATTCTGCAGCAACTTCTGTGAACATAGGCTCATCATTTTTCACATGGAGCCTCAAGCTTTTTGGAGTCACAGTTGTTTTTGAGTCTACTCGCAGGCATGCATCTTTTGCACAGAAATATACACAACATTTGGCACATGGACTTGGAGGTAAAACAGGAGGAAGGCCTGAGGCTAGACATCACTCCAGTAAGTATATTAAGCTCTTAGAAAAGCAATCCACCTTTGCAGAGAAGTCTTAAACCTATAGCTTGTATAGAAGCATCTTCAAAGTTGAGAGAAAGATGTGGGAGGGGCCCTGAGAGGCTACTGACTGAACAGATGAAAATGAAGTTACGGAGATGGGTGCCAAAGGAACTTCCCCCTCAAAATCAAACAATAACATCACAGTCAAGCACCTAGGGAGAGATAAGGAGATGCAAGAAAACAAGCGGAAACTCGAGAAGCTCTAATGCCTCTGAGGATCGATGACCACGGAAAATCTACGTAGCCAACGAGTTAAGACACACCAAGGCATTTTTTTTCTAAACAACGTAGGAAAGCGGCCTTTGCTTGAGGGGCGAGCTCCGCGACCCAGGGGTCTTCCTTGGACAGTCTATCCGGATCCTCTCTGGTTGGTCGGGCAGTGACCGCGTGGCTCCACAGCCTCTCAGCCCCGGGTCCACATACCCCGAGCTGCCGCACAACCTCTAGCCCTACACCAGATCCACAACCCCGTCTTGAAGCTCAACCGCGACCCAGCAGCCCAACTTCTTACCATAGCGAGGCCAGCGGTGCCGCAGCCACATCACCCTTCCGGGCTCCAGGCGGAAGAGGCTGCACGCCCGTCTGCCCTTCTAGCCCTCTCCAGCCCTCCGGTTGGACTTGTCATGGCACCTCCTCCCAGGCCGCGCGATTAAGACGCTAGGGTAGGCTCGTCTCCACCGGAAAAGGCGGGATCTAGAACACGCCCCGCAGGCCGGCGGAAGTAGCTGATGCTCTCATTGGTTGCAAGACATTGATCTGAGAAAGCGGGCGTTTCGGAAGCGACCGGAAGTGGAGTCACGGAGAGGTAGGGTCCGGAAGTGCGGCTGCCCCTTAACAAAAATCTGATGATCCGTTCTTTTTATCTCTTTTCTTTCTTTTTAAAAAATCCCATGCTATTTACTCCTAGAACTCCACAGTGAGAGAATCCCCCTTAATTTGTGAGCGCCCGCGCTTTCCTCTTGTGAGCTTTTGGGGATCCTAGGGTTCCCGAAATCATCCTCAGGGTGCACACCTACCTGTTCACCCCCATTTCAGTTTCTCCATTTACATCTGGGGATTTTGGGGAATGCGGAGCACTTTTGAAATGCCCTGTGTTTTTTGTGGAATTGGGAGGACAGTTGAATCCAGAGGGTAGTGTTGAGTCGGCAGTTTGACATTGGCCTGTCCTCTAAATCCCCAGATTTTGATAAACTGTGGGTTCCCTCCACGCATCGGGGGCTGAAACGTACTAAGCTCTTTGGAGTCAGGAAAGAACTTTCTGTGGTAACCAATGGGAAGGACTGCCCTTTAGGGAGTGCAGCAATTGATTAGGTACTTTAAAGAGATCAACTGGCAAGATAAATGACAAGCCAATGTGTAATCAGTAGTAGTATTTAGCTTTTCCTGATTTTAATTATTCCATTAGTTGAGGTTCTATTACACACGCATACACACACATTTTTCTTGCTGCATTTTATAGATGGAGAAACAGGCGCTTTGACGTGTTTGAGTTTGCATAGTTCTTGTTAGTCTAATGAAGTATTAGTAATGAGAGTTTTTCACTCTTTGCCCCCTAATGGCAACCTTTTGGTACTTAATGTGTGGTGTATTTTTTCCCAGGCAGCAGAGGGTTCTTTTCAGAATGTCATCAATTTTTTATTTATTGACTTTGAAGATGGATAGAGAGAGAGATGGTAACTCACGTGAGATGTTGGTTTATGAGCTGTATACGGCCAATGAGACCCTTCTGTATTAGGGCAATACAATGATTAGAAGATTTGGGATTCTGCTATTTGTGTTTACATTGTTCGCTCAGGCACACAACGATTATTTATTTATTTATTGAGACAGAGTCTAGCTCTGTCACCAGTCTGGAGTGCAGTGGCACCATCCTGGCTCACTGCAACCTCTGCCTCCCAGGTTCAAGTGCCTCAGCCTACTGAGTAGCTGGGACTACAGGCGCACGCCCCCACACCTAGCTAATTTTTGTATTTTTAGTAGAGACGAGGTTTCACCATTTTGGCCAGGATGATCGCAATCTCTTGGCCTCGTGATCGACCCACCTCAACTTCCCAAAGTGCTGGGATTACAGGCGTGAGCCACTGCGCCCTGTAAGGTTTTGTTTTAAACTATAACTAACTTGATATTTGAGTATGTTACATTGACTTGTCAGGAGTTGGTCAAATAACAAATTAGCAAGTATTTACTGGGTGCCTGCTTTATTCTGGGGTCTTGAGATTGCAGCATAGGAACAAAGATAGTCTATTCCTTTAAGGAATTTAATAAGGATGGGGGAGAGGGGAATAAGAAAGGTATAAAAAAATACAGTACTCTCTGAGGAAGAAAAAAGTCTTTTAATGTTCTGTCTTGTAATTCCTTTATATTGTACCTTTTAAGTCTTGCCATTCGAATTAAACAAACCTAGTTTAGTTATGGAAATTATGTTATGCAACTTATCGAGCTTGGCTTTTAGGGTAGTAAATGTGTCTGTAGACATAACTGTTCTTGGTTTCATGTGAAGAATGTCTTGATCTTTGTTACACTAAAGGATAATACTTCTGTACAAAGCTGTGCTTCAGGCTGCCTGTGAAGAGCATCAGAAAGCTTCAAAATAGTAAAGAATGAAGTTGCCAGTTTTTTAGTTATCCACAGAGAAACACATGTGCCAATAAATGAGGCTGAACAAATATGTATAATATTTATTGTATTTATGTAAAACATCAAAGTTAATCTGATGTGTTGAGATTTTTTTGGGAGGTGGTTGTTTAGCTTCATCATCTTTAAGCACATAAATCACCTACTTTTTGGTTTTCAGATTATATCACAATTTCAAAAGTCTTTCTGGAAGCTTTGTAATAAATCCTCATTTAAAACTATCTTAGATCCTTTCCTTACTAGAAGTAAAATCTGACTGTGTTATTCCTTTGTTCAAAAATTATTTATTTTTATTTTTATGTTTGAGACAGGATCTTGCTCTGTGGCCCAGGGTGAAGTGCAGTGGCACAATCATGGCTCACTGCAGCCTCAACCTCCTGGGCAGAAGCGATCTATCCTCCTCCCTCAGTATCCCCAGTAGCTGGGACCATGGGTATATGCCACCACAGTTCACTAATTTTATTTTGTTTTTTGTAGAGACAGGGGCTCACTCTTTTGCCTAAGCTGGTCTCAAACTCCTGGGCACAAATGATCCTCCCGCCTCAGCCTCCCGAAGTGCTGGGATTACAGGTGTAAGCCACTGTGTCTGGTTGGTTAAAAAAATTATCTCTCCTGCATCTGGAAGAATATTTCCAACTTTGGTTTCATGAGTATTTTAGAATTGTATGTAGAAATAGTGAATATTTATATTTTTCTCTGGAGCCAGTGCACAGGGGTCCTCATGAGGATTAAATGAGTTATTACAAGTAAATCATCTAGGCAAGTGTTTGGCATACAGTAAGCCCTCAGAAAGTGTTGGCAATTATTGTGCATGGCTTTCTCTTTGCTAAATTAAAAGTCCCTAGAGAGGAGGAATTATAATGGAGGAATGGTTGAATTGCATATATTAGGCACTAAATACAGTAGTCCCTCCTTATCTGAAGTTTTGATTTCTGCTGTCTTAGTTACCTGTGATAAACCACAGTCTGAAAATATATATATTTTAATATAAAGCAAATGAAAAGCAAACAGATAAAAAATTATTTACTCACATTATTTAAACAACCAATTACTCGAATATTGTAACATAATAAACAACTAATCTTTGTCAAATATTCAAACACTTCTTCTCTAGGGAAGATGGAAAAATCTATCAGACCATACCAAAGAACCTCTCAGCCTCTCCTTTAGGACAGACCATACTGGCTTGAATTGTCCTAAGATAAGTTAGTGTCAAACAAACAAACAGAAAGTCACTCTAGTGTGAGCCATATGGGAATGTTAAAACAAACAAACAAAAACTCTGAAAATATTAAGCTTATTAAAATATTTCACAGTCTGAAAATATTAAGCAGAAAATTCCAACCAGGTGCGGTGGCTCAGGCCTGTAATCCTGGCACTCTGGGAGGCTGAGGCGGGTGGATCACTTGAGGTCAGGAGTTCAAGACAAGCCTGGCCAACATGAGAAAACCCTGTCTCTACTAAAAATACAAAAGTTAGCCAGGTGTGGTGGTGCATGCCTGTAGTCCCAGCTACTCAGGAGGCTGAGGCAGGAGAATCAATTGAACCTGGGAGGTAGAGGCTGCACTCCAACCTGGGCAACAGAGTGAGACTCCATCTCAAAAAAAAAAAAAAAAAGAAAAAATATTCCAGAAATAATTCATAAATTTTAAATGGCGTGCCTTTCTGAGTTGTGATGAAATATCATTCCATCCCACTCCATCTAGCCTGGGGCCATGAATCATCTTTTCTCTTTGTTCAGCATATCCCTGCTATATAAACTTCCTGCCTATTAGTTGCTTGGTTATCAGATTGATGGAGGTGGTATCATAGTGCATGTGTTCTAGTAATACTTGTTTTACTTAATTATTGCTTCAAAGCACAATAGTAATGAGGCTAGCAATTTGGTTATGCCAAAGAGTAGCTGTAAAGTGCCTCTTTTAAGTGAAAAAGTGAAAGTTCTCTACTTAATAAGGAAGAAAAAATATCATATGTTGATGTTGCTAAGCTCTATGGTGAGAACAAATCTATCCATAAAATTGTGAATAAGCAAAAAGAAACGTATGGTAGTTTTGCTGTCACACCTCAAACTGCCAAACTTATACCCGTAGTGTGTGATGAAAGCTTAGTTAAGATAAAAAAGAAATTAAATTTCTGGGTAGATGTGAACAGAAACATACTCAGATTCAAGGCAGTTTAGTTCAGCCTCCCTGGGGGGCCTTGGGATGTACACCCTTAGATAAGGAGAGAACTGCTATAAAAGGCTTTAGTATTAAATTTGTATTGCATTTATATCACCAGACCACTTTCTCCTCATTTTCTCTTTTTACTTTGTTTCTAGTGTTAATGATAGGGTTAATTTACATTACCTACCTTTTTTCACTCACTGTTATTCACATATGTTGAAAGACAATTGTTCTGCTTTTTTCTCTGATCCTCAGCTAGCCTCCCTAACCTCAGGTAGGGGTTTTTCGTGTTCCAGTGTTTGTCCTTTTTTTCTTCCCTCTCGTTTTTATTCTCTTCCTACATGGCTTTTCAATTCAGAGTGAAATGTACTTGAGGACCAAAGTTAATACAGTTTTTTTTTTTTTTGAGATGGAGTTTTGCTCTTGTTACCCAGGCTGGAGTGCAATGGCGCGATCTTGGCTCACTGCAACCTCCGCCTCCTGGGTTCAGGCAATTCTCCTGCCTCAGCCTCCTGAGTAGCTGGAAATACAGGCACGCGCCACCATGCCCAGCAAATTTTTTGTATTTTTAATAGAGACGGGGTTTCACCATGTTGACCAGGATGGTCTCGATCTCTTGACCTCATGATCCACCCACCTTGGCCTCCCAAAGTGCTGGGATTACAGGCGTGAGCCACCGCGCCCAGCGTTAATACAGTTTTATTGTGTTAGGGATTTTTGTTAAACGTAGATTTTCAGCTGCTTTTGTCACACACAAAAATATAATGTAGACAATAGGTGTTAATCTTCACTAAAGTAACCATTTTACTATCTATATGTATCCTATAATATCAAGTTGTAAACCTCAAATAAACCCAATATTGTTTTTAAAAAAGAATTTTCACCAAAAAAGATACTTCTATTTATGTATTATTTCTTTTACCTTAAGAAATGCTTCTCTTAAACTTTCTCCATTTTCAACCCCATTTATTTGCTCTTCTCTGCAATGAAAATCCTCTAAAGGGTTTTCTATGCTCCATGTCCCAAGTCCCCTTTTTCTACCTCTGTGTCTTCATTTGTGTATTAAAAAGATATCTTGAACTCAGATGTCCCAGAATGAACTCCTCTCCTCCCAAACCCATTCCATTCTTTCTCCTCTGAATTGATGGCAACTTTGTATAGCCAGTTGCTCAGTTGAATCTTTGGAATCATCCTTGACTCCTTACTTTCCCTTGTATTTCAACAAATCCTGTTGGCTTTTTCTATGAAATATATTTAGAATTCAACAGTTTTCTACTATTTCTGTTATTAGTATATTGGTCATCTCTTGCTTGAATTTTTGTCATTATCCACTATGATTTCATGCTTGGATTACAGTAATTGTATTCTGTTATCTCTGCTTTTTTTAGTCCTTTCCTCCTTACAGTCTATTCTCATGTGCCAGCCCGAGTGATACTTTTAAAATATAAGTCAAAAATTGTATATTTAGATGTAAGATTCTAAATGTGATATGTTATCCTAGATTGGATCCTGAAACAGAAAGGGGCTATTAGTGGAAAAACTGGTGAAATCCAAATAAAGTCTATGATTTAGTTGATAGAAATGTATCAGTGTTGGTTTCTTAGTTTTGATAAATGCACCATGGCAGTATGAGATGTTAACATTAGAAGAAACTGGGTGAGGGTTATATGGGAACTTTCAATCTTTGCAGCTCTTCTGTAAAGTCAGAAATATTCCAAGATAATATAAAAAAGAATATAACATTACTTTCTTATTTAAAAACCTTTTGTGAATCATTTAATTCATAATTGAAGCCAACAGACTTACTTTGACCTACAATAGTCTACATCAGACTTGTCCAACCTGCAGCCCATGGGCTGCATGCGGCCTAGGATGGCTTCGAATGTGGCCTACCACAAATGTGTAAACTTCCTTAAAACATTATGAGATTTTTTTTTTAGTGTATTTTAGTATTAGTGTATTTTATGTGTGGCCCAAGACAATTCTTCTTCCAGTTTGGCCCAGGGAAGTCAGAACTTTGGACACCCGTGCTGTGTATGATCTGGTCTCCCGTTACTTCTCTGACGGCATGTCTTTTTATACTCTCTCCCTTTGTTCCAGCCATACGTACCACCCTGTGTTTTAAGTACACTAGGCCTACTTCTATCATAGGGCCACTGCACTGGGTATGTCTTCTGTTGGGAATGCTTTTGCATCTGTACAGCTAATTTCTTCACATCTTTTACATATTGCTCAAATGTCACCCTTGCAGTAAAGCATACCCCAACCTCCCTATTTAAAATTGAGCTTTGCAATTTCCAACAGGTGGAGGAATTCCTGTACCCTGTTTTACCTTCTCTTTTTACTCTAGCATTTATCGCTATTCTATATGTGTTTTACATATTTGTTACATGTATTTTTAATTGTCTTCCCCTATTAAAATGTAAAATCCAGGCCGGGTGCGGTGGCTCAAGCCTGTAATCCCAGCACTTTGGGAGGCCGAGGCGGGTGGATCACGAGGTCAAGAGATCAAGACCATCCTGGTCAACATAGTGAAACCCCGTCTCTACTAAAGATTAAAAAAAAAAAAAAGAAAATTAGCTGGGCATGGTGGTGTGTGCCTGTAATCCCAGCTACTTGGGAGGCTGAGGCAGGAGAATTGCCTGAACCCAGGAGGCGGAGGTTGCGGTGAGCCGAGATCGCGCCATTGCACGCCAGCCTGGGTAACAAGAGCGAAACTCCGTCTCAAAAAAAAAAAAAAAAAAAAAAAAAGTAAAATCCACGCAGGCAGGCATTTTTATCTGTTTTGTTGTCTTACGCCACATTCTAAACCATTTGTCTGAGGCATGGAAGTACTCTGTTGGTTTTGGTTGAATGAATGAATGACTTGATTGGGTGTATGAATCTGTAATTTTTTTTTTTTTTTTTTGAGATGGAGTCTTGTTCTGTCTCCCAGGATGGAGTGCAGTGGAGCTATCTCTACTTACTGCAACCTCTGCCTCCTGGGTTCCAGCGATTCTCCTGCCTCAGCTTCCTGAGTAGCTGGGATTACAGGTGCATTCCACTATGCTCAGCAATTTTTTTATATTTTTAGTACAGATGGGGTTTCACTATGTTGGCCAGGCTGGTCTCAAACTCCTGACCTCAAGTGATCCACTGGCTTCAGCCTCCCAAAGTGCTGGGATTACAGGTGTGAACCACCGTGCTTGACCTTGAATCTGTAATTTTTGATTTGCAGTCTGATGCATTGAAGTATTTATCATTTCCATATATCACGCTATTTCTTGCCTCTAAGCCTTTACTCACGCAGACTCTTCTACTTGGAATGTCCTTCTTTATCTTTCTTCTTCTACCCCTAAGTTGTTTTCACCTAACTGTTTCTCTTTAAAGATTTGTATAATATTAGATGTAACTCAAGAAATCTTTCTAAAATGTCAGACTAGGATGAGTGCTACTTTTCAGAGGAGCTCCTACCCTACCTCTGCACTTTACAAATTTGTGTTATAATTCTCTTTGGGTGTCTCTATCTCAGTAGAAAGTTGCAAATGTGTCTTACTCATCTTTGGGATATCAAAGCCTGGTACATGGAAGTAATCAGTGAATGTTTTAATGCATTAATGGCATGATCAAAGACACTCAGCTATGAAGCATAGTTTTGATTTTAACCTGGGTCTTTTGAGTGTAAAATCAATTGTTTATTTGCTGTAACTTGTTTTCTAGGAAAAAGGTGGCTGTCTTAAAATAATTTCAAGGTACTGTATCCTTTTTATACAAGTATGAGGGAGTTAATGCATTTTATAGCCCTGGACAATTTGCTCCTTATCATTGCAGGAGCTGCCAGCCCTGATGAAAGCAAGTTTTGTCTTTTTTCTAAGGCATTGGCTGAAATCCTTGATCGGGGTTCAATTGTAGACAGCAAATTTTTAACGTTGATGAAATTACATACTTTTGGGGAGAAAAACATTCTTGAGATTTGTGTTGCCAAAAAGAAGAAATGCATGCCTAAGTTCCAAACTGCTCATGAGGCATTCGTGTTTTTACTAGATGCCATTACTACCAGTAACTTTGTATTATATTAAACTTCTGCTTGTGTGCTATTGGGAAATCCCAGGCTGTGTGAAGATATTACAAAGATTTTGTTTCAGCAACACAGAAATTTGTTCTTAAGATTGATTTAATGATGATTAGTTTAACAGTTTATCTGACACTTAGCACAAAATTAGGTAAACTAATTTTGCATTTAAAATAGTGTTTGTTTAATCCTAGATAATAAGCTAAACTTCACAACTACTCTTTAGATTGACATTCTGAATTCAAACTTCCCTTTGAATATTATCATTATTGTTGCAGCCTATAAACGAAACCAGTTTTATCTTCACCTAGCCCTTAAGACTAACAA
This sequence comes from Saguinus oedipus, assembly GCA_031835075.1. NCBI lineage: Eukaryota > Metazoa > Chordata > Mammalia > Primates > Cebidae > Saguinus > Saguinus oedipus. The sequence continues at coordinate 146,395,437 of CM063170.1, forward strand.
AAAAGGAAATGGATTAGCTCTATACATTCTGAAAAAGCTTCCACATTAGTAATGTGCTAGCAAATGATAATTAGGCTTGAGATTAAGTAATCAAAAATAAATATTACCTGGAGGACATTGTATCCTGAATTTTTGTTCAGTTCCATAGCTTTGTTAATCCTACAGAAGTGACTAAAGTGTTGAAGTAAGCTGAGTTCAATCTGGTCCTATGTTAGAGGATGCTATTAACTTACTTGTAATTTTACCTGAGCAGTGAATTAGAATTTTATTGGATAAAGAAGGAACTTGCTCGATTATAACAGAAGCAAGTGGCTGCTAAGAAATAAGATGCAGCCATTGTTGAAACTTGTCGAAGTCTTGACAGTATAAATATCGACATGCTGAGACATGTCAGTATTTACCAGGGAATTTGGAAGTTGCCGAGTTCCTGCTTAAGAAATATAACTGTAGCATTGGACAAAGTATGGAACATGTCCAAATGAACAGCTGCTCAGAGAAAATAAAATTACATCTGTCTAAACTTCGAGGCACTTAAAAAGTTAAAGTTTAAAAGTTTATGATTTTTTTGGGTAATTTTTAGGTAGATGCTTGTATGATACACTATACTAATGCAGTTTCATGTATGAGTTTAACATAAATGCTTTTTAAAAATGACAGCATTTTTGCCATTTATAAATTTGTAAATTAACTGTGCAATGATACTCATCTATAAATTTCATTTAAAAAACTTGCCTAGTGTTGTGTTTAGGAACCAACGCTTCATTTTTAACGTTGTTCTTAAGGAGAAATTGGCTCATCATGACTTAGATGTTAATTTGGGGAGACAAAAGTTTATACTCTGAGAACTTCTTAAAAGTCAATATAGAAAATAGCAATTTTTACACTTTAGATGTGATAAGGAAATTTGACCTTGTTATCATTATCTGACAAATATGTCTCAGTAGAAAAATCTATAGAGTAATGAGCAAGTAGAGTTCATATATTTGGTTGAGTATTACAGATCACCACTGTTAATTCCTATCTGAATATCACTGTATTTTAACCAGAGCATTTGATGCAAATTAGACATTTGAGCTTTTATATCAAGTTATTAGAACCACAATCTTACATTGTTTTGCAGACTTCTAGAAGAAGTTTAAACTTAACAAGTCTTTGAATGACAGTCCTAAAACAACCTTAAGAACATAAAACATGAGTATCAGGACTTGTTTTCTCATTGCTTCTCCTTTCTAATGGTAGAGATAGGTGATTTTTAAATAGCAATCTAATTATTTAACCACTTCATAACATCATATGAGTTCTTAGAAGAAACGAATGATTTATTAAGTCCATATAGTAATATACATTGTAATTAGCTATACAGATGACCCTTGAACAATACAGGGGTTAGGTACACCAACCTCTCATACAATTAAAAATCCATGTATAACTTTTGGCTCACCCAAAACTTAACTACTAATAGTTTATTGTTGACCAGAATCCTCATCAATAACATGAACAGTTGATTAATACATATTTTGTGTGTTTTATGCATTATGTACTGTATTCTTACAATAAAGTAAGCTAGAAAACAGTAAATTCTAAGGAAGGGAAAATATATTTACTATTTGCTAAGTGGAAGACGATCATTATAATGGCCTTAATCCTTGTCTTCATGTTGAGCTACCTGGTGAGGAGGAGGATGAGAAGGATTGATTTTGCTATCATTTAGTTGGCAGGGGTGGCAAAGGTAGAAGAGGTAGAATAGGAGACAGGAGAGGCAGACACACTTGGCATAACTTTTATTGAAAAAATTTTGTGTATAAGTGGACCCACACAGAACAAACCTTCAGTTGTTCAAGGATCAACTGTATATATGTCTTAATTTAATTTTTCACTTTTTATCTAGTTTTTTTTTTTTTTTTTTCAAAAACAGTTTTCTAAGACATTGGCTGATTGCCTCTCTTTCTCATTTTGTCCAGAGTCAAAGAAATCCCTTAGATATTAAATCAGACATACCTGAACCGAATGTTCTCACCTAACAGCCTAACTATGATGGTCATGTTCTGGAACGTTCTAACTTGGTTGAATTTTTTTTTGGCCATCAGCTAAATAGATACCTCTGTTATGTGTAACCTCTATACAAGGTTTACATAAAAAATCAGGCATTTCTAGGCCAGGCTTGGTGGCTCACTTCCGTAATCCCAGCACTTTGGGAGACTGAGGAGGGTGGATCATTTAAGGATAGTTGTTCATGTCCAGCCTGGCCAACATGACAAAATCCCATTTCTACCAAAAATACAAAAATTAGCAGGGTGTGGTGGCATGCGCCTGTAATCCCAGTTACTTGGGAGGCTGAGTCATGAGAATTGCTTAAACCCAGGAAGCAGAGGTTGCAGTGAGCTGATATTGCGCCACTGCACTCCAGCCTGGCTGACAGAGTGAGACCCTGTCTCAAAAAAAAAAAAAAAAAGGCATTTCTAAATAACAACAGCTCTGTAAAATTTGTCCTGGTCGGCCAGGCATGGTGGTTCACACTTGTAATCCCAGCAGTTTGGGAGGCCAAGTTGGGTGGATCATTTGAGGTCAGGAGTTCGAGACCAGCCTGGCCAATATGGTGAAACTCCATCGCTACTAAAAATACAAAAATTAGCTGGGCATGGTGGTGCTTGCGTGTAATTTCAGATACTCAGGAGGCTGAGGCAGGAGAATTGCTTGAGCCTGGGAGGTGGAGGTTGCAGTGAGCCGAGATTGCGCCACTGCACTCCAGTCTAGGTGACAGATTGAGACCCTGTGTCAAAAAAAAAAAAAAAAAATTATCCCAATCATAACATGGTCATTGTTTTAGCAAGCAAGATGTCATACTAAAATATACGAAAAATTTTAAACAACCTTATTTATGGAAATTTAGTAATTTATTTTGGTGTTTATCTCTTTGTTACTTAATTTGGAGTTACATGCCTTGTGCCTTGTTATAATCAAAAGCATGTACCTCAGTTGGAATTTTTCTGGATATTTTTTATTTCTGATGTTTCATTGGGCATTCCTGTACCTTGGCCAAAGTGGAATATTCATGCAGGCAGAATTGAATTTAGTAATATGCATTTCAGTTGTTAAGGAAAGATAATTTTCGAGGCATTAGAATTGTAACGTTGTTGCTACTGGTTAATCTACTAGTAGATTGTTGGTATTTCATTTTTTGAACATTGGATTCCTCATGCAAACCTTCTCTTATACCTCTTATTTTTGTTTATATTGGTCTGTAATTTTTTTTTATTTTAGAAAATGCGGCATCTTCATAGGTCATTTAGCATGTATTTGACATATCTTGTCATTATTTTATTAGTACTTTAATTCTACTATAGCAAAATTACATACTACCCAATATATATTTATTTATAATTATTTTTAAAACAAAAAGTTTAATTATAATTTATATAAAACTCTGTATTGTCATGTTCTATGTGACTGAAAAGTTTTTGGAGAGAAGGTATCATCTTTTTTTTTTCTCTTGATCTGCTGGGGTTCTTATTGAACACAAAGTTTGCACTTTGTGCTTCCTTAATGAATGATTGGTAGATGGAGTGGAATTTTACAACTGATGTTCTGCAGATTGATTTCAGTTCATTATTTGAACTTAATGGGAAATTTAAAAAATATATTAAGTGACTCTGAAACTAACAACTTTGAATGGCTTTTCAGATCAGCTTTTTACATTTTGCAGTGCAAAATTGCTTCTCTTGCACAAAGTAGTGTGGCTTCATCTGTTAATAAACATTTCATTAATTCTTTTGGGGAAGTGATTCATTAAAAATAAGTTTTTTTCTAAGACATGTAACATTCCCAACTTCTCCCAAATGAGAAAATTATTATTATTATTATTATTTGAGATGGAGTTTCGCTATTGTTGCCCAGACTGGAGTGCAACAGTGCATTCTCGGCTCACCGCAATCTCCCTCCGCCTGCTGAGTTCAAGCAATTCTTCTGTCTCAGCCTCCCAAGTAGCTGGGATTACAGGCATGTGCCACCACGTCCGGCTAATTTTTTTGTATTTTTAATAGAGACGGGGTTTCACCATGTTGGCCAGGATGGTCTTGATCTCTTCACCTTGTGATCCACCCGCCTCGGCTTCCCAAAGTGGAGAAAATTATTCTTGATAGTTCTGTAGTTTGAAGATTGTTGACGCATATAGCATTTCCAACTTCTTTCTAATAAGATAATCATTCTTGATTGTTCTGAAATTTGAAGATTGTTGATGACTTGACTTCATTTTCGCTTCATTGTACTTTGTAGGCAGGAATGTGTTTGATTTAATGCTATTTCAGAATCCTTTGAAGAAGTCTGACAATCTTTTTAAGATTTTGTTTTAAAATTGATGTTAAGTTGTAGCCATAAAGAGGCCACCAATAGATTAGTCTTTCTGATCAATAAGGTAATTTAAAGATACTCTTTTTTTTTTTTTTAAACTGTGTGGCTTGTTTCACTGCTGCCTGACTGGAAATAGTGCTATCAGACAGTACACTTGTATAAGTACAGCCTCCTAAATTTTGATACCTTGATAACAGATGACTTCTAATCTGAATTAATTTTGTTGCTTGCTTCATTCGAATGTTGGAGAGGCTACCACAGGAGAGTCTAACAGAATGGTAGTAGAATTTTGAAATTGTCAAAGTTCCATTTCAAACAGTCACTAGCTGAGCTTTCTGCTGATTGATTCAGCTTTCTGCTGATTGTATAATTCATCTCCAGGCCCTTTCCATCAGGAGAACTGGCAGAGAATCTGCTAAGCATCATTATTGCAATATCCTTCCTATATTAAACCCTCTTTTTTTTGCCCAGTGGGGTAATAAGATAACTGACTTGAGGTCCTTGGAGGCCAGTCAGAACTCCAGTTCTCTAACACCAATTGGGTATTCAACAGTTCAATCTGATTCAAACATCATCTATCTAGGGTTAGTGTCAGATCCCACAGGTTTGTGGGTTTAGTCCCACAAAATTGCCCCCACTTCAGATGCCAGTCACAAGTCCTGAGTCATCTGTACTTTTGACCAACCAGCTATAAATTAAGGTTTCCCATGATACCATTCCTCAGGTTTGATAGTTTGCTATAATGGCTCACAGAAATTGAAAAACATTTTATTTACCTTTACTGGTTTAGTACAAAAGATACAACTTAGGAATAGCCAAATGAGAGAGGACACATAGGGAAAGGTATGGAGGCAGGGGAACAGGACTTCAATGCCCTTCTGTGGGCATGCCACCTTTTAGCACCATAATGTGTGCACCAAGCAGGAAGCTGTTCACATCTCCTTGTTTAAGAGTTTTGTTTTTTGAGACAGGGTTTCACTCTGTCACCCAGGTTTGAGTGTAGCTAGTATAATTATAGCTCACTGTAACCTCAAATTCCTGGGCTCCAGTGATCCTCCGTCCTAAGCCTCCTGATTTGGTTTGGATGTGTCCCCACCGAAATTTCATCTTGAATTCCCATGTGTTGTAGGAGAGACCGAATGGGACATAATTGAAGCATGGGGGCAGGTCTTTCCCATGCTTTTATCATGGTGATGAATAAGTATCACAAGATCTGATGGTTTTATAAGGTGGGGGGTTTCCCTGCATGAGCGCTCTCTCTTTGCCTGCTGCCATACATGTAAGACATGACTTGCTTCTCCTTGCCTTCTGCCATGATTGTGAGGCCTCCTCAGCAATGTGGAACTGTAAGTCCATTCAACTCTGGTATAAATTACTGAGTCTCAGGTATGTCTTTATCAGCAGCATGAAAACGGACTTATACGCCTCCCAATTTGAATTTTTATAGAGCTCAATCTCCTCTTCTGGGAGTATGGGAGGAGTGGAAGGTAGGGAGGAGGGTCTGAAAATCCCAGCCTACTAATGACTTGGTGTTTCTGGTGACCAGCTCCATCCTGAGGCTGTCCAGAGGCCTTACTCTAAATCACTTCATTATTATAAACTCAGGTGTAATTGCAAGCAGTTCCTTATGAATAACAAAAACATTTCTATCACTCCGGCAATTTCAAGGGTTTTGTCAACTCTGGGAGGAGCATGGGACAAAGTTCAAACATATTTCTTATAATATCACACATACTCAGTATTTTTCCTTTGTTAAATTTTATTTATTTATATTATTTATTATCAAATGGTTATTTATATTTATGGGGTACGAAGTGATATGATTTTGAATACAATGTAGAATGATTAAATTAAGCTGATTAACGTATCCCCTCAAGTGCTTAACATTTTTTTGTGATGAGAGCATTAGACATTTATTCATAGCAATATTGAAATGTACGGCACTCAATTATTAGGTATGTTCCTCATGCTGTACAGTTGATCTAAAATAAAAAAGTCAGACTTATTTCTCATATATAACTGAGGCGTTATACTCTTTGACTGTTGTATTAGCCTGTTTTCACACTGCTATGAGAAGCTGCCTAAGGAAAAGAGATTTAATTGACTTACTGTTCTGCCTGGGTATGGAGGCCTCAAAAAACTGACAATCATGGTGGAAGGAAAAGCGGGCACATCTTACATGGTGGCAGGTGAGAGAGGAGAGTGAAATGGGAACTGCCAAACACTTTTAAACCCATTAGCTCTTGTGATAACTCACTATTATGTATCAGCATGGGGGAAATTGTCCCGTGATCCAATCACCTCCCACCAGGTCCCGGGTCCCTCCCTCAACACCTGGGGATTACAATTCTAGATGAGATTTGAATGGGGACACAGAGCCAAACCATATCAACTGCCCATTCCCCTATCATTCAGCCTCTGGGAGCCACCATTCTACTCTCTGCTTCTGTGAGTTCAATTAATTTAGATTCTACATACAAGTAAGAACATGTGGCATTTGTCTTTCTGTGCCTGGCTTATTTCACTTAGGGTATGTCCTCCAATTCCATCTGTCATATCACAAATTAGAAAATTATTTTTATTTTTTTAAAGTTTGAATAGTGTTCCATTGTGTGTATATGTAATTTTTGTATTAATTTATCCTCTGATAGACATTTAGGTTTATTCCATAACTTGACTATTGTCTAGTGCTGCTGTGAATATGGGAATACAGATGTCTCTTCCACATTCTGATTTTAAAACTTTCAGGTAAATACTCAGAAGTGGGATTACTGAATCATATGTTAATTCTGTTTTTAGTTTTTTGAGGATCCTCCATACTGTTTCCTATAGTGATTATACTAATTTATATTCCTATCAACAGTGTACAAGGGTTCCCTTTTCTCCACCTTCTTGCAAATGTTTGTTGCTTGTTGATAATGGCCATTTTCACTGATAGGAGGTGATATCTAATTGTGATTTTAATTTCTGTCTCCCTGATGATTGTTGACGGTGAGCATTTTTTCAATTATCTGTCAGTTATTCTGATGCCTTCTTTTGAGAAATATCCATTCAGATCAATAGCTCACGTTTTTATTGGATTATCCGTTCTGTTTCTGTAGAGCTGTTTGAGTTCCTCTTATATTTTGGATATTAGCCCCTTATCAGATGTATGGACTACAAATATTTTCTTCATTCGGTAGGTTGTCCCTTGACTCTGCTAATTGTTTCCTTTGATGTGCAGAAGCTTTCTAGTTTGGTGTAATCCCATTTGTCTATCTTTGCTTTTGTTTCCTATGCTTTTAATGTCAAATCTAAAAAACAAACAAACAAAAATCATTGCCCAGACCCATGTTGTATAATTTTCCCCTATTTCTTGCTTGGAGTTTTATAGTTTCAGGTCTTATGTTTAAATTTTTTTTTTTTTTTTTTTTTTTTTAGAAAGAAAAAAAGGAGTGAAGGAGAGGAAGAAAGAGGAAGAAAAAGAGGGAAAGAAAACGGGAATGTAGCTTTATTTTAAAAATGGGTGTTAATAATGGCTGATCAATATTTTGTGTATTTAAAGTGGAGAATGTATATTTTGTGTATTTAAAATGGAGAGCTCTATAAATATTTATTGAGTTTACTTGTTCCGGATCTGAGTTCAAGTCCTGGATATCCTTATTAATTTTCTGTCTCGTTGAGTCTAAATCTCTTTATGAGTCTTATGTATCTGGGTGTTAGGATCGTTAGCTCTTATTGTTGCATTGATCCTTTTACCACTATATCTTTGTTGCTTTGAAATCTATTTTATCAGATGTGAGAATTGCAACTCCTGCTTTTTATTTATTTATTTATTTTTGCTCTCCATTTGGTTGGTAAATCTCCATCCCTTTGTTTTAAGTCTTTGTGTATCTTTGGATGTGAAATTGGTCTGGATGTAGCATATTGTTAGGTTAGGGCTGTAAATTTTTAAATCATAAACTCCATTTAGAGTTGATATTTGCATGTGGTATGAGACAGGGGTCCAATTTCATATGGCTATCTCGTTTTCCCAACATCATTTATTGACAAGATTGTTCTTTTCTCATTATATTTTCTTTACCCCTTTGTCAGGGATCAATTGACTATAGATATGTGAGTGTTTTCCTTGACTCTATTCTGTTCCATTGGTCACTGTATCTGTTTGTTTTGCCTATTTATAATAGGCGTAAATGTGTCTGTTTATAAAAATAAAACAGTACTATGCTGTTTTAATTACTACCCCTTTGTAGTAGAGTTTGAATGCTTTGTTCTTTTTGATTATGATTGCCTTGGCTATTCAGTGGTGTGTTGTGTGTGTGTGTGTGTGTGTGTGTGTGTGTGTGTGTGTTTTGAGACGGAGTCTTACTCTGTCGCCAAGTTGGAGTGCAGTGGCGCAATCATGGCTCACTGCAACCTCCCCCTGGGTTCAAGTGATTCTTCCGCCTCAGCCTCCCCAGTAGCTGGGACCACAGGCGCGTGCCACCACGCCTGGCTAATTTGTGCATTTTTAGTAGAGACGGGGTTTCACCATGGCCAGGATGGTCTCAATCTCTTGACCTCGTGATCCACCCTCCTCGGCCTCCCAAAGTGCTGGGATTACAGGCGTGAGCCACCGTGCCCGGCCTGTGTGTGTGTGTTTTTATGTAAATTTTAGGATTATTTTTTCTACATCTATGAGAAAAATAATGTTGCAATTTTGATAGAGATTGCATTGAATCTTAAATCACTTTGGCTAATATGGATATTTTAACAATATTCTTCCAGTACATGAACATGGGCTATCTTTCTATTTATTTGTGTCTTTCTTCCATTTCTTTCACTAATGTTTTAGAGTTATAAGTGTCCAGGTATTTCACCTTGGTTAATGTATTCCTAATTATTTTCTTCCTTCATTCTGTTAATGTGGTACATCATATTTATTGATTTGCATATTTGAACTGTCTTTGCATACCACAGATAAATCCTCTTGATCATTGTGAAATATCATTTTAATGTGTTGTAGAATTTGGTTTGCTAATATTTTGTTGAGGATTTTTTTATCTTTGATCTTCAAGGATATTGACCTGTAGTTTTCTTTTCTTGGGATGTTCTTTTCTGGCTTTGGGATTAGAGTAATTCTGGGTTCATAAAAGGAGTTTGGTGGCTTTTATGAAGCTGGGCTTGGTGGCTCACACCTGTAATCCCAGCACTTTGGGAGGCCGAGGTGGGCGGGTCACGAGGTCAGGATATCAAGACCATCTGGGCCAACACGGTGAAACCCTGTCTCTACTAAAAATACAAAAAAATTAGCTGGGCCTGGTGGCACATGCCTGTAATCCCAGCTACTTGGGAGGCTGAGGCAGGAGAATTGCTTGAACCCAAGAGGCGGAGATTGCAGTGAGTTGAGATCATGCCACTGCACTACAGCCTGGGCAACAGTGTGAGACTCTGTCTCAAAAAAAAAAAAAAAAGTTCAAAAGTACCCTGTCCTCTTTGATTTTTTGGGAATAGTTTGTAGAAAATTGATATTAGTTATTGAAATGTTTTGCAGAAGTCAGCAGTGAAGCTGTCAGGTTTGGTGCTTTTTGTTGGTGGAAGACTTTATTATGACTAAAAACTCTCTTGCTATTGGTCAGTTCAGATTTTCTGTTTCTTCATGATTTAGTCTTGGTAGGTTGTATGTATCTAGAAATTTATTTATTTCTTCTAGTTATTCATTTTTTTTTGCCATGTAATTGTTTATAATAGCCTCTTAAAATCCTTTGTATTTCTGTGATGCCAGTTGGAACATATTCTCTTTTATTTCTGATTTTCAGTCTTTTATCTTCTTGTCTTGGTTAGTCTAGCTAAAGGTTTGTCAGTTTGTTTATTTTTATTTAAAAAGCTTAGTTTTGTTTATATTTTGTATTTTCAGCTTCCTCAAGGCAGCCATTCAAGCTTTCTATTTCATTTTTCAGTTCAGTCATTGTATTCTTCATCTCCTGGATTTCTGTTTTTTTTTTTTTTTAAATTGGTTCTATTTCTTTGTCAAACTTTTCATTTTGTTTATTTATTGTTTTCAAATTTTAATTTTTTATTTGTATATTCTTGTAGTTAATTAAGAAAATTTTTTTATAAAGAGTCAAAGTTTCACTCTATCTCCTAGGCTGGAGTACAGTGGCAAGATCATAGTTCACTGTAGCCTTGAATTCCTGGACACAAGCAATCCTCCAGCCTCAGCCTCCTTAGTTATTGGAACTACAGGTGTGAGCCACCATGCACTGCTGATTTAACTTTTTAATAAGGATTCTTCTGAATTCTTTTGTTTGTTTGTTTTACTATTTTATAGATTTCATTTTCTTTGAGATGAATTGCTGGAGCTTTATTCATTTCTTTTGGAGGCGTCATGATTTTCTGAGTCTTTGTAATCCTGTGTCCTTGTGTTGGTGTTTGCACATTTGTGGAAACAACCACATTTGTGGAGACAACCACATTTTCCAACTTTTACAGATGTTCTTTGGCAGGGATAGAACTTTACTATTTATTTTAGCTTATACTTCTGGAGGAGTCAGCTAGTAGTGACCCTTAGCAGATACAACTTGCTTTTAGGTTCTCTAGAAAGCTGGCCTGCTACCTTTGCTCTGAATTTTTTTGGATAGCTACCATAGGTCTTTTTATCTGACAGGACCATTCTCTGAGCTTTGCAATTAGGCTGAGCTGCTGAATGGGCACAGAAATTACCTCTGATCAGGCTTGGCCACAGCCAAGGACCCTCCTGCAACTCTCAAATAAAATAACTTTATTTGAGTTGGACAGGGTTGCAGGAGGGTCCTTGAGGTTAAGAGGATCGGGATGGATGGACCAATTTTTATGCTCAGTAGAAATGCTTATTGGAAATGCTCAGTGGGGCAGGAAGTTAGGCTTTGAGGCTGGGGGCCACTCTGGTTAAACACCCTCCTATGTCAGAACAAGTGCCTGCTCATTGTCAAAATTTGCCGAGGATCTGTTGTAGGGTGGAGGCTGGCAGGCCTGTCCCAATCACTCAACGGTCTAGTCTTCTAGTAGTTTTCTATGTAGGCAGGATTATGCTTGGACTGCAGCAGAGAGAGGCTGTAGCTAACCAGGGCCGCTTTAGGATCTGCTGTGGATTGGAGGCTAAGAATTCTGCCCCAGTGTGCAGATCATGAGTCTCCTAGCAGATATTTGTACTTTCAGGGTACGGTTCTCCAATTGTAGTGAGAGGGTCTAGAGCTGAGACCTGGCCCCTTCACAATCTGCTGTGGGACAGGAGCTGGCAAGCCTGTTCTGGTATTACTAAGATGGATGCTTTTTTTCAGCAGTTCTCTCCCCAGGCAAGATAGTTCTCCACAAGAGGATTGGAACTGACACTGAGCCCTTCCAGGATCTGCTGTGGGATGTAGGTAGACACACCTGTCCCAGTGGCTCAGACTTACAGGAATCCAGGAAGTTCTTTGCATAGGTGGGATAGTTCCCTTGATGTGGTCGAGTGGAGTTGGAGCCGAGACTGAGCCCTATCAGGATCTGCTGTGGAATGGAGGCTGGTAAGCCTGCCTTCGTGACTCAGATATGTGAGTCTCTCAGCAGTTCCCTACATGGGCAGGATATTTCCTGTGCTGCAGCAGAAAGGTGCTGTAGCCAAGAAAGGTCCCCCTTGGGATCTGCTTTGGGATAGAGGGTGGCAGTCCTGTCCTAGTAGCTCAGATGGGTGTTTCTCTGGATTTTTGTGTGAGCAGTAATAAACTAGACCACAAATGAGCAGGGCTGTAGCTGAATTACAGGGTAACTTTTGGGTAGACTGCCAAGACTGATGTTGGTGGGCTGACTATCCTTTATGCTGCACTTGGGTGTATAATTCCTCCAGGACCCCTTGGCAGATGGTTTTGGTTGCAAAAGCCAAAGGAGTCTGAAGCCAAGTTGTTTGCGGAACAAAATTGTTTCTGAGTTTAAACTCAGGAGCCCAATCTGTGTGTCTAGGTGCAAGTTTGTGCCCTCAAAATGACCTTCCTAAGTCTTGGGCTCCACTGGGGTTTTACAACCTTCTACCTAAATCCCAAGACTCTTACAGTGGGATTTTTGTCTGTGGATGGGTGCAGAATTCTTATTTTAGGTGTACATTTACAATTTTGGCAACTTTTTACTCAGTGTTTTGAAAAAAAAATGAGCCAACATTTAAAAGCCAGTTGACTCCTGTATAAAAATAGGGATTTGTCAGTTTCTTGAATAATCTGAATAACAGAATACTAAGGACCAGTACAATCTGCTTTGCAGTGAGTAATAGCTACCACTTTATATGGTACTTGTAATTTCTAGTTTCCCATAGTCCCCACTCCTCATACAATGGTGGCATATGGCCTCACTCCTGATCTGCATGGCCCCTGGAGGTATTGGAACTTGTACCCTTACAAGAGAGAATAGAGCCTGATTTGAATTTTCGGTACAAATTTCAGTTCACTTTGAGAATGTATAAACCAAGGTAACTCAGAATAGAGTCTTGCTTATGCTTTGGATCTTCCTCTCATCAGTGTTGTCCAAAATGTATTCAGGGATGTGGTCAAAAGTAACTTAGACTGAGAAACTGCAGCCTGGGAAATAAATATGTAATCACTCATCCAGTTAGGAATATAAGTCCCTATGTGTAATTTTAACTGTTACTATTATTTGAACTGAATGAAATTGTCATTTTTATACATTGAAAATTGTGAAATATTGGTAATTTTATGTAGTTTCTAAAAATGTTTGTATTGTTGAATTTGAGGGTATGTTATAGTTTTTTTTTTTTTTTTTTTTCTCAGACTAAGTTCCTCAATCTTATCATTTGTCCTCTTGTTTGCCATTAAGAAATAGGCAGATAAATGGGTACAGTTTTAAGTAAATGATGGGTTTGTGAGTCGGGGAAAAAGTACATTGTAAGTTTTACTCCTTTTTTATACAAGTGCTTTTAGTTACATTTCAGTTCTGAAAAACACTTTTTTTTTCTTTTAAATAGAAAAGACTGTATATATGCTTAATTGGTGATGTTTCATAGGAACACCCTCACTCTTTTGGAATTGAAATATGAGAAGTGTCAAAAATTTTGAGGCTTAAGAAATCATAATTATTAAGTTCTTGTTGAAAAAAGACTGCTGCTTAGTTAATGCTGTATTTCAGGTACTATCTTATCTCTTCTCTTTAGTTCTGTTAAGTGTCATTCTCACATGATGCTGCAATTAGAACTAAAGTGTTCCCGTGACAGTCTAGAAAGTTTCCAAAATGATAAGTATACTCTCATCCTTTCTGCCAAGTTTATTTGTAATCAAAAGTGGCCATTTGATGAATATGAAGGAAGTTATAGTCTTGGAACTTAGGGTCCAATTTTAAGGGCACTTTGGAGCTAGATATTAAATAGTATGTGGGAAATTTGTCATGCATTAGGTCATTTTATTGCTTTTTAATACCTACTTTATAGGGTTAGAGTAGGAAAGGAGAGGAAGTGAAATTTACATTTATCACTGAAACTAATGATTATTAATGATGTTTATAAAAGATAAGCAGAGGAAATGAGCAGTAATATGATATTTGGAATGGCAGCAACTGGCATTCCACAGTCATGAGAGGTAATTAAAAATGGGCTGTGACTTTAACAGAGATGCCTTATTTTTTAGACTTATTTTATAGTACTAATGCTCTATTCCTAAAGCATCAGATTAATTTAATGTCTTCCTTGTACATCAGCTGTATATTACAAGTTTTTGAATAATATTATGTTAGCAGTTGTAACTGTATTTTACCACCTTATGGTCACCAACCATTGTGGTTTGCCTGGATTGAGAGATTTCCCAGGTCTTGGGACTTCATTTGAACATTAGGAAAATACCAGGAATACCTGGATGGGTGGTTACTTTACTTTCAAAATTATTAAAATGAAATTAATTCTCATGTGATTAGAAGGGTATTTAGTAATCCTGTGAATTTTTTATACTTGATGTTTAGAGAAAATCTAACTTGAAAATAATATTTTAGGAAAGCACTTTTTATGTAGAAGTGTTGCTTGGTATTTTTAATTGCTTTGGAAATTTAAAGCCAAGTTGACTTTGTGGTCATTTAAAAAAAAAAATCTTAATTTACCCTTTGGTAACACCAACCAGCAAATTGGCAGGCTATTAATGATGAAAATGCTAAGAATAAATTATTCACTAAAAAATAATCTTTAATGTGGGAAATGGGAATTCTGATAAACGGTAAAATGTAAGTAGTCAATGGTTTTAAAAAATACTAAACAAGAAATAGTCCTTTTATTTGCACTCAGTTTTCCTAAATTGTTGTGTGATGTTTGTCTCAGAAGTGAATAGCTTAGAGGTAGTTGCATAAACCTTTCTTTCCTTTTTTCTAGCAGTTATGTATGTTCCTGTCTTTGAATTTTATAATGTGATAAGACTTTAAAACAATCTGTGACCATACTTTTGGTTTGCAATTTACATTTTCTTTCTTTTCGTTCTTTAAGAATAAAAATAATTAGGTCAAACAAAATAATGTAAACAGGAATCTAATTACAGACTATTAACAGCTTATGCTGTGTGCTAATCTTTATTCTGAACTTGCTTTAGGTATCAGCCTACTTTTCTCAACAAGGGGGCACTTAAGTTAATTGCTTCATTAGAAACATGCATTTAGCACTTTCTGATCTGTAAAGTACAACTCTTTGGCAGAGCTGCAGAAGTTTGAACACCTGCAGCCCAAGCAGCTTAAAAGGAAGCCATAATTTACTATAAAGGAAAATAAAAGAAGCTCAAGTTCAAAATAGTGTTATCAATGATATAGTGTTGTAACTAACTTGAGCTGACCTAAGAGAGTTGGCTTCTGCACTGCTCCTATCAGCATCCAAAAGGGCATACAAAATTCTTTGTAAACTAATTTAAAAAGCGTCTTGTTTATTCAGAAGCAACTGTGAATGGTATTTGTTCAGACCTTAGATCACATCAATTGCATACCAGCCAACAACTTATTTCTCTTCTAAGAGAGAGGCCAAGTATCAAAGACACAAAGTACTAAAGATAAGCTTCTCAATTCTCAACTGTTCTGAACTCTCAATAAAGCTACTGATGTACAAATTGGGGTGGGACCCAACTGTTTCCACCTGCAGGCTTGTCTTAGCTCCTTGGCTCTGGCTGGGAGAGGTGCTGATACTAATGTGACCTTTAGTGTCCTTAGAAAACAAAACATAGGCTCTCTCATATCCCTAATCAATCAGTCCCTCTGAAGAGGATTCCACCCCCTTTCTTCAAGTAGTCTTGGGGCAAAAAACTATGGCTGACTATTCCCATTTACAGAAATGGTGAAAGCAAAGAGATCGTTTGTTCCAACTGAATCTTAAAAGACATTCCAAATCATCTTTTTTTTTCTGTTTCCATGGGTGATTCTTATTAGATGTTTTGTATTTGATATTTCATAAGCGAGTGATCTCAGTAAGTGAAAGAATGTAGTGCTTTCAAAACTGGTTCAAATAGTATATTATCAGGAAATTAAGACTTATTTGATACAAAGAACATTTCCGAGTCTACTGAGGCACAAGGTACTTATAGGATACTGTGTTGTCACTTATGGACTATTAATATATTAATTGATTAAACATGGTTCACAAGTCTCCAAAGTTTCAAATCTGAGTTTACTAAATAATGGAATCTTTAAAGTAAAATCATGTAATTTTGTCACAAATATCTAGAATTAGAAAATTGGAAAATATTTGAAACATGAATAATTCAAAGATGTTCTTAAAACTGATCCCCAGATGTCTTTTTAACAATTGAGACTAAAGCTCTGTATATCATTGTGAAAGTAGGAGTTACTGACAGGCATCTGGAATATTGAATTTTAAACAAAATTTTCTCTATAATTAGAAATTTGTCACTTGGTTCAAATATGGTTTTACAAGAAGCAATGAAACCAACCTCTATTTCACTGGAATTGTAAGTGCTGTATTTTCCTTTCACAAAATTATATTAATGGTAGCAATAGCCATGGTTCTTAAGGTAAGTTTAAGATAAAATAATCTGTGAAAGTTTGTGTGCATCTGTGTATGTTTGTATGGAAATACTATAGAGGCAAAAAAATGCTATGCCATAAGTAGTTTCTATACTCTCCCATGTACCTCACCCCCAAAATTGTGGGTTTTGAGCCAATTAAAATTACCTAAGCCTTAAAATGTATGTATTTTTTAATGATTGGCATAGAAAAACGGTAACACAGATTTTCCGGTAATTTTCAAATTTAAGGATTACAGAGCATGTAAGTAATTTACTGCCTATTAAGTATATTGACTAATTGATCTGAAGAAAAATATTCACAAATGGTTAAAGCATTTCAGAATTAAGCACATCTAGGCAAAGGACCTCATTGTAGGAAAAAAATTTGACTAAATGGAATATTTTAAAATAGTTTTTTTCTGTAATTATGATATCAAGCCTACAAATTTAAATATATCCAGAATTTTTACATGCCTAATGATGGGGCTACAAGTATTACTTTATAATGTCTTTTTAAAAAGGATCATCTAGTAAGAGATTCATGCTATGTGATTAAATAATAGTTTTAGGCCGGGCGCGGTGGCTCAAGCCTGTAATCCCAGCACTTTGGGAGGCCGAGGCGGGTGGATCACGAGGTCAAAAGATCGAGACCATCCTGGTCAACATGGTGAAACCCCGTCTCTACTAAAAATACAAAAAATTAGCTGGGCATGGTGGCGCGTGCCTGTAATCCCAGCCACTCAGGAGGCTGAGGCAGGAGAATTGCTTGAACCCAGGAGGCGGAGGTTGCGGTGAGCCGAGATCGCGCCATTGCACTCCAGCCTGGGTAACAAGAGCGAAACTCCGTCTCAAAAAAAAAGAAAAAAAAAAAAATAATAATAATAGTTTTAAAGTTTTCATGTTGGAAGTTTATGCTTTGTTCCTGATTCTGAGTTTTTATAATGTTTTCTCTTTTCATATTTATAATTTTTATGTTTTTTCTCTAGTTTTATTAGCTTTACAGTATAAGCATCTTTTAATGAAGCTCACAAAATCAGTTTTACAGTATTAGATGTTACAGTATTAGAACACATATAGGTATCAGCTTGAACTAAATAATATGTGCCATTTTACAGTCTGATAAAGTTGAAGTCAATCTGGACAAGATTCTAGTGATTTACCATATTAATTGCTTTTGGATTAAATGAAAAAGAACCAATAATTGTTATAAATAAGAGTAGGATCACTTAACAGTTTTAATTTCTTTTTGTTGTCGTCGTTCTTTTAAATAGCATTGATAGACTGGTAGAGTAGATAGATTTTGCCAAAGATTCTCCTTACATTTTTGTGACTTGAAAATATAAAGTGGTGTACCCATGTGGTATTGATGATTGATGTCTTGAGGGTGTTCCTAATGGCAGGCTCTACAGGTCTATGCCTGAGCTTGTTCTGCTCCACATTTTACATACATGACTTGAATACTTAGAAGAAGAGGTTTATCAGATTTCTGGATGACAAGGTCAGAGAGAGATTATAAATATGTTGGGTTGCAGGAACAGAATCACTCTTCAATGTAAGCTTAACAAGCCAATATAAAACATAAAACACATCAGACAACATAATCAAAAATTATAAAGGATAAATGTGACTTAATAATAACATATGTAGAAAAACAACTAAACATTGTTTAGTTGATATTAATTCAACTCAAATAGAAGTTTTTAGAATGTTGTAGCTGCCAAAAACAACAAAATACCCTCAACCCAACCCCTATCACTCTCACTATCATTAAAAACAATAATTAAAACTGAATATGGTATTTCCTTGAAATTACAGAAGTACACAATTTAGGATGAAGTAATAGTCTTTGTCTATTTTTTTTATTATTTATAGAACAGCTAGAGTATCAGTTGGGATTCAGTGAACTATGCTTTGAGTGGCAGAGATTAACTGTAGTGAATTTTGTGGAGATTAATCAAAGTAGTGAGGGCATCAAAAATCATGTTATAAGAACTGTTTTAATTGGTTGAAAATGTATAGTCTTGAGAAGAGGCCTGTCGTATGTTAAGAGGATTTAGGTTTAATCTGTATGGCCCCTACTGATATTACTAGGAAAAATGGGTAGAATTCATGGGTGACAGGTTTGAAATAATTTTCAATAAATCCAAGGACAAGCATTTGTGGAAAGCCTTCTTTGGGACGGCATAGCCTTTTCAGATCCTCAGCAGACATATCCAGAAGTCAGCAATAAGGCATAGGAGATCAGAGTTGGAAACATTTTTTGGTAACTTGATCCAGAATCGGAACTGGCTATTTTGTTTTCCACATGTCTCATATGATTGCAGAATATGAGCTTGGTTAATTACCATTTGGTGGGGGACTGTAAATAAAAGTCTTAGTTTTCTTTTAGAGTAGTCTTAAAACAACAGCTCCTTATCTGGCAATGCCTGTCACAAGGCAGAAGCTCCCTAAGCATACCTCTTTCATGGTCTAACCCTGTTTCTCTATCTGGTAATTTTAGGAACCTGTCTCTTAGAAGCCTGGTTTTTCTTAACTTCAGACCTACTAGACTCCCACATTCCTACTGACAAGCAAAGTGCCTTAGTAAGAAGAGCAGGTGGTGGATTTGAGTCCTTGTACCACCACTTAGTGTATGATCTTGGGTATTAAACTTTACTTCTGTTTTTTTATTCATGTAATGAGGATCCTGTTAGTTGCTATTTTCATAGAGTTCCAGTAAAGATAGAGCTGATATATATGTCAACATACTTCCATTAATTATGGTGCTTAATGGATTATTACTTAGTCACTAAGAATGCTAGGTGTAAAACTCTGTGCCACCATGAAAAAAGGTGGTTTTTTCCATATAACAATATGTCTAAAATGGAATATGAAACAATATCTATTTATAAGATTTATTTAAACATGGGTATCTGTAGATAAAGACAGAGGGAAATGTTCAGATGAACATAGTTTATTTTGGGAAGGATGAGGTTAGGTTTTTAAAATTTTTGTATTATGTATTTCTGTTTGTTCAAGTAATAAAGTTCTTGTGTAGTTGCAGAGTACTTAACAAATGGTTGATGGTAATCTTGGATCTGACTCCCTTCTAACTCTAACTTCTGATACTATATTCTGTACTCCTAATCTTATTTTGTTCTTTATTGTATGAAGTAAAAATTTGGCTATCATGAAAACCATGGAAAATGTTTGCAGGAATGTGCAGTAATCAGAATTCTCATACACCAATTGTAAACTGGTACAACCCTTTTAGAAAAATATTTGCTGTGTAGTACCAAAACGGAACATATCCTTATCCTCTGATCCAATGATTTTAGTCTTAGGTGTATACCCAACAGAAATGCATGTATATTTGCTGTAATGTTTCTGGCAGCACTATTTGTAATAGTTAAAACCTGGAAAGTACCCAGACGCCTGTCACTAGTAGAATGAATAAATAACCTTTTAAATAATTATATAATAGAATACTGTACTGCCCTGAAAATCATTTATCACTGTAACACACAGTATGAATGAATCTCTCAAACCTAATGTTGAGCAAAAGAAGCCAGGCACAAAATAGAACATGCCATATATTTATATTTACATAAAGTACAGAAATATTCAAAGCCCTCATCTCTGTTAGAAGATAGGATGGTGGTTATTTGGAGATGCCAGTTACTAGAGAGGAGGGAGTGTGAGAGTGAATTTTGGGGCAATAATGTTCTGCTTCTTGATGTACATACCACTTACATGGATTTGTTCAGGTGTAAAATTCATTGAGTTGTACTTTTGTACTTTTGATAAATATACTTTTTTATCTATATATAATACTTCAATACAAAACTTAAAAAAGCAAAAACATTTATTGGCCTCAGACTGTGATAATTTGATGCAACTCATCTCTATTACAGGGTGCTCCTGTCTCAGTGGATCGGGTGTTTCAGTCACTGAACCTGGGCATCTCTGTCTAAGACAAGGCTGACTGGATACTGCCAGCTGTGGGGTTCTGAGATTTTTTTTTCCCCATTGAATTATGCTTACTCAACTTTTTCATTCCACACTCTCTCCAGACAGAGACTAAGATACTTGGCCAATTTTATCCTTTCTAATTACTGTAATATTTCAACGGTGAGATCACTTCCAGGTCATTCTCACAAGTTCTTGCAACCATTTTTTTTGTGGTAGAAAAAGAGGCTGTTGAATCTGGGGGAAAAGAAATGGTAAAATTTACTCTTCATTTTGTTGAGATGATAGTTTTTATCTCCATTACTTGGACAAATCATTTATGGGCCTCTTGTTTTTCTCATCTGTAAAAATTGTGAATTAATATTGAAGAAAACTATGATTTACTGAATTTAATGGTTGAATCTATTATGCTGTTTTTTGTTTTGCTTATTTTCTTATTTCCTTGGTGTTTGTATAGCTGAGAGGCCAGTAAAGAAAACATCATTATTTGAGTTACAGTTTCTTTTAAAAATATTAATTTTATTATCCTGTTACAGGTATTAAGACATGGAGAGAAAAATAAGCAGAATCCATCTTACTTCTGAACCCAATATAACTCATTATCTACAGGTATCTTGGGAGAAAACACTGGAGTCTGGTTTTGTTCTTATACTTACTGATGGTCATTCAGCATGGACTGGGACAGGTAATATTAAAAACAAAGTTTTTAAAAGTAAAATTTAAGTGTGCTATTCTTCAGTCCTTAGGGATAGTTTTCCAATAGACATTGGGCAAAACTGATAGTAATTTTACTTGCTATTGCTGTCAAATATAGATTTGTAGTCTTTAATGCCACTTTCTGTAATTGATAGTAATAGAAAAACAATCATGTGTCCCAGAAAATTCTGGTTACCATTTAAATCTTAGTAACTTGGACTTGTTCAGAGTTTTTTAAATGATCCCTTTATAGAAAATATAAGTAGTACTTTCTAAATATATCTTTTCTCAGGACCTCAGGAAGGACTCAGGGTCAGAGGAAGGAGATTGGTTAGGTAAATGCGGTTGTGTTGCCTTGGGGCAATAGAGTAGTGGTGGGTATTTATTTATGTATCTCAGTGAATATGTATTACATTTGTAACAAAACAGGACCAGAGCCTAAAACTTTGTAATGCAAGGTTCATATCCATATTTAGGATCTTAGTTATGATTTTAGGAAATACATTTTTTATTTTTTAAATCTTTGATGATAATATTTTAAAAATGCTAATGACTCTCAAATCATATATGGAACATGGCGGATATAAACTAAAATATTTAGAATTACATTTTCCTTGTATAGGAAATTTTAATACTCTTCTAAAGTACCATGAAAGATTTAAAGAACTCTTTTTATAATTATGCAAAAGTCATTTCTAGAGTTATGAATAATGTTTTCTGTAAGATAATTTTTCATGTTAATTTACATACTATTTTTATCTTCTATTAACTTTAGAAATATTTATCTCGAATTTGTTACCATGATTATTATATCATCTTTAAAATTACAATACATTGTAAAATTTCATTTCTTTCTTGAGCATTATGAGTTCTGTTATACAGCAGTCAAATTGAATTTATACTTACAGAGTTAAAAAAAAAATTGGGCCGGGTGCAGTGGCTCATGCCTGTAATCCCAGCACTTTGGGAGGCTGAGGTGGGCGGATCATGAGGTCAGGAGTTCAAGACCAGCCTGGCCAACATGGTGAAACCCAGTCTCTACTAAACATACAAAAATTAGCTGATCATGGTGGCATGTGCTTGTATTCCCAGCTACTTGGGAGGCTGAGGCAGGAGAATTGCTTGGACGGTACCTGGAAGGTGGAGGTTGCAGTGAGCTGAGGTCACCCACTGCACTCCAGCCTGGTTTACAGAGCGAGACTCTGTCTCAAAAAAAAAAAATGGTCTTTTTTTTGACACATAAGTAATGTTGGTATAGGGATTCCAGTAAAATAAAGAATTTTCAGGAGTAATCTTTGTAATGTTATTATGATACCTATTTAAGCTATACATTTCTCTGTAAGAGAAATCAGTTGTTGATTGATTGTTGCAGTTCAGGAGTAGAATATTTGTCAGCTTAGTTTTATGTATGTCAGAGAGAGAATATCCAGAAGACAATAATATATCTTGTTTTAGGGTGAAGATGGTGTATCAGGCTAAAGACCAGGGTAATAGATAATGCTGGTCATCTGGGAGAGAAGAGCAGTTCTAACAACACAGCTCAGACACAAGTCCTAGGGGAGTGGTTGCTTGTATGTAAGAAATACTGTGTTTATAACTTACATATTTCTAATTGGCAGATGGCATATTCTGTATAAGTTATTGTCAGACAGATGACCTTAAGTTGTTTCAGGAGCCTTAATTATTAAAGGATGAGACTGAATTCTAATCTAGTTCATAAGCCTTATTCACCAAGACAAAAAGTAATGATGATATGTTATTTGAAATTTTTTATCATTTAATATTGGGGAGGGGGAAAGAGCACTCCAATTAAATCTTATCTCTTTAACCAGAAATTGAACCTTACATTTATGGAGTATTTCATTTACATCACACAAATTGTGCTGGCGTTATTCTTAATATTATTAACATGAATTATTGTTTCACTATACTGTACAGATCTCACATTTGGTTTGTCAGCACTCTATGCAGTTATCTATACCAATACCTATGAAATACATTCTCAATGAATACTTTTTTGATTGAAAAAATGAAAGGATGCCTCAAATATATAGAAGTGGTCTGGGAAAAAAATAAAATAAATTGTTCATTTTAGAGTTAGCATGTTTTTAAATGAAAACTCCAATTTTATATTTATTGTTGACATTTATCATAAATGCAGTATATTCTACTATTTATTTTTTAGCTAATGGAATTTAGTGTGACAAAAATGTAATATCAAACTTATCTATTCTTTGGTGGATTGTTAACATTTCAGCTTCCTGTACCAAACTTTCAAACAGAAAATTTTATAGTGCACTATATGGTCATTTTATTTTCAAAAATATCTAATAATGTTTTAAATCTCTCACGTTTTATGCCTTCATTCATTTCTGTTTTCTTGTTTACATATAAGGGATAAAATAGGAAATCAAATAATATAACACTATGCCCATGTTTTGTTAAGGCTTATTCCATAAATGTGATCTGGTACTTTACATGTAGACAATAACATCATTAAGGACATTGAAACAATTAAATAATTGAAACATGAAAATGGATTTCCTTCCTATACCTCATCCTGTTTTTTGTTCAACATTTTGATTGCTGCAACCTTCAATTTGGACAATTTTTTTTCTCTTTTCATTTGAGTGAAATTAAAAGGATATGAGGTTCCTTTTAATCTCCCCCGCACTAGACTCACTGATTTCTATTAGTAATGTTTTATCTAATGAATGTTTTTGAGGTCCAATTATCTAATTATCATGTGGTCTATCATCACATCAATATTATAGGGGTTATATCACAGGGTTAAGTCACAAAGTGGGTTAATGATCGATGACTGTGACTTTTAAAAGAATTCCTGTTGGCAGTAGGAAACTTGTATCACCCATCTCTGGAATAGTTTGAAGTTTATTAAAGAGTAAATTAAACTTTACTGATTGTTTTATTATCCACTAATTAGATCCACTTATAATTATCTTAAAAGTAAATATTTTTTAATCTATATGGAAATAGTGACAGAACACAGTGGAAAGAGAATTTTAACAAATCAAACAGTGAAATGGGTTTATGATGCAATACTAACTAGAATCCTAATGGTATGATAAGACTGTATGCTTCTGAGCTTCAACACAAGCTTAGGATGTGTGCAGGCTTTTAGTTAGTTATATATAAGTATCTGAAAGAAAAAAAATTTTCTTTCCTCACTTACATTTTCATCTATCTATAAATGCTGTGAAAGTGATGCTTTTCGGTGTTAAAGTGGTTCTCAGACTGACTCCCACCAGTCTGAGAATGGTTCTTTGTTTTTTGGTCATGTTGGCCTGCTCATGCTTTATGCCTTATTATGTGGTTCAGCTGCATTCTTGCTGAATTTTATTATTTCCATTGCCTTTATTCTTGGTAACTGAAGTTTTAGAGCATTGAATGCTTACAGCTGTACTTTTTCCAGATGTTCTTAGTACAGAATTCAAAACTGGTGACCAGGTTGTTTTTCAGGATTGAAACCCTATGTAGTCAGTCAGATTTCCACATTCACTTTTTTTTTTTTGAAATGGAGTTTCGCTATTGTTACCCAGGCCCACATTTACTTTTATAGGAAATTTTCAAGTACATTTTTTGAACAAATACCTGTTTTATATAGTTAATTTTCTTTTTTTTTTTTTCCAAAAATTAAATATTCCATAATAATCCACATAGCATTCATTGGGGGAGGAAAATAAGAGGATATCTAGGATGATAACTGATAAGATATCTAAAATGTTATCTAAGATATTAGCACTTGAATTTGAGCTCCATAGGCTAGCATTTTTGGAGTGAATGAATGAATGAATGAATGAATATATGATCACATATTTTCAGACATGTATCTTTTTGTTTCAGTGAAATTTAGAATACTTTCAATTAGATGCTTTTTAAGTACATGTTCTCTGTTTAAGTTTTTCTATAGCTGCAGTAAAGATGGCATCTACAAATTTATTTCCTATTTCTCTGTGAAATAATTGTTTTTCCTACAGGCATTAGTGAGTTAAAGTTACGTAGTTATTTTTTTAACACAATCCAAACACAAAGTATGAAATTATTTCTTAAGTAGGAAGCATTTATCTTCTTAGTTTTGTTTCTTTAGGAGAGGTATGAGGGCATTTGAAAGGTCAATAGGTTTGATAGTGATCATCATATTAAATGTGTCCACTTCCAACAGAGAAAATGTGAAAGTGTTTTAGAAGCTGTTAAAATAATACATGAATATAAGCTCTTTTTATTCTTACCTCTTTTCAAAGGTTGTGTGAAGTATGACCATCATATTTTATTATCAAAACTTGTTATCAAAAATTGATCATATAAAATATATTGGTAACTTTCAAGACTCCCTTTTTCATTGACTGTCATGGATCTTCCAGACACTTGATAGCATACAGACCAAAAGTCTGAAAATGTGCCTTCCATTTCGGGGATCCTTTAATCAAGATTTTCTTATATTATGTAATATTTTATACTAATGTTATTTTTCAAAACATCAATGAAAATAATTTATCCAGTGTTTCATGTCTCTGCTTCACCTCAAACTAAAACAACAGCTTCACCAGTTACCTACTACATGTCCCTAGACCATTACTTGATCTCTCTGAGCCTCAGCTTTCTCATTTGCAAAATGAAAATAATATCTGTCTTTCAGTGTTATGAGGAATTAAAATAGATGAGTGTAATGCTTAAGTATGAAATTATATAACCATATGGGACTTTTATTATTGCTGTGATAGCCTAAATTAACACAGGAAACCACCCAACCACACACACATTCCAACAAAAACAAGATTGAATCTTGTAGATTTAAAAACAAACCAATATGCAGACCAGTTGACACTTTTGAGTGTATCAAAAGGAAAACCTCAGATGCCATGTTTGAAGAGGTATTTCAAAACCAGAGTAGTTGATGGGAATTAAAGCTTAACTGTAGATTCATGGAATATCTGAACTAGATATACATGTAGATGACAGTGAGTGTAATGTTTGAGTGAGGTGGAATGTTGAGGCTTCAGACCTCTTAAGGGAATTGGAGTTGAGCTCTCAGTATAAAGAATGGAACCAGGAAAATACAGGCTGTTAATAAAATCATCTTTAAAAATACTACTACTCTCTGGCCTGGGTATGCAGTATACAAACAGACAATCCCTGAGGAGTATAATTGAATAAAAGTCTCAAGAAAAATCAGAACCCCAAACCTGTGTTATGTGTGGATGCGAGGTTTAAAATGGAACACTTTGCCTCAAGTGTAAACATCAAGGTGAGAAATAAACTTTCAAAACTAGTCCAGAACGGATGAAACTTTTAATGACCCCCAGAAAGGCAAACCAGCAACCTTCTTTTAAGACCATTTCTTCTCAGAGCACTTGCCACTTGGGTTAGAGGTGAGCCATACTCAAATATTGCAAAGCATGAAAGGAAAATAAGTAGAACAAGAATTTTTCTACAGATAGAAGAAACAGAATTTATACCCCAGGAACCACACATAAATACAGAAATGAAAGAGATCTTAAAATACATTTATTTAAATATTTAAAAGAAGGATAAGGTAAGAAGAGGATGTAATGAAAAAGGAACCAAGATAATATCTAGAACTGAAAATACAATTTTTGAAACAAAAATCTAAATGATGGATAAAACATCAGCTTTAAAGACACCTAGATAAGAGAGTTGGAAGCCAGATCACTAGTATAGTGTGTGTTGCAGAGGAGATGCTCAGTACATTTTTGTTTCCTTCCCTTTCTTTCCTTATCATTTCCTTTCATCCATAGTTTCTATTGTTGGCATATGTTGTGAGAATAATGACCTCCACTTTTGCTTTTGTTATACTCTACCCATAAAAGTGAGAAATAGACTATAGACTATTGAATCTTTGAGGCAAGGAAGAAAGATGTTATAAAATACTGAGCTAATTATTCATTATAGGAAATTATCTGGCTTTGACCTAAGAGCAGGTACACAGAGTGGGAGTTTCTGTAATAATTTACAATGCGTTTCATCTGAGGATAGAGAAAGAATGTCAAGGGCTTAATGCTTTTCACATGAGATGTCAATCTAAATTAATGCATTTCTCAAAAATTGCTTGTTCAGCAAAAAGGAATAATTTGAGTTAAACATGTGTAGTATAGAGATTGATTTTACTTTTTGTTTAAATTTCTGTTACATGTGATAAATTAGTACTTACGGTTAAACTAATATTTTCTTATGTGTAGTCAATTACTTTACATTTCAAAAACTTTTGCTAATATTTTCCATAGTTTCTGAATCAGAGATTTCTGAAGAAGCTGATGACATGGCAATGGACAAAGGGAAATATGTTGATGAACTGAGAAAAGCATTGGTATTAGGAGCAGGACCAGCTGATGTATACAAGTTTGATTTTTCTAAAGAAACTCGTTATTTCTTCTTTGAGAAAAACCTGAAAGATGTTTCGGTAAGTAAAACTTTCCAAAATGTTACACAGTAAAATGTCAGAGCACTCTTTGAGGAATTATATTTAATATTTAAGTAACTATCATATTATTCACAGAACACCTCAGAAACAAAAGCTTCAAAAGTACTTTGTTTCTGCATTGGAAGAATGCCTCAAAGCTAAAGTCATTAAATACTTTATATTAATGAATAAAAAAAATTATTGGAAATGTACTTTTTAATGTACATTTTTAATGTACATTAAATGTAGTTTTTAATGCTCTAATATTTTAACATTTAAAGTATTATAGAGTTAATTATACAAAACAGTAATCTTGAAAAAGGTGGGATTAGAAGTTTTAGGCCATTGTGACAAGGTCTTATTGAAAAACGTTTCGGGAAATACTGATTTTAAGAAAGAAAATAATACATTTATCTTTGAATGTTGATTAATTGTGACTTACTTCCTACTTTATTAGAGTATGTTTGAAATTTAAAAATATATAGTAAGGATTAAGGATACTTTATTTGTATAGTCAGATTTGAAAATATTGAAATAGAAATAGCTTGCAGCCTAAGCTTTGCTACTTATTCTGCTTAGTTCCTGCACCAACTCAGGTCAAGGCAGGTGGTTTATTTATTAAAGTCTTGTACTAATTATTTGTATATTTTACCTAAGTTGATTAGATACTGAATTTTTTTTTTAACCAGTGGTTTGTCAGTTATATCTGACATTTCTGAAGGAGAGGGAAGGAAATATTTACTACATTAAGTTAACAGATAGCTACTGAGAATTTGTTTTAGAGCTCGAGTTTAGGTAATTCTTTTAAAGCATTTCCCACTCATGAAACATTTGCAGGTAACAACTAGCATTATTTTATGCAGCCATTTTCTAGTTTTTAATCTGTTTTATACATACTGATACACAATAAATTCCAAATTAGTGAAGTACATTTTGGAAGGCTGAAAGACTTGATATTTTTGACATGGTAGAAGATGGGGCTTGGTACAGTTGGCATGTGTATTAATCTGTTCTCACACTGCTAATAAAGACATCCTGAGGCTGGATAATTTATAAAGGAAAGAAATTTAATTGACTCACAGTTCCACATGGCTGGGAAGGCCTCAATCATGGTGCAAAATGAAAGAGGAGCAAAGTTATGTCTTACATGGTGGCAGACAAGAGCACGTGTGCCAGGGAACTGCTCTTTATAAAATCATTAGCTCTCATGAGACTTATTTACTATCATGAGAACGACACAGTAAAGACCCACCCTCATGATTCAGTTACCTCCCATTGGGTCCCTCCCATAACACTTGAGAATTATGAGTGCTACAATGCAAGATGAGATTTGGGTGGAGAGACAGCCAAACCATATCATTCTGCCCCAGCCTCTCCCAAATCTCATGTGCTCACATTTCAAAACCAATCATTCCTTCCCAGCAGTCCTCCAGAGTTTTAACTCATTTCATCATTAACTCAGTAGTCTACAGTCCAAAGTCTCATTTGAGACAAGGCAAGTCCCTTCTACCTTTGAGCTTGTAATATCAAAAGGAAGTTAGTTACTTACCAGATACAGTGCAAGTACAGGCATTGGTTAAAAATACCCATTACAAATGGAAGAAATTGGCTAAAGAGGCTTTGTACCCTAAGTACAAAATCCAATAGGGTAGTCATGAAACCTTAAAGTTGCAAAATGATCTCCTTTGATTCCATATTTCACATCCAAGTGATGCTGTTGCAAGGGGTGGGCTCTCACAACCTTGAGCAGATCCACCCCTATGGCTTTGCAGGGTATAGCTCCCTTCCTGGCTGCTTTCATGGGCTAGCATTGAGTGCCTGTGGCTTTTCCAGGGCACGGTGCAAGCTGTGGGTGGATCTGACATTCTGGGGTCTGCAGGACAGTGGCGTTTTTCTCACAGCTTCACTAGGCAGTGCCCCAGTGGGGACTCTGTGTAGAGGCTCCAACCTGACATTTCCCTTCTGTACTGTCCTAGCAGAGGTCCTGTCCCTGCAGCAAACTTATTCCTGGACATCCAGGCATTTCCATACATCTTATGAAATCTAGGCAGAGGTTCTCAAACCTCAGTTCTTGACTTCTGTGTAACTGTAGGCTGAACACCACATGGAAGCTGCCAAGATTTGGGACTTGTGCCCTGTAAAGCATGGCCTGATCTGTATCTGTGCCCTTTTTAGCCATACCTGGAGCTAGAGCACTGTTGGAGCTTGGTGCGTGCTTGGAATAGGGCACCAAGTTCCTAGGCTGTACACAGCATGGGTGGCTTGGACCTGGCCCAGGAAACCATTTTTTCCTCCTAGGCCTCTGGAGCCTATAATGGGAGGGACTGCTATGAACATCTCTGACATGCCCTGGAGACATTTTCCCCACTGTCTTGGTGATTAACATTTGACTCTTCATTACTTATGCAAATTTCTGCAGTAGGGTTGAATTTTTCCCCAGAAAATAGATTTTTCTTTGCTATTGCATTGTTGGGCTGTAAATTTCCCAAACTTTTATGCTCTGCTTCCTCTGAAATGCTTTGCTGCTTAGCAATTCCTTCTGCCAGCTACCCTAAATCATTTCTCTCACGTTGAAAGTTCCACAGATCTCTGGGGAAGGGGCAAAATGCTGCCAGTCTCTTTGCACAGTGAGAATGACCTTTACTCTAGTTCTCACCAAGTTCCTCATGTCCATCTGAGACCACCTCAGCCTGTACTTTGTTGTTCCAAGCCATTCAGCAAGTCTCTAGGAAATGCCAAACGTTTTCACATCTTCCTATCTTCTAAGCCTTCCAAGTCTCTAGGAAGTTCCAAACTTTCCCACATTTTCTTGTATTCTTTTGAGCCCTCCAAACTGTTCCAGCCTCTGCCTGTTACTGAGTTCCAAAGTCGTTTTCATATTTTTGGGTACCCTTACAGTAGCACTCCAGTCTATCAGTACTAGTTTACTGTAGTAGTCTGTTTTCATGCTGCTAATAAAGACATACATGAGGCTGAGTAATTTAAAAAGGAAGAAGGTTTAACTGATTCACATTTCCACATGGCTGGGGATGCCCTCACAATCATGACAGAAAGGGAAGGAGGAACAAAGTTACGTCTTACATGGCGGCAGGCAAGAGAGCATGTGCAGGGAAATTCCCCTTTATAAAACCATTAGATCTCATGAGACTTATTCACTATCATGAGAACAGCATGGGAAAGACCCACCCCCATGATTCAGTCCCTCCCACCTTGTTTCTCTTATAATGCGGGAATTATGGGAGCTACAATTCAAGATGAGATTTGGGTGGAGACACAGCCAAACCATATTAGCCTGAATGGAATACTTGCTATGGCTGGCAACACATCTGGTTTTGCTGCTTCTGTGAAGAAAGAACTTTAAATCCTCTTGATTCATGTCTTTTTACAATTGATTTGGCATATATCAGCATCAAAAACTGATAATAATCCAGACAGATTTTTCCTTACCATCCTGAAAGTAAACAACTGTATCAAGAGCCAGCATCTTGAACTGCAGGTACTACCTTTTCAGCAAGTGATTGCAAGAAATGGAAACAGTCTAAAAGATTACCAGCAATGCAAAAAGTGTGCTGGTTCCCTACAGAATGTCTTAAAGCACTACACTGCAGTCTAAATAACTGTCTCCTTATTTATTTATTTATTTGTTTGTTTGTTTGTTTATGAGAAAGAAATGGCTATTTTCAGAACAGTTTGACAAGGAGGAGTTTATTCATTGCTTGGCTTACTTGAGAGATATTTTGGATATTTAAATGAGATAAAACTTTCAGTGCCATCGTCAGACTTACGGATGGATCCAGCTGAGAGATCACAAGTTCATTTGGCCAAGGTGTCATAGGAATCTTCCAGTATTCAGGATGTGCTTCTGCAAACTGATTTCAGAGTGACAATCTCTTGTAAATCTATCTGCTGGCAAAAAAAGAATCTTCAGACAATTGGAAACATGGAAGACATAATACTTTTTTAAAGCTAATTCTGCTCAGATGACCTACAAATTGAGAAGGAGTTTGCAATTCTTTTCTTGATAACACAGACATCTGATTGTTGCCAAAAATGACCTCCTAAACTTAGAAGAAAGAAAAAGAATAAACATAGATTCAACTCAAAAAGTGAATTCTATTGTTTCTTAATGTAAGATTGCTTCTCTGTGACAAAGAGTACTTTATGAGTTCTAAGTACACTTGCTCCCAGATGCACACCTCTGAGAGTCAGGGTTTTTACGTATATATTGACATCAGTTCAAGACATTTTTTTTTTTTTTTGAAGACAGAGTTTCACTCTTATTTTCCAGGCTGGAGTGCAATGGCGCAATCTTGGCTCACCGCAATCTCCACCTCCTGGGTTCAAGTGATTCCCCTGCCTCAGCCTCCTGAGTAGATGGGATTACAGGCATGCGCCACCACGCCAGGCTAATTTTGTAGTTTTGGTAGAGACGGGGTTTCTCCGTGTTGGTCAGGCTGGTCTCGAACTCCCAACCTCAGGTGATCCACCTGCCTCAGCCTTTCAAAGTGCTGGGATTACAGGCGTGAGCCAACACACCTGGCCCAGTTCAAGAAATTTTCTATGTCTAATTGTGTGTTCACTGTACAATTCAAACATTTTGAATATCTAACTTACATAAGAATTGTTTGAAATTTACATAACAAATTTCCTTTTTTCTTATGAGGATTAACCACTATTTTATTATTCAGAAATACCTGATATTTTGAAAATACTATGTTTTGTCTGAGTGAAAGAATTGCCAATTTTTTTTTTTTTTTTTTTTTGAGATGGAGTCTTACTCTGTCTTCCAGGCTGGAGTGCAATGTGCAATCTCAGCTCACTACAACCTCCGCCTCCCAAGTTCAAATGCTTCTCCTGTCTCAGCCTCCTGAATAGCTGGTATTACAGGTGCATGCCACCATGCCTGGCTGGTTTTTGTATTTATAGTGGAGACGGGGGTTTTGCTATGTTGGCCAGGCGTGTCTCAAACTCTGGACCTCAAGTGATTTGCCTACCTCTGTCTCCCAAAGTACTGGGATTACAGGTGTGAGCCACCATGCCTGGCCAGAATTACCAATTTCTAGTGCAGTGAAATATTTTAAACTTGTAACTTGTTTGTCAATATTTATACTCATGTTTTGGGAGGAGTGGGTCTACAATTTTCATGTAATTGCTTTTGAGCTCATCCTTCCAAAACTTCTCTCAGGTTTTAATTTGCTTTCCGTTATAGATAACATAGATCCTTTTATTTTAGCTTTACTCTCATTTGAATAAATGTTAGATGAGCAGCAATACACTAACTCCTTTTCTCCATAGAGTATGAACCCATGTGACCATTCCTGCCTTAGTTCTCTTCATTTGACAGTAGATTGTTCTGGTTGAAAGCATACTGTAGTGCCAGCATTTGGAACTCCTCAACTCTTCAGCGCAAGGACTATCACTCAGCAAAGAGATCATTTGTCTGCTTTAGGTCACTGTTTTCTGTCTACCTTTAACAGTTTATCCTGATTTTGCCATACAGACTTTATGAATAATATATTCATCTTCTTTTTTTGCTTTCATATCTAACTCTGTTTCTTTAGAAAAAAATTTCATTTATGACTCAAAGAAGAACAATTATTTTTGATAAGAAAAACCTTGGACTAATCATTTAACTTTAATTTCCTTATGATTCTGTTTTTTCATTTGTAAAATTTTAAAATGATTTCTTAGATTAATTCCAGATCAGCTAACATATTGTAGAGCTACACACACACACACACACACACACACACACATATGTATATTTACACATACATACACACATATATGTATATGTATGTATATATAAACATTTTGGCTTTAAAGATGTGTCATTTAAAAAATTTTTATTTTATTTTAGTTCTGGGATACATGTGCAGGATGTGCAGGTTTGTTACATAGGTAAACGTGTGCCATGATGGTTTGCTGCACTTATCAACCCATCACCTAGGTAGTAAGCCCAGCATGCAGTAGCTATTATTTTTCCCAGTGCTTTCCCACTGCCTGCCCCTGCCGACAGGCCCTAGTGTGCATTGTTCCTCTCCCTGTGTCCATGTGTTCTCATGGTTTCCCAGTGAAGGAAGCCATGAAGTTTGAAGAAAAAGTAAACATGATTTAAAACGTGTGTGTGTGTGTGTGTGTGTGTATACATCTCCACATACGTGCACACACACACACACGTATATAGTGAATATCTAAAACTCTAGAATTTGCTATAAGTCTCTAGTACAAAATTCAAAGTCTACTTCTGTTTCTTTACCCTAATTTCCCCTGCTACTTGAATAGCATAGAGATTTGTTTTTCTGTGATATAACAATCCAGATAGGCAATCCTGGGCTAATATGATGGCTTTATGATGTTGGAGACCCAGGCTTCTTTGATCATTTTGCCTTGTCTTTTTTTTTTTTTTTTAATTAAGACAGCATCTCACTTTTTTGCCTAGGCTTGGTGTGCAGTAGTGTGATCATAGCTCACTGTAACCTCTGACACTTATGCTAGAGAGAACCTCCTACCTCAGTCTCCCAAAGCACGGAGATTATAGGCATGAGCTAGAGTGCCCAACTGTCTACTTTGTAATTTTTAACAGGTAGTTTTTATTTCATAGTCCAAGATGACTTCTCTTTTTTTTTTTTTTTTGAGACAGAGTTTCGCTCTTGTTACCCAGGCAGGAGTGCAATGGCGCGATCTCAGCTCACCGCAACCTCCGCCTCCTGGGTTCAGGCAATTCTCCTGCCTCAGCCTCCTGAGTAGCTGGGATTACAGACATGCGCCACCATGCCCAGCTAATTTTTTGTATTTTTAGTAGAGACGGGGTTTCACCATGTTGACCAGGATGGTCTCGATCTCTTGACCTCGTGATCCACCCGCCTTGGCCTCCCAAAGTACTGGGATTACAGGTGTGAGCCACCGCGCCCGGCCTGACTTCTCTAGTTTTACTATTATGTTAACCTCTCAGGCACCAGAACCTAGTTAAAGAGACAGGAAATAGTATGTGCTTTTGCTTTAAGATGATCACTCCCAAATTTGATACATTCCTTTTCTTACGTTCCATGGCTAGAATGTAGTCACATGGCTTCACCTAGCTGCAAGGGAATCTGTGAAATGTGATTTTTCAGCTGTGTCCTGTGCACCAAAGTTTTCATTACTGTAAAAACTGGAAGATGGATATCGAGGGTCAACTAGCAATCTATGGATTTAATAGTCAGGGAAGATTGAAACGTCATTCAGGCTTTGCTTTTCTTGTTGCAAGGGTATTTCTTTAGTATTTCATTACAATAAGGGTTTCAGTCATATTTCAATTTAAGGAATGTTACAACATAAGGTATATCCTACAATGTATCTTACTGTATTTTATAACTTTTATTACTTTTTAGTGGAAAATCCATTCTAAGTTCTGACAGCCTTCCCACATTATTTAACTGATATTTCTCAGATATATGAAAATGAAGTAAAACCAGTTAGCCAAAAAAAATCCAAAGTTCTTTTTAAAAACAGCAGTCCAAAATCAAATATTATTGCCATGTGTTCCTGTGGTTTAAGGGACTCTGAATTTAAAGAGCCATTTCTAGATGAAATATCAGAATTGTAGCATTTACTGTGTATTCTGCCAAAGATTTTGTCAAAAATAGTAATGATTTTCAGGTCTGTGGGAGTATGGGTTGCGGATGTGTTGTTTGAATGCTTGAAAAGGAAACCATAGCATTCTTTATTTTAATGATGAAAGTATTTGTGTAAATGTGCCATTTTGATATTAAACACCATATAATTTTGTTATCTTTTTGGAATGTGGGAACTAAGTAATGTAAATGCTGAAGAAATCCCATTAAAAGTATACATTTTCTAGCTAAACCATACATTAAATTTTAGAATTACTTTTAAAACTAAAAGTATCAGTGTATAGTTATTTTTTGTTTGAGGACCCATTTTCTTTCTTGCTTGATATTTTTCTGCTTTTATTTAAAATGTTTTATTTGATATTTTAAAGTCATTATATGTTAATTTTTTTTTGTTCAGTAAAGAAACAATTTAGCATAAGAACAGAGCAGAAGCAGGCATGGCATGCTTGCTTATGCCTGTAATCCCAGCACTTTGGAAGGCCAATGTGAGAGGATCACTTGAGGCTAGGAGTTTGAGACCAGCCTGGAAAGTATAGTGGGACCCTTGTCTCTACAAAAAAGAAAAAGTAAATTAGCTAGGCATGTTTGGACATGCCTGTAGTCCCAGCTACTTGGGAGGTTGAGGTGGGAGATTCACTTTAGCTGAGGAGTTTGAGGCTGCAGTGAGCTAAGATTGTGCTAATGCACTCTAGCCTGTCCAGCCTGGAGACAGAATGAGACCTTGTCTAAACAAACAAACAAACAAAAAAACAGAATTAGAAAGTAGCATGTAAAAACTATGTTGTAAAAGGACATTTCATATTAATAATATTCATATTTGCTTATTTTAAGCTAAGCTACTTCAGCATGCAATCTCATACATCATTGAGTACGCTTGGCAATGTCACTGTTTATACATGAGACAATAGATGTCGAAAGTATGAGTTGCTAAGGAAAAGAGGTATTAAGCTAGGTGGGGTAGAATTCAGACCTATGTTTTATGAATCTCGAATCAGTTTTTTTTTTTTAAATTTGTTTAGGGATAATTTACAAATAATTAAATGTACCTATGGTGAGTGTACAGTTTTCAATACTCAGGAACACACTCTCAACCCTGTTTGCCGTCAAGCCCCAACTACCGATTTTCTTCTCCCAACCCGACCTATTCTCAAGGCCCCAGGCAGCCAGCCATTGAACTACTTTCTATCATTATAGGTTAGCTTTATGTGTTTTAGAATTTCATATGAATGGAACTATGCAGTGTGTACACTTGCTCATAACTTTATTTGCATAGTATAACATTTTTGAGATGTCTCATTGTGTGTTGTATATCAGCATTTCATCCCTTTCATTACTGAGTAGTATTCCATTGTGCAGGTATACCACATTTACTTTTTGATGAATATCTAGTGATTTCAAGTTGTGGGCTAATGTGAATAAAGCAGCTATATTACATTTATGTCTAAATCTTTTTGTGGGTATGTTTTAATTTTTAACAGCTTTATTGTGATACAATTAACTTATGTACATATAGAAAATATACAACTGGATAAATTTCAAAATGTGTGCTTCCCCTGAAACTGTCATGATAATCAAGATGATAAATCCTCAATCTGCCCCAATTCTTTTGTACCCATCATAATTCCTTTTTCCCTCTCCCCTGGCTCTTCACTCAGTCCCCAGAAAACCACTGATTACATTCCTGTCATTATAGATGGGTTTACATTTCCCATACATTTAACCATACAGCATGTACTTCTTTTTTTGGTCTGGTTTCTTTTTTTTTTTTTTTGAGGCGGAGTTTCGCTCTTGTTACCCAGGCTGGAGTGCAGTGGCACGATCTCGGCTCACCGCAACCTCCACCTCCTGGGTTCAGGCAATTCTCCTGCCTCAGCCTCCTGAGTAGCTGGGATTACAGGCACGCGCCACCATACCCAGCTAATTTTTTGTATTTTTAGTAGAGACGGGGTTTCACCATGTTGACCAGGATGGTCTCGATCTGTTGACCTCGTGATCCACCCGCCTCGGCCTCCCAAAGTGCTGGGATTAAGGCTTGAGCCACCGCGCCCTGCCTGGTCTGGTTTCTTTTATTCACCATAATTGTTTTGCAATTCCTCTATGTTGTTTTAGGATTTAATAATTTATTCTTTTTTTCCCTGCTTAGTGATGTTCCATTTTATGGATGTACCCCAA
This sequence comes from Saguinus oedipus, assembly GCA_031835075.1. NCBI lineage: Eukaryota > Metazoa > Chordata > Mammalia > Primates > Cebidae > Saguinus > Saguinus oedipus. The sequence goes on from CM063170.1 coordinate 146,432,615, forward strand.
TTTGTTCATGCATTCACCAGTTGGTGGACATTTGGGTTGCTTCTGGTTTTGAACTCTAAGCAATAAATCTGCTATGAACATTTAAATCTTTGTATGGAAATATGTTTAATTTGAATAATATGTAGGAGTAGAATAGTTGGATTATATGATAGGCATATATTTAACTTTTCAAGAAACTACTCAACAGTTTTCCCTAGGGTTTGTACTATTTTACATGCTCATCATCAGTATGTGAGTTACAGTTTCTCCATATCCTTGTCAATACTTGGTATTGTAAGATTTTTCATTTTAGATATTCTAGTGAGTGTGTGTGACCATATCTCATATTTTAAATTAGCATTTTCATAATGTCTAATGATATAATTTGCTATCTATATATCTTTAGTGACATGTTTGTTTAAATATTTTACATTTGTTTTTATTGGATTGCTTATTTTCTTACTGAGTTTTGAAGAAATCTTCAGTATACTCTGGACACAGGTTCCTTAACAGATACATAGTTTGCAAATACTTTCTCCAAGTTTGTGGGAGAAGCAGATAATTTCTTAATTTTTAGGAACTTAATTTTTTTCTTTTATTAATCATGCTTTGAGATCACTTTAATACATTTTTGCGTAACTTGTTACAGACTTATGCTTTCATGTATGAGCTCTATAGTTTTAGATTTTACATTTAGAGTCTGTGATATATTTTGAGTTAATTTTTGTATATACTTTAAGATATGGGTTGAAGTTCATTTTTTATATGAATATTTAGCTGAATTTTTCTTGCACTTTGTTGAAAATCAATTGACCATGTGTGTATTGGTCTATATTTGGACTCTATACTGCCCTATCTGTGCCAGCCATAATTTGTCTTGATTACGTAGGCTAATTATAAATCATGAAATCAGGTGAAATCATGTAGTATAAGTTCTTCAACTTTGTTAAGTTTTGAATTTACTTTAGATATTCTATCGTTTCAAATATTTTTATGAGTTGCAGAATCAGTTCCTCAATTTTTCCAAACAAGTCTGCTGGGATCTTAATTATGCATTGGATTTATAGAATTGACATCTTAACTGTATTGAGCCTTCTGACCCATAAACATAATATATCCATTTATTTAGGTCAGTGTTTTGTACCCAGGGGAGATTTTGCTCATCTAGGGTCATTTGGCAATGTCTGAAGTTTTTTTGTTATGGCCAGCAGCTCCTAACTGGCATCCAATGGGAAGAGGGCAGGGATGTTGCTAAGTATTCTATAAAGTGCAGAGGTTCCTTCCACACCAAAAATTATCTGATCCAAAATGTCAGTAGTGTTGAATTTAGAAATATTGATTGAGATCTCATTAATTACTCAGCAGTTGTTTGTCGTTTTCAAAGTATAGGTCTTACACATTTTATATCATGTTTATCACTTTGAAGCAGAAACTAAGGTCACTGAATTAAAACTTCCTTTTTTTTTTCTGATATACAATTTAGGATCTAAATTTTATTCCAAGTGCTACTATAACTTCATTCTTCACATTTTGGTATGTTGTGTTTTTATTTTCATTTAGTTTACAGTGTTTCCTAATTTCCTTTTCATTTTAGTCTTCACTTTTGAATTACTTAATAGTTTGTAATTTTTTTTTCAATTTTGTTTGATCTTCCAGATATCTTGCCATTACTGGTTTTTAATTTTGATCCATTGTTGTTAGACAACTTTATGGGGTTTTAATCCCTTTAAATTTATTGCAACTTGTATTATGGCACTGAATGTAACCGTTGTTCAATGTTTTGTGTGCATTTGAGAGAAATACTTATTTTCTATTTTTGGGTGTATTGTTCTATAAATATCAATTAGATGAGGTTGGTTGATAGTGTTTTCTATATTCTTATTTTTTGTCTACTTCTTTTACCAGTGACTGAGAATGTATTAAAATCAAGAACTGTAACTCTATATTTGTCTTACTTTTCCTTCAAGTAATATCAGAGATTAATTTGTGTAACTTCTCCTTCAAGTAATATAAAAGATTAATTCATGTATTTGAATCTTTGTTAATTAGGTAAAACATTAAGCTTTGCCATGCCCTCTTGATGAGTTGACTTCTTTTTCACTATGATATGACCCTCTAATTGTATTGATGTTATTTATTCTAAAAATCTACTTTATACATGTTCTTAGTACTCCTCCAGTTTTCTTTTGATTGAAGTCTACATGAAATATTTTTCATCCTTTTTCTTTTAATAATTTTTCTCTTTTTGTAAATTAGATTTCTTTGAGGAAGTATATAGTTGGGTCTTGTTTTTTTAATCCAGTCTATCAATCTGTGTTTTCCATTGGGATGTTTAGGCCATTTATGTTTTATGTAATTATTGACAATTATATAAAAAATGGTGGTTTAGAAATCTATCTCTGTTTGTTCCATCTTTATTTACTTGTTCCTCTCTGCTTTATTTTGGGTAAAGTATTTTTTATCTTTAAAAAATACTTTTGGGTAAAGTATTTTATTCTACTTTATCATTTTTGTTATCTTCTTATCTATAACTCATCTTTATGCTATTTTTCTGTTTGCTTTATGGTTTAGAGCATACATCTTTACCTTATCTCAGTCTACTTTGAAGTGATATACCACTTCACAGATCTTATGGCATCATACTTTCATTTCTTCTTTTAAGCTTATGCTATTGTGGTCATACATTTTACTTCTACATGTGTTATACACTTCACGCTTACTGTTACATTAGCATTATTTTTACTTTTAACAGTTAACTTACTTCTTTAACTTTTCATTTTAAAATAATTTCAGACTCACAAAAAGTTTCAACAGTAATATACAGAGGTCCTGTGTACCCTTCACCTAGCTTTCCTGATGATAAAAATGTGTAACTGTAGTACATTATTGAAAGGAAATTGACTCTGGTACAATATTATTAACTAAACTACAGACTTTATACAGATTTTTCAGTTTTTATGTGCACTGCTTTTATTGTTCTTGTTATTTTGGCATGTAGTTATATGAATTTTGTTCCACTTATGGATTCATGTAACTACCACCACAGTCAGGGTACAGAACTGGTCTATTACCTCAAAGAAATGTCTTTATTCCCTTGTGTTACCCACTACATGTTCACATTATCCAATATAATTCCCAGTAGCCACTATAATTTTGTCATTTTGCGAGTATTAGTGGAATTGTACAATATGTAACCTTTTGAGATTGGCTCTTTTTTCACTGACCATAATACTTTTGAGATCCACCGAATTGTTAAATGTATCAGTAGATCATTTTCTTTATTGTCGAGTAGTCTGTTCTTACATCCTGCAATGCCATAGGGACACCACATTTTGTTTGTTCATTTATTCACTGAAGAAAACATTTAGGTTGTTTCCACTTGTTTGGCTATTAGAAAGTGGTTTTGGACATTCATTTACAGGTTTCTGTGTGAGCATAAATGTTCATTTATTTAGTACAGGGTTTGCCAAAAAACAGCCTGTGGGTTGGCTGCCCATTTTGGTAAATAAAGTTTTACTGGAATGTAAGCATGCTTTTTTTTTTTTTTTTTTTTTTAAATATATTGTCTGTGTGTACTTTTGTGCTACAATGGCAAAGTTGAATAGTTGCAACAGAGTCCTCTCTGGTGTGTAATGACTAAAATATTTACCTTTGGCCCTTTTGGAAACAGTTTGCAGACCCCTGCTGTAGGATGAATATCTAGGATTGTGAATGCAGGGTTGTATGGTAAGTATTTTTTTAACTTTATGAGAAAGTGCTACATTGTTGTCCCGAAGGGGTGTGCTATTTTACATTCTTACCAGAAATACATAAGATCTACATTCTTATCAGTACTTGGTATTGTCAGAATTTTTGCCTTTAGTCAGTCTAATAGGTGTGTTAGGGTGTCTTATTGTGGACATTATTAATGGACATTTCTTTAATGGCCAAGGTGCTGAAAATCTTTTCACGTGTTTATTTCCCATCTCTGTATCCTGTTTGGAGAAGTGTTTGTTTAAATCTTTTACCCCTTTCTGATTGTATTTTTGTTGTTGTTGTTGTTGTATGTGTAATTTGAAATTATATTCTTTTAGTCTCTTGCTGGTTTGATCATTTAATTAACAGGGTCTTATGTAGAGCAAAACCTTTTATTTTTGATGAAGTTCAATTTGTTGATTATTTTTCTTTTATGCTTTTGCTTTTGGTGTCATGTTTAAGGACTCTTCACCTGACCCTATGTCATACAAATTTTTGACTGTAACTTCTCTTAAAAGTTTTGTAGTTCTGTATTTTACATTTATATCTATGATCTATTTTGAATTCATTTTTGTATAAAGTATGAGGTTCAGGGTGAGTTTCACTTTCTTAGCTATGAATATCCAATTGTTCTAACACCATTAGTTGAAAAGAATCTCCTCTCTCTATTGAATTGCTTTTGCATCTTTGTTAAAAATCAGTGGCTGGACTTGAGTGGGTCTATTTTTGTATTTTCTAAGCTGTCTCATGGATTTACATGTCTGTCCCTCCATCAACACCACATTGTCTTAATTACTGCAGGTACATCCTGAGCCTTAAAATTGAGTTATGTGAATCTTCTAACTTTATTCTTTTTATAAAGACTGTCTCAGAGAGCTTCAAGGCCCAGGCAGAGACTTGCTACAGGGATTGAGCTGCCACAGATCTCCCAAAAAGGTCAACACCCATCGGAACTGTGGGGTGTGAGCTGCTGCTCAGAGCTCCCTTTTCCACTACGGCAGTGCCTAGTAGAGCCCTGGGAAGAAGGCCACCTGGATACTCTAGAACTAAGAGCCACCAGTATGCAGTGCCAGCATAGCAAAGCTTATAGGCATAGGTTTTAAATATGTAAGAGTGGTAATGAGGGCTGTGCAAGTAAAGCCATGAGGGCAGGAATGTCTAAGTCTTAAAGACCCAACCCTTCCAGTGTATCTGGAAGGTGGAACATGGAGCCACATAAGATTGTTCTCCAGCCATATGATCTAATGTTTTATGCCTTGTTGGGCTTTAGACATTTTTGGGACTTGTTATTCCCTTCTTTTTTCCTATTTCTCTTTTTTGGAATAGAAATATTTGTCTTATGCCTGCATTGTGTTTTAGAGTGACAAAACCTACCTGTTTGATTTTACAGGGAAATTTGCTTCAGGATTAATTGTTCCTTGAATGTCACCCATATCTGATTAAGATGAGACTCTAAACTTTAGAATTTTGTGTTGATGCTGGAATGAGTTAAGACTTTTGGGGCTACTGAGATGGAATGAATGTATTTTGTGTGGTATAAGGACATGAATTTTGGGGACTAGGGGTGGAATGCTATGGTCTGAATGTATCTCGCAAAATTTGTATGTGGAAAACTTAACCCCTGATATGATTTGGCTGTCTCCCCACCCAAATCTCATTTTGAATTGTAGTTCCCATAATTCCTACGTGTTATGGGAGGGACCTGGTAAAAGATAATTGAATTATGGGGGCAGTTTCCCCCATATTGTTCTCATGGTAGTGAATAAGTCTCACAAGATCTGATGCTTTTATAAGGGGATACTCCTTTCACTTGGTTCTCATTCTCTCTTGCCTGCTGCTATGTAAGATGTGCGTATAGCCTTCCACCATGATTGTGGGGCCTCCCCAGCTATGTGGAACTGTGAGTCCATTAAACCGCTTAAAAAAAAAAATAAGTTACTCAGTCTTGGGTATGTCTTTATCAGAAGTGTGAAAACAGGCTAATACAATCCCCACTGCAACAGTGTTGGGAAGTAGGGCCTAATCGTGCATGTTCAGGTCTGGAGCAGTTTATTCCTCCCCATAGATCCATATTTCCATGTAATACTATTTTCCTTCTGTTTGAAGGACTTCATTTAATATTTCTTACCATGCAGTTCTGCTTAGGATGAATTCTGTCAGCTCTTATATATCTTCCAAAGTTTGTACTTTGCCTTTCTTTTTAAAAGTTATTTTCACTGGGTATAGGATTCTAGGTTGACTGGTTTTTCCTTTTTTTTTTCTCAGGACTGTATAAGAGCTTTGCTCTGTCTTCTGGCTAGTATTTTTTTTTTTCTGAGAAGTCAGCTGTCATTCTTATCTTTCTTATGTAAGGCAGTATGCCTTTTTTTTTTCTCAGCTGTTTTTAAGGGTTTTATTTTTCTTTATTTCTTCATTATTATTATTTTTTGAGATAGAGTCTCCGTTGCCCAGGTTGGAGTGTGATGGTGCAATCTTGGCTCACTGCAACCTCTGCCTCACCAGTTCAAGCAATTCTCCTGCCTCAGACTTCCAAGTAGCTGGGATTACAGGTGCCTGCCACCACACTGGGCTAATTTTCATATTTTTAGTAGAGAGGAGGTTTCACTGTGTTGGCTAGGCTGTTCTTGAACTCCTGACCTCAAGTGATCCACCTGCCTCTGCCTCCCTAAGTGCTGGGATTACAGGCATGAGCCATCACCGTGCCTAGCCTAGGTTTTTCTTCTTTGTCACTCCTTTTAAGCAATTTGACTATAATATGCCTTGATATTTTCTTTGTTTATTGAGCTTCTTTGGTCTATTCATTTATAGTTTTTTTATTTTCTCCCCTCCCACCCTTAAATAGCTGTTTATTGGCAGTGTGCTGGAAAGGACGGTGGAGTTAGCATTCACAGATGACACCACACACAACTATCAGGAGGGAGGTGAGAGCTAGGTAAGACAGCCTGGAGCCCCGAGGAGGAGGAGGCCCCCTCTTCAAGAGAGTGTGGGAGGAGGCAGGGCCTGGAGTGTTGAGGGCAGCCTGGGAACACCTCCAATTAGTAGGCGTGGTTAGGAGGAAGAGGGACTTGCTGGCAGCAGCCCCGGCCTGACCCTTCGGGGTGTACTTTCCTTGACAGGCAAGGCTGTTGGCCAGGGCTCACTTGCCATACTCCTCCTGCACAGCCTTCTGGTTCTCCTTCTTCCCGCCCCAGGCCTTCAGGGTAGAGGCCTGCAGGAGACCAGGACTTCAGCAGGGGGCACTTGTTAATGGCGTTGAGGTTGATGGACACCTCCTCCTTATTTAGGGTTCCAGATAGGAAGGTGATCCCAGGGACGGGGGTAGGGAGGGTGGAACTGTGTGGTGCAGCACTGTGACAGTCGCCATGGCAGTCTCCTCCTGAGGAAACTCCTGGGTGCAGGCACGACCCGGGGTAACCATATTGGGCTTCAGGAAGGTGCCTTCCAGGTAGATTTTGTGGTCGCTTAGAGCCTTGTAGACAGCAGCCAGCACCTTCTCGGTCACATACTGACAGCACTTCAAGTCATAGTCCCCATCAGGGAGGATCTTAGGCTCCATGATGGGCATAGTGTATTGGCATTTTCCATGATGGCGAGGGCTGAGGGGTATGTTCCCCGCTCTTCAGCACACAACGCCACTTGGCGAAGTCAGCGCCATCATTCTTGTACTGGGCACAGTGCCCAGATAGCCCATCCAGCCCTTGGCTGATGGTCTTGGCATTTGTCCCTGCCAGGGGGACCATGCCCTTGTCTACCTTTATGCCCACAACACTGTCCTTGGATTTGATAACTTGGGTGAAGGGATGCCCATCATCTGCCTTCTGGTGCTTCAGGCTGGCTTGTCCGCGCTCTTGCCTCTCCCTTCACAGTGGTGTGTGGTATCGTCTGTGAATGCTAACTCCATCGCCCTTTCCAGCACACTGCCAATAAACAACTATTTAGCATAACATGCATTGAGTAAAGGCTACTTATAAAGCGTACTTATACTGTAAGTACAATTTAATACTTGAACTATATTTATGCTATAAGTATAAAAATGTTGCAAAAAATAATAGAGAATTTCTGCATAACTTTAATCCTGTGTTCCCTAATGTTCACATATTCCATTATATAACCATAGTACAATTATTAAAACTAAGAAATTAACATTGACATAGTAATCTACAGATTTTATTTCAGTTTCACCAGTTATCCCATTAAAAATCTTTTTCTTGTCTATTTCAGTTTCACCATTTGTCCCATTAAAGAAGATCTTTTTCTTATGCTATAAGTAGACTTTAATCAATGCATGTTATGTTACACCAGAAAATTCAACAAAAGATTATCCATTTCCATACTTACTTTTATTACATTTCCAGCCTTGTAATAATTAAAGGCCAGTTTCTTTATTTGTGCAACTCCTGGTAAGAATGTGATATTTGTAGCTAGCTACAAGTGACTCAACCGCAGTTCAGTAGTGGAGAAGTGCTCATAGTGACTAGAACAATGATGGTGGATTACGGTGATGTTTTCTGATTGGTTATAGTTCTTGGTCATTTATATGTTCTGATAGTTAATATATACTTTTATTGCTTTAATTTTAGACTTAAAGAAAAGTTGCAAAAAATAATAAAGAGAATTTCTGTATACCTTTAATCCTGTGTTCCCTAATATTGACACAGTCCATTATATAACTATAGTACAATTATTAAAACTAAGAAGTTAACATTGACATAGTAATCTACAGACTTTATTTCAGTTTCACCGGGTGTCCCATTAATGATCTTTTTCTTATCTAGAATGCAATCCAGTATTCCACATTGCGTTTGTGTCTTTGTCTTTTACAGTTTGTGGAAGTTCCTTAGTGTTTGTGTTTCATGGTGTTGACTCTTTTGAAGACTGCTGGCCAGTTAGAGTATTTGTAGAACGTCCCTCAATTTGGGTATTTCCTCAAGATTAGATTGAGTTTATGCATTTTTGACAAGAATACCATAGAAATGATATTGTACCTTTCTCAGTGTAACACATTAGGAAATACTTGGTATTTATAAGCATTACTATGGGAGATATTAACTTTGAATACTTGGTTAAGGTTTTGTGTGTTAGATTTTTCTAATTTTGCTGATTTCTCCTTTTGTAATTAGTAAGTGTCTTGTGGAGATATATATTAAAAGTATAAAAATATCTTTTGTTTCATTATATTTTACCAACTAATTTTAGTAGAGTTAGCAAATACAGTCATACGTCATTTAACAGTCGGGATATGTTCTGAGAAATTTTCATTAGGTGATTTCTTCAATGTGCAAACATCATAGAGTATACTTAACAGAAACCTAGATGACATATCATACCTAGGATATATAGCATATATAGCCTGTTGTACCTGTACAGCATGTTGCTGTACTGAATACTGCAGACAGTGATAAGTATTTGTGTATCTAAACATACCTAAACACAGTAAAGGTTCAGTAAAAATGTTATGGGAGCACCATTGTATATGCTTTTTCTTGTTGACTGAAATATTGTTACGTAGTACATGATTGCATGGTTGGTTGTATATTCATGCATATACATCCACATATCTGCATTTGTCCATCTGTATATATGTTAAAAGCCATTAGTTCAATGTAGAGTTTATTCTAGCCTTTCCTTCTTTCTTATTTGTAACTTTCTCTGACAGTGAAATCTAGCTTTTATATGCTTACTTATTTTTTCTGTCCTAGTATACATCCATATTAGTCAGGGTTCTCCAGGACAGAACTAATAGGATATAAGTATATATGAAAGGGAGTTTATTAAGGAGAAATCCCTCACATGATCACGAGGTGAGGTCCCATGATAGGCCATCTGCAAGTTGAGGATCTAGAAAGCCAGTAATGGCTCAGTCCCAGTCCGGAAGCCTTAAGAGCTGGGAAGGTGACAATGCAGGCTTCAGTCTGTGGCTGAAGGCCAGAGATCCCCTGACAAACCACTGATGTAAGTCCAAGAGTTCAAGGGCTGAAGACTCTAGAGTCTGATGTCCAGGGGCAGGAAGGATCCAGCACAGGAGAAAGATGAAAGCCAGAAGACTCAGCAAGCAGCTTATCCTACCTTTCTTGCCTGCTTTGTTCTGGCCACACTGGCAGTCCATTGGATGGTGCCCACCCACATTGAGGGTAGGTCTACCTCTCCCGGTCCACTGACTCAGATGTCAATCTCTGGCAACACCCTAAGACATACCCAGAAACAATATTTTGCCAGCTATCTAGGCATCCTTCAATCAAGTTGACACCTAATATTAATTATCACAACATGTAAAATTGTTTAAGAATTGCTAATGCACATCTCTTTGAAAAACAGATTTTTAAAATATAGTGCAGTATTTGTATGTAGTTTTCTTTGGTCTTTATGCATGTCATATATTTAAAATTTCTTAATTTAGTTTTATTCTTTCCCACCCCTTTCTATATCTCAATTTCATTTTGGATTCATCTCAATTGTAGGTGATATTGATTCGATATTTAATTTAGGTATGTGAAGAATTATGAAAAATCAGAGCTACCTATAAAGGTATATTCAGAGATGTGCCACTGCACTCTTATCCGTACTATTCCAATTTCCAGACTTTTAAAATTACATTTCTACCAACTCTTTTATGTAGCCAAACTCATTAGTTTCTAGTTTATGTGTCCTGTATTTCTTTTGTACAAATGAATATGCATATTTTCTTATATTCTTTCTTATGTGAGGGGTAGTACACCATAAACAGTATTTTTTGCATTTTCTTTTTTACATAGCAATGTATTCTGGAAATCACTCCATATCAGTTCATAAAGAACTTCCCTCCCTTTTTTTGTATACAAGTACATAATATGCCATTTAGGGATATATTCAGTTTTCATCCACCCTCCAATGTATAGGTATTTGAGTTGTTTCCAGTATTTTATTATGTAAACAACACTGCAGTGAATAACCTATGTATTTTTGTATTGTTGAAGGTTTATCTTTTCAGGTAAATTCCTAGATGTGTGATTGCTGGATCAAAAAGTAAGTGTGTATGTTGTTTTCTTAAACGTTGCCAAATTTCTCTCCAGAAGAGGTAGACCAGTTTGAATTATTACTAGTAACATGAAATTGCCTGATTCCTCATACCCTCACCAACGGAACCCTATTCTTTTTATTTTTTAATTTTCTTTTCTCTGATAGGTAAGAAATTATATCTCAGTGTTATTTTAGTTTGTATTTCTCTAATTGTGAGTGAATTTGAACCCATTTTCATGTCTCTAAAGGTCATTTCTGTGTCTTTTGTGTGTATTATTTGTTTATATCTTTTCCCTCTTATTTCCCATTTGGTTTTGATTCTTTGTCCTTCAATTTTTAAAATGTTAAATATATATTAGGGACATTAACAATTTGAGTATTACTTATTTTAAAGTGTTTCAATAAAATGTATTCAGTGTGCTTCTTTAGTGTTCGACTTCTTAAAATATTAATCTGGAACAGGTCAAGTCTCAGATATTCCAGATCTTGTATTAAAAAAATGCTATTTTAATCTGTTTGTCACAGAAATGAATGAAACTTTAGAAAATGTGATTAGAAAGTGAAATAGACTTATGTGTGGTCGTTGTTATTCTCTCGATATCTTTTACGTCTACTGTCTTGTGGAAAGTTCTTCTTATTGCATGTACGGAAATGTTTTATTTGTCAGTTAGCTTTCACTTACCTTCTTTTTTTTTTTTGAGACAGAGTTTCGCTCTTGTTACCCAGGCTGGAGTGCAATGGCGCGATCTCGGCTCACCACAACCTCCGCCTCCTGGGTTCAGGCAATTCTCCTGCCTCAGCCTCCTGAGTAGCTGGGATTACAGGCACACGCCACCGTGCCCAGCTAATTTTTTGTATTCCCAGTAGAGACGGGGTTTCACCATGTTGACCAGGATGGTCTCGATCTCTTGACCTCGTGATCCACCCGCGTTGGCCTCCCAAAGTGCTGGGATTACAGGCTTGAGCCACCGCGCTCGGCCTCACTTACCTTCTTTTATTCAAAACTCTTATCTCCTTTCTTGGCATTCCTATAGATTTTCTGTATTTCATTATTACATTTACATTGAATTGTGGGCTGGTTTTTTAGCTGCCTGAGGTTCAGGACCTTGTCACTTTCATGTTGCCCTCCTTTCCTATGCTTAATAATGAAAGTTACCAATAATGAGGATGGTCACTGTGTGCTATACGTTATGCTCTGCCCTGTACACAGAACTCTTCTGATTTTATCCAGTAGATTCTGTTACCATTTCAGTGTTATGGATGAGGAAACTAACTCTCAGTGGTGTTTAATTTGTCCATAGCCAGGAAACTAGTGAGTGGCAAAGCTGGAATTGAACACAGGTGGTGTGGCTTCAGTGCCTATGGGACTAAGTACAATACTGTATGTATGTCTTTTAATTTTGTGTTTAGTTAATGTGCTCAAATTTTTATTTAGTTGATTTATTAGAGTTCTGTGAAATTCTTGATGCTCCAGGTAGGAAATCGGGAGGGCTTTGGCTAAGGGAGTAGAAGTGAAAGTAAACTGTAACAGCAAGAGAAATTGAAAATCCACATGGAGTTAAGTTTGGTTGAGTTTGTAAGGATATTCGAAGTTTTGTCAGGGTGAGTTTGCTGTTTTTTTTTTTTTTTTAATTGTCATTAATTCTTTTTACTTCAGCAAAAGGAATCCATTCAGTAGATGGCAACTATGTAGATGACATCTCAGAGTCACCAGTTCATTTGTACATTGTTTTGAAATTATTCTCACAAGAGATCTCAGCTGTGATTTTGTTTTCATTTTCTAAGTGCTAAACATTAGATATTACTAAAATTTTTGTCAGAGAAATTATTTGTTTAAATAATTTTAACAAAGTCCTGATGAGCATAAATGTTTTTTAATGGTTTGCTTGCCAAGTTGGGATACCATGCTTATGGTACAATATTGAATATATAGGTGTTCCTTTACACTTGATAACACTTAAATGTAGAGATTCAAATAGTTACCAGTGACAATGTATTTTGATGAAAATAACAACTTTTTCCATACTATTTTACAGGCTCCTCATAACTCTGGAATAAGTGTAATTGTTTGTTAGAATTATTTTAAGATTAAATTACTTACCACAGTCCTACTGCAGTGCTGTTTTGATATTTTGAAAATTAGTTTTGTTGTTGTATTTTAATCTACCTTTATACTGAAAATACTTAAGTATAGTAAGGTTTGTTGTATTTAACAAGTGAAGTGAATATACAGAAATGTAATGTAAAACAGCTACCTGAGCAATTTTAAAGTAACTCACTACTTCTTATTGCAAGTTCACCCATTTTGATCACTATATGTGTATCAAAATATCACACATATGTCATAAATATATAAGATTATCATGTATCAATTGAAACTAAAAAAAATTATAAGAAAATGATTGCTAAAAGCCACATTCTAACATTTATTGTGGAGTTGGTGTTTTCACTTCTTTTGCTTCTTATTCCTTCCTGCTATCCATATTTCCGTCTGGTATCATTTCATTTTATCCTGAATAAATTCCTCTAGCATCTTCTGTAGTACAGGATTGCTGGCAACGAATTCCTTTAGTTTTAATTTTACCTTCAATCTTGAAGGACCTTTCCTCTGAACAAAGGATTTTAGATTGAAGGTTTTTTCTTTTCTTTTAGAAATTTCAATATGCTGGAATTTTGTCTTCTCAGATCGATTTTTTTTTTCTGATAAGTTAGCATTCATTTGAATTTTTCTCTTGCATATAATTGTTTTTCCCCGACTGCTTTTAATATTTTCTCTTCAACTTTGATTTTTAGCAACTTGACTATGATGTGCCTAGGAGTTTTCTTTTTTCTTCTTTCTTTTTTATTTCAATAGCTTTTAGGGTACAGGTGGCTTTTGCTTATATGGATGAATTGTGTAGTGGTGAAGATTGAAATTTTAATGCACCAGTTCCCTAATTAGTGTACATTCTACCCAATATGTAGTTTTTTATCCCTCACTCTCCTCTGCCCTCACCTCTTCTGAGTCCCTAATGTTCATTATATCACTCTGTACGTCTTTGTGTAACCATAGCTTAACTCCCACTTAATAAGTGAGAACATAAAGTATTTGATTTTCCATTCCTGAGTGACTGTGTGTGTGTGAAATTGAACATCCACATGCAGTCAGTATATACTGAGCTAATTTGGTCAAGTTTGTAAGTATATTTGAAGTTTTGTCAGAGTGAGTCTCCTGAATATCCTTATAAACTTCACCTAATGAAGATTTCTCAGAATATATACCCCCACTGTTAAACACACATACACACATATATCACATTTTCTTTTTCCAAGATGTGGACTTAAAAAAATTTTTTTCCCCCCGCAGACTGGCTGAGTTTGAATCTATGAATGTACATCTTTCAGTCAAATTGGGAAGTTTTTGGCTATTATTTTTTAAATGCTTTTCTACCTTCGTTCTCTCTCTCTCTTTTTTTTCTTCTGAGACTTTAAAAATCCTTTTGTTCCTTGTCCTGCAGATTGGATATTTATATTGATCTTTCTTCAAGTTCATTGTCTTGATTTTCATCTCAATCTAGTGATTTAAAAAGTTTTATAGTTTTTTATTTTTAATATTTCCATGTGGATTTTGTTTATAGCCTTTATTGCCTCTGAGGAGATTTTCTGTATTTTTGTTTGTTATGATCATAAATTAGTTTTAATCCTTAATTTTAGTGATAATAGCTATTTAAAAATCATTGTCTGCTAATTTTAACACCTAGATAAACTTATGTCAATCTCCATTGACTGTGGCTTCTCTTCAGTACGTTTTTATTTCTCTATTTGTTGAGAACGTTTAGATTTTGTACTGAACATTGTGAATGATGTAGAGGAGATTCGTTTAGACTCATTTGATGAGTATTGCTTTTTTGAGGAAAGGAGGAGTCTGTTTTCTGAGTTAGTTAACTTGGCTGTATTTCAGCTTCAAACTCTGTTTCCTTGTGGTAGGTGTTAGCTGAAATTTCAGGTCAGTTCTTCTAACCTTAGCACTCTTACTTGGAGTCTGTCTCACATATACTTCATTTAGAGCTTAGCAAGAGATTTGAACAGTTTACGTGTAGAATTTAGAGCTTCTCTTCTCTGCTTCTTTCCAGAATTCTCATCCTCACTTTTCAAGTGCTGTGATTTCTTTGTCTTCAGGATTTTCAAGGAAGTAAGATTACTAGTTTCTGTTAAATTTTAGCTGCTCTACATGGCTGATATTTGGGTCCTTACTCAGGTTATGGGACTCTTATTCAGTGTTATTCTTTTTCTACCCCAGAATCAATCTACTTTCATTCATTTTCCTGTGCAGTCAGGTCTTTTTTTTTATCTGATATTTTGTGCTGAGTTTATAATTGTTGTCTATGGTAGGGTTGCTCCTATAGGAATGGCCTGACTTTTTCACTGGAAGCAGAGCTCTATACTTAGCTTTTGAGCTCTCCAGTCCCTTATGTCTCTTGACTTTTCTCTATATTTCAACAATAGCATGTTTATATTGTTAAACTTTCCGCTTGTTAGGAAATTGGTACTGTGACCTAATTCCTTAGAATCAGTCTTTCTGCTGTCCTAGTTTATGCCTTGCCTAATTAAAGTCCTGCCTGTATGTGAAAAGTGGAAAACTTCCAAGGAAAGTAAGCAGCTGGTATTGACACTCAAAAGAGTTTTATGAAATGAAAGTAAGCAAAGGGCCAGTTAGGCTGAACTTCAGGAAAAAGTATCTAATGGTGAGATTTGTGAGACTAAACAATCTGGCAAGGGGACTTTCTCTGAGCTATTTCAAACTGAATTGGAAAAGTCAGGGAAAAAGCAAGTAATAAGTCCAGGTCATGCATTGGCAGATAGACAGTTGTATGATCTCATACTTACCTTTCCCAGTGGCTAGTTGGTTGTGGGATCATTAGCAGAAAAGCACCTTAGGTTTTACATTATTAATATGAATGTCTGAATTAGACTGAGAAAATAGATTTCTGAAAAATGCTTAAAATTGATGATAAAAATTCTTCTGGAAAGAAAGAAATCATATATTATTTATTTTTATTCAGAGGAATTCCATGACAGCAGAGACGGGAGCTCTCTTATTTATCTTGGTATTGCAAGCACCAAGTATAGTACCTGGCAAATAGAAGACATTCAGCAAATACTAGCATTACAATACCTTACCAAAAGTGACAGACCCACAAACAAATGTTAACTATCAGAAGTGACATTTTAGGTTGAGGTTTTTCATTGTTTCTCTTTATGTTTTCTTTTTCCTCCTGAGTCCTGAAAGCCTGAATTTGAGGTGATTAGGTTTTCTTTGTGATTTTTGTCCACAGGAAAAATCAAAAGGATTTAATTTTGTCCTCTGTGAAATGTCACTTCAAGAAAATAAAGTATCAAAGATATTTGCTGGGAGAGAGAATATTTAACAAAGCAGTTAATCATACTGAATCTGAAGTCTGATGGTCCTGACTTTTAATCCTGGCCACAAACTATACTTGTTCTGTGGCCTTTGACAAATACTTGGTCTGTGGCCTTTAACAACTTCTCAAGCCTATCTGAACCTTAGTATGATCGTCTTTGAAAAATTTGGGTAAAATGTTAGATGTGGTGATGCACGTCTGTAGTCCTAGCTGTTTGGGAGGCTGAGGTGGAAGGGTCTCTTGAACCCAGGAGTTTAATCCAGCCTGGGCAACATAGCGAGGCTTTGTCTCTAAAAAAAAAAAAAAAAAAAAAAAAAACAGCATTCCACACGCAGAGATTAAATAAGAAAAGACTCAACCCAAGTTTCCATCAACAGATGAATGGATAAAGAAAATGTGATAGGTCTACAAAATGGTATACTATTCACTCTTAAGAAAAAAGGAAATCCTGTCGTTTGTGGTAAAATGGATGAACCTGGAGGATATTATGTTAAGTGAAATAAGCCAGGCACTGAGAGACAAATACCTTATGATTTCACTTACATGTGGAATCCAAAAATGTTGAACTCATGGAATCAGAGGGTAGAATGATGGTTACCTGGTGTTAGGGGTGGGGTAGAAGGTGCTTGAAGAAATTTTGGTCAAAGGATACACAATTTCAAATAGGAGAAATAAATTCAATAGATGTGTTATATAACATGGATATATGATAACATGTACTGTATTTTTGAAAATCACTAAGAGAGTAGATATTAAGTGTTGTTACAACAACAAATCATAAGTATGTGAAGTATACATGTGTTACTTTAGCCATTGCACAATGTATATATATGTTTCTTTCTTTCTTTTTTTGTTTTGAGACACAGTTTCATTCTGTCGCCCAGGCTGGATGGGGAAATCTTGACCCACTGCAACCTCCACCTCCTGGGGTTCAAGCGATTCCGTGCCTCAGCCTACTGAGTAGCTGAGATTACAGACACATACCACCACACCCAGCTAATTTTTTATTATTAGTAAAGATTTGGTTTCACCATGTTGACCAGGCTGATCTCGAACTCCTGACCTCAGGTGATTTGCCCACCTTTACCTCCCAGAATGCTGGACATCAATCTATTTGTGATAAATCTATCAATTAAAAACTAATAAATTAATCAATTTTAAATTAATGAGTTTTAATTTATCAATTAAAAATTAATTGATTAAAAAGCATGGATAACTAGCATCTGTTAAATATGGCAGTTTTGAATTTAAAATGAGATTAGTATATAAAATTGTTTTGCATGGTATCAGATACACAGTAGGTGCTTGATAAAAGATACCTGTAGTTCTGGTAGTTATTTTATTCATTTTAGTCTTCTTTGTAATTCCTTCTTTTTGTTTTTTAGATAATTTGTTTAACATGGAGGTAATTGGTGGCTTTGTGACCTTCAACATTTTTGACTTAACTTTTACTTTTCAGTTAAATTGTTTATGAAATGAGAGGATGAATCAACTCACATTTAATCCCCTGTATCAATTCTACTTGGTGGGCTTTTCTTGGAGACTTATTATTTGAGTATTCTGAGATTACTTCCATGGCTCACTAGAAGACATGATGTAATTCCATGAGTTTGTGAACCAGATTTGACGATTTACTATCCATTTATAGTTTCAGCCTTCAATTTTCAATAGGTGAGAATATAAAATATGTTTTTGGAGACTTGTTTATATAACTTTACTTCTTTTAAAACAATGATCGAGTGTCCACTTTACGTTATGCATTGTCTTAAGTGCTTCTCTTGAGTTTGTGAGGGATGAAGGTATTGGTAGTTGAATCTTGGAATAGATAGCTTACTTAGGACATCAATATAATAGTAATATTAATAATAATGAAGAAATATTGTTGTAATGAAGATATAATAACAATAAAGAAATAAGGAAGAAATAATGAAAATAGTAAAGAGATTATGTCAAATGTACTCAAAATGAATAGATACATTTTTTTCTAACAGTATTTAACAAACTGTAAGAATTTAAAACTACTATCAAAAAGAAGAGCTTATGATATATCATATTTGCAACATTGTACGCAGAATAGCACTATCCAAAGCAAGAACTTTATTATTGAATCAAAATACTGAAATATAGTGCATTTTGCTGTAATTATCAAATAAATCATATAACTGACATGGTAATGTAACTATGTTGCTTTATATTTTCATATCCTAGTGGTATCTATAGCCGTGCTTAGATTTGGTCCACTCTATTAATGGTTCTTTTTGAGGGATCTTGAAATGTGAGAAGAGTCTCTCTCCATTGTGTTCTGTAGCAGGTATTCTTCAAATGGCTGAATGACATTGAAGTGTGTTGCATTATCCCTCTGGTCTACAGTATTTTTTTTTTTTTTTTTAGATACAGGATATATATGTAATGGACATTCCACTATGTGTTTGTATAATGGATTTTTTTTTTGAAGGAAGGGAGGGAGAGAGGGAAGGATGGAAGGAGGGAGGGAGGAAGGAAGGGAGGGAAGAAGGAAGGGAGGGAGTATCCAAAAGAGAGAGGATTCATAGAAGAGAGAGAAAAAGGAATTCCTTTTTTTTTTTAAGAGAAGGAAAGAAAAAAAAAAGGAGTGAAGGAGAGGAATAAAGAGGAAGAAAAAGAGGGAGCGAGAACTGAAATGTTGCTTTATTCTAAAAAATGGGTATTAATAATGGCCAATCAATATTTCATTTAAACCTATGAGTAGGTGTGATGGGGTATTGACGAGAATGTATATTTTGTGTATTTAAAGTGGAGAGCTCTATAAATATTTATTAAGTTTACTTGTTCCAGATCTGAGTTCGAGTCCTGGATATCCTTATTAATTTTCTGTCTCATTGAGTCTAAGTCTCTATGTATCTGGGTGTTAGGATCATTAGCTCTTATTGTTGCATTGATCCTTTTACCACTATATCTTTGTTACTTTAAAATCTATTTTATCAGATGCAAGAATTGCAACTCCTGTTTTTTATTTATTTATTTATTTTTGCTCTCCATTTGGTTGGTAAATCTTTCTCTATCACTTTGTTTTGAGTCTTTGTGTATCCTTGCATGTGAAATGGGTCTGGATGTAGCATACTGTTGGGTTTTGGCTGTATCTTTTGACTGGGGGATTTAGTCAATTTAAATTCAGGATTACTGCCATTTGATGTTAACTGGCTGTTTTATCCATTCGTTGATGTAAATTCTTCTTTATGTTGATGCTCTTTACTTTTTGGTATATTTTTAGAAAGGCTAATACTGGTTGTTTCTTTCTATGTGTAATGCTTCTTTCAGAAGCTCTTGTAAAGCAGGCCTGGTGGTAATAAAATCTCTGAGTACTTGCTTGTTCATAAAAGATTTTATTTTTCCTTCAGTTGTGAAGCTTAGTTTGGCTGGATATGAAATTCTGGGCTGAAAGTTCTTTTTTTAAGAATGTTGAATATTGGCCCCCACTCTCTTTTGACTTGTAGAGTTTCTGCTGAGAGATCTGCTGTAAGTCTGATAGGCTTCCCTTTGTGGGTAACCTGACCTTTCTTTCTGGCTGCCCTTAGTATTTTCTCCTTCATTTCAACCCTGGTGAATCTAACGATTATGTGCCTTGGGGTTGCTCTTCTTGAGGAATATCTTTGTGGTGTTCTCTGTATTACCTGGAGTTGAATATTGTCCTGCTTTACTAGGTTAGGAAAATTTTCCTAAATAATATCCTGAAGAATATTTTCCAGCTTGGATTCATTCTGTCACGTTTAGGTACACCTATCAAACATAAATTAGGTCTTTTCACATGGTCCCACATTTCTTGGAGACTTTGCTCATTCCTTTTTATCCTTTTTTCTCTAATCTGGTCTTCTCGTTTTATTTCATTAAGTTGGTCTTCGACCTCTGATATCCTTTCTTCTGCTTGATCAATTTGAGTGTTTAAACCTGTGCATACTTCTCGGAGTTCCCATATTGTATTCTTCAGTTCCATTAATTCACTTATATTCCTCTCTAAATTGTCTATTCTCATTAGGATTTCGTCAAACCTTTTCTCCAAGTTCTTAGTTTCTTTACATTGGGCTACAACATGTTCTTTTAACTCACAGAAGTTTCTTATTATCCACCTTCTGAAGCCTAATTCTCTTTTTGGAATGCACTCGTTCTCCATCAAGCCTTGTTCCCTTGTTGATGAGGAACTGTGATCCTCTTTAGAGGGAGAGGCATTCTGATTTTGAGTATTCTCAGCCTTTTTATGCTGGTTTCTTCCCATCATTGTAAGTTTATCCACCTGTCGTCTTTGTAATTACCACTTTTCAAATTAGGTCTCTGAGTGGATGTCCAAGTTGTTAATTCCCAGGGCTGAAATATGAGCAACCCACTGCAATGGCCAAAACAGTGACATTAAGATTGATGGTGCTTTTCTGCCCAGGAATCTCCAGTCTGGCTTCCTTCTTGAATCTGTAATAGGCGACTCTCCCTTCCCAGAGCTCCAAATGTCGGTCAGAAGGGGAACGAGTCTTGTTTACTCTGCACGAAGAGCTGCCGCGCCGAGGTGCCAGCAAAACCGCTGTGCTGGCCACAAGAGTCATGCTGGTGACCCGTGGGGCTCCTCCACTGGGAGTCTTCTGCTCTGTGAGCAACAAAAATTTGTCTGAAAGTGTGGCATCCTCTTGTTCTCTGCACTTTCACTGGGAGCTGCAATCCCAAGATGTTAGCAATCAGCCATCTTGGATTGTTCCTCTTAATGGATATTTTATTATGTGTTTATACTTTTGTTACCTGCTATACTTTAATATTAGCATAATTAAAGGCAGCCTTAAAGTAAAATGAATAATTCATTCAATCTGACAAAAACTCCAAATATTTTTAGTTTTCTTTATTATAATCATTGCTCTCCATTTTTTTTTTTTTGAAACAATGATCAAAGAAGCTGCATTTCTGTGTGACTCAGTATTTTGAAATATTTAGTCCAACTCAACATAGTATTTCATCAAAAAGAAGATGGTGGTGTTAACACTGATTTGTAAACGTACTGATATGCTAACTGCTAAGCTGCTATCTGGCAGGTTATAAATATTCTATAGGATAGTAATTTCTTAGGGTTTTGAGTAGTGAGAGCAGAAACATGTTGTTTCTCCCTATTAAAATAACAGTTTGGTTGTTATACTGTGTTTTAAACCAGCTGCAAAACCAAGTGGACCACCCACAGAGTCCAGTTAGAGATTATTGAGGTCTGGCTGGCTAAAGTACTGCCACCTAAATAGATATCATTGCCAATTCTGTGATTCAGTGCTTGATCTAAATAAGTGATTACTTAGAAATGAAGCTTTTCAAGTGCCCGGGCTTCTGAGATTCTGTATTTAAAAATTAAGAGAATAAAAGAACAGGAAGAACATTCTTTGAAAGAAACATGAAATCTGATAATGAAATTGAATCTTCTATTAGTGGCTAAGTCACACTTTCTTTACTTTTGGTATAGGAAGCCTGTCATAATCATTTTAAACAATGACTAACTAGCTTCCTGTGTAAAACCCGCACTCTTATTAAATTTTTTTGTATTGTCTGTGTTTCGCTATTACAAGGAGATTTTTGAGAATACAAGAAATACTGTTGTTACTCTGATATCATTTTATTGGATATCCTTGAATTGTGACATTCGTAGCAGTATATCATAATAAAGTCAGTGTGTTCCTTTTTTGGGGAAGCTTCTTAATGTTAAAAGCTTCCTAAGCATTATTTGCTAGATCACAGTTTGAATGGCAGTATAACTGCAGAGTTGGATGATATACTGTTTGATTAACAGAAGTCACATGGAGTTCTATGTATTTCCCAGATTATTTAACTAACTGCTAAACTAAGAAAAAAAGCTTGCTAAAAGATGAAGTGATGCTTTCAATGGTCACAGAAATTACAGGTGCTGTGAACACCTAAGTATTAACTAATTACCAAGGGTACAACATAAATATACACACATGTTCTTACATTGATGGAATATGAATAATGAGATTATTGGACTTGTATGCTGTGTGATTTATTCCAAAAATATATCCTAGCCTTTTAGAAATTTATTCTGTGTTCTGTCATAACAGCCACAAATCAGGATCAGAAATTATTGGATTTACTATGACGTGAATTATTACCTCCATGATAAAGATAATTATTCAGGAAATTATATGCTTGTATAATTTATAGTTTACTGGTCAAGAGGATTTTTTATATTGAGATGGATAGATAGATAGATAGAAAAATAGCCTATAAGTGTTTTTTTGTTGTCTTTTGTAGTGAATGAATTGTTTATTCTGTTATGATTCCATTGCCATCTCATTTTTTTGTTTTTCTTTTGGGTGCAAGTTTCAAAGTAAGATTTATTTATAATAAAAACAAATTTACAAGTCAGTAAATATTCTTATGTAAACATAAGCACATATAGCACAAGTGGTTGTTTGCCTGTGGTCCTCAAAATAGAATGATAGGTTAAGTGAAAATGAGTTAGTGTAAATGAATATTGAATTATGCTATAATTGAAGTGGAGTCTTGAATGAAGGCTAAATTTTAAAGTCATTCTCTAAGGTCAAAGTTGAAGGTAGTCAGAATTACCCTTGAAAGTCCCTTAAACTGACGTTATAATGTGCATGGCAGTATCTACCAATAAGTCCAGCACAGGCAGTTTTTCCCCCAGTGATAGAAGACACTGCTGCTGCTTTCACTGACCACCAAGTCAAACATGTTACTTTCAGTATAGGTGCTATGTTGTACCAAAAATATTTGGCCAAACACATTAGGCCAGGGGTTGACTTTTCTTGGAGAAGATAATGAAAATAAGTAAAGTGGAAACTACTATGGCCACCCTTCTGTTATGGGACTGCTGCCTCACCTTACATGTTTTTTCCAACTGATTTTGATAAAGTTGTAAAGCAATTGAAGGGAGTATTGATAACCTTTCAACAGATGGTGCTGGAACAATTGGACATCCTTAGGCCAGAAAGTAAAACCTGACCTCAATCTTATACCTTATACAAAAATTAACTCAAAATGGATTACAGATTTAAATTTGAAATAAGACTATAAAGCTTTATGGGAAAAAAAAAATCTTTGCAGTATTTTTAGGATATAGGGCTACGTAAAAAGTTCTTAGACTTGACACCAAAACAGCATGATCCATGAAAGGAAAAGGAAAAATTGGTAAAATGAACCTCAAAAAATTAAAAATTTAAAAACTTTTATCCTGTGAAGAGAAAGGAAAGTTATGGACTGGAGAAAATATTTGCAAAACACATACTCAACAAAGAATTAGTGATTATATATGTAAAATTTATATTTATAATTTATTTTATATATAAATTTTTACATATAAAATTTTATTTAGGAGGAATATTTTAACCTTTTGTTAGTCTCCACTTCTATTTTCACTGATATTTTTTACAAACAGATTTTAGAGCAATTTTAAGTTCACAGCCAAACTGAGCAGAAGATACAGACTTTCCATATACACTCTTCCACACACATGCCCAACCTCTCCCATTATCAGCATCCTCCACCTGAGCAGTACATTTGTTACAACTGATGAGCTTACACTAACACATCATTATCACCCAAAGTCTACAGTTTACATTTGGGTTCACTCTAGATGTTGTACATTCTTTGGGTTTGGGCAAATGGCATGAAGCTATCATTATAGCATCAGGCATAATAATTTCTCTGCCCTAAAGTGTCTGTGCTACACCTATACATCCCTCACACCCCAACTCCTGCCAATCACTGATCTTTTTTACCATATCCACAGTTTTGCCTTTTCCAGAATCATATCGCTGGACTCACATAGTATACAGACTTTTCAAATTGTCTTCTTGCACTTAGTACTATACATTTATATTCCCTCGATGTCTTTTCATGGCTTGATGTCTTATTTCTCTTTAGTGATTTAAAAACTGTTGGGGGGGAAATATGAAAGTTTATTCATTTACATTGCATTGAAAGGTATCTTGGGCTGGGCATGGTGGCTCATTCCTTTAATCCCAGCACTTTGGGAGGCTGAGGTGGCTGGGTCACTTGAAGTCAGGAGTTTGAAACCAGCCTGGCCAATGTGGTGAAACCCTGTCTCTACTAAAAATACAAAAATTAGCTGGGGGTGATGGTGGGTACCTGTAATCTCAGCTGTTCAGGAGGCTAAGCCAGGAGAATTGCTTGAACCTGGGAGGTGGAGATTGCAGTGAGCTAACATCGTGCTATTGTGCTCCAGCCTGGGTGACAAGATAAAACTCCATCTCAAAAAAAAAAAAAAAAAGCATCTTGGTTACTTTCACATTTTGACAATTATATATAAAGCTTCTACAAACAACCATGTGCAGGTTTTTGTGTGGACAAAAGTTTTCAATTCCTTGGGGCAAATACTAAGAAGCATATGGTAAGAGTATACTTAGTTTTGTAAGAAACTGACAAACTGTCTTCCAAAGTGGCTGTACTATTTTGCATTCCTGCCAGCAGTAAATAAAAGTTCCAGCTGCTTCATATCCACGCCAGCAGTTGGTGTTGAAATTATTTTGACTTTTGGTCATTCTAAAGTAATACAAAGTAATACAAAGTGAAACAGTAGTGATATACCAGTACCCACCTGATATACCAGGTATATACCCAGGTGGGTACTGGTATATCACTACTGTTTCACTTTGTATTTTCCTAGTGACATTTGGTATGGAACATCTTTTCATATACTTATTTGCCATATGTATTTCTTCTTTGGTGAGTTTTTTTGTTAAGGTCTTTGGCTCCTTTTTTATTCTGGTTGTTGATTTTATTGAGTTTTTAAAAATTATTTGTATATTTTAGATATTTACATATAGATAACTAGTCCTTTATTAGATACATCTTTTGCATATATTTTCTCCTCTCAGCATCTTTTCATAATTTAGAACAGGATTTCACTTTTTGATTAATAGCATTCATATGAATAGCAATCTAGATAATCTATTACCAAAGTCTGTCAAAATAATGAAAATCCATACATTGCATTGAAAGTACATTGTGGTATTATTAAACATAAAAAATCCTTTCAGAATATTTAAGAGAAGGAAATAAAGAGAGGAGAGACAGGAAAGGAAGGAGAGGAAGGGGGAAAAGGAAAGAAGAGAATATGTGGGGGAAAGAAGGAGAGGGAAAAAGAAGTATCCATAAAATTTTTTCATTGGTATATCAGGCTTTAAAGGCTGATCAACAGAAATTATTTCATAAAGCTGTACAAACTTTAATTACTATCAACATGAGAGAAGTGGGTTTAGTTTAGTTGAGCCTATATTAGCAATTTAAAATCTTCACTAAATTCCCATAATAGCCATATTGGATTGGGGGAAAAGTAAGTAAATGAATAAATATGCATAACACATTTTTTCCATTGCCATTACCAATATTCTGTGTGCACTCATATATTCAATGAATATATTTTTGCTTAAATCATACCACTAAGAGTCTGAAACTGACTAGAAGTAAAAATCAGATAAAAGAATATAGTAATGTTAACCAAATGTGCAGTTTGATGTGGAAGAAGGTTTAACTTTATCATACAAATTCAGTTCAGTGGAGATTATTTAAAACAATACTTGATTAAAATGTTTTCTATATGCATTGCTTACCCGACTAAAACATCACATCACTACAGAATTGGGACTTTAACCCCAAGAAGTACTCCAGAGCAGAACCATGGTTAGCCAGGTGTTGGCATAACTAGTTATTATTTTTTCAACCTATGTATTATAAAACATACCAACTAATGACTAATGTTATAGAAATACAAAATTGAAGTAGTAGTTCTCAGCAATTAAACTATTGAATTAGCTGTTACTAAGTAATAAAAGATTGGCAAATGTTAATTCCATTGTTGTAATGATAGTTTAATATTGATTTCTGACTAGTTAAATTAAAAAGATATAAACTTTTTAAAATTAGTGTTTTAGGTTTTTTTTTTTTTTTTTTTTGAGACAGAGTTTCGCTTTTGTTACCCAGGCTGGAGTGCAATGGTGCAATCTTGGCTCACCACAACCTCCACCTCCTGGGTTCAGGCAATTCTCCTGCCTCAGCCTCCTGAGTAGCTGGGATTACAGGCACGCGCCACCATGCCCAGCTAATTTTTTGTATTTTTAGTAGAGACGGGGTTTCACCATGTTGACCAGGATGGTCTCGATCTCCTGACCTCATGATCCACCCGCCTCGGCCTCCCAAAGTGCTGGGATTACAGGCTTGAGCCACCGCGCCCGGCCTTTTTTAGGTTTTTTAAAGCAACTTAAAAAATTTATTTGAAATGAATAAAGTTTTCTTCCTAAATTGAAACTTCATGCCTAAAAATATTTAATGTTATATGTAGGTATTATTGAAATAGAACTTCAAATATGTTTATTTTAAAAACCTTTAAAAGAAAGTTTTTGGAAAGTCTATGTTCTTTTTAAAGTATTTCTTTTTAAATTTTAAATTTTGACATAATTGTAGATTCAGATTCAGCTACAGAAGTAATATTTACAGGGATCCTGTGTGCACTTTACCCTGTTTCCCAAATGGTTGTGCAGTCGATCTACAGTATGACATCACAACCAGCAAACTGACACTGATACAGTCTAACCATCCATTCGTCAGTTTTAAATGCATTCATTTTTCTTTGTGTGTATTAAATTCCATGCAATTTTATCTCATGTAGGTTCCTGTATCTGTCACTACAGTCAAGACACCTTCCATGACCACAAGAATACTTCCCCTTGCCCCGTTCCTGACCCCTGGCAACCACTAATCCATTCACCATTTTTATAATTTTGTCAGTTCAAGAATTTTGTTGTATCAGAACATACAATCATTTAGAACTGGCTTTTTTCGACTTAGCAAAATTCTCTTGAGATCCCTCTAAGTTGTTCATGTAACAATAGTTAGATGAATGCAACCTTTTTGTTTTTTTTTGAGACAGCGTCTTGCTTTGTCACCCAGGCTGGAGTGCAGTGGCGCAATATCGGCTCACCACAACCTCCTCCTCCCAGGTCCAAGCAGTTCTCAGGCCTTAGCCTCCCAAGTAGCTGGGACTGCAGGTGCTCACCGCTATGCTTCGCTAATTTTTGTAATTTTAGTAGAGATAGCATTTCACCCATTGGCCAGGCTTCTTATTATATATTCTGATATTAGAGAATATATAATTTTCCAAATGTAACAGTAAAAAAATAATTCAGTTAGAAAATGTGCACAAGACATGAACAGACATTTCACCAAAGACGATGTATAGGTGACAAGCACATTGGAAAGATATTCAGCATCATTAGCCATCAGTACACACCTACCTGTTAGAACAACTAAAAAGAAAAGTAGTGATGATAACAAAGGCTGGCAAGGATGCAGAGAAACAATCGCACTTGCATTGCTGGTTAGAATGTAAATTTTTAAATTTCCCTCAACTCTTCAATGTTGATTTTTTTTGTGTGTGAGTAATTTTCATAAGTTGAATGTCTAGGAACAGATATAACCATGTTTAAATTTGTGATGTATATACTCATCTTTTTGTCAGACTTTTAAGTCAGGAAAATGTTCTTATTTCTACCTGATTGTCACCATGTTATTACTGGTAGAAAACACTTTTTATTCACATAACTGTGTTACTGTGTATGTATTTTTAGAACTTTTTTATTAGATGAAAAAAATATATGGTACTTCAGCTCTATTTACTTCTTAGAATGAGATATACACACTGGATAAAACTAGTTGATTTTTGGAAGTAGATATATCTTTATTTTATAGTTAAGGAAAGTGTTGGCCACCAAGGCCATCATTTTAATTTTGAATACATATGAGTTGACCTTTTTGCCACTTACAGTTTTGGAAGTTTTCAGGGGGATACAAATGCACATCCCTTGGAAAATTTATGG
Organism: Saguinus oedipus; assembly: GCA_031835075.1. Lineage (NCBI taxonomy): Eukaryota > Metazoa > Chordata > Mammalia > Primates > Cebidae > Saguinus > Saguinus oedipus. Next base: position 146,460,594 of record CM063170.1, read on the forward strand.
TTTTACTTTTTAGCCTAGAAAATAACTGTTATGAAGATGTCAATAAGGAATTCTTTTGTCTCAGGCATCAAAAGTCTCATCGTGAATTAATTTAGGGAAAAAAAGAGTATTTATTGCCTGTTGAGCAATTCAGAGCCCAGAATCCAAAATCCGAAATGCTTTAAAATCTGACTTTTTGAGCACCAACATGAAATTCAAAGGAGATGTTTATTGGAAAATTTCAGATTTCAGATTTTTGGATGGATTCCTGATGCTCAACTGGTATAATGCAAATATTTCCAGATCTGAAAGAACCTGAAATCTGAAGCACTTCCAGTCCCAAGCATTTCAGATGAGGAATATGCAATTTGTATAAGAAGCATAGAGTATCATAAGGAACTCAGGAACCAAAATGTAGTTGAGACGTAGGCATAATTAAAATCAGGGACAATTTATAACTCTTTGTTATTCTTTCCTTGGGTCTTTCTGGATTTTCTTTTTCATTCCATTTGGCTTTCTTTGTCTTTAGTTGTATTATGTCCCAGGTATCAAGAGAAACACTCTCTTTTACTGAACTTTAGCATTTCAAAATTCCAGGAGAAGGATTTTTTTTTTTTCTCCCTCATGTTTTGGTATGATATCCAGCCTTGACAAACCTATTGTACAAATTGAAAAGTAACTACAAGGTGCCTCTCAGTCACCTACAGGATATGGTTCAGCTTCACACAACCTTCAAGTCCCCATTATCTGTCTTGTGCCTTCATTCCACTGTCATCCTTATCACTCAATCTTATTCTTTTTTATCCAACTACACTGGTATGGCTTTTAGTTTCTCTGCAGAAATCATGCTAGTTTTCTTTTCAGTGTTCTTGCTGATATTTTTACCTTGTCTGGAAATTCGTAACTCCTTCACTTATTCTTTAATACAAAAATTCTTAGTCCTGGGGCTGGGGCTGGGGCAGGAGAAAGTGGAAGGATATTGTTTCAACAAGCGTATCAAATATTATCATAATCACATATTTGGAAAATTAAGTTTGTTTCTTGGTTTTCAATTTAAATTACTAAAAGCAAACTTTGTTATAGTCTTGCTTAGTAGAAATATGGTATGATTCTTGGTCAGACTTCCTTTGAGGACTACTCATCAGATTCTTTGAGGAGAGAACTTTGATATATTTCTAAAGGGGGAAAGTTTGAAATAGTTTAGCAAACTGTTGCTTTTGTCACTATTAGGAAGAATGTCCATAGTCCTTACATTTGAGCAAATCATACACAAAACTACTAATTACTTCGTGCATACCAGTCAACTGCATATTGTATTTGTTAGCCAAAAAGGTGTGTGCAAGCATTGATTTTATGTGATAATTACATGACGTGAAATTAGAAACAGTTGTATAATAAGTGTAAAATAAATGTATATTGATTGAATCTTGAACTCTGTCCTTAGTGGACTTAATTCCAGCACTTGAAGATTCATTGTAGACAAGCCCATACCAGTGTGACTTATTAGTTACTTGGATGATCATAATGTATACAATTTTCCACTGTATTTAAAAGTGCACCAAAAATACTGTTAAAAATTATAAGAACAATTAAAATATAATACAGAGCAATTTCAGCATTTAGAATATTTTTAAGCATTTACACAATTTTAATGTCAATATTCATTTCAGTACCAAGAAAAAATATTTAAAAATACTTATTTAAAAGAATGATTGCTTTCAAAAATAATTTTAAAAATAGTAATTTCTAGGATATTTTGTCTAAACCTATTGTTATTTTAGATGTTTTTTTCTCTAGCTTTAAACAGGCAATATGAACTGAGTCTTAATATCTTTTTACATGTCGATTTGTCTCATAAAATTACTCTCACTTAATTGGTTTCTGGAAATTGGTAGTTTAAATGTAGAAAATAAAGTTATTATGACTAAATCAATTGTCAGTCAAATATATTCAGTGATAAAAGACTATTGGTTATTTTGTTTTGAAATTTGTAGAAGGGCACACCGAAAAGAATATTCCATTTGAAATGAAGTATCCATGCATCATGTATTTACTGATATATTCTTTAGAGAATATAACCTCCCTTTCCGTCTTTTGAATAGCGAGCATAGTTGAAAATTTAAGACATTCATCAAAGCAATTCCACTGCCAACACTAGTCTGGTCCCTATGGGATTTCCTTGAGTGCTTTCTCTTGGCTAGTTCTCAAGTTAAGTGATGGGGCTTTCATTGTATTTCTAGGGTGATTATTTCACCATTTAATAGACTTCACTTTTAGAAAGTGTTTTTCTTTGTTCAGGTAAATACCACTATTATGGTCATGCATTTTATGCCACCTTGATGTTTTCCCTTTACTTATTCTCTCCTTTGCCCCCATTGCCATATTTATATTTGTGTGAAGTTGATTTGTTCTTTGTATAGAAAGCAAAAAGTGTTATAAGGAATGATCTACATAGTGTATGGTAGTTTTAAGGAGTAAATTTAGGTTTCTAGTAGACTTAAATGCTAGGAATAGTAATTTCTACCTAGTCTTGCTTTTAAATTACTCTTACAGCGTATTTTTTATAGCTCTTTTTAAGCTATTCTGCAATAAAGTAAGGGTTTTAATTTCTGAATGATTTCAACGATTTATATTCAGGAATACTTCTGCTTTTCCTATTTTGAGGCATGGATTATAAACTTGGAAAGGAGGAGATGACAGAAGATTTAATGAAAGATTTCTTTAGCTAAAGTAAAAAGTATACATAATGCTATTTAAATGTGGTATATATTACAAAGTGATATTTTTATTATATTATTATGTAATTATATTGTGAATTTGTGCCAATGTCAACTGAAACAAATTAACAAATATAATTACATAATGTGAAGACATATGGTAAAGTGCTGAGATGTCAATTACCTATTACTTACTCAACTATATTAAATGTACTTTGTTATAAACAAAAATACAATAGTTTGTTAATTTGTTTCAGATGACATTGATACAAATTCACAAAATAATTACATAATTATTTAAGATTGTAATGTAATGTAACTTTTTCCCAGAAGGCACAAATTAAAATTGTATACACCACAAAAGAGCTCTGAGAATTGTTATTTACTACGTGATCCTTCACTAAATAGATAAATTTGGTTTCCTGAAAATAGATTTTCTTTCTGCTACCCACCATGTTCTATACAAAAGTTACAAAACTTTCTTAGTGGAAATGGTTATTCAAAAGAAAACAGAAATGCTTGTGTTAGTGATGAGTCAGCATTAAGAAATAAGATACTAAATGTCAAGAGTTTAAAAATCCAGCATATTGAACACCATGTGAAAATGCCATTTACTAAATAGAATATGATAGTTATTCTTTAAAAGATTATATTTCTTGAGCATTAAAACATTAAAATATTCTCAGTGATGTACTTCAAAAACAATCAAAAGTCATTTCTGAGAAACAGTAACATACCACAATCAAATTAAGTTCCTTATTGAGATAGCATGTTTAGAAAGTAAAGAAATTTAAGAAAACAAAGACTCTTACTTAACAAAAGTCATTTTTATTATTTAAGGAAATGTTGAGGAATATTTCAGATCTATGCTATAAGCATACCTAAAACTGAAAACCTCAATATTTATTTGGAAAAATCTTAAACATTAGAATAGATTCCATCTTAAGGTATATATAGCCTTTATTATTACATATGTCAGTGATTGCATGGCAAACCTTTTGGCTGTTTAGCCAGCTGGACATGCATATTCTATTTTCTTTCTTTCTTGGAGGTAATATTTGCATGCAGTGAATTGCACAAATCTTGAACATGCAATTTCATGAGTTTTGAAGATTTATACACCTATATAACCACCTCAATGAAGAAACCTAACTTAAACATTGCTTTAGAATGTTCCTTTGTGGCCCTGGCCCCCACAGGCAAGGACTCTTCTGATTTCTTTCATAATCAAGTATTTTTTCCAGTCCTTGCCCTTTAGATAAATACAGTCATACAGTATGCAATCTGTTATGGCCAGCTTCTTCTGTTAATTGTAATGTTTGTTTGTGAGATTCATCCTAGTTGTTGCTGTATCACTTGTTCATTTTTTTAAAGCTGTTGTGTAGTATTCTGTCTGCATATCCACCACATTTTGATTGTCCATCTATTGGTTGATGGACCTTGGCATGGTTATAATTGTGACGATTATAAAGCTGATATGAACCTTTATGTACATATCTTTGTGCAAATATGTTTTATTTCTTTTGGGTAAATATTTGGGAGGAGAAATTATTTTGGAGAGTAGGTATATATTTATAAGAAACTGGCACACTATTTTCAAATGAGATTGTACTGTTTTGTATTACTACCAGCAAAGAATTAGAGTTTGAATTGTTCCTCATTGTTACTGACATTCAGTGTTGTCAGTCTCTTAAATGTTCACAGTTCTAGTGTACCTTGTCCTGCAAATTCTAGTTGTTCCTTCAGTCCTGAACTCCAGCCTCTTTCTCCTCAGCTCAGTGAGATTGACACACCTTTGCTCAGTGACATTGGGCTTTATCTTTCTTCATTGTGGTAGCTTGTATCTTCTGTCAGAAATCTGTGGCTCAATTTGTGCATTTCTTCATTCACACCATAAGAGTCTTATGCTGTCTATTGTCTGATGCTTGAAAAGTTACTTCCAACTTGTTTATTTTCTCCCCAGATTTACAATATTACAGTAGGAATGAAAGCCTGGTACCAGTTCTCTGTCACAGTCAGAGCAAAATCCCCACCTCTCATCCCCTTTTTAATTTAAATCTTTACATTCAAAGAGATTTTTTTTACTATATTTTTGAAAATGCCGTTTTGCTGTGCTTTGGGTACTACCCAGTTTGAATATTGAGCCTACTCTAAATTTACTTAAAGAGTCATGAATATGTATTTGCTAATTGTAGTTTCTTTTTCTTTTTTTTTTTTTTTGCCAATCATTGAGAGCTTATAAGGTTGCTGAGGTTGGTTGGCCTTGAACTCTTGGCCTCGCCTTCGCAAGCGCCACGACATCCGGCCGGAGCCACTTTGGGCCCGGTAATTGTAGTTTCTTTTGTAGTTAAGAAAATGTTACTTGTAGTTACAATTCATGTGCAGTTAATTTAGTCATTTTGGGGAACCATAAGTGAAATAAAATTGTGAATATTTGCCTAAGTAATTTTTCTGCTTTTTTGTTGGTACAAATTCTAGAAGGAGAAATATGTTATTTAGAGAGAGAGCTGTAAAGAAAATTTGGGGAAAACATTCAGACATGGATGTAATGAGTTTTGAAACCTATAATGAGGGAGAGAAAGTCAAATAAAATAAAATTTTCCTGATTAACAAAAAAAAGACAAATTATATTGTGATAATCTTATTTCATTCATTTGTTAATATCAGAGATTCTGTTTATTTAGTCACTATTTCTCAGATTGTTTTTCACTGAATTATCCCTTCTTGCAGAAGAGTACAAACTGGGTGTATGGCCTATTAGCCAGCATAACTGCAAAATTTCTTTGAAGTGGCTTATACTGCCTTAAATAGTTCATATGAAGCTTTCTGTTAATATGGCAGAAAGTAATAAATATATATTTTTGGAAGATGCAAATGCATCATCTGTAACAAAGTCAGTGGTATGGAGAGAGGGTATAAGTGCTTTTAGGGGAGGTTGTTAGAGAGGCAAATGGATTCCTAAGCAGAAACCCCTAGGAATTGGAAGTACCAGTTACCTCTAAATGTGGATGTATAAAACAGTGCTTAAACCATGAAAATTTGTTTAAGGTTTCTAAGGGACACTTGGACCACCCAGGCAGTTTTACACCTAGTTCTCCCTCCTTTCATTTTTAGAAAAAAAAAAAAAAAAATCAGGGTTCACAATACCAAACACTGGTAAAGGAAGACTGAGGGATGGACTGTACAAAGAATGTGAGGATTAAATGAAGGTCTTCACAATTAAAAAAGGGAACTGGTTCTCTTCTTTTGCTTAGTTGTGAGTCTTCTAGCAGCCAGTCTTATAACTCCCAAGTAAAAGAGTAAGCTGATCCAGAAAACCGACCATTAGATATTGGCAGTTAGGGAGGTCATTGAAGGGAAGGTCTCTGTGTGATCACACTATACTCTATCCTTCCTACTCTATACTGAAGTTTCCTCACTCTGTTCTGCCTGTTGTCCAATGCCTAATGCCTAAAACGTTACTTCATGTATTTGTTTCCAGAGTAACTGTTACTCTGTAAATAGAGTTGATAATCCATTTTTTATTTCTTCAGTCTTAATTGTGAATGGATAGGCAAGGATTGCCAGGCATTTGGGAAAATATTAATATAAACGCAATGATCAAATAAAATTAAAAAAACCGTGAAACAGCTTTGAGTAAACAGAGACGTTGAGAGAACAGAATAGGTTTTTAGTAATTTATAATTAATATTTTCAGATAAATAAAAGAGGCATCAGTAAAGCAAAGATAGAATATATACTCTTAAAACAGCTGTCAGAGAAAGAAGAGTTCTTGGAGATTAAAATAAAGTTTATAAAATAGTAGAGTGGTAAAAGATAAACAGAGGCAGAGGCAGTCTTTCAGGAAATGAAAAAGAGATGAGCAAAGAAAGAGGAGAGATAAGAAAATTTGATGATCAATCCAGAAAGTTAATTCTCTAATAAGAGTTTCAGAAAGAGGAAAAGAGGAAAATGATAGAGAAGAAGTTAATTTAATAAAAGATAAAATATTAGTGTATGAATGAAAAATAGTTTAAAAAATGCTTTGGTTATTCTGTTATTGAAAATGCCTATCCTTATTTTGAGGTTTGTTGTTGACCCTACTAGCTGTTTATTAAGAATCTACATTTGGATGGGTAGTACATTATATGGATAATATTTACTCAAACGCAATTTGGAAGTGTTTGTTCATGTAGACATTACTGCTCTCTCATAATCTCATTGTTATAAGGAAACACATGGACACAGAGAGGCGGTCTACTATACACTGTGGTCTATTGGGGGGAATGGGGGAGGGACAGTGGGGGGGGCTGGGGAGGGATAGCCTGGGGATGAATGCCAAGTGTGGGTGAAGGGGAGGAAGGCAGCAAAACACACTGCCATGTGTGTACCTATGCAACTATCTTGCACGTTCTGCACATGTACCCCAAAACCTATAATGCAATAAAAATTAAAAAAAAAAAAAAAGCACTCCCTAAATCTAAATGCATATATGAGATTTTATCTTTTTAAAACAATTTGAGAAAAGCTAGTTACATTCAATACCTTCAACTTTGTGAGGTGACGGCGTTTCTACCAAGTAAAGGACAAGTAACATCATCTTCTGTAATGGTCTTTTATGTTTCTGTGCTAGGAGGAAGTTCATGATGACAAATGGATTAGATCATCTAATAGTTATTTTTCCATTTAAAAGGAATTCTTGTTTTCTTTTTAATAAATTGAGAAAACAAGTATTCTATATATAACAGTTTACAAGAGGGATTGGATCTCTGTATAGATTGTGAAAGAATCATTGTCTATATTCTATAGACAATGGAATTTATATTGATAATTAATGTAAGAAAAATGATTTTATATTGGTAATTAATGTAAGATCAGTGTCAACCTATGAAAGAGACTTTGAGTATATTTTTTAAGTAAATCAATGTAACTTACCTGATAAATATAGTTATTAAATGCCAAATACTGTAAAATCATCATGGATTTTGAAAAATAAAAGAGGAAAGTGAGGAGGAAGTAATTCGTGAATGGACAAAGACAATTTGATGATAGGCTCTCAAGATTCATTTTAAATACTAATTTTTTTTTCTCATAAGACATTACACTAAGGAATTGCAAACAGTTTTAATTGTGGGAGGCAGAAAGGAATGTTGCTCAGTTTTACTGTAAGAAACTGCTTTTTCCCCTTTAGTTATGAAATAGAAAATATGATAGTCATAAAGAACTAATCTTATGTAAAAGACATTCAAAAAAATGCAAAATGTTTATTTTTTCTATGGTTATATTCATTCGTTTTATAATTCTCCCCTTTAACCTCTTGCCAGATTGCTTTACTTGTTCAATACTGTGTGCTACTAAGAACTGACATCAGTAGCAGTCCAAGCTATTCTGTTCCCCAACCATGCAAATTGAGAGAAGAAATGTGTTTCAGTGCTGCTTATATTTCTAAATTATATATTGTTATATTTGCAAGGCAGTAATTCCTTTCTTTAGAGCATTTATAATTTATTGAGACTTGTTAGTCATTGAGATGGGTTGATGGAGAATGTAAGAAAGTTTGAGGGCAGTGGGAATGTTTAACCAAGAGTGCTAGAGCATGCAATTAAATGATATCCTTTATTTCCTCCCTTATCTTCAGATTCCTGTTTGAATTCAATGTGTAATAATAGCTTATGGAGTATACCAATTTTAATGGAATCCTTACTAGCTCTTCAACTGCTTTGCTTATTGCTGAAGGATAGAAAAATGTGGAAGCTTTCGATTAACTCTTATAAATCTACTGAAATGTATCACAGAGTTTACCACTGAGTCATTCCATAAGTTTCTCCTTTTTGCTTTTAATACACTTTTTTTTTTTTCTATGTGAATACAGTTATTGAGTTTCTGGAAACATAAAGTTCTCGGGTTTCTAGAAACATAAATAAATAACAGATGGTTGTTAACGCGTAACAATGAATACGATGGGAACAGAGGACTTTCATCTTGTCCCTAGTTGTCACCATGTCAGCCATCATGTGGTGGACATCTGTGACTGTTGAGCGTAGTCCCTGCTGCTGTTTTAGAGTCTCTCAGGTCTGGTGTTAGTCATATTTACATTAGCTTCTTTTCTTTTTCTTGTTCTTTTTTTTTTTTTTTTTTTTTTTTGGAGACAGAGGAGTCTTGCTCTGTCACCCAGGTTGGAGTTGCAGTGGTGTGATCTCGGCTCACTGCAATGTCCACCTCCCGAGTTCAAGCAGTTCTGCCTCAGGCCCCTGAATAGCTGGGATTACAAGCGTGTGCCATCACACTCAGCTAATTTTTGTATTTTTAGTAGAGACTAGAGACAGGGTTTCACCATGTTGGCCAGGCTGGTCTCCAATTCTTGACCTTAAGTGATCTGCCCATCTGGGCCTCCCAAAGTGCTGAGATTACAGGTGTGAGCCACTGCGTTTAGCCTGCATTAGCTTATTTGCAAGAAATCTCATTTTCAGTCACTTCTTAGTCTGTAAAAAATGTAATTCCGAATAAATGAGAATTGAGAAGGGTCCCAAATAAGGGTAACTTTCTTTTAAATTGATCTATAGTTGTGTAAACTGATTGATTAATGTTGATTGGTATTTCTTTACTCATCAGCATTGCAAAATTTCAAAATTGAGCTTCATTAATGAAACCATTTTATTGTTCACATGTCTGTAAATTGCATGTCTGTTGACAGTGCACTGTAAACAAAATAAAGCATTAAAATTTAGATAAATTCAGGGAAAATACCACATATAAACATTTAAATCATAATAGATTCCTAATATTTATGGCTTCAATATCCAAATCATGAGCAACTCCTACAGGTCTATGACAGGTAATGGTCTGGAATTTTATATAGCTATGAATTTTAATTTTGCACCACTGATACTTAGGTGGGTGGGTTGCCTATTCATCTATATATAATATGAGGCTTTGTTTTGTACCTGTCATTACAATAAACTTTGAAGTGTTTAAAGCATTGTGTCTTCGTGGAGAAATGGTCATCAAGTCAGACAATTTTAGGGAATACTGAAAATGCTCTTAGCTTGAGATGTAGCAAATTGTATCAGAAATATGTCCCTTGAGAGCATTGTGGCTTTCAAAATGCTAGGAGGTAGTAGAAAGATTTGTTTTTGTTAATGTGCAGAATTTGCTAAGGTTTTAAAAAATCCAGCCATCATGTCAAAGGTCTTCTGTATAGAATTTTTAAAGAACTGCTATAGTAGGGGGTATTAAGATTTTTAAATAAAATAAAACAAAAATCTATGTTAACTTAAAGGATAATTTTAAAAACGTACCCTAAGTTCTTAGAAAGTCTTCTCCACCTCATGACCTCTGCTATCTATATAAGAAATTACTTAACTGAATAAATCTTCAGCCTCTCACTATCTTAAATTACCATAGAATTAAAAACTCCAGAATATAATGAATTTATTCTACAAGTACAGCCCATGAGTGAATTTCAGATGTTCAAATTGTACCTCAGAGGAATTTCGGTTATGCATCTTTTAAAGAATAATATTTTCAATAAATCGTTATTTATAAAAGTTCCCAAATCATTGCTCATTTTTATTTTCTTCTATCCTTATTAAGGTATAATTTCTCAATTATACCTTAATAAGGATATAACCTATAATTGGGAAATTATACCTTAATAAGGATAGAAGAAAATAAAAATGGTAAGTTAATCAATTTTTCTTCTCTCAGTCTCTCATATTTTCTCCCAGATTAAGTAAGGGTGCATCTGTGAATCACACTGATTTCATTTTGTTAAAAAGCTTAAGAAATTAAGAGTAAATTATAAGTAATAATTGTAACTGACAATAGAATAACTGTTAGAAATATGAACTTGCTTTATGAATGCTATATTTATTCTGATTGTGTTAAACATGTTTATTTTTTAAATTTTAAATAAAATATTTTTCTCTTAAAGCTTCTAATAATGGAAAATGTTAAGGAAACAATTATCTGGTTAGGTAAGAATTTGAGTTAATCTCATTATATAATAGCATCCTAAAGTTGTACAGCTTTAAACAAATATTAAAATTAGTAATGTTTCAATTCAAAATAAAAAGAAATGTGAACTTTTTCTGACACAGGTCATAATGAAATAATTCTCCCTTAAAAAAATTTAAACACATATAACCTATGAGAATAAAATTAACATAGCTTCTGTAAGGAGTTTTTGTGGAAAAAAAAATTCTTAGCATGTCTTGAAGTAATAAATATGTTGCTGATTAGGTTAATCAATAGTCATTATTGATTTATATTATTATAGATTCAATTCCAAAAATGCAAAAAGATACTATGGAACTAGAGAATTTTATATCTTGACTAGAATACCAGAATAATGGTAATATTGCTTATTGAAATTACTGAGGATAATGATAAGTGATCTTCAGGCTGTTTATTTATTTTTAACTTTTAAGTTCAGGGTTACATGTGCAGCTTTATTACATAGGTAACCCTGTGTCATGGTGTTTTGTTGTACAGATTATTTCATCACCCATGTATTAAGCCTGGTACTCATTTTCATTTTTCCTGATCCTCTCCCTCCTCCCATCCTCCACCTTCCATTCTCCCACAGGGGCCCCTATGTGTGTTGTTCCTCCCACGTGGTATCCATGTGTTCACATCATTTAGCTTCCATTTATAAATGAGAATGCACAGAATTTTGTTTTCTGTTTCTGTGTGGTTTGCTAAGGATAATGGCCTCCACTTCCATCCATGTCCTGCAAAGGACATAATCTTGTATTTTCTTTTATGGCTGCATAGTATTTCTTGGTATATATGTACCACATTTTTCTTTTCTCTCTGTTTTTTTTTTTTTTTTTTTTTTTTTTTTTTGATATGGAGTCTTACTCTGTTACACAGGCTGGGGTGCAGTGATGCGATCTTAGTGCACTGCAACCTCTGCCACCTGGGTTCAAGCAATTCTTCTGCCTTGGCCTCCCGAGTAGCGGGGATTACAGGTGTGTGCTACCATGCCCAGCTAATTTTTGTATTTTTAGTAGAGATGGGGTTCCACCATGTTGGCCGGTCAGGTCTCAAACTTCTGACCTCAAGTGATCCGCCCACCTTGGCCTCCCAAAGTGCTGAGATTACAAGTGTGAGCCACTACTACGCCCAGTCACATTTTTCTTATCCATTATATCATTGATGGGCATCTAGGTTGATTCCATGTCTTTGTTCTTGTTGCTATTGTGAATAGTGCTGCAATGAATGTACACATGCATTTTTCTTTATAAAAGAATGATTTATAAAGAAATCATTTGGCCAGGCTGGGTAAAATGGTATTTCTGTTTTTATGTCTTTGAGGAATCTCCATACTGTCTTCCAAAATGGTTGAACTAATTTACACTTCCACCAACAGTAAAAAAGTGTTCCTGTTTCTTTTTTTCTTTTTTTTTTTTTTTTGAGACTGAGTCTTGCTCTGTAACCCAGGCTGGAGTGCAGTGGTGCAATCTCAGCTCACTGCAACCTCCACCTCCCGAGTTCAAGTGATTCTCAGGCCTCAGCCTCCCAAGCAGCTGGGATTTCAGACATGTGCCTCAACATGTGGCTAATTTTTTTTTATTATTTTATTTTTATTTTATTTTTTTTTGAGACGGAGTTTCGCTCTTGTTACCCAGGCTGGAGTGCAATGGCACGATCTTGGCTCACCACAACCTCTGTCTCCTGGGTTCAGGCAATTCTCCTGCCTCAGCCTCCTGAGTAGCTGGGATTACAGGCACGTGCCACCATGCCCAGCTAATTTTTTGTATTTTTAGTAGAGATGGGGTTTCACCAAGTTGACCGGGATGGTCTCGATCTCTTGACCTCGTGATCCACCCGTCTCGCCCTCCCAAAGTGCTGGGATTACAGGCTTGAGCCACCGCGCCCGGCTTTTTTTTAAAAATTTTGAGTAGAGATAGCGTTTCGCCATGTTGGCCAGGCTAGTCTCAAACTCTTGACCTCAAGTGATCTGCTGGCCTCAGCCTCCCAAAGTGTTGGGATTACAGGTGTGAGCCACTGTACCTGGCCCTCATTGTGGTTTTGATTTGCATTTCTCTAATGATGAGTGAGCTTTTTTTTTTTCATATGGTTGTTGTAGACTTATAAATTCCAAGTGGACAGATTGTGATTTTTTTTATCATTCACATGTGTGCCTAGCAGAGCACTTAATAAGTATCCAGTGATATTCATGAAAGTAATGTGAGTGATCAGATATGTGTTGTATGAGATTCTAGCAGTACAAGGAACTGTGATGTAATCTTCCAGTCCATTTCAGGTACATAAAAATGCTGAGGAAAGAAATGATGAGAATATGCGTTGGTGAGAAAGGAAATAACTTAAAGCCAGGCCATGCGTTATGCTGCAGTGCATCATTTGGTCTATACATAAACTGTATAGACTTGGGCTTGGGTTTTAATGCTTGCATGGTGATAGGAGATTAGGAAATTAGGGATGGGTTTGGTGGATGAGGAGAAGATGGGCCTGTGCACATGTTTGAACGGAGTCAGAATTTACACTGTCCCCCATCACAGGGATCTCAAAATATGAGATGAACATAATTCCCGATACTCTTGCAAAGCAAATGCTAAGCTATTCGGAAGCTAAGGCAAAGCCTGCACAAATGAGAATCTTAGGCAAAGAATACCCGCTCTGAAGATAAGTTAATAATAAAAAACTCCAGCCTAATGAATTAACTTGACTACTAATAATATATTCAGCAGCCACAAGACAAAGGAGGTTTATTACCATAAAACATGAAGTAATGTGACAAACGTAAAGGAATATAAAATATATTTTAAGTAATTAAGCAGATTTTAGGGAATATAAGCATAATGAAAGGTAACAAAGGAAAGTAAACACGGAAAATAGGAAAACAAAATAAGATGGTCGATATAAATTTTTTAATCAATTATGCAAATATAAACTCTCCAGTTAAAAGACAGATTCTAGATTCTATGAAAAGCAAAATCCAACTCTATGCTGTTTATAAAAAATATCTAAAATATAAGGATTGTAAGCATTGGAAAGCAAGAGATAAAAATAATATACCAGACAAAGACTAATCAAAATATAAGTGAGATAATTTTAGTATCCTACCAAAAATACACTTGAACGCAATAAGTTGCTAAGAATCGGGGAGAGACCAAATGAGAAGGAAGACAAAATAATCTGTAGAATATGTATTCACCTTACAATGTAACCTCAAAATACATAAAGCAACAGTGGACTCAATTACAAATTGAAATTTAGAAATACAAAATCACATTGAAAGTTTTAAAAACACCTCTCTCAAAAACCAATATATTAAGCAGATGAGAAAATAGATTTGTACAGTATATTTTAATAAGGTTACTATTTTAATGGAAGGAAGGATAGATGCGTAAATAGATCTCTTATTCCAGCAATTAGAGAATGTACATTTTTTCCACACATACTAAAACATGACAAAATTTAAGTATGTACTAGACCATAAAGGAATTCTCAACCAGAGACCAACATACAGTCCAGTTTTCTGTAGTAACTTAATTACAAAAAGATTGTTTCCCTCACAGATATAAAGCACACACATACAAACACAAGAAAATTAATGGGCCAAGGAAGACAATAAAGGGAAGATTATGAAACCTTTAGAATTGAACATTAGCCAAAATACTGCTTGTCAGAACTTGCAACTAATGAATTAGCATAGCTTTAAATGCATATTTTGGCAAAGATTGAAGATTGGTGAATCAGGTTTTCAACTCATGACATGTGATCTAAGAAAGAGGATGTATAACAAATAGAATCCCCAGAATGGATGCTGAGGGGAGCTCTAGGATGACCAAAATACAAGTTGACTCTTGGAGCAGGGGTTGGTCAGAGGGCCTGGAAGGATGAATCCAAGGGGGCTGAGGGTGGGGGTTAAGTGGGTGATTATCTGATGTGCTAGATCATTTCGAATTAGAGTTAAAATTTGCCAAATCTGAATTGTTTCTAATATTTTCCCCATTCTTACTTTCCATCTATTTTATGCTTCCATTTCTAAAGAAATATACTTTGGATTTTTTTTCGAATTTCTTAGAAAATAGTCATTTTCCCAAAGTTTGTTGAAGTATTATATTTCCTTTTAAAATTATTTTATTTTATTTTTTATTAAATTTAAAGGAAGTATTTTTGTTCTGTTTAAAATATGTGCTGAATGGACAACTCAGTTTCAGATTTGATTTTCTCTATTTCTACATCATGGGAGTGAATTTAATTGATTTTCTTATAGTACTTGATTTAGGATAAACTGTCACTTTTAATCAAAAGCCGTTTTTTGTTTTCTTTGAGAGAAGAAAGTTGACCTGAAAGATTAAACACAAAGCAAGTGCTGTGCTTACTAACATAAAATGAACAAAATGAACACATTATGTCATGGGCTGCTTGTCTCCCTCAAAAGACAAAGAGTAAGGCAGCCCAGGCCGTCCTTCTGTAAGCTGGAACAGCTGGAGTCTGACATTTTTCTTCTCTAAATTTAAAGACTGGCAAATGTTCATAGTGGGTCTTACTTGTCTTTTACACATTTGGTCTCCTATGTTCTTTTTGGCTTGAGATCCTTGTTAGTGTGCAGCATGAATTTGAGGAGAAAAAGTCCTCATTTTAGGATGGAATATTTAAAATAAACAGGCTGTGTGTTTATTACTGTGGAAACCAGACAGTAAATATGACTGTAAACAGAATGATTTCAAAAGACTAAGTGATTAAATGCTAACAGACTACAATAATACTATTATTACTTCATAACTTTTATTTCTACCCTAATTATTGAAGTGCTTTCCGAAGTAATTTTGTGATTTTCATGTTAATCTTTTGCCATATATGATTTTTTAGTTTCAGTAGAAACTTAGCCAATTTTTCTATAGAATAGAGAAACTTGAAGATATACTTGATTATAGCAATTATGATTGCCAGAATCTTATGAAGGTAATAGATTATCAGGAATGACATGGCATTTTTCATGTTTGTTAACTACCAATACATACTTAGTAACATTGTGTCTTGTGAGCTTGCTACAATGGTGTGCGTTCTCCTGTAGTCTGTTTATAGGTGCTTACTCTAAAAAAAAAAAAAACTAGTTTTAACTATCCAATTCCTTTAGGATGTAATTTAAGCTTTTATGTAATGCAAGTAATTATTTCTCTTTCTAGTAAATAATTTTGTGCCATATATGACATTTGCATAAAACTGAATGAGACCAAATTTACTGTAAAAGAAAAAAAAAGAAAGAAAGAAAATCAGCTTGACTCATTTGTGGCAGTTCCACCAACCTCATCTTTGTTATCCATGTTGTTTTCATTCAAAGAGCTGTATTTTCCATTTACTAAGTGTATTAGTCTTCTGTTGCTGTATAATAAATTGTTACAAACTTAGAAGCTAAAACCAACAAGAATTTGTTATTTCACCTATTATTATTTCTATAGATCAAGAGTCCAGGCATGGCTCCGCTGGGTTTTCTGCTCAGGATCTCTCAAGACTGAAATCAAAGTATTAGTTGGCTGCATTTTCATGAGTGGCTGTGGTGCTCTTCCAAGCTCATGTAATTGTTGGCAGCATTCAGTTTCTTACTGCCTGGTAGCTAACCCTGCTCTCAGCTCCTAGAGGCCATTTTATGGTACCCTCCGTATTCAAACCAGCAACAGACAAGTTCCTTCCAGTCTAATTCCCACTTCTTATGAAGAACCCAGTCCCCTTCAGGACTCTCTTGATCAGGCCCAACTGGAATGATCTCCTTTTATAAGTCAGTTTTGCCATATAAACTAACCTAATCATGGGAGTGAATATCTCTCAAATCCACAATTCTCACTCACACTTGAAAGGAGAAGGATTATACATGGCAGGGCGTATGTACCAGTGGGTGGGAATCTTGAGAGCCATGTTAGAATTTTGCCTACTACTAAGATAATAGAAGCTATTAGGTAGATGTTTCTTCTACTTTCTTTTGTATCTTAAATGTGTCTGTATTCTTGTCCTTCTCTAGTTTCAGTATAGGAAAAATCCCTTTCTTGTTCTAAGTCCAAATTCTCCAGTGCTGGTCTTTCCCATCCTTCCTTAAATTCATTCTATTAGATCTGCATCCATTCCCATTCTCACCTCTGCTTTTGTCTTGTATTTTAATTTCCCCACTCTCAACTTGCATGCATGTCTAGTCCTCAATTCTTTTTACTCAAGTAAATCTGTCAGCAGTTTTCTACTATGCAGATTTAAGTTTACAATGTTTTCTTGCTGAGACTTTTACAAACAACTGATCTTCTTATCTCTGGTCCTACCTACTGTGATCTACCACCAGAGGAGCATTTCTAAAATGCAGATCTAATCACATTCTCCTGCTTGAAAATCACTGGAAGTCCTACCTTGTTGTCCTTATCAGAGGACAAAATATAGTCTATAGATATGGTGGTGTGTTTGGTCCTTACATGTAGAAAAAACTTTAAATGAGTTTCCAACAATTACAACTGGGAAATTACTCCTAAAAAAAAATCTAAGTTTCTGGCTTCTCTTGGAAAATTAGAAATCTGAGTATACTGGCCCACAATTCCAAGAGATAACAATCTACTACCACTACCCCAGAAGATGGGAAATGCTCTGTATAGTTTCCCATTCTATCAACTTTACTCGTTTGTTGTACCTACCTGGCCTCTGAAGATACTTGACTTTGTAAGCTCTAGCCTAGAAAATAAAGGCCAAATGCCATAGCATAGCATTCATGATTTTTTTCTAACTTTATCCCATTAACTCTTTTGAAATTGTTGTTTTGGTTACATGATTGCATTTCAGTTTCTCCTGCCAGATTTTTTTCACAAGGACAGAAAGTATGCCTTATTTATGCTTTCATGCTCAGCCTCTAACATGATTTCTAACACATACTGTTGATTTAAATAGTGCTAATTTTACTTTCATTGACATACCAATTTTATGTGTCCATATAATTAGTCAAAAGGCAATATGGACAAAATATGTTTTTGCTCTCTAGCACTATTGAAAAATCTTAAAGTAAAACATTATTTTCTATCAAAAATGAATTAGAATCATTTTGGTTTGCAAAGAACAATACATAGTAGTAGTATGATGGTACAGTGAGTGGTGGAGAACCTTCAGTATTTTCAGTGTCTTGATCCTTTCATTCTTTCATAGGAGTGTGGGAATTGGGACTTCCCTGACAGTGTTTATATGTTCAGTCTTACAAGCCATACTGAGAGGAAATAGGGCTTCCAGTTGGCTCTGAATCCTTCTTTTCCAAGATATTGAAAGGTTTCTGTTGACATCCATCGATCCGTTAATATTTACACCTTTTCCAAACAAGACTTCTAATCATTGCTTGTCCCTAAGGACCATTTTAAACTGTGATTCTTTAAGGTCTTTTTGAGAATAATAGGTTTGGTTATTCGAGGATTTAGTACAGATGATTGATGGAATTTCCACTCTAGTTCTCTCTGTTTATGATTGAATTAACACATGAAAATGTAAATGGGATTATTAAACTATAATTAAGTCTATAAATAAGTTTATAGTGTCTGTGTACTTACTTTTTCCTGTTAGATTTTGAGGATGGCCTTTCCTCTGCAGATTTTACTTCTATTTTTCAGACGTGCCATATTATACTATAAGAAAATACATCTCTTTATTTAATATTTCACAAAAGTATTTTTTCATTAAATTAGAGTTTGCTCCTCATGTTAAAAAAAAAGACTCTTAGATTGCTTTTGGCAATGAGAGGAAATCATATTTAATTCAAGACAGGGTGGTTCCTCTAGGTTACTCACTGATGAGACAACAACAATGGAAAAATTTGCATCATCGCTCTTTCCTCTCTGCTAAATTGTGAACAAGTTCTTTCTGTGATCCTGGTTTTGTGTTGGGTCTCACAGGTTCAAAACATGCTGGAGTCTTCCTTTTTTCAGTGGTAGTTTGTAGTGATGACGTGAGTTGTCTGCAAGAAAATGTTTGCACTTGTGTTTTAACAACAGTCACTTTGTTATACTCTCTGGTTTTATTTTCAGATACTGTTTCAGGATTTATTTTGTTATTTATAATATGAAATCTACATTTATGAAAAAAACATGAATAGAAGTAGTTCTTATTTTCTTTTCATTTTTCTATTGCATTATCTAGAGGATGCCCAGGGCACTGTAGGGGAATTTGGGGAATGTGCTATCTTTAGGATACTACAGATTCGATAAGGCTGAAATACTAGCCATCGCTAGTCTTGATGTTGGGAGTCTGATTATGGTCCTATATTTTGACATTTTGATTAATGTTTTATGCTGCTGCTATTATCCCCAAATTTGTTCATCTACTCTGAGATTGCTGTACTTGTGAAGAAACATGGTATTAATGAACACTTTTATAACACTTCTTTGTAAATCTCTTGCCTGCTAAACTGAGTGTTACGACACAGGGGAAAGGGTGTTGCTTTAGGAAGTTGCTTTTGAGGTAACTATGCCAGATATTCAACTTCAAGAAGTCTTTCTAGATTGTATAATCAAGTTAGATTTTCTAAAATCATAAAGAACAGATCACCAATGACCTTTGAAGGTGGAAGTATATTAGAAATATTCATACATATCAGAGTATGTTAGTTGAGGGGAACATAAGGACATAATGGAATATAGCCACTTTGGCCCATAGTCACACCTGGCATCTAGTTCCTGTAAGACTAATGTGCAGTGAACTAGAATATTAGATCTGTCCAGTGAAAACAACGTAACCTTGTAAGAACTGCTTTCTGTAGTTTGCTTAAAATCACCACTTGATTGTTAATTCAAAGGGGACATAAAATGTGACAGTTGCTGTCACTTAGTACGTAGGATCCTTTTGGGAAGAGTTTAGAACAAGTCTCTTGAGAAGCAGTTAGCTATCTCTATACTCAATCTTTCTGTGATTTTTCTTTATCTTGTATGTTTATCCAATTTAGCAACACCTGGGTGGCAAATTTATATATCCAAACATGGACTTCTAAAAACTTACCATGAATCTGTAGATGTTTAGTTACTCAGTTTAAAAATTAAATAAACCTGTGGGAGCTGCCTTGCTAAAAAGGGGCTTTGACTGTGACAGGTACACTAGGCATCATGGTATCATCTTCAGCTTATAGCCAAACACTGATATATAAAATTATAGTAATTTTTAAGAATCTATATTCTGTAGTTTTGTGAACTTGTTTATTAAGGGGAATGCCTTTTCCCAGTTAATTTATTTTTTACCATGACTGTAAGTGCCAAGGAATTTCTCGTAATTGAACATAAATCTTTGATCTAACCTTTTGAGTCATACAATCAAAGAAAAATCTTTTTAAAATTTTTCCAAATACTCAGTTTTTATCTGACAGTGTTTCCTTGTGGATATGACTTCTCATATAACTGTGTGTCTTAATATAGATTGTATTGTCAGAGTGACACTTTCACTTCCATTGCTTCTTTAGTTTTAGGGATTTATACTTTAGCACTCCATTGAATTAAGTGTAATTACTAAATTGTCAAAATACAGTAACTGCTATACCATTTGAACATTTTTTGGCGATGGATAAGCATTCTCATTTGAGATTGCTTTATGAAAAACAATTCACTGAAGTATGCTATAACAGTTTATTTCTCTTGGAATTAACTGAAACTATGTTTCTGGTTTTAAAATTTGCTAACACCAAGGTACTATTCTATGTAACATGACTTATTTACATAGTTACCATACAACAGTTGGTATTTCATGCAGTGACATTACTTCATTGCAAACAGTTATTTTAGTACTGCAATAGTTCAACAATTTTGTCTGGCTACATATGTAGTTAGAGCTTTTAAAAGTTAATTCACGGTGTGGTATTATAATCATAATTTGTACTAACTTTTTCTGAAATCAATTTATTAACATTGTAGGCCTTATAAAGTACTGCTACTCTCTTTTCATTATATAAAGCAGATAATTCATCAGATTAATCATTCTGTAATACAGATTGCCTTGTACACATATATTGTAGGAACTAAGGAAAGAATGTTCAAGTGAATTTCAAGTTTTCGTGTAGCATTCTACAGAAACATTCTGAGTACATTTCATATATTCCTTATGTTAGTTTAGTCTTAGATTCAGAGTTTGAAATCTGAACTTTTATTGCTATTAACTCCCTCCTGAGACTTCTGTATTAACTGACATAATGCATTAAACATAGTAAATACTTAATAAACGTTACTTAGTGTAAATGTTACCTCGTGGTGGTAGTGGTAGTAGTAGTAGAAAAACATTACGGTATAATTTTAAAATTTTTCTTGTATCTCATTCCAGTTATAGCTCCTTACATTCAATGCTATTGAAACTAAAATGATAAAGATCTTTACATCCCATAATAGGAATATTTGGAAAAAAATTAAATATATATGTATTTGAAAAGTGAAAACATGAATGGATGAATAAGTGTTACTAATAAACTTTTATAAATAAACTATTAGTAATTCAAGTTATTTCAACCATGGTAAATGCTAATTAAAATTGGAGTCTGGATTCAGTGGCTCACACCTGTAATCCCAGCACTTTGGGAGGCCAAGGTTGGACTATTGCTTGAGCACCAGGAGTTTGATTTTTTTGTTTTTTTCCAAGTCATTCTTGCTCTGTCACCAATTCTGAAGTGCAGTGGTGTCATCTCAGCTCAGTGCAACCTCCGCCTCCTGGGTTCAAGTGATTCTGCTGCCTCAGCCTCCTGAGTAACTGGGACTACAGGCACATGCCACCACGCCTGGTTAATTTTTGTGTTTTGAGTAGAGACAGGGTTTTGCCATGTTGGCCAGGCTGGTCCTGAACTCCTGATCTCAAGTGATCTGCCTGCCTTGGCTTCCCAAAGTGCTAGGATTATAGGCATGAGCTACTGTGCCCCACCGAGGCCAGGAATTTGAAATCAGCCTGGGCAACACAATGAGACTCCATCTGTACAGAGATAATGAGCCAAGTGTGGTGGTATACTCCTGTAGTCCTAGCTACTTGGGAAGCTGAGGCAGGAGGATTGCTTGAGCCCAAGAATTCTAAGTTAGAATGAGCTATGATTCCACCACTGTAATCCAGCCTGGGTGACAGAGTGAGACCCTGTCTCTATAAAGTAATAATAATAATAAAATAAGATAAAATCATATTAATTTTGTCAGTAATAGCTACCCCTATCTTGGATATTGATTAGTGTAAGTTATAATCTATACCAAACATTCCAAACCTTTGGCCAGTGTTTGTTATGGTTGTTAGTTAGGCATAATTCATTCACTCTTTTATCAACTGACAAATACGTTTTGGTTGCTAAGGATACGCTTATTAAGAAGTTAAATATCTTTCATGAGAGTTTCTGATTGTGGGTACATGTTAGGAAGACAGAAAAATATGTAAAGTAAAAGAATAGTCAAAGTAATTTTAGTGAAAATTGTTGTGAATACTTGGTGAAAAATAAAGGTGCCACCTCTTATGTACCCATGAAACCCAAAATAAAACTTAAAAGATTGAGCAAGGTGCTATGATTGTGCAGTGTAGGGGCTGTAGAAGGCTTATCTGAACTTTCTTACAGATGAAGATGGGGTATATGGTGGTTACCTTCTAGAGACATGTTTTATACCTTTCTTTCTTTAGCTAATTTGCAAAGATACATATATTTAGAAGTAATTTTAAGATAAAATAGGTATATAAAATATTGGATTTTTTTTTTTAAGACAGAGTTTCACTCTGTCACTGAGGCTGGAGTGTAGTGGCATGATCTTGGCTCACTGCAACGTCCACCTTTCAGCCTCAAGCAATCCTTCCACCTCAACCTGAGTAGCTGGGACTACAGGTGCCTGCCACCACATCTGGCTAATTTTTCTATTTTTAAAAGAGCTGGTGTTTCGCCACGTTGGCCAGGTTGTTCTCAAGCTCCCGAGCTCAAGACATCTGCCTGCCTCAGCCTTCCAAAGTGCTGGGATTACAGGCATGAGCACCATGCCTGGGAAATAATTTTTGAAACCAGTTAATGAAGTTGCATCATAATCTATTTTTAGATAAAATTATTAAAGTATTTTTTCTTAATATTAATAAATTAAAGCAGTAATATTAGCATATATGATAGTCATGAGAAACATTTTAAATTAGTAAATTACCCCCCTATCAATTTTCTATTTGTAATTGCCTTTAAATGTTATTTCCATAAAAGGACTTAAATGCTAAATATGCTGTTTCTTACATTATCTATAAATTGATTTTTTAAATTTTGAAACGGCCTTTAATGTACATTTCAGTAAAAACAGACAAATTGTGTACAAAAGCATTGACTTTAAAACTAGAATGAGGATAAGAAATAAGGAAGAGGAAACCTTTAGACTCAGAAAAGCTTTAGTTTTAGAATAAGCCATAATTTTTAGTACCTAATAGAAGGAGAACTGATCACATTGCTCCCAAGATCAATTAAGTAGTAAAGCTGTAACATTATCAGTTTGTTCATCAGATACCTTTAATACCTTTTTTTTTGCTGGGGGGAGGGTTATTCTCTAAAAATATATCAAGCTTGGGTCTCATTATATGAAAGGCATTGAGAGATGCAATTATGAAGCCATTTCTGCATGTAGGTTTTCTTTATATTGAGACTCAATTCATTGAAATTCCAGGATAAAAGTAATTCTAATAAGGTCAGAGTGATGTGATTTAATTATGTAGCATATAAATTTGTTCAGTGTTGTACCAAAACGAGAAAAGAGAGCATGAAGATTCCTGTCGGAATGGAGGACTATAGATGTTTCAGGAAAGTGGATCATGGGCTTCAAAGTGGGTAGTTGGGAGAGATAAAGCTTGAGAGGTAAGCAGGTCCTGAGGAAGAAAAACCCTGTGGGCCAGGAAGTCTTTAGAATCTTAAGCCAGGATTGACATAATCAGATTTACACTTTAAAAATCACTTTGATAAATGTAGAGAATGAAACAAGTCACTAGAAGAGTGTGGGAGCCTAGTTGGAAGGCTGTCACAGTAATCTAAATGGCATGCTTTGGGGATTAGAACTAAGATAGGGGTAATTGAGATTGAGATAAGGGGGACAGAGTGGAGAGCTATTTCAGAAGTAGGATTGACAGAAACTGGTGATTGAATGGATGGGGGAGATAAGGAAGAAGGAAAAGCAAAATCAAGGAGGATGCTCCAGATTTTAAATTGGATTACTAGATGGGTAGAGGTTTTTGGTTACTAGAGGTAAAACAGGTTTGTTTTTTGGGAAATGGATGTGTTTAGTTTTAGATATGGTAAATTTGAGGACCTTTTGAGACATTCAATTGGAGACAGCTATAGAAAGAATAGTGTATGTATATGAAGGTCAGAATACTGATCTGGACTAGAGATACAGACTTGGAATTCATCAGCATATTGTTGGTGGGTGAGATCTCATGATCTCAAACTTGAGATCACTCAGGAAGAGAAAGGGGAGAAAGAAGAGGAGTTGAGAATAAGAATGTAGTCAGCCATCACCCAACTGGCACTAAAAGAGTACTACACAAAGGACACTGATCCAATGTGGTAAGGGATATAGGATGAAAACCAGGAAAGTGTGGTGTCAGAAGCCAAGGCAGTGCAAGCAAATAAAAACCGTGACATGTCTGTTGGTTTTGAAAACAAAGGACACTGATGACATTGGTAGAAAGAAGTTCAGTGGAGAATACAGAAAGGGGAGAAGGAAGGCAGTAGTAAAAGGAGATTAAGGGAGATTTTAAAAATGTGAAACATTTAAATTAGTTTAAACATTGAAAGGAAAAATATAATAAAGCATTAGAGTTTGCAAATGCTGGAGAAAGGATAATTGACATCAGAGTTTTTGATGTGGTTTTCATGACCTGGTCTTGGGTTACTTCTCCAGCCATATCATTTGCTATTTCCCTTCTCAATTCCTATTTCTCAGTTATATTTTTTTCAGTGATTCAAATGTGTAACATTCACTATCACCTCTGAGGCTTTGCATGTGCTACTCCAGCCCAAAGTACTCCTTCTCTACCTGTTATTCCCCTTGTGTGGCTAGCTCTTATTTAGCCTTCAATTCTCAGCTTGATAAAGGTTTACTCCACCAGAATAGATTGACCGACCTGTCATGTTCTACTATCCTACAGCACTTGGCATTTCTCATAGTAACAGCCATCAAGCTTTAGTGTAATTAGTGATTTAATTATCCATATCTCCTTCTGGATAATGTGTCATGAAGGGAAGAAACATTTTTTACCATTTTCACAGTGTCTGTTATTTCTCTTCCCAAATGTCTAACAAGTAACATATTCTTAGGTATGTGTTGAATGAAGATGTGAAAAATGAATGGGATCGCTAAAGAGCCAAAGTGAATTCTATCTAGAGCAAAGTTGGAGAAATTGTTCCTCCAATGTAATAAGAGCATCTCTCTCTCTCTCTCTCTCTCTCTCTCTCTCTCTCTCTCTCTCTCTCTACCTCTCTCTCTCTCTCTCTCTACCTCTCTCTCTGTGTCTGTCTTTTAATATGAAGCAAAGACATGAGGGTGGTGGAAACATACTTTGTTTTATCTTTGAAAAAGCTAGGGGTGGGGTTTGCCAGGGAAGTATATTATGGAAATGCAAGGTTGCACAGAATCCAGTGGGATTAAGTAGAGCTGTGAATACCTGGCATCAACTTTAACTTCTTGTTATTCATTCTTGATTGTTACTCTATCAACAGTGAATGTTCTGTAGCCATAGCAAATAGCCTAAAAGTAGAAATAGTTTATCTTATTTCAAACCTATTTGTTTTTATTTTAATTTTTATCTTATCAAAGTTATATATGCATGATAATTTAAAAAGTCAGATAGTTTCTACAAATCTTATAATGAAAAACTGGCAGTCCTGTACCAATTCATCCCTGTCCCTGATTATACTTTAAACTCTTTTATTTTATTTTTTCAAATTCTGTTTATCTCTAAACTTCTTAATAACTTCCTTGTTCCATTTCCTTTTTTTTTCAATTTTAGGTATTATCTATTATCTTTTTATTTTAGAAGATGAGTAATTTTCTTTCTTTTTTTTTTTTTTTTTTTTTGAGACAGAGTTTCGCTCTTGTTACCCAGGCTGGAGTGCAATGGCGCAATCTCGGCTCACCGCAACCTCCGCCTCCTGGGTTCAGGCAACTCTCCTGCCTCAGCCTCCTGAGTAGCTGGGATTACAGGCACGCGCCACCATGCCTAGCTAATTTTTTGTATTTTTAGTAAAGACGGGGTTTCACCATGTTGACCAGGATGGTCTCGATCTCTTGACCTTTTGATCCACCTGCCTTGGCCTCCCAAAGTGCTGAGATTACAGGCTTGAGCCACCGCGCCTGGCCCGAGTAATTTTCTTAATTTATTACCACCTCCAACAAACCTTCTCAGTCTTCCCTTAATTTCCAATATAGTTATAGCTTAATTTTTTTATATTTTAATTTTTAATTATATTAACATTGAGTATTTTATTATGACTCTTTAAATATTATCAACACTGGAGATATATAGAGAATATTTCATTTCTTGAAAAACATTCTAGAGTTTTTAAGAAACATGTATCAGTTTTTTGTGTATCAATCTCTAATTTATATCCAAATTCTCTGACAGATGTATTAGTCTTTTCTCAGTACTTAGACATGGTATTAAATGCATCAGTTCCTTTTTTATGTATGTGATGCATTTATTGTGGAATTCTCTGTCCTTGTTACTTTAGAGTGACATGTCTTTAAGCCAACTAGTTACATGCCTGTTTTCTGAGCTCTCCTTTCACTATTGGTATTAGACAAGGTTCAATCAGGAAACTAAACCGGAGTACATACTTCAACAAAGATTTAATGTAGGGAAATACCAGGAGAATTGAAATAGCCAAAAGGGAATACAGGTTAGCCAGAGATTAATGATTACAGGAACAGGCTACCACATCAAAGCAATGGGAACAAAAAGTGAAAAAGTTGGCATTACCAGAACCAATGAACTTACAGGAGATGTCCGGTGGAGCCCAAACTTGGACCTCTTAATAAGGGAGTGTCGCCTGGCTGTCGGTGCTTAGTCAGCAATACAGCAGAAGTGCCTGTAGTGCTACAGTATGGACTGCTGAAGAGGGTTTGCTGCCTATCGATATCGCCGAGGTTAGCAATATGGCAATTCTAGGAGAGCCAAAACAACTAGGAATTTGAAGCAAAATGCCATTGCTGAAGCAATGCTGATAGATATATGTTAAAAAAAGTAAAACAACTCCCTTCCTCCAAACAGGAATAAAACCTCTTGTTTTTCTCATCCTTCTTTCTAATCTCCTCTAGTGTATCCTGTTGCCAGAATAGAAGGGAAAACCAGGTGACATTAATGAGCAGAGTATAGAATGGTCACTGTGGACTTCGAGATAACCTGCACAACCCACAGCTACTCAGCACATTTAATACCCTCCTGTGTGTATTTGAACTTCCATACAAAACAGCAAAAACAGTTTTCTGTTTCTTCTTAACAGGATCCAACTGTTTTTTCTTCAAGTGAAAATGCTCTCATGCTCACTCACATAAAGAAATACATACTATCTAACTCTTGGTGTATTAATTTATCTTCTAATTCAGGAAACCTCCCCCACCAAAACCAAACATCTAAATATTGTGTAATTTAAAGCCTAATTTATTAAAATAACTGTCACCAAAATCTTTATATAAAATAATACAGGGAAAAGAAGGAGGACAGAAGAATTTAGATAATCTGTACAAATGCCTTCACCATTGTTTTGAAGATTCTGCTTTTCTTTCTTTCGTACTGAATTCCAGTATTTTTTACCCCATGTTGTAGTGTTTGAATGTTTGTATCTCTCCAAATTCATATGTTGAAGGTTAATTCCTCTTATCTTAATTCGATGGTATTAACAGGTGTTGCTCTTTGGAGGTGATTCTGTGCTGAGGGCCGGGCCCTAATGAATGGGATTAGTGCTCTTGTAAAACAGCGATGCTGTTAGCTTGTTGTTTCTCCTGCCAAGTGTGAATGCAGGGAGAAGGTGCTCTATGAGGAACGAGCCCTCTCCAGATGCCAAATGTGCTGATCCCTTGATCTTAAACTTCCTAGCTCCTAGAACTGTGAGCAATAAATTCTGTTGTTTATAGAAACCCAGTCTAAGGTATTTAGTTATCCGAGCCTAAACAGACTAAGACACACCTCTTCCCTTTTCTTCATTTATTTTGTCACAGTAATGGAACATATCCTCAAATAGCTTCTTATTTGAATATGTTGAATATGTCTTTATCATTTTAAAGGAATTAATTCATTGACTTCTGGTATCTAGCACTGTTATACAAATCCAGCACCATTCTAATCCATTATCATTTATTTGTAACCTATTTTATTGCTCTGAAAGTTTTTAGAAACCTCTTTTTCCCCCAAAAAAGTCTTCCAAAAATTACTGATGTTATATCTTGATATGAATCTTCTTTTAATTCAGTGTGCTAGGTTCTTAGTGGATCCATGTTCAAATATTTTTCAATTTATATAGTTTTTTTCTTTTCTATCTTTTAAAATTCTGTCTCCTGTAACTCTACGGTGTCGATTTTAAGCTTCCTGTAGTGATCCCCTAATTGTCTTACATTTTGTCTCCTATTTTTCATTTATTTGTGTGTGCGTGTATGTGTGTGTATATGTATGTATGGCACATCAAGCCTATAAGAATGGTTTCTACCTAAGCTCTAGCACTCATTATGTGGACTGGAGCATATCCTCTCAGGAAAAGCCATGTAAACATGGATCCAGTCCTATTTGAGTATCCACCAGTTTCTGTGTGCTTTGGTTTTTTTTGCAGTCTCTTGAAATAGTTTTTTGGCTGTCAATTTTTGTTTGTTTTGTTTTGTCTAGAGTTTAAAATTATTATCTTTACGAGGGTTAGTCTTACTTTGCCATTACCTGAGCTGAAACTACCTCAATGTTAACTTTTCATTATTTTTTTTTGGGAAGAAAATTCAATTAAATGCATGGTTGCCATCTATCATACTCCTTAGTTTCTCCCAGTCTCATTAAAAATAGAAGTTAAAAAGATGGCAAAAGATGGTAAAAAGCTGCTAATTACTTTATAGGCAATTTTCTTATTAAAAAAACACCTTGAAGATTTTTATGTTTTTTAGACGAATAATTTGTTTCATCTTGTCTCTAGGTAGATAAGATTATACAGCAAAGTAAATATTATAAGGTTTTCATAGGAATATTTTGAAATGGAGTATAATTTTTGAAATTTGGCATTAAATCATAAGTAAAGTTTTTAAAACTTTTTAATAAATAATTTTGAATGAAAAAATTTGGCAGAACTTTTAATCCATTATTTAGAAAGACAGTTATTAAGGTTTGGAAAAGTTTTTACAAATAATAAACAAAACAAAATTGACATACTAAAATTTGATGTTTCATTATTTTATTTAAATTAGGAATTTAAAAATGCTTGGTATTTTTATGATTTTTTTAAAAGATCACTAGTTTTGAGTTTATTCGTTTATGGTAAATGATAATGGCATATAGTTAACATAGTAAGTTTTTATAAAAATTTTTTGTTTCCAAATTTTTTAGTGTTAGTGTATTAATGCCTTTTAACCAATCATGCTATTTCATCAAATAAGTGCAGGTCAGTGATTTGTGCAGGGAGAGGGGTCATGGAGATTGGCCTAAATATCTGACATTTTTAAATGAGAAGGAGCTAGAATTTTATAGTCAGGAAAATAAAATACTGTTTTAATTTAATTTTCCTGGAGAATGTTATAAGAGACCTAGTTGTTACTAAACAGAGAAAGCTGGTTTAAATTCAGAAAAAAATTACTCATAATATTTTACACTATGTTCTATTAAGTTACAGTTTCTAAGTATCCCATAGCATGATATTTTATCATATTATAACTTTGGGCCAGTGTTTGCTTACTCACTGTTTCTATGAGCAACAGAATCTATGCAACAGCAAATAGTGATCCTAGCCCCAGTTAGATTTTTCTCTTTCATAGGCACTGTGGAATGCTACTGTGTTAAAGTAATCAACTATTTTAAAAAGACAAATCAAATTTAAACTGACTCAAGAGAGTGTAGTTTTTTGTACCCTTAGATGTTATTTTGTTTCAGTTTCTTTGCAAAATCCTTTACCAGTATCTTTAGATATTGTTCACAAGTCTCCTATGGGATAAATCATTACTTTGAATACAAAGGTTACAGTTTCTTGTTCAGGATCCCACTACAAATAGACATCAATGCTGGGATTCTAAGCAGAGATTTCTAAGGTTTCCATATACTATAATTGTTTTGATATGACCAAGGGATAAAAAAGACTGAGTAGGTACCTAAACGTTTATATTTCTACTTACTGATTATTTAATAGTGTTATCTGCTATTGTATAGGAAGTCTGATTCCAAAGTAAACAATGGAAAACATAACCAAAGGACGTAAATATGGGACATCTTGATTAGATGAAAAATGAAATTGTCCTAAATGTGGGAAAATCAATATTACTTTATAATTCATTTTGGAAAAAAAAATTAATTCCTTTCACAATAATTTGAAAATTAGTGTAGTTTCAAACCACATGTTCAGCATTTTTTTTAAAAAAACCACTTTATTAAGGTATGATTGTCATACAATAAAAAACTGTATGTATTTTATTTCTGTAAGTTAATTAGTTTGTTGATAAGTATACTCATGTGAAACTAGCATTTTCTTTTAAGTTGCTGTATTTTGTTTATTTTGGTTTGGATTTGTCTGAAATTCATAGTGAAAATTTCGTGGGACGTTCTTGGTAAAAATAGATGATGAATATTTGAAAAAAAGAATTATGAGATGGAGTTTATAGTTGTTTATAATAAAACAGAGTATAAAGCTATAATAATTAAAAAATCATGCTGTTGGTAAATGGAAAGAAACTAATGAGACTGAATAGCAGGCTCAAGAACGTACTTAAATATACATAAATACTTCATTTCTAATAATGTTATTTCAGATGAGTAAGGAGAGAATAGATTGCTAAATAACTGGTGAAGAAACATTGGTTAGATATTTGGAGAGGGAAATTTAAAAGTGAAAATATAGGTGAATAATTACTTTCTTTGATAGGCAAAGAACTTAAAAGGAAATTATTTTTAGATTTAACTGCATTAAAATGTAAATACTCCACAAGTAATATTTCCAAACCAGAAAATACTTGCAACATGTATGACAAAGTATTAATTCACTTCATTGACAAACAATTTCTGAACTCCTACACTGAGCATAGAGCTTTTACTTGGGGTGGGGAAAGGAAACAAACATTTACAAATTAGATAATTTAGATAATCACAACTTTCATGAAGATTATAAAATATTATTTCTCAATCCTTGTACTATTAACATTTCTTTTTAAGACTGTTGGGGAAATTCTAGAATGATTAGATCCTGGTTAAAGAATCCCAGGAAAAATCTATAGAAAAGTAATATTGAGCAGAGAATTGAATAAAGTAAAGGAGAAAGCCATGTGAATTTTAGGGAGAACATTCTGGGAAGGATCTGCAAAGACTCTCTGTTAGGGTTTTGTT
Source organism: Saguinus oedipus (assembly GCA_031835075.1). Taxonomy (NCBI): domain Eukaryota; kingdom Metazoa; phylum Chordata; class Mammalia; order Primates; family Cebidae; genus Saguinus; species Saguinus oedipus. The sequence goes on from CM063170.1 coordinate 146,491,766, forward strand.
ACAGGTGAAACAAAGCACCCCTGATTTGGTGATTTCCTTGTTCCATCCAGTTCCTAGAGGCTTTCAGCATTCCTTATCTTATGTCTGCATCACTCCCAGTTTCTGCCTTGTTCACACATCACCTTCTTACCTTGATTTCCTGTCTTTCTTTTATAAGGACCCTTGTGATTACATTGGACCCACCTGGCTAATTCATGATTCTCTCTCTCTCCCCATCTCAAGATCTTTAAGCTAATCACATCCTCAAAGTCCTTTTTGCCATATAAGATAATATTCACAAGTTCTGGAGATTGCAACACAGACATGGGGGAGGGAGGCTCCTATTCAGCCTCCCACAGACCCTGATTCAGTGTGTTCATTTTCAATTGCTACTGTAACTTAGTGCCCCCAAACACCATAAATTTACCAAAGATAACGTAAGTATATATTTTAGTTCTGTGGGATAAAAGTTCAATATAGGTCTCACCTACCAAAAATCAAAGTGTCTGTAGGGCTGTGTTTCTTTCTGGAGGCTCTTGCCTTGTCTTTCCCCGATTCTAGAAACCACATACAGTTTTGACTCATGGCCCACTTTTTCCATTTTTAATGGTGGCAATCTTCATCTCCATGTGTGTGTCTTCACCACTTGTCCCTCTGACTGCAGCCAGAAACGTTTCTCTAATTTTAAGTATTTACGTGAATACATGGTGCTCACCCAGATAATAATGAAGGATAATCTTTCATCTCAAATATTGTAAACATTAATTATATCTACAAAGTTCTGCTTTGCTATGGACGGTAACATTCCAAGTTTCAAGACTTAGATTGTAGACATCTTTGGGGGAACATCATTCTGTCTACCACATTCAGGAATATTTTGACCTATTCAAGCATAGAAAGAAGTGAAGTGGCTAGGGCACCGCAAAGGTAGGGAGAATGGGAGAGATGAGAATGGCATATATTTCAAGAGAGAATAGGATGTAATAAATTGAAGAAATAGATTGACATTATTCTACAGAAGTTTCTGGGATGAAGAAAAGAATGAGATGATAGATTCTATATCTGTACTGTCCAGTACAGCAACCACTAGCTACATGTGGCTATTGAACACTAAAATGTGACTTGTGTGACTGAGGAACTCACTTTTTTATTTAATTAACTTTAAAGAGTCACATGTGACTAGTGATTACAGTGTTGACCAGGACAAACAATAGATACATTTTTGGAGACGTTTTGCTGTGACAGAAGCAGAAAATTAGACAATAGCAAGCCAGAGGGATATGGGATTAAGAGTGTTTTTTGTTTTGCTTAGATTGGTAAAATTAAAGCATATTTGTATTCATTATGTATTATTGAGTAACACATTAGTACAAATTTAGCAGCTTAAATCCATAACCATTTATTATTTCACTGTTTCTGTGGGTCAGGAGTCCAGGTATGGCTTTGCTAGGACTCATCTGAAAGCCACAATTAAGGTGTTGTCCAGGGGCTGTGGTCTCATCTCAAGGTGAAGGATCTGCCTTCAGGCTCAGTGGGTACTGGCACAGTGGACTTCATTGAAGCCTCTTGGGCTGAGGGCTTCAGTTTCTTGCTGGCTATGATAGTTAATTTTATATTTCAGCTTGTCAGGGCTATGGTTCCCAGATATGTGGTCAAACATTTCGGATGTTTTTGTGAGGGTGTTTTTGGATGACATTAACATTCAAATCCATAAGTTTAAGTAAAGAAGATTGCTCTCTGTGTTAGTGCATTCTTGTAGAAATAACTGAGAATGGGTATTTTATAAAGAAAAGAGGTTTAATTGGCTGATGGCTCTGCAGGCTGTACAGGAAGCATGGTTCCTGCTGAGAGCCTCAGGAAGCTTCCTATCATGGCAGAAGATGATGGAGAACTGGCATGTCACATGGCCAGAGTGGGAGGAAAGGGAGAGAGAAGGGGGAGGTCTCAGATCCCTTTAAACAAGCAGATCTCATTCGAACTGAATGAGAGGAGGCCCCACCTAGAGATACAGATTTGACGGTTTTCAGTTTATATTTAATAATGAAAGCTGTGATTATGAATAACGCTATCAACCTCTATAGAAGTATAAATAAGAAGAGGGTCAAGAAATTATTCCAGGCTACAATACAGTTTTATATCCAGGTAGATGATAGAGAAGCATACTGAGAAGATATGACTAGAGAGCTGTGATGAGATCTGGAAGAGTGTCAGGGGATCTAAGAATCTGTATAGAAAGAATACAAATTTGTTTTTCTTCATCAGCACCTCATGACAAAAAGAAAGTACCAGGCAAATAATAGGCAACCCCTGCCCCTCCCTCTGGCCAATCCAGGTATTTATTATAGGAAAAGCCTTCTAGCTGGTTTAGTCCACATACAGTATAATATTTCACTTTTAATTGTAACACCTAATTAGGCCAGGATATATACCCTAAATGTAACTATATTTATGAACCAAAAGAGTCATCATCTCTATTTAAGACAATAATGATGTGAATATTTATAGCCCTTCAATGTAAAGTAACTTCTGAGATTTCTGTACTATGTAGACTTTTGTGGGGTTTTTTCGCTCTCAGGAATTCTCTGATTCCCACTGTGACTATTGCAGTTGTTAAAACCTAAATAAAAATTCTTAGATGACACACTCAAAATATTAAATCATATAACGTAGACTTAAAAATGCTTATAATTTTTATAGCACTATAATTACAATTTGTCATACTTTTCACCCTTAGATTAATGCATTTTGATTTTAAGAACCTGTAAAGTCCAAAATATATGGAGCCTTGCTTAATTATATGATCAGCTTGAGATGTATAAGCATTTTTTATGAGTTCTAAGAAATGTGGGCAATAATATATTGTAGTTGGAAAGATGAGATTAGCAGTTTTACAAATTTAGTTTTCTTATTTCTTTAAAAGGAGTCCTTATCAGTATCCTTTTCTCATTTCCAGTTCCATTTTAAGATCAGTGTGACCACTTGTCAACTGAGATATGTTACTGTCCCTTTAGGAGGTGCATTCGTGGTGTTCTTTATTTAAATCTAAAACAAATAGATTGTCCAGTTTCAGGCTGGACACGGTGGCTCACATCTCTAATCCCAGCACTTGAGGAGGCTGAGGTGGGCAGATAGATCACTTGAGGTCAGGAATTCGAGACCAGTCTGGCCAAAGGGTTATACTCTGTCTCTACTAAAAATACAAAAATTAGTCAGGCATGATGGCAAGCACCGGTAATCCCAGCTACCCTGGAGGCTGAGGCAGGAGAATCACTTAAACACAGGAGGCAGAGTTTGCAGTGAGCGGATATCATGCCAATGCACTCCAGCCTGGGTGACAGAGCAAGAAGCTCTCTGAAAAAAATAAAATAAAATAAAAATAAACATTTCAGAAAGTCACTAAACCAGAAAGTTTAGGATGTAAAGTCTTAGGACACATGTAGTTGATTCAAAACTACAACAAAGGGTTAATCAACTTGTAGTTGATGATGAACATAACTAGGTCAAGGTAATACAGTTCCGTCATCTTTTTTTTTTTTTAACACATCTTGATCAATTTTCTATATTACTAGAATTTTACAACTATTATCACAACTATATGTACGCAACTGTGTATATATCTACAATAGGCATATTCTAAATGATAAACTGTAATGGATAGACTACTGTTTTTAGTATACATATATCTAGATACAGCTAAACTTTTCACTGATAATAAATTTAAAAGCACTAACTCAAAAAAAAAAAAAAAAAAAGAGATTCTGTCTGGCCATTATTCACCTAGTAATCACATCAAGATATCTTTATTTTCCCTTTTCATTTAGTTCCATATCTTGGTTCCCAGGATAGTAATGAAGATTAATTCTTCAAGTTTATTTAGTCTACTTTGATAATATATCAAGACTGAAACCCTGTAGTGGATATGTTTTAAACAGAATATCAAGTCACACCTTGATAATCTCCTCTCCTCAGAAACACTTAGAATGGCCACAAATAACTCTCTAGGTATTAATGTTACTCATAGTATTTATTTTGTATGCTTTATTGATACTGTATATTGCTTTATTTATGTGGCCATTTAAAAGATCCTGAAAACTGAGTATATAGCCATACATTCTTTAAAAAACATCGGTTGAATTATTTTCAAATCTGTATATCATGATAGTATCAAGTGGTATTAAGCAATTTTTAACTGTCATTTTTGTTTAAATTAAACTAATCAATAAATAACACTGTTGTGTCTTTAAACAGCTTAAAATATTTCTTAATTTGGACAGAATCACTGCTCGAATTCCTTACCTATTCCATTGTAGTTATAGTTTCTTGATAATGAGGATTATTCCTATAAATAATCTAAATGTTATCAAACATAAATATTACGATGATAGAGTCCAATGTAGGCTGATATGGTTTGGCTGTGTTCCCACCCAAATCTCATATTGGATTGTAACTGCCACGATTCCCATGTGTCCTGAGAGGAACCCAGTGGGAAGTGATTGAATTATGGGGGCAGGTCTTTCCTGCACTGTTCTCCTGATAGTGAATGAATCTCATGAGATCTGATGGTTTTAAAAATGGGAGTTTTCCTGCATAAGCTCTATTTTTGCCTTCTGCCATCCATGTAAGATGTAATTTGCTCCTCCTTGCCTTCCACCATGATTGTGAGGCTTCCCCAGCCATGTGGAACTGTAAGTCCATTAAACCTCTTTTTCTTCCCAGTCTGAGTTGTCTTTATCAGCAGCATGAAAATAGACTAATACATAGGCTAACTTAGTTAAAAAGAAGTTGGCCTGGGCTTTGAGGTGATGGTAAGGGAGTATGGCATTCAATCTTGGGCTTGAAGGATTGACAGAAAGATACTCAGAATAAATAACCCCTGGCTAAAGAAAATGCATGAGTTTTCTGAAATGGATAATTTTTTAATTAGGATTAAATTTAAAAAGCTAAAAATATTTATTCTTCAATTAGAATAACCATTAAGAGTCAACTAATGCAACCTACTATGATTATCAATATTTTAAAAGTTAATTTTTCTTAACTTTTTTACATCCAGAAATGCAGACATGGCTTAAACTCTTAGCAGATTATAGATTTACTGAGGTTCTTAACGTAGATCTGTGTACTCTGAATTATTAATAAAAAATTAAGAACTAACTTCAAAAACACTCTTAATTTTGTCTATTTCTAATAGAAGAGACATGCTCTCAAAATGTCTTTAATATGTGGTTTCTGACTTTGCTTTACCAATTGAAATCATGGTTTTATATTATAGTTTATTTTGAAGTGACAGAACTAACAAATAAAGAACATCTGGGACAATAACCTTATAGGTGAACTAGAAACTGCAGTAAAAAATTTAAAAATTGACACAACAATACAATATAGCTTTTGTGCTAATTTGCTGCTTTAAAATGATGCTGTGGCACAGAATAAAGATGAACAGGATGTAGAGGTAGAACACAGAAATATTTTATACTTCTCAATTTATTAATCCTGATATGAGGCCCATATTGAAGTTCAGTGCATCTAGGCATGTGGCCCCCTTGCATCTGTAATAATGTGCACAGGCTAGAAGAGCAGCAGTGAGGGTGAAAGAGGGCCTCCCGCTCCTGGCTGTGAACCATGTGGATACAGGCCAAATGCTCATACTACTGAGAATTAAAAAAAAAATTAATTTGAGTATTTTCAGTAAAATCATTTTCTTAGATTAAATTTCTAGATACTTTTAGTTTATTTTTATTGTTTAGAATAACAAATGTCCTTATCTGTTGAAGGACCAGAAACTGGTGACAATAATTAGAAAATAGTTATAATAAGAATAGTTGTGTACCTTTAAAAAGAAATAGCATTTCGTATTTATGTTACACTGAGTACCTACAGAAAGATTTAAGGTAGTTTTGGAATTTTTCATCAGTATGTTTGAGTGACATTTTGAAAGAAGTTGTTATTAGTGATTTAAAATTAGTCCTTTCTTTGTCATCTGAGATAGAAATATAGAAATATAGGTAAACTTGTGTTTATCTCTTCATTTGTATTTTACTGATTATTCAGGATTAAAGTATGGGATGAATTCTTTATACTTTTGGCATTTTCAGACTTTTCAAGTCTTAAAAAAACTTTCTGAAAATGTTCACCTTCCTCAAAGCTACCTGACAATTGCGATAATGAAAGAATACAAAACCACTTTGTGGATTTATGTTTTGCCTAAAATAAAATAAGCTTATTTCTTTCTCCTGCTTTGTATAAACTCAAAACAATAATATTCTAAAGGTGACTTTTCTTTCCCCCATTTTTTTTTTTTTTTTTTTTTTTGTGACTGAGTCTTGTTCTATCATCTAGGCTGGAGATCTATGGCATGATTGCAGCTCATTGCAACCTGTGCCTCCCAGTTCAAGTGATCCTTGTGCCTCAGCCTCCCAAGTAACTGGGTGTACAGGCTTGTGCCACCATACCTGGCTAATATTTGTAGTTTTAGTAGAGAAGGTTTCACCATGTTGGCTAGGCAGGTTTGTAACTCCTGACCTCAGGTGATCCACCTGCCTTGGCCTCCCAAAGTGCTAGGATGACAGGCATGAATCACTGTGCCAGGCTAGGTGACATTTTTCTTTAACTTTGTGTCTAAAATTTTCTTTCAATTTATTTATTCTTTATGTAGGTAAAATTTTCTTATTTAAGCTTATATACCTCTTAAATGGGCTCATATTTCATTGCATGAGGAAAATGCAACTGCTTTTTCAAATTGTATAAATACAGTTTCACAGTGGATGTCTACTTTAGTGAAGTCTGCTTTTATTTGTAAATTGTCTAACAAAGATTTGTCTCAGTATTCTCAACCACTGTTAAATATTTTTTAATCTGTAACATATTTATAGAAATATTTTTTTACAAGCATCACCTTTTGGAAATGTTCTTATCAGATAAATAGCATAATAGAAACTCACGATCCAGTAGGCAAAAACAAAACCCCAAAACAAAAATTAAAAAATTATCATGTTACTCTTCTGCCCCTGACTCAGTGCAACTAGCATCTTTCTTTGGAACTATGTGTAGGTTCTGAACCTAATTCTTCCTCTACTATTTGTCTAGTTGGGATACTGTCTTACCAAGAAACAGCACAAGAACATAGCATAGTAGGATCTTGACTTTACCCCTTCAATAGCTTGAATAACTACTCTGAACCTGAGTTTACTAATCTATAATATGGATGTGATAATAATTCCCTTATGGTAAAGATTTATCCTAGTTTATACACTTGAGTTATACTTTAACCAAAAGATGTGGTAACTGAATAATAATAATGTTAATTTATCTGTTATAATAATTTTAATTTTAAGGACAATTATAATCATTATTACTAATCATTGTGTTTCAACCTCCTTATCAGCCAAATGGGAAATACCTGTGTTCCCTTCAGAATTCCATAAGTGTAACTAAACTATTATAGTATTTTATTTTAAAGTGTACCTTAGTAGAGAAATTAAGGTATTTTTAAGAGTCTTATCTTTATGCAAAAGTACCTCAGCTTGACACTTAACTTTATTATTAGCAATTTATAGGAATAAATTATTGTCTTTAGATAAAGGGGTAATTACTGTGTAGTTACTAGTTTCTTAAAACTCTACCTTTCTTTTAGCTATAACAAAATTTTGAGCTTTCTTCAATAAAAAAGCTTTCTCAGCTATTCCATTTTAACATTTGTATGAGCAGAAACAAGAGTTAAAAAAATTCTCATATAGAATTCCTTTTCTTATTATGAGCAGACTTGAAATTAGGCTTTAGCAAACAGATGGTAGTATGCTTATACAGTATTTATGTTGCTTTCTTTTCTACTAGGAGATGGGAGAGTGACTTACACTTACAAAAATTATTCTGGGGCTCTATGTTGATTTATATGATAAAGTAAGAAACTTTAGGTAGTAGCCCAGTTTTTTTGCTCACTGTTTGTATATCTAGTAAAATGAATTGTATTTAAATCTTTCTTACACTTCTGTCTTCTCAGAAAAAATTGGGTATGTTTAAAATTAGGCTGCTAAATCTTGATATTTTCCCAAAATTAACCATGTTTTTCTTTCATTTTAGTTCAGACTTGGTTCCTTCAATCTAGAGAAAGTTGAAAACCCCGCTGAAGTCATTAGAGAACTTATTTGTTATTGCTTGGACACCATTGCAGAAAATCAAGCCAAAAATGAGCACCTGCAGAAAGAAAATGAAAGGCTTCTAAGAGATTGGACTGATGTTCAAGGACGGTATGTACACAGTTTGCATGTGTTATAAAAATGCGGAGCCCTCTTTATATTGTTATAGCTTTAAGTTAATGATTTCTAAATTTCCAGTATATGTAGAATAGCATATAGTTCATATAGAATTTGTCATTGTTTACCTTTGCTGAATATGATTATACCAAATTGTTAGTCACTATTGTATAATATAGGAGTACATTAACAGTTTAATGTCATTAGTATGTGGTGGCACCAGCAAACTTACAAACAATAAGGAGTAATTGGCCACTGAAGATCAAAACCCATTAATACTAATAAAAAATTTAGGTAGTAAATAGTTATAAAACTTCAGCTCAAATTATAGGATTAATAATGAATTAAAAAGAGACATGAAATAAAATAAGCATATTGATTTCTTATTTGGAATCAGTGAGTGGCACCTATTTCAAATGGTATGTGTTTTGGCTCCTAATAGAGACATTTCTCTTGATTTATTGAAAATTCATACTATAAGCATTTTTAAAGGATGAGCAAATTGTGGCTACTGAATAAAACATTTGGAAGCCTTTTATTTTTCTGGCTTTGCCTCTTACTTTCTAAATAATGAAGAAAAAAATAATGTATTTTTTAAATTATGAATTTTTTCAACTAAATCCTAATCTAGGCCAGCCCAGTGTGTAACCTTTATTACTCTATTATATATAAGATGTTTGAAGGAAATAAAATGCATGCTTTGAACATTTATATCCTCACTGAGTCGTATATAATATGTATATGTTTGTATGCACACACACATATATAGTGAGAAAGAAAATGATGTCTGAAATAATTACATGGAATATATATAATAATGATAATAATTATTAGTACATCCAGTAGATTTTTAAAATCTTTTGCTTAAACCAATAACTCTAAAGCATGGGAACAGTTATCCAACATAGTTAGGGTCTTTCTGGTGCAACCATTGTGATTGCTCTATCTGGACATTAGTGAGTATATGCGGGAGTATATGAAAAATGGTGAAGGTTTTACCACTATTAATGTATGTATGTGAAAATGAGGCTGACTAAAACAGATTATTTTTCTGTACATTAAGTTGTATTTTTTAACTAATGCAAAACATGTAAAATTAAGTTCCTAACAGCTAGTGTTATTTGGCTTTCATGTATTAAGAAAGTGTTATCTTGTTCTTTCTTAGAGCTAAATTAATTTTTATCTCCAATTATATATGCATATATTATACATATAAATAATATAAAAACAAGACCAAATCCAAATTGTGCATTAGGAAATTATACAGAAAAAGTTAATGTTTCTTTTTAACCACTGTTTATTCATGAATAAAGATTAATTCAATGTCAAAGTATGAATCAGTATCGGATATCTGTACTACAAAGCATTTCTTGGGCCTATATCTGTAACTTAGGTGTATTTTTCTATTTAATACGTGAAATAAATCAAATTAAAGGACATGTGCTATGGTCGTGATAAGCCATTATATTTAAAACTCAAAATGCCCTCAGGATGATAGAAAATTTGATCCACAAATTGCCTACAAAAATTCAGACTGGGTACTTGGTACTTGAACAAATTGCTTTAAAATGTCTGCCAGAGGTTGAAAGAGGTATTGTCTCATCAGTATTCAGCACCACTCCCATAGAATTGAAAGCAGCAGGGAACGAAGATGAGGAATTACAGACAAATGCACCCTGTGCTGTAAAACAGTGCATGCGAGGGGCACATATTGTATGTGGCTCACAGATGCTTGATTTGCTATTTCTGGACTATCCAGCAAGTGCTTTTGTCTTGTGGCAAGAGATTTCCTGTTTGATCAAAAGCACAGCCATGTACCCTGTCACCTGCCTTATTACAATCCAGCTATGTTTTTGATCATTCTGTTTCAGATGTCTTCTTCAGGGTCTAAAGATGTGTGCCATTGGGGTGGCCCTATGTACTGAGAGAAAAGGGAGTCCACTCCAGAGAATTCCAGTCTCTTGATTGTGTTGCAGATCTTAGATTAGTAGCTTTAAATATTTCCCAGATTTGGTTTTCTCTCCTTTCAGAGGACAAAGGTCACTTTAAGGAGCTGTAACTACATCTTCATCATGGCCAAGCAGCAGTTTCTTAGTATTCCCTCACTAGAGCCTTCACATTCTGGAAGGGTTTTACAGCTCTAGTTTCCATAAGGCAGTAGTTATAATTAAGTGTCTTTAGGGAGATTAGAAGTAGGACATGAGTGTATTGAATTAGGTAACTGGGGACATAGAAAGTAGAGAATCATTAGAGTTGGGGCCATTATGTTAAGCCTGGGAATAATTAGTTTGGGGGAACCCTCTGATTATTTTTGTGTCAGTGTCAATTCATGATCCAAACATTTCTTTTCTTTTTCCTTTTTTTTTTGAGACAGAGTCTTGTTCTGCCACCCAGGCTGGAGTGCAGTAGTACAGTCTGGCTCACTGCAACCTCCACCTCCCTGGTTCAAGCAATCCTTCTGCCTCAACCTCTTGAGTAGCATGTGCCACCACACCTGGCTAAGTTTTGTGTTTTTAGTAGATATGGGATTTCACCATGCTGGTCAGGCTGGTCTCGAACTCCTGGCCTCGTGATTCTCCCTCAGCCTCCCAAAGTGCTGGGATTACAGGCATGAGCCACTGCACCTGGCCCCAAACATTTCTTCCATACTATATATGAAGGGATGGGAGGGTGGTGTTAAAATAGTGGGGAAGGATACAATGTAAGGGATGGGAATTCCCCTAGAAATGATGGTAGATGGGTCTGAGATACATTTACTACATGATAGGATATTGTATGAGCATAAAATAGTTGTGTACATGTGTTTATTAATGTGGAAAATGTTTATGATATGTTAAGGTGAGACATGTGCATCACCACAAATATAAACAATATCCCATTGTTTGCAAAAAAAAATTTATGTGGAGAATATCTATATAAATTAAATGAAGGAAATTAAATATTAGTAGTATATATCTGGAATTGTAGACTACATTTTCCTTGAATTTTGGGGGGTATTTTTTTTGTATACGGTTTAGTATTTAAGTGTGTATCACTGTTATAATCAGAAACAACTATAAAGCTAATGTCATTTGGGATGATGGTGGAGAATAAACAAGGTTTGAGTGAGGAATGAGAAATTACAGCATAAGTAAAAAGTGTGAGCTTTAATTCATAGAATTTTAACATGTATATTTGCTGTTATTTTATTTACCACTTAATAATTGTGTTCTTGGCTCCATTTTGAACAAGTGGCATCAATGGGTTACGTTTGTACAGTTGAGATAAAGGAGGAAACTTTTAAATTGTGTATGTGAATCCTTAGGTTACTGGCTATATTTATTTCACGGATTTTCTGCTTAATTACAAATTAAAACTCTCAAGTTCCATATTACTGAATAGGTCTTTTGTTTGCACTCAGACCTCTTACTTAGAAATTATCTGGCTTTATTCTGAGTTATAGTTATTAAACCCATAATTGTAGGCAGTTTTCAGTGAATTGGGTTGACACTCACAGAATCATCAGAATAGAAGACCTCGAAGGCTCTTCTACTTCATCTCTCCACCTTCACGATAGAATCACATTATATACAAATGAATTCAGTCTGATTTTTAAAGACCTCAAGAGATAATCTTCATCTCCCTTTCGTAGCCTGTTAAAGTGTTTAAGAACTGTCACAGTCAGAAAATTCTTCCTTCCATCTATGGGTAACCTGAATCCCTCATGGTATAGTTGAAGGCCATTTCCTCTTGTTCTCTTGTCAGAAAGGATGAGGAGCAGCTGTTCACCATCTTATTCAGTACTTAAGGGCTTATTAAATCTCTTTACCACTGCCTGCTTTTCTAGTTCTTTTTAGCTGTCTTTGTACTTCCAACTCTATTCAGACTTTCTTTTGGTGTACAACCCTGACCTGTGCCAGATATAATTTTGGCCAGAACTGATTATTAGTTTAAGGATGATTGCACTGTTTCTAAGTACTGTACGTTCACATTTATGTATCTATTATTTTATTTTCGGCTATTATTTAATCTATTATTTCATTTTGGTGTTATTTCTCATGAAATTGTTTTGTTTTTCCTCCTATTTTGTCATTGTTTTGACATATTTTTTAGATTGTTTCCCCACCCAGAGATATTTTATTTTGAATATTCAGTATTTTTGTGTATTTATTTTTGTATCCTTTTTTTTAAAAAAAAATACTATTTTTTTTTTGTCCAAGGTTGTAGATACCTCAGTCCTAGGTTACTAATTAAATTTCACATTATTTTTCTATTGTCCTACTTATTGTAGAAAGGATGAAGTGTCATTAGACCTTTCTTGTTTGACGTTATTCATGATTTCGTTTGAATTTGAGATTTGCCTGGATGTGATCCTTGTGAAAATTAAAGGTGGTCGGTATCCACAAGAAGCTGGCCTGGACCATTGATTTCTCTATTGATCCAAGGAGGTGGAACAAGTCCACTGAGTCCCTGCAGGCCAGTATATAACAGCTGTATGAGTACTACTGGAAGCTCATCCTCCCCCTGTAGGAACGAACCTTCAGCCTCCAAGAAGGGAGACAGCTATTCTGAAGAACTCAAATTGGCCATCAAGCTGACAGGACAGGTAATGTTCATATGGAATATCTGTAAGAAGGAGAAAGCCAGAGTCATCACCAAAGAGGAAGAGAACTTCAAGACTGCCACATCAATACCTGGCTCTTTGGCCTATGGGCAAAAAGGACCAAGGAAGCTGCAGAACAGGATATTGAAAAGAAAAAAAATAAAGCACTGTTGAGGCCTTGTAATAAATCAGCAGTAAAGCTGGGAAAACAAATAAACCAAAAAGATGTCCATATTAATTCACTCATTTTATTCATTTGTCTAATAAGAACCTACCAAACATCTGTCGAATGCCGAACAGTATGCTTGGCACTGAGGATAAAGTGGTCAATAAAACACACTTGCTCTCTGCTGTCCTGGAGTTCACAGCCTTGGTAAAGACTATGCTGTAAGAATTTGCTGAAATTGGTCCCAGAGAATATATTGCCATATTTTCCTTTTCATCCTTTAAGAGACTCTAATTCTTTGCATCTCTAGATAGGTAGATTGTTGAAAGTTTAAAGGCATGTGTATGAAAGGTGTCTAATTTGGACATTTTTGTTTCTAATTTCACTGAAATAATTATGTGTGTCTGTATATTCACTGAAATATATATGTGTGTTTATGTACAATATAAAAATGCCAGAATACCTGTATGGAACAACAACAATGTAAATAAGCATTATAAAACAACATTGAAAAGAATACATAAAATAATTGATATTTGAATCTATAAAATAGGAATTTATTCATCGTATATGTGTATGCACATAATAAGTATATACAACCTCAGTTATTTTGCTTTTTTACTTTATATCTCTATTGGGAGCTTAAAAGAAATACAATCCCTTATTAGCTCATTTGAGTAATGTAGGACGAATTTTAAACAATAGAGAATTTTATATGTTTTGTCTTACATATCTAAATTTGAAGATGTGTAGTGTTTTACATTTGCAGTTTTATTAATCTCTCCTTGGATATATCAAATAGAATACTTTCACTGTATTACATTTCTATATGTATTTGTATGTATGTGTGTGGTGCAAGCTTATAAATATATAACTGAATTAGAATTAGTCATGTTCTTGTTGTGGAGCAGTTCATTGTCTAGTAGAGCAGTCAGACAAATTAGCTATATTGACTTATCACAAAACAGGATCGTACTTGCTATTATAGTAACATTAACAAAGTACTGAGGAAACACAGGCTACATTAACTCTTGTTTGAAATTTATTCTACAAAAACATTCTTTTGTAAATAAACCATAAATATGAACAAATTATTACCTTTAAGGCATTTTGGTTTTCTAAAGCCTTATTTGTATCAGTTTTCAATTTTAATCCTTATCTCAGTACATAAATTACATTAATAACCAATAATTTCTAATAGTGTATTTAACTATCTTTATAAAATATTTTTAAGTCAGTGAAAGCATATGTGAAAATAATCTTTAATTTTATTTTCCTTGAAAAGTTTTCTTGAAATCTTATTAGACTGAATGATGTTAATGCTAAGCAGAACTACATGACTAATTTGTTTACTTGTTTATTTTTTTAGATTTGAAAAATGTGTGAGCGCTAAGGAAGCTTTGGAGACTGATCTTTATAAGCGGTTTATTCTGGTGTTGAATGAGAAGAAAACAAAAATCAGACGTTTACATAATAAATTATTAAATGGAGCTCAAGAACCAGAAAAGGACATCAAATTTGAAGGGTATTTTGGCTAGGTTGTTTTTGGATGACAGATGCATAAATTTAAGTGGAATTTCTTCCCAAAGTTAGTGAACATTAGGTGCCAACTCTTTAGCAATAGGAGATTATTTGGTAGTCTGGATGAGGATGCTCAGGCTGTTAGACAGAGGTGCTGTGGGCTAGAGAGTTCTCAGCATGCTCTCTCCATGTCTGCTCAACTGTCTCACCTACACTTAAATTTAAAAAACTGACATGAGGCTTATTAAAGTATTAATTCTTAAACATTAGTTAAAAAATATTAATTAAAAAAATCATCTGCAGAACTAAAAAGTTGGACACATATTTGTAATCTTGATGTCTAAGCAATGGTTAACTTTAGAATCAAGTGGCTAATATTAAATTCCAGGGAGTATTTTTATCTGATTAGAGCTTGGTTATCAGTCTTATTCTTCTTTCAAGTTTCCTCTGAGAGTAGACAGGTCCTTGATTTTTATGGAAGAATCATTAAGTGACAAATGGCTGATATGGCTTTGGACAGTTATAACTTTTATACGCATTAGCAAATACAAGTTAGGTTCTATTGCTCTGAATCTTAGTAAAAATACAGAATTACCAGTGACATAGTCTTAAAATAATTTGATTTTGGCTAGTCTTAGTACAGGTACTGTTCTTGCAATCATACATATTAGTTTATGGCCTTGGACAAGTCACTTTATTGTCATAAAACATACCCGTCTTGAGGTTTTGCAGAGATCAAATGAGATGTGGAACTACTCTGAGATTAGTAAAATGTTAAATACTCTGTGACCCACAGAGATAATTTGGTAGAAAAAGTATTTTTATAGAAGAATAGAAACGGATTTAATATTAATTATAATGAGTATTAAATTCAGATTAAAATTAGGTAAAAGAAAAACTTGTTTTTGAGAGTTAATATATAGGTTTTAAAATGCTTTCATCTAAATCATATATATTTTCAATATGTTTGTTTAATTAGAATCTTTTTCCAGGAATATTTTCTATAATTACTGATAAATTTGCTGCCTAGCAGGGGTTAAGCCCATGATTTATAATTCTGCCTTCCTTTGTTTCTAGGGAAGCTGCAATCCATTCTGAAATGACTGCTGACCGAGATCCAGTCTATGATGAAAGTACTGATGAGGAAAGTGAAAACCAGCCTGATTGCTCTGGGTTGGCTTCTGGTAAGAGATACACATTTGTCTCCTTTGTTGAATATCTCACTTGGGCTTATTATTCTAATGACAAGAAACCATAATGAAAAAATGTTGCAAAAAACCGTATTCTATGAAAATCTTTAAAATTTTTATTTTAAAACTCAAATTTTTAATGTTAAAATTTAATATTTTTTATAAAATGCAGCAACTCACTAGCACACCAATATGAGCAAGCATTCATATACATATACTCCGAAGTATACTATTCCTGGTTAAACATAACCAGGAATAAGCATAAGCAATGAAGAAGATAACCTCTATGCTAAATATTATCAGCTTGAAGCTAGTTGCCTTTAACATTTGAGATTTTATGTAGCTAAAGCCATGAATAGGCCACTGGAGCAGAGTCATTAAGAATGCTCTAAATTATACTGAAGCTGAGATATTCTTTCACTCTTCAGAAAAAGGATTGCAACAAGTGAGATGTAATAGAGGAAAAGAGAAGGGGGAAAATGGCAGTTTAGTTCAAATACCTATGACTTACTCAGTCTTTTGGATCAAGTTCTCAGCAAGTGTTTAAACCCATGAGTTATTTTTTTTTACTGTTTTATAGATTTCCTAGTGGCAGTGGAAACAGGAGCCTCTGAACTCATTTTATACTTAGAGAGCTTTTACCTAAACCCAATACTATAAAAACAAATGTTTGATTTATTTATTTAGAAAATGTTTCTGAGTTCCAATTATGTGCCAGAAACTTTGCTATGCACTAGAAAACAAAACACAAAAATCTGTGCCATCCTGGAGTTCTGTTTTAATTTTTAAATTTTTGAGATGGAGTTTCACTCTTGTTGCCCAGGCTGGAGTGCAATGGCATGATCCTGGCTCACCACAACCTCTGCCTCCCAGTCTCAAGGGATTCTCCTGCCTTAGCCTCCCAAGTAGCTGGGATTACAGGCATGCACCACCATGCCTGAATAATTTTCTATTTTTAGTAGAGATGGAGTTTCTCCAT
The DNA here is from genome assembly GCA_031835075.1 of Saguinus oedipus. Taxonomy (NCBI): domain Eukaryota; kingdom Metazoa; phylum Chordata; class Mammalia; order Primates; family Cebidae; genus Saguinus; species Saguinus oedipus. Next base: position 146,508,432 of record CM063170.1, read on the forward strand.
GTTGGTCAGGCTGGTCTCAAACTCCCAATCTCAGGCGATCCACCTGCTTTGGCCTCCCATAGTGCTGGGATTACAGGCGTGAGCCATGGCGCCTGGCCCATTGTGGAGTTTAAATTGCAGTCAGGGAAACATTTAAGATGAATAAATAAAAAATATATTAGGTTGATAAGTGCTAAAGAGAAAAATACAACAGAGAAAGATGATAGAAAGGCCAGGGTGAGAATAAGGTTGAGGGTTATGATTTTAGCCAGGCTATCAGAAAAGGCCTCAGTGAGAAGGTGAAGGTTACAAGGCTGTCTTGGGGAAAAGCATGCCAAGCAGAAAACAAAAACAAAAAAACCTTCAGTACAAAGTTCCCGATGGTGTTTAAGCAATAATATAGAGTGTAATATGGACACAGTAGAAAGATGAAGACTGGGAGAATTAGGAAATAAGATGAGAGAGATGATTGGACCACATCACATGTAGGGCATTGTAGGCTACCGTTAGAACTTTTCCTATTACTTTGAGTTAGCTTGGAAAATACTGAAGGATTTTAAACAGTCAAGTGACATAATCTGACTCAAATTTCAACAGTATTAGTCTGTGTGTTAAGAATAGACTATAGGATGGCAAGTGCAGAAGATATAACACATGGGAAGCTAGTCCAATTGGCTGAAGAATGAGGGTGGCTTAGACAGAGTGATGGGGAGGTGATGAGCAAGTAGCAAATTCTAGGTATGTTTAGAGGTATCAGGATTTGCTAATGAAGGGGTTATGACTGAGCAAATAAGACTGAGAGGAGGCAGCCAGGAGGTAAGAGGCAATACTATAAATGTGGTTTCCTGGAAGCCAAGTGAAGAAAATTTCACAGAGTAGACAGTGATCAGCTATGTGGAATGCTGCTAATGGGGCAAGTATGGTGAGGATTGAGGATTGATTGATGGATTTAGCAATACCAACATTATTAAAGATCTTAATAGAACATGTTCACTGGATTGGTGAAGGAAGGGGATAGGAGAGAATAGGAGTTTCAAAGGGAATGGGAGGAGAGAATTGGAGATGAGACAAGGAACACTTTAAACACATTTTGCTGTAAAACAAGGGAAAGACATGGGCAGCAGCTGGAGGGGGAAGTAGGATAAAGAAAAGCAATTTTGGCATTTTTGTTTGTTTTTAAATGAAAAAATATGTTTTTATATACTGATGAGAGTAACTAAGGAGGAAGGTAAAAGCATCAATGCAATAGAGGAAAAACTACTGGAAATCTGTCTCTAAAAAGATAAGTGGATGGAATCTCATGGACAAGTAGTAGATTAATTTAGCCAGGAGCATGGTCATTCCCCATGACAGTAGAGAAGGTAGGATGAATAGACAAAGACATAGGAAAGTACCTAATTGCAGTCACGGAAACTTGTTAACATTGATTAAATTGCTTGATTTATCTGATTCTAATCAGATTTGAATTGGGTTACACAATACACACACAATCATACTTTTGCACATGGGAATGAAATTTCTTTTCATTTGCTAGCTATGCTTGTTTTACCTTAGTGTCTCATTTAAAATGAAATTATTATTTAATAATCAAATGTAGAAAAACTCACAAAGATAGTTTGTAGTCTTTCCAATTTAAACTTTCAGAATTTTTATTAAATGCAATGACCTTTTGATCTTATCTTACCAACATTTGACCTGGGTGAAAATTATTGATGAGAAAATACATGATTAAATATGGGTATATGAGAAAGAGGACTTTTATGTGTTCAGTCTATTTTAAACAAAACTTTAAGCTATAATTATACTGCTTTCAATTTGGCAAAATTATCCCTTCTCTTCAGAAATATTTAGTTTATGTTTTTTTCTATGTCTTATGTGTCTTTATTTCTTTAGCCCAGATCTAGTTCACTACACATTTGATCTATAAGTCTCTGGTTCTTTTTTTTTTTTTTTTTGCATTTAACTTGCTTTTGTAAGTTTTTGATGACAAGGATTAATAGCATTGTATTAGAAATCTTACCTTTTTTCTTCTGCTTCAAAAAGAAATATTTAGGAAATGGATGCTTTTAAATAAATCTCAAATCTCAAATGCTTGATACTGAATTAAGAACTAGATTTTATAGATCTGAGAAAGAAAATCGTAGATGTTAAACAACAAAATGGGCCACCCTGTAATTTACCAGTATCCAAGACAAAATATGTTTTTAGCCCATGAAAGATAGTTTCTATTGAATACAACTTTCTCTTTTTGGTACTGTATGTAGTATTATTATGTTTTTGAGGGAGAGCAGTGACAATTTCTTGCTGATCTTATTCTACCATCTTGATAATAAATTATTTACTCTTTGAATACAAATAAATTTGTGAATTTATTTTAGATATTGCAGTTTCTTATGTGCTTTTCCTACAGTAAAAACAAGAAAAAGAGAAATTGATGGGGATTAATACATTTATTCTGACTTTCAGAAAGCCATTTCTTTAAGTAGCTGAATGTGTAATTTATTAGTTATTTTGGTAGTTACTTCATTATGTAAATGGATTTTTATTGTTAATTAATAAAATGCTCAAAAATCCTCTTATAATGTTCACATTATTACCCAATTTCTTGATGATAAAAAAGAGGTTTAGTGAGATCAGGATCATTTAGTGATAAGAATATGAATATGATAATCTGAATCTGAATATGATAAATTTGAATTGGATTACGCAATATACATACAATCATACTTTTGCACATGGTAATGAAATTTCTTTTTGTTTGGTAGTTATGCTTTTTTTTTAACCTTACTGTTTCACTTACAATGAAATTATTCTTTAATAATCAAATGTAGAAAAATTCACAAAGATGATATGGTAATTTATTCACAGATATGAATATGGTAAATTCATATTTATCGTATTCACTCTAGGGAAAGGTCTGATTACTTTTATGCATATATCCAGAAAATTGTATGTTAAACATCTAAAATTACTGTTACTTTTTGCATATATCCAGAAGTAGAGTAGGGGTTAATTGTTAACTTTTATTTTTATGAAAACACAATCAATTTTATTGCGTTTTTTTTCCTCTCTGAAGTTTTACATTGTCCCCCTGCCACTAGGATTATTGAGGAAATAACCAATGATAATGTATATCATGCTCATATGTACTGTACTATATAGCATGAAAAACCTCTAAAATTCTCATCTTATTGGCCAAAAGAAAATCCCCAAAGTATTCTGAAACTTGAGTATCACAGTCAATATCACCCCACACTACATTTTATATTCTTCCATAGCAAGATTTACTTTTACTATGTCTTGAATTTTAGAATTTCCATATAAGTAGTAATGATATTACTGACTTTATTTCTTAAGCTATGGCTGCATACTAAGGGCCTAGATTTTATAAGTATTTCACTTTGTTTTATGTTAAGATTATGATAAGTAAAGTAGTTGCTATAGTCTATAGTTCAAACTTTGGACTAGGAAAGTAGGGATCACTTTCATCCCTAGTTAGTTGGCATTAGCTGTTTGTGGCTTTAAGGATTTCCTGATTAGTCTAGACTCTCCCTGCCTCCAAAGTCAGAGAGAGAGAGAGAGAGAGAGAGAGAGAGAGAGAGAGAGAGAGAGAGAGAGAATTTAATAGAATTTAATAGAATTTATTAGAATTTAATAGAATTTATTGAGTTATTATAGATACTGTGAAACAGTTTTCCCTGTAAGAAACTCTGTTTCTTTTTGTCTAAATCAAGGTAAAACATGATGTCCCTATCTGAGGAGAAATGTCATGACACTGTGTCCACTGTGTCCACTAAATAAGACTACTCCACTAAATAAGACACCAAAATATATAGAGATATAAGCACCATTATGTATATCATTAGAGCCAAAACCGGCAACAACACTACATGCAATTGGCCTTTCATTTGCCCAAACCATATCAGATATAACTTAACAACAGTTTATCATTGTGCAGTTTTAAAATATTGTTTCATAACCATTTTCATGCTATAATAACAGAATTGTGTAAGAAAACAATTTTTAAAAAATATATGACTATTCTAAGAATTTTAGCCATTATGAAACATTTCTTAGTCTTAACATAAAAGCATGCAAATATTTAGTGGAAATTTTGAATTTATTTTATAGAGCTAGGATTTTTCTTGTGAAACATATTGAAAAGCTATGCTTCATTGGCTCCTAGTTAGCTATCATAAGACTAATTATTTTAATGCCTCATTAATTATTTTAATATATAATCAGTATTTCAAAATTATAGTTATTTGTTAATAGCATTGACAATATTTATTACAATTATAGAATAATTAAATCAATCTTGGTAAAATACAAGTAAGAAATCTACTTTTCTGGAATATTTTACTCTTCTTAGCTGCATATTAAAGGTGCACAACCACTAAAAACAAATATAATAAGCTTTCCTACCACTTTTCTGCATAATTATTAGCCCAAAATTTAGCACATTGGTTTGATTAATCCTGCTTCTTAACCAACAGGAAGGTCCCTGTATAACTGCTATCAGTAATTTAGGCTTTTACTTAGTTGGTAGGCTTCCTGAAAGGAAGTGTGATTATAGAATAGCCTTTTTGAAAATAAATGAATGGCTATGTCCAACAGTTGATGAATACTGATATAGTAGCTTTTAAAAATAGAACAGAATCCAATATTTTTAAGTATCAAAGGGCTTGTTGCTTCAAACAGTGAATGTCTACTCACAGAGGGGATAACAACTTGTACTGCCAAAGAGATTACTCAGAAACTCAGCTTTAGAATAACAGATTATGTTCTTAATCTTACCCAGCTTGTTTCTCATAGACACATTTATTTATAAGTTTTAAATAAAAAGCTCGATTTAGTAAAACCTACCACTAAACTAGAAAATAAATTTAAGCATACTTTCTAGCAGTAGTAGACTTTTATACATAACCATTCTTGCTAGGAATGACATTATATGCTTTGGAAATCTAGACTGTAAAGTTCTAGATCCTGTTATTTAAACTCATCATTTTCCCAGTGAGGGAACAGAGGCCTAGAAAGATTAACTGTGTTACTTTCGGTTACACAGGAGAAAATAATGAAAAAGTATTTGCCTTGTAAAATAATAATTAACCACATCAGCACATCTACTTTTGGAATATTATATAAACCCTTGAAAATTTTCTAACGATGAGGAATTTGCCACCAATACAAGAGAATAATAAGAATGCTTTTTTCTCCTATAGATAAAAAAAAGATTCTATTTGTACATATATTCTCAAGAAAGATAGTCAACATCATCAGATGGAACAAGTAAGACTTCATGGTAGGTAGCTTGTGGAGAGAATATAAGAATGCACATATTTCTGTTGAATTCATCCCTGTGTATATTAATTTCTTCAGATTTTGACTTAGTATTTATTCACCTGAGAATTCTCAAATGTCCCAAAGGTTGTTAGCAAATCTATGATGGTTTCTCATTTTCTATTATTAAAATACAGTTTTGATATGACTTCCTAGGCAACTATTTCTACATATTTGTATGTTTTGAGAGGAGACAAAAATATTTTAATGTTACTTGTCTCTGGCTATGGATGAGTGAGAAAACTGGCAAATCCTTTCCCCCCAAATTAATTACAAATCTAAAATTTACCAAAAAATAAGCAAATATGCGCTTCCAAACAGGGACAAAAGCAAACAGCAATATGAGAACTGTTTATTCTTGAAAAACTGCTGAAGTTTGGGTAAAAACAGGTAGTCCGTGGATGTCTTGCCTAAGACTGCCTCTATCACTGACTACCCACATTCTTGAGCTTGGTCAGTATGAAAGTTGTGCCAGCATCTGGTTGGCCATGAGGACTGGTAACTGCTGTATCTGGGCTAGAGGGCTCACTCAGTTTACAGCGGAGGGTGATACAAACAGCAGCATTGTCAGTAGAAGTAATGATCTTGGTGGCAGTGAGTAGGTGTTTTGGGCCATTGGATCTACTAACCTGAGGTTGTGCTCATGGTTGGGGCAAGCATATTCCTAGCTGAAAGTGTGCATGCCCTTTTGCAGTGGAGAATGAAGAGAGGGCCCAAGCTATTTTTAGAGTTCTAGCCTAACCTAGTGGTATATACATCTTCTTCATAGGAGAATAGAAAAAGAGAGGCTGGACTTTGAACATACTCCTGTACCTGCCCCCTACAAAAGAAAAGAAACCTATTGGCTTGAGGTTTTTGTGCATTATTTCTATCAATTACTGGCTTCTCTCAAAACTGTCTAGACACAATAGAACCCTTTTAGAGCTAGGCTTTTAAATTCAAAAATCAAGAATAAAATAAACTGCAGAAACATCAATTACCACTCATCACAAGATAAACAGATTTTATACATTTACCACAGGCAAGTTACCAACAAACAAACAAACAAAAAGCAACAGTAGCAAACTTCAGAAGGAAAATAATCAAAACCCGAGTTATTACAATATATTATTTAAAGTGTTTAGTTTTCAACAAATTGAACATACAGAGAAACAGGAAAGTGTGATCCATCCTTGGGGGGAAAAAGTAGTCAATAGGAAGTGTTTCAGATGTTGAATTTGGTAGACAGACTTCAAAGCACATATGTATGGTATATTTGTTGGTACATTTATATCATTCTCTCCTTTAAGACTTTAAACATGTTTTCCTTTAGTATATAAATATGTATGTGCATATATATTTATATATGTACATATACACATAAAATACATATGTATGTGTGTGTGTATACATATGTATCAAGAAGTAAAGATTTTCAATAAGGAGATATAAATTATTTGAGAAGAACAATATGAAAATTGTGAATTTGAAGAGTATAATAAGTGAAATGAAAACGTTACTATAGCAGCTCAACAACAGATTCGAATTGTCAGAATAAAAAAAATCAGTCAACTTGAAGACACATCAACAGAGTAGATAATTTCCAAGGAGCAAAGAGTAAAAAGATTGAAGAGAAATGAACAGCTCCTCAAAGACCTGTGGGACAACATCACATGTGCTCATATATGTGTAATATAAATTCTAGGATGGAAGAGAAAGGTAGAAAAGAATACTTAAAAAAATGAAAGCTAAAGCTTTCCAAAATTTTATGAAAATCATTAATCTCAGCATCCAAGCAACTCAGTAAACTTTAAGTGGGACAAATACCAAAAGATAGGTCAGGCACAGTGGCTTACGCCTGTAATCCTAGCACTTTGGGAGGCTGAGACAGGCAGATCACTTGAGGTCAGGAGTTTGAGACTGGCCTGGCCAACATAGTGAAACCCTGTCTCTACTGAAAATACAAAAATTAGCTGGGGATGGTGGCGCATGCCTGTAATCCCAGCTAGTTGGGAGGCTGAGGCAGGAGAATCTCTTGAACTGGGAAGGCGGAGGTGAGTCAAGATGGTGCCACCGCATTTCAGTCTGGGCAAAAGAGCAAGATGCCATCTCAAAAAAAAAATTACCAAAATAAAAAAACCAAAAAGATACATACTGAGACACATCTGCATAGAAAACAATGAAAGCTATAGAGGGAAACACATATAGGAGAGCATCAATATAATAACAACAGACTTATTAATTGAAGTAATGAAGCCCAGAAGGCAGTAGTTTGTCATGTACAAAGTTCTAAAAGAAAAAAAAAATCACAGCCAATAATTTTATATCCAGCAAAGTATCTTTCAAAATAAATATGAAATAAAAACATTTATTTATTAAGAGATTCATTGGTAACAGACCTATTTTATGAGAAACAGTAAGGGAAATCTTGAGGGTGAAAGGAAATGACATGAAATGGTAACATGAATCTTCAGGAAGAAATAAAAATAACAAAAATTATAAAATATGTTGATTAATATAAGATATAGATATAGATACATATTTTCTTTTTTATTATTGTCTTCTATACCAGATATAACAAAGGAATAATTACAACACTGTGAAGTCGTGTTTATAATATAGATAGATACAATATACATGACAATAATAGTACCAATTGGGTAATACGGCTATATGAGAGCAAAATTTCTATATTTACCACATATAAAGATAGTATGAAATAGATTTTTAAGTAAATTTATTGAATTAGTAATTTAAAATATTTCCACAAAGAAAACCCTGGACCCAGATGACTTCGCAGATGTTTTCTATTGAATATTTAAAGAAATTATACCACTTCCTTATAAATTCTTTCAGAAAATAGAGGAGGAGTGAATACTTCCCAACTCATTCTGTAAGGCTGATATTATCATAATATCAAAGCCAGAAAAGACACTGTAAGAAAATAAAACTATAGACAAATATCCATCATGAATATAGATATAAACATTTGAAACAAAACACTAGCAAAAAGCAAGCAGCTTCATATAGAAAGAAATATACATTATGACTGAGATTCATTCCTCTTATGTAAAGATACTTTTGCATCTCAAAATCAGTTAAAGTATTTCACAATATTAATAAAATAAAGCAGAAAACCACATGATCATCTCAATACATGCTGAAAAGATATGTGACAAAATTCAACACGCGTTAATAACAAACACTCTCAGCAAACCAGGAATGTGAGGGAACTTCCTCACCCTAGTAAAGGCATCTAGGCAGAAGGCCACAGCTGTCACATACTTAATGGTGAAACACTGAATGTTTACCCCTCCTTGTCAGGAAAATAACAAGTTTATCTGCTCCCATCACTTCTATTCAATGTTGTACTAGAAATTCTAGCCAGATCAATTAGGCAAGAAATGAAATAAAAGGTGTTCAGATTGGAAAAGAAGTAAAACTGTCTGTTTTTCCAGATGATACGCTCTGGTATACAGGAATAGTAAGGAATTTACTAAAAAACTCTTAAAGCTAGTACGTTGAGTCCAGCAAGTTTATAGTATACAAGATCAATATCTAGTAATCAGTTGTATTTCTATATACTTGCAATGAATAAGCAAAAAATGAAATTAAGAAAATTGCTGCTGGCCATGATGGTGTATTTCTGTAATCTCAGAAACTGAGGATACCAAGGAGTTTGAGGCCAGCCTAGTCAACATACATGAGATCCTCATCTTTAAAAAATGAAGAATAAAGAACTTAAAGAAAAGAATTGCCTTCACAATAACATCAAAAAATACCTAGAAATGTCTAACAAAAGAAAACTATGCAACATTGTTGAGAGAAATTAAAGAAGACTTAAATAAATGGGAAAACATCTTGTATTTATAGAGTAGAAGTTTAATATTGTTGACCGGGTACAATGGCTTACGCCTATAATCCTAGTACTTTGGTAGGCTGATGCCAGCAGATCCCTTGAGCTCAGCAGTTTGAGGCCTGCCTGGGCAACATGGTAAAACTATCTCTACAAAAAATACAAAAAAAAAAAAAAAGCCAGGCATGATGGTGCATGCCTGTGGTCCTAGCTACTTGGGAGGCTAAGGCAGGAGGGTTGCTTGAGCCTGGGAGATAGAGGTTGCAGTGAGCCGAAATTATACTACTTCACTTTAGCCTGGGTGAAAGAGCAAGAGCCTGTCAAAAAAAAAAAAAAATTCATATTAAGATAATATTTTCAAATTGGTACATAGATTCAATGAAATGCCTATCAAAATCCCAGCTATTTTTTTTAGCAAAAATCGACAGTGATTCTAAAATTTATGTAGAATTTCAAGTGAGCAAGAGTAGACAATCTTGAAAAACAAGAAACAATTGGAGAACTCTTTCTGATTTCAAAAGTTACTACAAAGATATAATAATCAAGATGCTGTAACATTATTCTTATAAAGATAGTCATTATATCAGACATAGTCTCACTGATATAATGAGAATCTAGAATTGAGACTGTAGAAGTAAGCCTTCATGTTTATGGTCAGTTGGTCCTCAGCACAGCTGCAAAGACAATTTAATGGGGAAAGGATAGTCTTTTACACAAACAGTGCTTGGAGAATTGGGTATCAACTTGAAAAAAAATTATATTGGTGTTTACCTCACATGAAACACAAAAATTAACTCGAAATGGATCATAGGCCTAGAAATAATAGCTAAACCTACGAAAGAAAACAATATCTCTCTGAACTTAGTTTTAGGCAAAGAGTTCTCAGCTATAACATAAAAAGCATAATACATAAATGAAAAAACTGATAAATTGGAATTCATCAAAATGAAAACAATCTGCACTTCAAAAATGCATCATTAATAACATGAAAATAGCCATGAATTGTGAGAAAATATATGCAAATCATATATCTGATTTGGGACTTGTTTCTAGAATATATAAAGAATATTTGGCCAAGCACAGTGGCTCAAGCTTGTAATCCCAGCACTTTGGGAGGCCAAGGCGGGTGGATCACGAGGTCAAGAGATCGAGACCATCCTGGTCAACATGGTGAAACCCCGTCTCTACTAAAAATACAAAAATTAGCTGGGCATGGTGGCGTGTGCCTGTAATCCTAGTTCTCAGGAGACTGAGGCAGGAGAATTGCCTGAACCCAGGAGGCGGAGGCGGTGAGCCGAGATTGCGCCATTGCACTCCAGCCTGGGTAACAAGAGTGAAACTCTGTCTCAAAAAATATATATATATATTTACAGCTCAGTAGTAAGAAAATAAATAACTTAGTCAAAACGTTGGCAAGACTTGAGTAGACATTTCATTAAAAAAGATATAAGAATGGTTAATAATCACACAAAAGGTGCTTAATATAATTTAATCATTAGATAATACAAAGTACAGTTAAAATCAGATACCATACACACCTATCTGAAGGAATATAATCTAAAAGATTGAAAATAATGAGTAGGAAAGGATGTGGCAAAACTTGAATTCACATACATTTCCGATGGTAATGTAAAATGTTACAACCACTTTAGAAACCTGTTTTGCAGTTCCTCAAAAAGTAAAATATATACTTACCTTATAATCTAGTAATTCTACTTCTAGGTATTTACTAAAAAGAAATGAGAATGTAAATCCTCATAAAGACATACTTGAATGTTCATCATAGTGTTAGTAATAACTCCAAACTGGAAAATTGTAAACGTTCATCTTCTGGTGAAAGGTTAAATTAAATGTGGTCTATCCATACAATAAAGTATTATTTGGCAATATAAAGGAGTAAACTATTGAATATACTTACTGTGAATGAACCTCAGAAAGATTATGCTAAAGCAAAGGAAACCAGATGCAGAAGATTGTTTATTGTATGATCCCATTTGTATGTAATGTGAAGAAAAAGAGAACATATATAGATACTGAAAACATATTCAATGTTTGCTAAGGCCTGGAATGGAAATGGTGATTAATTTAAATGAGCCCAAGAGAATTTTTGGACATGATGGAACTGTCCTAAAACTGATTGGGGTAATCGTGGTACAAATATAAATTTGCTAAAATCATTGCATTGTGCATTTACATTGGGTGAATTTTATGGTATATCAATTGTTCATTAACAAATACTTTCTAGAAGTTTCTTTCTAAAAAAAGATATTTGATCATCTTGAGAGATTTTGAAACACACACACACACCCCACACTCCCCACCAAAAAAAAAAAAAAAAAATTGCGAAGTTGGGCTTGGTGGCTCATGCCTGTAATCCCAGTACTTTGGGAGACCAAGGCAGACAGATCACCTGAGGCCAGGAGTTCGAGACCAGCCTAGCCAACATGGCAAAACCCCATCTCTACTAAAAATACAAAAAAATAGTGAGGCATGGTGGCATATGCCTGTAGTTCCAGCTACTCAGGAAGCTGAGTCAGGAGAATCACTCAAACCTGGGAGGCAGAGGTTGCAATGAGCCAAGATCACTCCATTGCACTCCATCCTGGGTGACATAGAGTAAGACTCAGTCTCAAAACAAAACAAAACAAAAACACCAATTGTAATAATTTGGGCTTTTGAGAAAAGTTCTTGGACATCTAGGGCAAGAAAGCCAAAGTTCAAAAGTGTAAGTTTCGTTCAAGAGGAAATTAATCCAGAAGGTAATACCTGAAATACAAGCGTATTTCTTTTTTTTTTTTCCTAATCTTATTAGTATTCTTTTCTATTCTTACTGCTTTGATAAATCCCTAGCTATTTAGGAACGAAGAAGAACTGAGCCTTAGCACAAGAACACAGATGGCAGCAGATTTCTGTAACCTGTATAACTCTTACCTGAAGTTTTCACTATACTCAACTTCACAGAATGCCTTCTTCTCGGTGTATTTTTGTTGGTGTCTGCCTTCCCTCCTGCCCTTTCTCTCTAATTCTTATATTCAGATACCAAGGGAAGTGGCTTAAGGTTGTCTTCGTTGAGAATAGAACATCTGGTAGATATAACTCTTGTTCTGTGCCACCCACAAGACTACTGGTCAGCCTGCTACTTGGTTGCATTTTTTTCTGTTTTGCTTCAAGTATCTGTGACCAGAATTGTATAAAGTGTAGCAATTTGACATTAACTTGTGTCATCTATAAGCTGTTTCAATGGGCAGTATGTATATGAGAAAAAATTATGTGGTCGCCTATTTACCTTAAACATTTAGTTTTTTGGAGAACTTCTCAGAGTCTTTAATATGCTAATGTGCATAGTGATAAAGGTGGTACATACTGTGCAACAATTCTCAAGCTCATTAAATTTTAGGAAGCTTTTTCAGTGGATATTAGTGTTCCATGTAACCCATGTGAGAAATCCTGAATTAGATGGTTTCGACTTTCATATAAATGAGGTGAGAAAAGGGAAGCTATCTAAAGAAAACAAGTATTTCCTAGAACAGTTTTTGTAGAACAAAAACTGTTTTAAGAGGATATGTACTAAATATGAGGAGAGGATCATATATTTGGGGATATAGTTAAAAATATAGCATAAAATCATCAGAATAATATTAAACCTCAAACATGCACAGACTTGGAGGAATTCTGAAATCGGTTTCAAAATGATTTTTTTTTTGCCATTGTTGTAAATGGTAAAAAAACATTCTCAAAATGTTAATAGATGACAGAAATAATACACAAATGCTGCTTAATTTGATTTATTTTGTCTCAAGTTCTTAACGTGTGGTTTTAAAGAAGTGTTTAGTGGAAGGATCTCTGAACTCTTTGGAATTATGTGTATAATTATCTGTATTTATCTGTCCATATATTTCTCTGTGTGTAAATTTATACGAATGTTTTAGTTTGCTAGGGCTGCTGTAACAACGTAAACAAAACTGAGTGACTTGAACAGCAGAGATATATTTACTCATATTCTGGAGCCTAGAATCCTGAAATCAAGATGTTGGCAGGGTTAATTTCTTCTGAGGGCTTTGAGGGAATGATTTATTCCAGGCCTCTCACCTTGGCTTATAGATGACCAGCTTCTCTCTTACATCACATTTTCTTCCCTCTACACCTACCTCTGTTCAAATTACCCTTTATATAAGTGCACCAGTCATACTGGATTAGGACCCACTCTAATGACTTCATTTTAACTTTATTACCTCTGTAAATACTCTATATTTAAATAAGGTTGCATTCCTAGGTCCTGAGAGTTAAGACTCTAAAATATCTTTTTTGGGGGGTGTGTTGGGGGCAGGGTGGGAATTTCACCCCTAACAATGGGTCTATATTTTTCTGAAGCAAGGATCCAAATCAAGATGTCAGTGGGGTTAATATTTTCAAAAGGGTCCTATGCCAAAAATCGTTCAAAACCATTGATCTAAGAGACCGATATTTAAACTAGAAAGGATGGAGTAAGACTTGTTAAAAGGGAACTGAAGTCTACAACAGATGAGATGATGAGCTAAAAAGAAGAGAAAGTAACAGCATTCAAACAGAAAGCGAAATCACTGTCTTTCTGTGCAGTAGATTGGAGGTTTGTTTAGAGCTGCAGTGTTCATTCAAGTAAGGTAGCCACTAGCCAATACATCCATTGAAGATGGAAGTGTGGCTCGTCCAAATTGAGATGTGCTGTAAATGTATACTACACACTGGATTTTGAAAACCTGGTATGACTAAGTGTGAAAAAAGGAATGTAGTATGTCTCATTGATAAATGATTATATTATATGTTGAAATTATATTTTGAGTATATTTAGTTAAATACATATAATATCAACATATTCTGTTTCTTTTTCCCTTTTAAATGTGGCTCTATAGGAAATTTAAAATTTTATATGACATATATATATTCAACACAGTCATCTTGGGGTTCTGAAGTTTTATCTCATGCTGATTTTGTGGTTCTAGAATAGATTTATATTGTTTCTAAAAAGAAATCAAATTGTACTACCAAGTCTTTATGGTGCACTTAATATAAGAGGGTGTTCAGGTCATGAGATCTAGGGACCCATGTATGAGTAGGATTGTGGGTATAATTGTGTATTTTTACCTAAGAAAGGCAACACGTATTGTACTGTTTTTTTGATTCATTGTAGTAAAACTGACTTAAGAATGTCTGGATCATTTGTCTGTTTTTCCCAGGAATGTGAAGCTAGATGTTATCATTGCCCCTATTAAGTAGCAATCCATGACTGACTTCAGACAAGAGGTGGTGTGAATGCAGCAACAGTTTTAAATCAGTTCAATGTCTATAATGTAATATGTAGGATTCTTGTCTTTCTGGGATTGTGACAGGAATCTCTACCACAAACAGTACATCTGGTCCCGTGAGCCAATTCATCAGCATCGCCTGTAAGCCATATTTAAGATCAAAAAGATAGACAAGATTACTTACCAGCGAGGAGGTTCTGGAATGTTGCCAGCCCACCAGCACTGACATGATACTTGCCATGACTTAACTCTGAGGGCCTGGGGATGTGTGAAGAATGAATATCAGCAGGCTCACTAAGCAGATTCCAAATGCATGGAGTAGTGAGAGAGAACAGTTACAAGTAGGATGGCCAGAAGAAAAGCTCAATGTGAGACCCTTAGTGGCAAATTCAAGCCTTGTGGTAAAACTCAAGAATGCTGAGAAATAGTAAACCTAGTTAACACCCAGGATTTTTTGAGGAAAGAGGGAAAGGATATAATTTGGGGAATTACCAAAAAAAAAAAAAAAGTTCTTAGGGTATTGCTGGTCACATTGCTTTTCGAGCCATATTATCTTTTAATTTAAATGAATAATTTGGAAAAAAATCAGAAGTTATAAATTGTTGATCCTTTCTATGAACTAAGCTACATATTTTCATTCTCCTTCAGTGACATCAGTGTTTTAAATAATTGATAACAAATGCATTTAAACAGGGCACTGGTTTTCTGATTTTCTGTAATCCGCAACCATCTTTATTATCTTAGATCTGGCTCACATTGTTTATTCATATCACTTGCATGACTTCTAGAAGTATTCGTGATCCTTGGAAGAAGATAATGGTACTGATGATAATGACTACTGCTGCTGTACTAGTAGTACTTCTAATTCTGCTACTAACAATTATTGTTACTATTCAGTAACTTCTACTTTTTCAATTACGATTATTTTTTATTATGTCTCACTACCACTACTACAGACTCATTAATTTAAAGCACTTAAATTATTTAAGCACTATTTCATTTAACTTGACAATTCTATGAGGTATGTACTATTAGTATCATCCATTACAACTTAGGTATAAAAGGTTACAGAACTTGCTACGAGTAAACTGACTAGTAATTTGTAGAGTTAAGAGTTCTAACCCAAGCAGTCTGATTACAAAGCTCATCTGTGAGAGCCCTCCTATCCTAGAGTTCTTTATGTTTATTGAAATACAACACTCTAATTTATTAAAATCCTGGAGTCGAGTGTGATTTTATATTTTAAATTCTATTATATTCAATGACTTTATTTTAATAAAATAATTTAGAGCTCCTTAAAAGAGGGGGAATATATGATTTCTTTCTCTTCTCAAAGGAAAAAATTTAATTCATATCAATTATTCAATAATATTAAATGTTCATTTAGACATTAAAATAATAGATTTAGTTTTAAATGTAGACTTATATACTATTAATGTATTATTTAGTAGATATAAATTTAGAATATTTTGTATATTTAAGATCGGTCTTTGTGTCAACATCAAGTAGTTGTTTTTTTTTTTTGAGATGGAGTTTTGCTCTTGTTGCCTAGGCTGTAGTGCAATATCGCAGTCTCTGCTCACTGCAATCTCTGCCTCTCAGGTCAAGCAATTCTCATGTCTCAACCTTCCCAGTAGCTGGGATTG
This sequence comes from Saguinus oedipus, assembly GCA_031835075.1. Lineage (NCBI taxonomy): Eukaryota > Metazoa > Chordata > Mammalia > Primates > Cebidae > Saguinus > Saguinus oedipus. The sequence continues at coordinate 146,524,514 of CM063170.1, forward strand.
CAGGCATGCACCACCATGCCTGACTAATTTTTTGTATTTTTAGTAGAGACAGTTTCTCCATGTTGGTCAGGCTGGTCTTGAACTCCCTACCTCAGGTGATCTGCCTGCCTCAGCCTCCCAAAGTTCTGGGATTACACGCATGAGCAACCATGCCCAGCCATAGTCATTTTTTAAATCTGATAATCTTTGTCTTTTGATTGAAGTATTTATTCCATTTATAGTTCATGATGTTAATTATATATTTAGGGTTAGATTCACTAAGATTCTATTTGTTTTTTATTGTAATCATTCCAACTTTCTCCCTTTATTAACTTATTTCTTGTACATTATTACGTTTTTGTTTTAGTGGTTACTCTACATATGGCTACATACCCTTGATTATTAGTCTAATGTAAATTTTCACTAACATTTTTTTAAACAACACTTCAGTGCATTATTGCATTATTGTTAGCATGTATTTAAATTTGCCTTATATTTTTGGACCTCATAAAACATTGTTATTGTAGTTTGGATAGTCAGTATTAGGTATATCTGTCCACATCTTTACCTTTACCTTGCACATTATCCCTTTTTGTTCATAATGTGTTTTTATGTGGGATTCTTTTTCATCAGACTGAAGGACGTTCATTTTATTCTTAATTTCTTCACTGACCAAATTCAGGAACACGTTGCTTAATTTTCATGCATTTGTTCAGTTTACAGAGTTTTCTTGTTATTAATTCTAATTTGGTTTCATTGTGGTCAAAAAATGTGCTTGATATGATTCTATGTGGGTTTTTCTTTTCTTTTCTTTTCTTTTTTTTTTTGAGATAGGGTCTGACTTTATCACCCAGGCTTGAGTGGAGTAGTGTGTTCACAGCTCACTGCAGCTTTGACTTCCCTGGCTCAAGTGATCCTCCCACCTCAGCCCCCCAAGTAGCTGGGACTACAGGTGTCTACCAGCACACCTGGCTAATTTCTGTATTTTTTATAGAAATGGGATTTTACCATGTTGCTTAGGCTAGTCTCAAACTCCTAAGTTCAAGCAGTCTACCTGCCTCGGCCTTCCAAAGTGCTTGGATTACAGGTGTGAGCCACTATGCGCGGCTGATGATTTTTGTTTTGAAAAATTTGTTGAGACTTGTTTTGTGGTCTAACATGTTGTCTATCCTGAAAAATACTCCATGTTCTGATGATAAGAATGTGTATTCTGCAGCTATTGAATGAAATGTTCTATAAATGTCAAGTCCATTTGGTCTAGAATGTAGTTTAGCTCAGATGTTACCGTGTTTTTGTTATTGGTCTATTTTTGCAAGTGGGGTTTTGAAGTCCCCTGTTAACATATTGTCATCTATCCTTTTCATGATACAATTCCATTCATTTCTATCCAAAGGAGTATTCAATCTCTTTTTCAGTCTATTAATATTTGCTCTATATATTTGAGTGCTCTGGTGTTGGGTACAGATATAACAATTGTTCTATTCTCTTGCTGAATTGACTTAATCATTATTTACCTTCATTGTTTACTTTTAATCATTATTTACCTTCATTGTTGCTTTTTGCAGTTTTTTTAACCTAAAATCTATTTTATCTGATATAAGTATAGCTATTTTGCTCCTGTTTTTGAATGGAATGTCTTTTTTTCATCTATCTATTTTCAGTCTGTGTGACCTTACAGATGAAGTGAGTCTATTGTAGGTAGCATATACTGGGGTCTTGTTTGTTTGTTTTTAGCCATTCTCTTTTAATTGGAGAATTTAATCCATTCACATTGTAGATTATTATTGATAGGTATAAAGTTATTTCTACAATTTTGTTCATTGTTTTCTAGTTTGTTTTTTTGTGGATGATTTGTTCTATTCTTCCTTTATGCTTTGACAGCTTTTATCCAGAATGCTTTTATTCTTTTCTGTTTCTCTTTTGTATATTTATTATAGCCTTTTGCTTTATGATTACGCTGAGATTTACATAAAACATATTCTACTTCTAACAGTTTACTTTAAGCTGATAGCAGCTTAATTTTGATTACATACACAAAGTACACTGTTGCTCTCCCTCTTTATATGTTTTATGTTTTTGATGTCACACTTTATATGTTTTTAAAATATGCGTCCCTTAGAAAATCATTGTAGCTTTAGTTCTTTTTAATAGTTTTGGCTTTTGACCTTTATACTGGTGATATAATTGATTAATCCACCAGCACTATAGTATTAGAGTGTTTTGGATTTGCCAATGTACTTAATTTTACCAGTGAATTTTCAACTTTCATATGTTTTTAAGTTACTAATTAGTATCCTCTTTCTTAAGCTTAAAGAGCTTATTTATGTTTTTTAATACTAGTCCAGTGGTGAAAAACTCTCTCAGCTTTTGTTTGTCTGAGAAAGTTTTTATCACCTCTTCATTGTTGAATTCCTCTGTTGAATTATTCAGTTCAGATGTAGCACTCTTCAGATCTATGATTTCCATTTGGCACTTAAAAAAAAAAACTTTCTGTCTCTTCATTGAAGTCCTCAGCTTGTTGTTACATTACTATTTTGGTTTCTATGAGCATCTCACAACCATTATTTTGAATTCCCTGTCAGATAAATCACAAAACACTACTTTATTTAGTTTAAGTTTACTTTCTGGAGATTTATCCTGTTCTTTTATTTGGGATATATACTCTTGTTTCTTCATTCTCCTGGAATATCTATGTTGATTTCTGCACATTCAATAAGACAACTACCTCTCTCCTTCTTGTTAGACTAGTCTTGTATATAAGAATGTTTTCATGAACCTGCTTGTCCAGAGATTTTAAGGTTCCTCTAAAATATTTGTGTTTGTCCTGAGTGTTATCACTGTTTTTGGTGAGCCCCTGAGGCATAATATGTGCCTTGTCTGGTCAGCACCTGGAGACCAATATAATAGGAGCCAAACTCTTAAGATGTAGCTGGAATGGTTGGGGTGTTGAATGTGTGTCCAGTTCTTTTTATCTTCATGACATGTCTGGGTATGGGCATTTATTTTTCACTTTTTCTGTTCTGATACAGGGAGAGGAACTATGGAAAATGCCTTTTTCTCATGTTCGTGCTGTACCTTTTGATTCTAAAGGGATAGCTGCTGAAAGTGGGCTTGTTATATCTTCACCTGCTTGTTTTCTGTATTCTCTGGTTACTCAGGATCACAAAGCTCCCTTGGCGTTCAGAGCTAAGTTGCTAAGGAGATAGTCCCTTAGGTAGGAGCTATGGAGGTTGTGGAGCCTGGTGGATGGCCAAATTTCTTCCAGAAAAAAAAATGGATAGGCCTGGACTTATCTCTGGAGTGAGCTGGGGGAATGTTGCATGAAGTGCTGAAGTCTGGTTTCAGCTTCCAAAGGGCAATTATTGTTTGCCCTGTTAATTCCCTAGTGCAAGTTTATTGGAAACCAGGTTATCACTTAGCCACTGGAGATGTGTGTTCTAAGCCTCTTCTGAAGAGATAGTGAGAGCTGCATTTTCCTGCCCCTTTTCTGCACTGCTCTGAGTAAGTGTAGGCCGTGGAAATGTTGAAATGCCTGTTAAAAATCATCTCTTTCTTCTTGGTCAAGGGAAACTCTTATATGCCTTCTGTTCTCAGAGATAGTAAGTTTACGATGGAGTCCTTCTGCAGATAGCTCTAAAAACTGGGGCTTTTAATGTGTGTTCTAAACCTCTTCTGGGGATAAACAAGGATCTGTTTTTTTTTAAGCCTCTTCTTGGCACCACTCAGGGGGATGACATCCCTGGAGGTGCTTGTGTGCCCACTTAAAAATGCTCTTTTTACTGTGATCTAGAGAGATATTTGTGCCAGTCCTCTCTGCTTTTGGAGCTAGGAGATTTAGGATGCAGTTCCTTAGGTGGATGTTGTAAGAGCTGCTTGTTGTAAGGTGCTTGGTGTGAGTGCAGACACTTCCTAGGCTGGCAGCAGTTTATTAATTGACTTTCCCATTAACTCATTGAGGTTAAGTTAGTCAGAAAGCAGGTTAGTAGGTAGACCCTGAAGTTGTGTTTCATAAACCCCTCTGGGGCTGGAGGGAGTGTGGAATGAGAGTATTACACTTTTCTTTTTAAGTCCTTTTTTTGTACTGCCCCAAGGGGTTTCAAGTCCCTGGAAGTACTTGGGTATCCAAATAAAGCTACAGCTTTTTCCATTACATACAAGTGTCTTTCTAGATACATAGGTCTACTCACCTCTCCTCTTATAGTCAGTGAATTTAAAGTCAAACTATGGAGAAATTTAGGATTAGGGCCCTCTATATGGGATCCGGATTCTCCTTTCTAAAAGGAGAAACTGGATGTTGGGGATTTCTTTCCCAGTTTTACGGTACAGTGCCTGGGATGGAATCTGTGTCTGAGTGTATCTCAGCTTTTTCTATTCATTAAATGTGGATGTTTTCTCAGTTGCTCAGTAGGCTGAAAGTCATTCAGTTGGTCTCTGACTTCCTTTCAGAGGCATCTGATCTGTGGATAGATATTTATTTGGCGCATCATGAACCAGGAGCTTCCTATTCCACCATGTTCCTGACGTTACTCTGGCTTGGTGTCTATTTTCAGCTTTAGAAAATTACTGGTCAGTATTTTTTCAAATATTGATTCTATCCTGTTCTTTGTCTTTTCCTTTTCTGGGAATTTAATTACATGTATATTAGACTTTTCCCTGTGTTAGAGTTTTTCACTTTTCCCTGCATTAGAGTTTTTCTCATGTTCTTTTGCATAATTTCAGTTATCCTTTAGCTCTCTGTGCTTTAGCCTAAATATTTCTGGTGATGTACTTTATTAAAATTCTTAGTTTTTGTTCTTTACCCGTTTTCCTTTTATATTGTAAGTCAGTTAGGGATGTATTTTTATCTACTGTGTAAATATGTTTCTCTCTACTCCGTTGTCAGCTACTTGAAGGTAGTATTCCCTCACTACACCTAGTTCATCCAGTGTCTTGAAAGTAATAGGAATGCAGTCATTTTTTAAATTACTTAAATTAGTGAATACAATTTATATCTATGCCCCATACTGTTTACTGATAGAAGATTATGTAATATACCTTGAAAGTACATTACTGCATTGGTTATACATTTTGGCATATACAAAAGTACCCAAACTAGTGTTGAGCATGTTTTAGTCATATACTAAATAGGACTATAATAAACTATTGATATCATTAGGAACTAGTTGTCTGAAATTATCTGCATGATTTTTACTGGTTAACACTCTGCTTCATGAAATTCATTTTCAAGATTGTTGTCTAAAGGTAGTTGTTAGCTTGTTTTCAAGTTGGCATTATTTCAGCTGCAAGTAACTAAGACTCGATTATAGGTAAAATAAAGATTTTATTATCTCACGTAACAAGTTTGAACATAGAGGATTTCCATAGTTGGATAATTCATTATCTCTATAATGTCATCCTGCACTCAGGCTCGTCTTCTATTCTGTTCTACTTAGGCGTTTTCTCTTATGAGAAAAAAAATGCAACACTGCAGACATTCTTCAGGCATCATATTCATCATAGTTTTATACAGATTTCGTCTCAGGGATTTCTAAAGAATTATCACAAACGCTTTGGTTTGTAAAAACAGTAAAACCAAGAGTAATTCCCTGAAAAAGATTTATTTTCTGTACCAGTATCATGCTTGGAAAATTGTTGATTAACTAAATAATTTCTTAGGAAAGAAACTAGGTATCTATGTTTTAAAACTATGCATTTCCTTTATTTATTAAAATGTTCTTTAGTTTTCAACCTGTGACAATATAAATAACATATAACAGTCTTTACAAAAAAGTAAATTCATTTGTTTATAATTTTGAATGTATGTGTTAGACTAAACTTTGATTTCAAATTGAATTTTCACATTGTGATACTACTTTTAGATAAGGCATCTAGATTATGAATTACTTGCAGCAAAAACCATGTATTCTTGTCTCTCCAGAGTTTCTTTCTGGAACCCCACTTGTGTAAATGTTTTAATGAGGTAGATTTAGATCTCTAAGCCAACACTTGAAAGAGAATGAATATTTTCAAGAATTACTATTTTAAGTTCAGTACTGCTCAGCTGATGAAAAATTTGAGTTCAAACGTAAGATTTTAAAAGTCAGTAATTAATGAGTATCCATTTACAACGGGCACCCAGGTTTCAAAACATTATTTTGAAGACTGTTGTGTTTCTTTATTTGCACTTAAACAAAAAATAGCATCTGATAGATACATGCAACATGTAAACATTGGTGGTAAATTTTATTCACTAAGAAAAGAATTATTCCATTATATTCTAAACTGAGTTGGAGTGTACTGGATGCTGATTTCAAGTACAAGCTTGCTTCACCAGTTTTGGCAACATTTTCATTCATAAGACCCTTAGTGTTACCCTGCTTTCTCTTTTATTTTAAACATTGCACTGTCTCCTTTTTCAATTAAGAAGTAATCAGAGGTAATGTTCCTTACAATCCCTATATCTGCAATATAGAATCTCTGTGTGTCAATAATGGCCAAATATTGGCAACATCATGTGTTTCAGCCTAATATTTACAATTACTGTGGTGCAGAAAAACAGGACCCAGTTCCATTTGGAGACTTGCTGAATGCAAGTTGGCATGATAACTAACTCCCACCAGAAGATGATTAAAATGAACAGAAACAACTCTAGCATTTGAACGTGATAGATTTCCCACCTGTCTTAATATAAAATTCCACTACTTGTTATTGGAGGTAGTTTTTGCTGTATTGGCAAGGAACTAGAAATGGTTTGCAATATGAACAAAAAAAAAATTATTGTGTGAGCTGGACTTGAGTTTTGGGGCATTGATGTATGCCCATGATCCTCTCAGGCATTGTGATGGCTTATATTATGATGACTACAAGGTACATTAACCAAGATGATGCAAGTCAGCCTAAACTCTTTCTACAATATATTACCTTGGCAATCCCAAGATTATTAAAATTTCTGTGGCCAGTAACAGTGACAGTGGTGCTGGAGGATCAGGGATGGTATCTGGTATTGTTAACTCAAAGACCAATGATGGATTCTGAAGAAGATGCTATCTACCCTGCTCTGAATACATTTCCAGTGGTTCTTATTTTTGGGAAAAAAATGTTAAAATTTGGTAGAAATAGGAAGATAAATTTGAACTAGAGAAATAATCTTGAGAAATTATGCTCATTCCACTAAAATTTTATTCCAGGAGACAAAATTTTTTTTTTTTTTTTTTTGCTAAAGATGACCAAATACATTTGGAAAACACTGAGTTAATAAAAATTAAGCAGGTTCATTCTAAACTGTTCAGTCTTTAATATGGTAGTTAATATGCAGTTTTAATATCATTAAATACTGTATGTACCATTTTCCATAGTTGAATGTTTGCATTTTTAGAAAGTTAATTTATTTTCAACAGATCGAGAGATTATTGAAAATTAAAGTCCAAAACAATATTTGATATATTTTACTTTTTAATTTGTGCTTCTATACTAAAATTAATTTTGTTGATATTAAGTTGCATCTTTAATAAACAGTGTCTACTGAAATAGAGGCCCCTTTCCATTGCTCTGTGCATTTATCTTTTATGTCTTTTTTCACTTTTTTTAAATTGATTATTCTCTTCCATAATAACATTTGCAGCACGTTTGATTTGGAAGTGCAAAATTCTGAAGTTAGGCAATATATTTTACCATAACAATTTTAATGGTATCACGTTATAAGAGATTTAAAAGATGATAAGCAATTTTACCTCACCTAACAAACTTTGCCACTTTCTTATTAAGAAACAAATTTCAAAGATTAACTAATGTGACCTTCCTTTTGAAAAATCTGAAGGTTGTTTATCAAGGTTTTTCAACTACATATCAAACCTCCACTGGCATTCTTTCTCTGCTATATTATCATATAATTTTCCAAAGTGAAATAAAATTAGACTTTGCCACCACTGGAGTCCACACTCATGTACTTAATTTCTTTAAGGCATGATGTGTATGATATAGTTATAATTTCTATTACAAAGGAGATCATAATAATGAATTATTTCTTTTTAAATTTTAATTTTTTTAAGTGATAGCCTTTCTTATATGCCTTTTTAAAAACTTAGAATAAACAAAAATGGCATCTGATAGTTACATGGAGAGCTTCCTATAGACATGCTGTCAGTTGGAAAGCATTTATATTCAAAGCCACATTCTTATAGCATATGTTACAAAGAATATGATTGTCACCTAGGTCCCTTGGCAACTCAGAGTAAAAAATGCACTGAATTACAAACATAAATGAAAATGCTGCCACTTATATTAACATCTCTCTATTCATTTCATGTTTTTGTGGGGATCAAAAATTATTAACTTTAAGAACTAAATCTGTGTTCTCTTGTAGAAGAAAAATGTGACATCTCTTGAACTACTAGTTCTTTGCAATTCTAAACAGGAAAAATTACCCTCTTACAAGAATTCATTTTTTCGCATAGGGTTTCTCATGTCTTATGCTCTCTGCTTGTTTAAAACTAACATAAATGATAACAGCCCACTGAAAGTAGGAGTCATACTTCTAACTTCAGTATCAGCATTATGAAAATAAAATACGTAAAATAAAATACATGTCTATACGGAGAGGCAGCATATCTTGGTTTAATGGAAAAGATTTAGACTGTGAGCTGAGAGCTCATGTCTAATCTTCACTTTATGAAATCTGATACTCATCCTTTACCTGTATTTCAGGCAGGGATTCTGGAAGCTGTATGTATGTGAAAGCATCTGCATCCTATGGAGCACACAGACTAGTATTGTTACCAGTGTTACTCATTAAAGTCAGAATTTAAAGATCCAGAAGAACTTTTAGATTCAGTTTTCTGGGTTTCCCATATCAATATTTTTTGTTTTCTGTGTTCTAAAAGGCAGTTGAATTTATGTCGTGTTAATTCTGCATCAGCAAGCCCAGTGCTGTGCACCCAGTAGGATTTTTAATGCTTGTTTATCAAGTGGTGAATGAATGCTTTGGAGTACAATTGAGTAGTTGAGACAAATACAGTAAATGCAGTTTAAGTTGAATGATTCTTTTAAAATCATTTTATCTGCTGTGTTTAAATACCATTAGTAAAATGTTGACAAATATGGACTCTTATTATCTGGCATAACATCAGGACTACCTAAGAGTTTATTTTAGCACTGTCACATTGCTAAACAAAGCTCAGCAGTTATGACTTTAGTTTGGCACAATTTCCTACCTGTTTCAGAAAGATAAAATATGGTTTATGCTAGTTGTTTGTCTCCAACCTTCATAACACTTATTTAAACATTGCGTTGTATCCAAATTAGCCTGAAAAGGCTCCATTCATTCACTGTTCTTTGGCTGGTGTGCCTCTTACTCACTGATTCATTGACTGTGATTGATTATAAACTGCCAGTGGGATCCCCTTCTATGGATTCGTCATTTGTTACAGTTTAAATGATTCACAATCCCCTCTGCTATTGGACTTAATAATGTGTAATATGGTGTTTTTAATGGCCTTCCCTGAAAAATACATGCCTCTAATCTCAGGTCAGCCTGGTTTAAATCTGTTTTGTTGGACATTACTCCAAAGAAAATTTGTGTTCCTCATTACTCTTCTCTTTCCATGAAACCATATTTTAAAAGCCAGAGTACAAAGTAATTGTGTCTCCATAAAATATTTTCATAAAGATAAACAGCCACAATATTCTATATTTGTCTTTTCACCAGAATCACCTTTTACAAATAATTTTCTTAATTCCTGATAAATTGTACAAAGTTCCACAAAGCCACACTTTTAGTTAGTTGTGTACTGGCCTGATTGTGAACTCCTTAAAAAAAAGGATAAACCACTTTTGTTTTTCATATTCAGCACAGTTCTTTATACTTAACAACTTTAAAGAGTAGCCAACAGTTTTCATCAAGTAAATTGTCCTAATACTTCCATAAAAGATTTATAAAAAATTCTTTCTGGGACTGCTCCACAAAGGTCTTTAGGAAAACTATTGCTTAAAGCAAAAAAAAAAAAAAAAAAAAAAAAAAAAATTCAAGAGCAGGAGCACAGCTGTCTTGTGATTTTCAAACCAAGTAAAAGACTAGGCATCAGAGCATTGAGACTTTCATCTGGAACTGCTTATTTAGTTTGTGGTGGAGAACTAAATACTGTGAAATTTTGTCCCAATTAATCGAGATATTCTTCTATTTCCCTTCCAAAAGAATATCTAAATTAGGAAGACTAGGATTATTTTCATCAAATCTTGTTCAAGAGCAAGGTTATTGAGTCTTATAAATTTCTGGTAAAAAAAATAATGGGAAAGTGAATTAACATTGACTTTATGCTGTTTGTGGGATTCTGTGCAGCTAGTTGCTTTATATAATTTATCTCATTTCATCTTGACTACAATCAATATTAGGCCTTTATGGTTCTCATTTCAAGAAAGGTTAAGTAATTCCTGCAAGGTTACACAGCTAACAAGAGGAATGGCCATAATTTGAACTCATTTATGACTGATAAGAAAGCCCATGCTATTTAATTACCCACTCTGTTATTCGTGCTCTTTTACCTTTAATTAAATGAATCTTAACTATTTTATGTGGGTGAACTGACAAGAGTTAATGTAAAGAATATTGAAGCTAAAAACTGAGTTGTCATTTGTCATATGGGAAAATAAATAGTAATGCAGTCATCATTTAAAAATCAGCTGGAGGCACAGAAAGAATCAATCTGTAAGAACTTTCATTGTTTAATAAGTTTGATGTCAATAAAAATCCTATTATTTCTTCAGCTTTGAATGGATAACCTTTGGTGGCTGGCTGTGCAATAGGCAAATGGAAGTACCCTTGATTGTGACTTTATTCTGAAAGTGACTCCAGAGAGAATATAAGCACCTTTTCTATTCTTCCTCACATTTAGGCACCCTAGAGAAGTTTGCTGATGTTAATAACCAACTCTATCACTTTTGAAGTGTTAGTTTAATATGTGTTGATTGTTTCCTAACTTTCTGCCTTGTTGGGGGAACACATTCTTCTCTAGAAAAAGACAGACCTCTCTTGGATTTATATATATATATATATTGCAGAAACCTTTCTTCTAGAACTTCCATATATAAAAGAATTCTAGGCCAGGTGTAGTGGCTCATGCCTGGAATCCCAGCACTTTAGGAGGCTTAGGCAGGTGGATCACCTGAGGTCAGGAGTTTAAGACTAGCCTGGCCAACATGGTGAAACCCCATCTCTATTAAAAATGCAACAACAACAAAAAAAGTTAGTTGGGCATTGTGGTGTGTGCCTGTAGTCCCAGCTACTCAGGAGGCTGAGGCAGAAGAATATCTTGAACCTGGGAGGCGGAGGCAGTAAGCCAAGATCATACTACTGCACTCAGCCTGGGCAACAGAGCAAGAATCCATCTCAAAAAAAGAAAAAAGAAGAATTTTGGCTGTCAACAGTAATCACTGAGTGATATACAGCACAGTTATTTACAGCATTATGGAGATCTAGGGTTTAGTTGTTCTACCAATACCTTTGCTCACAAACAAAGGCATTTTTAATGAGCATATCTAAATCTCATTTTTCTAATCTGTGAAATTTAAGGAGAAAATTAGGTAATCTGAAAATTTACAGTAGGTAATCAGCTCTACATTTACAGTTTTTCAGCATATTTAAGGGCTACCTTTTGTTTTATCATGAGGTCAGTGGAAGTCCACAACGTGCCAGGAGGTAAATGTGTAATGCTGTCTGATAGAAGTATTTTCCTAAGTTTTCCTCCACCTATTGCCATACCAGTAATTTTGAATGGAAGTTTATAAGTGGCTTACTGCTGAAATCACAAGCTTTATGTTCTTCCATCTGATTTTTCATAATATGCTTTCTTATTTATTTACTTATTTATTCATTCATTCACTCACTCATTTATTTAATTTTAGACATGAGGTCTCACTATGTTGACCAGGCTGGAGTGCAGTGGCTAGTCACAGGTATAATCATAGCACAGTACAGCCTTGAACTCCTGGGTTCTGCAGTCCTCCCACTTAACCTCCCTACTACAGATGTACTTTATTATGCCCAGCTTCTTCTATCTGATTTTTGAGAACACTTACAATATTCAATAATTCTGCCCATCAGGAAGGATAATCTAGAAATGTAATCAAAGGGAAACTTAGGATGGTTATGAAGTCATCTAGCTTAAGTTAGACCATTTCTCCTACGTCACAGGATAATGTATGTTTTACCTTATTTGTATTGCTAAGGGGGACTATACTATATTAATCTCAGGCTTTGGAGTCTGACTTCACTAAAGGTATGTAATTTGACATTTAAAACATTTTTGAGCCTTAGTTGTCTCAATTATAAAATGGAGACTCTAGGTTTAAAAAGGTTTAAACTTAATCCTCTTCAAGTAGATATATTTGTATATGATGTATAATATTATATATTAAATATACATATAATTTAATATGAATCTATCACATACTCAGTAAACATTAGCTTCTATAGCACTAATATTAATATTGTTTTTATTGGTGGTGGCATTGGCAATGGTAAAAAGTACTACTGTTGGCTGGGCATGGTTGACTCACACCTATAATCCCAGCATTTTGGAAGGCCAAGGCAGATGAATCATTTGAGCCCAGGAGTTTGAGACCAGCCTAGGCAACATGATGAAAACCCATCTCTACAAAAAGTACAAAAGTAAACTGGGCATGGTGGCATGTGCCTGTAGTCTCAACTACTTGGGTGACTGAGGAGGGAGGATCACTTGAGCCCACGAGGTAGAGGTTGCAGTGAGCCCAGATGGCACCACTATACTCCAGCCTAGGTGACAGAACAAGATCCTGTCTCGAAAATAAAAATAAAAAAGCACAACTGTTCTCAGGGATGCAAAGATGTTTCAACATATGCAAATCAATAAATGTGGTACATTACATCAACAAAAATTGTCAAAAATCGTATAATCAATAGATGCCAAAAAGCATTTAATAAAATTCAGTATCTTTTCATTATAATAAAAAAAAGTCAACAAACTAGGTATAGAAGGAATATACCTTAACATGAAAAAGGTTATGTATGACAAACCCACAGCTAGTATTATACTGTACGGGAAAAAACTAAAAGCCTTTTCTGTAAGATCTGGAACAAAAAAAGGATGCCCACTTTTATGACTTATATTCCCAGTGTTTATTCCTGGCAAGGGAGTCCTAGCCAGAGCAATTAGGCAATGGAAAGAAATTAAGGACATCCAAATCGGAAAGGAAGAAGTTAAGTTAGCCTTGCTTGCAGGCGGTATGAGTTTACATTTAGAAAAACTTGTAGATGGCACAAAAAAAAACTATTAGAACTGATGAATTCAGGAAAGTTGCAAGATACATAATTAACATGCAAAAATCAGTAATATATTTATATGTCAACAGTAAAGAAACTAAAAAAGCAACCCTAAAACGAATTCCATTTAAGACAGGTACAAATAAAATAAAATGCCTAGGAATAAACCTAACCGAAGAAGTGAAACAGCTCTACAATGAGAACTATAAAACACTGAGGAAAGAAATTAAAGGTTCCTACTACAATGAGATCATCTCACCCCAGTTAAAATGGCTTTTTTCAAAAAGGCAATTACTGATGCTGATTAGGATGTGGAAAAAGGAGAACCCTTGTGTAATCTTGGTGGAAATGTGAATTAGTACATCCACTGTGAGAGAACAATAGGGATGTCCCTCAAAAATCTAAATAGCACTACCTTACAATGGAAAGATATTCATGTTAATGACTTGGGAGAATCAATATTGTTAAAATGACCATAGACCCAAAGCAATCTACAATACCATGACATTATTCACAGAAATAGAAAAAATAATCCTAAAATATATATGAAACCACAAAAGACTATCATAGCTAAAGGAATCCTGAGCAAAAAGAACAAAACTGGAGGCATCACATTACCTGACTTCAAATTATACCACAAAGTTGTAGTAACCAAAACAGCATGGTTCTATCATAAAAACAGACACAGAAGCCACTGGAACAGAATAGAGAACCCAGAAATAAATTTATGCATTTACGGTGAACTCACTTTTGAAAAAGTCACCAAGAACCTACCTTGGGAAAAGGACAGTCTCTTTGGTGCTGGGAAAATTGGACATCTAAGTGCAGAAGAATGAAACTAGAAACCTATATCTCACCATATACAAAAATCAAATAAAAATGGATTAAAGACCTAAATGTAAGATCTCAAACTATGAAACTACTAAAAGAAAACATTGAGGGAGTGATTCAGGACATTTGCCTGGGCAAAGATTATTTGGATTAAGACCTCAAAAGCACAGGCAACCACAGTAAAAATGGACAAATGGGATCACATCAAGCTAAAAAGCTTCTGAACAGAAAAGGAAAAAAAATCACCAAACTGAAGAGAACAACCCACAGAATGGGATCAAATATTTGCAAATTACCCAACAAGGGACTAATAACCAGAATATTTAAAGAGCTCAAACAACTCAATAAGAGAAAAAAGAATCTGTTTTAAAAATGGGCAAAAGATCTGAATAGCAATTTCTCAAAATAAGACATACAAATGGCCAAAAAGTATGTGGTATGAAGCTCATCATCACTAATCATTAGAGAAATGCAAATCAAAACTACAGTGAGATACCATTGCACCCCAGTTGAAACGGCTTTTTTTTTTCCCCAAAAAGGCAATAACTGATACTGGTGAGGATGTGAAGAAAGGAGAACCCTTTGTGTAATCTTGGTGGGAATGTAAATTAGTACAGCCACTATGAGGGAAAAATATGGATGTTCCTCTAAAAACTAAACTAGAACTACCTTACAATCCAGCAATCCCACTGCTGGGTATATTTAAAAGAAAAGAAATCAGTATATCAAAGTGGTATCTTTATTCTCATATTTATTACAGCACTGTTCACAATAGTCAAGATATGTATCCAACCTACATGTCCATCAGTGAATAAATGGATAAAGAAAATGTGGTACATTTACAGAAAGGTTATTATACAGACATAAAAAAGAATGAAATCCAGTCATTGCAACAGCATGAATGGAACTGGAGAATGTTATATTAAGTGAAATAAACCAGGCACAGAAACACAAATACTGCATGTTCTCACTCATATGTGGGAGCTTATAAAAAATGAACTCATGGAGATAGAGAGTAGAATGATGGCTTACTAGAGGCTGGGAAGTATAGTGTAGAGGGGATGATAAAGAGGGGAATAGAGTGGGGTTGAGGGGTTCAAAAATATAGTTAAGTAGGAGAAATAAGATCTAATGTTTAGTAGTAAAACAGACCAACTGTAGTTAATATACTGTATATTTCAAAATAACTAAAAGGGTGGGATTTTTCACATGAAGAAATGATAAATGTTTGAAATCATGACTATCCTGATTACCCTGATTGGATTACACCCTGTGTGCTTTATTTATTTTTACAAAAATATTACATGTACCCCATAAATATGTGCTCTTATGTATCCATTATAAAATAATTTTTAAACTGCCAATATTACTATTTTATCTAAATTTTCAAAAAATATTTAAAGAAAATATGGTGATAGTATTCATTGTGGTAATTAAATATTTTAAAAATATTCTTGGAATTAATCTTCGTAGAAATTGATAATAGTTTTGTGAAGATATCATAAGTTAGCACAGTACAGCCTTGAACTCCTGGGTTCAGGGATCCTGCCACCTAAACCTCCCCACTACAAATGCACTCTATCATGCCCAGCTTCTTCTATCTGATTTTTGAGAGGCCATACAGTATTCAATAATTCTGCCCATCAGGAAGGATAATCTAAAAATGTAATCAAAAGGAAACTTGTGATGGTTATGAAGTCATCTGGCCTGAGCTAGAACATTTCTCCTATATCACAGAGTAGTGTAAGTATGACTTACCTTATTACCTTACTAGTGGCAGTCCTCAGAAAATGAGATCTTGCCTCCTTAATGAATGTTTTTGATTTTGCGAAAAGATCTGTTAGGCTTCAGATAAATGTTACTTATTGGGAGAAACAATGAGCCTTCATGCCCCTGGGGGTCTTCAAAATTTGGAAAAAACTGCTGTATTCTAATTATTTTAGTGTTTATCTACGTTAGTAGATGTTACTAAATGTGCACAAGCTCTATCCTGAGCGAATTCTCTAGCTTGCAGCCTAAATTTAAATATGACAAAAATAAATATTAAAGAATGAGACAAAAATACATATAAACACTAATAATTACTAAGATACAAAGTAACAATTCATATATAGAGAGAACTGTATATGAGATTTTTCTAATAATGATGTTTTATCTTTCTCTGAATCATTTTATTTTTCATAAAAGAAGTAAGGTTGTATGCTTTTCTTTTTAGCTAAGTAGACTTCAGGTTTATCAGTAACAAAAAAATTAAATCATTGTCACCAAAAATGTAAAGGTTTTTAATAGAATTTTTGAAGTATAAAGAACCAGGCAAGTAATGTCAACCTTTCCTTTAAGAAACAGTTAGCTGCTAGAAGGCCACAAATGGGTGCTAAGTTTCAGGCAGCTCCTAAGTAAGCTGGCATCTCTTTAGAAAATATGTTTAATTCCTGTTCACACTAGACTGTGTCATTAATAATTAAATGCCTAATGATTCTCTTCTCACAGAATTTTAAATTTTGCTGGGGAGAATAGAAATAATTGCAGGGTAGAAGAAAATACTGTGCTAGAAAGTATCAATTTATGTACTCTAACATTTGTTAAATGCCTATTAGTTGTTGGGCCTGATATAAACAAATCTAAACAATTAGTTGCAGTGCAAAGTCTCAAGTGTTAATATGGTGCTTCGGTCATAGATGGTACTTAATATATGTTAAATGTATAAATAATGAATGAGTGTTTAACTGCTTCACAGAAAGTACAGTGAAGAAAAAGAGGAAGAAATGACTCTTTACCTATGATTTATAAAGAAGATTATGCTACAACTATATATTAAGAAGTGAGCAGGAGAGTTAAACTGAGCAGGTCAAGCGGGCAGCACAGGACATTCCAGGTAGAGAGAATAAGACATGAAAAGGCATTAAGATATTTTTCTTTTTGTTTTAAAGTAAAAAGACAGTGACAGGTGTGGTCACATTACAGTGCTGGATGCATACCTGTAATCCCAGCACTTTGGGAGGCTGAGGCAGGAGGATTGATTGAGGCCAGTAGTTCAAGACTGGCAACATAGTGAGACCCTGGCTCTACAGGGGAAAAAAACAAAAGCACTTTAACCGAGAGTGGTGGCATGCACTTATAGTCCCAGCTACTCAGGAAGGTAAGGCGGGATGATCACTTGAGCCCAAAGCTGCAGTGAGCCATAATCTTACCACTACACTTCAGGCTGGGAGACGGAGTGAGACCCTGACCCAATAAATGAATGCAAAAGAATAGAACATATTCAAGGAAGGGGGAGAGGCTCTGTTACTGACTCAGAGAGTGTGTGGCAGACTGGTGAGAAATAAATTGGATTGAAAGCCTCAGAGAATTGAAATTAAACTGACATTTTAGAAAGATAACTCAGACTGAAGTGTGGAGAATGAGTAGAGAGAAAAGACCCAAAAGGCAGAGATAAATTTAAAAGGGTATTGGATTAAAACAAGAGAGAAGTGATGATCTGAACTAAAGCAGTATCCTCAGAGATAGAGAGGAGAGCTGAGAACTATTTGGAGATAGAATTGACGGAACTTAATTGTTTGCTTATTATTATGAATGGAGGCATTCTGACTTTTAGATTTCTACCTTAAACTAATAGGTCGACGGTAAAGATAGTAATCAAAACTAGTGATGTAAAATGGTTACATATTGAACTTTTACTTTGGGGACCACAAAAAAATGTCCAGGAAACACTTGGAATTCTGTATCCAGAGGTACAAAACACACAAAGGTAGATTCTGTATTTGTGTGTGGACAAGATAGCTGAAGTTTAAAAGTGAGTGAGATCACCAGGAAAAGCCAGTACCATGGTATATTGAAAGGTCTAAAACTTACCCATGAAGACCAGTGTCAGGAAGAATAAAGATTATGTTTGAGGGATTTCTAAGGTAACCCAAGTATTTTCACAAGTATGTGAAAACCAGTGGTTATATTTAATTGACATCTTGCAAGTGTCCCACTGGACTTTGTAAAAGTGATTCATTCACTGAGTTAAAAAATTCAGGGCCAGGTTCAGTGGCTAATGTCTGAAATCCTAGCATTTATGAGGCTGAGGCGGGCGGATCACTTGAGGTCGGGAGTTTGAGACCAGCCTGGCCAACATGGCAAAACTCCATTTCTACTAAAAATACAAAAATTGGCCAGACGTGGTGGCACACACCTGTAATGCCAGCTACTTGGGAGGCTGAGGCACGAGAAACTATTGAACCCAGGAAGGCGAAGGTTGTAGTGAGTCCAGATCACACCAGTGCACTTCAGTCAGGACAACAAAGTGAGCCTCTGTCTCAAAAAAAAAAAAAAATCAGTAATACAAACATAAATAAAATAAGAAAATAAAAATTTTAGTTATAGGATTTTTAAGTTAATGTATTTATTAAATCATTGCAGTCATAGTAGTGATTTATATTGAAATTCAAGAAGCACAACATAGTTTTACACAAATCTTTTTGTGTAATGAATATAATATGCAAATGAATTAATTTTGTTAAATAAAAGAGTACTTCTCTACTCTCAGTTCACTGATCTTTTTTTCTTCTCATTTCAGGAAGAAAAAAGTCTGTCTTTCAAAAATATCATATACTCTAGATTAAAAGGTTTAAAACTTTTTACTGAGATCCACAGTAAGAATATATTTCACCTTTCCATCAAGTACAGTTGATCTTTGTACAATCCGGGGTTAGGGGTGCTCACTTCCCACACAATCAGAATACCACATAGAACTTTTGACTTGTCCAAATCTTTACTGATAACCTACTGTTGACCAGAGGCTCACTGATAACATAAACAGTCAATTAACAAATATTTTGTGTTTTATGTATTATATACTGTTCTATATTCTTACAATAAAGTAACATAGAGAAAAAGAAATGTCATTTAGAAAATCATAAGGAAGAGAAAATATATTTACTGTTTATTAAGTGGAGGTGGATTCTCAAAAAGAGAATCCTTTGCATTCTTGTTAAGTGGGTTGAGGAAGAGCAGGATGAGTAGGAGGGGTCTTGCTGTCTCAGGGTGGCAAAGGGGGAAGAAGTGGAAGAGAAAGAAGGGGAAGCAGGAGAGACAGGCAAATTCAGTATAACTTTTATTTTTAAAAAAATCACATATAAATGGATCCTCACAGTTCAAATCCATATTGCCCAGGGTCACCCATATATACATTGTGTGTGTGTGTGTGTGTGTGTGTGTGTGTGTGTGTGTGTGTGTGTGTGTGTAAGCTGACACAAACCTTGCATGAAACACTACTTACCCTTATTTGTTCCTGTACTCAGCACTTTTAATTTCCTTAATCTCTTTCAGTGTTTTGCTTTATTGATAATTATTCTATTTTTTACTTTCGATAAATACATGAGATTGTAAATATTAGGTTCTGAGATTATAAGCATGTACAATTCTCCTTTATCTTAAAATAAATAAACAAGAAGTACTTATCTCTTGCTCTACTTATTTTATTTTATTTTGTTTTATTATTTTTTTGACACAGGGTCTCGCTTTGTTGCCCAGGCTGGAAAGTCATGGCGTGACCCTAGTTCACTGCAGCCTTGAACTCCTGGGCTCAAGTGATCCTCCTACCTCAGCCTCCCAAGTAGCTGTCGGGCCTACAGGTGTGCACTACCATGCCCAGTTTCAACTTATTTTAAAAATTGTTATTGAATCTAACCTTCATTTACCTCCAAATTTCTAATGTATATATAATCAACACTTGCTATTTTAACCTTCCCATCACCAAGGCCCTCTTTCCTGCACTTACTCCCTTAGCAATCCCATCCAAAATCAATTCCCTTGGTAATAGCTAGCACTTATAACAACTAATGTGCCAAGCTAACTGCTTTACAATTGTTAATAAATTTTATTCACAACAAAAATATGAAGTAGGTTCTGTTTTTATCCATAGTGAGATTAAGTAGCTTCCTCAAGATTACACAGATGGCAAGCAGGGTAACTTGGATTCAAAACCAGGTATCATATATAACCAGCTCTTAAACTAATGTCTATAACACCACATTGCTGTTTATATTTTCAATTATGATATCTTTCTCTCATCTTATTTTTCTTCTCTCTTTCTCTCTCAATGTATCATTTATGTTCAAAATTAAACTTTTCTATGAAGAACTGTTGTAACACTGGAATAATAGTCTAGAGGTAGCAGTAGTTGGTAAATGTTCTGACTATATGCTTGTATTACTTCAAGGGAAGAGAATGATGTTTTAATGGAAGTGATGTCATCAAGTTAGTTTAACAATGATGAAGAAGGTGAGTGAACACTCCAGGACAAATGAAAATATATTCAAGGGCGTATTCATTTGCTAGGGCTGCCATAGCAAACTACTACAGACTGGAGGCTTACCAACAGAAATTTATTTTCTCATATTTCTGGAGACTGGAAGTCAAAGATCAAGATGTTGGCAGATTTGGTTTCTCCTAAGACATCTCTCCTTGACTTGCACATGGCTACTTTATTCACTGTACATGCATTTCCCTGGTGTTTCTTCCTCTTCTTATAAAGACATCAGACTTAACCTAGGTTAGGGCCCAACTCCTTGACCTCACTTAACGTTACATACCCGTTCTAAGGACTTATTTCCAAAGACAGTCATATTCTCAGGTGTGATGGAGATTTAGGACTTAAGAATCTTGGGGGAACACTATTCAGTCTTTTAAAAGAAACTTCTTGCCAACAAAAAAAGGCAGTGTGCATCATGCAGTTAACCCTGGAAAGGGTCATGGATCCGTTTAATGAGAATGAGAGCTAGGAAAGAGATACCAGAAGGGAAACTATTGATCCTGAAACCATTGTCAGCAGGATAAAGGAAGCAAGAGATTGGAAAATTGGAAACACATTTTAATGTTGTAAAGAAGGGAAGGACAAAACAGGAAGGTGCGTGCTAGCTTTGTTGACCTACCCAGCATTCCTAATTACAAGCAGAAAGTTGTTCAGGGTTCTGCAGAACTTAGAATCCCTGCTGCATGCCTGTCAGTGAGAAAATATAAATTAACAGAGAATGAGGAAGTAATACTGGGGCTGTGGCAGATGAAGGCAGTCTCTTAGAACATATCTTTGAAAAATAATGTGCAAAGTTAAAATGTTTTTAGAATCGAAGTGGTGTAACTAATTTAAAAGATATTTTTCTATTATTTCAAGGATTGTACTATTATATAATGGTATATATATAATAGAAAAAGAAATAAAACTCTCCTCATTACGTACTTAAAGTATTAGTGATTTCTTCTTTATGGGTCAGATTTTCCTGTTATTTCACATGTTCAGTAATTTTTATTATATACTAGACATTCTGATTTCTATGTTATACGGTTTTGTTGTCTCTCTTTAAAGAGCTTTGAGTTTTGTTCTGGCAGATGTTTTACTGGAAAGTCAGCTTGATCTGTTTTCTTCTTTTTTGTAAGCTTAATTAGAGTTAAGCTTACAAAAAAGAAGTAAATTAATTAATTTGTATAGACCTTTTAGGGGTGTCATTTGAGTGCTGAGCATTTTAGTGATTTTTTTACACTGTTTATTAGAAGTTCTACAGCTCTTACTATTTGTCACATCTGGATTTCTATTCAAATCATAGCTCATGACTCTTAAGTTAGCTATTTTCTGCCAGGTCTTCAGCCTTGCTCTGTGCCTGTTCAGCTTAATTTGCATCCAATGACTTATGATAACTCCTTTTGGGGCTCATTTTTTGTGTAGTTAATGCTTTTCCACTGCTTTGCCTTGTAAATTCCAGCTATTTCAACAGCACCAAGCTCTACTTTGTGCCTCTTTAGTTGAATGAGGTCATTGTGGTCTGCGTGGGCTCCACCTACATCCCTGTGCCGAGGTCTGGAAAGTACAGCAGGTAGAAAGACAGAGTGGTCCTAGGGCTTTCACCTCTTATATTTTTTTTCTTTCAGGAAGCACAGTCCTGCACAAATGGTTTTCCAATGTGGAAAACTAGTCATTTCTTCTTGAGAAATTGAGGCTTACGCCTGTAATCCCAGCACACTGGGAGGCCAAGGTGGGTGGATCACCTGAGGTCAGGAGTTTAAAACAAGCCTGGCCAACATGGAAAAACCCTGTCTCTACTAAAAAATACAAAAATTTGCTGGACACGATGGTGGGCACCTGTAATCCCAGCTACTCAGTAGGCTGAGGCTTGAACCCGGGAGGTGGAGGTTGCAGTGAGCCTAGATCATGCCACTGCACTCCAGCTTGGGCAACAAACTGAGACTCCATCTCAAAAAAAAAAAAAATTGAATCCATCATTAACATAAGTTTTGCATAGAATTAACTTCTTAGAAATTGGTTTTTGCTGAAATCAGTTTTATATATTTCATACTAATAATACTAATGTTTTGAAGTTAAATATGCATGCATATTAACAACATGTAACAGATAAATCACACCAGCTTGGAACAGTAATGTAAACCACTTTATAAAAACCCCATCCTGAGAAGGAGCAGCATGTTAAAATCACTTGTGTTGAGAAAAGTGTTCTGAGAATGGTTCTTTTAAGTAAAGTTTGTTTTCTTAGCTTTTGATGTCCTCCAGTAACAAAATCAACATTCTTCTGTATTTAATGAAAATAAGTTGTAAAAAAGCAACAGGTGTTTTGGTAATAAAAAAAACTATTCAGGGCTTAAATCATTAAAGTATGCTATTTTCTTTATTATAATTACTGAAACAAGAGATTTTGAAATTAAACTCTTGCTCTGTAGACTTGGAGAAAGGAGTCTAGGAAGATGAGTTATATGACCTTATTAACCTTTGTACCTATCATGTTTAATATAATTATCTATAATTAGTAGATTTTAAAATAATTTACTGTCTGAAAATATAAACAAAATAGAAATATGTAGCTACTAGAAACCTAGGAATATAATGTTGCTGTCATCATAGCAATGCATGAATAAAGATAAATTAAAGGAGAAATTAGACAACTATTACTTTTTGATAATTGTGTAAGATTTTTTGGATGAAAATTAATGGTTGTTAAAATTTGTCAGTTTATTTAGATTTCCAAAAAGAGTTCATTTGATATCTATTTTATATTTGTATTTAAAAGTTATTATTGATCTAAAAAACAACGGTGTATAGTGTAAATGTTTGATTGACATTTGGGAATATCTTATTTGATCAATGAAGATAATACAGATTAATTTTAGAAAAGATTCAATAAAAATTAATTTCTCAATCTCTCCTCCTTTCCCCACTTTTCCCACTCTCCCCCTCCATCTGTCCTCTTAATATCTTTTTCTTAATCTCCTCTCCTTCCCTCTGCAACAATCATATGACCTATAAGAAATAGGTTATTATCTATTAAATACTCATTCTTAAAGGTCACTATTTCTTTTACCCTTACTTTTCTATAGATAAAAATCTCTTTATCAAAGTTTCTTGCAAGTTAATTTTTTTCTATCATTGTCCTTTTATCCTATTAAGTTAGGCATAATACTTCTCACTTTTACTTATAGCATTTATATTTTTTATTTTTCAACTGATATGCCAATATAGATATAGATATCTGTAGCTATCTATGAATCTATTCATCTATCTGAACAGTAACAAAAATACAGGCTTTTTCTTTCTTCTTCTGTACTTTTCCAGCTGTGTTATGTTAACGTCCCTTGTGTAACTATATTCCTTGGCTAAGATTTCCGGTAACCATTATTTACAAATAATATACTCCTTTGTACAAGACTAGAATGTTCTCCATAGGGTCATTTTAAATGCTGACTCCAGTTTAATGTATTAGGCTTTGAATACATTGTTGACCTTATAATGAAAATTACAGATTTTTTTAAAGAAATTATGTTTATAGATTAACAAATCAGGCAGAATTTAGTTACTTTTGTTTGTCTACATTTAATTAGAAAAGGTATCCTGTCTTTTATATTCTAGTTACATAATCTTTAGTATTTTCCTTAGTGCTATTTTTGTTAAACAATAATTTTTGGGGGCACCTGATACGTACCAAGCAACCTGACAAACCATTTTTCTAAATGTCAGTTTATTATGGAAGAATTACAAATTTAAATATGGGTGCATACATGAAACATTTACTTCATTGGAAATATTCTTTTTATTTAGGTAGTCTTTTCTCATTTTTGTCCTTTTTATACAAAATGGTAATACTACAAAATTATCAATCCTTTAAGGTAAGACTTTGTGCATTTTAACTTATAAGAAAAATGCATTTTGCACAAAAGCACATTTTATGAATTTCAGAGATAGTAAGATAGATAACTTTATGAGGTATACTATGATCTAATGTCCCCACTTCCAGTTTCAAGATTAAAATACCTTATGAGATTGAAATTTGGACTTCCTAGCTGTTTATGAATCATAGTGGAGTGACGTACATACATTAACCTTTTTAAACTGTATTTGCCTTCTTTAATTGTGTTTGCTAGCTAAATATAGATTTTAGAAAGGAAAAAGAAAATATTTTAAAATAGTTCTGCTGATTGTCTTCAATTCTGCTTAACAAATTTAGTGCCAAAATCAGTGGATTTAATCAAACCTGACAGGAGTTAATACCAGTTGGAAAAACTTATGAACAAATATGCATAACTTAATATTTGGGGCTATTGACAAGGAAATCATAAACACTATTTAGGTAGACAACCAAGTAAGATGAGGGTGCCTGCATCCATATCTTACAGCAGGAGTCCTCAACCCCCAAGCGGCAGACCAGTTCTGGTCCCTTAACTGTTAGGAACTGGGCCACACAGCAGTAGGTAAGGAGTCAACCAGCAAGAATTACCACCTGAGCTCCACCTCCTGTCAAATCAGTGACAAAATCATCCCCGCAACCTCACCTGGTCTGTGGAAAAATTGTCTTCCATGAAACCCTGATCCTGATGCCAAAAAGATTGGGGACCATTGTCTTAGAGAAAGGAAAACAATGAAAAATAATTCTGACCAAGGAATCATCAGAGGAACTGATATGCCATACACAGAAGATTTAGATGATGCCATTGAACTAGCAAGTTGAAGCTTTCTGTATTGATGATATGTTTAGATAATTGAAAACCTTGAGTGATTTTCTTTCAGAATACAATTTTTTAAATGAAACTGTATACTGTGGTATTTATTAAATATTTATGCATGTAGACCATACTAAGTTATATACATAGCACAGTGTATTACTCTATTTAATAGTAATTTAAGAAATTTTCAAAGGTAGTTTTGATTAAATGGGATTACTTTGTGCAGACTTTACATTATATTCAACTCTAGTGTATACTACTTACTAAGAGAACTCAAAACATTATGCATTTTTTTCTATTAATTATTCTTCCCAGTCAGTGACCTTTACCACTTCTTTATACTGCAGTAATAAGAGTAGAGAAAGGTGCTAGGCTATGTGGGCACGGAGGAGACTTTGGAATCAGCAAAGCCCTCCTGACAGAAGTGATATCTTCATTGAGACAACGGTGAGTGAGAGTTGAGTAATAGGTGGCAGAACACTCCTTCTGGCATAAGATTGATCATATGTGCAAAGTCCAGGAGCAGATTGAGAGAATAGTACATCTAACAAAGTTCAGTATGGTTGTAGAAGTAAGCTGACCCAGAACAGAATGACATTTTAAAAAATACTTTAGGGAGTTTTATTTTTGTCTTGAAGGCCATTGAAATGGACCTGACTTGATCAGACTTCCATTTTTAGAAAAATTCTCCTAGACTTTTTAATGAGAATTATTTTTATCTGCTTGGCCATGTATAGACTATAGCAGGAATCTAAGAAAGAAACTGTGGAAGTATTGGAGATGCAGATAATTATTAGACAGACTTAAGAACTTTTTATGTGGCACTGATTAGATTTGCAAGATGAAGTTTTGAAAGGCATCAAGACTGATTCCTTCATTGCGGCATGACAAGTTTTGTGGACAGTGACATTAAGAAAGCTTTGTCCTGAACACATTACTAAGAGAGCATGTTCAAAATAAGGACTTAGCACATTGCTAATAATCGTTGCTAACTGTAATTTGAAGATAGCTAAACAGTCTTCATTAATATAAATTTTTATTTAAAAAATGTATTCATAATAAATCATGATAAATTTCCCAGGTACTATTATTTTTGTCAAATTGATGCTCAAAGTAACTTTAGCCTTTAATTGTCTAATTTTAAGCATTAATAACCAAAGGATATACAAATTAGTCATTTTGAAAATAAAAACCTTATGAGATTTTTGTTGAAATTTTTGAAAAATCATAAATAACATGAAGCGGTACAACATAAAGGAAACATGGGGATGTCTGGAAATGAAAATTCTGAAGAAAAACTTTCTAATCTGGCCAATGCTTTTTGACCCAATACTAACTTAAAAGTGCTTCACAATGATCTGAAAGTGCATTTAGTCTATCTTACCAAATAATATAATCATTTTTTAAAAGCACATTAAGGTAAATTTTAAAATCTGTGACTTTTTTATACCAGAAGTAACTACTTAGTCTAATTTTTCCCCACCTACTTTAATGGATTTAAAAATAAACATTTACAGAATTGTTATGTGACCTGCCCATAGTTATCAAGGCAATGGCTAACAGACTCAAGTTTGGAATTCTTCTAGGGTATTTTATTAATTCAGTATAAACATTTTCTTAGTTATAGCACCATTTGGTATAATATTTTTCTTATTCCTTTTAAATGAAAGTGCTGCCTAATCTCATTCAGTTTTCAAGCTAGTTAGGACATGTCTAGTGTTGCAAATCTGGAAATCTTTTTTTTTTTTTTAATCATTTCAGTTTTCAAGGAATGCCTCTGAAATTTAGCCTTCTAGTTTCCTCTTCATGGAACAACTACAGACTGGCCAAATTATATCACAGAGGCATCAACGTTGATGTATAGGAGTGCAAATAGAATGTTTTTTCCTAATGTATCAAAATTATTCCAGACTTTTCTGTGATTAAGCTTGCACTGGCAAAATGAAGTGGAAAGATTTACCATTGTCAAATAAATTCAGCTAAGTTCTTCTTCCTACCACTGTTAATGATCAGAGAGAGAAGGTTTGTGGTACATATTACTGTTCCTTATCGACCAAATTCACCAGATAATCATGCTAATAATTAACTCTGCCAATTTGATCGGATTTTGTTTTTGACTTACTAGTCAAGCTAGTGATCTTGTCCTAGTTCTAACCAGGTAATGTAGAGTCACTGCAGGTAATATGCTGGTAATATAGCTGTAAGATTCCCTATACCACTTCTTTTAAAAAGATTCTGTATTTTATTTATTTGGTCCATTACTAAATTTACACTAGTTCAATGAAATCCTGTCTAGGTTTTGTGTAAAACGTCTAGATTTTATTAACAGTTGAGTAAAATTAAAAAAACAATGAAAATTTCAAAACTCCTTAGAAATCTCTATGAAGAAATCACTAGCAAATGTCTTAGGTTGACGGAAGTCAATCTATGAAAACAATGAAGCTTTGTGTTGGCTCCAAACATTTCATGACACAGTTAGCTATTGAAAACTGAGAAATTGTAGTTTTGTTTTCCGAAAACTTATTAACTATTTAAAGTGCTTTCGGAGGTTTGTTATTTTTAACTGGAAAATGATGTAAATTGAAGGCTTAATGTTGTGCTTTCATAAATTGCTTTTACCCTCTAATGTTTTTCTTTACTTAATGTTAAGTGGAACTGGCACCAGCAAGCATAAATAATCAATAGTGTGGTATTTCACATAGATGCGAAATAACTTATAAGTTATTATTATTAGGTTCCCTTAGTGTTTAAGTATTTATAGCAGTCGTGCTCACTTCAGCAGCACATATATACTAAAATTGGAACCATACAGAGAAGATTAGCCTGGCCCCTGTGCAAGGATGACACGCAAATTCATGAGCGTTCCGTATTTTTCTCACACCAGTTAGAATGGCGGTCATCAAAAAATCTGGAGACAACAGATGCTGGAGAGGATGTGGAGAAGTAGGAACACTTTTATACTGTTGGTGGGAGTGTAAATTAGTTCAACCATTGTGGAAGACAGTGTGGTGATTCCTCAAGGATCTAGAAATAGAAATTCCATTTGACCCAGCAATCCCATAACTGGGTATATACCCAAAGGATTATAAATCATTCTGTTATAAAGACACATACACAGATGTGTAAACTGTGGCACTGTTTACAATAGCAAAGACCTGGAACCAACCCAAATGCCCATCAATGATAGACTGGATAGGGAAAATGTGGCACATGTACACCATGGAATACTGTGCAGCCATAAAAAACAAAGAGTTTGGTCCTTTGTAGGGACATGGACAAATCTGGAAACCATGATTCTCAGCAAACTAACACAAGAACAGAAAATCAAACACCTCATGTTCTCACTCACAGGCGGTTGTTGAACAATGAGAACACATCACACACTGGGGTCTGTTGGGGGGGCTAGGAGAGGGACAGCAGGGGTGGGGAGTTTTGGGAGGGATAACATGGGGAGAAATGCCAGATATAGGTGATGGGGGGATGGATGCAGCAAACCACCTTGCCATGTAAGTACCTATGCAACAACCCTGCATGATCTGCACATGTACCCCAGAACGTATAGTACAATAAAAATAAATAAAATAAATATAAATAAAAAATATATAAATAAATAATTTTAAAAAATTATAGCAGTCAATCAATGAATATTTATTGAAAAATTACTTTGTGTTACACACCATTCTAGTCTGTCTTGATCTATTAGTGAATAAGACAAACTTAGTCCCTGCCTTCGTGGAACTTATAAATATTAGATAAATTACTGCAAGTTCGATGAAATCTAAGAATATTTGAGGGCTATCCAAATGTTCTACCCAAAAAGGTGATTGTGTAGTTTCAATTCAGATTTGCTGTTTGAGTTCATTCTGAAACATCCTGAAAACCTAATTTTTAAAGCCAAGGCTTTTCTTAAATCAGTTTGCTCAGAGTGAGCTAGCCGTTTAATTTTCTCTTTTGGAAAATGTACTTCAGAGCCCTGTGACTTTAAGGATTATGCTTTCAAAAAAAGCATCTGTTAAAAGAAGAAAAGCAATGTAAGAAATCAAGTTATAGATATTTGACAATGGAAAAGAAAAACCGAAGCGTCACAGATTAATTTGGGAAAAGCAGTAAACAACTGGAAATCTATGCCTACCTTAAAACTATTAAATTAGTTACTTTTTAATTGCTTGTGTGGCTTGTGTCTTTCTGTCCTACTTAATCATAAACTTTTGGAATGCATGCTAGCAGTGTCTTCTGGATAGTGCCACAGTTCGAATGCCTCTGAAATTTACCTTTACAGTTGCCTCTGCATAAAACAGTTCATAAAACAGTCAATAAATATTGGTTGAATGAGTGGAAGAATACATGAATTCTTAAGGTCTGAACAACTGAATTTCTTTGGTAGTAACATTTTAAAAAAGAATTTTTAAAAAATCAAACATTGAGGCTGGGCGCAGTGGCTCACGCCTGTAATCCTAGCACTTTGGGAAGCTGAGGAGGGTGGATCATTAAGTCAGGAGATTGAGACCATCCTGGCCAACATAGTATAACCCTGTTTCTACTAAAAATACAAAATTAGCTGGGTATGATGGCAGGTGCCTGTAATCCCAGCTACTCAGGGGGCTGAGGCAAGAGAATTGCTTGAACCCAGGAAGCAGAGGTTGCAATGAGCCAAAATCGCACCACTGCACTCTGGCCTGGTGCAGAGTGAGACTGTCTCAAAAAAAAAAAAAAAAATTAAACAGTGAAATGTTTTGTAGGCATAGAACAATAAATACTTAATATAATCAACTTACTATTTTTGTATGCTACAGATTGTTCTGGGGTCTGTGGTTTATCCTTAGTGCCCCACCCTGCCTCTGACATTGAGAGTATAGGATTTCCAAAGATGACCTCCTGAGTTACCCCAATGTCAGTATTTGTCATTAAGTCTGACTTCTAGCTGTACTGGCTAAGACAGGAGCCTGACATTTGGGAAAGTGTATGTACACAGATGCAGATACATACACTCTTAAGTGTTCAGTGCTATGTTAATGATCAGTTTAGTTGGTGATTGTTAATTAATAGATTATACCAATGACCTGTCTTGTAAGATGGTCATCAGTTATTCAGATTAGATTCTGAAAACTGAGTAGCAACAGATTTGAAGATGGACATTTGAGAAATGACCTGGAAAAACAATGCTTGCTTGTTTGGTCAGATTAGGAATATACTGCCTCAAGATAAGATACCGACTATTGAAGTATGGTGTGATACACCTTATCTCAGCCTCTTTTCTTGATTATCTTTATACTTGTCAGTAAGACATACTACAGAGGCACAAGGTAGCCTGATGCATTGGTTGGTTTTGAGAAAGAATACATGTTTTAAAGTTTCACATTCAGTTAGGGTTGTATTTTAAGGTTTGGATTTTGTGCTTTTTTTCTCTTAATATTTTGTATCTTTTGAAATGAAACAATGACTTATTGATTCTAAATATTTTATAAATACTTGTGAAATGAATAAATGAGTAAAACAGCCAAAGCAGTCTTAGAAGACTGAGTACTCTATATTCCTAACAGATGGTGTTTCTGTAACAATTGGATTATTTTGAGTTAGGAGAACTACTATTTATCTATCTTACTTCTTTTTATGTCTGTAAGAAGGTATAGAAGATAGCCTAAATGAATATTAATTTGGTCTTTAGATAACAACGTACTCTTTTAAAAATAATACCTTCATGATGATATTGGATATTTCTGATACTTGTTTTATTTTAAAAATGTTACTAAATATGTAAATTGATTATAAATCAATTTTTATTTACTCTATTTTGTCATCTCAGAAATTATGGTTTTTATATATTTTCTCAGCTAAGAAACGTAGAGATTCTGTAAAGAACCCAAACTCAATGCAGAACTGGAGACCCAAACCTGGGCATTCTCACACCACTTTACCCTACATCTCACCTGGAAGTTTATAAATACGTTTTTGATTAAAAAATAAGATGCACATTTGAAAATGAGAGATCCATATCCAGTCTTCCTATTTCTCTTGTATAAAACTACTGAGTAATATGTTAGGGTTTAGCAAGAGGCATGGATTCCAGCTATAGGGTGTTCGTAATTTAGTTGGAGAAATGAGACAAATATAAAAAGAGAGTAACAATATAAGACTGGATGTATAAGATGAGGGATTGAAACTGTGAGTACTACAGAGACAGGAAAGATTTCTATGGATTGGGACTACTAAACTAGGATGAGTGAAATGAGTTGGGCTGTGCTAGAAGGATGCACGTAGATGAGCCACCCTGTAGCCCTTAGTGTAGCTTACATATATGGTAGAAGATTTTGGGAGACTTGGTTACAAAGGCAGGTGAGGGTCACATTGTAGAAGGATTTGAATGCAGGCCTAAGATCTTAGAACTTCATGTTGTAGGAAATGGGAAACCACTCATGGTTGGTTGGTTAGTTTGTCTGGACATGGCATTTGCAAATAGTACACATTTTTTTTCATGGTGAAGACACCTGAAGATTAGAGCTTCTTTCATTCTATAAGCTACATGGCCCTAACCATGAATAACATGCTTCAGGACACTGGGGTGGAGTGTGTTTGTGTGTGTGTGTCTATTTGAGGGGGCTGGAGATGGGCATATCTGTGTGGTAGTGGGGAGCGGAAGAGAGGTAGCAATCATTTAGGTAGTATAGATTCTTTCTGTGTGCCAAGCTATATATCATATGAAAAGAAAAAAATTATAAATATGAGGTAATAATAAGGGCCTTATAAAAACAAATTATAAACTTGAAAAAATGATTTATAAAAATATTGAGATTTAAAGATTTCTTGGTCAGAGGCTGAAGTTTACCAGGTAATTTAACTTACAGGATTCAATCAAATTCCTGAAATGACAGTATCATTTCATTTCAACATTGAGAGTACCCAGGGAAGCTAACTCTGCCTTTCTCACGTCTGAATTACTGTTGCCAAGATCCTGCAGTTCTTCTGTCAGATGAGAAGTGTGGCTTTTTGTGGAACCACCTTTCACAACAGGGCTTGTGTAAAGATTCTCCATTTTTGAGATGCAGTGAACCTAACAAGAACTTGAAATTCATCCCACTGCTATACGAATCAGTATTCCAGCTGTAGTAAGTTAATTGGCAATGTTTTTTCTTCTTTTGTTTTCTTTAAAAAAAAATTCTGGAAATGGTGAAAGACACATTGTCATGACCAAAAAAAAAAAAAAGACAGATGGTAACATTACAAACTGGGAATAATTCTGGACATAAAATCTTAGGAATAAATCCTCCCCAGTCAATATCAAATACATACTTTTCTGCCTGAATTTGAAAACTTGCAAACTGATTTGATGTAGGTCTCTGCTTTCTTCCTCCTCCTATTTCTTTTCTGCTGTCCATACTTATACTGTCTCATTTCCTGCATCTTTCATGAATGCCGTTACAAGGCCACACTCCTCCCTTCGATCATTTGCCATTCTTTTCTAACTCTATTCAAATTCTCTGTCATATCTAAAATGAATATATATATAACCTAATACACTTAATATGAATTGATGTTTTTTCTTAACAATGAGATGCCAGACTTGAAAGTGAAAACTTGAATTATTGTACTTGAAAAAATGTAAGGTAATGAATATTATAGACATTTTTGAGCTCCTATCTGTGACCTCCTGTTGATATAGTTCAGATCCTTCTGTTGTATGTGAAATAGCAATTGCTCATTTGGAGACCCACAGTCATTGTTCAAGGAAGCTAATGTCAGAACAGAATGTATATTTAGCTGCAAGACCAAAGACAATGAAAAGACCAAACATTATCACAATTGGTGGAAAGAAGATGGGTTGAAATTTGAAAAATGTGGGCCAGGCATAGTGGCTCACGTCTGTAATCCCAGCCCTTTGGGAGGCTGAGGCAGGCAGATCAGTTGAGCTCAGTAGTTTGAGACCAGCCTGGCCGATATGGTGAAACCTTGTCTCTACTAAAAATACAAAAATTAGCCAGGCGTGGTGGCAGGCACAGCGGCAGGTGCCTGTAATTTCAACTAGTCAGGCTGAGGTAGGAGAATCATTTGAACCTAGGAGGTGGAGTTTGCAGTGAGCCGAGATCGTGCCATTGCACTCCAGCCTGGGCAACAAGAGGAAAATTCCATCTCAAAAAAAGAAGAAGAAAAAGAAAAAGAAATTCAAAAAATGTTTGAGATGAGCAATTTAATACTTAGGTACCAACTATTGGGGTAGTGGCTTTTTATCCTGGTTCCAGGGTGGAAAGAGAAGGATTCAATGGATCATTTTTGCCTTTTATTAAAGGCTGGATAGATATTAAAACTTCATTTTAAAGAAATATTTGAAGAGAATGTATTGCAATATGGTCTCCTATTACATTTATTTGAAAAACTGAGGGGAACACTGTTTCCCATGGTGCAAACACAAACCAAAAAGGTATTCCATTTAAATTGTAACTAAGCTTATACAGCTAGCCCTTTTTCCTCATGCCAATTTGGTAGAAAGGTTTCACTATAATTATCAAGAGGAATGAATCATAACATGGTGAACTGGCTGGAAGTACTTGGTAACACACAACTTCAGTTTATTTGTGGTGTAATGACAGTCACCAAGAAGTTTGGGGTATGAGAATTAGACACTTCTCCCACAATTTTGCTTCAAGGCAATTATAATAATAAAATTCTCAGATTAAATTTTGCCACACATACAATTATTAACTAAAATTTACTTGTAAGTAAACACAAAATAATTCATGAACTTATCGTAAAAGTTTGAAAAAATTGCAAGCTCTATGTCCTTTTAGGTGTCCCAGTCACTACCTTATGGAAATTGTTCACTTTTAGCAAATATAAAGATTCCTGGACAGGAGTGATGATTCTTCCTGGCTTCAGACAACCACAGTTGTCCAGTGTTCATAGCTGGACATAGAACCACTTGAAAATTTAGCAGAAGATTATTTCTAGGTGTAAATAGGCCTCATGGGATTTTTACATCTTGTCCATAAAATGATTAGCAGTATTTCTAAAATATGTTAGCCAGTCTATATAACTCTAGTACTTTTAATTCACTCCTGAAAACTCACATGCAATATTCATCAAGTTAGTTTACATACTTCGTTTTTATCAATAGGCACACATTTTTGTCATTCAGTATACTGATTAGTAAATCATCAGTTATTGATTGAAATATGAATAACAAATATATCTGTGATGACCTCCTTAGTAGTACAGATTTCTGATCTCATCAACCTGCTCCTGGCTGGTGCATTCTAGCATCCTGATTAGATGCTAGAAACATCTTGGTTATAGTTCACCCTCACTAACATAGCTTTAGTCACTTTGTATTTTAAAGTAAGATGCAGACATTGTAACACATGATGTAATCATTTGCCACATATAGTATCCTTTTTGGTTGCCAATTTGTAAGACATGATTTGGAGTTTTAAAATGAATAGCAGAACTTTTCGCTAATTTTATTTTCTAAAATTTGGCCTTGTATTTTAATTTAAACTTAATTTTCCTTGATATCCTCTGTAACATTAAATATAATCTTTCTCCATTTTGCAAGTCTGTCTATAATTGAAATTTTCTCTACCTCTAACACTTTTACTAGTTTTGTTTATAGACAAGCATATACTTGTACCTTCTTAGTCATCTCTTAAGTTAATAGCACTGGGAAATCTTTTAGCTTGAATGTGTTAAAAAAAAAAAAAAAAAAAAAAAACTTCCTTTTTAAGTTTACCCTTATCTAGTCCCAATACATTTTTAGAGGTTAATAAAAAAATGTCCTAAAACTTAAACAGCTTTGGAAAGCAAAGTATGCTTTGATGGGCTTTCACTTTATATTTGATCAAAGAATAATTTACCCACTATGGAAAAATGTTTTTTAATTGTCATAATGATAAAATATAAAAACAAAGGCTGTGTGATTTGGGAAAGTTATTTAACCTCTCCGAAGCTTTGTTTTCCTTATAAATAAAATGAAGATAGTAATAATAAGTACTGTATAAAGTAATTTTAAGGATTAACAAAGTAATACATGAAAAACCCATAGCAAAGTATCCAAAACATAAGATCTGGAAATTACAGTTATTAAAAAAAAAAATCAAGAGAGGAATTTCAGTAGAACACGTTAATAGTGTCCAAGTTGTCTCAGAGAAATCGAGTAAAGCATGAACTGCACAGAGTGAGAACTCAACATGTGAGCTTTTCTGCCAGAATGTGATATATGTGTACCTGAAAAACCACTTATTCTATAAAGTTGCAGAGTAAAAATAATGGGTGTAAGGGAGAAAAGACTAAGCTTTGGACTGAATATTCAGAATCGACGCAGTTTCTCCCATTCTGTAGCAATCTCTCTATCTGACAAAGGGCTAATATCCAGAATCTACACAACATAAACAAATTTACAAGAAAAAAACAACCCCCTCAAAAAGTGGGTGAAGGATATGAACAGATACTTTTAAAAGAAGAAATTTTTGCAGCCAACAAACATGAAAAAAAGCTTATCATCCCTGGTTATTAGAGAAATGCAAATCAAAACCACAATGAGATACCATCTTATGTCAGTTAGAATGGAGATAATTAAAAAGTCAGGAAACTACAGATGCTGAAGAGGATGTGGAGAAATAGGAATGCTTTTGCACTGTTGGTGGGAGTAACTTAGTTCAACCATTGTGGAAGACAGTGTGGTAATTCCTCAAGGATCTAGAACCAGAAATACCATTTGATCCAGCAATCCCATTAGTGGGTAGATACCCAAAGGATTTTAAATCATTCTACAGTAAAGACACATGCACACATAGATTTATTGCATCTCTGTTTACAATAGCAAAGACTTGGAACCAACCCAAATGCCCATTAATGATAGACTGGATAAAGAAATGTGGCATATTATAAACCATGGAATATTATGCAGCCATAAAAAAGGATGAGTTCATGTCCTTTGCAGGGACATGGATGAAACTGGAAACCATCACTTTCAGCAAACTAACACTGGGCCAGAAAACCGGACACCACATATTCTCACTCATAAGTGGGAATTGAACAACGAGAACACATGGACATAGGGAGGGGAACATCACATACCAGGGCATGTCAGGAGGTAAGGGGCAAGAGGAAGGATAGCATCAGGAGAAATACTTATTGTAGATGATGGGTTGATGGGTGCAGTAAACCAATATGGCACATGTATACCTATGTAACAAACCTGCACTTACTGCACCTGTATCCCAGAACTTAAAGTATAATAATATTAAAAAAAAAATCAACACAGTTTTGTCATTGTTGTTATGATTTATAGTAACAATCCTAATAAAAATACTAGTCCCATTAAGTCTCCAAGAACATTTGCACCCAACATCAAAGACCATTTTGATCAAATTATTCCCTGTGTGAAATATGTGTAATGTTTTATGTTGGTAGTAAAGTATCATATACCATCTAACTGACTTGATTCAACAATTCTGTGTAAAGATTTGAAAGAACAGTTTTGCTATTTTGTGTCACCTTATGTCAGTGCTAAAACAGCAAGTTAATGCTTTACTTACAAATGATATGCATACTTTTGTTGGATCATATTCTTATCTCATTTTATTTTAGCTGCTGTAAGTAAAGATGATTCCATTATTTCAAGTCTTGATGTCACTGATATTGCACCAACTAGAAAAAGGAGACAGCGAATGCAAAAAAATCTTGGGACAGAACTTAAAATGCCTCCTCAGGAACATCAGCTTCAAGGAGAGAAAAAGTAAGTCATTTTATTCTTTTGCCAAAAAGTGAGATGACACTTTTTAAAATCTATCATATGATCTTAAAAATTATATTTTTATTTTGAACTTATTTAAAGTTATTTTTAAGAAGATGCAATGTGGGAATTTTAAAATGTTTGAATCAATATATTATTTCTGGTATTTGGTTAGTTTCTATTAATATTTAAAGCTGAAATGATGAAAATGGAAGGAAAAATTTTTTCTCATAGTTTTTATAGATTAATTAGAAATGGCATGTAGGGTACTAAACATATTAGAATCCAACTTGTGTTCAGTAAAGTGTTTGAATCTAATTTATTGCTTAAAAGAGACCCATATAGCATTCAAATTATCAATTTAATTTGGTTATGCTTGGCATTTTTTCAAGTAAAATGTCTCTTTCTCATCATCTGTTTATTTCTCTCAAATTTTGGCATTGTGTACTTTATTTTCACTGTTTTTTACTCTTTGGTTCTGACTACCCTGCATGAATCTATATTTCAATTTAGTTGTGATGAGTTAAGAAGTTGGAACACTTCATATTTTATTACAGCAAAACAATGAGCATTTATAAGAATATTATCAGTTTAATCCAAAATGAATGTGCAAATCATTTGTATCTTTGGGTATGTGTATACATGCTCTGAGTATTTTCTCTAAAGGTTTTTTAATTCAGTAAATAATTATTGAATGATGATGCTATGGCAGATGATTTTATAGTCCAGTGATTTTCACAGTGTAGAATGAGGACACCTGGGGTTTTCTAATAACCCTTTGTAGGGGTCCATAAGGTCGTCCCTTCTTAAATTCCATACCTGTGTGAGGCTGGATTTTCTTATATCCTTCAATTAAATTAACATGTTACAGCTGATTGAATGCAGAAGCTAGTGAAAATCCAACTGTTTTCAATCAAATCAGCTATCAAAGAGATTTGAAAAGTATAAAACAATGCCCTCACAACAATTTTTTTCTGGAAAATATATTTCATAAAGAATATATTATTCATACTATCACATACTGGATTTGTGTTTTTTTTTTTTTTTTTTTTTTTTTTTTTTTTTTTTTTTTTTTTTTATTGCATTATAGGTTTGGGGGTACATGTGCAGAACAAGCAAGATAGTTGCATAGGTACACACATGGCAGTGTGCTTTGCTGCTTTCCTCCCCTTCACCCACACTTGGTATTCATCCCCAGGCTATCCCCCCCAGCCCCCCCCTGCTGTCCCTCCCCCATTCCCCCCAACAGTCCCCAGTGTATAGTAGACCGCCTCTCTGTGTCCACATGTTCTCATTTTTCTCACCCACCTATGAGCGAGTATATGCGGTATTTCTTTTTCTGTTCTTGTGTCAGTTTGCTGAGAATGATGTTCTCCAGATTCATCCATGTCCCTACAAAGGACACAAACTCATCATTTTTGATTGCTGCATAATATTCCATGGTGTATATGTGCCACATTTTCCCAGTCCAGTCTATCATCGTTGGGCATTTGGGTTGGTTCCAGGTCTTTGCTATTGTAAACAGTGCTGCAATGAACATTCGTGTGCATGTGTCCTTATAGTAGAACAATTTATAATCCTTTGGATAGATACCCAGTAATGGGATTGCTGGGTCAAATGGAATTTCTATTTCTAGGTCCCTGAGGAATCGCCACACTGTCTTCCACAATGGTTGAACTAATTTACACTCCCACCAACAGTGTAAGAGTGTTCCTATTTCTCCACATCCTCTCCAGCATCTGCTGTCTCCAGATTTTTTAATGATCGCCATTCTAACTGGTGTGAGATGGTATCTCAATGTGGTTTTGATTTGCATCTCTCTAATGACCAATGACGATGAGCACTTTTTCATATGTTTGCTGGCCTCATGTATGTCTGCTTTCGTAAAGTTTCTGTTCATATCCTTTGCCCATTTTTGAATGGGCTTGTTTGTTTTTTTCCTGTAAATCTGTTTGAGTTCTTTGTAAATTCTGGATATCAGCCCTTTGTCGGATGCGTAAACTGCAAAGATTTTTTCCCATTCTGATGGTTGCCGATTCACTCTAGTGACTGTTTGTTTTGCTGTGCAGAAGCTGTGGAGTTTGATTAGGTCCCATTTGTCTATTTTGGCTTTTGTTGCCAATGCTTTGGGAGTTTTGTTCATGAAGTCCTTGCCTACTCCTATGTCCTGAATGGTTTTGCCTAGATTTTCTTCTAGGGTTTTTATGGTGTCGGGTCTTACGTTTAAGTCTTTAATCCATCTGGAGTTAATTTTAGTGTAAGGTGTCAGGAAGGGGTCCAATTTCTGCTTTCTGCACATGGCTAGCCAGTTTTCCCAACACCATTTATTAAATAGGGAATCCTTTCCCCATTGCCTGTTTTTGTCTGGTTTATCAAAGATAATATGGTTGTAGATGTGTTGTGTTGCCTCCGATGCCTCTGTTCTGTTCCATTGGTCTATATCTCTGTTTTGGTACCAGTACCATGCTGTTTTGATTACTGTAGCCTTGTAGTATAGTTTGAAGTCTGGTAGCGTGATGCCTCCCGCTGTGTTCTTTTTGCTTAGAATTGACTTGGCTATGCGGGCTCTTTTTTGGTTCCATATGAAATTCGTGGTGGTTTTTTCCAGTTCTGTGAAGAAATTCAATGGTAGTTTGATGGGGATAGCATTGATTGTGTAAATTACTTTGGGCAGTATAGCCATTTTCACGATATTGATTCTTCCTAACCACGAACATGGAATGTTTCTCCATCTGTTTGTGTCCTCTCTTATTTCATTGAGCAGTTGTTTGTAGTTTTCCTTAAAGAGGTCCCTTACATTCCTAGTGAGTTGTATTCCTAGGTATTTTATTTTCTTTGTAGCAATTGTGAATGGCAGTTCATTCTTGATTTGGTTCTCTTTAAGTCTGTTATTGGTGTATAGGAATGCTTGTGATTTTTGCACATTGATTTTATATCCTGAGACTTTGCTGAAGTTGCTTATCAGTTGCAGGAGCTTTTGGGCTGAGGTGATGGGGTCTTCTAGGTATACTATCATGTCGTCTGCAAATAGAGACAATTTGGCTTCCACCTTTCCTATTTGAATACCCTTTATTTCTTTTTCTTGCCTGATTGCTCTGGCTAGAACTTCCAGTACTATGTTGAATAGAAGTGGTGAGAGAGGGCATCCTTGTCTAGTGCCAGATTTCAAAGGGAATGCTTCCAGTTTTTGCCCATTAAGTATGATATTGGCTGTTGGTTTGTCATAAATAGCTTTTATTACTTTGAGATATGTTCCATCAATACCAAGTTTATTGAGGGTTTTTAGCATAAAGGGCTGTTGAATTTTGTCAAATGCCTTCTCTGCATCAATTGAGATAATCATGTGGTTTTTGTTTTTGCTTCTGTTTATGTGGTGAATTACATTTATAGACTTGCGTATGTTGAACCAGCCTTGCATCCCCGGGATAAATCCCACTTGATCATGATGGATAAGTTTTTTAATGTACTGTTGCAATCGGTTTGCCAGTATTTTATTGAAGATTTTTGCATCTATGTTCATCATGGATATTGGCCTGAAGTTTTCTTTTCTTGTTGAGTCTCTGCCAGGTTTTGGTATCAGGATGATGTTGGTCTCATAAAATGATTTGGGAAGGGTTCCCTCTTTTTGGATTATTTGGAATAGTTTCAGAAGGAATGGTACCAGATCCTCTTTGTGTGTCTGGTAGAATTCGGCTGTGAACCCATCTGGACCTGGGCTTTTTTTGTGTGGTAGGCTCTTAATTGCTGCCTCAACTTCAGACCTTGTTATTGGTCTATTCATAGTTTCGGCTTCCTCCTGGTTTAGGCTTGGGAGGACACAGGCATCCAGGAATTTATCCATTTCTTCCTGATTTACTGGTTTATGTGCATAGAGTTGTTTGTAGTATTCTCTGATGATGGTTTGAATTTCTGTGGAATCTGTGGTGATTTCCCCTTTATCGTTTTTTATTGCATCTATTTGGTTGTTCTCTCTCTTCTTTTTTATCAGTCTGGCTAGTGGTCTGTCTATTTTGTTGATCTTTTCGAAAAACCAGCTCTTAGATTTATTGATTTTTTGAAGGGTTTTTCTTGTCTCTATCTCCTTCAGTTCTGCTCTGATCTTAGTTATTTCTTGTCTTCGGCTAGGTTTTGAGCTTTTTTGATCTTGCTCCTCTAGCTCTTTCAATTTTGACGATAGGGTGTCAATTTTGGATCTCTCCACTCTTCTCATGTGGGCACTTATTGCTATATATTTTCCTCTACAGACTGCTTTAAATGTGTCCCAGAGATTCTGGTACGTTGTGTCTTCATTCTCATTGGTTTCAAAGAACTTCTTTATTTCTGCCTTCATTTCATTGTTTATCCAATCAACATTCAAGAGCCAATTGTTCAGTTTCCATGAAGCTGTGCGGTTCTGAGTTATTTTCTGAATTCTGAGTTCCAACTTGATTGCACTATGGTCTGAGAGACTGTTTGTTATGATTTCAGTTGTTTTGCATTTGCTGAGGAGTGCTTTACTTCCAATTATGTGGTCAATTTTGGAGTAGGTGTGATGTGGTGCTGAGAAGAATGTATATTCTGTGGATTTGGGGTGGAGAGTTCTGTAAATGTCTATCAGGTTTGCTTGTTCCAGGTCTGAGTTCAAGTCCTGGATATCCTTGTTAATTTTCTGTCTGGTTGATCTGTCTGCTATTGACAGTGGAGTGTTAAAGTCTCCCACTATTATTGTGTGGGAGTCTAAGTCCCTTTGTAAGTCATTAAGAACTTGCCTTATATATCTGGGTGCTCCTACATTGGGTCCATATATATTTAGAATCGTTATCTCTTCTTGTTGTATCGATCCTTTTACCATTATGTAATGACCTTCTTTGTCCCTTTTGATCTTTGTTACTTTAAAGTCTATTTTATCAGAGATGAGAATTGCAACTCCTGCTTTTTTTTGCTCTCCATTTGCTTGGTAAATCTTCCTCCATCCCTTTATTTTGAGCCTTTGTGTATCTTTGCATGTGAGGTGGGTTTCCTGGATACAGCACACCGATGGGTTTTGGTTTTTTATCCAATTTGCCAGTCTGTGTCTTTTGATTGGTGCATTTAGCCCATTTACATTCAGGGTTAATATTGTTATGTGTGAATTTGATACTGCCATTTTGATGCTAGCTGGCTGTTTTGCCCATTGGTTCATGTACATTCTTCATTTTGTTGATGGTCTTTAGCATTTGGTATGCTTTTAGGATGGCTGGAACTGGTTGTTTCTTTCTATGTGTAGTGCCTCTTTCAGGAGCTCTTGTAAAGCAGGCCTAGTGGTGACAAAATCTCTGAGTACTTGCTTGTTCGTGAAGGATTTTATTTTTCCTTCACTTATGAAGCTCAGTTTCGCTGGATATGAAATTCTGGGTTGAAAGCTCTTTTCTTTAAGGATGTTGAATATTGGCCCCCACTCTCTTCTGGCTTGTAGAGTCTCTGCTGAGAGATCTGCTGTGAGTCTGATGGGCTTCCCTTTGTGGGTGACCCGACCTTTCTCTCTGGCTGCCCTTAGTATTTTCTCCTTCGTTTCAACCCTGGTGAATCTGACGATTATGTGCCTTGGGGTTGCTCTTCTTGCAGAGTATCTTTGTGGTGTTCTCTGTATTTCCTGGAGTTGAGTATTGACCTGTCTTGCTAGGTTGGGGAAATTTTCCTGGATAATATCCTGAAGAGTGTTTTCCAGCTTGGATTCATTCTCTTCGTCACATTCTGGTACACCTATCAAACGTAGGTTGGGTCTCTTCACATAGTCCCACATTTCTTGGAGATTTTGTTCATTCCTTTTTGTGCTTTTTTCTTTAATCTTGGTTTCTTGTTTTATTTCATTGAGTTGATCTTCAACTTCTGATATTCTTTCTTCTGCTTGGTCAATTCGGCTGTTGATACTTGTGCATGCTTCGCGAAGTTCTCGTGTTGAGTTTTTCAGCTCCTTCAATTCATTCATATTCCTCTCTAAGTTGTCCATTCTCGTTATCAATTCCTCGAATCTTTTTTCAAATCTTTTTTCAAGGTTCTTAGTTTCT
The DNA here is from genome assembly GCA_031835075.1 of Saguinus oedipus. Classification (NCBI taxonomy): domain Eukaryota; kingdom Metazoa; phylum Chordata; class Mammalia; order Primates; family Cebidae; genus Saguinus; species Saguinus oedipus. The sequence goes on from CM063170.1 coordinate 146,567,328, forward strand.
TTGCACTGGTTTAGAACATGTTCCTTTAGCTCACTGAAGTTTCTCATTATCCACTTTCTGAAGTCTGATTCCGTCATTTCGTCACATTCATTCTCTGTCCAGCTTTGTTCCCTTGCTGGTGAGGAGTTTTGGTCCTTTTTTGGAGGTGAGGTGTTTTGGTTTCGGGTGCTTTCCTCCTTTTTGCGCTGGTTTCTTCCCATCTTTATGGATTTATCCGCCTGTTGTCTTAGTAGTGGCTGATTTTTCAATTGGGTCTCTGTGTGGACACTGAGATTGTTGATGATGAAGTATTTCTGTTACTTAGTTTTCCCTCTAATGATCTATCCTCTCTGCTGTATGAGTGCTGAGGTCCACTCCAGGCCCTGCTTGTCTGGGGTATACCTGCAGCAGCTGCAGAACAGTGAGGGATGATATCAGTTTCTTTTTCTGCTGCCCTTGTTCCAGAATGATGCCAGCCAAATGTCAGTCTGATTAGTCCTTTTCTGGGGTGACTCCTTGGATATACAGAGGTCAGGGAGCTGCTTGAGGAGACAGTCTGTGCTTTATAGGAGCTCCAGTGCTGAGCTGTGAGCTCCGTTGTTCATTCAGGGTTGTTGGGAGGTTATGTCTGCTGCAATAGAACTCATAAAACACCACTCTTTTTTTTTTTTTTTCCACCCTTAGATGCTCTGTCTCAGGGAGTTGGGGCTTTCTTTATGAGTATCTGTTGCACTGTCCTGCCCCACTAGGTGGCAGTCTATTCACTATTTGCCTGCCGGGGCTCTGACCTCCTAAGGCGGGTCCGCCCTGTTGCGGCCCGGCGGACTCTCTCTGTTATGGCAGGTTGCCTCGGCAACGGCAGGCTGCGTCAGTCCTGGGCGGTACTTAAGTGGGGGTGCACTTTGTCAGGAATGGTGGACGCCCCTCCCTGACCGGGCTGCACCGTCCTAAATGTCGGCAACAAAACTCTCAGCCCCAAGCGCCTCCAGTCGCCGCCCTGCTTGTCCCCGTGAGCGTGGGACCCGCCGAGCCCGATCACCCTGCTCCCTGCCTCAGAGTCCGTCCTCTCTCTCTCTCTCTCTTCCTCTCCCCAAGCTGAAAGGTCGACTCTCTCACTGGCGCCCCAGGAGCCTGCCGATAGGGCACTGGGATCCGTGCGATCTCCCGTGCTGCTGCCCACTACCCCGGCTCAGATCACGCTTCCCAGGAAACTCCTGGTCTGGCTCATTGTCCAAGTCCTGTTCAATCAGATGGACATGCCAATCTGCCCTTGCAAATCTCAGATTGCCGGTTTAACAGGGCACCCAGACCAGTGAGTTCCGCGCCGGGTCCCGCTGCGGCGCCGGCCGAAGAGGCGGCGGGAGCTGGTTGCGTTAGCCGGCTGCTAGCGTCCCGTGTCTCTCCCACACCTGGGACTTTCAACGCTCTGTGGGCATAAAAGGAACATCCGAGAATGCGGCTAGGACTCACCCTCTGCGCCTTCACCGAGAGCTGCAATCCTGAGTCACCTCTACGACGCCATCTTGCCTCCCTCCTCCTGGATTTGTGTTTTTTTAAATGAATTAATGAATCTGTTTAAATTTTCTCGGGTTTAATTTTCAATATGGCAAATAGTCCACATAAACTAAAATGTGGACTCAACTCTTGAGACCCTCAAAAATTTTTTTAAAGTATAAAGGGTTCCTGAGAGCAAAAAGCTTTAAATTCTATTATAGACAATAACGATGCAAAGAAGCATAATCCATGCCATCAGGAAACTGGCAACCTAGTGGGAACATATTTTAGTTTCTAGCATATAAATATAGTATACTGGGATTATTTTGTCTATCATTGTGTTTTTATTCTCTCCACAATTGGCCTGGTCTACATGTACTTAAAAATTCTATCTCTATACTATGCTGGGTCCCTAATGTCTTTAGAAACTATATGTAAAATCTCATTATGCACCAAATTCTTTCTGGTTTGTGTTTATCATTTGAATTTATTCATACCTTATAACCCTTTGATGGAGCTCATAGAGTTCAAGGCATAGTGTGATCTCTTTTATATAGTGAACCAAAAATATTTTCATTTTACAAACATCAAAATAACTAAACTATTTCTGTGGATTAATATGGGAAAAAATAAAATTACAAGCAGTTTGAATTGTTCCAGAAACTAAGTACTTCATTCAATCAATTAGTAGACAAGTGAGTAATGAGTTGAAATTGAGTCATGTGCCAGGCACAATATTGATCATGCTGAGGATCCCAGAGAGTAGAAAATAGACACAGCTCCTATCCACACTGGAACTTTCAGTCTAATTGTTTTGTCTGATAATGATTTCATGGTATGGGGGAAGAAAGAAATATTGGTTTTATGTTGGAAAGCTGCATCTTAGGTCTTTTTACTCTGTGTGTGAACCAAAGGTAAGGTTTTGAAGTTGCTGACATTTGCGAGTACACCTAAGAAGATTTTTGATGTGCATGATACAGAGATGAAAGAAGTTTAGCTCTGAATCAAGACTAAATATTTTTATTTAGCTTTTTAATAAAGGTAATGTGTTTGTTTCTACAAACATTCATAGAATTAATATTACATTCCTTTTCTTTTCCATGTTTAGATGATTGTGTCAGTGTTTATGTTGTATATTTTTACCAATTTAAAAGTTGACAAAGTTGATGTAAACCATATCAGCTTTTTGGAATTGCCTGCTAATTATATCACTAGGCCCTTTAGGCAGACTGCCCCTAAGTAGAAATGAAAAACACCTGTTAGATGTCAGGGAGCATTTTAAAGATTAAGAGAAATTTAGTTTGGCATGTGTCAATCAGATGTCGAGTGGTTGATACCCTACTGTATAATGCCTCCTCTTTTGCTCAAATAAAACTAAATGTTGAATTATGTATTTTGTTCTTATTATTTCTACTATAGGATTTTTTTCTATTTTGAATACAGGAGACCAAAATTTTATGGCTCTTAAACATTTTAAATACTAGTTGTACTTTCCCATTTTTTTTTTAATAAAAAGAAAGAAGCTTCTATAAAACAAAAGCAAAAGTAAGCCTTAACCCTTAAAAAAATATCCCCAGAGGAAGACATTTTTTATTACTAATGGCTAGCCCTTATTTTATGTTTTAAAATTAAAACTACTACCTACTTTCCTGCCTTCCTAAAGCATATTTTTTTTCTCTGACAACTTGTCATCAAAAACATGTATATCAGTTAGGTTCGTATAATTTTTCTGTAGACTTCCAAACAAATGCAGATGTGGTTAGTTTGCTATATATGAGTGAAAAAACATCAGGCCTTACCTCTGCACTTCAGTTTCTTACGCCCTTCTGATTGCATGACCTTCAGTCACATCCAGTATTCTGACTGGACATCTTACATGTGATTCCAGTATTTAACTTCTCTGTAACTGCACCTCAAAAACAAAGAAACAAAAGTAGGGGAAGGAATGATCATAAGTACTATGGCTTAATTTTTTTTATTTTTATTTTTGCTGTCTACAAGACTTTGTGCCAGTCATTTTACCTTTCTAAGGTTTACTTTTCTCATCTATAAATGAAAGGATTACACTAGATAATTTATTAATATTCATGTTTTGACAGTGGTGAATAAACAATAGATTTATGAATAAATAAATAATAGATTTATTCATAAATCTACTGTTTATTTAACTATTCACCAATGTCAAAACATGAATATTACTTAGCAATAAAGTACTTATGCATTTATTAGCTATTATTGATTAAAATTCATAAAGCAGTTAAAAATATGAAACATCCATGAGAAAAGTATTCATTTTTTAAATTTAAGTATTTATAGGTATATTATAATATAACATTTTATGTACTTGATAAATACCATAGGGTTATTTTGCATTTTGAGAAAAACTAAATACTTATTTATAAAACAAAATCATAATAATCTTTAAATTTAGTTGAACATTTATTGTGATCTTAAGTCATTGGTTTGGTGGCAAGGTATAGGAAGAGAGAGAGATATGAAAATAAATAAAATTTTGATAGTGCTTTATATGTTATCTCTCATTTATTTTATTTTTTTTAATTTTTATTACATTTTAGGTTTGGGGGTACATGTGCAGAATGTGGAAGATAGTTGCATAGATACACACATGGCAGTGTGTTTTGCTGCCTTCCTCCCCTTCACCCACATTTGGCTTTTCTCCCCAGGCTATCCATCCCCAGCTACCCCCGCCACTGTCCCTCCCCTATTCCCCCAAATAGACGCCACTGTGTAGTACCCCCCTCCCTGTGTCCATGTGTTCTCATTTTTCTCACCCGCCTATGAGTGAGAATGTGTGGTATTTCCTTTTCTGTTCTTGTGTTAGTTTGCTGAGAATGATGTTCTCCAGATTCATCCATGTCCTTACAAAGGACAAATACTCATCATTTTTGATTGCTGCATAATATTCCATGGTGTATATGTGCCACATTTTCCCAGTCCAGTCTATCATCGATGGGCATTTGAGTTGGTTCCAGGTCTTTGCTATTGTAAACAGTGCTGCAATGAACATTCGTGTGCATGTGTCCTTATAGTAGAACGATTTATAGCCCTTTGGATATATACCCAATAATGGGATTGCTGGGTCAAATGGAATTTCTATTTCTAGGTCGTTGAGGAATCGCCACACTGTCTTCCACAATGGTTGAACTAATTTACACTCCCACCAATGTGTAAAAGTGTTCCTATTTCTCCGCATCCTCTCCAGCATCTGTTGTCTCCAGATTTTTTAATGATCGCCATTCTAACTGGCGTGAGATGGTATCTCAATGTGGTTTTCATTTGCATCTCTCTAATGACCAGTGATGATGAGCATTTTTTCATGTGTTTGTTGGCCTCATGTATGTCTTCTTTTGTAAAGTGTCTGTTCATATCCTTTGCCCATTTTTGAATGGGCTTGTTTATTTTTTTCCTTTAAATCTGTTTGGGTTCTTTGTAAATTCTGGATATCAGCCCTTTGTCAGATGGGTAAACTGCAAAGATTTTTTCCCATTCTGTTGGTTGCCGATTCACTCTAGTGACTTTCTTTTGCCGTGCAAAAGCTGTGGAGTTTGATTAGGTCCCATTTGTCTATTTTGGCTTTTGTTGACAATGCTTTTGGTGTTTTGGTCATGAAGTCCTTGCCTACTCCTATGTCCTGAATGGTTTGGCCTAGATTTTCTTCTAGGGTTTTTATGGTGTCAGGTCTTATGTTTAAGTCTTTAATCCATCTGGAGTTAATTTTAGTGTAAGGTGTCAGGAAGGGGTCCAGTTTCTGCTTTCTGCACATGGCTAGCCAGTTTTCCCAACACCATTTATTAAACAGGGAATCCTTTCCCCATTGCTTGTTTTTGTCTGGTTTATCAAAGATTATATGGTTGTAGATATGTTCTGTTGCCTCCGAAGCCTCTGTTCTGTTCCATTGGTCTATATCTCTGTTTTGGTACCAGTACCATGCTCTTCTGATTACTGTAGCCTTGTAGTATAGTTTGAAGTCTGGTAGTGTGATGCCTCCTGCTGTGTTCTTTTTGCTTAGAATTGACTTGGCTATGTGGGCTCTCTTTTGTTTCCATATGAAGTTCATGGTGGTTTTTTCTAGTTCTGTGAAGAAATTCAGTGGTAGCTTGATGGGGATAGCGTTGATTCTGTAACTTACTTTGGGCAGTATAGCCATTTTCACGATATTGATTCTTCCTAACCATGAACATGGAATGTTTCTCCATCTGTTTGTGTCCTCTATTATTTCATTGAGCAGTGGTTTGTAGTTTTCCTTGAAGAGGTCCCTTACTTTCCTTGTAAGTTGTATTCCTAGGTATTTTATTCTCTTTGTAGCAATTGCAAATGGCAGTTCGTTCTTGATTTGGTTCTCTTTAAGTCTGTTATTGGTGTATAGGAATGCTTGTGATTTTTGCACATTGATTTTATATCCTGAGACTTTACTGAAGTTGCTTATCAGTTTCAGGAGTTTTTGGGCTGAGGTGATGGGGTCTTCTAGGTATACTATCATGTTGTCTGCAAATAGAGACAATTTGGCTTCCACCTTTCCTATTCGAATACCCTTTATTTCTTTTTCTTGACTTACTGCTCTGGCTAGAACTTCCAGTACTATGTTGAATAGGAGTGGTGAGAGAGGGCATCCTTGTCTAGTGCCAGATTTCAAAGGGAATGCTTTCAGTTTTTGCCCATTCAGTATGATATTGGCGGTTGGTTTGTCGTAAATAGCTTTTATTACTTTGAGATATGTTCCATCAATACCAAGTTTATTGAGGGTTTTTAGCATAAAGGGCTGTTGATTTTTGTCAAATGCCTTCTCTCCGTTGATTGAGATAATCATGTGGTTTTTGTTTTTGCTTCTGTTTATGTGGTGAATTACGTTTATAGACTTGCATATGTTGAACCAGCCTTGCATCCCCGGGATGAATCCTACTTGATCATGATGGATAAGTTTTTTAATGTGCTGTTGCTATCGGTTCGCCAGTATTTTATTGAAGATTTTTGCATCTATGTTCATCATGGATATTGGCCTGAAGTTTTCTTTTCTTGTTGAATCTCTGCCGGGTTTTGGTATCAGGATGATGTTGGTCTCATAAAATGATTTGGGAAGGGTTCCCTCTTTTTGGATTATTTGGAATAGTGTCAGAAGGAATGGTAGCAGCTCCTCTTTGTGTGTCTGGTAGAATTCAGCTGTGAACCCATCTGGACCTGGGCTTTTTTTGTGTGGTAGGCTCTTAATTGCTGCCTCAACTTCAGACCTTGTTATTGGTCTATTCACAGTTTCGGCTTCCTCCTGGTTTAGGCTTGGGATGACACAGGTGTCCAGGAATTTATCCATTTCTTCCTGGTTTACTAGTTTATGTGCATAGAGTTGTTTGTAGTATTCTCTGATGATGGTTTGAATTTCTGTGGAATCTGTGGTGATTTCCCCTTTAACATTTTTTATTGCATCTATTTGGTTGTTCTCTCTTTTCTTTTTTATCAGTCTGGCTAGTGGTCTATTTTGTTGATCTTTTCAAAAAACTACCTCTTGGATTTATTGATTTTTTGAAGGTTTTTTCGTGTCTCTATCTCCTTCAGTTCTGCTCTGATCTTAGTTATTTCTTGTTTTCTGCTAGGTTTTGAGTTCTTTTGATCTTGCTCCTCTAGCTCTTTCAATTTTGACAATAGGGTGTTAATTTTGGATCTCTCCACTCTTCTCGTGTGGGTACTTATTGCTATGTATTTTCCTCTACAGACTGCTTTAAATGTGTCCCAGAGATTCTGGTATGTTGTGTCTTCATTCTAGTTGGTTTCGAAGAACTTCTTTATTTCTGCCTTCATTTCATTGTTTATCCAATCAACATTGAAGAGCCAGTTGTTCAGTTTCCATGAAGCTGTGCGGTTCTGAGTTAGTTTCTGAATTCTGAGTTCTAACTTGATTGCACTATGGTCTGAGAGACTGTTTGTTATGATTTCAGTTGTTTTGCATTTGCTGAGGAGTGCTTTACTTCCAATTATGTGGTCAATTTTGGAGTAGGTGTGATGTGGTGCTGAGAAGAATGTATATTCTGTGGATTTGGGGTGGAGAGTTCTGTAAATGTCTATCAGGTTTGCTTGGTCCAGGTCTGAGTTCAAGCCCTGGATATTCTTATTAATTTTCTGTCTGGTTGATCTCTCTGATATTGACAGTGGAGTGTTAAAGTCTCCCACTATTATTGTGTGGGAGTCTAAGTCTCTTTGTAAGTTGTTAAGAACTTGCCTTATATATCTGGGTGCTCCTGTATTGGGTCCATACATATTTAGGATTGTTAGCTCTTTTTGTTGTGTTAATCCTTTTACCATTATGTAATGACCTTCTTTGTCTCTTTTGAACTTTGTGGCTTTAAAGTCTATTTTATCAGAGACGAGAATTGCAGCTACTGCTTTTTTTTGCTCTCCATTTGCTTGGTAAATCTTCCTCCATCCCTTTATTTTGAGCCTTTGTGTATCCTTGCATGTGAGATGGGTTTCCTGGGTACAGCACACCGATGGGTTTTGGTTTTTTATCCAATTTGCCAGTCTGTGTCTTTTGATTTGTGCATTTAGCCCATTTACATTTAGGGTGATATTGTTATGTGTGAATTTGCTACTGCCATTTTGATGCTAGCTGGCTGTTTTGCTTATTGGTTGATGCAGATTCTTCATTTTGTTGATGCTCTTTAGCATTTGGTATGTTTTTAGAATGGCTGGTACTGGTTGTTTCTTTCTATGTGTAGTGCCTCTTTCAGGAGCTCTTGTAAAGCAGGCCTCGTGGTGACAAAATCTCTGAGTACTTGCTTGTTTGCAAACGATTTTATTCTTCCTTCACTTATGAAGTTCAGTTTGGCTGGATATGAAATTCTGGGTTGAAAGTTCTTTTCTTTAAGGATGTTGAATATTGGCCCCCACTCTCTTCTGGCTTGTAGAGTTTCTGTCGAGAGATCTGCTGTGGGTCTGATGGGCTTCCCTTTGTGGGTGACCCGACCTTTCTCTCTGGCTGCCCTTAGTATTTTCTCCTCCATTTCAACCCTGGCGAATCTGACGATTACGTGCCTTGGGGTTGCTCTTCTTGCGGAATATCTTTGTGGTGTTCTCTGTATTTCCTGCAGTTCAGTATTGACCTGCCTTGCTAGGTTGGGGAAATTTTCCTGGATAATATCCTGAAGAATGTTTTCCAGCTTGGGTTCATTCTCTTCATCACATTCTAATACACCTATCGAACATAGGTTAGGTCTCTTTACATAGTCCCACATTTCTTGGAGATTTTGTTCATTCCTTTTTGCGCTTTTTTCTCTAATCTTGGTTTCTCATTTTATTTAATTGAGTTGATCTTCAACTTCTGATATTCTTTCTTCTGCTTGGTCAATTTGGCTGTTGAAACTTGTGCATACTTCGCGAAGTTCTCGTGTTGTGTTCTTCAGCTCCTTCAATTCATTCATATTCCTCTCTAAGTTGTCCATTCTTGTTATCATTTCCTCGAATCTGTTTTCAAATCTTTTTTCAAGGTTCTTAGTTTCTTTGCATTGATTTAGAACATGTTCTTTTAGCTCATTGAAGTTTCTCATTATCCACCTTCTGAAGTCTGATTCCGTCATTTCATCACACTCATTTTCCGTCCAGCTTTGTTCCCTTGCTGTTGAGGAGTTTTGGTCCTTTGTAAGAGGTGAGGTGTTTTGGTTTCGGGTGTTTTTCTCCTTTTTGTGCTGGTTTCTTTCCATCTTTGTTGATTTATCCACCTGTCATCTTACTAGTTGCTGACTTTTCAATTGGGTCTCTGAGTGGATGCCCAGGTTGTTGATGATGATGAAGTATTTCTGTTAGTTAGTTTTCCTTCTGTCTAGCCCCTCTGCTGTACGACTGCTGAGGTCTACTCCAGGCCCTGCTTGTCTGGGGTAAACCTGTAGCAGCCTCCATGCCTTCACTGAGAGCTCAGTCCCAAGTTGTTCCTACCGTGCCATCTTGGAAATCCCCCTTGTCTCTCATTTAAATCTCAGACAAACCCTACAAGATAGGTATTAATTTAGCCTTCTTACAGATAAAAGCAACCAAGGCTCAGAAAGATATAGTTCTCTCACCAGAGCAACACAGCCAGTGTTTTATTCCAGAATTTGTGCCTGGTTCACTTCCTCAACTGGGTTTATAATCTTTTGAGAGACAAAGATATACACAAATAATTTTGTGCAGAGTGAGGGAGTTACATCAGTCATAAAGTTCTAAATTGAAATCTTAGGAACTGTGTTCCAGATTTGTAAGTACACTATTATATGTTGGAATGGATTTGGGGCATTTATTTGACCTAACAGGCACTTTTTTTTTTATTGGAAGCTTTACTTTTTTTTTCTCAATATACAGAGAGAAACGACTTCAGTTAATACCTAAAATACTCCATAAAGTTATTAGAGACTGCAGAACAAATATGAATGCTGTAAAAGTAATACAGAAATAAAATAAATATAAATTATTAAATTCACACAGCTTTATAATGAATTTTTCATTAACCTTGTAAACTTTCAAAGCATCTGGACAAACTATGTAGATCAAATATAAAAGAAAATTTGTAAGTAAAGTTGCTTTTACCAATAAAAATACTAAATAGTGAAACATAAAAAATGTTTTCACAAGAAAATGTGTCTGAAAACTATCATAGGAATATTTAACCACATCCTGTAAAATATTGTTAAGGTATATTTATGTCATATTAAAGATGGAGAAGTGAGCTCAAGCTCTGTGTATTTGTTTTTGAGAATAAGTATGCCCAAATTTTCAGGAATTAACTTTAAGTAAAAGAGTGAAGTGATGTAGTGATGACTCAGGTCTATTTTTTTTCACTGGGATCCTTCCTTAGCTCTTCTCTATGGGGTAAAAAGACAATAGGTTTTTAGGTTTTTCCTCAAAACAGATTTAAAGTAAGAGCAATGCAAAGTTGACCTCTCAGAAAGTTTGGGTTTTAAAACAAAATTTAATGAGTTGATAGCAACATGAATAGTGAAAACATAAATATTGCTTATACAGGAAAAGTTAGCACATTACTTGGGTTTTATAAATAAATTGTGAAAGCTGTCCTACAGATAATTTCTCAACAGATTGTCAAATGCTATCATTAGGATATTAAGAAAATTAGTAAGTTCAAATGCATTGTAATAGTCACAGTTTTATAATTTAATATTCCTATGTGCTGTGGAAGTTCTCTTTTAAAAATGCCACTTCTAATGTCTTAAAACCGTTTTGTAACCTGAGATAGATGTAATTCTCTAAATCTCTATATTTACTCTAAAAATAATGATACCGTCTTAAGTGGAAACTATGCAAATATTGACCCTATTCTGTTAAATAATACTATGAACATATTGCACACAGAAATTAAGTACTTATTGAAGGTCACACAGCTAGTGAAACAATTTTTCGGTGGATTAATGAATGACACACTTTTTAGTGTTTCTAAAAGAGAAAAAGAGACTGTCTTCACATGCATGAGTTATTTTAACTTGCCAAATGTAGCCATAAAACCAGTTTAATTATTACTAGAGTATAATTATCATCTACAAATTAAACTGTTTCGCATTAACTAGCCACTACCATTTGTAAAGTGCTTTAACTATATAGTTTTCATCTTCAGTTTACTGTGCTAAAGAAAATATCACCTGCTTATAAAACTTACTAAAAGTACATGAAATATACATTCAATAGAAACAACTCTTAGTGTTTTTCAAGAGTTTTTGAAATTCTGGTTCCTTTAAGAATTTGTATGTGAACAAAGATTTTCTACCACACTGTTTCTTGTGTTCTTAGCCTTGTTTAACTAGAAAAGACTAACTGAAAATAAATTATTACACAATTGTATTTACTTCTTTTAAGTGATAAAGATTCCACAGAAAGTTTTGATTTTATAGTTTATGTCACCACCACAGTGTAGTATCTCATTAAATTCATCTAGGAAGCCTGGCTTCATTCATTATTTTCAATTCTAAACCTGTGTGGGATTTCTGACACTTTTGGTGGTCCCTCACAATGTTATTTTCTCTGTAATTCCTATGATAGTCTCTCAGTTGAGTTGAGTTGGTATTGTAGGCCTACCACATGATTTCACATTGAGTAAGGAAATGAACAGTAGACACTTTTTGTTGAGAACCACAGAATTCTGACTATGATTTCCTCCCCATTGCTAAGCAAACTAGATAGATTCCCTGTTATTACATAATTTATTCTGTATGAGAGAAGATAAGCATTAATCATTATCATTACATAGATATATAATCATAAACTTTTGAAGAAATTCAGGATTCAGGGAAACACAGCAAAGAGGCTATGGCTTGAAGAATCACCATTTGAGCATGATCTGAAGGCTAAAGAGGAGTGAAAGGGTACAATAGGGAGTAGAGAGCAGGGTCCAGGCAGGGGAAGCCGACTGTGAACATGTGGCCAGGTGTAATGTGTGAGTGTGATGAGTGAGAGTGGAGGGAAGCAAGGAAGAGAGGGCCTGGATTAGGCTGAGGGGTACTGGGAGGCCAGACCAAGCAGGTTGTGTGGCCCATGTTGAGAATTCAGCTGTTCCTCATGGACAGGAGAGCATTCCAGTTTCTCACATTGCAGAGAACTTTACTTCTATTTTTCCTACCTTTTGAAACTGCTTTTTAATTCTTGTTAAAGGTTATTAAATTATCAGATTAACTAGAAAACACTGAGGTTTTGGTTAGTATTGCATCTTTTTTTTTTTTTAATTTTTATTGCATTATAGGTTTTGGGGTACATGTGCAGAACGTGCAAGATAGTTGCATAGGTACACACATGGCAGTGTGTTCTGCTGCCTTCCTCCCCTTCACCCACACTTGGCATTTATCCCCAGGCTATTCCTCCCCAGCTCCCCCCTCACTGTCCCTCCCCCATTTCCCCCAATAGACCCCAGTGTGTAGTAGACCCCCTCCCTGTGTCCATGTGTTCTAGTATTGCATCTTTTTAGATATCAAAATTTAAAATGATCGAATGCTATTGTACTTACTTTCTTTCTCTCTTTTTTAAACTATACTTTCAAACTGCTTAATGTTGTCTAATTTTGGACTCTCAATAATAAAACCTTCTCTTTTTTTGAAGCACAGGAAACTAGAAAATTGAAAACATACTGAAACTTATGTGGAGTGCTCACAGGGATAATTGATTAAATTGGCATCTGTGAGCAGTCCTGAGGTGCAGAATTGTATTGCTATTTTGCCTTTTTTTTTTTTTTTTTGGTAATATAAATGCTTTTCTTAAAGGAATATTTTTAGATCTTTGAAGATTTCCCACATTTAGTAAGACTCTGAAATCCTTGAATCTGGTATACATTGATAAATATTCATTTAAAAATTTAGTGTGTCTAATCCTAGGAGAACACTCATCCTGTTCTGTAACTAGCATCAACACTAAGAGTTATTATTCAACATAACCATATGCTGTACACCTTGTTATTTACTGTCTTGCATCACTTGAAATTGTGATTTGTGGAGTTGTTTTGTGTGTCTTTTTACTTCTGCATATTAAAATGAACCAGCTGACAAAGGCTGCAGAATTTATGAAATTACTTTCATATTTATATAGTGTATTTTAATATCAGGTGAAATCCTGAGTATAAACAAGAACATTATAAAATTGCTTTCTACAAATATATAAAGGTGCAATGTGTATCTAAATAAAATAGCACCATATTTGGCCTTTATTAGGCACCTAGCTTGATATTTTATTGAAGTCATGTTTATATATATATATATATATATATATATATATATATATATATATACACACACACACACACATACACACACACACACACCCACCCATATATGTATGTGTATATATGTAACATATATATACACGTATATATGTTACATATATGTATACATGTATATATATGTAACATAATCATGAAGGAAGAATTTTTCACTTAAATCTTCCAATTTAGGATCTATTATTTCTTTCAGCATTCTATGAAAAATAATACCATAGTCCCTCCTTATCTATAGTTTTGTTTTCCATGGTTTCAGTTATCCACAGTAAACCACTGTCTGAAAATATTAAATAGAAAATTTCAGAAATGAACAATTCATAAGTTTTATTTTTTGTGTCATTCTAAGTAGCATGACGAAATGTCACATTGTCCCATTCTGTCCTGCCAGAGATGTGAGTCATCCTTTTATCCAGTGTATCCCCACTTTATATACTACCTACCGTTTAGTCACTTAGTAGCTATCTCGGTTTTCAGATTGAAAACACATAGAATATCTAGGACTTGATAGTATCTGTGGTTTCTGACATCTGCTGGGGGGCTTGAAATGTATCCCCCCAGGATAACAGGGGAGTGCTGTACAATAAGGTCCTGCTCTGTTTGTATCAGTAATTAAAATATAGATTAATAGCATTGTATTAGGACCTAAAACCAATTGTGTCTAGGTAGACTAGCTGGATTATTCTAACAAATTGACTAGTTAATTAATTAGTTACTTATTTAACCAAATTGGATCAATTTCCCAGTCTTACTGAAATTAGCAGCCAGGTAATAAAATCTACCACTAATAGAGTATTCAAATTAAATGATTTAATTAATGCCTTAATGCTTGACACTTCAACTGTTTCAGCCATTTCTTCACCTCACCCCACTCCACCTAGAAATTCTACTTTCTAGGCCTTCTGTTTCTCATTTCTGTAGGTTCTCTCTCTTAAGACCAAACCAATTTTAAGATATTGGGATTAGCAACTGGACAAGGGCTTGGTTAACTTTTTCCAGGAACTGATAAATTAAAACTTAGAATCAGGGCTTCAGACCCCAGGAGAGGTGGCCAAGAAGAGAGCCAAATCCAAGTTGCAACAAAATCAGAACTATTCTGGAGACCAAGATGAGAAGTCAAACACAGAGATATAACATACATACCCATTTACCCAAACTGTGGCCAGGAGAAGAGCAAAATACTTAGGTAGGAGCCATGTGCCTCCAGCTCTGAGATTTAGATGTAGATGGAGAAAAGAAAGTCAAGATGTTTATTGAAATTAGATAATAATGAGTTCAGAATGTATTCTTTTTTTATACCCTTGACAGTCTTCATTCTGTAGAACTATATAAAAGATAGGTACCATAGAAAGGGTGCCGTATTCAAATAAGCTTTGAAATTGCTGTATACCATAGTTCCCAGAGTCCGATGTGCCCCAAGCCCCAAACTTAGAGAGTTATATTTTAAAGGCTCTCAGAAACCCCATAGTAAATAATTCATTTGACCTGGTTTAATTTCTCAAATGCCCTTAAGCATAGCATCCACATGCAATCTGCCTCCATTCACAAAAAAGGACAGTCCAAGGGATAGTGTTTTGCAGGGTACTGAGTTAGCATACGGACACTCAAAATTCCTGAGTATCAAGGATTTTTAAGATATAAAGACATTTCAACCATAGTTATAGAATAGAAGGCATTAAAATGAATTTTACCAGAAAAAAATTTTGTATTCCCCCTCCCAATCCTAGTACTTAGGAAACTTCCTGCTTGTCCCTCTGATGGCCATGTTGAGTAGTAAGGTCATTTTCTAGAGAATTTCAGTAATTGGAATACATAAGGACACCTCTAAAAGGAGCAGTTTAGCATCATCTCAACTACAGAATAAAACCATTAGAGTAGTTTGGGCCCAAAATACAAATAAATACTTGTAGAATCTTTAGATATTTTTATACGGTCTTTGTTTCTGTAGGCTAGCAAGTAAAAATATATAGATTAACATTTCAACGAGAAATCTTAAACAGGATGTGGTCTTCTGTGTGATGTATGTCTTCTGAAAACACAAATTTTGAACACATTGTTCAAAAGAAATAGAGAAATTTTAAATTATAACTTCACAGATACTGGATGCTCCTTAAATTGTCCTCAAGGAGTTTTGGCTATGTGTTCTGAATCAACCTTTAAGTGGCCCCATTAAGTCATTGTGTGGGTGCAGAATTTCAGATGAACAGTGGATGGCAAAACAACACACACACCTTAGAGTGAGTCTTTGATTTAATTAGCCAGGACTACCCAATCTTATCACAGTCTTGTGGCTACCAGGAGCAGAAAAAAATGCAGCATGTGTCAGTCCAGTATTTCCCCACCTCCATGGAGTACAGTAGAGTATTGCACAGCTGTCACTCATACAGTTTGTATAAGATATTGTCTTCCTGAACCTGCAGAACTTCAGTTCTTATTTTGTTTTACCAGATGCCTACAGTATTATTCTTGAAGAAATTGCACAATCATCTACTTTTGTTTTGAAAAGTTATTATAATCATTAGAATTTTTATGGCTTCCAAACCAAAGTCAGTATATCTGTTAAAGCTTTTTGGGGTCCTAAAGAACTCATTTCCCCACAGTAACCCAGTTGCAGTCACATAGAATTTATGTGACCATTTCACTCTTAATGAGATTCTTCTTTTTAATGGAGTTTTGAAGAAAGTTATTTGTTTCCTTTCTGATATCAGAAAGTTATAAAAGTTAAAACTTAGTGAGGGAGTAAGGGTCTGGTATTAATTTGTTTATTTTTTAATAAAATGAACTTTGCTTTATTTGTTTCCCAATTATAAAAGCAGTACATACTTATTCCAGAAAAATCAGAAAAAAACATAGAAACAAAAGAATGAGCATATGGGAAACTCATAATCCCACCCTTCTGGAGATGACCACCTTTGAGAGCATGGTACTGTGAGTCTTTGCATATCCCTCTCTCTTCCACACTTCATTTACAAAACTAGGCTCACACCAGTTATGCTATAACCTGCAACCTTTTTTTTCCTTTCATTTAGCAATCAATATGGTATACTGTGGGAGGAAAATAAATCTTTGGAAGACTATGTTTTAAAAGCAGTTGATCAATCTGAGATATAGAGTAGCTTATATATAAGCAGTTATATATGGAATTTCACATGTATGCATGTATGTTTTACCAAAATTTCTCCAGGAAGGTTATGACAATTTGTACCCTCACAACGGTGTTTGTCTTTAGGGTTTTGTTGTTGTTTACCAATTCATTTTAGAAATATATATATATATATATTTGTATATTTGTGTGTGTGTGTATATATATATATATATATATATATATATATATATAAAGATGGGATCATCTTTTCAAAATGAATGTATTTTCATGCCTTTAAAACCTGCTAGCAACGTCTTTCTTTTTTAAAGTTTAAGTCTCAAAGTATTTGAAAATTATGTGTTTTAAATTTAGATGGAAAATATAAACATCAGATTCAAATATCTAATTTTCGCAGATTTTTGTTACCTGAACTTTAAATTTTTAAATGTCAAATTAAGTACATAAAATGAATGTTCAGTTGCTATGTATTTACTCTGGTCATCATGAGCAAACCTCACTTTTTACACAACTTTAATTTTATCATAATGTTTATCTTAGCTGCAAAAGTAAACACAGTGGTGGTTTTAAAACGATAGGTTTTTGTTAGCTTCACTCTGTGTTTACGTAACTGTTCAGGCTGCGGCTCTCACTTTCCTTGCTGCATATTTTGATTAATGGTCCCTTGGCCTTGTTCCAGAGTATACTGATTATGGTCAGTTTACTTCAAAGATGATTTATTAATTGTGTTTGTTACCCAAAATAATTAAATAAAGAGTGGTCATATGCACTATTATAGATTTGCCAATAAAATCAACAGATAAACTTTAAGATAATGTTTGCCTGAATAGATTTTTTAAGTATACAGAAAGAACAAAAAAAATTTTTTTAATGTATTCCATATTAAGTACAGATTTATGGCCTTTTAATGCATGATTATTAAATGTATCATAGGCTTGGTCTTGTATGTGCATGAATTTTAAGTTCTACTTTAACATAATTTCAAGATAATATGTTTCATTGGAGCTTACGTAGGTGTTTTTAAAAAATATTTCCATGTTTATAACTCACCCTGGGAACAACCCTTACTACAATTCCCCCAGGCTATTACATACATTTAAATTTTAGATTACTGACAGACTCAGATGTCTGTTTAAAAAAAAATGTTTATAGGAGGTCTTCATAATTTTTCTGAGTTTTAAGTAAAGGGGGTTTATTATGTGTTTCATATATATTATATTCCTGTCAGTTGAAAGACTTTGATACATAAAATTTCTCTAAATTTAGCTTGATAATAGTTATTGTTTCAGGCATTTTAAGCACTCTGCCAACACAGAATAATGTGTAAATATTCATTATATGTGGCCAGCAAAGTTATTAATCAAAAGCAATGACTCCCTGCTCATAATTTATGGTTCAGTATTAAAGGAAAAATAGGCGGTATATATTTTTTCATATACTGTATTCAAAATTTTCAGTGTAACAGTGAAATTCTATAACAAATCATCTAGTATGATATGTAACTCAATGTAAAGTAGGTATTTGGTCTATAGTAAAACATTATGAAATAAAAAGTTTTATCACAGTAGAACAATAGACTGTTTCATGTCTGAAAGTATAAACTAGTTATGCCAAATAAGAAGATACGAACCCTAAAAGTAACAGATGTCGGCAAATAGAACAAAGAAATCAGATATCAGAGTAAAAAATAAACCTAAGAAGTTAAAACTATCATAATGATCCATTAATATTATTCAAGGATTTTGTTTGTTTTTGGAAAATTGTTGCTAAAGGACAAGAGCACAAACATTCTTTGTTTAAACATTGTTATTAAAAAATACTTTCAGTAAAATTTCAGAACATAATTTTTTTTTCTTTTTCGAGACGGAGTCTCACTCTGTTACCCAAAGTGGAGTGCAGTGGCATGCTCTCGGCTCACTGCCACCTCTGCCTCCTAGGTTCAAGCAATTCTTCTGCCTCAGCCTCCAGAGTAGCTGGGACTACAGGCATATGCCACCATGTCCGGCTAATTTTTATGTTTTTAGAAGAGACAGGGTTTCACCATATTGGCTGGGCTGATCTTGAACTCCTGACCTTTTGATCTGCCTGCCTCAGCTTCCCAGATTGATGGGATTACAGGCGTGAGCCACTGTGCCTGGCCATAATTTTTTGTTTAATTGAAAATCTTTTACAATAACCTTGTTTCTAAACAATTTCTAAAATTTATTTCTTTTGCTCAAATATGTATATGTTACTTTGTAAAATGTTATTTTCGTAATAAATGAAGATAAGTGTATTGGGAAAGCAATGTTATCATTACCACCATCATTGAATGTTTACTCCTGTATACATCACTTCTAGAAATACAGGATAAGAGGTTGGTACAGGCTCTGTCTTTGTCTTTGTATATGAATAAAACAGTGGAGGAGCAGTAATGAATAGCACACATATGTTGTTTGCTTTTGGTCCACATTACATTTTCTGACATACTATCTTTAATATGTATATGGCTAACTATAATATGTCTAGATTGTGCCAAATTCCATAGTAGGTATGAAAGCTATGAAATTTCAGAGGAAAGAGAGTTGTTAATCCTTTGGAGGTATATGGAATAAGGAGATAGGATAAAATCAGAGAAGACTGACCAGGAGGAAGTGTTATTTGAGTCTGGCTTTGAAGGTGAATGTTGTTTCTAAACGCATAAACACCTGAGGAGGTGTTATTTGAGTTTGGCTTTGAGGATGAATGTTATTTCTAAAGGCATAAACCGAAAGAATGAGAGTGCTAATTGAACCTAATCCACAGCATCCCCTTATTTATTTTAGTAACAGAACTCCTTTCCACCACATGCTCTATCCATAAGTTTTAACAGTGCATGTGCCTGCCAACCTGGAGGCTGCAATTCCCAGCCTCACTAGCAGTGATGGGTGGCCATGTGACAAAGCCATTGCTAATGAGATATAAATGGAAATGATATGTGCAATTTGGGGATGTTGCCCATAAAATGATTGAGCATGTCTCTTTCTTCCTTCTCAGCCATCTTCCACCTAACATTTAAGGAAGCCATGGTAGGAGATAGCTAAGCAAGATAGGAGGAATCATGGTCCCTTGGACAGTCTCAGGGAGCAGGGCAGTGTACCCACCTTGGACCATCCAGCTACCTCTGGACTCTTGTGTGAGAGAAAAATAAATGTCTAGCTTGAATGAAGCCATAGTGGTGGTTTGCTTTTGTTTTGTTTTGTTTTTCGTTTTCTTTGTTAGAGAAACCTGGGACAGCCCTTACTCAAAAGAAGGGCTATCCTGTCAGGGGAACAGATTGTGTAAAACAAATGCATGGAGAAAGAGTCTGAAAGATTGAGAACCAATGCCTGTATCATTGAGGTGCTTAGAAATAGGAATAAAGCTCGCAAGGTAGGTGGAACATAGAGCCCAAAGAGACTTAGATGCTAAACTTACTTTTTTGAACTTCTATTACGAATGCTCCAAGGAACTGTTAAAAGGTTTTGAGCCAAAGAATGGCAAAATGAACAGTGCTTTACAAAAATTTTCCTGGAAACCATATATTGGGTGGTAGGAATGTTTACAGATTGACAGTGAAGATAGGAAGATAGTCTAGTAGTAATCCAGGAAGAGTTAATTAAAGAATAGAGGCTGTAAGTGTGAATGTGATTGGAAGGAACAGCGGGATGAAATGAGAAACATTTGAGGTTGCTACCCTCTTATTACTAGAGATCTGGAAATCCTCGTTAGTTATTGAAACCTGTTTGGTAAATCTGGTCTTTACCAAAATAAATCATCTGTCTTACTTTAGAAATCAATCTACCTACCCCAAAAGGTGGATATACAACATAAGTCATGAAAATTGACTTCTCAAAAGACTGGAAAAGCTCCCTTTTCCATGCTGCTATATTTATATATTCAAATATGTAGATTGTAATGCATTAATATTGTATCCTGCTACATAATTTCATTTTTGAACTTAATTACACCTATAAGTAATTTATCAGCAACCTTTCTTCAAATTGTGCTCTGAGAAGAGTTACTCAGGAAGCTGTACTGCAGCCCGTGAAAACCTTCCTTATTTTACAGGTTCTTGTTTGTTCCAACCACAGGAAATATTTTCGCTGGACATGTGTTTTGATTGTGATCTGAAGGCATGGGGTTTCTATTACTTGGGGATATATGATATTCTCTTTACGGAATACAAAGAAAATCAACTTTTTCACTGACACATTCTGTTATGGATATAGTGCTGATTTTAGAGTATTTTCCCTAGGACAATGGTCCTAGGTGTATTTTTGGAGTCTTCCATTTAGGCATTCAGGAACATACACCAATAACTTCCAGAAGAGGAAAACAAACCCATCGTAGGAATGAAAACTTGGCATTGAATTATCCTTAGACAATGGTTTTAGGCCTTTGCCTTTTATCTCCACCTTAATATAGTAATGATATACCTACTTGGTGCCAAGCACTGTGTCCTATGCTGGGACTACAGCACCAAACAAAAGAGACCAAGTTTTTTCCCTCAAGGAAGATATGATGTAATTTCATAATTACAGTGCAATGTGATAATGAGGCCACATGGTGTAATAGTTCCAAGTACATCTAGAATGCCCAACCAAAATGAATACTAGAAGGAGGCACAAATACCAAAGAAAAAATTAGTTACTGCTTTTCATTAACCAAAGATGGATGCACAGATAAGTAACTCTGTGTGGGAAAATATATTACATTTGATAGAATTCAAAAAAATAACCTCTGAAATTGGGAATTCAGTAAGAATAGACAGTTACAAAAAAGAAAATATTATACACTAGCATGAAACCTAACACATAGTAGATATTCAATAATTACCAAGTAAATGAAGTAATAAATGGACCTTTTCTATAAGACAAGAAAGAAAATATTAAGTAGACCTCACCCAGCAGAATCTTCCTCTTTTTAGAAGATGGTACTACATCTGTATCAGAGGTCCCCAGCCTTTTTGGCAACATGGACCAGTTTTGTGGAAGACAATTTTTTCATGGACCTGGGGTGATTGGGGGGATGGTTTTGGGATTATTCAAGCACATTATATTTATTGTGCACTTTATTTCTTTAATTATTACATTGTAACGTATAATGAAATAATTACACAACTCACCATAATGTAGAATCAGTGGGAGTTCTCAGCTTGTTTTCTTCTAAGTAGATGGTCCCATTCAGGGGTGATGGGAGACAGTGACAGATAATCAGGCGTTAGATTCTCATAAGGAGCACACGATCTAGATCCCTCACATGCACAGTTCACAATAGGGTTTGTGCTCCCCTATAAAAATCTAATGCCGCAGCTGCTCTGATAGGAGGCAGAGCTCAGACGGTAATGAGAGTGATGGGAAGCGGCTGTAAATACAGATGAAGCTTACTTACTCACCCACCACTCACCTGCTGCTGTTTAGCCAAATTCCTAATAGGCCATGAACTGATACCACATGATACCAGTTCATGACCCAGAGGTTGGGGACCGCTGGTCTATACAGTAACTAAAGCCTGAAATTTAAGAGTTATCTTTAGCTTCTTTTCTCTCACCTCTAGCTCTACGCCATTTGTCAGTCTCATACTTTATAATTCTAAAATATCTTAGAATTTAATGTTTTCTAATTCTGCTGCCACTAACCTAGTCAAAGCCGTGATCCTTTTGCATGCGTGACTGCAACCTACTCCCTTTTTTCCCCATTTCCACTTCTCTGACCCCTAAACTGTTGTCCACATAGTGAACTTCTGAAAACACAATTAAATTATATCTTTATACTTCTCCCTACGTCTCCAGACTTTCCATCACTTTCCTAGAGTATTCCAGTGCCTTCCCATTGTACTTAAACTCATTACCATAGGTTATGTGCTCAGAATGACCTTGCCCCTGCATCATCCTGAAACAAATTGTGTGATATATAGATAGATAGATAGATAGATAGATAGATAGATAGATAGATAAATATATATATATATATATATTCATATATATATATTATTTTTTTCTTTTCAAAGAAGTGAACAGAGTCTCACTCTGTTGCCCAGGCTTGACTGTAGTGGCAAGATCTCAGCCCACTGTAATCTCTGCCTCCTGAGTTCAATCGATTCTCCTGCATCAGCCTCGCAAGTAGCTGGAATTACAGGCATGGACCACCATACCTGGCTAATTTTTGTATTTTTAGGAGAGACAGCGTTTCACCATGTTGACCAGGCTGGTCTCGAACTCCTGACGTCTGGTGATCTACCCACCTCGGTCTCCCAAAGTGCTGGAATTACAGACGTGAGCCACTGTGCCAAGCCTGAAAAATATTTTTAATCACCTTCCCAGTACCAGGAAGTGGCATAGATGATGCAGATAGTGTGTCAAACAAGAAATAAGGGATGTACTTACATTTGTGTGGAATGAAACATATAATTATTAGAAGAAAAAAAAAGAAATAGTTATATATGCCAAGCAAAGCAGTAAAATTATGTGATGTGTTGGTGCATCAGTGGGTAGCTACGTTAGATCAGGTCATGAAAGTCTTCTCTGTTGATGTTTAAGCTGGGGTGTTAATGACAAAGAGACCATCTTGCAAAAATCAGGCTGAAGAGCATTCCAGACAAAGAGAACAACTAGTGAAACATTCCTAACTTGGAACAGAGCTTGACTTTTTACAGGAACAGAAAGAAAGCTAATATATCTGGAGTACTATCAGAATGGGAGAGTAGATAGTACATAAGAGGTTGGAGATGTGGACAGTGCTAGGGCATATCAGACTTTGCTGGTCAGAATAAGAAAGTTGGGTATTTTTCTTAGTTGTAAGCCATTAAAGGGCTTCAGTCAAGTGAGTAACATAATTTGAATACTCTTATAATGATCCAGTGGCTACTGTATGAAATATGAATCATAATTGTTATGAAAGGGTGTATTCTTCACAACCTTACACAGTGGGCCTGGGGGAAATGGAAGGTACAGTAGCGGTGGTTAAGACGTTCTTCCAGGAAAGAGAGGGAGGAAGAGGTGGAAGAGGAAAAGAAGGAGGATGGTGGTGGTAGCCAAAGAGATGGAGACATTTGCTGATGGAATAGTTGGTGGCAGTGTGTGGGCAAGGGTAAAGAATAAGAGGCGGTGATATGGGAGAGAGAGGAATCAAGGATGATTTCTATAATTTTGACTTCAGTAGCTGGGTGGGTGGAAGACTGAGCCTGGAGAAATGAAAGGAGGATCAGATTTGGGTGGTGTGAAGGATAAGATTTCTGTTTGTTCCAAGTTAAAATTGAAATGCCTATTAAGCATTCAACAGGGTATGTGATAGGGAAGGTAGCTATATAGATGAATTATTCTATGGAAAGATTTCAAGTAAAACAGAGATTTGGGGACTATAGGATAAGAGTCAATTCTTGTTATTCATTATAGTTATGTCCTATGAAGTAAGTTTGAACATTGAATTAACAAAACTGACCCTTTGCTCCTGGGGGAAATACAGAGTTAGATTCCTGGAAGCTCTGGTCACATTTTCATTAACTGAGCAATACGTAAACTCATTTTA
Organism: Saguinus oedipus; assembly: GCA_031835075.1. NCBI lineage: Eukaryota > Metazoa > Chordata > Mammalia > Primates > Cebidae > Saguinus > Saguinus oedipus. Next base: position 146,591,173 of record CM063170.1, read on the forward strand.
TATGTAATTATTAAAAGATACCTATTTGATACGCATTGTTAATGCATTAATATTGGACTCATGCCTCAATGAAGCTTATCTAACACACATTTCCTCTGTAAAGGAGGGAAGGATAAAGGAAGGAAGAGAGGGAAAGAGCCTCAGTAGGATGATATATAAAGGTTAAAAGTTAATTTTTCTGGCATCTGGGCTTTTGTAAAGATCTGTCAAACTCTTCTTGGGAGGTTGCTATTATTTTTTTGTGATTTAGATTTGCTGTCATTATTATTATTTTTGAGACAGAGTCTTGCTCTCTCGCCAGGCTGGAGTGCAGTGCTACGATCTCAGCTCATTGCAACCTCTGCCTCCCAGGTTCAAGTGGTTCTCCTTCCTTACCCTCCTGAGTAGCTGAGACTACAGGCATGTGCCACCATGCCCAGCTAATTTTTGTATTTTTAGTTTCACCATGTTGTCCAGGATGGTCTTATCTCTTAACCTTGTGATCCACCCACTTTGGCCTCTCAAAGTGATGGGATTACAGGCATGAGCCACCACGCCCGGCTGCTGTCATTATTTTTAAAATCATCTTCTTAATATTATGGTTAGTATTCATTGATCTTTGATAGTATATTTTGTATAGCTGTTTTATTTAAATTCATCTCAGAGTTCAGGCTTATGCTCCCTGAGGACCAGACAATGTGCTGTTCATTTTTCTCTAGGAGCTAGCAGGAAGACAGGTAAAAAGAAAATTTCTACATATTACATTGTTTAAAATATAGATATGCACAGGCTATATATAGGAAGACAGAAGGGGTTTTATTTAGCCCATTTAATCAACAACTAACTAAAATAGATTTCTGGATTGTCTTTCACAGGCAGCATTGTACCTTGTATTTTCAGTGAACCTGATGGCAATTTTCTGTTGGTTGAAGTTACCTGAAATTTTGAAAATTCTTATTTATCTTGGCATTTATATTATCTTACATAATTGCTTACTGCCATTGCCATTTTTGGGAACTTGAACATTATTGTAATCCTGTCCTACATTTCAAATAATTTACATTGATAGGGAATTGAATCCAGTAACTTACTCATTCTGAATGTTTGAAATATCACAGATTATTATGTACTCTAAGAATCCTAAATTTATTACTAATTTTACTCTCATTTGAATTACAAGCAATAAATGAAATAATAATGTTGATAATCTAAAATAGCATGAAGTAATTCTTATTTTTCTGTTTTCTTTTTATTTTGTCTACTTGTTTCACATAATTGTTATATTGCTATAATATTGGAATAGAATTTATTAATTTAAAATAATAATATATGGCATGTGACCCTTACGTAAATGCTTTGTAGGACAAAAGGCATATTACTTTAAGTGAAAGCCCATTTCACCTGGTAATGTCTATCTTTGTATCACAATTTTGCCTTCTGTGTTGTATCAGATAAATCTTCTACATTAGTCACTGGTATAACATAGAGTCGTGTTGAGTGCATACAACTTGTACAAATGTATCATATTCTCTCTATTCCCCTCTCCAACATAAAAACAGGGAGGGAAAAGAGAGAGAGAGAGAGACAGAGAGAGAGAGAGAGAGAGAGAGAGAGAGAGAGAAAAGGGAACAATTTAAATAGTGCTGGGAATTCCACTCAAGCATATGCCCAGGAGTGAAAATGAAATCTCCTTTCCCTAGCTCTTTGAGTTTCCGCTATCTTTCCATTATATGAGCACTGCATTTAAAGATAAACCTTTTCATACAACTAAACACAAGGTAACCATGTAACATTATCTACTGCGTCATGGAAAATAAATAACCATAAATTGCAAAATAGGAGGAAACCTGTTAATCCTGGGGTGCCGAACCAATTGAAATTGGTATAATATGCTGGGCTATGGTATTTTCCTGATGTTCAGGATAATTTGATTTTCACATTAAGACCTACAATTAGAACTCTACCATTAAATAAGATATAATTATATTTAACTTGAAGACCATTTTATACTCTGAGTTTTTTCTTCTTCAAGGTTAAGAGCCTAACTTTTTAACAATCTTGTGTGTAATATGGTCGTCACATGTCAGTCTCTTAGTTGGATTTCCTTTTCAATGAATGCATATAATTTTCCAGTGTTCCATTAAAGTCATGCCCTCTAAACCCTGTTTATATCTCAGACATGGTGTGATCTTTACAGAGAATAATGGGGTACTACATTTCTGTTAGTATAGAGTGTTCTCTTGCTGTTACACCTTTTAAAAAAATTTATTTATTATACTTTAAGTCCTGGGATACTTGTGTAGAATGTGCAGGTTGGTTACATAGGTATACATGTGCCATGGTGATTTTTCACAGTCATCAACCCATCACCTAAGTTTTAAGTCCTGTATGCATTAGGTATTTATCCTAATGCTCTCCCTCCTGGTGCCCCCACCCACCCACCGACAGGCCCCGGTATGTGATCTTCCTTTCCCTGTGTCCATGTGTTCTCATTGTTCAGCTCCCACTTATGAGTGAAAACATGTGGTGTTTGGTTTTCTATTCCCATATTAGTGTGCTGAAAATGATGGTTTCTAGCTTCATCCATGTACCTGCAAAGGATATGAACTCATTCTTTTTTTATAGCTGCATAGTATTCTATGGTGTATATGTGCCACATGTTTTTAATCTAGTCTATTATTGATGGGCATTTTTGTTGGTTCCAAGTCTTTGCTATTGTAAATAGAGTGCAATAAACATACATGTGCATGTGTCTTTATAGTAGAATGATTTATAATCCTTTCAGTATATACCCAGTAATGGGATTGCTGGGTCAAATGGTATTTCTGGCTGTAGATCCTTGAGGAATCACCATACTGTCTTCCACAATGGTCGAACTAATTTACACTCCCATAAACAGTGTAGAAGTATTCCTATTTCTCCACATTCTCTCCAGCATCTGTTTTTTCCTGACTTTTTAATGGTTGCCATTCTTACTGGCCTGAGATGGTATCTCATTGTGGTTTTGATTTGCATTTCTCTAATGGCCAGTGATGATGAGCTTTTTTTATATGTTTGTTGGCTGCATAAATGTCTTCTTTTGAGAAGTGTCTGTTCACATCCTTTGACCACTTTTTGATGGAACTTTTTTCTTTTCTTGTAAATTAAGTTCCATGTGGATTCTGGATATTAGCCCTTTATCAGATGGGCTGACAAATTTTCTCCAATTGCCTGTTGACTCTGATGATAATTTTTTTTTTTTTTTTTTTGCTGTGCAGAAGCTCTTTAGTTTAGTTAGATCGCATTTGTCAATTTTGGCTTTCCTTGCCATTGCTTTTGGTGTTTTAGTCATGAAGTCTTTGTCCATGCCTATGTCCTGAATGATACTGCCTAGGTTTTCTTCTAGGGTTTTTATAGTTTCAGGCTTTACATTTAAGTCTTTTAATCCATCTTGAGTTAATTTTTATATAAGGTGTAAGGAAGGGGTCCAGTTTCAGGTTTCTGCATGTGACTATCCAGTTTTTCCATAAACATTTATTAAATAGGGAATCCTTTTCCCATTACTTGTTTTTGTCAAGTTTGTTAAGGATCAGATGGTTGTAGATGTGTGGTGTTATATCTGAGGCCTCTGTTCTGTTCCGTTGGTCTATATATGTTTTGGCACCAATACCATGCTGTTTGGGTTACTGTAGCCTTGTAGTATAGTTCAATGTCAGATAGCATGATTCCTTCAACTTTATTCTTTTTGCTTAGGATTGTCTTGGCTATATGGGCTCTTTTTTTGCTTCTATATGGCTGTTACACCTTTTATTCCTGAGTTATCACCAATTTTCTAGTTACAGATGCTGCTACTCTTGTGTCAGGACTCACCACTATGTGAGCAAGCTACTTAATGACTCTAAGCCTCAATATTATAATTTCTTTTTTTTTTTTTTTGAGATGGAGTCTTGCTCTGTTGCCCAGGCTAGAGTACAGTGGTGCGATCTTGGCTCACTGCAACCTCTGACTCCAGGTTCAAATGGTTCTCCTCTCTCAGCCTCCCCAAGTAGCTGGGACTACAGGTGCACACCACCACACCCAGCTAATTTTTTTATTTTTATTTTTTTAATAAAGATAGGGTTTTGCCATGTTGAGCAGGCTGGTCTCAAACTCCTGACCTTATAGCAATACCTACCTCATTAAAATTAATGAGAAGACAAATATAATATGCCAGGCACATGATAAATGTTCAACATGAGTAACTCCCTTAACTCTTGCTCATGTTCGTTTTGTTTTCCCTTTCTAGTACCCAACTGTCTAGTTTGAATATAAACTGTCTTACTAGTCAGGTTAATTACTTGTGGAAAAATTACACTACAAAAGTATTTGTCTTTATTATGTTTAATAATTTATAATTAATAATTTTTATCATCTGAAATTCCAGAATAACTACGAAGTATCAAGGTAACTTTTGTACCTTCCTGCTCGTGCCATATAATTTGTGTATTTTCATATCATAAGCATCTTTTCAACAAATATTTGCTGAGTACTTAATGTGAGCCAGACACCACTCTAGGCACAGAATATATGGTGGTGAGCAAAACAGCTAAGATCATGTTCTAGTGGTGTGAAAGAAGTGAAACATAGATAAACATGGATACAATGTAAAATAATAAAGAAATGTGCAGTTAATAATTAAGATGGTGCAAAAGGTAGTGATGAGGTTCCTTTTTATATAGAATGGTTAGGTAATTGGCACGTGAGCTGAGCCTAAATGACAAGCAGAACTTCTGCAAGGATTGAAAGAAAGGTAATGCAAAGGCCCTAAGGCGAGCAAACCCATTGTATTGAAGGAGTAGAAATATGTACCATGTAGTAGGAATGAGAGGGAGTGGTATGTGATGTATGTATCAAAGAAATAAGCTTTGAGGGCCAATGGTCTAAATTTTATTCAACGTATAATGGTGAATTTTGAGGGCGATGTCATGGACTGATGTTTGTTTTTAAAATATTGCTATTATCATTATGTGGGAAATGGATTTGGAAGTAGGGAGTTTGTGATAACAGAGAGATCAGTTAGGAGGTTTTACAGTAGTCCAAGTGGAATTCCATCTTAGAGTAGGCTAATAGAGGAACTAGTGAATAATTCTTAGATCATGCATATGTTTTAGCAGTAAAGTTGCCAAGACTTGCTAGTAAGTTTGACTAAAAATAAGGGAGAGAAGAGAATCAGGAGGATTCCTATGTTTTAGCTTGACAAACTGGGTAAATGGCGCAGCCTTCAGACATGGGAAGAACTGAGAAAGAAACAGCTTTGCAGGTTATAAAAATAGATGGTTCTGTTTTGGTTAGGTTAGGTTTGGAAACCTAACAGACATCACAGCAGAGATATCAAGATATATATGAATCTAGAGTTCCTGCAGTAAGTGAGGTAGGGAGAAAAAGATTGAAGAGCTCTAGACATTTTGGATTTATGACTATGATCTTAAAGTGAGCACAGACAGCATGAGTGGCTGTTTCTCTTCAACAGTGTGTGGATGGTTCCTAACATGTAGATTTACACACCAAATACAATGAAAATAAAAGGATTATTGTAGTGTCACATTTACTTGCATTATTCCTTAATGGATTGTAGCATTTGTGGAAAAATGAATACAGTTGGTCTGAATAATTATTTTGTTGATTATACCTGGATTTGACACCCAGGTGATTCCTTCCTGGGCTCCTAACTCAGTTTTAGTATGATCCCAGAACTGGATTTAAATACAAATGGTCCCTGACTTACAATGGCTTGACTTAGGATTTTTTGGCTTTATGATGGTAGAAAAGCAGTATACATTCATTAGAAACTACTTTTTTGAATTTTGGTCTTTTTTTGGACTAGCAATATGTGGTTCAGTACTTTCTCAGGATGCTAGGTCAAATCATCTAACACAAAGCCTGTTTTAATAATAAAGTGTTGAATAACTCATGTATTTTATTAAATACTGTACTGAAAGTGCTCTGAGCATGTATAACATAGATTAGGCTAAGCTATAATGTTTGGTAGATGGTATGGTTTCAGTATTTGTTTCTTCCAAAACCAGTGATGAAATTTAATTCCAATGTGTCATATTGAGAGGTGGAACCTTTAAGAAACGACTGGGTCATGAGAGCTGTACCTTCATGAAGGGATTCATCCTTTCATAGATTAATGGATTAATCATTTATGGATTAATGCATCAATGGGTTATCTTGGAAATGAGACTGATGGCTTTATAAGAAGAAAAAGAAGAGAAATCTGAGCTAGCTGGCTCATCCCCCTTGCCATGTGATGCCCTGCATCATCTCAGGACTCTATAGAGGCTTTACCCATAAGAACAGTCTGTCCAGATGTGGCCCCTCAAACTTAGACTTCCCAGGCTGGAGTCAGAACCTTAATAAAGAAATTGCTTTTCTTTATAAGTTACCCAGTTTCATATTTTATATACCTAACCTAGTGTCTCTGTGTGTTTTCTGTTGCTTATAACAGAATCTTGTTATAATTTGTTGCTTAGAATATTGTTATAATTTTTTACTTACAACATTTTCAGTTTGCGATGGTTTTATTGGAATGTAACCCATCATAAGTGAAGGAGAATCTATATATGTAGTATTGGGGGAAAGTTCTAAGACAACATAATTAATTTATTTAAATCACACTTTAAATTGAACTCATCTATCTGTGTAGAATCTGTGAATCAAAAGAATTTGTTGGGAGCCTTTTAAGCTGTAGATTCTGATTTCATAGTTGAGTCAGGCAGAGAAAACAAAGATATGTGAAACATAATAGAGCAGTTATTTGGGTAACTGTGATAGTCATTAGTTCTGTTCACCAAATATTTCCAGCTTTCTGCCTTCTGGGCGTGTGAAGAAATTGCACTTCACAGCTATCATTGAGTAAGACTATGTTAGTTCTTGCCAGCAAGTTTTGATTAAAAGTGACATGTGTAACTTCTGAGCCAGAGAACTTTCTTCTGTCATAGCAACTAGCAAAGTTGGTAGCTGCCCTGAAGTCCTGGAATAAGGAGACAGCAAGGACTGGAGCCTTCAGGCCGTCCGTGATGGACATACAGCAGAATGAAAAATTAAAACTGTCGTTTCAAACCACTGAGATGTTGGGTTATTTGTTACTGTATATAACCCGACCTATTCCAACTGATAGGTTACAGAGACATCTAAATATAGCATATTTTTAGCACCATTGCACTCCTATGACCATTTAAAAATAAGAAACCATAAAACAACATTGGTTGAAAGTTTAATATCAGTACCATGAAATGAATATTGACATCTTCACTGTAAGCAAAATAGTCAAAATAAACCATTGTTTAGTTACATTGCTACATATTTACAAGTATGTAATGCATTTCTAAATGTTATAAGCTAGAAGTTTTGTTTTCTGTCTGTACCAATGTGATTGTCTAATATAGAAACTTTAGGATAACTATGCATTCTTTGATGATTTTGCAAAAACAATTTAATACCTAGTTTAAGAAAAATATGGCATTTTCACCATTTTCACCTCTAATATCTTGTTTAATAAAGAAAAATATATCATTTTCCAGCAGGTACTAAGATACGTTTCATTATTTACAGAGCTATTCTACAAATGCTCTTTTGTAAGCTCATCAATTTGCCAGTCAGACAGATGGAGTCAAGCTCCCACCCAGAAGGTTAAGAGAGAAAACACTCTGAGATTTGACATCACTTCACCCTACCTAATGACTTCACTTTCCGTTTGACTTGTTGTCTGGCTCAGTTAATTATTGAACTAAAAAGATGTACTAACAAATTGAATCTGTAGTCTTCACTCCCACTAAATACGTAGAGATTAACCACAATGCAGATGATTTAGAAACTTACAAATTAATTTTTGTCATAGAATTTTTGAGGTAGAAATATAGTAAGAAAGACCTTTCTTTTCCTTTACCAAATATTTAGTGATATCTGTCTTAGCCCATTTTTACTGCAATAATAAAACATCACAGTCTGGGTCATTTATAAATAATAGAAATTTACTTCTCACAGTTCTGAAGACTGGGAAGTCCAAGATCAAGGTGCTGGCATTGTATCTGATGAAGGCTTTCTTGATGCATTCTCACAAGGTTAAAAAGGACAAATGCTATGTCTTCCCATTATGGAAGGCAGCCGGGCAAAAAAGGGCCTAAAGTAGTTTTCTCCAGCCCCTTTTTTAACTGTACAAAAAATAAACAAGGTAGCATTATTAAGTTACTGCTTCAGTCCATATGTTGATTTTTAAAAATATCAATTTGAAACACATTATTGAAAGTGAGTACACACAATAAATAGAAAATAGGGTTGCACAGTGCTGGAGACATATCAACCAACTTATCTTCATCTTTTTTCTACTGTTGTAGAAAAGTTGACACACAATTAGCATTATTGACAGAGCAGCCAGAATATATAGGAGAAAGTGGAAAACTACTGGAAATGTAGCCTAACGCTCTGGACCAATCACCAAAAATAAAAATAAAAATAATTCACTGTTTTATCTGGGAGCTAATCACAATATGGCACTGAATTATATACTACTCACAAGACAATTTTTAAAATATCAAAAATGCCAGAGAACCTTCATTAACAGTAATTTCAAGTCAAGGTTTTTACTTTAAATATATGATGATTACTCAAATATCCTAAGCCATATGGCAGGCCCTATAACAATAAGTTACAAATAGTCTGAATTTAATAACTTATGTATAGTGTGGTTACTGTAATGCATACTGTGTGAATATCTTAACCTCTTTCGGGTAAGGTGATAATTAAAAGGTTTAAATTTACAGTGTCAATTTCTGCTCAGACGAATGGTGTCAGTATTCTAGCAATGGTGATGACATCCCATTATTGTAAATGTAGAACATTGTAATGTCTATACAAGTTAATCTATATTCTATGTGCAAATTTTCAATTGTGCAAGTTTATAACCAAAGCTGGGTTTATCAAATGCTATCTGACTTCCGAAAACATCGTGAAATGCTTCCTAAAAGTGAACAAATTAAAGTTGCAAGTAGGTGACACTAGTCATTTTCTCCCTTTATGCATCATGAACTTCATAAAGCATTAACTCGTGAAGTATATTTGTTTCTGGACCATACAGCTTACATGCTCTTCTTTCAAAGGCAGCTACCATCTGCTTTATAACTTCATTGAAAACCATATGGTAAGCTGAGACTGTAGAAGTGATGGAAATGCAAAAGAAATGGAAAAATCAGAGGTACATATTCTTGAGTATACAGGAAGACCTGGGCTAAAATGCTAGTCTCCAAATGATTGAGAAGTTTCTCATTAGTACAGGATGCCTTTCCCAAATGAGGTTTCATCAAAGTTACTACTGATATACATAGCCCCAACACAGGTGGAAACCCAATTTCTAATCGTGTTTTACAATATCTGGATCTCTTTGATATTAAATCTGAATTTTTGTACCAGGTAATGAAATGCTTGTAATCCTCTAATCGTGATACTACATCATACATTTCCTGCATTAACTATCCTAAAATTCTTCTTTCTGAATATTCTTTCCTTTTGTTTATTAATGGTACAGTGATTTGGAAGAAAGTTTTTGCATGTATCTCCTTAGGCAAAATTGAGGTATGTTGTGGAAGAGTTCTGCTCATCAGTATGCCACAGGAAGCTAAATATCTGACATTCTGCACAGGCCCCTGCACCAGAGCCCATAGTCCACCCGCTGTAGCCGACTTCAGACAGCATCCCGAAACCACCCTTCTCATGGCCATTTGACCAGTCTAAGCTGCAATGATAGACTCCTTTCCAGCCTTCTTATAAACTCTAATTCATTCATAAGGGAAAAGCCCTCATGACTTAATTACTTCCCCAAAAGGTCCCACCTCTTAATTTCACCTCATTGGGGATTAAGCTTCAACATGAATTTTAGAGGGTCGCCATCATTCAAACCATATCAATCTGTTTATCTGTTGTTTAGTTGTAAATTGGCATAGAAGGCCAAATGAAGTATGAGGGACTTTATTCATGGTCAGTGTATATGCCCACTGGGTATCATGATTTCTCTAAATATCTTTTTTCCTGTATTTTCTTTTAGTGCAAGGTTTACCTACGCTATATGATAGCTATAGACAAAAATCCTGGTATTTCAAGCCAATGTTTGTGAAGAATGTCCCCTGTATGTTATGACTTGCAAAATAAATAGCATTCCACTCAAAAGGTATCTTGCAATACTGGTATAGTTAGTTATAAGAATATCAAGCAATATAAGGTAGGAGACCTTGGTTCAAATTTCAACTGTGTAATTTACTAAACCGTATGACTTTTTAACCTCTTTCAAGTCTGTCTCCTTCTTTCCATGCCTCCTTCCCTGTTTTGGTTTAAGCCCTTCTTACATAGCTCCCTTTCAGACTGGACTCCAATACAGCTGCCAGAGTGATCCTTCTAAGATGGTAATCAGTGTCAAGTCTTTTTAATGATTCCCTCCAATTGTCAAGGTAAAGTTCAAACCTCTGAGTTTAGTATACACAGGCTTTCATGAGCTGCACTTTCCCTAACTCCCTAGTCCTAAGATTGTAAAGTGACGGGCTATTAGCAGAATGCACGTCACATATGTGTTTGGTCAAGTTTGCACTTTTTGTTTTATTTTGCTTTTAATTTGGAACCATCATTAATTTAAAAATGGAAACCTTTTATGGCTTTGTAAACTAGAAGATTATTCCCTAACATGGTGGCAGTTGGCTATATTCATTGTTTTCTTTAGAATGGACATTCACTCTTAAATTTACTACAGTTTCCACCCGTGAAATGTTACCTCCTTATGTAACTTGTGGGCAATTTGCATTCCCCTCTGGCCTCATCTCTAACCACTTTTGTTATGTTCATCATTTATAGCACTGAACTGTGCCAAGTTCCTACAATGTTGTCTGATTACCCTTGCCTGGATTTTTCTCTTGTCTTTTTCATTTCTTTGTCTCACTTAAAGTGCCAAGTAACAAAGATATCCCCCCAACAAAGGAAACTGTCTGCTTTTGATTAGTCACTTTCCTATAGAAGCTGACTGCCTGACAGATCATTGTCCAAAAGTAACAAAGGGCTCATCCCTTAGGCACCCAGTAGCATTTAACGGGAGGGAAATATTGATGCTTCAAGGAGGGCATTTATTTGGCCTTAATGCTAACCTATTTGGAATCATAAGTAAGAGAAAGAAAAGATGAAGAAATATGTCAGAGAGAAATAGATTCTGATTCAAATGCTACTGTTGGGGTTAGTTACCATTAAAAAGCAGAATAGAAAATGGATGACTCCTATGGCAAATCATTTGGGGAAAGATAATGTCAAAGTTGCTTGGCATGACAATGAGTGCCTTAAAACATTTGGCCTAGAAATTTCACCTATAGGAATTTATTCGAGGAAAATAACCATGAATGTACACATGAAAAAAAAAACTGAATGTTATTTATAATAGCAAAAGGAAATAATTTAAATGTCTAACATTAGAAAATAGGTTAAGTCAATAGTTTTAAGACAGTACTTCTTAAAGTATAGGATTCCATGGGAGTGTGTTGACAATGGTGTCAGAAAAGCGCCAGGCTCTTCATCACCACTTCAATCAGAGTAGTTTCAGTTTCATATGTTGTGCATATTAAAGTTCCCTGTGAGACTTTGTATAGAAAAAAATCTGCTCACAAAAATAAAAATTTGAAAACCATTAGACTTCATAAATTCTAGTAACTTATACAACAATGCATATTTGGAAACATGTATGTTAACAGCTCAGGTTATCTTTGGGTAGTGACTTTTTTTTGGCTTGGATTTGTCTGTGTTTTTCATATTGTCTATAGTGAACATGGTATTTCTATAAGCAGACCCAAAAAACAAAAGGTTTTTGCCAAAAAAAAAAAAAAAGTAATTGACAACAAATAGTTTACAAACCACTGAAAAATTTCCAGCTTACCATTTTTGGCATTCAAATAATAGGTTTGTAAACCTGCTGTAGTTATGAAATTTTTCCCACTAAGTATCATAGGTTACAAAGAACATTGAAGATACAGTTCAACACCCTCATTTTATATTAGAAGACACTGTGATCCAAAATGTTACACTTTGTTGAAGCTAAAGTTGGGATTGTGGTTTTCTGATTCCATTGCTTTTTCTGCTATCCACCTACCTAATTTATAAAATGGGAATTCATAATTCTCATTTCTTCCATCGATCTCTACCTAGTTGGAGCATTCATCATTGTGTTCCTTCTTTTTCCTATGAATAAAAATATTTTTCCTATGAATATAATATTTTTGAAGTGCCAGTGATCAAAATGTCTCTGTTTAAAAAATTTGTCACAAACTAGGACATTAAAACAGGTCCAAAAGCTGTCATAAAACTAATTATTCTGATTTACACAATCAGAGTTTTATAATTGACTTTATTCCACTAATTCATTAAATGTGTATGTGTGGTCAGATTTATAATTTGGAATTGAACTGTATTGACTTCGAATATTCTTACTGTTTGCCTTCTCTCTTGGCATCTAAAAGGAAGACATTAGATACATGTTCCATGTGCCCCACCTTCCTTTGCAGACATGAATGTTCTTGTAAAGCACTCTGTCTTGTTTTTTAGGGTCTTAACTCATCTCTGAGTTATCTTACTATGATCACATTGATCTAACCCCCAAAGTAATGGCTTTATGTAATATTTCCTACCTATGTATGTATGTCAGGACTTTCCCATGGTTCTTTCTCATTGTAATGTTTAGAGGTAAAAATTGTCCAGTCAAGCTTAGAGAGTCTGAAGAAATAGTATGAGGTAATGTGTTTCAAATAAAGGAAAATGAGAAGATTCATAAACATAAGTCACTTCCCAAAAACGTTCTACCAACCCAGAGGAAAAAAAAAGTGAATAATTCATGACAAAAGGCAATCAGTACCAATACATAGAGATTTTTAAGGTGAAGTTAATATACTTTGTTACTGATGATCCTATTCATGAAAAAATGTAGAAAAGAGGGACTTTGTAGAGCACTCTTTTCATTTAGTGTTTAATTATTCTGGTAAAAACGGAAATCAATATGCCCAATAACATATTAGATCTATAACCAACCACATGATACCGTATCTTAGCTCAGTGACTAAGAATTTTTTTAACCATTTTCTCTAAGAATCCTAACATTTTAATTTACTTAAAATGTAAACCTTTCAGATGTGTATCATAGAGAAAGTTTTGCTTAAAAGAATTGTAATTAAAACTGAAAGCATTTATACATAAGTTGTTTTTACCAAAATAATTCATTTGAGTATCACATGTAGGAGATTTTGGGTGAAGTTTGAAATATTTTTAAATGTTGTTATTTTGTAACCTCTTCTGATTTAGTCATTCTCATTGTTTTAATGCACTTGCGCTGTTGTTCATTTACTCTAGGATTAAGCATAGAAGCTTATGCGTGTAAAAATAAAATTTGATTCGTAAACAATCAATTTAATAACTTGAATTTGCATGTAAATATATTTTCTCATGACTAAACCTTTACATTGGATATTTCCTTTATGTAATAAATTTCTTTAATCCATAAATAAATAGAAAGCCACAATATATTTATTTTGACTTATATATACATTGTATAGAATTATATATAAACCACTATTTGTTTGACATAATATGTCAGTGTTTCCAAGGAAGCATTCACATTTAGGGATCTATGCTATTAGCTAAAAATTTCAATATAGAAATATTCTTGTGACAAATCTTAAAATTTTAATTTAGATGCTTACAGTATATACTATTAGAATAGTACTACCTGATTATTTTATAGATAATATTTAAGAATAATATTTTATGTGTATATTAAACAGTAGAGCTTTCAAAGCATGCACAGAGATCACTTCATTTAGTTTTGACGTATACCCTGTGAGAGACAGAAATGAGTAAGATTATTTAAAAATGAGGATAGTGAGATTAGTGACAGACTCAATATTTCATGGCTTTTATTTGGTAGAGCAGGCCTAGAACCTGGTACTTGCTCAGAATTATTTCTGCTAATCTTTTAACCTCTATAAATGAAGATGTATACCCTAGAATTTTTTATAACTGAATAAAAAGCAAGTTGCAGGATTGTACATATGTTATAAAGCAAATAATATATAAACAAAAAATACCAAATATTTTTTACTGTTACCTAAATAAATTTTTAGAAAGGTTACATAAAAACTATTAAGAGTGGTTATCTCTGGGGCATGTGGGGGCTGGAATTGACAGTGAGAGGTGTCTCAAAGGGAATTTTAGACTTATCTGAAATACAGTTTAAATATTTCTGTTCGACTTGTGAAGTACAAAGATTTTTTTTTAACTTTAAGGAATGTACAGGTAGATAGTTACTGAACTATCAAGGAGGGAGTGGGAATGGACAGAGGGGTAAATGGGAAAGTCACTGCTGTTTCATGAATAAAAACAGGTCATTACACTGTCTTTGGAATCCCTATGTATTTTTTTTTATGTATTGTTTTAACCTACTAGTTGGCAAAAATAAAGGAATTAAAAGAGCATCTTTTCAGAATCATTCTAATTTATTCATAGTTTTGGGAAATACTCAGCAAAGATAAACTGGCCATGATGACATATTGTGCAACAAATTAATATCAGTCAAGTGGGGTTGTTTGTTTCATTGACAATAGCACTGGTAAATTAAAAGTAATAAATTCTGTTGAAAACCACTTGTAATTCTGACTCGTATATGTTCCGATCCCATTGGTAACTCCTTTGGGCTTTGTTCAGAGGGGCGGAGGCATGGTTCATGATTCCCTACACTGTCACTTCACCCTCCTGGAATGTAGCAACTAATTTTCAAAAGCTGAAACCATGAATTTTCACAGGAGCTTGTTATTCCTTTTTTCAAAGTTTGTTTGAATCAGAAATAGGATTAGTCTAAGATATCCCCTGTGCTTGCCATGTGTTCCTTTAGAAAACCTAGCTGATCCAGCCCTTAATTCCTGGTTAGTAAGATAATGGACATAGCTGGGTGAGGTTCTAAAGAAGGAATAATTTGGCACAACACATCTCTGACTGAAATCTAAATGTGGCTCTTGAGACCAATGGATGGAATTGGTCTGTCTGCGTGAATTTCACTTTCCTTTCCCAATTAATCAACTTCATGTCTGATGTGTCTAAAAGAAGCTCCCTACTACAGCTCTTCTCTAACTTTCCTGGCTCACTCATTTACTTTTCTGTCTGGCAGCTTGTCACCTTTATTCTAGGCCCAAACCAATGAACAGTAGGTCTTGTCCTTGCTTAGTGGCTCTCTGATACGATTTTCCAAAATGTACACTTCATAATACATAAGATACTCTACATTAATGATGGCCATAACAGTGATGGCAGAAGAGCAGCCAACATTCATTTAGCCCCCACGTGTCTATGGGGGCTGGCAAGTCTGAAATATATATGGCAAGCAGGCTGGCTGGAAACTCAAATAGGAGTTAATGCTGCAGTCTTGAAGCAGAATTTCTTCTCTTGGAAACCTCAGCTTTTGCTTTTAAGGCCTTTCAACTGATTGGATGAAACCCACCCATAGTTTTTAGGGTAATAGCCCTTATTGAAAGGTAAATGACTGAATACATTAACTACATCAACAGAATAGCTTCATAGCAACACCTAGAATAATGTTTTATTAAATAACTAAGTACTCTTACCTAGCCAGTTGACACATAAACCTAACCATCACCAGCAAGGAACACAAAGTACATGGAAAGACTGAGATGAGAAGGAATGTTGAGAGAGGTGGACAATGGAGGGTTATTGCGATATTGCAGATAACTGATGATGTGCACCTAGACAAGTAGTTGAGGATTAGATGAAAATTATGGGGCAAATCTAAACACTGTGAAAGAGGTAGAGTTGAAAGTATCTGGTGACCATTTAGACAAATAATGTAATCAGTAGCAGGAGACTGACACCAATAAATTCATTGACCATCAGTTTTCTAGGCTTGGCCTGTGCAGGATTAAGATTTGTATATGTATATCTAGGATTTGCTAGGCATATTGCCTTTGTGTAATGACACAGAGGTTGTTTGTTTGTTTTCTTTTTTAGACAGAGTCTTGCTCTGTCACCCAGGCCGGAGTGCAGTGGCAAAATTTCAGCTCACTGCAAGCTCCGCCTCCTGGATTCAAGCAATTCTTCTGCCTCAGAGTCCTGAGTAGCTAAGAATACAAGCACATACCACCACACCCAGCTAATATTTGTATTTTTAGTAGATACTGAGTTTCAACATGTTGGTCAGGCTAGTCTCGAACTCCTGACCTCATTATGCGCTCGCCTCAGCCCCCCAAAGTGCTAGGATTACAGGCTAGAGCCACCAAGCCCAGCCAACACAGAGTTTCTGATTAATCTTCTCCAAACCATTCTCCTGCCCTTACCCTACCTTTTCACAGGTGTAGTCAACATATTGTTAGATAGGAAATTGAAAAAGAAGGGCATCTTTCAGCTCTTTCAACTGCAATCCACTGTTACAATGTCCTGCTGGTGTGGTGGTATGATGTGGGAGAAAAGTGTTCTTGATTTTTATGATTAAACCTTTTTCTTTTAGCTGACCTGTGCCTTGGGGACTGTGACCTCTACTACAAGTATTTCTCTGGTGTTGTATGTTTTTTTCCCCTGTCTTTGGTGAACAGAATGGTGGATGTGGTTGAAACAAGAGCAATATCCATTATCCCTCCTTGGATGGGCTTAGTTCTTTCCTAGAGAGTAGGCCTTTGTGATGGAGAAGGATCTGGGCATATTTCACAATGATGAGTCTCCCACTACCAGAATCAGGAGAAGCTTTTTCTTGGATCTTTACCATGAAAATATGGTGGGGTTCCTGGTCATAAACTTTAGAAAAGAATGGAGACTCCCTGAGACTGGCCTACAGGAGTTTCTCACTCTCATGCTAGTCTCCATTAAGTCTCCAGAACTTCACTGAAATTCCCATTTGAGTGTTCTTACCAGTTTTTGGCTCCAGTGGCCTCTACCTCAGGTAACCACATCTCAGTCGTGACTCTCCAGGTGTGTCTTTTTCCAGATTTTGGGATGGTGGTTTGCCCTGCAACCTCAGTTATCTAATTGGTGTAAAAAAAAAAAAAAAAAACGTAACCTGGAGACTATCATTCTCAGCAAACTGACACAAGAACAGAAAACGTAATACTGCATTATAGGCGGGTGAGAATACATGGACACATGTCCATGTGTCACATGGACACAGGGAGAGGAGCACTATACACTGGGGTCTGTTGGGGAGAATAGGGGAGGGACAGTGGGGGATGGGGAGTTGGGGAGAGATAGCATGGGGAGAAATGCCAGATACAGGTGAAGGGGAGGAAGGCAGCAAATCACACTGCCACGTGTGTACCTATGCAACTATCTTGCATGTTCTTCACATGTACCCCAAAACCTAAAATACAATTTAAAAATTTAAAAATTTTTTTAAAAAGTAAGTGATTTTCAGTTTATTAGTTTGTTCAGCCTTTTCTTGCTAGGTTAGGAATAAAGATTATCTTTACATATTGAATATCTCCATGTAGTAAGTTAAATTTATTTAATCCATAAATAAATGGAAAGCCACAATATTCTTATTTGACTTATATATACATTGTATAGAATTATTTATAAAGTGAATGTCCTTTTATTAATTCTGTCTGAGAAAAAAGAAACTTAAATATCTATATTTTATTCATTTTGTAAATATTTGTAACATGATTACTATTATATATCTTAAGTATTCTGATTATATTCTACAGTATGTGATTTGTAAAGATTATCTGCTAAAAATCAATCTTTAGTACTTGGACACTTTGTGCAGCTTATTATTAAGGTCCCAACCTGGAAATTGCTTGTCTGAAAACTAATTTAAAAGAATCTGTTTCACTTTATCTATTATTCATTGAAAGGAAAAATTTTCATTCTGACTTTTTAAGAGTTCATGTAGCAATTTAGAGTGTTTAGAGATTTTCTAAATTAGTACAAAGAAGTCCAAGTTCTCCACAATTTTTTCCCTAATTAAATAAATTGAATTTTTATCCTTTTGTCAATGCCCAATATTCAGAGATCTGTAAAGTGCCTTGCTACAAAATTACCATCCTTCATGAATATTGGCAGGTAAAGAATTACTCTTCCTGAGGCATTATAATGTGTCTTTATTCAAAGGGAAATGTAGTATACCCATAAAATTATTGCTTTGTTCTTTTGTTGGGTTTTGTATTTTGATTCAGCTTACATAGATTATTCATGTGTTTTCAAAACTTCAAAACCAGATGAATGTGAATAAATTCTGGTAGAAAATGAAATGAACTTTGTTGGTGTCTTGTAATCTCTCTGAACATCTAAGGATGTAAAACACAAATATATACCAAATATATTTGTGTATCATTTTTTTGGAAATGTGTGAGAATTCTCAAAAAAACAAGACAAACGAAACAAACAAAAATCATTGGAGGCACCCCAGTGAACTGGAAAGCTTAAAGGACAAGAGTTTAAAGAAAGATTCCAAGCTTGATTTGCCACAAATTTGTGTGACTTTGAGCTCCTTTACCACCTCATCCTTCTTTTAAAATTTCATCCATAAATTGGAATACTGCACTAGGTAATTAGTAAGAGTACTTTCAGCTCATAAATTGTACAATTCTATGACATAACCCACACTGAGATTATCTTTAAAAATTGGTCATTTTTCTATAAAATTTGCCTATTTTCTTTGTATACTTTTTCTTTATTTTGAGTTGGGAAGGATAAGAAAGAACAATGAAAAAAATTAATAACTTAAGTATAATAGCAATGCTTTTCTTAGATCAAAATCTATTACTAGACTTACATGTAAGCCAGGTGAATAGATAGTTACATAGAATAGCTGTTGGGCCAGCAGAATAGAATATCTTCCCTCAGACTTCATCTGCCTTTGTGCCGCAATGCTATGTGTGCCCTACATAGATTTAGATAAGACAGCCGGGCCTGTTTCTTCAAAATCATATGTACCTGACTACTTACAGACTTTATTAGCCAAGTCATTTTAATTCATTAGGTGCTTAATTTATTAGTGCCTCTGTAACAGCTCACTTAGAGGCACTATGTGTTACAACTTTAGATTTGGACAGGATGGCAAGAGAAGACAACTGGATTCTGAGGCACTGCTCTGGCAGGGTAAATGTTGATTTCAGACATATTTCGGAGAGATGGATGGATGGATGGACGGACAGACGGACGGACAAACAGATAGACAGATAGATAGACAGATAGATAGATAGATAGATAGATAGATAGATAGATAGATAGATAGATAGATAGATTGATAGATAGATGGAACAGTTATATTTATGTTTGTACTTACGTGAATTCTATTTATGTTATATGTGTATTTGTGTGTATGTGTGTGTATGTATTTTAAGGTGTAGTAGAAACTGTAGAACTTGAGGACATCCTGTAAATGAGGTATCAAGAAAGGTGAAGCAAAACGAGCAAACTTTCTAGAAAAAAAAATGTAAACTTTATTATTTCTTATAGAGCAGCATCTCATAGAGTTTGTTCCTTGACATGGTAATAATTGTCTGGCAAATAACAGATTCCCTAGTCACATGCTTTTGGGAAACTTTGTAGGCTATAGCCCTTACCTAAGATTCACAGTGCATGTTGTTCTGTTGGCATTATTGAACGAACATTTTCCAAATGTGTTTGAATTGAGAACCCCTTTTACTGGAGTGTCTCATGGAATTTTGGAAAACACTGGCCCAGAGCAGTTTCTGATTATAATTATTGTATCTTCTGCTAAGTATCCATCAGAGTAATTGGGATTCACTAAATGCTTTTCTGCTGAGGAATTTAGATATTTCATGTTATTCTTTACTCACAAACTTAAGCTCAAAATGTAATTTAAAACAAATTTTTAAATACGTGTTTGACTTTCCCACTGTTTGCTTTATGGTAATGAAATAGCAATATTCTATTTTGTAAATAAAACATTTTGAGTAGTACTATATCCCCCAAATTAATGAAATTATTTAATTTTTGTAAATAAAACTAATGAATAGTTCTCCAAGTTAAACAAAGCAGTAATCTTTCTTTATTCTCACTGTTACAAGCCAGTTAATATCCCAGTAGACTGAATACACAAGAAATCTTTTTTCTTTTTCTTTTTTAGTTTAGTTGTTTGACCAATAGCTTATTAATGAAATAATTTTTTTATAAATTCACAATTTAATCAAATGTGTGGTTTTGTTATTTATTTCCTAGACTAGATGACAAAAGTGTATTTTGGATTTCTCTTAGTTTGTATGAAAAGAAGTTAAGTTTTAATCTTATTGTAGATGTGATGACAGGATAAAATGCTCTTTTAAATCTCTATATGTGGTAATCTAGGTAAAATTAGTCACAATTGTCATAAACAATAGAAATAACAATGAGATTTATTATAGGCCTGTTTTTTACTTAATATAATTTTATTTAACAATTATAATTTTACATATAAATAAGGATGTGAAACTCAGGATTTGTCAGCTGACTATTGTCATCCCATGGTTTTATTCCCAGGCCATCACACCAGAGACTGTGTTTTTAGCTGTGAACCCTGTAGAAGACACTCTTTCTTACTTACTGCCAGTCATATTTCTCTTATGTATCACCATAATGTCTTTCTTCCCTTCCAAAGGAAATGATATTCTTTTCTATGACCAAAAGTCAACAACTCTAACTCCTACTATAGTGCTACACTATGCTTAACCTATCAGTGTTTTCTCAAATTGGCCTTACAGAAATCACTCAAATATATCTCTCATCTATTCATCCCCTCATATTTCTTCTTACTTTTTCTTTTCTTTTTTCTTTCTTTTTTTTTTTGTTTAAACTGCTGTCTGTTTGAAAATTCTTTTTCCTTCACATCCATTATAATTTAATCCATCAAAAGTTACCTCTTCTACTCAGACTTTCTTGGAAATCATGAGAGCAATCTCTCTTTGAACTTGTAGGCTGCTAAGCACATCCTTTAATGTAGAACCAGTATTGCCCTATATGTATGTATATGTCTTCCCTCCATTATCAGTTTGTAGATTTCAGGCAGAGATAGCACTCCTGCATTTTCTGAATTTTGTGACACTTAGCATGAAACTTGTACATTGAGTGGTGATAGGTATGCAAGCGATATTTTTTTGAATTGATAAGTGAGTGAATGAATGTGTTTTTACATCAGATCCTCTGAGAAAAAAGATTAGAATATACAAGAAGAGAAGCAATTCTGGTTTCGAACAGGGTAGATTGCAAATGATACTTTTAAATTAAACAGAACTATAAAAATAACTGATATATCAGTATTCTTTTAAAAGTCAGTTTTATTTTAAAAATTGTAGATACCAAGACATTCATAGCTAACTCTAATTCTTCTGGTTTCTTTTGAAATCTCTTTTCCAAAATGTTCAAGGATGTTTGAGTTTTCTTTTTCCTCTCTCTCTCTCTTAATCATAAATAGGTATAAAAAGTGCTTTAAATACTCTGAATACTAAAGAACAACATTATGACAAAAAGAAAATGACCGTGACTAATTTTTAGTGCTGTTCATAGCAACCAGATACACTTGCATTCTCACCAGTTGCATATATTTGTACAAAAGTTTCTAAGTACATGGGAGGAACTAACAGGTCGTTTTTGCCCAAATAGTATTTTGTTACAAAGAAATACAATTAAAAGATAATAAGGGTCATAGATTCAGTTGTTGGATTTCTAGAAATTTAAAATTTTGGTATTTTGAACAAAAATATGTAAAGTTATGAAAGAGTTTAAAGATAGAATAATAAAATTACCTTTGCTGATGAATATGTATCTTAGCTATATCATGCTATAAAACGTCATGAATTCCAATTACTCACGACTATCAGTTAAACTTCTGGTGAACTGGCTAAATAAAAATGTTTTAGGAGCAGTGGATAGCTATGTAATATTTTACTAAAAAGAATCATTGGGCCGACTGCAGTGGCTCACAGCTGTAATCCCCGCACTTTGGGTGGCTATGGCGTGTGGACCACGAGGTCGGGAGTTCAAGAGCAGACTGGCCAAGATTGTGAAACCCCATCTGTACTAAAAATACAAAAATTAGTCAGCTGTGGTTTCAGGTGCCTATAATCTCAGCTACTCAGGAGGCTGAGGGAGAAAATAGCTTGAACCTGGGAGGTGGAGGTTGCAGTGAGCTGAGACGGGCCACTGCACTCCAGCCTGAGCGACAAAGCGAGATTCCGTCTCAAAAAAGAAAAAAAGAATTAGTGTGCCTTATGAGATTATGGGTGCAGATTGCCATTAGCAGCAAATTCTGCCTCAATAGCTTTTTAGGAATTAATTGAGAGACTTCTGGTTGCCTTATTAATTCATAAGCAAATAATAATAAAACTAACACAGTTATGATTAAATGATTATGTGTCAAAAATAAAACATGTAAAATACAATGTCAGGGATAAGTCCTGAATTTCAGGTGTTCATAATTTACTAGTGATTTTCACTAGTTCATGTAAATTTAGTTGACTTTCCTGATAATGCTTTTTTTTTCTAGCACTCACTATTTATAGTGTGATTTTATGGAACAAGAGGTTTCTTGGAAGCACTCAATGGTGATATGATAAAAATCTTTGAATCTATTTAGATAGTTTAGTAGCAAAGTCAGTAGACAAATAGTACCTCCTTGGAGTTCTGGAGCACCATTTCTCAAAGTTTTTTATGTTAAGCATTATAACTTAGAAGGTTAGTAAATGCTAAATAAGGAAAAGAGTGAGGAGTTTACAGACTCTTCAAATACAGGAATCAATGGACTGGAGTACAAGCAAAAGGATTTCTTTTAAATCTTTACATATACTAATTTGCATTATGAACTCTCAAGAGGTTACATATAGTGAGTAGCACTTGCAAAAATTATTTGACCACAGCACCACTTTTTAATTGAACATCACTTACCAGTATGGAACATGGTTTCTGAAATACTGTCCTAAGTGTTTCTAAGTGGAAAAAAAAATAAAACTGATGTGCGTATATAATATTCTACCTTATATATCTGTCATAAAATGTTGTATATCATAAAATGCCATCAGAAAAGGCACCTACCTTGTCATCATAGACCTTACATGTTAGGGGGAAAGCTTTATAAATAAGCTGACAGATAAATAATTGTACTCCATGATATATGCTACAAGGGCAGCAAACAGGGAATTGAGATAGAGAATCACAGATTGAATCTGTCCTAGGTAAGATTGTCAGGAAGGACTTCAGGCAGGTAATATTTAAGCTGCATGTAAACAGAAAGCACTTGTCTTTTTAGAGGTGAGGTATTCCATGAAGAAAGGACATATGCAGAGGCTCCAAGGTGGGAAGAGGCTGGCCATGTTTAGACAGAAGCATACACAGGAAGTAACAAACATGCACACACACACACACACACAAACAAGCACATGCACAAACGTGGACAAACCTATCTAGCAGGGAGAGGTAAGCAGGATCCAGATAATGCAGAGCCTGGATTCCAAAATAAGAGTTTGGAATTTGTTCTTTATGCTTTGGGAAGCTTTTGCAGGCTTTTAAAGAGTGAACTGTGTTATTTGATTTACATTGAGAGAAAATCACTTTTTCTACTGTAATGTAGATTGATTAAAAGTGGGCCAGAATAGAACTTTAGAAGACCAGTTAGGAGGCTGTTGTAATCCAGATGAGAGATGAAAGGGATACTGTGTTGTCAGACTCAAGATAAGAGTTTGATGCTTTCCAGTGGGAAATAACAGGGAAGTAGCAAATAAGCATGACCTTGATCTCCTATTCTTTGGGGAAGTAGCAAATAAGCATGACCTTGATCTCCTTTTCTTTGGGGAAGTAGCAAATAAGCATGACCTTGATCTCCTTTTCTTCCTCTTCTCTCCTTTCCAAATTGCACAACCAGAGATATTAACACTGTTACATGCCAAAGTATAAAGTATGTAAGTTACAAATTTCTTTTGAGTTTGACTTTCCTTGATGTAATGTTTGGAGGACTTCCAAAATGACCAACAGAGACAATGTGTAAAATCTCTTGAAGTCACATTTTCCCTTTGGCCTGTTTTATTCGTCTTATTCTGACACATTATTTCAACACATTCTTTCACTTTGAATAAACTTCACTTACTTTCACCTTAATTATGACAGCCTTGCATAGGATGTACAAATGAACAATACATTGGTTCTATAAGAAGAATTTATTTGGCAAGGGTATGCCACAATGGCATTCTCTGCCATAGCTGTCCTTTACACTAGCTGTATCATTTACACTAGCCAGTTGATATTTCCCCTAAATTTGAATCATGCTTAATAGCATTTAGGGACTGTAAGTCAATGATAGAAAATTTATTTTAATTTTTTGTGATACATGAATTACATTTTATTAGATGGAAGGAGGTTGTGAAAGTGAGAGCAGAAATTAAAGTAAAAGAAAAAGTTACAGAAGAGCAACAAATTAAAAATTTGACCCTCTGGAAAGATTAAAAACATTGTTTAGGTGAGATTTTGAAAGTAAACAAATTTGAAATATAGGAAAAGTAAGTAATATTAGTAAGGAAAAAAAGTAACAGATATTAAAATTATAAATAGAGATGACTGTGACCATTGTATACCAGTATATCTGAGTCTGAACAGAATAGACAAATTACTAAAACAAAATGTGAAGAAACAGTTTAAAATATTCCCATTAAATAAAAACAGTTCAGTGCAGTCTTAGACAATTGCCAATAGACTTACAAAGAATAGATTGTTCAAATTGTACAAAAACTTTGAGCAAATAAAGAATGAGCATCTTAGATAATAAAGACAGATGATGTTACTAACAGAAAAGAAAATTACAGGGCAACCTTATACGTGCATATAAATACAGATTTTTAAAAATTACTTTATATATATATATATATATATTTTATTGTACTTTTGGTTCTGGGTTACATGTGCAGATCGTACAGGATTGTTGCATAAGTACATACACAGCAGTGTGCTTTGCTGCCTCCATTCCCTTTCACCCATATCTGGCATTTCTCCCCATGTTATCCCTCCCTAACCTCCCTACCCCCCAGTCCCTCCCCTAGTCCCCCCCAACAGACCCCAGCATGTGATGTTCCCCTCCCTGTATCCATGTGTTCTCATTGTTTAACACCTACCTATGAGTGAGAACATTGCAGTATTTGATTTCTGTTCTTGCGTCAGTTTGTTGAGAATGATGGTTTCCAGATTCGTCCATGCCCCTACAAAGGACACGAACTCATCATTTCTTCTGTCTACATAGTATTCCATGGTATATATATGCCACATTTTCCTTGTCCAGTCTATCATCAATGGGCATTTGGTTCCGGGTCTTTGCTATTGTAAGTGCCACAATGAACATATGTGTGTAAATGCAGAATTTCATAACAAAATATAAGTAAACTGAAACTTTACCAATTTGGAATTATACCAAAAGTGTTAGTGTCATTAAACATTATGTAACAAATCAAAATTTAAGGATAAAAAATTTAAGACATACCAAATGGTAAAGAGCATCAACAAAATGAAGAATCTGCATCAACTAATGGGTAAAAACAGCCAGCTAGCATCAAAATGGCAGTATCAAATTCACGCATAACAATATTAACCCTAAATGTAAATGGACTAAATGCCCCATTCAAAAGACACAGACGGGCAAATTTGATAAAAAGCCAAAACCCATCAGTGTGCTGTATCCAGGAAACCTGTCTCACACACAAGGATACACAAAGGCTCAAAATAAAGGGATGGAGGAAGATTTACCAAGCAAATGGAGAGCAAAAAAAAGCAGGAGTTGCAATTCTCGTCTCTCATAAAATAGACTTTAAAGCAACAAAGATTAAAAGAGACAAAGAAGGACATTACATAATGGTAAAAGGATCAATGCAACAAGAAGAGCTAACAATCCTAAATATATACACACCCAATACAGGAGCACCCAGATACATAGGCAAGTTCTTAATGAATTACAAAGAGACTTAGACTCCCACAAAATAATAGTGGGAGACTTTAACACCCCATTGTCAATATTTGACAGATCAACCAGACAGAAAATTAACAAAGGTATCCAGGACTTGAACTCAGACCTGGAACAAGCAAACCTAATAGACATTTACAGAACTCTCCAGCCCAAATCCACAGAATATACATTCCTCTCAGCACCACATCACACCTACTCTAAAATTGACCACATAATTGGAAGTAAATCACTCCTCAGCAAATGCAAAAGAACGGAAATCATAACAAACAGTCTCTCAGACCACAGTGCAATCAAGTTAGAACTCAGAATTCAGAAACTAACTCAGAACCACACAGCTTCATGGAAACTGAACAACTGGCTCTTGAATGTTGACTGGATAAACATTGAAATGAAGGCAGAAATAAAGATGTTCTTCGAAACCAACGAGAACAAAGACACAACATACCAGAATCTCTAGGACACATTTAAAGCAGTCTCTAGAGGAAAATATATAGCAATAAGTGCCCACATGAGAAGCAAGGAGAGATCCAAAATTGACACCCTATCATCAAAATGGAAAGAGCTAGAGGAGCAAGATCAAAAAACTCAAAACCTAGCAGAAGACAAGAAATAACTAAGATCAGAGCAGAACTGAAGGAGATAGAGACAAAAAATACTTCAAAAAAATCAATAAATCCAAGAGCTGGTTTTTCGAAAAGATCAACAAAATAGACAGACCATTAGCCAGATTAATAAAAAGGAAAAGAGAGAATAACCAAATAGATGCAATAAAAAACGATAAAGGGGAAATCACCACAGATTCCACAGAAATTCATGCCATCATCAGAGATTATTACAAACAACTCTATGCACATAAACTAGTAAACCTGGAAGAAATGGATAAATTCCTGGCCACTTGCCTCCTCCCAAGCCTAAATCAGGAAGAAGCCAAAACTCTAAACAGATCAATAACAAGATCTGAAGTTGAGGCAGCAATTAAGAGCCTACCATACAAAAAATGGCCAGGCCCAGATGGGTTTACAGCCGAATTCTACCAGACACAAAGAGGAGCTGGTTTCTTTCCTTCTGAAACTATTCCAAATAATCCAAAACGAGGGAATCCTTCCCAAATCATTTTATGAGACCAACATTATTCTGATACCAAAACCTGGCAGAGACTCAACAAGAAAAGAAAACTTCAGGCCAATATCCATGATGAACATAGATGCAAAAATATCCAATAAAATACTGGCAAGCCGATTGCAACAGCACATCAAAAAGCCTATCCACCATGATCAAGTAGGATTCATCCCAGGGATGCAAGGCTGGTTCAACATACGCAAGTCTATAAACGTAATTCACCATATAAACAGAACCAAAGACAAAAACCACATGATTATCTCAATTGACACAGAGAATGCCATTGACAAAATTCAACAGCCTTTATGCTAAAAACCCTCAAAAAACTAGGTGTTGGTGGAACGTATCTCAAAATAACAAAAGCTATTTATGACAAACCAATAGCCAATATCATACTGAATGGGCAAAAACTGGAAGCATTCCCTTTGAAATCTGGCACTAGACAAGGATGCCCTCTCTCACCACTCCTATTCAATATAGTACTGGAAGTTCTAGCCAGAGAAATCAGGCAAGAAAAAGAAATAAAGGGTATTCAAATAGGAAAGGAGGAAATCAAATTGTCTCTATTAGCAGATGACATGATTGTATATCTAGAAGATCCCATCGTCTCAGCCCAAAATCTGAAACTGATAAGCAACTTCAGCAAATTCTCAGGATACAAAATCAATGTGCAAAAATCACAAGCATTCCTACCAATGACCTTCTTCACAGAACTGGAAAAAATCACCTTAAACTTTATATGGAACCAAAAGAGAGCCCGCATAGCTAAGTCAATTCTAAGCAAAAAGAACACAGCAGGAGGCATTACACTACCGGACTTCAAACTATACTACAAGGCTACAGTAATCAAAACAGCATGGTACTGGTACCAAAACAGAGATATAGACCAATGGAATAGAACAAGGCCTCGGAGGCAACACAACATATCTACAACCGTCTGATCTTTGACAAACCTGACAAACACAAGCAATGGGGAAAGGATTCCCTGTTTAATAAATGGTGTTGGGAAAACTGGCTAGCTATGTGCAGAAAGCAGAAACTGGACCCCTTCCTGACACCTTACACTAAAATTAACTCCACATGGATTAAAGACTTAAACATAAGACCTAACACCATAAAAACTCTAGAAGAAAATCTAGGCAAAACCATTCAGGACGTAGGAGTAGGCAAGAACTTCATGACCAAAACACCGAAAGCATTGGCAACAAAAGCCAAAATAGACAGATGGGATCTAATCAAACTCCACAGCTTCTGCATGGCAAAAGAAACACTAGAGTGAATCGGCAACCAGCAGAATGGGAAAAAATTTTTGCAGTTTACCCATCCGACAAAGGGCTGATATCCAGAATTTACAAAAACTAAAACAGATTTACAAGAAAAAAACAAGCCCATTTAAAACAGGGCAAAGGATATGAACAGACACTTTACAAAAGAAGATATACCTGAGGCCAACAAACATATGAAAAAAATGCTTATCATCTCTGGTCATTAGAGAAATGCAAATCAAAATCACATTGAGATACCATCTCACGCCTGTTAGAATGGCGATCATTAAAGAATCTGGAGACAACAGATCCTGGAGAGGATGTGGAGAAATAGGAACACTTTTACACTGCTGGTGGGAGTGTAAATTAGTTCAACCATTGTAGAAGACGGTGTGGCGATTCCTCAAGGACCTAGAAATAGAAATTTCATTTGACCCAGCAATCCCATTACTGGGTATATATCCAAAGGACTTTAAATCGTTCTACTGTAAGGACAAATGCACACAAATGTTCATTGCAGCCTGTTTACAATACCAAAGACCTGGAACCAACCCAAATGCCCATCGATGATAGACTGGACAGGGAAAATGTGGCACATATACACCATGGAATACTATGCAGCCATCAAAAACGATGAATTTGTGTCCTTTGTAGGGACATGGATGAATCTTTGTAGGGACATGGATGAACAGAAAATGAAATACCACATGTTCTCACTCATAGGTGGGTGTTGAACAATGAGAACACATGGACACAGGGAGGGGAGCACTAAACGCTGGGGTCTCTTGGGGGGAATAGGGGAGGGACAATAAGGGGTGGGGAGTTGGGGAGAGATACTCTGGGAAGAAATGCCAGATATAGGTGAAGGGGAGGAAGGCAGCAAAACACACTGCCACGTGTGTACCTATGCAACTATCTTGCATGTTCTTCACATGTACCCCAAAACCTAAAATGCAATAAAATGAAAACATAAATTTTAAAAAATTAAATTAAATTAAAACAAATTTAAGACAAGACTAAGTTATTGAAGAACCTCTTCCACATAGAGTGCTGTGCTACACAGAGGTATTGTGAAGATTAATTTTAACTTCACCTATTCAAATTTAAATGACATGGACTTTTATATGTTAGCCAAATTTTATGTAAATTAGTATTGTAGAGAAATTCAAGAAATTTATTTAGTATTTGCCACATGTGCATTTACAAACTGAATTTCTTCAAAACACAATGCTTAGGAATATTTTCTCTTGTTTTCTAAGATTATTAAATGAATACAGCAATACATTTAAGTATTTTAAGTAGCTATTAATATCAGTTAACATAAATAGCAAGTATTTTTGTTTTGGAGGTTGGTTGTGAAGAAGAAATACCTAACAGTGAAATTTATTAAATTTTAAATAATATTATAGAGTAAGATTATGCAATGCTTTAAAAGTAGACTTAGATATATTTTACTTAAGTATAACAGTAGGCCTAGTTCCTGTTATTTCTTTTTGGAATTGAAATTGTTATATAGGAATGTGAATATATGTGAAGATAGTCTTTTCACACACACTTCAAGTTCTCCTTATTTCTCATATTATTTATTAGCATTTATTCCTAACGCAGCTCTCTCTGCTCCCATCTCTAAGCCAATCTCCACCTTGCTGCCAAAACCAGCAGATGAACAGAATCATTAACAAAAGATTTTGTCCTTCTAAAAACTTATCATGCCATTCATATTTGAAATGTATTCGGTTTAAAATACAAACTTTTTCTGTTGGCATGTAGGACGTTTTTATGCATCACTTAATTATGTTGCTGCCTAATATCACAGAAGCATATTATTATTGTCATTACCATTTTGCACTTTAGAAGATTGAAGTTTAAAGAGGTTAAATAAGTTCAACAAAGTCATAAAGCACGTAAGTGACAGTATAAATTACACACCGTATGAATCCAGTCCTTCGAAGTTTTTTTGAAAACGGTCTTATGGCACCATAAATGTTTCCTATGTGTTGAAAAATAAAACTGTCTACAATTAAGTGAAGTTATATGTATATATTTTTCAATCCATCAAATTTAATTATCTTGTTATTAAGATTTTCTGTATTCTACCCATTTCCATCTGTTTATCCTATGAAAATAAATGTGCTAAAATCTCCCATATCTCTTTGTAGTCGTCAATCTAAGGCTGTAAAATTTGATCACATAGTTTTATCTTCCTTAAGAAGAGAATCTTTCATTATTATAAAATGACTCTCAGTATTTCTCATGTTTTTATCTCAGTCTGTTTCATCTGATACTAATAGAGCCACCTGAGCATTCTTTTGATTAGTGTTTACCTGTCATGTTTGTTTTTACATTCTTGTTACTTTCTACCTTTATGTGTCCTTACATTTTAGAAGTCTCTCTGGCATAGTACATTGAGATGGATTTTTTTCTTCATCTCATCTGATAGTTTCTATCTCTTAGTATTTTGGAGGAAGTACACTGCTTTTCTTCTTTCAGTGTACTCTAAAATTACAACATGCTCTCTTAACTTATGAAAGTATAAAGTCAACCAAGTATGCTTTGCTCTTGTCAGACAACAAACACAGGAGTCTTCTGATTTGGAAGACATTAATTCTTTTAAATGTTAACTCTCTTAACTTCCTTTAATTCCAAGTAAGCTGATAACTTGTATTTTATTTTTATGTAGAATAGTTTAATTCTGTCTGTCTCTAAAGAATAAGACACTTATTGTTATTTTATATAGTCAATGCTCATTTTAATTTATCTGAAAATTTATAACTTTCATTTTTTTTCTTGTTGCTTGTTAGCCTTGTTATCCTAGATTATTTTACATTTGCATGAAGTGTATTCTCTAGAATTTCCTTTAGTGAAGTTCCACTGGAAGCAAACTTCCCAATCTTAGTGGACTGAAAATGTCTTTATTTTACTTTTAATTTTTAGAGTAAATTCTACTGGAGCTATAATTCTGAGTTATTTCTTTCAGCATGCTAAGGATTTACTTTCATAGAAAGTTGAGAAATTGGCCAACAGTTTCACAAGCACTCCTTTGGAGGTAATCTGTCTTTTCTCACTGGCTATTTTTAAGATTGCCCCTTTGTCTTTGGTGTTCTGAAGTTCCATTATGATACAACAAAATGTAGATTTCTTTTGAGTTATTTTACTTGCAATTTTTGATTTTCGAGATTTAGGTTTGGTGAAATTCATCAATTCTGAAAGTTTCTCAGCCATTTTTTGTCAAATAGCTCTTCTGCCTCATTCACTCTGCCCCTTCCTTTTGTAGTTCCAATTAGACTTATGTTAGATCCTTTTGCTCTACTTTCCATTTATTTTAAGCTTTCTTTTATATTTGTTACTTTGACATTTTAGGTTGAATTCCCCATAATTCCTTTTAGACTTTCTTTCAGTTTTCTAATTATCTCTTCAAATATGAGCAACTAATCTTTATTACACTTGATCACTGAATTTTGAATTTCAGTATTATGTTTTATTTTTAGATATTACATGTTTTGTTTCAAATATGTGTTGTCATTTTTGTAGTTTCCTGTTATTATTTTAAGCTGATCTTTTATTTCTTTAAGTATCATAAACATGATTCCTGTGTCTGTTAGTTATAATATAACTAACCAACTTTTGTTGGTTACAACCGACAAAAGCAACGACCAACTTTTGTTGCTTTTGTTGGTACTATTCTCACTTATGTGCTTTGCCTCTTTATGAGTGAAGTAATTATTTACTGTGTAATAGCAATTTTTTTTTTGAGGCAGAGTCTTACTCTGTTGCCCAGGCTAGAGTGCAGTGCAGTGGCGTAATCTCGGCTCACTGCAAACTCCACCCCTGGATTCAAGTGATTCTCCTGCCTCAGCCTCCTGAGTATCTGGGATTACGGGCACTCACTATCATATCCAGAATAGCTATTTTTTTTTTTTTTTTTTTTTTTTTTTTTTTTTTTTTTTTTTTGCCAATCAATGAGAGCTTGTAAGGTTGCTGAGGTTGGTTGGCCTTGAACTCTTGGCCTCGCCTTCGCAAGCGCCACGACATCCGGCCGGAGCCACTTTGGGCCCCAAGAATAGCTATTTTTAATGGCAAATTACTTATTGGAATTCTTTGAGGCCTAGCATGAAGATGTTTTTCCTGAAAAATATTTGTCTTTGCTTCTGCTTTGTACCTACACTATTGGACCACTTTAAACTAATGATTTGAGGTTGTTTTGTTTTTAAACTACGTAAATTATATTAGTTTGGGCTGCAAACATACCCAAGTGATTTGCAAACATACTTTGTAGTTACAAAGTGAGTCAGCAGTGTTCCACCTTTATAGGAGAAGGTCTCCTGTTAGATTCTCCACTTTGGACAGGTCCTAGGCTTTGTCTCTCCCTGCTGTGCTTACCAAGTCTGTAGCTCTCTTACCAAGTCTACTAGCTCTCCAG
This sequence comes from Saguinus oedipus, assembly GCA_031835075.1. Taxonomy (NCBI): domain Eukaryota; kingdom Metazoa; phylum Chordata; class Mammalia; order Primates; family Cebidae; genus Saguinus; species Saguinus oedipus. Next base: position 146,623,922 of record CM063170.1, read on the forward strand.
TGCTATTAAGAAAAAAAAAGGTGTATGTATGTTTGCTTTCTCTCTCTCTCTCTCCAGCATTTTTAGTTATTTTAAGCAGGAGATATTAGCTGAACACCTAGTCTTTCATATAAATAGATGTAAGCATTCAAATTCATAAGCTTCTAAAACTTAGCAAGAATTGTACTAAAAGTATAACAGAATAACTTTATGGGCAAAGTTTATCAAATGAATAATAGCTGATTAAGACACAATAATTCTATCGTGTGTGTGTGTGTTTGTGTGTGTGTGCACATGCGCGTGTATCCTTTCTTTTTTTATTTAATTATCCTTTAAGTACTAGGGTACATGTGTAGAACATGCAGGTTTGTTACATAGTTATACATGTGGCATAGTGGTTTGCTGCATCCATCCCCCCATCATCTACATTAGGTATTTCTCTTAATGCTATCCCTACCTTAGCCCCCAGTCCCCCAATAGGTGCCAGTATGTGATGTTCACCTCCCTGTGCCCATATGTTCTCATTGTTCAACTTCCATTTATAAGTCAGAACATGCAGTGTTTGGATTTCTGTTCCTGTGTTAGTTTGCTGAGAATGATGGTTTCCAGCTTCATCCATGTCCTTGCAAAGGACATCAACTAAGCCATTTTTATGGCTGCATAGTATTCCATGGTGTATATGTGCCACATTTTCTTTATCCAGTCTAACATGGATGGGCATTTGGGTTGATTCCAAGTCTTTGCTATTGTGAACAGTGCTGCAGTAAATGTGTGTGTGCATGTATCTTTATAACAGAATGATTTATAATCCTTTGAGTAGATACCCAGTAATGGGATTGCTGGGTCAAATGGTATTTCTGGTTGTAGATCCTTGAGAAATCACCACACTGTATTCCACAATGGTTGAAATAATTTACACTCCCACCAACAGGGTAGAAGTATTCCTATTTCTCCACATTCTCTCCAGCATCTGTTGTTTCCTGACTTTTTAATGGTCACTATTCTTCCTGTCATGAGATGGTACCTCATTGTGGTTTTGATTTGCATTTCTCTAATGGCCAGTGATGATGAACTTTTTTCATCTGGTTGTTGGCTGCATAAATGTCTTCTTTTGAGAATTGTCTGTTCATATCCTTTGCCCACTTTTTGATGGAGTTTTTTTTCTTGTAAATTTGTTTAAGTTCCATGTGGAATCTGGATATTAGCCCTTTATCAGATGGGCTGACCCACTTGAGGAGGCAGTCTGTCTTAGCAGAGCTTGATGCTGTGCTGGGAGATCCACTGCTCTCTTCAGAGCCAACAGGCAGGAACATTTATGTCTGCTGAAGCTGCACCCACAGCTGCTCCTTTTCCCAGGTTCTCTGTCCCAGGGGGATGGGAGTTCTATTTATAAGCCTCTGACTGGGGCTGCTGCCTTTTTTTTCAAGGATGCCCCACCCAGAGAGGAGGAATCTAGAGAGGCAGTCTGGCTACATTGACTCTGTCATGCTGTGGTAGGCTGCAGCTTTGTTTACGCTGTGAGGGGAAAATAGCCTACTCAAGCCTCAGTAATGGTGGATGCCCCTCCCCTAACAAAGCTGGAGCATCCCAGGTCAACTTCAGACTGCTGTGCTTGCAGTGAGAATTTCAAGCCAGTGGATCTTAGCTTGTGGGGCTTTGTGTGGGGTGAGATCCCCTGAACATAGGATGACTTGGCTCCCTGGCTTCAGCGCTCTTCCCAGGTGAGTGAATGTTTCTGTCTCTCTGGCATTCCTGGAGCTACTGGGATACAAAGGAAAAAAAAAAAAAACTCCTGCAGCTAGCTCAGTGTCTGCTCAGATGGCCACCCCATATTGTGCTTGAAACCCAGGACCCTGGTGGTATAGGCACCCAAGGGAATCTCCTGGTCTGCAGGTTGTGAAGACCATGGGAATAGCATAGTATCTGGGCTGGAGTGCACTGTTCCTCACAGCACAGTCCCTAATGGCTTCCTATTGCTTGGGGAGGGAGTTCCCCAACCCTTTCCTCAGGAGACTGAGGCAGAGTCACAGATAATAAATAGTAAAAAAGATGTCAAACTTAGGTAGTAAGAATCTAAAGTACATGCTCTATACTATATTGTTGCCCTAGCTGTAAAATAAAATGAAGGATATTTTTATTTATGTGCAGAAAAAAGTTTCAACTATATCTCTTACGGGATAGGATTAAAGCAAAATGTACATTTGTAAGAACAATTATTCTATAGTGTAGGAGCCATCACATAAGTGTTGGTTGGTGAATCAATGCTTTTATTATGAGAAACATTAATGACAATTGTGGTGGTATAATAATAAATTATAAGGAAAGTAGTAACAACAATTTACAATTCTTCCAAATTGTAAGAGACAGATTAGTTTTATAGCAAATTTTTTTTAAATGAGACAATTAAAATATATTTAATTTCAGGCCTCTAAAACTTGTAAAAATCAAGTACTGTATAATTCAGTAAAAATATTCGAATAATACAGTAGCAAATGCATTTAGAGAGGCAACACCACAGAGACTGCTTATATTTAGATAATGTTATATGGATTAAACTGAGAATGAAAGATTTAAGATAATGATTCAAATTAGTGTAATTTCTAGCTCAAAAAGAGTTACAAATATTATTAAAGAGAACATTGATAATATTTGTAGATGCATGGAAAATAAAAGAACAAGTTTTGAAAATATGGTAAAACTAATGACTGCACTCAACTACAGTCAACTGTTAATTAACTAGTCTAACTGGGGTGAGGTAAGGCATAGATAAAAAGGAAATCACACATTGCCTAGAAGTGGTTAAAATAAAAGTAACTTAAAATATGACATAAATTTTTTTTTTAATAATCTAGTATTTTAGAACACAAGTTAACAGACACCATCCACCATCCAAAACTGTAAAAGTAACACAAGTACTTTTAAGATCACGTGAATCATCTGCCCAAAATTACTGGGCTATTAAGCAACTTTTTTTTTTTTTTGAGACAGTCTCACTCTGTTGCCCAGGTTGGAATGCAGTGGTGTGATCCTGGCTCACTGTAGCCTCCACCTTCCAGATTCAAGTGATTCTCGTGCCTCCAGAGTAACATTGATAGATAGAATTTTAATTTGTTCACAGATATACTCTCTGTGATTATGACTTTAGTTAACTTCTACCAGAAAATGAAGGTTTGAATATCCATACAAAGGTGTAGTTATTTAGAAAAACTCTTGATCAAAGTTACCTTTGCTTTGCTTCTATAAAATTTATTAATTTCCCATAAATGATTGTTTTTTTAATAAGTTTAATAGTTAGATAAGACTGTAACTTAACTAATTCTGTTGTTGGTTGGATAAGACTAATTTGCTTTAAGTTTCTTCTAAGGCACTCAAATTGGCTGGTATATCTACCTAAAAATATCTGCTAAATTGAATTACTAAATTGAAGTTGTATTTCTGAGTTACAAAATAAAATTAGAAGCAAACAAACTCTAACTCATTCATGTCTTGGTACCATTTTATAGTTTGGGGAAGAAAAATAAAGTTTCAGTAATTTAGTTTTAGTTACCTGAGCAAGGTCTCCCGGAAGCAACTTGGTAGAGCTAAGACTAGAAGTCAGGTTTCTTAACTCTCATCTTAGTGTTATTTCATGTCCTATTTTCATCTTCAAATTTTTTTTATAATAAGCTTAATTTTTAGAACAACTTTAGATTCACAGAACAGTTAATAAGCTGGTACAGAGTTCCCATATACCTCACACTCAGTTTCTCTTACTATTAAAATCTTACTTTAGTATGGTATACTTACTGCAGTTAATGAACCAACATTAACAAATTATTGTTGAGTAAAGCCCACAGTTACTTCAGATTTTTTTTTGTTTTATCTAATCCAGATCAATTTTACAAGATGTTTATGAGTGTTGTTGGGGCAGGGGGGTAGAAAAAAGTATTCTGGGGTAAAATAAATTTATGAAATGCTAAGTAAAAATTAGACTTATTTCTTACCTAAACAACTCAGAGCCTTTAAAATATATGATTTGAATCTCAAAATAGAGTCCAGAATGTGTTATGTTTCCCAAAATTCTTAAGTAACTGAACTCTGATTATGAAGAACACTTCAAAGGGCTTCTGTTCTGAGGAATACCCTTTGGAAAATTCTACCCTACACCATGGCCCACAGTATTAACTTAGACTGGATTAATTTAGATCTAAAATTGGTAAACTCAATTTCATTAAGATAATCTCTTAAAAAATGGCTGAGAAAGTGTTTCGTTTCTAGAGGTGGCTATTGAATGGAAGTTAAATCTACTCTCCTGACCCAGCTCAATGGTAACTAACTCTTTTTGATGTTTTACTCTCTGACTGTAGCTAGAGCTTAATTATACAAAGTCTCAACCATTAAACATTCAAGCATAATTCATTAAAAGAGAGAAGGATGAGATCAAGAATTTTTTAAACTGAAAACATCTGTGGAATTTTAGAATAATCTCTTTATAATCACAGCACAGTGAGAACTGATTCTCAGGAGGATCACCAAAGATGTTACATTTTAATCTGCAACTTCTGTTTATCATGTCAGGAAAGTATAGGGATATATTTTACAAAAGTTTACAGGCAGCAGTTATTACTCAGTTGTCCAGTTTTAAAAAATACTGTTAAGTATACCAAGTTTAGCCCTGAATATTTTAGTGAATTCTCTCCTGAAGGTTGCAGATTTCTAGCAACTAAAAATTATGTGGTCCTCAGCAAGTACTATTGTGATACCTATATGGGCTGATGTATAATCAGTGCTTTTATATATATACACGCATACAAACAAACGTGTATAAATACATATTCATGAAGATCACAGAGCAGGACAATGAGTAGTAACTAAAAACCATAGAATTTCCCATCACATTAAAATTAATCCAATATTAATTCATCATTTGTATGTTCATCTCACTTCAAATATGAAGAGAAAAACATTTCGGTATATAAAATCAGAGAACATTATTGAATTTAATGTGAGACTTTCTAGTCACCTTTTAAAATAGGGCAAGACAATAAAAACATTCAAGCTATCAAGTAAATCTCAGAATTGCATATTTTTCTCTTAAGAAAGATATTTTAAAGCACCAAATAATTAAGATGTTATGTTAACATGAATAATTTCATAAGCAAATGGAAACCACAGAAGTGGAGTAATATAGTTCTCAGCCATTGTTGTTTGATAATTTGCATGGTTTAGGCTTTTCAAATTAAGTAAGCAATACACAGTATTGATGAAGAGTAGATGATGTGAGCAAAGCCACACAAGCACTGTCCCCTGCTGACTCCAGCAACAGGACTGATCAGGCAACAGGGACCTGCCTCGGTGAAGAGCTTTAGCTTGAGCAGTGACTACCTTAGAGATCCTGAAAGCTGTGACTTATGTTTTTGTGCCCTTTTTTCCCCTTTCATGAGGCACGGAATAGAAAAGAACAGAGAACAGAAAGCAGAAAGAAAAAGGGGGAACAGAGGAAGGGAAATTTCATAACTCTCTAGAATATTTCATTGTTCAACTCTTGTCATCCCTTATTTCCATGGGAGTAAGTACTCTGAGTTGGTTGTACTTGGGATTCAGAGTCTCTACTATGCCAGAGCAAGCACACACTTCACCTTTCCCTTGTTAACATAGTCTAGCCTCACCCTGACCAAATATTGAAAAGTACCAGACTTCTTTCTAAAGTATTTGAATTCAGTGCATACTTCCTTGCTGATAGACAGATTTGTTAGACAGATTCTCGAAGTGCTGAAGTAATTCTGATGGGGTTTTAGATGTTCTTAATTCAAACTAGTAATGTTTACTCATTTGTTCTAGACAGTGATTATACCTTGTTTCTGCCAATTGTTTGATGCTTGGAGGTAGGGGCAGAGTCATAGAGAATAGGTAATATTTCTATCTGTGGCCTTTTCATAAGCAGTTCTGATACATTCCACACTGTTTTCAACACTGAGGGGCCACCAGCTTTCCTTAACATAACTCCCTGAAGATACTTACAGTTTAGCTGAGGGATGAACAAATTCGCAAAATCTTTATTTCTTAAGGCAAAATAGTATTTGTGTCTTAAGAAAACTATAAAGAGAATGCTTTTAATTGGAAATATTTTAAGACACTCATAAGCAGAATGTCAAAGACCGAGGTTGGAAGCCACACCTAGTTGTGGTTATCAGGAAGCTTTATATCCAGGCAGTAAGAAGCTGAGTTGGTGACTGGTGGAGGCAAGGCAGAATCCCTGACAGAGAATGACAAATTCAGAAGCACAGAAATAGAAAGAAAAAAAAAAGCTTAGGAGTAGAAAGCATTTATTTTTAGTTGGAATGTAATGTGTACTGGGAAGGTTGAGAGTGTTGAAAAAACTAAGATGAGAGCCAGGAAGCATTTTATGTATATTCCTGTTTACTACAGGTACATACCTTAAATACTGGCTTTCTAGAGCCATATGGAATTCCAGTTGGAAAATTCCAGATGAAATAATCAAATAGCTTAGAGTTAACACTCAGTGATTGAACTTTATATTTTCATTTTTGTGACGAAAGTTTTTAGGAAGCATACAGTATACTCTGTATCTTACCAGAACGTATTATATATTCCTCTTTTTCATGGACCCCCAGAAATATCTTTTGGAGGACCAAGAAAAAAGTTGGTAAATGAGAGAATGTTCCTCCCTTTGCCTCTCCCTCATTCCAAGGGCAGTTCAACTTTTTACTATTTTGCTTGTTAGAGGATATCTACAATATTTCATTTGAAGAAAATGTTCTATCAATAAAACAAAGCTTGAGCCCTGTAAGACATCCTTGTGTAGTCATATTACTAAGAAAGTATTTAATCATTCTAAGCATTCCATTTCTTTTAATATAATAGACATAAATATCATGGATAGATGAATGGATAGAAACAAGCTCATAGATGGATGGATATAAATAATTGTATTTGGTATGGGATCTTTTAATAAAAAGTTATGTATGCAGGAATAAGTATCAATTATAAAAATGGGTCACTTTTAACCATTTGTATTTGGGGGAAATAGAAATCTTATTTTATACATGGATTTAGCCATTTACAAAATAACTTCCTAGTTTCTTAAGAAAGATCAATGCCAAATTTTCTCTACACTTTTGTACAGGATTTGTCATTAATTCAAAGACCCCCTTTAAAAATACTACTCTTTACATTCTAAGAACATATAGGTACTTGCAATATTTTGCATTTTTTACCTAACAGAAAATGATTCTTATTAAATATATATTTTCTAAACTTAAAATAACAGTAAATATAATTCTACCTATGTTTTTAAAATAGAATGTTTCAAACTCCTTATATAATCCACAAATCACTCATTAAAATTTAGATTGCATAATTATTTAATCTTTGTCTCATTTAGTCTTAATTCATAACTATTCATGTTATCTAATATTTTAAATTCAAATATCCAAATTTGATTTGAATTTTTTATACTCTTTTGTGTAGGAATTCATGACATGAGAACCATATTTTTCATTTATTGAACAGCAAGAAAGAAACCTTTAGAGAATATCTTCCATAGAAATTTAATTTGCAATTTTGAGAAGGCTATGTATGGCAATCACATTAATTTAACAAATATTGAAATATCAACACTGAAATTTTCACTAGGCTTTATTAAGCCATTTCTATTAACATTTAAGGGAATGTAGTTTTCATATGCTTTTGAACAGAAAGAATTATATGTAGGTCTTCTAGAAAATGAATTAAGGTTTTAGGAACAAAAAGGATCTTTTAAAAAAATGCCATCTATTATCACATCTCTGCAGTTGTTGACTGGTATAAGTACAATGTGAAAGTATCACAAGTTAATAAGATTTTTAAAACCAGTTTTTATGTTCTGGGACATTTAGAGAAAACAAACATGCTCAAAATATTCCTTTATGCTTAGTAGTATAAATTTTCTTTTAGTGTATTCAGGAAAGACAAATAATTAACTATCCGTGAATGTAAAATCGAGTGTCTGAACTCAGGAGCTTCCATTCCTTTGGGATAAAAGATGTGGTCATTTTTAAAGATAACTGCCCAAGATCTTAAATCTTACGTGGTAAAAGCTTCTGGCTACAGGATCTCAAAAATCCCTTTCAGCTGTAGTGATGGGGAATATTTTAGGAAGCAGTAAGAATATTTGTTGGTCACTGCATTAATGGGAGAGGACTGAAGCTGTAAAGAGTAGGAGGAGGCCATTCAACCAAGAGGAGCAAATGAGCCAAAGCAGGGAGGCTGGATCTACTCCACGTGTTTGCTACTTTGTGGAGGCTTGACTGACTCCAGTGAGAGGTTTCTAGGAGAACAGCAGAGCTAAATAAGAAAGATGGGCCAGATGTGGAGAAGGTGATAAAGTATAAGAGCCTCCTGGCAGTACTGTAAGTTTCATTATTATTATTATATAATATTTTTACATTTATTCTGTGCACCTTTCTGTGGCAAACAGAATAAGCTTTCCCATCTCCCTCAGAAAAGCTGTCGAGTTCCATATAATGCCTGGACTCTATGAATATGTTACCTCATGTGGTGACATGTAAAAGAGGAAGGCTGAATAACAGTTGTCAAATATATTCAGGAGCAATTCCCTAGAATCTGTGAATGTTACCTTTTATGGTAAAACGTACTTTTCAGCTGTGATTAAATTAAGTATCTGAGATACAGGAGTTATTCTGGATTATCCAGATGAACCCTACATGCAATGATAAATTCTCTTATTAGAGGGAGGAATAGGAAGATTTCAGAGAAAGAAGCCATGTGATGTAAGCAGAATCAGAGAAAAGATGCTAAGCTGCTGCCTTTGAATAAGGAGGAAGGGAACGTGAGCCTTCAGATCCAAGAACTGAACCTTTAGACCGTGGAATAGCCAAGGAAACTGATCTTCCCCTAGACCCTCTGGAGGGAGTGTAACCCTGCCAACACCTTTATTTTAGCCCCGTAAGAGTTATTTCAGATTTGTGCCCTCCAGAATTGTGAGATAATGAATTTTTATTGTGTTAAGCCATCAAGTTTGTGGTAATTTAGCCATGAGAAACTAGTACACATAAAGAATTTGATGCTCATAAAGTCATTGGAAAGCCAATACGGGGCTCTAGCAGGCATGTGAAAGTGATCCAAATCAGCTGCCATTAGAATGCAAGAAGCTGGGGGATGAAGAGAGGTAGATTGATGGGTACAAGCAAACAGGTAGAAGAAATAAGACCTAGTGATCAAAAGATCACTCAAGGACTATAATAAACAATAATCTACCATAATTTCGAAATAGCTAGAAGAGAATTAACGTGAATATTAATTCTCATTAAGAAAAGACAAATATTTACAGTGATGGATGTCTAGATTACCCTGATTTGATCTTTATACATTATACAAATGTATCAAATTATCACATGTATACCCAAAATATATACATCTATTATGTATCAATTAATAATAGAAAAAAAATCCTTAGAACCTTTAGCCACAGGAAATATTTTAATTTCAATTTATAAATAAATATATTTTGTGGCAGAGAAGTATAATAAGGTCAGCAATAAAACACTTTCAACCATAAAAAAAATTACCAAGAAAATTTATCATCTAGTCATTTTGGTAGTTTCATAGGGCAAAAATCAGAACAAAAAGTTGTATCTGTATCTATTTTATTATATATTCTTAAACTCTTACAGTAATGCATACCACTATTTTGTGTACAATAATTTAAGTAGGCCCTTTATTCCAGATATAGTTTCTGTACATATTTCTTCTTTATAATAAAGGCCATTTATTAAATATTCCATATAATATCAATAATTTATATATAATTTTAATATATTTTATAAAATATTCACAAATATGGAAAGAAAGCCCTTTGTGAAACTGAAAAATATGAAAGAACGCAAGAAGCCAGGCTCTAATCCAGTCACCAGAAAGCTTCTCTGCACAACAGCCTCAAAACTGGCGAAGGGGCCTGAGAACATGTATTCTGCCACCACCTCTACCACATCTGCCTCTCGACACACAGAAAGCTGAAAAATAGGCACAGAAATCTACAGAAAACCCTCTCCTTCTCTATCAAGACTTTGCTTGTTGGGACTAAAAAACAAAAACAGTACAATGAATTAAGAGGATATCCCTTGCCTCACTTTAACCTTCAAATATCTCAATAATTTCACAGAGAAGACTGAGAAATACAATTTTTAGCTTTCCAGTTTCTATAGCAGCAAAAAGTCGTCCTAAAAAGAGAGTGTAATGAAAGAAGACCAAGTAAATCCACAGAATTTACCACAAAGAGTTTGAGGTTATTTATAAGACCATTCTAGGCTCTATCATCCTGTATGTTTTTTATAGAATTACTTTCTAAGCAATATAAATTAATAGAATTAACTATGGAGAAATCACCTGTTGTGTGAGGAACATCATATTAGGTCAAGATGGAAGATACTTCAAGAAAGCCTTCACTTCTGCTCTTAAAGTACCTTAATATAGCAACAAAACTGATACCTGCATGGGGTTAATACAAATTAAATTATGTTTAGGAATGCTCAGTGATAAAAATAAGTTAGAAGAGAATTTAGGAATTTTTCTTATGGGAGGGGAGCTTTGAAAGAAAAGACTTTCTCTGGAGGAGAGGGAAATGCATTTCTGGGTGGTAGAAGACAGCTTATTGGCAGTATGCAGGCAGGAGTGAATATATTTGTATGTGTGATGATAGATGCTTGGTACAGGAGTCAGCATGGAGAAGTTGTGGAAATGACAGTGCTAAGATTCATGTAGGTGCTAAGTAGCCAAGAAGCTCAAATTGAGGAACTGACTTTTCTAATTGTCTTGACTTTAGTAAAGTCATTGGACTAGGCTCTGAGAAAGGAAGTTAGGAAACAGAACACTTGCAAAATTCATTTTGGGATGCTGAAATGGCAGTCAAAGGGCAAAACGCAAAACTCTTACATCAGTTTCTGGTAAAGTTTGACAGAAACCATGCCAACAATATACAATTGGCTCTTTCTTCCTGGTTTTTGTTTTTTTGTTTTTCACAGTAAAAGTAACAATACAAGTGGTCAAAAAAACAAAAACTATGGTGTAGACAAAGCATAAATTGAGAAGTAAAAGCTTTTCTTATATTCCACCCTGCCTCTGAATCTTCTGTCTAAAGATTGCTGCTATTAACTTTCTTAGGTATCTTTTTGGAAAGCACTTTTCTGACATAAGGATCATGTATTAATGTATACAAATGGGATCACGATACATGCACAGTACTGTCCCTGTCTATCAAAACCTTTATTTATTTATTTATTTATTTATTTATTTATTTTTGAGGCAGAGTCTCACTCTGCTGACCAGGCTGGAGTGCAATGGTGGAATCTCAGCTCACTGCAACCCCCACCTCCCGGGTTCAAGCAACTCTCCTGTCTCAGTCTCCAGAGTAGCTGGGATTACAGGCATGCACCACCATGCCTGCCTGATTGTTTTTTCTTTTCTTTTCTTTTCTTTTTTGTATTTTTAGTAGAGACAAGGTTTTACCTTGTTGGCCAGGGTGGTCTCAATCTTCTGACCTCGTGATCCACCCACTTTGGCCTCCCAAAGTGCTGCTGTTGTGTGAAATCTTCTAATAGACAAGACATTGAGATCTAACCCATTCTTGGTAACGATTCCAAAAAATCTCTCATTGTATAGACTTTACATAATACATGTAACCAGTTTTCTGCTGTAGAGTATTTATTAGGTTTTTTCCCCAGTTTTTACCTATTTGCCCCATTTACCTCTCTGGGCTTACATCTGAGCCAGATTTACATCGTGATTTACTGAATGTATTAGGCCTACTGTTGAGACCTACTGCTCAGAAAAAAAGATTCCTTTCATACTTTTCTCCCCAACACTAACTCTGCTTCAGCCACAACAACCTCTTACACATTTGTCTAACACATCAGCTGTAATCCTGCTTTTTGCACAACATTCCTCTGCCTGGAATGCTCTTTTGATATTGCCTTGCTTCCTTCTTCACACCTCAGTTTCTATTCCAGTTTCCCAGAGAAGCCATTTTTGATCATAGTATTTAATATCACAACCCCATCCCACTCCTAATATATTTCCCTTTAAAATTTTTCTCTGTAGACTATATCAATCTCTAAAACATTCAAATTGATTTTACTCATCTCTTTTCACTAAAATATAAATTTTATAGGGACAGTAATATTGTATGTCATTTAATGGTTACTACATAGCTTTTTGAGTAAAGAATTTCTAGACATCTTGTGTCCAACTGAGAACATAATCTTTAATAAAATCTTATTATTCATTAATATTTAATTATTTAATCACATTCTTGCTTCAAATATCTCCTTTTTGATACTCAGATACATCCTAGCACTGTAGATTTTTTCTTTAATGAATGTTACTCCGATATATATTCCTTATAAAGCATAGTAATAATGTGGTAGAAACTAAGTTTAAAAAAATGTATCAGTCAAATAAATCATAACCCTTTCTCTAACAAAGGGATATCAGTAATATAGTCCTATACTTTGATAATTATCCTTTAACTTGATTTTTAGATAATAGTTGCCTCATTAAAACCATTTGATTACACAAGGAAACATTCTAATTATAAGTGAAATTGACATAAGATGTATATTAGTCTGGATTCTCTACATCCATAATGGAAAGAAATAGTAATGAGTGCAGCTCAAATGTAAATAATGTACATGATAACAGCTTTCAATAGGCATTTTTATTCTAATAGAGGTGTAATTCATTTTATTGGGCTTCACCTGTGGCACTTTGAAGATACTGCTTTTTTACAAATTTAACATCTCTGGTAACCCTGTGTTAACGAGTCTATCGGTGCCATTTTCCCAACAGCATGTGGTCACTTTGAGTCACTGTCACATTTTTATAATTTTCACTATACTTCATACTTTTTATTATTACTGTATCTGTTATGGTTATCTGTGATCAATGATCATTTATGTTGCTATTGTAATTATTTTGGGGTGCCACAAACCATGCCCATAAAGTATTGCAGACTTAATCAATAAATTTTGTATGCATTCTGACTGCTTCATTGCCTGGCTGTCTGCTCATCTGTCTCCCTCTCCTGAGGCTGCCCTATTCCCTGACCCACAACAATATTGATATTAGGCCAGTTAATAACCCTACAATGGCCTCTAAGTGTTCAGATAAAAGGAAGAGTTGCACATCTCTCACTTAAATTCAACAGCTAGAAATTATTATGCTTAGTGAGGAAGGCAAGTTGAAAGCCAGAAGTCAAAAGGTAGGCCTCTTTCACCAAATAGCCAAGGTGTGAATGCAAAGGAAAAGTTTTTGAAGGAAATTAAAAGTGCTACTTCAGTAAACACATTAATGACAAAAAAGTAACACAGCCTTAGTGCTGAGATGAACTTTGAGTGGTCTGGATAGAAAATCAAACCAACCACAAAATTCTATTAAACCAAAGCCTAATCCAGAGCCTAATCCAGGCCCTAACTCTCATCAATTCTATGAAGATGAGAGAAATGAGGAAGCTACAGAACAAAAACTGAAAGATAGCAGATATTGGTTTATGAGGTTTAAGGAAAGAAGCCATCTGTAACAAAAATGCAAGGGGAAGCAACAAGTGCCAATGGAACAAAAGCCAATTATCCTGAAGATCTAGCTAAGATATTGATGATGGTGGCTACACTAAGCAAAATATTTCCAATGGAGACAAAAAGCCTTCTATTGGAAGAAGATGCCATCTGGGACTCATAGCTAGAAAGAAGTCTAATACTTGGCTTCAAAGGACAGGATAACTCTCTTAATAGTGGCTAATGCAGCCGGTAACTTTAAGTTGAAGCCAGTGCTCATTTATAATTCTGAAAATCCTAGGGCCTTTCAGAATTAAGCTAAATCTATGCTGCCTTTGCTCCAGAAATAGAACAACAAAGTCTGGATGATGATACATCTTTTTATAGCACAACTTACTGATTATTGTTAACCTACTGTTGAGACCTACTGCTCAGAAAGAAAGATTCCTTTCAAAATATTGCTGCTCATTGACAGTGCACCTAGTCATCTAAGACCTCTGATGGATATATACGAGGAAGTTTGTGTTTTCATGCCTACTAACACAACATTCATTTTGCAGCCATAGATCAATGAGTAATTTCAACTTTCACGTCTTATTATTTCAGAAATACATTTTGTAAGGCTATAACTGCCATAGATAGTGATAGTTATCTATCAGATAGATACATTTGATCTATCTGAATATGTTCTGGAAACAATTTGCTATACTGAATGCCATTAAGAACATTCAGGATTCATGAGGGTGGTAAAATATCAACATTAACAGGAGTTTGGGAGAAGTTGATTCCAATCCTGTGGATGATTATGGGGTTCAAGTCTTCAGTGGAAAAAGTAATCGGAAATGTGGTAGAAGAAGCAAGAGAACTAGAATTAGAAGTATTATCTGCAGTCTTATAGTAAAATTTGAATGGATGAGAACTTCTTATAGATGAGCAAAGGAAGTGGCTTCTTGAAATAGAATCTAATCCTGGTGAAGATGCTATGAGCATTGTTGAAATTACAAAAAGAGATGTATAATATTTCATAAACTTAGTTTATAAAGCAGAGGTGGACTTTAAGAAGATTGACTCCAATTTTGAAAGAAGCTCTACTGTGGAAAAAATGCTGTCAAATAGCATCCCGATGCTATAGAGAAATATTTTTTGAAAGGGTCAATCAATGTCATAAACTTCATTGTCTTATTTTAAGAAATTGCACAGCCACTCAATACCTTTAGCAACTACCACCCAGATCAGTCAGCAGCCATCAATATTAAGGCAAGACCCTCTACCAGCAAAAATATTACAACTTGCTGAAGGCCCAGATGATTATTAGCATTTCTTAGCAATAAAGATTTTGAAATTATGTACTTTTTAATTATACTTTGAGTTCTGGGGTACATGTGCAGATTGCACTTTTTTTTTTTTAGTCATAATGCTGTTGCACACTTAATAGGCTACAGCGTCATGTAAACGTAACTTTTTCTGTACAGGGAAATCCCAACATTTATATGACTCACTTTATTGAGATTTTGACTTTACTGTTTTGGCATGGAACCAAATTGGCAATGTCTCTAAAGTGTGTCTGTAGTCACTAAATAATAGTTTTGAACTTTATGATTACTGTAGGTTTTTATCAGTTTCACTTCAGTTTTTTGGATTTGCACAATTTGCCACAATTTTCATTATATATTTTGGAATGATGTAGCAGAATACATCAAGAAAATCTCCACTTCTTTTAACAATTGTGTGTTAGAGCTTTTTGATTCTTACCCCCATGGAAATAGTTATGTATAAATATGGAAAATCTCAGATTAAATTATTTTCTTGGTGGCCTTACCTGTTCCTATTAAGCCACAGAAAATATCTATTAATAAGGCCAATATGTTTTTTATTTTTCAAATTATTGTTAATCTAAGCATACTATGAAGAACATGAATGTGCCATACACACGAACAACTTGATATCTAACTAAATAAAAGACATGTGCATTAGATCCATCTGCCTTTCAGGCACAGGCATGGGGTTTTTAACTCCACAACATTAACTGGAATTGTGGAGTACAGATAAGATCATAATATAATTGCAAAGATGTGATATTCCCTGAAGAATTTTTTTTAATCTGTGATCAACTTGCAAAAAGTTTAATGTGTTATGTTAAAAATGTTCTTTATTATCCATGATTAAGTCACACCAAAATGGCACAAAGACCAGGAAATCAGCCAAGCACTGACTGGAGGCATTATTCAGTGTCTGAGAGATCCAGCTGATTTGTATGAATTAAGGAATATTTTACTATCTAATATTTATCATTTAAAATAAAACAACCCTTTTAAAGATGATAATTGTAAACATCTGAATTATGTTTTTAATTGGAAAAGTAATGAGCTTATGCTGGTAAGCTGTTTCTTATTTTATGTTCTATGCTTTCACGGTTAACATTTACTTACTTGTAAATTGTGTTATCTGAAGAATGTTTTTCATATCTGATGTCTGCATAACTCTGGAATATTGTTAGATATTTAGTGGAAACCATTATAAAACAAATTTATTTATTATATATGCCGTTAAAAACATTACAGTTAGCCTGTTTAAACCGCAGTGTATCTCAGTGCTGAACTCTATCAAATGCTATGAACTCACAATTTTCCATGACTTTATATGCAATTAGAGACCTCAATGAAATTATTCATTTTTTTATCCCATGATTATATAGGGCCTACTCTGTGCCAGGCAATATACTATGGACTGAACGTACCAACATGAAAAAGATATCTTTCCCTCACTGGGTATGATAGGCTGAATAACCACACCCTCCATCTCCCCCAACTGCCACATGCACATGTCCTAATTTGTAGAACATGTGAATGTTACCATATGGCCAAGATTTTGTGGGTAAGATCAAGTTAATGATTTTAATTATCCTAGGATTATTCTGGATTATCAAAGTAACCCCAAATACAGTTACATATATCTTTATAAGAGGGAGGCAAAGAGCGATTTGGCACAGACAGGAGAGGAGAAGGCAATGTGACATTGGAGGCAGAGATTGGAGAGATGTGGCTCCCAGCCAAGGAATGCTGCAACCGTGAGAAACCAGGAGAGGAAGGAACTATTCTCCCCTAATGGCCTTGGAGGCAATGAAGTCCTGATGATACCTTGATTTTATCCCAGTGTTACTGATTTCAGATTTCTAGACTCCAAAATTATAAGAGAATAAATGTGTGTTGTTTTAAACAACCAAGTTTGGGTAATTTGTCACAGCACTCATAGGAAATAAATACATTGGGGAACTCAAAGTTTAATGAAAGAGACAAATGCAATAAATAATTGCAATAGTACAGCAAGAGCCCTATTTGGAGTATGTGGGAGCAGATGGGAAGCACAGGGATGGAATATTGAATCTCGCAAATCTCATTCTTTAAAGCTACTTAGAAGATCCGAACTGAAGCTTGAAATATAATAAGTATTTTCCAAGCAGAGAAGGGAGTACAAAAATGCAGAAACCAAAAATATATGGTGAGTTTTATAATGCAAAATGACATTTGAAATGCACATTATAAATCAGGAAATAATTAGCCCTAAAATAATTTTTATTGATTTTAAATTTTTTATTACTCATTTTTTTTTCTGAAACAGAGTCTCGCTCTGTCACCCAGGCTGGAGAGCATTGATGTGATCTCAGCTCACTTCAACCTCCACCTCCCAGGTTCAAGCAATTCTCTTGAGTAGCTAGGATTACAGGCGTGCACCACCACACCCAGCTAATTTTTGTATTTTTAATGGATATGGGGTTTCACTGTCAACATAGTGAACCAACCAGGCTGGTCTCAAACTCCTGACCTTGTGATCTGCCCGCCTCAGCTTCCCAAAGTACTGGGATTACAGGCATGAGCCACTGCGCCCGGTCTGATTACTTATATTTATCAAAAAAAGTATATGCCTGTAAAGTATCCTTAGAAAAAGTAATATTAAATATTCTACAAATAAGATAAATGAATATTCCAATATTACAAATTATTTTCTATCATTGCCAGTTGCTGAGGATTTTGGAGAGACTATTACATAGAAATGTTAATTAAACCATATTAACAGTACCATACTTTAATCAGCTGGAGAGAAATCATTTATTCTAGTTATAAAAATAATTACCAGTTCCTCAAATCCTAATACAAATAAGGCAACAGTTTTAATAAAAATATTTCTCTTCTCTTCTTCCATTTTTTTTGGATTAATATGAATTTGTACCTAGCAGTTTTTGGCCAA
Source organism: Saguinus oedipus (assembly GCA_031835075.1). Classification (NCBI taxonomy): domain Eukaryota; kingdom Metazoa; phylum Chordata; class Mammalia; order Primates; family Cebidae; genus Saguinus; species Saguinus oedipus. Next base: position 146,641,693 of record CM063170.1, read on the forward strand.
GTGCAAAATAAACAGAGGTCATTTTTCTTTTGTTCTCTTGTCAAACTTGAACAGTAGAAGTGGTTAGGATGAATGAACAAAAATATCTGATACTGTGTTTGGGACTCCTAGAAATTTGGCAGACTAGAAAGAACTTGGGTAAGTTTTGAAATCTATTTTCAAGGTCAATTTAAGTATTTGAGAGAGAGAGAGAATGGTAAAGAAAAGATGTTATAAGCCAAGTGAAGTGTTACTGTGATATAGATCAAGGTGTCAGTGATTTAGCAATGGAAACAAAGGAAAAGACAAATTATAATATGAAGGACAGTTTGATTATCCAGGGATGACAGGAAAATCAAAAAGCAGCTGTTGTTTTTAGTTTTATCTGCAGAGAACTGGCTTAGTTGATCACTAGATACTTAGGTTTTGGGAAATTCATTCATACTGGGAATTTCATCATTCCCACCTCACCTGAGAGCCATGGACTCACAACCTTTCCCCATGTCTTTTGGCTTCTGGCCCCCACACTTGGTAAACTGAACCATGTCTACATTCCAGTTACACACAGGTAGGTCCATAAGAGAGGTCTCACTTCACATACTATTTTGGCAGAGGGTCTTCTGCAATAATTGCCTCTAATATTATCTTAAAAACTTTACTTTTAATACAAATAAACACAGAACTGAGAGGGAGATTTTTTTTTCTTTTTTTTTATTGCATTTTAGGTTTTGGGGTACATGTGAAGAATTAGCTTGATTGTTGTGGTTATTTCATATTGTGTGTGTGTATATATAAAAATTTCAAATTGTACACCGTGAATATATACAATTATTTGTCAATCAAATCCCAATAAAGCTGAAAAAATATTTATATGATAAAGTTGAATTTATTTTAGGAAGGAGTAAGTATACCACATTGATTAAAGGAGTAAAACCTCAATTAGTACAAAAACGTTTAATAAAATTCAGCACTCAGACATAACAGAATGCCTTTGCAATCTAGGATTTATGAGAATCTTATTATATATACAACTAACAAGCACAAGAAATAGAAACTTTTTCTCATCAAGATGCCCATGATCACTACTTCTATTCCATACTATATTGGAGGTCCTAGCCATTGTATGCATGGCACAAAAAGAAATAAAATGTATGTCTTGGAAAGAAAGAAACTTTTCACTATTTGTATTAGTCCATTTTCGTGCTGCTGATAAAGACATGCCTGAAACTGGGAAGAAAAGGAGATTTAATTGGACTTACCATTCCACATAGCTGAGGAGGCATCAAAATCATGGTGGAAGTCAAAAGGCACTTCTTACATGGCAGCAGCAAGAGAAAATGAGGAAGAAGCAGAAGTGATTTGAAACCCTGATGAACTCATAAGATCTCATGAGACTTATTCACTATCACAAGAATAGCACAAGGAAGACCAGCCCTCGTGATTCAATTACCTCCTTCTGGGTCCCTTCCACAACAGGTGGGAATTCTGGGAGATGCAATTCAAGTTGAGATTTTGGTGGGGACACAGCCAAACCATATCAACAATATTCATAGTGCGTATTATTGACTCATAGAAAATTCAAAAGAATCTACAGGTAAATACTTTCAAATAATAAGAATATTTAGCAAAATGTCTTCATATATTACAAAAATACAAAAATTAATTGCACTTCTATAACCAGCATTAGAGTTAAAAAATACTTTTAAAATATACAAAAATTAAATAATAAAAAGATGGAGCAAATTGTAAAATTTAAAGGACAGGAATACTCAGTATCTTAAAGAATTTGATTCTTTAACCATTATTTATAGGTTCACTTACTTAAATCCCAACAAGATTTTGGCAAGCTGTTTCTGAAATTTACATAGAAGAACAAAAGAGTAAGAATAACCAAAGCAGTCCTGAAGAAGAATAAAATTGGGAAACTTTTTCTACTAGAATCATGATTTATTATATAGGAATAATAGTAAAGCATGATATTAACACTGGGATAGAAAATGGGTAAGTGAAAGAATCGAGCAAGACATGCATATATGCAAATTTGGCATATGACAAAAGTAACAATAAAATTCACTAGAGAAAGAATCAACTATATAATAAATAATACTATGACAATTGATTTTCTATTTTTAATTTTTTAATTTTTCTTTTAGAGATAGGGTCTCACTATGTTGCCCAGACTGGACTCCAACTCCTGGCCTCAAGCAATCCTCCTGCTTAAGGCTCCTTATTAGCTAGGACTGCAGACATATGTTACTGCACCCAGCAAGTTGTTTTTTTTAATTTAAGAAATAATGAAAATTTGATCCCCTCCTCTCACCTACATGAAAATAAATGTCAAATGAATTAAAGATGTGAATATAAAAGGCAATAATAGTTCAGCACTTTTAAAAGAAAACACAGGAGAATACTTTTAAAATTTTCAGAGAATATATTCTTAAATAAGGCCGAAAGAGTGCAACCCCACAGAATAAAAATGTGTAAATCTGACCACGTTAAAATAAAGAGCATTGGTACATCAAAAGACATTGTAAAGAAAATGACAACCCATGTAGTGAGAGAAAATATTTGCAACCCATATGACTGACGAAGAATTGGTATTCTCTAAGTCAATTAACTAAAAGCCAAGAAAACAATAGTAAAATGGCCCGGAGAGTTATTCAGACATTCCAGAGAAGAAATGCAAAAATAGTTTTGAAACATATAAAAATATGGTGAACATCATTACCTCTCTATAAAACACTTATTAATTTCAAAGCATAATAGAGAAACTTTTCAGTAGAAAAGCCTGGTAACCTTGTGATCACAAGTCAACATCATCAGTAATGGTACAAATTGAAACCATATACCACCTTGATCAAATGAAATAGAAACAGAACAGCACTTCTGAAGTAGTCCTGCCAAAGGTGCACAACTGTAATCAAACCATGAGGAAATCTCAAACAGATTCAAATTAAGTGTATTCTATTATATCAGCTGACCAATTATCATCAGAAGTACCTCAAGAAATGACTGAGAAACTAAGGAAGAAGCCTAAAGTGATGTCACTGCTAAAGTATTGTGTGATTTCGGCCGTTCTGAGGTAAAGAATATTAGTGGAAATGGAATGGAGGTTGAAAATTAGATGTTGGCAATGTATTGATGTTAATTTAACATCTTGGTGGTTGTATTGTGATTAAGTATGAGAATGTTTAGAAGGCCATTTATGGTCACCAGATACAAAACTATTCAGAGGTAACATGGGCATCATGTTAGCAACTTATTTTCAAATAATACTCTTTCTGTAACTTCTTTAAACGTAAAAGAGAATTTTTAATCCTACAAAAAGGTATGATTTTAAATCATTTTGGCAAATATTAAAAGTTCTGACAATATGAGGTATTGGAAAGGAATTGATCAACAGGAACTCTTATACTAAAGGAAGAGAAATTATTCCTTTAGTACTAAATAGTACTAAAGGAAGTAGAAATTATTTCAGACACTTTGAAAAACAATTTGGCATCATTTTGTAAAAGATGTTAAACATTCACAAACAGTATGGTCCAGGAATTTATACTATGCAAAGAGAATATCTAGTGTATATGTTCCAAAAAATTATATTAAAACGTTCATAGTAGCAGTTTTTGTTTTAGCAAAATAATAATAAATTATATAATCACACAAAACATTATTATACAACATTGAAAATTTAAAATATTGAAAGATGAATTGTAGTTACTTAATGGTGACTATGAGAAGAAAATCACAGAAGGCTAGCTACAGTGCTTCAATTTTTATAAAGCTCAAAAATACAGCAGCATTTATACAAGCTATTATTTAGGAATATGTATACATGTAATAAAACTTTTCTTTTTAAGGCAAGGGGATGATGAACACAATATAAGAGAGGATTATACCTATCTTGGATATAACTACATTGGTTTTATAATTTTAGGTTCTTAGGTTAGGTGGTAGCTTTGCAGGAGTTTAATATACAATTATGCCCTGTAACGTGTATATTACATATTATGTCTATTATATGTATATATATCAAATATTACATAAATATTTTTTAGCAATTGAAATCATTGAGGAGCAATTTAAGATAGCAGGTTTGGGTTTTACCTTTTAATGCTGGTAAGAAAACATTTTAAGGCTGGAGAGAAGGGGGAAGACAGCAAGATCTTTCAGGACTTTTTTTTTTTTTTTTTTTTTTTTTTTTTTGACTAATATAGGCAAACAGTAAACACAAGAAAACCCTGAGACTGAAAAATTAAAATATTTATTGGTATTAAAATTTAGGGGCCCTGGTTATTTGAGACTATTTAAAACTATCCCTACCTCACATTAAAATACAGCAGAAATAGATAGATGCAATACTCTAGTCACATTTAATGTTGTGTGCCCTCCTGGTATAGTTTAACCAAAGTTCTCAACAGAAGTAGATTTTAGTGTGCTGATTTTTTTGGTTTGTTTTAAAGAGTCTGTTTGAAGCAGAAAAACACCTCCAAAAAGTATTTACTCTTAAGTATAGAGTTCCATTTTTATTTGTCAGGTAGTGCTCCAGCACATGAAGAAAACAAGCAAATTGATTATGTAAAAAGGTAGACAGCTTTATGAAACACAGACTAGTGACCCTTGGAGCTCTAAGACTCAGTGTTATAAAACATAGATGCTTCCTGACAGGTTTTTCATGTACTTTATTTGCATTGAGTCCACATGTATGGTATTGGATAGGACTTGATCAACAAGAACTCGTATGTACTGCTAAAGGGAGAGGAAATTAGTTCAGACACTTTGAAAAACATTTGGCATCATTTTGTAAAAGACGTTAAACATTCACAACAGTATGACCCGGAGTTCATACTATGCAAAGAGAAAATCCATATATATGGAGTCAATGCAAACATTTAAACTATATGCAAAATAAAACTTTCATAGTAGTTCATTATTGAGCTCACATTCTGAGATATTGTAATGAATGTTTACCCTACAGTCATTGATTAGATAGATAAGAGTTGTGTGGTCACTAAACATTTTATTTTCTGTTGAAATAAAATTCTTTGAAGAGAAAATGATAGAATGTAACTTTATTGGCACAGTTTTTCCTAGTAAGAAACAGAAATAGATATCTGTCCCAAAGATAATTGACTGAAAATTTATAATCATCACTTCATTACAAGGATAATAGAGCAAAGCAGCATTGGAAGAGTTGATATTTGAACATCTCCAAATACTCATTTTTGTATTTTCCACAACTTCAGGATATGCTACCATATGGCTTCAACATAAGTGGAGTGAACCTGTTACTAATAAACCTGAGACTGATGTGTAATTACACTTTCAGTGATTCATCTGTGAAACACCTTCGGTTATTTTACATGGAAGCATCTGGTTCACATGTTTCCAGTGGTTATTCTGTGGTGACTGACATCTGTATTCTCCTAATAAAGTCCCAGTTGCACAGATGTGAACTGTTGCCTTCTTACCAAGACAAAACTTACAATTGAAAAATCATAACCTTAACTCTTCTTGAATCTGAACATTTCAATCTTCTATACACACACACAGAGAGAGAGAGAGAGAGAAAGAGAGAGAGACAGAGACAGAGACAGAGACAGAGGACGGACCACTTGCATTGTGTCTGGAAAATAGTATAAATATTTCATGCAGTGTCTTACAATCATTGGACATATGTATGTAGGCACCTTTATCTCTTTTTATGTTTGTTTATAGCATAGCATCTGTTTTAGATTGTAAGCTCAAAGAAGGCAGTGACCATGTCAATTTAATATTGTACAGACAGTGTCCAGTAAAGCATAATTCACTTTTGAGTGCTTGCTAAGTATTTGTCAGTCAAGATGGTGATGTTAATGACTTTCAGGAAAAATGGAGTTTATAATCTGACTGTAAACACCTTTTCCACTCTAAGAGGTATTTACTGTAGATGGACTGCTTTTTATTTCACTCATAATTAGACAGGTAACACCGAAAACTATATTGTTTTCAGCAGAATTAAGGTATGTTAGAATAATTCTCTAGGGATGTGTGATATATGTGATTTTAAAGTGGCAGACTTCAAGGCAAGTTTCATAAGGGAAGTAGCATTTTTGTGCAGCCTTTGAGGACAGATAGAATTTGGACACATATAATGAAGGGGAAAAGAAGGAGAGGCATTGGTGAGGAGCATGGAGGAGGCAAGTAGGCATGGGTTCAAGTCCTTCCTCAGCCAGTAAGTTATGAGACCTCAGTAAATCAGTATACTATCTAAGAGTTTGTTTTCTCATCTGGAAAATAAAGACTACGTTACTGTGACAATTACATGCATAAGAAGCTTAAACACGGTGCTTGGCATAAGGCGAACATTTAATACTTTTAAATGGCTGTTACTCTTAGGACAAATTAGCCATTTTGAATAGACTTTCAACAGAATTTTGAATATTGAACTTAAAAAAAATACTTAGAGGGAAACTCCAGGCTATGTATGAAGATCTAAAACTTCTATTGGAATTCTTATTTGCACAGAGAAAAGTCAAGGTCCACTTCTTAAGTCATCTTTTTCCCTCTTAAGTTAGTCTTTTCAATTACATGTGTGGCAGAGTGACATCAAAGTATAGTCACGTATACTCAAGTTAAAATATCAATATAATGAATAAAGTACTTTCAGTGTGTGAGTTACCTTTCTTTCTTAGTCCTTTTATTTATCTTCTGCATGCTAGACTTTTAAGTACTATGGGCTCTGAATCCTGCGAAAAACACCTGTTTGCCTGATTTGCAAGTTAATAATAACCATTTATTTTATGTGTAAGAAAGAGTTTGCCCTATACACTTGTGTAAGAAGACACAAAACACTTACCATCTATAATAGGTCATGTGACATCCTCTAAATTCCTCAAGAAAAAATTAACAAAAATAGCACTCGGTATATAATTATGAGGTTCACCTCTCATGCATAGTATCAAAACGTTTTATCACTGGCAAGGACAGACATGGGGCAGTGATCTCTAAAGAGAAACCTAAAGAATTTATTATCACTTTCTGTTTTGGTAATATGCAAATATTTTACTAAATACTCTCTTTATTCCTCCAAGATTTAAACCTTTTTTTTTCCAGGTTTATAATTATAAGAACAACCACAGTGAGGGTTGTTTCCATTAATGTCTTTGTATCTATGTTGTACTTTAATCTTTCTATAGTAAAAAAATCACATCAAATAGAACTTTCATTTAAAAAAAAATTTAATTTCCAGCTAGTGAAAAAGCATATAGACTACTCTCTTGGTTGTAAGACCTACTTCTTCCTCTGACATTCCTAGGAATAAAAACTTTTAGTGACTATAGTGTTATAGTCAACTATTATCAGTTAGAATTACATAGACCAATTACCTTGAGAACATTACCTGGAAGGAGTATATTCAAGGATGTTCATTGAAATGTGGTTTACAATGGGCATTTACCTTGTTTTTTGATTTCTGACTATGAATCAATAATTAGTTATATTTTTAAGGTGCCTCAATGTAATGGAATACTATGAGGTTATTAAAATGATCGAATATTATGTAGACCTGTAATTATTGACAAAGAAAGATATTCACCAAGAAATTGTTAAGGGAAAAATGGTACGTTTATGATACAATTACTTTTAAAAAGATTATGTATGTACATTATGTATATGTGTGAGTATATATATATATTTAAGATAGACACTAAAATATCAACAGGTGAAGGCACAGAGGATTATCTTAATTTTGTTATATGTTTCTGAATTTCCTAAAGTTTTTGCAATGCATATGTAGTAATTTATATACCAAAAAATAAATAATTTTTGTGGTTACTGGGATCTACATAGGATTTAGAATTTCTGTGGTGTTTGAAATCCTAGTCTTCTTAAGAAGTGATAAGGGAAATTCATTTATTTGTTTTTACCAAATATTTATTTGAAGTAGTAACTATTTTACCCTAAAGAATATTATTTGATTATGATTCAACACTCAAAATAAATTAAGGAGCTGAGAGAACATAGAAAATTTAAATTTATAACTTTGGTTGAAACCTAAAACCTGCACTAGTCTCCTCTGTCCTCAGAATACAATAGAATTTTAGACCTAGAATGAACCTTCAAATGCAGAAATGGCCTATTAACCCACCCTACCTAAATTTTAGATATTTACACTGGGTTTGTTTGGGTTAGAAGGGTCTGTCATTATTTTAATAAAGTAAAATTTATTTAAAATATAAACAAACTTTTTTCTTAAATATACACTGGCCTGATATAGCAATCAACTCAGTTTTCGTTATGAGAAAAATTGCTTAGGACAACAATTATTGTTGTTAGAAAAAGAATTACTTATAATTATTAATAGCAAAGTATTTTTTTACAGATTATGGGAAACTATCATATAGTACACATTGAATAGTATTTTGTGTGTAACATGAGAATTTTTTTGAATATATTTACAGATACAAAAAAGCCTTCTGTAAGAGAAGATGTGCTCCTGTCATTAGATTTAGAACTTGAAATGGATTTTTAATCCTACAAATCAGTACTTTGTACATTCTTCACTATAGCATGTTGTAATTCATTGTTTAAATATATTCTTGGTCAACTAGATTGTGAGATTTTCAAGGACAGCAGTGTTGTTTATCTTTTCATCTCAGAGGCTAGCACAATGCCTGACACTGAGAAAATATTAGCTGAAATAAGGAATGTATGAAAAACAGAGTTTTACAACTGAGTTGACTATTAATTAATTTTTTATGATTGCCACCTCTAATAGCTCATCTATATCATAGACTAAGTAGTCTTCATAGAATGGTCTGAAAAACTCTGTTATGTATAACATTTCTGAAAAATGTGTCCTGATTTTAAGTTTAAAAATAAGCTTTTTTAAAAAATACCTATTTCTTAAGTTGCAGATCTCCTGTATGTGGAAAACTACACATAAATCACCATGGTTCTTGCCTTCTGAACGCTTAATGTTCTTATGGATGGTTTTTTTTTTAATTGTTCCTTTTAGTCACTTCCAAATTTCTTTGTTATAGAAAAGTGTTCAGTGATAAAAACAGGAAACATTGAACATTCTTTTTCTCTTACAATATGACAAATGGACTTATTTTTATAGAAGGCAATAAAGTAATACTTTAGCCATTTTAAAATATTAAGATTTAAGTTTTTTTATCATCTGTAGAAGCCCAGTAACATTTTGAAGGGAGTTTTGGAAGTTTATATATTTTAAGGGAAATTATGATCAGACTGTTGAATCCAGCTAAATATTTTCCATAGCTGTTTATAGCCTATTCAATTTCCATGGTTGTCTTTTGGGGCTACATGTGAATTTATGTATGACAACTTCCCTAATTCCAAACAACTGTTAGCATTTCTTGGTTTAACATTGTAATTTCCTTATATGCTTTCTGATTTTGAAATGCGATTCTTATTATTGGTTGGTTATTGAGTGTGAGATTGGCGGTAATAATATCCTATTGATAATGGGGTCACATTTCAGAATAAAGGATGTCTAGAGCTGAAGACTTTATTTCAGCTTTGACTTACTTAAATTATCAAGAAAGAAGTATGATTGCTTATTTGCCCTGTTGTTTCTCAATAGCCAGATATCAGAGGTTAAAATTAACTAATGTTCATAAACCTTTAATAATAATAATTTAATGAAATATAGGTTAATAGAAAATCCAGCTAACTGGTCTTTCAGTAGTTGGGTTGTGAGTGTACACGTGCTTAGAAGTTGACCAGCATTTGTTAGTGAGACTTTTAGCCATTAGGTTTGAGACACCATTCATGTAACCACAACTCTGTCTTCCCAATCATTCCAGTACAGTAGGATAATACTAAACTAATGGTGTTAGTGTGAACTTGTAAGCATTTAAATTTATAGACATCCAAAACTACTTGAAACAATAAACAATTGAAGTTACCTCATAATAGAAAGTGAGCCAACTACTGACCAGCAATAGTTGTAAGAAATTAAAATTTCTTTTCTGAGCCATAAATGAGGTTTAAGTCTTTTTCTATGCGATATTTCTAAAAAGTTTATAATGTTGCCCTTCTGATTTAAAATGGATTTTATTCTGTGTAAATTGTATATGAAACTCACTATAGCTTTTTCACACTCAACTCTAAGAAAATAAAGGCAAATGCCCTTGACAAGAGGATATTTGGTAAATTTATTCAATAGAATCTCAGTTCTTTATTCTAAGGAATTATTCTTAATTCTGAATGAAATGATTCTAAATCATTGTCGCTGTTCTCAAGTAACTTACAATATAAGTAACAAAGATGTCCATAGTTAAAGTCTATGGTTGACACTCCTTCCTTTGAGAGGCAGTTTCAATATGCATGGGCTTTTTGACTCATTTATAAATAGTAGAATGCAGGAGAAGTGATGCTGCATGATTTCCGGAGGCCACATCAGAAAAGGCAACCTTGTGCTTAGAGCCCCAAGCTTCTATATGTCAGACTACCTGAGACTAGCAAGGAAGCCGCACCATTGTACAGTCTCCAGTAGCCAGCCCTAGTGTTTGAGGCCTTCCAACCCATCCACCAGATAGAAGTAAAAGAGCTTTTGGATGACTCTCAGCCTTGTTTCAACCCCAGCTTTCTAGTATTCCCAGCTAAGGTGCTGACACCATGGAGCAGAGACAAGCCATCCACTCTGTGTCCTGTCCAAATTGTAGTCTCATAGATAATACAAGCCTAACAAAATGGTCTTTATTTTATGCCACTAAGTTTGGGGTGGTTTATTACACAGCTGTGATTACTGGAACAAAGACTTACTTGATTTAGTACATACTATGGGTGAATAGGAGATAATGACCTTCTCTCCTGGAAGAGTCATGGGAAGCTTCACAGAAACAATGACATATGAACTTGGCAAGATAATGACCTTCTCTCCCGGAAGAGTCTTGGGAAGCTTCCCAGAAACAATGACATATGAACTTGGCTTTGAATGATGAGTCTACTAAGAAGTCTACTAAGTAAAGAAGGTAGAAGAGTCCTAAAACTGGGAGAGCTGTGTGGAATAGCCTGGAGGCTAAGAGAGAATCGTGTGTTTGGTGGATGAAAAGAAGTTTGGTATGGAAAGAGCATTAGATAGAGCCAGAATGGCGGTCAAGAAGCTAGAAGTTGTACAATAATTTTTTTGTTCTGCCAAGGAAATTTCAACTGTAGCCTTGTCGGAATAGAAAGTAGTAATCAATTTGCCTTGTAAAAAGATAACTATTGGTAGTGTGGAAAGTAGGCTAAAAGGCAAAGTGGAAGGCAAGCAGAACAGGTGATAGTTATATATATCGTTCAGATGACAGATGATTGAAGCTGAGATATGTAGCTTTCTTGCAATACTAAAGTAAGATCAGTTAGTTAACAATGGTTGTTTGAATTGGTAAATTATGTATTGAATTCATATGGTCAAGGTATAATAATTAGAGGCTACAGTCCATCCTGCATTTTGGTAAATTTAAATCAATGCCTTTATAAAACATTGATTTTATTAAATTTATTAATATTGCTGAATGACATCTAAAATCTTCCTCCAGTATGAATTTTGGAGAATTTTTATTTTTAAGCTCATTTTTATATTTTCATTAAGCCATTGATTATAGTAGGACATTTAAAGAAATTAGACCACATTGTATCAGCTAATGACTAATGGAACCATATGTTATACACACTCTGTTCCTCAGAATGAACATTAGTTCAGAGTAAAGTTCTGAAAAGATTAGTACTTTTTGTAGTCATAAAGATTTTACATTGAGAAAATATATATAGTATGTTTAGTTAATATGGTTATGGGAACATAACACACAGCTGTGGTCAGCAGCTTTCTGTATGGATTTCATTGACTTAACTAGCATTTGAAGTTACTTCACATTTTTAGTGCGATAAATAAAAGTTCAGTAGTAACATAAATTTTTATTGAAATCATAATACCATATATATTAAAGACTTCTCCAGGGCAAAGAAAATGGTTGGATAGGTCTTGCTGTAGTAATTCTGAGCATAGACTGTGTCCCCATGACATGAGCTGCCTCATCTACACAGCAAATTGCTATCAATTGTGGAATACAGTGATTTGTTTTAAAAGCCTTCTGCCTCCTTTTACATTTTGGTTTTCCTTTACAGTTTTGTGATATTGAAAACATCAATTTAAAAGTTTAATATTTTTAATTCAAAATCAAAAGTGGCAGAAATTTATAGATGATTTCCATCTGCCTTCTTCTAGTGCTGACTCCTTTTTAACATCTTTAAGAAAGAACACCTCTCAGAATTTGAACAGTCTTGCTTTATAGACTTGCCTTACAATCACACATAAGTCTTCTTTAACAATTCAGGCTGCAAAATCATCCTTAGTCAAGTATTTCTTGAAAAGCCTAGAGAAATATTCAGCAGAGCATTAAACAAAGTATGAAGCCCTTCTAAAGCTGGTGGGCCCGTGTGATTGACAGCACAGGTCACATTCGTATAATGGTTCTTTAACAACCAGCCTTGCTCTTTAGAATTGCTGTAGTGAAACACAGCATTCTGTTTTGTTATCCCCTAGACAAGGGCTACTGTAAGTATGTATTGAAGGGAATTCAATAGGCCAGCATTACTTCTGCCTTGGATTGATTGTTTGGTCACTAATTCCCATGTCTCTAGCTCAGTCTTTGACCCACAATAGACCCTCAATAAGTAGTGGATGGGTAAGTGGTAGATGATAGTGGTCGCCAGCCTGTCTCAATGATTCTGGTTCCGTTATCTCTAGATAAGACCCAGTGTCCGTTTCTTTGAGCTATAGGTCATGTTACACTGACCTTGCAGATCCCTCTTCCATCCAGCTTGGGGGATTCCTTTTAACTCTGGGCCTTGCATGTCTTGCTCTTACTCAACCTATCAACCTATTTCTTTATTCAGTTTTTCTGAAACCTGTTTAATTTACATATTGGAATAATAATTAAGCCCTAATAAAAAAGTTAAGACTAGAGTGGTAGGCAGAATAGTGCAGAGATCTCTTCCCCCAGAGATCTCTATGTCTCAATTCCTGGAAGCTGACAATATGTTAGACCATGTAGCGATGGGAAATTAAGGCCGCAGATGGAAATTAGGTTGAAAATCAGCAGACCTTAAACATAGTGAAATTATCCTGGATTATCCAATTAAGTCCAATATAATCACAAAGGCCCTTAAGTGGAAACGAGAGGCAGAAGAAGAAAGTCAGAGGGAGAGATAAGACTAAGCAAGCAATGTCAGAATGATGTGTAGTGAGAAGGAGTCCACCTGTCATTGCCGGCTTTGAAGACAGAGGAAGGGGTTGGTCTCTACAATGCACACACACACACACACACACACACACACACACACACACACACAGAAACAGCTTCTCCACTGGAACCTCCAGAGAAGAACACAGCTCTGCCAACTTCTTGACTTTTGATCAGTAACATCTGTCAGACTTCTGACCTCCAGAACTGTAAGATGATAAACTGGCATTGTTCTGGGCATTATGTTATGGTAATTTGTTGCATCAGCCATAGGAAACAAAAACAGCTCATTCCACGCTATGGTGAAACTATCACCCTTGGTCCCAGTTTAGATATCACTAACCTCCATGGCTGGTATTAATGTGTACCCATGTGTTTGCCACTTCTCTTGATAGCCAAAAGTAGAGTTCTCTCTTTTTTTGTGTGTATTTCTGTTTCCCTTCACTGGACCACTAAGTTTATGGTTTCAGACTAATGGATGTTGTTTTCTTAGCAAAGAATGCAATACAGCCTATTCCAGAAGACACTTGTTTCTTGGGATGTTAGCGGTGAAGAGATTGTGAGAAAAAAGGCCTCTGCCACCAAATTCATTTGAAAAACCTAGGTTAAATAAGGTTCTTTGTTCTTTAAGCACTTACAAAAATATAATATATGTATAAGGTTTTTTAAAAAAAAAATCCCAACAATTTAAGAGAATATTCAGCAAAGGTATCCCTCTCTCAGTCAAAATTCCTCTCAGCAGTTACCATTTACCTGTGTATCCTCCCAGAGCTATTCTAGACATGTGAGCACATATGCACACGTAAAACATACACATATACACATATACACGTGCACATAAGTGTATAATATATATGCACACATTCTGGTTTCCTGTACACACTGTTCTACACTTTGCTTTTGTTTTTTTCTAATAAACAGGCGTCCTAATTAACAGAAATCAGAAATTTGAGTGTATAATATGTATATGAAAGACTAAGAGAACTTGATGGATGAAAATAAAAATTTTCTAAACATTTTTGACAACAGATTTTTTTAGAGAATATCTTACAGAACTACCTTTTGAGACTGCACACAACCGAGCTGCCTTCCTAAGAAGAAAAAACATCCTCTGGAGTAGAAATAAGAGTTTAGTGATGACCCCTCCCACTCCCATTAGAATGGTATAGTGTAAAGGATATGGATTTTGGATTTTAACCTAGGCTGAAATTCTGGCTCCATTACCAACTTGACTGCCTGCTCACCCATGCTTACTGGCTGTGTGGTTTCAGGAACATTACTTAATTTTATTGAGCCTTATTGTTAATACACTCTCATGTATTCAGTAATTTGCTATTTAGTTAATACATGTGATCAGTGTAGTATTTATGTGCTAAATATTGTTCCAAGTCAAATAAAACAGAATCACCCCAGCTGGAGAGCCTTCTAGGCTAGTGAGAGAGGTTTTATTTGTAGCATCGCAAGCAGCAGTAAGCTCACAGATCCTCTGGTCTGTCTTAAAGGAAAAACTTTTCACCAAGGTGACAGTTTTTCACTTTTATAGGCATAGATCAACAGTAGCAAATGTCACCTATATGATTTCAAAACTTGAAATTTATGCAAGATGTTTTGGGTATTGATTTTTTAAGTGTCTGTGTACTTTGGTGTTGATTAATGAATTATCAGAACAATTTTATTTATTTCAATAAATACAGCAAGAGTGACAAAATCTTTAGTCACCAAGAAATTATGAAATTCCTGTATAAGTGGCCAGCATCTTTGTAGATTCTGGATATATTTATCTTAGTGATTGACTATAAAATTTGATTGGGAGGCCGAGGCGGGTGGATCACGAGGTCAAGAGATCAAGACCATCCTGGTCAACATGGTGAAACCCCGTGTCTACTAAAAATACAAAAAATTAGCTGGGCATGGTGGCGCGTGTCTGTAATCCCTGCTATTCCAGAGGCTGAGGCAGAATTGCCTGAACCCAGGAGGCAGAGGTTGCAGTGAGCCGAGATCGTGCCATTGCACTCCAGCCTGGGTAACAAGAGCGAAATTCTGTCTCCAGAAAAAAAAATTGAATTCCCCAGAACTAGATACTTGTATTTTTAAGTCTATATGTATGTATTTTACAGGAAAATTTTAGAATTCTCATTCTTTTTCAATATCTGTAAAGAAGGTATTCATTTAAACATTAAGTGTATTCACTCTATTATTTTCTTTGTCCCATTTCCATTTCTTCATGCTCTTAATGAATTTAAATAGCTCATATTCATTAGAAGAAGATATTTTTAGGAATTTAATTGAAAATAACAAATGCAATTTTTTTTTTTTTTTTTTTTTTTTTTTGCCATTTTGTATGCCAGAAAGTTTCAGCTTCTCTTTTTATTTTCTCAGGCCAACAAAATGACGTATAGGCCTAGTGAATTCCAGGCAATGTTCAGCACTGGTTTTACTGAATCTGAGTGATTTCAGTCTGTTAATTTATTTAGGAGATGGTTTTGGTTTTTATAAGGTCAACTAGAAATTTGTAGGCTACTTTTCCCACTTATTCTAAGATCAATTTTTTTTAAATGCTGACATTTAAAAATTGAAAATACAGTGGTAACATTGGTGATGTCAAATCTTTAAGCACATTATTTAAAACTTTTCCATTTAAAAGGTGTTTCCATAATTGAGTTTATTTCATAATGGGAATTCTGTTAAGGTCAACCTGATAGCTGCTTAGTTATTTAATAGCAGCAAGTACCTGATATTTTAATTGGGCTGTTTGTTAAGGTCATTTCAATTAAAGTTTGATCTGATATGTCCTAAAAACAAACCATAAATTATTTTGCTTTTTTTTTTTTAAACCAAATGATGTGTGCCCTATCCAGTGCTTAGGATGGATTCTCAGTGTGTACACTGTCCTTACCTTACCTCTCATCTTCATCCCTCTCCCTATATCTGAGCTTTTCCCTAATCCCAGGGTAAGGTCAGTGATCAGGAGGATGGATGCCAGGGAAGTTTGTGATAAAACAAAGATATATACTTTTGTTATTTCAACACGAGTAAAACAGCTGCCTCAGAATGCCCTGCCATGGTGGATAAGCAGGAATTGACCATTTGCTGATTTTTTGCTGTGACTGCTGCAGTCCAAGAATTTGAGACTTCATTCTCCCTGAAAACATTGCCTGTAATAAATCACAAACATAGCAGTATTCTTTCAGGCTATTCTTCTCAACTCCAGATAATTTACAGTGAGTGAGACTAATTAGCCTAAAGTGTATTTACAGGTTTGTCAGTCAGAGTTGTATAGAGAGCCAGCATTTGGGTGACAAGTGGACACAGCGCAAGATGTGGGCACACAAAATAAACTTGGCCTTTGGCTTCTGTGACAGCCTTTCTTTCTGGTTTTACTCATTTTTCAAGTCGTTCCTTTTCAGTCTCTTTTGACTCATTTCTTTCTCTAGCTGTCTGTTCCTAAAATGTTAATATTCTCCACTATTTCTTACTAAATCTTTTCTCTCTGGGTGATCATTTTAGCTCACTCATTTGCCTTATGGCAATGACTGCTGTCCCAGTGCATCTAGTCCAGACATCTCTTCTGAGCCCTATACCTGTGTATTTGTTAACCTACTCAACATGTATCTCCATTTAGATATCCTTCAGGCAGTTCAGACTCACCTGTTGTATCTGAAACTGAAGTCTTTATGCCTAATACTAAACCTTCTCCTCTTCTATATCACCATCTTCACAATAGCCACAGCTGCAAAATCTAGAATTCTGAGAATATTTTCATGGAAAAGAAATAATAAGATCTAGAACCATTCTCTCACAAAATAGCAGATCAGATTCAAAAGTATTACGTATATACGTACACAGATACACTGACACGTATCTCATACACACCAACACACACACACATATACACACACATGCCACTGTTCAAAGAGTAATATTGCATAGTTTTGTATGGTTTTGAAATTTCAATAAATATCATCATTTATTTAAATGTGTGTATTTTTTTTTAAGAGATGGGGGTCTCACTCTGTCACCCAGGCTGGAATGCAGTGGCATGATCATAGCTCATTGCAACCTCAAACTCCTGGGCTCAAAGGATCCTCCTGCTTCAGCCTCTTGAGTAGCTGGCACTACAAATGTGCATCACCACACCAGCTAATTTACTTTTTACTTTATTTTATTTATTTATTTTTTGTAGCGACAGAGTCTCAATGTCTTGCCCAGTAGTCTGGTCTCATACTTCTCATACTACTAGGCTCAAAGGATCTTCCCGCCTCAGCCTCCCAAAGTGTTAGGATTACAGGCATGAGCCTTGCTCTTTTGCTCAACATTATGCTTAAAATTCATATATATGTATAGCAGTATAATCTAGTCCATTATATGAAAATTTAATAATTCATTTGCCTATTTTCCTGTGGAGAGACATTTGGGTAGTTCTTGCATTTCACTGTTGTAAACAATGCATCTATGATTGTGTACCTATCTTCTGATACATGTATGCAAATGTTTCTCAAAGGAATGCACCTATGAGTGGAATTCCTAGGTTATAGGTACATATACCTTCATATACCTTGACAGTTATTGCCAAATTGTTTTTTAAAATGGTTTCAAACATTTGCACTCCTACCAGCAATAATTTATCTAGTTATTCCACAGCCTCCAAAATCTTTGATATTATTGTATGTTTTAATTTTTTCTAATCTGGCGAAAATATTTCACACTAGCTTTAATTTGCATTTCCTTGGTCACTAATGAAGTTGAACTTATTATCATATGCTTACTTACTCCTATTGTTCCCCCTTTTGGAAGTTTCTGTAGTGTTTGGCATATGTTTCTGTTTTTAAAAAATCCTTTGTAAGAGTTCTTTGGATACTAATTATTTGTTACTAGCATATGTTGTAGTATCTCCTCACAGTTTGTCACTTGTCATTTCATTCTCTTTAAGGTATCTATGGATAAACAGAAGTACTTACTTCAAATGCAATTCAATGTATCAATCTTTATCTTAATGGTTTTCCATTTCTGCCTTCAACAAACTTTCTTATTTCAAGATACTAAAGACATTCCCCTTTATTTTCTTCTAAAAGCTTTGAAGTTTTGCCTTTCTCACTGAAGTGTTTAATTCACCTGGAATCATGCCTACTTGACTTCTGAAACACAAGAAAATGAATTGTATGTGTGTTGTATAGATAGAGATAGAGTTTGGCCTCATAAAGTTAGTTATTTTATCTAAAATAGCAATTGACTTTTTAAATTTAAAATCATGGTTGTCTCAGAAGTCAAACAAACATGATTCTTTAAGTGTTATGGTGTCATCAATCACTATTTATTTTCCGGGACCTCTTTCTTTGCTCTGGTTGGTACCTTTGGCATATTTCAGAACTATTATTCTCAGAATATGTTATAAAATATAAGTAACTCTAAACAATACTAATGCTTCTCGTTTGACTAGGAAAGGATTGCTATCCCAGCCATAGTGATATCATCTTAAACGTTGCTGAGAAAATGTCTTTACAAAATGAGATACATAGCATTTTAAATATGTTACTAATTCAACTCCTGGAAAGTTAAAAGGGAAGTCAATCATTTACTCTAACATTTTTAAGAGAAACTTTTCCTGGATGAGACTTTTTTTAAGTAAATGTAGCTTTTGATCTATGGCATTCATTGTTAATTAGATATGTAGTGTAATTTTTATTCAAGTTGTAGTTTGTGTATATGTGTGTCTGTGTGTGTGTTTTAACACAGCATGAAAGTAAACTAATAGAACATAGGAACCTCAGCAACTATATCATTGAGAATATACACCACCTTTTAGTGAGGGTATCATCTGGAGATGCTTTATTATATTCCCTTTATTTGAAAAAGTACTTAGTCTTTAGCCTGTAACTTTAGATTCTTATTCTATCATTAATCTTTCCTCTTTAATTGACATTAATTATTTATTCCACAAATATTTATTGAGAATCTGTATTTTGCAAAGTAGTCTATGCCCAACTATTCAAGCATTACGAATTCAGATTCAGGAACTGAAAGAGTTATAAGACCATTTATAATAACCTCAGCCTTCCACAAATGCAGAAACTGAGGTCCAGTTTCATATTGCATTAAAACACACTTAGACACACACATATAAAAACTCCCTGACCAAAATTTCTATTGAGATTCAGAATATCTAGATTCAAAATATCTCCTATTGAACTACGTTGTCCACAGAAAACTATCTGAAATGTACTATATGTTAAATGTTGATATAATATTTATAGAGAAGCCTAAAGAGATAAGTCACTCTTTGTGAACAAATTATGTCATATAGTCATTACCTTCAAGCTATTTATAACATTTTTAAGATGAAAAGACACATTTGAAAAAATTAGGTAAAGTGAAAAGTTTAATTGAAAGCTTTCTAAGGGCAGGAGTAACACTTACATTATATTTGTTCTATTTTCCTAACATAGCTCTTCATTGTATATAATCAATATGTACAGTATTGATTAAATAAATAAAACTGTATATTGAAATATAAGGTACAGGTATTAGATACTCTAAATGACCAGAGGAAAAAAAATGAAATAGGAATATAAAAAAAAAAATTTAAGTCTTTGTGGAAGGTTTAGAATTTAAACAGAGCCATAACTAATGGCTATAATTTAATTCAGAACACCCAAGTTTCCAATTATTTGTTTCTCTTACTTTCTATTAAAATGTAATATACAGGTTCTCTGAGTTGTTTGCTTTCAAATTATACTTCTGAGCATGATTTTGTGGAACAAGCATGTTCATGAAAAAATACTATGATAAATATGTTAAGATACAGGTATAAGGATATTAATTGTTGTCTTGTTTGTAAGGGCATTCAAACATTGAACCAACCCAAACCTCTGTCAGTGAACTAAATGGTTAGTACATCCAAATGAAAATTAATGATGAATGTAGATCTAAAATTTTCATTATGAAAATATATCTCTAATATATTGTAGAGTAAAAATATCAAGCTGCAAAACTTTAAATGTATAAAATGATTGTATTTTTATTTGAAAAAGGCTATGAAAATACAAATAATGCAAAATAAGATAGTAGACATTTGTATTTATCTGTTCTCACACTGATATAAAGATAAGACATGCCTGAGACTAGGCAATTTATTTAAAAAAAGAGGTTAAATTGGCTCACAGTTCTGTATGTTGTACAGACTTGTATTCTACGGAGGCCTCAGGAAACTTACAGTCATGATGGGAGGTGAGAGGGAAGCAGGCACATATTCACATGACCAGCAGGAGAGAGAGAGCAAAAGGGGAAGTGCTACACACTTTTAGACAATCAGATCTCATGAGAACTCACACGCTATCACAAGAAAAACAAGGGGGATGTCTATCACCATGAACCAGGCACTACTCACTAGGCTCCTCCTCCAACATTGGTTATTACAGTTCAACATGAGATTTGGGTGAAGACACAAAGCCAAACCATATTCTGCCACCCTTAGCCCCTCCAAAATCCCCTTCTCACTTTCAAAACATGATCATGCCTTGCCAACAGTCCCCAAAAATCTTAACTCATTCCAGCATTAATGCAAAACTTCAAGTCCGAGGTCTCATCTTAGATGAGGCAAATCTCTTTCACCTATGAGCCTGTAAAACCAAAACCAAGCTAATTTCTTCCAAGTTACAATGAGGGTACAAGCAGTGGGTAAGTGCTCCTATTCTACATGGGAGAAATTGGCCAAAACAAATGAGCTACAAGCCCCATGCAAGTCTAAAACCTAACATGGCAGTCACTAATAGTCACTAATAAAAAGCTCTAAAATAATCTCCTTTAATTCTATGTCTCACATCCAGGGCACAGCGATGCAAAGGGTGGACTCCCCAAGACCTAGGGAAACTCTACCCCTGTCCCATGGCTGCTTTCACAGGCTGGTGTTGAGTGCCTGCAGCTTTTCCAGATGCACAGCACAAGCTGTTGATGGATCTACCATTCT
Organism: Saguinus oedipus; assembly: GCA_031835075.1. Taxonomy (NCBI): domain Eukaryota; kingdom Metazoa; phylum Chordata; class Mammalia; order Primates; family Cebidae; genus Saguinus; species Saguinus oedipus. Next base: position 146,662,867 of record CM063170.1, read on the forward strand.
GGGGTCTGGAGGACAACGGCTCTCTTCTCACAGTTTCATTAGGAACTGTCTCTGAGGGGATTCCAACCCCACATTTTCCATTCAGTCTGCCTTAGTAGAGGTGTCTCCATGAGGGCTCTACACCTGCAGCAGACGTCTTCCTGGATATCCAGGCATTTTCGTATATCCCTGAAATCTAGATGGAGGCTCCCAAGCCTCAACCCTTGCACTCTACACATCTGCAGGCTTAACACCACATTGAAGCCATTAAGGCTTGGGGCTTGCACCCTCTGAAGCAACAGCCCAAGCTGCATTTTCACCCCTTTTAGCTACAGCTGGAATGGGAGCAGCCACGATGCCATGTCCCAGGGTGCCATGTCCCAAGGCTGCACAGAGTAGCAGGGCCCTTGACCTGGCCCACAAAACCATTATACCTTCCTGGGCCTCCAGGCCTGTGATGGGAGGGGCTGCCATGAAGATCTCTGAAATGCCTTGGAGGCATTGTCTTGGTTATTAATACTTGGCTCCTCTTTACTTGTGTAAATTTTCCATACTTTTATGTTCTGCTTCCCTTTTAAATAAAAGTTCCAATTTCAGGTCATTTCTTTGTTCATGCAGATGAGAGTAGGCTTTCAGAAGCAGCCTGGCCACACATTGAATGCTTTGCTGCTTTGAAATTTCTTCCACCAGATATGGTAAATCATCTCTCTCAAGTTCAAAGTTCAACAGATCCCTAGAGCAGGGGCACAATGTCACCAGTCTCTTTGCTAAAGAATAGCAAGAGTGACCTTTACTCCAGTTCCCAATAACTTCCTTCAGCATGGACTTCATTGTCCATATCACCATCAACATTTTGGTCATAACAGTTTAGTCTCTAGAAGTTCCAAACTTTCCCTCATCTTCCTGTCTTCTTCTGAGCCCTCCAAACTGTTCTAACCCCTGTTCATTACCCAGTTCCAAAGTTAATTCCACATTTTCAGATATCTTTATAGCAATACCCCACTTATCTGGTACCACACACACTATCACAAGAATAGCAAGGGGGAAGTCCACCCCCATGATGCAATCACCTCCCAACAGGCCCCTTCTCCAACATTGAGGATTATAGTTCAATATGAGATTCGGGTAGGGACACAGAGCCAAACCACATCAACGTTTTTGTGTTCCTTTTTATACTTTTCAGAATTTACAAAAAGTCTAACAATAAAGATTTATTATCTATAAAAATAATAAAACATTTTTAAGGATTGTGGAGAGAGTTCTAAATTTACTCTATTGACTTACCATGGATATGAAAGCTCAATGATCTCCATTCTGGACAACTTTTACTGAGTACCTGTTATGACTAGGCACTAAGAACAGGAGTCAAAATCTATTTCTTAAGCCCCTCATGACCTCAGAAGGAAATGTAAATTGTAAATGGAGCTCCAGGAATCTATTTATTTATTCTTCAGTCTGGTCACTTCAGAGTGGTCCTTTTGTCATATGCTGATTTTTTTTCAAACAAAATTGTTAGATCTCTGTGTTCTGATGCACAGTTTCTAAATGATGGACACAATTACAGGTATCTTTCCATGTCTGACTTTTTAAATATGATTTCAGCTTTTATTTTAGATACAGGGGGTACATGTACAGGTTTGTACAGGGATATATTGAGTGATGCTGAGGTTTAGGATAGGGATCTCATCACCCAGGTATTGAGCACAGAGTATTTCAGCCTATAACCCCTCCTTCCCTTGTCCATGTGGTAATCCCTAGTGTCTATTGTTTCCGTCTTTATGTCCATGTATAGCCAAATGTTTAGCTCTCACTTATAAGAGAAAACACAGGTATTTGGTTTTCTGTTCCTGCATTAATTTGCTCTGGATTATGGCCTCCAGCTGCATCCATGTTGCTGCAAAAGACATAATTTCATTCTTTTTTGATGGCTGTGTAGTATTATGTATATGTGTATACATATACATATACAACATTTGTATGCATACTATATTTTCTTTACTCAGTCCACTAATGATGGGTACCTAGGTTGATTCCATGTCTTTGCTGTTGTGAATAGTGCTGCAATGAACATGCCAGTGCATGTGTCTTTTTGGTAGAACAATTTGGGTTTTTTGAGGGGGTATATGCCCTGTAACGGGATTGCTGGATTGAATGTAGTTATGTTTTAAGTTCTTTGACAAATCTCCAAACTACTTTCCACTGTGGCTAAAGTAATTTACATTCCTTCCAGCAGAGTATAAGTGTCTCCTTTTCTCCGCATCCTCACCAGCATATATTATTATTTGACTTTTTAATAGGCATTCTGATTGGTGTTAGATGGTATGTCATTGTGGTTTGCATTTGCATTTCTTTGATGACTAGTGATGTGCAGCATTTTGTTCATATGTTTGTTGGATGCTTGTATGTCTTCTTTTGAGAAGTGTCTGTTTGTGTCCTTTGCCCATTTTTTAATGGGGCAATTGCTTTCTGCTTGTTGATTTAAGTTCCTTATAAATTCTGGATACTAGACCTTTGACAGATGCATAGTTTGACAATATTTTCTCCCATTCTGTAGGCCAACTGTTTACTTTGTTGATAGTTCCTTTTGCTTTGCAGAAACTCTTCAGTTAAATTAGGTCCCTCTTGTCAATTTTTGTTTTTGTTGCAATTGCTTTTTTTGTTGTTGTTGCAATTGGCAAAAATTATTCACCAAGGCCAGTGTTGAGAAGGGTATTTTCTAGGTTTTCTTCTAGGTTTTTTATAGCTTGAAGTCTTACATTTAAATGTTTAACCAATCTTGAGTTAATTTTTATATACGGTAAAAGATAGGGTGATATGGTTTGGATTGTGTCCCTACCCAAATATCATGTTGAATTGTAATCCTCAATCTTGGAGAAGGGGGTGGGTGGGAGGTGATTGGATAATGGGGACAGATTTCTTTCTTGCTGCTCTTGTGATAGTGAGTGAGTTCTCATGAGATTTGGTTGTTTAAAAGTGTGTGGCATCTTCTCCCTCCCTCTCTTCCTCCTTTCCGGCCGTGTAAGATAGGCCTGCTTCGCTTTCACCTTCCACCATGAGGCTTCTCAGTCGTGTTTCCTGTACAGCCTGTGGAACTGTGTGAGTCAAACCTCTTTTCTTTATAAATTACCCAGTTTCAGGTTGTTCTTTGTGGCAATACAAGAATAGGCTAATACATAAAGATTTTGTTTCAATCTTCTGCCTAAATGGCTAGCCAGTTTTCCATGTACCATTTATTGTATTGGGAGTCCTTTCCACCTTGCTTATTTTTCCATTTCTTACTTTTAATTGAGATAATTCAGTTATCTCTTTTGCCTAGGAGGAGTACAAGCAGCACTAAGAGAGTTAGGACCAATGAAAAATATTTAATGTGTTTTGAGTTGACAATGAAAACTTATACATGTAATAATTATACTTGTATCCCATACTATATCATTTTCTCCTTCTTTTGAATATAATTTTAGATATTTAATTATATGTTACAGTAGTTATGTCTGTATTTATTGTTAATTTTAACATTGCAAATCCCAGAGGGTAGTATTTGTCATCTTGGATGCATTAATGCCTAGCACCTTGGCATGCCTGTGATGATAATATTGTCTGAAATTGGCTTGCTCAGAATAAGACAGAACATGTCCCAGGTCTAGTGGCAGCCAACCATAGTTAATTGTCTGTAATCGAGATGCCAAGAAAGACTCTGTAATGGATTCATTTCTAATCATCTGTGCAACTAGGTAAGGATACAGGCTTTAAAAAATACTCATCATCTAAACACACTTGATATTTGGGGGTTTTCATTGGTTATTCTTCTCTGCTGTTAGCAAAAACTCTTATGTAGTTTATGCAGTATTAGCAGGTAATAATAAGTTTCCAAATATTTTGCAGGAATTTACAAGCATTTTCATTTACATCAACTAATTTAATCTTTAGACCACTTCTAGGCAAATGCTAATATCTCAGTTTTACAGTGGAGAAAATAGAAGTCAAGTTAGTTTAAATGACTTGCCTAAAGTTACATAGCTAATGTGAAATAGACCTGGGTTCAAACTTATGTTTCCTGACTTCAAGTCCCATGCTTTCTCAACTATACCAAACTGCTGCGACCCCACCCTGGCCTTCAAAGTTGGAAATAGAGGGGTAGTACCAGGTATTACTGGGTTAACTCAACCTAATCATAATCTCCCCAGAAGCCACCTCTAATTGTTAATATTAAGCATAATTTATTTAGGTTCCATAAGGAACCACTGACAAGGTTTCTACCAGGATATTAACATACATTCCAAAGCTTTACTTCTGACTGAACTGTTACTCTCCAGCACACTCTTCCTAGACCAATTAATAGTGATCATGACAGTCAGCCTGTTATCTTAGGATTCAAAGAAAATATCTACATGAATAACAGCAGTCAATCCACTGAGGTCGTGACTACAATACTGAACCTGAATAAAATGTAGTTTACTAAATAAGATATGTGGATTCAATAAATGATATGGACCAACATTTCATCAGCAACTGCTAAAAATGTGAAAAATCATTATTTTTCATATATGCACATAATCATCAGACCCACTAAGGGTAATTCATCTGACCAAAACTTTCTGCTGCTAAGAGGTTAAAATGCATGTTAATCAGTAGAATTTAAGAAAGCCAGAGTAAAATGTAAATTGTGATGAAATCGTTAAAGGAATAACTTGAAAAACCTTCGGTATCCTGGCATAAAAGTGATTGTAGCACAGAGGATAGAATATTTTATTTCTTGACCTTGATTATGAGTATTGTTATAGGTTCTCGAATTGTTCTTAGGTCAGAATAAAGATGGATTAATTGTAAAGCAGTTAGAAAAATTAGTGTCTTCATCTCTATCTTTATAGTTAACAGCATAGAGAAATAAATCTCTAAACCATTTCTGAAACAGGATTTAACTGTCATTTCACTTATGTGTCTCTTCATTTTCATTTTCTTTTACTCTATAACAGAAGTTTTTAAAAATAAAACTATTTTTATTTTCTTTTTAACTCTAGGCCTGATTCTTCACTACCTGAGACGTTGAAAAAGGAGCACATCTCAGCTGAAAACATGTCCTTAGAAACTCTGAGAAACAGCAGCCCAGAAGACCTCTTTGATGAGATTTAACAGTCTCAGAAAATACTTTGATGTTTGCTAGGCTATGTTTTCTATTCATTTCTTAAAAATGAGAAAGCAAAATTTCAAGTCAGCGGCAGCTATTACTGTACCTTACAATTTAATTACATACACACTGAGTTGAAACCATTGTGCAAAATGGATTACACATGTATATGAAGATACCATTTGTTGATGACACTGCCACATTATTCTAAACTTTTCATTCAGCATGCCTATAATTACATAAAATTTCAGACTTTTTGTTGTGAAGGACACATTTATCATATTCATTCACACAGTATATGTAATAGCTGTCTAACATCCTGTCTAGGAAAATTTTGAAAATAGGACAAAGAAAACATCATTTTAATATGTCTTCAGCTTTTTTTGAATAGTCGTATTCAAACATCTTCTGAACATTGATGTTTGAGCATTTTAATTTGTGTGATGATATGTAAAATATAATTTTAATTTGTTTAATTTTAATAAACAATCTGAAAATCTGATAATAAAACTTTTTGATGCATTGAACGTTTTATGTTCTTAATAAAATGTGTTTAGGTTAACTTTTATCATAATAACAGGTTTTTAGAAACCGCTTATTAATGTAAATGTAACCCCCTTTTATGGCAAAAGAAAAGCATATTTTTCAGGGATTATTGATAAAAGATTTATCTTACCTATAAAAGGGCCCTTCTTGAAGAAAAGGACCTTGTCATAGCTGTTTATGTCCAAAAACATCTGACTCTAGTATCTTTATTGTCACTGTTTCTGCTTGTTAACCATTCATTCTGTCTTCACTTCTTACCCATTTAATATCCATTCCTTCCATGTTACTCAAAGTTAACAACATCAGCATTAACTGTGACCACCATGTTGCTAAATCCAATGGTTGGCCCATTCTTAGTCTTCATGTTACTAAGCTTCTGAGCACGTTTGATATAGTTGATCCTTTCTCCTCGGTAAACGTTTTTTTCACTTGACTTTTGCAATAGCCTATGCTCTTTATATTCCTCTTTCTTTCCAGTCACTCATTTTTTAGACTTTTTAGCTGATTCCTTCTCCTTTTCACAACTGTTAAATCTTTGAGTGCCCTGGGTTTAATTTTCAATCCTCTTCTTCTCATTACCTGCATTGTCACCCTAGGTTATTCTAGGTCATTGGTGGTTTTCAAATGCCATCTGTATGCCGATATCTCCAAAATTAGCATAGGTTTCTTTGTAGTCAAATTTTACATATACATACATATATATGGATATACATGCATGTATATATAACTTATTATTAACTTGTCACAAAAGGAGTTTCTTAAGCTCTCTTAAAAATTATTTGTGGCCAGGCACAGTGGCTCATGCCTGTAATCCCAGCACTTTGAGAGGCCGAGCTGGGTGGATTACAAGGTCAGGAGTTTGAGACCAGCCTGGTCAAAATGGTGAAACCCCGTCTCTACTAAAAATACAAAAATTAGCCAGGCACGGTGGCATGCACCTGTAATCCCAGCTACTCCGGAGGCTGAGGCAGGAGAATCGCTTGAATTTGGGAGGCAGAGGTTGCAGTGAGCCAAGATCATGCCATTGCACTCCAGCCTGGGTGACAGAGTGAGACTCCCGTCTCAAAAAATATATATTTGTATTGAATCTTGATACATCTTGGCATCCGTTTTTAAATACAGATTACCACGGTTATCTAGTTATACCTTTCTTCAGATGTCTTAGCACATCCAAAGCAGAAATTTGATTATCCTTATCATCATTTCTTCCCCAGTCTTACCCATTTGGGAAATTTCACTGCCACCTATGCAGTTGCTTCAGGCTAAAAACCCAGGAATACTCCTTGGTGTCTCTGTTTTCTCCTTGCACATCCTGTTATTTTTACCTCCAAAATACAAATTGACTCTCCTTCTCTGTCTCTGCTACAGCTATACAGCTACACTGCTTCTTCACTGGTCTCCCTGCTTAATTTTCTGTTCTCCTACAATGAAGCCAAACTAAATTTTTAAGTCTCAGATAAGATTATTTTCCTACCAAATTAAAACCTACCAATAATAAACCATTGCCCTTTGAAAAAAGTCTGCACCTGTACCATGGCCTACAGTGTCTGATATGATCCCACCACTACTTGCTCTCCAACCTGAATTTTTGCTCCTCTCTCTTTACTCCCCTTCCCTGTCCAGTAGGCCAGAGCTCAGAACCATTGTACCGCTAATCCCTCTGCCTAGAATGCTCATCTTCACAGGGTTGGTTTTTTTATCTTTCAGATTTAGAACCAAATGCCATCTCCTCAGGGGTACTTTCCCTGAAATATGCTTTTTTAGGGTAATCCACCCTCCCAGTCACTCTCTGTCTTATTAAAATATTTTTTATTATGCATATCACTCTCTGAAATTACTTTTTCATGTCTCCTCTCCAGATGTAGTATTAGCGCCTCATAGCAGAAACATGCCCATCTGCTTTCCCTCTCTATCCCCAGTACTGAGAACAAGATTCATAGAAGCTTAATTAGGGTTTGTTGAATGAATGAATGAATGTATATTTATCACAAGGTAGGTACTCAAAAGTTTTTTAAAATACTAAGCAATTTTGAAAGGATTGAAAGATTGAAATGTAGCTGGATGACTTGATACAAAGAAATAATTATTCAGAAAACTCAAGTACTCTTTGTGATTAATGATAAATAATATGTATATATTACATGCACATAGGTTTTTGTTTTGTTTTAGAGACAGAGTCTCACTCCATCACCCAGGCTAATGTGCAGTGGTGTAATCACGGCTCACTGCAACCTGCGCCTCCCAGGTTCTTGTGCCTCAGACACCCAAGTAGGTCTTACAGATTCCTGCCACCACACCCAGCTAATTTTTTGTACTTTTAGTGCAGATGGGGTTTCGCCATGTTGGCCAGGCTGGTCTCAAACTCCTAACCTCAAGTGATCCACCCACCTTGGCCTCCCAAAGTGCAGGGATTACAGGTTTGAGCCACTGCACCCTGCCGGGTTTGACAGTAGAGAGAGAATAAGAAAATTATACACATACAATATTAGTTATATCAGGAAAAGGATTTAACTGAGTCAGTGGGATAGCAAAATATTTTGAATAGAAATTTCCTGCATTTTAATTTCTTTGGTGGTTTACATGTAAAAGGTAAAAAATGTTTAAACATCTGAAATTTAAATATATAATTATAAACTACAAAATTCTACTCAGTCGCACTGGAGCTTCAGTATAATGCTGAACTTAGTACTATCCTAGATTTACTTTACATCTTTCCAAAGTGATTTTATACGTGAAATACCAAAATCTTAAAATAATATTATCTCACCTGAATAAACCACAAATGACTAACCAAAATCAGTATGCAAATGTATGTGTGTGTATATGTATGTCTGTGTATATATATACATACATATATATATATGTGTGTGTGTGTGTGTGTGTGTGTGTGTGTGTGTGTGTGTGTGTATACATATATATGTATATATATAGTGAAAGAGAAGAAACGTTCTCTTCTTTTGGCTATTAACTCACTGGTGATGAGAGAGATGTAGGGAAGGTATTTCCTAAGTAATAATAACAAGTTTATAAAGTTAATAATATTTAGAAAATGTTTGTTTATATTTCTGTAAGCAGTGGATCTTTGTAATCATTGCTGTGTGAAACTGATTCAGTTGGTTAGAACAGAACAAAATAAACCTATAATCTTTGTTCCTCCTTTATATGTCATATGGAGAAATTGAAGATGTGGTTTTTTATTTCTCGACTTAAATAGAGATCTATAGATTTGGTATAAACATGTCCAGATCCAATAATTTTATGCCATGTTTTCTCCTCACATTCTTTTCATTGTCTATACTCTCAACAGTTTGTTGCAAAACGCTAAAATGGAAGGCACAGAAATTGACTTAAAATGCATCCTGGCTTTTTTGACCTTATCATCCTCATCTCTAAGACACAAGGAGATTACATTTCTGAAGTTTTTTTAAGTTTAAAATGTATAATTTTTGGCCCTGGCATCAGATGGGGCTCCGGCCTCGTTATGGAAGTTCATGAAAGAAAAAATTCCCTCTCAATAGGAGATGTCTTTATTATGTGGTTTTAAAAGGTCAAGGAACTACTTTAGAAAAGTTTTTCTGAATGGCCTATAACTCAAATTTGTTAAATACAGAACCCTGTGTTTTTGAGCCAAGCAGCTCTTTATTGGGCAAGTTTGATTCAAATGTTTATTAAGGATTGGTTACACACAAAATACAGAACTGGGCCATGTGAAAAATTAAAGGATAAATTCATCCTTTCAACAAATATTTGTTTAATATTTGTGCCAGTCTCTCTTCTGGACACTAGATGTGGCAGTGAATAGCACAGACAAGTGTCCTGTTTCTGTTGAGCTTATATTCTAGAAATGAAAAGAATGGAGTGTATGGGAGAGGATTGCATTGAACTTTGGGCCTGAAACCACTGTGTAATGAACTGTAGGGAGTGGTGGAATAAATGATGTAAAAGAATACAAAATTAAAAAGTAGGGATAACAATCCATAAAAGATCCAATTAAGAGATTATCAGAAATTGGGAGAGTTGGAGAGTGAGCTGAGGATGCAACTGTCTGCCTCAGATCACGTGAAAATACCGAAGGTACTGGGGCTGTATTTGGGTGGGTACATGGCATTAATTCCTGCGTTTGTCATTGTGAATCATTGGAATGAAGAAGACCAGTTACAAGGTATCCTAGAAGCAATGTTGGCCAGGTAGTGTGAACAGTAAGCTAAGTTATGTCACAGAGAAATGACAAGAATTGAGCTCTGTAGTTCTAACTGATGCTTCCTTGGAAAGCTATGAGCTGCCAGAAAATCAGAGGTCATAGGGCCCTTGCTAGGTGTCTGGGAATTGGAAAGCAAAACCAAACAAGAGGTCTGGAGATCGATTTGCCCAGAAGAGCAAGCAACGCTCACCTTTTCATGTCACTGTCATTCTTGCACTCAGTATTATTTATAGAATCAATTATTAAAAATGAAACTAAATAGCTGACATCTAAATTCATAAAGGCCTCACAAATTTACCTATAAGGCAAGAAACCCCCAAAATAGGTAGTTACATTTTGTATTCATTTCGAAGATTTTGTGAGGGAAAATGATATAATAACAAAAGAACTATTCATGCATCCATTTATAGCTATTGTCTGAATTTAACGTTTTCACTGCTGATCTGACAGCTTCTAATAAAACCTTTTTAGGAAGGTAGACTCCATCTGCAAGTGTTCTGTGAACTAACCTAAAGTGGTTTTCTCTGTACTTGATTACTGGAAATGAATACCTCAGAAATACATTAGAACAAGCATTTTATGGTTCCTTCATTAACTGACCATCCACCATTGCTGTTCCTGACTGCCAACTCCCTTTCTTAGCTGCTCAAAAACACTCTCCAGCCTACATTAAACTCAGTTTCTCCCTTTCATATATCCACATATCCTCTCATTTAGCTGCTGTTTTCCTCCATTTTTTTATTTTCCTCTCCTCTGTTTGAATAAAATTCAATTTAAATTTTATTATTCATCTGTTAATTTTTCTGTTCTCTTTCAAAGGCGTTTCTTTTAAAACTCTCATGTCACAATCTCACAAGCAGCTAAACTTTCTAAATGAAGGTCTCAGTCCCCCTAAAGGCTCTTGGTTCTGCAGGTAAGTAAAGAGAGATTAGAGCCCTGCACCCATCTTGATATTGAGTTTTCTTTTAAGGGCTGGAGCAGTTTTGGTAGCCACTGTCCAGTAAATGGAATATAGACCATTCTTGAACCACTTACTTTTTATTTAGGGAAAATCTCTAACTTAACTGTAATCTTAGAAATAACACAGCCTGGCCAGGCGTGGTGGCTCATGCCTGTAATCCCAGCACTTTGGGAAGTCAAGGCTGGCAGATCACAAGGTCAAGAGATGGAGACCATCCTAGCCAACATGGTGAAACCCCATCTCTACTAAAAATACAAAAATTATTTGAGCATGGTGGTGTGCACCTGTAGTCCCAGCTACTCGGGAAGCTGAGGCAGGAGACTCACTTGAACTCAGGAGGCAGAGGTTACAGTGAGCCAAGATCATGCCACTACACTCCGCCTCATGACAGAGCAAGACTCCATCTCCAAAAAAAACACAACCAGTCAAATTAATATAGGATTAAACAATTTATATAAAACCTGCTCATACAAGACCCTCTAGGAATCTGTCTTTCCTTTCATCCCTCCAAAAGCTGGGCCAGAGACGAGGGCATATATAAAAGCAGTGTATTTGGGGATGTGATCTCAGGGGCCTGGGGGGTGGGGCAGTAAGCATAAAACAGGAAAGGAAGAGAGGGCACTTCAAGGATGCCTTATCAAGATGGCCACCCCATGGCTGACATATGCTTCATCCCACCAGGATCTTCCAAGGAACCTTTTGAAAGTTTTCTCGAAACTGTACATGCAGGGACGAAAAGGAAAAGCCTGTATCCATTAGTTGCTGTTTCCTAGTGGTCAAGGGTAGCCTGGAAACATTGTTCTCCCTAAATCAGGCCTCCTATGCATGAATACACAGCAGGTCTTGCAAGTGACCCACACTGCAGTCTGGGAGAAGCCCTAGGGCTGGAAACAAGAGGAGCAGGGGTGCCAGTTACACCTACTTATAGTAGGGGAAAGACTACCTGGAACTGAGTGCCAAAGAAATGGCTGCTATTGACACAGGGCTCCAAGGAGTTTGAAGTACGTACAAGAAGTGCCCAATATAGTATTCATGCTTTATGCCACATGGCCCTGCCCCACTTCCCACCCCTAGCCAGAGTTGATTAGATCAAGAGAATAAATGTCCTGGCTAACTTGGGTTCTTGGCCTGGCTGAACTTGGGTTTGCTGAAGAAGCCAATCTATGAATTAGCAGAGAAAGCTGATTAGAAGAGAGAGAAATGAGCAAATCTGAACACAGAAGCAGAACCCTGGGGGCTGATGGGGGAAGTAGCCATTAGCTAGGCCTTGATCCTTATGTATTTCTGGATCTGTTCCAATATATACATATCCTTAGAAATCACTGCCTCCTTTTCTGATGTTTTATTAGTTGAAGCGTTCTTTGAAACAAACAAGAAAATACAAAACTAATAAGGAAACATAATACCATCTCCAGAGAAGATTTCAATGAATTTCCATTAGCTTCAATTAACAAGTTTATTGCAAGTTAACACTACCATTAAAATAATACTTCAGGAGAGCTTTAATCAAGATTGGTGAAAACAAACTTCTGAATATGATAGGAAAATAAAATCAATTTTATAATTAAAATATGTGTAATTTTCCTAATATAAATGTTTAAGTTTATCAAAGTGCCATTACATGCAGCTATGGTCTTACTACATTAGCTGTATCTTCTAATCACTGACAGATTTTAGTAATAGAGTAAAATATATATGATCTTCACAGAGATGGCCACCATTGGTAGAATAATATCTATATTAATCCTTGAGACAATACAAAGCAACATAGTTTACTTCATCTTATCAAATAGTCAAGAGACTACTTTAGAGTTATAGTATTTTTATGCTATGATAAGGAGTTCTCTCTGTCACTCTCTCATATATGATCTGATTGAAGCCCTTACTAGAGTTCTACACAATCTACTGTGACAAGATGATTGTGGTGATGATGGGAGAAATGTGCTTAAAGGTGATAGTTTCATCATTATACTTTGCAAATATTTAGGGAATTCAAGCAGGTGAAATTTTTAAGAAACACTTACTGATAATATTAGAAACAATCTTGTTTCTCTCTCCTGAAAAAGATATAACACAGTATATTTCTCTGAGGAATTAAGTTTACAGAAGAGTAATTATATTACTATCAAAGATGAAATGATTCTCATGAATACTTGCTCTTTGATGCCCCACTCCATTAACTTGCTTTGGCCAATAAAATGTGGATGAAATAACAACATGCCAGTTTTCAGCCTTGAACTAAAGAGGCATTACATGCTTCTGCTTGGCCTTTGGGAGAGTCAAATCTCTGCCATGTGAAGAACATGCCCCAAGTAACTGCTGCCCCTCCCACTTGGGCTTCTGGTGAGCTACAGAGCAGAGCAGAACCTGATTCACATAATGGAGCCACACCCACTCCCCTGAAACCTTTAGAAGAGCCATCCAGCTGAGCCCAGTCTAGATAACCTGAACCACAGTCAACCATGCTACCCTGTGAGCATGAGTAATGCTTGCTACCAAAAGCCACTCCAGTTTGGAATAGTTTTTTTAGATAGCAGTGTTTTGACAATAACTGACTAATACAGTTACTTATATGGAATAACAATTTTACAACATTTGTAGTAGCTTCTAGTATATTCATGGAACAGAAATCAGGTATCTTCTGGCTGGAACCTGATAATAAAATAAACAAGAATTAGGAATGTGAATTTGTGCACCAGATCAAGCCAAGTTTCTACCATGCTTCTGACAGCTGTTGACTGTGAGTTATTTTCTCTAAACTTGAGTTTTCTTATTCATGCAATGAAAATAAGATGAGGCACGTAAAGCAGCACAGTGCCTGGTACACAGTAAGTGAGGAATATGTGGAAGATTTTATCATGGTTTTTACTATCATACGATAAAATCAACACAGAATGGCTCCACACAGTTATGTATAACCAGATTATCCACTAAAGTGATTCTTTCTTTCTAACTCCCTGTTTTTGGATTTCCCTAAGTCTGATGCTGTCCTAAAGATTTCTATGAATTTCTGGAGGATGTATTTTCATAGCTACTTCTGCTGTGAATTCTTGCTTCTACAGGACTCTGAGTCTCATTCATGTTTTATCAACACTTACTTTCTTCTTTTTCAGCTCTGTGCTGAGCCATCATGGAACTTACCTCTTTTTCTTTCATTCCCATGACAAATTTCTGTGTGTAGCAGAACTTATTAAAGGTTTAGGACAGAAAAGCTGTTTATCCCAAAGAAAGCCAGCAATTTATATTTGAATTTAGCATAACTCTATTCTTTTTTCTTTTTCTTTTTCTTGGAGATAGAGTCACGCTTTGTCACCCAGGCTGGAGTGCAATGGTGCAATCTCAGCTCACTGTAACCTCTGTCTCCCAGGTTCAAGCAAGTCTCCTGCCTCAGCCTCCCGAGTAAATGGAATTACAGGCATCTGCCACCTGCTTGGCTCATTTTTATATTTTTAGTAGAGATGGGGTTCATTATGTTGGCCAGGCTGATCAACTCTATCCTTTAAAGTCTTCTAACTTTCTACAAGAATTTCCCATTGACAACATGTATCCATAGGGCCCAGCCTCCAGCCATGTTATCTATTCCTTCCCTCTGTCCCGCCTCCCCGCCTTCTCTCTGCTTTCCCACAATTCCTGTTACTTTTTTATGCAGAACAACTGAGCTGCCTCTTTCTTTTGCTCATCTCTTGTTTTTATCAAATAGTCATGTAACATGTTTTCCTGTAACACATTTTCCCTAGTACTAAATGTTAATACTTTTCACTCTCTCACCACACTTGCAATGTCATGTTAAAGGTGGCACGACTTCCAGGCAAAGCAAGACCTGATTAAGGTATTGACCAATTTAATGAAGTAATGTGATTATCAAAAGTAAGATGAATTTGCCATCAAACTATAAGAAGTAAAGAATTCCAAAGGAAAACATCGTCTGTCCAAGTGCTATTTAGGCAAGAAAAAAAATCTATCTCATTGTTTAAGGTATGTTCATGTATTTATTTACTTATATTCTCCCCCAAAAGATAAAATTGAAATTCTACTATATGGACCACAACTGACTGTCTTTTCTTAGGATCTGGAATTTCACAGTCTGGTTACATCTGACTTGGGGACAACTTTTCATTTGCAACAATTGATTACCCAAAGGCTATGTGTACTTAAGAAGAATTTTATGTTGCAAGACTTATGGCATTTGAGGAAAAGAAGAAAAAAAGTATGTAATAAAACAAACACTATTGTTTTCTTGAGGAATTGTATACAGAATATTGCCACTTCTGAAAATCACTTCTTTCTTGGTTTAATTTTTCTTTTATTGCCTTAACCCATCATACAAGATATCAGTAACTTTCATAATTTTCTACAATCAGCAAATATTAAGTTAGGGGTTTTGGGTGATAGCAAACCAATGTATTACTGTACTTTAATTATCTTCTTTATCAATAGTCTTATTTATTTCAAGAATTTAAAATCTGAACTAAATGCAAGAACATGAGTCCGTGAGGTTATACAAAATGTTATCAACTGTGGTTAGAAGAACACAAGTCCTAATGTGTGTGTATGTGTGTTCAACCCTTTATTGAACACTTTGTACCAGGCATGCTGCCAGGCACTGGGGATATTAAAATGAAGACAACACTTTTGGCTTCCTGGTTTTTGGAAGGACAGACAAAGGAAGGAGGCAGACATGTAAACAGACAATCAAGATAAGTGGTAAGTTCTGTAACACAGATGTGCCCAGGATGCTCAGGGGCGCAAAGGAGAATCTGCCTGCTCTTTACATTGGGAGAGTAAAGGGAGAAGCAGCCGTGCCCAAGGGAAACTGGAGAAGGAGATAGATAAACTTTAAGCTGAACTCCAGGGAAGACCCAAGGTTTGCCAGGGGGCTGAGATACTCTTAGCCACTTGTGAGGCCCAGAGGAAGAAGAGAATATGGCCTGATCAGTATCTTATGGCAGGAGTGAACCCTAGGGTTGAGAAGGTAGATAGGCTACCCACTCTTGAACTTGGCTATAAGAATTTAGACTTTAACCTGAATAAGCAGCTGTGGAAGGATCTTAAGGGCAGTAAAGGGACAAGCTGATTCGATTTGTGCTTTTGAAAGGGAAGTGTGAGGGTAACGTGAAGGCACAACCACACACACTCAGAGTGCTCCTATTTATTCGCAGGCTGTGTAACCTGCTGATGTTATTCCCAGCCTGTCTGGGGAATTGTCAAACTCCACTTCATTCCAAGGAGTATCCATAAATTAAACTTTACAAACAGTCTTTGGAAGCTGAGAGACTACTGGCAGAGTGACACTTAACCTGCCTACAACCAAGAGACCCTCCTTCTAGTACTTGTCCCTTGGGTTTTGATGTAAGCAGAAGTGGTTTTATCATTTCCTTTAGAAGTGATATTGGGAGAATTTTTTTAAGCCTTTTGTGAAATTGACTTCCCTTTTTGAACCTTCCAAACCCTGCTTTGACATCTTCATTTTCTGCAGAATGCTACTCCTATACCTTTGAAGTAATTGCTGTCACCATCATTAACTCGCTTCTCTCTGCACCTCCTTCTGAAGTCTTTAGGTGCAACTGTGCTACTGGAAGCAGTGTTCACATTTCTTTCTTAAGGCTTCAGCACTTTGTACAAAGATACCTGATCTGGATCCCGTCCTTATGGAGGTTTGAGAGGAGTGGAGTTCAATACACTAGGACCATTCAATGAATGTTAAATAACATAAAGCATTGTGAACGAGGGGCTTAAATCCTGAAAGGAGACATTGTGAACTAGCCTTTTATTCCCTGGGATTTTGATCCCAGGACAATTAAGAGCTATAGAATATCCTTTTTCCCCAAATACAAAGTGGCAGAAATAGCACATTTTTAACAATCAAATTATATTTTGTTTTCAAGTTTCAATGGAAAACTTGAGACAGTATTTCTCATTGTCTTTCTAATAGACACTGGAGAAATAGTGGCTAACATTTCTAACATGTTAGCCACTATTTCTCCACATATTTTAATGGCCAAATGAAGGAGGAGGCACTTTTTCCACCTCCCTGATGAGTTTTGCAGTAACTGAACTTTATAAGAATATTTAAAAATCTCTCATGAGTCAATCTTCTAGTACACTTGAAAATAATCTGATTTTGTATTACTTCCCTTCATCTCCTTGTCAGGAAAGCATTAAAAAGCAGGCCATCTATGAATATGGCTGAATAGCACCATAGAATCATTGAGAATGTCTTAAATATTAAAACAACAACCAATGTCCCTGAACACCTGAAACAGGTGCCAGCATCCCTACTTGGGGTCACCCACCAGTCCTGTGAAGAGGACACCTACAGCAGACACTCCTTATGAAGTAAAGTATGGTTGAATCTTTATTTTATTCCACTTAATTAAAGAACAGTTGATAATCCTGTCTTGCATTTTCAACACGTGGTTCCAATTAGTGTCCACGAGCAGTACCCTGACTTTGATAAAAGCGTTGATGTGTGCCTTTGCTGCCTGTGCAATGTACCCTTTCATTTTATAAGGTGGCTGAAGTGCAGTTTTAAGTATATTTTTTCTTAATATTAACAAAAACCCAGGAGTATAAGCTTAGAAAATAGTGAAGAGAAGTGAGCACAATTTTGTTTGAATTGCCTTGCCATAGGCTTCTAGAAACCCTGTATGTAGAAGGCAGTTTATTTGGTAAAATCTGCACTGCTTATTTGCAGGGATGTATGCAAGAAGCATTACAGCTCATGAGAGTTGCACTCAGAGGGCATTCTATGGGAGGAGCTCTGTTACCTCAGGAAATACCACTTACTATACTGTAAATTTGCTTAATATGACCGGTCTGCTCAAAAGGCAATGGAAATCCCCATTCAAATAAATTGTTTCAGATTACACAATCACTGATGTGACATTTACCTTCAGTGGGACTCTTTCTGGGTAACTTCTGGGAGGGTGGTATGTTTTTAAGTAATAAGAGAAAACGGTTAGAATCTGGGAATTCGATGTGGAAATGCTTAATTTCAGTCATCACTTCTCACCTTTTGCCAAAATAAAGAGAAATAGCAAGAGGAAAAAGTAAGGTAAAACAAGTGAGATGTTTTACGACTGCTTCACATGGTGAGTGTTCCACACTGCCCCCAAAACGGTGGAATGATTTTCCATTTTAGGTCATGGGAAAGCATGATGCCTTTAGTCCCAGAAGGGTGAGACACTTATACAGTGATACAGCCCTTCATGAAAGCTGAAAACAATCCCCTTTGTGCCTGGCTTTTCAGAGGTACCATTCATTTTTTGGCAGATAATACACAAGTTAGAGAAATGTGTCTATCAGGAACATCCCCTAGATTCATTACAAATTTAATTATTAAGAAATAGTATCCAAAAGTGCCAAGGCAAGAACAAAGATATGAGTAGAGTAAAACTGAGCAAATGGATTTCTTATGACTAATTACAACTTCAGAAAAAAAAATAATTGAGATGATCTTTCTGATAGCTGGAGACTGAGTGACAATAGATACACTATGCCTTCTCTTGGTTCTGAAAATTATAAAATAGAGTTTGCCACTTTTCTAGAAGGGATCCCAAATAGTAACGTACTGAAACTGCAAACCTGTTCTTACAGAAATTACTTTTGCCCTCCCTCGGCTTATGACCCCTGCTAACCACTGGTGTTATACCTTCAACAGCAAAAGACAGAAGTATGCCATTTTCAATGAGTCCCTTTTTAACAGCCCCATTAACTCTTACTGAGTTGACTTATTTGTACATAGGTGAGTATTATACATCATTAATGAATAATTCGAGATTTAGAATATCTCTAAATCTCCAAATCATGATTCAAACTGAACTGTGCTATGGGTGCATTTTCTATTCACTTATGAAATCTTGAACTTCCCAACCTCCAAAACCAAGAGCCAAATAAATTCAGTTCATTATAGATCACTCAGGTTGTGGTATTCTCTCCCAGCAGAACAAACCTGCCTAAGACAGCATCCTTGATTCATCTATTTCTCTCACAACCCACATCCAATTCCCAAGCGAAATACACTCAGAATTGAATTTTGTTTTATTTTTTACCAACTGCAGAGCTAGAACAAGTCAGTATCCTATTTCAACTAGATTATTTCAGTAGCCTCCTAACTAGTCACCCTACATACAACTCTTCAACTAGGAGGCAGTGACCATTTTAAGATGCTGGATTCATATTCCTTCTCTGCTCAAAGCTTTTCCATGCCTTCTAGCACACTCAAGTAAAATGCAAGAGCTTTACCGTTGCTTACAAAGCTCTGGGAATGATCTGCTCCCACTCCAATTCTCTGGTTTATCTCCTACCCTGCCCTGTTTCACCCTCTTTTTGCTGCAAGCACACTCATGTCATTGCCATACTTTAAAGAAACCAAACAGCTCCTGCCCTGGCACATGCTGCATTTCCTAGCAGGAAAGCTTTTCCCCTTAGCCACAGAGTTGCTTCCTTACTTTTTACTTTTTTCATGTTATCGGGGAGGCCTTCCCTGACCACCCTGTGTAAAACAGCACCCTCCTCCAACTACCTGTCACATGAGTATTTTCCTTTCCGTGATTTTCCACACCACCCATCAGACCTGGCCTACTATTTAGTGTGTTTGTTTGTTTTTTTGACCATCTGCTCTCACCATATTGTAAACATCATTAGAACAGGGATTTAGTCTTTTTGTTCTTTCCTACAACTTTGTTGCCTAGAGCAGTGTTGGGTACACAGTAGATCCTCAATAGATATTTTTTGCATTAACGATTTAAATGTACATTAGTGATTAAGTTGATATCATGTTAATTACAAGAGCAACAAGCCATGGAAAAGTTTGTTGATTGATCTCATTACAATTCTAGTACAACAAACCCTTCACTAAATCTCACTTGAGAGGTTGTCTAAAGCGCAATATCAGACTGTCTTAGCATGGATAGCGTTCACATATTACATGTCTATGTGCAAATCATATGTCCAAGCCCTATCAATGTAAGACTGAAAATGAAATCATATTAACTTTAAATATTCAAAATAAAACCTTAGGCTTCACCCTGTGTGACTGTTGTGTTCTCTTTACAAACCCATCGTGCTCACTGTTTACTGGTTCAGCTAGGCATCAGGCTCAGGCCTTAGGTCTCTGTTCCTCGCACGGGCCACTGCTCACTTCTCTAGCTTCCTGAAAGAGTTTCGTCAGACTGCCGCCACTGCCACCAAACTGCTTCATTTCAAAAGAGGGCATTATGCTTTCTCTTGAAACTATACATATACACAGCACCATGGAAACCAGGCTGTCATTTAAATAAGTCCTTATCAAGCTCTTCAGTAATCTTCATGTTCTGAATCCAGTGGAGAAGATGGAAGAAGCTGGGATTACAGGCGCCCACCACCACACCCGGCCAATTTTTTTTTTTTTTTTTTTTTTTTTTGTAGAGACAGCGTTTCACCATGTTGGCCAGGCTGGTCTCGACCTTCGGACCTTAAGAGATCTGCCTGCCTCAGCCTCCCAAAGTGCTGGGATTGCAGGCGTGAGCCACTGCGCTGGCCTGTTTTAGTCAATCTTTTAGTGGCCCTCAAGTGTACACCATAGGCAGCTCTGTATACCATATGCAGGTGTGGAACTGGTTCAGATGCTGTATGGAGAAAACACAGCTAATGCAAGTACTTCACACTGTTTTTAAAACATGCTGTGGATCCTTATTTCAATGAGGTCTACACTGAATCCCCATAAGAAAAAAAAAAGGAGTTGCTGTGATTGGGGTGGGATTCTGTAGCTGTGTTTCCTTATCCTTTGTGAGCAAAATTTATTTTTCAAGTGATTGAAAAATATTTTTCAATTTATTGGTCTAGTGATTAGGAGAAGACACTTAACAGTCAAAGAATTGAGTTCAAACCCCAGTTCAGAGTGACCCATGGAAAGTGTCTTTCTCTCCCTGAACTACGGTTTTGTCTTCTCCAAAATGCAATCAATCATTCTAGGTGGTTCTGAGGACTAAAGGAGATAATATAAAACAGCACTGAGCACAGCGCCTGGTGCACAAGAATGGCAGAGTGAAGTGTGAGGGATTGTTTGAGTTCATATGCTGTCACTTCTAGCCTAGCCTAAAACTGTTAGGAGGGGAAGGATGAGTGTGGTGTGATGCCCGAGGCAACAAAACTTGGTGCTGGTGACTAACTACCCACTCTCCCTAGGGTAACAGAACAATTGCTGTTTTGTAAACTGGGTTAAATCACTCCCTGGTGTGGCTAACAGTGACTAATACAGCAGAAGGGAGTGAGCTCCCCTGGTGCAAGGCACTACTGGGAAGTTGGCTGTGCTCTGCTTCCAAAAATGTGGGTCATCAGTGAGCTCTAATTCTTATATATCCTACAATAGTTCTTAACTTGGAAAAAGTTTATTCATTTGCAAAAAAAATTTCAACTCTTACAATAAGTTAAATATAATTTCTGGGAATTTCTTACAGACATCCTAAAGTGAAATACAGTCCATTAATGGTGTGTTAATAGCCTTTTGACAAGGCAGACTGTGTTAGTGTATAAGATATTAGAATGGAGAGAGACATAGAACTTAGTAGATGATAGGTAACAGGGTATATGAACCAGAAAACTCATACTGAAAACTGGCCCCTTTTGACTACAACATTTAAATTCTTTAATTTTTGTCTAATAGCACAGTGAGGCACAATATTTCAACTAGAGGTGTTAGAAATGTTATTAGCATTAAGCAAATATGTAGCAACTTGTGTAACTTCTTAGAAGTGAGTCATATACTGTTCCTCATTTGTTCAAGATTCCTTTCTACAGGAAAAATGGCCCCTTTTGACTACAACATTTAAATTCTTTAATTTTTGTCTAATAGCACAGTGAGGCACAATATTTCAACTAGAGGTGTTAGAAATGTTATTAGCATTAAGCAAATATGTAGCAACTTGTGTAACTTCTTAGAAGTGAGTCATATACTGTTCCTCATTTTTTCAAGATTCCTTTCTACATAGTGCTGTAGACAGGATTGCAAAAGCCATGATCTTGCAAGAAACGGGATCTCCACTGCAAATGAGATTCACCATTAAAATACAAAAGAGGAAGCACAAGCCAAGCAAGCTGAGGTGAAAAAGCTAACGTTTTCTTTCTTTGTTTTCTTTTTAACTTTTTATTTTAGAATCAGAAGGTGCACGTGAAGAATTGTTACAGAGGCATATTGCAAGATATTGAGGTTTGGGGTATGACTGAGCCTGTTACCCTGGGATTGAGCACAGTTCCCAACAGATAGTTTTTCAGCTCTTACCTCCATCTCTCCCTCCCCCGTCTCGTAGTTCACAGCATCTGTTGTTCCCATCTTATGACACTGTGTACCCAGTGTTTAGCTCCCACTTAAAAGTGAGAACACGTGGTATTTGGTTTTCTGTTTGTGCATAATTGGCTTAGGATAATGGCCTCCAGCTGCATTCAGATTGCTGTAAAGAACCTGATTTCATTTTGCTTTATGGCTGCATAGTATTCCATGGTGTATATGTATCACATTTTCTTTATCCAATCCACCCCTGATGGGCAACTGGGTTGATGCCATGTCTTTGCTATTGTGAATAGAGCTGTGATGAACATTCAGGTGCAGGTGTCCTTTCAGTAGAATGATTTACTTTCCTTTGGGTATTTACCCAGTAACGGGATTGTTGGGTCAAATGGTAGTTACTTCTTAGTTTTTTAAGCAAGCTCCAAACTGCTTTCCACAGTGGCAGGACTAACTTACATTCCCACCATCAGTGTATAAATGTCCCCTTTTCTTTGTAGCCTCATCAATATCTGTTATTTCTTAACTTGTTAACAAAAGCCACTCTGACTCGCATGAGATGCTATATCACTGTGGTTTTGATTTGAAAAGGTATTTTTATTCCCATATATTTAATCTTCTCTACTCATTGCAACCTGGTCTAACTGGCTTACTCCAAACCTATACTATATTGCCACATCCCTGCCAAGATTCTGAGAAAGGACAAGATCCCCAAACTCAGGGATTAGCTATTTCAGAGGTGCTCTTAGTCCTCCTAAACTTCCCTTGGCCACTAAGAGGATTTTGGCCCCTTAAATCACATAATTGAGAACTTGAAAATGAAGTCACAAGATGTCTGATGCTAAGTTTCTAATTCCTGTTGCAGATTCCCCAATACTCCAATTCTCCAAGCCGTGGATCTTGAGCTGTGACTTCTGTCTGTCATAGGAAGCGTCCTCATCCCTAGAAGAAAGGTAGATCCCCTAGATCCATGTCAATCCTACTTTCCATCTCTTGCACAGTGGCTCAGTCAGACCTGCTTCTGATAAGTTCCCAGGAACAGAGAAATTATCATTATTTCCTCATATCTTTGCTTGTCTCTGAAAGACACAGAGGAGGGCTAGTGCATTTCTGATATCCTATTGCCTGTCCAAGTATGTTTCTGCATTTTAGAAATGTCTAAAAACTCCAGCTGAACTCATAATATCCCTTCCACCTTTAGCCATTCCTTGTTCCTACCTGGGCTTTGTCAAATTGGTGAATGTCATCACTGAATGCCTGGTCACCAAAGTTGGAAACTTCACTGTAATTATTATCATTGACTTTTTCATCTCTGTGACTAAGCATTGTCCCCAATTCTAGCCCCGCATCAATCTTTAAATTCTATTGTTTCTTCCTTTGTTATAGGAAATTGTCTCTATTCCCACTAACATTACCATCTTGTGTTATCTGGATCAATATCACAGCCTCCCACCAACTCTGTCTTCCTCTAACTCTGCCCCATGCCAACCCTTTCCCCCACTTTAGTCACTTTCCATCTCCATATTCTTCATTCTTCTGCCTTCACTGCTCTCCACTGCCTTTATAAAAGAAGTCCAATCTTCTTAAATTATCTTGCAAGGCCTGTCAGCATAAGCTGCCTCCTTACTCCGGTGACATTTTTAGTATTCTCCCTTTGTCACCCACTCCTTTTAAAAGGAGTGATCCACATGTTAGATGCATCTGAGAGAGCGAGAGTGCTGAGAATCAACAAGTGAACTGTGGACTCAGAGGTAAGTGGCCTGTGGCCATGCCAAGAGTGGAGTGATGGGACGGAAGCCAGAGCCAGGCGGATGGAAATTGGCTGCGACATGAGTGTGTGTAGACAGCAAATGTATGGACAAGTTGCTTAAAAAGTTGTGCCATGATAAAAGGAAGACATTGTTGATGCAGGAAGGAGAAGGGCTGACTGTGGGAACATACACATGAAAGATTGAAAAAATCCTTTGTAAGAAAGTCAGAATTCTCCTTAGGGTCACCAAAAAGGCAGACACACAGAAGAAGGAAAGCACCATTGGGCAAAAGTCCACAAACACATTTGAAATCAAAGATCTGATAAAATGTGCCAGAGAAAGTAAGAAAATCCCAGAAAGCACTCACAAAGTAAGTTTACAATGTCGCTGAGCTCTGCTTTGCACAGCAAGTCAGAACCGTATTGGTAGATTTTACTGGCCTGTTGTGATAACAACATAAAGAGAAACAGCTGGCACTGAAGTGCAGGAAATCCTTTTGCTTTAATACGTCATTAAATATTTAAGTCACAAAAGTATGAAGTCATACAGCAATCAACCATGTAATCACTTCCCAACTTAAGAAATAAAAAGAGTTATTAAATACAGTTGAACATCTAGTGAATCTAGAATTTAAAATGATATTTCTCTCAAATGTGCAAATTTCCAAAGTGCAATTTGTTTTTTAGCATGACAAATGTTTCCACTGTGAAAAGTCATAACCAACTTGTAGAAGTTTATACAGAAAATATTTTCAGTAAACAAAGTGGAGTGCAGAATTTCAAGAAGAAAGTGTGAGGGACGTGGTGATAAAAGCAAAGGAAGACTAGCAGATGTGCCCCAGGCCCTCCTCTTTGTCATCAATCATGTAAGCCTGTCTTACTCTGTGGTTCCCAAGCAGTAGGTCTTGGACCCCTGGGGGTAGCAGAATTTATTGTGAGAGATCTGTAAATCCATATGCACATTCAGTATGGAGAGACTAAATAAATAATATGTCATACACACACCTTATTTTTAAACTGTCTGTAGTTGAGGTGATGAATAACGTACAAGTTCGGTTACTTGCTTCACCAAATTAATAGCAGTATTTGATCATTAATGTGTTTTCTCAATCTACAGACACTGAAAGTACAATTTCTAGCATGACACAGTCCTCACACTCAAAAAATTTTGGGCTGTTGCTATTGTTATTTGCTAGCAAATGTGTAAAGCCACTGGACAATCGTTTAAATGGTAAATAAAAGTTTGATTTAATGTTTTAATAGTTTTTGCATTATTTAAAAAAATAATTTACAGTACATTTCATAAAACAAGCTTGTGTTATTCACTTTTTGTTTCTGTAGAATGCTTGAGTGCTAAAGCCCTTCTTATTCCACACTCAATACCACAAGGCAATCAGACCTTGGAAAATGAAATCGAACAACCAAGGGCCAGTCCTTTTGGATTCTGAGTGGAGTTTCTCTTGCTCTTTTGAACACTGCTAGTCCTTCCCTGGGTGAAAAAATGGAAGCAGAAATCTTGCCTTTCTTCTCCCTGCCTTCTGCTTATCATGCCCTGAGCCCCACTAGGCAGCTCTACCCAGCAGTGGCTAGTATTTCTACCTTTCTTTGCTTTATTCATGCAGAAGAGCTCAAGGCTCTTTGTGTACCCTCATTTGCCCAGGTCCTTAGCACGCACCTTCATTGAGTGTTGAATTGCTTTGTAGTCATAGGTTTCCAATGCCTTTGTTTTTCCTCACCAATAAGAGAATAAATGAATTGAAATATCTGAGCATATAATTCATATTGTTTGCTGAATGAAATTGATTGGGGAGGAAAAGCAATGGTCCATTATTTTCTCAACTTCTCTTTCTCATTGTTGTCAACTGAACAATAGAAATGTTCTTTTGAATACAGTCGTGTTTTCCAAAAACTCTTCACTGAAATGTTTTCTAAAGTTAGACAGTACAAAAGATGCCACACTGACCCACCATCATTACTTTGAGTTCCAGAATGAGAAATTGAGTTCTTTATGAATTGTCTTTCAATCATGATCACATAAAGAAGAAAATCTTAATTTAGTGTTGATGTGTGTTTAACACTTTTCACATTGCCCTGTGCCCTTTCTCTATTTTTTTAATAGAAAGAATGTCTACACCTCACATTTGTAGTCTTAAGCAGAAGATAACAGTATTTACCCAAACTTAAAGCATTGTTTTATATTCATTGTGTATCTCTACATATACAATAGCTACCTTCTACTTAAGGCAAATAATATGGTTTGTAAATCTGTTTAGAGTAGTGATATAATCTTTTAAAATAATAGAAAAAGTAATTTCATTTAAAGAAAAATATTATACAGATAATTGATGGTTTCATGGTACAGAAGAAAACATGTAAGTTATTCAAAAACAAAGTTTGTGAGGACCTGCCCCATCACAAAGCAAATACATTAGTGAGAGGCAGAGAGTATTAACCTGTGATCCTGAACTCTGGCAATGTGGAAAAGCCATTCATCACCCAGCATCCTGAATATGAGGACCCAGAAGAGGTTACTTTTATGGCCATATGAGGTGAGTGAGGTGAGGAGGTGATATAGTTTGGCTGTGTCCCCAACCAAATCTCATTTTAAATTGTAGTTCCCATAATTCCCACATGTTGTGGGAGGGACCAGGTACGAGATAATCAAATCATTGGGATGGTTTCCCCCATACTGTTCTCATGGTAGTGAATAAGTCTCACAAAATCTGATGATTTTTTAAGGGGTTTCCCGTTTTGCTTGGCTTTTATTCTCTCTTGTCTGCCACCATGTATGATGTGCCCTTTGCCTTCCACCATGATTGTGAGGCCTCCATAGCCACGTGGAACTGTGAGTCAATTAAACCTCTTTATCTTCGTAAATTACTTAGTCTCAGTTATGTCTTTATTAGCAGCATGAGAATGGATTAATGTGGTAGGCATGTGTGTGTCCTCAGCCTGACCAGGCTTTCTGCTGCATGTGTATACATTGTTACCCATAGCACTGTTCCCATGTCTTTGAATGTGAAGAAGAAGAATAAAAGAAATGTAGCTTTCATTATGTTTTTAACCTGGCAGCACATCACTTTTCCCATGTCACAGTGTCACAGGAGCCATTCATACAAGGGGTTTACTACATTTTGAGATGCTGACAAAACAGTTCTCAAGTGCATTGCTCAACTCCAGTCAGACGTCACTGGCCATCGTTTCAAAATCAGTGGGTGTAAAACTTGCTGTTCCTTTCTATTTGTGAGATAATCCTGGCTCTCCCTTCCCCTCCAAGATATGGCTGCCAAAATGAATTAATGCCATACCTACTCCATTCACGATGACCTCCAAAACAGAAGTAAATGTTTCTTATGCTCACTGAAAACATTTTTCCCAAAAGACTGCCAATATAAATGCCTACTCCAGTGATGGATAATTCCAGCAACACTTTTTTTTTCAGCCAAGTGAAGATAGCCTCACAAGTGGGATAAGTGAACGAGAGTCTCTGACTTTGACATTTCAATCCTGGATCATTCACTGCCTAACTCTGCTCTCAAATCAACCACTTAACCTCTTTTTTGGAAGTCATCTTCCTTGAAAATGAGACCTACTAGCATGTACTTCTTGTCTAAGCAACAGATAAAGTGGAAGCTGTACAGAGGCAGTAGACACAGCCTAACACAGTGCAGAAGTTCTTTCCAGAATTTTTTTTTCTCAAAAACATTCTTAAATCACACAACTTAAATCACAGCAAGTTTTACAATCAATGTCAAATGTGGCAGTCAGACAGGAGGCCCTTCCTTCTGCTGAAGACTAGGCCTTTTGCCTTGTTTGGGCTCATTTATCATATATTTTGATGTGCTTGTAGATATAGTAGACACTTTTTTCCCCTTATATTCTTCATTTGGTGAATATTATCTAATTGAGTCATTTTATTTATTTTTTTGTTTTAGTTCTATTTGTTTTTGTGCTGTGAGACTGAATTTCCAGATAGCTGCCAAAAATGGTAAATATACTCCTTGCCTCCCAAAGACAGAGGTTTTATAAAATGAGGATGCCATTTGTTACCCATCAAACATACTTTGCCTTTTGGCATTACTTGAAATATGGTAAAGACATACATTTCTCCTCGGGCTGAGACTGGATAGCAAAACTTGATCTTAGAAATATACAATTTCTAATTTATTTTCCTCAGCCATTGCTGAAGAACTGAATTGAGTTGAAATACGTATTTGCTGAGCAGTAAGAAAAAGTGTTGAGAGAAGAACAGACTTCATTTAAAAGTGGCAAGACAGAAGTAGTGTCTTGTGTGACAAATTGGTTTGTATGCTTGAGCCAAATAGTTCGCAGAGAGCAAGAGGCTTCCAGTTTTCGGAATATCACGACATACACTGTCAACTCCTGCTAGTTATTTTCTTCATGATTCTCTAGTGAACTAAAGAAGCAAACTGACATTCAAAAGATAACCTCTGTTTAAATAAAAACACAACATACACCAAATGATTAGTCATACTAAATGCTTTGATATCTCATTTTAATAAGGGACTCGTTGGATTAAATTTTAATTCTCCAGATTTAAGGTAAAACATATAGTTAGTGAATTTTTACAACTTTTATTACTATAAAAAAGATAAACCGTCATTTATAAAATAATATGTAAACCTTTCCTTGATCCTGAGGGGTCAAAGGAACAGGTGATGACTAATAATACTGATAAGAAACCATATTTGAAAGATTGTGGTGAATAAAATAAAAAGGCCCTGGGGACAATTTTGTTGTGCCTGATTTGGCCCAATCTGTTGACCACCTTGGCTTTGAATTCCTCTCATTAGAAACAGTCTTCAGCAAAGATAGCCATTAGGCAAATTACAAACAGTGCATTAATGTATTTGATGAGATTTTCTACTTTTCATTCTTTGAAGCTTTGAAAACTACTGGTGATTATTATAAATGAAGTCCATTTGCACACTGATTTTTCTTTATTTCTCTTTAACCTTGATTTTGGCCTCAATCTCCACCAAGGGGAAGTAGCATTGCTACTAATCCCATCTTGGCAGAATTATTGGGTTCCACCCCACCAGTCACCAAAACATTCAGGTTTAGTCGGAACACTAATTCGTCACTTCATAAAACGAAATCTTTTCTCCATCCCACCATAACCTGTTCATAGACCAAAGGGAGAGTGAAAGAGATATGAATCAACTCACTGAATAACAGGGCCAGGCCCTCCCAGATGTGGAGAGGTCTGAGACATTTCCATTTTTGGGTTTTTTTTTTATTATCCTTGAAGATTTAAAATAAAATGAAGAAGAAGGAAATGTCAGAACAGAATAGCAAAAATTATAACAGATTTTAAGTACTTCAAAATCATGCTGTAAACACATAAAAAATAAAATAACCTCGCTGGATGGCAAGATCCCTCCTGAGGACCCTTATCTCTCAGCCATCATAGCTGCTGCTCAGAGGTGGATGGAAGTTTTAGGACCAGTTAGCCTCATTTCATAAATAAACAAATGTGAAGAATGTAAATGATGTGCTTTAGAGCACAGCCAATTAGCTGATGAGAAAGCATATGGCAATGGGCTCTCTATGCAAGTGGAAGAAACATGAAAGGCACAGAAGAATTTTTGGGTGTGTGGAAGGGCTACTCAAAATTGATAAGGTGATGAATACCAAGAGCATCATTGCAGTGAAAATAAATATTGGGTAAAACCACCATAAAATGACTGAGTCATGCCCAGATGTGGCATATCAAGACTCCAGACTGATATTCCCTCATGATTTCAGTAAGAGCTGCAATTATGATGTTACCTCCTAAGATGGAGGAAAGACAGCTTCTTTTTTTGAAAATTTCTTATTTCTAGTGTTCTTATTCCATCTCTAGTTCCCCAGTATGGAGTCTATGTGAGAGCCCTGTGGAGACAGATGACAACATTTTCCATAGATTTATTAAGCTAGAAAGCAAGGATGTTAGGATTTGATTTTGAGTCAGTCTTTTGTGAGACACACTCTTCTTTGAGTCATGCTTTAATAATTTGGAACTCAGCAATGATTTTATTTATTTGGGGCAATTTTACTTTTTTAGAGAGCCAGAATAATTCTTTCCTTTTAGATATCACAAGCAGACACTGGAAAAAGCAGACACTGGAAAAGCTGCTTTTTGTATCTTTCTCATAGGATTCTGGGCTCCTTAGCAACTTGGCCAACCATCTTGAATCAAAAGTTGGGGAAATGCTATTGGCTCTGTTTCTTCATAGATCATTTGCAGCTGTTACCTCAACACAAATAGGAGACCTTCTGAATTCAAGAAAACTTGAATTTTTCATTGGATCCCCCGCGTAAAGATTGGATGCAATGATTAAAGGAAGTATCCAGCCCTGTGCTGTGAAGATGTCAAGATACGGATATTACTCTGCCATGAGTGGAAATTTAACCTGATACAAATATTCTAGTAGGCAACTTGGCAATATGAATAAAAACCCTCAAAAAGTTTTAAATTCAAGATGGCAGACAGAACACATGTATTAACCTCCTATTTCTTCCAAGATTTTTGAGTTAAACATATGGATATATAGAATAGAATACCCCTTTAAATGTGTATGTCTCAGAGTTAAGTAAGGAATATTAAGTCAAGTAAGAATTCAGTAGAATTCAATACAGGGAAGTATGTATGAAGTTGTGGGAAGACCTAAAAAGTCAGATACATTAGACACACTCATTACCATCACTAGGGCTGAGGCAACCAAGGGAGAAGGCATTGCCAGAGCCCAGGATCCAGGACTGCCTGGCAGGAGCTGGAACCATGGATTAAGGGGCTGTTTGGGATCTAAATGAGATGGAAGAAACGTAGCCACATCAAGAGAGAATGCCCAAAGCAGAAAGAAATGGGAGAAATAACCTGTTTTCTTCCCTCTCTTCCATATCCCACCAGCATTTCTCAATGACTCAATCTTGATGGAAGCCAGTTGACAAGAAAATGTCATTTGCAGGGGTCACTTCCCTGTGGTAGAGAGCAGAACCTGGCACAGCAGACAAAAGAGAGTAGTGTATGCGCATCCCTAAAGGATGAGACATTTAAAAAATTCCTGCAATATGAAAAGTAAATGGGAGCCATTTAATAAAAGAAAAGGGCAGAGAAATTGTCAGCCTACAGTAGACTCTGAGAGCTCTGCAAAAGAAAAGAGTAAATCTACCTGTGGAATCCCTGAGATGTCCTGAGTTCAGAAGCTGAAATCAGAAAGAGTATTTAAAGTCCTGACTATGCCGGAATTCTTCCTGTCAGTGCCTCATTGCCAATGTATACAACAGTGAGAAGGCAGCCAACAGTTAACCCCAGGCAAAATGTATAATGAATCCTTAATAAATAAACTGAGAAAACTGTGGAAAGTGAAATTTTCTGAATTTACAGGTGCCTCAAAGAAAAGCCATTATCATTCGGGAATTTGCAGGGACTCAACATGACAGCAACCTCCCAATCCACTGATTCCACATCAGAGTTACCGGTCATTGCCTGGCCCACTGCAGCAACAAATTCCGGTAAGAAAAAAAAAAGAGATCTATTATGAAAACAATCTTACACAAAAGCAGAAACGTCTATTCCATCTGCTCAGTCCACATTTCTTAATAACAGACAAATCACTAGCATGTAAAGTGAACTAGCAACATAAAAAGAGAAATAACAAATTTTATGAAGTAGAATAATAACTTTGGAGTAAGATGAAACAATTTAGGTAACAAAAAAAAAAAAAGATAAAAATCATTCTTATAAATGTTTTCCAAAAGATTCAAGGAGGCCAGCTGTGGTGGCTCATTCCTGTAATCCCAGCACGTTGGAAGGTCAAGGCAGGAAGATTTCTTGATTGAGACCAAGAGTTTCAGAGCAGCCTAGGCAACACCACGAGACATCCTCATCTCTACAAAAGAATAAAAACAAAAGATTCAAGGAAATATTACACCTACAAAAGCAGAAATAGAACAACGAGAGAATGAGAAAGAGGTCTTAGAGATTTAAAGTATAATTTCCAAAACTTGAAATTTATTAGAGATACTGGAAATAAAATCAAAGCAGGTTACGAAAATGTTAAACAAAAAAGTAAAAGATAGAAAATATGAGAAAGAAACTGAGAGGGCCTCTATTCAACTAATACAAACCCAGAAGGAGAGAAAAGGCAAAATGTTAAAACTATTTAAACAAATAATAAAAAGATACATACTAGAGCTAAGAACAGGGGTCTTCCATTTGAAACGGCCCACAGAATTTCCAACTCAATGAATGAAAACAGATCTCCGACTAGCCACATCGTGATGAAATTTCAGAACCATATCATTAAAAACACAGAGCCCAAAAGCTTCTAGGAAGAAAAAAAACTCTCCAGTCACAAAGGAGAAGAGTTGAGGTTCTAGAGTAAAATTGTTTTCCACCTAGAATACTCTATAATGTCAAAGATACAAGCACTAAGTACACATATCACCTGAGTATCATCTCTTAAGGAGCGATTTGAGTGTGCTTCACCAGCAGAATCTGGAAACTAGGAAGGTGTAAACAGAAGAACTGACCCAGGACAAAGTCAAAGGATCATCCAGGGGTGATGGCCAACCTAGGGAGCAACCAATCTTGAGAGTGGTAGGACAGTAATCCCCAGGGCATAGGCTTCTGGGACAATATGTAGCTTTTTTGAACAGCTAATATCTCTTAGAATGTGAAAAATCTAAAGAACAAATAACAATAGTGGGATGGGAAGTTCTAGAAATTCTAGGGGAAAAAAATTGTACAAGAAAATCTTGATCAAATAGGATGCAAACTGAATTGCTGTGATTTTAAGAAATCTGTGGACAAGCATGCTACTATTCTTTGGGTGGCCCACATTCCTGTACAACGGCTCGTGGAAAAGGCGCCAGAAGCCTAGTGCATCACTTTGCATAGTACATACCTGTTTTTGTATTAAAATGTAACACTGCCAAATCACCATATTGTAAAGTTTTCTACTTTAAGAGAAAACCTAAGGACATAACATGCAAGATTTATTTGTGTTTGCAGGAGAGCACAGAAATGTTAACTACTGAGATTACTTAAAAGTCAAAGCAAAACAAACAAGAGGTGGAACACAAGTTTTCTGAGGAGAAAGATAGAAGAAAAAATGTAACACCAACGATCTCATTTTTAGGGGAATGGTCAAGTACCAAGAAATGCTGTCAAAACTGGAGGAAAATAAAAACAGGAATTTAGCCATATTACTGCAAGATACAGAATAAATCAATATTAAAGCTAAAAGTAATAACATAGCAAACACCAAGAAAAGAAAATAGGAGGGTGTAATAAAATGAGCGAATCCTTATCTTCCTCTCAGGGAGTGACTGCATATTGTCTAAAGTAGTTAAACAAGTAAACAGAAGAATACACATACTATCTAGCCTTGAGACTCAAATGTGTGGTCTGCAAGACCAGGAAGATTGACATCACTTGTTAGAAAAGCCAAATCTCAGCAAAACTACTGAAATGGAATCTGCATTTTAGCAAGATCCATGCATGTTAAAGTTTGAATAGCACTTTTCTGAACTAATGATTCTCAATCTTTGCTATGCATTATTAGAGTCATATGGAGAGCTTAAAACATTATTTTATAAAGAGGAAAGCCCAGTCCCCACCTTAAGAAATTATGCTTTAAATGGTCTGGGATGGAGTCCAGAAATCAGTACTTTTTAAAAACAGTTTCAAGGAGGTTCTAATATGCAGTCATGGGTTAGAACCTGTGATCTAGAATACTAGTAGTAAGTGACCAATAGAATAAAAAAACTGATTTAGAAAATTTGTTTCTGAATCTATCTGGGCAATGTGCTGAGGATAGAGAAACATGGGGAAGAAGACTTGTTTTAATCATGAGAAAATTTTTATTTGATCTGTACCATGCCACATGTACTGCTTCAATATAATAGATTTGTCTTACATGCATGTATACTTTGATTCAACAATTATACTTCTAGGAATTTTCTAAGCAGAATAACTCATTAATTATGAAAAGTGTATATTTGTGGAAATTCATCATAATATTATTCATAATCTTAAGGATTGTAGAAAATATAAATGTTTATCAAAAGAACAATAAATAAAAATGTACAACACAACACCATAGCACACTTAGTAAATAATAAACACCTGAGGCCAAGCGCAGTGGTTCACGGCTGTAATCCCAGAACTTTGGGAAGCCGAGGCAGGCAGATCACAAGGTCAGGAGTTTGAAACCAGCCTGGCCAATATAGTGAAACCCTGTCTCTACTAAAAAATATAAAAATTAGCTGGGCGTAGTGGTGCATGCCTGTAGTTCCAGCTACTCGGGAGGCTGAGTCAGGAGAATCACTTGAACCTGGGAGGTGGAAGTTGCAATGAGCTGAGATCATGCCATTTCACTCTAGCCTGGGTGATAGAATGAGACTCCATCTCAAAAAAAAAAAAAAAAAAAAAAAGGAAAGAAAATAATAAATACCTGGTTAATGTATTGCTATAGATCTACACTTGTAACAGAACTGTTGGTTGTCCCTTAATATCCATCTTTTCCCTCTTTTATTGTAACATGGCCTTTGATTTGGGGATGGTCACATGGCCAACCGGGATGATTTTTCCACCGTCTCTTGCAATTAAGTATATTCAGGTTACTCAATTTAGCAACGAGATGTAGGGAAAAGTTGTGTTTGCAATTTCCAGAAAGTGTTCCTTACAGAGAAGATATGCCCTTTCCCCCACTCTTATTCTTTTTGTTAGCTTGAATGTGTCACTGGAGCTGAAGAAGTCATCCTAGACAGTGAAGTGATGTAGGAATGGGAGGTTATACTTGCCAGAGCAATAACTAACATAGAAAAACAGCCTAAGCCCCTGATGCCATGAAGCACCATAACAGCACTGAAATGCTTTTCTCAAAACTTCCACATGAAAAAACAAAAAATTAAGTTCTAGCTTGTTTAAGCTAGCATTACCTTTTCTGTTCTGTTACTTGTAGCAACCTCTAATACTCATTAACAAGAAAAAGAGATCAAAGAAAATGTACTGAAAAAGATGGGTTGCAAACAAGAATTTATTTTGGGAACAACCAGATATAAGATAAATAAGAAAACAGACTTGAACAACACTATAGACCAATTAGAACTAACAAACACTCTGCCAAACAACAGCAAAACCTACATTCTTCTCAAGTACACATGAAATATTCTTCAGGATAAACCACATACTAACTAGACCACAAAACAAGTCTTAACAAATTATACAAAATGTATTTTTTAATGACATTGGAATGAAACTAGAAATCAATAACAGAAGGAAAATCCACAAATATTTGGAAAGTAAACAATACAGTCTTAAAATCAGTGAGTCAAAGAAGTTGCAAAGGAAATTTAAAAAATACTGTGAGACAAATTAAAATAATAATACGGCATATAAAAATTTGAGATGGGATGGGTGCAGTAGCTCATGCCTGTAATCTCAGCACTCTGGGAGGCCAAGGCGGGTGGATCACTTGGGGTCAGGAGTTCCAGACCAGCCTGCCCAACCTGGTGAAACCCTGTCTCTTTTAAAAATACAAAAAAATTAGCCAGATACAGTGGTGAGCACCTGTAATCCCAGCTGCTCAGGAGGCTGAGGCAGAATTGCTGGAACCCAAGTGGCAAGGTTGTAGGGAGCCAAGATCACGCTACTGCACTCCAGCCTGGGTGACAAGAATGAAACTCCATCTCAAAAAAAAAAAATGAGATATAGTGAAAGCAGTGCTAAGAGGAAAGTCTATAGCTGCAAGCAAACATTTAATAAGAACAAATATCTCAAATCAACAACCAAACTTTACACCTCAAGGAACTAAAAAAAAGAACAAATTATACCCAAAGCTAGCAGAAAAAAAGGAAATAATTATGATTAGAGCAGAAACAGATAAAAGAGATAATTTTTTTTGACATCATGAAAATACAAGTACAGGTTTTGTTAAAAGATCAACAAAAAGAGATAAAACTAAAATAACTAGAATCAGAAATGAAAGAGGGGTCACTACATGAAATAAACAGGATTGTATGAGAGTAATTTTTAAAATTGTATGCCCACAAATTGGATAAACTAGAAGAAATGGATAAATTCCTAGGAATACACAACGTACCAAGACTGA
This sequence comes from Saguinus oedipus, assembly GCA_031835075.1. Lineage (NCBI taxonomy): Eukaryota > Metazoa > Chordata > Mammalia > Primates > Cebidae > Saguinus > Saguinus oedipus. The sequence goes on from CM063170.1 coordinate 146,698,814, forward strand.
ATCATGAGAAATAGAAAATCTGGACAGGCCAATAGTTAGTAAAAAGAGTGAACTTGTACTCAAAAACTTCCCCAAAAAGATAACTCCAGAACAGATGACTTCACTAGACAATTCTACAAAACATTTAAAGAGTTAACATCAATCCTCTTCAACGTCTTCCAAAAAAATGAAGAGTAGGGAACAACTCCAAGTTCATTCTATGAGGCTAACATTACCTTGATACCAAAGTCAGACAAAGACACTACAAGAAAAGAAAACTACAGACTAATATTTCTATTGACTATTGATGCAAAATAATCAATGAAATGCTAGTAAACTGAACTCAACAACACATTAAAAGGACTACACACCAGGACCAAGTGGGATTTATTCTTTGAATGCAAGGATGTTTCAACATACAAAAATCAATCAATATAATATATCATATTAACCAAATGGAGGACAAAAAAACACGTGGCCATCTCAACTGATGCAGAAAAAGGCATTGATAAGATTTAACATCCTTTCATTAATAAATACTCAGCAAACTAGAAATAGAATGAAAACTACCTCAACATATGAAGACCATACATGATAGGGCAACAGAAAACATCATACTCAATAGTGAAAGACTGAAGCCTTTTTTTTAAGATCAGGAGCAAAACAGGAATGCCCGCCTGGTCTCACGATTTTTATTCAGTATAGTATTTGAAGTCAGCCAGAACAATTAGGCAAGAAAAAGAAATTAAAAGAAGTAAAAGTATCTTTCACAGATGACATGTATATGTAGAAAACTCTAAAAATTACACACACACACACACACACACACACAAACGTGTTAGAACTACTAAGAGAATTCAGCAGATTTGCAGAATACAAAGTCAACATATAAAAATTATTTACACTTCTACAAACTAACAATGAACAATATGAAAGGAAAATTAAGAAAACAACTTACAGTAGCATCAAAAAGAATAAAATATTAGAAACAAAGTTAACAGATGAGTTGAAAAACTTGTACAATGAAAACTATAAAATATTACTGAAAGAAATTTTGAAAGATACAGATAAATGGAAGGATATTCCTTGTTCATGGATGGGAAGGCATAATATTGTTAAGATATCAATATTACCAAAATGACCTATGGAAGAGAACTCTTACTTTCTGATTTTAAAACCTGTTACCAAACTACAGTAATTAAAACAATGTGGTGCTCACATACAGACAGGCATCTGTACCAATGGAATAAAATAGAGAGCCCATAAATAAACCATTGTAACAATATCTTCAACAAATGATATTAAGAAAACTGGATATACGCATGGAAAAAATGAAGTTGGATCCTTATGTCATATACAAAATTTTACTCAAAATTGATTAAAAACATAAATGTAAGACTCAAAACTATAAAACTCCTTGAAGAAAACATAGGGGAAAATCTTCATAATATTGGATTGACCATGATTTCTTGGATGTGACAACAAAAGCAGAGGCCACAAAAGCAGAAGTAGACAAATAGGACTAAATTAAGCTTAAAAAGCTTCTTTTTTTTAATGGGTATAAAGCTTCAGTTCTGCAAGACGAAAAAGTTCGGGAGATCTAGTTCACAACTATGTGAATAAAAAAGATTGCTGAACTGTACACTTAAGATTAAGATGATAGATTGTGTGTTATGTGTTTTCATCACAATAAAAATATGTATTTTGATAAACAGTTTTGTATATTTGACTTTGAATGCAGATGAAAAATTATAGAAGAGTATACAACAAAATGGTCATAACAGCTAGCAAAACTAAATTAGAAACTTCTTAGCTTTTTAGATTCCCTGAGATTTATACAGTAGGCATAAAATATTATAATTATAAAAAATGAAGCTGTTTGCACTTTTAAAACTATAAAACAAAACTTCCATTGGGGCTTGCTATGAGTGAATGACTCATATTTGGGAAACCTGTACTTGGGAAATAAACAACTGCATTCTCCTGAGAAATTCAAGACTCGCACCTTCTAGGGGACCTCTGTATGGTGTTTGATTCCTCTGGGACAGTCAGATCTTCTGTCCACTCTAGGGAAGAAGCAAAAGCTAGGTAGCCCTCTAGCACACAAAGTTAAAAAGCTAGCTGTCTTCAAAGAACAATTGTGTTTTATAAATTTCTTTAACTTCGAAAACCTGCAAAACAGAGAGGGACATGGTGGGAGGAGGAGCAGGTTAGGACAGGGTAGGGGGATTAATTGCTTTAGACAGAATTTCCCTGCCCAAGTGTACATTGACATTTTAGCTTTGTGTTGCAACTCTTTTATCTTGACTCTGCCTGGGTACCCAGAGTCACAGTGACAAACAGATGGGTCATTACATCATCATTGTTTTATGACTATCTGCGCATGCTCTTACGGTTCTTGAAGCTATGGACTGTCACTACACTAACTTGTGCTGAAAGGGGATCATTAACCATTTTTCCTTTATTTTAAATGATTGGCCAAATGAAGCGTCCAATAAGGTGGCAAAAACAAGTTAGATAGTAATCTCCAGGATTGTTACAACCAAATGTTTAGAAAAGAAATTTCACTTTAAACATCAAAATGCCTCTGTTCCTCTGTGAAACTTTTTGATTCTACAAGATACTAAAGTCTATCAATAAGCTTATGTACATCACGATCAGTAGTTAATGAGTGATGCTTGTATAGCACTTCTTTTGTGGTATTTAACCACATACCATATACCAACATGGAGTACTTTCAACCCCACGAAAATTAGATGGTATGGCAAGAATCTTGGCAATCCAGAGTTAGTAAACAACAACAAAAATAGAAAAATTAATAAAGGCATTGTAAAATAAAAATGTTATATTTCCATAAAAATACTTAACAAATCTTATCTTCAGTCTAAGGTTAGAATTATAGCACTAGCCTATTTCTATTCTTGTTAGGAGGCACATCATCCCCATCTTTTCTCATTTTGAGGTCTTCTCTGTTTTTAAGAAAGAACTCAAAAATGTCAACTTTCTAGCTCCCTTTTTCCTTCCTGTAACTCATTTTCTCAGTTTGGAATATACCTTCAGTTTTTTGAAGGAGTCAATATAGCTGCTGAAGATAAAAAAGTTCTGACAATTTAGTAATGATTTTTGCACTATGAGTGATGTTCTTATATAATCATTCATGATATTGGTTGTTATTTTAGAGTCAAAAAAGATAAGAAAAGTGGGTGAAAGAAAAGGAGGAAAACAAGAAGAAGATAAAGGAGAACACAGAAAAAGGATGAAGGAAAGAAGAAAGGAAGGAAAGCAGGAAGGAAGCAGCAAGGGAGGCAGAGAAGGAGGAAGGCAAACCAGCAATCACAAAGCAGACTTTCCAGGTACCTGTTTCTTCCAGTATTCTAGACAAGTTAATTGAATTTCTGCCCCAAATCCAATTTGAAAAAATGCTCAATTTTCTCAATAAAAATAAAACATATAAAAATGGCCTACAGTTGTTTGATTCAATCTGAGTGTTTTCGCTAAATTCTAGAGGTAGAAGTTTGCTACAGTTTTTTACAACATAATTTTTTAAAAATATCAAGCAAAGAACAAATAAACACACTTTCTTAGTACCTCCGAGATAATTTGGGTAGCAGGCCACACGAAATTTTTGAGTGAAACAGTGCTGACATAGAAAACATTCTCAGTATCTGGGTTTTTAAAAATTGTGCTAAGCTTGCAAGTCCATAGCAGCTCAAGAGTGAGAACTTTCTTAGGATGTTTGTTGGTTTTTCCTTAGTTTATATGTAGCCAGCTGGTTTCTGACCTCTTTGTGTAAATATTCAGCTTTTCACATAATCAGATTCCATATTACCTTGTTATGACATCATTCTGGACAGGCTTTGATCCCTCACTAACGTTTTCAAACTATGCACATAAACTTAAATAACAATAAGAATAAGAAGGCTGCTATTTATTCAATAAATACTATGGCTGATGTTGTGTGTGTGTGTGTTGTGTGTAGATATAGATATAGACATAGATATAAATATTTGTTGTTTGTATATATTTGCATAATAACACATAGACCTACAGAGGGGTTAGCAATATACTGAGAAGTATATTCTATTACGTTCTAAATTATTGCATATTTAAAAATATTTTGTATGTCTCTGGTGAAATATACATTTATTTTAAGTTCCCTTTTTCTGCAATTGTTACTGGCTAATATTTTTGTACAACTGATATTTTTTAAAACAGGTGAAATGAAGTGTAGAATTTAGACACCATGTTACCTATTATTTTTCCACCTAGATAGATAAAATTAAAGCTTAAGCTATATTCTTAGGCAATCCAGAGGCCAAGGTATAACAGACACAATGATCTTCTAAATAACCGAAAAGTGTCTGATTAAGACAGATGACACGAGGCAGCTGTGAAAGGAATTCCCGCCATTGACCCACCAACTGTGGAGCCATTCTTCATTTTAGGAAAGTATCAAAATCAACTTAAATTCACAACAAACCTTTGGGGTTACAATGAAATGTCCTAAATTCTACTTCAAAGGGTATTGACTAATGTTATTTTTGAAGTTAAAATACACTAAAACATTAGGATTTCTATGGAACTTTGATTGCTGTTAAGCAGAAGTCACGTTTCTACAGGATTATCATATCCCCAACACTAGAGCAGTGGACAGTACCTTGTCAATAAATATTGCTGAATAAACGATAAATTAAATAGTAATAATAGCTTACAGAGATTTGAATACTAAAAGTAACGTCACACATACCAAAAAGGTATAGAACTAATAGATATGTAATAATAATAATAATAATAAATGTTTATTTACTGCTTTTCATGTGCCAGACATTATGCTAAGTGCTTTATATGCATTCTCTTACACTGGTCAAATTACCCCTATGAAAGGTAGTGGTTAGGCTATCTCATGTGAGAAACTCTGGCTAAGAGAATAGTACTAATGTGCTCAACATCACACAGCGAATAAATGATGAAGCTGAAGTTAAAATTTAAGTCATCCTGGCTCCAGAGTATACATTTTTTAAAAACAACTATGCTCTCTGTCTCGACACACTGTGGTCTCATTGTAACTTTATTATAGTCTTTAAGTTCAATCATGAACTACAGCTATAAAGAAAAGAAAACTATCAGTTTTCTTTTTTTTTACCAGTTCCAGAAGAATGGCTTTCATGAAGCATTAAATTTTCTACCAACAGATTAAATGTTTTTGTTATTATAGTGTGTAGAAATTGCTCAATCATATTAGGCTGTTTCTACATAGTACATAGGAATTTATCCTGTAAATACATTTTCACAAATGAGAAGAGAAGTAGGTATAAGGATTTAACTACTGCACTTTTTTCATAATAAAAAACTAGAAATAATCTCAATTCAATTCATTAGCAGCCTGGTTAAGCAAATTATGAATGTGTACTGGAATGCTACACAGTTATTAAAAAAATTAATGGATGAAATTCCAGGATTGAAAAGAAAACAGCAAAGTTCACATGAATATGCATTAATCCATTTACCTATCTTATTGTGTGCTATAAAAAATGTGTACTTTTTACCCACTTTGTAACCTTCTGTAATGTTTAGATGTTTTCCATAAGTTTATAATATTTTTTCAAATAAAACAACATGTTTTTATAAAAAGCATTTATCTGCATAAGGAAAAATAAAATAGCATACAGTTCTATGACATGTCTCAAACTTCATGATTAGATTACATCTAAGGACAGTAAATATATACCCACAGAAGCCCAGAGCACCCATAAGATTTATTTAAACATTCAAAAATTCATTTAAAATTATAAAAATTAATATAAACTTTCCATCTTACCTGTAATGCTCTTTTTGTATTAAACAAACAAGAAAATAAAGATAATATTTTAAATTACCATTCCGAAAACATACTAACTAATCAATTTGTTTTTGGATAAGATGCTTGGATTTTGAAGCAGTGAAATTCAGGAAATTTTGCTGATATTAGGGATGATGAGGAAGTAATGTAAAATGGATGTGACTACAGACCTTGGAATCAAGTAGTTCTGGTTCATCCAAGCTTTTGCCCACATCTCAGATGTAACCTTAGTTAAGTATTTAATATTTGTAGGCCTTATTTTTCATTTGTAAAATGTGGGTACTGATCCTACCCTGTGTGGAACTTTAAATGATGTTGGTAAACATAATGTTGTGGGTCAGCAGGGGAGGTGGGGAAAGAGGGAGAGGTTTACATGGCAGGTTCAGCAATATTTTTTTTCTCCTATCTTGGTGTCACAATATGTTAAGTGTCTGGATTCAGAGCAATAAGGAATTCCAATGGCAATGCTAAGAAAAGAGCCGGCCAGATTACTGCCAACAGGTACAATGTTTTCACATTTTTAACATTAAAAAATACTATTTCTAATACAAATTTTATATTTTGCTAACTGTATCTTTTTATTTACCAGCCCAATTGCTTCTTTATTGAAAGTACTCAATGGACCTCCAATCAAGTTGTTTTACTGAAGGAGGGAAATATTCATCCAGCAACATTTTCAAGGAAGAAAGACATGGCTGATGCTACTTTCCCTTTTAAATCATTAATACTGTTAGTTACTGTCCAGTAAAAGAAGAGAGGCAAACATTTCACAGGACGCAACAAGATCAATTCTGCATCCAATACTCAAACTTCATTCACAGTTGCAGCATTCCCATCAGGTAGTGAAACATTTTGTAGTTCCACCATGGAGTTGTCAATTGACTTCGGAGAAAAGTCTGCTAAACAGCCCAGCTCTCCGAGCCAGTCTTTGTTATTAGAAGCACAATGAACTCACTCAACATATTCAGAGTTTTAGTTTTGTCATCACATTATTTATTTATTTGTTTCCTTCATAAGGAAAAACATGTTTCCAATCTGCACCCAAACGTGATCATCTCTTTCCTTGGGATAAGTGAGTAATGAGTTTATATAAGTAAGCCAAATTTTAAGGTGACTTCCTATATTCACTCCAATCCCAAAACAGAAAATTACCATGTTCTCCAATATGTACCATTTCACTTTCATGGAGTTCATCCTAAAATATTGGGAGATACATGAGAATTGATGTGGTTTCAGTGTGTGAGGCAAAGAATGCTGAGATACTCAGGCCTCGATGAGGGCAGTTTCCCCTTAGGATGAAGTCCAAATTCTTTCCCATGACTTGTATAATTATTTGTGACTGGTCCCTACCGTTTTCTACTTCATTCCTTCTTCTAATTTCATTTCTCAGTTTTTCTACATGGACTTACTTCCTCTTGCTAGGAGGCCTTTGAAAGTACAATCCCTATGGCCTAGAATCATTTCCACTCTAACTATTCTATGTGACTTCTCTCTCACTCCTGCTTTTTACTCTTTCTTCATCTTTCAGCCAAGTTGTCACTTTCTTTGGGAAGCCTGCCTGGGCCCTGACTGGATGACGTAGCTCTTCAATATGTTTCTTGTATTAGTCAGAGTTCTCCAGAGAAATAAAACCAAAAGAAAATTTGTTATCAGAAATTGCCTCATGAGATTCGGAAGGCTAAGAAGTCCCACAATCTGCTGTCTGCAAGCTGAAGACCCAGGAAAGCCAGCGGTGTAACCATTCAGAGTCCAGAGGCCTAGGCCTAAGACCACAGGAGCCCATGATGTAAATACCAGGCTGAGGGCAGAGAAGGATGAGTTCAAATATCCTAGCTCATGCACTGAGGCAGGAAAAAGGGGCTGAATTTCTCCTTCCCTCTCCTTTTGTTCTATTCAGGCTCTTAACAGATTGGATGATGCCCACGCACCCTGGGGAGGGCAACCTACTTTACAGAGCCCACCAATTCAGAAGCTCATCTCATCTTTAACACAATTCATATACTGTTTAATCTAGGCACCTTCTAGGCAATCAAGTTAACACATAGAATTAACCATCACACTTAGATATTTACGTATACTTTTGCTCTCCTAATGCAGTTATCACAATATGTTAGAAGGTCTGTAAGGGAGGAGACCTCGTTGTTCTTGTTTACTGATGAATTGCCAGTGTTTATCACAGTGTGTCTGGCAAAAAAGATGAGTTTCATATATAAGTAAATGAATACTGTATTTTTTTTTAATACTAAGCCATCTAAAGCTTCTGTACTTCATCAAAAGCTTCTATACTCCAGAGCGTCAGAAGAAAACATGAGATAAATTGACGTTGAAAAGTAGGATTTTTATGTGACCTATTGATTCACTAATGATTCACACAACGGCATGTATGAATCTTAATTGCATTTTGTTAAATGAAAGAGCCAGACACAAAAGACTGCACAGAGAATGATTCCATTCATATGTCATTGTGGAAAATGTAAAACTAAAGAAGAGAAAATAGGTCAGTGATCTCCAGGGGTTCTGAATGGAGGGATGGGGAAATTGACTACAAAGTGACAGCACAGGGGCATCTTCGGGTAATGGAGTTGCTCTCTATGGTACCTGTGGTGTTGGCTACATGACTGTGTATTCATCAAAACTCAGAGCTGGATGCTATCAACCCGTATGCAAATGCAAAAGAAATTAACTAGAATGCGGGAAAACCCAGGATATGAAATCTGACAAATGAACCTAACTATATTATAAATGAATTGTATCAGGTAACTTCATTGAAGAGTATAGGGAAGAAAGAACTGACCTAAGTAATTTTAACAAAATGTTTTGACTGATACTGTAAGGTAAAATACAAAGGAAACTGCATATCGAAATGTGGTGTTAGTTGCTAAATTTATTTCTCTTACAGTTTAACAATTCTTACTGTATGTAAATACATTGTGATGCTGAGAGCCACTTTTCTCACTGGTAGAGAAGGGATATACAAATAAAGGAGCAAAGGCTAGAACGAAACCTATTATACTGATTAGAGTAAGAGACATCAGAACAAACTATGTTCATTTAAATAGATAGAGCTATATAGATATAAAGCATATATATTAAAATATATGTTTGCATGCATTCAGGCCTTTGCCTGATACAGAAATATTTTACACATGTATATATGTGTTTATATACACACAGATATGCATATAGATAAATGTAAATATATTTTTCTGTGTGTATGTATACACATATATATATACAGAAATAAATGTATTTCCTAAATATTTTTGCTGAGGTGGCCTAGAAATAGTGAAACCTAAGTAGAAACAAGAACTCCAACCTCATTGATTTATAAATACTGTTCTCTAGTAAAAGGAATTAGGACTCCCTAGAGAAACTGCTGATTCTACGACTGTGCTGGAAAAGATACATGATGAGCCTGGAGCATCTTGTAGCATCAGAACATAAGGAAATAGTCATGCTTAATGACAAGAATATGTTCTGAGAAGTACACCATTAGGTTATTTTGTCATTGTGTAAACCTCACAGGATGTACCTATATAAACCTAGATGGTATAGCCTACCACATACCTAAGCTATATGGTATGTCCTATTGCTTCTAGGCTATAAACCTGTACAGTGTATGGCTATACTAAATACTGTAGACAGTTGTAATAGTCTTATTTGTGCATCTAAACATAGAAAAGATACAGTAGTAATATAATATAAATTGTTATTTTATTTGATTTCATGTATTTATTTTTTTGAGACAAAGTCTTGCTCTGTCACCCAGGCTGGAGTGCAATGATGCAATCTCAGCTCACTGCAACCTCCACCTCCCATGTTCAAGAGATTCTTCTGCCTCAGCCTCCTGAGTAGCTGGGACTACACTCGTGAGCCACTACACCCAGCTAATTTTTGTACTTTTAGTAGAGATTGAGTTTCACCATGTTGGCCAGGCTGGTCTCAAACTCCTGACCTCAAGTGATCCACCCACCTCGGCCTCCCAGAATGCAGGGATTACAAGTGTGAGCCACCGCACCCAGCCTAAATATGTTTTTTAAAGGTATACCTATATAGTGCATTTACCCAGGAGCTTGCAGGACCGGAAATTGCTGAGTGAGTTGGTGAGTGAATCTGAAGGTCTAGGACATTCATTACTCTGTGCTACTGTAGAATTTGTCAACACTGTATCCTTAGGCTACACTTAATTTATTCAAAATATTTTCCTTTCTTTAATAATAAATTAACCTTAGCATACAGAAACTTTTTTATTTTATAAAACTATAAAATTTTCTTCAACTTTTTGACTCTTTTGTAATAACACAGCTTAAAATTGCAAACATGTTGTACATCTGTACAAAAATACATTCTTTATATATATCCTTATTCTATAAGCTTTTTTCTACTTAAGACTTTTTCCCCTTTTTTAACATTTTTGACGAAAACTAAGACACAGACAATAGCCTAAGCCCACACAGGGTCGGGATCATCTTCTACCTCCACATCTTTGCCCACTGAAAGGTCTTCAGGGCAATAACATGCATGGAGCTGTCATCTTCCATGATCACTGTGACTTCTGGAATACCCCCAGGAATAACTGATCTGAAGCTGTTTTACAGTTAACTTTCTTGTGTGTGAGTCAAAGGAATATATTCTAAAATAATGATCAAAAGTATAGTATAAATTATAAATACATAAACCAGTAACATAGTTGTTTATTATTAAGTATTAGATACTGTATATAATCATATGTGCTATAGTATATGTTGGTTTGTTTACACTGATATCACAGCAAACATGTGAGTAATGTGTTTCCCTATAACATCATGATTCCTGCAACATCACTAGGTGGTAGGAATTTTTCAGCTCCATTATAATGTTGTGGGACTACTGTTATATATGCGGCCTATTGCTGACTGAAACATCATTATGCAGCACATTGCTGTAATAATAAGTTTTTTATACCAGGATCCTGGCATGTCAAAAGTACACAAGAGACAACCTGAAGGAACTACCAATAGCTAAGCTGTAAGAATTTGAGCAACCAAATAAATAACTTAACTGGATTATAAACCAGAGAATAGATGTCCTTGAGTCCAGACACGTAGAAATAAATGATTAAATAAGCAAATAAACAGATGAGGGAGATGAGACAAATATTTATTTTGGAATAATTTCAACTAATAAATATAGAAGGAAGGAAGGAAATAGAAAATCATCACTAGAACCCACAGTAATATTTGCTGCAGGCAAGATCTAGGGACAAATGCAAAAATTTGTGAGTGAAATGTTAAGGAAAAGCAGGATGTTTTTATGGCCTCAAAGTATTTCCCTCAGAATATGTATTAATTATTGTGGTAGTTTAAAAATATGTCCACAAATCAAGGAGGTGGAGTTTAATTTCTCTCCTCTTATATGTGAGCTGAACTTAGTGACTTGCTTCTAATGAACAGAACAGGAAAAAGGAAAAATAAGTAATTTTATATTAAGGAAACTTGGCAGACACCAGGTTAACCGACAGATCTTGGTTAACACCACGAATAACGAAACATATCAAAGCCATGTGCTTTTTGATATGATGTACTGAGAAGGGTACATCACTTCTGTGGATCTCTTCCCCCAAACCCATAACATCAGTCTAATCATGAAAATACCAGACAAACCCAAATAGAGGAACACTTTTCAAAATACCCGACCACATAGTGTTACTGTGATGAAAGATACTGTCACAGACTGGAATACACTGAAGAGACATAACAAGTAAATGTCATGTGTTATCGTTAACTGGATACCAGAACAGAAAAAGACATTAGTAGGAAAACGGGGGAAACCAGAAGACAGTTTGGCACCAGTGTCAATTTCTTAGTTTTGATAAATTTACCATAATTATTATCTATACAAGATGTTAAGGATAAAGTGAGCTGGGTGAAGGGTATCTAGAAGCTCTCTGTACAATTTTTGCAACTGTTCTGTAAACATAAAATTATTCAAAGTAAAAGTATAAAGAAAATAGAAAAGATATTGGGAAGCTCATTAAGTTGTTGAGTTCACAGGAGTATCAGAATCAAGGGCCACACAGCCACAAGCAATGTCCCAAATGATAGATACAGTGAAACTGACCTGCCGGTACAGTCGTCCCTCAGATACTGAGGGACTTTGGGAGCTGGTATAAAAAGGCATAAATTTACATTTAACCTGTGCATATCCTTTCATATACGTTAAATCATCTCTAGATTACTTATATATCTAATTCAATGTAAATGCCATGGAAATAGTTGTACTATATATTGTTTAGAGAATGTTAACAAGAAAAAAAAAGTCTGTACATGTTCATTACATATGTAACATTCCCTTCTCCAATTTTTTCTGAGAGTGGTTAAATCATGGATGTGGAACCCACAGACACAGAGGGCCTACTGTATATCACTACTACTGCTGCTTGAACTGTCAACACGGCTGGCACAGGACATGAGATTCTTTTACAAGGGCTGTGGCCACCAGTGCCTTGAGAATGAGATCTTGTTGTAATATTCACAGACTCTAGAAATAATTCTCTGAGACTTTACTTCCTTGCGTCAATGGCCCTCTATTGAAAATAGTGGGTGTGTCCTATGATTAGTGGAGGCCAGGGTCATGTGCCTATGCTCAGTTTTAAGAGAAACTGGGAAGAGAAGTGTCAGGCATTTTTCCAGTTTCTCTAATGGGAGAAGATCCCCAAATATATGAAGGGAGTTCAGATATTTGGCAGCCAAGAAGAATGAAAAAATATCTAGTGTCTTTTGTGAATATAATGCTGGTACAACTACAACTTACAAGCCATGTAAAAGAAAGCTTTGAAGACCTGGTGTAGTGGCACACGTCTGTAATCCCAGCACTTTGGGAGGCCAAGGCAGGCGGATCACCTGATTTCAGGAGTTTGAGACTAGCCTGACCAACATGGAGAAATCCCGTCTCTACCAAAAATACAAATAATTAGCCAGGTGTGGAGGCACATGCTTGTAATCCCAGCTACTTGGGAGGCTGAGGCAGGACAATCTCTTGAACCTAGGAGGCAGAGGTTGCCATAAGCCAAGATCACGCCATTGCACTCCATCCTGGGCAACAAGAGCAAAACTCTGTCTAAAAAAAGAAAAAAAGAAATTTTTGACTAACTTGATTCTGTATATCTAATTATGTCAACAGAAAACTAGATAGAAAAATTAGGTAGAGAGAAGACAGTTTTTTTAAGCTTTGTAAGATATATGTTTTGATTTGACTTTACTTTCCAATATTCACTCTCTTAAAACTGCTCATTTTTCTATATTGTCTGTCCAGCCTCTTCACTGAAAAAAAAAGAAAGAAGAAGAGAAAATAAAGAAATATGGCACTGTTTGTTCACAGTAAACATCTTTCTTCCCATCTCATTAAAGATAATTTGTTTGATCACAAAGTTTTTTTTAATTTTTACATACACATTATTTATTACATGCTAATAACATGTATCAACAATTTAGTTTATAGAAGAAATCAAATACATATTGATTCATACTCAAGTCCTAAAAATTAGATAAGCCCATTTTTTTCTTTTTCTTCTGAGCAATGAAGACAGTGCAGATTGGTGTTTGGGCAAGTCTGAGCTACTCTCATCATACCAATATTGACAAGTTCTCCTTTGTCGTTACAATATTACCTTCCATCACATTCATGGTCTCTGCTTCTACCTCATTTTCTCTCTTTAGAAACTTATGGACAGTCATCTTGCTTTTGAAATGGAGAGAAATAGAGCTGATAAACTCTGGCAGATAATTACATTCTTGCCTTCACAGGAGGGTCTGGCTGCCACCATGTTAAACTGTCCTATGAAAGAGAAAGGCAAACATGTTATTTTAGCATTATGTATTAACAGTTCCCAAATTTGGAAGAAAAAAGACATTAAGCATATCTTTGTCCAAAAAAAATCAGTATAAATTCCCCCACTCAACTGAAATCTTAGATCATTGGAGTTACCCATTCATGCTATGAATGCTGGCCTTGACTTTCCCATTGTAACTCAGCCACATTGAAATATATGGCAAAGCCTAGGTAGGCTTAGGCAGTAGAGAGCTGGGGTTCAGATTCACGCCTTGGAAACATGTCCACGCAGCTGTGGGGAAAGAAGACCTCACCTCCAGGTTATTGTTGCCTTGTGAGTGTTTTAGGCTTAATTTAAATTTGGAAGTTTTCTTTCTTTGTAAATCTGAAGATAAAAACAAGAGAATATTCTTTCCCTCTGACTGAATGAAAACTCAGAAAATAAAAACTCGAAAAACAGGATTGTCACAAAGAAAACCTTTATTACTTCCTCCAGCATCCCTAGATAACAGAGGAAAAAGGAGAGCATGCCCCTAGCCTAGAAAATAGGTAAGAGTTATAAGTCTTAACACTCCAGGAAAGGGAGAGAGAATTACTCAAGTATTATGATACAAATGCTAAGGATAACAATAGAAATAGCTAACATAGATTGAGCATGTACCATATGCCAGACATTGTTTTAAGTGCTTTATATTGATAAATTTTTTAATCCTCAAAATAACTCTAGGTATTGCTTCCTGACTTAACAGATAAGAAAGATGGGCACATCTTTTAATCAAATTGCTAAGAGACACAGCAACTGAGAGTGAAAGGCAGGATTTAAACTCAGGGTCTTTACCTAGACCCCACCATGTGAGCCCTTGAGGAGTCCCAGGTCCTTCTTATGCTTGATGGGAGGCCACAGATTTGTTAGATTCTGGCAGGGTTAGTGGAGAGAAGACTGGCCTGACTGCATGTTCTGCTCTGCCAAAGTGGTTTCTGGGAGCAGTCATAGCTCCCTAAAATCAGCGTGGCTTTTGCAGAGAAAGCCACATGTGCAAATCATACACACATCTTCTCAATTTACATCACTAAACACCAAGTGCCCCCTTTTATTTCAGCAAAGCATTTGTACCAATGTTGAGACTCCAGCACTGTTTTAGTCAGGGTAAGTCATTGCAGCTGCTATAAAAAACTTCGTTTTGGGGTAGTTTTCTTTGCTGTAAAAATCTCAGTGGCCTAATACGATGAACTCTTACTTCTTGCCCTTGTTCCTGTCTGATGCAGGTTGAAAGAGGGCCTGCCCCTACTAATTCATTCGGGAACCTAGTTTACTTCCATTTTCAATAGAAGGTTTCTTCTTATCATCTAGCAGGTAGATGAAAAAAAAAGAGAGAATAGAGGATCTCAAGAGAGGCTGTTAGAGACCAGGCGCATTGCTTCTCCCAACATTGCGTTAGTCAGAACGTTAAGAGGTTAGGAAATGTGGAAAAAAGGACAATCATGGTGAATTTGTGAGCACTGGCCTTCTCTGCCAAAAAATAAACCAAAACCCCAAACCAAAAGAAAGAACTAACTAACTTTATGAACTGTATTTATGAGGGAGGCTTTAAATAATTTTCAACATCAAACACCAAAGGGACAAAGTATCATTTCTTTGGTCCCTGAGAGGAAAGGGAGAAGTTGTCATTATAAAGTAGCTTAAAACACTGCAGTCCACTCCTGTCCTCTAGGCAACACTGTGATCAGCTTGTAATCCTGGCTCTTGGCTTAATACTGACTTCCTCTTCAAGCTCTGGTGTCAATTTCTTAAATTCTGTCAATGAAATGATGCCACCACAGCTTTCCCCACCACTAAGCCACTTATATTCATACTAGAGACTGTATTTCTTTGTCTCATTGATGTTATCTTAGGAAAATATATTGCTATTATCCACTCAGATTTTTTAAATTTTATTTTATTAAAAATAAAATCAACTAATTTTTGCAGACACACTTAGCACTAACTTTATAAAATACAGAAACATGCAAATATAAAATATTCTGAAATCATTATTTTCAGTATTTGTGCTGAGTAATATAAACTGTCTACAAACCATCAGAAAAATGCTCTGAAGTTAAGAAACTGTGAGCATGTTAGGAGAGCTAAATGATGGATGACAAATGGCTCACTTCATTAAAGCATTTAGCATTTCTTATTGTGTTTGTTTTGGAAGCAATCCACCTTGCTTTTGTGATTAAAAAAAAAAAACAACCACATAGTTGATCACCAATGATTAGTCAAGAAAAGTCAAGGTACAAAGTTTAGGTTCTGGAGTCAGTCTGTTGGATTTTTATTAACTGTCTGTCTTTGGCCAAGTTCTTCAATCTCTTTGTGCCTCAGTCTCCTCAACCATCTAATGAAGATAATAATAGCATCTATCCCTTTCGAGTTGATTAAAAAGAGTAAATAAATTTAATCCTCATAACAACCTTATGAGATAGCTGCTATTATTTTGTACTGATACATGTAAAAACATGTAGAGTAGTGCTTGGCACATATTGAGGAATCAATACATATTAGCCGTGATCATCATCAGCATCATCAATATTATTTTCACCCTCCCAATCAAAAAATAATTTTTGCAGTTTTCAGATAAAAACTATTTTTATTTTGAGATAGCTGAATACTACAACTTTAGATTGTGGTCCCCAAAGAAATGTTGGAATGAGGATTAGCCATCAATACATCCAATGGTCAAGTCAGTGGGCTTGTACACTAGTCTCAGTTGTTGAGTAAGGCTAGGCATGGTGGCTCACACCTATAATCCTAGCACTTTGGTAGGCCTAGGCAGGAGGATCCCTTGAGGCTTGGAGTTTGAGGCCAGCCTGAGTAACATAGTAAGACCCCATGGCTCTACAGCAAACTTTTGAAAATTAGCCAGGTGCAGTGGAATGTACCTGTAGTCCCCACTACTTTGGAGGATGAGGTGGGAGGTTTGCTTGAGCCCAAGTGTTCAAGGATATAGTGAGATCAGTGAGACAGGATCAAGCCACTGCAATCCAGCTTGGACAACAGAGTGAGATCCTGTCTCTAATAAATAAACGAATGAATAAATAAATACTGATTGATTCATAAATCCGTTCAATGAATGTTTATTACATGCCTACTATGTGCCAATATTATAGCTCAACTACCTTCTAGCTGTGTGTACTACAGCAACGTTCTTTACCTCTCTGCGCTTGGCTTTCTTTATGTGAGAAATATAAACCACAATACCTACTTCCATTATTGTTGTGAAGAGTAAATTCAGTAAGAAGTTTTGTAAAGCAGTGGCACAGCACCTGGGACGTATAATAATCTCTCAGTAATTATTATTCTTTCAGGAATTAATGTGAAAAGGCATTTGCCCTGAAGCAGGGTTCTTTCACACATTTATTTCAAACTGTAGATCTTGTTTGGTAAGTGGTGAATCAATTTTTAAATAATCTTTAAAAAGACAATTGACATTTTAAAAAACCAACTTTTCTAAAAAAGAAACAGTAAAGTATAATAAAATAGAGTAAAGGAAAAGATTTAAATAGAATAATGCAGATAAGAGTGCATCATATATACTAAAACTTTAGTTTCATTTATATAAATACCTACATGTATATGGGTATTGGTTGTATGTAAACCATCTTTCTTACTAAGGGATTCAGACAAAAAAGTTTGGAAGTTTTTAATAGTATTGAAGAGTGCTATTTTGGTACCTTTAAATGCCCAGAAATAAGAACAGTGTTTGTGTTTGTTATGATGTGGCAGAAAGAGCACACATAAGATTTTTAAATAAATAAATACTAAGCTTCCTTGGTGGCTTGGTGGAAGGGGTTAAAACTATTGTCTAAAAAATAAGATATCAAGATTATTGATAAATTGCACTTTTCTGTGCTACTTCTGCTCACTGCCATCCTACAAAATCAAAAAAGTTATTTGTAATTTTATGGATATACTATAGCTTTGAAACATTCTGCACCTACCTCCTTATAGGTGAGGTGAAATCCAGCAGTCCTCTGTTATTTCTATTATACGTACTGATGCAGAGAAGAGAGCTGTCAGCAGTACCTGAAAAACTCGGTGAATAATTGCCATCTTCTCAAGAGAGTCCCTTGCTCTAAAAGCCTTCAGCTCCAGATCATCTGCTGTTAGTGTTGCTTGGGCACATGGGCCTCCTGTCTCTTTTTCCAAATTAAGGGCACTCAACAGAGCTGCCCCACTAGGCACTGCTGAATTCTCTGAGACTAATCTACACAGTAATGAGAACTGGAATCTGTCACTTACTCTCCCAGGAGGTAACAGTTCACACACTGCCACATCATCCTATTAAAATAACTTATTAGCTGTGTTGCTTGTCTGCTACTATTCATCATGAAGGTGTGACCAGAGAGACATGTATTTGAACAATTGATGAAATTTAATTTAAATTGTTCTCCACTTTCTTTTAATGGCTGAATGCATACATGCTGTAAATATATGTAAGCATTTATATAGGTCATAGGTACCTTAAGGAAGTATCAACAAAAATACTGCTTTTCACCAATTAGATGAAACAAAAAAAAGTTAAGTGAGAATCTATATCTCAGTGAAAATATGAAAGGAATTGTGTATACCCCATTCCTTGAATTTTTTGTGTACAAGGAAATATTTATGCTTTCACAAGAGGCTTTCATTATAGGTCTAACACATTATGCCATGAAACCATTGACAAATCATTCTTGGAGCTATTGGTGAAGATGAATTTATTTGGAATAATCAGGAGTTGGGTGTAGTTTTTATCACAAGTCCACCAAATTATATAAATATTTCTTTGCTGGTTTTTTTTTTTCAGTATAGTGTCTCAGTAAGAATGTGGGCTTTGACCTTACATGGAGGTTAAGTCCTGACCCTCTTGTTTGACAGTTGTGTGATCTTAGGGGAAATTATTTAGCTTATTATCCTCATTTATTTCATTTGTAGAAGAGTAGGAATAAAATAATACCTATCCCATACTTGAGGTTGTAGGGAGGATTAAATGTGCCTAAACAGTGTGTGGCTCATGGTTAAGTCCTCAATAACACCTGTTAATACTAGTATAGTCACCATCATAATCCAGCCCTCCTCTTCCAAAGAAAAAAATCAGCAAGAAATAGTTTTGCATTTTTAAATTAAAAATTTTGTTTGCTTTTGATGGAGCTATTTGAAGACTGCAACTAAAGAGTGCATCTCAAAATATATTGTAAAGCAGCATTAAGACTTGTGATCAGCTGTCATACCCCCTCATTCTTAACTATCTTCCCTGAAAAGGAGCATTTGTAACATGCAGTGCTGTAGCTCTACTGGTCATTAGCTTTATAATTTTGAGCAAGTTTCTTTAACTCTCCAAGTTTCATGTTTTTCATCTATGGAAAAGGAGTGATAATACTTTGTTTCTTATGGTGTTATGAAAATGAAATCAACTTTGTAAAACATTTATCAGTGTGTCTAGCATGTGTAAGTACTCAACAAACTGCGATAGTTGTAATCGTTATTATTCGTGATGCCGCAGACCCACTATCTGTGAGGTACAGCTCTGGATCATTTTCTAACAGTTGTTTAGGTGCAAACTGTACCCTCTGTACCCTTGCTGGGTCTCTCGTATGTCCTCAGAGGCCCACAGTTCCCAGAGGGCTGCCTGGAATTGGACTGATTACAGAATAGAACTTTTCAAACTAGATCATGTCATACTTAAATAGAATTTGTAACTTTGGCCTCATTAGCTCAACCGTTTAGCAAACTACAGAAGAAGCCTATGCTGATGCCCAGGTTGTTTAATTCCTAGATTATTAATTAGTTAAGTACTGTTTAAACAATTTTTTAAATAAAAGCCAAATTTATATTATTGGTGAATAATAGAAGTCACTCATAGCCTTTCAAATTTATTGGAATTTAAAGAATATTCAAAAAATAACAATCACATAGACATAGTTATTCCATAATAGGTAGAAGAAATTCCAGATATTTTTTGAGAGTCAATAAATTTGTGAACAACTGGCAATTTAAATCTCACCCAAATTCTATTTAAACCAACTTAAAAAGGAATTCTTTTTTTACACTTTGAGCATTGGCATGAGCATGTCCTGAGGAATTGTATAGCCCCATGGAGCATGTGAAATGAAGTATTGGGTTTCCATCGTTTTGCTGAAATATGTCTTTCCAGACATGCATCTGCCACAAATCTCATCACAATCTCTAAAATGCAATATATTTTGTTTAAAAGAAAATTCTTAATAATACTCTTAAAAATGCATATAAGAGGACATCTTCACTTTTATTTTTCTTGTCTATACTGACACATCCTCAATACTGCTACTCACTACTTGAAGAAGAAGAATCATGATGGGAATATAATAATAATAGCCAATACTTCCATATTATTTTCACATTCCTATCACATACTGTACACTTTACATATATTAAGTCATTTAATCCTCACAACAACCTTATGAGGTAAATACTGTCTTTATCTCCATTTTACATTGTGAAAAAGTGAGCCACAGGAGAGTGACTTTCATTTGCTGAAAGTCATGCAGGTAGAAATATATAGAACCAGAAATCAAACATGATGGTTTTACCCTCCTATATCATCTGGTCAAAATTGTTATGTGGTAAACACATTTAATACTTAACATTAAACATCAAACGCATAGTACATGATGATGTACACTCCTGTGTTGAAATACAGTACAGTCATGCATCACTTCAGGGCAGGGAAATTTTCTGAGAGATAAATAGTTATGCAGTTTCACTGTTGTATTATAGGCTGTAGTTACACAAACCTAGCTGGTAAAGCCTACTACACACTTAGACTAGATGGTATAACATATTGCTCCTAGGCTACAAACCTATACAACATGTTACTGTACTGAATATTATAGGCAATTGTAATATAAAGAGAGTCTTTGCGCATCTAAACCTATCTAAACATAGAAGAGATATGTAGTAATGATATAGTATAAAAGATTAAAAAAATTATACACCTGTATGGGGCTGTATAGTTACCATGCATGGAGCTTGCAGGAATGGAAGTTGCTGTGGTGAGTGAGTGGTGAGTGGATATGTAGGCCTAGGACATTACTTTGTGCTACTTTAGACTTTACACTGTACATGTGCTATTTTAAACTTGCTTAAAAATATTTTTCTTTCTTAAATAAGAAATTAACTTTAGTTACTGTAACTTTTTTACTGTATGAACTTTTAAATTCTTAAATTTTTTTGACTCTTTAGTAATGACACCTTGAAATATAAACACATTATACTTCTATTAAAAATATTTTCTTTATATTCTTATTCTATAAATTTTTTTCTATTACTTGTTTTTTTTTACTTTTTGTTTGATAAAAACTAAGACACACACACAAACACACATTAGGCTTGGCCTACACAGGGTCTGGATCATCCATGTTACCATTTCCACCTCCACATCTTGTCCTACTGGAAGGTCTTCAGGGGCAGTAACAGGAATGAAGCTATCATCTGCTTTGATAACAATGTCTTCTCCTAGAATACCTCTTGAAGAACATGGCTGAGGCTATTTATGGTTACCTGTTTTTAAAAGCAGAAAGAGTAGACTTGAAAATAATAAGTAGAGTTTATTAAATACATAAACCAGTGTGACATATTTATTATCATTATCAAATATTATGTACTGTACCAAATTGTAAGGTCCTGTATTTGCATTTGACTTAGTAGTGCAGTAGGTTTATTTATACCAGCATCAGGACAAATATGTGAGTAATGTGTTACACTATGATGTTACAAAGAAACATCACTAGAATGTAGGAATATTTACTTCCATTGTTATCTCATTAGACTATCATTGTATATGTAGTCTGTCCTACTAAAAGGTCATTATGGTGCATGACTGTACTGGTACATAATTCCTAAGAAAAAAAATTCTTTCTTTCATATGGCTTGAATTATCTTAAACTAAGCTATGTTTCTTTCCTGTTTGTGTGGTCTTGGAAAATTTATATGTCTAGTTTAGATAAAACAAGGAAGAGAAAATAATCTTTTTAATTGCATTATAAATATCAGGCTCAAAATTGAATGGGTTATTGCCCTTTAAAGGTGAAACAATGCCTAAATGAGGCTTAGGAAAAGCAGTATCTATAGCTATTCTGGAAAAAGCTGGTTACAGGGATAAACCTGTTAAAGTTGATCTCCTAACATGCAGCAGGCATGTGGTTTGAGAGGTGACCCTAATACCAGCAGATAATTTAACACACATCTATCACAATGTAGGATCTTTCATATATATTGTTCATAAGTACCTTCACAACAAATTCAAGTTGATTTGATTAAATCAATTATGATCATTTCATTTTTCCTGTCACTATTGTTTGAGGAACTAATACTTAAGCCCATAAGAACTCAATATTCTTCTGGCTGTCATTTGCTCAGGAATATGTGACCTAAGATAACCCAATCCAAAACCAATGGAGAAACTTATCCCATGGTTGAAAGGACTTATTTTCACTTCCATTGGAGAAAGAGCTTCAAGCAGAATGAAGTCACCACTGTGGAAAACAGAGGAAAGAGGGACTTTCTTGAGCTGTGAGTCAATAAGCCCTGGAAGCCACACCACCTTTCACTTCCTTTTGAGGGAAAAAAATACACCTTATCATAGTTTAAATTTGTTTTGGTCAGCCTTTCTGTTAATTTGCAACACAGACACAGCTAGGAAACTTGTCTTCATAGCTCAAAACCTGCAATATAGAGCTGAAAAGCACAACACGAGAACTTTGCTATGCAACCACAAGTATCAATAACTGAAAAGACCAAGCAGAGGAAAGAATTTCAGAGCTTGAAGGCCATCTTGCTGAAATAAGACAAGCAGGCAAGATTAGAGAAAAAAGAATGAAAAGGAATGAACAAAACCTCTGAGAACTATGCTTATGTAAAAAGACTAAATCTATGAATGATTGGAGTACATGAAACAGAGAGAGAGAATGGAGCCAAGCTGGAAAACATACTTGAGGGTATCATCTGGGAGAACTTCTCCAACTTAACAAGAAGACCAATATTCAAATTCAGAAAATCCAGAGAACCCCAGTAAGATACTTCATGAGAAGACCAACCCCAGGACACACAGTTACCAGATTCTCCAAGGTTGAAATGAAGGAAAAAATGTTAAGAACAGCCAAAGAAAACTGCCGAGTCACTTACAAAGGGAAGCTCATCAGACTAACAGTGGACCTCTCAGTAGAAACCCTATAAGCCAGAGGAGATCGGTGGCCAATATTAAACGTTTTTAAAGAAAAGAATATCCAACCCAGAATTTCATATCTGGCCTAACTAAACTTCATAAGCAAAGGAAAAATAAAATCCTTTTCAGACAAGCAAATGATGAGGGAATTCGTCACCAGCAGGCCTGCCTTGCAAGAGCTCCTGAAAGAAGCACTAAATATGGAAAGGAAAAGCTGTTACCAGACTGCAAAAACACACTAAAGTACAAAGATATGCCACTATGAAGCAACAACATCAACAAATATGCAAATAACCAGCTAACATCATGATGACAGGATCAAATTCACACATAACAATGTAACCTTAAATGTAAATGGGCTAAATACCCCAATTAAAAGACACAAAATGGCAAGCAGGATAAAGAGTCAAGATCCATTGGTGTGCTGTATTCAAGAGACCCATCTCACAGGCAAAGACAGAATAGGCTCAAATAAAGGGATTTAGGAAAATTTACCAAGCAAATAGAAAGCAGAAAAAAGCAGAGGTTGCAATCCTAGTTTCTGACAAAACAGACTTTAAACAAATTAAGATTAAAAAAAGACAAATAAGGGCATTACATAATGGTAAAGGGATCCCTTCAACAAGAAGAGCTAACTATCTTGAGTATAGATGCACCCAATAAAGAGGTACCCAGATTCATAAAACAAGTTCTTAGAGACCTATAAAGAGACTTAGACTCCCACACAATAATAGTGGGGGACTTGAACAACTATGAATATTAAAGAGATCATCAAGACAGAAAATTAACAAGCATACTCAGGATTTGAACTCAGCTCTGGATCAAGTAGACCTGATAGCTATCTACAGAAATCTCCACCCCAAAACAACAGAATACGCACTTCTCTCAGCACCACATGACACTTACTCTAAAGTTGATCGCATAACTGGAAGGAAATCACTGCTGAGCAAATGTAAAGGAACTGAAATCATAACAGTCTCTCAGACAACAATGCAATCAAATTAGAACTCAAGATTAAGAAACTCACCAAAAAACACACAACTATGTGAAAATTGAACAACCTGCTCCTGAATCACTCCTGGGTAATTAATGAAAATAAGGCAGAAATCAAGAGATTATTTGAAACAAATGAGAGCAAAAAGACCAACATACCAGAATCTCTGGGACACAGCTAAAGAATTGTTAAAAGGAAAATTTATAGCACTAAATGCCCACATCAGAAAGCCAGGAAGATCTCAGATCGACATCCTAACACAGCTAAAAGAACTAGAGAACCAAGAGCAAACAAGCCCCAAAGCTAGCAGAAGACTAGAAGTAACCAAGATCAAAGTGGAACTGAAGGAGATAGAAACTTGAAAAACCCTTCAAAAAATCAATGAATCCAGGAGCTGGTTTTTTGAAAAAAATTAATAAAATAGATGACTGCTAACTAGACTAATACAGAAGAAAAGAGAAGAATCAAATAGACACAATAAAAAATGATAGAAGATATCACCACTGACCCTACAAAAGTCCAACCATCAGAGAACACTATAAACACCTCTATGGAAATAAACTAGAAAATCTAGAAGAAATGGATAAATTCCTAAACACATGCACTCTCCCAAGCCTGAACCAGGAAGAAACTGAATCTCTGAATAGAACAATAACAAGTTCTGAAGTTGAGGCAATAATAAAGAACCTACCAACTTAAAAAAGCCCGGGACCAGATAGATTTAAAGCTGAATTCTATCAAAAGTATATCAAAAATATAAAGAAGAGCTGGTAGCTTTTTTCATGAAGCTATTCCAAACAACTGAAAAGGAAGAACTCCTTCCTAACTCATTTTATGAGGCCAGAATCATTCTGATACCAAAACCTGGCAGAGACACAACAATAAAGGAAAACTTCAGGCCAATATCCCAGAACATTGATACAAAAATCCTCAATAAAATACTGGCAAACTGAATCCAGCAGAAGATCAAAAAGCTTATCCACCATAATCAAGTTGGCTTTATCCCCGGGATGCAAAGCTGGTTCAACATCCACAAATCAAGAAACACAATTCATCACATAAACGGAACAAAAGACAAAAACCACATGATTATCTTAATAGGCAGGAAATGCCTTGAATAAAATTTAACATCCTTTCATGTTAAAAACTCTCAATAAACTATGTCTTGATGGAACATACCTCAAAACAATAAGAGTCATTTATGACAGACCCACAGCCAATCTTATACTGAATGAGCAAAAGCAGAAAGCATTCCCTTGAAAACTGGCACAAGATAACGATGCCCTCTCTCACCACTCCTATTCAAAATAGTATTGGAAGTTCTGGCCAGAGCAATCAAGTAAGAGAAAGAAATAAAGTATATTCAAATAAGAAGAGAAGAAGTCAAATTTTCTGTTTTCAGATGGCATAATCCTATATCTAGAAAACCCCATCGTCTTGGCCCAAAACCTTCTTAGCTGATACACAACTTCAGCAAAGTCTCAGAATACAAAACCAATTTGCAAAAATCACAAGCATTCCTATGGGTACCAACAATAGACAAGCAGAGAGCCAAGTCATTAATGAACTTCCATTCACAATTGCTACAAAGAGATTAAAAACCTAGGAATACAGTTAGCAGTGAAGTGAAGGATCTCTTTAAGGAGAACTACAAATCACTGCTCAAGGAAATAAAAGAGGACACAAACAAATGGAAAAATGTTCCATGCTTATAGATAAAAAGAATCACTATTGTGAAAATGGCCATATTGCCCAAAGTAATTTATAGATTCAATGTTATTCCCATTTAACTACTATTGACATTCTTCACAGAATTAGAAAAAATTACTTTAAAATTTATATGGAGAAACAAAATAAAATAAGGGCTTGTATATCCAAGACAATCCTAGGCAAAAAGAACAAAACTGGAGGCATCATGCTACCTGACTTCAAGGTATGCTACAAACCTACAGTAACCAAAACAGCATAGTACTGGTACAAAAACAGAGACATAGACCAATGTGTCTGAGATCTCAGAAATAAGACTGCACATCTACAGCCATCTGATCTTTGACAAACCTGGCGAAAACAAGGAATGGGGAAAGGATTCACCATTTAATAAACGGTGCTGAGAGAACTGGCTAGCCATGTGCAGAAAAATTGAAACATGACCCCTTCTTTGCACCTTTTACAAAAATCAACTTAAGGTGGATTAAAGACTTAAATGTAAAACCCAAAACTATAAAAACCCTAGAAGAAAACCTAGGCAATACCATTTAAGACATAGGAACTGGCAAAGACTTTATGATGAAAAGGTCAAAAACAATTGCAACAACAGCAAAAATTGACAAATGGGATCTAATTAAACTAAAGAGCTTCTGCACAGGAAAAGAAACTATCATCAGAGTGAGAGGAAAACCTACACCATGGGAAAAAAATTTTGCAATCTATCCATCTAGTATCCAAAATCTACTAAGAACTTAAACAAATTTACAAGGAAAAAACCAAACAACCCAATTAAAAAGTGGGCAAAGGACACTGTCAAAATAAGACATTTATGCAGCCAAGAAACATGTGAAAAAAAGCTCAACATCACTGATAAGACAGAAATGCAAATCAAAACCACAGTGAGATACTATCTCACACCAGTCAGAATTATGATTATTAAAAAGTCAAGAAACAACAGATGCTGGTGAGGCTGTGGAGAAACAGGAATGCTTTTATACTGTTGGTGGGAATGTAAATTAGTTCAACCATTGTGGAAGGCAGTGTGATGATCCCTCAAAGACCTAGAACCAGAAATATCGTTTGACCCAGAAATCCCATTGCTAGATATATACCCAAAGGAATATAAATTATTCTATTATAAAGATACATGTATGTGCATGTTCATTGCAGCAATATTCACAATAGCAAAAACATGGAATTAAACCAATATGCCCATCAATGATAGACTGGATAAAGCAAGTGTGTTATATACCATGAAATACTCTACAGCTATAAAAAGGAATGAGATCATGTCCTTTGCAGGGACATGGATGGAGCTGGAAGCCATTATCCTCAGCAAACTACCACAGGAACAGAAAACCAAGCACCACATGTTCTCACTTATAAGTGGGAGCTGAACAATGAGAACACATGGACACAGGGAGGGGAACATCACACATTGGGGCCTGTTGGGTGGGGGCCGAGGAGGAAGGGGAAGCATCAAGATAAATAGCTAAATGCATGCTGGGCTTAATACCTAGGTGATGGGTTGATAGGTGCAGCAAACCACCATGGCACGTGTATACCTATGTAACAAACCTACATGTCCTGCATATGTACCCTGAAACTTAAAATAAAATTAAATTTAAAAAACAAATAAATAAAAACACCTGCCATATAGCCCTCCTGCTTTTAAAGGAATAATTATAATCTGTGCATTATGAATCATTGATAATTTAGTTCAGACATATGAACTAACCCAGAATAACATCCACATTTATTAAGCACATAAGTTAACACACATCTATCACAATGTGATGTCTTTCATATATATTGTTCATATGTATGTTCACAACAAGTTCAGGTATAGGGATATCATTGTCCACATATTTTAAATTAAATATTTCCTGAAGTCACACTGCCACTTGTTGAAAAATTCCCATTTGAGCTCCAGTCTTTGGTATCCAGTGTCTGGCGTTATTGCTCTGGCACTTTGATTTAGATGATTCAGGGCATGCAGCATAGGAATGCATGAAGAACTCTACACTATTTCAATTGGAGGCCAACTGAAATATGGAACAAAAAAAGCGGGGAGGGGCTTGTATAGCCAAGACAATATTAAGCAAAACGAACAAAGCTGGAGGCATCATGCTACCTGACTTCAAGCTATAATACAAATCTATATATTATACAAGCTTATATATTATACTCTATCACATTTTTCTGCTTATTTTATCTTGTGAGAAAACACCGAAATCATCATGTGTATAATGTTCTTTAATTCTATGTAAGTTGAAATACAAATATCTGTTCTGGTATAGCTAATATTTACATTTCTCAAGTTTCTTTCCAGTTAAATCATTTTCTTTATTGTCACAGAATTCTTGAATTTGCTGTTTTACAACATTCTAATGCAGTCCTAAATGAAAAACATTTGTTGCTCATTCTAGGGCTGCATGCTGAATTAGGTTTGGATAACAAAGCAAGTAGAGATGACTATCACAGATGAGCGTGAAGCAATCCAAAGTAACAGATGACAATGTCTCTGTGGAACTCCGTTGCTTTTAAAAGGCTGAAGTTCTTCAGAGTGCTACTGCAGATTTTCTTGATTCTTACAAAACAATTGGTCTGGAAATGTAAACACTCAAGTCACCAAAAAATCTTTCCTCTGTTTTTCCTATCCAGTGCTTCCTACTGAGTATGTTTCTTTTGAAGCCAAGATAACTTGCTTTGTTGCCATTTCAGAAAATAGTGTGAAATGAATCTTTATCATCACCAAGAAGTGGAGTTCAAGCCCAAGGCTGCCACACAAATTGTCCATCTAGAGTTGTTGTAAACCCAGAAATGGGTCATGAGTCTCAACAAATGCAGACACTTTGGGAAGTGGAAAAGTTTAGATTTTGACCAGTCATATTAGCAATGACTTAACTTCTAGGAGCTCAGTATGAAGTAAGAGACAAGCAAGGCTGCCCAAGTGTGCTATGCTGGATAGAAACACCAATGAATATTGATAGGTATTACGTTTAAAAGGACTCCATGGACATAGTGTATAGAATTGCCTACATTTATTTATCTAAGAAACCTATTTTTTGTGTTTCAGGACAGCATCTTAAGAAACCAGTGCTCTCTATAAAACACACCTTGGGAAATATTGGGCTTTGGCATGAGGAGCTCCATTTGAAATAGGTTATCCACATGAAATGAAAAGGATACAAGGGAGAACATTTGTTTCTTTGTATCCACTTTTGTTTGGAAATATTGTTTTGAACAATTGTTTAAATTGAAATAGTAAGATTTTTGCATAGCATGTAACATTACCTTTTCCAGAATAGTTTCATCTGTATTTCTTCTTTTTGTTACCAAGGAACCCTGTGATGGTACTTCAGATAGCTGTATTCAGTTCTACAGTTGAATAAACTGATACATAGAGAAGGTGAATACCTTTTACTCTCAGGATAAGCTAAGTAGGGGGATCAGAAAACTAGGCCACACAGGCCAAATCTGACCTGCAGCCTGTTTTTGTACAGTCTGAAAACTAAGGATACATATATATAGTAAGAAACCTTTAAAGAGGAAGAAAAGAGAAAAGAATATGTGACAGAGACCATATGCAGCCCACAAAGCCTAAAGTATTTACTGTCACGCCCTTTGCAGAAAAATTTTGCCAGCCCCTGGACTAGGTTATATGGTTATGTTGTAGTAACAAATGATACTCATGTCTTAATGATTTTGCCCAACAGTATATATTTCTTGCTGATGCCACCTGCCTAAGACAAGTTGTCGGGAGTCTCTGCTTAGCACAATCACTCAGGAACCTGGGCTGCAAGAAACCTCAAGTCATTATGTGCTTCGTGGTCACCTCTGCAATAAGGAGATGTGATGAGCTGCATTCTAGCTCTCAGATTTTCCACCTGGGTGTGAAACACTTCACTTCTGCTCGTGATTCACTGGCCAACCAAGTCACATGGCCTCATCTAACTTCAAAGGTGGGAAATACAGTCGTACCTTATGCCTGTAAGAATGAAATCCAAAAATATTTGGTGAACAACAGTATTAATACTAGATACACACACATGTGTGTGTGTGTGTGTGTGTGTGTGTGTGTGTGTGTCTGTGTGTCTGTGTGTCTGTGTGAAAAGCTAGTTCAGCAAGTGAGGTGCTGGAATCCATAGCCTATAAAACGTTTACTGATTTTCTTCATACATACATATAAAATGTAGATATACAGTGATACAGTTTGACTCTGTGTCTCCACCCAAATCCCACCTCGAATTGTAATCTCCACGAAGTTCCTCCTTCACTCCTTTCTCTCTTGTTGCCATGTGAAGAAGGTCCCTGCTTCCCCTTCTCCTTCTGCCATGATTGTATGTTTCCAGAGGCCTCCCCAGCCATGTGGTACAGTGAGTCAATTAAACCTCTTTCCTTTTTAAATTACCCAGTCTCAGGTATTTCTTTATACCAGTGTGAAAATGGACTAATTCATATAAGAACCCCTATTATATATTGATATGTAGATTTCTCTCTTTTCATATATTGAGTTCTTATAAATATATCTACTATATATTCTATGTGAATTCACATATATAAATATATATAATGGAGATCTCTCCATAGCTATGTATCTATAGATATATATTTTACATATATTGAATAATATAAAATTCATTATATAATCTATAAAATAGGATTTCCATATATATAGTAGAGATCTATCTATCTATCTCTGTGTGTGTGTATATATATATATATATATATATATATAAAAATCAGGTTCGTGTATGCACATATGAGCATACTCTGCATTATGCTGTTGATCATCAATTATACACAGACAGCGCACATGAGAAAGGTGTATGTGTGTATGTAATCAAGACTCTGTTATGTACAAGTTACAAAAGGAACATGAAAAATAAATTTAAACTTTCTTTTGAAGTGTAGTTTTCTAGTGTCAAAGGGTTTAACATTTATTGGCGTGCAACGGTGTACATTATGTTATATTAACATGTTCCCTCCAAAGATGTTTCAAAATTCAATAATACAATTTTTACTTCAAAGCTCACAATTTTAGGGAGCTCTTTTCCAAAAGAGAAGAAAAGAAAGAAGGAAGAGAGTTCTAGTAATGTGAATGATCAGCTTCTGGTTACATCTTTGAAAGCTGGATCTTGTGTATAATAAAAATGCTTAAAGGTGTCTCAAGTTTTTAAGCAGTACAAAATACTTGGAGAATTATAAGACAATACATATTAGCCTTAGAAGAAAATCTACAGCTGATTCTAAGGGAGGGAGACTAGAATCTACCTTCTTATTTTATCGCTGAAGATTGTAAAATTAGTAATGACATATCCAAAGTGCAAGATTCTTACAAGTTTTTTAGTTTTTGGATTCTCTCTCAACCGTGTTCTTCTTCTCTTAGATAAAACTTTTTTCCTATGTAAAAGCCCTAGTTTGGAATTATGCTCAATGGACTTTTGTATGATTTCATGTTGAAAATTGTTGCTCTGTGTGACAAAGGGAAGCCTGCTTCCTCCATCCCCAAAACAGTCTACTTGGTTTTTAAAAGCCATTGTGAATGTACAGCATCCTTACCACACGGCTGCATGCACAAGACCAAGCCATCTCTGAAAGAATTCCACACCTGACAAGATGCTGGCCACACCTTTCTTGGCTCAGAGACAAAGCAAAGAAATTGTGAATGGTAAGTAATTGAAGAAATCATTTTATTCCTCTTCATATATGTTTCCTTTCTTAGATCTGGCATTATTGGTGGGTCTCTTTCCATCTTTGACACTTTATTTTTACTTAGGAGATTCCAAATGAGAGACACATAAATTATGAGGGGTTTTTTTTTAAACCTGCAATTGACTATTCCATTGGTATATGTTTTGTCGCTTGCAAGATTTCACAAATAACACAATTCCTGTGTTGGGGGGCACCCCAAAAGGGACAATTTCTTTTCAGAATAATAAATCACAATATTTAAAGGGAAGAGATCTTGTAAAAAAGCTATGAGTGGAAGAGTCCAAGCCTGGCTTCCATCTGTGTTTGGGGAACAGTTAACAGCAATGTGTGGGAAGTCAAACAAAAATGGAGAACTGAGATTTTCTTTGCTTTTTAAAACAAGGATGTTTGTTTAAGGAAAGTATGCGTGGGGGGAGGAAGGGGGAGAGCCGTGGCTTCTGTGAGAGAAAGGGGGCGTGGAGAGGCACATGCTAGCAGTTCAAAGGATTTTTCTGCATGCAGGATAGTAAATAAACTGAAGAGGCAATTTTTATGAAAAATATTTGCCCAGCCAAAGAGGGAAGTCAGTGAAATTGTAAGGTTGCTGCTGAGTAGTTAAATCCTCAGGTAGGGCTTGGCTCGTGAGTGTCACGCCTATCGATCTCAGTTGGCTTCTCTGGGTTTTTCCATCTTTTCTCTGAGAGTCTTCATATTTCCATTGAACCTGGAATTGACCTATATCACTGAGAAATGTGATTAAGCTGCTTTAAAAAGCCTCTAATTTCCATCTTGAAAAGGAAAAATATAAATGCAAAGATGGTGCCATAGCTACTCGCTCAGTTTCAAGGCATCTGGGTGTCAGACATCAGAATATAAATCAGGGAAGGCATTTTACCAGAAAGGGTACATTGTGATGAATAAAACACAGAGGAAATGGGGACTTCTTGAAAATAAGAAGTACAAATGTCCAGTCATGAAGGGTACATATTTGTTAAAGATTATGTCTATTGAAATGATGAGTTGGAAGAATCATTTTATATGACTTCAGTGGCTCACGAACATAAACAACTTTATTGGCTCATGAATATAAACAACTTAAAATATGACAAATATTTCTTTTAAAGGAATCAGCTCTCTCTTTAGGTTTTGATTATCTTTCAAAGAAAAACAAATTTGAGAGTCTTAGCTTTTCACCAGTGAAATTACAGTCCTTCTGATTCTCTATGAAGTTATGAAAATGATAATGAAACTTTAAAAAATCTTACCTCCACATATACAAACCTTTCTTATTTGTGTAAATTCAAATTAATATATGAATGTAAAAGCATAGTTCAGACTTGTAGTGAAACTGAACTTGTTTCAAAGAAAATGTCTCAACATATAGTGTATCAATCAATTTCAGAAAATAAAAAGTCTTCAAGCTTTACATATTGCAAGCTTGAGATATTGTGGGATCATATTTAATCGCTGATGGGTTAATATTCTAAGCAAACTGTAATTAAAAATAAATAGGTCTCTAAGCTACTTAACCCTCAAGTGTGCCAAATGAGGCAAACATTTCACTTCTGTAAAAATAAACTTCTAATTCCAATCTAAAGCGTTAGTTGAGCCTCCCATCAAGGAATTTTGTGATGTTTGTTCATTTATCTAAGGTACTTTTTTCAGACTTATGAATATTTATGAACCACAGGGTTCAATCCTGTATTATAAGAAGTGAGAGGTAGTCTCTTCCAGACGTAAAGGGTGCTTTTAATTCTACTGTGTCTCCAGATACTCACTGGCATCTTGTCATGCTTGAATGAGCCATTCAAAATAAAACTGCCATCTAATCGAAGTACCTGAAGTGCAAAAATGTGAGAAGAATTTAATGAAGCATAAATTGTCATTTAGTTGAAGATACAGACCCCTTTACTGTAGCACAATTGGATAAAACATAATGGAGGCTTCTATTCATCAATCCCAATCGCCTTCTGTCTTACAGACAGGAAAACTACAAAATCAATTAACATCTTTATTGTGGACTGCGGTGCATGGAGAGTAAATGTATTCTCTCCCTTTCTCTTTTCCACATCCCTCCCCCAAGCAGACACACATTTTGTATGTGTTTATAATTAAGAATTTGTCATGTGCAAGACACTGTGTTCAATGCTACTGGGAAATCTAAGATTAATCAAAATGGCCCCACTATCTACAGAAAACAATAGCCTTTATCAAATACCAACAGGCTGATTTTTTTTTTTTTTTTTTAGCAAAAATGCTATTATGAAGCTCTCTAGACTAAGACTGTGAAAGGCCCAGGCACTGAAATTTGAAGCAAATATAGTGGTTCAATGGAAAAAAAACAAAAACAAAAACATGAAGCTATTGTGGGGATAATGATCTTTCTCCTGATTGTGAACTATGTTGAATTTCTCAGTCGTACGGATGTGTCTATAGGGTATCTATGGGCATGAAAGTGAGTAGTTGAATAATTGGGGGTAGAGGAAGCAGAGGGCTGGGAAGATTAACAAGAGTTAAATATACCCACTCTCCACTTACAATTGTTCAAAAACCAAGAAGTTTAGGAAATGAGAATGGCAACTGGCTGAGAGAACATCCAGGTCCAGGAATGGAAATGGCAGCTGGCTGAGAGATCAGTCAGGTTCAGAAAATGAGACTAGCAACTAAGAGATCTAAAAAAAATCTACCAATAGCAAACTGTTTGAATATTCATGCATTCATTATTTTGGAAAATATTTCTTGAGCACCTATGTATGTATAGTACTTTGCAGGCCAGTCACTAGGTATATAGCAGTGAACACAGTTTATATGTTTTCTGCCTTTTTGTAGTTTATGATCTATTGGTGAATGGTCGACGTTTATGCCATGAGGCTACGTCAGCTATCAGTTTTCCTCATTGTACCCTACAGTATCCAATTCAGCATCACTCATTACATTTAGTTGTTATGTCTCTTTAGACTTCTTTAATCTAGAACAGCTCTTCATTCTTCCTTTCATTTTCTTGACCTTGACTGTTTGGAAAATATTGACCTGTTATTTCATAGAATAGCTCTCACTTTGTTTTTTTTTGATGTTTCCTTTTGATTAGAACCAAGTAATGCTTTTGAGGGGAGAAATACTATAGAAGTGATATTGTGGCCTTCTCAGGGCATTATTACAGAGGGAGACCACATTGTATCTAGGATTAATAGAAGCCTGGCCATACCTTGTTTTTATTTTTTTATTACTCTATACTTCTCCTAACTTCTTCTATGTCCATACTTTAGATATTTATCTTGCTAATAATTATCTAGTCTGAATGTTCACTCTAAACTCCAGACCTACAAATGCAATAGCTTACTTGACACTGCACTTAGATTGTGCAAAGGTACTTTCTACTCAAAATATCCAAAATCAAACTCATGATCTTCCACTAAGAACTCATTCTTATACAGTGTTTCCCATCTTGGCAAATGGCATCACTATCCAATCAATTATGCAAGCTGAATTTCTAAAAGGAGTTCTTGATGTTACCTTCTTTCTCATGCCCCCTTAAATCAAATTTGTAATTATGTTCTGTCAATGTTACTTTTGAAATATTTCAAATGATAATTTATTGCTCTCATTCTTCACTGACAACATTTTGGTACAAGATGCTGTTACCTGCCAACAAGTCTACTTGGAAAAATCTACTAGTTGGTCTTCCTGCAACCACTCTTGCCCTTCCAAACTTTCCCCATATTGCAAATAGGGTAGATTTTAAAACTATTATTTTGATCAAGTCACCATTCAACCGCACCCCAAATTCACTCTTTTAAGTCCCATGGCTCTGAGAATGAAGATCAGAATCACTTAGGTCACATAAAGCTATACGGTCAGACCCTTGCAGGTCTTTACCCCATCTCAAACTACTAGACAGCTTCCTCTCCTTCTGTCTTCCAACTGCATTAGCCTTTTAAAGTTCCTAAAGCAACTCTTGACCCACTCAGCCTTTGTATATGCTGTTCACATCATCTGGACCAAACCTCTTCCACTGACTTAGTTAAACCTTGATATGGTCTGCCTGTATCCCCACCCAAATTTCATCTTAAATTCTGGTTCCCATAATTCCCATGTATTGTGGGAGGGACTCAGTGGGAGATAATTGTATCATGGAGCAATTTTCCCCATACTGGTCTTGTGGTAGTGAACAGGTCTCACAAGGTCTGATGGTTTTATAAGGGGAAACACCTTTCATTTGGTTCACATTCTCTCTTGTCTGCCACCATGTAAGGTGTGCCTTTTGCTTTCTGCCATGATTGTGAGGTCTCCCCAGTCATGTGAAACTGTTAGTTCATTAAACTTCTTTTTCTTTGTAAATTACCCAATTTTGGGTGTGTCTTTATCAGCAGCATGAAAACAAACTAATACAAACCACATTCATTTTTTAGATCTCAGATTCAGGGAACCCTTTTCTGACACCTCAGAGTAGGTCTGGTTGTTCTGTTATATACCTTTCTAAGCTGATGTGGTTTGGATTTGTGTCCCTGCCCAAATCTCATGTCAAATTGCAATCCCCACTATTGGAAAAAGGACCTGCTGGGAGATGATCAGATCATGAGGGCAGATTTCCCCCTAGCTGTTCTTGTGATAATGAATGAGTGTTCATGAGATCTGGTTGCTTAAAAGTGCATAGTACCTTCCTCTTTGCTTTCTTCCTCCTGTTCTAGCAATGTAGGTTACACCTGCCTCTCCTTTGCCTTCTGCCATGATTGTAAGTTTCCTGAGGCCTCCCCAGCCATGCTTCCTTTACAGCCTGCAAAACTATGAGCCAATCAAACTTCTTTTCTTTAAAAATTACCCAGTCTCACGTCGTTTTTATAGCAATGAGAGAATGGACTAGTACATAGGCAGAACACTTATCTCTACTGGTAATTTTCAATTATTTATTGTGATTCTTAGAATAATATCTATTTTCCCCAGAAAAGTGTAACATCACAAGGGCAAAGATTATATTTGATTTTGCTCACTTGCCTGTCCCAGCAGTACAGCATCAAGCACAGCACCTAACATGTAGTAGGTAGTCTATTAACATTAACATTTGTTGAATAATTGAGTAACATAGATGTAAAGGTGTGCTATACAGTTCATTGAAATAAACAATGAGATAGACATTAACTAAGACAATTCTTTAGGGCTAAACTTCTGCCTTAAGAAAAGCAATGTGCCTTTAGAACTTTTGGGTCTCCAAACCTGAAATACTTATTGAGGCATCCCATCATAAATTAAAAACCATTGCTTTTAATCTAAGTATAGAGAGTTTTTAATCATTCTTGGAAATATTTCCTAAAATGTGCTGAGCGTATTATTTATTTGAATTTTTCATGGGAAGAATCTTTTTTTCTTGGTATTTACATAAACCCAGTTTTTAAATGATTAACAATGATGTATGAAGCAAGGTTGATATTTCTATACCTGCAATTATTCTAGGTAAGTCAATGGCTCTCTGTTCCCTTAGTCTCAGTACTGACCATCTCTGCATAAGCAAAACAGCCTGATGGCATTAACTTCCACGGATTCTCTCAACACAACATCCATCAAGCATATGACTTAATTCAATTACCATCTACTTTCAGCCAACCTATATTTTTTCTTTGATTTTTGCAGATCTTCAGTCAAAATGTAGCTAAGGTAATTTTGCTAAAATAAAACTTAGTTCTCATAAGATTAGGCTAGGATCAAAACTTGCTGAGAAGAGAGGAAAGTTATTGCATGCGGTTTAAAAAACTTTAGGCCATTAAATTTATTTGGAGACACCAGAAATGAATAACATTTTTTTATTGCATTTTAGGTTTTGAGGTACATGTGAAAAACATGCAAGATTGTTGCATAGGTACACACGTGGCAGTGTGATTTGCTGCCTTCCTCCCCTTCACCTATATCTGGCATTTCTCCCCATGCTATCTCTCCCAACTCTCCACCCCTTGCTGTTCCTCCCCTATTTCCACCCAACAGACCCCAGTGTGTAGTGCTCCCCTCCCTGTGTCCATGTGTTCTCATTGTTCAACACCCATCTATGAATGAGAACATGTGGTGTTTGATTTTCTGTTCTTGTGTCAGTTTGCTGAGAATGATGGTTTCCAGGTTCATCCATGTCCCTGCAAAGGACATGAACTCATCGTTTTTGATGACTGCATAATATTCCATGGTGTATATGTGCCACATTTTCCCTGTCCAGTCTATCATTGTTGGGCATTTGGGTTGGTTCCAGGTCTTTTCTATTGTAAACTGTACTGCAGTGAACATTCGTGTGCATGTATCCTTATAGTAGAATGATTGAAAATCCTTTGGATGTATACCCAGTAATGGGATTTCTGGGTCAAATGGAATTTCTATTTCTAGGTCCTTGAGGAATTGCCACACTGTCTTCCACAATGGTTGAACTAACTTACACTCCCACCAGCAGTGTAAGAGTGTTCCTATTTCTCCGCATCCTCTCCAGCATCTGTTGTCTCCAGATTATTTATTTATTTTTTTTGAGGAAGGCAGGAAGGGAGGAAAGGAGGAAGGGAGGGAGGAAGGAAGGGAGGGAGGGAGGAAGGGAGGGAGGGAGGAAGGGAGGGAGGGAGAGAGAGAAAAGAAGGAAGGAAATCAGGCAATGAGAGAGACATTGCCGTCCTGTCTCCAGATTTTTTAATGATCGCCATTCTAATTGGCATGAGATGGTATCTCAATGTAGTTTTGATTTGCATTTCTCTAATGACCAGTGATGATGAGCATTTTTTCATATGTTTGTTGGCCTCATGTATGTCTTCTTTTGTAAAGTGTCTGTTCATATCCTTTGCCTACTTTTGAATGGGTTTGTTTGTTTGTTTTTCTTGTAAATCTGTTTTAGTTCTTTGTAAATTCTGGATATCAGCCCTTTGTCAGATGGGTAGACTGCAAAATTTTTTTCCCATTCTGTTGGTTGACAATTTACTCTAATGACTGTTTCTTTTGCCATGCAGAAGCTGTGGACTTTGATTGGGTCCCATTTTGGTCCTATTTTGACTTTTGTTGCCAATGCTTTTGGTGTTTAGGTCATGAAGTCCTTGCCTACACCTATGTCCTGAATGGTTTTGCCTAGATTTTCTTCTAGGGTTTTTATCGTGTTAGGTCTTATGTTTAAGTCTTTAATCCTTCTGGAGTTAATTTTAGTGTAAGGTGTCAGGAAGGGGTCCAGTTTCTGCTTTCTGCACATAGCTAGCCAGTTTTCCCAACACCATTTATTAAACAGGGAATCAATCCTTTCCCCATTGCTTGTTTTTTTCAGGTTTGTCAAAGATTGTATGTTTGTAGATATGTTGTGTTGCCTCCATTGCCTCTGTTCTGTTCCATTGGTCTATATCTCTGCTTTGGTACCAGTACCATGCTGTTTGATTACTGTAGCCTTGTAGTATAGTTTGAAGTCCAACAGTGTGATGCCTCCCACTTTATTATTTTTGCTTAGAATTGACTTGGCTATGCAGGCTCTCTTTTGGTTCCATATGAAGTTTAAGGTGGTTTTTTCCAGTTCTGTGAAGAAGGTCATTGGTTGCTTGAGGGGATAGCATTGAATCTGTAAATTACTTTGGGCAGTATGTCCATTTTCATGATATTGATTCTTCCTAACCATAAACATGAAATATTTCTCCATCTGTTTGTGTCCTCTCTTATTTTGTTGAGCAGTGGTTTGTACTTCTCCTTGAAGAGGTCCTTTATGTTTCTTCTTAGTTGTATTCCTAGATATTTTATTCTCTTTGTAGTAATTGTGAATGGCAGTTCATTCTTGATTTGGCTCTCTTTAAGTCCATTATTGGTGTATAGGAATGCTTGTGATTTTTGCACATTGATTTTGTATCCTGAGACTTTGCTGAAGTTGCTTATCAGTTTCAGAAGATTTTGGGCTGAGACAATGGGGTCTTCTAGATATACAATCATGTCATCTGCAAATAGAGACAATTTGACTTCCTCCTTTCCTATTTGAATACCCTTTATTTCTTTTTCTTGCCTGATTGCTCTGGCTAGAACTTCCAGTATTATATTGAATAGGAGTGGTGAGAGAGGGCATCCTTGTCTAGTGCCAGATTTCAAAGGAAATACTTCCAGTTTTTGCCCATTCAGTATGATATTGGCTGTTGGTTTGTTGTAAATAGCTTTTATTATTTTGAGATACGTTCCATCAATACCGAGTTTATTGAGGGTTTTTAGCATAAAGGGCTGTTGAATTTTGTCAAAGGCCTTCTCTGCATCAATTGAGATAATCATGTGGTTTTTGTCTTTGGTTCTGTTTATGTAGTGAATTACTTTTATAAACTTGTGTATGTTGAACCAGCCTTGCATCCCCAGAAGGAATCCTACTTGATCATGATGGATAAGCTTTTTGATGTGCTATTGCAATCAGCTTGCCAGTATTTTATTGAAGATTTTTGTGTCTATGTTCATCATGGATATTGGCCTGAAGTTTTCTTTTCTTGTTGAGTCTCTGCTGGGTTTTGGTATCAGGATGATGTTGGTCTCATAAAATGATTTGGGAAGGATTCCCTCTTTTTGGATTATTTGGAATAGTTTCAGAAGGAATGGTACCAGCTCCTCTTTGTGTGTCTCATAGAATTCAGCTGTGAACCCATCTGGGTCTGGGCTATTTTTGTATGGTAAGCTCTTAATTGCTGCCTCAACTTCAGACCTTGTTATTGGTCTATTCAGGGTTTTGACTTCTTCCTGGTTTAGGCTTGGGAGGAGGCAAGTGTCCAGGAATTTATCCATTTCTTCCAGGTTTACTAGTCTATGTGCATAGAGTTGTTTGTAATATTCTCTGATGATGGTTTGAATTTCTGTGGAATCTGTGGTGATATCCCCTTTATCGTTTTTTATAGCATCTATTTGGTTATTCTCTCTTTTCCTTTTTATTAATATGGCTAGTGGTCTGTTTATTTTGTTGATCTTTTTGAAAAACCAGCTCTTGAATTTATTGATTTTTTGAAGGGTTTTTCGTGTCTCTATCTCCTTCAGTTCTGCTCTGATCTTAGTTATTTCTTGTCTTCTGCTAGGTTTTGAGTTTTTTTGATCTTGCTCCTCTAGCTCTTTCAATTTTGATGATAAGGTGTCAATTTTGGATCTCTCCATTCTTCTCATGTGGGCACTTATTGCTATATATTTTCCTCTAGAGACTGCTCTAAATGTGTCCCAGTGATTCTGGCATGTTGTGTCTTCGTTCTCCTTGGTTTTGAAGAACATCTTTATTTTTACCTTCATTTCATTGTTTATCCAGTCAACATTCAAGAGCCAGTTGTTCAGTTTCCATGAAGCTGTGTTGTTCCGAGTTAGTTTCTGAATTCTGAGTTCTTACTTGATTGCACTGTGGTCTGAGAGACTGTTATGATTTCCATTCTTTTGCATTTGTTGAGGAGTGATTTACTTCCAATTATGTGGTCAATTTTAGAATAGGTGTGATGTGGTGCTGAGAAGAATGTATATTCTGTGGATTTGGGGTGGAGAGATCTGTAAATGTCTATTAGGTTTGCTTTTCCAGGTCTGAGTTCAAGTCCTGGATATCCTTGTTAATAGAAATGAATAACTTTAATGTACCTCAAGTAGCATGCACAGTGGTCTTAAAATCAGTCTTGGTGACTCAGATTATTTTTTGAGTTTACCAACTGTTTGCTATTTGAATCACACTACAGTAAACTTTTACAAGTGATGTGTCTGGAGGGTGGAGTTAGGAGGGACTTTCTGGCTGGTTGCAGTAGCTCATGCCTGTAATACCAGCACTCTGGAGGGCTGATCACTTGAGGTCAGGATTTAAAGACCAGCCTGGGCAAAGCCCCATCTCTACAAAAAAAAAAAAAAAAAAAAGAGAGAGAAACTCTCCATATGTATTTATCTGAGATTTTTGTAATTTTGTTTAATTTGAATTTTAATAATAAACATGTAATACTTTTGAATTTAGCAAAAAGTAATACAAATTCTTAAAAGAACCTATTTCGTGATTTATTTCTCAAAACTCAAAGTTTAGTTTCTGCCTTCATTTACAATTTTGTAAGTCACAAGAGTTTGACCCTCCTGATGAACAAATGAAAACCGTCCAGTTAAGCAACCCAACTCTGGTATTAAAACTAATCAGAATGCCACAAGATATACAAAAAGTAAGTAAACTCAAATCCAGAAAGTGATTAGCCATGCCCAAAGAAGATATTCTCGGCTATTTTCCTCTCTGATACAACAGTGAAAGAAGTTTGCCCTAGAAGGGAGTGACATAAAACCAGCCAAATTCAAAAAACCGAAGCAGTTGCCTGTAAGCTTCCATGATGGATTAAAATCCCGAGGAGTTACAGACTGAGAGAAAGTCTCCACCTATCCACCAACTCTTTCCCAACAGGTTCCCCTAGTGTTGGGGAAAGGAATGCTGAAGCCTGCAGTCAGGGCAGGAGAATGAAGACAAATCCTGAGGATCTCCAGGCCTTCCTTGAAAGAAACATAGCATCTGCTGAAGACTGGGAATAGGGCAGGAGAGTAAAATCTCTTCCAGGCTCTCAAGGCCCTCATTGAATGCATTATCTCAGACCTCCAAAGACAGGCCAGAAATTTCCTGGGATACAAACGGCTAATAATTGCACCGGAAAGCAAAGAGGATTTCCAGAAATTAAAAAAGCTGGTGGTCACAAGCTGTGAAGGTATCTCCCACATTCAGAAAGCTGGTCACCTGGCTATAGAGCACAGAGACCTTTGGAGTTTTATGAATGCTCAGATCTCAAGTGCTGCTGGAGGAAAGGTCCTGATTCCAACATCAAATTATTTGAATCCAGTGGTGAACTGAATGACTAAAGCTTTAATGAAGCCCAGACACAGCTATTCTATAGATTAGATTGACTCAGCCCCCTCATATTAATGACATGGCAAAAGTAGAATGTGCCTTATTCTGGGGTAAATGTTAGTTATGCTTCACTGTTGGCTTACACACAATGTTGGGCACACAATACAAAGATTTGAGTCATGCCAAGTGGTAAGAAAATTTGACCCACAATCAAGAGGAAAACTGGTCAACAGAATCAGATGCAGAGAGGGTCGA
This sequence comes from Saguinus oedipus, assembly GCA_031835075.1. NCBI lineage: Eukaryota > Metazoa > Chordata > Mammalia > Primates > Cebidae > Saguinus > Saguinus oedipus. Next base: position 146,741,104 of record CM063170.1, read on the forward strand.
GTATAAAATATATCAGATCAGGATTTTAGTAGTGCTGTGATAAACATGCTAAAGAGTCTAGTGGAAAAGACAGAAAACAATGTTTTATTTAGCTTTGGCTGTTTATTTTATTGTATCATATAAATAATGAGCAATATAAGACTTACTACTTTTGCTTAATGTCATGGTTCTGTGATTTATTCATGTTGCTGCATGCAACTATAATTTGTTTTTCCAGTGATGTATAGGGTACCATTGTATGACTGCACCACAATTAATTTAGCAGTTCAATCATCAGCATACATTTAGGTTTCTAAATTTTTACTTTTACAAAGACTGTCATTATGCACATTCTTTAAGTCTCCAATATACAACATACTCAATCGTTTCTCTATACACTATACCTATGAGTGGAATTTTAGCAGAGGGTGCATTTTTTTCCCCACAGTAGTTGTACAAGCAGGGCATGCGTTCCTATGCCTTTATATCCTCACAAACACCAGATGTCAAACTTTTTTATTTTTGTCAATTGATGGATTTTACTGGTTTTAATCTTCAGTTCTCTATTTCTCATGAAGTTGAGAATCTTTTCATATACTCATTGGCTGTGTTTTCGCTTCTGAGAGAAACTTAACATTTTTCTCATAAATTCATAGTAATTATTCACATATTTTGTAAATAAATTTTCTGTCAATTACATATATTGCAAATACATTCTATTTCTTCATATATTACCGAATCCACAATACATTGCTATTATTTACTTTAAACATTTAATTGATTTTTAAAATGTTGAAAATGAGAAAATGTCTTGCACTGTTTCTGACAGTCCTCATTCCTTTATGTAGATCTAAATTTTAATTTAATACCATTTTCTTTCTGTCTGAAGAACTTCCTTTAACGTATTTGTTGGGATATATCTACTGATAATGAATTGCCTGCCAACACTAATTTGTCTGAAAATAATCTTATCTAATCTTCCTTTTTGAAATGTATTTTCACTGGGTAAAAATTCTATGTTAATAGTTTTTTCCTTCAGAAATTTAGTGTTTTACCTGCATTGTTTGCTGGCTTGCATAATTCCTGACGTGAAATCTGCTGTTATTCTTATTTTGTACCTCTATTGGTAATGATTTCTTTTTGCCAGCACTTTAGAAATGTACTAGGATCTTATTGATTCTGTGGCTTTTGGTGATAAATCAGTGGTCATTTGAATTGCTTTTCCTCCATATATAAAGTAACATTTAAGAATATTTTTCTATTTCCTCTTCTCCCTTCCTTCTAGGATTATAATTCCATGTAGGTTAGACCTATTCATCCCATCCTACAGCTCAGTAGAAAGCCGATTCTTTTTATTCTCTCCCCACCCCTGACAGTCTGTCCTATCTGGTATTCTGTCTCATGAGTTCTAACTTCCTAGGCTTCCTGAAGATCTCTATCTCCTCAACTCAGTGAAACTTACATGCTTTGTAAGTCTCCCCGATGGCGTGTAAACTGCCACCAGGAAATATGTTCACTTCTTTGCGAACTCTGTGATTTCTTTTGACCAATGTTTTGACATCATTGTTTTACATATTTTGTCACATTTTTTAATTGTTTAGGATAAAAAAGACGTATCTGGTTCTTGTTACTCCACCAGAGCCAGAAGTAAAAGTCTACTATATCTTCTTACAAGGAAAACCAAAGCATAAAACTTTTGAGGACCGAGTAGATGTTAAATGCAGAGAGTGATTAGTTTCTGTCTTCAGCAGTGCTTGGATGGAACCTGGAGCTTGCTCCTAATCAGTCGCTCAGTCCATGCCTCCACTTTCTCACCATATTCTATGCTCAAATTTCCCCAAAGGGTCCATTACTCAACACCATGCAGCAGCCACCTCCTCTCAGTTACCTAACACTATGATCTTTTTGCAGGTGCCTCACAACTACCACCAGGACTACAGAACGAAACAAGTGGCCAAACTTTCCACACGTTATTATTAAAGCTGATCTTGGTAGTGGGAGAGCAAGCTGATTGTAATGGAGTATGTATAATAACTAGAAAATATATAAATCTTGTTCTTATTGGAACTGTAAAAACTAGCCACTTATCTATTAAAAATGTTAAACAGGCTGGGTATGGTGGCTCCCGCCTCAAATCCCAGTACTTTGGGAGAACAAGGTGGGCAGATCACCTGAGGTCAGGAGTTCAAGACCAGCCTGATCAACATGGTGAAAACCCATCTCTACTAAAAATACAAAATTAGCTGGGCGTGGTGGCACATGCCTGTAATCCAAGCTAGTTGGGAGGCTGAGGCAGGAGAATCCCTTGAACCTGGAAGGTGGAGATTGCAGTGAGCTGAGATTGCACCATTGCACTCCAGCCTGGGCAATGAACTGAGACTCCATCTCAAAAAAAAAAAAAAAAAAGGTTAAACAAATTAGTAACAGAGGTTAGCAACTTTTACGTGGCAGTTGGTTATTGATAGAGGAATATTTGATCTATGTATTTTGACTTTCAACCTGAGCTGTTTTCTTTTGACTAAATAAAAGAATTTCATGACAGTAAAGCCCTTGAGATGTCAGTTTTAGGGACTAGTTTTTCTCTTTTAAATATATAAAATTATTAGTTATTTTTAAATGTTTTAGATTTTCTAAAATACACATTTTTTTTTTTTTTTTTTTGAGATTGGGTCTAACCCTGTCACCCAGGCTGGAGTACAATGGTGTGATCTTGGCTCACTACAACCTCTGCCTCTGGGGTTCAAGCAATTCTCCTGCCTCAGCCTCCTGAGTAGCTGGGATTACAGGCACCCACCGCCATGCTCAGCTAATTTTTGTATTCTTAATAGAGACAGGGTTTCACCATGTTGGCCAGGCTGGTCTTGAACTCCTGACCTAATGATCTGCCTGTCTCAGCCTCCCAAAGTGCTAAGATTACAGGCATGAGCCACCACACTCAGCCCAATGCAAATGATTTTTATCGAGTACAGTTTCTTTGCTTTTCTTATTTGATTTTTCCAGGCTTAATTTGGTTGTCATGAATGTTTAATCTTCCAAATTCCCTCACACAATGATAATCTTGCTTTCTAAGGATTATTAGATGAGCATAAAGCTTTTGAGCCAAATAATAGTTCATTCTTAGAAATAGGAAGCAAAACATTGCCAAGATTAAAATAAGCCCAAACAGTGAGGTTCAAGGTCAGTTTGAAACACAAACCACAAGTTTTGATTGGATCGAGACTTGGCAGTCTAAGACTCACATTAATTGTTTTTAGTATTGTATAGCGCAGATATGCATTGACAGTCTAATAAAAGGAGACACGGAGACCAGTTCAAAGTAGTAGAACATTCAGAAAAGAATGAAAAACTCAGGTCTGTTTTAGTGCACATGGGTCTGGAGCCTCTGAGTCTATGTCCTGACACTAACACACCTGGAGTAAGTTAACAAAAGGACAAATGCTATCAGAAAAGTCAACTAAATGTTCTGAGGTGAATGAACGCCACACACTGATGTATGACAACTACACATTCTTCCTCGGACACGTAGTCCAAGATGAAAAAGAAATGAAAGCTCAAAAAATAGAGTTTAAACATGAAAATATGTCAATTTTGAAATTCTCATGTTCTTACTTTACATAATGTAGTTAACTAGACCAAAATCCACTTCCTTGGGTATCAGAAGTCTAGAAAAGGGGAAAAAATTATAAAATGCTTATAAGGCACTGAAAAGGCAGTGGAAATATACACTAAAACATTTTAAACACTGAACCATTTTCTTTTTAAAGTGCTACGATAAAATGTTACTATTCTATAGCTGGAAACTGGTTTCTCAGTGACAGTGGATCTCATAGAATACCACTATTCAGTTTGCTAGCCCTTCACTGCGTTTCTTTCTTTTTCTTTTTTCTTTTTTGGAGACAGAGTCTCCCTCTGTCATTCACACGGAAGTGCATTTGTGCTGCAATCACCGCTCTCTACAGCCTGCACCTCACAGGCTCAAGAGATTCTCCCACCTCAGCCTCCTCAGTAGCTGGGATCACAGGTGTGAGCCACCGTGCCAGGCTAATTTTTGTAGTTTTTGTAGACAGGGTCCTACTATGTTGCCCAGGGTAGCCTGGAAATCCTGGGCTCAAGCAATCCTTCCACTTCAGCCTCCAAAAGTGCTAGGATTACAGTTGTGAGCCATCATGCCTGGCCCACTGTGTTTCTAGGAGACGTAAATTCAAAAACACAGACCATCAATATTTTTAAAAACTCTTTAAAAAAACTCTGAAACATAATACGCATGAAAGAAATATAAAACATAAACAACAAATTATCATGAAACAAAATACCATGGAACTATATAACGTGGATGAAGAAATAGAATAATGTCAGCAACCCACAAGCCCTCCCCAAGGTTCATGACATATTGAGTTGTTCATGAAAATAGCTCATAGTGGTTTCGAAGAATACAAAGAACATTGTAAATCATATCTTTAAAAATTAGTATCCCATGTAAGTAGCATATACCAGACTTACTGGAACAGTCTTGGTAAATTAAAACCCACAATAAGCCAAGATTTCTATTTAGTTTGAGTACAACATTTCAAGATATGAGCTAGAGATCATGAAAATCGTCAGCATGTGACTCAGCATGGCCCTAGCCATGCCTTGCTTCATGATGATATTACATTGTTACGCTCTGAGACCTACCTAGGGGCTTTGCTTTGTGGTCTGAAAAGCCAGTTCCCTATCTGAGAAGACAGGCAAATATTCCGGTCTAAAAGCAAAATCTGTGAACTTATCTCCTCTCCCAAACCTTCATTCAGCCTTGCCTTACCTTTCTCAGGGCCCGCCTCTGCCTCCTCACAGCATACATTCTGCTCTGGGCACCAGGCAGACATCATCATGGTCATTATTTAATGTACTATCTGTTTTGTTATTGCCTGTTAGCTTATTTTTGTCTTCAATTATACTAAGAGTTTATTCTAGACAGAGTCTGTTTCTGCATCCCCAGCAACCAGCTTTGTGCCCAGAACTTAATGTGCATATAATGCACATTTATTGATGAAAGCTTTTAATGTGGATCAGGATGACTTAGGCCATGTGGATTGTGGTCTGGCTATAGAAAATTGATCCTGGTTCTATCACTATTCAGTACTATGATCTTAGGCAAGTGATAAGATATGCTTGGTTCTCAGTGTTTTAATCTACAAAACAGGGATGGTGATCTCTAAGAGGACCCTTCAGCTCCAAAATTCCTATCCTGTTAGATCCTCAGAATACTTGAATGTGAAATCTTCCAAAATGATGGCACCCAATTTTCACACTAAGTGGGAAATCTTGATTGTCCTCACTATTATTCAAATCTGTGATTTTTCTTGACCTTTCTCAAGACCACCAAAACACTTAGCAGATTGGTTTGTGAACAACAGAACTAATCTAAGAGATGAAATGCCACCTAGTGGACACATTCCTAGGCAGTGCTTTCCCCACCGGAACAAGAGGGCGCTTTGTTCTCTGTGGCTGATGGCTTCTACTGAACAGTTTCTCCTTCCTCCACCTGACATTCCTATCTCAACTTTGTCATTGCTTTTGCTTTCCAAAAATTACAGGAATACTTATCTTGGTAAGAGAAAATGTGTCTGTTTGGACCATGTTAGATTTAATTTTTACCTATTTGCTTTATAATACCAGCGTAGTTGGCATTTTATGGAAAAAAGATAAACTCCAGCAAACTCAGACTGAGTCTTTTTAGTCTCTTATCAATTTGGTTTGAAAACAATCCTTGAGCATTCAGAGACGCCTTGGCTAGACAGACAGAAAAAGGATAGTAGAGTTCACATGTCTCCTAAGCAGAACAGACTATAGAGCCCAAGCTTTTGTCCAGTTCCTCACCAAAGGATCAGCATTTTACAATTTTCCCTGTTTTAAAGGGAAACCATTACAGATGACTAATCTAGAGCTTTGGACAAAGAGAGTTACTTCAGTGTGAAGTGGAATCTTTGCCTGGATAACGTTTTCACTGAGCTTAAGGAAATTTAAGCGACAGCTACTTAAAATGAACAGAAGGAGAACAGAAATTATACTAGTTATTTTTTTCTCTACCTAGGAGAAAAATATCCATAAGTTCTGCCTATTGAGGTTCAAAGCAGCTTAGAAAAAAGTTGTCTTGGTTAATTAATGAAACATCAAGAGGATTGCTACAAACCTCCAGCCCAGCTTCTGATGCCTCTAAGGTACTTTATCATTTTTGCAGCAGAAACTTACTCATTTAACCAGAGCTAATGATTCCTTTCAGCAGTCCCAAGACAGCCAGCTATTCATATTGTAATTGCATCACTGAGGCTCTATATTTCTCCAGCCTTTCCAAAAAACCCTTTTTTTTATTTTCATTAGTCTTCTTTTTTTTCTTTTTTTGCGCCAAGTACCTCCAGCCAGCTCAGGGCATTTTGATTTATATTTCCTACAACCACCAACCTAGTGTAAAATTTCTTCACTTCTCTACAGACTTTTGTTTCTCTTTCTCTGACATCTCTTACTCTATCTCAAAAAAAGTGACAGTTTTCTGAACCTAAAAATAATTCTTTTATTAATCCTAATATATATTCAAATTAAAGTTGTCTCCCCAGCCCCACCTTCCTTTCTTCCTCCTTTTAAAAAAAAAACTCTTTCAGAAACAGTTCTAAAGTATTAATACAATCTCCCTGAGTTCCAAAGATACATTTCCCAGTGGTGATTCTGTAGCGCCTCAGTCCTAATGAAACCTCTCAAAGGATTTTGCCAAGATTTCTAAGTAATAGTCTTGTCTTTCTGCTCAGGAACAAGTTTTATAGACTTATTCTTTTTGATGGTAACTTCTAGAAGAGGGTATGTAGCTCAATTCAAACAGCTAAAAAGAAAAAAAAAAACTCAGAGGAAACATGAAGAAATTACAACCCAATATATAGTTAGCCTTATTTAGGCTTCTACCCACTCCCACTGATGGAAAATACACTGTCATTCAAAAGCTGCTCCTGTTCCTCCAATACATTCTATACTCAGAGTTCCTACAGAGATCATAGGCAAGCATGAATTTCAAAGTAAATGTGCCAATAAATAAGCATTCAATTAATGTCTATTCATATGTATTAGTTGCCTTAAGTGTTGTGTAGAAAATGGAAATAAAGATAAGGCACAGTTTTGGATTCTGAAAGATTACAATATAATTTGAATGGCAAGATGAACGTGTAAACATTCCTGGGAAACAGATAAGCAGGCATATCGTAAGTCAAATTGAATTTTCCTGTAGCTATAATGGCAGAATTGATGTTTCTGTTGTTGACCAGGGACTTGATACTATACCTTGTATAGAATTACTCATAAGTACGGTATAAATAGTACATCAGCACTGTATAAATGTTTCTAGCAGATCTACCAGGAAGTCAAAGAATTATGATGTAGTTGGTTGAATGGTGCCCACTCCTTCGAAAAAAAAATGCCCATGTGTTAATGCCCAGAACCTGGGAATATGACCTTATATTGCAAAAAGGTATTTTTGCAGATCTAATTAAGGATCTTATGATGAAATCATCCTAGATTACCAAGTGGCCCCTGAATGCTATGGTGTGTCCTTATAAGAGACAGAAAAGAAGGTAAGACACAGAGGAGAAGGCCACGTGAGAACAGAAGCAGAGTTTTGAATTATGCAGCCACAGACCAAGAAGCCCCTGGAGCCACCGGAAGCTGGAAGAGCTTCTCTTACAGCTTTTGGAGGGGGAGCAGCCCTGCCAACACCTTGATTTCAGGCTTCTAGTTCACATCCATGAGAGAATAAATTGTGTTGTTTAAGCTACCAAGGATGTTAGGATGATCTCATCCAAGTTTCCAGAAATTTGTTATGGCAGCCACAGAACACTGATAAACATGGTATCTTAGTCTGACCCTGCTGCTGTAACAAAATACCACAGGCTAGGTAATTAAGTAATTCTGACACCAAGAAATGTATTTCTCACAAATCTGAAGGCTAAAAGTTTAAGATCAAGGCACCTGTAGGTTCAATGTTTGATTAAGGTTTGTCTCTGCTTCCAAGATGGCACCTTGTTGCTACATCCACTGATGGGGATGAACTGTGTCTTCACATGGTGGAAAGGCAGAAGGGCCTAACTAGTTCCCTTTAGCTCTTTTATAAGGTTGTTAACACCATTCATGAGAACAGAGCTCTCATGACCTAATCACCTCCCTAGGTCCCTAGCTCTTAACCTTCAGGCTTAAGTTCCAACAAATAAATTTTAGAGGGACACATACATTCACACTGTAGTACATATAAAACTTTGTTGATGGTCTTCTTTTATTTACCATGATTCTTGCCTTACCTCTACTATAATGAATCAGAATTAGAAGCACAGACATATGGGACTAATGAAATTCAGTAGAGTTCCTATGGGGATTGTAATAGCATTTTTGAAGAGATGCCTAGAGATGATGAATAAAATTCAGAGAAACATTTCCATGTATATCCTTATTTTAAGTTCTGGGTAACAAGTAAAGGCATTAAAGAATAAGCTTTGAGTTATCTGCTGCCTGAAAACCAAGGTCTGTCTGGCTTCTTAAGGCAAATGTAATTTTAAAATTGTATTGTTTTTCTTTTATGTAGCACAATTGAGAAAACAAGACCTCAGATCTTTAAGATATTTAAATCAATTGTTTTGAGTGCTTTGATCTACCACAATGTTACTTCATCATGTTGGAATCCTTAAAGCTTTGCTTGGATTTGATGACCACAGCGAAAGTCATACATTATTGAAATTTGATCCTGAATATGCATAATTAAAAGCATTTGTATTTTAGTCATAAGACTTACATTTTATCAAATATCAATTGTTTGTAATTTAATTGTTTCCCTTTAATAGTCATGTTAGGGGAAAATTTGAGATGCAATTCTAAAATAATGAGATTAATTCCCAAACAATGTGAGGTGCAGAGTAGGCATTCACTATATAAATATTTTTTCAATGAATGAATTTATTCATCTAAGAATTTGACTTTTTTTTTTTGAGATAGAATTTTGCTCTTATTGCCCAGGCTGAAGTGCAATGGGGCGAGCTCAGCTCACTGCATCCTCTGCCTCACAGGGTTCAAGCAATTCTCCTGCCTCAGCCTCCAGAATAGCTGGGATTACAGGCGCCTGCCACCAATGCCTGGCTGATTTTTTTTATTTTTTATTTTTAGTAGAGATGGGGTTTTGCCATGTTGGCCAGGCTGGTCTCGAACTCCTGGTCTCAGGTGATCTGCCCACCTTGGCCTCCCAAAGTGCCACAATTACAGGCATAAGCCACCATGCCCAGCTGAGTTTGACTTTTAGACAGACCTCTGATTAAGATGTGCATACTTAAAATTTACCTGCTAAAGTGGAATTTATCTATAGAAAGTCAGAGACAGCTGTAAAATAAAGCCCATCTTACTTCTTTATTCAGAAGAAACAGCTGCAAATCACTGAAGGGCTGAAAGAGTGACACTAACCTGAAATTAAATAAGAGAAAGGGTTAGGACCAGGGCACATGAGAAGGCACACACTCTCTTAAGGGAATAGCCACTACTGAGCCATGGCCAACGGTGGCCATGCAGAAATTTGAGCCTAATGTTGCCACTTTTCTCATATTTTCAAGAAAAGCCAGAAGTATAGACGAGAACACTTGCCATTTTTAAAGTTGGCAATGAGTTCACTGAAAAAGAAAACACTCGGTGTCGGCCAAATAAAACACATCTGCTGGCCAGATAGGCCTAGAGCCGGCCAGTCTGGGTCTCTACTTCTTACCATCTTCTATTCTCTTTACTTCCCTTGGATTTCTTTCTATTTCCTCTTTCTTTCTCTCCTTACTTTCAGTTTCTTGAACCACTAGTTGGTTAGAAACCAGCATCTGAAAAAGAAGTTATACAGCGCAGGAGAAACTGGAGAGCTGGATGGGTTCTGAATGCCAGAACAACACTTCCCTGGAGCAAGGCAGAAAGCAGCCCTGGGAAGCAAGAAAACGGGCTGTGGCTATCACAGATGCTGAAGTTTTGTCCATAATATAATGAGTATATCTAATCACTAGAATGTTACTTAACCCCTTTAGTTCTTAGTTTCTCCATCTATAAAATGGGGATAATTGTATCAATATCCATTGTACAGTTAGTATGAAACCAAATGAGATAATAGTCTTAAGTGAACCTTACAAATATAAAGGGCCATATAATTATTAATCAATACCAGCGTATTTAATAATGAATCATTTACATGCTGATGCTTGTTATTATTGTTTATAATTCACAAGAAATGTGCATACCCAAAAGCCAAATAGTTATAAATCAAACATGTCATAGTGGATTGTAGGAGGCAGTATATTTAGTGTAACTCATGTGATGGAGACAAAAAGTGCTATAAAATTTCATAGGAAAAGAAGATTAATGACAACTAGAATAATAAGGGAAAGAGTCTTAGAGTGAGACAGACTTGGAAGGCTACAAAGGATATTCATAAATTATTGGGTTGTTGCAGATATCAAAACAAATTTCACTTTGGAATTACATTTTTATGAACATATTCTATGCAGAGCAGCAAATATATTTAGTTGTTGGTTTCTCAACCTTCCTTTCTTTACTCATTTATTCATTCAACTGATGTTTACTGAGCACTTATGTGTGCCAGGTATTTTGATAGCTGTTAAGTGTACACTGTCCATGCCCTCAAAAAGCTTACTATCAAGAAGTTAAGTTTGGACAATGTTAAGTTAAACAAAATAAAACATTCTTAGGTACAATTATTGTGTATATGTATGTGTCTTTAACTGAAAGACTCTTTGGGTCTTTTAGTATCCTTGAGTCTAGAAATATAAAGAAAATAGTATGGTATAGTTCTTTTAGATTAGTGATTGTACCCATTGCTTAAACTTAGAGATGCTGCCCCCCAAAAGTTGTCTAGAGGTTGAAGAAAAACTATTGAGCAGATCATTCGAAAACAGAAATATGCGACTGCTAAGAAATTGATATGTATACATAAAACCGCTGTGACGAACAAAATATAAATCCTTTTAAAATTGGTGAGTCCTGTTGTTATTACATACTTTATCAATTGATAGAATGTCTATAGTGAAATTGTCCTTGATTTTTTTTATTTTTATCAAAAATTTCTGTAAGATAGCTGGTAATATGATACACATTACTGAAGAATTAAAAACCTCCAAACCACGTCACCTGATTGTAAGCACAATATAAGTTGTGCCCCGAGGCTTGTTAACAGTGCTGTAACTAGTGTGGGCTACAATAGTGAGATTCATGTAGGATCTCTTTCATCAGTTCAAAACCCCTAAAAAACGTATACAGATTATGTAAGTAGGGATAAGATTTCTAACATTTCTAGGCTCTCATTGACACCCACACTAGACTGTGGAAAGGGTGTACTATTGTAGTATCCAATACTGTTGTTGCCTTATTAGTTATGACATGATAGGTGCTGAATCACGATTCACAATTCAAAAGCACTGTAATCCAAACAATGCAATTAGATAGATTGCAATAAGACTGTGGTTTTAAAGTTTATATTTAACTGTTTTGCTCTATCATTTTCTCACTAAATTAGAACTTTAATTTAGGAGATTTGAAAGCTATATGAAAGAAATATTGATCTCATATAAAGCTGGCATAGGCAGGTCTATATTTTACCGCTAACTTAAATGTTTGGAATATGGGATTGGCATAGAATGAAAGAATTATTTAATAATTCATTCATAATTAATTGCAATGAAATTATTGTTTAGCTCTCCTAAATCTATAGTTCATTCATTATTCTATGTAATTACCAACAAACAAGTACCCAATAGCAGCAAAGAAAACTGTGCTAAAGTTCAAGGTAGTTTTATTTTAATAATGACCACACACTTTATACTTGTTTTCTCTAATTTCAACTTCATAGTTTGTTGGGTTTTCTTAAATTTAAATAGTCATGTCTGTTCATTTTTGAGAGATTAAATGCAAAAACATTTGAATGATATTTGTTTAGAGTTGAAAAGTCACATCGATATTTTTAAAAGAGACCGTCAGGAAAAGCTTTTTCAAAAGGTGCAAAAATGTAAGCTCAAGCAGATCTGATCCAATGATGCTTAAGCAGAACTGTTTCCCAACAAAGTAACTTTTAAAGTTTTCCAGAAGATATCTAGTTTTCTGAAAGACAAAGTAGATAATTATAACATTTAAGGTAAAATCCAGATGCTTCTTGTACATTAATCTTTATCCAAGCACAGATACTAATTAAATTTAAAGTAGCTAAATCCTAGCACGTTTTGAAGAAAATATTTTATTTTATTTTATTTTATTTTTTATTTTTATATTTTGAGACAGTCTTGCTGTGTTGCCCAGGCTGGTGTGCAGTGGTGTAGTCTCGGCTCATTGCAACCTCCGCATCCCAGGTTCCAGTGATTCTCCTGTCTCAGCCTCCCTAGTAACCAGTACTATGGGCACTTGCCACCACGCCCACCTAATTTTTGTATTTTTAGTAGAGATGGGATTTCACCACGTTGGCCTGGCTGGTCTCAAACTCTTGACCTCAAGTGATCCTCACACCTTGGCCTCCCAAAGTGCTGGGATTACAGGCATGAGCCACCATGCCCAGCCTTGAAGAAAATATTTTAAATTGAAGGACAATAGAAAGTGTAAACAAAATACACTCTAAATTTCTTTAAGATACTATTATGTTTGAAAGCAGAGTGCAGGAATATAGTCATTTTCATCTATGATTCTTTCCTATAACTGTAAGCTCTTTGCTGTAACTATCTCTGTATCAGTGATCCACATTTCTGGTAATGTAACTAGCAGGATTCTTTTCCCACTTAACAGATGCTGGCAGTAAAAGTGGTAATAGACAAAGCATGCATAAACACATAACAACAATCAACAAAGCAAACCCAAACAATAACAGTAACAAACCAAGTTTTTTCCAGTTGAACCTGAAGAGAGTAGAAGACTGGTAATCAAAGAAATGCTCATTTAAAGGAGAATAAACATTTATCACTTGACTGTTGTAGACTAAAAATCATATTTTATGTAATATTTCAGAGGACACAGGTAAGTGTTTACACTAATCAGTAAATTTCTTCAGGGAAATGTAAAATATGCATACCTTTGCCAGCTTGCTATGGAGATGTTCCTCACAGTTTGATTTTGGTGGATCTCAATAGAACTACCTAAGCAATCAATAGCACAGGACTGGATAAGTAAGTCATTGTACATTCAAACTGAAGCTTAATAAAATTGTTTAAATGTTTTCTGTGAAACATGTTTAAAAAAAAACAAAAAAAAAACCAAAAAACAAAAAGGGGCCCAAAGTGGCTCCGGCCGGATGTCGTGGCGCTTGCGAAGGCGAGGCCAAGAGTTCAAGGCCAACCAACCTCAGCAACCTTACAAGCTCTCAATGATTGGCAAAAAAAAAAAAAAAAAAAAAAAAGAAACATGTTTTACACACACACACACACACACACACAATCTTTTCCAATTTTTCTCAGTTTTTCTAATTGAGTCTTTAAGATGCTAATGTATGTTATGAGTTTTCAAAACATAATTCATATTTAATATTTATTGGATCAGAAAATTCTTTGTCCAAGACATAGTTGATAGAATGACTGCTGTAAGAAACTAGTTTGGATTCTCTGCTTTCTACTGTATTGCTTTCCCTTTTAATTCTATGTACCTCAGTTATAACTTTTTTTTTTTTTTGAGACCGAGTCTCCCTCTGTTGCCAGGCTGGAGTGCCGTGGCCTGATCTCGGCTCACTGCAACCTCCACCTCCCGGGTTCAAGTGATTTTCCTGCCTAAGTCTCCTGAGTAGCTGGGACTATAGGCACATGCCACCACGCCCAGCTAATGTTTGTATTTTTAGTAGAGACAGGGTTTTACCATGTTGGCCAAAATAGTCTGGATCCCTTGACCTCGTGATCCGCCCACCTCGGCCTCCCAAAGTGCTGGGATTACAGGCCTGAGCCACCATGCCTGGCCCATAACTTTTACAAAATTATAATATCTTTAAGCTAAAAATTGGTCACAAAATATTACATATGAAGTAGTTTTTTTTTATCTTATACAATACACATATATATGAAAATATGTAAATAAAAATGTTAGGAAGCCAGGCATTGAATAATTTGCAGCAGTTATCTCTGAAGAGTGACATCGTTGACAATGCACCTTTTAATTACATTATTTTCTTCTTGAAAGTATATGTGCTGAAATGAGTTTCTCATTTATACTGTTTTTCTTTCTTTTTTTTTTTTTTTGAAGCAGAGTTTCACTCTTGTTACCCAGGCTGGAGTGCAATGGCGCAATCTCGGCTCACCACAACCTCCACCTCCTGGGTTCAAGCAATTCTCCTGCCTCAGCCTCCTGAGCAGCTGGGATTACAGGCATGCGCCACCATGCCCAGCTAATTTTTTGCATTTTTAGTTGAGACGAGGTTTCACCGTGTTGACCAGGATGATTTCAATCTCTTGACCTCGTGATCCACCCGCCTAGGACTCCCAAAGTGCTGGGATTACAGGCGTGAGCCACCGCGCCCGGCCCCTATACTGTTTTTTAAATGATTGCTTTCAAAAGGATGACATATAAAGATTAGAAAGTTGGAAGGTATGGGATTCCACCTAGGATATAGAGCAGGACATTAGATAAGACCCATGTGAAACCAGACAGGATTTAGGGAATTGGGGGCAATAGGAAATCGAGCATTTTTAGATGAAGATTTTGGATGGGGAAGCCATATCACCAGCAGAAGATTCTAAGTGATTCAAAGTGGTTAAGTTGTATTCATTGGTGAGCTGGACTCAGCTCATACCATCAGTAGAGAGCCAATTGTGTACATCCGAAATTCGCATTCAGTGACATCACATTGGTAACTTGAAATTGACCTGTTGGCAGTGTGTAAACCACAATAATTGGCAAACATTCAAAATAGTCCCCCCTTATTCTTAAGGGCTACATTCCAAGACTCCTGGTGTAGATGCCTGAAACCGTGGATAGTTCCTAACCCTATAGGTACTTTGTTTTTTGGCTCTGGTAACTAAGATGGCTACAACGTGACTAACAGGCAGGTAGTATATGCAGTGTGCATATTCTGGGCAAAGGGAAGATCCTTGTCCCAGGTGAACCAGCAAGAGATTTCATCATGTGACACAGAATGACTGCAACTTCAAACTTATGAATTGTTTATTTCTGGCATTTTCCATTTAATACTTTGAGACTGCAGCTGATCACAAGAAACTGAAACCACAGAAAGTGAAAGTGTGGATAGAGGGGACTACTATAAATCAGGGATCCTTCACCTCCAACCCAGAGAGCAAACTAATAAACAGCATTGTATCGAACTAGTTCATTCACCCCAAAGTATGATCTTATCGTTACCCACCACGTGCTTATCCCTAATGGCAATTCACATCTGCTTACACTTGTTACAAACTTTAGGGGGGAAAGGATTAGGTTAGTTTGATTAATTTCACCTTGATAAAACAATCTTCAGGACCAAAGTTTGGGGAAGCCCATATACTATATGTAGAGGAGACACATTTTCTCCATCTTGACTTTGGCCACACAGCCAGGCACAGCCAGCCAGCATTATAGCCTGAGAAGAAGGAGAGTCGTTAATCACCTTCCATTATTTCAACCTGAAGTGGCTAAGTGAGCTGGTAAGGTGTTTTCATTCACTTGGCTTTAGTTCCCATTCTGTGAAATGACATTTATTTTAGGATGCAAGTTATTTCTGTGGCATCTGAAATACTTTTGTATTAAACTTGATTTTTCAATAATGTATGATAAAGCATTGATCTTGTGTTTTTAAAAGACCTCAGCCTTTATCACTTGGGCTTTCTCTTCTTTCTCTCTCTTTGCTTTTTACTATTGCTTTTGTTTTGCCTCACTTTAGGTCCTTTGACATTGAGAAAGTTCTATTTGAAGCTTTTAAAAAGTGGGTGCATTTATTAATAGGCCTTTTATGCACATTAAGGTTATTTCACTTCCCCAGTTCCATCCCCAGTCTGAACCTGCATCAGAGGGATTTATTTTAAATAAACACCTTGGACTGAAGGCCCCCTCTTTGCCTCCAGCCACTCACCACCTGGGAGAGGCTTCCACAGAGATTGCACAACCTCCTGAGAACCATTTCACTTCCCACCCCCGCTACCTCGGATGTGTGCATGTCAATTGTTTCACCCAAAGGCTAGAATAATTTTCTCATCTGAATTGGCTTTCATTTGAAGCAAGTAAAGATGGAAGAATAACCCTAGGAAAACTGATACTAAAATGTACACTCATTTATTATTATTATATTTTTGAGACATGGTCTCACTGTCACCAGGACTGGAGTGTAGTGGTATAATTGTGGTTCAGTGCCACCTTGAACCACGAAAAAGAGAACCTTGAACAACAGAAGAGCTTAAGAGATCTTCCCAACTCAACCTCCCGAATAGTTGGGACCACAAGTGCATGCCACTGTGCATGGCTAATTTTACATTTTTAAAAGATTTTGTCTAGACAGGGTCTCTCTTTTTTGCTCAGGCTGGTCTCAAACTCCTGGGCTCAAGTGATCCTCCCTCCTCTGCCTCCCGAAGAACTAGGATTGCAGGCATGAGTCACTGCATCTGGCCAAATGTACACTGATTGTAGCACGCAGAACCACAAGCCCATGAGCTTTCCTTTGACTTCCTAGAAAATGATAGCCAAAGGCTCAGATCAGGCATCTCAGGGGATGCCTTTTTTGAGGGGGTTGTTGGAGGGCTACATGAGGTTGCACTAATTCCCCAAAGCCAGGAAATATACTCTTAACAGATAAAGTACCCAGTTGACGCCAGAAAAAATGCAAAGCATCACGGGGTATCTGTTAATCATCCACCAGCGTGCTTAAGGAGGAGCTGGTCTTTAACAGACCCTATTTTATGAGAGAGTTACTTGATGAACCATATGATATTTTCATTTTACCTTGTAAAATAAAATGAAAATTCTTTACAAGAATCCCTTGCAGCTCAGCTAATATTTAACTGGGTTTCTAATAAGCTATCCAAACTGAATCAACAACAACTTAAGTTGATTAGATTCTTTCAATTTACTGAATTTAGCACTGAACAATGCTATACCGTTGTTCCACTGTCATTCCTGTTGCTAATGCAAATAATGTAAAATCAACTAACTGGCCAGGGAAGAGTAATATGTCCCCCTTTCTTCTACTTTCCCCAAATTAACAGAGAAGAAATTGCATTTGCTTAAGTTCAACCTACTTCATAATAAAGATTCAACACCCAATGTAACACAAAATAAATTGCAGACTATTTGGTGCCAACTGTAAATTGAAATATTAGAAAGCATGATGCATAAATGCAATTTCAGTTGGCGATCACACCTTTCCTGGTGTATGTAAAAAATTAAACCATTCACATCATAAGAATGGGGACATAGGAGACATAATTCTGATTAAGATGAAATAAAAGGGTTTGGATCTGTCTTCCTGCCAGAAACAACCAAAAAGCTGGATGAAATATTTATTAAAAATGGCTTTCAAGTAACTGGATGTCAGGTAAGAAATGTCACTGAATGACAGTGAAGGTAGGAAATAAACAAGGTGAGCTTTACCATTGTCCCAGTGTTCTGCCTAGAGAGAGTTTTCACGCCATGGTGCCAACTGTCCAGGCTGTGGAGAAACCAACTTGCATGCTCTGCTGGTAGTTCTGTAAAGAGCACAGTGACTTTGGATGGAAGTTTAGGTGGATGTTGAACTGTTTAAGAAACTAGGTTGACCAGTTTCCTAAACAGTTAAACATCCACCTACTATGAGACCCGGTTATTGCACTCCTAGTAATTTACTTAAGAAGATGAACACATGTGTCCATAGAAAGACATATACAAATGTTCATAGCATCTTTATTTGCAATGGCCATAAAACTGGAGATAACCCAAATGTCCACGAATAAGTGAGTGGATAAACACACTGTGATATACAAATCCACTGGTGGATTTGTATATCACAGTGTGTTTATCCACTCACTTATTCATTGTATATACACTGTGATATACAATGTATATTCCATATACAATGGAATACTACACCAATAAAAAGGAATACTCTGTTGATAGAACAACATTTTACCTTGTAAATATTAGAGAAGGGAGCAAAACAAAGAGTACATACGGATTCCATGTATATAAAATTCTTGAGAATGCAAACTAGTCTAAAGTGACAGAAAGAAGAGCAGCAGCTGCCTGAAGGTGGAGACAGAGGTGCTGGGAGGGAGTAACTGCAAAAGGACACAACGAATGGATAAATATGTTTATTATTTTTACTGTGGTCATGGTATCATGAGTATATGCATATGTCAATAGTTGTCAAAAATGTGTACTTTGAATATGTAAGTTCCTTCTGTATCACTTAAAAATATTTTGTAGCTGGGCACGCTGGCTCATACCTGTAATCCTAGCTATTTGGGCAGCTGAGGCAGGTGGATCACCTGAAGTCAGGAGTTCAAGACCAGCCTGACCAAGTTAGTGAAAGCCCATCTCTACTAAAAATACAAAAATTAGCCGGGCACGGTGGTAGATGCTTGTAATACCAGCTACTGGGGGGGGGCTGAGTCAGGAGAATTGCTTGAATCTGGGAGGCAGAGGTTGCAGTGAGCCAAAATCATGCCACTGCACTCTAGCCTGGGTGACAGAGCAAGACTTCATTTCAAAAAACCAAAAAAATAGCAACAACCACCACCACAACAAATATATACATTCACATTGTTGTGCAGCCATCACCAACTCTGGACCCATTAATAGGGTATTATTTGTCATGATTAATAATTATAATATAGCACTGTTACAATTATTCATATATTAATACTTATATCTCAATAAATCTGTTTTTCAAGCCACATATTTTTTTTCTCAGCTTTTAAAAATGAAAACAGATCAGTAGACACTAGCCTGATAATTGGTTATGTACGAGAGCAGTTACCCTGTGCTTGGCAAAGGCTTCTCTATATGTTATGTCCATCAACCCTCACAACAACCCTATGAGGTAAGAAGTGTTACAATCCCTATTCAACAAATCAGTAGACTGAGGACTTCTTTTATGAGAAAGGGTGAAAGTAAATAACTTTACCAAGTATATTCAGCTACTAAAATGGTAAAGCCATGTTTTGAACCCAGGCAGCCTGCTGCTAGTTCAACCCTTAAATATCTAAGCATAGTTTTTAAATGAGGAGAAAATAGATGCCCTAGTAATTTTAACCTCATTTTCAGGGCTGAGAGGGAAATTAAAGTATCTCTGTTATAGAAACCAGATGTGTTATTTTTCACTATTCAGTTTTTCACAAAATTTTCAGGATATTTGTGTATCAAGTGCTGCTTTGGAAACTTGGGATGCAAATACCGTAACAAAACGAAACAAATCCTGGCCCTTGCTTTTAAAGTCTCATGTAATCTATACATTTTGGTATACTTGGATAAATATAATAAAGAAAGTGCGTATAGATTACAGAAACTAATTCTTCCGGGAGCCTTGAGAAAAACGTCACTAAGTAGCACAAACTTACAACAAGTCTTGAAATTTTGGCCAGCTTTTTTTCCAGATAGACAAAGATAGGAAGCAGAGAAAGAAGGAAGCAGGTCACAAAAGTAACACAACATACACAGAGGCACGCAGGATGGCCCCAAGAAGCAAAATGTTTTCAGAAAATACTGGAAATGTACTTTTTAGGCCAAGGTGTTAAAAGAAGAATCATCAATGAATAAGTTGGAAATTTCTGGAAAGTGAAAAGGGTTCTTTGGGAGTTCAATAGGCTATTACAATTTCCAGAAGTATTTGAACATAAAATTTGTTGTACTTTGTGGCCATGAGATAACAAATGTAGAGAACTCGAGAAGTTTAGCTGCAATACACACTCCAGGTAACAATGCGTGACATAGGATTCTACGTGCTTCGTATCTCTAAGTGGTGCATTGGTGCAATGAAAATAATTTAGGTCTGGAGTAAACCTTTGTGGCAAGCTAAATTTTACATGGTAACAAGACCATCTCAAAGCTATTTTAATAAGTGAATAAATGCTTATGAAACATGCTTTACAAACTTTGTACTTGTATGAAAATGTCATAAAACTACTTTTCTATATCCCCTTTCTCTTTAAGAAAATGGAGCACTTGAAATATGAAAACTTTTAATGCTCATTTTTTTCCCTTAAGGACTCCTATTCTTGTGTTACTTTTGTTGGGAAATGTTAGGTCTATACTTCTTAGTAACAAATAAACAGAGGCCTCTTGGTTATCTTCTTAAACAATCCCTAGGTTTACTTTTATAGATTATTGATGTAATTTGTAAACATTGCATTAACTTTGTAGAAACCTCCAAAGATAGTTTTCTTTTTTGTAAAGGCTAGAATTTCCTGAAGATTTTGGAGTTTCAGCTCGTGTTTATTATGACTACCTCAGGGACTGATAGGAGTCTGGAAACACGGGTAAAGTTATTACAAAAAGTTCTACTGAGCTTATTTCAAGAACATTTCTATCTGTGAGGACTAATACCAAGGCTGAAGCTATCGTGTTGTGTTACTTTAAAGTGTGGTGGAGAAAAAAAGAAAAGAAAAATGTAAAAAGAAGCATTTAATTGAGGAAGGCCAATGGAACAAAAACATCAATTGATTTTTCCATGTTCTTGCGTAAAACTGAATGATGTAGCAGCCAAATTATCAAAATCAAAATACTATGTCCCCAGAACAGTTTATCAGAATGTCCGGGATGGTAAGGAGTTACAGAGCACTTAACTAAGTCTGAGGCCACTTAAATGTGATAAGTAATTTTGTCATACACTCTCCCTCCCCTTTTGAAAGAGGAGTGGGAGCAGAGCCATCTGTGTTCTGTTCAGCTTCAGTTTAGCAAAGAAGAAAAAATAAATAAATGGCACCCTATAGAAACAGTAACAAGTCCCTGGGAAAGTTACAATATACTTACTGTTGGGAAATTCAGTTACAACTTTTTCATAGAGTATGTTTTACTTGAACCAGCAGGCATCTTAGGTCTGAGAAGGACAAAATGTATCACAATCAACCCACACTGTCATGCTTCTTTCAGAAGATATATATAAGCTTGCTTGTTGTAATCTCACTCCTGCTCTTCCTGCTCCCCCACCTCTTTCTTTTATTGCCTCCAAAAATCATGGAAATGTAAAACTACGTATAGATGTATATGGTATATGCTACATGGAAATAGCAGGAATCAGTCCTATTTTATCTGCTTGAGACAGTTTCCATCTTTTCTGAGCTTAAGCTTCTCTTCTATAAAGCTAAAATAATTATATCTATTTTTTCCAATATTATCATGAAGATTATGCTTGGCCTATAGTGGGTGCTGCATGATTGGTGGCTATTAGTACAGTTATTATTGTCATTATTGTTTTAATTACTATCATAATCATATTGGAGAGTGAATGGGAGACATTTAAACAGCTCATGTGAGATTTTAGCATTTTTTGTATCTTTTGATCAAACACTTCCCTGAAAATAAAATATTTTTGTTTTGATAACAGGAAGATAATGTGACAATTAGATGTGTCACTAGAATAGAAGGCAGACATTAATGCCAACCTTGTTGGCATTAAGTTTTACACCACTAGAACATCTTTTTAAAAACCTAACGCTTCTGGGACAAAGATAGCAGAAGAAGAAACTGGCAGCAAAAAACAAAACAAAACAAAACAAAACAAAAAACCCTAATGATAGTTACCCCATTTGAAATTTGAAAACTACAACTACAAACTTTTAAGTGTAACTATATCCAGCATTTTATGTTAAAATCATTCTAGAATCATTATTTTAAGATGGCTAATGGTACTGCCCCATGCTAGCCACTAGTAGTCACATCGCCCTGGAATAGGAGCCTTCCTGCTTCCCTTCTAGCCCTAGGAAGAACTGGAGACCATCTCGGCCTTCAAATGCAAAGCTAATTTTCAAGCAACAGTAGTTGAAAACACCTCTACTAATCACAACATATGATATAGTAATATAGTAGGGCTCTGTTTACAGAAATATAGCATTAGGTATGGGTAGAAACACTGAACAAATGAAGACAGCATGTTTTAAAACTGTTCTATTACCTACAGAACATCTTTGCACAAAGGGAAAATAATTTGACTTTTCAAGGTAGGGAACAACTTTTGTAAATAAAACCATGAATCCCAGTGTGTTTTTAGAAAAGTATTGCTTAAGTCTGTGGAGGCAAAAATCTAATTTCACAATTGCTAGTGTTATGTACTTGTGTTTTAGAGCAGCTGGCAGATAAATTCAGGACTTTGTTATGATTCTTTAAGTATAAAATTTTGATATTATTTTTCTTAAGGTTGCAGCATTCATATAATATGCCCTACTGATAAAAACTATACTTTGTGGCAGAAAGCTGTCTGACCCAGCGGAAGTAATTCTTCCGATTTCCCTGGAAGCCAAGGGAGCAGGCAGCTGGGCATAGGGGGCTGATCGGGGGGCGGCCCTGGAATAGGGGCTGTGGCGTTACATGGGGACCCGGCTGTGGTGGCTGCCAGGCTGATGAGAAACTACTAAAGTTCCTGGGGAAGCAAAGTAGAATTTCATACAAACAAAATGGATAGAGAGGAGAAAACCTATGGTGGCTGTGAAGGCCCTGATGCCATACATATCAAATGCATATCATCTGATGGCCATGAATTTATTGTAAAAAGAGAACATGCATTAACATCAGGCATGATAAAAGCCATGTTGAGTGGCCTGGATCAATTTGCTGAGAATGAAACCAATGAGGTCAATTTTAGAGAGATACCTTCACATGTGCCATCAAAAGTATGCATGAATTTTACATATAAGGTTTGCTACACTGACAGCACCACTGAGATTCCTGAATTCCCAATTTCACCTGAAATTGCATTAGAACTGCTGATGGCTGTGAATAAAATAAATTATAATAAACTGTTAACTCTTTTCAGTATTTTTTTCAAAAAACTATACTTTGTACTTATGTATTTAAGCTACAAATTATATATCAGAACTCACTTAACTGCATCTCCCAATTAAAGTCTAATTCTAAGGGCAGAAAATAAAAATTGACCTTTCAAATAAATGGATCTCCAAATATCAAGTGATTTAAATAAACTAAATTTAAATTCTATAGTTAATCTTTCTTGATTAAAAAAAGTCTTCAGTCATTTCTGTCAAAATTGGACCTCCCAAATGGAGTTACTATGTATCTATTTCCATCCTCAAACCACACATTTGGTTCACAAATCAAGTAATTATGAGTACAAAGGGATCTTGGAAAGTGCAATCATGTTACTGGCATATGCAAGTAAAATATGGATGCTCAATTTCCATCTTAATGCATGCAAATGATAGACCCACACATAAGGGCCTTATAACACCCCTGTGCACAGCGTTTTGCTTTGGCTATTAGGTTTAAGGTGATATCCTGCTACTCTGAGCATGTTGAACAATGTTTCACATGAGAATGAACCCCAATTCTATTTTTGTTTAAATTTCCAACTTCATTTCTAATAAAGATTGATTCTCATACTTAAGAAATTCTTTTGCCTAAGAAGGTTGAGATGTTACTGTATTTCATTTTATAGTGAAACCAGTATATTTTTCTTTTTGGGTTCTATAATCCTTGTAGGACCTCGGATCCATTGTTTCCTAAATGCGTAGTCTAATCTTCTTGGGATTTTCAGTCCTTATCTGAGAAATGGGACAGTACTTGGGCTTGCAATGTACAAAGCACAGAGGTTATGCACTCTGTGAAAACTGTACAGTGATAACTCTATGTTTAATTCTTTAAGGAATTCCCAGATTGTTTTCCAAAGTGGCTCCATCATTTTATATTGCTACCAAAAGTGTGTGAAGATTCTGATTTCCCCACATTCTCACCAATACTTGTTATCACCTGACTTTTGATTCTAGCCATCCTCGTGAGTGTGAAGTTGTGCTTCATTATGGTTTTGAATTGCATTTCCCCAGTGGCTAGTGATACTGAGCACCTTTTCATGTGCTTGGTAGTCATTTGTATATCTTTTTGAGAAAATGTCTCTTCAAATTTGTTTCCCATTTAAAAATGTGATTGTTTGTCTTTTCATTATTCAATTGCAGACTTCCTTATATATTCTGGATACAAGTCTTTATCAGATATATAATTTTCAAAATTGTTCTCCAATTCTGTGGATTGTCTTTCCACTTTCTTGAAGATGTCCTTTGAAGCACAAAAGTTTTTTTTATTTTGTTGAGATTCAAATTATTATTATCATTTTGTTCCTTATGATTTTAGTATCATAGTTACAAAATCTATGACTTGTTACAGTGACACAGTGATATACTTTGAGAAGCACTGGTCTAATTGCCAGATGGTCCTTGACTTGTGCAGTTCATTCTTATGGAATCTGATCGGGGTTTATTAGAAGCTACCATCTACAGAAAGATTAGCCTAACCCAGAGCTCAACAATGAGACATTATATTCCATCTGTTCATTCATTGAGTGGCTGCTGGAGCACTGTAGGTATTATGGAAATTAGAAAGAGATGCCAACTGTGGCAGATAGAGTCCCTTGGGTGCAAGTCTTGTTGGGTTTGTATAACAAGTGGGTCCCTCCTCTGGTCCACTGTAACCCTGTGCTGGGCCAATGACCTGAACTAGAAGAACTTGAGTGGGTTTTCAGGCTCTGCTCATTTTCTTGGCCACACACATTTGTGTAGTACTCAGACTACGCACACATATATGTGCACACATGGTGGCCCTGGCCACTTTTTGAGTGATTTATTTTGTCATCTCATCAAATACTAGTGTTAACTCTGTAGTGTAGATACCAATTTGTCAACGAAGAAAGTCAGTTCAATTGGTTTACTTTAGTTGAAAATGAGTAAATCATAGAGCAGAGATTCATACCCTCTATCATGGCTTCAGTTCAATATTCTTTCCATCATGCCACTCTCTCATATTTGATGGTCACTCAAGTTTTGACACCTTAAAACCTATTAAATTTCTCCACCTGAAAGCACATTAGGAACTGCTGACATGTCAGGAATCTATCTACCATGCTGAAGTCTGCACTCGGAGTCGTATTCCCTTTGCGTTGCTTCCCTGTATCACACAGCTGGCTCTTCAATTCAGGACTACCAAGTGTGAGGCAGTGTTTCTCTTCCTCTATTGTTAAACAAGGTCTCTTTTACCTCTGTGAAGTTGCCAAAACACCATGAGTTGGAGGAAATCCTGAATTTGTGTAGGGCATTGCCTTATCACCAGAATGCCTGTAAGTTTTTATTCACATGTGAATATGATGGTTAATATTAGGTGTCGATGTGACTAGATGGAGGGAGGTCTAGATGGCCAGTGAAGCATTGTTTCTGGGTGTGTCTGTGAGGGTGTTTACAGAGAGATTGGCATAGGAGTCAGCAAATTCGGAGAAGGCACTATCCAACTGTGCCAGTGAGTTAGAACAAAGCAGGTAGAAGAAGGGGGATATTCAGTTTGCTTAGCTTCCTTACACACACACATACACATACACAGTGTGTATGTGTGTGTGTGCATGTGTGTGTATTTTATTGGTTCTGTCCCTCTGTAGAGCCCCGATTAATAGAGATTTGAAGCATAAGCACACAAATACACAAGGGCATAGAGAGAAAGCCAAGGAACTATGGCAGAAGAGACTGGAGGAGAGGATTTTATAATTTCTTTCTTTGCAGGCAAATCTGTATTGCCAGAGAGGTACATATTAGTGCATTTTTGGATAACCTATTTTTTTCCTTGCCAATATATTTTGCACTGCCTTCTGCCATATTTTATTCTATTTTGTGGAGGAGGCTGCCTCTTTTCTCTCTTTCCCTCATGGGAGAAGTGAAGGAGAGGTTCCAAGAGAATACTTCATAGATAATGAAGATGTATGTAAGAAGTGGAGCTCAGCATATCTCCTCAGAAAATGAATTTGTCAATTGTCCTTGCACCTCCCTGAAACGAAGTAAAAGTATTTGAAGAGAAGTGACTGGAAGGAGAGCATGGGTAGCCTGTGCTCCCCCTTCTTGGTCTGACAAGTATCAGGATTGGAGTTTTTTGTTTTATGGGCTGAGTGACAGAGCCCTGCTTATTCCTTGGCCAGATACATTTGTGTAGTACTTGGACTGACAGCAACTAGACTAAAGTGGCCTTCCTCTTGTCCCAAGGGTGGACTACTGGAGTAGGGGACCACAGCAGCAGGGGATATGGAGCATGCCAGCTGGGGTAGAGTTGAGGAAGATAAAGGAAGAAAGAAGCATAGTTGCATTTCGTATGGCAGGAAATCGTATAGCATGGATGTTTCTTATGGGCTTCAGGAAAGTGCACATGTGTATCCTCCAGATGACCAGCATTGGGACATCTGCCACACTAGCAGCATTGGCTGTGAATACTGTTATCCAGGGAAGCATCTATAATTCCAAAGTGGATTACAGCAACTGCCAGGTAAGTAAGAGAATCCTGTCCCTTTTATTTATCCCCACTTTGCTCCTTTATAACAGAGAAGTTGAAGCCTAGGAGAGGGATATCAGCAAGATGGAAGAGAAGAAGTTGCCAGTTTTTATCCCTCCACAAAAAAAGAGGTAGACAACTATTCACAAACAAAAATAGCTTTGGAAGGGATCCAGATTTCAATTACAAGCTAGCAGCAACACAGTGGAGCAAAAACTGGAGAATAGCTGCACAGAAGTGATAGCTGGAGAGATTGGCACTCTTGGGACATCTGGAGATGGCTAGGTTCAAAGAAGAAGAATGGGGGCTATCAGTATCAGTCATGTAATGGATGCCACCATGGTCCCCTGTAACCTGCTTGACAGAGGACACCAGTAGCTTTCACTAAAGTGAAACTAAAGTAGCCAATGCCTCCAGATAGGGAGATACTGCTGAGCTCCCTACACCTCCCAAGAAGGAGTCACTATTGTGCCTATATGCTGCCTTTCTCAATCCTGTGCGTACTGAAGATCCTTAAGCTGTGGCCAACCCAGGCATGCCTGCACTCCGGATCCTTGCTCTGTGTTCACACCACATATTCCTTTGCCCCAGACACTGGAGCCCTACTACTGCAAGCTAGCCCCTCCCTTGGCCTCATAGCTGAGGTCACTCTGTGTGCATCTGTGTGCTGGAAACTGGCTCTGCCACCTGAGAGGGTCTATGCCTCAGACACAGAGGCCACTGCCCACACCCTAGAGCCCATAGTCAATGGCACTCTGCACACACCTGTCTCAGACCTTGCCTCTGTGGCTGCTCCAAGAGTACCCGGACTCTAGATAGTAGATCACTACAGCAGATGTATCTGTATCCTGATCCCTGGAGCAGCAGTAGACCTGCACATGACCATGATGCAAACCCCAGAGCCACTGTCACTCCACATGTACACAAGCTCCAGCTCCTGACACTGTGGCTACTCCATGAAGGTGCACATCAGACACCAGTGCCACCCTCACCCTGAGCATATGTGCAAGCCAGACTTGTTACCATGAGGGATCCCTTTGGCCATGAATTCCCCTATGGGAAAAGTAGAGATCAAAAGAATCTTAGTAGCCTTTGTCACCAAATATTCCAACTGCCCTCACCACCACTGTGGATATCCTCAGCCTTGGTCACCAAGGACCCCTGCAATCTTTGCTGATGCCACCTCAAATGACAGAATCACATGAAGATTATGCCTTTGCACCCTCAATGGAGCCAGAGCCATTGCACCCTATCCATCCAGCACTTTCACACCAAACTACAGGTGAAGGTCTTTTTCCCACTGAAATGAGTCCATAAAGTCTAGAAAAGGTGAAAACTCCATAAAATTCACTGATACCCATGTAAGGCAAGAATACATGAAAAACCAAGGAAATATGTTACTACCAAAGGAAGAATAATTTTCTAGTAACCAATCCCAAAGAAATGCATACCTACAAATTGCCTGACAAGCAATTTAAAAACATTTGTTTCAACACAGATCAGGGAGCAGCAAGAAAACACTAATAGAAAACTTAATGACATTAGGAAAACAATACATGAACAGAAAGAGAAGTTCAATAGAGAGAAATACAGTCATGAATGTAATGTATGTATGTATGAATGAATGAATGTATAGTCTTAATGATAAGGACCACATTCTGAGAAATGTGTCATTAGATTTTTTGATCATTGTGAAAACATCATAGAATATACTTACAGAAACCTAGATAGTATAGCCTACTACACACCTAGGCTACACGGTATAGCCTATTGTTACTAAGTTACAAACCTGTATAGCATGTTACTGTGCTAAATACGGTAGACATCTGTAACACAATGGTAAGAGCCTAAACATAGAAAAGATACAGTAAAAATATGGTTTAAAATATTTAAAATGGTACATTAGTATAGGGCAGCTCCCTTATAATCTTATGAGACCACCATTTTATATAAATTTATCACCGACTGATATGTTGTTACATGGCTCATGACTGTAATAAAAAACCAAACATTAATTCTGGAGCTGAAAAATACAATGAATGAAATGAAAAATGTAACAGAGAGTATAAATAACAGACTTAATCAAACAGAGGAAGTAATCTGTGAATCCAATGACAAGGCATTTAAAAATATCCAGTCAGAAAAGGAAAAAAAAGAATAAAAAGGAATAAAGAAATTCTTTATGGAACAGCACAAAAAGTGCTAACATTCACATTATAGAAATTTTAGAACTAGAAGAGAAGAGAAATGTACAGAAGGCTTATTTGAAGAAATAATGGTTGAAAACTTTTCAAGTCTGAGGAAAAATATATACATGAAGCTCAAAAGGCTCTAATCATGTTTAACCCAAAGAAGATTTCAGAAAGACATATTATAACCAAACTGTCAAAAATCAGAGACAAAGAGAGAATCTTAATGGCAGCAAGAGAAGTTTCTCACATACAAGTGTACCACTATGAGGCTATCAGTGTACTTCTCAGCAAAAACTTCACAGGCCAGGAGAGAGTGAGATGATATTTTCAATGCACTGAAAAAGAAAAAAAAACTGCCACCCAAGAATACTTTATGTGGCAAAATTTTCTTTAGAAATGAAGGATAAAGACTTTTCCAGACAAAGAAAAGCTGAAGGAGCTCATTATCCCTAGACCTTCCTTATAAGAAATACTAAAGGAAATCCTTCAAGCTGAAATGAAATGATACAAATCATTAATGTAAAAAAATATGAAAACTAAAGGTAAGTATATAGACAAATTCAGAATATTCTAATACTGTAATGGTGATGTATGAATAAGTTACATTTGTAGCCTAAAGGTTAAAAGACAAAACTATTAAAATAACTATAGCTACAATATTTTTTAATAGATACACAGTATGAAAAGATGTGAATTGTGACATTAAAAAAATGGAGGAGGGGACTAAAAGCATAATTTTCATATGCTATCAAAGCTAAGTTGTTATTAGCTTAGGACAGACTGTTATGACTATCAGATGTTACATGTAAGTCTCATAGTAATCACAAAGCAAAACCCAATAATAGATAAGTGAATGATAAAGAAATCAAAACACATCACTATAAAAAACATCAAATCAAAAAGTAAGACTGCAAGGAAAAGAACAAAGAAACAAAATAACTACCAAAAAAATCAGAAAATAATTAAAATGGTAATCATAAGTCCTTCCATATTAATAATGATCTGTAATGTAAATGGGTTAAATTCTCCAATTAAAAGACATAGAATAGCTGAATGAATAATGGATTTTTTTTTTTTAAAGAAGACTAACAAGACCCACCTGTACATTGCCTAAAATAGGCTCATTTAGCTTTAAGGACACACATAGATTGAAAGTAAAAGGATGTAAAAAATATTCCATACAAATGGAAAACCAAAAAAGAGTAGGAGTAGCTAGACTTATAGCAGACAAAATAGACTTTAATCAAAAACTGCAGAGACAAAGGAAGTCAATACATAATGAAAAAAGAGTCAATTCATCAAAATATATACAATTATAAATATATATGCACCCAACAATACAGTAGCTAATGTATAATGAAAATATTAATAGATATAATGGGAGAACTTGACAGCAATACAGTGATAATAGAGGATTTTAATACCTCACTTTCAGCAAGGATTGATCATTCAGTCCAAAATCTATATGGAAACTTTGGACTTAAGCTACACTTCCTCATTGATTTATTCTAAATAAATGGTGCAAATTCTAGCCAGAGCAATTAGACAAGGCAAAGTAATAAAAGATATCCAAATTTGGCAGGAAGTACAAAATTGTCTGTTTGCAGATGGTATGTTCTTATACAGAGAAAACTATAAAGACTGCACCAAAAAACTGTTAGGACTAATAAGCAAATCAGTTTCACTATCCAAAATCAACACACAAAAATCAGTTGAGGCCAACCATGGTGGCTCACACCCATAATCCCAGTACTTTGGGAGGCTGAGGTGAGCAGATCACCTGAGGTCAGAAATACGAGACCAGCCTGGCCAACATGGCAAAACTTCATTTCTACTAAAAATACAAAAATTATCCAGGTGTGGTAGCACACACCTGTAGTCCCAGCTATTTGGGAGGCTAGGGCAGGATAATTGCTTGAACCTGGGAGGTGGAGGTTGCAGTAAGCCAAGATTGCACCACTGTACCCCAGCCTGAGTGACAGAGGGAGACTCCATCTCAAAAATAAACAAATAAAAACAAAAAAACAAAAAACAAATTAGTTGACTTTCTATACATTAATGACAAACTAAGAAAAAAAAAACAGACCGATTCCATTTATAAAAACATGAAAAAGGATAAAATAATCAGAAGTAAAGTAAGTCAAGGAGGTGAAAAATCTGTACAATAAAAACTATAAGACATTGAAAAAAGAAACTGAAGAAGAGAAAAGAAAACATACAGAAAGATATACTGTGATTGTGGATTGAAAGAATCAATATTGTTAAGATCCTCATACTACCCAAGATGATTTATACATTCAATACAATTCCTATCAAAATTCCAATGGTATTTTTCACATAATAGAGGTCAGGAGATCGAACTACCTGGGCCGACATGGTGAACCTCCCCTCCATTAAAAATACAAAAAAATTATCTGGGCGTGGCAGCACAGGCCTGTGGGCCCAACTACTTGGGAGGCTGAGGCAGGAGAATTGCTTAAACCCAGGAGGCGAAGTTTGCAGTGAGCTGCGACCGTGCCACTGCACTACAGCCTGGGCAATAATGCAAGACTCTGTCTCAAAAAAAAAAAAAAAAAAAAAAGCAGACTTCCCTGCCCAATTCTTCCCCTCTGAGCCATAGGCATAGAAGCTTTGCTGGAGGGAAAGCTTAATTAGTACATGAGATTAGCATTTTATACTGTAAAAACAGGCATTTATTAATTAAAAGTGTTCAGATAGATATGGAATCTATCCAAGATTCAAGAACCTTAATCTCAGCAGTTATTTGACATACCAGTTTAGGCAGTGATTGGAAAGAAAGGAAATTCGCAGGTTTTAATTATTAAAACTCCCTGAGTGGGATCTACAAAATAACCTTACTCAGCTCTGCTCTTTCCTACTCTCCCTCCCACTGCTTCCCAAACATCACCCATGCATCTGTTCCCAACATTGTCCTCTCCCCAGTTTTTTCATTTGCCATACAAACTTTCAGTCTTGATTGGGTATCTCTGGTTCATCTAAGGAAACACTGTCCAATTATATTAAAATTTTAGCTCATTCCTCAGGTTCGTGCATTCTTGAAACCTCCTTCCTGACTTCTCCCACTTCCCTCCAAAAATGCAACTGTCTTTGCCATAGTATACAGGTATTCTTTTCTATTTCATTTACAGCCTAATGTGCCAGGCTGTCCTTAGGAACAGTGTGTAAAGTGGTCTTTTAGATCTCAATACATTGTCTCAAGATATTAAATCACATGAAGTCTACTGGTTAAGAATGTGCACAAGGACTACAGACTTAATGTATTACTGCTTAAGATACCGTCAGGAAATGCAACCATACTCACCATTTGGGTTGCCAGAGCTTCACCTTCCTCAACTGCAAAGGGAAAAGATACTTTCTTGGTCCCTGGAACAGGGGCTCAAGAGGAGACTGGGCTGCTGGTGGCGCATGGTGAGGACCAAGAAAGGGAGCTAGGCATCCAGCCTGCCTTCTACACTTTGGTTTCAGCGTTCCTTGTTTCTTCAGAAATCCTGGTGTATTGGTCCCTTTCTTCTTCCTTGAACCCTGTCATTGCCTTTTCCCCTTCCTGAGCCTCTGCAGAACACACTGCCTCTTGAGGATTCATAAGGGTGTTTAGCGATAAGAAATAAAATAAGAAGTTGAAAAGGAGAGAGTGGATTAAGGTAACAAAATTAGTACTGTGTCTGCTCCCTTCCCATCCTTCTTGCCTTTGATCATTTAAGCTTAGGGTTGCAATTGGCATCCCTTGGGCGGGAATCAGGCCACAGACTAGTTTTTTCTGACCTGTTTAACATTTTAAAAGCTGGAAATACTGGACAAACAGCCCCACGTTACAATTGGCTGAACTAAGCAGTAATGAGCCATCTAGTTGAAGAGACTCCTCACTATTCTCTAGTGTTTACTTCTCTGCTTCACTCTTTTATGATATCCTCATGGCCTCAGTAAATTATTTGAGTTTGCAGTGTTTCTCTAAGCAGAGAGTATGTGGTATTCCTGTTTTCATCTACTCTTTAATGAAATTCTCAGGCGTAGAGCCTTTCAGTTGATGTAATTTTACATTTATTACATATATAATATATATATTTATAATATATAATATATTTTATATATATTATATATAATATATAATATATAATATATTATATAATATATAATATATAATATATTATATAATATATAATATAATATATAATATATAATATATAATATATTATATATTATATATTATATATTTTATATAATATATTATATATTATATATATTTATGTGTATTATATATATTTATATATTATATATAATTATATAATAATATATTTATTATATATATACATATCTGAAATAAGAAGACTTTGGACTAGGTGAATTCATAGCACTTCTGGACCTTAACTACCATGAGTTGAAGGTTCATTTATGATTCCTAGCACAATAGTTTTCAGGCCTTATCTGGATAGTTCTTCCCAGGAATTGAGATGAGAGGGAATCGAACTAGGTCTCTGGGAGGGAGAAGCAGCACTGGGACTCAGGCTGGGGATCTAGCTAATGAGGTAACCCTGGGTATGAAGGTAGCAGTAGGATTGATCCTGGTAGAGGAAAGGGGCTAAGAGAGGAAGGAGCTGATGGAAGAATTCACACACCTCTCCAATATCCTGAGACTTACCATCTTATCCTGCTCCAACCAAGGTAGCAAAGCTGTCACTGCCAGTCCTGCAACCCTACCCAGGCTTGGTAGTGATGAGAATATTGGGAATTATAACAGATGTAATTGGTACCCCACCCATAGCCCCTCACCTGTGTCATTCCTGGGCATGCTGGTCCAAGTTCTAATTGCAGCCCCTACCTACATCTTTTAGCTTATTGCTTTCAGTGGTCCCTTGTGGAAATAAACCAGAGCCCAGTCTGCCTGGGCATATGGCAGAAATGCGAGAGGACAAACACCCATTGGAGAAGCCTTCCACCAACAAGTGTATAAATACTTCAGCTCCCTCACCTCTTGGAGGGGATGCTTCTGATGTTCTTGTCTGTTCTGTACTGTTCCTGAGCGTTTCTAATGGGAATAAGCTCCACTTATCTAGAGTGCAACCTGCTGGAAATGCACCTTTCGTCATCCTCCTTTCCTTCCCTGCCTTATTTCCCACTTCCCTGTAGATGGCTGTTGATCTTATCTCTCAAATAACTATTTGTATTTGAATCCTTGTCACAGGGTTTGCTGCTGTGGGAATCCAAACTGAGATAGTTGCCTTGTGAGATGATACATGAAGGAGGAGGCAGGAGGAAGACAGCTTCCTCAAGAGAGAAGAGTAAACAAAAGTTGCAAAGGAGTTGTGGAAATGGGGATAGGGAGGGCCATTACACATTCTCAACTTATTTTTTGACGGAAGCCTACAGATTGGATATTGTATTTTAAATCATATTAAGTTTATGATAACTAAGAAGGAGAATTTTTAGCACATTGTTCTTTTCTCTTGTTTTCTAGTGACTACATTTGATACTGGTGCCCAATAGTCAGAGACGCTAGTATCCTTAGAGTGTTCAATTTCCCTGAGCTTCTTTTCTTATTAGGATGACATCCAATGTTTTTCTTTACCATTCTTTTTTTTTCACATGGTATGAATATTTGATTTATCACTTATAATGAACCCCGATAACATGTTGAGGTTTTACCAATATGGAAAAGGTAACATTATGTTAGTTTACCAACTATATTGTGTATATAGTTCGTAGATATATATACCAACAACATGTTGGTAAAATAACAACAATACATTATAAGATAATAAGAAACATGATTTGGTCATATGCAATAAAGTTAATGCCTGGGATACAGTGTTAATAGAATATGAGCATGAAAATGATTTTCCAGTAAAGGAGATAGATTTGCTGAACTAACATCTTCCCTTTATCCATTTGTAGTCAATGGGATGTTTCTTTAAATGTCTAGCTGAACCAGCCGATGGAGATGAAAATATTTGTATATTCTTTCTTCTAAGTTCACTAGTCATTATATAGATCAATTGTAACTATGGCTACTCCTATGAGTTAATTTTTTTTCTAGAGAGATTATAAACTCCTTGACGATGGAAGACAATTGTTACTTTTTTGAATAATGTCTACCATCTAAAACAATGCACATAAAAGATGCTCAATAAACTTTTGTTGAATTGAAGAGAGAAAATACAAGAAATTGAAAGTTTGTTTGTAATAATTATTTGGTGAGTCTTACAGATATTCTTCTCTTATTTATTTATTTTTGGAATCATTACCACAAATGTTTGACCTCCTTTGATTTGTAGGGTTCAATATGATTTCTCATATTTTAATAGGAATAAGAATTAGTCCTGCAATTATTTTTGTCAACAGAATAAAAATGGAATGTATGCTTGCTGCTTCTCCATGCTGGTTGATACCCATGCTGAACACTTTTCTCACTACATAGAAGTTTCTTTGTTTTCTGTCTTGCATTCTACCTTTGCTCACCACAGAGACATTAATGATGCCATATATCCTTTTGCACCATGAGGATGCCATTGTTTGCAGCACCTTTCATTATGCTTCTTGTCTCAGTCCCACTGTAGTAGTCTAATTAAATAAATGGAAACTGGTAACTGCTGAAAATAAACAGCAACTGCAAAATTTTGCCACTCGAGAAACCACTCTGCATTGTATTCCACCCTGCCTCATTGATTCTAAGATCTCTACCCCTTCCTTGTATTCAGAAATCAGACTCTTCAGTTTGTCTTGCTTCATTCAGACAAATGCTTTATAAGAATAACCTATTTTTTCAGACTGTGGGGAGGGAAGAAAAAGATTTTGAGAAAGTGACTAAGGAGGGAGTAAGAGTGATACTGTCTTTGATTCAATTTAGTTGGACTGCGTTCTTTATGCCTTCATCTTTTTCTTTATAAAAAAGATAGCGTTTTTGATGCTCTGCTCCAGGCAGCCTCCCAGGGTGAGTGCAGATGTGCTGAGCCATTTGGCTGCCTTGAGGACCGAATCAGAGAGCCTCTCTTCTCACTAATGAAGTCATCTCCTCTCAGCAGCCTGGCCTCTCCCATCACTCCATGTTGGAACTTGGCTTTGGCTTGCATAGTTCTGTCATGATGTAGATGGTCTTTCAGCTAAGTTCTAGAAAAATCTGCTCAACCATGAACAGGACATTTATAGCAAAGGAGAAGAAAAAATATTAAAACATTTTACTGTAACATTTTGATTTGAGGGTTGGAGAGCAAAAACTCAATATCTGATCTGGGAAAAATCTAATGTTTTATGGCTTTCTAAGAAAATGTGTCTGTGTTTAATTTATCAGAGTAATTTATATACTTTAGGTTAAAGTACAATGAGATGGCCACTATCACTTTGCCTTTTGCAAGATTTCTTTTTTAAGAATAAAAAGAACGCAACAAAGCGCTTATATTTCTGCATTTCCTAGAAAGCCAAAGAGAATTCAAAATGCTGGATAGAATGTCTGTCTCTAATTGGTAGTTTTTTTTTTTTTTTAATTTATGACACAATCTTAGAGGATTGGCTTCCTTTTTCTAGGGTCTTTGAAAGTTTTTTAGAGTGGATTTTTAATCTGTAGCATCATAGCATCTTCCAGAGAGGATAGTTTGCTTCATTGTGCCCAGGACCAGTCAGACCAAGTTGTTGAAACTGAAGTCTTTGTTTTCTGAATTAGAATGATACTGGAATCTTTTCATCCCTAGAGCAGCAACAGATGATGCCATGTCTAAGAACACTCCACCTGATCAATAAAAAAAGAGAAGTCTGAAATGTCATCCTAACTAACCTCAGAAGGAGGTTTAGATGAAGATAATAAAATTCCCTGGAGACACATCAACCATTTACACCTTTCCTCTCCAAGTCATTGGCTTGCTGCCCCTGAGCTCAGCCAAGTTACCAAAGACAAGATCAAAGCAAGGAAGCAAGGCACATAGCTTATGGTTTCCTTTAGACACAAGCACTGTGAATGAAGATATTGCTTTATTTATACCTGGGATATTGGAGTTTTCACGAAGAATATCCCCAGTACAAGGACATGATTTAAAGAGGGACACACATAATAAGATTTTAATTACCGTTTGATTAAGACTTGAGTGTAATGGACAAACAAATACAATTTTAGTTATGAAACCTGCAAAATATATATTTTCCCATTCAAAAACTTCTGATAGTTTTGTAAGACAATAGAGAATCAGAAATAAATGCTCTCTCATCTTCTTTCTCTTGATGAAAGAAAGTCCTTAAAAACAGTTAAATAGAAATAAGAATACAAACGTAGTCTATTCTAAATATACCTGGTATATTTTCCTTTTTCTTTTTTATCCATTCTCTCTTTTAGATAGCTGGAGAGGAAAGTATGCCCTAGAGATAGAAAGAAGATATTCATGGGGTATAATTTCATTTTAGTTATCTGATATCCTGAAGAAGTATTTAATTTTCTGAATAATAATGTTATAAGCCAAAGAAGAGAAAAGACAGGCAGTATAAAGCTTTTCAACATTGTCCACATTCGAATTCTTTAAGTCAGCCCCAAGAAAGTGCCTTTGCCCTGTAGAACTATTTGATCAGGATTGTAATGTCTATGGGCACTAAAAGAAACTATAAATTTTGAAAGATTAGAGAATCAAACTTGGCAAGATAAATGAAAACATCTCAGAATGTAAAAAGTATTTAACCCATCATTTTCAATCATGTTCCATTATATACAGATGGCATTATTTATAGTGCATGTTAACCATTAACATTTCTCTAAAAATGGGCATTAATCTGCTATTAGTTGCTTGTTTTGCTCTAGTTCTCCTCTGTTGAAAGGTTTTACTTAATTATATAATAAAGGGATAAAAGGGTAATAGATAATAAGCTTTTCAGACCAGCAGATCTGTCACTTACCAAATGGCCTTGGGCAGGTTACTTGAACTCTTTGAAATGCAACTAGATTTACTCAAATTTAAGAATAAGAATTAAAATACATATTTTGAAGTGTTTCACAGAAAGGTCTACCTTAATGTCTGGAGTATGTATTTCAACGAAGATTCATTTTATTTTTTTCTCTCTCTTCCTAAATCAAGTAATCTTGAATATAAAGTTGCTATTAGAAGCACTGAAAAGATCACTGGACTATTGATTGTGTGACCTTGGGACAGTCATTTTCTGGGCCTTAGTTCTAAACATTTGATGAAATTGAATTTCAATGTTTGGAATGGCAGTACAACAAATCTACTAACTAATTCACTGCAAAAAAAATTGATTTCCAAATGATGTAACTGATAGTTATATTACTCACTGCAGTGAGCTGATAAATAACAAAAGAAATGAAAGATGCACATTTTGAGAATTAAAAGTATCCTGACAAGGCTTCTACTTGTTTATCACTTAAAATCAATGACCATGCTGAATGCCTACAGATTACAAAAGTGTAAAAGAAATCTTATGAATGTGTATGCACAGGAGTCTAGGTTACTAAAAGTTTTAAAGTGTAAGTTTAAACCAAACTAATCAAAGGAGTTGAGAGGAAAAATTGGCTTTCATCTTTAATCACTACTGTTCTGAGGCCCTATGTTTAATATAATTTTCTAAGTAGAGGCTTCAGAGAGAAGAATTGTGAGGATACGTTCATATTTGCATAGAAGGAAAAGTTTGCCATCCATTCTAGTGTCCCTAGTGTTATACTGATGTGCACCTTGGATTTATTTTGTTCCTATTGTATAAACTCATACCTCACTTCAAAGAAAAGGAAAATCCAAAGTCTCTCTTTTCTAAGGGGACAGAAATCCTTTGTGTCAACTGTTTGACCCTTTGCTCTGTAAGGTCCTATTGGAAATCTTCTGTAACACAATGCAGGGGACGCTTCCGTGTGTTGATGCTGTTTACACAGTGGGATGGGCCTGACTGAAGAAAAAAATCGCATAAACGCATGAAAGATTATGGTCTTATTTTCTGAACAGCATGAAAGGTGATTGATACTTCCAAGGAGTCCTTGTTACTGAGGAATATTGTCAAATATTCTTTGAAAGACTGAAGGAAAGGAAGAACGAAGAAAGCAGAAGCTAGACTTATGTGGGGAGAGATTTGTGGCAGAGAAAAGGATTCTCTTTGAATCCTACAAGGGATTTGCCTGGGGGAATTTCCTGTCCAGCCCTTTATTACCCGGGTCATTGTAGATGGTGCTCTGACGCTGGTCTCCCCATCCGGCAGTTCCCTGGGAGTGCGGTGGGGAATTCTTACACTTTCCCTCTAGGTCTCCAAAGGATCTCGTTTTCTGAGTGTGTCTTTCAGGTTGGCCGGAGCCTTGAGCCTGACACTTCCCTTTGATGGGACAGGCAAGCTCCGTGGGCGCGTAAACACGCTGTAGCCAAGTTCTTTGCTGATTTTACAGTTTTGTATGCTCTAGAGAAGAATTGAGTGTACTCAATTGTCTATCGCTGGCCTGCCCCATAAGAGCCTGGGGGGCTCCCTTCCCCTAACCCAGAACTGGCTACACTGGGGGCGGGGATGTTGGGGTGGGGGAGGAGAGGGAGGGCCGTGGTTTCCGAGAGCAGAGCGACGTTACTGAGTGAGTCCCTGAATGGGGAGCGCTGCTGTCCCCAAGCCGATTGGTACTTCTTGTCAGTAAGAAACGCTAAGAGGTGGGAGTGCCTGGGGAGGGAGGCAGGCGGTCCCTACCGCAGGCGCGGGGAGCTGCCTTTCCAACCCCTCCGCCTGCTTTCCAAGCCTGGGCTCTTAGGAGTGGCTGAAGCTGCGGAGCGCTTTTGGAGCCTGTGAATGAACCCTCCTCCTCTCCCTCCTCCTTCTCGCTGAGTCTCCTCCTCAGCGCTGACGGTACAGTGATATAATGATGATGGGTGTCACAACCCGCATTTGAACTTGCAGGCGAGCTGCCCCAAGCCTTTCTGGGGAAGAACTCCAGGCGCGCGGACGCAACAGCCGAGAATATTAGGTGTTGTGGACAGGGGCTGGGACCAGGATCTTCGGCCAGCCCCGCATCCTCCCGCATCTCCCAGCGCCTTCCCGCACCCTCCGCACCCTTCCCCGGGCCACCACGTTTCCTATGTGACCCGCCTGGGCAACGCCGAGTCAAGTCGCGTAGCGCTGCGGTGAATTTTCCCCCCAAACTGCAATAAGCCGCCTTCCAAGGTAATCACGTTTCTTTTGTTCCCCCCTTAAAAAAAAAAAAAAAAAAAAAAAAAAAAAAAAAAAAAAAAAAAAAAACTTATAGAAAGAAAACCGGAGAGCTTAGAAAACAGAAGTACATTGCAATTGTTAGAAGGCTTTAATTAAAGGCAAGGAGCTGTAAGGCGAAGTTAAGAAAATGTAGGGTCTTAAAAAATGCAGGTAACTTTCAAAAGGGCTTTTGGGGAGAGGGATACAGAGGGACCTCGATGTTGAAAAAGATTCAGACAAAAGAAGCCCAGGGTGGGGTGGGGGTAAAATGACTAACGGAATTGGGGGAAGGGAGGGAATAAACTGTAGAGAAATCATAGAAAAGTAGTGGGTTCTTGAGGTGGAGAGAAGAGAGGGACCTTTGGCACTTTTATTTTTTTTGTTCTTAACACGCCCGAGGCAAAAGTTTGAATGGGGACTACCAAGACTTGCCCACAGACAAGTCACCGAAGGCGCCTCGGTGCAGGCCACCTGGTTTCCCAGCCGCTGGTGTGTGGTCAGTGCCTGGTGTTCCTGGAAAGCCATTCCCGGGCAGCTCCTGACAGTGCGACCCGGCGCCCAGGCAGCCTGGGACCTGCGCGGACCTGACCCCTTCAGAGCGCCAGCAGCCTGGGCGGAGGTCCGGCCGGGGGAGGTGCAGGATCCCTGCCGTGTCTCTTATGCGACTTGGGGACTGTCACGGCTCTCTCCCGGTGTCCCTGGGTTCTTTTGTCCTGTGCGCGGTGCGCAGGGGCCAGAAGGGAAGGAGCAGAGGATGGGGGGTGGGGTTATTGGAGCCCCGCGGACGACTGGGAGGCCCCTGGGCGGGAAAACCCTGTTCTGAATCGGCAGGGGTATGCAAGATATTTTTCCCTCACCCTGAAGAGCGAAATGGGGTCTGTCGCTCCCATCTCAACAAGCAAACCGGCACCCAGAGCGCACTGCAGACAAAGGTGGCGAGGGGACCCGAATCAGGGGCCTCTGGGTCCAGTCCTCTCTCCCAGACTACAGGAGTCCTCCGTTTCCTTACATATCCCCCACCCCCTCCTAGTTCTCCGATCTAGTTGAGCAACTTTACTGGCAGGTCTAGCGGCTGCGGAGCGCGCGTGCCGGGAGCCCCGGGGGACGTCCTCGGCTGGAGCGTCCCAAGGTCCTGCAGAGGCGTGGGCACTGTAGGGCGACATCCCGGGTGCGTGCACACCGAGGGCATCCGGGTTGTCCTGGCCCGTGGTCTGTGTCACTGGGTGTGGAGCTGTCCGGGTGTTAGGCAGCGGAGAGCGGGGTAGAAAAATAGTGTCATAGCCTAAACTATTTGCTCTCGAATCCAACTGCGTCCCGGCTAGCCCTGCACGTCCCTGGGAGATGCTGAGGGAAGGGGGAGAGATCTACGCGGCGCCGGGAGAGTTGCCTTGCCGCGCACACACCGTGGCGGAGTCTCTCTGTTTGGGTCTCGTTTCTCATCTTTGTGTCTCCCTCTCTGTCTCCATCTTCTCTGCCTCCCTTCCCCTCTCCCAGCCTCTGTTCTGTCTCTCTGGCTTCTGCGACCCCTCCCCCACAGCTGACAAATGAATGGCTAGTGTGAAATCCCGGCCTTCCCCGTCCTCCGAGGCAGCAGGGAGGGAGGAGCAAGGGAGGCGGTGCGCTCCTTCGGATCTGCCCCCAGTTCAGCGCCTAGGACTTGCAGAACCTAGATGTCTAGGAATTGGGAGTTTTGCAGCGGGTGTGGGCGCCCCCTGATGGAGAAGTCCTGCATGGGTGGAGAAAAACGAGTTCCCCAGACCAAGCGAGCCGCTTTCACAACCTTGTGTTCAAGGATGGAAGGCCCCAGTTTCCCCTGAAGTCATTCATTTTCCACTCCACAATTTGCGGCGTACAACTAGGGTTTTGGAGGACCCTGAAAAAAGGTCTTGGTCTGTGCAAAGTGCAGCGGCACCTTCCCGCGAGTCGGCTGGAACGCACGCGGCGCCGTGGGTCGAGTTCGCCGCTTGGTGGGAGAACGCACATGGCCGGGGTGGAGCAGGTTTCGGAGGTCTTGACTCGCCACCCTGGGCGTCTTTAAGAAAGATAATACAAATGCTGTGCTTTCAAAACCCCTGACCACTTGAACCCAACGCTAGGGCCCCGCCCCAGGATATTGCAAAAGAAGGGCCCCTAATCCAAAACTTCAACTTCCCCAACTTCAGGGGGCGCGTCGTACGGGAAAGTGGATGGAAGGCGCGCGGCGGGAGGAAAAAAAAAGGGAAGGAAGGGAAGTGGAAGGAAAAAGGACCGTGGAGGGGAGGGAAAGAAGAAAGGAACGGAGGTGGGGCAGATTGCGTTCAAACAGCCAGGAACAGACCGGAAGGGTTTGTTTCAGTGTATGAGTCTGAATTTCGAGACTCGTTTTAAGATACTCTTTTTCCGCTCCCAGCGGCAACACACGCGACGGCAGAGGCGTGCCGGGACGGAACGGTCGGAAAGAACTAGAGGAGCGGAGGTGGTCCAGCCCCGCCCAAAGGGGCTGGGTCTTGGGGCCGCCCCGACTCGCTCAGCCCGCGCCAAGGGAGGACCCGCAACAGGCGCTCCCCTCAGTGGCTGGGTTTGCCAGCCGCCGCCACGTGGGTTGGAGCTTCGGCTTCCAGCCCGAGACGGGTGTGACTTCCTGGGCTCAGAGACAGCCGCACCGCCGCACAGGCGGTCGCGCAGTCGAGGCCCCCACCCACCGAGGCCAATGGGGCCGGGGCGGGGAAGGCGGGGCCCAGCTTAGAGGGGAGAGCCGAGTGGCCGCGCACCCAGTGCTCGGGGCCGGCTGCAGCTGGAGCTGATCCGACTACCATCCAGACCGCGCTAAACACTCTTCTTAAAAGGCTATTTAAGATTTTCTTTTCTTGCTTCTTGGGAGTGGTAGGAGGGGCATAGTGCTTTTGCCTTGAGACAGGGGAGAGGTTAAAATTTACTCCAAGCAAACTTTGGCAGAAAAATGAGACGACTTTATACTGTGCTTCATTTGTTGACTTTTTAAATCCAGTCAAGTCAGTCTAAAGACCATTTTTAGTCAATTAACAGATTAATTTCTTTCCAGACTGTCATAAAGAGTTCGCCTAGAATGGCAAATACTGCCATTCGACAAGACTAATAGAATTTCATGGGGGCAACACGAAAGGGCTGCGGGTGTAACTGAAGTCCCTGCGCGTCAGTGAGGAGACCTGGCGGGGACTGGAAGCTCAGCACCTATTGAGGAAGCGACTGAGCTGAAGACCTGGAGAAGCTTGGCGCCAACGAGACGCAGCTACTTACAGCTGCATTTTAAGTCCTCCCGTTTTGCCCTATCTTGGAAGAACTGGGTTTTAATCTATCGCTTCAGATTCTGAGGCTAACATCCACTTCTTTTTCTTTTTGTCTGCTGAAAGCTGTGACCTAATTGTTTTAAGTACTTCTTTACGATTTTGCCAAACCCATCCTGAAAATGTTCATATAAAGTGCTAAAATAAGATGTTGTGAGTGTAATATAAAAATAGGAAGGTTCTAATGGAAGCAACAATTTGTGTTGTGAGATAGAAGCGGTTCCCAGTTTGTAACTTGGAAGTTAAGAGCAGTGCGTCAGGTAGAAGGTCTCCAGGAGCCTGACTTCTTGTTCTGAACTCTAAGTAGAGAAAGAAATATGTTAGAATTGTATTGTCTGCCAGCACTAATACTGCAAAGGGTTCCAATGTGATTGAGCAATTACTTCTCCACTACCAAGTCCACAGTCCTTAATCTTGTGGGAAGATTAGGTAGGAAGAGGGATGAGATTCAAGACAATTATTTAGGATTTATGTTAGAATTCAAAGTTTTGTTTCTTTTGGTAGATAAAAACGGAGTTGGTTTTCAGTCTTTTTTCCTGCTTTCCAAAAACCAAGGTTTGAAAAGAATCTCCTCAGATTTACATAGGTTTACAGATGTCGGTTTCTTCTTTTTCCCTGTGTTTGCAAACTGGAAGAAGATGCCTTTGATATTCCAGAATACCTGTATCCATACACTGGTAAATTCTGCTTGCAAAGGACCTAAGTAGCTAAACCAAAGGTGACGATGATTAATGTTTAAGATACTATCAATTGTTCTCTCTTTTGTTATATTATTAGGCTTACATACTTTGGAGTTAATGATTGGTCACTTGACTAACAGAGCCTTTGAAAGCACAGAGGTCAACTAACTCTGTCTCCCAAAGTCTGGCAACTAAGCCCTCCTTTCCTGGTGAGATTTAAACACTTTTGTTGATGACATTCATGGACAAACATCAGTAAACACTGTATTTAAAATGGGCTATGGCCCTGTGATGGAGCAGAACTTCTCAAGACACATGATTCTTTTAAGGGAAAGAATTAATGACTGTAGTGGGCTGTTTTTTCACCACCCACCTAGAGAAACTAGTTAGGACTCACAAACACTCATTGTTGGGAGTTACTGGCTCTGGTCTGAGAAAATATGCTGGTTACATAGGTCTGTAATTCACCAGAAAACACAAAGCGTGTACTTTCACTGATTTGGAATCAGAAAAAGGGGGATTAGAATTGAATGCCTTGGCCAAGCTCCATTTCAATTAGTGAATTTTTGCAGTTTCCTCTTGTAGCCTAGACTTGGTAAATTACATAGATATACAGTCTCTCTCTCTCTCTCTCTCTCTCTCTCTCTCTCTCTCTCTCTCTGTGTGTGTGTGTGTGTGTGTGTATACAGGGTTTTTAGATACTGCTAAGTTATTACCATTGAATGTTTTAGAGGTATTTCAGTGGTCAGTATAAAGAATCTTTGTTTAATGTGTCAGTTCTGTTTCCTGAAACATCTTTGGGTAGATTTACCATCTATAAAAGCATACAAATGTATATACTTCTTTCCATGTCTATATACATCCGACCTCATTTTTCCAAGGATTTTAAGAGGTGTTTATGTCTATAAAATAAGATTACATATTTCACAATAAACACATAAATGTGATCAATTATAATCTTTTTATTATTAAATTATTGATTTGACATTACCTGAGGCATAGTGGAATGAGCACTAGACTTGGAATTAGAAAGTTTGAGTTGGACTCACCAGCTGAGGAAACCAAGTAAAGATACTACTTTTGGACCTTTAGTGTCACAATCTATTAAATGAATATGCAGTTACAAAGATCA
This sequence comes from Saguinus oedipus, assembly GCA_031835075.1. Lineage (NCBI taxonomy): Eukaryota > Metazoa > Chordata > Mammalia > Primates > Cebidae > Saguinus > Saguinus oedipus. The sequence goes on from CM063170.1 coordinate 146,785,976, forward strand.
AAAGAGTAACTACTTGGAAAAACTGTACAGAAAAGGGATGATAATATGCCTGGGATTCAAATTGATCTAATTCTATAATTTTGATAATAACTACATTACCCAAGTCATATCGTTTCTACTAAATCTATAAAATAAATTTAGAGAGGGGCATATTGTTTTAAAAATTGTTTAGTTTCATTAATTGGAAGACAGATACCAGAAATTGACTCAAATGAACTTGGACATTCAGTGGAAAAGAAGAATTATTCAATAAATGGTTTTCGGACAATTGATGGGTCCACTCAAAATTAGACTCAGTCTCTACTTGATTTCTCATCCTAAAAGAAATTTAAAATGAATCAAATATGAAATGTAGGTGATAACTTTTAAAAATGATAAAAGAAAATTATGGGATTAAAAAAATAAGTTCGGAATAGAGAAACTTGTTCCAAGCAAAGCATAAAACCCAGTAGCCATTCTTGGAAATATTGATAGGTCCGACTAAGTAACAATTAAATTACACAAAAGCTAATAACACATTTGGAAAAGATTTATGACATATAAGAGATAAAGAGTTAATAATTCTTGATATTCCATGGACTTTTATAAATAACTTTGAAAAGTCCACATCTATCAAAATATGAGCAAAAATTATATACAGACAGTGGTAGAAAGAGACATAGAGTTTTAAAATTATATAAAAAATCGCTCAGCCTCTTCTGTAATTAAATAAATAGTAATGAAAACACTGATGATATGTTATACCATTTTTTCACCAATCAGAGGAATAACACAAAAAATTTGTTTTCGTTTTTGTTTTTGAGATGGAGTCTCACTCTGTCACTTAGGCTGGAGTGCAGTGGCACGATCTTAGCTCACTGCAACCTCCACCTCCTGGGTTTCAAGCAATTCTCCTGTGTCAGCCTCCCTAGTAGCTGGGATTACAGGCACCTGCCACCATGCCTGGCAAATTTTCATGTTTTTAGTAAAGATGGGGTTTCACCATGTTGGCCACGGCGGCTGGTCTCAAACTCCTGATCTCAAGAGATACACACACCTAGGCCTCTCCAAGTGTTGGGATTACAGACATGAGTCACCGTGCCTGGCAAAAAGAAAATAAAAAACTTTGATGCAAGTTTATGTTGGCCAGGTTGCAGAGAAACTGGGTCTCTCATATACTATGGTGGGAATGTAAATAGCTTCCTTCATTTAAAAAAATAATTTGGCAATCACATTTTTTTGATTATTTATCAAAAATTTTTAAAAGATGTATATGCTCTATGATCCAGCAATTCCACTTCAGACATTATTATATGGATGGATATTGGTACCAATGTCACTCAAGACAAATGGACAAGGATGTTCTTTGCAGCATTACTTCTAAGAACAAATATCTGGAAACAGGGTAAAGTCTCATCATAGGGAACTGTTTAAATAGAACTTGCTGTGTCCACCTAATGGAAAACTATGCAGCTGTCAAAAATAACATGGAAAAATTGTATTTACTGATTTGGAACATTCTCTAAAATATATTGTATTTTAAGTGAAAAAAGTAATCTACAACATCTGCTATATAAATTACAAAACTGTTTATATAGTATACATCTAATTATGTAAAATAGGTATATATTCATTCCTTTAACAAATATTTATTGAGTGTTCTAGGCATTGTGGATACAGGAGTGAACAAAACATCAAAGACTGCTCTGTCGAAACTTTTACTATGTAGAGAAAGGCAATTCCCAATCACATATGCAAAATGGCTATATGTGCTATGATGAAAATAGAGCATAGGAAAGGGAATGGAGTACAGTTTGTCTTAGGTAGAGAGATGAGAAAGGAGTTCGCCAGGTAGAGAACAGAGGAGTGCTAAGGTGCAACAATGTGAAAAAACTTAGCCACGTCCAGGTCCAGGAATCCAGTTTCAGGTTAGTAATAAATTCACATGATGCTATTACTTGTATGAAACAAATTTATGAAATTTCACATCTAAATCCTGTGATTTCTCTCTGCATAACAATGATTCTTTCTGTGAGAAGGAACCAAGGAGCAATATGATACGTGATGCTCATTACATCCACTTTGTAGCTGAAGTATCCCAGAGAGTTGGTTGTCTAGGGGAACTAATTAGCAGAATGGGCAGAATGGTAGACAAAACCACCGTGTCTGTGTCCTCAGGTCACCCTTGTCAGCTGGGCTTCCCCAAAATCAAGGGAGAATACTAAATATCTGTTTAATAGAATCTGGACTTTCTCTCTGAGGCTGCCCATCCCTGGAGTGTCCCTTATCCTCCCTGCAGACATTTCTCATGGATAGGCGTTCTACTGACCTTGTCATTTATGTATCCTAGGCAATGAAAAGTCTCAGTACTCTATACCTGGATTGTTCAATGACTTCCTTCCCTTCTCAATGATTTCACTGGAGTAGAAGGCTAAATATAGGTACTGGCTCTCATATCTTCCAGGTCTTTCCAGGCAGACAGACTTGTTATCACTAGCAGACATGGAAAAGTGGAAGAATGGAAATAGAGATTTGGAGTGGTGCTAAAACAAAGACAGAGGCTTCAGAAAGCTTTCCATTTAATAAGGTCAAATGTAGAAGACATAAGACGTAACTTAATGACCAAGGATAGGGACCTAGCCTTGAGAAAATTAGAGAAATTGAATGAATTCCTTGGACTCCAAGGAAAAGGCAATGGAAATGTAGTTCTAAGGCACCTAAAGTCAATAAAGCCCACTGATGTATTTACTATAGAAACAAATGATCATCCTTTAATTCAAGGGTTGCAAACTTAGGTGACTACAAGGGCCAGGCATGGAGTGGAAATGGGTAAGAGACTAAGAAGGGGAGTAATGGTCTTGAGCACACAGACCCAAGGGGAGAGACTGTTGCTTGGTTAGTGCTCATGACCAGCCAGCTGAAATATAGACTTAGTGTTGCTAGACCTTCTGATTTTTTGAAAGAAGTTAGAGATCTGATATTTAGTGTAAACATTCTAATTTTTAAATTGAGTAACTTTTTAAAACATATTTATGCAACTTATTCAAATGCATTTGAAGCATGTCTGATCTCTTCTTTGTATTCTTACCTAGTATTAGGGGTAATTTTAGGGAAAGTGATGCGTATACTTGTTATACCTATATAGATAGAGGACCATTCTCCCCTCCCCAACAAAAGACTAAATATTTTATAAGGATTAAGTGTGACACAAAGAGTTAGACCTTTGAGTATTTATTGAGTAGGAAATGCAAATGCAGAAGATCCTTTCCTGGGTCAGGATCGCACCTCTCATTTTTTAAAAATGAGATTTGACTCTCTAGATATTGATGAACATCATATTATTGGGTCATGGCACATCTTCAAGTGGACTGATTCAAAAGTGTTCAAAAGTATTTCAGGTGTTAAGGAATTTTTGGCACTGAGTTTCAGATGTGTTTCTGCATAAGAAATAGAGGCATTGATCATGTATTTGGTCTGCGAACATTCCTCAAGGATCTACTCTGAACATGGCACTGAAGAAGTATTGTGGGAATTTGAATAAAGTTGAATAAAGTACTAGTTCTGCCTTCCAGAAGCCTACTGTTCTACAGAGGAGATTAGACATGTTTACAGATAACAATTTGAAGTGCATAGCAGTAAGTTATAGTACAATTTATTCTAAGCATAAAGTGCATATTGCTATTATAGTGGTAACCTAGGTTATAATTTTCAAATGCAGAGCTTCAAATACTGTTCTTTTTACTCTTAGTGATATGAAACCTGTTAGAACATTTGCAGAAAGTCTGAATTAGTAATTTTAATAATAAATATTGAGTACTTAATATATTGCATCTCACTGAGATTTATTTTACCTACATTTTATCAATTTTTATGATCACTTCAGTAAGTACTAATTTTCACTACTAAGTAGCTACAGAAAATGAGGTTTAGAGAGATATAGTATTTTAGCCAGTCAAAGAATATAAGTAGAGAATGCAGAACTTGAATTCTGGGCTATTTGACAGTGGAGCCCAGACTTTTAAAATAACGCTTATAAAGATTTCCTGGAAAAAAAAAATAAAAAAATTGAGAACACATTTTCTTGAAGGAAAGTAGGAAATTATTGTTTATAAGTACAATTAAAGAAAGGGTTCTTATTTGGATTCAGTTAATACTCATGGAATGGATTTTCTTTAACACCTTTTTCTGATATAATCCAATCTTTTACTTTGATTGTGCAATTGATACCTTTATTTTTCCTTGAAATACTTTAATAGCATAGAGATATAAGTGTATACTTCATGCTTGCTCCACTGTCTTATAAGAAATCCAGAAACGTAGAAACATTATGGCATTTCCCAGTGAGTGATTAACAAAGACTATTAGCATATCCTAGTGATTATATGATAAATAGCAAACTTAATTATCAAGGTTAATTTAGGATTATCAACCATATGCTTTTCATTGTGAATTGTCAGTTGGTCTATAGATGGAAAATGTAAGATGTATAATGTATATTTATATTTATGTATAAGATGTATGATGTGTAATTTTAAAAATGCTCTTCAGAAAGTATCTAGAATTATAGATTTTTAAAGTTTTGTTTTAAAAAGGTCTAATCCTTATTTCAAAATATATAAAGAAATCAAATGCAAAAAAAATTAAGAAAAAATCTTAATTAATTTGATGCTGTACAAATCCAAGCCTAATTTGTGTTCAGGATCAGTTTCATAATTTATGACTGATTTCAGCATTTGCTTCTTTCAATCTAGGTTTGCTAAATAATATGGAATTTATTTTCCAAGGAAGTTATTGAGGGACCCAATTAAAAATATATGTATCAGTTAAGATGTTTTCAGCTGTAAGCAACAAAAAGTCACGATTTTATTAGGTTTAAACAATAATGACATTTATAGTCTCGTAAAATGAAGTTCAAAGGCATGGTCTATTCTCTAATTCTTAAGGACATATGGCTTGCCTTTGCTGATTCTTTCTCAGCTTCATTTCCAGAGACTATTTCATTCACTCATGGATGCAAAATCCCTACAACAGTTCCAGCAGAAATATTCCAGCATGATAATGTCCAGGGAAGAAAACTGACCACCTCTTCCTTTTTTTCTCTTCTCAGGATAAATCTATCTTTCCCAGGGGTCCTTCCCTAGAGGAAGAGATCCCCTTACATCTCCCTAGCCAAAACTATATCACATACTGTTCCAAACCTAATCATTGGAAAAGGAAATGGGACCACTATAATTAACTTAGGATATCAGGATCATCCCTCGGTCTGGGGTTTGACCCAGGATCCCATATGGCTGACAGTTCCATTCCAACTAGAATGGAACCAGAGTTGTGTTAGAAGGGAGAAACAGGTGGCTATTATAGAATAGTTCTAAATGCTACCAAGAAGGGCACAACTGTAGAGACCAAATAATCTTTTGCCATTCTCCTGGAAGTTGGCTCTTTGATTTCTAGATGGTCCCCCAACACTGGTACTTATTCTCCTCATAATTATAGCTGCCTTGAAATTTGCACTGGAAGGGATCATTCTGAGACCCAAATTGTCAAATGTCTTTCCCAAAGTCATGCAATAAATTAAATGGCAAAACCGGGGCAGTTTCTTGACTCAGTACAGGGTATTTTCTTTCATTCTTTACTCTTGAGACTTCAGAACTATTGGTACTACTTTAAAATTCATGGCAAGAACTGGTCACTTTTGTAATTAACACCTCCTTATAATACATTTATTTTGTTTGTTTAGCCAGCTAGAAACTACATGGAGTCTGTGCTTTAGAAAGCCGGCTGAAGTCCTTATTCTCTGTTTTGGCATTAAGTGCATGAACCACCAATTGATTTCTTCTCACCTTACCCTGGATGAAGCTGTTTTTCTTTCAACATCTCTCTCTAGTGCTTTCCATCTTCCATTGCTCTTTATAATCATCTTTCTATTTCTAAATAGACTTTGTGGTCACCCATTTCTCCTTGTGCACCCTCCTAGCCACTAGTTACTTGAGCTGTGGTCTCTATTGTTCTTTCTACAGCCTACCCACTTGCGGTTGTCACACACATCCACATTGTTATAGGTTCCCAAACTATTCTGGAATTATTTTGATAATGTTGCATTGGATGAGATTCAAACTAATAATTAAAGCATCGAAATAACTCTGCTATTACAGGTTTCCTCCTGTTTTACAATCCAAGAGGAGCTACTTCTTGTGTTCTTATTACATACAATACACAAAAAGCGTGTGATTTATATTATCTGCTGTAAACCTGACTGCTTGTGATTTACTTTGTGTTTCTCTTCATTTCTAGGCCAAGATGTTGATAAATATAAAGAGCATCTTATGGATGTGCTCAACTTTAATAGCAACCCATGCGCTACATAAAGGTGAGTGTGCCAACAATTTCTTTGCTGCTAATTGAAATAAAAATGTGAGTCCTGGAGGATGAAATGGCAATGTGGAATCACTGGAATAAAAGATTGATTTAAAAAAATCTATTAAGTGCTGAAAACTATTAGTTAAAATATTATTGGACTAAAAACATTGATTTTAAATAAAGTCAAAACAAAATAATAAGTTGGGTGCTAAAGATGCAAGTGGACTTTCAGTGACTTCCCTAATTACTTTCAGGCTCTGCAATAAAGCTCACATATGGTATTGGGCATATTTAAAAATTCCAACAGTATTTTTCAAACTTTCCTATGTAAAAAAGGAAACACTATTAAACACCCAGCAGACTAGAATTTGAAAAGAGTTGAGAATATAAAGAGAAAGCTAACAACCATATTTTTGCCTTTATTTCCTTTTCTTTTCTTTCTTAAGAAAGTAATTGGGTGTGCATGTGTCCTAGTTTTTTAAATGTAAATTTTATATTTCTCTAATGAGGTTGCTGTAATTCCAAGTTTATTATTTAATATTTTCAAGGTAATATATCAAGGAATTTGCAGAAAGATACTATCCAACAGTTTCACTCATCTGCTTCTGTTTAGTGTACCTCTGCACACTCAGATTCCATTTCTTCTTCATACTTACATTATGCTTTAGACTCATCTTTTATGGTTTTCCAGATGAATTCCTTTTGCTAAAGTTTAAGTGTCACTCTATCTATTATCCATCTATTCATTTACCCATTTATTCATCCATTTATTTACTCATCCATCTGTCCATCATGTATCCATTCATCCATCCATTCATCCATCCATCCATCCATCCATCCATCCATCCATTCTTCTGCCCATCCATCTTTCCATCTGTTCGTTTATCCATTCACTCATCCATCCATCCATCCATCCATTTTCCCACTCATCCATTCATTTGTTCACTCATTGATGATATTTTTTGAATACCTTCTTTGTGTCAGATATTATTCTGGGTATCCAGGAATATACCCATGGATGACTCATGATTGGCCTATTTTTCATTAAACTTAATTCTCTAGTTACAGGAGACAAGCAATAAACCAGTAAACAAACAATCCAGGTATTTTCAAATTGGTGAACATAAAACAGAATGACATCATAGAGAGTGACTTGGGTTGGGGGAAGTTGATAAGACCTCCTTGAGAAAATAACGTTTAAACTGAAATGAGAATGAAGACAAACCAGCCAGCCAAGATATGTCTGTAAGTTAGGAAGAAACATAGTGTGTTTGAACAGCAGAAAGGTCACTGTAGTTGTAGAGTAGTGATCAAGGGGAAAGTAGGAGATATGCCCAGAGAGATTAGCAGAAACCAGCTCATCTAAATAGTAATGACACCTTATACTTGAATAGAACTCCGTATGACCCAGGAACTGCTTTAAGTGCTTAACGCTAACTCATTGAAACATTCATTACCCATGTACTCTTTAGAGGAAACTGAAGTACCTAGAGAGGCTAAGCAGCTTGCTCAAAGGCCAATACCCCGTAAGAAGCAAAGCTAGGAGATGAACCAATTCTTGGGGGTGTGTATTCTTTACCACCATGTTATACTTCTAATCTATATGAAACATTCTAGGCTTTAAAAAAGTCTGTATTTTATTCCAAGTACAATAGGAAGCAATGAAGGGTTTCAGCAAAGAAAGATGTGAATTGATGAATGTTTTAAATATTCAATTTTTGATAATCTATGAAGATTTGATTGTAGGAGAGCAAGAGTAGCAGCAGAGATATCATCTAGGAGGTTATCATAGTAGCCTGTGCATGAAGTGGGGTAATTTCGATCAGGTGGCAGTAGAGATAGAAAGAAGTGAATTGGATAAGTGGAGATGGAGGAGTCAGACCTACTGATAGATTGGATGGGGTGTGTAGTGAGGGCATGAGAAAAGTCAAGGATAAATTGACTCCTGGGATGATTCTCTTCCCCCTTTTCACCTCTAGCTTCCCCTTTCTAGCCAATTTACAAGCTCCTCCTTGGCCAGATGCAATGGCTCACACCTAATCCCAGCACTTCGGGAGGCCAGAGTTAGAGGATTTATTGAACCCGGGAGTTCGAGACCAGTCTGGGCAACATAGTGAGACCCCGCCATCTCTACAAAAATTAAAAAGAATTAGCCAAGAATGGTGGCTCAGTCCTGTAATTCCAGCTGCTGGGAAGGCTGAGGCAGGAGAATTGTTGAGCACAGGAGGTGGAGGCTGCAGTGAGCCATGATCACACCACTGCAGTCCAACATGGGCATCAAAGTGAGATCCTATCTCAATAACAAATAGATAAAAAAAAATCCCTCTTCCATGTTCCCCTTGTTTCCTGTGCTGTTACAGATATAATAATATCTACCATGCTCTTGGGATAAGTTATTGCTTTTCCTCCCAAGTAGACTACTGTAAACTGCAAAAAGGCCTTTCATCTTCTAGCAGAGTGCCTGACACACTGACAGCACTTAATCATTTTATATGTTGCCTAATGAGTGAGTGAGTGAATGAATGAATGAATAAATAAATAAATAAATGCCACAGTGAACCACCTGGATGGTTTTTAGAATCCAGGCTCCACCACTTAGATTATGAAGACACACCAATCAGATGGTGAAGCCTAAGAGTTGTCTTCCTCAAAGTTTTTGGGAGGTGAAGGTGTAAGGACAACAGCATCCAGTGAAGATGGAGAAAGGGATATGAAAAGGAGAGTGGCATTCGGATGGGGAGAATTGGAAGGGAATTTACAGGGAAAGTAGCAGGCGACCATCCCTCAGCTCAACTTTAGACTTTACACTTAAAGAAAGAACTCATGCAATGAACAACTTGTGTTATAGCTGCTTTACAGTGTTTACAGAAACAATTATAACAGCCAATAACACTGAGTAATTTCTGCATGTCTGTACTGATTCTTTGTAAATCCATGATCACTATTAATAGATTTAATTAGTTTGGGGCTAATTTCAGGATAATTTGTTTAGATGAGAGGTGAAAGTTGCAAATATACGTTCCACATAAAACAGATTTTCTGGGTTTGTAGTGGAAAACACAGTCATAACTATTGTTGAGTCAATACATCAACATCTTAAGGTTTTCTCTGTTTATTTCCAGTCACGGAAGAGACCAACAACTAACATAAATGAACACCTTGTCTATTGTTACTGTCTTTATTTTAACCCAGGAAGAAATATTTCCTTTAACAGTACACATTATATTATCTTATAAACTGTCCTGATCATAGATTCTCTACCATTGGCTTAGTTATTTTGATGTTTCCTTAACAGTAGCCTCACCTAGAGGCTACTGTTAACTTGTTGGCCATATTTTCATGAAGCGAGCATTGCTTGTGCATTAACAACAACTTCCATGATTACCAACACATTGTTTAGCCTAATTAATAGAGGAAATATAGTCATGCACAATCATAAATAAGTGAATGAACTACGTAGTGATATTGTCACTTGAAAGAGTGATATATTTTCATATTCTCAATTTGACATTTATTTGGCCAAGGTCTGTGTGTGTGTTTGCTCAAATTGTGCAGATGGAATTTACATCATCCTTACTCTAAAGAATCCACTGACAGAGAATGAGGAGTAATTGATTATTCTTTATTTGGTGATTTCTCCCTTACTATACTCATTTGGACCACAAATCATCTGGTAACAGTGAACGTTTTATTAGGATTCATTTGTATTCCTTGAATTGTAGGTGTTCCAGACCAATTTCTGCAGGTAGCAGATTTCTTTTAAACATGCATACTCTATAAACATTATACTCTGAACTACTGAATTTCTTTCTTAAAATATTTAGATTTAGTGAATTTTGTTTTCATGACCCAGCGCATTAAGACCCAAGATTTAATACACAAAAGATTTGACCACATAGCTCTTTGTTGATCCTGTTAAGATTGCCTTCACATGAATATATATTTATATCCAACCAAAGCTATTAATTTTCTTATATATATAAACATTTAGAACAATAAATAGCTGTTGGCAAATTGCTTTTTAACATTACTTTGTTCCAACATACCTCTTCTTTACAGCACAGCTGTTTAGCAATACTCTGTGTTTCAGAAACCTCCCTGTTGGATAGATTGGGTTGAATCTCATGTCTACTCATATATTCTTAAAATTGTGATGAGAAATATAATTTGGTAAGAAATACTAAAGAATTGGAAGACAGTTATTTTAAACTAATTTTAAAGGAGGTAATAAAGAGTTTCAAAATACATACCAGAATTGAAGTTGATGATAAAGCTGTTTATTTTTCCATTTAAAAATAGTATTTTATTTGTGGCAAAGTTAGTCATCTAAATAATTCTTCAGGAAGGAAGATGAGATTTTCTAGAACATATGATGAATATAAAATTGGAGATTTTTAGATCACAAAATGCTCACTCTTTCTCTTCTTAGAACCATATCTTTGTGTTATTACCATCACTAATTAGGTCCAAATTAAAGGAATATGAAATAGGTAGAAGGTACTTTCAGAGAGTCCTCTGTAAACTTTCTGAATTTCTTAAAAAGGGACTAATGAAATTACTAAAAGATTTTAGTTCAGATAGTAATTAAATACTTCTTTTGCTTAATTTAGGGCAGAAGAAGAATACCAGAGCTAAAAGATTCCTTGATTAGGTGTCAGGAGACATGTGTTCTGACTCAGGTCTCTCACCAGCCGTCTGGGAGCTCGTCATTCCTCTCAGTGGAACATGCTTAGTAAGGAATTGGACCAGTTTTACTTTAAGGTTGAGCTAAATTAGAGAATTTGTAAGCCAAAGAGACAATTAAAAGTGGAATTATTCCCTTGCAATTATATTCCAAAATGATAATAGTCTTAGCAATATTTCAAAGGATAATTTAGTACAGCTAATAACACACTTCACTTTGATTTTATTTAATTTCATTAAGTGCCTTAAATCTACTTTGGATAAGCTATATGCAGATTAATAAAATACTAAACAATTGCATGACAGCAATGGTTATTATACATTTGAAATAAATTAATGATTTCTATTGTAAGTACATTAAGTATAATACTATATTAATTATTTTGGATTTATTTGTATCACATGAAAGATTTTACAGGCCAGCAGGTTAAAATTTTAATTTTTAGCAACAGAGAGAGTCTTTTTTTCTTAAAGGGTATTGTATCTCCATAATATCTTCTTGCAGCTTCAAAATGACTTTTCTCTAGTTGAATCCACAGTGTTTACAATGAGAATGATATCATTTCTGAAGCATGGCCATGTTGAGATGTGTGTTTCCAATATGTTTGACCACTAGCACAGTGTTAAATATACAACATTTCATTGGTTAAAAATCATTACTTCATTTTACCTTGAGGCTACTATTAACTTGTTGACCATATTTTCATGAAGTGAGCATTGCTTGTGCATTAACAATAACTTCCATTATCCCCAACACATTGTCTAGCCTAATTAATAGAGGCTGGAAGATAGGGAGGAGGGTAGGAGAGAAAGGGTTGGATTCCTGTAAGAGTGAGAGAACATTTCTTTTGCACGTAATGGTGTTAAACTGTAGTCAATATATTCTTTACCATTAAAAGCTTGAGAGTTTAAACAAAGGATATTCTGCAGATAAATATTTTAGAAGGGTGAGGTGAACAGAAGCCAACTTCCCCCTAGTGTATAATCGAAGGTAGTATCTCACTGCAAAGTGATGGTAGCTGCATTTGTTATAATTATGAAAGCCTTTGGTTCCAATGCAGGACCAAAGAGGATGCTGCAAATGTTAAAATTTTCCTGGCTCCAATCCTGTCTTGAAGCACTTTTTAATTTTCACTTCCTCTTTGAATTTTATTTTCATTTCCTCTAAGGTAATGTGACAGTTATTGTAACAAACATCTTTTGTCTTTTGACCTGTAGATGTAATTTTCATCTTTCAGCTGTTCCTCCTAACGTTGGTCCTGTCCTTTTAACCTGCCCTACAGATTCTAGTCTGCCCTTCTTTGCCCTTAATTGCTTGAGCTCTTATGCTTGCCTTCTTTTTTTATCACTTAGTTTGTTCATATTAAACACTAAGTTAAAAAATATTTTACAATGAATGATGCCACATTTCTGTACATAGAAATGAGCATTGTTAACCCTGTTGTTGTAAAACATCATTGAAATTGTATGCTATTCTCTTTATATAAAGTCATTCTAATTATTTCACATGTTGAAGATGTAACCAAAGTATTTTAATGGTTGCTTATCCATTCACATGTTGAATAGATTCAGTCTGGGTTTTTAAAAACTGTTAATTTGGTATTTTCTCTTTCCTCTAGTCAAAGTGGAGAAAAACCCCATGGTGAGGGGCTCCCTCTCTGGAAAAGTCAGCCTACCTTGTCATTTTTCAACGATGCCTACTTTATCACCCAGTTACAACACCAGTGAATTTCTCCGAATCAAATGGTCTAAGATTGAAGTGGATAAAAATGGAAAAGATTTGAAAGAGACTACTATACTTGTGGCCCAAAATGGAAATATCAAGGTTGGTCAGGACTACAAAGGGAGAGTGTCCATGCCCACACATCCTGAGCCCGTGGGCGATGCCACCCTCACCATGGTCAAGCTGCTTGCAAGTGATGTGGGCCACTACCGCTGTGATGTCATGTACGGGATTGATGACACCCAAGACACGGTGTCACTGGCTGTGGATGGTAAGGCTTTTAGTATCTGCAAAAGTGTAGTGTAACAGTGACATCTGGTTCAGAAGTGCTGTGAAATAGCAGTTAGAAGTAACTGTTGTTTGGGGTTTGGACGAGCAGAAAAACACTCGTCAATTCAATAGTCCATGTCTTTCACCAAAAATGAACTGTTATACATTCAAAGGTCAAGGCAGGTGCATTTTTGGCAGCCACTTCACTGATTCCATCAAGGAAGGTATTATATACTGAAAATAACAAATACTCCAAGACACGACACATAATTTAATGATGATTACTTTAGTGTTGGGACTTATTAATGACTCTTTTTCAAGACTCTAAAAGCTAATCTACATTTTAAAAACATTTACACGTGTGTGTATTCACATGTATATACATATATGCACACACACATATATATGCATGAAAAACCTTTCCCCCTTTTTTCTTTCTTAATACGATTATGAAAATGTTTGAGTTTGCTTTTAAGAAATTCTATCTTAACTTACATTGAAGAAATAAGCTACTTAATAAAAACCATGGTACATATCATAGTGTCTTAAAAAGGCCAAGACTTAATAAATATCTGAATTGGATCAAAACAGGAACTTAGTATATTTTTTAAGGTTAACATCCTAGTTCTTATCCACTAAGTTTTGCAGTGAGACATGTTAGTTTCACCCTCTTTTCAGGGGTGGTTTATGTCATTTGAATTTGAGTTAGGAGACAAAGCAAAGAAAAATTGCTTTAATTGGGTACACACATAATGCCACAGCTCTTGGAAGCCTAATATTTTGGCAAGTTATTAAGCAAAATTCTAATACCCAGACATGATGGAACAGATTCTCTTTCAATCCTCCATTTCCCTATAAAATATTTACCTTTCAGAAATATATGCAAAGGGTTTTATTAAAAGTCTTTCTAGTGTAGCCAAAAGGAAATACTCTGAATTTCAGATGCAACACATTAACTTTCTGAATACGCTTTTATATTCAAATTCTATTGCTTCCTTCCATAAATCTATTATGTTGTCTAGGCATCCACTAAGTATCTTGGGTTCTTCTAACCTTTCTATCAGTTATTGTAGTTGGCCCCACTGCTATAATTTCTCTCTCTTTTGTTTATATATCACTTTTTAAAATCCCCAAAGGAGTTTAACAACTTCTTACAATTTTTCATCATTAAAGAATTAGCAATGGATTTGCCCCTTGCCCCTCTGAAACAATGAAAATCCTCCACTTAATCTCCTTAGCTCCATGGGGTCTTCAAATTATTCCAGCAACTGCAGATACTTGTACAGATTGAAGTTCCCTGCCTTGATCGAGGAGGCCTCTTTGTGCCCCTTACTGCCAATCTTCAGTGCACCTGGAAGATTTTTAATTACCAAGAAGACTGTTTGGAGCTTTGATCAACATAAAACTAATCTAAATCTATTCAAATTCTTGCTTAAGCCTTAGAGATCATTTCAAGCTATCTCTTATACTCACCAGATAGCACCATATATATTTCCTGGCAACTTTAGAGAGATTCTATAAAGGTACAAATTGGAATTTAATTTTTTTTTTTTTTTTTGCAAAAACTCCTATTTGAGTTAGAAAATGTCAGAAATGGGAAAATGAATGCTAGTTGTTATTTTATCTACTCAGAGCCTGTGCAGGTCTTTTTGTGTTGGCACTGATCAGAGGTACTTATCTATAGATGGATAGTCTTTTCCCCTGTAGTTATTTTGCTGGCACACACCTACCTTGGAAGACAGAGATGATCTAAGAATAAACACATGGGAGACAGTGTTAATAGATAGAAGTCAGGCTGTGGAAGATAGACTGTTGTCAATCCCAGAAAGTTACTAGGGATAAGAAGAGTGGCATGAATCTTGAAAACCACAGTTTATTCCAAATAACAACAAATAAAAGTGTTCTTAAATGGGATGACTCTTAATAAAATCTCATTCATAAGACCCAGTTGCCTCAATTTCTATTTTTCAATGACTTCTCAGGCACATAAGTTTGATCCACTTTGATGTCTTGTAAAATGAGTCATCATATTTACTCCAGCTAAAAATGGAGAGACTCTTGTTGACATGGGAAGAGAGGATCCAGAGCTCCACCCCCTTGCCTGCTCTATCCTCATTCCTTTGAAAATTTCTTGAGTCCTGGAGCACAGTTCAAAACCACTAGTTTATACAATCCCTAAAATACAACAGAGTGGAATTTGAGGCAAGTATCAGAAGCTTCTACTAGAAAGAATTTACTTCGGGCTTTCTTTGGATAAAAATTATACATGTTATCTGTCATAGCAGAGACCCTACATTATGCTGGTCAGGTAAGGAAGATGATAAACATTTGAATGGTACATGGTGGCCTACTCCACATTTTTAAATCCTTTACCTAATTTGACCTTCACACCAATCAAGTAACATAAACAATTTTAGTTCCACCTTATGGGACAGAAAATTAAAGCTCAGAGAACTGACTTGTATAAAACTAAGGAGCAAATTAGGGATTAGAACAAGCCTACTCACTCATAAGTAGTCCAGTGTCTTTTCCACTCTAGTACATTGTCTCTCAGTGTTTTATATGTGGAGGAAGTGGTGTTAGTGAATATTTTTATGAGATAAGTGAGTGTTTCATGCATATCTATTGGGTTGACCCTGGATAAAGTCCTGAGTAGAAGTTGATCTTGTGGTCCCTTTAGGTCTTTGTGTCTTCTGCAGAATCTACTCCCTTTAGGTATCTGGTGTTCCCATGA
The DNA here is from genome assembly GCA_031835075.1 of Saguinus oedipus. Classification (NCBI taxonomy): domain Eukaryota; kingdom Metazoa; phylum Chordata; class Mammalia; order Primates; family Cebidae; genus Saguinus; species Saguinus oedipus. The sequence goes on from CM063170.1 coordinate 146,801,722, forward strand.
TTGTCTGAATACTGCCTTCAGTCAGGAAAAGTACTGGGATTTAGTGACTTAGATCTCTTCCTTGCATCTAGGAGATTCGCTAGAAAACTTTCTGATGGAGCAGAATGGGATGCCTAGATGAATGGCATTTTTGGAGCCCCTCAAATCAACATAATTTTGCATAATCTTGCATAAAGTAAAAGTAAATAATTATGATAGTATTACTGTGTAACCAATTAAGTTGATACATCGCTCCAATGAGAAATTTTGCACAGTACAGTGGGAGATTTGAACAGGCTAGCAATTGTTTGCTATTGTTTTTGCAGGGGTTGTGTTTCACTATAGGGCGGCAACCAGCAGGTACACACTGAATTTTGAGGCTGCTCAGAAGGCTTGTTTGGACATTGGGGCGGTCATAGCAACTCCAGAGCAGCTCTTTGCTGCCTATGAAGATGGATTTGAGCAGTGTGACGCAGGCTGGCTGTCTGATCAGACTGTCAGGTAAGGGGTCTGGGGGCCACAGGCCTTAATTATTAACTTGAGAGAGAGAAGAAAGTGCCACTAACTAGCCATTTATTTCCCCAGATATCCCATCCGGACTCCCCGGGAAGGCTGTTATGGAGATATGATGGGAAAGGAAGGAGTCAGAACCTATGGATTCCGTTCTCCCCAGGAAACTTACGATGTGTATTGTTATGTGGATCATCTGGATGGTAAGATGTTTGAGTTTCTATATCTTCATATGAACTGAGAAAATTGAGGGAAGACCAGAAGTGCATTGGAATAGAGCAAGTCTTCGTGCTTGTTTGGATTCCAAACGGTGGCATTTTGTTTATATGACTGTATGATTTTGCGGTAAAATAAGCCGAAATTAAAGTGGAAAGGGAAGGAGAAGTGTGTAAATGGTTATGCAGGTTAGAAATGTCTTCAGTTAATGGCAGGTTTTCTTACAGTCATGCTGCTCTTGGACTGTTTCCAGTACACTTTTAGAGCATTAAGAATAGAAAGCTGGAAGGGTGGTACCTATTCTGGTGAGAGCATAAGATAAAATCATGTGATGACAATCCACTGTGAATCCAAGTACTGACAAATACCCCAGAGCTCAACTAAATAACTCTGTAAACTAGCCCACCAGGGGTTTTCAAGTTTCCCTTCCTGTTTATTTTGTTACACTAATATTCAGAGCAATCCTTCATTCATTCAACCAATCAATATATTAAATCAATCAACACATTAAAAATCCTCTACTGTAATTGTTTTTGGGTACTCTGCTAGTTACAAGAGATATGAAGTTAGTTAAGATATAGCCCTTGCTTTTAAGTTGCTTACAGTCTGATTTTGGCACTGTCATTTCTCCTTTGCCTGAATTAGAGATTCTTAAAGACCAGTTTGAGTTCAGTAGTACCGACATTATCTAAAGGGAGTGGTGCAGTTTTATTATAAAGGCACAGGGGACTGGGCACAGTGGCTCACACCTGTAATCCCAGCATTTTGGGAGGGCTAGGTGGGAAGATTGCTTGAGTTGAGGAGTTTGAGACCAGCCTGGGCAACATAGTGAAACCATGTCTCTACAAAAAAACAAAAATTAGCTAGGTGTGGTGGCATGCACCTATAGTCACAGTTACTCGGTGGTGGGGGGTGAGTGGAGTTGGGGGAGCTGAAAGGGGCGGATTACTTGAGCGAGGAGGTGGAGGCTGCAGTGAGCCGAGATTGCGCCACTGCACTCCAGCCTGGGTGACAGAGTGAGACCCTGTCTCAATAAATATATAAATAAATAAAATAAAGGCACACAGAACAGAAGTTTCTATGAATTTTGAAATGGATTTTCATTTGTATTAACAGCTGTTGTTAGAATCCTAAAGGTATAGATAATAATGTTAAATTCTAATTTTAATTTTGACTAGGTGCACATAAAAAGAATGATCTCAATTTTCTTATGTTTAAAATGAAGAGGCTGGATTAGATAATTTCTGTGGTCCCTTTCAACATTAAAATTCTGCGATTCCATGATTCTGTGAATTGAATAAGCAGCCTTAGAACCTGAAAGCTAGATTATAAGCAACTTATATTTTCCTAATACCTCAACTAAATTTGCAGTGGAAGGCCTGCTTTCAACAAGGGTGCTTAGGTGTGGTTCTTGAGTATCTTAGCATTCTTGTTACCACTATCACTAAAGATTGCCAAATGTATTTCCTAAACCAAAAGTGTGGATGTGAGCAACTTTTATTTTTGTATATAGGCAAAGGAAAAACATAACATCCAAGCTATGGTTGAAATATGTAAAACTAGAGCTTTTCTCTTGCCTTTATTTTAATTGATTTTAAAATATAGAATAGAAGATGGTTGGTAGGAGAATCTGATTAAATAATCTAGGAAATAAATTTCATTATTGCTATTTTGTTAAGGTGGAAATTTGTATCACTATTGTTTTAATTTGGTGTAATATCAGTAAGGGTGATAATTATACAAAATACCTGAAATGCTGGTAATACTAGAAATGATCCAGAGGTAGTTTTTGTAAAATTATATGTAAATGCTCACTAACCTAAAAGATCTTTACCAAATATTATTAAATCGTGTGCTTTCATGGCCTGATTCAAATATCCCAAGCCAGATTCCTTGGTGGAAAGACAGGCTTGTGTACCCATGATGCCACCAGCCGCAGAGCCCTCGTGACCCCTCATGTGTTCATTCTTCAGTTTACCCTGATAGAGGTACTATCAACTCTTAGCTCTCTAAAGCTGTAAGATTGCCCAACTTCAAAATAATTTCTTCCAGCCCAGAGAGGGATGTTGTAGAAGTCCCAGAAATTTCAGGGCCTCTGCAAGTACTGTTTGAAGAACTTTTGACAAGTCTTGGTGGTGGGAGTCCTTCTAGGGATTTCCTAGCCACACTGTCCTCACTGACTGCTGGCTCCCCAGAATCTGTTCATAGTATCATAACCAGTGTTCAGGAACTGGACTCTGTCAGAAGAGGAGCTGAGAGGATGTCTGCATATCTCCCATGATGAAGGATTTACTAGTCTCATAGCCGTCCTCTCCTACTTCCACAAACACAGTCACTTCTAAGGCAAATGTTACGCCTAAGCCAGTTTGTGTCCCAGTGTAACCCAACTGTATTTTATAAAGTTATTTTGTATGAATCTACATATTTGGTGACTGAAAACTTGTAATGTGGAATCTAGCATAACTTTCCTTAGGGTCTTTATACTAAATCAATGAAATTTTAATCTTTTTATTTTACTATGAAAAATTGGAAGAGAAATGTAAAAGTCAGTACAAATATTAATTCAAGCACTGGCTGAAATTTGTGTAAGCAAGGTAACAAGGCATTTGTTTCATAGAAGAAACTTGACAATTCTGGAAGATATTCAGCATGTTTACAATAACATTATTCATGACAGTATTTTCCTCCTTGTTTATTGGCCCTTGGATTAAGTATCAAATCTTTGAACACTGCTCTTTTCTTTCTTGGCTTGAAAGTCAGCAGGAATGGGGGTTAAAGGTAACTTTTATAGATGATGAGGTAAGAGGAAGATCACAAAATCATTCTTGTAAGGCTTCTCTCATTTCTTAACTGAAGTATATATGTCTTCTCTTTTGAAGTAAAGACCATTGGCTAATGAGTGAACTGATAAGAAATTCTTGTGGAAAATTGACTACATAAAATTACATCTGGTATTTCAATTGCCACGTTGACAAAAGATTATTTGAAGTTGAGTCACGATTCCTCATAAGAGGCATTGCTAAATTCATGAGTCAAATAATTCCCACCTATGTTTTATTTTTGTATTTAGGGGAGCCAAGTGTGTGTGTTTGGAAAAATGGTGGGGACAGTAAAAGTTAGATTTGTTGTATTCTGAATGCATGTGATGGAATACACATACAGGAGTTATGAACCAAGGTGCAATTACTTTAGATCAGAAGCCATATATTCCAGATGGTCTGATGAGAAAGCCAATTAAGTATAAGATGAAATGTTGCTCAAAAAGGCAATGAATTTTCTGTTTTAATTTAATTATTGTGAAAGATATTTAGTTGACATAATGTTGACCATTTTTTTCCTCCTTTCTTGTTTTATAATGTCATATTTTCCTGACACATGTGTTTCTCTATAAAATTTAAGTAATTGCACTAAATTAAATCCTGCCAGTTTTGGGAGAAGAATCTAGTAGGGTTCTTTTTCTAAGGTGGTCATTATGACAGTTATGCATATTCAATGAATACTCACTTCTGTTTTTCAAAGCCTATTCACTAGTGAACATTTCAATATCAGCTTGTGTTCTTAGAAATGATTTGGAAATTATAATGGCTTATTAGACATGATTCAGTCAGTAATAGATATTAATGGAATTAAAATTTTAAAACAAGAATCTAGAAATTAATATCCACAAAATAATCCTTATTAGGAATTTTAATCTTTGTTTCCCTGTAAGACAGATTTGGAAAACATTGGGAGGGTTTTAATGCAGAGTTGAGATGATTAAATGGCTCAAGAAATTAGGTAAAGGATCAGAATTATTTAGGAATGAAATTAATAGACTATTTGGTTTCCTGATGGTAGCTGATACCTTAAAAAATAAGTTTCTTTGTTTAGGCATTTAATTCACCCTGCAGATACATGGAGTAGCGCAGATGAGATCAGACTACTTCTTTCATTGTTGACCCATTTAGTTTCCTTGCAAATGAGTCAATCCTTCCAGTCTTGTTCCCAGACCTGACAAATGGCTGGTCCAGGAGCTCTTTTCCCCCGTGACATAGGCCTAGCCTCTTATGCCCTGTATTTTCTTTTTTCTTTCTTTCTTTCTTTTTTTTTTTTTGAGACGGAGTTTCGCTCTTGTTACCCAGGCTGGAGTGCAATGGCGCGATCTTGGCTCACCGAAACCTCCGCCTCCTGGGTTCAGGCAATTCTCCTGCCTCAGCCTCCTGAGTAGCTGGGATTACAGGCACGCGCCACCATGCCCAGCTAATTTTTTGTATTTTTAATATAGACGGGGTCTCACCATGTTGACCAGGATGACCTCGTGATCCACCCGCCTCGGCCTCCCAAAGTGCTGGGATTATAGGCGTGAGCCACCACGCCCGGCCTGTATATTCTGTGTAGCCCTGCCTTTGGGTATTTATGTCACCTGGGTTAACTACTACCCTACTATTTCAATTCCCTGTGTTTTTTTTTTACACAAGCTTCCCAGCACTTTGACAGGCCTATAATGTGAACACTCCCTTTCATCTCATATTTCCTCCTGAAGACCTACTTGATCCTTCTCATCTTTACCATCTCTGAACCTTGAATGTGTGACTATAATTACCCTCTTGAAAATATTTGCTTATACTTCCCTCTCCTACTAAATATGGATGTGGGGAAAGAACGAAACAAAGAAATTCATTTTTGTATCCCCAATGTGTCCTTGGCATATAGTAGGTGCTCCATAGGTGGAGATGCATAAATAATTAGTGAATTAATTTACAAACCATTGGTGCCTCCCTACTCACATTGCTTTATACTTATTTCCTGGATAGTTTCATACCTCTCCAGGCTCCATCGGTATCTTATCTGCTTCCTGATTTTTTCATTGCTTTAATTTTCTTACTAGTTTGTTTAATTTCATTTTGTTTTCTTGTGCACAAATTTTAAACCAAAAGTCTTGTGGGACATATGGGGCATGAAAGAATACCAAAAGAACAAATATGTGAACAATGAAGATGTTAATTTCTAGTTTTGCATCTTTAGACCCCAAATTCTCTTCTGAATTTCATACCCATATTTCTAGTTTGTGAATCATTTTTGTGTTTCATTTTTGGTTTTGGTTGTCACAAATAGTCCCTATGACTTTAAGAGTCCTTGAGGGGATCTGTTTTACTACCATCAAAACCCTTAAACACCAACGCAGTATAATTCCCCTTAACGTTGTGCTTTGGTTTTGTTGCCTTCATCCACAAGCAAAAAGTCTTCAAAACCCCTAAAACCTGCCCTACTACAATCTATTCAACCTCGATTTTCACACTCTTCAATGGGACTCCACACATGCACATCTGGCCCTCCTCAGACCCTTTGCTTGCTCCTGCCTGCAAGTCTGCTCCGTTCCTCTCAGGGAATACACACCCCTCATTTTTTCAGCATTGTGATTTCACCTGTGCTTAAAGACGTACTGCTTCCAGGATCCACTCTTTGGCTGTTGCAGTTCACACTGAAATTTCTTGACTCTGACCTTCTACTTAACTTAGAATTAGTTCGATGTGATTTATTGCTTAATTGTTTTCTGGTTTCTTTGTGTTCATCAAATATAAAATGTTATAGATTTGTTTTATTTCAGCAAAATTATTGTAAGCTCCTAGTAGAGATAAGACCATAAACTTCTGTATTTTTCTCAATTGCAATCAAGAGCCTGTTCCCATCACAGACACATAATAGTCAATAAATACTTGATGGTACTTATAGTATTTCTCCAACTTTTGTCTCTTTTAGAAACTGCCTTCTACCACCATCTTTCCATTTCTATAACACTTGTAAAAAATGCTTTGCTTTATTTACCAAATTCATAAAGATCTACTTTTTACCATTATTTAATCACCATGATACTATATTTTCTTCTTTGTATTTCTCCTCCTACTCTTTTCTTTGATGTCTCCTAGAAATAACTCCTTCCCAGACATGCCTTTTCTCACCTCTCATGATAATTTATTCTCCTTGCCTCCCACTCCTTCCCAGCAAATTGTCATCTCTGGGATTGCTGTTCATGTATCAATACCTGTTCATTAAGTATAGGTTATTATTTTTACTGTTTCCAGGATGGCTTTGTCACCTCTGTGTCTTATCTAATGCCTCCATATTATCCTTTTGCCTCACCTAGAACCAAAAGCAACTTTTCCATTTTTGTTATTTCATGAGCTCCTTTAGATCTGAACATCTAAACATTTAGACAAACAACATAAGTAGTTCTTAGAGCATGGTTCTAGCTTTTTAGAGGTTTTGATTGCATCAAAATCAGATATTGATTCTGGAAATTATATAATTTTTTCCCTATAGACTCTCAGATTGCCTGATAGTTTTAATGAAATTCACAGTATGTATTCTACAGAATATTTCACTGATGAAGGTTATTTAAGGATTAGTGATTTCTGTCCTTACTGGGCTTATTCAGTTAAAAAGCCCCATTTCAACTTGAAGAGCTTCTTACACACTGTGATTCAGCTAATGGTTAGAATAGTGATTCCTGATTTCAGAATCACTTCACATTTGTTGTGGTTGGAGCTAGAAGGTCCTGAAAACTTTTAATCTGTTCTCTGTAGCTTTCTGTATAGGCTTTGGAGATTAACACGGCTTGCTTAGAGTTGCTTCTGTGTACAGTGTTTGAACAGTCTAAGAGCCACTGAGGAAAGCAATCAGGCACAGCATACTGGAAGCACCTCTGGAAGATGATGTTCTTATTCAGCATAGTGGTTTTAGTATACTGACTGTGAGGTAGCTTTATGAGTAGAATGAGGAAGGAAACTAGCTAATGTATGGCTGGATTATTATTTAACTTAAATCTTATGAAACCTTTGTCAGGCACTTTTTAAAAGAACTTTTACCTATGAGGAAACAGGCACAGAGAGATTAAGTTATTGAATATGCCTTTTTTCTTCTTCTATTGCCATAAACTCACAGGGCCACCAAAGATTCCCCAGTAGAGCAGCAGGCAGTCTTACAAGCCAAGAAGATAAAAAATACCCTCAAAGCTCCCTCAAATCTCTGATATCTCATTAGAAAATATCATAATTCTTATTTGAGCAGTGATTGCATTACTGATTGGATTACAATGACTGGAATTGCTGGGTCAAATGGTAACTCTACTTTTAACTTTTTGAGGCAATTCAGTGCTGTTTTTCAACATGGCTGCACCATTTTACAGTCTCATCAGCAATAGACTAGGGCCTTGATTCCTCCACAGTCTTGTCAACACTTGCTATCATCTGACCTTTTGTGTAGCCATCCTAATGAGTGTATAGTATATCTGTGGTTTTAAATTGTATTTCTCTGATGACTAATGAGCTCCAACATCTTTTTATGTGCTTCTAATCATTTATTGATCTTGTTAGAAAGGTCTACTCTGAAACTTTGCCTACTTATAATTGGGTTGTCTTTTTATTATTAAATTGTGAGTACTCTTTGTACATTCTAGATTTGCATGTCTTCTCATGTAAATGATTTACAAATACTTTCTCCCATTCTGTGAGTTGTCTTTGTACTTTTGATAGGGCCCTTTGAAGAACAAAAATTTTTAATTTAGATGAAGTACAATTTGTCTGTTTTTAAAATTTTTGTGCTTTTGGTGTCATAGCTAAGAAAACATTGCCAAATCCCTCATCATGAAGATTTAGCTCTGTGTTTTATTCTCAGAGATCTATAAGTTTTACCTCTTTTGTTTTTATTTTGATCCACTTTGAGTTAGCTTTTGCATATGGTGTGAGGTTGGGGTCCAAATTAATTATTTTGGATGTGTTCCTAGCACCATTTGTTGAAAAGATAATTCTTTCTCCATTTAATGACCTTGGCACCCTGTTGAAAATCAATTGACCACAGGTAGATGGTTTATTTCTGGACTCTAAATTATATTCCATTGATTTGTATGTCTACCTTTATGCCAGTATCACGACATCTTTATTACTGTTGCTTTGTAGTAAATTTGGAAATTGGAAAGAGTGAGGCCTCCAACTGTGTACTTCTTTTTCAAAATTGTTTTAGTGTTCTGGGTTTCTTGGGTTCCCACCTGAATTTTAAAATTGGCTTGTCAATTTCTGCAAAGAAGCCAGCTAGGATTCTGTTATAGATTGTATTGACTCTCTAGATCAATTTGGGGTATACTGCCTTCTTAGCAATATTATGTCCTCTGATCCATGAACCTGAGATTTCTTTCTGTTTTTTTTTTTTTTTTTAGATATTCCTTAATTTCATTCAGTGATATTTTATTTTTTTCAGATTATGTTTTTTAGTTCTTTTGTTAAATTTACTCGTAAATATTTTATTATTTTTGATTCAAGTGCAAGTGAAATTTTCTTAATTTCTTTTATTAATTGTTTATTACAAATGTATAGAAATGCAATTGATTTTTATATATTGGTCTTGTATCTTGCAACCTTGCTGAACTTGTGTCTTAGTTCTAAGTGTTTTTTAGTGGATTCCTTAGTATTTTATTTATACAGTCTCTTTCATTTTGTAATCTTACTTTACATGAGTAGAACTGTCTTGACATAAACTCCTTAAAGCAAGTGACAGTCATTTGCTTTAAGGTTTTGATGTCAGGGTCTCCTGGAGTTCTGAATAAAAAGAGCTTCTTTGGAAATACAGTCACCATTTACCTCCCAGCTGTGAAAAGCCAAAAAACACAAACTAGACTGATTCTCCTGTGTTGACCTGAGGTCATTCTGTGCCTGTCAAACCAAATAACATGTTCAGTCTTTTGTATATTTTGAAGACTCAGAAACCCAGAAATTTTTTAGAACCTCTTTCATACTCTAATTAAAACCTATTGCTCTGTCAGTGGGAAAGAATGAGTCCAGACATTCTGAAAACTGTACAAACACGTTTACATTTTAGTGGGGGCTTCCTGCATCTTTAACTTCTTTGCATTGACATAGGTAAGATCTTGTGTAATATAGTATCAAATATGCACATTCATTTTCTAATGAATATAATCTGATTTAGAGAATGTTAGCTATCATAGTAGACTATGGATAATACACTAATAATTAATTAAAGGTTAACATTTTTAAAAGTCAAAGTCTATGGTTTAATGCTCTACTTCAGCCTAATACAAGGGAGAAATTTGGAAGGGGCTCTTCTAGCTTTCTAGTCTTGTTACTCCCAAATTAGAAAGATTATCAGCCTAACAGTAATTCTGGGGTCTAAAATGAAGTTATTTTGGGAGTTCTGGAGTTTCCTTGTCACTGTTAACAGAAGATTGGCCTTTCTGCAGGTTAAATAATCAAATCTTAGAGGAAATTGACTTGGTTTTAAATTATCTACAAATATTAGCTCTTTAAAGATTATATGTATATATTAGCTGTTAACCCAACCGTGTGCATCTGATGGACTTTGTGATTCAGTGGATAATGAGCATTAGTTTTTCCTGCTTTGATCTTTATATTGATATAGACAAAAATATGAGAGAAAGAAAGAGAGAGAGAGAGAGAGAGACAGAGAAGAAAAAGAAAGTGTTGGAAAAGCTTAAAAGTCCAACGCTTCAAAGCTAATCGTTTTATTGAATTGTTGCTATCACCTTGATACTTGATATATTCTGTTAGTGATTTTATCATATGGGTGTTTAGAAGCTTATTTCATGTAACTACTTCCAGCTTACTCATCCAATTTAATTTTGTGTACATTTATTATTTATATACTATTTTGACCCAGATAGCAAGGAAATGTAAAAACATTTACAAATCTTGAAGTTTTATAGTAAAAAAACAAAAAAACAAAACAAAACAAAAAGTAGGGAATGCTGGTCCCAAATGGGGAAAGGAAATTATAAATTAGTTTATAAGAACTGATTTTCAGAGCAAACAGTTGAGTATAGTAGAGCTATAAGCACAATGAACAGAAGAAGCATAATTATGTATCACAGCACCCAACAAATATACTCTGCTAGAAAACTGGTGAGATCTCAGCTTTGACTGCCACAGAGAGCAGCCCCTCCGCTGCAGTCCAGGAAAGAATTGTGTAATTATCTGCGATTAAGTCTTTCTTTCACTTTGGTGATTGCAAGAATTGTCAGTGGAAGAGAAAGATCCTATCCCGGTTTTACACTAGACTTAGGCTCCTTAATCATATTGTTGAGTGACTCCTGAGTATAAACTCTAGCTTTTGAACACTGTGGGTCATTTTTAATGTTTTGATTTGTTTTCATCACTGCTTGCCATTTCAGTATGTGTCATGTTTGAGTCTGCCAAGAAGCAGTTTTTCCATTTAGCAAACAAAATTGTGAAAAAAAATATACATGGTCCACTTTCTAGGGAGTCTTGTAGCAGCTAGTGGTCAAATTAGGGTATTTCTTCCCTTCATATTTCTGATGTTAATTCCCACAATTAAGATAAATTTAGTTTGTAGAATGTCACGAGGTATCAAAGTCTCACAACATGTCTTCCAGTTTCTTCTAGGGCATCCCTGGAAAGTTGAAATAACAGAAATATGCCAAAGCTATAAGTTTTTAACTTGAAATTTTGGAAAACTATGGCTTAAGATACTGTGTATATTTTCCATATGAATATGCAAAGTATCCTATGCATGAAAGGCCCTGTTCTACATCATATTTTACATGTACACTAATCTGAATATGTGTATACCTTGATGAATTCTTTTTATTTTATTTATTTATTTATTTATTTATTTATTTATTTATTTATTTATTTTGCCAATCATTGAGAGCTTGTAAGGTTGCTGAGGTTGGTTGGCCTTGAACTCTTGGCCTCGCCTTCGCAAGCGCCATGACATCCGGCCGGAGCCACTTTGGGCCCGATGAATTCTTATTATAACAATCTAGCTTACTTTAAATCTGACATCTTAAATAATGCATCATTTTGTTTTTATAAAAGATATTTGGTATATTTCTGATGCATTAGTCTGTTTTTATGCTGCTGATAAAGACATACCTAAAACTGGGAAGAAAAAGAGGTTTAACTGGACTTATAGTTCCACATGGCTGGGGAGATCTCAGAATCATGGAAAGAGGCAAAAGGCACTTCTTACACTGTGGCAGCAAGAGAAAATGAGGAAAAAGCAAAAGAAGAAACCCCTGATAAACCCATTAGATCTTGTGAGACTTATTAACTATTATGAGAATACCAAGGGAAAGATGGGCCCCATGATTCCATTACTTCCCCCTGAGACAAAGCAAGTCCCTCCTGCCTATGAGCCTGTAAAATCAAAAGCAAGCTACTTACTTCGTAGATGCAGTGGGGGTACAGGTATTGGGTAAATATCCATTCCAAATGGGAGAAATTGACCAAAACAAAGGGGTAACAGAGCCCATGCAAGTCTGAAATCCAGTGGGGCAGTCAAATTTTAGAGCTCCAAAATGATCTCCTTTGACTCCAGGTCTCACATCCAGGTCATGCTGATGCAAGAGGTGGGTTCCCATGGTCTTGGGCAGCTCTGCCTCTGTGGCTTTGCAGGGGACAGCCTCCCTCACAGCTGTTTTCATGGGCTAGTGTTGAGTGTCTGCAGCTTTTCTGGGTGTGCAGTGCAAGCTGTCAGTGGATCTACCATTCCATGTTCTAGAAGATGCTGGCCCTCTTCTACCACAGCTCTACTAGGCAGTGTCCCAGTAGGGACTCTGTCTGGGGGCTACAACCCCATATCTCCCTTCTGCACTGCTCTAGCAGAGGTTCTCCATGAGGGCCACACCCTTGCAGCAAACTTTTGCCTGGGTATCCAGACATTTCCATACATCTTTGGAAATCTTGGCAGAAGTTCCCAACCTCAATTCTTGACTTCTATGCACCTGCAGGGTCAACACCACATGGAAGCTGCCAAGGTTTGGGGCTTCCACCTTCTGAAGCCACAGCCTGAGCTGTACATTGGCCCCATTCAGCCATGGCTCTGTGTCTAGGGCACAGAGCACCAAGTCCCCAAGCTGTACACAGCTTGGGGACCCTAGGCCTAGCCCAAAAAACCACTTTTTCCTCCTGGGCCTCTGGGCCTGTGCTGAAAGGGGCAGCTGTGAAGGTCTCCGACATGGCCTGGAGATATTTTCCCTATTGTCTTGGGGATTAACGTTAGGCTTCTTGCTACTTATGCAAATTTCTGCAGCCAGCTTGAGTTTCTCCCTAGAAAATGGGGTTTTCTTTTCTATTGCATAGTCAAGCTTCAATTTTTCCAAACTTTTATGCTCTGCTTCCTGTATAAAACTGAATGCTTTCAATAGAACCAAAGTCACCTCTTGAATGCTCTGCTGCTTAGAAATTTCTTCTGCTACATACCCTAAATCATCTTTCTCACATTCAAAGCTCCACAGATATCTAGGGCAGGGGCAAAATGCTGCCAGTCTCTTTGCTAAAACATAAGAAGAGTCACCTTTCCTCCAGTCCCCAAGTTCCTCATCTTCATCTGAGACGAACTCAGCCTGGACCTTGTTGTCAATATTGCTATCAGCATTTTGGGCAAAGCCATTCAACAAGTCTCTAGGAAGTTCCAAACTTTCCCACATTTTCTTCTCTTCTTACCCCTCCAAACTGTTCTAACCTCTGCCTGTTACTCAGTTCTAAAATTGCTTCTACATTTTTGGGTATCTTTCCAGCAACACCCACTCTATTGGTACCAATTTACTGTATTAGTTTGTTTTCTCACTGCTGATAAAGACATACCTGAGACTGAGAGGAAAAAGAGTTTTAATTGGATTTATAGTTCCACGTGGCTGGGGAGGCCTCAGAATCATGGTGGGAGGTGAAAGGCACTTCTTACATGGGGGCAGCAAGAGAAAATGAGGAAGAAGCAAAAGCAGAAAATCCCTGATAAATCCATCACATCTTGTGAGACTTATTAGCTATCATGAGGATAGCACAGGAAAGACCAGCCCCCATTATTCAGTTACCTTCCCCTGGATCCCTCCCATAACACATGGGAATTCTGGGAGATACAATTCAAGTTGAGGTTTTGGTGGGGACACAGCCAAATCATATCACTTTACATTTTATTTACTGTTTTTAGTTAGACAGAAATAAAATATTCTCTCATGAATAGGTAACATTTAGAAACATGTTCCAAATCTGTACTCTAATTACAAGTTTGATCATTATCCTATCAATGTAGCTGCTTTGATGAGGCTACTCCTAGAACTTATTAATAGGCTTCTTGTCAAACTACAAAAAAAGATGCTTGTTTTCCAGGAGAGCAACTATCCAGCAAATCTAAAATACATTAAATTGTTCAGGTACAGGTATCCGGGAGCAGAGATAGAACACAATCTTGTTCTATGCCAATAAGATAGACATTTTCTCTCATCAAAGCTGTGCATCCCCGGTCTAACGCTAAAGTTGTACTGTGATTAAAAACTCAGTAAGAACTTTTATTATTCACATAAGAGACAAAAAGTTGGCATTAAGATACCCTCTGGGTAGGAGCTTACACAGCTGGGCCAATTAAATCATGTTGAGAGAGAGCAACTAAGCAAACGTGCCTATTTGATTTGCTTGATTTCCCATGTTTGCTGTGATCAGTGGCTTTCTCTTTTGTCCATTCCTTTGGTTCCTGATTTGACTTTGCCTCTAGGCATTAGATTTTATCTTCAGATGCATCCTTCTATGACCATTCATTTTTGGACCAAGCCTGGATTTACAATTCTGTTACTGGCTCAGACTTCATTTCCATCCAATTTCATTCCACTGCGCTATAGTTTACAACATATAATTTGACTTATAAATAATTCCTGACTATGGATTTAAAGATTGAAAATAGATCAATAGAAACTTTGAAAATGTTAACATCTTCATTGCTTTTCTCAATGTAGAAATGGCCAGTGTTTATCTTAGAATCTGCTTGTGTGTGTGTGTGTGTGTGTGTGTGTGTGTGTGTGTGTGAGAGAGAGAGAGAGAGAGAGAGAGAGAGAGAGAGAGATATGGGGTTGAAAGACTTACTCCTGGAATATATTGTTGAGGAGAAAGCCTGTTGCTATCTGCCATACCTTGATTTACTTTGTGCAAAATGATCTTCTTGTTAAGTAATGAGCACTCTCTATGTTCAGTTTAAATTGCTGTCTTAGGCACTTCATCAGAGTTCCCTGCTCTGCCTCAGTCCCCTTTTTGCTCACTTGCAGTCTTTGACATAACCCTAGGTGGCAATTGGCATCCGATATACTTTGCTTTGTAATCTCCTGCTTTGATTCTTACTGGGTACCCAGTCTGCTCACTTGGCTCCTATCTTGAACAGGTTGACATGTACCAGAAATTTAGTACTAAGTTACTTGCATTGTAAGTTAATTGAGATTCTTCTTCTTGATTAAAATGTCTTTACAGCAATGCTTTCCAAACTATTCCATAAAACAGATTTATGTACAGATGTCTCTGCCTTAATAATAAAGGGTTGATACATGGAAAGGACAGAAGTTTGGACATTTAACTTATCATGCTTGGTATAGATTGGGTGTTAATTATAAGAGATTAAAGATATACTCAGTTCTATAGTGCAAATGCTTCACTCCATCATTAGGTTTTTGAGGTGAGCAAGGTAATGTTCACACTAAACAATTAGGATTTAGGAAGGCTTAGATCATTATTTTTTAGAACAGAATTTAAGTAATTTTTTTCTTTTTCTCATTATTCTGAAAAAAAAATTACGCTAAATAAAATAACTGATCATGCATTATCTTAACAGATTAATTCTTTTAATCCTCACCTTCAACTCAATTGATTCCAGTTAAATCTTCCTTTTTTCATCTGAATTACAAGAAACCCAATGGTAATGTTTCTTGCAATATGTTTTCTAAAAATTTTATTTGGAAAGTTTGAAAATTTTCTACACATAATTGAAAAGGATCAACTGGGCACAGTGGTGCCTGCCTGTAGTCCCAGCTACTCAGGAAGCTGAGACAAGAAGGATTGCCAGAGGCCAGCAAGTTGAGGACAGAGTGTGCCATGATCATGCCTGTGAATAGTCACTGTACTCCCTACTGGGCAATATAGCAAGACCCCATCTTTTTTGAAAAAAAGAAAGAAGAAAGAAATGGCATTGGGATAACATAATTTATTGAAAGTAGTAAAATGATTATTCTATGGGTATGGAACAGATAAATGAAAATTATACACTTCAAACAAGTGAATTAAATAGTTGATAATTAATAACTTTTTTTTTTTTTGAGACGGAGTTTCGCTCCGGTTACCCAGGCTGGAGTGCAATGGCGCGATCTCGGCTCACTGCAACCTCCGCCTCCTGGGTTCAGGCAGTTCTCCTGCCTCAGCCTCCTGAGTAGCTGGGATTACAGGCATGCACCGCCATGCCCAGCTAATTTTTTGTATTTTTTTTAGTAGCAACGGGGTTTCACCATGTTGAGCAGAATGGTCTCAATCTCTTCACCTCGTGATCCACCCGCCTCGGCCTCCCAAAGTGCTGGGATTACAGGTGTGAGCCACCACACCCGGCCCAATAATTGATAACTCTTATATAAATAATTGATAATTGATAATTTTGATATAAATCTGACATAAAATCAGATTTAACAAGCGTTTCTACATGAAAAGTTCTATAAGTAGGTCTGAACTGATTTACTACTAATAAGAGAATTGTGTTTGTAACGGGCCAGCACCTACTGAAGCCTTTCTTTATTTTAATACTGCAAACATGTTTGCTATTTAAATCTGGGAAACCAGCTACCCATGAAATCATGCTGCCATTTTTTCCTCATTAGTCCTTTGGTCTGATCTGCCTTGGAGAAGTTGATATTCCCTAACAGCCTAACAGTGCAGCTGGAGAAGCGGAGTTTTACTCAATTACATTTTTTTGCCCCGCTGTGGTTGGCAGATCACACTTGCTACTTAAGAGGAATGGTAGTTTTGCCTTAAGGTAGGAGTATCTCAGGAAATGCAGGAAACTAGGGCAACACAGCTAATATTCCAGCTGTAATAACAAGTCCAAGGGTTCTACCTTTTAGGGAAAACTATTGGCATGCTGCCTTCTTTACACCTTCAGCCCTTTCAGGCCTCAGGCAAGTGTGATTCTGAGGTGAAGGAGGCTGCTCAGGGTGATGTAGTTTCTCTGTCTGCCTTTCTCTATGTTGCTTTGAGCTAAGTCTATGGTGAGATAAGATGCCTGTTTCAGACAGCAGCCATCTATCCAAAGCTTTGTAGCAGAGTTAGCTTCATTTAATATGCTGTTGGGAAGGATGGGGGAAAAAAGAGACCTAGTTTCTTAATAGGAACTTGAAGTGCCATTCATTTAACAAATACTATTGAATACATACTCTGTAACTGGCACTGTGACCGTTATGCTTTTAAAATTCATTAGGTAGGGAGACATTGTGAGAGCAGGGAGGGGGAACTTTTTCTTACAGCGTATTGTTGTATTTGAGATTACTCTCCTTTGCCAGACTAGATAGTTAAGAATAAAAACTTATGTTCACCTCTACCACTTCTTTCAGTCAGGTGAAAGTAATTTTTCTCTCTCTTCTTCAAATAGCTCTCATTGAAATATGGCCTAGTTTCCTCAATAGCAGTTTTAGATCTATAGTGAGAATAGCTGATATGTGTGCTTTGGCCATTTTCCCCATGACTAATTTTTCTGGTTTTATAGTGTTATCACCCACTCAGAGAAAGTAATGGCACTATTCATTTTAAACAATTGCTTGGGACATCTGGATTTTGTCAGGTGTACATCCAAATTATGACAGCTCTTTGGGTCCCAGTTGTCTAATATATCATAGAATCAGAGATCAGCCTCAGTGAGATGGAAACAGGACTCTCAGCTACAAGAGTGGGCTATCGACATTTTAACTTTCTATTTCAGTTTTCATCTCTCCTCCTGCCTGCAATATTGGCTTAGGTATTCTCTAATTCTGCCTCTGTATTTGGTTACTTTTGCTCACACGTGAAAAACGTAATTTCACTTGTGTTAAATTTATTTCAGCAAATTGTTATGTTAGTTAGCTAAGTAAAATTCCAATTTAACAAACTCTAAATTTCCAGAATTCTTCACTGTAACATGTTAAATGATAATGAATGTACCCTCTGCTAATTAGACTTGATGATAAGCAAAGCAAGCGTCCACCCTTATAAAGCAAGTGTCCAGCCTTTTCTTGTTAATCAATCAACAAATTAAAAAATGTCTTTAACCAATTCCAGCACTTTGGGAGGCTAAGGTGGGTGGATCACCAGATCCAGAGTTCGAGACCAGCCTGGCCAATGTGGCGAAATCCTGTCTCTATCAAAAATACAAAAATTAGCTGGGCGCAGTGGCATGCGCCTGTAATCCCAGCTACTTGGGAGGCTGAGGCAGGAGAATTGCTTGAACACAGGAGGCGGAAGTTGCAGTGAGCTGAGATCTCTTCACTGCACTCCAACCTTTTTTTTGAGACGGAATCTTGCTGCATTGCCCAGGCTGGAGTGCAGTGCAGTGATCTTGGCTCATTGCAGCCTCTGCCTCCTGGGTTCAAGCTATTCTCCTAAAAAAAAAAAGTCTCTCGTACCTAGTTAAAGCCCCTGCAGGGTGTCTTTGTAAGAATTAGCAAACGGGGCTCTCTCTGGGCAGAGCAAGTAAAACAAAGCCTTTCTCCGAAGGGGCTGGAGTTCCTTTGGCTGGCTGAGTGGGAGGTGACCTAGACCCTCCCTCCACACTGGGCCGGGTGCTCCTGTGCAGGCCACGATCTTCCTAACCATCATGGCAGCCCTGTGTCTGGTACTGGAAGGCAGGAAGTAGAATTCTGTACCACTCTTAGCCCTTTCTATCTTCAGATTTCTGGAGGTTTTCTTATATATTTGTTTTATTTAATGGCATTAATCCATTATGTTCGTAGTGATAAATGAGAAGGAAGGCCATATAATTACTATTTGATTTTAGTATAAACAAAGTGGAATAACCGTGGTGGTAGTTCAGTACAGGGTTTCCCTTCCACCATGCAATGTTAGAAAGCACATAGCAGGCTTTTTCCTGAAAGAAAGAAAGAGAGAGAGAGGAAAGAAAGAAAGGAAGGAAGGAAGGAAGGAAGGAAGGGAGGAAGGAAAGAAAGAAAGATTAATTCCTGGATAGTAATCTAAAGAATAACTTAGAAAGATTGGTTCATTTTAAAGAAAGTATTATAAAATGTTATTATCAAATGACTGCTTCTATGGCCAATGTACACACACAGGTATAGACTAAAACGTCTCTGGAGGTGTTATTTATGATTATGTATTTGTAATTATAGCAATGCTAAGTCTCCATTATGTTTTCTGTTTTCTGCTTTAAAGTATCAAAAGCTGCTCTTCCAATTTCTCCCCCACCATATTTATCCAAACAGGAAAGGAATGAAAATAAAAGTTGGGCTTTTTTTTCCCTCTTCTTTTTCCAGGTGATGTGTTCCATATCACGGTCCCCAATAAATTCACCTTCGAGGAGGCTGCAAAAGAGTGTGAAAACCGGGATGCCAGGCTGGCAACAGTGGGGGAGCTCCAGGCGGCATGGAGGAATGGCTTTGACCAGTGCGATTATGGGTGGCTGTCGGATGCCAGCGTGCGCCACCCTGTGACTGTGGCCAGGGCCCAGTGTGGAGGTGGTCTACTTGGGGTGAGAACCCTGTATCGTTTTGAGAACCAGACAGGCTTCCCTCCCCCTGATAGCAGATTTGATGCCTACTGCTTTAAACGTAAGTGCTTGATACCTTTTTAAAAATTATAAATTTTTTAAAAAAAGCTTCGAAGCGTGCATTGATGTTCAGCTAGCCATTGGAATGGATTCCATGTCTTGCAGTGTCTGCATGGAATGGGAAACAGTTCAGTGGTTTTCGAAAGCAAGCAAACTGAACAGCACTGATACGGTTAAAACCACAGGAATTTTGACACATGGATTTGTAGAGGGGTGAGGAAATATCAGGTTAAGCTTTAAGTGTGTTTTTTGTGTCCAGACCCACAGAGCATATTTCTGGGTATTTTATATGAATTGCAGTCCTTAAATTTTGCAATTTGCTACAATGCCGAGGCCAACTGAGGCTGAGTGAAATCGTTGAGATTGTTTATTTTGTCTTCGTTATCACTCTTTTTCTTTGAGATGGCGGATAATTTAAATTTCAGTAATTACAGGTGAGTACTTGAAGCTGACATGGAGACTCAAAATGTTCAAGTCGTAACTAAAAATGAAGTATGCTATCAATAACAATCTCCATTTATTTCAAGTAATGGAAATACATGCCTTCTAATGATTAATTCTGTAGTATCATATTGAAGTACAATGTATGTTCTTTGCAACCTATAACATAGAGTATCTTTAGTTAGGTTTACTAATTAACATTAGTTTTAAATAACATTTCTCAACATTCATGATACAATTATTTTAATTTTCCAGATGTCCTCAAATGATATTAGCAATAGCAGTCACATGATACAGTATCGTAATTGTACCATGCAAATTAAGCAAGTAATCTAGATTCTCATTGGAATATGTACTGAACCATCTACACTATGCTAGCTAAACAAAGCCCTCCCAGAATTTTGGTGACCTTGGGTATATCCAAGACAGAGTCAGGTTATGTTGAAAGAAATTTGTAAATAATTGTGACTACATTTCCAAAGTATCTTGTTGTAGCAATATGTCACTAAAATGAGTACAAAAATATACTAGTTTATTATATAATTGATTTCTAGAGTGAAATACACAGGCATTTTTAATTAACCAAAAAGACAGACTATGATGTTCTAAGCAGTCAGTAGAATGGATGTTAGTGCAACCAAAAGGTTTGCTTTCACATTTTTATCTCCTAGCTAAGAAGCCTCTGCTTGGATCTCCTCTCTTAGACTCAACTTTCTGAGTGTTAAAGCCACGTGTTGTGTGTTAGCTTGATAGAAGCTGGTCAATCCACAAAGACTGTAGAAAATGCTAGCTTTTGTTCTCAGGCCCTGAAACAACAGAATTCTTCTGTAATCATTTTCAGGAAAACAGTAACCAAAACCTTATCTCTAAAAGTAGACAGATGTACATTCCTTTAAGCCACATTGTCACAACAATGATTTTTCAAGCATTTCAGACTCTAAAATCAGTTTTACATTATGTGACTCATATAATTAAGGAGCAAAATCATATTGGTATGCTGGGGGAAAGGCACTGGAGAAGTTAAATTAGGGAAGGAGTAGAATTATCCAGCCTGACTTCCTTACCTGAAATTATCTTGTGCTTTATTAATAAAGCTGGCACTGGAAAACTTTTGAACAACGTTTTTCATCTCTTTGAGGGTAAAATTTAAATCAAAGCCTGGCTATAGCCACAAAGACTATTATTAAATAATTCATCCTGATGTGTTTTAAATTATTGATTTAATTGAAGAATACACATGAAATAACAAGGTGCTTATGTGTAAATAGAATACCTACTAAAATCTACGTAAAATTCAAAACATGTTTAAAAGTTTATACTCATTTTTATCTCTCTAATTCATTTACATGTATAAAACTTGTAAATATAATGAATTCATATTTTGCTTTTTGTCCCACCTAAGCATGTGGCTAGATTCTTATTTATTTCGTACTTAAGACCTTATTATATTCAGAATTCATCCAGCACATAGAATGTTAAAAGAGTTTAACCATACAGAAGGCTTTTGTAAGCCACATACAATGCCAATAGCTTTCCAAAATTTATAATTCATTTTTCAGAAATTCTTTTAGTGCGCGCACACACACACACACACACACCACACACACATATTTTTGAGACGGAGTTTTGCTCTTGTTGCTCAGGCTGGAGTACAATGGAGAAATCTCAGCTCACTGCAACCTCCACCTCTTGGGTTCAAGTGATTCTCCTGCTTCAGCCTCCCAAGTAGCTGGGATTACAGAAATGCACCACCATGCCTGGCTAATTTTGTACTTTTAGTAGAGACGGGGTTTCACCATGTTGATCAGGTTGGTCTTGAGCTCCTGACCTCGGGTGATCCATCTACTTCGGCCTTCCAAAGTGCTGGGATTACAGGCATGAGCCACTGCTCTGGCCTAGTATATATTTTTAAATAATTTCAAAAATATTTTCGAAATGACTTACTTAATAGCCACTTTTCCACATAGTCAAGTAGTGACTAAATTCTGTAGAGTAAAATTTATAAGAGTCATGGCCTCAGCTATAGTTCCAAAAGTGATTTCAGAGATATGCAGCTGGCTGGTTATGTAGAGGAATTTAGAAATATAATATATTTTTCTTGTTTGCTTCCACCAAACATAGAAAGTGTTTTTTCAGTCACTTGGTGAATGAACAATGCCAAATCTTACTTTGCTTGAATTCCTTTTGCCTCATAAAGTCACTGACTAAAATGTTCACGATGACAGATAAAAAATATAAAATTAGACTTTATTCTTTTAAAATAGATTTGAAAAATAGGCAAAGTAATGTCTTTGTAAGACAAAGTTTTCCTGCATATTTTCTCTTAATAATTAAACAACTTTGCATATTTTTTGACCTCAGAATTTAACAAGTTCTGTGAAAGCTGGAGAGTTATGCGAGGCTTTGAAAGATAATTTCATACATCTCCAAATTTAAATGAATCAGAACCATTCAAGACTCATGATAATCTCATAGAATGTTATTAATTATCTCCAGGAGAGGGAGATGGAACATATTTCCTAGAAAACTCATTCTAATATTCCATGACCATCACTCTCAGATAATTTTTCTAATTAAGTACAATGTATTTGAATTTGAACCCTTGTTTTCATTTTTAAGTTGGAAACCAAAATCTGAGTAACAGACATTTCTATTGTTGATGACAATTGTTTATTCGACCCTCTACTCCAAGTGAAACAATTTCCTAGTTTTACAACTTCAATTTCCAAATTTCTAATCATTGATGTGCTCTTGCTTTGAAGTTTCATCATCGTTTTTCACATTCGTCGGTTTATGATTAAGTTTGGAAATTAAAATGGGAGTCCAGAGGAGGCTAAATTAATTCACACCACTTCCTATCCTATCTTATATATTCATTCACTGTTAAAATTGATGTGCCCTTCTAACCTGTGGTTAGTTCATATCTTTTTTTGTGTGTGCCCTAGTTCATAATCTGACCACATGTGCCAAAACGAATCTTTCCCTAACTGGTGTTTTACAAATGTTTCCTGTTTATTAAATCTGAATTTGTTAGCATTCCATCACTCACGAAACTTTAAAAAGATAATTTGGATTGTAATTCTGCTACTCGAATCTTTACAGTTTTTCTAACCATGTTTACATTTAGTTATGTATAAAAAATTTAATATAGAAGAACCAAGTTAAAATTAGTCATTTCTCCATAATGTAGACAGCATGGGAATGGGTTAAATTGACTATCATGCTGCTAATAGGAGTTTTAAGTTTTATTAGGAAAATCTGCCTCATGTCTCACACAGAAGTACAGAGAAGATAGTCCATAGGACAAAAACGCCATAAGTACAGTGATGCGAAACATCTGTGGGCAGACAGCTGCAAAGGTTGGGAAGGAACTTTTGTGGGAAAAGAAGCATGTTGATTTATGTTGGCTTCCTCAGTAATAAAGTTGAAGGAATACTGGTAGTTTTCCAGAACCAAAACTTCTCCATGTGAATGCACCTATTGGAAGGGTACTTATAGAATAATTTGAAATTGTGTTTTTACCTTTACAATAGTCATCATGAATACAGTGGTATTTATTCTTAAAATATCTCTTCATAGATATCGTGCTTTATAAAATTATTTCCTTTTCTGGAATGGCTGAAACAAATGGCGCAGATCATCACATACACTGACTTGTGATCAAAATCAGCTGTTAAGTTGATGAAAAAGCCACCCAAACTGAAAAGGAAGTCTGAGGTTTCCCATTCCAAGTAGTAGAATTGATTAACTTAATTATAAGCAGACCTTTTCTTTTTTTAACTAGGGCTCTAAAATTATTGAAAACCCTTGTTTTTGGAAACAAAGTCACATAAATACTGGCTTTCTAGAGCAGATTCTTTAGGACATCTTGCTACCACTTTATTATGCAGCAGGACTAGAGGAAGGAATACAACAGCAAGCACCATAGGAAGAATTGACAATGAAATACAGTTTAGTTTCAAAACTGTGAGTTAATTTTTAAAACACTGTAAACATATTTTTGTAGCACTGTCGAAAGTTGCTAGCAGAGAGCTTGGATTGGAACATAGGAAGCCTGGATTCACAATGCCTTTGGCCCTAACGCAGTCGCACCTCTAGGTTAATTTCATCAGCCAAGGAAATACTTAGATGGAGAAAGTAAATTTAGCTTTTTTGTTGTTATTAATAATAATATGATTCAATTTTGTCTAATATGCTGTTTGCTAAGTATTTACATTCTGTTTCCATGGGAATTTTTTTCTGTACATATTTTTTTACTATTTCCCCAAAGAATACAGTTATAAGACAAACATGAAATTTGGCAGTTAAATGAAGTAACGGTTATGGAATTTCAGAGGATAGAGAATTGAATTAAAATAGTCAACCACATTTTGGGTTTTTAAGTTGTTCATGTCAATCAAAACAGAACAATGTTTTTTGTTTTTTTTTTTTGTTTTTTTTTCCAGGAAATGAATGTAGAAAAAGCTTTTCTTTAAAAAGGGGAGGCAAGGGTTATTCAATGTTTTTAAAGACTCCAACTCTTTTTTGGTTTAGTTTTGTTTTAATATTAGAAAGATAAATAGTGACAGACTTTAAAGAATATACCATAATGTAAATAGTCATCAAGTGTTCATTATGAAATCAGTGAAGTTGAGCTTTAAAATGGGGAATGACTACAGCTAATGCCAGACAAAAAATAAGGAACTGGTTACAGCTCCAGTCTGATTTACAATAAAATCCTATCATTTTATGATTATGTTTTGACAGAGCAAATGGAGTTAAATGGTAGCCAGTTTTGTTTTTTTGAGGGCTCCTGTTCTGGAATTATTAAAAGTAAAAAATAAGATACTGTAGATACTATGGTTATTACATCTCGGTGAGGAAGCTTTAAGTCCTACAGCATGAAGCAAAGCAATAACTACAGGTTTCCTCAGGACAGTTCTTTAAAGTTCAGTGGCAACTATTAATAGTTTTTTTTTTTTAAAAAAACACTTATTTTTTTAAATAAAAAAATAATCTTTATATGCTAGGCTGCTGCCTTTTCCCTGTGTTGAGAATCTTGTTTACAAACTGTCACTTTTATACACAATTTAAATTTCTTTCAAAAGGCCAGGCTGTTCTCTGTAAATCTGGCGGTATTATAATGCAGCATTTTATGATGACAGGTTACTTTATATTGCGTGAGCCTGTTCTTTCTGATGCTCAGGGTTGTTCCCAGTAATTTGTAATTACAGACCTAAAATACATTATGTGGGTACTTTATTTCCTGTTCCACATTTGTGTTTCAGGCTAAAGTAAGCTTGGAACCGAGATCCCTTAAAAGATATAAACAGAGTGTGTAGAACATAGAACAAAATGTAGAACAACAACAAATGCTAACCAGCCTCTGCCAGGCACATTTTATAATTTATTAGAAATAAATCTACACCACGAAGTTGAAAGGAAGATGAAGACAAATGTCCAACACCTGGGATCAAGTGAAGAGTGGTATTAAAAAGTTTTCATATCCTGTTTTTATCAGAGTCTCCACATTATAGACAATGTAATGGTTTATATGTAACTTGGATACGTTTGATGTGGCTTTTATGTTGTTTCGCAATCTGAGACACACCCTCTCCCCTGAGATAATATGCAGCAACTTGAAAAGAAGGGAGTATGAGGGGAAAGCTAGAGGCAGGGTACGGAAGCCTCCGGAAGAATAGTACTGAATTCTCCTGCTAGGCTTCAACTTGATGCTGTAGTTTCTGGTAAATAAACAATCTACTGTATCCAAAATCTGCATTCATGTTTTTCAAGCTTTTCCTTATCTTAAAACCATATAATATTAATTTTCCTTACCTGATAACAGTCATTCATACTTTTAGGTAAAAGCAGTGGTAACCCTTATAATGTAAAACAGCTGATCAATTTACAACTATTAAGTGTTCGATTATCTGTCCTTGGGTTAATTCAAGTATAGTTTGTAGACGCCTCTCCATCACAGAACATGTTTGGGTCTCCCCAAAATACTCTCTACAAAATACTCAGGAGCATTTAACAAACACTGGGCATACAACATTTTGTTAGTGACTTGTCTAATCAACTCTTTGAAATTATTTTTCTAGCTAAAGAGGCTACAACCATCGATTTGAGTATCCTCGCAGAAACTACATCACCCAGTTTATCCAAAGAACCACAAATGGTTTCTGATAGAACTACACCAATCATCCCTTTAGTTGATGAATTACCTGTCATTCCAACAGAGTTCCCTCCTGTGGGAAATATTGTCAATTTTGAACAGAAAGCCACAGTCCAACCTCAGGCTGTCACAGATAGTTTAGCCACCAAATTACCCACACCTACTGGCAGTACCAAGAAGCCTTGGGATACGGACGACTACTCACCTTCTGCTTCAGGACCTCTTAGAAAGCTAGACATATCAGAAATTAAGGAAGAAGTGCTCCAAAGTACAACTGTCATCTCCCGTTATGCTACCGATTCATGGGATGGTGTCATGGAGGATACACAAACTCAAGAATCGTCTACACAGATTGAACAAATAGAAGTGGGTCCTTTGGTAACATCTATGGAAATCTTAAAGCACATTCCTTCCAAGGAATTCCCTGTAACTGAAACACCATTGGTAACTGCAAGAATGACCTTGGAATCCAAAACTGAAAAGAAAATGGTAAGCACTGTTTCTGAATTGGAAACCACAGGTCACCGTAGATTCACCTTGGAAGAAGACGTTGCTGAAGACAGAACAGTTACAGTTGGATCCGATGAGAGCACCTTAATTTTGGGCCAAATACCTGAAGTCATTAAGGTATCAGAGACTTCAGAAGACACCACCCACACTCAGCTAGAGGACTTGGAGTCAGTCTCAGCATCCACAACTGTTTCAGGACATTTAATTATACCTGACCATAATGAGTCATCTATGGACAGATGGGAAGAGAGACAAACTAATGGCGGGATAATGGAAGATTTTTTTGGCAAATATCTGTCTATTACACCTTTTCCGTCACAGCATCATACAGAAGTAGAATTGTTTCCTTATTCTGGTGATAAAATATTAGTAGAGGGAATTTCCACAGTTATTTATCCTTCTCCACAAACAGAAATGACACGTGGAAGAGAAAGAACAGAAACACTAATACCAGAGATGAGAACAGATATTTATACAGATGAAATACAAGAAGAGATCACTAAAATTTCATTTATGGGAAAAACAGAAGAAGAAGGTTTCCCTAGGATGAAACCCTCTACATCTCCCTCAGAGCCTATTTGTGTTACAGAGTCTTCCGCGGAAATGACCAAGGCTTTTGATTTCCCAACATTGACAACAAAGTTAAGTGCAGAGACAACAGAAGTAAGAGATATGGAGGAAGGCTTTACAGCAACTCCAAGTACTACAAAATATGATGAAAATATTACAACAGTGCATTTGACCCATAGTACTTTAAGTGTTGAAGTGGCCACTGTATCAAAATGGTCATGGGATGAAGATAATACAACATCCAAGCCTTTAGAATCTACAGAACCTTCAGCCTCTTCAAAATTGCCCCCTGCCTTACTCCCAACTGTGGGAATGAATGGTGAAGAAAAAGAAATCCCAAGTTTCACTGAAGATGAAGGAGATGAATTTACTCTTATTCCAGATAGTACTCAAAAGCAGTTAGAGGAAATTACTGATGAAGATTTAGCAGCCCATGAAAAATTCACCATTAGATTTCAGCCAACTACATCAATTGGTATTGCAGAAAAGTCAACTTTGAGAGATTCAACAATGGAAGAAAAAGTTCCACCTACCACAAGCACTGAAGGCCAAGTTGTTTATGCAACCATGGAAGGAAGTGCTTTGGGTGAAGTAGAAGATGTGGACTTCTCTAAGCCAGTATCTACTGTTCCCCAATTTGCACACACTTCAGAGGTGGAAGGATTAACATTTGTTAGTTGTAGTAGCACCCAAGAGCCTACCACTTATGTAGACTCTTCCCATACCATTCCAATTTCTGTAATTCCCAAGACAGATTGGGGAGTGTTACTACCTTCTGTTCCATCAGAAGATGAAGTTGTAGGTGAACCCTCTCAAGACATGCGTGTCATTGATCAGACTCACCTTGAAGCAACTATTTCTCCTGAAACTATGAGAACAACAAGAATCACAGAGGGAACAACTCAGGAAGAATTCCCTTGCAAAGAGACTGCAGAGAAACCAGTTCCTGCTGTTAGTTCTACAGCTTGGACTCCCAAGGAGGCAGTAAGACCACTGGATGAACGGGAGGGTGATGAATCAGCATATACAGTCTTTGAAGATAAATTATTGACAGGTTCTGAGAGAGCCCCAGTTTTAGAAACAACTCCAGTTGGAAAAGTTGATCACAGTGTGTCTTATCCACCAGGTGCCATAACTGAGCACAAAGTGAAGACGGATGAAATGGTAACACTAACACCAAGCATTGGGCCAAAAGTATCTTTAAGTCCAGGGCCTGAACAAAAATATGAAACTGAAGGTAGTAGTACAACAGGATTTACATCATCTTTGAGTCCTTTTAGCACCCACGTTACCCGGCCTATGGAAGAAACCACTACTGAGAAAACATACCCAGAGGATATTGATTTAGGCTCAGGATTATTCGAAAAGCCCAAAGCCACGGAACTAGAATTTTCAACAATCAAAGTCACAGTTCCAAGTGATATTACTACTGTCTTCAGTTCAGTAGACGGACTTCACACAACTTCAGCATTCAAGCCATCTTCCGCGTTCACTAAGAAACCACCTCTTATTGACAGGGAACCTGGTGAAGAAACAACCAGCGACATGGTAATCATTGGCGAATCATCATCTCATGTTCTTCCCACTACTCTTGAGGATATTGTAGCTAAGGAAACGGAAGCTGATATTGATAGAGAGTATTTCACGACTTCAAGTACTCCAGCTACACAGCCAACAAGACCACCCACTGCAGAAGACAAAGATGCCTTTGGATCTCAGGCACTTTCTACTCCAGAGCCCCCAGCGGGGACAAAATTACACTCTGACGTTAATGTTTATATTATTGAGGTCAGAGAAAACAAGACAGGTAAGTCTTTGCTTTCTAGACTACCATTGAAGGCAATCTGCATTTTATCTTGAAAGTTACTTTTTGGGAAAAATAAATCAACATACCAAATGCTGCCATTAGAAGATAACTGGAGTGTGAAAAGTAAATGTTTTAGCTTCATTAATTTGTACAAGAATTGGAAGAATATGTTAAACAATGTGGAAGAATGTTAGATACAATTTTATGTTAAAAGTCATAAGAAGCCCTGCTTTGTCATCTAATATAACCAAATCATCACTGTTACATCACTTCAGAACATGCAGAACAAAGTGTTTTAATTTCAGTGTCTTTTCATACATTACTACTCAAGTGTAGCACTAGATTGTGTTAACATCCCATTGGTCTTTAACTATTAACCTTCAGTACTTACAATGTGGACGGCTAAAATGGTTTTGCACATCCCTACAGTTGACAGAAAGACCTTTAAAGGTTTGCTTTGGTTTTTCTCTTCCAGGATTTTGCAGGTTTATTATATGAACTGTGTGGTGGGTAATAGGTCTCTAATGTAAGTGTTATTTTAATATAAATGCAACATATTCTTATGCTGTTGTTTTGGGGTATTTTACCGTGGTTTTATCTATTTAGAGCAAATACAACCTAGCTCAATTATAGGGAGTATTACAGTTCATTGTATTAAATATAATATCAGAAGGTGGATATGTATGCATTATCTTTGCTTCCTAAAAACCAGGCTGTAATGTTGTTTATTTTATGATTTAGTTGTTGTACTTCTAGGAATAGTTGTGATGCCTTCTATTCCACTCGACTATTTTAGCTCTGTGGAAGAACTCTTAAAAGCTGTTTCTTTACTTTGATTAATACTTGCAGTTGTCGTGATCAAATATGACTTACTGCTGTCTGAAGGTGAGACTGCACATCTTTTACTGATGATAAGCTGAGTTGAGAATACATAGCAAATGCAGTTCAATAAATCAATTCATGTTTGTCTCTTTCTAATTTAGAAGTTAAGATCACAGATTTTAGTTGTTGCTGTATTCTCATTTTCTTATAAGAGTTAAATGAATAAATACTCATTTTGTTCTTGACCTGACTCTAAGAAGACAGAGTAGAAGAATGTTCTTTGTTAGCAGGGTTTCTCTCTTACTGTTGGGATGTTCCCTTTCGAGCCTCATTTTTCTGAAGGCTGACGCTATCCTCACCTATTGGAAACAAACGAGTGGCATTGTGGTCACGTCTGTTTGCATCTAGTGCTGTTAGTGGAAATTTCATGGCTTCTTCTCTCCAAAATTTTCTGCGTGAAAGCTTTGGCTTGTTGGTGAATAGTAGAGAAGAGAACACACTCACGGAGTACTAAAATTAATCTTCCCTTCCCAATACAGTTTTAAAAGGCCAGGATTTGATCATGATTTTCTTGCTAATGATATTGTTTCTTGGAAACCATAACATATTTCCGCTTTTCCACATCGTTTTCCGTCTCTCGGAACTGGTGTAGGAAAGAGCAAATGAGTTGCCAAGAAGTTGGAATGAGGATTGCGTTAGTAAGGCTGGAAAAGAGACAGGAAGATATAACTGTGGGGGAAAAAAAAGAAGAAGCAAAGAGAAGCAAAAAGTAAATTACTACCAAAACTTAGTTTGATAATTAAAAAAAATACTGGAATGAATATGAAGATTGTTTTTTAGTATAGATTACTCTGTTACTGTAGGTAATAAGTTAAGTTAAATAATATAAAACCCAGTAAAAATGTTCTGCATTTAAAAACTCTTCTAAGTGGGAAACTGCCAGGTAAAGTTATGATGGTCAAATTACAAAATGGAAAAAGTGAAACTTGATCTCTCTGAAAGAATTGACAGTCATCAGAAGAAAAGAACTAAGTTATAAATGGTTACTGGAAATGGAGGGTCTAAGTAAGCTAAACTTGAAATAATTTTACAAAGGTATATATTTATAAGCGAGTTGTGGACTTAATTCAGCTAGACCTGGGCAATATGTGTAGGTGCTCTTTTCTTATGCTTCCATAATGGGGGACTATAATCCACCTTCAAACTAATTTTGTTTTGTATAATATTAGGTCAGAAAACTGTGCAATACTTGGTTACTTCCATCAGGCAGAATTCTAATGTGAGAGTGTGTATATGTGTGTACAGGGGAGGGGATGTATCTGTGGAGTAATTATGTATCTGCCTGCCTGCCTACCTGCCTACCTGCCTACCTACCTGTCATCATCTGTATTTTTGTGTGCTGTGTATATGCTGCTCTCCTTAACTAAAAGCATTGTTTATTGTCTTCATAAGACAATGAAGTTTACTCAGATCTAACTGCTTACCTATACTAATATTATTTATTTTCTATGAGAAACTTTATCCTCTAACATTTCGAGCTTTGGCAAGGGAAAAATCCTAAAGCAGATGTTCAATTAATGAGTTTCAAGGCAGGTGTATACCTTAATAAGGAAAAGGGCATATGTGCTTGGAGAACCAAACTTTTTATGTATTAAGGCACAATTTTCCAGACTGGAAAATCCTTGGTACATGTGTGAGCTTGCATAAATCTATTCACAAGAATAGAATCCACCTTTGTATATACTGTATATCAAAGTAAGCAAAAATACCACCCGTGCTACCCTAAACCCAGGCATTCAGTAATTTTTTGCTGCACTCAGCGAGTCATATAAATCTTGATTTTTTTTTTTTTTACTACTATGAAACAAAACATGCTACTCAGGACACACTTATGTTATACTTGCTCAAATGGATCTTAATAGCAACTTGTGGTGCTGTTGCTAGAGGGCAACTGTAGTTAGCAGTTAAAAAAATCTGAAGGAACTTTTCAGCTCATAAAAGTTTTATGAGCTGAAAAATGCTATGGGGTGTGTTTAACAGTGGTTCAGGGGATACTGAAAACTTGACTCCTGTCTATTTCAGGAGTAATTTGCACACCTGCATTTTGAAAAATTATTGAAAGGCTTTCTTTGTGAACATACATGAAGGCCTAGAATTTGAAGGTCTAGGAAGAGTTTCTTTAACTCTAGATTTTTTTTTTTTTTTTAAAGAGCACTTCTCTAAATCATCTGAAATGTTACAAGGTAGTGGAACAGAACTGTGAATGTTTTTAAAAACTAACATACTGGTATTTTTAAATCAAAGAATAATTTAGAAATGTGTGGGTATTCAATATCACGGTTATTATAAAAATGCTCGTAGTTATAACCCTAAAATAGGCAGCTTATTACCTTTTCTTTTTTTCTCTCATGAAAATGGAAATTATTTTTTTATTAGGATGCTTGCACAAGCTTATTACCTTTTCTAACAAACAAATTCATATATGCTACTTATTGTGTGTCTGGCCTATTTGATATTGTCTTGTTAGGTGTTTGTTTCCTACTGGTTTTATATCTACTCAAATGTAAGTGAAAGTCAGGTGCAAAGCAATATTAAATTAAATGATAGATTAAGATATTGGTAAAATTATTAATGCAATGCTATTAAATATTAATTAGATTTTGAGAAATATACAAAAAGCTAAAAGCTTATTTTCTAAATATGGTGATATGAAGAGGAAAAAGAACAAGGAACATTGGCTCTGAGAGCAGGAGACAGCTGGGCAGATACCAATAGTCACATCATTGATTGCAGAGTCACCACTTTTTAAAAGGTAATGTTTATTTCAGATAGTCTCATATAATTTTTTTAAAATCACATATTCTCTATGTTTATAGAATTTTATAAAACTTTTTAATTATATAAAATATTACTTTCTGATTTGTTATTATAAGATCCCTGTCCTTTCTTCAAACAAAGTCTTATTGAGAGCTCCTGTATCTTGAACAGACAAAAGAGTAGCTGGATTGGTTGAAGTTTGAGGGGGGAGATCTGGAGCCTCACTCCCTTGGGACCTCCTCCTCACCTCCTGTGGTGGTTTCTAAAATAACATGTACCTCAGAACACAGCTAGAAAAAGAATGGTATCTAGACAATTAAAAATAAAGCAAAAACAGTTACTCATTCCTGAGAGAATTAAGTTCTTAAAAGTAAAAATGTTTTAAAAATTGGTCTGATTATCTATATCTCTATCTCAGTATAATTATACACATTTAACATTTACCTTTGAATTGCTCTATGAATGGTGCTGAATAAAACAAATTAACAAATATTGTTTCAATCTTATTGACGCCTATGTGTCATTAAGATACTATATACCATGGTGAAACCCCATCTCTACTAAAAATACAAAAATTAGCCGGGCGTGGTGGCACATGCCGGTGGTCCCAGCTACTCGGCAGGCTGAGGCAGAAGAATCGCTTGAACCCAGGAGGTGGAGGTTGCAGTGAGCTGAGACTGCACCACTGCACTCCAGCTTGGCAATAGAGCAAGACTCCGTCTCAAAAAAAAAAAAAAAAAAAAGAAACAAAAAGATAATATATAATGGTATTTCAGACTCTCATATGTATGTGCAAAACTAAGTCATCATCGAGCTCACACTTTGGGCTTAATGCTTTCAGACCACTTTTTCTACATATTATCATGTCTAAACCTCAAAGATAATTTGTGAGACAATTAGGGAAAACAGATAGGCAAATGAAGGTACACTGAGATTGACATTCTTGGCATTGGGTCTAGTAGCCCTGTCCCCTTTGGAGCATTTTTGCTATGAAGTGATTCTCTTCCCTGATGAGCTTTGAGAAAACAATGACCCCCCCCCCCCCCCCCCCCCCCCCCGCCCAGTGGCTTAGGTACTGCCCTGTCTGTCAATTCCTGAAAGAACAAACTCTGGAAAGACTGGTTTCTCATTGGCATTCTAGCGGTTTGTTCAGGGTGCATAATTTAGATTTGGTTGCTGCTAATATGGGGCACTATGCATGCTATTCCGATACCTGACATAGTAAGGAAAGAGCATGCTGAAATTGATAGTATGTTATCCTGCGGTTCTGAGCAGGTTCTTCCCTGTAGAATTTCGGAGCACATCTCTGAAAGTGGATGGGTCTGGTGCCTCCACGCCTCTGTGGTTCCTTTTGCTGAGCTCCAGCTGTGGCACTCTGCCAGCGAAGCACAGTTTTCTGCAGAGAATTAGGATAGTTTACCTTGTCTCTCATGGACTGTCCCAAGTCTGGAAAAGAATTGAGTTCCTCTTCTACTAGTCAAATAAAAGGAAGAGAATGTTCGTCTTCCTGTCCTTTCTATGTTGTTAAGAAAATAAACGATTTTAATGTTTCTAAATTATTAATGAGCTTAACACCATACTATAAACCAAAGATTACCTTTTTAAAAGTCCTTTGAGGTGAAATATTTTGTATATGTTACACATACATGCACATATTACACACACACACACACACACACACACACACATAGAATCTTAATATTTTAACAATTCTCTGAGTAGTTTTACTAACCCACTAACCTTGAGGAAAAAGTTAAGAAATTGAAAGTTTGAGGCTTAACATTAAAAGGTGTTACTTTGATAACCAAAAGGAACTATATTATCTCCTTCCTAAAATAAACCAAGGCCTATTCTGAAAATGACACTTGCAATTATAATTTGCCATTATCAAAGCTACCACTGAGATAGAGACATTATCTAAAACAAATACTATTTAGCCTTTATTGGCAGTGACCTCGAGAGAGACGCACCATCTTCTAGCAGAGCACAGTCAATCAAGAATTACCTTCAGGTAAAGCTATAGCATGTCTAGTCCTTTGACGGATATTAAAGGAGGTCATAAAAGAAACATAAACGATAGGCTGTGCTCCCAAGGCCTCTAAGTGCATATTGGCTGGCTAACATTAACACAATCAAATACAATCATACAAAACATGGTTACACACTAGGTAGTAATGGTATGACAGACTGTGAATGATAGGTGAGGTCGGAAAAGGAAGGAATCAGTAAAGGCAGGAAGTTACAGAATATGTCATGAGAAGGAGGAGACTTATGCCAGTCTCTGTTGGAGGGATAGATTACAATCTAATTACAAGAAGCCAGTTATTAGGCAATTGCTTCCCAACGTGAGCTTACTGGTGGAGTTAAGGATCCCCAAATATAAACAGCTGTTTTTCTCAACAGTACTTCTAAACAGCTTCTGAAGCAGGCCATGTCATGCCAGCGCTATTTGACATGGTCTGCTTCAGAAGTTGAGTACCTTCCTAGGCCTCATGCACAAACCAGTACAGTTCATGGAAACCAGAGATACTCTGCCAACTTCCTGAGGAAGGAGTGAGTGTTCTCACACTTCTGAGCTTCTGTGATTCATACATTTTGATAAGACAGCATGTTCTGTGGATTAAGTACATTTCAAAATATATTACCATGAAGTATCATGGTTCAGAATTACACTTACAAAGTTAAATGGCATAAAACTACTTTGTAAAATGTACCTACACTCTCTAAAAGGTGATTTAAAGGTTTATGACATCTTAATTTAAGTGAATACTGAATCAGTAGGATTATAGAGCAGGAGCTCTAAGTTAGGGAATCTGGAGTCAGTCTCTTCTTAGCTTATATGCAATGTGGTCTCAGGACTTTCTCAATTTCCCTGTCAGAATTTTTAACATATTAAAATGACTATTACTATATAGAATGGTATTTCCTAAACTTTGACACATACTCTTTCTCCAAATCACAGCAGTTATGAAACAAAGATACACACACACACGTACATAGACACACACACACACATACACACGTAATATACAGACACATTTTTTCTAATTTACTCAACAGTCATAATGACAATATACTAACTACATTAGAACTGAATTTTTTTTCAAGTGCATTTTAGTTAATATTCTGAGGGAACATGAAGATGTAGTTAGTTTGCTTCATAGTATACATGGAAGAGGCAGTTAATGTAATAGAAAGAGCCTTGGGAAAGAGACCTGGGTTCACTGTCAACATTGTTACAGGCGACACTCTGTATCCACAATTCTGCATCCTCTGATTGACCAAACATGGATAGAAAATATTTGAAACAAACAAACAAACAAACAAAAAAACAAAACAAAACAAAAAATGCACCACAGTAAAAAAGAACAATACAACAATAAAAATGCAAATAAAAACCCAACACTATAATAACGATACAACATTTACATTGTGTTAGGTATTATAAGTAATTTAGAGATAATTTAGAGTATATGTATATGAACCTATATGTAGGATTCCTGCAAATACTGTGCCATTCTATAGAAAGAACTTGAGTACCAAAATCCATAGTACTCAAGTCCTTTCTATAGAATGGCATAGTATTTGCAGGAATTCTTGGGGGTCCTAGAACCAATCCCCCATGGCTACTGAAGGATAACTGTGTTTACAGTCTGTTTGATCTTGTATAACTTACTTAACCTCTGAAGGCCTCAGTTGTTACATAATTAAAAATGTATAATAATATTACAACCTCACCACATTGCTTTAAGAAGGGGATCTCTGAGTGATTGCCACCTGCAAGTTGCTGTGGCAGGCACTTCACACATTTAATATTCCTTGAGTGACTAGAAAGTACCGAGCACAATGCCTGGTACATAGTAACAACTTAGTACAAATTAATCCCCTGTGGGCTTTAAAGATTATTTCATTTCAGACTTCTAAATATGGGAAAATATAAACTGTTTTGTACTAAATAGGTAAAAACCAAATGATCTTAAAATTCAAGATAATTTATGTCACAAGGAGCCAAGTATAATTATGTTTTAGTATCTCCTTGACTGAAATACCTTCTTAAAATTTGAATCCTACATAGGTTGTGTTTTTTAAGATGGTGCCATTTTGGGCACAAATCAGAAGCAGCTGTAGCCCTTAATTAAAATGTAAATATAGTATTGGGTCTGTAGGATCTAAGAGTAGAATTTATTAGCTTTTTGATTTTTTCTCATGTGTGAAAGTTGGGCTTATGATTTGGATAGCTACCAGTTTGATTTTTTTCCTCCTAAAAATCATTCTACAAATTCTCGATAAATTTCCCCAGGTATTGGGCCTAGCTTCCTGCCTATTTATAGAATGGATTGGGCATTCCCAGCTGTCTTTTTGTTGTTGTCAAGGAAACCCCCAGTTCTCTACACAGGGATTACATTCTTCTTTCTTAATAGCTCTTAGATCGTTCATTTGTGCAATGAATAAAAAATGTATTCACAGGTCCAGACAGTGTTCAGAACTTTTTTGGTGGATGAGGGGCGTAGCTAAGGGGAAAAAAGTGCCTGGTGAGAGGAGCAATAGGGATAAAAGAAAAGGGAAATAAATGCACACTGAGGTTCCATTTTAATTAGGTAAAGCTGAAAATTATATGCTTTAAAAAAGACATTGCCTATTTTTGTCAGTTTAGAAAATGTATAACATTACTTTTCACTGGGGCCAGTGTTGTCATGTACAAAAATGTTGGTAATTAAGTGGCTTCGTTAAGAGAATAGTTCCAAGAATGGGGCCCAGGTTGGTGGGGGTGGGATGGACAAGGGAGTGATGATGTCTTTTAGTTAAAACTGTTGTATATTTTTTCATTTCTATTGAAGTAGTTTGAATTTTTTCTACAACCTTATTGAGGTGATATAAAATATAAAAATATTCCTCATCCTGGGGCATCCTGTGGACATCTGAGAGCTCATTTGATTGCAATAAATACGGTGTTCCTTAGAGAGAGAGTGCCAGTATTTAGACTTTTTGAGTGTGAATCAGGAGGGAAACACACACCTATTGATAAGAAAATGGAAATAATTATTTTTAAAAAGAGTGATTTGATCTTTTGAAGGAAAATAAATTTTGGATGATTGGGTAGTGTATATAGATTTTGGTTCTCCATAAATAATGTAAGTTTTAAGAGGAGTTTTTTTCTTTTCTTTTTTTTGAGACGGAGTTTCGCTGTTGTTACCCAGGCTGGAGTGCAATGGCATGATCTGCTCACTGCAACCTCCGCCTCCTGGGTTCAAGCAATTCTCCTGCCTCAGCCTCCCGAGTAGCTGGGACTACAGGCACGCACCACCATGCCCAGCTAATTTTCATATTTTTAGTAGAGACGGGGTTTCACCTTGTTGACCAGGATGGTCTCCATCTCTTGACCTTGTGATCCACCTGCCTCGGCCTCCCAAAGTACTGGGATTATAGGCGTGAGCCACCGTGCCTGGCCTAAAAGGAGATTTTAAGTTAGAGAGAAGGAATCTCTGGAGTGAGAGGAAAAGTTCAGTTGTATTTCAGTATCAATGTCTCTGAAAAGTTGATATACGGTGTCACTGTGTTATACCCCGACATGCGTACGCACGTGTATGACGCTGAAAGCGCCACAACTGGCTTTCAGTGACTTCATCTTTTCGCCTTGTAGCACAGAGTCCCTGGTGTCTCACAAGGCTAGTTTAGTTACTTTGGCCATGTGCTTCATAGAGTAGGTTTCTGGAGGTTTTGTTGTTTCTAAGATGAGAAAGGGAAAAGATAGTATATAGTACAATGGAATATAGTATAATCATCATTTTCACTATGCCGAAAACTTATCTTCCTCTGCTTCATGAAGAAACCCATCTACTATCTGCAGATAGAACATTCTCTTCGTGTCTTCTCACACTGACTCCCAGAACATGTTTTAGAGGTTTGTTGAAATAAAGTCATTCATTCAGGCTACCAACTGTTTGCTGGGGAAAAGAAAATAATACAATTCATGATACTATAATTGTAATTTACAATACATCTTATAAAAGAAATAAATTCAATTTATAGCTTAGTTGGGAGGCAACTTGAAATAAATAGTAAACAAGAGAGTACATATCAAAATTAATTGCTTGCTTCATTAAAAAAAATTGAGGCAAATATGAAATAAGAAGTATCTTCAGCATGTGAAGTCTCGAAACTGATCTCAGAAGAAACTCTAGGCACGTGTTCCCTCATCGAGCATCCACCCAGTTTACCTGGGAAGGTGTAGAGCCTCCCCAAGCCAGGCACTGGCTGGCTGAACACTCATGGTGCCACTATATACTTTGGTTTCAGGGGCATCAGGAAATGGTCCAGGGCTTAAATATTGCCCACACCATTTCTTAACCCTAGTTACATATCAGAATCATCAGGGACCCTCCAAATAAAAATACCTACATTTCCATTCCCTCCAGACAACTTGAAATTGAATTTCTAGTGGTAGGGCTCAGGTATTTGCGTTTTTTTTTTTAATCAGCTTTATTTATTTCTTATTAGACATCTTTATTTTTAAGTGCCTCTCCTGTGTTTTGCTGCAGCAGTGAGTGTTGAATACTATTAATGACTAAAGGCTTTCTGATCTTTAGAAGATCTTCTGAAATGCAGAACCCTGGGGCAGGGCGGGGAGGCGGGGCCTGCTTCAAGTCTCTGTTGGTTTAAGCTATACTCTATGAACTTTAAGGGAAAAGAATATGACTGATTCAGTCTTCTCTGAGTGAAATGGTGGCCTTTGATCAGATTTGGGGGAGTATACTTTTTGTCACAAATGTTAAATAGAACTTGACATCTGTTAATAAGGAGGAAAATGGAATGAAATATTATCGAAATAGATTTTTTTTTAATTTCTGGAATAATAATTGAATCAAAAGTAATATTGAAGACTGGGAGTAATATTGAAGAGTACCTCTTTAATTACTCAAAACCACATACCTTACATTTTGCTCTACCCATATTAACTTCTATCTGCAAACATAGAAATTAAAAGGAAATATGCCTATGGCTTAAGCATCCCTTGGCTGTACTACCAAAGATAGTTTGTTCAATATCCATTTACATCAGAGAAAAACTGTGATTACTGCCTTGATGTAAGCCTACATGGATTTGGAAAAAAAATGAAAAATGTATTCAGACTGCATATTTAACACATTTAAATTATCTAGATTTTTATAACCACAAAAGTCTTCAGAGTTTGAGTTGTTTGTATGATTTTTTAGTTGTAGGTCGGACTGAGCTGTAATTGCAACCAAAGAAACAACATTTTTTTTCAGTCTGAGATACAAATCTTTCAAAGGAAGTCTCAATCCAGCAGAATGTAAACTTTATTTGTAATGATAATTATGTTGACATTCTTCCAACTAGATTCCCAAAAGAGGAGCTAAGTGGCTAGAGGGCTAGAGTATGAGGAGCATTATGTGTTTGAAGATTCCCTTCACATTAATTAGGGAATAGAGCATTTAAGTAGGGAAACGAGATTAAAAAAATGAAAATACGAGGACACTTAGAAATGAGAACCTATATGACATAAATCCTATGACAAACAGATCAAAGATATGGCTAGTTTGGGCTGAGGTGTTTTAGAAAAGATATATTGGAGGACTGAGGGCTTCAGTGGATCATTCCTAATTGGATGAGTAAAGTTCAAAGGGGGATGTATGAAGCATTCCTAGCTGGA
This sequence comes from Saguinus oedipus, assembly GCA_031835075.1. NCBI lineage: Eukaryota > Metazoa > Chordata > Mammalia > Primates > Cebidae > Saguinus > Saguinus oedipus. Next base: position 146,841,799 of record CM063170.1, read on the forward strand.
GATTGTGGGCTGGAGTGGTGTCTTCTTGCATAAGTCTGAGGCTGGAACGAGGAAGATATTAAGATAGGAACAGGGAGCTGCTGGGCTCTTAAATATCTTAAAGAATTTAAAGCTTTCTCTCTTTAAATTCTGCAAGTGTTTCTCAAGCACTTCAGGAAGGCTGTCTATTGTATTTTTTTAATAAAACGAAATTTTTTTTGTTACACATTAAAATAAAATCCATTTTAATAAAGAAATGTGATCCTAATATATCTCTGCTGAGTAGATTGGTATACACTTACATTTAATTAAAAGCTCCTAAACTTAAATTGTAAAATTCCCCAAGGAGAACATGAACTATAACCAGCTGCCTATGCATCTTAGCAACTATGTTTTGTGTCTGGTAACAGTATGACTGGAAGACTTGTGCTCTGTCTACAAAACTTTGCTCTGAAGTACTTAAAAATACTTGGTGAATAATTTGAGGTCAGTTAGCAATAAAGCTTTGTGTGAAATGTCATTAAAAAAACCTATTAACCACGGTACTGGTATATTCAAGTCAAGCTGTTAAAATACATTCATATAAACATAGAAAAGATTATGCATACACTCTGTAGAGTTCTGTGGTTTGACTCTTGAAATCCAAATAAAAGTTATATTGCTTTTTGAGTAAAATTCTAGAATAGAGCAGTCTTTTATAAGGCCTTGTTCATCTAAGAGCTTGGAATGTCAGTTACACCATTGGGTTGCTCTGTTCCAACGAAATATAGCAGATCACCATTTTGGAATGAGATTCCTCTTCTCGCAATAGCACAGGTGTCCCCCACTTACTATACACCACAAAGAAACTTTTCTGGTTTGCAATAATTACAGCTGTTGAGATTCTCTAATAATAGGTGTGGTGGGTGGAGGTGGTGACAGGAAAGGGGGATGAAAAGGTAATTTCAGAGGAAGAATAAACAAAGGGGCAAGTAGGATTTGGTGAGATGCAAGGAGTTAGTGACAGGAATTTGGGTAACAGGGCAGGGAAAAATTTATCTGTATATAGTAATGGTAGATAGATTTTATACCCCACCTTTCCCTGCTATCAGATGTTAAAAGTATGGGAGGAAATAAGCTATACTGACAGAATTAAAATTAGATTGGTATGTATAGGAAATGTCAGCAGAAAATTTTAACTTTAAAGCCCTAGGTAATTAATTAACATTTCTCTTTCCTTCATACATTAAGAAATCCAGCCAGGTGCAGTGGTACATACCTGTTATCCCAGTACTTTGTGAGGCTGAGGCAGGATGACTGCTTGGACCAGGAGTCTGAGGCTCCCTCTGATGGTCATCCCTGCACTCCAGCCTAGGCAACAGATCAAGACCCTGTCAAAAGAAACATTCAATAAAACCATTTGCAAGTCGTCACAACTTATTTAAAGAATAATTATAGTTGCTTAATTGTGAGACTATTACTTTCAGAAAAAGGAAACAAAATAATTTCAACTCTCATTTCATTTTATTTTTTGAAATTAAGTAATTCCCATTTAGTAGACAGTTTCTTTCTGGGGGTCTAATATACAACATTAAGACTGTAGTTAATAAAATTGTATTGTTTTGGGATTTTGTTAAGTAGATTTCAGTGGCTTTTCTCACAAAAAAAGATGGTATATACGTTATTCTGCTTCATTTTTCCATCTACATATATCTCATAACATCATGTTGTAAACCTCAAATACACAATAGAATTTATTTAAAAAAAAAAAAAAGAAAATTTCAACTGGGCATGGTGGCTCACGCCTATAATCCTAGCACTTTGGAAGTACAAGGCGGGCGGATCACGAGTTCAGGGGATTGAGACCATCCTGGCCAAGATGGTGAAAACCCATCTCTACTAAAAATACAAAAATTAGCTGGGCATGGTGGTGCAAGCTAATTTTTGTAGTCCCAGCTACTTGGGAGGCTGAGGCAGGAGAATCGCTTGAACCCAGGAGTCAGAGGTTGCAGTGGGCCGAGATCGAGCCACTGCACTCCAGTCTGGTGACAGAGCAAGACTCCATCTCAAAAAAAAAAAAAAAAAAAAAAGAAAATTTATATTATACTTATTTATTTATTTTGAGATGGAGTTTCGCTCTTGTTACCCAGGCTGGAGTGCAGTGACGTGATCTCGGCTCACCGCAACCTCCGCCTCCTGGGTTAAGGCAGCTCTCCCGCCTCAGCCTCCTGAGTAGCTGGGATCACAGGCACGCGCCACCATGCCCAGCTAATTTTTTGTATATTTAGTAGAGACAGGGTTTCACCATATTGACCTGGATGGTCTCGATCTCCTGACCTTGTGATCCACCCGCCTCGGCCTCCCAAAGTGCTGGGATTACAAATGAGCATATTATTTTATTTATAGGTAGATTTTCCTCTCAATTACTCAATTTATTTTAATGTGCTGCCGGCTTCATGATGAGAAACATAAGATAAAATTGCATAATACATTTTTGTTTTCTATCATTTTGAAGGCAAGTCAGGCCAAATACTTGGGAGGTGGGTGGAGAAAGGAATTCTAATCTAAATTTAATGATTGGTACATTTGCAATAAGTACATTCAGAAAATTTCCCATTAAAATAGGGGGAAAGAGTTTAGTAATGCCAGTTCTCTGACTTAACTGGCAAGAATATTTGTTTTAGAGAGAGAGAGGAAGGGGGCAAGGAGAGAAGCTTGGAAAGTACACTTGGGTCTCTCTGAAGTTGGCAAGAGAGTGCCTGCCTTTGGGTCCAACACATAAAAGGTACTCGGTAAATTTTGAGAAATCAATTAGCACCTGAAGAGATATTACATTTAGGGTAGCAGGCATGATTGTGGTGGTAATGAAATTAATTTTGTGTGCAAAAACCAATATGAAGCAATGCTGTGTTTATGAAGTGTATGCAAAGGTTCTGTCTCTGATATGTTTATATTGCTGTGATTGAAATATTACCATATTTATTTAGGTTAGAAAATGGAATTTTCTACATCTAACAGTTGAGTTTTTGGTGAGAAATTCTTTTTTTTTTTCCCCCCCTTTGATTTTTATTTATTTATTTATTTTTATTATTTATTTATTTATTTATTTTTAATTTTTCTTGCATTATAGGTTTTGGGGTACATGTGCAGAACGTGCCAGATAGTCTAAAATGGCAAGGAAGTCCTTGTAAATTTATGAGCAATTTGAAGTATTAGAGTTCTTGATCTGAGTAGAATATGAACTAAAAGAATGTTATACTTTGTTATTGGAGCTAAAATCAGAAACTGTAAAATGAATGCCATGGCCTTTAGTGGAATTAAGTAGTCTTAATATGACTTGATAGCTAAATTGTTACATATTAATGACTTACAATTAGAGTTCTTCATTTTCTTTCCCAGGTGGAAAAAAAACCCCAAAACATTTCAGTGAGTACCATGACCATCCATCAATTTCCTGCCATACTGACATGTGACATGTTGGCATATCTTTGTGTCTTCTCTCTCTGCTTTTCTCCTCCTGCTTTTTTTTTTAGAGCCACCAACATCACACTTGACAGACTTCCAACTGTAATTACACAATAAGAAAATCATGAGATATGTTTATAGCAGTCTTATTTTCTTAAGTGAAAAATTTACTTAGAAACCTAAGTAAATCTCTAATAGCAAAGAGTGTTTTTACCCTATTTTTGGCCTAGGAGTCTATAAATATTCAATATTGATCAGATATTTTCTTATTTATCCTTGTGTTTGGCTGGAGAAACCTAGCTGAATGGCTAGTTTTAACTTCATTATTTACAAAAGGGTACAAAATATGATAGAGGTTCTTTATATGCTTGACGTTGGCCCATGTTTCTTATTTAAAATCTTTTTCCTGTATTTAAATGAAAGCTATAATGTCACCAAACAGACGTAAGAATTTAGTGTACCTATATCTAATATTTCTTAAACATGAATTCTAGTTTTGTTTAACTCTAATGAAGCAAAATAAAAGGGTTGCCTGCATGTACAATGATAGTTTGAGCAGTTTAAGATAAGCACATTTTAAAACTCCAGTTAAATCTCATGAAGTTGTACTGAATAGTTTAACCGCATCTGGCTTAATTCAACTATATTCAAATAGTTTTAGCAATGAGAGATTCCTGGCTTTGGTGGTTAGATAAAATTATTGATGTGAATATTTCAAGAGATCCATTTGTACAGAAGGCATTTTAAATGCCTTCTCTCCTGCAGTTTAAACATTTTCTTCACATTCTTTTTTCATAGCACAAAGTACCTTCAGTGCAAACTGTATTAAGAGGATGTTATCATCTGAATATTTTGTGGTATCCTCCTATTTTAAAACATATACATCATGAGTACTATATATAAGAGCCAAGTAACAACTTTAGTGATCTAATATTGAAGAAACTTAGTCCTTTTAATTGTATATATATTTTAAATGACAGAGCATTTAATCATTTCCTTGAATTTGCCAATTAGCAATAATTGCACCATCTGTGTCAGAAATAATCCGAATTCATTTTGTGTTTTTATAATACACTAGAGTTGTGTATTTATCTCACTTTTCTTTGTGGTAGAAATATTTTCTCATTCATCTGAGTACCCATATGCTGTAGCTTATGTAGTTGAAAAGCTGAATGTATAGAATGGAATGGGATGGAATATAAGAAATGAACTGTAGTTTGTAAAAGTTCAATAGGAAGGGTGTTTAGTTCAGGTAAGAATAACCCAGTCATACACAGAAGTATTTTAGTGAAATAATTTAGTGAAGATGTGGTGGGATACAAAAGAGAATTTTCTTTCTTGTTCCTATTAAAATAAAATACATAAATGTACATGTCTTCTGATTACATATGTCTTATTGTCTGGTTTTTTTAATTTAAAAAAATTCCAGGAGCTTCTGTGGAATTTGTCTTGGTAGTTCCTACACTTCTATATTTGTGTTGATTCATAAAATAAATTAGAATATAAGCAACACTGATTCCTCCTCAATAGGGTTTTTTCTTTTCTGATGAAACAGTTAATGCTGGATATTGTTCCTTCTATAGATAGAAGGAAATAGCTTCTTTCAACAGGAATAATTCCGGAGAAAACAGTTGTTTTTTCCCCTTTAGATGATAGGATGGGAAGCAGAATTGGCTTCGTCGTATGCATGTGTGTTATGGATTGGGGCTAGTTTGAAAACTAATTCTGCGTTATTATTCCTGTGGGCAAGGTGGTGAACAGTGTGTAATTTTTTTTCTTCTTTACAGGTCAGCACATACACAGACACCTTTTCATACTGCCTTGTTACTAAATATAAGGCAGCTGCAGTGGCAGGACCCTGTCCTAGGACAGTTGAATGCTTCTATCATGAGGTCTCAGAATTTCTTCTTTCCTAGTGCCCAAGACAAGGAGCTTTGCTGGTGTATTTTTGATAGCAGAAAAGTCCACTGAGCTTAGTGGTTGCTACCATTTGGCAATTTCCAGTATAGGAAATATTCTGATGATATGTGCTTTTCCAAGAATGCTAGTTAGAATATTGAGGGATAGGACTCCTGAACTTTCTTCAGAGAAAATGTTATTAACAAGAACTAAAATTGACCTAATCTGGGTCACATCTCGGGAAGGATAAAGGTGTACAGGTGTGGACGTTTCTTTCTTTCTTGCCCTTTCAGTGAGCTGTTTCCCACAGAGCTCTCCTCTCCATGCTTCCTACTCTTGTGCACGGGTTGTGGTTAAGCTCTTGTCTCAGTGCTGCAGTGGGTAGAGGATGCCATTGCAGTGTGAAAGGGCCATAAATAAAGCTCACTTGTTTTTCTATAAGACAATCTGCTCTAGAACATGTTATGAAGGGGCCAGAAGGAATCTCTTCTCATTTTCTTATTGAATAGAGTGTATAAACGTTCCCTTACAAAAAGGACGATAATCTATTACTTTTCCTATATAGATCATATATAAAAATAGATCTATAGAAAAAGTAATTAATTCTATATAATATGGTTTTAATTTTTAAATGGTTTTTATATGAAATAGTCTTAATTTTACTCTTTTTGCAGTTCACACAAAGATAAATTCCTGCATTTCAAGATTTCAATGTGAATGTGATTCCTTGCTTCATTTTAAGGATGATGTTGTTTTCTTAAATGTGTTGATGAATCTTTATAACTTGTTTTAATAACATTAAATTGAATACATTTTCTTTATTGTTAATATAAAAACAGCAAATTTGAAGACTGAGAACCATATAAAAGGGTGATTGCACTTATTATGAAAAGATTTGAATCCCTCTTTGTGTGTGTGAGTGTGACCAGCCTTGCTATCAATTTCTTCTGTCATATACTGCCTAATTTTCTATTTAAGTATTGTGAAAACTCTGTTTTTTTCAGGTCGAATGAGTGATTTGAGTGTAATTGGTCATCCAATAGATTCAGAATCTAAAGAAGAGGAACCTTGTAGTGAAGAAACAGATCCAGAGCATGATCTAATGGCTGAAATTTTACCTGAATTACCTGACCTAATTGAAATAGAGCTATACCACAGTGAAGAAGATGAAGAAGAAGAGTGTGCAAATGCTACCGATGTGACAACCACCCCATCTGTGCAGTACATAAATGGGAAGCACCTAGTTACCACTGTGCCCAAGGACCCAGAAGCTGCAGAAGCTAGACGTGGCCAGTTTGAAAGTGTTGCACCTTCTCAGAACTTCTCAGACAGCTCTGAAAGTGATACTCATCTGTTTGTAATAGCTGAAACGGAATTGTCTACTGCTGTGCAACCTAATGAATCTGCAGAAACAACTGAATCTCTTGAAATTACATGGAAGCCTGAGACTTACCCTGAAACATCAGAACATTTTTCAGGTGGTGAGCCTGATGTTTTCCCCACAGTCTCATTCCATGAGGAATTTGAAAGTGAAACATCCATAGAGGGGGCAGAATCGGACACAGAGAGAGATACTGAAGTTGGTCATCAGGCACATGAACATATCGAACCTGTATCTCTGTTTCCTGAAGAGTCTTCAGGAGAGATTGCCATTGACCAAGAATCTCAGAAAATAGTCTTTGCCAGGCCTAAGGAAGTAACATCTGGTGAAGAGGTAGAAAAAAGTACTTCTATCACATACACTCCCACTATCGTTCCTAGCTCTGCATCAGTGTATGTTTCAGAGGAAGAAGAAGTTACCCTAATAGGAAATCCTTGGCCAGATGACCTGTTATCTACCAAGGAAAGCTGGGTAGAAGCAACTCCTAGACAAGTTGTAGAGTTCTCAGAGAGTTCTTCAATTCCAATTCCAGAAGGCTCTGGAGAAGCAGAAGTATATGAAGATACAATGTCCACCATGGTAACTGATTTATCACAGAGAAATACTACTGGTACACATATTACTTTAGACACTAGCAGGATAACCACAGAAAGCTTTTTTGAGGTTCCCGCAACCACCATTTATTCAGTTTCTGAACAACTGTTTGCAGAAGTGGTGCCTACCAAGTTTGTAAGTGAAACAGATACTTCTGAGTGGATTTCCAGTACCTCTGCTGAAGAAAAGAAAAGGAAGGAGGAGGAGGGAACTGCAGGTACAGCTTCTACAATTGAGATATATTCACCTACAGGGAGATCGGATCAAATAATTTTACCCTCTGAATTAGAAACTTCAAATGTAGATACATCTAGTGATTCAGATGCCAGAAAAAGTATTATGTCCTTTACAACACCAGCACAGTCTGAAAGGGAAATGACAGATTCTAGTCTTGTCTTTACAGAAACAAATACATTAGAAAATTTGGGGGCACAAACCACTGAGCACAGCAGTATCCATCAACCTGGGGTTCAGGAAGGTCTGGCTACTCTCCCAGGCAGTCCTGCCTCTCTCTTTATGGAGCAGGGCTCTGGAGAAGCTGCTGCTCACCCAGAAACCAGCACTGTTTCTTCATTTTCATTACATTTAGAGTATGAAATTCAAGCCAAAAAGGAAGCTGCTGGTACTTTGTCTCCACATGTGGGAACTACGTTCTCCACTGAGCCAACAGGACTGGTTTTGAGTACAGTAATGGACAGGGAAGGTGCTGAAAATATAAGCCAAACACCCAGGGAAATGTTGATTTCAGAGAGATTAGGAGAACCTAATCATGGGGCAGAAATAAGGGGCTTTTCCACTGGTTTTCCTTTGGAGGAAGATTTCAGTGGTGACTTCAGAGCATACTCAACAGTGCCTCATCCCATAGCAAAAGAAGAAATGACAGAAGGCTCTGGAGATGCAGCTTTTAGAGATACCAAGACATCACCATCTACAATACCTACTTCAGTTCACATCAATCGCATACCTGACTCAGAAGGACCCAGTAGCACCATGGTCAGCACTTCAGCCTTCCTTTGGGAAGAGTTTACATCCTCAGCTGAGGGCTCAGATGAGCAACTGGTCACAGTCAGCAGCTCTGTTGATCCAGTGTTTCCCAGTGCTATGGGAAATTTTTCTGGTACAGCTTCCTCCATTATTGATGAAGGTTTGGGAGAAGTGGGTACTGTCAATGAAACTGATAGAAGATCCACCATTTTACCAACAGCAGAAGTGGAAGGTACTAAAACACCAGTAGAAAAGGAGGAAGTAAAGGTCAGTGCCACAATTTCAACAAACTTTCCCCAAACTATGGAGCCAGCCAAATTATGGTCAAGGCAAGAAGTCAACCCTGTAAGACAAGAAATTGAAAATGAAACAGCATCAGAGGAACAAATTCAAGAAGAAAAGTCTTTTGAATCCCCACAACACTCTCCTGCACCAGAACAAACAATCTTTGATTCACAAACATTTACTGAAATGGAACTCAAAACCACAGATTATTCTGTATTAACAGCAAAGAAAACTTACAGTGCTGATAAAGAAATGGAGGAGGAAGACATTTCCTTAGCTAATGTGTCTACTCCAGATCCAGATGCAAAGGGCTTGGAATCTTATACAACTCTTCCTGAAGCTACTGAAAAGTCACATTTTTTCTTAGCTACTGCCTTAGTGACTGAATCTGTACCAGCTGAACATGTAGCCACAGATTCACCAATTAAAGAGGAAGAAAGTATAAAACTTTTTCCCCCAGGTTTGAGACCAACAATTCAAGAGTCAGATACTGAGCTCTTATTCTCTGGACTGGGATCAGGTGAAGAAGTTTTACCTACTCTACAAACAGAGTCAGTGAATTTTACTGAAATGGAACAAATCAATAACACATTATATCCGCACTCTCCTCAAGTGGAAAGTTTACAAACAAGTGCCTCAAGTGACAAAACTGAAGACTCTAAAAGAATGGAAAATGTGGCAAGTGAGGTTGGACCACTCGAGTCACAAACAGACATCTCTGATGGTAGTGAGTCAGTAGCCAGCACAACCTTAATAGAAATTTTAAGTGACACTAGAGCAGAAGGACCCACGGTGGCACCTCTCCCTTTCTTCATGGACATCGAACATCCTCAAAATCAGACTCTCAGATGGGCAGAAGAAATCCAGACTAGTAGACCACAAACCATAACTGAACAAGACTCCAACAAGAATTCTTCAAAAGCAGAAACTAATGAAACAACAACCTTGTCCACTGATTTTCTGGCTACAGCTTATGGTTTTGAAATGGACAAAGAATTTGTTACATCAGCACCAAAACCATCTGACTTGTTTCATGAACATTCTGGAGAAGGATCTGGAGAAGTGGATATTGTTGATTCAGTTCATATTTCTGCAACTACTCAGGCAACCAGACAAGAAAGCAGCACCACATTTGTTTCTGATGGGTCCCTGGAAAAACATCCTGAGGTGCCAAGTGCTAAAGCTGTTACTGATGATGGATTCCCAACAGTTTCAGTGATGCTGCCTCTTCATTCAGAGCAGAACAAAAGCCCCCCTGTTCCAACTAGTGCACCATCAAATACAGTGTCATATGAGAGGTCCACAAACGGTGTTGCAGGTAGTTTCCAAGACCATTTCAGGGAATTGGAGGATTCCACCTTAAAACCTAACAGAATAAAACCCACTGAAAATATTATTATAGACCTGGACAAAGAGGACAAGGATTTAATACTGACAATTACAGAGAGTACCATCCTTGAAATTCTACCTGAGCTGACATCAGATAAAAATACTATCATAGATATTGATCATACCAAACCTGTATATGAAGACATTCTTGGAATGCAAACAGACATAGATCCAGAGGTACCATCCGAACCACATGACAGTAGTGATGGAAGTAATGATGACAGCACTCAAGTTCAAGAGACGTATGAGGCTGCTGCCAACCTTTCTTTAACTGAGGAAACATTTGAGGGCTCTGGTGATGTTCTTCTGGCTAGCTACACTCAGGCAACACACAATGAATCCGTGACTTATGAAGATAGAAGCCAATTAGATCATACGGGCTTTAACTTCACAACTGGGATCCCTGCTCCTAGCACAGAAACAGAATTAGACATTTTACTTCCCACACCAACATCCCTGCCAATTCCTAGTGAGTCTGCCACAGTGATTCCAGAGATTGAAGAAATAAAAGCTGAAGCAAAAGTGCTGGATGACATGTTTGAATCAAGCACTTTGTCTGATGGTCAAGCTATTGCAGACCAAAGCGAAATAATATCAACATTGGGCCAATTTGAAAGGACCCAGGAGGAGTATGAAGAAAAGAAACATGTGGGTCCGTCTTTTCAGCCCGAATTCTCTTCAGGAGCCGAGGAGGCATTGGTAGATCATACTCCCTATGTAAGTATTGCTACTACGCATCTTTTGGATCAGAGTTTAACAGAGGTGCCTAATGTGATGGAAGGATCCAATCCCCCGTATTACACTGACACGACATCAGCAGTTTCAAAATTTGCAAAGCTGTCTTCTCAGACACCATCATCTCCACTCACTATCGACTCAGGCAGTGAAGCCTCTGGAAACGCAGAGGTCCCCCAGCCCAGTGCTCTGCCAGCAATATATGTCAGCTCATCTGTAACGTCTCCAGAGAATTCTTTTAAGGAAATTCATGTAAATATGGAAGTGACTTTCAAACCATCAAGTGAGGAATACCTTCACATAACTAAGCCTGCATCGTTATCTCCTCACACAAAATTAGGACCTTCAGAAGATGATGGTAAGCCTAAATTATTAGAAGAAATGGAAGCTTCTCCCACAGAACTTATTGATGCGGAAGGAACTGAGATTCTCCAGGATTTCCAAAACAAAACCAATGGTCAAGTTTCTGGAGAAGCAATCCAGATGTTTTCCAGCATTAAAACACCTGAGGCTGGAACTATTACAACTGCCAATGAATTTAAATTAGAAGGTGCTACACAGTGGCCACATTCTACTGCTTCTGCTACTTATGGGGTCGAGGCAGGTGTGGTGCCTTGGCCAAGCCCACAGTCTTCTGAGAGACCCACCGTTTCTTCTTCTCCAGAAACAAACCCTGAAACTCAAGCAGCTTTAATCAGAGACTGGGATTCCACAATAGCAGCGTCAGAACAGCAAATGGCAGCGAGAATTCTTGATCAGGCAACAGTAAGCACTGTGGAATTTAATACTGAGCTTGCAACACCACCATTTTCCCTTCTGGAAACTTCTAATGAAACAGATTTCCTGATTGGCATTAACGAAGAGTCAGTGGAAGGCACAGCAATCTATTTACCAGGTAAGACCACAACGTTGATAAATCTGTTTCCAAACCTGGAAACAGTCTCTTGGTCCTAACATTTATATATATATATATATATATATATACTTTTTATTGTGATGTTAAATCAATGGAGAGTTTTATATTGTTCACATAACAGCAGGCAAGGCCACAGGATTGAGTTCATAATGAGATGAAATGACAGTAAGTATAGATTAGTTCTCGATTTTGCAAGTATAGTTTAAATCTTTTCTGGGTTTTAGAAATGATATACAATTACAACGTGGAAAAGATGAAATTGTTAATGTTATAAAAATTCATTTTGTTTTACTCACAACTAGAGTATTGCTTTGTCATATGTCTCACTGTTATACATCTTAGTTTTAAAAGTAGAAAAAAGAGTCCTGTTTTTAAAAATCCTCCCGCTAATGGATGCTGTTGGTGCAATATCAAATTCTGTCAGGCCTTTAACATTTGAGAGTAGTGAATAATTCTAATAAATATTTCAGAGTTTATGCAGTATCAGTATCAGCTCACTTGTATATGATGTCCTTGTTTAAGACATCTACATAATGCTTCAAACACAGTGCCTAGCAGTAGTGAGTATTCATTTTTTTATATAAACATACTGCCTGTTGCGAGTTTTCTGTTTATTTACTGAATGTATGGAAAGCATGAATTTTATACTGCTTCATATAAACCATGTCTTCTGATTGTCCCAAAAAAGCTGTAAAAGCCCCGTGTGAAAGGGTAAGGTGTGAAGATTCAGAGAGGCTCAATAAACTTGGCCAAGGTGGCACGGCCACATTGTGGTAAAAGTAGGCTTTGAACCCAACTCGACTCTATGCTAAAGTCCATAATCTTTTTACTGCTCTTTGCTGATTTCAGCATACTATAAAAATAAACCATTTATATTGAACAATATGTGAACCAGGAATCTTGGAATATTTATTTTGTAGAATTTATTTTCTCTTAATTTAGCTTGAGGATGTTAAGAAATCCACTCTAATAGCGTTTTCCCAGAATGTTATTATTTATATTAACAATGTCAGTGGAATCCACAAGTAGACATCATCACCTAGCTGCTACCTGGAAAAAGAAAGAAAAAAATCAGTACTTTAATGCCTGTCTTGGTTGAAAATACATGTTTTATTTTAACCAATATGTTTTATGCCATGACTATTGTTAAAATTATTCTTCTGATCATATCAGTATTACCTTTGGTGCCACGAATGCTTTGTTTTGATGTGCTTCAGAAAGAGTGAAACAGTCATAAAGTGCATTTTTTTAACATATGGCTTGAAATATTTTGAGTGACATTAATGAAATGCAGTGGACATTCGGTTTTTGGTTATCACTCTATGTTTAATCTGTAAATGATAATCTAATAATTTGGTGAATATTTATTGTTTTGTAAGTTAGTTTAATATACTTCAGGTTGTTGAAAATATGATATAAAAATAACTGGTAATAGCTAGGTACTTATAGAGTTAAGTTTGACAAATGAGAAATATGTGCCAATTATCCAGTTCACAATATTTACCAGGAATTATAGTTTGCGTCTTCACTGCAAAACAAATAGTCACTTTAGCTTAATTCAGTAAACAGCAGCTCTTATGGGATTACCTGGTCTATCTGTTGCAGATTGAGCTTTCAGAAGTTAATACGGACTGTTCAGGGGAGAATAAAATTCATAAAAACAGAAGTTTTCTTTTAATTGGAATGACTTTCAGTTCACAGAAATACTGACTCACTAAGTCCTTGTCTCATGGTCTTGGCGTGGCGTCCAGTGTCAGTGGTGGGAATAGTAATAGCACTTCTTCACATTTGTATGGCACATCGCGGTCTGATAAAGCACTTTCACGCAGTGTCATTTAGATTCTGCACAGAGGGCAGCATGTGGCTATGGCATTTGTTAACTGCAGCCTTGTCATCTTGGCAGTGTACTTGTACTTTCAAATCCAGAAAGCTAGCATTGTTAGGGAGATTTCAAATAGTTTTGGAACAATAGGTAAAAGTGTCTTAGAAAATTTGGGGGAGTTTTTTGAGAAGTTGGTGTACTCATCTGAATTAACCTAATTTTAACGTGGACTCCCAAACATGGGAATGTGTATCTATCCAGGTTTATAACCATTCAGAATTTACTTAACACTCAGAAAGTTTGAGTTTGACTTTCCAGTGTGGGGAAGTCTCAATTATTTTCTATAGCAGTACCTTGTTTCTCCTAATATTTTTTTAAGCTAACATTTCATAAGAAGTTAGACATCTTTCTTCTTTTACGTGTAATTATTTCAAGGTTTCAGGTCTTGAGATTCTTGAAAATATGGGTGTATTCCATAGAATCTATTTTATTTCAATTATTTTGTAAAATTTTCAACTTTCCTTTGCATCTTTGAACATATAGAAATGTAAGCAATTCTGAAACAATATACAAAGAATAAGTATACCTTCAATGAAAATGCACGTATCCAAGCAATATGGCAATATAAAATATGTGCTTCAAGTGGCGTAAATGTATTTGCCCTTAGAAAATATATTTTAAACTGTTCGTCCTCATAAATTTATGTCTTTGGCCTTTATATTTATCTCCCAGGAGTGTCGGTTTTGTTTGTATTTTAATAAGAAAATTGTAATAAAACCTTGGGATTTCATTTTAGGTGAGGTTTTGTATATGAGTTTGTTTTTATACAGTAGAGTTTAATCCATGTGTTGCTTTTCTTCAAGTATAGTTTAAAGGAGTACATTTGGAACGTGTTTTTGGAAAAAGCATGTTAATGTAGCAGAAGAGACTTCAGTGCACACTTTCGAAGAAAAACAGTTTCTGAGCATTAAGTGGTAAAAGGCAATAATAATTCAAATGATGATAACAAGCCAACCTGCTAAAAAGAATGCATGTTCTGTGTATTCAGCCATTTCACATGAACTAACCCCATTTAAAAGAATACATTTTCCATTCACTGTGCACATATGTGTAATCATTTTTGACTAAAATCAATTGCCATTATCATGCCAACTAAATCTGCAGTAGAATGTATTAGTTGCCAGATACAATACAAAATATATCATTTAAAAATAATCATGATTGAGTCCCAGAAATGAATAGATTCAATTTGTAACAATTAGTTATAGAAACACTCCAGAGAGTAAAGTTAATGTTAATTTTTATGTGTAGTAACTAAAGTACTATGGTAAAGCCTGTAATGTGGTAGCAATGTGGGGCGTTTTATGCTAAAATACACTGAAACATTAGAGATGAGCCTAATTGCTTTTCTTATTTTCCTGAATATGGTAGGACCTGATCATTGCAAAATGAACCCGTGCCTTAATGGAGGCACCTGTTATCCTACTGAAACTTCCTATGTATGCACCTGTGTGCCAGGATACAGTGGAGACCAGTGTGAACTTGGTAAGATGTACTTTGCTGAGAGGGTACAGTTCTTTCACAGAATATATGTTGGGAGAAGATTTGTGTTGTTGAATCAATCAGAGATTTCAGAGAAACCCATGTGTAGATTAATTATATGTTAAATGAAGTTAAAATATGAGGATAATTAACTGGGGGCTGGAAAATGGGTATGGATGTTTAGTGAATTCTGTTAATATGCCCAAGACTAGTGAGGCCTGCTGAGTCTTTTTGTGGTTTTTACACATAGAATTTACAAATGTAAAGTTGCATAAATATTAACAAAAATGTACATCTATCCCCAAAGTATGCATATAGATAAAAATCAATTTCAGCATAAAAATCTTTTTAGAAAACTAGGCTTAAAAATTAGGAAAATAGTAAAAGTTAGCGAGTTTAGTTCTTAGTTTGGGGATAACTTTTTCTTCTCATTTGGAATGGGAAAGATCTTTCCCTGACTCCCAGTAACCAGCCCAACCCGTCTCTGCCTCAGGGAGCTGAGCAATTGCTGTTTCCCTCCTCTCTTTTGGTTCCAAGTAATATAATTGACTCTTACACTCCCATATTCTCATTTAGACATCCTTCTCTTTAAAGAAAAGAAAAGGCATGAGTGTTGATTTGGTTAAGTATAGACCTCACTTCTAAGAAAAGAATGATGGAATATGCTGTCCAGATGTTCCTTTTAGAGGTATCACGAAGGTTTGCTTAATTTGCTTACAATGATTGAGTAAAGAAAGCTTACTTTAAATTACACGTAAATATTGGGATACAATCTCAACATTCATATTAAAAGAGTACTTTTAAAAAAAAAGTCTGCGAGGCCGGGCAAGGTGGCTCAAGCCTATAATCCCAGCACTTAGAGAGGGCAAGGTGGTCAAATCGCTTGATCCCAGAAGTTTGAGACCAGCCTGGGCAAAATGGCAGAACCCTACCTCTACCAAAAAAAAAAAAAAAAAAAAAAAAAAAAAAATTAACAATGCCTGTAATCCCAGCTACTTGGGAGGCTGAGGTGGAAGGATTACTTGAGGCCAGAAGGTTGAGGCTGCAGCAAGTCATGTTCATGCCACTGCACTCCAGGCTGGGTGACAAAGTGTCTGGCACTCAGCAAGCACCATAAACATGTTTGGTATTACTGCTATATAATAGCACCGTTAATAAGACAATTTCTTTAGGTAAGAATTACATTATATGGCTTAGAAATTTAACTCACTTTGTATATTCATTTAAAAAATATTCTTAAACATTAAATTTTTAGTGTAATTGCAAAATGCTATGGAATTAAGGTTACTAATTTCATCAGGAAAAAGCATATGTAGAAAGATTAGAATCTGTGTAGAAAGATTTTATTTGACATAGATTTTAAGTTGAGGAAGATTTGACAGGTGGTGGAGGGAGATATGGACACAACAAACAGACGTACAGAGGCCAAAAGGTACAGAGGCATTTGAGTGACAGCACGGATCCAGGTATGCCTACGTAGGAGTTTGGGAGAGGTAGATATACTGGGGAGAGAATACCAGAAAGCAGGTTGGGTCTAGAAAGCCCTGACGGTATAAGAAGGTCCTGAGTTCGGAGTACTGTGTAGTGTTACTTCACACTCTAGTCAAGTGATTCTGAGACTTGGGCATGCATCAGAGGGCTGGCTAAACAGATTGCTGTCTCCACCTCAAAGTATGTGATTCAGCAGATTTGGGGTGAAACTGGAAATGTGGATTTTTAACATTCTTAGGTGATGTTGATGGTGTGGTCCAGGGACCTCGCTTTGAAGACTGCTGCCCTGGGCAGTTGGGATCCATGGAATGTTTGGAAGTAAAAGAATACAATTATCGCAAAGGCGGGTTGGTCACCTGAGTCAGGAGTTTGAGACCAGCCTGGCCAACATAGTGAAACCTCGTCTCTACTAAAAATACAAAAAATTAGCAGGGTGTGGTGTCATGGGCCTGTAGTCCCAGCTATTCAAGAGGCTGAGTGAGGCAGGAGAATCCCTTGAACCCAGGTCCTAGAGGTTGCAGTGAACCGAGATCGCGCCATTGCACTCCAGCCTGGCAACAAGAGTGAAATTCCATTGCAAAAACAAACAAAAAAAGAATAAAATTATCATGACTGTGTCTAAAGAAGATGACATTTAGCAGAGTGATGGATATATTGAAGCAGAAAGGGCCCAATGATGGTGAGGCCAGTTAGATACTTTGAGTATTCCATATGTGAGGTCATCAGAGAATGAGCCATGATTGTAGGTGATAAGGCTGGGCGTATTGATTCTTCATTCATTTTACCTGATTCATTTATTAGCAATGGAGATGATGGCCCAACACTGAATACCTTTGACGTTTTCTTAGGGTTGCCAAATTTAGCAAATAAAAATTCAGAATGGCCACTTATATTTGAGTTTCAAATAAAACCACTTATGCTAAAAAATTATACATTTTTAAAATCTGAAATTCAAATTTAACTGGCCGTCTTGTATGTTATCTTGGGACCTCACACTAAATGGAATTCTTTGATCCTTTTTGGAAGTATTTCGTGAGCTTTTACTATTTTGTTTCAGATTTTGATGAATGTCACTCTAATCCCTGTCGGAATGGAGCCACATGTGTTGATGGTTTTAACACATTCAGGTGCCTCTGCCTTCCAAGTTACATTGGTGCACTTTGTGAACGAGGTAAGAGCTGTTGCAACATTTGTGTGATGAACATTATTGATGTTTTTAGCAATTTTGGTTTCACTGCATATTCTTTCTTGCAGTGGAAATTCACATTTTTTTAGGTTTCCTTATTCATGGATAGCTCAAAACATCTGAATCATAGTGTTGACTTGATTATGGTTGCTTAGCTGATAGATTGGAATTACAGACAGGCACACTGAGCTGAATTTAAAGACATCCAGCCAATAAAAGGAATATTGTCATATGTATTTTTTCTTGGGCACAAACTAAGAACTGAACTTAATGTGGCTTGTGTACCAAGGAGTACTGAATTCAATGTTATAGCTGTTTTTCTTTTCTCCTCCTAAGCACTTGAGACTCAATGGGCTCGTTTTTCATAGTCAACCATATCTGGAGAATGAGTTGATATAGTTGTTAGAATACATTCGCCTTGGCACATGCTAAGTAGAAGATATTGTGAATCTGCTCACCAGGAAATTTTCCTACTAAAGAAGCATTGACTTTTTCTGAATGAAAGAAAGCCCTATGTTCATGATGGCTTGAATCTCATGATTCCTGTAATTTGCATTTTATGGCCAACCTGAGAATGTGTTTTAGGTGGTTAGTGGTAGCATTTGTGGATCCATCAATAAGGAACAGATTGCATGCTAAGCATACTCAGCTTTGGACTGTCGATTTCCTCTACTTAAACTCATACAGTGGTTTGGCTTTGACAAAAGTATTCACTGCCAAACTTCCATTCCACCAGACAAACTGAAAATGCATTAGATACTCAGACACATTGCTCTGGTCCCACATTCTGCTTCATGGTGTTAATTCGGACGTCACTGCAATGAATACAAATCCAAAAGGAACACATATTGAATTGACATTCCAAGTGGATGGATGATGGCTACGATTTTAGGTGCTGGGTTTTTTTTCTTTTTTTATTGCATAGGGTGAATCTGTTTGTTTTAGATTTTGTACATAAAGATAGACTAAGCAAGATCCTCTTCTTAAAGTAAAAACATTAGAAATATGGCATTTGTTGAAGAAAACAAAAGCCTGAGACAGTTGAGACATTGCAATATGTTAAACAGGATTCTGGCTTCCATGAGTTCCATGTCCAAAGAAGCAATTTTAAAAAATCATTTGTTCATCATGCATTTATTGGGCACCTACTGTCTCCCGAGCACTGTTCTGGGCATTGGAAATAGAAGTATGAACAAAACAAAGTCCCTGATCCTGGTGACTTAGAATAACTCTTGTTAGTCTGTACTGTATAGACTACCAAATGCATCCAGGCACATTATTTCATTTGGTTGGCACAGCATTTCTATGCATTAAGTGGGCTAGAAGTTAAGGCTCAGAGAAAAAAAGTGATGTGTTTAATGTCACACAGCTGGTAAATCATACAATGGGAAAAGTGAACCTAGATGGCTTCACTCTACAGCCCAAGTTTCTTCAATATCTTCACACTTCTAAAGTAACTCTCAAAGATAAACATTTTATTTATATGTTTATCTGATGGATTGAGTGGTAACAGATTTTTGGAAGGGATTTGGAGCCATTTACCTTTTCTCTTTCTTTTCAAAAGAATATTGAAAGTAAAAAGTTTTAATTAATTTTATTTCTGGTGCCAGCTAACTTTCAGGTATTTTCTATTTTATTTAAAAGCAAGTTTGATTTTCATGCACATTATTTGCTGAGAAACATTGATCCCAGTCTGTTTATGCAGTGCAGCTGTGCTCCTGTGATTTATTGCCAGGATACTGAAAGATTTTTTTCTCCTCTTTTCAGGTTGCCTAAGAACAAATGTTTTCTTCATTAACAGCAGCTTTGTTGTCTAAACAATTTTCTATCCAAAGTTCAGTGATGACTGTGTCATTGTTCCTTCAGCTGACATTTTCTGTTCTCTGCGCTAGTAACTTCCCAAGTCACAGTTACTCTGAAATAAAGGACATATTTTGGTGCAATAATTACAGATACAATATCTAGAAAGGGCTATTGGAACAGTAGAGAGGCAGTTCTGGCTGCACAAACTGACCTAGGCAAAGTCAGTGAGTGATACAGCTCGCCAGTGAGAAGTGTAGAGGATGGCACTTTCTTAGGAAATATCTCAGAGCTGTTGAAAATGTTACCTGTACAGCATCAAAAGAATAGATTTTTGGTGAAACTGTTTGTGATTGTTTCACATTCTGTGTTCATGAATAGGAGCTGGGCACACCACAAATCTTTCTTTGTTTTGTAACCTATTGAAACAACCTATTTTTTTTTTTTTTTTTTTGGTAACCTCTTTAAAACCTGTAGGAGTTTTAAAGCATAAGTCTTTCCATACATTGAATGATTTTTAAGAAAATGTCATCCATAAGGGTTGCCTTTTAATAAATAAAAAGAGTTTCACATGATTTTTAGGTAAGGTTGAAAAAACAGAGCATCCTGGAGATGCAGCTTGACACATTATCCTTCATGACATATTTGTTGAATTCGTGAATAATAAAATTTAAGTGAATCAGTGTGGATAGTTGGCTTTATTTATTTATTTTTTTACAGAAAAAAACACTGTAAGTGGTTTTTGCAGATATATTTATAATCATTGAGAAGCTCTTATTTAGATAGTACAGATAAATACATTCTCCCAGTTTGGTTTTAACAAACTCTGCCTCTAATTTTTGGACCTGTGTTCTGATAGGAATGTATGTATCTGCTAACTGAGACAGGTATTATAGTAGTGGTATGCTCATCCATCTACATTTTGTGATCATCTGGGTTTTCTAGGAGAAATACTTAATGATAAACTATTTAAAATACAAAAGGGGGCCGGGTGCGATGGCTCACACCTATAATCCCAGCATTCTGGGAGGCCAAAGTGGGTGGATCACCTGAGGTCAGGTGTTCGAGACCAGCCTGGAAAACATGGTGAAACCCCATCTCCACCAAAAAATGCAAAAGTTAGCTAGGCATGGTGGCGCACGCCTTAGTCCCAGGTACTTGGGAGGCTGAGGCAGAAGGCTTGCTTGAACCCAGGAGGCAGAGGTAGCAGTGAGCCGAGATCGTGCCACTGCACTCCAGCCTGGGTGACAGAGCAAGATTCCATCACACACACATACACACAAAGACAAAAAAAGAGGAAACCAAACTAAACCACTTGGGTTAATAGCAGATAAGAAAGAGGATGTAGAAAAGTTTTTCTGATGTATTATTCAAGAAGTTAAGATTCTCTAGAATTTTATATCATGCATCTTAAATGATAATGTCCATGGTTCAGGCAAGTTATGCCATTACAAATCACATTATTGACTTTGGCAGTAAGAATGTTGAAAAAATTATTTTGATTCTCCTCCTCTGTAAACTAACCCCCTCGTGTGTGAGTCTTCTTATAGGAAGAGCTGTGTTCTCCCTACCCCTCTCACCTGACCTCTAAATTCTTCCAAATGAACTTCTCCAAAGCGGAAATACTGCATCCAAGTAGCCAAAATTTGCTTCATTTTGAGGCACTGAGTGCTACTTTTATACCAAACCATGTAGCTGTGTCTTGAGTCCTTTCCTATGAGATTTGGTGATCTCCAAACAACAGTTTAATAAACGCAAAACTTCCAGGGCACATTACTCAAAAGAATTAGTCAGCTGGCTGCAGCTAAACAACAGACCTGATAGACTAAACTGAAATAAATACTGCTCTCAGATAAGCTGCATCTGTTGTGTGAGTATGGTTTTAATCACTGGAGCCAGGAAAAAAATGAAGTCTTCCAGCATTTGTATTTTCCCACAGTTATAGAAAGACGAGTAACAGGAAAGAGAATCAAGAGACAATTTGAGCTTCAATTTGGCCACCAAAACTAACGTTAAAGCAAATATTTAATTTAATTTAGGAGGTTTGTGTTTTCTATTAATCAGCAAATTTGGGTGGGGGGTATACTTATTAGGTTATCTGGAAGGTTTTCTTGGTGCCTGAAATTATATAAACTTGGCAATTTTGTTAGTTTTTACATGTAACTGCTTCAATATAATTGTGGGATGTATTTTGTGAAAGTCAAAATTATTTCTACTGATTATTATTTAATATATAGTATAACCCCACCTGTGGATGAGTGATTCTGTGAGAAGACCGCCAATGAGAATACAGTGCTATGAACAAGGCTACTTTCTTATGAAATTATGTAAAAATTGGCAATCTAGAAAGTGTAGCTGATACTGCCAGTGTAAAATTTAGATATATTTGAAAAATATTTTCATCCCACTGGAATATCAGTTATAGTGTGCTTATTGTGAAACACACACACATGTATGCACACACACACATATATATATTACTTGGTGGAATGGGGGTGTGAGTTAAATACTTTAGGTTATTTCATTTAAAAAAAAATTACAATCTTGATGCATTTTCATTGGGATTACCTATCATACCTTTCTTTTTAGGAAGAAGGCATAAGTTCTAGCTATATCCCAGAAGGTACCTACTCATAAAGGATTTTTTTCTCTTTGTCAGTTAAAACATGACAAAGAGCTATCTTGTGACTTCTCAGATAGCTCTTTGGAAAGTGGAAGAGGACTACTTTCAGAACCTTTGAAGTTGTTATGCAAATAGAGCATTCGTAATCCTATTAGCCAGAATTCTTATCTATCACTTGAATGAGTCTCTTGGAAAAGTTGTGTTGGTAAGGAATTAGTCCCAGTTGCTTCACAAGTTAAGTCAGCCAACACTATAGCAGCCCAAGAGATTTTGGCTGGCCCCTCTTCCAGTTTTCTCTGGCTTTAATCAAGAAAGTTACTGTTAGATGCTGCCTTTGCAGTCCAAAGATGTACAGCTATCCACTTCGCACGAATAAGTTGGGATGACTTTATAATAATTTCTTTGTCATCGTGACCAAATTTTATGTATCAGTTACTTCAGGAACATTGCACAGATATTGGCTTGAGTATCCTATTAGCACTTGGATCCGGGTGCCAAGTTTGAATGACGTATGTGTGTTTAATAAGCTCCTGCCTGTTTTCTCCCAGACACCGAGACATGTGACTATGGCTGGCACAAATTCCAAGGGCAGTGCTACAAATACTTTGCCCATCGACGCACATGGGATGCAGCTGAACGGGAATGCCGTCTGCAGGGTGCCCATCTCACAAGCATCCTGTCTCACGAAGAACAAATGTTTGTTAATCGTATGTACCAAATAGACATGGGTTTCCTGGAACTTCACTCATTCTCATCACTGTCTTAGTTTTGTCTGTGTCCAAGTGAAAAAAAGTAGCATTTTCAATCACAATACAACTTATCAGATCCCTCAACTGTGAATTACTTAAAATCATCTCACCCGTGTTAAGTCCCCCATTTTGGGAAATATTCAGCTATAATATAAGTAGACATTTATTAGTCTACCAGCAGTAATAGGCGAAACACATGCTGTAGGTTGAATCATAAGAAATTGCTATTTGATAATTTTAAAATTTACAAAAACAGCCAATTCTTACGGCTCAGTAGAATTCTTGCTATGGTCATACTTTTGTAGTCTCTATTTTCAATATGTATATGCCTGTCCAAAGTGACAGTTGCTTTCAGTTATTTTTATCCTGCTAATTAAAATTGAATTGTTAATAACAGCACCCTAATCTTACCTTTTGGACACATTGATTCTCATTCAAGTTTCTAAATATTTTAAACTGTGGAAAGTGAGCTACATCCTAAGAACTTGAATAGGTGGAGATTGAAAGCTAGTGCAAGTTAGTATCAGAGCTGTTTAATAACTTCTTCAACCAGCAAAAAGGAGGGCAACTAGTTTTTATGTAGCAATATGTAGAAACTTGTGGCTCATAAAGCATTTTTTTAAAGAGATGGTGTCTTGCTATGTTGTCCAGACTTGTCTTGAGCTTCTGGACTCAAGTAATCCTCCCACCTCTGCTTCCCAAAGTGCTGGCATTATAGGCATGAGCCACCATTCTCAGCCTCGTGAAGCATTGTTTGATGTTCTATTAATTATTTTCTCATGATGCCTACTATCTTTTAGAAGTTTGTTAATTTGTAATCTGTGATAGAGGTTCGTTTAACTTTACCGTGTGTTATCATTGCCAGTGACTCACCTCATGATATTTTTGAGGATAAATTTGTGGAACTATCTAATCTAGGTATTCACTAAGTAAAATGCTTTGAGAAGAAACACTTCCAGAATGAGGGTAGCATGGATAAGATCTAGCACATTTTACTGGGTCACTGAATTTTTGCCAATGGCATCACTTAACAACAGCTAAAAAACAGAAATTTTCTATCATGAGTAAGGATGAAAAAAATTTAATTATAATAAATTGCTAGGAAAATTATTGTCTATGTCCGATATTTTAATGTTTCACAGTGTTTGCACATTAACTTTTTCATTTAAAGCACATTGGGCAGAACAAAAAAGATAGGCTAGGAGAGATTTTTTTATGAGCAACTAAATAAAAATCCAACCAGTAAAGAGAATGCATGATTCCAGCTGAACATAATTGTCTTTGATATATTTTCATACATGTATGGAAAAAGTAGTACAAATATCTGTGTGGTTTCCTATCCCTTAGGTGTGGGCCATGATTATCAGTGGATAGGCCTCAATGACAAGATGTTTGAGCATGACTTCCGCTGGACTGATGGCAGCACGCTGGTAAGATGCCTTTGAAAATGATGTCAAGTTCTACATTCGGGAAACTTGGTACTGTGCACTGATTGCACATTACAGAGGGTGCATTAGAGACTTGCTCGAGATCACTCAGTGAAACAGGGAAGGGTTAGAAGAGTTCCGAGCTAACTGACCCAACTATTCAGTACTCTCTTCAATAGTTGGTTCTCTTTAAAAGAGGAGTTTACCAATCACGAGGTCAGGAGTTCGAGACCAGTCTGACCAATAAAAAAAAAAAGAGTGTACCAGATTTCCATCAAACCAGAAAATTACTAGAATTGCCTTGGGTCTGTCTTTCACATAAGCTTCAGAGCAAAAACAAAAAGAATAAATGTAGGAGAAAAGTCCTTTTTAAAAAATACCTTTCCCTCTTAAATACTTGCACTGGAAATCTGCTATAAGGCATGGCTCATTTTTACCCAAGCAAAAATATTCACTTTTTTTTTTATCTTAAAGAAGATTGTTGATATGGTCTTGTGAATCTCTGCTGACTAATTACATATTTCAACTTTTTTTTCTATTTTGTTTGAAGAAAGAAGTGACTTGGAAATGCTGGCCACAACTTTGAGTAGGCTGTAATAGGTTCTTAGAACAGGTGAAGCTGTTTTGAGTCGCTCCTACTAAACTCAAATGAATCTAATTTTTTTAGAAAGTATTCAGATGTGATTGGCTATACTAGTGGTATCAGTGCTGGCTGTTCATTAGAATCACCTGGAATATGTAATGGAAAACTCGTGCTTAGGCCTTCTCCCAGGTTCATTATAGCAAAACCTCTATCCGCTGTATTTTCTCAGCGTTCCACAGGTAATTCTGAGATGCAAAGTTTTCCACTGGGCTAGAGAGTAAGTGTAAATTAAATTCTAAATTAGAAAATAAGTAAAAAATTGAAAATAACTTTAAAGGCCTTTTTTTGTGTGTGAATTACTTAGGTAATACTTCAGTTTCATTCATTATCTACCCCTTGTTTGGATTTAATAAGCTTGACAAAATATAAGGTTTATTCTAGAATAGATGCCAAAGTAGTCTCTGCTTTTGGAAATTCTGCTGTCTTAAGTGAAGCTTCTCTGTGCTCTTGGGGACACAATACTCACTTTATTTACATGTCAGCCACTGCATTAAGCACTTGCATGTGTTCATTCCCTACAGTGACTTTTAAGAGAGGCATTGGGTTTTCCTTCACCTATTTTACAGGAAAAGAAAGGGAAGGTCAGTTAGTTTGTGCTATTTGCCCGGAATCACAAAGCTGTTAACGGATGAAGCCAGAATTTGAACTTAGGCCTATCTCCAAAGCCACAGTTTCTTCTGACTGGTACCTCCTTGGCTTTAAAAAGCCTGTATCCCTTATTACATTTTTTGCTTTGAGCAACCCCAAATAAGGCCTGAATTTCTCTCTCTGTCACCACTGTTTATGTTTAATCAGCACTGTTTCACTGTTTGTCATTCAAGCTCATAAGCAGGTTCTTTGGCAAGATGTGAGAAAAATAAGGAAAATAGGTTATTCTTAAAATATGTTCCCAGTAAGCTATAGGAACCACAACCTTAGAATCAGTAGGCTCATTTTCTTCTATTAATAATTGTCCTAGATGGATGTATTGGATGTGTGTCCACATTCGTTGCCTCTTTATGTTTTCATTTTGCTGTACTTAGTGGGATAATATTGGTCCATTAGATTAATAACGATTGGTACGGCATGAATCCTTATATTACATTCATCTTAATTGAAGATAATTTTGTTCTTATTAATTTAATTTCTAAGTGAACATATGATTAAGAGGATTATTTCTATATATTATAAACTGTTTTTTATAATTTCATTAATGCATATTATACAGCATATGCATGTAATGAGTTTTCTTTGTTAAATGTGTACTTCATTCTTATGGAATAAATTGGGTTTTAGGATGCCCACTATTAAGTCTACCTCCCACAAATTTCCCTTATTTATAGCCCAGTGAAAAGTGCAGGGTTTTGTGAGCCCGCATCATGAATACAGAAGCTGGCATGCCCAGGACTCAGCTGGCCATTTCTATCTAGTTACTGCTTATGTGTGCCTTGCAGATGCAGGCCATGACATATATCAGAGTGTGCCTATTGTTTGGGTTCCTGTATCTTCCAGCCCTGAGCCTAGAATAGCTGCATTTGGCCAGGTGGAGTGTATGAAAAATCTGTTTTTCCTACACACTGACCTGACTGAACCAAGCCCCATCTATTTCTAATCTGTCATTGGTTATGTAGATTTGATGTACGTGTTTTTATTCTTAGCATGTGTGTGTATTCTGGTCTCTCCCTTAGCAGTTTACCTCTTCAAAGAAGTAATTGTTTTCCCTGCTTTTTACTTCTCATGGTGTCTGAGATAAAGTGTTATCCTTTATTCCTCTGTGTTTGGTTAAAGAGACTTTATATTGGCCTATATCTGGCAGCTGTGTGGGTTCTGTAGAATATCTTAGGAAATTTCTCTTTTCTGCCAAGTGCCATACAGGTGAACTTAACTCATCTCATGCCATTATTTCTCTACACCAAAGCAAGACAACTCAGCTAGTTTTTGTCTGTGTCTATTAATTTTTAATGTAAGTACACAAATCCTCTGAAAGAAATAACAATGACCATTTCCATAGTCTAGAATGGTCCTAAACATGGTAAATTAGTGAGCATTGCACCTTGTCAAAAAGAAATATTGATTTTCCTCAGAAGCTTCCAGAGGAAGATAACATAAGCTGACATAGATAACTATACAACATAAACAAGAACCTTACTCTTAATTAGTTGGCACTTTCACTTGAAACATAAGGATTATGGAGAATGCACTGAGGGCCTTCCTTTGAAGAAGACGCATGATGAAATGTATTAACAAGCAAAATTTATCAAAGAAATGACACAAGTAAATCCAGAAAAAAGCTCTGACAGACCCTTGGTTTCTTCTTAATTCACTCTGTGTAAAATAAAAGTGTGCTAAGGAGTGTCCCTTAACTTTGAACATTCTGGAAGAGAACAGACCATCTGTCCCAGAGCCTGCCTCCCTCGTTTTTGACTGATCTCCTGCCCACTTTCTTGCCTTTGTAACCACCCTTTCCTCTATCCTTTTCCTCTCTGACGCAGCCTAGGTGTCCCTTAAACTTGTTTGTAGTTTTTTTCTACAGTCACCATCCCCTTAATGGGTTCCATATGTGTGCAGGCCTTTGAATGAAATCCTTCTCCTTGGTTTCGCTGTTTACTCCAAGGTTTTTGCTTTTGAAAATATCCCTAACAGTGGAGTCTTCGTCGGGGGAAGCAGTATCTGCTTATACTTGGAATGGTGTTAATTTGACTGTGTGCGGTTTTAAGGGCTTTGTTTATGTTTTGGAGTGATTTCTCTCCTCTTCCACATCCTCCTTCCCTCCGTTTTCTCTTTGAAAGATTTATTAGAGCTTCTCTGTCTTGGACAGTAGAACAGTATTAAAACAAAAAGAACCTTTCATATTTACCTTAAACTATCTTTTGATAGTTTTACAATCCAGTAAGAACAGACAAGTTTATATTAAGTCTCAATTTCAATGATCCCTTTTACTGAAATAATTAAATTTGCCTTTCAATAAACTTACAGTATAAATGTATCATATTTAATATGATTATCTATGCAGCTAGACTAATTCAACTAATATACTAAATTAATGATGTTGTTTGACCAAGTTATCTAAATTGCCCTTATTCTTGAAATTCCAATGGATTCATTCCACATTACTGGCCTCTGTAATAGGATATTGACATCATTGATAAAATGCCAAATTCTTATGTCTGTTTTATTTTCAAAATCTATTACTTTTTTTATTTGGGGGTTTGCCCAGTAAATTTCACAAAAGTGAATTCATGAATAAAATTATGCCTAGGCTTATCCTTGTGATTTATATTAAGATTATTTTCTTTTAATGCATTTCAATTTTTACTTTGTCACTTGGCTTTCTCCTAACCCAGTTATTCTTTAACTTGACTATTGTTAACTTGACTGTTATTCTCTGTAGCAAAATGCACCTATTGCTTTATTGGAAACCCTAACAAATAACTTCACTAATGAATTACTTTTCTTGTCACCCAAGGAATATCTTCAAAGACACTCAGTTAAACCATCCAAGTTAAATATACATTAAAGTTGGCGAACTTAAACAAACTGTTCTTATCTAGCTTATATACTATTAGCTGACTTTTAAGTTCCTTCTTTAACCAACTGTTAAATGAATGACTAGTCAGAGTGTTTTTCTTCAGATCTGTTTTCCAGTGCTCCTGACCTTTTCCTTCCCTGGCTCTGAACTCTTATTACTCCCTTAAAATTCTTCAGTGTCTGCTCATTGCCTTTGGTATAAAGTTTTAATTATTAGTATGGCAGACAAAGCTATTTCACTCTGCCTGCCACTTCCTAAAGCTACAGCATCTCAAAAATACTTTCAGTTACGGGAATAAGCCATGACTTCTTACTCCTGGGGGGCTTTGCTAATACTGGCCCTAGCGTTTAGCATATTCTCATGTCTTATCCTAATTTCATCTTACAAACAGTCAAATACCCTGCAGAGCCAAGGGTCTCTTTCCAGGAAGCTTTCCTTGCGGGATATGACTATGAGCTCCTCTTCTGTGCTCCCACATCCTTTTTTTCCTCTTCCCATCCTAACTCAGGCCCCTGTAAAACTGACTTCCTGACACTGAGCCTTCTGAGATAGGAATTAACTATCGTCTCTGTTTTTTCAGCAGCTAGCAGAGTAGTTGACATAGAATAGATATTTAATAAATGTTTGAATAAGCAAGTGATAATTAGTATACACACATTGCTAAGCCAACTCTTATCTTTTGAATCCTGAAATGAACACATTATGTCTTTCGGCTGAATCTCTGTTTGACATTTCTTGTTTACCTAAATTAAAGATTTTATTTAAAATTGTACCAGTATGAAAAACATCAAAACATAATAGATGGGTTTTATGGTGAAAATACCCAAAAAAAAAAAAAAAAAAAAAAGATGTTCCTTAAAAGTGGAAGTATATAGCTGAACATAATGCATCTTAGAAAAGTATCAGCCCAAAGGAAAACAAGTGTTTTCACTAGAAATGAGAACAATTTTGTCCATGGTTGTCCTAGAAACACCTTTGCAATAAACTTTGGAAATTAAAAATGGAAAGTAAACTTTCAGACTCTGCCACCCCTGCAGGTTTGAGTTACATCAGGGCAGGTTTTCCGTGAAATTTTAAGAAACCAACAATTACTCAGAACTTTGGAGGAGGATTTTTTTTCCACATAGCACATATTCAGTAGGTATACTTTCTGAATAAAAATGAGTTTTAAAACCTAATAATTTATATCCAAAATGGAGTGAAACAACCAAAAGAAAATATTACTCCTAAATGTTATCAGCTCATTTTATTTGTAGATGCTTTGGCTTAGGATGGTTTGGTTGCCTAAGGTAAGATAGGGCTTCATTTGTAAATCCACTATCTGAGGCTGTTTATTCAAGTGCAGAGAAAACCAGACAGGCAGTGAACATTATCACTATACTTCCTGGCAAAATGATTTTCACAACATTGTTTTCAACTACAGACTATAGTGTCTATGGGACAGCCCAATTAAGGAGCTATCAGAAACTCTTACATGCCTTCATCATACTGTTCTGTCTGATTAACCTCCCCAACAAGTGGTTTAAAATCAAACTGTGGAACTCAGAGATTTAAAGCTGTCATATTTCTATATTCTCTCTTGGACCCTCTGGAGTAAGATTCTCACAAGGGGATTCTCTGGGCTCCACACTGCTCCTTGCTCACCTTTCTTCAGTGATTCCCCCAGCACCATCAATGCTGACCCTTTCCCACTGGACGTTGGCTTCTTCAGTGGATCAGATGCAGTTACTTTAAAGGGAACCATCACCTTAGCTGGCCATGTGTAGAGGTTGAGGACTGAATAAAACTGACAATGCCATTCCATTTTTAAAATATTGAGGTGCTTTTGGAAGATTTAGTTTGTTCTGCAGAAAAAGCCCTGATTTTATTGTTAAACATTTAAAAAAAATTCTCTGCATCCCCTTCACTTGTTTTACTTCTGTCATCTCTACATTGTCAGGATGCAAATGTCACCCCCCTACCAGGCTGCTGACTTTCCTGCTTCCTGGGAAGTTGTCATGACTTCCTTCTTCTCAATTTCCATTCTACTGTTGAGAGAAAACAGAGGCTTTCTCTCTTCTGCATTTGTCCAAAGCTGGTCAGGAAGTTCTAGAACGAGTTACTAAACCACAGATCCATAAATATCTTATTTTCTAGCTCTAATCAACTCATCTTGCTATGAGTTATGATATAAACTAAAACAAAAAAAAACCTAATTGATAGGACAAGTAGTGCAATTAATTATACAACTAACCTTCATTACTTAAATTCTTCTTAAAAATATTTCTGGAAGATAACTCGATTTTGCGTTTTGTTTTTCATTTTGGTAAGCATAGTTCGGCTTTGGCGACTTGACACACCTACAATTTCCAACACCCGCTTGTTCCCTTTCACCAACTGATTAGAGTTGATGCAGAGGAATGGCCAGATGTGTGGATTTGACTCTAAATCCAGTGGCCCCTTCTTCTTTCACAAATAAACACACCAGTCTGTCAAGCAAACTATTGTGAGAAGAGCCGGCTTTGAAAAAGGTAGAAACAATAAAGAAATAGCCCTTAGCCCAGGAAGAGACACTTAAAAGAGGCAGAAAAAAAAAGGAGTAACAAATCACAGACCATAAACCATTATTCTTTTTCTGCAGCAATGTATCATTATTACCTTTTCATAAACACGAGGTTCCTATGCCCTTTCCTCTCCCAAATGTCTTGGGCGTTGAAAAGAGAATACCGAGTATTAACTAATTCCAGTGCTTTCTAAGCTTGTTTGTAGGTTTCTGCTCATTTGAAAGGATTTCATATGATTTGGCAGAAAAACAATGCAAAACAGAAGCCCACATCAAAACTTTGAGTTTTCCTTTTCCTACCTGGAGATCTTAAAGGACTTTCTGTCGAACATTTGCAGAAGGATGTGTGACAGCTGTGGTGTGGCATTAGCTCTAAGTCAAATACCATTTCTCTGTGAACAAGTCACACTGCATATCAACATTAATTTAATTATGTTAAACTTCACAGGCTTTATTATATTAACCCAAAAGCCAAGGAAAACATACGCTCTTTTTTCATCCCTTAACACATTACTCATGAGTGGGAGAATTCTCAGATCCCTTTCTGCAAAAGACTACTGAGTTTTTAATGAAAATTTTGACTTGTGCTGCAGTTTAATTTGATTTGAAATCAAGAACTGATTCTTCTGATTCTAAATGTGAGCAATTATGAGTCATAGATTAGTTCTAAAACACAACCCTACCCTCTGCTTTGTCTTTAAGTTCAGATAGCTAGTGGTGGGTTGAACAGCCAGAAGAACAATATTTATTTGCTACTGGAAAATCATTTTATAATTCACAAGATTGTTATAAAAAATAAGAAAAGAAGATTTAGTGCAGTAGCATCTCACAGATGCTTTTCCAACAGTGTCCCATGCAACTTTTAAATCACATGGAGATATTTAAATCTAATTGCTAATTAGTTTAGGGCAATGCATAACCATGGAAAGGGCCAAAAGAAAAAAAAAAAGGTTTGAATGAGTTTTGGCAGTCTCTCCTTACATTTGGATCGTTAGCACTTAATGACTGAAGACCTGTGCAAACAAGCTTGGGGTAAAGGAGCCTACTGGCACCATTCATTCTATGGATTAAATGCAAGTTGCTCTGGGGGCCTGGGCCTGAGGCCCCCTCTTTCACAGTGGTCTCACAGTTCGAGTAACTCACATCCTTCTGAAAATGCTGTTGATAATTACTGCTTTGTAGGGCAGTGAGCTCACACTATTA
This sequence comes from Saguinus oedipus, assembly GCA_031835075.1. Classification (NCBI taxonomy): domain Eukaryota; kingdom Metazoa; phylum Chordata; class Mammalia; order Primates; family Cebidae; genus Saguinus; species Saguinus oedipus. The sequence goes on from CM063170.1 coordinate 146,873,941, forward strand.
CACAAGATTAGTGCTGTTCTCAAGAGCTGGCCAGATTGTCTTTCCCGCATAGAAGTTTGCCAGCTAGGAAAATAATGGGCATATTGCCACTTTAACAACTATCAGGAGACCCCAAGTTAGTTTTTCTTCCCTTCAGCATATTCATGTTTCTAGGATCCAACTCCAGGCTGCCAGCATAGGGTAGTGACACCCAAACAAACGTCTCTTTCTCCTTTAAAACAAAGCTGCTCTTTTCTTTTCGGTTGTCGGTCAGCGAATTACCCCGTTCAACTAAAGACAGCAGCAAAACCATAACCTCCCTTAAAACATAAATAAATAAGGACCCAGAGTAGACTAACCTTAAGCAAGTACAAGGATCAGAAGAAGGTTTCTCTTTACCTCTCAGGGAAGTCATTTGCCCCTAACAAACGAGACAAAGTTAAACGCACCGCTCCCCCTCTGGACTGCAAACAAATGCCTATTGTGTAGGCCAGACATGTAGGGATAAAAAAGTCATTTTAAAGTTACCAAATGTTTTGATTTCTGTAATAAGTAGTCCTCAGAGCTTCTTTTCAGATAATCATTTGACCCGTGTTCTGAAAGGCTGGGGCTAACCCCAAGTGGTTATTCTGTTTGTTATTTAGTGAAAAGATGGTTTCTTATCAGCGTGTGCGTGTTTCAAACAGGTACCTGTCCTCTTGGGAGAGTGATTTCTATTTGGAATTTGCCTTTATACTTTGGTGGTTATCTGCTTGCCCTTGGCATCCAGTGTATTTGGATTGAATTTTGTAGCTATGGGAATACAGCAATGGCAATACAGGCCGCAGGTGATGAAAAGAGTTTGCGCACAAAGAAGTCAGCTCTGACTGCAGGTGTCATGTTTTCATAGCTAATCTAGATAAATTTTTACTTAAAAACATACTAACGTTGATTCACACTGTAGGCATTGCATTTGTGTGCTTAGGTGTTTATCTATCATCTGACCTGTCGTAAGGATATTAGGGGGACACATTTGGCTTTGGTTCTGATGCAATTTCACCACTGATGTAAATCATCTGATAATTTTAAAAGACAGAATGGAAAAGAATAAACTACTGTAACTGAACATTTCAGTCAGAAAATTCAGATTATAGATACAACGGCCTGCAACAGAGTAGACTGCAATCAGGTTGATAAATACCGATTCGCTGAGGTCTGTCTTCTTGCAAAGTATTCTCTTTGTGTTTTCACTCACAAAACTGAGAGAACATATCCCAGACAATCTTTTAATATATATATATATATATATATTTTTTTGCCACATGGAGCACATAATCATGATTTTGGGGAGGTGGGGTGGTAGTCTAAGTTCTCTTTTGTTAAGTGATGGAGCTGTTAATTCCTAATATAAGAATGGATATATATCACCACCTAGTGGTTGTATCATATTTTGAGTTTCAAAACCACATTTACAGAACTCCACCCAGATACACACAGAAGTAATACTGTCTGTAAATTAAGTTCCTGTAGCTTTGAGTAGTTTTTAAATTCTAGTATAAATTGCATAATATTGTGATCCTGAAAGTTAAACGTGAAATGAGAGGGTTTTTCAAATGCTGCATGAAGCTGATGCATGTAGTCAAATGCTTAGTAAAATCCTAGCAACTAAGGCAAATATTAGGACCTGTCTGTCCTGTGTTTTCACTTTATACACAACAGTAAACCCTGCAAAAAGTTTTTCTTGGCTAGTTTCCTTGGGAAGTGAACCGAGAGGGCTTTTGTGGGTTTTTTTTAAATGATTTTTTTTTCAACTGTGAACTAAATTAGCGATGTTTGGAGGAAAACAGAGTAAGTGAAGAGCAGTGATGAAACCGTTCAAGAAAAAAACTTCCAAATTATAGTTCGAAGCTCAGCAAATTCTCCCAACAATTAAAATAATATATTATGAATGACTGGTGACTAGACACATGTCAAGAATGGTTTGTCCCAATGGGATGTGCTTGGCAAAATCCTTAATTGGTCATTCAATGTAATCTAAACTATGGTCAATTTTAAAGAACAAAAGATGACTGCACCTAAGCTGAAAAATCATAGATAATACGTGAATAGATATAGAGAGGGTTGGAAGGTAGGCCCTTGGCAGTTACAGATTCAAGATTTTCAGTTCCAGTTATACGTGAGATCCTGAAGGTCTACAGTATGAAATCATTTGTACATTTGGCCCAGGCACAAATTTGAACTGTACCCAATGACTGGCTAGTGTGTAAAACTCTTGGTGAGCTCTCAAGTCTACCTGTTGGATAGCTTAGTTTTCCCATCGCAAGAAGTGGGTTGCTGTCTACTCTGCTGACCATTTTCAATGTTCTCCACTGTATTTACGGCAGGAAATGATCTGCTACACGGGTGTGTGTGAATAGAAGCATTCCCAAGTCTTAAGTCTTAGGCACTTCTTTAATGTCAAGAAGTAGTTGTGTGTTTGTGAGTGTGTGTGTGTGTGTGTGTGAAAGAGAGAGGGAGAGAGAGTCTCAAATTTATGACTCACAATAATATGAACTTTAATTTTGTCTAGTGTCTATGAAATTTCTGTGTTCTTTTTGTTTGTATTATATGATTTAGGAGCCAGTAGAGAGGAAAAGAAATTGAAAGATTCTAAACAGAGTGTCTGACTCTTCTAGAGAAGCAGTGCTCTTTGATTGTTCTTTGTAATTATTTGACCAAGTTAAGGAATTGTGAAATCTCAGTGAAAAGAACTTGAAATGGGTTGAGTATGATGAAGAAGCGCTAGTTATCAATTAGGTTTTGATAAGAACAATTGCTCTTAAAAATTCTTAGTCTTTTGCTCATAGATGGATTTGCTTCTGTATGTGACATGCAAGGGCCAGCTGGGACTTGACTGTGAAGCAGTAACTGATACTGGATGGTCTTATTTCCTTTATTTAACTGAAAGTAGTACTGAAGATGAATCCAAGACAACTGTTTTTGTTTTTTTAACACAAAGAAGGAAAAAAAAAAAACTCCTGTTTTATTTCTAAATCTTGTCTATTTCTGAAAATCTGCTTTTTTAACTTTTACAAAAAGGCAGTTATCCATCTCTGCATAAGGAAAAGGTCAGTTAGTGTACATTATATTTTTATCATCAGCTTGTTTTGTTCGTGCTTGTGATGCTAGTTATCTGTTGAGATTTTAAGCCATCAATCGTGGCCATCTGGTGTCTATATTAAAAGATAAAGGATCATCTGGTATTTCTGACTGACAGTTCGGACTTCCTAGACACTATGTAGTCAGAAATTCACCCTGAACAGATGTAAACCTCATCTGAATTTAGTAGATTGTTGGTAACTTTCAAACGCAGAGACCTCTCCCCACTCCCCACACACAATCATCTTTTTTTTTTTTTTCTGGTATGGTGAATTAAGTTGGAGACTTGCAAAGAGCTGGGAGGTAGAGAAATAGCTCTCTAACCATTCTGAGCAAGAAAAATAGTTAAATCCCTCTGAGACACGTGGAATTGAGGTCACTCTCTGAGGGTTAAGGATGCTGGCATGCACAGAAGTCATGTGCACTGCAGAAGACCTGTAGAGTGAGTCTCCCCTTTTGTGTTATTGTGAGACAGAAATAAATTTTTGACAAATACAGATTATTTGGAACAAAATAATCAAAATATTTAGAGTTTGATAGACTTCGATGAATAGTCAGTCTGCTCTGAGTTTTCCCCCTCTGTTGGGATTCGTTCACAATAAGTTCTCTGGTTTGTGGAGACAATTTTCATGTGAAAGTCATATTTATTAGCTGTTAGATTTTGTCCAGGGTTTTTTGAATCATTTTATTATTTTGGCAGCTGATTTGCTTGCATTCAATTGGGGGAAAAAGAAAGAAAAACAATAACTGAAAAGTGACTGATTCCAGCTTAATCGAAATGGTTGTCCTTTTTGGCATGTTATTACAGACCTGGAGAGCTAGTTATTTTATTGGACTCTAAAAAGAAAGCATTTTATCATATATTATCCAGCATTAAGCAATTATGTGCTAGATATAAAATAATTATCTCTTAATAAAATGCAAGAAAATTTTACATCTGAGTTGGCTTTCCTCTACATCAACTATTTGATTTTTTCTTTTTTTGACTGAGTCTCACACTGTCGCCCAGGCTGGAGTGCAATGTTCTGATCTCAGCTCACTGCAACCTCCGCCTCCCAGGTTCAAGCAATTTTCCTGCCTCAGCCACCCAAAACAGCTGGGATTACAGGCGCCCACCACCACGCCCAGCTAAGTTTTTGTATTTTTAGTAGAGAAGGGGTTTCATTACATTGGCCAGGCTGGTCTCAAACTCCTGACCTTGTGATCTGCCTGCCTTGGCTTCCCAAAGTGCTGGGATTACAGGCGTGAGCCATCTCACCTGGCATCTATTTGATTCTTATGTCACAATTTCCTCTGCCTTCAGAAGAGAGTGAAAGTGCAAAGTAATTTTAGGATTCTCATTCAGGTATAGTGGTGATCTAATTCTTGTCCCTGGGGAGGCAACAACAGTTTGAGATGTATGGTGGGGAACTTGAGTCTCTGAGGCACAGACAAACATGCAGGGGAGTGACCAGCATTTATTTTTACCTAAGGGGTTAAAATGAATTTCCCCAACCCATGCTGGCTCTGGGAATAATTCTTAGTTTGCACATTCAGCTTTAGAAGAGAGTTGATCCAGGATAGATCACTCAGGATGCTTGTTCATAATTACAAGTGAAGAGCAAAGAAATCCAGATGGGAGATACTGAGTTTTCATTTGCTAATTCCAGGAATCTATATTTCTGTATGTATAAGACACCATATTGTGCAAGAAGATCTTTTACATTCTTAGAACTCAGAATGGATTCCCTGAGAAGGGATATCTTCTTAACACTTTAGCGAAAAGAAAAGTACATTATTGAAGCTAAAGTTAAATATTTATTTTTTTATACTCTGTCCCTGTAAGTAATGTTAATTTAAATAGGGCTATAAAGAATTCAGAAGGACACAAAGAAAACTGGAGTTTTCTTTGCTAAGTCAGTTTGGCAATAACATGAAGCAAAATCAAAACATCCTAGCCAAGATAAATCTGCACAATGGAACGATCAGATATGAGGTAATAGTGTGACATGCCTGTGGGTATCAGACATTCTTGTAAAAACCACAGAGCTAAAATTTGGTCCTGCACCATTACACCACAGCTCTGCCAAGCAACAACAGGAACACTGGTTTTAAGTCATTGCTGCAAGCCAAATGTAATTCTCACCCAAAACAATTAAATCTTTTACCAGAGGCCTGCATCTGGGCAGTTTGAGCCCTGAGAATCACTTGAGTGGCATGGAATCCGAATCTCATTTCAGTCTGAAAATGAGATGGTTATTGTTCAGATCAGGAGGAAGTGTCAGCTGAAAATACAAGGCAATCAAGTGACTTTGGTAACTTGAAATGGGCTAAGAAATTTGTATTTTTTGTGAGATATACACATATCATTTTAGAAAATTGTTTTTAGCAATTAGAGAAATAATTCTCACCCTGGAGCACTTGGAAAAAAGTTCATATCTCTCAGACATAAACTCTGGAAGATTTTACTGCATTAGCTTTTAGTCTTTTATACACACACACACACACACACACACACACACGCAAACACAAACACACACATACATATACCCATACACAGCTGTATCTTTGAAGAATAAATGAAGAAATGAAGCAAACACAAGACACACACACATGCATATACCCATACACAGCTGTATCTGTGTCTGTGTCATACACAGATACAGCTGTGTATGGGTATATGCATGTGTGTGTGTGTTGTGTTTACTTATACAGAATATAAGTAAAATTTGTATCATTATTACATAATTTAACACTTCTTTTACTATCTCCCATTTCTTTTATTCTTTAAAGAAAATGTTAAATGGTGATATAATATTCTATTTGTCTATTAATAATTTATTGAACATATGTTCACTCTATAAATTGTTTTCCCTTTACTGCTAATAAGCGTGGTATTTCATATAAAATGTCATTCGCATCTCTGATTATTTTTTAGTATAGAATTTTAAAAGTGGAATTTGAGGGTCCAAAAGCAGTAATTTTTTGAGGCTCCCGATATGCATTGCTAACTGTTTTTCTAGAAAGGTTATTAATTTCCACTAGCTATGTCTGTAATATTTGCTAGCAGCAAGCAGGATCTTTGATTAGGGATTGTGTAGGTTGGGAATAATGAAATACCCTCTGTGGCTCATTATTTCTAAATATCAAAAACTGTATATTAAACAACGTAAGTATGTACCATAGTTTCTGGCACTGACGATACAGTAGTGAGCAAAATAAACCAAAGCCCTGTCCTCAATGAGTTTACATTCTACTAGGGAGAAAAAAATGCAACAAATAAGTACATTATATAGGATGTTAGAATATGATGAACGTTATAAAAAAAGGAATCAAGAAAGGGAGATGGCACAGTGTAGGTAAGGACAGAATGAGGGAGTATTGTACAATGTACACCTAGTATTAGGATGTTGGGAAAATTTTCACCTTTGAGGACATTACTGGTTTCCTATGAGACTAATTAGAAAGTAAGCTAGAAAATATTGTGCTCCAAAATCCAAATTTAATATTTAGGAAATTCTGGAATCTTTGACCATAGAGAGTACTAAAGATAGATTATTGTTTATTTTAATGGAGTTCTGTTCTTTGGTTTTTAATTTTTATCCCACTTTAATTCATTCATTAAAAACAACTTAGTTCTTTTTTTTTTTGAGACAGAGTTTTGTTCTTGTTACCCAGGCTGGAGTGCAATGGCGCGATCTCGGCTCACCGCAACCTCTGCCTCCTGGGTTCAGGCAATTCTCCTCCTTCAGCCTCCTGAGTAGCTGGGATTACAGGCACGCGCCACCATGCCCAGCTAATTTTTTGTATATTTAGTAGAGACGGGGTTTCACCATGTTGACCACAATTGTCTCGATCTCTTGACCTTGTGATCCACCCACCTCAGCCTCCCAAAGTGCTGGGATTACAGGCATGAGCCACCACGCCTGGCCCAAAAACAACTTAGTTCTGTATCAGCAACAGGCAGAACATGACATATCTCTGCTTTGTTGACTATCTGTTAAAGGAGAGTATCAGACATTTAAAAATGAGGCTTGGTGAGTTGAGGGTGAGGGATGATAAGGCAAGTGAGCAGAGAAAAGTAAAATAGGGAAATAATTAGAAACCCAGTTCAGAGCCAGTGTCAGTTCCTGGTTGCAGGGAGACCTACCAGTCAAGGAGTACATTAGAGAGTATGGTCCCCTGAGCATATTTTCCAGGCCCATTTGGAGAGTAACACAGCAGGCCATTTAGACTATTAGTTGGATTTAAGTTTGCCTTATTTCTGGATTAGGTTTTCCCCCAAGAAATAAAACCATCTTTCGTGCTGTATTTTGGCAAAAAAACACAACTTCCTTAAGTGTCTCTTGGTTCTTTTTGCAAGTTTGTCACTCTTCAAAGACTCTTTTTTTATATAGTAGTTCTCTCTTGTCTCATATCTTAATTTTGGCAGGATTGAGGAGGGCTTTAAAGGTAAGAGACTGAAGGAAAAGTAGAAGGTTCTCAAACTTGAGGTCATTTCACAAATTATTTTATCAAAGATTTAAGTTTTTTTTAACCATATTTAAAAATTTTGAAAACCCGTTTTTCTGAGAAGAAAGATTACAGACATCCTCTAGTATATTAATTATACTTTTTTTGTTTTTAAACTAGAGTTTATTGGTATACAAATCTCAATTTCATAGGTAGGAGGATACCTTTTGAAGCTTTTATTATACCCAGTATTAAAGATTTAAAACACAAAAGAAACATTTGGTATTGAAAGCACTGCAAATAGCTAAGTATAGTACTTTGGTAAATAGAGTAAAATGGACCAGACATATTATACATTTTAAAAGACATAAAAATAGTCATGGTACTATACGGAGTAAGAAGGTAGTGGAGTAGCTGGACCCTCCCCCTGCCACCTTTTTTTCATGCACTGATGCTCTGAATTGAGAACAAGAGCCTTAAATCTTATATATGCTTTCTTCTCTGGCTTTCTCTTTAATTCATTGTCTCAAACCATAAACTTATTTTAAACTTATTTCAAGGAAAGACTAACAGATCTGTACACCCAGGAAAGGCCATGATATTAGCCATTGTCACATAAATCTAAATCTGTATTTTTAGCACATTTTGGAAGTTTGTCACCACTAATGTTGTCATGCTAGACGTGATAAAGCATGAGAGTAGACAAAGCATGGGCTCAAATTGACCCAGAAAGATGATGGACAAATAAACTTGTCTCATACCACATTCTAGTTAAGAGGACCCAAGACTAGGAAGCTGGCCTCTTATTTATAGTCCAATATTATTTTCATCTTGTCAACGTTTGTTATTCTTGAATAGGCACAGCAACTATGTTTTTTATATAATTATTGTTGCCAGGGAGGCAATATTTTAAGTACCAAAAAAATGAACCTAAACCAGAGAGTCCTGGGTGCTTAACATCTCTAAGATCCAAATAATTCCCTATTGTTCTGGATTGTTATAAGAGATAATGCATATCAAGTACCTAGAAAAGGGTTTCATCTATTATAGATGCTAAATAAATGACACATATGATGGAAGGCAAAAGATATTTCCAATTGTATATTATTGCTCAGAGTAGGACATATAATTTTATATGTATATATATATACATGTGTATATAAAGGTAACCAGCAGAGAAATGTCAAACCCATGAAATCATCTTCAGTGATTTCAGCATACATTACACACAAAAAAACCTGTAGTAAGATACATTTTTGAAGGTGTATCTTTTTATATCAATATACATAAATGTCATAAATGTTTCTATTAAAAGAAAACAAATTGTATATTAAATCACAAAGTACAATTCAACTGTATAGTGCAAATAAGAATCACATCTAAAAGAAACTGGCTCTGAAAGGTTGTATATAAAATGATCAGCATAGGTATGACAGATAAATACAAAGAAATAAATATTGCAACTATCTCAACTTTTTTAACCAAATAGATGAATTTGGGTAAAAAGCAATTACAAGAAATGAGACAAAGATACTTTATAGTAGTAAAGAAGGGAAAATACAGGCTGAAAATTTGATTGAACTATCATCACAATTATATGAATTCATATGTGCATGTAAGTGGTGGAAGAAAACAGTGATTAGAGTGATGAGATTCTTTTTCTCTATTTCTTCCATTAATTTTATTGAATTAATAATCATATGATGACATTTTTTAAATTGAGGGTTGATTATATATTAAGAAATCTAGAATAACTAGACCAAAATTTCTCAATGATATCTAATTGTCAAATAATAGATATTTGTTAAATAAACACTTTGAGACACATATTTTTTACTCACAGTTTAACAGTCTTTGTTTACCACCAGAATAATTTCAGCTATATGAAACCACAGAAATTGTTGAGTCTATTCCAATTAGGTTATGATATTATGCTGCCATTGCACTTATGTTACTCTTTGACTAGCAAGTAGTTACCTTCTCCCTCCATTTTTACAGCAATATGAGAATTGGAGGCCCAACCAGCCGGACAGCTTTTTTTCTGCTGGAGAAGACTGTGTTGTAATCATTTGGCATGAGAATGGCCAGTGGAATGATGTTCCCTGCAATTACCATCTCACCTATACGTGCAAAAAAGGAACAGGTAATGATTACCCTGTTAATAATGTGTACTTAATCGTCATTTCAATTATAAGATAATTCAGCATTTTGTGTCTCAAATTCCTTGTTTGAGACACAAAATGGATATGTCAATGTATGTTATCTCTCATTGCGCTGGAATATTTCACTCTTTCAACACAATTGAAAAGTTTGTTTTCAGCAGTGTTCTCACCTTAGATTTCAGGTCCTTGAGATAACAATGTGGCGTTACTAGGAATGCTACCTGGTAATATCTCTAAGAACAACCGCCAGCCCAAAGGCCAATTGACTTTTTTTTTTTCTGATGAGTAGAACATTACAAAATAAAATAGTTGTCAACAGTTAAAAATTAGGATATAGTTTTAAAGTCTAGATTTTCAGCTTTTTTAAGAAATAAGAAGACCTGGTACCATTTGGCCCATATTCAGGTTTGTTAGTGGTTTGAAGTACTAGAGCTGCGAACCGCTGCCCTCCCTGGGTTGGGGCCGCAATCTCCATTTATTTCAGTCCTTATTGAGACCTTTTTTTGTTTTATGTGAGTCTGTGCCCCAATCCTGAAAGACACAATCACAAATGCCATAATTCTAAATGTTGAAATCTCAAAAGATTAAAATCCCGAAAATATAATTCTGGAAAAAAAATTTTTAAAGACATTTATTTTAAAGAGAAAAAAATTTAAAGACATTTATTTACATTTTTAAATGAAGATTTATTAGAGAAACATATAAAAATGAGGATGCTTCATAAGCCATTTTAGACTATAAAATAGACAATTAAAAAAACACATATATTTTCAAGCATAAGCACTCAGGTGTAATGGCAGCTGGAGCAAAACCAAAATGTATGAATGAACATCATTTTGCTTGCAGTTGTGTGCGCCAGATTTATAACTGTGGTCATCTGAAATACCATGATGGACAACACAAATATTTTCACAGGATTGATCAAAAACTGAGATGGGTTACCACTACATATTCAGTCACCCAAAGTGCTGAGATTTTGATATATTTTATCTTTCATAAATGGAGAGTTACAAAAGAACATCTTTTCATTTATTGAGGATGTTTCTACATTTTTATGTTGAGAACCAGGGAAGCTGAAGCCAGTAGTGTAACTCTCAGTCTGAGATTGAAAGCCTCAAGACCTGGGGGGGCCTCTGGTGTGTAAGTCTTGGAATCCAAAGGCTAGCAAGCCTGGAGTTCTGATGTCTAAGATGGTAGGATTCTGTCCCAGCTCTCACAGAGAGATCAGCTTTCCTTCTGTATCTGTTCTCTCTGGGCCCCTGGCTGATTGGATGGTGCCCACAACAATGAGGGCAGATCTTCACCACCTCATCCACTCATGTTGACACATTAATCTTCTCTGGAAACACCCTCTGACATGCCCCAAACAATGCACCACTAGGTTTCTAGGTATTCCTTAATCCAGTCATGTTGACACCTAAAATTCAGTGTACAAGCCTACCCCTTACAACTTGGTACCCATATAGATCTTGTTAAACCATATTTAAATTCCCAAATAAAAACAATAACAAGGTAATGTAGTAATTCCTCCTAACATGATGTAACTATCCTGTGTACAACCAAAAATGCTCTAATCCCTTCCCTAGAATTTGGCTTTAAGGATTTTAACTTTGAGATTTTAATATTTCAGGATTATGATTTTGGGGACTTTAGATGTTAGGGATTTTAGTCTCTAGGGACTTTGGTCTTTAGGAATTTCAAAATTTGGGATTATGACTTTTGAGATTGCGTCTTTTGGGTTTATAATTGGCACTTGTTTTTGCTAACTGCCTGGTGTCTCTGTAGGCATTTGAGTTTTTTAATCATTCCCTTAGAAGTTATTTCATGCTTATAAACTATGGAACTCAAATCCCATCCTTATATCTGTAGTTGAATATTTACAAGATAAGAACACGTTTAATGTAAATTTTGTTTAGTTAACGTTAAACAGAAAATATTTTTAAAGCTATGTTTTAAAAAGGTGTGTTTATCATTGGCCAGTTTCTAAAGCATGCTGTACAGACTTTTCCCCTAAACAAATAGAAATTCTGTAAAAAAATTTTAACCTATTTGCAATGAATAATGGTGTTATCTCACATGAATATTTGTTTAGTTTCTAGACCCAGACATCCCCCCCCAATAAGAGTACAAAGTACAAATGTAAAATATAAACCTATTTGGTTCATTTGTGTTGGAATACAAAAATAATAAAACTAAAAATCACACTGTATAAACATTTTAGGAAGATTTAAACCCCAATAATGAGAAATTCCATTAGAGGAAAGAGAACACTAACATCCACAAAGCCCTAGTCTCATATGAAAGTGGCTGTTAGCAATGAGTACATTACTCTGCTATTTTCTCACCCAAGGTAGAATGTATTCTCAATACTTTTCCTGACTATGTGCCTTACTTTAACACCTCTGCAATGGGATTCATAAAAATAGCAAATTAAGTATTTTCTGATTTTCTCTTTCCAGTGTAGAAATCTTTAATAAATTGTTCATCTCTATCCAAATGTCATGTTTGCCTTCTTTTGTCTCCAGATGGTCCCTGGAGTCTTACTTTTCATTTTATGATCTGAACACTCTTACATTTCCTATTTTATTTTTTCCTATATCAGGGTTTCTCAACAGCAGAGCTATTGACATTTTTGGTCAGATAATTCTTTATTTTGAGAGGCTATCCTGTGCCTTAAAGCATGTTTAGCATAATTCCTGCCCTTTGTGTACTACACGTCAGTAGTACCTTTATATCCCCTCTGCATTGTAAAAAGCAAAAATGTCCCTAGACATTGCCATATGTCTCCAGAAGAGGCGTATTGTCCCATGTAGAGAACCACTACCCTATACCAAAAAGGATTCACAAAAACAGCATGATTGTTTACATTTCTCAATGGAGAACAAGTTTTATAAAATACTGGTTATACCTCATTAAAAAAGAATAATAATAAAACCCTATTTTTGTATTTTATCTCCCTACTGGCTGATTATTATATTTGTGCAGTCAATTCTTTGATAATCAGTATTCTGGGGAATTTTATACCTGTTTATAGGCTTTTGTAATACCCTTTTCTCCTTTTAGATATTTTAAACCTACAGAACTAAGTAGTTCTCCTTTTAATTAACTATTAAATACTTGTAAAGAATTATATACAGAAGGCATATTTTTGAAAAGAACACCTCAATGCATACTATCTATACATCTGTGGAGTATCCTGTGGGATCCTCCCAGTCCCACAAGATTTACTTGTCAAGTCCCACCAGAAATAATGACTTAATTCCCTTGCTTTTCCCTTTTTTATTATGACATATACTTCTATCACTAAACAATAAATTATTTAGTTTTGTATATTTTTTGAACTTTAAATAAGTGGAATCATACTGTGTATATTCTATGCTTTGCTCTTTTTGTTGTTCAGCATTATGTTTGTGAGATTTATTTATGTTGATGCATGTAGTGGCATGTTTTTTGTTTTTGTTGCTGTACTGTATTTCCTGTATGACTATTTTATCAATTCTCCTGTCAGTGGACACATCAGTTATATTCATTGTTTTTGCTATTTAAACAATGTTTCTGTGAGCATTCTTGAACTTGTTCTTGGTCAACTTTTATGAGTTTCTGTAGGATATATTTCCAGGAGTGAAGTTGCTGAGTCATAGGATATATGTACCATACAATTTGCTTTAAAAAGCCAATTTTTTTTCCAAAGTAGTGGTACCAATTTTCACTCCCACCAACAATATGTGATAGATCCTGTTGCTCTACATCTTCTCCAACATTTGGCACTATTGGACTTTGAAATTTTTGCCAATCTGGTGGGTATAAAATGTAATCTCTTGTGACTTAATTCACATTTTTTTGATACGTCTCTCTCAATATCTTTTCATATATTTATCAATCACTTGAAGCTCTACTTTTGTAAAATTTCAGTTAATATCTTTTGGTTATTTTTGAAAATTGTTTGCTTATAATTTTATACATACTAATTTGTAGGAGTTCTTTTTATATTCTGGTTACTAATCCCTTGACAATTTTATATGTGGCAAATATCTTCTCCCAGTTTGTAGCTTGTCTTTACCTTTACCCTATGATATTTTTTGATGAACAGAATTCTTAATTTTACTGATTTTTTTCCCTTTATGATCTAATCCTTTTTGTGTTTTAAGAAATCTTTACCTACTGATAACCTACAGGTCACATTGGCAGGCTTCAAAATTAATCCATCAGGGGAGATCTTACGATTCATGGCTTATATCCTGTCCCTGAGTAAACAATCCTATCGTGAGTCCCTCAAATCTTATCATGAATTCCTCAAACTGTTGACATACTATTAATATGTAGCCTACTAACACTGGAAAAATGCTGATTTGTTTCTGAATCATGAAGTTTTACCAATTGTTTCTGCACATAGAGCATTTTGTAAACTGTAGCCAGTGATTATAACCTCTGTATTGTACCCTTCAATGAAAATGACAACTTGGGTCTAAGGACTTGCTTTCCCTTCTGAACTTCCCCATTAAAGCCTTCCAACCTATAGCAGATTCTGAAATATGACCAACTTTGTGGTGTGTCTTCCCAGGTAGATCCTTGGATTTGGCTTCTAGTAAACCTTTATCAAATTATTTCTGCCTCAACAGCCTTAATTTAGGTTGACACTAAAGTCATAAAGATATTCTTATTTTCTAAATGTTTTATATTTTTGCCTTTTGTAGTTATATATTTCAACCATCTAGAATTGATTTTTTATGTATTCTCTAAGTTCAGAATTAAATTTATTTATTTTTCCCTATGAATACACAAGTGTTCAAATGAAAAGACTACACTTTCCCTCTGCTCTGCCATGTTGCTGCTTTCAAATATCAAGCATATGTGTGTAAATCTGTTTCTGGTCTATTTTCCTATCCTTGCCAACACCATGCTTACTGAATTATTTTAGCTTTTTAATAAGTCTTCATATATATAGATAGTTTTAGAAGAAAGCTATATAATTATTTCCTCAAAATTTTAAAAAAATGACTTCTAATTTGTTAGCATAGCACCAAATCAAGTATATTGAATTATAAAATTAATATTTTTAACCTTCTGTATCACTTTGGTCTTATTTCATCTGATACTTACTAGTATGTGGACCCTAATATAGGCTATCCATATTACAATAAAAAAAAAGTGTGCACCATGGAATACTATGCAGCCATAAAAAGGAATAAGATCATGTCCTTTGCAGGAACATGAATGGAACTGTCATTATCCTTAGCAAAATAACACAGGAACAGAAACCAAATACTGAATGTTCTCACTTATAAGTGGGAGCTAAACAATGTGAACACAAGGACATAGAGAGGGGAACAACAGACACTGGAGCCTACTTGAGAGTGGAGGGTGGGAGGAGACAGAGGATCAGAAAAAGTAACTATTGGGTACTAGGCTTAGTACCTATTAGTGACAATATAATCTGTACAACAAAATCCTGTGACATGAGTTTAGCTATGTAACAAACCTGCACATTTACCGCTGAACTTAAAAGTTGAAAAAAAGTATACCAGTATCCAGATTAAGGTCAAGCAGTAGTAAATTGGAAGAACCAAACATTTAAGTTAAACCAAAATTTGTCATTACAAAAGAATATAGTTGTAAATAGTCTTCTGAATATGCAAATAAATTTAATAATTTTAAACTTTTAGTATTAGAATGTTGACATCCAAATATTTGGTACCAAGGTTTCTGGTAATCATTTTCCCACTGAATATTTGAATTATTTCATAAGAGAATGTGATAAGGTTTTATGGACCTGTGGTGTCACAATTCTTAAACAATAGAAAATTCCACTTAGGGAAAATTACATTTAAGTTACATTTTTATTAAAGATATATAGTGAAATACAATAATTTAATCAAAGTTGATTTTTAAAATATATCATTCAAAATAAGGGTACTAATGTTGAATAAAAATATGTCAATACAAATTTAAATTTAATTAAATCAATTTTCCAAGCTTTTGAATTTTAAAATAAAGATATTTCTTTTACTTCTACTTCTATTTTTGTTATTTCTGTTATTGCTAAGTTTGTTGATATTTAAAATTTTTCATTGTAAATTTAAAATGATGGTTAAGAATTCTAAGCTTTACTTTCATTTACCTGTCTCAAGGGTTTAAATTTATATTCATTAAGGTATTTACAAAACTCAGGCATGAATATCATGGCCTCTGTTTCCTGTCCCAATACAGAAGAAAAAAAGAGCAAATAAACATAAAAGAACCAAAATATATTTGTATTTAGGAGTCTTTATCCATATTTCAAAACTATGATGTTATTGTAGATTGTAAGTTTTTATAAGGAGGTAATAGTAATAGTTAATTGTTAAATTCATTATTGTCCCAAGTGAAGGTAATTAACAAATGAAAAATTAGGGATGGTGATGAAGACAATATGCTTTTTAATTTGGAATTTTTGTCAGAAAAGTGGCCCTGCCAGAGAGGTAGACGAATGTATGATCATTTAGCCCTATGGTTGTTTAATAAAACAAAATTCAAGGTGGCACAATCTAAGGTTCAAAGTAGGCCTAGAGCTTCAATATTAAATTTTTTCTTGAAAAATTTCATATTCTTAATTCTAAAAGATTACCTGTCATGAAGGTGCTTACTTTGGTAAAAGAGAAAGAGAAAAATAAGAGATTCATACAGGTCGAAATACTTGAGATTATTTGGAAATAACCCAATTTGCTTTCCTTTAGTTGCTTGCGGCCAGCCCCCTGTTGTAGAAAATGCCAAGACCTTTGGAAAGATGAAACCTCGTTATGAAATCAACTCCCTGATTAGATATCACTGCAAAGAAGGTTTCATTCAACGCCACCTTCCAACTATCCGGTGCCTAGGAAATGGAAGATGGGCTATACCTAAAATTACCTGCATGAACCGTAAGTGGTCCTTTAGAAAGAATGGACTACCGTGCTATAACAACTACTAGACATCCTCATTTTACACCTGTGGTATCGGCAGTTTAGGGTATGGAGCAAGTAATATTGTTGTGTTTTCTTTTTTTCTTTCTTTCCTTCCATGTAGCATCTGCATACCAAAGGACTTATTCTATGAAATACTTTAAAACTTCCTCATCAGCAAAGGACAATTCAGTAAATACATCCAAACATGATCATCGTTGGAGCCGGAGGTGGCAGGAGTCGAGGCGCTGATCCCTAAAATGGCGAACATGTGTTTTCATCATTTCAGCCAAAGTCCTAACTTCCTGTGCCTTTCCTATCACCTCGAGAAGTATTATCAGTTGGTTTGGATTTTTGGACCACCGTTCAGTCATTTTGGGTTGCTGTGCTCCCAAAACATTTTAAATGAAAGTATTGGCATTCAAAAAGCAGACAAAATGAAAGAAAATGAGAGCAGAAAGTAAGCATTTCCAGCCTATCTAATTTCTTTAGTTCTCTATTTGCCTCCAGTGCAGACCATTTCATAATATATACCAGCCTACTGAACTATTTAAAACACTCAATTTCAGCACCGATGGCCATGTAAATAAGATGATTTAATGTTGATTTTAATTCTGTATATAAAATAAAAAGTCACAATGAGTTTGGGCATATTTAATGATGATTATAGAGCTTTAGAGGTCTTTAATCATTGGTTTGGCTGCTTTTATGTAGTTTGTTTAGGCTGGAAATGATTTCACTTGCTCTTTGACTGTCAGCAAGACTGAAGATGGCTTTTCCTGAACAGCTAGAAAACACAAAATCTTGTAGGTCATTGCACCCATCTCAGCCATAGGTGCGGTTTGCTTCTACGTGATGCTAAAGGCTGGGAATAGGATCCTGATGGAACTAGGGACTCCAATGTGGAACTCTTCTTTGCTGCATTCCTTTTTCTTCACTTACAAGAAAGGCCTGAATGGAGGACTTTTCTGTAACCAGGAGCATTTTTTAGGGGTCAAAGTGCTAATAATTAACTCAACCAGGTCTACTTTTTAATGGCTTTCATAACTCTAACTCATAAAGTTACCAATCAATGCATTTCATACGGATCTAGACCTGGGGTTCTGGAGGGTGGGGGATTGTTAAAACAACACACATGCAAAAAAAAAAAAAAAAAGAAAAAAGAAAAAAAAGAAAACAGAAATTTTGTATATATAACCATTTTAATCTTTTTATAAAGTTTTGAATGTTCATGTATGAATGCTGCAGCTGTGAAGCATACATAAATAAATGAAGTAAGCCATACTGATTTAATTTATTGGATGTTATTTTCCCTAAGACCTGAAAATGGACATAGAGTGCTAGTTGTTTTTCAGTGTTAGCCTTTTACTTTCCTCACGCAATTTGGAATCATATAATGTAGGTACTTTGTCCCTGATTAAATAATGTGATGGATAGAATGCATCAAGTGTTTATTATGAAAAGAGTGAAAAAGTATATAGCTTTTAGCAAATGGTGTTTGCCCATTCTAAGAAAGGAGCGAATATATAGAAATAGTGTGGGCACTTCTTCCTGTTAGGTGGAGTGTATGTGTTGACATTTCTTCCCATCTCTTCCCCCTGTTTTCTCCCCTTTATTTGAATAAAGTGACTGCTGAAGATGACTTTGAATCCTTATCCACTTAATTTAATGTTTAAAGAAAAACCTGTAATGGAAAGTAAGACTCTTTCCCTAATTTCAGTTAGAGCAGCTTGAGGAAGAGTAGACAAATAATAAAATGCAAATAGAAAAGTAGAAAAGAGCACGCAGGGATTGTCTCAACATTGATTCTTTTTTATAAAACCTCCTTTGGCTTAGAAGGAATGACTGTGGCTACAATCATATACAGTATATTTAAGCAGGTTCCCTTGGTTGTTGCATTAAATGTTATCCACCTTTAGGTATTCTAGAGCACAGAATAACACTGTGTTGATCTATTAGGTTTCTATTTTTCCTTTCTCATTACAATGCACATAATACTTTCCTGTATTTATATCATAACGTGTATAGTGTAAAATGTGAATGACTTTTTTTTGTGAATGAAAATCTAAAATCTTTGTAACTTTTTATATCTGCTTTTGTTTCACCAAAGAAACCTAAAATCCTTCTTTTACTACACTGTGACTGGTCTGGTTATTTCCAACTCTAAATCCTAATGTGCACCAACATTTTCACATTCTGGTTCCATCATGGAGAGCAAGTTGCTAGCCTGGATGAAATGATTTTGTGGCAAGCAAAGAAATGAATATATATATCCACAAAAGTTGAGATAATTCTAATAATGTTTTC
The DNA here is from genome assembly GCA_031835075.1 of Saguinus oedipus. NCBI lineage: Eukaryota > Metazoa > Chordata > Mammalia > Primates > Cebidae > Saguinus > Saguinus oedipus. The sequence continues at coordinate 146,892,854 of CM063170.1, forward strand.
ATCTGAATACTATGTATTAATTTCAAGTATGAGAAATATGAATGAGAAAAGTGATAGCTCAGATTACAGAAATCTTCCTATGAACCAGAGCAAGTGTTTTACATGCAATGTATCACAACAACCTTATGAAACAGGGTTCATCATTACTGACTGCTGAAGGATCGGGCATAGAGGGCTCATGTTATTTGTCCAAAATCATGCAGTTAGTGTGTAGTAGAAGCAGGTGATCCCTACAGCCTACACAGTGTTTCCAAGAAAATTATAAAATATTATATCCCTGATTGTTACACATTTAGAGGTTAATTTATGGGTGAGGAAATCATATATAAATAATTATCAGAAGGTGTCAAAAATATAAAGTTATCCATTCAGATAGGCATCTATTCATTCAGTTTTCATTCATTTATTATTTAAAGTATTTAATATGTGCCAAGCACTGTAACAGTCTCTGAAGATTCAGAAGTGGATTAACTAGACAGGTTTCTGCCCACATTTTTATACTGGCTGCATCCCATGAAAACTATCTTAGATTAGAACCCATTCTATTCAATATCTTTACTGATAATCTGGAAGAACAAAACTGTAATATGCTCCGAAGTTATATTAAAGATATAAAGGTCAAAGTTGAGCTGAAAATTCTTTTAAGGTACTTTCTAAACATGTCAAAAATATACAGGGAGTTTGGCATGAATAAGTATGAAAGAGAAGAGGTTCTTTTTCTTTCTGAGCTTGTCCTTTTAGTGTGCAGTCTGTCATATATTTTACGTGGAATTTAAATAGAAACAATCCTAGGGAACATATAAGAATTTATATTAATTGTACATATATACCCTTAGTATTGGTTATTGGTTACCTCAATTATTGGTGGCTATAAGTACAAATAATAGCACATTTCACTCTTTGATAGATTAGTGTGCAGTCTGTCATATCTTTTACATAGAATTTAAATAGAAATGATCCAAGAGAATACATAATAACTTATACTAATTGTGCATATTTACCCTTATTAGATTATTGATGGATCTAGGTAAAAATAGCAGCACATTTCACTCTTAATTTGTTTGACAGATTTAAATACCTAGAAAATCGGTTTACATAAATAAGTAGATGAAATCACAGAATCCGTGGAATGTCCAGAATACTGGGACAGAATGAGACATTAAAAAAGACACTAGTCAAAGTCAGCAAGAAGTTGTTCTTTGTCCATTTTTAAAGGTTAAGTGGCATATCAGACAGAAGAATGTGTCCCTGCCATTGGGGGCTATTTAAGAAGAGATGGTCTTCCAGGGCAGTTGTGTTACTAAAGAGGTAAGAGATTGTATAGTGAGGGATGCATCATTTTAATGTGATAGTAAGTAGACCTTTGCTGATCTTAATTTTCAGTATAGTACCAAGAGTGGGAACTGAATTGGCCATGAGCTATTCTCCCCGAAATCATGTATCATGTACAATAAACCCATGGAGTTTGCAAATAAACAGAAAAAAATGAAGTAGGTGTAAAAAGTTCAGGGTTTATTTTGTGCATGACTATTTCCCATGAAAAGAATCTATGAGAGAAAATATATTCTAGATAAGGGCAAAAGATGTTATTATCAAGTGGCTAAAGACTCAGTGATGAATATAACATTTGTAAAGTGTTTATGTTTCCTAATGCAGTAAAACTGTTTCTGAAAAAGAAAAGGTGGGCAGTGACAGGTTAGCACTGACATTGGTGCATCTTTTTACTGTGTTGAAGCCTGGATTTGCTAAACAAATCAGAATTTGCCCAAATGATTCTTTGCTGAAACAAGTCTAAACAGAACATTTATAAAGGTCCTTGAGTGAGTCATTCAAGATTGTATAATCTTTTCCCATTATTACTCATTTCTGTATGTTTAGATCCCAGCTGGACAAGAAAGAGCAAATGCCAAAATAGAACAAGAATGATTTTGTTGAGGTGTTTACAGAATAAGCAAAGCCTGGGTTTTAATTGGAATTTAATTCAGAGTTCTGCCTGAGTCCATCAAATGATCCCTGTTGAAGATTAAAAGTTAGGTAGTAAGTCTTAGGTAGTAAGTCTTAAATTATTTTTGATAGTATTTACTCTGAAATTTTAAAAACTATGTACCTCTCACATTTTAAGCTGTCAACAAAATTTTTTTTCATCATAAAGTTAAACAATTATAGAGGATGTAATTTTTGACCTATTTTAAATATTGCCATTCTAAAATAAGCATGCAACATCACTTTCATGTATATTCAGTAAAATCTAAATATAATGGTTTGACCCCTACATTATTCTTTTAAAAATAGTCTTTATTAGCAGTGAGAAATTTTATATTTTTCTTTTGTTTTGACTCATTTTAAAATTTAAGTTCCTCTTATGGAATGTTATCAAATATTATATAGTTATATGCTTAGAAGTCCTCTACTGATTAAGCCATCAAACTCATGTACATCAAAATTTGTACTTTAAAGTTTAATTTTTTTTTGTGAACATAATCCTATAAAGGTTAAAATTTTCCTGGACTGAGTTGTCTTTGTAATTTCTAACATACAATTGATTAAAACAATATAAAGCTATTGTAAAATTTGAAAGATTATACAAATTGTAAAACTTTATTGAAAATGTATCTTAATGAGATGCTTAGGGCTGTTTTCCCAATTCACAATCTCATAGGTTAAATATTCATTAAAACTAGAGTGTGGTATGGCTTAACACATTTCACTCTTACTTTGATAGATTTAAATACTGAGAAAATATGTTTATATAAATAAGTAGATGAAAATGATAGTTTTATTGTGCATTGCTACTCAATTTTTAAAGCATTTTCTGAATTATATGCCAAAAATCAAAAGTTATTTTCAAATTACCTCTCAGCTGACATTTCAAGTCCTCCTTAATTTTTTTTTTTTTTTAATAAACAATTGGTTTGAAAGATAATTTATCACACTCCCTAATTTTTTTTTGAGACGGAGTCTTACTCTATCGCCAGGGTGGAGTGCAGTGGCATGATCCCGGCTCACTGCAACTTCCATTTTCCAGTTTCAAGCAATTCTCCTGCCTCAGCCTCCTGAGTAGCTGGGACTACAGGCACGCCACCACACCCAGCTAATTTTTTGTATTTTTAGTAGAGACGGGGTTTCACCATTTTGGACAGGGATGGTCTTGATCTCTTGACCTCATGATCTGCCCACCTCAGCCTCCCAAAGTGCTGGGATTAAGGCATGAGCCATGGTGCCCGGCCAATATATTATTTTTAATAAACACTTTATTTGAAAAAGGAAATTTGTCACAATAGCATCAGAATTATTCACTGTGAATTACCTTTTTTTGTTCTAATTTTTGCATTCCATGGCAATTTTTCCTAATACTCAGAATGAATAAGAGGTATGTTTCATGTAGTGGTTTTATTTTATTTTGTTCTTACTTAAGCAGAAAAGGGGCAATTGTCTGAAGTATTGATTCTCTAAGTTTGTTCCCTGGAATAACAGCGTAAGTTTCACCCAGGAACTTGTCAAAAATGTAAATCCTTAGACCTTACCCTACTGAATGAGAGATATTCAGTAGGGACAGCAGTATGGGTTTTTCCAGGCACTCCAGGTGATTCTCATGCATTATAAAGTGTATGAAAACTGGCATAAAGTGGATGCAAAAGCAGAAGCAGCAGCCTCCACCGACCTAGGCAAATGAGTTTTGGAAAAAAATCCAGAGGGAAATTAAAGTTCTTGAAATGGCTTCGCTTTTATGTACCCCTTGGAAAGTCTTAGGGTATTCCTACAGTAGTTGTACTACCTTGGGAGTACACTAAGTTTGCCCCTGGTTTAGAGAAAACTGCTGTAAGATACAAAGTCCTTAAAGTACTTTCAGAGTTTTAGTTCATCATCTGTCCATATTTGTGAGTATGTGTTCTGTCAGTCTTTCCACCTTTTTAATGGGCCTCTGGTTTTAAAGAAAAAAGTATAATTTTCTTTTTTTTGTATTATGAATTTTGATTTTCCCCATAGAAAAAACTGAATAAAGTAGCATTAGTATTAAAAATACTGATTTCTTAAAAACCTGAAACTAAGTTTTAAATGTAGGAATTAAGAGAAATTTAACAACAGAAATAGGAGCAAAGAAGATGTATTGTAACTCCTCTTCAAGAACTAATCAGGAAAAGGAACCTCAAATTCAATGATGAGCCCTAAAAGAGGTCTAGATGGGAGAATCCTTTGGAGTGCATTGATCTCTAAATTGCTTCACTTCCTAGATCAGCACCCCCTCCCCTATGTTCACTAGCCAGACTAAACTCGGTCATAAAATGATACATATTGAGCACTTATCAGGTTCCAGGCACTATGCTAGATGCTGACGATACTGTTATAAACAAGACTAGCTGAGTTTCTGTTTTTAGGGAGCTTACAGTCTGCTGAGAAAGATTAGTAATGCCATTAAAGTAGGAACTGTCTGATTTCTCAAAAATGTAAAAGCCTCTGTTCTTGACCATCGCTTTTTTTCTGCTCTTCATCTTTGCCTGATTCCATTCATAACCATGGCTTTAATCCCTACATGATTACTTCCATGTCCAGTTGATTGGATTCTATAGGCACATGAAGGTCTTTATCTTTCAAGTTGAACTATTATCTCTCTTTTTCCCCCAACTGTTTTTTTTTTTTTTTTTTTTTTTTTTATTATTAGTAGTCTAAGAGTCATTCTGGCTGCTAATTTAATGCCCATATTCAATCAATCACCAAATTCTATAATTCTACCTCCAAAGCCTTCTCATATTCATTCTCTTCTCTTTATCCCAACTGTCCTCAATATCTCATATAGTCTCACTATCTCTAGATATACTGCTTTTCAAATTATCCTTCAAACTACTGCAGAGTATTCTTTAAAATGTGCAAATCAGAGCTCGGCATTCCCCAGCACAGGATTCTTCAGAACGTAATGCCTGCAAAAGAGAAGCTAGTTTCATATGCACAAACATTATCTGCTTGTCCAATCTAATATTCTGCAAAATGCTTTGAAAAAATCCCCAAACTATTGTATTTCAGGTATTGATTTAGGAATCATAAGTGGAACAACTATCAAATTTAAGTTCTGTTGTTTTCATTTGCTTAGATCAGTTTGGTTTTCTGCTCAATCTGATCAAAAGTCAGACTATCTCTGTAGCAATTGTATGGGAGGCAGAAATGAAGACCAAAACTGCTATTGACTTGGTAGGACATAAGTGTGTCTTTCCAGATACACTCTGTACCCTTTTCTTGCCCTGTGCCTTGAGATACTGACTGTATAGACTGCTTCTATTGGGTTCAGCTATGGAAAGCATTGCAGGAAATCAGAACCGGAGAGGACAACTATATCAGTGTGTGGCTGTTTGGCTCCTCCCAATCCTGTGGGATTGACATGGGCTGGTGGTACCTTATAATAAAGTCATTAACTCCTCCTGGGCAGCAGTCTCCACACAGCCCTCTTTGCCTCCTGGTTCCATGGCTGCTCTCTTACCTTGACCTTTCGGGAATGGTCTAGGAAGAGTTCTCCACTATTACTGGCCCCATAGACACTGTATTATGAATTTTGATTTCCTTAAGCCTCTTACTTTTGTAAAGAATCCCTTTATTTAAGACTCTTTGACTTATTTCATTTGATTGTGTCATCTGTTTCCTGTTGGATTCCTGGCTGACAGTGGTCTTTGATGCATTTCTTCAGGGGAAATTATGGAAGTAACCCCATTCATTTCAATCATAGGATAGGCATGCTACATTGCACTCTGGAAGCCTGCACACTGGTTCCCTTTGGTTGCTTCTGTAGCAGCTTCTTATGTACTTCTATGAGGTTATGTCTTTAATTTCTTTCTTGTAGCCATTAAACACAAAACATGTGATTGTTGCAACTGCCAGCCATTTCTCTGCCTTAGCTATTCATAAACATGGCCACACTGCAGACTTCTTGGTCCTAGTGTTGTGTTTTCTGGCTTAAATTTCCAAAATAAAATGTGATACTCCTCAGCTAGAGATTACAATCAAGGTCAGTTTTCAATGCTTGTTTTATAATTAAGAGGCGAAAAAAAGAGTAGGCGTGAAGTTATATAGGTGCATAACAAGTTTTTCTGAGACTAACACCAATATTTTTGAAACTTTATGGCTACCCATGGAGAAAGTAGGAGGAGAAGGGAGGAAGGCATGGCTGTTTTTGTCTTTTAAGACAGAGTCTCCCTCTATCACCAGGCACCAGGCTGGAGTGCGATCTCGGCTCACTGCAACCTCTGCCTCCCGGGTTCAAGCAATTCTTCTACCTCAGCCTCCTGAGTAGCTGAGACTACAGGCGCACGCCACCATGTCCAGCTAATTTTTGTATTTTAGAGGAGATGGGGTTTCACTATGTTGGCCAGGATGGTCTCTATCTCTTGACCTCGTGATCTGCCTGCCTCAGCCTCCCAAAGTCCTGGGATTACAAGCGTGAGCCACCACACCCAGCCTTGGCATAGCTATTTTAAACCTACCAACATATTTCATTTCTTTGGATAGAAGTGTGCCTTTATCTTTCAGAGATGAATTTTTCCCTCTGGTTTTTGGAGCAGTCATTCCAGGGGAGATCTTCAGGTTACACAAATGTAAGACCAAGCTCATACTTCGGGATGAACTGGTAAAAGGAGAAACTGAGCAGTTTTGCATTAAAAAGATGTTCTCCCCCCAAAAAATGTTGTTCTCTTCTCATACATAAATGTTGTATCTTTTAGATTAAACTTTAATACATATTCTCTTCGTTTTCTCTGGGGTCTTGATTCCTGGGTGTAAAAATTTGTTGTCAGAGGCTTTCTGTGATAAAGAGAAAAGCTGATTCCAGCAACGTGGTGGCAGATGTGCTGAAATCAAGAGAAACCTCTCCTAGAGATCTGTGCAGAGAGAGGCCTGTAAGCTCTGGAAATAGTCCAGTAAAATACACTGTTATAAGTGAGGCTTAGTTGTGTTAGAACTTTTTACATTTCCTTAAATTCTCAGGATAATTTGGTTAAGTCTTGCCTATGGTTTTCAGAGCTAATACAGGGCCTCTGGCTTCATTTGGGTGGGGTAGAGCCATAGATGAGCAGCAGTCTTGGTAAGCCGCGTAAAGATGATTGGGAATCACATGTCTGATATGGGAAGGCTGGCTGGGGTCAGAATGATGTGCAGGGAAATTTATGGAACAGGACTGTTCCTTAATACAATGTGCCAAGACCCGATATAATTTTTAAATTTTTAAATTTTTGGCAGGTAACGTGTGGTTTTGGGAATGCTGTTTTAGCGATCAGGGGAAGTGCAACTTAAAACTAAACCTGGGAATATCTATACTATATGGGCTTTCTTATAAGTAGTATTTTCATTGCTTAATATGTGGGAATATTTTGACTTTTAACTTCTTCTCCTTAAACATGAGGTAAATTAACAGATAATTTCATTTGGATAAGGATATGTTTTTGAAAAAAGTGATTAGGAAAAATTTTAATGAACATACTAAGCAACGAAAATAAAAGTAATCAGCAAAAGAAGTAGAAGAAACTTAGTTCCAATGAGAGGAAACATAAAATAGAAAATTAGTAAAGTAATTCCAGAAAAATGAGAGTAAAACAACAATATCATTGTTTTGGAAAAAGATTGAGGAAAGAAAGAAGACTTTCAGGGATTTTAGAGGCTATACTAATCCAGGTTGAGCCAAAATATACCATTAAAAAGTAGGCTTTGGGATTTAGTGATGCTCTGATGATGAAAAGAGGAAAGAAGAAAATGGTAAATACAACATTTAGCTTACAGAGTTGAGGAAAATAGAAATGCTATGAAGCATTCATGCCAACACAGTATAGGTTACATGGAACATCGAGAAATACTGGAAGCTCACTACCAATAAGAGAAATGTTGGTAAGGGACTTGGGAATTTCTGACTTTATAAGGATGAAACAAAGTTAGAATTATTTTTATTTAAATGAAGGTTTGAAAATACAAAAATAGCCCTGCTTATCCACAAATAAGGAAGTTCAGGATCTAGAGACTAGACCAAAGAACGGGAGATGCTGAAACAACTGAGAATGAATGGGCCACTGTGCTAATGCTGGAAAATAGGCATCTAGGCTGAAAATAGCATAGCCAATTAATATTTATTGAATATTACCTGAATCATAGCTCTCTCCATTACACATTTTGAAAACATTTAGATATGTGCTAAGTTATGTCCTTGCTCTTTTGTTGTTGTTATTGTTAATTTATTAGCTAAGTAATACCTGTTCATGGTAAACTGTGGGAAAATGCAGAAAAGTACAAATAGGAAAGTAAATGTTTAAGAGATTATTTGCTTCAGATCACTATTTTTAACCCACATGGATCCAAGGAGTGCTCAAGAACTATATGTAGAGGGAATTATTTATTGGGTGCCAGTCACTCTCCTAAGTATATTGCCATCTGTTTCTTTTCACAAGAAAGTAAACTCCTTGAGCACAAGGCCTCCTCTGTCTTGTTCATCACCATGTTCCTAACACCTGCAATAGGGCCGGGCATGCAGCAGGCACTCAATAAATATTTGTTAAATGAAGGACTAAATTACCACTCCTAGTGTTCCCATCGGCTATTGTCATGCCTCTTTGCTGATGAGAAAACAGAGGTACAGAGAGATTATGCTGACTTCTCAAAGCTGCTTAGTGATGAGAGGTAGAGCTGAGATGTACACCTAGAGAGCTTGACTCTGGAGCTCATTAACACATTTGGTTATTACTCCTTAGGTAGTGGAGAGCTGGTAGAAAATAAGGTCAATGTGATGATATTAATAACATCACACTGAAACAAAAACAGAAACCCCTTACCTCCATAATACAGGTATTGTCAACAACCTATTAATTACATTATTATTAAGCAGTTCTGTCATCCAGCAGCATCAGAAGCTGAGGGCAGAAAAAAGAAAGTGAAGCCATTTATCTCTCACCACTCTGCCCCAGAGATATGCCATCCACTGTTGTCTGCCACCTAAATGAGTGGTTGAATGATTTAGCAAGTAAGAATCACATAGCCTATTGGGATTTCTAGAATTTCACATAAATGAATGTTTAGAAAAACATAGGCACAATTTCTGTCTATTTCAGACTACAGAATCAGAGTGAATGTCAGCCATTTCATTCTGGATTTCAGCACACTGTGACTTTTATTGTTGCCTATTCTACCAAAATAAATATTTGACACCTATTTTGGGATGCTGGGAACATGCCAGGGCACCAGTAGGAATGTCTAGAACAGAATTGGAAGTTGTTTTCCAGCGAGCTGTGGACGCATCTCCATGCAGCCATTTTGCGTGATCCTGGAGATAAAGAAATGATTGCATGAAATTTTCAAATACAGACCACACTTCAGCATTCACAGGGGTCACTGACATGCCTATGGCATATCCTAATTCACATAAGAATACAAATCTGTGAATTTCTGAAGTGAATGGAGATTAAATAAAACAATCCAACTTTTGCTTTCAAAGAAAATGTGGCAGAAAAAAATGACAATGTGCTCTAAGTTTTTATAACCCTTAGGAATCTACTTCAAATTAGGCTGTAAATGTAAGAGCACAAATTCATTCCTTTGTTCATTTATTTTTTCATTCATTCACAATGTTTTTTGAGCACAATTACATTTCAGGTATTATTTCTAAGATTCATTTCAGACTTTAGTACATTGTTATTACAGTAGGGCAAGGCTCTTCTGGGTTTTAGTAATTGCTCCTGAAACATGAAACATGAAACATTTAGCCCTCCAGAAATGATCTGACAACATCCAACACTTATACTGGCACACAGAAAATATATGTTATCTGTCTCAGGATTCAAGACATTACAAAGTGAAGCAAGCTTTGCTGGAATCTAGAAACAGCCTGGGAATTCAGGTTGGAAATAAATGTTTGGGGGCAGGAAGGCAGATTTGCATTCAAGCAACAAGTAGTTGTACTAACAAGTTGGTAATAATTCTGTGCCAAATAGGGACTCTCTGTTTGAAAATGTTGCCTTACATATTTCATTCAATGTCATGTCTTATGCCACCTTGTAAGTTGATTTAAAATGTACTGACACAATGCCAAGCAATATTTTAGCTGAACTTTCTTTTCTTGTGTCTCTCAGTTCCTTGTTTAGCAGTTGGGAACTGGTTACTTACACTTGAAATACACAGGAAAGCCCCCTTGCATATCCTGAACGCCACTGAAATATCCTGAGTTGATCTGTGGAGGGTGATTGGGGCGAGGCAGGATTGTCAGATCATAGCCCGCAAAGGCAGAGCAGGTGTGGCAGAAAGCAGATAGGCCTGAAATCAGAAAATATATAGGATCAGCCTGGGGGCGGTGGCTCACGCCTGTAATCCCAGCACTTTGGAAGGCCGAGGTGAGTGGATCACTGAGGTCAGGAGTTGGACATCAGCCTGACCAACATGGTAAAACCCTGTCTCTACTAAAAATACAAAAATTAGCTGGGTGTGGTGGCCAGTGCCTGCTATCCCAGCTACTCAGGAGGCTGAGGCAGGAGAATTACTTGAAGCTGGGAGGCCGGGATTGCAGTGAGCTGAGATGGCACCACTGCACTCCAGCCTGGGTAATAGAGCGAGACTGTGTCTCAAAAAAAAAAAAAATAAAAATTAAAAAAAAAAAAAAAAAAAAAAAATATATATATATATATATATATATATATATATATATATATATAATCAGGCCCCAGCATGTCCATCCACTAGCTCAGGGGCTTTTGACACCTAGTCCCTAAGATTTAGTTTTCTCAGATAACGTAGCTGGCTCCCAGTTAGACCTAAGATGGTGGTTAGGATTTGGTGCTGTCTGACAAACTGTGAAGAGGTCATTCTTAGGAATCATTTTTATGAACACATCTTTATGGTGGGGTTTGGTTTCACTGAAAACTAAAGGAAAAGATAATTCCTTTTTGTTTTCTTGGTGGAAAAGTGAGGGGACAGAGATCTATCCTATGTATGTTTACCACTTAAGACAGAAGACGAAGGAACTATTTTTATTAGAGATTGAAACCAAGACTTATGCAGTCCTGTGCTTCACAACATGAGGGGCAGAATGTGATCCATAGTTATAGGCCAAGGGGCAAGGAAAATTGAGTGGCTCTGGCATACAAGGGCTTCAGGAACATGGCAGGGCATCAGAGGGAATGTCTAGACACCCAGACAGAACCGGAGGCAGCTTTGGGAGCTGACGATGGTGTTAGGCCCTCTGCATAGCTGGAAGCAAGAGTCAGATGATTAGTTATTTAAGCCATTATGATTGCATCGATGCTGTTCTAGTGAACAGAGAGGGTAGATGAAGCTGAAGATGTTTCAGACGTTTTTGTTTAGTAGTAGTAGAGCCCTTTCTACTCACAATGAAAGCTTATTCTGCACACAGATACATAGTACACATAGAAGCAGAGCTCTCTGTGTTGAAACGGTAAGAACCTGGAGCTACCTGCTCAGTTCAACAGGCATCTCTGTTTCTTACAGCTCTCTAAGTGCTTCCAATTTGCAGCCAAGGTGGAGGTCCACTGCCTTAGAGAAATGCTTCTCAAACATTAATGTACTTACTAGTCACCTGAGGATCTTGTTAAAATGCAGGTTTCTATTCAGGAGGTCTGTGATGGGGTCTGAGGCTCTGCGTGTCTAACGAGCTCCCAGGTGATTCTGATGTTGCCGGTAAGTAAAACACACTTTGAATAACAAGGTCTTAGAGCACTGGTTCTCTCACTTTCATGGGCATGAAAATCTCATGGGGTGCTTATTAAAACACAGATTATTGTGCTTGGCTCTCAGAATGTTGGATTCAGTAGGTCTATGGTAGAGCCTGGTAATTTGCATTTCTAATATGTTCACAGGTGATATAGCTCTGGGCATGATCACATAGGGCAATAGTTCTCAAACCTGGCAGCACTTGGCAACCTCATAAGGTATACTCATGCTTGGCACCTCCACCCCTCCACGCTCCCCTTGACCTTCCATCCCTGCCTCTTGCAGAATCTGTTTTAAAGGCCCCTGGGTAATTCTAATCAAACCATTGATATAAAGCCTTGTAGGTCACATGAGGTCTTGAGATCTCATTCTAAATGAACTATATATTAATTGTCTCTGCTTTTCAAAATAATTATTGAATGGATTAAAAATGTTTTAAAGCAGATTGCTGATGAAATCCTAATCCTGAACTATACATTTCCATCTGGTTTCCTATGAATTATTTCATCTGAATATTATCTGATGAATAGTATTTCAGATTATTTCATCTGAATAATCCCTATGAGGTAGATACTGTCTCCATTATCTCTTTTATTACAGGTGAGGGAGACTCAGAAAGGTTGTTAGCCAGACAGTTCTTTAATTCCTGTAGAGAAATAGATTAAGAAGTTCAGAATTGGTTAATTTTGGAATCTACTCATGCCAAACTAGCTATATAGTTTTCCTGTCACTTTCTGTTAACTTGGGTCTGTTCCATTATGGGTTACATGGCAGAAGCTAATTACTGGGAGCCTGTTATGCAAAGTGACAGGTAATTGAAACTTTAGTTCTCTATGAATATCTGTGTAATGCATAATACATTATTAAGCACTAATTATTTAAAACACAAATGAAGCTGATTGAAGTCAGCTGCAGGAATTGGTGGTTAATATTAAAATTGAAAGTACAGATAATTAACATGGGTCCAGAAAAGCTCATTTCAAGCTAGCCTACAAAAATTATTCTTTGTCATTTGGTATTAATTATGACATGCTAATAAGTCTAATTTTATTTGGTCCATGTACATTTGCCTCATGTACTCAGGATAAAAAACAGAATAGAAGTTCTAAATCCAAGAAAGGAAGAAAATGATCTATCCCACACTTGTATTAATATTTAAGTTTTGGCTGAATTAATACTCTGAGGTTGCCAACACAAACCTCAGTGGAAATGATGATTCCTTTAAAAGAATATTAAATTGGATTTTAGTTTCAAACGGGACGTTATTATTTTATAAAATTTTATCACTCACATTTTTCTAAACAGAATATCTTATTAGAACAATAGAATGCATGTCACCAATAGTTACGTAGTTACACTGTAAAAATATATAAAATATATGCTATATGAATAATATAAAACATTTAACATGTTATAATACATTATATGTCATATTATGATATAATATATATTATATAATACAATGTACATTGTATTATATTATATAATATATAATATAATACATTGTAATATATTATATCTATTATAATTATATTATACAATGTATTATATCATAATATGATATATAATGTTATATGTTTTATACATATTATAACATATTATAATACATGTCATATTATGATATAATACATTATATGACATATAATATACAATGTATTATATCATGCACATACATATTACATATAATATGCAATGCATTATATTGTATCATATATTATATCTGGGCATAGTCACATAGGGCAATATGATTTAATGTATTACATCAATGTGTAATATAATATAATACATTGTATATTATATTATATATATGTATATAAAAATATTGTATCTAATTTCCTTCCTGGCTTTTGTTTCTGGAATTGTCCTGCAGCAGCATATGCTGAGGTATCTTGTAAAAGCACAGGAAAAAAGTGAAGATTTTTAAAAGTATAATTGAAGTAGTACCTACTGATAAACATACTTCTTTGATTTGTGGAAGAGATCCTAGAGGTGTACGTTTCTCCAGTACAAACACTCCATAGTGCTATGAAGATAGCAGGTCTAACTTCCTCTGCCACCTATCTGCAAGTTGGGGCATTGGGAGCAAAATTAAAATCGTTGCCCTTTAAAATCCTGTGAGACTTTAGAACCATAACCTCTAGTATTTAGTTTTCTTCAAGACCAATAATCTCTAGGGCTAGCTACCTTGAGGATTTATAAGTTTAGTATAGACAGAAATGACAGATTTTCCTGCCCTCAGGTCTTCTTGTTGATTATTGAAAAAATATAAATTATTTCCTCATTCAATCTTTAGAGAAAAAAAATACTGATCAAGATATGGTTTCTTAAAGGTCCCCTGGCCAAGGAGGACACACTGGCACCGCTTTTTGTGTGTGTGCACTAGGTAGCATTTGGTTCAGTTGATCTTTCATTTAAACTCCTCCTGTAAACATTTTCTTCACTTGACTTCCAGGAATCACATTCTCCTGGATTTTCTTCTGTTAGGTATTTTCCTTGCTGCTCCTCCACATGTTTTCTATTTATGCTTTCTCTCTTGTTGATAGTATCCAGTCCTGTGGTTATAAATGCTATAAATGTGTTTATGACTCAGCCTAGACCTCTCTAGTGAGCTCCAAGTATAGCCTACCCCACATCTCCACTTGAATGTGAATAGGGATCTCAAATTTTTAACACACCCAAACACAAACTCCTGATCTCCTTCCTACTTGCTCTGTCCATCACCTTCCCTATTTCAGCACCACCACTGCTACCACTTTGGTCCAAGTCACCATTATCTCATGGCTGAGTTAAGCAGTAATAGCCTACTAGACTATTGGGTTCATCCTGTCTCCACTTTGGTTTAATTTTGTCAGGGAAGCTAGAGTGAACTGATTCCAACCCAAGTAAGAGTGTGTCACTGACTCTTGACCATCTCCCGTGGGTGCGCATCTATCTCAGAGTAAAAGACACATTGAGCCCATTTGTTTGAGGTGCCTGGGCCACAAAGGGAGCTCCTTGAGACCTCTCTGATTCCTTCTGCTGCTATCCTCCCCACGCTCACTCTGCTAGGGCCTCACTGGTCTTCTTGCTATTCTTGCCCATGCCAGGCCCACTCCCTTCTCAGTGCTTTGCACCTGCTTTTTTCTGCCTGGATCAGTCATTTTTCAGATATCAGCTCAGCTTTTTCTTTCACCTCCTAGAGAACTGTACTTAAGAAAAAATGCCACTTTCTCAGTAAAGACTTCCTTTTGTTGTTTTTTGAGATAGTGTCTCACTCTGTCTTCTGGGCTGAACTGGAGCGTCATGATCTCAGCTTACTGCAAACTCTGTCTTCTGGGTTCAAGTGACTATTGTGCCTCAGCCTCCTGAGTAGCTTGAATTACAGGCACATGCCACCACGCCCAGCTATTTTTTTTTATTTTTATTTTTAGTAGAGTCAGGGTTTCACCATGTTGGCCAGGCTGATCTCAAACTCCTGACCTCAGTTGATCTGCCCACCTTGGCCTCCCAAAATGCTGGGAATATAGGCATGAGCCACCATGCCCTGCCAGTAAAACCTTTCTTGAACATCTATTTGAAATTCCAACCCCCTTGTTCAATATCCATCTTCATTATCAACAAGAACACCTGGGCCTTAATAGACACCAAATAATATTTGTTGAATGGATGTGTGACTATCTCCCTACACAGAATTCTTCTGAACATTTGAGCAATGGGCAACCAGTTTTTACAGAACTGTATCTCATCATACTCTTTCTGCATATTTCTCATTGCTTGCTTTGTTCTGAAAAGCTAGATTCCCATTTTCTATTTCTTTCATTCAATAAATACTTACTGATTGACTCTTCTGTGCACTGGACCTGTGCTATGTGCTGAATAAAACAGTAATGAAACAAACGTTGTCCCTATTATCAGTGAAAGACATTGGACAAATAACAAAGACATGTAATATTTTAAGTTGTGGTAAGATGTGAAAGCACAGAAACAATGTACTGTGAGGAACAGTAATGGTGGAGTGAGAGTATTTACTGTGGTGGAATGGGAAGGCCTCCCTAAGGGGGTGACATTGAAGCTGAGGTGACCTGTAAAGAACCAGAAGAAACCAATAAGTAAAGCAAAATGTAAAGACTGGGTTGGGTTAGGGGTGGGGTACACAGGTCAGGGAAAGAAAACAATCCTGTATGAAAGCTCTGAGCAAATAAAATACACAGCATATTTGAGAAATCAAAAGAAAGCCCATGTAATTAAGGTGGGAGATTGGCAGTTCCTCCCAGGTCTACAACATCATGTAACGATTAAGAGCTTCGATCTCGGCCGGGCGCGGTGGCTCACACCTGTAATCCCAGCACTTTGTGAGGCTGAAGCGGGTGGATCACCAGGTCAAGAGATCGAGACCACCCTGGCCAACATAGTGAAACCCCGTCTCTACTAATATATAAAAAGTAGCTGGGCATGGTGGCTTGCAGCTGTACTTCCAGCTACTCGGGAAGCTGAGGCAGGAGAATTGCTTGAACCTGGGCAGAGGTTGCAGTAAGCCAAAATCGCACCTCTGTACTCTAGCCTGGCGCCTGGTGACAAAACAAGACTCTGTCTCAAAAAAAAAAAAAAAAAAAAGCTTTGATCTCTAGAGCCAGACTCCCTGGATCAAAT
This sequence comes from Saguinus oedipus, assembly GCA_031835075.1. Classification (NCBI taxonomy): domain Eukaryota; kingdom Metazoa; phylum Chordata; class Mammalia; order Primates; family Cebidae; genus Saguinus; species Saguinus oedipus. Next base: position 146,909,162 of record CM063170.1, read on the forward strand.
TCAGGATTCACCTCTTAATAGCCTGTTATATTTGACAAGTTGTTTAACTACTGAGTGTTTTAGTTTCCTCATCTGTAAAAGGAAGATAGTCATAGTGCTTGCCCCATATGGTAATTGTGTTATCAAATTAGTGATTGCATGCTGAGTACTTAGGACATCTTCTGCAATATAATGTCTTAGTCTGTGTGAACTGCCATAAGATAATACCATTAATTGGGTGGCTTATAAACAACAACAGAAATGTATTTCTCACAGTTCTAGAGGCTGGAAAGGCCAAGATCAAGGTACATGCAAATTCAATGTCTGGTGTGGACCTATTTCCCAGTTCATAAATAGGCCTTTTCCTATGTCCTCACATGGTGGAAGAAGTCTCTTAGAAAGGCAAAAATCTCATTCATGGGAGCTCCACCCTCATGACGTACTCACTTCCCAAAGGCCTTAGATTTATCACAATCCGCCCTTTCTTTCCTACCCAGTGAATAACAAGGGTTTTCCAGAGATTTCTGGTAAATAAGAGTTTCACAAGTCAAGTCTTCTAATTGACTCATTAACCAAAATAGTTCAACAAAGCTTTTAATCCAAGTTAGCACCTAAAAGCTAATCACTGACATCAGGTCATTAGAGTGAACCCAGTAAAATTCACTCTACTGTGGACTTTACTTTCAATATTAAAATATTGAAACATAACTTTCAATATTCTATTTGCATCTAAAACTTGTTTTGTTAAAATAAAAAAAATTTACTAGTTGATATCACCAATTTGCATTAGCACTGGTGGTTCAGTCTAAATTAGTTTTCTTTTTCGCTTCCAGGGTATCATTATATTTTTTATGCCTTATTTCTATAAATATAATAAAAATATATTAAGAGTATCCATACACAACTTCTTGGCTGCAGACTAGGTCTGAATGCAGAATTGGCAACACATATTAGAACAATTACCAACAAAAAGTCTCTTCAGAGTTCTTTATGTGTTTTCCTTTCATGACACAAAGGACTAAGCAACACATCATTTTCTCTGCTATAATAAAATCTTCCATTTTCAGCATTTTAACTGATGGAGAAAATTGTTTTGTTCTAAATGAAAATAGAAATTCTAAGTGCTAGTAGATGAATTCATATCTAATTATCTAACTTCTCTTATAGAAAGGCAATACTGGGATATTTAAGTTGAAATATTTGCCTAGAAATCAATGCAACAGAAGCCTGGTTTTCTGTAGAGAATATTTTTTCCTTTCTTTCTTTCTTTTTTTTTTTGAGGAATTAGCAGTCTTTATTGGGCTCAGACCAGGAGTCCATGGGTCTTGAGGACCTCTGTGTATTTGTTAATTTTCTTCTCCACGTTCTTCTCGGCTTGTTTCCGTAGCCTCATGAGCTGTTTCTTCTTCCAGTACTGGATCTTGGCTTTCTCCTTCCTCTTCTCCTCCAGGGTGGCTGTCACTGCCTGGTACTTCCAGCCAACCTCGTGAGCCAGGCGCCCCAGATAGGCAAACTTCCTTATGGGCTTCAGACGTACAACCTTGAGGGCCGCAGGAACCACCATCCGCTTTTTCTTGTCGTAGGGCGGTGGGATGCGGTCAGACACCTTGAGGCGGTCCAAGGCGGCCTGGCCTCGCTTGGTCTTGTGGGGCAGCACGCCTCGCACAGTCCACCAGAAGATGCGGCTGGGGGCCCGGAAGTGGTCGGGAAGGGTTGGTGTTCATCCGCTTGCGGAGGAAAGCCAGGTACTTCAACTTGTTTCTGTAGAAATTGCCAGAAATGTTGATTCCCTCGCAGCGAACGACCACCACCTTCCGGCCCAGCAGTACCTGCTTAGCCACGATGGCTGCCAGGTGGCCCAGGAGATGGCCTCGACCATCGAGCACCGGGACCTGCACCTCCGCCATCTTCAGGAGCCGCCCAGGAAAAGCGAGAATATTTCTTATTGTTGTGAACCATACTCCAAATTTCCAAGTATAGATCTATTGAATAAATTTTTACATCAATCCAATTTTAGTATTTGAATATATTTTCGGGGGAAGGGAGGGCCTTCTTTTTACAACAACAACCTTTGTTTTTGTTAACAAAGGATAGTTAAGTTCTTGCAGATATTTACATACTATGTTCCCTTTTCTAACAGTCGGATTTGTAACAACCTATCTGGTATAGTGACAAATAAGCAAGAATTGCCCAAAGCACCCCGGAGAATCAGGGCGCATTCTTGCCCTTTGGGTCTCCCAGAACCACCTACTCTGTGATCTGCTCTAGCTGTACCATTTTTCTTAAACCAATCAGATCTGAGCAAACAAAGATGAGCCCTAGGGAAAGAACAAGGAAATTCTATGTAGATTCTTCTAAATTTGTATTTGTTTATCTTCCATATTACACATGGCATCCCAAAATAGTACGATACTGACTTAGGTAATAAGGGCCTGGAATACAAATGGAGAAAGGATACAATAATTTACATAAACTGCCTTTATGTGAAATACTCCATTTGTAAGAAGTCCTTACTAAGTATAAACACCCATTTGTAGTTACACAAATTATGTTCGTGGACTTGGACAGTTCCCACCAGAATAGAATAATCAAGACCAGATTTATCCTTTTAAGCAACAATTAGAAAAAAAGTACATAAAACAATGGTTTTCAGATACTGAACATCAGGCAGTACAGGACAGTGATCCCTGAGAGAAAAGAAAGCAATGTGGCAACTGAAAAGATCCCCTTAGCGCTTAGAGAGAATATAGCACTGGAGCAGGGGCCAGAGGGTGAGAAGGATGCAGCATGGCACAGGAGAAAGGGCAATCCTTAATCTCCGGCCTCAGCAAGACCTGTCCTTCAAGCTCAGCTCTTCCATTTACTCCATACACACAGCAGGTATTCAAAAATGGGAGAGAATGTTTATCAGATACCACACTTGAGGCAAAAATCATTACTGAGGGATAGAATAATGAATTCAGAAATAAAGAGAAAGGTTGTGGAATAGGCCATGTTTCCTTAAATATTGCTTCTGCCCTATTCTGTCACCCTTTTCCTTCCCATACTCCAATTAAACACATTTATACTTTTTGACTATGCTTTGCATATCTCTTACTTTATGTTCTGTTTCTTCTATATTTGTTTCTCTTTATGCTTCTTTTTTGCATGTTGTTTTTCTCCTGTTTTCTGATTTACTGATTCTGCTTTATATTGGGTTCAGTCTGTTGTAAAAACCCATCCAGTGATTTGTTAATTTCAAATATTATATTTTTCCATTCTAAAGCATTCATTTGATTTTTTTATATTCTAATTTTCAGCTTACTTCTCAATCGTTTCTACTATTTGACCACATTTTCCTCTAATGTCTAAAACACTTCTCTCTCTCTCTCTTTCTCAGTTTTTAGTAAACCTAATGTATCCTAGGTATTGGCATCCCTCATAGGTTTGCATATTGTGAAGAAAATGAAAGAACTGTAGAAGCTCTTGTTGATTTCTCCCAAAGAGGGTTATTTTTTCTTCTGGTGGGCAGATCTTGCTGAGGTGTGAGTTCATACTCTGTTAGGGACAGCCTATAAAGTTTTCTGCCTTATTTGATCTTATGTATTGCCCTTAGTTCTTGTGCGTTTTTCCCACTTCTAGTGCTTGCCCCCTCTGATGTCTCTAATAAAGTTTTGTGATGTTTACTGATGCCTCTCTACTTCGGTGGAGCTCAACCTCTATAACCTCTGTTTTCTCAGTGCTATATGCTATGAAAATCTGTGATCAACTTTTTAGCTTCCCAGCTTCTCTGGGTTTTGTAGTCTCACTAAACCATGTGCAGCTTATGCACTGACCAATAGCTTGTGGTGAATACATGTATCATTATCTGAGCTTCCTTTCTGAGTCTGACTCAGTCTCCAGAAATTTGCTTCATAAATCTAGGCCCTGACCACCAATATCTGTCTCCTTATCCCTGCAGTACTTTCTACTTGGACCCAATTTCCACATGCTTGAATGTGGGGAAAAAACACCTTAGAGAAAAAGTGAGGGGAAATGTGGAGCTCACCTTGCATGTTTTGCTTCTCTCAAGGATTACTGAGAGAATATTTCTTCTCTGTATTGCTTCCTTTCCAGTATCAAGCAGTTGTTTTGTATATGTTATCCAAAGCATATGTTTTGTGTATGTCTCATTAATCAAGGACAAGCTACTCTGTCATGGCCAGAACTGACTCTCCTTTACTATTCAACTTACTATGATTTCTATCCTATTATTCAATTTAAGCTGTGATTGACAGGGTCCCCAGTGACACTGATGGTGCCGATCTAGTGTGTTCTTTTCAGCCCTTATCCTACTCTATCACTTGACACAGTTGACCACTCTCTGTCTTGTTTGGATTTTATGCCGTATACCCTCAGTTTTCCTTCTATTTCAGTGGCCATTCTTTCTCAGTCTCCTATCCTGAGTTAGCGCTCCTTTACCCAGCTTTAATGCTAGACTTCCACAGGCCCTCTGATAGGAGTCTTAGGTGCTCTTATGTCCTACTTTACAGCCCCTCCGCAGGTGATCCCATTCAAATCCATGACCTAAATTTCTCTCTTTTCATGACTGCCACAATATGCTGAAACATTCCAATTTATATTTCCATCCCAGGCTCCACTTCTAAGCTTCACAACTCAGATGTATCTAATAGTCTGCTTGAGACCTCCACTTGGATGACTTACAAGGATTTTCAAACATAACGGGTCTAAAACTGAACGATTTTGTGCTCTGTACCGACTCCCTGCCATGCTTCCTTACCAAGTTCCCCATCTCAGCAAAGGGCATCTTTCTTTCCCTGGTGACTCTTGTCCCACACTTGAAATTAACTGTTGATTCTTCTCTCTCATTTAAATGCACCACATTTCAGTACCTTATATTTTGGTCAGATTTTCAACTTCACAAGAGTGCCACAACTTTGCTGGCTGAGGACCTGATGGTTGTTTTGCCTCAGACCAAGTCCACAGTTTTGGAGCCCTCAGAATCTTTTTTATTAGGGTACTTGAGGCACAGGGGCTGTGAACCCTGAAATCTCACTGTAGTGTAGCGTAGCGTAGATACGGAAATTTGTAGGCAAGACCAAAGTAAAAATAAAGATTAATTCATGTCCTCTATGCTGTGTTTTAGATGTTTAGAACATTTAGGATTAATTTTTAAGTGATTTCTAAGAGGTTTAGAAATTTTGGGATAAAGATAGATTTTGTAAGGCTTGTCTTACGGAACATAGTTCCGTTTCATAAAACAGCATTTGCAATTTCTGAAACTATTAACTGGATGGACCATCAATTCATGTTTGCAGGCTGAAATTTTAGGCTTTTATCACTCATAGACAACCGGAAGCTTTAGACTTAGCATGCCCTCTAGGCTATTAAATGTCTTAAAAAATTAAAGTGCTTATTAAAAAGAAATATGTTTTAGCAAATGAGTTCATAGAGAATGATCTAAATCAGAGGTGTCCAATCTTTGGGGTCCCTTGACCACATTGGAAAAAGAAGAATTGTCTTGGGCCATACATAAAATACACTAACACTAATGATAGCTGATGAACTAAGGAAAAAAAATCACAAAAATATCTCATGTTTTAAGAAAGTTTACAGATTTGTATTGGGCTGCATATAGCCTGCAGGTCACAGGTTGAACAAGCTTGGTCTAAATAAAATGATATTCCTATTTTTTTTTTGTAAACTTGCTTCAGAACACCTAGATACAGTCTAGGACTTACTGACCCTGGGTGACCTTGAGCAGGCCGCTCACCTCCTCTGTCTTCATTTTCCTCATTTATGAAATGCTGAGCATGATGGCTCTGCATGTGCAACATAATAAGTAGCAGTGGATACTTCCCTTGTGCCAGGAACTCTATGAAGCACATGACCTGCATCTGATTTAATTCTTACAACTGTTCTTCTAGATAGGAAGTAAAAAAATCATCTTCGTTTTACCTGAGGCTTAGAGAAGATAATGTTCCAGAAGTCAAACAACTAGTAAATGTGGCATCCAGAGAGTTTGTCTATCTCTAGAGTGCAAAGCTTTTAACCACCACTCTGAGATGATCATGATCACTCTTTCCCAGTGGGTGCTAATGTCCTACTTACAGAGAGTGATGCTTACTTATGTGTCAACTTGACTGGGCCATGGAATGCCTAGATGGCTGTTTTGTGTTGCTGTAACAGAATACCTGAGACTGCCTAAATTATAAAAAACAGAAATTTATTTCTCACAGTTCTGGAGCCTAAGAGGTCCAATATCAAAAAGCCAGCAGATTTTTGTGTCTGATAAGGTCCTGGTTTCTGTTTCCAAGATGGTGTATCTTGGAAATGTGCAATGGATGGTGATGTATTGAATGCTACATCCTTTGGAGGGGAAGAATGCTGTCCCTCAAACAGCAAAACAGCAGAAGAGAGAGATTCCCCTCCTGCAAACCCCTTTTATAACGGTATTAATTTAAGCACTTTAAACTTTCCATTATGGCCCACCTCCCAACACCATTTCATTAGGGATTAAGTATCTAACACATGAGCTTTGAAGGGAACAGAAACATTCAAATCATGGTGCCAGACACCTGGTTGAACATTATTTCTACCTGTATTTGTAAGAGTGGTTCTGGAAGACATTAGCATTTGAATTGGTGAACTGCATAATGCAGATGGCCCTTCCTGGTGCAGGTGAACATTGTCCAATCAACTGAGGGCCTAAGAAGAAGAAAAAGGATAGTAAGGCCCTGGTTTGAGAGAAGTTGAATTCTCTCTCTTCGCCTCACTGCTTGAGCTGAGACTTTGCTCTTCTCCTGTCCTTGGGTTGAGACTTATGCTATTGGTGCTCTTGGTTCTCAGGCCTTCCAACTAGTATTTATACCCCTGGCTTCCCTGGGTATCCAGGTTGTAGATGGCAGATTGTGGGACTTAGCCTACTTCTCTCTCTGTGTGTGTGTGTGTGTGTGTGTGTGTGTGTGTGTGTGTATTCATATATATATGTTCTGTTCTGTTACTCTGAATGACCTTGATTAATAAGACTTTTTTGTTTGTTTCTTTGGCTCATTCTGTCACCTAGGCTGGAGTGCAGTTGCACAATCTTGGCTTACTGCAACTTCCACCTTCCGGATTGAAGCGATTCTTCCACCTCAGCTTCCTGAGTAGCTGGGACTGTAGGTGCCTGCAACCATGACTGGCTAATTTTTGTGTTTTTAGTAGAGACAGGGTTTCACCATGTTGGCAAGGCTAGTCTCGATCTCCTGACCTCAAGCGATCTGCCCCTCTCGGCCTCCCAAAGTGCTGGGATTATAGTCATGAGCCGCTGAGCCTGGCCCTAATAGAGCTTTTAGGCATTGGAAAGCAGCCCAGATTTCAGTCAGGCCTCTACCTTTGAAAACCATCAGCAGTCTTGTCTATAGTGGTCTCTGAGATTGTCCCCTTGTTGGAATGAGACGTCTCTGTCGAATTCTAGTGCAATTTGGGCCTAGCCTGATTCACAGCTCACTTTTTGCCTCGAGATGAATAATGGCACCTTGGACTGGCCTTTGTTCCTTGATTTTTGGCCCATCTCCCTCATTTCATTCTTTCTAGGATATATTTGCAATTATAACAAAGAAATCATGCAGACTCTAAGCGTTGTGTTACCTCTTTAGCATTTTCTCCTCTGCATCGTGTTCTAGTTTCCCTTGGCAACCATACAGATTGACGTCTTACAAACCAGGTCTCCCTGTAGTTTTAGCATTTCATAACTGAATCCTGTTTGTCAATATAATTGCTTGTTATCCAGAATCCAGATTATTCTTTCAGTGGGCTTTAGGAGACAGGATATTTGTCCATTTATCATTTAATACCGTTTTAATCATGATGATGAGATGAACAGACCAGGAAGAAAAGAAGGAACAGACGGTGGCAGGGTAGTGTGCTTCTGCACCAGCAGGCTTTTATGATACCTAGGTAGTCACACTGTGTTGCTTGGGATGGATGGGGATTCGTGTCCTCCTCCACACAGGGCCAGTAGAATCAGTAAATGGTAAGAGCTAGAAAGAATCACACAGCATTCCATTCACAAAAGAGATAAGGACATAGAGGCCCCTAGGGGCTCACTGCCTTCCTCAGGGTCCAGCAGTCACTATACATTTGACTAGGACCAGCTCCCCGGGCATCAGTGTGCTCAGTCGCATGTGGTGTCACCTCTTCCATCCCCAAACCACTACAAAACTGAATCTGTGGTCTGGAATTCAGACCTTTTGTGTTTCTGAAAAAGATATGATGAAGTCCTAACCTCTGGCACCTGTGAGTATGACCTTATTTGGAAATAGGTTTCTAATCCAGTTAAGATTGTATCGAATTAGGATGAACCCAACATGCATGGACTGGAATGCTTATGAGAAAAGGAGAGGACATGAAGAAACTCACGCGGAAGTCCATGTGAAGATGGAGGCAGAGATTGGAGTGAGGTACTCCAGCCAAGGAATCCTAAGAATTGCTGGCCACCACCAGAAACTAGGAAGAGGCAAGGAAGGGTTCTCCCTGCGAGTCTTGGAAGAGATCACGGCTCTGCCACCAGCTTATTTAAAACTTCTAGCTTTCAGTCCATGAGAGAATAAATTTCTGCTGTTTCAAGCCACTCAGTGCGTGGTTATTTGTCATCGCAGTCCTACGAAACACATACAAGGTGGCTACCAAGTATAATTTTATTTTTCTGTAATTCAACATGACATTTATTTTTGCTTCAGTTCTTCCAGGTGTTTAGATACTTGAGCGCGGCCAGTTTAGGTTAACCTGCCCCCTTCGTCCTTCCAAGGCAGTGTCTAAGCTACAAACCCTTCATGCCTGTCCCACCCAGTTGTTTGGAGATAGCTGTTTGTGTCCCCATGACCTCTACAGGTTCTGATGGCTTTAGCAGCTTCTAGCATATCCCAGCCTATGAGATTCTCAGACAGGCAGTTTACACTCCTGCACACCTAGCTGTGGTGTTATAAATATTTTCTCGTTCAGAGTTTTTTTGTCATGGCAGCTCTGGCAGGGACAAAGGCTCTGGGTCTCTCTTGCCAAGACCGCTACGTATTTCTCTCATCTTTACCCTACCTCTGCAATCATGAAAAATAATTAGACCCAGTTTCCCCAACCCCATTTCTTTGCATTCTTTTTATACTCATTATGCTCTGAATTCTTAGACCTTAGACACAAAACCCCAATATTTGACTACCTTTTTAGTTTTCTGTTTTGTCACATCCCTCCCCTGAGGCAATGAATGCAGACTATTTGCTACAAGGGAAAAGGGGAAGGAAAGTGAAAAATGCTGATGAACCCCCCCCAAAAATAGTTAATTAATCAAAACTATAAATAAATGTGATCGGGGAGAAAAATACAGTCCTGAAGCCAAAGAGACATGGAATTGGATACTGACGATGCTACATTCTGGCTTACTAGGGCAAATTGCATCTCATCTCTGTAGCCTTTGCACTCCCATTTACTCATATGGGGAAATTAAAAGACCTTTCTTCTGGAGTTGTTGTGAGAACTAAATTTAGTGAGATAATATATGCAAAGTCAAAGTCAGGCTGGTGTGGTGGCTCACACCTGTAATCTCAACACTTTGGGAGGCCAAGGAGGGCAGATCACTTGAGCTCAGAAGTTCAAGACCAGCTTGGGCAACATAGTGAAAACCCATCTCTACAAAAAAATACAAAAAATTAGCCGGTATGGTGACATGTGTCTGTAGTTCTAGCCACTCGAGGGGCTGAAGTGGGAGAATCTCTTGAGCTTAGGAGGTGGAGGTTGCAAGTGAGCCCAGGTGACAGCATGAGACACTGTCTCAAAAACAACAACAACAAAGTGTCTCCTTTCAGCAAAAGTATAAAAAAATACTACCTAGCCAATACTGTTGTAGAAATTATTTAAGACTGAGCTAATTTCCCAGTTCTTCCTAAGTAGTTTTTTTTTAAAAAATATTTATTTATTTATTTATTTAATTATTGCATTTTAGGTTTTGGGGTACATGTGAAGAACATGCAAGATTGTTGCATAGGTACACACATGGCAGTGTGATTTGCTGCCTTCCTCCCCTTCACCTATATCTGGCATTTCTCACCATGCTATCTCTCCTCAACTTCCCACCCCACACTGTCCCTCCCCTATTTCCCCCCAACAGATCCCAGTGTGTGATGCTCCCCTCCCTGTATCCATGTGTTCTCATTGTTCAACACCCACCTATGAGTGAGAACATGTGGTGTTTGATTTTCTGTTCTTGTGTCAGTTTGCTGAGAATGATGGTTTCCAGGTTCATCCATGTCTCTAAAAGGACATGAACTCATTGTTTTTGATGGTTGCATGATATTCCATGGTGGATATGTGCCACATTTTCCCAGTCCAGTCTATCATCGATGGGCATTTGGGTTGGTTCCAGGTCTTTTCTATTGTAAACAGTGCTGCAATGAACATTCGTGTCCATGTGTCCTTATAGTAGAACGATTTATAATCCTTTGGATATATACCCAGTAATGGGATTGCTGGGTCAAATGGAATTTCTATTTCTAGGTCCTTGAGGAATCGCCACACTGTCTTCCACAATGATTGAACTAATTTATACTCCCACCAATACCTAAGTAGTTTTTTTAGGTAGACCCATGAAGCCTCCATGAAGACACCGGCTAAGGCCAAGCACAGTGGCTTATGCCTATAATCCCAGCACTTGGGAGGCCAAGGCAGGTGGATCACCTGAGGTCAGGAGTTCAAGACCAGCCTGATCAACATGGAGAAACCCCATCTCTACTAAAAATACAAAAAATTAGCTGAGCATGGTGTCACATGCCTATAATCCCAGCTACTTGGGAGGCTGAGTCAGGAGAATCGATTGAGCATGAAAGGTTGCAGTGAGCCGAGATTGAGCCATTGCACTCCAGCCTGGGCAACAAGATCGAAACTCTTGTCTAAAAAAAAAAAAAAAAAAAAAAAAACAAAAACCAAAACACCACCACCACCAACAAAAGACACACCAGCTATTGAGTTTGAAGATTCATGTTGAATGTGGTTTGCAGCTGCTAAGCAAGATGCCACTATGGTGGAGTCTGGCTCTTTAATTTTCTTCCTTTTGTGTAGGGAGAAATAGCCTGATGATCAGAGCTAGATTTTCAATTCACTATTATCTTTATTTTTGAGTTTTATGCACTTTGGCCCTTGTACTTTCCTGTATCGAGGGGAATACCCTACAGAGAACAGTATTTTATATATTAATCTGCTTGGCTCTTAAATTGTAATACTAAATTGAACACTCCTCTAAGGCATTAGGTGTGTGCTCTGTTTTTTCAGGAGCTGGCAAAACCCAGGCAGAGCCGGTGTTGACTTGGCAGATTTTCCTTTCTAAGAAGCTGTCATGCAGAGGCTGAGCCACTAGATGTCACAAATGGGGAAGTGTTCTGCCCTGCTCCCTGTGGTTTCTCCTGCAAGGAGAGGTGGTGAGATTCTATAATCCTTCTTCAGCTGGAGTGACCACCAGTGTCATAGCAGTGACAGGCTGGGAATGTCTGTGGTCCATCTTTATAGACAGGAAGGCTATACATCTTCTCTATCCATATATATGTAAATAAATATATAAATATGAAATTATATAATTGAGGTGAAGACTACAGAATCACCACCCTAGGGATCTTCTGTATTATCTCGATTAGTGGTTCCCACCGAGATCTATGACACGTGAGGGACTGTGCTAACACCTAGGGAAGAAATGGCAAACAAAAACAGTGGGTTAGTGCAGAATGAGAAAGGTGGACTATAGTGATATCAGAAACACAAAGACATGTCGTATGTTTTCCTGTAGCTAAAGATATTTACCTTGAAAAACTGGCCTTTTAAAATTATTTCTTTTATGTTAAAGTTGAAATGCCTTTTATTTTATGAAATAATAATATTAGTAGGAAAAAGTTTTATTTTAATATCCTTATTGGAAAAATTAAAAGTTGGCAGCTTTATTATGATGTTCTAATTTTTTTAAAAAAATTATTTGGTCTTTAAAGTCCTCAAGTCTGGGAGCCCTTGTGTGTGTGCTATCTCTAACTGTCTATACTCAGGACTGAAGATGCGTCCCAGAACACATCATTTTCCTCATCACACCCGCTTCTCAGCCACTATCATTGGAGAAGCCATCCATGTAGAAGGAAACACCCTCAGATAAATTCAGATAAAGCTGAAAGTAAATAGTATCATATATTGGGTAATGAATAGCATTAAAGCTTTCCCTAGGGAAACAATTTTACTAAAATACCAGGTTTTGCCAGAAGATTATTGCTACATGTTAAATTTGGGTTCTAAACTTGCTTTATAGAGCATACTTTATTATTTATACAGTCCCCAGTGGAATTTGACCTACCCAATATTTTTCTGGTAAATAGTCCGGAGGGGTGGGGTGAAATCAGAATGGAGAACTCTCTACCTGAAATAACAGACCCTATCAAATGAACACAAGGTTCTCCTTCCCCATCATAGTCCATTTTGTTCAGATCATTTAAGAAGCTATATACAAACCTGTTGCAAAAGAATGTTTGGTTAGCAAATGAGAATAAAAAAAATGATCTTCAGGCCAGGACTGGTGGCTTGTGCCTGTAATCCCAGCAGTTTGGGAGGCTAAGGTAGGTGGATCGCCTGAGGTTAGAAGTTCCAGACCATCCTGGTCAACATGGTGAAACCCCGTCCCTACTAAAAAAATATAAAAAAATTAGCTGGCCATGGTGGCGTGTGCCTGTAATCCCAGCTACTCGGGAGGCTGAGGCAGGAGAATTGCCTGGACCCAGGAGGCCGAGGTTGCGGTGATCCAAGATTGTGCCGTTGCACTCCAGCCTGGGTAACAAGAGCGAAACTCCGTCTCAAAAAAAAAAAAAAAAAAACACACACAAATTAGCCAGGCGTGGTTAGATGTGCCTCTAGTTCCAGCTACTCAGGAGACTGAGGCAGGAGAATCGTTTGAACCTGGGAGGCGGAGGTTGTGGCGAGCCAAGATCATGCCACTGCACTCCAGCCTGGGCAACAGAGGGAGACTCCATCTCAAAAAAAAAAAAAACCTACGAATATCCTAAAACTAAATATGACCATATTAGTGTATTGTGTACCAATAGCCCTCAAGTAGAGAATTTGCTTTTACTAGGAACAAATGTTGAAGAAGTCAAGAGTCTGGATGAATGAGAGGAAATGGCTCATTTCTCCGGAATGGTGACCAGGACAAAAAGTGAAAAGAGCTAAGCTCTCCGGGACAGCTGGGGTATACTCCAGGATAAACTATACTTCATGGTAATCATCATCTTGGTGCCTACAAACATGAAAAGAGCTGGATGAAGAGCAGGACTCTCCTTGACTGGAGAATTCTAAAGGAAGCAGAGTTGATATGGACTGGCAAGGTGAGAGTGCACAGATTCTCTGAGTATCAGGCACAGCACTGTGTACCCGGACAAGTGTCCCAAAGAACAGAGCAATTTCCCCAAAACAAGGAGACATATGTGATTGACATGAAATGGCTCTTTAAGGAAGCATTATTGGAAGCATTCAGAAGATGGTCTTTAGCTGTCATCTTCTGAGGAAGTGACTGTGCTCTAGGTATTCACATTTTATCCAAGGACACACCCTTCTTAGGGCAGCCCATGTCCAGTGACTGACTTCTATATAAAGGCTCAGAGTCATTTCAGCACAATGTGGGACTACTCTGAAGGGCCATTTGAACTCCAGCACTACTCAAAGAATCAGCTGAAGCTGGGATAGTCTGAATCTTTTTGTCCTTTCAAAATTTATATTCTGAAACTTGATTTCCAATGTAAACTATTAAGAGGTAGAGGCTTTAGAAGATGATTAGGTCATGAGGGCTCCACCCTCATAAACAGGATTAATGTCCTTATAAAGGAGGCCTCAGAGAACTTGTTTGGCCTTCTGTTATGTGAAGACACAACAAAAAGGTGCTATATATGCAGCAGAGAACCCTTTCCAAACATTACATTTCCTGGTGCCTTGATCTTTAAATTTCCATCCTCCAGAATGGTGAGCAACAAATTTTTGTTGTTTATAAATTACCTAGTCTAAGGTATTTTGTTATAGCAGCCAACATGGCTGAAGAAGAAAAGTGGTATCAAGAGTGGGGTGCTGATGTAACAAATATCTAAAAATGTGGAAGCATCTTGGGAAAAGGGTAATGGATAGAGGCTGGAAGAATTTGGAGCTGCATGCTACAAAAAGCCTGCATTGTTATACATGGGACATTAAGGCAGATTCTGATGAGGGTGCAGAAGAAGAGAAGAGATGTAGAGAAAGCCTGAATCTTAGCATATTAGGGAGTGCTCGTGTAGGAGAGAAAAAGGAAGGAATTAGCAGAGGAAGAAGGCAAGCTGTCATATAGGACTGATAAGCAGCCTGTCTTTGTCTGTTTGGGTTGCTATAACAAAATACCTTAAACTAGGTAATTTATAAACAACAAAAAATTATCTCCTACAGTTCTGGAGATTGAGAAGCCCCAAATCAAGGCACCAGCAGATTTGGTATCTGGGAAGGGCTCCCTGCTTCATTGATGCTGTTCATAGATTCATGCAGTGTCTTCACAAGGTTTAAGGCCAAACAAGCTCTCTTGGGCCTCCTTTATGAATCCTATGTATGATGGTGGAGCCCTCATGACCTAAGTGCTTTTCAAAGACATCCACCTCTTAGTTATTATATTGGGAAATAAATCTCAGCATATGAATTTGGGGGGGACACATTCAGACTGTAATATTCTCCCCATGCTTCCAAGTTCATGTCTTTCTCACATGAAAAACACTTTCATTCCATCTCAACAGCCCCAAATCTTAACTCATTCCAGCATGAATTCAAAAGTCTAAAGTTCAGAATTTCACCTAAATATCAGCTAAATCAATTATAAGTGAGACTCAAGGTACAATTCATTCTGAGGTAAATTCCCCTCCAACAGTGAGCCTGGGAAATCAAACGAAGTACGCACTTGCTTATACTTGTTTATACTTGTTACAAGTATAAACAAACAATATTACTGTACATACAAAAGTAGATTAAAAAAACAATAGGGAATAATGTCTTATTATATTCTAATTCCAGATAACTTAGTGAACTCAGTTCTTTTCAAAATCCAGTTTAAATGTCAGTGACCCTGTTATTTTCTTCTGTAGCTTTCTCAGCTCATAGAGTACTTAATATCAATGACATACCAAGGGTGTGGGAGATGGAAGGGGGTTTGGAGAACAGTCGGTCCTGGGCAGGCAGCAAAGGGTACACTGTCTGCGGAGAATTTATAAACTATAATAAAACTGACTATAAGTCAGCCTGCTTTATCTTATCACTGTGTATATACAATTCTAAATGATGTCAGTAACAAAATATTCCTTCCATCCATGGAAAGCTGTTTCCCCTTTCTAACCCCACAACGCTTAAATACATCTCCCTTACACCTTGTTATGCTATGATTCAGTGTATGCCTTAGTTATGGCATATACTGGCCACTTTGCATTATATTAACTCCCAGACTATGAGTGCTTCATGCCAAACTTAAGTACAGCTGATCTTTGCCCCCTCCTTTTCATCTCTGTATGATCCTTATTAAAGTAGCTGACCCAGAGAAGACACCAATAATTATTAGTTGAAAAAGAAAGGACTGTAATTCAATTCTTCATCCACATATGCGAGTAGCTAATTAGCACAGAAATAATAGAGTCTTCCATCCCTAAAGCTCAACAAATGTCCTAAATCAATGTCATTATGATTCTCTCAAATGTGATTCTCTTAGTTTTCTACACAGTTATTAAATCAAAACTTCACTTCTTCTGTTGAAGGGTTCAGGATACACTAACCCAAAATATGATTGTAAGAGACCAGAATGTTTTTACCAAAATGCCAGGGGTTTAGTTTAGGTCCCTTTGCTTGTCCCACAGAAAGTCAATCACCAACACAAGTATTGCCAGGGAAGAAGGCTTTTTATTTGGGTGACATCAGCTGAAGAAATGAGAGTCAAACTTCAAACCTGTCTCTCCCACCTGACTAAAATTGAGAGTTTATATGGTGAGAAAGGACTATAGCTATGTTCAGGGAAAGCAGAAATTAGGAAAAAGTAAGAAGCAATCAAGATGGATGAGGGGCCTGGCTTCTTATGGTCTGGATTTGAGGAGTTGCAGTTCTTTGCCTGAGGGTTGGTTTCCCGAGGAAGGAACTAGAGCAAGACAAATTTGTTTCAAGTTTTAAAACCAGTAATAAAACTATGTTTATTTAAAAAAAAAAAAAACCATTAACAGTAGTTTCATGGGACAATTGAGTCCGTTTCAATATGCCACCCCAAATAAGCCTCTTTGGCATATGGATTATTTTGAGCTGGTTATTTTGAGAATCTCCTGGCTAAGGTGTAGTTCTGAAAGGTTATCCTTTGATTGGAGAAATTTACATTTATACAGGAAATCTCCAGGTATAAGATCTCCCTTTCTGCACCAGGAAAAGCAGGATGACTAAATCACTAGAGATTCTAAACCAATGGAAAAGGTATCAACTTAGATCTGTCCAAAAATCTCTACCAAAGGCACCTGATATAAGGGGAAAGTGGGCCTGAGTATCAGCGTGTGCTCAGTCTATTAAGCAGTGTGCCTGGTGCCAGGAGGTTATGTTGTAACCCAAGGTGATTTCTCACAGATGTACTGCAGGGTTGGCTTTTTTGATTCACAATCAGGAGAATGGTGAGAAGTCTGAACAAGAGAACAGAAGGAAAAACGGCTAGAGGAGCAGAGGGCTAGGATTGAGAAAGGAAGTTTTTAGGAGAGTTAGGGTGAGAAAGGACTGAAGCAGCAGCAAGTTGTGAAGGAAAGGCTAGGGGAGAAATGGGATTTTAAGAAGCATTGCTCAAATATGGAACCTGAGCCACTTTGAAATTTCTTTTGATTGCTAGGCTATGTTTTCTTTGTCTGCCATAGTGTTAGCAAAATCACTTTACATTTCAGACTGTATGTCTCAATTTAAGTAGTTAAACCACCAGTTAAAGTCTGCAACTGTCTTCCGGGTTAGTGTGTGTCTGGGACAATGAAGGAATCCATTCATCTTTGCATTCACCAACTATTTGATCTTGAGAAAGTTAACACTTTTTGAAATGTCTACATTTTTTCATCTGCAAACTAAGGTAATAATGGCACCTGTCCCATAAAATGATTGTGAGGATTAAGTGAAATCATGTATGAACAAAGCCCTCTGCTCAGCCTTTGTCAGGCTGAGTTGGAGTGCTAAATAAAGGGTAATGTCCTGTTATTGTTTACGTTGTTAGAATAGTGAAAATCAAGCAGAATTCTTGGAAGTCTCAAATAAAAATTATGTGTCCTAGCAAACTAGATGGGGCCAAGAAGAACCCCTGGGGCTAACTGAATTACAGTGACGGGAATCAAAACATTCTACTCCTTGCAGTGGTTCCTATCTGCAGACACAACATATTTTTATTTCTAACTGCAAACATGTCATATTTTCCCTAAATAGTAGTTTCTTATGTTAAGTGTTTCATATAATTCTAACATTTTTTGTATCTCATTAGCTTAAGTTTTTTTCTTCCATATTCCATCTTGTGTGCTTGCTTCTACTCAGCCTTCCTTTTTTCAAAATAATTTAAAGATTTTAAAACTCTTCCAAATTTGAATTCAGTGATGAAAATGAACTTAACATACCCCCTCTTTTCTCTCGCAGTCATTGCTCTCTTTCTCTCCTTCTCCTTACCTTATGCCTTAGACTGACTTGCTCATATTGCCTGAGAATGACTTGCTCCTCAGGATCTCAGCTCCTTCACCTTCAGAGGTAAAAGGGGAGAGGTCTTTAATCAGTTGAATCTTCTTGTCTCATAAGGAAGAAATAGCAATAACAACAAAACCACACGGCCTCAACAGCTAGTTGTAATTAGAAGTCAGACACAACTTAAAATAAGATTCAAACAAATAAATAAACACTGGGACAAAAGCTCAAAAGCTCTTTGAGCCATAGTGGTCCAAGGGGATGCTGTCTGTCCCGTGGTTTCCTTTCTCTTTCTCCTACTCTTTGCTCGTTGTATTGCAGAGTTCTGTCCTCTCACACCATTTCCATAGGTGCATTATTCTTAATCAACGGTCTGTGGACAGTAGTAGCACAAAAACTTTCTGCCTGGAGTCCATGAATTTCAAAACTTTTAACTGTGTGTGTGTGTGTGTGTGTGTATTGATGTGCACAAGCAGATATTTTCTTGGAAAAATATCCTATCTATCAGCAAAATCCCAGATACCCCTCCAAAATAAGTCATACTTTGCAGGACTTAGATAGTGTATCCAATCCTTAATTCCATTTACTTCTGTTTTCTTTCTGCTTTTCTCTTTGCACTTATATTATTTTCATAATATATAGTTTTTCATAGAATATAGTTATATTATTATATATTATTATATAGTTATATGCACTTATATTATTTTCATAATATATAGTTTTTCATAGTTTTCATAGAACACTAATGGTTCTATATAAGCATTTTAGATTTCAAAGCAGAATTCTTTCTTTCTTTTTCACTACTGTCTAAGAGGATTATCTTTTAGTTCAATGTCTACATAGTAGGCATTTCAATTCAAATGGTATTTTCAAACAGTGGAGATGTCAGGTGACACAAGAGAGAATTAGGCATGACTCCTACTCTCCAGGAGCTTATAACAAGAAGCAGATAATGTTAAAGAAAAAGAACTACAATAGCAGCAATGAAGAGTAAAACATGCAGTTTAACAAGAGTTAAAGAAGGATAGATGAGGAGGTTCTAAATCTGCCCAGGAAGTTACGATAAGCCTGTTGAAATAAGTGACAGTCAAATGTATCTGGAAAGGCATTGGTAAGTTTTATAGGGAAAACAGGTAGGAAAGAACATTCTTGGCAGAAATGGAAGCAACAGTGACACAGTTTTGCTCTGCGTCCCCACCCAAATCTCATCTTGAATTGTAATTCCCCTGTGTTGAGGGAGGGGGCGAGTGGAAGGTGATTGGATTATGGGGGGAGTTCCCCCATGCTGTTCTTGTGATAGTGAGTCCTCACGAAATCTGAAGGCTTAAAAGTAGCACTCCCCCTTTACTCTCTCTCTCTCTCTTACTCTCCTGCCGCCATGTAAAATGTGCCTTGCTTCCCTTTCACCTTCTGCCATGATTGTAAGTTTTCTGAGGCTTCCCCAGCCATGTGGAACTGTGAGTCAATTAAATATCTTTCTCTTATAAATTACCCAGTCTCAGGTATTTCTTTATAGCAGTGTGAGAACAGACTAATACAAACAGTTAGTTTTGGTATAGCTGAGGCCTGAGGTGAATGTAGGTGTGGTGGAACCTGGGACTGGAAGGGCACAAAGGAGTCAAATGAATGATCCCAGTTGAATGACCTGGGACATTAAGCCAAATCATATATGTCTATATATGGGCATGTGTGTATGTGTGTGTGCACACGTGTGTGTGCTGCATCCTTACCTATGTGCCTATGCAGAGAAGGTATACTTTAGGTAGAAGTCTGCTAAGTTGCCGAGTGGTTCCAAGACTGAAAGCAGTTCCAAGACTGTGGAAGATGGGAGGACAGAGGTTGAACAGATACAGACCATTCTGAGGAGTGCAGCATCTGAGGCCTAGTAATACAGGCCCAAGTTCAAGTTGGAAATGGAGACAATTCCCTGAGGCATGAGAAAGGACCCGAATCTGCCAGAGGATAAAGAAGCTAAATTTGTTATATATATTATTCAATTCTATGAACATTTAAAAAGGTATCATGAATATAGATACATTTTTAAAAGCAATTAAATATTGCTTAAACATTTCTGTTTGTTTTAAACTGGGCTCTTTCAGCTAATTTTATCAGGAGTTTTTATCCTGAGGTTTGTAAAGAGAATTGTGCAGAGTGCACATGGGTTAGGCCGTGCAATTATGTTCTCAATGAAACCCTATTTTGGCTGATAAAGGTCAAATGTAAAATGACTATTTTTGAAAAGATGACTCACATAATTCTGTTATATTTTAATAAGTAGCATGGTAGTAGACATTTTATTCTGAGCATATCTTTGGTGCTTTCGCAAACAGGCCTATGTGCTATTTTCACTGATAAACACAGTACTGAAAGCAAAGTCTACAGGCCAATTCTGAGAATAAGCATTGTAGTTATTTGTATGTTACAGCTCTCTGTGAAAGAAGCCTTTGCTCAGGGCTTTTTAGAGGTAGTTTAGCTGCCAAATAAAGTTACTAAATGGACTTTTAATTTACTGTATGTATCAGAACTTTAGGATAAGGTTGCAGGTATCTGAACATTGGCTAATGGAACAAGATAGATGTGTCTGTTATCACTGTTCAAGGGGCTATATTTGAATCATTGTTTTAATTTGCAGAACTGAAGTTTTTTTAAGGAGGTGCTGATAAAATAAAATTGAATTAAGTTTAGTGGGCAGAGTAAACTGTGGAAAGATTTTTGCTCTAAAAATGTGTTCTACCTAAGGCCCTTTTCATGGTAAAGTTAAAACATTTTATAAGCTGATGTTTTATTTGCTTGTTTAGTTTTTGTTTTTCTTTATCTTTGCTAAGTAATATCTACTAGTTGCCTTTCATGATGACACATTCTTGTTTCTTCCATTGTTCCTTGATGATTTTGTCTGAGCATGTGGCTGATGCATGGGTTTAAATCAGGAAACCCCAGGGTCTTGCAGGAAGCAGGTTATGTGTTAATGTTTTATAAGATATCACAGAATGTAGGATTTATTAGAAATATGGGGAGGTTTTTGAGGGAACCTCCTTCTGGTAGTAGCTTTTCTCCTACCAAAGCCTACAATACACTGTAGAAATTGTGGCCAGTCGAGAGACAGAGAGAAAAAGCCTTCCAGAAAGCCCCAGGAAGTACATTTGCAGATGAGAATTATCAGAGAGTGAACCTCTTCGAGTCTGGCCTTTGCAGGGCTCTAGATGTATCGGATACAGACTTTTATGAGAAAAACTGAACCATGTTAATAATGGCTGAAAGATATTTCTCCATCTTTGGTATATTAACCTTAACACAAAGAGGTAGTACATTCAGTGCAGGCCAGTGTGGGACACAGAAAAGGAGAAGCAGGCAATCCAGACTTTAGATCAATCCAGCAGAAGAAAATGCAGGCAGAACCTTTCTCCAAAACTATCTCCTTGAGGGACAGGGATATCTTTAAAGTCCAAGTGTGGAGGACTTGCCTAGGTTTAGGTAGATTTTTGTAGATTTTTTCTTGGGTAGTGAGTTGAAGAAATTAACATAGCCACTGGAAGTGGAATTCCTGTTAAAGAGGAAGGTGTCTGTATTTAAGGAAATAACTTGTGAAATGACTTGGGGTAAAAGATGAGAGCTTGGAGTCAGTCAACTGAAAAAGTGGTGTAGTGGTTTTGCATTTGGAATAAACAGGGTTTTAGGGAAGAAGAGAGTTAAAAATAGCAAATAGTGGCTTGGATCAATGACAGATAGCAAAGACATTTCAGAATAGGCATTCCTAAGGTTCTTTTTTAAGATTTGTTGGCATGCTTTGGAAGTCTTTCTAGCTCACCAAGTTGGTTAATGGAGCCTGTTGTGTACCCCCAAGCCTTTGTGTAATTGCTAAGACAACACTTTTCTTTGGTTATTGGAGGTGTGTGCAGATGATAAAAGAA
Source organism: Saguinus oedipus (assembly GCA_031835075.1). Lineage (NCBI taxonomy): Eukaryota > Metazoa > Chordata > Mammalia > Primates > Cebidae > Saguinus > Saguinus oedipus. The sequence goes on from CM063170.1 coordinate 146,930,746, forward strand.
TAAAAATATATGTCATTGTTCTGACACTGATAAAGAACACTTTCTCTCTTTACAGTTTTATGATAAAATATTAATCAGAATGTTTATCATATAGAGTCACATTTTAAAAGCGATTAAATAAAGAAATTATATATATAATATCTAGGCTTTGTAAAATTAAATAATTCTATTTAAAGGTTTTCTGCAATTGTGATTTTTCTGGTTTTTATTTTTGTTTTTTAGTAATCCATTTGAAATCCTGTCTGGACTTAAAAATATAACTTTACATAGTGGTTCACTGTGTCTTTATCCTACCTTTTATATAGCAGGTTATGATTGCCATTTAAAAAGCAATTTATTAGTCCAATTTTACATCTTGTCATAACCATTCACTTTGGATGCTGGTGCTCAACTTTGATTTCTAAAGCTTTATGTATCCCTTACATTGTTAAGTTGTATCCGTTACTTTGTTAGCTAAAAAGGTTTTGTTCATAAACGTCACCAGTTAGCAGTTTAACTCTCTACAAAGCTTTCTCTTGTTTGAATATGAAATCATAACTTATATTTTTATCTAGGATTTACTTACATAAAAATACAGTTGTTTTAAATTGTGGTTAAACCTCATCACATAAAATTATAGGATATTATACATTTCAAAATGTTTACCACCCTCCCCTAACCAAATTTAGTTATAATCAAAACTATTGCCTTGTAAAAGAATCCTACTAGTTTGTTTAGAAATGTTTTTCTCTTAAAGACGAAGACTGGGTCAGTGTTAGTTCAAAAAGATCAGTTAGGCAGTTGGTGTGTGGAACTCAATGCTAAACACCTTTTACATAAAGATGGTATAAAGCTGGGCACTATGGCTCACAACTGTAATCCAAGCTGCTTGGGAGACTGAGGTGGAAGAATGCTTTGAGCCTAGGAGTTTGAATTCGAGGCTGCAGTGAGTTATGATTGAGCCACTGCATTCCATTTCAGCTTGGGCGACAGAGCGAGAGCCTGTCGCTAAAAAACAAGTTTTAAGGTAAACTGTAATAAAGTTCCAGTTGGTGTGTGGAACTCAATGCTAAACACCTTTTACATAAAGATGGTATAAAGCTGGGCACTATGGCTCACAACTGTAATCCAAGCTGCTTGGGAGACTGAGGTGGAAGAATGCTTTGAGCCTAGGAGTTTGAATTCGAGGCTGCAGTGAGTTATGATTGAGCCACTGCATTCCATTTCAGCTTGGGCGACAGAGCGAGAGCCTGTCGCTAAAAAACAAGTTTTAAGGTAAAATGTAATAAAGAAAAATTATCCAAGTAATCACATTTTTAAAAGCAATTAAATCAATGCATCTTGGTACATACCAGGTTTTTAAATAACTTTTTTCTCTTCTTTTTAGCCTAATCTTGAGTTGCTTGAGCAAATTTGTTTTGTATCTATTATTGCTAACCTGTATGCCCATTTTCTCAGAATTTCACACAGGAGCAGCAGTCCTACATTAACAGGATGTTGTTACCTAACAGTTTATAATTTATTTGTAATTTCAGGAAGTATTCCTGTTGTCAACACTTTAAAAAATATATATGCATGAAAAAAATAAGTTTCTCTTCAATGTTGATAGAGAAATTGTTTACTTAAAATACTTGTTTCTTCAAGGTATTAATAGTTATTTCATGAAGCTATTCATGTAAAAGCATAGTTTTATATTTTTATATGAAGAGAATGCATAAAAAAGAGCTATTAAAATTTAAGATATTTTGACCAGGAGTGGTGGCTTATGCCTGTAATCCTAGCACTTTGGGAGGCCGAGGTGGTGGCATTGTCTGAGCTCAGGAGTTCAAGACCAGCCTGGGCCACATGGTGAAATCCCTATCTCTACTAAAGTACAAAAAATTAGCTGGGTGTAACGATGTGTGCCTGTAGTTCCAGCTACTTGGGAGTTTGAGGCAGGAGAATTGCTAGAACCCGGGAGGTGGAGGTTGCAGTGAGCTGAGATTGCGCCACTACACTCCAGCCTGGGCAACAGAGCCCGATTCTGTCTCAAAAAAAATAATTAATTAATTAATTAAGGTGTTTTATTATCATGGCTTATATGTTTCAGAATCTGGAAAAACCAGTCATTTGATCTATAAAAAAAATTATGAAGGTACATTACCTCTGTGGATGTCATTGCATTTCTGAACAGTGATAGTGCGGATGTGCTCCTCTGATATTATTATAGTAATTGTATAGAATTCCTTATAACAGGAATGATTATACAGGGCTGGCTGGGTGCTTCTGATTTTTCTGCAGGGCTGCAAAGAAAAAAATTTATAAACTAGAATTTTTAATTTTTGGCTCAAGGCATGGTCAGAGAATCAGGATTGTCTTAAAATATATTTTTATCTTGATAACCACAGGGCTGTTGTATCTAAAATAAGACCTGGGAGCTGCTGATGATTAGAGAAGTTGAATTTATAGATTTACTGGATCTCTTCTGTGGCTGAGAATGAGGAAAATAGGACTGGAAGGAAACATTTATATCAGCTTGGGTGATATTGAGTGTCCTAAACCCAGTCCCCACAGCACCTCCTCTGCCAGCTGCAGCAGCAGCAGCATCTTTCTTGATGCACGAAGCTGGTCCTGCTTGACTGAAAACCTGAAATGACCTTATCTGAGATGGTTATGCTGCATTGGCGGTGCTGATGTTTCTCATGGTCTACCCTTGCTATCCCTCACTGCTTCCAAACGATGGAGTACTGGAAGCCCTGCCCCCAAATATGGCATCTTGGCATACTGATAATTTTAAGCTGAAGGAAACTGGAGAAACAGTTTCTTCAGCTGAGAAAAAGCAGAAACAGAAAGGTTTCTCTGTCCTTTTCCTACCCCTTCTCTCCTGACAGGTGTTCTGCCCTATACCTAGAGGACAAGAATGTTACATAGAAGAGTCTGAACAAACAGGCCTCGCTAGGGTCTCCCAATTTCATACCATTAGATTATATCCCCTTTTAGTCTAATCATACTTACACAAGAATGTCTGTTCTTTATCAAACTGATGACTAAAAATAGTTTTACCTGGGTCTTTGGATCTTTATTTCCATAGGCTTTCTTGTCACATAAAACTTTGATTAAATAAATTTGTCATGCTGTTCTCTTGTTAATCTGTCTTTTGTTATAGGAATGTCAGCTGTGAATCTTGCATTGGAGGGTGAGAAAAGATATTACTTTTCTCCCCTACACAAATCTATATATAGAGTCAGGTCCCAGCAAGACCCAGAAAGTAATACAAAATGTGACTTGAGAGGCGAATGAAAACAAAAAGACTTACAAGAGTTTGACAATTTATGTAATCCATAAACCAAAAGGGAGATACCACCTCCAACTCGTTAGGATGGTTAGTATAAAAAACAAACAAACAAAAACAAAAAATAGCAAGTGCTGGTAAGGAAGTAGAGAAATTGGAACCTTTGTGCATGGCTGGCGGGAATGTAAAATGGTACAGCTGCCATGGAAACAGTATGGTGGGTCCTCAAAAAATTAAAAAATTAAAACTACCACTCCATTCTAGTTGGATTATTCTGGCCATTCCTCTTCTGAGTATTTACTCAAAAGAATTAAAGCAGGGTCTCAAAGAGATATCTGTACACTCATATTCATAGGAACATTAGTCACAGTAGCTAAAATGTGGAAGCAACCCAGAAGTTCATCGACAGATGAATGATAAGCAAAATGTGGTATAGCCACATCACAGAAGACTGCTCAGCCTTAGGAAAGAAGGAAAATCTGACATATGCTACAACAATGGATGAACCTTGAGGATACTATGCTGAGTGAAAGAAGCCAGTACTATGACTTGAATGTTCATCCTCTCTAGAACTACTATGCTTGAAACGTAATCATCAGTGCAACAGGGTTGAGAGTTAGGGCCTAATGGGACGTGTTTAGGTAATGAGAACTCTGCTTTCATGAATGTATTAATGCCATAATAAAAGGGCATTTAGGGGTGGGTTCACCCCCTTCTGCTTTTCTGCCATGTGAGGAACAGCATTCCTCCCCTTTGAAGGATGCAATGTTCCAGGCACCATTTTGGAAACAGAGACTGAGCCCTTACTAGATACCAAGCCTGCTGGTGCCTTGACGTTTTTGTCATGCTGGTATTATTGACTTTCATTGGTGGTGAATGGGGATGGATTTTGGTGAAGGAAATGCACTGGTGCATACAATATCTAGGTGTTTCAGATTCAGGAAGAAATTGTAATGATAAGGGCCATGAAAAGAGATGGGCTTTGCTGAGGGCCATTGATGAATTAGAGAAAGACAAAGAAAAACTGAGGGTAATTAATCATCTATCAAAAGCAAATTGTGAAATTCAGGAGATGTCTTTGGAAGCACATAAAAAGCTATCACTTCTGTTACTGTAAGGCAGAAAAAGCTAAGGATCAGGCTGAGGACTTAATGAGAAGAGTAGCAAAGCTTCGGAGAAGGTATGTTGAAATTCTACCCCCAGCAAGTCTGTCTGTCAAGGTCTGGGCCACCATAGCGGAAGCCTGGGGTCTTGAGAGTGGAATTTGATGAATTTATGTACTTTCATCAATTCTACCTCTGTTAGTGGAAATTGGATCAGTTGCCAGAGTTGAGTCACAACATAGCCTGGCTAGGAAAGTGCTGAGTGTACTAGGGAAGGAAAGGCTCTGTACCTTGAAGAAGCAATAGGACTTAGCCGACACACACCAGCAGGAGTTGGGACCTGTTGGATTGGGCAGGATTTTGAGCATGCTGTATCAGGAGAGTAGAATGTGAAGTTGTGTAAGAGACAGTTTTTCAATACAGGAACAGGCTCCTGTGATACAAGATTCAACACCCTGACAACGACCTGGGAGATACCGTCAACACTCTCCAACAACAGCTCTTACAAGTTTGGAAAAATAATGGCCCATGCTAAGTAAAGTAGAAATGTCAGAACTGCTGAGGCAAGTAGTGGAAAAAGATAAGGTCTAAGGCTTAACTTTCTGCCCTTATCTAACATATCTGTATAGCGGGCATTCTATATAGATATGTTAGGTAAGGGCAGAAAACACCAGCTGGAACATTCCAGAGGAAACTCCAGGTATGAAGGATTTAGGGATGGTGATTCTTATCACATTCCCATTTAACTCACCTGTTTAGCTTACTAAGCCAACAGATAATTCTGTTAAATAACAGTCGTTATTGTAAGCTTAAAATAAGTGACTTCAGGTGTGGTTGGTTTTCCATGTTTCTCCACTGGAATAATCAACAGAATCCTGCACCTGATAAGCACTTATCAAGTTAGCAACCCTTTCCCCCAGTTTTTGAACCTGAGCTTGCCAGAGCGGTTTTCTTTCATTTGGCTGAGACCGCGCATCTTCATTGTTTTACATCATGGCTACATCAAATGATCTGGGTCTATGTCATATTTTAGTCCACAGAGACATTGATCACCACTCTATAACACAAGGCATCTTCCTAGGACATTATTGACATTCATGATAAGCAAGAGAGTAACCAACACCCTAGGCCCCTGGGTAAGACATTTACATAGCAGAGGGTGAAATACAATCACATAAAAATTCAGATACCTGCCACTGAAATGGAGTTTCAGGATAGTCCAGTGGCTAGGGCAAAAAAATTATAGTCTCTCCAAAGTGAAACATGAATTCTTACACCTTGGGTTTTTATTATTAAGAAAGGGACACAGCATGTGGGAGAAATATATCACACATTTGGGTGCATTGTTCCAATTCAGTTAATGAGAAATACATAAAATTATAAAGTTCTAGAGTCCTGGTAGAGCCTGAACTCATAATTCTATGTGGCTTGAAACATTTTTTATGGACTGCGTGTTTCTGATTCAGCAAATTATAGAATTCGATCAAGCCATCGTCAATGAAAGGAATATATAGGAAATTAGCCTTAGAAAGTCTTGAGGGCATGAAGAAGTTACACAAGTAGGTGGCTCAGCCACCCAGTGCGCCCATTTATCTATCCATTACCATCCCTGCCTCAGTCAACGTTTGTGACACATTTACTAAGGAAGAAAATATTTGTGTCTGTTTTATAGGTGATTGTACCAGAAATAGACAGAAGTGAGCTGCCATGGTATTATAGTCCCATTCAAGAGTGGCCCCCAAGCAGAGAAGGGAAACAAAATCCTTTCAGTGGGCAAATGTTCAAGCCATTTCTGGTGTTCCTTTTTGCTGAAAGATAATATAAGCCAACATATGAACATACACTGCTTTATAGGTAGTGGTGGCTCTGAATAGGTCAAGATAGTCAGGGGCCAGATAGCCCTTGAATCTTGGAAATTGTTACAATAATAGACCTCTCAGAAGTGATTCATGGGAATCTCACCAAAGTAAACTCACTGCAAAGGAGGCTGTTAATAACAAGGTATTAACAGATAGATAGGATAGAATGGTCCATTCTGTTCAGATTATTGAGCTTTCCCCCCTATCTAGTGCCTGATTAATGATTTATCAACAAAGAGGCCATGGTGGCAAGAATGGAAATTATACTGGGTTCAACAGCCTGGACTTTCTCTCAGCAATTCCAGCCTATTATCACTGTGAATTTAAGTCTACCAACAGCGGAGAGAAATACTGAGCTGCTCTTAAAGAACTATTATGGAGGGGGAAGCAACTCATCCTCACTGGAATGGATAATTGGGTTGTATCCAGTTTATGTACTTACTCAGATTTCCTTGGCCCTGCCCATCCTACTTGTTTGCTCATTTGGAATGCTGTGGTCTGGCCATCACTAACATTGTCTCATCTCAATGTGTGCTTTCCATCCTTCCCTGAATGAGGGCAAAGAGGAAGCCTACTTTTCCTACCATGTTCAAACTAAATTGAAGTAACCTGCTGCTTTGGAGCATGATATCTAGCTTGCCAGTGACTGCCCAGAGTAGCACAACTTGGAAGTATAGGAGAGTTAATGCCTCAAATGGTGAATTTTGACCAGTAAGAAAGAGACAGGGAAATAGAAAGAAGCCACGGTATAATGAGTGCATATTTGTTTGCATAATATTGGCAGGAGCATGTTGTTGATGCTATTTGTTGTTGTTTAGAAGCTCAAGTATATATAGAAGAATATACATCTACGTTGAGTAGGCGGAAGGAAGGCTTGCTTTGGCTATGGTGGGTTGGCAGTCAATATTGATTTTAATCATCTGTGTTGTCTTCCTGTATGTTGAAAACTAGAAAGACTTTTTTAAAGGTACATTTCGAAGACTTTCTTGTGATGATGTTTTGCTATATAATTTAGGCTCCACTGAAAGGAGTCAAAAGATGCAAGTATGGAGACAGTAATTTTTCTGATTCTTTGACTGTTTCTGTTGGGAAGGACCATTTGGACACACTGAGTTTTTTATGCACTGCTGCAGTTTCTAGCCACTAATTTTCATGAATATTGAGAGACAGCTGCAGTTTGTGGCAGTGGCTTTCTCCCTGTATCACAGCTGTAGCAGTGTCCCTAGCATTTGCCATATAGGAGAAACTCAAAAAATGCTTAGCGAATTGAACTGGATTTCATAGAACTTGGAAAGAAGAACAAAACCAAATTTATGCTGTAGTCCATAAGTGCCAGAGTGGCCATCATTGGCAGCTGATAACTGTATTAATCACATTTTGAGCCTTCCTTATTGGTGTATTTTGTTGTTTGTTTTTAACTACATCTTGATGCTGAGAAAGAGAGTAGAACAGGGGCTGTGTGCTCCCTCACAGTTCAGAAGGGGTTTTCCTCCTCTCCTGCAGGGCATACAAGTCTCCTCTGTTCTGGAGAGGTCGGGGCTGAGTGCTGGCAGTTGGTGCTCCTGACAAGGCATCAAATCTGTGCTGATTCAGCACACAAACCACTCCCTGACACTGATGGGGACTACTTAGAGTCTTTCTATCTCTTTCTAATCCACTCTTCTGTTCATGTGGCCCCTTGTTCTCCTCTCACTCAGTGCATCATGTTTCTAGTCCTGGAGAGCAGTAAATTCCCTCTGCAATCATGCATCTGAATCTCTTCACCTGCTATTATACTGGAAGACTGATGAAGAAGTGAGTATCTTAGCTTTCCTTCATAGGCTCTGCATGGGTGACTTGTATCTGCCCTTAAGAACTTAGGAGAGAAGGCCCTCAGGATGTGAATGAACAAAATGATTGGTATTTGGTAGAAAAGACACAAACTATAATTCAAAATATTATCCTACCACAATGTGAATTGCTGTATTGTTTGTTCTTTGTGAGTTGGCAAAAAATAATTTGAGAACTGCTAAAATATGTAACATCACTTAACCAGACCCATTAGGAAACATTTCAGTCAAAGCTATTCTGAAATATTGGTCTGTTTTAAAATCTGTGGGCCTTCACAAGTTCCACTAAAACAGGTTACACTCATTTCTACTTAACAACTGTTTATTTAGAATGCTAAGGACGAGTTGCAGTCTTGGAAATTTATCTTATGACTCTAATTTCTTTACGTATTTACGAAGACTAACTCATATTAAATCATCCAATAAAACCTGAACAAGCATCAATAACATTTTCTTTTTACACAGTTTGCTTTCTATTGAAGGCTACATGAAGAGGAGAAGCTCAATTATCTTAAGATAAAAATGTTAGATTAGGTGAAACTGCTTATTTGCTAGCCATCTGGTTCAGTCACAAACTCCCCAGGAATCCTGAACACATTTGCAACTGAAAAGAATTTGAACTTGAATGACTTTTAAATTGGGACATAAAATGTGGTGACTCAAACTAGGCACAGATACTTATAAAGGGCCAATGAATAGATTTATTTTGACTCTTACGCTCTTTGGTATTCTTTTCTTCAGATATAACTAAAAGGATGCAAATATTTGTTAATAATTGAATAAAAACTCTTTTTCTCACCTGTAAAATGTATTTTAAATTCATCCAGAGTCTTCTGCTCCAAATTTGGCCAGAAAGAAGCAAAAACAAAATCAAAAACAAAAATTGGATTGTGTATAATCCTTCTCATTTGCCAGTTTGCAGGGAAATAGTAAAATTTCTTATGCAAAGAAAACTTTTATAAAGGAAACTCAACGTGTTTTATGATTAGTCTGGAGATGACAAAATAACAAACCTAATTTCTGTTTGTGGAATTATTTTCACAATCACATAAGAAACACCTCTTCAGCTATCAAGCTGCAGCCTGATGGAAAGTCTACAATGAGTAGTGTAAATGGGAGTACAAGCTGCTGGAACTCTGAAGGAAGCAGAGAACTGTGTACAATATTTGATCTAAAGAAACTCGTGGTGTTTCTGTCAAAGGTCTTTGAACCAGAACAACTCCATCTTGAATAAGAGCTAGATAAAATAAGGCTGAGACCTACTGGGCTGCATTCCCACATGGTTAGGCATTCTTAGTCACAAAATGAGATAGGAGCTCAGCACAAGATACAGGTCACAAAGACTTGTATCCTTGCTGATAAGACAGGTTGCAGTAAAGAAGCTGGTCAAAACTTAACAGAACAAAGACGGCAACCAGACGGATCTCTGGTTGTCCTCAGGACTACACTTTCACCAGTGCCATGACAGTTTACAAATGTCATGGCAACATCAGGAAGTTACTCCATATGGTCTAAAAAGGGGAGGCATGAATAATCCACCCTTTGTTTAGCATATAATCAAGAAATAATCATAAAAATGGTTTATGGTTATAAACTGGTTGTAAAACCCCGGTCTGCTCTGCTATGCTTGCGGAGTAGCCATTGTTTTATTCCTTTACTTGCTTTCACTTTACTCTATGGATTCATCTCAAATTCTTTCTTGCAAGAGAGCCAAGAACCCTCTTTTAGGGTCTGGATCAGGACCCCTTTCCAGTAATATTTCTATGTCACAGATGTCATATATCAAAATGCAAGTCACCAAGTCCTACGTCAGAATACAGTTGATCTTCAATTTATAGTAGTATGTCTGGCAAACACCAATTTTAGATCTTATTAAAATCACTAGGAATAACCTTCCCCCCACCTCATTAATTACTCAAACTGCATTTACCTTCACTAAGGAACTGCAGACTATACCAACACAGGCCACATGCTGTGTTCCAGGATTATCATTTAAAGATAATTCAAACTTTTCAAGCATGTAATTGACAGTGAACAATTTTAAAATATTGACTCTAATTTTGAATCCTAGAGGGAGGATCTTACATAAATGAAAAGAAGCTTCACTTGCTGCAAGAAGATTTGCTAAGCTAGGAAGAAAATATTTTCAGTTCAAATGTTACTGTCTTGTATATTAAAAAAGTTTAATCTATCCAACGCAGAAAACTTCCAAAGGAGTATGTGTCACATTATGTTTTGTTTTGCAACTCAATAAATGTTGGTAAATTTACCATGGCTCAAATTTTGACCGTTGGGAAGGAACTATTTAAGTTGATCACCTTATTGAGGAAGGCATGCCTTGCTCTGTGCAGAGCATGGTATATGGTAGACTTAATGATACTTATTATAAGCTTCCAGGCTTGGGCAAAATTGCAATCCGATATACTGTGTACAAAATTGCATCTGATCTGCTGTGATGGCAAAGGAAATCACAAATAATGAAAGTGATAATGATGAAGAAGATGATGATAATGATAATGATTGATAATTGCTGATGAAAATAACATTATCAAACACTATGTGCCAAGCACTCTTAGAAGCATTTACACACACTAATGAGTTTAATCAGCAAATACTCTTAACCAATGAGGTAAATGCTGCGATGAGCTAGTTTCTCTCTGAATCTCTGGCACTGGTAAAAGCATTGCTAACAAATAAGAGATTAGGGTTAGCTAAAATATCTAGGCACTTCCTGGAGAAGCTCACCCTTGATGGATCCCATAGTGGGTGGCTGGTTTAGGAAGGAGCATGCCCATCCGGCTTTGGTGACATTAAGGCCGGAGATTAATTGTGGCCACCTCATAGCAGATGTAATAAAGCTCAACTGGGGTGTATCATAGCTTCTTTAGTTCCCTTCTAATCAATCACTTTACAATAAAAAACTCAGGCAGTTCTCTAGAAAAGTACTATTTCCTTGGGGATGTAGGGAAATGTGTGTTGTGTCTTTTGAGTTGTCACAATGATTGGAATTTGGTTATCACTGGCAATGAGCAACCAGAGGAGTGAGGGATGTTAAAGTGTCCTGGAAGCTAAGATAGTCTCGTATGGTAAATAATCATTTTATCCAAAATGTTCAAGTCTCAAGGAGACTTTGAGAAACAGTGATGATTCAGGATCTAGGTTGACTTTTACAGTGGCAGAACTGGAATAGAAAACGATATAGTAAGGAAAAAATTATAGAGTCAAGTCTAGAATATTTCCTCCATTTTTTGAAAAAAATTGTTAGGCTGCAATGAGTATTGCAGTACATTTATTTGTTTTTTGTCATTTGTTTTTTTTTGAGACGGAGTTTCGCTGTCGTTACCCAGGCTGGAGTGCAATGGCGCGATCTCGGCTCACCGCAACCTCCACCTCCTGGGTTCAAGCAATTCTCCTGCCTCAGCCTCCTGAGTAGCTGGGACTACAGGCATGTGCCACCATGCCTGGCTAATTTTTTTTTGTATTTAGTAGGGACGGGGTTTCACTCTGTTGGCCAGAATGGTCTCAATCTCTTGACTTCGTGATCCACCCGCTTTGGCCTCCCAAAGTGCTGGGATTATAGACGTGAGCCACCGCGCCCGGCAATTTATTTGTTAAATAATTGTTGTAGAATACATCTTTGCTATGGAAGTTTCAGAGGTAGGAGGGAAAAGTATTTGATGAATATATTGAATGAATTTCCTTCCAGGAATATTATTATTATTTTGATATAGAATCTTACTCTGTCACCCAGGCTGGAGTGCAGTGGCACAATCTCGGTTTACTGCAACCTCTACCTCCTGGGTTCAAGCGTTTCTCATTCCTCAGCCTCCTGAGTAGCTAGTATTATAGGCACACACGTCCATGCCCAGCTGAAATTTTGTATTTTTTTGTAGAGATGGTGTTTCGACATGTTGCCCAGACTGGTCCTGAATGCCTGAGCTCAGGTAACCTGCCCACTGCGGCCTCCCAACGTGCTACAATTATAAGTGTGAGCTATCTCACCTGGCCTTCAGGCACATTAATTGATTGTGCATAGTACAGATCATATAGACAACATATATTTTAAAATTGCTATTTTGATTATTTGCATTAGAATGGAGTCTTTCAGAGCCTCAAATCAGTAGTGTATACTTGTAAATTCTGGAGTTCTTTAAGGCTTCTGTATGTAAAACACCATAAATATTTACCTCTCTTTAAATATTGAAAGAAATAAGCTTTAATTATATTTCCAGTGTTCTATTTATGTTTGCATTATTCCAAACAAAATTGGAGGGAATTTATTTATATTACATGTTAAAACGATCTTGTGAAGTGATGCTTTAGCGGATATTACAGAAAATGATAAGCCAAAGTATGACTCTTTGGTATGCTAAGTACTTTGGACTAAAGGAGATTAGAAGGCAGAAGCAGCCTCAGAAGCAAAGTCTCTCTGACCTCCTGCCCTCCTGTCTCCTGCCCCTCTTTCTCACTTGAAGTGAGTCATAGAAACTGGAATTTGTCTTCCTCTTCCCTAAAGCAAACCATAAAACCTCGAAAGTCACTCTTTGCCTTCTCCCTCAACATTCTCATTCCGGCAGGGTCTTGCCCCATACCCAGGAGGGAGGAAAGCTTCACAGCCAGAAAAATCTGCACAGACAGGCCTTGTGGTTTCCAGTCTTGATCCATTACCATCAGATTATACCCTCTGTCCAATCACATTTCTATATGGTTATCCTTTCTTTATCAAACCTAAGCGTATAATACGTTTACTCTGGGTATTTGGATCTTTATTTCTGAAAGCTCCCATGTCACATAAAACTTTAATTAAATAAATGTGTTATGCTATTCCCTTGTTAACTTGTCTCTTGTTATAAGAGTGTCAGCTGTGATTCTTACGATGAGCAAGGAAAGCTATTACACCTTTCTGTTCTTACATTAATAGGATGTAGGCATTTCTGTAAACCAGCTGTTGTAGAGATAGCTTTTCTCAGTGGACTTTCTACAGCACTAGGCTGCAGTCTCTAGGCACTGTTAGGCTGCTTACTGGCCCAAGAGTTTTCAAGTTTCCAAAGTACATTCTGAACAGTGCTCTCCCTACCAAAACATCAAAACCCTAATGTCTGAAATTTCTTCTCTGACCCTTAGAATGAAGTCAGCTCTCAATAAATTGGTCATGTTTCATCAGATTTCTGTATCATTTTGGTGACAACAAACTGTTGTTATATTATTAGTGCACCTTCGTAATTAATATTTATCCTTTTTAATTTGGTAAGATACTTGCTTACTATCCGTTTCGTTAGAATTACTCTTCCCGGTGGAGAAGATACAAAATAGAACTTTATTTCTTTTGCACAGGAGTGTGCTTGTCGGAAGCCTCTGTGTCTTTAGCTATGTGACTTTCCTTTGCATACTCTAAAACTAGGGTAGGAGGGGCAGGCCCTAGTCCCCTGGTACCAATGCTGGGCCTTAACCTGTGCCTCTGTGTTCTCTGGGAGAGCCACAGAATTCAAAAATCCAGAGTACGGCTGAAGGAGTTAGGCTATCCCTCCTTAGTGGGATCATCCAACATTTAAGAAAGTTTATTATCAAATTTTCTGTTCATGTCTCTCACCTGTATCAGTGTGAGTTATAGCAGACTCCAATAACTATACCATACCCACAGGTCAGTTTAATTAAACACTTGTTATATTAAGTAATCAATCCTGGAAAATATAAAATGTATAAAACTATGTCGTTAAGAAAACTGTAAGTGATATTCCTAAAACTCTGGGCATGATGATCTAATTTTGATTAAAAACTGTGATTTATTCAAATATATAATGGCAAATATATTGTAAAACAAAATTTGTGTCTTGTTCCCCACTGGATATTTGGATTATGAATTATAAGTAATTTTCATTTTCTTTTTGTGCTTTTCTGAATTTTTCAATTTTTAAAATAAACATGTATTCAGTTATAAGAAAATACTACTTTTCTTTTTTAAAAATTTTTAAATTTTATTATTTATTTACTATTATTATATTTTTCGATGGACGAGAGATCTCTACGTTGCCCAGGCTGGCCTGGAAAGCATAGCCTCACCTTCTCAAGCTCCAGGACAACTGACCTGAGCTACGGAGGCTCAAGAAAATACTAATTTTCAAATTACATTGATAGTGCTATGCTAGCCCTTGAAGTGAGGTTGAAGGATTATTAAAATAACATTATATAGTCTATGCTTTTAGAAACTTATAATTTGGTTTATTAACCAAAGATATATGCAAACAAAAATTTAAATAGTTATATATTAAAGATTTAAATAGTAAAAAAATATGTTTTGAGGTAGTATGTAATAAATGATAATGAGTTTTATATCTTTAAATAATCTTATTTAATTATTAGAAAATAAAACTTATGGTTTATTTTGATCCTCTTTGGTAGGGTTAGAAAACTGAGAACTTACTTGTAAATCTATATATAGATTACAACATAATAACAGTTAATATTTAGTTAATATTTGCAAGTGCCTATGATGTGCCAGGAACCATTCCATGGTATTCCATAAGGTTAAGTATGGTGCATTTGTTAAGAGGGCAGTTCCCTGAAGCTTCTGCTTAAGTCTTCGCTTTGCTATTAAAGGAAGTCATGTGAGCTTGGGCAAGTCATTTATCCTGACTGAGTCTTCATTTCTTCATTTTGAAAACTAAAGCAATAATATCTGTCGTACAGGGTATTAAGTGGAGTAAATAGATTGTTTACATAAAATACTTAGCACATATGTGATACTGTGTTGGCTATTACCACAATACATTAAGTCATTCAAATTTTATAACAGCATCAAGCAAGCATTAATGATATCATTAATATTAATATGTCTACTTTTAGACGGAGAAATCAAGGCCAAGAAATGTTAAATGATTGACTCAGAGACGGCAGTTGGCCTGGCTAGATTTGAACTATGATACTCTAGTATCTATGCTTGGAATCACTCTATTGAAGTGTGACATCCAATTATAAACAGTCTAATATCTTTAATATTATGAATAAGTTTCTGATAAGTAATAAGTAATGCATGTCTTCATGATGCCATAAAATAAATATGCTTTTGGAAAACAATAGTGATTATCTATGTAACATATACTATTAGAGTTTTAAGAAGTAAACAGTTGTCTCTGGTATTTTGTAAACTGATTTGATCAAATAATATATCTTTACTGAGGACAAGGGCAGAATCCTCTTTCCTCCCTCCTCCTTCTACCCTCTCTCTCTCTCTGTCTTCCTCTTTATTCCACACTCTCACTCAATCTTCTACTTAGCTAGCATTGCGTTGCTTTTGTTTTTTGTTTGAGGGCCTGTGTTGGTAATGCAAAGCTCACAGTGAATCCAAATCTTTTTGTCTGAGATATAATTGAAAATCTCAGAAGTCATTGACTTCAATGTGGAGTTCAGATTCTTATCCCCAAATATTTTACATGATTATTGTCATACCCCTTATATTTCAGTACTTTAGATGGGAAAGGGTTTTATATAAATGGTTTAAAATAGGTTTTATTAAAGGAGTAACAATAATAGGGTAGGTGCATAATTTATTTGATATATATTTGTTAATGTAATGGGAACCATCATTAGAAGAGAGCAAATCAAAGCAATTAAATATGCTGGAAGAATATTATAAGTTCAATAAAATTTAAACCAATTTTTTAAATTATTTTAAATTGTGAATCATAAATTTCAACCTAAATATATATCTGTGGAATGGCTTTGTTTCTTGCCCCTAAAATAGTTTAATCATCCCTGGCTGTACTTTAGAATCAATGGGACATGGGGGTTAAAAATCCTCATGTCCCTGTTAGACCCTTGAGCATAATTTTTTTTTCTTTAGTGTTCAAATTTTATTGAGGGTTTTAGTTGGTGTAACACTTGGATAGTTGGTTGCATTGTTTATACATAGATCTTCTTACATTGTATGGTAATGTACACTACTGATACATATAGTTCACAAAATAAGATCCTTTGGAACAAAACAAGCGATATTGGATCTATACGACCATAATCTTTTTTCTGCAGCTTTCCAAGTAATTCCAGTATGCTGAGTACAATTGCTTTAACAGATTACTGAATGTTCATGTACACTGAACTGAGAGTTTGACTTTTCAAAAGTATTGTATTAGAATAGTAGAATTTGCTTCTCAGCCACTTGAAGTTTGGCTCTCATCACAGGAGCAAGTATCTTCCCATTGAGAAAGGATGTTCAATTTGGCAGAACTCTGAGAACAGGAAGAACCACAAAGGACATTATTTATCTTTTCCTAGGGTTTGAAGCAATCATCACATATGAATATGTTTATTTATTAGAATAATAAATGGTTTCATTTTTAGATTCACATGCAAGAATCTCAGCATTTTTAAAGATGGACCTTTCATAGTCTCCAAAATCTCAAACTCACTTGTTTTTTGTCTTTCTCTGCTCTCTGCATATATATGATTTTTGGCAGGCAGAATTTTCATTGATTAAAATTGAAGAGAAAAGCATTTTTAAAAATCCCAGATATTTTCAACAGATGAAAAGCTGGCAACTGGGCCCCTTGCTTTGAAAGAAAAATAAAAAGATACAATATTCTTAGAAGTCTATTTCTATCCAAGAATCTTACATTTGTTGTTAAAGCCAATAGCTTCATTATCAGGTAATAGAAAATCAGAGCTTTCTCTCCACCCTGGGGGTACTTTTCTGAATAAATGGAGCTCAGGTTGCTGTCAGACACAAACTAATTTAAAGAGCCATCTTTTAATAGCTGAGGCATGAAGCTATTATCTTCCTGAATATACCTCCTACTGAGAAGCAAAGACTATAGAACCATCTTAAGACATGCCTCTAAATAATCCTAAATGGAGGGCCCAAGAAATAGAGATAGAAAAGGAAATATCTTCTTCTTACACTTCTGGTGTCAGTTTCTTCTTAGTTCATTTTCTCCCTCATATTCCCCCAATAATCTCATTTTTATTACTTCTCTTATGTATCTACCATCAGAGACAGGGTCCACTCTGATCACGATAGTCTTGTTCAAGTATAATCTTATAATACTAAGCTTTGTCACTATGTAGGAAAGTAAGAACATCACATCTTAACAGTTTACTTGTTTTATTTAAACATTATGAAACTCTGTGAGATCCTTCAATATTAGTATCAAGCAGGTTTTATATATGACCAGGCTATAATATACAAAAATTGCTGGCAAAGTGAGGATATCGTCCATCTGTGTAAGAACTTAAACACTTAAGGTAAATAACTTAATTTCATATTATCCTTGGACTTTTTTCTTCTCCAAGGCAATTAATGTATTGCAATTAAGTATGGGAAAAATTTTAAGGTACATCTTCGTTTGAATGTCAATGACAAACTCATTTAGGTGTGTTTCCATTCAAATCATTGGACAAGCAATCGACACTTGCCCCCAAGAATTTGTTTCTGTATATCAGAAAATTCAGAAACTATTTTTTTATGTTGAAAATCTAGAGTAGGGATGGAAATATTGCAAAATGTATTCTTTGTTATTGGGAGTGTAAAGTGCTAAAGAGAAGAACTTGAATATGAAAAGAAAAATTTTCTTTTAATTCAGCACCCATGATTAAGTTATAAAGCATCTCAAATATGTTGATCTAATCAACAACACCATAGATTTCTGGGATTGCTAAACTGGCTGGAAAAATAAATTATGCTTTGAGTCATATACAAAGAGAAAAAAGCCAATATATTTTGGGATAATACCATAGTTGATTTAGCAACACCATATATATGATCTTTTTTTCCGACTGCAAAAGTACTAGGAAATGAAAATTGTATGTATTTACAATTTGAAGTCAAATGTATCAGAACAAGAATGAATTAAATGCCTTTTTTTGGAAATAATATATTTACAGGGTTTGACACAAAGAAAAATAGCTAAGATTCTACAACTCAGAAGAATCAAAAGATAATGCAGTAACACAAAATTGACTTTTAATGTACCAGTTCATTGTATCTTACAGGAAACAAAAACATTTTTTTTTTTTTTGGTAATACAGATTGATTCTTCTCCTCAAATTTATACTCAGCATCTATTAAATGTCTTTAAATATTGGTCTTTTTTAATCAGGTGGCTTAATGACTTTTGTACTTTTCATCTCTTTCATTGTACACCCGCTGCTGCTCTGGCAGTAGTGAGCTATGATACAGTTAACATCTTAACCAAAGGATGTCAGTTTTCCATTGATTTTCTTAATGCATTCTGTTGCTAAAAACTGATAAGTGAGTCCCTTTTAATCCTCTCCTCCTTAGTGGTCAGCTACTCCATGAGACCACCATATTCTTTGGAGTACTAAAATCAAGAAACCCAGAATGGCTGCCAGCAACCAAATTGGAATCTCCTTTAAGTCTACTTCTAATCGCCAAAATAATAAGTGACTATATTATTGCATAAAATAACACTTTAACAGGTACCGGCCCCCTTTCTATGAGAGAAAGTTTAAATTTACAAATGCCGTATTTGGCTAAAAATTACTGTGATACAATATGGCAGCAGTCATTTACAGATGGCTTCCAGTGTTAATGTGACCAACTTATTTTCATTCTTGTATTGTCTTTTTATTTGAATTGCTTTTTTTTTGGTTTGGGGTTTCCAATGTAGATGTCTCAGTGAAATGTGCAGATATATTTTGTTCCTTATACAGTCACCAGTGTTAATTATGGACAAAATCATTAAAACAAGGGTTCCTAGCCCAGCCTCCCACAAAATCTCTTTGACACTCTTCGAATCCAAGTCTGAGGAGCAATTTCTGAATTAGCCAGTGTTGTACCAACTTTTTGTTAGGAATTGTATTAAAATAATCTTTCTTTTTCAGGCATGCTCAGTGAGACATCTTGAGGCATAAAGTCAGAAATAGACATTTGGTGGAAAAACAGCAAAATGAGAACATTAAAAAGACTCATTCAAGTAGGAGTCTAAAGGGCATGGAAATTTTGATCCTCTGAGCAAAATCAGAAGATAAAAATTCTGCTCAGCAATATTCATTGTGTTAATATTTTTTGTTTTTTACACGAATGGAAAAATGATGTGTAAGTTAATATAAATTTTAATCAGCTAACAGTCACTGCAGAGATTTTGATCAGCACCAATGCCTATACTAGTAAGTATTTAAAAGTTAAGAAATGCTACTACATTTAACATTATAAAGGTAGAGTTCTGGATTTAACTGAAAATTAGATGCTTGCTTCAATAGAAATTTGTTCCCACTTGCATTTCCAACAAAATTATTGGAACATACATAATAATAGTTCAAGTATGGACTTCTTCCAATGAGCTAGCCCCCACATTTGAGGTGTTAAGAGTTGTTATTTAGGAGATAGTCCCCTCTTTAAATAATGTATAACCTCATCCTAGACCAATTAGATATCTTCTTTAATTTAGAAGTGCACATTCTATTTATACCACCAGTATTTGGGTTTAAATCTTATGAACTCTTTGGATTTATAGTTTCGTACAATTTGCATATCCAACCTAACTTAAAAATGTGCATGCATAACATTGTCATCTTTTAATAGTAAAGCATCTGAAAATTTTCAGATGTTTTTGATGAAAGAAAGGATCTACTTTTATTTACAATATTTTGTCTGAATAATATATGATTATAGTTATGGTTTCATGGACTTCCAATTGTTCTATACCTTCCACACACATAACTCTATATTTATAGAGTAAATTTATTAGAATTATTACAGAGCTTTAAATGCAACCACAATCCATTCAGGAAACAGATTTATTTACTCATGTTCATGGGAGGAAAATCTACATAAAAACATTCATGAAAGCATACCAACTATGTTATACTTGGATTGTTATAGTAAATCCCATTTATTAGAACTCATTGTGAAATAATGGGAAACCACGAAATGTAATTTGAGTACAAATATTGGTCCCTGTGGGGTCTCAGCAGTCATAAAAATATAGGAAAACAGAGCTTTATTTAAGATTGAAGCTGCTAACGTGGATAATTGTGTTTTGAAGCTGGACTTAACCTTTTATTTAAAGCCCTGAAGATTTCAGTGTAAACTCTTTGATGACAGCTTCAGCGTTTAATTGAAGCCTAATCATGACCAGCAAGGAAAGTGACATCATTAAACACATTTTCTATTTGGGATAAGGTTTAGAACTGCATTTTTGATTTTTCCCCCAAAACATAGGCACTAGTTGGGTTTTCTAGTGTATGCACTAATAAGAATATTAAGAATTTTGAAAATTGGGTCTTTGTTTCTGAATTAGGCATTTCTTTTATGATGTAATTGTTTTTCATATAATGTAATAAGAAATATTAAATAAGTTTAAAGTTATTTTTATAGGACAATAACATTTCATAGGCTAACAGAAAGTCAAGCTGCTAAATTTTACAATTTTTCTGTCCAGCAGTTTATCTATATAACTGCCCTGAGTAGATGCTAAATGCTGCTTAGCAAATGGCCCTTAGAATTTAAATACAACTCAGTAAAGCTACTCAAAAGATAAAACAATTCTTCTCAGACATGTGTAATTTTAATTCTAGGAAGGTAGAAGTCTTTCATTGGTTAAATATTAATCTGCGTATTTATGTCTCATACTTCATATAAATGGGATTATTAAGGAATTTTAACTGTGCTTGTTACTATGCATTGGAGTCCATATGAATGTTTTCTGTTTTTTGGTCAAAAAGGCAGGATTTTAAAGAGTAAAATATTCTGTCTATTGGAGACTTGAAATATTAACTTTTAGAAAGGTATAGATTGTTCCCTTGTGAAACGGAGTTTTGTATAAACTCAGTTTATGTAAAGAAGGCTGTATTTCAAATTTGTTGCTCTAATTTGTTTATTGTAGTGCATTTCAAAATTGTACAAATATGTAAAGTTTGTGCTTGTGGAAGCTGCTGCTCTGAGTAGCTTTACTTTCCTTAATTTAATCCTAGCAATTCTCAAGCTATTGCATGCCCCGTTCATGAAAGGATACTTTGTTGGGATGATACAGCTTAAACAGTTTGGCTCTAAAGTCTCCTTACGTAGAGCTTCCCTTAAATTTATATTAATTTATGATATATATTTAATGATAGCTTTACAAAAAACAAATCAATGAATTGGTCTTTATGAAAATGACTCTACAGTAAGTAAAAAAGGGTTATCACAGTTTTGGTAACTTTCATGAGTTCATATTGGAAAAAAAAACCACCTTTCACATGTTCTTGATGACTTTAAAACTGACGCGCTCTAGCGGCACATTCAGTTGTATGCTCTGAAACAGTAGACACCATACAGCTTATGCTTTTTATCTGGGAAACCCACGAAGCGCACCGCAGCCTCAGTAGGACTGCAGCGCCTTCGTGGCCTAGAGATAGGGTAGCGGACGCTGCCATCAGCCAACCAGCCCGCATCACAACGGTCATATCCAAGGAGTTTCCAGGCAGCAAAGATCTGGCCCACTTTTGCAATTTGAGCACCATCATTGAGACAAGCTTGCACCGCTTCATCATAGGTGAGTTTGGTGGGGTGGATCAGATAGTAAAAACGGCCTGTAGAGAGAAGGAGACAGAGTCAGTGGGCTGGTCGGCAACTGAGCCACACAGAAAGAGCCAAAAACGGAAGTGGTTCCTCAACGAAGTAGCCAAAAACGGAAGTGATTTCTCGGTGAAGGGGTAGTTGGAGAGCAATGTTTGAAAAGTTTTTGTAACATAGAAATATCAGTTAAATGTAGTGTCCCTAGGTCACTTCCATTAGATTAATTTTTTCCCTTGCCCTTTAATATGTGTCCAGACATGCCCCTTTCATAGTTTTAAAAAGAAAAGTTTTAGCAGTTTCTGTTAGCTAATTAGTGAGTAAAAGAGCCCTTCTGTGGCACTAGAGAAGACAGAATTCCATGTCAAAAGCAAGGGCGATTTAAATTCTAGCTGTAGCAAGACTGAACCCCAGCACAAGTTTCTGGAGAGGCAAAATTTGAATGTGAAAGGATCAAAACACATTCCTGACATAAAAGTCCATTTTAAAAAAATCAAAAGCCCTCAAGTCCTTTTCATTCCAGGTATCAATAAGACATTATTCTCATTCAAAGACTACAGTATGAAAGTGCACAAAATACAGGAAGTCACTTGCCGCAGATAATACGAACTCAGAATGTAAACCTAATCTGTGTTGGTTCGCTAGCAAAGGAGACAAATTTGTTTATTTTTATCAGCTTCCATTGGTTGGAACCCTGACATCTATTTCTTGATTTCACTAGAAAGACAAATTAGTCTCGACCACTTATTGAATAGTGTTAATTACTGAGATTCCTTCAATACGTATTAAATATGTGTAAAATGTATAAAATATCATTTCAACTGACTAAAAGTGATACATACACACTGACCGAAGATTTTCTCATTCATCTTAGTCTTAGGTAGAACCTAATCAGACTCTCTTGCCTGATTAGACATTGTAATATGATGTTCTCCTGCCCCTCATTAGACATAGGTTACTGAAGTATAAATTAATGCTTGCCCTTTCTTACTAGGCTGAGATGATGTGATCTGGAGAAAGGGTAGTGGCCATTGGAACATTAACTGGAGGTTAAGTACAATCATCTATACTAGAGTTCAGCAAACTCAGCTCGTGAGTCAAAATTGGCCTCATACCTGTTTTTGTAAATAAAATTATATTGGAACGCTGCCATCTCCATCTGGGTTTAGTATTTTGATGGCTGTTTTTTGTGCTACAACATACACATTTACAATGAGCAGTTGCAGCAGACACCACATGGCCAGCAAAGCCAAAAATATTTACTATATGGCCCTTTACAGAAAAAGATTGTTGGCCGGGCATGGTGGCTCACGTCTGTAATTCCAGCACTTTGGAAGGCTGAGGCAGCCTTACCATGTGAGGTCAGGAGTTGGAGACCAGCCTGGCCAACATAGTGAAACCCTGTCTTGGCTAGGTATGGTGGCACGTACTGTAGTCCCAGCTACTCAGGTGGCTGAGGTTAAAGAGTCACTTGGGAACCTGGGAGGTGGAGGTTGCAATGAGCCAAGATCATGCCACCACACTCCAGCCTGTGTGACAGACAGGGTGATACCTTGTCTCAAAAAAAAAAAAAAAAGTTGACCCTTGACCTCTAATCTCTTCCTATTTTTCCCAAAGCATATCACCAGGGACCTGAAATATAAGTGATGGGGCCAGGGCTTGCATCATGGGTGTGCGACCTGTGACACCACACAGGGACCCACATGTCTACATGTAGAAGGGTTCTGCATTTGGTTCAATGTTCTGCCGTCACCATCTTAAAATTTTAACATTTTGAACAAGGAGCTCCACATTTTCTTTCCTTCTTTTTTTCTTTTAGAGAGGGAGTCTCACTATGTTGCCATGTCTGTTCTTAAACTCTTGGCTCAAGTAATCCTCCTGCCTCAGCCTCCCAAAGTGCTGGGATTACAGGCACAAGCCACTGCATATGGCCCACATTTTCATTTCACACTGGGCCCCACAAATTATGTGACTGACTCTGAAGGGAGCAAGAGAAGGGCTGAGAGGTGCATGAATATAATGAATCAGTCATCAACACTGATGCAACCTCTCCTTCTGCTTTCACCTGGAGAGTTAGTTCTATTTCCTTTTTCTTGCTTACTCCCCACTTTGTCCTGAGTTTTGTTGATCATCTATGAATAAATGCATCTGTGATTGAGAGAGGAAGAACATGGGTAATAACAAAGGCACGCTTACTTTGATAGAGAGAGCCATATCCTATGGAGGGCACACACTGGCAGCAGCATCGTCTTTGACAGTAGGGAACAGACCTCAAGCCACATGACGGTTTCAACTATTTCATATAAAAATGGGATGAAATAAAACCTAGGAGTACTGGGAATATGCATTTTTGCTTGACTTATGTGGATATTTAAAAATAATGACACTCAAGAACTTTTTGTATGTTTTTAAACTAGAGTAAAACTTCAAAGCTTGTTTTTGTTTGTTTTTCTAAGAAGATAAGATTAAAAGCCAAGTATAGTTAGTAGTATACTATGGAATGGTCTTTGAGACAGGAAAGAAGGTAATACAGTTATTATCTTACCATTGAAATTGGATGTAAAACAGAAAACATCATATCTGCTTTTATCTTTATCCCAAAATCCGTAGTTCCTGACTCCAGGCACGGTGTTTTGGCCCCCACAGGGCTCTCTGGGCTTTGTGATGGGATATTGCACAGAGCCATCACTGAGCCAGCCGGCATTGCACCAGTCCAGCCCGCCCCGCCAGGCATCATACAGCTGGTCAAAGGAGGCGATCACAGCATCCTGGTCCAGACACACCTGCTGCGCCTCGTGGAAATTGAGATTGTAGCGCCCCAGTCGTGGAAAGTAAGGGAATACCACACCTGTCCAAAGGAGAAGGCAAGGAGTCATTTGAAGCCCCAAAACTAACAACTCTAAGCAAATCCCACCTAGCTGGTGAAAACCATAATAGAGCCTCCATCAGATGAGGCAAAAGTTTTTTGTCAACTAGCAACTGTTTCTCTTGATCCGTTTCCCCTTTAAGCATCCTCTCAGTTCTGAGCATCTCATGATCAGCTTTTTTGCTTGATAACTTCAGTGATTTATTGCTTTTGCTAAGAGTTCAACTCTAGCCTTAAAAATCTCTTTTCTGAAGAGATCTGTCTGCAGATAACAGTTTCCAAATAGCCCTCCCTGAGAACATACTGTCTGCTGCCAGTTACTAGCTCTATGATGGGTTACTACTGAGCCCCTGTCACCTAGAAAAGGAGTCAGTATTGAATACTAGGAGTTGGTGGCAGATATGGAAATACTCAATGTTGACTACTAAGAGCAGAGGGGATGTAGTGCTCAAAGAGAAGGTATTTATCAAAATTCACTATGTTTTTCTTAGTAATTTTTCCTATATAATTAGTACTTAGTTTTATGTAGTCTTTTAAATATATAGGGAAGCATGTTAACAAATGATTCAAATGCAGATATGTAACTCTATTTATATGGTCTTCTAAAAACTTGCAGATAAGTAACCTTCACATAGGGGGATTCTTATTTGGCGAAACTCTTAAAGCAAGCTTGTCCAACCCGTGGCCTGCCAGCCACATGTGGCCCAGGACAGCTTTGAATGCAACCCAACACAAATTTGTAAACTCTCTTAAAACATTATGAGATATTTTTGTGATTTCCTTTTTTTATTTTTATTTTTGTAGCTTATCAGTTATCATTAGTGTTAGTATATTTCATGTGGGGCCCAAGACAGTTCTTCTTCGTCTAACATGGCCCAGGAAAGCCAAAAGATTGGCTACCCCTGCTAAAGTGAATTCCTTTATGTATCTAACAAGAACATAAGTAAACAGTTTTATTTCAGATTAGTAAGGCAGGTTTGTGCACTGAGACACTCCTCCATAGAAACACCATGGTACTCTTACATGTTTACTTTTAATGTGGCTCTTATTCTTTTTTTCCTGCCCTTAAATAGCACGACTAAAATAAGGGCTTTCATTTAAAAATATTTCCATTACTATTTTTCAACTTCCACATTTATATATTGCAAACTGAACGTTAGGGGTTTGAAACATTTTTATTATTAACAGAACAAAAGCTTCCCTAAGCTTGTCCTATAAAAGGTAGGCACAGAATAGACATCCATTGATTGACGAATGCCAAATAATTAAGTTAAATATTCTGAGGACAGACGTTCCATAGCAAATGTTAACAGTGTGACTCGGCATTTGTTTTGCCTGGGAAGATGTTATAGCTTTCCAAAATGTTATAGCTTCTTTTGTTCCAATAATTATGGGAGGTGACCGAGCTGCCTCACAACACTCTGCACAATTTTCTTTAAAGGCTGAGGATTACCAAATAAGAAAGAAAAGTTGCATCACTTGCTGGACTTTGAAAAGGACTACTGTGTCAAAATATTTCTCTCATGGTTATTAAAAGATAACTAATTTAGAATCATTATTCAAGGGCTTGCCTCAATTTTTTGAATATAATTAGAAGTAATTAGTATTTTAGCATGTGGAATGCAAACATTTGTCCCACTGACACAGTAATTTGGTGAGTTACAGCACATGTGCTATTTTATGAGACTGTAGACGCTATTCAAGGTGATATACAATCCACTCATAGCATAACCAGTACACGGGAAATATTTCTTTAATAAATTGTCCTAAAAGACTCTACAAGAAGAAATTTCAGTGGCCTTAAATCAAGTCACGTCCACTGAAGGCCTTTGTAGGACACGTTTGTCCCTGTAGGGCAATCCAGCTGGCACCATCCATGAAAGGCAGAGCTCCAAGAAGGCTTCCTGATCTCATTCTGCCTTCTCAGGTTCTTGGCTGAAGGATCTATAAGCTGAATTAGAGCCAAAAGGAAGGAGTAAAAGCCTCTCTTGGTTGCCACTAACTCCTGTGGTGAGTGGGAGGGAAGGCCTGGAGATGATTCTATCTAAGGAGGACTCTGCCCAGGCACTGAGTTGGGAACCCAGGGAGTGCTGGGAAAAATCCATTATGGTGCTCTCTTCCCTCATGTCTTTTATCCTCTTTCCTCAGCCACCCTGGGAGTGCTGATGAAAAGGGAAATCTTCACTTCATTCATTAGAGATTCCCTTTTTTGCTAGATCTTAAGTGACAGAAATCTCAAAATATCTCAACCTGAAAAGAGAAAGAAACCAGTGGGGTTGACTTCCATTTCCAAAATGGCTGAAGACGGTAACAATGGAGAAGTCAGAATATTTTAATTTATGCTAATTTTAAAGACTCATAAAACCTTTTAGGTTTAAATTCACCGTAGTGTGTTTTTGGTGGACTCTCATAAGCATCAGGAAAGACTTTTGTCTAGTAATTTGTTT
Source organism: Saguinus oedipus (assembly GCA_031835075.1). Classification (NCBI taxonomy): domain Eukaryota; kingdom Metazoa; phylum Chordata; class Mammalia; order Primates; family Cebidae; genus Saguinus; species Saguinus oedipus. The sequence continues at coordinate 146,957,607 of CM063170.1, forward strand.
TTGATTAACCACTAAACGTTACTTAAATATAATTGATTTAGTTCCAAATCCAGTGCTGTATATTTTTATTTGAGTTTTCAAATGTAACATAATTTCATGCAATCATTTTTAGAAAGTGAAACGTACGTTACAATTTTGGTATTTTTCCATTGTAAGAAAAATACAACTAACTGTTGTATCAGCTCAAATGATTTACTTAACAAATTTGAATTACTGTTTGATATGCTAGAAAGAACATATCCCAAGTATATCAAGGTAAAGCTCTATGCTTTACTCGAAGTTTTAAAACTTTCCCTGTATTCTATAAATTTCACATACGCATTTCAACAATATGATGTTTTTATAAGCAGGGCCATTTGTGGAACTACACAATTGTTATATTGAATTTTATTTGTTGACTTACTATACTTCTGGCTAGTTAAGATTTTAACGTCCAATTGCAGAAACCTTCTTGGCTCTGTAGAAAAAATGTGTAATTCTTACAGCTGAATTATGGAGCAAATGGTTTCTATTATCCAGTGTTGCAAAAATAAGAAAAGTTAAACTTTTGTGGTTGGGAAAGAAGGTGGTGTGATTATCCAAGGAATATCTTACTAATGTATCCTTCATACTTATATATCAAAAGATAATCAAAAGCTCATAACTTTCTGTGAAGGGCTGGTATGTATCATTACGAAGGAAATTAGTAAGGATGATAAATTACATGGGAAAGAATAATACCAAATGATGTGAGTTTAGTTAGTTGAAATACATTTGGAGAACACATTCTTCAAGATTTATAATTACCCAGCCCAATTCATTCTAGTTGTTGGCAAATATCATTTTGTTAGACATATGAAAGGTTTCCACATCCTGGGACATATAAAAGTTACAGAAGCAAGTTTTAATAATTACATAAAGTAGATGTTTCTAGTAATAAAAGGCAGAGACCATGTAGCATAAATAATATGACCTCCCTTAGTGCCTGTCATAGTGCTTATCAGTGCTATGCACATATCTGAAATTATGCTTCTATTTCTGATAGTTCTCAGACTATAATTTGTATATTTAGCCCCATTTTCAGCAATGGAAGATGAACACAGTGGAAGTTTAGAAGCATGAATGTCATGTTTTGCATATCACTTAATTGCATATTTACTGATTGCTGAGCCCAGTTGATTTCTGATTCTGCAGCCCCAGCTTGTCCCTAAATTCCTAGTAACATTCCTTTGTTATATCTGTATAAATCTTGTTGTTTGTTGGGTGCCATTTCTAGGTAGGTAATTGGTGGCATTCAGAGGGCTCTGCCCTATCCAAGATTCTGTATGAGAATACTGTGTTTCCACATCTAATTCCAACTCACATGGAGGTCAGTCTTTGTTAAGGATTTACAATTTGTTTTTTGTTAGTGTGATTACACAAACAGTTCTTAAGCAACAACTAAGAGCAAGGCACTGTGCTTGGTATTCTCGGACATAGGTATGGGTGTGGCCTCTTCCTATATTTGACAGAATCCAAGACAGAATAAATATATATGGTTTGGATATATATAGATATGGTTTGAATCTAAGACAGAATAAAAGCTTGTAATACAAATAGGAGCTATATAATTTAAGCATCACAAAGAATATTTCTTTTCTAATTGGTAACTTTTTATTGTGTAAATAGCATTTAACCTGGTATTAAAGGACCAACACAATTAAAGATAATGTGCAATTACAGTTGGAAAAGCAGTTCAATCAAGGCATGTAAAATGAGATGCTTCCCTGGCCTTTTGGTGCATGTTAGAAGACTGACAGGGAGCTTGAGTGACAGTTGCCTGATTGGTAGTCACATGTAAGAATGTAATTGATAATGAAAAAGATTAAAAGAGGAAATGAGAGCTAAGAAATGATAACCAGAAGATATGTCTTTTGGGCTCACGCCTGTAATCCCAGCACTTTGGGAGGCCGAGGCAGGTGGATCACGAGGTCAAGAGATCAAGACCATCCTGGTCAACATGGTGAAACCCCGTCTCTACTAAAAGTGCAAAATATTAGCTGGGCACAGTGGCGCGTGCCTGTAATCCCAGCTACTCAGGAGGCTGAGGCAGGAGAATTGCCTGAACCCAGGAGGCAGAGGTTGCGGTGAGCCGAGATCGCGCCATTGCACTCCAGCCTGGGTAACAAGAGCGAAACTCCGTCTCAAAAAAAAAAAAGATATGTCTTTTGCTGCATGTGGTTCACCACAGATTTCAAACTCTTATGCATATAATCTGCTGCATCTTATTGTCTCTTCCAGAATATGTGGAGATTGTCCTTAGCTTATGCCAAGTTTTCTATTTTTATGACTTTTATTTTATTCTTATGACTATCTTAATTTGTTGTAATTTTACTTTGAAATATGAATCCACATCTTACTCTGAAGTATATTTAGATCCATCTAAGTCTTTTTTGAAAATTATTCAGTGGTAGTGCGAGTAAAAAGGCAAAATAAAATAAGATTGGCTATATCATGGCCGGGCGCGGTGGCTCAAGCCTGTAATCCCAGCACTTTGGGAGGCCGAGGTGGGTGGATCACGAGGTCGGGAGATTGAGACCATCCTGGTCAACAAGGTGAAACCCCGTCTCTACTAAAAAAAATATATATATATAAAATTATCTGGACATGGTGGCACATGCCTGTAATCCCAGCTACTCAGGAAGCTGAGGCAGGAGAGTTGCCTGAACCCAGAAGGCGGAGGTTGCCGTGAGCCGAGATCACGCCATTGCACTCCAGACTGGGTAAGAAGAGCGAAACTCCGTCTCAAAAAAATAAAAAATAAAAAGATTGGCTATATCATGATACTTTTTGAATCTGGATGATGATACATGGATTCATTATAGCATTCCTTTTACTTTTCCAAATGTTTGAAATCAGCGACAATGAAAAGTTAAAAATTTTTATCCCACCCTGTCACCAATCCAAGACTGAATGCAGGCAAGCTGGAATGCTGTCGGTGGTATCTGCTGTTCACATTTTTGCTTTGAGAAATTTCTCTGTCTTATCTGTGATGCCCTCTGTCCTGCTTTTTCATGCTTTTTACCTTTTGAAAGGCTTACCTTCATGGTCTAAATCAAGCATCTCTTTCTTTCCTTTTTTTTTTTTTTTGAGACGGAGTCTAGATCTGTCACCCAGGCTGGAGTGCAATGGCGAGATCTTGGCTCACTGCAACCTCAGCCTCCTGGATTTAAGCGATTCTCCTGCCTCAGCCTCCTGAGTAGGGATTACAGGCGCTCATCACCATGCCAGGCTAACTTTTGTAGTTTTAGTAGAGGTGGGTTTTCACCATGTTGGCCAGGCTGGTCACGAACTGCTGACCCCAAGTGATCCACCCGCCTCGGCTTCCCAAAGTGCTGGGATTACAGGCGTGAGCCACCACACCCAGCCAAATGTCCCTTTCTCTTTCCTTCCTTCCTTCCTTCCTTCCTTCCTTCCTTCCTTCCTTCCTTCCTTCCTTCCTTCCTTCCTTCCTTCTCTCTCTCTCTCTCTCTCTCTCTCTCTTTCTTTCTTTCTTTCTTTCTTTCTTTCTTTCTTTCTTCTTTCTTTCTTTCGAGACGGAGTTTCGCTCTTGTTACCCAGGCTGGAGTGCAATGGCGCGATCTCGGCTCACCGCAACCTCTGCCTCCTGGGTTCAGGCAATTCTCCTGCCTCAGCCTCCTGAGTAGCTGGGATTACAGGCACGTGCCACCATGTCCAGCTAATTTTCTGTATCTTTAGTAGAGATGGGGTTTCACCATGTTGACCAGGATGGTCTCGATCTCCTGACCTCGTGATCCAGAGTGGTTTCCATGACTCCCATATTACATGCACATTTTTTTTTTGTATTTGAAAGTTTAAACACTTTGTATCAAACATTCTTTTACTTGTAAACTATTTACTGAGCATGAATTTTGTTCTTGGCACTTGAATGTCCTCAAGTAGATCATATTTAACAGACAAAGAAGTTTACAAATATTTACAAAACAATAAGTGATTAGAACTATAATGGAAGTCTACATAAGGCACTATGAGAACACCATGGAGGAGGGAGATTTAATAGCTACCATCAACACAGGACAGGTCCTAGCTTATCACTCCAATAACTTTGGGCCTTTCAGAATTTGCTGAAGCCTGAAGCTGCTGAATGCTACTGCCTTTTTAAAGCCTCTCTTCTACCAACAGAAACTTTCCCCTTCTTGCAAATGCTCAAATCATAGTGGAGTAGAGCATAGGCTTCATCCAATGCCTTTGGTATCAAATTCCAGCTCTAGCTCTTACTGGAGCTAGGCCTGTTATCTTAGAAAAGGTGTCTGTCTTAAGCTTCATCTGTAGAGAAGGTTTACTGAACATGAACAAAATGAATAGAACATATGATTATAGAAATTTGTGCCCACTTATTTTACTGACTTCTGCCTTATTTCATTAAATTATTTTAGAATCTTTAATGGACTATACGATTGTTGAATGAAAAGAGCAAAGATTGGAATTCTTTATCTCTTATGACACCAAAACAGCATCTGTAAAAATATGTATCAATTAAACGGTTTCTGGGATCACGTTTACTTAGCTCATATGTATATATGTTATATGGCAGGGAATGTTCCCCAAGCATGGAGAATCTGAAGATTTGCAATGGTGATGAACCTAGGGGGAAAAAATTATTTTCTTAGTCTCCTTTCAGCATCTCTAATTGTGTCTTGGAGGAGCCTTGATTTGACCCTGTAATGCATTACGTTCTAACATATGCTGAAACTCCTTTTAAACAATGAGAGCAGCCTTCATGTTCAAAGCCACCATCAAGCAGTGGCATCCAGCTAGAATTTAGAATACCTTATGTTTATTATGTTATTTTGATGATTTCCTTCTATTTCTCATAAGCTATACTGGTTTCTTTTTATTTAGAGTTTCATTTTGTAAAATAAACATAGACTTTAAATATTGCATACAAATTACTTAAGTTTAGGAAATATTGTAATATATAAACATAGGATTTTAGAAGAAAAAGTAACAACAGATAATAGAATTCAAACTCATTTGAGGATAAGTGACCTGCCCCAGTTACAAAACATACTGGAAGAGTTGAGGTGAACCTAGGCCTCTTACTACTACTAGCTCAAGGCTCTCTCAAAGGGGCAACCTTCAATGCCTCTTCAATAAATGGTCTCAATTAACATTTGATGACAGATTGACTTCTCTACGTCAACTCCTTCCATCCCGAATGATGCCAATGTTCATGGATATTAATGTGAATCAGTACAAACTTAAAGCACAAGGTGGCATGTACTCGGGGGACAAGAACTACCTATGAGAGACAAGGAAAGGTCACAAAAATGTACTTTACAATGCTGTGCAGTTTATTAGATATATAAAGCAAATAAATCTCCATATATGTGATAGGATTGTATGGGATTCGAAAGGTCAAATAGTCAGTGATATACAAGTGAATTAAACAAATATTTTTCCAAAAGTCACACATCTGTCCTTGGGGGTAAAAGGAGTTTCTAGCAAGCATTCACTTAGAGTTTTATGTAGATAAGGAAGGCATTCTGTCAATGCTGCGAAAATCCACCCTTCAGTGTAAAGTAATGCTGAAATTTATGAAAAATAAGATGTCTTGTGATACATGAGAAACTAAGGAGAGGAGTGTCTCTAGAGGGTGGACATTGGGCAGAGGGGAGGCAAGGATGGCAAGGATACTTTTTGTTATACAGCTTTGTATACATGTTGGTTTTTGAACCTATTGAATGGCTTACATATTTAAGAAACAGAATTCTCCCACAAAATGCCTTGACCATTTGGTATTCAATGACTAAGAGACTCTGAACCATTACAAAATTACTTCTTTATAAGAAAGTTTAAAACATCTAGAGATTACTTTCTTGTTGAATTAAGGTTTTGCAGTCATTTTACGGAATACAATAACATACATTTTAGTTAGCAGATGTCCTTTACAAAACATGTCATTATTTTGAAACTGAGATAATTTTAGAAACATAATTTAAAAAAATACACAAGCTGAATTTCTCAATAACCATATAATGGAATTTAAATTTTGACCAGCATAAGGCAGTTTCTGAAAACTGTTAATTCAGTTCCACTGCACGTTTCTCCTAGTTACAAATAGCTTCAATTTTGCACATAAGTATGGTGTGTACATTTCAAACATGAAAGCTGGAATCATAGGCAGACTGTAGAATACAGAAGAATAGAAAAATATGCTAGGCATGGACTTTTGAGTTTTTCACTTTATTACTGTGGTAACCATTAGACATTACACTTCATGAGAAAAAGCAACTACTAGTGATCATTTCTACATTGAGCATGAATTATAGATACCTACCTTGTAAGTCCAGTGCTACCACAGCAGTATCATCTTCTAATCCTTCAATCACCTCACACTTATATCTCCCATAATCTTCCAGAGTGAGGTCTGTGATAACCAGGGAAGCATCGTTATCACTGCCTCCTTTCAGAAACACTCTACCCTGGTAGCCTCCATAGGTTTTTTTGTGGTATCCCATGGAAACAAAAACATCCACTTCCTTGAGGTAATCTGAAGTTAGCTTGGTCCACTTAATTCGGATTTTATGGATTCCTGAGCCAAATGCTGTAGGGTCTCGATAAAATTTACAAGGCAGTGTAACATTGCCACCTCTGTGTGAGAACACCTTGGCTTGCTCTGCTTCCACAAGTAGACGGGGGCCATTTTCTGCTATAATTAAAAAGGAAAAAAGAAAATAACCATTAATATACCTTCAGACATTTTTGTAAAATGAAATATATTACATATACAGGATATCTGACAAAAGACAGCTTTGGGTGATTAGCTTCTCTATGTAATCTCTTTTGAACCATATAGAAAGGTACCTCTAGTAACTAGAAAATATCTCTAAAGTTGTCATGTATTTTAAACCAAAGGGGAAGAAGTTACATTATCAACAGTAAGAAATATTGGATCTAAGACTCTATGGTCATCTGAAGGTCAATGATTTCATGATAGATTCTATTTATTATGGTTTTCATTTTTTATTCTACATTAAAATATCAAAAATGTAGAAACAGGACCAAGAGAAGTGGGAGAGTTGCATGACTGTTTCATCAATATAAACCCAAACATTTTGAGGTAAGATAAACCCAGCTGGGCTTTCTAATACAATAAGTTTGTATTGTACTTAACAGGCAAAATATGAAGCAACATGATTCACTTTCATTACACTGCTCTGGCCAGAGAACTCAGAATAGCCTTACATTTCTGGCTTCTAGTCAAATATACACCTGTGTTATGCTATTCTGAAGCATTTCAGGAAATATGTATGTATTTCATTTACACAGAAAGGCTAGACAAAGGTATCTTTAGTAAATGCTTTTGACAAATTCCAGAAGATTTTGGAATGTATTCCTCAAAATTTGAATGTTAAAAGCATATCCAAACTTATACTTCTTTTCTGATTAACCAAATAATTATTTGCTTCTTTACTCCCTTCAATATCCATCCATTTGCTCTCTTTGCTTTCTGCTATGTCTCATTTTGCAGTTATCTTATTACTTCCACCTTTCCTTTCCTTGCCCTTTTGTTTTCCTCCAAGTCCTTCCTCCAAGGACTTTATTGCCTTCCAAAGAGCAATATCCTGAGTGTGCCAAGTCAGCAGGTCTGCCGTTTTCTACATACCAGCTGTTATTTTCAGATCTTGGCTTTTTCTGGGGTTTCCCCCTGGCTAGCATATTATGCTTTGACCTTGACAGTGTCTCTTGAGGATGTGCAAGATTTGAGATGAGAAAGTGATATAAGAGCTCCTGGATATGGATATCTTTGTGTCCATATACAGCTTTCAAAAGCCACAAAGCTGCCCTTCACATAAGTCTGCAGACCTCCTGCCTTGGGCAGATAGGTGTTGAATAATCCTTCTCCATGAAGCATTTAAGATGTCCAAATCACTGAGAACAGTAGCCATGTTGAGACATATGGTAAATATAGGATTTGGATTTTAAAATAGAAAGTGTCCAAAAAATAGACATAGCATTTCTATTTTTATCATATGGCAAACAGAATTAATATTTTTAATGAGTGCATCATTTCATTTATAATGAATCCCAAGCCTCAAAAAGCTGAAAAGTTTAGCAAAGTCATCAATGCCTCTCATTTTGAATAGATAATGAAATTGTAGGATAATGGCTTCATTTAGTATTTAGTTAAGATAAAGCACAAATCCAGCTCATTAAGCATTTCCTTTATATTTCATTCTTTATCTCATTCTTTAGGACCATAGAATCTCAAGCTATAATAGATAAATCTATGCAACTCTACCTTACTTATAATTTTTTCCCTTACAATATTCACAATGCCTGTATCCAAGTTCTACCTAAACATCTCTAGTGTCTGCTTTCTAGGAGGAGGAAAAGGTGCTGTCAACTAAGTTTTCTCAGGAATGCCCGAGGGTCATAGGGAACATTTCTTCACCAGTAGCTTGTGTGGGGCAAGGGTGGGGGTGTGAACACCCCAGGAGCTGGGCCTTCCCATGCTGGAACATAGTTTAGATATGACACATAGCTATAAGAGGTCACAGTTTCATTATTCTTTCAAGTTGTTTAGTTCAAAGTCAAAATTAATGCCCAAATGCACTCGCATAGGGGATATTATAGTAGTTGTGAACAAGGGCTTTAATGTGACATAGACCTTGGCCTAACCTCACTTCCTCAATTTCCTAGCTCTGTATACTTGGGCAAGTTGTGCGACCTCTAAGCCCTAATTTCCTTATATGTGAATTACAGAGACTAATACCTACCATATACAATTAACCTAATACACATAAAGCATTTAGAACAAGGGCTGACCGATGCTAAGTGCGCACTAACTACTAACCTGTTCCTACTGCATAGATTTTACACAGTATTTTCCAACTAAGATACTGCCCAAAATAGAGCATAATTTTGACATATATTAGTTTTTCATCATTTCACTTATAGTTTTGAATCATGTGGAGTAAAAAGTAAATACATAAAATGCCACCTGTGAGACTTGGAAATAGGAGACTTGGAAATTTGTGAGGTTTAGTGTAATCATCAACTGTTCCAGAATGAATACAAGGTCTAAACATTTTATAAATTAAAGGGTTAAGGCAAAGATCAAAACTCTTGTATAAGGGACTCAGACTTCTAATTTTTTTCTGTGGTTAACTGTAAGCCATCTTGCAGTATTTTAGAAGCATAGGTTTCTGATTATGTTTTTGTTTTACTTCTACTCCAGCATTGTGAATAGAGGATGACTTATGTCGTGTAATCTTGAAAATTAAGTATACACCAAACATCCACTGACCTGCACAAAAAATAGTTTTTCTAACAAGCCTATCAACATGTATACAATTCTACCATCCTCATTTGTTTTGTTGTGTGCGTGTGGTGTGTGTGTGTGTGTATGTGTGTGTGTGTGTTGGGGTAATAGATCCCAGAAGTCTCTGGCTGAAATTCAACATATTTAGTGACTGAGGCCATTAAGGTTCCTTAGGCTAAATTTCCACCATGGCTTTGAGAATAATGTTTTTGTTTGTTTGCTAAAGATCTACACTGCAGATTAGACAGCACTGAGCATTGCTGGAGAAGTGATCTGTTGCAGAACATGTGAGATGTGGAGGAATGAGCTCTGGCTGTGAGTCAGGAGCTCTGGGTTCTGTTGCAGGCTCTATCATGCCTTAGCTCTTGGACTCTGACAAATCTACCTCATGAGAACCTTGAGCTTGTTGTGGTTCTCATCAGGTGCTAAGTCGCAGGTTGTCATTATAGAGACCAGCTAGGAAACACACTGAATTAGACAGGGAAAGGGAAAGGGACGAAGACAGAGAAAAAGGGAACCACAGGTGCTGATTACAAACTTTGGACACTCTTGCTTAGAGAAAGTCTTGAATCTGATAATTGGATTTAAACTCCTGAATCAGTTTGAAATTAATGTCTGAATCAAAACTGTTTGATTGGTGCTGAATGCGGTGGCTCACGCCTATAATCCCAGCACTTTGGGAGGCTGAGGAGGCAGATCACTTAAGGTCAGGAGTTCGAGATCAGCCTGGTTAACATGGTGATGTTTTAGTTAACATCTCAACTAAAAACATAAAAATTAGATGGGCATGGTGGGGCATGCCTGTAGTCCCAGCTACTCAGGAGGCTGAGGCAGGAGAATTTCCTGAACCCAGGAGGTGGAGGTTGCAGTGAGCCAAAATCGCATCACTGTATCCCAGCATGAGTGACAGAGAGAGACTCTGTCTCAAAAAAAGAACTGTTTGATGAACAGGCAGTTGCATAGCAATTGAAATGCGAAAGATAAAAATAAGCCTTGATCATTAGAATGAGTCTTGTTTGTTTTTCTTTTTAAAACAATATGGAAAAATAAATAAAACTACGCAGTATACAAGTGTCCGTTTCCCCTTTTCCTTTCAGTGTGAAAAGGTGCAGATAAACACTTGCATACTGTTGAAGAGCTTAATTTTGTTCATCAATGAGTCTGTATGTTGAAAATATATGGCTGACTGGGGCAACTGAAGATGTCCATTGGGGAATGAAATTTTTTAAAGTGCAATTTATAAGTAAATAAATTTCCCATTTCCATTAGTGACAATGACTTGAAAGATTCGATGCCCTTCAAAGCTCAGTTGTCTCCAGGGGAAACAGCAGGGCCTGGTGAGAACACTAATGGGGACTCACTGAACCACTGGGGCCTCTTATTATCCTACAAATTCTGCTGTGAAATCCAGAGGACATCATTTAGTTTCACCAAGTAATAAAAGCAGTGGCGTGACCAAACAGCTGATCTTTATACTTGCTATGAAATTTAGGTGAAGACTTTTAAGCAATAGGACAAAAACAACTGGAGGAAAACAATTTAAAACGATGACATTGGACTATTGCCTATTGTTCTTAGTCCTGTTAAAAGCATAGCAATTTTTTTGGCAGTTCATACTCACAGAAATCTAGGTGATAGAAAAAAGGAAAGGGTGCTACGGATAAAAGTTTATTTCGTTGTTGTTGTTGTTGTGGTTTGTTTTTTTTTTAACCTTTTTAGATGGAGTTTCTCTCCTGTTGCCCAGGCTGGAGTGCAATGGCCCAATCTCGACTCACTGCAACTCTACCTCCCGGGTTCAAGCGATTCTCCTGCGTTAGCCTCCTGAGTAGCTGAGATTACAGGTGCCCATCACCACGCCTGGCTAACTTTTTGTATTTTTTAGTAGAAACAGGGTTTCATCATGTTAGCCAGGCTGGTCTCAAACTCCTGACCTCAGGTGATCTGCCTGCCTAGGCCTCTCAAAATGCTGGGATTACAGGCATGAGCCACAAACTTTTTAAGCTGTATAAAGTCACACCTTAAATTTAGGTCATTGTAGTTATATATTTTAGGAATCATCACAGAAAACAAGTAGCATTACATGAAATTGGGAGGTCCTCCTGGAGAAGGAGGAGGATTGGTTGTCAGGGGCTGCCTTGCTCCTCTCTCCTCTGCCACTAAAAAGCCTTTTTCATCCCTCCATCCTCATGGTTGCTTACACCACTCATTTTGAAAGTGAAGCCCTTGGGAAGCTCCCTCATACAAACACAACTTCAATGAAAAAAAAAAGGTTTGTCTTTTTAAAATTAATGGACAATTGTGCAAGATAGCCAGTCTTGATGTTTGTTACTCTCTCCACTCATGTATGGGTGAAGTAGCCTGGAGACTTTTGGGTTTCTCAGATCAATAATAATTAAAAAAAACCAACCCAACTGCGGAATGTATTTGAGATGGCTAAATAAGAACATTAAAAATTATCTCTCCAAGAAAAAACCCTACCACCATCATTGTGGTAAAATATATATTTTAAAAATTGCTTTTAACCATGTTTACATGTATAATTCAATGTCATTCATTACTTTCACCTTGTTGTGCAACCATCAGCAATATCCCTTTCCAAAACTTTTTCATCATCCCAAACAGAAAGTTCATTTTTTTCTGACATTCCAAACTGATAGACACAGACTCAATTGTCAGCTCCATAATGAGTTATTTGGAAAAAAAAAAAAAGCACAAGGTTTTAAAAATACTTCTTTATTTTGTGATATTTATTGACACTTTAGTATTTTTGGATGTGTAAGACTAACACTTTGGAAGCTATTCTTTTCTTTAATGTAGCCAAAGCCTGCAGGAGAATGAGCAACCAGCATGGATTTGTGTCCATCACTGTGCTTACCATCGTCTATTGAAAACAATCACTCTGCCTTGTTTACGTTGTTTTTCCAGCGTCAACATAGTGCCTGATGCAAAAAGTGTCTGTGATTGAAATATTCTAGTACTGTATATAGCTTGGGCTTAGCTATGGCAGTAAACATGGCTATTTGAGCTTGCTTTACACCTTACTATCTTTCTGAAATAAAAACACCTTGTAAAAACTGTTATGCACATTAAAGACACAATATTTAAGTAGGATATGTAATTTAAACATTTGTCTCTCATTGTACTTTACACACAACATTTGAGTAGGACACCTAATTTAGAAAATAAAGAATGCCTTACTTATTAACTTTTAACTTTATAATTATTTGCTTCCTTCAGAATGGAAGAAATCTAATTTTTCCTGAAACTGCTTACCTGGAGTCAGAAGAATCTATCTTTGGTCAGGATTCTGATGTGTATAATCAGATTGCATCAGAAACCTTTCCAGGTGCCCACCCCCATCAATGCTGACCCTCTCCCTTCTCATCCAGCCTTTACCGTCCTTTCAAAGAGTGCATTACTTTTAATTTGTCAGAGACCAAGTTTTAGCTTGCTTCCCCAGCTATTTTTGAATGCAAAGGATCTTGAGCCTCTACAAGGGAAGATAGTACAAAGGGTAGTAGAAAACTGATCTCATTTTTGCCTTGTGCCTCACCTACTTGATTTGAATTTGAAATCCGGAGCTGAGCACAGTGGCTCACGCCTGTAATCCCAGCATTTTGGGAGGCCAAGGCTGGTGGATCACCTGAGGTCAGGTATTTGAAACCAGCCTGACCAACATGGTAAAACCCCGTCGCTACTAAAAATACAAAAATTAGCCAAGCTTGGTGGTACACACTTGTAATCCCAGCTACTGAAGAGGCTGAGATTCCCTTGAACCGAGGAGGTGGAGGTTGCAGTGAGCCAAGATCATACCACTGCACTCCAGCCTGGGCGACAGAGCCAGACTTTGTCTGAAGAAAAAAAAAATCTGGACTTTTTCTCTGGCCCATCTTTGCTTTCACTTGGAAGTTCAAACTTTGGCCTGAAGATACAGAGATACAGAGGAGTATGTGTGCTTTCACCATTTGTGAGAATTGAAAAGTTTGTGTAGTTTGGCATAAAGTATATCTGAAAGAATTCAGAAGAAACTAACAGCCTTGGTAGACTGTGAGAAGCTGTGGGGGAAAGTGAGTAGAGGAATGCTTGGGAAATTTTCTCATGTACGCTTCCATATTTCAAAAATTTTGAACCATGTGAATGTACCACCCATGCACAAACTAAATAAAAGTTGCCCAAAAATAAATTTAAAATTTGAGGGAATTAAATTAACAAATAGACACAAAAAAACTTAATCTAGAGTCTCTCTGGAAACATATACAAGAAGCTGATAGCCATAATTCTAATATATTATTATAATTGAAAACTTATATTTTCTATTATAATTAAAGGATTATATACCTATTGCTGTGTTACTAAATATGTATTTAAAACATGAAATATGTGTTTCATCTCATTTCTCTATTTTTTAAAGATACCATTGCCAAAGATACTAATTGTTGTCTAGTTTTGAACCATAAAGGAAAAAATCCGTATGCTGAAAATAGGATAAGTGGAGATCACTCTTGGATATAAAGTGATTGGTGCTATTTTTCATCATCTGTGACCCTGCCTTTTGGTCTCACAGGCTACAGGATCATACTCCTCCCATCCAGCCCACCTCCCAGTGCTGCCAGGGGCTTCCTTCTCTGTAAGCACTGTATAGTCTTAATGCTCTGCTCTTTCCTATCAATCTATAGCTAAATTGTGTTTTTATAATTTCTCAAATGGCATGTTTTGCCTTCCTGTTGAGATTTGCATTATCAGATGTGATGTGCTATGAAGCATCCTTGTAGGTATTAACCAAATCCATCATTTTCCTTTTCCTTAGAGCTAAATGGATCATGTGTTGGGAAACCGCTCAATTCTAAAATATAGCATTGTTTTGAGTGATGCTGATCATGAATGAGTACTATGTTAGGTCGTATTTAAGTTTCAGAGTAAAAAATGAAGATAAATTCCATCACTATTTTGGAGCCTGGAGGTTATCTATGGCAATGTTTAAAAGAAGTTTTTCTAGAACAGTGGAATCCCCCGCCTCCACCTTGCAAAGGATATATAAGACAAACCTTTTCCATATAATATTATAAATGTGAGCCTCTCTGGTTGAGATGGGCATCACAAGGCCCCAAGGAGCTCTAGGAGGTCAACTGAACATAGTTTAAAAATCACTGTTCTGAGACATACACCAGAAACTCCGTCAATATCCTGATAAATATTCTGTCTCCTCCTAATTCCCCTTTCTTAATCTTTTTCTAGCAGGAATAAGTAAAATGTGAGGAGAAAGTTTAGCTCTGTTCTGTTGATAAAGTTCTTTGTGGCTTCTGCCTTTCCACATTAATTATTTCATTTCTTTTCCCAGCAGTTATAGAGTATTAGTTAAGCATATGGACTATACCTCTTACACTGTGTCACTTAACCTTTCTGTACCTCAGTTATCCTCATCAGTAAATGGAAGTAAGTCATCTTCATCCCTGGGTTCTTTTGCAGGTTAAATCCATATTGAGAACTTAGCCTGGTGCCTGGCCTACAGTAAGTGCCCAGCTAATGTTGACTCTGATTAGTAAACATTTACTTGTCCACAGAGTGCTAGGTGTTTCTATCTTCTACACTGTCTTCTTTACTGTGCTCTTCCAGAAGGCAATTCCTAGAAAGCATTGGTTTCTGAGAAATTCACGTCTCATCAACTCTTCAGGATTCTCCTAATCTAGTGGTTCTTAACAAGACAGGAGTGAATTTCAGTACTACTATCTTAGAAGTCTTTTTAAACAAACTTATCACTATCTTTCCACCTCTGTCTATATCTATGTCTTTGTCATCTATATCTATATCTGTGCTCATATCTATCTATCTATATCTACATTTATAGCTACCTATATCTACAGCATGCAATCCTTGTCTGCTCCCTCTTCCATTTCCTTGTGAGTTTCAGACAGTCTGCATTTGGGGTGGATGTGGAATGTGTGTATTTGCAGCTGCCATCCACTGCCTGCTTCTTTTACTCCTGCCAAGAATGACAATGGTGGCCTGTCGGAAAAGCTTCTGTAAAGCCTAAGATCTAACTTTCTTTTTCTTAGTGATTTTATTTCTTCTGAAACATAGTTACATAAATTGAATGGAATAGAATGGGGGCCATTTTTACCTATCGTATCATAGTAAAAGGCTTTGATGTTGCTGTGTGTTCCTCTATGGGTTTGGAACACAAGAGCCAACCTGCCTGAGTTTAATCTCATGCTCATCACGTAACAACCATGTGACCTGGGTCAAGCTATGTAATTTCTCCCAATTTAGGAGGTTAACCATCTTTTTTTTTTTATTTATTTTGAGATGGAGTTTCGCTCTTGTTGCCTAGGCTGGAATGCAATGGTGCAATCTTGGCTCACTGCAACCTCCACCTTGGCTCACTGCAACCTCTGCCTCCTGGGTCTAAGCGATTCTCCCCCCTCAGCCTCTCAAGTAGCTGGGTTTTAAGCACCCACCACCATTCCCCGCTAATTTTTGTATTTTAAGTAGAGACGGGGCTTTGCCATGTTGGCCAGGTGGGTCTCGAACTCCTGACCTCAGGTGATCTGCCTGCTTCAGCCTCCCAAAGTGCTGGGATTATAGGCGTGAGCCACCACACCTGGCTGGTTAACTATCTTTACACCATTTTGTGGTGAGTATTCAATGAGATGACCCAGGTAATGCACTTTTTTATGAGAAATACACATACTAAGTGATTTTAAATGTTAATATTAATTTGTTACTATTGTTGTCATTGTTAATTCTGAGGTAACGTCATAGAAGTAATAATCTTAGTATCTTCGTCAACTTAGAGTTGTCTGCTCTGGTTAGTAATTTTCAGAATTTAAATTTATCTGTGTTATCAAAGATTTATGGATAAATAGGATTTAATTCTTATTTTTTTAGACCTAGAAAAAAACCAGGTTATCATAATTATAGAGCGATTAAAGAACAAAACAATGAAATAAAATTAGAATATTTCACTAATATGTCGAGTGACATTCTTAATATAAACATACTCTCTAGGATTTTAACTATCTTAGAGGTTTGTTTCAAAGGATGTGGAGAAACCAAAGCATTAGCACCAGTCATTCTTCTTCATTAGGCTGTAATTATCTACCACTCCTTAATTACTGGAAATGTGCCTTGATGTGGTAAAGGCGTAGAGCTCAATTCTACTTGTCTCTGCTCAGACCACTTCCACTTTGTGGTGAAGGGTAAGGTTAAGTAATTTGTAATTTGTAGAATGACACTGTTAATTTTATACAGTGATAAGGCTAGTATCTTCACTTAGTAAAGAAGACATCAAGATAATATCATCACAGGAGTCAATCCCAGAGGCAATAGAGGATAAAAAGGGAAATTTGATTTTTTTTTTTTTTTACTTAAAAACAATCTGAATCAATAGCCTACAATGGGTCAGGTAATAAGTTGAGTGCTGAAACAAAGCAAAAGGTAAGTCAAACAAATGCCCAGGTGGACAAGGCTGAGGGGAGTGAAGAGAGCACCTGGGCATGATGAGGATGATAAAGAATGGAAAAGGCTGTATCTATTTGGGGAGCACATGCCCCATTCTAACCAGACAGCAGATACAGGTTTCCAGGGATGCAGTCCTATGAAGGCAAAGGCTGAAAAATAGCAGGCATTTGGATTTTTCAATAGAGGCTAGAAACGCAATTTTTAATGCAAAATTCTCCTATATTGAAATGCCTGCAATTAAATTTTTTCAAAATCACATGAGAAAAGTAATTCCACATATCAGTGATCAAGGTTCAGACTCTGGGAAGTGAATATGTGACCCCTGCATTTTCCTTTATCCCACCTGTCGGTATTGAGGGTCTTCAAAACTCACACCAGGTCCGTCTCCTTCCTTTTGTCTGCATATCCCCCCTCCTAGGTGATCTCATCTGGTACCATAGTTATAAATACTACTTATGTGCTGATGATTCCCAAACATTCTCACATTATACTTCTTCCTGAGCATGAAACTAGTAAACCCATCTTCCTGTTGGTCCTACACTGAATGCCAAATAACTAACTTGAGTCCCCCTCCCTCACCCAAATCTGTTCTCTCAGTCTTTCTCAATTTAGTTTACGCCTCCCTCATCCATCCTTTGGTTCATGCCAAACTCTAGCATCTGAGCTTGATGTGTCTGTTTCCCTTAATTCCCATGTCCAATCTATCAATAATTGCTGCCATTTCTTCCTTCAGTTTTTTTTTTTTTTTAAATTGGTTCATCTCCATCCTTTTCTATTGCTATCATCCTGGTCCCTGCCACCATGATTTCTTACTTGAACTATCTCAAGATCCTCCTAAAAGGTAGACTCGCCTTTCCTCTTGGCCCACTGTAATCCGTTATTCACATGGTCTTTTATAAATGTGAAGCATATTATGTCACCCCTTGCTCAAACCTTTTAAACATTTGCAAATGATTTTGAATTAAGTCTGAACTCTCTACTCTGGACCATTTATACAGTACTGTGGACTGCCTCCTGCCTACTTTCTGCAACCACAACCCCCTCTCTGACAGGCTGCAGTATGTTGGACTTCTTTTGGTTTGAAAGAATCAAGCTTATTCCAATCTCAGGGAATTTGCATTGTTTTGCTTTTTCTACCCGGAATGCTCTGCCTCTGGTTTTTGATGTAACTGTCTCCCACTCATTATTCACGTCTTAGCTTGATGTTCTTGCTTAGAGGGCACCTCCCCATACTCGTCCTCAAAAGCAAATGAACACCACTGAGCCCACTGCCCCCTCAGTGCTGTCTCTTATCATCTTTTTTCCCTTTTTTTTTTAATGCAAGTCTCACTCTATTGCCCAAGCTGGAGTGCAGTGGTGCAATTTTGGCTAAATGCCATCTCTGCCTCCTGGGTTCAAGTGATTCTCCTGCCTCAGCCTCCCAAGCAGTTGAGACTACAGGCATGCTAATTTTTGTATTTTTAGTAGAGACGGGGTTTCACCATGTTGGCCAGGATGGTCTTGAACTCCTGACCTCAAGTGATCTGCCTGCCTCAGCCTCCCAAAGTGCTGGGATTATAGGTGTGAGGGGCACCATGCCTGGCCAAAAAAAAAACCACTTGTATTTATTGTTTATATGTACATTTGTTTCATTTATTTATTCAATTGTATACATAGGCCAAATAATGAGTTATAAGAAAAAAGACTGAAGTTCAAAAAGCTGATTTTGGAACACATTTTGATTTTAATGTATTGTAGGAAGTCTATAAAATGCTGTTACTGTATGCATCTGTTAGAATAAGGTATTCTGTTTATACGGAAACATTTAAATGAAGCATTAACTATCTAATCAGCTTTTCAGTACTTTGGTACTTTAAGGTATTAATTAAGACCTTTTGTTAATAATTGTGATAAAAGACAAAGTAAAATGTGGACATAAAAATAATCATATGCAGATTTTTGGAGATTTAATGCCTGACAGCGTAATTGACAACATTTTTCAAGAGAAAGTAAGAAGTAATTTTTCATAACCCATATAATACCAGAGAAGAAAATTTGAAAATTTAAAACTTCATAATTTACCTCTCTGTGCTGAAGAAAGCAGAAAGCAAAAAAAAAAAAAAAAAAAAAAGGAACAAAAAGCCATGTATAAAAGTGTTCATTATTTTTTGCTAGCAACATTATTAGTCATAGATAATCGTGAAATCATTCTGAACAAATATAGTCATCTAACAAGAAAATAAATTTATGTCATATATCTTATAATGTATACGGCTACATTACACATAGCTTTGACTTACATGTCTTTGCTTTCACCTGCTCTTTCTCTACCCTCAGTAACTCTGAGCCAAAAAGACAAACATAATTTCCAATGCTTTCCAGGAACAAGTAAAACAGGGAGGCAAGCAGCATTTCAAATAGAATCAGCTAGACGTGGATGTCTCCTCCCTTCAAGGGTATGTTTTGAAAGGCATTTTTATTTTAAACTTTCAGTCCCTCTTTAGAAATAAGATAGGACTCCACTTTGTTCCCATTTCTTTACCTATCTCCATACTCGACTGTAGTAAAATGCTTTTTTTTTTTCTTTATTTTGAGATAGAGTCTCTCTCTGTCGCCAGGCACCAGGCTGGAGTGCAGTGGTGCAATCTTGCCTCACTGCAACCTCCACCTACCGGGTTCAAGCAATTCTCCTGCCTCAGTCTCCCAAGTAGCTGGGACTACAGGCATCCGCCACCACGCGGAGATAATTTTTGTAATTTTAGTAGAGACAGGGTTTCACCATGTTGGCCAGGATGGTCTCAATCTCCTGACCTTGTGATCCTCCCACCTCGATCTCCCAAAGTGCTGGGATTACAGGCGTGAGCCACCATGCCCGGCCTAGTAAAATGCTTCTCGTTTTAACATATTTCATTCATTTTATACACGATGGATTATGGCCTTTCTGGGTTTTCTAAATCCAAAATGTCTTTTTCTTTTGAGTTGACAGTGTTTGGAAAAGGTAGGGAGAATTCTTACTTAACTTATTTTGTTTAATACACTCCACAGCACAATCCCTGAGCGTGTAAAATGTTACTTAATACACCTTAGACATGTGGTGACTAGTCACTGACTAACAATGAAGTCGAGTAACCAACATGTTGAATTAAACCAAGATTAAAATGTACCATTTGTACTGACTACTTGATAATCATTCTTGAAGGCAGACAAGTCTAGGGCTAGTATATTGTGGCAACACAAAATATACAAAATATTTTTGAAGTAATTTTAATTCAAATAATTTCCTATGTTTTCAATTTGAAATAATATTGCTTTAAAAATTTTATCTCTTCCCTAGATACTATTAGTTTGATAACCTCTTCATTGAATATTCTAATTTCTTAGCATTTTGGTGATTGTATTCTGAAAACCCTTCTAAAATGGTAATTTTCCACTTTCCAACTTCAAATAAAGAGCGTAATCAATAAAGAAATCTAAAGCTATTATATCTCGGTATTTGGTAAAATGAGAGAATTATCATATTGAAATCACTGTAACACTAAGCCATTAAGCTATAGTCAGTGCTTTAGCTGAGTCAAGGTTCTTGCAGAGCTGCAACCAAAGAGAAAGGTCTCACTATTTAATGGGGTTTTCTTGGTATTTGAGAGTTTCCAACTACTCATCAGCTTTACACATACTCTGCTGATTTCAGCACAAAGGATGGAACAGAGAAAGCAATGTCAGTTTAGTATGAATTTGTTGCTACCTGAAAAGATTATTCAATATAAGCTTTATATCTGGAAATATTATAGAACTGTATAGTTTTAATATATAGTTATTCTTAACATAGAATTCAGCATTCTACATTTTCAATAACAAGTTTAGAAATTGTCTAAAGATGTATTTTATCAGTTCAGCTCTATTAAGTGATTAAAAATTTAATGGCTATGGTCCAAAGTTCTAAATAATAAGCTCTTTCAGTTTGGTAACTAATTACTCTTTTCTCTACATTTTCACCTTTATTTAACACTTATTTTATTTTTTCTTGCTTGCTTATTGCCTTAATACTATTGTCAGCAAGCACACTGAGGAGATAGATAGTCTGTATTTCCACAGAGAATAACCCAATGTTTTGCATGGATGTGGCCAATGTTCAGCAAATGCCTGAATTGTTTTCTCAAAAGGACACACAAATGCAAAGAAGACTAGGACATGGACTAGCAATTATGCATACTAACAGAAGCAAAGCTAATAAGAAAATATATATTTCTGTTACCATGATTAATAGCTCTTTATTCTTAGTAATGACTGTCTCTCTCACTAGACTATAAGCTTGTTGAAAGCAGAGACTATGCTTTGTTTGTCACCATATCTCTAATGCCTCTACATAAGTACCTAACATATTTGTTGAATAAGTGAGTTGTCTATAGGTGTATATATGCATAAGTGTAATACATGAGTATTTTTACATATGTATGTATATTCGTACATATATACTATTGTTCGGCTTTTGAGCTCATTTATTATATTAATATGGTGATATGCTAAGTTTGGTCAAATGGCAAGCCTATGTTTAATGCAGTAGGTTCTTATTGTCATTTTTTGTTTCATGCCTTCTGGTAAATAGAAAAAAATTTTAGATTTAGTTATCTAATATGGATGATATGCTAATTTTTATAATTCCATGATGGAATTCTCTGATGTTTATAGCTATTAGCTTTTAGATAGAATTTTAACAGTGTATATATATGTATATATTTCCACCTGTGATTTCTAAAATATTTGCAGATATTTTACCTGGCATTTGTAGATTTTGCATTGGTGGTTGCAAATAACATGTTCTGCCTCAAAAAAGATAAAAGTGAATTAATTTAACTTTTCCAAACAGACTCAGAGAGTTCACATGAGTTTTAGGTGGGAGAGAGAAAATTAAGACAGAGTAACACGTATTCAGTTCTCCCATTAAACTTTGGCTCTGCAGATGGTTTGTGATCCTCCATTATTAAATTCACCAATTCCTTGTGATACATTCTGTATCACCAAATCCCAACACTGCAGTTATTACATAAGGAACAGGATAGTATTGCAGTGACCAAATGTAAATCCAATACTCTTCAAAGCTGCACACATGCAGGAGGAAAATTGCTGCAACTGACTTTGGTGGACTCTCATGAAGTATCAGATGCTGCAAGTTGTGTGGGAGCCATGCACAAGACCAAACTAAATTTGCTCCCCAAATGCACAATTCTCTTGTTCATCTGCTGCTTCTCATTTCATGAATTGAAAATATTTCCCTAGGATTTGGAAAGACTGAACCAGACTTGATTAGGAAAAAAAAAAAAAAAAACCGGATTTTGGTCCTGGATTTATTTAACAAACATGTATTGATCACCTACTATGTGCCAGTTATTGGGTTTATGTGACTGGGATGCATCAAAGATTCCTGACTTCATGAAGCTGTTGAATATTCTCAAGGTAAAGAAAGAAGACAAACAATTACATAAAAATAAGTAGAGTATACAGTAAAAATAAGTACAGTATACAGTAGAGTATTGCAGTAGTCAGGATGACTTCATTAAAAAGGTGAGACGTGAGCCCAGAAAAGGAAGGGGTTAAACAGGTAAATGGACTTTTATCAGCCAGGTAGCCTGGGACAAGCAATGCAAAGCTCTGAGTCTTGATCTCTTCATTTGTGAATTGGAAGAGTGGTCTAGACAATCTCTACCAAAGTCCTTTTAAGTTCTTAAAATTGTGCGAGCTATGATTTAGCTTATACCAACATTATGGAGTGAAAGCAGTCATCTAGCTAATGTTCATTAAGTGCATACAATGTGTCATATGCTGCTAAATCCCAGCGATATCACAGCATTTAACAAATGCTCATGATGATAGTGACAATTTAGAAGTATCTTGGCTGGGCGCCGTGGCTCACGCCTGTAATCCCAGTGCTTTGAGAGGCCGAGGCAGGTGGATAACCTGAGGTTGGGAGTTCGAGACCAGCCTGACCAGTAAGGATAAACCCCATCTCTACTAAATATATGAAATTAGCCAGGCGTGGTGGCACATGCCCATGATTCCAGCTACTCAGGAGGCTTAGGCAAGAGAATTGCTTGAACCCAGGAGGCAGAGGTTGCGGTGAGCTGATGGTGCCATTGCCTCCAGCCTGGGCAACAAGAGTGAAACTCTATCTCAAAAAAAAAAAAAAAAAAAAAAAGGGAAGTATCTCATTGTATCCTTCATTCATTTGTTTACTCACTTATTCAACAAACATATATGAAGCACCTGCTATGTGTCTGGCACTGCTATATAATTGGAGTTAGTTGCAAAGCTGAGAGACAATCTGATGAGGGAGGGAGGCAAATTAGCAGGAAGGCCATGTGAGGACTGAGCCAAATTTGAAGAAGGGGAGGTGGGTTCAGGACACACAGCAGGCACGGGAACAGTGAAGCTGAGAGGACTGTGCACTTCTGCCAGCGGTTCTGGATGGACATTATTTTTTTCTACTTACAGACGTAAACTTCTGGCAATTTCTTATTTAAGCAAATCTACTTGTTTTATTTGTTGACAAAAGTGCAATTACTTTTACTTATTAAGTAGAAGGACACAATTTTCACTTCTGGGATTTCCTCTTGTTCTTTACAAAAATTTAAAGTAGTGGATCTGTGTTCACATAGTAAGTATATTAAGGGAAAATATTACTTATGTCTGGAAAACTTTAGTTTCTACCAGGAAAGTAAAAATGATAATATAATATTTAATATGAATGGGGAGGCCGGGTGCAGTGGCTCATACCTGTAATGCTAGCACTTTGGGAGGCTGAGGTGGGCTGATCACCTGAGGTCAGGAGTTGAGACCAGCCTGGCCAACATTGCAAAACCCCGTCTCTATTAAAAATACAGAAATTAGCTAGGCATAGTGGCAGGCACCTGTAATCCCAGCTACTTGGGAGGCTGAGGTAGGAGTATCACTTGAACTTGGGAGGTAGAGGTTGCAGTGAGCCATTGCACTCCAGTTTGGGTGACAGAGCAAGACTCCATCTCAATAATAATAATAATAATAATAATAAGACTCCATCTCAATAATAATAATAAGAAGAAGAATGGGGAAATTATAAATTATGAAATTAAAGAAGGCAAAGAAAAGAACTTATAAAATGTTTACTTCATTAGAACTAAGGTGACATGGTTCTGTTAACAAATGTACTTTGAAAAGTGTGATTTGTTTTTTTGACCAGTATTTCTAGTCTGTTTTCTGTTTAAAAATCAATTTTTCCATAACAGGGAGGAAGTGATAAACATAATGATAACAACTACCTGGATAGCTTATTGGCTCTTTGGAACCAGGCACTGTACTAAGGACTTTCCACCTATTATCTCCTTTAATTCTCACTAAGCTCTGTGGAATAAGCAGGCAGCAAGCCCAGTTTTACAAATGAGGTAACTGGGATTTAGAGAGATTAAGTAAATTTTCCAAGGTCTAAGCCAGTGAGTGGCATTACAGGAAAGACTCAAACTTGTCATCAGAAGACCTCTGCTTGAATACCAGAGGCAGGAAGCACTGACTCTGACTTTGAGAACATCAAGCAGCTATTGGTTAATGGGCAAGTGGTCATAAAATGTCTCTGCTATCTGTAAATGTCTTCTAAAAAGTTGTATTTAAAAAAATACATGCATCATCTCTGAAATTCTGCTTGTAGTTGAAAGGCTACACAAAGGATTTTGGACCTGATGCAAATATTATAAATATTATTCTTTCTGTGTGATTTGGTACTCCATATAAAACTCTTGCTAATGGTCTCAAGTTTCAAGGGATTTAAAAGTAAACTAGCCACATTGTGACATGAGAAACAAAATCCATTAGTTTAGAGTATAGAGAGGGTATTAACAGTGAACCCCCTTCCTGTAGAAGTATTTGAAAAAGTAACTATAGCCTACATTCAGGACAGTGTGTTATATACAAGCTAACATCTTCATTGCATCTTTTTAGTAGACTTTGTGGACAAATGCAATTGCCTTTCCTGTATGACCAAATTATTTCAATGAAAAATTAAAGAAAATAGATTAGTACATGTGAAATTTGTATCTAAAGCTAGGTCTTTCGCCATGGGAAGCTGGGAGAGATTTATTTTCCATTACCAGAGAAATGTTTTTCACTACAAACTCTTTGCATAGTGTCCACGCTTGCTATTTTCTTTCCTGGCCATCTGCCTTTTTTTTTTCCTTTTTCTTTAAAAAATCCAGATTAAACTTTGTGTGTATGTCTATATCTCTATAAAATCTTCTTCAACAAAACTATGAGGAAGTCTTCAGAAAAACAATTAGCTAACTCATAAACATGGAACTCAAAAATGTATCGTTAACATGTTGAACATCTGTGTCAAGACAGCCAAGAAGAATTGGAGGATGATTTGCACTATTTTTCTAATATCGTTCAGACCTTGGGAACTTGGAGTACAAAAATAGAAATTTTATCAAAATGAGAGAGAGTAAAGATGTTTTTACAGTAACATGAATTTTCAACTATTTTCTGTCACTAACAGAAGCTCATACTGCTTATCAGTACCATTCAAGAATTTTAGATTGAGGTAGCTAATTTAATCATCTGACTAAATTGTTCAAAAAAAATCTGTGAAGATTTCAGCTCCATAAAATTCTTTCTGGGCTTTTTTATAAATAAAAGTTTTAAAATGTGCAGTATTTCAAGTAAGTAATGAAGCAAATAAGTAATCTGCTTTGTTGATTCCTGTGCTATCTGATTTATTTTTGCATTGTAAAGGACAATTGGAATTATGGCAGGTCACTTGGAAGCAGTTTCTCTGAAGGACTATGGGATTTGAAAATTCAATCTGAATGCTATCACAAAAAAATTATTGGGAAAAAAGTAATGAGAACAGGTATTTGGTTTATGGACATAACATCATAATCCTATGACCCAAATCACGTTTCAGCATTAAATTTCCACAAGCCAAATATAGCTCTATTACTTGAAAGCTCTTTCGCAGCTCTTTGAGGCAAGCCTGCACTTTCTAAGAATATGAATTTACAATTAAAATGAAGTAGACTATTGAGTCTTTTTAAAAATTTGGACAGTGTATGCAAATACACTGATAATTCTGATACTCTTGGTAGAAATCCCTTTGCACTAAGTTTCAATAGAGGTGATGAGAATGGAAAAGCTGAAGT
Organism: Saguinus oedipus; assembly: GCA_031835075.1. Lineage (NCBI taxonomy): Eukaryota > Metazoa > Chordata > Mammalia > Primates > Cebidae > Saguinus > Saguinus oedipus. Next base: position 146,983,509 of record CM063170.1, read on the forward strand.
AACAAATTTTTCTTGCTAACTTGCGTCTGACTTATAGGAGTAATTTTTCAAATGTTAGTACATTTAAAAAATATGATTCTCATACTCTGAGTGCAATTTTGATTAAATGGTTTGTGCACAGTTTATAACACAACTTTAGTATCTGTCATCTAATAACTTGAAACCACAGCTTAAGTTTATATTGCATTGGATATAAAACTGGTATCATTAATAATTACTAGGTATTACTTTTTTGGCTGAATTGAACTCTGTCACTAGAAGGTAAAAGGGTATTATTTTTCATTAGAAATCTCTAGGTGTAAATATCATATGGTCATTGGAAACAGCTCTGATTCTACTACAGATTAAGGAAACAGCTGAGTCAGCAGCTTGCAGAGTAAAATTTATGATTATACAATTTTTTTCTCAGTTCAACAGAGAAAAAAATAAAGCTGTTGGAAGCAAACAAAACTAAAAGAGATGTGTCTAAAACAGCTGGATGTAGCCAAATTCAGAATTCTATTTTGGTAGTCATAATATGTAGAGGAAAATACTTCTAGATAGATTTACACTATGATTTGACCTTCACAAGTCATACTTTTCACAGTGAATGCAGTTTACTGAGACTAGGCTTTTGACCTTGAAGATACAATTTAGAGTTTTATGTCTCTTAGCAAACTTATCATGCCTCTGGTACCACAACTGAGTTTATCTAAAATTATCATCACGTGTTTAAACTGTTCTATATTCCTGTGTTATTTATTCAGCATCCAAGGACAAGGAGAGAACAGTTCCTCTTATTGCATAAGTCTCAGCTTTCTTAATGCAGGATGTCCCTCATCTGAAGCTGGGACTGAGGAAAGAGCTGCATTGTACTGCAGCCTCAAACCTTGCTACAGCTTTCAGGCTTAGCATTCAGCTGAGCTGAACAGAAATGTGCAGGGGCAATGTACTGGTCTACAGGAGCTAAGGCTTTACTGAAGGAGATTGTAATAGGGTAAGCTCCTTTCTCCTGGACAATAACTTGTTTAATTTTCATTTTATTTATATTGTTTCTCTTAATGATTAAACAATTTACTCTAACAAAATCACCTTGTATCCTGCTTTACTTTCTATTTCCTCCCTCTGACTTGCATTTAAATGAACTTTATGCCCTTCATTTATCTTGAAGATAGCAACTGCACTTAACAGCCTTGAAAGATTATACCAATTCACAGCAGCTGGACATTCTTAAGCTACTCAACTTTAATTGTCCCCAATTCTTAACTCTACTGTAATGCAATAGTATTCAAAAGCCAGGGAACACTTTCACCAATTAGCAGAAAGGAAAAGAAAAAGTCAATGAAGCAGAACTAAAATTAAGAAACACTAACCCAGCATCTCGAATCTAAGTAACTTGAAATTAATTAGACTTTGATAAGAGAAGCTGTGTTTCCTTACCTTGGATGTGAATAACTCTCTCATGATACAGAGTATAGTTGTCTGATTGATGATCAGCCCAGCAGATTGAAATCAGCACCAGAAGAAGTAGACTCTTCATCTTTATAGCCCAAAGAATCTTCTTCACTGCGAGAGCATCACATACAAAGAGGCTTGTGAGATTTGGAACCCTTTGGAGTGTTGCACTGCACAACTTATTACCGCCTTATCATCATAGAATGGGTCTGTAAAAATATTTAACCCAATCTGTTCAGAAAGTTACTGTGGCTGTCTTTGAGAGCTGAAGACGGCAGCTTTGAACAATTCCAGCTACCATCATGTAGCCAGAGTCCAAATAGTGTTTAACTCTATCTTTGCAGAATTGTAAATCTAGAAATTTAAAACACTGTAGTTTTGATACAGAGAATTACAGCAAGTAACAAAGAGATGTGACAAAAACATAAACAGACTCTTAAAAAAATTTAAGCCTCTGAATTTGCAGCATACGTTAATAAAACAGCAATATCTTATATCTCTATATGAGAATTTATCACTTGGTCTAATTAGAAACTGAATCTAAAGCCAGGGAAAATAATATTTGCATGAAACTTGATATCATTATTCATGTCACATTTACATGTGGCTTCCTAAGCAGGTTAAACTTGCTTGTTCCAAATAGAAAAGAGGACAAAAAAAATAGTGCCCGATTAAGCAGAAGCAGCACATTTGTTACAGATTCACTTACCATCTTAAATACTGCTTGGGTCTATGGTGAATAGTTGAAAATTATGAACAAACTAGGTTAGAGTTGTGTACGCTACCACTGCAGTCATCCTGATTGATTTTTCATTCATTTCAACCTAAAATGCTGACGCACCAACTTAGAGTGCCAGGTAGGGTCTCTGCAGTCCCAGAGCCTCGGCTGCAGGGAACGTCCCTGCCAGCCTCCCAGGGCAATTAGGCAAATGAAAAGCTGAAACAGAGGCACAGCTCTAGTCGTAAGTGAAAGAAGCAGAACCATCACTTGCATATCCTTTATTGAAAGACCGATGTGATAAAAGGGGACATAACCTCTTCCCTCCCAAAAGTTGGTCATTGGAAGGACCAAAAGTGATTCTTAGTGATACAAACCTTATAACCTTTGCAGTATTTGCCAGGCAAGACTTTCAGTGGAGCTTCTCGATTTTAATGTGGAAGCTGACACAAAAACTAATAAGGGCTTTCTTTTTCTCTCATGCACACAGCAGCCTTAACAATGCTGGCTATTTTTAAAACTGAAATTGCACAGTACTGGCTTCTCACACTAATTTGTTTTTTCCAAGAAAGCCTGACTCCCTGGAATATTTATTAAAGAGCTCTGAGTCTGTTCCTGGAGGTCCTAGTAGGCAAGCCTCTACTCCAGAACCTAATTCACTTATTCACAGAAGTTCGCCAAGTCTCTTCTAAGTCTAAAATAGCTCTCTGCATTTTCCCCTGTGAAAATTTGCGCTGCTGTGATGCTGGTGGCTTTAGTCTTTCATGTTTGCTTTAAAGTTTTTCTTTTTCTTTATTATATCACAGAAAGAAGATGGTGGATAAGCAAACAAATTGCAAAATTAATTTGTCTAGGAAACCAAGAACGTTAGCTTCAAAATTTTACCTGAATTACCAATCTTATTTTCAGAAGTTCACTTCCCTGTTCCTCTAATAACTTTTTTGAAATGCTTGTATGTTTGTTTGTAGTCACTGACTTTTGTCCGTAGGATTACAGTTTAAAATATTACCTATTTTCAGTCCAGGATTGTGCTTTGGGTGAGCAAATATAAAGGTGACCTTTTGGAGTTTGGAATATAATTGAGATAACTGTATAAACAAACATAAAACAATAGGCAAACAGTACCAGAGGTGTGAGGTGCTCTCTGCTTGTAACAGGAATCAGAGAGGGGGGTGTTGTAAAGGAGAGAGGATAAAGAAAGTGTATAATTTAATAATCCAATACAGGAGATATTGTAGATGAGGAGTCAAGATGAGCAAAAGTGGACAGTTTGCTAAGTTTTCACATTAGTGTGCATGTATAGTATAATTTATCGGGAGTTGTATATGATACACACACTAGGGTAGAGATGCACATCCTACCACTGCAGCCGCCTTGAATTTCATTCATTTAAAAAATATATTACACATATATCAATATATCTCCTTTAATTCCCTACCACAGTATTTAAAATTATAGCCCTAAAGGTTTATTCCAATGAGTTAAAGTATCAACTGTCCAACAACCTAATTTAAAATTGCAAACATCCTGAGCGTTTGTGAGGGAGTAGAGGGAATAACCAATAATAAAAACAAATTCTTTCCATGGAGTGTCTACTGTTCGCCGGTACCACGTGCAGCATTTTGTCTGCAATGGCTCATGCATTCTTTAAAACAACAATGTGAGACAAATATTTCCATTTCTTTCTTTTTTTTTTTTTGAGTCGGAGTTTCACTCGTTACCCAGGCTGGAGTGCAATGGCGCGATCTCGGCTCACCGCAACCTCCGCCTCCCGGGTTCAGGCAATTCTCCTGCCTCAGCCTCCTGAGTAGCTGGGATTACAGGCACGTGCCACCATGCCCAGCTAATTTTTTGTATTTTTAGTAGAGACGGGGTTTCACCATGTTGACCAGCATGATCTCGATCTCTTGACCTCATGATCCACCCGCCTCGGCCTCCCAAAGTGCTGGGATTACAGGCTTGAGCCACCTCGCCCGGACCAAATATTTCCATTTCTTGGAATACAGAGAGTAATCTTGCTGGAAGGTCACAGCTAGGAAGTGGCAAAGTTTGTATTTACCTTCAAGCATATTTAATTTGCTCTTTTGTTGCCTTTTTAAATTCAAGTTCCTTAATTTTCAAGTACTATAATCTTAAAAGTTTGACTTGTGTTATATATAAAAATAAAAATTTTTCCCAAGATTTACATATTGAGAAGGCAGTCAGATGGTATTTTTCTTAACATGATTTTTCTGCGTCATTTACAGTATCACTCTGGTACTGTGAACAAAGTCTTGGTGACTCACGTGTGTGCACACATATACAGAGATACGATACACAAACACGGAAAGATAGATACATACCATCTTTGAAAGATTCAAGTAGGCTGGGGGCGGTGGTTCATGCCTGTAATCCTAGCACTTTGGGAGGCCAAGGCAGGTGGATTGCCTGAGGTCAGGAGTTTGAGACCAGCCTGGTCAGCATGGTGAAACCTGGTATCTACTAAAAATACAAAAACTAGCCGGGTGTGGTGGCAGACACCTGTAATCCCAGCTCCTTGGGAAGCTGAGCCAGGAGAATCACTTGAACCCAGGAGGCAGAGGTTGCAGTGAGCCGAGATGTCACCATTGCACTCCAACCTGGGCAACAAGCAAGACTCCACCCCAAAAAAGAAAAAAATAATTCAAGTATATTGGTCAAGTGCAGTACTTTGTGATTTGAGGCCTCTATCAGTGAATACTTTGGAGTACGTTGTGCTGGCATCAATGTAATCCAGGTAGGTTAGACTGGAAATTATCTTTGTTACCCTGGCAAGCACAATAACCATCTCATCAGAAGACATGAAACTGGAAAAGTGTATTTTAGGGTCACAGTTTTCAGGTGTCTGAGCAATGAGGTATATAAAACAAGGTGCTGCAACCAGACTGAGGCCATTGAGGTCAAGGGCTGTGCCAGGGGTTTGTGTGCTGGTCCCAGTAGAAAAGGACAGCTCAGACATAGTAGGTGGTCATGTGAGGAACGAATATGAGTGCTGCTTATTTGCATTTTGTAATCATGCCTCCTCTCGATGTTTAGGTTTGTTAGGTAAAAATTCTCAGTTTTTGATGTGAGTTAAAATTTAGACAATCTGGGAGACTTTTACACAACCAGCTATTATTAGCTGCTGAATTACTGCTCTCAGTTCACCTGCAATTCACACATTGAAGATCTCTTTTCACAGCCTTACAAATCTTGAAGCTCAAGCAGCCAGCTTCAAGATGAATCCAAACTGAAATATCTATGTTCATAGTCAAAGACAGATGCTAGGAATGTAATTTTACAGTCCTGCTTTGTTGATAATTGAACCATGGTTTAGAAGCAATATATCTTATTCAACATGAAAGAGTAATAGTTTGATAGAAATGCAGATATACTAATATCAACAGTCTAATACCAAGATGATCAACTACTATTTCTTAAGTGTCTACTACATTATCATTATCATCTTAGGTAATGGGGAGATACAACCAAGTGAAAGGCATGTATGCTGCTTTATGTGCCTTGAGAGCTAACACTACATACTTCCTAAACTGTATCACAAGCTAGGCACTGGTCTTCACCCACTTAACTGTTATTTCTCAGAACAACTCAGTTGTTAGACACATTTTACAGTTCTAGAAGTGGAGTCTTAGGGTGGTGAGATACCCAGCAGGAACAGCAAAGAGCTGGTAGTCTGGGTAGTGTGACACCAGAGACACATTCTCAACTACCATTATTGTTGTCCTGGGTCCCCTGACGAGTGCTGTCAGCTCTCTTCTAGCCAATCTTACAACTCCTTTAATGCTTCATGGAAGCTGGAATTTTCCTTGTCATATTGCATAGTTCTGTGAAAGTTTAAGCTACCAAGTCAGCTAAAAAGGTTTTCTGATGCCCTGGACTGGATGTCCAGCCAAGGACCTTTTCATTGTGGTGAGCTTTCAGTCTGGACATGGGCAGCCTGTTGTTCCTTTACCCTGGGCATGATCTTTTGGCAATCTGACAACCTGGGAAAAAAATCATAGACCAGAAGGAAGAAAAGTGAGCTCTATTGTACGTCTCACAATCAATACCTCAGATCTCAATCTTTCACCTACAAAATAGAAATGACGACAACCTCTGCGTGGTTTAAAAGTATTCTTGAGCGAGTATAAAAACCACAAAGACTAAGGTATTGTTATTGAATCAGTATGGACAACCTCAAACTTGATTGATTGTTATGGATAAATGCAAGAAAAACAGCAAATCAAGGACATCTTCATCTCAGAGACAGATGAAATCCTCCCATAAATCTGCTATTTGGAATGAGTTCAGGAGTCACTTCCCAGCAGCAGCAGCACTTGGAAACTTAGAGAATGGAAACTCCTGGGCCTCAGCATCAGAACCTCTGGGGGATGGGGCCCAGCCATCAGTATTTAGCAATCTCCTTCCCCTCTCAGTGATCCTGATGCCTACTCAAATTTGAGAGCCAGTGGTCTAAGGTTTTAAGATTACTGGGTGCTCTTCATCTGTGTGTGGGTTTGAGCTTCTGAGACTACCCAATTCTTGGAAATAAAGCCCTACCTATGTTCATTTTTCCTCTGTCCACTTTCCCTCATTTTCCTTTTTATTTACAGTGCACGAGTCTGTGTGTGTGTGTGTGTGTGTGTGTGTGTGTGTGTGTGTTTTAACTAAAAATGTTACTTTAAAGCAGTGGAAAGGAATGCTTATAACATATTAGTTATTTTCTAAAACTAACAGGCAGATGGGTGTTTTCTTTTTATTTTACAAACTCCATATATTGTTGCTACATGTGTAAGAATTAAGGCAGATATGTATAATCAGAAAGATTCTCATCCACAAATGGTTAACAACTTACACAATATATTTGTCATTAAGAAAGATTATTTGCCATGTTTCATTTCCTCTAAGATTAGGATAATTGTCATTTTCCTGACAATCTCAGAAATGTCTAACACTGGCTGTGGACTTTGGATGATTTCAGCAGGACAGTGCAGGTCCCTCAAAGCATCTCTCTGGACCTGCTGCTCTTCTCTGAAGCCAATACGACTGCCCTATGGGCTCATTATCAAAGGACAATGGAAATTGGGTAGAAACAGAGTAGAAAACAGAAAGAAGATATGAGGGGATTTTAAGACAGGAGAAATACAGAGGAAGAAAAGAACTCAAAGATAAGAGGAAGGGCGATAAAAAAGTAGCAAAGGAATAATAAATGGTGAATATTTGACACACTGCCTCTAAGTTTGAAGAAATAAAATGCCACAACAAAATGAAGACTGAATCACAATTCTCAGATCCAAAAACTTCTTAACATGGCTTCTCTAAGAAATATTTGTTACAGAGTTTAATATCAAGTTTTTCTTGCAAGATTTGGCCAGGAATGGAGAAAAAGATCCAGTGGCAGAAAACTGAGCAAGTCAACCATAGACTTCCTGTCTTTTATGGGTGCAATATATACCACCATATTTGAGTGATATAAGGACACAGATTTCAGTTTAATATTTAGTAGACTTGCCAATGTCTGCAGTTATTGTAAAGGAATCTCTAAGTATACCTTAGTCACTTACATAGAAACCGCTTAGATTTAGACCAAGTCATTTTAAAACGACTGCTTTTTGGAGTATCACTTAGCTGTGAATGTTTCCACAATTTACTTGTGGTTTCTTTTGTAATTAAAGATCTCAGAAATCTCACTTAATCATGAATTTGTACCATGCATATAAAACACGGGAGGCAGAACCTAGGATCCTCATGATTCAGGAACCTGCATTTTTAAATTTATGAATAATTTATATAATTTTTTCTCCTCCATGTTTTGAAATCAGCCTGTTTCTATCCTGTTTCCGCCCACCCCCCACAAATTTTCAATTATTTTTCTAACCTTTCTCTTGTCTTACTTTCATGCTTTTATTTATCCATCACCTTCAAATCTTTCCAGTCCACTCTTAGATAATTTCTTTTCTCTTTTCTCTACATTTCATATTTACTACAGTATCTGATATTTGACGTGGTCATAGGATTACTTATCATAAAACCAGGCACAGAGTAAACAGGATAACTACTTACAACTATGCTAGGGAAACAGAAACATGTAAATTGGAGCTATTCTGGGGAGATGGGGAAATTCGGCAATGGGTACAATGGCGGAAAGGGAAAATTTAGTTTCATCCTTTACCACTTTTTGGCTGTGTGACTCTTGAAGAAGTCATTCAACTGCTTTATTTTTTATCTGTCAATTAAAAGAGTTGATGTCAAATGTCCAAGCTCTATGTTAGTTATTATTATGATTTAATTTTTTCTTACTGGAAATACCAGATCTTCTACTTACGAGGCATTTTAGGACTGTCCTCATCAGCATATAAATGCATGAATTTTCAAAGAAGTAACATCAATAATGCTTGTTTAAGTAGAAATTCAATTTACTTACTGTTTTTGGCTGTTGCTTTTTGGTAGCTCTCTCTCAGGGAATATTGACAGAGTTTGGGACAAACTCAGCAATCCTTCACCTAATGAAGTGCATTTGCTCAAGCTGTTCACTGGTGCCTTAGAACCTGCTTTAGATAGTCCTTGAGATGGGGGTTAGACTTCTCCAAAACCAGCTTTTTAAGTGAATTCTGTAGTGGTTTTATTGATTTTCTAAAACAAATATAAAAGGCATATCTGAGCAAAAGCACACATTGTATTTTGTGTTTATAATGTTAATGTCTGCAGCCTTTAATAAAATATTTAGGGTATGTGGGAAAAGCGGTACATACACATACTAATAAATGCAGGGACCACATATTTCTTGCCTCTGAGTAACTAAAAGTCTGGAATACTTACAGATAGTATGTAGCATGTTTCTGTAGTATTCTCACTATCTACTCAAAAACTTTTCAGTTATGTGAGACTTCATATAGGTTTTTATGGGCATGTGTTCCATAATTAATAGTCTGTTTCTGGACCAGATGGTAGAGAAAATTAATAAATAAATATTAAGCAATAAATTTTGATGATGATGATGGTGACGTTAAAAGGAAATAAACCTCTTATTTTTCGCTGTGTTTATTTCCAGAAAACTGATTCCAGTTTTTATGCCGTAAAATCATAATTTTACCACAGAACATTAAAAACTAGACAACCAATATGAATATTACATTGTGATGCTATTAAAATGCATCTTTCATAGGCTGTGGAAAAGGACATCTATGTTCTATCACTATACATAAAGATCATCAAAAATAAAATCAACTCATGAACAATTCTCAAGACAAATCTGTCAGAATGTAAATGAGCAATGCTGCCACTTCTCAGACAAACTCATAATTTCTTTGTGGTTTTATACGCTAAATAGTGCCATGGTATATTGGCCTCATAATAAATACTCTTTAATGGGTATGCTTGTTAAACATACTCATACAGGAGAGACATCATTTTATAGATTCACTCATTCTTGATTCTATGATCAAAAATCTGAGGTAGCATCAATAACAAAGTATTGTATTAATATAAAATTAGAACTTTAACATATTTTTCTTAATGTATAAAATCAAATGAATCATTATTGTTATCAATAATATCAATAGTATTAATAGTAAAATTAATTTTGAACACTGATAAGGAATTGGCACTAAATTAAGAACTCTGCAAAAGTGTACATGACTAATTCTCTAGTGAACTGCAATTTAAATAGGATGAACCTAAATGGAGACATTATAAAGTGATCAGAAGGCCCCTTTTAATCAATTACGTAAAATTTTGTTTAAAACATTCTAAAGAAATGTTCTGGGAATTATCAACAGCTTAGATGGCGATCTCATTGTTTCTTATCAAGTACAAATAAAAAATGAACAAAAACAAATAAAACAACTCTCATTTAAAATTACTCTTTTACATCATTTTATTTTAATTAATTAATTAATTTTTTATTGAGACAGGGTCTGTCTCTGTCACCAAGGCTGGAGTGCAGTGGTGCGATCACTGCTCACTGCAACCTTGACCTCCTGGGCTCAAGTGATGCTCCCATGGCAGCTCACCAAGTAGCTGGGATCACAGGCATGTGTCACCACACCAGGATATTTTTTTTATTTTTCGTAGAGTGGAGGTCTCCCTATGTTGCCCACTCTATGCATCATTTGAAAAATATAGAGTAAGTCTCCTCTTCATATTATCATGTGCAAATATGAGTAAAATTAAGTTTTAGAACTGCTTTTAAATGTAGGTCATATAAAAATGAGTTTTGATTCTAGCTCATATGCACACAACTAAATGAATATAAACTTTGTAGTTATAGGTTTTATTTGAAACAAGAATTTTTAAAATAAAATTTCTAGCAGTAAGGTTTATATGGGTAGGAAATTGATTATTACATCACTTTCAACTAAATGCATTAGAAAATGTTTCTAGTCCAGTCACCAAAACAATATTTTAAGATTCCATTTCATTAAAAATTTTAATATCACTTTAAAATTTCAAAATTTCAACAGCTGTCAGTTACACATTACATTAACACTGGATCTAAAAATACCACTGCAAATCATCTACATGACATCTTTGGTGCCATCATAAACGTGGCAGCAACAAGTTTTCTACATATTGCAAAATCCAACACTAAGCTCACCAGTGCAACCCATGTGTTATTCTAAGGTAGTTAACGAACAACAAGAATCTGTCAACTCACATGTATTTCAAATAGTGACCAGACTCTGAGAAGGTATAGAAAGATTTAAAATATGTGTCAATTCTGATTTTTGATTACATATAATGAAAAGTTTTATGATCATTGATTTATTGTGGTATCTAATTATACTAAGTCATAATAAAAACAAAAACAAAAACAAATGTATTAATGGTTTTTAGCAGAAGAAACTTCTATTCTTTCCAGTGCACTTCATGTAATCAGTCCTTATCTTTTTTTGGCTGCCTCTTTTCAGGTATCTTCCAAGATCCTTAAGAAGGTTTACTATTTGTCCCCATCCTACGTCAAAATATGACCTCATCAGAATTCAGTTTATTGGTTTATAAGTAACAAAGTGTGTTCCAGCCAAAAGGGCTGTGTCTACACAGCTCAGAAAAGGGAAAAGACAATATCTTATAATTAACTTAGCAAATATTGACAGCTAAGCTCATTAAATTGAGTTTCCATATTGGTTTTGTGATGTAGGATATAGTCCAAGAATTTATCCTAATAGGTTCTTAAATTATAATGATCTTTGAAGGTGTCTTTTAAGCTTTTAAAACTAAAGCATTCTCATCTACAACTTCTTTGGCTGAGGAATTTGTTCATCCTGAAAACACACAAAATCATTTAACCTTTATAGGCATGGAATCTTAGCTAGAACTGACTACTAGACTTCAAAAATATATACATAATTTGTACCTTTCTTTTATGAAGAACAATGGCATTTAAAACTTTTATATAAGTATCTTGCCATTGACTCAGAACTAAATAATCATACATGAGTCAATTACATAACAACATGGGCACTATTATCCTAACATTGAGGGAAGCTGGGTATAATAACTCTCAGGTTTTACAATATTCTAAATACCACAAAATTAATGGCTCTACACCTCTCTCACAGATGCTCGTGTTCACCCTAGCTCCAAATTCCCATAATTAGAGTTACCAATACATAGTTCCCCAAGTTTTTTCTTTTTATTTCAAATGTGATCATGGTTTTGTGAAGTTTTACGGTAATGAGAGCAGTGTAGAGGTGGCAGAGTTCCTGGGTGAGTACTAACAAAGTTAAGAGGAGAAGAACAGCCACGAAGAAATTTTTACATAAGTATTAAGACAAGCCTAATACTGATATAAAAGTTTTAAATGCCATTGTTCTTCTCTCTTCCATGATGTTCATAGAAAGCAATGGTAGTTCCAAGAGCAATTACATACAAGACTCAAATCCTCATCAGTGTTGGGTGAATGACAGTTGAAGACAATGTGTCTACAGTTGAGAATAATGTGACCTTTGAATAATCTCTTACATCTCGTTAACTTTAGCAGGTACACTGATGCATTTAGATCTAGGTGACGAAGTGTAATCCTAAAATTACAGAACCTGGAAAGCAAGGGAAGTGGTGGCATCACGCACCTCTTCAAAAAGGAACTGCTGTCTAAAAACTGTAGAAGCATCTCATATACACAGCTGCCAGTCATCACCCTCAGAGGTTAGTAACAACTGCAAACCTCAAAGTAAGTCTTGGTGAGCACAATACTGCAAATACTGAGAGAATACTGAGTATATAAATGTCATGGGAAGTGTAATGTAGATCTGAGATGGACTTCTAAAAGTGTGCATTCTCAGTAGGCAGTTGTTTAAAAAACAGTTTAAAAAATGGGGCCGGGCACGGTGGCTCAAGCCTGTAATCCCAGCACTTTGGGAGGCTGAGGTGGGTGGATCACGAGGTTAAGAGATCGAGACCATCATGGTCAACATGGTGAAACCCCATCTCTACTAAAAATACAAAAATTAACTGGTGTGGTGGCTCGCACCTGTAGTCCCAGCTATTCAAGAGGCTGAGGCAGGAGAATTGCTTGACCCCAGGAGTTGGAGGTTGCAATGAGCTGAGATCGCACCATTGCACTCCAGCCTGGCTCCTGGCGACGGGGTGAGACTCTGTCTCAACAAACAAACGAACAAACAAACAGAAAAGAAAAAAACAGGGCCCCTACTGCTGAGAAGCAAGCAGAAAAGAACATGAGCAAAAGAAAGAGGGAGAAGCAGACTGCAGGAGGAGGAGGGGGCCGGAGGAGGAGGAAGAAAGCAACTGGGAAGAGGCGAAGGAGTAGTGTCCTTCAGTGGTAATGAATACCTGCAGAGACCAGCAACATGGCCCCTGAAAATGGGAGGAATAACTTGAAGGATAGGCATTATAATACGAGAAAAAACACCAGATAGGCTAAGTAAACAATCTTAGCATAGCCACAAAGGGAAATTCCAGTCTTACATATTTCAGGGGTGCCTAAATTATGTATTGTGCCATATGAAGCTGCCATTCAAAGAATGATCCGTTGAGAATCCACCTTACACCAGGTAAGTAAAAATAAGGCTCAGCTTCAGATCCCGAAACAGTTACTCTCAAGAGAGGCTGTGAAGCAATATAAAAGAACAGGATGGCAAGTGCGTGGAGGCATACTCAGGATACTATTGGAAAAAGAGGAGGGGCTTTCCAGCATGCAATAGGAATGATGTCCACTAAAGTTGTGGACAGTGGCCTCCTCCGCAGGCACCTAACTCAGCCTGGCTGGCAGGGTATAGAAATTGTTTCAGAAAGGTGATCGTTCAGCTAGCCTAAAGACAAAGAGGAGATAGAGAAGAGGGGAAGGGATATTGCTGCTTATTCAAATGAACTGTGAGGGAGCGTGGCCTGCTTGTGCGACTGCATGGAGCTCGTGTGACTGGAGAGCGAGGTGATCACAGTAGGGTGGTTGGAGGTGAGTTTGGACAGGGAGTCAGCGACAAGACAAAAAGGCCCTGCACATAAAATTAATTAGAACTTTCCCTAGTGCTATCAGGCATTCTAGCCAGTGCCACACCACTGCAGGTTACTTACCTTATCTTTAAATAACTGTGTACAAAGTACATAGTACAAAGACGGATCCTCTCATTCGTGCCATGCACACGTTGTTTACTAGGGAAGATACATGTAGAACACACTTTTCAAAGACTTCCAATTTTTTACAGAAATAAAATATAAATATTTCAAAATACAATGTGCTAGCTTTTAGTTCCTGGATTCTCACTCATTCTTCAGTAAGGACAGATTAACACAGGTATTGTTATAAATTCAATGATCAGTGAATTTATAATATTTTTATATTTAATATTAATACATTTTCATTATAGGTTATATCAAAAGATTGTCAAGGCAAATACTTTAAAATCATATTGGAAAAATGGTATGGGATTTGATAGCAGATCCAGCTCACTGTCTGCATGTATAACTACTAGAATGCAAGCTCCCAAAGGGGAGAAACTATGTTTACCACTATGTCCTCTGATACACAGTAGAAGCTCAGGGATGCTATGTATGCTTCTGTGGCTTTGCACTGAACACTGCAAGATAAATGGAAGCTCCTAGAATTGTACAGAGTACAAACTGCACAACCATATGCTGCAGACTTATAGATATTTGACATCACACACACACACAAACACACACACAAAACTTATTGAATAAATCATCACATCTCATAAAAATATAAAAAAAAAATTTGATTCTTAAACTATTAATGAAACATCTAAAACAGTTTGATCCTATGCTAATATTACAAGTGTAAACTTCCTGAGGACAAGGACCTTATCTTCTTAGTCTTTATACTCCTGGTTTTATTAGTCCTTATAATCTTGAGTTTTCAGTGAGTGTCCAATGAATGAATAAGGAGATTGGCATTTCTTTGGTTCTACACATAGCTGTACATGAGGGTGAACTAGAGGTAATTGGAGTCATCTGAAGTAGTTACTAGGGTAACTCAGTTGCTCCATTATTGACTAGGGTAACTCAGTTGCTCCATTATTGGAGTTGATTGGTGTGACCTTTGATCTCTTGTCCGTGCCTCAATCCGAACTTGTCAAGGGCAAATCTTCCAAATATGTGCTGCTTATTTGAAAAGAATAATGTATTCTGATAGAAAAGGACCAGTTTTGGCCAAGAGCATATGACTATCTCTGCTCTCTTGCAAGTATTTCCACAAAAGTTCTTGAAGTCCATTTGTAGAACACAAAGCATATGCGCTTTTGATTTTTCACCACCATTCCCTACTCCATTTCTCTACCCTGGCACACTGGACATTATTTGAAAGTGTACTGTCACCAGTGACAGAGCCAAAACAACACTTAGAGATATAAAATGTAACAAAAAGATATAGGAAAGGCAAGGTCAAGACTTGAGGCCACATTATTGATCTCAGTTCCTCCTAGTTGCTAATGTAAAATTTGCTTAAGGATTGTGCCCTTTAATCCACTCCTGGCATAATTAGCCGACCTGTCTTAAAACGAGAAAATTATGACAGGTAAAACAATGAAACAGCTGTTGCTAGAGGTGAAAAGGTAGAAGAGGGAACAAGACCAGCCTGTCAAATAGAATCAGTTCTAGTGAGGCTTTCTGAATTCTGCTCGTCCTTTCTTGCCAGGCTTATGGAAACTTCCCTTGGCTTGGCTGAGAGACAAAGATAGTGAAATCCACATATGTTCATTCTTATCTGAGTTAGCAATAGTAATAGCAGCAATAAAGTAAGAAGGCTCAATGTCGCTGGACTTCAGATAGTTTGTTCTAGTGATGAACTAATTCGGAGACAACCATGCCACCTCTTCATTCTGCTAATGCTGACTAAAAATGTAATACATCAAATTCACTGCAAACACACACACATGCCTCATCCCCTTCATTGTACAGCCTCCAGCACCTGCCGCCCACCTGCCGTTTTGGAGAGAGCAAGTGAATTTAGAGAGGTTCTCTAAATCTGCACCGCTGGGTTAGGAGTAGACAGAAAAGCAGGTGGAGTGCAAAATGCCAGAAAACAAAAGAAGGTCACTTAAATTTCATGGAGTTCAAGAGCAGGATAAGGTTTTATTTCCTCAACATCTGGAAGGGTGTGTTGTTTTGTCATTCCTGAATTTCAAGGGAAGAATTTTTATTCTGTAAAAATGCCATTGCTAAAAATAAACAACAATAACAGAAGTTAATAGGTGAAGTGGCTGTTTGAAAGTGAAGGTGACGGATATTTTGGAATATAAAACAAAAGGAAATGCACGAAAAATAACAAAATATGTAAAACAAAACTGGTATAAAAAAGAGCAAGTGGTATTTATAAAGCAAACCCCTCCCTAAAACCCACAGGAAATGAGGAAAAGAAAACCTCATCTGATTCATTTAATTTCAGTGCTGGTGTAGTCACAATCAATTTTTAAAAACTGCAAAAATTGGCAAATTTTCTCTCAGTATGTAGTGAATGGCCTAAGGACACATCTGCCATTCCTCCCATGAAGGAGATTAACATAGTCTACAGTTAGGAACCTCTTGACCACAATTTGCATTTTCTAGTGATAGTTTAGGAAGGTCTTTTCAAAATAAGCCTCTCAACAAGAGCATAAATTTCTGTTCAGGCATATGCATAAACAATATAAATAGTTACTTGCTGGCATCATATTCAAAACATTCATTCAACAATGTTTTAGGAGCAAGTACATAAAATGCAATCTGTGTCCCCAAATATCTCTCACCATTATAGTATCTAAACCAGGAATACCTCTTTAAATCTCAGTCTCAGCATTTGGTGTCATACTAATGTGATTAGATGCTCAACTTTGCTAATTAGAATGCAACTGACCTGATGAGAACAATGTCCACATTAATCCTTATATCTCCAGCATATATTCCTTCATTTCTATGTTGGGGGAAGAAATGAAAGTATCAGAAGGATGGAGTATCTCTTTGATTTTTGCTCTTTGGTGTTAGAATATTTAAACCCGGAAATGCATTTATATAGAATGTGCTGAGTTACTGTTCTTGTACTGAAACATCAAAAGGCTGTTTTCACTCTCCTGATTGTCTTAAGATACAAGCATTGGATAGGCAAGAATTTCTATGACATTAGATAGGCCAAGTGGGACAAGGTAAATTTGCTTTCATCGCTACACATTCCTTTGTCTCCATCTCATTGTCTTTTCTCTTTTTAGAAAACTCTGGTATCCAGGACATTCTAGTTACTCAGGCATCTGCACTTCCAGGATTTCTCATCAGACATAAGTGTTAGCTCCTTCCTGACCCTCTCCCATTGAAACTATCATTTCCTTTGCCATACTGTCTTGCTTCTCCACTAATGCCTTTGATTTAAAGGTTTATTTTCTATAGTGTATTTTAGGCATGAGAGAACTATTTTATCCGGGGAGTTATCCCAGTGATCACTGATGCACCATTCACTTTGGCTGCCTCTCATGAGGCACCAGGCTCCCCACATCCCTGTGCAGCAGCAAAACTTCTGCCATTTTCTATTTAGTTCTCTTCCCCTGTTAAACTGTTCAGTACCCACAATAGATCTGGCATGAACTGACTGGCACAGTCCCCACTTTAGAAGTCCTCATTCTCAATCGTAAAATGAAGTTGCTTCAAAACACTAGCGTAATTGCCAAATCAAATTCTTTCCAATAATTAAATGCACATGAAAAGCAAATGGATGTTGACCTCTTTTGTGGGCATTCACGATTTTGGAAAATTTCCTGTGCTAGTATTTGCCAGATGCAGCTTTTGATTCTATTTTTTTTTTTACTTTGGAGAATGGGTATTTGAGGAAAGCTTATTTAAATGGAAGACATTAATACAGACTGAAGAAAGAAGACACAATAACTCTAGAAAATGATGCATTCAGGGCAATGGTAGACAGAAAAATAACTTTTATCACCCTCTGCTACATACAGTGAGAAAAAACTACTAAAAATTCTTCTAATTAACAAAGAAAACTAAACTGAAGACCATGTCAATATTCATTTGCCAACAATGCCCATTTGCTTTATATTTTATGAGGCTGAGCAGAACCATGGGGAACTAAAATTTAATGCTCAGTGTTGAGGCTTAAGTACAGTTCTTAGTAAATGCATTGTATTTGCACAGGCAAAATTCCATTTAGAGGGAACTTGCAAATAACATTTGCAAGGATTTGCAAAGCCTACAATAGGCGCATAGTCTACCTTATTTAAATTTACTCAGTCCATTGACCAATCAATCCCAATTATTAGCCTCCTGTTTGTAGGAAATTTCCATTTTTCATGATAAATGATTTTGACTATTCTTCCTATTTGGAAGAGTGGGGCAAGGAGGGTTATGGATCAGAGGATTTAGCTGAGACCAAAGTTGGATATTCTGAGCATCTAAATAATAACTGTTCTCTTTGCTAAATTTCTACATACACATAGCTTGTGTATTAAAGAAAATCAAAGTTATGGGTATTTTTATAATGAAGATTACAAATATTACTGGCTTGTCGTATGTTTCCTTGGAATAGATAGCTACTTAAATGAACATTTTCATTAATAAAAGCCCTTATAATGAACTACAATTATTTTCGCTCCCCAGACAAGAAGAATACAAGGGAAAAAGGAGTCTCTGGGGGGAATTAGAGTGTCCAGAAAACCAACTTCAACAACTTTAGTATTTTGCCTAGGGCAGGCTACAGTGGAGTGATAATATCAAGGGCACATGGGGTGATTTTGGACTTGAAAGTAAAATGAAATGTGCAGAATAGGCTAAATAACGGCCAATTTTCTCAGAAAGGGAGAGAGTTTTCTATTTACTATATACCCCCAGATATTTTAAATGTATTATACAGTGATTTTAATATAGATGGTTGTGTATGTATGTGCGTGCACCCATAAAAGCAGACAAATCAGATAGTTTACACACACACAACCCAAATGAATTCAACTTGGCTAATTCTTAGCCCAAATATATAAACTTAAAAATTTTTAAATTCAATTTATATAGAATTTTTTCTTCTGAAAGCTCAGAGATAGGAAACTGTATATGAACAAACAAAATATCTAATTGTTATTCATTCTTTCTTGGCTTCAAAGCTAAAGAATGAATGTTATTTTACATTTACAGTATTATTAGTGCGCTGCTTTCTTCAAAGAGCTATTTTTTTTAGAAGACCACCCAGAAGTTTCAATTAATTGAGGAACCAACCTTCAGTTTACTTAAATAGGAAGGCAACATGGAACTCATTTCTGGCATCAGTATTCCTCTGTCATATCTGTTTGTGCTGGATATAATGCAAAGGACAATCTTAAATTCTGAAAATACCCTAGACCATTTTTCCCCCCAAAAACAACCAAAGCAAAAAATAGTTAACTTCTGATACCTTTTTCAGAAAGATTCTTTCATAATCTGGGGTTTGAAAATTCCAGGAAAAATGAGCCACCCAAAGCGATCATAAAAGGCAAAGTTACAGATGTAGAAACAGGTTTTTTAGTAGTGTGATGAATTTCTGAGATTGGAGAAAGTGTGAGATATTATTTGAAGTGGAGCATTGAAACCACAGAATTAGCTGTTTGGTCATGGAAGAAACATCTGTAAGTGGGAACCAAAAGGTTTTATGAACAATTCTTTAAGAAAATACTTTGAAATCTAGAATAAGTAAGATTTGGGGTAGTTTATATGTGGAGATATGTTAATGCTATTTTCACAGTTTTCATTGTAACATGTTATGGTTTATTAAATGGGTTTTATATATTTAAAGAGTCACATATTTTTCTTTTCAAATAAGGCCTTTCCAGTTTTATCTGCTGATTTATAACTTTGTGTGCCCCTGAATTTTTCTTCCTTAGGGAAAAAAAATCTGACATAATTTCAATATTGTTAAAGACATTGAAAACTATTTATATAACTATTTATTATATATTCAGGCATGTTATTATGACCAATTACCAAATCTAATCCTTTAATACTATCCTATTTTGCTGAAATAAGTCACATATTTTTATTATCATTAAGTTTTATATGCATGTGTGTATTATTTTAGAGAAACTAGAAAAATGAAGAAAAGTGAAACTATGAAAATAAAACCACCCAAGACTCGGTTTCTGATCAAGATAAAGTAAAAGGAACAGTATTTACCTTCTGTCTAAAACAACTAAAAAGATAATGAAAAAAGATACTCAAGATATCAGACATCAGGCAAAGAACAGAAACTTCTGATTAATAGGAAACAAATGGGGTGAGTCATGTAATTGTCCCAGTTTATTGCCCAAAGAAAGTTTCATGCAGTACAGGAAGAAGGATCCTACCTAGAACCTGTTCAACAACTTGAGTTGAGGAGATGAGAGCCAAGAGTTCTAAAAATTGACGGTTCCTAAAGGTTGCAAGGCAGAATAATAGAGATGAGAGGAAAGGAGAGAGTGACAAAAAAGAGTTAACTTGGGATGTTTAGAGTTTTCCTTTAGAATATTCAGTTGAGGACTGATCAGTGCATGTTTATGAGAAATCTATCCAAGTCTAAGCAAAAAAATGATCCTAAAGGATTAGTCTTCACCCAGCATGGGCAATAGCACCTGTTTCCAACAGGCAGTGTAAAAAGCCTCATAATTCTTGGAGAAGGTTTATAATCTTAAGAAGAATCTTTACTCAAGCGTGGAGGGAAACGTAATACTAAACAAAAGGCAGCTCTAGGACCACCTAACAAAGTTTAAAAGAATGAACTGAAAGAATCACACTGTTTTTAAGTGACTTAACCATATCTCTGAACAATGTAGAGTTATAGTTGTAGGAATAAGAAGTATCCAGCCTTAAATGAGGTAAAACATATAAAATCCAATAGAAAGCTAAGGGGCTTGCAAAGAAGCAGAGCATAACAATAATAATAATAATAGTGATTAAGAGAAATCTTAGCCAATAGACACACCCAGAAATTATATTAATGATAGAATTAGTAGATACGGATGATAGAAAGAGTAGATAACATTAAAATGCTATATTTCAAATGTTCAAGAAGCTAAAAGAATTATTGAACATGTTAAATAGAGGCATGAAAAAGACATTTACAAAACACCTATATAAAACATTTAGAGATGAAAATGACAATGTCTTAAGAGTTAAAAAAAATAGTACAATAGCAAAGACTTGGAACCAACCCAAATGCCCATCAATAATAGACTGGATACAGAAAATATGGCACATATACACTATAGAATACTATGCAGCCATAAAATGGATGAGTTCATGTCCTTTGCAGGGACATGGATGAAGCTGGAGACCATCATTCTCAGCAAACTAACAAAAGAAGAGGAAACCAAATACTGCATATTCTCACTCATAAGTGGGAACTGAACAATGAGAACACATGGACACAGGGAAGGGAACATCACACACCAGGGCCTGTTGAGAGGTGGGGGGCTAAACAAGGGACAGCATTAGGAGAAGCATCTAATGTAGATGATGGGATTATGGGTGCAGCATACACCTATGTAACAAACCTTCACATTCTGCACATGTACCCCAGAACTTAAAGTATATACAAAAACAAAGGTCATAAAAAATAATCAGCAGGGGAAAGGAGAGTAATTTCATAATGATTAAGTGGTCAAATCATCAAGAGAACATTACAACACTAAAAACGTATTATTCTAATGACAGAGATTCAAAATAACTGAAGAAAAATAACAGAATTGTAAAAGATTAGAACACTCCTTTATCAATAATTAATAAAACAAGTAGACAGAAAAATCAGGAAATATATAGAAGACTTGAATACTGTAAACGAACCTCACCTAACTGATATTTATAGAACGTTCTATTCAACAAGCCCAAATACACATTCTTTTCGAATGCATATCAACCACTTGCCAAGATAAAGTATACTCTGAGTCATAAGATAATTTTTAGTAAATTTAAAAAGATATAGGTGAGGCAAAATATATTCCCTAAGTATAGAGTTAACATAGAAATCAATAACAAAAAAATTATGTGGAATACTTCTATTTGGAAACAAAAACACACACTTTTAAATAACCCAAGGGTCAACGAAAAAATCAAAAGGGTCATTACAATTATTTTAAACTGGATAAAAATTAAAACATAGTATATTAAAATCTCTGGGATGCAGTGAAGCAGTACTTAGTTTAAAAAGTATTCCCCTAAACACATATTAGAGAAGGAGAAAAGTTTCAAATCAATGACCTCAGATTCCATATTAAGAAACTAGAAAATCTATATGAAACCCAATGTAAGCAGAAGAAAATAATAATATCAGAGTAAAATAAATAAAAACAAAAGATGGTTCTGTGGAAAGATCAATGTAATTAATAAATCTATTCAAGCTATTCTGATAAAATATAAAAGATATGAATTATCAATCTAATGAATGAAAGAAGTAATATCCCTATCAATTCCATAGAAATAAACAATAAGAAAATATTATGAAACTTTATTTTAATAAATTAAATGAATTTAATGAAATAGTGAAATTCTTTGAAAGATAAAATTGCCAACACACACATAAGAAAAAAAAAATAGCCTAAATGCCCCATATCTGTTAAAAAAAAAAAATCGAACTTTCAGTTTAACTATTCCCTCAAGACCATCCTGGTCAAAATGGTGAAACCCTGTCTCTACTAAAGATACAAAAAAAGAGCTGGGCATGGTGGCGTGTGCCTGTAATCCCAGCTACTCAGGAGGCTGAGGCAGAATTGTCTGAACCCAGGAGGCGGAGGTTGCGGTGAGCCGAGATCACACCATTGCACTCCAGCCTGGGTAACAAGAGCGAAACTCCATCTCAAAATAAATAAATAAATAAATAAATAAAATAAAATAAAAAATAAATAAAATTCCCATGACTAACAACAAAAATGAACAAATAAAAAAATGAAACCAACTCCAGGCCCAGGTGACTTCATCAGGGAATTTCACCAGACATTTAAAGAAGAAATAATATCACCTTTACACAAACTAGTAGATTAAATTGAAGAGGAGAGAGTATTTCCCAATTTAATCTCTGAGGCTAGCATTACTTTAATACCAAAATCAGACAAAAACATTTCAAGAAAAGTAAATTACAGATGAATTGCCCTTCACAAACATAAACAAAAACTTTAAACACAATTTTTATCAAATCTAATCTAAAAAAATACAAAATGGATGATATAAAATGGAAATTATCCCAGAAATTTAAGGTTTTCTTTACATTAGAAAATCAATGTAACTCATCATATATATATATTTTTTGCGATTGAGTTTTGCTTTTGTAACACAGGCTGGAGTGCAATGGCGCAATCTTGGCTCACTGCAACCTCTGCCTCCTGGGTTCAAGTGATTCTCCTGCCTCAGCCTCCTGAGTAGCTGGGATTACAGGCACCCACCACCATGCCTGGCTAATTTTTGTATTTTTAGTAGAGATGAGGTTTTGCCAGGTTGGCCAGGATGGTCTTAAACTCATAACCTCAGGTGATCCACCCATGTCAGCCTCCCAAAATACTGGGGTTACAGGCGTGAGCTACCATGCCAGGCCATAATTCCTTATATTAAGAAATAGATAGACACATCGATCAATTGATTGAGCAACAGATAAGACAGATAGATAACTATATACATATATATGTTTATATATATATCTATATATCTATAGTTATGTCTATATTAACATCTCAATAGATACAGTAAAAGCATTTGAAAAAATCCAGCATTCATTCCAACTAAACACTCTTAACAGAGAAGGAATAAAAAGAAACTTTTTCAATCTGTTAAAGGGCATCTATGTATATAACTCACAGCTGACATCATACTTAATGGTGAATGACTAGATAATTTATTTCTAAAACCAGAAAAAAGGCAAGCATTTATGTTTTAACCAATTACTTTAAACACCCTACTGGAGGTCTCCAGGAGTAGAATTAAAATAGGAAAAAGAAATAGAAGTCAAACAGATTGGAAAGGGAGAATTAAAATTTTTATTTACAGAAGACATTATTCTCTACACAGAAAAATCATATGAAACCTACAAAAAGCTACTGTAACATATAAACTAAGTTTGAAAGTTGCTGGATATATGATCCACGTACAAACATCAATTGTATTTTTATACACTGGCAATGAATAATCCAAAATTGAAATTTAGAGTATATCATTTACCAAAGTATAAAAATATTTAGGGAAAAATAGTCAACAAATATACAAATTGCACTCTGAAAGTTACAAAACATGTTCAGATAAATTAAATGAGAAATATATAAATGGCAACATATGGTATTTTCATGAAACAGCCTCAATATCATTAAGAGATTTATTCTCCTCAATATAACCTATATAATCAATGCATTTAAATAAAAATTTTAACCCACATTTATGCAGAAAGGTACAAGGTAATTTTAACATTCATATGTAAATGTAACTTACCTCGAATCACCAACACGTTTTAGAAAACGAATTTACAAAAAGAAGAACAAAGTTGAAAGCACAAAAAACTGTGCTACCTGACTTTAAGACTTATAAAAAAGTTATAGTAATTAAGAGACTGTGGTATTTACATAATGGTATACAAAATTTTAAAAAGATTTTCATTCATATGGCCAAACTGCTCTTCAGAAGGATTCTCAATTTTTATTCCTACCAATAGATTGAATAAAGAACTCTTGCCTATGTATAATTTTATTTAAAAATAAAAATTGGATAGACAAAAATTTGGTAGGCTTATGTTTGTATTAATTTGCTTTGCTCTAATTACAAATGACAAAATTTTTTGTCCATGCTCATCAGTCACTCACATTTCTCCTTTTGTTAATTGCCATATTTTAACTGTTGCCTATTAGTTTCTATTCAGTTTTGAAACATTAAAAAGCTAATGTAGAGAGTGAAAGAAGATGGCGCGGTAGGAACAACTCGGGATTGCAGCTCTCAGTGAAGGCGCAGAGGGTGAGTCCTAGCCGCATTTTCAGACGGACCTTTGTTGCCCACAGAATGGGGAAATTCCCAGGTGTAGGAGAGACACGGGACACCAGTGCAGCCCTTTCAGCTTGTGTGGCCCTTTCGGCTGGTGCCGCGGCGCAGCAGCACCCCGCACAATACTCACTGGTCTGGGTGCCCTGTTAAACCAGCAATCTGAGATTTGGGAGGGCAGATTAACATATCCATCTGATTAAATGGGACTTGGACAGTGAGCCAGACCAGGAGATTCCTGGGAAGCATGATTTGAGCCGGTGCAGTGGGCCACGGCACGGGAAATCACACAGATCCTGGTGCCCTTTCAGCAGGCGACTGAAACACCTGTGAGAGTCAACCATTCAACTTAAAAGAGAGAGAGAGAGAGAGAGAGAGAGAGAGAGAGAGAGAGAGAGAGAGAAAAGACTCTGAGGCAGGGAGCCAGGTGATCAGGCTCGGCGGGTCCCACCCCCACAGGGACAAACAAAATGGCGATTCGAAACGCTGGGGGTTGAGAGTTTTACTGCGGGCTCAGCTGAATCCAGGATGGTGCAGCTCCAAGGGGGTCGGGCATCCACCATTACGGACGCATTCTGCCCCTACTGAGGAACACGCCAATTGTGAAAGCAGCCTGCCGTTGCCGAGGCAACCCACCATAACAGAGAGACTCAGCCAACAGGGTGGAGCCCACCACATAGGGTGAAGCCCCGTGGCAGCAGGGCGGAGCCCCGTGGAAGCAGGGCAGGCCCTGTGGTAGGAGGGCAGAGCCTCAGCAGGCAAATAGTGACTAGATTGCCTCCTAGATGGGCAGGACAGTGCAACAGATACTCATAAAAAAGCCCCAAATCCCTGACACAGAGCATCTGAGGAAAAAAAAAGGGGGTTTTTATAAGTTCTGCTGCAGCAGACCCAAACACACCCGCCCAACAACCCTGAATGAACAATGGAGCTCACAGCTCAGCACTTGAGCTCCTATAAAGTACAGACCATCTCCTCAAGCAGCTCCCTGATCCCTGTATATCAAAAGAGTCAACTCAAAAAAGGACTAATCAGACTGACATTTGGCAGGCATCATTCTGGGACAAAGATAGCAGAAGAAGAAACTGGTAGCATCCCTCACTATTCCGCAGCTGCTATAGGTGTACCCTATAGACAAGCAGGGCCTGGAGTGGACCTCAGCAGTCGTACAGCAGAGGGGCTAGACTGTTAGAAGAAAAACTAAGTAACAGAAATACTTCATCATCAACAATCCCGGCATCCACTCAGAGACCCAGTCGAAAAGTCAGCAACTACTAAGACGACAGGTGGATAAATCCACAAAGATGGGAAGAAACCAGTTCAAAAAGGAGGAAAACACCCAAAACCAAAACACCTCACCTCTTACAAAGAACCAAAACTCCTCACCAGCAAGGGAACAAAGCTGGATGGAGAATGAGTGTGATGAAATGATGGAATCAGACTTCAGAGGGTGGATAATGAGAAACTTCAATGAGCTAAAAGAACATGTTCTAAATCAATGCAAAGAAACTAAGAATCTTGAAAAAAGATTTCAAAAAAGATTCGAGGAAATGATAACAAGAATGGACAACTTAGAGAGGAATATGAATGAATTGAAGGAGCTGAAAAACACAACACGAGAACTTCGCGAAGCATGCACAAGTTTCAACAGCCGAATTGACCAAACAGAAGAAAGAATATCAGAAGTCGAAGATCAACTCAATGAAATAAAATCAGAAACCAAGATTAGAGAAAAAAGTTCAAAAAGGAATGAACAAAATCTCCAAGAAATATGAGACTATGTGAAGAGACCTAACCTATGTTTGATAGGTGTACCAGAATGTGATGAAGAGAATGAATCCAAGCTGGAAAATACTCTTCAGGATATTATCCAGGAAAATTTCCCCAACTTAGCAAGGCAGACCAATACTCAAGTCCAGGAAATACAGAGAATCCCACAAAGATATTCCACAAGAAGAGCAACCCCAAGGAACATAGTCGTCAGATTCACCAGGGTTGAAATGAAGGAGAAAACACTAAGGGCAGGCAGAGAGAAAGGTTGGGTCACCCACAAAGGGAAGCCCATCAGACTCACAGCAGATCTCTCAGCAGAAACTCTACAAGCCAGAAGAGAGTGGGGGCCAATATTCAACATCCTTAAGGAAAAGAACTTTCAACCCAGAATTTCATATCCAGCCAAATTGAGCTTCATAAGTGAAGGAAGAATAAAATCTTTTGCCAACAAGCAAGTACTCAGAGATTTTGTCATCACCAGGCCTGCTTTACAAGAGCTCCTGAAAGAGGCACTACACATAGAAAGGAACAACCAGTAACAGCCATTCTAAAAACATACCAAATGCTAAAGAGCATCAACAAAATGAAGAATCTGCATCAACTAACGGTCAAAACAGCCAGCTAGCATCAAAATGGTGGTATAAAATTCACACATAACAATATTAACCCTAAATGTAAATGGGCTAAATGCACAAATCAAAAGACACAGACTGGCAAATTGGATAAAAAGCCAAAACCCATCGGTGTGCTGTATCCAGGAAACCCATCTCACATGCAAGGATATACAAAGGCTCAAAATAAAGAGATGAGGAAGATTTACCAAGCAAATGGAGAGCAAAAAGAAGTAGGAGTTGCAATTCTTGTCTCTGATAAAATAGACTTTAAAGCAACAAAGATCAAAAGAGACAAAGAAGGTCATTACATAATGGTAAAAGGATCAATACAACAAGAAGAGCTAACGATCCTAAATATATATGGACCCAATACAGGAGCACCCACATATATAAGGCAAGTTATTAATGACTTACAAAGAGACTTAGACTCCCACACAATAATTGTGGGAGACTTTAACACTCCACTGTCAATATTAGACAGATCAACCAGACAGAAAATTAACAAGGATATCCAGGGCTTGAACTCAGACCTGGAACAAGCAAACCTGATAGATATTTACAGAACTCTCCACCCCAAATCCACAGAATATACATTCTTCTCAGCACCACATCACACCTACTCTAAAATTGACCACATAATTGGAAGTAAAGCACTCCTCAGCAAATGCAAAACAACTGAAATCATAACAAACAGTCTCTCAGACCATAGTGCAATCAAGTTAGAACTCAGAATTCAGAAACTAACTCAGAACTGCACAGCTTCATGGAAACTGAACAACTGGCTCTTGAATGTTGATTGGATAAACAATGAAATGAAGGCAGAAAAAAGAGGTTCTTCAAAACCAATGAGAATGAAGACACAACATACCAGAATCTCTGGGACACATTGAAAGCAGTCTGTAGAGGAAAATATATAGCAATAAGTGCCCACATGAGAAGAGTGGAGAGATCCAAAATTGACACCCTATCGTCAAAATTGAAAGAGCTAGAGGAGCAAGATCAAAAAAACTCAAAACCTAGCAGAAGACAAGAAATAACTAAGATTAGAGCAGAACTGAAGGAGATAGAGACACGAAAAATCCTTCAAAAAATCAATAAATCCAAAAGCTGTTTTTTTTGAAAAGATCAACAAAATAGACAGACCACTAGCCAGACTGATAAAAAAGAAGAGAGAACAACCAAATAGATGCAATAAAAAACGATAAAGGGGAAATCACCACAGATTCCACAGAAATTCAAACCATCATCAGAGAATACTATAAACAACTCTATGCACATAAACTAGTAAACCAGGAAGAAATGGATAAATTCCTGGACACCTGTGTCCTCCCAAGCCTAAACCACGAGGAAGCCAAAACTATGAATAGACCAATAACAGGGTCTGAAGTTGAGGCAGCAATTAAGAGCCTACACACAAAAAAAGCCCTGGTCCAGATGGGTTCACAGCCAAATTCTACCAGAGACACAAAGAGGATCTGGTACCATTCCTTCTGAAACTATTCCAAATAATCCAAAAAGAGGGAACCCTTCCCAAATCATTTTATGAGACCAACATCATCCTGATACCAAAACCCAGCAGAGACTCAACAAGAAAAGAAAACTTCAGGCCAATATCCATGATGAACATAGATGCAAAAATCTTCAATAAAATACTGGCAAACCGAATGCAACAGCACATTAAAAAGCTTATCCATCATGATCAAGTAGGATTCATCCCGGAGATGCAAGGCTGGTTTAACATACGCAAGTCTATAAACGTAATTCACCACATAAACAGAACCAAAAACAAAAACCACATGATTATCTCAATTGATGCAGAGAAGGCATTTGACAAAATTCAACAGCCCTTTATGCTAAAAACCCTCAATAAACTTGGTATTGATGGAACATATCTCAAAGTAATAAAACCTATTTATGACAAACCAACAGCCAATATCATACTGAATGGGCAAAAACTGGAAGCATTCCCTTTGAAATCCGGCAGTAGACAAGGATGCCCTCTCTCACCACTCCTATTCAACATAGTACTGGAAGTTCTAGCCAGAGCAATCAGGCAAGGAAAATAAATAAAGTGTATTCAAATAGGAAAGGTGGAAGCCAAATTGTCTCTATTTGCAGATGACATGATAGTATACCTAGAAGACCCCATCACCTCAGCCCAAAAACTCCTGAAACTGATAAGCAACTTCAGCAAAGTCTCAGGATATAAAATCAATGTGCAAAAATCACAAGCATTCCTATACACCAATAACAGACTTAAAGAGAACCAAATCAAGAACGAACTGCCATTCACAATTGCTACAAAGAGAATAAAATACCTAGGAATATAACTTACAAAAAATGTAAGGGACCTCTTTAAGGAAAACTACAAACCAATGCTCAACGAAATAAGAGAGGACACAAACAGATGGAGAAACATTCCATGTTCATGGTTAGGAAGAGTCAATATCGTGAAAATGGCTATACTGCTCAAAGTAATTTACATAATCAACACTATTCCCATCAAGCTACCATTGAATCTCTTCACAGAACTGGAAAAAACCACCATGAACTTCATATGGAAGCAAAAGAGAGCCCGCATAGCCAAGTGAATTCTAAGCAAAATGAACACAGCAGGAGGCATCACACTACCGAACTTCAAACTATACTTCAAGGCTACAGTAATCAAAACAGCATGGTACTGGTACCAAAACAGAGATATAGACCAGTGGAATGGAACAGAGGCATCGGAGGCAACACAACATATCTACAACCATATAGTCTTTGATAAACCAGACAAAAACAAGCAATGGGAAAAGAATTCCCTGTTTAATAAATGGTGTTGGGAAAACTGGTTAGCCATGTGCAGAAAGCAGAAACTGGACCCCTTCCTGACACCTTACACTAAAATTAACTCCAGATGGATTCAAGACTTAAACATAAGACCTGGCATCATAAAAACCCTAGAAGAAAATCTAGGCAAAACCATTCAGGACATAGGAGTAGGCAAGGACTTCATGACCAAAACACCAAAAGCATTGGCAACAAAAGCCAAAATAGACAAATGGGACCTAATCAAACTCCACAGCTTTTGCACAGCAAAAGAAACAGTCACTAGAGTGAATCAGCAACCAACAGAATGGGAAAAAATCTTTGCAGTTTACCCATCTGACAAAGGGCTGATATCCAGAATTTACAAAGAACTCAAACAGATTTACGGGAACAAAACAAACAAGCCCATTCAAAAATGGGCAAAAGATATGAACAGACACTTTACAAAAGAAGACATACATGAGGCCAACAAACACATGAAAAAATGCTCATCATCACTGGTCATTAGAGAGATGCAAATCAAAATCACATTGAGATACCATCTCATGTGAGTTGGAATGGCGATCATTAAAAAATCTGGAGACAACAGATGCTGGAGAGGATGTGGAGAAATAGGAACACTCTTACACTGTTGGTGGGAGTGTAAATTTGTCCAACCATTGTGGAAGACAGTGTGGCGATTCCTCAAGGACCTGGAAATAGAAATTCCATTTGACCCAGCAATCCCATTACTGGGTATATATCCAAAGGGCTATAAATCGTTCTACTATAAGGACAAATGCACATGAATGTTCATTGCAGCACTGTTTACAATAGCAAAGACCTGGAACCAACCCAAATGCCCATCGATGATAGACTGGACTGGGAAAATGTGGCACATATACACCATGGAATATTATGCATCAATCAAAAATGATGAGTTTGTGTCCTTTGTAAGGACATGGATGAATCTGGAGAACATCATTCTCAGCAAACTGACACAAGAACAGAAAATGAAATACCACATATTCTCACTCATAGGCAGGTGAGGAAAAATGAGAACACATAGACACAGGGAAGTGGGTATTACACACTGGGGTCTATTGGGGGGAATAGGGGAGGGACAGCGGGAGGGGGAGATGGGGAGGGATAGCCTGGGGAAAAATGCCAAATGTGGGTGAAGGGGAGGAAGGCAGCAAAACACACTGCCATGTATGTACCTATGCAACTATCTTGCACATCTGCACATGTACCCCAAAACCTAAAGTGTAATTAAAAAATGAATAAATAAAATAAAAATTTTTTTAAAAAGCTAATGTAATTTGTATGCCATAAAATGCACTCTTTAGGCATACAAGTTGTGAAACCATTATTACTACCTGTTTCCAGAACATTTCCATCACCCCTAAACAAAACTGTGTACTCATAAGCTATTATTTCCTATTCCCTCCCCAGTGGGACTCCTGGCAACCACTAATCTACTTTCTGTCTATGAATTTGCCTATTCTGGATGTTTTATTGAATCATCTGGAATAGGCAGATTTATAGAGACAGATGTATTGATTGATGTAAATTGAATCATAGAATATGTGGTCTTTTTATGTCTGGCTTCTTTCACTTAGCATAATGTTTTCAATGTTCGTTCTATAGCATGTGTCATTTCATCATTCTTTATGTGAGTGAATACTATTCCATTCCATCTATATAGGTACCACATTTTGTTTATCCATTCATCAGTTGATGGACAATTGGGTTATTTCTACTTTTGAGCTTTAATGAATAATGCTGCTGTTAACATCCATGCACAAGTTTTCATGTGAACATATTTTTTGAATTCTGGGCATTATGTACCTAGCAATGGAATATGGTAACTATATGTTGAACTCTTTGAGAAACTGCCAAACTGTTTTCCAAAGCACTGCACTGTTTTACATTCATGCAACCATGCATGAGGGTTTTAATTTCTCCACATCCTCACTGACACTTATTATTATCTGCCTTTTTTATTATAGCCAACCTAGTGGATGTGAAGTGACATCTCATTCAGGGTATGATAAGTATTTCCCTAATGACAAATGACGGTGACTGTCTTTTATGTGCTAATTGGCCATTTCTACAACTCTTTGGGAGAAATGTCCATTCAGATCTCTTGTCCAGTTTTTAATCAGGCTGTTTATTTTTTAATTGTTGAATTATTAATTTTTATATATTCTGGACCCATATTAGCATACTATTTACAAATATTTTCTCCCAATCTTTTAGGATGTCTTTTTATTTTCTTGATATTGTCCTTTGAAGTACTAATGAGGCCTAATTTATCAATTTTACTTTGGTTGCTTGGCTTTTGGCATCATATCTAGGAAACCACTACTTAATCAAAGGTCATTAACACTTATATCTATGTTGTCTTCAAAAGTTTTATAGTTTTAGTTCTTATACTTAGGTTTCCAATCTTTTTTGAATCAATTTTTGTGGGGTCCAACTTCATTCCGTCTGTGGCTATCTACTTACCTCAGCATCTCAGGTTTCCACCGAGAAGTCTGCTGCCAGACATACTGGAGCTGCGTTGTATGTTACTTGTTTT
Source organism: Saguinus oedipus (assembly GCA_031835075.1). Taxonomy (NCBI): domain Eukaryota; kingdom Metazoa; phylum Chordata; class Mammalia; order Primates; family Cebidae; genus Saguinus; species Saguinus oedipus. Next base: position 147,015,817 of record CM063170.1, read on the forward strand.
TCTTTTGCTGCTTTGTAAAGAGTATGCTTTTCTCATCTAATTTTCTTGGTACTCTTGTCAAAAAATCTACTAATTTTTGAAAACTCTTTGCATATTAAAGATACTACTTCTTCTGCGGCATATCTTAAAAAGTTTCCCTTTATTTTGATCTATAGTTTTTACATCTAGAATTAATGAATATTTATGGAACTAAATCTATCAGTGTTTTCCTCAATGAAGTCTTCTGCCATTATTATTATAAGAAATCCACCTACAGTTTCCCCTAGTAGTAGTTTTGAAAATAATATAAATAGCTAACCAATTGTTCATTATTTTCTATGGTGCTTTACTTATATTATCTTGGTAGTATCTCAACTACAAACACTGTAAGGCAAGCACTATACAAAATTAAGTTTTATAATGGATAATGCAACTCAGGGTTTAAGTAATTTGTATAAGGTACAGAACTGATACATAGTAAAAATCTTAACCGGAATTAAATACGGGTCTACTTGACTCCATAATAACAAGCTCTACAATAAGTGAAATCAATTTGAACCTCATTAGTGTGGCTACAAAATATTTCTCCAAAATTTTCTAATACACTATCTTATACCTGATGCTCAGTTCTATTTAAAGAGCAGCATCTCTTGATTAAGTAGAAATATATTTTTAGCAGGGAAATATGCTAATTTAAATTTTAAAAAACTGATTAAATAGGTTTTTAATTTCCATATAATATATAAGATATGAAGCATCAAATTCACTGTTGTGTACAAATTATTAACCACTGATGAAAAAAAGGTGCTAAGCCAGTAACAAAATAATGTTTGTCATTCAAAGAGTACATAAAATGAAGTGACTTTGAAAATGTAAATAGCCAAACATAAAATATTAAATGCAATGTACTTTACCATCAAACAACTATTAAAGGAGATTCTTTTTGATCAAATGTGTCCAAAATGTTGGCTTAAAGTATACAGTGACTCTAATTTATTAGGGCAATGTACATAGTGGCTGCTCACTGTGAGTGATACCTTCCAGCAAAAGTGTCCTTAAGAAGGAAATGTATAGTTCAGATTGTAATCAACAAGGCCAAGGATACCACTGTTTTACTTCTAGCATAAATCCTATGGGCTAGTTAGAAAGCTGCTGTGTTTCTGGGCGATCTTTAATCAGAAAGTGTAAATGTTCCCCAGAGCATGAATATAATTATGTTAAGATTTAAACTTCACAGAAGATGTACTATAAGGCAAATCATGTATGCTTACATGATTTTCTAATTATGTATCACAGCCCAGATGATGAAAGTGTTTTACCACCCTTTCAAATCTAACTTTCCTGTCCTGTTCACCAATATGCCAAAAATTCAGATTTGTGATTCATGGAAACATTCTACTACATAAATGAAATGTGTAAACAAAGAAATACCTGATTTCTTCTATGTTGAATATTCAATCAATCCTGTTCCATAGTTTCTGATGATAAGTTTAACAACCGATTATACTACTGATAATAATAGGAGCATGAAGCAAACTACAATTTTGCTTAAGTGGGCGAAGGACATGAACAGACACTTTTCAAAAGAAGACATACATGAGGCCAACAAACATATGAAAAAATGGTCATCATCACTGGTCATTAGAGAAATGCAAATCAAAACCACATTGAGACACCATCTCATGCCAGTTAGAATGGTGATCATTAAAAAATCTGGAGACAGATGCTGGAGAGGATGTGGAGAAACAGGAACACTTTTACACGGTTGGTGGGAGTATAAATTAGTTCACACATTGTGGAAGACAGTGTGGCAATTCCTCAAGGACCTAGAAATAGAAATTCCATTTGACCCAGCAATCTCATTACTGGGTATATATGCAAAGGATTAGAAATTATTCTATTATAAAGACACATGCATACATATGTTCGTTGTGGTACTGTTTACAATAGCAAAGACCTGGAACCAACCCAAGTGCCCATTGATGATAGACTGGACAAGGAAAATGTGGCACATATACACCATGGAATACTATGCAGCCTTAAAAAATGATGAGTTAATGTCCTTTGTAGGGACATGGATGAATCTGGAAACCATCATTCTCAGCAAATTGACACAAGAACAGAAAATCAAACACCACATGTTCTCACTCATAGGCAGGTGTTGAACAATGAGAACACCTGGACACAGGGAGGGGAGCATCACATACTGGGGTGTGTTGGGGAGAAACTAGGGGAGGGACAGTGGGGGGTAGGGAGTTGGGGAGGGATAACATGGGGAGAAATGCCAGATATAGGTGACGTGATGGAGGCAGCAAACCACTTTGCCATGTATGTACCTATGCAACAGTCGTGTATGTTCTGCACATGTACCCCAGAACCTAAAGTGCAATAAAATATATTAAACATACTTTCCTTTAAGAAGCAAAGAAAAAAATAACTTTAGGAACAGAGCACTGGGTAGGGTGCAGTGGCTCACACCTGTAATCCCAGCACTTTGGGAGGCTGAGGCCGGAGGATTATGAGGTCAAGAGATGGAGACCATCCTGTCCAACATGGTGAAACTCCATCTCTACTAAAAATACAAAAATTAGCTGGGCGTGGTAGCACATGCTGTAATCCCAGCTACTTGGGAGGCTGAGGCAAGAGAATTGCCTTAACCAAGGGAGTCAGAGATTGCAGTGCGCCAAGATCATGCCACAGCACTCCAGCCTGGGTGACAGAGTGAGACTCCGTCTCAAAACAACAACAAACTGAAAAAAAAACCGAGTACCGAAATGCTTCCTGCTGGTAAACTGAAACAATTGTTTTATTTAAAAGCTACACTTATCTACTATGATACTGCATACAAATGAAGATTTTTTAAAAAAAAGAAAAAAGAATGGAATTCCAATTATTGCCAATGCGTCATGCCTGAAGGATCCTTTTCCCACCCATCAGTTTGAGGTGATAGCTACTGGTTTATGGCAATAGCCATCATCATTCAAAATTTAGAATATTGTTATGCAGGAGCCACATACTCTTCACCTCTCACCCTCACCATGGTTGCTGTCATCCTGGGACAGGCAAGGAGGAATAATGAAAGGAGAAAATTTTGCAAAGGAGGAGAAAAATATGCCAAAAATGTATAGTAGTATAAATCAAGGTCACATTTTGCTTTATCCCAATTATAGTCAATTGGTATTTTCCTTTAAATATGTATGTCTCAAACTCTCCCTTCAAACTATTTTGTTTTACTTTTGGGCAGCTAATGCATTATCATTCATAATAACTGTTAGACTTAGGCTTCAATTTTTGCTGTGATCTATCAGTTTAAGGATGCAGAGAGTGAATGATGACACAAAGCTTCTCTCATTCTGCTCTCTGAAAATTAATTTGAAATAGTTGCCATATGTAATGAAATAAGGACACAGTAAAAGAGTGCAGATGATTAATGCCTTCTATTTTCAAAATAAAGTTTTTCAGCTCTGCATTAACATTTATTTTCCATTTCTCTAGTGCACTAGCTATTAGTTTAATAAAAGGAGACCTATCCAGTGATAAGGACATTATCTTACTCATTTCTATAATTCTGTTACACTATCAATCAAGAGGTTTACTTTCAAGTGATGTTGATATAAATGAGAGTTTTCCTTTTAGTCTTATAGTTTCAAGGCCCAAAGCTTGTCTATGGATTGTGAAGCTAATACTAGACTAATTGCAGTGTGACTTGGGAGCTAGAATAGAGCCATCTGCAAAATTTGGAACGATGTGACCAAAATAACAAAATTTTACAGGAAAAACATAATGCTTTGCATTTAGAAATAAATGGTCCATATACAGAAAAGCTATTAAACTTATTTTGTGTAGCTTCACAAGGCAAAACTGGACCAAATGAGTGAAAGTTAAGAAATCAAATTTTGTACAATGTCAGGAAGAATTTCCTAATAAGTCATGTAAAAGTGAAATGAATTGCACTGTGAAATACACAGTATTTTCTGCCCCCACAGGTGTTTAGGCAGATCAACAAATATCTGTCTATTGTATCACACAGGGTATTTGAGAGTAGGTGGGAGATTGGAACACATTTGGTCCTTTGATCTCCATAATTTCAAATCTGATCTTGCAGCTCAGAAATTTGAAGGGCGTAAAGATGAATAAAACAACACATTAACAAAGACACTATAAATTAATAAATAAAAGCTATTTCAACAATTGATTATATTCAACACATAAAAAAGTATATGAAGTAATGGTGGTACAAATAAAATTTTAAGACACAACTAAGAAAGAGATAACTAATTCCAACTAGTGGTACATTGCAAGGTTGCCAGGAGGAAGTGTTACATTAACGATGCAAGCATGAGCCATGTTTCAGGTGGGAGGGATGAAGCGGTAAGGGATTCCTGCTTGACAGAAGTGTATGAGCTCAGAATTAGAGGAGTAAAACTGCATGAATGTTTGGGAAGAGAAGACAGATATTCTGAGAGATTTTAATGATTAGAATCTTGGTGATAAATTTGGTGTTTACTTTGGCTGCCAAGACCTGCCTTTCGTGGAGTCAAAAAATAGATATGACATTGTCAAATATCCTGTATACATTATACACTTTTCGGTCATCATTTTTCTTTTATAATTTAAAATAACATTAGATAGTAAAAAAGATGGATATGAACATCTGAAACTACTTTCAGAATTTTGTCTTGATAGCAATAAGACTGCACAGCATCTGCAAAAGATTGCAGGGACTGAGTCACCACTAAAATTTATCTCAGCCCAGCATCTTCAGGGAGCTAGGCACACTGATATCCCTCTAGGCTTGAAGAGTTTGGTCTCTCAGAGAGAGCAGGCCAGGAAGATAAGGGCTACCTAGAACAGAGTGAAGCCAACCCATTGATTTTTGGCATTTCTTAAAGTGGAAAGAAAAGGAAATTTTCCAGCTAGCTAATTTTCTTACTTGTTAGCCTGTCTGGAGTCTTTTGTTTCTGGAAGCTTTTAACATGCCCTCTTTGTTTTGTTTTTCCAGTGGCTTTCCTTTTTTTTTTTTTTTTTTGAGATGGAGTTTCGCTCTGTCACCCAATTTCAGCTCACTGCAGCCTCTCCTCCCAGGTTTAAGCAATTCTTGTGCCTCAGCCTCCCAGTAGCTGGGACTGCAGGCGTGTACCACCACACTTGGCTAATTTTTGCATTTTTAGTAGAGACGGGGTTTTGCCATGTTGGCCAGGCTGGTCTTGAACTCTTGACCTTAAGTGATAAGCTTCAGCCTTTTAAAGTGCTGGGATTACAGGCATGAGCCATATCTGGCCTCCAACAATTTTCTTATGCCATGTCTGGGTATGGGTGTTTTATTTTTTGGAGTTTATCCCGTTGGGGCATTATAGTGCTTCTTGGATCTGTGACTTGGTGAATAGCCACAGCCGTTATTTCTGAAATATTTTTTTCTGCCTCATTTGCGTTTACTCCTTCTGAGATGCCAGTTTCTATATTTCACATCTCTTTTACTACCACCACCTCTGCTCCTGGAAGTTTCTTTTTTTTTTTTCCTCAGATTTCATCCTAGTTGCTTTGGTCAGATTATTTTCCAGTTTACTAATCATCTCCTCAATGACTCTAAACGTTCCTAAACTCATGTACTGAGTTTTTAATTTTAGTCATTACATTGTTTTCAGTTCTAGAATTTCCATTTGAATGATTTTTTTTAATCATTTCCAGTTCTTCGTTAAAATTCTCTATTTTAATATCTAATTGCTGTGCTTCAGTAGCACATACATTAGAATTGGAATGATTAGCACAGCCCCTACATATTTTTTATAAATATTAACAGCAGAATAGACCAAGCTGAAGGAAGAATCTCAGAACTTGAATACTGGCTCTCTGAAATAAGACAGTCAGACTTATAAAGACTTACAAACAGAAAAGAATGAAGAAGAATGAACAAAACCTCCAAGAAGTATGGGATTACATAAAAAAACTAAATCTACAAATCATTGGCATCCCTGAAATGGAGGGAAAGAAAACAAACAACTTTGAAAGCAGGTTTCAGGATGTCATCCTAGAATCTTTCAGGGGTTCTCTGTGTTTTCTGAAGTTGACTGTCGGCCTCTCTGGCAAGTTTTGGGAAAGGCGCAGAGAGGTCAACAGTCAACTTCAGGAAATACAGAGAACCCCTGCAAGTTTCTACACAAGAAGATCATCCTAATGACACATAATCATCAGATTTTCCAAGATTGAAATGAAAAAAAAAAAAAAAAAAGAATATTAAAGGCAACTGGGGAGAAAAGGCAGATCACCTTCAAAAGGAAGCCCATCATACTAATAGCAGACCTCTCAGCAGAAACCTTACAAGCCAGAAGAGATTGGGGGGCCTATATTCAACAGTTTTAAAGAAAAAAAAAACTTCAACCAAGAATTTAATGTCCAGCCAAACTAAGCTTCCTAAGCAAAGAAGAAATAAGATCCTTTTCAGATATGCAAATGTTTAGGGAGTTTGTTACCACCAGACCTGTCTTACAAGATAATTTAAAAGGAGCACTAAATATGGCAAGAAAAGACTGCTACTAGCTGATACGAAAACCACTTAAATATACAGACAAGTGACACTATAAAGCAACACACAAGTCAGCATAATAACCAGTTAACAACATAGTGACAGGATCTAATCCACATATATCAATACAAACCTTGAATGTAAATGGCATAAATGTCTCACTTAAAAGGCACAGAATAGCAAGAAAAAGCAAGACCCAATGCTATGCTGCCTTCAAGAAAGATACCTCACATGTAATGACATCCATAGGCTCAAAATAAAGGGATGGAAGAAAATCTACCAAGAAAATGGAAAACAGGAAAAAGGAGGAGTTGCTATCCTAATTTTGGACAAATAGAATTTAAATTAATAAAGATCAAAAACTAACAGAGAAGGGCATTACATAATGATAAGGTGTTCAATTCAACAAGAAGATCTAACTATCCTAAATTTATATGCACCCAACATAGGAGCACCCAGGTTCATAAAGCAAATTCTTAGAGACCTGCAAAGAGACGCAGACCCCAACATAGTAATAGTGGGACAGTTCAACATTCCACTGACAGTATTATACAGATCATCAAGGCAGAAAATTAACAGAGATATTTAGGACCTGAACTCAACATTGGACCAAATGGATCTGATAGATCTCTACAGAACTGCCCACCTGGAAATAACAGAATAGACATTCTTCTCATCAACACATGGCACATTCTAAAAACCGACCACATAATTAGACATAAAACAGTGCTCAGCAGATGCAAAAGAACAAAAATCATACCAAACACACTCTCAGACCACAGTGCAAAAAATAAAGAAGTCAAAACTAAGAAAATTGCTTGCCCAGGCATGGTGGCTCACATCTGTAATCCTAGCAATTTGGGAGGCTGAGGCAGGTGGATCACCTGAGGTCAGGAGTTTGAAACCAGCTTGGCCAACATAATGAAACTCTGTCTCTACTAAAAATACAAAAATTAACTAGGTGTGGTGTGCATGCCTGTAATCCCAGCTATTCAGGAGGCTGAGGCAGGAGAGTCACTTGAACCTGGGAGGTGGAGGTTGCAGTGAGTTGAGATGGTGCCTTTGCACTCCAGTCTGGGTGACAAAAGTGAAACTCTGCCTCTAAAAAGAAGAAGGAAGGAAAGAAAGAAAAAGAAAGAAAGAAAGAAAGAAAGAAAGAAAGAAGGAAAGAAAGAAAGAAAGAAAAAGAAAGAAAGAAAGAAAGAAAGAAAGAAAGGAAGGAAGGAAGGAAGGAAGGAAAGAGAGAGAGAAAGAGAAAGAGAGAGAGAGAAAGAGGGAAAGAAAGGAGGAAGGAAGGAAGAAGGAAGGGAGGAAGGAAGGAAGGAAAGAGAGAGAGAAAGAGAAAGAGAGAGAGAGAAAGAGGGAAAGAAAGGAGGAAGGAAGGAGGAAGGAAGGAAGAAGGAAGGGAGGAAGGAAGGAAGGAAGAAAGGAAGGAAAGAAGAAAGAAAGAAAGAAAGAAGGAAAGAAACAAAGAATTGCTCAAAACCATGCAATTACATGGAAATTAAACAACCTGCTCCTGAATGGCTTTTGGGTAGATAATAAACAAAAGGCAGAAATCATAAAGTTCTTTGAAACTTACGAGAACAAATACATAACTTACCAGAATCTCTGGAACACAGCTACGGCAGTGTTAAGAGGGAAAGTCATAGCACTAATTGCTCACATCAAAACATTAGAAAAATTTCAAATTAACAACCTAACATCACAACTGAAAGAATTATGGAAGCAAGACTAAATCAACCCCAAGGCTAGGAAAAGACAAAAAATAACCAAAATCAGAGCTGAACTGAAGGAAACTGAAACACAGAAAACACTCAAAGGATCAACGAATCCAGGAGTTGGTTTTTTGAAAAAATGAGTAAGATAGACTGCTATCTAGACTAATAAAGAAAAAAAGAGGGAATATCCAAATAAACATAATTAGAATGACAAAGAGGATGTTACCACTGACCCCACAGAAATGTTAATAAAAACAACCATCACAGATTACTATGAACACCTATATGCACACAAACCAGAAAACCTAGAAAAGATGGATACATTTCTGAAAGCATGCACCCTCCTAAGACTAAACCTGGAAGAAATGGATTCCCTGAAAAGACCAAATACAAGCTCTGAAATTAAATCAGTAATAAATAGCCTACCAACCAAATATAAAGCCCAGAACCAAATGGATTCACAGCAAAATTCCACCACTTGTACAAGAAAGAGCTTGTACTATTCCAAAAAATCAAGAAGGAGGGACTCCTCCCCAACTCACTCTATGAGGCCAGCATCATCCTGATACCAAAAACTGTCAGGCATAACAACAACAGCTGCAAGAACAACAACAACAAAACTTCAGGCCAATATTTTTTATAAACATTGATGCAAAAATCCTTAACAAAATACTTGAAAAGTGAATCTAGCAGCACATCAAAAGCTAATCCATCATGTTCAAGTAGACTTTATCCCCATGATGCAAGGTTGGTTTAACATACACAAATCAATAAATGTGATTCATCACATAAACAGAACTAAAGACAAAAACCACATGACTATCTCAATAGATGCAGAAAAGGCTTTCAATAAATTTCAACAGCTCTTTATATTACAAACTCTGCATAAACTAGGTATTGAGAGAACATACTTCAAAATAGTAAGAACTGTCTATGACAAACCCACAGCCAATTGAATGGGCAAAGCTGGAAGCATTCCCTTTGAAAACCAGCACAAAACAAGGATGTCCTCTCTCACCACTTTTAGTCAAGATAGTATTGGAAGTCCTAGCAACAGCAATCAGGCAAGAGAAAGAAATAAAGGGAATCTAAATAGGAAGAGAGGAACTCAATTGTCTCTGTTTGCAGACAACATGATACTATATCTAGAAAACCCTGTAGTCCTGGCTAAAAAGCTCCTTCAGCTGAGAACTTCAGCAAAGTTTCAGGATACAAAATAAACATATGAAAGCACTAACAGTCCTGTAGTCAGTAGCCAAGCCAAGAGCCAAATCAGGAACACAATCCCATACAAAATTGCCACAGAAAGAATAAAATACCTAGGAGGTATTTTATTACCAGGGAAGTAAAAGATTTCTATGGTGAGGATTACAAGATACTGCTCAAAGAAATCAGAAAATAAACAAACAAATTTTAAAAATTCCATGCTTATGGATAGGAAGAATCAATATCATTACAATGACCATACTATCCAAAGCAATTTACAGATTCAGCCAGGCGCAGTGGCTCAGGCCTGTAATCCCAGCACTTTGGGAGGCCAAGGCGGGTGGATCACAAGGTCAAGAGATCGAGACCATCTGGGTCAACATGGTGAAACTCTGTCTCTACTAAAAATACAAAAAATTAGCTGGGCATGGTGGCATGTGCCTGTAATCCCAGCTATTTGGGAGGCTGAGGCAGGAGAATTGCCTGAACCCAGGAGGTAGAGGTTGTGGTGAGCCGAGATCACGCCATTGCACTCCAGCCTGGGTAACAAGAGCGAAACTCCGTCTCAAATTAAAAAAAAAAAAAAAAAATTTACAGATCCAATGTTATTCCTATGAAACTACCAATGATGGTCTTCACAGAACTAGAAAAAACTATTTTAAAATTCACATGTAACCCAAAAGGAGCCCAAATAGCCAAAGCAATCCTAAGCAAAAAGAAGAAAGCTGGAAGCATCACATTACCCACCTTCAAATTATACTACAGGCCTACAGTAACCAAAACAGCATGGCTCTGGTCCATAAACAGGCACATAGCCCAGTGGAACAAAATAGAGAGTCCAAAAACAAGGCCACCCACCTATGATTATCTGATCGTTGACAAAACTGACAAAAACAAGCAATAGGAAAAAGACTCCCTATACAGTAAGTGGTGCTGGGATAACCGGTTAGCAATATGAAGATTGAAGCCAGACCTCTTCCTTAAACCACATACAAAAATCAACTCAAGATGAATTAAAGACTTAAATGTAAAACCAAAAACTAAAAATCCTGGAAGATTATCAAGGCAATATCATCCTGGAAATAGGAACAGGCAAAGATATTGCGACAGTGACACCAAAAGCAATAGGAGCAAAAGTAAAATTTGCCAAATGGAATCCAATTAAACTTAAGAGCTTCTGCACAGCAAAATAAACTGTCAACAGAGAAAACAACCTACAGAATGGGAGAAAATATTTCAAACTATACAACTGTAAGAACTCAAGCAAATTTACAAGAGAAACACAAACAACCCATTTAAAAGTGGGCAAAGGACATGAACAGACTTTTCCAAAGAAGACATACATGTGGCCAGCAAGCGTATGTTAAAAAGCTCAATGTCACTGGTTATTACAGAAATGCAAATCAAAACTACAAAGAGATACCATCTCAAACCAGTCAGAATGGCTATTAAAAAGTCAAAAAATAACAGATGCTGGTGTGGTTGTGGAGGAAAGGAAACACTTATCCACTGTTGACTGGAGTGTAAATTAGTTCAACCATTGTGGAAAGCAGTATGAGTATGGTGATTCCTCAGAGAGTCAAATCAGAATTACCATTCCACCCAGCAATCCCAGTACTGGGTATATACTCAGAGGAACATAAATCTTTCTACCATAAAGACACATGCACAGGTATGTTCACTGCAGCTCTATTGGCAATAGTAAAGACATGAAATCAACCTAAGAGGCCATTAATGACAGATTAAATAAGGCAAATGTGATACATATACACCATGGAATACTATGCAGCCATAAAAAAGAATAAGATCATGTCTTCTGCGGGAATATGGATGGAGCTGGAGGCCATTATCCTTAGCAAACTAACACAGGAACATAAAACCAAATACAAATACTGCATGTTTTCCCTTACATGTAGGAGCTAAATGATGAGAACACATGAACTCAAAGAAGGAAACAATAGACACTGGGGTCTGCTTGAGAGTGGAGGTTGGGAAGAGGGAGAAGAGCAGAAAAAATAACTATTGGGTACTAGGCTTAATAACTGGGTGATGAAATAATCTGTACAACTGATCCCCAAGACACAAATACCTATATCACAAACTTTCACATGTATCCCTGAACCTGAAATAAAAGTAAAAAAAATAAATAAAAATAAAGATTCTGAATTAGAATATTTTAGTTAGTTGGTACTCTTCCTTTTGTGACATTAAAAATATTTATACTTTGAAACAGCAAGAGGAGTATGAAAACATTTCTATAAAATATCTAAAATTATCAGTTTATTTATTTGTTTTTTTCCGACAGTCTCTGTCACCCATGCTGGAGTGCAGTGGCATGATCATGGCTCACTGCAACCTCCGCCTCTGGGGTTCAAGTTATTCTCCTGCCTCAGTCTCCCAAGTAGCTGGGACTACAGGCATGTGGCACCATGCCTGGTTAAATTTTTTTTTGTATTTTTAGCAGAAACGGGGTTTCACTAGGTTGGTTATGCTGGTCTTGAACTCCAAAATTCCCAAAGTGCTGGGATTACAGGTGTGAGTCACCATGCCTGGCCTGGCTTATCTTTCCAGCATGTGTATTTCTCTAAACTTATGGAGATATCTGGAATTCAACTAACCACATGTGTAAGTAGTGTGCTTGTACTTTTCCGTATTGCCTAACTTATTTTCATATTGGGCAAATGTTCTTTTTACACAGTAAATAAAAGTCAAAATCCTTTTCTAAAATAATCTTATTTCTTAAACATATTAATCACATAAAGCCTATGTGTGAAAAGTCTAATGTTGACATGTCCTATTATTCTATTTATTTCTTCTGTTTTACTGTCTTGGCTTTTCCTGGTCATTGAGTCCTGTCAGCTAGTATATTGGGTAATTTTATTTATTTAAGTTATTTATTTTACAAAATTTTCATTTCTATTTTAGATTCAGGGAGGGCAGGTGCAGGTTTGCTGCAAGGGTGTGCTGCGTGATGCTGAGGTTTGGGCTTCTACTGAGCTCATCACCCAGATAGTGAACATACTGTATTGGGTAATTTTAGATGAGGCTGCTTTCCAGCTAAAAGTTAAGCCAGGTCACTAAGAGCTTTGCAAATCACTTAAAATAATTTGGACCTAATTGTCACAGCAATGAAAAGACACTGAAGAGCTTTAAGTGGGGAAATATTTTCATATTTACACTTTAGAGCAGTTATTCTAGCTTCGGTGTCAGGGAATATATTAGAAAGTAGGCCAGGCGCAGTGGCTCATGCCTATAATCCTAGAACTTTGGGAGGCCGAGGTGGGTGGATCACAAGGTCAAAAGATTAAGACCATCCTGGTCAACATGGTGAAACCCCGTCTCTACTAAAAATACAAAAATTAGCTGGGCATGGTGGCAAGTGCCTGTAGTCCCAGGTACTCGGGAGGCTGAGGCAGGAGAATTGCTTGAACCCAGGAGGTGGAGGTTGCGGTGAACTGAGATCATGCCATTGCACTCCAGCCTGGGTAACAAGAGTGAAACTCTGTCTCAAAAAAAAAAAAAAAAAGAAAGTAACAAGATTGGAGATATAGAGACTGATATTCAGTAAGAGAGGATGATAATGAAGGGCAGGATTTATGCTAATAGAGATATAAAAGAGTGTACATATTGGAGAGATATTTATGAGACAGAATCCATAGGATGACTCCTATGTTCCTGTTTTGAAAACTGGGTGGAGAGAAAATGGTGCTATTCACTAAAGTAGATAAAATTGGGGTGGTTCAAATTCAGGAGAAAGAAAGAGTTCATGATACCATGGAATCTGATATGTTTGTGAGATGTGCTGGTGGAAGCGGTTTGGACACTCGGGAGGACAGTCTGGATAGATCTAAAGATCTGGGGGTCCAGCACATAGCTGAGTGCAGTGTGATGCATGGGCAGAGGTGGAAGTGAACAGGGAGAATATGCAGAGTGGGGACAAGCATCTGGGGCAGAAGCCATTGGAATACAAACAGCCGAGAGGCAGGTGGACTTCTATTTAGAAGCCTGAAATGGAGACTGAGATAGTCACCAAAGAAGCCTGAAATCTAGGAGAGAATGGTCACAAAGCCCAGGGCAGAGACTGCTGTGAAGGGAACATGGTCACTAGTATTAAAATGCCACTAAGAAAGCACTGAAAAAAGTCATTGTTGACCCTGCTGAGGAGTATTTCAGTGGAGTAGCTGTGGGAGAAAGCACATTACAGTAAGTCCAGGAGAGGATGGAGGTGAAGGGATAGACAATAGGTAGTTCAGAAGAAAGAATGTGGCTCTCATGAAAAGGAGAAAGAGTGACAGGATGTATGTGACATTAGGAAAGGTTTGTGTTTTTAAGATAAAGAATATTTGACCGTGATTAAATGCCAGTAAGAAAAATAGGCCGGGTGCGGCGTCTCATGTCTGTAATCCCAGGATTTTGGGAGGCCGAGGTGGGTGGATCACCTGAGGTCAGGAGTTTGAGACCAACCTGATCAACATGGCAAAACCCCGTCTCTACTAAAAATACAAAAATTAGCCTGGTGTGGTGGTGCACGCCTTAATCCCAGCTACTCTGGAGGCTGAGACAGTGGAGGTGGAGGTGGCAATGAGCCAAGATCTGGGCAACAGAGCGACATTCTGTCTCAATAGTGAAAAATAATCAGAGTGGGAAAGGATGATAATACAAGAGAGAATAGATCTAATAATTAGGAATTTCTTCAAGAAAACTGGAGGAAATGAGATCCAGAGACTGGAGGCAGTATCTGCATTGGACTCTTTGAGATAAAGGAGATTAAAAAAAATAATTCTAACAGAAAGGAAAAAAAGAGAGAATATATTGGGGATACAGACTGGAGGCTAGTTTCAGGCAAGACAGTGAGAGGATGGCTTCTGTTTTCAGTGTGAATTAGAGAGGTCTGGACATCTGCTACAGGGAACTCAAGAAGCAATGGACTTTTAAGAAATAAGGTAGAACTGCCATACAGCATGAAAGATCTGGCTGACATCAGATACCATAAAGTTCTATAGTCGTCCCATTCTGCATCGTGGAGCAAGTGTGGAGGAAGGGGGCAGTCAGAGTCATTATGAAAACAGATTTTGTTTGTTGGATTCCTTGCAGGACAAAGACATGGAAAATGCTGGCAAGCCTGGTGGAGAAAGAAAGAAGTGAAGACGAAAGGGAATGATCAGGTAGGGGAAATGAAGAAAGTCTGAGGTAAAGATTCCAGGTCACTGCCCTGGACCCATAGCTGAGAACAGCAAATTTTCTAGTTGGTGTGATTAGTATTGTGATTATTATTATTTTTTTTTTAAGATGGAGTTTTGCTCTTGTTACCCAGGCTGGAGTGTAATGGCGTGATCTCGGCTCACAGCAACCTCCGCCTCCTGGGTTCAGGCAATTCTCCTGCCTCAGCCTCCCGAGTAGCTGGGATTACAGGCACGTGCCACCATGCCCATCTAATTTTTTGTATTTTTAGTAGAGATGGGGTTTCACCATGTTGACCAGGATGGTCTCGATCTCTTGACCTCGTAATCCACCCGTCTCGGCCTCCCAAAGTGCTGGGATTACAGGCGTGAGCCACCACACCCGGCAGATTATTTTTAAATTATACATAACTGACCAGTTGTCTTGGGACTGTCTTTGTTTATGCCTTCTCTGTTATCATGATCAGTTAGCCAACCCCTTTTACTCTTAAAGGTCTTCTGGTTTGGCTAATGCATTTTATTGTCTTGATACATAAAGAGAGATGACACAAACCAGGCTTGGTCAAAGGAAAATAATGAGTTCAATTTTGGAAATAAGTTCATAAAGCTTATGGGAACTTCATATTAAATGCCCAAGTAAACTGAACACACATACAGATAGACACAACTAAATTTATCCATTAAACATAAATTCAGACAGTACTGAATAAATTATAATTTAGTGATTGACTCAAGAATGGTATACTAATTTGCGGAAAGACTCAGAAAATATTTGCATTACATACTTGAAGCTACTTTCTCTGCGTTAAAGTATACAGCATTTGCGGGTAAAGTGAAAAATACTAATCGTGTGAGGATGAGCAATCATGTAACATTGGCCAAATGGTCAAACTGGAGTTTTACATTAAGTAATACTTCAAAATGTCACAAGGTGGCAGCATAACCACAATATAACACGTAATTATCAAGGGTCATGATCCTTTCAGGTGTCTACAGTTAGAATTTATATCTGTTGTACATTTTATATATATATATATATATATTCTGAACATATGGTCCTTTATTTAAAAAGGATTATTTTGTTTTATCGTTATTGCTGATTTGAAAATGGAACATATAAAAACTTTAATTTTCTAATATGTACATTATTTTAAAATATGTTAGCTAGAGTAAAAAACATGATCATGAATACACATTGATGCCATCCTTAGGATGATTGTTAGCACATAGGGTATATCATATCATAGTTACAAAGGCTCTGTAAGTTTGCATCTTGATTAGTATATTTTAGTTTGACAATTTTATTTAGATCATCTTTATATTTATCTAACTAGTAAAATAAAATCTGCATCTTTTTTCATTGACCTATAGAAAGAGAGTGTTCAGAAGTTTCATTAAAAATTTTTGTTTGGAATATTCTAATTATGGTAACTTCAAGTAGGAGATAGGGCTGCCAGTTTAGTTGGAAAAAAAAACCACAGAATATCAAGTTAAAATTGAAGTCTAGATAAACAAGATTTTTTTTTTTTTTTTTTTGGTGTAAGTACATCCCATGAAATATTGGTGGCATACTTAAAGTTATTCAATTACTGAATTATTTATTGTATTTTACTTAGCAATTCTATTAAAGGGAGGGAGGAGAACCTGAAAAAAAAAAGGAAGTTTCTGAGAAGACCAGAAAAATCCAGGATTACAGACTACAAATCTGACCTAAGATTTGGAAGTCTTTAGAATCAAGGAACTAGAAGAAGTATTATAAATAGACTTGAATTAGTCTGCATTCTGTGGCAAACTCATTTATATGTTAAGCTAAACAACATGGGCTATGCTGAATCAAGTACCCTGGTGAATTACCATCTACACCACACATTGATTACTGATTTCTAAACAACAAAATGCAACAACATATATTTAAAGTTAGTTCGGTATTGGACAAAATGTAATAAACAACTATAATGTAGACATTTTGGGGTCTTACCCAGGGTTATCATTATGAAAATCTGTCATTAGAGCATCAAGGCACGGAAATACCATTTTAATTTCCTTTAATTCAACAAACATGCCTGGCACCTTTCATATGCAGAGGCCTGACTAGGACTGTGAAGTATAAGGATTAATAAACATTGATGCTGTCTAACTCAGTGGACATTTAAAGTTAATAAAATAAAAGTGAAATTCATGCATAAATGATGTCAACACTAATTCTCACGAATTCTTCCCTGGTTCCAGTTCTTGGTCAACTGCTTCTTTCTTAGTGTAACCCGAAGGATGATTGATTCCCTTCGCTCTTCCAGATTTTCACTACCATTTTAAGGCCAGAGTCTTCCAAATCTCTATTTCCAGCCATGATTTCTCCCCTATACTTAAGATATGTACATCCAATTCCTCTGAGTTCTTTGCTGTCCCCTCGGTACTTCTTCCTAAATTAGGCTCATCATTTCTCCCAGCAACTTCTATTCTTCCTGTATTCCTAATCTTACAATTGCATCCCTCCTCAGGTAACCATCCATCCTTAAAACAGTCACACTATCTCAGACTCCTTGTCCATATCCAATCAATGCACCCTCATGCATGTCTACACTGTTTCAATGACCTCTAAACGGATTTCCCATCTTCAGTCTTGCTTTTCTTAAAGCAAGACAGATTTACTGAAATTAACAATTAATTTTATTAACATTATTAATTTTATACTGTAGTGATTATCATTTACATCTCAAAAGAGTTTATATTATTTAACAACATTGATGGGTAAGAAGAGACACAAGAAAACAAAAACAGAGCTGGGGAATGGCTTGGGTTTTCAGGCAACTGAAATATAGGTGCTTGGGACAGAAAGTCGGGACACCCCTGAAGCCCTATGTTCAGCCCTGTGCTGGACACTCACTCACAAGAGCAACAGGATGTCAGACACTCATATCTCCAAGCCAGGTGAGTAACGCAGGCTAATGACCCCTCTCCTCTAGGCTGCCAGAGAGACAGTGAAGGAAATCAACTCTCTACATCAGGGTCATCAGTCCTAGAAACTTAATAAGCCGTGAGCACATCTTTATGTTGTAAGACCAGAACAATATCTTACAAGAGCACCAAATGATGGTAGCAAAATTGAATGGGATATAATTTAAATAAACTCACATAAATTAATGAAATATTTAATAAAATATGGCTATCATGCTGTATGCTAATTAAACATAAGCTGAGATGAGATTTAGACAAATGACTGATTCATGTCACTTTTGGAAAGCCAAAGCAGATTTTCACTATTTTCTGTTTTTCGTAGTTAGTTTTTCAGAAGGTATGATCAGCATCAATGGTGAAATGTCTCTGGAACCAATTTCACTCTACTTAGGTACCTGAGCAAATAGTTTTAAAAGATGTTGGCTTTGACCCGTGTTTTCAACATGATGGCTGACCCCTGTCCTTCTCCTATGCATATTCTTTATTTTATCTCTACGAGATAAAATAAAGAGAATTTGTTCTTTGAGGAATTCTTGGACTAGATATGTGGATTCTCACTGCTGCCTCCCACTAAACCTGGATATTTGGGGTAGCAGAAGTGCTCGAAAACCATAGAAGATAGGAAGCTGTGGATGTGCTACCTGTCCAGGTGCCACAGTTGAAGCACTGTAATGAAGGGCTGAGGGGATCTAGACTGGAGGTTAAGGCGAAGTGAACAGGAATGTTAAAACGGGAAGGTTGTTGGATGCTTCTTAGGGCAAAGGGAAGAGATAAATCTGGCTAAAGCGCTGGGGGAGGTAGAAGAACAGGTTGATCAGGCTCAACTAACAGGAGCAAGTAGTTAACATGGTCCTTCAAATTTCTGGAAACAGGCCTTGAGGGAATCCCTCTGTTCTCACACAGGGAGTGGGGAAAACTGAGAGACTGAAGACCCTGGGGGATTGAATCAGGCTTAATTACACCCTTTGGTGTAAGGATGGGAAGGCTCTCAGATGTTTTAAATTCTTTTCACAGCAAACAAAACATTTACTTTAAAGAAATAAAGGACTTAAAATGTTAATGCATGAGTGAAACTCATTCACACTTAAGTGTAATGCATGAATGAAACGCATTCACAATTTTGTGTAGTAAAGAAATCAATAAACCAGAGAACTATCAGACCCTCTGGGGTGCAGGAGTAGAGAGCAGGGGTCTCAGTTTACGAGATAGAGGGGTTAGAAGGCTTGAGGAAATGCAAAGAAAGTGAGCCAGGAAATTAGGAAGGCAAGTTTCACCTACTTGGCAAATTTTTCTAGTGATTCATGATGTGTATCCATCTGTCGCCTCCGCTAGCTTGTGAACTCCTTGAGCCAGTTACTATGCAACGCCTACCTTGATGCTTGCCTGGTGCAAACGGTAAGCACGAAATCATTCTTGCTCAGTCTGAATTTTAGTTTCAAACTGGTGGACAACAATTCTGTGCAAATGCATTTTTGCTTTTCCCTGTCCATCCGAGTAATACGTCCATCCAATAATACGTCTGTATTATTGGAATCCTAGGCCTCCTGGGATTCTGGAGTGTCAGAGCTACCACTCAAGGCCCATCTGTGTCCATATAACCAAGAAACAAAGCTCTAGCCAGTTAGCTCAGTGATAGCACACAAGGGAAAAGAATTTTTAAAAATACATGCTCAAAATTCTCTTAATGCTAAAACTATGAGGCTAGAACTTTTTGGTTATTTTTGTTACTCAAAGTACGCTTCAAGATCTTCTAACCCTTCAGGTTTATAACATGAGTTTTGACTTTCTGATTATTTTAGAATGGATTTTCATAGTGTAACGTGAAGAGGCGCACATGGCACCAGCACACTGTACTGGTAAATAGCCAGTGCTCAGTATGTTTTTGTTGAATAAACAAATGAACAAATGAATGAGCAAATGAGGTGATCCCCCCAAATTCAAAATAACAGAGTAAAAATGAAAAACAAATTCACAGAGTATGTATGAAGACAAAACCAAGATATTATCCATAAGACTTTGTGAAAGGCTTAGGGAAATCTAGACTTATCATAAACATAATTTGAATATTATTTAATTTAATTGGATATTATAGTAATTGGAACTTAGTAACCAATAGAGTAAATTGTCTTCTTTTTGGATGTCAGACTGGGCAGAAGGAAAAAATTTCTGTTGTCTTGAACAGATTGAGAAACAGCCCTTGAACGTTAGTAAGTTTTCCAAGTTATTTTTACTCTGAATTTTTCTTTGTGTTTTAGAACAGTCTCCTGGTCTTCTAGCAAACCTCATCTGAGGTGTCACCCCTGTTAAGCCATAAAACAATCAATGGAGTCTCAAAAGAGTCAGCAACATTTGATACTTAAATTTTGGCTGTCTCTGAGATACATAGCTAAAAACTCCTAATGCCAGCTATCACCTTCCATGTTTCTATCAGTGGGAGAAGTTATTATGTAGAGCAAAGACAATATACCTATAAGCATCAGACCATCTCAGAGAGCTTGACTGGTCTTCTGTTGCAGAGTTTGTTCTTGTCTAGTATCCTTACGTCATATGACGTCATTAAAACTTCTGGTAACATGGTAGAAAACTTTTAAAGAGGCCGGGTGCAGTGGCTCACGCCTGTAATCCCAGCACTTTGGGAGGCCAAGGCGGGTGGATCACCTGAGGTTGAGAGCTCTAGATCAGCCTGACCAACATGGAGAAACCCTGTCTAAACTAAAAAAGAAAAAAAAAAAAAATAGAGAAAACTTTAAAAGAAGGCCAGGGGTGGTGGCTCACACCTGTAATCCCAGCACTTTGGTAGGCTGAGGTGGGTGGATCACCTGAAGTCAGGAGTTCGAGACCAGCCTGGCCAACATGGCAAAACCCTGTCTGTACTAAAAACACAAAAATTAGCCGGGTGTGGTGGCACAGGTCTGTAGTCCTTGCTACTCGAGAGGCTGAGTCAGGACAATCGCTTGAACCTAGGGAGCAGTGGTTGCAGTGAGCCAAGATCATGCCATTGCACTCCAGCCTGGGCTACAGAGTGAGACTCCATCTCAAGAAAAAAAAAAAAAAAACATAGAAAAGTCCATGAATAAACTTCTACTTTAAGGATCTCTGACTTTTAGTCAGTGTCTCACTAGCTCTCTCACTGGGATGTGTGTATGCAATTCATTCTAAATCGCAAGGATTACCCAATGAGACTGTTAAGGGGATGTGTTTTTTTCTAGTAGATAATGATCTATCGGAAATAAAAACTAACATAATCTGCTTTACTTTATATGATTACTGGTGCTAATTCCAAACATTACCTCCAATCAACACAGGTTATAATTTTGTGATATTAATGAAAAACAACTTAATGAGCAGGTCTCCTTCTTTCATTGTGTAGGTTTCACTGCCACACAAAAACCAAACTCTTCTAAAGAGGAAACTTCTATTCCACAGCAGCAGGCCTAACTCTATTTGAGGATTACACCTCCAAAACTCCGCAAGTAACAAATTCATCATTTTTTTCTACTGGAACATTCTACCTTCCTATACGAATTTTACAACTTGTCTGGATTAATGCTGATGTCCTGAACACTGTTGCAATTGTCACGTGTCTTGCAAAGAGCCAATTCGAGTAATAATTCATGTATCTTTTAGAGAAAAGGTTTTTAAAACTCTCAGTGCAACAGTGAAATGGATTAATCTTCTATGATATCCTAATGCTTCCTTCAAGTGGTGGTTTCCCATGTCATCATTTTGTCCAGGATTTTTTTTCTATTTGATCAACTTAATGGAAGCCGGGTTCCTGCTTCAAAACTCCATACGAATGACAAGTATAGAGGAAGTTGTTTTACATGCTAATTATTAGTGTTTGAGAGCAATAGTTTATAAAATATACCCCATGTACTCAAAAGCAACTTGTACTGCTAACCTTTTCAATTAAAAAAAAATTTAAAAACTTGTGCTACTATCCTTTTCAAAATGAAAAAGTCAAAGAATATGAAACAAAATGTGCAACTGTGTGCTAACCTTTAAGTGAGTAGTTATTTACCCAACTATATTCACTAAACCTTACAGAAATTTATTTCTATTTGAGGAAGAGTGATTTAAGATGGTCAAACTCGTGTTTCCACCATTCCTGGAACAATACCATGGTATGTCTGCCAAAAATAAATCCTATGTTAGAAGTGAGTTGCAGTTATTAAGCTATATCCTTGTGGAGGCAGAAAGTGAATGGGAAAGTATCCAATAAAGAGTAAAGTGATCTTAAATACGACGACTAGGGATTTCATAAACAGTTTAGTTGTATCTTAATTTTTAACTTATATAAACATCACTTTCTTTATTTTCTACTCTGAGCACCTATTTCAATGTCTGGTATCTAGTTAGTGTTCAACAAATGTCAACCAAAGGAGCCGGAGTGTTTTAGGCAGCTGGTGAGAAAGCATTCCTCGACTTATCCACTAGGTGGCACACAGGGACCATGCTTCCCGTAGTTCACCGCCACAGACCCTCCCATTCATAGTGTAAATAAAGAGATGCATTATTAATTTATACCATCTCGTCCTCTCTACTCCTAATAATTGTTTAACCAGCTGTTTCCTCTAATCCTCCTTAAACACTATTGATTAAAATCCTTAGGATATTCAGGTCTTCATCCTTTCCTACTTCTCCCAACAGCATTTTGTTACCTTTAAATGACAGGCTAAGTACATTTAAATGACATAGACTAAGTGCTATGGTTCCTAATCATGGCTGCAGGATGTCAGAAAATTAATTTGAAGCGCGATCAAAGTTCTTTTCAAATTCGCCTTGTATTTCGTCAGAATTTTAACTGGTGAGATATCATTATCTTAAAAATGCAATCTGAAAAATAAAATATGCATGGGGCTAAAAGAAGTGAAAAAGAAAACTAGTATTTTCTAAGGCAGGGAGTCATTTTCTGAATATAACTCTTGTTCATCTTTATAAAGATGAAGTGCACTGCTACCTTAAGATTCAAAAGACTTCTTCAACTGTTCAGAAAATACCAATTTTCCACACCCAAGATGCTAAAAGGCAGGATTGTTTAGTAGACCGTTTACTCATAAAGTATCTTTCTGCGTACTCTGAATGTATTTATCCTGGATGTGTTACTTGCTCCCAAAGGAAGGAAAAGGAAGTGAAACCACTAGGGATATAATGAATTGATTCTTCTCTGTGAAAGTTTCTTCAGTACTTCTAAATTACAGTGTCAGTCATTCCTCTGAGAGACAGGGCCTTGCTGAAAATAAATGGCTCATTTTATAAATAAGAACATAACGTTTCCCCACTTTCTTGTTTCTCATAGAAGGCCCAGGCCCATCAGGCATTCCTGTCTAGAATACTGGCCTCCGGGTACATTCCTCCTGTAAACCAGTGGTCTGTTGAGGTGTTGGTTATCTCTTGTTCATTTGATTAGCTTTAAGCAAAATTACATCTTACATAGTTCGATTTTTAGGCTGTTTCCAATTTAGTGAAGAGGTCATCAACAAAAATATAAATTCATTTCTTAGCTGAAACAATTAAATGTTTAAGAATGGGTAGTATAAAAGTGACTAAAGACTAAAGCTTATATCTGAACAGTCCTTTGGCGTACATCATAGTTTACTGAATGGAAGGAAAACTTTCGTTTATGTGAATACATGGAATTTCTTAACTGATATAAGAATCATGAAATATCACATTAAAAATTCTCCAAAGAGAACTATGATAACACTTTTATATACTTTTACATCAAAGTAGTTCTCTTTAGAGAATTTTTAATAGAACAATATTCCCATTCCATTAAAATATTGAAATGACTAAAATGTGTATAAAAACCTCTGCAAATTTAGTACACTGAAATAATCACATAGAAATAGTTACCAGAAACTACATTCATAATGAATAAATATCACATTCATTTAGAAATTAATCCACGGCCTTAATTTCTTAAGAATTATTAGCTTCCAAGAAGCCAGCCAGTATGTTTGAGTTTATGACATCACACTGGAACATGTACAGGAACACTTTCCACCCTAAAAATTCCCAAATGTACTGGCCACCATGTGTATTTTTCCAGTGATAAATGAAAATAAAGAGACTTATTCTCAGATTAATAAGCCATCTTATTTTGAACACAACAGTCACATTCAGTGGAAGAAAACTACTTGATCTAAGCCCAAATGAATTTAGGTTTGCTCTTGGTGGTGAACAGTCTCAACATACAAATAATGTCTTTAAGCAGCTTTTAAAAGTAATCTTAACTATGACTATACATTTTCTTCAGTGCATTAAAATTATCCATCAGCATCATTGTATATATGAAATGCACCATAATTCTATTATCTTAATTTCATAATTAGCTGGAGAAGCCTGGGCCAAAAAAGGCAACATTTCTAAGATTATTAATCTAACAGGTATTACCTATGACTAAAGTAACTTACTTTTTCACATAACCCTATATATTCTCTAAAACAAAATTCATAAGCCTGGCTGGACAGTCCCATTCCTCATCTTTCCCTTCAGCCTATACTACCCTTTTTACATCTCAGGTACTATAAAAATGGTTGTTGAAATACAGATAGAAAAGTCACCACTTGGAAACCAATGAGTCTACCAGATTTACAGTAGCGCTAGCAGAAGCCAGGATACTAGAGTTAATTCTTTCTCCAATTCTAGACTGAGTCTGTTTATTGTAGTGAAATATTTTATCCGACAATATGAAACTTTTAAAAAAGTTGAGGTGTCATATTGAATTCAGATGAAAACTAAATTCAAAAGACAAGAATAAAACTTGTTTAATGTATATATACATTACGTGTGTATTGCCCTCTGAAATCTTAAATGCACAAAGGTATAACCAAAAGAGGGGAAAGAAATTTGCAAGTTTTACCTTGTCCTGAAATCCACGAGTTCAGATGCTCTCAAGTTCTGCTTAAGTTGGAAGCTGGAGATCAAGTGAAGCTAGAGCTCTTTCTCCTCACCTTAAGTTTGTCTCTGGGCGAGTGTGAGTGTGTGTGTGTGTGTGTGTGTGTGTGTGCGTGCGTGTGTGTGTGTCTGCGCGCGCAGAATGTCTCTTTGTGGCGCTGGATGGCAGAGGTCCTGATCCTGGGAAGAAGGAGGCACTTTCTCACCAAGAGCAGAAGAAAAGCAAAGCGTCACCAGCAAAGTTCTCCTCCTAGATCCCCTAATTACAGCCTAACGTGCACTTCATGCAAACTTCAGGGAGGAAGGGAGGGGCAGCTCTGTGCCCAGACCTTGTAAAACAGCAGCCTCTTAGATGACTTTCCCCTCTGCTCAGATCTCTAACCCGCTCTGGGGTTCGGGCAAGCCGGCAGCTACAGCCACAAGCCCCCCACCATACCACACCTCCTACACCCTCACCCTCACCACTCCTGGGTCTGTCTAGAGGGGTTGGGACGAGGGGGTCTGTGGAATGATCTCTGGGGGCAGCGGTGTGAGCAGACTCCCCAGGACAGTCACTTTTCGCTTTGTTTTATTAGCCACTGTCTAAAAGAAAAATCCAAGGGTAGGAGAGGTCCTCTCTTTCCCGCCTTCGCCTCCCCAAGGGAGATCAAGGATAACAGACGATGATAACGGCACAGAAAGCTTTCTAAACTGGAGGTGGCCTTCCACCCAGATCACTAGAAGCATATTTTCTGGTTTACTGGACTCAGTATTGATGTTGAGTTTAAATCTCCTCAACAAACAACTGCTATTGTATCCTTGGATGACAGAGCTCGAGGAACCTGGATTTATTTATAGAATGAGGAATGCGAGGGGGAGACAGGATGGGTGGGGTTAGGTTGTAGATCCATACCCAGGATTAGAACCAGATGGGCACAGGGCGCGCGCGCGCGCACACACACACACACACACACACACACACACACATCCCTGAAATAACCACTGGGGAAGATGCTGGGACACGCGGGAAAACGCCTCCTGAACAAATAGACATTTATTTATAACTCCAGGGAGAGTATATAGGTCCATTGATTCCCGCCTTGAGTAACCAAGGGTTTTGGAGAGGAAATGGCTTCATATTTCAATAACAGAGCCACCTTTGATGGAGTCTAGGAAGGGGAAAAAAAGGAACACACCGCAGGAAGCAAACGGCTGTTGGAGCAGCCGGGAGGAGGGAGCGGGGCTGGCCCGGGGACTGAGGACAAGCAAACAAGCCCGAGGGGCCCGCGGCCGGGGTGGAGGCGAGGCGCTGGGCGTCCCAGAGTCGCAGCGAGCCGGGCCGGGTGGCGCTGGGGCCGTGCGGGGACTCGCGGCCGCGCTCCTGGCTCCCACCGCCGGCCGGGTCGGCGCGGGAGGGCGGGACTACTGGCTTCTCAGGGCCGCCGCCGCTGGGGCTGGGGCGCCGGCGCGGGACAGGGTCCCGTGGGCCGTAGGTACTGGAAAAGTCGTGCGTGGAGGAGGGAGTGGGGCAGGAGGATGGGCGGGTCCGGGCGTCCTGGAGGTGCAGGAGGGACGGGAGGACCCGCGAGGCAGCCGAGCTACGGGGAAGCGCGGGGACAGCGGCTTTGGAGGGCAGGGCAGGTGGCCCGTGGGCAGACGAGCCAGCGCGCAGGGCGCGGCCGCAGCGGGGACGCCGGAGCCGAGTCGCGCGGTGGCGGCGAGCGGCGCTATTGTCTTAAAGATAAAGCCGAGGCCGCGGGCTGCCTCCTCCTGCACTCTGGAGACCTGCGGGAGAGACTGCTGGGAAAAAAGCCTTCCGCCTCTTCTGAGAGATTTCACGTGGTTTTTTTTTTTTTTTTTTGGCCTTCCGACTCCCCCTTGCCATTAGGTCTTTGGTAAATCAACACGTGCCTCTTGGAAAGGTTTCATTTCAAAGACAAACAGAACACTCACACACCCTCCCTAAATGAGGATAGTTACATTCAAAAGGAATTCTTCACCAGGCAGTTCAACACCTTTCTTGGAATTCCAAAACCTGGGTGAGGGCGCCTCTCTTTATTTTTCTGTTTCCCCACACAGGGAACAGGCTAAGGGTTTTGCAATTTTATGTAATCTAGTGGCTATTGAGGCAGCTGTTATGTAGGCCTCTACATTAACAGCCAATAAAAATAAGATACATCTCTGCTTTTCAACTATGAAGAGGGTTTTTATGCTATTAATATTTCTTGTAAACGTTCAGGGTGGTGTGTATTTTAAAGAAGATAAACGAATTAGACTTAAAAACAAATATCCACTTTTTATATTAAAGCACCATAAAGTTGGCGAGGCTGGTGGTGTGTGGCTGAGATCATATAAAGACAATTTAAATACCGATCTTGTTCCCTCAGCTTAACAACCTAATTTCGGGCGATTGCCTGTAGCATAAATCGTATCAGCTGGCTCACAGGGATGGCTCTTGTTCCCCTATTTTGTGGTCTGCTCTACATACGTATTCCAGCAAAGCATTAAGAAAATTTAACGTATTCTCTTCTGAAATTGTTTATTAACCACGCAAGACAATCTATTTTGCAACTTAGTCACATCATGGTAAGCTACACTAGATTTTTTTTCAATTTCATATATAGCCCCAACCACTGAGATAGACTTCCAGAAATAACAATAGCTACTTATCCTGTCCCTCCTGCTCCTCCCCTATTTCCAACCTTCCCTTCCCCATAAATTTCCCGTCTTTTAAAACACAAGTATTTAACCTGTCAATAATGGGTGTTTTAAGTGTTATTCAGGCTTAATTTAATTGACGTTAATTATATCTATTTCCGTTCGTTTTTGGGTTCACAGGGTTTTTTAGTTATATGAAATTTACGTTGAAATTAGCTTTACGAGTCTTTAGAAAATATTTTTATGGGCCGGGCGCTGTGGCTCAGGCCTGTAATCCCAGCACTTAGGGAGGCCGAGGCGGGTGGATCACGAGGTCAAGAGATCGAGACCATCCTGGCCAACAGAGTGAAACCCCGTCTCTACTAAATACAAAAAAAATTAGCCAGGCATGGTGGCACATACCTGTAATCCCAGCTACTTGGGAGGTTGAGACAGGAGAATTGCCTGAACCCAGGAGGCGGAGGTTGCGGTGAGCCGAGAATGCGCCATTGCACTCTAGCCTGGGTAACAAGAGCGGAACTCTGTCTCAAAAAAGAAAAGAAAAGAAAATGCTTTTATGTTCAGTTAATTAATGTTCAACCAAATTGTGCTTTATGGAGACATACATTACTTTAGCCCTTAAAATTTTTCATCAGGGCACAGGCATTATAAGCCATGGTAAAAAAAATCAAATCAAGTGAAAACAGGAATAAATACAAACCTATTTTCATGACTTTAAACATTTTACAAAGATATAAATTGCAAAAATAATTTTTGAAGACCGAAATATCTTTTCAAAGAAAACCATATCAAAAAGTATTTTAAATTTGAAGATTCCCTGTATATTAACATTAATAATTCATGTGGAAACTCATAACTTTTCATTTGTTAAATCAAGTTTAGCCTAAATCTGCTTTCTTTAAGTTTGGCCTAAAGGTTTCTCAGTACATTGTGAACTATAACCCAAATGAAATTGTAAACAGACTCTAGCCTACTCTTGTGCCAATTAATGATTTTGGCCAATCAAATGTGGCCAACTGTTCAAACCCTGTTTAAATAAGGCAAAGGCAGAGCTATAACCAGTCCAGGGTTTCTTTACCTCACTTTCCTTTTTCTGCAGGTAAACCTTCCACCACGTAGCTATGCTCGGGTGTTTGAGCCTACTCTGCCTCCGGAGACTGCCAGAATGGTTCTTTGCTTAATCAAACTCTTTTAAATTTAATTTTACTAAAGTTTTTTTTTTTGAGGTTTGTTTTGTTTTGTTTGCTTGTTTTAATTTGGAAAAAGCAAAGAAGCCAGTTTTTTTTTTTTTTTTTTTTTAAGTTGCAAGAAAAACCAAAGCTCCTTTTGGTTTTTCAATAATATATTTGGATTTGTTTTTCATTCTTTTAAAATACTTTTATGTTAAACTTCCAAATATGCTGATATATGTATAATGTTATGCATATAATTATACATATAAATATTCTGTAGATAATATGTACAGCATATTGTGAAATGATATTGTTTAACGTAATACAGTGTTTTGTATGAATGAAAATAGGTCAAATGGTGTTATAAAATGCAACTTTGCATTCTTTTGCTAATTGTAAGACAATTTGAGTAATTAGGTTGAACCAGATAAAATGGAATATTCAACCTTTTTTCACCTACTAAAGAAGCAATTTCAGCTGATTTTACCTTATAAAATTTAAATATGTGCATAGCACAAGTGTAGCAGGAACATCTTCAACATTTAAAAAATATTGATCTAAAATATCATGAATATTTAATATGGAATAAATTCCCAAGCAGAATAGTATCCCTGCGGGCATATTGCACCCATACAAAATATACATTTATAATCAAAAGGAGATATCTATTCAGACTCCAAAAGAGGCTGCTGTTATCCACTAAATTCCAGAGAATTGCTTCCCTCTGAGCTCTTGTTTCCTGGAATTTTTGCCTCAGGCTAATATTATACCTGGATGAACATCTGCTAGGATAAAGGTGCAGCTTTGTGCACTTTGGAAGTGCAGGGGGGAGGAAAGTCATTTGACCTTTCCTGTCTGAGGGCTCAAAACTTCATTAAAGTACCTCCTGGGATTGTGAGCATAAACATGAGAAAGACATCATTTGTAATTAAGTCCTTCCCACTGGCTGTATTCCTGTTGAACTCGATGATTAAAATACAAATTCAATATTCTAAATGGTCACGAAGCATTTGATAAAAGGTTATTTTGCTTTTAATGCAATGTAGGCGGGGGGATGACTTTGCGAGAGCCCACTTTTCCTGCTCACTCTCAGAAAGTGTCCAGCAGACAGACTCCTCAAAAGGGCACACTAAATAATTAGGCAATAAATTGTTCAAATGTTAAGAGCAGAGCTGTTCCAGAAGCTACTGAGGCCAAATGAGTATCATACCAAGTGATAAATATCCTTGGCTCCTAAGAAGTAAGCGCCTGCTTGTCCCCATGTTTGTCTGTTGAATTGGTTTTGGGTTCACAGCATTGTCCATTATCTTTCTTGTAATTTATTTTTCTCTCAGTATGTTTCTTTTGTCCTGAACATCCAAACTCACCCTTCATTTCTTCAATCAATTGATGAGTATTTCATTATTGTCTAGATTTTACTAATTTTGCAATAGGGACCAGATTCAGTTCCGTCTCCTTTTTCAGCTTTTTGTTTTTGTTTGTATCTACAATGGATTTTAAAACAAAACCTTGTAATATTCTATTTCTTTTAAAAATTCTGATACAAGTATGACAAAATATTAACATTTTTCAAATCTGAGGATTGAAAACATTGGTCTGTTTTTTTTTTTTCTATTTTCTGTTTGAATTACCATGGGAAAAGATATAAATAAAAAAGTAATAGGGAAAAAGAAGAAAAATATAAATAGGGCTCACCAGAATGTAAGTTCCACACTGCAGAAATCTTGGCTGTTTTGGTTATACTGGTCCATTGCAAGCACTGAGAATAGTACCTGGCACTCAGTAGGTACTTCCATAGATATGCTTTGAAGGTTTATGGCACTCACATCACTATGTAAAAGTTGAGACACACAAGGTCATATACAAAGGGAGTGACAAAGCTGGGATCAAACCTAAAGTCTGGAATACTTTCTGTGTATCGTGTTGCCTAGAAAGGCTAGATCTTTTTGTTTTTTCTTTTCAGATGGAATCTTGCCTGTCACCAGGCTGGAGTACTGTGGCGAGATCTGGGCTCACTGTAACCTCCGCTTCCCAGGTTCAAATGACTCTCCTGCCTCAGCTTCCCTGGTAGCTGGGATTACAGGCACACACCACCATGCCCAGCTAATTTTTGTATTTTTAGTAGAGATGGGATTTCACCATGTTAGCCATGATGGTCTCCATCTCCTGACATCGTGATCCGCCTGCCTTGGCCTCCCAAAATGCTGGAATTGCAGGCATGAGCCACCGCACAGGCCAATCCTTTGGTATTTTTAAAACACAGATCTATCCATGTTTCTCTGCGTTGTTGACAATGAAAACTCATACATACAAAATACTATGTAAACTCTTCCAAATCTCAGAAATGGTAGACCCTTGAAGGGAAAACTTCCTTTGTGTATATGAATTTCTCAAGTGCCAAACTTTTAATACTTATCTCTTTTTATCTTCTAAAAAAAAACTGGGATACCTCTGCCGACATGCAGATTTGTTACATAGGTATACATCTGTGATGGTGGTTTACTGCACCTATTGACCCATCCTCTAAGTTCCCTTCCCTCGCTCTCATCCTCCACCCCCAAGCAGTCCCTGGTGTGTGTAGTTCCCCTTCCTGTGTCCAAGTGTTCTCAATGTTGAACTCCCTACTTACCTTGCTTCTAGTGCCCAGCATAGTTTAATCCGCAGAGTGAATTGTCCTTGCTTTTATGGCCATCTGTAGTAGAGTTTGTGTGATTTGGCAAATGATTAACCCTTCTTCTGTGTGCTTGATGAATAATCCAATTCTACTTAACTTAGATTTTTTAAAAATGGTTCTAGGAACTTGAATAATCACTGGAGATGAACAGCTTTCTTTTACAACCTCAAATATCGGTTCCCTTATTGATGACAATCAATCCAAGTAAGTGATCCTTATATCCAGTTCCCTCTGTTTGGGAGCAGATTGATAAGAAACCAAAAGCAATGGCAACAAAAGCCAAAATTGACGAATAGGATCTAATTAAACTAAAGAGCTTCTGCCCAGCAAAAGAAACTATCATCAGAATGAACAGGCAACCTACAGAATGGGAGAAAAGTTTTGCAATCTATCCATCTGACAAAGGGCTAATATCCAGAATCTACAAAGAACTTAACCAAATTTACAAAAACAAAAACAAAACATAAAAAAGTGGGGGAAGGATATGAACAGACACTTCTCAGAAGACATTTATGTGGCCAATAAACATGAAGAAAGGCTCATGATCACTGGTCATTAGAGAAATGCAAATCAAAACCACAATGAGATACCAGCTCACCTCAGTTAGAATGGTGATCATGAGCGGAAAACAACAGATGCTGGAGAGGATGTGGAGAGATAGGAATGCTTTTACATTGTTGGTGGGAGTGTAAGTTAGTTCAACCATTGTGGAAGACGTGTGGCCATTCCTCAAGGATCTAGAACCAGAAATACCATTTGACCCAACGATCCCATTACTGGGTATATACTCAAAGGATTATAATCATTCTACTATAAAGACACATGCACATGTATGTTTATTGCAGCACTATTCACAATAGCAAAGATGTGGAGCCAACCCAAATGCCCAACAGTGATAGACTAGATAAAGAAAATGTGGCACATATACACCGTGGAATACTATGCAGCCATAAAAAGGATAAGTTCATGTCCTTTGCAGGGACATGGATGAAACTGGAAACCATCTTTCTCAGCAAACTAACACAAGAACAGAAAACCTAACACTGCATATTCTCATTTATAAGTGGGAGTTGAACAATGAGAACACATGGACACAGGGAGGGGAGCACATGGACATCAAACATGGGGACCTGTATGGGAGTAGGGAGTAAGGGTAGGGATAGCATTAGGAGAAATACCTAATGTAGATGACAGGCTGATGGGTGCAGCAAACCACCATGGCATGTGTATACCTAGGTAACAAACCTGCACGTTCTGCACATGTATCCCAGAATTTAAAATATAATAAAAAAAAGGAAAGAAAGAAACCCTTAACCAAGTTGGGACTATTAGGAAAGGTCTGGGGCAAATGTCTACTCATTAGGGAGGGTCTCCAAATTATTTTTGAAGACTTATTCCTGTTACTTTTGGTGTTTCATTCAGTAAAATTCACTGTATCTTATTGACACACCCATACAGATTAATGCATAGGAGCAGCCAGAACAAAAAATGAGATATGCCAAGAAAAGTGATTAGGATAAACTGTAGTCACTGAAATTGAAGAGCTTTCTCAGTGGTGACTGTTCAGACTGGCACATTTTAAACTTTGATGAAATCTGAAATATCATAGGATCTAAATTTTAGAATTCATGCCGTCAATGAGGCAAATTATAAAAGTAAGTCATGAAACCATGTGCTACCAAGAATTCCGAGAATTTGGCAACCTGTTTGGCTTTTGCGTTTTGAGGATACAGAATTAGAAATGGCCCACTTTTAGTAAATGTTGGGCATAACTGTCTTCCTTTGGACAGTCCCCTTGTTCTTAAGTCAGTGATGCCACAATAATCTTCAACCATTTGGTCCTGCTTAGTACTTTTTCTATTTAAAAAAAATATATAAAATTCGGCCAGGTGCAGTGGCTAATTCCTATAATCCCAGCACTTTGGGAGACCAAGGCGGGAGGATCACGAAGTCAGGAGTTTGAGACCAGCCTGACCAATATGGCAAAACCTCATCTCTACTGAAAATACAAAAATTAGCTGTGCATGGTGGCATGCACCTGTAATCCCAGCTACTCAAGGTTGCAATGAGCCAAGATTGCATCACTGCACTCCAGCCTGGGCAACAGAGCAAGACTCCATTTCAAAAACAAAAACAAACAAACAAATAAAAACATATATAAAATTTAACTGAAGGAATTTCTAAAATTAACATAAATATTTTTCCCTCTTCACCATACATATTCATTCCTAAAAACTCATGTAGTTTTTTAAAACCAGGTTTACCTATATTTCCCCATTCCTCCCTGAGTCTTTATCTTAACTCTCTCTTGGTTGGATTGTGTCATAGAGTCAGTTACTGGCTGATTTAGAAGAGCTAATCGTGGCTGTGGTCTATGCATTCTTGTGTTTTGCAAAATGTCTTTCTGTGATTTCTAAACTAATGTTTCATAAGTTATTTTCCATTCAGCCATTTTTAGTTTACTGCTCTTCTGATTCCTTTCACCAATGACACCTTTGAATAGGAAGATGTCTGAAAGAACTATTGTCTTCACAAGAATTAAGCACCTAAAAGATTGCCATGAACCCCTCCTCATGTTGCAGGAGAGTCAACCTTTGATTAAGATAGAGTATTAAATATTTGAATCTATATTAGTTATGCGTTGCTTTCTAAAGTTTCTTTATTTTAAACTTTTTTAATGGATAAAAATTGTACTTTCTTATAGGGCACAAGATGATGTCTTCACATACATCTTCAATGTAGAAAGGCTAACTTGAGCCAATGAACACACCAGTTACCTCACATAAGCATCCTTTTTCCTGTGATGAGAACACTTAAAGTTTACTTGCTTATGTCATGCTGTCTTTGATTGCCCTAATATTAAGAATCTTCTTTCTCCCTCCCAATTTCATATTACTGTCTAGAATGACGTTTGCTACTTTTACACTGCCTTGTATTTATATTTGTATTTTCATGTATTTAGTTATTTTACCAGATGCACCATAAACTCTCTGAGGGCAGATATTATATCTTTACATCTGTAGTCTGTAGCACAGACTTGTGGTTAAAAGCTGACCAAGGCCAGGTGCTGTGGCTCACGCCTGTAATCCCAGCACTTTGGGAGGCTGAGGCGGGTGGATCACGAGGTCAGGAGATCGAGACCATCCTGGTCAACATGGTGAAACCCCGTCTCTACTAAAAATACAAAAAATTAGCTGGGCATGGTGGCATGTGCCTGTAATCTCAGCTCCTCAGGAGGCTGAGGCAGGAGAATTGCCTGAACCCAGGAGGTGGAGGTTGCCGTGAGCTGAGATTGCGCCATTGCACTCCAGCCTGGGTAACAAGAGTGAAACTCCATCTTAAAAAAAAAAAAAAAAAAAGCTGACCAAAAAGTATTTATTCCTATTTTTGGAGATGACAATGAGATTCTTTATATTCAAGAGAGGAAGGAAAAATAAATGAAGAAGGCTAATTATTGAAAAAACTAGTTCAGAGTATTTTGCATCTAATAGCCAAAGGCATAAATAATAAATCATCAAAAGTTGATTAATAATTTTATCATTGTAATTGATTGCATAGTAGTAAAAGAAATATAATACATATTTTTCTTCCATGCTTGGCTGATAAATATGATTGTATAAGTGTTAATCAACAGAAGTAAAATGTTTATTCTTTTAAGAAACTAGGTTGAGGTTAGCAACAAAATTGGGTTATTGTCTTAGGATTACAGTATCAGCCACTTGAATATTGACTTTTTCACTTACATTTGTAAAGTTCTTCTAAATTTAAACCAGTTCTATCAGTAAATTTAGTTTTCTTTGCATTTTCTTCTTGCTCTTTTTTCTTATAACCTTCAGAGAAAAGTTTGTCAAGTCTAATTGGGCTAGAGTGATTTATATATAGACCTTCTCAGGGTAAAATGGGTGAATTAGCTAATGCATCAAGGCTGGCATAGGGCAAGACTGCTCAGAAAGCCTGAAGGGTAGGGCTTTGATTATTTGGAATTAATAGGAAATAGTCTAGAATTGCTAGAAAAACAGAGAGAAAGACAGAAAGATACTGTTTCAGAAGTCTGTGAAGAATTTTGAAAGGGAGACATTAGTAAAGTTCCTTATGAACAGTTCTACTAGAAGAAAATATTAACATAAATACTTAAACGACAAGCCTGTTCTTAAACTTTGAATTAAGTGGTTTGGAATAAATATCTAGAAGGTTTTGACGTTTTACATATAAGTCTATGCTAAACTTTCTAGGTGATATCTATATTTTCTGAATATCTCCATAAATACAATTCTCTCTTTACATCCAACTTTTAGGTAGGGGATAAATAGTTGTTGTTTTTTTTTTTTTTTAAAGAATAGCTAAGGTACAGATCTTCATCTCTATACACATACATATACATATATCTTTCTTGCATTGATGTCACCAGAAAGCTCTCTTTCGGTTTACTTTAAGTCCTGACAAAGTAAAAGGATTTTGGAAAGAGCCTTTCAATAGTGGCTGTAGAAATAGCCTTACACACATTTATCTTGAACACTTCTTTTCACAGACTTGTCCAGCCAATTGCTTCTACTGTAAATTGGGAATCTGTGGTTTTTTTTCCTAAGCACAATCTAGTTGTTCCAACATATAGCTAAATTAAGGCATGAAAGCCTGAGGTAGAAGGAAGACTCTAACAGCAACCGAAGAAAAGAAGAGGAAGTATTTCTCCAGTTGTGCCTAATTACTAGTGCTCTCATTGCTGAATATACAGTAATTCTTCCCTAATACTGACCTGTCAGCTAGAGAATGCTAGGTCCTGCAACTACCTGCTGAATTTCTTTTAAGCTTAAAGGTAGGTAACTTAGGTACCTGAAAAATACTGAAATGATGCAAAGTTGGAGTGATGGTCTCTCAGCTCATCTCAAAACAGTTGCTAGCAACTTTAAAATCTGGAATCTCTGTGAAGTTTTTCCCTATCGATGTCCTCTACTCTAAGCTCTCCTTATCTTACCTTATCCCTTCCCAACAAATAAAAAGAAGGATACATTTTTTAGGATTAAAAATAAGTTGTTGGGCACAGTGGCTCACGCCTGTAATCTCAGCGCTTTGGAGGGCCAAGGTGGGCAGATCACTTGAGTTCGGAAGTTTGAGATCAGCCTGGCCAACCTGGTGAAACCTCATCTCTACTAAAATGTGAAAGTTAGCCAGGTGTGTTGGCAGCAGCCTGGAATCCTAGCTACTCAGGAGGCTGAGGCAGGAGAATCACTTGAATCCATAAGGCACAGGTTGCAGTGAGCTGAGATCACGCCACAGCACTCCAACCTGGATGGCAGAGTGAGACTTCAACTTAAAAAAAAAACCCAAAATAAATAAAAACAAAAATAAAATAACTTAAAATAATCTAAGTAAATACTGTAGTGTTTTGATAAATAGCTGTTCTCATGGTAGTGAATAAGCCTCATGAGATTTGATGGTTTTATTTTTTTCTTTATTTCTTCTAAAAATAAAAATAGGATACATCTGCAGAATGTGCAGTTTTGCTACACAGGTATATGTAGGCCATGGTGGTCTGCTGCCCCCATTGTCCCATCCTCTAAGTTCCCTTTCCTCAACCCCACCCCTCCAACAGGCCCTGGTGTGTGATGCTCCCCTCCCTGTGACCATGTGTTCTCAATGTTCAACTCCTACTTATGAGTGAGAACATGCAGTGTTTGGTTTTCTGTTCCTGTCTTAGTTTGCTGAGGATGATGGCTTCCAGCTTCATCTACGGCTCTGCAAAGCACATGATCTTACTCCTTTTTACAGGTGCATAGTGTTCCATGGTATATATATACCACATTTTTTATCCAGTCTATCATTGATTGTCACTTTGATTGGTTTCATGTCTTTGCTATTGCAAATAGTACTGCAACAAACATACATGTGCATGTGTCTTTATAGTAGAATGATTTACATTCCTTTGGGTATATACCCAGTAATGGGATTGCTGGGTCAAATGGTATTTCTGGTTCTAGATCCCTGAGGAATCACTGTGCTGTCTTCTACAATGGTTGAAATAATTGACATTCCCACCAACAGTGTAAAAGTGTTCTTATTTATCCACAGCCTTGCCAGCATCTATTGTTTCCTGACTTTTTAATAACTGCCAATCTGACCGACCTCACTCCATGCCTGGAGATGTTACTCAAGGAGGCTGGAGAACAGCAAAGATGGTGTCTGCTCCTTCTTCTGGGACCTCTGACCTTGACGGGACCAACGTGATGACAGTAGTATGACTCCTGTTAGGGTGTCTGACAACCCCCTAGAGTTGGAGAGTATCACCCAGTTGGGTGGCACAGGGAGCAGGACCTGTTTAATGGAGCACTTTGTCCCTTGGTGGAGACAGTGTGTTTCGCTGGGGGAAACCCACTCCTCTGGGCTGCCCAGATACCTCAGAGCCACCAGGAGGAGAGGCTAAATCTGCTGGTCCACAGACTGTGGCCACCTCTTCCTCTAGAACCACAGGCCCCGGGAGATCTGAAATCTGTTTCTGTGCCTCTGGCCGGAGTTATTGGAGATCCTGCAGGGAAGCCCCACCCACTGAAGAAGGAGGGGTAGGCTGGGGCCTGAAGAGGCACTCCGCTGCGGACTGCCACAGCTGGTGTGTTGGGCTATGAGGACACGCCTTGGGACGTGTTTACCTGGCTCTAGCAGGGGAAAATCACAACCTGGAGCTATAGAAATGGGTGCCACCCTTCCCCCGTCTGGGGTGCTTAGTATGTTAGGCATTGGTGGGTCCCAGTGCTGGTTGCTGCCCCTCCCACAAGGAGCTCAAATGGCTTAGACAGCAGCCAGCCGCAGCCTGTGCTGGTCGCTCCTCCCGGTAAATTCAATCCGCTTAAACAGATTCAATCTGAGAGGCTGTAATAATGTAACTGACTCTCTTGGCTGGGGAAAGGGGGTTCCTTTCCCTGTGTGTTCTGGGGTTGCAACACTAGGCCCCAGTGGCGTGGGTTCGTGAGTGGGGTCTTCTGATCCAAGGGTTGCACAGTTCCGTGGAAAAAGCACAGTCTCCCAGGTAGGGTAGCCGAGTCACTCAGCTCATTCACCGCCTCCCTTGGCTGGGGGAGGAGGTTCCTTCCCCTATACTGTCCTCAGGTGGGCCGCTGCAACACACTGTTCTCCCTTTTCTCCTTAGGTAAGGCCAGCCTTCTAGTTAATATTGATGAGAGAACCTGGATACTTTGGTTGCCAGTGAAGGATTCACATGCTTATTACGGTGTTTTTTTTTTTTTTTTTTTTTTTTTTTTTTTTTATGGAAGCCTCCGATCGCTGCTGCTTCTATTTGACTACCTTGGCCCTGCCCCTAATCTGATGGTTTTACAAATGGGAATTCCCCTCCACAGGCGCTCTTGCCTGGGACCAGGTGGAGAAAATTGAATCAGGAGGGTTGTTTTCCCCATACTGTTCTTGTTCTTGTGGTGGTGAATAAGCCTCATGAGATCTAATGATTTTGTAAGTGGGAAGTCCCCTGCATATGCTATCTTGCTTGCTACCATGTAATATGTGACTTTGCTTCTCATTTTCCTTCCGCCGTGATTGTGAGGCCTCTCCAGCGATGTGGAAGTGTGAGTCAATCAAACTTCTTTTCTTTTTAAATTACACAGCCTTGGATATGTCTTTATTAGCAGTATGAGAACAGACCAATAAAGTAATTGAATCTAGGGAGATTAAAGAATTGTTTCAAAGTCACTCTGGTATCCTGATAGGTCTGTGAATTTTCCCAGCCATCCATTTCTGCATGTTGGAAAACTTAGAATGTAGTTTTCAATTGATGTATGTCTTCTAGAATGTAGCTGTGAGTTAATTTTTTCTACCTAAGTAGTCATTATATCTATATTACAGAACTTAGTAGAGTTAAATTCATTAGCTAGGTATTTATTTGTCTATTTCATTATACTGTGAGCATACTGCTTGTTCATGTCTAATTCATTCTTAAATCTTTGAACACTGCTTCTCCAAATTTGTTGAATTGAATCATGTTAAAACCATAGAGTATATATGTCAGCATGAAGAAACTGGGAAGTGATTTTAAGTCAGATGTTCAGGTTTAGTTTCTATAAGAAATTGCAGTATGTTTTGATTTGGGACTCAACTTGACTCATTTTACGGCCTTTGGTTCTTTCCTCTTTCCTCTGAACTTCTCCTTTCAGCAGCTTCATGCTTCACCATGCAAATGCGTAACCTATCCTATTGCTTAGAAATTGCCGTGTCAGAATCCAGTCTCCACAAGGATATCTGGAATGTTTCTCACACCTGTGTTTTTGTTTGTATTTAAACAATTTTGTTCCTACTTGGGTCTCACTCTTTTGTAGTAGCATCCTGGTCGCCTTCCCTGACCCTTCCTGTCCTTTGTGGGGGTCGACTTCCACATGCCCATAAGGCTATTTCATTCTGTCTTAGCTCTGAACATAGCATTTCCTTTATGAAAAACTTCTGTGACAAGACTTTCTGGAGAGCTGAGCTCAAGAAACCCGAGATGTGTATTTTATTTTTTGACCTAAATGTTAAAATCTGCACTGCTTTACTATATTTGCTCTGAGAATGGCATTCTTTGCTCTTTGAATTAATTAAGCTGTTTAGAGTCAGGAGGAACTAACTTCGGATCAACTTGATTGAATATAGTTGTTCATCAGGCTCCAGCAACTCCTAAAATACATTTTTTGATTACCTAAATTACTATGCATAAAACCTTCTTAAGTAAATAGGTCTCTGCTGAATGGAATTTTGTGCTTCAATTTCATAGACAGCCACTCTGCTTCATTCCTGTATATCTAGATTTATAAAATGATAGACAAATATTTGCAGAGTAAAAAATATACTTGAAACAGTATTATGGTCTGATGACTGTGGATCTCCTTGCAGCTATTAGGGTTAGTGTTATCTGAGTATTTTTTTTTTATCATTTGGATATTATTATTAGTGTGCAGAGAATTTAGAAGCCCCCTCCCTCAACTGGAGTATCTTACATTTAAAAGAAAAACCTAAATGTGTACATTGCCTTACTGAGTTTTCACTTTTAATGCCACCGGATAATTTAAGATGCTAATAGTAGGCTTCCATGATATCCCATCCCAGATGAACACTCATAATCCTAACAACCACTTAGAAAACAAAAAAAGCACAAATTTGGAGCTTTTAATACATGTTATTTTGTTCAAAAGAAATTTAATATATTTCCTAGCTTCTATATAGCTAAGTAGAAAAAGAGGATATGAATAAAAGTTTTAAAGTAAAATCATTCAGTGTGTTAGGAGTATATTCCTGATCCTTTAATAAAGTAAAATTTTGTTTCTGTTTAGTGTTTTGATGGGATGACTGTCTTGGGTAAGGTTTTTGTTGTTTTCATTCCAACGTGAAAGCTGATTTTACCCCAAAGCATGAACTGGGCATCCATAATTAATGGATCAATAAAATAATAATCTCTTAATGTTTTAAATCAATTTAGCTTCTATTCCTCTAACAAAATATTAATAAAAAATTATGGGCTTATTTATTTATTCTTTGTCATGAATTGCAGACAAAGCTAATAATTAAACTTGAAATGTGTGTGTGTGTTTGTGTGTCATGTATTCTTTTATATATTGGTAAAATCAGTTACTATAGAAGTCTTTATATCGTCCTTTTCAATAAAACACATGTCATTTCAAGAAAAGTTTTAGATCCATTAATCATTAATGCTAGGAAAAGTTACAATGGGGCAGTAACTTTAGAATCCTAATTGCCTCGTCAGGTAAATTTTTGTTGATTTTTCTCAGACATCATTTGATTCTCTCCTCCTAAGATGTGTTTACCAGCACACAGGCAAAAACAACTGTAATCACTTGTGGTTTTATTTGCACTAAAGAAGTAGCTTTTGAGAAAAATCCTTCACTTGTCAAGATAGTAAAAAACTGTTGGTTATGCTGTCTCTGTTCAGTCTACAAAATTATATTTTAAACCAGATTAAGCTATTTTATTTGTAATATAAAAGATTATTACTTACTTCATTCTAGTCATGTTTTATAATTAAGAGTACAGTTAAGGATAAACAAGAACCAGAAAAGATCCTCAATTATTTTTCACTCTGTTATTTTCTTACGGTATTTTTCATTTGAGGAATAATATGCCGTGGAACCTGTAATAGATTTTGAAATAATGATATCTTTTTTGGTGGGCGGCAGGGGGGCTCACTCTATTGCCCAGGCTGGAGTACAGTGGTGTGATCTCGGCTCACTGTAAACTCCACCTCCTGGGTTCCAGTGATTCTTGTGCCATAGCTTCCCAAGTAGCTGGGATTACGGGCGTGCACCACCACCCCTGACTAATTTTAGTATCTTTAGTAGAGATGGAATTTCTCCATGTTGGCAAGGCTGTTCTAGAACTCCTGGCCTCAAGTGATCTGCCCACCTCAGCTTCCCAAAGTGCTGGGATTGCAGGTGTGAGCCACTGCGTGGTCCATTTTTGTTGTTTCTTTCATATTTGTCTTCTCTGGTAGAGTTTAAGCTAGTAAAACCATTTTAATTCACTGCTTTGTCTTTGGTGCTTGAGGCATGATAAATTGTTGACAGTATTTAAAAAATAAAGTTATATTTAAAAGTACAAAAATAAACTAAAAGGTAAAAACCCCACCATTAAAATTGAATTTCTGTCCAGAAATTCCTTAATTGAAATTTTGGATGGCATTGAAACTTGAAAAAAAAAAGGTTTTCCTTTTCTCCACACTTCTCCTCACAAATATTCTTCCAGATCTATTAATAAGAAATTGTATTAAATTAGTTTGCACTGGGATGATCCTGCTTATAAATAGAATAGGGGGCAACATTAGTGTATAATTTGAGGAACTGCAAGAGACCTGCCTCTTCAAAAGTAGTTCCCACCTAGCTACCACAGTATTTTAAATTCCCATCACCTGAGTTGTTTTGTTGTTGTTGTTAAAAGTGACTCGAGGGTAGTGGGCATTTTAAGATTACTTATTCTGGTAGTTGTAAAAAGAAAATGACTTACCCTTTATAGGGCAGTACTTGTAATTAGGGGATACTATGTGAAATATAACCATTTCATTTCAAAATAACATACAATGTGCTATTACTTTGTTGCATACATGGAGATTTTTAACTGAAAAATTTGAGAGAGAAAAAATGTATAAACCTCTAAAAAGATCTGTTTAGCTTCAGGTAAGGATTAGTAGGTACTTTTTAAAGGAATAGCAGGGTAAGAGATTAAACAATATCAGTGATTAGAATCTATGTGCAAAGTTTAAGGAAAAAAAAGGAAAAAAGGAAATATCCCTGAAATACAGAACCATGGAATGTGGAAAATTAACATAGTCTACATGATTTTAATTATAGAATAAATATGATGACAGGGCTAGAATTTGATGAGCAGTGATGTGTGGGACAGACATGGGGGTAAGAAAGGAAAGTTGCTTAGCAACCCAAAGGCCACCAAAGCAATGAGACCTTGTCAGGAGAGATGCTTTGGCTTATGGGATCACCATCTGCTCATTTACCTAAGTCAGAAAGCAAAGGAAAATGGAGCTGGGAATGGCACATATTTCACTTGTTTCATAATTTTACTTAACGATGAATTTCTTATTTTGAGTTCACCTTTTCTATTTTCTGCTTTCTGTTTGGCAAAGGTGACAATGTGTTCTGCAGTGGCACAAGCAGGGAAGAAGAAAAGAAAATAATAGACTCGAGTTATCCCCGTAATAAGTATTCAGACTCTTGAGTCATTTAGAACTTGAGTCAATTTCTATTATTTTTTGTTAAGATTTACCCCCTTAGCAAATTTTAAGTACTTACAATACAGTATTGTTAGCTATAGGCAGTATGCTCTATTGTAGATCTCTAGAACTTACTTATCCTGTATAACTGAGACTTTGTACCCTTTGACCATCACCCTCTATTTGTTTTCCTAACAAAACATTTCCTCCACTAAATGGATAAATGATGTGTGTGTAGAGGAGAATTCAGGGTGAACAAACCATAGTGTATAGATTGTGGCTATTTCTATCAAAATCCAGGCACTCCTGATTCCTAGTTGTATCCTCAGGCAGGTTATTTAACCTCTATAAGTTGAAATGTAATCCACTGTAAAATGAAATTAATAATGGCTCCTGACTGCTGGGTTATGTGAGGGTTAAATGAACTCATGCATGAAGAGAGCATAACCCATGCCATATTGACAAACTGCTCTATAAATGTCAGCTGTTATTCCTCAGGGAAACACCCCTCTCCTCCCCATAAGCTTGATCAAGCAGGAATAATCTTAGAGTTAATGATGACCCAGAAATTCTTAAGATGTCTTTGGAGACACTAGT
Organism: Saguinus oedipus; assembly: GCA_031835075.1. NCBI lineage: Eukaryota > Metazoa > Chordata > Mammalia > Primates > Cebidae > Saguinus > Saguinus oedipus. The sequence continues at coordinate 147,059,068 of CM063170.1, forward strand.
TTAACACCCTTCTAGGTGTTGAACTGTGGGTAATTAAACAAAAGCAGCATCCCTGAGGGCTCCCAATTGTAATGAGAGATATCTGTCTCACAGGCACAAATACGTTATAAAAGGAAACCTTTGATCTGTAACAAAAGTGACATTTTATTGAGCCTATTTCTCTCCTAGAAGATTTGAATCATAAGTAGTTTATGTTTCACATGAAGTTAACGCTAAGTTATTAGAGAAATTCTTTGAACTATAATTGTGGAGAATTTTAAGTACTACATGCTAGATAATTTGCTCAACAGACAAGCTATGTTGGGCAGAACTAATTAAATACCCACTGTTTGAACTTCCTTCTTGCACATTAAGACAGACCTCTTTCTTTTTATATGTTTCTAAGTCCAAACTTTATCACTGTTCGCAGATACTGCTCTAGAATCTTACAGTAGCTTCTTTCCTTCAGCAGTACCCTTTTAGTGTTCAGCCGCTGGCTGCTGCCTCATCCACTTTACTGTTCTCATTGGGGATGTTAATGACATTTATAGTTGTCAACTCTAAGCCAATGAGTAATCTTCAGTCCATACTTGTAGCTTTTGGTGCTAAGGATCACATTATATGTTTTTAAAATTTTTCACTAGATTTGCTTTCATGAGGGTATTCTCTCCTTGTTATGAGTCTCTGGCCGATGTTTGTCTATTTTGCAGGTTTTCCCTTTTCTGCCATCCCTTTAACACTTTCTAAGGTTTGATCCTTGGTCTGTTGCTCTTTCCTTTTTACATATTCCTTTTGGATGCTACCATTTAACTACCATCTATATGTCAATCCCTCCTAAAGCTGCATCTCCAGATTTCAGCCTTTTATTTTCAGGCAACTGTCTGTATGTCCAAGGAGGACATCTTCAGCCAAACCACTCCCAACACAAATGTGCTTTTCTTTTTTTCTGCTTTGGCTTATGAAATCACCATCTGCCCATCCACTTCAACCAGAAAGCCTATGAATCATTTTGAACCGCTGTTGCATCATCTCCATATTGAAGTCCAGTCAAATTTATTTCCTAGTATTTCTCAATCTGTGGTAGGTGCCTCAGTCTTTACTGCTGTTGCCTTCATCATGTATTTATTATTTCAAAAGCTTTCTAAATGCTCTCAATTTTCCAGTCTTACTCTTTCAATAATGATGATGATGGCAGACCCTTAAGTAGCATTTCTGTGTGGGCCTCTGATCTAAGTGCTTCACCTATAAACTCATTTAATCTGCAAGACAACCCAATAAAGTAGATAATCTTATTGAAGACATTGTGGTGCAGAGAGGTTAAATAACTTGTCCAAGATCACAGAGCTAGTAATGAATAGAGGCAAGAGGCGAGATGTAAACCCAGGGGGCCAGGCTTCAGCAACTACTTGGTTATTCTTTTTTTTTTTTTTTTTTTTGAGATGGAGTCTTGCTCTGTTGCCAGGCTAGAGTGCAGTGGCATGATCTTGGCTCACTGCAACCTCCGCCTCCTGGGTTCAAGCAATTCTTCTGCCTCAGTCTCCTGAGTAGCTGGGACTACAGGTATGCACCACCATGCCCAGCTAATTTTTGTATTTTTAGTAGAGATGGGGCTTCACCATGTTGGCCAGGCTGGTCTCGAACTCCTGACCTTGTTGTGATCCTCCCACCTTGGCCTCCCAAAGTGCTGGGATTACAGGCTTGAGCCACCGCACCTGGCTAAACTTCCATTCTTAAAATGTTGTTATGCTTGATTATGTCTCACAGATCTCTGAGGCTGTACTCATTTTTCTTCATTTATTCTGTTCCTCCGACTAAATAATCTCAATTGACTTATTTTTAGTTCTTCCTTCTGCCAACTCAAATCTAATGTTGAGCCCCTTTAATGATTTTTTAAAATTTCAGTTGTCGTATTAATCAACTTTAGAATTTATCTTTGGTTCTTTTAAATAATTACTATCTCTTTATTAATATTCTCTATTTGGTAATACATTGCTTTCAGTTCTTTTTTTAAAATTTCTTAGATATGGCTTCCTTCAGATTTTATGCATTTTTATAATAGCTGATTTAAAACCTTTTTCTAGTAAGTCTAACACCTATGCTTTGTTATGGATAGTTTATACTGACTGCTTTTTCTCTATTTATTGGCATACTTCCCTGTTTGCTTTCTTTTCTTTTCTTTTCCTTTTCCTTTTTCTTAGAGACAGAGCCTTACTTTGCCACCCAGGCTGGAGTACAGTGGTGTGATGATGGATCTCTGCAGCTTTCAACTCCTGACTTCAAACAATCTTCCTGCTTCAGCCTCTCAAGTACTGAGACTACAGGAGTGTACCACCACACCCAACTTTCCTGTTTCGTTTTACGTCCTGTAATTTTTGTTGGAAAATAGACATTTTAAATAATATACTTTGGTATCTTTGAAAACTAAATCATTATACATGGCTCTTGTTGCTGTTGTTGGTCATTTGCTGGATTGTTGTTGCTATTTGTTATTGTCATCGTTCTTATTTGCTTGTTGAATGTCCTTCTTGGACTTATTCTGTATTCCCTATCGTAAGCCACTGAAGACATTGATAAGTTAGCTTAATGATCAGCTAATGATTATACAGATGTTTCCCTAATTGCCTTTACCCAATAAGTTTCCACTCTGCTGAGGGGTTATCTGTTTGTTGGGCTACATGTTCAGTGCCTTGGCAATGTACCACTCTGCCTTAGTCTTCATTTCCTTTTAGTTCAGGATCCCAAATTCAGCCAGGGGTAAGAGATAAGTGTCTTTCTGCTTTTTTCCTTGATATGGATCCATCCCTGTATGTAAACATGGCCTTCTATATTCCCAGGAATATGTTGGAGGTCTTCCAAGACCCTTATGGACATTTAATTACCCAGATACTTTTTTTACGTTCTCTGTCTGCCTCTTCTTCTCTTCAACTGGCATCACTACTTCAGGCAGTTGCACTGTTAGCAATTTTGGCTAATTATTTTTTACAAAGATTCTATGAATAAGGATTTTCCTACCAAAAGAGTTTTGAGTCAAGTTAAGTAGTGAAAAGCCCTGTGAATGGAGATTTTCTAGAGAGCTGACAGACAGAAAAACTAGAAGCAATTCTCAAGGGATAGTGCTTTTTAAGGAGCTCCAAACCTATTTAACTTCCTCCAGTTGCTGCTAGACTGATGGTTTTCACAGTTGCTATGGTTATAATGCTGCTGATTTTCATGGCTACTGTAGAACTGGGAAGTGAGGGATGGAAATACGGCAAGCTAAAACACAATAGAAGCTTTCTGTCCTTACAAAAATTTAGGCATTTTCCTTGAGTAAACACTCCTTTAATTCTTGCAAGCCTTTAGTTCATTTCCAGAGTTCTGACAAAGTTGATTCTGAAAATTTTGTCAATGTTTGAACTACCTTTATGGAGAAGTGAATTTTTGGAGGTCCTTACCTTATCATTCTAAAAGCCTGCCTCCTAAACAGTCCCTTACTAGTCAATATTCTTCCCTACTTGGAGCAGTTATATTATTTTTTAATGACATCTCTGAGCTCCAATTTCCTCAAGTGTAAAATGAAAATTACAATATATGCCTCATGGAGTTGTTATAAATGTTAAACGAGAAATGACTGTGCACTGTGCCTGGACTATAGTAGGCTATTTGGAAAGGTTGTTTCATCACTTTCTCTCTTGTATTTCTAATTTATTTTATACCATTTAAATCTTTTCAAAATCTAGATATAACTTAGAAATCATCAGTTTCATTCATGTTTGTCAAAGTCTAATACTCTACTTCACTTTAGGATTCTTCTATAATAGAATCATCAGTTTCATTCATGTTTGTTAAAGTCTAATACTCTACTTAGCTTTAGGGTTCTTCTATAATAGACCCCCAATTTACCTTTCTGTTTATAGTCTTCCCCACAGATTTAGAAATGCTCAGCTTCAGCCTAGCTGTTTCATTCACTTTTCCTTGAATTGCAAGTGATACAGAGTTTTGTTTCTATGTATTTATTGTGTATTTCCTGGATTTGCCTTCCCTTTATTTCTGTTCTTTCATTGGTATTGTGCAAACTGTTCTTATCCTCTAGCCCAAATCAGGGGAGAATCAATGAATCAAGGCATTTCTTACTTCGGTGAAATGCAGAAACCTTTGGCTCCTGCTAGCAGAGATATTTCTGGTTCCCCCACCTCTTAACTAAACAGCCTTCAAAATTCTGTGTCCTCAGATTATACACCTTTCAGGATCATCTCCTTGTTAAACTGCTCGTTCATGCCAGTTTGAAACTATTTCTGCATGTAGTTATAATACATTTATTTACTTATTTTATTTTTTGGTCTTTTTCATTGCTTTATGACTGGTGCTTTAGCAGGGCTTGTATATCAGCATATCAGTAACATATTACCTTGAGTTGAATTACAAACATTGGGAAAAAACATGAATTTAAAAGATTCGAGTGTTAAAATAAGCAATATTTCAGGGAGGGATTAATAAAAAAAGTGTTTATGCAGTTTATTCCTGTAAATTTTGCTCAAGGCTTCTAAAATAAAAGTGAAATATTTTTAAAACAGTGGCAGTCAGAAAACTTTTACTCTAAAAAGTGTCTATTAAATCCTGCTATAAGAGATTAGGAAGTTGGTGCACATATATTTTCCCACTTCTTATCAACCACCTTTGTCCTATTTTTTTAAGTCATATTACTATTTTTTTTTTTTACATTTCTAAGGCTTTTAACATATAAACATATTATGTATATAAGCACAAATATTTTCTTAACCTGGCTTTTAAAACTGAGCAGTAAACAATTATATCCCTTTAGAATGATAAATATATTTTGTAGCATTTGTTTCATGAATGCATAGTATATTCCATTATATGGCTGTACCATAGTTCATATAACTCATGTCCCATTATGGGGCCTGTATGATATTTTCCATTTTTTCTATGTAAGCAATATCTGATGATCAACCTTACACTAAATTTTTGTTCACATATTTTTATTTTTTTCATCCCAGAGTCTGTGAAGAAAAAAAAAGAGAAGCTTAAAAAAATTAAGTTTGAATGATCATTGGCTATCATGTTGACCAAGCACACAGGAATTTCAATTAATGTGTACTGATCCTACTGTAATTTACCCATAAAATTAAAATGTAATGTCTTTTTCCCCAGGGTTTTGAAAGCTGCATTTAGATAACATCTGAAAAAGACATGCTATCAAACAATGCAGTATATTACTAATTTCATTGTTGAGGCAGTTTTATGAAACCACTGCCACCACAGCACAGCTTTTATGGTTTATTACCTTTTGTCGTAAATGACTACTTACAAAAACTGGAAACACTATGAAAATGTCAGAACAGTCCTAGGTTCTCATGTTCCTGGCTTTATAGACTGTAGCAGATCTTACGGCTTCAAGGATGCTATCATTAAGAATTCTTAACACATATCCTTTTGGAACAATGATAATGACTTTTTCAAAAATTTCTTTATTGATTATTGCATTCTAAATTATAAATATAAAAATTAAATATGCAAGATTATTGACACCATAGTTGCAATGCCATTTTAGTGATTGTAATAATGGCATTTTGTGTACTTAAGAATAAAATTGTCGGCGTTCAGGCAAGATGGTCAAATAGGAACAGCTCTGGTCTGCAGCTCCCAGCGAGAGCAATGCAGAAGGTGAGTGATTTCTGCATTTGCAACTGAGGAACTGGTTCATCTTATTGGGACTGGTTAGACAGTGGGTGCAGCCCACAGAGGGTGAGCAGAAGAAGGGTGGGGCATTGCATCACCCAATAAGTGCAAGGGTTTGGGGAACTACTTCTCCTAGCCAAGGGAAACCATGAGAGATTGTGCCATGAGGAACAGTGCACTCCAGCCAAGATTCTACACTTTTTCAAGGGTATTCACCACCTGCAGACCAAGAGATTCCCTCAGGTGCCTATACCAGCAGGCCCTGGGTTTCAAGCACAAAACTGAGTGGCCATTTGGGGAGACACCGAGCTAGCTGCAGGAGCTTTTTTTTTTTTTCATACCTCAGTGGTGCCTAGAATGCCAATGAGACTGAACCATGTACTCCCCTGGAAAGGGGGCTGAAGCCAGGGAGCTGAGAGGTCTTGCTCAGTGGATCCCACCCCCAAAGGGCCCAACAAGCTAAGATCCACTGGCTTGAAATTCTTGCTGCCAGCACAGCAGTCAGAAGTCAAACCAAGACATTTGAGCTTGGTGGGGGGAGGGGGCATCTGCCACTGCTGAGGTTTAAGTAGGCAGTTTTCCCTCACAGTGTAAACAAAGCTGTCAGGAAGTTCGAACTGGGCACAGAACCCACCACAGTGCAGCAAAGCCACTGTAGCCAGACTACCTCTCTAGATTCCTCCTCTCTGGGCAGGGCATCTCTGAAAAAAAGACTGCATCCCTAGTCAGAAGCTTATAGATAAAAATCCCATCTCCCTGGGACATAGCACCTGGGGGAAGGGGTGGCTGTGTGTGCAGCTTCAGAAGAGTTAAATGTTCCTGCCTATCAGCTCTGAAGAGAGCAGTGGATCTCCCAGCACTGTGCTTGAGCTCTGCCAAGAGAAAGACTGCCTCCTCAACTGGATCCCTGACCCTCATGCCTCCTGACAGGGATACACCTTCCAGCAGGGGTCCTATAGACACCTCATACAGGAGAGTTCAGGCTGTCATCTGGCACATGTCCCTCTAGGATGAAGCTTCCAGAGGAAGGAGCAGGCAGCAATCTTTGCAATCCTGCAGCCTCCACTGGTGATATCCAAGAAAACAGTGCCTGGAGTGGACCTCTATCAAACTCCAGCAGACCTACAGAAGAGGGGCCTGACTGTTAGAAGAAAAACTAACAAATGGAAAGCAACAGTATCAACATCAACAAAAAAGACAACCATGCAAAAACCCCATCTGAAGGTCACCAACATCAAAGACTAAAGGTAGATAAATCCATGAAGATGAGGAAAAAATCAGTGCAAAAAGGCTGAAAATTCTAAAAACCACAATGTCTCTTCTCCAAAGGATCACAACTCCTTGCCAGCAAGGGAACAAAACTGGATGGAGAATGAGTTTGATGAATTGACAGAAGGAAGCTTCAGAAAGTGAGTAATAAACTTCTCTGCCCTAAAGAAGCATGTTTTAACCCAATGCAAGGAAGCTAAGTACCTTGATCAAAGGTTACAGGAACTGCTAGCTAGAATAACCAGTTTACAGAAGAACATATATGACCTCATGAAGCTGAAAAACACAGCACAAGAACTTCATAAAGCATACACAAGTATCAATAGCAGAATCAATCAAGCAGAAGAAAGGATATCAGAGATTGAAGATCAATGTAATGAAATAAAGTGTAAAGACAAGATTAGAGTAAAAATAATTAAAAGGAGTGAACAAAGTCTCCAGGAAATATGGGACTATGTGAAAAAACAAAATATACATTTGATTCGTGTACCTAAAAATGACAGGAGTATTGAACAAGTTGGAAAACACACTTCAGGATATTATCCAAGAGAACTTCCTCAACTTAGCAAGAAAGGCTAACATTCAAATTTAGAAAATACAGTGAACATCACAAAGATACTCCTAGAGAAGAGCAACCCAAACATACCTAACTGTCAGATTCACCAAGGTTAACATATGGGAAAAAATGTTAAGGCCAGCCAGAGAGCAAGGTTGTGATACCCACAAAGGGGAGCCCATCAGACAAACAGTGGATCTCTCTGCATTAACCCTATAAGCCAGAAGAGAGTGGGGGCAATATTGAACTTTCTTAAAGAAAAGAATTTTCAACCCAGAATTTCATATCCAGCCAAACTAAGCTTCATAAGTAAAGGAGAAATAAAATCCTTTACAGACAAGAAAATGCAGAGGGATTTTGTCACCTTATAAGAGCCTGCCTTACAAGATCTCCTGAAGGAAGCGCTAAATATGGAAAGGAAAAACTGGTACCAGTCACTGCAAACACATACCAAAATGTAAAGACCATTGACACTATGAAGAAATTGCATCAATTAATGAGCAAAATAACCAGCTAGCATCATAATGACAGGATCAAATTCACACATAACAATATTAACCTTAAAAGTAAATAGGCGAAATGCCCCAATTAAAAGACACAGACTGGCAAATTGAATAAAGAGTCAAGACCCATGGGTGTGCTGTATTCAGGAGACTCATCTCATGTGAAAAGACACACATAGACTCAAAACAAAGGGATGGAGGAAGATTTACCAAGAAAATGGAGAGCAAAAAAAAAAAAGCAGTGGTTTCAATCCTAGTCCCTGATAAAAACAGACTTTAAACCAACAAAGATCAATAAAGACAAAGAAGGGTATTACATAATTGTAAAGGGATCAATGCAACAAGAAGAGTTAACTATCCTAAATATATATGCACTCAATACAGGAGCACCCAGTTCTTAGAGACTTACAAAGAGACTTAGTTTCCTACACAGTAATAGTGGGAGACTTTAACACTCTACTGTCAATATTAGACAGATCAATGAGACAGAAAATTAACAAGGATATTCGGGACTTGAACTTTGCTCTGGACCAAGTGGACCTAATAGACATCTACAGAACTCTCCACCTGAAATCATCAGAATGTAAATTCTTCTCAGCTCCACATAGAACTTATTCTAAAATAATTGACCACATAATTGAAGTAAACACTCCTCAGTAAATGCAAAAGAGCAGAAATCATAAAAAACAGTCTCTCAGACCACAGCGCAATCAAGTTAGAAGTCAGGATTATGAAACTCAATCAAAACCACACAACTAATGGAAGCTGAACAACCTGCTCCTGAATGACTACTGGGCAAATAATGAAAATAAGGCAGAAATAAATAAGTTATTTGAAACCAATGAGTACAAAGACACAATGTACCAGAATATCTGGGACACAGCTAAAGCAGTGTTTAGAGGGAAATTTATAGCACTAACTGTCCACAGGAGAAAGCAGGAAAGATGTAAAGTTGATACCATGACATCACAATTAAAAGAACTAGAGAAGCAAGAGCAAAAAAATTCAAAAGTTAGCAGAAGACAAGAAATAACTAAGATCAGAGCAGAACTGAAGGAGATAGAGACACAAAAAACTCTTCAAAAAAAAAAAAAAAAATCAATGAATCCAGGAGCTGGTTTTTTGAAAAGATTAATGGTAGATGGCTAGCCAAACTAATAAAGAAGAAAAGAGAGAGCAATCAAGTAGACACAATAAAAAATTGATAAAGGGGGTATCAGCATTGATCCCACAGAAATACAAACTACCCTCAGAGAATAAACACCTCTAAGCAAATAAACTAGAAAATCTAGCAGAAATGAATAAATTACTGAACACTTACACCCTCGCAAGACTGAATCAGGAAGAAGTTGAATTCCTAAATAGACAAACAACAAGTTCTGAAATTGAGGGAGTAATTAAGAGTCTAGCAACCAAGAAAAGCTCAAGTCCAGATGGATTCACAGCCAAATTCTACCAGAGGTACAAAGAGGAGCTGGTACCCTTCCTTCTGAGACTATTCCAAGCAATAGAAGAAGAGGGAATCCTCCCTAACTCATTTTATGAGGCCAGCATTATCTTGTTACCAAAATCTGACAGAGACATAACAAAAAAAAGAAAATTTCAGGCCAATATTCCTGATGAACATCAGTGTGAAAATCCTCAATAAAATACTGGCAAACCAAATCCAGCAGCACATTAAAAAGCTTATCTATCATGATCAAGTCAGCTTCATCCCTGGGATGCAAGACTGGTTCAACATATGCAAATCAACAAATGTAATCCATCACATAAACAGAACCAATGACAAAAACCACATGATTATCTCAATAGAGGCAGAAAAGACATTCCAAAAATTAAACACCCCTTCATACTAAAAACACTCAACAAACTAGATATTGATGGAACATATCTTAAAATAATAAGAGCTATTTATGACAAACCCACAGCCAATATCATACTGAATGGGCAAAAGCTGGAAGCATTCCCTTTGAACACCGGCATAAGACAAGGATGCCCTCTCTCACCACTCCTATTGAACACAGTTTTGGAAGATCTGAACACAGTATTGTTCAGCTTCCATTAGTTGTGTGGTTTTGATTGAGTTTCATAATCCTGAGTTCTAACTTGATTGCGCTGTGGTCTGAGAGACTGTTTTTTATGATTTCTGCTCTTTTGCATTTGCTGAGGAGTGTTTACTTCAATTATGTGGTCAATTATTTTAGAATAAGTTCTATGTGGTGCTGAGAAGAATTTATATTCTGATGATTAGGCAAGTGAAAGAAGTAAGGGTATTCAGATACGAAGAGAAGAAGTCAAATTGTCTTTGTTTGCAGATGATATGATTGTATATTTAGAAAACTCCATTGTCTCAGCCCCAAAACTTCTTCAGCTGATGAGCAACTTTAGCAAAGTTTCAGAATACAAAATCAATGTGCAAAATCACAAGCATTTCTATACACAAATAATATACAAATAGAGAGCCAAATCATGAGTGAACTCTCATTCCCAATTGCTACAAACAGAATAAAATACCTAGGAATCCAACTTACAAGGGATGTGAAGGACCTCTTCCAGGAAAACTACAACCCCCTGCTGAAGGAAATAAGAGAGGCACAAACAAATGGAAAAACATTTCATGCTCATGCACAGGAAGAATCAATATCATGAAAATGTCCCTATTGCCCAAAGTAATTTATAGATTCAATGCTATTCCCTTCAAGCTACCACTAGAAGAAATTTTTCTAATTTCTTCATAGAAGTAGAGAAAAACTATTTTAAATTTTGTATGAAACCAAAAAAAGAGCCCATATAGCCAAAACAATACTAAGCAGAAAGAATAAAGCTGGAGGCGTCACGCTACCTGACTTCAAAGTATACTACAAGGCTACAGTAACCAAAACAGGTTGGTACTGGTACCAAAACAGATATATAGACCAATGGAACAGAACAGAGGTCCCAGAAATAACACCACACATCTACAACCACCTGATCTTTGACACACCTGACAAAAACAAACAATGGGGAAAGGATTCCTTATTTAATAAATGTTGGGAAAACTGGCTAGCTGTATGCAGAAAAATGAAACTGCAACGCTTCTTTACACCTTATACAAAAATTAACTCAAGATGGATTAAAGACTTAAATGTAAGACCTAAAAGCATAAAAACTCTAGAAGAAAACCTAGGCAGTACCATTCAGGGCATAGGTATGGACAAAGACTTCATGACTAGAACACTAAAAGCAATGGCAACAAAAGCCAAAATTGACAAATGGGATCTAATTAAACTAAAGAGCTTCTGCACAGCAAAAGTAACTATCATCAGAGTGAAGAGGCAACCTACAAAACGGGAGAAAATTGTTGCAATTTGTCCATCTAACAAAGAGCTAATATCCAGAGTCTACAAAGAACTTAAATAAATTTATAAGAAAAAACAAACAATCCCATCAAAAAATGGGTTTAGTCTTCTCAAAAGAAGACATTTAAGTGGCCAAAAAACATGAAAAAAAGCTCATTATCACTGGTCATTAGACAAATGCAAATCAAAACCACATTGAGATGCCATCTCACACCAGAATGGCAAAAATTAAAAAGTGAGGAAACAACAGATCCTGGCCAGGATGTAGAGAATAGAAACGCTTTTACACTGTTGGTGGGAGTGTAAGTTAGTTCAACCATTATGGAAGACAGTGTGGCGACCCTTCAAAGATCTAGAAGTAGAAATACCATTTGATCCAGCAGTCCCATTACTGGTTATATACCCAATGGATTATGAATCATTCCACAATAAAGACACATGCACACGTATGTTTATTGCAGCACTATTCACCACAGCAAATACTTGGAACCAACCCAAATGGCCATCAGTGATAGACTGGATAAAGAAAATGTGGCACATATACACTGTAGAATACTATGCAGCCATAAAAAGATTGAGTTCATGTCATTTGCAGGAACATGGGTGAAGCTGAAAACCATTATTCTAAGCAAACTAATACAAGAAGAGAAAACCAAACACTGCATGTTCTCACTCATAAGTGGGAGTTGAACAATGAGAATATATGGGCACAATGCAGGGAACACCGAACATTGGGTCCTGTTGGGGGATGGTGGAAAAGGGGAGGGATAGCATTAGGAGGAATACCTAATGTAGACGGTGGGTTGATGGGTGCAGAAAATCACCATGAAATGTGTTTACCTATGTAACAAACCTGTACGTTCTGCTCATGTATCTCAGAACTTAAAGTATAACTTTAAAAAAAGGATAAAATTGTCAGAGACTCTGCCTGTACATTGTAAATGTAAATGTTAGCTAGTTACCTTTCATGAATGTTACCTTTCATAATATTGCAAAATAATATATTGAAACACACAACTTCAAAAAATTAGTTAATGTTTGAGGAATTTATATTTAAGAATCTACCTTCTGATATGTGCTTAGGTTAAAGGAGAGGCGGTATGCACTAATAATTCAAAATGCTATGCTTATCCTTGCCTAATTTGCCTAATTAAAAACAGGATTGTCACTGAATCTGTTGAGTAGAATGGTGTGTCCCTATGCCACTAAAATCTCTGCACTACTGGCTTTTCTCTTCTCTTTAGAAGTGTTTAACAGGGGAGCAAATACCATTGTAAATGTGCCATGGCTTTACTAGGGAAGACAGTTAAACCCACATTTATTAAGATATTACTATACAGCAGGCACTAAGCTAGGTGTTAGGGGCTCTAAGATCAATGTGACATGATTTTTGTCTTTGATCAGCTTATACATCAGGGAGACAAATATAAAAGAGATATTTCAAGATCATAGTTTTACATTAGTATTAGGGCAGAAGCATTCAAGGATTTTTTTTTCTTTTTTTTTTTTTTGGAAAAAGAGTACTGACCCAGTCTGGAAAGTTAAGATAATGCCTGAACTGAGTCTTCAAAGGTAAAAGTTAGCCAAGCAGGGGGTAGTTCAGGCAGTTAGAAAGACATGCACAATTTCAACCTGGTTCTAGTCCTGCTGTGGCTCCTATGCTGAGCACAGTTGTGCAGGCTATGCTCTGAAGTCCAGCCCATGCTGCTTTCACTTTTACCTAAGTACTTTTTTGAAATTCATCTGCCCAGAGGAGGTACCTTTCTATAATTTCTGTTGAGGATTGAGATCTTTTTATATTTGTTTTCTCAGAAGGGGCACTTTTCTGTAATTTATACAAAAGCACTGTATTTTTAGTCTGGTGCTATTGGTCAGAGGGTAAGGATTTATCTTCACATCATCTTTAGCTCACAAGTTTTCTAAGCATTGATTAGTTGTTTAGCCCTTTATTCTCTCTTCTTGAAGCTTGTAAGTATCTGGATGTTTCTGCCTCTGGGTTGTTAACAGGTAGTGCTTTGTGGTTACAAATTGAGAAATAGATAAACAGAGCAAGGTTTCGCTCTGGGCTGTCCTGCTGTTTAGACCAGTCAATACAAACTAAAAGTAATATGGATCACTGGCTGACCCCTTAAGGGAGTGCTCCTCAAAAGGGAACAAGTGCACACTGAGTTTGCTCCAGGAAAGTTAGCTTCCAAGGGCTCGTGCATTCTCTAGAATCTTCTTCTTTCCACGTAGTGTCTCTGTTGTTATTCCTTCCTCTCAACTGGTTGCTTCTATATAGACTGTGTCAATTAAAATTTTCCTTTCCAATAAGCCTCTAAATCTCTCTTTCTCTCTCATGTTTCTGCAGTAGGTGATTTGCTTCTACCTGTTTGTGTGCAGACTTGGGAAAGGGAAAAGGTCCCCAGAGGGACAAATGGAACAGTTCACTAAGTTCAGAGAAAGTATGTGTATAGGCAAAAACAGATGAAAATTTGTAAGTATTTTATTACCATATGAACTAGAAATCATTTGCAAAAAACATTTTGGAACCATTTAGAATAGTGGTACATACAATCACTTTGTTTAACTGAAGTGAGTCATATAAAACAAACCTTTGAAAAATACTGGTCTGGTACTGGTAATGTACAGTGTTCCACTAGGATGTCAAACTCAAATAAGCAAGGAGATTACTCTGATTAGCCACTGTCTTAGGAGATGTTAGGCAAATATTAACCCAATAGAAAAGAAAGGATTGAAGATAAGTAGTTTATTTATTTTTTTCCTATTCCTTTGGCAAACATGAGGAGGCCTCTAAGTAAATTCAAAAGGTTTTAAATTTCTACTTTGGTATTTCTGAGGGGCTCCAAGGAAAAGTTTGCCAACTGAGAATTACAACTCTGAGCAGTTGTGCTTGGGGAAGTCCTAATCCAGCAAAGTTTTGCTTTTACTTAACAGTCAGACTCAAATCTTTGATCGCTAGCCAAGAAAACCAGTAGTTCGTTAGTGGCTATCAATTGTCAAGTAAAATACACATTACAGAGAGGAAACCGTGTTGGGATAGAGTTATCTGGACAAATTAGAGGATGAGTTCACTTGATTGGGGTTACTGGGAGAAGTGGATATTGTGATATGAGCATGACTTAAGGAGATTAAACAAATACTGCTCTTTACAGTAGGCAGGAACATAATTTTTGGCAATGTTTTCAGAAGCCTGCAGACACTCTGCCACTACCATGTACACCACCTATGACAATGATTCCAAGGTATAGGCTGAGGACTACATGCATCAGAATCACCTGCAGTACTCTACAATATCAGATTCCTGTATTCTGCTCTGAGTTTACAGCATCAGTATCTTTTAGAGTGAGGCTTGAGAATCTGTTTTTAAAATCACTGTAGTATTCTCAGGTCCATTAACATTTAAGAATCACTGACATATAGAATACTATGTACTATATATAGCACTAACTTGCAAACATATGGGAGTTTATTTATGCAAAGAAGCAGGGATATAGATTTCAAGATGTAGAAATTCCATGGTATGCATATATCTCCTCATGGGAGGAATATAGAAATACATTTCTGCTTCAAAATAAACATGTATCTACTAAACTAATATACTTTTCATTTAGGTTTATCCTCCTTTAAGAAAATGGTTTTTGAATAGTTCTATACAGATGAACTAGAATGAACTGAGAATGAATAGATAAGCAGGAAGTTGAGGGAAAGTCTGATATTCACATAGCCTGTTTATAATTAAAGCCATAAATGTGGATAAGTTACATTCAATGGTATGCCGGTAAATGTTTAACAACTAGCACTTTAGGAAAGAGTCCAGAGTTGTAGAATTTGCTGATTTCTGTGGTGGGTAACACTGCTAAATTGGTTAATTTCAAGCTACTTATAGTTTAACAAATGGCTAGCAGTTCAGGTGAACCAATACCAGCCAACTCCACTAATTTTACATATGTACTGTTACTTATACCTACTTTCTCAAAACTAACATTGTAACTTTATTATATTTATTATATTGAACAGTAAATAGTGTTCTCTCTCAGCTCCAGTCAACATTCATATGTCCACGTAATTTTTCCCCTTTTCTTGCTGTTTTTAAATCATTATAATTTTGATATGTTAAGACAGCCAGTGAGCTGCTTTCTTAGAATTACACTTTCTTAATGTGTTTTGAAAAGGAACAAAGAGATCTTATACTAGTAGTGGAAACTAATAATAACTATAAGATGAAATAAAGTCATTTTTAGAAAGTATTTCTAAAACAAAATGGCGTCAATGTATTAGATACCATCTGATGCATTTTTTAAAATTCTCTTCTGAAAAATAATTTGGTTTGTAGACTTGAAGAATAAGGAGGTATCTGACTTAATTGTTAAAAAAAAAAAAAACCAAATAGCTATGCCAGATATTCATTGAGAAGTGGAAGTGATTCCTCTGGCAGTCGATAGGGCTGGCAGAAAAATAGTTGTATAGTTTTCCTCTGAAAAGAAAGGAAAGGCATGTAAGAAATTTGAGGGATTTTAAAATAGTACTCAAAGATATCCATCAGCAACTTTTCTGAGTTGGAAATTATCATGTGAGAAAGACACATATATTTTGAGAAAGCTCCCCATGATAATTCTGATTTAGTTATTATATTAAATCAGAATTAATATAACAATTAATTATATGTAAACAAAATATTATTTTTGTTAAGTATAATTATGTTAATTATATTTATGTTAATTATAATTATGTTGATTAATTATATTTATGTCAATTATAATTATGTTAATTATGTTTTGCTTTTATATAATTGTTATATTAATTCTGTTATTAATATATATTTTGTATATATATTAATAAAAATTATATGTGCAAAAAATATACATACACACATATATATATATATATATATATATATATATATATATATGCTCCATCTGCTTCTGCCTCTGCCTCTGCCCTTGTCTCTACCCATTGCACTTTCCCTTGAGAAAAACTTTGTTAGAATATAGGCAAATTACTGGATTTGAGTTTTGATTAATTTGGTTCTACTTAAAAATCTTATTTTTAGAGGAATTTAGGAATGAGGAATTTAATCTTTCAATGTGCCATTAAATTGTTCCTCTAGTGATTAATTCAGCTAAGCTAATATTGATTAATTGGTAGGGAAGGCTATTGTAGTAACACTGATTAAAAATGCCAACTATCCGGATTATATGTTCTTGTGAACTAAACTGTCTTGACCCAATTTTATATGTTGAAGCTCCAATTTGAATATGTTCACAGACATGGCCTTTAAGGAAGTAATTAAGGTTGAATGTGGCTACAAGGCAGGGGCACCCTAATCTGATAAAACTGGTGACCTTAAAAAAAGAAGAGACACTATGTTGTCTGTCTCTCTCTGCATCTGCACAGAAAAACGGTCATGTGAGGACATAGTAAGAAGGTTACCATATGCAAACTGGGAAGAAAGTCCTTATCAGAATCCAATTGGCTGGCACTTTGATTTTGGGCAGCCTTCAGAACTATGAGAAAATTAATTTCTGTTGTTTAAGCTACACAATCTGTGGTATTTTTGTTATGACAGCCTGAGAGGACTATTACATGTATGTTACGAAAGTGCATTTTTATTACTTTCAAAAACATAATTAAAAACAAGCTACATATTCTTTTAGTAACCACCACCATAACAATAATAGCTTGTATTAATTATATTGATTGAATTCTTTTTATCAGGCATAGTCTCAATTTCTGTGCTAACATTGACACATTTAATCCTCTCAAGGCTATTAAGTTGGTACCATTATTGTTTTCCCCATATGACCAAATAAAGAAATGGAGACAGAAGACTTTAAGAAATTTGTTCAATGCCACATACCACGGAAGTGGTGGCACGTGGATTTGAGCCCATAATTCTGGCTTAAGAGTTCAAGTAAGTATTTCCTCACTATACTTTCAGGAATAATATGTGACTGGTAAATAGTTATTTTTTGCTTATATAAATGTTCATTTCCTAAAAGCCAGCTCTTTATATAAATTGCCTTTCAACTTCCTCCATCAAGTTACCATTTGTCTGGGTCCATCTTGTGCTGCTGTAACAGAATATCTGAGAGTGGGTAATTTATGAAAAACATACAATACTATTATATGCTAATTACAATACTAATACTATAATATTATCATACTAAAGGAAACTCTCACCAATGCCATGACCATTTACATATGTCATGACAATGTCTAGAAGTTGCCCTATATGGTCTGAAAAGGGGAGGGACCTCACTTCTGTGAATGACCAAACCCTTTCCTGGAAAACTTACAAATACTCTACTCCTTATTTAGCAAATGATCAAGAAATAACCATAGAAGTATTGCCTATGGAGTAGCCACTTTTTTATTCCTTTACTTTTATAATATACTTATTTTCACTTTACTTGATCAGTTTGCTCTGGAATTTCTTCCTGCATGAAGCCAGGAATCCATGTAGCCTCCTTTGCTGAACACCAATTATGGGGTTCTCCTGTGACATCTTCTTTGGTGACCACAAAGGGATAATGGAGACCTCCACCAGGAACCCAGATTATGACTGATTGTTACCATCTGGACCTGACAGGAGGATGAGTCTCCCTTTGTCCAGATTCAACTAGCTACCCTTTTTCCCCTTCAAGTTTGGCTCCTCTATTCTTTCCTATGTTCTTTTAACTTTGGACAGACCAAGAAGTGGATGTGAGACTCTGGTCATCTCACATTGTCTATGTATCCTGGATAGCAGCATGCCTGGTCAGTCATATCTTTTGTAACTCCCCTTGTTAGTCCATCTCTTGAACCTTTTCTGTTTAGTTTCTAATGAATGGACATTTTACTTTTTTCCTCTTGGTGCTGAAATGCATGCTTGTGCTTATTTTATTGTCATGTTTGTGATCATTGCATTGGCTATTTGGGCAATTGTTTAAGGTAGGACACTTGATTATGAGGGGTTCCCTGTTCTACTGACCTTGGCATGCTAGAGCAATGTTGTTTGGTGGCCCAGATTGTGTTAGGTCTTACATTGCCTTTGGTGTTCACTATTGGTCAACCGCCCCGGATGCTCCGGGGTTTTTGGCATTTGGTATGGGGAATCTCATTGGCTTTGGTCCTGTTGACAGCCTCTGGGATGCTCTGGTATCTTCAGCATTTGCATTCCCTCTAGGATTGTGGGTGAGAGTTCCACCAAGGTGAATCTTGGTCTTTCCTTTTCTTGCTTTCTACCGCAAAATTATTTTCTGTTACAACACTTTTTCTTATTTTAACTTCATTTAATGCTTTGCTACACAAGGTGGGAAATTGCAGAGAAAATAATTGTGCTCTCTCTAGATGTAGAAAAAATGTTTGTGTCTAGTAAAGATACTTGTTAGACATGGGGAAAATATTAAGTCCTAAAGGACTCACCACTAGGGAGCCTTTTAGGGAACTGGAGCAAATTCAAATTAGAAAACAGAGGTTAGCCATGTGAAAAAACTCCCAATTCTGTCAGAGAAATAATTTGGATCAAACTATCTTTTATAAAATGATGAGTTTGTGTTCCTATATAATGGCTAGAGTTTCAAGATAAAAGCCACTGGATTTTTGTTTATGTGTGTATACATGTCTATATGTGTTTATGGATATGTGCATTTATTATTGTGTCTGTGGGGTACCAAGAAACTTATCAATAAAATAGCATTCATAAATTAAGTAAATAAGTCCAAGCATTTTTTAAGTTCACATGACTTAAGTTCACTAAAATTTATGGTTACTAAAAATTCATATATAATTCTGTATATAAAATGTGCCAAAGAATATGCTCTTATTGAAAAAAATTTTAGCCAATTCATATGTTATTTAAAGTGGAGTTAGAAATATAAAGTTAGGAAAACAATAAAAATAAAATAGAAGGAAAACAAAAACCAGTAAGTAGGGGATAGAGATGTGAAGAAAGTTGTGGTTATGAAAATGCATTTTTGGTAAGGAAGGTTACAAAGAAAATAAATTTTATGTTAGAATCTTACATGGTAAATTCCTGTCCTAAAGTAGAATGACTGATTATTTGTCTGAGTCCTATTTTTATCAGGAATAGGAAAGAAGAAAATATATGACAAATCAGAAAGTCCAATCATGTTATAGATGATTTACATAAGTCATAATAAGGTTACGACTAAAAGGGAATTTATTAAATATTGGGTATATATTTAAATTAGCCATAACTGAAAGTAAATTTATTTGTAATAGTCAATCTAAATTTTGGTCTCCTATGTTAAAACAAGTTTGTTTCATTTTTTAAACACATTGGATTGCTTTCAGTAAGACTGCAAGAAATACTGACTTTTAACTTTAAAATCTGTTTCCTTTTAAGTCTTCTCAGATGTATATCTGTTCCTTTTCCCTTGAAAAGGTCTATCTTTTGCAAGCAAAATGGCTTCCCTAGACAACTTCTGGGAAAAGCAAATGGTGCTCCCCTCATGTGTAGCTCAATTGCTAAGGCTTTAGCTTTTCATGATGGCAGCCTGGGTTCAATTCCTAACTTAGGGAATGTGTTCTTTCTGGTTTGATACTTGTGGGACTTTTGCTATTTTCTTGTTCTTTTTCCCTTTATAGACAGCTTCTGATTTCCTGAATTGAATTTTCTTTTCTCTGAGCTAGCTTAGGGGGTGATTGTAGATCTTGTATCAACCACTTGCCATCTCTTTGGAGGCACCTCATGTGTCTGTGGTGGAGTCATAATCTTAGTTAAGGCTTAAGGGTTTTACTTGGGAAAATACTTTTGAGACAAAAAAAAGGCTTTTCAGCTGTTTGTCCTGTTTAGAGTCTGGTATTAAGAGATTTAAATGGACTTTTTAAAAAGAGTGCTGTAGTTAAAAACCAGCTTAATTAAAAATGGGTATTCAAGCTGCCATGTATATATATTTAAAATATCTTTATGCTTTTTCTTTTCTTGGATCTTGTGTTTTTGATAAAAAGAGATTGTTTTTTTTTTTTTTTTTTGGTTTGTTTTTCTTCCCAGTTGACTGAATTATTTCTGCAGTCTTTCTTCTTGCCATTTTCAGTGTCCACATGAGAGAACCTAAGGTTTTGACAGTCTGGGACTCCTTGGGAAGAAAAGTGTAGGTGCCACAGACTCCATTTTGGGAAAAAAATCTGTTTTCTTCATAGAACCACAGGGATCGTGAGTGGCGAGAAACCTCTACAAATCTAGGACTTCGCTCTGTTTAGCATTGTGTTGCCCAAGCTTTTTTACTTTCAGGAGCATCAAAAATTAACTAACATTTTAAAACGCTTTTAACCTTGGTGTATAATAGTTAGACAGGAAATATACTTTAGGGGATGGCTAATGCCAGTTACTGAAGAATAGAATACTTCATTCTTTCCATGTTGCCTAAGAAAAGTGTGCTTTTGACCTCCTGGAAAATATGGAAACATTCTCAACTCCCACCAAGAGGTAAGACTCCCATGGGGATAAGCTAATTATAGAATGGGCTAACTGGCTTTGGGTTACCCACCAGCCTTGGGGGAATGCCCTTGCAATAAAATGCATAGCGAAAGCATTGCACTGTGTTATCCCATGGTGTTTGCCACTTTGGCGGGAATCAAGAATTCAGTTTAAAAATGGGATTCATGATTTTTGGGGGATCTCCTTTTGTTTTCTAGCTATGCTCACCAAGAGATCCCAGAAACTGCATGCTTTCTTGGTCTTGTTCCTTAAAAGGCTCCACCCTAAAATCAATAATCCAATTAAGAAATTTCCATGTTTAAGGAAATCTCTAGGTGTAAAAGTATCAAAATACAAATAAAAAAATACAAATTTAAATACAAATTTGGAACTTTAAAAATACAAATTTGGAACTACCTGGCTGACAGTTGTTTAGAACAGGGAACAGATAATCAGGAGACTGATGGTTTAAAATTAAAAAGAGAAACTTAACTGCAAATAAAAAACCTTATCAATATACCAGGTCTGCATCTGTCTTTGAATTTTTATGTGTCGTGTGTTTAATGTGTCGCTACCAAAATATATAAAAGAATGCTAATTAATTGGCTTTTATTGAAAGCATATAAATCAAATATTTTGTCAGAAAAATAAAAACTTTTAATGTCTTTTAGTTCATGTGACTCTAACAGTCTTTAGAAACAAAGACAGTTTAAAGATTACGGGTAAAATAAAAATGTCTCAAAAATTTAGATATTTGGTCTAAATTATGCTGGTCCTACATTAGATTTACTAAATGCTTTAAGTATATAAAACACTTTTACTACTTTTGATAATTTTTGACTTACCTGCTCTACAGCCATTAGATACTAGATAAGGAAGGCCTAGGGACATACAGGATTAGCAATACCCCTAGTTATGCTGGAAACAGTCAGAGGTCATCTGGAATTCTGTCTGGAAAGAGTCAGAGCTTATCTGGAAAGAGTAAGACACTCTGCTCCTGGTAAATAATTAAAACTGTTCACATTAAAAGTAATATAAAGTATGTGTTTTTGGTTAAAAAAAGTATAAGAATGTGTTCTTTTTTAAAAAATAAAGTAATTTTGTCTAATTTAGAGGGTTTAAGAATCATTTTAACTGAAGGTTTAAACAAGTTGTAGAAAGTTTATTAAAAAAATTAGCCTTTTAAAGAATTCTGTGTGTAAACAAGTCGACTAAAATTAAAAGAGTATTATTCATTTTTTCCATAAATTGAAGGTTAAAATAAAAGCATACTGATGCAGGTCCACTATTTGGGTCCATATGTCAGAATAAAAGAGTTTTGGGGAACGTTGATCTGCTCTTTAATACAAAATCATAAAGGATTAGAAAAGATTTATGAAAATCTTACCTTATGGGAATACTAATTAAACGTGGATAGATTTGTTTATAAGATTTTATTAAAAATTAGCTTTAGCATTAATGATGCACTAATGCAAAGATGGAATTCAGTTTTCTCTTTTGAATAAGATTATTTTATAATATTGAGAGACAATAAAATATTTTAGTTTGCCTTTTAAGTAAACTACAGGGAAAAAAGGGTGAGGGAAAAGAGACAGATTCAGTTGGGCTTGTGCTATTTTTATTGGATCTTGTTGTTTGAAAAGCTGAGCCAGCTCACTAATAATCAGTAAAGATTTTTGACTTTTTGAAATCTTTGAGTTATCATTTAGGCTAAATAAATGTCTTACAGTGACCTGGGATTCTATTGTATAATAGGAAATGTTTTAAAACTTCAGTATTTGACAAACTTTCCAAAACCAAATTTTGAATTAAGGTATTTTTTGACCTGATTAACACCTTTGATATTAGGTCTCTCAACATCCAAAAGAGAAATATTTGGATTATTTGATATATTAAAATCATACAAAGAGCATTTTCAAATATAAAATGGTGTTTAACTTTCTTTAAGTTATATTTATATAAATATGGTAATAGTATGTATTATAAAATTATATAAAATTTCTATAATTCTAATATGTCTCAGTATTTAGTCTCAGTAATATTTGTCATTGTTATATTAAATTGTTATCTACCACAGAAATTAACAGATTTCCTTGTTAATTGCATCTTAAGACTATGGCTGTACCAAGGCTTTTGTTATCCAGGGACAATTGTTGTATTTTTCTAATTCTTTTGAAAAGGCAGTTTATTCTTACCTATAGGAGTCTCACTCTGTCCCCAGGGTGGATTTCAGTGGCGCAATCTCAGCTCACTGAAACCTCCACCTCTGGGGTTCAAGTGATTCTCCTGTCTGAGCCTCTTGAGTAGCTGGGATTACAGTCACACACTACCACATCCAGCTAATTTTTTATATTTTTGGTAGAGATGGGGTTCTACCATGTTGGCCAGGCTGGTCTGGAAATACTAACCTCATGATCTGTCCACTTCAGCTTCCCAAAGGGCTGGGATTATAGGCATAAAGTGCTGCACCAAGCCTGATGGGTACTCTTAAACGCAAGTCTCTAATAACTTTGAAAACTGTGCCATTGAAATAGAGGGAAAAACTCCAAAACCCCAAAAGCAGCATAAAAAAAAAAAAAAAAACTTCCAAGAGTCTTAAAGAAAGCTAATATATTCATTACAACTATTGGCCCAATATTGGTCAAAACAATAGTTGATAGCATGGACTAAATTAATAAAAGACTGAAATCATCAAAGAATCCTTTTATAATTCTTTTTGCTTAAAATGTTTCTGATCCTTTCTGTTTTCTTTTTCAGAGTCAAGTTAAGTTTTTTCTTTTGAGCTCTTTATAGCTTTCAGCAACTGAGTAAAGAATACTACTGTAAGAAAATGTTGGAACATATGTCTTTCTATCTGCCTGATTTATCCAGAATTTGGAAAACATTTTTGAGTATTCTTAACTTATGGCAATATAGTTATCTGCATAAGTGCAGTAACAATGTGTTTTCTTTTGTAATGGGACACAATTGGAGACAATGGTTATTTTACCAACACGTTGACTGGAATGGCATGCTT
Source organism: Saguinus oedipus (assembly GCA_031835075.1). NCBI lineage: Eukaryota > Metazoa > Chordata > Mammalia > Primates > Cebidae > Saguinus > Saguinus oedipus. Next base: position 147,082,832 of record CM063170.1, read on the forward strand.
TCACATATAAACAGACTGCTTTAACGTATCAACGTTGACTTAAAGAGTCAATAAAAGCCCCTTGGGAAAACTGTCTTCATACTTTGTCTATGTAGTCCCTATACAGGGATTCCAACCTGTAGTAAGTAAAGAATGTTACTTTCTGACATGTCCAGGAGTTGCAAGTTATCTTGGGACCTCAAAGGAGAGGAGTTCACCCAGCTCCTACAAATATTTGTAGGCATAGATAAATCTGGTGCTGAGCGCAAGGCTTTTAAAAGTCTAAGCTGAATAATAATAATAAGGATAATAATGAAACTCATTTTGTGAACAATTCAGTCCTACCATGATTTGTCTTTGGTAAAAATGAGGGACAGGAGAGAGAAAAATTATGTTTCAAAAAAATTATAGTACACTTGTTGTTAGATTCTACTCTGGCCTATTGTTTTTGAGTTTATATTATTTTATGCATATTGGACTGACTCATAAATTATTTCCAGGCTACAAGTCCACAAACTAACATTTTAAAATTTTTCTTCCATCTTTCTGACTAAACTCAATATTATTACTACTACCTTTTCTGAGGCCTTGCAAGCTACAGCTTATTCCTTGTGATACAGGCAAGAAAAACAAGAAACAGATTGCCACTGCCTTCCTTCTCTATAACTAAAGATGCTTCAATTCTAACATCTGGATAAATTGTGCCCAACATTAATCTTTGCTTTTCTTCTATTTCCGTTAAAAAAAAAAACCTTTTGTTAAGAATCTGCTTTGCTTTGTATTTCAAACAGGAGACTGATTTTCTAGCCTATTCACTTAGGTTTCAAATGGCACCTTATTTCTTCTTATAAGCATTGCTAATCTGGGCTTAAGCATTTTATTATCACTAGGAGCTATTTGAATTAAAAAAAATAATTATTTGCTGTATTTAACAGGGGTTCAGACAGCTAAAGTTTATGTTTTGTACGCTACAACAGTTCCAGACAAAAGTGATAATTGGCCCAAGGTTTCCAGGCTTTGCCACTGCACAAAAGATCATGTCCCTGTAAGTCATTAGATTCAGAAACAAAAAGTTTCTGTGCCTACAGAGCAGGTAGGGACAATGGCCCTTGTTCAGCATGAAGCAGTCACAGAGAACACACACTCATCCTTCTACAGGCCCTTAAGATTAAGAAGGAGTATGTAGTACGTAATCTCTGCGATGGGGGTAAGGGATAAGATAGGTGCTTAGCAAAACTGGTTTCACAGAATAAGGCCACAAAGACCCTGCTGATAAATCAGGATGTGGTAAAGAAGCTGGGAAAATCAGTGAAAACCAAGATGGCAATGACAGTGACCTGTGGTCATTCTCACTGCTCATTACATGGTAATTATAATGTATTACCTTGCCAACAGACACTCCCCCCAGCTCCATGACCATTTACAAATGCCATGGCAATGTCTGGAAGTTACCCTACATTGTCTGAAATGGAAGGAACCCTCAGTTCTAGGAATTTCCTGCCTCCTTCCTGGAAACTCATGAAAAATCAACCCCTTGTTTAGAATAAGATCCAGAATAACCATAAAAATAGCCACTAGCAGCCCTCAGGGCTGCCTTACCTATGGAATAGTCACCCTTTTGTTTCTTCACTTTCTTTTCTTTTCTTTTTTTTTTTTTTTACTGCGAATATATTTTTTATTTAGTCATTCTGTTTACAGTTGAAACTCTGGAAATTCAAAATTAACGTCCTTGCCCGTGAGCTTCTTATAGACACCAGAAAAAGTTTCAACCTTGTGTTCCACATTGTTCTGCTGTGCTTTGTCCAAATGAACCTTTATGAGCCGGCTGCCATCCAGTTTCACGCGGATTCTCTTGCCCACAATTTCACTTGGGAAGACCAAGTCCTCAAGGATTGCATCGTGCACAGATGTCAGTGTACGGCTCCTGGGACGCTTTTGTTTATTTTTGTACGGCTTTTTCGAGTTGGTTTAGGCAGAATTCTCCTCTGGGTGATAAAGAGAACATGTTCCCCACTGAACTTTTTCTCCAATTCGCGTACTAGCCGGACTTGGATTTTCTGGAAAGATTTTAGTTGAGGAACAGGAACAAAGATTATGATAGCTTTCCGGCCACCACCAACTTCAATTTCCTTGGCTGCCATAATATTCAGCTCCCTGAGCTGAGCCTTGAGGTCCGAGTTCATCTCCAGCTCCAGAAGAGCCTGGGAGATGCCGGACTCGAACTCGTCTGGCTTCTCGCCATTGGGCTTCACGATCTTGGCGCTCGAACTGAACATGGCTTTCTCCTTGGTGAGTGCCGACTTAGGAAAAGAACCAAATCTCGCGAGAGCACGTCAAAATCCGGCGGCGGTTCACTTTCTTAATATGCTTGATTTCACTTTACTCTGTCGATTTGCTCTGGAATTCCTTCCTGTGTGAAGCAAATAACCTATGTGGTCTTCTATGCTGAATCCCAATTTTTGGGTTGACCCTATGACAGCCCCACCCCTGTGGCAGCTTTCTGCTTAAGTCTAAGGCTGTCTGAGACATCCTTTGAGATCTCGGAGGAGGTAGCCATGCCTCCTTAGCTCTTGTACTCTATGCATCTGCAGAATTAGACTCCATGGATGCCACCAAGGCTCACTGCTTGCACCCTTTGTGGTGGTGACTCCAGCTACACCTGGGCCCACTGAGCTAGAGCTCCCATGGTGAAGGAGTGCTGTGCAGAATGCAGAGAGCAGAGACGCTCAGTGCCCCTGGGAAGTGAGCTCCAGGATCACACGGAGGACCTGGGTCTCTTTCCAGAAAATGTTCTGCCTGTAAGGCGCTAGCACTCTGGGCCTGGAATGGGTGTGGCAGCTTGTAAAGTTTCTGAAGTACCTTTGGGGTAATTCTCCCATTTTCTTGAATGAATAGCACCTGGCTTCCTTCTCTACATACTAAAATGACCAGAGGTCACTTTCATTGCCAGCTTGGTTTTGGCAGATTTTGGCCAGCTTCTTTACGGCATCCTGATTTATCAGCAGGATCTTTGTGACCTGTATCTTGTGAAACCGGTCCTGCTGAACCGTTCTTTATCAAATGGTTGCCTGGCCACACCCTTGGTTTTCTCTTCTAAACACACTTTTTTTATTCTTTACATGGTCAGCCTAAGAATTTCCCAATTTCTTACATTCTGCTTCCAATTATAAATTCCATCTTTAAATCACTTTGCTCTTGCGTTTTACTATAAACAAATAAAAGAAGTGACACAGCATGTTGAATACTTTGCTGATTAAAAATTTCTTCATCAGTTATCCTACTTTATCCTTCTTAGTTCTGTGTTCCTCGAAGTCCTGGGACGTAGACATAATCCAGCCAAGTTCTTTGCCACTTTGTAACAGAGTTGGACTCTCCTCCAGTTTCCAAGACCTCATTCCTCATTTCTAAGTCCCCATCAGAATTACCATGGCCTTAACTGTCAATATTTCTATCAGTATTCTGGTCACAATCACTTAAGTAATCTCTAAGAAGAATGAGGTTTTCCCTACAGCTCTTCGCTTCTTCTGAGCCCTCACCAGAATTGCCCTTAATGCTCTGTTCACGTAAGTACAGGCTTTTTCTAGCATTCACTTCAAAACTGTTCTGGCCTTTACTCACTGCCCAGTCCCAAAGTGGCTTACACATGTAACTGGGAATTAAGTTTTCAAAACATGAATTTTAGGGGACACATTCAGACCATAGCACCATATATCCATGTTATTCTCACAGGAATGGAAGTAAAGCTTAATATTAGAATTATACCTATGCTTCTTCAAAATCCATCTTTTCTGACCCGCATCTTAAGTTGAGCCAGTGAGCCCCTGTTGCTCACAGGGAAGCATTACATATATAACAAGAGTGCAGGGGAAGAAAATGTTTGAGAGCCATTGGTTGATATCATTAGATATTTTTATTAATCATGAGGGGCCTAAATGAAATTCCAGCTCAGAAGTTCTTCCTAGTTGAGGAATCCTTAGAAGCTTCATTACTTGAACAAGCCAGTATTTTTTAATGGCCAGCATTACTAAGCAGTATGAGTGAATCAGGAAAAGCAAATCAAAATTTGTCTTCTTTGAGTTTCCATCAGAGTTAGTGAGAAAATTCTAAGAAATCTTACAGAACAAATAAATTTTAAAGTAAAGAAACACACCTCAAGGTTGAGACAAAAATAATTTAAGGCAAGACTCTATTGCCCAATGATCTGTATTATTTGATATTAAATATAAATTTTACTTTTCCATAAAATATTTAAGGTGGATTTTAAAACAAACATATATGTCACTATAAATATGTATGTTTCATGTATATTCCTGTTTGTGGCAGCATTATGAATAAAAAGTGAAGTCAGAAAGGCACAGGGAAAGCAGTATTTTGCCCACCAGAGATAAGAGGCTTTGTGGAAGTACACATTATATTGGTTCTGGGATTCCTTGTTTTTCAGGGAATGAATACTCGAATAGGTTGCATTGATCTCCTTGTTGGTATTACTTACTTTATCACTTTGGAATAGATTTTATTGTCCACACTCTGGTTAACATTCTGCTGTGGAACAAAATGGTTGATTTCTAAAAATGAATGATGATAGGTTTATAGGATTTCAGCAGTTTACTCCTGTATAATCTTTTCTTGTGGCTTCTCACTTTCCCTCACAAGCTATGTGATTGCAGTGTCCCACACACTCTGGCTTAGTGGAAAGTAAGAAGTGCTGACTGCTGTGTTTTTTTCCCTATATTATCTGAATCTACATAGAATCAATCTTATTATCCTTCCCTCTCTTCCTCTCTTTCTCTATTTCTCTTACACACACACACACACACACACACACACACACCCTTACTTAAGTTTCCTGGATAAAACAAAGGGTGACTTCAGTGGTCATCAAGATCCTTCCTGTGTTTGCTATATTTGGCATCTTCCTACTTTATTCCTTCTGGCTCCTCAAACCCTTCTGACGCCCTGACTTGCCCATTTGCTTGAACTCTGAACCTCCTGTCCTGTCATCCTTTGTGTAACAGTCACACTCTTGTCTCTGACAGTGAAAGGTCTTTGGTGTCTTTGGGGATTCTTATTTTCTTTCCTTTTCCTTCTTCTTCTTTTTTATTTTTATTTTTTGCAAAGAAAAATCTATCCAAACATTTATTATTTATTTCAATAATTAGAATTTAGTTCATTAAAATTATAAGTTCAAAAACTTAGATATTCCTTAAGAGCAATTTCTGAATTTTTGCTTGCGGATTTTACTATTGGAATTTATAAGTCTAGCTATTTTTAACCATCATATTTATTAAGTACTTTCAGAATAATATTTGGTGCAATTTCAAATTTAATTAGCAAAAACCTTCAAAGATATTTAGCTAAATTTATAAATTAAATATATTTAATGTAATTCTTAAGCATTTCCATTGTCCAAAAGGAAAGTCATGTTCAAAATAAAAAGATGTTAGTTTCCCATAGTAAATAATTTCAATTGATATGACAAATGTAAAAATACTTTTTATTTTCCTGCTATTTACATAAAATAGTATAACCTTAACTAAATTCTGTCCCCTGACACCTCATCTTAAGAGACGGTGGCTTTCTTCTTGGGTTCTAGTTGGCTGTCATTATGCTGTTGAATGTTTTCCTGAGGGGAAAATTCCATATAAATATGATGTTATCCCATGTATTTTTTCCCTCAGTTTCTGCCTGTTTTTGTTCTTTCCTCATTGCTTTCAAATAGTTGTTTTTTAATAACTTGTCCAAGTTTTTCATTGTTTTCTGTGGGACGGTTAGTCCGATACCAACTACTTTGTCTTCACCTGAACTGGACCTCTTGAACCAGAGGCTTTTGATTTTTTACCTGTTCAGTGATTATTAGGTGAAGGCTGGGAAAATAAAGTTGTCCCAGATAAATACCCAACAACAAATTATATCTTATTTCATAAGCAAAGCTGGAAACTTTAAATGGAGCATACATACTTACTATGTGTCATACCAATAATGTAAAATATTTGAAATTCGATTTTGTTACCTGTAAAGCTTTTAGTCTACTAGTAAGACTATGTTGGCATGAAGAGAGAAGCTGCCTTTCGACTGTGTGAGCAGCAGTTCTCTTGAGTTGGCAGTGGCACATAGTTGGCTTTTTGAAACTGTGACCCAGAAAAAGTGTGATTTGTTCTTCCTCAGGTTGCCTAGATACCTGACAAATAGCAAAGTATTATCCCTTCAGTCTTCAGTAAGTAATGGCTATGTCTCTAGTGTGCTGAGATACTTATGCAGACATTAGTAACTATGAATTTTATTGGTTTAAAATTATAGTAAAATTTGTTACTGCTGCATTTGAAACTTATATTTTTAAAAAGTGCTTCCTTAAAAGTTATAAAGAAAAAGTAGTAAGAAACTAGTACAGAGAGGGATGTGAAGGAGATCATTTTCAATGAGACTCAACACATAAAATATTTCTGAGAAAAGGGGAAAAAGGTAGGAAGACAGGGTAGTTAAGCCCTTTTGTGGCTTAACCTAAGCCAATTTTGCTGGCCAACAATATTAGCCACCTTAGGTGAGGAGATACATGTGGTTTCTCCATGTTCCCTTTTCATCTTAATGCTACCAGTTGATATTTTACTATAAAAGCAAGTCTTTGACCCAGATTCTGCTTAATGTACATCTACTAGCAAATAGGGGAAACTATGGTCGTTTATTCCTGTTAACTTTGTCCACCTCTGTTCTCTGCTCCTCTGGCAAGAATATCATGTGAAAGATTCACACTTAGGTCAGCGTATCAATACTTTGATGGCAGGGTCAGCCAACACTTATTTGGGCAAATGACAGAGTTGTCCTTGAAGTAGAATGATCCAAGGCTTTTGGAACTCTGAATCTCAAGTGATTTATAATTTGATTTGGTTGTTTTTTTATGCCTTCTTTGTTTATGCTCACATCCTTTTTTTCTAGACAATCATATATCTCAGAACCTATTCATTTCAACAAGGAAAACTTATTGATAAGCTTTCTTACATGAAAAAAACTTCTTGTAAAGATTTTGATAAAATATGATAAAATACTTGAGGTACTTAAATATACTTCCTGAGTGTGGATTCCTCTTTAATTTATTTCAAATGTTATTAAATGCCCCTCTCATGAGGATTCAAGTCAAACTATACATGTTGTGTTAATCCATTTTCTGTTGCATAATGGAATACTGCAGACTGGGTAATTGATAATGACAAGACTTTATTTCACTCACGGTTTTGGAGGCTAGGAAGTTCAATAGTAAGGGGCAGGCATCTGGTGAGTACCTTCAGCTGCATCATCCCATGGTGAAAGGGCAAAGGACAGGAGAGTGCATGTAAAAGAGAAAGGCACCAGAGGCTAGACTTGCTATATAACAACCCACTTCTGTGATAACTATCGTACTTCCTCAATATTGACATTAATCCTTTCCTGAGGACTTTACCCTCATGACTCAGTCACCTCTTATTAAGCCCTACCTCCTAACACTGGTCCATTGGGGATTGGATATCATGTTTTGTCAGGGGACATATATGAACCACAGCACTTGCATGTATTATATATTACACTGCTTATTATTTTTTTTTGACTGGAGTCTTGCTCTATTGCCCAGGCTGGAGTGCAGGGGCACAATCTTGGCTCACTGCAACTTCCACCCTCTGGGTTCAAGTGATTCTCATGCCTCAGCCTCCTGAGTAGCTGGGATTACAGCGCCTGCCACCACACCCTACTAATTTTTGTATTTTTAGTAGAGGCAGAGTTTCACTGAGCATGGTGGCTCATGCCTGTAACCCCAGCGCTTTGGGAGGCCAAGGCAGGTGGATCGCCTGAGACAGGAGTGTGAGACCAGCCTGGCCAACATGGTGAAACCCCATCTCTATGATGGTTTTAAAAAGCAGTTTACTATACAGATAATACCCCTAATCCCAATCAGATTTGTCTAGAATTTCTTAGCTCAAATGAGTAGATTTGAATTACCACTTGTGCACTGAGGGTAGGTAGATATTACAAATGAATAATTAACTGCTTCTCAGAGTGGAGGGGAAAAATATCGATTCTTCTGAGTTCTCAGCTGGGGCCTCTGTAATAAAAGATGGATTAAGAAGAGAAAAGCATACATATTTATTTCATATAAGTTTTACATGATGCAGGAGCCTTCATAAAAAAAGGAGGACCCAAATAAGTGATTAAATCTGAGTGTTACAATGATAGGTTTGGTAAAGAGTGGGGAGTTGTGAAGAAATATGACAGGACAAAGGGGATATGAATGAGGGATATTATAAGGTGGGGGGAACTTGCAGGCCTCTTTGTTTACATTTCTCCACGTGTCCCCCTGTCTTTGGCAGTAAGAATGCTTATTTTCTCCAGGTACAGGAAGGGTACCTGTCTTATGACCTGTTTCAGAGAAAGGTCAGAAAGTCCTTCCTGCACAAGCCATTTCTGAAATTCCTTCAACTTAAAATATTCAACATGCTAAGGTGCAATATTTTGGGGTAGCATGTCCTGAACCCTGCCATCTGCTAGAATTAAATATAGATTCATGATGTTTAACAGCAAATGCAGCCACTACCAATCAGAATTTTCAGTTAAGATATAACATGTTACCTTTTCCTTAGTCTTTCCACAGTTTAGTATCAAACATTTATTTTATTTAAACATCTAGGTAATAAGTAACATTCTCCATTTTCCATCTATGACAGCAGATTCAGAGAATACACATTTGACTTTGCAGTCATTAAAAATTTGTTGGGTTTTGCTTTTTGTTTTTCCTAATGAAGGTGAATAAAGTGGGAGGAGGTTCAGTCCTACATATTACGACTTTAAAAGATGTCAGTATTTCAGATGATTGCTTAGAAGCTGTAGCAGTAAAGAGACCACCTATGAGGAAAATAGAGATAATTACAAACAACAATCACAGCTGTTAACAGCAGCACTCATAACACATCCTCAGCATGAAAAGGTTGTAACTAATGCATCAGATGTTTAGTCATACTCAGTCACTGTGCTGAACCGAGTCTAGACAATGTAAAGACAAAACCAACACTGAAAGCATAAGAGGTCAGAATCACAGTCCATAATTTACATTGCATGAGAAGTTTTTAATCATTTCAGAATTAGGACCCAGAGGCTTAGTTTGCATAAGAAATATATTATCCAAAGGTTACATATCAATCAGCTCTGCAAAGTTTCTTACCATACTTTAACATTTCCTATAGATGGCACTTCAATCATTATGCTTATTTTTCTCAACTGCATAAAGAACCACCCTTCACTGCAGAATACTGTGCTCTGCATTCCAGAGTTCCAAAGTCATTTAGGAAACACTTCGTCACTCTTGGACAGGGACATATAACTTTTAGTAGCCAAAGACTGAATTATGGTGGACTCTTATCCAGAAAAATAATTATGATTTATTTAAGAATATTAATTTTTGGAAACATGTATTCATTTCATTTCCTGTAAAGTGTATTTATTATTGGGATTGTTTTGTAAATGTCTGTTTCCTTCTAATTTCCTTTGCATTAATTTCATACCCAGCCCACAGGATAACCAGCAACCATGACAAATCAAGTAATATAAAAATAAGCCATGTATAAAAATAATAATTGCATAAGTCTAATAGATTAATTCAAGTTCTGAGAAAATCACATATAATTTAAATAAACATCCTTCATACTACTTTGAAATAACCAGCATAATCAGAATATACTAAAATTTAGAAATTAGGTGGAGCAAGATAGTATTGCCATTGCTTCTTCACTCTGTGTTCCAAATCTGAAAATCCTGTTAACATAAATTATATGCATTTGAAATGTTGACTGGCACCAAAAAAGGTGTCTGTTCTTGGCAAAGCGTTAATATATAATGTGTTTGCTTAAGGGACTCTGAATTGCAGAGAAATATTGATCAATTTAGTTTTTGTTTGAAGCGAATATGGGTTATCTGGTGTGCAGTGAGATTAGTTGGAGGTAGCTAGTTGAGAGACAAAAGCATATGGATTAGTTGAAGCCTTGGCTATAAATGAGTTGCATGGGGAAATGTATAGAGGAACATCTCCTATCCTAAGAAAAGAGAAAAACAAATAATGTGTTTTGACTTAGATAACTTAAGGGAATTCCTGTATTATAACTTTTGTTTTCTCTTAGAAGAAAGATGAGGTGAATTTTAAAACCCTAGCAATTTTTTCTTAGAAGTCTGGAAAGTAGTTCCATCTCTTTTTCAAACCTTAATTTGTTGATCTTTTTTCCCAAATCTATTTTATCTCCTGCTAATGGTGATTTTGGGGGAACTTAGTAGAAAAGCTTAATTTTGCCTTATGCCCAAACCCATGACAATGTGAAAATGTGCATGAGTGAGGTGATGAAGTTTAAATAACTGCTTTCTTACTTTCATGCTTTTCCCCATCTTTTATATGTGACAGTTAGTCAAACAATTAGGAAAGTTTTGAAGATCTCCAAAAATAATAATGCCTTCTACCTATAAAGTATATTAAGTTTTCTTAGCACTATCACATATAATAAATATTATACTTGATCTGAACACTAATCCTGAAAGCAGAAAGGAAAGATATTCTCATTATTAAGAAAACACTAACACTAACAACCTCTCACATTTGTAGAGCATCTGATAATATGCAAAGTGTTTTCACATGATTTTCTCATTCCAGCTTTGAGCAAATTATTAGAGAATCAGGACTATTTGCAGTAGAATAAATATGAGTAGTCAGTAGTCACAAAGTTTGCTCAAGGTCACTTATGACCAAACAAGTATAAACTAAAATCATTAAAAATTTTTTTCACCTATCAAATAATTGAGAGAATAATACACTCAATTTTGTCAAGGGCATGTGGTGGCAAAAAAGCTACTGTTATACATTGCTGGTAAAGTTATAATTTGTTATACTCTTTCTGGATGACATTTTGACACTAGAACTTTATTCTGAGGAAAAATGGGAGATCTAAACAAAAGTGTACATGTAAATGAATTCATTACGGAGTTATTTATAATGTGGAATATTAGAAATCACATTTATTTGGGCAAATGTAATTTAATGCTGTCATCTTGGAACATGTGGAGACCTTGGAAATGGAGGCCTTATTAAAGAAACAAAAGATGGAAGAAGCCTAGGGTCAGAGCTGCCTTAATTGTCTGTATTACACACTCCTAGAGTTTATATGAGAACAATAAAATGCTTGTGTAAGTCACTGCATTATTCTTTTAAGACTATTGTTTCAGCAAGATCCAATTCTAACTGGCATATTTATACTTGTTTGCTTTTGTATATGTGAATACACATATTTAATATTTTTAAAGTTGTATTTTGGGAAACCTCTCAGTGCTTTTATTATAAACATAGAAACTGTGTTACTAGAAAAATTGCAGGGATAGGTCAGACGCCGTGGCTCATGCCTGTATTCCCAGCTCTTTGGGAGGCTGAGGCAGGTGGATCACGAGGTCAAGAGATTGAGACCAATCTGGCCAACATGATGAAACCCAATCTCTACTAAACATACAAAAATTAGCTGGGCGTGGTGGGACACACCTGTAGTTCCAGCTAGTTGGGAGGTTGAGGCAGGAGAATCACTTGAACCATGGAGGTGGAGGTTGCAGTGATCTGAGATCATGCCACTGTACTTCAGACTGGGAAGACAGCAAGACTCTAACACACACACACACACACACACACAAAATTGCAGGGATGAGCCCAAATGGTAACAAATGACTTGGTAGCTCATTGCAAAATCAACAGATACTAAAAACCTAAAGTTATTTTTAAAACTATTGGAATGTATTTCTCTGATTAAACTAGTTTAGGTAGTATCTTTTATTCTAATCTAAGACTTGATGATCCTGAGATTTATTTTAGCTTTATGAATCTATGGTTGATGTAGCAGCCACATTTATTATTTGAAGAAAGTGAGAAAGATGGGGTTAAATATTCCTCAGAGAGAAATTGAAGTTTTAATTATTATAGGTTACAAGGTATTATGTTATAATTATTATATATAATAATAATTATTAAAATATATAATAATAATTATAAGTTATAATTATTATATATTTTAATTATTTAATTATTTATTTCCTTCATATTATATATCATAATATGAGGAAAAGAGACATTAAACAGTTCAATTCCAAGCCCAAGAAATTTTCATTGAATGTATTAAAATAGAAAAGTGTGCTTAGTCAATTAGGAAGCTCTCGGTGTTTGTTTTCACTGGGCAAAATTTTGGCCACTCAGGTTGTTATAATGCTTCCAAATTAATGAAGAGAAAACTTTCCTTTAAATATTGAGTAATGCTCCCTTGGCTTCCACTTAAGACTGATGCTACAAAAACTATGTAACATTTTTCACTAATCTACTACCCATGCATATTCGTTGGTATAAATTAAAGGCCATCCTCACAGTTACTGAAATCTGCAAAGTTAAATTCAATGTGTTGGGCTGTAGAAAATTCCAATTTCTTCTTTTTGCCTTATTACAGTGAAGATAGCTGACATTTTAACTATTAAAGCAGCTCACTTAAAGAGTACAGTGTTTGTCTTCTACTTCAGGTGTCCTTTCTGACCTCTCAGAAGACACTGTTTTTATGATAATCCTTACACTACTTTACCTTCCTATAGCATCTTATATTACTTAATGCTCTCTCCTTTCTTTCTCTCTTTGTTTCCTCTTTTGTTTTTGAGATAAAAATGTTGGTGCTATTACAGATAAAAACAGTGGGAGATGTGGCTTAACTTGAGCAGCCAGTTGGGCACAAAACACTCCCAAAGGAAGCATTTACCCACCTGGACACTGGCAGAGATGAACCTGCTGGGCAGTCTGTTCCTGTTACGCTTACCACACTGTGGGGAGCAGAAATGGCCTCTTTATTTTAAGAGGGCTTGGTGGATCCAAAGGAGAGCTCTGCCCTTCTGAAAACACTCTCAGCTTTTGGTTTCTGTCTCCGCACCTCTTGTCCATCTAGTTTCTTTCTTCATTGCTGCCTCCTCTTTCTCTAGCTTGCTGTTCTGAGAAATGGCCATTCCTGAGGTTCAGTTTTCTTTCTTATACCCTCTCCTTTAGAGTTTTTTTTTTTTTTTAAATTTGTAGTTTACCTATTAACTCTATGAGGGAAGGCAACAAGTATATTTCTCCAGCTCCAGATTTAGGGTTCCTCACTGGAAGTCAGTTCACAAAACGTGATTTTAAAATTAAATGCATTATCTTTTCCCTTAGAAAAACATCCCTTTGAGGTCCACTTTTTTTTTTTTCTACTGTATCACCACTTTCCAGCCACCCAGACTCAGAAAGTCTGATATCCTCTCCTCTAATCAGGCATTCCTTTGCCATGTCTCCTGAATCCATCCTTTCCTTTACATTCCCACTGATAGATACTGCGCCAGCTCCATCCGCTGTGAGATCAATCAATTGCACTGAATCTGAAACAGCCACACAAAGATTGGGTTATACTCCCTGTGCCTTCAGCTTCTCCTTCTTCTAGTTCACCCTGCATCCATCAATCTTCTTTGAATTTAATCTCCCACGAGTTGGAGATTAAATCCCTTTCTTCTGCATTAGAGGGCTCACACAATTTACCTTTTATAAACCTTTTGAGCTAATCTACTTTTCTCACACAAACCTTTTAATCCAAAACAACTTATCTAATCACTATTCCTTTAATGTTGTTTTCCTCCATGTCTTTGCTCACTTAGTTTTTCCTACCCAGGGGATCTTCAACACATTTCTCTATCAAAATCCTCTTCTTTGTAGACCAAAACATTTCTCTATCAAAATCCTCTTCTTTGTAGACCAAATTAAAACTTTTAAACTCAACAATGAGTTTTTATAGCACTTTTTTTTAGCAATCAGTTTTATGGTATTTTTGCCTTTACATCTTTCAGTATTTCTTGTTTCTAGTTAGATTATAAGCTACTTGTGGGAAGGAAGTTTACTTATATTTGCTACAGCTAATAGGAAAGTTCATCATGTGGAATTATCAGTTGCTATCTGGAGATTTTCTTCTATTATAAAGTTTTTCACCTCCCACTTGAGGTTATCTTCTATTTGGAAACTTTTCACCTTCCTCTGAGGCTGTTTGCTAATACATAACTTTTCACTTTCCTTTGCTGCTTTGCTTACTTTGTATGAATAATGAATAATCCTGGATTTTGTTATTTAATATAGCTACCTAAATAATAGAAACGAATTTTTCTTGATGATATATACTTGATGACATATGTACTTAGGTTTTTCCCCACTTGGGGTGCCAATTCAGTCCATTATTACTTTTATTCCTCATTATATTTTCTATTTTAATTTAAATGGTCATATAGTAATTGTACATATTTAAGGGATACATAGTGATGTTTGGATATTTTTAAGGTATCATGACCAGACCAGGGTAATTAGCATATCCATCATCTCAAACATTTATCATTTCTTTGTGTTGGGAGCATTCAATATCTTTCTTTTAGTTATTTGAAATTACCTATTATATACGGTAATATAGTATATGGTTAATAGGATAACAATGTAATATATAGTTATATAGATTAGGATATAGTTATCTTATATAATAGAATATATAGGACTCTGTAACTGTACATTACATATACTATATATAACTATATCCTATATAATTAACTATAATATGTAGTTACATAAACTATATGTTAAATATAACTCTCTCTATATAATATATAGTTAATTATATATGATAAAGAATATAGTGATCCTATGGTGCTATAGAACACTAGATCTTATCTTCTTATTTAGCTGCAAATTTACATTCTTTAATAAATCTCTTTCTATACCACCCATCTATTCCACCCTTGAAGGACTCTTAGGGCCTTTAGAGTTCTAAGGTTGTATTTATCTTTGGTAAATAATATCATCATGCTTAAAAACATTCTACCCCAGGAAATCAGCCAAACAAATTTCTTTTTTGTTTAATCACATGTAAAATTCCCAGATTTAAAATATGTTTGCTTCATAAGAAAATTCTTCTGTTACAACCTATGAAGCTTTAAAGAAGTTTCCAAGATTAAAAGTAGCACATAGGCAACCCAGAATCCAGCAAAACTAAGAAAAGCGCTTTTCCCAAAAAGATAATGTGGTTATCTTGGGTCTTGGAAATGATCTCCATGATCACCCCCATTCCATAAAGTGATGTGTGTTGACAAAGAGGCTAACAGCAGATTCCCTTCCAGCTTTGAAAGCAATGTTTGGAAGCTGGCAGTATGAAAACCAGTAAAGTAAAAACAGTTGTTTAATTAAAAAACCACATTGTTTACATTTCAGCATCAAGTCAAAATTTGTTTGAATACATGGAAATCATGTTCTAAAAAGTAGCTTAAAAATAAATAAATAAATAAGCAGTTTACATATTTTGCAGTGCTTATGCTATTCTTTTGCCAAAGAGCATAGGACAGCATGACCAGCAAGTGATACAGTTGTGGAAAGAGAAAGCCCTGCGTTCTCAAATGTGAAGTCATTTTGACTTTTATATACTGAGAGCAGCATTGAATTGCAGCCAATTCAGAGTTGTAAAGATCTATAGAATTCTCTTTAAAATAATTTTTATTGATTCATCCGTAAGCAGAAGTATGAAAATCCAATTTTCCATGAACTGCTTTCACCAGATATTTGTGAAAATATTCCATCAGAAATGCCTCTCTTTTCTATCTCTTCCCAGATGACTGCAGCATATAGACAATCTAAGCTCAAGTCAATTAAAACATAACTATCCACACACTTCCCAATAACAGATGAATGTGGATTCAAGTCCACCCTTAAATTATAGCACAGTTTTCTAGCACATACTCTGACTAATTGATAAACATCATCTCATAAATAGCAAAGAGGGGCTCTCTCAAGTAGCTGTGTCTGGGTTAAAATACTGGGTATATGGATCACCTTTGATTGTAGTGGTGACCTAGGAAAAATATTGGTCTCTAATTTTTGGAACTTAAAAGTATTTGCTTGAAGAGCAGTTTTGACATCTAGATTTCATTTCAGGACTCTACAAGACATTTTTGTAATACATCAAATCCAAGTCTGAAATCATTTCTGTGGCTGTTTATGGCTACTGTCTCAGCCAGTCCAAATGAAAGTTAAAGCTGATACTTCCATGTAGCTTCCTATTCTAAAGTCAGGCAGTTTTCTGCTGTTGGGCAGTTTGCGACTTGTTAAACGCCTTGGTGTATTGCCTGCAATCTGTGTGTTGATTGCTAAGGTTTTCAGACTTCGTTTTTGAAAAACTTTGGATTATTTTATTTGCAAGTACTACTTTTAATCGATCATGTTCATCATATACTTAGAAATTAAAGATACAATATAGTTTGAGATATTGCTGAACAAAAGGCAAAAATCAAACGTTTAAGTAAATAGGTGAAAGGTCTGGCTCCTAATGATTTACTTATATAAGTGAGCTTCTTAAACATAATTACTGAGAGTCATTGTGTCAGGTACTTTGCTAAAGTTATATCACATATATGTCATGATGAGTATAAAATAGGGGTAAGCACACCGTGTCATGGACATCTGCTACTTTTTGAATTGCCTTCATCTTTTTCTTCTTAAAACTACCCGTTGGAATAATTCTGGTGGTATATTCTATAATTGTGTCTTCATCTCCTTTTGATATAGATCAAATTCACCAATCTGTACCTAATTCCACTATCCAAAGTTATTGTCTCAAGGGTGGGCAGAACTCAAGAAAAGCCATTCAGAATCCATTTTGGAGATTCCTGTTTCTTTTGAGGGAGAGACACAGGGCCTTTTTAACTGTCTAGTATCACGGATACACATACCTGGAACGGCAAGGGCCCATCTTTGCTTCTCCATGGGGAGAACCCTCCTGTAAACAAAGTCAGCCTGGAGGAGAGCAGAACCAATACATTATGTTAATTCATACTTTCTTTCTTTCTTTCTTTCTTTCTTTCTTTCTTTCTTTCTTTCTTTCTTTCTTTCTTTCTTTCTTTCTTTCTTTCTTTCTTTCTTTCTTTCTTTCTTTCTTTCTTTTTCGTTTTTTTGCTTTAAGCCAATTTTTTTTCAGGTTTCTGGCATTTATAATCAGAAGAACTCAAATCTTTCTTTTCAATTATTCACACATGAGATTACTTGAGTTACCAAAATACACACAGCAAGTAGGTGGTAGGCCTAGGATTTGAACACAGGTTTCTTTGATTCCAGAATCTTGGTGATTCATCTGTAAGCAGAAGTATGAGAATCTAATTTTCCATAAACTGCTTTCACCAGATATTTGCCCTTGTGATTTAATACCCTTGAGGGCAGCATGGGGAATCTTGGAACTAGCCTGTTATTTAACTATCAAGATAATTTTGGACCGTGATTCCAAATTGTCCAAACCATTTTCTTCCCCAAGAAATTTTTGTATCCCTGAAATGATGAGGGGAGGATAAAGTCCAACAGATTCTAGCACATAACTTTTTTGTTATTGTTAGACAATCTTGAAGAATCTTTACTTACCTTAATCTGGGCAAGTGAGAATATTTCATGGAAATTGTCTTTTTACTTCTACCAGTGGTGGCTTGCACTTGCTATAAATCCTGATGTTTACAGTTGTACAAATTGTCAATATAATTTAATATCAATTGATGAAAAATGCTGAGAAAATCCCTTGATTTTCACCACCAACCTCTCCTAAAGTGGACCTTCCTGATATATACTTTCACAAGCCAAACAGGGACTGTTTTTTCTCTGTTTTCCCTGCTGTGTTTTGATGACCCAGCTGATAAGAGGTCACTGCTTGGTAGGCACAGATAACTGTCACAAGGGAAAGCTGCTGCTTTGATGTTCCAGACATTTAGTGAAGTCTAACGGTGTGATAAATATTCATGCACCACTACATATATCACCTTTGATAAGAATTCTTTTCGAACCAGGATATTCCAAAATTTGTTCTACTATGTTGAAAAAGAAGTTACAATGTTGAAATAGGAGGTATGGTTTTCAGTTGTGAAGATGACCAGCTTCATTTCTTACTGAAATTTAAATCTCTTAACAATCATTTATGAGGATAAGGTTTCAGGTACCTAATAATTGAAGTGTTTCAGGTTTAGTGGATGCAATGAGGATTTGTGAATCGTAGATGGGTCTCACAGTTGTTCAAGGTTTTGTTTTATTTTTTTGGATCTTTTGTTTATGTCAAAGCAGAAAGAAAACCATCAGGATACTGATACCAAAAGTTAGGGTTCAAATATTCAACACTTATTAGAGAAGGCAGTTTAAACTTAGTTTACCTAAGTTCCAGGACAGAGGCAGAGTTTAAAATTCTATCAAAATTACTTTAAAGTGTGTTTGTATTGCCTGCTATCCAATTATATTTAGTTTTTTAATAGAAGACTCTATCTCTGTTAAAAATCTGGTGTTTTTGGGTTACAATAAATTAGCAGACATCTCTGGTTTAGTGTCAATTTTTAAAGGCTTTTTAGAAGTAATAGTATATCCTAAAATGCTAATTGGAAAGTTAAACATGGTGATTTGAATAGGTGTTAATAAAATGATAATAAAGGTTTTTTTAAGGTTATAAATAAGCAAGGACAAAGATTGGAAGAGAAGGCATCAGTAATGAAATGCTGGAAGCTAAAGAGCAAATGGAAGAGTGGTAATTGACTTAGCAGATCCTAGAAAGCCAAGTCCTATTCAGACATGGGAAGCAAAACATGAGTTCAAAGCAAACTGATTTATACCGGGAGATCTCCAAAGGGCTTGAGAATTGCTGACACTAGACACTGCTGGAAGTGGAGATGAAGGTGAACTATAAACAAGGAGTTTGGTTGAAGTCTTTTAAGAAAAGTTAGTCCTCTAGGCCTCTCCTCTACTCTGTGCAGCCCAGCATTGCTTCTGCTCAATGCTGGCAGGTTGCTCCCTATAGAAGGTCTCACTTCCAGAGCAGAAGACCTCACTGTAGGCAAAATGAAAGTGAAGATTTATGTGCTCTATGTTGATTCTCCAATTCCTATATGTTATGATATTTTCAAGCAGGAGATTAAAGGAACTGTCTCTGGAGAATCTCACTGGCCCCTGAAGTAAAGATACTGAGTATCTTCAATAGATTAATGTAAGCAAACAATAAAAGAATACTCATGCAACATCCATCTTCCTCCACCACATGTAAATCTTCTTATCTCTCTCTCTCTCTCTCTCTCTCTCTCTCTCTCTCACACACACACACACACACACACACACACACACTCACACACACACACACACTTAATAATGAACTCTTTACAGCATAGAATAGTGGAGGGTTATGAAAATTACATTTCAATTATTTATGTACTCTGAAAAATGTTTAAAGCTTATATTACCTTTATCTTTATTTTTAACTTGGTAACTTTTATGAAAGTTATACATAAACATAAGTTAGAATAAATAGCTCTTGTTTCAAAAACAGCATGCCTCTGTCCTCCCATATGTCACACTTTCTGATTTCTAGAAGCAATCTCTTTCAAATCCTTTAACAATTGTTTTTCATCAGTTTCTATTAATCTGAGTAATTTGCTTAAATTGCTTCTTTTTGACCTTTGAGTTTAAAACACTATTGACTTTTCACTGTGAAGAGGAGGCTACCATCACATCCATTCATACTTACCATCTTTTACTTGCCCAGTATAACCAAACCATAATTTTTATTAGATAACATTCATTTCTCAGCTGTGGTACACTATGTTGTATACTAGGACCATTTTTTGTTTCTGCATACTTTGTTGACATTGTTGCTAATAAACCTCTTATTTCTATATTCCCCCACCCATTTCTTAAATCTTCTCTAAATTAACTCAAACATGTCAGATAATTCAATACATTTTGCAGAAAAAGTTTCTCATAGAGTAAGAATGTGCTTCAATAAAAGCTATTCTTTTGAACTTCTTTTTGGGGATTCTCGTCACTTCTCTCTTACGTTATACATCTTTTCCATTTTGTCAATATGTAAATATAGTAGTCAAACTAATAACTTGATGAACTATTAATTCTCTTCACTAATAAGGGTTTAGTTAGCACTGCAATCTTCAGATGCATGCTCTAGAGTGTTTAAATCTTCTTAATTTCTTTAGCAATTCCAGTGAAAGATTAAGATAAACCATTTTGGAAAAATTAGGTTAAACCAGAATCTTTTTAACAGAGACAGGAATATGAATATAGGAAGTAGAGACATTGGGAGAAATATCTACCATTTAATGTAACAATAAAATTGTTCAGCACAACTCATTCATTGATTCAAGTATTGTCATTGTACATCCTGTAAAAGAGCAATGAAATACAATAGAGTTTTCAGACAATCTAAGTGTTTTAGATTATAAATAGAAGTATTAACTCATTTGAGGAGTACTCACCTTGGTAAGAAATGATTCATATTGGTACATATATTCAGATTTATTGGCATTTTGTGATTCAGTTTTCAGGCTAAAAATACATTTTCCTCTCTTTGTGTAAACATATGACTGTGTGTTTACACTTAGTCCTGAGCAGAAAAAAAAAATTAAGGAAAATACTGCAATTTAAATATTAGAATCTTCCTAAGAGGATGTTTTATTCTTTGGGAAAAGTTGCATTTTTATGCTTGATGCGATGAATTAATCTTTAGCTCCTCTTACCTCTGCATAAATCGCTATCTGATTGCTTATATATTCAGAGTAGACATTACTAATTTAAAATACAGAACCTAATCATTTTATTTTCCTTGCTTTGGAAGCCCTGTACTACCAGCTAGCCATTTATCAGTGGCTTTAAATTGCTGTAGGCAAGCAGAAAAGGATTTCTTTCTTTACATTTTCTTAGTATATTTTCACAGAAAAGGAAATTAATAGATGTGTAAAAATTCCCTGAGAACTTTTGCGGCCACTGCAATTTAGAGATGTTATTGAACAGGTTTAAAAAGTATGAAATAAGAAAAACAAAAATATTAGGCTAACAACACTGCAGTTTGGTTTTTAAAAATAATTTTGTAATGAGCAAGAAATAATGAAGGTTTAGGTTGCCAACCACAGAGTTTCAAAACATAGAGCGAAGCAGAGACTGACATATCCGCCTATACCATCTCACTAACACAATTGTTAGATGATGGTGGAAAATGCAGCCATCAATCTCTCTTTTTTTTTTTTTTTTTTTTTGGTTTTGTTTTGAGAGAAGATCTTGCTCTGTCAACCTGGCTGGAGTACAGTGGTGTTAACATGGCTCACTACAGTGTCAGCCTCCCAGACTCAGGCAATCTTCCCTCCTCAGCCTCCTGAGAAGCTGGAACTACATGCATGTGCCACCATGCCTGGCTTATTTTTTGCAATTATTTTGGTAGAGATAGGGTATCACCATGTTGCCCAGACTGGTCTCGAATTCTTGGGCTCAAGTGATCTTCCTGCCTCAGCCTCCCAATGTGCTGGGATTAAAGGTGTGAGCAACTGTGCCCTGCCAAATCTCATTCTTTAATAAAGGACAAGTAAGTTAAAATTGTGATGAAAAACCGTTTCCAGTATCAGGCTGGCAAACATGAAAAGGTTCGCTAATATATGGAGAGGAAGGGCATGGGAAAAACAGCATTCTATACTTACACACTATTGCTGGAAATGTAAATGGTGGGAAATACGATTTGGCAACGTTTGTCAAAATTTAAAGTGCTCATACTCTTGGCCTAGAATTCTACTTTATATGCTACAGAAAATGTGCATGTAAATGTTCAAGGATATCATTATGACTTTTTTTTTTTGCAAATAAAATGATAAACCAAGGAATATATTAGATGTCTTATCCATATCCAGCAGGTCGAATAGACTGCTGGATGAGTAAACTATGGCAACTCTACAATAGGAAAAAGTCTATTCCATACACAACAGGTATTAATAAGGGCAGAAGAGTGTGTAAAGATGGAGCACTGCCTTTTGAGTTTTTTTCCCCTTGAATTTTTTATTTTAAAGAATTTATAGAATACTTTAGAAAGACTATACAAACCTGGTTACACATTTTGTCTTGGGAAGGGAGGCTTGAGGAGGTCTAAAATAATCTATTTCCTTATGCTTTTTTATATTGTGGGAAAAATGATCAAGCCAAGTGCAACATTTTCTTTTCTTTTCTTTATTACAGCACTTATACTTTTTCATATCACTTTTAAAAACATTATTATACTTTAAGTTCTGGGGTACATGTGTAGAATATGCAGGTTGGTTACATATGTATGCACGTGCTATAGTGGTTTACTGCACCCATCAACCTGTCACCTATATTAGGTATTTTGCCTAATGCTATCCCTCCTTTAGCCCCCCCCCACCCCCTGACAGGACCTGGTGTGTGATATTCCCTTCCCTCTGTCCATGCGTTCTCATTGTTCAACTCCCAATTATGAGTGAGAATATGCTGTCTTTGGTTTTCTGTTCCTGTGTTAGTTTGCTGAGAATGATGGTTTCCAGCTTCATCCATGTCCTGCAAAAGACATGAACTGATCCTTTTTTATGGCTGCATAGTATTTCATGGTGTATATGTGTCATGTTTTCTTTATCCAGTTTATTATTGATGGGCATTTGGGTTGGTTCTAAGTTTTTGATATTGTGAATAGTGCCATAGTAAACGTACATGTGCATATGTCTTTATAGTAGAATAATTTACAATCCTTTGAGTATATACCCAGTAATGGGATTGCTGGGTCAAATGGTATTTCTGGTTCTAGATCCTTGAGTGCAGCACTGTCTACTGAGTTAAAACTTAAAAGACTAAAACAGTAAGCACAGTTTAATGGGTTCACATTCCTACTGACAACCGCAACTTTAACCTGTCATCCATACCCCTAAATGTCCAATGAAAGGTTTCATCGCTGAAGGAAAATTGGGAAACAATTGGAATGGAGCAAAGATTGTGACATAAGTAACACTAGAAATAATGATACTACCTAACATTTTTGTGAACACTCGTGATATATCAGTAGTTGGTCTAAGCATTTTTTTGTATTAACCTTCTTAATCCTCACAACCGTCCTAGAAATTATGTACTGTTATCATCCTGATTTTATAGACAAGATAGGCCTGAGAGACAGAGAGGAATCTCTCTAAGATCACAGTTATTCAGTGATCGCTCACAATTTCAATAAATATAAGCAGAGCACTCAACATAGCAGAGAGCTTCCTGTGGCCCCACTGGCCTGATTCTGTCCCTTCTCACCAAATGTATCCCCCAGTCCAAAAAAAAAAGGTATTTTTCTCTGTCTGTTTAGTCACAAAAAGGGACACTTGTTTTGGCTCACTATTTTGATTTGTTTACTTCTTCATTAATTGAAAGGATAAAAAAAAAACAAAGAAATGAGTAGAAGATATGTCATTAGACAAATGACAACTAAAAGATAGTGGCTTATCCCTGTCATGATTAGAAAACACAATACAAAAATCATTATATAAGAGGAATCTGTTTTAAAATATTGACAAAGATTAAATTTCCACAGAGAAAATGTCACAGCCATAAGTGTTGAATCATTAAATAAAATCTATGAAATATATACAACTAAAGATATTAAAAATTCAAGAAGAAATTGACAAAATTACAGTCATAGGAGCAGACTTTAGCACACATCTGTGAAGCAGGCTCACTGTACACTCGTTATTAACTTATCTGAGTCTGTTGAGACAGAATACCCACACATAACACAAGTTACATAATGCAGGTTTATTACTAACATATAGAAAACATGGGTGGCAAAAGCCTAGGATTCATTCTGAGTCTGTCCCCCAAGGCTCAGGAAAGCTGCCCAGGGTAGAGGGATTCTCATCTGCATGTATCTCACTTGCATTGCAGCTGAGAGACCCCAGAAATTAGTCTGACCTAGGTTTTATAACCTGAGGGTTACATGAATTAAATCAGTGAAGAACATCCTGTTTCTAGGGGCTCCTGGAACAGAGCCTGGGCTATTCTGGTCAGTCCCACCCCCATTTCAGGGTGTTACATTTTCAGAAAATTTTACATTTATTATTGAGAACCACAAGTGACCAAGGGAGGAGAACTGAGTAAGAACAAGGCCACCTGGAGAACTGTCCTGCAATATCTCCATCTGTCTCTGCAACATCAAATAGATCAATCATGATAATAACAATAATATCAATAATAGTAAGGAAATAAAAATGTCTTGGTCTGTTTTTTGTTTCTTATAACATTATTTATAAGACACAACTATTTTTTTTCCTGCTTTGAGTAGGGAATATGTCTGCATTTCTTACTTGGTTAAAACAGTCAGATTGGCAAATTGCTGGTTTATCAGTGCTTGGCTGTTCACTGTGCAGCATCTTATTGGAACAATTAAAATGGCACAGAAAAGTCAGAGCAGTGGAACCAAAGCTGGGAGTTTCCTAAGAACCAGTGAAGATACTTAGAAGTTTGTACTAAATAGACCTGGGCCATATGTAGACCAATAACCATGCATTAAATAAATTTCAATTTTTCATGGACTCTATCTTGGGTGTACTTTTTCTTCTATTTTCAAAGACACAAAAAGAAAGAGCCAATGCCATTAAGCATAAATTATCTCAAGTTGCTCAGGAATGAGATAATGCTGGTCAAGGTCCAGCACCCTAGAAAGACAGAGTCTATTGGAGCAATTTTCCCCACTTCCTCCATGCCTTCTAGCTCAAGTAAGCTACTTCCTTCTAGTTCTGATATGTGCTATAAACATATAGCTTGTGTATATATTTGACAACCTATAGCAAACCTTTTTTAGAATGGTAGGGAAAAAATACAGTAGATAAATCTAATCATCCCTTTTTGCATAAGTCCCTCTGTCCATATCTTTACTTCAAGAATTCTTTTAAAGAGTTGGAAATTAGTAGAGTAGAATTCTAGTACTGTCTCTTTTTCAAGAACAAAAACAACTCAGAGGCTTTGGAATTTGTCTGTGGCCACGGAGGTAACCCTTTTCATACAATGAATGAACTAGCTAATAATTCCCAGCCTTGAGCATATTATCTCTGATTGAATCCCTCTTTTTGTCTAGTTGTATATCACAGAGTATTCATCATTGAGAAATGCATTTGCTTGTTGAGTGATTCTCTCCTTGTGTCATTGTTTGTTGTTTGGATTTTGAGGTCTAAGGTTTAGTCTGGAGGAGACTTGGGTTATTACTAAGCTCATCACCAAGATGTAGAGGAAAGATCTCAATTCAAGTTGCATTGCATATGTTTGCCCACAAATTCACATTTGTATTAGTGTCTTAGCCTTCTTCTAAGAAAGAAAATTTATTTCTTACAGTGGAGGCTGGAAGTCCATTGTCACTGGGGCATAGTAAGAGCCTTCTAGCTGGTGGGAACTCTGCAGAGTACTGAGGTGGCACAGGGCATCACATGGTGAGGGGAATGAGTGTGCTACATGCTAGCTCAGATCCCTCTTCTTCTGATAAAGTTACCAATCTCATTCCTTGATAACCCATTATCTGTGAATGGATTAATTCATTTATGAGGGCAGAGCCCTCATGGCCCAAGTACCTCTTAAACAGGCCACATCTCTCAACACTATCACGTTGGGAATTACCTTTCAACATGAGTTTTGGAGGAAACAAACATTCAAACCATACAAAATGGAAAAATAAATCAAAACAAAATAAAACTCTTTAGCATTACTCAGTGGCAGTATTATGACTGACAAGTTCTATCTGAGGCCCGATTATTGCTAATTGACAGCTTTTCCCACTACCAATATTGAAATATAGTTCGGACTGGCATTTTTTAGACAGTCTGTATGGAAACTAAACTTTCTTGGTAAAAAATAAAAATTAATGGTAAATAAAAAATAAACTGCTGGCTTAAGTTGATTTATAATTCTGTATCTCATAACATTGAAATATACATTTATTAAAATTTGTAGCAGTCTAGGAATTTTGATGCTAAGGTAACAGGTGGGGTTTTCTTCCCAATACACCTTCTTGATGCTAGAATAGGGTAATTTATAAGGTAACAATAAGATTTGAATATATAATAGAAATTGTGCTTTGATGCAAGCACGAGTAGCATTTTAAGTAAGGTAGAGAAAATAGACTGCTAATGAAGTAACTGGAGTGGTGTCGTAAGATACTGTCAACCTTAGAAGCAGAAAGCTGTGCTCGTCTTGTGTCTCTTTCACTCTGATGCTGGACCAGGAAGAGTAGAATTTCTTAAATATCTTCCTCTTACAAGAAGGGCCTGAGAAAACCATCAAAGGGAATCAAATGACTGACAGCCCAGGCCAGAGTCCATGCTACAGCAGCACCGACATGTGGAGGCATAGAAGGCCATCGAGGGAAAGATCTCGTTTTTATATTTATTGACATGAGGGTGTCTTCTGTGAACTATCCAGTGGGATCCTTAGATATATTTTTAAATTAGTTTTCTTATCTTCTGCTTATTGATTTGCAAAAGCTCTTCATAAATTAACTATTTTAGGCATTCGAATAATTTTTTTTTAGTTTTTGTGTAATTTCTTTGTAAACAAAAAAGCCTACATTTTTTTTTTGTTTGTTTGCTTGTTTTGAGACAAAGTCTCACTCTGTCACCCAAGCTGGAGTGCAGTGGCATGATCTTGGCTCACTGAAACCTCTGCCTCCTGGGTTCCAGCAATTCTCCTGCCTTAGCCTCCAGACGAATGTTTTTATGTGATATAGTGAAACATGGTTATCTCCTTTATGACTTTTGGGTCCCTGCTAAGCAAAATTTAACAATTTCTAAATGCAACATTTTCTCCAAAATTGGAAATTTAAACTTACACACTGGTAGGTCACTTTAATACTTTTTAGGCACTTTAATTATTACATTGATTCCTCTGTAATCTCTTGCATCTATTTCTCACCTTAACTTTGGAGATAATCCTCCACCAACAACTCAGTTTTGGAAATACTCTCAGTGACTCTTCTCTTCTTTGGTTCACTATTTGGGTGGTTCTTCATTATTTCCCATTTTCTCTTTGGCTGTCTGTGTTTTGCAGCCTGTGACCTGCTCCATGTCCTAAAACCTGCCAGCAAGGAAGAAACAACCATTATTCCTTGATGAATAACAAGATACAGAATATTTTCATATCTGTGTCAGATTTTACTTTTCCCAATTACTATTTATAATTTCAAAATATTCACTATCTAAGCAACATATGAGTAAACAAACTTACGTTCACATTCCCTTTTATTTCTCTCCTCCTCTGGGACCTTAACTGCCACTGCTCTTCACTGATTCACATCCCTCGGGTGATCTCTTTAAGTGACACCTGTCACCCCAAGAGGGTAGTGAGGGCTGCCTCTGCTCTTTAGCTCATATTTTACCTCAGTACTCTTTGGAACCTTCTGGCAAAGACTGTTCTCTCTCACTTACCTAGCAGGTGTGCATTTCTTTGTGATTCTTGGTGGCCACCTTGAATCTTCATGGTGCCAGAGATTTGAGATAGTCTGGCAGAGTGGGTGATAAAGTCTTTTTACTCTTTGTATTAGACTCTTTTAATGGAATTCAAAAGTTGAGTTATTTAGGCCCAATGCAACACTGAGTTCAGTTAGCTACTTAGTTTAGGTTACTAAATAGCCAGATTCTGGGGCAAGAATTTGGGAGCAGGTGGTTTATTTGTGAAGTGTTTGCAGGAAGCAAAAGTAAAGGAGTGGAGAAAGAGAGAGAGGAGGAAGCACCAACAGAGGTGCATTAAACACTATGTATGTGGAGAAACAGTGGTACCATCTTACTAGGAACTCTGAAATACTGGTTAGAATACACCTCAGAACTGTCCTACTGGGTGTCTGGGAAGCTTGGGTATTTATCCAGTAACTGTCATATCTTACTTGTTAAAGGGTGTTCCTGGGAGTGTTAAATCTTCAGCATTTTGGGGCTATCTCATATCACTGAGCAAGCTCACAAAACTCTGCAGAAAGCCCCAAGACTGAAAAGCAGAGACATGAAGGCTCTGAATGGCTGTCGGTCGCACACGAGAATGTCCACAATGAGCTGTCAGCATGCATGGGAACGTCCACCGTAGATGTTGGTGAATGAAACAGGCAAGGACAGCACCTGCCATTGAGAAATTGACATTTCATTTTATAATTATAGCCTTCTTGCTTCATTTATGTGAATACATATTCCATTGTGTTTTCTCTGAGCCAGTGTCAATACTGGCTGTCTTTTTAGGAACACATTTGCTGTCAGCCCACTCCCTATCCTCCTACTCTTCTCCTGCTGATACACTTCTGTCTGCCCTTTCAGTTTCCAGAAATATGTGAGTATGTCTGAACACCAGCAATGTATACAGGTTCAGTGATTTCCTAGGAGTCCCATTAAGCTTCCCTGCAAATAGATTTCCCAGTAGTTCCCGAGCTATTGCCATGACATATCTTAACTCTCACCGGTGGACACAGCTGTGCTCAAGCTGAGAATCATACTCTACAATCTTAAAATCTGATCTTTTATGTATTTTCTCTTTCTTGACCTCTACCAACTGGTATTTGACATCTTCTATATAAGGTAAAATAAAATGTATTTATGAACAGTTTTTGCCAGCTTTCCCTAGATACACGTAGCAACTGGCTTCTTAAAACATGGCTTAACTGCAGACTTAAAGTGACAGCATTTCTTTAAACAGGACAGACAATTAATTAGTTTTGTCACGTGTAGAATGCCAAATAATTATCTTCTTTTCTTTGCTGAATGCAGTCTCGTCCAATTATTTACTTACAAAGATTTTAGAAGAAATACCTCAAAGAAAATTGACTCTGGGCAAGTGACATTCCGTCAGAACCATTCCAAGGACAGACGAGGATTCCTGACACTCAGTGACTACTGAAGTCTCCCCTCTTCCATTGATTGTTGTTACAGCTCCAGGCAAGGGGACCAGCTTCTCTGTATTGCATTTTTTTCAGTTTTAATACAGAAATACTAGTATACTAAAGGACTTCAGGGAAGTAAACCCAGAGAGGCAAGAACTTCTTATGGCAGAATAGGAAGAGGAGCCAGGAATCAGTGTTTGCAAACTCTTGTTAAAAATTGACATTAGGTGAGATTAACTTGCACTGGGGATACTTCTCAATTAGCAGCATATCTGAAATTGCTCTTGCAGGGCTTAAGCATTTATTATTTGGGTTGTACACATTCTCATATTGCTGCAAAATGTGTTGCAGTCTGATTGATGTCTGTCTTTTTTTTTTTTTTGAGATGGAGTCTTACTCCATTGCCCAGGCTGGAGTGCAGCAACACAATCTTGGCTCACTGCAACACCTGCCTCCCAGGTTCAAGCAATTCTTCTGCGTAGGCCTCATGAGTAGCTGGGATTATAGGTGCATACCATTTTGCTCTAATTTTTGTATTTTTTTAGTAAAAATTAGGTTTCACCATGTTGGCCAGGCTGGTCTCAAACTCCTGACCTCAAATGATCCATCTGCCTTGGCCTCCCAAGGTGCTGGAATTACAGTTATGAGCCACCATGGCCTACCTGATTGATGTCTTTCTGTAGAACTTAGTTTAATGCTTTATCCATAGTATACTTAATAAATGCCAAGTGATATGTTGCATGACTTCTCAGACTCTCATTAATATTTTTCTCCATATTCAGGAAGGCATATTATAAGTTCAGAGGGAAATTCAGAGTTTATCCTCTTCTATAACTACAGAATAATGAAAGACTAAGCTATCAATGTCTGTCTGCATCTCTCTGCAGTTCTTATCTCTTGGTCTCTGTCCCTGAACCTCTATGTCTGCATCCTTCTTTCTCTCTTTTCTACAACCACATACACTTTAGATTCCGTCTTCCCTCCAAAGATCATTTCCTACAATTAAGATTAATCATGATCAATCTTGTGTTTTCAAGACCCTGAGAGGGGAAACTTGGTATAGTATAAAATTCTGGGCTTTGTTGCCCAGAATTAACTGTTGTTAGGCCATAGTGTCTCATGCCTGTAACACCAACAGTTTAGGAGCTCAGCTGGGAAGATTACTTGAGACCATGAATTCAAGACCAGCCTGGGAAATATAGCAAGGCCTCATCACTAAAAAAAAAAAAAAAGAATTAAAATTATCAGCGAAGCCTAACGTATGTGCATATAGTCCCAACTATTCAGGAGTATGAGACAGGAGGATTACTTGAGCCTGGAGTTCAAGGTTATGGTGAACTATGATCATGCCACTGCACTGCAGCCTGGGTGCCTAGTTATGTGACCTGCAAGTTACATCGACTTTTTAAAGTCTTAGTTCCATGAAGTTCAATATATTTGCAGGTCCTCATAGTGAGAGAATGACATATCCCTTCCCGTGCCTGCATGGCTCATGGTACATCTCTCTGAGGAAGGATTAGACATCCCTTCATAGTATTACATTTGGCCATGTAACATATAGCCAATATAATGAGAAGAGAAGCTCTAAGTCCACCTTATGGCACTACTATTGGTCCTTTCTTTTGTTACAAGATTGGTACCGGTATGTCATAGGTAAGGGATGTTCCTTCAGTTTTGGTCCCAGTAAAGAGGAGAAGATGTTGAGCACAGTAATAGTTGATCCACAATGTATACCTGTAATGTGAGCAGGAAATAAATGTTTCTTGCTATAAACTTCTAAGATCACAATGTACCTTAGAATAAAGTGATATATCTATTTTCAAATCTATAAATTAGAAATAATATCATTCATTTTGCCAAGCTAATGTCAAGAAACAGTGAGATAATACATATAAAACCTCAAAATATGGTAGTCAATGCAAGCCTTGGAAATAGCGCTTTAAAAGTTTTTGGGGGCAGTTCAAAAGACCTATTTTTGGAGTCTATAATTTATTATTATTATTATTATTATTATTATTATTTGAGACGGAGTCTTTCTCTGTTGCCCAGGCTGGAGTGCAATGGTGCAACATTTGCCCTTTGCCATGTTGGCTCATTGAAACCCTTGCTTCCTGAGTTCAAGCAATTCTCCTTCCTCAGCCTCCTGGGTAGCTGGGATTACAGGTGTGTACCACTACATCCAGCTAATATTTTTGTATTTTTGGTAGGGACAGGGTTTCACCATGTTGGCCAGGCAGGTCTTGGACTACTGACCTCGTGATCTGCCTGCCTCAGCCTCCCAAAGTTCTGGGATTACAGGCGTGAGCCACCATGCCTGGCCTACTTCATTATTTATTTATTTATTTTTTACAGATTGATGATTCATAAATTTCCTCTTTTTGAATGACTAATTTAGTTGACTCCTGGTTATCTAAGGATATATTACAGGGTATGAGTTAGCCGTGATATGAAATAACAGTGGGCTTGGTATCATGAAGACGTGAAACATCAGTAATGTAAGAAAACATTAATATATTTAGAGTATAATGTAATTCTGTTTAGAATTATTTGGTACCTACTCTAGCTTGGGAATGTTCCCTGATCTCAGCTGTCTGAGTAATTTTTGAGAGCAGGGCCTGCTTTCTCTTCCACTCCCCGCCTTTTTTTTAAAGAGAGAAAGAAAGAAAGAAAAAGAATGAAGGAGAAGAAGAAAGAGGAAGACAAAGAGGGAGAGAGAACGGGAGTGTTGCTTTATTCTAAAAAGGGTATTGAAAGCCTCTTTTATGCCAATAGTTGTGCTTAGTAATGGCCAACCAATATATCATTTAAACCTGTGAGTAGGTGTAATGTGGTACTGATAATGTTTATTAAGTTTACTTGTTCCAGATCTGAGTTCAAGTCCTGGATATCCTTATTAATTTTCTGTCTCGTTGATCTATCTAATATTGATGTTGAAGTCTCCGACTATTGTGTGGGAGTCTAAGTCTCTTTATAGGTCTTATGTATCTGGGTGTTCCTGTATTGGGTGTGTATATATTTAGGATCATCAGCTCTTTTTGTTGCATTGATCCTTTTACCATTATATCTTCCTTGCTTTAAAATCTATTTTATCAGAGACGAGAATTGCAACTCCTGCTTTTTATTTATTTATTTATTTTTGCTCTCCATTTGGTTGGTAAATCTTTCTCCATCCCTTTGTTTTGAGTCTTTGTGTATCCTTGCATGTGAGATGTGTTTGGATGCAGCATACCGATGAGTTTTGGCTGTATCTTTTGATTGGGTGATTTAGTCGATTTAAATTTAGGGTTACTGCCATTTGATGTTAGCTGGCTGTTCTGCCCATTAGTTGATGTAAATTCTTCATTATGTTGATGCTCTTTACTTTTTGATATATTTTTGGAAGGCTAATACTGATTGTTCCTTTCTATGTGTAACACTTCTTTCAGAAGCTCTTGTAAAGCAAGCCTGGTGGTGATGAAATCTCTGAGTACTTGATTGTCATAATATATTTTATTTTTCCTTCACTTGTAAAGCTTAGTTTGGCTGGATATGAAATTTTGGGTTGAAAGTTCTTTTCTTTAAGGATGTTGAATATTGGCCCCCACTCTCTTCTGGCTTGTAGGGTTTCTGCTGAGAGATCTGCTGTGAGTCTGATAGGCTTCCCTTTATGCATAACCTGACCTTTCTCTCTGGCTGCCCTTAGTATTTTCTCCTTCATTTCAACCCTGGTGAATCTAAGGATTATGTGCCTTGGGGTTGCTCTTCTTGCGGAGTATCTTTGTGGTGTTCTCTGTATTACCTGGAGTTGAATATTGTCCTGCCTTGCTAGGTTGGGAAAGTTTTCCTGAATAATATCCTGAAGAATACTTTCCAGCTTGGGTTCATTCTCTTTGCTGTATTCAGGTACACCTATCAAACGTAAATTAGGTCTTTTCACATAGTCCCATATTTCTTGGAGATTTTGCTCATTCCTTTTTATCCTTTTTGCTCTATTCTTGTCTTCTCATTTTATTTCATTAAGTTGGTCTTCGACCTCTGATATCCTTTCTTCTGCTTGGTCAATTCGGCTGTTAAAACTTGTGCATACTTCGCGAAGTTCTCGTATTGCGTTTTTCAACTCCGTTAATTCACTTATACTCCTCTCTATGTTGTCTATTCTTGTTAGCATTTTGTCAAACCTTTTTTCAAAGTTCTTAGTTTCTTTGCATTGGGTTAGAACAAGTTCTTTTAACTCCCAGAAGTTTCTTATCATGCACCTTCTGAAGCCTACTTCTGTTAATGGAACACAGTCCTTTTCTATCGGCCTTGTTCCGTTGCTGATGAGGAACTGTAATCCCCTGTAGAGGGAGAGGCATTCTGATTTTGGCTATTCTCAGTCTTTTTAGGCTGGTTTCTTTCCTTTGTTATAAATTTATCCATCTGTCGTCTCTGTAATTACTGCCTTTCTAATTAGGTTTCTGAGTGGACATCCAATTTTTTGATTCCCAGCACTGGAATCTGAACAACCCACTGCGCTGGCTTAAACAGCAGTGTTAAGATTGATGGTGCTCTTCTGCCCAGGAATATCTGGTCTGGCTTCCTTCTTGAGTCTGTCTGAATAGGCAAGTCTGCCTCCCGGAGCTCCAAACGTTGATCAAAAGGGGAACCAGTCCCGTTTATTCTGTACCAAGAACCGCTGGACCGAGGCACTGGCAAAATCGCCATGCCGGTCACAAGAGTCATGCTGGCGACCCATGGGGCTCCTTCACTGGGAATCTCCTGGTCCGTAAGCAACAAAAATTTGTCTGAAAGTGTGGCGTCCTCTCATTTTCTGCACTTTAACTGGGAGCTACAAGCCTGAGCTGCTAGTGATCAGCCATCTTGAATCTCTCTCCCCACTACTTCATTATTTTTGAGGTTGCTTTTGTTCAAGGGAAGATACTTCTTTCTGAAGTAATCTTTTTCTTCCCTTTTAAGAAAGTATTAACATACAATTCAAGCTACAGTTCTAATTTCACCTCCTCTCTACAGTTTTATCCAGTCCTCTGTCCCTAGCAAAACCAATTGCCTCTATATAGCCATAACAACATTGTGTTATAAATGTTACATGGTGACTTTCCCACCAGTCTGTGCAGGCTTACTGCAGTTTGAATGTATTATTAAAGTTTCTGTGTTGAAAACTTAATCCCAAATGAAACAGTGTTGAGAATTGGAAACTGTAAGAGGTGATTAGGTCTTGAGGGCTCTGTCCCCCAAAATGGATTAATGTCATTATTTAAGGAGTGTGTTACTTACTGTGGGAGTAGCTTAGTGATAGAAGAATGAGTTTAGCCTTGTTCCTTACCAATATAATTTTCCCTGATACATGATTGATATTTAAGAAATTATTGACCAACCCAGGATCATATAGATTTTTCCCCATGTTTCTTCTAAAAATTTTATGGTTTTATGTATTAAATTTAGGTCTATGATTTCTCTTGCATTAACTTTATTATGGTGTAAATGAGGCATGAAACTTTATGCTTTTGCATACGGGTAGTCAGCTGTTCCAGCGTCTACTTATTGAAATGACAATCCATTCTCTATTTTTGTAACTTAGTTGAAAATCAGTCGTCCATATGTGCTGGTCTCTTTCTGCAATAACTACTCCATTCCATGGATCTATTTGTGTGCTAATACCACACTGTATTTATTAATGCACCTTTATAATAAGCTTTGAAAGCAGTTAATGTTAGCCCTCCAACTTTGTTCTGCTTCTCAAAGTTATATTTGTGTATATTAAGTTGTTTGAATTTCCATGTGAATTTTAGAAGCAGCCTGTTACTTTTAAAAAATATCTGTGGAGATTTTGACTAAGATTGCCTTGAATCCATGGATCAGTTTGAGATGAATAACAACTTAATGGTACTGAGTATTACTCCAATCCGTGAATCAGATGTGTCTCACCACTTGTTAAGTCTACTCTTACTTCTCTTAGCAATGTTTTGCAGTTTGCAGTGCATAGGTCCTTCACATGTTTTTGTTGTTGTAAATGATATTATTGTTTCAAAATTTTAATATCCAATACTATTGCTAATACATAAAGCTAAAATTTGTTTTAACATGTTAATCATATATCTTCCACCTGACTAATCTCACTTATTAATTCTAATAGTTTTTTTGGTAGGCTTCATTCTATTTTCTACATAGATGATCACACTGTCTTTGGATGAGAAAAGTTTACCCTTTTCTTTCCTTTCTGGAAGACTTTTATTTTAATTTTACCTCAAGGCAATGGCTAGAACACCTAGGACAACGTTAAATAGAAGTGGCACAAGTAAACATCCATGTGTTAGTCCTACTTTTTAGGAGGAAATCATCCAGTCATTCACAATTAAGTGTATTGTTAGCTGGTTGTTTCACAGATACCTTTCATCAGGTTGAGAAATTTCCTTCTACATCTATTTTGCTAAATTTTTTAAAATAAATGCATGTTGGATTTTGTCAAATGCTTTTTCTGTATTAATTTAGATGTTATATGTTTTTTATTACTTATTTTGGGAACAATTATCATGAATCACATGGATCGATTTTTGACTGTTGAAGCAGCTTTACATTCATTCCTAGGATAAACTCCACTTTGCCAAGATGCATATCCAGTTTTATATATTGCTCCATTTGATTTCTTAAGATTTTTGTTTACATTTTTGCATCTATATTCATGAGGAATTTTCAGCTCTAGATTTTCTTTGTATTTGAATTTTTATAGTGTCTTTTTGCAGTTTCAGAGTAATGACTTCACAAGAATAATTTGGGGAATAGTCTATCCTTCTCAATGTTTTCAGAAAAATATAGAATTGATATAATTTCTTCTTCACATGTTTGGTAGAATTCACCAGAAACGACATCTGGGCCTGGAGTTTTCTTTTTGGTGTGGGGTTATTCGGATTATCTATTTATTTTCTTCTTGAATGATCTTGGGTCATTTATATCTCTTGTAAATTTGTTTATTTCATCTAAGTTGTCAAGTTTATTTGCACAAAGTTGTTCATAATATTGCTTTATTACTTTAATGTATTCTTCTCTTAATATATGTACAATCTATAGTGATGTCATTTTTCCAGTTCCTGATATTGGTAATTTTGTCTTCTTTTTTCTCCATCTGCTAGACTACAGTTTTATCAGTTTTATTGAATCTCTCAAGGAACCAGCAGTAATTTCATTTATTTTTGTCTGCTGTTTTAAAAAATTTTTACATTTCCTTATTTCCTGTCTGATCTTTATTATTATTATTTTTCTTTTGGTTACTTAGGGTGCAGTGATTAATTTGTCATTAATCTATTTGGTGTATATTTTGTCCCATATTGTAGGTTTTATATTTGTGTGTTTTTATGCCTTCCATGTATTTACTGACTTTTTTAACATATGGAATACAGTCGTGATAATCATTTTAATGTACTTGTCTTATAATTCTAATATCTGGGTCAGATTCAATTAATTTTTCTTTTCTTTATGGTTTGTATTTTTCTTATTTTTCATGCCTTCTAATTTTTGATTGGGTGACAGGCATTGTGAATTTTGTCTTGTTGGCTCTGGCTATTTTTGTATTCCTATATATGTTCTTAAGATTTATTTGAGTAAACTGTGTGTGTGTGTGTGTGTGTGTGTGTGTGTGTGTGTGTGTGTATACATTTTTTAAAAACAGGGGCTCACTTTGTCACCCAGGCTGGAGTGTAGTGTTGCAAACATGGCTCACTGCAGCCTTGACCTCCCAGGCTCAAATGATCCTCCCACATTAGCCCTCCAAGTAACTGGGACTACAGGTATGTGCCATATACCCAGCAAATTTTTGTGTGTGTGTGTGTGTGTGTGTGTGTTTTTTTTTTTGTAGAAATGGGGTTTTGCCATGTTGTTTAGGCTGATCTTGAACACCTGGGCTCAAGAGATTTGCCTGCCTCAGCCTTTCTAAGTGCTGGGATTACAGGCATGAGCCACTGCACCTGGCCCATTTTGGTTTCTTTTTAAATCTTTCTTTTTAAGTTTTGTTAAGTGAGAACAGGACTTTGTTTAATCTAGGACTAATTATTCTCAGTACTGAATCAAGACCATTCTGATGGTTCTACCTGAATGTCTGCCAATTGTGAGGTTCTCTGGTCTGGCTGGTAGGAACAGGACAATCCTCTGTCCTTTTTGAGTTTCAGAAACTGTTCCCTGTTATTCTTATAGATGGTCCTGTCCATGGTCTTGGGTAATTTCCTCACATTTTTGCATTGATATAAACTTTGCTAAGTATTTCAGAGACACCCTCTTCAGATATCCAGGACTCTTTCCCTGTGCAAATTTCTATTCAGTCCTCTTTCTTGAGAAATATACACTCTTGGTCTCTCTAGAGTCTCAGCTTCCATCTTTTCAACTCAGGGAACCTCTGGTTCCACCTGGCACCCCCCTGCCCATAGCATCACCTGGAAACTCTTGAGGCATACACTGGGCAATCCGAAGAATTACTTTTTTGATGTTCCATCCTCAGGGATCACTATTTTTCTTTAGATGATGTCCAGTATCCTAAAATTCATTGTGCCAAATATGTTGTCTAGATTTGGTTGTCTCTGGTGGGGTGGGGGTTGGAATGGGGGGTAGGGAGGGAGGATGGGGGTGTAGGGCGGGGGTGATGGTGATGTAAATCTGGTCCCTGTTACTCCATATTGGCCAGAAGCAAAAGTTCATCAAAGCTAAGTTTGATTATGTGATTTTTCACCTCATTAAATTAAATTTAGAATAATTAATTGATTTGAAGGATTATGCTACTAGTAAATAAAGCCTAGTTTGGCATAGTTAGGACTAGAACTTATATCCCAGTCTTTATTCATGTAGCAATCAATCTCTGATAAATTATAATTTATAAAATTTTGCATATAGGCATATGTGTATTTGGGCGGATAAGTACAGCTATACCATTTTTTGGATGTATAATAGCTCCGTTTCAATCATTCACACAAATACCAGCAAAAAATAGTAAGTTCAGTGCAGTGACATAGTGGTTTTCACAAAGAAGATATATTCCCATCTGCATCCCTACTGTTACTGTAGTGCAAATTTACCATTATCTAGTGTGTTATAAAGCTAACAGATCTAATTTTACAGTTTTTCCAACACCAATCATACAAAGCTGTGAGCTGACAGCTATATGTTTATTTTGCATCAAGCATATCCTGGAAGGTGAAAACTTACACCCGTATACCATGATTTTTATGCAGAGATAATGCTTAAATTAACACATGGCGAGATTTAATTTCATTTACATATTTTAACATTATGAGAAATTATATCTGCCAGATTTGTTAGTGAAAGCTATGTTGTAGATTGATCATTCTAAAAGTAGAGTTGGCTTCTTTCTTTTCATTATTGGCAAATACATATTAATTGCTTCCATCTGGGAAAAACTCTTAGCACTGAATGAAAAATATCATAGAAGAGTTTCTGGCAAGTGATTTTATATATATATATATATAAATTTATTGAATGAATGAATGAATGAATACTTGCATGTTTCTTCAAGCTCCTAAGCATAATTTTTATTGAGTCATTTATAAATTTACAAATATTCATAAAGTACCTCTTAAGTGCCAGGCACTAAGAAGACACAAAGATAAATAAATTAATAAATTACGGTGGCTACATTTAAGGAGCTGATGGTTTACTGTATTGCATGAGCCATAGGTACATTCTACGGTCCAAGGTGGTGTTTGCAGGGTTAATGCTGTGAAAGGGTACAAAGAAAACTCCACAGAGAGTGATCACTGCAAAATCAAGGAACATTCACCCACACTTGGCAAAAATGTGAAAATAGATATTAGAAATGGATTTAGAAATATAGATTATGTTTTGGCAAGTGAAAACAGGCAACAAAAAAATTACCTAGCAGGAGACTATCAGGCATAAAATTATGCCTGCTTGGGTAATTGAAATGTTCTAGCAATCTGGTGAACAGGGAAACTGCAGACAGAGTTGAGCGATGACGCTGGAGTGGTAGGAGGCCTGAAGTAGAGGTGACAGTGTTAGCACCTTTGAAAACGAGCAGGATGGGTTTCTATTTAATGTCATTAGGTAGATAGAAGAGGTTCATGTATTTTAGGAGAGATTTTGCACATGATTGAAAGTGTGTGTATGAAGAACTGACACCTGAATGCAGGAGAGAAGTGGGCAGTATTAAGAGATGTGGAAGCCCAATTGAAGGTGAAACAAAATAATTCTGGGAATCAATAGTTGAAGTACAAGATGGGTAATTGCAAAGATATTTCAGAAGTAAAAATCTATGTAATTTGGCAATTGGTTGAATATAGGCTATCAAAGTAAAGGAGAGGGGCTCTTGCTTCCAAGAAAGAATTTTACAAACATACAGGCATTCCTCATAGATATTGTGGATTCTACTGAAGACCACCACAGTAAGGAAAACATCACAGTAAAATTAGCCACGATCTTTTTGGCTTCCCAGTGCAAATAAAAGTTATGTTTATACTGTACTGTAGTTTATTAGATGTGCAATAACATTATGACTAAAAATGTGCATCACTTAATTAAAAATAATTTACTGATGAATGCTAATGACCATTTTAGTCCTCAGTGAGTCATAATCTTTTTTCTGGTGGAGAGTCTTCCCTCCCTGTTGATGGCTGCTGATTAATCAGGGTGGTGGTTGCTGAAGGTTGGGGTGGCAATTTCTTAACATAAGACAACAATGAAGTTTGCCACATCAGTGGACTCTTCTTTTCAAGAAAAATTTTTCTGTAGCATGAGAAGCGTTTTACCTACAGTAGAATTCCTTTCAAAATTGTAGTCAATTCTTTCAAGCTCTGTTGCTGCTTTATAAACTAAGTTTATAGAGTGTTCTAAATCCTTTGTTGTCCTTTCAACCTTGCTCACAGAATCTTCAACGGGAGTACATTCCATCTCAAGAAACCACTTTTTTTGCTCATCCCTAAGATGCAACTCCTCATCCATTCAAGTTGTATTATGAGATTGCAGCAATTCAGTAACATCTTCAGGCTCCACTTCTACTCCTAGTTCTCTTGCTATTTGTAACCACATTTGCAGTGACTTCCTCCACTGAAGTTTTGCATCCCTCAAAGTTTGGAATCAACTTCTTCTCAACTCCTGTTAAGGTTGAGATTTTGACCTCCTCCCATGAATCAAGCATATCTCTAATGACATCTAGAATGGTGAATCTTTTCCAGAAGGTTTCAAGAAGGTTTTCAATGGATCCAAAGATGAATCACTAGCAAAGCCAGTTACAGCCTCACAAAATGTATTTCTTAAACATTGAGGCTTGAAAGCTGAGATTACTTCGTGATCCATAGCCTGTGAATGGATGTTGTATTAGTAGGCATAAAACATTAATTTTCTGGTACATCTCCATCAGAGCTTTTGAATGACTACATGTGTTGTCAGTGAGCAGTAATATCTTGAAAGAATTCTTTTTTTTGGAGCAGTATCTATCAATAATTGGCTTAAAATATTTAGTAAACCATGCTGTAAAATGATTTGCTGCGATTAAGCTTATTTTTTTAAAAAAAGTTATAGAGGACAGGCAGAATGGATCCCATATGATTCTTAAGGATCCTAGGATCTTGGAAATGGCAATGAGCATTGATTTTAACTTATTAGTCATCGGAAGAATCAGCCTGTCTTTTGAAACTTGGAAGGACAGGTATTGAATTCTTTCTAGCTATGAAAGTCCTAGATGGGATCTTCTTCTGATAGAAGACTGTTTTGTTTCCCCTGAAAAATCTGTTGTTTAGTGTATTCATTCATCAATGATCTTAGCTAGGTCTTCAAGATAACTTGATGTAGCTTCTACATCAGCACTTGCTGCTTCACCTTGCACATAAAGTTATGGAGATGGCTACTTTCTTTAAATCTCATGAACCAACCTCTGTTAGTTTTCAACTTTTCTTGTGTAACTTCCCCCCTTTCAGCCTTCATAGAGCTGGAAACAGTTAGGACCTTCTTCTGAATTTGGCTTTGGCATAAACGGATTTTTGGCTGGTTTGATTTTCTATCCAGACCATTCAAATTTCTGGTCTCAAGTGATTGTCCCTCCTTGGCCTTTCAAAGTGCTGGAATTGCAAGAGTGAGCTACCATGCCTAGCTCGGGAGTAACATTTTTAATTTTCTTCTAGAGCATATCCTTTCACTCACAACCTTTTCAACTGGTGCAAGAGGCTTAGCTTTCCACCTAACCTCGTTTTTAACATGCCTTCCTCACTAAGCTTAATCATTTGCTGCTTTTGATTTAAAGTGAGAGATGTGTGACTCTTCCTTTTGCTTAAACACTTAGAATCCATTGCAGGGTTATTAATTGGCTTAATTTCAATATTGTTGTGTCTCAGACAGTAAGGCAGCACAAGGGTAAGGAGCAAGATGGGAAAATGACCAGTCAGTGCAGCTGTCAGAATACAAACAATATTTATCAATTAAATTTTCCATCTTATATGAGCTTTTTTTGTGGCACCCCAAAATAATTACATTAGCAACATCCAAGATCACTGATCATCTTAACAGACACGCTAATAATTAATAGGTTTGAAATATTGTGAGAATTAGTAAAATGTGATGTAGAAACACAAAGTGAAGACATGCTTTTGGGAAAATGGCACAGATAGACATGCTCAATGCAGGGTTGCCACAAACTTTCAACTTGTGAAAAATGAAATCAGCATGTGGAAGAGGTACCCACACATCCATGTTTAATTGCAGGACTACTCATAATAGCCAAGATATGAAATTAGCTTGAGTGTACATCAATGGACAAGGACAATGCGATATGTATATATCACATTATATATTTGAGAAAATATTATTCACCCATAAGACAGAATGGAATATTGTCATTGCAGTAACACAAATAAGCCTGGAGGACATCATGTTAAGTGAAATAATCAGACCCATAAAGACAAATATTGCATTTGTGGTAGCTAAAAGCATTGATCTTATGGAGGTCGAGAGTATAATAGTGGTAACTAGAGGCTGGGAAGGGTAGGAAAGAGTGAGAAATGGAAGGAAGTTGGTTAATGGCCAAAAAATACAGTGAGATAGAAGGAAAAAAAATCTAGTGTTCAATACCACAGTAGGCTGACTATGCTTAACGATCATGTATTGTATATTTCAAAATAGCTAAAAGAGATTAATTCAAATATTTCTAGTACAAAGAAAAGACAAATATTTAAGATGATGGATATCTCAGTTACTCTGACTGAATCATTATACATTTTATGTACCTACCAAAATGTGCCATGTACCCAATACATACAATAGTTATTATGTATCATTTAAAAAAACACAATAGCTGCCAGGTATAATAAAGCCAAGCACAACAAGACAGGTCTACCTATACTGAATTTGTTTTTAGCTAATATTTCCAAAGAAGAAACCACAGAATACTGAATATGATGATGAAGTGTGAGCAAGCACATCGTAATCTGAATGTAAGCTGTGTCCTTAGGTCTGTACACAGAAATCAAAGCCAGACAAGTTAAGACAACACAGCAGGGTAAATACAATTTTGAAAACTACTTCCTTTAATAGCTGGGTTTTTCTTTTTTTTACATGAATGACTTGAACATTCCGATATTACATGGCTAGTGAAGTAGGCATACTATTAACAGAATCTGCAAATTCAAAGATCAAACTAATAATTACCATCAATTATATCTCTTCTGCCTCTCCTCAACCCCTAATGGATACTAGACAATTAAAGCAAAACAAAACAAAATAAGGCAAAGAAACACAATATGATTTCCTTCTCCAAAACTAAAATCTTATTCAAGTTTCAAGGTCAAAAAGACATGACAGGCAGTTGGAAATGTTTATAGCAAAACTTGTATAAAAGGATTACTTAGAAACAATACTTTTTCATGTTGTTTGTGAATATTCTTTGTTTTATAGAATTGTTCCTGATTGTAAATACCTCATTGTCCCCACACAACCTTCACCATTTGTTATGATTTTCAATTATTTTACTATCTTTACTTTTATTTTCAAT
This sequence comes from Saguinus oedipus, assembly GCA_031835075.1. Taxonomy (NCBI): domain Eukaryota; kingdom Metazoa; phylum Chordata; class Mammalia; order Primates; family Cebidae; genus Saguinus; species Saguinus oedipus. The sequence continues at coordinate 147,125,513 of CM063170.1, forward strand.
AAAACATATACCTCTTATTGTCAGCACTTATAATATTCCCATTGAATTTTCATGAATTGGAAACAATAGGACTTATGTTGATAAAGCATGACAACAGCAAACATACTGTAGCCTGGCAATTACCATGAGAGAAAACATTGAAATGACTGTGCACTGCTGTAAAGTCCTGTTCTTTGCATGCAGAAAAAAGAAATGATTTTTGTTCTGCTTGTAAAAATCTATAGGTTGAGAAGTTTATGAATACAGGAGATGTGTATATTCCGTGCCCTCAGGCCTTCTATCTCCTGAATGCAGATTGCAATGAGTTTTTCTTTTTCCACTGTTCATTCAGGAAGGGGTAAACAAGGACATCCAGGCTGTTTTCTTTCTCCCCTAAGGAAAGCAGCAGGCTCAGTGTGAACACTTCATTGATGTTTGGACAGTGTCTGAATTCCCCTATATAAGAAAATAATAAGAAGCATTCATGAAAATATTCTTAGTGGACTTCTCAGTGAGAAAATGCCTACAACTCACTGGCCCCTCTTGTGACACTTTCTTCTAAGACCTCTCAAAGACTATGGACTTTAGCCAGTTTCTGGTGGGTGCCATTGAGCAGGTGGAGTGGGGACTCTTCTCCTCTCACTGTGTCTGTGCTGAGAAGAAAAAGAAGCAGATATCTTAATATTCTTATTTTTATATATTTCTTTTTGTAGACTCCTTTTATTCTCCTCCCTCCCCTGCCCTGACACTATTTGTGCTTTACTTGAAATTACACTGGTTCCTGATGTGCAAAGAAGGGAGAGTTTAGAGAAAACTTCTGCATCTTAAAAGTCATAAATTATAAGCCTAGAAATTAGATTACAACAGCGAAAATAGGCAAATCATAAGGTTGGAAGTTAAACTCAAAATAAACAGAAGAAGAGTGTGTATGCAGCATAGTGTATTGATTACTTATCTTTTGTTCTATGTAGGCAAAATTTTATAAAATTACTTTTGTATAAAACAATGACAGTTGTTTTTTCCAAGTTCAGTTTTATAGATGGCTTCAGAGAATTGAGTGAGACTAAAAATGTGATCAGATGTCATTCGCTCCATGAGTTAAAAAAGTTGAGAAAATGTCTATTTTATAAGAGCTCAGATTATTACTAGAGAAAGAATGGATAATAGAGCTATGTAAAAATAAAAATCCATCCAGATAAATATGACTCCACTTACTAGATCATGTATGTTGAATATGATGTGGGCAACGGGTTGCCTATTGACCAAGGATAACATTCTCAAGCTAAAGAGTTACGTGTGGTTATAACGTTGTTTCGTGTTGTCTTTGTATTGCTCATATATTTTTACAGTTAAATGACTAGTAACCATTTGTTGCAAGATTTATAGAATGCTTTTGATTTCAAACAAGGATTCTCAACAGGGGGAAATTTTGATCTCCCTGACTCCCTGCAGGGGACAATGTCTAGAGATATTTTTGGTTGTCACAATTTCAGTATGTATTAGTGCTATTGGCATCCTTAGGGTAGAGGCTAGAGATGCTGCTAAATGTACTACAATGCACAAAACAGCTCCACAAAACAAAAATATTATCCATATTCACACGTCGGTAAATGCCCTGGTTGAAGAAACTCTTGATTTAACACATTCTGTCCATTGTTGTTTAGCATGCTTGTCAGCTGATGCATTCTGGCATCCCTAATTGGGACCTTAGTAAGTGGTATCCAGTAATTTTGTCCTATAGAGAGTGCCATTTATATAAGGTTTTGCAGGAAAAGTACTGTTCTTTTTTATTTTTTACATGTAAAATTGGTGCCTAATATAACACATAAACGTACTTTTTGTTTGATTTCAACTCTGCATTAACATTTCCATACAGTTTGTGCAGGCTTATTAGGCCAGTTATCCATCGAAAACATATTTTAAATTACAATAAAATGCTTCCGCAAACATAGATTGAATGTCAAGTTAATAATTTCTTTATAAGAAAGTCTCAAAAATGTAAATAAAGAATTCCAAACTCTAAAACATAACTTTCTTTTAATGACATTTAGTTTTCTCTGGTTTTCACAACCCTATGGAATAGGCATTAACATTCTCAGACTTGGACTAAAGGTGAACTTTTTACCCAGCGGTTGCAGAATGACTGAACATACTGTTCCTCCTTTCCAGCCTCTTCTGCTTCACAAAGGGGCCATTTTGGGTGTGTGCATAGCTGGTGGTGGGACTGCAGTTGGATCTATGAGTAGGTGTGAATAATCTTTCTGTGGGTTGAGTTGCACCCAGGAACAAAGTCAGACCTGAGTCTCAGAATGCAGCCTCTGTACTCTCTTTTAGAGAGTTTTATTTATCTTTAGGTTAAATAACATTCTAGAATATGTAAGCAAAGTCCCTGAGGTACATGGTATAGTGGTCAGAACAGATCGTACAAAAGCAAAGATTGTGTTAGGCATGTTGTGTGCTTAGTGTTCTATGAACATACCAGAATCTTATGCAATTTCAGAAAAATTTAGGTGTTCAATCTGTAAGCCAATCTGGGTAGACCATAAATGTGATGCATCTGGAAGTATAAAGGTAAAATCACATCCAACATAGCTGGTGTGTTAAAAGGGCAACAAAATTATTCCTCATCTCTATATCCTTGGCTTTATAATCAAACCTCACTGTGGATTGACATTTTAGAAATGAATGTAACAAAATGTGTTTTTTAAACTATCCTCTTGAGTTTCTCTTCTACAGAGAAAACTAGTTGTCTAAGGTTGCTTTCTTTTGATTCATGATACAACATTCGCAGTGCAATTGTGTGTTCATTTTTTCCCACTTAGTCAATAAGGAGGTTGAAAGATATAACCTCAGAAATATCAGGTTTACTACAAAAATCTCTCAATCAGGGTTAAACTGTTTCTTTGTTATCTGTGGAGAAATAAAGCATATACCATTACATTTCAAAATATGTGTACAATATAGAAAATATAATGCAGATATTGCTTTTCAGGCCCAGGTTTTATTATTTGAAGAAACAATTTAAGACATTTTAAAAGATTTAACAAAACCAAGGCTGACTTATTTGCTTGAACATGTCTCATGTATGATGTGCTTTCTTCCTGGGCTTCTTAAAAGCAGTAGTTTTAAAGTCAAACTCATTGTCTTTATCGGGCAAGAGAAAGAATTATGAGGAAGAAGCTATTGAGGAGATAAGGGGATATGATAATAATGGAATTTTCAACATGTCTATGGTATAGCATTTGTCCATTTCTTAACGTTGATTTTTACTTTCTTTTGTTTTTTTCAGCTTTCATTTTAGAATTAGAGGGTACTTGGGGGGACTCAGGAAGATGGTGCTGTAGGAGCAGCTCAGGATTGCAGCTCCCAGTGAAAGCACAGAGGGTGAATGCATGCCGCATTTCCAGATGGATCTTTATTGCCCACAGACCAGGAGATTTCGAGGCTGAGAAGCCCCATGGGTTGCCAGTGTGGCTGTTTTGGCTGGTGCGGCTGTTTTGGCCAGCACCGCAGCACAGCGGCTCTCCGTACAAAATACACTGGTCTGGTTGCCCTGTTAAACTGACAATTGGAGATCCAGGAAGGCAGGTTAGCACATTCATCTGATTAAATGGGACTTAAACATAAAGCCAAGCCAGGAGATTTCTGGGCAGCGACGTTGTTTCAGCCGGTGCAGTGGGTCACTGCACATGGAATCACACAGATCCCGGCACCCTTTCAGCAAGCAACTGGAACACCTGGGAGAGAGTCAATCATTCAACTTAAAAAAAAAAAGGGCTCTGAGGCAGGAAGCCAGGTGATCAGTCTTGGCAGGTCCCATGCCCACAAAAACAAACAAACAAACAAACAAACAAACAAACGAACAAACAAACAAATGAAAAACTGCAACTGGAAACACGCGGGGTTGAGAGTTTCACAGCAAGCACAGCTAAACCTGGGACAGTCCAGCTCTGTGGGGGAGGGGTGTCCACCATTACTGAGGCACTCCACCCCTACAGACGTAGTTGGCCATTGCTGATGCAGCCTGCTGTTGCCGAGGCAACCCGCTGTAACAGAAAGGGTCCACCATTACAGAGGTGGGCCACCATTGTCAAGGCAGTTCTAGCCACACCCATATAGACAGGACTGCAGGGAAATAAACATGGCAGCAGGGCAGAGCCCATGGCAGCAGGGCGGACCACATAGCAGCTCAACAAAGCCTCTGCAGGCAGACAGCGACTAGGCTGCCTCCTTGCTGGGCAGGACAGCCCTGGAAAAAAAACCAAAAAAGGGCAGCAGTGCAATGACTACATTTAAATAAAGCCCTAACTTCCTGGGTCAGAGCACCTGGGAGAAAAAAAGGGGGGGTTATGAGTTCTGCTGCAGCAGACTTAAATGTACCTGCCTAGCAGCTCTGAATGAACAACGGAGCTCACAGCTCGGCACTTGAGCTTCTCCATAAAGAACAGACTGTCTCCTCAAGCAGCTCCCTGACCCCATTTATCCAAAGAGTCACGTCACAAAGGACTGATCAGACTGACATTTCACAAGCATCATTCTGGGACAAAGATAGCAGAAGAAGAAACTGGTAGCAACCCTTACTGTTCTGCAGCTGCTGCAGGTGATCCCCAGGCAAGCAGGGCCTGGAGTGGACCTCAGCAGTCCTACAGCAGAGGGGCCAGACTGTTAGAAGGAAAATTAAGAAACAGAAATAACTTCATCATCAACAATCTGGATGTCCACTCAGAGACCCAATCAGAAAATCAGCAACTACACAGACAACAGGTGGATAAATCCAAAAAGATGGGAAGAAACCAGTGCAAAAAGAAGGAAAACACCCAAAACCAGAACACCTCACCTCCTAAAAGGGATCACAACTCCTCACCAGCAAGGGAACAAAGCTGGATGGAGAATGAGTGTGATGCACTGACAGAATCAGACTTCAGAAGGTGGGTAATGAGAAACTTCCATGAGCTAAAAGAACATGTTCTAACTCAATGCAAAGAAACTAAGAACATTGAAAAAAGATTTGATGAAATGATAACAAGAATGGACAACTTAGAGAGAAATATGAGTGAATTGATGGAACTGAAAAACACAACACGAGAACTTCACGAAGCATGCACAAGTTTCAAAAGCCGAATTGACCAAGCAGAAGAAAGGATATCAGAGGTCGAAGATCAACTCAATGAAATGAAACAAGAAGGCAAGATTAGAGAAAAAAGCACAAAAAGGAATGAACAAAGTCTCCAGGAAATGTGGGACTATGTGAAGAGACCTAATCTACGTTTGATAGGGGTACCTGAATGTGACAAAGAGAATGAATCCAAGCTGGAAAATACTCTTCAGGATATTATCGAGGAAAACTTCCCCAACCTAGCAAGTCAGGCCAATATTCAAGTCCAGGAAATACAGAGAACACCACAAAGATATTCTCCTCAAAAAGAGCAACCCCAAGGCAGATAACTGTTAGATTCACCAGGGTTGAAATGAAGGAGAAAATTCTAAGGGCAGCCAGAGAGAAAGGTCGGGTCACCCACAAAGAGAAACCCATCAGACTCACATCAGATCTCTCTGCAGAAACCCTACAAGCCAGAAGAGATTGGGGGGCCAATAGTCAACGTCCTTAAAGAAAAGAACTTTCAACCCAGAATTTCATATCCAGCCAAACTGAGCTTCATAAGTGAAGGAAAAATAAAATCCTTCATGAACAAGCAAGTACTCAGATTTTGTCACCAGCAGGCCTGCTTTACAAGAGCTCCTGAAAGAGGTGCTACACATAGAAAGGAACAACCTGTACCACCCACTCCAAAAACATACCAAATGCTAAAGAGCATCAACAAAATGAAGAATCTGCATCAACTAATGAGCAAATCAGCCAGCTAGAATCAAAATGGCAGTATCAAATTCACACGTAAGAATATCAACCCTAAATGTAAATGGGCTAAATGCACGAATCAAAAGACACAGACTGGCAAATTGGATAAAAAGCCAAAACCCATCGGTGTGCTGTATCTAGAAAACCCATCTCACATGCAAGAATTCACAAAGGCTCAAAATAAAGGGATGGAGGAAGATTTACCAAGCAAATGGAGAGCAAAAAAAAGCAGGAGTTGCAATTCTCATCTCTGATAAAATAGACTTTAAAGCAACAAAGATCAAAAGAGACAAGGACATTACATAACAGTAAAAGGATCTATACAACAAGAAGAGCTAACCATCCTAAATATATATGGATCCAATACAGGAGCACCCAGATATATAAGGCAAGTTCTTAATGACTTACAAAGAGACTTAGACTCCCACACAGTAATAGTGGGAGACTTTAACACTCCACTGTCAGTATTGGACAGATCAACCAGACAGAAAATTAACAAGGATATCCAGGACTTGAACTCAGACCTGGAACAAGCAAAGCTGATAGACACTTACAGAACTGTCCACCCCAAATCCACAGAATATACATTCTTCTCAGCACCACATCACACCTACTCAAAAATTGACCACATAATTGGAAGTAAATCACTTCTTAGAAAATGCAAAAAAACTGAAATTATAACAGTCTCTCAGACTGTAGTGCAATCAAGTTAGAACTCAGAATTCAGAAACTAACTCAGAACTGCACAGCTTCATGGAAACTGAACAACTGGCTTTTGAACATTGACTGGATAAACAATGAAATGAAGGCAGAAATAAAGAAGTTCTTCAGGGGAGAAAAGAAGATGGCATGGTAGGAGCAAATCAGGATTGCAGCTCTCAGTGAAGACGCAGAGGGTGAGTGCAATTCGCATTTCCAGACAGATCTTTGTTGCCCACAGAACTGGAAAATTCCCAGGTTTAGGAGAGACATGGGATGCCAGTGCAGCTGTTTCGGCTTGTGCCAGTCATTTCAGCTGGCGCAGCAGCACAGTGTCACACAGCACAAAATGCACTAGTCTGGGTGCCCTATTAAACCAGCAATCTGAGATTTGGGAGGGCAGATTAGCATATCCATCTGACTAAATGGGACTTGGACAGTGAGCCAGACCAGGAGATTCCTGGGAAAAGACGTTTGAGCCGGCGCAGTGGGTTGCTGCATGGGAAATCACACAGATCCCAGTGCCCTATCAGCAGGCGACTGAAACACCTGGGAGAGAGTCAACCATTCAACTTAAAAAAAAAAAAAAGCTCTGAGGCAGGGAGCCAGGTGATCAGTCTTGGTGGCTCCCACCTCCACAAGGACAAACAAAATGGCGATTCGAAACACTCGGGGTTGAGAGTTTCACTGTGGGCACAGCTGAACCCAGGATGGTGCAGCTTGGTAGGGGAGGGTTGTCTGCCATTACTGAGGTATTCTGCCCCTACTGATGTACATTCCCATTGTTGATGCAGCCTGCCATTGCCGAGGCAACCCTCCATAACAAAGAGACTCCGCTAACAGGGCAGAGCCCAGGACAGCAGGGTGGAGCCCACAGAAGCAGGGTGGAGCCCACGGCAGCAGGTCAGAGCCTCAGCAGGCAAATAGTGAATAGACTTTCTCCTAGCTGGGCAGGACAGTGCAACGGATACTCATAAAGAAAGCCCTAACTCACCGAGACAGAGCATCTGAGGATAAAAAGGGGTTTTATGAATTCTGCTGCAGCAGACTAAAATGTACCAGCCTAACAGCCCAGAATGATCAACGGAGCTCACAGCTCAGCACTTGAGCTCCTATAAAGTACAGACTGCCTCCTCAAGCAGCTCCCTGACCCCTGTATATCCAAAGAGTCACCTCAAAAATGACTGATCAGACTGACATTTGGTGGGCATCATTCAGGGACAAAGATAGCAGAAGAAGAAACTGGTAGCATCCCTCACTGTTCCTCAGCTGCTACAGGTGCACCCCAGACAAGCAGGGCCTGGAGTGAACCTCAGCAGTCCTACAGCAGAGGGGCCAGACTGTTAGAAGGAAAACTAAGTAACAGAAATACTTCATCATCAACAATCTGGGCACCCACTCAGAGACCCAATCGAAAAGTCAGCAACTACTCAGATGACAGGTGAATAAACCCACAAAGATGGGAAGAAACCAGCACAAAAAGGAGGAAAACACCTGAAACCAAAACACCTCGTCTCCTACAAATGACCAAAACTCCTCACCAGTAAGGGAACAAAGCTGGATGGAGAATGAGTGTGATGAAATGGTGGAATCAGACTTCAGAAGGTGGGTAATGAGAAACTTCTATGAGCTAAAATAACATGTTCTAAATCAATGCAAAGAAACTAAGAACCTTGAAAAAAGATTTGAAAAAAGATTTGAGGAAATGATAACAAGAATGGACAAATTAGAGAGGAATATGAATAAATTGAAGGAGCTGAAAAACACAACACGAGAACTTCATGAAGCATGTCCAAGTCTCAGCAGCCGAATTGACCAAGAAGAAGAAAGAATATCAGAAGTCGAAGATCAACTCAATGAAATAAAATGAGAAACCAATATCAGAGAAAAAAGTGCAAAAAGGAATGAACAAAGTCTCCAAAAAATGTGGGACTATGTGAAGAGACCTAACCTATGTTTGATAGTTGTACCAGAATGTGACAAAAATAATGAATCCAAGCTGGAAAATACTCTTCAGGATATTAATCAGGAAAATTTCCCCAACCTAGCAATGCAGGCCAATATTCAAGTCCCGGAAATACAGAGAACACCACAAAGATATTCCACAAGAAGAGCAACCCCAAGGCACATAGTCGTCAGATTCACCAGTGTTACAATGAAGGAGAAAATACTAAGGGCAGCCAGAGAGAAGGTTGGGTCACCCACAAAGGGAAGCCAATCAGACTCACAGCAGATTTCTCAGCAGAAACACTACAAGCCAGAAGAGAGTGGGGGCTAATATTCAACATCTTTAAAGAAAAGAACTTTCAACCCAGAATTTTATATCCAGCCAAACTGAGCTTCATAATTGAGGGAAAAATAAAATTCATTGCAAACAAGCAAGTACTCACAGATTTTGTCACCATTAGGCCTGCTTTACAAGAGCTCCTGAAAGAGGCACTACACATAGAAAGGAAAAACCAGTACCAGCCATTCCAAAAACATACCAAATGCTAATGAGCATCAAAGAAGAATCTGCATCAACTAATGGGCAAAACAGCCAGCTAGCATCAAAATGGCAGGATCAAACTCACACATAACAATATTAACCCTAAATGTAAATGGGCTAAATGCACTAATCAAAAGACACAGATTGGCAAATTGGATAAAAAAACAACACCCATCAGTGTGCTGTATCCAGGAAACCCATCTCACATGCAAGGATACACAAAGGCTCAAAATAAAGGGATGGAGGAAGATTTACCAAGCAAATGGAGAGCAGAAAAAAAGCAGGAGTTGCAATTCTTATCTCTGATAAAATAGACTTTAAAGCAACAAAGATCAAAAGAGACAAAGAAGGTCATTATATAATGGTAAAAGCATTGATACAACAAGAAGAGCTAATGATCCTAAATATATATGGACCCAATACAGGAGCACCCAGATATAGAAGGCAATTTCTTAATGACTTACAAAAAGACTTAGACTCCCACACAATAATAGTGGGAGAATTTAACACTCCACTGTCAATATTCAACAGATCAACCAGAAAGAAAATTAACAAGGATTTCCAGGGCTTGAAATCAGACCTGGAACAAGGACAACTGATAGATATTTACAGAACTCTCCACCCCAAATCCACAGAATACACATTCTTCTCAGCACCACATCACACCAACTCTAAAACTGACCAATTAATTGGAAGTAAAGCACTCCTCAGCAAATGCAAAACAACTGACATAATAACAAACAGTCTCTCAGACCATAGTGCAATCAAGTTAGAAGTCAGAATTCAGAAACTAACTCAGAACTGCACAGCTTCATGGAAACTGAACAACTCGCTCTTGAATGTTGACTGGATAAACAATGAAATGAAGGCAGAAATAAAGAAGTTCTTCAAAACCAATGAGAACGAAGACACAACATACCAGAATCTCTGGGACACATTTAAAGCCATCTCCAGAGGAAAATATATAGCAATAAGTGCCCATATGAGAAGAGTGGAGAGATCCAAAATTGACATCCTATCATCAAAATTGAAAGAGCTAGAGGAGCAAGATCAAAAAAACTCAAAACCTAGCAGAAGACAAGAAATAACTAAGATCAGAGCAGAACTGAAGGAGATAGAGACATGAAAAACCCTTCAAAAAATCAATAAATCCAAGAGCTGTTTTTTTTGAAAAGATCAACAAAATAGACCACTAGCCAGACTGATAAAAAAGAAAAGAGAGAACAACCAAATAGATGCAATAAAAAACAATAAAGAGGAAATCACCACAGATTCCACAGAAATTCAAACCATCATCAGAGAATATTACAAACAACTCTATGCATATAAACTAGTAAACCAGGAAGAATTTGTCCACAAATTCTTGGACACTTGTGTCCTCCCAAACCTAAACCGGGAGGAAGCCAAAACCATGAATAGACCAATAACAAAGTCTGAAGTCGAGGCAGCAATTAAGAGCCTACCACATAAAAAAAGCCCAGGTCCAGATAAGTTCACAGCCGAATTCTACCAGACACACAAAGAGGAGCTGGTACCATTCCTTCTGAAACTATTCCAAATAATCTGAAAAGAGGGAACCCTTCCCAAATCATTTTATGAGGCCAACATCATCCTGATACCAAAACCCAGCAGAGACTCAACAAGAAAAGAAAACTTCAGGCCAATATCCATGATGAACATAGATGCAAAAATCTTCAATAAAATACTGGCAAGCTGATTGCAACAGCACATCAAAAAACTTATCCATCCTGATCAAGTAGGATTCATCCCGGGGATGCAAGGCTGGTTCAACATATGCAAGTCTATAAATGTAATTCACCACATAAACAGAACCAAAAACAAAAACCACATGATTATCTCAATTGATGCAGAGAAGACCTTTGACAAAATTCAACAGCCCTTTATGCTAAAAACCCCCAATAAACTCGGTATTGATGGAACGTATCTCAAAATAATAAAAGCTGTTTATAATAAACCAACAGCCAATATCATACTGAATGGGCAAAAACTGGAAGCATTCCCTTTGAAATCTGACACTAGACAAGGATGCCCTCTCTCACCACTCCTATTCAATATAGTACTGGAATTTCTAGCCAGAGCAATCAGGCAAGAAAAAGAAATAAAGTGTATTCAAATAGGAAAGGAGGAAGCCAAAATGTCTCTATTTGCAGAGACATGATAGTATATCTAGAAGACCCCATCGTCTCAGTCCAAAAACTCCTGAAACTGATAAGCAACTTCAGCAAAGTCTCAGGATACAAAATCAATGTGCAAAAATCACAAGCATTCCTATACACCAATAACAGACTTAAAGAGAGCCAAATCAAGAACGAACTACCATTCACAATTGCTACAAAGAGAATAAAATACCTAGAAATACATCTAACAAGGAACTTAAAGGACCTCTTCAAGGAGAACTACAAACCACTGCTCAACGAAATAAGAGAGGACACAAACAGATGGGAAATATTCCATGTTCATGGTTAGGAAGAATCAATATTGTGAAAATGGCCATACTGCCCAAAGTAATCTACAGATTCAATGCTGTCCCCATCAAGCTACCAATGACCTTCACAGAACTGCAAAAACCACCTTAAACTTCGTATGGACCCAAAAGAGAGCCCGCATAGCCAAGTCAATTCTAAGTAAAAGGAACACAGTGGGAGGCATCACTACTGAACTTCAAACTATACTACAAGGCTACAGTAATCAAAACAGCATGGTACTTAAACCAAAACAGATATAGACCAATGGAACAGAACAGATGCATCGGAGGCAACACAACATATCTACAACCATCTGATCTTTGACAAACCTGACAAAAACAAGCAATGGGGAAAGGATTCCCTGTTTTATAAATGGTTTTGGGAAAACTGGTTAGCCATGTGCAGAAAGCAGAAACTGGACCCCTTCCTGACACCTTACACTAAAATTAACTCCAGATGGATTCAAGACTTAAACATAAGACCTGGCACCATAAAAACCCTAGAAGAAAATCTAGGCAAAACCATTCAGGACATAGGAGTAGGGAAGGACTTCATGAACAAAACACCAAAAGCATTGGCAACAAAAGCCAAAATAGACAAATGGGACCTAATCAAACTCCACAGCTTCTGCACGGCAAAAGAGACAGTCACTAGAGTGAATCGGCAACCATCAGAATGGCAAAAAATCTTTGCAGTTTACCCATCTGACAAAGGGCTGATATCCAGAATTTACAAGGAACTCAAACAGATTTACAGGAAAAAAACAAACAAGCCCATTCAAAAATGGGCAAAGGATATGAACAGACACTTTACAAAAGAAGACATACATGAGGCCAACAAACACATGAAAAAATCCTCATCATCACTGGTCATTAGAGAGATGCAAATCAAAACCACATTGAGATACCATCTCACACCAGTTAGAATGGCTATCATTAAAAAATCTGGAGACAACAGATGCTGGAGAGGAGGAGGAGAAATAGGAACACTCTTACACTGTTGGTGGGAGTGTAAATTAGTTCAACCATTATGGAAGACAGTGTGGCGATTCCTCAAGGACCTAGAAATAGAAATTCCATTTGACCCAGCAATCCCTCTACTGGGTATATATCCAAAGGACTATAAATCATTCCACTATACGGACACATGTACACAAATGTTCATTGCAGCACCGTTTACAATAGCAAAGACCTGGAACCAACCCAAATGCCCATTGATGATAGATTGGACTGGGAAAATGTGGCACATATACACCATGGAATATTATGTAGCAATAAAAAATGATGAGTTCGTGTCCTTTGTAGGGACATGGATCAACCCGGAGAACATCATTTTCAGCAAACGGACACAAGAACAGAAAATGAAATACTGCATGTTCTCACTCATACATGGGTGATGAACAATGAGAACACATGGACACAGGGAGGGCAACACTACACACTGGGGTCTATTGGGGGAATAGGGGAGGGATAGCAGGGTGTGGAGTTGGGGAGAGATAACATGGGGAGAAATACCAGATATGGGTGAAGGGGAAGAAAGCAGCAAATCACACTGCCACATGTGTACCTATGCAACTATCTTGCATGTTCTTCACATGTACCCCAAAACCTAAAATGCAATAGAAAAGAAAGAATTGGGGGTATTTTCAGGATTGTTACAGAGGTATATTGTGTGATGCTGAAGTTTGGGGTATAATTGAACCTGTCACCCTGGTATTGAGCATACCCAGTAGGTAGTATTTTAGCCTTTGCCCCCATCCCTCTCTCTCCCTTCTGGGAGTTCCCAGTGTTTTCATCTTTATGTACCATGTGTACTCAATGCTTATATCCCACTTATAAATGAAAACATGTAGTATTTGGATTTATGTTTCTGTGTTAGTTCACCTAGGAAAATGGCCTTTACTGCCTCCATGCTGCTGCAAAGGATATGATTTTGTTCTTTTTAAGGGTTGCATAATATTCCATGGTGTATATGTATTACATTTTCTTTATCCAATCACTCCTTGATGAGAAACAGGGTTGATGTCATGTTTTTGCCATTGTGAATAGTGCTGTGATATTATTATAATAATTATTATAATTATTCTACCTAAATAACACAGGTGAATGTGTTCTTTAGGTGGAATAATTAATCTTCCTTTGGATATACATCTAGTAATGGAACTGGCTGGGTCAAATGGAAGTTCAGCTCTTAGTTCCCTGAAAAATCTCCAAACTGCTCACCACAATGGCTGGACTAATGTACATTTCCACCAAAAGTGCATAAGTGTTGCCTTTCCCCGACAACCTCAACAACATCTGTTACTATTATTATTATTTTGACTTTTTAACAAAAGCCATTCTGACTCATGTGAGATGTCATCTCATTGTGTTTTTTATTTGCATTTCTCTGATGATTACTAAGGATGAGCACTTTTTCATATGTTTACTGGCCACTTGTATGTCTTCTTTTGAGAAGTATCTGTTCAAGTCCTTCGCCTACCTTTTATTTTTGCTTATTGATTTGATTAAGTTCTTTACAGATTCTGAATATTAGACCTTGGTCAGATGCATAGCTTGTGAATACTTTCTCTCATTCTGTGGGGTGTCTGTTCACTTCCTGGATAGTTTCTCTTCCTGTGCAGAAGCTGTTTTGTTTAATTAGGTCCCATTTATCAATTTTTGTTTTGTTGCAATTGCTTTTGGGGACTTTGCCACAAATTCTTTGCCAAGGCCAATATCGAGAAGGGTTATTTATTTGGGTTTCTTCTAGGATTTTTATAATTTGAGGTCTTACATTAAATTCCTTAATCAATCTTGAGTTAATTTTTGTATATTAGTGTCTAGTTTCAATCTTCCACATGTAGATAGCTAGTAATCCCAGCACCATTTATTGAATGGACTATTTTTCCCATCACTTTTTTTTTAGTTGCAGATTGGGAGGTTATAAATGTGCAGGTTTATTTCCCAGTTCTGTATTCTGTTCCATTGTCCATTTTTTTAAATGTGTTTTTGTAGGGGTACTATGCTGTTTTGATTACTGGAGCATTATAGTATCGTTTGAAGTCAGGTAATGTGATGCCTCTGGCTTTGTTCTTTTTTCTTTTTTTTTCTTTTTTTTTTTTTTGCTATTTAGGACTATTTTGTCATTCCATCTGAATTTTAGCATAGTTTTTTTTTTTCATTCTGTGAAGAATGTCATTGGTAGTTTGATAAGAATAGCATTGAATCTGTAAATTACTTTGGACAGTATGACCATTTTAACAGTTTTGATTCTTCCAATCCATGAACATGGAATTTTTTTTGCATTTTTTTGTGTTGTCTCTGATTTCTTTCAGCAGTGTTTTATAGTTCTCTTTGCAGAGATCTTTCATATCCTTGGTTAGATGTATTCCTAGGTAGAATCAGGCTGTGAATCCATCTGGTGCAGGCCTTTTTTTTGATTGATAGGTTTTTTTAAATTAGTGATTTAATTAAAAATTGTTACTTGTCTGTTCAGGTTTTCACTCTCTTCCTGGTTCAATCTTGAGAGGTTGTATGTTTTTGAATTTATCCATTTCTTCTAGAGTTTCTAATTTGTGCACATGGGATTTTCACAATTGTCTCTGAACAGGATCTTTTGTAGTACTGTTGGATTGGTTGTAATGTCATCTTTGTCATTTATGATTGTGTTTATTTAAATTTTCTCTTTTTTCATTTTCAATATAGCTACTAGTCTATCAATCTTGTTTATTGTTTCAAAGAACAACTTTTTGTTTCATTTATCTTTGGGGAAATTTTTGCATCTCAATTTCATTTGGTTCTTCGTTGATTTTAGTTTTTTTTTTTCTTTCTTCTGTTACCTTTGAGGTTGATTTGTTCTTTTTTCTTAGTTCCTCTAAATGCAGTATCAGCTTTTTATTTATTTTTTTTTGAGACAGAGTCTTGCTCTGTCAGCAGGCTGGTGTGCAGTGATGCAATCTCCGCTCACTGCAACCTCTGCCTCCCAGATTCATGCAATTCTCCTGCCCCAGACTCCTGAGTAGCTAGGACTACAAGCATGTACCACTAAGCTCAGCTAATTATGTATTTTTAGTAGTGATGGGGTTTCATCATGTTGGCCAGGATGGTCTTGATCTCTTAACCTCGTGATCCTCCCTCCTTGGTCTCCCAAATTCCTGGGATTACAGGCATGAGGCACTGTGCCTGGCCAGATTCTTAATTTGAAATCTTTCTATCTGTAAACTGCCCTGTTAATACTGCTTTAGCTGTATCCTAAAGTATTAATAAATTTCATAAGAGCTTCTCACTTTTTCTTTGGTTCTCCTTTGGGTTTACAACTTTTAGGTTTGAGTAACTCAAAAACACATACCTAAAAGATTTCTACATTTATTTCCCTCCTCCTTCCTCGCATGTATTAAAATCGTGCAAGATATTCTATAAGGTCTTGTGAGCATAGAGGATTCTGTGATCCATGGCACTTCTTCCAGAGAGAGCTCAGCACTACTGTAAAACTGTCAGACTAGCAAATAGAGAGGTTCCAGAAAGGCAAATCTCCCCTAAAGCCCACCTTCATCAACACACTGTCCTCCCTTTCTAGCTTGAATTCAAATTTTCGCATTGAAAATCAATACTATTTATGGTTGCAAATTTACCTAAGCCTATTTATCTGCTTAACTAATGTTAGGATTTTTTTTTTCTAGCAAATTTCAGAACTAATTGTTGACATTGTTCTACTATTCCTACGAACTAATAGCTAGATTATTTGTTACAATGAAAGCACATCTGAGATCAAATTCTGCCAAAGGTGCAAACATTTGTTAGTGAGGTGTCAAAAGCAAGCAAGGATTCTGTGCGGTTCGGTTCTTGTAGCTTGGATGAAACACCACATATACCCTTAAAGCCTCAGACTAGTACATGCATAAAAACTTTAATGTGAACTAGATGCAAAGCTTTACTTTCTGACTTTTTATTGAGATATAATTGCAATACAATCATAAACATTAGTTTGCTGAGTTTTAATAATTTCATATATCCATGTAACCATGTTCAAAATAAGATATAGCACATTTCCTTCTCTTCAGAAAATAACCTGGTTCTCTTTCCCAGTCATCCCCCTGCCACCTACAACAAGTGCTTGGTTTCGATAATCATAAATAAGCTCACCTGTATTTACATTACATATATTTAATGATATTCTAAAGCAACTTATAGTTGAATTTTGGAGATTGAACCTCTGTGCAGTGGAAGGATACATGCACTGCCAGATCAGCCATATATTCTTACTCTTCCATTCTACCAGAGAAGTGGGGCTGTAAAGACTTTCTAACCAGTTACATATCTTAAATAGCACTCAATTCATGGAAGAAGATGTATTTTTATACCCATTATAAGAATTAATAAACCCTCTGCCATAGATTTCCAGAAGACTGTGTGATGTAGGTGTCCTGGGGAATATATTAAAGCGTTCATATTTTCATTGCATATTCAGAGACAGGGGATCTATAGAGGAAATTGTCTTCTGAAGGTCTCGCTCTTGCCTCTTCCTTCTCTCCTATTGAATAAATCCCACTCACTCTTAACTATGCCTTTTAATAGCCCCTTCCCAACTTCCATAGAAGAGTTTATTATTTGTTCTGTTCTCCAAGGTTCTTTGTTTAAACCTTGATTATAGCGTTATAAACAGTGAGTTTACCACAGAATATGTCCTTTCTTGGCACGTAGTTCTTTTCTTCAGAGTTCGTATCTTAGACATCTCTGTATTTTCCATGTCCATTGGTGTATCTTTCAGGACTGAGTGCTAATTACTGCTACAATGATGAATAGATGAAGAGTTAAAATATACAGTACCTAGGCTTTCTCAAAAATTCACTTTTTAAAAATTTATGTCATTGTCTAGTTGTTGAGAATAAAATATTTTTTTCTTTTTTGTTATCAAGCCTTATTAAAGGCTCCATTTATTTCTCTGATCTTCAGGGTTATCATCTATAAAGCAGGCTTAACATGCACATTATTTCTACAATTAAACAAATCAACAAAATGTACTTGTACTCAGCCCTCAAAATATTCCCTGAAATCAAACCTCAAAGCAACCGAAAAATAACTGGAATCAAACCTGAAAACCAACTAAGAAAATTAGCTGGATAAAATAACTAGTTTCATTTGTCATTTAACATCATATAGGGCCTAAAAAAACAATGTTTGATGGAAGTTTAATTCTTTTCCCATTGATGATAAACTGGTCGGTATACAGACATATGTTAGCGTTGGCTCATGAAGACACGTGAGTTCCTTGTTGCCCCAAGTCTAACCTCTTTGCCTTTGACTTTTATGATTCTCCATCAAAAGGCCCAACCCCCCTCTCTATCTAATTTCTCACCATTTCCTAATATTCACCATTTACTTGAGTCAGGCTGGTGTTTTCTCTCTATGTCCTCTTCATGCCTTGCTTATTTGAGAATATATTATTTTAATTGGGGGGATTTTAACCACAAATGCTTTCTGGATGAGTGGTTCAGAATGATGCTACCAGATCTGAAATGCACATCCCCAAGGCTTTAGAAACAGATAGATAATGATGAGGTTTACAAAAACAGATTTCTTTTTTTTCCCACTAATTTTATTTGGGATTTTCATTGCTTTCTTACCATGACAGTCCTCCTACTTTCTTCCTTTCATCTTCATATGAGGTGTATTATTAGAGGATATAAAAGGTTAATCCTGTCAATGAATCAGCTAGAATTCTTTGCAAGATTTGTAAGATTTTATCTCTACAATATTGAGATACTAGCTTAGATGAAAAAATTCCCAGAAAATGATGATTTGGATACCCATGACTATCTTATTCCTCGCCATCACTTTCACTTTCTGAAGTGATAGATAAAAGCTTCCTCTGAGTAGAGGGCTTATGTATTGACATATCTTACCAGAAGAAAGAAAAAACACTTAGTCTAAATTTTATTTGCTTTTTAATGTGCCAGAAAACATTAAAATTCTCAATGACTGTTGCAAGTAATCAATTAATTGAACCACTCATCCAGAAAATATTAATTTTTTCTTAATTTCACATGTTGTACATGTCCACCTCTTTAACTAGAGAGGAATCTTTTTTACTGCCTAATAGATTCTTAGCACTAATTAGGCTTATACAATTATAGTTCAATGAATTCAAGAAGAATTCTACTGAGAAAATTAGCAAACTAGTTAGGGTTTAAAATATGAAAAGGCAAAATTTTGTCTCTCCTTCTAACTCAGGAAAACACTCAATTTCTAGCTATATACTCCTTTCCGCCACACCTTTCAATCTCATGACTTCTTTCTTCTGTCAGGGTCTCCTTTGAGCTATTTTCAACCTAGAAATAAAAGTGAATCTAATACAATGCAAATTAAATTATGTCACTTCTTTCCTGAAAGACTTCTTGTGACTTCCTATCTCACTCACCCTACAGCCTGTCATGATCACTATAGTGATGTAGTGACACAGTTATTTATAGTGATATGGTGATAGCCTATCACTATCTTCCTAGGCTGTAAGCAACCCTGACCTTGCTCTGGACAAGACACTATTTTCTGATGTTCTTCACTAGATAAGTATTTTTAAAAGAATAGTTCAGAACAAATGCCGTCAGTGCCTCTGATAACAAGGCATGCAGAAATGTGAGAGACCTATGGAAAACTGTTTCCCAATAACTATGTATTATTCTGTTCTTTGTGGTCTCTCTCTTCCATTACATTTTAAACTCTATGAATCAGGGATGTTTGTTTTCCTGCCCTCCACTTGTGTATCTCTAGTTTTTAGAAGAGTACCTAACAATAGATACTTAACATAGACTTGCTGAGCAAATGAATCAATGGTGATTTCTTCTTTGCAGAGATTACAAAGGAAGCTAGCTGGCATAATGTCTTCATTTCAATGGAAAGAATATAAGGCAGGCTTTTGCTATAAATACACATATTTAACTATGAATCTTTTCGCCTACTGCTTAGGGCACTACCAACCTCATGGTAGGTACTTAGTAATTATTTGTTGAATAAGTGAAACTTGCTGTGTCTGGGTTCTTCAGAAAAACAGAATCAATAGGATAGCTAGCTAGATGGATAGATAATAGACAGATACAGATCTCTCTCTCTCTCTCTCTCTCTCTCTCTCTCTGTGTGTGTGTGTGTGTGTGTGTGCAGAGAGAGAGAGAGAGAGAGAGAGAGAGAGAGAGAGAGAGAGAGAGAGGTGCATTTACTATCATGAATTAGCTTATATGAATATAGAGGCTGAGAAGTCCAAGATCAGTATTGGAAAACTTGAGATCCAGAAGAGCTAATGGTGTTCATTCTAGAGTCCAAAAGCCTGAGAAGCAGGATGTCCAATGGTTCAAGTTCCAGTTCAGTTTCAAAGGGAGAAGACCAATGTCCCAGCTCAAATACAGTCAGTTAGAGATAAACAATTCTTTCTTACTCAGCCTTTTCGTTCTATTCAGGCCTTCAAGAAATCAAGTGAGGACAAGCCTCATTGGAGAAGGCAGTCTTGCAGTCCAGGGATTCAAATGTTAATCTCATCCAGAAATACCCTCCCAGACACAGCCAGACCTACTGATAAATAAGTCTCTGGGCACTTCTTGGCCCAGTCAAGTTGACACAAAATTAACCCTCACACTGGCTATAGTCACACAAATTTCTGCAAATTCTTCATGGAGACTCATAAGTAAACAGTACTGTTTTCAGGATCCAGTGGGCTCAGACCATTGTGTACAAGGGCGTCTTTACACACAAAAATTTAGATAATCAATCGTGGCAGGCAGAAGTTTAGTCCCCCTTAGTTTCTCACGTCTGTTGATGTTGATATTAACAAGCTCATGGTAAAGCAACTGAGAATAATGAATTCAGAATTATAAAGGAGACAAGACAGTTATCTTTAAAATATAGGAAGGATTCTGTAAAGATTATCTCCAGATGTTTGATTGTCCATGGAGTTGACATGGTGACAGAAATAGAAGCATTGTGCACTGAAAAACAAAATCTCTTTGGTTCATTTTTATCAGATACCTAAAACATTTGAAGGTTTCTTAGGTAATGGGAGTCAAAACAGGCAACTTCAGTTGGGAGTGAAAGAAAGAAAGATTGCCTCTGCAAAACTGGAGCACTGTGGAATGTGTATCTAGTTGAATTAGGAAAAGAATTGGACAAAGACAAAAAAAGTCACCAGTGTAGTTAATAACTCTGTGTGGGCTCAACCCAACCATCCCTCTGTCTCTATTTAATCTAAGAGGTCATAAAATCTGCTTTCTTTTTAATGTCTCTTCTTTTTTAACGTGAACAAAAAAAATTTTTTAATCCCAATATCTTTGTTATTTTCCTTGGACTTACAACTATGGAGTATTATGTCTTGGATAGTTTTTAAATAGTTCTTTTGAGAAAGGTGCTGTTCAATATTTGATTTTTATTCACATCCATTAAAGTAGTGCCAAAACAAAAGTTAGAGGAAGCAAAGTATTTGACCTGCTTAATTTTTAAATAATTAAAGTGTTTGACAGTTAAATTTACGCCTTCATATATACAATGTATTTTTAAGCAACCTCATAAAATGCAGTCATTATCTAGGTTTCTTCTAATAAAAAAAGTTTTCAAAATAATTGTGTCATTGCTTTTTAGTTCTGAAAGTTCAGAATTTCATACATTAAAATTACCTAAGGTTATTATATTTTTAAATGCCTTTGATTCATCAAAATCTCACAAGACTTCAATTCGTTTGAAACTTTAACTTCCCTCTTGGTAACCTATTTATTACTTCCTCAGATTGGCCAATTTCCTAGGTAGAAATGACTAGATTTCTAGAAATGGCACCTCAGTGAGTCATTGTTTGGGTCTGAAAATCCTATTTCCAGGGATACAACATCAGGGATAGTGGCATACCCATTATGAGACATATATTAGCAGAAATGAAGCATTTATGCATTAAAAATTTTTTCGTAAAGTTTTTGGATGAAAATTAAGAAAGAATTCATTCAGTGGGTATGGCCAAGGACTGGTGTGTGCAATAGATTATGCAAGTACATACTAGCAGTGCTTCAGGGAACAGTTCCAGAGAAACTATTGAGAAAAGATCATGGGTAGGAGGTAAGAAGAGAGTTCAGTAGTTAGTAGTAGCCAAGCCCAGTTACTAGGTTACCTGTTACTAGGTTATCCAGTTACCAATTACTGAAAAATCCTAAGGTCAGGTGGCACAGATAACAGAATGAAAATTGTAAATAGGCAGCCACAATTGAGAAGCAGTTGAAGCAAATACGTCTGATAGGGACTAGGGAAATAAATATAAGACATGCTGACGAAACTGGCAAATACAGATTTACCAGCTAAGCTTCCTAAAAAAATAAGACTTCACAGGGTTCTCATAAAAGTTAAATAAAACTTGTGTTTATAAAGTTAAAAATCAAAGAATTTACATCTTTGCAATTTTCAGCCTTTTCATCCATGAATATATCTCTATTTATTCGAGCCTGCTTCTAAGTGCTTTAATAAAGCATTATTCCTTTAAAATTCTTAAGATTTTCTTTTCTTAAGTTTATTCCTGGCTTCATGATGATTTTGATGTTGCTTTTGTTATCTTTAAAGGACAAGGATTTTAAAATTACAGTTTCTAATTGGTTATTATTGGTGTGTAGGAATCTTATTAATTTTTATGTTGACCTTGCATCCTGCACACTCTATGAAATTCACTAGTGAAAATTCCAAATAATCATGTAGATAACCAGTACATATAATTTTGTTTCTTCATTTTCAATCTATTACTAAATTCCAAAATATTTTCAATATATTGCATTGGCTAAGACTTAAAATCCAATAGTGAAATTAGCATCTGCATTTATTTTCTGAATGTTTTAAAAATAATAGTTGTTTGAATTTTATTAAACATTTTTTTTTCTGAACTTATTGTTATGATCATGTGGTTTTCCTCTCATTTGTTCATTAGTGTAACACTTAATATCTTTTCTATTATTGAGCACTTCTTGTATTTCCAAAATTAACAGAAATAGGTCATGATGTATTATTTTCCACATAACTTTGCTCATCTAGATAATATTTTATTTAGGATTTTGGCATACATATGTATATTGGATTGGTTTCTAAAATTAATTTGGTTTTAAATGAGCTTTATATCTGTGTGTCTGATTTCATAGCTAGTTAACGTGTTTTACTTTATTTTATTAATTAGTCTTATCGGGTGTTTTTCTGTTTTATTTGTTTTTTCAGCAAATAAGATTTTTATTTCATCAATTCTTTTGTTTCCCTGTTTTTTTTTTTTTATTTCACTAATACCTGTTCTTAACTTTATTATTTTCTTGCTTCAACTTTCTCAAGATGGATTTTTTTCCCCCCCTAGGTTACTGTGTTAAATGCTTAATTCACTTAGCTTTTTTTTAAAAAAAATTCATTTAATTTTTAAGTATTCTCCTTTACAAATAAATGAACTCAAGTGTACATATTTTCATTCTTAAAGTTGTGAAAACTGGATCCCATGTTTTCTCTGTACTACTTTGTCATTTGTGTCTAAATGTTTCATAATTTCTATCATAGTCTCTTCTTTATCTCATGAACTACTTAGTAGACATTTTAAAAGATGAAAAATATATCTCATCTGAAGAGAAATCAGATTATCATTTTAAGGTTCTAATTTGTTTGTGTGTCTGTTTGTGTTTACATACCTGTCTATTCCTTCCTAAGTTGCTTGCACAGTTGGTAGAAAACAGTCTGTATGATATTACTTCTTTGAAATGTTTCGAGACATTCTATTTTCTTTGGTTTCTATGTCTGGCTTACAGTTCTAAGGTTGCTTCCATCTAAACTCATAGTCCAGAACCAGGTCTCATAATTATGGTTTAAGCTGATTCTATGTCTTTGCTATTGTGAATAGTGCTGCAATGAACATTTGCCTGAATGTGTCTTTGTGGTAGAATAATTTATATTTGTCTAGATATATACCCAGTAAAGGGATTGCTGGATGAAATGGTAGTTCTGCCTTTAGCTCTTAGAGGAATCACCATACTGCTTTTCACAAGGGTTGAACTAACCTACATTCCCACCAATAGTATGTAAGTGTTTTATTTTCTCTGCCACCTCACCAGCATCTGTTATTTTGTAAGTGTGCAAATTCTTGGTTCAATTGCAAGTTCTTTACATTTCAAGTTCATGCATGCTATTTTTTTATTGATTAGTAGAAAGGCTTTGATAATTTTACTTCACAAAATATTTTTTCTTCCAGATTTGCTTGCATATAACAGTATTCACTTCAGATTACAAATGAGATATCTCCAGAGGAAATGGTTAATGGCTAGTCTAAAATTCTGCAGTAAATATTCAGAGCAATAAATTGTCTTGTAAAAATCACTGAACCTTACTTGGTTTTAAATTCCTCAGTCAGTTAAACTGAGAGAAATGGATTTTCTGACCTTTGAGATTCATACAGGAACATAGCTGTGCCTATAGTCAGAATCTGAATAAATAAGATATTAATAAATGGTACTTGGGAGAATCTTCCATATAGCATGTAACTGGGTGTGACGCTATGCTTAAACCTGTTAAATTAAAATTCTTAAAAAAACCATTAGTGAGTTAAAAGACAGGGTGAAGAACATACTAATTATGTGGGGAATATTCTATAGAAGGAGATGTTATAAATATAAGGGAGAAAATAAATGATAGATGTGGTTTATTACATACGCCTAGCCAAAAGAGCAAAAGACTTGCTGACTAATACCCACATATCATGTTTGTTATTCTAACAAGTATTTTTCTCAATGAACCAGATTTTCCTATTGTTTAAATTGTTCCCTTAATTCTTCCATGCAGTTGGAGTGCCATGTCCTGGAGTATCAAAACTGTCTTTAATGTTACCCTGATGTCTCAAATGTTATACTTCCAAAAGTGTAGTTTAGACAGTTGAGAAGATCTGACTCAATTTAATGTTCAATTTTAAGCACCAGGGGCTTTTGCATGATATCTTATTTTCTCCCTGGAGGATTATATTAATTGGAACAGGAACACTGAAGTGGTAACACACTTAGCATTATTTATTTCTGCATTAGGGACACTAAGGACCTATTTAGCTGGTGGGAGAATCAGAATCATCATTTTCAGTTCCTAAAGAAATCAAGTTTTATCCCTAATCCTTTGCATGTCTCACCAAGCTCTGTTCTTGCCTTAATGAATGAGCTGTTCACCTTCTCAAAGGAACACTAAGAATTAATAACAAATATGCACATTTTCCAAAGGGACCAGGATTTTATCTACTTCTAGACTTCCTAATTTTTCAGATGTGCTGATTGCAGCATAAGTTTGGTTACTTATTCTTTCATATTTTTGTTGTTGCTGCTACTGTTGTTGAACGTCAAGGCAATTTCATAATGTTATCTTGAATACTTTCTTCTGATGCTCTAAGATTTTTATTTCAGTACATCTACTCAGAGTTGCTATAGATCAAGTTTTAAACAAATCTAGGGTTGCACTCCTAGTTTCTGATAAAACAGACTTTAAACCAACAAAGATCAAAAGAGACAAAGAAAGGCATTGCATAATGGTAAAGGGGTCAATACAACAAGAAGAGCTAACTATCCTAAATATATATGCACCCAATACAGGAACACCCAGATTCATAAAGGAAGTTCTTAGAGACCTACAAAGAGATGTAGACTCCCACACAATAATACTGGAAAACTTTAACACCCTGCTGTGAATATTAGACAGATCAACAAGACAGAAAATTAACAAGGATATCAGGGACTTGAACTCAGCTCTGAACCAAGCAGACCTAATAGACATTTACAAAACTCTCAACCCCAGATGAACAGAATATAAATTCTTCTCACCACCACATTGCACTTATTCTAAAATTGACCACACAATTGCAAGTAAAACACTCCTCAGCAAATGCAAAAGAATGGAGATTGTAACAAACAGTCTCTCAGACCACAAGTGCAATCAAATTAGAACTCAGGATTAAGAAACTCACTCAAGAAATTAACACAAGAACAGAAAACCAAACAGTGAATGTTCTCATTCATAAGTGTGAGTAGAACAGTGAGAACACATGAACATAGAAAGGGGAACATCACACACCGAGGCCTGTTGGGGGATAGGGAGATAGGGGAAGGATAGCATTAGGAGAAATACCTAATGTAGATGATGGATTGATGGGTGCAGCAAACCACCATGGCACATGTATACCTATGTAACAAACTTGTATTTTCTGCACATGTACCTCAGAACTTAAAGCATAAAGAACCAAATCTATCATATCTATCATAATGTTATACAATACATGCCCTTCAAATTTCTTTTTTTTTTCCCCAGATTTTGTGTTTGTTTGTTTAAGTTTAACCTTAACTGGAGTTTCCCTTTAGAGGTTTTTTTTTGGCCTTAAAAACATATTCTTTATGTTTTAAGGTTTTAGAGATACTTACTATATAGAGGAATTGAAAGAAAATATCAACGATAACCTATTAAAATGCATTTAAACAGACTTCCGCAAATTTTTATCTGTACTCTTCTTTCAAGAATAGAAAAGAGCAGATCATTTGCAGTTCTTCTGCCTTACTTTCATCCTTGAGAGTGGCCATCACAAAATTTGTATTTTCATACATTAAACCAACATTTATTTTGCAAACCATTTTTTCTCTTTCATCTGTCTTTTTTTATATTATAAATAATGCATACTCTTGTATGCATTGTACACATTGCTGAATTATATGAATTCCTGAAAGTACACAAAAAGATGCAAATAAAAAGACCATAGAATATCTCACCCATATCTTTATTTCTCTGAGACACCTACTATACTGTTTTGCATATTATTAGTTGTTTTCTGAAATTTTTTTGCATATATACTATGTTCATGAGAGTTTTTATCAATTGTGTATTACCTTTGGAGAACAGTGACAATTGGCCACCAGGACATATCTATTATTCTAAATTTTAAACATTTGAATATTATTTTAAAAACAAAGTGATCCATTGCATTGTTGTTTGCTGGAAAAGCTCAACTGAGGCCAGGGTCATCTCTGTATCAGGCTCCTGAGAACTTAAACTTACAAGGGAGATATTGCTCCTAACCACTATTGCAGATAGGTGGGCAGTCACAAGGGATAACTGGTTGTAGACATCAAAATGGTTTCACCTCTTCCAGAAAAGAAAAGCAGCTAATATCATCTGGATATTTGTCCCCACCCAAATCTCACATTGAATTGTAATACCCAATGCTAGAGGTGGGGCTTGATGGGAGGTGTTTGGATCATGGGGGACACATCCTTTGTGACTTGGTACCGTCTTCATGATAGTGATTTCTCAGGAGATTTGATCATTTAAAGGTGTGTGGCACACTCCTTTACCCCACTCTCCCTTTATCTTGTTCCTGCTCTGGCCATGTGATGTGCCTGCACCTGCTTTACCTTCCACCATAAGTAAAAGCTTCCTGAGGCTTCCCCTGTTGGCACTATGCTTCCTGTGAAACCTGCAAAACTGTAAGTCAATTAAACCTCTTTCCTTTTCAATTACCCAGTCTCATTTATTTATGGCAATGCAAGAATGGCCTAATACAGAAACTGAAAGGAAAATATCAACTTGACAATGAAAATTAATGAAATAGCATTTTATTTCTTTGGCTGCAATAAATGCATTTAACTGACCATTGTGAACAAGTATTTAATTTATAATTTATAAATTTAAAGAAAGTATAATTTAATCAATAGTCTCCCAGGTTAAAGTAATCTTAGTTTGCCTAATTTTGTGATTTCTTTCCCAAATATTTCTGGACTTTCCCAAATATTGCTAACATCCTGTTAAGACCATAGTACGTTTCACTGTACAAATGTCCGAGTTAAGTACAGAGTTTTGTGTTTTAATCATTTCATCTTCTGCCTCAAATAACGTTTCATGTGACCAAAACTTGTAGTCTATAATAAATGTCCAATAGGATTTTTCTGTATGTAAAGTACTGAATGAGAGCAGAGAACATCAAATAGAAAACCATGAACCAGACCTGCCCACAGTTATCTTCCTTTAGGTCTAAACTTTCAAAAACCATTTAAAATTTTTTTGCCAACATTTAAAAATTGGAAAAATACACTTAATGTTGTGAAATGCTTTTCTTCTTAAAAAACTTTTAAATTTTATTATTATTATTATTGTTTTTGAGGTGGAGTCTCGCTCTGTTGCCAGGCTGGAGTGCAGTGGTGCAATCTTGGCTTATTGCAACCTCCGCCTTTCGGGTAATTCTCCTGCATCAGCCTCCTGAGTAGCTGGGATTACAGGCTTGCACCACCACACCCTGCTAATTTTTGTATTTTTAGTAGAGACAGGTTTTCACCATGTTGACCAGGCTGGTCTTGAACTCCTGACATCAGGTGATCCATCCACCTTGGCCTCCGAATGTTCTGGAATTACAGGCATGAGCCACCACACTCAGCCATGAATTGCTTTTCTTTCTTCTGTGTGTGTGTGTGTGTGTGTGTGTGTGTGTGTGTGTGTGTGTGTGT
Organism: Saguinus oedipus; assembly: GCA_031835075.1. NCBI lineage: Eukaryota > Metazoa > Chordata > Mammalia > Primates > Cebidae > Saguinus > Saguinus oedipus. The sequence continues at coordinate 147,153,496 of CM063170.1, forward strand.
GTGTTTTGATACAGAGTCTTACTCTGTCACCCAGGCTGAAATGCAATAGTGCTATCACAGCTCCATCTCACCAGGCCCAAGCGATCTTCCCACTTCAGCTTCCTGAGTAGCTGGAAATGCAGGCATGTGTTACCATACCTGGCTAATTTTTGTACTTTTTGTAGACTGGGTTTTGCTTTGTTGCCTAGGTTGGCCTCAAACTCCTGAATTCAAGCAGTCTGCCCCACCTTGGCCTCCCATAGTGCTGGGATTATAGGTGCGAACCACCATGCCCAACCATCTTGCTTTTAAAAAAAATAAATAAATAAATCAATAGATTAGGTAATCTTGGGATTGCGAACCACCATGCCCAACCATCTTGCTTTTATTTTTTAAAAAATAATAATAAATCAAGAGATTAGGTAATCTTGGGGTTGCATTCAAATACAGCAACCATCGGCCTGGACCCAGAAGTGCTGCTCACTTAAAGGTGGGGCATGCACTCTTGCTCACCATCATCCCACCATTTCAGCTTCTCTACACCTGGCTACTTTTACTTGTTAATCTATGTCTGTATTCAGGTTTCTGACTTATTTTCTAAGTATTAATTATGATTCCCTCTCACCATTTAAGCTCTTCATATGCTATTACTCTAACTGTACCACTAAACCAATTATTTTGTTGTAGTTAGATTTGTTCCTATATCTAAAATACCCTTTTAATTGTTTCAGCAGGTCATTTCCCTGTCTATTGTTATAATTATTTCGTCATATTTCCATATTCCAGATAAATGGTTTATAATTTTCTGGTTCCCTGCAGTCTTATGCCTGGCAGAATTCCTTCAGCCTGTGATGTTTCTACTTTTCAAAATGCCCTTGCCCTTCTTATCCACTCTTGGATATCACTTATGCATTCTCTAAGAATCACTACCAATGCTACTTTTTGTGTGTGTGCCACAGCCTGTTCTTTCACCAGCTAAGTTAGGGGTTTCTTTTTTTGTCTGCCAATGATACCTTGGATAGAGTTCTATCAAAGTATTTACCTCATTTATAGGCTGAGCACGGTGGCTCACGCCTGTAATCCCAGCACTTTGGGAGGCTGAGGCAGGTGGATCACCTGAGGTCAGGAGTTTGAGACCAGCCTGGTCAACACAGTGAAATTCTATCTCTACTAAAAACATACAAAATCAAATTAGCTGGGCATGGTGGCACACACCTGTAATCAAGTGAGGCAGTAGAATCACTTGAACCTGCAGCCCGAGGTTGCAGTATGCTGAGATGGCGCTACTTCATTGCATCCTGGGCAACAGAGTGAGACTCCAACTAAAAAAAAAATTACTTCATTTATGACCCTAGAGTGCATTTGTTGATTTGTTTACCTATAGCCCCTAAGTTTCTCTACTCCCAGACTTGTTCCTTGAGGTAAAGACAGTACACCATGTGGGCTTAATGTGGTCACACTCAACTACATGCTCAGACAGAGTTGGAGCTGAATAAACATGAATCGAATAAATGAATGAGAATTAAAATATATTCTTAAAGATGTAGTCCATTTTGTAATTCTCTGTTTCAATAAGTTGTGCTTTATTTGACAACTTTCATTAAACAAACATTTCTAACCTGTGTGGGTACTAGGCTTCTCCCTTCTGCATCCCTTTCCTTCCTCCTCTTTTTCTTCCAACTCTCCTGCAGTCTGGAACAACACAAAAATATTCAGACACAGACATTCACACACACACTACCAGTACCACCACCTCTACAATTACATAGCAGAGTAGTAATAGTAAGTATCTACTAATTTGAAGGGTTTTAGTAGTACAGAAATACAGGTTTATCATTTGCAATATAAATATCAGACTTGTTATCTGCCACACTGTCTTTTATAGTTTATTAAATTTTATTTAGAAGGTTGTTTTAAACAATAAAAATGATCATTTCATCTAGAGATAAAATGAAAAAGAAATTTTAAAGGCTCCAAAGACTGTTACTTCATATGAATCATGTAGAAGGGGCTCTTTTCACAAAAGGGTTTAAAATTTTTTCAATAAGCTCTGGGGGGAAGTAACTACAGAAAGATTTTCCATGATCACACTGTCATGTCTGGTTGCAAAAGTGGGCCATGAATGCCCTCATCTGGGTGCCTACTGTGGAGTTGTCTGTTTTTATGGGATTTTACACAGCTGACAGCTAATGCAGGTGTTTAAATGCAAAATCTGACACTGATGTTTTCCCCTAAATGACACTTCGATTCACAAATTATATGAATATGGGTAGCACTATTCATTTATGAAATAATGCAGCTATCACTTAGTAATGCAGTTCAAAACGTCTTTCACTTTATTTAGCTATTTCCAACCCCATTACATGTGACTATGAAAAGAATAAAAATTGATTAGACAAGGAGTGAAAAGTGGGCAAAAGCATTTCCCGGCATGTTGCCCGCCTCATGGCAAAATGATGGAGCTGTAGCATTTTATTTCCTGTGGAAGAGATGTTTCTTGCTTAGGTGGCCTGTTTCTGATTAAAAGCATCTTTGTAATATTGCATTTGCTTCCATAAAAAGAATATGCTCCGCGCCAGGAAAGAGTCTGGTACTAAGCACATAAAAAGATGTTACTGCGGCAAAACAGGATATTCCTGGTTCTGAAGCTTGTAGGTTGGTGGGTCTGGAAAATGTAGCAAATCACTTTCCCTTAGCTTCTACTTTCTCTGTGTTGGGTCCATAATGAAAGTAGAAATGATATAACCATTACGAGCAGCCAAAACATCAATGATAGCTATAATTTTTTCAGGCTTTCCAAATATGATTTCCTTCAAATTATTATTTATAATTGTCAAAACAACTTGGAAATATGGAATTATTATCCTGTTTTACAGATGTGGACTTTGAGGCTCAGCTAGGTTAAGTGACTTGCACAGCTAGGTAATGAATGCTAGACCCCTGGTCTGTCAGGCACATGCCCATGCTCTTTCCACTTCCCCAAAAAGTGACTTTCCCTAGAATGTAAATTCCTCATCTCTCATTCTTGTAACTACATAATTTAGGGTTTATAGTGCTTGTGTGTGAGAAAAGATAAAATATTCCCATCGACTGTCTTCCTACATGTAGTTCACAGGCCTGTATGACAGGGGAATGGTTGCTTTCATAATTTTTAAGGTTCCTAATTAAAGCATTTTGCCGTTTAGGATTTTCTTTTTGAATTTTGGGAAGCGTCTAGAAGCAGATCTATTCTGTCTTTTTCAGAAAGAGTACGGAGAATGTATGTCTGTCTCTCAGGTTGCACTTGGGGAGTGTCATTCTGGCCAGCCACCCATCGTAATGAGCTCTGGACACAGCCTCTGGTGTACTTATGCAGGAATGCAACTGAGAAGCAGCACTAATTTGAGTTCTGTGAAGAATAGTTTGTCTAAGGATAAGGGACATATTTTGCATTTACTTTTGTGAAATGTGGTACTTGGGATGAGGACCTTGCATTTTGAGCAGAATGTTGCTAATTTCTCACCCGGTCTTTGTCAAGAAGTACAAACTCGGTGGGCAGTGTACAGCACGAGGAACACGTCCCAGGAAGGTTGTGAATTACGCTGCCAGATGGTCTCAGCTCTCCGAGGGCTGCTCCAAAGTCATATAGATTCTTTATTCATTAATTTCTAATTTTCCCTAACATTTTCATAGACATAAAATATCCATTTTTGTAAAAAAGGAAATAGTAGGTTTGGACATATACATTTTGCAGGTGAATACAATCCTACATTTGCTAAAAAAGAATACGTGATATGATAATATCTATGTTCAAAATATATTTACATTTGTAATGCATCACTTATTAGAAATAGGTAAGTTTTGTCATAGTTTCCCTCTTAAGATGGTATGCTTATTATTGGCAGACAGAGCTTTATAGACTAGCTTTTTCTGTGTTCTATTTTAAATATGACATGAAACTTACTGCATAGAACTTCCCTCCTTTTTCTCTTTTGATTTATATATTTTCCAGAATCCTGTATGATCCTGATTCTGAGTTTTCAGTCAGCTGGCCCCTCTACCAGGTCTGTACAGGAAATGCTATCAGACTGGATTCTCAGACTAAAAATATCATAGTTAGAAAGAAAGGAAAGGAATTAAGTAAACACGACCAACACCGAAAAAACTTACTGTTAAATATAGACACGAAGAACATAAAATGATAAGTGTAACTAGAATGTGTTTCTTTGTTTTAAAACCCCACCCCCCAGGTTTGTAACCATAGTATAATTTCTGAAGCAACTGTCATGGATATATTCTGAAAGACCAAAGAAAAACTAATCTTACATTCATATAAAGTCATTAGGTCTCTCTATTTTTCCACTTTATTGTGTAGAATCTGAAAGTTGTGTTTTTGAAATTGTTAACACAGCACAGATGGCCTATTCTAGTCAGTCTGGCCTCTTCACAGTCCATTCACACCCCATGTTTGCTCTACCTCATATGGGTCCTTGTGTTTCCGTCTATTCACCTGGCTCTGTTCCTGCCTCCAGGGTCCACATATGACCCTTCAGTATCACAGTCTACTCTGGTGAGCACAGCCTTCCCTTGCTTCAGAAAAAGTATAGCCCTTCATTGTTGCTTAATACTCTTTGCTATGCTGCTTTTTGGTATGAGTTTGCCTTCACAACTATATTGTGGGCTTGCTAAAGGGAAGGAACTGTCATATACATCCCTCAGCACAAAGCAAAGCTGGGACACCCAGGAGGAGCTCATTGACTTAGAGCCTGCTTTCTGCTATGTTGTTTTTATTGTTTTATTGAGGGAGACTCTGCAGAGCATAAACTATGTCCTTGAAACCAAGGCACTCTTGGGAACTATATTAATTTAGGGCACATGGGCCCTATTTATTTACTGTTTCAATATACTGAGTTGAATGTACAATCAATCACAGAATCTGGCAGTATTTTAAAAATGCAATACTTCTGCATATTTCAGCTTTGCCCCTTCTCTGATGACCTTTTGGAAGCAGTGGAGTGGGTCTAGAAGAAGAGAAGTACTTGTCATGCTCTGCCACCTTCTAGAACCTGAATTTTAAAGAGATCAAGAATTCCTTTTGTCATTTTCTTAAAGAAGAAATTCCCTCTCTACCAGTACAGAAAAGCACAGTATAGGGGCATCTTCTTTTATTGTGCTTAGCTTTACAGCACTTCACAGATAATTGCATTTTTTACACGTCGAAGGTTTGTGGCAACCCTGTGTCAAGGAAGTCTACTGGCGCCATTTTTCCAACAGCATGTGCTCATTTCGTATTTCTTTGTCACATGTGGGTAATTCTTGCAATACCTTAAATGTTTAAATGATCGTTTCTGTTATGCTGGTCTGTGATCAGTGATCTTTGATGTTCCTATTGTTATTATTTTGGGGCACCACTAACCACACCCATATAAAATGTGAACTTAATCTAGAAATGTGTGTGTCCTGACTGCTTCAACAAGCAGACATTTTTTTGTCACTCTCCCTCTCTTCTTGCTCATCCCTATTCCCTGAGACAGAACAATATTGGAATTAGGCCAATTAATAGTCTTGCAATAGCCCCTAAGTGATCAAGTGAAAGGCTGCGTTGTGTATCTCTCATTTTAAATCGAGCACTAAAAATGATTGAACTTAGTGAGGAAGGAATGTCAAAAACCAAGATAGGCTGAAAGCTAAGTCTCTGTGCCAAGCAGTTATTCAAGTTGTGAATGCAAAAGAAAAGTTCCTGAAGAAAATTAAAAATGCTACTCCAGTGAACACACAAATGACAAGAACGCAAAAGAAACTTCTTGTCAATGTGAAGAAAGTCTGAGTGGTCTGCATGGATAAAACCAGCCACAACATTCCTGGAAGGCAAAGCCTAATCCAGAGCAAGATGCTAATTCTCTTTAGTTCTAGGAAGGATGAGAGAGATGAGAACACCAAAGAAGAAGAGTTGGCAGCTAGAAGAGGCTGGTCATGCAGTTTAAAGAAAGAAACTGTCTCCATAACATACCAGTGCAAGGTGGAGCAGCAAGTGCTGATGGAGAGACGCAGAAGCGATCCAGAAAATACAGTTGAGATCATTGATAAAGGTAGCTATACTCAACGGCGATAAAACAGACTTCTATTGGAAGAAAAGGCCATCTAGGACTTTCATGTCTATAGAGGTGAAGTCAACACTTGGCTTTAAAACTTAAAGGACAAGATGAATTTATTTTTTTTAGGTGCTATTGCAGCTGGTGACTTATAAGTGGAAGCCAATGCTCATTTACCATTCCAGAAATCCTAGGTCCCTTAAGAATTATGCTAAATTTATTCTGCTTTGCTCTATAAATGGACCAACAAAGTTTGGATGACAGCACATCTGTTTACAGCATGGTTTACTGATTATATTAAACCCAGTGTTGAGAGCTACTGCTGAGAAAAAAAAAGATTCCTTTCAAAATATTACTGCTCATTGACAATGCATCTGGTCACCAGGGGCTCCAATGGAGGTGTCAAGGACGTTATTTTTTTTATTTTTCTTAGATGGAGTCTCTCACTGTCGCCTGAGCTGGAGTGCAATGGCATGATCTCAGCTCACTGCAACCTCCAGCTTCTGAGTTCAAGCAATTCTCCTGCCTCAGCCACCCCAGTAGCTGGGATGACAGGCACCCACCACTGTACCGGGCTATTCTTGTGTTTTTAGTAGAGAAGGGGTTTCACTATGTTGGCCAGCCTGGTCTTGAAATCCCAACCTCATGATCTGCCTCAGCCTCCCAAAGTGCGTGAGCCACTACACCTGGCCAACATTAATGTTTTTATACCTGAAAACACAGCATCCATTCTATAGTCCATGGATCAAGCAGCCATTTCAACTTTTAAGTCTCATTATTTACATTTTTTAAGGCCACAGCTGCCATAGATAGTGATTCCTCTGTGGGTCTGGGCAAAGTCGATTGAAAACCTGGAAAGGATTCACCATGGTAGGTGCTATTAAGGACATTTGTGATTTACAGGAAGAAGTAAAAAATATCAACATTAACAGAAATTTGGAAGAAACTGATTCCAACCCTCATGGGTGACTTTGAAGTGTTTAAGATTTTAGTGGAGGAAGTCACTGCAGATGTGGTGGAAATAACAAGAGAACTATAACCAGAAGTGGAGCTTCAAAATTTGACTGAACTGTTGTGATCTCCTGATAAAATGTAAATGGTTGGGGAGTTGCTTCCAAAGAAACTTTCCTGAGATGGAATCTACTCCTGGTGAAGCTGTTGTGAGCATTATTGAAATGACAATAAAGGTTTTAGAATATTCCACAAACTTAGTTGACAAATCAGTGGCAGGGTTTAAAAGGATCAACTTCAATATTGAAAGAAATTTTACTGTGGGTAAAATACTTTCAAATGGCATAGGCTGCTACAAAGAAAAAGTTCATGAAAGGGAGACTCAGTCAATGTAACAAACTTCACTGTGACCTTATTTTAAGAAATAGAGGCTGAGTGTGGTGGCTCATGCCTGTAATCCCAGCTCTTTGGGAGATGAAGGCAGGGGAGGCTCGCTTAAAGCCAGGAGCTCAACACTAACCTGGATAAAATAGCGAGACCCAGGTGCTATGAAAAATAAATAAATAAATAAATAAAATGAAGTTAGCTAGGCATGCTGGCATTTGTAGTGTAGCTACTTGGGATGCTGAGGCAGGAGGATTCACTGAGCCCAGGAGTTTGACACTGCAGTGAGCTATAATCATGCCACTGCACCCCAGTCTGGGCCGCAGAGAGAGACTATGTCTCTTCCAATAAGAAAGAAAAAAATTGTTACAGCCACCCCAACCTTCACCAATCACCATCCTGATAAGTCATTTGCCATAAAAATAGGCAGGACCCTCCTCCAGCAAAAAGAGTGTCAATCACCAAAGCTGCAAATGATAGCATTTTTTAGCAATAAAGTATTTTTAATTAAGGTATGCACATTGTTTTTTTTAGACATAACAGCATTGCACACTTAAGAGACTACAGTATATTATAAACATGACTTTTATATAAACTGGGACATCAAAAAATCTGTGTGACTCACTTTATTGTGATATTTGTTTTACTGCAGTGGTCTGGAACTGAACCAAAGTTCAGTTATAACTCCAAAGTGTGCCTGTAATTTTGGTCACCCTTAGAATTACACCCGTCTAATGAGAAGGTAATTGGTTATCTTAGAGTAGCATTTGTCAAGGTGGACCTATGACATTATTCCTGTTTTGTTTTTTTTTTTTTCATTTAGAAGTCATCTGATTTCAGTGTGTCTGAGATGTCATGGGTGTGTATGAGGCCTATATAGAACCATGTCCCCAGGCAGTCTTAGTCAAGGTACATTTCAGTAACGTATTGTAGATAGGGCTTCCCAGGCAATCAGGTTCCCTGGAAGCTTTGAGTTAGGTAATGGATCTAGTGGAGTGCAGCTCAGAGTAGCAGGGGTTGGGACAGATTAATCCCCAGACAGAACCACTGCCTAAATTACTAACTCTATCTGACACAAAAATTTTATTTATTTATTTAATTATTGTTATTATTATGAGATGGAATCTCACTCTTTTGCCCAGGCTGGAGTGCACTGGTGTGATCTTGGCTCACTACAATGTCCACCTCCCAGATTTGAGCAATTCTTCTGCTTCAGCCTCCTGAGTAGCTAGAATTACATGCATGCACCACCATGACCGACTAATTTTGTATTTTTAGTAGAGAAGGGGTTTCACTATGTCGGCCAGGCTGGCCTTGAAGTCTCCTCAGGTGATCCAGCCACTTCAGCCTTCCAAAGCACTGGGATTACAGGTGTGAGGCACTGTGCCCGGTCATGACACAAAAATTTAAAATGTATCCAGGTTAGTGCTGAAATGCCCATTGTTTGCAGGATGTCTGAGCAGAGCAAAAAATGGACAAAGCTATCCTGTATAAGGGATACATACAGCTGAAACCAGCCCAACAGAAAGGTGCTGCCAGAAACTCTATGAAGAAACTGAGATAGGGATAATTTTGTTCTCAGCAGAGATTATGATTGACAACCAGACTTTTAGGCAAAGGCTTATCAGGTAGGTCAGACTCACAGGTAGATGCAGGGTGGGGATGGGGTGATCTGAAGTCTGATGCTGTCATAAGCTAAATATATCCTGAAAGTGTTGGGGCACTCGGCAGACCTAGCGCTGACCTTCCTTACGGTGATGTGATAGCCTCTCAAACTACTCCCTGATCTCACTTTCATCTTCAGGGTTCCACACTCAGCCAGCACATTACCGGCTTCAGGTCAGTACAGGGGTTGTTGGGAACTCTCAGAAAGACTCCTGAGAAACCAGGTAGGTTTTGGCTTTGACTTGAAGATGGCGTTAGGTGGCCCAAGACTATTAAGCCAAAGAAGTTCTTGTCTCTGTCCTAGAGTGAACCCAAAGCCTCAGTCACCAAATTACTCTGTAGGGTCTCCTGGGCTTTCCAGACCACAAGAGCCCTCTCTGGGCAAGAGTTTGACTCCAGGATTAACCTCAAGCTCAATTATTTCTTTGGAATCCCTCTGGCATGGAAACAGCCTTCCGTGGTAGGCAGCCCATGTGTGGTGTGGCATTGCTCAACCCAGCACACTCTCCTTAATGTGTGACTTCACAGGGAAGGTGTGGCTAAGCCTGGAGGGCTGAGGTTAGAGGTTTCTCAGAAATGTCTGTCTTACAAAGCAGTTATTTTTCTGTTGAATGACTTTGAGACTATTGCTTTCATTTTCCTCAAATATCTATCAGTGCCTTGTACCTTATGAGCAAACAAACTGAAACAGAAAGTCATTTTTCAGTTAATTTTATATTTGGTACAGGATTAGAAGCTGTGCTGTGTTCACACACCAGCTACAGCCTGTAGCGCAGAAGCCGTGCCTACTCTTCCAACACATCGTGGTGATATTCAGTTAGAAGGGGATTAAGGACAAGGAAAAAAAAAAAAAGGTCAGTGTCTATTTGTAGGTAATTCTCAAAGTCCCCTTTCAGAATTTCAATTACTTCTTCTTTCTTGTTTTTTTTTTTTTTTTTCCATGTGTGTCGTGGCCTTAAGACTTTTTGGAAACACTGATGTCCTACATTCTCATCAACAGCCATGGATCAAAATGCCAATTACATTTTACTGCAGTGTCCTGAGCTGCCCAGTCACCTCATGCTAAATTTAGGTTTAAATAAATAGAGCATTTCAGTTCCAGTGGTACTAGAAAGCAGCTGGAATAAAGATAGGTTGGTGTATTATTTTTGTACTGCTGTAATATGAAAGATAATTTTGAGTTATTTTTGTCTTGTTTTAAATGAAACAAATATATTTAAGATATCAGTCTTTTTCATAAAAGAGCTTGAATAAATTAAACATACAACCAGATCTACTTTCATTCTGAAAGTCCCAAACAGAAACAGAATTGCCAGTCTCTTCGCTACTTTAGAACCTTTGACTATGTTCAATGTCACACTTCCAGTATTATCCTCTAGTTATTCATGTGAATGCGTCTTCTCCCCAGCAGGTGCCTAAGGAGAGGGACTCGTTCTTCCCCAGACTCTCTGGGAGCACCCACCATGGACCTGGTATACAGTGAGGGAGTCAAGAAACACTTGTTGAAATGACTTCCCCTTAATATAAAATGGAAGTTATAATATCTAGACATACTTTTAAAACACTATTTTGGCTGGGTGTGGTGGCTCATGCCTGTAATCCCAGCACTTTGGGAGACTGAGGCAGGTGAATCACAAGGTCAGGAGTTCAAGACCAGCCTGGCCAACATGGTGAATCCCCATCATAAGTAAAAATACAAAAAATTAGCTGGGCGTGGTGGTGGGTGCCTGTAATCCCAGCTACTAGGGAGGCTGAGGCAGGAAAATCACTTGAACCCAGGAGGCGGAGGTTGAAGTGAGCCGAGATCATGCCACTGCACTCCAGTGGTGACTGCGAGACTCCATCTCAAAAAACAAACACTACTTTTGAACATACATATGCAGTATAAAATATAAACTTGGAATTAAGGCTTCTCTTACTTCTGCTTCCCAGTCACCCAGTTCCCTCATGAGAGGCTGCTAGGGGCTTCCTGGGTAACTTTTCAAAAATACTGCATTCCCTTACACACATCCATTTAGAGAAATACATATGTATGCGTCAAATGCCAGAAAGGTATATACATTGTCCTGCACTTTATTATTTTTTTCACCTAATAATATATTCTGGAGAACATCCCATGAAGCTAGTACATTATTTTGTTGTTGTTGGCATTTGCTTTAAGAGCTGCATAAGAACACAGTCTATGGATGTACATTTTCCCAAACTTATTACTATTATAATTACATAACAGGAATATTTTTGTATATACATCATTTTATAAAGGTGTAAGTGTAACTGAAGGATAAATACCCAGAGGTAAAATTGCTATGTAAAGGCATTGACAAATTGCTCTCTACTAATTTTCTCTCCAACCAACTTATAATGCATGTAATGAGTATTTCCTTGACATGCGCTGTGATACCCAAGTGAAGAATGTGACATTATTAATGGCAAACACTTACACAGTACTTCGTCTGTGCCAGGTCTATGTGCTTTACATATATTATCTCGAATAGTCTTCACAACAACCATGCAAGGGAGGTCCTTTCATCACCTCTAATTCACAGATGAGATAAAACATTTTGCCTTAGGTCACCCAGCTGGTAAATAGCAGATGACATCTGAGCCCAGCCTGTCTGGCTCCAGGAGTCAGTTCTTGTAACCATGGCCCTAGACTGTGCTAGTGATGACACTTTTCCATCGATATTCTGTATGAGGTAAAAGAAAAATTTCTCAAGAAATACATGTTCTACAGTGGAATAAGGAGGAGTGTAGCGCTCCTCGGTGCAATCCTTTATACTGACCTGAGTCCCTTCCCATCACTTCCTGAAGAATTGAGCTCCTGCTTCACTAGCATGTTCTCTAACATCAAGGTAGTCATAATTTAGGGAGACATTGACCTGCATGTAAATGAACCTTTTCTTGCTTTGGCCTCTCTGTTCCTCAAGTTTCTCTACCTCAATAACCTTACCTTCTACTGCACCTCAGATCTCTTTTCCTGTCAATAGAAATGACATCTAGATCTTGTCATCATCAATGACTACATGTCCTTTATCATGTCCATTTTAAGCATCCCACCCTCAAACCAGTAGTTCCTATTTTTCTCTGTCACTGCCTCTAATGTCCTTGCTCTACTAGACCCTCTGCCCCACTGAGGTCTTCATTCTATTAATTCTATCATTTTTTTCATTGTCTACCCCGACACTGATGCCCTCATTTCCTCGCTTCTGCAGCAGCTTAGGTTTCACAGTCCATTGCCACAATCATTCTTAACAAGCCTCTTAACATAGCCTCCTAACAAGTGTCTCTGCTCTCTTGCCCCCTTTCAATGTATTCTCAAAACAGCAAGTGACTCTATTAAAATGTAAGTGAGATTAAGTAACTTGTCAACTTAAATTCCTCCAATATCCTCCCCTTTTACTAAGAAAAAGGAAAAGTACTTTAAATGGCTTACAAGTTGCCATACAGAATCTCCCACTTTATTTCAGGCAATTCTCCCTCTTCCTCACCCGACTTAAGCCATGCTGGCTTCCTTTTGGTTTCTCTGACTCTCCAGTCCAGCTTCTACCCTGAAGCCTTTGTATTTGTTTTGTGCCTTTGCCTCGTAACTCCTTCCTCCAGATATCCACATGACCCCCTCTATCACTTCCACAATCCCTAGCAAAGTAGCATTGCAAGTATGATAATTTCAGTCACAAAAGTCAGATGTGCAAATATTTCCTTTATTAATATTTAATTTTGAGTTCAACATTGTACATTTCCTTTCATGAACTGAACATTTAGTCAAACATGTATCACTGTTAAAACTTTTTGTTAAGTTTTGAAGCTTTCTGACTTAACAGAAAAACCCTCTTTCTCATATTCTTTTCCTCACAGGTATTATAAATGGAAGATAAAAGCTTAGAGACCTAACATAGGAATGGGGATGGATTTGTTCCAGAGTGATAGGCTCCATAGAGATCTATTATTGCTTGAAATGTATACTTCCTGTTTAGCTGTTTGCAATTTATTTGTAACAACAAAGAACTGGAAATAACTTCAGTATCTATAAGTAGAAGATGGTGCTTGGCATATTTATATGATAAAAGGCTATTTGGCCATTAAAACCAAGAGTGAAAAATATCTGAAAATGTTGACATGGAAAGATTTTCAATCTGAGTGAAAAAAAATTATAAATGGGAAAAAGATGGAGACGTTGTATATGAAGTTATTCCTATATATTCTATTTACATATACGTAAATGATAGAGTCTAGTTAGCATGATATAAATAAATAAATAAATAATATTTCTTTAATTATGCATGAGAAACCATGAAAATTTACTTTGGGGAAAGAGTGGCTAAGGAGACTTAGTTTTGATTCTGCTTTTCTCCAGTTTTATTTTAAAATCATACACACATTTTACATTTTTAAAGTTTAAGTTACATTAAAATATTGAACTTCGTTACATAGTATGAACTTATTTGTTATTCAGTAGACATCATATCACTTTCAAACTCTTATTGTGCAAGTTGTACCATGCCAGGTGCTAAGAAGCCCATAAAAGAAGAACCATTGTCTTATGGAAATTTAAAACGTGATAGGTGATATGGTTTGGTTGTGTCCCCATCCAAATCTCATCTTGAATTTCAGTACCCATAATCCTGACATGTTGTGGAAGGGACCTAGTGGGAGGTAATTGAATCATGGGGTGCTTACCTTTGTGCTGTTTTCTTTTCTTTTCTTTTTTTTTTTTTTGAAACGGAGTTTCGCTCTTGTTACCCAGGCTGGAGTGCAATGGCGCGATCTCGGCTCACTGCAACCTCCGCCTCCTGGGTTCAGGCAATTCTCCCTCAGCCTCCTAAGTAGCTGGGATTACAGGCACACGCCACCATGCCCAGCTAATTTTTTTGTATCTTTAGTAGAGACGGGATTTCACCATGTTGACCAGGATGGTCTCGATCTGTTGACCTCATGATCCACCCGCCTCGGCCTCCCAAAGTGCTGGGATTACAGGCTTGAGCCACCGTGCCCGGCCTATGCTGTTTTCATGATAGTGAGTTCTCACAAGATCTGATGATTTTTTAAGGGGCCTTCCACCTTTTGCTTGGCACTTCTCCTTTCTGCCACCATGTGAAGTAGGATGTGTTTGCTGCCCCTTATGCCATGATTATAAGTTTCCTGAGTCCTCCACAGCCATGCTGAATTGTGTGTCAATTAAACCTGTTTCCTTTATAAATTACCCAGTCCTGGGTATGTCTCTATAAGCAGTGTGGAAATGGGCTAATACAGTAGGAAAAGAATGATAGATGTCATATAAATTGAGACACGGAGAACCTTGGTTGGCAGGTGCCATCAGGTAAAGGAGGTGAAATCTGAATTTGGTGTTGAAAAAAATGTAGGGATTAGACTAGAAGAAAGAAATGGAGAAGATAATCCAAGTAGAAGTAACATATAGGAGAAAGCTTTAATAAAGCCACCTGTAAGAAACCTGTAAGCTGAAGAGTTGTAGAAAGGTAGATTGGCACCAGCATGAAGATTGATAGAAATGGATAGAGAGTGGGGAGGAAATAGGTTTGAAGACAGAGATAGAAATGAAAGCCTGCGTATTTCAGTCTAAAGGGAAGAAAATAATTTGCATGTAGAGAAAAGGATGAATCCAAAATGTGATGAAAAAGAAAAAAAACCCTCTCATATAGAGCCTGATTAAATATTAGCACTGCAAAATGATTTTCAGAAAATAAACATTTCCAAAAAATTTTCGATTGCTCTTTGGGCTCATACTGATATAATGTATATTGATATAATATCATGTCTGTGCAAGTAAGAGCTGAAGAATAGAAAAACAGTTTATAAAGGCTTTGGCAATGCAATTAGAGATAGAGGTAAATGCAAGTAACTGTAAGTATGTTAACAAAATTGAATATAAATTCCAATCTTATTCTCAAAAGAGCAGGAAAACAAAATGAAAAAATTAAGAATAATTGATTGCAAAATTCAGATATAACAGAAAATATTGATAACTTGGGCATATAGAACGAGAAAACAATACACTGCTAACTCATTGTCTCTATGAGGAAGGAGATGAATGGTTCTATGGGACTTTTAAGGTAAGGCTTCAGTCTTGACTCCAGACATGGGAAATAAAGTGTTGTCTTCCTGGCTACTTCCCCTGAATTGGCCCTACCCTCCAGGATGACGTTAATAGAAGGGAGTAGAATCCAAGGTCTGGGCTGGCAAGAACAGGGAGTAGAATTCAAGGTCTAGAATGATTACATTGCCCTGAACCATTACACAGAGCACCAGAAGACTGAACATCATCTACATTTGGTCAAAGAACATTTCCTAAGAAATAAGGGTTCCTTTAAGTAGCAATGCCATAGTAACTAGATGAGACAACTTGGATGTAAACTACAACTACATGATTTATTACTTATCATCTATGCCAATCTAAGTCAGCAGGAGTAGCAATAAGTCTGCAATACCCAGAAGGTGTTTCTTGTGCTTCATTTTACAAGTGTCACATTCTTCCCCTTCATTGACACCTATCTTAATCTCCATTAAAACCCATGTCCGAATGTCTTCTAGACTGTCCGTTACTCCAAGCTACATGTGGCTCCTCCCTTAATTATTGTTTACTTCATTTGCATCTGGTTTTTCTTATCTACATTTATTTTAATAAGATAAGGTTATTTTGTCAGATTAACAAATAAGGTTTTGACCAGAACTTTTGATGCTTCCTGGTCTGGTTTCTAATATATTCTGGCCCACCCTTTTATGGCAGACCGAATAAGGGCTCTGAAAATGTTTACACCCTAATCTCTGGAATCCATATATTTATATTAGACACTATCTGTCTATCTATCTATCTATCTATCTATCTATCTATCTATCTATCTATCTATCTATCTATATCTATCATCTATCACCTATCTATCTATCATATAAAGGTACTGTCTAGATGTGATTCAGGTATACATCTTGAGAGGCAGAGATTATCTTGGAGTATTTATTTGAGCCTAGTCACATGAGCCTTTAAAAGAGGGGTAACTTCCAGCTGCAGTCAGTTACAGAGAAATGCAGTGTGAGAACACTCATCATTACGGATTTGAAGCCAGAGGAAGACGACCATGAGCCAAGGAAAGGGGGTTAAATCCAGATGCTGAGAGCAGCTCTCAGCTGACAGTCATCAAGGAAACAGAACCTTGGTTGTACAATTACAGGAACTGAATTCTGTCAACAGCTTGATTAAGCAAGGAAGCAGATTCTTCCCCAGAATACGGCACTCCAAAATATGCCACTTTGGCATAAGGATGATTTTGAGCTGAAGGCATTTAAGATTTAACTGATGCAGAAAGAGGACTTCCTTTATCTGACCATAACAGAAGCTTTTGAGAAACAAGGACTGCCGAAAACTCTCTCTCCAGAGGAAGTTTTGTGTCCGTGAAGAAAGCGGGAAGTTGGCACCAAGATGACCTCTGCACACAAACCTCACTCTATTTATTTCCCCCTTTTAGTGACTTTCCATAGTTTGCCACCTTGGAAGCCTGAAACCTTTTGTTTTGTCACTCCTCTACGAATGTGTTGTTCTTTGTTAAAATTGTTTATGTAAGCCCAAGTTCTAACCACTCCTTTGAGTTGCTCACCTTTAAGTTTCTCCCAGATGTATTCAGGTTGCATGTGTTAATAAGTAAGTTCTGCTTGCTTTTCTCTTGTTAATCTGTTTTCTTGTCAATTTTATTCACAGGATTTCTGACCTACAGAAACTGTGAGATTATAAATTTGTGCTGTATTAAACCAATAAATTTATGGCTATTTTTCCAGCAACAATAGAAAACAAATACACATTTCTTGTGTGGTTAAGAGAATGCAAGTTATTCCCTGGGTTTTAGTTTTCTCTGTTCTTATTTTATTTTTCTTTTCTGCTTAAGATGAAATGGATAGACACAATTCTTCATTTCATAATCTTTCAGTTGCCTCTGGCCAACTCTGATGTTTATCTGTGTGTAGTATAAATAGATTTTTTTTCTGACAAATGCATCTCAGTCAACCTAGAAGTTAAATAATGTTTAAATGTTAAAAAAGAATAGAATTTGAAGCAGGATGAATATGATATGAAACAATAGAAAGTAAAAAAATCTGTTTCTATACTTGTTTGTCTCTATCAGAGTCCATATGGCAGAAATTAGAAAATAAATAAAACATCAAAAAAGCATTGTTAAAAGTAAATCGAAATTATTTAATAAGTAAACATAATAAGATGAGATATCTGTATTATAATAAGAGATGTAAATAGGAAAGACTAGACAGTAAAACAAAATTCAGTGGCATACTTAGAGAAACACAAAAGGATTAAGTATTAAAACAATTACAAAACCATATCTAATACATTCAGATTATAATAAGGCATTGAATACAACCATATTGGACAACGAATAAAACAAAAAGTGCAAAATAAGATAAAAATGTTCTTCTTATGTAATTAAACAATATAATTTTCACACAAAATTTAACAATAATAAATTAGCTATTTAATAAAATGTTATTAAAGTACACAAAATCAAAACTGTTAAGGAGGAATTAAAAAACAAAAAAGTTAAGGATTTAAACCTATCTTGCCGTATTTGACAAAAGAGTAGAATATAAGTAATGATACCTGTGCTCTGAGTTGAAGAATATGATTTATTTAAATATATTACATATATTTAAACATATGCCTTATAAAAAGAAATGCAACCTTTGCCTTTTACCTGTGCCCATTAATTAGCATGCCAATAAATTCCTGAAAAGAGACAATTTATAGATTTTTATTTATTTATTTATTTTTTGAGACAGAGTCTCACTGTATCACCCAGGCTGGAGTGCAGTGGCGTGATCTTGGCTCACTGCAACATCTGCCTCCCTGGCCAAGTGATTCTCCTGCCTCAGGCTCCCAAGTAGCTGGGACTACAGACACCTGTTACCCCGCCTGGCTAATGTTTTGTATTTTTAGTAGAAATGGAGATCCACCATGTTAGCCAGGATGGTCACGATCTCCTGACCTTGTGATCCATCCGTCTCTGCCTCCCTAAGTGTTGGGATGACTGGTGTGAACCACTGCGCCCAGTCATGTAGGTCTTTTTAATAGGACTTTTTCTTAAGGGCATATTCTTTAAGAAAATTACTTTATTTAATATTAAACTTTTGCAACAATAGATTAGCCTTAAAAATATAATCATTTAGATATATTAACATACTAAGTATTTATTGCCTTAAGGTAGAAATCACCACTATAATAGAGAATATTTACAAATCAATAAACATAAGGAAGCCATATGGAATCTAGCCAAGGGAGCACTCAGAGGAAAATTAATACATTGATACATTTATAGGATTAAAGAGAAAAATAGAAAACTATAGCACTAATAAGAGCCATAAGACAGGCAAATGAGACAGATGCACACATGCTTTTTTAGGGAAATGTAAATTTAACCAAAATTAATTGAAAGATGATATAACTAAATAAAAAAGATAAATGCAACTTTTATTAAAAATTACCCTTATGAAAAGTCTTCTGACCGCTCCACAAAACCATATTTGTGCTACTACTACCATTAGTTTAATGCCATTCCAAGAAAAGGACAGGAGAAATTTGTATGTAGGTACAGTAGGTGGTTTCCATCCATGATCAGTTCTAGGCAGCACTGGGCAGACTACTCTGATAGAAATGTGTACTCCAGTAATATACAACATGCCACCATAAGAGACAAAGTTCTTTAAAAGTTCCGCTGCCCCTTAAAGATATGAACCATTAAGACCATTATACCTTGAAAAGTTTATTAGGTTGCTTTACTCCACAATGAAAAGAGAAATGAAGGAAAATGGATCATTAATGTGGTTTTGGGAGTACCTCCAATCAAACACTTCAAATATCTTGTCCTGTCTTCCTTCTCCAGCATCATTGCTGTAATCAGTTTTTCCAAAGCTTCTGCTACCACATTTGCGCAGGTGTGATCTGATACCTTGGCTTGGTTGGCTACGCATAGTTCTGTTATAGATTGCTTTGATGCGCAGGTGTGGGATGGCCACTGAAATTCACTTACTTACACATTTGTATCCTAGAAGTGTGGGAACATTAGTGCACAAGGGCTATCCTCTACCAAAAAGGGAGGAGAACATATGGCTGATTGCTTCCCCTCTCATCCCTATAGTGGAAGCCAACTCAGTAACATGCTCTTGACTTGGCTTTCACTCCTTCCTGGTTTCGGTTGTCCTGCTACTCATTTCTTCTACCTGGAGCACTTCCTCCAATTAGTGTTTAGTTTTTTTCTATGTATGTAAAAATCACTGAATAGTAAAAATTAAAAGAATTACATTATATCATGAAGAATTCTATCTACTTTAGGGGTAGAGAGAATGGGTCAAAGAATAGAAAGAAGAATATTTTTCAGCTATTTCACTTCATTTTGCTTTCACCTGTTTAGTATTAAGTAACAAGACTAATTTGAAAATCCCTTCTCACATCCATAAATTCACATCCAGGAGAGTGAGAAAATATTCCCCTTAAATTTTTACTAATGAATCATGTTTAATGTTGCCAATGTATATGAGCTATACAAGTCCTTAAATATGTATAAATTTTTGAAGCCATAGGCTTAGAATAAAAAGTTTAAAAAAAACCAATTTCAGGAAAGTCAGGGATATAATAATAGAATCTTTGCATGAAAGCACTAGCATTCTTTTAAAAATTTAAAAACTTATTATTCAGCAAGGGAAAGACTGTGTTAATACCCTCTGTGATTTCAGAGAAATTAACACTTCAGCAGATGTCAATGATTTTTTTTTTCTTTAAGGGAAGACCTTGCTCAATTTCAAGCTTTGGAGCAAATTTTCTACATGTATATCCATAAAAACATTTATGGATTTTAATGAAGGTCTATTGTAGAAAATGTCTAAATTATCCAGTTTGGGAAAAAAAGAGAAAGCAAAAATTAAAAGTAATAGGGATGAAATAGATGAAAGTCTGTGGTTTATATTATTGTTTTTTTTTTTTCCATTCCTCAGATTAGAGCTTTCTTTCCAGCACGCCATAAATACATACTTCTGTTTTATAGTGTATGTGTTATTTCACCATGGGTGACCAAACGGAGGGTTTTTGTTTGTTTTTGTTTTTTTTTCCTGTTGACTGCTAGCTATCTGTCTTGACAACAGTGTTAGAAATTAACAAAGACGTAGACGTCAAACTTACGTTATCAATCCTGGGGACAGTAATCTGCTAAAAATCGAGGGCTCTGAGATTGGTCTGGATCTGTCCAATTATAATGTCAATCCTGAGGGAGAAGAACCAGAACACACGGGAGGAAGAGTAAGTACCAACCTGGAGACAAATTCAGGCAGTCAGAAACAGTAGTGTGATCTGACCTTGAACGATATTTAAGATTACTGCTTCACTCTTCCTTACCTTGAATGTGAAGAGACACTGTAATTGTGTAGCATAAATTTTCAAGCCTCCATTTTGGCTATAGGGAAAAGTGTAAGAATTCCAATTAGATTTTACGTTTATCTTTACTCTTTTTAGTTCCTCATTCTGAGTCAAGGGAATTATATATGAGCACTAGTTAATTGTCTAGGGGTTAGAGATATCTATTATTAAGCACCAATGAGTCCAGAAGTACAAACTGTTTCAGAATCCAAACTCTATTCTAATTTTCCTTTGGGTCGACGAAGAGCAAAGCAATAGGATGAATTTAAATTCTTGTTCCACAAGAGAAAACAATGTCCAAGAACCAAATTGTTTTTCAAAAATAATCAGCACTCTAGCTGGCCAGGTTCCATTATGGATTTACTCTTAATGCAAAAGCTGCAGAGGTAAAAAGCGTTAAACACATCTTAGAATAGAGGCCATAGATTACTCTGTAGTCTATTAGCCACAGGAGAAGTGCATGCATATGCATCTCTTTATATTGCTAGAGAGCACTCTATTGGGAAGGATCTGATGGCACTTCCTAAATTCCCTATAGTCTGCAATCTCTGAGATTTCCTTTCTTACAGTTTTAGGTTTATAGACCAAAAAAATCTAAGCAGCTTGTCAGTTTCCTAGTTAATTTGATCATTTGGGTCAGCTAGATTAAATAATTTAGGTTCCGGGTGAAATACGATTGACCTGGATGACGTGCTTTGGCGGTTTGCAATTATCCAATTGACCCAGATATTGCCAAATCTCTACTTCATGGCAGTTTTACAACACTTGGAACAGCTGCTTTAAGTATTTGTCTCCTGAGTCCTAAGCTGGCTCTTGCTGCTAATGAGTTTAGTTACACACATGTTGCCTACGTGGAACCTCCTTCATTGTCAAAAAAATCCAGTTATAGAAGTAGATAAAAGACAATCAGATTGTTAGAGAATTAGGGTTCAATACCATTTTGGAGGGTTTGCCAAGGTCATAAAAGTGTAGTGTAGGAGGAACAGGAATATTATAGGAATTAGGGAAAACTGATAATTTCCATTTTCACTTTAACCTCACTGGGAACTTGAGTTACAGTAGCCACCAGATTAATGTGGCATTTACAACTACTGAGAGCAAGCTTTCTGTAGGGTATCCTTGGTGACTGTCTCTAAGTTTTTTCAGGGAATCCTGTTAGAATTTTCACTGGTAGATCTGTAGAAAGATGGCGAGGCTGCATGAGAGCCCCACCTCCCTAGGTCTGGTTGGCAAGACTGCCAACCACAGTGGCTTTGAGCCCAGGCTGACTGGCCAAAGCCGCCCCAATTTGGCTATGGAGGCATGCACAGTGTGCGTTTAGCAAAGCCCTGGTTGGCAGGCATTTGGGGTCATGTAGACTTAATTTTGATTTTCAAAAATATCCCTGAAGCAAGCAGTGGGGACCTCCAAAGAGATTTGCTGCATATTTCACCCCTCCTTCTATATTACCTCATATAAATAAGGGGTATTTTTCTTCATGGGTTTAGTTTCATGTAGAACACTAAATAGGAAACTACAGTTGTGGCACAAAATTGTAGTAAAAACTGAATCAGTGGGAGCTAGTCCCAGAATGTGCTTTTACCCCAAGGATTTTCCTCATTGTCACCCTTGTATTGTAAACCATTCAGTTACCACATAAAGAGGTATGTTTATAAAGACGAAATTTCTCACTCCAATTTATGCATCAACAGTGAAATGCATCATAAGTAATTTTAATCTCATAACCAAGGAGAAAAAAATACACCTGCAGGTATCTTTATTTAAAATGTAACAAAAGATGCTTGTATATGAAAAATAGTGAAACAACAGAAAAAAAGAAACTATCTTAAATTGCAGTCAAATAAACTTGTATTATATATTAGGATCTTTCTCATTCTAACTCTGGAATGTTTTATGGAGAAAAACAATGCCATCGGGTTGTCAGAAGTTTTTTTTTTAGGTAAGATATAAATAATTAATTACAAAATTTTCAGAATGACTTGTTTATTTAGAAGCTGAGGTGAAACTAAATGATTTCAGAAGCCCCTTGTGAACCTATACTTCTGTATTCAATGTCTTGATGATAAATTTGCCTTGTGTACCTGGGAGGCATAAATACTTAAGGGCACACTAGACTCTTACAACTCTACATTCACCCTTTCCTATTAAGAAAGCCCTTCCTGGAATCATTCAAGATGACTCAGTAAAGAGTAGTTAACTTCAAAGTGATACCAGGAATCAGCAGTTTCAGCGCACATTGTGGTGGCATGCTAGGGTACACAGATCCTGGGTTTCATTATAATTATCTGTTCTCGTTCTCCCCATCCCCTTTTTCCCACCTGGTCTTATAGCAATTTCTCAACCCCATGATAATTAAGGTGGTCAGTCTTGACAGGAGTTTTAATTTAAAAATCTTAAAAGGGTTTTTGGATTGCTAAACAAGACTAAGATGAATGTTATTTGCTGCAGGGGAGAAGGGAATCTTAAGCACTGGAAGGTGTCAGAAGTCCAAAGCATTTTTAAGAGTCCCATTAGGAAAGCCCCTGGAAGGGGGAATTCTCTAGTAAATATCACTCAGGTGAAAGGTTTTTGGGGAGTTGACCTAGGTGGTAACAGACAATTTTTTTTTTTTCTGACTGGAATTTCTACCTTTTCTCTCTGGTTCCCAACCTTGTCCCCGATGTTGGGTTGCTGTCTCTGTCTGGACTGTCAAAAACAATCTCATTTTTTTTCAATCTTTTTATAACCTCTCTGTGTTTTCAATAGGCCTCTGGAATTTGGGCCAACATGACACACCAATTACATACTCTCATGGAGCCCCAGCAGCCTCCTGGACTTCGTTTTCATCTTACTCTTTCTCAGTGATGATAGCAAAAAAGAAAATAAAACTGTATTGAAAAACAAGGAAAATATGGGCTTAAACGGTGTTGAGAAGGACAAGGGGTAACATTAGATCAGAAGAAGACACTGTCCCTTAAGTTTCAACCTAGAAATATGCAAGAATATGCTAGAATACTCTGCAAAACACAGAAACCCATTTTCACTGGATTGTTATTTTATCAAAACCAGACAAATGAGACTGTCAGAAACACTGCATCCATGCAGTAGTTGTATCTGCCATCTGTACCGGGATCCTTAGCCACCAGTGGTTGTTGCAAGCATAAGGCTATATATATGAAATGCCCAGAGTGTCTCCAGATTCTACAGATACTTTTAAAAGATACAATTTTCATTCTGGCTGCCAAATGAATAAACAAACAGAATTATATCATAAAAACATGATCAAAATCAAGCAAATAATGTTTCATTAACTTACTTGAACCGTCATTTCTCTCAGTGTTTTAAACACTGGTATTCCATTATGTTCTGTTTGCTCTTTTACAGATAGTCTCTGGTCTTATTCCTGGAAGTATGTGGGAATACTGCCAGTCCACATGAATAGCACCTGGGCCCAAGCAACATCCCTATACACTCATGCTCCTATAGGAACGGAGGTGTAGTGTTTGCTGCCTATACTTGAACTATGTGTAAATATGTGTACCTCTAGGTTGGCCTCCAGGGCCAGCTCCCTGCAAAGACATAAAGGAAGTGAAATGTGCTTTTGGTGCTCTAAGCTTTGCAATTTTTATTCCTCCTTCTTCAGCATTCACTACCCTTGAGCTTTATTAACTTAGTCAAAACTTAGTCTCAGGAAAAGGTCTTCTTGAGATCTTTTAAAATCTTAGTATGAAATTTGAAATGTCACTCCTTCTAGGGTGATTTGTGTGTTTATTTTTAATGCTAACTATAGAATAAAATTCTGTATCACTTTTAAGGAATTACACAGCATTGGGTAGGTGAGAAAGAGATTTTGGAGGGAGAGCAAAGAAAAGCCTCTCAGTACACTGAACACTCCTTGAGTTCACACACACACACACACATATGCACGCACACATACACACACACACTGAGGTGAAAGAATTAGTGTATATCACCTCTCTGGAATGTGTTTGAAGACACAACAATTATCACTGGTATGTTTCTCACTAAATTCTAAGCTGCAAGTAAGTTTCAAGAGAGAGGTAAAATTATTTCATAAAGGTCACATAACTATTTAAAACTAGGTTCATGATAAAAACATCAATCAATACCTAGTCTCTTTTCTCTGTGTATTTGAATCATTTTTGTTGATTTGAGTTGGTATGGAAAGTATTGATGGAGAATTTTCTGGGCTCAAATTCACATAAAATTATTGAAGAAACCAAATGAGAAAAATGTAAAATCCTCTCAGAAACTTCAGGGAGAAAGCAGACCAATTTTAATGCCTGAGGTCTTCATTCATTTTTTTTTTCCATTTCTGAAAAGACACTTCATTTATCATCTTTGTGTCATCCTTTCCTTTTTTTTAACGGATGGTGTTAGATTTATTCTTTGATTACTGACTGATCTTTTATAACTTCTGTTTTGTGAGGCATGAAACATTTAGCACCACAAAACATGGCATATTCACAATGGAGTAACTATGTATTTATTTCTCTGAAAATGTTCCTCAGATCTGGGTGCTTCATTTTCAGGTTTTCCAACTTATTCCCTTTTATTGATTTCATTATTATCATCCACATCTTGTTGTAAAATTGTTTCCTTGAAAATCATAGGCAAAATTAATATAGCATTTGTTTATGAATACTATTGTGTGCTGTACTTCCAATGTGTGCGTTACTGTTTTTCAGTCACCTATGTGCATACCAAGAAGAAAAGGTTATAAACATCATTTCATTCTTAAACTATTACTGAGTAAATAAACGCATCTTAAACAATAGTTGACTTTCATTAGCAAGGCAAGGCAAGCAGTTCAAAAGTTACCTGTTTTCACTTATGTGATACATATTAATAACCTCCTATCACATATGCCAGGCACAGTTCTTGAGTTAGGGAAACAATGGGGAGCAAAAGATGTGTCCCTGCTCTCCCACAGGTTAATTGGGGAGACAAGTTTTAGTCAAACAGAAATGCAAATGAAGTTACGATTACAAATTAAGACATGTATTCTATAAGAAAAAAAAGAAGGAAGGAAAAGAAGAAAATAAGGAAGGAAATAAAGAAAAAACAATTTTATATGTGAGTTTAAAGCAAGGGAATCTACTCTACAATGAGAATTTGAGGAAGTTAAAGGGAAGCTTCAAGAAAAAGGGACCTCTGAGGTGAGATTTGAAAGATGAGGAAGGCTAAATTAAGAGAAAAGAATTAAAAAGCTTTTATAGACAGGGAATGTAATAAAATACATGGCATTTGGAAAGAGAATGGAGACTTTAGACATAAACAGAAGGCAACTTGGCTGGAGCTCGTAGACTGAGTGACAGAGTGATCATTGATATGGTTTGGCTGTATCCCCAACCAAATCTCATCTTGAATTCAAGTTCCCATAACCCCCACATGTTGTGAGAGGGACCTGAGGGTAGGAAGTTGAATCATGGGAGTGGTTACTTCCATGCTGCTGTTCTGGAGCAGGTGAGTGAGTTCTCAGGAGATCTGATGGTTTTATAAGGAACTTTTACCCCTATTGTTCACACTTCTCTTGTTGCTGCCACATGAAGAAGAACATGTTTGCTTCCCTTTCTGCCATGATTGTAAGTTTCCTGAGGCCTCTCCAGCCCTGCAGAACTGAGTCAATTAAACATCTTTCCTTTATAAAGTACCCAGTCTCTAATATGACCTTATAGCAGCATAAGAATGGATTAATACAATCATTAATAAGGCTAGGGCAATAAGCAAGTGCCAGACCAGGTGGATATTTTAGTCAGGGTTGAGGATGTTGATGTTTACATTAAGAGCAATAGGAAGTAACTGTAATGTTTTAAGCATGGGGGTATCATAAACAACTTTGCATTTTGAAAATATTTTTTATGTTTCTGATAGAGTTTAGGTTTGCTGAAGACAGAGAGCTCAAAGACCAATTTTGTTCTTTAATGTCCAATTACTATAAAGTTTTGATGGGAGAGAAAAATGAGGGATACACTCTGTAATGCTATTAGGGAATTTGTTTCTTCCTTTCTCTCTTCTTCATTCCTTTCTTCCTTTCTCCCTTCCTTTCTTTCCCTCTCTCTTTTGAATTGGTAGTATCAAATTTGACTTCTTCAAATAGGAAAAAAGCTACTTGAAAAGGCATTAACTAAGTTTCACTTAGAAAGATATGTAGAAAACTTTGAATTCTTATACACAGTGTGAAGAAACAGTAATAAATAATAACCAGTGGCCAAATATAGATTTATAATCTAGAAGCAAATTTGTTTCTCCATTGGATATAATGTTACACAGGGAAATATGATATAATTCCATATTTACAAAGATATTCTAATCCAGAATGAAATGTTATTCAAAGAAACATAGATGTTTGATAAAAATTATAGTATTAAAAGGAGCCTCTTTATCCAGACAGAAGTAGACCAGTAAATACTGGTCAGATGTTTATACTATTTCTCTTAGGGCCAAAAGATGTGAACATTTAAGTTATTTCTTCATTCATTCATTTACTAAGCATATTTTTATGAATCCCAACCCTATGCCAGCACTTGTTCTTAGGATATAGCAGAGAACTGAAGAGATAGTGATTTTGTTTTCCTGAGGATTATATTTTGAGTGGGGTAGATAGACAATAAAGAGATAAGCAAGGAAATATGTGGTATGTTAGATGGTGCATACAAAGGGAGATGGGATTGCAAGGCTGTGATTGGGGGGCTTGAGATATATATATATATATAAAATTTTAAACATTTATGTTTATATATTTATATTAGTATATATGAAAAATCAACATCAGTGAGGTTTTTCTCTTAATATACCCATCTTATACAGATACTTATGAATCTAAGTACATAATACTTATGAATGTATTATATATGTGTATGTATATATGTGTGTGTTTATGTGTATATTTGTATGCATGTATATGTATATGTGTATTAAAAGAATACATATATGATGTAGCATTTGAGCAGGTTAGAAAGTTGACACCCTAAATCAAAGAAGACCCTTTTATAACTTTTTCTCGGCCCATTGGGTAAAGACATATGAAGAGTCACCTTAAATGTTATTTTTTTTTAACATCGTGTTTAATGTTGTTTTCTTGGTATTTGATATTAGAAGAACATGCCAGTGCTACCTCATCCCCAATCTGCCATCCCCTCTTCTGCTTTATTTTTAATTGCTTGAGGCCGATCTACTTCTGGCTCTGCCTGAAGTGCTTGTTATTTGATGATTATGGATGCTATGAATAGCATGTTTGGGAAAAGATTCACTTCATTTGCAATACAGTTTAATTATAAAAGAACTTTTTAAACTAATGTTTTCTTGCTAATTCCTTTCTCAAACTTGGTCTTTCTCTTTGTTTAGCAGATGTGTTTTCATTATATACCCATTTGGCAATTTTGAAACAAGTTCACAACAGAGCCCATTTTCTAAACAAATCTGTACAAATATGTAAACTGTGAACTTGACATTCAGCTTTACAGCTGCAACAATCAAAGGATAAATAGTTTTGTTAAGAATTACCATTCTGAGATAGTAGATTAAATTATTTTCAATAAGGAAGTTCATTTTGAAGGCAGGGTATCAAATACTATTACCTGTGTTAATATTCAGAAACAAAATATCATATTTGTTTATAATATCATTGATTTAAAAGTATTTAAAAATCTGCTTCTTCAACTCAATAGTATGAAAATATGTCAAGCAAAATCTACACACATTTTTAAAATTGCCTTTATGTAAATACTTCAAAGTTGCCTGTCTGTTGTTGGCTACAATATTTCATAGAATTCTTTTTAAGTGGATCAAATTATTCAACGTGCACATATGGGTTGTATTCTAAGATATTATGGACTAAATGTTTATGTCCTCCTCCACTTCATATGTTGAATCCCTAAGCCTCAGTGTAATGCTATTTGGAGATGGGGATTTTGAAAGATGCTTAGGGTTAGATGAGGTCATGGGAATCAACTCTTGGTGTGATAAAATGAGTATCCTTGTAAAAGACACCGGAGACTTGCTCTCTCAGTTTCCTCTTGCACAAAGAGATCATGGCCACATATAAATCAAGAGAAGAGGACTCAAAATGAAACTTATTTTGCTGATATCTTGATTTTGAACTTCCCAGTCTCCAAAACTGTGAGAAAACAAATTTCTATTGTGTAAGCTACCCATTCCATTGTATTTTGATATGGCAGCCTGAGCAGACTAATATTCAAGCTATATCTGTTCTGCTAATAAATGAATTCATTGGTAAATACAATATAACAAAAATACTAATCTGATTTTCTTTTTCTGTAGGGCATTGGAATAATGAAGCAAAAATATAAAAAAGAAACTGGCAAAGCCCATGCACAGTGGGCATTCAAGTCATGTTACTGAATACAAACAACTATTTAAGAAACACTAACATCACAGGGTTCTGATTCTCCTTACATACACGTACACCTCAGAAGCCTATGCAAATAAATAGTCCAGCTTCAGGCCTGCCTAATTTTCAATAATGTTTGACCTGTTAGGCAATATATTATGGAAAATCAATAAAGTTGACATCTCACTATGGTAGTGATGTTTTTTATCTTATGAAGTTGAATTCTTTTATGTTTAAGGAATATATGGAAATTTAAAATTTTTCTTTAGTTTTTGGACCAGCGTGGAACTATTCAAGACTTAACCCAAGAATTTATATAAAATTATTGCTATAATTTAAGTATGTTTCTTATTTTATGGAACTCTGAATGGCATGACATAGAAAGTTATATTCAAAAACAATTGTTAAATATGGTATGAGAGAGATTTCGTGACTAAAACAAATTCCCTCAAGGATTTATGAAAGATGCTTAAAACCACATATAATTTCCCTGTTTTTTCATATATATATATATATATATATATATATATATATATATATAACCTCAGTCAGAGTGAAATGATGTAAGGTCATAATGTAAATATTATTTTCACCTAGAGATGAAGGATATGAGAGCGAGGTATTGAATTTATTTTCTCAGGTATGTTTAAAATTAAGTCACTTTCCCTTCTTATTCATAGAGTCCACAAAAACATTATAACTTGCCCTTAAAAGCATGCTAAATAACGATTAATGATTAATTACTATGTCTTTTCAAAAATTTTTTAATAGTTTATTATAGGAGATAATAAATACTAACTTAGCCCATGGTTATGCTTTCTTTTCAAATTAAGATACATTAAGGTTTATTTCTATCTGAGCTGAAATAAATCATGCAATTGGGTGTAACTGGTTGGAGGAAAAAGTCTCAAAACAAAACATAAATCATAAGCACACAAAACTAATTAAATTAATTATGATTTAGAAAAATCTAAAGCTCTAAGAAATCAGACAAGACACTCTTACAAACTTTGTCAATTTGTTCATAGAATTTTAAGTTATTTTGAATAGACAGTAAAACTAAAACAGGATTCTCTTACTATCTGGTTGCATCAGGCAGCCAGAAATCATTTGAGTTTAAAGGTTTGAATTGGCAATAATAGAGCTTATCTCATAAGTACCTTAACGAACTTACGTATATTGAATACTTTTAATTTAACCAGTTAAAACTCATTTGAATGATTTGTGATGGTAATTGAAATGTCACTGTTTTCACCTATTAAAGACTATCTCTTATCTTTAAATATAGTAATTAGCATAACCTTGGTTGGTAATGGAGAAATGGATAACAAAATCACTTTGGGCTGTCTCTAAAACGGACTTCAGAAATAGAATGTCAGGGACTGATTTAGCACCAAGATTGTAGCCTATCCCAAAGAATATACATATAACATCATATGTATATTACATAAAGAATTTTAAACCTGATTAACTCATCTCTGTCCAACTTACCCACTAGGCTATGTCTGATACCAATGATATATCATGAGACCTAATTTAATGCAAAATAGATTAGAGCTAATTGTAGTGCCATCAAAGAATAATTTTAATTGCTTTCATTTTGACTTTTCTATTTATTTTGTGTCACATTGACAGTATGCCACATATTGTATGAAACCACTCACAATATTGAGCTTAGGCTTTGTGATATGACTTCGTTCAACCAAGAAAATATGAGTAGAAGTGGAGTGTAACACTTCTGAGAAGCTTTAAGAGGCAGAATACGGTTAACTATGTTCTCTTTTCTCTATACCACAAAACTGACATTTCAAGCAGAGAATTCTCACCAGTGTGGGTCAAGAATTAAAGAAAATATGGAGCAAAGCTGCATTCAGCTCATAAGAGACACATCGCATAAGTGAGAAATAAATCATTGTTGTTTTTAGGCACTGAGATATTGGAAACATTATCTCATCAATTAAGATATCCTAACAGGGTGTAGCCATAATAAACAACCCAGAATTACAAGTAGAGTCTTACTATGGTTTCATTCCCAAACCTGGAGTGTGGAATTTGAAAGCTACTAAGTCTGGGTTACTCTTGACTGCAGTTGTTACTAGCTTGTGACTTACTTGTCCACTCTTTATTTTCCATCTCATTGAAATATGGATATTAATAATAATTAAAATAGAACTAATAATATTATTCAGAGACTCTCATAAAAGTTAATTGAGAAAATGTGTCTAAAATATGATAAAGCAATATATTATGTAAAGCTTTTTGTTATCTTATTGTTATGATATCTTGGTGTCTTAAAAATACTGTGATTCATTTCTGCGGATAAAACTTATAGACAAAGCACTTCAGCTTACAAAAGTAGTTAAGAGTTTGTTTTTATACTTGTTCATGAAAAAGCTTATTTGCAATTTGATTTCCCAGCACAACTTGGGGCATTTCCTTATACTTTTTATATCCAATGGTGACATTTCATTGGAAGAGCCTCATGGGATTGGCAAACTGGAGATATATGCTGAAATATCCATGTTTTCGATCAGCAGTACTCAAAGATTCTGTTCTTAAAAATTTCTTGGAAATTGGGGCCCAAAGTGGCTCCGGCCGGATGTCGTGGCGCTTGCGAAGGCGAGGCCAAGAGTTCAAGGCCAACCAACCTCAGCAACCTTACAAGCTCTCAATGATTGGCAAAAAAAAAAAAAAAAAAAAAAAAATTTCTTGGAAATCTCAAAAGTTATTGAGGACCCTAATGAATTTTTGTTTATGTGGGCGATACTTAATGCCTTTATTATATTAGAAAGGAGGCTGGGCGTGGTGGCTCGCGCCTGTAATCCCAGCACTTTGGGAGGCCGAGGAGGGTGGATCACGAGGTCAAGAGATCGAGACCATCCTGGTCAACATAGTGAAACCCCGTCTCTACTGAAAATATAAAAAATTAGCTGGGCATGGTGGTGCATACCTGTAATCCCAGCTAATCAGGAGGCTGAGGCAGGAGAATTGCCTGAACCCAGGAGGCAGAGGTTACGGTGAGCTGAGATTGCGTCATTGCACTCCAGCCTGGGTAACAAGAGCGAAACTCTGTCTCAAAAAAAAAAAAAAAAAAAAAAAGGAAAACCAGGTAATTTCAAATTTTTTATTTGTTAAAATAAAAACATTACCATTATATATCTTAAATATAATATTTTTATAAAATAACTTTATTTGATGAAACAAAAACTAATGAGAAGAATGGAATTATTTTAAATCTGTACAAATCTCTTTACTGTCTGACAATTAGAAGATAGCTGGATACTCATACTGTTTTTGTATTCTACCTGTTACCATGTGTTACTTTGGCTGAAGTTTATAGAAGAAATATGGCTTCAAACAGATATATAGTTGCACAAGGCTGAAATATTTTAGTAGCCTTTTTAAAATTATGGATATTATTCTTTGATACTACACCAAAACTTGAATGTGGTCATTTCTTAGTTTCTTAAAGGTCAGTTTCAGTATGAAATCTGAAATTATGTAAATGAGCTTTTTATATTGCTATGTTAAAATTCAAAGGTCCATTTTACACTTTGAATAAACCTGTTACACTTTTATAATTGATTTTGTAGCATTACAGGTTGGACACTTGAAAATATAGGTTCACTGAGGTATGTAGTTTTTTAAAAGGCTGACATATTTCACTTTGTATCAAAAAATCATATTTGCCTAGTGGCTCATGCCTATAATCCCGACACTTTGGGAGGCCAAGGCAGGTGGATCACTTGAGGCCAGGAATTCTTGACTAGCCTGGCCAATGTGGTGAAATCCCATCTCTACTAAAAATACAAAAATTATCTGGACGTGGTGGTGTGTGCCTGTAATCCCAGCTATTTTGCAACTGAGGCATGAGAAACACTTGAACCTGAGAGGCAGGGGTTGCTGTGAGCTGAGATCATGCCATTGCACTCCAGCCTGGGCACACAGTGAGACTCCATCTCCAAAATAAAATAAAATAAAATAAAAGCACATTTATTAATTTCCCTACCAATCCCATTAGAAATGTCTTAAAGTTTTAGGATGCTCTCAGTTTCACAATGGCAGATACAGTTTATCATTCTAATTTCCACATGGTAGCCATATTTTATTACTTGCAACAAATATCATGAATTGTTTTTCTGAACTGACAGGTTCACATCATTCATTTTGACAAAAAACATGACAAATAAACAAGTCTGTATAACTTTAACTTGTTTTCAGTCATTTCTTCAAATAAAAGTTGGTTTCCACACACAAAAGCAGCATAAGTGCCTTTCCTGGAGACCACTGCCATACTCCTACATGCAGCAGGTGTGTTTTATGCATACTTTCTACTCAGTTACACAAACTACTCAAAAGAGGTGAACCCAAATTGATCTTATAGAAGTAAATTGTAGAAAAGCATATACTAGAGACTAGGAAGGGGAATGAGGGATACAGGAAGAGTATTGCTAAAAGAAAAAATTACAACTAGATAGGATTATTAAGCTCTAGAAGCTCTGTAGGATGACCTCGGTTAACAATAACATATTATATATTTCAAACAGCTAGAAGAGAGAATATTGAATATTCCCAACACAAAGGAAATGATAAATGTTTAAAATGAGATATGCTAATTACCCTGACCTGATCACTATACATTGAATGTACTGAAACAACATTGTGTATCCCATAAATACCTACAATTATTATGTTTCAAGTAAAAAGAATACATAATCTAAAAAATGTGAACCCAGGGTAGAGTCTTAAAATAAAATTTATTTTATTCATCAAAGATTTTAAGTAAACTGGGCTGCTGCACCCCCCACCAATTTTGTTTTTAACATTGGGAGTACATGAAGAAGAATACAACAAAGACTAGTGAGGTTGGATGACATTGCCCTGATTGTGCTGATAGTAGTTTTATCTACAACTGCTTTTGCAGTATCAGTGCAAATGTCAATGCAATGAATAAAAAACACAAATAATGTTATTGTTCCATTACAGAAATACTTTTTACCTCTTAGATTCACTAAAATGGCATTGGGAACTGGGGGCTCCAAAGATCACACTTAGAGAACTACTATTCTAGATAAATGGTTTCCACCTTTGTATTTGGTTTGAGGATAATGAACTCCTTTAAGAATTTGATGTGAAAACCATAGTGATAATAATAATAGCTGCAATCTATGTGGAACATCTAATGTGTCAAGTATATGCTAATAATCATAGAAATAATATCTTATATACTGTAAACTAGATAGCCATAAGAGATGTATTATTGTACCCAGTTTACAATGAGGAAATTGATGGGCCTGAAAGATTATGTAATGTACCAGGATCCGCTAGCTTTTAATTGGTGGAGATGAGAATAGGACCCTGGCATTTCAATTACAAAACCCTAGTCATTCTTAACTACTAGGTCAATTCATTTTTAACAGAAATATGAAGAGTAGTCCCTACTTATTCATGGTTTTGCTTTCTTCAATTTCAGTTACCTGTGGTCAGATGAAATCTGAAAATAGGTGAGTACAGTACAATAAGATATTTTGAGAGAGAGAGAGGGAGAGAACACATTCATCTACCTTTTATTGTAGTGTAATGATATAATAGTTCTATTTTATTATTGTTGTTGTTAAGCCTTAGTGTACCCAATTTTAAGTTAAACTTTATCATAGCATATATAGGATTTGATACTATTTCTGGTTTCAGCCATTCATTGGGAGTCTTGGAACATCTTTCATGGCCAAGGAGAGACAGTTACTGTATTTGAACAAAAATTGGAGATGATCCTGAAAAGTCAATTTATATAAATAATTATTTTTTTGGAATCTATCTTGACCACTTATACATATTCCAAGTAAGACTTTTTTCTTGGATATTTTGCCATGAAGCAGCACTATTTACACCTTTTCCAATAGAAAACACTTACTTTTGTTCTATCTTTTGATTCATATTTCTACATTACTTTCTGCTGTAAAAATTTAGTCTCCCATTTATAAAATTTTGGTAGAAAAGTTGACAATGTCCTTTTCAAAGTCTAGATAAATTTCTTTCTTTTTTTTTTTTGAAACTGATGGAATTTCAGTGGTTCCATTTTATTCACATGCCCACTGGAGACCCTCATATCACTCTGGATTAATCAGACACAGCTTCCTTTTCCAAAGGGTGTTATTTTCTTTTAGATGTTAAGACTATGGGAAAAGGAACTTACTTGTTTAATGTCTATGTTGTCTCCTGAGTGACTCCAGATAAGCAAGACATAGCAATGAGGGGGTGTCCCATATACTTTACCCTGCCAAGGACTGATAACCCAATGGAGTGTGTTCATTTCCTAGTTAGGTTGATTCTTCCCTCTCAGAAACAAATTTGTAGAATCTGTGGAAACTCTGCTCCAAGAGTGATAACCAGGTACCTTGCTAGTCACCCACATCTAAGCTGAGAAAGCATAGCTTGCCACCAGCATAGGACACACTAGCTGTGTGCATTCTGTAGTTTTCTCAGAGGATAGAGGACATGGTTGCTGGCTCTGTGTGGCTGCCATTCACACCCACTTCTGGACTTGAACTGGCAAAAGAGTATATATTGCTATGGAAAACTCATATAACCAAACACTCTTACCGATGATAGGCTTCAACAAAGAGTTCCTGGGCACTTACTGCAGGCACAGTATTAGGAGCACAGAAGCAACAGAAGCAATACAGCAGATTCATCTGTTGTTTATGGGTGAAGTCAGCTGTAAATATGTAACTATACACTCAGTTATTGTCTACAATCAAACACATCAATGGAGTTCTTTTTACTTCTGCTTGGTTATAGGAAAAAAATTACTTTAGAAAAGGGAAAGAATCTTTCAAAACCACCCATCGAGTCTCACCCCAGGCCTCTGCTGTGGGCTACTAACCTACAGCCACACAAAGCACTGAACATACCATATGTTCCTTTGCTTAGATTGACTTTGCTGCCTTTCTCTTCCAGGAAAGTTACTCATTCTTTAAGTCCCAGTTCAAGTATTAACTACTCTGTGGAGCCCTCTTCAGCTTCCCCATCAGAGCAAATTGGTCCCTCTGTTGTTTCCCCTGGAACTTGGAGAAAGCAAAAAGCATGAAGTCTCCTTCCTAAAAGTAGGAATTCAGAGATTTGGGTTTGAAGTCCAGCTCTGCTATCTGCTGTTGTGTGATAGTAGACTCCTTGCTTAAAGTCATCAAGTCTTGATTTCCTCAGCAAAGGTATGGAATAGTTTGACTGCGCTCCTTGTGAAATAACACCCAGAGGCCTAGTGCATAGTAAGCATTCAGGGTTATGTCTAACAATATGCTGGATACTACAATTCATTTCTTAGTAGTGTAATTAGTTGTTGTGTATCTGTCTTCGTCATGAATCTGAGAACGAATATTTAAAAACCTAAGTCACAGAGTGCCTTTCCCTCTGCCCAAACTCCTACAATGGCTCCCCTCTCACTCGGGGTAAAGATGAAAGGCCTTACAATGACCTACAGTGAGGCTGTAGTTAATCTGTCCCTTTTGACCTCTCTTTTCTTGCCACCCACTGCTCCTTGGCCCTCACTCCACTTCAGCCACGTGGCTTTCATGTTGTTTTTATAAGTGAGCAGCCTCCTGCCTTGGAGGCTTTGCTCTTGCTGTTCCCTTTCCCTGGAATGATCTTTCCTAAGATGTTCTCTGGATTTACTCCTCTAACTTATTTGCTACCTTCCCTGTCACTTTTCATCAGTCACCCACAATTGCTATATTTTTATTTTATTTATTTTTTGAGATGGAGTTTTGCTCTTCTCACCCAGCCTCGAGTGCAGTGGCAAGATCTTGGCTTACTGCAACCTCTGCCTCCAGGGTTCAAGTGATTCTTCTGCCTTAGCCTCCTGAGTAACTGGGATTAAAGGCACCTGCCACCAGGCCCAGCTAATTTTTTTGTATCTTTAGCAGACATGGGGTTTCACCACATGTTGGCCAGGCTGGTCTCGAACTCCTGACCTCAGGCAATCCACTTGCCTCAGCCTCCCAGAGTACTCCCAGAGTACTGGGATTACAGGTGTGAGACACCACACCAGCCTAATAGCTGTATTCTTCTCCTCCCACTCCTTAGTCCGTTTTCTTGCTTTACATTTCTTTATAGTACTCATCATTTCTGTGTATCTAGTTTACTATCTACTAACTCTACTAGAATATACAGCCTATTAGGTAGAAGTAGAACATATATTATGTCTCTTCCTTTTACTACCAAACTCCTGAGCACCTCAACGAGTGTGTGGGGACTAGTAGGTGCTCAATAGTTACTGTTGAAAGGATAAAGAGGGCTGAGTGTGGTAGCTCACATCTGTAATTCCAGCACTTCGGGAGGCTGAGGCAGGTAGATCACCTGAGGTCAGGAGTTCGAGATCAGCCTGGTCAACATGGAGAAACCTTGTCTCTAATAAAAATACAAAAATTGGCTGGGCATGGTGATGCACACCTGTAATCCCAGCTACTGGGAGGCAGAGGCAGGAGAATTGCTTGAATCTGGGAAACATAGGTTACAGTGAGCCGAGACTGCACCACTGTACTCCAGCCTGAGTGACAGAGCAAGACTCTGTCTCAGAAAGAAAAAAGAAATTGCCTTTCCTACCCCTTGGAGTCCGTTCATAGTTTGGTTTACAGGAGATACTGAGTATATGCCTTTAGCTTTAAAAATTTCTTGTGGTGGGTATTTGAATCTACAGATTATTATCTCATCAGTTTGTATTTTTAAAAGAGACTAGGAAGGATGATTTCCTGTGTGGACAAGTTTTTGTACTAGATTGAGCTGTGGATTTTCTCTGCTTGTATTGGGGTCATTTTTAGAAACCCCTTATGAAAATGTTTATTAATGAGTCCTTTCTTCCCACAGCTCTCACCTTACAGTTAGAAAGTGTAGAAAATCGAGACTCACAAGATGGCGTCGTAAAAGCGACTCAGGATTGCAGCTCTCAGTGAAGGCACAGAGGGTGAGTCCTAGCCGCATTCTCGGATGGACATTTTTTGCCCACAGAGCATTGAAAGTCCCAGGTGTGGGAGAGACACTGGACGCTAGTAAAGCCAACGAACGCAGCCGGTGCCGCAGCGGGACCCGGCATGGAACTCACTGGTCTGGGTGCCCTGTTAAACCGGCAATCTGAGATTTGGAAGGGCAGATTGGCATGTCCATCAGATTGAACGGGACTTGGACAGTGAGCCAGACCAGGAGTTTCCTGGGAAGCATGATCTGAGCCGGTGCAGTGGGCAGCGGCACGGGAGATCGCAAGGATCCCAGTGCCCTATCGGCAGGCTACTGGGGCGCCAGTGAGAGAGTCGACCTTTCAGCTTGCAGAGAGGGAGAGAGAAAGAGAGAGAGGACGGACTCTGAGGCAGGGAGCTGGGTGATTGGGCTCGGCGGGTCCCACCCTCATGGGGACAAGCAGGGCGGTGACTGGAGGCTCTTGGGGCTGAGAGTTTTGCTGCTGGCATCTAGGACGGTGCAGCCCGGTGAGGGAGGGGTGTCCGCCATTGCTGATGCAATCCGCCCCTACTGAAGTACCACCCAGGGCTGACACAGCCTGCCATTGCCGAGGCAACCTGCCATAACAGAGAGACTCCGCCAGGAGAGGGGAGCACTCCACAGCAGAAGGGAGCCCAGCAGCAACAGGGAGGACCCGTGCTAGCAGGTCAGAGCCCCGGCAGGCAAATAGTGAATAGAGTGCCACCTAGTGGGGCAGGACAGTGCAACAGATACTCATAAAGAAAGCCCCAACTCCCTGAGACAGAGCATCTAAGGGGGAAAAAAAAAGGGTGGTGTTTTATGAGTTCTATTGCAGCAGACATAAACAACCTCCCAACAACCCTGAATGAACAACGGAGCTCACAGCTCAGCACTGGAGCTCCTATAAAGCACAGACCGTCTCCTTAAGCAGCTCCCTGACCCCTGTACATCCAAAGAGTCACCCCAAAAAAGGATTAATCAGACTGACATTCGGCGGGCATCATTCTGGAACGAAGACAGCAGAAGAAGAAACTGGTATCATCCCTCACTGTTCCACAGCTGCTACAGGTATACTCCAGACACACAGGGCCTGGAGTGGACCTCAGCACTCATACAGCAGAGGGGCTAGACCATTAGAAGGAAAACTAAGTAACAGAAATACTTCATCATCAACAATCTCAGCATCCACACAGAGACCCAATTGAAAAATCAGCAACTACTAAGACAACAGGCGCATAAATCCATAAAGATGGGAAGAAACCAGTGCAAAAAGGAGGAAAACACCCAAAACCAAAACACCACACCTCCTACAAAGGACCAAAACTCCTCCCCAGCAAGGGAACCAAGCTGGACGGAGAATGAGTGTGATGAAATGACGGAAGCAGACTTCAAAAAGTGGATAATGAGAAACTTCATTGAGCTAAAAGAACATGTTCTAAATCAGTGCAAAGAAACCAAGAACCTTGAAAAAAATTTGAAAAAAGATTCGAGGAATTGATAACAAGAATGGACAACTTAGAGAGGAATATGAATGAATTGAAGGAGCTGAAAAACACAACACGAGAACTTTGTGAAGCATGCACAAGTTTCAACAGCCGAATTGACCAAGCAGAAGAAAGAATATCAGAAGTTGAAGATCAACTCAATGAAATAAAACGTGAAACCAAGATTAAAGAAAAAAGCACAAAAAGGAATGAACAAAATCTCCAAGAAATGTGGGACTATGTGAAGAGACCCAACCTACATTTGATAGTGTACCAGAATGTGATGAAGAGAATGAATCCAAGCTGGAAAACACTCTTCAGGATATTATCCAGGAAAATTTCCCCAACCTAGCAAGACAGGTCAATACTCAACTCCAGGAAATACAGAGAACACCACAAAGATACTCTGCAAGAAGAGCAACCCCAAGGCACATAATTGTCAGATTCACCAGGGTTGAAATGAAGGAGAAAATACTAAGGGCAGCCAGAGAGAAAGGTCGGGTCACCCACAAAGGGAAGCCCATCAGACTCACAGCAGATCTCTTGGCAGAGACTCTACAAGCCAGAAGAGAGTGGGGGCCAATATTCAACATCCTTAAAGAAAATAACTTTCAACCCAGAATTTCCTATCCAGCCAAACTGAGCTTCATAAGTGAAGGAAAAATAAAATCCTTTATGAACAAGCAAGTACTCAGAGATTTTGTCACCACTAGGCTTGCTTTACAAGAGCTCCTGAAAGAGGCACTACACATAGAAAGAAACAACCAGTACCAGCCATCCTAAAAGCATACCAAATGCTAAAGACCATCAACAAAATGAAGAATCTACATGAACCAACGGGCAAAACAGCCAGCTAGCATCAAAATGGCTGTATCAAATTCACACATAACAATATTAACCCTAAATGTAAATGGGCTAAAGGCACCAATCAAAAGACACAGACTGGCAAATTGGATAAAAAAACAAAACCCATTGGTGTGCTGTATCCAGGAAACCCACCTCACATGCAAAGATACACAAAGGCTCAAAATAAAAGGATGGAGGAAGATTTACCAAGCAAATGGAGAGCAAAAAAAAGCAGGAGTTGCAATTCTCGTCTCTGATAAGGTAGACTTTAAAGCAACAAAGATCAAAAGGGACAAGGAGGGTCATTACATAATGGTAAAAGGATCGATACAACAAGAAGAGCTAACGATTCTAAATATATATGGACCCAATGTAGGAGCACCCAGATATATAAGGCAAGTTCTTAATGACTTACAAAGAGACTTGGACTCCCACACAATAATAGTGGGAGACTTTAACACTCCACTGTCAATAGCAGACAGATCAACCAGACAGAAAATTAACAAGGATATCCAGAACTTGAACTCAGACCTGGAACAAGCAAACCTGATGGACATTTACAGAACTCTCCACCCCAAATCCACTGAATATACATTCTTCTCAGCACCACATCACACCTACTCCAAAATTGACCACATAATTGGAAGTAAAGCGCTCCTCAGCAAATGCAAAACAACTGAAATC
Source organism: Saguinus oedipus (assembly GCA_031835075.1). Classification (NCBI taxonomy): domain Eukaryota; kingdom Metazoa; phylum Chordata; class Mammalia; order Primates; family Cebidae; genus Saguinus; species Saguinus oedipus. The sequence goes on from CM063170.1 coordinate 147,194,299, forward strand.
ATAACAAACAGTCTCTCAGACCATAGTGCAATCAAGTTGGAACTCAGAATTCAGAAAATAACTCAGAACCGCACAGCTTCATGGAAAGTGAACAACTGGCTCTTGAATGTTGATTGGATAAACAATGAAATGAAGACAGAAATAAAGAAGTTCTTTGAAACCAATGAAAATGAAGACACAACGTACCAGAATCTCTGGGACACATTTAAAGTAGTCTGTAGAGGAAAATATATAGCAATAAGTGCCCACATGAGAAGAGTGGAGAGATCTAAAATTGACACCCTATCGTCAAAATTGAAAGAGCTAGAGGAGCAAGATCAAAAAAGCTCAAAACCTAGCCAAAGACAAGAAATAACTAAGATCAGAGCAGAACTGAAGGAGATAGAGACAAGAAATCCCTTCAAAAAATCAATAAATCTAAGAGCTGGTTTTTCAAAAAGATCAACAAAATAGACAGACCACTAGCCAGACTGATAAAAAAGAAAAGAGAGAACAACCAAATAGATGCAATAAAAAACGATAATGGGGAAATCACCACAGATTCCACAGAAATTCAAACCATCATCAGAGAATACTACAAACAACCCTATGCACATAAACTAGTAAATCAGGAAGAAATGGATAAATTCCTGGACGCCTGTGTCCTCCCAAGCCTAAACCAGGAGGAAGCCGAAACTATGAATAGACCAATAACAAGGTCTGAAGTTGAGGCAGCAATTAAGAGCCTACACACACAAAAAAGCCCAGGTCCAGATGGGTTCACAGCTGAATTCTAACAGACACACAAAGAGGATCTGATACCATTCCTTCTGAAACTATTCCAAATAATCCAAAAAGAGGGAACCCTTCCCAAATCATTTTATGAGACCAACATCATCCTGATACCAAAACCAGGCAGAGACTCAACAAGAAAAGAAAACTTCAGGCCAATATCCATGATGAACATAGATGCAAAAATCTTCAATAAAATACTGGCAAACCGATTGCAACAGCACATTAAAAAACGTATCCATCATGATCAAGTAGGATTCATCCCAGGGATGCAGGGCTGGTTCAATATATGCAAGTCTATAAATGTAATTCACCACATAAACAGAAGCAAAAACAAAAACCACATGATTATCTCAATTGACGCAGAGAAGGCATTTGACAAAATTCAACAGCCCTTTATGCTAAAAACCCTCAATAAACTTGGTATTGATGGAACATATCTCAAAGTAATAAAAGCTATTTATGACAAACCAACAGCCAATATCATACTTAATGGGCAAAAACTGGAAGCATTCCCTTTGAAATCTGACACTAGACAAGGATGCCGTCTCTCACCACTCCTATTCAACATAGTACTGGAATTTCTAGCCAGAGCAATCAGGCAAGAAAAAGAAATAAAGAGTATTCAAATAGAAAAGGTGGAAGCCAAATTGTCTCTATTTGCAGATGACATGATAGTATACCTAGAAGACCCCATCACCTCAGCCCAAAAGCTCCTGCAACTGATAAGCAACTTCAGCAAAGTCTCAGGATATAAAATCAATGTTCAAAAATCACAAGCATTCCTATACACCAATAACAGACTTAAAGAGAAGCAAATCAAGAACAAACTGCCATTCACAATTGCTACAAAGAAAATAAAATACCTGGGAATACAACTCACAAGGAATGTAAGGGACCTCTTTAAGGAAAACTACAAACCACTGCTCAACGAAATAAGAGAGGACACAAACAGATGGAGAAACATTCCATGTTCGTGGTTAGGAAGAATCAATATCGTGAAAATGGCTACACTGCCCAAAGTAATTTACACAATCAATGCTATCCCCATCAAACTACCATTGAATTTCTTCACAGAACTGGAAAAAACCACCATGAATTTCATATGGAACCAAAAAAGAGCCCGCATAGCCAAGTCAATTCTAAGCAAAAAGAACACAGCGGGAGGCATCACACTACCAGATTTCAAACTATACTACAAGGCTACAGCAATCAAAACAGCATGGTACTGGTACCAAAACAGAGATATAGACCTATGGAACAGAACAGAAGAATCGGAGGCAACACAACCTATCTACGACCATATTATCTTTGATAAACCAGACAAAAACAAGCAATGGGGAAAGGATTCCCTATTTAATAAATGGTGTTGGGAAAACTGGCTAGCCATGTGCAGAAAGCAGAAACTGGACCCCTTCCTGACACCTTACACTAAAATTAACTCCAGATGGATTAAAGACTTAAATGTAAGACCTGACACCATAAAAACCCTAGAAGAAAATCTAGGCAAAACCATTCAGGACATAGGAGTAGGCAAGGACTTCATGAATAAAACACCAAAAGCATTGGCAACAAAAGCCAAAATAGACAAATGGGACCTAATCAAACTCCACAGCTTCTGCACGGCAAAAGAAACAGTCACTAGAGTGAATTGGCAACCATCAGAATGGGAAAAAATCTTTGCAGTTTACACATCAGACAAGGGGCTGATATCCAGAATTTACAAATAACTCAAACAGATTTACAGGAAAAAAACAATCAAGCCCATTCAAAAATGGGCAAAGGATATGAACAGATACTTTACAAAAGAAGACATGCATGAGGCCAACAGACATATGAAAAAATGCTCATCATCCCTGGTCATTAGAGAGATGCAAATCAAAACCACATTGAGATACTATCTCACGCCAGTTAGAATGGCGATCATTAAAAAATCTGGAGACAGCAGATGCTGGAGAGGATGTGGAGAAATAGGAACACTCTTCCACTGTTGGTGGGAGTGTAAATTAGTTCAACCATTGTGGAAGACAGTGTGGCGATTCCTCAGGGACCTAGAAATAGAAATTCCATTTGACCCAGCAATCCCATTACTGGGTATCTATCCAAAGGACTATAAATCGTTCTACTATAAGGACACATGCACACGAATGTTCATTGCAGCACTGTTTACAATAGCAAAGAACTGGAACCAACCCAAATGCCCAACGATGATAGACTGGACTGGGAAAATGTGGCACATATACACCATGGAATATTATGCAGCAATCAAAAATGATGAGTTTGTGTCCTTTGTAAGGACATGGATGAATTTGGAGAACATCATTCTCAGCAAACTGACACAAGAACAGAAAAAGAAATACCGCATATACTCACTCATAGGCGGGTGAGAAAAATGAGAACACATGGACACAGAGAGGCGGCCTACTATACACTGGGGTCTATTGGGGGGAATGGGGGAGGGTCAGCGGGGGAGGCTGGGGAGGGATAGCCTGGGGATGAATGCCAAGTGTGGGTGAAGGGGAGGAAGGCAGCAAAACACACTGCCACGTGTGTACCTATGCAACTATCTTGCACGTTCTGCACATGTACCCCAAAACCTATAATACAATAAAAATTAAAAAAGAAAGTGTAGAAAATCTTATTTATTTTGCATTGAGAGGAGTGCATGCATGCGTGTGTGCGCACGTGTGTGTGTGTGTGTGTATGTGTGTGTGTTTTCTCCTGTGTCTAGAAGTTTGAAAGAAGGTAGAACTTATCTTTGCATTTGTGAAATTTTTATTTGGGCTCTTAAGTAAAAAAAAAATTTCCATTAATAGGTTTAGATTGTCCATGACCAGTTTTTATTCTAAGAGGCAGTGTCATATTTACTAGGGCTTAGAAGGAATATTTCTGGTGCAGGGTTGGATTGTAGCCAGCATTTATAGTAATTGGCTTTTCTATCATTCCATGTCTATTACCATTTAATAATTAAGTCTACAGCTAGGTTGCAGGGTAGACTTTCTCATTTGTTCATTGTTTTTTTCCTCATTTGTTCATTTCTCATTTGTTCTATTCTTTCTCGTTTGTTAAATATTTTTTAAAATTTAAATGATGTGATGTTATCTGAAAAAAAATTCACTCTCCTACTTTTATTCTTTTGGAATGTGACTTTCAGTCTTTGAAATATCAGTGTTTATTCTAAGTATAATAGCAAAAACGTTTTGTTCAGGTTACAGGTGACGTGTATGCATATACACAAATATGCTGCTAGAAAAGACAACTACGTGTGTGTATAAATATAACATTTCTTTGATAGCAGGGGAAGTGAATAAGTAGAGTATTAATGACATTCAGACATCAGTTACTCAGAGAAGTAGGTTACAGATCTCTAATAATTAATTGTTAAAGTGGCCACAGAGCCAACAATTTGTGAAGAGACCAGGTTAAATTTCTATTATGTTTTATTACAATATGATATTTTTTTGCCTGATCACTGAAAAAGAAAAAGCAAATCTCTTTTCCTGATTCAGTAAAATTTTACATTTAGTGTAACACCAAATGTAAAATAAGCCACTAAACATAAGGTATAAGTCTGTGGGTGGGAAATTGCAAAATTTAAATGACTTTATTATCAAAGGAAAAGTCAAGAAGAATAGAAATGAGAATCTGTTTGGTTTGGTATGGGGTATTTGCATATGTAAGTGTTCTGTTTCCACTTGCAGGTAATTGTGAGTTGTTCTTTGTTATTTTCACTCTTTTCTTTTATTGGGAAATAGACACAGGGCACATCAAGGGGTGGGAAGCCATTTGATGACTTCAGGCAAGATCCTGGACAAGTTCTGCCAGAATCAGGAACACCACCATGGCCAGGCTTCATCCCAACACCATGAGGGGATGGGCAGAAGAGATCCACCTTTCCATATTGTGCTCACCAGCCTTTTCCAGGAATATCAGTGGCCCCGTAGTGAGGTGTGCTTCTTTTGTCATGCACCTGCAGTTGCTGGAAGCAGACTTGTGCCATTGTAGGGTAGCCTCCTGGAATGACCTAGAATGCCACAGTCCCCTATTAAGGTGATATTCACAGATGTCAGCAGTGTCTTCTACTGGGGACCAGCTATTGGAAGACTTGCTAAAGGAACGAATTTTGCTTAGTTGATTTGGGACTTGGTGAACCAGATTGACCTTCAGATAACAGGTGGTATATATTGTGTTTCTGGAGACATTAGCAAAATGGAAGACATTCATCATAAATGGGAGAGCCTAGTTACATGGGGCTTTGAATGCAGACGAGGCATCCAAGAGATCATCCGCAAGTCAGCCACGGAAGTCAAGGGTGGTATGAAGAGGTGCCTTCTCCTCTCTACTGACACTGTGGTGGTGAAAATGGCTCATGATTTTCTGAGGAGCCGGCTCTTTAGCCCAGGTCTGTCTGCTCAGCCTGAAAGGAAACTGTGAGTGTCATATATATACAAACTGACTTTCTCACCAGAACTGAGGCCATGTCTGTGTACTCACATCCAATTTAGCATGTCAAGAAAGATTTGAGAGAGAGAGAGAGAGAGAGCATCTTTGTAAACCTTACATATATATTTTTTCTTTAATTTTACATCATTTAGGGACAAGAAAATATATTCCAGAGAAAATGACCATCCCTTTTACTAGCCTTCGAACTAGTTACAAATTGCCCTCTCTGGGTCTCGGTTTTTTTATTTGTAAAATGAAAAATGTTAAGGTGATTGTGAAGATTTGATCTCATAAGTGTAAAACACTTATAACTATGCCGGATTTATAGTATGTGTTTCGATGAATATTAGCCATTTTATTGTCAGGGTGGTGTTATTTTCTACCCAATGAGTTTGTTCTGCAATTCATTGTCACAGGTAGTGACATTAAGTTTGGCTGGCTGGTTGTGGTGGCTCACATCTGTAATCTCAGCACTGTGGGAGGCCTAGGCAGGAGGACTGCCTGAGCTCAGGAGTTCAATACCAGCCTGGGCAAGACAGCAAAAACCTGTCTCTACAAAATTCACAAAAATTAGCCAGGCGTGGTGTCATGCTCCTATAATCCCAGCTACTTGGGAGGCTGAGGCACAAGAATCGCTTGAATCCGGGAGGCATAGGTTGCAGTGAGCCAGATCCCATCACTGCCCTCCAGCCTAGATGACAGACTGAGACTGTATCTTCCATCCAAATACTAACCAGGCCCGACCCTGCTTAGCTTCCAAGATCAGACGAGATCGGGCGCATTCAGGGTGGTATGGCCATAGACAAGACTGTATCTCAAAAAAAAAAAAAAAAAATTAAAAAAGAAAAGAAAAGTTTGACCAATTCCTTCAAGTAAACCATTTTTTGGAGCTAAGATAATGTGTATGTTACTGTACACAAATCCAGTTCTGTAACTGGATTTGGAGTTACTACTGTTGCATGCAGTAAGCACATTTTAAGATCAAGAAAACACTTTATTATTCACTGGAAGAAGTTCAGATATTTCCTATAAATAAATGATTCTCAAATTTTACTGACCAACATGGTCATCTGGAAGACTTATTAAAATACTGATTATTGGACCATGTCCCCAGAGTTTCCGATTCATTCATTGGTCTAAGTTTGTGCTCAAGAATTTGCCTTCCTAACAAGTTCTCTGATGATGCTGATACTGCTGGTACATGAATCCCACTTTGAGAAACAAAATGGAATGACGCAATTGTTGACCTGCTTTTTCATTCCCTTTACATTTCCCCCTGATCTGTGTTTTTGTCTTTGATAGTTTATTTCTAGAGCTTTTGGTTTTAGGTTTTTCTAATTGGAAATTGGTGAAGGGAAGGGTAGATCTTTGGAAGCATTGAAAGAGAAGCAGGGACAGGTAGGAGACTGCAAAGGATGACGGTATTTTCTCTAAATGTCATTCTTTTCACTTTCAACATCGCAATTGAAAAACCATATTAAATTTACTTTCCATTTTATGGCTGCTTTGAAAATCTTACAGAGATTTCCTCTTGTACCCATCTTATGGGTTACATGACCATCATTTCTAGCCTTGTGGTACAGTGTAAAACATTAGTAATAAGAATGATTCACTTTGTGTGTATCTGTATAAAAACGTTGAGGATGCTTTGCTTTGCTAATCTCCTTTCTCTTGCTTTCATAGAATTTGAGAATCACACATTGACAAACAAGACAGATTTAGAATGTGATGTGAGAGCAATACTCAGGATGTGAATGAAAATTCTCTTTTTAATAGTTATTTTATAAGCTGCTTTGGCATATGAGAACATTATTAGAAGAACAGTAAGATCTCAGTTCTAAAGCTACATTTTTCTTTTTTAATTCAGAATTCTGAATTCTAGATGAGTACTTTTCAGGGTGAATGGTTGCAATTTCAAGGTGGGTCAAAATGTTTTCATTTTTTGAAAATTAAAAAATCCTCCAACTACAGAAATTCAGTAAACTTTGGAACACTTGAAATGAGCAGCTGGTGAATGGCAAAAGGATCTATCCAACTAATTGTGGGCAACATCCACAGACTGTCTCTTCTTATCAGTAAGTTGTTATTTTGCATGTTCAAAAAAGTGGTCATTGATACAAGTTACAAATGGAGGCCTTTCATATTCAAGCATGAAGTTGCCCACTTAACATTATAGACCTTTCCAATAAGGACATGTACAGTTTCCATCACACCTGTAACTAAATTTGACTTTGTTTTGTAAACACATCACCTTGTTGTGTATATACATTTGAAAACACTCATTTTAATTTGAAATATATAATTTAGTATATTTCGCCCAACGTTACTACATAGTGACTCAAGAGATACTCTCCCCAATACCTCAAGCAGGAGGCCATTTGTAAGACATCCAAAGACAAGTAACCGCAGGCATGGGGCCTGGGCAGGGCATTTTGGAATGGCAGCCAAAGTAAACTGCATCTTGTTAAATGAGCATGTTATTCAGAAACAAGGTTGCCCTATTGAGAAGTGTACTTTTGAAATATTTCCAACTTTGGGGTGACATCAAGCAAAATAAGAGTTAAAATGGAGTCCTTCAACCTTGTGCTCTGTTGATCTTAGTAGTTAGGCGTCAGGCTCCTCAGCGGAGGTATCATTTTAAGATTGGGATGGAGAAGCAGCTGAAGAGAAAGAAAAGCACTTTGCTAACACAGGATATGCCTATGTGCTCTGTCTCCACAGCTGCATACTCAAAGAGGATAAATGAGGGCATATTCACTCATTAATCAACGAAGAGGGGTCACGCACACACACAGAGAAAGGCTCCAATCAAATTGCTCAGATGTTTTGGTCTGTAAGTGCAATCACTAATTGCCTAGTTATGTGCCTGCAATTCTTAGGGTTGACCCAAGGCCGCTCTCGTTGGGAGTCCTGTCAGAGTTTCAAGATCCAGCTTCTCAAATCCTGTCAATAGCTGGAGTCTCAGATCTTGACACACTCAGCTATCTCTTGCTAGATTTCCCAGAAAGGAAGTGGCAACTGGATTTTAGGCAGCTTAGAAACCTTAACGGCTGAGGAGATAAGGCTGAGAATGAAATGTAGAATCCCATGCCTTTCAGAACAGCCTCACTTATTTAATTTGGTTTATCTGTGTATTTTTTTCTTTACGTCACACATAGCTTTTACTTATACAGAGAACATGTTGAAAACTCTACATTTAATGAATGTCAATGAGACAGTGCATGTCTGCTTTAAGCTACGTTCCTTATGAGCCCGAGAGAAAAGCTATTTCCAGTTTGGAGTGAGTTATGACGCGAAGCTGTGCAGTGGGATCTAGACAGCAATTCTTCACAGCAAGATGTTATTATTTAAAGACACACTCAGAGACACTTTGATTTGTTCTGCTCTAAGGGGTCCTAGATTGAGTCGCTGCTCTCACCCTTTTCTTTCCCCTTAGAGGAGATGCAGGTGGCAAAGGGTCAATAACTCGAAGAGATTACTCAGTGGTAGATCCCAAACCAGTTCCCTAGTGTCCTGGTTCTCACTACAGCGCTTACCTTCGAAGGGAATTTCCAGATCATTCATATTCAAATGTAAGAACCCAAACACATTCTGAAGTAAAAGATAAATAGGTTTTCTCACAGAACATTTTGTTTACTTGATCTTTATAGAATAGTTCATTCTTAATTACTTGCGATGTATATTTTAAAAGATGAGAGAGGATTATTAAGGCAAATCCTATCTACCAGGAAGTGATGGAAAGAATCTATCATGTATTCACTCTACTCTGAATTTTACGCCATGGTTAGGCACGTTGTCAGAAGATGGGTTCGGTTGCAGATCGAAAAGAGACAAGACCGTCTTATTAAAAGCCTTGCCTTTTCGCATGTATGTACTTCTCTTCAGCTCCCTAAATATGACAGAATTTGTTCATATATCCTCCGGGTTATGTGGACAAGTGTTGTGAGGTGGGATTGGGTGTCCATCCCTGGGACACACTGGGTAGCCTCCACATAGGCATAATATATTTTGCTGAAACTTGCAAAGATGCATCTGGAGAGAAGGTAAACCCAAAAGACTAAATTAGAAGATGGTAACTGATACGGTTTGAATCTGTATCCCCACCAAATCTCATGTTGAATTATAATGCCCAGTGTTGGAGTTGGGGCCTGGTGGGAGGCGATTGGATCACAGAGGTGGAGTTCTCATGAATGGATTAGCAGCATCCCCTTGGCGCTGTTCTGGTGATGACTGTGAGATCTGGTTGTTTAAAAATGTACAGCACTTCCCCTCTCTCTCTTCCTCCTGTTCCAGCCATGTGAGGTGCTGGCTCCCACTTTACCTTCTTCCATGATTGTTTGTTTTCTGAGGCCTGCCCAGAAGGCAAGCAGATGCCAGCTGCTTTGTTTCCTGTGCAGCCTGCAGAACCATGAATCAATTCAACCCCTTTTCTTTATAAATTACCCTAGTCTCTGGTATTTCTGTATGGCAATGGGAGAATGGACTACTACAGTAACAGAGATGTTAAAAACTTTTTTTTTTAATAGAGAAGGAGTCTCGTTCTGTCACCAGGCTGGAGTGCAGTGGCACTATTTCGGCTCACTGCAACCTCTGCCTCCTGGGTTCAAGCGATTCTTCTCAGCCTCCTAAGTAGCTGGGACTACAGGCATGTGCCACCATGCCTTGCTAATTTTTGTATTATTAGTAGAGATGAAGTTTCACCATGTTAGCCAGGATGGTCTTGATCACTTGACCTCGTGATCCACCCGCCTCAGCCTTCCAAAGTGCTGGGATTACAGGTATAAGCCACCATGCCCAGCCTAAAAACATTTTAAAAAGAGGGACTGTATGCCTAACAGAAAACAAGGGAGAGGTTCTGCCTTTGTGGACTCTAATGCCGCAGTCAGGTTTTCTTCAACAGATTTTGACATCACGGAACAGTTTTAGTTTTTCTATACATCTTGTTTGCTTTGAAAGTTTCTGCAAATTTTACCTTCTTGAAAAGTGTAATTTTCCTTTAAGAATGTAATCCTTGTAATTTGAGAAATTACTCTACATTGAACCCAGGTTTATTAGAGCCTTAAAAAAAAAAAAAGACAGCATGAACCATGCAGCACGTGGGATTCAGCAGTCCCAGTGCTCTTCTTGTCAATAGAGGGGGAAGGCCCAATCAATAGTAGGTTGAAGGGGCTGAATGGCTGTCATTGGGAATTTAATACTATTCTTCCATCTCTTCTTTAGCTCTCTCTCTCCTTTGCTCTCAGGCATATCACTTTGCAAATTAGGCTTTTTGAGATTTTTAGGATGGCATTGCTGGTGTAAAATTCATGCAACAAAAACCACGTGTACCCTAAAAGTTATTGAAATTAAAAAGAAATTAAGAAAAAAATATGTTAATTAAAAAAGGAAATAAGCATGTTAGGTAGTTTGGGCAGGAAACACTAAAGTTTTGGGGTGGGGCTAGAGAAGAGCTGGGATGTATGATCAGAATGGGGCAGAAAGGAGTAGGGTTGACTCAGAAGCTCAAGGAGAGAGAAGGTTGCCACTCACTCAGCAAGTGCTTTGCATCAAACTCTGGATTTGAGGAGGGAAGAATATCTTTATGAATTCTCTTTTTTTGTTCATGTGTCTCTATGATAAAAACTTTAGTCATAATAGCGTTAGACTCTTAAAATTAAAATAGACATTTCTTGTGTTTAAAAATAAATGCACTTTCATTGTAAAAAAAAGATTGGAAATACTGAAAAGTGAAAAAAGATAACTTCTGTAATTCCATAGAAATAAATACTGTCAACATTTAAAAATCTTCCTGCCTGCCTGTTAGTCACAGAAATATATTTTCAGAGACACTTCTTAGTGGTGGGATGGTAGAAGAGGTCTCCCCACAGTTCGGGCTCTCAGGGATCTACTGTCTGTGGAGAACTTAAGGGAGATAATAAAACCATTAGTGAATTCGCTTTTATTAAACAGCATAAGCCTACAATACTAAATGTCAGTAGTAAAATATTACTATCCTTCAAGGAGACACATTTCCAAAATCTTGCCCTTGGTATTCCACTTTAGTTTTGTTTTGACAAATCAGATTGTTCTGTAAGTATTTTTTTCAATATGAAATAAATCCTAAACACTTTCATTTGTTACTAATCAGTATGCTTTTATATTACAAATTTTATGTTTGCCATGTTACCATTTATTTAAACAATACCGTTTTTAGTTATTTAGACTGTTTCGTATTTTTCTCTTTTACACTTAATTATTTGTATTTAAAATGGAACTATTAAGTCAAGCTGTATAGAAAAAATATAAGGCTTTTAATATGTAGAAAATTTCACTCAGAAAATTATTACTATAGGCAATCCATTCAGCAATGTAAGAAAGCAGGCATTTCTCAACAGCAGTGCCAACATTAGAATTTATCTTAAAACAAAACAACTCAAAAACATACAAACAAAAGACTTGGGCAATTTGACAAAGCAATTATTGTATCTGATCATTGCTTTAACTTACATAGTTTTGACTAGAAGTGGGGCTGATCATTTTTGTGTATGTACCATTTTTATTTCTGTTTTTATAGTCAGCTCTCAATATTCTTTAAGAATCTTTTCTCTTTTTTTTAACTGGAGTGCATGTGCATAGTCATAAAAATCTTTGGATGTTAAAGGTATTACCTTCTGTTTGCCATATCATTGAGATACCTTTAGGAAGCTTATCATTTGCCTACAGAGTCTGCTGATCTTGCTTCTGAAACTTTGAGTTAAAAAGAAATCTTTGATTTTAATGCTATTTATCATATCTTTAATAGTTTCCAAAATCAACAGTGTAATCACATTCCTTCACGTTTTCTTCTAGCATTTTTCTTCTTTAAATTTAATGGCATATTTAATAGGAAATATATATTTGAGTGTAAAAATAGTGAATCTGTTAAGATACTTTATTGAATATCCATCCATCCTCTCTTCTCTGATGTGAAATAACATTTTTATATGCATATATGCATAGTTAGGTTTTGAAGCTTTGATTCATACTCCATATATTCTATATTTATAATAGCACCATTATATTTTAAGAATTGTTCTTCTATAATTCTATATCCAAGCACAGCATATTCCCCTCAATAATATATGTATAAAATATTTTCTTTATTATTTTGTCAATCATTTGTTCTTCTAGACATACTGGAAAATCATACCAAAAAAAAAAAAATTCCAAAAAAGAATTCCTAAGATTTTTATTAGAATTATACCAGTTTCTAAGTTTATTGCATTATAATTTTGACATTAAATGATTTCTATTTCAATTTAATGAAGTTTTTTCCCATAGGTATTTATAAATGCTTTAAAATATAGTTTTTATAGAATTACTAAATAGTTTTTCTATTTTTTAAAAAGCTAGAGAGATGCATTAGAATTTATTGGTTTTCCCCATAAATGGGTTTTGGAAATTTCTTGTATTTCTGAGAGTTTAACTCCATTTATGTTGATATTTATTATGGGACACATAAAGGTCAGTGAGTGTTGTATATTTATTGAAAACTATACCTATTAGCAATATAAAATTGTGAATTTCTGATTTAATGTTTTTCCCTGGATTTGTTTCTTCTTAGGCTGTTATGTACTATCATTGTTTTCTTTTATTTACATTTTTTGATCAGTTTTTTGCTCATTCTTTTATTTCAAATCTTTTACCTAATTTAATTTTAGGTACGTCTTATACAAACAGCATTTTTATAATAGAGGAAAATAGTATAATTTAAAACCCAAATTGACTTAAACAGCATCTGTCCTGAGGAACTAGAGGAAGATATGGGAACAGGTGGTAGCATAATTTATATTCCTGAAAAAAGAAAATATCTAGCTCCCTTGCATTTACATAATTTTATAGAAGAGGGAAAATGAATTGTGAAATTTCAAAACCTATTTTTCTGGGCCTCTAAAAGATGAGACCCAGAGTAGAAGGGCTGTTTGAGTGGTGATATTATTGACTTTGGAAAAGCAAAGGTAGGATAGAAGCCTATTATTTGTGGCTCAAAAGCTAGAAAAACTACTCTTCTTTAGAAGGGAGGGTTGTTGAGTTTTCTACAAGCACAATGGGTAAGGTGTTCTTGGAATTCTGAGAGGGCTGGAGATTTACAGGGAGTCTTGATGAAAGAAGGAAAAAAAACCAGGGTGGCACAGCACTTTCTATGGTACCCAAGCTTCAGTGATGACTGCAACCCATACCACTGCTTGTCTGTGAAGATGGGAATGGGGAAACTCAGGAAAAGAACAGGAGCAGAAGATGGAGGCTGGAGGTCAGATGCAAGTGAGATTTTGAGTTCAGAAATGCAATGACTGTGAGCCCAGCAGTAACTATAGAAATATAACACCCCAGAGCACTGATCTTGTAAAATGTGGGAAACTACAATGAGTGTTTGTTTGTTTTAATTTTATAAAATAACGTAATCTCACCTACATTTAAATTACGTGTATTTGGGATTTTTTGTTTGTTTGTTTAACTTAGCCTGGCATTCTTTACATTTTAATAGGAAGCATAACCTACTTATGTTAATCACCATATCTGATGTATTTGGGTTTCTTACTATCATATTGTTTTCTATGCTAACTTATTATTCTACCCTACTCTTTTCACTTCCATGATTTGGAAGTTACATGTGCTGTATATTTTTAACAGTGGTAAACACTTGACATTTAAAAATATTTGGACTTACTGTTTCTGCTTAATATTCAATATGAAGAGTGAAGTTGTAATTAGAAGTCAGTTTAGATGAAAATTTAGCCTTCCTTTATTTTCCTTCTCCTCTGCCTTACCACTTCTTACTCTATAATTAACAATCACTTTTCATTCTTGCCCTGTTGTGATTCTTACTCATCTCTTTGTGAGCTGGAACACAATATCTAATAGTTTTCAGAAAGGGTAGCTGAGTGAATTACTTTTTTGACCACTTAATGACTAAAATGCCTTTCTGTGGCTTTTTCACATGAACAGAATCAAAGATGGAGAAATAAATATTGGGTTTAACTTTTTGTTGTTATTTTTTCTTCTCAAAACTCCATAGCTATGGCTTGATTGTTTTCTGGCATCAGTTATGGGGAGGAGATATCTAAATCAAACTTGAATTTTGTGTTTTTCTGAAAGTGATCTGCTTTTCTATATGGTAATTGGATGCCTCCCAGCCCTCTATGAAATGGAAGAGTCATAACTAGGATATATTACAATATTGTCATTTTTAATTATATACATTTATATTTGCCAAATCCCTTTGATAAAGATTTAGGTCTTCAGCTTAAACATTTTTTAAAAGAAATTATTTTATTATTAACGTTATGACTTCTTAAATATTATTTTCCTTTTTCTTGGAATGCCTATTATAGCTTGAATTCTCTGAGTCTCCCACATCTAACATATTTCACTGGATTATTTTTATGCTGTAGTCTTACTTGTTTGAGTTCTGGGTTGATTTCCTGAGTTTACTTTCTATTACAGTAAAATAACTTTATGTAGAATCCAATCTACTGTTCATTCTTTTTATCAGAGATTAGAGTGCTGGTAATAAGGGGGTACATTGTCTGAGGAGACTTTAAAAACAATAACAAACTCAGCTTAAAGGAAGTTTGCTTTTTATTATCATCCTGTGCTAACAATTGTAATGATGGTGACTTACGGTATAGCTTGAGTCTTCAATTGTGCAATTGAATAGTGATTGTAAAAATTAATAATCAGATTTGTAGTTATTTGTTAGTTTTTCTATGTGACCACTTGGAGTTTTTATTTGTGTTTAAAATTGAAAGGAGGGAAACAGAGTGAGAATGGCAAGGTAATTATATTTTTCTAGTGAGCACAAAATGTAGTTCATGCATAAAATATTTTACTGCATTTAAATATTTTTAAAAATAAAACTTTATTCCATTTAATATTAACTGTTTTAAAATTTAAAAATAAGTAAAATAATGATTATTACTGATTATTACATGATTATTATTTTTGTCATATAGAAAAGTGATTTTAAAATGATCTACCCTGATTATCAAATGTGCTAGGTAAGCCACTGCCAACTATGATGTTAGCTTCTTGTAAGCTGTTCAGTCCGTGGAGAAGTTTCATCAATTAAGTTTTCTCTTTGGGACAACAATGTGTTCTTCAAGAAAGTCCCCATTTGCTGATATTTCTTCCTCTGATTGCTGACTCTAGAATACAAACTCTATAAACCGAGATGCTGCGTGGTGTGGCCATCTGGTGTATACCAAACTCCTTACTCTCTAGGCGTCCTCAATCTTGTGTGAATGGAATGACGCGGGATTTATTCAAATTCTCCCACACTTATTTCCTAGGTAAACTAAAAATTTTCAGGTCTCTAGGTCTCTCTTAGTCCAGCTCTGTCTGCACTCTACCTTGAAATTCACCAAAGCTTTGATTTTTGATGGCAACTTTTTCAGTTTCCGGATGGGTAGAAGTTTTTCCCTATTTTGTATTTTTATTTCCACAGCTTCTATACCTTGAGAGGGTAGTGGGAAAACATCTTTGCTCATGTCATTATTTTACCCCCAATTCTCTTCTACTTCTTGCTTTAAATTTTCGGCCGGGCGCGGTGGCTCACGCCTGTTATCCCAGCACTTTGGGAAGCCGAGGTGGGTGGATTACGAGGTCAGGAGATTGAGAATCCTGGACAACATGGTGAAACCCCCGTCTTTACTAAAAAATACAAAAATTAGCTGGACGTAGTGGCATGCGCCTGTAGTCCCAACTACTCGGGAGGCTGAGGCAGGAGAATTGCTTGAACCAAGGAGGCGGAGATTGCAGTTAGCCGAGATTGCCCACTGCACTCGAGCCTAGTGCCTGGAGACAGAGCAAGACTCTGTCTCAAATAATAATATAATAAATAAATAAATAAAAAGAAATTTTCCCAGTTCTTCCATTAAATTCATTTCTGGACGAGGTGTTAACAAACAAGGTATGTGTGTGTGTGAAACTGTATGTGCCCATGCAGTGTGTGGTTATTAATATTCAAGACCACAGCTGTTCAAAGAAAGCACTTGAGTAATCCTATAATTATAGTGTACTGAATAGTTTCAATGAATCCATGCAATTTAGTTTTTCTTTCTTTTAATAAAATTCATGTAGGAGATTGAATAAGGGTACTGTTATGACAAATTATTGACTTAGAATTTTTTTAAGTCTAAACATACTTGCATTCATCAAAGAGGATGCCCAGGAAATAGCTTTAACCAATTCAGGAAATATAGCTTTTATGATCCCAAAGAGAAATCCCACAGTAGCTTGTAGAGGTAGTAGAACAGGTTAAGAATTATTGTTTTGAAGCTAAAAGTTCAGAATCTGTTTAGGGAATTGTGGTATACCTAGGACTTTAAAACTCTGGATTTCTAGTGTATATTTTTCAGAGTTGATGTTTTTCTGCTCCTAGATTTATCCAATATGATGTAACTTTAGTAAAACTGATTCTATACAATGTATGTGACTGATACAATGCAATTGAATCCCCGAATTCCTGGCCTTTGAGGAATTACCAGCAAGCCAGTAATTTTGGCTGCAAGTACAGCAAAGATGTCTAACTTCTGGGACAGATCAGAGGGACTTAGTTCAGCACTGAGATAAGAACGTAGGGTTAATAGGAAGAATCCTGTTACTGAGACAGTACGATTTTCTAAGACTAGTAATTAATTTACTTGAAAAATTAATATTTATGGATAAGAGAGGTAAGTCCATAAAGAAGGGGGAAGGAAGGCTATTTGATAAATGCATAAATTTTAAATAAGAATAGTAGCTTACAGGACAAAAACAAATTATTTTTGCAGGTGAGAGCAAGGAGATATTTCAAATTCTAGCTTCTTCTGCATCTCTGGCTTACATTCTGAGAGTATGTCTCTCAAATCCATTTCACTACCTCATATGCACATCCTTTGACCTACCTCCAATCAACTTTGGACCACTTTCTGAAAACACTTTTCATAGCATTCTTCCTTTGTATATATTAATCCTTCTGCTTGGAATGACTTTCCCACTTGTAATTGCCTTGAAAACTTCTACTTATGCATCAGGGCCCAGTTTGCATGCCTCTTATTTTCTATGAAATTTTCTTACCAACTGTAAGTACATGGTAGAAGTTACTATGATCTCTATGCCCATAATACCCCATTACCTTCACCACATCCAGTATTTTGTTCCTACTAGCTTCTGGTATGTTGTTTGTAATGTGTGTCTTTTTCATGTCCCTCTCCACTGGACTGCAATCTCCTTGAGAACTGCATTTCAGTATCTTAAATAGTGTCTGATATTTTATAGAGGCTCAAGTAAGTTAAACAAATGAAGTGAATAAAACAATCCTGTAGTATTAGATTCATCTTCATAACATAGACAAAATACATTGTCTAAGAAAGATGGATATGTTAATATAACTGCATTATTTAACTCAGAAATAAAGCAACATTAAGAGTACCTTAGGAAGGTGGGCATTCTAAAACACTGGAAAATCAGGGATACAGATATCATTCAAGGGGAATAAGGCACTTGACAATGCTTTTTCCTTGTAGATGAGAAAACTCCTTTATGTTAAATTTGGATCAGGAGCAAGGATATTGTAAACAATCTCTTTAAAAGAAGTATACAGATCACGGGTACAAGATTTTCTGGATTGGTGATGAAATACTTCATGTAAAAGAGTACTGGTATAACTAATATTTTGCTCCTTTCTTAACACTGGCAGAATCCTAAAGGGAAAGAATATCCTGAGAAACGGAGTAGTGGAAACAGAAAACTCACACTAAAGTTATGTCATTCCTGCAGCATATTCTATAACACCACCTACAAGAGCTTCATTTGGTATCCTTGGCTGAATAAATTAGGAATTTATAGCAGGTGTACATGTATGAGCTTTCTCTGCCATCTGTGATCCACCTGCAATGCTGAAAATTATTTATATAGGATTGCACTGATCACTTTCATCAGCATTGCTCTTACCAAAGGTTGTACAATGTGAAGGCCTTCAATTTCAAAGAAAAGTTCTTCAGATCCTCAGTAAAGTATTAACGGAAATTAGCTTAATGTGCATTTAATGTGGATTTGTAAATGTGTTCACTTTTAGGGCATTCAGAAACATGTGTGCGGCTTGCTTAAGATTATCTGATGGTTAACCTATGACCTAATTGATCATATCTGCACCTAAACTCATCCTTTGTATGGTTTTGCCCTTTCTGCTTTGAATGCTAGCTCCTATTTCTAAAATTGGTAGAAATGTAAATGGTGTATTTCATAATCTGTCTCTGCCTTGGAAAACTGTGGCTCTAGTAGCTGACTACAGGGAGCTTATCAATCATTGCACTAAGGCACATTTATGCTCCTGAAATGGTATAATATTAAGATGAGATATTGACCTTTTCAATCCTCAGAGTAGCCAGAAGAAAGCCCTAGAGTGCTATCTCTGACTACAAGCAGCTCATACTTTCATCTGAGTCTAATGTTCAGATGGGAGTTTTTTTTTTTAATGTGTGCCATGATGTAAAAAAGCTTGGAAAGCACTGAATTGTGGCATGTTGCTACTGAAACCTATGAGATGTATATGTAAGAGAATTACAGGGACATTTAGAGGATCATAGCACAGTGGCCGGGAGCTTGGACTTGATGACTTGCTGCCTGAGTTTGGATCCCTGGTCTCTTCTTTATTATTTGGACATCACTGGACAAATACTCAGCTTCTCTATGCATCACTGTTCTTAACTGCAAAATGGAGATGATAACAGAAGCTAGCCTACAGGATTGAGAAGGTTGATTAAATTAATGCAGCTAGCCAGAGGGCTTAGAACAGGCTTGATATATCATAAAGGCTATGCAAGTGTTCACAATTATGATTCATTTTCTTGGTAAAGAATATAATCAATTAAATATCATATAGATGAAAAGAACATTTGTCTCTAGCACTTAGATTGCCATCATAGAAATGTCTTCATCTGCAAGAACTATGAGCAAGCGCTCTATGTTTCTGGTTATTCAGTAAAATGTATAGTGATAAGGACTTATTTTCAAATTCTCATTTTATCAGTATCAATCTACAAGCAGAAGCTTCAAATTCTGGATAAGTTTTATAAAAATTAAAATATTTTCTATTGGTCTAAATTATGTATAACTTAATTAGTGTCATGATAGATAAACAAAACGAAACTGGCAAATGGTAATCGTTTGTAAGCAGATAATTCAGTTCACCATAACGTTTTACTATAGACAACGTGGGGAACAAATAGACATTGACAGCTCCATCATTCTTATGAGCATAGTCAGGTGATGGTACAGGGCATCTGCTTAGGAAAAGAACATGGAAACGGGTTCCAGAGCCTCCATCGGTTTTATATGTGGGCCTGAGTGTGGACATCCTTGCTCCTTAGAAGCCCAGGGCATGTCTCTGATAGGACTTTTTCTCATCAAAAGAGGATCTGATACCAATAAGACTTAAGGACTTATCTTTGATAGATTAGTACAAGGTAGAGGTCCCAAATGGATAAAAAATTATAATTGAATTGACTCAAACTATAAAATTTCATACCAAAAAATGTAAAAATATGATAATTATGAGTATTTTTTGAATTATATGTGGCACCTGTGTAACTTTTTGATTTGTAGTTAAAGCTGACAAGGCTTTCTCAATAGCATCTTTATTAGTGGTACCCAGAGAATTGCTATACAAATTGACACCATTAGGTTCTTTCTTTCTACATATGCCATTATATTTAAAGAATACAAACAAAGATTTTTTTTTATCCCATCCTATTAATTCAATGCTTCAGTTCATTTCAGTCCAACAGACATCGGATAAATTCTCCCTCCCTGAAAATTCTCTGCCCATTAACTAATATCGTGACCAAGCCATCAATTGATCGTGCAGTTTATTCACCCCACTGCTGCAGTCATTCCCCAGTAGCAACTTGGATGCTTCAGAGAGTAAGTTGACTATGGAATTGCACAAAATGGCATCTTAATGACCTGAAAGAGCTAATATAGTTCTGTAAGTGCCTAGCTAAATATCACAGAGTGACTTGGACGCTGGGGAGAGCTTGGCTCATTATTCCACTCTGCTGAGCTAAATCATTTGGGTTCTCTCTATTTGCTGTTGGCATTTCTCTTTTCCTTTCTCTGCTCAGGCATAAAGGATATTGATTTAAATAAAAGATACAGTAAACATGCACTTTGTTAGGGAAATCTGACTATGCAAGTATAATTTCAAAGGTCAGAGTTCTCCCCCTGCTTGATTTACATTAATTTGTGCTTGAAGAAAATGCCTACTCGACTCCATAAATTTTTTAAAAATTTGATTCACATATTGTTCTCTGCTCTTCTATCATGTTCTCCCAGAACTGATCTAAGAGCATAATCATATTTACCGGAAAACTTAACACTTGGAATCAGTTCAATGTAGTACAATAGATTAAACCTCTGGGAAAAATAAGGAGCCTGAAATTTAAGTTGGTCTGAAAGAATCTGGAACTCTTCCTAAAATGTTTTGCCATAACAAAATAAATAGTTCTTATTTTAAAAGAATATTTTACAACTATTGTAGAACGACATACTTTTTTCGTCCCACAAAAAAATTTTAAAGGGATATCTTTACTGACATGTGAAAACTGACAAAAAATAAAATTAAAAGATAATTATATGGCCCATGTATTGCAAACATGCCAAATGATTTATTGCATTTTACTCCAACGAAAAATTTGCCTTTAAATACCATTGTTTTTGCACATAAATTTACTTTTCAGGACTGATTTGGTCATATTAAGATGTTCTGCTATCAGTAAGGTTAATAAACATTATCGTAGAGGGCTATTCTCCTATTTTCAATTATTTTTATTAAGCATTTTATTACTTAATAAGTAAAGATAAATATGAATTAAAGAGGCAAAAGATAAATATGAATTAAATCTTCGTGTGTTAATGGCCAAATATAGTTGACAACAGTAAAATAAGCACACAATTTATTATGAACTATCATATATACATATTTTTAATCTTGAGGGGTTTTTGTTTGTTTGTTTTCTTCAGACAGATTTTGTTCCAATTTACAGCTTTACATTTTATTAGATAAATTGTAAAATGAGAATAATCATTTCTACCTGAAAATTGTTGGAAAAATTACAGATAATAATGATGACCAGTTAGTGATCATTTTATTGTGCTTGCTCTTCCTGCAACATGCTAAGTACCACATTGTTTTATTTTAACTTACAACAAAACTTTGAGGTAGATAGCAAGATTGTTATATTTACAGTGGAAAAATTGAAGTCAAGTTATGTAATATTCAAGATCATGTAGCTACAAAGTTGCAGAACCAGGAAGGAAATGTTCACAGTCTGATTAAAAAAAAAAAAAGTTAGGAAGAAAGAAAGAAAGAAAAAGAAAAAAGAGCTTAACCACTGAATTGAGTTGTTGCTGACTCTGGCTGTGGATAATGTTTTTAACAAACAGAGAATGTTGCCTGGACTGTAATTTGATAGGAGCTCAGTAATTAGTAGCTATAATTAAATATCATTATTGCTTTAATATTCAATAAAAGTCATCTTAATTATTGAGAACTTAAAATTACTGCTGGAATTAGTGAGGTTTTACTTGTCTTGGTAGTTGTAATTCTAGACCTACCATCAGCTTACCTTGTTGTATTACAGTATCTTTGATGGCATGTGTTTTTCTGTGCTTGAATTCGAACTGTAAGCCCAATACTTCCTTTCACTCTCAAATCCTCTGGAATTATAAATACTTTTGACAGATTTATAGTCATCCAGTAGTCAGATGTGAATACAGAATACAGAATCAGTTCTACATCTGTTTTAGGCGCATGTGGGTCGTTTGTTTACTACTCCATTCCCATAAGATTTCTTCAGGCTTCCAGTGCCCAGTTCATAAAACCTTCTTTCATTCACCTGAATTATTCCCCATACCCCAATTTACATCCCTTCACCTCTGCTTTTTCTGTTTTATTGACTCCATACTCATTTTCCCTCATAAAACTGTTATAGTACAAAACATATATAGTACAATTTTTATGTCACTCTACATATTACTTCACTATTTGCCTCTGTCTCTAGATGTTGCTAAACTCCTCAATAATGTTTCCCAGGAGGAGAATCCTAGAGGCCAGGTAGTTTATATAAAAAGTTTTTTTGTATTTTCTTAATTATTACTTAGGCATTTGGAGTAATTTTCTTGTAAGGTGAGCGTAGCCCTTTGTTGTTTCGTGGTATGAGTCATTTTTTCTTCATAAATGCTGCAAGTGTTCTACTCAGGTACAGAATTACGATGAGGCTTTATAAACTTGAGGTGTACCTAGTATTTTCAAGTCAAGGAAAGCAATTCTGACCTAGAAATATACCTGACCATCTTTACAAAAGTAAAATGAATAGTTGTTGCTAGTTCTGCTGCTCTTTAAATTATCAGGTCTTAAATTATATTTTTGGAATAGAGGGCTGGGAACAAAGATCAAAACTATTTAATTTCTATGACGGCATTATTCTGTCATTATGTGCTACAGACCAGAAGGTGTGTTATTCATGCCTAAGAAATATAATAGGCTAAAATGCATACATGTATTTGTATATATATGTAGAGTTCTATATATACTTGTATATATTCATGTGTATAATGTGTGTCTATGGACACACAAAATCACATAAATTCTAAAGAGATAATTATATATAATTATACAAATAATGTACTATATGTATTATATATGATAGAGTATGTTATATATAATTCAGTCAAATAATTCCTTTTATTTACAAAAACTAGATATTTAACTATATTGTTATTTGGCTTCAGTTATAAGAGAAAAGCTCTAGTTTTCCATTTCTGTGTGTGAGCGTGTGTGTGTGTGTGTGTGTGTGTGTGTGTGTGTGTGTGTGTGTATCTATAAAGCTAATTTATTTAATGTAATAAAGAGTTTTGCTATTTCATCTTTTCAATGATATCATATATTTTGAATGTTCATTATGGTGTCAAATAATTTCTCTCTCACTTTAAAAGAGAGTACCTGAAAAATGGATTTATTTCCATCAACATCACATTCAGGTTTAACTTCATCATTACTTCTCTTTTTTAAGTGTAACAAAGTCCTAGTCAAAGAGGAAGTCAAAACTGCATATTCTCACTTCTAAATGGGAGCTAAATAATGCATACGCATGCACATATAGAGTGGAATTATAGACATTACAGACAGAAAAATGGGAGGGTGGAAGGAAGGGTGAAATGTGAGAAACTACCTAACGGGTGCAGCATACACTAGTACACTATTTTCGAGTGATGGTTACACTATAACGCCCAGACTTCGCCACAGCAGGATATAATAATACTACACTCGTACCTGCTAAATCTATAAAAATAAAACTTTAAAAAAAACCCTACACAATTATATAACTTTACAGTTGCAATGAATTAGAATAGGAATAGTTTATTAAGTCAGACTTTTCATTTTACATGGTATTTAAAACTGAGGTGTGTGGGTATATTTATTTTTTTATAAATGAATAATTAAAACAAAATGCTTGATACTGAAGTGTTGGAGGTTTTCAGTGTCTTTTTTAACTCTTAGGATTTTCCGTGACATTCTAATAAGAAAGGAAAAATTAACCATTACTTGGTTTTCAAGTTCTTTTTTAAAAAATTTTATAGCAGCATCACTTTCTGGGAAAGCATCTCCTATAATGGCCTGAGGTAACCTCTATGGTATAATCGTTTATAAATACATTTTAGTTAGTTCAGTAGTAATTAGTGATACATGAGTGAAAAACCATATTTTAAGTTCATGGATACTGAGCTTAGTGAATGATGTTTTGCTTTATAAGAATCTGTTGGGGGCCATTATGAATAATGATGAGGAAAGAACATACATTTGCATCTATAGTGCATGCCCCACAGCAGCAAGACCGTGAGAAACCTCACTGTCCAGGTTCCATTGCCTGAGTGACATCCCAGAGTACCCACCCCAGCACAGCAAAGCTGCAATCAGTGACATTCCAGACTTCCCTCTCCAGCACAGAAAAGCTGCAATCAGCGTGTTGCTGCATGGATCATTACCTTTTTGACACCACTTGTATTGCTTCTTTAATCCTAAATTTCTTTGAGAATGAGTTTTATTCATTCTGTAACTATAATACATCTAGTTTTGACATCTTTTTATCAGTAATTACAAAAGAATCAGTAGCATGGAATTTGGAGCAATTCAGATATTGTCTAACTCAACTGTGTCACTTGTTTATGCAGAGCTTTTGATATCAAATATGACAAACTTTCCCGTTTTGTACAATGAGGACCAGGGACAGAGTATCTGCTTAAAATCTCCTCATTCGAGACAATCTTTGCATACTCTTTCTAAACCAACACCATCCTCATCTTTATTTCTTTTTTTCTACTTTGTGTTCCTTCTAGTTGGTATCACCCCGTGACATTATAATATTTAATTATTATTTCACTCTGTCTCCTCAGTGGAATGTAAGTTTTATGAGAATAAAATTTTTGTCTGTTTTCTTCACCATTGACTCTTTAGTGCTAGGAATCTGTCTGGCACATTTTTATTGGATTAATTAATGACTAGATTCTGAATATGAGAACTTTGAAATCTTGAAGCTTATATACATTCATTTTATATATGTAATCACTTTATAGGTTGACAATTCTAGGGCAAGAGGTTATAGCATTCATCCCATACTAAGTAAATTCTGACTATGTTCTAGGTTTTAGGATATGTGGAGATGAATAAGATAGAATGCCTGCCCATACAGAACTTAACAACTCATAGAACATTATGTTAATCTGATTTTCTGGGGCTCGCTTAAAAATGGTAACAGTAGAAGGGCTTCTTTTACTTATAGAAAGTGTAGAATGCTGAATTTGAATGTCATGAAAGGTACCCACAGCAAATCCCAGAAGAGAGTTAGTCTTAGAAGTTAAGCCATTCTTTATATCAGACATGAATAAATGCAAGCATATTAGCAAGGGGTGATAATTTATTCACCCAGTAGCACTTAGGATAAGAGTTTTTATTAAAAGTAGTGATTGAACCTGATGTGCATATCAGGTAGAATATCATGTGATATTCTTTGTATATCAGTCTATATTTATATCTGCAAATTACCTAGAAGGGAGCACAGGAGAAGATCGGATTTGTGGGGAATTGGGGGACAGGCCTGAGAAAAGTCTAAATGGAATGTAGAGTTTCATTATGAGTCTTATCAAAGAGGAGGATCTGGGGTAAGCAGGAAAGAACATGAGAGGCCAAAGCACCTAGTAGATGGCATGAAAGGGAAGAAAAGCCAAATATAGAAGTGATGGTGAGCCAAAGAATAATGTTGATGACTTTGGACTTTCTATAGAACTTTAAGTTTAATTCAGATATTAGAAATCATCTAGGTTAGCCCTTCATTGTAGAGGTGAAGTAAATGAGTCCTAGAGAAATGTCTGGTGACTTGCCTATGGTCAGTTGCTGGAACAGTGAATATTTGACAACCTTGGTCTTATAATCATTCAACATTTATTTATTTCTTTTGGTAGCAATCTCTGTTTTGTTTGAGGATCAACTTGAGGTTTTGTGGCATTTCAGCCCCATTCCCTGTCACCAGGGGTGGAGTAGAAGCCCTCAGGCTAACCCAATCAGAACACCCCATTTCCCTGGACACACCGTTGGTCTCAGTATGACTCAAGTTACATAACTTAATTGACACATTGCCACTCCCAATCTTTTGATGTGAGACAGAGAAGTATTGACTATTTCTAGCTTGACTGAAACTTGAAAGGATGAGAGGCTAAAGCTCCTTCAACCATCTTACTATTATTAGGTAGAGGCTGTCTGTGACTGGAGCCAATGCAGAAGTAGAGGGAGAAGAGGGAGTGAGAGGACTCTGGAACTTGGCATCAATGGAACCTCGGCATAAACAGAGAAATATGATCACCTTTTCTGGATTCTCAGTTAACTGAGCCATTGAGCCCCTTTTTTTATTGCTTGTAATGCTTGCACTAAAGGCTGGATTTGTTTGTTTGTTTGTTTGTTTTTTGCAACATAAATGTCCTAACTGATACACTGTGGTTTCCCAGTTCAGTTCTCACCTGTTTGATGGTTGAACATATTCCTTTGTACCCTGACATATGGGCAGTCACCTAGAGGAGTATCTATTTGGTATGATTAGGTTTCATCCTAAGAGAAAGTTATTAAAAAAATTAATATTTTGTAGAAGTAGTACCAAGTCTGAAATGGAAAACTGGAAATCCTATTTCTACTTCTAGGGCCTTTAGTAATTTTCTTAAACTCTTTTCAACTCTTTCAGATGCAAATGGCAATGATAATTGTACTTGTATCTTGAGATCATTGTGAGGCTTGAGTGAAATTATATGTCTGTAGCAGCTATCAGAGTCCAGAACATTGTAAACATCCAAAGCTATGTTGTGGTGATTAAAATTGTGTTCCGTTAACAATTGCTTAGCAGAGAAACTGGCATGACATCATTATTGACTAAATGGCTGATTAAAAATCGATAGCTTTGGCCAGGCACAGTGGCTCACACCTGTAATCCCAGCATTTTGGGAGGCCAAGGTGTGTGGATCACTTGAGGTCAGGAGTTTAAGACTGGCCTGATCAACACGGTGAAACCCCATCTCTACTAAAAATACAAAATTAGCCCAGCATGGTGGCACACACCTGTAATCCCAGCTACTTGGGAGGCTGAGGCAGGAGAATCACTTGAACCCAGGAGGCAGAGGTTGCAGTGAGCCGAGATCGTGCCATTGCACTCTAGCCTGGCCAACAAGAGTGAAACTCCATCTCAAAAAAAAGAAAAAAAATCAGTAGTTTTAGTTTGGGATCAGAATACTTTGACTTATTCTCTCCTTCAAAGATTTTACTTTTTGAATTTCATTCTGGCCTTTTTACAGTTTTGTAACCTTTACTTAGGCAATGTGTTTTAGGCTCTCATTTGTTTGTATTATATCAAAAGATCATTTTGGGATTTTAGTTCTATTCATGATTTACTTCTGTATGGTTAGGTTATTTAATAGACAACCTGTCAGCTAATAAAATATGCTCAGAGAAATGGTCTATCCATTTATTTTTATTTCTAATTTGTTCTTGTACAATCTCTAAGAATGATTCTTAAAAGTTTTATCTTCAGAGATGCCAATAATTTTTGGCCCAATAAATATCACTGCATGCTTTGGAAATATATATTAGAACAGATAGAAAAAAAAGATCTTTCAGTGTGTTTGCAATATTATCTTCTTCACAAAGAAAAAACTCTTTTTGCATTAATAGAAAAGTTCCATGTATTTCTTTTTAGATTTATCCTTATTTTTACAATTATACTATTCAAGGGATTTGGATTTCTCTAATTAAATGTTAACTATCTCTCATCACTGTTAGCCTGTACCAGAAGCACAGATTTAAGTTAGAATGACCACATGCTGAAGGAATGGGATAACCCCGACAGTGAGAATTTTAGTAAGTATAGTAACCTGGGACTCTCCTTGTAGTTTCCTTACTGGGTGATTAATGAGAATCTGTGTAGAAAGGGTAATTCTAACGCAAGATTTTCTGAGTACTTTTCTTTCAATCTATACAATTTTTGCTTGTGCATGATGGGTGCTTTCGTAAATTTGTTAAGGGTATGCAAACCAAAGCAATTCCATCTTGAATAGGTGCAGGGTAAAATGAGGCTTGCCTTCATTCTCAGAAGGTTAAGACATTCTAAGTCACAGGATGAGACAGGAGCTTAGCACAAGATACAGGTCACAAAGTCCTTGCTGATAAAACAGGTTACAGTAAAGAAGCTAGTCAAAACCCACCAAAACCAAGATGGCCATAAGAGTGACCTCTGGCTGTCCTCACTGCCACACTCCCATCAGCAGCACCATGACAATTTACGAATGCCATGGCAACTTCACAAAGTTACCCTGTATGGTCTAAAAGGGGGAGGCATGAATAATCCACTCCTATTTAGCATATCATCAAGATATGCTATTATGAAGTAGCCATTATTTTATTCCTTTACTTTCCTAATAAACTTATTTTACTTTACCCTGTGGACTCGCCCGGAATTCTTTCTTGAGCGAGATCCAAGAACCCTTTCTTCAGGTCTGGATCAAGCCCCTTTCCTGTAACATATTCAGGCAAACTCCAATAATATAAAACAATTTTGAATAAAATAATATTGTTCATAGTTCTCCAAATAGAACAGTTTCTACTATATTTCAGGGTACAAGCTCCTAGGACCCTAAAGTCAAGTCTACAAGTGACCTAGAATGCAAGGGTAAACTTTTAGAGCATGGGAAAAGCAATGGTTCTGGCAGCCTGTCTAACAACCAGTGTCCTGAGTGAACCACTTGATAAAAATCCATTAAATGCTCTCTCAATGCTACATAAAAGTATGATTTTTTTTAACAGAACATTTTTCTGAATCAATGTGACTTGGTAGCTTGAATAATAGATTTTTATGAACTTAGTATATCTAGTTTAGAAATTAAAATGGTGACACCCACAGTTGTTTAAATTTATCCAGCTGCACATTTCTTGGAAGCATGAATAGGGTGTCTGAGAGAAGAAAACTGTTTAAATAGACTGGTTTCTTCCCGCAGCATTGACTTGTTTCTCTCCCCTTGTTTCTAGGTCCTACTATAAAATGGAGAAAGAGTATATTAGTCTGGTTTTTAGCTGCAGTACATAAAATCCATTCTAGCTGGTTTCAGTTGAAGGGGCTATTATGGCTCACATAATCATTGGCAGACCTGATAAAACAGACACTGGAAGCTTTCTGGATGATTTTCCTAACTGTACAGCAGAGCTTGATTACAAAGAGAATAATAGATGATTATTTCAAGGACCTGTTGAATCAAGAAACCTCAGCCACAACTGTCAACTCCAGCCCTATGAAACCCAGGCCACTATTTGCACCAGAAAGATGCATGTCATATACTCTGCTCATCTCCTTCTATGGAACTCAGTTTAGATTCGGTTTCCTGGGAGTATACCAATTGGCAGATGTAAATTATGTCTGGAATCCTAGCTGCTTAAGAGTATGGGAAATCTTGTATTTAGCCTTCAAGCCAATGCAGACAGGAAGGCAGACTAAAAGAGGTTTGGAATGATTGCTGAGTGAGCTGGCCACAGTATCTGCTACATTGGATCTGGAGGTGTTTTAATAATTTAAGAATCTGACTCATGGCATCCTTAGAAACAGACAACTCAGATTCAAGTCTTGAAGTATTTGGATTATAAATATTATTATTTGGCAGGGGGAATAAAAGGGAGGCAGATGGAAATAAACAGGAGGGTATTAACAGAAGCTGGGACCTTAAGATTTGACAGATTCATGTTTATAAGACCACTTTTAGATTAGTCAGTTTCAATATAACTCCCTCTACCCTGATTTCTTCCTGACCAGTCACTTGAATAAAACATAATCTTGGCTTACCTCTTTATCCGGCTCATTCAACCTGTTAGTAGAGGATAGAAACCACTTATCCCTTTGGACAGGACAGAAAGTTTTGTCTGTGAGTGAGAAAGAAACAGTTTTCTCTGTTGTTCTTTCATTTTCTATATGACCAACGTCAAATGCACCATCAAATACACTGCCATCCTCCCACCACCCAAGAAGAGAGTTAAACTTGCTCTTTACCAGAGGTGTTCACTTTGTAGATTTCGTGCTCCCTTTGCAGAGCTTAATGCTATTGCCAGCAATGTCTTTTCGGAGAATGCTCAAAGACTGGTGGGGCTTGGCATGGGTACAAGTGTGGGGATGGGGATCTGACGTATTAGCTAGTATGTTATGGCCCCACATCAAATTCTCAACTTCCCAGCCTTGCTGAATTAGCTGCTTCTTTCCTTGACTCAAATGGCAGCATGTGGGCAGAAACTTCAAGATGAGGAACATCTGTTACTACTCTTGAATTTTCAGTTTTCCCCCAAACTCAAACCTGAAACCTGGTGCGCAGCTGAGTGAATAAGCAAGCCATGTGTTTGAGTGGCAAATCGCAGTGTGAGTACCCCCTCCTGGAGGACTCTGCAGCTTCCTCCTCGTCAGGAAGCACACAGGGTCTGTTTTCTGTGGCTCCTTAAGGCTGTTTCTCTGCAGGCAGGGCTGCACTGTGAAAGAACTGAGTTGTTTTTAGAACTTCCTTTTGATGCTCTTTTGATTCTGATTTTGTTTAAGTAGAACTGAGATATTGTAGCCAAAATTGGAAAAGCCATCTTCTTTTCATTTTCCCAATATGTTCAATTATTGGGAGGTGAAGATTTTTTTTTGGGCTTCATCAGAGTGCTTTGGAACAAGTATTTACAAAGAATTACCTAGTGGTCCTTGGTAGAGGACTTCCTTGAACTTTTGTTTTCCTTAAGAAAAAAAACCGTATTCCAATTGTTATTTTAAAAATTCTGAATTCTCTGAATGTTTTATAAGATGCCAGGGATTATTAAAGGTCTACAAAATAGGCTCTTTCTTTGCCTGCATAGATGCCCTTGTCCTTTAAAACAATTCAGCACCGTTGACTGGGTGAGTCAATTCTATTAATGTCTGCTATTTGGTAGAAAATAAGTGGTCATTTGAGTCTAGTAAAGGCCAATAGTTATCTTCTAACAGGGGTTGGCAATATTAAATGTGGGATTTAACTGCTGGAAGTATAAAACTGTATATCAACTGGATAAATGCTTTTCCAAGTGAAGAGAAAATTCAGATGGTTAGAAATGTTTTCATTTACAAACTTAACGTCCTCAAGTTAATAAAATTTAAATTTAATAAATGTATTTCCACATGAATGTAATACTGAAATGATTTGTCTGACACCAGGATACACTGCTACTTACTGTCAGTTCTCATGGCATTTGTTACAGACATGCCTTACCTAACATGTTTCACAACAATAACTTCTTCATCTATTAGTATTAAATAAGTTTCCTTTGAAGTACCCTATGGCAAGGAGGGTTGAGGGTTTTATTTTCTGTTGTAGGATACTATAACAATGCAGTATAAAACATATACATTTTGAAATTTTGAATCCTGTTCACTTGTTATTTAGATGGATTTGGGCAAACATTCTGCATCTGTTTTCTCATAGGCAATCTGACAATAATCTGAAATTAAAAATTTTCTGGACAATTAAATGTAGTCATTGATTTGCTCAATAACAATTTATTGGGCACCTACTCAGTGCCAGGCACTAAGTTAATATTTTGAAACAAGACCCATTACTGCCACAAAGAAACTTTAATCTAGAATATGAGAAAGCACTTTGGAAATAGGGACAGTGTCCGCGCTCAGTGGCTCACGCCTGTAATCCCAGCATTTCGGGAGGCCGAGGCAGGTGGATTACGAGGTCAGGAGATTGAGACCATCCTGGCTAACACGGTGAAATCCCGCCTCTACTAAAAATACAAAATATTAACTGGACGTGGTGGCATGTGCCTGTAGTCCCAGCTACTCAGAAGGCTGAGGCAGGAGAATCGCTTGAACCCTGGAGGCAGAGGTTGCAGTGAGCTGACATTGCGCCATTACACTCCAGCCTGGTGAGTGAGACTCTGTCTCAAAAAAAAAAAGTTACTATTTAAAAATGTAAAGGCAGAAGTAAAAATACTTTGAAAAAGTAAAAAGTCTTAGAAATACCTTAAAAACAGCTTTTCAATATTTGATTAGTTTAGATGGTACATTCTCTACTTTTCAGAGTCTTCATCATAAGTAACTGTGATAATATTTTTCTAATCCAAACTCCATCACATGACCCAAGCAAAACCTTCATTATCTCACCAATAACTAATTTACAACAAGGCCACTGACTGGCTTTTCTTTCTTTTCTTTCTTTCTTTTTTTTTTTGGAGATGGGGTTTTGCCTTCTTGTTCAGGCTGGAGTACAATGCAGTGTTCTGCTCACTGCAACCTCCGCCTCCCTGGTTCAAGCGATTCTTCTCCCTCAGTCTCCCAAGTAGCTGAGATTATAGGCATGTGCCACCACACCCAGCTAATTTTTGTATTTTTAATAGAAATAGGGTTTGGCCATGTTGGCCAGGCTGGTCTGGAACTTCTGATCTCAAGAGATTCGCCTGCCGTGGCCTCCCAGAGTGTTGGGATTACAAGCATGAGCTACCTCACCTAACCTATTGATGGTAATTTAGAAATGCTTTTTCAGCTTCACAGTTCCTTAATGATAATGTTATGTACAGCTTTAGGATTTCTGTCAAGTTTGGGAAGACTTCTATCAAGTGTCTTTGGAATGTGAATTATACAATTTGAGAGAATTTCCCTTGGTCCCGCTCATTTTAAACCTGTTTTCTCTCCTACTACTGTGTGCTATCTACCAGGCATTTGCATACAAGGTCATATCCTGATTAGGTCTCTGGCCCGGCCTATAGATACTGTGAAGCTGGGTGAGCTAGGGTAGCTAGGAATAGAAGTATTCATTTCCACACTGGGATGGCTGTCAATAATTTAACCATACATGGAAATGATTGCAAAGAACTGTACAATATATCTCATTAAATCCAAACTAACCATATCTTCCCTTAATAGGATCCCCCAAATTTCCACAATCTCTCTAATGCCACCCACATGCAGGGAGAGTAGAGAGAGTGGAAGGAGGAATTGAAAGAGATAAGCAATTATGTGAAAACCATCTTGCAACTGTAAATATAAGTAGTACAAATGATCGTGCGAATGCACTGTTAGAATCCTTTTCCACCTCCTGGAAGGGCTGGGAAAGGAGCCTGTGCAGTCAAAAAAGACCTAAAACAATTGTGCTTCATTATCCAATGGAAGATTTTCCTCTGTGCTTAGTGTAGGTATTTTTTAATTTTTTTTATTTTTTTACAAAGCAGAATATTTACCGGATGGGTGTTATCTTTGCAATAGTAATTGTAGCATTTTAGTGTGAGAGAGTCATAGGGTTCCATTTTCCTGAATAACACCTTTATTTCAAATATTATCTCTATCAGCTGCTAATTTGTTTTGAAGCATTTGTTCTTCATTTATTTACTCAGATGTCACCCACGCAGGATACTGTGCTAACCTCTGCAAATGATCAGAGATATAGAAGAATTATCCACTACTCTCTTGAAATTGTAGTTAAGTTTATAATACAGAGTGTAGAATTTCCAAACCAATATCATTGTTCCTTGGAATTTCTAACTTTTATCTGAGATTTTACAAAAGAATGCAGAAAAATCACTGTTTTCTGAAATGTCTGTTGGTATTTTTCTCAAAAACCAGTGGCACACTTTTAGTAGTCTCTAACATTCTCTATTTTTAAGTGAATTATGCCACATCTGACTAACAGTATGCAGCTATCCCAAGCTCTCTCTCTGCTCTCTTTATAATTAAATTATAAACATTTAATTTGTAATTAAATGTTTATAGCTATGTCCCTTGGTAGAGACTGATGAAGGACAAAAATCTTAACATCACTAACAGTCTTAAAATGCTGTCTCATTACTAGATCCATGGGACTGTCTAAGCACCTCATTTTCTTGCAGTGCTTTTTTCTAGCATTTTCACTGTGTTAAAGATACTTTTCTTTTATATTTGTTTTAGATATAATGGTAATCACCCTGTGTCTTCTCGCATATAAGTTGGTGAAATAGAGATGCTGATTGGTAAAGCATCGATAATCCCAACCCAGCATCACCGTGTCATTGATGAGAAATCAACCACTTCTGAGAAATGGAGGGCTATTTTTATTCTGTTAATTCAGTGATTTGTGCAGAGTGATATCATGTTATGTGTGTAACATACATTTTCTTTTTCTTAAGAGCATTTCAGTTAAGAATCAGTAGTCACCTGAAGAATTAATAGTGTAATACTGGAAAGAATCCATCTGCACTCAAAGAATCTGAAGCTTTGTAAGAATCTTGGAGGACCTGTGGCATGAGGCGCAATCATCCTGAAATTAATCAAGATAGAGTAAAAATAGCATTTTGTGTATAAAAAAAGCATCAGAACAATTTTCCTAGTTACCCATTCCCCTGATTAGTAATTCTCACTTTCAGATAGTTGGTCCAAAGGTGGGTTTTAAAAAGCAATATAGGTGACTCATAACAAGAGCTTTCTAAAGGATACCATGAATTAAGTAATCACATTGAAGACTGGAATTTTCAATACCTCCAATAGCTAACAGGAAATGAGGTAAAAGGCTTACCTCTGCAAAGAATTCCTTTTAAGATCCTAGAAGCTCACAAATTTGTAAACATTCATTGAGCCTCTCGAGGGTATTAATACCTAATATCAATATTGCATCAATATTTAACATGGATATTGGTATCTAATATCAATGCCATATACACCTGCATCAGATGTGCCTCCTTTCTCATTCAGAACTCACTGCTACACTTTCCTGAAATATTTTAGTTTTTAGACATTTATTTACTTATTCAAGATACTTTCTCATTGCCCTTAATAATATGCACCACATCACACTAAGAATCTAGAGATGAGTAAGACCTACAGTCACTGCCCTCAAGGAAGTCAGTGTAAGAAAGGCTGACCTTGGGAGTGTGTGAGGACTGCTGTGCTGAGATTGTGTTCACACAGAGTACAGACTATCAAAAGTTATTACTAAATAAAGGGAGAAATGCTGAAGTTTTACCCACTCTTTTTACACTGGCAGTTTTGAATAGTTCTTCACATTAGGAAATAGAACAACTAACCTCTCAGGGAAGTATGTTCCATTAGACTGTATCTCCAAAGTATGGAACAATTCATTTCCAGGAAACGGGTACTTGAACAAGAGGCTTTATGAAAGTTTTTTCTTTCCAAACAAAGATTCCTACTCCCCAATCATTTATCGGAAGCAAAGTCTTAGTAGTGTCATAATGAAAAGTTAATCTTCACTTCCATTTATTAACACTTAAGAAATATTCAGATCTAGCCTCAAAGTACTCAGCCATGTAAAGAAGAACAATTAATGGTTTAAGACATAAAATTCAGAATCCATTAAAAATTGCATTCTGGTCATTAGGTGATAAGTGGCAAAAGACATTTAAAAAATGTTTTGAGGCATTTTAAATGACACCAGACTAGACAAGAACAGCTTGTATATAGAATAGTGATTCGCACCCTTTTTATATCATAGATGCCTTGAGAATTTAATGCAAGTATAGATTCTCTAAGAAACATGCACACACAATTTAGGGGATTCATTGAACCCTATAAGTTGATTGTCTGTTTTTGAATCTTTCTCTGTCCTGGACTTGCTTTCTAGTGCTTCTTTCCTTAGGAATCCACATGCTACATGATGACCGCAGAAAACAAAGAACACTTGAGAGTAATGGAATCACATAACTACATGCTTCTGAATTTCATGAAGCATTGGATTTTGGTCTTAATGAAATCAACTCCTGTATTACCAATGCCACTGTCTTTCTCATGACCTGGTAAAAGCTTGCTTTGGCTACCAGAATAGCCTCTTAGCTGTTCAGTCTGTTACTCTTCCTGCATCTTCCACTTCCCTGTCACACTGGCTGCCAGAGCCATCAATCCAAAATATTCATCTCACAGTTGGAATCCTTCACTGGCACATCAACCCCATAAGCCCAAACCCTGTATTGTAGAGTTGAAGACCTTTGATCTTGCCCCTGGGTATCACTCCAGCATCACATCCCACAGTGCCATTTTTCTCATACCCTCACTAGGTGCTCAATAATTACACTCTGTTATTGCAGAAACTTTTATAGTTTCCTGAAACACATCATCAGGATCTATAATCTTCCTTCTTTGCCCATTTGCTCAGACTCGACTTTCATCCCTTGCTCCCCTTGTGAACTATTCCTAATTCTTCAAAATTCAATGCAGAGTTCAATGCCAATGGGAAACTCCCAGAGAGGGCTAACCACTTTTCCCTCTGATTCATGGTATTTTGAGCAGGATTTGAGTGTTGCTCAATAGGAGTCAAATCGATATTTCTGAATGAGTGAATTAATGAACACATAGAAGTTGGGTTATGAAACACTTTTTCCTTTCTTGGGGAACATTGGTTGTCTTGTGAGGTGAGAGCACAGGGTACATATTGGGGTGCACTAGACAGCTTCTAACATGGCCCCATGAAATCACCTTTTGGTTTTCATGCCCTTGTACAATCCCCTTCTCTAGAGTGAGGGCAGGCCTCACTTCTAATGTATATAATGCAGCAAAAGTGATGAGATGAGATTACAAAAGACTGACCTCATTCTTGCTTGCATTCTCTCTCTGTCTCTTCTTGCATCTTTCTGTGTTGAAGCCACATGCCAAGTTGTGAGCTGCCGTATGGAGAAATCCATGTGGAAAATAACTGAGAGTAGCCTCCAGTCCATAGCCAGGGTGGGAGGAATCCTGCCAAAAATCATGTGAGTGAGCTTGAAAGCAGATTCTTTTTCAGTTGTGCTTTGAGAGGAAAGCAGCCCCAGGTGACATTTTGAATGCAGCCTTGAGAGAGACGCTGAGCTAGAGAATCCAATTAAGCCATTTCTGGATTCCCAACCAACAGAAATGGCAAGATAATGCATGTTATTTTACGTCACCCAGTGTTAGGGTAACTTGTTATGCACCACTACATGTGTGTGGTGGGAGATGAGACCAGAAAGACAGTTTGAGTCTACATGGAGAAGGGCCTTGGGTGGCGTGTGAAAGAGTAGTAGGCAGAAGAATGTCTTCTCACCACCCACTCCCAAGATGTTCACTTCCCAATTCCTGAGAACTGAAGGTGCTTGGTCACATGGCAAGGCAGAACTCAGGTTGCTCCTGGAATTAAGGTTGCTAATGAGCTGACATGATAATAGGAAGATTAGTTTGCATTATCTTGTAGGCTCAGTGTAATCACAGGGGTCCTTATAATGTAATGACAGAGGGCCCAAAGAGGAAGGCAGTAGAAGCAGTCTCAGGGAAAGAGATGTGATGATGAAAGCAGAGGTCAGAATATTATAATTGCTGGCTTTGAAGATGCACAGGGGCCATAAGCCTCAGAAGAACACAGTCAGCCTCCAGAAGTCAGAAAAGGCAGGGAAATGGATTGTCCCCTAGAGCCTGTAGAAGGAACACAACATTTTAACACCTTAATTTTAGTTCGGTGAGACCCATTTCAAACATGTGAGTTGCAGAACTGTATGATGTTAAATGTGTCTTGTTTTAAGCTAAAAAAAAAAAAATAATTTGAGTCCTGCTTTTATTATGCCATACTTAAATTTTTGCTGTTTACTTATTTGAATTGCCAAGTAGATAGAGGGAGTTTCTTGTGACTAGAAACATTTCTGTGTTCAGAGCCCAGCACCACAGCCACTGCAGCATAGGTGCAAGCTGCAAAGCCATTGAATACAGAAGTGCAAGCGCTGTCTTCCGAAACTTTCAAAAAAGTCTACCTTATGCTTAATAATAATTTTTATGTGGAGAAAAATGACTAGCAGCATTTTAATTAATTATGTATTTGGGCAATTAGTAAAATAGCAGTAGTTTTTGAAAATCATTGGAAGTCAACATTATAAAATGAATCCCTAGAAGGAAAGCATGGATTCAAGTTATATGACCAGAAAGGAGAAGATGAGGGAAAAAAAGAGAAAGAAAAATGAAAAAAAAAAAAAGACATGTAGATGAGCATCTTTATGTAATAAATTGGCAAATACTTTTAAATATCACCTCTGGGCTGGCCCCAAATCCCAAAGGTCAATTTAAGGTGCAGGAAGTTGGCAAATTAGTGGTGATTTTTATCTCAAAGAATGGTGTACTTGACCTACTGGAGCTTGCAGATATCTCTTCAAAATGACGTTTGAGGCATTTTCTAATTCAACTGCTCGAACTACTTAGTAATGGAATTAGATAATCATTATTATTCTGATTTTAAAGGCTATCCTTTTCCTTTAATGTATCCTATTCATTTATTTATCTCAGACCATTTGTTTCAAGAGATGATTGTTTTGTCCATGCTGTATAGAAGCTACTTTTAAAACTATCTCCTGATAAAAAGGTCATTCTTGATATTTCTAGTAAATAAATATGTTTATTCTGCTATAGCTATAGGTTAAATGCCATTTTATTTTGTAGTTAATTACCCCTTCATTTTGACCTTTTCATGTTTCCTAGAGATATTTTCATTTATGCATTGGTACCTTAAGGATAACAATATTCTAGTTTGTTGAAATAATTAAGTACAAATCACAAGACATCATGAGTAGAAGAAATGCTGATGGATTATTAGTAAGGCATTTGTTTCTGTTTCATTTTTAACATCAATCTTATGTTTTCTCAGTATATTTGTTGACTATTTGATACAATAACTATCAATCATATCACTGAAAATAGAAATAGAATTGACATTCTAAAATTTTAGTTGGCTATATCTGGTGTTATCATTTTGGAAACAGGATTATTAGCAACAAGCAAAACATAATAATAAAGTAAATTTAGGAAAGTGGAAGAATAAGACTTGTGGAGTTTTTATCCACCAGGAGAGCAGATTAAGTTTTAGAATAGGCCTGTGAAATAAATAGCTGAATTTTTTTCACATGTGATTGCTTAATGTGTGTATATAGGAATATGTATATATATCTGTATGCATCTGTAAATGTGAATATATGTAATTATATATAAATAATAATACATATGTTTATATAACATATATAAATGATCTATTTTTTGTAATATATAACATACATTAATATCAATAATTTACATATATTATACATATAGTATATAAGTGTATAGGTTTGTGTGTATATGTATGTATATACAAGAAAAGACACATCCATGAAGTAATTTGGTTTATGTGAGTTGAAGCTATTTTTTAAATTTCAGAAATGAAAGCCTGCAATTATGACCTTAAGATAATACATATACCAAACACCCATAGGTATAGACACTCAGTTATCTATGTAGCAAACCTGCACATGTACCCAGAAACTAAGATAAAAGTTTAAAAAAACGCACTGCAATTACTTGATTTATCAGTTTTAATTAATTCCTTTCTATGAAATGTCAGCAAATCAGGGCACTAAAGATTTTCCCCTTTTTCCCCGACTTCATCTCCTGTTTCTCTATTAGTGATTCAAATTATTTCTCTGTTCCAAAATTCCTGTTATGCTTTAATTTGTCCTTTCAAAAAGTGGCCCCAATCAAAAGCTATTGTACTTTATATGAGGGTTTCTCTCATGCTGCAAAATATTATTTTCTTCCAGAAATGGAGAAAAAAATCTATCGCTTATATGTGAAAACAAGTAAAATTCATGAAACAAAACAAAACGAAAATAATGCCTTCATAATAACAGGGCACTTAAAGTGGTAACAGCTTTGTCAAAAGCTGGGTTCTTAGAGGTCTCAGGAAACATCAATGCCTCGAACTAAAAAGTATTTATTTACTCTGTGAATGCCAGCAGGTCCTTTCTCCTCTGAGGGTGGGTTGTCAACCGATATATCTTTGAATCGATACCATTTTGAAAAGAGACACCAAGTTAATTTATCCTTTTAGTGTCTTCTGTATATGGATTGACAGCTAGGCAGACAGCAAGAGTATAAACCTCTGTTTCTTAAAAGAAAATAGTTTGTGGGGAATTCTAGGCTGCTCTAATTACTATCACTCTAACTTAATCATAATGGCAGATTGCCTTTTGATTCAGACTCTGATGGTAAAAAGGGATTTGAAAAATGAAACAAGCTTTCAATTCCCTGTTCAAAGAGGATTGAATTGGCAGTCACATAGGCAAAAGCAGGGACAAGCTTTCAGTAAAACTGATAGAAAATAAAACATCTTAATTTCCGTTTATTCATAATTATGATTGTCATGCTGATTAATCACAGGCCATATCTTAAGCTTCTCAAGATTTAGGGACAGGTGAAATTAGAATAATGCCTTTGATCAATTATTGGGTGTTAATGGTTCGAAATGGAATTGCTCCTCTAGACCCTCCCCTTGTCACACAGGGAAAGGTTCCTGCTTGGTCCTCTTGAGCCTTGTTTTATTGGAGCATCTGCTTCCATTGGCTCTGACAGGAGCTCTTTCCTTAGGGAGTCCCGTTCTTCCCTCTTTCCTTCTAATTATTCAGAATGTTTTCCTCTTTCCTGTAGCTACCTGTGTTAAGCAAAGCTGTATTCAGTGATTTCTCCTGAGATGACGTTCTGCTGGCAACTCACCATTGACAACATAGATATGACAAGAAATCATCTAACAACCTGAAACTATAAACAAGAAGAAAATATACCCATGAAGCTTAAGCAAAGAGGATATCCATGTAGTAGCCTTACTGGCGTTTCAAAGATCTTCCGGAAAATGGACATTATTATTTTGCACACCATGGGTACTTAAAATATACTCTTTGATAATACCTATGATGATTTTTGTAGCTGTGCCTCTTTAAAAGGAAATACAAGATAATCATTATGGCTTTCCAGCTGCTGAGTTGGGTGGCCTTTCAAATTTGTTGGCTGGTTATTCAATTTTCCTTAACATGCTGCACAAGGAATAACCTGGGAAAGTTTAAAATATTAATGCCTGGATCTCATAATCAGAGACTCTAACTTACTTGGGCTAGTGTGTAGCCTGGACCTTGGGATTTTAAAAACCTCCTAGGTGAAGCGGCTATGCCTACAAGGTTAAGAATCATCGTCTAAATTGCATTAGCTGGCATACGCTGGGTGCTTTGGTTCCGGCCCTGTGATAGGTGCATTACATAAGGCATCTTGTTTACTCAGCAAAATAACACTATGGAGTTGCAATTATTACCTCCATTTTGCAGATGAGGGCACCAAACTCAGACAAACTCAGTGAATTTTTCAAAATCACATGGCTGGTGAACAGTGAAGTAAAGATTTCAACCAGGTCTGTCCACAGTTACATGCTGCTGGCCATCTTCCTCAGCAGATTTTTGGCCAACCTAGAACACTTGACTGGCTACATGTTGAGCATGGTATAGGGGAGATTCCTTTGTTGGCAGGAGGTTGAGTGGGCCAGTGTTTTCCAATCTTTCTTAGTGATGAGAATTTTTGAGGGTTTCTAAGCCTCTTCTCTGGAAACTGATTCAGCAGTTCTGGATTGAAGGTCCAATAATTCTGTTGTTGTTATTGTTAGCAAATGCTTTGGTTGATTCTTACTTTAGAGAAATTGGGGAAGCTCTGGAAGAGATAACTGGTGTAGAATTTTGGGATTTTATGATGAATTCTCCAAATCCTTCCCAGGAAAAGCTAGAAATTCTGTGGTTCTGAATCCCAATGAACCAACAGGTGAGAGGAACAACCTTTACACTATGTTCCTCTAAGCTGCAGGCTCTGCAAATTACCTTGGCCCCAATGTTTACAGTCCCCTCTTACTGGATCCATCCTAGCAGTGTTGGGACCAACGTCTTCTACATACTTCTTCATCATTTAAGTTCTTTCCTCTCATCCCAAGAGCTGATTTTGCTCATCTGTGCCCAACTTACCTCTATGTTCTGTGATGTCAAGTTGATAGCTTGAAATTGGCTATGGTAAGAGATTTCTATTATATTTTTTAATTAAAATCTTACCATACAGTAGTTTTAGAGATACAGACAAGTAACAAAGACAGAAGAGAGATTTCTCTTGGTGGAAGTTTTTACGACATAAAAATCAGCAAATGCTAAAATTAGGACTCTGCCCCATTTTCCACACACCATCCTGAAGCCCATTTTTAAACATTTAATGGCATATCACTATATAAGCATTCAGTACCATCTACACAGGGTGTTAGCATTGCTGGCTGGAAAAGGAAACGTTTCATTAGATATTTTCAATTTTTTTGCAGATGTTTTGTTTTGGTAAGATTCTCACTTTAAAAAAATACACAAATCTCGGAGAATGTTTACTCAAAGGATGAGAGATGGAATACAATGCTAATACTACTTGATAAATATTAAACAGTAGTGATCATACTGGGAAAAAAGAATATGATATCTGTGTTTTATATTTTACATATCTAAAGAGAAGAACTCATAAATTCGATCTGAAAAATTGTATAAGCATCTATTCACTCAATGTAGGCCTACAGGTATAATGCACTTATTTTTTATGAAGTGTTTATATAGTTAGAAGCTCCACTTCAACTCGTGATAAAATTTTGCTTCAGATTTACTTCATATGGTTTAATACTTTGAAATTTCTACCTTGGAGACTTAGGACTTATTCAAATATTTTAAGGATTTCATAAAGTGTTTTAATTTAGGAAACAAAACTCATTGCCAATTACAAAAGACATGTTATGTGTCAAATCAATGTGAGCTTCGCTAAATCAGTCAGCAGCAAGGCCAGGTTTCACTTACTCCAGAAACCATTTCAGCCACGAACGATCCTTCCTCTTTCTGATCTATTACTGCTTTTCCCCACAAAGTGTTCACCTGGTACTTCACATCAGAAAACCTCTATTTGCAAGATTATCTTTCAACTGTCTTAAGATAGCTCCTGTTTTGCTATAGATCTTTGGCTTTGATATTTTTCTTATTATGTGCATTTGTTTTATTTTTCTTGCATAGGCTTCCTAGAATCTTAAATTTCCCATTGTATTATGTTTGGAAGAAATTTTAAAGATTTTCTTTCTGATACCTATTTGGTGATATCCTTTTACAAATTATTCTCTTCTTTACTATTTAGTCATTGAGCCAAGGTGGGTTTCAACTGCACATACGACCTGTGCAGTTACCCAGGTATCCTTGTTCAGAAAACCCACACACTTGATGTAATGATCTGCAATTGTGTCTTGAAATTCTCAATAGTTTTTGAAGAATGGGCCCTGAATTTTCATTTGGCACTGGGCTCACAAATTAGGTACGCAGTCCCGCATCCAGCTGTTGATCACTTGAGGACATTAACCACATTTTTTTTATATAAAAACCACATTGCTTATCATGTAATTATTGCTCATTAAATATTTTCTGATTGGCTTGCCTTAGTGGCTCATGCCTATAATC
Source organism: Saguinus oedipus (assembly GCA_031835075.1). Lineage (NCBI taxonomy): Eukaryota > Metazoa > Chordata > Mammalia > Primates > Cebidae > Saguinus > Saguinus oedipus. The sequence goes on from CM063170.1 coordinate 147,237,374, forward strand.
TGAGCCCTTGGGGTGACTGGAGCAGGTGGATTTCTTGAGCCCAGGAGTCCAAGACTGGCATGAGCAATATAGTGAGACCGTATCTTTAAGAGACCTCTGAAAGAAAACAATAAATTTTTAAAAAATTAGCTGGGAGTGCTGGTGCATGCTTGTTGCCCAAGCTAATTAGAGAGCTGTGGTGGTGGGAGGATGGAGCTTGAGCCCAAGTGGTAGAGGCTGAAATAAGATGTAATTATGCCCTACATTCCAGCCTAAGTCACACAGTAAGACCTTATCTCAAAAAAAAAAAAAAATTCTGATTGTATGGAAAAGACTTCCTGCCAATTTTTGCTGAACCCCCCCCACACACAAAAAATAGTCTTAGAGTGTGTATAATCTCTTTGGAGGTAAAACATTTCACAGGGGTAATGGGTTTTATTATGTTATTAAATAGTTGATGTTAGCTATAGAAAAAGACTGTTTAGGTAAATAGACATATTACATTATTTTACAAGGTAATTAACATTAAAAGCAACTTTATAATACTCAACATTAATGTTTAGGCTTTGTGTGTAACTTCAGTAACAATAATTTACATTAAAAATATAATAATAACATAAGAAAATCCAACTGAGATTTCTTGTCTCATTTTCACTTAAGCCTGAAGGTACAAAAACACCAGTTGGCAAATGTAGGTTTTGAATAATCAACTAGCAAAGCCCAAAATATTCCTTAATGTTTGTGAAAGTGAAGAAAAAACAAAAGAAAAGAAAATCATTTTTACTAGAGATTCAAACTGAGTTTGTACTGCTCAATGAGAAACTTTAATCAGTTCATCATTATGTTTGTTATTTTCCTTTATTAGGTAAGTAAACAACATTGAAAAATAAAATAATAAGCAAGAGGGTGATCTTGGTCTGTATTTGGAAAACCAACAAAACATCTGCTAGCTATTTGAAAGCTAAAAGTCTCATAAAATTGGAGCTTTTGATCACTGTATTTTAATATTTACATGTATAAGTGGTAAGCATGTATGATATGGAAAAAAATACTCAATACTGAGATAAGTAGTTTTACTGATGCTTTACACATAGTAATAAAAATCTTCTTTTTATAATTCAAAGTGACATAATTGAATGAGAGGAAATACTTAATCATATAGTAATATTGGAACAGTGTATTGACTTCCTCTTTTTTTTCCTTGAGACAGAGTCTTGTTCTGTCACCAGGCGCCAGGCTGGAGTGCAGTGGCGTGAGCTCAGCTCACTGCTACCTCTGCCTCCTGGGTTCAAGCAATGTTCCTGCCTCAGCCTCCCATGTAACTGGGACTACAGGTGCGTGCCACCACGCCCAGCTAATTTTTGTATTTTTTAGTAGAGATGGGGTTTCATCATGTTGGCCAGGATGGTCTCGATCTCTTGATCTCATGATCTGCCCTCCTCGGCCTCCCAAAGTACTGGGATTACAGGTGTGAGCCACTGCACCCAGCCTGTATTGACTTCTTAATGTGGGATATAATACTTTTGTATGTTTAGTAAAGAAAGAAAACTCTTTGATTTCTTTATTTTTTGAATATGGAGGCTATCTATACATAATAGTACACACTCTAGGAACAAATAAGGCATTACATTGGCAGCGATTACTGTATATTGAGAATTTGCCCTTTCTGACTGAACAGGCAGTTTCTATTCAAAAGACCCTCATTACCAAATAGCGAGTCAAATTGTGTTATTTTCATCTACTCAAGTTCCACGCTGAGAAATATTACAGAGTAAGTGTTGAACAGTAAACAATATAAAGAGTTCTACATTGATGTGAACTTTACCTAAAAAGAAACCATTTATGTGGCTCTTGAAAGATTTGAGCTTTTCAAGAGTTAGATTTCGTGTTCTATTTCTGTTGTTAACTAAATTGAAAGGGGCAGCATTGTTAGTTAAAATCTAAGGTAATATTATAAAGTAATTTTTGCTTTAGACATGAGAGATTAATCATATGAACACATGTAAAATTCATTGAAAAATAGCAACTTTAGAAATCAGTTAAAGCTTCCCAAATAAATCATTGCATTCTGTTTTAAATTATGATTCATATATACGCCAATTTCTTTGTTAGGTTGTAAACTGTAGTGACAAGAGTAATATCTACACATTTTGCATGTAGTGTATTTGTTAAAATGTATTTATAAAAGGAATTATTGAGTTATTATAAATGTGATGAAAACTGGGGTAACATGATGAAGTAACTACACACATCAGCAAAGAGAAAAATCAAAAGCATTGGTAACGTGTGAAAAAGGTGTCTAGCAGAAATGTTGAAATGTTCATTTGAACTTTCTAGGGACACATTATTATATGAAATCTATTAAGCCAAAACTTTGCTCATTTCCCTGAGAAGGATATATTCTTTAGAATTTGCAGAAAAATTCCCCATGATTGGAACCCCATGCTAGGTGTCTCAGTAAACTGAATCCTCTGGACCACACGTGATCTACATGTCAAGCCTGTTTTCCCACATACATCTGCAATTTCCATCTTCTGAATATGTTTGCAATCCCATAAAATACATAATTTCAAATTGTATCTGTAATAGCTACTTAATTTCTAGAGTTCATGCAAAAAGTTAGGCTCCAGAGTAGTAGGTTGGCTGCTTCCATGCTAGTGTGGGTATCTTGCTAATTTTCAAGGAAAGTTGATTTGTACTAAGGCAAAAGTGGAGGGCTGAGTCCAGGCCTAGGCGGGTCTTAGGACAGAGCACTTTTTCTAGCAGGCCCAGGGACACATTATTTCACCCTGTGGAGCAAGAAAAGATAAAGCCTGAAGGCCAGATTTCTGGAAATGTTATATAAAATTTGAAAATAGACTTCCTATGAAATGTAACATTTTCTCATTAAACTAATGACGGGAGAACAGCTGTTGACTTTAGTTCAGTGAGCTTTGGGGTTTTCTCTTATTGCATTTTTCATAATATACAAGTGTTAGTGTTAGGATAAAATCATGGGCTTGCAGTTAGGTGACCTGAATTCAATTCCCTTTGCAGCACTAATAGGCTGTGTGGTTTTCATCAAGCCTTTCCTCTGTCATGCTTCGTTGCCACTTATGAAATAGGGACAGTAATAAGGTGTCTTTTAGAGATTTTGTAATTTTTGTTTTAGCTTTTCTATTAAAAGGGAAAGAAGTTCACCACTTTTATTAGGTGATTTCTTGTCCTTTTCTAACTGACACTCTATCTCTAGACACTTGTGTATTCGTTTGCACATGTGTACATATACATTTTTTGTGGCTTAATGGAAAATATTTGTGGCTAACCTTCCATGCAAAGGTGCCCCGGTCTTTAAGAACATCTAAACTGTCTTTGTGTAAATCTTCATGCAACATGTTTTCAGTCACAGTGAGTTTATTTGGTTTTGCCGCTCACATTCCCTACTCGGTATTCATAGGTATACACTGCACACACCCTTTGGTCAAATCTCAGTTTGCAGATTATTTTTGCTTACATCAGAGGGTCCATTAGTGTGTCTTGGTTCATAAAAGTCTGCAGGTAGTTTATAGGAAATGTTTAGAGAATGTGACCTTTAAAACTAAATTTCCCCTGAGAGAAAGATAGTGTGTCAGTAAATCTGTGGTTACACAATAATTTTCTTTTTATGAAAAAATTAGCTAATGCAAGTGACTTAATGATTTTAAATTATGTACATTTATAATTGTAATTGTATACATTCTATTTCACAGTATATGAAAGTAACTGAGTATTCTATAATTTTTAATTTATTTTATTTTTTAAACCCATTTTGCATTCAAAATGGTATGGTGAATTGGAGCAACTCCTCAAAATCCATATTTTTACAGAGGGTAAAAATGGAGAATCTTTAAGCTGCCTCATTATTAAATTTAAAGTCAAGTCTTCTGACTAGATTGCACTGTTTCTATTTGAAAAATTTCAGTGAGCTCTATTGTTCTAAACACTTGGTATCTTCCTGCTGTGATCAAATTGACCTAGTTCCATTTACTTGGGGTTCAACAAAGCTTAATACATGTTGAAATGATAAACTTATCAAACATCAATTGCAAATTAAAAAATAAGGTTAAAGTAGACCTAAACTACCACAAAAAATGGGAAATACTATCAAAGGCTGTGATGCGGGTAATGGTCTGATGCTTATGGAACTTTTTGGTCTTACTGCATTTCCCAGTATCCTTAAGCAGCTGGCTTGGCAGAATAGTGGAATGGCCTTTTGAACACAGTTGCAGTGCCAGCTAGGTGGCAATACCTTGGAGTGATGGAGAAAGGATTTTCAGGAAGCTATATAGGCTCTGAGTTGACATTCAATGAATGGTTCTGTGTTCCCCAGAGTCAGGATTCATATGTCTAGAAATCAAGGCGTGGAAATGGGAAAGGTACCACTCTCTGTTACCCCTAGTGATCCACTCGCAAAATTTTTGCTTCCAGTTCCTGTAACCTTATGCTATGCTGACTGGAGTTCTTAGTTCAAGGGGAGGAATGATTCCACTGGGAGATGCAATGATTTCATTGAGCTGGAAGTTAAGACTGCTACCCAACCACTTTGGGCTCCTTTTGTTTCTGAATCAACAGGCAAAAAAGGAAATCACTTTGCTGGCTGGAGTTATTGATCCTAACTATCCAGGGAAAATAGGACTGCAACTCCACAAAAGAGATAAGAAAGATGATGTCTGGAATACAGGAAATCCCTGCCATGTGATTAAAGTCAGTGAATATTTACAACACAACTCAGGTGGGACTACTAATAGACCAGTTTCTTCAGAAATCAGCATTTGGATCATTGCAACAGGAAAAGAACCAGGACCAGCTACCAGCTAAAGGCAAAAAAATATATAGGACAGATAGTGAAAGGAAGTAGTTGTAGCTCCATCTGTGACCCCATGACCAGTTGGAGAAATGAGGGCTCTGTCAAGTGTTTCTTCCTTACTTTGTTATGAATGTGTATGTGTATGTGTATAGAAGATATCTTTGTTTCCTTCTCTTTCTTATCTCCTTATTATGTAACAAAAGATATGACTTTATCAGGAAACAACAGATGCTGGAGAGGATGTGGAGAAATATGAATGCTTTAACACTGTTGGTGGGAGTGTAAATTAGTTCAACCATTGTGGAAGACAGTGTGGTAATTATGTAAGGAACTAGAACTAGAAATACCACTTGACCCAGAAATCCCATTACCGGGTATATACCTAAAGGATTATAATCATTCTACTATAAAGACACGTGCACACGTATGTTTATTGAGGCACTGTTCACAATAGCAAAGACCTGGAACCAACACAAATGCTCATCAATGATAGACTGGATAAAGAACATGTGGCACATAAACACCATGGAATACTATGCAGCCATAAAAAGGATGAGTTCATGTCCTTAGCAGGGACACGGATTAAGTTAGAAACCATCGTTCTCAGCAAACTAACACAAGAACAGAAAACCAAACACCACATATTCTCACTTATAAGTGGGAGCTGAACAATGAGATCACATGGACAGAGGGAGGGGAACATCACACACTGGGGCATGTTGCAGGGTGTGGAGCTAGGGGAGGGATAGCATTAGGAGAAATACCTAATGTAGATGATGGGTTGATGGGTGCAGGAAACCACCATGGCATGTGTATACTTACGTAACAAACCTGTATGTTCTGCACATGTATCCTAGAACTTAAAGTATATGATAATAATAATAATAAATATACTGACTCTATATCATAATGTTTAAGTACCCTTCACTTTACATCATAATATGTAAGTTATAGAATATCAAAGAGCAGAGTAAACATCACCATGGACTTTGCAGCCCTTCTGGAAAAAGGGTTGGTGCATTTTCTGTCACACACAGGTTAGTTGTATCATGTTGTGTAGAAGTCTGACCTTGTTATCTTTATTTGGAGATTAATATGGTTTAAGAAAATGTACACGCATACCAGTTGAAAAGGGATGAGTTTGTAATAGATTAATTTTTTTGTGCCAAATTGATTCGACCATGGTACCCAGATGTTTGGTCAAACATTATTCTAGATGTTTTTGTGAAGGTAGTTTTTCGAGAATATTCACATTTAAATCAGTAGACACATAAAGCAGAACACCCATTGTGGGTTAGCCACATCCAACCAGTGAAAGCCCTTAATAGAAAAGACTGACTTCCTGAGAAGAAGAGAGGGAATGTCATCAGCAGACTCTCCTTGGACTTGAACTGCTACATGAATTCTTTCCTGGGTCCCCAGCCTGCAGATTTTGGACTTACCTCTCTACGATTGTGTAAACAAATTTTTTAAACCAAATTAATTTTTCTCTTACTTGTTCTCTCTCTCCCTCTCTGTTTATATATATGCATGGATACACACACATCCTATTAATTCTGTCTCTCCGGAGAGTCCTACCTAAAACAGACGAGTTTCTGAAACAATGGAAAAACCATTAATAGTGATAAGCTGTCATAAGTAACATAATGGGGTTCCACTAAGATGTAAGCTCAATGATGGGAGGGTATCTCTCTCTTGACTAGTGCTCACTACAACATGTAAAATATTCCCCAGCCAAGAAAAGGCAGTCAGTAAATACTGGTCGAAGCTATGAATGGGAAACCTGTGGAGAAGAGTCATCGCTTGGTAAAGGAAAAGCTATACACACAGCTTTTGAAGGGAATAGTCAAATCTGTGAAATACTTAAAACCTGGATGAGATGATTATTAGGTTATTGATAATATTAGAGGAGTGGGTTTATTGAGAAATACATAACTAATTATTAATAACCTTTAAAAAGTTTGGTGATAAAAGTTCTCACTTGCTGTGCTTTATTCAATTTACTCATGTCCCAAATAGGTGACCACGGTAAGATGGTTATGATTTTAGAACACTAGATTTGAGGTGCATTGTTACTCAATAGTAACTGGAAATCAAGAGGTGGTTGCTAACATGCCCAATGGGAGAATAATAATATTTATACATGTTGTTGAAGTTATCCTCAAAGCAAACTTAAAGTGAATGTGGTATTATAATTATTCCCATTTGTCATAGAGTATAATAGAGGCACAGATATGAAGATATGATAAGGATTCTCTTCCCAGTGTCACAGAACTAATAAAGGCAGACAGTATTGAAATGTACTTTTTTTTCGCTTTACAATAGAAAAAAAGTAGAGAAAAGAGAAGATAGAGAGTCAAGGAAGAACCCAGGTGGGGATAGTGTCTGTAGGTCTACCAGAGTGGCAGAGAGGCTGGTTTCCAAGAATATTACTGCTTCTGAGACTGAAGGAAAGCGAAACTGTCATGGTGGGGCTCTGATGGAGCTGGTGAGCATGGCTGGGAGCCCTCATCAACTCAAGTCTCTCTGCCCCAAGTAAGGGGCCCTTGATGTGTCTGAGGGATGGAAAAAAGTGGTCCTTGGTTAGATTTGTAACATCACAATGGGACATGAGAGGGAAGCTGGCCAAGAAAAGGCAAAAAGACCACTGAACAACACAGGGCATGGAGTCCATAAGGAAGTGCAGATGAAGAATTTGTCATGGCAGCTTCTGCATGGCACTGTGACTTTCCTTTGAGGTGACGTCAGTCCAGACACGGGCCTTGAAGAGGTGAGTTTTGGGAGTGGTTTAAGGTAGAGATTTGCAGGATCAGGGTGCTGGCAGCATGTAGTAAAATTAGTGAAATAGGAAGAGAGGGTCATTTATTCAATCATACAATAAATATTTTTATCTCCTACATTTAAGGCTCTCAATAAATATTTGCTTGAGGAGTCAAGGGTGCTGACGAGGTAGTTTCCAAGTTTGCTGGGATGAATCCCTTTCCTCTAGGGATTGAAGGTCTGAATGGGAGTAACAAGCAATCATCTGAGAGTAAGGACAGGAAGGATCCTGACTTATAGGAGACTGTGGTTAGAGTGGGTGTAAAGTTTAAAATAGCAAAGACATAATATATCTTGATGGTGACAAGGTCTTGAAAAGGGCGTAGCTATCTTCAATGAAGTGAAGGATGGGGTAGACATGAGGAAGTCAAAGAACTGTAAGGGCAGACGTTATATTTGGCCACTGCTTCTGTTCTTTGAATTTGCTTGACACAAAGACTTTCAGGGTAGACTTTTAATCATGAGTGGCCTGCTTCTAGATGAAAAAAGTGAGAAAAGAGATTATATAGTCATAGGAAGCAGCTTCAACAGAGGAACAGCAATAGGAAAACCCTTTGAGTCAAACTGTCTCAATTGTTGCCTTAAAAATGGTGGAAACAGGAACCATTTATCACAAGGCAGAGGAGAGGTTATGTTCTATCCTAGGTAGAAGTCATCCCTCGATGGCAGCTTCTCAATATATTCAGTAATAGCAGATTTTTGAATGAGATCAATCTGTGTTTACAATGGCAAAATAATTCATCCCACTATGAATTTGAGCACAGTGCTTGTAAAATGTACACCCAGGCTTTGAATAGTTATGTGAAGTGTACAGCACTTATTGATATAACTGTGCTCTGCATTCTTTTTTTTCATGCACACATAGAGGAGAAAAGCACTCTTGATTTGTAGCCAAATAATATTAGCAGTGAACATGCATGTACATGCCTAATTTAGATCTTGGGAATCATCAGACAGCTGGATGAAAGTTATGCTTTTCCCTCTGTACATTAAAGAATATGAACAAATGGTTTTATGGTTCCATAATTCAGAGTGCATTATATCAGTCAGTCTGAAAAATAAAAACGTTGGTAACAATTCAGCCAGTTACTCTATAGAGTGAAGTGCCTCCAGGGAAACAGTGCACGAAGATCCTGCTACTAATTACTGCCTGTGTTCAACATGCTCCTCACGCAAGCCTGAGCCCCATGTGCCACTTTGGGCTCAGGAGGGCACTGTGATACTGAGCAAACAGAAGCAGCAACTGAGTTCCCAGTGACCAGAAAAGAGCATGAGTTTATACTGTATCACAAAAGAGGATTACCTGAAGTGGCTGTTCTCATGCTGCTGCTGCTCAGTGGAGCAGTTTAGTAAAGCAGGCAGAATCCATGCTTTTGGCAATACTTGCCTCTATGCTGGATGTGCCTGCTTCTGGATCTTTCTGATGTATGACCTACAACATGATCTTCCTCTTCTCTGCTTCTACCATCACTGCTATAATCAGATCATCAGCGCACATCCAGTCTGCTTGATAATCTCCTAATTGATCCCTCCTTCTCTCCAGACATTCTATTCACTTTCTAAAAGTATGTTTCTTAAAATATTGAACTTATTCTTTTGTAAGGCAGAGGATGCTAGCAGTTTCCTAATATCCATCTTCTCCTTCTTCGATGTAACAAACACACTGAAGAATACATTTCCTGTTTGCTTTGCAGGTAGGCGTGATCATGTGACTAGATTTTGTCCAAGGGGATATGCAAAGAATTGGTGGGTGCAAGTTCTGGCTCATGGACTTGAAAATAAAAGGACCATGTCCTCCTCTGGCCTGTTCTCCTTTAGTGCTGGCTAGAATGCAGATGTGATGGTGGGGGCTGCATCAGCCATCTGAGATACCTGCTTAAGGTGGCAGAGCAACAAGGTGGAAAGAGCCTGGGACTCCAGCAATGGAATGCTGCCCTAATGGCTTTGGATTGCTTATCCTTGGATTGCTGTGAGGGAGAGGAACACATTTTCGCATTGTTTAAGGCACTATTATTTTGGCCTATATTTTGACAGTAAATAAAGGTAGTATGTTCTTAGGTACCTTGGTTAAAGGTCTTCACTGGCTCCCCATTGCTTAAAGATAAGTCTATACCCAAAATGAGGGCATTTAAGTTTCTTCAAAATCCAGGTTCAGTTCACCTTTTCAGCACAGTTCTCTGCCAATAGCCTAGTTCTGATGGCACCTCATCTGTGTTGCTTTCCTGGACTCCCTGCAATTTTTTCCTGGCAGACTTAATTTTTTCTCCCTCGGGGCTTCCAGAGCAGTGTGTGTGTGTGGGTGTGTGTGTGTGTGTGTGTGTGTGTGTGTGTGACTTGCATTTCCTTATAAGTGCTTATAGTATAATTTACATTTATCTCCTTCTCCAGAAATTATTCCACTCTATCTTATTCACCAGAAGTTGACTCCACCCCAGCCCTCTACTCCTAGTTTTGTCATAGATGGAGCGAACGGTGGATGATCAAGATAGACACAAAAATGAGGAATGTGTTTTTCTTAAGGAGTGGGACTCTGAATGAAATTGATAAAAAGGAGTGGAATGAAGGTTTGAAGGCATGTTGCATCATTTTTAATTAAAATGGTTTTGGTGATTGGATGGGGAGGCTGAGGGAGGCCAGGAAATCAAACAGCATGGGGCAAATGCCTTTGGTTACTGGATTCAAGCTGAAAAAACAGTCCCTGACAGGCTGCAGTCGTTATTGTGTATTTCCAGAACTTTGAAAGATAAGAAGGAAATCTGCAGACAAGCTTCATAGGGAAGAAAAGGACTTGGGCTGGTGTAGTCCTTGAGAACAGGCATATCTGGCTTCACTGCATGTGGAGATGTCCTCTGGTGTATCTGACATTGACAGCTGCCCTTTGACATGCTGCTTCCTGCTGTCTCTGACTGGCGCAGGTCCACTTGATACCCAGTGCAAGAAATCACAGCAATGTGTTTAGTTTAATCTGCTTTATATACTGCCCAGCACTTTGCCTTAAACAAAAGATATCCTCAGTAGTCAACATTTGTGAATGAAGAATGTACATGTCTTAGCATTTTAAATTTCTATTGAAAAATTCTCCTCTGCTTGGATGCATACCCCAATCATCTAAGCCTTATGAGAAGAGCCTCTGGAATTCTAGTTATATGAAAGTAGGAGACAAGAGGGAAAAACTGTACTCATCTAAAGTTATAAACTGATTTTTATTTTTATGTATTCATTTTTTTGATATGAAGTCACCCTGTCACCTAGGCTGGTGTGCGGTGGCACAATCTTGGCTCACTGCAACCTCTGCCTCCCGGTTTCAAGTGATTCTCCTGCCTCAGCCTCCCAAGTAGCTGCGACTACAGGCAGCCACCACCACAACCTGGCTATTTTTTTTTTATTTTTAGTAGAGGAAGGGTTTCACCCTGCAAGCCAGGATGGTCTCAGTCTCCTAACCTTGTGATCTGCCCACCTGGGACTCCCTCCCAAAGTGCTGAGATTAAAGGTGTGAGCCACCATGCCCAATGAAGTTATAAACTGGTTTTGAAAATAAACTTTGACATAAAACCAAGGATACAATTTTTGTTCTTGTCCTTTTATTTTTAACTTCTGAATAAGCTTAGCACAGTATAGAAGGCAGAATTTTTCATGAATGAATGGAAGCTTGTCACATTAACATAGTGGCTAAGAATGCGAGTTCAAGGTCAGATTGTATGGGCACAGGGCCTTGCTCCATTCTATTATAGTAGTATACTTAAACTTGCTGTGCTTCAATTTCTTCATATGCAACATGAAGACAATATTACATAGCCCTCTGTCAGAATAAGTGAGATAAAGATATGAGGACTTCCTTTAGTGTTGCCCACAGAAAGTACAATAAATATTAAAGCTATCCATTTTTATTTTATGTAACATTCATTTGTCTATTTTACTCCTTTTCTTCGACCTCTTACACAGTCTGAGACAATGAACTGTTTCAAGGATCATATCATATCACAGGGATTGGTGACCTTATAAAAAGAGAATGTCAAGAATCCAATATCATCTTTTGTGGTAAGATAGTATGTGAATTGGGAGAACACAAGTGCAGGTCTAAGTAATGACTCCAGATGTGGTTTAGAAAAAGAGTTTCTATTATGTTGGGTTTTGTGAAGGTGTGGACAGGACTGGCTTATGGTGGAATTTTGTAGGTAGGTTTTTGTAGGTGGTAGTGGATAAAATCATAAGTGTGTTGTGGGGAGGGGGAAGGAATCTTAAAATCAATCCAGACAGCATTTTTGGCACAAATCCTTATGTTGGCCACCCCTGAGACAGTATAAGGGTTTGAAATGGACTGACGCCCAAATTCTTCATGGCATAATTTAAAAGATTTTAAGCAAAATATGCTGCCACAATGAACACACACTCTGCTTTATGAATGGCCTGTTTATTGCTGTGGTTCCGCACAGCTAGAACAGACTGGTCTAAACCAGACAAATTCATGCAGAGTCATGAGGCTGTGCTTTAAATCTATCCCTCACTTCCAATTCCACTTTCAACTACATTAATGTGTAGATATTGCAATGAAATATACTGGGTTGTGCACCTTTTAAACAACTCTTTGCGTGTCACTGTTTAACGTGGAGCATGAAGGAATCTCTGATTACCAGGCTTCAGTGTGTTCTTCCAGCCTGTGTGGCTCTGACTGCAGGAAACAGCAGCTCAATCTTTGAAGCAAAGACTTTTCCTTTACCTCTGAGAGTAAATAGCCCGAAAGAGAAAGCTTCCTCACTCCAAGGAAGTCTAGATAAATGTGTGATAGGAAGGGAGCGGGCTGTCTGTTGTGTCTGTCAGAATGACACCTAAAGGAAGGCAGCTGGCTCCTGCGGAGTGATAAGGCGAAGGTTACTGAGGCAAAGATAAAAAGCTCACTTGGTCAAAATACATTACAAATGGAAAGATCCCCAACAGGAATTTTTAGCGTTACCACCCCAAGTCTTTCTCTGAACAAAATGACAATCTGTTCTGATTTTTTGAGGGAATATAAATAAGAAGCATACTCCACTAAGTGGAACAAGGGCAGAACACACACATGCACACAAACACACACACACTCTCACACACACACACTCCTGAGAAACTGGTTTCACTAGCTGTAGGCGGCCGACTCATTCTCTAACTAATGGAACACTTTAAGAGAATAAGTCATTTCAAAGGAGCAGGATAGACAAGAGAGGATTTTATTGCTTGAAACAGGACCTTATATTGCTCCAGTCACATGCATTGTTGTTGTTGGTATTAAAAGTCGGGGAACTCCAGGTATAAAACAACCAGATACATAGGGCCATAGAAAAATCTCACTAACTCAATTCTATAGTTGGTGTTTTTCAAACATCTTAAATCCCTTACCTGCTTTTGACAAACAGGCACGTTTCCTTCCAGTGGGAGATCTCCTTTCCCTTTGTAGTCCCCCCGCATGCATCCCGATGTTGCCTCCACAGTGATTTTATGAGGTACAATTTTCTATGATATATTCGCTGAAAAATTAGTTTCCCTACCTATAAAATCTGAAGTCATATTATCACTGTGGCTAGGCTCTTTTCATAGTATAGAACACTCCTTGTGTTCCCACATATGGGATGACCTCTCTTACATCCCTCTGTACCTCCATGTATATTTCCCAACCTCTTTTTTTTTAAGACTTACATGCTTCTTGACACTTGCTTTTCCTAAAAGTTATCTGAAAAAATATGCGCAATAATAAGCAGGTTTTAAAGGGAGATTATTATTACTTCCATTTTTCAAAGAAAAAAAAACCCTTCTTTCGTGTTAGCTTCTTTGAGACATCATTTTAACCTCTGTAATTTTTTTTTCCATGCTTTGCAGCAACAATCCATAGTGCAACAGGAATTCCTGAAGAGGCTACTGTTTGACCATTGCCAATTCAGATCGGTCTTAATGAGCAAGGCCACCAGGGGGAGCTCCTTGAGTGAGCTTCTGTGGGAACTCAGGCAAAAGGCAAGGCAATACGTGAAGAGGGTCGTGGATTTGCAAGACTGACATTCCCGGCAGTCAGGGGCCACAAAGACCACCTTCCCCGCTGGGCAACTTGCTGGGTAGGAAAAGAAACGCCCCACTATTCAGAAGGAAATTGTTAATGTTTTAAAGGAGAGGGACAGGGAGCAATGCTTGACTGTTGGATGGCCGGGGTGGGGGTGGTCAGGAGTTGCATGGTGGGCATTCTGGTAATCTCTAGGCCTAGATTTTAGGATCCACAGCTGGAAACATGGATGAGCACAGATAGATTTCTGGGGAATGGGATAGTGGATCAGCACCAGGTGGTGGCCTACGGATGGAGTAACAGAAGCGAGCACAGGACAAAGGGTATTTCTGTTGGCACCAGTGGAGTTTGTTAGAGCAGAATGCGGAGGCAGCTACAGTGATACTAATGTGAAAGACTAGCTAATTCATTTTTAAAATGATGGAGGAAATGGCAAATGTCACAAGATGGAGGAAAAGGAAAAACACATAAACTTTTCCACAGACTTCTCTGAGCTAGAAAAAAGGAATCTGAAGAGACTAGAAGTTCCAGGAATTCTCCTTGTAGTGCGTGAGTCAGATTTACTGTTCTGATACCATAATAAAATTCTGTCACCTAGGATGACTTGGGAGAGAGTGCTGAATATTTTGTTTGCACATACCAATCAAACAGTCTATAAACTTCCTGCCACAAAGATAGGGTATTTAGACCTTCAAATATGATAACTTTCTATTTCCAGCATGCCTAAATTGTCCCCCATATAAGCCATATTGTCTTTGGTAAAACAAAAATGAGAAAGAATGAGAACAAACTACAAGGGCTAGCATTTTTCTCCCTCAGTTTGTGGGAGAGAATTCCATCTTAAATGCTGCTTTTATCTGTAGCTCCACTGTAGTAACACTAGCCTGCGATCTCTCAGAAAGACAGTGGCTAGAGAACCATTCCATCAGGCTAAGCAATAGTCTTCCACATGGTAGAGTGACTGACGGGCATATCAATGTATCAATGATGGCTGTAACTGAAAGTTATGATTGGCACAGCTCTGGCACTGCAAACGTTAGGAAGATGCCACCACAATAAACCCTCCATGGTCCCATGAATGGCTCCTTGAAAGCTGCAATAGTCTGCCTCTGGAACAGCTGGTTTAAAAGAGTTCTGTGTGCAATAGACTTTTCCAGACCTGCAGACTGAAGTAAAAGCTGCATGCAATTAAAACATATTTTAAATAGTGTGTTTGTATTTTGACACCCATGTTGGGGACACTGGGATAGTTGAGGCACATTAATGACTCCTTTCCAGCATGCTTTTTGAACTAAAAAGAAAGTGAATTCAGAGACTTACGATGGCATTAGGTGAGTTAAACCTTTACAGGTATGTTTGATCTTTCTTTCTTTTTCTTTCTTTCTTCTTTCTTTTTTTTGCCTAACCAGTCATTACTGAATTCACAAGTAAAAAAATGTTCAGGACCAAAAATGAGTTGAAGGAAGATGAGAATGAGAAAGGAGAGACAGTAGACAGAAAGAAATAGACAACAAATGGGCAAAAAGAGAGAGACAGGGTAACCACAAGAAAATTTATGGATATGCTTTCAAATGTCAAAATGTTTTTTACCTCTTTTAGTTTATTTTCATTTATTTAGCAGTTCCCATTACATTACCTTATAACTATGCAAATGACAATCCTTTATTTCAGTAACTAGGATTAACTTTTCATGTATTTTTTTCTCATAGAATACAATTACTAAGAATTCTCATGTATGTATTTTGAACTATTTAATCGTATATGTAGTTATACAACTACTGCCAATTTTATTTAGGACCCGCAAATGAAGAAACAACAATATATGTTGTGTCACAATTCATTGTGCTTTAATGTGAGTGCTTTACTATTTGCACATTACTCAGCTCCTTCATTTCGTAGAGAGAGAAACAAGCTCGGAGAGGTTAAGTTTCATTTATGAATTCGGCTTAGTGATATGTGAATTATTAGCTGATGTGTTCATTCTCCACAGACCTTCATGTCTTTCATCGCAGTCTTCTCCCAATTATTTAATTCAAGTTAAGACAGAAAAGCTGGAGTCTAGGTGTCACACAGAAGTATTTCGGGGAGAACCCCTAATGAATGAGTTACATCTCCTATACCTGGCACTAGCCAAGACCATCTGAGCTTGGAAAGAAAGGTGTAGGAGAGGGAAGAACAGCTCTTTTGCATTGGTGCAGAGTCTGCACTCACCCAGTTTTCCCTTCTGTGCTCTGGGGGACTTCAATCAAGACTAAATGGAACCTGTGACCCACTGTCAGACCAGAATCGTAGGAGCTGGTAGCCTCACAGATGTGCTTATCCCATAGCATCTTGGATTCCATACAGTGAAAGTGGCTGAGGCAGGTTGCAAAGAGTCTCTGAGGACAGCTCCACGTCTTCCTCCCTATGTGAATCTCATGAGAAGTTGTATTTGTTTGTTTCTTCAATAATTCATTCATTCTACTAGTGTCTATAGATAATAGATGCCTGAATAGACATCTATTAGAATCGGCAGTACACAAAAGCCCTTATGGATTGTATTCTAGTGAATCTTCCCAGACACCCAAAGAAAGGCTCAGGTAGTGTGGAGGTAATGGTAAAGGATGGTAGCGTCTGATGGCATGAGGGAGCAGCAAGTTGCCAGATGGAGAAAAAGCCTTCAATATGGATGGTAACAGAGAGGTCATATATAGGACAGGGTGATTCTGTATATCTCACCAGATGCCAGATAAGATGAAGTGTCTCCTGCCCCACTAACTCGCATGGCCTTCTGTGTGTCATAAAGGTTAGACTAGCCCCAGGATGAAAGAATGGCAGGGGGCAGTTATTAAATTTGAGGAGAAATTAGAAAATTTGTAAAGGAAATTACTAAAGTAACTGAGTTTCTTTTGGAAATGACTCAGTGACTTTTGTGTGTTTGTGGAGTATTAAGTGAAATATAAGGAAGTAATAATTCTGTGTGGTTTCATTTTGGTGTGATTTTTGTGAATATATTCCTGCCACAGTGACAAAAAAAAAAATCAGAAACCACTAAAATTTGGTGATCACCTCTTATGAGTATCAGGGACAGGTAGTTATATATATATGTATATATACTTTTCTGGTCTAGTATATCTATATATGAGGTCTAGCGTGTATATTTTCATAGGAAAAACTTTCTGGGGGAAAAACTACTCATAAGCTGGAGAGAAGATTTGAACCCAGGAGGTCTGTCAGATTTCCAAATTTAAGATTTCTCTTTTGGAAGAGAAAGCAAAACAAAATCTAGTTTTATTAACTGATAATCGTAATGATACCAATTTTTTGCACACATGGGCATTATGGGTGTGTCAATTTAAGGACAGTATATCCACAAAATGAAAGAAAGGGCTTCTTGTCAACAGATGCTGCAGAATCTTGTAGGATTGTCTAATGCTCTGCCTTGGGATAGACTGGGAGAGGTAGGTTTGCCAATAGAATTTACTATTTTAAAACACCTAATTTAGGTCTATGCTAAAAATGTAAAGTTTCTGTAAATGTATCTTTTGAATAATGTCAGAATGTTTGAGCTTGTGAATAACTTTTTATTTTTTTTGAGACAGATTCTCACTTTGTCACCCAGGCTATAGTGCCATGGTGTGATCCCTCTCACTGCAACTTCTACCTTGATGGTTCAAGTGGTTCTCCTGCCTCAGCCTCCTGAGTAGCTGGGACTACAGGCACCCATCACTACACCCAGCTAATTGTTGTATTTTTAGTAGAGATGGGATTTCACCATGTTGACCAGGCTGGTCTTAACTCCTGACCTCAAATGACCCACCCTTCCAAAGTGCTGGGATTATAGGTGTGAGCCACTGTGCCTGGCTTAACTTTTTCTTTAGAAACAAAGTAGTTAGCACAAGTAAGACTGTAACTCTCAAATGGAGCACTATTTTTATTAAAAGTTAGCTCATAATACTGAAACTACTTCATTGGAATGAAAGTCTTCTGATAAATGTTCTTGATGCTACAGTACATTCCAACTGAGCCACAGTTATGGTTTTAGGGCTTGAAATGTGATAGAGGCCAATTACATTTTTATTTGGCCAGTGTTATATAAAAATTCTGAAAGACCAAAGGATATACCAACAAAAAAAATATGACTTGTATAGGGAAACTATTGCCCTTATTTCCATGTGATGGTGAGAGTCAATATATATAAACCAGAAGCTAACTGGTTAAGAGATATGTATTTTTAATATGTTAATGTTTTACGTTTTGTCTCTTGAGAGTATACATTAGTGACTCTCATCTCCTAGTAGTTTGTGGAAGTGTCCTAATGAGAGTGGTGGATTCCTCTATCACTTCGAGTTTTCAAAAACACAACACTCTGCCTTTCAATCAATTTTCTTTTCAGTAATATGCTAATTCAACCATAAACTATGAGATAAATGTACAGTTCTTCAGTTTTACTTGCATCATTCAATACATTTTTGATATAAAGATTACAAATAATGTGCTTTGAATGAAAAAGTAACTCAAATATTTTGCAAGTAGCATTACAAAGTACATCTTGGCAGAGTCAACATTTTATCACTTAACATTTTGAAGAGCCTGTGCCATGCTAGCCACCCTGCCCACTGCCAGCTCTGAAGCTACACATTGGCATCCAGGCTCTGAGAGAGTGATGAGCTCAGAGCTCTGCCAGCACCAGAGCCAGCTCCAGGCGCAGAAATGTGTTGGATGCACTGACTTGGTGGTTTCGCCTGGGGATGCTGATTGAGGATTCCCGCTCTAAGAAGGCCTTCTAGATGCAGCCAGGAGGAACAGCTCCCATATTATGTAAAGAGACCTAATTTATGGCTCACTGGCATCTCTGAAAGAAATGTGGAGAATGGAAGCAACCTGGAAAACATATTTCAGGATATCATACATGATAACATACCCAACCTAGCTAAAAAAGTCAACATTCAAATTTGGGAAATGCAGAGAACCCACACAAAGTACTTCACAAGAAGCTCATCCCCAAGATAGATAATCATCAGATTCTCCAAAGTGAAAATGAAAGAAAGTATGTTAAAAGACCCAATGGTATGCTGTCTTCAAGAAACCTCACATACAGTGACACCCCTAGGTTCAAAATAAAGAGATAGAGAAAAATCTACCAAGCAATGGAGAACACAAAAAAAGAAGGGGTTAAAATTCTAATCACAGGCAATACTTTAAACCAAAAAATATCAAAAAAGACAAAGAAGCATTCAATACAACAAGAAGACCTAACTATCTAAAATATATTTGTGTGGAACACAGGAGCACCCAGATGTGCTGATGGTTTGGCTGTGTCCTCATCCAAATCTCATCTTGAATTGTATTTCCTACCATCCCCATGTGTTAGAGGAGGGACCCAGTGGGAGGTAATTAAACCATAGTGTGGGTTTTTCCAGTGCCAATCTCGTGATAGTAAGACTCATGAGTTCTGATGGTTTCATAAAGGGCAGTTTCTCTGCACACACTCTCTTGTCTGCTGCCATGTAAAATATGCTTTTGATCTTCCTTTGCCTCCTACCATGAAAGTGAGGCCTCCCCAGCCATGTGGAACTGTGAGTCCATTAAACCTCCTTTTCTTTATAAATTACCTGATCTTCGGTATGTCTTTATAGCAACATGAGAACAGACTAACACATTTGTAAAGCAAATTCTTAGAGACCTTCAAAGAGACTTAGACTCCCACACAGTTATAGTGGGAGACTTCAACACCCCACTGAAGTATTAGACAGATTATTAAGTTGAAAAATTAACAAAGATATTCAGAATCTGTAGTTAACACTGGACCTGATAGACATCTACAGAACTCTCCACCCTAAAATGATAGAATATAGTTTCTTCTCACTGTCACATGGCACATACTCTAAAATCAACCACACAATTGGACGTAAAACAATCCTCAGCAAATGCAAAAAAACTGAAATAAGACCAAACACACTCTCAGACCACAATGCAATTAAAATAGAATACAAGACTAAGAAAATTACTCAAAATCCAACAATTACTTGAAAATTAAACAACCTGCTCCTGAATGACTTTTGGGTGAATAATGAAATTAAGGCAGTTATATAAAGTCATCAGTGCAATAAAAGAGCTTTCTCATCTGTTGGGGGAAAACTGGCATCAGCTCCTGCCTAAAATGCTACCAGAATTATTGGCGATCTTTCTGAGTTTAGGCTGAATGTTGGCTTGGTTATCTAGATACCCAACTCCACATAAATTTATTGAATGAATGAAGAAGATCCTAGAATTTTTGTTTTCTTTTTCTGTCTAATATATGATTCAGCTGATACATTCTTACAATAACTGGTCCAGCCCCTTTTGTGGGAATGAGAGTGAGCAAAAGAGGACTTTCACACTCATTTCAAGTGCAATGTGTGAATCACTTAGCACAATCAGTGAAGGAGAGATGAGAGCAAAATTTGGAAGTTTTACTTTTATGCTTAAGGTTTGACTAGGATAGGAAATTTGCAGGCTATGTTAAATGCATTGCATAACTGTAAAACACCCATAGTCTCCCATGCTGGGAGGTTGTCTTTAATAAAAGCAGTAGACAGATACTGGAACTTATCAAGATTCCATCCTTAGCATATAAGATTTTAATTAGAAAAAGGGGGATCTTTGGCAAATATGATATACACAAGGCACTATCTGCAGACAGAACTTTCTCAGGACTTTTAGCTTGCCATATCAAAAAACACTGTATTTTGACTTTCACTCATGCCCTTTGGCCTAGCTACTTCATGCATGGCAGAATCAGCTCAGCTTTATACAAATGTCTTGGACAGAAATTTTATCCTTAATATATGCACAAGTACTTCTGTTTTGGCTATGAGTAGACACTCAATAAATTTCTCAGTTGATAGAGTGCCTGCAGCACATGTTTCTAATCATTATTTACTATTAAATGGCTTTAAAAAGAAATGTGTACATATATGACAATATCCTTAAGAAGGAAAAGGATTTTGGCCAATGGAAAAAGATATTGGCACAAAACATGACCTTGAATAATTTAATGTATAGAAATTTATTGGACGTAATCAAGTACTCATAGTAGACTATAGATTGAAGATTAATAAGCCTTATAGGTGCTGCTGATAAATAAGACTATAAACAGTTAAGGATGTTAAATGATCTTTTTACCACATTCGACATGTCTTACCAGTTTGATTCCTTACATTTTTAGATTACTGAAAATTGAGTGGGTTTTAAAAAATAGACAAGATAGCAGGGTATTTTCTTTTCTTTTTTTTTTTAGAAAAAGACAAGAACAAAGTAATTGTAACAAGACAATAACAACCAGTTTTCAGACTTTAGTGAAATAATATGGATTCAGCTTCACTAAAGTCATTATTCAAATATTAATAACAGCCATTGGCCATTAGAATTGGAAAGACTTAGTTAGGTTATGCTATCGTTTCTTAAATATTGGATGAATGATGACCTAGGAAATTAAATATTTAAACAAATGTATCCCAGGGTTGGTGGTCCCTAAATTTCAGTTGTCTAACGTTTTTTTCCCATTTCTTTTGGTTTACTGATGAAGAATGAACAAAGAATGGACTATTTAAATCAAGTTATAGAAATTTAATTTACTCAACATTAGGTTATATAGGGTTATATGTAACTGATTAAGGTCCTAATTCTACTAAATTAAAAGTCACCAGAGGATGAAAAAGACAATGCTCTATCTATTAACTGTTAAGAAGTTGGTTCCCTAAATTGTGCCGTTACCATACTTTATTTTCTAAGATATTATTTGCTATTCAGCTTCTCTTCTAGTTAAGAGTATAATACACTTTTTACTAAAACTTTGTAAATACTTGATATTTATATACCCATTATTATTGGGTACATGCGATATTTTGATACACAAATAGAATGTGTAGCAATCAAGTCAGGGATTAGGATACCGACCACCTCAAACATTTATCATTTCTTTGTATTGGGAACATTTAACATCCCCTCTTCTAGCTATTTTGAAATACATGTTATTTTTAACTATCATCATCTATTGTGCTGTCAAACATCAGACTGTATCTCTTCTATTTGGTTGTGTGTTTGTGTCCATTAACCAACCTGTCTTCATCCCTTCTTCCCACTTCACACCATTCCCAGCCTCTAGTAACTATCATTATACTCTTCACCTCCGTGAGATCATGAGATTATGTTAACTCTTAAATACTGGGAACTAGAACTCAAGACAGAGTGTTTTTGAAATTTCTTTTTCTTTTTTTAGAGTTTTTGCTAATGGAAATACTTATGGTTTTTCTTATCTATAGAGCACTGTTTTTGGATTTTTCTTAAATAGAAATATGTTTTATTACTGTATTAAAGATTTCATGCTCTTCACATACAGAGAGTCCACTTACTGTGCTTTGGAATGGCAGATGCTTTGACATCTTGGGATTATTACTCACTTTTAAAAAATGAATGCCATCATATATCTCACAGTAGTTCATTAGCTGTTCCATCACTTGTGAATTTTTAAAAATATATTTATGTGATGGCCAACACTTCATCCACAGGCAAATTATTTAAAATCTATGTCATCAGGTAATACCAGTGTGTTAGATTATTTTTATTAATAGGACAATATGAGAAACTGTAGGATAAATAACTAGCGATTGTTTGGCTGGAGGCAGTTCCTTCCTGCTGCTCTTGTATTACTACCCAATGAAACACATTTTCATACACCTTGACTTAAAAGAAGAAAGAGTATTGAACAGGAGTGAAGGATGTCCTTAGATCTATGTACAAATTGTAGCCCTGCGACCTGGGCAGATCTCATTTCTTTCAGCTTTCCTTTGTCCTTTTGTCAAATGCACATGTAAATCCATAGAGTTATCAGGAGTACTAAAGTGTATGTTTTATGTGTTATGAATACTAAATTTGATGGTTTTAGGCACATTTTAGATGTCACCCTCCCAGGATGCCTTCCCTGATCTGCCTCATTGATTGGTACAGTTGCCTCTCTTCTATCTTCTCTTTGCACATAGGGCATATTTTTGCCATAGCATCCATCATAATCATTTGCTTTTTTGTCTACCCCCACCTTTACCTTTTGTACTGTGAGTTCCTGAAAATCACTGTATTTTCATCTCTGTATTTCCAGATCATCATATAGTGGCTGATACAAAATAGATGCTTAGATTTTGCTGAAAAAAAAAAAAAGATTAACAATAAAAGAAGCTGGATAATCTTGGCCCAGCGCAGTGGCTCACCCATGTAATCCCAGCACTCTGGGAGGCTGAGGCAGACAGATCATGAAGTCAGGAGTTTGAGACCAGCCTGGCCAACATGGTGAAAGTCTGTCTCTATTAAAGACATGCAAAAATTAGCCAGGCATGGTGGTGGGCTCCTGTAATCCCAGCTACTTGGGAGGCCGAGGCAGGAGAATTGCTTGAACCTGGGAAGCGGAGATTGCAGTGAGCTGAGATCATGCCATGGCACTCCAGCCTGGGTGACAGGATGACACTCTGTCTCAAAAAAAAAAAAAACCTTGGATAATCTCAGTATTTTCTTAAAACAAATACAGTAGTTTCTCCAGTGTATTATTTATGAAAGAAATTTATATCTCCAGTGAAAATAAAAACATATTTAAAAATTTTACAGTACTTATAGTACAGCCTAATGCTGCAGTCAGGTGGGACAAGAGTCTGTGATATTAGGCTTGGGTGAGAAAACACTCAAGGTTAGAAGGAGGGTGTGGAGGGCGTTCGATGATGCATTTTTAAACCGGAAGTCGCTTTAGAAAAATTTACATAAATACATTGTGGTTTATTAAAACAAACAACACCCAACATATGGATCTGCATTATGATTAATCCAAAGTGGCAGGTCCCTCACAGGCATTTTTAAACCGGAAGTCGCTTTAGAAAAATTTACATAAATGCATTGTGGTTTATTAAAACAAACAACACCCAACATATGGATCTGCATTATGATTAATCCAAAGTGGCAGGTCCCTCACAGGCAGCCTTGACTCAAGCTGCAAGCCCACCTTCAGTCCATATTCAATACTTGGGTGAATCTTCTCTAGCTTAACAATAAAATGTGAGGGGAAGAAACTGGTATTTTGTTCAAATATTTTATGGAGAAAAGGGCAAAAGGCTTTACTTACTATATAGAAAAAATTCACACAAGTCTGTGTTATGTATTTTTTCTCTTAAAAAGCCTCTCAGGCTTCTGTTAGCACATCTTTCCCAGCAAGTGCTAACAACTTCTGTTTACAGGATCCTTCCAAATCTGGCTCTGAAGTCACGCTGCCACCCCACATACCAACACCTAGCAGCTAGCAGACACCACCCATATAGTTAAAGAGGCTGCGTGACTGTGAATTTCAACTTTTATGTCTGTCTCAGAGTTAGAAAAATCATTTACACTGTGATCAAGAACACATATATATCAGGAATATAACTGAGATAAAATGTTTGTAAAATAATTTTTACAATGGACTTACATATTTTTCTCTCCTCCTGTTCTAAATCCTTCTTTCTCCTCTTCTCTCTTGTCCTAATGTATTTATTTTTTTAAAAAAGATACTGCTGGTCCAGATACAGCAGTTTCTCTATGTTAACAGTTTGAAAACATTGTTTAATATTGTGTACATGATTCAGACTCTCAGTCCACCTCCCAACATCTTATCAAGGTGCTTATGGCACTAAAAATAGGGATTTTGAGTGGGGAGTGGGTGGGGATGATGCTTTTACTGTTAAAAAGCAGCATTAAAAAATATTATTGCCTAAGAAACTTGAGAACAGAAAAAATAAAGCTGCCTAAATGGATTGTTTAGTGCATCCTTTGAGATATGTCATTTTTAACCTCTTTGCCCAATTCCTTTCCTGGGCCCAGGCAGGAAAGCACTGTGCTTCTTATGTTCCCTAGGGCCACTGGCCTGCTAAGATTCTCTTCCTGAAAGGCAAAGCCTTTTTTATTATTAATTTTTCTACAAAACCCAGCTATACAATCACTAAAAAGGGAAAATGGTAAAATATGTGTAAATCCATGTTTAATTTTTCCCTTATTCATCAGTGAAAACATTCCTCATCTCTTTGTCATATGCACAGTTGTCTTCCCTTGAATTCTCAGGAGTGTTTTTGCCTGATGCTTATATAAGTTATCACAAGCTGTTTCCATATTGGCCATGGAAATTATATTGTTCTTTTTGTGTGTGTGTGTGTGTGTGTTTGAGATGGAGTGTAGCTCTCTCATCCAGACTAGAGTGCAGTGGCACGATCTCAGCTCACTGCAACCTCTACCTCCTGGGTTCAAGAGCTTTTGCTGCCTCAGCATCCCTAGTAGCTGGGATTATAGACATGTGTCACCACACCTGGCTCAGTTTTGTATTTTAGTAGAGACGGGCTTTTACTTTGTTGGCCAGGTTGGTCTCGAACTCCTGACCTCAAATGATCTGCCCACCTCGGCCTCCCAAAGTGCTAGAATTACAGGCATGAGCAACTGTGCCTGGCCAGAGATGTATTGTTTGAATGCACCATCAGTCTCACTGCCACCACTCCCTTTACACGTGGTAGCAGGTTGAATTTACATTACAATATATCATCAATATTAACATACATATGTGTGTATATATAAAGGGTGCTATGGGGATTTTACATAAATATGGAGGAGTGTGGTTCATGGCTTTGAGGACATTAAAACAAAATTCAATCAGAAGCAGTCACCATATGCAATACTTAATTATGTAATAATTATGTAATTTGTTGATGGTTCTACAGCATATTTTCAAAGCATTAACGTTTTCAAATACTCAATCAGCTTCTGCGAAGTTAATGCAAAAACTACTAAATGAGTAGCATTTTCAAAAAAAGTTTTCCTATTTCTGCTACCAAATTCATTTAATAAAAATAACTCTTTGAGTAAGTGCACTTGACCACTGTGGAAAACACTTTATTTGGTGGCAATGTTGAAACAGGCAGTATGAATTATAGGCATTTACTACAACAGAATCAAGAAACCTATTTCCCCCTTCAAAATCAATAGAAAAATTGCTACTTACGCTAGGTATTCTTTGTCTTTGTAAAGACAAATGACCACGCATTCTGTTTCAGGGTAGTTGAAACATTCTTCAACTGGTAATGTTTTGGGTCCTCTATTTTACCTGTGCAGATAAAAGGATCATTTTGCATCTCAAAGGCCAGAGGCAATGTTTTTCACAAATGAATAACATACTAAAGTGATTGCTAACTTTAAAAACATTAGCATTTGAGAAAAGAAATAGCATTGAATTTCTGACAGAAAAAATTAATGTTTATCAAAATCTTAATTAAAGTCATGTAATCAAAGCTGAAATTGTAGATGTTTTAAAATTCAGGTTAAATAAAGATAATATTTTCCAATCATGAAGTTATTATTAATACTTTATTAAAAAACACATATTTTAGGCGATTCAGACTTTTCTTATTGGAAATTGAATTGCTTTTATTATTTTTGCATTATGAATCAGTAATCTTTAAAGTTTCATACTTGAAAATGTTCTGTTGGATAATTATTAAATCTTTTGCTGTCACAATAAAATTTTATTCTGTATAGATGTCATGATTCCTTATTAGTTCTACTGAATATATATATATATATATATATATATATATATATATATATATAATTTCTCTCATTTAATAAAAGCACATTTATTGTATGTTTATGAGTATGTGCAAAAAGTAGGCAAATAATGGAATCTTATTGATTCACTCATATTAAAATGCATTTACATGGGAATGTGTATGAATACATAAACATGATTAGTACTGGGAGCTATCAGAGATTCATAGAAGCTCAAATAAGTAGTCACCTTTAATATCTTAATTCCTCCCTAAATTGTTTGCATCCTAAGAAAATTTCAAAAAAAAAACAAAAATAGGAAGTACACAGATTTAGTATTTCACCAGTGACTTCCAGAGGGCTAGAAGCAGGATATATGAAGACTCCACATTTATGATGTTCATTATTCCATATGTTCATTATCCATGTTACATGGATAAATGCATTATTATGGTTGTGTTATTGCTTACTACTGACTGGATCTCTTCATTATACTCGTGAGCATCATGAACTGAAAAAACTATAGAAATGACAGCAATATTAATCGGCAGATCAGTCCTGGTACACAACGCTCTATACATGAGGCCAAAAATGACTTTGGATTAAGAATATTCGAGTAAAACTTCCAAATCTAAAAGGAGCATGAAGAATGAACATATTTTAATAATCTTTCAAAGACCAATTTAGCTAATATCAATAAATAGAGATTGTTGTAATTTCTTTTTTTTCTGTAACTGTTCAGTTGTCCTGTGTAAAGAAAAAATAAATCAAGTATGTGGTCAAGAGTAGTGGGCATTCACCTTCAGACTATTTGTGTATTCGTACAGATGTGTTTAATTACAACTGCTTCAAAAGAATCCCAGATTTTCAAAAGTTTATTTTAAGTTTGGAGACTAGACAAGGTCATACTGGTTTTACATCCTATGTGATATAAGTATATATACAAAGAAAAAAACAACATTGGAATATTACACAGCTTGAAGGTTTGCAAAGGTTATTTGTGTCTTAGTTATTTCTGTACTTACTGACACATCAGACGCATTGGGTATTATATTTCATAAGTTGTTGACTAGCAAAGATACAATCATTAGTACCCCAAGTCTTCAAAATTCACACCAAACTTTATGAAGTTATTCAGAAAGAGAAAGTCAACCCTAAAATTAGAATTGGTAACATGATAAATACTTTCAAAAAGGATGTAGATAAAATGAAGATGTTTAAAAGTTTAGTTTCATTCACTGTAAAATTAGCATGTTATAGTTACTCAGCATAGTGAAGACTAGGTGATTCTTATGTGTACTCTACTTATGGTATTTTATTGATTTTAGTGTGAATTTAAATAGAGTAAATTTATTTCACTTTGATGTCATTGACACAAATGACACAAAAGCTACTTCATTATACTACTTAAGAAGAATTTTCAACATTTCCGTATGTGGGAATCCCTTTGCTGTTATCAATTTTGGGTGTCATGGGACAATAGATATTCCACTGGACATGATGTATTGTGAAGAGCATGTAAAGCAGAGAGAAAATGAAAAAAGAAAGAGAAACTCATTTCAATGTTTCTTCTAAAAGGTAACAAATATAATTCTAATCAACTTCCTTGGAAAATATTTTTAAAATAGGTATCAATAGAAACAATTACAAAGCATCATATGAAGCCGTAAATAATTTTGGAAAAGTCATCATAAAGCATTAGTAGTAATAATTAAAATATGCTCTTAAGAACGTATGTAATTTGCAAAGTAAAATGGCTAGATATTTGATGGGACAGTAAACTTTGAAAGAAATAAGAATCATTGGCTAAAGAGTAAGCGTGTGTGTATTTCTGAACCTACGTAATTATTTGTCACATGACTTTAAAATTTAGCCAGTTAAAAATATTTCAAAATCCTAATTTTAAAGTTATCTAAAAAAGGCAATATGGAGGGAATAGCAATTTTATTTTTGAAAGATGTTAAAAATTGATCCCCATTTCAGAGGCTTCGAATTCAAAATTTCATAATAAGAACAAGAAGTAGAAAGCATATAGGCAAGGAACCGACATGTGGCCAGCAGGTCTCCTTAGACCAACTAATTTTGTTCTTATTAAAAATGCCAATACGATTGACTTTCTCTTTAAATTCTTCACTATGATTGAAGACCACTCCATATATACATCACTAAGAAATGCTGTTAACACATGGACAGAGAAGACAGTAACAGTCTAGTGGCTTTTGTTATGCAGCACAAATATTAAAGGAAAAAAATAACTTAGCAGTGTTGCGTAGGACCTTAACATTTCGTACACATACCATCTTTTCTTTTCCAAGACACTTAATTTAAAACTCCAATAATTCTGTCTAAGCCTTATAAAATAAATACTTGTAAAGCTTATAAATTAGATGTTGCAGAGTTTTATGGAGGCAGTGTGAGGTTTAATTTGAGAGACATGTCAATGAAACCTCCAGTATCAATAACAAATTGTTATAATAATTGCTTATTTTTTCAGGACCTTTGAAGCAAAATAAATAGAAATCAATTTTCATCTTGAAAGTGGTTTACTACTAGTAAACGCTTTGCTTCTCACAAATAACTCCACCTGTGACTTCCTGGGAAACTACCACCAGTTTCAAATCTCAATAAGAGGTTAGTTTCACAGGAAATGTGGAGATGAACAAAGAAATGATGAGTATGCTTGGCCAAGCTATGCAGCACTATAATAATATTTCTTTGCTAAAATTTTTAAAAAGCAACAAATAACTCACGAGTATACTTTTTAAAGTAAATATAAAGATATGTAATTATCACCTAAATGAAGATTTATATTTAAAGAGACACAATATATATAGTTTTTGTTCCTTTGTGCAAACTGAGAGTATGAGATTCTTTATGAAGGAAGTATTTGGAAATTAAATGGCTTCCTTCAAAAATAAAACTGCAGATTTAATTAACTGATATGAAATACAGATCAATCTACTGATATGCAGTCATGTTCTGTATATATGAGTAAACATGACACTTCTTTTAGGCAACTAATAAAAAATTCAATTAGAAAAAAACATTGAATTATTCAGGTAATATACAATATAAAGAATGTAGAATAGAATCAAAAGAAAAAGAAGTCACATAATCTTTTATAAGAAATAATGAAAGTAAAATAAGAATTATAGTATCAGTACTGCATGTTACATATTCTTCTTTGAAATTTTGTTATAAACACTGACAGTGTTTGGTAGGCACAGAGAAATACTTAGGATAATGTAGAGTCATTACAGAAGAAAAAACTTATTGCTAACATTGCAGTATTCCTTTTATCAGAATTAGTTGAGTGTCGATTGTAAAACTCGATCAACTCTTGCTCTTATTTGATGACTTTGAGATTTTTTTACTCTTACTATAAAAAGAAGGCTACTTTCTTTCCCTAATATATTTCTACCAATGTGAATGTTTCAGAAAACAATGAGAAAGGTAATTCACACTTAATGTGATGTTACTTAAGAGATTTGACCAATAAAAAAAAAATCAAATTAAATCATTGAAAAGGCAGGCTTAGACCTCTTTACAAAGACAGTTAGTTGCCTACCATAATTTGAACACTTTCTCATGAAAAAAACCCATTCAGTTTCCTACAGATTTTGCACAGTTCATTCCATGGAGACACTTTTAGGGAAATAGGGAAGAAGGTTGTGAAATGGAGCCTCTCTTCATTCCTCCTCTGTGCAGCCCAGCAGCTCTGACCGCAACGTGATTCTCCCATACCAGGACCAAGGAAGGATTCTTATGTGTCGTGCATAGATGGGAGGGTCGATAACGTTTTTTCTATGAGTGTCATTGTCAAAATTGCCCTGGAAAACCTAGTAAAGAAGAACAGAAAATGTCAGTCATACAACCTTTTTTCTTTGAAATTATTTTTATGTTCTTGTTTGAAACATTTTCCCCAAATGTGATATTTGAAAATTATTCATTTTCCTTTCTTCAAAATATATTGCAGCTTCTTTTTAATAATAATAATAATAATAATAATATTTTTTCATGAAATGGTCAATTAATGTTTAATTTAAAGAGTTAAATTAGGCAAACCTTGATTGTCTAATGGAGGAATTCTTAGGTCTGTCATTTTCCTCTGCCTGTTTCTCTCAATTATCAAAATGCCACAGATGCTTATTTTTTGCTTATGTCACAGGCTGACGTTAGTCATGTAGCTTGCTGAAGATGCTCTCTTCCAAGGAGTGACTCAGGGATCTAAGCTGCTTGCAAAGTACAACTATCAAAGGGAGCATGTGGGCTCCACATTCACAACGGGAAAGGGGAGGGTGAGTTAGTAGACTGGGCAGGGTGTTTAAGAGAACAAGTATGGAAGCAGCTTATATGACTTCTGTCTATATCTGTTTCACCTTACCTAACTATATGACTCCAGCCTAATAGCAAAGGAGTCTGGGCACTGGAGAGAAGCACATGGCTATTTGGTGAGCACTAACAGTTTCTATCACAGTACTTTTTGCTCACTTCTTCTTACATAGAGAATAAAATTAACCTATATCCAAATGAGACAACTCAATGATTTTTGGACTGTTTTTTTTTTTTTTTTTGGCTTCATCTATTAAATCCTGGATCCATAAAGTACTATTTTAATCAATGTGACTTATAACATCCCGACACTTTGCATTGCACATCTGTTCTTTCTTCTTTTGTAAAAATGAATTTTTTTTTTGAGCTTTTCTATGGCCACTTGCTCTTCCCTAAAATACTTTTATAATAACTTGGACAAACATCTGCTTCAGAAAACAAAACAAATTCAAAACACTAGGACCCTGATAGTAATGGCATTAAATCATAATTTATGTTGGGGTAAATGGAGGTATTTATATTATTTAGTATTTATCTGAAGATTTTATCCATTGTTCTATGTAGTTTCTGAGCATTTCTTGTTGAAGTGACTTCTAACTATTTTATATCTACTTTTTTTAAAAAAATTTAGATTTAGTTCAAATTTTTAGAGTAAAAAATCTAATCAAGGCTTTCTCTTTTCACTTTATGAAGCATCTTAAAATTAGAATATAATTTTCTTTCTTGTTTGACATCAGATTTCTTTTTTGTTTGGCATTAAAACATAGGTATGTGGCCAACGAAGAGACCTGAAAATAAAATCCCCCAAGTAGAAAACAAGAAACAAACAAAACTCTATCATCACGTGACAGAATACCTAACCCATATCTTTGGGAATTCTGATATTAAAGGAGATGCTCTAAAAGCCTTCTAGACCAGATTGGTTCAGTCTTATATCGTCACAAATGTTCCTCTGGAAATTAAAAAACAATATTCTCCTAAACAATATTAGACAGTATGGAACTGATTAACAGAAGCAATAGACAAGACTGAAAAGTCTCTCTTCTGGTTCTGCTGGGATATCTAAATCCATGTTCATTCAGCAGGCAGTTTATGTTTAGAAATGCCATGTCTTGCACTAAGGAATAACTCATTCTGGACTGAAATGTATTACTATGTAACAATGTCTCTGTTAGCAAAAGCTTGCAGGCACAGGGCATGCTATAAACACTTGCCCCAAATCTTGAGTGAGTAGCAGAAAGTAAGCTCTGGTTTACTGACATCGTCTCTGACATATGATGTTGGATTCAAATGCTTCATTGAGATTGTGGTACTACAATTTAATATGGAATCTAAATCTAATTTTGTAGCCCTGGTAGTGAACTTAATGTATATCTTTGGGATAATAGAGTTTAAATTTATGAACTCTCATTACAAGATTTATAACAGCCCAAAATACGGTTGTAAACCACTTCTTGGGAAAGAAATACAGGAAGAAACAATTTTCTCTTAAGTGTCTGCTCTTCAGCACAGGTTTTGATAGAAACTAACAACCCAGAAAGTATTAGTTGAATTATTAATTATACTTATTTCTTTATAATGAAGAATACATACAGAGAAACTATATCAGCTCTGTAATTGAAAACAACCATGAAATTTCTGATTTAATATGTGAAAGTCATGGATATATGCATATTCACTTAAAAAATGAAGTTTCATGAAACATGATTTATAAAATAATAACATTCATAGAAAAACAGCCCAAATCACCCAATTTTCAGCCTCAAAGTACTGAAAATGCATTTTTATTTTCAGAGGCCTCTCAGTAGTGTCACAGTACAGAACACAAAGCACACACTTGCTAATTCCAGGATAGTTTGTACTTGTTGGGTAAACATATGTCACCTGTGTTTTTTTTTTTTTTTTTATCTCCAGCACTAGGAAGCCCCTGCTTAAGGATGCTACCTAAATGTTTCACCTTGTAAAGGAATGAAAACACAGTATTTTTAATTAACTTCATAAAATCTCTAAGATTTCTAGAAAGTGCTTCCACAGGCACATTTTAGAGATATAAGAATCTGAACTAAAACTGAAGTCTGAAAAGACTGATGGAGAACACTAAATCTCCATATAGGAATGAAGATATTTTACAAGATAAAGACACAGTTTGATTTAGAAATTTTTAGAAAAACCATGCACAAGTTTCAGTTCAAATAGGAGGCTAATTAGCTGAGGACAAATTTGCTGCTATTTTCAGACATGATAATACTATGGGGTCTCTCAGGCTTTTTCTAACACACGGGACCTTGAGAAAAAAGCACTGAAGGTACTTTGCAGGAGCTTCCATAATGACAACCTAAGAGAAGAGAAGAGAAAGAAAGAGACAACTCCCTCAATCTAGCTATCTTGATTTTTTTCCCCCTAAGGTTAACTCTCTTGTGATACTGGTTAAAAATACAAAACTGATTCTTGGGAGGATTCAAATCATCATGGAGAGAATATTAGATAAAATAAAACAATAAAATCTTGCTGCTAGCAGCATTTTTACATTTTTTGTAAGACAAGCTACCATTCTTTGTTATCGACCACTGTCTATTCAGGCCAGTGTAGACATCAACCATAGGAGGCCTCCAGCGATCATGGAACAAAGCAACATCGTCCATGACGTATTCAGAGAAGTGGGGCATATTTCAGTTTCTTTTAGCAGTCATGGAATGGGACTCTAAATATCAAAGAATCTCTTGGGGATTTCTTGCACATCCGATTTCTTTAGAAAATCATCTAGTTTGTAAAAATGTGCTTCTTTCTATTTGTCCTAAATGTAACTGATTAGAAGTTTTAAAGAGATTCCCATTGTTCTAAATTTTTGGAACTTTTGTTCACATCATTCAAATAGTGAGTGGTTTTAAGCATTTTTAGACAGCTTTCCTATGCTCTTTCAGGCTAAACATCAGTATTTTAGTAAGATTTCAAGTGACCATCACTTCTTCCCTCTGCCCTTTTGTTGCCCCCTTATAGATTTCATTATTTTTCTTCTGATATGTGGAGACTATAGTTGAATCACATCTGGGATTTCAGATATTGGGGAAATACAAAGGTTGATTAAGACTTTCTAACGTATTTTCTATTGATTGTATTTGTTTTGTTTATGGTATCAAGCATAACCAATGTCTGTACACTGATCTGCTGTTCTTAAGGGATAGAGGACAGAGACAAAGATCCATTTTCCTAGGGCAGCATGTATGTGTGTGTGTGCTGAAGTGTTGGGGCTGAAAGCTAAGAATTCTTTATTCAACATACATAACTTCAGTCCTTTGTGCTTTCACACAGAGCACTTATGGAGAAGTTAAATAAGAACAGTCTTTGGTAGCTCTGATCCTCAGAAACCCTGTTTTTATCTAATTCTACCCATATAATAAAAGAAACTGAGATTTGGAAGAGAACTCAGAGATCTGCTGTCAATAACTTTTCCCTCTAATGTTTTTAACATGGAACTTTCAGCCTACCCATGGCATGCCTCAACACAATAGGACCAGTATGTATTTAGACAGTTTGAACATCTATCATTTTATGAGGCTAAAATGTATATCTCTCTCACTTCAATCTACTGAATCTAGTACTTCATTCTCAATGAAAATTGAACAAATTCAGCCCATCAAAAAATACCTTTTGATACACTTAACAATAATTGACAATAACTTCTCAAAAAGTCAGCTTAAGTGCTCCAGACTAAACTTTCATGCTTCCTTAAAAAGTTCCTCATGTTGCATGATTTTCAGACTTAAAATGTTGATTGCATTCCATTAGATAACATCTGTTTTAACTATGGCTCAATGAAAGTGTGGTATTTATTGAGACATAGAATGTAGACATATTGTGAATAGCTCAAAAGATAGAGTGAACCTTTGTTGCAGATGCAATATTTCTATCAATGCAGTCTAAAATGTAAAATTATTATATTGCATGTTTGATTATAGTTGATCGATTTATGGTCAAATAAATTTTGAATGTTTTCATAATTTCTGCTAAGCAAAGGCTTTCCAAGTTTTTTACTTGTATCTATTTTGTAAAGTACCATTTATATATTATGTAAGTATCTAATTATGATTTTTTGTGGGTGACATAGGGACAGATACTTATTAGTTTATAGTTCAGGATCATAAAACTTATTTTTATATACTTAGTGTCAACATTACTTGAATTTTTTGGACTGTCAAAAATTTAAGTTACATCTTGAATCAATGCTTTAAGTGATGTAAAGTCTTATGAAAATTTTCATGGAATAAGTATGCATGAATAAAGTCAAACATAACATTTTCCATTTGAATGGTTTGGAAGAGAGCCTTCATTGTTTCTAATTCTATGCCTATATTGTCAGTAATATTTTAGGCTAGTCTACAATTTATGTTTTACTTTGCCCTATATGGGAGCATTCCAAAAATCAATTTTTTATTAAAAAGTAAAGAAATATTAAAATATGTAGAATTTTTTTAAATTTCAGTTAGTGAGATAAATCTATATCAGATTAAAAAAATCTTATTGGAAGCTTTGCATATATGAACCTTTTATTGGTGATTGGCTCTAAAATGTCTGAAACCAAAGTTTAATTCTTTTAGCCAAAGTAGACTGCAGTTATCTTTCAGTAAATTCAATTTTCTAGGAAAATTTACCAGCATCCTGAAACCATTTCATGATTGAATGGCTAGTATATTATTCTTGATGTTTTTCTCTGCAATCAATT
Organism: Saguinus oedipus; assembly: GCA_031835075.1. Classification (NCBI taxonomy): domain Eukaryota; kingdom Metazoa; phylum Chordata; class Mammalia; order Primates; family Cebidae; genus Saguinus; species Saguinus oedipus. Next base: position 147,272,639 of record CM063170.1, read on the forward strand.
CCACTAAACCAATGAAACTCTGTAACAAAATTAGCCTCAATATGAGTACATTCTTCAAGATGTAATAAGGAAAAAAGAAATTCATTACCAGGTAAATTTCAATATTCTAGGAAATGTTTCTTTGGAAAATAGCAATATTGAGAATTACATTCTAAGAGGGTCACCAAAAAAGCAGGGGTTTCTGTTAGAGCCACAGACTGTGTTAACAAGTATCTATGTTGATCATCATTTTGCAGAATGAGCTGGGGGATGGGCCTTCACTGTAGGGCATCCCCACAATACTACAGCACAAACTGTCATCCACAGAAAGAAACAGAGAGCTGCCACAGTGTCTTCCATCCCATAGCAACCCAAGTAGAACCATTACACTCCGAAGTTGCAGATGAAATAAGGTCATAGCTAACTGAAAAAATCTATCAGTAGGTGAAAGTCGAATGGAAAAATAATTGAGCCAAAATGTATACATACAACCTTAAACTAGAGTCAAAGACAATGATAAAGTTACAGGTCCCAATTTGTGAAAATATGTGTATAATCTACAGATAAAAGATCAAATGCAAAGAGAACCTGTTTTTATATCAACCACTAGTTGTAACATATTAGACAATCACTTTACTTTTCTGCTTGAAGCAAGTTGCTGACCATCAAATCTTTTCTCTACTGAACAGCTCTTCTGCAGAGTTTAGGACGTGTCAAATCTAGTGTGGGCACAGTGTTTATAGACACATGTCATTCCAGTGATTAGTGTACAGTCCACAAAACCTTGTGTAATAGGAATGTGTAGTAAGATGTTAACCTTACCCAAGGAGAAGTCTGATTTTTGCCCTCAGCTCCTGGGAGGTAATCTCTGGCCTGTCTGATAAGAGTGCTTTTGTTTCCCAGGGGCCCTGGGCTACACCAGATGGCCTATGTTAACACTGTGGTTTACAGTGGGGTCTTCAGGTTATCTTGACCCCTGAAAGGGAAGAAACTAAGGTTGGCCATGGTCAGCCATAGCTAAGGTCAACTAAGTCTACATGTCTGAGCTTCCATAAAAACTCTGAATACCAAGGTTAAGGTGATTATTCCTGGTTGGCAATAATCCAGGCTTAATGTCACATAACACAGCTAAGAGAAGTTAGTACTCTCCAGAAGTTTCCAAGACAACTGAAGGCTCATGCCTGGAGTCTCCTGGAGCCTACCCCATATGCCTCTTCCCTTAGATGATTTGTATCCATATCCTTTCATGGTGATAAACTGTAACAGTGAGAATAATAATTTGAATTGTGTTGGTGAAGTTTTCTGCTGAATTATCAAACCTGAGAATAATCTCAGGGAACTCTGAATATGCAATTGATGTCAAAAGTGAGGGTGGGTTTGGGGAATCCTGAACTTTGCAATCAGTAACTGGTGTTGAAAAGCAATGGGTTTCATATAAGTTTTGATGTCTGAAACACTGACAGGTGGGAAAGGAACCTCAATTGTCTGAAAGGATTGCATCTACAACCTCCCCAACATCACATGCCAGCCTGTGACAGACATTCAGGCTTAAAAGTTAATTGTGAACTTCTTTCTATTCTGATTTTTTGAATAAATCCTGAAAAGACAATCCACTGAAATTTATTTATTTTGGCCCATGCATACACTTTCTAAACCTTCTACTGTTAGGTTCTACTCCTATTTTTACTTGCTCTTTTTATTTTCAATTTCTGGATGATACTGATTCTCGTCGACGTAAATCTGATGAGCATCTCAAACAACTGGTGTTACTTGTCCTCTTGCATATTTCAGTAACAAAAACATTTAACATCTTTATTCTCCTGTATTTCTTTAATATCATTTCCATCAAAGCTTATAGGTCCTTTGAGAAATACTACTTTGGCCATCTACTTGGGATTATTTTGCAATCCCTTAAGAAACTGCAGTCAGGTTTTCTTAAAGCTACTCTGCATGGTCATACATATAAAATTCCACACCATAATTCATATCAGAAATTCATTTTTTATCTGTGTTCCCTTTCAAATGATGTTTTGTTCCATGAGCCCTTTGAAAAATGTAGACGCTGGTTGCTTCAGAGATTTCTTTGCTTCCCAAGATTTCTCCATGAAATTACCTGAGGCTTTCAAACATCTATTTAACTTCAAAAGTCTAATTATAGAACATTTTTACTTGATAGGAGAAGTGAAAAACAAAACATGGGGACAGGTTCCAGTCTTTCTCACCATGGCTTGGTTCATTTAAACCATTAAAATGAATATATGAGTTCTCTAAAAAAATTATTTCCATTCCAACTGTTGCTCTCAAGAAATTTCTTGTGGCTCTAAAGTTTTCTTTCAATTGTAATTATGTAAAAAAGTAGGTTTTTGGCTTCAAGAAATGCTCTATTTCACTGAACTAATCTGGCTTTGCCTCATGTTCCTAGTGTATATAAATCTCTGATTATAACCCAAGAAATTCTTAACTACACCACATATTTGATGTTCACTTACAATTCTTACAGTATTATTTGCACTCTACTGCTCCTTGTTAGATTTTTTTTTCTCAAAATGCACAAATGAAAGATTCCAATAATAATTGGCCAAAAAATGCAAATATTTTCCCCCCTACCCTGGCAATGAAAGTCCATATTTCTGGCCTTTTATTGCTTCTCAAATTGCCAGATTCTCTTTGGTTTCTTTGTAGGTGACATGAAATCTGATTGGGGAACATAATTCTTCACTGGGAAGGAAAGCTGTGTGATGGCTTTCTAAAATTCATTCTTTCTTAGATCCTCTGGAATTCGAGAGTATTGGAAAAGTGGAGGAAATAGCACATCTTTGATAGTATTTTTTAAAACATTTAACCTCTGGCTTTTAATAGAAGAGTTCAACTGCCCCTAAAAAGGTATGAGATTAAGGGATCCTATTCTCCCCAGTAACATCAACTTCTCTGTTACTGGCAAGCTGGCACAGGTGATACTTGTGATTCCCTAGTCCACTGTGAGAGTAACGAATTGAGCTAGGAATTGCCGACATACCCTCAGCCAGATGAGAGACAAATGGGACTGGTCTGAGTGGCCATCTCCATTCATTCGATGGACTGTTTTTTTTTGCATAACCTTGGCTTCAACTAAGTGGAGAGCTGGTAGCTCTTAGAAAGAGCCCAAAGAGACTCAGTAAGAAGTTCATGTTACCTTTGTTATTAGGTCTTGACCCTGGGAAAAAAGACCTAGTGAAAAATTAAAGCAAAAGCGTTTATCTTCCTTGACTGTTATCTTACTTTTCCCAAGCTTCCTGGCATTTAGAATGCAAAGTCTAAAAGCCAGGAGGTAGGAAACACCACCACATTTAACTTCTTTTATGATGAAAGTCTCCTTAATAAGAATATCTTAGGAAATATATCACATAGGATGATTGCCTATAAAGATTTATGAAACATAAAATATGCCATTCTAAATGTGGCTATATATTTAAACTCTCTGCCTTTCACTACTCAGATTTTGACTGCCATAAGAAATATTCCTACACAAAATGTAGAATTGGGAAATGATCTACTTTTCAAAGACACCTCCAGGAGATATTACTAGGAGTAGCCAGAAAGTAAGGCATCTAATTTTTCTTTTTAGTTAAACATCAGAAATGTAGAAATGCCTTTCCTCTTTCCTATAGAAGTACAGAGTGACTTGCCTTGCTATTGAAGCTCAAAGCTCATCTCTCAAACTTTCATCCTAAATCACACTAGGTGTTTTCCAACTCATCAAAACAATTTGAGACTACCCCTGAATCTACCCTTCCTGAGAGATATATAAATGATGTGGCAATAGATAGATTGGTGTATTTAGTAATTCTTGCTACATTAGGAGAGTTTTCCTCACTTCATCTCATTTAAGAGTTTCACCCTATCCTTGTCAGAAATTACTTAATATCAAGCTCTATGTATGAATAGAGCAGTGATTTAAGCACTCAGCCATGACTTCTAAGCCAGACTAGTGATGAACTGAAGAGTATTAGGGAAGGAGAGAAGACAATCCTGGAGATGGATGAAGAGATGGCAAAGTGCAATCGTATAGCTGAAGCAGGGTGCCTAGGTGTGAGTGTAAGCGTGTACTGCCTGGGCACAAAAAGGAGTCATTCTCCTTTATCCTCTCTGCTGAGTACCCTTAGTAGACCCTCTGGGCCAGCTACAAGACATGAAAGATGTTAACTGGAAACAAGATTGCAAAGTCAAGTATTAGGAATATACATATACTACAGCATGTATCATTTATCTGAAATTCAAATTTAACCAGGTGTTTGTATTTTTATTTGCCAAATCTGGCAAAACTATATGAAGAACGTAAGGAATGCCAGCCCTAAGCTGAGCAGTCACAAACTCTTCTTTGGTGTAAGCTAAATTTGGGTCTTTTTTTTTCTTTTCTTAATGAGTTGAGGGTATATTATTATCAACATATACTCATTCTCAGAAGGGAAAAGTAAACTTTGCTATTAATTACAGCTATTGGAGTACTACCAAAAGGAAGAAAAGAAATACAAGTGCAATTTTGTTATGTAAAAGTCATATTACTTTCATTCATATATGAGGAATGTCTTCCTTTAATTGTTATTATATACTACACATTTTATTTATCTGTTCAAAATTGATTTTGTTTCTAACTTTATTGGAAACAAGAAAATTACGCCTTGTGTTCAGTTTTCTGAGTTTGGTCCTCTGTTCGCAGCTTCAGAAAAACTGACAGGAATGCCCCTTCATACAGGTATCATCACTGAATCATCTTTTATTAAAGTTATTTTTTAATCAATATGTGTCTCAAATTACACCAGAAGCTTTTTGATGATGAGAAATGTGTTGCCTCTTTAATAAGTGCCCCGAAGGGCTTATTACAGGTGTGTTTGTCCCGAGAGTGCTCTATACATATTAACATATTTTCTCTTTGAGATTCAACCAAAGGAACTACATAAAATTCACTGCCAAATGACTAACTTTATAGGGTGTGGCAGATTTAGAAATCTTTTTATAGTTTCCCATAAATATGGACATATTACAAGTATCATTTACTCTTCTTCAGACTTAAACTGTGAAAAAGTAGAAAATTATTGCCACATTAATTAAGTCATTGTGAAAGTGTTTAAGGAGAGACTTTTAATTGCTTCACATATTGCAGCTGATGGTGTGATGGTGGATAGTCAAAATGGCATATGTATCATGTCGAACTAATGTCTTTGAGCATTTTTTTCTACCATGTAATTAACAAAGTATTAGTTGTTTGGTGATTATTTAGAAATAAAATGGGTTCAAACTTTTGCTGTATTCTAATTGATATAGTTTGGATATCTGTCCCCCAAAAATCTCATGTCAGTATGAGATCCTCAGTGTTGGAGGTGGAGCCTAGTGGGAGGTGTGCCTGTCATGGGGGCACATCACTCATGTATGGCTTGGTGTCCACACTAGTGCATTGAATGAGCTCTTGCTCCATTAGTTCACAGGAGAGCTGGTTGTTAGAAAATAGTGTGGCAGCTGCTCCTCTCTCTCACTCCTTCTCTTGCCATATGATGAGCCTGCTCTCTTTTGACTTCTGCCATGAGTAAAAAACGTTTCCTGATGTCTCACCAGAAGCCAAGCAGATTCTACTGCCATGCTTGCACAGCCTGCAGAACCATGAGCCAAATAAACCTCCTTTCTTTATAAATTACCCAGTCTTAGGCATTCCTTAATAATAATACAAAACAGGCTAACACCACTAGTCAATGGTTAATGCATACTTTAACAATCAAAACAATGACATGGTGACTAGCATACTCAGTTTGATCAAGTACTTGTTTTCCTAGTAGGAGAGAAAACTATCAGATTCATGTAAGATAGGAAGGTAGTTTTTTTCTATTAAAATATTATTTTTCTTTCAGCTAACATCTCCTGCTTTCATCAAGTTCATCACTACCACTTAATGAATGACAACATCACTGAATTTTAAATAATTTATAAAAGTTTGATAGCCTTGATCATTCTACCGGGGAGCTAATCACTAATCAATATTTTTAATATGTTAGCATTTTTAATTAATGCATAGAGTCACAGTCGAGCTAACACTTGGTGATTTTTCACAGTAGCAGTACAAGAATGACCTAAATAAAAGCATGAGCAATTTTTTCATTATGAAATATTGTCATTATGCAATTAGGTCTATTAATAAATCAAACATAAACATGAGATATTCAGAATTTTAAGTGGACACATTTTTTAGTGATTTCTGATCAATGATGGAAGATTGAGAAGATAAAGAAAATTTAAACTTTTTTTGTCATTCGAACACTGGGAAAAGTAACGTAATAAAGCATGTAATATAAACAACATTTATATTATTTTTCATTTATGAATATTTTACTTTAATAATATTGCTATGTAACATATTACTCATGTTTTTCACACATTTTTTTTCATTTTTGCAGAAATGTGTGCTAACTAGAAAAACTATACTGTTCCATATGTTGAGGGAGTTTATCCAACTTGCTGAAAATGTAACTCTGAGTTTGGAGACAAAAGATAATTAGCAAGAAAAAACAGTGAGCACATATTTATTCCTTATTATTGTATTATCCTGACTTGTTTTCTCCTTTCTCCATAAATTTATTAAGAATGATGTTTCATAGCATCTGTGCTAGGCGGCTATCTGTCATTAAATAATAGTCATAGCAGCAGGGACATTCTTCCTACTTCTTGCTCCCAAATCACCCTAATATTGTTGAGTTTTTGGATTTTCTACCTGATGTATATTTGTTTTCACCACCTAATTGTTATTAGCATTCTGCTTTTGCTCTTTTGTTTTTCCACAATTAAGGTTAAAATGTCCAGTTGCCATCAAGAAAAGTAAATGCTTCATTGGCCACAATTAACTGCATATATTACATCGACAGTATTTAATATTAGAAAATGTGAAATAATTTACAAAGAATTTTCTTAGAAACCTCAAAATTATCCCTTGAGGAAGGGATAATTTTAAATAATTTATAAAAGTTTGATAGCCTTGATCATTCTACCGGGGAGCTAATCACTAATCAATATTTTTAATATGTTAGCATGAGGAAGGACAACTGGTTTTCCATTGATGTTTCCAAATAAACTGAATGACTTCTTACAATCACTGAGCTCCCTAAGATAGAATGGTTTTGGGTGGTTCCTGTGGCTAATGAGTCACTCTGGTTTGTCTTTTATTTCCAGCATCTAGCCAGTTGTTTCTTTCTACAGTTGCACTTACATTAGGCACTAGCCCTTTCTGGGCTCATCTCTATCCCATACGCCCCATCTCCTCTTCTCTCTTTTCTTTCCTGCTCTTAAACCCTTCCTTATGCTAGATCCAGGAGCAAACATCTTTGGTCAGGTAGGACACTTGGAGCTTATGTTAAACTTGGAAATGGAAGCATAATACTTTTTGTAGGGGACGCAGGGCTATTTGCCCTTGGACTTGCATCCATTTTTCTGTCTTGTTTTTGACCCCAAGGCCCCACAACTGATTCTGATAAGTGCGTCCCTATTACGTTCTCTGTGTACCTTAACAACTGTTATCACACTACTCATGGATGACAATAGGCTGCTTTCTGAATTCAATTTATTTAACTAGATAGTCCTTTCCCAAACTCAGCAGGCAGATCTAGGCCTGCAAACCACTTTCACTTTGCTAAATCAATTATTCCTTACTTGGATATTTCCTGATAGGTTTCATTCTTGGTCAGAGGCCTTAGCAAAATTTACAAGCATCCATTCTATTTTGGGCAAGGGCATGAATTATAAAAGCAACATAGTAAACCACAGGATTACCTCAAATTTGATAATATGTATAGTACAATGAACTGAATGCTTATGTGTCCCCCAAATTCATATGTTGAACTACTTAACCTCAAGGTGACTGTATTAAGAGGTGAGGTCTTTGGGAGGTGATTAGGTTATGACAGCAGAGCCCTTATAAATGAAATTAGTGCCCTTATAGAAGAGACCACACAGAGAGCTTCTTTACCCCCTTTCCCACCATGTTGAGGACACAGCCAGAAGTGCCATCTATGAACAATGAAGTGTGCCCCAACTAGAAGCTGAGTCTGCTAGTGCCTTCATCTTGGACTTGCCAGCCTCTAAAACTGGCAGAAATAAATGCCTGTTGTTTATAAACTACCTAGATTATGGTATTTTGTTAGATCAATCTGAATAGATTAAGATATATAGATTACAGAAATAAGTGAATTCTTTATTTACATATTCTCACTAAATGTTTTGTCTCTGCCTACTACCAGCCTTTATTGAGTCTTGATGACCACATTTACCCCTAACGCTGCACCTTTTAAAATCCCTAATATCCTGCAGTCTTTATTGCATTAAAAATGGGGTCATGGCATCGGCTATTATCTCCCTCTATCCACACCTGGGCAGGGATATTTAAAATAATTTGAAATTAAAAATGTTGAGCTTATCGCTCTACTTTATATTATGCCAAAACAGAAACATTCTCAGGTTGGTGTCTTAAGTGTGAAAATCTAGTGACACCACATTTATGTGAATGTAGACAATTCTGTATTCTTCATACCAGCACATATCCTAGTCAGGTCTCATAATAATAAGTTACAAGGAGAAAAGCAGAAAAACTTCTGAATAACAGTTGATGCCAAATGGTGTTTATTTAAATAACAATATCCAGGATGCTTATTACAAATTGCATGGCTGTGTCAAAACATCTCACGTACCCCAAAGGTATACATGCCTGTCTATGTACCCACACAAATTAAAAAACTAGCAAATTAAAATAAATAAATAACAGTGTCCCTATTTCTAGACAATTCTGAAATAATATTATTGTCTCCTTAACTTTAGTTTCAATTAAGTCACTCGGCCACTAAATATTTAATTAAGTAAAATAAAGTGACTACATGAATTTCTGTCATGTTGGGCACGATTCACTTGCTATTACTGAATCTTAGTGTTTTGTAGAAAGTCATTTATTTTTTGAAAATTGCTTTTTGAGAAGCAGTCTCCTTTCTTTCCTTCTCTGCCTTATTTGAAAAGAGTAACAGGACTGAATGGATGAAACTAATGGTCTCCATATAATACGGAGAGAAGCTGTCCTTGATCCTGCTGCTCAGAAACATGCAGCTGCTTCCTCTTGAAGGACAATTCACTCCTTTGGCTCCCCGCCTCCCCCACCGCTATCATCTTCCTCTGTGATTGCCACTGATGATTCCATTTTATTTACCTCCTAGGGAATTCTTCAGGTTCTAAGTTTCTCACCCAGATCAAATTTCAAAAGAACAACATGACTATTATTGACTACTCATCTGACCTCTGCCTTACCCATGAGCTGGACTTTCAAGGTGTTAAACATTCAAATTTAATTTCAGCTCTCCAAAAGTACTCACTTCAGCAGAAATGACAGGATGCTCTGTGGCATCTGTAATTACTGTTGAATTTGAATATATCCTTCAATACAGACCATGGCTGGCAGCTTTATTAATGAGGACTGATGATGTTGTTGCTTCTATTTTTCACATCCATGTTGAGAAAGGGAAGGAGGTTAAAAAGGACCAGGGACTCTTTTCTTCTATTGGAGAGCCATGGACTTTTATGAAACTGACATAATCTATGTGCTACTTCTTCCCTAGAGATGTTTCATCAAATAATATACCTAGTAGGTTATATTTTTATTTTTAAAATAAACAGATTAAGTCTAAGTTTTTCCACCTTTACTGAGCTTCTCATTAGACTGGGAGACTGGGTTATATTAATATTTTTTTCTCATGTGGAGTCTGTCTACTGAACAAATTGAATGAATATAAATTTCACCTCCTTCCAGATAAGCCCCCATTTAATCTGCATCCTAAATTATTTAAATATATTATTTCAATGTAAAATTTGTTTAAAGGTCATGTTTAACCTCATGATTTTCATAAGGAAATTGGAAAACTTATTAAAATTTTATCTTATTTTTAGAAACACTGATTCATATTGACTTCCACCAACCAATTGGAGGCCAAAGTCTTAAAGAATAATAACAAATTCCATTCTCACTAGAAAAACAGAAAACTACACTTAGTGGCTCAAGCCTGTAATCCCAGCACTTTGGGAGGCCAAGGCGGGTGGATCACGAGGTCAAGAGATCGAGACCATTCTGGTCAACATGGTGAAACCCCATCTCTACTAAAAATATAAAAAATTAGCTGGGCATGGTGGTGCGTGCCTGTAATCCCAGCTACTCAGGAGGCTGAGGCAGGAGAATTGCCTGAACCCAGGAGGCGGAGGTTGCAGTGAGCCGAGATTGCGCCATTGCACTCCAACCTGGGTAACGAGAGAGAAACTCCGTCTCAAAAAAAAAAAAAAAAAATTAATTTTGTTTTTGGCATCAATTAGTCATTTTTCACATGCTTGCTTATTACTTAAATTAGCTGGGGCCTCTGTAAACATTTAGATTTCCAGCTCATCTCCAGAGAGTCTGAGCTAGGGCCCAGAAATATGTATTTTTAAACAAGCTCTCCCCATGAGTGCTGTGATCAGACAATTATGGTAACTACTGAATTACGGAGTTCACCAAGATCTTGCAGGTTATTTCTCGATAAATATATGTGTTATTCATCTTTAAGGACCAAGAAAGTCTTATTGGAAACAGCGTATTTCATTTTCTGTTTTGGAAAATCCAGGTAAAGTTTCAACTTTTCAACTTATGCTTTTACAAAACCCTGGATAATTTTAGGGAGGGAGATGAAATAGAATATTAGCAGCTTCTTTATTCCTGAAGAAAAGAAAGCTCCTATGGTGTGAATTCAGACTTATTTAAACACCATGATGTTATGACTAATATATTGGAAGAGAAAACTCATTTTTATTTCTAATTTTTCCATATAAGTACTCTTCCTGAAATTTATTATTGCTTTACTTTGGCTTATAACCTGAAAAATTAAATACTGAAAATGTCTGTCAAGTTTTGCAGTTTTCCTGCTAAACACAGTAAAAAACAGCTCCAAGTGTATAAAACAAATGTCACTTTCATAAGAGCAAAGGAACATTTGACTTTCAAATAAAAATGTACCTGAATTAATGCCGTAGAGAAATAGAAAAGTTAGTTAAATGTTAGAAAATACTGTAGACTAGGAAGGGGAAAATAAAAATGTATGGATTGTACTGAGAGTGTCATCATAGGCTCAACTACAAGAGATTCAATATGGAATTTAGCTAAAAACAGAATACTAAAAGGAACTGCAATTCTTGTGAATGCTATGGGAGGGTATTCAGAAAGAGACAGCTCAATAAGGAGAACAGGGTATTATTATTTTTCAGTTGACTTTTGGCATGTGTATGTACACATATATATTTATTACATATATTTAGATACTCCTATGTACATATGTACATATTTTTGGCATTGCTTTTCTAAGGCTTAGTCATTCTGATTAATAAAAAACAAAAAGGGCATTGATACATTTTCAGAAAGTTATAGCACTTATTGTAAACCTAGAAAACTGCATTGATTTTCAGGTTATTTTTCTGAAGTAATCTTGTGCCTGGATCTACATTAGACTTCCACACCCACATCCCCAAAATCTATTAAAGCAAGCAGTCAATAAAAACAAAAGGCACAAAAGAAGACTTAGAAGCTTTTGTTTATACATATTTCTGTTTGAAAAGTGCTTCCATAAAACATCTCACAGGCCCATGTTTTGCCCTGAAAGATTCAATTCATTTATTATATTCGTTTGGATGAAAGCTTGTAGCTGAATTGGCACTTGTAAATATTGAAGACTTTTTTTCCTCTTATGGAAAGTAACCATTGAAAACAAGATAAAAATAATGTTAAGAATCAATAGGAGATGGCTTACTCAACCTCAGAAAAAATTAATTGCTAAGTAGTATTGAGCCCTTTTAAACAGAAGAGCACATCTATAAAAGATATATGAAATGATACTAAAATGATTATTCTGATATCTATCAAACATATTTTATTGATAATATGTATATTTACATATAAAATGACTGTATTTTCAAGTATTTGAAGAACTTAAGGCAATACATTTTTCATTTGTTTTATAAATTTTCTTCTATATAAAAATGGAAATATCTAATGCTCTGTAATTCCTTCTTCTCTATAAAAGATTTCTTTATGATAATCATAATTACTGCATTTTTATCTATGGTGTCAATTGTCTTCTTCAATACTAAATAGTAGACTTAGGCTTTACCTGAGGCTTTCCTTCACTGTGCCTAATTAGTTATAATATTAAAGCAAATACTGGTTAGATTTCTTTTTAAAACTACCAGTTAAATTGGCTGAATTTAGCCAGTTATCATACATTTATAACATAAAAATGGTTTCATTAAAAAAATTTTACATTGTATGAATAATAGTGTGCTTTATGGTCTCACAGGAGAATTCTAGTTAACATTTTTTTTAAGTAAATAGTATACATCAATCTACTCTCACAGTTTTCCAGCTTGCCTAGAGGAGTCTATGTTTTCTTACCAATAATATTTATTTTGATTAAATGTTTGAGGTGATGGGTATCCCAATAACTCTGATGTGATCACTGCACACAGTATACATGTATCAAAATGTCATATGTAGCCCCCAAATATGTACAAGTATGATACATCAATTTTAAAAAGATGTATTTTGGTCATGTCTAAATTATATGTTATAATAATTATAGTTTCTAAATATGTGGATTAATGGCTATAATCTATTTTGCTTGTTTGTATGTAGGTAAGTTTCTGGGGCTTAATATTCATTTAAAGGTAGATTTCATAGGTTTAAAATATATAACACAAACTCTAAAGCAATCATAAAAATAACAAAACATTATGGCTAATTCAACAAACGTGATAAAATGGAATTACTGAAAATTCGATTAATCAAAAAAAGTGCAAAAATAGGAATAACAAACAAAAATAGATGTGACAAAGAGGAACTAAATAGCAAGATGATAAATTTAAATTCAATTACATTAACACTCCCATCAAAGTAGATTTCAGAATAAAAACTATAACCATGGATACAGAAGTTCATTTTCTAATGAAAGACGGTTGATTCGATCAAAGAGACAGTAAAAATCTGTTTATGTATATATTAACAGAGCTTCAAAATACATAAAGCAAACACTGATATAATGGCGAGAATAAAGAAATATAATGACAGCTGAAAATTTCCACATTCCATTCTCAGTAATTAATAGCACAGGTAGATAGAAAATTAGCAAAGATATAAAAAAGCTGAGTAACACTATCAAACAACTTGGCACAAAAATTTTATGTAAGTTTCCGACTGAGTTAATGAAATAAAACACATTAATAGGAAAATGTCTAGTCTATCAGAAAAATTAAATTACTCACATATTAAATTACTTTTTTACATAAAAGGAGACAAAAAAAGTATTTCAACAGTTTAGGTTTAACCATCATTTTTCTTTACAGTTCTTCCCTAAACTAATCTATATAAAGGTTTCACTATTATAGATGTGCTTTTTACTGAATCTTACACATGGTTAAGTAAATACTCATCTGTCTTAAAATTAATTTCAAGCCTGTATTATTTATGAAGTTTTAAAAAACTTCATCATGTGAAATATACACTTTGTATCAGAATGCCTACTGTAAAAGGTGAAATATAGAAACTGGAATAGTTATTTCCAATAAATCATGGCAAACACTTGTCTATAGCTTATAAAATATGTTTGAAAATAATTTTACAAAATATCCAATATTTATTCAATTTCAGATGTCATTGATTTTAAATAATGCCATTATTTTATGTTCATCTAGGAAAGAATAAGTGCTTTCAATTAAATTGTGAAGTAAGATCTACCAATTTACCTAAGATGTTAACATGTGAAATGTGCATGTGTCCTGAGACACTAAATGGGTGTGTTCTGAGATGTTAAAATGTGACTAGATGTGGCTTTTAAAATCTAAACCTAAAACCACATCTCTAAAATAAATTTTGTGTGAACTAAATTTAGACTGTTGAATCACTTAAACAGCTATTCCAGACCTAGTATTTCTGGGGAAATTTATAAATACTCTGCCTTGAATATTTGAAGAAAGAATCATATTTTCAACCCTTCTGTCAGTTAATAATGGAATAACAGTAAGGAAGTAAAAGGATTACACAAAATAAAAATAATTATTAACTCAAATATTTAATATGTATAAAGCAGTGTTATAGTCCCCCCCAAATCCTTGCTTTGAGAGTTTTTGTTGATGTCTTCATGTCTTCAGAAAGCTAGCAATTCCTTGCACAATGACTCTAAGCAATGAATTAACTCGATTTCACTAATCCAACTGAGGCCATATTTAAACAATGATCCCAATTAGTCATTGATATTGCCCTGAGCTCTTTCATTCTCCAGGGTCTCGCAGATACTGAAACCAGTAGATATTATAAAAAGATGCTCAAAATGCTAAAAATTAAAAATATAAAAATTGTATGACATTGATTTGTATGGTGTATGTATATAGAGGTGTGTATATATGAAATTCAAAATAGGTTATATATTTTAAAGAAAAATAAAACAAATCTATGAATTAAAATACAATGAAGGCAACTGAGCAGAAAAAAATCTGAGTTTTTATGTTGCTGAGCTGTATAATCAAAATTGTTCTATTTCTGAAATTCCCACTTGTTGCAACAATTAAGGAAATATAAAATGTTTAAAAATAATTTCATTAAATTTGAAACATTTTTCTCCAAAGAATATTTTATCTAACATCAGGAATTTATTTTAATAATGAAAATAATAGTAGCATATGTTCTAGCAATAGCCATTTACAGGTGTCTTATGATAAACTATTCGAGATTCTATTCTCTTTATAAACCATTAGGTGAATCTTATATATATGTCAGATCTTAGGCAGTTAATAATATAGAACAAATTATCAGTAAAGCAATTTTTTCCTCTAGGTTGCACCATTACATACTGGACTGCAAACTCCTTTAGAGTACTATTCTTTAAAGCTTTTTATTAAGCATACATTTTAAGTATATGCAGATATTATTTTTAGTACAGATGTATAAGCAGTTCACTCATCGAACTTGCATGTAATTTGATCCTCCACTTCTGAATCTTATAAACCAATTTGGGTGACTTACCTTATCTTTTCTTTGCTTTTCATCCTGGTATACAGTCCAGTGTTCTCCATCATTGCTGTAAGCCAGTTTGTAGGAACCAACGAACTGTACATGACCAAAATCTTTAGCTCCTTGTGTAATGATGCCAGTTACTTTGGTAGGAACAAGAAGATCCACCTAATAAAAAGAAAATACATTCTTTAAATGCAACAACCATGTAATACATTTGCAAGTCTTTTGATCTCAACAGAGTAAAACCACATATATCCTAAAACTAAAAATCTGCCTAGTTATTTGTATTATTGAACCAATGACTAAGTCTATTATTGACTTATAATTTTGATATTGCCACTGGGTTAATGTAGTCCAAGACTCCTTGAACAACCATTTTTTACCATTTTAAAATAAAATCATGTTTAAAAATAATTTCACCAAATGATTTTATATTAAGCTGATTCATCTACTTGTGCAGGTTTTTTTTTTTTTTTTTTGGAACTGAGATAGAACAGATCTGACTGGGTTGACCTTCTTGAGATTGATCACTGCCTCCCAGAACTTTACTAATAATTCAGTTTTCTGATTTTATTGATCATTGCAATAAAAAGCCAAATAGCACTGTAGATATGTATACATCAGGAAGAAAAATAGTATTAGATTTTCACAACGGAACATTAGTCAATCCTGTTTCCATAAATTTTGATCAATTTAATAATATATAACTGAGTAATAGTGATCGTTTTCCAGTGAAACCCCCTTTTAGAAAACTACAATTCTAAAAAGGTTGAGGAGAAGGCAAATATTCTTCAAAAATGAAGAAGGATTAAACATATGCATTCCTGACTTGTGGAGTCTATGCTCATAATGTGTTCATCTCTGCAAAACACATACTTTAAAGGCTATGAGACCCATGGGCATTCAGTAAGCATTAAAATCATCAAAATGTAATTGAAATGTAAAAGATAGGAAATATTTTCATGAAATAATACATATCTAGAACAGTTCAATGCTTTCCCTCTTTGTTCCCTAATTCATTTCTGTATTTTTTACATCTTATGTTAATTTTTTAACTTTATTTTCTAAGTGGCCAACTCTTGTAAGATCTTTATCTTTCATGTTTATGTTCCTTGATCTAAAGCTTCCTCTCTCTTCCTGCAATAGCCACTTATTTCCACCTATTTCCTATGACTAAGTGCTTTGCTACATCCTTGATCTTATCGTCTTTAACTGTCATGATCCCATGTGTGATCCTGGTGGTTTCAACCGCTGTGTCCTTTTGTTTCTATTTCAGGTCCTCTATCCTGTGAGATGTAAGGTAGCTACAAATAGATAGTCATCGGTCAGATACAGGCCATAAATGAGAAGCGAGAGCTAGAGAGAATGAATAAAATAAGGCCATGTTTGGTGATACAGAGGCCCATTAATAAAGGTATGAAACAGTTTACAATGTGTCACACCCTGTGAATATACATTTTTGAATTTATATGAGCTTTTCGTTACTTTTTTGGGACATGTGTTAAAGACTGTAGACTCAACTTTGGTGATGGATTAAGACAAAAGACTACCTTTAATGCTTTATTAAAACATTTTCAAAAATCAAATTTTTTGGCTATTTTTCTAAACATGTATTACATTATCTAAAATGTTTTGTGTGTCCAGCAGTAATGCAGGATGGAAAAACTATGATATCCTGGGAAGGAAATGATTGTTGTCTCACATCGTGCTAAGTGTTTTCTTGTATGTCCTCATATAATTCTCCCAATAACCATGCAAGAGAGGATATTAATTCCACTTTACAGTTGAAGAAATGAGTATCAAGAGATGTAACACAATATGGTGTGTGATCCAAAAATAACGGTGAATAAAGAACTATCACAGATTCAAATCAAAGGTCCACCACACGTAGAGATTCTTAGCATAACAGATCAGTCATTGATTTTCCCAGTGAGTGATTACTCATTGATCATTTATATTTTCACTCAATAATTTCTTTCCACTCTCTGTGCCTCCTTCAGAAATGTCTAAAGCATCACCACAGTTGTCAAACTGACAGCAATTTAAGTCAAACAAAAACAATCCTGGATTTATAATATTAGTAAAGCCCTGTGTTTTATCATGAATTTCCTCTCTGCTCTTCAGCTGTCTGGGCTTTAAAATATAGATTGCTTTTGTTGTCCTAAATCCAAACCTAATTGAGCAGAGACACAGGGCAAAGCTGCTCTTCTTCAAACTGTGCTTAATGCTGCTGGGACTCGATAAATGGGTTTAAGAACTGAGTCAGTGTTTTGCTATCACAGGCAGGTAAACACACAGGAACTCAAACAGTGTCACCAAGAATACGATCACCTTCAGGCTGTATTCCTCAGGTCCTAAACTTCTGTAAGTCCTTAGCTAAGATGATGCACTGAGGAGTCTTCTAACGTCCCCTTTTCTGTGGTATTTTTTAAAGTCAGCTGGGTTTCCTTCTGGGTGGAGATGTTTTCTCCTTAAGTTGTGTGTCTTGGCTCTTTCCAACAGATATGTTTTTCTCCCACTCTAACTGCTTCGCTTCTACAACATTTTTTTTTTCTATCTAGAAATGTTTTTCTTTTTTGTTCCAGTTAAGCCAGCTCCTCCGCTCAAATAGTCAGCAATCTGTTTCAAGCTGGATTGTGTCCTAAAATTTGCTACATTAAACTTAGAGTACTAGGCCTAAGCAAACCTTCTTTCAGTACAAAAATAATCAGCAACTCACAGTGAACATGAGGTTGCTGAAAGAGGGCATGTACAAAACTCACCCTGAGAGGCACTCAGACCACATAACCCCAGAGTTCGGCATGAAGAATGATTCCAGAAAAGCCCGTTCCTCAGGACCTAATGCTTGCTCCTGACCTAGGACCACTCTGCCCTCTTCAAGATCTTCAGGGCGAAAGCTGACCTGCAAATATGCTGGACAAAATAAGTTCTGCTCTTTTAGATCCTCACCTTCCAAAGTTTGGCTAAAATAGGGCAGGTTATTTAGGGCACTGAGCTGGCTCATGGGAGATATTTGGCTTCATGCACTGCATGCTCATGTCTGGATCTGCCTTAAATGTATCTTATATGTAACAGGCACTCAATGAACGTTTTGCTGAATTGAGTTGGGACTAGTTCCTAAGTATGTTCTATGGACAAGAACCAGTTTATGGCTGTGAATGTCACTATGTACCAGAGCAGAAAATTCTAGCTCCTTTCTTTAGTTTTTCTATGAGGATTCTTTGACACAGTGTCAAGGAAATACAGTGTCACTGTGGTATCCATCAATTTTTACTGAGGAAAGCAAGTAGCAAAAAATCCTCTCCAATCTTAAGGAATTTGATTCTGTCAGCCTACTCTAATGGAACTGGGTGGTTTGGGATCCCAAATTGGCTCAAGGCTGTTGGACACAGTGCTTTACCTCTCTACCTCCCAACTTCCTGATCTGAGAAATGAGGATAACTATTCTCATAGGACTTTATGAGAATAAGATGATTTAATATTTATTGTATGTACAGAAGTATGTATAGCAGTATATAGACTACAATTAGTTCTATGGAAGACTTTGGTAACATGATGAAATAAATAAATCTGAGGGAAGAATTTAATATTTGTCTCAGAATATCTTGATAAAAGGAAATGGTAACAGGAAAAATTGGTGACTAGATTGTTCTAGAAACAAGTTCTGGATTATAAAATATTTTGTTCACCATCTCACCATACAAAAATCTCACCATACAACAATCATTAATTTACCTTTACTTAAAGTAGGCAAATTTTGAAAAACCTGAAATTCCCATTTATGAGTGAAATAGTTAACTAAAAATAATGTAGCAGGCTTGGGATGGTGGTTTACACCTGCAATCCCAGCACTTTGAGAGGGTGAGGCAGGCAGATTTTTTGAGCTCAGGAGTTCGAGACCAGCCTGGGCAACATGGTAAAACCTCATCTCTACAAAATTCCAAAAACTAGCTGGGTATGATGGCATGCACCTGTAGTCCCAGCTACTTGGGAGGATGAGCTGGGAGGATGAGGTGGGAGGATGGCTTGAGTCTGGGAGGTGGAGGTTTCAGTAAGCTGAGATTGTGCCGCTGCACTCCAGCCAGTGCAACAGAGCCAGACCCCATCTAAAAATAAATAAAGTAAGAAATTTTATATATTATTCATCTCTACTTAAATGCTGATTGTGGTACAATAAAGATATAGTTCTAAATAATATTAAAAGGGAAAATAGATTCCAAACCTGATTAAATTATTTATTTCACACTAAGAGTGAAAACCAGGAGGGATACTTATGGAGAAAGAATTAAATGATTCAACAGTAAACAAAAAAGTATGGCATGAGAGTTCTGTGGGAATATAAACTTTTTTGTTGTAAAACATCCTCTAATGTTTGGCAAGGAGTAAATATTTTTAGAGTATGTCTAACTTAGACAAATGGCATAGAATTCTGAGCATTTGTTAGAGGAAGTTAAAGATAAACTACATTTCAGACATCTGCACAGCACCCTGATCACAGTTCCCTGGAAAAAGATGGGGCAGACTGGAAAATTAACTTGATTTTCGTGGAGACATTCTTGAAGGGGTGAGGACAGTGAAAAGTGATACAGATAAATAAGTATGCAAGAAATGTGAACACAGGCCAGTTTCATCACAGAATTGTGCCATCAGCTGCATCTAAAATGCTCTTATTTGTGCCTTCCTATCATTCATTCTGAGTTGTGTTTTTTATGACTTCATAGAGTTTGTAAAATTAACTCACTAAGCAGAAATAACTTTGAAACTAATATGGTTAACTTGCATAGTATTTGAAAACTGACTTACAGACAATGTATTTAGATAACATTTGGTTTCAATAAAGAAATTTTTACCTTAACATTACATGAAACAATTGTAGTTAGTCTCATTTACATTTAAGACACATAATTAGTTGTACTTGGTATTTGGACAATATTGTTGGTTATCAGATGTTGGCTACACTTGTAGTCCATATTTGTAGACCAATTAGTTAATGTGATTAATAATCTGAAATTTTTAGCTTCTGTATCTGATTTGATCTAGTTCTGATCTAAAGTCCAGAATCTTAAAATATGATTGAGGCCTGATAACACAAACATTCTAGCACTCATTATAACATTCTCTCCTTTACTAAAAAAAATTTAATTTTCAACATTTTAAACATTTAAAATAGCAATTGCTTTACTCATGTCATATATTAAAAATATGATAACTAAAACAAAAAAAAAATCATACCATGAAATAATCTTTCAAAGGATGAAGTTTTCTGTTGTATTGGTGTGTTATGATATTTTTTCCACCTGTAAAACCATGTACAACACATGTATGGTGCAATAAACGTATGTTCTAAGCTCATGTGATCATTCAGCTGTGAGTTTTGTAGGACACCTGGCATACTGTAGACATTCCAAATATACAGGCATCATCTGCCTGAATACAAAATTGAGATAATTTTGTACTTAAAAATTACCCGCAATTACAACATGAACAATGCCATATGTCAATATGAACTACAACCTATGATTGTTGTCAATTTATAACTATTAATTTTTGAAAGGATTTATTTAGAATCATGCAAGTAGTTTAACTGCAGATTTTAAACTGAGAATGGGAGGTAACATGGTAATTATGAATATTTTATATTTAACATTTTAAATTTTAATTATCTTTTTCATTATGAATAAGATATATGCTCTGTAGAAAAATTTATTAATAGAAAGATTAAAACACAAATCTGCATTATTATGAGATATAATCAATGCTTCCCTTACCAATTCAAATATGTTTTTGTACAAATTTGTTGCTCTTAGCATTTGAAAAAATATTGGTTACCAGACGTTGGTTACAATTTTCATCCATATTTACAGGCAATTAATTTACTCTTTGTTTCTTACTATTTCAATAGTAATTATATTATTAAAATATTTTTATGTTGTTATTTTTAATATATAGCATTTATTGATACCTAATATGTCATTTTAAGGAGTTACTACAATCATTCACTTACTATAAAGCATTTACTCCCTCCATCCTCAATTTTCCCATTAAAATTAACATTCCCATACAATCTTAGTTCTCTCAATGTGGGCCACATATCTCTTCATTTCTACACCATAAATTCAAATAATTAAGGTTACTTGGTCAAATAAAATGATTTTAAAAATGAACAAAAAAGGCTTTTTAAACATAAAAGTAATAAACACATACTGTGAAATTTTTAGTTTGCACAAAGAGACATAAGGAAATGCATTTGAAATGAACTATAATTCTACTATACATGGTTAACTCCTGTCAACTTTTTAATATTCATATTTTTAGACATTTCCTATTACCATATGTCTTCATAAAGTTAGGCCACATTAGGACAGGCTTGGTGGTTCATGCCGTCATCCTAGCACTTTGGGAGGCCCAGGAGGTCAGATCACCTGAGGTCAGGAGATTGAGACCAGCCTGGACAACATGGAGAAACCCAAAAATACAAAAATTAGCTGGACTTGGTGGCTGGTGCCTATAATTTCAGTTAGTTGGAGGCTGAGGCAGGAGAATTGCTTGAACCCGGGAGGTGGACATTGCCATGGCCAAGATCATGCCACTGCACTCCAGCCTGGGTGACAGAACAGGACTCCGTCTCAAAATAAATAAATAAATAATAGCTCATATTACACATGCAGTCTTATAATTTGTATCTTTTCACTTACGATGGATATTTTTACATATAAATAATAATTACAAATAATAATTATGTATAATTCGTAATGACTATATAACAATCTGAATTGTATGTGCATGAATGAATATGAAAATTATTTAACCAATCCCTTATTGATGTTCATTTGTTTCCAATTCTTTTATTATCAGAGGAAAAACAGACTCAACTCTCATGTGTATTTGTTTGCCCACTGGTGCAACTGTTTTCTTACAGACACTAAGAACCTGGCATTTGCAATGTGATATACATTGTTTCATTTGTCTTCAGAAAAATGACACTGTTCCATCTGCTATATAAAATAACTTTACACACAATCTCATTTTTAAATAAAATTTTACATTTAAATGCATTTTATTTTTTAAAAAATTGATACATAGCAATTGTACATATTTATGAGGTATCTAGTGATGTTTTGATACATGCAATGTCTAATGATCAGATCAGGGTAATTAGCATATCTATCATTTCAAACATTTATCATTTCTTTTTGTTGGGAACATTCAGAGTCCTCCTTGTGGTTACTTGAATCCATGTAATATATTATGGTCAGTTATAGTCATATGACAGTGGTATAGAAAACTAGGAATTATTTCTCCTGCCTAGTTGTAATTTTATTTCCTTTATCCCATCTCTCCCTAACCTCCCATCCCATCTACTTTCCCAGGCTGTAGTATCCTCTGTTCTACTTTTTACTTCTATGGGATCGACATTTTTTAGCTTATACACAAGTGATAACATGTGTGCTGTTTAACTTTCTGTATATTTTTGGCAAACTGAAAGTGGCATTTTTATTTAATTTACATAAATGTCACTAAGTGGCGTTTAATGTATATTTTCTTAATTGTTCAGAGTCACCAATTATATATACATATAGTCTCTTTCATGTTCTTGTCTACTACCTATTGGATTATAAAATTTCCTGTTGATTTTTAAGAATTATTATATAGTATCATATGTGATTTCTGTTATATTCATTGCATTTTTTTTCTCATTTGCTATATCACCTAATTTTATTTTTAACACAAGTTTTCAACTTTACTATACTCAAATATATCAACTGCTGTTTTTCTGATTGCATATTTTTGTGTGGCTAAAAATATAATTTACTTGATTAGATGAGTTAAATCTATGATTTTCAATTTTTTTCTGAGTTTTTCTTTCAAGTTTTCTTTCATTCTTTCTTGTTTTTAATGAACCATCTTGGTTTTATGTGTACACATAATGTGATGTAGGATCATAGCATATATATATTTAAGAACATAATTTTTTTCAACACTGCTTGTTTTATAATCTATATCTTATTCGTTTTATTCCCCTACCTGAGTGATTGCTACAGTGTTTACTCTTTGTTCTTGAAATTAATAGTATTAATCATCATCAACCACCAGGATATATTTTGATAAGGGTCTCTTGTATTGCCTTGGACAAACAAAGTGGGTCCCTTCAAGCTGCAGATGGTTTTCTCGGAGAAGACATGCTCAAAAGGTTTTCTTGAGTTATATTTTAAAATATTGCTTCTGCTTCTTTTGGCATCTCACTCTAGAAGGCCTGTTGTCCAAAAGTTGAGTTTTTATTTTTTTCTTATTTATAATATTTTCTTACTCATTCTTTTCATTTATTTTATCTTTTCATTTATTTTCCTCTGCATTCTCAAAGAGTTTCTCCATTCTCTCCTTAATATTATAGATTTATTTTTGGTAATGCAATTTTAACATATATTTTAGTTTATTTCAGGGAAACTGGAAAAATATAGCAACTCCCTCATTATCTCAGCATTAATCTTACCTTTTCTATTGCTCCTCTATTATGTCATAAATAAAAAATATATATTTTTTTTAAAGAGACAGGGCCTTGCTCTTTCACCCAAGCTAGGGTGAAGTACATTATCATGGCTCATTGCAGCCTCAAACTTCTAGCCTCAAGCCATCCTCTTGCCTCAGCCTCCTGAGTAGCTAGGGTCTATAGGCATGCACCACCATGCCTGGTTAATTTTTTATTTTTTGTAGAGAAGGTGTCTTGCTCTGTTGTCCAAGTTGATGTTGAACTCCTGATCTCAAGCAATCCTCCACCCTTAACCTCCAAAAATATTTTTATATATGCTCTTTAAATCTGGTTATTGTTTTTTTTCTGTACTTTTTTTTCCCCACTTTTATAGTTTTTTTTCCATACCTTTAGAAAAATCCCTATCCTTTCTTGTTCTGCACATATAAAAAATAGGACCTAAATTATCTCATTTTCCCTTCCTTTGCTTATCTTGAAAAGAGAGAGAAGAATCCTGGTGTTTGTCACATACCAGCCATATAAGCTCCTCTTTGTCCCATACCACCTATCAAGCAGTTGCAGGAATTTCTTGGGCTTTTTACCAATGCCCAGCAGATATTTAAGCAGTACAGCTTATTTGGTCTAAAGCACAAGCCTCTCCTACTCTTGTTGTTTTCCTCTGAATAGAGAAAATTTATTTTATTTTCTTAATCATTGGAAATCCAAACTTTTGTGTTATTTTTCATTCAATGGAGATTTTGCTGGGATAACTGAACATCCATTGTTTATTTTTCTAATTTATATATTATCACAATATTTTCAATCTTCTCGTCAAAATGTAAACTCACAGGGGTAGACAACTTGGTCTGTGTTATTTGGTGTGTGGCTGGCCTACATGTTTCAAGAAATATGTACTGAATGAATACATATCTTAGGATTAAGTGAGCTAATGTATCCAATGTATATTCAATTCATCTTTGCCACATTTGTATTACTGAAGGTTTATTCTGTCTGGAAAAGGGATTGATGGGGTGTTAGGAAGTCAAGTACTGACTACAGCAAGATGTTTCTGGTTGTAGCAAAATGACCACTGAGCCTCTCGCTTGCTGTGCAGGTTCTAGGTCTTGGCCACTGCTGCTCTGATTCAGATGTCACAGTTGACACATTGTGGTCATAAGGAGACATTGCCCAGAGCCTGGATAGTTACCAACAGGCACCCCAATGCATATAAATTTGTGCCCATACTTCAGGATGAGGGGAAGGGGATCAAAGCCTGCAGCAATCGTGACTCATAAGTTGAATTAGTAAAATAATGTATGTGACTTACTCATAACCACAACATAGGAACACTAAAAATCAGGTATACTTTATCAGCTCCAGGGGAGCTTTCAAAATATAGTTCTCAGCAGTGTTTGAGAAAACTCAACCAGGCTTCACCAAAACTCCATGCATATGAATGAAAGTCCATCTATCAAGATCTCATTAAATCTCAAGTAAGTTTAACAGATAAAAACAGTTCAAAATTATAAACCTAATTAAGAAAAGCATTTGGAATTAATAAGGTGATACTATAAAGATTAAATGTAATGCTCTTGTATTGATTTAAGTCATGACATTTTTTAAAAACTTGAATTTGTCTTTTTAAAAATAAGCAGATATTTATAATATCCTATATGCATTCTATTTTGAAATTGTTTTGAAATAGTAATTAGCAAATAATTTTAGTGATAAGCAACTAAAATTGACATAAAATTTGGTTAATTATCCACTTTCTTCAAGACCCATGTCAGAGAGAATATAAACATTGGAAACTTTTAGGGAAAAGAATCACACTTTTCTTACTGGCTTATTGAAAGTGACTTTCTGCTGAGTTCATAAAAAATAAAATCACCCTGGGAAGGCAGAATTAACATATCTTCTTTATTTGCCTTTCAAGCCTGATTTTGATTAGTCTGGGGCTTTGACTTATTACCTGAATAAAAAATTCAGGGTAGTGGTTAATTGAATTAGTCTATAATTGATAGGATCATTATTAATTGGTTAATGGAGATTTAATACAAATTTTTGATCAAAGAGCATAATGACATCCAATAAAGATTTTTCAGGTACTTTAATTACAGCAGTGCCAATGCAAAATGAAGTAGAAAACACAGACAATTATCAGTAAATAATTTGCATGTGATTTAGAAAACAATTAAATATTTTTAAGTAGGACTTGAAAGAGTTTGTTATTTAGTGCTTTTTGATAATACAGTGCGAATGTTGTGTAGGTAAGTATTGTGTCAGCATCTTTTGGATAGCTAAAGACTCAGTGAACTGGTGATCAGACTTGCATATACTTCAGGTAGCCACAATTTAGTTAATTGTTTACAGGTGTAAAAGCTATCTGAATATATCTTTGACAATTACTTTACTGAATATAATTTTATCCAAAGCATTGTATTTTGTATAACCATTATATATTTTAAAGAGTGGTGTTCCTAAACATAAAACATTTTTATACAAATTTGTGGGTCAATATGTAAAGCTACATATATTTTATTCTGTGACAAATAAATAAATATCATAACTGAAAATATAGATTGGTGCAAAAGTAATTGCAGTTTTGGCCATTAAAATACGGGTAAGACTGCAATTACTTTTGTACCAACTTAATAAAACATTCACCGAGTAAAGTATATTGTAATAGCAAATCACATTGCATATACTAAATATTAGGAGGCCTTTGAAAGTTAGAAAAATTCACAGGACATACAGTGTATTTTTGGGCTTTGTCCTTGCTGGAGGAGCTATGTATTTTATGTTGATATAAAATTTAACCATTCTTAAAATTTGTATATCATCCACAGAGTCCCTTACATCATTTTGTTTCATCAGACCACATGAGCTTTAATTCTAGATTTTTTATTCTTAATTGGATATGTGCATGTTTTACGGTGATTGACTTTTAGGCTAAAACGAAAACAAGAATCCAAAGAAACCCAGATATAACTTTTTTCCCTTTGACCTTATCAAAGGAAGAGGGAAGGCGTGTGGCCTCTTAGAAATTAAGCAGGAGGTAAATGTTTCGAATTGCTTTGGGAAAATGCGCCATCAATGTCAGCAGTCAAAAACAGCCCAGGTCAGCAGAGACTTGTGAAAAGATTGGAGAGGAGAGGAGAGAGAGATGACTCAGCAGGGACAGAACTGCCTGCGGATTCCAGGGTTGAGAGTCACTGACACAGAAAGTGGATTGCCCCAAAGGATGACAATTAAAACAAAAAATCTTTTGTTCAAAGGTCAGAGTATACATACAGTAGGACAAAAAGGAATACGAGTTATTTCCATTCAAATGCGTGGTCTGTAACACTGTCAGCACTATATTTGTATAAGAAGGACAAGAGGCTCCAGCAGATCTTGCAGGACTGTCTAGTCCTCAGCATTTCAGTCATCATAGATTATACTTGTAGTCTTAGAGAGCCTCATTAAAAGCCATGATTATAGACTTTCTCATTGAATACCCATAAAATTAACATGTTTTATCTACTCATATTTACATTAATGTATTTATTGTGTATATATATCTTATCTATATTCTTCTGCTGTTACTGATGCTAATTTTCATATGCTTTCTTCCCAGCAGAAATAAGGAGCAGTTGTTGTATTCTTAAAACTCCAATCTCATCAATCTTCTCCTTTAGGTCCCAGTATCTATTTCCTTAATACAGTTAACAAGGTCTTTGAACTTAATAAATGGTAGAGTATAGAACCAGATGTTGAATGCTGATAAAATCTGAATATAATTTAATGAGTGTATTTTAATTAAGTCCTACAGTACAATGTGGCCTGGGTATTTCTATGATGAAGCCCAAAAACCATATATGGTTATAGTTATAAAGTTCTGGCTTGAATGCAAGCTATATAACTTTCATAAAATATTTTGTTCCTGAATGCATGTGAGCAATAAAATACTTAGACTTTACTTCTTTTGAGAAATAGCACTATGTTTAAGGGACTCATATATATGCCTGTCTCAGAAATTACACAAGGGCTAATTTCTTTCTGCACTCAGCACAAAATAACCTCATATTTAAAAAAATCACATTCTTTATCTCTCAAACTATTCATGCACTGTATTTTCTATTACTATAAAATAGCTCATAAACTACAATCTTAAATTAGGTATGGAATTAATAAATCACTTGAAACAAACTCATTATATTAAACATTTTTTGCATATGTATTCAAGAATTAAAAACTTCTCAAATTATAGCTCACTTAACTGAGGACTCATTTTTAGATTTAAATAAAGAATTTTATAAGACACCTCCATCTGTTGAACATGTTTTACATAACTGTCTTTGATATGTGATGGGAGGCTTCAGGCCCAACGCTGCTGACATTTTAAACACAATTTGAAAAAAATCAGATGTGACATCAACATGAAATAGAAGTATAATTCCTTTTGTAAATGATATTATAAGTGTTTAAGGAACCTGAATTCCAAAGATATTTTTAATGAAGTTCAAACACTGATTTAAACGAAAGAAGAATCTTGTAAAATTAGAATGACACTAAAAGTATAATATCAGAAAATTAATTTACAGTGGAACCAATCAACATGGAAGCATAAGAACAAAAACAGAGGCCAGACACCGTGGCTCATGCTTGTAATCCCAGCACTTTGGGAAGCCAAGGCAGGCAGATCACAAGGTCAAGAGATCGAGACCATCCTGGCCAACATGGTGAAACCCTGTCTCTATTTAAATACAAAAACTAGCTGGGCATGGTGGTGCGTGCCTGTAGTCCCAGCTACTTGGGAGGCTGAGGCAGGAGAATTGCTTGAACCCAGGAGGCAGAGGTTGCAGTGAGCCGAAATCACGCCATTGCACTCCAGCCTGGTGCCTGGTGACGGAGTGAGACTCTGTCTCAAAAAAAAAAAAAAAAAAAAATAGAAACTATCCTCATAAACAACTCACAAGATACGTCTCAAGCTTCTGGCTTATATTAATAGAGGTTATTTTGACATGTCTTTCCAATTACAAATAAATCTGTTACATTTCAAGAAATGCTAAAGTATCTATTAGTTTAGGAATTCGAATATAAGCTATGACATAGAATCTATGTTAAACAGAATCACCATAGGCCCAACATAAAGGACTCCTGAACATCTCCCTAAGAAAAAGAAGACACTCAGAACAGAGGTCACACATATATTAACTGCTAGATTAATACTCTGTATTTTGAAAAACATAGCCTTGAGATGCAGTGCTTCCAACTCTTTTGTAGAGTAACATTTTCTTTAAAAAGTAACAGAAAATGACATAAATTGTCATGTTGACAATATGCTTCAGGAAACAGACATAGCCTTGTTGTCTGGGAAATTGAAAGGTAAACTGTCAAGAATAATTCTGAAATAATGCTTTTTTTTCTGGAGAGCTTTCATGTCACAACAACTAATGTGCTGTATTTTCAAGAAGGAAATAATAATAATCCAACAATAAAGCTCAGGCATTAACGAATGTGTCAAATATTTGTACACTGAGAATGCCTTTTGCTATAGACATTTTAGCAGATATATTTTATTAAATTAAGAACTTTCCTTCCTTCTTTTTTTTTGCAATGAAAAATTTAAAACACGAATAAGTGTATTAGAGTCTATGAAATTATATGTCTCTTCATATTAAGATAATCATGCAGATTTCTTTTTTAATTCATTAATACAAAACCAACACCCAACCAACTGGAGAACTGTGACATTGAGAACACATATGTTACTTACATACATAGCTGGTCCTTGACTTCTCCCCACAGGATATTCAATTCTAAATTGCTTATCGTGTCCTTGATTTTTAAAATACAATGTTATAATTATGAATGTACTCCTAAATAATAATATTTAGTTTTGTCATAAAATTTATAAAAAATTTCATACAGGAATCTTCTGGAACTTGCTTTTAAAACTCAATATTATATTACTAAGATTCAACCAAATGTTTGTTTATAGTTATAAGTTACTTTATTTTTACTGAAGCATAAATTCCATGTGTACATAAATCACAATATATTTTTCCCTTCTTCTGTCATTAGTATTTGATTCTTTCCAGTTTTTGGCATATAAAATCAGTGTGATGAACATTCTTATTCTTATCTCTTGGTAAAGATACCAAAAGTTTTACTTGAAAATATATCTAGGAGTAAGATGTTTTTGGTTGATGAGTATAAGAATGTTTAACTTTACAAGATAAGAATAGTTTTCAAATATGGTTTTGCCAATTTGCACTACCACTATCAAGATATCTACATTCTTCAGCTTTGATGTTCTAACTCGGTGATTGCCATTAGAAGATTTTTTAAAGTGAAAATACTTTGTGCATTTCAGAAATACATTTTCCATTATTAGAAAACATATTTAAATTTTGATGTATTCTATGTACTGATATTCTATTTAAGACTTCTACATCATTGTTCACAAGGAAGATTCTCAATCAAGTTTTTTTCTTGTACTCTGTCCATTTTTGGTGTTAGGAAGTTGCTGTTTAACAAAAGAATTTGTGAAGCTTTACTCTCATTGTCATCTGTACTTTGTGTAAAACAGAATATATATTTTTGAAAGCTATAAAGTCTAATTCAATGTCTTTAATTATGTCTATTCAAGGTTTCTTTTTGTTTTCCCTTACTTTTTATCTTGAACATATATGTGGGTTTTCAACTTCTTTGAGTAAATTTTGGTAATGTTTCTTTTACTATAACAATTTTTACTACATTTTAAGTGCATTGGCATAAAGACGTTTATGTTAAAATTTTTCTACTTAGTCTATACTTCAGTCCAGTTTTTCATAGTGAATTTTTTTTTCTTTCTTTATTCCCTTGGATAATTTTGTCAACATTTTGACCGTTCCATTAGTTTTCTTCAAAGGACCACCTTCTAAATGTAGAAATAAAACGCATTTTTTTTAAATGAATAAAGGTATCCTATTCATCTTTAGAGTAAACATTAAATGCAGGGTGAAATTCGGAAAGAATCTTCTTAAAATCAGATTGCAGATATCATATTCTAACCACCTCTTGTCTAAACACCATACTGAAGACTTTATATAAAACAATAAGAAGAGAAAAGAAATAAGCATATAAGATGAAATAAGAGATAGAAAGTTGCTGCTGTGAGCATGTGATATAGTAGAAAAAGAAAATATTACAAACACAGTTTATAGTGAATAAGATAGTTTAGCCAGGTTAGTTGATACAAGACTGTTATGTGGAAATCTGAAACATTTCTATCCACTAGGCTCATCCAAATAGAAAATGTAAATTTTAGAAACCCATTCACTATAACAAGTGTTTTATGGTACTTAAAGAATGAGCATCTACACAGAGATTGAAGTCCTTAATAAAAAGCAATTTTAACACCTTTGAATAACTTAACAGAATACCTAAATAAATGAAAAAAAAATAACATACAAATGAGGAGCCTCACTATAAAAAAATGACATCCATTTCCTCTAAAAGTCAGCATATTTCTCCAAAATTCTGAAGGAATTTTGTTTTAAAATGTGCTGAAGTGATCTGAAAATCCAAAGGAAAAATTGAAGGACCAAGAAAAACCTAGACAATTTGTTGCATAGCTGGTGGTGATAACAGGGTGAGGGACTACTGCCACCTAAGATGAATCCTTAGAGCAAGTAAAGCCATACAATTAAACAGTGATACTGTTATACGGATAGACAAGCAGAAAATCAGAAAATCATAACAAAACAGACACAGAAACAGTCATCTGCAAGTTTGGTATGGATTGGAAATGACAGAACAACTCAATGGAAGTTGGACTCAATAGAAGATGCTGCAGAAATTGGCTGTTTATCCAGAAAATGAGTCTTTCTTTTTACCATATCCCAAATTAAATCCCAGTAGGCTAAATCTCTTAAATGTAAAAAGTGAAACTTTAAGTATTTCAGGAGAAAATATGAAAGCTAGCATTTGTGACATGAAGTTGAAAGTAATTTTTAAAGCAAAACATAAAAATGACACATTTTACTATATTAAAATGAAAATCTCCACACAACAAAAACATAGTAAACTAATTAAAAGAAAACAGAGAAGATCTTACAAAAGTCCTAAGAAGTATGATAAATTGTTAAAAAGGCAAACAAACCAATAGAAAAATTACAGACAAAAGAGACATAGGTAACTCAGCAAGTATGAAACTCTCTGTAGGATGAGATATAAATGAAGAGATAGCAAGTTTAGTAATCAGGGAAATAGAAATTACCACAGAATTTAGATTCTATTTCACATCCAAAACTTAAAGTTTCAACAATACTAAGTGTTATGTGTTGGTGAGTAGATAGAGCTACAATAACTCCCAGGCACTGCTGATGAAAATCCAAATTGGCTTAACAACTTTGTAGGACAAATTAGTAATATTTAGTGACACTGAAAATGCACCCGCCCATTGATTCAGCAATTGCACTCCTAGATGTATTTCTGGGATAAGCTATCAGAAAGAGACACATATAATAAAGTTGTCTGCAGCATTACTGTTATACCAAATAATTGTGAAAAATTATAAAGTCTATGAACAGAATTGATAATTAAATGGGATTAAGATGAATACAATAGAATTATATGTATCAACTTGGAAAAAATCTCAAAAATACATTATTGAACAAACAAGAAAACATTAATGTAAATGAGAAAATAAGTTGCAGATGGATCTGAACGTTTATAGTTCTTAACTTTAAGGTAGCATAGAAAGCCACCTATGGTAGCTGCATAGACATTGCTATCATTAGCTTTTTCTTCTAACACTGCCACCAACTGTCCCATTATCTCCTGGAATGAAGTCTAGGGTGAGGTGTAATGGCTCTAGTGCCTCAACTTGACTCTTCACAGGACAAGAATTCTCTCACCATTTATGATTCTAATGAATCCACAAACCATAGTTTCCTATGCAGCAGCCCCAAAGGGCCAGGTAACAGAGCTCAGAATTTTGATGACATTAATGTCCTGTAGGGCAGACTCTGATCACTGAGAAAGGAAATTGAAAAAAACCCAGTAGATAATATTCTTCTCCCTTCCCACCTCTGACTGCCAGTAACAGCAATGCACAGTGAAACCCTTGAGACCCTCTGGAGTCTCTGAGCAACTCTGCACCTATGTTTTCTGGTGATACTGAAGCCAGTTCAATTACAGACAAACCTTGTATGTATTTTCCTAACTTTTTTAGTCCTGCATTCTTGCTGACCTAGGATTGTACCATCTAAAAATGTTAGCTTAACCTGAGGTGTTTTTGTTTATTTTTGCTTTTATGGTCCCTTTGGCTAGGACAACTATTTATATTGCTTATTATTTACTGTAAAACTGCAATGGGAGCCAAGACAATTAGGTAAAAAAAATTAAAAGATATCTGGATTGGAAAAAAGTAAACCTATCTTTATTCAGATAGCATAATCTTGTATGTAGAAAATCCCAAGGAATTCACTAAGAAATATTAGAACTAATAAAGAAATTCAGCGAGTTTGTAGGATACAAGATCACTATATAAAAATCAACTGGTTTTCTATATCCTAGTGATAAGCAACCCAAAAATGAAATTAAGAAAAACAATTCTACTTCCAGTAGCACTAGACATAATAAAATATGTGAGGATAAAATTCAACAAAGAAAATTCAAGACTCATACAGTAAATACTACAAAGCATTGTTGAAATAAATTAAGGAAGACAAATTAATGGAAAGATAGCTCAGGTATTGTTAAGTATTGTATTGGAGAATATTGTTAAATGCCAATACTCTCCAAATTGATCTACAGATTCAATATATCCCTAACAAAATCTCAACTGGCTTCTTTGTAGAGGCTGACAAACTGATCCTGAAATTCATGTGGAAATTAAAGAAACCCCAAATAGCCAAACAATCTCAGAAAAACTCCGTAAAATCTGATAATTCACACTTTTTTATTTCAAAACTACTACAAAGCTAGAAAAATCAACACATTGCAGTACTGGCATTTAAATATATATATGTATGTATATATGTACACACATATGTATATATACATGTGTATTCATACTTGGAAACAAATATGTATTTGAAATAACTATGGTATAATGTTAACTTTTTTAAAATTGGGGTATTATATTATTTTCTATATATAAGTAAATATTTTTTATAATTTAATAAGAGTATATTGTGAACTCCTGGGGAAGGAATGAAATAATCCTTGTATTTATTTTTGCTTCTTAAGCATTCAGTAGGGGTGAGGAGGGATAGAGTATTTTAAGGTGTCAGTCTATATTTTTCCAGTTAACACTAACAATATGTATTTAGTTTTGGGGTATGACTTAAAAAACACTAAATCTGTGAATGCAAAGTAACTGAGAATTAGGCAACTTCTGAATGTTTTTAAACAATTCTAGCCCACAGTATTGTAACTTTAGGCCAAGGAAAAACTAATGTCAGGACTGTTTAAAATCTAGCATCTTTATTTTTCCTTTTTGCATTTCACATGACCTCTTTTTGTGATCATTTTTATTATTACCATAGCCTTATGACTAACATTAAGCCATTAGTTTTAAAGAAGACATTGCCATCTGCTAGCTGAATTCATTTTGTATTACGTGTTTTCAAATTTCTACATTTCTGCTGCATCTGGCACAAAATAAATATGCAAAAAAACATTGAAATGACAATTTAAGTTATAATATTTTATAATTTGCATTACAAAATTAGGTTTTCCAAAATGACAGCTAGACCTATTCCAGTATAGAAATTATATATAATTATATCCCACTAATGCTATCATGTTCTTAAGTTTTACCGACTAAATCTAACACATGTGCTTTAAAAATTTCTTAAAATTATGAATAACAGTATCAAAATTTAATAAAGTGAATTAAAAAATATTTATTGGCTTCCCAATATGTTCTACCACCCCCTCCCAGCTTTTCTTATATGGCATAATGCCTAGGACAGAGCTGAATTTTCAACAAATTTTATTTTGCTTTTATTTTTCTATTACTTAATGAGGCCAAAATCAATATATCAACTAATAAATCAAAATTAATCTATCAATTTGATACTCATTTGAAACTCAAAAGTAAGGCTCTAAGCATTTCATTAAACAACCTCTTCCCATTTCCTCAATTATTCCATGGCAAATCTCTCCAATTTCCCCTCCCAGGCTTTCCTGAATACTCCTGCCTTTGCTGAAAATTTTGCCTGCTGTCTAAATATTTCCTACTTTCTCTGAGATTTCTAACTCATATTTAAGGGCATAACAGGAGGACCATATATATTAGTAACTCCTTTCCTGGCATCCTCTTTGAAATAGAGTTGACTACTTTTTATATCTCTAGAATAAGACTAATAGTCATTTTGTGTATAATCATAATTGTATTGAGTGCTTATTCATCACTAGGATATGAAATAAGTATTCACATGATTCATCTACTCATCCTCTGAGTTAGTTTCTATTACAGTACAATTTTATGATTCAGAGCCTCAGAGAAACTATGTGATGTTTTCAAAGTCACAGAGCAAGTAGGTGATAGAATAAAGATTTTCCACCGAATCTGTCTGGTACATGTAGGGCCATTGTGCTGAACTGTTCAAGTTGGACCCTACAAAAGGGCTCCTGGTAGATGGAGCCTCAGTCTGTAAGCCTCAGTCTGTGTTCTGTTTCCCAAGTTGTACATTCTTGAGTGGCTGCAACAGCAGCACCGAGGAAAGGGACTCATTTTTCTCACTGCTCTCCCCCAGTGGAGGTACTTTTTGTAAATTATTTGCTCTGAGTGAAAAGCCTTTTTATAAGTGCTTTGAAGGAACCATATGAACTAGTGTGGGTTTCAGTCAGGTTCTAGAACCTTTGCTCCCTACAATCAGTTTGTAGTCTCTTTAGTACATCCCTCCACTATAGTATGCATCACATTGTGTTTGCAGTAATCTGTTTGCAAATGCTCGTCCTCTGCTAGATTTTGTGCTCCTTGAGTGCTCCAATCATGTTTCTGTCATCTTTGTTTTTTTAAAACTTACTGCAAAGTCTGTACATATCAGGTATTGGTAAACACATTTATTAATTAAATAGGTCGAAGAAATGAAAGAGATTGGGTCAGGAACAGAAGTTGAAGTTTTTTTTGTTGTTTTTTTTTTTGAGACTGAGTTTCACTCTTGTTACCCAGGCTGGAGTGCAATGGCGTGATCTCGGCTCGGCTCACCACAACCTCCACCTCCTGGGTTCAAGCAGTTCTCCTGCCTCAGCCTCCCAAGTAGCTGGGACTACAGGCGTGTGCCACCACGCCCAGCTAATTTTTGTATTTTTAGTAGAGACAGGGTTTCACCATGTTGACCAGGATGGTCTCGATCTCTTGACCTCGTGATCCACCCACCTCGGCCTCCCAAAGTGCTGGGATTACAGGCGTGAGCCACCATGCCCGGCCCTGAGGTTTATTTTTAAAATATAGCACGATCAACTTTTCTTCACAGATAAACAGCAAGAACAAATTATGTGTAAATATCCAAAGAAATGAAAAAGATCTGAGACAGAAGTTTTAAGGTGGAGTATTAAGAACCTCACATTCCATGGCACTGTGAATTTGGCAGCATTGTGCAATATAAATTTTGTCAGGAAATGATTAAACTTAACAAGAATGACTTTAATGCCTTTTCAGTAATGCACAATGAGGAAAAGTTCCCCAGATTCAAAGAGTAGTAATGAGAACCAAAAACTCAGAAACTATCCAACAGGTGGAAGGACAGTGCCTTTCCTTTTTTTTTTTTCCACTGTTCATTCAATCTGAGTTTAAATCAAGATAAAGAGCATGGAAGTGACAGCTAATGACAGCCTACAGGAATAGGAGTGGGTTAACACAGCCAGGTGAGAAATGAGTATATAAGGATGTAGGGACAAGTAGAAGAAACTAGAAGAATATAAAGTCTGATGTCAATTTGCCAAGTATCAGAGTCAGGAGGCTAAGGGAGGGTATGGTTTGGATTCTCTTGCTAGGGCTGGAAAGGTAGCCTATGCAAGTCTGAACTCAGTATTAACTGAAGAGGCCAGGCCAGAGGAACAATAGATACAGGATAAGAAAGAGAGGCTAAGTCAGGGAAGTTGGTTCAGAATATCTTGGGAAATAGGATGTTAAGAATGACTGATTAAATTTCAGGGACCCAACAGTGACGAAACTCAGAAGAGATGCTACAGAAAGTTGCAGAAATCAGAGAAGTCCAGCAAGGCATGCTCTATAGGGTATGTGTAAAATTGAATACAGTGTGTGTGTGAAAGAGAGGATATGGGATGGGGAATATAAGTGGTTTTCGAAATATATGGCAAAAAACAACAGGTAAATTTCTAAGTACACAGACACTATGTCATGGTACAGTGACGTGGGCATAAGAGTATGTCTTCTCAGTGGTTGGATTCTTTTCTGAGGCAACATTGGTGAGGTTAAATTTGAGAAAGGATGGAATATCATTCAGGGAATCAACTGGAAAAACAAGTAGAGTTGTGGTCCAAAAAGGCAAATCAATAGTGCAGCAAATAAAAGCTACGTATGGTGACAGACAGAAACAGCAATTCTAACGACTGACTCAGAGTTTATATGGCAGGGCTTTTAATGTCCACTGTCTAGGACTCTGGGAGGTGAACCTGAAAGTATGCATAAAGTATTGCGTCTGGAAGTTTGCAGAGCAGGAAGACAGGGAGATCATTAAGTTGAATTTGATCTACATGAACAAAGATCTGAGGTTCCTGAAAGGTTGGGCTGCACTGGATGTCATCTGCTTCACCACTGTTCCTGGCATAAAATACAATCCATTCACACTCAGCTCTGCCCAGGACAGCTTAGGCACTTTGTTGAAGGAGAGTGGGAAAGCAGAGTTTACCTGCATGGATAATATGCTATAGCATTAAGCCAGGATAGCATATGCTATATGCATGCACACACATATATGCAAACATACATCACACCATACACAGACACACAGACACACACACACACACACCCTATACACATGCACACTGAACATGCACAATACGATTTCTACAATTTTTAAATTTCCTGGATTCTCTTTTCAAATCTTCCCTTGATTCCTTCCTTTTTACATTTCAGCCAGATATATATATATATATATATATATATATATATATATATATATATATATATATCTGGCTGAAATGTAAAATCTTTATATATATATATATATATATATATATATATATATATATATATATATATATATATAAAGTAAGAGAATGGAGAGGACTCCTTCCTTCCACTTGGTGCCTCTAGATACTTTTCATGATCATTTTACGTATATTTCCTTGCAAACTGATTATAAACCAGAGGAAAATAATCAGAAATAAGTGTAATTAAAATCGCTCATGATCAATATGAGGCATTGCACTAGATCTCTGTTCTAGCATAATGATTTCTCTAGTTTAGCAAGTCTTGGTAAGGTATACCTGTTGGGAAAAAAAATGTGTATTTTTGTATGAAATTTTGTTTGGACAAAATATTCTTTAAAGACTAACTCTTTTCTTTGCTCTTGGTTGTAAATATAAAATTTTTACACTTCATATTTTTTTAGTGTCAGAATTTAATTGAATTTAATTGTGGTGTCTGTATGTTGGTACAGTGCCCAGAAAGCTTTGGGAATGGGTGGTTTTGTATACTAGAGTAATAAATAAGGCCAAATACCCTCTGTTCTAAAATGTTATCTTGCTTATCTCTGTTTCTGAAATAAAATTTTGGTACAAAGAAGAAACATTCACAACTTACCTTTGTAAAATAAGTTAACTGGCTTTTATTCTATATCTGTCTGAACCCTCTTGTTGATTGTTTTATTTATTTTGCACAGCACAAGCTATGCTAGGTAAAATTATTTTTAAATTCATTATTTTTATTTACACAATTTAAAATCTGCTTTTCTTAGTTGTGTGAATAGGTTTGCACTGCTTTTTTAGATATTAAGATCTGACTTGCTTTGGGTCACTCTGACGTTGGAATTCATGCATTTTTTTACATTTTAGTGAAACATAAAATTTCCTATTAAAAAGTATAGGATTGCAATGTAAAACATGAAACTAAAACCTGAAAAACAAGGGTAAGTCTTACTGAGAAAAGTGAAGGAGCGGTTAAAATTTAGAAATAAGCATGGATACAAAGTGTTCAGCACCACTTCGTTTAATCTAATAAAAAGGGTATAATTAACCACTTCAATAATAAAAGCTAAAGCAATAGCTTGTTTAAAAGAGCTCAGTCATCAAGTGCTCCCCGATACTTGCAAAATTTCTTATATTCTTGTATAGTGATAAAATTCCAAATAATCAAGTTGTAGTTTATCTAACAGAGTTTCTTTTATCATATGCTTTATGGTATAGAACTAAAGCTAGCAGATATGGATTTAAACTCGAATTTGTTATGCATTAGCTTGGCGACCTTAAGTTAATTAACTTTCCTGAACCTCAGCTGTAAAACGAGAGGCATTACTTAGAAGAGTTTGAGGCTTCTTTCCATTTGAGAATCTCCATGCTTCATTATGCGGCATGTAAACTCATCAGTAGCAACTACCTCTGTTCAATTTGTTTTTATACTCTATTTATCCAAGCATCAATCCAGTATTTATTGATTGTCTACTCTGTACTAGGCACTTGGATTACTAAAATCCCCTTGTGGGGTCTGGGTATAGTGGGAGAAACAGACTTGTGTATGCAAATATTGTAGCACAGAGGTGAGGCCCCTGCAGGCATAAGAACAAAGTACCTGTAGAAGGGACAGACAGCAGAGTCCAGGCGAGCCTGAACATTGAAGGATTACTAGAAGCTAGACAGTGGAGAAAAGAGGAAAGGGCATTTTAGACCAGGAGACATGCACTTGCAAATGTAAAATATCTTGAAGGGCCTTCATGGTTTGGAGAAGAAGGAGAATTTCCATGAGGCTGGAGCACACAAGAGAATAATCATGGGAGAAGGAGGTTGGAACGGAAGGTTTGAGTGAATTTGGGAAGGGACTTTCTTAGTAATGCGCTATGATCAGGAAGCTAAGAAAGTTACAGTCTAAGAAATGGAGATTTCAACTTAAATGTGCCATATTAAAAATGAAGGTAATTAGGTTTTCACCATATATTCCGCTTGAACAAAGGCTTTAACCTCTCTGGACTATAGGTTCTTTGTAAATGTGATCATTAGACTTTCCCAAGCCTCCTCTCTAGCGTCATGTTTCTGTTTTTCAATCTTCTTATGTTTATCTCTAAAACTGTGCAGTTTCTGGTTATAAATTGTTGTGTAGGCTACCTTATTTGCAAATAGCTTGGTTTCTCATGTTTCAGTCTCCATAACATAAAAGTCTATTACCAATACATAATTTGTGAGTTTGAGAGAATGCATTCGGGTAACATTTAATATCTTTTTAAAATGTGGCATGCCTTCATATGGTATAATGTAAATTTAAATATTTTGATTTAGCCAGACTACCAAATAGTGTTCTATCTTTAATTTCTGGTGACATTAGTATGCTGACTTTTTAATGTTTACTATTTGTCAAAATAGGTAGCCAATTTCTCACCAGCAGGAGAAATCTACATCACCTTTTAGGTGTGCTAGAAAATGCAGCTGCTAAAAATCAATTTTCTATTTCTGAAAAGTGCAGATCCTTTGTGTATCTGCGGCTTATATTTCAAAAAGCATTTGCTGCTTACAGCTTAATCTTTTAAATGGTCACTGCAATTTTGCCTCATCATCCATATATATGTCCAGTATATGCAGACTCATCATTTGTGTCCAAACCTCTGTATCTTTGCTATAGTCTCTGAGGAGGAATAGTTACATATTCAAAAGAGACTGAGAAAGATAATGTAAAAATTCTTTTTCATATTTCTTTGGGTTAAAAATCATTTTGTAGATTTTAGAGAATATATATATATATATACACACATATATATAGGTATTTTTAAAAAATCTCAAATAACATTAGTTATTGTATCAATCAGCATCTACTAGAAAGCAAAATGGAACCTGAGCTGAGGCTTCCAACAGGAGTATAGTTAATGTCTATGGAATTCTCTTAGATATGGAATCGTTTTCTGACTATACAGGATGTACTTGTCTGCAATTTGCCTTTTCCCATTGAAAACAGCCTTCCGTTTCAAATCCACACTAAAATTGATCATAAAGGTAGCTTTGTATGTTCTTTCTCATAACATAAAGTGAAAAGTAACTCGACAGCATTAAGGCAGCCAAAATCAACACATCTGTGTGCTGACATTTCCAGTGATTTATGTGCTTATCAGACTGCTCAGTACAATAACACATAATTACAAAATCTACTGACACAAGGAAACTAATCATACTTTTCTGATTCAGGCAACTTCTTTTAGAAAGACAACTGCAAATCAGTTTTATATTTATTAAATGTAAATATGTTTTCATTTGTAATTTTAAAAGTAATTAACATTTTGCTTCCATAAGTGCTAGAGGAAAACAGTCCTCCTTTCATGTTTTTCTCTAGATTTGGTGTTTGTCCCATTTTGCACAAAGCTCATCTGTTCTAGCCAGGAATTGAGTGGAGGAGCTCTCTCGGAGGTGCTGGCACAGGTAGATTCAATGTGTTCTTAGCCATTTATTGCCTGGGTATTCTTGGAAAATCGTATGTTCTCTCTGAGCTATTTCTTCTTCTGTAAGGTAGTCTTCATAACAACTGTCCCTGACCTCCTTATACAACTGCTTGCTGGGTGGAATGAGAGAGGTATGAAAATACTTCCATACAGGTGAAATGCTACACTAAAATATATTTTTGACTAATTTTCCTTTATATCTAGTCAAAACATGTTTGTTCCTAAAGAGCAACATAAACCAAGTCTCCTGGAAATAAAATAATACCACTATAAATATCAATATAAAAGTGCAACAAAGAGTAATAAGCAGTTATATAATGGCCAATAAGGTTAGCATTTCTCAATCCCAGACCAAGAACAAGTACCACTACTTGTAGAATTGCTCAACCTTTCAGTTTTGGAACACTCTGAAAAGAGTATTTTTACACCATTGAAAGATGATTTTAAGGTAAAACAAAATAAAATATTAAGTCTTTTGTTGGCAAAGTTGACAGGGTTATAAAGTAAACTTCTGACTGCTTACTTTGGCTTTCATGTAGTTCAGGACAGTTGAATAAATCTCTCGAAGTGGAATCACAGTTCCTTAGAAATGTAAACTCTAGGAACCAAGCCTATGGGAAAATATAATTCCGCTTCAATTTAATAAGTGCTGACCAAAGAGAAATAGCAACTGCCCCCCATCTGCTCTTCCACATAAAACATTTGTCCCATTAGGTAAAGATCTGGAATCTCCCTGACTTCCTTATTGGCCCCTGCCCCTAACCCCATGTTACTAAGGTTACCTCTGTTCTCAATGTCCAAATGTGAGGCTTTGCTAACAGTGCTACACAACAGAAATAGCTCCCAAATAGCAGAGAAAGTTTGTCCAGAAGAATGTTGTGATTTTTGCTTTGCTGGTTCTGTCTCAAAATAGGTATTGCTCCTTGTCTCCTGGGAAGAGACTATGGAGTATCCCAGGTGGTTCCTTTGGGCCTTTGTAGAATGCATCATTTGAATGAAAGGGGACAAAGGACAGAGGGGAATACAGGAT
The DNA here is from genome assembly GCA_031835075.1 of Saguinus oedipus. NCBI lineage: Eukaryota > Metazoa > Chordata > Mammalia > Primates > Cebidae > Saguinus > Saguinus oedipus. The sequence continues at coordinate 147,314,779 of CM063170.1, forward strand.
GGCTAAAGGGATAAATAAATACATGTAAGAGATATTTGACTAAAGTATGGACTTTAGGTGTGGTGGACAGAGATTGAGGTGGCTCCCATGATCCCCATTTCCCTGGTATTCTCATTTTTGTATATTCTCCTTTCCTGAATGCAGGTGAGATCTGTGATTTGCTTCTAACCAACAGAGAATGGCAAAGATAAAGAAATGTCACTCTCTTGATCATGTTATATAAGCCTCCATCTTAGTAGACTGGAGCTAGAATTTCTTCTAGTTGGTTGATACAGTCAGTTATCATGTTGAGAAGAGTACATGGCAAAGGACTGTGAGTGACCTCTAGGTCTTGGAGGGCAGCATCCAGCTGCCAGCCAGCACAGGGGCTGGGCTGCTCTCACACAAACAAAGAAATAAATTTTGGCAACAATCTGAATGTGCTTGGAAGCAGATTTTTTTCCCCATGCAGTCTTCCAGATGACAATACAGCCCAGTCAACACCTTAATTGCAGCCTTCTGAGGTCTTAAGCAGAGAACTCAATAAGCCAGGTCTGGACTCTTGTCTGACTTCTTACTATGAGTCACACAAACTGTAATACATAGGTATTCTCTTAAAATGCAGCAATTTGTTATACAGCATTAGAAAACCAACAAACCATATTACAAGTGGAAGTAAAAAAGATGACTTGGTGAAATGATTAGTAGTAATGGAGAGATAAAGAAAATGGGTTGGCTGGGCACAGTGGTTCACATCTGTAATCCCCAACATTTTGGGAGGCTGAGGTTGGTAGATTAGTTGAGGTCAGGAGTTCGAGACCAGCCTGCCCAAGATGGTGAGATCTCATCTCTACTAAAAATACAAAAATTAGCTAGGCATGGGGGCGGTCACCTGTAGTCCCAGCTATTCAGGAGGCTGAGATAGGAGAATCGCTTGAACACAGAAGATGGAGGTTGTAGTGAGCCAAGATTGCACCACTGCACTACAGCCTGGGCAATAGAGCAAGGCTCTGTCTCAAAATAAATAAATAAATAAAAATAAAAATAAGAAAATGGGTTAAGTGCAGAATCACAGGGCAACATGAGGAATGGATAGTAAGAGTTTCGCATTATTTACAAAGTGTAGCAGACTGTATTTGTAAATGGAATGTGAAGCACACTGCTGCACAGCAATATCTTTACAGTACAAAGTCATTTCAAATTATGCCGTATTTTTTAGACTCTGAAACTTTCCTTCCTCTTAAACATGTATATTATTTGCTTCTTAACTGTTTATTCCTGTACTGGAGGTTTCATTTTCATAGCTTTGTTTAGAATCCCAATTATCACCTGGCCTATTCCTACATCTTTTCCTTACCTGGTTGAACTGCAAGAAACTCCTTTTTTCCAACAACATAAATAGTAAGGTCTGACATTGTAAAAGTCCTCTGTTATAAAGAGGAAGACTATAATGAAGTAATTAAATCTTTTTTAATTAGAAAAAGCTAGATGTACTTTCTGGTAACCAATCTCTATCTTACTATATCTGCCTCATCGATTCACCATCTGCTTCCAAATTTCATCCAACAACATGTTTTCCTTCTATGATTACACCTCTTACTTTCACACTTTTATTCAATTCTACATGAACTTTCTGAAAGTTAACACATCCATTTCCTCAACACTGTATGCACAATCTTACTCTCTAGGCTATTAATTGCAAATTAGTCTTGGTCATGATTTAAGCAGCATAGAGAACATAGTATGCTGGCGACTTGATACTGATGGCACTGGGAGCAAGGAGAAACATTTGGGCTGTATGCAATCATGCTCGCCATTAGAAAGAGCATCTTTTAGGATGCTGACATATCCATGGACTACCTGCCACCCTTATCACAGGCAGAACTTGGAATGTCCTCCCTGCTCTCTTTCCTTCTGCTGTCTTGGTTAGAGACATCTATTTCCCTAAAGCTCCTCCTGGCAGAGTATATTCAGATCTTCTGCCTTGATGAATCTATTTGCTATCTATGTTTGGAAGATTTGTGGAGTCAGATAATTTCAATTTTATGCTCTGGAATCAATCAGTTGGCCACTGGAGGTTTCAAAATCTCCCTATGTGCTGCACATCCTTATGTGGTTAGATACACTTCTTATATTCTAAACCAGTGGTATTCAAGAATGCCTTAGTTATGACCTGTTTTTGTAAACATACATCATATTCCAATGATTCAATCATCCAAGAACAATGGTAGATATTAAGAGCTATTGTAACTGTGCTACATTTCCAGGTGGCATTCCCATAATGGCTATAAAAGCATTTACAGGTAGATTGTATTGAAAGAGTATAATAATCGTGTTCAGAAGTCTGTTTTATGAATTCTTTAGATTAAAAATCTATGTTCAGTCCACATATACCAATAAAGAAAATACTGATCCAGTAATTATCAGGTTTAGACAATATACTTCATGGATCTTCATAACTAAAACTAAATGCTCCCTTAATTTTCAAAAGCAGCTACATAATACATGGCCTACTGCAATGATGCCAATGAATGGTTCAAAATACTGGCATAGACACTGATTAACAAAGTAGCAAGGAAGAGAAGGCGGCAAGCAAATAAACATCTGGAAACAAAATATAAACAATCAGCAATGGTTTAAATTAGGCTTATTACCAGATTATTAAAATTATGTTCATAGTCAATTCCAGCTTTAAGTTACTGTATCAGTGAAAACACTGAGATATCTGCACACGTTTCAGTATTTCACTATTTATTTCAAACAAATCACAGCATGAAGTAATGAAAGGTATTTTATGTAAATCTATTAATTTTAAAGTTACAGAAGTATTATTGTAGACTAGCATATTATTATAATGTATTATATTCTGAGAGTTGTGACCATAGGGTTATTTTTTAAATGAGATCATTTTATTAAGTAAAGATTATTTACTTTATCTTCTGGATTAGTAATATGCAACTATAAAGTTTTTAATTTTTGGTTCAGATTAAGTGTCTATCCAAGATACTGCTGGATACTACTGTATCAGATACTGATGAAACATCTGTGGAAGCACTAGTCACTATTGTGGAAGATTCAATTTACCTAAATAAGAAAAAAGCCATAAAATACTCAATACAAAACATAAGAATAGATAATTCCATCAAGGAAGGAATAAAAGAGTCGAATTAGTAATATACTGCACTTTAAACAAAACCTTAATTACTGTAAGGCAATTTTTTTGTTTTATTTATTCATTGAGACATGGTCTTGCTCTGTTGTCCAGGATGGTGTACAGTTGCCCAAACACAGCTCACTGAAGCCTCAACCTCCTGGGCTCAAAGGATTATCCTATCTCAGCCTCCTGAGTAGCTGGGATTACAGACGTAAACCATTATGCCTGGTGAAGGCAATATTTCTTGATGTTATAAGAGGCATGCTCCCTTTGTTGAATATAGAGATTATACATCCTTAATATTATTTAAAAATTTAAATAAATCTCATGATTTAAAAAAAATTGAAGTAATTTGACAAAGTGATGTTTTATTTATAAACCACACATACTTTCTTCCATTCTCCATTAAAACAAGAAGGCCTTGGGGTCCACAATGTTTCCCTATCTGTATTCTTACCTTTGTTCTATAAATGACAGCCTTTAATCACATCAAGGAAAGGCTGAAGAGAATTTTAGAGAATAGATACTGAATCTCATGGTCTACCTACCACAAGATAGCCTTCTTAAATTCTAAACCAGTGGTATTCAAGAATGCTTTAGTTATGGCCTGTTTTTGTAAACATACATCATCTTCCACGGAATTTAAATGTACACAATGGTGAGAGTTGGACCACTCAGACTGACTGATAAGTGGGTGAGCCTGTCCCAAATTCATTTGTTGAGCTTTCCTCTCTACCCTCTCTAGCACCCACTCTGTACCCAGGTCTTCCAAGGCAATCTTGAGCCTCTGAGAAATATAATTAGAAAACAACCAATTTAAAATATCTGTTATCAATTCTATCATTGCTCATATTACAACCGCCTTCTTTTTCTGCTTCACTTTTTGGCCACTGTGGTCCCTAATGCTATCCAAAACTATGTACAGTGCTCTTACGGGGAATGTCTCAGTAGTATGTTAAAACATGGCTATGTCAAATGGTCACTGGACACCTTGCAATTATTTATATTTTTCCATTGCTTGTGTGTACATATTTTATGCTTCCTTTATGGCACAAACAGTTCTAAGGTCCTCTCATAAAGCCAGGGTTATGAAACTTAATTTATAAGCTACTTTCAGATAACTATACTCTGTTTCAATACTTACATATATGTTCTTCTTCTATCATCAGTAGACTAAGTTAAATAGAAGATATTTTTATTATTTTATCAAGATATTTTTTAAAAGAGTATTTAAAACCAAACTTGCAAGAAATCCAATGGGAACAATTTCACAGGGCCATTTTTAAAATTTAAATTATTCCACCAATTTCGGGTATTGTGTAAAGGTTTTTATTTAGCAAAAAATTTGCTTTTCTCAAAAATCCTTTTCTTTTCTCTAAACTCAGGCAACAAACATAAGTTGCATTAAAATCACTTATTTGGGCCGGGCGCGGTGGCTCAGGCCTGTAATCCCAGCACTTTGGGAGGCTGAGGCGGGTGGATCACGAGGTCAAGAGATCGAGACCATCCTGGTCAACATGGTGAAACCCCATCTCTACTAAAAATACAAAAAAATTAGCTGGGCATGGTGGCGCGTGCCTGTAATCCCAGCTACTCAGGAGGCTGAGACAGGAGAATTGCCTGAACCCAGGAGGTGGAGGTTGCGGTGAGTCGAGATTGCACCATTGCATTCCAGCCTGTGTAACAACAGCGAAACTCCGTCTCAAAAAAAAAAAAAAAAAAAAAAAAAAAAAAAAAAAAATCACTTATTTAATAAGTTGTTTTTCCTATAATGGCTGAACAAAGGAGAGATCTGAATAAAAGACTTAAGATGTGTAGTTTGGTAATTGTTATAGATTCTCCTGTGGCTGGCATTTTATCAGAGAGAAACACTGTTTACCAACACCGTATTGCTTAGTTCTTTCCAAATTACTTCTTGCCTGGAGAGAAAACATAGATGTACTAGATCTATTTCCACCTAAATTATGTGCACAGAAAAACATTCTTCAGTTTGCTTTTAAAGGAAACTTGTTTCCCTTGGAATTGCTTGATTAAAATTAAGACAAATTAGCAAATATCATTATGTGCAAGAATTTTTATTCTGCAATTCCTAACACCTTAGCTTATTTCATTTTTATTTCTTTGTTCCTTACATGTATTTCTATAGACAAATAGTATATGAAAAATGCTCTCTTCCATTATAAGAGCAATTATGATTAAATATACACATGTGTAATGTGTATAAATTTGGTGTATTTTCCCTTCCTTTAGAGCAGCAGTTTTACTTATAATATCTGTTTTTTTTTGTAAAAGACTTAATGATAAAATAAGGTTTTAGGAGTTCAGTGACACTTTTAGATACATTTTTATTTAATTCCCCAAAGCAGTATACATACATGCGTGCACATGCGCACACACACATACACACACACACACAAATTTTATTCTAGAGACAACATTTTGTATGTTAGAAATCTGTGGTACCCTATGATCATCCAGCCCTCCTCTAAACTTCCCTAAAATTAGGGGTTTGCGGGACCTTAGTTGAGATTCATCACATTTGTACCTAAACACACGTTTTGGAGGAGAAGGCTGAGGAACTAAGTGAAGCCGTTTATTCCATGAGTGTCACTTCTATCACGTCCCCACATGATACTGGGCATTCAACTGATGAACTGTTGCAGAAGTGATCTCTACATCAGTCTAAAGAGTACAATTATCCAGCAATAATCATTAAAACTGCTGAGTTGTTACATACTAAAAATGAATGTTGAATCTAGGAAGCTGAAACTTTAATCCATTTTCATATACTCTTAAAATTTTTAATAAAATTCAAACTCTGTAAGATGTATCACGTAATTACTTTAGGGATTAAAAATATCATAATCTCTTCTGACAAGTCATTTTAATGGTCAGTGAAATTTGTATGCTACCTGTGATCTTATTTCGTGGATATGTCTCAATTTCTGCTTTATTACATTCCATTACCATGTTTTATTCATCTGCCTATTCCTCTCCTGCTTGAAATTTCCAACTGAGTAAAGAAAATGCTTTAACTTTCATGAAGGCTGATTTCGCCTCCTACCCAGTAAGCAAGGCTCTGAGTCTGATTATGTTCTTGACAGACATATTTTTTATCTATAATAAGCTAAGACAATGTGCACTCTAAATTTACCTTGGCTTCTGTAATTGATCAATTAGGAAGCATAAAGTATAGCCACTATCTTCATATTTTTCCCTGACCTGTTTATGAGTAATCTTAAGCTTCTTTCATTTCAGTAGTCAAATTTAATGATCCCTGGTAAATCTAAAGACATTTTGAGATGAATAATCTAGGTGAAAAAGAGAGCATGGTGTTTCTGATTAACTTTGGTTGTTCCTATAAGCATGTCAGTCAATACATTAGGAAAGTGCCATTGAACAAATGCAAACCTTTATAATAATATTGGACACAAAGCAATTAAATAGTAAAGCCTCACTACAGTGTTGAGTAAAATTTTCATTGTGCCTGTATTTCTAGACAATTATAGTTATGTTTTGCACTTTGGTATTCAAGCAGAAAGAATCTGCTGTGACTAAAAGGAAGTTAAAGTACCCTTCTCTTCACCCCAATGTATGGAAGAATACAGAGCAACAGAGGGAACAAGACTGCCAATGAAGCAGGAGACACTGATGGTGCCAAAAAATGCACTCACCCTGTATTCTCAAATTAAGAGCCAGCATTGCAGGTGAAGACTTATTTGTTCTTTGAGCAAGAAGCAAACATAGCAGCGGTGACAGTAGGGATGTTGGCATAGCACACACTGGAGAGGACCCAGCATGGGTTAGTAGGTTTTTGCTAGGTTCTGGGTACCATTTTGCGTGATGATATCATCAGTCCATTAGACAGAGGTAACATCCCAATAAACAGGAAGTAACAATGGAAGTTAATGAGTCCTACAATGTGAAGGAATATTCCACAGGATGCAATAAAAGCAGTTATCCAACCTTGGGAGATCAGGCAAGTCTTCCTAGAATGAGTGATATGTGAAGTAAATTCTAGAACCATCCTACTGTACTGACCAGAAGCATTAGCATTGTCTGGAAACAACTGTTAGAAATACAGAATATTGCACCCCAGCCTGGACCCACTGAAATAAATGTGTATTTTAACCATCTCTAGGTGATTCATACATTAAGGTTTGAGAAGCACTATTCTGGAAGATAACTGGTACACAGCCAAGTGAACAGGCATGAACAGAGAGAACAATACTGGCAAGGGGCTAGAGGTAGAAGAAAACATGTCCTGTACTGAGAAATGCAGAAACATACTGGTTAGTATGGCAGAAGGGCCGGGTTTAATGGGAAAGGTAGCTGGAAATGTGGTAGGGGAAATGTGCAGAAGTTGGATAATAGTAGATAATTAGATAATGCTATATTAAGCAGTTAGACTTTCTACAAGGTGATGATTAATAGAACCAGTTTTGTGTTTCAGTAAGATCACTCTAGCTGCTAAATGGAGATCTGATAGCAGAAAAGCAAGTATTGAAGCAGGAAGAACATTCAGGAGCTTATTGCGGTAGTTAAAGAAAGAAAAATGATAAATTAAACTAGATAGTGGCAATGAGGGTGGAAAGAAATAGTTAAAAATGGAAAAAATAGTAACATTAAAAATTTGAGAAGACTTGGTGAGTAATTGAATAGAAGAGGGTTAAGAGAGTTTGGGAGTGGAAAGAGAAATTCAAGATGCTTCCAGATTTCTGGTTTGAACATAAGAGCAGTTGGTGGGACCAATCCCTGAGAATAAATATTGAATTTAGATAGAAAAAGTAAGCCTTGTGAAATATGTTGATTTTGAAATATTTGTAGAATGTCCAAATGATAATATCTAGTAATAGTTTGCTACATAAGTCTAGAGCTATAAATTTGAAAGTCATTCATACTTGAGCGGTTAACAAAGGCTTAAGAGTGGATTACAGTCAGAGGTGGAGAAGGATGGACAAATAAAGCCTCTATTGATCATCTTACTGCAGGAACACCACATTTGAACAACAATCCATACACAAAAACACGTTCATAAGAACGAAAAATCAGGTGAGTGATCAGGGTAACTGGGGGAGGGAGAGTAAAGTGATTGTGGGTCTGTGAATTGGAACTCAGTATTGCCCTCTCACAGTGAAATGCTACAACAGGCAGAACTTTTGGGTTCTAAAAAATTTGAAAGCAGTTTAGGCCACAAGGACTGCAATTTATGGAAAAGACTAGGTGCTGTGCTAGGCTGTGGGCCAGTGGATATGGGGTGCGCACGACCCAGTGAGACACCAGCTGGGGCAGCCAAGGGACTGCTTGCGTCACTCCTCCTCCAACTCCAGGCAGTGCAGCTCAAAGCTCCAGTAAAGTAAAGAGAACTTGGTCTCGCAATTTGGAAACTAGCTCAGACACAGTAAAATAAATCACAGAGCAGAGTCCTGATGCTCCCATTTCAGGCCTTGGCACATGGATATCTCTAGACCCATCCTGGAACAGAAGGGATCACTCTACCTTGAAGGGAAGGAACCAGTCCTGGCAGAATTTATCACCTACTGACTAAAGAACCCTTGGGTCTAAAATAAATATCAGCAGGAGTGAGGCAGCAATTGCCATGGGCCTTTGGTGAGTCCCAGTATCATGCTGGTTTTCAGTGTGATCCAGCACATTCCCAGTTGTGGTGGCTATAGGGAGAGACTCCTGTTTGAGGAAAGAAGGGAGGAGAGTGAAAAGCATTTTGTCTTTCAATGTGGTACCTGCTCAGCCACTGTAAAATAAAGCACCGAAGAGACTCCCAATTTCCCCAATTCCAGGTCCTAGCTCCCAAATGGCATTTCTAAGCCAGCCCCAGGCAAGAAGTGAATCTACCTCCATGAAGGAAAAGACACACATTTGGCAGGATTCACCACCTGCTAACTAAAGAGCTCTTAGTCCTTGAATAAACATCAGTGGTAGCCAGGCAATAGTTGCTACATGCCTTGGGCAAGACCCAGCACTGAGTACCTGCTAGCTTCAGGTGTGACTCAGCACTGTCCTAGTGGTGGATGGGAGTGCTTACATCATCTTTTTCCCAATTCCAGGCAGCTCAGCACAGAGACAGTGACTCCATTTGTTTGGGAGACAGTAAGAGAAAAGGATAGTAGATTGGTGGTAATCCAGGAAATTCTCCTGGATCTCATCCAAGGCCATCAAGGTGGTACCTCTTCAAGTTTGCAACAGTCACAAGGTTACTAGGCTTGAGATGCCCCCTAATGCACATATGGCTGCAGTGACCAAAGATGTAGATGACAGCACTTAACGTTCTTTGAATAACTAGAAAACCCTCCTAAGAAGGATGGGTACAAAATAGCCCAGACTGCAAAGTTTAGAATAACTATGTAAGTCCTCAATGTCCAGACATTAATGAGCACCCACCAGCATTAAGGCTATCCAGACAAACATGACCTGACCAGCTGAAATAAATAAAGCACCAGTGACCAAACCTGTGACAGAGATAAGCAAGCTTTCAGAAAGAGAATTCAAAATAGCTACTCTGGGGAAGCTCAATGAAATTCAAGATAACATAAAGAAGGAATTCAGAATCCTATCATATAAAGTTAATAAACAGAATGAAATAAATTTTAAAAATCAAGCAGAAATTCTAGAGCTGAAAAATTCAATGGAATGCATCAGAGTTTCTTAGTTGCAGAACTGATCAACAGAAGAAAAGATTAGTGAGCATGAAGACAGCCTTTATGAAAATACACAGTCAGGGGTGACAAAAGAAAATAGAGTAAAAACAATGAAGTACATCTACAAGACCTAGAAAGTAGCCTCTAAGGGGCCAACATAAGAGTTATTGGCCTTATTGAGGAGGTAAAGGAGATAGGAGTAGAAAGTTTTTTTCAAAGGGATAATCACAGAGAACTTTCCAAACCTAGAGAAAGATATCAATAGCCAAGTACATGAATGTTACAGAACACCAAACAGATTTAACCCAAAGAAGACTACCTCAAGACATTTAATAATAAAAATCACAAATGTCAATGATAAAGAAACCAAGATATGAGTACAAACTACTCATATCTTGAGTAAGAAAACTAAAAAATAAACCTCTGAAAAATACCTACAACCACTTTTGAAGATATAGACAGTACAATAAAATATGAACAGAAATAACAAAAAGTTAAAAAGGTAGGGAATGAAGTTAAAGTGGAGATTTTCATTGGTTTTCTCCTTAACCTGTTTATTAAATTGTTTGCTGTTGCAATCAAGAAAGTTAAACTGTCATCTTTTAAAAATAATAGGTTATAAGATGTCCCTTGCAAGCTGTATGGTAACCTCAAATTTAAAAAAAACCTACAAAAAAAAGAGCAAGAAATAAAAACATACCACCAGGAAAAAGAAAATCACTCATGAAATGTAGAAGAGGAAGAAAGAAAGAAAAAAAACAGATAAGTCCACAAAATAACCAGAAAAAAACAAGGTGACAGTATTCCAGAATAGACCATATGTTGATCCACAAAACAATTCTTAAAAAATGGAACAAATTAAAATCATTTTAGATATCGTCACTAAGCACAATGAAATAAAAGTAGAAATTAATAATAAGATGTACTTTGGAAGTTGTACTAACACATGGAAATTAAACAATATGCTCCTCAATCACCGCTGGATCATAAAGTTATTAAAAATAAAATTTAAAAATTTCTGGAAACAAATGAAAATGGAAACACAACATACCAAAACATGGGGGATACAGCAAAAGCAGTAGTAAGAGGAAAGTTTATGGCAATAAGCACTTACATCAAAAGAGCAGAAAAACTACATATTTATTTTTATTTATTTTTGAGATGGATTCTCTGTCGCTCAGGCTGGAGTGCAGTGGCACCATCTTGGCTCACTGCAACCGCCATCTCCAGTGGTTCAAGCACTGACTAAGCCTTCCAAATAGCTGGGATTACAAGTGCCTGCCACCATACCTGGCTATTTTTTTTTTTTTTTTTTTTTTTGTATTTTTAGTAGAGACAGGGTTTTACCATGTTGGTCCAGCTTGCCTCAAACTCCTGACCTCAGGTGATTTGCCTGCCTCAGACTCCCAAAGTGCTGGGATTACAGGTGTGAACCACCATGCCCAGCCAAAACTTCAAATAAAAAAACTTAAAAATGCCTTTAAAGAACCAGAAAAACAACAGCAAACCAAACTTAAAATTAGCAGAAGATAAAGATCACAGTAGAAATAAATAAATGAATTTAAAAAAAATCAATGAAACAAAAGTTGGTATTTCAAGAGGTAAACAAATCTACAAACTTTTAGCCTGAATTTTTTAAAAAAAGAGAGACAAGGCCCAAATAAATAAAATCAGAGATGCAAAGACGACATTACAACTGCCACTGCAGAAATTCAAAGGATTACTAGAAACTATCATTATCAACTATATGCCAATACATTGGAAAACCTTGAAGTGGCTGAGTTAGACATAGTAACTCTCAAGATTGAACCATGAAGAATCCAAAACCTGAATAGACCAATAACAAGTAATGAGATTGAAGCCATAATAAAAAATCTCCCATCAAAGAGGACTTAATGGTTTCACTGCTGGATTCTACCAAACATTTAAAGAACTAATACCAATCCTACTCAAATCATTCTGAAAATTGGAGGAGGAAAAATTACTTCTAAACTGATTCTATGAGGCCTGTGTTACCCAGATACAAAAACGAAAGACATATCAAAAAAAAAAAAAAAAAAAGAAAGAAAGAAAAAGAAAATTACAAGCCAGTATCTCTGGTGAACACTGATACAAAAATCTTCAAAAAATATTAGCAAAATGAATTTAGACAACTTAAAAAGATCACTCATAAAGATGAAATGACCAAGTGGGATTTTTTTCCCCAGGAGTGCAAAGATGGTTTAACATACACAAATCAAACAATGTGATACATCATATCAACAGAATGAAGGATAAAAACCATATGATCAGTTCAATTGATGTCAAAAGGGTATTTTATAGAATTTAACATCTCTTTATGATAAAAACCCTAAAAAACCGGGGATAGAAGGAACATACCTCAACAAATAATAATAATAGTTATATATGACATACTCACAGCTACTATCATACTAAATGGGAAAAAACTGAAAGCCTTTCCTCTAAGATCTGGAAGAAGATAAGGATGCGCACTTTTATCACTGTTATTCAACATAGTATTAACAGCCCTTGCTAGAGCAGTCAGCTCAAAGAAAGAAGTAAAGAGCATCCAAATGGGAAAGGAAGAAGTCAAATTATCCTTGTTTCTAAATGATATAATCTTATATTTGAAAAAACCTAAAAACTCTACCAAAAAGCTATTAGAACTCATAAACACATTCAGTAAAGTTGCAGGATGCAAAATCAACAAACAAAAATCAGTTGCATTTCTATATGCCAACAGGAAGATATCTAAAAAAGAAATCAAGAAAGTAATCACATTTATGATAACTACAAAGAAAATAAAATCCTGGATGCAATTTCCAGAGATAAATAACAGGTTATCCGCCATTGCCACTGCAGTGGTACTCGCATTTGCTGCTCTTGGTTAGTGGATGGAAGAAAGATCTTAATTGATTTGTTTGCACCTCTAGTATACTGGGGCTGCTCTCTATGGAGAGAAGGCCAGTTTCTCTTCCCTGTGAACTCTTGAACCCCTGCTGTTCTCTAGGCAGGGCCCCTGGTTTGGGCCCACAGCATGGTCACTCCACCACCACTGGCGGACTGAATATTTCCAGTGTCAGAGGCTCTGTGTCTCTCTAGGGTGGAGTTCCTGGAGGCAACTGACAGCCCCTCTGCCACTGCTGTTGTAGTGCTGCCCACCTTTGCTCCACCAGGCTGGGGAAGCAACAAAAAGCCCAAATGTTTTATTTGCACCTGCAGCACACCATAGCCACCCTAATGAAAGGAGGCCAGACTGTCTTCATTCTGAGTCTTCCAGGCCCCTGTTCTTCACCACAGAGGGTTCTAGCTTGGGCTCACAGTGTAACCACTTCATACCTGGCTTGATCATTTTGATTGGCAGTGGTTCTGTATTTCCATAAGGTGTAGCAACAAGTGGCAGGCCCTCTGTCATTGCCACTGATAAGGACCCTGTCTCTGCTGCCACAGTGAGGAGGGAACAAAAAGCTTGAGCTTTCCCCAAGGCTGCAGTGTACAGGCCAGGAGTGTCAAGCTAAGGTCTATGGCCAACACTTGAGTGGGAGGGGACCCCACACTCTCAGTGGACTGAGAGGGCACATGGCTGCAAATGCAAGGAAATATAGAGAAGCTGCAAATCTTTAAGAAAAAGAAATTCTAAGCAAAAATTCCATATCTAGCCAAACTAAGCTTCATATGTGATGGAGAAATAAAATCCTTTTCAGTTTTTGTCATTTGACATAGAAATAAAATATGAAAAGTATTTTATTTCTCTTAGCAAATGCTAAACAAAATCATTACCATCAGACCTCTCTTACAAGAGGTACTTAAGGGAGTGCTAAATACAACAAGAAAAAACTGCTATTGGGCACCACAAAATACACTTAAGTACATAGACCATTGACACTATAAAGCACCTACACTATCAAGTCTACCTGACAATCAGCTAATGACATGATGACAAGATTGAACTTTCATAAATCAATATCACCCTTAAATTTAAACAGGTTATGTGTCCCATGTCAAAGGCACAGAATGGTAAGTTGGATAAAGGCAATGACCCAAAAGTATGCTGTCTTCAAGAGACCCATTTCACATGCAATGATACCCATAAGCTTAAGGTAATGGAATGGAGAAAGATCTATCAAGTAACATGAAAAAAAAAAAAAAAAAAAAAAAAAAGAAGAAGAAGGGGAGTTACTCTTCTATTTCAGACAAAACACAAATTAAACCAAAAACAATCAAAAAGGACAAAGAAGTGTCCTATATAATGATCAATGATTCAATTCAACAAGAAGACACAACTATCCTAAATATATAGGCTCATAACACTGGAGTGCCCTGATTAGTAAAACAAGTTCTTAGTGACTCACAAAGAGACTTAAACAACCACACAATAATGGTGGGAGAATTCAACAATGCATTAACGATATTAGATTATTGAGGTAGAATACTATCAAAGATACTTGGGACCTAAACTTGACACTTGACCAAATGGACCTAACAGACATCTGTAGAACACTTCACCCAAAAAAGAACAGAAAACACATTCTTCTCATCTCCACATGGCACATAGTCTAACCTAACCATAAAGCAATCCTTAATAAATTAAAAAAGAAAAAACAAAAAACAAAATCGTACTGAACATTCTCTCAGATCAAAGTGCAATAAAAATAGAAATAAATATGAAGAATATCTCTTAAACCATAAAATTACATGAAAATTAAACAACTGGCTGCAGTATGACATTTGGGTAAATAATAAAATTATGGCAGAAATCAAGATTTATTTGAAACTAATGAAAGCAATGATAAAACATACCAAAATTTCTGGGACACAGCTAAGCAATGTTAAAAGGAAAGTTTCTTGCAGTAAAGCCCACATCAAGAAATTCGAATGTTCTTAAATTAACAACCTAACATCATACCTAGGAAAACTAGAACAACAGGAGCAAACCAACCCCAAAGCTAGTGGAAGAAAAGAGATAACAGAAATCAGAGCTCAACTGAATGAAGTAGAGATGATATAAATTACACAAAAGACCAATAAATTAAAGTTTGTTGCTTGAAATAATAAACAAGACTGATAAGGTACTAGCTAGACTAATAAGGAAAAAGAAAATGAGAGAAGATCCAAAATAAACACAATCAGAAGTGACAATGATGACATTATAATCGATTCCCCAGAAATACTAAGAACCCTCAGATACTATTATGAGCACTTCTATACATACAAACTAGAAAACCTAGAAGGAATGGAAAAATATATTCAATCTCTCAAGACTAAACCAGGTAGAAATTGACACCCTAAACAGATCAATAATGAGTTTTGAAATTGAATCAGTAATGAAATACCTACCAAACAAAAGGCCCAGGACCAGATGGATTCACAGCCAATTTCTTCCAGACATATAAAGAAAGCCACTACCAATCACACTGAAATTCTTACAAAAAATCAAGAAGAAGGCACTCCTACCTAATTCTATAAGGACAGTATCATTCTGATAACAAAACCTGGCAGAAACACAACAAAAAAAAAGAAAACATCAGGCCAATATCCCTGAGGCACATATATGTGAAAATCTTCAACAAAATACTAGAAAATTGAATCCAGCAGCACATCTAAAAGCTAATCCCCCAAAATCAAACAGATTGTATTCCTGGGATACAAAGTTGGTTCAACACACACATATAAATAAACATGTTTCATCACATAAACAGAACTAAAAGTAAAAGCCACATGATCATCTCAATAGATGCAGAAAAGGGTTTTGATAAAATTCAACAACCATCTTGTTAAAACCCACAACAAATTAAGCATCAGAGAAACATACCTCAAAATAATAAGAACCATAAATGACAAACCCTTATCCAATGTCATGATAAATGGACAAAAGCTGTAAGCATTACCCTTGAGAACTTGAATGAGACAAGGGCATTCACACTCACCTATTTTATTCAATGTATTATTGGAAGTCCTAGCCAGAGAAATCAGGTAAGAGAAAGAAAAAAGGCATCCAAATAAGAAGACAGGAAGTTAAACTATCTCCCCTCGCAGATGATATGATTTTATATCTAGAATACTCCCATAGTTTCTGCCTAATAGCTCCTAGATCTGATAAACAACTTTAGCAGTGTTTCAGCATACAAAATCAAGGTACAAAAATCAGTAACATTTTGTACACCAGCAGTTTCCAAGCTGAAAGCCAGATCAAGAATACAATCCCATTCACAATAACCAAAATAATAATAATAATAATAAAATATCTAGGAATCAGGGAGGTGAAAGAGCTCTACAATGAGAATTACAAAATACTACTGAAGGAAATTAGAGATTGACACAAACCAATGGAAAAACATTCCATTCCCAAGAATAAGAATAATCAATATTGTTAAAATGGCCATACTGTCCAAAGTAATTTAAAGATTCAATGTTATTCATATGAAACTTCCATGACATTCTTCACAGAATTATAACACTATGTAGCCATGAAAATAAAACAGAATCATGTCCTATGCAGCAACAGGGATGGGACTGCAGGCCATTATGATATGCAAACTAACACAGGAACATACTGTGTTACAAACCAAATGCTAAACTTATAAGTATGTTTCCACTTATAAGTGCAAGCTAAACATTGAGTACACATGGACACAAAAAGGCAACAATAGATACCAGAGCCTACTTGAGAGTAGAAGTTGATGGAAGGCAAGGAATAAAAAAAGTACTTATCAGGTACTATGTTCATTATCTGGGTGACATAATAATCTGTACACCAACCCCTGTGACACGCAATTTATCTATGGAACAAACCTAAATAGGTAACCCCTGAACCTAAAATAAAAGTTGAAAACAAAAAAAAGGAAAAATATTTCCAGATAATTAGTCGAATCCACAAAATAAAGCAAACATGGGAAATAAAAAGTTTAACATTATAAAATTTTAAATATATAATTGTACTCTTTTAAGCTTATTTAAAACAAAGAAACTTATATAAACAAAAGAATTATACTACAGAGCTACAGTAACCACATCATAGTACCGGCAAAGAAACAGACACATAGACCAATGGAATAGAACAGAGAACCAAGAAATAAATCCATACATCTGCAGTGAACTCATTTTTGTCAAGGCACCAAAAACACACATCGGAGAAAAGATAATGCTTTCAATAAATGATGCTTGGAAAACTAGCTATCCATATGCAGAAGAATGAAACTTGACCACCGTCTCTTGCCATATACAAAAATAAAATCAAAAGATTAAAAATTTAAATCTGAGATCCGAAACTACTAAGAGGAAATCTTAGGAAAGCACTCCAACACACTGATGTGGGCAAAGATTTCTCGAGTAATATTACCCCTGAAGTACATGCAACCAAAGCAAAAATGGACAAATGGAATCCCATTAAGTTAAAAAGCTTCTGTATGGCAAAGAAAACAATCAACAAAGTAGAGAGACAACCCACAGAGGGAAAAAAATTAGCAAACTATCCTTCTGACAAGGTATTAATAATCAGAATATATAAGGAGTTCAAACAACTCAGTAGGAAACGAAACCTAATAATCTGATTAAAAAATGGGCAAAAATCTGAACAGATATTTCTCAAAAGAAGACATACAAATGGCAAACAAGTACATAAAAAGGTTCTAAACATAATTCATTAACCATTACAGACATGCAAATCAAAAGTACAATTAGATATCATGTCATTCCAGTTAAAATGACTTTTATCCACAAGACCAGCAGTAGCAAATGCTGGCAAGGATGTAGAGAAAAGGGAACCCTCATACACTATTTGTAGGAATATAAATTAGTATAGCCAATTTGGAGAACAGTATGGAGATTCCTCAAAATCTAAAAATATAACTACCATATGATCCAGCAATCCTACTGCTTTTGGATATACACTCAGAGGATCTCAGTACATCAAAAAGATATATCTACTCCCATGTTTATTGCAGTATTATTCACAACAGCCAAGATTTGGAATCAACATAAGTGTCCATCAGCAGATGAACGGATAAAGAAAATGTGGTACATATACAAAATGGAGTACCATTCAGCCATAAAAAAATGAGATCTTGTCATTTGCAACTGCATGGGTAAAACTGGAGGACATTATGTTAAATGAAAAAAGCTAGGCACAGAAAAAAAGCTAGGCACATATTTTCATTAATTTGTGGGAGCTAAAAACTAAAACAATTAAACTGATGTAGACAGAGAGGAGAACAATGGTTACCAGAAGCAGGGAAGGGTAGTGGGGATTGGGGGAGTAAGGCGAGTATGGTTAATGGGTACACAAATATGGTTAGAAAGAAAAAATAAGATCTAGTATTTGATAGCACAAGACAGTGACTACAGTCAACAATAATTTATTGTACATTTAATTAGCATTGGAATATTCATAATACCAAGAAAGGATAAATGCCTGAGATGGAGATAACCCACTTAGTCTGATGTGATTATTAAACATTGCATGCCTGTATCAAAATACCTCATGTATATCTCATATACTCCTACTAAGTACCCACAAAAGTTAAAAAAAAAAATAGATGGGAAACAAAGAGTTGATTACATCACCCAGGAAGAGCATTCAATTTGAATGGAAAAGAAGATGGAGTATTGAGCAACACCCTCCTTTGATGGGCAGAGGAAAAATGCGCTAAAACCATATGAGAAAGGATTAGCCAGAGGGTTAGGAGAAAAATGATATATTATTAAAGAAGAAGGACCTTTTTAATAATGTAAAATATAAAATCTTTACTGCTGATGTGACCTTGCTAAAAGCAGTTTCACAAAAATGATGGATTAAAAAAGTGAGTAGGAAGTGAGAGGGAGGTTAAAAAAAAGTGAGGATAATAGTTGACTGTTAATGGATGAGAGAAGGAATATCTTAAGGAAATTTTTGTGTGTGTCCGAGGGAGATAGGGTCTCTCTCTGTCGCCCAGGCTGGAGTGCAGTAACACAATCTTGGCTCATTGCAACCTCTGCCTCCCAGGTTCAAGTGATTCTCCTGCCTCAGTCTCCTGAATAGCTGGGATTAGAGGTATGCACCACCATGCCCAGCTAATTTTGTATTTTCAGTAGAGACGGGTCTCACTATGTTGCCCAGGCTGGTCTTGAACTCCTGGCCTCAAGTAATCTGCCTGCCTTGGCCTCCCAAGGTGCTGGGATTACAGGCATAAGCCACCACACATGGCCACTTCAGGAATTTTTAAATATAGAAATCTAAACCTGATGGGAATGCCCAGGTTGTTTTGTTTAATTTTAATGTATTTTCCCAAAATGGAAAAAAAAGACACTTTCTTTATAAAATCCTGCTTAATGAGGCTTATTTCTATTTGAGTTTGTAGCTAGCATGTTACACAAACATCAAAACTGAGAAATTGTGGAAGTGATAATCATTAACCTGATGACCATTTTGCTATAGGGCCAAGAACAGATGGAGCCAGTGGGATCTCCCGACATTCTTTCCAAACTTGGAAAATCCAGACTGCTGTATGACAAAGTGATATTTGTTATTCAAAACAAAGCCTTACTAACTTAGTAACTTAATAACTAAGGCTAACTTAGTATGCCTTTGTTTTGAATAACAAATAATTTTAACACATTAAAGTCACCATCGATCTATGATATAATTATAGAAGAAAACCTACACATGCTAACATTGTCAGGCAATTAAGCAAAATTCCGGGTAGATTAACGTTTACTTTAATGAGCTAACATTTGAATTAGGATCTTGTGACATTAATGGTATTGAGAGATGTCAAGAGGGAAGAGCCCTGTCATGAGTCAGCTGCTACACAAACATCAAACTGACAATTTATAATGGGGAATTAGATGACTCGAGACCAGAAGGTCTCTAAGAATGACTGGAAAACTATGGTCAAAATCTGACATTTGAAATATTGCTGGTTGTGGGAAGGAAGAATTTTTCACAGACCAGGCAGATGGTCATCACATACCATACACAGTTCTTTTCTTCCACCCTATATCCCTGGCCCTGGCCCAGAGCACTACCACCAATTAAGGCAAGTTGCCTGCAAAGGTTCTTTATGCTTCACTGGCAATAACTCCACAGGGCAGGCATGACTTCCTCACTTCACAAAGGCCGATACTGAGCAGAGTGAAGTTAGACAACTTGTATAAGTCACACAGCTAGTGGACTCAAAGCACCGTGCGGCAGATGCCAATTTTCATGCCCACCACAGCAAAGCACCCTGTCACAGGAACTCATCAGTACTTGCATTTCAGGCTTGTGGTTGGGGTTGTGTTTGGAGTACACTATTTCACATGGATACCTCTGTTTCTTAATCTTTCTTATTCCTAGAGCTTATCTTTCTGAGCATCGTTTGTATCAAGTAACCTTTTCCTACAATTACCTCACGTAAAATTCTTACTCTATAATCTGGGGACTTTATAACCATGATCTATTGTACTCACATTATCTGATTGTTTTTTAAAAATCTGAGTGTTTATAACATTTTCCTTGTGTACTTTCCTATCATATTATGCAAGGCTGCTAATTTTCTCCAGTTTTGTTGTATTTGTTACACTCTGTTTCAAAATTATTATTTCTCCAAATTATCTTTCCAGTACAGGTTCTATTTCCTCCAAATTTTTAATGTTTAGTTGTGGTTTTCACAAATGCAAAGTACAATTTCTATTATATTTCTGTCCAGTTTTACAGGTGTTATTTAGTGTTCATAATTCTGTATACTGTTCTGTGCTTCCCATTTTACAAAGCCCAGGTATTATCTCAACTAATTATCCTTTATCATATACATAATTACCCTAATTGAATTACAAATCCTATCATGTTCTTTGTGAATTAAATAAATCTGGGATCTGCTAGCACTGAGTGTTTTGTAAATGGATGTCTAACAGGCAGTTCACACTTATGTTCAATGGCATTCTCCCCTACAGGAGAGAATTTCAGATAGGCGTGAAGCCTGGGACAGCTGAGGGGAGCTTCTGGAAAACAGACCTAGACTTCACCCAGTCACAAAGTAAATCCACCCCAGTGAACAGGTAGCATGTATCAAGAGCATCCTGAACAAAGTGGGGGATTGTAATGTAAAGTGGGATGAAACAAGTCCTTATAAAAATGGCTCCATGTCACATCTCAGCATGGGAGGGATCATCTATGCTCCAGTGAAAACTTCTAAAGCCGAACTTCTACAGCATGCTGTGTTTTCTATTGCTTTATATAGCATCCCCTTCCGTTTCCATATCCTTCTTTGTTAATGACATTTCACATCATCTGTGTCTTTACACATTTTTAGTAGCCACATCACCATCCACTGCAAACCCACAGAATCCAAAACCTGTTCTTCCTCTAATCTTCTCTATCTTAGTAATTGGCCAAAGAACTTGAACCCGTACTTGATTTCTGTTGGCCCTCAACCCTACCTTCATTCTAAATCATGTAAGTCCATCTTTAAAATTTACAGTAACTATGCATTTCTTGTTATCTCCATTACTATCAACCAAGTTCAAAATCCTTTCTTATTTTTCACCTGAGTATTGCAATATTTTCTTAGGTGATCCTAGCTTATCTTGCTGTTTCTACTCTTGCTTTCCTACAGCGAATTCTGTTTATAGCTGCCAACATTACCTTTTACAAATACAAAGAAGTTCAGGTTACTTCTTCCTTGCTCAAAGTCTCAAATAACTTTTTATTACATAGAAATCAAAATAGGTGGCCTTCAGTGGTCTGGGTCTTTCATACCTCTCCAATGTCATCTACAGAATCTCTGACTTTCTCATACTTCTCTGGTCACAGTGGTCTTCTTTTTCTCTAATACACTAAACTTATTCCTTCCTTAGTGTCTTGACTTTAGCGTTTCTCCCCAAACTTTCATTGTATGGCTTGCTTTCTCCCTTTATCCAATATTCAGTAAGTCTTTAGAGAGGTGGCCCCTCTGACTACTCTATCTAAAATAGCAATCCCATTTCCATTCTCTCTCTCTCTCTCTCTCTCTCTCTCTCTCTCTCTCTCTCTCTCTCTCTATCAATTTTGCCTTATTTTGGGTTTGCTCTATGGCACTTTTCACTACCTGATATTATCATTAATTTCTTTGGTTTGTTAACTGGCACCTTCTCCTCTAGAGTATACATTTCAGAAGGGCAGGGATCTGGTCTGTTTTTGCCTTCTCTAATTCCAGGGTCTAGAATGATTCTTGTCATATGGAATGTTCTCAGTAAAGGTTTGTTGAATAAACTATTATTATTTACATCCATCTTTATAGGAACACTTTGAAGGAGGAAGGCCTGAAGGGAGGTGTCCTAATAGCCTGACAGATGGTGAAAAGAAGATGTGATACAGAGTTAGACACAGCTGAACTTAGACTGGCTGAAATAGTTAAGTTTGCCCATAACTAACCATTTGATTTTTGAAAGATTACTTACCTCTTTAAATCTGTTTCTTGTTTGTTTGTTTTTTTGTTTGACTTGTAATGATAATATCTATTTTTCAAAGCTTTTGTAATGATAACTCATATGGAAAATTAGCATTATGCATGTCACTGCAATTGATGAATTCCTTTAGGGCTATCACCAGTTGGGTCACAGTCCTAGGGTGAGGAAATTAACCTCAGTTTGATGTTAATTAATTTAATAAAAATGATAATTTAATAAAACAAACTCTTTTCATTTCAGGAAATGTTCATGTTCACATCAGAAATACAGTCCAGTAGCATTTGGAAAAATGCCTGCTTAACATTACTGTATCAAATCTTCATTAAACTTTGTATTTTAGTAAATTACTCAGTAGATTTTGAGCATGGTGGAGCAGTTTCTCATTGAATTAAAAACATTCTATTTTTAACTGTAAATAAAGGTTCTCAATTTACTATTCTCCATAGGTTAAGACATTTATTAATTATAATCTATACTAAACTACTGAAAGATATGATAAAGGATTCAATGAAATTCCAAACCCCTCCAGAAATGATTTAATCTTTTTTATTCTGACTGAAGATGCCAAACTTATTACTCTACAAACAGCTTTCACTTTAGAAGACTTTAACTAAATATATAAAATCTATTAGGTACATTATCATTTATATGAAAATTTTATTATGTTTGATAAAATGTGCACTTCCAATCTTACCAAAGTTTCCTCCTAATTAAATGAATATATCACTGGCAGATTCGAAAATGTTTTAAATTGTTTCAGAAATTTAATTTTTAAATAATAAGAAAAACTTTCTAAGCTTTCAAAGAAGGATTTTTAACCTATTACACTTATTTTATTTCTAGAAACAGAAGCTAAAAGAATGCATCTCCAATTTGTAAATAATCATATATATATGTATGTATGTATGTATGTATGTATGGGATACATTAAAGCAACTCAGAAATTAATTTTGAATTCTTTGATCTAAAAATAGTAAGAGGCACTGTTCCTTACAAAAGTGCTATTTTGTTAGGCTAAATTGGTCTATATAATGTGTCATCTGTAGTTTAGAGCAAGAGTGATTTAGAGTTAGAATGGTTTAGAATTTAGTTTTTTAAAATAATTACCTTATTATGAAGATTGAAACTATTTGAAATTTACCAGAAGGCTTCCGGGATATTCTTCTGCCAAACACAGAGATTTGTCTTTTGTGGGTGATGTTTGCTAATATATTAAATGAAGACATGTTGGAGAATATGAGATATGCACATCATTCATGTATTAATTCAATCTATCATTTATTTACTATGTATTTGTTGAATGCCAGCTATGTGTTCAGCATGGTTGTAAAGAATGGGATATAACAATGAAGAAAGAAGCTGGTGGTATGTATAAGTAGATGTTTCTATTAAAGTTTAAAGCGCATGTGGAGCTCACATTGAAGGTGTACAGTACACAAATATACCTCTCAGAACACAAAATATTTTGCATATCAAACCGGTCTTCCAATGGATAACCCTTAGGCTGAATTAACAAAATGCAAAAATACTGAGTCATTTAAATTAATTTGATTGAAAAGTTGGCCATCCAATTATATTCTATCAGATGGATTGAATTGTAGATAAATTGAAGGCTAGTTTTCTGTTTCATTTTTCATTTTTAATGGGACATGATGCACCTTAGATTTAGTCACCAGCTGCTTATATCATGTTTGACTTCCCAAGTTTCAAACCTGGGATACTGACAGTTGGACCAGTTCTGTAAACTTACGTTGTAAGATGATATCAATGTTTTATTCAGTTTAAATAAATCTTGACTCTCCTATGCCTAACAGGATATTTCAGTGTGTTATATTTTGGAGGTGGCATTGTGTAACAATGAAAATAGTCATATACTGCTGGCTCTGGTTGTTTGGTTAGCTTGAGCAGTGAACTGATAGTCATAGAAATTTATTTCATTGTCATTAACTTCAAACACTTGTGAGCTACTCAACTTCTGGTTCCATGGAAGTGTTATATCAGTTGTACAGCACTGTTAAGCCACTTTTAAAAAGTCTTTCATCGGCCAGGCACGGTGGCTCAGGCCTATAATCCCAGCACTTTGGAAGGGCAAGGTGGGCGAATTACAAGGTCAGGAGTTTGAGACAAGCCTGGCCAACATGGTGAAACTCCACCTCTATTAAAAATACAAAAATTAGCCAGGTGTGATGGTGCATGCCTGTAGTCCCAGTTACTCAGGAGGCTAAGGTAGAAGAATCGCTTAAACCCAGGAGGCAGAGGTTGCAATGAGCCAAGATCGCAGCACTGCATTCCAGCCTGGACAACAGAGCGAGCCTCCATCTCAAAATAAAAAAAAAAAAAAAAAAAAGAAGTCTTTGATTATATTTGTAACTAAAAATTAACAACTCTAATGAGGTATAATATAAAATGAAATGTGAAAATAACACTTTAATAAATAATCCAAGAGAAAAAGAAAATAAAAGAAAAACTAGCTGACTAAGGAAATTAACTCTTTGTATCTTAAAGGGTAGCTGGGAGTGAGTCCTGGCTAACTGAAGAGCAAATACAGAAACTCTGGAATACTGAACCATACCATGAGTTGATATGAACTGCGTTTTGACTATAATAATATTAGCACTTAGAAACAAAAGAAGGTTGGACAGAGTGTACAATGATCTAAGTGCCATAGATCAAGTTTGTAGACTTGCTTCTCCTGGTGATGATAAAATGAACTGCTCTTCTTTTATAGATGAATAAATCCACAAATACTCCAGGAATAGATGGGTTGAGGAGTAATTTAAGTAAGTGATGCACTTGGGACATAGTAGGGTAGAGCTAGTGACTGCTCTGTAAGCATGGCTGTCTGGGAAGTGGAAAGCACTGTGATGCAATATGGGCTCTGAAGGGCAGTATCCAAGTTGAAGAAAGAGCAGCTAGATCACAAAAATGCAATGGTACCTTAAAACTGATTAAATGATAACAGTCACCTAGTCCAAAAGAGGAATGAGAAAGATGATTGCACAGTAGGTGGCAGAGTTAGGAATGAAATGCTACTCTGGTTCTCAGGCCAATATTTTGGGCCCAGACTCATAATTTCATTCTATAACTAATGTATAAGTTTCTTTTCTAGACATTGCTTTATCATTTTTCAAAGACTGCAAATAAAAACTTAGTATCAATTAAATAAAAATATTTGATTCCTATAATGGAAATTAAAAGAAAAGAAAGATAGTTTTCCACAAAAGTGCGTATTTCCCCAACAAAACTCTCAGTACTGTATTAAAAAAATTGCTTAGCAGGGATGGAACAGATAAAAATGTATATTATCAATTGACACTAAGAAATATAACAGTAGGAACAGAGCTGTCTGTTATTTAAATAGAATGAGAAAAATAACAGTTTTCATCAGCTCTAAAACTCATGGAACTTCTATGTGAAAATAAACCATGCTGAGAAGCCTTTAAGAAGTTAAATACTTCTCTCTTGAGAAGTAAATGTTAAGATTATGGCAATATCCCTTAGAGTTTTCACTTAGAATTAAAGCTTTTCTTTTATTTATTTAAAAAACCTTTATTTTGGGTTCAGGGCTACATGTGAAGGTTTGTTACACAGGTAAACTCAAGTCTTGGGGGTCTGTTGTACAGATTCTTTCATCAACCAGGTCTTCAGCCCAGTACCTAATAGCTATCTTTTCGGCTTCTCTCCCTCTTCCCACCATCCAGCTCAGGTAGATTTGAGTGTCTGTTGTTTCCTTCTTTATGTTCATGAGTTCCCATCATTTCGCTCCCATTTATAAATGAGAACATGTGGTACTTGGTTTTCTAGGGAACTACATTTCTCCTAAACCTTTGTCATTTTGTAAATCTGTTTTACTATATTGTGTGTTATAGTTCTTAGAGCAAATTTTCCTCTACATGCCATGTGATGTGATTTCTTGCCAAAAGGGAATGTTTAAAGTACTGTTGAGTAAATCTAGTTTATCTTCATGCACACCAAAACACTGGCTCGCTCTGATAGCACTCATATCACTTCTTTCTTTTCTTCTTCAAAAGCGTCATTTTGATCCCAGTGTTGCAAAAATTAATTTCTGGATTCATATTCCCTATTGTATTTTGCATATGCTGTAATTCATCTAGTTTTCAGAAAAATACAGGTTGTGCATCCCTAATCTGATCATCCCAGATCCAAAATCCTCCAAAATAAAAACTTTTTGAGTGCTGACATGATGTGGAAAATTCCACACCTGACCTCACGTGAGGTGTCCCAGTCAAAATGCAGTCAATACTTTGTGTAATGCACAAAATAATTTTAAAAAATCGTATAAATTATCTTCATGCTCTGTTCATAAGGTTTATATAAAACAAATGCATTCCTGGTTACCCTTGGGCCTCAGTCTCAAGATATTTCATTACATAGATGTAAACATTCCAAAATACAGAAAAATATAAAAATATAAAACACTTCTGGTTTCAAGTGTTTTGGATAAGGGATACTCCACCTGGCTTAATTGAGTGTAAAGGCTTTGAACAAAGAGACATAAGAGATCACAGATGGCAGGCCCTGTGGGAGGACACTGGAAGTGCACTGATTGCTAGCACTGGAAGCCTGAGACTGGAGACTTGAATTTTTCCTGCTACTTGGTAGCTCCGTAATCTTAGAGCTAGTCCTTTTTACCATCATGAGTCTTAGTTTCCTCATGTACAAAATGGTAAGAATAAGAGAGGAAGACATCTGCCCTACATCTTTTATAAAGTTTTTTTATGAGGATCAATGCAGAAAGTGCTTAATAAATCTTTCTGTTGATGTTCTCACTCCCAGATTCCCCCCCACATAAAAACCTAGTTCTACTGTCAAGATTTACAATTCTTTTTGTAAAACCTAAATTGCTGTAGAAATATAGGTTAGTGTTATTCTACCTGGCGATGTGCCAGGTGCCTATACAGGGCTTTGCTTTTATTCTGTATGATACATAGAGAGGTTCAACAATGTCAATGATTATTATTTTTATTCATTTTAAAGACAGTTTCACTTTTGAAACATGTAACTGACACTCTGTGGCTTCACTAGGATCATAATAACTTCAACTTCATTTATTCATTTAAAAGTATCTTTCATGAGCAGCTGTATTTATTCTGATGAAACCTTGTGTTAGGACCAAAGTCACTGAAAAGTTTATGGCTTATTATAACTGTAGCAATAGAAATGCAAATTTGGAGCACTAGTGCAAATGTTCAGTTTTTAAAAGCTACATTTTAAAAGTAAATGTTTAATAACTGTGAGGTTTGCACTCACTGGCTGGGAAATGTATGATGAAGGATGACTTAGGAAAAATTCCAGTATGCACCCATTGGGCGATATGACATGAATTACCAATACCACAAAGTGAATTCATTCTGTTGTTTTCTTTTTCAATGAATACTTATTCTGTCATCTGTTAATATTGATCATAAATTGTGTCACTTCCAGGAAAGGTTCTCTAATTACAACGTGAATTTATTCTGTTGTTTTCTTTTCAGTGATTACTTATTCTGTCATCTGTTAATATTGATCATAAATTGTGTCACTTCCAGGAAAGGTTCTCTAATAAACCCAGAGGAACAAATAACACTCTCCCAAAGAAAGCTTGTTTTACTCCACAGTGAGTCACCGTGGACGTCACTTTCTTTCACCATCGTATGAAATGATGTGCACATATTGGCCCTGCACTTCCACATCCAGCTAAATCCCTCCTCAGCTCTGAAGTCTAGCTACACAAATCCATAACCATCTTCTTACTCTGGGAACTCTTGTGGCACAGTTGTCTAAAGTACATAGTCAGTCAAAAGGATATATTAATTTACATTGCTTTGCATCTTTCTAAATATAAATTCTGACTACATTTAGGTTTCAGTCCCTTACATCCGATACTTCTCTGCAACTTTTGTCTCAGCACAGTAACTGCTTTACTAGGCAAATACACAAATACTTGAGGAAATTCATGAAAAACTGATGGTTAAGAAACCTTCCTGATATTTAACTCTTGTGTCCCTGAGAACATTCGTTCCTTTCATGACAGGGGAGGGTGGTTTGATTCCTCGAATTTCTTCGGTTTAACACACTGATAGACCACAGGGACAGGAAGAAATTGCTTAATAAATCTCTCCATAGCTGTCCTCACTCTCACATTTGCCCTCACACTCAACCTTATTCTACTGTCAAGAGTCATAAAGTGCCGTCTACACCTGGCTCCCTAGCGCCTTGTGATGGCCTCTGTTTTCAGTTGGAGAAATCAGTTAGGAAAGCTCCTACATTTCCCTTTTCATACAACTGGTAAGATCTTATGAGGCTTGCCTTTCTCTACTTCTCTTAGCAACTCATTAACACTGAAATTACAAAACACCAAATCCCCCAAAGGGTAACAACAACAACAATAACAACAACAAAAATCCAAACCAAACCAAAAAAACCTCGAAGATCAACCTTTCAGCTTGAGGCAGGTCACAATACACATTGCAAAGACCTTTATTCCTCTCTTAAAATGTAAAAGAGGGAAATGACTAGGGTACCTAACATATTGTTCTTGGGCTTTGATAAAATTCACTTGTGAAGAGTTGATAGGTAAGATCTGTTTTGAATCCTGTTTTCTAAGTAGGTAAATTTGAAGAATCCCAAAATGAGCTAACCCTGCTGGTTCTAGCTGAATCTTTGGTTTAGCTCCTGAGTTGTTGGAACTTGTGTTCTAATTTAGTTCTAGCTTCCCAGTAAAACCGTCCTGAGAGGTCCTGGACTGTTGCCTCACAGTGCAATGGTCCGGGGAAAGTGATAGGGCATCCAACAGCTTCAACACCTACCAAATCAGTTAGCAGAACATTGCAATTAACAGTCCTTCCCTAAAGATTAATAATGAATATCAGTGCATTAAAATGTAGATTTATCTTTTGTACAAAAAACCCCACAACAAACAAAAACACTTTCCTTTATGAATCTTATGCAATTCCTCCAGCATTCTAAGGGCATGGTTCATGAAGTACTAGGATACATACAGAAAACAGTTTAGATGCTTCAAATAAATTCCCCCTTCATCTGAGTCTTAGAATTCATCTACTAATTACTTTAATAATTTAGGAGACTTGGATAAATTGGAAATGGCTCAAACTTATATTCACCCAAAGGAAATACGGATTAAGAAGATTGCTTTCTTATGGGCCTTTTCTCCAGAGATAGTTGCCTGAATTAAGAATGAAAATGTCAGGTCAAACTCATTTCTTATTACAATCTAGCAGTCTAAATGGCAGCTGTTGAGATGAGTCCAGAGGGGGTTACATTCAGATTTCTAATCAAGGGAACAGCTTTATTGACTATTTAATAATCGATTCTTCTTCACATCTCTATAACTTTCAGGGGAATAATTTTTACTAGATTAAAGTGGTCACTCTCTTTTGAAAGAAATTTTAACCCTAGGTATAGCTAACATTGCAACAGGATGTAACAAGTTGGTTATACAGACAGACAGACAGACAGACCACACTCCTCCACACACATACACACTTTGGTATTGATATCTATTTTAGTGATTTATCTATCTATATAGCAAGCTGTTCCTCCCAGAACGAACAGTGTATATAATGGAAAAGTTATACACATCAATCATTTTCTCCTCAGAGCATAGTTATGCTTTTTAATTCCCATTTGCATTTATTTACCTAAATGAAAAGGTTACAAAAGTAAATCACTAAAGAATCTCACATACACAGGTATACATATACCAACAGTTACTACATTAACAATGAAGGCAGTTGTTACAGTGTTTCCTTTTTTATTCCTGATTTTGTTTATTTGGGTCTTCTTTCCTCTTTTCTTGGTTAGTCTAGCTAGTGATTTATCAATTTTATCTGTTTTTTTTAACTTCATTTTGTTTATCCTTTTTTTTTTTTTTTAGTTTCTATTTTGTTTAGTTCTGCATTGATTTTTGTGATTTCTTTCTGCTAATTTGGGGTTTGTTATTTATTTTCTAGTACTTGTAGTATAACATTAGATTGTTTATTTAAAAACTTTATATTATTTTAAGGTAGACATTTGTTGCTATGAAGTTCCTTCTTAGCGTTGCTTTCACTGTGTCTCACATGTTTCCATTTTCACTATTTCAAGAAACATTTTGATTTCCATCTTAATTTCTTCATTGACCTAATGATTGTTCAGGAAGATACTGTTTAATTTCCATGTCTGTGTATAGTTTCCAACGTTTCTCTTGGTATTGATTTCTACTTTTATTCCATTGTGGTTTGAGAAGATACTTAATATAATTTTAACTTTCAAAAATATGTTGAGACTTGTTTTGTGGGCTAACATACAGTCTATCACAAAAAAATGTTCTATGCGCTGATAAGGATGAATATTTGGCAGTTGTTGGCCAAAATATTCTGTGAATGTTTATTAGGTCCATTTGGTATAAATTCAGCTTAACAAATGTAAAAGATCACCAGAGACTCTTATGAACAACCTTATGCTCAAAGGCCTAGAGAAAATGGATATATTCCTAAAAACATGCAACCTACCAAGATTGATATTTGTTGAATTTGGAAGAAATAGAAAACCTGCACAGACCAATAATGAATAGTGAGATTGAATCAATAACAAAAAGTTCCCAACAACAAAAAGCCCAGGATTAGATGAAATCATTGCCTAATTCTGCCAAATGTATAAAAAGAAGAACTAATACCAACCATCCTCTTTAAGCTATTCCAAATAACTGAAGGGGAGGAAATTCTTCCTAATTCCATGAGGTCAGCATTATCCTGATACCAAAACCAGACAAGGGCACAATTAAAAAAAAAAAAAAAAAAAAACTACAAGCCCAAAACCATGATGAACATATATGCAAAAATTCTCAAGAAAATACTAATAAACCAGCTGGGAGTAGTGGCTCATGTGTGTAATCCCAGCACTTTGGGAGGCCGAGGCAGGTGAATTACCTGAGGTCAGAAGTTCGAGACCAACCTGGCCAACATGGTGAAACTGTGTCTCTACTAAAAACACAAAAATTAGCTGGGCATGGTGGTGTGCACCTGTAGTCCCAGCTACTGAGGAGACTAAGACAGGAGAATCCCTTGAACCTGGGAGGTGGAGGTTGCAGTGAGCTGAGATTGTGCCACTGTACTTTAGGTTGGTGACAGAGTGAGACTATGTCTCAAAAAAAAAAAAAAAAGAAAAGAAAATACTAGCAAACCAAATTCAATAAATATCAAAAATACAATATAACATCACAAAGTGGAATTTATAACAGGGAGGCAAAGATTTATAACAAGGATGCATAAATCAATCAACGTGATACATCACATCAACAGAATGATGGACAAAATCCATATGATAATCTCAATAGATAGAGAGTGTATTTGATAAAATTTAATATCCTTTTATGATTAAAAATTCTCCAGAAACTAGACACAGGAAGACCATATCTTGAAATAGTAAAGACCAGATATATTTCCAAGCCACAGCTACACAGATTTAATATTTAGGGAAACGAAAAGACTCTACCAAAAAACAATTAGAACTGATAAACAATTTCAGTAAGGTTGTAAAATACAAAATCAACAAATAAAAATTAGTAGTTTTATATATACCAGTAAGAAAATAGCTTTAAAATATTTTTTTAAAGTCACATTTATAGTGGCTACAAAACAATTAAATGCTTTGGAATAAATTTAACCAAGAAGGTGAAATAGTTGTACAAAGAAAACTACAAAACACTGTAAATTAGTACAAGCCATTATTGAAAACACTATGGAGCTTTTTCAAAAATTAGAAGTAGAACCACCGAATGATCCAGCAATTTCACTACTGGGTATCTATCCAAAGAAAAAAAATATCAGTATATCAAAGGGATACCTGCACTCACATGTTTATTTCCATCACTATTCACAATAGCAAAGATATGAGATCAACCTAAGTATATATCAATGAATGAATGAATAAAGAAAATGTGATATATATACACAATGGAATACTATTCGGCCATAACAAGAATGAAATCATATCATTTGCAGTAACATGGGTAGAACTGGAGTTCCTTATGTTAAGTGAAATAAGCCAGGCACAGACAGACAAATTACCACATGTTCTCACTCCTATGTGGGAGCTAAAAAACTTGATATCATTGATACACTATAGTAATAGAAAGTAATAGAATAATAGATACTAGAGGCTGGGGAGGTGTGAGGCTAGGAGGAATAAATAAAGAGACATTGGGGAATGAATACATACAGTCAGAATAAATAAATTCTAAAGTTCAATAGCAGTGACTATAGTTAACAACAATGTACTATATATTTCAAAATAGCTAGAAGGGAGGACTTGAATTTTTACCAACATATAGAAATGATAAACAATCAAGGTAATGGACACCTCAGAACTATGACTTGATTATTATTCCTTCTATGCTTGTAACAATTATTCACAAGTATACCATAAATACATAAAATATTTTGTATCATTAAAATAAAACAAACTAAAGACAAAAATAATAACTTATTTAAAAATAAATCTAAAGAAGTAACTGACACAAGTTCTGAGGAGTTAATATACAGCATGAGTGATGATGAAGGATGTGTTACTAAATTGTATTATGATAATGATTACAAAACACATGCATATATTAAATCATCATGTGGTATACCTTGAATGGATACAATCTTTATTTCTCAATTAAATGTTTTAAAACAAAAACAAAACAAAGCAAAAAAGAGATGACTGACAAATGCATTCTTTATATTTTAAAATCTACTTAATTGTGAGAATTACTTATGATGTTTATATCATAAACAATGTAGAGAGTAGTACACAAAGTACCTTTGACATATCTTTAAATTTAGTTTAACTTTGTATGTTTTAAAGAACAAATAGATTTTGAAGAGCAAAAATTTAGTCAAAACCCTGGTAATGTATTATAGCAACTTGTTTTTTGCAAGGGTATAGCTATTAAGTAATATTTTGGTATATATGTTTCTACTAATTAAAAAATTTCAAAACTGAACAAAAGTTTAAGTTTAGGCTATTTGCTTGTATATTGTCCCTCCCATCCTGTAATAGCATGCCTAGTGTAAATGAAGAAAGCACATTTGGCTACTTAGATTGCATTCAAATTTGAAGCTGAAGAAATTTGTTCTTTTCAAGAAACAACTGGGTTTCAAGGTTCCCATTAACTTGTCTCATTAGACTTTTCCTCTGTATTGTACACTGTGGACCCCATTACTAACTGACATGGGGCAAAATGACAAATTATCTCATTATTAACCAAAAAACCCATAAAGTTATTTCAATATTTAAATCACTTGTAAGATTACAGTTCAAATGACACAATAGCACTGCTCAATTTAAACTTACACCTTTCTGAAGAGCTGAAAAGCAGTTTAAATTTGATTAATTAATTTTAATGTTTTCATTTATACGTAGTGCATTAAAATTTTACTTGCTCTGAGCCATTATCAATGGACTGTAACTCAATTTCCAGGATTTAGAGATTATTTCAGCACAGATTAGCTTTGGTGTTTATACCAGGCAAAGCTTGTCAGAGGCAATGCAAAATTTGAAAGTATACTTCATTCTTAATTGGCCTGATGTAGCATGCTATGACTAAGCAGCCCATTCATAGTAAATCACTCTCCAAGTTATTGTATTTATTTTCTGGAAAATATTCTTTGTAAATTAAATTTCAATCATTTTTTAAATACAACCTAGTACTTTGGCATTACTGTTAATAGCCTATCTTAAAATCAAACCGCATTTAGCATAGCCAAGAAAAATGTTTTAATAAGCTTCCTTTAGCATCAAGTGCCCCATTTTCTCTTTCCTCCTAGTAATACATCAAGTTTTCAATCATTCATTAATTTATTGAATCACTATTTACTGAGCACCCATTATATATAGGGCCCTGTCCAAGGTTTGCTTCAGAGTGTAAATGTGTAAGGGTAAAACCTGGTCCTGTTTTCATTTACCTCACAGTATGTGTGACATAATATAAGACAGGCAGGGTGGTAAAACGTGGAACAGGGAGAAAGGGCACTAATGGAGTCAGAATCCAGGAGTTTCTGTCATGAATCTGTTACTTGGGGTCTAAGTAGAAGAAAACCTCAATACATAATAATATAAATATTTAGTGAAAATTAGTATTTCACATAACAGAAAATCTTAAAATAAGGTAGCTCTAGGCTTGCTTAATTTAGGGGCCCTTTAGCATTCTTAAGAACACTAGTCTTTTTACCATAGCAAAGACTTGGAACCAACCCAAATGCCCATCAATAATAGACTGGACAGGGAAAATGTGGCACATATACACCATGGAATACTGTGCAGACTTCAAAAATGATGAGTTTGTGTCCTTTGTAGGAACATGGATGAATCTGGAAACCATCATTCTCAGCAAACTAACACAAGAAGAGAAAATCAAACACTGCATGTTCTCACTCACAATGAGAACACATGGAAACAGGGAGGGGAGCATCACACACTGGGGTCTGTGGTGGGGTACCAGGGGTACCACTGGGGTCTGTGGTGGGGTTAGGGAGTTGGAGAGGGATAACATGGGGAGAAATGCCAGATATATAAGCTGATGGGAATGGAGGCAGCAAACCACATTGCCATGTATGTACTTACGCAACAATCCTGCACGTTCATCACATGTACCCTAGAGCCTAAAGTGCAATAATATATATTTACATATATATAATATAATATATAATATATAATATATATCTCTCTATATATATTTATATATCTCTCTATATATTTATATATCTCTATATATATTAATATATATAATATATAAATAAATAAATAAATAAATAAATAAATATATATATATATAGAGAGAGAGAGAGAGAGCACACAAGTCCTTCCTATTTTTTTTCACTCTATCACATTTTGAGTATTGATTTTTATCTCTTTAAGTAGCTTCCTTCAATATTCCAAGATAACTGACAAAATTTGGGGCATTAAGAACCAACATGACAACACACAACCTTCAGTATTCAACAAAATGACATTTAACTAAAGAAGAGCTCTCTCTCTCCCTCTCTCTTTCTTGCTCTCTCTTTTTGGAACTCCTACTATTAGCAAGGAAACCTTTCCCCTAAGACTTCCAGTAGATTTCTTTCCTGTCCTATTGGCAAGAAACGGATTATATCCCCCTTAAATGTATCCCTTGAAATAAATTTACCTTGAAGGACTTTACTTGCTAAAGTGACCTTGGCCAAGTAACTCAGTCTCTCTAAACATCAGCTTCTTTCTCCATGGTGTTTTCCCTCTAGTCCAGGGGTCCCCAACCCCTGAACTGATATTGGTCAGTGGCCTGTTAGTAATTGGGCTGCCACAGTAGGATGTGAATGGCAGGCAAGAGAGCAAAGCTTCTTCTGTATTTACAGCCACTCCTCATCACTCCCATTACCGCCAGGGCTCCACTGCCTGTCAGATCAGCAGTTATTCTCTCATGATAATCTAATGCCTGATGATCTGTCACTATCTCCCATCACACCCAGATAAAACTGCCTAGTTGCAGGAGAACAAGCTCCCACTGATTCTATACTACAGTGAGTTGTATAATTATTTCATTATATATTACAATGTAATAATAATAGAAATATATGCAAAATAAATGTAAGACACTTGAATCATCCTAAAACTATTCTCACCCTGGTCTGTGGAAAAATTATCTTCCACTAAATTGGGGTCCCTGGTGCCAAAATGGTTGGGGACCACTGCTCTGCTTCTAGTACTTCCTCTATGTACCCATGCAACTGACGTCATGTGCTTGTTAACAGAATCAAAGATAAGTTATATGAAAGTAATTAAGCCAGCATAATGTATAGGCAAATATTTGGCATCACTGTTATATGTAATATGATTATATGTAATAGGCTATATTTTAGGACTACTCTGAAACCATGTACACACAAGAGTGGGCCTTTGCCACAGTGAGTTTAAAATGTATTCCTTCCAGCCTTTGACACATAACTAAAAATAAGCAAATTACATTTTCTTAAAGAAATTAATTGGGACTGAACAATGGCTCATTAGTTTGGGCTACTTGCCTGAAAAAAAAAAGATGACATAAATTTGGTTCCATAAAAAATAAATCCTATTACCTTGCTACTCAATGTGTGGTCTCCGGATAAGCAGCATTGGCATCACCTGAGGGCTGGTTAGAAATGCAGAATATATGGATTTCTTTCTCACTCCAAGAACATTCAAGATAATCTCAATGAAAGACATACTGACTCAAAATCTACATTTTAACAAGATGCCCAGGTGATTCATATGCACACTAAATTTTGTAAGAAACCACTCTTGCAGAATATAAGATTTCTGTTTTGATCCCACAGATATTTTAAATCTCAATATTTCATTAGAATTATGCTAACATTGGTGCTTCATGAAAAGAGCATTTTCTGAAGCAAATTGCATTGAGCCTATTTAATTCTTTAATCAATTTCCTTTTCAGAGAATATTTGTTTCCATCTTTCTTTTTTATTTTCATAAAATTATTTCTTCTATGTTTCAATTTTACACACAGATTCAGTTCAGTCATCATCTTTTTTCATGTAAAGTTTTATTATTTAACCTTCTGCTTCTGCATTTTTCTTGTAGGCATTTCTACCAAGTTTTTCTTGAATTAAATTTATTAGGTCTAAGTTTTGTTAAGCTATTTGATTACTCCTTTAATATTTAGTCAATACAAAATTTTTCTATCTCTGGATTCAGTCAAAGCCAATTTTATTTCCACTTGATTATTTCCAAGAGTAATTGTCACCGTGAATTAAATAAAACCTGCTTCAAATCATTTAAATAGCCACAACTATTTTAGTTCATCATTTAGCATGTTCTTAAATAGAAAATCCCAGCCTTATCTTTATTATGCTCAAAATGTCTCATGTAAGAATATATCTCGTCCAGCACCTTGAGAAGCCAAGGCAGGCTGATTGCTTGAGCCCAGGAGTTTCAGACCAGCCTGGTAACATGGCGAGACCTCTGTCTCTACTTAAATGAAAGTACAAAAAATTAGCCAGGCATGGTGCTATGTGCCTGCAGTCCAAGATACTTGGGAGGCTGAGGATCACCTGAGCCTAGGAGGAAGAGTCTACAGTAAGTTGTAATGGTGCCACTACAGTCTGGTCTTGGTGGTGGACTGAGACCCTGTCTCAATCAATCAATAGGATACATCTTGCTTTAGCTCTGGTGTCCTTTGTGCTCAAGCTAGATTATGTTAGCTATGTTATGTACAATATAAAGACATTACCATAGAGAATAGTATGTGTTGCTTACTGCTGGAGTGTCTACAAGTTAAAATTCTGCTGAAATATAAGCCCTGAGAGGTAGTCTATATCTCATTCATGTTTATCCCCCAGAATAATCTGTGGTGCATCACAAGTGTTCAAAACATTTGAGTTACAGAGAGAGATTACAGACACACCAGTCTTCAAACACACTCTATAGGAATTCAGAGAAGCGAAGCTTGCTCCTTCCTATCTGAGTTTCCAGATAGTTTTCATGTACTAGTTGGCATACCTTCTGGAAGGTATAGCATAATCCAAAGATAAAGATGAAAATGTCCAGCTCTTTTTATGAGACATCATCCATTTTGATTAATTGTAAAGTTCTTAGGAGATAGCCCTGAAATGTAAACTTGGAAAAATAGGGAGATTTTGAAGAGGAATCTGAGTATGCTGATCAGTGAGAGAATCGATCTGGTAGCCAAGTGCCTATTATACAGGAAAGACAGCAGGGAGTGGGGGATGAGAGAGGGAAGTGGTTAAAAACTGATAGTGAAATTATTTTCAATGATATTGCCAATGCAATATGAATCTGAATTCAGAAAGGAAAATCTGGAATGAAAGAAAAAGGGTAGACTCTGAAGACACTTTGTAACATTGGTGTCCCTGATGCTTGGCCCTGTTGTTTTCATGCTGTATGTTTTCTTTTAGGAATTTAACCCTTCCTGAAAGTATTTGCCTACTCTTTTCTGAAATGTCGACAATATTTAATTCACTTAAAACTGACTCCTGGGCATTTCTACCACCATGTTTTACATGAACTCCGGTGTCCAAAGAATAATCCTCAATGTCTTTTTCCAAATTAGGATTTCTGGCCAGGCATGGTGGCTCACGCCTGTAACCCCAGAACTTTGGGAGGCCAAGGTGGGAGGATCACTAGGTCAGGAGTTTGAGATCAACCTGATCAACATGGTAAAACCCTGTCTTTACTAAAAATATAAAAATTAGCCAGATTATGGCATGTGCCTGTAATCCCAGCTACTCAGGAGGCTGAGGCAGGAGAGTTGCTTGAACTAGGGAGGTGGAGGATGCAGTGAGCTGAGTTCATGCCATTGCACTCCAGCCTGGGCATCAGAGAGAGACTCCATCTAAAAAAAAAAAAATTCCTTTTCTTGGTGACTGCATTGTGAAATGTAATAATCAGCCTCATATACTATTATCCATGCAGGACTATCAGTTTTATCATGTGATTCCCTCCCCCATTTTGTTTCTACCTATTCCTACGGTCCCTGCTTCAATCAGGGCTTATTATTTCCCATCTGTCTTTATAGTATTTTCCTAACTGGTTTTCCTGTCTAGTGTCTCCATCTTCCGAGTTCATTCTTCACATAGTAGCCAGGTTAATCATTCTGGGTTGCAAATCTAGCCATGTCACCTTTTGACTTAAAATCTTTCAGGGTTCCTAAATCTTCCTATCAGGAAATGAAGTGAGTTATGATTGAAAAGGCAATACAATTTAGAAACAGACATGTGAACTTAAATCTGGATTTTACCATGCATTAATCATGTGGCCTTGAGCAAGTTCTTTATCTGACCCTCAGTTTCAAAAAATTTACTTTATCTAAGACCATTCTGAAAATTAAGTGAAATTATACACACACGCACACACACACACACACACACACACACACACACGACATAGTCAATGGATACTTTATTAGAAAATGTTTAAACTTCAAAAAATATTTCCAAAGTTTTCTGATAATCTAAATATACATACACATATATGTATGTATATGTGTAGATGTATATACAAATATATAGTCTCACATATATATATATATTCATGTACACATGCAGTCTTAAGCATATATACATAGATATACTAGTACATATAATATTGCTTTGTACAATTTTAAATTCAAATAAGATCCATGATATGGTTTTCCTCTGTCCCCACCCAAATTTCATCTTGAATTCCCACATGTTGTGGGAGGGACCTAGTGGGAGGTAATTGAATCATGGGGGCAAGTCTTTCCTGTGTTGGTCTCATCACAGTGAATAAGTCTCACATGATCTGATAGTTTTATAAAGAGGAGTTCCCCTGAACAAGTTCTCTCTCTTTGCTTGCTGCCATCCATGTAAAACATGACTTGCTCCTTCCTCTTGCCTTCTAGCATGATTGTAAGGCCTCCCCAGCCATGTGTAAGTCCATTAAACATCTTTCTTTTGTAAATTACCCAGCCTTGAGGAACTCTAAGGCAAATGTATATAT
Organism: Saguinus oedipus; assembly: GCA_031835075.1. Lineage (NCBI taxonomy): Eukaryota > Metazoa > Chordata > Mammalia > Primates > Cebidae > Saguinus > Saguinus oedipus. Next base: position 147,354,466 of record CM063170.1, read on the forward strand.
ATATACACACACACACACACACACACACACACACACATATTTTACCATTCATGAAAAATAATATAAGTAAGAGCATAAAAATTAAAAGCTCCCATAATGCTTTTACCAAAGGGAGTATTCGAGTTTCATGAGGCTAAGTTATACATTCACTTTGAGGAATTTAACCCTCAAAAGGGTTAAGATTAAGCTGATAATACTGAAATGACAGCAAGAAAACCTTCCATTATGGCAGGCTGCATTAATTAAAGTCTCTGTCTAGAAATCAGAGGCAGGGACATCCACACAGGGCACTCTACCCAAAATGATTAGAACATTTATGGAGCATTGTGCTCCATTCTGGAGACAACATTTTAAAGGAGCCATTAAAAAAATTGCACCCAGAGAAAGACAAATAAGTTCGCTAAGGATACCATGTTCTATTTAGAATGTAAAGGCAAGAAAGTGGCAAGAAACTCAGAAAAAAACTTTATGTAAGGAAGAATAATCTAATAATTAGAATAATCTGGCAACGAATAGAGTTATCTGATTGGAATTATCTGGGTACAAGCTTGATGGTCATATATCTATAAAGGTTATGTTTAAATGAGTCAAAATGTCAGATCTCATTTTGATTTGAATGACCTAAAAGTCCTTTTCTAAAAAAATGATGTAGTTTTTAGAAAAAAGGATACATGCAGTGCACCACTAGTTATGGTACAAAGATATTTTTGTTTTTCTTTTGTGTTTCTTTTGTGTTTTTAGCTCAGAAGTAATTTTGAAATCTCCTATGTAACACACTTTATAATTGCACATATATCTGTATATCTAAAACTTAAGTAAATTATTTAAAAATTAATTACATTTCTTAGAAAGTTCAAAGCATTGATCTAGATTTTTTCACATTCAACCTTGTACCCTCTACTTCACAAACATTAAACATGAGGTTAAATGGTGTTCCTTAAGGAATAAATGCATCAGGAGTTATTCTAAAAATATCTTATCTACTAAGCAAAGCAATTTTCCAAGATACAGTTGAGCTATGATAAATAGCACAATAACATGTATACTGAATTTCTGTTTATTCCTAGGCTGTATTTATACTGTCATAATATAGAAGAATTTCAAACATACTAATTTAAACGTGTATCTTAAAGTAACTGACAGATTATGCTGCAGTGCTCTACATTTTCAGCCCCTGGGATTGGGTTTTCCCATGCACTAGGCAGCATTTTCTGTCCTCTCCAGGTTCTACTCATAGAGGAACACAGTCCAAGGTCAAGGTGCTGCCAGGATTGGTTTCTTCTCAGGTCTGTTACTGGCTTGTGGATGGCTATCTTCTCTCCATGTCTTCTCTCCACACATGGTCTTTCCTGTGTGGGTGCCTGTGTCATAATCTCCTCTTCTTTTAAGGACGCTAGCCATATTGGACTAGGGCTTAACCTTATGACATCATCCTACCCCAATTACCTCTTTGGGATATCAATTCTCAATTCAGTAGTAGCAGAATCACAGGGGACCTAAGGGCTGGGGAACAATCACAGCCTACCGAGTGGTGCCAGCCTGCCCCTCCTGACTGTGCCTTCTTCTCATCTTCTCACACAAAGTTAACCATTTTTAGATTATTTCAGATCTCCTTGCTTTGGTACACTTCTGTATGCTTGACTAGATTCAGTCATTGTACTAGTGTGCCAGGGCTGCCATAACAAAGTGCCACCAACTCCGTAGCTTAAAAAACCAACATTTATTTTCTCACAGTGCTGGAGGCTAGTAGTGCAAGAGGAAGGTGCTGCCAGGAGTGATTTCTTTTCAGGTCTGTTACTGGCTTGTGGATGGCTATCTTCTCTCCATGTCTTCATATGGTCTTTCCTATGCAGGTGCCTGTGTCCTAATCTCCTCTTCTTTTAGGGACACTAGTCATAACAGTCTAAGGGTTAATCTTATGACATCATTTTACCCCGATTACCTCTTTAAAGATGCTGCCTTCAAATATAATCATATTCTGAGATACTTGGGGTTAGGACTTCATCATATGAATTTGGGGGTGACACAGTTCAGCCCATAACAGTAAAAAATAGTAATACACTAAGTTAATTTTTAAAAATATAAAATAAGTAATTGTTTGGCCCATATTTTTCAAGCTTTGACTGGATGTTTTGGCATTAAGAAATGTTGCTAAATTTAAAAAGATAGATAATTTTTACTTTAGCAAACTGTATTTTTCAGACAAACGTTTGGATATATTTTTACGGCTGTGACTTAGTTGGTAAATCTACTGTTCCAGCACTTATTACCAGATATTAAGGACTAAATGCTTAGTTTTCTTTGGAAAGTAATTAGGTCATGAATGGCATTAGGACCCATGCAAGAAGAGACAAGAGAGATTCCTCCTTCTCTGCTCTCTACTAAGTAAAGATGCGTCAAGAAGTTGGTCATCTATGAACCATGAAGAGTGCCCTCACCAGAACCCTACCATGCTGGCACTCTGATTTCAGGTTTTCCAGCATCTAGACAAGTGAGAAGTAAATTTCCTTTGTTTAAGTCACCCAGTCTTTAGTATTTGGTTATAGCAGCCCAAACTGACACCAGACAAGCTCGGACCAAAGATGACACAAAAGCCTTTTTAATAACTTGAAATAATACAGAGGAATTTCAGTTGTTATTTCCAATATGCTGGATATTATAGCACAGAACCTCATTGAAGGCTCCATGAACCATAATGAAGAGAAGCAAAAGAGTAGTATTTGAAAAGCATGCTTGTTCTTGAGATAGGGAAAAATCAGTGTTTTCATTTTCTTATGCGAGAGCTTCTCAGAAAAGAATTCAGGTAAGATTGCTAAATGCCTTTTTCCGTTTAATTAAAAATAAAGTTTTATCTGAAATGAATTAAACACAACTACTGTTTAATTAAACCCAAAACCTTTAAGAGGATCACTCCAACAAGATCAATTAACATTCTCTTCCATATTGAACATAATTAGAATGGCAATTCTTATAATCCACTGGCATAACGTTTAAAATTTGCTTGGTCTTTAAAACGTATCTATATGGTATTTCCTTAAAAATCCAAACAGCTAAATCATAAAACCACATACTAAGTTTAATGTTAGTGCTCATGTTAAAATTAAAACTATTCATATAATAGAACTAATAAATCTTATTTGACAACTGGTATTTCTGAGTAACTTGAGGGTTCTGCGTGAAAAATAGTTTCCAATAGGTGAAAAAGGAGAATTATATCTTAAATTAGTGAACTGACGTACTGAGCAAATATAAGAGGAATTTGAATCACCACATTCTTTTTAAAAAAAAAAAAAAAACTAAGTTTCCAGTCAGGGTTTGTAAATATTTGCCTTAATTTTCGAGTCACACAGCTTATGTAGACATAGCAAAATTTTGTTAATGCCAATAATAGTTTGGAGAAAAAGCTTTCATTTTCAAGCACTGTTCTGAAACACCCAGGAAAATTTGAAGAAACAGAAAAAATAATATGGACGTGACCTTTGACTGCTGCTGCTTTGTGATATGGTGATTACTAATGGGACCTTTTAAAGTATGCCCTACACTTTCAGAAATATACATGATACCATTTGCTACCAATATTTGCCAATATGTTGTTATGTTTCTCCCATCAAAAATAAAACCTTTTGAAATGTGCTCTATAGGACTGGAGAGTAGTTGAGGAGATGTGCAAATGTAACATCCAACAGTGCTCGGGGACTTCCAAGATCTCTGGCCATAGGCATGCTCACTGAGGCATAGTAGAGCTTCAGCGTCCTCAGGTTTGAATGGCTCCTCTGTTAGTTTCAAAGGCCATATTTTCAAGTCTTCTAGCTGTCAGCCCCAGCAGGTATACCCATCAAAGAATTGCTAAGTTGTTCCTCAGACTCTCTCCTTTACACAATTTGCTTCTCTGATCTGCTATTCCAGTGTAGGATGCTTCTCTGGAGATGATAACTCCTAACTCCTATGCTTTCTCTACTACCTGGATGTTGCATGGCTCTGCCCCTTGCTAGTTTGGTGGTTAATTCCAACTTGATTATTTCCTGATCAAGAAAACCACTTTACATATGAGAAATCAAATCACTTGACCATCAAAAATTCATAATTTATTTTCTTAATCTTTCCCATACTTAATTTTTTTTCTCATGAGAACTCAAAATTGTTCTAAACAATCTACAAGACACATAGAATTCAAAGATATTAAATTACTAGGCCAGGTGCAGTGGCTCAGACCTGTAATCCCAGCATTTTGGGAGGCTGAGGCAGGCAGATTGCTTGAGCTCAGGGGTTCAAGATCAGCATGACAAAACCCCGTCCCTATCAAAAAGAAAAAAAAAATTAGCTAGGTGTGGTGGCAAGTGCCTGTCGTCCCAGCTACTCATGAGGGTGAGGAGGGAGGATGGTCTGGGCCCATGAGGCGGAGGTTGCAGTGAGCTAAGATCCATTACACTCCAACCTGGGTGACAGAGCCAGACTCTGTCTCCAAAAAAAAAAAAAAAAAAGAAAGAAAGAAAAAAAAAATTTGCAAGAGAAATTCAAAGAATCTAACGTGTTTCTGGAGTTCTGGTACACTTCCCTGTGAGCTGCCAGCTATCACCTGATAGTTACACTCTGTGGGATATATTAACTCACTGGACTCTGAGTTGTATATGACTTTACATTTTAACATGATAGTTCAGACAAAAATGATCAGAAGGTCTTCAGGGAGGGAATGGGGGACACTAGCTGGTCTGGAATGGTGATCAATTCGGCAGAAAGCATGGCAAGATTCTGAGTCCACAGAAAAATCTCCAGATTGAACTGGTGGACACAATATCTATGTGTAGCTATTCATGTAATTAGAAGACCAAAATTTTGATAGATAAAAAGGCTTTGGCATTCAAATTGACTCATTTGAAAAGAGCAATTTGTTATGTATTTCCTAAATAGTTGCATCAGTTTTACTAAAATTAGAAGAGCCACACATTGCAGGTGCATAATTACTCTTGCCATTAAACACAAACACAGATGCACACAACAAAATTAGATGCAATCATTTCATTGAGAAAAGAATGCTACTCCTTTCCCATGCCACATTTTTTATTTAAAAAAATTAAACTAAGCTTTGGTTTTTCTCAAAGACTGAAGTATATGTTGTGTGTGAGTTTTTAATTTTTTTTCCACATTTTAGGTGGAATATCACAGTCAACTCTACATAGTAGACACTGCGAAAAACAAGACTTTCTCTCAACCCATCTAGAATGGCCCTTGCTATAATTTTAACTTGTATCCATGTGGGGAAAAAGACAAGAGAGGATGTTCATTCATTGGTTATGAGACCAGCACTATGGTCACACATTTCATAGAGGCCATCTTATTTCAGCTCTACAATAATCCCTTGAGGTAATGTTGGCTCAATTTTTTAAGAATAGGGGTACTGGGTTGGTAAATTCATAGGCTCAGCTAGCTAATAAGGATAGTAAAAAGCAGAGCTAGAAATTTGAATTGTAGTAATTTGGATCTAGTTTGGTATTTTACCTCTTCATCCTTAGGAGGTAAGTTTTCTCTAGTCTAAGCCAGGCTGGCCAAGTCACTGATATGAAGTCCCAGGATATGAATCCTGCAAGCCTAAGTGTGTAAATTTCTTCCAGTATTTGGACTTTTGGAAGACAGATTTTATGATGATTTATCTTAAAGAAATTTTTCTGGGACATTGCTTTTTGTCATAGACTGTAAGAGCATACTGTTTTTTTTCTTTTTAATTGAGCTTAAAAACTTAGAATGTTTTTCAAGCATTACAACTTTGGGAATGATTAAACTAAATCCCACATCAGAATTCTCACTAGTATCAGTCCTAGTAAAAAATAATTCATCGGAGTTTATATGAGAATAAAGTTTTTTATTCTAGAATTGATGCAACTTTAGAGGTACCGGGGAGCAACATTCATCCTTATGTCATCATAATAAATTTCAGCAAAGATCCTGCTGATGAATTCACTTTCCTCATGGTAGGATCATCATTTCTTTTCCCTTTTTTTCCAATTCTTATTACAGAACCTTTTCAGTTTTGATATTAAATAATATATTTTAAACTTTTTTTAGCTAGAGGATTAAGAAATTAAACCAGTTAAGTTTTTAAAAATAATGGTGATCCCTTAAAATTAGATTAATTTAATCCATTGCAAATAGTTACAGAATACTTCTTGAAATGGGGTCACTCATTGGTATAACTATTGCATTAATATTCTACATTTTGTTTTGCTATCATGCTATCACTTTATTTAAAATGGTATGCAGAGTATATGGGTTAATGTAACAAAAGTTTCTATCAAATTGTAAGAAACTGAACTTCTTTCAGTTTCTCAAACGTGCTATATTTTGTTTTACTTCCTGAACATCACATAAGTCCTTTCTGGAACTTTTTTTTTTAAAGTCAGTCTTCCTATTCTTACTTATAGACACAACTAAGTCCTGATCATATTTTAGGTTTCTGCTCAAATATCCTTTCTCAGCATATCTTCCTGAATTCTCAGACCTCTGCTATATGTTCTAAGTAAGTCTTCTAATTTACTAGTATATACATTTTTATTTTATTTCTTGTTTATAGCTCTGTCTTTGTTGGCTCTGAACTTCTTAATGGCAGGAAACTTTTCTTTTATCTTCATTTCTGGACACCAGAATCGAGTCCTAGAATTCATGTGATAAATACCTGTTGCATGAGCAGTAAGTGATACTGAGTTATATTGCAAAAATGTGCAAACTTGGTTAAAAATCTTACAGGATAGTGTAACAAAATCATGGAAATGAGAAGCAGTCACTACTATTGGTGACTTTTCTTCCTGAGTAATCTGATTGATGATGTGTAATGATGCTGAATACCTAGGAGACCTGTCTCTCCCAGGGATGGCAGCAGGGAACATGGTATGTCTGGTTCCTGGGGCAGGTATGGGCAGATTCAGTGCTTCTCACTATAGAGGATTATTCTGCACTGTATCTAGACTAAATCTCAATAAGATCTAAGATCTCAATACCTTCTTTCTGTTGTGCGATATCCTCACTTTGAAAAATAAGAAAACTGGGCTCCAGAAAAGGCAGATCTTTTGCCCAAGGACTTACAATAAGTTAGTGGCAAAGTTGAACCTTTCTAAACACCAAAGTTGAACCTTTCTAAGCAGCATATTTTAAGACATTTTGTTGAAGCCCAGTAGTACCTTGTCACCTCTGCCAACAAACCTTAAGCTAAAGGAATTTTAAGAAGTCCTGCATTGACCATTGATATAGAGGTGATTCAACAAGTTACTAAAAACTTAGGAGAGTCTAGCACAATACAACTGCAAAATTGTAAAACCTTAACTCTGAGAGAACTGTTCTCATTTAGAGTTGTTGAGTCTTAATAATCACTTTAATCACATTAAATTGCATTTTTCTCTTTTCTATGTTTACTTTCTGCTTGTCAAGTAAAAGATCAATGTTTTGGACAAAGAAGGTGACATGGTTGGCCAAACTTAGAAGATTCTGCTTTCCTCAGCTCCTCTAAGTGAGCCCATCTCATTCAAATACAGATCAAGCTAAATGTGAAGCAGGAGGCATTTGCTGTACTCCTCTTCCCAACTGCCAGGGTCTCACAAGAGTTAACTTCAGGGTTGCACTGCAAGGCTATATGGGTTGTATTTGCACAAGGGTACGCAGCTGAGAGGATGAGACTGCCTGAAAAGCATCCTGGGCTCTGCTCATCCAGGCATGCCCCAGCATCACTGATACGCCAGAGGAAAGAGCACGTTTGCAGAAATACACCCTATGGGTGTGAAGTGTCTCACATTTACTCATTTTCTTGGGCTGGATTATTCCTTCTTTCTTTCTATTGGGCTACCATGATCGTACCTGAATGATTCTAAATAAAGCTTCTACAAAGCACTAATTGGTCACTTTAATAGTGTTGCATATCTCCCCATTTTCTTTATAATTCTATGCACATTTTGTTTACCAGTAGAAAAATAAGTTTGGTTTACTTGTCTTTGGTTAGAAAATAACTTATCCATTGCTTCTACTTTATTTTGGAGATGTCAAAAAGTAGGTAAACTGTTTTCAAGTCATAAAGAAAATAGTACAAAATAAGATAGATTTCTCTAATAGTACAAAATAAGATAGATTTTGCATTTACTCAACCCATTTTTAAAAAAACACTTGGAAAGTGAATATATTTATGTGACATAGAAACAGATTTCAGTATATGTTTTTAAAAATAAAACTTCCTAAAGAGATTTTATACTTTCTATATTTAAATCTTATTATCATTTTAATTAATGACACTATTTATAAGCAAACATTCGTAAATGCTATATTTTCCAGTTGCATTTTGTCCCCAAGAGTTGAATAATGGGAAGAATACTCTAATTCCACGATTATGTTTCCATAAACTTCCATGGCTGAACAAACAAAACAATCCCCAAGTAGTAGATAGAAGTAGTGAATAGACTTTTTCTAAAATATAGTCTTTCACCAGGAATAAAAAAAATTATTTTTCATTCTCTGCCTCTTGTCGATTAGTATGATCTGACAGATGGATATAAAGTTCATTAATGTGAACAGTGAGCTTAGAAACAGCAAAAAGTGGATGGGGAACCAAGATGGCCCAAAGGGAGCTTCTCTGGAGTGCAGCTCCCAGCAAGTGAGACACAGAACCAGAGCGATATCCGCATCCTTGAACAAGGTACTGGGTTCATTCCAAAGGGACTGGTTGAACAGCGGGATTAACCCGAAAAAAGGCAGCAAAAGCAACCCAAAGGGGGTGAGCTGTGGCAAGGCAGGGCACTGCCCCACCTGGGAAGTATATCTGGCATGGAGGATCGGGGGGCTTCACCTCCTTGGTACTCCGATTCAGATATAGTGCTTCACTGCCTGACTTCGGCAGCACATAGCCCAGGAAAATGCTGCCTGACAGAGAACCACCGTAAGTTACAGGCCCGGGCAACACCCAGGTCGGCAGCCCCAGCCAGACCAGTGCCTTGTCAGTTCAGAAGAGGGCAGAGACTTGGAGTAACACCAAGAAGGCTTGTGAGAAGGAACTGCCTGTCCCACAGAAGCAGGGAGAGTTGAAAGTGGGGAGGGGGATACTGCCAGACAGGTCTCACCCCCACAAGATCCAACAAGCAGAATCCCTCTCCCAGGAGAGTTTCGCAATTAACGCATCAGACAGAGCTCAGTCCAGGAGCAGCAGGCTCGGTGGAGGGAAAGAAGCCCACCAATGGGACAGCAGAGCTAATCCCACTGGCATAGGTGGAAACCAGGTGAAGAATAAACAGTAGCCTGGCTGAGACCAAGGCAGCCCAGCAGTGCCTCCATAGGCAGACAATGGACAGACTGTCTCAAGTGACACACTGACACCTGCATTAAAAAAAAGCCTCATACAGGAGAAGTAACCCCAACTTTAACAGAAAGGATGTCCACTCAGAGATCCCACCCAAAATACTAACTTCAAAGATCAAAGACAGGATAAATCCATGAAGATGGGAAGAAAACAGTGCAAAAAGGATGAAGGCATCAAAGTCCAGAACACCTCTCCTCCTCAGAGAGATCACAACACCTCACCAGCAAGGGAACAAAACAGGTCAGAGAATGATTTTGATGAGCTGACAGAAGCATACTTTAGAAGATGGGTAATAACAAACCTCTCTGAGCTAAAACAACATGTTCTAACCCAATGTGTAGAAACTAAAAACATTGAAAAAAGATTAGACGAAATGGTAACAAGAATAACTAGTAGCCTAGAGAAGAACATAAATGACTTAATGGAGCTGAAAAACACAGCACGAGAACTTTGTGAAGCATACACAAGTTTCAATAGCCAAACTGATCAAGCAGAAGAAAGAATATCAAAGATTGAAGATGAACTCAACAAAATAAAAAGAGAAGGCAAGAAAAGGGGAAAAAGTGAAAAGAAATGAACAAAGCCTCCAAGGAATATGGGATTATGTGAAAAGACCTAATCTATGCTTGATCAGTGTACCTGAAGAGGATGGGGAAAATGTATCCAAGCTGGAAAACACTCTCGAGAATATTATCCAGGAAACTTCCCAACCTAGCAAAGCAGGCCAACATTCAAATACAGGAAATACAAAGAACACCACAAAGATACTCCTTAAGAAGAGCAACCCCAAGTCAGATAATTGTCAGATTCATCAGGGATAAATGAAGGAAAAAATACTAAGGGCAGCCAGAAAGAAACGTCAGGTCACCCACAAAGGAAAGCCCATCAGACTCACAGCGGATCTCTTGGCAGAAACCCTACAAGCCAGAAAAGAGTGGGGGACTAATATTCAACAACTTAAAGAAAAGAACTTTCAACCTGGAATTTCATATGCAGCCAAATTAAGCTTTATAAGTGAAGGAGAAATAAAATCCTTTACAGACAAGCAATTACTGAGAGATTTTACCACCAGGCCTGCCTTACAAGAGCTCCTGAAGGAAGCACTAAACACCGAGAAAAACATCCATACCAGCCACTGCAAAAATGAACCAAATGGTAAAGACCAGCAATGCAGTGAGGAAACTACATTGACCAACAGGCAAAACAAACAACCAGGAATAAAATGGCAGGATCAAATTCACACATAACAGTACTAACGTTAAATGTAATGGCCTAAATGCCCCAATCAAAAGACACAGAATGGCGAAGTGGGTAAAAAGTCATGACCCATTGATGTGCTGTATTCAGGAGACCCATCTCACGCGCAAAGACACACACAGCCTCAAAATAAAGGGATGAAAGTTAATCTACCAAGTAAATGGAGAGGAAAAAAAAGCAGGGGTTTCAATCCTAGTCTCTGATAAAATGGACTTTAAACCAACAAAGGGCAAAAGAGACAAAGAAGGCCATTACATAACAGTAAAGGGGTCAATACAACAAGAAGATTTAACTATCCTAAATATATATGCACTGAATACAAGAGCACCCAGACACATAAAGTAAGTTCTTAATGACCTGCAAAGAGACTTAGACTCCTGCACAATAGTAGTGGGAGATTTTAACACTCCACTATCAATGAGACAGAAAATTAACAAGGATATCCAGCACTTGAATGCAGAACTGAAACAAGCAGACATAATAGACATCTACAGAACTCTCCACCTCAAATCCACAGAATGCACATTCTTCTCAGCACTACATCACACTTACTCTAAAACTAACCACATAATTGGAAGTAAATCACTCCTCAGCAAATGCAAAAGAATGGAAATCATAACAGTCTCTCTGACCATAGTGCAATCAATTTAGATCTCAGGATTAAGAAACTAACTCAAAACCATACAATTTCATGGAAACTGAACAACTGGCTCCTGAATGTCAATTGGTTAAACAATGAAATAAAGGCAGAAATAAAGATGTTCTTCAAAAATAAGGAGATTGAGGACACAACGTACCAGAATCTCTGGGACACATTCAAAGTAGTATCTAGAGGGAAATTTATAGCAATAAATGCCCAAATGAGAAACAAGGAAAGATCTAAAATTGACACCCTACCATCAAAATTAAAAGAGTTAGAGAGTAAGATAAAAAAACTCAAAAGCTAGCAGAAGACAGGAAATAATTAAGATCAGAGCAGAACTGAAGAAGACAGAGACACAAAAAAACCTTTCAAAAATTCAATGAATCCAGGAGCTGGTTTTTTGAAAAGATTAACAAAATAGCCAGACCACTAGCCCGATTAATAAAAAAGAAAAGAAAGAAGAATCAAATTGATATGATAAAAAACGATAAAGGGATATGCCCACCAATCCCACAGAAATACAAACTACCATCAGAGATTACTACAAACAAATAAATGCACATAAAACAGTAAGCCTCGAAGAAATGGATAAATTCCTGGACACTTGCAGCCTCCCAAGACTAAACCAGGAAGAAGCTGAAACCCTGAATAGACCAATAACAAGGGCTGAAGTTGAGGCAGCAATTAATAGCCTAGCATCCAAAAAAATCCAGGTCCAGATGGGTTCACAGCTGAATTCTGTCAGATGTACAAAAGGGAGCTGGTACCATTCCTTCTGAAACTATTCAAAACAATAAAAAATAAGGGAATCCTCCCCAACTCATTTTATGAGACCAACATAATCCCAATACCAAAACCTGGCAGAGACTCAACAAAAACAGAAAACTTCAGGCCAGTCCCCATGCTGAACATAGATGCAAAAATCTTCAATAAAATTCTGGAAAACTGATTGGAACAGTATGTTAAAAAGCTTATCCATCATGATCAAGTGGGCTTCATCCTGGGGATAAAAGGCTTGCAAGTCTGTAATGTAATCCATCACATAAAAAGAACCAAAGACAAAAACCACAAGAAAATCTTGACAGTTGCAAAGAAGGCCTTCCATAAAATTCAACAGCTCTTTATGCTAAAAACTCTCAATAAACTAGGTATTGATGGAACATACCACAAAATAATAAAAGCTATTTATGACAAACCCATTGTCAATATCATACTGAACAGACAAAAACTAGCAGCTTTCCCTTTAAAATCTGGCACTAGACAAGGATGGCCTCTCTCACCACTCTTATTAAATATAGTATTGGAAATTTTAGCCAGAGAAATCAGGCAAGAAAAGGAAATAGGGTGTATTCAATTAGAAAAGGAGAAAGTTAAATTGTCTCTATTTGCAGACAACATGATTATTTATTTAGAAGACCCCATTGTCTCAGCCAAAAATCTCCCTAAGTTGATAAGCAACTTCAGCAAAGTCTCAGGATACAAAATCAATGTGCAGCAATCACAAGCATTCCTATACACCAATAACAGAGAGCCAAACCAAGAGCAAACTCCCCTTCACAATTGCTACAAGGAGAATAAAATACCTTGGAATACAACTAACAAAGGAGGTAAAGGACCTCTTCAAGGAGAACTACAAACCACTACTCAAGGAAATAAGAGAAGACACAAACAGATGGAAAAACATTCCATGCTCATTAGAAAGAATCAATATGAAAATGGCCATACTGCCCAAAGTAATTTACAGATTCAATACTATCCCCATTAAACTACCAATGACCTTCTTCAAGAACTGGAAAAAATCACTTTAAATTTCATATGGAATCAAAAAAGAGTCCACATAACCAAGACAAGCCTAAGCAAAAAGAACAAAGCTGGAGGCATCATGCTGCCAGACTTCAAACTATACTTCAAGGCAACAGTAATCAAAATAGCACGGTGCTGGTACCAAAACAGAGACCTAGACTAATGGAACAGAATAGAGGCCTCAGAAGCAACACCACACATACCTACAACCATCTAATCTTTGACAAACCTGACAAAACAAACAATGGGGAAAGGATCCCTTGTTTAATAAATGGTGTTGGAAAATTGACTAGCAATGTGAAGAAAGCAGAAATTGGACCCCTTCCTAACATGCTACACTAAAATTAACTCCAGATGGATTAAGGACTTAAACATAAGACCTAACACCATAAAAACCCTAGAAGAAAACCTAGATAAAACCATTCAGGACATAGACATAGGCAAGGACTTCATGACTAAAACACCAAAAGGAATGGCAACAAAAGCCAAAATAGACAAATGAGATCTAAGTAAACTTCAGAGCTTCTGTACAGCAAAAGAACAATCATTAGAGTAAACCAGCAACCAACAGAATGGGAAGAAATTATTGCAACCTAACCAACTGACAAGGGGCTAATATTGAGAATCTACAAATAACTAAAACAGATTTACAAGAGAAAAACAAACCCATTCAAAAGTGGGCAAAGGATATGAACAGACACTTCTCAAAAGAAGACATTCATGCAGTCAACAAACATATGAAAAAATGCTAATCATCACTGGTCATTAGAGAAACACAAATCAAGACATTGAGATACCATCTCACACCAGTTAGAATGGCGATCATTAAAAAATCTGGAGACAACAGATGCTGGAGAGGATGTGGAGAAATAGGAACACTTTTACACTTTTGGTGGGAGAGTAAATTAATTCAATCATTGTGGAAGACAGTGTGGGCTTCCTCAAGGACCTAGAAATAGAAATTCCATTTCACCCAGCAATCCCATTACTGAGAGTATACCCAAAGGACTATAAATCGATCTATTATAAAGACACATGCACAGGAATGTTCATCGTGGCACTGTTTACAATAGCAAATACCTGGAACCAACCCAAATGCCCATTGATGATAGACTGGACAAAGAAAATGTGGCACATATACACCATGGAATACTATGCAGCCATAAAAATGATGAGTTTGTGTCCTTTGTAGGGACATGGATGAACCTGGAAACCATCATTCTCAGCAAACTGGCACAAGAACAGAAAATCAAACACTGCATGTTCTCACTCATAGGAGGTGTTGAACAATGAGAACACCTGGACACAAAGAGGGGAGCATCACATACTGGCGTCCATTGTGGGGGCCAGGGGAGGGACAGTGGGAGGGAGGGTGGGGGAGTGATAAAGTGGGGAGAAATGTCAGATATAGGTGATGGGGGGATGTAGGCAGCAAATCACCTTGCCATGAATGTACCTATGCAACAATCTTGCATGATCTGTACATGTACCCCAGAATCAAAAGTACAATAATAATAAAAAAAGAAACAGCAAAAAGTGCTGGGATTCTCTTCTCTCTCTCTCTCTCTGTTTTTTTGTTTTGTTTTGTATTTTTTGTGAGACAGGGTCTCACTCTGACACTCAGGCTGGAGTGCAGTACCATGATCTAGGCTCACTGGAACCCCCGCCTCCCAGGTTCAAGTGATTCTTGTGCTTCAGCCTCCCGTGTAGCTGGGATCACAGGTGTCTGTCATCATGCCTAGCTATGGGATTCTCTTCTCTATTTCATGCTCCTAAGTGGCTCTCTTCACGTGGTAGGTCAGGGCCAGTCTGCACCCAGCCTATCTCCCAACTTCATACCTGTGTGCCAAATGTAGACCCCAAGGAATAGGGGGCTGGCAGTTTTAAGTCCCTCCTTCAATTTCCCACAAAGCCTCTCTAAATAATCATTTTTTTCATAAATTATGGTGTGCTTTCTCTACAAACACAGCTTAAAGGATTATCTACTATCTCTGTCTATACCTTCTCCAAGACAATTCCAGCAAGAAGTGCTTCTTAAGTCCTTTTTACATGGAAGTCCTGGACTCTTTACTGAAGGGCTCAGCTGAGGTCAGGAGATGCCTGACTATGTTGGCAGCTTCCATTACAAATACCTTGTTAGACCAGAATAGCTCCCCTATGAAAGAACCTTTCCAAAGAAGGAAAGCTGGGCTTTTAAAACAGTGGACAATCTCATAAGTGGTGCTGTTGTTGTTGGTGGGATTTTCCAGCATTGTTCATTGATAGTTAAGTAGAGCTATTGCAGAAAAATCCAGGATTCTAGGCAGTTTTTGGAATATACAAAATAATCAGATTAAAAGCTAGGGACACAAAGTGTCCTGTTTCCTCATTTATCTTTGTCTTTTTATTTATTTATTTATTTATTTATTTATTTATTTATTTATTTATTGCATTTTAGGTTGTCTTTTGATTTAAAATAACACAGCCACAAGATTTTGGACCAAACTTGGCTCCAGTAACCTTAATCTCGAATTTCTATGTTAATGCTAAGGAAGAAGCTGGGAAAAGAACTCACATGGTAATGTAGCATCCTTCCAGGCACATGCAGGATATTTTATAGGACTGATTCCATTCAGTCTTTCAACAGCCCTCTGGAATGGGCATTTACTATTTTTCTCAAATGAAGAAATTGTTGCCCAGGGGTATAATGCCATTCCCAATTTCACATAGGTAATAGCTAAGGGTATTAAGATTTGAGCTCAAGTACTAAAGACTGCTTTTGTTTTTCTTTTTTTAAATTATATGAATCCACTGTGCTAAAAATAACTTTTAGGATCTTAAATGCCATTCAGTGACAATTTCTACAAACTGTAGTCCAAAGATCCCAAATGTCATTGAGAGTCATTCAGAGGCACTCATAGCAATTTCAACACATTCCCAAAATAGAAAATATTATGCTGAGTTCCTATATAAAAAGGATACTGAATTGATCACCTGAATTTATCTGTGGGTCCAAATGGTTCATTTGATTCCCAGTAATCCACTAAGCACAGGAAAGCCAGAATGCAAAATAGCATCTTTCCCAACGGAATAAAATAGAGATTAAAACTTTTCATGTGAAAGTCGATTTAAGCACATTTGCTTGAAAGTTAATAAACTATTAGACTTTTTGATATCTATTTACTGGGAATAGAGGCACAATACAAAACAATTACAGATGAGCAGTCTGCTAAAATCATTATCTATTGACCCAAAATCATCACTATATTAGCATCATAACTTAGATCAATTAGATATGCCAGAGAACAGAAAGCAAATGAGATGGAGGGAAAATGGGATTGCTGAATTTGGCAAAATAAAACAAGAAATGTCCATCAACTTTGAATTTCAGATAAACTGCTTTTTTTTTTTTTTTTTTTTTTAAAAAAAAGGTACATCCCATGCAATATTTGGCAAACATGTATACTAAAAAAAATTCATCATTTATATGAAATTCAAATTTAACTAAGTGACCTGTATTTTTATCTGGTAGTCTTAAATGAAAGCAAATGTCATATACAGTATTAGGGGAACCTAGTCATTCTAATCAAAATGATAACAGCTAACATTTTCATTGCAATTATCCTTTAAGCACTTTATAAATGTTAATTTATTTAATCCTAAACACAATCCTATAAGACAGATACTATAATTCCTATTTAGAAAATAAGAATATTAGACAATGACAGATGAATTTGCCCATTGTCATGCAACTAGTGGCAGAGAAGGGGTTTGAACCCAGATGGTCCTGCTACAGAGTTTAACACTCTAACAATTTCAGATACTGTCTGTTATAAAATGTATCTTTGAATTCAAAATCCTACAAACTGCACATGGATTGATCATATTATTCAACACACTTTAAATATGCATCATGTGCCTACTTTACCCAAGGACTCTTTAACATACAACAACAGTAAGCTAAATATTCCATCTTCACTGATCATATTTTCTCTCTTCAAATGGCACTTCAGAAATTAGTAATACCTCATAGTCATTGTTAGAATATCTGTTATTGTGTTACATGTATCAAAGGGCAAAATTACAAAAATATTTATAGCTTAATTATATATACATAAAGGGAGAAAATATATATATATTCTAGCCAGAGAACACTTAAATTACAGATATCAAAGCAGATCTTCTTTCTCATAGATTTTAGATTTGATTCTATATATGGATATTTAATATACTTTATTTCCTATAGAGTTAGAATAAATTAAAGATTTGTTGTTGGATTTATTCATTTAATAAAATATCAATATAAGCTTGGATTTTTAACATTTGCATGCTGGTACCATAGAATTTCTTTAGTTTAGCGTATCCTGATACTTTAATCTTAAATTGCAATTAGATTCATATTCAAGTAATCTTCAAAAGTCAGCATATCTAAGCAAGTCTCATTAGGATGGGACTTCAGGCCAGGCACAGTGGCTCACGCCTGTAATCCCAACACTTTGGGAGGCCCAGGCAGATAGATTGCTTGAGCTCAGGACTTCGAGACTGGTCTGGGCAACACAGCAAAACCCCGTCTCTACAAAAATACAAAAATTAGCCAACCATGGTGGTGTGTGCCTGTGGCCCCAGCTATTTGGGAGTCTGAGGTGGGAGCATCACTTGAGTTCTGGAAGTAGAAATTGCAGTGAGCCAGGATTGTGCCACTACACTCCAGCCTGTGCAACAGAGCATAAAATGCTCTCTCTCAAAAACAAAAAAAAAGAAGAATAGTATGGTTCCCTTTAAATGAACATGTTTCAAATAATAAATAACCAATTACTTCTTTCTTGAATGTCACCTTGCACAAGAACTCAAAGATATTTGTCCAAAAACAGACAGTTCTATGCCCAACACAGACCTAATAACATCAAAATCTCTGGGGATAAAATATAAGAATCTGGTGCAAGCCCATGCCACCAGCTGATGCTGATGCAGGAGGTCTCCAAACCACGCTTTGAGAAAATGACTTTGACCCCAACATGTAAGCAGATACAAGCAGCTGTGTGTGTGTGCTTTTTCCTACTGAGATCTTTAAAGCTGCTTTATTTTTAGATTTTTTTTCCTATTCCCATTACAGAGCTTTGAGACAGATTGTAGAAAACATATATATATATATATTATATATATACATACACATATACATATATATGTATACACACACTTCTATGTATACACTTATATATACATATAAGTTTAAATACTTATATACTTATATTTGTGTATGTGTGTGTGTTTTATATATATGTATAAAATTTAGTGTCTCAATCTAAAGTACTTTGGATCCATTACCTTGTAATACAGATTTCCCCACATCATAAGGCATATGCCCAACAGAACAGATGGGTTCTGTTTTAACAAAGGGCCATCAAATCCTACAGCTTGGGGGATTGAAACTCTACAGTGGTTTTTCATAAAAGAAACAAAGACTGAACCTTTAATAGGTTTTAGGATGTTAAGAGTGTGGTGAAAAGTGACTCAGAGTTTAACTCAGATAATAGTTTGTTCCATTACCCTTGTCGTTATTTTATTCATTTACCTTAAACTGTCTTAACCACATTTGGTTTTGCTAATTACGCTGTATATACAATAGTAATAGTAATCATATACACCCAATGCCATAATGATAATACAACCCCGAATGCAATCGCTATCAAACTTTGTTCCGTATTTTATTTTAAAACTATAGGACAAAGTATAATAAAAATAGAAACTAATAATGGCTATAGATAAATATCACTTTGCTTTTTTTTATGATAGATAACCTTGTACAAAAACCTTTTAATCAATTTTCAAAAGCATTAAAAAATAGTACAAATGGACACTTTGTTGTTTTTTTTGTTTGAGACAGAGTCTCTGTCGCCCATGCTGGAGTGCAGTGGTGCAATCCGGGCTCACTGAAACCTCCGTCTTCAGGGTTCAAGCAATTCTCCTGCCTCAGCCCCCTGCGTAGTTGGTATTACAGGTGCCCGCCACCATGGCCAGCTAATTTTTGTATTTTTAGTAGAGACGGGGTTTCATTACATTGGCCAGGCTGGCCTTGAACTCCTGACCTCAGGTGATCCACCCACCTCGGCCTACCAAAATGCTGGGATTATAGGCTTGAGCCACTGCTTCCAGTCTGACACTATTTTTTTTAATTAAACCTATTCTACTGAGTAAAAGCAAACAGAAATACCCCTGCCTCCTTTACATTTTTTTATTTAAAGGACACGAAGCATGAAAGAATAAAATACATTGGATACAGAAATCTTATTATCCAAAGGGCCTATATTCTGGCTTTTTGAATGAGGAAAACCTGCAAGACAAAAAATAATGATGCTTTCAAAGCAGAGTTCCTGTTACTCAACAAGTGGGAAATACTACAAAATGTCTACTGCTTATGTTTGGTGTCCCATTTTAAAATGGTGAATATCCTAATATAATTCTACATTAAAGTTTAACAAATGTCAGAGCCCTTCATTGGAACCAGGAGAGAGAAACTTACATCATGAACAATAGAGAAGGCAAAACCAAAGCTTGGGAATATTTGTAGGAGGACAAACTACAGTTTATATAAACATAAGTTATAGCAATGATACTCTATCACTTTAAGCAAGGAAAAACAGTTTTAAAGAAAGTTCAATGCAGTTTCAGAAATAGGACAGAAAATTTTTCCCATTTGAGTGACAAATAAATATTTGTGTGCTGTTGTAAACTTCTCTTAGGAACTCCTTCTCAGCAGGTAAAAGTGTTCATTTGTTACTTTCCTGCTTAGAGTGGCCCATGCATATGACTCATTTTATTCATGACAGGGGTTGACTACTCCTCAGGTATAACTGGGCTCACTTTAGCTTATGTGCACCATTCTGAAGATGAAATGATAGCAATGCTTTGGATTCATTTAGGTAATTTCAAATGCTTGGCTTACACAGATATGAATGAATAATTGAAATTGTTTGCTATATGAAGTAGGAACAGAGGCATGCAGTGTACTGGAAAACCAAGTTTGCAGATACACATATTTTGCATATATTGTGCTGTACTGAAAAAAATATTGATGTAAAAAAAAAAAAAAGGCTGCTAAGGTTAAACCGCATTCTATGTGATGTCAGCCACAGACAGCTACGAGAAAATGGAACTTGACAGAAAAGGGAGAAACTAGATTTTTGGGTCAAGTTCTGCCATTTGCAGGATTAAGTCATGTAATGTCTGTAATTTTTTTCCACGTTTTTAGATAGGGAAATTTACACAAATAATAATATGTACACATATTATTAGAAAGATACAATAAAAAAATTAGAAAAGCCCTTTGAAGGCAACAAAGTGCTATAGAAATACAATTTAATTAATACACAATATTCCATAGTGGTTCCTATGGGATATTAGGGTAGTTATTTTTATTTTATTTATTTATTTTTTATTTTACTTTAAGTTCTGGGATACAGGTGCAGAATGTGTACGTTTGTTACATAGGTATACATGTCTCATGGTGGTTTATTGCACTTATCAACATCTGGGTTTTAAGTCCTGCATGCATTAGATATTTGTCCTAATGCTATTCCTCCCCTTGTTCCCCACCCCTAACAGTCCCTGCTACGTGACATTCCCCTCCCTGTGTCTACTAATTATTAAACTCCCACTTACGAGTGAGAACATGCGGTGTTTGGTTTTCTGTTCCTGTGTTAGTTTGCTGAGAATTATGGCTTCCAGCTTCATCCATGTTAAAAAGCACTCCATGAAAAATAAGTTAGAAGAACATCAACTAAAAAAAGAGTTAAACAAATCTCTTGGCAACAGGACTCTTAAGAGTCTTTATGTTAATATGCATGTGAAAGATGAAGAACATTAAAGAGGATATAGAATTTACAAAATGTATTTCAGCATAGAAACTTTTTTTCTGGAATCACTGCTTACCTTATGGAAGCAGTGATTTTCAGGATATATTTTGGAAAATGATGATACGATTTATCATTTGGAGAGAAAGAGAATGTAACTTGTTTTAAAGGACTGCATTTTAGGATGAAAGAGTGCTATATACATTTTCCTAATTTGATCGGTTCAAAATCAAAGAAGAAAACGAAGGTCATTTTGAAAACTGGGTCTGCAGTCAGACGAACCAAAATCTGTTAGTGGAACTATTGGCAAAAGGGTCATCAGGATAATGGAAATTTTGTGTTGGGAGAGTAGTTTTGAATTCACAAGGACTAGCACTAAGGGTGGTGGACAGTCTAAGGTGGAAGTCAGCTATGACAGCAAGCTAGACCCACATGTACTGAGAAGCCAGAAGTCAAAGTGGCATCAGATGGTACCATAAGGACCAGGGCAGTTCCTGAAACTTCAACAGAAATGAAAGTGGGCTGCCAGGAAACAACCAATTACCCTTCAGAGGGCATGCTAGAACTAGAATGCAAAGCCACAGAGTAGATGTATTAGTTCGTTTTCATGCTGCTGATAAAGACATACCTGAGATTGGGTAATTTATAAAGAGAAGGAGGGTTAGTGGACTCACAGTTCCATGTGGCTAAGGAGGCCTCACAATCACAGCAGAAGACAAAAGGTACATCTTACATGGCCACAGGGAAAATGAGAGAATGAGGGCAAAGAGAAAGAGGAAATCCCCTGATAAAACCATCAGATCTCATGAGACTTATTCCCTACCACGAGAAGAGTATGGGGGAAACTGCCCCCATGATTCAATGATCTCCCACTGAGTCCCTCCCTCAACAAAAGGGAATTATGGGAGCTAGAATTTAAGATGAGATTTGAGTAAGGACACAGTCAAACCAAATCAGTAAATAAACCAATCAACAAGCACCCAGAAAAGCTCAGGTGGAGAAGAAGTCACGGGAAGAGAGGAGTCAGACACATATTAGAAACTGCTGGAAGTAGAGGGCAGGTCAAATGGCAGGAGCTGCATCCAGATTCTCTGACTGGCCCTGGGCAAGAACCTAAGCAATTAGTTAACAAGTCAAAACTTTGGTTGATTTTAATACTAAGGCCACAATCTATTCTAGTCCAAAAAAATGTATATCTATTTTTTTTTAAATATAAACTAATTCCAGAAAGTTATTACCTGGAAGCTGTAAGCAAATAAATGTGTCCTTAGCCACATGTTAAAGAATCTCAGAGAAGAATCTGACCAAAGATCAATTCAGAAAAGACTTCGGCTAGGTCCAGAAGATGCACTATTCTAAAGAATTATAATTCTTTAGAATATAAAGAATAAAACGAACAAAGCAGCATAAAACAAACAAAGACATTAGACATTTGAAAGTCATTTCACTGATGTTGTCCCTACACAAATGCTAATTTTATTAATTAAAAATAAATGAATGCAAAATTTTCTCTAAATAAATTTATTTTATGTTTACATCAGCTAGGAAATCAATACTTCATATATGAGGGATATTTACAATCATAAATGTAAACAAAACGTGATTACCTCTTATAGCATCATTGGCTTTGAGGAAATATTATGGAAGTCTCTGGGATAAACCAAAGCAATGGAGCCAGGTGAGCTTAACTATGAGCAAGCTTGATGGACAGACTAGGGTTCTCTAAAAAACATAAAGTGTGAATAACAAACATATCATTGGGTTGTGGGGAGAAAATATTAGAATTTCCATTCCTACTTTTTATTTGTTTTATTTTAAACCAAAAATAGAGGAATCACATTTTCCAAATGTTTCATATGTGTGTATGCATGTGTATTCAATGCTCAGTAACACTGGAAGAGTTGTACAATTGTCATAATGTGGCACCACAAATTTAGATAGCAAGCTGGATCCCCAGAATCTACAGAGTCTGCCCGGACCCACCAGGAGCTCTTACTCAAGACAAGGTAAGTGACCAGATCTGTGTTGATCAAGACTGGGCATTGGAGAGGCTTCCTAATCCAACAGATATCCCCTGAAAAAATGAGTCACTTCAATCATAAGTCTAGAAAATACTGTGGTAAAAATCACCTCACAATCTTCCTGAAAAGTGCTGAATCCCCTTTAGACCCCTCACTGGCTATGCAATCTTTAACAAGCTTCTCTGACTCTTCCTTATAAAACGGACATAACTTATCTCACTGAGAGGGCTGCTTTAAAGATAAAATGAGATTAGTGATTACAATTGATTCCAATTTTATTTAAAAGCCTTTACAAATGCTCATAACATTTGAAACAGTATTCCCAAGTTCTAAATTTTACTCATTGGCATATTTTCAGCTCATATTTTTAGAAGAGAATATTTACCATTTTTACAGCTATGTTTTGTTACTACAAAGATAACTAATATGTCACAAATAAAACTTCATTTGCACACACAGGAATCAGAAGTCATCTAGTTTCCATTATCAAAAAACAGGAGCTGGCCTGCTGTGCACATGGAATTCTTTTAAGTTCTATCATTGTTTTTCAATGGTTTCTATACCACGTATAAGCAGAAGCATCCAACATCCTAAATTTCTGTTTCTTGCTTTTGGAATTTTGAGTTCATGACAATTGGGGCATCAGTAATCACACACGCAGGCAGATATAATACTGAAAATGCCTTTCAGTTCCTTGCACCTGGCATTGTGTTTTGTTATAACAGGTGCCTCAAATATACTTTTTTAAATTCAAAAAGTATAAAGTCATCTAAAATAACCTCCAAACTGTAAAGCTTCCATGCATTTTTTATGTACCACTGGAGCTTGTCTTTCCGAAATTGTACCTGTATCTGAAGCTGATCTATTTCTTTCTCATTGCCAGCAGAAACTACTACTTTGGGCCTTTTTCATGATTTTTCTGTATGTAAGTGCTTGTGGTTAGTATTTAATAATCACTTGCTATATCTTACTCCTTTGTCTTATGGAAGTGTTTGTTTTCTAAGCTGTTTGTAGAGAGATGTAAGACACTAAATCAAATAAATTACTTACAATTAGAATGGATGGGGAAACACAGAGGCAATATTTTGGGTATTAAGTAGATATTCATTATACAAAAGTTAACTTTTTATAGGTTTATTTGAAGGTTAGATGGCTATACTTGGTTCAATAATTGTTATATGACTTTTTGTTAGCTTGATACTTGTGCTACATTATGAAGAAATCAGCTGATGTTCTTGATAATTTTCTGATTTCTTTGGATTCATCTAGTCATCATTTAGATACCAGAATATTACAGGTGTGAGGGCTTTTTAAAAAAGAAAATAGGCTGGGGTTTGATCTTTTTTTGTAATATCTCCATTTTCCATGAAAAAGAAAGAACACTGATGCTTTAGACTATTGATATAATTTGTCAGCCCTGACATCCATATTTTGTCCCTCAAATTATGCACTTGCCATACTACATTGATATTGGGGGCACTTTTCTTTGAGCTCTAAGTACTTTCTGTACAATGTTTTTCTCAATTTCGTTTTGTTTATTTAAAGTTCTTTTTTCTTTTTTTTTTTTCAATGATAAGCAATTTTTAATCTGGAAAGACCCAAGCACTGCCCCACGCATTCTGTTTTCCCTTGTATTGAGGTCACATAAAAATTCCAAAGTTCTTTTTTTCTAACTGGATAGTGGGGATTTCCTTTGACAACATACAATTATAAAAATCAAAAAGATTCCTTATTCACTGTCTGTGATTTAAAAATTTTTTAAAAAATACAGCAAGATGACTTATAGTCCTAGCAAAGTGTCAGTATCCTTCAATTCACTTAACACACTCCAATATATATCAATACTATAGAAGAATGGAAGCTGTCTCACAATTGGACACAACTTTCATTACTTGATCTCTTTTAGATCTTCTTTTTGGTGAACCCTTTATAAATATAAAATATTGGAATCATAAACTGAAAATCAGAATAATCCTTCATATTGGCAAATGTTTCCTAGTGGCCTGGTGGTCATTTAATTTTGAAAACCTATTCTTTAGTTTTCCCATAAATAAATTGTCTAGAGGGCAAAAGAAGTTAATGGCTTTAAGGAAGTTATAAATTTTATGTTTAGAATAATCCCTTTTAAAAATCTGACATGAACTAAATTAAATAAGGCTTATTTAATTAGAAAGCTTAAATTCAATTGCTTTCTTACGCATATCCACAAAATTAGTATTGAAGTGAAAACCTGTAGGGTTACATGCAATTTTGACAAAGGTCAACACTAAAATGATCAGTCTAACAACTCTATTAACTCTACTAATTTGGTTGAAATACTATGTAGATTACCTTAAATTAGCAAATGTCTTATGAAATAGACCAAAAGGTCATTTCTTAGGTGGAATTGTGACATTTTCATTCCTGTTAGTCATTTATATTATGTTACCCTTTGTGAAATCTGAAAATTGTTTTAGTAGAATTAATTATGGATAGTGAAGTATCCATTTTCTATAGTAACTACCAATATGGCAAAGAATACATGTACAATGTATTCATTATAACAGAATTTGTAGTATTTTACTTTAAAATAAGTTTTTAGTTAATCCAGATTAATTCTCATGGTGCAGTTTGCTTAGTTCCTCGAACAAAACCAAAATGAATCAGTAGATATCTTTACAGTTGATAGCATGATCATTAGCAATGCTCCTGCTCCTCACAGAATGTCTTTAAGCATCTTAACAATGTTTAATTTCAGTTTGTCTAATCTGAGCGTATATAAAAACAGAAGTTAATCTTTCTGTTGAAAGCCAGTGATAATAGATTTAAAAATACATAACTGCTTTAATAAAAATGTAGTTTCAGAAGAGAAGATTGGCAAATGATAAAGTACTCACTTTAAGTTATTACTACCAGGAAAAGAAGCTGAAATGTCTGATGCAACCTAGATAAAGACATTTCAGAGTTTCTGTGGGCCAATGCCAATATATGTAATTTATCAACACTACCTACAGTTTGCAATGATCTAACAACGTATTATTTTACATTTCATTCTCTTATTGGAAATTTCCTTTTGGAGGAAGTGAAGAAAACATACGCAAACCTTCATTTTTGATTAAAATTGGTGGTGTCAAATTCTGTTCTCCTGATGTTACACAATTCACCAGAAAGGAACAGAAGGTATCTACCCAATACTGGGTACCTACTGCATGCTTCCATTGTTCTGTTACTTGTTTTATTTAATCCACCTTAAAATTCCACACAATTTCTGACTCCTTTGTTTAGAAACTAACTACAGAAGCTAACAGTCTTACCCTAAAAATATCTCTGAGTTAAATGTCACTTTATTGTTGTAACAAAGATTAATATCTAGCCTAACCATGAGTTAGAAATGTCTAACTAGGAGTAAAGAATAATTGGCTCAGGGTCTTCCAATTCAGATACTGGTAAGATTTTTTTGAAAGTTAAAAACTGAAATGTAAACTTTGGGAGGTTTTTGGAAAACATATTGGTAGAGTTTTTTGCTCGAAGTATTAGTTAAATTTTAAAGTTTTACAAAACACCATACACTGAGGCCTGAGAAATGTCTCTGGTTTAGGGCTGCCTGAGGCCCTCACACATTTTTGCCATGTTCAGATAGGAATAGCTAACAATTTTATGATTAGCAGTAAGTCAAGAAAGCTAACCAATTAGGTAGGATCACCTCTTTAAAAAATCACACAGGAACATTTGCTTGAGAAGTTCCAGACATTTTGATCTTATAGAAGTGACTAGACAAAACATTAGAGTAATAAAAAGAATAGAATGTTAAAATGATGTTTGAATACATATGAATTCCTAAAAGGACACATAAGATTTCCTTCAACTATGTCACAATTAGGCATAAGGGTAATTTGGGGGCTGAATTTACAATTGTATTGCAAGGTATCTGATTAGGTTTTAGAAAAACCTATTAAACTGGAGTAAAACTCTATTACAGGGTCTCATGTTTAGTTGGTTTGTAAAAGACATTTCTTTAAAAATTAGCAAGAGATTGACAACGAAGGAAGGGATTTTAAATGGCAGACATGGCTTTTCTTTTGAGGAGCTACTGCTCAGAATTGATGTATTTTAGTTAAAAATATACCTAATTCAGGGACATCTGATTTTACAAATAAATTCAGGATAAAAATTGACCTCTATGTTGCCTCTATATAAACAACCTAAGAAGAATATCACCCCATAGGTTACCTATGAAAATGCTAATCTTATTTTCAACAAAAATACTAACAAGTATAACAATATACAATTGAACAGATTATAGTCTCTTGAGGGGAAAACACTAAAAAATAGTCACAGTTCTGGGCCTTTTTCTGTCATGATGTCAGAGAATAAATAAAGAAAAGTAAAGATGTCAATTTGCTTTGGAGAGTCTGAATATGTTTTGACACAACAAAAATTAGATGCCTATTAGAAGAATGAGAACTTGAATTAATAGAAAGTCTGTTATTAAAGGAATGAATCAATTTTAGCATGCAAGTGATTTTAAGAAGATAGTTGAAAAATCATCTTGAACAAAGTAATAGATGGGGGCTCATACTGAAGGTTACACCATGATTCATGTAAAAATATCTGTTTGATTTTTATCTTTCCAAGGAAATTTGCCATTTGCAATTCCTTTGTAGATGTTTCTAGAATCTACCACCCTCCTGAATTACTTATGGGGTGTAAAATAGTTTGCCTTATTCCACACAGCATTATGACTCACAAATAACATTAGCTATATGCAGCCAATCTGATACATTATTGGAATATTTAAATATTTAGAATACACAGCATTGAAAAATTTTAAATCATCATTGTCAAGCCTAACAGATGAAAAGGAGATTTTCCATGATTTCCTCAAAGCAAGAACCTGAAAACTTCATAATGGCAATGTAATATAAAAATTTAGTTCCTTAATTTAAAAAATGGTCAGCTCTTCAATAAGAAATTTTAGATTTATCTTACAAATATTAATAAATTGAGAATATCTACCAGATAGCCTCTTAAATTGGGGATCAAACTTATATGCTCTATTGGCTCAAACCGACAACTTGAATTCTTTTTGGAATGAGTCACTCATTAATTCACTCAACAAATCTTTACAGAATACCCACCATGTGTGAGGTTAGTTAGATGCTGAACAATGAGTTGAAAAAGTCAAGACAGGCATGTTCTCAGCCTCTTGAAACAAACAGCCTAACATAAAAATACAACTTCCAATACAGTGGGAAAATGCTATGTGACAAAATTACAGAGGATGTAGTAGAATACTGGAGAGAGATTTTAAGTCAGACGTGGGCAGAATGGATTTGGCAGCAAAATCTTCCCAGAGAAAGGTACAGCCAAACTGAAACTGAAGGATTTAAATACAACAGAAGGCAGATAATGCTGGGGGTAGAGTCTCTCTCCATTCATTTCTTATAGCAAGAGGACATTTATAAAGGAATGAGAAGATGGTACTTGGTTTAAGTACAAGCAAATTTAGAAGAGTAGGGTAAGAAACGAACTGGGGCCAAATCATGCAAAAACTCTTAGGCTATATTAAGGAACTTGCACTTTATTCTGAAACAGAGGGAATCATGAGGAGTTTTAAACAACTGAGTAAGAGAATCATATTTGCCTTTGAGGATAAAACACACAGGAGTTACAACTTAAGAAATAAATTTTTAGAGAGTGAAACAAGAAATGAAAAAGCTGGTTAAGAGGCTTCTGTGAAAGCCATATGAAAGAGGGTGGTAGCACAGATGATGGAAGTAGCAGTGCGGATGGTAAGAAGGAACATAATCTTAAGATATTTGAGTCATTTTGTCATAGCTGAAATTACCAATACTTGCTAAATCAGATAATGTGAGTGCATGGAGTTGGTGAAACTGATGTTAACAGGAAGATAATGGGGAGAAAAAGGGGGACCAGGAAAGGACCTTGGGAAACATCTGCAACAAGGATGGAGTGTAAGCTAAGCCAGATAAAAGGAATATTTTAAGCAAAAGGTAATTCCTTAAGAGCTTAAACAATGTGTTGCTCACTGATGTATCATCACCACTTATCATGTTATGTGATGCTTTCTAGGTTTTTCAGGTTCATCACAAACATCACAAATAAATTTAATTTAGTAAGCACTGGTACTTATAAGGTTGCGTGCTGGGATAATATATCAGAAAACATACTCCTTACCTTCAAAAAGTTCATAGAACAGTAATAGGAGAAAGATTTACATGATTACCCATAATGTGTGCTAGCTAATGAGAACTGAATAGAGTTCTACATCAATAAAGAATGTCAAGGGAAAGTAAGAAAAAAATGAGTATTCCTACTTGTGAGTATAAGAAAAAGAAAGGCCAGTTGAAGAAAAAACTGAAAAGGGAGGCCTGATGTGGTAGCTCATGACTGTAATCTCAACACTTTGGAAGGCTGAGGCAGGAGGATTGGTGGAGGCTGGGAGCTCAACATCAGCCTGAGCAACACAGTGAGACACCTGTCTCCACAAAAGAAAAACAAATTAGCTGGGCATGGTGATGTGCAGCTTAGTCCTAGCTATTTGGTATGCTGAGGCAGGAGGACCACTGGAGCCCAGGAATTTAAGGCAGCAGTGAGCTATAATTGCATTACTGCTCTCCAGTTTGGGCAAGAGAGTGAGCCCTGTCTCAAAAAGCAGAGAGGAGCAGAGAAGAGAGACTATTGAAAATTTCAGGTGACTTGACAAGAACAGTTACAGATTTGGCAAATGTTGTTTCATAGGGGTGCAATTAGCTATTTTAAATTGTTTTCATAGTTTCTGGAAATGCAGTGAACTACTAGAGATTTTAAACTCATGAATACAGCATAAAAAGCAACAAGAACAGAACTTGTATCTTTCACTATAAAGTGATCTCATTAAGGAATTAAGTTGTCTCATTTTCTTTGCCACAGAAGCCACTAACAAACCTGTGCATATTTAAATGTGCTCCACAAATAACTGAATTTCATGAAGATTGTTTTAAAAAGGACTGACTGTAATCTTACGTCATTTGCAAATGATAAATAAATTCTGCAGTTTCTATGGTTTCCTTCTATAAGCAAGATTTGTTCTGAGAATGTAATCAAACATCTTTGCTGCTTAGCAACCACAGGTAAGGAGCTAACATGTCATGAGTCATGATTCTATGTGTACAGTATGCAGGACAGTGGAATGATTTCAATACCCTTTGGATTCCTGCTGTCATGCTTACAAAGCCAATATTAACACAAAATATTAGAATGGATGAGAGTTAAGCTGCAAATGCTCTCCTAATCAATCAATTAACATACACATAGTGTGATCCGGTACAAGCTCCTCCATCAAGCTGATAGTAGCATCTGTAAATCAACACCAGCGTAAAAAGAGCCCACAGACATGCCTTCATAAGAAATTTGTGTTTTACCAATTTAGTTAAGCCAAAGTTGAAGGCACATTTAAATTAGCATTAAGGTAACGACTCTGACATTCAGCTAATCAACAGTAAATCTTCGAAGAAAGATAAACAGTGGGTAGTGAAACAGTTCTGGAAAATTTTACCTGTAACCATTGTGACTGGTCATTGTGGCCAGAAGTCCAGGCATTCACTTTGCCTTGCTTGTCCAGACGAGCTTTCCTTGGTTCCCAAGTGAACATGTCCATGTTGAGCGTTCTGAAGATGCTGGAGGCAGTGATCTGATAGTCTTGTATATGTCCTGATTTCATACCCAGAGGCTCAGAACAACCTGAGAGAAAATGAGAAAGGCTCCATGAGAAAAACAATTTATTACCCTGGAAGTTTTCTGTGTTCATTTTAGATAGGCAAGAGAAGATTAAACATAATGCTATTCATTCCTCCAAAGAGAAAGCATCTAAATTTAAAAAAGAAAAAAAAGCTATAATCAGAAATAAATCTGAAACAAAATCGGAAAACAAGATAGTCAGTTCAAGCTATTTTGTCAGAATACATTTTGGAAAAATTGAAAACAAGGCAGACAATTTAAACTACTTTTCTGTGACAGATGATTTTGCACAATGAAAACAATCTTGAAATGCTCTCTCCTGTCTCATTACGAGAGGGTTCCTGACTGCTCCGTAGTTTTCAACAGTTTCATTGTGTCTTTAAAAATGGGATATTTTATCACAAAGTATATTTGTTTTTCTTTATTTGTTTTCATATTACTCCAAATGAAAATTCCCTCAGTACAAAGTCATTTTCACAAACTGCTCCACTGTTATATTTTAAACTGAATAGCATTTTGTTTTTCAAGAAATATGTTAATCTTTATCACTGATCCTTATAACACCAAAACGGCTTCTTCTGTAAGACAGGAATCAAATATTTACTGAGTGTATACCATGGGCTGGGCATTGTGGAAGTGTAATTTAAACTAATAGATAACATAAAATAATAAGACGATTCTACCAAAATTGTACTACTCCTGGATAAAACTTTGATAAATTATTTTATTTCAATCATATTCAATAACCTATATAGTTTAGGTGTTTTTGTTAGATTCTCAAATCTAACAAATATAGTTTTTAGTTTAATATGGCAAAAATTTTAGCTTGCCTGTTCTTGAAAAAGTATATGCATGTACATATGTTTGTGTGTGTGTATATATATATAAATATATTTATATATATATACACACACACAATTTCCCAATCTTGAATTGCAACTGTGACAAACGCTCTTCACAAATTTTGTAATAAAGAGCATGATTCTATCACGAAACAAGCCAGGGGCTGAGTCTGTTAAATTTTGGTCAAGTAACTCACAAGGTGAGTTTGATTATCAAGAAAGCAAAGATGAAAAGAGGACAGTTCTCCAACTCAGTACTTTCTCCTCACACTCTACTGTCCCATTTTCCAGCTGTGTGGCCTTTCCCTGTTATTTAATTACTTTCTGCCTCAATTTACTCATCTTTAAGATGCTGACAATAATAGAAACTACCTCAAAGAAGTGTTCTAAGAAATTAGTTAATAAACATGAAGTAGTTAGAAACACTGCTGGCACACAGCATTCAGTCAATGTTAGCTATTTGTATGATTTCTGTAAAACTCATCTCGACAGATGGCAATGGTAAGTTCCCAAATATCAGCATATCGACAAGTACTAAATAATATTTAATAATTGGGTACAGTTTCTAAAACTAGACCCTTTTGACAGTCTAAACTACAAAAGAGGTGCTTTAGAACTCTTCACTGATCAGTAATTCTTAGCTATAACTAATTGATTTCTGTCCTGGTCAATCTAGATTACTTCCTCCTTCTTGAGGCTCCTCATATTTCCCTTCACCTCCACCATCTAGTTAATGCATATCCTATGAAAACATGGAAAACATGGCATGGAGGGCTATGTGTCTTAACAGGAGTGCATTTTGGTATAGGAGATACGTATCTGAAGCCTCCTGATTAAGATAGCTATAATGCCTACATGTATATTCTGGGTGGAAAAAAAAGTCATAACAAATCTTTAAGATAATAGAACGTTCAACCAGGCTTAATGGCATGCTGTTTAACTTCAGGAAGTTAGTTCCATAGTAACATGCATTGTCTGCATTGAAAACTGACTTGTTCTTTTATCCCCATCTTTGCTTCTGCCTGCATCCCAATCCCTGTCTTTGAAAACTTTGCTTAGTTTGCAGGAGATAGAAGGGAAGAGGAAAGGTAGTTGTTTCCCTGTTTTTGTGATATAATACAGTATTGAAGTACTGAGTGGAAAAGGAATGCCTTTACTTTGACCATTTCTGCTTAGCCATAAAATTCACTTCCTAGCCATTCTGTTGTCTAGTATTAACTCAGAAGTGCCAAATAATTATTTGTTCATAATGAATATTCCTCCTCTAATTATGGTCATAATCTATTTCATTCCAAGCATCTTAAGTCATACCTCTTTCAGATAGTTTAGGAGATGGTCTTTAGAAGTGTCTGGGAAGACATTAGCTGCTGATCTTCTAGGCAGGGTGAAAGATTTTAACAATTTACTGAATACAATAAGGCTTTACAGTGTTCCACTGGATTGTGGAAAACAGTTTGGTACATTACATTAGTGTTTATTTCCAAGTGTTACAGCTAACCTCTCTGCCAATGTGCCTCATGTCACAAATTTTACTTCTTATCCATATGATTTCATGCATATAAATTAATTAACTCTTTTTACCAGTGTGGCCAGCACTTGAACAAAATGAAGTGTTAACAATTAAATTGGTATTTCTATAGCGAAGTGCTCTGGTTTTTAAAAGCATCTACTACCTGCATGCAAGTTCAAAATCAATTTGCTGCGCTGGGAGATGCAGCACTGATTCCTTTTGAGAAAATAAAACCTGTAAAGTGTCAGGTGTAACCTCTTGTCAAACTTGGAAGTCAAATATATTCACATCTTAGGGGTGTAACCCTGCCATATATGAAAGTCTGACCCTCATGAATCAAAAGACTGAAAAATTGTGGAAGATGATGCTAAGCAGCTAAAAACCATGTGGCTTGCAGCAGACCTCATCATATTGTGGCTTCCTCTTGATTACTTTATGATAAATGGCTTAGGGATGACACTGGTCTGTGATGATAAAGTGACATGGAATACAAACACTGTACAGCAATAAGTCTGCTAAGATTTACTGGATCTTAATAACCAGAGTAAATAAACTGAATTAAATTACCAAAATAAGGAAAAGACCTCTGTTAGGATGATTAATGGTAATAAGCAAATGTTGGTTGCTTTAAAAAATACACTAACATAGAATATGAAAAGGTGATTCTTAAAATAGGTCCGCTTGTCTGTCCAAATTACTCTAATTCTAAAAATGTAATGGGCTTATTAAAAATTGGCCATTTTAATAGTAAATTTTATTTGCTTGAAAATAATTCCTTTTCAAGGCAACGAATAAATCTGGGAAGAGAAACAGATATAAAATATGCACTTTAACCTAGAGGTAACCTCCTGAAATGAATAAAAAGCTCGAGGTTGTCTCTTTGCAGGGACTTGTTATCCTATTTTTAACTAAGTAGTATTGTTTTAGGTTTGGTAAAGGTTTTTCCTCACTTCAGGGTTACATTAAAAAGTGGAGCACACATGCACTTCTAGTTTTCTTCACAGTTGTTTGAACAAATTAATTTCAGGCCACTACAGCAAAGAGAGTTTGTAAATTGTGATGCCAGAAATATAAGAACAACTACCAAAAATATAACAAGTGAAATGCCTAGACAAAATTTTCTATTTCATTCAGAATCTAGCTATATTGAAATGGCGCCACTGTAAGATCCACACATTAAGTCTTCATCTTTATATCTAATATCGATGCTCCTGGGGGACTCTTGAGTCCTTTGATGGATTATCCTTGAGCTGGATAACCACTATTTGTACCATAAGCAGGTTGCTAGCTAAGAATGGTCCAAGAATGAATTTATACTAGCAATCTTGGTATTGATATATTGTCCCCTTGGTAGGAATGATAAATTTACATGTTTCATAAGACCTAAAAAAAAGTTCTTACAGTAGACAGACAAAGATAAAGTTCTTATGGTAGATGGAAAAAGATAAAGCTTACTTTTCTGTGCCATGTAGCCTAACCTTAACTGCAATTTATGAGGTCAGCCAGATTGCAGTTTTTACTGAACTTTTGTTACAAAATGGAAATCATAGTTATTATGCAAAACAATGAGACACATCTAAACGTAACAAGTTTCCCCTGAGAATTCCTTGTGCTTTCTTTGACCACTCAACAAAACACATTACTCTTTCTGTATTAATTCTACCCTGTAGCATGTTTTAGAACTTGTTTATTCTACACATAAACACACACTGGTTCTCCCTGAATCATGTTGTAGACATTTTGCAGCAGAAATAAATTTCTATGGTTGTTGAATTTGCAGGTTAGTAACAGGCTATACATACAAATGTGCTTTTTTGTTTTCTTTAAATAGAATACAGAAAGAGGTAATACAAAACTTACCCGACAGTTCACAGCCAAGAAGTTCCATTCGCAAAGTGCAATGTCTTCGACAAACTTGGGGATAGAGTCTTACATACTGAGCTTTTATGGGGGGTGTAAAAGAGTTAGCATACGGAGTGTTGTTATCAACGTTTCCACGAAACACCTATATAAAAACATAATACAGGGTTTAAAATTATTCATTGCAACAGCTTCTTTACCTATTTTTACATATTGACCCTATCTGTACCTTACCAAGAATAATCCTTCAAAGATCAGATTATGTAATTTGGGAGTATGGAGCATTTGAGAAGTACCTTCCCATGAGGAGTGAATATAAAACCCATACATAAAATTCTAATTAAAACTGTAAACCACTGTGGCCCATGATGTGATCTATATTCCACAATGATGATCTTGTCAATTTTAAGGCCAGTCTTTCAGAACCAGGGAAGTGCTGTTCCTTTTTGAGAAATGGACACCTTAAATCCTTCAATTTAATCTGGGACTGTCTGTTCATTTTACTGCTTAGTATTCATACTGTTTGAGGCAGGATCTAGTCTTTGCTACTGCTTCCTGATCATCCAGTCTCTCTAATGCTATGATCAGATTTATGATGCTTTAAGGTTTAACTCATCAAGATTACATCTTTATAAACTAGTCCCAAATAATTGGAAAATAGACTTAGAATTCCTTATTAAAATTTCCAGCTAAAAACTATGTTTGCCTCTAAAAATCAAGTACTAAAATATGTCATTGTAAATTCATTAAGACTTATTCTTATTTTACTTTTTATGTAAACCAAAAATTATTTAAATTCAATTAAGAGGGTAATTTAAGAATATTTTATATAATTTTTTAGAGTCTAGTATAATGTTTGATTTTAAATGGAATGATGCGCAGTCCTGATATTTTTAAAATTAAATTTTTTTTGATGAAGAACTAACAAAAGAATTGGGAATATCATAGAAAAAGAAAAGGAGATACTGAATATTCTAGCCAATACCTCTAATTATTTTATTTTGCTAAGTAACGGATCTCTTTTCCAATATGAAGCATATGAAGATATATATCTTTTCTATCATTTAGTGCTTTTCTTGCTTTTAAGATAATAGTTTTGATGAATATAATAGTTATTTCATTAAGAAGTGTGTTAATCACAAAAGCAATAAAAATGAAATAAAAATCTATCGTTAAAATAAAGCTTAATTGTCATACAAAAGACTCTGTCCATCTGTGTCAAAGTATTTGTAGTACCACCAATTAAAACCTGTGAAAATCTTAAATGTCAGCCACTTTAAATTTAGAAATTGGAGAAATTTCTACTCCCTTCACTGCACTAGCCCAATTAAAAACAAGAAGCAACGGTAATTTAGTTTAATCAATGTGAGTTTTCTCCTGAAAACCTTGTCATTTGATAATCAATGACTATCAATGACATTTTACTTTTAAATTAAGTGGGTTAACTCACTCTTACCATGTCTTCATTGGTGCCTTTGACTTTGTACATTGCCCAAGTCTTTCCATCATTACTGTAGGCAATTTTGTAAGATTTTATATACTCTGGGCTTCCAATCCTCTTGGCTCCTTGGGTAATCACACCAGTAACTCTCATTTTCCTTTGCAAATTTATCTGAAAAGACAAGTGTAATCAATAATCTTATTGCTATCAGGATAAGAAAACTGAAAATATGAATTTTAGGAATGGAGCATTATTAATGCAGGTTAATAATAATAACATAAAAAGTTAATAATTTTCATGTAGTTTTTACTGATAAATATTTAAAATAGGCATATATTAAGTTAGCTTCAAAATCTCTTTCTATAATGAAATACTATTTTTAAGTAAACAAATATTTGTGAACAGGCTTTGAAAAGGGCAATATGCCTCAGAAATACAAGTATAGGAAGCATTTGGTCTCTCAGGGTATGCAGATGTAACTTAATAAACTGAAAAATGGGAATATTCTCTTGTCAAAGTAATCTCAGTGTCATTATTATAAACCTCTATTGTCAACATAACTGTTAATGTGTATAAACTGATTTAAGCTTCTAGAAATTTCCATTTACAATAAAACATGACAATTTCACTGAGGTCTCTGAGTACCAGAATTTTAAAAAGTAAAGACAACAATGATGTCAAAATCAAAAACAAACAAGTATCTCTTCAGTTTCTGTACCTTTACTCTGCAGTCTGTGGCAAATTTTTTTTAAAAAATTAAATAATTGCTTTGCTTTTTTCTTCGTTTTATTATATATAAAATCTCTAACTGAAATTTTCTCTCTCGATATTTCCTCCCCATTCCAAACCACTTTACAACAGTTTGCTTCAGGAGTAACATACAACAAATAATATTGTTAATAATCTTCTCATATTTAATAGAGATATCTTTTTGACACTTAACATTTAATAACAATTAAATGCTACAATGTAGAAAAGTGCCTTTTTCATATATAGTAAACATTAAAATGTGTTCTATTCACTTTAAAATGCCTTTATTATGTCTATAAAATATTTTATATGTTCTTGATAAATTGCTATAAATCATCCTCTCCAAAAATACAAATTGGAAAAATTTAAATATGTCATATCATGATATTAAGTTAATGACTCAGAAATCATTTTCCAAAGAAAACCAGAAAATCTTCAGATTCATTCAAGTGATTAGAGTTTTCCTAGGATGAGTCTTTGAGAGGTAGCATTTAGGTACTCTATCACCATTGTTTCTGAGTCTCCTAAAGTCTCATTTTCCCTGTTGAAACCTCATAAAGTCCCTCCCTCAATTATTGCCCACAAGGTCAGGCTTATTCATATATAAAGAAAATCTGGTTTTGATAAGTAAAATTTTTGTGTTAAAATGCTGGCCCTATGGTCGCTTTTTTCCTTGAAAAATGCTAAGTGGATGCACTCAGATATCCAAGTTTGGTTTTCTCATTTTGATGTTCAGACATCACACAATCATTACAATCATCAATACGTTTTAACTCCCATTCCTCTTTGGAGGTTCAAAAAGACAATATCCCTCATAAATGTAAATTTTACTTACTACTCTTAATATTTATCTAAATTTATCTACATTAGTCCTTTAAAGATTGATTTTGAAGTTTTAACTGCAACTTGAAATAGGGAATGTCTGAACAACAGTTTTTTTCAGTATATTATCACGTTGCTATGGGTCACATTCTTTCAGCATTTTATGCATGGCATTTTCTTTCTTTTTTTTTTTAAAAAAAAATATAAGATCTTTATAGTTTAAACATTCCCAATACATACAACATACACAGTGGAAACTTTGCATCATGTTTTCCCCATTTTGGAAGCCAAGTTTCACATTTGATGTAGCTGAACATTCCTTTTTCAATTATCTTTATCTCATTTCAATTATCTTGTTTATACCTCTTGCAGACAGCTAAATTACCTTTGCTAGAGTTTTGGCCCATGAGCTATAGACATTAATTTTTTAAAGCTTTAATTGTAGATGCATAGTAATATCAAAAAATAAAAATCTGAGTTTGTATTTTTCTCTAAATCATTACAAATCATGTAAAAATTCTACTTGCTCTAATATTTAGAAGCTCTGTATACATATATTTTAGGAAGATGGAATTGCAGTTAGTTATGCATCACCCAATTTGAACTGTGTCTAGGCTAACTTTTAGTAGATATTTGTAATTAAATTTTGGCATTGTTTCCATTAAACACAAAACTAAAATAAAAAATTTATAAGAACACAGGCTCAAGATCACTAAGTTTTAGTAATTACAGGTTTTAAGGTTTTGACTTTACATGTATTTAGGACTATTAAGCTTGGAAAAGAAGATATTCAGTATAAAGAAGCTAAGCTGTCACCATCATAGTCATACTCAAATTTAATACCAGTAAACTATGTTGCCATAGAAAATAAACTAAATAAGCCTTGGAGGAAATATATAGTATGATTTTGGAAACACCTCCACTTAGGAATATCTGCAAGTAATTCCTTTCCATCCCATTCCAACATTATTTTGTGACCTCTGCAAAATAACAATGACTAAAATGTGATCTTAGTTTTATTCTCCCTATTTGAACTATCCCACATACTATGTAAAAAATCTAATGAAGATTGCATCAGAAATTTATAAACTGTTCTCCATGAGCTTGATGGATGCTTGAAAAGGGAATAATTTTTTTTTTTTCTTTTTTTTTGAGACTGAGTTTCGCTCTTGTTACCCAGGCTGGAGTGCAATGGTGCGATCTTGGCTCACCGCAACCTCCGCCTCCTGGGTTCAGGCAATTCTCCTGCCTCAGCCTTCTGAGTAGCTGGGATTACAGGCACGCGCCACCATGCCCAGTTAATTTTTTGTATTTTTAGTAGAGACGGGGTTTCACCATGTTGACCAGGATGGTCTCGATCTCTTGACCACGTGATTCACCCGCCTCGGCCTCCCAAAGTGCTGCGATTACAGGCTTGAGCCACCACACCCGGCCGGGAATAAAATATTTTTATTTATGCATCTGATTTGAGAGAAATTGTTGTTCCACTGGATGGTAGGTACACTGCATATCCTTAAAAAACAAAGGTACATTGTAAGATATTTTGAGCAAAAGTTGTCCTCCTACATTAATATAAATAGGAAGAATGATAATCTGAATTTAGAATGCTTAGAACATATGCTAAGGGTACGCAGAAGGGAGGAACAGACTGATGGGGGTTTCAGTCCTAGTTTTATCACTTCCAACCTACGTAATCTTGAACAATTTTTCTAAGCTTTTTGAAATTTAATTTCCTCTTGTAAAGGGGGTTTTAACGAAATATGTGAATACTGTATGACACCTACGTGTAAAATATTAACATCGGCCACCTACAAAGCTCTTGGAACAACTGGGTTCTTTTTGTTTTGATTTTAAGTTTTGTTTTTTTAAATGGAAAGAAACATTTCCTTTACATCTTCTGCCTTTAACCACTCTATGCCAGAAAATCTGGATTTTGAGAAGTGTATTTATAAAAGCCGATAATCATAATGATATGGGAAGGGGACAGGGACATGCTGGGAGGAGATGGGTGGGGACCCTAGCGAGGGCTCCATCCTCGAGCCTGTGCCCACGGATTTGGCCAGGACAAGCACTCATGTTTTCATGCCCAAATGTTGCATTTTCCAAAGCTACCTGGTCCACTATGCCCCCATCCTGTGCCTGTAAAAGCCCCAATACATTAGTGGGCACATACACAGGCAACAGGGCATTGAGAGGAACACACCAGCAGAAGAGTACACAGGTGGCTGGTGAGTGTGGAGAGGAGCAGAGGAGCAGAGGGGCACACTGACAGGCACCGGCAGATGCTGGCAGGCCATTGACTGGTAGACGATGTGGACACCAAGGGTAATTTGCCCAGGGCAGTTGGAGGAGAGTCCTGCCGCTAAGTGGCCCAACTCCAGGGGAAAATCACCTTCCCACTCCATATCCCTTCTGGCTCCCCATCCACCTCACTGAGAGCTACTTCTATCACTCAGTAAAACCTTGCACTGATTCTCCAAGGCCACGTGTGACCTGAGTTTTCCAGTACACCAAGGCAAGACTCCCGGGATAGAGAAAGCTCTCTGTCCTTGTGATAAGGCAAAGGGTATAATTTAGCTGATTAACACAAGCTGCCCACATATGACAAAACTAAAAGAGCACAGCGTACAACCCCCAGTGAGGCTTCAGGAGCTGTAAACATTCACCCCTAGAAGTTGCTGTGGGGTCAGAGCCCACGCTCCGCCACCACCTGCCCATCTGTCTCCTCCCACTAGGGGTTTTGCACAGGGAGGCACTGAAGAAGTGAGCCACACCCCATCACACACCCTGTGAGGTGGACAAGGGAACTTTTCCTGTTTCAGTAACAACCATATGAAGATAATTTTGCAAACAACTTCCAAAGCTATCCTAGGGCTACTACAGTTAAGTAAGTGTGTGTGTGTGTGTGTGTGTGTGTGTGTGTGCGCGCGCGCGCGCATGTGTGTGTGTGTGTTTAAATCTAATCATAAGCTTTATCAATGGGGGGCAGAAGTAATAGGTTCTTCACAAGACAG
Organism: Saguinus oedipus; assembly: GCA_031835075.1. Classification (NCBI taxonomy): domain Eukaryota; kingdom Metazoa; phylum Chordata; class Mammalia; order Primates; family Cebidae; genus Saguinus; species Saguinus oedipus. Next base: position 147,395,302 of record CM063170.1, read on the forward strand.
CAACTAGCACGGGCTACTGACCCTCTCTCCTGAATCCAACACTCAAGTTGCCCTGAAACAGAACATCGCTGAGCAGGCTTTGAAATTTATCAAACTCTAAAACAAAAACTATGGTAAAGCCTTAGTGTAAGTGGAAATGTGAGATCCCAGTGTATGTTTGTGTGTCTGGGCTTTATCGAGGGGAACTCAAAGGACTCATAAACATTATCAGGCTTGGGAAGAACTTTCTAGATGTTCTATTTCTTTTACTCATTCTTGTTTTGCTTGTTGAGCTCTTCCTGATCTACCCAGTTTCTGCCCACTACCAGTGAGAAGCAGTGGAAAAATGTGGGCCTGGCTTAGAGGGGAGTCTGTGGACTAGCAGGCCTGAGTGTTGTACCCTCTGCCCTCCACATCCCAGTTAATGGACTAAGGAGATAAAACAGAGTGATGAGGTACTGGTAAGAGCAGTGTCTGAGGCAAATGAAGTCTTTTGCAGGAAAGGGGGCTGCAGAGTCCGAACAGATTATAACTCTGTTATGAGGTATCCTCTCTACGCCAACTCAATCCACCTGTAGTAGCTCAAGCTGGGCCATAGACTTCACCCTTCCTTCTAGGTACATCACTAGCCAAGCTATTAATAACAAATTCTCTATGGAATGAAAACACAATGATCAAAAGGAAAAAAAGTAACAGAACTAACAGTAGAAAAGAGTAATCTAATAAAGAACAAATTCAGATTTTAAAATTCCAAAGAAATCCCAGAAAAGACAAGGGCTTTCTGAAACATAAGACAGGAACAAGTATATAAATAAGAACCGATTGGAAATATTGGATAATTGGATATAAAAATATAATTGTCTAAATAAAACTCCCAATGGAGTGGTTTCAATAATAAAGAAGCAAAGAGACATAGCTGAAGAATAACTAACGAGTATGCAGCAAGACAGGGTTATAGAACACTTTCCAGAAGGGAAGAGGGTGAGTTGCCAAGTTTGCTCATATCGGGGATGATGCAACTAACAATTTACTTTGAAAATTCTAGAGAAGTAAGAAATAGTAAAAACTAATTTCAAAGTTCTGCAAGTTTGCTTAATATAAAATCAACATGTAACTATCCTACACTAGCAATTATCAACTGAAAATACAATCAAAATAGTGTGATGCCGGCACACACTGAGACACATAAATAGAACAAAATAGAAAACCAATAAATAGACTCCAATAGGTAGGAAACTTCTGCATATGAAATAAATGATATTTAAATGAGAGGAGAAAAGACAGAGTATTAAAAAATTGGGTTGGGACAATTTGATAAACTTCTCAAATAAATTTAGAACATTGTCTATTACCCCATCCAATAATAAGTTCCACATAAACTGCACACTTAAATTTAAAAGAGAATGAAACCACAAAATAATCAGAGGAATACACAGAATTAAAAATAATCTCAGAGATGAGAATGGCTTTCTATTCATGACACTAATTTTTAAAATGCTATGAATTAAAGTAAAAATTTCTTCATGGTTACAAGCAAAATAAAGTCAAAATACAAATGACAAATGGAGATTAAACTTTCATAAATTATGTCATAGCAAATGATTGATTAATCAAATATATTAGAATACATATATTGATAGGTAAAACCAACTAACCCAATAGAAAGAAATGGGCAAAGGATTTGTTTAGTAGCCATTAAAAATAAATACATGTGGACTTTAAACATATGAAAAGATACTCAATCCTATTCACAATACAAAATAAATTAAATCTACACCAAGTCGTCATAATTCACCTATCAAAAACAAAAATAAAAATGTTGGAATACACATTATTGCAAGAATGTAAAGAAACAGACATGTTTATACCAATGAGAGTATAAATGACATAGTTTTTCTGTGATAGTGTAATGACATAGTATTTATGAAAGACAATTTGGTTGTATGAAACAATGACAAACAAACATTCTCTTTAATGCAGCAATTCTATTTTAAAAAGTATAGGTAAACTGATGTTGGCAAAAGGTTATTCCCTACAGGACTGTACATGATAAAACACAATTTCAACAATTAAAAGTATTTATCAATAGGCATCTAAGTAATTTTATTATGAGAGAAGTACAGAAAAGAAGGTGTTATTCACTTGTAAAACATAAGAACAAGAATGAAGGAGGAAAGGAAGAAGGGATACAGGGGTGAGAAATAAATGGAGGGATGGGGGAGAGAGAGAGAGACAGATATCTTAGCATAATGCTGTGGAAAGAGTACCAAGACTTCAGCAACAGGACAGCATGGCAAAACAAAATATCAGATAATATCAAGTATTGGTGAAGTATTCTGATGTTGATGATGGGAGTGTAAATGATTAGTCAACTCCATCTATTCGTTTTTAGTAAAATTAAGCAACCCTATTTCTGGGTATTTTTCCCGGAAAAACTTTTGCATATGTGCTCAGGAAGAAATCCATACACATACCTATTGTAATAACATTTATTTTAGCAAAGGAGAGCAGCTTAGGTGGTTATCCCCAGAGGAATCAAATATTAAAATATAAAATGTACCTATGTGTATGTGTGTATGTAAGCTCTCACACAATAAATATACTTTCTAAGAATCAGAAATGAGGAACTGGATTGTTATATGGCTGTCTAAAAAAACATAAGAATATGTGAAAAAGAAACAAGGTAATTAAATACACAGAATACCATGTATGTAAATTTAAAAACACACCTTATAATATAACAGCATGTATTCCTCAATAATTGACTTTAACACGAAGGTAGAATGAAAGGTTACCCATCAACTACTATGTTGCGCTTACATAGGGGAAGAGGAACAGGAAGGAAGGAGGAAAGAGTGTAACAATTTCCTTGCTCAGACTGATGATAATAATGTGCCTTGAAATAGGGAGGTCTAGTCTTAAATCAGTGTTGGCAGGTGATATCTGAATTGGGGGAAAGTCATTGAATTCTCTCATTTACTAAATGTATGGCCATATTATGCAATAGTACAGTTACCTACAAAAGTGATAGGAGTGTTAAATGCAGAGGTCCTAAATCTCTTGGAATTTCTTGGGTTACAGAAACCTCTTTTGTTCTAATGTGGTGACTCTTGATAGGCTCCTGAATAGCCTTGGGATGGGAGTGGTTGCCCAGGGAACCAATCATGTAATTAGAGGGTTGGAACTTCAGCCCCACCCCTCAACCTCTGGGAAGAGGAGAGGGGCTTAATACTGAGTTGGCCATTACTGGCAAATGATTTAATCAATCAGGCCTAAATAATGAAACTTCCATAAAACCTTCAAATAGGAGGTTTCCGTCAGCTTTAGGTTGCTGAATTCACAGAGCATTCTGGAGGGTGTCACATCAGAGAGGGGAAGAAGTTTCCCCCATCCCTTCCCCAACATCTCACCCTATGCTTCTCATCTGCTTGTTCATCAACATCCTTTGTAATATCCTTTATAATAAACTAGTAAATGTGTTTCCCTGATTTCTGTGAGGCATCCTAGCAAATTAATTGAGCCGAGGGAGGGTGTCGTGGGAACTCCAATTTATAGCCAGTTTGTCAGAAATATAAAATATAAGTGACAGCTTACTATTTGCAATTAGTGTCTGAAGTAGGAGGAAGTCTTGTGGGGCTGAGCCTTTAACCTGTGGAGTGTGCAGTAAAGGGGTTCGTGTCAGAAATGAGTAAACTGTAGAACATCCACTCAGTGTCCATGGAATAAATGGTTATTAGTGGGGAGAATCACCTTTTCGTGACCAGAAGTAAAGTGTTAAATATAAGAGTAGGAAATTTTTTTCCTCCCTATCTCAAACAAGTCTGTTTTCAACTGGTCAGAGTGAAAACAATTCTCCTACTAGGGCTTTTCTTGGGAGCTGGCAATACAAATGTGCCTCAGGCAAAAAGAACAGGTAACCATCTGTTTCGGGTGATACCAGAAATAACTTGAGCTTTCCAGCCAGTTCTAAATAGAGTCTCAATGATTTGGATTGCAAATATGTCACTTAAGGGATAAACAAATAAAGCGACAAGCATGATCACCAGAAGTTTCTAGATAAAAAGCACAGTTAAAAAGTTACAGGGGCCTGTAATCCCAGCTACTCAGGAGGCTGAGGCAGGAGAATTGCCTGAACCCAGGAGGCGGAGGTTGCGGTTGGCCGAGATCGCGCCATTGCACTTCAGCCTGGGTAAAAAGACTCCGTCTCAAAAAAAAAAAAAAAGAAAAAAAAAGTTACAGGGATTTGCAACTCCCCTCTTCTTTCACGTTATCTTATTAATATAAAGTATTTTGTCAAATGCGTCATTAACACATTCTCTGAAGGCTTGGGTGGTGAGAAGCATCATGAACACACCTAAGGAGAAAGGGTTTGAAAGTGTTTAAGGATAGAAAGAGTAACTCGAATATAACTAGTCCTAGTGTCTACAGTAGAATCTCTCTTAAACCACCTCAGTATCAGCAACAACCTGCCCACTGACACTGTGAAACTTACTGCTCTACACAACAGACGCATTAGGCAGTTCTCTGCTCAGCCAACTCTCTTCTGTTCTTGCAGATGAATTGCACACTAATCAAGGGTTATTTGTGTTTGTTCCCCAATCTGTTTTCTTTTCAAGTTGTGATTGTTATTCTACTTATGAAATTTAATTAAACATAATTGATAAAATGTGACTGGAAAAGAAAAGCGTTTTTTTTCCTATGAAAACATGTAAAAGCTTGCCGACAAACCTCAAAAAGGCATAGTACTAAAAAGTCTATAATATTGGGATAAGTAATTAATATCTAGGATTTTATATTGGAATAATTTCACCAATATGTTTAAACAAAGAAATAAAAATAAGTATCAAGTACGCATTGCTTGATGTAGTTTAAGAAACATGGTATGGAATTTAAATGCTTTTTTATTTCAATCAAGGTTTTTAGTAACTAACCAAACGCTAGTTCTGTTGCTCCAGATAAGAGGACCTTTAAACTGCTATCCTCCATTGTTCCGAATGCTGGTTAGCCTTTGACATGTGTTCAATTAACTTAACTGTCCTCTTTGAATAACCATGGGAAAAAGAACACATGCATAAACATAAAACTATAATCTCTTTATGATTCTCTGCACCTGAAAAAACTTCCAATTAAAGTGAAACACCCCATTCACTACACAGCATGGAACAGAAGCAATACACCACCAGGGGTGAAATCTGTTAGCATTTCCAGGAGTCTGGGCCAGGTATAACCATTTCCTCTGTATCTCCACCTGTTTCTGAAGGGCTTCCACTATATTGTACTCATCTCCCCTCTCTTGGTACTAGCTGTTAGAGCTTCTTCACATCCTCCATCACTCACAGCTATACATTCAGGAGTGAACTGAGCTGTGGCTACATGGTTTTGAAGACTTCAGCTTGTATATTAAGTATGATGAAACAGTAAATATTAAGGTAGTCTTGTATCTCCATCCAGAATGGTAAAGGGTTAGGAGGCAGGTGAAAATGGATTGCCAGCTGTGGTCCCTGACTTTTCCTAATCCAGTATATTATTTGTAGCATGCAAATAACAACAATGACAACAGAACAGTTTCCAAGCTTTGCTATGATGACAATTGATACCTTTCCATGTGTGGAAATATTATTGGTAGTGGTAGCAAGCGTCCTGATATTTTAAATGCTGATTTTGGATCAATTAAACATCAAGACAAAAACAAATACCACAAATAAAAAGTTATAACGTGCTTCTGGGAAACAGAAACCTGTGATGTTCTTTCTTTTTATGCACTGAAGATAAAAGAAGTCTGCAAAGCAAACAGACACTCTATTACAAAAGGCAGCATGTTTTCTAGGATATTAATTTCTAGCATGGTAGAATGTGAATGAATTAACCAAAAAAAAAAAAAAATAATAATAAATAAGAGAGCTAAACAGAAGGAGTGGGTGCCTTTGGAACCCCTATGCAGTAGATATTTTCAAGGGACAACTTAGCATTCTACATTCTTTGTGTTCTTCTGATATTATTGTAATCCAAATTTATAAAATCTTACATTTGCATTTCAAAAATAAAATAAAATAAATACATTTTAGGAATTAAATTGCATTATCACATTGAAATATATTGATATATGTTCTGAAAAATTAAAAAAAAGGCATTTATTTCATGGTGTTCCTTGATAATTTAAGTTTATAATTCAAAAAATATGTATGAATGAGCTAAATATTGCTTAGTTGTTTCTGTTACTGAGTTGTTACTATAGACCTAAAGGTAGCTGCTAGGAATGTTTTATACTGAACTAATGAGATTACTGAATGTCAGACATATTAGGAGTAAGTTTTTAATATGTTATCCAAAATCAGACCCATATTGGCAATATTCCATAATCTTATAATATGTCCCCTGATACAAAAGATTTATTGCAGTCCATAATGAAGTTTCCCTGGAAGAGGTCATATCTTTCAGTCCTCCCACCTGTCTACACATTTCAAGAACAGGGATCAATTTGCAATTTGCATTATATTTCCATGGGCATATGGGTACTACACTTAAATATTTAATTATTTTAAAAATAAATTTGGAAAGATAAAATAGCTTAAACTGTTTTAACATTCTGAATAATTTTATGAGTGAATAGATTCACTCATTTGAAGTCAGTGTTTTGCACAGCAAATCAACATTTGGGACTGGACTTACTGGGTTTGGGACCTCTACTTATTAGGTGTTAGGGATAATGGTGGTGCTATGAGAATGCTGGAAAGATATGAAGCAAAAGTCTGGAATTGGGAGTCCTGTACTGTCTTTGGGGTGTGCATAGAGGCTCCTTCTTTCTAGGTGTTGATCAGTACAGTATGACCACTGAGGGCCAAAATTGCCTGTCTTGACCACAGGATGTTAAAAGAAAGAACAATCAAAGTTTTGTTTCTTCTAAAGTTTTGTGATCTTAACGTTAGATGACTCTAGCTAAGAGCAAGATGTTTGTCTCGATCTCTTGACCTCGTGATCCACCCGCCTAGGCCTCCCAAAGTGCTGGGATTACAGGCTTGAGCCACCAAACCCCGTCTCTACTGAAAATACAAAAAATTAGCTGGGCATGGTGGCGCGCGCCTGTAATCCCAGCTACTCAGGAGGCGGAGGCAGGAGAATTGCCTGAACCCAGGAGGCAGAGGTTGCGGTGAGCCGAGATCGCGCCATTGCAACTCCAGCCTGGGTAACAAGAGCGAAACTCCGTCTCAAAAAAAAAAAAAAAGAGCAAGATGTTTGTCTTCAGAAAACCACGATTGCAATCCCTGTCCTCGGGTATTAACTAACATAAACTTGGACAAGTTTTTTGACCTTTGTAAGCCAGAATTTCTTCATCCATACAACAGTAGTAAATTCTATCTAACTCATAGGGTTATCTGAGTTTTAAAGGTGTCCCTTAGGTACCCTGCATCTTTAAGCCTTCAATGGTTGGTTGTTATCATTACCATTCTTGCTCAGAAAAGAGGGAAATTAAGTTTATCATTTACAAATGTAGAAAAAATATGAGTAACAATAACTAAATGATTTTTAAATTCACACTAATCAGGTTCCTTTTGACTTTTAAAAAATTAACTTTATTCGAAATGCTTTTATACACATGATACAGTATTTGATTTGTTCTTTATTGTTCTTTATATTAACTCTAAAAGATAAATGGAATGATTTTGGTCATCAGTATGGTACAAGTAGAGGAAGAATATGTGGAATTGTGGTCATCTCTGCTCCCTTGGAAGTAGAGAGCAGAATACACAGAGAAAAACCAAACTCACAACCTTTTAATAAAGTAGAAATATATTTTACATGTTTTCAAAAAACAAAGTTTCAAACAACTCTATATAGCAAGAAATAAATTATTTGAAATTTAGGAGGAAAACTATAGAGGATATTTCATCATTTAAAAATAATAATTTCACTGAACAGATGTTGGCAGTTAGGAAATCTTTTAAAAACTCACATATTCTGTATTTTATGAAGTATTTTATTTCTACTTCCTCTAAATAGCATAATATAATCTGATCTAACATATTCTAACCTTGAAGAATAAATTATTTTTAAGTGAGAGAACATCTTTCTTTAATTTTTTGAGTTTTTCACTCTGATCTAAATTTAGAAAACAAATTATTTTTAATGATCAAAAGCTACCTCATTCTCATCACTGACTAGACTCATTCATATAAGAATTGCCTCTGTAGCATCAGTTTTACAGTTGATTCTATAAAGAGTGAATAGAACAATATATATGTTTCTGGCATTCATGAATTTATTTTTCCAGCAGTATCTCTGATTATTATTACATGTGCATTTTGCTTTTAAAGAACAGCTAAAAGTATTTATTTCATCAATTTTTTGCATGTCTACAGAGCCCAAACACTATGATAGCTGCATGGAAATCTATAAAGACAGGAGAGATCTTTGCACTTGTCACATGTAATCTAGAAAAGAAAAGACACACAAACAACAAATTGAAACACAGAGAAGAATATTATAAATGATAGCGGGACAAACACTTTGCCAGAGTAAAAAATGTATGTGTTTTAATTTAAAGAGGTGAAAACCACTGAAGTTTTGAAAACAGAGAACGATCTAAGAATGGAGAAAATCTATAGTTTGATTTAAAAAAAAATGTAATTTACTTTGCATAATTTTGAATGTCCTGATAACATAATTAAAGTATTTTGTTAAAATTTTACATAATTTTAAAAATTATATGAGTCAGGAATTGGAGTTTATGATTTCTAAGTATAAATATGTGAAACATAAAAACATATGGGTTAAAACATGCTCCTTTAGCTCAGAGGAGTTTAATACCCACCTTCTGAAGTCTACCTCTGTCAATTTGTCAATATCATTCTCCATCCTGTTTTGCACCCTTGCTGGAGAAGTGCTGTGATCATTTGGAAGAGAAGAGGCATTCTGGCTTTTGAAATTTTCAGCATTTTTGTGCCGATTTTTTCTCAACTTCATGGATTTATCTACCTTTGTTGAGGCTGATGACCTTTGGATGGCGTTTTTGTGTTGGGGGTGTCTTTTTTGTTGATGTTGTTGTTGTTGTTGCTTTCTGTTTGTTAGTTTTTCTTCTGACAGGCCCTTCTTCTGCAGGTCTGCTGCAGTTTGTTGGAGGTCCATTCCAGACCCCTGTTCACCTGGGTATCACCACTGGAGGGTGCAGAACAGCAAAGACTGCTGCCTGCTTCTTCCTCTGGAAGCTTCATCCCAGAGGGGTACTGGCTCAGTGCCAGCCAGAACTCTCCTGTATGATGTCGACCCCCGTTGCAAGGTCTCCCTCAGTCAGGAGGCATGGGGGTTGGCACCCACTTGAAGAGGCAGTCGGTCCCTTAGCAGAGTTGGTGCACTGTGCTGGGAGAACTCCCTTGTCAGGATAAGCTGCTTTCTTCAGAGCCAGCAGGCAGGAAAGAGTAAGTCCCCTGAAGCTGTGCCTGAAGCTGCCCCTTCCCCCAGATGCTCTATCCCAGGGAGATGAGGGTTTTATCTGTAAGCCCGTGACTGGGGCTGCTTTATTTCCTTCAGAGATTCCCTGCCCAGTGAGGAGGAATCTAGAGAAGCAATCTGGCCACAGTTGCTTTTCCATGCTATGGTGAATTCCGTCCAGTCCACATTTACCAGTCTTCTTAGCACTTTCAGGGGAAAACTGCCTACTAAAGCCTCAGTAATAGCAGATGCCCCTCTGCTGACCAAGCTCAATCAACCCAGGACGACTTCAGACTGCTGTGCTGGCAGTGAGAATTTCAAGCCAGTGGTTCTTAACTTGCTGGGCTTCATGGGAGTGGGACCCGCTGATTGAGACCACTTGGCTCCCTGGCTTCAGCCCCCTTTCCAGGTGAGTGGATGGTTCTCTTGTCTCACTGAAGTCCAGGTGCCATTAGCGTACAAAAAAAAAAAAACAACTCCTGCAGCTAGCTCAGTGCCTGCCAAAACAGCTGCTCAGTTTTGTGCTTGAAACCCCAGGCCCTGGTGTTATAGGCTCACAAGAGATGTCCTGATCTGCGGACTACAAAAATCTACCCAGGGCGGGTAGCACGATCTCTCACTGTTTCCCTTGGCTGGGGGAGGCAGGTCACCTGGCTCCTTGCACTTCCTAAGTGATGCCCCACCCTGCTTCTGCTTGCTCTCCATGGATTGCACCCACAGCTTAACCAGTACCAATGAGATGAACTACATACCACAGATGGAAAAGCAGAAATTAACGATCTTCTGTGTTGGTCTCGCTGGGAGTTGCAGACCGTAGCTGTTTCTGTTCTGCTATCTTGGCCCCTCCAAAAAGGGCTTCCTTTTTTACATTTAAGAAATTGTTAAGGCGCTATCATATTCTGCCTTGAATCTAGTCATGAATGTGGTTTTATGTGAATTCATATTATGTATGAGACTGTTCAGTTCCAAGTGATAGAAAATCCAAACTAACAATGTCTTAAAAAGAAAGAGGCTTCTCTCTCCTTTGTGTAAATGTGTGACTACACAGAAGGGGCTGATAAATCAGGGCCCTAGGTATACTCTGTCTTGTTATCCAGTGTATATACCTGATCTCATGGTCCAGAATGGCAGCCCCTGAGTTCCTGAAAGGATAGAGGCAGGGATGAAGAGGGGAGAAGAGGATGTGTGGGTACTCTCTGTTAAAAAAAAGATTCCCAGGAACCACCATGTGACACTTTTGCTTATATGCCTTTCGCCATTTGAGAGTTACATGGCCACATTTATTGTTGGGAATGAGAGGTTGGGAAATATATTTAGCTATTAATCTCTTTATGAAAACAGATGGAAAGGATGTTGGGTAACAGTTAAAAGTCTTGACTACAACTCTTAATAAATATTTGTTGAATTATTGAGAACGTGCATTTATTAATCATTGGCTTTGTGGCCAATACATGACTAAACATCCTTTGTATAATCTTCACAACTGTAAGAGGCCATCTATTTTTGTTGACACTTTGTATATAAAGAAGACATACGTTAGAGTGGCCCAGTAACTTTGTTCAAGGTGACAGTCAATGGTCAGTAGAATCCAGGATCACTGATCTTGAACATCCTTTTCCTTCCCCATATAGTATAACTGCTTATGTAAATGTGCTTCACTTGCATTAGATTTAAACATCCAGGGAACAGGTAATGTGATTTATTTATCCTCACTTTATTTACTAATTCATTTAAATATATTTACTGAGCAAGTAAAAAGTGTTATCAGTCTTGGGATATGAAAAGGATTATGATAGCATATTTGTTTCACCTTTTTTATGAAATGCTAGTCATTTGATTGGTGAGAATACAAAGTGAGCCAATAGATAGTATTTCTGCCCTCATGAAGCTTACCTAATAAACAATATCTTACACAGTTTAATTACTAGCTGGGGCAATGGCTGTACTTGAGAAAAACAAGAAGCTGTGAGAACATATATTAGAAAAATGGAATCTTCTAATCTAGTTGAGAGGAGGAATAGGATTAGGGAAAGCTCCCCTGAGGAATTGGCATCTAGATAGCAACTGGCACAGAGGAAATAATAAATATATTGAATGAATGAATAAATTCATTAATTTAAATTAAGTTGAGGGTCTCTTGAAAATATGTTTTTTCTAAGCCTGGAAGAAAAGAATGAAGTACTCATCAAGAAGTCCCATATGGCTGGAACTCACAGAGTAAATTCTTCTCATTTCCCAGAGCATAATTGTTGAACGAAATCGAATAGCTTTTTCTCTTTCTATGAGCACAGAATGAAGTAGAAAACTTTCATATCAGATAATTTAAAATATTTTTTCTACTCCAGTAAGCTCCACATGGGCAGAGAGAAGTTATACATTGCCCAAATAGCTCTCTACAAATAGTAGCTGCTCAATAAATATTCATTCTTCCTCTGTAGATTGGAGACTCAGAAAAACATTCCAAAAAGTATCAGAGAATGCATTGATGTTTCAAAATTTATGTACATCTTTCCAAATCCAGGTTAATGCATGCTCTTAAAAAGAAGACGCTAAGATTCATTGGCAATATATTTAAATGTTTAGGAGTTTTTGTTTCTTCTTTGTTTTGTTTTGTCTCGTGAGATAATCACATTTTGGTTTAAGAGCTTCTGGAAAGCTGACATCATATAAAAATACTGGCTTAGGTTGGGCTCCTGCTAAGGACAGTAAGATAAAAATATTCACACATACTTCTAAAATGCAGTACTTTATCTCTTAACAACACTAATGATAGCAATAAACTAAGGAGACCTGCATTGAACATAGTTTTTTAATCTGAGAAATGAAAATATAGCCCATGTATTATGAATTCAGAGAAATGTTTCAAAGTGATTGAAGCATTAAATGCAAGAAAATCTGAGAGCTTATTTGTGGGGAGAAAAGGAGAGCTGTATTATTTTTTTCAAGAGTCAAAATCATAACAAAATAAAGTGATTTATACTAAGTACATTAGCATTAGGATAAAATAGCTACTACTTTAATTAAATATATCAGTTCTGGAGAAAACAGCAGGAGCAGCAGCAAAAACATTAAAAACAAATGCATGGAGAAAATGTAAACAACGTATGATATAAAAGAGAAATGTTCTGAAAGAGGAATTAAAGGAGAATATATACACTTATTTAGAACCTCAAAGTTCAGTGTATCTCTTCTCTAGGGTCCTGAAAAATGCTACTTTTAGGTAAGCTATAGTCTTGGAAACTGTTTTGATGAAAATGGAAATAGGAGAAAATGAAACTTTATTTAGAAGTTCCCAATTGTTCCCTACATATTTCTTTCAACTCTAAGTGGATGTCACTCAACCTCCCACTGCAGTAGATGGGGCCATGGGATTCATAAATGGCCAATGGCTGAGCAGCGGAAGTGTCACCTGGCAGTGCTGTCCACTTAATTCACTTCCACGCTCTATCCAGAGCAGCAAATAGTTTTCCGACTTAATACTATACACCTTTATCAGGATTTTCTCCAAGTTAATCAGAAAGCAGACCAACTCCTTCTCTTACGTTTGATAGATATCTTAGTAGTTAATGATGCATCCTCAATCTCTCTTATCATTTCATCTTTTATTTTTATTTCACAACAGCTGCCAAACTAGTTTGGGCCCTCCTTATATCTGCCTCTGGGCAGTTACCCATAAAAGCCTCCTAGCTGGTATCCTTGCTCATAGGCTCCCCTCTCTCTAAAGCACAATTCAGCAATTATTCAATTAAATTTTACTGAAAGCTTCATCAGCACTAGGCATTGTGTTAGGTATTCAGAACACAGACCACTTACATGTCATCTTCCTAAACTCCAGTTCTGACAGTGCAAATACCCTTCCATCATTAAGTGCCACCTGAGTCTAAATGTGATGTACTTTCACATTTTGGTGTCTCCTTACCTTTTCAATCTTTTATCCTCCTATTACCCCTCAGATATACAACTCTTCAGTATAAGGAGACCTGACTCTGTTTGTCTGTGGAGCTTTCTCCATCTCCATTGCAACTTTGTTTATTCTATTCTTTCTGTCTGGAATAACACATCTTAGGTGAAGCAGTCTCTCTCTCTAGACTATGAGAGATCCATCAGGGTAGTGATTTCTACATTTTCTTAGGATAATGAATATCAAAATTCACTGCGGGTATCTGTCCATATGTGTTCCCCTGAGTTCCAACTCTCACCCCAATTAAAAAGCTTTAAGGTTGGGAACCATGTTTAAAAGGCTCTTCAGATAATTTTTATGGAAAGTTCGAGAACCATTCCCCTAGGCTAGAGATAAACTAACTGCTTTTTTTAGAGAATTTCAACTTTTATAGGATATAATAGTTATTTAACATAGCCTTAAGAAAATCCGAGCCTGCCCCACACTCATTAGCAGTGTCCATGGTGCCCTCGCAAAATAAAAGGAAATTACCAATATTTGTCAAAGAGAAGATAGTGCAGAGGTTATAAATGCTCTAGAGCTGCCCCTCACACCAGCTGTCGGAGTTTGACTCCTAACTTTTCAACTTACTAAGTAAACTTAGACATCTTACTTAGCTTTCTGTGCCTGGATTTCCTCATCTGAATAATGGGGATAAGAACAATACTAGTTAGATGGAATTACAGCCAGTATATGGAGAGTGGTTGAAAATGCAGCACAGCATGCTGAAATGCTAGCTGTTAGATCTTTAAGCTAATACATAATACTACGGACAATGAAACAAATTTCTAACCTAAATATGGCAAATATATAACATTTTCTACAATTACGTCTACTACATTCAGTTAATTTTAAGCAACAACAACAAACTCTCCTAAATAGAAATGGTTTTAAATTAATAGCCCCTTCAGAAAAATAAATCTTTCAGAATCAGGCCAGGTGGCTTTGTACTGTCACATTTTCAACACAAGGAGGTTTTCAGTGAGGCACTGGGGCAGAACAAATTTTTACAGTGTCTACTGTGGACACAAGGGATTCCTTTAGCCCTATGCAAATAGTAAGCCCACTAGTTCCCAGAAGATAATCATGAAGAGACAATCAAACCTTTAGCTCAGACGCTCACTTACCTCTGCTTCTCTGAATTTCTCACCACTGGGGACTTTAGAACAGTGCCACTAAACTTTCGATGCTCTTGCAAGAAGCACTGATGCAGTTCTATTAGAATTAATTGTTATATTAGAGGCAATAAGCGACTCTAATTCACAAATAGCATTTTCCCTAGGCAGGTCACATAAGCAGTTTAAGTACCTTCGGTTGAGATAGTTTCAGATTCACAAGGGAATAACGAAGAGTACATTTACCAACGTGGGAGAAGAGTTAACAATAAGAAACTCTCACAAATGATAGGAACTCAGAGTGCTAACTCCTTTAGTCCTAAGTGCCAGAAATTGGGATACTTAGGGCAGGGGCAACCTAGCTGGTCGTGTGAAGAGATATGAAGAGGGAACCAGAGTCAATTTGCCATAAATGTGACTGAGGTAGACTGTAAAACCAGAGGTTCTCAATGTTGGATATTTTCATGATAAAAGCAAGTTGCTATCTTCAATCAATTCAATTCATATTGATTGTGTCAATCACTCTACCATTTCACTCTACCATATCATAAACTTAAAAAAAGTTATTTTGGAAATATTCATGAAACATGGAAACCAACTGAACTAAAAGCATTTAAAATCTCAAACTTTGTAAATATAATAGTGAAGTCAGGAAAGTTTTCCTCATGGTTAAAATATATAGCAAGTATAACTGTGTTAAAGAAATTCTCTGTAACTCTTTATTTTCTGCATTTTATGAGAAACAGTAATAAAAATAGTTTATTTATCTGACATTTGGCAAGGGTAAATAATACAAAGTTCATAAGCTATAAAGATACTAGTACTCTAAAGCTTTTTTTCTAAAGTAAGTTAATCTTGGAGAAGATAAGTTTACATGAACAATATTACATCTAAAGTTTCTAAACTCCTATGGTGTGATTATAACACATTTATAAAAATGTGCAAGAAGGCTGAATAAAACATTCATTCTTTTAACATTTGAGAAAATAAAAAAACAGAGATGGGAGAGGAGACGGCAGATGTTTTGGAATTTGGTGTACAAGGTTTAACCGGCAGAGTTCCTGGCAAACATCCTACAAATATTGCCCAAGTCCATTTAGGCTTGCTTACAAAAGTGGTTTGCAGTGATTGTGGAGTAAAGTATGGGTCATTAGGATTTACAGGAAGTATGGTTCCTTTGCTCTCTGGATTGGTGAGGCATTCCCAATATAAATATAAATGCACCACATGTGGTAACCAATGGATCATGCGTAGATAGTACAATTAAAATGTGAATACAGAATAGCTGAACATAGAGTGTAAACGAAGTTGCCCAGGCATTCTTAGCATTACACAGTGCAGAATAATTATCATGTGAAAACAAATAATACCTTTCTCCTATTTTATTTTTGTTCAGTATTCCCTATTCTTTTATTAGTCAATGATTGACATCTATTTAATATGGTTTTAATTCAAGGTGCCATGGGAATAGAAGTACAGAAACTGTGATTCCTACTCTCAAGTTGTTTATGGTAGAGAAGGAAAAGTAAACAGTTACTATAAAGGTATTTTAGTTACTATCATTTTAATATAGAGTTGGCTGAGTGGGATAAAAGGCATGTAGTGACTTTTACCTTTGAAGATAAAAGGCAGGACTTTCAGGAATTACTTTATAGTGAAGGGAATGATGGGGCTGGATTGAAAGAAGACTGGAAGCTAATCAATAGATGAACTGTGCAGTGTATATACCTGTGATATAGCTAGCCTAGAGTTAGAAACTGTACAATGCCATTTTATAAAGAGACAAAACTGTTTCCATTCTCCTCACAATGACTGCTAACCTCAGCCTCTGTAAAACTGCTAAAAAGCCAAAAGGTAAAGCTGCATACTTTCTCTTATCTGTAACTGCCAGAACTGCTGGCCCTTGATCACTGGTAATGGCCAGAGTAAGCACCCCCGGATAATTCCATTCTGACATCAAGTAACCCCTACCCAGAGGATGTGTAAGCAAATGGTTATCTTAACTTCTGTAAATCTCTTAAGTGTCAAGCAATCCCCTAGCCCTCGGAATGTCTGGAGCCCACCACCCTCCCCTCTACCCAGGAGGTGATTTACAGCCCCCCAAAATGTCTGAAGACTTTCATCCCATCTCCGCTCCTCACCCCGACTCCCAAAGTGGTTTTGTGGGTATAAAAAGGTCTTGTCGTCCTTCTTTCTCTGCCACAGGTTGGAGAGACCTGAGTCCTCCGTGGTCGCCGGCAATAAACCCTGCAATTTGGCATACTTTTGTCTTGGTGTTGACTTTCTGTGCTCGGTCCAATACAACATACCAAGGCACAGAGGCAGAATAAGATGGATTAATTTGAGGAACAGCAAGAAATCCAGTTTAGTGAGGCACTGGGTACTCAAAGTGGGAGAGGAAGCAGAAGAGATTCCAGACGCAGCTTTTTAAAAATATAGAACTGTTACATGGTTCATCTTGTATTCAAAAGAATCTAGAGTTAAGATAAAAAACACAGCCTTTTAGGGAAAAAAGGCAAGCATTACAATATGCACTACTATTACTATAAATGTGGTAAATGACCAAATAATGTGAGACAAAATATATTATTTTTCAGGACAGAAGCATTAAGACATTTTTACTTAATGCATAGTGCTTTTTTAATTAAAAAGGAACATCTGTTTTTAAAAACACACAACTATGTATAAAAACTCATTTTTAACAAACAGCTTAAATAGAAATCACAATTTTCTACCTGGTATCATAGTTTTAAAATATAATTAGAAAAAGCAATGTATTAATGTCCAGATATAATTAGCTTTAAAAAGATGTTTAGTAAGAACGGGAATATAGTTTAGTATATATGGGCATGTAGTACTTCTCTTCAGGAGAAAAGGCTAAAATATCTTCCACTTGAATAAGGAAATATTAAAAGTGGATTAGATTGTAATTCAGGTTCTATAACTAGAAAAAAAGCTGAAAATGAAAAAAAAAAACCTACTTAAATCCTGGTCTTTTGAAAATGATTTCTGCATCTGAAAAAGCCCCTGGTGTCTATAAATATCAAAAAAGTTTTTATACACATTACATACAGACATATGAAATGAAATAAATGATTAGTCTTTTTTTTTGTAGCATTTTAAATCCCACTGTTAACGAAGTTGTTAAAAAAAATCCACGTGTGAAATTTGTACTACAGAAATTTGTAACAATCTGTGCTCACTTACATTCCCTTTTGGGCTAATATATTCTACATTAACTATAATTTTCTTCAAAATGCAGAAGGTAGATGGTTTTGCACTTGAATATGTTAAGTTTTATAACAAAGAAGAATTAAATAGCCATTTAGAAACATTAACTGTTTAATGACTGATGGATAATGCTTACTTGTGTGTTGCTGCCAAGCCTAGATGCACTTCTAAGGATCTAGCTCCATTCTGCCTCCCTGTAGTTCAGAGAATTTTCATGGGTCACTTATTTCCCATTATCTTTCCTCATTTTTCTTTGCTATTCTTTCCTCTCCCTCTTGCCTATGTGGTCATCCACTTGCAGTTCCAACAGCAAAATTCCCACATCATCAAGCAAAAGTGTTTTTTATTTTATTTATTTATATTTTTACTGTAACTCATGCAGTACAAACCCAAAATTTACAAGCAGATGAGACATATTTTTACCGTGCAGTCTGAGCATGACCTGCACTAGGCCTGTGGAGCAATTTAGAAGTTTCTATCTTTATCAAGTGTAAATTGGTACCAGCAGAGTGGGGCACTGCTGAAAAGATACCCGAAAATGAGGTAGCAACTTTGTAAATGGGTAACAGGCAGAGATAGAAGAGTTTGGAGGGCTCATAAGAAGACAGAAAAAATGTGGGTAAGTTTGGAACTCCCTAGAGACTTGTTGAATGGCTTTGACCAAAATGCTGATAAGAATATGGACATGAAATCCAGGCTGAGGTGGTCTCAGATGGAGATGAGGAACTTGCTGGGAACTAGAGCAAAGGTGACTCTTTTTATGTTTTAGCAAAGAGACGGGCAGCATTTTGCTCCTGCCCTAGAAATTTGTGGAACTTTGAACTTGAGAGTGATGATTTAGGGTATCTGGTGGAAGAAATTTCTAAGCAACAAAGCATTCAAGATGTGTATTGGGTGCTTTCAAAGGCATTCAGCTTTATAAGGGAAACAGAGCATAAAAGTTTGGAAAACTTGCAGCCTGATCAATGCAATAGAAAAAAAAAATCCCATTTCCTGAGGAGAAATTTAAGCCAGCTGCAGAAATTTACATAAGTAATGAGGAGTTGAATGTTAATCCTCAAGACAATGGGGAAAATGTCTCCAGGGCATGTCAGAGGTCTTCGTGGTGACCCCTCCCATCACAGACTTGGAGGCCTAGGAGGAGACAGTGATTTTGTGGGCTGGGTCCAGGGTACCTGTGCTGTGTGTAGCCTAGGGACTTGGTGCTCTGTGTCCTAGCAGCTCCAGCCATGGTTGAAAGGGACCAGTGTAGAGCTCATGCTGTGGCTTCAGAGGGTGCAAACCCCAAGCCTTGGCAGCTTCCATGTGGTGTTGAGCCTGCAATTTGTAACAAGTTGTTAAAAATTTCTGTAGTACAATTTCACACATGGATTTTTTTTTAAGAAGTCAGGAATTGGGGTTAGGAAATACCTGCCTAGATTTTAGAAGATGTATGGAAATGCCTTAATGCCCAGGCATAAGTTTGCTGCAGGGATGGGGCCCTCATGGAGAATCTCTGCTAGGGCAGTACAGAAGGGAAATGAGGGGTCAGGGCCCCTACACAGATTTCCAGTGACTAGTGGAACTGTGAGAAGAGGGCCACCATACTAGAGACCCCAGAATTGTAGATCCACTGACAGCTTGCACCATGTGGCTGCAAAAGCCAGAGACACTCAGTGCCAGCCCATGAAAGCAGCTGTGAGGGAGGCTGTACCCTGCAAAGCCACAGGAGTAGAGATGACCAAGACCATGGGAACCCACATCTTGCATCAGCATGACCTGGATGTGAGACATGGAGTCAAAGGCGATCATTTTGGAGCTTTAAGATTTGAGTACTTCACTGGATTTCAGACTTCCATGGGGCCTGTAGTGCCTTTGTTTTGGCCAATTTCTCCCATTTGGAATGGATGTATTTAACCAATGCCTGTACTACTATTGTATCTAGGAAGTAAATAAGTTGCTTTTGATTTTATAGGCTCATAGGCTGAAGAGACTTGCCTTTTGTCACATGAGACTTTGTACTGTGGACTTTTGAGTTAATGCTGAAATGAGATAAGACTTTGTGGAACTGTTGGGAAGACATGATTGGTTTTGAAATGTGAAGACATGAAATTTGGGAGGGTCCATGGGGGGAATGACATGGTCTGGTTCTGTGTCCCCACCCAAATCTCATCTTGTAGCTCACATAATTTCCACATGTGTGGGAGGGACCTGGTGGGAGATAACTAAATCATAGGGGTGGGTTTTTAACATGCTATTCGCATATAGTGAATAAGTCACAAGATCTCACTGTTTCAAAAATGGGAGTTTCCCTGCACAAGCTTTCTTTTTGCCTGTTGCCATCCATGTAAAATGTGAATTGCTCCTCCTTGCCTTCCACCATGATTGTGAGGCCATCCCAGCCATGTGGAACTGTAAGTCCATTAAACAACTTTCTTTTGTAAATTGTCCAGCCTCAGGTATGTTTTTATCAGCAGCATAAAAACAGACTAAAACACCAAGTGACCCATGGTTTCTATGTAGATTGAAGTTTGAGAAATAACTATCTTTCCTCTAACAAATTCTGTGACACATAGAAAAGGAATATATTAAGATCATAGCCACATTTCCAAAAAAGGTAAGAGAGTACAGAACCTAATTTTCTCTGTGGTAAAATACTAGAACTGAAACAACAACTGCTAAATTAACTTTCAAAAGAAAAATTATTGCATTGCCTAGTATTATACTATATCATACACACCAAATATATCAGCACACAATAGTAACATAGAGTATAATGGAAATTTCTTTTCTTGTATATATAAATATTATGCTAATATAGTTTTTAGTTTAAGAAAAGTCCTAATGAAAGTAAGATATTTGGATATAATATAATTCAAATGGAATAGCCAGCAGACCATGTAAGGCCAGGCCACATATATTTTGTTGTTATATTTATCTGGTTTACTTTTCTATTTTCTAGATTCAGAGCATCCTGGAAGTAGGTGTTATCTTTTCTCTCCTGCCTAGTAGAGGATAGATTGCAGGGTACACATTCATGCAGTAAATGTTTGTGGAATACATGGATAAATTAATAGCTGGAAATTCATTGTATATGTATTCTAGAAAACACACACACATATATATGTATAAATAAAAATAAACTCACCAGTTTAAAAAAATAAAATAAATATTTTACTACAAATAGTTATAAAAGAAAAGAAAAACATAGAGAAACAGAAAATGCATATCTTGAAAATAAATAAGAAATAGTTATCCTGGCTAACCTCAGTGAGTTAGCAAAGCACCCAGAATTTTAAATACACTTTTTATAATCCAAGACATATTTCTATAATTGCGCAAAGTTGCTATTTCTAATATGTCAATCAGAAAGTAAAATTGATATTCTAGGATGCTGATGAGCTAATGTTTATTGTGGTGTCTAACTATTAGTTGGAAAAAATCTAGATGAAGAAATAAAGCTTCAAAAACTCAAAAGCTGAAACAAAAAACTTGTTTAACTGCATTTACCAACTCTTTAAATCCAGAACCAATTATGGGCATTGTGGTACTATCAATAATTACATGCTGAGCATATAAATGTAAAATGGCAATTTCAATTTTCGTTTCATCAAGACAAGGAAGAAAGTAAAATTGAATACTAATTAGTGCATGTTTGCCACACACCTGAAAGATTAGAGGGTTACTGTGCTCATTATAAGTCAGTTTAAGCAAAGTATTCAAAGGTTTCCTTTGTATTAAGTGACAAGGGAAATTAACAATGAATGTTCAAATACAGAAAATGTGATAGATCATTAGACTTCATGGAATGTCCTATGCAAGAATTAAAGTTTTTTCTTCTAAAAATAACTTAGAAAATGTATGATTAAAGAATGCATTAACAAAATAACTATTTTGAACATTATCTCTAAGTAATTCCTGAATAACAATATTGAGACTAAGAAAATTACTAACTTTTTTTTGAGATGGAGTCTAGCTATGTTGTCCAAGCTAGAGTGCAATGGTGTGATTCTCCTGCCTCAGCCTCCTGAGTAGTCGGGAGAAGAGGTGCCTGCAACCATGCCCAGCTAATTTTTGTATTCTTAGTAGAGATGGGGTTACACTGTGTTGGCCAGGCTGGTCTCAAACTCCTGACCTCATGATACATTGGCCTCAGCATCCCAAAATGCTGGGATTACAAATATGAGCCCCCACAAACAGCCAAAAACTCTCAATTTGATAACCTAACATCATAACTAAAAAAAAAAAAACTAGAGAACCAAGAGCAAACCAATCAAAAGCTAGCAGAAGACAAGAAATAACTAAACTCAGAGCTGAACAGAAGACTGAGACATGATAAGCCATTCAAAAGATCAACTATTGTGAATGGGATTCACTCATGATTTTGCTGTTTGTCTAATATTGGTATAGAGGAAATACTTAGGAATACAACTTACAAGGGATGTGAAGGACCTCTTCAAGGAGAGCCACAAACCACTGCTCTAGGAAATAAGAGAGGACACAAACAGATGGAAAAACATTCCATGCTCATGGATAGGAAGAATCAATATCATAAAAATGGCCACACTGCCCAAAGTAATTTATAGATTCAAGCTATCCCCATCAAGCTACCATTGACTCTCTTCACAGAATTAGGATAAACTACTTTAAATTTCTTATGGAACCAAAAAAAAAAAAAAAAAAAAAAAAAAAGCCCGTATAGCCAAGACAATCCTAAGCAAAAGGAACAAAGCTGGAGGCATCACACTACCTGACTTCAAACTATACTCCAATCTACAGTAACCAAAACAGTATGGTACCAGTACCAAAACAGATATATAGACAAGTAGAACAGAACAGAGGACTCAGAAGTAATGCCACATATCTATAACCATCTGCTCTTTTACAAACCTGACAAAAACAAGCAATGGGGAAAGATTTCCCTATTTAGTAAATGGTGTTGGGACAACTGGCTAGCCATATTTAGAAAACTGAAACTGGATCCCTTCCCTACACCTTATACAAAAACTAACTCAGATGGAGTAAAGATTTAAACGTGAGATCTAAAACCATAAAAACCCTAGAAGAAAATCTAGGCAATACCATTCTGGACATAAGCATGGGCAAATTTTTCATGACTAAAACACCAAAAGCAATGGCAACAAAAACCAAAATTGACAAATAGGATCTAATTAAATTAAAGAGTTTCTGCACAGCAAAAGAAATTATCATCAGAGTGAACAGGCATCCTAGAGAATGGAAAAAATTTTTGTAGTCTATCCATCTGACAAAGGACTAATATCCAGAATCTACAAGGAACTTAAATTTACAAGAAAAAAATAACCCCATCAAAAAGTGGGTGAAGGATATGAACAGACACTTCTCTACATTTTTGCAGCCAAAAAACATATGAGAAAAAGCTCATTGTCACTGGTCCTTAAAGAAATGCAAATCAAAACCACAATGAGATACCATCTCATGCCAATTAGAATGCCAATGACTCTTTAACGAAAGAGTCAGGAAACAACAGATGCTGGCAAGGATGGGGAGAAATAGGAATGCTTTTACACTGTTGGTGGAAGTGTAAATTAGTTGAACCATTGTGGAAGAAAATGTGGCAACTCCTCAAGGATCTAGAACTAGAGATACAATTTGACCAAGCAATTCCGTTACTGGGTATATGCCCAAATGATTGTAAATCATTCTATTGTAAAGACACATGCACACATATATTTGTTGCAGCAGTATTCACCATAGCAAAGACTTGGAACCAACCCAAATGCCCATCAGTGATAGACGAGCTAAAGAAAATGTGGCACATATACACCATGGAATACTTTGCAGCCATAAAAAATGATGTTCATGTCCTTTGCAGGGACATGGACGAAGCTGGAATCCATCATTCTCAGCAAACTGAGAAAGAAACAGAAAATCAAACATCACATGTTCTCACTCATAGGTGGGAGCTGAACAATGAGAACACATGGACACAGGGAGGGGAACATCACACACCAGGGCTTCTTGGGGGTTGGGGGGCCAGGAGAGGCATAGCATTAGGAGAAATACCTATTGTAGATGACAGGTTGATGGGTGCACCAAACCACCATTCCATGTGTATAACTATGTGACAAACCTGCACCTTCTGCACATGTATCCCAGAACTTAAATAAATTTAAAAATCTGATATTTCTTAGTGATACCTATATTTCTTTGTGAAATTATGTTTGTTTCTCAATAAAAACACTAATTTTGACTTCAGTCTGAAACAGCTCAATTTACTCTGATAGTTTGGAAATTGTCCTGTTTTGCTATTCCACTTAATTATTAAAAATATCTTTATTACTATTAGAAGATTTTAAAAACTTAAGGCTCTTTTTCTTTCATGAAAAAAGTATTAGTGTAAAACAAGTCATCTCACTTTTAGCTTGAATTAAAAACAAACCTACAACACCAATAGCTTTATTTTTAATTTGTATAATCCTTTAATAATTATTCATATTGAATCTGAGTTCAGTAAATTGTTGATCAGACACCACAACATATCCTTCAATTGTAATTTAATGAAAGTTTACTAGTCCAACCCGTGTTGCAGTAAACATACCGTATTTTTATATTTGAAAGCTTAAAAATACTGGTCATAAAGAAATTGTAAGGGCTTTGAATTAAGCTAATTATATCTTTTGTGTAATCTTTATAGTTCTGGTAACTTGGATAAGATAGTTGACCTGTTTGATTCAAGCTGTCTGAATTTACAAAGTGATGATAATTATACCTACTGTATGAAATTGTTCTGATAACTAAATTTAAAAATCACTAAAATAAGATAAACAAATCCCAGAGTTGGTTATTGAAAATATTAACAAAATAGATATACAGTTAGCTAGACTAATAAAGAAGAAAATGGAGAAGCTCCAAATAAACACAATTAGAAATGACAAAAGGGATACTACAAATAACCATCAGCGACTGCTATGAACACCTCTATGCACACAAACTAGAAAGTCTAGAATAAATGGATAAATTCCTGGAAATATATACCCTCCCAAAACTGAGTCAGGATGAAACTCAATCCCTGAATAGACAAATAATAATCTCTGAAGCTGAATCAGTAATAAATAGCCTACCACCAAAGAGAGCCCAGACCTAGGTGGATTCACAGGTGAATTCTACCAGATATACAAAGAAGAGCTAGTACCATTGACACTATTGTAAACAATTGAGGAAGAGGGATTCCTCCCTAACTCATTCTACGAGGCTGACATCATCCTGATTCCAACACCAGGCAGACACAACAGAAAAAGAAAATTTCAGGCCAATATCTTGAATGAATGTCAGTGCAAAAATCCTCAACGAAATACAAGCAAATTAAATCCAACAGCACAACTAAAAGCTTATCCATCATGAGCAAGTAAGCTTTATCCCCATGATGCAAGGTAGGTTCAACATATGTAAATCAATAAAAACGGTTAATAACATAAACAGAATTAAAGACAAAGACCACATGATCATCTCAATAGATGAATAAAAGGCTTTCAATAAAATGTAACACCTCTTCATATTGAAAACTTTCAATAAACTAGGTATTGAAAGAACATACCTCAAAATTATGAATCATATATGACAAACTCACAGCCAACATCATTACTAAATGAGTAAAAGATGGAAGCATTCCTCAAGAAAACCAAAATGAGAGAAGGATACCCTTTCTCACCACTCGTATTCAACATAGTATTGGAATTCCTGTCCGGGGCAATCAAGCAAGAGAAAAAAGTAAAAGGCATCCAAATAGGCAGAGAGGAAACCAAACTATCCCTATTTGCAGAGGACATGTCCTCTAGAACAGCCCACAGTCTAGGCCCCAAAGATCCTTAAGCTGTTAAAGACCTACAGCAAAGTCTCAGAGTAAAAAGTCAACATGCAAAAATCCCTAGCATTCCTATACACCAATAACAGTCAAGCGAAGTGCCAAATCAGGAATGCAGTCCCACCCACAGTTGCTAAAAAACAAAAACAGAAAAAAACCCATGTAGGAATACAGCTAATCAGGGAGGTAAACCATTTCTACAATGAGAACTACAAAATACTTGTCCAGGAAGTCAGAGATGACACAAACAAATGGAACAACAATTCATTCTCCTAGATAGGAAGAACCAAAATCATTAAATGGCCATACTGCTCAAAGCAGTTTATAGATTGAATTATCCTAACAAACTACCAATGACATTATTCACAGAATAAGAAAAAACTATCTTAAAATAGCAAACACAATCCTAAACAAAAACACCACCAGCACAAACAACAAAAAAAAACCCCACAAAGCTAGAGGTATAACATTACCTGATTTCAAACTATACAATAGGGATACAGTAACCAAAATACTGTTTTGATTCTGATACAAAACCAGACACACGGTCCAATGGAACAGAATTGAGAGACTAGAAATAAGCTTGCACAGTGACAACCATCTGATCCTCCACAAACTTGACAAAAAGCAATAGGGAAGGGACTCCCTAATCAATCACTGGTGCTGGGATAGTGGTTAGCCATATGCAGAAGATTGAAACCAGACCCTTCCCTTACACCATATACACAAATCAACTGAAGATGGATTAAAGACTTAAATGGCTACAAAAACTCTGAAAGACAACCTAGGCAATTCCATTCTAGACAGAGGAACTGGTAAAAATCTCATGACAAAGACACCAAAAGTAATTGCAACAAAAGCAAATCTTGACAAATGGGATATAATTAAACTGAAGAGCTTCTGCACAGCAAAAGAAACTGTCAACAGAGTGAACACACAACTTACAAAATGGAAGAAAATTTTTGCAAACTATGCATCTGACAAAGGTCCAATATCCAGCATCTACCAGAAACTTAAATTTACAAGAGAAAAACGAACAGCTTCATTAAAAAGTGGGCAAAGGGCATAGACACTTTTCAAAAGAAAACAAAAGTGCAGCCAACAATCATAGGAAATAAAACCCCTCAAAATCACTTATCATTAGAGAAACGCAAATCAAAACCACAATGAGATACCATCTCACAACAGTCAGAATGGTTATTACTAAAAAGATGCTGGTGAGGTTGAGGAGAAAAGGGATGGTTATACACTGTTGGTGGGAGTGTAAACTAGTTCAACCATTTTGGAGAGCAGTGTGAAGATTCCTCAAAGAACAAAAAACAGAACTAATATTTGACCCAGTAACTGCATTACTAGGTATATACCCAAAGGAATATAAATCATTCTATGATAAAGGCACATGCAAACATATGTTCACTGCAGCACCATTCACAAAACAAAGACATGGAATCAACCTAAATGCCAATCAGTGGCAGACTGGGTAAAGAAAATGTGGTACATAGACACCATGGAATGATATGCAGCTACAAAAGAGATCATGTCTTTTACAGGAACATGAATGAAGCTGGAGGCCATTTCCTTAGCAAACTAATGTAGGAACAGAAAACCAAATACCACATGTTTTCCCTTATAAATGGGTACTGAATGATGAGAACATATGGACACATAGAGGGAATAACAGATAGTGGGACTTACCTGGGAGTGGAGGATGGGAGGAGGAAAAAGACCAGGAAATATAACTAATGGATACAGGGCTTAATACCAGCATGACAAATAACATGTACAACAAAACACCATGACATAAAATATATCTATATGACAAACCTGCACATGTACCCCTGAAGCTAACATAGAAGTTTTTAAAACAAGGAAATTGGTAAAGTTTTGTAAAAAAGTAACTTAAAAAATATATATTAAAGAATACAATTACAAAATAAATACATTGAATATAATTACTAAGTATTTATTAAACAATAATTCTTAGTTTTCACCCATTATATTTGAGGTTTTTACTCTAATATAAAGCTTTTATATTTATTTAAACTGGTTTTCTCTGAATTCATTACCATCTTCAGACCAAAAGCAAATTATCATCATCCTACTGACCTTAAGAACAAAATAAGTTGTAACTATTGCTCTTAAGAGAATAAACAGTCATATTTAATCTAAAATTCTCACAATGTTGACTACTGTCCTGTTCCATTAAGGTTATTTCTGCCTATAGCCACTGGGATAAAGGGAATTTAATGTTCATGCAATACTTTGAAAAGAAGAATGATGCATAGTGTTAAGTAGGCAATACTTGGACAAAGTGAAGAATCAGGATATGAAACATTAATAAGGTATTTCTCGAAGTAAACATAGCAAAAGCATGCTATTTATGGTTTATAGAAAGATGGCAATCATTGAAACTCACAAACATAATTTGCTAAATAGAAACGTTGATGTACACTGGCGATATCATCTCTCAAATGTTTGGAATTTCAACCATGAATATTAATGTCTGAAGTTTTATCATGAGCACAATATTACAAATGCATTTCAACTAGAGTGATTAAAATGTCTTTGGAATGATTATTCATTAGTAAATATAATACAGGCATTTTCTATTATTCTGTGGATATTTTAAACCTTAATCCATCCTTCATGAGTCTGTGATCAAAACTGTATAGATGTGCCATTTCCACTATCTGGAGTTCTTTTTGCACACGTGACTATAGATTGAAAAAGTCACGTGTAACTTAAGGAGCAATTTTAACAAATTCATGTAAATATAAATTCATAAAACAAAACAAGAACTTCAGGTAACCTTATAGAGCTCTATAGATAAAAGAAATGTATATGAGATACATAAGAATGCCTAAGAAACCTGAACAAATGAAGTTTCTGAAAGAATTTGGCCCAGTTTTTCAAGTATGAAAGTTTTGCTCCTTAGCGATAAATCAATTTTCCTTCATACCAAATGCCTGCAAACCAATCCTTGTGTAGTATACCTAATTATGTCACATCAGGGATTTCTGTGTTTCTTTGACTTAAAATAGGTAGTAAACAAAACAGATCAATCACCTAAATTAATCAAAATCCGCGTTGTCTTCCTACTCTAGTGGAATAAGGCTAATACCTTTTAGTATAACTCCTGAAGCACAGCAAACTTATACACTACATTTTAACACATCCCTCCAGCAACCTTTACTCATGTCATGATTTTTTACATAATATTTCCCAGATTGTCATGTAGCAACTTTGATTAGGCTGTTCCCTGGATGTTTAGTCTCTACTGAGAGCCATCTTCTCAGGCCTAGCTCGAAAGCCATCTGCCCCAGATGAGCTTCTCAAGATAATTCATGAATTCTTCCTCTGACCATAGTATACAGAATTGTTCCTCCCTTTAGTACACATCAGTGACTTGTTACATGGTATAAATGGGCTTTCCCCAACAGAGGTGTAGTGTTTCACAGGCAGCAGTTTTGATCATGTTTCTGTATTCCTAGTATATAGTTCATTGGAATGCTCAAAAAGCATTGAAATGTACAGAAATAGTTATGGTCCTTGCTATCCCCTCTGGGAAATCACTTAATATCTCAATATATTGTTGTTTTCTCCTGTCTTAAGAAATAGCTGGATGATAAGAATCAATAACACTATGAATTGAAACATCCTCAGCTATTGAAAGAAGGTGCATTTGAGGTATTATCATAATTTATGGTATATTTTATACTTGACCTTTTGTACCCACTTCTTAGAGATAGAAAAAATAAGTGTAATTTTTATGTTCTTGAAATATCATTAGTTGCTGTTAAATGTTAGCACAGTGTAAATGAACACACGACATACAGAAAGTCTTCTTTGATATGCACCTTAAAATAGTGGTATTTGTATGAGGAGTTTTTAACATTTTCGATCCCTTTAACCAACTTCTTAACGGAATGCGTATGTTTTTTACTTTTCAGAGTTGGGAGCTAATTTGAACTCTTCACTAAGTTATTCTTTTCTCTGACCATAAGGAAGAGTCACACTGAGTTCTTAACTTGTCACTTTTTAAAATGACCAGAATCTGGGCCAGGCGCAGTGGCTCGTCCCTATAATCCCAGTACTTCAGAAGGCCGAGGCGGGCGGAACACCAGGTCAGGAGTCCAAGACCAGCCTGACCATCATGGTAAAACACCATCTCTACTAAAACTACAAAAATTAGCTGGGTGTGGTGGTGTGCTCCAGTAATTCCAGCTACGCAGGAGGCTGTAGCAGGAGAATCCCTTGAACCCGGGAGGTGGAGGTTGCAGTGAGCCGAGATCATGTCACTGCACTCCAGCCTGGGTGACAGAGAAAGACTCCATCTCAAAAAGAAAAAAAAGACTGGAAACCTTTAAAAATGACATGTAACATTAGCTTTGTCCCACCCCATCTGTTACCTGAATCCATGGCCATCTATCATTTTCTGCAGCTGTCCACGCATTTATAAGCCCCTTCTTATTAAGACGCGCATAGTAGGGATACCATTTTTGGAGTCCAAAAAGAGCTCGATGAGTAGAGGAAGCGGTGATTTGCTGATTTGATATAATTCCACCTTCAATTCCCAATGGGCCTGAGCATTCTGGGAACAAAATAAAAAATATATACATTTAAATGGATTAGAAATAATGCATATACAACATGTGTCTGTTAGATTTGATAGGAGATTTTTTTAAGTGATTTGAATTTGCACCACCATGCCATTTACTCCTCATCCTCTTTAGAGATGTTACTGACCTCTACATTGAGGAAATAATTCTTGCTTCTCAGGACACTGTTCTTCCTTTGCTTTGAAAGTAGTCACTTAATAGATGATTTGCATTATGATTCTGCTGTCTGTACTGATAGCTTTTTGTTGTTGATCACGTCAAAAAAAACCACAATGCTCTTTAAAGACATATCTCATATTTTATATTCCTTGAGACTAGCATGCCTTACAAATTATAAGCTCTCAAGAAATATTTTTCCAGTCATTATTCCTTGATTATCATACAGCTGAGCTTTTTGTCAAAGTCATTTTTGTAGTAGTTTAGCATTTCTCATTACTATACATTTTATAATTTAAATGTTTATACCCACCATCAGTTACGCTTCCATAACAAAAGGAAAATGTGTAAATCTGTTAACATTTAAAAATATTATTATAATACCCCATGATATGTTATCAATTATAAAATATATGTAAACAAATTATTTTTATAAAGAGAGCAGGTAAACTCTCTGACAACATTATACATGACAAAGTGTACAACTCAGTAAATCAAGATATTAAAATATTTCTTTCTAGCACTTTAGTTCCAAATTCACAATTCTACACATTGGGATTCTGCACACATATCTTTAAATTTGCAACTGAGAAACAAGAAAATTTTACAATGAAATTTTAAAATACTAAGATTTAAAGCATATTATGCTCAAATGATATGTTCTCAGATACCAAATATGTTTAGTTTTTTAAATTAGAAATGGAAGTAAATCCATCTTAAAAATTATGTATTTGTATTATATATATAAAACTATATATATTTAAATTCTTAATTGCCTTATAAAATTTCAGCAGAAGGTACATTTCTTTTAAATTCAATTTTGAAAATTCAGAATAAGTAGGGATATGATATAATAAAAGATTTTCTTAATTTCATTAATATTTCATATGAGATACTGAATATTTTGCCAATTCGGATTTGTATAATATATATAATAATCATATGATAAAACTATGCTAAAATAATCTATCAGAATTTCTGAAAATAAGAAAAAAGCACATTACTATTATTAAATATCAGTATAGAAAAGTCAACTTGAGTGATTATTATGACCAAGTAGATTTTAGATTTTAATTACTATCTAAGTCCAACATTTGTCAATAATTAAATGTTTGTGCTTAGATTGAGTTTGAAAATATGAAAAAAAATAGCTGCTGAATTATAAAATTTTTGCAAGTTAGGAAGACATTTCTCATTGGCAACATTTTTTTCATTGTCATAAACATGCTCCTTTTTCTAACCCATGCTCAGATAGTAAGTAGCTCTGATGGCTTTCAAATTTTTAAACAGTTTTTTATAAAGAGGATAAAAATATATGGATAAGTAATCATCTTAATCAGAATGTATTAGTAAAAGATGACATTAATACAGTAAAAATTGCATCTTTGCTATTGACAAAAAAATTACTTGGTATGTTAAATTTAAACAGTAAGGTTCTTTCTAAACTTTTAATTAGGACTGTTTAGGACTTTATTAAGGTATACTGTATTACTTCAGAATCATTAAATTAAAAAGCCATTTATTAGTAGAATTGAAGTCTTAAGACCTGCAGATAATAATCTGATTTTCACATTCCAAAAAACTGAATGTTAAAAGATCAGGTATTGATTCTTTGGACTCTTATTTTGCTTTTCATTTCAAACTTCAAGATCTTTACAGACTTCATAAATATACTAAGAAACTTTCATGATGACATTCTGATTTTAATAATGGCAGGAGCTTATTTAGCTTTTTAAGAAAATTGTCATCAAAGGAGTCTCAAGCATTTTGTCCTTGATTTGTACAATGTTTGGATGGAAAAATGAAGCAGGCAGAGAGATCTTTTATTGCAGGCCATTTACTGTAGGCCAGTAAGTAGACTCGAGGAGCTAGAGAGCCAGAATTGATCATGAAACTATATGGCAGACTTAAAAATAACTCCATGCCATTTGGTTCCATACCTCTAAAGACCTTATGCTGAACTAGACATCATCACAGAATTTGTGACTATTTTAAAACAGAGAGTAGATCTCTAATCACAATATCCCATAATTCTAGTTTGTTGGTTAATCTATCAACCTCTCTTTAGTAGTGACATATCAGGAAACACACTGGCTCTGAATTCTTGTGTTATCATATAAGACAAATACCAATGAGCGATTTTGAAAATATACATGCATAACTCGCTCTGCCCTAAGGCCCCCAATCTTTGCAATGCTCTCTAGTCATTCACATTAATTCTTTAAAACAACAACAACAAACAAACAAACAAACAAAAAAACCACACACCTAATTCAGGCCAGGTGCAGGGACTTATGTCTGTAATCCCAGCACTTTGGGCGGCAGGTGGATCACCTGAGGTCAAGAATCTGAGACCAGCCTGGCCAACATGGTGAAACCCTGTCTCTACTCAAAATACAAAAATTACCTGGGCTGGAGACATGTACCTGCAGTCCCAGCTACTTGGGAGGCTGATGCAGGAGAATCGCTTGAACCCAGGAGGCGAGGTTGCAGTGAGCTGAGATAGAACCACTGCACTCCAGTCTGGGCAACAAAGTGAGACTCCTTCTCAAAAAACAAAAAAGTGAAACAACAACAAAAAAACACCTCACAATTCAAAAAATATATATTTACATAATATATTTATATAGCGCTATATTTTATACAAAGTATTTTTGCATAAGCTATCTCATTGTCGTGGTGTCAAATTTATAGTATTAGCAGTCCTCAATTCTATATTGTTGCTTTAAACAAATAAACAAACAAAAATAGCCCCCCAAAAACCAATTTCCAACATTTGCATACCATACATCATGAATTACATACAGATATAAATAACATCTGTCACTCACATACAGTCAAAAAATTCCACCAAAGGAAGCAATACTGTGATGGGAATTCTTGAATGAAGTGTTAGTCTGTGAGTTTTCAATATATTGCCTTGAGTTAGTGATCCTGCATTTTCCTACTTTTTAAAATTGGTGTTATACTGATACTTAATTTATCAGTTGTAAGGAAGACAGAATAATAAAAGCTTTGCTTTTGGAAGTATAAATTTTTGAAAAAATCATGAGCTTGGTTCTGTAAGGTTATTTGCATGCTTCTCTTTAGAGGACCTCAGTCGAGGTAATCTTGGCTTTTTAGCCCCTTTCAATTAGAACCAAGGTATTTCTCAATGTTACACCCTTAGATGTTCATGGTTACTTGGACACAGAAAAAGCCCAATGAGTATACACCAAATGTTGTTACTGGGGCCTTTTTTTCATCCTAAACAGTAAAGTAATAAGCACATTCAAGCTTTATATTTATTTCACTATGCAAAGTTGTCACAACAGCACATTTTCTTCACTAATCATGTGGACTACAATCAAATGGATGTCATCATAATAAAAGGTTCAAAATCCAATTTCCTTTTGCCTGTGCTATCCACTTCCCCAATATCCTCTTAAATTCAACAGTATAAAAACCAGCAAAGGAATTACAATTCACAATGCAAATGATCATACGCACAAGATTAAGTGACCTTAAACAATTAATAACAAGATGCTTAAGAGAAAGATAATATAAAAATATACATTGCTTTTACTATCAACAAACAAGAGAAAATATTTGCAATGATAATTGATGAAGTAAATAATGTCAGATGAGAACTCTGAAGTTTGAAAAGTGTACCTATATGTGTTTTATCATATAATCTTTGAAATAATACTTCAAGAAAAGAATGTTATCAGGCCTATTTCATGAATGAGAAAAAAACATGAGGAGGAAAGTTAAGGCTGCAAAAAGATGACACTGGAATTTAATGTGAAGAGTTCAGTGATTCTTCAAAATTTGACTCAGATCTTTTTCTTCTACTGTATAGGCATACAGTACTTCCCCATCCTAGGGATGGCAACATACTTCCACATCCTAGGAAAGGCAACAGGAACATTAACATGGAGTAAACATATAAGATATCACTAGTAACATTCAGGATGTCACAGAGCTTTCACAAGTTGGGATCCATTATAACAGTATATGACAATGTATGGCACTGATATGATATGGCTCTGTGTCCCCACCTAAATATCATGTTGAATTGTAATCCCCAGTCTTGAGGGAGGGACCTGGTGGGATGTGATTGGATCATGGGAATGGGGCTTCCTCTTTGCTATTCTCATAACGGCGAGTGAGTTCTCATGAGATCTGGTGGTTTAAAAGTGTGTGACACTTCTGTTTTTCATGCTCTCCTGCTGCTGTGGGAAGACATGCATACTTTCCCTTTGTCCTTCCACCATGATTGTAAGTTTCCTGGGGCCTCCCAAACATGCTTTCTACACAGCTTGCAGAATGGTGAGTCAATTAAACTATTTGCTTTATAAATTATCCAGCCAGTTCTTTATAACAATGTGAGAATGAACACAATGTATTAACAGACATTCAGTCACAGGATTAAATACTGAGAGAGTTTATATTGTGTGTGTACCCTAAGGTGTTAAAATTAATCTGATACCATCATTGGCCTATATTCTGCTTATCTAACATGGATAAGCTAATTCTGTTCTTATTAATTTATTGACCCCCAAGTATATACTCATCCATCCATCACTCTATCCATTAGTCTATCATCTGTTCATTTAATTCGGTTTTGCAAATACATATTTATTGAAGCCCTTCTACATATTGGGCACTTTTCTAGGTAGTGGTGATGTGGGGAAAAGTAAGGCAGAAAAGGTCTCTGCTCTTAAAAGATTCATACTCTAGTGGAGAGACAAAAAATAAATAAACAAGAAAATACCATGAAGTGGTATGTGCTATGAAGGAAAAAAGATGGGTGAATCAAGTGTGGGTGTCAGGTGATCAGAGATGGCCTTGTTGAGAGGTGACACCAAGTCCAATCTCTGAATGGGAAGCAGGAGCTGCTACGTTTACAGTACTGGTTTCCTCAAGGGACTTCAGGGTAATGAGGAAACACATAGAAATAACATTTTTATATAACATGGCAGATGCCGTGATGGTGAATGCAGAAGTTTCTGCAGAAGAGAAGAGGGAATAATAACCTAACTTGGGGCTCTGGGAATGATTCCTGGAAAAGAATGGGAACCCAGAGAGTGAGAAAGAAGAAAGGTTAGACACAGACAGGGAACAGGCTGCTGTGATGAGGGAAGCAGAGGCAGTTCAGCATCACTAGACCAAGATGGATTGGTGGGGGAATAGTTAAGAGATGAGGTGAAGAAGTAGAAAAATGCTAGATTATTTTGTGGAAGACTGGGCTGATAGAATTTGTTTCCCTTAGTGATGGGGAGTTTTTGAAGAACTCTATGGCCATATTGTCATTTAATTTATATAATTCCCCCTGTACCATAAAGAGTATATTTAAGAGGGGACAAAACTATGGTCAAAGAATAAGATACTACAGTTGTCCATGTGTAAAATACTGCAGGTCTGAAAGAGGGGTGGAGAAGAGGAAGAGCTCAAAAATATTTAAGAGGTAAAAGTAGGCAGAACTAGTAATGATTAGATGCTAGTTCTAGAGGAGGGGAAATGGAGTGTCTGAGTTTCAAAGGGTCCAGAGAACAAACATAGGTGTTTCTTTGAGATTGGCCATGTTTCACAAATAACACCACTGGACCTAATTCCTCTCTTACAATTCATCAAAAGTCGTTCTTGCTGTTGGATTGAACATGGAAGCATCTGCTTGTCTCACCTTCTCTTGCTATACTGATTTTGGTGAGCTGTTCTCCACATCTCTCATATCAACCAGGCTGCAGGGACAGGATTGAGATGTGAAAACCTGCTTCTATGCTCAAATCATGCCCAGTACTTCCCTGGTCCGCAGTTCATCCACATGTTTATGTTTGCCCATCTGTATTCCCACAAGATGGAGAACCCCATGGCAGGCAAAGACTATATTCCTCACAGTATCTAGCAGCAAACTTCAATTTTAGTGAACGTTTAATAAATATTTGCAGAGGGAATTCCTTTTTAAAAATAAACGTGCAAGGTAAATAATACAAATTGCAGGTAATATGGTGGCATTTTATTTGTATACTTCATTTTTAATTAAGAAAACCTCTTAGACTTACATGCTCTCAAAGGTACAGATACAGAGGCCTTCTTTAGAAACTGTTACATGCTGAGTAAAGAGAAAGAACACCTCTTTATTAATTAAACAAATGGAACTGATGGTGGACTGGGTCTCTTCTCTTTCAAAACGCTGCTACACAGCATTATCAGCATTGTCAGTATGCTCCTCAGCAAACTGACACAAGAACAGAAAAAGAAATACTGCATATACTCACTCATAGGTGGGTGAGAAAAATGAGAACACATGGACACAGAGAGGCGGTCTACTATACACTGGGGACTGTTGGGGGAAATGGGGGAGGGACAGCGGGGGGGGGGGGGCTGGGGGGATAGCCTGGGGATGAATACCAAGTGTGGGTGAAGGGGAGGAAGGCAGCAAAACACACTGCCATGTGTGTACCTATGCAACTATCTTGCACGTTCTGCACATGTACCCCAAAACTTATAATGCAATAAAAATTTAAAAAAAAAAAAAATTTCTGAAATTCTGTGTTGTTACCTCTAGAGAGGGCACAGTGGCAATTTGATCAATGCTGAATACAAAAGTAGAACACGGTAGTAGAATACGGTAATCTGCATTTCCTGGCTGCAAGATCTGTGTTTATGTATTCTTGGTATTGTTCTTGCTTTTGTCAGGTACGACAATAATCCTAAATTAATGAGTCCATCCAACATTGGCTACCAGTGGCTTTTAGGCATCTTTTATATGGTCATTTAAAATAACTACATTGCCTGAATTGTCTGAGTGGACTGGAAATGCTTTCTGAACTGATACCCTGCTGTTCAGACTAACACTGAGCAAGTGAGTCACCTGGAAAGTTGAGCAGGAGCAGCTGGGCTAGCTCGGGCCAAGCTTCAAGTGCGTCCCCAGAGCAACATTTCTGCTTTGGCCAAGCGGGATGTGAATAAAATAGCTTCAAAGTGGAGTCCTTCTCACTCTGCAAACTCATTCTCTGGAGTGTGGCAAAGAATGGCTTCTGCATTTTATTGATCTCGCAGCTGACAAGTAAGCAGTGCCTCAAGATGTCTCACATCTTGTTCCTGAGTGTGCTGATTAAGCCTTTCAAATAAGTGAGATGCACAGCTGAATCCGTAACAGGAATGTACTGCTTTCATTTGCTCTATCTCAATATCCAGACATCTTCAGAATGAAAGGATTTCAAATTAGAGCCATGTAAGAAACAAATCTCCTTTAAACATCTCCAGTCCTCCCTTTCTCTGAGCATCTCATCTTATAGGAGTGAGTCCTCTGCTGTGCTTAGCATAGCATGATAATTGTGCTGAATGCAAGCACTGTTGAATGGATTACTGATGACCTCCAGTACTGCAGAAATTAATGCCGATTCAAATGTAAGCTTCCCTCTGTGCCACTTGGACCACAGCCTTTCCTTTATTCCTAGCATTTGTTTTATTTTAGAGTTGTCTTGAGACCAGGCTTTAATTGGTGAGGGAGGGATCAAGGTCACTCTTTCTCATGCTGTGGCCTGAGGGTTAAAAGCAACCCTAAAGATTATTATTATTATTATTATTATTTTTGTATGAGTCTTGTTAGCTAAGCCTCCGTGCATTTGATTTGATTTCTCTCAAGGCTATCATTTTCCTGGTGTTAGGAAGTTGTATCAGAAGAAAGAATGCAAGGGATGGAGCGAAGACGGGAAGTTTAAGAAAGGCTGATCTCAGGAACTGGGCCTGAATATTCCAGTTCAGGTGGAGGAGAAGGGGAAAAAGGAGGAGATGAGAAAAAAAATGTTCACATGGAGGAGATGAGCAAAAAAGTTTCCTGGACACAGAGTGAGAATGTGAAAGTGAACATGTACAACACAGCCTTCCCTTCACTTACTCATTCCCAAATTCCTGCAGAGCACCCCCTGGGTGTCAGCCTCTGGTTATGGCATACAGAATAATCACCTTCAAAGGAACTAGAATGAAAATTCCACTTGGTGATGTTCATCTCTCTCCACAGGGAAAGACCACTTCTTTGTATCAGGGTATAAGCATTACATACAGTCACAGTAACCTTCCTTAGGAAAACCAGTAATTGAGAAATCCTCAATGTTGTTTTCGAAAATTAGTTAAACTTACTTGGATTGCATATAAAATGCATGTGTACCTTAGAGAGAAGCCTGTTTCTTCCTATCAGGTGGTCTGCATAGCTTAGATAAATGCTAATTTTCTTTGCAATTGTGAACTGTGATTCTGTGATATTACTCTGGGAAAGTATTCTCTCAATCATATTAGGCCCTAGATTCTATTATTTTCCATACTGAAAGCACAGAAGATGTCCAGGTTAAATGAAGAGGAACAGCTATTTGTGCATTATTTTTTTCCTCTTAGGTAATAAACTTCTTAAAGGTAGAGACCATGCCTTTTGAATTATTTAGGTTTTCAAAGCACTTAGCACAGTGCTTACAAATGGGCAGTTCTCAATATAATGGGTTAAAGTAAACTAAAACAAATCATTGCTGTTTGGAATTACTTTTCTTTCATTTTTGAAGGTGGCTTAGTCCTCCGAATGTAGATATTATCACTCTAAGGATTCAATATACTGGGTGGGTGATAAAATCAAATGCTTTCTGTGTATGCTGGCAGGCTTGAAAATATATAAGAATCAACTCTTGCAGGTAGGGGAAACACTATGTTTGGAATGAAAAGCACATTTATAAAGTCACAAATGCAGTTATCAGCCATGAAATCTAGCTATGAGTCAGGTGTGGTGGCTCACGCCTGTAATCCCAGCACTTTGGGAGGTTGAGGCAGGTGGATCACCTGAGGTCAGGAGTTCAAGACCAGCCTGACCAATATGGTGAAACCTCGTCTTTAAAATAAATAAAATAAAATAAAATGTGGCTATGTTTTCTTTACACTGTGTGTTATCTCAAGCCAATTACGATACATTATCAGTTTAAATTAATTGTTTTCAATTCAGGAAAAATTTATGCCCACAAATAAGCTGAACTATAATCTGAAATTATCTATTAATATTTCTCAAAGCTGATTTGTGAGCATATTGATATAGAATGATCATATTAATTAAATGGTAGAGCCTGTTGACTCCAGTATTCAAAGGCCAAAATTCTTATTGAGATAATTCATAAAACTTGACAAAATCTGAGATGATTATCCTCCTATCACAGTAAACAGTTTTGCTGTAGGAGAACAGAATTT
Source organism: Saguinus oedipus (assembly GCA_031835075.1). Taxonomy (NCBI): domain Eukaryota; kingdom Metazoa; phylum Chordata; class Mammalia; order Primates; family Cebidae; genus Saguinus; species Saguinus oedipus. Next base: position 147,434,800 of record CM063170.1, read on the forward strand.
ACTGTAGTTGGCTTAAGATGCATTCTTTAAAAAATGGAAAAGTATTTGGATTTTTAAAGTGCTAAAAACAATATGGATTGATGAAATATTTGTCTGTAGTGTCAAAAGCCTGAAATCCAAAAACCTGTAGATGTATACCTGTTCTTTCTTTCTGACAAAACATATAACTACATAGGAAAGAGCTAAGAAGGGCATAATGTCAAAGTTAAATGCTAAAGGAGGGACTGAGTTGCTTGAAGAAACATGAGTCGAATACCAAATGTAAATATTCTAACATTGCTGTGTAGAAGACACATTCTCATGCTTTTAAGCTATTTATACGTTTTAAGATTTTTTGGCAAATGTACATCAGGCTAAGTGCCACAAGGCATTGTCTTTGATGTTTTGTTATAAAGCAACATTACTGCCATGTCAGGCACTGATTTTTATTTGAGAGATAAATCATAGTTCCAAACTCAATTGCCAGCTGTATCTAGTAATTTTGTTTTCTGTACAGTGTAGTTATCTTCTTTTCATGCTGGATGTTTTCTCAGGTCAAGTGTGAAGTTTTAGTGTTCCAGAGGTTAAAAAAAAAAAAAAATCCAAGAGATGAAACAGGAGGCCATTGTAGGTGGCAAGGAATGACATGCCGAGCTCTCTCTAATACTAGTACACTTTGCAAAGTTGTGGAGGGAATGATGGAGAGCAAAATGGAGCCTGGAAAGGTATAGTAGACGATTTGTTCATTTGAATTCTAGGGACATCTATATTATGCATTTACTTTTAAAAATGTAGGAAAATATTTTTTATTTAGAAAATAATAGGTAATACCTGCATAATCAGAGTGGTATTAGGGTTGGGCCAGGGACTAAACATTCTTGCAATTAATTTTAAGTCTGCTGTCTAAGTCATAACCTCTGCTGTTCTGTGTTACATCTTTCCAAATTAAAAAATTTCCAGCATTTCCAGTATAAAGTTGAAACAGAGGATGAATTCTTGATAATATATGCATTTACTAATTGAAACTTTCTTTCTTTCTTTCTTTCTTTCTTTTTTGAGATGGAGTTTCGCTGTTGTTACCCAGGCTGGAGTGCAATGGCACGATCTCGGCTCACCGCAACCTCTGCCTTCTGGGTTCAAGCAATTCTCCTGCCTCAGCCTCCCGAGTAGCTGGGACTACAGGTGCGCACCACCATGCACAGCTAATTTTTGTATTTTTAGTAGAGACGGGGTTTCACCTCGTTGACCAGGATGGTCTCGATCTCTTGACCTCGTGATCCACCTGCCTCGGCCTCCCAGAGTGCTGGGATTATAGGCGTGAGCCACCGCGCCCAGCCATTGATTAAAACTTTCTACAGATAAAAGTGCCACAGATATTTTAAATATTGTATTTACAGTGGCTTTGGTAATCCTGGAAGGAATAATTCAACATAGAACTTTAAACATAAAAAATGTAAAGTTACTAAAACAAAGGATGCTTTACCAATTTTATAAAAGAAAATCTAGGAGGATTTAATAGCGTAACAATTTTATTATGCACCTGTTGAAGCTAAGCCAGCTTTTCATAAATTACCTCTTATTCAATAGAGATTCAGACTGAATGTGTTTTATAATATAGTGAATATGGATCAGCATATCAAAATAGGAAAGTTAAATTCTGTTTTCAAATTTATTATATGTAATAATAAAGTATACTCCGACATTATGTAGTATAGTATCCAGGTTAAATACTTATTTTCATTGAACAATATTTGTAGTAAAAACAATATCTAGAATTTGCTAATACTACCTAATAACACACACATACATTTTAGACAAGTGAAAGTATTTAAAAATCTTAAATCTAGATTTAAATCTTTAGCTGCTGAAATAGGTATGGAATATTAGTTATGTTCAATAAAATATGCATAATTGGATAAATTACTACTTTTTAAAATGTTGCAGCAGAATACATTATTGCCACATAGTTTGGCCTAGTGATTAAGTAAATAAATAAATGCACTTCTTATAAACATATTAAAATATATGACAAATATAAAGTTTTAAATAATCCTATCCTTGTCCATTATAAATTGGTAACTTTTTTAAAAAATAGCCCAAAATAGAATTACCTGCTTTCCTTAAGCTTTTAAAGCAAAGAAAACTTAATGTTTTTTTGTTTTTGTTTTTGTTTTTTTCCATTTAACTTTGTAAAAAAGACTAATTTCTCCAGAAGCTTTCATCCTTAAAATATTGGCTAGCTCACCACTCTAGTATGTTAATTTATGGGATTAACCAGTAACTAAGTAGGGACTATAAAGTCACAAACATAAAATGATACATAGTCCTTATCACAAAATGAAAATAATAGAATTAACTTCATTTTTAAAAAATTCTGTATAAATGAGAATAGTGACTAGATTTCCTTAGAAATCATTAAGTCCAATGCTTCAAAACAGTAAAGGAACATATTTTAACCTAATAGTCTTATGGATATAGTCATTGTTTTAATATAAAGGGAAGATAAATTGCATAAAAATACACAAAGCAAACTAGGGATGTAAATTTTACCTTACATAAGTATGAAAATATCTCATTAGTTGAACATTTTTCTTCAATTACTAAAATCCTCTTAAACTACCAAAAAAATAACAAACAAACCAACAAACAAACAAAAAAACAAAAGACTGTGTGAGTGAGCTATAAATTGCTCAGGCAAGGTGTTACGATAATACATCCTTAGTGCCTTCATATTTTGAAAAGTTATCAGCTCAGCTAAACTAAACCTGCAGAGATAAAAAGATAAAAAGAAAATAGAATAACTCAGTTTATATTTATAGATTTAAAGGTACACAACTTCATCAGATCATACAATTTACAAATACAGGTAATTTATTTGGCAAATAACTATGGTAACAAGTATAGTGTAGTGGTAACTTCTGATGTACCTAAAGCACCTTCTTGAGTTTTCACAAACTTTCTCTTATATCAGTTTGTAAAAACTGTCCCTCATTGCAGTTTTGGTTAGGGACACAAAGGCAAATACAGGTGCAAAAACCTCTATTCCGAACAGACCCCTAAAGAAAAAAATGTGTCCCACTTCGTTGAAGTATTTGAGTTATGACACTAGGAAGGTTTGAGTTCGAATTTCTACGTCACCACTTACCAGTTACATGGCCTTGGGAAATTGTTCAATCTTTCAGCTTTGTTTAAGCTCCAGATTAACAAAGCTTCAGATTAATTGTAGAATCTTCAGATTAATCCAGTGGCATACAAAGTAGGATTAAATAGGAAGCTTTTAAAAATTCCGGTGCCGGGCCACATCTCACGTGGTACCAACTAAACTAGAAAGCTTTGGGGTACAAGCCAGACATATGTATTTTAAAAGTTCTCAGTGATACCAATGTACAGCAAAGTATGGGAAGTGTGCTAATTATGTGTATTTCAGGAAGAATAACACCCATCTTACAGGTTTGTTTCATAGGTTTGAAACAATATATTTTTAGCACATAGTAAACTATATGGCAACCAATATGCCTTTAGTAAATGGTAGCTTTTACATTGTTGTTTTATTGCAGTAAAATTAAGAGATAAAAAGTCATAGCTGGAAGAGACCGACTTCTACTTTTACTATCTGGAGACACGTGGTTTAAACATATGCTATTAGTTCAGCCAGATTTTACATGCATTCAGCTTTTTCAGAGAAATAAAAAAAGGAGTAGAACATCTACTCCCATTTCCCATGCAAAGTGTTCTTCAATAATAAAAATGTGAATACATACATAAGCACAATTATTAATCATGAGCCATTACTGAAAATGATTCAAACTATCATGCCACTTGGCATCTCCTTAATACCACGTTTATCATCAGATATTTCTGTCACCAAAGCATTCAAATTGTCAGATAAAACTCTTTGCCTGGGGGAATATAAACTATGGCTTCTTGTAATGAATGAAAATGAAATGATTCCCCACAGTATATTGCCAGACACATTGGAAATAAAAATAACTAATTAAATAATCTTAGCTTAAAATAGGTCTGGGTCTGGCAAGAACTTTTCTTCATTGTGGTGCAAAATGAGGCTGTTCTGTGGAAAAGTTTCATATTAACACTTTGGTAAATCAGATTACAACTCTGAAAAGCACTTTATAATCAAGTTTTTTCCCCAATTTAATATCTGAGTAATCCTATCTTTAGGATAAATGGAGATGACGTTTTACCTGCTGGCAGTTTTATTGGAGCAATCAAAGAAATCTCATTTCCTAAAGTCCGTAACTGAGGGTAAAGTAACAAACCATTTCCCCCAAAATTGAATAATACCTGATTTCCGTATCTTCAGCATATCCTTTTTTGTTTCATCATGACTTATATTTCCAATCAATTTGAGAAGAATGTTAACATTCCTTGTTTCAGATTTCTAAGGACATAACAGGAATGTCTTGGGAAAGAAAATTCACAAAATGCCCCCTGGCACCCAACAACTCTTTCAATAATCCATTTTTGAGATTTAAAAACACTATGCATAACTATTGGTTTCTTATGAAGTGTCATATAAAGAAAGTAAAATGAAGAGACAGTTCCAGAAAAACAGAATGGCAAATTCAGGAAATGCACACCTTTGCAGAGACGTTATCAAAAGCACATGATAAAAAATTTCAGGTAATACAAAAATGTATTCTGGCTTTTTTTGTTCTATGTATAGGAATGTGGCTTATATTTTGATCCAGAAGTCAAGTGGGTGTCAATATCCACTTAAAATCTCTAAAGAGTTTATTATCACTCTAAAGAGTGATTATTCTTCCTTTATGTGCATCTTCCTTCTCCAGACACCAACCTCAGCATTGCCTAGCACTTGGCTGAGTAGTGTTTGAAGATGAGATGGATGGAAGGATGCTTGATAAAACACTACTTTAAGTATCTTATCATTTACATAAAGATGGTTACTGTTAACACGTGGAGTTTAGGACTCTGTTTCCTTACTCCTTTAGATGACACAAATGCCATGGCATGAAAATCATCTAAAAAGGGCATTTTTTTTCCTTTGTCATGATTAATTACTTGTCCATGACTAAAAATTCAATTTTACAAATAAAATCAGAAATTTCTAACTTTCCTATCAGTTTTGTTCTTGGGTATATCCAAATGTCATCCTGACTGGAAGACAGCGTTTTGAAAGTGTCTCAGCATTAGAAAAGAAAGTTTAATCACATGAAACCAAAGGAAAATGTCCTTATACATGTCTCTTTTTCATGAAGATTTAGGCCAAAAGTGATTTTTTAAGGTTTGATTGCATATTCTGAAGAAGCCTGTTAGGGGTTAAAAATATTAAGTGCTAAGTTAAAAAAATATGAAAAGGAGTAATGATAATACTAAACATCTGTGTTCCTAAAAGGTCTGTAATTTCAGCAGAAAGATTGCCACTGAGTCCTCATTCATATATACAAATGAGTAACGGTGACAGTGGGGAGGGGACTACTACAAAATGAAAAGTAAATCAGGCTGTTTTAATGATTTAGAATTACATTGTGCCATTGTCCACAGTAAAACGTTATCTGTAAAATTAGCTTATTAAAGAGGTAGATCTTCTCTAGCGATTACACTCTGGTGTATACATGCTGATCAACCCTTAAGAATTTGGGTCTAACCCCTCCAACTTTGTTTCATTACTATCTGCATAGTTGCTGAAAGTGAGAAATCAAAATACTGATAAGTAATTCAGAAGTTTCTAACTGGAAAAGATTTTAAAACAACAAAATTACTATTTTAAGTGAAGTTGTAAATAAATATTATTAGTTATATCAGCTATTAAATTATGTGCTAATTTCACTGCTTAATTTATTCTCCCATTCTCTCTTTTTTCTCATCTAGCCAGTTTTGTTTTAGCTCCGAATCTCACTGACTGTACTACTGCCTCCTTCTTCTTAACAGAGTCCTCTTTATTGATCCTATGGATTCTGAATATACTGCATTCAGAATATACTTCCCAATTATCTGACCAGCTCACTATCCTAGTTACATATATGTTTTCAATAGGTCTCCATTGGTCAGAAAAAAAAAGTTCATCCTCTTGGCTGCTTGAAATTTACCTCCTACCAATATAAAACTACAAACCTTAGACTGAAATTTATTAGATGACAGTGTAGGAAACATTTTTGCAGCTCATGCCTCTGTCACTTTCTTCCCTGTTCCAGCTGTCCCCCAAATTGAGTTAATTGTGCCAATCCCAGGCTGCAGAAAGACCCTAAGCATACATGAATCATAGCACTGGGCAATTAAGTATACTTTTAATGGGCATTCATGTATTTATAAATTTGTCTTCCACAATACATTGTCAATTCCTCCAGAACAAGGGTTATATCTGGGTCCTGTCCGATAAATAAGCCTATTCCTTGCATCCACTAAAGTGCCTGGAAGTAACAGCTGCTCAAAAACATCATTGATCAATTTAATTGAAGCTAACATAACAGACAGTATCTCCCTTTAGGGTGGTTCCCTATCTCACAATGCAAACTCTTGCAGCATTTTATCCATTCTCACTTTAAGTTCACTTCACTCTTGTATATCTCCTCATCCAATATCTTTCTCTTCTGCAACTAAGAGAAGAAATATCTAAAAGTGCAGATTCCCTTAATCCTAAATCAGATTTAGGTTAACCGTCCATACCTCTTTCCTCGTCCCTTTACAAAGGTATGGATTTATCTTTCCTCTCACAGGCCTTCCTAAAAAATAGAAATGAAGCCTGCATACACTTATTGCAGAGAAAAGTATATCAGGCATTTTGGCCTTAAAACAACTCCGAAGAGTAATTTATTCCCAAATGTAACTGAGGCAGTTGAGACTCAAAGAGGTTAAGTAACTCCCCTAAAGTCTTAGAGCCAGAATTTGGACCCACGTACATCTATTACCAATGGGTCATAATAAACATTGTAATATGACACAATGGGGGTATTCTTTTTGCTGCATATTCCTTAAGAAGTGTAGAGAAACTATAAGAAATGATGATCAGGGCACTTAAATGATGGTTTAAAAAGACGTAGAATAGTGACCTAACTCAATTTGTGTTCTCTGTCACCGTTGTTCTGCGATGGTGTTTGGACTGAAGGGTCAACATGGACTGTTATTCATTCAACATTTAGCTAATATTTATTGAGCCTCTTCTTTGTGCAAAGCAGAGATATAATATTTAATACTTTAGTTTTCTTTTTTTATTATACATGTGCAGAATGTACAGGTTTGTTACATAGATATACACGTGCCATAGTGGTTTCCAGCATCCATCACCCTATCGTCTACATTAGGTATTTCTCCTAATGCTATTCCTCTTCTAGCTCCCAACCCCTCAACAGGACCCCAAGTACTAAGTGTCCCCAATTACTTTATACATAATTCTATGATTGTGAATGACTGGCACATTTTGGTTAACTCTTATACTTGCTGCATTATTCTAAAGTGACAGTGTATAAGGTATTGGAAAACCAAATAACTAAATTGATTGTAAAATTTTACATGGATAATAGTCTGTTTTTAAGAGACATGTTATATGCATATATGTTATATGCATAGCCTCTGATGTTATGTTACATGTGTCAATTTAAATGAAATCCATTTTTGAATGAAATAAAATTAAATCACTAATTTTGTGGTTCCGGTGTGTGATGTTCCCCTTCCTGTTGAAAGTGATTTTACAGCTGAAGCAGTTTATCAGACATTAAAGTTAGAATCATTTTATAATGAGAAATCCATGGACAAGAACATGGTGAACTGCCTACCTCAAGAACTTCTACAGCCTTATTTTTCCTTTCTCTCCCTGTGTATTTTCTCTCTACAATTTAATAACTATTTTCACATTTCCTCTTATAAGAAAGCCTATTATGGCAGAGTGCATTCTTCTCTGTTTAAGAAAATGCCGGCCGGGCGTGGTGGCTCACGCCTGTAATCCCAGCACTTTGGGAGGCAGAGGTGGGCGGATCACGAGGTCAAGAGATCGAGACCATCCTTGCCATGATGAAACCCCATCTCTACTAAAAATACAAAAATTAGCCAGGTGTGGTGGCACGCGCCTGTAGTCCCAGCTACTCGGGAGGCTGAGGCGGAAGAATCTCTTGAACCCAGGAGGCAGAGGTTGCAGTGAGCCGAGATTGCGCCACTACACTCCAGCATGGTGACAGAGCAAGACTCTGTCTCTTAAGAAAAGAAAATGCCTCAGGATAAATTGTGTAAGCAATCATTTTCAATGCTAACATCTTCAAACATGAAGCTAGCATCTGGGCAATTATGACATGAGTCTGATTTAGAATTGAAAGGTAAAAGTTTATGTAGAAATTTCAAAGTTTTTATCATTAATTTATCAAGAACTTTGTGTCCTAACCCCAGATTGTTTTTGTTGTTGCTGTTAAATTTGTTTGTAATAGTCTTGTCTTTTATGTAAGTACACAACAATCCTTAGAATGAATAAGCAAATACCAGTTAAACATTCATATATGTATAAACTTGGATTTTTCCCTGTATAATTCTCTTTTCTACTATATTCACTTTAATGTAGAACCGAGGTTCATTATCTGTGCTAACAGATTAGAAAGTAAATTGAGTAAAATAAATCAGTTAATTATGTTTACTCTCTACACCTTGCAATCATTTGAAAAGTTAGTTTTAACTCCCATTTCTCAAAAGCATGGCTAATTAATAACATGAATTATTAACTGAAACATGATTTTTATAGGTTTTTAACTTCTCTCTAGTGCTTTATTTTTAACGTAGAATACTAAAACAAAAACTAATTTCAGTGAGTAATAAAAGCAGCCTAGCAGACAATTTATTTGTCTATCCAGCATCTAAAATGTCAAAAACTGTATGTACTAGGCCAGGTGTGGTGGCTCACGCCTGTAATCCTAGCACTTTGGGAGGCCAAGGCGGGCGAGTCACAAGGTCAAGAGATCAAGACCATCCTGGCCAACATGGTGAAACCCCATCTCTACTGAAAAATTAAAAAAAAAATAGCTAGGCGTGGTGGCACACAACTGTAGTCCCAGCTACTCAGGAAGCTGAGGCAGGAGAATTGCTTGAACCTGGGAGGCGGAGGTTGCAGGGAGCCAGGATTGTACCACTGCACTCCAGCCTGGCAACAGAGCAAAACTCCATCTTAAAAAAAAAAGTGTGTACTGTCATATTCTTGGAAGTAGTAGAGGTGTGTCTAGAATAAAAAACACTAGTAGTTCCTTTTTACTTATAAGTTATTAAAAACTATAAGACCAATACTATATAATTTTCTATTTTTTCTTTTATAGAATTCAGTTTAAACTTGGAATAAATGCATCCAGTTGCCTGCTCATTATGTTTAAACAAGTGGTAATCTACTTCCCAATTTTACACCAACCAAAATAGATGAAGGGAACTCTACTCCTAGAGAATTCTTACTAAACTGAGAGAAATCTTAGCCACTCAACTGCCTGAACTTACCAAATGCCCAATTTATCCATGTAGGTATTTTAGGTGTTACTGAGAAGATAAGTAAGTACACTGAAGAAACAATGTCTATTATTGATAAACTTTAGATCTGAAAAGGGATTTGGCCAACCGGACACAAGGGAAGACACATTTTAGAAAGAACCAAGTAACAATAAGTAAATGTTATATGCATAGCTTCTGATGATATGTTACATGTGTCAATTTAAATGAATTCCATTTTAGGATTGAAATAAAATTAAATAATTAATTTTGTGGTTTCCAAGTGTTCCTGTTTAGATAGGGAATACTTTGTAATCAGAAAAACTATATTTAAGACAATGTTAATGAACTGTTTAAAACAAGTGAAATGTCAACAGTTTTCCAAGTGAAAATTCCTTCGGAGATGTTATTGCCCCTTGCTAAGAGGCACAGAGATGCCCACTAGAAATTACTTGATAGATAATTGTGGGTTAGGAAAATTGCTTTCTTCTTACAGCATTAGCTTATCAACTTCATTGGACAGAATTTTATGTATTACTTTGTAATATTGTTAGGTTAATAATACTGCTACCCAAGGAACATGAAAAATAGTTTTACATTTATGATTAGACCAAATACCAGAAGAACACAGTTAATAGCTTTGTGAGAACTTTTGTAGTGTTTTGCATAATGAATGAACTCATCATAGGTTCTATGATAAAATCCTTCTGACGACTCAAAAGGTTAAATGTGTAAAAATAGTTGGTATTTTCCTATACTATGAAGAAAAGTTGAATAACACTAAACGAATTGTTTTACTTCTCAGGTACACTTATAAACTGCTTTTATGGTGTTAACCTTTTCATGCGCAATCCTTTGAACCACTTATTATTAATTAATATGAGAAATATTATTAAATTTAAATTCATCATTCATGCAGACAAGGAAGCAGAGTAAAACCAGAGAAAAGTGAAAAATCTAAAAGACTGTGGGATCTACAAATAGGAATAATGAGAATGAGAAAACAAAGCAGAAACCCAAGTAGCAGATAAGCCTTGATCGCAATGTGGTTAACATACAAACCTAAAATACTCCTCTTTTTCTAGAGGTAAACTGAGTGGATCTGTTTTCTTTGAATCAAAAATGCTAGACAAATGTCCACCACAGAGCGATATTTCAAGTGACTTAATATCAGGGATCATCTGTCAGCTGTTTTGATATTTGTCTCAACACTTGCATGATGTTATTGCCACAGCCATTTTCCAAAATGTCTAAGTTGTTAGATGATAAGTCATTTCCATTTTTAAAATTCCAGTTTGACACACAGAGGTCTGTGAAAGCTTAACTTCCTTAAAGAAAGAAGGTCAAGCAAATGATAGAGACATATATGTCTGGGAAGCATATACTTCCTTAAATAACTCTAGGTATGAGTGAACTCTGTTATAAGAAAAGAACTAAAATTATAAAACAGAACTAAATACGTGTTTAGTGACAGTACCTTGGTGCTTTGAAACTGATGTGCACATTAACTGGAACTATCAGGAAGTTAACTGGTGGACATTCTCCCCCCCCCCCCCCCCGCCCCCACGTACTGAGTGATCCATTACTTCATACATAATTCCATGATTCTGAACAGGTTACTGGCAGGTTTTGGTTAACTCTTATACCAGCTGCATTATTCTAGAGTGATGATGTATAAGGCATTGGAAAACCAAATACTAAATTGATTATGATATTTTACATGGATAATAGTCTTAAGGAGACTGAAAAGGGTCCGTTGAATATGCTCAATTTCAGACAGTAGCCCCTGAGCAGCAAATGATGGGGCAGAGGTTGTAGGGGGTGAGGAGGTGGTGGTTATTCTTCAGTTTACCTCTTTTCCTTTGTCTTTTAAGTGTGGGTTAGTGTCCACAGGGTAGGTAATTTAGAATACATCATCTGTCTACAGGTTACAAAGTTTCTAAATCTGCACAGTTGAGAAGAAGCAGGAATGAATTCAATAAAAGCTCAACCTTGCTAGTAAGATCTCTGTAAATACAATGACAAAAATATTGCTTACAATTTCATCGTCAGCTATTTTACTTACATATTTTTATACATGGAGCTAGAGAACAAAATTCAGCAGAATGGCCTGGTCTGGACATTCAATGGAAACGGCTCATTGACAGCTTTTATCTCCAAAAGCTTCATTCACATTATGTTGGGAGAAAATACCTTTTGAAACAGATAAACCATTAGCTCGGCTTTCTAAAACTCTGTAGTTTGGACCTTTTTGTCAGTCTGATGAACCCCAAAAGACCTTCTCAAAATAATGCCTTCTAATGTATAAAATGAAATACAAAGAAATTGAAGGCAATCATCTAAATACTTAAAAATGTGGGACTTATCAGTGTATGTGCTGATCTATTAATACATTAAATAAGAAGTAGAAGCAGATCTATAGTTTTGTATTAGCAAAAAATGTCAATGATAATTTTAGATATTTGCAACATGTGTTATGTGAAATGAATATATCTGTGATTTAGTGACAAAATCATAGGTACTGCTAATACTATGATTGGTTGTTGCCTATATTTGTAATTGATGAAAATTTTAAATTTTAGTCATCTGTTAATATAAATAAACAGATGATTTTTGTGTTTGCATCAAAGGACATAGACACTTCTGTCCACCCATCCTTTGTGGGTCCTTACCTAGCGTTAAGAAGCTTGCATTAAGCTCTTAAAGAGAGCGACTGAGAATGCCCATATATTAATCCTTGCAGGAAAGTGCTTCTTTTCTATTAAACAGAAAACAATTAACAGTGGTAGAATCCAGAAATAATTCTATTGGAAAAGAAATTGCATTATTAAGTTACTGTCAAGTGAGTACGAGGCAACAGTTATACATCAAATTGCCATTTCAGTGATGTTGAAAAATTTTTGTGTCTGCCCAAGTGTACCAGAGAAATATAAAGTGAATTTTCTTTTGAACAAACCACCACAAATATCTCTGGATTTTTCAGAGCTAAGAGCTGCGGTTTCAATTTTTCGGTGTTTCATAGTTAGATAATAGTGCTGAGTATTTATAGGCTTCCTTATATAACTATAGTTCTATCCATTTTTCTTGTCAGAATAGTTTATTTTCTGTCCCTGCTCCTGTTTTCCTTGAATTTTAGTATTGGATTTACTGACTTTGCTCTGGCTCTCCTTCTTTTTACAGAACCATATTCCTCAAGTTCAATTTATTTTTAAGTTGGATACTTTATGTTTCCATTCCCTTTGGAACTCTAAAAAGAACGTGTATTATTGACCAGATAAAGCTATTAAGGTAACTATTATGAAATTTATTTTTAGGTCTTTAGTCACCTTAATGGCTCTTTGGGGTTTAAGATATGCTCAAAGTAGAGTGCACCATAACCTGGGAGGAGCAGCCTGGCTATTATTTTCTACTCAGCACCTGCTCAATCTGGAGCACTTGCAATCTGGCATTCTTCTCTACACCCACACTATTACGTAAGGACCATTAATGGTTTAGCCTCCACATTAAAAATATCTTTCCTTAGGCCTGTGTTTTCTTGACCACCTCCTATTCTGGAAACACTCTTCTCCTTGCTGTAAGTCTGTATTCCCCTTCTGTTTCTTGGATCATCCTTTTATTTTATTTTTTTGTACTTTTGCAAATAAAGCTTCTTTTACCTGACTTAAATTTTGTACTTAGCCATTTTTACTCTCTTCACTTTCTCCCTTGGCAATGCTATCTAATCTTATCACTTCATCATTCTCATCTAACCCCTAAATCTGAATCTGAATTATCAATGCTTCCTTTAACTAAAATCTGCATTTTAGTAACTAGCTGTACTATCTTATCAGGATGTCCCAATTGCACCTAAAATTCAAATATGCCTAAGCAGAGAAAAAAAGCTGCGGTGCCCTCATTCTTCAGTTGAAAATTGCTTCGAAGATGGAAACTCAAAACATGCCTTTGGCTTTATGTCTTACATGATGCTGGAAACCACTTCCAAGTGTGCTGATTCAGTTGAAAACTGTGGCTAGGGTCACACTAGTTGTCACTGTCACTGCCAAACTCAGCTCCATAGTTGCCAGTAAAGTTTTATTGCAACCACTTGAAACCCTTAAGAGCTCAGGAAATCATGCCATCATTTGAAAAACTGTGCACATTTGGTGAAAGATCAGGAACCATCTACATTCTTTCTTTTCTTCTAACTGAGAAGCGTTTATCTCTACTGCTTAGCAGTGTGATAAAACTGGAAATCCCGGTGGTTTGCGCTTGTAATTTCCCCACTGTGAAATAACCAACTTAGCCTCACTCTGACAGTCAGACGCAAAATTTCACCTAAGTACCCAAGAATGTCATGTGAACGTGTAGAAGGTAATGTCTGCCACACAAATTACATTTTAACAATGTTCCAACTTTCTAGTCCCAGGATGACTTCTTTTCTAGTAGTTTCTTAACAGAGTTTTTTTGTGTGTGTGGGGGTTTTTTGTTTTGTATATATTTTATTGGGGTTCTCCCCCTGCTCTTTTTATAAGGGTGAGGGTTGGAGTGATAGCTGAAAAGAGTGATATTTTCAGTTTGAGAAAAATGCAATATTTTTCAATCATCCACTACAGTTCTAAATTTTATGAGAACTAAATCAAGTTAGGCCATTCTCAAACTCTCTTGATGTCTGAGTACTTTATCTTTCTTTGTCTTTGAACTGGAAAATGTAAGAGCAAGTTTTAGCCTGGAGAATAAATGCAAAACTAAATTATAATCCTTGGACATATACGGTTTAGCATATAAGGGAAATGTTGAAATAATTGGAAAATCTAAAAGGTCTTACTGAATGTTTCAGTAATTATTTGCAACCAAATACAACACTGTCAGGTAATGAGAATATGATTCAATTTGGTAGATGTATTTAACGAGTCCTATGTGGTCTATTTGAGCATTTTGCAGATACTTATTTGTCTTTTCTTTAATACATTATCACTGTAAGATATGGTAGGTGAACTTTCAAAGTGTGATATTCTGTACAAAACTGTTCTGTAACATTTGGAAAATATACCCAGAGGCATCTGACTGAAGATAGAACTTCCATGTCAGACACAAAAAATCCAATTTGCTTTTGTTATTGAATCAATTTTTTGTGTTTATTGTTTCAAAACTTCATCCTGCAGTAATGTTGAAATCATTTCTTTCTTTATTGATATACTTGCACAGTATTCTGGATTTTCTTTTTAACTCACGAAAACATCTTTTAAAAGAAGTGAGAAATTAAGTTAAAATAATTATATATATTCAATTATATATGGTTATAGTTATTTGTAAATTTATCCCTATATGTTTATAGGTAGATTTTTAAATGCTATACACCTTGGATTTAATATTTTATGTTTGTCCAAAATATAAAACATATGTCAACCCATAGTCAATTCCTTTATTTATTTTTTTTTAATGTTCACAAAAGGCACCAGCCTGAGGCAAACTGTTCTTCTCCCGTCCCACTAGAATTTTGGATTAATTTTTATATTATGTATTTCAAGCAAAGTAGAACACACTTAAATTAAATTAGCCAGTGCTTTCAGAGACAAAAAGTCATTACCGTAGTACCCAGTTCAAATTTCTAAAACAGAGCAGATATTTGTTATATAGAATAAGATTAAAATTAAATATTTATTTTTATTTTTTCTCTTTGATTTCTTGTTACATTTACTAGTTAAAATCTATTCTGATGTTTTAAAAAATCCCTGGTTGTTGCACAAAAACATATTTATAAGATTAATTTTTAGCATATAAACACAGTTTGCCATGGATAGATCACAACCCCAAATGAAATTTCATGACTCTATATTGTTAAGGCCTAAAAGATAAGATATAGTAAAGGTGCTATCACATATTGGTTAAATAATAATCTTAACTCATCCACTAAATATTAACATTCTTAAATACAAAGGATCTATTTATTAGTGAGGATACCATCATTCTCTTTGTAAAATTCTCATATCCACCACCCCCTCCTCTTTCTGTTTGAGTACCTATTATACATTCTTATGCTCTCAGCTTAAATGTCACTTCTCTAAATCCCCCAAACAGAAAAGGCTTCCCTGTCATAGGCTCCCTCTTTTTTGCCCTCATGGTACTTACCATGTCTTATCACATTAAATATTACATAATTCTTTCTTACTTTCCCATTAATCTGTATATTCTGTCAGAGTAGAAACTGAATCATTTCAATTACCACTGTTGTCCCAGCTTTAGATGGCAATACAATTTATTGAATGAATGAATTTATTCATGCATATTCTTGTAACCTTGTACACAGTTATGCTACAACAGCTCAGTGAATATTTGTAGCTAGTTTATTTGGTCACATAATTGAATACATTCACTATATTGTAACATCAGACTTAGGCAGTTTTCTTATAAAACTTACGTGTGCTTTCATTCAAATGTTCACTTCCTTATAGATACCTTTTTTGAAAAAAATATTTTTTTTACATCAGAATTTCTCTGTTTTCCTTTTGTCACAGCTGAATAGAGAAGAGTAGGAATTTAGTATTATATAGTATAAAACTATAATCTCTGACCATTTTTATAGAAAATACTGGAATTATTCACTCTGCTCTTGTCATTCACTAAAATAACTCCAAATATTCATTTGCTTGTCATTCACTAAAACACCTGATCAAAAAGCAGTGACATCTTACAATACTGTAAACATACAAAGAGATAAATCAAATTGGGTGTTTATGGTTCATACGTTATCATAGCCTTTTTTAAAAAAACACAGCAACTATCTCCTATAATAATTTGGGGTAAAGAACATTTACTTAAACTTATATTAATGCCAGAGCATTTTTAAATTTTATGTACCTGTAAAACATGGTATGCAGGGATTATATCTAACTTCTACACTGCTTGTTCTCAAGGACATATGCTCATTTAGTAAAGAAGGAGAAGTTGATTGCATATATAATAAAACTTAAAATCACACATTATGACAAAAGAAAAGATGAGACACAAGCTAATTTATTTCCAAGTAATTCAAAAATCCTGTATGTATCCATTTATGCAATTATTTCTTTATTTACAACATGACCTAGGTATTTTAAATATGCTATTAACTTTAATCTGCCCATCAATATATATATATATATACATCAAATGATATTATCAATTCCATTTGTAGATAAAGAATCTGAGGCTCACAATGGGCAATGGACTTATCAGGGCATAGAGTTACAAATAGAAAATGTTTAAACTTCCAGTTCTATTTGAATGCAAAGTCTGCACTCTTTCCTCTTACGCTGCTGTCACTTGCCAAGGCTATTTGTCAAGTGTAAGCATTTTTAATGTGTACAGTGTAATAACAACATCCCTTTACCCCACAAGAGACAGGATCATATCATGCTTAGTGCTGCAGGCTCTGCAAATGCAATGCCTGGGATTAAGGCCAGGCTCTGAGGTTCAACAGCCAGGTGAACCTATGCAAATTATTTAATCACTCGATAGCTCAGTCTGCTCTGTAAAGTGGAAGCAGTAATAAAGAGTACCTACTACAAAGAGTGCTGAGAGGATTAAAAAAATCAATATTTAAAGTACTTAGGAACGTTCTTGACACATGGTAAAGTTTTAAATCAACTTACATGAATTGGTGAAAAGATATAGTTCAGTAAATAAAAAGATTCGCCTGTCATTATTTACAAATTTGTCTTTTAAAAAGTAATAATTAAATATTGAGCATGAAAATACAAATCTCATCATGTATTTATCTATATAATGTTTTAGCAATTTTCAGTAAGTCTGTATTCAAACAAATATACTTGGTAGTACACACTGATATCAAAAGAAAGAATACAGGGGCCAGGCACCATGGCTCACACCTGTAATCCCAGCACTTTGGGAGATTGAGGGGGTGAATCTCCTGAGGTCAGGAGTTTGAGACCAGCCTGGCAAACATGGTGAAACTCTGTTGCTACTAAAAATACAAAAATTAGCCAGGTATGGTGGCAGGCACCTGTAATCCCAGCTACTTGGGACACGAAGGTGGGAGAATTGCTTGAACCTCGGAGGTGGAGGTTGCAGTGAGCCAAGATTGCACCACTGCACTCTAGCCACCTGGGAGACAGAGCAAGAGCGAGATTCCGTCCTAAAAAAAAAAAAACACACACACACAGAGTATATACTGTCTATATTTGTGTGCTTGGAAATAATTAATTCATAATAAATAGTTAATTGATAATGATGGCTAAAAGAGTTAAAGCTGCTTAAATAATCAAGATAAGAAAATATTAATTTACCATTTAAAAAATATTCACAGATATTATTTTAATATCCTTATAATATCACAGACAGAATTCTTAAACAACTATATAATTATCTAGATTACTTTATTAAATTGGCAAAAACTGGATAATTGTGATATTTGGAAACATCTCTCAGTCTTTACTAGAAGATTTTAGTTTTCATTTTTAGTAGAACACTCTGAAATCACCCGAGTCTTTTCTGTTTGTTTGTTTGTCATAATTGTTTGGGGATGTTGCATTATAAGGGCTCCCTTGATAACTATATTTTCCCAAAGTGGAGTCGGTGATAAAAATGAATTTGAGTGCCATTTCTGAAATTTAAGTCTGTCATATTTTAGCACCCAGGAGGGAAATGTATACAGGTATTGTGGGCCACATAGTCCAACAAATGAGAACAATCCTAGTTATTTTTAGATTAGTTAACTAAAGTGTTATTAATTTTCATCTTACTTAATCTAGTTTAACATCATGTTCAGTTAAACTTACATGACGAAGCTTATCTGTTCTTATGAGAATAGTTTTCTCATTCCAATTCATCATCATATTCTTTTCAAGCTGTTTATGGAAATACCTGTCTGAACACTTGAGCTTATAACATTTAAAAGGAGTGAGGGGCTTTGCACCGTGACTCATACCTGTATTCCCAGTACTTTGGGAGGCCAAAGTGGGTGGATCATTTGAGGTCAGGAGTTTGAACCAGACCAAAGTGGTAAAACCCCAACTCTACTAAAATTACAAAAAAATTAGCCAGGCACGGTGGTGCGTGCCTGTAGTGCCAGCTACTTAGGAGGCTGAGGCAGGAGAATCCCTTGAACCCAAAAGGCAGAGGTTTCAGTCAGCTGAGACCATGCCACTATGCTCCACCCTGGGTGACAGAGTGAGACTCCATCTCAAAATAAATAAATAAATAAATAAAATGAACAAAGGAATTAAATGAGGACATTCATTAGAAGAATTGCTGTAATGCTGTGATAAATACTATAGGAGCATCTAAATGATTTTCACATATCAATCAAATGCAATTTCATGTAAAATAAAAAAATAATAAAACTTAACTAAACCCTTGTAACAAATAAATAATAAAAATAAAAATGAACTGAGATCTTCCAAAGTAAATAAGTTGTTTGGAGAAGCCTAAACTGAAATTATGTAAATCAGAAATATGTCTTATTTCTGATTTAACTCCCCTATAAATACAATTAGAAGATAATTACTGGAAAAACTATGGGAAACTTTTTTTGCCTAGTATTAGAAGTTCATTTTTAACATGAAGTAATTTCATTGTTATTGAAAATGTTCAATAGGTAATTGATTTGCACAATATTTATTACCAAATAATTTTGCAACAGGTCACAATAGAGTTAGATACAAATTCATTCCTTACAAAGTAAAAGTGTAAAAGTCCTTAATGGCTGTATTAATTAAAGATATACATTATAGAAAATTATTTACAGTTATTTTTGTAGTATTTATTAAGGCAGTATCTTAACAAAAACCTTTTGCTTTTAATTGTTTAACTTAAAATAAATATATTTGAGTTTTTAAAATGTGGTGTATCACTAGTTTTGAAAATATCTCATTTAATTGTATTGGCAAAGCAGCCTTAATATATAGCTTAAAATTGTAAGTCTGGTAATAAATGAGGGAAAGGCTGCCCTCTTGGACATGACACAAAGTCCATTGATAAGAAAGCTTATCAATCATATTCCAGTGTAGAAGGAGTACAGGAGTTATCATCTACGTAATGTCAACAACTTCCAAGATCATAACTTCAAGCAGCTTAGATCTGGTACCACCTGTAACCTGTAGGTGCTTCTGTGTGCCCCACAGTAAGTGAATTCTCTGAGTTCTCAATGTGCAGAACTAAATAATCAGTGTGTCAGAATGCCCCTTTTTACTTTAGATTTTCTAAAAACTCTAAGAGACTACAGAAAAAAGTAGAACCATATCCTGAGAAACCTACACAATAGGGAGAAAAAAGATCTTTAATTTATTATATGTTCTTAACATTCAATAAAATAAAAGCAATCATCCCAATAGGAAATGTTTTAGGGAACTCCCTAAGTGACTCTTTCTGATCCTTTTGTCATGGCACAGAGAATAGAGGAAATGCTAGAATGTCAGCTCACATGACAGTTTAAGGGAGGCACAACACTATCATACTCATCTTCAAAGAGGAATCTGAATTTAAATATAAATATTATATAGATATAAAGCTCATTCAAAGAAAAGCAAATATTTTCATTAATACAATATGAAAAACTGGTTGGAAGACATTAGGCACAAACTAATGACAGAGCAGGGGCCTCTCTTTCTCTTTCATAGCTTTACTGTCTCATAAGCCCCTCATCCCCAGCCTATCAATTCAACCTGTTCCCCAGTTCCTCCATGCTTTATAGCTCCACATTCTAGGGCTCCTCTTCTCGGATATCTACACCCTCAGGTGCCACTTCCTAGGCTAATTCATTACTGCAGAGTGAAACTCATCCCCAGGCAGGGTTCTTATAATATGGCCCCCATTCAATCCTCCTTTCAGGAAAATAGGAAGGTTTCTCCTGACAATTGTTACCCTAGTCAGGCCTCCTGTGGGTTAGAGGTGGCATTACCCTGCCTAGACATGCTCAAATCCAGGCACTGTTTTAAACTATGCCACAGTTCCTTCCTGGAAGGTTCTCTATTCAGTTATCAATTCTCTGTTTTTGCTGAATGAAGGAATAGTCACTGACATCAATTTTTTGTTCATCATGATATTAAGATGCTCACTGACAGACATGTTGGAGGTGCTTTTTAGCACAACTTTCAGTGTTGACTGAGCAGCCATCTTCAAGTTTCGTGAAACAAAAATGGACGCAAGTGCTGTTCCTGCGACAGGCCAAAGAGCAGCTGAACCTGAGCTTTTGTTAGCTTAGCAGGTGGTTAGTTGAACGCTTTATGGGAAGGTTTCCAGGTTAGTTGGTTGGGTGGCTATTGGTCTCTTTGGTTGTATGGTCAACCTACTTACTCAGCCTTCCCTTTCCATCCTTCTGTGCCCTGTACCTTGTTTCATCAACTCATGCTCAATGTCCTTCCTCCATTATTTTAAGCTTAGAAAAGTTTTTTTCCAATTCGAGATGTTTCTGTAATATTCAGAATTTATTTTGTGCAGTTTGTCCGGACTATAGTAATGAGCATCACATTTTATATCATTATTTTATTTATACATATTTTTATATTTATCAAATTATTCAACAATATTTCCTATTTTTTTAAATAAAGACCTTGGCCAAAGACAAAGAAAGAAAAATAAAATGAGAAATAAATTTCTTACTATAGCTGAAGAGAAAGAACTATATGGGGTGTGTGTGTGTGTGTATGTGTGTGTGTTAAAGAATGAACATGTCATGAACATGTCATGTGTATTCAGGTTTATATTATACCTCTCTATTTAAAGAGGTATCTGAGTCTTGAGGAAAATACACTGAGCTGGAAATCCAAAGCCTGTAGCAGTGCTTCTGTCACTAAATAGCTGTGAAAGCTTGGCTAAACAACATCACCTGTGTCTCAGTTTCTGCAGCTGAATTCCCATCTGCATCTACATTCTGAATTTTCATAATGTTGTGGTGGTGCTCAGATCATACAATATACATCAAAGCAGTAGCAGTATGAACTTTCCTCTAATTATCCAACAGTTATAAGGCTATATCATTAGTATTCTTATTAGCATGTGTTTGGGCCCGATTAGGCCCCATCCCATTGACTTTAGTCCTATTACTATATTTTCCCAGCTTTTTTTTTTTTTTTTTTTTTTTAGAATGGTGCTTTCTGCTTCTTTGTTAACACTTTACGTAAATACCTGCCCTGTCACTTGATACACCATTTCAAGACCCTACTGTCTTTGGCTTCCAGTAAGACAAATAAATAGTGCGCAACATTCTTGCTAGTGTGTGGGATAGATCAAATGCATCCTCCTTTACTTTTACCTTTTATTAGTAATAGAGGTTAACTGGTTTATTTTATTTTATTTATTTATTTTAGATATGGGGTCTCATTGTGTTTCTCAGGACGGTCTTGAGCTCCTGGGCTCCTCCCACCAAGGCCTCTAAAAGTGCGAGGATTATAGGCATTAGCCAGCATGCCCTGTCTTTCTAGTTTCAATGTCCTGAATTTACTCTCAGAACCAAAGTATTGCTCTGGTGGGAGAATTTCAGTCATATACATAATCATAAACCAAAATGGGACCCTTGGAACTTGGGTATCTGAGGAAATGTCATTCTTTTCAGGTCACAAGATACCACTTCTATGCATATTGTACACTAAGTGAAACATCCTAGAGGATATGTGTATATTAATAACATACAACAAATATGAAAAGTACCATTTCAATTGATTATGCACTCTGAAAGCAAATAATATTAAGTTTGGCCCAGATTCCAAGATAAATGTAGAAGATGTACATAAAAATGTATGTGTGTATACACACACACACACAAACACACACACACACATGTGAATACTTACTGTATTGACAATTTCTTCCCATAAATTCACCTGGGCACTCGCAGGAATAGTTAGCAACAAGATCTGTACATATCCCACCGTTTTTGCAAGGCTCAACTTCACATTCATTTATGTCTAAGGAAAACAGAAAGGAAAGAGGAAGAGAATTATTGGTAAGAAATGATTAGGTATTGGAAAGTTTTAGAAATTTTAAATACAAATGTTTTAGAATGCTATTCCTTTGTGTGTGTGTGTGTGTGTGTGTGTGTGTGTGTTTAGTCAATAATACAAATGCTGCTTAAAACCAACAATATATTAACCATTAAATTTAATCAATTTCAAATAAAATTCAGAATCCAGATGAAAGACCAATGGAACTAAACCACTCTCCCATTCTGAAAATAAATATGAGTAGTTTGGGGAACTATTCAGTGTATCCTTACAACTAAATCAAACAAATTAACCCTATAGAAAGATGAATTGGTTTCACTTACAAGATTGAGAAACCTCCCCTGCAGCAACAACTGCCAATTAACACTGTCTCATTTCATCTTAATTCATTAAAATTCTAACTGACAGAGATGTTTTAGTTTCTAAATAGTTCATCTTTGATGAATACGATGAGAAGCAAATTAGAGTTAATAGCTAAAGCTCGTTACATGCAAAGTTTAATAAATGTAAATGATGATCACTTCCTAATCTCATTCAAGGATTTCTAAAGTTATGATGACTAAAGGGACTTACTTTGATATACTACTATTATATCTGATTCAAAATCACAGGAAATACAAAACACTGAGCAAATTATACTTCTTTCCTTGCTAATTTTGGACGATAGAGAAAACAAATTTGATTTTGAAAACAAAAGAAACAATGACTAATTCAATCAAATATCAATCATGATATTCACAAATCATTTCCTTGAATCCCAGCACACTAGATTCGGTGGGAGCTAGTACAGTAGCTGGAGAGCACACATAACTCCCCGTCTCTTCCTCACCCTGTGAATTACTTCAGTTGAACTCCCTATCTGCTTTCATTTCTATAACTGTTTAGTGTTGTTTTTAACTGTGTTACAGACTTGGAAAGTGTCTGTTTATGTGCCTTTACCTCTTTCACCTTGTCATAAAATGAGCTCCACAAATGAAGTTCCTATCCTGCCCTGTTCTTTGTATTCCTGAAAATGTCATACTCTATCTGGAAAACAACTGGGGCCCAAAAAAATGTTTCCTAACAAATTTCCTACCAGAATAATAGAAACAGTCATGTTCACAATGTTAAAAAAATGTATTCCAGATTTGTAATATGCCTTCTGATACTCTATAAGGTATCAAATGGTAGTTCTGAAGTCTTGGGTTATTACAGTTGCTTAAAGCAAGATCATCATTAAATTATCTCTAAAAGGAAACAAGGAAAAAGTACTCAAAAATCTCAATTTTGCCCTTTCTTTTGACATTTTTTCTTCTAATTAGTATCACCTCTGGAAAGCACAGTTGGTTATCCTCTCATCCTAAGTTTGCTGCAGAAAGTCTGGTCTAAATTTCCTTAGGTAATAACTTTCTCTCGAAAAGCACCCCTTTTTGGTTTCTGGTTGACAATCACGGCTTCAGAATAGAGACAATCCAGGACTGTGTTCAGAAAAAATCAAAATAATGTGAGTACTTTATAATTTCAAGTCATAGGATAAAATCACAATCTGCTAATCTCTAAAAGATCTCTAAAATTCTGTGTGCTGTAAAGTATGACAGACTCCGCTGGACGTGGTGGCTCAGGCCTGTAATCCCAGCACTTTGGGAGGCCAAAGTGGGCAGATCACAAGGTCAGAAGTTTGGGACCAGCCTGGCTAACATGTTGAAACCCTATCTCTACTAAAAATACAAAAATTGGCAAGGAATGGTGGTGTTCACCTGTAATCCCAGCTACTCATGAGCCTGAGGCAGGAGAATCACTTGAACCTGGGAGGCTGAGGGTGCAGTGAGCCAAGACTGCACTCCAGCCTGGGTGACAGACTGTGTCTCGGGGGAAAATAAGTATAATAGATTCCTAAATATGGAAACTGTACAAAATGAAGGATGGATGGGAGGGAGGGAGGCAGTCAAGGAGGGAAGGGAAAGAAAAGAAATTAAATATAAGTTATGTCTTTTCTTTTTCAAAATATAATAAAATATTCAGCTCTCTTTATGCTTATCAAAATTTCACTTAGTCTTATAATTAGACTATATTTATAGTAGACTAACACACAAAACATTTTGTAAGCCACATGAAAATCCCCATGCTACTTATTGTTGCCAACTCAACATATGACAATAATAATGTTTGGCTACCTTGGAACATGCTCAACAAGTCTTTATCTGTATCTTCTCTACTACAATTTGTTATAGATGAGAACGTGTCAATGGTAAACATCTTCATATCTTAGAGAAAACATTGCAATATTTTGTAAAGTTAGATGCAAAATTTCTCATATATTTTTTTGGGTCTGAAGAACCCACATAAGCAAAAGATAATTTGATCTTAGACAAGAAGAAAAAGTTTAATAAAGATTAATAAGGATGTGATAGAGGTGGTGGTCTATTTCCAAGCAGGGAAACAGAATGAATCACAACTTTGAAGTAGAATGTTCATGATATGATGGTGTGTTTAGGTATTGGAGTGAAGTATTTTGGAGCAGAGGATGAAGGAGAGTGCTAGAATCCCCTGTCAGAGGATGTAGATAGGGACCAGATTATGATGAACTCTTAGTGCAGGCTGATGGAACAGGGTTTTATTTTTTGGCAATGAACATTTGGAGGAGGATGAGAATGATGAGAGGATATTTCCTTTACCCTTCTACGTTAGAAGAACCTAGTGAAGCCATATGTAAGATGGACTTGAGAAATGCATACAAGAAGAAGGGACAGAGCCCACACAAGATTTGATGTTAAAAGGTACAGCATATATTTTAAGTCTCATATAAGAGGCCCTTTGCATTTTATCATTTTAAGATTAAAATACAACATGAGTAAAATCAAACCCAGCTCTTGCTGATTTGTAATGTTAATAGAAGGAAGTTCTCATAACTGTGAGAATAATCAATAATTATTATACATTGATACTGCTGTTTTCTGCTTCCTTAATCTTGCAAGTCTTTACACAATAAGTAGTAATTAAAATATGTTAGTGTAAATCTAATTGAGACAAATCAACCTTTAAACCTTCTAGCTACAGGTTCATCAGGCCCCATCTATAAATTGTCAGCAAAGCAAGTTATAATTAAGGACATCTGATCTTAAAAAAATCAACAGTTAACACCTTTGCCCAGAGGTTAACATGAAGTGGAATGAATTGGAATAGCATTTGCTGAAGTTAAAATTCTTTGTAGATAGACTCAATTTGTGATAGAATGACCTTTTCATTGTTTAAATGTGCATTTTTCAATGTTTTCAAAACGCAAAAATTACTTTAAATACATAAAAATATACATGTTATCTTAAGATATCCATATTTTTAATATAGTAGTTAAGTTAGCAAAACATTTCAGCATAGGTACATGCCCAGTAATACACAAGCTTAGAGAACAGTTGCAAATTACACAGAAGCATTTATGTATTTGTATGATGCAGTTCTTTCGGCAGTGAAGGCTATTTGCACTATAATTAACACTGCAAGCAATCTAAATGGAAACCGACCTCAATTTGTAATGTTTAATTAAACACTAGAAAAAAAATGTTCACAGAATATAATGTAATGAAATGAAACAAACATGTTTGCAATAAATCATATACATTTATCTTTGTCACAGATCAAGACATTATCACTCCCAGAAAAAGTCCACATCCTTTCCAAATAAAGCACTAGGATATGCCATTTTATTAATAAAGAAAAAAACTGATACAGAAGTCCCCATATAAAATAGAAATTTCCATATTTGGTCAGATTTATAGTTTATTTTTAATAATAATATCACTTATAAGGTCTTGCTTCATAAAACAGCTTCAAAATATGATTTTATAATCAAGACAGTCAGCTGAGTCTTGAAAATATAAAACTTTGCTGCCAACCTTCCTGTGTCACCAAGGCGCAGTGATGGGAGCTGTACATGAGTTTCCAGATGTAAACTCATGACTCACCCTTGCTTCCTGAAATTTTATATTTTATATATATATATATATGCATATATATATATATATATATATATATCACATTTTGTTTTGATTTTTTAATGGAAGAAGAAAGAAGGAGGAGGAGGCAGGACAGAAAAGAATAAAAGGTAAATAGTTGAATATCTCTGAAAAGAAACAAATTACTTTGAACCAAAAAAAGTGCTTTACAAGTATTCCCAGTTCTTTGCCTTTGTTATAACTAATTACACAGAATCGTTGCTTTTACACACATAACTCAGACTCTTTATTGGTATGTCATACATAACTCACATTACAGATTTGTAAATGTGTTAGATCATTTACCCACTTTGGGTTGGGTTTTTCCTAACAGAAATACACACTCTGGAGATTTCACTGTGGGTAGTCTACTCCAGTAATTGACAAACTACTCATATATATATATATATGTATGTATTAAGATCAAGATGAGCACTCCTCTCTTGGGCAGTTCACCTATGCCCATCCGCATCCTGGGAAATGCTCAGTTACACCTAATCTTCTTTGTCCTGGATCTTTGTCAGAACCATTATTGTGCAGATTATAGCCAAAAGCCCATGAAATTGATTTTGGAGTGGCAGGCTGTCAAAGAGTTTGTAAAATGGAAATTATATTTATTAATTCCTTACTGGTGCCTTCAAGACAATGCATCATCTGGGCACAATTTCTTGTCACAGAAACTGTGTAGCTTCTTCTCAGATAATTATATTTAAAAATTCAGTAATCTCATTCTTCATTATAGATCTTGCTAGTTGGCCAACATGAAGAAGAGAATTCTTGAGTCTAATTCCCAGGAACCTCCTCCTCTGGAGACTTTTAAAACTAATTAATAACTAATTAATTTTTTTTTTCAACTGGTCCACCTTTGCAATCTGCGGAATAGGATGGCAGCAGTTTTCACTTCTGGGACATCATTATCCCAGTTCATCCTTGAGTTCTCTCAGAACTCCTTAGGAAAATGCCATCTGTCCCCAGTAGTTTAGCCGCATTTATTTTGCCAACATGGCTTAGCTGTTTTGAATAATGACAGTCATTTGGACCGGGACATCCAATCTTTCTGCAGATAGAAATCTGTCTAACCTCCACCTAGTGAGGACAAAGACAATGTATTTCAACCATAAATCTATTTTCTCTTCATAAGCAAGTACATTCAGGCCCCCACAAACATCAACAAAGGACAAGGTACTTGGGCTGAATACACTTTTTTGGATATATTAAAAGGAGACACTGATAGACTGTGCCTCCCCCCAACTTTTTATTTCTTTCATGAATACAAAATTTCTCAACTTCTTTATTTCTTTCCCTTGGGCTGTCTTTCCTCCAGCAATATTGTTATTGACTGCTAATTAGTCAGCAAGAGCTTATTTTCCAGAGCCTGCTAGTTTTTTTGATCCTTAACAGCACATCTTCCCTGGGCTCCCCATTAGCTATTAAATATTCTCCAGACCTCCCAGGAGTGATTGCCTTTTAAAATTTGACCTTTTATATTTTTCCTTATCTAAAGCCTATGGTCTTTCAATTTCTCTTTAAATATTGAATTTCTCTTTAAGATGAGTTTCTAGGAATTCTATTCCCCCACTCAGATGCTAAACTTAATTATGTCACAATCAGAATTATCTAGATCATTTGTTTCCCAGTCATTTCTGTGATCAGTTCAGTATATTTTAAATCTTCTGCTCTTGAACTCCCTTTTGATCTGGCTTCCTGCTATATTACTAGTAATTCATTTTAAAGTAGCTAATTAAAATCAGCATTCTTCAGTCAGAACATATCACACGTACACGTTTTATAATAATTTATGGATAACCTTCACCTACCAAGAACAGTTGTATATCAAAACCCCCAAATCTGAGATATTTATCCATCACCTCTTTCTAACAAAGCTAATATTCTCTGTCCATCTCTATCATGACATCCTAGCATTTATTTTAAGGTCTTTATTTAGATGCAAATACCTTTGATACTAGTATTTAGGCAATATTCATCCTGATTATTTCTATTATTATTCCAATAAAATTTTATTTGCATTTACCCAGATATTTGGCCAGTAAGACAAGACAGCTATTCCAAGGAATATAAAAGCCAAAACCAGGAGAGGCAGGGAAGGAGTTAAGGAAGAGGTAATCAAGAGGATATTATGTCTCTATAACTCAAATATTTGTTGACTCTAAATACACACACACACACACGTACATATATACATATATATACACATTCATATATATAGCTTCATGAAAAACATACAGCAGAAGCCAATAAAATCGGATGCCTCCTTCAGTAAACATTTTCACAAAAGGGCAAAACATAATAAGGAATGTTACCTTAGTGGCATGTATCATAGTCACTTGCCCTGCAATAAATATTTGTTAACCGGTAAGAAAGAACCAGGAATATTAGCAACCTTGGGACCATTATGTATTTGCTGTAATAGTGAGTCCCTTGCTTGGGGCAGGTGCTCCAGCCTATTTCTAATGGGATTCTATTAAGGCAAAATGAAATTAGAGCAATGCTTCTTTTAAAAGTTGGAGCTCTTAAAGCATATCAATGCTCAAGTCATACACTTAGAGATTCTGACTTAAATGGTCTTGAGAGAGACCAAGGCAGTAACATTTTTTTAAGGCATTCCAGTGACTCTTAAGGGCAGCTTAACGGCAAACACTGAACAGACAGAACCTCGACTTAAGAAGCACATCCACCCATCCACCTTTCCTTCTTTCCTTGCCTCTTTCCCTCCCTCCCTTCCTCCCTACTTTACTTACTTCTTTCCACGCATCCATCCATCCTTAGTTCCATACTAGGTACTAAGAATGCAACAATTAATATTTCACAATCCCTAGCATTTCTGAAGTTCTTACAGTAGAGTATATAGACAAGGAAATAATCATTGCAGTGTAAAGTAACAAGGGTTATAAAAGGAAAATGCACGGTCTCTCAAAGAAACTTCAAATATCAAAACTAAATTGGTTTGGCAGACTAGGGGATGTTGAGTTTTAGAGAAATAGTCTAGCTCACTAGGGAAAAGTGCTTTTGAATTACATGGAGTTATACATTATTGACTCTGTAAAGTTATTTTTCTCAATTAATATGTATTTCATTTTTCTTCCTATCAGTAGTCCACAGATCTAAGAGTGACTCCTCCTTGTCCCATAGTTCTTTTCTCTAAATGTGTAAGGTATATATTTCCTGGTTTCCTAGTTTCATTATCATTTATACATTTGCATATATTAATGCTTTATCGGAAATTATTCTTTCAGTTGCATGTCAAATTAGTTCACTTGCAGCTCTCTCTAGTTTTAGCAGTCAATCTTGATCAACCACTTTGGGGCTTTTCCTATAGAGAGTTATCAGAAACTCCACACAGCCTAGGTAAGACAGGATTTGTATTAGAGGCACAGCTATGATTCACATAGTTTGCCTTTAACCATTTGTTCACTCAATCATTCACTCATTAAAATTCTGAGGAGCACTTTCCATGAATCGGGCACTAAAATACATAATTGGATATATCAGTAAGTAGAAACAGCTCCTGTTCTAAGAGATCTCTTATTTTCTATTCTTCTACTCAGGAGACTATTATAACACAATATAGGGAAATATGTGCTTTAGAACATTATGTACAAAATGTACTAAGATTATAGAAGAAGTTCTAGTTTTTCTTAGAGGAGATATGAAACATTGCTTACAGGAGTTAATACATTTGGTGCTTAAAGGATGAGCAGGAGTTTTTATAGCTGTATTAAATTAGGAAGAAACACAAAAGAACACATTTTCAGAGAGAACTTAGCACTCTGAATTTCTGAAGCATGCACAGGGACTGTGTGGGAAGATACTCTGCATAGTGGTGACTATGTAGTCTGGAACTAGATTTTTATGGCTGTATAAATCAAGTTAAAGAGTTTGAACTTTAGTCCTTGGATACTGGAGAGTTAACAGAGAATTCAAGAAAGGTGGAAGGGGACATGGGATTAAACAGATCTGTGTTTCAGAAGCTCATCCTCATACTCTAGAATTTCATTATTGGTATCATTTTGGAAAAATAATTTAAAAACTCAGAAGGGAAATTTATGTTGAGTCCATATTATTCAGACTACATAGTAGGATGGCTATAACCATGTTTGGTATACTTAAACACTTAGCTTGGTTTAAAATATATATAAACCTCCTAATTTTTAGAATTGCCAGATTTGGCAAATAAAAACACAGAGTGTCCATGCAATATATTTGAGACATATTTATCAGAAAATCTTTATCTGAAATTCAAATTTACCTGGCACCTGACTTTTATCTAGAAACCCTACTTGAATTGTCAGTTTGATGTGATTTCTCCATATTTCTTTCTTTACTTTTCTATGAGCATTTTAATTTTTAGCATATGGTCATGCTTTCCATTTTGCATATTCAGCAGACCCCAACAAACACTATCTACAGTGGAAAATCATTATGGACAAAGAATGTTCCTTAGGCTTTGGCTGAAATTAAAATTAGTTGCTTGCATTCTTTTTACAATTTTTACAGTTTACCTCTATGTAAGGTTTAATAACCCAAGTATAGCCAAATAGTACTTCAGGATGGCAGTTAATGGGTAACAATTAGCACATCCTCCCACGTGTAGCTTACTTATTATGTACCAAACATTGTTCTAAGCCTTTCATATGTGTTAACACACTCTACAAGCTAATTATTATTATTATTATGCCTGTTTTACAGATGAGGAAATCAATAAACTGAAAGTGTAAATAAGCTGCCCAGAGTCATACAGGTGGCCACACTAAGATTAAAGCCCAGATAAATCGTCTCCAGAATCTATATTATTCACCCATATGTTTCACCATCACTAAGAAATATTAGAACTCCCACTTCACCACCTCTTCACACCAGCCTTCAAGTTATTATTTTATACAATAAGAAGGACAGATATAGGATCTTGATCTCAAAATACTGATAATATTGGTATTTCTCCTCTAAATTAAAAACTCCAGTCCTAAAATGTTAGTTTGGAATATAGTTTTCCCCAGTCCCTTTACTCATCTTAATAATTTCCTAAAAATCTTAAATGGTTTGGGTTTAATGGGAATTTGTTTTCATTTTATTCCTAAAATCAACAACTATTTGCTTATGTAAAAATGAATTTCCTCTTAGAATCTTTTATACGTATCTTTTAACTTTACACTCAGATCAAAGCAGTTACACTTGTTACAAAATTTTCTTTTTAGAGGCCGTTGATATATTTCATAACTGTAGAATTAAAAATTTTGTCATTTTTTTGGGGGGGCACAATTCACCTTATGTAAAAATATTTGGAAAATAGCACGTATATGGAAAAGGACACAAAACAGTAAAGTTACAGGAATTATTGTAAAGAGACAACCCATATAAAAACTACCACAAGTCAAACACCAGAATCCTGTCAGCAATCCAAAGTCTTTTTCATGTGCCTCTTTCATTTCTAACCTCCCCTCCACCCACACAAAGGTGACAGATCTCCTGCTTGTTATGGAAGTCACAGACTTGCTCTCTGTATAGTTTATAATTTCGTCACCTAAATGTGTATTTCCAGTTTATTTTCGCCTGTATTTAAAATTTATAGTAAAAAAAATATTATAAAGTTAAAAAAATTATTTTCACCTGTATTTAAACTTTGTAGTAAAAAAATTACTATAAAGTTAAAAAATTATGTGCTCCTCTGTTTGTGGCATCTTTCAAAATGTTGTAGGTGACCTCAGTGAGTTTATTTTCACCCAGAATGGAGAAATTGCTCTAGAGTATTTTACTGTAAAATGTGCCATATGCGTTTTTTCTTTCTATGGCTAATGGCATTAGTGGTGGTGTTGAAAATAAAAGCATCAGGGAACATGCATGCACATATCTCTTGATAAACAATTATATTGAATTCTTTTCTGGTTACATTTAGGAGTGAGAAGTTTGAGTCATAATAAAGCATAGATAATGGCAAAGTGATTTTAAGGTGGTTACACCAATTTGCACTCTTATCACCAATTAATACGATTTTTAACAATACAAACTATATGAAACTTGTAGGTAACCACTTATTTTACTTTATGTGGAAGTTGAGAGTGGAAAGGCTTAACACCAATACATCTTTTGAAGATACATTTTTAACAAGTGGAGCTTTTAAGGGAATGAAACACAACCTTCAGTTCACTAAGTTAAATTACATTTTTTCTTCAATGACCTTAACTTAAAAAAAAAAAAAAAAACCAACAACTTACACTAAAAACATCTAACCACTGAAAGCTTGTAAATAATCTTACATTTCAATAACAAGCTCTGATGCAAAGTTAAATTTTGTATATTCAGAAAGATAATTTTGTCTAACCCTGGATTTAATTTCTTAAAAAGAACCTAATAAATCAACTATCATATACAGATACATGTAGACTCAGACAATAAAATTAAGAATTCATGCTTCTACCTTCTGATATTTTGGAAATTTTATATTATCAGCATAATTAAACAAAAAGGATGACCTAAATGATAAATTATATTGTACTTCTAATGCTACTGCAAGGATTCAATAAGGTAACTTATGAGAAAAATATCCTGTAAACTTTAAAGACTGCAAATATAACTGTTCATATTATTATATGAGTTAAACCATATTCATATTGTTTGATAGAGTGTTTCTTGGTTATGGCCCTGTAGGAAAATGTAGGCGAATTTCTGATGAGGCTTTCTGTAGACACATACTTCTACATTTGGGTTTATCATCAGAGTAAATTAATGGGTAGAATTTTTATAAACATTCTACAGAAGAGTAGCCCTGTTTTGGAGACGAATGAAAGGCAGCATTTATTTAAAAAACTGCAAATCATCTGGAAACGTTAATACACCTAATGGGATAATTCAACAAATACTCTTAATATACTTCTTTCCAAAATGGTGACATTTACTATTTTTTAAACTAATATACCAACTTTTTATAAATTTTGGCTGATAGATCACTGACATCTGTAGCTTAAAGACTTAAATTGTGGTTGGTAAATATAGAAAAGACTCCTTTTTAAATTCTTAGGAGTTTCAGTCCTCATCAAGGTGAAAGTGCTGGGTGGCTAGATTTCCCTCATTCCAGAATCTCATCTACCTAATTATAGGATATTTTGTGGGTTCCTAGCAGAGCTAGAGGCAACAAAACATCTGTTACATTCAAGGCCACCATGGAAGAATGTGCTTCAAGCAACCAACTCACTACTCAGTGCCAAAAAGGCTGTCTCCAAGCCATTACTTTCTATATATTTTTATCCCATATTTATTGGTAAGTATGTCAAATCAGCATATTTTCTTCATTAAAAGTGATAATATTGGGATTCATGAGAACTCTGTTTCTGGCCTAGACATAGTAAAAGGGACCAGATTTTTCTGGCAGAACTTCTTGTTTGAAATAACAACAACAACAACAACAAACTCAGACAAAATATATGAGACAACAGCATTGAACATACTGGAAATTAGGACAGGAAGGACTCTCCCTCCCAGGACACGGCACAGGGAGGGAGAATCCAGGAAGAGCCTGATGAACTCTAGTGAAAGAGAGGGAGCTGGGAGTCTGGAGAGCCCACAGAGGCTCATGTCTGAGGAAAAGAATACTCAAGGGGAGAGAACTACACAAAGACGGTCCACCACAGAGATCTGCAGTCCTGGACACTGCAGTGCTCCCTCAGGTACTCAGCAGAGCCTGGATTCGCACCCACATGGGAGGAAACCCCTGTGGAAAGAGTAATCTGAATAGACCAGAAGGATAAATATTTGGAGCCCACGCTAGGCCAAGAAAACTGCCAATTCCCACCACTAAGACAGGAAAGCAAACTGTTTCATGGGGCATTGGGTGGGACTCAGAATGGTTTTGTCTTAGTAGTGGGGCATAATTAAACCTGGATTAAATATCTGATTGGTCTCACCTAATGAATCGTATAAGCAAGTGCTAGAAGAATAAAACTATTTCCAAATAACAATATAAGACAACCAAGATCAAGAGGAGATATAGGACTATAAAATACTGAGCACTCAGCGATATGAAATTCCTGTCTGGAATCCAATCAAGATTAACAGTCATGCAACAAAAAAAATATAGTTGAAAAGACAGTATATATTAAAATTAGCAGACAAGTAGTTAAAACAGTTATTAAAACTCTATTCCATATATTGAAATATATATATATATATATATATATATATATATATATATATATATATATCCTCCCAAAGTGCTGGGATTACAGGCATGAGCCACCATGCCTGGCCTATTGGAAATATTAAGTAGAGACGTGAAAAAAGAAAGCTAAATTGAACTTCCAGAAATGAAAATTACAATGTGTGGGGTGAAAAATGTGCTAGAAAGAAATAGTAGCAAATTAGATATTGCAAAAAAAAATTTTTAAGACATTTTAAGACATGCTAGTTGAAAATATACAGAATAAAATACATAGAGAAAAAAATCCAGGCCTCAGTGATTAGTGGAACACATACAGTTATCCTAATATAGATGTGATTGGAGTCCTTGAAAATGGAAAGCAGAAAATATTTGAATAGATTATAGCCCATATTTTTCAAATATGATGAAAACTATACCCACAAATCTAAGCAGTTCAATAAATCCCAAGAATAAGAAAAATGAATAAAGCTACAAAAGGCACATCATTATTACAAGAGATGTCAAAATTATTCTGTAGATAGTCTTTTCAAAAAACGATGCTGAAATAATTGAATACATGCAAAATCCATTTAAAACTACATACCAAAAATCACTCAAAATAGATTGTAGACTACACAGTAAAACTTAAAACTATTTTTCTATATCAAAATCATAAACTTCTGCTCCCCAATGTTTATTTTAAGAGAATTAAAAGACAAACCACAGATTGGGAGAACATATTTGGAAATCAAATACATGATAAATGAAGGACTTGCATGTACAACATACAAAGAATTCTCTTCTGTTAATTTCACTCAGTTGCTTCTATTGTGTTTTCCATTATTTCCTTATCAATTAATAGCAGTTATTTATATATGCTGGATCCATGATTTTTTTCTTTTAATTATGTGTGTGTGTCTCATTTTTACTGTCTATTTATTGATCATCTAGGTATCTTTGATGAGAATAACCTCCTTTTAAGTTTAATATAATTAAACTTTGCCATTACCTTTGTAAAATAAAAGAATTCTCATAACTCAATAATAAGAAATCAAATAATTCAATAAAAAGTGGACAAAATATTTGAACTGATAGTTCACGAAAGAATATATATAAGAGTGGTAAATAAACATATACAAAGATGTTCAACATCATTTGTCATTAGAGTAATCCGAATTAAATCAAAATAAGATGTCACTACCCAACCATTACAACAGTTAAAATTAAAAAGATGGTGTTGGTGAGGATGCAGAGGAAGTGAACTCTCATACACTGCTGGTCTGATATAAAATAATGCAATCCATTGGAAAACGATGTGCTTTCAATTACTTAAACAAATGTCTACTATATGATTCAGCCATTCTATCCCTACATATTTATCCAAGACAAATGAGAGCATATGTCCACAAAAAGACTTGTGTGGATGTCCATATCAACTTTATTACTATAGTAATAACCCAAAAGTTGAGACAACCTGATCTCAAAATAATTATGCTGAGTGAAATAAATCAGACAAAAAGCATACACAACGTCTGATTTTATTTATACAAATTTCTAGAAATGCAACTAATATATCATTGCAGAAAGTAAATCAGTGACTGGGGTGAAGCTGAAGGGGCAGGAAGGAGGGATTACAATGGGGCAGAAACTTCTGAGGGTGATGAGATGCAAATGTTTAGTATCTTGAGTAAGATGATGGTTTCAAAGGTTCATGCATATGTCAAAACATATCACATTGTACATTTTAAATATTTGTATTTTATTCTGTGTTAACGAAACTTCAACAAAACATTAAAAAAGTAATCATGTTGAAGTTATTATTATAACCCACATATTTATTGGCTGTAAACTGAGAACTGTATACACACATACACACACATACTCACAGATACTCCATGACAATAAAAGGCCCACAAAATTAATGAGGAACATTAGCCTCCTCAAATCCACAAAAGAAAGATTTTTGTACAATATGCTTTTATTTTGATGTGAAAACCATGCAGCCCAAATGAAAAGAGGCAGGTCTTATTGGAGACTGAGTAGTATAATTAAAGGTAGTAATAGGAGAAGCTGTGTTTATAAAAATGACAAAAATACTAAGTTCTAAAGGTAGTTTACTTTCTACTTTGCAGGTTATTTCCATCACTCAAGAAAGTGTTTGCAAGAAGCATTAAATAAAGATAAACGGGGAAAAATTAATGTAACTGGAAAATATTAATATAATTGCAAGATTTCCTATTGCTCTTATAATTTTGGTTTCAGGTTGAATTTATTTTTGTTATCAATGATTATCAGAAATCTGAAGTATATACAGCTATAACTGGGGTTACTTAATACCTTCCCTAATTGTTCTTCTTTTCCAGAAAAATTTTCTGACAGGAGTTCATAAAGTACATCGATGTGTATAGTTTCTGTACTCCTATGATCTATTCGAGAGATTGTAATTTTCATACAGGAACCATGAAATGATTTTCTAGTTCTCTTTGCTTCTATGAAGGATCCAACTTTAAAAACTTATTAAAATATATATATTTAAAGGAGATCTTCATTATTAATTTCCTTTAATATACACTAAGACGGAAATATCAATTCCATTAACTACTTACTACATAATTTCACATTGAAAAAGGAAGACTTCTGGACAACAATTTCCATTGTATCCAGTGAACCTGATTAAAATAATTGGCTATTTCTATAATAAGTGCTTAGATAAATGGTCCTATTCTGTCAGAGAGAAATGGGTCTTATTAGAAACTGCATTGCTCTGTTATGCCATTAGAAGATTAATGCAGAAAAAATGTTTAGTTCATTTTAATAAAATTCAATGACTTGTGAATTGGACTAAATATCAGTAAATAGTAAGTATAAGTGTAACCTCATCCACTTAATTTGGTTGTTTAATTTGGCCCTCAGTATAAAGATTTGAGTTTATGCAGCATCTTACTTCCCTACACTCATTAAATCTCCTTCTGCTATGTCTCAGTGAATAAAGGAGGGCTAATGTAGTTTTGATTAAATAAGATACAGAGTTATCTTTAGAGGTGATATTGATGTCTTCCCAAACTATAATCCATCCTTGAGGTACTGCAATACTTAAAATATTTTTGTTAAGACATGCAGAGGTAGAAAAAGGATGCAAGCTATGTTGATGAATTTATTTTACTGCATATAAAATACCTATTTTTGAAATCTTTAGAACACTCTGTAGACACTACTAATACACTATGTTAAATTCATATGTTATGAAAATACAGAGGTTATAATTTTGTACAGATAAGCACAACTGGAACCTTCTTGCTATCTATCAACATATATTTCTGTGAGGATACAATTATTTAGTTCATGGTTTTTATTTTATTCTGTTAATTACCAATAGCTAACATTTCTCATTATACAAATGGGAAAATAACCCCTCAAAACTACTCCTTTCTTTATACTCCCTTTAGCATTTTCTAAAATAATGTATTTAAACCTACTGCTTGTTCATCAGCTTTAATCATTAAAGCTGCTATATCACTCCTCATATCTCTTTCTTGGCTCTTAATCCTACTGTTACAATTTTTTAACGTCAGAACTTTATTTACATTTTACAACATATTCTGTTCTATAGTCATGCTCCAGTCAACTAGAGCTACAGTTAATTGATATAACAATCACAAAACCCCCATGGCATACGGTACTCGTGTATTTATTTCTCAGACATCTGAGTGTTGCTGGTGAGTGGTGTCAAGAGATCTAGAGTGGGCTACACTAAGCTCTACTCTGAGATAAAGATCTGCTGGGCTTGGTTTCTTGCTGAAGTTTGGGCTGAAGTCAGCTCCCTGTGTAATCATTCAGAGATCCAAGCTGAGGGTACACTAGCTATCTTTGCTCCTTTCCTGTGATGATGGCAGAAGTTCCAAAGAGAAAATGAAACCTGCAAGGCCTAGGCTCATAAATAACTTATTGTCATTTCACCTCAATGGCTAAACCAAGTCATATCGCCAAACCTAAAGTTAAGGGGTGAGAAAAATATATTTCTCCTTATGGGAGGATTAAAAAGCCATAAAACAAAGGGTGAGAATATAGAGAGAGGTGAAGAATTGGGGCAATAAAGCCAGTTTTACATTAATTCTTCAAAATCTTGTCTATAATTGGTTGTAAAAATTGGAAGAATGAGAGTGCTTACCATACAATAATTAAATGTTATTTACTGTAGAATCAAGTAAAAATATGTGACTGCACTTCACTAAAAATGTGGCAATTTATGGAAGCTGTTTGAGCATTACAGTCAAATGGACTTCCTTCTGATGTATTCCACCAATTGTTTAAAATCATGACACACTTAATGCTTCGTATTTATAGAGGTTTTTTTCCTGGAATATTTAATTAATTTTGCTTGTTAGGAAAAGTATAAACTTATTCACCATGTCCATACTTTTATTGGAATGTACTTCTGTGCTACTTGAAGAGGTCTCTTGGAGCCCTTTGCTTCTTTTTTGTCGATACAAAGTCTTGCTCTTTTGCCCAGGCTGGCATGCTGTGGCACAATCTCCGCTCGCCATGACCTCTGCCTCCCGGGTTCAAAACATTCTCCTGCCTCTGCCTCCTGAGTGGCTGGGATTACAGGTGCCCGCCACAGCACCTGGCTAATTTTTGTATTTTGAGTAGAGACGGGGTTTCACCATATTGGCCAGGCTGGTCTTGAACTCCTGACTTTAGGCAATCTGCCCACCCTGGCCTCCCAAAGTGTTGAGATGACAGGTGTGAGCCACTGTGCCTGGCTTTGTTTCTTATTCTAAGTTTAGCTGATTCCTTTCTAGGTCTGCTGCAAGCTACATTCTGGGATACCTTCTCCTTGCTCACCCGGGGTTATTCAACCCTGTCTTGGATCCTAGATTTCTACTTTTTTATGTTCTCTTTTCATTTGTAATAAAACATCTTTAGGTAATTTCCATGAAAGGAGTAAGAAAAACATTATTTTGAGCCTTAAAAATTGTCCCAACACTTGAATACAATTTGGCTAGTCATAGAAATCTAAGTCCAAATTCATGTATCCCCAGAAAGTTAAAGGTACATTAATTTTTTCATTGTCTTTTAATATATGATTGCTGCTGGAGACATTTGAAGCCGATATAGTTTTTGCTACTTTTGAGTTAATATGTTCAATCTCTTAGGGGATTTGGGAATGTTTCTATATCCAGATTTTATTAGACTCTGTCTAGAAATGTTATTTTTCATTCATTGTGTTGGTATGCATTAATTTTTTCAACATGAAGACTCATTCATTATTGCTTCCAATCCTGTGTTTTTTCTGGAATTAGTCCTGTGTTAAATAGCTTAAATCCATTTTCTATGTTTGTTAAGCACATATAATATATTTTTTTATTTTATCTATGATTTGAAAGATTTCTATGACTTTAACCTCTCCCACATTTTTTAAAATAAATTCTCCAATCACATCTTTTATAACAATGAACTCTTATTCAAAGTGACATATAGTATTTTTGTTTTATGAATATCATATTTTCTTTATAATCCTAATTAAGATATTTAAAAAGATCTCTCTGTTCCATGAATCATACTTTCTTCCTCTTGCATCAGTTATTTATGTGATCTTCTGTTTTGTGTACTTTACTTAAAATGTCTGGTGAACCTTGATTGCCTACTTACATGAATGAAAGACTAGATTGATTCATATACTTAACTGGTGTAGTTTATTCAGTCCTTTCTTAGTTTTATTTTTCAACAAGCTTCTGTCCTGCATGGAGGACTGACTGCAACCTCTAAGAGGGGGAGTATAGGCTGGGAAAAGGTAGCAAGGCTATCCCCATATTGCTAAATAAGAAGGTTTTATTCAGTGTTGTCAAATTCTGCCTTAGGAACCCGTTTTCCTCCGGTAAACTCTGAAATTTGGGAGACAATAGTCTTCCAGGTTTAGCCTTGGAAATCATGCTTTATATGCAGGAGGAATAGGGAAGGAAAGAGGAGGGCAACCAGGGCAACTGTTCCAGAGCTCTTAATTAATTAACCTGCTTTCTGTCTACTCTTTTTCTGTACCAGCTCACCCCTAGTCTGGAATCTTTCCACTAGGCAGAGAACAGCTTCTACTTCAATTTCAGACTTTTCCAGGTCAGGGATGTTGGTGGAAGGACACCTTTATCAATACAGTTCCCTTCTGTATTCTGTCATCTAGAAATGCCAAAAATCACTGGGGTGCTGATAGTCCCTTTCACTACTTTTAGACTATTACAAACTTATTCTTGCATTTTAAAAATTCAATTAATCTTCACTGTCACTTCAATGTGGTTTGAGAATAAGGGGATGGTAAATACGTATGCTCAGTTCGCTATCTTAAAAGGCTAAGTTTAAATGCATATATATAGCTAATGAAGAGGCTTTTTTAGCACTTGGAAAACAACCTCCTATCACAATCTCTTGACTTAGAGACAGCTCTCTAGAGAGGATGGCAGCCCCCAAAATAAAATCATTTCTTCTGACTGCTCAGTAAAATTATAGAAGACTATATTCCCTGTGAGAGCAATAATTTTGGTCCCAGAGTTTGCTCAGAAAAGTCTCAGGAGAAGTAATTCTCCTTCAAAATTTAAAATTTAACAACCACCAGAAAAAAAAACTTTCTTCAATATATAATCATTTGATACACTAGACCAGAGTACTATCAGCACATCATAGACACAGAAAAAGTTAAATACAGTTGGGTTTCTTCCTTCTCTAGTAACCTTTTTATGCCAGAAATTAACCATGATCCATAATTTCTTTCAAGAAATCTTAGAAAACAAATGAATAGCAGATTCTTAATAAATCTCTAAGAATATTTCTTTTACCATTTTTTTTCTATTAAAAAGATAAAGAGTTAGTTAATAATAATCTCTAAATAACCTTTTGGTTTTCTCTTTGGGAAGAAGTAAGATCAGGAAAAGTAACTAATGGGTACTAGGCTTAATACCTGGGTGATGAAATAATCTGTACAACTAACCCCCACAACACATATTTACCCGTATAACAAACCTGCACATGTACCCCTGAACTTAAAATAAAATAAAATAAAAATAAATGAGGGATTTTCTCACATCATTGACTCTGAAACAGTTTTGTACATATTCCAGATGTGAAGTAAGGAATTCAGCAAATAATATTTAAACTAGTATAAAGAATCAATACAAAGAGGTTGGGGGCCATAGTGGACAGAATGCTATTTTTCAATTAAAAATATGTATGTATGTATGTATGCGTTTACCTATGTATGTAATGTATACATAGTTTCTGACATTACTGTCTCATTCTACATAGTCAACATAACTTTTAAAATAATAAAGACTGGTTCTTTGTTTTCTCAAAATCAATTACTTGGATCATTTCCATTTGCCCACATAAAATAACTCTGTTCCTAACAGTGTTAAAGCTGCCACTCTGTATCATCTTTATATGTAAGAAGCCTGTGGGGAGAATAATACAAAAGAAGAGTATTTTTAATCCTTCTGCATTCTTGTTGGTAAATTTGCTTTTCCCTTTTAATTATTTCTTGTAGAGATGTAGTATGAATTAAAAAATAATAAGCTAAATGTATAATTTACAAAATGCACAAATATTTGGAAGAAAGAAAATAAAACATAACTTCAGCATTAGAATACTGCCTATTTTGGTGCCAATAGAAGATTTTTCTGAAACTTTCTAGACAATGATAACCAGAATCTATTACAGAAGAAAGAAGCGCCGCTATAACAAAGCAGCATGCTGCATATGATTAAAGCATTAAACTAGCATACAGACAAAACTGTTAGGCGCAACAAGTTTTATTACATATGAGGAAAGATTCTTTAAAATTGTAAAACCAGATGTGTCAAATGACTGAAAGTAAAAATAACTTGAAATCTGACTGGTTTATAAATCCATCAATTATATTGGATAGAGTCAAGTAATATTTTGGCATTTTCATTTTGTTAACTTTATTCAGCAATTCACAAAAGTGGGTAACCTTAAGGGTCTTACAAATTTACCTCTTAACTCTGAAAGTGAATATTGCTTGGATATTTTAAAGAATGGTATCTGCACTGAAGGAAATTAAAGTGAATACTGAGAAAATAATTTATCCAATTCCCACTAGCAATACACATACAAATTCAGCTGCATTCATACATATCTAAATATGTCAGGTTTTTCTCAGAGACATGCCCTGAATTATCCTACAAAATAGAATACCTTAGAGATGAAAGAGCATTCAAAACATCAACACAGAAATACATTGATTACTAAAACGTAATTTTAAAGTGCTTCCAGCATATACAAGATACATTTATATTCCACATTTGTGTAGTGTCTAGCATTACCTTATTATAAAGTAAGCTTTGCATCTATTTACTATTTATCCCTCAATTATATGGTGAAATTGGATAGTTAAAAATAGAAGAACACATAAATATGGAAATACTTGGTTTTATGTCTAACACCCTTTATCCTAAGATGTTTAGAAATACTCTTACTTAAAAAAAAAAAAAAAAAAAAAAATCTGTATTTGTGACAAGAGCTCTCAATTTTGGTAACAGGGTGTTTAATATTTGAAACATAAGGTGAAGAAATTAAATTCTGTCATTCAGGCTTTGCTGTTAGAATTCCACTCTCAGTGTAAAGGATATTGATCTAATAATCATACTCTTCTACTCCAAATATCTAGTCATTTTATGTCCCCACAAACTCATTTATTATGAAAGCCATAAAATTATTCCCCGTGGTGCCTATAACAAAGGAACAAACTGAACAATAAAAATGAACAATGTACATTTTTATTATGTTTTAATGATAGCCCCATTGCCAGTACAAGCATAACCAAGTGGAAACATTTAAGCCACTGGCATTTCCAGGGATCCACTTTCTGCCACTCTGCAATACAAATTAATGGGTAAAAACTTCCATG
Source organism: Saguinus oedipus (assembly GCA_031835075.1). Classification (NCBI taxonomy): domain Eukaryota; kingdom Metazoa; phylum Chordata; class Mammalia; order Primates; family Cebidae; genus Saguinus; species Saguinus oedipus. The sequence continues at coordinate 147,478,150 of CM063170.1, forward strand.
AACAAAAATGTTAAAAGGCAATACTATCTACTATAAATAAACAGTACATTTATGAGTTAATCCATCTTAGGTTACTACATGAAAGCCAGGGCACAGTCATTGTTACAGGTATTTCTCTTTCTGCTGCTTAAAGGTCTCTGATTGAAATTTTATAGTGTTTCAAAAATCATAAGTAGACAAAGTGTGTAGGTAGAAAACGGTGTCTTTAAATTAGCTAGGATCAGAAAACATGACTAATACAAATATAAATGTAATAAGACTCATTTATTGGTTACTCTTACAAGTTCAAGCTTACCTGACCTCATATATTGTTACATATATTTTTTCATAAACAAATATGCTTTCTAGCCTTTTCTAGCCATAGTCTCAAAACACTTGATCATAAATCATTACAGTAAAATTTTAACTGTGGCATACACTTTCAATAAATATATACTTAAGAATTTATAAATTATATGCAAGTATTAATAAATGAATTATTATGTTGATTACAAAATATATATAGAAAACATAAATTTTAAAATAATGAGATATGGTTATAATAAACATTTTTTAAAAAGATATATTTTATTGCATTTTAGGTTTTGGGGTACATGTGAAGAACATGCAAGATTGTTGCATAGGTAAATACATGGCAATGTGGTTTGCTGCCTTCCTCCCCATTGCCTATATCTGACATTTCTCCCCATGATATCCCTCCCCAACACCCTACCCCCCACTGTCCCTACTACCTCCCCTAGACCTCCCCAACAGACACCAGTTTGTGATGCTCCCCTCCCTGTGTCCATGTGTTCTCATTGTTCAACAAACATCTATGAGTGAGAACATGCGGTGTTTGATTTTCTGTTCTTGTGTCAGTTTGCTGAGAATGATGGTTTCCAGGTTCATCCATGTCCTTACAAAGGACACAAATTCATCATTTTTTATGGCTGCACAGTATTCCATGGTGTACATGTGCTACATTTTCCCTGTCCAGTCTATCATCGATGGGCATTTGGGTTGGTTCCAAGTCTTTGCTGGTGTAAACAGTACTGCAATGAACATTTGTGGGCATGTGTCCTTATAACAGAACAATTTATAATCCTTTGGATATATACTCAGTAGTGTGATTGCTGGGTGAAATGGAATTTCTATTTCTAGGTCCTTGAGGAAGTGCCACACTGTCTTCTACAATGGTTGAACTAATTTACACTCCCACCAGCAGTGTAAAAGTGTTCCTGTTTCTCCACATCCTCTCCAGCATCTGTTGCCTACAGATTTTTTAATGATTGTCATTCTAACTGGCATGAGATGGTATCTCAGTGTAGTTTTGTGGTCTCTAACTCCATCCAGGCTGTTGCGAATGCCATGATTTTGTTCCTTTTTATGGCTGAGTAGTATTCCATGGTGTGTATATGCTACATTTTCTTTATCTATTTGTTGGTTAATAGGCATTAAAAAGGTAAACTATTCCAATATAAAGATGGAAAAAAAAGATTCCTTTGGCTAGCTTCAAGATAAATGCCATTTCAAAACCTGGGTTTTTAATGACTAATGCTTAACTTGGGGCTCATTATCTTGGATGAATAGCAAAATTATAGGACAACGGTAGGTAAGGATTCTTCCAACCCTAAGAATGAGCACTGGGGTTTCTCATGAAGTAAACAACTTCAAAGCCTATAAGATTTCAAATAAAACAAAAGCATCCTTTACCTAATACTAGATATTTGTTTCTACCTGACCCTGAATCAAATTTTGAGGCAGCTACCATTGTTTTTCTAATTATTTCTAGGTAATAGAAATGCCCTTAGCTTACTTTTAGCTATTAGGCAATCATCTGAACCTTCCATACTAAAATAAGTCGAGTTTTCTAGCGTCTAAAAATCCATAATGATATTCAATTGGAATTTTCGTTCCCAGCTTAGGCCTACTATATGCTGGGAAAATTGTAGTGGAGAAAGGAACCCTCTCCTAAAATTTACCGTCTGGATCACAATGACACCTCTCTTATTGGTCTAAATAGTTAAAAGTTAACATAAAGTTAATAAATTTTTAAAAACATTTATCTCCTATCTTTCTAATAATTGGAAGACTAGGTTGGAATTTAGAACTCTGAGATGTCTCAGAGTTGACATAAATTGAGGACCACAAGAGAAATAGCTTTCAAACCACTTTTCTCTACAGATACCCAAGCCCAAGCACCTGAGCCCTGTCTTTCCCATGCAGTAATCAGATATTCTATGGCATGTCACTGAGCTCAGGTGTGCGTCCACTAGTGACACAGTTCATCCATGTGGATGATATGGAGAAGGGGCCCAGACAAAGTCTGAAAGTATGTTGGGTACCATTTGGGCAGACTATTCTGGGGGTCCAGATTTCCTTGAGCATGGTCTAGAAAGCACAGTATGTCTCCAGGTGGGCATGTTCCCTTGTGCCCATGGATTTCTCGCCCCCTAGAGGAGTGATTCTAGAAGAAAGCCAGAGCAAGATCTCCAATGTGAGATCCAAGGCAGGGGGTCCCTCTTGACGGTGTCAAGGGAAGGAACTGGGAAATGAGTTAAAGTGATATTCTCTCTCTTATCCAGCCCATCCTCCATTATCTAGTTTGTTTTGAAATCTCCAGTACCAAAGTGGATGAGATGTAATCCTTGATGGTCAGGTTGAAACATGGCATTGTGATCCGGATTTGGCAGATGTGCTTTGTGGGCTCTTTTTCTCCTGGGTTAATGGAAGGTTCTGTGAGGACATTTCATCACTGAGAATTCCTTATCTCTGGCTGCCTTCTCCTCTGGGCTCCCATGCTCTGTGCTCTGGATTCCCTTGGACCACTGCGTTGATTGGCCAGGGACCTTCTCCGAACTTTCCTCTTGGGCTCCAACCCTGCCAAGATAGCACAGCTTCTTGGTGTTGAGAAGTCCACATCTGGCCACAGGAAATCCACAAACATTCTTTCTCTGCCATATTCTAGAACTGTACTTCATTCCCTATACCTTTCACTGTGCTGTATCTGTATCCAGTGAGGACAGCTTCAACCACAGCCTCTTGTCTTTGAACTCCCCTAAAAAGGCATTGAAGCAGCAGTCCATGTATAACTGAATATATGACATCATCATAATAAGAGGAAAAACATAGTGTTTTATTTCTTTCTGACTTTCCCACAGTCCTTTTCTTCCTTTATCAGTAATAACATACTTAATATCAATCACATTTTTAAAAGTAAATATTTGGGGGGAAAAAGGCAGTTTGGTTTTAAATCCACCAAGACTCTTGAGCTTTGTACTAGAGAAAGCTTTAAAAATAAAAGTTGGGCAACAAATTTGAACCTCAAAGAGTGACTCTGCTTTTTAGGTGACAAATCCAAATCATATTTAAAATCCCTGAAAAACAGTAAATGACCAGGAGGTTCATTTTAAATATACTCTCTAAATCATGTGAGAATTGCAGGCCATAAATTATGGCAGAAAGATAGTTGGCAATAAATATTTTTCTTTAATTCAGTTGCTCTGAAGAAGAAAGAGAAAGACTATGTTCTCAGATAAAAATGTCATTTACATTCTTATGTATGTATATACCTTAAAGAGAAATATGACTATACCTTAAAGAGAAATTGAAGTAAGTTATATTCCTATAAGTTTAAAATATCAATCAAAAAATAAAATTCACTAAGAGTTATTTCAAGGAAATAAGGTAATTTAATGTTTGTGTACATTTTAACATATAAGACCATCAGTGCAAAAATGTACTAAATATCAGAGGTATCTTTATAAATAAAAAAGTCATTCATAGTCCAGAAATTTATCTAAGCAAAATTAAAGATTAATCAGTATAACCAAAGACCAGAATCAGCTGTCTTAAGTCAATCTGTCTATATAACTTAGAATAAGGCTAGTAGTAAGGTATGAACATGGACATTGTGACATATTTTATACATAGAAAAATGCACAACTAACGTTCTAGCAAAAAATGAAAAAAAAAAACACATGTATAGACATGCAGTTTAATTAAATTCATCTTAAATGAAGACACTGAGAATGACTATCTATACTAGAAAATGTTATCCATTTTCAACAAAATACTACCTTATCATCAAAAGTATGCTATCAAAATACTGCCCAATAAACCCCTACATGGATTCCATTGCTTTACTGTATTTATATATGGTGAATCATTTATATTAATACATAGCTCTTTAGAAGCTTGTAATAACTGACTGCCTTTAAGAAGGCCAACTTGGACCTCTGAAGCTGGCCATAAGGGACTACTACTGTACATGCTGTGCTGTGATTTTCTCTTCATATATGTGGATCCAACTGGGAGGAATCTGAGAAATTATTTATTTTTAATATATGCCCTGCTTTTTCCACAAATAAGTTAAAACAGTTTTCAGTAAAATCCCTACATATTAAGACAGTAGATGTAAAAATAAAAATAGATATCCTAAGTGATTGGGAGCAATAGGAACCCAGACTAGGATACTTACTGGATTTGAACATTAAGCTTGCCTATGTAGATAAAATAGTTTTTATAGTTCTCATTACTTGATGACATAGGGTATCTTTATACTTCAGAAATTATAGTATGTGCTTCCTTGAATTTAAATAAAATATATTTTAAAATATACTGGTAAAATATCCTAGCATTGATTCATTGAACAAATATTTATAGTACACCTACCATGTGACAGGCACCCTTGAAAGATATAAGGAAAAACTATGTGTGGAAAATAGTCATATAACCCTGCTAAGTAGTGACAAATAACCCCAACTTATCTAGTTCAGAAGACAAGACAACTGCAATGATCTCCGTTGCAATTCACCATGGTGTTCTCTAAGTTTCTGCTTTCGTGGCCAAACCATAAACAAGTGCTTACTGTGCTCTTATCACTCATTCATTTATAAATTCATTTACCCAACATATTTTAAGCACCTACTATGTGCAAATCACAATTCTAGGTCTTGATCAGGAATCACAGATGATTCAGGCAGAAATTGTCTTTAAGCTGCCTGGAGCGATGAAAAATATATAAAAAAATAAAAAACAAGAAAGAATGAAGAAGTGTCTTAACAAGATTGAAAGCAGGGGGACTTGCTCGCTTGAAGAAGGAATAGGAATCCTAGGAGTGATTTTGGAGGATCTGGGTCTGGCATTATAGATGAGCAACAAGGGCAAAGGCTTTCCAGGCACAGAAAGCAACTCAGCAAGGGCAGGACAATGGGAACATAAGGAGCTTGGAGGACAGATGGCAAGTGGCTAACTTCAGAGAACTATTCCTATATAAAGGGGGCTATGAAAATAAATTAGGCAAGTTAGGTCAAGGCCAGATATTTGGCAAGAGAGTAGGTTCAGATTGCAAAGCTGGTGTCCCTAACTGTGACTCTTGCTATTAAAATGTAAATAAAGCATATAACTAGACTCTGGCCCTCTGGAAATTCATAATCTAATACGTACATCGTCAAACAAAAGTAAGATCCTTGCAATGAATTGTTCCCATACTCTTTTCTTCTACCAGATGATGTTTAGAGTTCTATGAGCAACTGCATACCTGACACAGTTCAGGAAAAGTCACGTATTTAGTGCCATCTCATCTATGATAAAACCGTCTTCTACCCGTGTTTTACTTTTTACTTGTGACTGCCGGTTCTCAAGACATCATTTCCCAGCAGGGCAACTCTTGTGCCACATTCCTCTTCTAAGTGCTGCTAGCTCCTGCCTTCTAATTCTTCTCTTGGAGGATTCACTGCCTAGGCTGTGAGAATGTAGCATTAAGGCATACACAACTGGGAAATAGTAGCTGACAATGGACTAAAGGTATGAGAAGCAAAGTGACTCCAAGAAAAACAGTGTGTTCACTCTAAACAGCAAATAATGGCATAACCTCTAGCAGCAAAAGTGGCAAATGACTCTCTCGATAATCCTGATGGAAAGCACTGCTCATGGCTCCTTCATCTTTTAGACAAAGAAAGGCACCACATGCAAGGTAGCATTAACATAATCACTATTTCTGGGGACAATTCTAAGCGCTGAATAAGAGCTTGGAGACAGTTATGCATGGGTGGCCATTCCTCCTACCGTGTATTTGTATTAAAACATGCATATGTGCAAATGCAACGGAACCCAGCATTAACCTTCATTTCCACCCACCCTTGCTTCCTACATATTTATCAATCATTTAACAATAAAGAATGAAGAAGTAAGTGTCTTACAAGGTTGAAAGCAGGGGGACTTCCCGCTTGAGGAAGGAGTAGGAATCCTTCCTTTTCTTCCTTCTGCCTCACTTTGTTTCCATCTGCTCTCTCGCCTTTGCATAATAATTAAACTCTCCATTTTGAAATTTCCATGCCACTGTCACTCCGATCTTTTCCAAGCAAATGATTTAAACAATCTTAAAAAGTTTTTAATATTATCTAACAATTATTTGTTTAGATAATTTTTATAAATGTTTTATAAACTACATGGCTTTTCATATTCAACAAAAAACTAATAATTAAACACTGACAATCTCACAGTCTCCAAAAGGAGGAGATAATGTAGTTTTCCTCAACTTATTTGGCCACAGGACTCTTGTTAGAGGAAGTATTTTTCTTCACATTAATTTTATAAGCTCTCAAAGACACTTACTATGTAAGAGATTTTTTGGGGGGAGAGGGGCTTTTTCAAAGCCCACTATCATGGAGACAGGCTGCTATTAGATAATACATTAAACAATTTATTGGTTAACAGACTAAGGCTCATTCACTCATTCATTCATTTACTTAACAAATATTTATCAAGCACTTATGATGAGCTAGGCACTTTTTTTTTTTTTTAAATTTTTATTGCATTATAGGTTTGGGGGTACATGTGCAGAACGAGCAAGATAGTTGCATAGGTACACACATGGCAGTGTGCTTTGCTGCTTTCCTCCCCTTCACCCACACTTGGTATTCATCCCCAGGCTATCCCCCCCAGCCCCCGAGCTAGGCACTTTTTAGGCACAGCAAATTATAGCAAAATGTAAACAAATCAAATCCTTGCTCTAGAAAAGATGCTCACTTTCTAAAGAGAAGAAAAACATTAAAAAATAAGTATAAGATGTGGCAGATGGTAATAAGTGCTAAGGAAATAAAGATGAGTAAAAGAGGGACAGTAAAGAGACAGTGGAGGAAGGTGTTACAGAATGCCATTGTCTTCTAGTTAGTTGGAGGAGGCCACTCCGGAAAATTCTTAACTTGAGCTAAGACCTAAGAAGAAAAGGAACGGGAGCAAGAATCGTGGTTATATAATGAAGAGGAGGCCAGGAAAATAATCACAATGCAAAGGCCCCAGACTGGAAGCTGGACTGGCACATTTGAAGACAGCAGAGAACAGTGTGACCAAAGTAGAATCAGCAAGATGGAGTAGAGTTGGATATAAGGTCAAGAGACATGAACAGGACGGGTCGTGCCAGTTATTTTTCATGACTATAAAGACTTCAGATTCTCCTCAAAGTGCACGACTAAACCATGGAAGGTTTTAAACACAGAAATGAATTAATGCTACGTATATTTGAAGGGATCAGTCTGGATGTTCTTTTGAGAATAAATCAGGAACAAGTGTAGAGTCAGCCAAATCATTAGGAACATGTCATAGTGCATAATGCTGCCTTAGGGAAGAAGTGAAGGTGGTAAGAGGTGACTAAAATCTGGATGTGTTCTTAAACTAATCACAGAGCATACAGGAGACATTGAGTGTAGATAACTCTTCTAAGGAGTTTGATTGGAAAGTGTAGAACTAGAACAATAGCATCCAAGGGTTTGCCCCTTCCTTCCCTCAGACTCCCACGTTCCTTCTCTCTTTTCCCTTCTTCTGCTCCTTCTCTCCCTAACTCTCACCGCAGTTACTGAGAAGGTGTATGCTCTCAATTATAAGATGTTACTTTTTAAATTGAACACCTGGTGTTTCCATCCTCTCTGCTGTGTCATTTTGCTCAGGTAATACCAGTATCTATTTCTGTTTTATTTTAGTACTGATTTGTTTTACTATGATGAAAGAATAAGTATTTTGAAAACCAATAATACAAAGAATGATAGTTTATCAGCATACAGAACGTTTCATTGTACAAAACACTATCACATGTATGCAACTGCCAGGGCATCATCAAGTGGAACCTGAGAGTAGGCAAGTGGCCCAGTTATTTCTATTCTAAAATCAAAACCAAGACCTGTTGTTATCATTACTTAAAATTGATATGACTTGTTAAGAGCATAGAAGGAATGGAAGGTTAAGTCTTTTCTACATTTAAATTCTCAGCTCTTTCAACAACCATGCCATCATTATCCAAATAAACTGTACTCATTTTATTTATAAAAAGTCAGAAACAATTCCTTTACTTATCAACCAAAAAAGCATTATCAGACGGTCAATGAGAGAATAATTCTCATTTAGAAATACTTCAGTTTGAGATATATCTCATAAAATGATTAAAATCTCCTGAATATCTAAGTCTACTTATTTCCAAACGATGCATTGCCTTAAATTTCTCTAAACTTTTAGACTATGGCATAATTGCAAAATAAATTAGAATGGTGAGAGAAAAATCAATCATTCTACAGGTTAACATTAGTAAATATTACATTCTCAAGGCTGACATTAGTAAATATCTACTCTATGCAACTGGATTTCCAGATTTCTTATTCAAATGTAAATGATGTTCTATTTTTCAAAATCATTGTTGTATTTTAGCATGTAATTATGTTAGTCTTGATTTACGTACTTCTGTTATAACGTTTTCTTTAAAATATACTGCATTACACTATCAAGAGTTAGCCAATGTGAAAGATAAAGTAACACACAATGTATGTAAAGACAACAAATTTTATGGGTCTTTTAAAAATATCAAAAATTAAAAATTCAACATCTTAAATAGCAATATATATATTTAAGATATTCCTTATACCTGTACATACCTATGTATGTATGAACGTATATATTATTTCTCTTTAAATTTCTAGACTCTATCTTAATGATGCTGTTGAAAGATAGAAAAAAGTGGCAATTACAAGGCATACTGGAAATTATGAGAACAGTATATTACACTGCCCACATCTACAGTAAAAAGTTAGTAAAAAGAGAAATAATTATAATGCTACTGAAATTCATTAAAAATATCTTATAACTATTTATGATGCTGGTCATAATTGACTTTAAACTATTTTCCAAATATGAACATTGTTCAGCTTTTGCCAAGTGTTTCTTACTACCTTGGTCCAAGCCACCATCACCTTCCAGGTGGTGGAGAGGTTCTACTCCCTACACCTGAACCTATTCTTAATCATCAGTCAGAGGTCACATCATTCTCCAAATAGAAATTAGTTCATTTACTCCCTTGGTGTTCATCTTGCAAAAGTGTGTTTCTACAATTACAATAAAAGTAAAAGTCCTCTCTATGCCTTATAAGACCTTGACTGCTGCCCAGGCCATCTTTCTGTCTGCTCTCTTAATCATTCACCATGCTCCAGACATATCTTAGGATTCAATACTTGTTAATCCTTGTGATTCACATGCTTGACCCCCTGACTTCATTCACATCTCTGCTTGTTACTTGGTAGGAGTAAGCTCCTTTGGTCATGCTCTAAAACAGCACACACACCCCTCTGTTCCATAATCTCCATCCTTATAAAACATAACAAAAGTACATTGTGGTGCTGTTATTTTTATTAAAATTTTAATTGAGATAATTATAGATTTATATCCATTTGAAAAACTATAATTTGAAGAAATGCTTTAATCAGTTATTCTCAGTGGTTAACATTTTACAAACTGCAGTATAAAATAGAACCAAAATATTGATGTTACTACAGTATTCCAATCTTACTCAGATTTCTCCAGTTTTACTTATATTGATACGTGTATGTAATCAGCTCTATAGGATGTTATCATATATGTAGGTTTTTGTATCTGTCATCACAGTAAATATATTAAATGGTTTCAACAAAAGGACACCTCATGTTGCTTTTTATAACCACACTCGCCCCCTCTGTCCCTAACATTTGGAAACCACTAATCCACCCTCCATTTCTAAAACGTTGTCATTTAAAAATGTAATATAAATGGGTCATCTAGTATATATTCTCTTGGGATTAGATTTTTTTTTTTTTAACTCAGCTTAATTTCTTGGAGATTTATCTAAGTTGTTTTATATATCAATAGGCCCTTCCTTTGCATTGCTGAATAGCAATGCCATGGTATGTATGTACCACAGTTTGTTTAACCTTTCACTTGTTGAAGGACATCTGTGCAATTCTAGATTTTTGTTATTACAAATAAAGCTGCTATGAATATCCAGGTACAGGCATTTGTGTGAACTTAACATTTTACTTATCTGGGATAAATGCCCAAGAGTTTAATTGCTGTGCTGTATGGTAATGCCTGTGTCACATTTTCACTATCCTTTTCTCCATTAGAATGAAGTTCTGTTACAGCAGAGACTTGGTTATTTTGGTTACGTGCTATATTCCACTATCCAGATAAGTGCTTGGTATTGAGTAGGGAGTTAATAATACATTTGTTGTAAAAGTGAGCTTCAGATCCTCATGGAGATTTATTATCTTTTTTATAGGTGCCCTTACAGGAGAAATGAAATTGAAAATGGTTCCCCAGGAGAGACAGTAGAGATGAGAATGAGAGGTGTGGCCCTGCCATCTGTCCCCCAAATCGGCCTGAGATATCTGAACCCCGAATGAAAGAGGAATTAAGGAAAAAGGGCTGAGAAACTGTGTTCGCACGAAGATTTGTGAGGTTCTGGGGAAAGACACATGGCTTTCCAGCTCCCAAGAACACAGTTGGACCCAATGCCATTAAAACAGCTGGGTTTGACTTGACCTCAAACCATGTGCAGTTTCAGTTGGCCAGGTGTCCATCAGCAGAAAACAGAGTAGTCTTCCCTTATCACTAAGGCCAGAACAACAGTAATGCAACCTGACAAAATTGTAAGTAAGCTCTCATTAATATTTATCAAATGGGTAAATAAGTTATTTCCTGACATGACTGGGGAAAACTTTAGGGGTGAATGAGGTCCTACCTAAGCAACTTACTTGGAAGATGATAGCTAAGAAAAACAGTAATTTGCAAATCAGTATCACCATTGGCTAGAAGGCCTAGGAACTTTGAATTATACGTAATTTTTAAAAAACTGCACTTATAATACTGCTTCTATTTCTGGGAACAATCTTTATAAAATTGTAAATTGATTCTATTTATTTATTTATTTATTTAGAGACAGACTCATGTTTTTTTGCCCAGGCTGGAGTACAGTGGTGCAATCTTGGCCCACTGCAACCACCATCTCCCGGGTTCAAGCTATTTTCCTGCCTCAGCCTCCGGAGTAGTTGGGATTACAAGCGCCTGCCACCATACCTGGCTGATTTTTGTACTTTGAGTAGAGATGAAGTTTCACCATGTTGGCCAGTCTGGTCTTGAGTTCCTGACTTCATTTGATCCACTTGCCTCAGACCTGAGCCACTGCACCCAGCTGAATAAGTTCTAGAAATTTGGGCCTATTAGTATTATAAATACACCAACTTCATGAGGATAATTTTGTGGTGAAATTTGCCTAACATATTTTTGTTCAGAGATTATTGGTTTTCTGAACAATATTAAATCATATTAAAATAACAAAAGAAAAAATGTTTTACTTTTAATGTAAAGTATCAATTTTCAAATATTTTGGATTTTATATGTATCTGAGTATTGCAAAAATCACAAACTTTGTGTCGATATTGGACTACTGCCTTTGCATAAACAGCCATTCTATGTCTGCCATGATGCTTTGTTGGTTTCCAGGCAAAGGAGAAAAACAAGAAAATAAAAATGTCTTGGAACTCTGGCTGCTATAGATAGGTTATGGGATAAAAGTTGTTGCAGGAGGTGGATTCAATTAAGTGAGAGTCAGATTTTAAGAGCAGTAAGCTAATATATTTTTCTGAGTGATTCTTTCAATCAGTTTGGAGTTCTTGCTATAAGACAATCCCCATTACCTTAAACAAAGGTTTACTTCAATAAGGTTGTGAGATTACACATTCAGTGTGGGATGACAATGACCTATCCCAAGCTTGGTTTCTCTTTTTGAGCTTAGATTCTTTAAAGCATTGTAACTCTTCACATATGGTTCTAGAACACTGATTTTCAGTCTTAGTTGTACATTAGAATTATCTGGGGAGGTGTTTAAACTCCTAGTGTCTATACCCATACTCCAGATAAATTAAGTCAGAATCTCTGGGGTGAGAGCCAGGCATCAGTATTTTTTATAAGGCCCCAGGTAATTCCAATATGCAGCCAAAATTGAAAACCAGAGTCTAGATCCATTTACATCACTTTCATTGGGGTCTTTATTAAATACTCAGACATGGCTCCAAACTATTAAAGTGAAATCTCCATGGATGTATAGTTATTTGGACCCCCACATGATTCATATGCACAGCAAGTTTGAGAACCTTTGGTTTACAGAGTAAATGTGTCTCACACTGACTGGCAAAGCCATTGGCAAGCAGGAAAATTTCTCAAATCCAGTCTGAAAATCTTCTAGGGTTAGAGAGAAGTCTATTTTGGAAGTCTCTTTGGAGGTCTTTATTTCACTAATATTGTTATATAGTTCACAAGTGTCAGTGATAACTTCAGGTAAAAATTTATTCTGTTTTTGAAGTGAATTCTTGGCCTGGCATGCTCATTCATACCTGTTATCCCAGCACATTGGGAGGCCAAGGTGGAGGGATTGCCTGAGCCCAGGAGCTCAAGACCAGCCTGGGCAACATGACAAAACCCTGACTGTACAAAAAAACATAAACATTAGCTGAGCATGGTGGCACGCCAATGGTCCCAGAGACTCAGCAGGCTGAGGTGGGAAGATCATTTGGACTAGGGAGGTGGAGGTTGCAGTAAGCCAGAATTGCACACCACTGCACTCCAGACTAGGTTACAGAGTGAGACCTTGCCTCCAAAACAAGAAAGAAAGGAAAGAGGGAAGGGAAGGGGAGGGGAGGGGAGGGAAGAAAGGGGAGGGAGAGAAGGAAGGAATGAAGGAAGGGAGGGAGGGAGGGAAGGAAAAGAAGGAAGGAAGGGAAGGAAGGAAAAGAGAGAGAGAAAAGAATAAGGTGAATTCTTTATTAGGGAATATTGGTTTTCCAGTGGAAAAGTACACTGTACAACCACCAGTGTATGGTAGATACATCTTATACCAATAACTTAAGCATACCCTGAGAATGACCCTGCATGCCATATGTACCCAACAACAATGACAAGCTGGGCAGAGGTTGCCAGGCGGAGAGCATTAAGTGAAAAGCTCTATCTTAACTGCATGCTTTCTGAAGGCAGTGTTGGCTCTCTTGTCCAGCCTGCTGCCCCTGCCACTCTAGGTCTGCTCTTAAGCCTCTCAAACCAAGTGCCATCCCTTTTGAAGTAAACAGAGGTCCGGCATGACAACAGGAGGTCAGAGAAAACTCTATGAATGCCCAGAAGATGGGATCTGAGAAGGAGAAATCTGTGAGTAAATCCTGGGCTGGCCATGCATGTCTGTGTGTTTCCTGCTGGCCAATGGCTTTGCCTGGTAGCTGCTATCCTCGATGGATGGGGCCCAGCGCATGAGTATAGAGGTGCCTTGAAAACACTGAAGTATCTGTAAGAGTTGTTGTAGGAGGTGGATCTGACTGAGTGAGGGTCAGATGCCTGAGCTGTGGTAGCCACAGTTGGCTAGTGGCTTCTGACCCTGCTCTAAGCAGCCATAGAGGCTGAGCTTATGGTACAGGTGAGGGCCTGTCAGTTGCAGGACAAGCTACGACTACAAAGAGGTGCCAGACGAAACAAAGACCCTGGCTTGTCAGGTGGACTGTATGAAGAGTTACCAACTCCCCTGCACCTCCAGGGAGCAGACCTGCAGGACTCACCCCTGCCTGGAAGATGGCACACCACAATGTGGGACTACCCCACTGTAGAGTTGGTGGAGGTGAAAATAGGTTCAGGCAGAAGGGTAGAGAGTCAATCATGGGTGGCTCCTCCATCTGTGGAACATGGAGATAGAGGCCACTATACTCCCCAGACTCAAGATGAGTAAACTGGGCAAAATGGCATCCATCAAAAACCACGTGGCCTTGAAGCAGCACCTCTGTGGTGGCAGTAATGGAGATGGGGCCATCCCTCTCCTCAGTTGGGTGGGAGTTGCTGCAAGGTAGCCAGACCAAGTAAGGGAGACATCCCCAGGTGGCCTCTGTGATGACAAACTGTTGAGGAACTGCAGGGTGCTCCTCCAGGAATTAGGAATGAAGCATGCTATTTATGCTGAGCATTGCCAAGGTCCCAATAATGAACTTTTCTCACTGGCATGAAAAATGCCATCTAAGAGTCTTTGTCAAACTAATGGTATGGTGCTCTAGTCTGTGGGTGGGGTTATGGGGAGGGTGCACTGCTGGGAAAAAGACAAAAGAGCCAAAGGAAAGGAGACAGGTGAGGGGCCCATCAGGGTGGCCTGCTAAAGATATGGCATGGCCTGGTAGCAGGAATGCCTACTGTGAGGGGAGAGACAGCATGATGCTGTTTTGGTTGGGCTATGCGAGAAGCTCAAGCCAGAGCAGAGTTTCACTAAAGAGCCTCAGGCTCAGTCCACCACCTCTCCTGCAGAGGAATGGCAGGGGGAGGCACTTTTAGACTTGGATGAAGGCCAAGGTTTCAGAATTCTGATAGGAGCAATGGATGGCCAGGGTGTCTGAGAACCAGAGGGCATATGTAGAACTAACTATACGTTGGAAACCTAAAAATAGACTATGTTCACCTAGTAGATATTAGAGTGGAATATACTCTCATATACGATAACATTCATCAGTTCCAAGGGCAATAGATGGTTATATAACAGCAATAGATGGTTACAAATGGAGGGGGTACGTACATTCCATTGCACTGATGATATGCTGATTTATTTCATTTATTTTTTTATTGCATTTTAGGTTTTGGGGTTCATGTGAAGAACATGCAAGATAGTTGCATCAGTACACACGTGGCAGTGTGATTTGCTGCCTTCCTCCCCTTCACCTATATCTGACATTTCTCACCATGCTATCTCTCCCCAATTCCCCACCCCCCACTGTCCCTTCCCTATTCCCCCCCAACAGACCCCAGTGTGTAGTGCTCCCCTCCCTGTGTCCATGTGTTCTCATTGTTCAACACCCACCTATGAGTGAGAACATGCGGTATTTCACTTTCTGTTCTTGTGTCAGTTTGCTGAGAATGATGGTCTCCAGGTTCATCCATGTCCCTACAAAGGACATGAACTCATCGTTTTTGATGGCTGCATAATATTCCATGGTGTATATGTGTCACATTTTCCCAGTCCAGTCTATCATCGATGGGCATTTGGGTTGGTTCCAGGTCTTTGCTATTGTAAACAGTGCTGCAATGAACATTCGTGTGCGTGTGTCCTTATAGTAGAACGATTTATAGTCCTTTGGATATATACCCAGTAATGGGATTGCTAGGTGAAATGGAATTTCTATTTCTAGGTTCTTAAGAAATGGCCACACTGTCTTCCACAATGGTTGAACTAATTTACACTTCCACCAGCAGTGTAAAAGTGTTCCTATTTCTCCACATCCTCTCTAGCATCTGCTGATTTCTAAGTCTTTTTCCAGCCTGCAGGCTGTATCCCCTGCCTTGTTGTCCCACTCGTTGATGCAGAGAGGGTCGAAGGTCCAGGCTTTTTGGTCAGGTGGTTGGGTGTCATCTGGTTAGGTGGTATGCAGCAAACCTGTTCACTGACTGGGAACAGACTGTGGCCTCTCTCTAGAACAAGATGGACTGTTGGGCCTAGGGAGAGCTGCTGTTCTCCACCACAGGCCTGCCATGGCAAGTCCAGGGTAAACTCCCAAGTGCTTGGGAGGACTCTCTATGCAGTGTGATTGTTACTTGTTTTTGTTGTAGTTTATATTGCTGCTGCCGCATCTGTCAGCAATGCTCCTCTGTATACCTGGCCCCCGGGGAAATTACGGAAGAACGATATGATAAAAACATGAGGGCCATTCAAGGACATGCCAAGCTCAGGTGTATGGTAGATGAATTTAATAGCAATAACGTCTAAAGCCAATTGGCGGGTGTTAAGTGAAAATGCTATTTAAACCGCATGCTTTCTGCAGGCAGTGGCAGTTCTGCAAAGTCTGCTGCTGCTGGCTCACACTGTATGTAAACTCCACCTCAATAAACGCCGTGTCACATTTCCTGGTTCTGGGTCTCTTTCTGGCCTCTCAAACCTTGTGCCATCCCCACTGACATTAATAGCAATCCAACACAACAAAAAGCTAAAAGAAGCTATCAACTTAAAATTATTAAGAGTAACTTAAAGGAAGAATTAATGGTAAGAGGAATTCTAGAAAAGTATGCAGCTGCTATGTAGTGAGCCTGAGCCTCCCCTACCTTACTAAACAAAATGTTTCCTAAAGAATTGTAATTGTTTTTAAAGAAAGGGAAAAGGTAAGGACCGTATAAATCTCCATTCTATTTTAAAGGGTTAGTTCATTAGGCATACCTAACTTTCTAAAGTTTGTAAAGTATGTTCTGAAATGCCTCATCTGATCTTAACAAATATCTGTTTAGGGAAGCAGGACAAAGGATTATTAGTTTCAGTTTTATGTAAGTGTTATTTCCACATTTAACAGTGCGAAGTTCTTAGTGCTTGTTGAAGTGAACTGAATTACTGTGTGAGAAACCTTAGGCACAGGTCCATTAAGTGCTGACGGATGCATCATTAACTTGCCAAGATAGAACTGCATCAGAAACTCAGGTCCGACCAGAATTCCTCCCCTCACAGCATGGTTCCTTCAGCATAATTTGGAGATTGAAGGTAGTGATCATTCTTTAAGTCAGTAATCCTCAAGTTTGGTGTACTGAAGGATCATATGAATGCCTTTAGCTAAATTCAGGGTACCAACCAAAAATTCTGATTCAATAGGGCTGAAGTGGGGCCTGTAATCTATGTGATTAACAAGTGTAACTTAGAAGACAAAGCACGTAATTGCCGAATATGTGATTAGTCCAATTAAGAATGATCATGAAACAGCAAATACCATTGACTAACTCTGAGAAAAGTGAAATATGGAGGTTACAAAGTGACTCGACTCCAATAAATATTGGTTAAATGTGTCACTGCATTAATCACTAACATAAAATTAAGTTCAAACTGACTTAAAGTGGTTAGAATATATGACTTAAAATAGAATACACAAAGAGAAGTTTTTGGTTGCTTTTTCTGGCCAACTTTCTCAGCAGTGAAAAAAGGACTAGGGAGCGTTTTATCTTGAGCTAATGTGATAACATGGGCCACTTCTTTTAAACTGTACTGTTTCTTTCTGGGCTCAGTAGGCTCCCAGATCAGCCCTCCTTTCTTGAAAAGTAGAAATGAAGAAAATGCGTTCTTAAAAGGAATCAAAGGCTGTGGAGCTGTGCACAAGTAGAGAAGAACGTACAGAACGCCTTCTGTGGGAAAATGGGCAAGGAGTTCTGGGAATGAAGAAATACTCCTTCCCTGTGGCATTACAGTTGTTACCAGGCAACAAGTAAAATATAATTACTTCTAGCCAGTCCCAAATGCAGCTGCCAGCACAAAACTGCGTGCTTAAAAACACTTTTCAAAAGTTTGACCTGTAGATAATTTTGGTGCTCAATTCATCCTATAATTTACACACACAGAGGTGTGTGAGCATGCACATGTGTGTGTTTCTCATTCATCTATGGCATTTAAATATATATATATGGCTGGGTGCAGTGGCTCACGCCTGTAATCCCAGCACTTTGGAGGCTGAGGCAGGCAGATCACAAGGTTAGCAGGTCGAGACTATCCCGGCCAACATGGTAAAACTCATCTCTACTAAAAATACAAAAATTAGCTGGGTGTGATGACACGTGCCTGTAATCCCAGCTTCTCGAGAGGCTGAGGCAGGAGAATTCCTTGAATATGGGAGGTGGAGATTGCAGTGAGCCAAGATTATGCCACTGCACTCCAGCCTGGTGACAGAACGAGACTCTGTCTCAAAAAAAAAAAAAAAAGAATATATATATATATGTAATTGGATACAAAATCCAATACTAATCGTTATTCTTATAAAGTTATAACCTCATGCTATTTTCATTACCATGAAAACAATATATAACAGCTGAAATCCAAAACACAATGAGTGCTGCTAAGGATGTAGAACAAAGGGACTCTCATGCATTGCTGGTGAGGATACAAAACAGCCATGTGGAAGACCATTTGAAGGTTCTTTCACAAAACCGAATGTACTTTTACCATACGATCTAGAAACTGCACTACTAGGTATTTACCCAAAAGAGTTGAAAACTTAAGTCTAGGGACAATCCAAGATGGCTGATCGCTAACATCTCGGAATTATAGCTCCCAGTGAAAGCGCAGAGAACGAGAGGACGCCATACTTTCAGATGAATTTTTGTCACTCATGGACCAGAAGATTCACAGTGGAGGAGCCCCACGGGTCGCCAGCTCGACTCTTGTGGCCGGCGCAGCGGTATTGCCGGCGCCTTGGCGTGGCAGCTCTTGGTGCAGAGTAAACGGGACTGGTTCCCCTTCAGACCAATGTTTGGCGCTCCGGGAAGGCAGAGTTGCCTATTATGGACTCAAGAAGGAAGCCAGACCTGAGATTCCCAGGCAGAAAAGCACCATCAGTCTTAACACCGCTGTTTTGGCCGGCACAGTGGGTTGCTCAGATTTCGGCCCTGGGAATTAACAAGTTGGACATCCATACAGAGACCTAATTTGAAAGTTGGTAATTACAAAGATGACAGGTGGATAAACTTACAACAATGGGAAGAAACCAGCATAAAAAGGCTGAGAATACTCAAAATCAGAATGCCTCTCCCTCTACAGAGGATCATAGTTCCTCATCAACAAGGGAACAAGGCTTGATGGAGAACGAGTGCATTCCACTAACAGAATCAGGCTTCAGAAGGTGGATAATAAGAAAATTCTGCGAGTTAAAAGAACATGTTGTAACCCAACATAAAGAAACTAAGAGCTTTGAAAAAAGGTTTGACAAAATCCTAATGAGAATAGACAATTTAGAGAGGAATATAAGTGAATTAATGGAACTGAAGAATACAATACAGGAACTCTGAGAAGTATGCACAGGTTTTAACACTCAAATTGAACAAGCAGAAGAAAGGATATCAGAGGTCGAAGATCAACTTAATGAAATAAAACGAGAAGACAAGAATAGAGAAAAAAAGGATAAAAAGGAATGAGCAAAGTCTCCAAGAAATATGGGACTATGTGAAAAGACCTAATTTACGTTTGATAGGTATACCCGAATGTGATGGAGAGAATGAATCCAAGCTGGAAAATACTCTTCAGGATATTATTCAGAAAAACTTTCCCAACCTAGCAAAGCAGGACAATATTCAACCCCAGGTAATACAGAGAACACCACAAAGATATTCCTCAAGAAGAGCAACCCCAAGGCACATAATCATTAGGTTCACCAGGGTTGAAACGTAGGAGAAAATACTAAGGGCAGCCAGAGAGAAAGGTCAGATTACTCACAAAGGGAAGCCCATCAGACTCACAGCAGATCTCTCAGCAGAAACCCTACAAGCCAGAAGAGAGTGGGGGCCAATATTCAACATCCTTAAAGAACAGAACTTTCAGCCCAGAATTTCATATCCAGCCAAACTAAGCTTCATAAGTGAAGGAAAAATAAAATCCTTTGCGAACAAGCAAGTACTCAGAGATTTTATTACAACCAGGCCTGCTTTACAAAAACTTTTGCAAGAAGTATTACACACAGAAAGGAACAACCAGTATTAGCCTTTCTAAAAATATACCAAAAAGTAAAGAGCATCAACATAAAGAAGAATTTACATCAACGAATGGATACAACAGCCAGTTAACATCAAATGGCAGTAATCCTAAATTTAAATTGACTAAATCCCCCAATCAAAAGATACAGCCAAAACCCAACAGTATGCTACATCCAGACCCATTTCACATCCAAAGATACACAAAGACTCAGAACAAAGGGATGGAGAAAGATTAACCAACTAAATGGGAGAGCAAAAATAAATAAATAAATAAATAAATAAATAAATAAATAAAAGCAGGAGTTGTAATTCTCACATCTGATACAATAGATTTTAAAGCAACGAAGATATAATGGTAAAAGGATCAATGCAACAATAAGAGCTAATGATCCTAACACCCAGATACATAAGACTTATAAAGAGACCTAGACTCAATGAGACAAAAAATTAATAAGGATATCCAGGACTTGAACTCAGATCCAGAACAAGTAAACTTAATAAATATTTATAGAGCTCTCCACTTTAAATACACAAAACATACATTCTTGTCAATACCACATCACACCTACTCAGAGGTTTAAATGAAATATTGATTGGCCATTATTAATACCCATTTATAGAATAAAGCAACATTCCCGTTCTTTCTCCCTCTTTTTTTTCCTCTTTCTTCCTCTCCTTCACTACTTTTTTTCTTTCCTTCTCTCCCTTCAAAAAAATTTAAAAAGTTAAAAAATTTAAAAAAAAGAAAACTTAAGTCTACACAAAAATCTGCACATGAATGTTTATAGCAGTTTTATTTATAATTTCCCAAAACCTAGAGGCCATCAAGATATTCTTCAAATGCTGAATGTATAAACAAACTGTGGAACACACATAAAATAGATTATTAATCTGAGGTAAAAGTACATGAACTATCAAGTCCTAAAAGGAACCTTAAATACATAGATACACGAAAAAAGAAAAGTCAGTCTTAAAATACTGTATACTATGTGATTTCAATTATATGACATTCCGGCAAAGGAAAAACTAATGACAGTAAAAAGATCAGGGGTTGCAAAGGTTGAGGGAAGTAGGAAAGGATAAAGAGGTGTACAGTGGACTTTTAGTTTAGTGAATCTGTTCTACATGAAACTGTGATGGTACATACATGATATACATTTTCCAAATCCCATAGACCTATGCAAGACAAAGAGTGAGCCCTAAACTATGGACTTCAGTAATAAGATACCAGTACTGGTACCTCAATTATAACAAATGTACCACAGCAATGAGAGATGTTAATAAGGGAAATTATGTAGGAGGAGGGATATATGGGACGCTGTACTTCCTGCTCGACTTTTTGAAAAACCTAGAACTGCTCGAAAAATTAAGCTTATTAATGATAAAACCTCCAAAACATTTAAATAAGCGTATGTCATTAATAATGCTAACATTGGAAGTAATTTTTCCAATTTGTCACATAGTGATAAAATAGTTGTTCAGATATACCTATTAACTTATATTTGTCACTCCTGTACCATGAAATTTAAAGTTCTTTAAATGTCTAGCTATATTCCAAAAGACGTTTAGTTAACATTCTGTCACATAGGACAAAATTTAAAATTGCCCCCAACATAGCTGTCTAAAAAATTGTTTAAAATTTTTTTTCCAAATGAAATGTTCACACTGCATTTGTAGAACTCTTATTTTTATTGATTTTCAGTATGGTTTTGATTTTCACAAACCTTAAATATTTTGCCTATATTGATTGTTATTTAAATGAATGCAGAAGTTGCTAAGATATAAAATTATCACATTTGGCTATTCAAAGCCTTATGCAGTATTTCTCAAATTTCAATGTGTATGAGAGTCAGCTGGGAATTATTCTGAAATACAGATTCTGATTCAGTTGATTTCAGGCGATGCCTGTTAATCTGCATTTCTAATAAGCTTCCTGGAGATCCTGATATGTGAACACAATTTGAGTAGCAAGGTTCTAAATATCTGGGTCATAAAACTACTACCAACATGAAAAACAAATCCAGATACCTAGCAATCCTTGCAAGAGTTTAAAGAGCTGTTTTTCTGTTTTTCCTAGCTGAAGAACCTTCCAGGGCCAGCACTTCTACGGCTGATTTCTCAATATATCCTTTTCTATTTCATCTACAAAGAGGAAGGTTTCCTAACCTTTGTACAGTGAGTAAGCTACACATTTACTCATAATGCTCATGGCTTATATAAACCAAGGATCATCTATTTCCATTTAAATTCTCCAATTTGTATGTTTTCAATCAAAGAAAGATCAAGTGACTAGCCCAAAGTCACTTATTCAATAACTGTAAAGGTCAGGTCTCAAATCTAGGTTTCTGCTTCAAAATCCAGTCCTTTTTTGATGCTTCTCATAATGATGCAATGCAGAAAATAGGGACCAGGTGGTTTAGACAACAAAATCCAAGTTCTAAATTGAATCTCTCAGGCTTGGGCCTCCCACTGCAATTCCTAACATTTAAAACCTTGTTGTGGGGGTGGTCTGATGTAGTAAGGCAAAAGATTTCTTTGTGCTTTGAAATCAGTCGTGAAATTCAACAAAATTATTTGAATGTATAAGCTAGTTTGAATACTAGTATGAGGCTATGAGAGAAAAGACTTGGATTTTCTACCACAGAGTATGGGGACAAAAATAATTTATTCTATTTTGCCAAACCTGATGGTCCTCTTGAAAGAATTCATGGCCAACTATGTATGGGAGTCAGATGCAGGTGGACACATACCTGCTAATACCCTCCTCGAGGAGCCTCACTTATATATCAAAAAACAAATGACAAATGATAACTTGATATCTTCAATAGGATTTCCAGGCCATTAAAGATAACTAAAACTAACCTGACCTTCACAATATAAAGAAACAAGGTCTAGAGATGTGAAAACAATTTGGTACCACAGTACAGATATTTTTTGTTAGAACTAACATTTAAAGTTTCCCAACTTCTGGTTAAGGGCAGGCCTCAACTTCACTCTGACTTCAACAGTAAGTCATGGTGGGAGGGTTAATAAATGTGAACTATTTAAGTGACATCAGGGGTCTATACATGTGTTCCACATATTGTCCTTCCAAGTCCTTTAAGGATGTATTCTGTAAGTATACTTTATACTTATACTCTAGTAAGCCTGTAAGTATACTTTATATTTATACTTTAAACATAAAGCCTTTACATATTCTCACCTACTGCCTCCTGGAACCCATACAAAAAGAGAAAGTTAGGATAATATAACTTTGGGTGTAAGACTTGCTTCTGAACACTGGACAGCAGCCCATCATGAAAATCCTGTTCTTCTTCCAGAGGCATCCTCTGTAAGTGTGTGTGCTGTATGTAAGCAGCTTAGAATTAAGGGGCTCCAGTGGGGTGGCCAGTCTGTTTCCCTCTCGGCACTGTGTCTGATACCAGGTTGCAAGGGAAGTAAGAATAAGTAATATTGTCTTCATGGGATTAGGTGAACATCAAGGCTGCTGAGATTCTGGGCTGCTATCTCTATCTTTCCAGGGCTGTTTTGAAGTGTCCATGGGTGAAGGCTGAGCAGTGATGCTACCATCAGGGAGACTTAGCCTTGGCAACTCTGGACCCATCCTGAAAAAAATCAATAGCCTCTCATTTCTTTGTTGGTGATCTGAGCTCTTAGAGACAATTTCAAGCAGTTTAGATGCCAGTTGTACAGAGCACACATGCCCACTCACTGCAATAAGTTCCTATAGAAATTATAAACTTTTGGCCATGGCATATCTCCAGAAATGTACAAGATACTCCTAAAATCACTTTTTTTTGCCAGTGCTTGGATATCTGGCTCTAGCTGACAAATCCAGCTTTGCCTTATCATTCTTTTTTTTTTTTTTTTTTTGAGATGGAGTCTCACTCTGTTGCCCAGGCTGGCATGCAGTGGCAGGATCTCAGCTCACTGCAATCTCCGCCTCACGGGTTCAAGTGATTCCCCTGCCTCAGCCTCCCACATGGCTGGGACTACAGGTGTGCACCACCGTGCCCAACTAATTTTTTATATTTAGTAGAGACAGGATTTCACCATTTTGGCCGGGATAGTCTTGATCTCCTGACCTCATGATCCACCCGCCTTAGCCTCCCAAAGTGCTGGATTACAGGCGTGAGCCACCTTGCCCAGCCTGCCTTATCATTCTTAACACCATTGTCTTATCCATCAATACAGTAATCATGGCTTTGCCTATTCCTTCCCCACTCTTCCTATTGGGTGTCATTCTCCTGTCTCCGATCAACATCATATCCCTTCTTCAAGACTTAGCTCGAATGCGGCAACCTCTATGAGAATCTCCCTGACAGCTTAGAGTTCGCTGTGGCCTCCCTGCTTGCTAAACACCTACAGCGCTAAGGCACCACATCATTTATTTAGCATTTATGTTCATCCCTCCTTCTAAGAGGAAATTATCACTAGTGGGATCTGTTTTGTTTAACCTTCCAAGATACATAAGAATGAAGATTATAAAAAGAAGTGCAGGTAGCATACTTGCTGAACTTTCAAAGATTTTCACACTAAATATGCCAATATGTAAGAAGGAGAAAACTGGCTTAAGGGCAGGGTGGGAAGTTTTTCTTTTTCTCTTTTTTTCTGGGTATCATCTCTGAACCTAATCACCAGAATAATTTCTGGAAAACTTAAAGGATATGGCTTTAGGACAAATATAAAAGAGACCAGTATCAGTTTAATGGAAAATGCAAGTTTGGGCAAGGACAGTGGGGCAATAATAAAAAAGGCTGACCAGAAGACTACAAGCCTCCCATCCCACTGGAAAGATCAAAACACAGTCTGCGGGTCCAGAGCTGTGGACACGGTATATTTCATGGGAGGGAAGCAGCATTAGCCAAATGCCAGGGTTTCTGTTCTAAGATTCTATGACTCTACTACAAACAAGAATGATGATGGCTTGTATACTCTGCAATCAATAATAATAAAAGCAAAATGACTATGAGTAACTTACTGTGCTGGCAGTGAATCCCATTGAATCCTCGGGGGCATTTGCAAACGTAGCCTATGAATGTGTCCCCTCGGTATGCTTCACTTATTTCACAGGTTCCTCCGTTATGGCATGGATTAGGAATGCAGGGACCTGAAAGACAGAAAAAATATTGCTGCTTGGTGCATGTGCTTTAAAGTAGACATTAGGTCAACACTTTTCAGTTAATACTTTTACAGGAAAAAGTGTTTGGGATATTAGTGGTATAGGAAATGTACTGATTGTATGAACTCTGGAGACTAGTGGCCTGGGTTTGAATCTTGGTTGCACCACTTCACAGCCATGCCATCATGAGAGATTTACTCACCTTCTCTGTGCCTGTTTTCTTTTCTGTTAAATGTCAATACTAAAAAATTTGCCTTAAGAGGTTATAATACAGATGAAAAGATTTCATATATATAAAATACCCAGAAAAGTGTCTGTCACTTGTAAAGCACTCAAAAAATTATTAGCAGTAAATTGGATATTATTAAAATTTCTGAATTGTAGAATACCTTCTGTGTGTTTATAAAATAATACTGAATAGCAATTTCTGAAGTTGTAGTCAAAACTCTAGAAATTCTTTGTCCCCCACTGGTGCAAGTAGCATATGGCTGCAACCACACAAGCCAAATGAATTGGATATTTGGTTGCAAAGCTTTTATAAACTATGAGTTTATGGTGGAGCATACCTCTGGGGAAGCACATTTTCTGCCAATCTAAAAGGAGCAGTTTGTCAAAAGTTGCATCTATTCAGAAGAGGGGCTGACAGTCATTTTTACACTTTGAGAAAGTAACAGCAGATTATTTAGTACTTGTGGCAGCTAATGAAAGTGTGGTGCTGCTCAGAGCCCTCTTGGAGAAAACCAGCTGCCAGCAGTGTGGTTAGCTGACAACGTTCAGCTACTGTACCACAGGATCTGCTGTGGCAGCATTTATTTCAAGGCCAGGCTCCCCAACCAACAACTAAGCACCAAAGGGGTGTAGAGCTAACTGGGCCAGTCCTCCCTAACCTGGGACTTCTATAATGAACATTCTGTACTCAGAGGTGCCCTGTTGGTGAGGCTGAGCTTTTTCTTAAAGCCAGAGCAGTTTGATGCTTTTTCTATGCAATGTTCTCTCCTCTTTCTCCCTTTAAAGTGACAGGCTGTGTCACAGTCTGCAGGCTCATCCTATCTACGCTTGCTCTCTTTCCCCTTTGTCCATCACAGACATTCCCCTAAAAAATCTTTTACATTTTTAATTCTGTCTTACAGTCTGCTTCCTGCAGGATGTTAATTGACTCAGGATAAAATCCAGACGAGATTGTGAAGAAGGGAGGAGTTGAAGGAGGGAAACGCTCTCCCTGGGAGATGAAAAGAGACCAATACAAAAAACTATAGTTTTCTCTAAATAAGGCTGTAAGTATTTTAATTGGAGAGAGTAGAGGTATTTATAAGGAAAAGAAAATCCACTGATGAGGAAGTTAAGATGAACATATTAGAAAAGGAAAGCAAGAGTAAGTAAACTAAGTGTCTGACTATGTATGAAGAGGTGATTTTGAGAGCCTTGAAGGAGGATTAGGTCAGAAAAGGAGCGAGTGTGGTCAGCTGAAACAAGAAGGCAGAAGAATTGGACAAAAGAATAATAATAACTTGAGGCAACTGGGTGGGGGGAAGGGTATTGAATAGAGAGTGCTATAGAGAATGACTACTCCTGCATGGCTTAAAGCCATTATAAAAATAAGGGCAGGACGAAGTGGTGCACACCTGTAACCTTAGCCCTTTGGGATGCTGAGGTGGGCAGAGTGCTGGAGCCCAAACTTTGAAACAAGCCTGGGCAACATGGCGAAACTCCATTTCTATGAAAAATACAAAAAAATCAGCCAAGCGTGGTGGTGCTGCACCTGTAGTCCCAGTTATTTGTGAGGCTCAGGTGGGAGAATTGCTTGAGCCTGGGAGGTCAAGGCTGCAGTGAGCTAAGATCACACCACTGCACTCCAGCCTGAGAGACAGAATGAGACCCTGTCTCAAAAAACTAAAAATTAAAACTAAACTAAAATAAAACACTTATGGAAAGGAAAAAAATTGCCATCAGCACTTCAAGCACTGTAATAGACCTCAACCATGGGTAGGAAGCATATAGAAGGTGGGCAACTTTGTCCTGCAGTAGGGCAATATTTTACAATTCTATTTCTTCTTCTGAGAGCTGTGTTTGACCCTCCATTTCTTACAGTTTAAAATGTTATGAAATTCAAGGTTGCAGAGTCTAATAAATACACACATGGAACAGGAAACACTGAGGCAATTGTATAGTCCCGGACCTTGACTTCTCAACAGGGCGGATATTCAACAATAAAAAGATTCAGGGGATCAATGATATCTATTTTTGCCAGATAGCGCCACATCAAATAAAAACAATGTATTTCTTTAAGTAGGAAGTTTTGTGCTGTGAAGTAGATATTAATTAAGTTATCTAGCACCTGCCTTTGAGGTGGTACATTGCCAATGTATGAGACAGGGAAGAAGGTGAATGACCAATGATGAGTTATAGAACAATTTGAACCATTTTCTTTCATTGCTACTAAATGAAAATCATGCTACAGAACCTATCTCTCTTCCTCTTTCTCAGTTTCCACCTCTTCCCTCCTCACAAGTTAATTAACATTTGATACTACCTTACAATATATAAACTCTTCTCACACAAATCATCTCATTTATTCCTCAGTATAATGTAGGTGTTTGTCATTGTCATTCTCTTTGACAGTTTTCTTAACTGAAGCTCAGAAAAGTTATATAATATTTCTCAATCAATATCAACCAGTGGACAGATTGAGGGCCCAGAGTAAGAATCTGGGATTCTAAAACCTATACTCCTCAGAGCATCAACTAACTAACTGGGGAGGGAAGAATGAGATGATACTGATGTTAGAGTATTGGCTCATCAATTCACTTCAAATGAGAGTAAAAGTGACAGATTATAAAATTAACTGACAATGGATAGCCAAGCATCTAACTGCTAAAGAAAAAAAAAAAAATAAATAATTATAGTTAAAAATTATATAATTTTAAGCAAATAAGATTCCTTGGAGATCACCTAATCCAACTTTTCAATTTTCCAGATGAGGAAAAATAACTAAATACTAATTCAGAAATATTCCCTAGAAATCACTGAATATGAGAAAAATTAGGTTTAAGAACTTGTCCCTAGGAGGAAAAATAGTTATTTAAACCAAAACTGGTAAGAAATTCCTGAAGAGAGTAGAGTAATTTACATCAGAGGGAAAATAAGTCTCTCCTGTGCTCCTTTATACTAACAGGATTGGACGAGGAAGGAATAGAAACGGACACTTGCACCTTACCAAAACTAAACCAGGAAGAGGTTGAAACCCTGAATAGACCAATAACAAGGGCTGAAATTGAGGCAGCAATTACAGCCTCCCAATCAAAAAAAGTCCAGGTCCAGACAGGTTCACAGACAAATTCTACCAGATATGCAAAGAGGAGCTGGTACCAATCATTCTGAAACTATTCAAAACCATACAAAAAGAGGGAATCTTCCCAAATTCATTTTTCGAGACCAACATCAACCTGATGCCAAAACCTGGCAGAGAATCAACAAAAAGAGAAAATAATATCCATGATGGACATAGATGCAAAAATCTTCAATAAAATACTGGCAAACCAATTGCAACAGTACATCAAAAAGCTTATCCATCATGATCAAGTAAGCTTCATCCCAGGGATGCAAGGCTGGTTCAACATATGCTAGTCTATAAACATAATCCACCACATAAACAGAACCAAAGACAAAAATCACATGATTATCTCAATAGATGCAGAGAAGGCTTTGACAAAATTAAACAGCTCTTTATGCTAAAAACTTTCAATAAACTAGGTATCCCTGGAACTTATCACAAAATAATAAAAGCTATTTATGACAAACCCACTGCCAATATCATACTGAACGGGCAAGAACTGGAAGCACTCCCTTTGAAATCTGGCACTAGATGAGCATGCGCTCTCTCTCCACTCTTGTTCAATATAGTTTTGGAAGTTTTAGCCAGAAAAATTAGGCAAGAAAAAGAAATAAAGGGCATTAAATTAGGAAAGGAGGAAGTCAAATTGTCTCTATTTGCAAATGACATAATTGTATATTTACAAGACCCACTATCTCAGCCCAAACTCTCTTGAAGAGGATAAGCAACTTCATCAAAGCCTCAGGATACAAAATCAATGTGTAGAAATCACAAGCATTCCTATACACCAATAACAGACAAACAGAGAGCCGAGTCATGAGTGAACATCCCTTCACAATTGCTACAAGGAAAATAAAATACCTAGGAATACAACTAACAAAAGAGGTAAAGGATCTCTTCAAGGGTAACTACAAACCACTGCTCAAGGAAATAAGAGAGGACACAAACAGATGGAAAAACATTCCATGCTCACAGTTAGGAAGAATCAATATTGTGAAAATGGCCATACTACCCAAAGTAATTTATAGATTCAATGCTATTCCCATCAAGCTACCATTGACCTTTTTCACAGAACTGGAAAAAAACACTTTAAACTTCATGTGGAACCCAAAGAGAGCCCACATAGCAAAGAGAACACTAAGCAAAAAGAACAAAGCTGGTGGCATCACACTGCCAGACTTCAAGCTATACTGCAAGGCAACAGTAATCAAAACAGCATGGTACTGGTACCAAAACAGAGACATAGACCAATAGAACAGAACAGAGGTCTCTGGAGAAACACCACCATCTGATCTTTGACAGATCTACAACCATCTGATCTTGACAAACCTGACAAAAACAAGCAATGAGGAAACGATCCCGTTTAATAAATGATGTTGGGAAAATTGGCCAGTAATGTGCACAAAGCAGAGACTGAACCCCTTCCTGACATCTTAAACTAAAATTAACTCCAGATGGATTAAGGACTTAAACATAAAACCTAACACCATAAAAACCCTAGAAGAAAACCTAGACAAAACCATTCAGGACATAGGCATAGGCAAGGACTTCATGAATAAAACACCAAAAGCAATGGCAACAAAAGCCAAAATAGACAAATGGGATCTAATTAAACTCCAGAGCTTCTGTACAGCAAAAGAAGCAATCATTAGAGTAAACCTGCAACCAACAGAATGGGAAAAAATTTCTGCAATCTACCTGTCAGCTAATACCCAGAATCTACAAAGGGCAAAGAACTGAAACAGATTTATAAGAAAAACAAACAAACAAACCCATTCAAAAGTGGGCAAAGGATATAAACAGACACTTTTCAAAAAAGATAAATATGCGGCCAAGAAACATATGAAAAAATGCTCATGATCATTGTTCATTAGATAAATGCAAATCAAAATCACACTGAGATACCATCTCATGCCAGTTAGAATGGTGATCATTAAAAAATCTGGAGACAACAGATGCTGGAGAGGATATGGAGAAGTGGGATAATTTTTACACTGTTGATGGGATAATTTTACACTGTTGGTAAATTAGTTCAACCATTATGGGAGACAGTGTGGCAATTCCTCAAGGATTTAGAACATGAAATACCATTTGACTCAGCAATCCCATTACTGGGTATATACTCAAAGGACTATAAATTATTCTATTATAAAGATACATGCACACACATGTTCATCATGGCACTGTTTACAATGTCAATCAATGATAGACTGGGCAAAGAAAATGTGGCACATATACACAGTGGAATACTATGCAGCCATAAAAAACAATGAGTTGTGTCCTATGTAGAGACATGGATGAACCTAGAAAACAACATTCTCAGCAAACTGACACAAGAACAGAAAATCAAACACCACATGTTCTCACTCATAGGTGGGTGATGAACAATAAGAACACTTGGACACAAAGAGGGGAGCATCACACACTGGGGTCCGTTGTAGGGGGTACTACAGGAGGGATAGCAGGAGGGAGGGTGGGGGAGGGAAAATGTGGGGAGAAATGTCAGGTATAGGTGACTGGGGGATGGTGGCAACAAACCACCTTGCCATGAATATACTTATGCAACATAATCTGCACATGTACTCCAGAATCTAAAGTACAATAAATAAATAAATTAAAAAATATATATTAAGGCCTCTTTGAGTTGATAGCAGTTAAAACAGTGATTTCAGGCCAGGTGCAGTGGCTCATGCCTGTAATCCCTGCATTTTGGGAGGCAGAGGTGGGTGGGTCACCTGAGGTCAGGAGTTCAAGACAAGACTGACCAACATGGCAAAACTCCATCTATACTAAAAATACAAAATTAGCTGGGTGTGGTGGCCCACAGATGTTATCCCAACCACCTGGGAGGCTGAAGGAGGAGAATTGCTTGAATCTGGGAAGTGGAGGTTGCAGTGAGCCAAGATTGTGCCATTGCACTCTGACCTAGGTTACAAGAGCAAAACTTCATCTCAAAACAAGAACAACAAAACCCAGTGATTCTAAGGAAGGAGGTCAATGGAAGTCTGACAAAAATGGGGTAAAAATAGGAACCTGGAATCCATGACACTATTTACTCAAGCCAACTGTGTCTTTGTAAAAGTGAAACTTGGCTAGGTGAGAAGAGCAAGATGACTTAAATGAATCTGCAAAATAAAGGGAAGAAATGGGGAATGGATGCAGAAGACTGAGAGCAGAAATTCCAAAAGCAAGGCCACAAGTAAAGTCTTAAGGGAGAGACAGAAGTAAAGCAATGTGCTGGGAGGCTGTAATATGTGATGTAAAGTAGGGGGTAAGAAAATGATGTTCAATATTCAGGTTTCAGTTGTTTGCACAGATGTTATATGAATTGCTTCTGCTGGAGCATCTAGCTCTACAATAGCATCTGCTAAACACACAAGCCTGTGAGTGGTGCTTGGGGAAATCTAGGGGAACGGGCTATACTATTGATGTGGCTTATCCTGGCAGAAGGGGAAAAGTATTGCTGCATGTGACACCCAAGAGATTAAAGAATCCAGTAGGTTTAGGAAGTGAAGATAGAATGAACAGTGGTTTCTTAAGTCCCCAGCATTCTGGACACTTCCTGTGGGCACAGGTGAAGCCTGTCCAGCAATCTTGGGTCAACCTCTGGGATTTCCAGATAATGTGACTTGGTACATTGGAGCTCATTTTATTTACACACCAAAAGACATCATGACCTTAGCTGACATCTGGATTTTAGAAAAAGATTACATGTTTCAGAGGTTGTGGCTGCTGTTATTTTTCCTACTCTAAGAAATTCTGTGATTTTCATTTAAATGATGAGGATGGATTAAAGCAAAAGGGCCAAAGTTTAAACTTTTCTAGAGTCCCTTCCATGCATGCTAGGCAATACAAGTATACATATTATTTTTACAACACTTTGTAAGAATGTATCCTTGTTTTAGAGGCAATAAAATGGGCTCCGAGAGGGTAAGTAAGATATCTATCTGAAAAAGCATAGATTTTAACACACTCTGCCTAACTACAAAGTCTATACCTTTTCCATTAAGCCACATTTCCTACCATGTTGAAAATCTGTATATTCATATGTTAAGTCTTCACAGATGTAAACAGAATCAGCATGAATTCACTAAGCACATTCTTATAAATAATACAGGACTCCAAAGCCTCAGCAGATGGAAACATTTCAGAGTATTTTTGGGAAAAAGGATATGGTGTATTAGGTATTATGAATAGAGATAGACTCAGTAATTATAATGTGAGACCGATGTTATGTACCTTGTACATACTTTTTTTCAAGTACTCATGACACAGTGTTGAAATGAATGGTTTTCTATTGTTTTCCCTACCAAACTATAAATTCTGTGTGGGAAGACTTATGTTGGCACACAGTAGGTGTTTGATACAATTTGAATAAACAAGAATATGGTAATAATAAGTGATAAAAATTATATTTGCTGCCTACACTGTATTCTTATTTTAGATTTATGATATCATTATCTTTTGGATTTTTACGCAATAATTTAGATATTTTCTGTAACCTTTCTACACTTTCCAAGCTTCAAGTCCTTTAAATTTATAATTAGATTTCAATGTTTTTGTCTCTAATATGGTTTAAGCTTCTAATATGGTTTAAATGTATTACACTGAATTGTCAATAACAGACCATTAGAATGTTTACTTTTGCATAATGATTACATGTATCTTAATTCTTTGGCAAATACATAATCAAGAAAAATGTAACTTGTATAATCTCATTAACAGTGTTTTAGTCACCTAATTAAACAATTTCCATATAAATAAAAGCATTCACTTTATGCATGAGCAAGATAAAATGATCAGAATACAAGTTAGTATGTAAAGATAACATAATAAATATAGTCCAAGGTCTCAACTTACACAATTTGCTTCCTAGCCAAAAGTTATGTTTGATGTTCAATAGCAACAATTTCCAGTTTTATTGCCCCAAGTGATAATAAGCAGGCTATTCATATGAGAATTAGAGATCCTGGAAAACTTTTGTCTTTGGGGTTACTCCTATTCCATAATCTCTATTTTGATACTAAAAAAAATACTAATTTAAGGTCTTATAACACTGTAAGTAGTAATAATCACCTATATCACAGAGTGTTGCTTGTACTGGGAGGATAAGAAAGAAATGGACTCTTCCACCCCACACACCCCTCCTAATTTCAGGAAGGTGATTCCCCCGCCTAATTTCACGTTAAATAACATTTATTCATTAGGTACCTCATGTGTTGGATTTTCTGCTAGTAATTTGGGATAAACACTTTGTATGGTATTAAATTGTCAGGAGCTGAAAGCCAAATCTCACATCAGAAAAATATACTTAGTTATCTAGTTTAAGTACCTCATTTTTAAAGAAAATTTCAATGGCTATACTTTACTGTGAATATACTATGCTTGGCATTAATACATTTCTTTGTTCACATAATGGTTCCTGGAAATTTAATTCTAGGGTTTCTTAGTGGCATCATAAATTAAGAATAGGCCATATTCTTAATTTTAGCAATAGGAAAAAATAATATGGCTTATTCTTAACTTTAGCAGCCAAACCTTTAGTATATTTGAGGCATCTCATATCTTTTCTGTAACATATGAGCACACACACACACATACAAACACACCTGTATGTATATCAGTCTCACAAAGCTTTGACACAATAGCATACAAAACTTTGAGAACAAATTAGTATTACTCAACAACTCAGAGCTTGTAAAACAAAAAGAAGACAAAGGCAATCTCAATTCCTTTTCACACTAAAATTAACTCCAGATGGATTAAAGACTTAAACATAAGACCTGACACCATAAAAACCCTAGAAGAAAATCTAGGCCAAACCATTCAGGACATAGGAGTAGGCAAGGACTTCATGAACAAAACACCAAAAGCATTGGCAACAAAAGCCAAAATAGACAAATGGGACCTAATCAAACTCCACAGCTTCTGCATGGCAAAAGAAACAGTCACTAGAGTGAATCGGCAACCATCAGAATGGGAAAAAATCTTTGCAGTTTATGCATATGACAAAGGGCTGATATCCAGAATTTACAAAGAACTCAAACAGATTTACAGGAAAAAAACAAACAAGTCCATTCAAAAATGGGCAAAGGATATGAACAGACACTTTACAAAAGAAGACATACATGAGGCCAACAAACACATGAAAAAATGCTCATCATCACTGGTCATTAGAGAGATGCAAATCAAAACCACATTGAGATACCATCTCACTCCAGTTAGAATGGTGATCATTAAAAAATCTGGAGACAGCAGATGCCGGAGAGGATGTGGAGAAATAGGAACACTCTTACACTGTTGGTGGGAATGTAAATTAGTTCAACCATTGTGGAAGACAGTGTGGCGATTCCTCAAGGACCTAGAAATAGAAATTCCATTTGACCCAGCAATCCCATTACTGGGTATATATCCAAAGGACTATAAATCGTTCTACTATAAGTACACATGCACACAAATGTTCACTGCAGCACTGTTTACAATAGCAAAGACCTGGAACCAACCCAAATGCCCATCGATGATAGACTGGACTGGGAAAATGTGGCACATATACACCATGGAATATTATGCAGCAATCAAAAATGATGAGTTTGTGTCCTTTGTAAGGACATGGATGAATCTGGAGAACATCATTCTCAGCAAACTGACACAAGAACAGAATACCACATATTCTCACTCATAGGCGGGTGAGAAAAATGAGAACACATGGACACAGGGAGGGGGTCTACTACACACTGGGGTCTATTGGGGGGAATGGGGGAGGGACAGCGGGGGTGGCTGGGGAGGGATAGCCTGGGGATAAATTCCAAGTGTGGGTGAAGGGGAGGAAGGCAGCAAAACACACTGCCATGTGTGTACCTATGCAACTATCATGCAAGTTCTGCACATGTACCACAAAACCTATAATGCAATAAAAATTAAAAAAATAAAAAAAAAGAAGTTTGTCTTTCTATGCATTAGAACATACAGAAGAAGTATACAGAGTAGTGAATATAAGCTTGATTCCTGATTAGTATTCATAAAATTCTAAATTATCTGATTAGACAACAATGGTAATATCACTCTTAACAATGAAAGCATAAATGGACTTTCAAGATACAAGAGGCTTTAGGGAGTTTTAAAATCAATGATGCTGTAATACTTTTGCAGGTAATCTTTAAGTAGCTCCTAACACAATGGGGACAATATATGATCAATATTAATGAACAACTGAATTCAGCAGCATGCTTTCCAGGCATTTTTTATGCAAGCTCATATGAGTATGTCAACAAGATTAATTGCTCCCAAAAGCAGATCTATATGGTTTGCTATTTTTCTGCATCTATCTCCTCACAATTCCAACAGTAGAGTTGAAGTCTGTTCCATATGTGTAATATTATTAGCTTCTCATCCATTTAGAGACTATGCCCCAAATCATGAATAACTTATAGTACATAAGCAGATTATTAGAAAGTAAATAGAGTAACATTCTCCTGTGATAATATGTATTAAGCTTTGGTCAATTAAAAAAATACAGCCCCAAAACATTGACAGTTAGATACCAAAGTAAATGTACATTTTATGTAGTAAGAAAATGCCAAGAAGGCATTGTAATAGCATAGTTTTTACTAGTTGTTTACTAGTAGAAAAAAATAAGAATAGTTATGACCCCAAATTTCACCCTGAATTCTGATCTGAAAAACACATCAAAGTTAACTTATGGTCTTGCCTTTACATTTAATTTTTTTTTTTTTTTTTTTTTTTTTTTTTTAGCATTTTGACAGTTGCCATTTAGAGCCACTGTAACTCTATTTTAAAACCAGTTGAAAAGAAAGAAATTATTCTGGGAATGCTCACATGATTGACATTTACAAACTAGTTTTTAAACACTAGGTGTTGCTTCTCCTCCCGCTCCTTTTTCTTCTTCTTTGTACTTTTCCTCTTTTGTGAATGTAAATGTGCAAAATTCAGCTGTTTGAGGATAAAAATCATTGTTGAGTATTTTGAATATGAAGAAAGAGGTGAACTATTCTATGATAGAATCTCAAACTTCCATTGTAGTGGGGAATCAGCAAATTTAATATGTTTTTCATTAAACAAAAAAGCATTTGGATAGATTATAAAAACGGAAATCTGAAGATAAATAGATTTTTTTCCTCCTCAAATCCTGTTGACAAACTTTCTCCTCTAGAATTAATACTGGACTATCTTTATACACATCTGTCTTTAAGAAGGCACTGAGATGATCAGTGAGATGCTGTAGAGGTCCTTTTCATTGTTTACAGTCCTAGGCTTATGTAAAAAAGTACCATAAACTTGGTAGCTTAAAACAACAGAATTTTACTCTTTCAGAGTTCTAGGGGCTAGAAGTCTGAAATCAAGGTATCAACAGAGCCACACTCCCTCTGAAGGCTCTAGAAAAAATTCCTTTCTTGCCTCTTCCAGATTCTGGTGGCTCCTGGCATTTTTGGCTTATAGCAGCATAACATGAATCCCTGCCTATGTTCACAGGCCTTCTTCTAATTGTTTCTCTCCTCTTCTTATAAGAACCCACCATAAATCCAATATGACTTTATCTTTAGATCCTGAACAATTTTTATCCACAAAGGCCCTATGATGGGCTAAGCTGTCTCCCCACCCCAAAATTTATATGTTGAAGCCCTAATCTCTAAGACGTTGGAATGTGACTATATTTGGAGATAGGACTTTTTTGAAGAGATAATTAAGGTTAAATGAGGTCACATGAGTGGGCCTTATTCCAATCTGACTGGTGTCCTTATAGGAATAGGGCATTTGAACACACAAAAGAGACACCACTGATTCTGCCACACAGAGAAAAAGCCAAGTGAAGACACACCAAGAAGGCAACTATTTGCAAGCCAAGGAGAAAGGCCTCAGAAGAAACCAAACCTCCAGAGCCTCCAGAACTGTGAAAAAAGAAATTTCTGTTGTTTGAGCTACCCAGCCTGTGATATTTTATAATGGAAACCCTAGCAAACTAATACTCTGTTTACAAATAAAATTGTATTCAGGATTCCTGATATACATGAATTGGGAGTAGGGAGCACTATTTAACCCAACTTATGGTTCTTGTGTAGTTGTTTTGTTATAGCATTGGAGTCGATTAAGTAAACCAGAGTTTTATGTATTAGAATCAGCTGTATTAAAAAGCACTCATATTATCAATAATTAAAATTTTAGCTGAATTAATTTTATTTGGTTTTCATCACATAGTGATGAGTAGGCTTTGATAGTGTTGAAGATCTGGAGAGCAGTCTAAATTTGGGAAAGTAAATAGGTAGAATCCAGAACTGGGTACTCAGGGGGCAAAAAGGAGAGCCTGGCACTGCATGATAGGAAGAAGCATTAAAAAAGGAGAAAGATTTCCTGGGGTGATCTTCATCCACTTAAACTATTGTTTACGGTTGGGTTTGCTGATGTCAGTATGTTTTTCAGGCACTCAGAAACTTTCTGAGAAAATCTTTATATATATTAATTCCACAAACATATGCAATCATTGTAGCACAGTAGTTGATATCTCCTTTTCTCCAATGAATAAATACCTTATTAAAGTCATATCAGTATGACTTTAAAGAAAATTAGTAACAGATCTTACCAAAAAGATCTATCATTTTACTAAGTGGTAACTATTGCTAGAGCTATACTTTGTTAAGAAGCAGTCTCCCATTCTTTCACCTGTCCATTCATCTTGCACACTGCTGCAAAAACAACCTCCCTAAACCACTACTTGCATAATGGAAATTCTCAGTTCAGAATGTTTTATTACTCAAACAGAACTCTATATCAATACTCTGTAGTCATTCTGCACAAGCATTCTTTAATCTTCAAAACATGCTGTCTACTTTTGGACATCTTTTAGTTGGCCAATAATATTTGCTGAGTGTGTGATGCTATTGCTTACGTAAAATTATTAAGTGAACATAAGACAAAAGCAGTGTTTCCCTTGTTTTTCTTTCAAAGACTAAGGAAACTAAAGCTCACATAATATGCTTAATAATAATAAAGCTAGTATACAGTAACCTTTTGTGAATTAGTGAATACTATACAAAATTATGTCGTTATCATTTTTGAATTTAGTAACATAAGGCCCAGGTGCCCTTTGAAATCTTTGCCCAATGGGATAAACATAAACACTACTATAATGTAAGAGAATCATGGATGGCAAAACTATGAGCCATGTGGATAATCGACAGATTTTTATTTTTCCTGATGTCCTCTAGAATAACAGTAATGATTTCCATGCAACATTTCTTGTAAAACTTTAGAAAGCATACATGTAATCCAACATAATTTATAAAACACACATCAAATAATTTTTCTTAATCTAAGAAACTCCTTAAAACGTCTGTCTTTTCAATAAATAACTAAGATCAGAGCAGAACTGCAGGAGACAGAGACACAAAAAAACCCTTCAAAAAATCAATAAATCCAGGAGCTGTTTTTTTGAGATCAACAAAATAGCTAGACTAATAAAAAAGAAAAGAGAGAAGAATCAAATAGATGCAATAAAAATGATAAAGAGGAGGTCACCACCGATTACTCGGAAATACAAGCTACTATCAGAGACTACTACAAACAACTCTGTGCACATAAACCAGTAAATCTGGAAGAAATGGATAAATTGCTGGACACTTGCACACTCCTAAGACTAAGCCAAGAAGAAGTTGAAACCCTGAATAGACCAATAGCAAGGTCTGAAGTTGAGGCAGCAATTAATAGCCTACCAACCAAAAAAAGTCCACATCCAGATGGGTTCAGAGCTGAATTCTACCAGACATACAAAGAGGAGCTGGTACTAATCACTCTGAAACTATTCCAAACAATACAAAAAGAGGGAATCCTCCCTAATTCTTCCTATGAGACCAACATCATCCCAATACCAAAATCTGCCAGAGACACAACTAAAAAAGAAAACTACAGGCCAATATCCATGATGAACATTGATGCAAAATTCTTCAATAAAATACTGTTAAAACTGAATCCAACAGCACATCAAAAAGCTTATCCATCACGCTCAAGTAGGCTTCATCCTGGGGATGAAAGGCTGGTTAACTTATGCAAATCTATAAATGTAATTCACAACATAAACATAATCAAAGATAAAAACCACATGATTATCTCAATAGATGCAGAGAAGGCATTTGACAAAATTCGACAGCCCTTTATGCTAAAAACTCTCAATAAACTAGGTATCCATGGAACTTACCTCAAAACAATAAAAGCTGTTTACAACAAACCCACAATAATAAAAGCTATTTACAACAAATTTACTGAATGGGCAAAAATTAGAAGCATTCCCTTTAAAAACTGGCACTAGACAAGGATGCCCTCTCTCACCACTCCTATTCAATGTAGTATTGGAAGTTCTAGCCAGAGCAATTAGGCAAGAAAAATAAATAAAGGGCATTCAATCAGGAAAAGAAGAAGTCAAATTGTCCCTATTTGCAGATGACATGATCGTATATTTAGAAGACCCCATAGTCTCAGCCCAAAACCTCCTTAAGCTGATAAGCAACTTTGGCAAAGTCTCAGGATATAAAATCAATGTGCAGAAATCACAAGCATTTCTATATACCAATAACAGACAAACAGAGAGCCAAATCATGAGCAAACTCCCAATCACAATTGCTACAAAGAGAATAAAATACCTAGGAATACAACTAACAAAAGAGGTAAAGGATCTCTTCAAGGAGAACTGCAAACCGCTGCTCAAGGAAATAAGAGAGGACACAAAAAGATGGAAAAACATTCCATGCTCATGGTTAGGAAGAATCAATATTGTGAAAATGGCCATACTACCCAAAGTAATTTATAGATTCAATGCTATTCCCATCAAGCTACCATTGACCTTTTTCACAGAACTGGAAAAAAAAAAACACTTTAAACTTTGTACAGAATCAAAAGAGAGCCAACATAGCTAAGACAATCCTAAGCAAAAAGAACAAAGCTGGAGGCATCACGCTACCTGAATTCAAACTATACTACAGGGCAACATTAATCAAAACAGCATGGTACTGGTACCAAAACGGAGATATAGACCAAAGGAACAGAACAGAGGTATCAGAAGCAACACCACACATCTACAACCATCTGATCTTTGACAAACCAGACAAAAATAAGCAATGGGGAAAGGATTCCCTGTTTAATAAATGGTGTTAGGAAAACTGACTAGCCATATGCAGGAAGCTGAAACTGGACCCCTTCCTTATACCTTATACAAAAAATAACTCCAGATGGATTAAAGATTTAAACATAAGGACTAACACCATAAAAACCCTAGAAGAAAATCTAGGCAAACTATTCATGACGTAGGCACAGGCAAGGATTTCATGAATAAAACATCAAAAGCAATGGCAACAAAAGCCAAAATGGACAAATACTACCTAACTAAAGTTATGAGCTTCTGCACAGCAAAAGAGACAATCATTAGAGTAAACTGGCAACCAACAGAATGGGAAAAAATTTTTGCAATCTACCCATCAGTCAAAGGGCTAATATCCTGAATCTACAAAGAACTAAAGCAGATTTACAAGAAAAAAACAAACCCATCTAAAAGTGGGCAAAGGATATGAACAGATACTTTTCTTTTTTTTTTTTTTTTGAGACGGAGTTTTACTTTTGTTACCCAGGCTGGAGAGCAATGGCATGATCTTGGCTCACCGCAACCTCTGCCTCCTAGGTTCAGGCAATTCTCCTGCCTCAGCCTCCTGAGTAGCTGGGATTACAGGCACATGCCACCATGCCCAGCTAATTTTTTTTCTGTTTTTTAGTAGAGATGGGGTTTCACCATGTTGACCAGGATGGTCTTGATCTCTTGACCTTGTGATCCACCTGCCTCAGCCTCCCAAAGTGCTGGGATTACAGGCGTGAACCACCATGCCCGGCCTATGAACAGACACTTTTCAAAAAAAAATATGAGGCCAACAAACATGAAAAAATGCTCATGATCATTGGAGAAATGCATATCAAAACCACATTGAGATACCGTCTCACACCAGTTAGAATGGCGATCATTAAAATATCTGGAGACAAGAGATGTTGGAGAGGATGTGGAAAAATGGAATAGTTTTACACTGTTGGTGGGAGTATAAATTAGTTCAACCAATATGGAAGACAGTGTGGCAATTCCTCAAGGATCTAGAAAACAGAAATATCATTTGACCCAACAATCGCATTACTGGGTATATACCCAAAAGACTGTAAATTGTTCTATCATAGAGACACATTCACACGTAAGTTCATTGTGGCGCTGTTATGACAGCAAAGACCTGGAACCAACCCAAATGCCCATCAATGATAGACTGGACAAAAAAATGTAGCATATATACACCATGGAATATTATGCAGCCATGAAAAATTATGAGTTCATGTCCTTTGTAGAGACATGGATAAACCTAGAAACCATCATTCTCAGCAAACTGACACAAGAACAGAAAACCAAACACCACATTTTCACTCATAGGCCAGTGATGTACAACGAGAACACTTGAGCACAGGAAACGGAACAACACTCACAGGGCTAGGTGGGGGCAGAGAGGGGAGGGGGGACAGCTGTGGAGGGCAGGGAGGATAGGGAGGGATAACACCAGGAGAAATGCCTGATGTAGGTGACTGGACGGTGGGAATGGAGACAGCAAATCACCGTGTCAAGTGTGTACCTATGCAACAATCCTGCAGGATGCAGGACGTGCACATGTACGCCAGAGCCCAGGTACAATTAAAAAACAAAACAAAACAAAAACCAAAAAAGCAAGTCTGTCTTTTTAGATCAGGGAGGTATTTCCAAACTAAATCCTGCAAATCACTTTTTTAAAGAAGTGTATCTATCAGAAGTCTCAAGCCATTCATTGCACAATACAATTAAAGTTTGAGAATACATATCAGCTTGCAGTACAAAGCACTAAGATATCACTCAGGTTTGTCATTTGCTACCATAGTTTGTTTCATTTTCTACAGATCAATGAGCCAGGGCATAAGTTAAAGGCAAAGCAGATAAAATATATACATATACAGCAAATATCGGAGCCCACATTTCAGGAGCATCAAGCAATCTCACCATTTCCATAGTGTGTCTAAGCAACTACAAAAATCGTGCGTTCTTCATCAATCTTTCTCCGACAGCACTTCACCTTTATCAGGTTCCTACTCAACTTGCTGCCTATACTGCATGATTAGCATCCCACTTATCATTGCTTCATCTTCTAATTATTCCATGGATCTCCTTTGCTTCCCTCACACAATTCTAAATTGGTTTTGCATAGAAACCCCCACTCCTTATAATTTTGTACCTTCA
This sequence comes from Saguinus oedipus, assembly GCA_031835075.1. Lineage (NCBI taxonomy): Eukaryota > Metazoa > Chordata > Mammalia > Primates > Cebidae > Saguinus > Saguinus oedipus. Next base: position 147,520,675 of record CM063170.1, read on the forward strand.
TAATCCATAATGAAAAGCTAAATCCTTTGATATTGCTTCATAAATGTGTGATGATTGACTTAAAATTATTACTAATTTTAAGAATGTTAGCATATAACCCAAACTGTAAATCATAATCTGTAACAAAAACCTGGAAATTTAGAGATTAGATATAAATATCTGTGGCCCTTTTTCACTTACACTAGCAAGTTTTAATAACTCAATGTTAAGCCTGTGGCCAAGCCTAATTTTCTTTGTTGAATGTTGTAGCAATCTGAAACATTTCAGATTGTAGATAATCTTATAATTATAAGCAAAGTGTGTTAAAAATGAGTACACTATTTCCACAAAGCTACAGTTCTTTCTCTTAAAATACAGCACAGTGATTTTGATCTTGTAGGCAGTGGCAGGAGGTGGAAGAAAGGATTTCTATTTTTACTTTTGGAATCTGTCCTCCATGACTTCCATCTTAATCATGAAGCAGAGAGATTCCTGCAGGAGATATTCCTGCTGCACTCATATGGAATGGCACCTACCTAGACTTCACAGCTGAGAACGTTGGAAGCACAGCTGGACAGGTGAGTTACTGTTTAGATTGCCTTCTCAGGTCTCACATGTGGCTTCCTTGTGGCAGATTTGAGGAGGCATAAAACAAGGCAGGCATGGATTCTGGCCAGCTGGCCATCTGTTCCTTCACCCACTGTGATAATTTGGTCTTGTAGAATTCTATTAAGTGAGCATTAAGTAATGACCATGTCAAACAGAGCACATAATGCCTGCTTCTTAATCACAGGATGAAAGCTTAAGGGATGCTTGCCCAAACACAGAAAAGGTCACCAAAGCAAACCAATAATTAAAAAAAAAAGAAAGAAAGAAAGGAACAGCATCATTGATGTAAAATGGCAACAGTTAATTTTGTTTTTATTTTTACTTTTGATCATATTGAATCCATGTCAAATCACAGAAGATCAATGTGCTACAAAGGAGCTAAGTAAATACACTGAAGTTTCTACTATCCCGTTATGCATATATCAATTATAGACAAAAAGATTTTTAAAATAAAGAAAATATGTGAGGGTCTTTATCACACTAACCTAAATTAAAGGCACTTTGAATTATAGCCATTAACATCAAGTTTTTCCAAATAGTTTCCCAGAACAACAGCAAATAGTTACTCCTTAGTCAAAATACTTTTGGTGCTGTTGTTTTAGAAAAGATAAATTGAAGTATTGTATTCTGAGAAAGCAGCTTTTCCTTCATAAACACTTAATAATTGCAAAATCGTAAGATTTTTTACTCCTTGAATGGATTTTTTTTTTAGATGGAGTTTCGCTGTTGTTACCCAGACTGGAGTGCAATGGTGTGATCTCGGCTCACCGCAACCTCCACCTCCTGGGTTCAAGCAATTCTCCTGCCTCAGCCTCCCGAGTAGCTGGGACTAAAGGCGCACACCACCATGCCCAGCTAATGGTTGTATTTTTAATAGAGACAGGGTTTCACCTTGTTGACCAGGATGGTCTCCGTCTCCTGACCTCATGATCCACCCGCCTTGGCCTCCCTTGAATGGATGTTTAATGATGCATCCAACAAACGATATTACTGGGGTGGTGTCCTAACTGATCTCTCTCTCTTATGCATCCTCCATGCTCTACACCATACAAACCTCATCTAAAATCTTCTGTTAGCTCCTATAGCCTGGTATTCCAAAGTCCATACATTTGGACTAAACTTATGTCCTCAATATTACCTCCACTGTTCACGATAATGAACCAATATGCTTCCCTTGGTTAATTTACCAATCTACCACCTAAAGATCATTTGTATTCCTAAAATTTTGCTCAAGTGACTCTGCAGCTGGAAATGCCAAATGCCTTTCTTCATCTCCTCTTTTCCTAATCTCGTTTTCCTTCCTAGACTGCCCAAAATTTCATATCAACTCTCCTCTAATGCTTTTATTCCCTTCACAAATTTTTCTATTACTCTGTTACATACGATTTTCATCCATTCATTTGTTCACCTGTTGATATAGTTATTCAGTTTGTATTCAGACCTCCTATTGTGTTCCACAGTGCTAAGTACTAGAGTTACACTGGTGAACAAAACAGGTGCACTTTCCAATCTTGTGAAACTTCAGTAAATGAGAGGACTGATTCCACACAATCACATAAAGAAATGAAATTGTAAAGAAATGTAATAATCAAATAATCACATAAGGAAATGTAAATGTCAGGAAGGAAAAGTCTTCTGTGCTTCAGTAACCTATTATAAGAGGTTTTTTGAAGAAGTGAAGCATAGACTAGAAGCTGAAAACCAAGTAAGAACTAAGGTAAGAAAGAGATGAGTATTTCATTTGTAGGTATGTGGAAAGAGAAGCAGGGCAAGAAAAAGGGCCTGTGATAAGACTAGTGTAGATAGAGCAGACACAGCAAAGATGAAGAAACAGGGACCAAACTGGGCAGCCTTCGAAGGCCATGTATTTAAGAAAATAAATAGCTTTATGGATACATTAACATATTAACATAGACTGAATTACAATTTTAAAGATAGTTTGTTTGCTATGTGGAGAATACATCAAAAGAATAATTGTAGATGAAAATAGAGTCATGAAGAGTCATCGTACTTGTCCAGGCAAAGTGTGGTAAGAAGCCTGGATTAGAGTGATGGGCTGGTAGGTATGGTTGGAAGTAGATAGATTGGATAGAGAAGGGTCGAAGAAGACTATTCTGTTTCTAGATTTCATGTGTCAGTAGATGAATGTTGGTGCCATTCACTGAAACAGCAATACCGGAAGAGGGTCTAGATTGAAAGAAAAGATCGTGAGTAAGCTTTATGGATATATTGTTCAAGAAGAGGTAAGAAGTAGGCAAAGTAGAGTGTGGCCTGGAGATATGTTAGTGTTCATGGATATAGGTGGCAATTAGTGGGTAAGGATGTAGGTGCCTACTGAAAGTTTAGAGGCAATACAAGGAAAAGAACAAAGAATCCAGGATGAAGAGTCAATTTAATAGATAGATATGGTCTAGGAAAGGCAATATCTGGAGAGGCAGGAAAAATGTTCACAGGAATGTGGTATCCTTCAGGCACTTTACTGCTTTGTGGTATTAAGGAACAACCTAACATGCACATATTTCATCATTTGGAATAGATGTTATACATTAGAAATGTGGGATTTCTTTTTTGTATTTCTTACATGACCCTGTTTTCTTACAGTACCCAACAAATACTTGCTGAATGCAAAAGTTTAGAACTTCATTAACTGAATATACTGGCAAAGTGTTTTAGGAAAAAAAATTTTAGGAGAAAATATTCTTTAAGTGGCATTATTTTATACCAAAATTCTGGTTGATCCTTTTGTTTATATAGGGAACCAGTTTCACATTTTTTTTTTTTTAAGTAAGAAGTCAAGTTGGAGAAACTGCCAATACTTATTGCTTCCAAAAGAAGTTTATTCTCTGTTTACCTAGAGAAGTAAAGGTAAAAACATGGAGAATGAAATGAGTGATATTTGGCCAAAATGAAATAAAGACCGTAAAAGAATACACTGAGGAATTATACGTGCTTTCAAATTTACCTCAAGTCTCTTTGGTTACCTTGTTTTGATTTTCATGATCTGTCTTGCTGGTGGTGCTATCAATGTTGTACTCTTATTTTTGCTGTCCTTAGAAGTCCTTCTGCTTGACTATACATCTAAAACTGATTCCGGTAAGAGCAATTTGACTAGAGGAAGCCAGTTTAAACTGCTTTACTCTTAGGATGAAGAAATCTCTGCAAAGTTTTGCCCACAGGGATAAGCTATGTGTGGAAGGAAAAACCAAAAATCCATTTAAAAATAGCATTACTCCTTGTGTAAAAATCTCCGTATGCTTCCTAGTAGGCATGAAAATATAGAGTCAATTATTTGAGAAGTCTGGAAATCTACTTAAAAAATGTGTATAACAATTTATTATCATTGCAAACCCAATTAAAAATGTCGAGCTATTGAACACAATTCATTTTCTAAACCATGAATATATTAAATGTATACAGCACAGATTTGTATTACTATAAAAATCTTTATTTCTACTTTTCTAGCATTATGCATTTAAATTTGTAAATTCCATGTTACATTAATCACATGAATATAGATGGGTAATTTTACTGTATTTCCTATAAAAGGAATCATGCCTATTGACAATTTTGTGGGAAATTTTGTTAAAGATTGACTGTAGCTCATAAAATGATAAGGCTTCCTTCATGAAAGTTATTAGGCATTTTAGATTTCCTCAGTTTGATTGAAATGATAAAAATTACACTTTAATATCACTGTCTTTGGACACTGACACTGTATTTAATACTACACAGAATAGGGTCACAGAGTCATTAAAAGAAGTGGCAGAGATCCAGGTTTCACTACACTGTGATTTAATATTTGTAGTGTTTTCATGATACAAGTAAAATATGCTGATTAAAATGATCACAATGTCACCATCTGGATGGACAAAAAAGCTGAGGTTCACATCTTCAGTACAAAATGCCTTCAGTTATTTCCACTATCTTTTCTTATTACCAATACAATTTCTATTATATGAAAGGCCATCAAAGTACAGTGAAATAATATGCAGTAGAGAAGGCTTTTGTCAATAAATATCTTAAATAATTAATTAGAGAATTTACTATAAATATTAATGAGAGAAGTTATTATGCTATTTAAATATAGTAGGTCTACACTGTTACTCTTTAAGATCAGTGTTATCAAGTATAAAAGATTTTCAGATTAACAAATAATTTACTAGAAGTCTTTGAATGTTTGTCTTCTACCTGAACAGTATGGTAAAGTTCTTAATGTGATTTTTTTAGTGATCTAATTGAAGTAGGTCATAAACAATGAAGTAAAGGGACTTAAGATGGTCTATTTTGTCTTTTAAAAAGTCAGTTATAAATGTATACACTTGGTAATTTCCGAAGAACCAGCTAAACAATATCCTTGCCTGGTCGTACAAGACATTCTACAGATGTGCTGAATTCTAATAGGAGATTGGCAAGCAGCAACGAATGACTGTAATTTGGGCTTAGAAGGATAACCATATTGTTCAAGATTAAATATCTTCTGGATGAATACTGAGGCTTGCCCCCATGACCACAGTTGGAATTCTATTATACTTGATATAATATTTTTTTAGATAAGATAATTTTGAATAAGCTTTATGTCATAAAATGTGAAGCTTCCAAATGCTCTTTGATGTATATGCTTGAGGGGAACCTGAGAAATTTCAAGGAGAAACTTAGCTCTTCTCACAGGAGCTACCTAAGCCCACCTCTGGGCTAAAAAAAAGTGCAATCTTTGATTCAGACACCTGTGCTTGTCAGACATTTCAATTTTTATAGGAGCATGACATTCCCACCTGTGCCTATGCTGCCCCTTGGAGCATGAGGGTCTATATGTATTCACCTCCCATCTAACTCATTAAGAAATGTTGTTGCCTCTACCTTCAAAATGCTGTATGGCCATAAACTCGGGAAACACAATACACTGATTTATTGACATTACTTTGCACAAAATGTTAGAAATAATTTGGGACTCTACAGCCCAAATTATGTTGCTATGATGAACATGGCAATCAGGCTTCTGCATTAGAAACTCTGATTATCAGGAACTGGCTGTTCCCTCTACCTGAGATGCTCTTCCTCTAACTCTCACCTCTACTAAACCTTTGCTCAAAATCATTTTCTCAACAATGGTTACCTAGAAATGTCCTACTTAAAATTAGAAACCATAGTCCAATCCCAATATTTCTGTTTCTCTCTTATGGTGATCTTGTTTTCTCAATGGCTTTACTGCCTTCTAACATACATGTTGTTTATTTGTCATGTGTTGTGCTGTGTGCTGTTGTTTGTTGTGGTTCACCCCTGTGTTTTGTTGTTTATTGTCTCTATCTCTTGTTACATCGATGTGAGGACATAGAACTTTGTTTTGTTCATTGATATATCCCAAGTGCCTGGTAATGATGCATTCAATACATTTTTGTTAATTAAATATATCTCTGCTAGGAATAAAACTTTAAACTTATTTAATATTGATCAAAATTTGGAATTAGTCCTTCATTATTCCAGATCAGCAGTTAGTCACATACACAGGATCGTTTCGACACATAAAAAAATGCTTTTATAGCACAGTATTTGGGTCTTATCCCACTGACCTACAAAAAAGACTAGAAAAAAAATACCACGTGTTTTTTACTGAGGAATTAAGTGCTTGCTCTGAATGCACTTATACCAAGATTGGAATGATATAGAGAAGATTAGTTTGGTTTCTACACAAGGAAGTAAGGAATTATGCTAATCGGGACCCAAGGTTCGGTGTCTCTAAATTTGAGACCAAGGATTGTTTTGTTTCTCATGAGCAATAGGTCCCACTTATTCTGTTAGACAGCTGGGTCTTATAACATCGTTTGAACATTAGCACACCAATAAGCACATGCTGTGTGCCAGGCACTGAGTGTAATAAGCAATATCAACATATAGTCAATGACTTCAAGAATCCTATGTGCCAATGGAGACTACAGACAAATCAATAGGCAACTTAAGTATTATAAAATCAGTGTCAATGTATAGTGAATACAGAGGGTTCTGGGAGGACATCAGAGGAATGCCTAATCCAATACTGGAAACTTGGGTATGACATCCTAGAGTAATTAGCATCCAAAGTTGGGTTCTACAGGACAAATAGAAGTTGGCTGTTAAGGAAGGTGAGTTAGAGCTTTTCAGACAGAGGAGGGAAGTAACAGGTATGAAGACTCAAAGTTAAGTAAAGTGTAGCTGAATTTGTAGAACTGAAAGGAACACAATATAACTGCACCATGCAAGTGAAACAGGGGAAGTGGCAGGTGAAAAAGTCAGAAAGATTTGCAAAGCCTGATTACGATAAGCTTTGCTAGCCAGATTAAGGAGTTATACTTTATCATGAAGATAAAGGAAAGGCCATTTAAGGAAGAAATAGCTGATCAAATATATATAAACTAGAAGTGTAGGATTAGCTACTTGATGGAATTAGTGGGGATAGATTTTATTTCCTCTAAATAGTATATGCCCACCTCAACAGAGGAAAGGATAGTAGGAGGTAGTATAATAGAAAAGGAAGTAGAAACATTTTAAATACAACTATGGGGCATGACGTCTGAGTAGGCAATCAGAGGACTTTTAGGTAGTGTTAATATTTAGCATTGAAGACTAAGAAACTCTAATGGTATCAATCTGTGCATAGTGTGGCATTTCTTCTGCTGTGATTAGCAGAGAAAGAGGATACCATTAATGGGAGGTTAGAGGTTTTCTAGTTGTATGTGGCTCAAGGCAAAAGAATGCAAATTTGTGCAAGAGAGTGCCTTTTATGATAGACTTCTTGGTCTTGGCTAGTAACGGAAGAGAGGTCAGCCTCTAAGTAACTGAAAGAGAAGGATTTGGAAGTCTGATATCAAAGAACAGATGTATTTAAGAAACTTAATTAAATCTGGACCTGAAAAAAAAAAGTAGTGCTGTAATGAAGTCCCATATATGCCTATATACATTAAATATTTTGTGTATACATTTATAACAAGTTTAAAAAGTCTTCAGGATTAACATACTGAGCTATTGTTCTTGACATGATCAGCATGAGTAAAGAAGAATTAGCAATGAAGTAAAATTCTCACTATGTCATCCAAGGTTATTGATGCCTTGTTTGTCTACCACCTAAAGTCCAATGACAACCAATAATTAGCACCGTAGTTTTGAAAACACTGTGTTAAGAAAAGGAAGATTCATAAGAATATGTGCCGCATGTCATGGAATTTGTAGACTATAAAATGGGGTCTTACATGGCATAAAAAATGTAAGCAGCAGATGTTTGGATCTGACCAGAACAAGAAAAGCTGTATGAGAATGTGAACTAATGAAGAAGATCCATAGCCAAAACTCTTTGAGTTTTATTGGTCACCAAAGATATTAAGGTTTCTAAGATGGAATGAGGTTGCATGCGTTACTAGATTTCCAGAATAATCAACTCCTAGCTTGCTTGATAGGAGATTAGGACCTCTGTGTAAAGAACAAATTGCAAATTTAATTGATTTTGCTTCTGAAGGTGTCTTTGTTCTGGTGGGTAGGTAATGAAATTTTCTACCTTCTTAGGATCTTTTATATTTTGAAAACAGTAGTAGCCCTTAAGAAAGAAATGTACAGCCAAATGCTGGTTCATCTTTATTAGAAGGGCCTATGCTAGGACTGTGCAAATATTTTATACCAAAACTTCACCCTAATTTCATCTTAGTTTGTTGAGTGTCATTTGTTTTTGCTTTTGTTTCCATTTTCTTTTACAGTGACATATAACTGTCTTCTTTACTAACCACTTATGGAAGCAGGATGGAAAATATTTATACCATTTTTGCATACCTTGAAGGTTTAAACATCAGCAAAGTGGTCTAACCCAAAGTGAACACCTTCTGGGTGATGGTTCTGCTTGACAATATTTTGTAATGAACTTCATCTCTTATACTGAGGTAGATTTCACTATTACCTAAAAGCAGGAAATCTGTAATGTGAGATTGGCTTAAGGTGCAGATTTCTAAGCAAGCAAGAGAAACATGGAGACTGGGATAGAGGCACAAGGCTTGGATGGAGCACCCCGACAAAGAGAAAATAATGTGAAGGGTTGAACTTTCTGCTTCCTTTATTCTGGATTAAAAAAATACAGTCATATTAAGGATCAAGTTTATTTTTTATTTGTTGTGTCACTTTTATTTCTTCTAGGTAGTCTCAAATCTCCCATAAACATTTTTGCAACACAAAACTTTCATGTCATGGGATTGAAGGGACTTTAGTGGTGGGTAGTAAAAAGAAAAACAGGCTTCTGTGTATCACAACTCAGTTGAGTTTAAAGCTCCATTAGCAGCAGCATATGGAGGAAAGCAGAAGCCTTGGAAATATTTTTTGTAACCAACTGTAAAGTTAGCAAGAGCTTATAGCCAAACTGAGAGCAACTAAAGCAAATAGTATCTAATCACTGAGGAAAAGAAGCCCTTTCCATATCTGCGAGTTTTTTTAAAAAAGTTCTAACGTATTGGTACAAGTTCCCCAGGAGAAGGATTAGTGAAACCCAGGTGACTGCAGTCAGAACTATATTCTAGGATTTATTTTCATAAGTGTATTTATTTAGGATATGAGTTATAGATATTGTCTGATTTATATATGAATTTAAAGAGATCTCTGTAAAATCTTTAAAAAGCAGAGTATTAATTTATTAATCTATCTAATGAGCTTAACTTTTCTTAAGTATCAATCATGACTATATGTAAAGAGTTTAAGCAACAAAGCATATTTGTTTCAATAAACCAAACAACATAAAAATAATTATTTTATTTATTAACCTAAGAAAATACAGCATGCTTCATCCCCAGACCTAAAGTAACACCGTGAGTTTTGAAACAAGAATCATAACAAACAAGAATCAAAAAAATAATTACCATGTCTTCTTAAATTATTACCTATCTCAAGTGATGATATTTGTTGAAGTTTCAAATTTAGCCAGGGGAGCACTGTTTTATATAACATATCCAAATTATTAAACTTGTTACATAGTTTTGTGAGATATTACATTTGTCTTAACACAACTAATTAGTCATATAATTATTTGAATACAACTGAAGCTCATTTTTAAAGAGACAAAATTTATATCAAGTCCAAACTTGGCCAATGTTAGTAAAAGACAGACATGACTACTATGTGGACATCGACAGTAAGTACAGAGTTTGTTTGGAAAGCACTGGCATAATGAGAAAGAAACTGGAAGAAATGTCTTTCTGGAGAAAGAGAGTGACAAATCTTCAAGTCCATATAATTTACACTGAAGTTTACCCTCACAGGAAAGCCTAAGAAAGTTATTTTTCAAGCAATTCCATATGGATAAGCATACTTATTTTCATAGTCATGTAAGTAAGCTAAGGTCACTCGGGCATAGGGCATGGTGAAGTCAGATGGTCTATAATATTTTAACAGGACTTTAAAAAATAATGATAAAATTTAATTTCTGGTAACTTAAATCTCAAATAAATATTTTTGAACATAAATACTTATTCACAAATATATACCACTTGCATCTTTTGAAAAAAAGTAGTTAAACAACTGGCTTATAATTCACTTCTTTTCTCTTACCAGGGGTATGATCCCAGGGAAGGAAAGAAAGGTAGGGGTATCAAATTCTTGTAAACATGCTGACAACTAAGCCTGCTACCAAATAGATGCTAGGAGGAGAATCCTTACCTATGAATGTTTTCAGTAGGATGTCTCTAGTTTAGGACTGTTTCTGGTAAATAAATCTATTTACAATCTATGAATTTGTTATATAAGCTCCATGGAAAATGTTATATAAGCTACACAGCTATATGAGACAGTTTATTACCTCAGCACTCCCTTGTATGGTTGGTAACGCATGTACCATACTTAGAGACTTCATCTGTTTTTCTGAGTCAGAAACCAAGCGTCTAATGCAAAGAAGGACTGGGCAGTTGTCCTGAATGTCCCTAAGCTCCCTAAAGTGCCTTGTTTGTGCTTCTAGAAATTATTAGTAAACTTTGATATCAGGTAAGATCTCTTATTTTTGAAAGACTGATTTGCCAGTCTAATCTCCTGAATTAGTGCAACTTTTTATAGGCCTTTCTATAAATGCTGTATACACTAAGAGTAAAAAACTTGAAATAATCCAAATTCCCAGAAGTTACAGAATGGTTAAGCCATCTACAACACAACTGAAATAGAATAGTATATTGCCAATTACATTTTTTTAAATGAAATAATTATTTACATGGTAAAATGTACATGAAATTCCATTCAGTGCGAAAGAGAGAGTACAATTCATGCTATGATTAGGTAACACGATATGTAGACAATAATAGGCATTGGAAGAAGTGCATAGATTTTAAAAACAGGATTAAGATAAATAATTGTGTTGTAACGAGTTTTAGGAAAGGAAAGGTCAACATAGGAAAGAAAAACATTGTGCTAGTCTTTGAATTCAACAGATTATAGTCATTAAGATCTCACAAATATTCCAGTTCTTAAATACACATGGTAGGACTTCACTTCTCCAACCCTTTTCAAGTTATAAGTGTCTGTGTTTTTCTTTGGCCAGTAACTCAAGAAGTAATGTGTGTCATTTCTTACATACATTTTAAGAGCCAATTCATAATTTACCATGTTTTCTTCTCACTGCTTTGGTGACTGTGGGAGCAACTTCTGAGATGTAGCCTTGTCAGCCTGAGTCCCTGGGTATCTATAATGAGCAGAGAGCCCCTACTGACTCACACTGGATATATGCTCTAAGAATTTCTGAATGTAGCTTGCTCATGAGCCATAAACAAGTTCATCTTGACCGACTCGGCAAGAAAAGGTTAATAGGAGGAACTGTTGTTAGGAACTGATGTATTCAGTTCATAACATCTTTTTAAACTCTAAAGAACTAAGCAAAGTTTGTGCAAACACGGAATTTTAGTACCATGGGATAACAGTCAGGAGTACATAGCAGGAAGAGGACCTGATAATATTGCAGACAAGAACCAAATGGGTATAGAAGGTAGTGTTCAAGAAAAGAGTGGAAATAAAAGTTATTTGGATGTTTTACACCTGACAGATACATTGTAGTAATGCCATCTATTTAGAGAGGGAATACTTGAGAGCAGAGGGGATGAGTTAAGAATATTTATTTTTGTCCTGAGGCCATTAGATGTATCTAGCTGATGGCTGAAAATGAAAGTTTGAAATTCAAAAGAGAGGTCAGGGATATATATAGAGATAGAGAGAAGAGAAGGCAGTCTCACCTGTACTATGAACTGGTAATTCTTCTAAGTCTTTTACATGTAATATCTCTTGTAATGATGATAATTTTACCATTTCACTGGAAGAAATGAGGCACTCTAAAAGGTTAAGCTACCCAGATTTGGGGGTACTATCCATAAAGGAACAAATAAAGCCTGAGAGATATTATAGAGGAAATAGACAAGGAGACAGAAAAGACTATATTCAGGGGGCAGGTAAAAGAAACAGGACACTAAATAGGAACAGACATGTTTACAGCCAAGTGACAGAGAACAGGTGCCACCGAGGCCCATGGGGAAAATATCAAGAAGTAATGGATTTTTGTACATGTTGAATGCTCCAGAGAAAACGAACTAGATTCCTCACCTCTAACTACTGAACTTTGCTTCTAAATGGACAAATTCTGAGAGGTGAAAGCTGAAAATTACTTTGTTTTTAATATATTAATATTCTTCAGGCTGTTAAACTGAACACATCTCAAAGATGAGGCATTTTATGAGCAGTACACCTCATGTTTGCCTAAATTTAAATCCAAAGAATTAAGTATCATTAGGAATACTTTAAAAATTTCTTCAGATAAAACAAAATCTCTAGCAAAGATGACCCAATAGATGTTGAGTGAACTCCTTAACAGGACTAAGTCCTACAGGTAAATTAATTCCACACGTTGCTCTCAAAAGGAACCCGAATCTCAGGGCTGATGTTGGTGTGCCAGCAGCACAAGCTCCTGGTGGGTGATAATGTTTAATAAGATGTGTGGGAACCTCTGAATAGGATGATTATTCAAGTGATCTTCAGGGAAATCCCAAATTAGAATGCACTTCAATAATTTAATTGAAAGGTCACATAGGTGAGTGACTATTATAAAATCTATAATATAATGGAAGCATTGTACTCACACAAGTGACAGTTAAGAACTTTAAGTCAAGGGCTCATCTTGTTTCTAGACTCATAATAAGACAATACTCTTTACTTTTAGAAAATGTCAACATTTCTGTAAGAAAAAATTACTACTACTTTTACATTACTTAAGAGAAAATATTTACACTTTTCCTATTAACTATCTCAGAAGAGAGGCAACGTTTTAAGTAAGGAAGGTGCATATCACATCTGTTGAAACATTCTTTTTAAAAATATTTGGAATACTATATGCTGTTGCCAATCCTTAGAAGTGATCAACAATTCTGGCAGTTACTGATTCTCTTATTAGAAAAGAGCTTTTGAATTACCTGGTTGTACCACAGGGATCTCCACTTCTGTTGTTTTGTACTTGTACTACTTTTATTCTTTTTTTTTTTTTTTTTTTTTTTGAGACGGAGTTTCGATCTTGTTACCCAGGCTGGAGTGCAATGGCGCGATCCCGGCTCACCGCAACCTCCGCCTCCTGGGTTCAGGCAATTCTCCTGCCTCAGCCTCCCGAGTGGCTGGGATTACAGGCACGCGCCACCATGCCCAGCTAATTTTTTGTATTTTTAGTAGAGACGGGGTTTCACCATGTTGACCAGGATGGTCTCGATATTTTGACCTCATGATCCACCCGCCTCGGCCTCCCAAAGTGCTGGGATTACAGGCTTGAGCCACCGTGCCCGGCCTACTTTTATTCTTAAAAAGCTAGTGAAAGCAAAACTTCAAACACAACTTCACCTAAGTGAAGAATGTTTACAGCATTTATCAGTCATTTAGTGAATCAACTTAACTGATATAATAAAAATTATTTCAAATTCTTTATTAGAAAGTTGTTACTGGTTTCCAAGCAAAAACTATGCATTTGTATGTTAGTCAAATTTACTTTTATATTCTTCAGGAAATAACGTCCACTGTACATCCCTCAAAACTAACAATATAGGACATAGCCAATTTTAAAATTAAAATATTCTGAACATTGTCTACTCTGATTATAATTAATATGGATATTATTTACTTTTCCTTTATTGTCATCAAATGTAGAAAAAAAAATAAATTTCTGCCATCAAGATCATTAACATATTTTTATAACATAGTTCCATGTCATTGATATTCAGCCTATTCTTTAATTAAAAAATTACTTCATTTTTTAAAAATTATATGTTAAAGTCTTTATGTCTATTAAACTCCTATTCTTAGTCATTATCCAGTGATTTTCCATATCTAGGTATACATACAACCTGTCCCCTCTTTTTTGCTTGAGTTCCAATTAATTCAGTTATTCAGTAGGCTCCTTATGACTATGATGTCTGTATCCTTCAAAGAGTCTTCTGCTCCACTTTGAAGTAACATATTAGTAATCTCAAAATACTTGTTAAAATTTTCTGTTATGCCCATTTACAAGCATAAGTTAATTGGTCCAAGACCAATATTAAGAAAAGAAGTCTGCATGACCTAAAAACAAAATGTTGCTTCTGTATAATTTTTAAATATAATGTTTCCAGTAAGCAGCCTTGATAACTAAAATAGTAACTTTTTTTTTTCTTTTTGCAATACAGTCCTGCTTTGTCACCCAGGCTGGAGTACAGTGATGCAATCACAGCTCACCACAGCTTTGACCTCCCAGGCTCAAACCTTCCTCCAGCTTCAGCCTCCCAAGCAGCTGGGACTACAGGCACATGCCACTATGCCCCGCCTGATTTCTGTACTTTTTTTGTAGAGACAGGGTCTTACCTTGTTGCCCAAGCTAGTCTCAAAATCCAGGGCCCAAGTGATCCTCCCACCTAGGCCTCCAAAAGTGCTGGGATTACCGATGGTAGCAACTGTACCGGGCTAAAATGGTAACTTTGTAATTAGGCATATATATATATATATATATATATATATATATATATATGTTTGTAACTATATAAATATATATACATCATTACAAAGGTTTGTAACACCTTTTTTCATGAAGGATTTTAGACACCCCCAAAATACATTAAATAAACTAGAAACATTCAAATAACAACAACAGCAATAATAATGAGGGACAGTAATGTGATAAGAAGCCAGAAAAACAATGACATCAGATGTGTCATTGTGAAAGACTCCGTATCTCTATCACAGAAGTAATATAAAATGTGCAATAGCCGAAATTTTAAAGTCATGTAAGTAAGCTGTGTTCACTTGAAAAACTTGACTCGTTCATGACAGATGGTGAACAGTAAGGCTATTCTCAACTTACATCAATAATGGGGTAGAAAAGTTGGCAGTGCTGCAACACTGAACAATAGAAATACAAGAATTTATTGAGTATCCAGTTTACTGGTAAATAAAATGAAAAAAAATCTGTAAAAATGTTTTCTTGATACATTTTTCACAGCAATCTCCTGGTATATTCTGTTCTATCCATTAAGTTACTGAACATGATGATTTCCCAGGGGTCATTTCTGTATCACACTGAGACACTTGGCTCTTGTAACCTGAATGTGAAAAGACTAAGCACCTCCTAATTCACGCTTTATCACTCTCCTCTTTAAAGAAAAGTTTCAAAGTATAAAAAATATATTCACTTAACAAGTTTTATAGGTTAAAATTAGCATTAAAACAAAGATTTAAATAGAATTTTTTCAAAAGTTCATGTATTCATGATAGCAAAATTAAACTTTGTCTCCCAAATTGCTAAAATGAATTTGGACAAAGCATTGTTTTTAATCTACTATAGTAAATATTTGTTTTTCATTCAAAATGCATAATCCATAATGAGTTGATTTTACCTGCTAATAACTGAGAATACTGAAATGAAAATAAAGTAAGTTTTAATTTTATATTTTGGGAAGCTGTGTTATCCTAACTAAATTGACTGGATAAAGTAAATGTGTTTTAGTTTTTTCTAATCTCACTCTTTGTATATTTTATTGCTTTTATAAAGAAATAAATCTAGAATTAAAGTTGGACAAACTGTTTTAACATCAAGTAATTATAAGACTATGTTAAAATATTTAAGAATAAATTTGTGAATATCACTTTTGTTCCTTTAAAATAAAAAGGAATGATCTTATAATGTGCTTAAAATATTGCTTATGTTTTTCCTCTCTCCAGAATAAAAAAAAAAAAAACATACTTATAAGCATATATAAGTTTAAAGTAATGTAAATTATAGTTGCTACCTAAATTTTTACCTATAAGAAACTTCTTAGAAAACAGAGAGTTTCCACTGAGATCATAAGTTAGCCCCATCCTTACTGAACTGTATTGGCTGAGGCTTTGAAAGTATCTATAGGCTTTATGTACGGGTATCTATCCTTTTTCATTGAACACTCTTCTTTCATCATATACTGTATAACCATCCACGTTTCCATCCAGAAATGCCAAATATGAGAGCTGCAAAAATAAATATTTCACTATCCTTATGAATATTTCATTTCATAATGTGTTTATTTACTTAAAATTTTTTGGCATGGCCAACCTAATTCATCGTATATTTATTTAGTACATCAACTGTCTCTATTATAGTAGGGTGGATGGTGCCCCTCGCCTCACCAAAATATATTCCTGTCCAAAAACCTGGAACCTGTGAATATTACGTTACTTGAAAACAATCTCATTACAGATGTACTTAATTTAAGGACATCGGTGGTTTAGATATGGCTGGTTTGGCCATGCGAAGTCTCATGTTAAAATTGGTTTCTAGAGTTGAGGTGAGGCCTGGTGGAAGATGTCTGGGATGTGGAAGCAGATCCCTCATGAATGGATTGGTGTGCAGAAGTGAGCTCTCACTGTTAATACTTGGGATAACTGGTTGTTGAAATGAGACTAGCACCTCCTCTCTCTCTCCTCCTTTCTCACCATGTAATGCCTGCTCCTCTCTGCCTGTCACCATGAATGGAAGCAGTCTGAGGCTCTTACTAGATGCAGATGTCAGCATTATGCTTCCTATACATCCTGCAGAACTGTGAGCCAAATAAACTTCTTTATAAATTACTCAGCCTCAGGTATTCCTTTCCAGCAAAACAAATAAACTAAGGTAGGGATCTTGAGATGCGATCATCCTAGATTACCCAGGTGGGCCCTAAATCCAATAAGTGTCCTGAGAAACAGGAGAAAAGACACAGACAAAAGTGGAGAAGATGAGGCAGAAATTGCAGAGAAGTGGCCACAAGTCAATGAAGTCAAGGAATGCCCACAGCCAACGCAATCTGAAAGAGAAAAGGAAAAATTCTCCTCTAGAGCCCTCAGAGAGGGCATGTTTTGTCTTACACCTTGATTTCAGACTTCTAGGCTGCAGAACTGTGTGAATTAAATGAGTGTTATTTTAAGCTACAGAGGTTGTGGTAATTTGTTAGAGCAGCCTCAGGAAACAAATACAGCTGTAAACAGTCAAAGTGATTAGGGGATGATATAAATCAGGAAATGTGACTGACATGACTGTAATTAGCACCAATTCAAAAAGATTTGGTTCCTATATCAAAATCCTACAACAAAGTTTCCATATTTTGTGTAATTGAAATCACTGTGCTCTTTTGATTATGCTCTCTCTTCCCCTCTCTCTTTCCACCTCTCCTCCCCTTTGCTCTCTCACTCTCTATTGCTGTGTCATCCCAAAGAGCATGATGGTATTTGTATGGATATTTATCTATTGATATTACACAGGTATTGATCCAGTTCTGTCGTCAGCATTGCTGGACATGCAATGGAAGGATGAGTTCAGTTGAGAATGAGTTCCTATTACAGGTGAAGAAACAATTCCAAGAGCATCTGGTACCTAATAAAGGAATTCAAATCCCTTTAGGAATAAAAATTATTGCTTCTCAAACCTCTGTTCTATTCCTTCTTTCATACCCCCACAGAAATATGATTTACTTGGAAGAAATTGGTGAAGATTCTGGGATCTAACAGAGAATGAAACTTTTCCCAGTCATTTTTTAGTTATCTACCACAGAAAAAATTCCGAACAGATACACAAGTGATATTTGGAAAGTGAGAAATCAATGTGGGTTACAGGAAGCAGAAGATCTAAGACCTGAGAGGTGTGTAAAAGGCTGGATACATTTCGGAGATCTGAAAGGGAAAAGGAAGCATGTTTTAGACAGATAAGCCTGGATTAAAGCTTTGAGGTGAGAATGAGCACAACATATGTGACCCGGAATAGAGGAGACTGCCCTGCCTCCTAGAGAGAAGAAGCATGGATGTGATGGAACATTAAAACCAGGCACAGGTTTTAATCATGGTCTTAAAATTCAAGTTACTTAAAAATATGCTAATCTTCCTCTTCTAACAGCTCTATAAATTCTCAGAAATTTTAAAAGTATGACAACTTGCTGGAGGATTCTGGCTAAAGAATATCAGGCTGGTGATTGTCACACTGTAAGAACTTAAGACTCATCAGTATTTCAGTGTTTTTGACAATCTTATAAATAAGACTTATTATAACTAACTTATTGTCTTAATATAGGAAAAGATGCAGAATGCTGAATGTTTCTGGAAAAAAATTCCCTAACCACTCTGTTTCTAACCTGTCTTATTTTAGTTTTGTTTTTCTTAGTAGCTGAGTATTTGCACAATTCCTCCCAACACATTTAAACACAAAATTACGGAATGAAATACTTGCAAAGGTCCTCAGTCTTAGACAGGTATCATAATGTTCTTTAAAGAACATCTCAAGCTTTGGCAAAAACCATCAGCTAATCTGTACAGTGGTTTTAATTCTTTGCTTTTATTATTGAGAACTATATAGTTCATTCTATTTCAAGAGCTTCTACTACGCTTTAAAAGCAACCAATAATGTTGTAACATTCTAAAAACTGAATGAAAGCCCTAGATATTTTCTTATTTAGATTTATGCCTCGAGAAAGAAAAAATAGCTGAATAGGTATGAAACATATCTAAATCGTACTGAAGTCTAGCAGTTGAAGATCTGCTTCAAATAAATATCTTTTCTTTAATCAAAAAGGTATCTCACAAGAATACTGTACCAGGTATGTTTTATTTTATTTTTAAATATGTTACTTAAAGACTTAAAAACTTCTACTGACCATGTAATCTTGAAAATTACTTGAAGATGTCTGTCATCTTAATGAGACATGAATAACAATGCAATAATGAGGAAGGTATCGTATAAAGAAACTGCAGGTCCTTTCCTAATTTCCTGTGGACTTCAAACTTAGGAAGCCAAGTGGATTTGCAGACATGCCCCTGCCCACTGCGTGACCAGTGCTGTCCTCTGAGGCACTGCCTCCTTTAACCGCCCCCCACTCTTTTACCCATACCCAGCACTAGATGATGGTGATTAACATAGTTGAGATGTCTTAAAATCACTGCTGCAGTTTCCTGCCAGTAATTACTAACAATGGCTAAATCACTGGCATTATTACAACACCACACTGAAGAAATTACTAAGCAAAAGTAATTTTCTTCTACTACAACAAAAGCAGAAAAAAAAAGATAAATATAATGGATTTTTTTCTGCTAAGAAATTTGAATCATACATTGTCCCTCAGTATTTGTGGGGGATGGATTCCAGGAACCCTCAGAGAGATCAAAATCCTTGGATGTTCAAGTACCTTATATAAAATAGCATAACATTCACATATAGTCTATGTATATCCCCCCCATACTTTACATCATCTCTAGGTTACTTCTAACATCTAATACAGTGTAAATAGTTGATATACTCTATTGTTTTTTATTTGTATTTTTTATTTTTTTTTTACTGTCCTTTTTGTTCAAATATTTTCAATATCGGATTGCTTGAATTCATAGATGTGAAACCCATGGACAAGGAGCGTTTACTGTAATTTACAGCTTCATTAATATTCTTACCAAATTAGAGATTCTTCTTTATTTATTTCTCTGATTGGGAAATATATCTATCATCACCCCTCTCTTTGTATCATGTTTTTTTTCCCAGAGACAGGGTCTCACTCTGTTGGCCAGGCTGATGTGCAGTGGTGTGATCTCGGCTCACTGCAACCTCCACCTCCTGGGCTCAAGGAATTCTCCTGCCTCAGCCTCCTGAGTAGCTGGGACTACAGGAGCACGCTGCCATGCCCAGATAATTTTTTGTGTTTTAGTAGAGACAGGTCTTCACTGTGTTGCCCAGGCTGGTCTCAAGCTCCTGAGCTCAGGCAATCTGCCCACCTCAGCCTCCCAAAGTGCTAGAATTATAGGTGTAAGCCACCACACCCGGCCCTATGTGTGTTCTTGAGTTAATAATGCAATAAAGTCAGAATAAAATCTGTATGGCTTAACTTATTCATTAATTTGATCATACAGCAAATATTTATAAAGCATCTACCATCTATCAAACACTTGTTCTAGAAGGTGAGGATTCAGTCGTGAACAAAACAGACAAAGAATATGCCAGTCCTTAGGAGTTTATATTTATCATGGACAGAAGTAAATAAGCTACTTAAGTAGGATGGGCCGATATTTAAAACGAACAGTATTAAAAATATGCAGGCAAAAGACTGACAGTGGAGAATGTGTGAACTTTTTAGAGACAAAGGAAGGCCTCTCTGAGGATGCATCTTCCTGTGAAGACATGAAGGATGTGACTGACTAGTCATGCAGACACATGCAAGAGAAGCCCATCAGGCAGCCCATCTGTGAATGCAAAGTCCTCCCTATAACAAGAATGTGTCCAGGGCTTGTATTTGGGGTTGCTTATAGAAAAGGAAGGACAGGGTGACAGTAGTAGAAAGAAAAACCAGGAAGGTAATGGAGGAGGTTGCAAAATATATCCAGTTTCTATCGTAATTTTAATGTAGGGCCAGATGAAAAATACTAGAGGGCTTGGGCAGAAGAGGGATGGGAGCTCACAGCCTTGTTAAAGGATCGGGCTTCTGGCTCTTTTGAGAAGAGACTGAAGAGGGGCCTAGACTACTAGCAAAGCCCTGAGTGAGAAGATGCTGCCTTGGACTGTCTGATTACATTGTGGATATATTTTGAAATGAAGCTAAAAAGACCTGGTGGACTAGATTTAGAGAGTGGGTGTCATCAAGGTAGACCTTAATGATGTTTTCTTGAGCCATTGATATTAAGCCTGTAAGAGGAGCTAGATTAAGGCAGAATATATATGTTTTTAATGCAAGTGTGTAAAATGGAAGAAGGCAGTCAGGGAGATTTTCATTTCCTATTTTATTCTTTTCCACAATGTTTATGTGATTCATAAACTGCTGTAGTGATCAGATAGGCATTTAAAATAATACATAAAGTTTTGCACACATTATGATGTACAAATTTATAATATATGCATAACAAAAAGTTGAATAACCCTATATAACTTCTACAATTGCAAGAATATATGACATTTAAAACTCTTTATAAGTGAATTAAAAAGCTGAGTTTGCTGCTGTAAGATAAGCACAAGTTTTTCGAGAGAAGCTTAAACTTGCATCCTGATTCTGTTGCTTGCTTATTATGTAACATTGTATATATTTCTTCACATGTTTTAAAATTTAGTATTCTCCTCTTTAATTTATATATATATATATATATATATATATATATATATATATATATATATAATATATATGCAGTATTTGTTAGCATTTCTTCATTGTGAAAATTAAATAAAATACATAGAGGCCTATGCATATTAACTGAATAAAAAAATCAAAATCAAAATCACAATACTAAAATGGCAAACAGCAAGAAGAATAACGAAAGTAAAATAACAGTTTAGATTTCCTGTGCAGTCCCCATTATAGGAGGAACAACACTGTGGTGAGCCCTTTACATGTATTGCCGAGTGCAATCTTTACAGCAAACCTCTAAGGTGGGTGCTACTATTGTCCCATTTTAAAGAGGAGGAAAAGTCAACTCGTAGAAGGAAAATACTTCATAGGCAGTAGACAGCCATTTATCAGAAGACAAAAACACTTAAAGGTTCAGAGCTAAAGGCCATGGCATTTTGTCCTGTCCATCCTGCCCAGAAAGTTTGATGTCTTCCCTGAGCCAAGAAATCTCCATAATAGTAAGTAAATACCTCTTCATACTCTCATAAGATTTAAAATTGAATTAAATCCAAGGACAGCCAATAAAAAAAAAATGACTCAGGAAAATGGAGATGGCCCTAATGATTAATCCAGCTAATGCAGAGAGGACTAGGAATGAAAGAAATCTCTAAGTCTAAGTCTGCACAGATAGGAGCAATATTAATTATGATTAAACATTGGAAATAATGTTCAAGCTATTTTCTGTGAAATAGATTCTTTAGTAAATAGTTTGTGTTCATATTTTTTCTGATTCTCTGTGATAGTTAAATTTTACATGTCAATTTCCCTAGGGGATGGTGCCCAAATGCTTGGTCAAATACTAATCTAGATATTGTTATCAACATATTTTATAGACGTGATTAACATCTACAATCAGTTGACTTTAAAGAGAAAAGATTACCTTTGATAGTATAGTTAGTCTCATCAGGTCAGTTGAAGGCCTTAAGAGCAAACACTGATTTCCCTAAGAAGAAGATCCTCAAGATGGTAACATAAAAATTCTCCCTGAATTTACAGACTCTTTGCCCTACACATTTTAGACTTGCCAGCACTCACAGTCACATAAGCGAAATTCCTTAAAATAAATCTACCTACCCATCTATTACACACACACACACACACACACACACACACACACATCCTTTTGATTCTGTTTCTCTAGAGAACTGGAGAACCCTGAGAGATAAACTCTTTTTTTTAAAAAAATATCATTTTCCATGTATATAGTTTTATTACCTTTAATAATGGCATCTTTATTACTTTTTTAACTTTGATGCTTTTTCAGTGCTTGATGTTACCTTGGGTTTAATTTTTGGCTTTTCTTCTAGCATTCTAAAGGTCAACATCACAAAATCTAAGTATTAATAATTCAAAATATAAAGAAAATCATAAAATTTCAAAGGACATTTAATCAAAATTTGATTTATACCTTTAGAACTATCTTTCAACATTATACAGAAGTATCAAAAAGTTGAATTTTTAATGCCGCAGCAACATATAAACAAATAGTAAGTCACATATTTTTTCCCAAGCTTAAAAATTTGACTACATTTGAATGGTAACTCTCTACCTATTTTAAATGTAAAATTATTGTGTTTTGGCTGTATGTCATTTTTATTTCTAATAAGATATTATCAGCCTAACCTAACTAATGACAGTATTTAATACTCTTAGGAATGTTCTCAGCAATGCAGTTTAACAATTTTGTCATTTTTTTAAATATGAGAGAGAAGGATTATAGTCAGCAGTTCCTCAGAAATAAGGCTGAGTAGATTTAGTTGTTCCTATAGAAACCAATCATTAAAGTTTAAAAAGAAAAGATCGAAGGTGGAGGCAGAGTGAGGTGGCTGAATAGAAGCCTCCACCAATTGTCCTCCCTGCAAGAACACCAAATTGAACAACTATCCACACGACAAAGCTCCTTCATAAGAACCAAAAAATCAGCTTAGGTAGCAGCTCAGCCACAGCTGGGCAGAGCGCTGGGCAGAACGCCAAGCAGGCTCTTGAGGGTCTTGTTCCAGGCCTTGGCTCTTGGGCAGTGTGTCTGGACCTGTACTCGGCCAAAGGGGAGACCACTGCTCTGAAGGGAGAGTCCCAGGACTGGCAGCACTCACTACAAGTCTGTGACCGAAGGGTCCTGGGGCCTTGAATGAACATTGGCTATAGCCAGGCAGTACTTACTGTGAGCCTGGGTCAGTGGTGGCCACGGGGAGAGAGTCCACTGGGTGTGGAAAAGGGAAGAAAGAGTGTGAAGGACTTTGTCTTCTTCCTTCTGTGCCAGCTCAGCCACAGCAGAAGACAAACCTCAGGACCAGGAGGGAATTCGCCACCCTGAAGCAAAGGACACAAGCCTGGCTGGCTTTGTCATCTGCTGATTGTAGAGCCCTAAGGCTTTTAACAAACATAGAGGTAGCCAGACAGTGCTATGCTGGCTTCAGGTCTGAACTAGTGCTATCCCAGTGGTGGTGGCCACAGAAGTGCTGTGTCACCCCTCCCCCAGCTCCAGGCAGCTCAGAATAGACAGAGAGTCCCATTTGTTTGGAAGAAAGTAGGGGAAGAGAACAAGAGTCTCTGCCCAGTAAGCTTGAGAATCCTGGATATTCTCCAAGACCATTCAAGTCAATAATGAGGGGAATTTTGGAAACCATACAAATACATGGAAATTAAACAAAATGCTCCTGAATGACTAGTGGGCCAATGAAGAAATTACGAAGGAAATTTTAAAAAATTCTGAGACAAATGATAATGGCAAGTAGGTCTATGGAAAGGTGCTCAATAGCACTGATCATCAGAGAAACACAAATCATAATTACAGAATATAGGCAATAATAAATGCCAGTGAGGGTGTAGAGGAAAGGGAACCCTTGTATTATACACTGTTGGTGAGAATGTAATTAGTACAGGCATTATGGAAAGCAATTTGGCGGTTCCTCCAAAAACTAAAATAGAACTACCATAGGATCCAGAAATCCCACAGCTAGGTATATACCAAAAAGAAAGGAAACCAGCATGTGGAAGAGACAGAAGCACTCCCATGTTTACTGCAGCACCATTCACAATAGCCAAGATTTGGAAGCAAACTAAGTGTCCATCTACAGATAAATAGAGTTTTCAAATGTGGTATATATGGGCAACGGAATACTATTCAGTCCTAAAAAAAAATGATATCCTGTCTTTTGCAGTAACATGGATGGAACTGGAGATCATTATGTTAAATGAAATAAGCTGGGCACAGAAAGATAAACTTTGGATATTCTCACATACTTACAGAGATAGACAGTAGAATGATGGTTATCAGAGGCTGAAAAGGGTAGTGCAGGGGGTAGTGGGGTGGGGAGCAGGATGGTAACTGAGTTAAAAAAATATAGGTAAATAGAATAAATAAGATCTAGCATTGAATAACACAACAGGGTAACTGAAGTCAACAATAATTTATTGTACATTTTAAAATAACTAAAAACTAAAAAAGTATAATTGGATCATTTCTAATGCACAGGGTAAATGCTTGAGAAGATGGATACCATACTTTCCGTGATGGGATTATTACACATTGTATGCTTGCATGAAAATATCTCATATGCCCCACGAATATATACATCTACTATGAACCCACTAAAATTAAAAATTAAAAGAAAGAGAAGACCAGTTCAGTACCGATAGTACACATCCAGTTTTGGCATGCATGAAAATATGTTTATACAGAATAGGAAAAAATAAAGGCTATGGTGAATAGGACTTTAAAAGTTACAATGTGTGATAATGCACATACAAATATAAATGTTAGTATTATTAAGATGTACATCAAATTTTGTTCTTAATAATCAGATTTTCAAGGTCTCATAGAAGTTTCTATAAAATAGGATGAAAAACATACCAAAGTATAGAAAAATAACCATGAAGGTAATTAAAATGACAAAGAGACGTTATAATCATAATTTCCAATTGGACTGGTGACCTAGTGTGCACTTCTCTGATTCTGCTCTTAAGGAGTACCCTCATTTTTGTTCATGTACCCACATCTTAGTCACATAGCTCATAATTTTCAAAGAAAGCTAAACTCAATCTCATGCTCCATGGGACTGAGGGAAGGTGCTCTTTTTACAGGTCCACAAGAAGGCGTAGTTTTAAGTGCAAGAATTTCCCAGTGCCATGCCCCACTCCCATCTCTCTCCATCAGGGAGATTTAGTGATTTATGTTTGAATTTCGCAGATGTGGAAAGAAACTAAGAGTCAATCACTCCAGCGGAAGTTCTGAGGAACTCCTTTCATTGGCCAGGGGTCTTAGAGAAGGTGAGGGTTCCTCCCAGGTTAAAAGTCCCCTTCTTCCTCACCCCTTCAGACTCCATGTTTGGGTCCCCTTCCACAAACACTCCCTTTGTAGAAGCCATCTTCCTCTCTCCTGGATTTTCCCTCTGGAGTCCCCTTCCACACATTCGTGGAAGCCTGTCTTCTCCTCCTAAACTCCATCTCTCTCTATTCCCTAACACTCTCGTGGAAGCTGCTTTCCTCTCCTGATTCCATCTTTCTGGATTATCTCACTCAGTGTGAGAGTTAGCAGTTTCTTTCTCTCTCCTTCTCATGTTTCTTTCTCTCTTTAAATAAATCACTTTCTACAAACACTTTTGAGTCCAGCATTTACTGTGCACTGCGCTATGGTCCCCTCTCTCATTCTTGAGAGGGCAGGAGGCCAAGAACCTGGAGAAACATCCTCTCAGGGGAGCTGAGGGCACCCTGAACCCCTGTACCCTAATATTACAGGACAGTCTTGATTGCCTGACTTTCTCAATATAAACAGAAGGCATCTAAGTCTGCCCAGTCAGAGTGATCTCAAGACTCTTGCTTTGAAAACATTTTTGTGCCTTCTCTGGTCATGTATAAGGATACATATGGCCACAGTAGCTGTTGGCAGATACATCACAGCCATGGAGAAACCAGTGTTAAGACAAAGACAAATTTTTCTGCCACAGAAAATAGAACAGAAATATTGCAAAAGAAAATAAAAACTAGACTTTTAGTAGTATCATTGAACCAACGATTCTCAACTCTGTGTGACAATTAAATCCCTTGTTTAATCTATATTAAATCGAATTTTCTGTTACCTAGAACTAAAGAATCACAATACAATACATAACTATTTTTGAATATGTGTATTGCTAGAAATTAACATATGCAACTGAAAATTAATGTTTTTAAAGCTGTACCATGAGAGATTTAAATTTTATTTAACAATAAAATGTTATGATTTTGTTTATGCCAAGTCTGATTTTATACTTTGGGGGGAGGTGATAGATTATAATATTCATAGATATGTATGGCAAGATATAAAGATATTATTTTTAACTCCTGTGATAGTTTAATTCTTAAACTTGTCTAAAGAGAAAGATAAGGAGTACCCAATTTTCCAAAGTCCCTACTGGTACCATGATCTTGTTCCACGACAAAGTTTATTTTAGTAAAAATATGAAAAAAACACTATCCATATAATAGGAATTTAAATTACAATTATTTTTCTCAAAGTTGAACGTCACTAGCACACACCTATCAAAAAGGAAGTTTAACTTTGTTTTTAAAAAAGGAAAAGTAAGCACTATTTGGTCTTTCCACTAACGTCTAAGTAAACTGACCAAAGCCAGGTCTTTTTTCCCTGTTCCTTTGAGAATCAACAAATAATTACTTCTATCTGATTTGTAAATATTGTGGTAATTTTTTTTTGTTTTTATATATTAGGTTTTAATATTTGAGCCTGCTTAGAGTATATTTATGATCAAGAATATGCTCGATAAAACAATTAGTAAAGTTGCTCCAGGCACTAGAGGGAAAATATGCATTTGTGTATAGAACAGGAGATAAGTTTGTAGCAAATGTAAGACAAACAAAAATGAAAATGTGAAGTTCTATTTCAGACCCCAAGGAAATAAAATCCTAAAATCAAAATGCACAAGCAACTCTTGTTCATTAGAAAATAATGTGATAAAATAGCACTTACTTTCAAAATGCATAAGTTATAGAATAAATTGAGGATAAGAAGCCATGCAGAATTAAACTTCACAAGAAAACGAGAAAGAAATCTAAAACAAATCTGTAGCATAGTTAAGAAAATAAAAAATTCACCATACACAGAAATGATGTTTTTGTAGAACTAAAATTAAATATTTCAAAAGTTAGAGAAAATAATCATTCTGTATCCTGTGTGTGTGTGTGTGTGTGTGTGTGTGTGTATATATATATATATATATACACATATATATCGTGTGTGTGTGTGTGTGTATGTATGTTTTATAAATGGCTTTTAACTTGCTAATATAAAACTATGGCTTCAACTCTTTACTACTGCTAGCCCATATTCTGTTACTAACCTTTGTATATGAAAACAGTATTGTTCTAAGGTGTACTTCTTCAATGGCAAAGTTAGTAATTTAAATAGTTAAAATATTAAAAAATTAAAAAGAACTGGTGAAAGTATGTATGCACTGGTATGTCAAATCACCGCTGTCTTCATCGCTATGAACAGAGTTCATAATAAATATTTTATAAATGACTATGTCCAGTGACCTCTATTATCACTACCAGTGGGAATCAATGGATAAGAGGGCACATATACAGCTTTACATTTAAGTAAATTACAATACTTTTAACTTTATAAATATATGAAGAACAGCTTTTGTATTTTGGTGTTTTAATATTATTGTCAAAAGGATTATCTTTTTGATAATGGTCATCTTAACATGCATGAGGTGTCACCTCATCATGGTTTTCATTAGAATTTCAGTCAGTGATGTTGAGCACTTTATCATACATCTACTGGCCATTTTCATGTCTTCTTTGGAGAAATGCCTATTAAGGATTTTTGCTTACTTGAACTGGTTTATTTATCTATTTGCTATTGACTCATATGAGTTCTCCAAATATTTTGGATGTTAACCCCTTACCAGATAGATACTTTACAAATATCTTCTCACAAATCTGCAAGTTATCATTTCATTTTCTTGTTTCATTTGCTCTACAGAAGCCTTTTAGACTGATGTAGTCCCAGTTGTTTATTTTTGCTTTTGCTATTTGAGCTTTTGCTGTCACATCCAAAAAAAAAAAAAAAAAATCATAGCCACAGGGATTTTCCTCTTCATTTTTTTTTGTTGAAGTTTCAGAGCTTATATTTAAGTTTTCAATCTATTTTGAGTTCATTTTTATATGTTACATAGGACAAGGGTCCAGAGAATCTTTGAACACTTTTTATGGGAATGTAATCTGGTACAGCCATTATGGAAAACAGTATGGAAGTTTCTTAAAAAAATTAAAACTCTAGTGACTATATGACCTAGCAATCCCTCTTCTGGGTATATGCCCAAATAAAATAATATCATACAGATATCTGCACTCCCATGTTCACTGCAGCATCATTCACAGGAACCAACTTTAAAACAACCTAAGTGTCTATTGATTAATAAATATATATGAAACTTATATAATGGAATATTATTCAGCCTTATAGAAAAAGGAGATTCTGCCATTTGTAACAATGTAGATGAACCTGGAGGAATTACGCCAAGTTTAAAAAGCCAGACACAGAAAAAAGAATACTGTATGATCTCACTTATATATGAAATGTAAAAAAACCAAAATTTGAATACATAGAAACAGAGTAGAATGGTGGTTACTGGGGGGTGGGGATAAGGAATGGAGGAAATGTAAGTCAAACAGTACAAAGTTATTATGTAGGATAAATAAGCCTAGAGATCTATTGTACAGTACAAGTACCATAGCAATAATATTGTGCTACATAATACAAATTTTCTGAGTAGATTGTCAGTGCTCTTCTAACACACACGAAGATAACAAGAGGTGATAGATACATACATTTGTCTGACTATAGTAATCATTTTACTATGTATGTATTTACTATGTATGTATAGTGTACTTATATTTATACAAAAAAAGAACAAAATATTTTTATCATTTACATATATCTGTAAGTTCCTTTTTTAATGTTTTCAGTATTATACAAGTTAATCTAATATTAATAGCTACTTTTATAGAAATCCAAACTCAGTTCCACTTGTAGTATTAAAAAATGACAAAGTAATTAAAAAAACAAAATGCAAGTTTTGTATTTGAGGTGATATGAACAAAACAATAAGTTATGGTTTTAATTCATTTTAACCATTGACTTATTGTATAGCTACAAGATCTCCACTGTGTCATTTTCTAACTGATTTTGATCCCATTCACTAATTTTCAATGCCCAGGCCTGTTTTAAATCCTGTAATGATTTCCTTGAGAAATGAGTAAATGATTTCCTTGTAATGAATGAGTGATATTTCTAAAAATCTAAAATTATAGCTAATAAGACCAAATAAAAGCAAGGAGGAAATTGTAAGGATAAACTCTATTTGCTATACCTTACAGTTAATAAATTATATTTTCTATCGATTAGTTTATTTGTAGCAGTCAATATTTAAATTTATATGTCTTATTATTTTCAAAGGACATAGAAATAAGTATTGTTATAATCAGTTTGTGAAATATGTATTATGAAACTTAAATAAAAGTTAAATGAATATTGGATTTGTGCAACATAAGGAAAGCAATCACTGGCACCTTTATTACAAGGTGTTATTTGATTTGGTCTTTAAAAAATGCATATCATATGTTCAGATGAATGTTGTTAATTTCAAAGTCATAAACTTATCTTTATTTCATATGCTGTCATGTTCTTAATATTTGCAAATCTTTATTTTTAAAGGCATATATGTTAGACCAAAGTCAGATAAATACAGTATCACAGTTCAGACTACAAGAGAACAATTGATATTGAATCCCATAAACAGCTTCAGAAGGAAGTTTTCAAAAAAGAGTTTCCAAAAATTATTTGTTCAATAGCAATATAATTTGATTAAATATATCACTTCTAATGGTGACTCATTTTGAGGTACAGTATCTGTTTTTAAAAATGTGAATCTCATTAGTTTGTAATTAGATCTTAAAATACAACTCAGCTTGAAAGAAGTTTTTCTACAGTTCATTGATGTATTTTATACTGAATAAAGAAAGATGTTTAAATATCTGAATGTAAGATTCATGTAGGATAAATAAAAAGAAGCTTCTGGTAGCTAAAGAAGCAGACATTAAGTGAATCTGCTCTCATAACTCAGATGTTACAAAAGACTCCTTCCTGACACCTTACACTAAAATGAACTCCAGATGGATTAAAGACTTAACATAAGTCCTAACACCATAAAAACCCTAGAAGAAAACATAGGCAAAACCATGCAGGACATAGGCATAGACTAGGACTTCATGACTAAAACACCAAAAGCATTGGCAATAAAAATTAAAATAGACAAATGGGATCTAATTAAACTCCAGAGCTTCTGTACAGCAAAAGAAATAATCATTACAGTGAATTGGCAATCAAAAGAATGGGAAAAAATTTTTGCAATCTACCCATCAGACAAAAGGGTAATAGCCAGAATCTACAAAGAACTAAAACAGATTTACAAGAAAAAAAAACAAACCCATTCAAAAATGGGCAAAGAACATGAACAGACA
Organism: Saguinus oedipus; assembly: GCA_031835075.1. Classification (NCBI taxonomy): domain Eukaryota; kingdom Metazoa; phylum Chordata; class Mammalia; order Primates; family Cebidae; genus Saguinus; species Saguinus oedipus. Next base: position 147,551,403 of record CM063170.1, read on the forward strand.
CTTTTCAAAAGAGGACATATATGAGGCCAACAAACATATGAAAAAAATGCTCATCATCACTGGTCATTAGAGAAATGTAAATCAAAACTGCATTGAGATACCATTTCTTGCCAATCAGAATGGCAATCATTAAAAAATCTGGAGACAACAGATGCTGGAGAGGATGTGGAGAAATAGGAACACTTTTACACATTTGGTGGGAGTGTAAATTAGTTCAACCATTGTGGAAGACAGCGTGTGGTGATTTCTCAAGGATCTTCAAATAGAAATTCCATTTGATCCAGCAATCCCATTACTGGGTATATATCCAAAGGATTATAAATCATTCTATCATAAAGACACATGCACATGTATGTTCATTGTGGCACTGTTTACAATAGCAAAGACCTGAAGCCAACCCAAATGCTCATTGAGGATAGACTAGACAAGGTAAATGTGGCACATGTACACCATGGAATACTATGCAGCTATAAAAAATGATGAGTTCCTGTCCTTTGTAGGGACATGGATGAATCTGGAAACCATCATTCTCAGCAAACTTACACAAGAACAGAAAATCAAACACCACCTGTTCTCACTCATAGGCGGGTGTTGAACAATGAGAACACATGGACGCAGGGAGGGGAGCATCACATACTGGGGTCTATTTAGGGGGACTAGGGGAGAGACAGCAGGAAATAGAGAGGTTGGGGAGGGATAACATGGGGAGAAATGCCAAATATAGGGGCCGGGGGTGGGGGGTGGAGGCAGCAAACCACATTGCCATGTATGTCCCTATGCAACAATCCTGCATGATCTGCACAGGTACCCCAGAACCTAAAGTACTAAAAAATATACATATTTTAAAAGATGGTATTTTAGACTACTAATACATCCTACCAGAGCATTCAGACCTGAAAATCATTAAGAAGCAGATGCTTCACAATCAGTAAAGGGATGCATGCCTACTATTAGAAATGCAGACATGAAACATTATATATCCCCTCTAGGAGTCAACATTTAAAAACACTGATTAAGCACTTGTTATCTGCAAGGCAATTTATAAGTTCAAATTAAAGAAGGTGGGTATATATGAAGAAATAACCAAAGACAGAATGTGATTTTCTGAAGTATAAGAATATTTTCATTCTTAAATTTATTTTATTAAATATAATCTGAGTTACATGGGAACAAAGTGGAGGGATCACTTATCTGTTTTAATGATGCAGTCTTACAATAATTCAAAATATAAGGCAAATCAATTGTATTCCATTGTAAAAAAAGATCCATATTATTTTGCAGCACTATTAACATAAGTAAAATGTGACCTAATGTCTCCCTAATTTTTCAGTTATCGTTTGTCTTCCTCAATTTTTTCATTCATGTGTTATTGAAGATAAACATCTATTATCTACTTTAAAAATAGTTCTAAACAATCAGAAAGTATCATAACTATTGAATTATAAGTAATCCAATTCTGTGTTCCCATGGAATTAAAGCAACTAGATTTGTCATATAATACCAATACATTAAAAATATTTGCTAAATAGCATAACTGAGTGGTAATATTCACTAGAATCCTACATTTTTAGAGAAATCATGTATAGATTTGTTCAAAAAATTATCATTTTAAAATTAAAAATTCATACATTAACAAATGTTAATCAGGAGCCTTTGACTTTTTGGCAGTAAAATAAACCTATTTATTATTTATTCTATTACTTTACTTTGAGAAGTAGCTTATCTCCTATTAGAATATTATAATATTTCATTTAAATAAATTATATATTTGAAGGAGTCACTGTCCAATCTGGAAGAGTATGAACCTGGTAAACATGTGATATGGGGACATGTGAAAGCTGAATTAACATACAATTTTTCTGGCAAACAAAAGATTTCATTTCACTGATAACTGAAATAAAATGGAGGAATAACAGGAAAAAGGAATGAATTTAAAGAGAACCACAAAAATTTATCTGAGCTTGGAAAATATCATTCTGCATCAATTCTATAGGTGAAATGAGATGAGAGTGAAAGCAGAATATTAATGCTATAATAAACAAATATGAATAGTAGCTCTAAGTTAAAGATATATATTTGATAAATATTACCAAAAAATACAAGTGAACAGGATAATACTTATTCCTTTAACAAAAATTCAGGGCAAGAGATACTAAAATGAACTCAAAAATCTCAGTCCAATTTTTGTATTCATATCATTTATGAAATTTATTTGCAAATTTGATAATATTTTGTGAAATGTTTTAATACACTCTTTTTATTATACAGTTTGATAAAATTAAAAGAAAAACATTTGGTTCCCATTGTCCGATTTTTACACAAAAGGGGAGTCTGATTTAGTAAGTGACACATTTTCTCAATGTTAATATAATCCACATGTGAAATTATGTAGCTAAATATTCCTTAAGAGTACATTTGTTCTATTTTAAAATTCTATGCTAAAATCACAACAAAACATCTGCTCATATCTAGAAATGAAAGTATTTTTAAAACATAATTTAAATTCTATGGTGTGCAGATAGCTCTGGAGTAAGATAAGTATTTGAAGAAAAGATGTTCAGTTGCATTTCACAAAAAGACCTTCTTAGTAAGCAGAGAAGTGATGAAAATAGATTTAGAATAAGAAAAGTACACAAATAGCTATATTATACTTAAATAAGCTTACACTGGGTTACAATTAATCTTCTTCATACAAAACAATAATTTCACAATGGCACTAAGACTGCTTTGGCAGGCGACTTAGTAAGGTATGGGTAGCAGAGAGAAACAAAAATGAATTGGGCTAGAAAATGGTTGTTGTCAAGGATTGACACCTAAAGGGAAAGTCCAATTAAAGTTAAGAAATACAGACAGAGGAAGTCCTAGTCAGAGAAGTCTAACATCCAGAATCTATAAGGAACTTAACAAATGAAAAAGCAAAAGCAACCCGCAGTAAAAAAATGGGCAAGGAACATGGACAGACACTTTTCAAAAGAAGACGAGCAAGAAGACAACAGCATATGAAAATAATGCTCAGCATCGCTAAACAGAAAAATAGAAATCAGATACCACAATGAGATGCCATCTCACACAGTCAGAACAAATATTATTAAAAAGCCAAAAAACAACAGATGCTGGCAAGGCTGTGGAGAAAAGCGAACACTTACTTACTATTGGTGGAAATGTAAACTAGTTCAGTCACTACAGAAGGCAGTTTGGAGATTTCCCAAGGAACTTAAAACAGAGCCACCATAAGATCCAGCAATCTCATTACTGAGTATGTACTCAAAGGAAAATAGGTCATTACGCCAAAAAGACACATGCACTCATAAGTTGATTGCTGCACTATTCACAATAGCAAAGACACGAAATCAAATTAGGTGCTAATGGTGGACTGGATAAAGAAAATGTAGTATATGCAAACGACAGAATTGTATACAGTCATGAAAAAGAATGAAATTAAGTTCTTCTCAGCAACATGGATGGAACTGGAGGCCATGATTCAAAAATTAATGCTGGATCAAGTAACCAAATACCACGTTCTCACTTATGAGTGGGAGCTAAACATTGAGCATGCACGAACATAAACATGGGAAGAACAGACACTGCACCCTACTGAGAGTGGAGGGGAGGAAGAGGGTGTGGGTTGAAAAAATACCTATTGGATACCATCCTCCCTACTCAGATGCAATATATTCATGTAACCAACTTGCACCTGTGCCCCCTGTAACTAAAGTAAAAGTTAAAATAATAATCAAAAAGAAATCCAATGTACATTTTATACTTAAATTACATTTCAATTTGGAATAGTAGAATGTTCAATAGACCATGTGGCTAGTGGCTACCCTATTGGACAACACAGGCCTGGAGTTTTTCTGGAAGAGGACTCAAGAAACAGTTAATAGGGGTTGTCTTTCAGGAAGAAAACTAGGAGACTAAGGTTAAAAGAGAGAGCAACCTTACTTTTAACTGTAACTGCTCTGTATTGCCTGAATTATGTGCCAAATATATGGGTTGTCTATATTGAAAAATTACATCACAATAGAAAGAAATATAGACAGAGTCTTTGGGCAACACTATAAACAGCAAAGCTTCAAAGTCAGGACAAAGAGAAGTCAGAAACTAGGCAGAGGTAACTCAAAAACAGTTGAGTTTGCTATTGAGTCACATGATTAGGTTGCTCCTAAAACAGGCTATGCAATGCTGTCTAGAATGGGAGAAAATGTTAGGAGTTTCTATTTAAATCAGGTTACAGACAACCCAAGAGTATTATCAAAATAAAACATCAACTGAGAGTTTGTCTGATTCTCTGATTCCATTTTAAAGGCAGTTATAGTTATAATGAATCATGCAACATGACATTTATATATCCTTGAAATTTATCAAAGAAATGTGTAAGATATTTCTTTTCTTTTCTTTCCCTGCAATTTTGGTGTTTTGAATTTACTCCTACAGGTAAAATCCTTGTCCAGTTTTGCATGGTGTTAGAAGTCATGAAGCCAGGCTATTTGAAATAAGTTAGATCTATGAATTGAACTGACCTTACGTTATATCTGAGTCCCAGTAACTGGGCTACTTTCCCTCCTTCCATATAAGCAAGCACCACTCTGACCATCAATTTCAGGAGCCCTTTCCTGCTCTTGTCTCTCAGGCATAACTCCTTTCCTCAGTCACTAAAAGGAATCCAACTAATGCTGAGGTATTTTCTCTGCAGACCAACCACTAACTGCCTACATCTCAGGGCTTGATTCTATTTTTTTCTGATGTCGTTGGTCTGTTAGCCTGGTCTTTTATTAATTAATCAAGTGAACTTTTTCTTCCTATTTTATTCTTATAATTGTGTCTGGTCTTTAGTCTCTCTGGCATTTCTCTTTGACCTGTCCCACTGTCCTGCAACCATGTTGAAAATACCATCCCATCTCTACCATTTGCATTCTTCATTGCACATGGTTCAGGCCACAGCCTGTATTTGAAAAATACTAATTAGCTGAAAAGAAACTAAGTCATGATGCCAAGTTGCAGGGTTATTAAATTATAATTGTTATAATTACATTTTTAAAACAAAACGAGTAAGCCAGACATAATTTTTACCCTGAAACGTAGTGAATATGATGTTTGATGCCAGTTATATATGTGACAGTCCTGTATTCTCTCATGAAAGGTATTTCTGAAAGTTTATTTTACCATTTTCCTCTTTTTTATTATTAATTTTATCATTGTCCTCATTGTCTTATTTTTTTGTATTTTTCTCAATGTCCTCATCTTCTAATTTTCCTTATTCTTTAATGTCGATGGGCTATTTTGTGTTGTATTTTCCTCTGTATTAGTGCATTTCAAGACTTTTCTCCTTTTATCCAAAACTCTTAACCAACATCATTTTGTCTGGCACAGGATAGAGGGCTCAGCAAATACAAAAGTAAATAAATAAACCTGTGCCAGTTTTCTGGTTGAAATCTGAAAAAAGATTCTTCAAAAGGTTGAGTCTCTATTATTAAAGGCATGACATTAAATAAGAATAATCTTTATAACATAGGAAATTTACCTGCTGACGTTGGTTTTTCTTCTTCTGATGCTGTGATAAGAGGAAAAGGGGAAATGGGGGTGGGGTAATAGTGAAGGAAGGGAGAAGTGGGGAGAGAGACAAAAAGAGAGATATTGAGATTGAGCATAAATACATTTCACAGTTCCAAACACTAACTACAAGCCTCTGACTTGTAATTTTGTGTAGACATTAGAAATTTGTCATTATTTAATAACAGATTGATTATTCACATTAAATCAGAATATATATACTCCTATACTTTAAAATATCTATTAATATTTATTAGAGAAAAACATTCAATTGTCTGAATTTTTTTCCTTTGCAAACAAGATTAACCTCAGTTAATTTGAGTATAAATTATTATAAATATTATTGCTGAAAAATATGAATTGTATATAACATAGAGTTACCCCACCATCAATTTTCTATTTGGCAAAGAGGAATTAAAAGTCATTGCTGATGGTCAAAAATTATGTTCCATGAGACAAAGTTATAAGAAAAAAATAATTCAACTTCAGAGTGACTCATAATCACTTTGAACTTTTCTTTAACATGAAGATTTCAGTTTCTCTCTCCTCTCTCTCTCTCTCTCTCTCTCTCTCTCTCTCTCACACACACACACACACACACACACACAGTGTGTGTGTGTCACAAAGATATACACACTTACATATATCACACACTTCAACATTTACTAGTGGTGATTCTGTGGTAAGGACACAGGAACCTACATTTTAAGGAGTGACTCCAGGTGGTTCTGACTCATATTCTGCAGCCCACACATGGATATACACAGACATTATAAAAAAGGAGGCCACAATATGAAAATATAATTTTATCCTTGGGTAGTGATTAGGAACTTTGTAAGTATATTAGAATCCCAAATTCTGGGCTTCACATAGAACCAGTTAAGTCAGAGTCTTTACATGGTATTAACTTGTAGCCAGGATTAAGGTATTACTAGTTAATATCATATAAGATATATCTTATAATGTGCTATTTTGCATTGATATATAAGATAACATTACTGTAACTCATAAACATGTGAATCATGTTGATTCCTGCTTTAAGAGGTAGAAAGATTTGAGAGTAGCAAGACTCCAAGGGCAATAACTTACTGCCCTGTGTATGTGGAAGATTGAGCACAGCAATTACAAGAGTGAAAAGAAGTTTGTCTGAAGCAGCTTTACATTTTTTCCTATTACATTATACTTTCAACCTTTAGACTTCAACACACAGTCTGTGAAGTATTTCTGCTCTGTGAGGAAGTGCAGTTTATCCAGAATATGACCGTTGAATTAGATGACACAAGCCAGTACTATTTCACTTGATTCATGAAGTTTTAAAATAAAAATTTACTCAGCTGAATTGCTTATAAAGGAACTTTGTTCCCAGTGGCTTCGTTAATCAAGGTATCACTGTGCAGCCAGGGAGTGGTCTCCACTCTTTTCCGTTAAGATTACATCTGCGCAGAGTACACACTAGACAAGCTGACTTTGTGTCCTGACAGTATTTTCCTCTCACACTGTTTGGCTTGCCTCGTTGGCACATAAAGAAATGGAGAGAGCAAACACAGTTGGCATGCATAGCGCAGAGAACATAAATATTTTAAAAGCTGTTTGCCGCTTTATCATGTCCAAAATATATCATAACATGTTCAAAGAGGAAAAAAAAATGGTAGCTTCCAGGAATTCCCTTTTTGGAAAATATCATAGGGGCTTTTAGAAGTGCTGACTTAGATGAGTCATTGTTAACAAAAGTCTAGAGATTCAAAAGGAAAAATAAATCCTTATACTACATTCACAAAGCAACCAATGAGATGAAAGTATTTTTCATTTGATAAAGGAAAATGCAGAGGATCAGAGTGACTGAACGATCTGAGTTCAATTTGAATTTGAGCTCATGTCAGCGTGACTTTAAAACCGAACTCCTTCAACTATGCCTTATTTTCTCACAAAGTGCTGATTCCATTTCTACTTAAAGACAAAAACTAGATGACAGAGAGTTTATTGAAATGCAGTCAGTACTGTTTAAAGCATTGGGTCATGGGAGTGGTTATGCTCCTAAATAATGTTAGCTGGACTTAAGCATAAATGTGGGGGAGAAAAGAAAGAAAAATTGATGTAGAGACTGAGGAGAGAAATCCCTTCAAGAAATGGAGTTCTTTTTTGGAAGCTTTCCCATGTCTCTTACAATCCAAGGACAGTCATGGGCAGCTGAGATCCTGACTGGTTAAACAAAACACCCTGAAGAAGAAATGTCTGAGGAAGGAAGATTAGAAGTTGCTAAGATTTTACTTTTCCATTATGTAGGAATAAGTGAGAACTTTTAGGAAGGAACTAGCAAGTACAGAAATGAAGACAATTCCAAATTTAACAAGAGTCCTAGCTATCGAAACCTTTGAAAAGCAAATCCCATAGGGCAAGCTGTGTACCAATCTACACTTGAATTTGCAATACCCGAAAGTATCTTTGTGACAAATTAATAGAATTACAGCCAACAGATACACAACTTGGCAGATTTCTCTTTATATTCAACATCTACATAGCAGTGCTTCCTTGATATGGGTAAATGTCATTAACCAATATTCATACTATTCAAACGCATAAATGCATATACACAAGGGTTAGTGTTGGTAATAGTTCAGCTTTAGTTATCTCTGTAACAAAGGCTAACTGTATTACTGAACAAAACATCATGAACTATCAACAGGTGGCAACTAGAGCCCCAGAGTAAAAATAAACCTTGAAGTGAACATTAGTTGCCTTTTTAATGACATTTCTGTGAAACAAGTATCACAGAAGGTACTATCAGGCTACCCAAATGATTCTTCTCTCTTCCTCTCAGAAGTCATAAAATTAGCAATTAAAATAAAAATCTGAGTCTATGGCACATGTAGTCTCTTTTTAGTTCTGGAAATTTAAACACATGCACCAAGAAAACCCAAAATAAACAACCTAGCAAATAAGTGTATTGCTCCACTTGGTCAGCATTTAGAAGAATGTACTGAAATTATAATAATGGTAGGAACGCAGAGAGTAAAAAATACATCAGATGTTTAGAATTTAAGAAAGTGTAATCTTCCTATCATCCATAACAGAATCTTTCTGGGTGTCTGTTAAAATGCCCCATATCTACCGAATTTGAATATTGGATTTTAGTCCAGGGTTTTGCACTTTTAATAAGCTCTGTAGGTAATCTCCATGAACACTAAATATTGAGAATTCTGACTCTAACCCATCAAAGTTTATTTCACTGGGAAAGAACTATGGGTACCATTATTAGAACTCCAGCAGTAAATCAGTAGGCTTACAGGAAACGCTTTGCAAATTATACTCTGGTTGTTTCACTAGCTTTCAACACTGTTTTCTTGTATCATCTTCAGATTTCATTGGATACTTATATCAATGCTTTGGGGAAAGATGATATCCCCTTTGGATTTAATAAAAAGTCTACATATCAGAACTAACTAAATCTTTTCCCTTTTCTTGGTCACAGTTACTGGCCTGGGTCTAGGCATATAACCCATTTGGGGACAATGATATGTAAGGAGATATTTGTGTGTATTTAGGTGAAGAGAGGCTCTTGGAAAAAAAAAGGCTTCCTCACTCTTCTGAGAAAGTGTCTGGAAATAACCCCCTTTCACTCCCTTTTAGATGTAGACACAGAGGTCTGTGGCCCCAGAAGTCATTGGCATGCAACTTGCAACCATAATGGGAGCCAGATTTAGAAGAAAGCTGATCCTGCTCAGAGGCAGATTCCAAAAACAAAGATACTAGATTCTTGATATAATTGTTAAGCCACTACATCATATCAACCACAAATCCTGACCTACCTTTGGACTTCTAGTTCTAGGGAAAATACATACTGTGGATTATTTGAGTTGAACTTTTGTTATTTACTACTAAATGGTATTCTGCTACAATCCTGATCAGTTTTGTTGTTCCTTTTAAAAATATATTAGAATGCATAAGGAATTAATTATCTGAGGCAGTTGAGACCAGAAATACACACAGCCTCAGGCTATGCTTTCAGTGGGAAGCTGAGATTTCAGAGCTTTATTTTTCCCGGGAGCTAACCACATGCTTTGATATAATAAACCTATTCCTTGACTTCTATGTTAGGTGCTCTTTTGCAGGACATTCCACCAGTGAACATGTTTCTGAGGTGTGGTGTTGCTGGGGAGAACAGGAAGGCATCATACAGACATCCCTTCCTTCATTTCTTCCCCACTCTCTTTCTTTTTTTTTTTTCCACATGTATCAATTATGAAGTAAAACTACCCAAGCCCAGTGGGCTGTATACTACTTTGATAAAACATGATGCTATGTAACACATAAATTTCTTCATTGGATAGATTCTAGTCTCTTTGTGTGGTTTCAACAATTCTTACATATTCTGTTTTTGTCTGTTTTATTTTTTAGTGTTTTAAGTAAACTTTTATAACTTGGAAATTATATCCATTCAAAACAATTTTACATCCAGTGTGGCTTACCATCAAATAGGAAAAGCTCATTATGAAATGTAAAAATTACATGTCTTAGTATATTATAATATATTTTCCATGTGAATGTTAATTCATAGTGACTTATGGATCCTTTTGTTGGCTATATCATAACTTTGGTTATGCATGAACCAAATATGCCTTGCAAGTATATAATTATCTAGTCATAAATTATTTCCATAACCAAAGTAACAAAAACTATGTACTATTGTATTCTGATATTTTAGAATGTTTTGATTCAACTTCAGTAATGCAAAAATAGCAGTCATGATATTCATGCTTGATTATTTATGCCTACCCGGAGGCTCTAAATGTGTGTGGGTGTGTGTGTGTGTGTGTGTGATTACTAAAATAAGGGTCAAGTATTATTTCAAATTTGTAAACTCAGTCATTAAAGTAGGATATGGAGTTGCCTCTGGAAGTATCCACAGAAGTATTGAGACAAAGATATGGGTTCATTCGGTGTTTGTTTTATTCTTTGTTTATTTGTTGTTCTTGGCCAATGGCCCAATTGGAATATGACTTCAGACTTAAAGGTTGCTATTACTAACTTCTTTCCTGTGAAAAGTATAACAAAGATGAGTAGTTTCCCCTGGTCAAATATTTCAGACAGGATATGATGTGGTCAACTCTACAGTCTTAGAACTGCAGAGTATTTGGGTCACTGTGAGGAACAGCATTGTATTGGCACAGAAAATGCTTGGATAATCAAAACATAATCAAAAATCTCTATTTGCTCAGCATTTTACATGTATTTTGATTCTTGTGCAAAATTTGGAAGATGGCATCTATTGAAGTATTTATATAATACATAAAACATAAACTTGTACATATGTAGTTAGCATGTAAACATATATTGTGTTTTTATTAGTCTCTCCCATTAGACTAGGTTTTTTTAATATATATATATTTATCTGTTAATTAATTGATATGTAATCTTTTCTCTGCCACCTACCCCCATAATCATCATTTATTGAAAGGCATCATTTGGATGCTGATGAGAAGATTTAACAGTAAAAGCATAAACAAAACTGTAATGAATTAATTCTACCCACCTATCCCCTATGACTGATGGAGACTATGTTTTGAGCTACCAAATCTTAATGATTTCAGAAATATTTCTTTGCACATTCATGATGTTGCTCAGTATCGCCATTCATTCTGCCACTTGAAAGAACCTTATTGAGTCCCTCATGTGTGTCAGCATTATAAGCAGTTAAGCATTGTAGGCTATAGAAACGAATAAATCTTGTTCATTACTATCAAGGTAAAAATACTCTTCTTTCTGCCAAATGACAAGAGATTTAAATGACCTATTTCAGTTAAGCTAAGCAATATATTAGCTTTAGGAAAGAGATATAGTAACTTTTGACTTCAAGTGAGGTAATTGCTTTACTTATCAATATGTGACATTCTCTAGTTCAGCAACCATGATTCCCTAAGTTATGAAAGAATTTACAGAAAATTAAGTTTATTATAATATAATGATTTGGATATTCAAGTTATTCAAACAATTTTTAGTCTTAGAAGTTTTTGATGTGTATATACTGAATTTAATGAAGTCAAATATAGTTAAAGAAAACTATTACTTTAGGCCTTATTCACAAACTCTTGTCATTTTTATAAAAACTTACTAATTTGGAAATGATATATCACACAGTACTTTAATATCAATGAATCTTATGTTCTTATTCAACAAAAATCGAGGGTGTGAATAACTTTTTTTTTCCTCTTATTTAAAAAAAAAAAAAAAAAAAAGATGGTATTCCTTTCCTGTTAAGTTCCTTATATCTTTTATGGAGTACTGATGTATATGGTTTTATTTATTTATTTTTTTTTGGAAAGGAAAAGAGAGGAAGAAAAAGAGGGAGAGAGAACAGGAATATTGCTTTATTCTATGAATGGGTATTAATAATGGCCGATCATTATTTTGTGTATTTAAAGTGGAGAATGTATATTTTATGTATCTAAAGTGGAGAGCTCTACAAGTGCTTATTAAGTTTACTTGTTCCAGATCTGAGTTCAGATTCTGGATATCCTTATTAATTTTCTGTCTCGTTGAGTCTAAATCTCTTTATGGGTCTTATGTATCTGGGTGTTAGGTTGCATTGATCCTTATACCACTCTATCTTTGTTGCTTTGAAATCTGTTTTATCAAATGCATGAATTGCAACTCCTTTTTGTTTATTTGTTTGTTTTTGTTCTCCATTTAGTTGGTAAATCTTTCTCCAACCCTTTGTTTTTAGTCTTTGTGTATCTTTGGATATAAAATGGGTCTGGATGTAGATACCGTTAGGTTTTTGCTGTATCTTTTGATTGGGGAGATTAGACGATTTAAATTTAGGATTACTGCCATTTGATGTAAACTGGCTATTTTATCCATTCGTTGATGTAAATTCTTCTTTATGTTGATGCTCTTTACTTTTTGGTATATTTTTAGAAAGGCTAATACTGGTTGTTCCTTTCTGTGTGTAATACTTCTTGCAAAAGTTTTTGTAAAGCAGGCCTGGTTGTAATAAAATCTCTGAGTACTTGCTTGTTCATAAAAGATTTTATTTTTCCTTCAATTCTGAAGCTTAGTTTGGCAGGATATGAAATTCTGGGCTGAAAATTTTGTCCCTTGAGGATGTTAAATATCGGCCCCCACTCTCTTCTGGCTTGTAGGGTTTCTGCTGAGAGATCTTCTGTAAGTCTGATAGGCTTCCCTTTGTGGGTAACCTGACCTTTCTCTCTGGCAGTCCTTAGTATTTTCTCCTTCGTTTCAACCCTGGTGAATCTAACAATTATGTGTCTTGGGGTTGCTCTTCTTAAGGAATAGCTTTGTGGTGTTCTCTGTATTACCTGAGGTTGAATAGTGTCCTGCTTTGCTAGATTGGGAAAATTCTCCCGGATAATATCCTGAAGAGTATTTTCCAGCTGGGATTCATTCTCTCCATCACATTCAGGTACACCTATCAAACGTAGATAGGTCTTTTCACATAGTCCCATAATTCTTGGAGACTTTGCTCATTCCTTTTTATCCTTTTTTCTCTATTCTTGTCTTCTCGTTCCATTTCATTAAATTGGTCTTCAACCTCTGATATCCTTTCTTCTGCTTGATCAATTCGGCTATTCAAACTTGTGCATATTTCACTAAGTTCTCATGTTGTATTTTTCAACTCCATTAGTTCATTTATATTCCTCTCTATAATGTGCATTCTTTTTAGCACTTCATCAAATCTTTTTTCAAAGTTCTTAGTTTCTTTACATTGGGTTAGAACAAGTTGTTTCAGCTCCCAAAAATTTTTTATCATCCACCTTTTGAAGCCTGCTTCAGATAATGGAACACAGTCCTCTTCCATTAGGGCTTGTTCCGTTGCTGATGAGGAATTGTTATCCCCCATAGAGGGAGAGGGGTTCTGACTTTCGGTATTCTCGGACTTTTTAGGCTGTTTTTTTCCCTTTATTGTGATTTTATCCATCTGTTGTCTTTACAATTAGCGCCTTTCTGATTAAGTTCCTGAGAGGATGTCCAATTTATTGATTCCCAGTGCTGGAATCCGAGCAACCCACTGTGCCGGCCAAAACAGCAGCGATAAGACTGATGGTGCTCTTCTGCCTGGGAATCTCCGGCCTGGCTTCCTTCTTGAGTCCACAACAAGTGGCTCTGCCTTACCGGAGCTCCAAACGCCAGCCAGTAGGGGAACCAGTTCTGTTTACTGTGCATGAAGAGCTGCCATGCAGAGGCGACGAAAAAACCGCTGCGCCAGCCACAGAAGTCGCGCTGGTGACCCGCGGGCCTCCTCCACTGGAAATCTTCTGGTCCATGGGTGTCGAAAATTCCTCTGAAAATGTGGCATCCTCACGTTTTCTGAGCTTTCACTGGGAGCTACAATCCCGAGCTGTTAGCGATCAGCCATCTTGGATCTCGTCTCCCGAATAACTAGACTAGGAATTTTATGAGGGCACGGCTGTAGCATTTTTTGGCTCAGCATTACATCCATTGTTTTTAAAACAGTGTCTGAAACACTGTAGTAACTGAATAAATATTTGTTGAAAGAAAAGATGCGCAAATGTTTAATATAGCCATTGGATTAAATAAAGCTTAGCTGCTTCATTTTGTAATATTACTAACCTCATCAAAGAAAGCCTTATATATTTGTATATGTTTCATAATATAAATATATATATATAATTATATATATAGATTCTATAACTATATGTAGTTCTAGAAATCAGATTTTCTTTCTTGGGGTAGGAGGGAAATGAAATAATTGTTATAAAGACAATGGTTGCTCTAAAGACTGTTAGATTATCTCATAAAAAATTAAATCTGTGATTTTTAAACTAACTCAGAAAGCATGAAGTTATGATTTATTAATTAAATAGATTAAATAGAACCACAAAATGCACTTTTAATGTTTAGTAGTGATATAGTTTACATGGGTTTCACAATGTATTTATACAGTGAATCATCTTAACAGCAATTAGCTATGCATTTGTAATTCTCTCATTTTAGAAAGAGGTGTAAATGAGAAAAACAACAATAAAAAATGCATGGAAGCTTTGGGTTCATTTTGTGCCACTAAGTAAAAAGCAAAACTAAACTGAACAAAAACACACATTTTATAAAAGTAAGCCAGAGTACTGGGAAGCTGGAAAGTAATATGGCTCAAGCAGCCTCCATTCATATCCCCTCTGTTATTAAAGAGTCTTTGGGAACATAATCAGTACAAATTCTATTACTTAAAGGAAGTAATGAAAATCTTTAAGTTAGATGACTTGATATCACAAAGGTAGTTACAATTCAATATTTTGTGTATCTATTCCATTTTCCTTAAATATCCTTTGTTTATTAAATGTGCCTTCCTCCCTATCCAAACCCATGCAATCTTTGTCTGAGTTCATGTCTCATCACCTTCAATTCCTTAGTATTTATTTCAGTCTCCAGATACTCCCTTCTACCCCAACTACCTTTGAAACTATAATCTAAAGCCAGTTCTAAACAGAATGATACATAATATTTTCCAGCCCTGCTTCCCAAGCTGGACATTATTCTTTCTTGGAGGGCAAATGTTTTAATTTTGCACAGTGTATATAACTGGTACTGAGTAAATATTTTTGAAAAGCTCTCCAATTTTAAGATGAGAAAATGAAGTTCATAATTAAATTTAAACTGTTTTTATCTTTTTATTTTTAGCTTAGTAAATGAGGATTGAAAATTAAATCTAAGTTATCCTAAGAAAATTCATGGGCAAATAAAAAGAAGAAACTTGTAAGGGATAAAGCAGATCAAAAGTTAATATAAGTTATTTCTCAGATTTATCCATTTTCAATAAAATTAATAAATTCATAATCTTTTTGAAAATTTAATATAGGCAAGGGGGACTAATTAATTCTACAATGATAATGCAGTTTAATGTCACTAGAGAAGCCGTGAAGCTGAGGTTACCAGATCACCATAGATGAATTTCAGATGATCACAGCATCCACATTATTTTGTTTCACAGCACCTGACAACAGGAAGCTGATACTCTCAGGCTCCTTTATGTTCTATGAATTTCTGCTTTATTTATGTGTCGGAGACTACTCACTTCAACCTCAGTTCATTTCCATAAGTCTGGACAAATGAGCTAATCTAAAAAGCAAATCTGTTGAAACCAAAAGAACAAAAAACTATAAAGTGATGAATAGATCAGCAATACTGGCACAAATCTCAGTGACAGTATCCACTTAAGAAAACTACAGAATCATTACACATAAAATGTTAATGCTGGACAAGACTTAATGATTAAGAGTGTTGGCAAAAAAAAAATCCATTGGTACAATGGGTTAAGGTTTGCATTAGAAAATAGAAGTATATTACTAAATCACCTAAATTACCAATTAAAAACTAACCACAAGCAGAACTTTGAAGTAAATTCATTTAACATCAGAATACATAAACATGTGTATAAAATAATTAAATATATATTTATGATAAAATAAACAAAAGAGGATTATATGACATATGCTGAATATTTTATTTAATGGATATGGCATAATTTGTTTAACTAAGTCTTTAGAGAATAATACTTAGATGAATTCCAGGATTTCTGTTTTATAAATGAGGTTTCAATGAATAATCAGATTTCATTTGAATCATGGTAGAAACAAAGAAAATAAATAAACAAAGTTCATAATCCCAAACACAATATAAAATATTTGCTTTTTGTATGCAAGATTTTTAAAAAAATCCTCTTTGATTCCATAAACCTATTTTTTAAAAAGTACTATGCTTTGTAAATATATTGGATGATATTATGTTTCTGCCATCTTCCGGTGAAGATTACTCCCTTAATTTAATAAATTTGCCATTAGCAGAGATATAGTAAAACTTTCAACATCCCATGTCTAAGTAGCACAAAACACAGAGACAAACAAATGACTGATTCACGTGTCTGGTGGATGCAGCCTTACATCAATTACTGGTTTCCCTGCCCATCACTCCATCCCAGTAGCAATGATTAGGGTTGAATACTGAATATTCTGTATCTTCTGAGATATAAATAATATAAAATTTCAATGCTTTTTAAAAACAAATGGTGATGAATTTAAAGATAGAAAATACATGGCAGAATCTTGGCAAACGTGTATGTGTGTGTGTGTGTGTGTGTGTGTGTGTGTATCACAATCAAATATTTCACATGGTTATAGTTATTTCAAACATGACTTTTTACCATTTTAGTATCTATGAGGTCTTTTAGTAAAATATAATTCCCTTTTTATTGCTTATATTTCAAAATAAGTCAGAAATTTTATGATGGCATGGAAATGATATATTCCTGAAATACAGATCCACACATTTGGCTTAATTAAAATATATTTTGAAATTTGAAAGATGAAGGGGGAAGAAAAAAACAGTGGGCAGGTCTAACATGAAGATAAATGAGATATTTCTGTGAAATTCGTATGTGTCTTTTTGGTCAAGGGGGATTATCTTTTCATGTAGTTTGAACTGATCCAAGTACACTCATTATAAGAGATAAAGCACAATTTCTGCTTGCTTACATAGAGCTAATCTAATGCACTCCTGTCTTATGTAGCAGTGAGTTAATGACTGCTTTAGAGGATTTTTTTCTTCCTGTTACAATAGGAGCTAAAATTAAATGTTTTCTTTTCAGAATCATTAGGACCTTTTTTTTTTTTTTTTTTTTTTTGAGACGGAGTTTTGCTCTTGTTACCCAGGCTGGAGTGCAATGGCGCGATCTCGGCTCACCGCAGCCTCTGCCTCCTGGGTTCAAGCAATTCTCCTGCCTCAGCCTCCCGAGTAGCTGGGACTATAGGTGCGCACCACCATGCCCAGCTAATTTTTGTATTTTTAGTAAAGACGGGGTTTCACCTTGTTGAACAGGATGGTCTCGATCTCTTGACCTCGTGATCCACCCGTCTCGGCCTCCCAAAGTGCTGGGATTATAGGCGTGAGCCACCGTGCCCGGCCAGGACCTTCTTTAAAGGAAAATAATTTAACCATATTCAGGTATTAATCATATGACACTGACAATGTAATTTTCCTATCTGCGAAACTTGTCTCCCTAGGCTAAGTTTTTCCTTAATTGGAATGTCTTTAAAGAACTCAACTGATAAAAAAATTAGACAGGTCTAACTTTAAGGCAGTGAAATTCGATAAAGGTACAGGTCTACTCAGGGAGAGTCTACATCACATTTTTCTTATCTTTTAGAATATTTTCAATTTTTGAATGCAAACTATTAATTTCTACCCTTCTAGTAGATCCAATCCGCTGACCAAAAGTCTATATCTCATTCAAAACTTTTAGAGGCAGGGAACTCAAAATCTCTCTCCCAGAGCTGGCCTCTGGAAAACAATGGACTAATAAGGCCCATTCTTTGACATGCCAGTCATTCAACTATTTGAAAGCTATTCTAATTGTTTTCTTAACTGAGATAAATATACCTACTTAATTTTACATATTATGGTATATGCTCCCTGGTCATCATTTTTTTTTTGTTGACTCACTCTTGATAAACTCAAATTTGATAATGTATTTTAAAATATAGTAAGAAGAATGGAAACAGTACTCCAGATGTGATCTAACTAGCACTAAATACATTACCTGTCTTGTTTAGGCTGCTATATAACAACCAGCAATCCAACGTTGTAAAGAATTAATAACAACCAGCAATCCAACATTGTGAATAATTAATTTCCTTTCCTGCCCTCCTTCAGCTACATCTTATGGTCCAATTCCTAGAGTACTGGGGACTGGTAATATTCTTTCTGCCTAACAGCAAGATTAGTCAGAAGAGGTCATGCTTGGGGTTGAGTCAAGGGAGAATATAACTAGCATGCAAACAATGTTAAAAGTATCTTTGCAACGGGAAAAAAATTGCAAAATTTTGAAACAAAGAAAAGCCTTAAAGATATACTTTCAATTTTTCACTTTCTCTCTAGCAAAGAATCTAGTTTGCATATATTTTACATGTAGTTGATTAAAGTCCACAGACAGGAAAACCAAACATTTGTTCTAATGGAAACAATTTCCTTCGTGTCCAAAACTAAGTGTCCATCCTAGTTTTATAGGGAATATAAATAATTTGTAGCTTCTCATGAAATTTTCCTTGTTTCTCCTGGAAGCCAGCTTTAAAACTTTACAGTTGTTTCTTCCAATCACTAATTTCTGGTTTGAAATTCTAGATTAAAAATTAGCATCAATTTCAGTCAATGAGTCACATTCGGCCTTTTCCAAATCAACTACCTATTAGACCAAGTCCTGTCGAAAATAAAATAATTAATAAATAGAAAAATAAATGCATCTTGGAGGCAGAATAAAAATGAAGTAGAAAAAAGTACAATTTAAACAACTTAATCCTCAAAAGAAAAGCCTGAGGTAGTACTTAAATGTTGTTCGGATAAGAGTTTTGTGTTCTTTTGTTTTTATAACGATTACATGCTTTAATAATATTTTATCAAGAGAAGTTATAGAGTCTTATTTCTGGGATAATGTTGGAAACAACATTGAAGACTATATTTTGGTTCAAGGAGATGAAAAGAGGCTCTGTATAGGGGGTCCCCAACTCCCCTGGGGCATGAACCTGTGCCGTTCCTGGCCTGTTAGAAACCTGGCTGCACAACAGGAAATGAGCCTGAGCCTGCCTCCTCTCAGATCAGCAGCAGCATTAGATTCTCACGGGAGCAGGAACCCTATTGTGAGCTGTGCATGAGGGTTATCTAGGTTGTGGGCCCTTTAATCTAATGCCTGATGATCTGAGGTGGAACAGTTTCATCCTGAAACTACTCCCCCACCAAAGGTCGGTGGAAAAAATTTTCTTCCACGAAACTGGTGCCTGGTAGCAAAAAAGTCGGGGACCACTGCTCTATATATCATAGGTCCACGTTACCTTGCTGGTCTTGTTCTCAATCCTCCCCATAAGCACCTTATAACCTGAGCAGCCACTAATGCTAATTCTTCTAGGAAGTTTCCATGTCTCCTATCTTTGTACTTTTTGTCATTCTATATTTGTTTAAAAGGTTCCAATCTAATAATTTCTACAGATGAACTAAATTTCCATCTCAGCTCATCTCAAAAGCCACCACGACCACAAAATCTGATTCCTAGGACAGGAAGTGATCTTTCCCACTTGATACTCATTGCCCTTTATTCCCCTCTTACGATAATTATTTCCTGCATTGTATAATGCTTACTGATATGCCTGTCCTTATCCTTTTTCAAATTTAGATATTTAAAAGGCAGAGCCTTTATTGTCAGATCATAGAGAAAATGTAGATTATAAGCTCTCCATGAAGGCTCAATACACATTCGTTAAGTAGAAGATCCTATTGTTCTCTTTTCCTTGTGATTCTATCTTTATGCAAAGCCACAAAGAGCTTATTGTTGATCTATCATATCCAAGAACCTAATATTAATGTGCTGTCATAAATCCCAACTTGGTATTTATTACACCTTTACAGGACTCACATTTTGCAATCTTTTAAAGAAAAATCAATTCATAACTTATTTGCTCTAAGCATAAGGAAAGCTATATTCCTAAAGGACTGATTCCTAATTATGCAAGCATTACTTACATTACTCATAAGTTTCATGTAATAAAATATAGGGTTCTCTTTTTCCCATGGGAAATGAGGTGATTTGTCAAATTATATGTTGAAGGAAAGAAATTTTTTGAAAAATTAAAGGCTGACAGCTAAATTGCCCCCAGTTTGCATATTCATGCACAAACAGAAAAAAAAAAACCTGACATAAAAATATTAGGTCAGTAATTATTAGACATTTCAATAATTTTATTAATGGCTAAAATGATGAAAGAATAGAGGCTTATATGCTTGATTTCTGCACATAGCTTTAAAATTGTAAATAAGGTTTAATTATTTATATCACTTTATTAGTAACTCCTCGGTGGCACTTATGAGCCAGACACTGTTTTAAGATCCTTACATATATTGAATCGTTTAATATGCCTAAAAGTCCTTTGAAGTTGGTACTTTTACCCCAATTTTACAGATAAGAAAAGTAAGGTGGAGAGAGATTTAGTAACTTGCTCAAAGTCACAGACTTAGCAAATAGAAGGCCAAGATTTCACCTCAGCCTGGCTAGTTTCTTAACCACATCCCCATGATGGAGTCCTATAAAGAATGTGTTCCTTCAGATATTTACATACTACAGAATTCGAGTAGAGCATGCTCAGCATATAACATAAACTGGAAGTATTGTTATTTGCTGGGTACTATGGCTCATGCCTGTAATCTCAACATTTGGAAGGCTGAGGTGGGCTGATAGCTTGAGCCCAGAAGTTCAAGACCAGCCTGGGCAATGTGTCAAAACCCCATCTCTACAAAATGTAGAAAATTTAACCAGGCTTGGTGGAGTATATCTGTAGTCCTAGCTACTTGGGAGGGTGAGTGTGGAGATCACTTGAGCCCGGGTTGTCTAGGCTGCAGTGAGTTGTGATTGCATCGTTGCACTCCAGCCTGGGCCAAAGAAATCCCACCTCCAAAGGAAAAAAATATCCAAACCAACGAACAAAAAAAAGTAGTAGTATTATTATTTCTTCAGGTTGTCTCATTGTTTGAAAGTATCCATCCCCATATGTGAACAGGCACAGCTTAGTTTCAACAGAAGCACAGCAATGTGGAAAAAGCATGGGACAAAATTGCAGGTTTAACACCTGTTCTTTCACTGAGCAGGAATCAATGACCTGGGTCACAGAACCACCTTCCCGTTTAACACTGACATTGATATTAGCTCACTTGTTTATTTCCAGGTTATTTTACATATATAAGTATATGTGTGTGTATATATGTGAATGGTGCACTCTGAAAATACAGGCAACATTAAAGGGAAAAGTGTGAGGAAAATAGTCTTTGTCTTTGGCATTATGGTGACTGATAAACTGCATTAAAAGACTAGGCCGGGCACGGTGGCTCAAGCCTGTAATCCCAGCACTTTGGGAGGCTGAGGCGGGTGGATCACAAGGTCAAGAGATCGAGACCATCCTGGTCAACATGGTGAAACCCCGTCTCTACTAAAAATACAAAAACTTAGCTGGGCATGGCGGCGCGTGCCTGTAATCCCAGCTACTCAGGAGGCTGAGGCAGGAGAATTGCCTGAACCCAGGAGGTGGAGGTTGCGGTGAGCCGAGATTGCGCCATTGCACTCCTGCCTGGGTAACAAGAGCGAAACTCCGTCTCAAAAAAAAAAAAAAAAAAAAAGACTAACTGTTCACACACTTAAATGTTTATCACCTGACGTCCTAATAACCAGCAGGGCTCATTGAGACGTTAGCTTTACCACATTAGTTATGCATCAGAAAAGCACTGTGGAAAGTAATACAGCTGGACTTCCATAGTTTAGTAAGTAATGAAATCTAATCTTGGAAGCCAGAGGCTGTTCTGTGATGCACCCCAATTTATCTATTGCCTGAAGAGCAAAAGTCATTGGTTAAAAGAGAGTTCAGTTGACACACACAGCATGTGTCTTGTTCTTGAAAATATTTGTCCCTCCTTGTGTAGGTGATTAACAATAATGAGTTCTGTACCCAATGACTCCTTGCGACTTGGGTGAAGCACTTCTTGTTTGAATGAAACCTTACCAGATAAAGACACTGTGGGGTTATATCAACACAGTGTATAAAAAGGTGTTAATTCTTATTTGATATTTGCTAGATCTTCCAAGGATTAGTACTTAAGAAAACAAATATCCTTACTGAGTTCTATCTTCGGCTGAGAAACTGAAATTTTGCCCTCCCTATTTTTCTTTCCAGAACTTGATTAAAATCCAAAGAAGATTACAAAAAAAATATTGATTATTGTCTATTTTAAATCATAGCTTGGTTAATTTTATACTTTCAAAGGCCAAAATTAAATAGAATTTGGAAATGATTCTGTCCAAATCTACTCTCATTATACGACTCATTTAAAAATTATGTGTTACCCCTATACTTAAAGCAATAAGGATTGTGGAATTTTCTTCACATAAATACTTTGATATATGTTAACAGTAAGTTGTCTTACAGTATAAAGTCACCTTGAGGTGTCATCTAGTTTTCCTATGACTTCAGGGAACCAAATAAAACTCCACAAACAGTGACATCTACTTTAAGCTTCTTGACAAAGAATCCATGCCTCCATTTCATCTCAGTAACCCTTATGCTTTATTCTACTAATTCCTTATATCAAACAGCATGACTCTAGCACATGGGAGGTACCAATAAGATTTGGATTAGATGCCAGAGAAGGAGTCTCTAATATTTTCAAGAAATAAATCCAACCTATCTAAACTCTTATGTATTTTTTTTTACTTATTACTTATTTAGTTTGAAGCAGTCTCTCTTTGTTGCCAGGCTGGTGTAGTGGCACAGTCTCAGCTCACTGCAACCTCCGTCTCTCAGGTTCAAGTGATTCTCATTGCTTCAGCCTCCCAAGTAGCAAGGGTAACAGGTGTGCACCACCACGCCTGGCTAATTTTTTGTGTGTTTTTGTGTTTTTAGTAGATAAAAGTTTTCACCATGTTGGCCAGGTTGGTCTTAAACTCCTGACAGGAGTTGGTCTTGTAACTCAAGTAACCCACCTGTCTTGATCTCCCAAAATGCTGGGATTACAAGCGTGAGTCACCACACAAGGGCAAAACACTTATTTTCAATGAATTCTTAAAGTGTCATCTCTTTCTCTTCATTTCCTCTTCTGTGTTACTAGTAGTATGAAGAGAGATGAGAGCCATGGCTGTGTTATTAATCCATTAGCCCTTTACTTTCCATAAGAGTAATATTAGTCATTTTTGCATTTCCTACCTCTATTTAACCTTCTTAAGCTTTCTTGTCTACTTATCCTGAGCCTGTTCCATACTCTAGATTAAGGGTCCTACTAGTCTGTGGACTGTTAGGAACCAGGCCACACAGCAGGATGTAAACAGCAAGCAAGCAAGCATTACTGCATGAGCTCCGCCTGCTGTCAGATCAGCAGCAGCATTAGATTCTCATAAGAACACAAACCCTCTTGTGAACTGCACATGCAACCAATGTAGGTTGTGTGCTCCTTATGAGAATCTAATGCCAGCCCACCTTCTCTGGAAAAATTGTCTTCCATGAAACCTGTCCCTGGTACCAAAGAGGTTGGGGACTGCTGCTGTAGATGCTCTAAAATATTATTTAAGCTTTCTTTGAATTAATGCCTACTTCTTCCCTTATTGACCTTGATTTTAGAGGATGTCCCTTTCTTTGTAGTTTTTATTAACTAAACTCTTCTTTATTTATGTTTAGTCCTAGTTTGCCCTTTTTAAATGTTTTATGGCCTACCTTAGTAATCATATGTTTGAATGAAAATTAAAGGAGATATAATCAGATTATTTAAAAAATACATTTGATAGAATAACAATCTTCTCTTTTACTCTTCAAGTGTATTTTTCTTTTACTATTACACAAATCAAATAACTCCAAATCTATATTACTATGATTAAGTGGGCATAAGTCCATTAAGCTTCCTCTTGATTATAAATCTATCATGACAAAGTATTTAGCCTTTTCTATATAATTCTTTTAATATAAAAAGCTCTTAATAAACTCTCATCCCAACCCTTTACTTTTAAGAATTTAGTCTAAAGACACAATGGCAAATATATACAAAATTTAGTTTTAAGGCATTCTATCAAATTCTTCATAATAGAAGAAATCAGTATACTACTTAAATGTTCAAAAGTAGGGCCTCATTAAAAAAATGATAATAAATGACGAAATGCTCTCTGCTATTTGAAAAGTTTCAGGAAATAATTTTTAATTAAATGGAAAGATAATTTTATATCTTTATGTTAAAAAAGTAAATGTGACTATCAAGAAATATAAACTATGTATTATAAGTTCTGTACACACATATGTATACACAGTAAACACAAACATAAATAATTTTATGTAAAAATTAAATTGCTATTATTCTTTATATGACTATATAGCTTTAGGGACATATAAAAATAAACAGATACAGATAAATGTTAGAAAAAAGACTGAAAGTATATATAACCTAAGATTATGATACATTTTGTTTAGTTCTTTTATTTTGTATGTTTGAAAGTTTATACATATATTACTTTTGTAATGAAGAAAACCAATAAATAGAATGTAATATATAAAATAAATTCATCTGGCTATACCTAAGAAAAGTACTGACGTTCAGCAACTGAACTCGTTTTTTTTCTTTCTTGTTTCTATTGTAATCATAAGAAGAACATTTTGCTCATTCTCCAACAACATCTCAATTTCCCTGACGTTAAAATTTCAACACCTTGTTATAATTGCTTAAAAGTTAATGTTTTTTAAATGACTTGCTCTACTTGGATACCATAGTTTGTGGTGCAATTAACTTAATCTAAAGGAAATAAACAATAGGTATAATTGCCTACAATAAAGAAATAGATTCATGTTGAAAATCAATGAATAAGATGAAATCAAGTAACAGAATGAAAGATTGTAATGAATTTGGGTATGTTCTAAATAGTATCTTGCAAGTGCTTTGTGAATCTTCTGTAGATTGCTTTTCCATGAAAAGGCAAAGTTAGAAGATAAAATCTTTCCAGAGATTAATGCTAAATTTGCCACTGTGGCCTATCATTCTGAATTTATAATTTTAATTCTCATAAATGCACGGAATTATACATTTTAGCAGTACAAGTGATTTCAGGTTATGAATAAAAGGAAAATTTGATGTTACCTTCAAATTTCACCTTCCTATTTTTTCAGTTTTTTTCCAAAAATGCACAGAAAATAATCTAAGTTTTTCCTTTTTACTCCTTATAAAAACAATAATTGAAGAGCTTTTGCTAAAACCAATGTGATTAGAATTTGTGTATTCTTGGCCATATATTTGTATATAACATAAAAAGAAATGTCTTCAAACATACCTACAAGTTTATCAACTTTTTTGCTTTGCCAATAAAACTCTTCAAAAATGAAATTAAAAAGAGAAGCCACTAACATTCAACAGTAGACGGTAAAACTAGCCACAAACTCCTCCCCTTCTTGCATCCTCACATTTGTAATATGAAATTGCATATACTCCCCTCAAAAGTGTTGTTAGGTACTGTGAGGCAAGCCAAGATTTGAAAAGTGCTTTTTAGGACTCTATCTTCCTTACTACCCTTGAGATCTTTGCTGTGGCCCCTGTGTAATAGCAGAGATCAGTAAACCATCTTCTATCCAGCACCAGTCAGCAAACCAACTGACGGCAGATGCAGATATGAGTACAGTAAAGATCTAAAAGATGTTCCAGGGGAGAATATCCACTTAGCTGTCTCACATACTTTTGAGATGGTATGTTTATTTGTTAATAAATCCATTGAACTTTGTAATTATTTGTTAGGCAGTAAGAGCTTAATGATACACATACAAATACAAAAGTAGTTATTCTTAATTAATAAGAAGGACATACTCCTAGAAGAAAGGACAGTGGCTGAAATGATATAAATCAATTTCTTAATGGGCCATTGTCTCTTCTTACAAATAAAAGCTTTACTACAAACTGGTTTTTGTCCTTTGAGCAAGAGTGGCTTTCGGTACTCAATAATATCTAAGGTTCTTTGATGTTATACATTTTTTTTCTTTCTTCAAGTTAAGATATAATTGCTGTGGATTAGAATTGCAAACTAACATTCTAATCATTGTCATTATTAAAAGGAGAAATATTTTACATCAGTAAGCTAGTGAGTTTATATGTCATATTATAGAATTTTTACACATATAAAACATAATTACTTTTCTATAATATATGCAAAATTAGTACACAAACTTTCCCTTAAATTATTATGTGTCATCTTAAGTGTATAATTATTTTTTGTGTGAACAAATATTTATTCTTTCTTATTATTAGAAAGGTAAGTAAACATAACTGTGAAAATAAATCCCTTTGACTCCAGTTGACTGGAAAATTTCTTAACAATCATCTATTGGCTAGCAGCTTTAGAAAAAGTAGTTTAGTCCATGAAACATAGTTCTCATTACGATAATTTCCAGGAGGATGGATTCAATCATGAGTCTATGAAGTAATCTTAAGAAAAGGGGAAAAAAAAAACACCCTGACAACTACTCACAATTTCATCTACTATGTGAAAAATTTAACTGAAATTTACCAAACCCCTCATTTGGTAACCAAAGTCTTGAAATCTAAAATAACTCTACACACCCAAGAGAGCTACTTAAGGCTCATTAACTTTCTGATATTTCATGATCACTAACAAGAAGTCTTTCAGATGGAGTCGGACTCTGTTACACTGCTTGATATTCTGATACTGATCGCCTCCTGAAAGATAAACATGAATATGGCTATTCATAGAGTGAAATATACAGTCAATTCGTAGTTTTTTTTAATGTGTGACAGTCTCTATTTTCTGAGACAAATATACTCAATTTTTCATAATAAAATGAAAGCAAAGGAACAGACTAGTAGTGCAAGATAGGAGGGTAACAAATTTAATTGAATCTAAATTTGTATTAAAAAAGGAATATCATTACCAAAAGGAAATAAGTTTGTATGGAATAAGATAGGTAGAAGAGGATAGGAGAAGATAAAACAGAATAAAATAACTTTTCCTGAATATATATATATTTTTTACAGGATATGCATATATATATATATATAATATATATATATATACACACACATATATGTATGTGCGCGTGCGCACGTGCACACACACACACACACACACAGATATATGTATTTGGAAATGAGAAGCCCAGCCAGAAGTCAATCTAACTACAGAGAAGACAAAAGAAAAATTCTAAATAAAATAATATACAGTACTGACTATTATGCTGTACTGACCTACTTTCAATAATACATGTAATTTTATTTTTTTCCCAAAAGTGATGATGGATCTTATATTACTAACAAATTCCAACATTAAATTATTTGTATAATCATTTTAACAGTATTTTATGCATATTTAAGAGGTTACATGTATGCAAAATATTATTGAAATTTTTCTGGGTAATTTCACATGGTTTACTTTTAGTCACCCACTGTTTTCTTTTCATTTCTTAATATAATGACATTACAGTGTTCCATCTTAAAAGAAAAATGCACATTGGACCAAATTCCCCTTTCAGCTACTGTCCTCTCTCTACACCCCTACTTATCTCACTTCCTAACTCAGGATTTATCTTATTTTTATTCTCCATTCAAACGTTAATTTCTCAGTCTTTCTAACATCACCTCAGTCTTTGAGATTCATAAAGGCAAAGGCAATCTTTTAACTGCTATAACCTCAGTACCAGGAATAGTGGCACATAGCTGATACTCAAATATTTGATAGAAGAACGAATAAGCAAATAAATAAATAAATAGACAAATGTTTGTTTTAGCCATATAATTCTTTTGGACGAATTCTTCTATGTGCCACAGTCAAGCTCTTTCTCCACAATGCCAGCAAAACTGATCTTCTGTAAATCAACAAGTTCATCCATAAATCACATGTAATCAAAGTAAACACTTACCTTGCTTAACTATTCCACGGTACTTGACATTGCTGATTACACACTCCTTGAGCCATTGTTAGGCCTTAACTTACTCTACTCCACACTTTCCTGGTTTTCCTACTACCTGACTACTCCTTCTCAGGCTCCTTTACAGATTTCACTTTCTCTACCTATCACTTATATGTTGATAGCCCTCTCACTGGTTTGTATTTCTAAGTCCTCGATTCTTTCCATGTCTAGGTCTTCTATTCTTTGCTATTATCCTGCTTCTAGGCAGACTCATCCATTCCATGAGCTTCAATAACCATCTATATAATTATGATTTCTAAATCTATGCTTGAACTCTTAGGTAGTGTCTATCAAATTTGTCAAATTCAGTATGAAATACTGAACCCTCTTTCTGCCTCCCAATCCTGTGTATTGTCAATTTACAATATCTCAGTAAACGATACCCAGTTGCTCATGCCAGAAACTGGGGATGCCTTCCCCCCGCCCCCCTGAGACGGAGTTTCGCTCTTACCCAGGCTGGAGTGCAATGGCGCAATCTCGGCTCACCGCAACCTCGACCTCCTGGGTTCAAGCAATTCTCCTGCCTCGGCCTCCTGAGTAGCTGGGATTACAGGCACGCGCCACCATGCCCAGCTAATTTTTGTTTTTAGTAGAGACGGATGTTGACTAGGATGGTCTCATCTCTTGACCTCGTGATCCACCCGCTTTGGCCTCCCAAAGTGCTGGGATTACAGGCGTGAGCCACCGCGCCCGGCTGCCTTTTTTTACTCTTTGTTTCTCCCAACCTCTTTTTCTTCATGCCCCGTAAATCACCAATAATTGTCTACGGTATCCTCTAAACACTCAGTGACTCTCTCCTCTTCATCCCGTTAGTTACCACACTGACCCGAGCCAAGATTATCAAGTCTAGCCTCATCTGCTGCAATTGCCTTCAAATTGTTCCCTTGCTATATTTTGCTATAATTTGTTTTCCATACTGCACCAACAGAAATACAAACCATCTCTGTTGTTGTTAGTAAAACGTCCAAATTTTTAAAAACACCATACCAAACTCTAGAGTATCTGCCACTTGTCACCATCCTCAGAGTCAATGCTAGCCCCATGTCCCTCCTCTGTAAGTTCTAGACATATTTAACTTCTTTCAGTTCTTGACTTTATAATTTTTTTGATCTCCTAGTTATTCTACCCTATTTTCTCTGTCTGAAATAGGTTCTGTTGTTTGTTGTTTTTAGTCTGCAATAGATTGAAATTATTTTTTAGTTATATATCTAGATGTTATTTTTTCAGGCTGGTATGCATTCCCTTGGAGTTAGCTTAAGACAGGGCATCTGCTGTATATTTTTATGGCTCCATGTACTTGTATCACAACACACATCTATCTATCTATCTATCTCAACATCTAAACAGCAACTTGTTTATCATTGCATCTCCACCATTCAAGTAATTATTACTTAGTAAGCACTTAATAAATATTTGTTTAAAAATAAATAAAAACTAAGATTTTATTTTTTTTAAATAAGGTCACTTATTTTTTCTTTTGATTACATTAATATGCTATATATTTGATTTGCAAAAGTTTATACTTATTACCAGTTTACTGGATTATTCTGATAGCACACACAGGAGAATTATACCACAGAATTTGTACAATTTAAAAATTATCAAAATTTCCATTTATGAACTGTATAATATATATTCATAATAGAAAACTTCTGCATGAAATGAATGTGTCATCATATAGCTCCCAATTACACAGTGCCATCCAGGAATGTGAGTGAGTAACTGGGAAGCAATTTGGGGCTTAGCCACATGGTGGTCTGTCCACAAATCCTCTGGAGAGGGAGGCAGCATTCACTGCACATCTGTGCAAACACTGCTTAATCTGGCTAATGTCTTCAAATTCAGGGATTTAATACAAGGGCCTTTTCTTTGATTTGTTTGAAGAGAAGCTTTCCTACTGCCGTTTTCAGCTACAGAATGAATCTTCATAACTCTAAGAGGCTGAGCACATTGAGTTGTGTAGGTGTATACGTGTAATAGCTGTGTGTGGGGTTAGAGAGAGGCCGAGAGAGACAGAGAGAGAGAGAGAGAGAGAGAGAGAGAGAGAGAGAGAGAGAGAGAATGCAGTATACAGAAATATCAAAACATGTCCAAAGAAAAGCAATGTTGTCTAGTGAATGAAGTTCAGAAATCTGAGAAAGTCCATTTTGCCAAACTATCCCACATAACACAGGAATGCTAGTGATGTGAGTATTGATTGCAAATGTGGTTAAGTGTTTTGTACTTATTTGACATTGTATGCTTTGTGAGGGAAGAATAAAAGTACAGAATTGGGTGAGGATCTCTTGAAATAAGTATCAATAACCTAAAACAAAACTACTGCATAAGTTTGAGGTAAAATCATGGAATGTTTTTCTCTGAGCATGCATCTGAAATTCTCCTTTCCAGATGAACTGCAATGAAAGGAGTAGATGTCCGACTATAGAATGAACAGGGTAACCATGATTTTAGAAACTGGGATCAAAAAACAACTTTTTTCTAAGCAAATATAAACAAGATTATTTTCTTTCCTTTGGAAATCAAAAATAAAGAGATTTAGAATTTCATAATATATTTGGCTCAAAATTCATATGGTGCAAAATGAATAGAAGAAACCTTAGACACATCTCTACAGAATAGTGACAGCTCAAATAATTTTTGTCTGAAATCCAAACAACTCATGTTCTCACTCATAAGTGGGTGTTGAACAATGGGAACACACGGACACAGGGAGGGGAACACCACACACCGGGGCCTCGGCGGGGGGGAAGGGAGGCGGTAGGGGAGGAATAGCAGGTGGTAGGGGGATTGGGGAGGGTTAGCATTAGGAGAAATACCTAATGTAGATAATGGGGTGATAGATGCAGCAAACCACCACCATGGCATGTGTATATCTATGTAACAAACCTGCACAATCTGCACATGTACCCCAGAACTTAAAGTATAATAAAAATAAACAAATATATAAAGATATTACCTCAAAATACCCACATGTGTTTTTTTTGTTTTTTAAATTCCAATTCACTCTGTATTTCCTGCATTAGTGCTACATAACAGCAGGAAAACAATAGCAAAAAGCCTTGGCCAAGCCGAGTATTTATTTATTTATTTATTTATTATTTGTTTATTTTTTGAGATAGCATCTTGCTCTGTCATCTAGGCTGGAGTGCAGTGGCACAATCTTGGCTCACTACAACCTCTGTCTCTCAGGTTCAAGCGATTCTCCTGCGCCAGCCTCTCTAGTAGCTGGGATTATAGGCATGTAACACCATGTCCAGCTAATTTTTGTATTTTTAGTAGAGATGGGGTTTCACTATGTTGGTCAGGATGATCTTGAACAACTGACTTCATGATCCACCTGCCTCAACCTCCTAAAGTGCTGAGATTACAGGTATGAGCCATTGCACCTGGCCTTTTTTTTTTTTTAATTAAAAACACAAGATGGTCTTTAATGTTCTAATGTTTGAAATACTTAGTCCTAATAATTAGTTTTTAAAATATGAAAAGACACAAGGTAGGCTAGATATTAAAGGAATTACTATGAAGTATTAGTATTCAGTCAATATTCAGGACATCTTTCATATGCAAGAAAATATGAAGCTGAGTAAAAGGCAGGAGAAAGGCAAGTCAGGTAAAGTCTCTGTCATAAAGAGCTATCTAACATGAAAATTGTGTTTGATTTTTCACTATTTTCTGATCTTTTATAAAAATTATTTCATAATATAGCAAAGTTGTACTTAAGAAACGATGAACACTTTAAGCCTTTAGGAAAGTTGTTTCTTATTGTGTTCATGTTAGAACACCAGGACATGAAAACAGAATCAGTATAACTAACATCCTATACTAAATGATCAAGCAAATACAAACTAAACATATTTCTTTCAAGATCTCCTAAATACAGCTAGAGAAGAAGGTTGCTTGAAACATATAATTTGATAATATAGCTTAAAATAAAACAGTATAACTATCCAATTTCTGAATATCAGAGATGTTTAGTAATACATAACAATGAATCTGAGTAAAATTTAATTCTGTAAGCATTTGCTTCCCCAAAGTCTCACTGAATTAAGTGGAATATGGCAGTGTGCTTACTTTTCAAAGTGTTGCTGCCAATAGTATCAGCCTTCTGACAAAACAGTGAATGTTGAATTGATATTTAAAAGTATAACCCAGAAGTATGCAAGTATTTACTTGAAAATTCTTCTGAGATACTTATTTCTAAATCATTTACATACATTTGTTTCTCTGATTCCAGATTTGGATCTTTCAAATAGTGCCAAAAACATTATATACTGTTACTCAAATCAAAGGCACTGCCAATTTGGGGTTGTTGGGCTTAAAATACAGCACTAAAATTTTATTCTATTCATACACTCCCATTAGGGAAATTTATGACTCTAATTTTCTTCAGTTATACAGACTTTCCTGAGGATATGATTCTTACATTAAACTCTGAGACTCAACTGTACATATTTGAAGGCTGGGTCAAAGTGGTTACAATGGTTTTATTTCTGTGGCACTGTGTCAAACCTTCTAAAATATCAGTGAGTTAATAAAAGCCTTAAAAGACAATTATTTTTGAAGATGAATTAAATGAACAAAGTACCTTTTAGTAATAATATAAATAACTTCTTCAGATAAGATATATTTATAATGCAAAATAAAAAATAAGAAAAATTCATTAAAAAAATGAAGCACACTAAAATCCAGTAACTAAATGTTAGGTTAATGGTTTTTTTTATTATTATTATTCTTTCCTTCATTCAACCAACAGTTACTGTATTTTACTATGCATAAGGTATTAGGTTAGATGCACTGGGTACAATGATGGGTAGTTCAAACTGATTCCTGGACATAATAACTTTTTTTCTTCAAAACTATTTCTCCCAAACCATTGATGTGTCCTGTTTTTCTAAGGTTTATGCTGTTTGACAAATGTTTAATCCAAAGCATGTTCGTTTTTCATGTGTAGAACAGATCTAGTCTATCTTGTACTCTTCTTGGCATTGATGTGAAAAAACATAAAGTTTTTTCAAACTTACTTGTGGTATTAAGTTTGAAAATTATTTCTCTCTCTAGTCAGAGAGACAATCTCTGCACAAGTTTGCATGGTGTTACTTTTTTTAAAAGTATAGCTATTCCCTTTATGGGGACCTATTTGAAAATTACAGAAGTTACCCTAATCCACAACTATACATACTTGGCAGATTTTTTAAAAAAAACATTTGAATGTATTCAATGACACATTAACTTTTGCAGAGCAAATTTCTGAGAAAACGTTGAAGAGCATGACATCTGGAATATCCTCTTCTTTATATACATAGAAATACAAAATAGATTTATCACCTAAAAAAGTAATAATTAGAACAGCTACAAAATGCTAATGGATATTAGAAGTCCGTAAAAACATCCTGTTTTATTTACAGTGATAATTTAACTTGAATAAATTAACTTTGGAGTTACATATATAATTTGAGAATAAAATTTTAAAATTATAGTAATATTAAAAATATAAGAAATGTTATATTTACATATTATTTATAGTATCTTTAAATTTAGTGTTAGTCACTAAAAATACTTTAAAACTTACTTTAGAACACAATTGATATAATTTCAATATAAGCTGGAAATGATAAAACTGAGAATCCTACACAAAAGTAAGCTAATTCGTAATGTACACATAATCTCTATAATGCACCACAGCCAAACTGCCAATTATTCATGGAAACAAAAAAAATAACTACTGAAATGCTTAAATCTTGCACTTACCAACCTCCACAACACTAGAACAGTTGGGGTCTGTGAAGCCATCTGGACACTCACAGGAAAAGGAACCGTCATCCAATCCTGGCAAACAGATACCTCCATTTTCACATGGATTGGGATCACAAATATCACCTGAGTTATAAAAAAAAACAGAAATTGACATTTGGTTTTTGTCTTGGGCATTGAAGCATACTAGTTCACTTTCCCACAGATGATCCCTTGGCAGTCAAAAGTCAGGGTAATATTAAGATTCACACATAAGATTTGCAAGACTTATTTCAAACCATATACTCAAAAAAAATAATACGCAACGTGGTAAAAATTAAACTGCATAATTCAAACACTGCTCTGATAGCTACTAGTTCAGTTTGAACTTCCTTTATAATATGTAAAGAGAGTGTTGTCTAATTGGTTAATAAACATTAACCTAAATATCTGTAGTAGACTAGTACCATTAATAACTCTAATAAATACCCTCTCTATATCCACACAGTTCAGTCTTTAACTCTTTAAAGCAGGGGAGTTTATTTCTGGATCCCTGGAAGCTGGGCTTGTCCATGTGACTTGCTTTGGCCAGTAGGTCCTTAACAGACTTGAAGACAACAGAGATTTGAAAAGCACTTGAAGATTTCTATTTCCTCTCCTGGAGTGTTGAGACTGCCGTGTGAATGAATTCAGGCTAGCTTGCTTCAGATGGGTGAAAGATATGCAAAAGTATAGGAGAGAAACTGCTACAGAAAAATAAATTATGCCATAACCAAAACCCCATAATATGTGACCTTGGCTGTGGCAATGGGTGGCAGACTGAATGTGGAAAAGCAGTGATGACCATGGGAAGCTAGAAAAATGGCTGCCCATTTTATGTAGCAAGTAGTCATTGACAAAGCTGGTATCTGAGGTCACTCAGGAAGTAGAAAATGTATGCAATGAACTTCTGGATATGAGTAAGGATATTTCCAGACAGACTGTTAAAGCATTCGTTGGCTCTTACTACCTGCATACGATAAGGTATTACAATAAAGAGACGAGCTAAATAAACAACCAGTCAGTTTGAAAGTAAAAGGAAGTAGTATACAGGGACCAGGACTTGTGTTAGAAAACACAACTGTTTCTAAACTCCCACATCTCAAAGTGCTAAATTATCAAATGCCAGAAGGACATGGCCCCAACATAAATGTTAAATCATGGATGTGGCTATAAGTCTCTGTGTGAAAACATTTCACATACTTGGGATGGAGCATGACAGATCTTCTCAGCTAAATAAAAGGGTTTCTAGAGAACTTAAGGACTGTCCCTGAGAAGCCTGACATATCCAAAGTAGCATCGATTAAGTCTGGTGTAAAAAGCAGGCACCAGACAGAATCATGGGTGTGGCTTTATTGCACAGAAGATTTGAATCAGATTCACAAAAATCCAAACAGTTTTAAAGGGAGCTTTGTAGGTGAAAATGCCACCTCCTAGACTTAATGAGTATGAGACTTTTCAAAATAAAAAAGCACCTGGGTCCTAACTTCTTATGAATTTGTATTTCTTAGCTGCATTATTCTTTGCAAGGTTTTCAACATGAGAATTATTTAGTCTCTTCTCCAGATGAAGCACTTTACAAATATTAGAAAACTGAAAATTCAGGTTATGACTTTTGTCAAATATAAACCAAGTCATTAGCCACATTAAGATGATAGATTAAAATAGTACAAAAGCACTGGAGCAGATCTTAGAAAAAAAGAGTCCTGAAATGAATGAATGAATGGGGAATACCAAAGAGTTTAGTGTGGCTGGACCATGGAGTATTTAATCTGGAATGGCTAAGAAAGTATAAATATGTCAGATCAGGGAGGATTAAAAAGTGACATTGCAATTTTTAAGATGAGGAGTCAATGAGAGAGTGTTGAACACTTTCAACGTTTATTTTAAAGATGTGACATGGTCACATCTAAATTAAGAAGACAATCCTGGCAGCATTGTGAATGGGGTGGTTGATGACTGAAAAGATACTTCAGTAGACTTGCTATCATTTATATACCTATCATCTATCTATCTATCTATCTATCTATCTATCTATCTATCTATCTATCTATCTATCATCTGTCTCTATCTATCCACACATATAGCTGGCTAGCTATCCTTCCATTTGTCTGTGAATTTGTCTATCTGTCCTTCTAGTCCTTGAATACCTATTGCATAGTAGGCACTGAGGTAAGTGCAGTATATACCAAACTAAATAATGGAGTATGGAGCTTAGTAGGAGTGATAAAAATGCAGGAACAATTACAATTATACTACACAGTAATAAGACCTGTGATTGGTATACACAATCCAAACTGTGGGATCAGTGGAGACTTTTAAGGAGATTCAGTGTTATCAGGTGATGAAGAGGAGAGAACATATGCTTAATGTTCCAGGCAAAGGGAATAACATACTTAAAGGAAAAAGATTATGTCTCATTCCAGGAACTTCAGGTAGTGCACTGTAGCTAGAATATAAATATGTATAAGAAATAGAAAATGATAAGGTCCAAAAGGTAGGAAGGCCATAAGAATCAAGAGCTTGTAAGCTGTGCCAAAAAATTTGGCTTTATCTTTAAGCACTGGAAAATCATAAAAGGACTTGAAATATGAGAAACTATAGCACCACATGTGTGCTTTGCAACAGTCACTAAGGCAGCAATGTGTTGAATTAGATGGAGGAGGTTGGGCTGAGGGAAAAGGAAAATGCATTTATCTTTTGAAGTAGTCCCAGAAAAAAATGATGAAGATTCTCTTGACCCTTCATAGAGGTGGCTATAGACAGGGAAACCAAAGCAGGCATCACTTAATATCAAATCTAGTTAATAAATACAAGGTAATAAAATAAAAAACAAAGTCCTCCCAAATCAAGACTCACCCACCTATGTGGAATAATCAATGTAAAGGCACAGATAAACTTTTGTATAATAGAAAAGCAAGGCATGAGCAGTATCCTAGAAGTTCTCAAGCACAAAGTCTCATATTTATATATTTATCTAAAAACAAGAACCATTCTTTCAGATCTCACTCTGTCCTATAACCAAATTCTTGCATCAAATAGTAACTGAGATGGGCCTACGGTCCTGATATACCCAGGGCTAAATGAGGTCCCTTCGATTATCCCATCACTATGGAGAGTTTCTGGTGCCTTAAGAAACCTTTCATGTGACCTGTGCTGCCCTCTCTAGATGATAATGCTTAATCTAGTCAATTTTCTACCAGGCATGTGTACCAGTCATATCATAGTTCTATGGTCAAAATGAGACAGGACTATCTCTTAAAGTCTGTTACATCTTATAGATGCCAGCTGCTGTTTAGCAGACATGTTTTTCTCTCTTATCCTTGTAATTTTTGTTCTTCTTTTTT
The DNA here is from genome assembly GCA_031835075.1 of Saguinus oedipus. Classification (NCBI taxonomy): domain Eukaryota; kingdom Metazoa; phylum Chordata; class Mammalia; order Primates; family Cebidae; genus Saguinus; species Saguinus oedipus. The sequence continues at coordinate 147,588,568 of CM063170.1, forward strand.
GCTTATGGAAACTTATTTCTAATACACTATAAAATTTTCATCTTATTTCCATCATTAACATACGACCTTTTGAAAGGGAGAAAAGAGGTAATAGATTTGGCCAACATGTACAAGGTACAATCAAGATGACATTTTGACCAAATTGATCTAGAGGTTGAGGAAGAGCAAGAAATCTGGGTTTATTTCTAGAGCTCTTGCCTGGATGATTGAGTAGCCATCCTTTATAAGGAAATATAATGAATTTAGTTTCAAAGGGATTATTGTATTTGAGAAGTCTGTGGAAGATCTAAAATAAAAGTGTCTGATTAGGCTATTACACTAAGTAGATGTAGAAGTAAAGAGCCTCTGCATAACCATGGGTTATTAAGTATGAATGCTAATACTATATTTCAGTGAAAGTCTATTAAGGGAAGGGAGGGGATGGGAGCAGAAAGAAATGAAGAGAGGAGAGGTCCTTAGGCACACCAACAAATAAATGGGAAAAAAAGATATTAAGAGTCTTCAAAAAAAAAAAAAAAAAGAAAAGAAAAGAAATTAATGTTTGGCCCATTGTACCTTGGTATAAATGTTCAGTTTATTAAACTGGGGTCTACCATGTCAAAGTCTTCCTGAAATTAATAAGGGCCCCACTTGTAATTGTGTTGGGTTGACAATGGCAATAGAAATAAATGTTTTGATCTGGACAAGGTAGAGGATAAACAACAAGCACAGTTAGAGCTAGATTTTGTTTAAAAGCTGTTTCTGTATACATAATCATTAATAGCATGCTTGTATTAGATGGGTTCTCCATGAAGGAGATGCTAAGATGAAGTTAAGTGTGTAACAGATTTATTGAGAAGTAATGTCTGTGAATGATAAAATGAGGAGGAAGCAGAAATGAGCAGGAAAAGCTTCAACCTGCAATTCAGGTTTGACATCAATAAAAATAACTGAAAGAAATGATGGTGGGGGTGGTAGGGGCAGGATTGGCCAGGGAGAGCTTCAGTCTATAATGCAGATTTGAGAAAGTCTTAGCCAATCACACAGCGACATCCAGAGCAAAGATTATTCCTTGAAGGAATTCTCCTAGGTCAGGAATGACAGGCACTAGAGTAGTCCAGTTAGAGTGAGGGCCTAAGGTTCAAGTAATGTCCTGAAAGTTCTCAGGAGGCTGCCAGCTAACTGCATCCTTGCAGCTGGACAGCACATTCTTTCCTAAAGAATTATTAGAGCCGTGCACCTCCATGGGTGCCCACAATCCCCTCTCACTCTTAAAATTGTCCGATTTGAATGAGTTATATGTTTACTTAGGTCAAAACCATCATATCTCAGATGATTTTCTCTATACAGACATAATCTCAGTGGTTATTACAGATGTGGGTTCATATCTCAAGTGAAAACAAACTCTCTCAGCTAGAATTTCATGTCTAATTAAAATACACAGTAGGGACTTCTGATTCTCTGTAATGTCAATTTATCTAAGGCAGTATCACCTCAGGTAAGAAATTCTGACTAAAATGCAATAGGTTCCTGGACTTTAAATCAATATTTTTTGTCTGTTTCCCAGTGAATATATTGGTAGAGTCTTTTAAAACTGCAATGGCAACCAGTAGAAGTTAGGATAAGGAAAGGAAAACAGGGCAATACAAGATTTCATGGTTCTTTCTCCTACTGTCAGCAGGCTCCTAAAATACACTTCTGCATATTGTAATGTGTATAGCATTATACTTTGATGTTTCTTGGCCGGCTGGCCTCACCTGCTTTAGATTAGGACAGATGTGTTTAATTTGATTCTAACCATGTTTTATGGTTCCATCTGCAGTTTATGGCAGATTCAGGCAAATTAAGCTGATGCCGATTTGCGTTTTGGCAATAGAATAGAGCAATTATTTTTCCCAGGGCGAGAAATCACTGAAGGCTAAATTTAACTTACTGTTTGCCTGGTCTTTCCACCCACTCTCCCAGGTTCTGATAGGAGTATGTGATTCTGCATGAAATCAGTGTGGCTTCATTCTTCCCACTGACCTCCTACCTGTTGCCAGCCACCTCATGTTCAAGGTGATTTAGGGACTATCTTATTTTACTTCATTACCCATTTGCAATCCATGACCTTTAACCTCAATAGCAAAGTGTGTGAGCTCCTATAAAATACCATGTAGCACTGCAGAAAGACAATGGTTAAAAAAAACACCAAAAATCTAAAATAGGTACCTTTATGATTGTGGTTGTGTATTTTCTGTGAGCTTAGTATATAATTATACAACTTCTCATGCCATACAAAGAAGAAAATTCTCTGTTGGTAATACTGAGAATCCAGTAGAAAGGATAGCTGATTTTGTTGACTGATACTTAAACTCCTGGATAGTTCGTGTGTTCAGTTTTCTTTAAATATTAGTGTTTGTCTCCAGTACACATATCAGAGAATTACTGATTCATTTATCACATATTTATGTGCCACAAATAAATAAGGTAGCACTTACTTTAATAAAAACCATGGGAGAAGGGAGAAGTAGGCTGATGAGATAAACAGCAAATAAAACTGGTTATTTATGACAGACCTTGAAGTGAGGCCTTCACATGAGCTGAAAATTGAAGGATGAACTAGGGTCAGTGATATTAAAGTCTAAGGAAGAGCATTCTAAGCATAGGGAACAGCAAGTGATCAGCCATCATGATCAGTATGACGGAGATCATTTCAGAAACAGCAAAGAAGACAAGGGGAAATTTCTCAATAAATATTTATTGCCAGCAACACATTTTTAATAGAAACTGATTGATAATTTAAAGCCCAATATTTGATCCTTCATGCTCCTGGTAATCAAGGGCACTTCTATTAAGCTTATTCTTTAAACAAAGTAAACATCTACTGGAAATATGCTATTATATTAATATTTATAGACTAATGTACTTATGAATTTACATGTTGATCTCTTTCTCACATGTTAATGTATTTATATAGTATTGTTAGTATATTTATGTATTGACAGAGTTATATAAATATCTTAATAATTTATTTAGATGAATGCATGTTTCTCCATTTTCTCTGTTCTTTTCAAAGTGCTGGCAGCCACCTAGAATACGTCGGCACCAACATCCCTGCCCTCTCTCTGTTTCTGTAAATAAATTTGCATACGGATACAGAAGTAAAAGCAAAAAAAAAGTAGTAATATATCACTCTAGCATGTTACCTTACTAACACAAGGCATTATTTAATTTCTTCAATATCTCAACAAACTTAATGTGAAGGATATTACAATACATACTTACATGTGGAAAAGTAAAACACAGAGACCATTTAAATTCATGTTTCTCAACTGTGACAATGCAGCTGTGTGCTTTACAACCTCATTTTCAATCTATTGCTTTCCCACTGAACTGTACTATCATTTCACTTAAAAACCGATAGAAAATAAAGGTTTTGCCTTCTATTGTAGAAGTTAAGAGTTTCAAATCAACCTATAAACAGAATATTTGACAAACTGAGCCAACTCTAGTACACAGTGAGTAATAATTCTAGTTTAAATTAGATAAAGTTCATGAGAATTTGCATAATCAAATTGGTAAAACTCACAGAAAATGTTAGCACCCTTATGACTTACTGCCTGTGAAATTGTGTGGAACTAAATAAATATCAGTTTTTTAAAAATCAACAATAGCCTCACAATTTACTTTTGTGCCTCTTCAGAGATCATTTGTGTTGAATATTGATATTTCACTTGTTGAACATTCTAGTGAGTTTGATGCATAGATTTTGATTTAAGGCCTTCTCTCACAAATTAAAGTTTATGAGTGTGGCCAAATTAAATTTCAAATAAATTTATTAAGAAGGTGCAATCTAATTCTTACCTTCATATGTACTTTTAAAATGAATCCTAGTTATTATTGCAGACCATCTTGCAATTTGGAAGTGTAGAGAAGAAAATAAGATACAAATGTCAATAGGAATAATTATATCTGCATTGATAGAATCTGCCATTTTACTGGTACATCATTAGACATCCTTGCAATAAAAGACCATCCATTTATCCACCTCAGTGTTCACAGAGTCCAAAAACAGCCATGGAAGACACAAATCAAATAAATGAACAAAGAAACCTCTTAGACTCACTCAAAACTGCATTAATGCTAATTTAAAGCAGAACCTCTTTTAGATGTTATCCAGTGGTTTGCCTCACTATTTTTAAGACATTATTCCTTTTAGCTAGAGTTTCAAATGCTAAGGACATATTGGACTGAAGAAAATTAGAAGAAAATCTGCTGTTCAGTGTTGACTCTTTAAATTTCACAACTGATGACATAAGGCTTCAATCAAGGTCTACTGGATAAAAAGACAAAAATGTTTTGGGCTCTAACATTTTGAAAAAAAACTTTTTGCATATTTTGTAGTTTAAAACACTCTGTAGAGTCCCTTAAAATAACAACATACAGTTTTTAGAATTGAAAGGGACATTCAAAGTGATCTAATCCAGTGGTTCTCTACACATTAAAATCATGGTGGGGGCTGGGAGAACACTTTTCAAATATCTTATACCTAGTCCAGTTAAATCAGAATCTCTGGGAGTGGTTCCCAGCCCTCCACATTTTCTAAAAGCAATCCAAAGATCTCAATCTTTTTTAAAGAAGGGCAAAGGAATAGGAGAAATCAAGGAAGAAAAGAAAGGAGGGAAAGAGGAAGTTTGGAAGTTAGTTTGTACTTTTCTGTCTTTAATTGGGAGAAAGGCAAATGAGGAACGTATTTATGTGACTAGCTTTCTTTGTTAATTCACTGAGTTAAGAAAAAAATCATTCATAGGAAGCTACAATTGGTAAATCATAAATAAGGGCACTCACTATGTTAGGGAGAATAGAATAGCTACTATTTAATATTAATATGCATTCCCTACAAACATGTAATCCTTAAAAAATAAGCAAACATTTTTTAAGGAAATTCAGCCATAAACTACAATTCCCAAGTATGTGGTTTTGTGTTGTTGTTGTTGTTTTTTGAGATGAAGTCTCACTCTGCCACCCAGGCTAGAGTGCAGTGGCATGATCTTGGCTCACTGCAACTTCTACATCTCAGGTTCAAGCCATTCTCATGCCTCAGCCTCCTGAGTAGCTGGGATTATAGGCATGTGCCATTACGTCCTGCTAATTTTTTGTAGTTTAGTAGATATGTAGTTGCACTGTGATGTTCAGGCTGGTCTTGAACTCCTGAGCTCAGATAATCTGCCCACCTTGGCCTCCCAAAGTGCTAGGATTGCAGGTGTGAGCCACCAAGTGCCCGGCCCCAAGCATTTTTGACTATATTATTTCTACCTCTGAAGAATATCCATTCAGTCATTAGTTAATGTTTGCTGAAGCCCATCTATATGCCTCTAAAAGTCATAATTCCTGTACATATTATAGGGCCCATGATAGACAAATTCCTGTTCTAACAGAGTCTCACAAAAAGACACAAGTAAGTTGACAAGTAGCTACCACTGCTTGTTAGGGCCAAGAAAGCACAAGAGAGGGCCACCAAACCCAGAACTGTGAGTCAAGAAGCCTTCTGACAACAAGCGACCTTCAATTCAAGACCAACATGAGCACCAGTGCTGCACAGTTCTGAGGGCTTTCAGCTAAGGGCCAAGAAGTATTGTCTTGCTTTAGAAAAGGTGATGTTCATTGATGACTTAGATGAAGGCACAACCACAGGAGTGGTAGGCATCAATTCCAGTCTCCAGTAGGTTAAAGAATCAAAGGAGTGGGGGCATTAGAAGTAATGATGCAATTCTTTCAAGAGTTAGATGAAAGAATGGCAGTGTGTTATGTGGGATATACCACCATGATTTAAGAAATTCAGGGGGGCCAGAGTTGGCATCCTACTCTGACACTCTCTAATTATTCTGTTTCTAAATCATTGTTTGCTGTATTGAAAAATGTTAATTGGTAAAGATTAAATGGTATAATGCAGGTTACAAGTTTAGTGAAATTCCTGCCATAGAAAGGGCTCAATAAATGTTAGTCAAATACATACAAAAATCTAGTGGGTCACATTTTGGAAATATATTTAAAACAGCAGAATCCAGATAATGTAGGTACTGATAAGAAGCAACTCCTAGAAAGAAAAGGTTAAAGATAACAGTAGAGAAAGAAGAATCAGAAGGGTGAGGGCATGTGTAAAAATATGATGAATGAGCCTTGGAGTATGCATGGAAGGATTCAACTTTGACTCAAGGAGGATGATGTACCAGGAAGTTTAAGGCTGAATGACACAAACTGAAGGAGTTCCAGCCAGGAATGGTGGCTCATACCTGTAATCCTAGCACTTTGCAAAGCTGAGGTGGGCAGATCACTTGAGACCAAGAGTTCAAGATCAGCCTGGCCAACATGGTAAAACCCTGTCTCTCTTAAAAAATGCAAAAATTAGCCAGGCATGGTGGTGCACACCTGTAGTCCCAGCTACTCAGGAGGCTGAGGCATGAGAATCCCTTGAACCCATGAGGCAGAAGTTGCAGTGAGCTGAGATTGTCCATCTGCACTCCAGCCTGGAGAGCAGAGCCAGACTCTGTCTCTGAACAAACAAACAAATTGAAGGAGTTCCCGTTGATGTTTTCTGTATGGTAAATTGCTGAGAATGTGATAGGATCAGAATTTTGAGAAGGATAGATGGTAACATGCCCCTGCAGTAAATAGAAGGCTGTTGCCTGGGAAAACATAGAAAAATGTTGAAGGGAAAGTACTGAGGGCCCAGACAATAATTGATAATGTCAACATGTACCCCACCGTGTATGTGGTCAGAGCTCAACAGCTGAGGTAATGCAGGCAGGCAGCAGATGATGGATCCAGGCTTATCGTGTTACCAGATAGGTGTGGTGAGGGTCAATAGCAAAGGAGTGACACGTGACCACTTTATGTTTGTTGAAAAATGTGCAATATAGCTTACTGAACTTTATGCTTTTAGATTATATATTTTTATAATTATGCAAACATTACAAACCCAGCAAATTGTTCTTTCAGAGAAGATTGCAATTCTTCAGTTGACAGCAGAGGACAAACTGAAAGACTGAATTTGGCCACCGTATATAAATAATGCAGCACATCATCATGGCAACAGTTAGTCCATCAATCTCTGTCAAGAACACAAACTCACACCGACTTTATAAAAACAATCAAGTGCTACAAAAAGATGAAATTCGGTGCCATGTCCAGTTGTAGGAGTTTCACAGAACCTTCTTAATTAGATCTTAGATTGTGAATTCTGACTTTCCTAAGTCTGGTTAGTCACAATATAAAAATGACCTCCAGGAAAAGCAAGTCAAACACAAGTCAGTTAACTTGATCACTTATTAAGCAAAGTCACCTAAAAGAAGAGCAGAACTTTTTGCTAATCACTAGATAAACCATTATATCAATTTTTCAGGCAGAAAGGATATGTAATGTTAAAATTACAGAAAAAAAAATGCAAAGCCTAATTTTATGCTTTAATTATATCTTGTTTAAAAGTCATAATTTAAGACAGCAGTAGAATGTCTTAGTTTCAAATTACAGCATGTAAAAGCCAAATGGATATCTTTTAATTGTGAGAAGTTATACCTTATATTGTAACCCCGACTATTTATTGCCAGGATATTTTAAGTCACCTCACTGCAAAACATTATAAACTCTGTCACCAAACCTGACTGCATATGTTTATCTATTTGGTGGTTAGTAAATATAGACACATCACAAACATTAAAAGTGGGCCTCTTCCAACTGAAAATAACCAAGAGATAGCTAGTTAACTTTAGAATAGAAGTCATAATTTAAAAGTCAGGTTTAGATCTTGACGAAATTTTGTAAAAAGTGACTGATTTCATACATATCTTTTAAAACAATGTTTTCACATCAAGACAACACTTTATAAAAGAGTTGATGTATGTTCTAATTCCAAAGAATCTCTAAAATCCTATGAAGTAAATCTTTTTATTCGCAGCCACAACAGTCTTAGGGAGCAAAAATATAAATCACTTTGATAGGGCACCCCTCTGTAGACAAGCTTGCTGATAAACATGAGAACAAATGAACTCTTTAATTCTTTTAACAAACATGGAATCTGTTATTCAGATTTAATGGCTATATGGCCAATGCATTTCCTTAATGTATAAGAGTTCTTGACAAGAAAAGACAACTGAGCAATTAACTCAGTGGAAGTCAGAAATTATGGGTGTTTTGCTACCTTCTTGGTTTTCAACAGGTGTCAGGTTATTGCTGTTAACACTCCAATTTGCATCTTTATAAGGAACAACCTAATTGTAAAGAGAAACTCTAAGTGCCCTTTCTTCAGGAGTTAACAGATGCCTTAATGGAATTCTATTTAGAATATCAGTGCTTTTACACTAAGTAGCAGGTAAATATTTAGAAATTGGGACTTTATTACCTCTCTGGGCTACCAAATAAAATGGGACTTGCTAAAAAGAAGACATTAAGCATAGAAAGGGACAACTCTTAAGAACCTGAATATATTTGAAAATCCATTGCCTCTATTCTGTCAATAGTCTCACTGCATTGGGTCACACAACATGAGGCCTTAGGGGTATTCAGTCTCTGTATCACTCTTGTCCTCATTTTTGTGATGGTTTGGTGCCCTCAAATCTTTTCCAAACCCTGAGCCAGGCCCAACATGAGAGGGGGGGGCTTTCTGTAGCTGTAACCCAAAGCTCAGAACCCAGCACTGGTTTATCTCTGCTATGGAAGAGGCTCTGACCTTATCTGTCTATCTCTTTTCTCATTGGTTGAATTCTCTATGCAATTTTGTCAGTGACTCTCAAGGGATGGTATGCATGCAGTTTAGTATCCTCTTGGGTTCAGGGCTTCAAATTGTGTAAATCCTTGGGAAACTCCTGTCTCAAGTCCCATGTAGCTCTGCTTTGATATGACTGTCTTGGCAAGGAACTAATGGGGATACCTCTGATTCTCCCAGAGCTGGAAAATAAAAAAGATCTTGAACCACTTGTATATAAATCCTCTTTTCCACTCTGTTCTATCTACATTCCTATTACTTGTAACTAGCCTTAGGTCTAAAATCACACAAACTGTTCATGACCAATTTTTTTCTGGCATAAATTATATACTATCACAAATCCTCAAATTTCATATACCCTTAGATTCTTCTATTCCATTCAGTAGCCTATTTGTTAGTATATTTTATTATTTTATAGTAACATTAGTTAATTTTTTTTGTACCTTCACTATGTACCAAAAATTATACTAAGTTTTTTATGGGTATTATCACATTTAAGCTTCATAATATCCCTATGAAAAAATTCTCAGATGAGATAAACCTTATTTTACCTATGGTAAAAGTAAATTTATGAATTGGTATAATTTATCCAAAGACCGAATAACAAATGGCAAAAGTATTATTCACATACAAACAACATGGCTTCAGAAATGCAATCTCTGTGTTGGAATAGTTTCCCTTGCCTTTATTCTTCTTACTTTCTCTTCAACTCTTCAATTTCTTCACCTTCTTCAAGTTCTCTTCATTCTCTACCCTGTGGTCAATTATTTAACACTGTTGTTTATTGCCCATCCTTCTTATCTTTGGAAACCTTTGGCCTCTTGCATTAGTCTTCTCATCACTCGCATATGTGATCTTCCTTTTGTGAAAATGGGAATAATTTTGGGTTTCAGTCTGCAGTTAGTGGCATGGCTATGTCCCTTAGAATGATAATTTATCCTTTCAAGGTGGGTAATGTTTAATGTTTCTAAAAAGCAGTGGCAGGCATATGATACCAGGGCACAGAATAGATCAGGTTGCAAAAAGATGCTATACAGATATATTGGTTCTGTATTGAGTTTTATTTGAGTATTACAAAAGGAATCATCTATGACTTTCAATCTTCCTTGGAAAATTTTTTGAAAGGCCACAGCATATGAATCATAATTTGAGTTGAGAGTGATAAGTCTTGGACAGTATTTGTTCCAAAGGAGGTTCAGTACGTATTTGAGCAAGAGATTTTATACATGCATTTGAATGTATGTATGTATATGCTCTCTTACCAAAAGAAAGATGATGATGACATTAAACAACCACATAAAAATGACAAAATATATGAAATAACAAAATGATAGAAATGGAGCCTTTGGAAGCCTGAGGTTGCACGTCTCAGTAATAATTTGGCCAACGGCGGGGCCTGGTTGCTCACGCTTGTAATCCTCGCACTTTGGGAGACTGAGGCAGGCAGATTGCCTGAGTTCAGGAGTTAGAGACCAGCCTGGGCAACATGGTGAAACACAGCCTCTACTAAAATAAAAAAATTAGCCAGGTGTGGCAGTGTGCAACTGTAGCCCCAGCTACCTGAGAGGCTGAGGCAGAACTGCTTGAACATGGGAGGCAAAGGTTGCAGTGAGCCGAAATTGCGCCACTGCACTCCATCCAGCATGGGTGACAGAATGAGACTCTGTCTCCAATAATAATAATAAAATAATTTGGCTAAAAAGAGTTCACTGTCCTTTGATAATGATCCAGTCTCAGGGCAGAGGTACATAAATGAATCATTAAAATATAGAGCTACTAGCAAAAGTAATAAGCAACTTCTGGATTACATGACTTATGACAGCTTTCTTTTCCTGTTGTGAATGATACTTTAAGCAACAAAGTCAACTATGCATTCTCTGTGCAAATACCAATCCTTTCTGAATTGATGTTATACTTAGAAAAATAAGATTATAGCCAGTTTACACATGAGAGTAAAATGGTTAATCACAGAAAATTTAAGAGCACACAGATTTAAAATGATACAGTAAGAATCTCAGATATAGATATCAATATATTTCTAATTTTGGGAGGCCAAGGAGGGCAGATCGCGATGTCAGGAGTTCAAGATCAGCCTGGCCAACACGGTGAAACCCTGCCTCTACTAAAAATACTAAAATTAGATGGGTGTGGTGGCATGCATTTGTAATCCCAGCTACTCAGGAGGCTGAGGCAGAAGAATTACTTTAACTGGGAGGTGGAGGTTGTAGTGAGCTGAGATCGCACCACTGGACTCCAGGTAGGGCGACAAAGCAAGACTCTGTCTCAAATATATATATATATTTCTAACAATATAATCTACTTCCTTCAGCTAACCTTTATTTGACATTAATATTAGTTTTTAATTAATGTTTCACACAAAGCTGCTCTGTACATGAAGTTTTTCCTTTAGGTTTTTAGATAACAATAACACCTCTGTTCCACTGAGCATCTCTGATAATTCAAGCACTTTTATTGTTAGAAAAAATTAAGAAAATCGCCTATACTCACAAGATTTAAACCCTGGCAGTATAATTCAGGAGCATATACTATCAATCAACACTTTGTACTATTCCATTTTAAAATTCGATATATTTTTCTAATTCTAAAAATAGTGTATGATCACTGTAAACAGTTCAGATAACACAGTAAGAGGGAAAGCAGAAAGCACAAAATATCTATTTTCCTATATCCCATTACTAATTAGAATTATATTCCAAAAATCTTTTTCTGTTTAGCTCTATTCATTCTAATCAATTATTTTCATTTATTTTAATAAAAAATACATATCTTCTTGAAAAAGTTAAAAAATATTACATGAACTTTAAACATCCTCTTCTTTTTGTTCCCTCATCACGTATGTAGCCACTATTAGCTCTTTCTTATGTATCCTTTCTGAAAATTTATTCATAATCTCTTTTATGTTTCTTTCACATAAATGGACAGAAATGGCACTGTTCCTTTCCAAGTTTTTTGCTTTGCAATGTGTCTCAGAGATTGTCAGCACATAGCCATTTCATTTTTTCATCAAATATATGGTATTCAAAAATATAAATATGTCAAAATTTATATGCAGTTCTATATTACTGGGCATTTAGGAAGCCTCCATTTTTTTCCTGTTATAAACTATTATGAATCAATCACCCTAGTACAAACATCTCTGTGCACTTTTACTTGTACAGGAAATATAACCTTAGACATAGACATATCATTGAAAATGTTTATTAATTCAGCCTAGCATCCTTTCAAAAATATTATCTCAATGTAGAATACAACTAATAGTATATCACTTTTCATTATGGTTGGTGGCATTGCAGCTAGGACTGTCTCCAAATTAATTTATATTAGTGTAAGCAATATGTACATATGATTTCTGTTTCTCCCCAATAGTAATTTTGCAAGGTTGGCTCTAACAAGATGAGCTCTGAGTTCTTATCATCTGGGAATAAACAATAGAGTCAGATCTACTTTGTTGCATAACTAATCCAAAAGATAGAGAAATCTGGGGGCTCATAGAGCTTTATTCTGAACATAATCCCCAAAGTTAATGTAACTGTTGACAATTACCCCAGACCTAGGACTAGGAAGGTAAAGAGACATATCAGTAGATACTAAAGAGTCTCCAAGTTACCTGGCCTGCCATCTTCTTCTCTAATCTCCCCAATGACCTCCACTTTGAGTTTGGAGTAACTCTTTACAGGAAATGATGAGAATTTGTTAAGATGAAGTCACTACACAAATGCTGTTGAATCTTGCCAAAATCTTTGTTAAATGAAAAGGCAGTGTATGCTTTATAATCTCTCTCTAGAGTTGAAGTGAGCCAGAGAAAATTCTAGAAGGATATGTACAAAAATATCAATGTTAGTTATCTCTAGATAGTGAGGTCACAGGGATATTTAAATATTATATTCTTCATTGTGTTTATCTTTATTTTGCAATGTTTTCTACAATTATTTGCACTAAATTTTTGTAATAAAAAAAACATTAATTTAAAAATTCACAACATATAAAAACCCAATTACCAGCAAAGTAGAAGCAGAAACAATAACTACTAAGGTTAAATTGAAAGAAACAAAGGTTAGTGAGTATCATGATGGGTCATGAATGTTTAATGTTTCCTTAATGTAGCAAATACTAAATGTGGGATATTCAGGAGCCCAGCATGTTCTCCTCATACATATACTGCAGATGTGAAATATTTGGGTTTATCGTAGGCATTAAACTCAAAAGCCTAAAGATATATACATATCCATCCGTAAATTTGCTGATACTATTTGCTTACCTTACTATGGGGTTTGTGTCAACTTATAATACCTCTGACAAAATTGATGTATAACTCAATTCTAGTATAATGCTTACTTTCATTAATATGTCTACTGAGAGGTTGAAATTTGTATTTATTTGATTTGATTTGATTTAATTTTCAAAGTTAATAATAATATAAACACCAACAACATAAAGGCCAACTAACCGTTAAGAACTAATCGTGTGGCAAGCACCATTCAAAGCACATTATAAGATGTTATATCACATGATCTTCACAATAAGCATATGACATGAATGCTACTATTATCACCATTTTTGTGATTAAAAAAAACAGTTAATAAAAAGTAACTTTCAACTTTAATTCCGTATTCTCTGGCCTACAGCCTGGCAGAAAGAATGAAGTGATATCCACTGAAAAGACAGACATAAAGATATTATAGAAACATAAATAATGGTCTAGATTCCTCATATAGCCAAACCTGAAAAAAATCCCTACTCATTAATCCATCCCTCATTCATTCAAAGAATAGTTATTGTGCTCCTACTGGATTCATGGCCCAGGATTAATTCATGTGAGTTATACCACAAATTTATGACACAGTCCTGGTCTACCCAATTTGTGCTATAAATTTTATCTAAATAATTTAAAATTTCATCTTTTCTGAGACTTTCTATAAGAAGAGAAATAGACAAAATTGACTCTATTTGAAAATACCACATTATTAAGTATTGTAATATGAAATTAGATGTGAAATTAGAATGCCCCTTTAACTGTCACTTAAATAAAGAAGATAGTCTATTACAGAAGGAAAATTAATGCTGATGTTGAGAGAATCTCTTATAAATGATTTATGTGCCTTGGGTTGCTCCAAGTCACTGATATATTGTAAGCTACTGAAATTTACTTTACCTCTGGAAAAGAAAATCTATTTTATGTTCACTTAAAAGCCCTTATCAAGTTTTTCACTTTGATTAATGAAATTATGTTTCATACTTTTTCAAGTAATTACTTAATTACTAAATCAGCTACAATTCAATACCATTGGGGATAAAATTCAATTTTAGTAACTTTATAGTCATGATAAAATCTAGAAGCATTTCCAGGGTCAATATAGAAACTCCTCAGGCAGGATGGCATAAATTGATAGCAGTTGAAGGAATTACAGACCACATCCTCAACTGTGGAATGATTCTATTTTAGACACCAAGTTACCACTATTTTCTCATAAGATTTTCTTGTAGCTTTCCTTCTTCTTTGCTTAATTTTAAAAAGTTTTGTTTTGTTCTTTTACAAGAAGAAAATCTGAAACTATTGACAATGTATTGTTTTAAAATGCGGAGTTAAAAGCTCAAGAGGCATGCAAGCTTCTACCATAACAAGGCTCACACTTACGTCAGCCTTCATCGACTTTCTTTAACTTCCTTATTTGTTAATGTCAAGAAGGAAATACAATTATTTATATTTTTTGAATCTAAACAAATTTTTTTTTAAATAAGAGCTTAAAAATCTAGAAACTTGCGAGATCAATTTGAATTTAAAAATCTTCTAGTTACTACCTAGGTAAATTTGTCCAAATCCAATAGTTTATTTACCTTCATTGTCCTAATGTCTAAGATAAAAATAATTAGTATTATAATAATAAGTACCTCACCAACCTCTACATATTTGTCATAAGGATAAAAACAGATGCTGAAGTCCTTTTTCAAGTGTGATAAGGTTTTAACTTATTTTTCAAAGATTTGTTGATATTAATAAGGAATTTATTGAATATTTCCTATGTACCACGAAGCATATCTAGTAACTACACATATATATGTAAGTATATACATACACATATATGCAATTCATTTAATAGGCAAAATAAACATGAGGTTGGCATTAATATCAGCATTTCACAAGTGAGAAAGTAGTTTTAAGAGGATTAGGATTTTTAGAATTTTGCCCAATAAATACAACTCATAAATGGTATAATTCAACACCAGGCTTACCAAGCTATCTGACATTCCATGCTAGGGTGCCAGTTGCTTTGAAATCCAAAAGAACCTGAATTTGAACATTTGGAGAGAAGTTGTCATTGTTATCCAAATACATTTTTAAAACAGCACTATAAAAATCCTAATTATTTTCACGAATGTAAATTTTTTTTTCTGGAAGCTGCCATAATAGAGGTCTTGATTAATATTTTCTAAAGAAAATGGAATGTATGGTTACATTCCATTTAAGGAATTCAACACATTGTGTCGGTGTTGTATTATTTCAGAAACGTATTGGCTTGGGAGTGGCCAGTGTCTCACCCTCTGTTTCTTTACCGTTTTCTCATCTTTGCTGATCTCCAGTACCTAGTTAGGATTAGAGGCATTTTTCATACAAGGCTAAAAAGATGAAAGCAGTAATTACAGATTCACATCCAAACTCCATGATATCCAGAAGTCAAGAAAGTAATAAGCATGCTTAGCAAGAGCAAGAAAATTTCTTTTCAAAAATAATTGGAAATTCTTCCTTCACTGCATTTTGGCCATCAATGTACAATGCAGATTCCTAATCCAATTCCCATCTTTAGGGCACTAATGGCCCTAAGCCTGAGTTGTTGAATCAATCACTCTGCCAAAGAGAAAGAGATTTCCTTTAGAACAATCTATCTGCTCTCCTTAGGCAGAGCAACATGAATCTGCTAATAATGAACTCCGTTGAACTCTGGGGTTCAAACCTAGCTTTCCCACATACTTAAGTCACTTAATCTCTTTGTGTTTTTTTCCCACATGTAAAAAGTGTCTGCCTGATTAGGTGGTGGTGGGAATTAAAGATGTTAATATTCACAAAATTACTTTTTAAATGCCTCACACATAAAATAAGTGTTACTTAAGTGTTAAATAAACCCATAAAATCTGCTTGAATAGTAAGACACACAGCATTGCCACAGTGGCCTAAAATTTCTCAACCACACATCTTTTGTTTTAGAGTTCTCCGTGCAAATCTCTCCTTTAATGTCTGTTTTCACTTCCTCAATGTTTCTACCACAATCCTCACACACATGGTGACATTAGCACCACGGTTTGTCTATTTTTCATAGTGCTGTATTCTTTCATGCTTCTAAATAGTTCTACATATCTATCTACTTGTATTGCTATACCTTTATAATATGAAAAGAGGTTAGGCCACCCTGTTTAATGCTTGTCCAATTCTTTATTATAACTCCAATGCTTGTTAATATTCTTCCCAATGTGTACATCTATGCCTTGTTGTCAATATTCTGTCAAGATTTTGACAACAGGTGAGGATGAACTGACCTATTTTTCCACTATCTTTATATAGTATGTTCTATTCATGATGTCTATCTGCTTTTCCTCCAGTTGTTATAGTTTTGATTTGAAAAGTGCTATTTGAATTTGAACATCCTATTTTACTTATTTATTTATTATTACTATTATTATTATTTAGAGAGAGAGTCTTCCTCTGTCACCCAGACTGGAGTGCAGTGGTGCACTCATAGCTCACTGCAGCTTCGAACTTCCAGGCTCCGGTGATCCTCCTCAGCCTACCAAGTAGCTACCACTACAGCCATGCCCACCACACCTAGCTAATTTCTAAAATTTTTTTGTAAAGACAGAATCTCACTATGCCCAGGCTGATCGTAAACTCCTGGCCTCAAGCAACCCTTCAACCTTGGCCTCCAAAAGTGTTAGGATTACAGGCTTAATGTCACACCAGGCCCTAATACGTTTTAATATCATTTTTACTCCTCAACATTTAACCTCTTTATGGTCACTATTTTCGAGTAACATTCTAGACCAATTTTCACAAATATTGAAATGACTTTAAGTAGTTGAAAAATGTTTTATGTATCTATTTTACTATTCATTAGAAAAAAATAAAACTAGCATATGAAATCTATTTTAAGAATATTATTTTTTCTTTTATTTTAGTAAAATGTGAAACAATTTTTTAAATGTTAATTTTTACTTGAAATGGTGGTCCCTTCAAGTTAGTATAAACATATTCATAAAATTTCAGAGACAAAAGGGACCCCAGAGACTGTATTATTCATCTTTGCTCTTTATAATGTTTAAAGGGTCTAGAAATGTAATGACAAGTCACACAGCCAGGTGGCGGCACATTTTTGGATTGGAATCTTAATCTCCAGATCCCCAAATCAGTGTCAGTTTGTTGGTGTTTTTACTGTACCAAACCACCTGCTCCACAGTTATTCTTCTGTTAAGGGTAGAAAAAACTGTGGCTCTAGAGTGCTAAGTAGTGACTAGAAACCAGTTTCAATGGGTCAAGCCCCATACTATTTCTTCTGTCTGCTAAGCCACAAATATGAGAATATGACAAAATCCATTTTCTAGTTTGCATATAGTAGAACATGTTTACTGTCAAATGTGACAAATAATTATCACACAAAAATCTTGTACCATTTTTTAATTTCTTACCTAAACCACTCTTATTTAAATTAGTTTGTTCTTTTACCAGCACAAGAAGGAAATTAGAGGTAGCTATATAAAATGTATTAACATTCTCTTAGCAATCAATCTCAATTATGTATGTTATAATTTGTTTGTCTTATTTACAAACTGAATTTCCACTGAATATTTTTCACTTGTTTCCAACTGAATTGGCTTAAGTGTGGGGTATCTATGCTAGATCTTAAAAGAACTCTCTGGGAGTTCTTTAGCTTTATTCTTATGGCAATCTAAAGAGGTGATAATCTAGAATACTTGCAGCTCAAATAAGTGATTAAAGCAGCATCATTATTCACAGCCAGTGGATATGAAAGGATTGCAACAACTAGGCAAACATATTAACTGAGTCCCTAGAGGGAGGAAGTGGATTATTTTGAGAAATGCATGCTCCAAAACAAAGATCTGATAGGTAAAATGCAAAAGTAAATCCTGAGCATCAACATTTTTCTTGTCACATAGATCTATTAACTCTAGTTCAGGGTCTCATTATGGAGAGACTGAACTACTTTTTTATTCATTGGATTTACTCATTTGCTGCAGGGAGATTTTCTAGTTTACATTTATCATTGCACAACTATTCAGTAAATATTCTGCTTGTGTTTCTGGGATCTCACTTTCTTACTGTCCTGAGTCTTTCAAAGCCACCCTGGAGTCATCCACTGTTTTCCTTCCTACACACCTTTCTGGCCCTTTTTGGATTGTTCTTTGCCATCTCATCCTATCTTATCTCATTCTTTTGTTGGCTGCTTATTCACATGCATTTGTATGTAGAACTTGCAGTTTGCTTAAAATTACACAGAAAATCCCCAAATGAGAAATATGGCCCTCCTGCTGCAATTCAGTTTTAGAAGACTGGTATGAGAATGCACCTAAATTTATAGTCAGACAAATTTTTAAAAATGTGTACACTTTTTAGATGATTGTAAATTTTGAACACAAATTCAAGATGTGCTTTTAGCATTGTCAGTTCTGATAGTTAACGCTCCCCATATACAGTTCTTAATCTCTAACAATTCTTTAATTGCTTTTCTGTAAATTTTCAATCATTTCCTTCATAATCTGTTAACTCTCAAGCATTTGTTTTTTGATCTGTTGATTTAGATTACCAATGTCTTTATTTTCTCTTTGTCATTGCTTTGATGATATACTTCTTTTTTTTTTTTTTTTAATTGGGATGGACTCTTGCTCTGTCACCCAGGCTGGAGTGCAATGGTGTGATCTTGACTCACTGTAACTTCTGCCTCTCAGGTTTAAGCAATTCTCTTACCTCTCTCAGTCTCCAGAGTAGCTGGATTACAGGTGCATGCCAGATGTCCAGCTAATTTTTTTTTTTTTGTATATTTTAGTAGAGACAGGGTTATGCCATGTTGTTCAGGCTGGTCTCAAACTCCTGACCTCGTGATCTGCCCGCTTTGGCCTCCCAAAGTGCTGGTATTACAGGCGTGAGACACTGTGCCTTGTGGATGATATACTTACTGACTTTATGTTAAAGTCAAGTATTTATAGTTCTATATAGCGCACTCAAAGAATAAATAAACTACATTAGGTGTCTTTTTAACCATTTAAACTTTTCAAACATATTACCCATAATAATCATATGTTGTTATTCTGTAATCTTAGCCTCCTTAATACCAGTAGTATTTAAAATGCTAACTTAATACATAAAGTAAACCACTTTAAAAGTTAAAAAGCTTATGTCACTTTTTGCTTAAATATTTTAATTACTGACTGCATGGAATGGAATGTTTGTGTCCCCTCAAGATTCCTACGTTGAAATTTTAACCCCCAAGGCGATGGTATTAAGCGGGGGGGGGGGGGGGGGGGGGCTTTGAGGCTGCAATTAGTGTGCTTGTAATAGAGACTCCAGGAATCCCCCTTGCCCTCTCTGCTACATGAGGTTAACTGAGAAAAGAGCCTCTGCTTCTGAGGAAGCAGACCCTCACATTCACAAAATCTGTGGACACCTTGATCTTGGACTTCAGGCCTCCAGAACTGTGAAAAATAAATTTCTGTTTTCTTATAAGCCACCCACTCTGTATTATTTTGTTGTAGCAGCCCAAATAAGATATGATTATTTGCTATTTTATGTTATATGAAAAACTGCATTTATTTGTAAAAATATTACCATTTACCTTCACTTGTGTAGCCACACAAATTGTAGTAGATCCACAAATGTGTAGCTACACAAGTTGTTAAGAAATATACTGTTTACTGCTTAACATTTTTAAGATATAGTTCAGCATATCATAGCTTTTCATTGATTCATTCACTCAACATATATTTTAAGTACCAACCTTTGTCTCACATAGTGAAATAGCAACTTATCATAGATATATATTATACATTTCTACCATTTACGTAGAGGCTTCGTAAAATATGTTTTCCTAAAAAAATTGGGCTAACAAAAATCAGATAAAAATTGATTCTTTTAATGTAGAAATCCCTTTTAATACAAGCAATCAAACTCCTTTCTTTGAAAGTTAATTCACACGATAATGTAATTATTGGAAATTATGTATGTCCTTTTGTTGTAGTACACCCCCACATACAATCCCTGAAGATTCAACCTTTTTTTTTTTTTTTTTTTTTTTTTTTTTTGAGACGGAGTTTTGCTCCTGTTGCCCAGGCTGGAGTGCAATGGCGCGATCTTGGCTCACCGCAACCTCCGCCTCCTGGGTTCAGGCAATTCTCCTGCCTCAGCCTCCTGAGTAGCTGGGATTACAGGCACGCGCCACCATGCCCAGCTAAGTTTTTGTATTTTTAGTAGAGACGGGGTTTCACCATGTTGACCAGGATGGTCTCGATCTCTTGACCTCGTGATCCACCCGCCTCGGCCTCCCAAAGTGCTGGGATTACAGGCTTGAGCCACCGCGTCCGGCCGATTCAACCTTTTAATCTCTCCATACATGTGACTAGAAATCTAATAAAACCTGTCTGTGTGTAGTGTATTTTCCCCAAATAACTCAAACTGGTTATGTAAATGTCTTCTCTCAGTCACGCTGATATCAATCACATAGTCTAGTTTGTTGTCTCTGTTTTGCAAATACAAAGTTAGATGAAAACAGACAAAAAAAGGGGAATGTCTAAGAAGGATTTTAAGGATGAATAACAGTTTATGAATCAATGGTAGATGGAAGGGGAGAGCCTTTCAAACAACATGTGGAAAAGAATGAAAACATAACATTACAGAGTGTTTCGCTCTCTCTTGTGTTTCACTGTGCATTTCATTTCCTCCAAATCACAGCATCTGTTACTAAATACAGTAGATGAACTAGAGAGAGAATAGTTGTTTCTGTTTTTCTAGCATCAAACCTGGCATGAAATGAGACCCAAAAATTATTTGGACTTCTACAGAATCAGATGAGTAAATGCTTCCTCAAAGTTCCACACACTGTGGTAATAGCTAAAAACTCTGATCTTCTCATTTTCATTCTTGCAATACAAATCAGCATATTGAGGACCTACCATGTGCCCAATATTATATCAGGAATAGAAAAAATGTCTGACGTTCCCCGATACTGAAGAAAGGAAATAATAACATATTTTGTGTGGGTCCACTGTTACTTCTTAGATTCTAACCTAATCTTGAGAACAACAATTTTTTCTCCATGTAATGAAAAAGAATAGTGCAGATTGTCAATGCATAACACATTTGCCCTGCTGAACTGCCTTTGTTTAGGTAAATGCAGATGTGCTGAATCCTCTCCCAGAGGATCAAGGATTCCCCATTCTGTGTCCTCCTGTTCTCTTTGGTATTTCTGACATGGAATGGCTAGATTGTCCCTACTCATGTTTCCTGCTGTTCTTGAGACCACACAATGGAGAGTGTGGTGTAATTTATGGGATAAAGGCTTTAGGCGCCATATCAATCTGTTTTAATGCCCTCCCCCTTAGATTTACTACTTTGAGCCTTGTTACCTTGGGAAAAGCCCTTTATGCCTCAATTTTCTTTCTATATTCAGATTAGGAGACTTAAATGGGATACCCCAGCATAATGCATGTAAAGTAACTGGTACAATATCTGGTGTGTAATGGCTATAAATTTACTACCTCCCTTATCCTTTTTCATGAAAGAAAATTTATTCAAAGGCTGCCATATTATAAAGGTCATTAAGTCCAACTCCCTCCAGGAAGTAGGAATAATTCAAATATATGTGGGTAATCACATCAAAGTAGTGTCTTAACTATTAGTAAGCCCAATCAATAAAAATAAATCCTGTACTCTCCTAGAGAAGTTTTCTTAACATCCCAATGACTTGCTAAAAACTGTTTACTTATATTTACTTATGGGAGTCCTGCCATGTAGATTAACATAAATACTGTAATCTGAATTCTACATATAGTTTTTGGTTTGTACACAATAGTATTTACCAAGATTAGGATCACCGTATTTGCTAAACCCCAGATAGATGAAGTTTTATGAAGAGATTATACTATAATGTACATATCTCAAAACTGTTTCATTTTAATTTGTAGTCAAATCTATTATTTACTTTGGATAATACTTTGCTGTTTGTTACCTTGCCTCTTGGGTTCTAATTTGGATGAATGCTTTGGTCTACAACAGAGTGTTGCCCTCCGCTATCACTCTTCCTTGTCCTTTTTTTACTACTGTGACCCACTTCTCAGAGTGAAATCATGGGGCAGAAGTTTCAGTATTTCTTCTGCCCTTCTGCTGACACTTTTGCTTTTCCAGCTTCTGTTCCAAAATTGTTTAAACATTTTACTGCTGCATGTTCTTTCCATACACCCCGGAATTCTGTACTAAAATAAGCATTCCTTTATTGCCAATAGACTGATACACCCCAGTACTGAATCCCCGGGGTCTCTTTGCTGCTATTTAACGTACCATTGCTCATGAATTGATGCTGTCCAGTTTTCACACAAGACTGAAAACCGAACATTTCCTTTGCTTTATGGTGCTTGACGCTTTGGCCACATTTGTTTTTCACTCTTCCCACGTGACTTGTATCGCCGAAGGGCAACGGCTAAGACAGAGGCAAAATTTAATGTTTCTAAATCTTTGCTTTCTACAAAATGCATAGCAAATAATTGTTTCCTTGTGATGCCCGAGGAATCACATTCCTCATTGCCCTTCTCTTCCCTTCCCTTAACTTTACTGAGTGGGAAAGAGTGTCATTTAGAAGAGGGGCTTTCAACCCCCAGGCCAAGACTGGTACTGCCTTCAGTTTCATCTCCTTGAAAAGGATACAATTAAATCAGATAATGATCTCTAGCAGCATTGGTTCAATGGTGACTATTTTACTAGTATGTTCTAATGATCCAGCCTCTCTACACTGTTTTCTGTACAGTTATTCTACCTGTCTGTGTGCTCTTCTTATCAGACAGTATTCCGATAGCTATTCATTATGATATTGCCTTTACTTCTTTCTTGTGAGCCGTTATCTGTGAATATATTTTTTAAAATCACCTTTTTGTATCATGACTGTTGGCACTGCACTGTAGTTAAGAATGTGAGCCCTGGAATTCTGTCCTTATCATAGACTGGCTTTGTAACTTTGGAAAAATCACTTGAGATTATACTTTGGTGACCACTTCAGCAAAGGAGAAAAATCTAAGCCAGCCATGCTGGTTCATGCTTGAAATCCCAACACTTTGGGAAGCTGACGCAGGAGGATGGCTTGTGCCCAGGAGTTCTAGACCACCCTGGGCAACATAGTGAGACTCCATCTCTACAAAAAAAAATTAAAAATAGCCAGGCATGGTGGTGCATGCCCATAGTCCCAGCTACTCAGGAGGCTGAGTGCTGAGGTGGGAGGATCGCTTGAGCCCGTGAGTTTGAGGCTAGAGTGAATGAAGATCACACACTGCCCTCCAGCCTGGGCAACAGAGCAAGGCTGTGTCTCATTAAAAAAAAAAACAAAAAAAAAAAAAAAAAAAAAAAAAAACAAACAAGGAAATAAAAATCTTAGCATCTAACTCACAGGATCATTGTGAAAATTAAATAAGTTAATGTTTACAAAGCTCTGAGAACAGTGTTTGGTACATATTAAGTGTTCAATAAACGGCCATTATTATTATCCACTGCAAGTTTTCCATGTCCTATTTAAGGAATCTTGTGACTTTTCTGAAATCTAATTCATTCCCTTTTTCTTACCAGTTTGTTCTCACTCAATTCTATTTCTTACCTTTACTGTGATCAACAGAATTCTCTATATGACTTTCAAAATTTCTGATATTTTATTCATAGGCTACCATCTAAATCAGTTTAAAGTAGAAAAGTAATTTGACTACAAATGGAGGAGTGTGGGTTGTATCCTGTCTGACATCATTTCAAGCCCGAGCACATACTCATTTACCTTTTGAATGCCTTTTGCAACCCATATTCCCTTTCAGTAATGGGCAGGTCCATTATAGTACATTTTAGATCTCACTTAAATCTGACTCCTGTTTCTATCTTATCCTAATGCTATAATCCACATAAAGCACTCAGCAAAGTATCTAATCAGTGCTTAAAAAATGTTAGCTGTTAATACGGTTTGTGAGTAACATCTGTGATCACAGTGTGGAAATGGCAAGTACACATTTTGTCTTTCTCTGCATGGGCAGTTGTGTGTATACTCCTGACTCCAGCTTGTTCTCCTCTGATTATGACAACCAGAAGCTCTCTAATCTAATCCTGGCTCTGCTAGGAATAAACTGTAACCCCAGGCAGTCCAAATACTTATTTTAAATTATGAGATATTTGAATAATACAAAGAAGTATGAAGAATAGTATAATGAACACCCATGTATCTACCACCTAATTGCCAAATTTCAGCATATTCAGCTTTTATTTTGCATGTTTTGGAGGCAGCAAACCACATTGCCATGTGTGTACCTATGCAACAATCCTGCATGATCTGCGCATGTACCCCAGAACCTAAAGTACAATAAAACAAGAAATGAAACATTAAAGACATAGTTGAAAGTCTGTGTGCACCCCTCTTTTATTGCATTCTTTTCTCTTGCACTTTTTTCAGAAGCCACTAATACAATTTTTTATATCTGTAATATTAATGCATGATTGGTACTTTTATCACATAAATATGTATCTATACAACTCTAGAGGTCTACCTTACTTTGTAAATTTTATATATTTTATCAACTTTCCTTCTTTATATTGCTGTTTTTTCCTGAAACAGTGTTTTTGAAATTTATCCTTGTTTAGCCAGAAAACTTCAATTCATACACTGTAGTGGCTTTATAGCATTTTATTGTATAAATCTACCATAATTTACTTCTTCATTCTCCTGTTTATGGATATTTGGGATTGAAGTTTTTCCTGTTTTTAGTAATTACATTTTAACACATTTTTCTTTGTACACTGTGTAAAAATTTATTTTAGATATATACCTACAGATAAAGTAGCAACATCAAACAATGTGTATTTACTAAACTATTCTCAAACTGTTTTTCCAGCCGTGGTATCTATTCATATTCCCACCTCGGTGCGTTAAAGTCTCTACTGCTCAGACCCTAGCTCTTTATTATTTGTGAACCAATGAGTATAGTATCATATCAATGCACTGTTTTAGTTTGCATTTCTCTGATTTCTGTTTAGCTTTCTTTTGTTTACATTGAGCAAGTTGGAATATGTAGTTAAGTGTATAATATTAATATTCAGTAATTGTTATGTCTTCTTCAGTGTGTTTCACACACATTTTGAAAAACTAGTACAGATTGATCATATTTTATCATTGAATTTGTTCCTGAAATTATGTAATCAAATGTTACGTAGGAAAGATAAAGGATATACATAAACTGCATCTACTTCTTTATTTTTTTAACCAATGTTACTGTGAAAAAGGTAAGCTGGCAAGGTTTATATTGGGCTGGTGTGTTCAGTATTCATATGTATGAGCAGATACAGAGCAAAAGAAACATAGAAAAGAGCTGACTATAAATACCCACTAAGCAAGGCTACAGTTTATTCCCAGTTGCGCCATCCCATATTGGTATTTAATAGATGGCTGCTGATGATACAATAATCATAACATCATGGTGATAATCACTATAATAATTATAAGATCAGTTAACTATTCACGTTTATGAGTTAGGCTCAGAAACTGCTGTGATTATGGTTGACTGCTCTCTTTTTAAAATCACAATTTTCTTCACCCTAACTCTGCTTTTATTCCCTAATAACGAAACTAAGACAACTCTGCATTTGCTGAGGTATCTTTAAAGGCTTCTATTTTTAAAGCAAAGTGTGCCTCCAGGTTTTCCTTCAAAGGCTATTTTAAATGAAACCAGTCTACAGCTGAAAAACCTTCAGTGGTGTAACACTGAGTTTACAACAATCATCTCAATTATTCAGAACAGCACACAAACCCCTGTCCACATTTCTAACCATATTGAACACTACTACTTATAATTCACAAATCTTCCTCAATCTCTCACCATTACCGGACAGTACAGTACATTCTCTCTCCTGGGAAAAAAGTAATCTTTTACATATATCCCTTGTGTCCTAGCATATACGCCTAGTCTTTTTCTCCTCTGTAAGTTTTTTCTTTGTTTTGTTTTTCCACTAGGTATCTGAAGTCATATTTCTCTATGGCATCACAAATTTATTATCTTCAAAATTGAACATAAGCTCCCTCAAACCACCCCCTGAAACTTTTCAGTGAAAAGCACACCATTCATCCAGTTGTACAGGACCAGGTAGAGGAGCCCCTTCCTCTCATTCCCAGAATTCAGTCTGTCACCAAACCCTTTTCATATTCTACCTCACCTCGTAAAGCAGCATCCTAGTAGGTACCACCTCACTTCCTTCCACCTCTTCTCCCAACACCATCATCACACCTCACCTCTTTATTTCAGTTACTCCCTTTGCCAAGAATCTCCACCCTCATACTATTCATTTTCTCCGCAGGTCTTTTTAATGTGCATGTCTGTGATTTGTCACATTCATTAGCCATTTGGGTTAATTTGCCTATTTTTAAAACAAAATGCATAGTCAATATCTGTAAATTTTCTATATGTATAAGTTTATTCTACTTTCAGTTCCTTTTTTTCTTTATCTCTTCACTGTCAACTGGCCTTTCCAAGTCCCAATTGTCTTCTTTGTCTGCCCCCCCAAACTCATGAGTGGGGCAGTAATGCCTCCCAGAAACCCCATGACATTTCTCCTAGTGGCATAGCTACTATACCCCTGCACTTGTCCTATTTACTGGTCCCCTGTGGCTCAAGACTATGAAATCTTTAAGGACAAAGGCCCATTTTTCCTCACTTTATCACCAGCATGTAGCATGCTACACAAGCCATCATGATTGTTCAAAAAATCTTGGCTGCAATAATTGGCTTTGATCGATCTCATCATATTGATATTTCCTAGGAAAGGAGTGTTTTTGTTGCATTTGACTAAGTAATGTTTCTGCTTGGAATAACAATAATGTTAATTTCAAAAAGTCTTTAAATACTTTTGTCCTGACCTCATAATGCAAAGCGATGCAATAAAAACAAGAGAAGATTTGAGGAATTCAGAGATCAAAGATCATATATGGAAATAGACACTGCAGCAAATTGCTGTAAAGCTATCTTTGTTTTCAGTAGAAAAAAAGAAAATTCTATCCCACTCCTTCCTAAAAGGTATATTTTTTTATTTGCAGTTAAGTATCATTCACCTTCCAGAAAACAATGGGGAAAAATCTATAAACACTATCATTTTCAGTGACATTCTGTGTACCAGAGAATGCTCTGTGATGGGTTGAAGTTTAACAAAACAAACATCTGTAACAAGAAGTCAATACCTACAAGAGTGTTTCTAAAGGCATGTGTAAGTAGTTATTCTGTGTTAAATAGCACTATGATTAGAGTATATTTGAATCGTATACATGAATATGCATAATAGCGAATTTGAATGTTCTTGAATAAGTGGACCCCTTTTAAGTGTCAAGAAAGAATCAACACTCACATAATCTGAATTGCACTTCTAATACTCATTGAGTCTAAGAAAAAGCTTCCTGATAAAAATGCTACCATTAAGTAAATTAAATTTAAATTTTCTTATTCCATCAGAGATAGTGCGCATGTAAACCATATTACATATGTTTGTGTGAACAATATTATTTATCTAACCTACAAATGCTACTTTGCTTACATAAGATTTACTCATCAGAAGCCAGTTGGGAGCTACAGTATCTCATATTTACGAAACATTAGTGGTTAGAAAGCAGGAACAATGTCTTAGAGGGTTCCGCTTTGCTAGTGCCTAGCAGGATGCCTGGCAAGTATAAAAGAAGTAGATATGCAATAAATGGCCAGTTAAGTGAACCAAAACACTTTGTCTTTAGTATATTATACAATTAATGTTATTCATACAAACCCAAGACAAAATACATTCGTGAAAAGAATCCATAATAAAAATATTAGCTTATGTCAGACTTGAGATTCTGGGTTCCTGAAAATAAATTCATGTGTAGTTACTAAGATGTTTGGTCCTACTTGGTATGCACTGCTACACTTTCAGTGATGGTGGCTGCTTTCACCATGGATTTAATGAAGGGAAGTGATGGACTGTGGAAGGCTTCAGATAGAAAGTCTTTACAGGGAAAGTGTCAGGGTGACTGTTCTGTCAGCGGCATGTGGGATCCAGTGGCACTGATTAATTTCAATGCCAGTGCTTTATATGGAAATGGGGAAACATGCAGAGCACAGAATTGAAATTATATTATACGTGTAGTTCCTTTTGCCTGTTTGAACATTATTGCTGGCGGCCAGAATCTCAACCTATATAATTCCATGGGATTTTTTTTTATGGATTCACCTAAGATGAAACTCTTATCCTGTGTCTTTAAATTCTTGCTTTAGCTCTAGGTTTACTGTGAACTCTATAGTCCGGCTGCATAAATATTTCTGAGCTTTGGCTTTGTGCACTAAACTCTCCTGAGAATAGGAAAGGCAGTAGATTGCAGTTAGGGATTTTAAAAATGTTTTAATTTTGTGACAGCATGTTTTTTCACAAAAACCAGTATGTGCTTTAGCTTGTTACACTCGCTGCATTCTATATGTTTAGATGGAAGAGAGTAGGGAGTCATAGAGCCTGCCATTATTTTAGAAGAAAAAGACATAGGTGTCCACGTGAAAGAGCAGAATATTTATTAATGGAAAATAAAATAAATAAAATACTCTCTAAAGTATAAAAAAGACTATTCAGCAATAAATCTTGCAGTACAGGCTGATATGAAGTGCTTAAGATCTAATCAACCCTATATTGAAGGAATTTAGTAGACAGTTACACTATGAATCAAGACAATATATTTAGCATATACTCTGGGTGTGCTTGCTTTTTTATTTTGTTAAACTTTCACCAGACTTTGACCACATTATATATTCAGTTGGAGTCTCTAAATAAGGGAGCCATGGTTTTATGTCTTGTATACTTTATAACTTATTAGGTAAAATGGGGCAATAGAATAAATGGAATAATGAAGGGTTTATTTGTTCTTTCTGAAGGTTTCAGACACAATTATTTCTCCTCTTGTGGTTTTTCTTTTGCCCTCATAAAACAAGACTCTGCACCTCAGGTTAGAATCAATTAGGCTGATCCTCAGCTGTTCAGTATTCAAGGTTCCCAGAGAGGCAGCCTGTATGTACCTGCTCTCCCCACTGAGGTTTTAAGCTGAACTTCAGGAACTCTGCCCAGCCTTTGGGCCAGACACAGTATTTCAGCAATGCTAGTGCAAAGGGCTAGTAAGTAAAAACCTCTTTCATGGTTTAGATAAAAATCTACCGGGGCTCTTTGAAAAAACAATCCCCTACCTGAGATGCTTGTGACCAGAAAATAACTCTGGCAATTAGAGAGGAAGGTAGCCACATAATGAGAGATGTAGAGACTGTGGGTTGGTGATTATTTACATAGTAATGTTGTTGAATGGATAATAAATGTATATGTTCTATTGTGCTAAGGCTGTATTAATCCACTCACCTTATTTTCATAAGACATATATAATAATCTGATTTCTAAAGAAAAATGTGCCATGTGGATTCTTTATACAAGAATGAGAGTTTATTTTAAGATGTAATGAGAAATGTGAAATTATTTTAAAAGGAGAACTTATTATTAAGAAAATAAGATGTGGGTATTTCTCTTGCAAAGGTGTTGGTCTTCCCTGTGGCATATCTCCAGATCATTGTTAGCAGGACTGAGTTGAATTAAAATGAAGTAAACAATAGTACTGCTTTTCAGGTTCTGAGTAACTTGCAATATTCAATTTGTAGTCAAATCAGCATTTAAATATCTGTCAGAATGACTGCTAATATAATTTGGAATTCAGGTTGAATTTTGAAATTAACAAAACTACACAAGCTAATGAACATTAGGGATTAAAATGCAAGAATTTCTATACTATAGAAGGACATACACACAGACCTGCTTTTCACATGGTCACAAGGGAAAATGAATTCTGTGAAATCAAAAACGTGGCTAAATACAGCTGTCAAGTCTTAGTCTTCATCTTAGTTGACCAATGAGCAGCGCTAGAACGAGTTGAACGCTGCCTACTCTGAAACATTTTCTTTACTTCATTTCCAGTACACATTTTCTTTGATTTCCCTCTACTTCTCTAGCCATCCCTTCTTAGCAGGCTCTTCCTCTTCCTCTCTAACTCTTAGAATGCTCCAAGGCTCTGTCCCTGCACTTCTTGTCTTTTCTACCTATACTCATTCCCTTCGTGACTTCAAATAGTCTCCTGTCTTTAAATACCACCCACAGACTGAGGACTCTAACATTTTTTATTTATTTTCTAAAGCCCCAGATTTATACTTACAAACTCACTCAGATGCCTAATCTGCCTCTCAAATTTCACATGTCCACACACCTGATCATTTCCCCAGACCTACTTTTCCTGTTGTCTTTCTCAGCAGTGAACGTCAACTTCATTTTTCCAGTGGCTTGGGCCAAAAGCCTTAGAAGCATTCATGACTCTTCACTTTCTCTTATACTCACAACCTCTCTGTGGGCAGTTTATATTGCCTTTACCTTTGTAATACATCCAGAACGTGACCACTTCTCACCCCTACACTTCTAACACCTGAGTTCAATCCATAATCCTCTTTTGCCTGGGTGACTGTAATAACCTCATAACTCATTTCTTTGCTCTTATTTTTTATGCTTTCACTATCTTCTCCAGATGCAGCAAGAGTGATTTTGTTAAAACATGTCAGATTATGCTTCCCCTTTGGTTAAAATTCCCAGTGTGATTGTGAAATTCCAAAATGTAGCAGGGAGTATAACACAGGCCCTGACCAATTGAAATTCATGCTAACATCCACCTACTAAGACCGGACCAATATCTACCAAGAAAATATCAACTGTACTCAGAGGGCTTCACATCGTCCTGTCATCACTAAAGCTCATCTCTCCCTCTTCTCTCCCTTACTCGGTTTGCTACAGTCCATAGCCTCCCTTGTCATTTCTCAAACACTCCAGCCATGCGTTCACCTCAGGATCTTTCCATCTAAACACTTTCCTCTGTTTGGAATGCTTTTGCTCCAAGCAAGAGTCCTCATCTTCTTTATGTCTTTACTAAGAAGTTATCTTCTTAGAAAGGCTTCCCTTGACTACTCAACTTAAAATTGTAGGTGGCCCTGACCCCAAATCCTGGGCTTTCTTAAGAACACCGATCACCAAATGTCATACTACACATTTTACATAAATATCTGGTTTATTGTCTCTCTTCCCCACTATAATTAATGAGCCACAAGAATAGATGCATTTTTAAACCTATACCCATTACTTAGAAACAGGTCTACATAAAATAGATGCTCTAGAATATTTGTTGAATTAAAGTTGAATAGTTGTTGCATTAAAGTTGAATAAATAAATGAAAAAAATGAAAGTAATGGATAGTGTAGAGCTAAAAAAAATGTGGCTCAAATCTGAGAGATTGTGACTGTTAGATTTATTGCCGAGGTAAAATAAGGAAACTGAGGCAGGTATAAAAAAAGTGAGAAGCCAATTTATTCAGCTCCCGGGCAACCTCAGTGGTCCAAGAGGGCCAGAGAAGTCATACATGGTTGTTCAGGGTGTGGGGTTTTATGGGGTGTGCAGGCAATTGATTGGTTACTGGGAAACAAAGAGAAGGCATTTCTATTGGCTGTTGAGGAGTAGGAAGTACATGAAACTAGCTGCCATTGGTAGGCAGGCGGGACTTTGGGTAAATGGGCTTTGAATGCAGGGGAAACAAAGAGAAGGCATTTCTATTGGCTGTTGAGGAGCAGGAAGTACATGGAGTTAAAGTAGGAAGTAGCTGCCATTGGTAGGCGGGACCTTGGGTAAATGGGCCTTGATTGACTGCAGGGGAAACAAAGAGAAGGTATTTCTATTGGCTGTTGAGGAGCAGCAAGTACATGGAGTTAAAGTAGGAAGTAGCTGCCATTGGTAGGTGGGCAGGACTTTGGGTACATGGGCCTGCTGGGGCCGTATGGGGCAGGCTGTTGTTGAGCAGGGAACGATGGGGCTTCTTTAAAAAAATTTCTCTTCAGGGTTTTTTAATAGAGGGCTGGAGGTTGGATGGATAATTTAGTGCTGAGTGTGGGCTTGGACATGGTATGTGGAGGCGGGTGTGGGAAGCTTTGTGGAGAAGCCAGATAATGAGCTTGGGTGATGACACAGTTATCAGGCGCGGAGAGTGATGAATGTGTGATGAATGTGTCCGTTTGACTCCCGGCAAGGCAACTGGCCTTACGGTGACTATCCCTGTCTTTTCTTTTTTTTTTCTTTTGAGACAGAGCTTCACTCTTGTTACTCAGGCTGGAGTGCAATGGCGCGATCTCGGCTCACCGCAACCTCCACCTCCTGGATTCAGGCAATTCTCCTGCCTCAACCTCCTGAGTAGCTGGGATTATGGGCACGCACCACCATGACCAGCTAATTTTTTGTATTTTCAGTAGAGATGGGGTTTCACCATGTTGACCAGGATGGTCTCGATCTTTTGACCTCGTGATCCACCCGCCTCGGCCTCCCAAAGTGCTGGGATTACAGGTGTGAGCCACTGCACCCAGCCAACTATACTTGTCTTATCCTAGAATGACACATTTTAAAAATGTTTTTGTTTTTCTTATTTCCAGAAAAACTGCCAAATTCAATAGTTCCCATCTAAATTTCTAAACGGAGCTGGTAATATATAGACAAACAAAAAATAAAAAGAGTAAGTCTACAATGTGAGTTGGGCTTTTTAGTGTAATGTTACATATTTAACATTCTGTGACATTATCTAAAAAAACTTACTTAAACTCGCCCATTAATAATGAATGTTTTTTAACTTTTTCTTCCTCTAAATTAGCAAAAGAGCTTAATCAGTGAAACAAAGAGCTGCTTGAGTTTTATACACTGTGCCTTCTTCCCAGAACTTACTCTTTCCCAGCTCCTCAACAAGGAAAGGTTTTACCTCTGGGTTCGTATTATTTCCATTTTCTCTTAACAGGTTCTTTCCCGTCAGCATTGATAAATGCTCAAATCGTCACAAACACTTCCTCCCTTAGGACTCATTCAGTCACTTCACTGCTTGCAAGCTATAGTCTGTCTCTAGTTCCTCACCTGAAAAGGAAGCCTGAGCCACTTGGCTATGAATCTAGTGGGTATTCCTTGGTCTATATCCTACCCAACTTTTCATTAGCAACTGAGATGACTGGCATCTGATTCTTAGGACACTTTCTTTATTGATAGCATTCATTCATTTCTCTCCTTCTGTTCCTTTGGCTAACCTCTCTGGATATTCTTTTGACATTATTTGTTTATCAGAAATGAATAAGCTTATTGAAGTTTTTTCCAATAATTTCATATACTTTCAACTTTTAAGTTAAGAAATTGTTTAAGCACTGAAATATGTTAAAGAAATGAAAACCTTAATAAATTCTGTATTTCCACAGAAATATTCTGACTGTCAATCTTAAGTAATATCATTTTAATATCCCACTGCCTAATAAAAAGAATTAAACACATATACTTTCTGCCTTTTAAGTAACAGATTTTGGAGGATGCTTTAGTGAGACTCTCAGATCCCCTCAGAGCCCACTTCGGGAACAAAACATTTATTTTCCCAGCCAGGGGTGTTGAATCCTGAAACCTCATGTTCATTCCTCCCTATTAATTCCCCTAGCCAAGAAAGCTACCTCATCTGCATGTCTTCCCTGGGGACAGCTACATCCAAGGCCTGCTTGATGCTGGAGTAAAAAGCACAATTACCTTGTCTCAATGCCAGACAGTGTGAAAGAGCCATGCTTGCTTCAGAGCTCTCCATGATACCATGTGAGAACTCCTTTATAACCACCACACAGTGAGCCTCCCCATCTTCCCACTGCTGCTGCCCTTACTCCCTCTAAGTCCTCTTCCTGCACATAAATCTCCATTTCAGACTCTGGTGCCTGGGAAATTCCATCTAGACATACGTCATCTAATACTTGAGATACGGGGTGTCTCTGCTATTGAACGTTGGCAAAATATGCCACCTCAAATTTAGCCACTTTGGCATAAGGCGCTTCAAAAATAGCAGGAAATAAAAAGAGTCTGACCTTTACTTTCTTCCCTATACAAGGGAAAAAGAAATATTTTCTTACCAGAGATGGTGAGTCAAGGCTGAAAAGTATCTGTATAAACAGATGTTATAAAAATAACTTTTATCTTCCTTAGCTGACCCACACATTTTAGTTACTTATCCACTATCACCAGACTTTGTTCAACCTATTATATCAGCATCTGGTTTTTGCTACTTTTTTGGGTCTTTATTTTCTTTTGGGGATTTCCAGGTGCATGTAAAATAAACTCTGCATAATTTCCTCTTATTAATCTGCCTTATATCAATTTAATCTCAAACCTAGTCAAACATCCTAAGAGTGCAGAGGCAGGGTTTTGCCTTCCTTACGTTATTTCAGGTGACTCAGTTTCAATCCTTGAACAGACTGCCACTGAATATTTGTGATTTTGGCTTTAGTCTGCAACATTTAAACTAAAATATTCTCTACCAAGCCAGAGAGGTTGCTTACATTATAATCTTGATAACCTTCTTTAAAATTTCAACTACAGTACTATAAAAAAATGCAAGGTAGTGCCTACCCTAAAGTGAGGTCAGTTGACAGAATCCAGCAAGTTATTCAGTAGCTGCTTGTCAAATTGAATCAAACTAAAGGGAGAAAAGAGCTGATAAGTTTAGAGTCAGTTAAATCAATTAAGGCTTACCATTTCTCCTTACTAAATTGATTTTCATGATCGGCACAAAAATGTCAGCCAAATGATATTGAGACATTTAATTTTATTTTAGCTATATTCACACACACACATACATGCACAACTGGCTTGCCTGAATATAAAGAATATTTGAACCAGCGAATAATCATACTTTTTAAGACAGAGGTTATCAGATTGAATTTTTGAAAATCTAGATATATACCCTTTTAAAAAGGTACAATGAAAGCAAAACAACCCTAAGAGATGGGAAATAATATGATAGTGTATGTACTGCATGTGTCAAAACATTTTACTTAAAGAAAAGCAATATAAATATCAAACCAAATAGATTTTTAGACAAAAATTGATAAAAAGATGATAAGTGAGACGTGACTGTCAACCAGGATGTAAGAACATTCATCATCATGTACATACGTAACTACAGACCCTGGATATATAGAAAGTAATAGCTTTATCAAAAGTGTAGCAGACAATATGCAGAGCATCAAGTTTATTTTTGTAGCTCCAACTCCAACACATAAAAACATATGTGCCATTGATATGCCCAGATACAGTTAAGGAAAAAAAAAAAAACAACTCAGTGCTACCTCTCTACTGCCCAATACAATAGCACAAGCCACAAATGGCTATATAAATTTAAATTAAAGTTCAATGAAATTACAATTACAAATTCAGTGCTTCAGTCACACTAGCCACATTTTAAATGGTCAGCAGGCATGGAGCTAGTGGCTACCATCCTCATTATACACATTGAAGGAAGAATGTTTCATAGCCACAAAAGGTTCTACTGAAAAGTCCTTTTCTAGAGTACAAATCAAACTTTTATCAGAGATGCAACATGGATTGGGAATAGTCACTGAAGATAGTATTGCTTTTCACCATTTTTGAAATATTTTTTTAAAACTGTATTCATGGATTGATTGTATAATTTAAAATTACTTTAAAAAAAATTCCCACTCCTAATGTAAACTAGTACAACCACTGTAGAAAACAGTGTGGAGATTCCTTAAAAACTAAAAGTAGAACTACCATTTGATCCAGCAATCCCACTAATGGGTAAAAAGAAAAGAAGTCATTATATGAAAACAATACTTGCAAATACATGTTTATAGCAGCACAATTTGCAATTGCAAAAATATGGAACCAGCCCTAATGCCCATCAATCAATGAGTTGATAGAAAAAATTGTGGTGTGTATATATATATATATATATATATATATATATATATATATATATATACACAACCTGGAATGGTACTCAATCATATAAAGGAACAAAATATTGGCACTCACAGCAGCCTGGATGGTTGGAGACCATTATTCTAAGTGGTAACTCGAAAATGGGAAACCAAATATTGTATGTTCTCACTGATAAGTGGGAGATAAGCTATGAGGATGCAAAGGCATAAGAACAAGACAATTGACTTTGGGGACTTGGGAAAAGTGTGAAAGGTGGGTGAGGGATAAAAGACTATACCGAAATCTCAGAAATCACCAATAAAGAATTTATTCATGTAACCAAACATCACCAGTTCCCCAATAACATGTTGAAAATGTTTAAAAAAAAGAATTCCCACTCCTCAGAGAAATTATATATTTAATAAGTGATTCTATAAATGCCAATTTCTTAGATATCTCTTATTAGAAAAAAAGAATCAGAAATTTGTATTCTGATGCTCAGGTGTTTTGGCCTAAACTGTGTACCCCAAAATACATTAGGTGAAGTCTTCAAGCCACTATCTCAGAATGTGACCGTATGTAGAGAGACAGTATTACAGAGGTAAATGAGTAACGATGAAGTTATTAGAGTGGTCCCCTCACTAGAAGAGAGTAGGACACGGACACACACAGAGAAGAGACTATGTGAAGACATAGAGAGAAGACAGCCATTTTATGATCCAAAGAAAGAGACTGCAGAAGCAACCAACTCTGATGACACCTCTGTTTCAAACTTCTAGTCTTCAGAATGGTAAGAAACTAAATTGCTGTTTTTTTTTAACCTACCCCATCTGTAGTACTTTGTCACAGTAACTCCAGCCAATTAACACATCAGGTTTGGTATGTTTTTATACCATTCTGTCTCTCATACATGCCTACTAACAATAATTGGAAATATCAGTAACACTGATGATAATTTTTAAATCACAAAATTATGACATTCAAAATTTAGAGCTTGTTTTCTGAATAAAATATTACAAGGCACTCAGAATTTCAGAACCCATCTCATGCTGAATAAGACACAGTGTCCTGGAGCCAGGAAAGCATTCACTTTTTATAAATGCACTTTTGTTTAGTTCTCTCAGCTGTGTGCAGAAGAAACAGAACAGAGAATTGCACGGATTTGTGAAGCATATTGTCCAACCAACAGCAATGATACAAACTCTCCAAGGCAGAAGAGATGCTATGAGTGCTTATTGTTAATGGTTGAAAATAAAAAGATAAAGGATAATGCTATAATTGTATCCTATTTTTTAAAGATTTTAATATAACCTACCATTAAAACACTTGAAAATGTTTATATAAAATATATGAAATATGGCAGCATCCCATTTGTCAATTTTTGCTTTGTTGGAATTGCTTTCCGTGACTTCATCATAAAATCTTTGCCATGCCTATGTTCTGAATGGTATTGCCTAGAGCAAAAGAAATTATCATCAGAGGGATAAGACAACCTACAGAATGGGGGAAAATTTTACAATCTATCCACCTGACAAAGGTCTAGTATCCAGAATTTATAAGGAACTTAAGCAAATTTTCAAGGAAAAACAACAACCCCATTAAAAAGTGGGTAAAGGACATAAACAGACACTTCTCAAAAGAGGACATATATGCAGCCAACAAACATGAAAAAAAGCTCAGCATCAGTGATCATCAGAGAAATGCAAATCAAAACCACCAAGACATACCCTCTCATGACTGTCAGACTGACAATTGTTTAAAAAAAATTCAAGAAATAACAGATGTTGGTGAGGTTGCAGAGAAATAGGAATGCTTTTACACTGTTGGTGGGAATTATTTCAACCATTGTGAAAGACAGTGTGGCATTTCTTCAAAGATTTAGAACCAGAAACACCATTTGACCCAGCAATCTCATTACTGAGTATATACCCCCCCAAAATAGAAATAATTCTATTATAAAAATACATGCATGCATATGTTCCTTGCAGCACTATTCACAATAGCAAAGATATGGAACACCGTGGAATACTATGTAAACATAAAAAGGAATGAAGTAATATCCTTTGCAGGGACATGGATGAAGCTGGAAGTCATTATCCTCAGCAAACTACTGCAGGAACAGGAAACCAAACACCCCATATTCTCATTTTTAATTGGGGGCTGAATTATGAGAAGACATGGAGACAGAGAGGGGAACAACACACACTGGGGCCTGTCAGGGGCTTGGGAGAGAGTATCAGGAAAAAAGACCTAATGCCTACTGGGCTTAATACCCAGGTGTGGGTTGATAGGTGCAGTAAGCCACTATGGCACATATTTACCTATGTAACAACCCAGCACATCCTACACATGTATCTTGAAACTTAATAAAATAAAGTAAAAAAATAAAAATAAAACGAAAAAGAAACTTGTCACCAGTCTCCATTCTCAACCACTTAAATATGGCAACTGGTTAGATTACTCCATGGAAACTGCTCTTGCCAAAATCACATGAAATCTCCACATTGTGAAAGCAATGTTCTCCTCTCAATTGAACAAAATAAACTCTCCATCCTTGACACCACTCTGTTTCCTTGGGTGCCCATCCAAAGGGTTCCTCTCTTGTCTGATTAAGTGCTGATTCTGTTTTGTGGTTGGGGCACAGCAGGCTTCAGCCCTGTGGCTGCTTCTACACCCTTTACTACATCCTCTCTAGGCCACCTCACATAGCCTCCTTTTTGAGCTGCTTACTGATGGCTCTAAAATCTTAATATCCAGCAAAGAAGGGAGGCATAACCCGCAGATAAAACTGAAGAGCTGGTGCTGATAAATAAAATACTGTAAAGAACAATTTGGTTCAGAATATTCTGTGAACATGTTGCAGTGTAGGTAAGAGAGGACTGCCTCTGGAACACACTATCAAAACAGGTATCATCCTCATTAAATATAATAGAAATCCAATGTCCAAAGTTGTTGAGCTAAGAAATAGTGGTATGCATACATTTAATAAAATGACATAGGCTAATTTCAGAAGAAGAAGCAAAAGCAGTTGGAATTGAAAGTACCTAAGGAGCAGAATGGGACTGTTCCCTCTATTAAGACTCTCCGCACTATTTTTTCATGTTTTCTTTAAGCAACATGCATTATTACTTGAAAATATATGTAACTAATTAATGCAAGCATAAAACTCTGAAAATGCTAGTCTCCCTGAGATCCCCACTCCTCATATATCCCTACAAAATTTTATACTGTCATTAAAGCTGCCTGAGCAGTTCTACCTCCTTAAATAATCTTTTCCCCCCATAATGGAAATTTTTTTATTTCTTTTAAATTTATCCCCCACTGTTTCAACATAAATATAAATAAATTTATATTCAATTGTTTCATTTTTGTGATGGTAATTATTGTTTTTTTCATGTTCTAAGTAGTCTCAATGTAGTCTAGTTTTTGTATGTACAAAGTTTCATTTCTTATAGTCTAGTTTTTATATGTACAAAGTTTCATTGGAGTTAGTTATTGCATTTGTTTTCATGTACTTAATGACCTTTGCATGTATGTATATATGTATGTATAACTTCTATTTCAGATCTTAGAACAGATAGGTGAATGTATCTGATAAGTTTGCCACTTAATAAGTACTAATATTTTTATTTGAACACTGTTATTACCACATAAAATATGTATATTTAAAAAATTATCATTTCTGGTCTGAATCTACTAACATTTTCCAAGTATTAATTTTCTATTGCTATCATATCAAATTACCACAAACTAAGTGGTTAATGACAAACATTTATTATACTGCAATTCTATCGGCTTGACATTTGACGCAGTACTTACTGGACTAAAATCAAGGGGTCAGCAGGGCTGCATTCCCTTATGGAGGCTAGGGGGAAGAATGTGTTTTAATGCCTTTTCCATCTTCTAGAGGCTGCCTGCATTTCTTGGCTTTTGGCCCTCTTGCATCAGCAAACTTGCATCTCTTTGACTATTCTCCCATAATCACGTCCCCATCTCCTCTGAATTGAATTCAGCTGGATAAGTTTCTCTGGTTTTTTTAAATACCCGTGTGATTAGATTGGGTCCACCTGGATACTATAGGCTAGTCTTATCTCAAGGCTCTTACCATTAATGACTCCTGCAAAGTGTCTTTTGACAAAGGAAATATCTATTTGCAGTTTCTCTGCATTAGGAAAGATGTGTAAATCTTTGAGAAGCCATTATTCTGCCTACCACATCTATTATCATGTTGCAATCTTATCTATAAAAATGTTTAGCAACACTGGATATGCTGTATTCTCTTACAAGTATTTTATTTCCTGTCAAACATCTATAATATGTAATTATCTATGATAATTTAGAAAGTAAAATGTGTATTCTAACAAGTAGAACAGAAATTCATCCTTAAGAAATATTGGTACTTAAGAATGACTGTAAATAATAACTCATATAGTATTTCCATTTAT
Source organism: Saguinus oedipus (assembly GCA_031835075.1). Classification (NCBI taxonomy): domain Eukaryota; kingdom Metazoa; phylum Chordata; class Mammalia; order Primates; family Cebidae; genus Saguinus; species Saguinus oedipus. Next base: position 147,628,829 of record CM063170.1, read on the forward strand.
AATTGTCTCAAATCTACACTTCTAGGTAAACTATATCTTTATACATAAACAAGGAAATAGACGATGTTATGTAACACGATTAGAGTAACACAATTATTAGATTGCAATATGTGTAGACCATCATGAGTGGTAGAAGCCAAACTAGACCTAGAATTTAGGTATGCTGACTCCAAGCCAATTACACATACACACACACACACACACACACACACACACACACACACACACAGATGCACGCATACACATACGTCTCATGAAATATTTAAGAAATTGTATAGAACCTATGGAATCAGAAGTTAAAAGAAAGTCAAATGCAAACCTCTGAAGCAAAATGAATCCAACAGCATGAACTATAAAAGATAGTTATTATGACAGAACAAATTTTAGACTTGTCAATCTCAAAATAATCCTGTTAAATCAAGTCATATGTAACAGAGTATATTCTTATTCTCTTAAGCCTTAGTATTTGCTTGCTATCATGGGCAAAATACAGAACAGGAATGATTAGATCCTTCTTGCTAAAATATGTCATCCTCCATCTTATTATATAAATCACAATTATCTTTATTTTGACAAAAGCCTGTCATACTTTTAGTAAAGAATGAAACTATGGCTGCACAGTATCATGCTGCAGGCCACTGTGACTTATGACTGGATAGCAATCATTAATCAAATAAATTTTAAAAATCAACAAGACTCAAGCACTTCTTTTTGTGATGAGTTCTGCTGCTTCTTTTAAGGAATATCTCAGCAATTCCTTAGAATTGACTGGCCCAAAGTAAATAGAGAAGACTAAGATGAAAAAGAAATGGGAATTCTAAGTATTTCTTCACCTAGGTTCTAGTGTCTATATTTTTGTGAGTTTTTTTTCCCTGACTAGAACTTACAGAGTTTCATCATATTATCAAAATCCTGTGAGACACAGGAACTTAAAATCCATCTTGTGCTGACTTTAAGTTGTTGCAGAGGCCAACATTAAAATAATGTTAAAAACTGATAAAAATACTTTTCTCTATAAAGAGTATTGATTATATATGTATACGGAAAATATGTCTTATAGGTATCTGTCTCAAAAATCAGTCATTTAATATAATTATAAACCTTACTGGTAATGCTCTGATATATTTAGTATTAATCATGGAGTTTTCAATTTATTCTTTTATCAGTTCTATTTTAATGTTGTACTTTTTTTTTCTGCAGCTTACATTAGCACATTAATAACTAGATATGCTTTTTTAAAATTCACAATCTCAATTATTTTATTTTAAGTGGAACCTCTGTAGCCTGTATAAAGCTTGGCATGGATTTATTATCTTCATTTCTCAAAAATGTCCATGAAATGTTATTTCCCAAAGTACTTCCTGTAATATCTATCTCTATTAAATGTTTTCTTTCCAGATAGTGTCATCGACTTACTTGCTGGTGATTTTGAGCCCATGGAAACAATAGTAAAAACTAAAATATTCAATCAAAGTCAAATGCGGACAATTCTCAAAATTTATAGAGAAGACTGAGATCATCTAGCAGAAACAGAGGAAAAATATTTCATTCATTGCTTCTTATATGATTTGCATTGTCTTCATAATGTTTACAATTTAGTTCAGAAGCTCCTAATTGAATCTAAGTGGGAGAGATAGGTAGTTTCTGTTCTATAGAGAATCATTTCACCTTACTTGGGATCTCATTCTTTGCTGTATCTAGAACATATCTTTGAGTCATTGGTTCTATCCTTTGTGTAATATCAGAGTGGATCTGTACACTTGTCCTTTGTCCAAGTTGTTATTTTCCATTTTGTTTCAGGTATTTACTCTCTGCTTTCTTTCTTAGCTGTTTGGCCAGAATGTCATCCACTCCAACTTATTTTTGCTATGTGTGATAGCTAAGTAAAATAGCTGTAGAATATTTGGAATATACTTTCTGTCACTTATCTCCTAGCTTCACAGTAACGGCATCCCACTTGTCGGTAAGACACTAATAGAACTACAGAATCGAGAGCTCCCACCGTACCTGCGACTGCACTGCTCATCCTCCCCTTGCTGTCCTAACCTGCATTCTAGCCATGCATAAACGTGATGATAACAGCTTTTGAAGTACAGTACTGCAGACTTTTTTATTTTTTCCATTTTCCAAATTGCTAATCTGCCAACATGCTGAATTACATTCATGGTTTAGTCATTTACATAGATTAGTCATTCTGATATCATGTGTACTAGCTTGTACTCTGCAAGTAATTCAGAGATTAAAAGCAATGTGAACACATAGAAAACAGTCATTATGTTATTATATTTTACATTTTTATTGAATACTTTTTAATTACAAAAGTTAATGGTTAAACATTATAGTTAATTTTATGACAGTACTGTACAGTATATACAACATTTTGAATTCCCTTTTATTCTTCCAGTTCTTTAATTCCACTTCCCGGAGGAATCAACTTGAACAGAGAGAGAGAGTGTGTGTGTGTGTGTGTGTGTGTGTGTGTGTGTGTGTGTGTGCATGTGTCTATGAGTATTTGGGTTAAAGCGGATCATGCCATATATACTGTTTTATAGCTAGCTTTTCCATTCTACAATATATTGTGAGAATCTTTCCATATAAATCTATATAAATTTATAATATTTTTAATGAGCACAGAGTAATATACTCATTGGTGTGCACAAGCCACAGTTTATTTAAACAATTTGTGACTTTAAATAGTTTTTGAGAAAGCTACTAATTATAATATACACACAGAAGTAGATGGTTTAGTAAACAATATAGCTGATCCTATAGCCTATCATCACCATTGAGTAACAGGGATGTTTTCTAGGTAAAACCTGAACTGGTAACAAAATAATCTGGTTTTAAAACAATGCAACATGCCTGATTAAATTTTTGGGTATATGTCAATGGACTGACAAGAATGTCAAGCTTAGGGTTTTCAAACTCAAAGTCACCTAGGGTGCACTAAAATTGAGTGAGTTGGAGTATGGCGCTTTCTCAATGTGTTACAGAACATCTGGGGCATTTCTGTCATTTAATTGATATGCATGACAGACCACAAAATGCTGAATGTCAGCTTGTATTTCATAGTTTTGAACAGGCAGCCTCTATTCTACTTCTCTTTGTTTAATGGAGTTGACCCAAGAATTCCAGAGAAAAGAAGATTTAGTTCTTTACATCCTGAATGAAGGTTTGAAGGCAAACTTTAGAACATATTGTTACAAAGATCAATTAAGTATGTGAGGTGAACTTATGTTTTGAATATCATATAAAGGATCTGATGAATGATACATATTGTCTTGGTATAAGCCTAATTGAAATCCATTAATTGGTTTTATATATTTATGACTAAACCTTTGAAAATGTTACCTCAAGGTAAAAGAATGTAAGGAGACAAATACAGCAATTGGAGACAAATACAACAATATGATTCAAAACAGGAAATCTTGAGTATGATGCAAAATTTTACTTTTTAAAATACAAAACTAAAGTCCTTGCTTCATATGTGTTAGTACAATTTAGAAATCTACAAAAAGCAAGATCTCCCTCAATAAAAATAAGTAAGTAGAATCTTCATCAATATTCTCCGAGACAGGAAGATAGTTATTTTAATGTAATTTATTTAGCTACTAGTAAATGTGAGGCTCTTGAGAGGGCAAACCACTGCATTAGATACTGATTTGGAACATATTTTTTGTAAACTAACAGAATAAAATCAACTTCAGTGTAAGAAGTTAAATAAAATCTAGCAGCCAAAAATAAAAATAAATCTAGAATTAAAAAACCCAAGGCTTAAGTAGTAATTAAATAATCCAGATTTTACCCTTTTATGATAGAAAAATTACATTTAAATGCTATTAACATTTAAAAAAAAATTCCAGTGATTGGCCAGGCTTGATGGTTCATGCCTATAATCCCAGCACTTTGGGAAGCTGAGGCAGGTGGATCACACGGTCAAGAGATCGAGACTATCCTGTCTAATATGGCGAAACCTGATCCCTATTAAAGATACAAAAACTAAGATGGGCATAGTGGCACGCGCCTGTACTCCCAGCTACTTGGAGGCTGAGGCAAGAGAATTACTTGAACCTGGGAGGCAGAAGTTGCGGTGAGCCAAGATCACTCCATTGCACTCCAGCCTGGGTGACAAGAATGAAACACCATCTCAAAAAAAAAAAAAAAAAAAAAAAAAAAAAAATTCCAGGGATTTCCCCATGGGTACATATGTGAACAAAGATATTAACCATCTCCTTCCTCTTACATGGTAAAACTGTTTCTTCGGACCACTGTGCAACTAGTTTCTTGGCCTACCTTGTATATCACTTGTTCTACAAAATTTAGTTCTTACCAGTTTGTGTGTAATCACTCCCAAAGGCTCATGTTAGTTCTATTGCCACTGGTCCCAGGAGCCTTTTCAGATATAGGTGGTTAATCTTTTAGCTAAATGAAGCAAGGTTTCTCTAAGGCTCTCAGCAGTGTGATTTGGTGCTATGTTGCACAATTCCAAGCTGTGAGTTTTCCTGCTTATCAGTTAAAAATTAACTTTAAGATACACTGTGTGCACATTGTCCTAACTTTCATGTCATGTCCCCCAGATTCTCTGCTCTATGAATGAACAAATTTCTCTTCAGTCTTAAGGGAAAATGAAAGTCTCTCCTTTTGGGATGAGGGTTCTATTCTGCCTAGGTTTCTAATTTTTTATGCAAAAGCACCAAAGTATACTCAAGAAATTATCCCAGGAATAGTAATCAGGCACAAATGAGCCCTTCTAGCTATACTTTTATCACTGTTGATGGAGAAGTATTAGAATCAACTGCCAGGTAAGGTCATTGGCTTAAGCTAAGCACTGGCTGGAAATACAAGAGACCAATCACAGTCGCGACCAGCCTGAAAATGCATTTGGAATGTATTCCTTTAAAGTCAAAACATTTGGCTAATTATAAAAACAGGAACAAATTGAGGTTTAATGTTCATAATATTTCTTTCTTTCTTTCTTTCTTTTTTTTTTTTTTTGAAATGGAGTTTTGCTCTTGTTACCCAGGCTGGAGTGCAATGGCGTGATCTCGGCTCACCGCAACCTCCGCCTCCTGGGTTCAGGCAATTCTCCTGCCTCAGCCTCCAAAGTAGCTGGGATTACAGGCACACGCCACCATGCCCAGCTAATTTTTTGTATTTTTAGTAGAGACGTGGTTTCACCATGTTGACCAGGATGGTCTCGATCTCTTGACCTTGTGATCCACCCTCCTCGGCCTCCCAAAGTGCTAGGATTACAAGCTTGAGCCACCGCGCCCGGCCTTAATGTCCATAATATTTCTAAAAGTAGGACACGCTTTATTAATGATGCTATACTGGTAAATATTATTGTTATAAATAATGGTGATTTTTTTTCCCACCGTCTATGAACTAAATAGAATTTTCCTTGAGATCTGGGTTTGTGGAAAGTGGATGAATTCTATTCTACAGGAAAATTACCGCTATTTCTTGACCAACACTGTTCAGATGGTATCAGTTAGTTTTAGAGCTTACCAGGTTTGTACTAAATCATGAGTCAAGTTTCAAACACAAATCAATTTCTAGTGAAAGTAATTCTGTCCCAGGGCCTTTATTTTATTATTTTGTGATATGAAGATTGATAGCAAAACTTTTAGAGTTGTAAAGCGTGTTCTCAGAATAAGTCATTTCCTAAGATGATTTAATCGGCAGCTGTATCTTATAGAGGCAGCTGTATCTTATAGAAAGTCACACTTTCCAAACTGAGCTGGTAATTATGCTTGTGTACTGACCTTAAACCCTACTTTCACTACTCACCAGCTATGTGACTTTAAACAAGCCATTTTGCCTCACTGGGCCTTACATAAAGTGATTCATATAAAATGCTTCACACAATACTTGATACACGGTAAGTACTCAATAAAACTTAACTACTATTCATATATTCTTTCAGTATCAACTACCAACTAAATGTCCATTTCTTGTGTAGAAAGTGCTAGAGACACAAAAGACATAAATGATACTATCACAAAAGATATATGATCTAGTTTAGGGATGTACAATTGAAGAATGAAAAGAAATGCAAGTACACATCTGAAAATAAAAGATAAATCATTCCAAAGTGAGTGATAGGAGAGAAGTAGAGTTAGTCCAAGAAGATATCATGGAATAAGCAAATCTAATCTGCATTTTGAGTTAAATGCAATCTGCGGGCTAATGGAAATTGGGGAAGAATGTTCTAGGCAAAGACAAATAAAAAAAGTCATAGTGAAGAAAATTAGCAACATGGAATGAGGAACTGTGGTGCTAAGTTAATTTAAGAGAAAATAAAGATGCCCCACAAAAATAGAAAAAAATAAAGAAGTCCAGTAAAAGCAGAGAGGTCATTTGCAGGAATTTGATATAAGCTGCAGTAATTAGGAAAAAGAAACTAGACGACTGCTAAAAAAAGGAACAATAAAAAAGTCACTGTAGTGTCTGGGAAAAGAAAAATAACTTGTCAAAAATTACATTTTGAAAGATTGTGCCAGCAACTGTAGCCTGCATACATTGGGTCAAGGAAATACCAGAAGCACAGAGGTGGCAGGTGAAGCTCTTTGAGCAAATGAACTCTGAGGGAGTTATTAGAGGAAATAAAAGCAGAGAGCAAGTCCAAACTTGATGAAAGTCCACAATTAGCTTCAGCCTGTACAAGAGAGCGATATAAAAAATACAGGATGAGAAGTGAGAAGAAGGTGCATAAGAAAGTACGGAAGAAAGTTTGGTCTCTAATGCACACAGCCATAGAAGAATTTGAGAAAAATATGAATTAGAAGGATGGGGAGGCAAATTTGGGTTTGAAAATAGTTATTAGGGTAGAAACTGAAATCATAAGGGTAGCTTGATGCCAGATCATGTAGAACTAGATCAATGTAGGATTCCTGCATTATCCTTTTACACAATAAAAAAATATGAAGCAATCATGATTAGATCTATATTTTAGAACCAATAATTCTACCCAACAATATAAAGAAAATAATGAGGACAAAGGAAGTTGAAGGCAAGGAGATATTTCAGGGATCACCTACAAAACTCAGTGTGAGAGAAGTGGACATAGGAAAGGGAAGAAGAGGAATTTAAGCAAAATCTGAGATGTGGAATCAATGTGACCTAGTAGCTAACAGGTCTTCTTAATTTCTGCCTTTATAATAAATTTTATCCAGTTTGGGCATAAAGAGGAAGTATTACAAAGCATTTGTTTTGTTTTGAAAATGCTGAGTGTGAAGGGCCTGTAGGATATTCAAATAGGCAGGTAATAACTGGTGTCTAGAATCTGGAAGAGAGAAGCAAAAATTGTTTATAGGAAAGACTGCAAACCTTACAGTGACATGTGGATATGAATATTCCTAATATGTCTGGTTACCCAAATACTTTCCTAGTCTGCTACAGAGCAATTTAAAATAGTGATCATCTTAATTGTAATTGGCTTTTATATGATGGGTTCATGCTGTCTATTGTATTTCAAATTAATTCAATTTCATTTGGAAGAATTGTTATTTCCTTGGCCATGTACAAAATTAAATTTAGTACTCTTTTTCAGACAATAATTTTTAGAAAAATTAACATGAGACAGACAGTAAATTCTTAATGATTCAATTTTATAAAATAGAAATCTATTTCAACAAGATGAGTCATAATGTTATGTGTAAACTAAAAACATTTTTAAAATAATATCATTTGTATAAAAAGATCAATCTATTAGTCTGATACATATGTGATTGTAATTTTTAAGATTTAAATTGGTTTCCTTTTACAGCAGTGCATTATATTTTTCAAACAAAGATTTCTTAGGATATTTAGTATAACCGTATGATCATGCAAATGGGGAAAATTCTATCACCAATCACTCAGTTGCTTCATTTTGGACCGATGACAATTAGTTAATTACATTTTTACAGGATATATTAAAGGACACTGTCAAATTTCTTTTCAAAGTTTATATAAAGACACAGAACTTAATGCAGTATAATGTACTTATGTTTCCTCTCATAAGCTGTGAGTCTGGTGCTACATATTGAAGGCACAATTTTTAACTTTAAAGCTCAAACTCTTACAGCATAATTATGTTGAAGATTAGTATCTCCTAACAGAATTTCCCCATTTATCCTCTCTTCTCCACCAAAATAAAACTTTTATTTTATTTTTTAACTAATTGCCAGGGGTTTTGTTTGTTTCTTAAGCCAACAATGTTATCTTTCTTTGGTAGTGATAAATGTTTTTCCTTTGTCTCTTAAATCTACAGTTTTACTCCATGTTATCACTACTTCCCCTCAATTCTAGAGATGTCCTACAAATACAAAATAGAAAACCTCAATTTAGAGAGAAGAATTTTCAGGAAATATTAATAACAATTCTGACAAAACTACCATACATTTTTAAATGATACTCTAAAGTCATTCTCTTGACAAGGAAAATAACTGAACTTTGAAATCTAGACATTCTTTTAGAAAATAATTTTTACTCAAAGTAGCATTTAATAAATAGTTACTCTTGCATGAAATGCTAATGATGACAATGAGGTCAGATTAGAAATCTTCAGCTTAATGATGGTAATTTATACAAAGTGTGAGAGAAAACAAAAATATTTTTCATGTTGGGGAGGTTTCCTTAGGGCACTGGTAAGTTTTGAGCCTTGCTGTCATTATGTTAAAAGCATATATTCTAAGAACAGTATGTTCCATTTTCCTTTTTGTTAAGACTGCAATTTTTAAGTCATTTAAATAATTCAGAGATAAAATAGTAATCTTAAAAATTAATTCTAGTATGCCCTAGATGACAGGCAAGTGTTGAGAAATAAATTTTTCATCTAAGCCCTATAATGAGTGACATGGCCATCTGGAGTGCTAATTCTAAATCTTCTGAGGTTGCAATTAATTTTTCTTTATCCTTATGCAAATATTTGCTTTGTCCTAAGGTCCTGCTCACTCAGAGCCTCTGTCCTTGTAGATAATTTTTTAAATAGACATACACACACCCCAACCTCACTTTGGTTGAATTATAACTTGCATACCATAAAGTGCACAAGTCACGCATGTGGAGCTCCATGTGTACATACCTATGATGTACCTCTAGAACCTCCCACATCAAAACGTAAGTCATTTCTCACACTCCACAATGCTCTACTGTGCTCTTACCCAGTCAATAATCAACCCTCAAAGGTAACTACTCTTTTAACTACCATAGTTAGTTAAACAGATCACTTTTGCCTGCTCCTGGATTTCACATAAATTGAATGCATTCTATCACATCTGGTTTTTTCTTCACCCAACATTATGTTCATGAGATTAATCAATTTCATTGCATGAAGTAGTTTTTCATCATTTCCGTATTTCCTTGAAGAATATGCCAATTTACATATTCTTTTTGTGGCTCATGGACATTTGGTTGTTTCCAGTTTTTTAATATAAATAATGCCACTATAGACATTTTCTATAAGCAATGTCTTTTTATTTGCTTAGTTTTAGGTTTCATATATGTTATTTAGGGTGTTAACTTATATTAGCTGCAGAATAACACACAGCTTCCCAATTGGTGGTACCAATGTTCCCGCCCACTATTCAATGCACTTTCTATTTAGCATTTTAACACTCTTGGTAGAATGGATCTTTTTTATAATTAAACTACATTTTTTGTCAGCTGAACATAAAATAATCCATCAAAGTGCTCTTCTTTTAATTTAGGGTGCCTCTTTCCTCAGCAAATAAATGACTTAAATAAACAGCAATTTTAGGATATAAGAGAGTGGGAAATCCATAATTCAACATAATTATCAAATGTAATATTGGAATACATTGAATAAATGTATTTTTAAATGTAATTTTAATAAATCTCAGAAGTGTTTTGAATGGCATTCTGGTCCTGCCATAAAATTATGTAAGTTACTCATAGTAATGGTCTGGGTTTTGTGACAGGGCCCACAATATTGAAAATACATCCAACATATTTAAATGCATAGTTAAAATTAAGTAAGGGCAGATTCAAATTTCTTATCACTACACAAAATGCGGAAAATATCAAATAAGGATCTTGGCACAGTTGATCATGTTAAAAGACGGAACACAGCAATTTAAATTTAAATGGACCACTGCAGCTCCACATTACATTAAGGGGAAAAACAATGTAAGTCATCCTGCCATTATAGATGCAGAAAGTTAGTTTTACACATAAGTAAATGTTTCTTTAAGTCTATATGAATATTATTGTTTTAATAAAAGTTGATACAGCCAGAAAGGAGACTATGGCTTTGCTGAGAATCTGGGTCACAGAACACAAAACTCAGCCTGCTTCTACAGTGAAGAAAAAGAGAAAACATGAAGTAATGTAGAACATGGATAGAATCCTGTGGCTACCATGTACTAGTGGTATTAAGCTAGTCACTAACTCTTCCTGATATTCCACTTCCTTTTCTCTACAAAGGAATGTAGTATCTACCTAGAAGAGTATTGTGAGTATTAAGTAAGGTGGTAATTTCAAAGAGCCAGTAGACTTCCTGGTACATTTCAGAGGGCTTCAACTTCACATTAGTTACCTGGAAAGCTGTTAAAAATCTCAATGCCCAGGCCACATCCCAGACCAATCAAATCAGAATCTCTGTGGGTAGGACCCCAGGTATTTCTTAAATTTCCCAGGCAATTCTGAGTTTTCAGTCAAACTGTAGATACTTAGAAGAGATCTATATACTAACAGTATAAATAGAGAAGACAGAGCAGATACTATTTAGTGGGGTGTTGTAGTAGAGAAAGAAACGCAAAACCAGTGGGGTGCAGTGGCTCACACCTGTAATTCCAACACATTGGGAGGCCAAGACGGGTGGATCACCTGAGGTCAGGAGTTTGAGACCAGCCTGGCCAACATGGCGAAACTCCGTCTCCATGAAAAATAAAAACTCAGCAGGTGTGGTGGAATGAGCCTGTAATCCCAGATACTCTGGAGGCCAAGGCAGGAGAATCTCTTGAACCAGGGAGGCGGAGGTTGCTGTGAGCCGAGATCGTGCCATTGTACTCTAGCTTGGGCAACAACAGTGAGACTCCGTCTCAAAAAAAAAAAAAAAAAAAAAGGAAAGAAACGTAAAACTACAGTGAGAATCAGGAGACATTCCACACAGGATAGGCTCAGATCGTGGAGAAGCGGTAGGAACAGCATGCAGTAACTCCAATGACAAATCTCTCCCATCATGACTTTGACTCAGTCTGCCAGGTCTTTGCAGTGTCAGAAACATCTGCTTTATCTTCATGCCCAATTTGCTTTATTCCTTTTCCTTTCCAATTTAGCACTTGACTTTCATAAAATGAATGCATGCAAAAGAAAGTCTATTAGAGGCTATGAAGAATATTTTATTAATATAGATGTACAGAAATACAAGTTAAAAGGTTTCCTAGATTTCATAAATTTCACCATGCTAAAATTATTAGGCCAATTTACCTTTAGAGGAAAGAACATCAATCTTCCTTCCAAAACACTTTGAAGATAAATTGTCATAATTTAATCCTTTCTACTATAGCTCCCCTGTTACATTATGTGAAATATTTAAAGTATCATTTTTCTAAACTGTCCAAAATAGGACATTACAGCATATAAAATTTTTCAAAGTCTTCAAGACAACAAATGTTAAATTCTATGCCTAAGTTAATAAATATGTATGCTTATTCAATTTTTTAATGAATAAATCCCAGGAATCAAAGAAATATTGAGGAAATTATTATGCTAGTCCTATTATGTTAAGTAGTTCAAATAACTATTTAAAATAAAATACCTTTTGAATTTTATTATTTTTATTTTAGTTGTAGGAATAGGGTAATGTATGTTACTAAGTATTCACAATATATGAATGCTTTTCTTTTGCAATTTTTAATTTTATTATCCTTCTAGTTTAACAGAACTTACAGTCATGACTACAAAAATAAAAGACAAACCGATATATTTCCAGTGAATTTTATGAACTAAGGCATATAATATCCATGATCCAATTGAAAATACTCATTATGTTTCTCAATGATCGAGATAATTGCCTGGACTCAACTCTGCACTTTGTTGATTAGCTTATGTATAAATTATTTGAAATGTCATCTATAAGCTATCTCAAAGCTCCTACAATTATGAAAGTTTTATAATCATATCAGTTTAGAGCTAGAGCAATCCAGAGAAAGCATGTAGTTCATTCAACTCTTAATTCCTCAGATGAAGAAACAGATTTAGACAATCTAAATTTTCAATCATATCCAATTAGTTGTAAAGGAGATTAGCACTCAGATATCATGCTTACAAATCCAGTGTTTTCCATTTATTTCTTATGATAGCATGATATCTTCAGTCATGCTAGAATTTTTTAAAAAATGTAATACCTCCTTGATTTTAGTGTGTCTGTGAAATCAAACAGATACATTGTTAATTAAAGGAATTTAACGTTATTAATACTTTTTTAAAAAGTTGCCTGCAGGTCTTTTCTTGTAGGTTGAATCTCTTTTAAGTTCAATAAAGTGTACTGATTGAGGGAAGTATTCTAAAGCATCTTTAGAAAAATACATGGCTAGTTACAATGTGTTACTTAAATATATTTGATCCAGCAGCATTGGCATCACTAAAAGATTGTGAGAAAGGCTGAAAGTCAGGATGCATCCCAAATCCAATTAGACAGTATCTGCATTTTATTGGCTTCCCAGGAGCCCTGGAAAGCTAGCTGTATATTCACTCAGGTTTGAGAAGTATGGAAGCGAGCTCCAGCCCATTCAGGAAAAGGGATATTAAATACAATCTGGTCAGCAGGCCTCATTGATTGGTTATGTCAGTTTTAGACTGTACTTTTAATGAAGATCTCATAGCTAATCTGAGGCTAAGTTAGAATTTAGGCATTCCAACTCCCTACTATGCCATGTTAGAACATTATGTGATACTTAATGCCTCTGAACAAATGCATTCCTCCACACTGATAGTAGAAGCAGGGAAAGCAATCTACACCTCAGACTGCTACCACTTTTCTGGTTCCAAACCATTTTACACTAAATATAGGACTAAAACAGACAAACAAACAAACAAAGTGCCATAAAGCTTTCTGCCACACAGGGATGCAAAAAGGAAGAAAAGCTAGGGCAGTTTCCACATGCAACAGCAACATTTCTTGTGAGTGTAAGGTTTCCTGACAATTTTGGTAGAGAATCTTTATTGATTTAGAAAAGAATTCCCTTTGATTTTACTTTGTGCTGAGAATTTTGGTTACAAATAATTACTTAATGCTATTAAATGATTTTCTGCAACTATTTTAGATATGTTTTTTCTCTTTAACATGTTATTATGGTGAACTGATTTTCAAAGTCTGAGCCATATTGTAGCCATGAAATAAAATCATAGTGATATTTTCTGACAGGTTTGCTTTTTTATTTGTTCACTATTCCTTTGTGCAGAATTTCCTAACAGGATCATTTTTTTTCCTTCTGAAACTAAGTAATTTAGAAGTTTCTCTGGTGTACATCTGTTGATGTTGAGTTATCTCAGCTTCTGTCATTTTGAAAATATCTTTCATTTGCCTTTATTTGTAAGGGGCAATTTTCCTGGATATAAATCCAGGGTTTAAGTATCCTAAGCTCTTGAAAAACATGAATCAGTGTCTTCCATCTTCAACTGTTGCCATAAAAATGTTAGATGGTGGAGTAGGAAGCATGAAAAAACTGCATTTCTACCTAAACAACAAATGCCCTGCTAGAATCTGTTTGACGGAACTATTTTGGAATTACTGAGTCTATTAAAGGCTTGCAAATTCTGGTAAAGCATCAATGGTAAATGTCTGCTGTAAGCACAATAGCACCTCCCCATTCTCAAGCCTCATCCTTCTGGGGGAAAAATGTGCAGGAATTAGAAGAGCTTGGGGATATCAGGGTGCCCTCAAAGCACCCTGTCCTCCAAATATTAGGAATCTGTTCTCCTGTCAGTAATTGCTGCTTCTGACCACGGAGGTGCAGAAAAAACATGGGCAGCCATTTGTTGCACTCCTACGCACTGTTGCCAACAAATCCCTCTTGAGCTGAAGTGACTCCCAGAAAATTTCAGGGAAAATAACATTATCCATCCATTCCTCACTTCTCACTTTTTCTATTTTTCTCATTTTAGCAGCAAGACATAGAAGTCCAGGACATTGAAAAGCAGTGTCATATGTGGAGAAGATTAGAAAGTGACCATGTATCCTGAGGAAAAGACAGATTCGAAAAAGATCTAAAAAGACCTTAAGTTTACACTTCAAAGTAATTCTTATTATAAAGACAGCATGAAAATTAAATAATAATAATAATATAACGAAAACCAAAATACCCTGAAAAGAGAGGAATGTGATTTCCAAATTTACTACAGATTCAAATGTCCAGTTTCAACAATCTTCAGAAGATATTCAAGGAAGCAGAAAAATATGACCCACTCAAAAACAAAAAAAGAAAAAAGCAACAGAAACTGCCCTTGAAAAAGACCTGGGGGCAGACATTCTAGACAAAGACTTTAAAACAACTGCCTCAAAGATCCTAAATGGCATCTTTAAGATATGGAGTCAAGAAAATAATTTAATTATAAAAAGGAGATGGGAAATCTAAAATGAGTCAAAAAGAAATTCTAGAAATAAAAAGTACAATAACAGAAATAAAAAGTTCGGTGAGTAGGCAGATAAAAGAATGAGCAAAATTGAGGAAAAGACAATGAAAATAAGTGAATCTGAATAAAATTTTGAAAATGTTTAAGAAAGGTGAACAGAACCTTTGAAACACAATCAAGCAGATTAACTTACACATTGTGGAAATCTTAGAAGTCAGAGTCCTAGATGAAGTCAGAAATAATATTTAAAGATAAAATGACTGAAAGTTCCCCAAATTTGATAACAGACATGAATATAAACATCCAAAAGGTCAATAAACTTCAATTACAATGAATTCAAAGAGAAAACTTCAAAACACATTATAATAAAACTTTGCAAAAAAAAAAAAAAGGCAAATGGAAAACTTTTAAGGCAGCAAAAAGCATATCATCACATAGAATGGATCCTCAGTAAGAGAGTCAGCAGATTTCTCATCAGAAACTATACAGAGCAGAAGGCAGTGGATGATATATTCAAAATACTAAATGAAAAATGTTAATCAAGAATCCTGTATCCATTAATACTGTCTTTCAAAACTAAAGGAAAAACTTACACATACCCAGATCAACAAAAGTGGAGGGACCTCATTGTGACTAGACCTGCCCTGCAAGATTTCTTGTCCACAACAGTCTGCAGCATAAAATGAAATCAAACAAGATGGTAACTTGAAGCCCTATGGAGATATAAATATCTCAATGAAGATAAATACAGAGGCAATTATAAAATCTGTTATTTTAGCAATTATTTATAACTTTAATCTTTATTTCCACATAATTTAAGAGATTAATACATTTTAACCTATTATTATAAAAGCTAGCATTATTGTAACTTTAGTTTGTAACTCAACAGTTTGCTGTATACATAATTTAATAGAGTGATCCATTTAAAGAATTGTTAAAGTATGTTTTGGGGCATACAATGTATTAAGATGTAATTTTGTGACAAACATCTAAAGTAGTGATGACTACACTGTAAATAGGCAGTTTTTGTTGATCAAAGTTAAGCTAGTATAAATTCAAATTAGAGCACTGTAAGTTTAGGATATTAAAATTTATCCCCCATTGTAACCAAAGAGAATAACTGTAGAAATACACATAAGAGAATGAGAAAGGAATTAAATGTTTCAATATAAAAAATAAACTAAAGAAGAAAACATTAATGCAGGAAATATGGAACACAAGCTATAAGGTATAAAGAAAACAGACAGAAAATCACAGAAATACATCCCTCTTTATCAGTAATCCCTTAAAATGCAAATGGATTAAATCCTTTACTCAAAAAGCAGAGATTTAAAAAATGATTTTTAACAAAATGTTCCAATGAAACCAGATCTTACAAGACACTCACTGTAGTCCAAAGACACAAATAGATAGTGAAAGAGGACAAAATAAGATAGTCCATGCACATTGTAACCAAAAGAAAGCAGGGTTGGATATACAAATATCAGATAAAATATACTTTAAGTAAAAAAGGTTATAAGAGGCAAAGTACATTAGATATTAAGTTTTCATAGAGGAAGAAAATATAATAATTATAAACATTTGCAAACCAAATAACAGACAATCAAAATATATAAAGAAAAAAAGGTTTGAAGGGAAAAATACACAGTTCTATAATAATAGAGACTTCAATGTCCCACACTGAATAATGGATAGCACAGCTAGACAGAAGATAAGTAAAAAAACAAAGGGTTTAATCAACAAAATACACCAGCTAAATCGAACAGACCTATACAGAACATTCTACCCAACAGCAACAGCATATATATTCTCCTCATATTCACATGGGACATTTTCAAGATAGACTGAAGGCAAAAATCAAGTCTCAATAGATTAATAAAGACAGAGATAATACAACATATCTCCTCCAGCCACCATGGAATGAAGTTAAAAATCAGTAACAGGAGGAAAACTGAAATTTTTAAAAAACTGTAAAAATTAAACAACATATTTTTTAACAACCAATGGATAAAATAAACAACCACAATGGAAATTTAAAAATACTTAGATATGGATAATAATGTCAACACACACCAAAATTTGGGGAACACAGTAAGTATAGTGCTAAAGGGTAAATGTATACTGTCAAATGCTTATATTAAAAATAATATCTCCAATCAACAACCTGACTTTACAACTTAAGAAAATGAAAAACAAATTAAATCCAAAGCTAGAAGAAAGCAGGAAATAGTAAAGATTATAGCAGAAATAAGCAAAATAGATCTTAGAAACACTAGAGAAACTAATAAAACAGAAGTTGATTCTGTGAAAAGATCAGCAAATGTAATGATCTTTTAACTAGATAAACTAAGAAAAAAATCAAATTATTAAAGTCAAAATCAAAGTATGGACATTACTACAAATTCTATGAAATAGTAAAGCTATGAAACTACAGTTAATAATTCTACATTGACCAATTAGATATCTTAGATAAAATGGATGAATTTTTGAAGCATGAGCACTGTAATCTCTAAATGCCAAAGAAAAAGGAATCTGAATAGATCTATAATTAGGAAGAAGATTTAATCAATAGCCAAAATTCTCCTGACTTAAAAAAGACAATAAAAAAGTCCAGGCTCGGTGGCTCACATTAGTAATCCTAGCACTTTGGGAGGCTGAGGCAGGTGGATCACCTGAGGTCAGGAGTTTGAGACCAGCCTGATCAACATGAAGAAACCCTGTATCTACTGAAAATACCAAATTAGCCAGGCATGGTAGTGCATGCCTGGGATTCCAGCTACTAGGGAGGCTGAGGCAGGAGAAGGACTTGAACCCAGGAGGCAGAAGTCGTGGTGAGCTGACATTGCATTATTGCACTCCAGCCTGGGTAACAAGAGCGAAACTCCATCTCAAAAACAAACAAACAAAAAAAAAAAAAAAAGGAAAGAAAAAAGCCTGTTTTCACTAGTGAGTGAATTCTACCAAACATTTAAACATAAACTAATACCACTACTTCTCATTCTTTTCCAAAAAACTGAAGAGAAAGAAACATTTCTTAATTCATTCTATAGATCCAGCATTAACCCTGACAGCAAAACCAAAGGAACTAGAAGAAAAAAGCATAAAAGACAAATATCCTTTGTGAATACTGTGAAAATCCTAAATACTAGCAAACTGAATTCAGCAGCATATAAAATTAATTATACACTGTGACGAAGTGGAATTTATTCCTGGAATGCAAGGATATTTCAACAAATAACAATCAATAAATGTAATGTACCACATTAGCAGAATGAAAGGAAAAAAAGAATATATGATCATCTCAATTAATATAGAAAAGCATTTAACAAAATTTGACAACCTTTGATGATGAAAACATCAATCCTAAAACCAAACAACTCTTAGTAAAAAAAGCTTCACAGTATTGGATTTGGCAGTGATTTCTTGGATATGACATAAAAGGCATAGACATTAAAAAAAAATGGACAAAATGAACTACATGAACTTTTTTAAATTGTACATCAAAAGATTCTATCAGCAGAAAATTTTAACCACAGAATTGGAGTCTATATTTGTAAATCATATATATAAAAGGAATTAATATCCAGAATGTATAGTGAATTTTTAAATCTCAATAACAATAACAGCAAAAATTTAATAATCTAATTTTTAAAATGAGCAAATGATCTGAATAGACATTTCTCCAAAGAAGAAATGCAAATGGTGAATAAACACATGAAACTATGCTCAACAACACTACTCCCTGAAAAAAAGTGAATTAAAACCTTCAATGAGATATCACCTCATAACTATTCGGATGATTATAATAAAAAACAGAACGAAAGTACATCTTGGTGAGGATGTGGAGTAACCGCAAACCTTATGTGCTCTTGGTGGGAATACAAAGTAGTATTGCCACTGTGGAAAATAGTATTGTGGCTCCTCAAAAAATTTAGAGTAGATTTATCATATGATCGGTCAATTTGATGTCTGATAATATAACCAAAATATTGAAGGCAGGGTCTCAAAGACATATTTGCACACTCGTGCTCATAGCAGCACTATTCACAACAGCTAAAATTGGGAAGCATCACAACAGTCCATTACAGGATGCAAAATGTGGTATATAAATACAACAGATTATTATTCTGAAGTATGATAAAACGTAGATAAACTTTGAGAAAATCTTGCTAAGTGAAATAAGCTAGTCATAAAAAAGTAGGTTACTGTATGATTCCACTTAGGTGATGCTATAGTTTATATATGTCCCACGAAGTTAATGTGAGATATTAATTTCACGAATCCCCAATGCAGCAGTTTTCAGAGGTGGGACCTTTAAGTGGCTGATTAAGTTACCGAGTCACCAGGACTCCGCCTGCATGAAATTCTTAATGTCATTATCATGGAAGTGAGTTAGTTATTGTCAGTGTACCCTTGTTAAAAAACCCAGTTTGGCCCTCTCTTGCTTTCTCTTCCCCTTCCACCTTCCACCATGGGTGATATATCAAGAGGGTCTTCACCAGATGAAGGCCTCTCAATCTTGGGCTTCCCAGTTTCCAAAACTGTCAGAAATACATTTTTTACCCATACTGTGGTATTTTGCTATAGCAATATAAAATGGTCTAAGACATGAGGTATTTAATAGTAGTCAAAAATGATAGAGACAGAAAGTAGAATGATAGTTAAAAGGAGCTGGCGGGTGAAGAGGAAATTATTATTTAATGAAGATAGAGTTCCCATCATATAAGAAGAAAATAATTCTGTAGATCAATTATAGTCATGGTTGTAGAAACAGTATGAAATTATTTAATACCACTGAGCCATATACTTAAAAATGGTCAGGATGTTAAATTTTATGTTATGTATATTTTACCACAATAAAAAGTTCTGGAAAAAATAGTTGTATATAAATATCATCTTTATTCCATTGTTAATCATCTGTATTTTCCCTGTCTGTGAGATCTCTTTGTCTCTTGCATTCTGTATTTTCACTATGCTATATCCAAATGTAGATTCTTATCTTTCTTGCTTTTGTTTACAACATGTCCCAACTTTTCATCATTTCTAGAAACTATTTCAGCTACTTTTATCTTAAATATTTGTTTATGCCACTACTATATTCTCTCTTTGAGAAAATTCAATTAGATATATGTTAAATTGCATTTAGCTTTCATTCTTTTTAATTTTAAAACTTTTTTTCATCTCATTTTCTCTCTGTGCTGCAATCTAGATAATTTTTAGATGTAGCCTGCTCTACTGCAAATCTTTTTCCCCAGCTCTTTGAAAAATAATTGACAAAAATGTTAAATATTTTAGGTGTGTATTGTGATGCTTTCATATATGTATACATTGTAAAATACATTACTACAATCAAGCTAATTAATATATCCAGCATCTCATATAGTTATCATTATTTTATAGTGAGAACTCATAAGATCTACCATCTTAGCAAATTTCTAGTATATGATACATTATTAATAATTGCAGCCACATGATGTACATTAGATCCCCAGGCTTTCTTCATCCTGACTAACCAAAACTTTGTAACCACTGACTCACATCTTACCATGCCTTTTTGATTATTCCTACTGTTCAGCTTTTCACTTTAGTGAATTCATTTTATAAAATGATTATGATTTTCCTTTATAGAAAGAAATTCAATTTTATTCTCTTTCAAATATAACTGGCAATTTTTATAGTCATTTATGCCTTTTCCATGCTCCATCTTTGTTTGTTTGTTCAAAGAGATTAATGTAATTGTTTTATAATCTGTATATAGTGATTTTATTATGTCAACAGTCTTTGCAAATTTAATCTGCCTTTTAAACCCTTTCATAATATCTTATTTCTACCCATGTAGTATTATTTTGTTTTTAAAATCAATGTTCTTTGGAGTTTCTTTTTTCCATGAGAACAATTAAAGTTGTGTATTTTATTTTTTCCCCATACGGAGAATTTGGGCATTTACACCAGTTACACACTTGGGAAACCAACTCCCCAAGACCACTTTTCATTGAATGGGGATCCCAATGCCCTAGGAAAGGTGACTCATGATTAGGAATTCTTAGGGAGACACTTTATTTTTATTAATTTACCTCTTGGCATTGACTGATGAGACTAAGGGAGCCAGATTTCTTCCTTCTCCCATTGAGAGAACAGTCCTAATTCATCTCAGTTTTATATGAGGATAGGGCATGGAAGTCTTGCCAGCATTCAAGAGGTAGTCTGCATCATTTTGTTAAGTGAATAAATAAGTGCTTCTCAAAGAGAATTAAATTTACCACTTCCATAGCGCTTATTAATATTCTTTAGAAGTAACATTTTATTTTGCTTCATTACAGTAAGAAAGGAGCAAATGAGGTTTTCAGAAAAAGTTGGGTAACGTAAAAAATTTTCTGAAACATAAATAAATAAGCATGCTGTGTGCAGTTAATATTTGAGCCTTTACCCACAATCATCCTCTTCTATATAACTAAAAGTTCTGTATGTAGACATTGCTTCTTAAAACTGTGCCTTAAGATGGAATCAATCCATGTGCATTACATTTTAGGAACATTTAGGCCATGGAGATGCTGGCTATACCAAAAATGCTTCCCATCACTACCACCTGCCTTCCCTGAAAATCTGTCCTGCAACTTTCTCTAGAAAGATGTACTATTACCATAATAGAATGAGCAATTTGAATAAACCTTTGCATGTCCACATTGAGTGATATAATCAATCTAACAATAATTCTTTAGGTAACTTTTGATTGCTAAAACATGAATCAAGTATTTCTGAAATGGACAGGAGGGTCCTATATGCCTAGGGTATCCTCATATATATTATAAATGGCTCTAAAGAAATACAAAGTTCACCCTGCTATCTCCTTACCAGGCCTCTGCTTCCATGCAGAAAATGGCTAATTTCTTCAGTTCAAAGAACACCAGAATTTAGCTTAAGTAACAAGCCTAATATCATTCCATCAGTAAGAGAAGTGCAGTTCCCTAACTGAGGTAAAATTCAAGTAACTGTCAGCGGTTCATATTATCCCTCGCTGCATCTGTAAGATTATTTCAGTTGGGAAAAAGAGTAGCAGCAGATACTTGTAAAGCTTTTTACAAACGCCTGAAATTTTCCTCAGGGAACTTTCAACTTTTCTGTCTGTTTGACCCTTCAGAGAAAGTTCATTCTCTAA
Source organism: Saguinus oedipus (assembly GCA_031835075.1). Taxonomy (NCBI): domain Eukaryota; kingdom Metazoa; phylum Chordata; class Mammalia; order Primates; family Cebidae; genus Saguinus; species Saguinus oedipus. The sequence goes on from CM063170.1 coordinate 147,650,565, forward strand.
ATGAACCACAGTTTTTTTTTTTTTTTTTTGCCACAGAACCGTCAGTCTTACCAACACTGAACAGCAACCCTGAATCTCTCTCACCACTTAAACTTCACTATCTGAATACTAAATGATTTTATGCCAAGAACCCCCATTTTATCAATTTCTTTCTTATAATAAATACGAAACTATATTTCTGCTTTGAGAACAAAAAGATTGCTATTTATTTCCTTCCTTTTTCCTCATTTTGAGGGAGAAAAGCATGAAAAAGAAAATGACTATTATTTTTTTATCTTCTATTGCAATTGCATGGTTTGAAAACCTTAATGCCAAGTCTAATAGCTGAGTGTTATTAATATCCCATATTACAAGGAAGACAGGAAAACAGGAAAAATAAAGTAAAAGTTTGACAAGTTCCATTAAATGTGTGCTGATGTTTTTCTATAACACTGAGGTTTTTTTTTCCAAGATAAACAATTTAACTGTATTTCCTAATTTTATACGTGTAAGATATATGCTCTTTCGATGCCTTGCTATGATGAATAAATCTGTTCCTGTTACACAGCACTTGTTATGAAAGATTCTCACAGTTGTATAGCTCATTTGGCTACACCAAATGACACTGTGCCACATCATTAATTTATGCAACTTTCTTGGCTGTTAGCCTGTTGATTATACCACCTGTTGTGTGTACTGCTTGTCTCTCTTACTGTGTCTGATATTTTGTTGCTATATCAAAATTAATAAGTTACTACTTGTGTTATTTTGCTTCTTCATTCTACTATATAAATTATTTAGTAATTTCTTTAAGTAATTGCCACTTACCATTTTTATTACAATAATTATAAAGATAATTCTTGCAATAATAATGAATAAAATGATAAACATAATAATTACCATTTTCCAAAGCATTTTCACATACTGTATTCACAACAATGCTGTAAAATAAGAAAGGTCTATTATCCTCTTTGCACAAAAGAAAAAACAGATTAAGAATTATCAGGCAATCTGTCCAATATTATATAATTTGTAATATGTATACAGGATACCGAGATATGAAGAAGAAATTCCACTTTATAGAGCACCAAATTACCATCACATTGATTTTCAAATGTCTAATTTAAATATCTAGATAAATATCTGAAGTCATTTGTTAGAAAATAAGCATGTAATTTTCTAGAGACATACATTATAGACAGTTATTAAGTTCTAATATTAACCCTCGAATAACTAATTCCTTTCAAATAAATGTGAAATTTAAATAAGACAAACAGAGACTAACATTCCTTTTAGAAAACTACCAGTTTATCCTGAAATAACTGGTTGCTTTCTCCTTCAGTGTAAAGAGAAAAGGTTTAGCTCTAAAACTGTTCTGTAATGATTAGAATTCAGAAATGTGGAAGAGCACATCCTGCTTTCATTTATGTGACAATAAAAACAGAAATGAAATTAAGTTAGTCCATGCAATTATTATGGAAGAATTAGTATAATTATAGATCAAATTTTACATCTTTAAAAAAAATAAATTTAGAATATGTATACAGTTGGCAATGTCCATTCACAGAAGGAATAAATAAAAAGGACAAATATTTGGAATTTCATCCTGATTAATTGATGGTTTCTCACACTTAGCTTGAGCAGAGTCAATAAAAACATTACCTTGATGAAGACACAAACTTATAAGAAAATGTAGTCAATATTTACAATAGAGAGATAAATGATCAATAAAATTCCCCATTTGTTTTTGTTTTATTTATAATCCAGCCTGCAGTTCTGCTTATCTTGCAGGTAGATAGGGTCACTAAGGAGTCTCCTGCAGGGTGCAAGGATGCCTGCAGTCAAGCTCACCCCTCTGGAAAGCAAGCAGTGCTGTCTTCAGCTAAATGCATTAGAGAACACTGTCAGTTCTATGATCCTAGAGTATTGTAAGGCACAGAAAAATGAATCAGGAAGAGATTGGCACTCCAGCCCTTACAGCAACTTCTCTGTCATTTATTCCCTTTTATTTCCTTCCTGAGTGCCCAAGCCCATGAGACCTCACCTCTTGCATCAACACGACCTCAATGTGAGACATGGAGTCAAAGGAGATCCTTTTGGAACTTTAAGGTTTAATGAGTGCACTAGTGCATTTTTGACTTGCATGGGGCCTGTAGCCCCTTTGGTTTGGCCAATTTCTCTTATTTGAAATGAGTGTATTTACCCAATGCCTGTACCCCCATTGTATTTAGAAAGTAACTAGCTTGCTATAAACTTTACAAGATCATAGGTAGAAGGGACTTGACTTATCTCCGATGAGACTTTGGACTCCGACTTTTGAGATAAGGCTGGAATGAGTTAAGACTTTGGGAGACTCTTGGGAAGGCATGACTGTGTTTTGAAATGTGAAGAGGGGCCAGGGGTGGACTGATACGGTTTGGCTGTGTTCCACCCAAATTTTACCTTAAACTCTAATTCCCATAATCCCCATATGTTGTGGGAGGGACCTGGTGGGAAGTAATTGAATCATGCAGGCCATTACCTTCATGCTCTTCTCTTGATAGTGAGTGAGTTCTCAGAAGATCTGACGGTTTTATAAGGGACTTTGCCCCACCTTTGCTCTGCACTTCTCATTCCTGCCATCATGTGTTAAAAAAAGTGTTTGGTTCCCCTTCTGTAAAGACTGTAATTTCCCTGAGGCCTCCTCAGCCCTGTGGAACTGTGATCAATTAAATCTCTTTCCTTTATAAATTACCCAGTCTTGGGTATTTCTTCACAACAGCATGAGAAAAAACTAATACACTGAGATTTACCTTCAAAATATTTTTATAAGACTAGGTAATTGTTTCTTTATACTCTATTTTTAGGTTTAATACTGGGATCAACTTTGGTACAGAGGCTAGTAATTTATGTTCTTTTTAACACTTCATGTACATATTCAAAACAAAAACAATATATTCTCAATCAATGCTTCATGAAAAAAGAAGTAAATGCATTATATGGTCCCAAGGAACTACTGAATTATTCATTGCTAGAGTCAGGGGCAATTTGGTAATTATGTTGTGAGGCAGGATACATTCATCCCTTTAGAAAACACACTGAAAGCTTCTCCAGCCAATCTATGAAAGGATATTTTCTGACTGATGGAAGATCAGTCTGAAATCTAGTATCAGACTCATTCTAGGCAAATAAAGTGGGCCAGGAATGGTGGCTCATGCCTATAATCCCAACGATTTGAGAGTCCAAGTTGGGAGGATCACTTGAGGCTAGAATTTGAGACCAGCCTGGGTAATATAGTTAGACCCTCTCTACAAAAAAACAAAATAAAAAATTAGCTATGCATGGTGGCACATATTTGTAGTCACATCTATTCAGGAGGCTGAGGCAGAAGAATCATTTGAACTTGGAAGTTAGAAGCCACAGTGAGCTATGATGGTACCACCACACTCCAGCCTGGTCAATGGGGATAATCTGAACTGAACACTGCCATGGTTGATTTTTCTAACTCAGTTGGAAATCATTTCAGAGCTTTCAAGATAAAGTTCTAATTATAGGACTGCTTTCAGTGCAAGATTTCATGAACTCAAGTAACTGGTTTTTTTTAGGGAATTTAAAAGAATTCCTCTTCTTTTCAAGTATGCGGAAGACATTTCAGGATCTTAACTAGTAGAGACACAGAGTCCCATGAAAAGAGGGGGCCCAGGGCAAGTATGGTTGTATTAGCACTATTGGTGTTTGTCATTATGCTGGCAGCCAAACTCCTGCTGACACTATGATTGTGTGGTTTGGTACTTCTTTTTACTTCTGATTATGATTTAGCAAATCAATGTCTTACATTTAAGCTGCAAACAATATGGCTGATCACGAAGAGTTAGAACTACAATTAAAAAAAACAGCAACAAATATATTTTATTTGTTTAATACCATAATATGTCCCCACTTGAAAATTCAAATAATTCACCTTTTGAAATTGAGATTGAGAGACATTAGCAGTTTTTGACAGGGAAAAAAAGAATAAAAACTGATTTAAATGAAAAACTAATTGTGATCTCAAGTAATAAAAACATGTACTAACACATTCTATTTGCTTAATTTCAAAGGAATAAGCTAATAACACAGCTAGATAGATAAAATAAGAGAAAACTTGTGCAAAATTCTTAAATGTCCACCCTTTCATAAAGAACTATAAGACAAATATAATTTTTAGATTCAGACTATTAAGTATTGTTTCTATAGAGACATTTGAAGATTAATAATTACATATATTTATAAACCACAAAAATTGAATAGTGAAATAATTATAAACATTAGAATTTCACTAAGTAAAATAGTATTTGCATAAGAACATTGAACTTTATATGTAATAAATGAGATAATAATAAATTAAGTAATACAAATAAGAAGCAGAGCTTCCTAGGGAATAACAAAAGAAGGGTTATTAACATTTGACTGAAAAATATTCTTAAAAAATAGTTCTGGGAAACTGAAGTATTAAAAATGATAACGTCATTACTCAAGGTTTTCTGAACAACCAACAAATTAACAAGATCAAAAGCACAAAGATAATGGAAGAGTTACTTGGAAGTGGAAGATAAGTTTCTATGTCAAAAGTAATAAATAATTGGAGACTAGGTATATTTTTTAGAGCATAAAATTATCTCACACTAAAGTTTGTTTTTCATTTTTTAAACTTTGGAAGCATATAGTTTTCATTAATTATACTATAAAAACTTAAAGTAAATTAAAGAAAATTAATAATCAAGTAGAATAATAATATCCATAAATAGTATATGAGTATGTTCTATTTCCTACTACAGCATACTTAATAGGCAAAATAATTGAGTTAAATTTTCCCTAAAGCATATAATCAATAAAAATCAGTAATTTATTATATTCAAAATACCTATTTGGAAGAATTTTAGTGCTGCCTGCTGCCTGAAGGAACAGAGGAAACCAAAGATATCAACAACGTAACATTTTATGTGCTTAGGGAGGTAGAGCAAGAACCGTAATTAAACCATGCAATAATTGTATGAAATAGGTCTTCCTGTCCAGAAGGACAGAAGTAGGCATCACTAACCAATGAATTTCATTCATCTGGAATCTTTTTACGTAAGAATGATGCCCTTGCACTGGGACCGTGTGGAAGAGATGAAATATTTTATTCTTTGAATACCGCAACTAATAAAAAGAAAAGTTTTTTTTTAATTCAAGAAACCACATTACTCTTCCTTTAAACTCAATCAAATCATCCCCATGTAGAATGTTTTCATCAGTTTGCCTTGATTCATTATGACTTTTCAGTGTTCAACTTTCAATTTCTTATCCTCCCTTTCAGAGATACCTACCTATTGATGAATTTGTTCGATATTTATTGAATGCATTTTATGTGCTGATCAAAAATAGTAAAAACAAACCTCGTTTATGCATTCATTTGAGCTTAAAGTATCATCAAAAGATTTCATCAGATTTTAATGATGCCCTCAAAGTTACATTTTTTCTTCATTTTTTGCCTCAAATATTATTTTCTTATATCTTCCTAAAGTCATACCTTCTTTTAAATCCTCTTTCAATAAATACCATTTTAAAATATTTTAAATAATTACACTGATGAGCATTTAGTTCATGTGCTGTTTTGTGCTATAAAATTTTAAAATAATTTGGGTCAGAGGTCTCTTAAATCCTTTACTATTTCTTATTCCATTTTGTTAGTAATTACACAATTGTAATTAGAAGACAGATATTATTTTTTAAAAAGAATCTCAATTTCCTTCTACTTCCAAATTTTCAGTAGTGATAACATATTTCACTAAACCCCTTACGTGCATTTTTCATTACTGGTCTTAGTTTACACAGCGATGATTTCCTATTCCTTATCCCTGATGTCATTTTTAATCTTACGTCTTTGGTTTGTGATTTTGTTTATACCTTCCCCTGGCAGAATCACCATATGTTCAAAAGGTTTAGTATGAATTTTATTGTCTATTCAATATGTCTTTGTCTGCCTTAACAATTTTTCAAATTGTTACAAAGTTTCCCCATCATCTTCTCAGACAAGGGCTTCATAACCATGCTGTTCTTTTAATTTGTCCCTGCTTTCCAGGCTATTCCTCTTCCTGACCTCTTATCACTGGAATTTCCTTTCTTCTGTTCATTCTCCTTTCACCAGCATTATCATATCCTTCATTTTCACCCCCAGGTTATTGCTCCTTTTATTTTGTTATGTATTTGTACTGGAAGCCAAGCCCTAACCTGGCACTGAATGTGTTGAGTAGTACTATTCATTCAAAAACATTTGTGAAACAACTACTTTAAGTCATGCCTTAAATAAGAATCGGAGGATATAAAGAAAACTATGTTCCAATTCTCTAACTTACAGTATGCAGAAGCAAATGGAGGCCCCAGCTTATGAAATAAATAATTGAAATACAAGTAGCATTAAATTTTATAAACAAGTATATTCCTTGGGAAGCAAGTAGAGAAAGTTGGAGGGGTTATGGAAGATATATTAGAGGAAGGTGTCTTAGTCTGTTTATGCTGCTATAACAAACACCTAAGACTGGATAGTTTATAAAGAATAGACATTTATTTCTCACAGTTCTTGGAGCTGGGAAGTCCAACATCAAGATGCCAGCAAATTCAGTGTCTTGTGAAGGCTCACTATTTTCTACAAAGACAGCACTATTTACTACATCCTCACGGAGGAAGGCAGAAAAGCAATAGGAATAAACAGTTCCCTCATACCTCTTTTACAAGATATTTAAATCCATTCATGTGAGCTTTGCTCTCATGACTAAGTCACTTCCTCTATGTCCTACCTCTTAATACTATCACAATGGCTATTAAGTTTCAATGGATGAAATTTATGGGGACACATTCAGAGCACAGCAGAGAGCATATTTGAACTGGCTCTTGATATACAGCTAAAAACAATGAATATATAAGAGAACATAGAAGGTGAATGCAGCCTTTGTGACAGTGGAACTAGCATGTTCAATGACAAGTCTAAAAAAGCAGGGTGTATTTAGGTGTCATGTAGTTGAAGGACAGGAGAGTGGAAGATGAGACTGCAAAGGTAAATGTGGCTCAGATCATGAGAAGCCTCACAAGATACTTATGACTTAGATTCTTGTGAGTTATGGTCTGTAACTGAAGGATTTTCAGCAGAGGGGATATCTGCAGTGTAAAGATAATTATTGAGACAGTATGGAGAATGGATTAGAGGAAGCTGACATATGAGTCAGAATTAGTGGGAAGAAATTACAACATTTCAGGGAAGAAATCATGTGAATCTGGACCAAGGCAGTGAGAGTGTTGATGGAAAAGCAGTAAAATATTAGAGATTGTTTAGGAAGGGGCATCAGTATTTAGTAGCAATGACTGGAAGGGAAAAGAGGGTGAAGACGGTGATCCATAATGAATTCAGTCTGGTGGTGTCTTTAACTAAGATAAATTTAATTTACAATAATAATTGAGAAAATGCTAAATATAAAATAATTTCTGGTAAGTTTGTTTGTCTTAGATAATGAAATACAGTTTCAAAATAAGATGCCAAGGATATATCTCCTCAGTTCTTCCTCAAAGTGAGCTCTTATCTCACAACTCTGAAACTTTTAAAAAAGAAAAAACTTTGAAAGTTAAAGGAACTTGCTTAAAGTCACTTATCTAGTAGGAAGTAAAACTGAAATTCTAATCTAAGTCTTGCCTAAGCTGGCAGTTATTTTAACCACATGGATGCTATAGAGTTGCACAAGCTGTTCACAGCACAAGGGCACAGGTCAAGCAACTAAGTGGGATCAAATTCCAGCTTGTGCTCTACCAGCACATCCCGAACACTGTTCCCAGTCTGTATATAAAACTTTGAAGAGGTGCCTTTTCTTAATTCATTGAAAAGTCCTCTGATTACCAAGCTGTGCACCCTCAGAACTTTGTCTTCTTAGAGGAGGTGGATTGTTAGTGTAGAAAGGTACAAAGCCAGATCCTGAGGTGGCTCTCTTTATCTGTTGTATCTTAAGAACTTGCTCCATATAGGTACACATTAGTCTGCTTTTGGTGAAAAGCTAATGAAAACTGTCCCAAAACTGAAAGCCTGAAGAGAAGGAGTGGGGAGACTACTGAGCTAGAAATTTCCTGCACTCTGTTATAAACTGTAGCTACATGCCCAAATTAGAGAATACAGGTAACTAGTAATAAATATTGTAGTCATCCAAGTGTGACTAAAATTAATTAATATGTGTGTGTGTGTGTGTGTGTGTATATATATATATATATATATATATATATTTTTCCCCCCCCAGGGGACTTGTTCTGAAACTAGATTTAAAAAAATCACACCCAGTGCATGGCTCTAGAGCACATATATATAGAATGTGATTCAGATGTAACAAAGAGTAAAAATTCTTTCTGGCACCATTTAGGGTTTATTTTATATTACCTACAAATTTATGACTAAATGACTATATTAGGCTGACCTTCAATATTTTCTGTAATGTTTTCATCATGATAAATGATGAATCATAATGAGAAAAGTGATTTCTTCTATAATGGTGTGAATATTTCATTTTTACTGAAGAACTATAATCTTCAATTCCATGTTGAATAAGAAATCATAATCTAGGCAACACTATGCAAAAGCTATGAGGTTTTCCTTTTATTGTACCATAATAAAATTTGAGGTTATCAGTCATGCAACTATACAAGAATGTGCATTTTATTTTCTATTTAAGACATGCTTCTGTGTTTCTCTGAAGTTTCATGACTATTATTAAATACTGACCTGTACACACAGATATATATGCATAGTGATTAAATAATTGGACATAAAAATACATCTAAAATGCTAACTTCAGATTTATGCTACTTTAAATGCTTATTATCTTTACTAATGATACTAATTAGGCTAGAATCTCCTTAACAAACCACCACCGGAAATTATACTTATCACTGGGAATATGAGAAAGACTAAGGAGACCATTCTTTTTTTTTTTTTTTTTTTTTTTGAAACATGGAGTCTCGCTCTGTCACCAGGTTGGAGTGTAATGGCGCAATCTTGGCTCACTGCAGCCTCTGTTCTCTGCCTCAACCTCCTGAGTAGCTGGGATTACAGGTGTGCACAATCACACCCAGCTAATTTTTGTATTTTTAGTAGAGACCGGGTTTCACCATGTTGGCCAGGATGAAGGAGACCATTCTTTAAGAAGCATACACCTGCCTAAATATGGCTGGCCCTCTAACTTGCTTTGGCCAATAGAATGCAAACAGGTGTGATATGAGGAAGGACCCTCAAATGTGCTTGCGCAGTTGGCTGGCTTCCTGCACTTCTGCCACTTGCTATGAGAGGACCACTCCATGTAAGATAAAAACACATGAAACAGATATAAACTCAAGTTGTAGCCTGGGTCAAGTCCAAACAATCTATAGCAGAAAGAGAAGCTGTTTCCCTCTCTCTCTCTCTCTCTCCTTCCTTCCCTTCCTTTTTTTTTGCTATCAGATAATGCTCTTCTAATGGTGGAACAAAAGAGTGGAAGTCGAAGCTAGTACTGCATTGGGACTTTGGCTAGGAACTAACATACTGTCACTTAGATTGGTTAAATAAGCCTCATAACAAAACTCAACATCACTGGGGTGGGGAAATAGAAATTCTCATTTTCATACATTGTAAAGTCACATCATAGGAGGGAGTAACTGAGAAGGGTCATACAATCCACTGAAAGCTTTTCTAGGAAAAGAAATTATTGTGCCTCTTTTTCAAGGCTAAGGCAGCTCCCCAGGACCAGATATACGCGACCTGTGAAGTCACACAGGGTCTCCCATAATTTCAAGGGCCTTGCACTTGCCTTAATGCTTTGTTGTCACATTTTAAAAATCTCAACCGTTTTTAACAGGGAGCTCAAATTTTTCATTTTTCACTGAGTCCTGAAAATAATGTAGCTAGATCTGTAGCTCACTATTCGTCCCTCCCCTTCCTTCTGTTCACCCTTGCTCTTTTATCTACTGGGCTCTGTGATTGGTGCAGGGGAGATGGTAAAAATGATTAACAAGGACTTCACTTTTCTATACTGTACCAGATGTCATTTATCATCATAGATAAAAGTAAGGACTAGGAGTCTTGAGCCATGCAGTCAGGGATTAAATTTCACTGTGTCACTCTTCACCTGTGTGACATTGAGAAATTTACTTAACTTCTCTGTGCTCTTGATCACTCTTAATATAACAAGGTTAATTTAAGGACAGCCTCTACTTCATAGGGCAGTAGTAAGATTCGGATGCATTTAGAAATATAATACAGAGCTTGACACACAATGTGCACAATATAAACAATGACAGTATTATCAGCACCATTATTAACACTGTGTTTTTAAAAAAATATATTGACTTTCATCTCCTTTAACCTCTTCTCAGGCACACTATCCATCATCATATATATATAAATATATATATATATTTTTTATATATATATTTTTTGAGACGGAGTTTTGCTCTTGTTACCCAGGCTGGAGTGCAATGGCGCAATCTCGGCTCACCGCAACCTCCACCTCCTGGGTTCAGGCAATTCTCCTGCCTCGGCCTCCTAAGTAGCTGGGTTTACAGGCACATGCCACCATACCCAGCTAATTTTTTGTATATTTAGTAGAGATGGGGTTTCACCATGTTGACCAGGATGGTCTCAATCTCTTGACCTCGTGATCCACCCGCCTCGGCCTCCCAAAGTGCTGGGATTACAGGCTTGAGCCACCTATATTTTTTATATTTAGTTTCTCCTTCTTTACTGGCCACTCTCCCGCTGCTTATACATTGGCTCAACTCTTAAGGAAGTTTGTGTAAGGATATTTTCCTATCTGCTTTTATAATTGGATGACTTATTCCCTGAGATATACTGTGTTTTAAAATATGATAAGCGATTATTTTTAAATTTTTGAAACATTGCATATGCTGCTTTTAACAAGTACCTTTAGAAAAATCCTACATGTTACTGTCTGATGTACATGGTAATGAATCTTAACTCTAAAATGGACCTTGTCATGCTCTGTAAAGTACACTTTAAAGACACCTATAAGTAGAGTGACCTCTAACTCTGATACTAGAAGATAAGTGTAAGAATTTAGAAAAGACAAAAAATGAAGGGCAGGCTATCCTAGACACATTTTCTTAAGTAGTCTTAATCTTTTAAAATATATTTAATTATTGAACGTCATTCTTGTTCTGTTTAAAATAATTGCAATTTCTGTAAGTACAGAAGAGAACAGAAAGCACAGCAATAAAAATAATAAAAATTTTAACATAGAAAAAACACTTCAATAGGAATTAATTTTTATGTGGAAAAATATTAAATTTTACAACATTCAAGGCTATTAGGGGATTTTTTTGTTATTGCTTTCTTTTATTTCCTTGTTGTTCAAATATCATGGCGTAGGCACTATTACTGCCTGTGAATAAAAGAACATCTGATTCTAAGTATATTATGAACAACAAATCTTGCTAAATTTATACTATGTTCTTCATAAATGTAAACAACTTTTTAATTAACAAGAAAAAAAAGTCAATGCCTCAGAGCACTGACTCTCAAATTGGGCAGCTCTGCCAGTTATAAGCTCTGCTACCTTGAAAAGTTATTTAATCTTGCAGTACGTCAGTACTCAAGTCAGTCGTTTATCTCTAAAATGGGGATGATAATAATTCCTTTCTTCTTTGGAGGATATGAGGCTTAAATCAGTTGACATATTTAATAATTAAAACAGAGCCTGGGGATTTTAATTAGTAGCTATTATTATTACTCATGAAATTTAACAAGGGGAACATTACTATATGTATGTTTGTACTATATATACATATACATATATATACACACTATATATATATATATATATATATATACACACACACATATATATACACACACATGAACATACATAAAACAGAACTCTCTTTTATCAGGTAATGCATTTCTCTAGTTTTTAGATTCATCCAGAATGCCTACAGTATTTCCATTTTACTAGCGTGCCCATTGTATTGTTCCCTCACACCTACACATGCCTTCAAGGTATTATATAAACATAAAATCTCTCCAATCTTTCCGTTGCCGGTCAGATAAAGATCAAATAATTTGGCCTCTGCACTATTCTCCATCAAATTTCAATGCTCTTCTGACTGCCTAGGTCTGTTCCTCAGCTTCAGAAATTTTCATTCAGTTTCTCAAAGGCACTGTAGTTCCTCCTGCCACAGGGCTTTGTTGCATACATGCCTCAACTCCCATCCAACTCTTCTCCTGCCACCACCACTTCATACCAATTAAGTGAACTCTTTGACCTTCATGGCTTGTTTCAAAAGTCATCTCAGGGAAGATTTAACAGAAAGTTGTCCTCGTCACTCCACCAACATAGGTCTGTGCTCTCAAATCATCCAACTACATTTCCTTTCCAACTTGTATTTATTCCCTGAATAATGTTTATCTTGCCTGATGGATTCATCAGGGTTTGTACCAAAACACAACTTTTGGATAAAATGGGCATCACAAATATTTATGGAGCAATATACACTGAACTTTGTTTACATACTCAATATTTTGCACATAATAGCATGCATTCAATATGTTTCAGAAAACACTGAATGAGCTCCTACTGTGTGAAATGTTCTAGACTAGGAATAAAGAAGTCAACAAGACAGAAAAGTTCTTGCTCTGTGGACTACATTCTAGTTGAATGAAGCAATTATACTCAGACAACTATGCCTGACTATAAGTGAAAGAATTTACAAGAACCAAATTAGAGCTCAGCCCCATAGAAACAAAAGGAAAGATAATATTTTTCTGATTAACACACAATAAAACATGTTCCTCATCTTTCTCTAAGGTTTTGTTAAATATTTCTGTGTACTGTTTTTAAATGTTTGAACTGCTTTCATTGCCCATGTTATTATTTCTTTTTTTTTTTTTTTTTTTTAATTTATTTATTTATTTATTTTTATTGCATTATAGGTTTGGGGGTACATGTGCAGAACGAGCAAGATAGTTGCATAGGTACACACATGGCAGTGTGCTTTGCTGCTTTCCTCCCCTTCACCCACACTTGGTATTCATCCCCAGGCTATCCCCCCCAGCCCCCCCTGCTGTCCCTCCCCCATTCCCCCCAACAGTCCCCAGTGTATAGTAGACTGCCTCTCTGTGTCCACATGTTCTCATTTTTCTCACCCACCTATGAGCGAGTATATGCGGTATTTCTTTTTCTGTTCTTGTGTCAGTTTGCTGAGAATGATGTTCTCCAGATTCATCCATGTCCCTACAAAGGACACAAACTCATCATTTTTGATTGCTGCATAATATTCCATGGTGTATATGTGCCACATTTTCCCAGTCCAGTCTATCATCGTTGGGCATTTGGGTTGGTTCCAGGTCTTTGCTATTGTAAACAGTGCTGCAATGAACATTCGTGTGCATGTGTCCTTATAATAGAACGATTTATAATCCTTTGGATAGATACCCAGTAATGGGATTGCTGGGTCAAATGGAATTTCTATTTCTAGGTCCCTGAGGAATCGCCACGTCAGGATTTTTGCACAATCATCTCAAATCCTTTTGAGATTAGACCCTGAAAAATGTTGATTAATAGAGCAAATTAATCTAACCTAAAATAGGTTAAGCCTGAAAATCTGTCCCATTTCCACTATTTTTTAAACCCTTTAACTCTTAGTGGAGGAGTTTTGAAAATGTCCCCCGTGCCACTGGTAAAGTCAAATTTCATATAAAAAAACCTAACTGTCTAAACATAATATCTATGCACCTAAATTACCCTATGTTTTAACTAGGAGTATAAATGCAAGTATTATAGCTTATTTTAACATATATTCTTTATTCCCTGAAGCTCGATACACATTAAATAACTTATCAGATGAGATCAGGCACAGTGTGCTATGGCCATAGACCTGTCATTTGATCCAACAAACCCTCTCCTGGCTCTCTATCCAGAGGAAAATAATATTTAAAAATGTATTTAATAACTATTTCATATTTAATAATATTTTTAAATATTTAAAAAATATTTAATAAGTATTTCATATTTAATAATATTTTTAAATATTTAAAGAATATTTTAAAAGACACCTGCATTTGTATGTTTATTACACTATTCGCAACAGCAAAGATATGCAGTCGATGTAAGTTTCCATCAGTGGATAACTAGATAAAGAAAATATGGTATATACACACAACAGAATACTTTTCAGCCATGGAAAAGAATAAAATCTTGTCTTTTGCAGAAACGTGAGTGTAATTGGAAGTCATTATTTTAAATAAAATGAGTCAGACACAGAAAGACAAATACTGCATGTTCTCACGAGTATGAGTTAAGTAATGCATATACATGGACATATTAGGTTGGTGCAAAAGTAATTGCAGTTTTTGCCATTATAGTAATGACAAATACATTTGCACCAACCTAACAGAATGTTTAATGATAGACAATGGAGATTTGGAAAGGTGGGGGGAATGGAAGGGAGTGGAGGATGAGAAATTCCTTAATGGGTATAATGTACATTATTCCATTAATGGATACCCTGAAAGCCATGACTTCACCACTACACAATATATCCATATAATACAATTACATGTGTACTCCCATAGATTTATACAAATTAAAGAAAAAACTTAATGCATGCTTTTTTCCTTATACCATCCTTGAGTATTTCTCCTCATTATTAAATGGGGATGATTTACAAATCACTATGTGTCCTGTTTGGGCCATGAGAGGTAAATCGATTACTTTTATTTGAAAGAAATTTTATACATAAAATTTATGGTTTCCTAGAACTGAACAAATGTTCATTTTGTCTATTTTTTTTTTAACACAGAACAGCAAGTCAATCTTTATATGATGGATTATCTCTCCTTCATGATTGCTCAGTATTACATTTCAGTTTCAAGTTAGATGTTGACTTAAAATCAAGCTATTTGCTGGAAACTTGTTACTCAGTTTTCATGGTTTCGCCCTTGTTTCAGAGACTTTCCGACTTTCAGAGCCAAAAGTAAACTTATAAATTCTCTCTCCATTCATCTGCAATCAAGTTTTCTTTCAGTATTTCATAGTACTTTTTAGCAACACTAGGATTCATAATTTTCAATGGGTAAAAGTCAAGGGACGATAAAATATTTGTGCCTATGTTATATGTCTTCTTTAAAGAGAAACTGAAAAGGGTATTGAGAAGTCACTTAAACTTGGACCATCTAACATTTGAGATATGCACCTTCTTTAGCTTCTAATACCCTTTTTTAAGTAGGAAACTTACATCTGCTGAAATTCTGTACTTTAAAATTATTTGTTTCTCTTTTATTTACTACTCACTGAGTTCAGTACATTTACAACTTTTTTTTTTTAAATATGCTTGGCATAACTTCTATTCTGGGCTATGTCCCCAAACTTTTGTAACAGAACCTTTAAGTTTTTGGATCAGGTCTTTAAGTCCTTTTAAACTGAAGTAAAAATAGTTTCCTGACATCATGCTTTGTCATTAATGAATTACTTCTTTTAGGGGAGAAATAAACTGTCTAGTTGATTTATTGTAAGATGCGCCAGCTCATCCACATTGGGGCAGGAAGTATACTTGAACTTAATTTTAGAAAACTGAGAATTACTGAGTGATGTAATATCTCCATGAGAACTTCTTACATTGGTACATGAGGAAGTCAACCTCACCAAACATTAAGGTAAACCTCATATATACTGGATGACGGCTATAAATGTATTTATTCCGATGTATCTACAGGAGATGTCAGATAGAGATTGCTCTCTGTGGACTCTGGTTTCACTCTAACTCATGGCCTCTAGCAAAGACTATCCCTTGGCTTGGAACAGAACTTGGGAAAGAAGCAGGCATGTCTCTGCTACAGAAGAAGTTGTAAGGTTGATCATGAATGTTCAGAACTTCCTGTTTCCATTACCAAAGAAACATGGAGTTTTAGAAAGAAATTCCAAGGCTCAGGTAGTTTCAGATTGAGGTCCTATTCAGATTTTGATATAAAATTGTTATAATATTTTTAATATTTGGTGAAAGAGAACACCACATTTCAGAGAAATTTTTTCTCAATAAAACAATTCTACTTTTTAAAAAATGTAGCCCACCTATCTCTGAAAACACACATTTAGTGATAGCAGAGGTTCTGTAACTGCTGAAGAGGAGCTAGTACTTAGAGAAAAGGCACCTAGTATAGATACAAAGTTTGCAAAAGTCCAAAATGCCCACCGAACGTGTGCCAGTCAATTTTTAGTGTGAAGAATTATATTTATATAATTTATTATAATTGGCACAATTTACCAATTCCTTTTCATGTGTTTAATTGTAAGCAAATAACACACAAGTATTTGAAAACTTTGACCTGTATAACTATTGTCCTCTAACTGCACAGTCCAATGGTCACTAGTCATATGTAGCTGAGCACGTACATCGTAAGTGTGAATGAAAAACTAAAATTGCATTTTTAAATTTTTAATTAACTTAAATAAAAATATAATATTTAATTAAGCTATTAGAAGAATTTTAAGCACGTTAGCAACAACTTGAGTATGCAATCTGCTTTTTCAAATGAAAATTTATGAAATTTAGATATAAAAGTATTTCTGACGATGATTCAACATGCAGATTTAAATGTTCATTAATGTAAAATACCAATTTACAAATATTAAGAATAAAACAAAAATGTAATCTATGTCATTAATGTTTTTATACTGTTAAAGATTTAAGTGAGAATACTTTAGACATGTTTGATTAAATAAAATTTATTATTACAATTAATCCAAACAGTTCCTTTTTTTGTTTTTTAGTGTAGCTACTAGAAATTTTAAAATTAAACATGTGATTTGCATTACATTTCTAATAAATAGAGAAGCCTTAGACAATAATAAACCATGTACTGTGTCAAATGGTAGAGGTCTAGATTTAAAAATTTTATGTTGTTTCAAAATTATAATATCTCTTTCAACCAGTAAGTTAGATCACTTACACATAAAGCAAACTTGTGTTTCAATTTTTAAGTCTTCTAATTGCTTACAAAGCATTTTAGGAGGCTTACGTATTTTCAAATAAACATTTGGGGACTAACTTATTCTCTTATCTTTTCCCATGGCTCGTTTTGTTGGCTTACACAGATATAATTCTACAAGCTCTACAGCATAAATGTATTTTGCAACATCTCCCATTTCACCATGGAAGATGTACTTATCCACTTAAATCCTTCTGTAATTATATTATCAAGTAACCTATGTCATTAGTTCTCTTGCCATAGAAAGATAGAACCCTACTGAATTGAGACATCCTAGGCATATTCTGCCAAGGAAATGTCATCTGAACTCACTATTTTCCACAAAGAAAGATGGAAAGTTGCTCAACTGTTCTTTTCAAACTACTCATTACTCTTAAATTAGTTTATAGTGGGTAAAAATAAACAGGAATAATTTTTAAAATATGATACAAAAAGCCAGATACTCTTCCAATCTAAAAGCTGACTCAGGTTGAGTTTGTTTAAGAATTGAATTAAAACATAGCAATATCTCTCCAAATACAATGTTGCTAGATGCTGACTTTGAGAAATGGTGTAATAAAATATGTGAGCTCTCCTCCAGATGATTTAGTAGGGTCCCCTTAAAAAAAGTTCATATCATAATTAATTGCTCCCTACTTGGGCAAGACACAAGGTGGTGTGGAAAGAGATGATGTGTTGCTTATGCTCCATTTTTAATTTATATGAATAGATGAACAGATGCCAGGAAAAAGTATATTTATGCATCTTGATAATGTTTTTTTAAAGGTCTAGAAAATCAACAAAGCATTTTTGCAAAACTTTCAAAAAATTAAAACGTAGCCAAAGGCAAGTACAAAAAGAAAGGGATATATTTCAAGCTAGTAAAAACTAATTCAAAATTTCTAAACTAGGGACAGTTTAAACAACATAAACATATGGGAGACTCTTATTTAGTAGATCCCTATGCAACCACACCAATGTTTTCTAAACTACTGAAGCAAGTGATTCAAGAAAACTGCTTACCGACACAGGTTTTAAAAGAACAATATTTGTTTTGCTGTTGTTTTAAAAACTGATGCATACACAAATTTCATTTACTCTTTTAGTCATTTGTTTATTTCTACTATTTTCCCTTAAATCTCTATTTTAGGAGTCACCAAACATTTAAAATAATAAACATTTTAGGTTTGATGTTTTTATTGTCTCTGTCAATATTACTTAGCTCTGCCATCATAGCACAAATGCAGTCAGTGATAACACATGAAAGAATGGGCTTGGCTGTGTCCCAATCAAACTTTATTTAGAAAATGGACTATGGGAGATGTTCTGACCCTAGGGCCATAGTTGGCTAAAACTTTATCTATTTTTTTAAATGACTGATTTTGTCAACTTAATTTTTATTATCATAAAACTTTCTTGAGTATTCTCCTTGAGTAGATGAGTACAGTGTACATTTTTAGATTTTCCTGATGGACTTCCATTTCTTTTCTTCTTAATAAAGGTTCCTTGGGGAATCCCTGCTTTCAACTTTTATCCATTTGAAATAGCTATGCGAGTTAACTCAGGGATGACAAGATGAAGAACCAGGACATCAGTATCAGTAATGCTTATTGTAGGATTTTTGTGAAACTCTTGAGAGAAAAAGTTTTGTCTACTAGAAACCAATAAGGCATATGTCTAGAGCCACCAATAATCATCAGGTTTCCATACCAGGACAGCCTGTATGAGAATGAACCCAACACAGAACCAAGGGATGGAGTGAGACTCCATCCTGATGTCAAAACTTAAGCTCCTGGATTCACCTGGGTTTGAAGTCAGAAACATTTCAATTACATAAAATAATGCATTCCTTTTTTGTTTGAATTAGTTTTTTTTTCTGCCTCTTGCATGCAACAAGTACTAATAAAAACACATTGAGAAATTATCATAATATCTTAAGCCTTCTAATTCCTAGCTCTGGGATTCAAACTTCACAGGTAAGCCTTGACTTTTTCATCTGCATATTTAGGAGGCCACAGATAGTAATAGTATCCTTTCATCCACATGTTCTGTGCTAGGCAGAGTTAATTACATGAATAAAAGGAAAACAGTAAAACTAAAGCTATTCACATCTCATCAAATATGATGCTTTATTTTTATCTGTTCTTCCACTGGAATAGTTACTCATCTCACAGTGCTCTAAATAATTTCAAACCTTGTATCATGAAGCAGAGGACAAAAACTGAATATTATAAGTGGAAAGAAATGCTGTGCTCCTTTCGAGAATACCTAATTGACATTTCCAGTAAAATTTGCTTTTAATTTTATTATAATGCTTTGTGCCCACATAATTAATTATAGTAACTAAACTCAGCTGACTTTTCTATTGATCTTCTTAACATAAATATACATAACCACATTTTGGCTTTTCTCTGATAATCCCAGATACAGACTATTAGTTTCTAAAGACAAGTAAGGATTAATGGTAATTTTGGAGATAAAATTCTAGTTACATTAAAGTTTAAAATCTAATAGGAATAATTCTTGCATTTGATTTCACATATTATGCCAATCTATCTTATAACAACCATTATACTGATCTTCTTTCCCAATATTAAGCTGTATTTTCCTTGAGGGTAGAGGAGTATATCACCAATTTTTTCCCTTGGAGGAACTATCATACTTTCTATCATGTAGAAAGGAGTCAGTATCCATTTAAGTGAATTACTTTTCTTTATGAGATATGTTCGGATTTTTTTTTTTTTTTTCCTGCATCCTATTATAAAGGCTTGGAAGGCAAGCACTAACCATTTTAAATGAATGAGATAAACACCCTCCTTATCTCCTGCTGCTGTTTTATTCAGGTTCCCCAGTAATAGTCCAGAGATGGTCTAGAATCAATTTCAGGTACTGGAAGCAACAGTGAAGCAGAGGAAAATGTAAAGAAAAGCAATGGTGAGGGACAAAAATGGTCCATGAGAGGAAACACAGCCAGTAAAGAGTGATTATTAAGCTACTGCAGAGGGTGACTTGAGTTTAATTCCACTGGGGCAAACTTTGGAAAAGGCGGTAAATACATTTCAGAGAATTTCCCCACTTGGAGCATGCAAACTAAGATATTTATTCACCAAGGCCCTGCAGTCATTGCTTGAGGGCTGATCCATAGGGAGATAATTCCCTGTAATTTCCATTCTCCTTGTTCCAGAGAAAAAAGCCTTTAAGTATAGAAATGGTATGGTAGCTGGACATCTTCCCGGGCATCCCAGAATCTGGGACCTGAGGGATACAGGTGGTGCACTAACAGGGCCTGCTGTATCCATCTTGCCTCTCCTTTTTCCATGTGTGCTGTGTAATGTTTTTAAAATAATTATTTTAAAAAACCTAACTTACAAAGCCTCTTTATTCAAAAATCTTCAATGAATCTCATTTTGGTTTTACAAAATCTAAAGTCTTCTCTTGATTATCCTTTTTCGTCTTTTATGTTCCTCTGTGGCAAAAAAACAACCAACCAAACAACACAAAACCTATTTACACAATAAGTAACTGAATTTCAGATGCATGTCTATTTGAATAAAGGTGAAAACACTGACACATATTAATGCC
Organism: Saguinus oedipus; assembly: GCA_031835075.1. Lineage (NCBI taxonomy): Eukaryota > Metazoa > Chordata > Mammalia > Primates > Cebidae > Saguinus > Saguinus oedipus. Next base: position 147,671,110 of record CM063170.1, read on the forward strand.
TTTCTAATGTGTTTGGTTTCTCTCTTTGGCCATGGTACCCAGAGAATTCACCAACACACAGAAGGTCCTCAATGTCTACTGAAGGCATAAGTATCATAATATTTCCAAAATATTTAATGTACCATCTCAACTTGTACAAGATTCATACATCTAGTGTTTGTTTAGAATTGTTACACTTGAAACCTCTTTCATGCTTTGTTAAATAAAGATCATATTTCATTACCTCTTAGATTGTAGAAATAAGGAATTTTATTCAATAATTATTTTAATAAACATAATTCCTACTTAAAATACGTAACAGCCCTAGTCCATAATCGTAATGAACTTTGCTAATTATAGCTTGACATTTCAACTAAATTATAGCCCCCTTTTCTCTTCTCTTTGCTATATAATGTAACATTCTTTGTAAGAGCTGAATAATATTCTTAACTTCTACTGTGACATTTAGAAACATGTCTTGCCATAATTATTTATAAAGAATAACAGCTTTCTTTCCCAAGTGCACTTCTTGAAGCAACAGTGTATCAGATTTTTCTGCAGGCTTGTGCTGTAGAAAGTTCATGGTCCGGAGGAGTGTAATTGACAATAGCCCTTCCACGTGTGTTCTCTGGCCCTGCTTGACCTGCAGCAGCTTGTTTCTTCTTCCAAGAGCTAGAGGTTACGGTGGATTGTAATGAATTGATTTAGTATGTATTAATAGATCAACCAGTTATCCCTCTAATCTAGCAGTAGTAATTCACTTAACCATCTGCTGATTTAAGAAGGACACAATTCATTATTAAAGAAAATAACGAATGTTTTGAGAGTTATATTTTAAAATACATTTTTGGTGACAAATGTAATTGAGGGTCATTTTGAAAAATGAAAACAGACATTTTTAAAATGAAAATATAAATTCCATTTTAAATGGAATTATGTTCACATATTTCCAGTCCTCTTTCTGTGAATATACATAAATAGAATAATATTATACACCATGATGTTATATGACCTAATTTTTTCTCATCATACACCAGCAACACTCTTCCATGTCAGTAAGTAGAGCTCACATCATTTCAGTGACTGCATATTATTTCATAGAAGAGGTATACCTTATTCATTTAAATGTTCACTTTTAATTTCTATATTACATGAAGTATTATAGATTTTTATAGCAAGTATCTTAACAAATACTTCTGATTAACTTAAAAATAAATAGGTAATTTACTATATGCCAGGAACTGTTCCAGAAACCTTAGCAATATTAACTTGTTTAATCCTTACAACAGCTCTATGAGGCAGATACTACTCTTTATTTATTTTTACAAATGAAGAAACTGAGGTACAAAGAGGCTAGATAAGTAATTCAAAGGTACACATGTAGCATATGACAGATCTTGTTGTCTAAACCAGGCATCCTCACCCTGAGTTTGTGTTCTTACCCACTGTAGTAAGTTAGCTTAGTGTATTTATGTCTCAATATTATGCTTTATATTTAGTTATTATGTTAAATTCCTAAAATTCTTATGCCAACTATCAACCATCCTACCAGAACATTTGAACCAATTTACAATGTATCCAGCAATCAATGGCCAGAATAACATTAATATTTACAATCAAACTTTTATTTCTTGACTTACTGACTGGTACCAAAGGCGACTTCATACAATTTTAATTTCTACTTATTTACTTCCTAGTGAGGTTGGGAATTCTTTGATATATCCAGTAGTCATTCTAGATGGGTATCCTATTGAGATACATGAGTATCTATAGTATGGTTTTGCAACCACTTAAAAGATTTAGTACAATCATATGCATATAACTATATTTAAACTTCTAAAGCTTGCATATAGATAATCCATAGGCCAATCATTTATCTGACAAGCCACAGAGATGAATAAAGTTTAGTCTTAAAATAACAAAAATAATGACTAAAACTATAGTATACTATTATCTAACTTTTAAAAAAAATAGCGGGCCCTACACTATGCATTTTTTTAAATCTGCACTCAAAATGTTCCATGGACATATGTTTTCTACTTCTAATTTGAATATTCACCCTGTTCACTCATACTCTAGCCCAGCATTGTCAATAAAATATAAAGTAAACTACATATAAAATTTTAAATTTTCTAGTAGCCATATTAAAAAGAGGAAAAGTGATATGTAAAGTTAGTTTTAATAAAATAATTTATTTATATTTTAAACAAATGATCAATATAATTAAGCTATTTAAATAGACATTTAACATAAAAACAACATGTAAATGAATGTATATTTAACTTCTTTGGTACTGAGTCTTTGGGATCCAGTGTGCATTTTACACTCGTGGCACATATTTATTTGGACTAGGCACATTTTAAGTAATCAGTAGCCATGTACGCCAATTGCTGTTGCATTGGACAAAACAGCTCTAGCCCTTCTCAGCTCTAGCATCCACCTCCATTATTTTCATTTATATTAGCTTTCTGGTGTATTAAAAGATGTTATTTGCCAGCAAGGACAGATGTTTCCAGGAAATTGTATGCTCTTATTTGTGTTGTTTGCACATTTTTATCTATTTTGACTCTTAGCAAGATTTTGAGATAATAAATTTACAGCATCGTTCTTCTCACAGTATTATCTGCTCCAAAATCTATCTACAATCTTTGGCATTCTTTTAAGACCTACTGTTGACAAACACTTAGTAATGGCCCTAGGTATGTCACTAACAATCTGTGTATACTTGTATATTTATATTTATATTGAACAATGCTGGGCTAGTGTATGAGTGAACAAGGTGAATATTCAAATTAGAAGTAGAAAACATACGTCCAAGAAATATTTTGTGTGCAGTTTTAAAAGATGCATTTAAAAGCTGCCTGTTTTTATCTATGTAGGAAATACATAGTCCAAGAAAAACAGTGAATTAGGCTTTAGTTCCCAAGATCTTTTCAGGGATCATTGCTGTTGGTAAGCTAGGTGGCCCTGAGAAAGTCACTGAAGTTCTCATATTCCCCATATATTAAAAGAAGATGATACTAACCTACTAGAGGTGGTGTTAGAATGAAAGTATATATGTTTACTCAGTATTGAACACTCCATTACATTTAACATTGACCAATTATTACATGTAAATTTCTTCATCTGCAAATTGAGTATTTGATTTGAACTAGAATGCTCTCCAAGATTCTTCTCAATTAAAACATTAAATAGTTTAGTAAAATTTATAGAAACAAGAGCATATGTATGATAGAAGTCAATATAAAAAAAAACCTAAAAAGCTTCTGCAAAGCAAAAAGAAATAATCAACAGAGTAAACAACAACCTACAGAATGGGAGAAAATGTTTGTAATCTATGTATCTAACAGAAGGCTGACATCCAGAATATATAACAAATGTAAATAGAGCTCAACAAGAAAAGGAAAACCCATTAAAAAGCGAGCAAAGGACATAAACAGGCATATCTCAAAAGAAAACATAGAAGTAGGTAATGAATATTTGAAAAAATGCTCAATACCACTAATCATCAGAGAAATGCAAATTAAAACCACAATAAGATAACATCTTACACCAGTCAGAATGGCTACTATTAAAAAAATATATAAAAAAACAGATGTTGGTGAGAATGCAGAGAATAAGGAATGCTTATACACTAGTGAAATGTAAATTAGTACAACGTCTATAGAAGACACTATCTAGATTTCTTAAGGAGCCAAAGATAGAACTACCATTTGATCCAGCAATCTCATTACTGGGTATCTACTCAAAGGAAATCATTTTACCAAAAAGACATCTGCCCTGTTATGTTCATCACAACACTATTCACAACAGCAAAGTCATGGAATCAACCTAATTGTCTGTCAGAGGGTGATTAGATTCAAAATGTGTCTCACATAGGTTACACACACACACACACACACACACACACACACATACACACACACCATGGTAGTCTATGCAGTCATAAAAAATGAAATTATGTCTTTGCTGCAACATGGATGGAGCCTGTGGCCATTATCCCTAGTGAAATAACTCACAAATGAAAATCAAAAACCACATGTTCTCGCTTGGGAGCTAAACAATGGGTACACATGAACATACAGAGTAGAATATTAGATATTAGAGATTTTAAATGGTGAGAAGGTAGAAGGAGAGTGAGAAAAGAAATACCACCCATTGTGTGCAATGCACACTATTAAAGGGATGGGTACACTAAAGCCCAGATTTCACCACTATACAGTATATCTATGTAACACAACTGCACTTACAGTCCTAAATCTGTGAAAATTATAAATGTACTTTCAAAAAAAAATTCAATGTGTTAAAATGGCTCACAAAAAATAATAAAAATAAAGGAAATAAATTTTTTACAATTCCTATCTCACTTCCCACTGTAGAAAATAGCATGTTAGTTTTGTTTTTTTGATCAATATACAAACAGCATAGGTATTGGGGCAAGAACAGCAGGTTTTTGTATCAGGCAGACTTTGAGTAGGGTACTTCTTAGAGGTAGTAGTCAAGGGCGATAGTCAACATATTTAGCAACTGTTAAATTATAGGCATCAACCAATGTGAATAGCAACTGCACCCAATCAAAATTATGGGCATCGACCAATGTGAATTATGTTAAATTATGGGCACCAATCAATGTGAATTATGTTAAATTATGGGCACCAACCAATGTGAACCCAACCAAAAGGGAAGGTAATTCCATGTGAACCATCTATTATAGCCAAACTTTTGTGTCTCATGAGTATCAGTGCTGGCAGAAAGGCAGGTGGTAGGGCAGAGCTTGAGCTCTGAAGATTTATTTCATGTAAAACATCGAGTCTATAACTTAAACTCATAAGGTTGTGACATTCTTATCTGTAAAATGAGATACGTTTTCAAGAGAGATATTATCCAAAGATAACTAATTCTAGGATAAAGAAATTTTAAACCATAAGTCTACCAAAGATATCTATGGTAAAAATGAGTTTGACTGGAACTTATCTTGAACGAAAAACTGTGGAAAGTTAGTTTATTTCAACTAATTAATGTAAAATTGCCCTAGTACTCAGAAGAAAGGATAAAAATTTGAGTGCTTGAAGAGGAAGAAATTTGGGATATTTTGTCCCCCCAATATGTAAATAACATATTTTCCAGTCCAGTGATGAGTCTGTACTCCAGCCTGGGCAACAGAGTGAGACTCTGTCAAAAGAAGAAAAGGGGAGAGGAGAGAGAGGAGAGGAGAAGAAAGGAGAGGGAAAAGGGGGGAAGAAAGAATGAAAGAAAGAAAAGAAAGAAGAAAGAAAGAAAGAAAGAGAAAGAAAAGAAAGAAAGAAAGGAAGAAAGAGAAAAAGAAAGAAAGGCAGGAAAGAAAGAACAAAGAGAGAGAAAGAGAAAGGACATTAAAAATAAAATTAACCTTTTTGGTAGCTTACACCTGTTACAATTGCTCAAATATGTATAATTTAACTATATTCAAGACCTATTTAATATAAAATTCCATTTGACATCTTATACAATTTTTAAACCTTAACAATTTCATTTCCTTATAAGAATCATTTTACTACCTCCAGTTTACGTTTGCTTCATACTTTTTTTTATTTTTTATTTTTATTGCATTATAGGTTTTGGGGTACATGTGCAGAACATGCAAGATAGTTGCATAGGTACACACATGGCAGTGTGTTTTGCTGCCTTCCTCCCCTTCACCCACACTTGGCATTCATCCCCAGGCTATCCCTCCCCAGCCGCCCCCCCGCTGTCCCTCCCCCATTCCCCCCAATAGACCCCAGTGTTTCATACTTTTTAAGCACTTCATTAAGAATCATCTATAATTTTTTCCTTCATTTCAACCTTGGTAAATCTGATGATTATGTGTCTTGGGGCTGCTCTTCTCAAGTAGTATCTTTGTGGTGTTCTCTATATATCATGAAATTGAATGTTGGCCTGTCTTGCTATGTTGGGAAGTTCTCCTGGATAATATCCTGAAGAGTGTTTTCCAATTTGATAACATTCTCCCCTTCACTTTCAGTTATACCAACCAAACATAGGTTTGGTTTTTTCACATAGTCCATCTTTCTTAGAGGCTTTGTTCATTCCTTTTCATTCTCTTTTCTCTAATCTTGTCTTCACATTTTATTTCATTAAGTTGATATTCAATTTCTGAGATCCTTTCTTCCACTTGATCGATTTGGCTATTGATACTTGTGGATGCTTCACAAAGTTTTTGTGCTATGTTTTTCATCTCCATCAGATCATTTATGTTCTTCTCTAGACTGGTTATTCTAGTTAGCAATTCCTCTAACCTTTTTTCACGGTTCTTAGCTTCCTTGCATTGGGTTAGAAAACGTTCCTTTAGCTCGGAGGAGTTTGTTATTAACCACCTTCTGAAGCCTTCTTCTGTCAATTTGTGAAACTCATTCTCCAGGGCAGTTTTATTCCCTTGCTGGTGAGGAATTGTGATCTTTTGGAGAAGAGACATTCTGGTTTTTGAAATTTTCAGACTTTTTGTGCTGTTTTTCTCTCATCTTTGTGGATTTATCTACCTTTGGTCTTTGATGTTGGTGACCTTCAGATGGGGTTTCTGTGTGGATGTCTTTCTTGTTGATGTTGATGCTATTCCTTTCTGTTTGTTAGTTTTTATTCTAATTGTCAGGCTCCTCTGCTGCAGGTCTGCTGGAGTTTGCTGGAGGTTCACTCCAGACCCTGTTTTCCTGGGTATCACCAGAGGAGGTTGCAGAACAGTAAAGACGTCTGCCTGTTCCTTCCTCTGGAAGCTTTCTTCCAGAAAGTCACCTGCCAGATGCCAGCCAGAGCTCTCCTGTATGAGGTGTCTGTTGCCCCTCCTGGGAGGTGTATCCCAGTCAGAAGGCATGGAGATCAGGGACCCACTTGAGGAGGCAGTCTGTTCCGTAGCAGAGTTCAAGTGCTGTGCTGGGAGATCTGCTGCTCTCTTCATAGCCAGCAGGCAGGAACATTTAAGTCTGCTGAAGCGGTGCCCACAGCCACCCCTTCCCCCAGGTGCTCTGTCCCAGGGAGATGGGAGTTTTATCTATAAGCTCCTGACCGGGGCTGCTGCCTTTAATTCTATTGAAGTGAATACTATGAATATATGGATCTCTGTTTTAAAAAACCTAAATCAGAGCAGATGGCCCATTTATCTCTAGTAATGTTAAAATGGTATTTTAGTACCATGAAATTATATAGTAATTTTTTAAGGTTGATTTTTAACAAAGTTACAAAAATGTTGGAAAGTGTAGCTTCACATTAAAAAAAAACCACAAAAGAAACAAATCTTTGGGAGAAAATTGTGATTCAGTTCACCACCACTATTGTCTTTTAAATGAACTGATAAACATATGCTTAAACACATTGCTGTGTAATTTAGTTGTTCTTTCAGACAAATTCACTCTATGAATGTTTTAAAAATCTTAACCAACCACATTAAAAGAATGGCCAAAATTATGTAAATGAGGAAGATGCTCTTCCATCAGTGTCTTAGTATCCTATTCCAGAACTGCATTTCTTTTGGGATGCTCTAAGAGGAAATCTGTTACCTTGTCTTCAGCAGTTGCTAGAAGCTGCCCACAGTCCATGACTCATTTCCCCTTTCCATCTTCAAAGCCATTGGTGACCAGCTGAGTGTTCTGCATAATGATCAGTCTGACTCTGCTTCTTCCATCACATCTCCTCCTTCAAATCTTGCCTCCCTCTTTCACTTACAAGCATCCTTGCAATTACATTGAACCCAGGAGATAATCCAGGATAATCTCCCCATTTCAAGATTTGTAACATAATCACATCTACACAGTCCCTTTTATTCAGGGAAGAAAAGGTTCAGAGAAGGACGTGGACATAACTATTTTTCTCCTTACCACAGTGAGATAAATGCAGTGCTCTTATTTCTTCTTTTATGTAATCTTTGATCTAACAAACCATACTTATTTTCTTCTAATCATTAAATTGATGATTCAGAGTTTAATTTTTGAAGTACTATTTGTTAGGCTTTCAAGACTTTTAGAAAACAATCTTTCTATTTTTTTTTTTTTTTTAGATAGAGTCTCCTCACCCAGGCTGGAGTACAGTGACATGATCTCAGCTCACTGCAACCTCTGCCTCCTGGGTTCAAGTGATTCTTCTGCCTCAGCATCCTAAGTAGCTGGGATTACAGGTGCCCACCACCACAACCAGCTAATTTTTTTTTTAGTAAAGACGGGGTTTCATCATGTTGGCCAGGCTGGTCTTGAACTCCTGACCTCAAGTGATCTGCCTCCTTTGGTTTCCCAAATCCCTCAGCTTTCCAAAGCCTGGGACTGTGGGCATGAGCCACCACACCTGGCAGTGAAAACAATCTTTCTAATGTCTGCCCCACATTAATTCTAATTTGTATAATTTCCATTTCCTTAGAATAATTTTTATACCATTGTACTACCTGTGGCCCATGTTTGCCTTATATCTTTTAAGTACCTCATTAAAAATCCCCTCTTGAATTCTGTTAAAGTGAATACTATGAATAAATGGATTAGCATATGAAAGAAAATGCTTTCAAATCAAAGCAGATGGCCCATTTATCTATAGCAATATTATATATAATGATATTATGTACCATGAAATTATACAGACACCCTTTAAGGTTCTATATAGTTTTAGCCTGAACCACCTTTCCACACCTCTGTTCCAGAATTTCCTTTAGGTTTTTACCTTTCTGTGAATCAAATGCAAGTACAGACTGGGTACAGTGGATCATGCCTGTAATTCCAGCACTTAGGAAAGACGAGGTGGGCAGATCACTTGAGGTCAGGAGTATGAGAGTAGCCTGGCCAGCATGGTGAAATCCCATCTCTACTAAAAATACAAAATTAACCAGGCTTGGTAGCATGTACCTATAATTCCGGCTACTTGGGAGGCTGTGGTATGAGAATCACTTGGACCCAGGAGGCAGAGGTTGCAGTGAGCTGAAATCATGCCATTACACTTAGGCCTGGGTGATGGAGTGAGACTCTATCTCAAAAAAAAAAAAAAAAAAAAAAAAAAAGGGATTTAGAGGGAGGCTCCACCGGATGGCCCAATAGGAACAGATCTGGAGCACAGTTCCCAGGAGAAATCCACACATTTCCAACAGAGGTATCAGGTGCAACTCAATGGGAATGGTTGGACAGTGGGTGTAGCCCAAGGTGGGCAAGCTGAGGCAGGGTGGGGCACTGCCTCACCCAGGAAGTGCATCAGACTGGAGGACGCCCCTCCTACTGAAAGTGGCCAATGGGGGCTTTTCTGGCCACTCTGGTTCAAATACAGCACTTCTCCATGGTCTTTACAGCCCATGGACCAGGAGATTCCCACGAGTCAACAAGTGCCACTGGTTTCCAGGACAAAAACTGGCACAAATCTGGTTAGCCATTTTAACTGGCGCCTGGAACACCTGCTAGACAGAGCCATACTTTCCCCTGAAAAAAGGGAGACTGAAGGCATGGAGCCAGGTGATCTGGCCCAGTGGGCAGGTCTCACCCCCACAAAGGAGAGCTCTGGCTGATATCTGGTGAGTATCCTTCTGGGATGAAGATACCAGAAGAAGGAACAGGCAGCAACCCTTACTATTCTGCAGCCCCTGCTGGTGATTCCCAGGCAAATAGGATTTGGAGAGGACCTCCAGCAGTCCTGCAGCAGAGAGACCTGTTAGAAGGGAAACTAAACAACTGAAAGAAATAGTTTCAACATCAACAGTAAGGATGTCCACTCAGAGACCCCATCTGAAAGTCACCAACTTCAAAAATCAAAGGTAGATAAAGCCACGAAGACAGAAAGAAACCAGCAAAAAAAGGATGAAATCACTAAACACTAGAACTCTTCTACTCCTCCAAGGGATTACAACTCCTCATAAGCAAGGGAACAAAACTGGCCTGGAGAATCAGTTTGATGAGTTGACAGAAACAGGCCTTAGAATGTGGGTAATAGGCCGGGTGCAGTGGCTCAAGCCTGTAATCCCAGCACTTTGGGAGGCCGAGGTGGGTGGATCATGAGGTCAAAAGATCGAGACCATCCTGGTCAACATGGTGAAACCCCGTCTCTACTAAAAATACAAAAAATTAGCTGGGCATGGTGGCGTGTGCCTGTAATCCCAGCTACTCAGGAGGCTGAGGCAGGAGAAATGACTGAACCCAGGAGGCGGAGGTTGCGGTGAGCCGAGATCGCGCCATTGCACTCCAGCCTGGGTAACAAGAGCAAAACTCTGTCTCAAAAAAAAAAAAAAAGAAGAAGGTGGGTAATAGCAAACTTCTCTGAGCTAAAGGAACATGTTCTAACCCAATACAAGGAAACTAAAAACCTTGAAAAAAAAGTTAGATGAAATGCTAACTAGAATAACCAGCGTAGAGAAGAATATAAATAATTTGATAAAGCTCAAATATAAGCATGAGAACTTTGTGAAGCATACACAAGTTTCAATAGCCAAATCATCAAGCAGAAGAAAGGATATCAGAGATTGAAGACCAACTCAATGAAATAAAATGAGAAAGCCAGATTAGAGAAAAAAGAGTGAAAAGAAATGAAAAATGCCTCCAAGAAATATGGGATTATGTGAAAAGACCTAATCTACATTTGATCAGTGTACCTGAATGTGACAGGGAGAATGAATCCAAGCTGGAAAATAGTCTTCTGAACATTATCCAGGAGAACTTCCCCAACCAAGCAAGGCAGGCCAACATTCAAATGCAGGAAATACAGAGAACACCACGGAGATACTACCCAAGAAGAGCAACCCCAAGGCACATAATCATCAGATTCACCAGGGTTGAAACAGGAAAAAATGCTAAGGGCAGCCAGAAAGAAAGGTTGGGTTACCCACAAAGGGAAGCCCATCAGACTCACAGCAGATCTCTCAGCAGAAACCCTACAAGCCAGAAGAGAGTGGGGGCCAATATTCAACATCCTTAAAGAAAAGAACTTTCAACCCATTATTTCATATCCAGCCAAACTAAGCTTCATACGTGAAGATGAAATAAAATCCTTTACGGAAAAGCAAGTGCTGAGATATTTCATCACCACCAGGCCTGCCTTGCAAGAGATCCTGAAAGAAGCACTAACATGGAAAGGAACAACCAGTACCAGCCACGGCAAAAATGTACCAAATGGTAAAGACCATTGACACAGTGAAATATATTGACTAATGGGCAAAACAACCAGCGAGTATCAAAATGTCAGGAACAAATTCACACATAACAATATTAACCTTAAATATAAATGGGCTAAATGCCCCAATCAAAAGACACAGACTGGCAAATTGGATAAAAGTCAAGACCCATCAGTATACTGTATTCAGAGATCCACCTGACTTGCAAAGAAACACATAGATTCAAAATAAAGGGATGAAGGAAGATTTATCAAGCAAAAGGAGAGCAACAAAAAAAGAGGGGTTGCAATCCTAGTCTCTGATAAAATGGACTTTAAACCAAGAAAGATCAAAAAAGAAAAAGAAGGGCATTACACAATGGTAAAAGAATAAATACAACAAGAAGAGCTAACTATCCTAAATATATATGGACCCAATACAGGAGCACCCAGATACATAAAGCAAGTTCTTAATGACCTAAGAGACTTAGATTCCCACACAATAATAGTGGGAGATTTTAACACAGTACTTTCAATATTAGACAGATCAATGAGACAGAAAATTAATAAGGATATCCAGGACTTGAACTCAGATCTGAACCAAGCAGACCTAACAGACATCTACAGAACTCTCCACCCCAAACCCACAGAATATACATTCTTCTCAGCACCACATCACACTTACTCTAAAATTCACCACATAATTGGAAGTAAATCACTGTTCAGCAAATGCAAAAGAACAGAAATCATAACAACCAGCCTCTCAGACCACAGTGCAATCAAATTAGAACTCACGATTAAGAAACTAACTCAAAACTGCACAACTATATGAAAACTGAAGAATGTGCTCCCTAATGACTACTGGATAAATAATTAAATGAAAGCAGAAATAAAATGTTATTTGAAACCAACGAGAATGAAGACACAATGTACCAGAATCTCTGGAACACATTTAAAGCAGTGTCTAGAGGGAAATTTATAGCACTGAATGCCCATATGAGAAGCAAGGAAAGGTCTAAAATCAACATCCTATTGTCAATATTGAAAGACCTAGAGGAGCAAGATCAAACAAATTGAAAAGCTAGAAGAAGACAAGAAATAACTTAGATCAGAGAAGAACAGAAAGAGATAGAGACACAAAAAACTCTTCAAAAAATAAACAAATCCAGGAGCTATTTTTAGGAAAGATCAACAAAATACATAGACCACTATCTAGACTAATAAAAAAGAAAACAGAGAAGAATCGAATAGATGCAATAAAAAATGATAAAGGGGATATCACCACAAATACCACAGAAATACAAACTACCATCAGAGATTACTACAAACAACTCTATGCACATAAACCAGTAAATCTAGAAGAAATGAATGAATTTCTGGATGGTAACACCCTCCAAATACTAAACCAGAAAGAAGCTGAACCACTGAATAGACCAATAACAAGATCTGAAGTTGAGGCAACAATTAATAGCCTACAAAAAAAAAAAAAATGTCCAGGTCCAGATGGGTTCACAGCCAAATTCTACCAGATGTACAAAGTGGAGATGGTACCATTCCTTCTGAAATTATTCCAAACAATACAAAAAAAGGGAATCCTTCCCAAATAATTTTGTGAGACCAACATCATCCTGATACCAAAACCTGGCAGAGATACAACTAAAAAAGAAAATTTCAGGCCAATGTCCATGATGAACATCAATGCAAAAATCTTCAATAAAATACTGGCAAGCCGAGTGCAACAGCACATCAAAAAGCTTATCCATCACAATCAAGTAGGCTTCATCCCAGGGATGCAAGGCTGGTTCAACATCTGCAAATCTGTAAACATAATCCATCACATAAACAGAATCAAAGAGAAAAACCACCTGATTATCTCAAGAGATGCAGAGAAGGCCTACCAAATTCAACAGTCCTTTATGCTAAAAACATTTAATAAACTAGGTATCAATGGAACATATCTCAAAATAATAAAAGCTATTTATGACAAACACACAGCCAGTATCATACTGAATAGGCAAAAACTGGAAGCATTTCGTTTGAAAACTGGCACTAGGCAAGGATGCCCTCTCTCACCATTCCTATTCCACATAGTATTGGATGTTCTAGCCAGAGGGATCAATCAGACAAGAAAAAGAAATAAAGGGTATTCAAGTAGGAAAAGAGGAAGTCAAATTGTCTCTATTTGCAGATGACATGATTGTATATTTAGAAGACCCCATTGTCTCAGCCCAAAATCTCCTTAAGATGATAAGCAATTTCAGCAAAGTCTCAGGATACAAAATCAGTGTGCAGAAATCACAAGTATTCCCATACACCAATAACAAAAACAGCCAAATCATGAGTGAACTCCCATTCACAATTGCTACAGTGAGAATAAAATACCTAGGAATACAATTAACAAAGGATGTAAAGGACCTCTTCAAGGAGAACTACAAACCACTGCTCAAGGAAATAAGAGAAGACAAAAACAGATGGAAAAACATTCCATGCTCATGGTTAGAAGAATCAATATTGTGAAAATGGCCATACTGCTCAAAGTAATTTATAGATTCAATGCTATCCCTATAAAACTACCACTGACCTTCTTCACAGAACTGGAAAAAGCCATCTTAAAGTTTTTATGGAACCAAAATACACTACATAGCCAAGACAATCCTAAGCAAAAAACAAACAAGCTAGCAGCATCACTAGAAGCTACCTGACTTCAAAGTATAATACAAGGCTAGAGTAATCAAAACAGCATGGTACTGGTACCAAAACAGAGATATAGACCAACGGAACAGAACAGAGGCCTCGGAAGTGAGGCCACACATCTACAACCACCTGATCTTTGACAAACCTGACAAAAACAAGCAATGGAGAAAAAATTCCCTATTTAATAAATGGTGTTGGAAAAACTGAATTAGCCATATGGAGAAAGCTCAAACTGAACCTCTTCCTTACACCTTATACAAAAATTAATTCCAGATGTATTAAACATGCAAACATAAGGCCTAACACCACAAAACCCTAAGAGAAAACCTAGTCAATACCATTCAGGACATAGGCATAGGCAAGGACTTCATGACTAAAACACCAAAAGCATCGGCAACAAAAGCCAAAATAGACAAATGGGATCTAATTATATTTAAGAGCTCCTGCACAGCAAAGAAAACAATCATTAGAATGAACCAGTAAGCAACAGAATGGGAAAAAACTTACGCAAGCTATGCATTTGACAAAAGGCTAATATCCAGAATCTACAAAGAACTTAAACAAATTTAAAAGAAAAAAACAACCCCATCAAAAAGTGGGCAAAAGATAAGAACACTTTTCAAAGGAAGACATTTATGTGACCAACATATGAAAAAAATGCTCATCATCGCTGGTCATTAGAGAAATGCAAATCAAAACCACATTGGGATACCATCTCATGACAGTTAGAGTGGCAATTATTAAAAAATCTGGAGATGACAGATGCTGGAGAGGATGTGGAGAAAGAGGAATGCTTTTCACTTTTAGTGGGATGTAAATTAGTTCAAGCATTGTGGAAGACAATGTGGTGATTCCTCAAGGATCTAGAAATAGAAATACCATTTGACCCAGCAATCACATTACTGGGTATATACCCAAAGGATTATAAATCGATCTATTATAAAGACACCTGCACATGTATGTTCACTGAACCACTATTTACAATATCAAAGACTTGGAACTAACCCAAATTCCCATCAAAGATAGACTGGATAAAGAAAATGTGGCACATATACACCATGGAATACTATGCAGCCATTAAAAGGGATGCATTCATGTCCTTTGCAGGGACATGAATGACTCTGGAAACCATCATTCTCAGCAAACTGACATAAGAACAGAAAACCAAACACTGCATGTTCTCACTCATAAGTGGGTGCTGAACAATGACAACACATGGACACAGGGAGGGGAACATCACACACTGAGGTCTGTTGGGGGGTGGGGAAATTGGGGAGGAATAATATTAGGAGAAATACCTAATGTGGGTGACAGGGGGATGGAGGCAGAAAACCACCATGGCTTGTGTATACCTATGTAACAATCCTGCAATATCTGCACATGTACCCCAGAACTTAAAGTAAAATAAAAAATATATAAAATTAAAAAAATGCAAGTGCAGGAGCACTAGGAATCCTGATAAAGTACTTCAGCCATTTATCTCTCCCAGGCTATGGAGAGAATTAGTGGTAGTAGCCACAATAAATGAAGGTTTATGCAGAAAACTCAGACACAAAAATCTCAGACCAATTACAAGAATCCTTCACACAGCCAAGGAGTCTTTTGCATACATAAAAATTGGCTCTTATATACCTGGGAACTCCAGAATTTGGAGGTTTAGAGAGCCAACTCCAGTGAATGCAGTACAAATGGAGACTGTGAATTCTGGAATTACACCTGGTTTTCTGTAACTAATGCATCTTTTCTTTCCTTAGACTCTAAATGCTGCAGTTTTTGCTAATGATATGTAATCTAGAAGGCCCAAGAAAAGTCTGTTCATAATTGTAAATAATTAAATCCAGGTCACTTGCATCACATCAGGTAATTCAGGCCACACAGAAGTTGCCCTGAAAGTAATAATTTCCTTTTGGCTATTACTTTCGTATATTGTGCTGCAATATATAACAGAACCTAAATTGTGGCAGATTTTGGTTATCTGAGGTTATGTATGATTTTCGGAAGGAGTAAAACATCTCTCAGGGTCATGCCTAGACAACTGAAGATAAAGCTAAGTAAACAGTTTCGGGATAGAAGTTACCTACGGCATAAGACAGTATTCATTTCTCTCCTATGGTTTTAAAGGCAATTCCAAAAAGAGTTTAAAATACCATTTCCACAATTCTAGTACATTTGTGGGAGGAAAAAGAATAAGCCTCCCTTGGCAAGTAGTTTTAAGAATAGCGCTCATGTAACTATGAGAATTTGGGTTTGTTTATTAAAAACCAATATATTAATGTTATTGGTGCTCCATCCCACCCACAAATTAAGATAAACATTTTATAGTCTGTGTTTTCAGTCTAAGCTAGTTTAAATATGTGGAGTGAAATGTTATAAATTAACCATTTATTTGATTAAAACATTATTGCACATATCTGCCTTTATAGCATTGTCATAAATTGTGCAAAACAGATATATTAAACACAGCAAGAATTTGGATAAATGCCATCTCTAGTGCCCAACTTTTGCCTGAAATCTGGTCATATAAGTATGTAATTAGATAAATCATTTATTATAACATTTTATTAATATCAAATTTACAAGGACAAATTATATTTTTAAAATATGAAATTATATTCTGAAATAACAAACACAAAAGACTTAACATTTAACATTTTGGTCCTGTAATGGCTTACATGGTTGATGCATGACTGCAGTTTTAAATGGGCAAGGATTCCCAACACACTGTAAATTGAAAAATAATTTTGCCATCCTATGGTTAAATTGTAAAATCTCAAAAGACTGAGAAGATTGACTTTTAGACTAGCTAGAACTGAACTGAAATTAAGGGAATGTATTACTATATCTAATGAAAGAATGTGCCATTCAAAATGCTTTGGTGGGTGAATGGGATGAGGAAAAGGGGTTATTCAGCAATTAAAGTACCAAAATCTGAAAGGTAGAGAGACGAACCATGGCACTGTCCAGACAAACACTATCTGAGGGAACAGGAACTGCAGCCCAGCCTATGGTAGTGATACACCAACTGTGGTCGGACCATTTTAGTTCCTAACATTCAGCAGTCAAATCACTCAACTAAACTCCTCTTTTCCGAGTATTTGAATGAGCTCACTAGAATTTTTATGTCTCTTTTCATATCATTAAAGATTATAATTACCATTATGGAACGTAAAAATCTATATTCTGATATCGTACTTTTTGAATTATGTATCCCTGGGAGTTCACAACTGGATACGATTCTGTTCTTAGTACACTGGCCAAACCATGTTTCTATGACTTTAAGATTAAACTACAACCTCCACACTGGAACTACTACTGAACGGGAGCAGCTCAAAGCCAATGGATAAGGAGAGTTGAAGATTTGAAGGAGAGTGGTTGAAGATTTGAAGGAGAGTGGTTAAAGATTTGAAGGAGAGTCGTTGAAGAAAGGGGTAAAGTGTTTGCCAAATAGAAGAGAAGGAGAAGGTGGGAGGAAAGTTAACAGAGGAAAAAATGGAGAGATTTTATGAGGTCAAAGAACAGGCATTGCAGCAGTCACTGAGTAATTCAGAATTTAACTGCTTTCCCACAGTTCGGACCTTACAGAAATATGTGAGAAAACATAAAAACAACCTATTTGTACCTCTTCACTGCGTTCAATTAATTCAGTCAGAACATAGATCATTTACTTAAATACTGAGGTTTGACAAAGTAAAGGCTAAGGTGTTTGAATCCTGGGAATAAATTCACTGCCCCCAAAACATCTATTCATATAAAGTGAGTAGATAAATTGAATGCCCTTTTCAATCATTTCCTATTAGATTAGTAAAGAAGGAATAAGTAATGCTATCACTTATGTAGGTTACCACCTTCAGTATGGTAATTACCAAAATGGAAACCAGAGTAAACATGGAAAGGAAAAGAGATCTGGGAAAATATCAAAGTAGAATCTGGTATAGATCCAAGAACTCTTATCACAGATTGGCATGGCAAAAAGTGGTTCTATAGGAAATTTTGATTTCATTCGCTCTAGTCATATGTGATATATCCAAACCGTTTGAGGAGAGAGTGGGCATAAATATGTTGCTAGTAATGGCCTTTCAAGCAAAAAGAATATAAACATCATTTCCAATAACCCAAGCGTTTAATTATCTTACAAAATGACCAAAAAACAATGTATTCAAAGAATATCTTATATTCTTTGAATATAAGATAAGCATATATCTTGCCTGTTTCCTAAGTCACTTATTCACTTGCCTATTCTGCAAATGAGTGTTAATAAAAAGACAGACGAGTGATGGTTGTGATGAATCTTGCTTTACCTGTTTAAAAGAAATCTCATTAGTTTGGATTTGCTTCAAGTGTGAACAAAAACTAATTAAGTCTAAACAAGAGGATTCTGATGATACCACCATTCTGGGATAAGGCTATCACAACACACACACACACACACACACACACACACACACACACAGGCACGCACGCACACACACACACACACACACACACACACCCCTCAGATTTCTAAAGCAAGATGAATGTCTTGCTTTACAATGTTTTCCTGCCCTGTGAACCTGACTATTCTATAAAAAGCTGGGAATAACTATAACAATCAATATCTTTATAAACAGAAGAAGCACTTATTTATGCAAAATGATTAAAATGCAACATTTACTTCAAAAAAGAATATGGTGATCATAGGTATTCTAATTGTTTTGAATTCCAATAACTATTGCCCATTGTTTTAAAGATTCTATTATTTTAGCTTTTAATAGGTTAGATTGCTGTAAATCTGTTTATTTTTCTGGAAACGAGTATTCTTACTATATTTATTTTAGTTTATAAATGTCATTATTTGAGATGTTGATGTTTTTCTTATACTATTATCTATTGTGTTATAAAAATATTAATAAAACAGTTTTCTGGGAATTCAACTGGTCTATCAAGTATACCCTATATACAAAGTACTTCTGTAAGCATTGTGAGGCATACCAAAGTGCTAAACGATCTCTATCCTTTATAACTTAATTTGTGTTTTAAAACAAGGTAATGCATGAGTAAAGAGATAACCAATGTGAGAATGATTTATATTTTATATAAGAACCAACTTATCATCTAAACATAACAGTCTAAAAACCCAAAATGCAAGTCCTAAATACTGTTTGACTACATGAGTTTTCTGCATGTGTATTCATAGATACAGTCTAAACAACATACCCTGCAATAACAAGCTTACATAGATACATAATAAAGTAAACTTAATGTAGAATATATAAAAGCCAACTTCCCAAAAGAGCAGTAATGACAAAGAAACCCAGTTTTAATTATAAACATATATTAATACGTTTCCTAAAGTGGTTTCCACTTTAATTTCTGGAATAGCAAATTTAAAAGATGCAACAATGTCTTTTGCTTTATTACACACCTTTATGATTACTCCAACACAAGAAAGAACAGTGCGTAAATACCTAGAGTACAACCAAATGATTCATCTATTCCATTTTCTTTAATTTTCGTTTATAGGAGAGTCAGGGAACTATTAAACCATGTGAATAAGGCTTACATTTCTTAAATTGTTATCTTTCTCATTGTAAATATCTTTCTAAGATTTTCTGAATCATATATAAAGGCTGATTCATGCTACACTGCATAAGTATGAAGTTCTCCTATTATACAGTATGGTCTGATGGTTTATATTCCTAATATTGTCAAATGACCTAAATATTATTTTTACAATGCATTAAATATTAAAATTACATATTAAAATGCATATTTTCATACTGATATGCCAACATAAACAAACCTGAGAAGTCCCTGTTAAAGTCTGTATGTTCCAGTTGCCCGGGCTTATATTTGAGGCTCTGGCACAGTAATTGACTGCACAAACAACTCACCCTGGAAGAGTTCTTTACGCCTCCTATTATCCCCAAATCAATTGACATAATTTGTAAAATATTCCAAATTAAGGTTAAATCAGAAACCTGAAACCTCCAACCCTTGGTTGGTTTACTATGTAGCTGATATCAGTAGCAACATTTTAAATATATCAAAAGATACTCTTCCGTTATGGAAAATGAAAAACAAAATAAATAACTTGTTTAGAAATAATTTAAAAAACACTAAGGTGGTCTATTTCACTTCTCAAAGAATAGGCAGAAATTATTTTAGAAACAATTTTGTTTATGTTTTTGCTTTTCTGTTTGTAAATTTGACTTCCAAATGCATTTATTTTCTGACAGTAATGAGTATGTAAACTGTATTACTAACTGAAGGGGTAATTTAATGTATTTATTCTAATTTATTTAAGCATATTCCTTTATAATAAAGTATTAATAACTTTTATATAAATATATACTTACAGTTCCCAGAGGGGAAATATTGATGTCATTGCATCTTGGTTTAGAATCTTAGTAAATTCTTGTACTTAGTAAATTCTTGTAAATAAAATAATTGCTAATTCAGGCTGAGGCATCTGGGTCACCAGTTCAAGACATGGAGACCATCCTGGCCAACATGGTGAAACCCTTTCTCTATTAAAAATGCAAATATTAGTTGGGCATGGTGCTGCCTGCCTGTAATCCCAGCTACTAAGGTGGCTGAAGCAGGAAAATCACTTGAACTGGGGAGGCAAGGGTTGCAGTGAGCCGAGATCCTGTCACTGCACTCCAACTGGGTGACAGAGCAAGATTCCATCTCAACAACAAAAAATTGCTCATTCAAAAATGAGTTATAGTTCATATATGATTTTGAAATTGAGCATTTTAGAAACAAAATCAAACATGTTTCTCTAGAAACAATTCTATAATACCAGCTAAAATATTTTAAATAGTACAACTGGTACTGCATTAAAGGAAATTTGAGGTAATCTTGTTTTTGTGGAATGGCATTGGAACCAGAAAAAGTTGAAATTTTGGGTCACAGAAACAGAACAAAAGAGAAGATGCCTTATTTTTTTAGAGGTGACAAATTTTTCATGATGGTGAGTGACTCATTTAACTTCTTACCTTTCTAAATTTGTATGAACAAAAAAATAATTTTTTAAGCAAGCAACTTCTAGATCTCAACTGGAGGTGAAAAAAATGAGAGAAATCATGGAAATTTGGGGACATCAGCTATAAATATACTCATTTTAATATATAGGCACTGTTCATATTTTGATCATCACTTGGGTTCTCACAGGTCAATGACTACACATGTATCTGATTTGTCATAACTTCTTAGTGTTTCTGTTCATTTTCAAAATAATTCACATCAAAAGTTTTCATTATATCTTAATATGTACAGTAAAACATATAAACACGACCAAGGGAGTGAAACTGTCACACTTCCGATTCCACCTGATTCTATAAAGGTACAAAAGACAAATTAAAATTTTGAAGCTACAACCAGAACAGACAATGTAAGGCAGTTTTCAGGTTGTGAAATTGTTTCTTGCATATTGCTTCATTTTTATTTTGATCATTACATATGCCAAAAAGACAAATAGTGTAGAGGCTATGGTCTCTGTTTTTGCCGAATAAGGGAATTGAAGTTTGGAGTTTAGAATTTGCCCAGTCACAAGGCAAGTACTTATGAGAGCCAGAATTGTAGTTCTTTTTTTTCTTTTTTTTTTTTTTTGATTTCTCAACTAATAACTTTTTTTTATTTTTTATTTTACATGTATATTTTATTGCACTTTACGTTCTGGGGTACATGTGCAGAACATGCAGGATTATTGCATAGTTACATATATGGCAGTGTGGTTTGCTGCCTCCATCCCCAAGTCACCTACATCTGGCATTTTTCCCCATGTTATCCCTCCCCAACCTCCCTGCCCCACTGTTCCTCCCCTATTCCCTCCCAACAGACCCCAGTGTGTGATGCTTCCCTCCCTGTATCCATGTGTTCTCACTATTCAACATCCACCTTTGAGTAAGAACATGTGGTGTTTGATTTTCTGTTCTTGTGTAAGTTTGCTGAGAATGATGGTTTCCAGATTCATCCAGGTCCCTACAGAGGACACGAACTCATCGTTTTTTATGGCTGCATAGTATTCCATGGTGTATGTGTGCCACATTTTCCTTGTCCAGTCTATTATCCATGGGCATTTGGGTTGGTTCCAGGTCTTTGCTATTGTAAACAGTGCTACAATGAACATATATGTGTATATGTCTTTATAATAGAATGATTTATAATCCTTTGGATATATACCCAACAATGAGATTGCTGGGTCATATAGAATTTCTGTTTCTAGGTCCTTGAGGAATCGTCACACTGTCTTCCACAATAATTGAACTAATGTACACTCCCACCAAAAGTGTAAAACTGTTCCTATTTCTCTATATCCTCTCCAGCATCTGTTGTCTCCAAATTTTTTAATAAATGCCATTCTAACTGGTGTGAGATGGTATCTCAATGTGGTTATGATTTGCATTTCCCTAAAGACCAGTGATGATGAGCATTTTTCATACATTGTTGGCCTCATATACGTCTCCTTTTGAAAAGTATCTGTTCATGTCTCTTGCCCACTTTTGAATGGGTTTGTGTATTTTTTTCTTTTAAATTTGTTTTAGTTCTTTGTAGATTCTGGATATTAGCCCTTTGTCAGATGGGTAGACTGCAAAAATTTTTTCCCATTCTGTTGGTTGCCAGTTCACTCTAATGCTTGTTTCTTTTGCTGTACAGAAGCTCTGGAGTTTAATTAGATCCCATTTGTCTATTTTAGCTTTTGTTGCCAATGCTTTTGGTGGTTTAGTCATGAAGTCCTTGCTTATGCCTATGTCCTGAATGGTATGTCCTAGGTTTTCTTCTAGGGTTTTTATAGTGTTAGGTCTTATGTTTAAGACTTTAATCCATCTGGAGTTAATTTTAGTGTAAGGTGCCAGGAAGGGATCCAGTTTAGCTTTCTGCACATGGCTAGTCAGTTTTCCCAACACCATTTATTAAACAGGGAATCCTTTCCCCATTACTTGTTTTTGTCAGGTTTGTAAAAGATCAGATGGTTGTAGATGTGTGGCATTGCCTCTGAGGCCTCTGTTCTGTTCCATTGTTCATATCTCTGTTTTGGTACCAGTACCATGCTGTTTTGATACAAGTACCATGCTGGTTTGATTACTGTAGCCTTGTAGTATAGTTTGAAGTTGGGTAGCATGATGCCTCTAGCTTTGTTATTTTTGCTTAAGATTGTCTTGTCTATACAGGCTTTCTTTTGGTTCCACATGAAGTAAGAATTGTCTTTTGATAGCCAAACTGATTCATACTGCTTTGGAAATTGTTACATAGATATACTACAGATGAAGAGTTATACAAACCTATACCTACATGAGATTGTGTATATAAATAATTGCAGCTGGTAGCTTTCAAATCACCATGATCTTCATCGTTTGATGTTATGTCCATTAAATATGTCCTGTTACGTAGAAAAATGGATTTAGCAGACACAGTTACAACTCCTAATCAGCTGACCTTAAAATGAGAAGATAATCCTGAATCTGCACATTACAATTGTTCCTTTATGGACACATTTATATTGTACCCCAAAGAATGTTTTAAATTATGAATTTATTTAAAAATAATTAACATACAGTATATATACATGATAAATCTCATGAGTTTTAACTATGTAAATTTCATATGGCATCTTGCAACAGGCTTCCTGTTACTACTATAATTTATTACTAAAATTCCTGTAATTTATTACTAAAAATTACAATTTTTAGTAATAAATGTTGTTACTTTGGAAATAGACACAAATTGATACAAACTGGCCTATCAATTTTCTATGCTGAACCTTTAATATCTTTTTTTTAATTCATCCAAACCACTTGACTCATTCCAAATATATTTTCTGTCTGTTCTTTGGAAAATCATAGAGTGTTATGCCAATCCTTAAAACATGTTTGCATATTTATCGCTTATATTTAACTTAAGTGTCTTCTCTTAATGGTAAGTTTCGGGTTTTGGGTGGTTGTTGTTGTTTGCTTGTTTTGAGAGGAAGAGGTAGCAAAAATAAATTATTTAAACTGAAAACAATTATTGTATATTAAAATTTTAAGTGCAACATGCACTTACTTTTTATTCATTTTTGAGGTATCCATGATATTTAAATAAATTTGAACCGCTAAAAGGCAGGACATAGTAAAGAGTTTTCTGAATACTTTGTACCGACAACAGAAACAATCAGTCATGAACTAACTAACAGATTATAAAAAAACTGTCATGCTCATGGCCACCTTCACTTTAGAATCTAGTTCTGTTGCATAAAAGCTTAGCTCTAAAACGAGAATATATTTCAATTATTTTTCATTTTAACATCCTGAGTTCCACCTTTAAAAAAATCTTCTTTTTATGTCATATTTACAATTAACACCTCTAAATCGAAATGCGAAATTAAAACAACCCAAGATATTTTATAAGTTTCTGTTATAAGTGATAAATCAAGACTCAACTTATAGTCTATCTTCAGAGTGGGAAGTGAACACATCTAGGTGGAAAGAGTACAAAGAAAGCAAAGACCACATGGTGATTTAGGGGACATTAATTGATATTCTATTACAGTCAAGTGCTCTCAAAATGCAATAATTTGGAGAGGGAGGCAAGATGGCGTCGTAGAGGTGACTCAGGATTGCAGCTCTCGGTGAAGGCGCAGAGGGTGAGTCCTAGCCGCATTCTCGGATGTTCCTTTTATGCCCACAGAGCGTTGAAAGTCCCAGGTGTGGGAGAGACACGGGACGCTAGCAGCCGGCTAACGCAACCGGCTCCCGCCGCCTCTTCGGGAGGCCGGCGCCGCAGCGGGACCCGGCGCGGAACTCACTGGTCTGGGTGCCCTGTTAAACCGGCAATCTGAGATTTGGAAGGGCAGATTGGCATGTCCATCTGATTGAACGGGACTTGGACAATGAGCCAGACCAGGAGTTTCCTGGGAAACGTGATCTGAGCCGGGGTAGTGGGCAGCGGCACGGGAGATCGCATGGATCCCAGTGCCCTATCGGCAGGCTCCTGGGGCGCCAGTGAGAGAGTCGACCTTTCAGCTTGGGGAGAGGAAGAGAGAGAGAGAGAGGACGAACTCTGAGGCAGGGAGCAGGGTGATCGGGCTCGGCGGGTCCCACGCTCACGGGGACAAGCAGGGCGGCGACTGGAGGCGCTTGGGGCTGAGAGTTTTGTTGCCGGCATTTAGGACGGTGCAGCCCGGTCAGGGAGGGGCGTCCACCATTCCTGACAAAGTGCACCCCCACTTAAGTACCGCCCAGGACTGACGCAGCCTGCCGTTGCCGAGGCAACCTGCCATAACAGAGAGAGTCCGCCGGGCCGCAACAGGGCGGACCCGCCTTAGGAGGTCAGAGCCCTGGCAAGCAAATAGTGAATAGACTGCCACCTAGTGGGGCAGGACAGTGCAACAGATACTCATAAAGAAAGCCCCAACTCCCTGAGACAGAGCATCTAAGGGTGAAAAAAAAAAAAAAAGAGTGGTGTTTTATGAGTTCTATTGCAGCAGACATAACCTCCCAACAACCCTGAATGAACAACGGAGCTCACAGCTCAGCACTGGAGCTCCTATAAAGCACAGACTGTCTCCTCAAGCAGCTCCCTGACCTCTGTATATCCAAGGAGTCACCCCAGAAAAGGACTAATCAGACTGACATTTGGCTGGCATCATTCTGGAACAAGGGCAGCAGAAAAAGAAACTGATATCATCCCTCACTGTTCTGCAGCTGCTGCAGGTATACCCCAGACAAGCAGGGCCTGGAGTGGACCTCAGCACTCATACAGCAAAGAGGATAGATCATTAGAGGGAAAACTAAGTAACAGAAATACTTCATCATCAACAATCACAGTGTCCACACAGAGACCCAATTGAAAAATCAGCCACTACTAAGACAACAGGCGGATAAATCCATAAAGATGGGAAGAAACCAGCGCAAAAAGGAGGAAAGCACCCGAAACCAAAACACCTCACCTCCAAAAAAGGACCAAAACTCCTCACCAGCAAGGGAACAAAGCTGGACGGAGAATGAATGTGATGAAATGACGGAATCAGACTTCAGAAAGTGGATAATGAGAAACTTCAGTGAGCTAAAGGAACATGTTCTAAACCAGTGCAAAGAAACTAAGAACCTTGAAAAAAGATTTGAAAAAAGATTCGAGGAATTGATAACGAGAATGGACAACTTAGAGAGGAATATGAATGAATTGAAGGAGCTGAAAAACTCAACACGAGAACTTCGCGAAGCATGCACAAGTTTCAACAGCCGAATTGACCAAGCAGAAGAAAGAATATCAGAAGTTGAAGATCAACTCAATGAAATAAAACGAGAAACCAAGATTAAAGAAAAAAGCACAAAAAGGAATGAACAAAATCTCCAAGAAATGTGGGACTATGTGAAGAGACCCAACCTACGTTTGATAGGTGTACCAGAATGTGACGAAGAGAATGAATCCAAGCTGGAAAACACTCTTCAGGATATTATCCAGGAAAATTTCCCCAACCTAGCAAGACAGGTCAATACTCAACTCCAGGAAATACAGAGAACACCACAAAGATACTCTGCAAGAAGAGCAACCCCAAGGCACATAATCGTCAGATTCACCAGGGTTGAAACAAAGGAGAAAATACTAAGGGCAGCCAGAGAGAAAGGTCGGGTCACCCACAAAGGGAAGCCCATCAGACTCACAGCAGATCTCTCAGCAGAGACTCTACAAGCCAGAAGAGAGTGGGGGCCAATATTCAACATCCTTAAAGAAAAGAGCTTTCAACCCAGAATTTCATATCCAGCCAAACTGAGCTTCATAAGTGAAGGAAAAATAAAATCCTTCACGAACAAGCAAGTACTCAGAGATTTTGTCACCACTAGGCCTGCTTTACAAGAGCTCCTGAAAGAGGCACTACACATAGAAAGAAACAACCAGTTCCAGCCATCCTAAAAGCATACCAAATGCTAAAGACCATCAACAAAATGAAGAATGTACATGAACCAACGAGCAAAACAGCCAGCTAGCATCAAAATGGCAGTATCAAATTCACACATAACAATATTAACCCTGAATGTAAATGGGCTAAATGCACCAATCAAAAGACACAGGCTGGCAAATTGGATAAAAAACCAAAACCCATCGGTGTGCTGTATCCAGGAAACCCACCTCACATGCAAAGATACACAAAGGCTCAAAATAAAGGGATGGAGGAAGATTTACCAAGCAAATGGAGAGCAAAAAAAAGCAGGAGTTGCAATTCTCATCTCTGATAAAATAGACTTTAAAGTAACAAAGATCAAAAGGGACAAAGAAGGTCATTACATAATGGTAAAAGGATCGATACAACAAGAAGAGATAACGATTCTAAATATATATGGACCCAATGTAGGAGCACCCAAATATATAAGGCAAGTTCTTAATGACTTACAAAGGGACTTAGACTCCCACACAATAATAGTGGGAGACTTTAACACTCCACTGTCAATAGCAGACAGATCAACCAGACAGAAAATTAACAAGGACATCCAGGACTTGAACTCAGACCTGGAACAAGCAAACCTGATAGACATTTACAGAACTCTCCACCCCAAATCCACAGAATATACATTCTTCTCAGCACCACATCACACCTACTCCAAAATTGACCACATAATTGGAAGTAAAGCACTCCTCAGCAAATGCAAAACAACTGAAATCATAACAAACAGTCTCTCAGACCATAGTGCAATCAAGTTGGAACTCAGAATTCAGAAAATAACTCAGAACCGCACAGCTTCATGGAAACTGAACAATTGGCTCTTGAATGTTGATTGGATAAACAATGAAATGAAGGCAGAAATAAAGAAGTTCTTTGAAACCAATGAGAATGAAGACACAACATACCAGAATCTCTGGGACACATTTAAAGCAGTCTGTAGAGGAAAATATATAGCAATAAGTGCCCACATGAGAAGAATGGAGAGATCCAAAATTGACACCCTATCGTCAAAATTGAAAGAGCTAGAGGAGCAAGATCAAAAAAGCTCAAAACCTAGCCGAAGACAAGAAATAACTAAGATCAGAGCAGAACTGAAGGAGATAGAGACAAGAAAAACCCTTCAAAAAATCAATAAATCTAAGAGCTGGTTTTTCGAAAAGATCAACAAAATAGACAGACCACTAGCCAGACTGATAAAAAAGAAGAGAGAGAACAACCAAATAGATGCAATAAAAAACGATAAAGGGGAAATCACCACAGATTCCACAGAAATTCAAACCATCATCAGAGAATACTACAAACAACTCTATGCACATAAACCAGTAAATCAGGAAGAAATGGATAAATTCCTGGATGCCTGTGTCCTCCCAAGCCTAAACCAGGAGGAAGCCGAAACTATGAATAGACCAATAACAAGGTCTGAAGTTGAGGCAGCAATTAAGAGCCTACCACACAAAAAAAGCCCAGGTCCAGATGGGTTCACAGCCGAATTCTACCAGACACACAAAGAGGATCTGGTACCATTCCTTCTGAAACTATTCCAAATAATCCAAAAAGAGGGAACCCTTCCCAAATCATTTTATGAGACCAACATCATCCTGATACCAAAACCTGGCAGAGACTCAACAAGAAAAGAAAACTTCAGGCCAATATCCATGATGAACATAGATGCAAAAATCTTCAATAAAATACTGGCAAACCGATTGCAACAGCACATTAAAAAACTTATCCATCATGATCAAGTAGGATTTATCCCGGGGATGCAAGGCTGGTTCAACATACGCAAGTCTATAAATGTAATTCACCACATAAACAGAAGCAAAAACAAAAACCACATGATTATCTCAATTGATGCAGAGAAGGCATTTGACAAAATTCAACAGCCCTTTATGCTAAAAACCCTCAATAAACTTGGTATTGATGGAACATATCTCAAAGTAATAAAAGCTATTTATGACAAACCAACAGCCAATATCATACTTAATGGGCAAAAACTGGAAGCATTCCCTTTGAAATCTGGCACTAGACAAGGATGCCCTCTCTCACCACTTCTATTCAACATAGTACTGGAAGTTCTAGCCAGAGCAATCAGGCAAGAAAAAGAAATAAAGGGTATTCAAATAGGAAAGGTGGAAGCCAAATTGTCTCTATTTGCAGACGACATGATAGTATACCTAGAAGACCCCATCACCTCAGCCCAAAAGCTCCTGCAACTGATAAGCAACTTCAGCAAAGTCTCAGGATATAAAATCAATGTGCAAAAATCACAAGCATTCCTATACACCAATAACAGACTTAAAGAGAACCAAATCAAGAACGAACTGCCATTCACAATTGCTACAAAGAAAATAAAATACCTAGGAATACAACTCACTAGGAATGTAAGGGACCTCTTTAAGGAAAACTACAAACAACTGCTCAATGAAATAAGAGAGGACACAAACAGATGGAGAAACATTCCATGTTCGTGGTTAGGAAGAATCAATATCGTGAAAATGGCTATACTGCCCAAAGTAATTTACACAATCAATGCTATCCCCATCAAACTACCATTGAATTTCTTCACAGAACTGGAAAAAACCACCATGAATTTCATATGGAACCAAAAAAGAGCCCGCATAGCCAAGTCAATTCTAAGCAAAAAGAACACAGCGGGAGGCATCACACTACCAGACTTCAAACTATACTACAAGGCTACAGTAATCAAAACAGCATGGTACTGGTACCAAAACAGAGATATAGACCAATGGAACAGAACAGAGGCATCGGAGGCAACACAACACATCTACAACCATATTATCTTTGATAAACCAGACAAAAACAGGCAATGGGGAAAGGATTCCCTATTTAATAAATGGTGTTGGGAAAACTGGCTAGCCATGTGCAGAAAGCAGAAATTGGACCCCTTCCTGACACCTTACACTAAAATTAACTCCAGATGGATTAAAGACTTAAACGTAAGACCCGACACCATAAAAACCCTAGAGGAAAATCTAGGCAAAACCATTCAGGACATAGGAGTAGGCAAGGACTTCATGAACAAAACTCCCAAAGCATTGGCAACAAAAGCCAAAATAGACAAATGGGACCTAATCAAACTCCACAGCTTCTGCACAGCAAAACAAACAGTCACTAGAGTGAATCGGCAACCATCAGAATGGGAAAAAATCTTTGCAGTTTACGCATCTGACAAAGGGCTGATATCCAGAATTTACAAAGAACTCAAACAGATTTACAGGAAAAAAACAAACAAGCCCATTCAAAAATGGGCAAAGGATATGAACAGAAACTTTACGAAAGCAGACATACATGAGGCCAGCAAACATATGAAAAAGTGCTCATCATCATTGGTCATTAGAGAGATGCAAATCAAAACCACATTGAGATACCATCTCACACCAGTTAGAATGGCGATCATTAAAAAATCTGGAGACAGCAGATGCTGGAGAGGATGTGGAGAAATAGGAACACTCTTACACTGTTGGTGGGAGTGTAAATTAGTTCAACCATTGTGGAAGACAGTGTGGCGATTTCTCAGGGACCTAGAAATAGAAATTCCATTTGACCCAGCAATCCCATTACTGGGTATCTATCCAAAGGATTATAAATCGTTCTACTATAAGGACACATGCACACGAATGTTCATTGCAGCACTGTTTACAATAGCAAAGACCTGGAACCAACCCAAATGCCCAACGATGATAGACTGGACTGGGAAAATGTGGCACATATACACCATGGAATATTATGCAGCAATCAAAAATGATGAGTTTGTGTCCTTTGTAGGGACATGGATGAATCTGGAGAACATCATTCTCAGCAAACTGACACAAGAACAGA
Source organism: Saguinus oedipus (assembly GCA_031835075.1). Taxonomy (NCBI): domain Eukaryota; kingdom Metazoa; phylum Chordata; class Mammalia; order Primates; family Cebidae; genus Saguinus; species Saguinus oedipus. The sequence goes on from CM063170.1 coordinate 147,701,600, forward strand.
AAAAGAAATACCGCATATACTCACTCATAGGTGGGTGAGAAAAATGAGAACACGTGGACACAGAGAGGCGGTCTACTATACACTGGGGACTGTTGGGGGGAATGGGGGAGGGACAGCAGGGGGGGGGCTGGGGGGGATAGCCTGGGGATGAATACCAAGTGTGGGTGAAGGGGAGGAAAGCAGCAAAGCACACTGCCATGTGTGTACCTATGCAACTATCTTGCTTGTTCTGCACATGTACCCCCAAACCTATAATGCAATAAAAATTAAAAAAAAAAAAAAAAAAAAAAAAAAAAAAAAAAAAAAATGCAATAATTTAAAGCCAGAAACATAATAGAAACATAGTTCACATCAATTTTAGGATTGCTAACCTTTGCTGATCAGCCAATTTTTCAGAACATTCCAGGTTCCCATGCCTCCCCAATACCATTCTCCTTTGGGATGTGTCTCAGAATCAGAATAACTGTCCCCTTTTAACAACCAGACCACAACTAAGAAAATAATACCTGACATTTATTGAGGGCTTGCATTGTGCCAGCATTTGCAAGCACATTACATGGGTTATATCTTTTAATCTCTACAACAGCTCAATTAGGTTGCTATTGCTTTATTCCCACTCTAGGAATGAGGAAACAGGCTATGTATATAACCACTTAAAGGTATCAAGGCAAATAAACGTTTCATCCAGGATCTAATTCCCAGTCTATCTGATTAGCAAATTCTTTCTTTAACCAACACAATACACCAATATGCCAGAAAGTTATAGCTCAAAGACTAAAGTCTTTTTCATAAGTATTATCCCAAAAAGTATAAACAAACAAATAAATAAATAAATAAATAAAATAAGAAAAACAACAGTTTATTCACCAATAATTTTTCTAAAATCAGAATGGTGTACCAAGCGTTGTGCTACAGCACTGGATATGTTATACCACCACCACCATCACCATCATCATCACCATCATTGTCATCACTATCATCATCATCATCATCATCATCGTCATCACTATCATCATCATCATCATCATCATATCCATCATGGGCCAGAGATATGCTTCTAAGCACTTAACCTCTATTAAACTCTTGTAATAACTTTACAAGTCAGGCCCCATTATTGTCCTTATTTTACACACAAGAAAATCAAAGTTAGTAATCTGTTGAAGCAGAAAATCCTGACTCTTGAGACCTAGGAGCCTTACCCTGTCCAATGCTTACTTCTTTACTTCATAGTTACCATCCTCTATATAGATTTATGTGATCAGTTTTGTACATTTTTCTTTCAAATTATTCTATAAATATGTAACTCTCCATGAACATTTAATGCTACATATAATATGTGCTAATAAATTAGAAAATATTGTTAAAATGTTCTATTATATCAGAAATGATAATTTATCAAAAAGGAAAGGGTATAACCAGACAGTATTCTACTAATTATGAAAGATTCTAGAAACAGTATTCACAAAACCACCCACCACACAGATCAGACTGCTAGCAGGTGAGTAATTTCAAAACTTAAGGAACAGAAAACTTTTGCAATATTTATAGTGTTTCAGGGAAGAAAAGCTCCCCAAGTAATTCTACCTATCTAGCATTTTTCCAATACCAAGTATAATAAAGGTAGCATAACATGTCATTTATGAAAATAGATGCAAATGTCCCAACAAAAATACTAGCAAATTATATTCAGATGTATTTTAAATAATTGTACACAATGGCACAAACATATAACAAAATATAATAATTAAAACCAAGTACTACTGACACTGTAATAGAGAAGCAGCTTAATAAATAAGTCCCTGAAAAGATGCAAATTATATCATAGTATTTAGTGTTTAATACATGTTCCTTTTTCTAACAGTTGCTTTAAGTCATGTGGGGAAGCACAGATGACCATTTGGTAGAAAAAAAAAAAAGAGAAATTCTTATACACTTAAATATAATGCAAACAGCAGAAATCATAAAGGGAAAAGCAGGCATATTTTATTAAATAAATCTGTTTTAAATTTAATGACTTTTTAAAAAAAATTTTTGAGACAGGGTCTTGCTCTGTAACCTCCCAGGCTGGAATGCAGTGGTGTGATCACAGCTCATTGCAGCCAACTTTAACAACTTTTAGCAAACACAATAAGTGCAATATAAAGGCAAATGGAATGTGAGAAAATGTATTTGCAATATCTCACTTCCTTAATATTTTTGAAAAATGAGATTGAATCTCAGCACTCAGCATAAAAAGGTAATCTGAGCCAAGCCAGTGGCTCATGCCTGTAATCCTAGCACTTCGGGAGGCTGAGGTCGGGGGAGGACTCGAGGTCAGGAGTACAAGACTAGCCTGGCCAACATGGGAAACCTGGTTTCTACCAAGAATACAAAAAATTAGCTGAGCCTGGAGGTGCTTGCCTGTAAATATCAGTTACTTGGGAGGCTTGAATCCAGGAGGTGGAGGTTGCAGTGAGCCAAGATGGCATCAGTGCACTCCAGCCTGGGTGATGGAGCAAGACTCTGTCTCATGTCTCAAAAACAAAACAAAAAACTCTATCCCTAAAATTCCTACCCTATCCTTCCAACTAGATAATTTACTTGCTTATTTTTTGTTTCCTTCCAATATAAGCTCAATTTGAGAAAATATTTTCAGCTTTTTGACCATTGCAATTTTAGCACTCAAAACACTTCTGTATCTCTCTGTCTGAGCTTAATAAAATGCTATTGAATAAGTAAATTATACAGCTATAAGGTAAAAGGATTCCTGGAAGACTCTGAAGTAGGAAGCATCAAGAATCTGCCTCACTACCTAGGCAACAATTACATTGCCAGAATTTGTTAACTATTTTGAAACTCTGGAATCTATTGGGGGCTGGAAATTTTCAGAGGATGACTTTTTACAAGAACAAAAAAGACCATCCTAAAACCATATGAAATCTTGAAAAAGAAGAACCAATCTGGGAGACTCACACTTCTTAATTTTATAACTCATTGCAATGCTACAGTAATCAAAACAACGTGGTCTTACATGAAGAGAGACATAGAAACAAATGGAATGGAACAGAGAGCTCAGAAATAAACCTTCACATACACGGTGAGAGGATTTTTGACAAGTGTGCCAAAGCCATTCTATAGTAATTGTCAATGGAGAAAAGAGAGGTTCTTCAACAAATATTGCTGATAGAACTGAATATCCATATGCGAAAGAATTGCAGTTGAACATTTAACTACATCACACACAAAAATTAACTCAAAACAGATCAAATCTAAATCTAAGGCCTAAAACTCCAAAACTCTGAGAAGACAAAATAGGGCAAAAGTTTAATGACATTGGATTTGGCAATGATTTATTGGATATGACACCAAAGGCATAGGCAACAAAAGAAAAAATTAGTAAATTGGACTTATGAACATTAAAATATTTTGTATATCCAACTACACTACCATAGAATAAAAGGGCAACCCACAGAATGAGAAAAAAAATATTTGCAAAACATATGTCCGATAAGGAATGAATATAGAGAACTTTAAAACTCAACAATGACAAAAACAACAGGATTCAAAAATGGGCAAAGGAATTAAATAGACGTTTCCCCATAGAAGATATACAAATGGCCAATAAACACACGAAAATACGCTTAATATCACTAATAGTTTGGAAAATGCAATTCAAAACTAAAATGAGATACCATTTTACATCCAATAAGATGACTACTATAGAAAAATAAAAACGTAAAAAGTGTTGTAGAGTATGTGCACTCTTAATGGGGATGTAAAATGCTATAGCTGCTGTGAAAAACAGTATGAAAGTTTCTCAAAAAATTAAAAATAGTATTACCATAATATCCAGCAATTACATTTCTGGGTATATAACAAAGAAATTGAAAACAGACTCTGAAAGGGATATTTGTGAAGCCATTTTCATCACAGGATTATTCACGATAGCAAAAACTTAGAATATTTATATATAATATATATAAACTTACATATAATATACATAAACATATACACATACACATATATATATACACACACATAAATATACACACACAACATATGCATACATATAAACATACATACAAAGGAATATTATACTATTTGCACATACACATACACATATATACACATACACATATATATATACACACACGTAAATATACACACACAACATATGCATACATATATACATACATACAAAGGAATATTATACTATTTGCCTTAAAAAGAAAGGACAGTCTATGGCTATACCACCCTGAATGCACCCGATCTTGTCTGATCTCAGAAGCTAAGCAGGGTCGGGCCTGGTTAGTACTTGGTTGGGAGACTGACTGGGAATACCAGGTGCTGTAGGCTTTAAAATATATTTTTTAAAAAAAAGAAAGAAAGAAAGGACAACACAGCATACACATACATACATATATACACGAAGGAATTTTATTTTGCCTTAAAAGGGAACAACATTCTAACATATGCTACAAAAGAAATGAACCTTGAGGACATTATGCTAAATGAAATATTGCATGGTTTCCATTTATATGAGGTACCTAGAGACTTAGGGTAGTCAAAATCATAGAAAGCAAAAGCAGAATGGTGAGAAATGGGGAATTATTGTTTAATGAGTATGAATGGGGTTTCTGCATTATAAGATAAAAAGAGTTATGGAGATTGATGGTCATAATGGTTACACAACATTAGAATGTATTTAATATCACCAAACGGTACACCTAAAAACATGATTAACATGGTAAATTTCATGTTATGTGCATTTTACCATCATATTTAAATTGATAATTAAACCCCCAAAACCCTGTGTGATATGATCCATTTTATGGTTAAACATATACTTAAAGATATTTATTTATTTAAACAAGCTTCAAAATTCAGACACCAATATGTCACCATTATACCTTTTCATCAATGGATGTATACTTGCTTATAGGTTACAAAATAATTCAAATTTTAAAACAAAGATGAGAAATTAACTGCCTTTCCCCAAACCAAAAAACAATTTCCAAAGCCTTTTCCTCATCTCATAAACAGGAACAATGTATTAGATTTTACAGTTTTTATTTTACACACCTTTTTCCATTATATACCTTTTTAGAAAGATATGTCTATTTTAGACTTTTCAAACTAGAAGTGGAAATCACACAATTACTAGGGTCACAAACATATAAATTGTTATAGAACTATTGAAGCATTTAAGAAAGGTAGAAATACAGTTGCCTAAAGGGGAATAAACAGCAGTTTGCAGTGACATACAGATTGTCATTACACAAACAACTCTAAACAGAGCTGTTTAGAAGGTTCTCAGCTCCTAGGCAGACACCGTTCCCAGGTGTTGTCTCTTTCCCTCTGCCAAGTACTTCTGGTTTGAGCAGGTGTGACTGCATGGTGGGAGGAGGGAAAGAAGTTATGCTTGGAGGAAAGTTATTACTGGTGGAGCTGATGGGAGTTAACTGTCAGGGCACTGGGGCAATTAATAGATCACAGGGCTACCTGCAGCTCCTCCATCTGATAATTAAAAACACCACTAAGTGCTTTGTTTTTGTTGCACATACTTTTTCTGTCAAACCTGGCTGATAAAATTACAGTTTAAAGTTTACTGTCTATCTCCCATATAGGACTAAAAATATTTTATTGTAATTTGGTAACTGCAGATAAAACCTGAATCTTCCTTTTAAACTGTTTATAAATTAGACAGCTATGGAAACAGTAGGTCATTTATTTATTAAGCGCTTAGAGTTTGCCACCAGTAAAGTATTTATTGCTTTTTAATAATGTATCATTTGTACCATGATTCACAAGTCAATGTATCAGTGCATCAAGTAGGTAAGAATTTAGTAAATAACTTAATAGGTCTATCAAAACACATTTTTAACCATAAAACATATATATATATATATATATATATATATATGCAGAGCTGTTTTTCATGCATGACCAGAGTCAGAAAATAAATATTAATTGAATGTCTACTATATGTAAGGTACCACATTCAAAGCTGGCTATACATTAAGGAACACAGATATTCTTCCTGCCTTCATCATGCTTACAGTCTATTGGAAATAAGATAAAAATAAATAAGCAAATAAACAAATGATTATGTAACTATAATTTTTGAAAAGTGCTATAATATTTTAATAAAGATACAGTAAAAGAATAATAACAGGGAAATATGATGTGTATGTATGTGTGCATTTGAGCATGAGTTATTTGGATAAGATGACCAGAGAAAGATTCTCTTAGACTGTGTAGTTTAAGCTGAGGGATGAGCTGGAAACAGAAAAACTGCAACATATAGAAGAAGATGCATATAGATAAAAAGTGTATATATATGTGTGTGTATATATATATATATATATATATACACAGAGAGAGAGAGAGAGAGAGAGAGAAATGATAATTTCAAGAAGTTCATGAATACTTTAAAGACCCCCATCAATATGAAATAAAAAACTAAGGGCAGAAATATGTGTGTTACAGTATTATTAAGCCAATATGTATGTGATATAAAAATAACAATAAATAGCATAATAATACTATTTGTAAGAAATGAAATTAGGTTTCTCCATATCTATGAGGGGAAATCATACATCATATTAGTAATAAAAACTATACTGAATGCAGAGTGAAAAAAAAGTAAAAACTCCAGTGAAGACAAAGGCAACATAAAATTATGGAAAATAATATATATTCTACCTACATATTATTTGAAAAGATGTGGCCTGACATGAAAAGATAACTAGCAAAACAATAAAATAAACAAGAAACCATCACTTCCGATCCTCTTACTCATTCCCTTTAGATCCCTGATTCAACCTTTCAGTCCCACCATGATCTATGGATCCCATCATTTTTGATAGTACTCATTTTCTTAGTGCCAGAGATGGGAAAAGATCTTTAGAAACTATCTTAGTTTGAGACTTAATGTTAATTTAAAAACTAGCAATTCAGAATGTGGCTTCAAAAGTTAAAAAATACAGACTAATATATGTAACAGTTTAGGGAAGCACATCCCTGGAATTTTCTGTTGAGGTTTTGGCAAGCTTGTTGAAAAAATATGTAGGCTACTTGGATGGATTACAAATGAAACAACTAAAATGATGAAAGAAATGGCTTACAAGGACAGATTAAAGGAAAAAAATATGTATGATTTCAGCATGTCAGAAACTAAAAATGAAACGTTATGGTTTACAAATATTTGAAACATGTAAATTTGAGGTAAAAAAAGAACTCTGTGTACAAGGTACACAATTATGAGTATATTAAAAAGAGAAATGAAACGATTCCCCTGGTAATAATGTTAATTGTTTTACAGTAAGAATATTTGGACAAATGACCCAAGATGTGCAAGAATTAAAACCACTAGGCAGACATATTAGACATTCCTAGTAACCTAAACTATGCAGACCTCAAAATACGTAGACGGCCATCTGAACAAGATAAAGTAGGTCAGGGAACAACTGCAGAAATCTTCCTATCCCCCAGCTGTGTTTTAAATTTAGAAGGAAGTCTTCTGTGGATTTGGGGCTTTTCTCTGTAAGTGTGCTGCAGTGAAAAGATTCTTCAATTTGGATCTATAAGACCTAGTTTTGAGTGCTGACCAGTTATTCTCTTCTCAGTCCATATTGTCATCTGTCAACAGGGATAACAATAACCCTTTAAGTTGTGGTGAGTTTTAAAAGAGCTGTTTTTATGAACACATATTATATGTACTAAAAGCATTGCTCTTAGTGAGATATATCAATTATTATTATGAGTGTAATGTGTCAAAAAGCTATAGGATGAAGACTGTTAAATAATGCTTGAGACTAGGCTACTATATCTGTCATCTGCTTAGGGTAAATCAGCTCTCCTCCAGGACACTGCTTACCTTGCAGCCCTCTTAATTGGATACTGTTTCTCCTCCTAGAAATTCCAGGTCTGAACATGTGGTACCAGTTCCTTTGCTGCTACAAGCCACTTCCAGAACGTGTTCCCTCCTCTTTCTCTAAAAACACTCAGTTTTAATTTCATGTCGTCTCTACTCCTCCACCACTCCTTAGCATAAGTACTCCTGATCTCTGAACTACATCCCCCTATCCTTAAAGATTCCGGATTTTGATTTACTGTCATCCTCCCCAACATTTCTTGGGGCATAAGATTTTGTAATTTTAGTAACAATGAAGATGATTTTTCGAATACTTGGCCATTCAGTGCCAATTTTCTTCCAATCATCATGTCTTCTACCCTCCCTGAAACATAATTTCTATAGTCATACTCTCATGATTATAATTATCAAAAGTTTAATTACATTAGAATTACTACAATGTCTCCAAATCTTTTTCCTCCAATCATCACATATTATCTTCTTACTCACTCCCTTTAAACCCCAATTCAACATTTCAGCCCTACCAGGATCTATAGATCCCATCACTTTTTAACAGTACTCATTTTCTTTCTGCCAGAGATGGGAAAAATACTTTAGAAATTATCTTAGTTTGAGATTTACTAAAGCAAAAATGGTGAAATCATCCAGACAAAGCAAAAATGGGTGTAATCAATGGAGAAATCAGTAAGTGGTTAAATACTTTTGGAAATGCATAACCACAGAGACTAAGTTGAGAAAAGACATAAGAAGGATTAGAAATTGGAATAGTGACCAAGAATAGGGTCAGTGGAAACGAAGGATGAAGAAAGGTAAAAGGCAGAAAATTCTGGTAAGAGACAGAAACTCTGAGAAATTTAAAATACTGGTAGCTGAGTAATTTCATGTGATGAGAAAATCTAATAAATAGCATTGCCAGTAGGTACTTAAAAATAGAGATGGGAATCATTAATGTTGTGATCCTTCAGGAAGTCTAATACCAGAATGTGAAAAGGGCTACAAGCTCATATGTGAAAGTTTTTAAGGGGACAAATGAGGAGAAGAAACAAGGTTCTGAAGCCAGTGAGGAAGTGAAGCATGTTATGAAGGTTAGCAATGGGTTCCAAAGGGGAAAGGAGGTGTTCTATGCTAATGGAAAGAAAGAAAGTGTTAATGTTGAGAAGCAGTTTGAAATAGTTTTTGAAAAAGCAAGTAGTATGCCAACCCCTCCTTCTCAAGTCCAAGAACCGAAAAAAAAAAAAAAAAAAAAAGCACAACTATAATTACCTCAAGTAAAGTAGTACAGAGGAAGGGAGTAAAAAATAAGTTGGAATCAGAACATATAGACTCAAATTCAAATTGCTCACTCATTCCAGGTTGTATGACTTTTTTGAATCTCAAGTCTTTATCTGTTAAATTAGATTAAGAATATGTTCTCTGCTTGTGTTCCCTAAAGTAAAAATGTTTCCTAAAGTGGAAAATGCTTATAAAATTTTAACCACTGTGTTATTATTTGGGGGTAACAGACATAATAACACACGTGAAGATAAACTTTAACTGCTAAACAATTTACATAGATACCAGGGAAAAAAATGATGAGAATGATCTCATTATATGGCATATAATATGGTTTGGCTTTGTGTCCCCACCCAAATATCATCCTAAATTGCAATCCCTCTGTGTTGAGGGAGGGACCTGTACTCCCTAAATGTCCAGTGATGGAGGTGACTGGATCATGGGGGTAGTTTCCTCCATGCTGTTCTTGAAGAGTGAATAAGTTCTCATGAGATTTGACGGCTTTATAAGTGTTTGGAAGTTCCTCCTTCACTATTCTCTCTCTTTCCACCATGTGAAGAAGGTCCTTGTTTCCCATTCACCTTCCACCAGGATTATAAGTTTCCTGAAGCCTCTCCAGCCATGTGGAACTGTGAGTCAAACCTCTTTTTTTTTTTTTCTTTTTTTTTCTGGTTGATCTGTCTGATATTGACAGTGGAGTATTAAAGTCTCCCACAAACCTCTTTTCTTTATAAATTACCCAGTTTTGAGTGTTTCTTTTTTCCCCCTCGAAAAAAAACTCCCTCTGTCACTAGGCTGTCCTGATCTCTGCTCACTGCAGCCTCCCCTCCTGAGTTCAAGCAATTCTCCTGCCTCAGCCTCCTGAGTAGCTGGGACTACAGGAGTGCACCACCACACCCAGATAAATTTTGTATTTTTAGTAGAGACGGGATTTCACCATGTTAATCAGGATGGTCTTGATCTCTTGACTCATATCTGCCCACTTCATCCTCCCAAAGTGTTGGGAGTACAGGCATGTGCCACTGTGCCCGGCCTTTGGATATTTCTTTATAGCAGTGTGAAAATTGAGTAATACAGCATAATTCTTGTGGCCTTGTAAAATATTTAAAATTAATCCAGTTTGAATTTTTTTTAAATAAACCACATTTTGATTGAATAATTATTCAAATAAACCAGAAAAAATGTTCTAATTGATGTGGTTTGAGACTACTTGGTGCTTTCGTTTGGCTAAAACTTATTCACAAGTTTATGTAGAATTGAAGCTAAATGAGGATGAGATGTAAGGCAAATTAACTAACTTCATTAAACTAGGAGAAATAAAAACCTTGTCAACCTCTAAAGTCACTTTGTACTATATGACGTAACTGAAAATTACAGAGAAAGCACGCTTCTACACACCATATTGAATATCAATGTAGAGGAGCAGTGAAATACTACAAAATTAAAATAAATCATAAAAATCATGCTGAAATCAAACTGAATGGCAAGATTTGAAGAAAATGTGTTATGAACCACTTTCCAAGTGCTCATCTTCTTTCCCCATCTTCACTATTTTTACCAATAATGCATTCTAACAAATTAGTGCTTTCTGACCAAATGAATGAGCACACTGCTTTATTTCTGAATGTGAAAAAAGAACTTTACCCATCAAAATTTGAAAATTTCAAGTTATTGTCTCAAGATAATAAGTATAATTTACTCCTGAAATAATTACCAGTTAAATAATGGTCAGATATACTGTGTGCGTTTTACAAATAATAAAATCATTTAACAAAGTATCTCCATGATATACAAGATGTGTCACTCATTGAGACACAGCATTGTCTAATAGTTAAGAGGACACGCTCTAGATTCTAATTCTAACAAGCTACTTAGCAGCTCTATGATCTTAAGTCATTTAACCACTTTATACCTCCATTTTCTCATTTATGTATCAATAATAGTAGTATTTGCTTCAAGAGTTCTGAGACTTAAAGATGGTAATTAGAACAGTGGAACACATAGTATGCACTCAATACATGTTAGACTTGAAAAACATTAGAATGAATATCCCTTGTTAACTTATCTGAGCCTCTTAATGCTGACATGGTGGTGGTTGCTAATGAAAAGAAAGTGAGGCCGGGTCCGGTGGCTCACGCCTGTAATCCCAGCACATTGGGAGGCCAAGACGGGTGGATCACGACGTCAAGAGATCAAGACCATCCTGGCCAATATGTTGAAACTCTGTCTCCACTAAAAAGATACAAAAATTAGCTGAGTGTGGTGGTGCGTGCCTGTAGTCCCAGCTGCTTGGGAGGCTGAGGCAGGAGAATTGCTTGAACTCGGGAGGCAGAGGTTGCAGTGAGCCGATATCATGCCACTGCACTCCAGATTGGCTCCTGGTGACAAAGCAAGACTCTCAGAAAGAAAGAAAGAAAGAAAGAAAGAAAGAAAGAAAGAAAGAAAGAAAGAAAGAAAGAAAGAGAAAAAGATGACGGTTGAAAAATTATTGCTTTTAGGTCAAAATCAAATTTAGTCAGAAGTGTCAGAACCTTGCACCTAAAAATGGGATCAATCACTTAGAAGCAGCTTTTCTTTTAATTGAAGGTTCGTAACAAACACAGCTAATTACTTTATATTTCTGCCTGTACTTTGTATTTTCAACAATGCTCTTGCAGGGGTGTTGAGAAGTATTTTCAAAGTAGGCTCATCCTACAACACATTAGAAGGAATAATTATGTAAGAAAGTGAGAAACTAAGCTCTTAAAGTTCCTGAAACTACTTTGACCTATTTTTATATATAAAGACACACTGCTGTTTAAAATGTTCAAGTCCTTTTAAAGGCAAACTGATGGGAGGGAGTAGCTACATTGAATTCAATGTATATTAAGTGCCTGTTTGGGTTTTCTTGTTTGTTTTGCCTTGTACTATTCTAAGCCCTAGCTCTGTAGAAAGTACAAAACATGAAACAAGAACTTGGCATACAAACATTAAAGCACTGTGAATGGTAATTTGGTTTTTGTTTGTCTGTAAACAACATTCCAAAAAAGTTAGGGTTTATAATACAGAAGTTAAACTACAGAAAGATAAGTAAACAGAAAGAATAGAATAGTTAAAATTAGAGTTCAAGTAGCATTTGGAGAGAAAATGTGCTAAGAATTGTGCAGCAGAGATGTGAATACAGACCTGAGGCTCAGGCCTGTAGGTGCGAGACTGCTCCACAGCACGGAGAGGGATTTGCCCATTTATTTCAAATAAAAAATATTCTCCAATACATCCACTCAATTGTTTTGAACTTTCCTGCTTGTGTCATGAGCGCATTTCATCCTGGCTGACCTCATATAATCCCCAGTATCAGTAAAATCTAAATGGTTCCCCTTAAATCTAAAGTACAAGAGGAGACTTAAAGGATTATTTTGCATTCCCGAAATATACCACTTTGTCAAATACCAAGCATAAACCTTAAGGAATGTATGGTGGCCTAACCCCATTTAGAGATTATCTTCAAATAAAACATATATCATCTAACAAGAGATTAGAAGCTTGGTCTTCCCATTTATGAAATATTATACCATATTAAATTATTTTAAGAGATCATTTTGATACAAACCTGTTTTAGAGAAGAGAAAAGGCAAAGCCAAGTCAATTTTCTTTCTTCATAGAAACATTCACATTCAAGTGCTTTAGTGCTTAAAAAGCCTTCACCTAAATTCTTGTACTTGAATCCTCCATTCTAAGTCACACACTATAAATCTGAACAATTCCTACACAGTAACTATCACTATAATAATGCATATTTTAAAACAAAATAGCAGCACATTTTCTAAAATATAACCAAATAATTGCAAGCCATCTTATCCAAATTGTAAGGTCTACTTCTTTTTTATGAAATTGAGTTTTGTGTCTTGTAATACTTTATTACTTTAAAAGAAAAATAATTTTAAAAAACCAACATTTTATTTGACACAATGGGAAAAGTCCTACATAAGTACATTCTTCAGATATCTAGCTATTTCACCATTAAGGAGATTTTCAAGCTTAAACATTTTTTACAAAAATTTGTTTCAATAATGTGTACATTTCACTGCATTTGCACCCCAAAAATGTTGAACATCTTGCAGTGAGGCTTTCTATAGGTTGCAAAACCAAGGTTAGTGCCAGCTGTTGCATTCTCTTATAAGGTGATACCTTATGGCCTTTACACTTACCACCCACCCCCCACCCCCTACCCCACACCAGCATGTACCCAGTTTTTTGTACTGTAAAGTATTACTGCTTTTAAATATACTATTTGACTCTTCTCTTTGTCTAAATGTTGGCATGTTTTACTGCTCTGATTAAGCCTGACCTATTACTTCATATGCTCTTCATTTTCTGGATTCAGTTTATAGAGGCCCCAGAAACTTGAAAGTCAAGAGAAATAAGCTTTTCTGTGATACATGATCTAAGGTCTAAATCTGGTATCTATTTTTGTGGTCAGAAGTTTCTGGTTCTTTCTCCTAGGTTCTCAGCTATGTGATATGTGGATGAAACTTAAAGGCAAGTGGCTTCTCCAGAAGTGGGGTGGATATAAATTACTGTACTCTTGATAGCTTTAGGCAGGACTGTGTGATCAAATCAAGGTGTAAAATCCTGAGTGGCTCCCTAATTTAGATCCCAATTTATTTTCACTTATGTTTTAAACTTCAGGTTTGATGGGCAGAGGTTTTACATTATCATCTTCCTTTTCTTTCCTCACAAAAAGGTAAGTTACAGGTTTCACAATGTTTCAAAGATTTGCAATCTTTTAATAATGATAAAAAATACCATTATCAATTTTACAGTAGATATTTTGTCCTATTTGCCATCTAGCAAGGGAATGAGGGAGGAGGGAGGAGAAGGATAAGACATGGAATGAAGAAGAGAGATAGTTTTTATCTTAGAAGAACTCTGACACAGAAAGAATGCCACTGGAAACTGACTGTTTGGCACAATGTCAGTGATTGTACGAAAAATTCCTGAAAACGGTGTAATGACTGATCTGTAACATGGTTTTGAGGGCTACATCAGCAGATGCTAGAACTAAAAGTTATCAGTTAAACGTCAGTTAAAATCAAAATGCATGATTTCAAATCCCTGAAAGCAGTTGATACAGAGAAGGCACATATATAGGAATTAATACTTAGCTTAAATGAGGCATGACAAAGCTTTATTTCTCATGACATTTGTCTCTTTTAGCCACATGATTTGTTTTATTTAGAATCTTCTAAGATCCTGAAAACATACACTTTACCATTATGATAAAAAGAGTAAGTAAAAGCATTCTTCTCTTTCCAGTGCAGTAGATGCATAGGAATAAACAGTTGAGTGTATATGTCTGTGTAAATCAATATAACAGAATTTCTATTCATGAAACTTATAGTTCCTATGAAGAATAAGCTTAGAAAGCATGCTATAAATTTCACTAATAATTGTTTTACAACAAATACCTCATAGCTCTCCGTGTTTTTCCTTGGAAGGTACTCAGAAGACCTTTCAAAAGTAATAGTTCAACCTAAGTGTGCACTTGAATGTCTCTGTTTCCAAGTTAAAGTCCTATAGTAGAAGGATTCTACCTTATGATGCCCTCTTTTTTTCTTTCTCAGGGAAGTGCTGAAAACTAACTCATATATTAGTTTCATAGAGAGTAGAAAGTTACTTTATGTGGATCTGCAGATTTACACTTATGAGTTTACTTCTTTTATTCTTCCTTTTTTTTTTTTCTTTAAAAGATCTTCATTGATTATCCTGACACCTGCTGGTGAGGGCACAGTTGATTCTAGTCTACTTTTCCCTTCAACAACTCACTCAAATCAAAGACTTTTCAGGGGTATTTTCAGTGACAACTGGTAATACATTTCATTTAAGTATTTATCATACTTAATTTTTAGCTGTATTACATAGGAAACCATGAGAAACATTTTAATAATTACTTCACATTGGCAGCCATTTGACCCTTTGTTTATAAATGCATGTTTGCTTTGATTAAGCAAACATTATACTCATTATATGGACTATGATAAAAAGAAAACAAGAAAATCACCCCAGAGGCATAGTTATATAGTCTGTAACTATAGAACATGTAAGGAAGATGCTAATCACCTTCCTTAAAACACAGAGAAAAACTGAATAATAGGAATGGTTTAGCTTTGGTTTTCTACTTCTTAAAATAATAATGTTAGTTTTCAACCTATTTAGCAAATAAAGAGCAAACTGATTAACTATGATGGAAGCCATAATGCTAAATACATATTTGCAAAGTTTGCTATTTTTTACTCAGTATCTAAATATTATGATTTACTTCTGACTTGAACTGAGTTCTGATGCCTGCATTGTTTCTTTGGCAGAGGTACTGAAGCTACTACATCATAATCACACTCAACTTTATTGCAACTGCAAGTGTGTGCAGTAAACAAGTATCAGAATTACATTTGTAGGCATCAAGGAACTCTCACAGGAGGCAACTTTTGCAAAATTATTTACAAATTACAACAATCCTTCAAAAATAAAAAGTTTTACCTAAATAAAACTTTATCTTAAAAGTAATAGCTGGTACTACTCATTTAACTCTAAAACCAGTCAAACTTATATATTGTAATGGTATTGAGTAACCATGCTACTTTATTTTAGTCATGTATAACTTATTCTTTTCTTCACATTGCTATAATTTTGTGAGAAGGAAAAATCACATGTATCAAGAGAGAAAAGCAAACTTTATTAAATATTTATTTAAAATACCCTAGATCCTGAATAAATGATTTATATGAACATTGACGTTAATATATTTGAGAAAATCACAACATAGTTTTAATTCAGAAAAGTGTTCAGAAGTACATTTGTTTAATTTTTAAGATCTTTACAACTTCAAGATCAAAGAAGGAAAAACTGACCATCTCCATTTTTTTTAATGATTTTTAAAATTATTGTAAGTCTTTTCTCAAAACGATATACACTTCAAACAAATACATTTAAATTCTTAGGAAACATTTCAGGAAAAATCAGGAAAACATTTTCAGAACCAGAGGAAAAAACTGAAGACACCAAAGTGTAATAATAATATAATAATAACATAAAAGACAGAAACTTCTTATTTCTGTATAAATGTAACTATACTAATCATAAAAGGTTAGTGCTGTTTTCTGGAGTGAGAATGTTCAGGTATTAATTTATTCTCATGTAGAATTAACTAAAAATCGCCATTGATTAAAAAAAGAAAATGCAAATTCCAGTGATTCATAGTATTTAGGACATGTCTAGACATTTTTAGACAGTGCCATTTGCTTAAAGACTTCAGGCACAAACTGCAGGCACAGGGACAGATTGCATAAGATGTCACGTGCTTGCTGCAACTGTATGCACGTTATTGAATTTTTTAGAGCAAACCATACCATGAATAATTTAATAGTTAATAAAATATTCAATCTGACTGATCCATTGGTTTACTTTTAAAATAAACACGACTAATAAAAGGAGTTACATATCGTTATCAAATCCCAGGCATTAATGCAAGTAAATTGCAACCCACACGTAAGGAAAACACCAATTTCTAAAAGACACGAGATTAACGATTGGGGGCCGGGAAGGAGTGAGTGCGAGGAAAATTCTGTGTTAGCACTGGCTTCAATAAGTTTGCCCTAAGTTTAATTGTTTGGAGCTGTCACGGAAGCTGTACTTTGCCTTCTGCAGACGTGAGGGACAAAAAAAATTAGAGAGGTGTAAGTTTTAACGGAAAAAGCTCATGCAAAATGGTCTATTTCTTTTTCCTAAAGCCTTTCGCCTTTTCTCACAAGCTAGCTGGTGGGAAAGGGGAGAAATTATTGGAGAATATGGAGTATCCAGCTGCCAAAGCATTGTCTAAGAGAACTGGGATGGAGAGTCCAGGCAACATCTCCGTGGTTGGCTTGTCTGGTGGAGTAAGCTGTGCCCTGGGCGCGGGTATCTTCAGGAGACAGAGCTCCTGGCTGCAGCGAGCCTGGACTCACCGCGCCCCAGGGTTCCCGCAATCAGACTCAGCCAGGCGAGTGAGGCCGCACAAGCTAGAAGCACTGTCTTCTCCTCCACCCCGCGCCGCCCTCCACCTCGGAGCGGGGACCTACGGTGGTGGCGGTGACACAATGCGTGTGAGTGGGTGAGTGTGTTTTCGTGTTTGGGGTGGAACCGTAGGCGGGGATGAGTAGGAGGAGAGGGGAGTGCCTGCAGTCTCCCTCCTTCCCTTCCTGCGAAGAGATCAAAGTGCAGGAAATCCAGACGGGAAATGAGAGAAAGGAAAAACAGCAGCCGTGGAAACACGCTCTCTTTTTCATATCGCTGGAGACTGGGCAGAATAACTACTGGAATCATGACCATTTCTTAACCTTTAGTGGAGCGGCTGCCTCTGCGTGCTAACTGGAAGGGCACTTTGTACACGCAGGCGAGGCACACACCTACACACACGCCTACACGCTGGGGGAAATAACCACATTCCGGGGTGCGGAGAGAGGCCGAGGCAAGGCGCAGCCATGGATCTCTTCAGCCTGAGCTGCGAGGGCGTCTGGCCAGCAACACCCGGCTTCTTGGGCAAACAGTCGCCCAACTGTCCACAATTTTCCTGTGACTCAAATAGATGGATAGGTGCATGGATGGATGGTGCAGAATATTCATGCTGTGTCTAATCTCAAGTGGACTGGAGTCGACGCATTTTTAAATCCAACTACCTTTTTTAGAGGCACAGTATTTACAATCCTGTAGCTCACTCAGCCCTCCACTTGAAGCTGCCTGCAGAGGATTCTCTTACCCGCAGATCCCTCAGAAGGGGCCGCCCGCATCTATGAGCGCAGGAGTGGCACAGTTCCCCCACGCACAGCTCCCGCTCGCCTCCCCACACACCCTGCCTCCCCCGCTGCCCTTTTCCGGAGACAACTTCAGACCCTGCCGGCGGCAAGACCCAGGTCAGACCAGGGTTAGTAAGGACGAGCCGCACCTCATAGGGTACCTGGAAGTTGCCTAAACAACTCAGCAGGACACTCGTCGAAGTCCTGCGTTTTCTTTTAAATGCTTTTTCTTTTAAATTTAATTTAATTTTTATTTTCCTGTTTTTATTTTTTCGTGCAAGTCACAGAAGACATCACCCTACAAGCTTTCTCAACTTTTCCGCTCCTGGGCGGGGACGCGAGGGGTGGCTTGCCCCGCACTGTTCCCCGTGACCAAGAGTTAACAATCATACCCGGAGAGGGTGCAGAGCAAAGCTCCAGGCCCTCGGGGTTAGACTGGGAGACGCGGGTTCCTGGGTTTTGCTGTATCGATGCTGCCGGTCTGGGATGCGGGGCGGGGGGTGGGGGGTGGGCGGGAGAAAGCCGAAGTGATCTGTCAGACTCCTCTCCACCTCACCCGCGGCCAAAACGCCCAGCGCCTCGGTCTGGATTTGCGAACGGCTCAGCCCGGGCCCAGCGCCAGAGCACCGCACCCGGGGGCGGACGGCCCTGCGGCTCCCCATCCTCTTCCTGCATCCACTAGCTGACGCCCGGGCGCACTGGCTTCCCCGGCTGCCGCCCCCACTAAAGCCGGGCCGGGTATCCGCAGCTAACATCGGCCGCACCTTCTAAAGAGGGTTTGCGCCGAGACCCAGTGGCCGAGTGAGCCAAGGAGTCGCTGGTTCCTGGGGAACCTTGTCCTCTGCCGCTCCCCACCGTCTTCCTCGTTCCTGTATCTCACCCCGGTACCCCGCACCCTCCTCTCGGCTCAGCCCCGCGCACTCTGCTCAGACTTTGCAAGCACTTTCTCGGGGCACCCAGGACTCAACGCCTCCTCCGCGCCGCCCGCGGCGCTCGCCCTTCTTTGCACGCCCCAGGGACCGCCTCCGGCCCCTTGCGCGGCGTTTCCCAGGGGACTCCCAGCCCATCCCTCACCCAGCGGCCCGGTCCCGACGCCTCACCTTTGACGAACTGGTGGACACCGAGGCTGAGCCCGACCAAGAGCCAGGCGGCTACCGAGCGCTTCATGATCCCGTCTCCCGGTCGTGACCTCGGCTGGTCAGGGGGTCGTCGCGGAGGGCAGTGTAGCCGAGCTGGCACCGCAGGGCAGCAGCAGACTCCGCCCCTACTAAAGAATTCAAGAAGACGTCCTCTTTCCGCAGCGCTTTCTTAAACAAATTCTTGGAGAGGGCGAGAGGGGTAACCAAAGAGAGGAACCTTTCCTCCCCTTTTGCCTGTGCTCAGGCGCGAGGAGGTGGGTGAGCTCCTGGGAGCCGCCGGCGGGCTCAGCTCTCCGCTGCGGGTGGGTCCCGGCAGAGGCGCGGCGGGCGGGGCGCGGGCTTCCGCGGCCGCTCTGGGTCTCCTGAGCGGGCGGGCAGACCCACCGGCAGACGCGCGGACGGGGCGCTCGGCTCTCGCTGTTCTCCGCGCCGCTGCTGCGGGGCTTCTGACTTGGAGAACAATGAAGCGTGAGCTAGAGGGGAGCGAGCGGGCCGCCGGGAGCGCACTGTGTACAAACAGAGGCGGCGTGCGTGTGAGTCTGAGCCTGGCAGGCGCGCTCCCCACTTCCCCCGGAGCCCGCCCGCCCTTCGCCCGCCCTCTCATTCACTCCCGGGTCTCCCCCTCCTCTCTCTCTTCTGCTCTCTCTCTCTCTCCCTCCTCCCTCCCTCTCCCTCTTTCAGCTTCTTCTGCTGTCAGAGAAAAGGGAGACAACTGCAGCCACACCCTAGCACCTAGCACCTGCCACCACCTCTGAAGTTCCTGCATTGCTTGTACCTTCTCCACGCATGCTGGAGACTCTGGAGTTAAGAGCTGCACCCTTGCTGCCTTAGAGTCCCTTGGATTCCAGCATGAACTTTGTAATTAACCACGTTAAGGAGTCCCCTGAACTTCCTTTCTCAGTATAACCAGTAAAAGAAGTTAAGAGATTTTGGAAAAGTGGGTCTTGGGGCACAAAGCTGCGTGAGAGACAGAACCCTGTAAAGTGAATTGCCCCGTCTTTCTCAGGAAATGCAACATAGTCAGCATCCAGACTCTAATCCGCTAAGACAGGGCTGCTCTGCTGTTCTGTCTACATTTTAGTAACTCCAGGGCTGGGGAGAGAGGGTTGTGGGCTCATATCTGTTCACGGGGGCAAAAGGGTGGAAGTGAGTAGGAGACATGCATCTCGTTAAGCAGGACATCTGTTTCAGAGTAAGAGCTGGGCGATTTGGGGAACTATGCAAGAAGATAGGCAAGGACAGACACGTGAAGCATCACTAAGGTGGATCAAATTTTCCTGCTATCCGCCAAAATAAATGGACTGGTTTTTTCCAGTGAAAGTGATTGAACCAAAAATACAGCTCATGGCTTACAATTGTGCTTTCTTCTCTGTTTTTCGGTTAGAATGATTGCTTACTGTACATGGATCCAATTCCAGTAGTTACAGGTACCAAAATGAAACAGGGCTCTTTTTTTTTTTTTTCCACCTAGAGAGGGAGGTAGGGAGAAAGACAGAAATCAGAGCTAGAGAAATGGAAAGAGAAACATTCTTGAAGGCAAGAAATTGAAGGGTGAATCTACTAAGAAAAGAATAACAGAGTGCAATTAGCAATGGAACTATATCTTCATCTGCCTCCTTGGGCCCTTTAAATTTCAATTTCCATCTTCCTTTTGAAATTTTAAGAGAAATGGAGAATGCATGATGAATAGAACCCTAATGCTGAATAGCGTTAGGGGAGGTTTAAGGTATTGTGTCACTGGCAAAGTAACAACAACAGAAAAAAAGAAAGAAAGAAAGAAAGAAACCCTTTCAGAAATGGATTTGTTCATATCTCATGATTGGTGGACGGGTTAAAACACATTGTTTTTTTAAACACCACCTTGCTACGAGAATGAGGGAGATTCATTTATTTACTGTCTGTTTTTATGCTTAAAGCCACAGATATTAGAATAAGACAGTAGTGTCCAGAGTTGTAGCACAGTCGTTTCAAGCAATCAAATTCTAACTTTCTGGCCCATCATCATTACTTTCTTTTGAAAGTATGTTTTCAGTCACCCTGGGGCATGTTCCTCATAAAGTACACTTTAACTTTTGAAATGAGACGTCTGATATTAGTTTTAGGTATTATTTCTAAAGGATAGTAGTAAATCCCAAAAATGTAAAGTTGGAAACCAGTCTCTCTGTGATGAGATATTTAAGGGCAAAAAAGGAGTGGGGTAGGAATTTTGTTTAGTTTTCTATTTTCTTCCCTGTTTCCTTCCACTTTTTTGATAATATTTGACCTTAATGAGCACATTAGGAAGTTAAATTATTTTTTCCTACAGTGTGTGTTTCTGAACATGTGTCTTTTTTTTAATTTAAAGAAGGATTTTTGAAAACTCTAGTGGTCATAAAAGTACAGTAAAATGCACATGCTATACCCAAATACTTGGGGTGGTGACAGTAAATGCCATTCTGTATTACTTGATAGACAACTTATGAAGGAATTTACCAGTTTAATACCTCAAATGAAACTTTCTCAAGTTTCATTTCCAACCAAAAATTGATACATAGTCTTAAATCCATAGCTCCATATTCATAATCATCCCCTCTTTTTTTAACCACTTACTGATAATAATCATCTACCAATAAGCCTTTCATTTTGAAAATTCTAGGCACTTTACCTAATTTACATTGATAAGACTCATTTCACTCTTACTGCACTCACACATAGCCTCTTCAGAAGTGGAATATAAGAGATGTTAAAAGACCACAGAAATTGAATTATTTAAAATAAAATAAAATTTAAAAAGTAAAAGGATGAAACTCTATTGTGAATCTTTTCCCTCACATAAAGTGCTAAGAGACCTTCACTAATCACTGTGATCCAGCCTACAGTTTTATAGCTTCTCCCAATAGAGCCTTACATGCCCAGAATGAATTTGTACATCACTCAAAGTCAGTGCTCCTCAAGTTATTTTCTGCAGGCCTCCTTTTCCCCAAGATGTTAATAGGTTTCTGGCGGGAAAAAAATCCACAGTAAAATTATTTGGGGAGACATTGCATATTAAAGTAGCCTCTTCAAGATTCATGGTGAATGTTAGCATGGTAAATACTTTGAAAGGTCTTGTGGTTACAAATTTTTTTCAAAAAATATTTAATCTATCATTTTGCAGACTTTCTTTTTTGTACTATAACAAGATTTTTCTTAGAACACCTGTTAGCATAGTAAATATTTAGGGCTACAAATATTTAGGGCTACAAAATATTTAGTAAATATTTAGTTACAAAAATAACTTGAAAATTATGCTTTAAAACAAAGCAGGGGCTGGACACACTGGCTCACACCTACCTGTAATACCAGCACTTTGGGAGGCCGAGGTGGGTGGATCACCTGAGGTCAGGAGTTCGAGACCAGCCTGACCAACATGGCGAAACCCCATCTTTACTAAAAGTACAAAAATTAGCCAGGCATGGTGGTGGGCACCTATAATCCCAGCTACTTGGGAGGCTGAGGCAGGAGAATCACTTGAACCGAGGAGGCGGAGGTTGCAGTGAGAAGAGATTGTGCCACTGCACTGCAGCCTGGGCGACAAGAGCGAGATTCCATCTTAAAAAAAAAAAGGCAGACTAAATTAGCAGCAAAACAAACAAAAAAGAAACTGTAAAAAGTTCATTGGTTTTTGCTATGGGCTGAATGTTCCTGTACAACCCCCCTACCCCCAAATTCATACATTGAAGTCTAAGTCCCTACTGCAATATGTTTGGATGTGAAGCTTTTGGGAAGCAGTTGGGCCATGAGAAGAGCCCTCTTGAACTGGATTAGTGCCCTTATAAGAAGAGACACCAAAAAAGTGATCTTTCTCTGCACTCTGTTATGTGAAGACACAACACAGATAGAAGAAGGCTATAAAGCAAGAAGTGGGCCCTTACCAGACACGAGATCTGCTGGTGCATTGATCTTGGACTTCCCAGCCCCCAGAACTGTGAGAAATAAATGTTTACTGTTGAAGCCACCCAATCTACAGTAATTTGTTAAAGCAGCTGAAATTGACTAAAATAATTTTCAAAAATTATTCTCATTGACTAGCAGTTTGGATTCTGGAGGATACCTGGATTCGGTTTACATTGGATTTGGGACATATCTGAGATGGAATAGGATCTCTATCATTCTAACTCCTTTAACTAAATTAAAGTGTGTTAATTGTCAAATCTCAGTATTCTCATCTATAAAATGAAGTTAGTAATAGTATCAAACCCAAAGTGGTAGGTTGTGGTGGTGCACAAAAGGGCCTAACCCAGCAGTGGACACACAGTGATGATGATGAAAGACAATTATACTAATAAATAAGAAGATAATAATAATATAGATAACTCTAAAAGATTTTTTCTTAATATTTAATTATCTTCACTCCCCATCTCCCACACCCATTAAATTATCTAGAACTTTTTAGTTCATCTTTCAGTTTGTCAAGCAACAAAATACACTAAAAGTAGTCTTTTTTATTATCTTGAAATTATAGAATTTTTAAAATTATTTTGCACTTCCCAAGCTTCTTATTTAGCATCCAAAATGGCCTTCTATTAAAATTTTGCTCCCAGCCTCAGAGACTCAAAGCAGAAAATTCAATCAAGACCACTTACTTCAACTTCTGACCTACAGAACTGGGAGTTAACAGCTTGGTGTTGTTTCAAACTGCCAAGTTTGTGGTATTTTGTTATGAAGACTAATATAGTTGGTTACTATTGTTATTCCAATTGTAGGGAGAAGGAATAAGTCATGGAGTGGTTAATTGTCCATGCTCTCAAGTTAGTAAGTGTCAGAGCAATAAATGAATCTAAACAGTGTGAATCCAAAGCCCATTACATTCTTCCGCTAACAAATATGAAGAGTCAATTGTATGCTAAGCTTTAATGCATTTTTATATATATGGCTGTACTAAATAAGTTATCTCAACAACCTTTATAAAGCAAATATTATCATTGTTTTCATTTGACTGCTGAGGAAACCAAGAATCAACACATTTATGTACTTTGCCCCGGATCAAGGTGGCAGTGAGGAATCAAGCCAAGAGCCAGTATCAGAGCCCTGCTCTGGTTCTAGGAGTGATTTTCATAGCCATTGTGTTAAAATGCCTGTTTAGGCAGTGGTCTAACTTACTTTATTTATTTACATTTTTAATTTCAAGTTATAATTATAATTGTCATTTTTTAGTACAGTTTACATATCTCTCTGATTTTGATGCATCATTTTGGAATATACATTGCTTAAATGCAGAATTTTAAGCACATTTTAAATTCTCTACAATATTTGCATAACTCATAACACTTTTCTTCATTGCTCCCACAAGCACCAAGATAATTCTTTCCTCCAACCCTCTGTTCATTCAGTTATCCCCATCTGAAATGCCCTCTTACAAATCCTACGAGATGAATTCCTGTTGCCACTTAAGACCTGCCTGACTTATTCCAGCACCAGAGAACCAACCATCATTGCTTAGAATGACGAATGATTTTTATTTTTCTCTAGTTGTTTCATTTGTGTTAATCTTATCTTTCCATAGAATTATATCGTTCTTACCATTTAGATAACTGTGTATCTTAGACATAGCTGAGTGTTATGTTTTAAATTTCTTCAGTTTTTCCACTATGAACACTAATGAAAATTAATGTTTTAGACTACAAATTTTATACCAAATTCCTGCTTTCTAATATTTCCCTGCCTGATTCCCTAATGGATGCTCTTTCCAGAAAATGGTCAGGGTAATTAAACATGAGTGCCCCTTTGCTTTCAGAATCTGACCCTGGTAAGAGAAATTTCTGGTACTTCTAATTCTTTCCCTCCAGTTTCCCAGTCAAACTCATTTCAGTGACTTGGTTTTTAGCTTCCTGAAATATGTTTGAATAATTAATACATACACACAATAAAAGTTCAAAGGTATAAAAGAGTGTGCAGGAAAATAAAATTTTTTCTCCTAATGACATTCCTTTCTTACACAAGGTTATTCTCTCAGGGCCTACTGCTGGTTTCTAATAGGTATGCTTGTGTATCCTTCTAAAGATACACACACACACACACACACACACACACACACACGCTCACACACCCCTATATATGTGTTTTTTTATATATATAGTGTATATATAGTTTGTATATGTGTACACACATACTTTTTATGAAGGTTACGAAATTGTATAAACATTATGCATTAAATTGTATCAAGGGCTGCATAATATTTGTATATGTAAATCCTTTTTGATAAACATTTAAGTTGCTTCCAATCTTTTGCTATTGCAAGCAATATTACAATAAATATACATTTTGCACATGTGTGCAAGATAAATAGATTTCTTGAAGTGGCATTGTTGGTTGAGGGAATGTTCATATAAAATTATGATAGATATTTTCAAATTTCCATTGATAAAGAATCTCTGAGTTCATCTTTCCACCTGTACTGCATCAGACAGCTTGCCTCTCTCTTTAGTGTGGCTGATACGATTCTTAGCAATCTTCGAAAGACAAAAAAATGCTATCTCATGGTTTTGAATACTATTTTTACTGAATTTGAGCAATTTTTCACATACTTAAAAATAATTTTTATTTTCTTTATGTGAACTGGCATTTCATGAATTTTGCTTTTATTTCTACTGATTTGCTAAACTTTTTATTGATTGGTAAGAGATTCGTACATATTAAAGAAATTAGTCCATTTGGGGTCACATGTCAAAAAATTTATCCAGGTGGGTCTTGTTCTTTAACCTAGTTTGCACCTGTTTGTCTGATTTTATTGTGCTAAAATATTTTATATTTGGGTGATGAAATTTATCCAATTTTACTTTATGATTTATAGGTTTTGATATTTGTTAAGATAGACTTTCAGTATTCTGAATTTATAAATATATCTTACAATTTCTTATAGTAGTTTTATGAATATTTCATGTGTACTTTTACAATTCTTACTAAATTAAAATTTGAGAGATAGTATATAAAACCTCACTTGTTTTCTCAAAAACTATCAGTAATACCAAACCATATATTGAATAAATCCATATATTTTAAATTGATATGACATGCCAACTCAGTCACTTAGTCACTGTATATTTGTTTCTACTGCTTGCTTTTAGACTGTTCCATTTGGTTATCTATTCATGTGCCAGCACTACATACTTAATTGTTGTTTTAAAATGTGTTTAATAACTCCTGGGGATAAACATAACCTAATTCTTTCAAAAAAATACTCCCTGACTAATGTACATTTATTTTTTCTGTATATGAACTTTAGAGTGAGCTTGTCTAGTTGAAAAAACGTAATAAATATATTTATGGTATTACCTATCTATACATCCATATTTTCTGTTTCTCTTGTTAGGTTTCTACTTAGGTATTTCATCTTTTTATGTGCCTACCCAAATGCAAATTTCTTCATTATATTTTGTAACTGGCTCTTCTACATTTATAGAAAGGCCGTGTGTGTGTGTGTGTGTGTGTGTGTGTGTGTGTGTGTATTTGTGTCTATATGTGTGCACTAATGTTAAGTACAGTTACTTTATAAATTTTAAGCTGTCTTTTACAACTTATATTAGCTTTTTAGTTTGTTATTTTGGATTTTCTAGATATAAAATCATCACATCTGAGAAGAACATTTGTTTTACCTCCTTAGCTCCTCTTTTCCAATTTTCATGCTTATTTTTTCCATCGAATTGTTATAACTGGTATTACATAATAAATTTTAAATAAATGGACACACTTGGACTGTTCTTCACTCTAATGGGACCTCTCTGGTGACCCTCAAGGCACAGCACAAGGATTCTTGTCTCCCATTTCCAGTGCATGCACTACAGCCATTTTCTCTATGCCAGCATTTGCTTAGAAAAATAAAAAACAAAGGGTAAGACATTAATGTCAATGTAGAAAGAAAATAAGTGTCCATAATTGTGCAGGATAAGATAAAGGAGGGAAATTGTCCTTTCTCTATAGTAAATAAAAGGAGACATCAAGAATCAGTAGAATTGGATATCTTAAGCTTTGAGGTTGCATTTGACAGAATATTGGAACTCATTGTCTTTTGATTTAAAAGAAAGGAATTATAAAATCTTCCATAGCCACCATAGCAGGAGTTATGTGGTTATCTAGGGGAAAAACATATGATTGTCCAAAGGACCATCTTGGACTATTCCCCCTTTTATCTGGTTTTCATTGCCACATTCCTTTCTTTTTCTCTACTTATCACATTGCTGAAAATTGAGTCAGAGATGTGCTTATTTAAGATATAAAAGATATCTGATACATCAAGAATAGCAATCAGACTAAACATGAAACTAAATGAAATCTAAAGAAATGATGTGTATGCCATCTATAAATAAATGTCAAAGATTATGAATAGATAAGATCCTCTTGGGTTTTCTTTGTTCCAACGTGGGCTACAACCTAAAGAGAAAAATCTATCAATAAAAATTATTGATTTTTTATTGAAAAATCAATCACAGTTTTATTGAAAAAATAAAATGAAAATGGAATCTATTTTAATATGTTGTATTTTGGGCAACTGCAATTTAAAACATAGCTTGCTTCTTAGTCATTGGGAGAATAACATTTAATTTTACATGTTTAATATTGATACAGATTTTGCTCTTTCTGTGTGTAGATAAAATGGTCCTAGTAGTGCATTTTCCCTAAAATATAGCGTGATTAATATATTTCATTAAAATAAGATAAAATATCCATGCATATCTCATAGCACAATTGTAATTTGTATTAAATTGTTACTATATTAATATAATATGATATAATTGAGTAGAGATTTTAAATACATACATTTCTTCAAATACCATAATACTTATATTAAAATTAGAAAAATTAAGAAAATAAGGTCTCAATATGAAGCTAAGTTCCAAGAAACATTAAATAAATTAAGAAACGCATGAGGAACAGTCCAAGTGTGTTTGTGTATTTAAAATTTCTTATATAATACCAGTTATAAGAATTGGATGGAAAAAATGATGTCATTGTGTTTTCAAAATATTGTATAGAAACCATTGCTTGGTTTGAATCTTATTTTTGTTTTGGAGACTCTGAAAAACCTACATTTATGGATGATGATAATATTATTAAAAAGAAAAATTATAACATCTTAACCTTTTGTTTCTGAGATGATTAAAACAGAAGTAAGAATTCAAACCAAGTGATTCTCTATAACATTTTAAAAACACAAGGACATCATGCCTTTCTTGATTTACTTAATGATCCTGGGGCTTTAATTCTAGTAAACTTCCAGTTTCAAAAACAAAATTATAAAGCATATGTAAAAGAGACAATGATGCAAAATTGCACAACTGCCACTCTTAATTTTTTAAATTCAGAGATTTTAGTTTGATTCACATAATCATTTTCTCTCAAGAATATTTATATGGATGCAACTTGATTTGAAAAGCAATTTGCGACCTGACATATGTAAAACTGTATATCTTGATGTGACAAGTTGTAAATTGTACAATAAAAGACAATTGAATTGAGAGCTTTCGCTCATCCAGTCATCAGCAAACAAAACGGCAACAAAATTTTTTTAACTGAATTATTTAACCTTGTATTATGAGGAATCCATTCTTGAACGTATTCCATGATAGAATGAGACATAAAATTGAAAGTATATACTACAAGTCAATCTCAGATCATAATATTTAATTGATAAATCTGGCCAATCCCTTCAACTTTAAAAGTGGAGATGAATAAATTAAAAATACATCAACATGGAAGATAGGTGATCCTGCTACAAAATTTTTAATTGCATTTGTCTACTTTTAAAAATTAATCTTGCATTGAACTTACACTGAATTTTATATGTGAAGTATTTTCTAGTACTTTTTTTTTTTTTTGGAGAGATGGGGTCTCAAACTCCTGGCCTCAAGCACTGCTTCTGCTGCCTTAGCCTCCCAAAAGTTCTAGGGATTGTAGGCCTGAGCTACAACACTTGGCTTCTAGTCTTTCCATTTATAAGTAGGAGATATAATAGCATTTAGGGTGAGTGCTGGAAATTTTTGCAGTTTTTCCTGTAACTATCTGACTCAGCATCAGCTGAAAATACCCTTGCATTATTTTAGCATTTTCCTTTCCCCTACTAAATAATGTCTCACTTTGGCTATGCCCTTAGCTGGTGACTCAGTTCTGTCTAAGATGCTGCCTAGGGATCTTAAGCAATGATTGAAAATGCAGGGAGTATTCCCCTTAGAAAAGCCCTGCCTGGCAAGGTATGGTGGCTCATGCCTGTAATCACAGCACTTTGGGAGGCCAATGAGGGAGGATCACAAGGTCAGGAGATCGAGACCATCCTGGCTAACATGGTGAAAACCTGTCTCTACTAAAATTACAAAAAGTTAGTGGGGCATAGTGGCAGGCACCTGTAATCCCAACTACTTGGGAGGCTGAGGCAAGAGAATAGCTTCAATTGGGAGGTGGAGGTTATAGTGAGCCAAGAAGGCACTACTGCATTTCGGCCTGGGTGACAGAGCGAGACTCCATCTCAAAATAAAAATAAAAACCCTAGTTTTGATAACTTATATGCACAGAATATTGATTCACAACTTTTAGCCAGTTAAATTTAAATAAAGGGAGCTTCTAGGTCTTTTACCTTTTGTTTTTTAACAACAGCAAAATGTTTTGTTGTTTTATCTGCTTTACATTCTACTGAACTTACTTTTAATTATTATATTTCTTTTCACTTTTTAATACTTAATTTCAGTTTTTTCTTCAAATGCAGAAGAATACTCTTATGAATTCTCTGAATAGCTTGCATTCTTAATGAGGAAGACAGATAGCCTTTTTGCTCCTAATTAGTTCTGTAAAGTCCTTTTATTATGCTTTGAAACAGATATTCTTTTTGGGTCTCAAATGGCACCTTTGCCCTAAAACACAGTCTTATTGAGGAAATGGATGTCACAGACCTGAAATCATTGCTCATGGCAGTCACTGGGACTTCTGGCTAAGGATTTCTTCCCTCAGGAGCAATAAGCGCCAACTCACAGATGGCTTAGGGTAAAGACTAGAGTATTGTTGCTTTCTAATTTCTAACCCTATTCAGTTCTTGGTAAATTAATTCATAAATTTAAAATAAATTTCTGGCAGTGGCCAAGACTTCCATTTATCCCACAGCATGGGGTAAAAATAAAGTCAGAAGTCATCATAATTCTTTTGTAGATATATATATATCTAAATTCACTAATCATAAAATATTTTATAAACTACAAATGTTCTAATGTAATTTCTATTTTATTTTGAGTTATTTAACATGAAATAGTTTTCTTGTATTTTTTCTTTCTTCAAGCCATGTCAAATTAATTTTTCCCTGGTCAAATATTTAATAAATCTTCTGACTTAAAATGTCACCTTTTTCAAATACTACTTTTCATACAAACATGATACCTTGCATACTGCTTCATTTTCTCTTCTGACTTTTCTGATACCAAGACCTCATAGTTTAACTTTTATGAACTTATAATATATATTGTACCAGATAAACTTAGGTGCCTTTTTTAAATTAAAATATATCCCATTGACACTTGATGGGTTTGCTTCAATTATGTAGGTCAATTTGAAAATAGCTTCTATCTTTATACAATTATTTTATTTGTTCTGAAATATGTGTTTCTGCGTACTAGCTTGTTGAATGTCCTTTAATGAAATTTTGCAGATGTCTCTTTCTCACTTTGTCTCTCTGTCTCAAATGCTTCTCATTATTTTTGTTCAAAATATTATGTTCTTTTGTTTCTGTTATGAATTATATTACTTTTTGCCATTATGTTTCTAAGTGACTCTTTGATAAATTACGAACTGTTGTATTAAAGAATGTATCCCTTGTCTTACTCTTTTTTCTGTTGCTTAGAACAGAATACCTGCAACTGAGTAATTTATAAAGAAAAGGAATTCCTTTCTTACAGTTATAGAGGCTGAGTACTCCAATGTGAAGGGGCCACACCTGCTGAAAGCCTTCTTGCTGGTGGCGAATTCCGACAGAGTTCCCAGGCTGCCTAGAATATCACTTGATGAGGGGACTGCATGTTAGCTCAGGTCTCTCTCCCACTTCTTATAAAATCACCAGTCCCACTCCCATGATAACCCATTAATCCATCAATGGATTAATCCATTCATGAGGGCAGAGCCCTCAAGACCCAGTCACCCCTTAAAGGCTCTACCTTTCAATACTGACACATTGGGGATTACGTTTCAACATGAGTTTTGGAGTGGACAAACATTCAGATCATAGCATCTCACCCCATTTAGTGTTCTTTAGTTCTACCAAATTTTCTGAGTCCTTGCTTTTTTTCTTGCAAATAATCAAATATGCAAATAATGTGGGCTCTTTTGCTTTTCCCTTATCTGTGTTTTACTGTCTTTTCTTAGTTGTATAACGTGGCAACTAGTTTTGCAATTAGTTGCATAATGTTGCAACTAATAAACTATTTTATTCGTTGCACTTATAAAACAAATCTAAGTAACTCTCTGTGGTGTGGACTTCTTGTGGTGTTCTTTTCAGACTACAATTCAGAGGTGTGCAAATGTGAGCAACCTATGGAAACATATGTGCAGGCTTGTGGCTGGCTCCAGTAGGACTCTCTTAAGTACTGAGCTGCAAAAGATTATACACTATATTGTATATTTGTGTATAAGCTTTTTAAAAAGAATACTGAACCATTTAAACAATTTTGTGATTAAACAGGTCTAAGAAAAATGTTACTTTTCTGGTGGATTTTTGTCTCTTCTTTAGAAACAGGCAAAGTAGAAAAGAAAGGTAGAGGATGTAAAATGCAGCAATGTCTTCCCAGGAAGTAGAGCAAGAAGTGTTTCTCACTTAGACTAAGGATATCCAGATGGGTAACTGCTGACCGGAGCTCAGAGTACACACCTGGAATAGGAGAGATAATAGATGGCGTGGTTTTAGAAATGGCTGGAAGTGGAACGCAGCGGCCATCAGGAAGCCAAACACCTGGATAAAGTATTACAAGTAGAGATAAAGTATTACAAGTATTACAGGCTCCTTGACACTTCTACAACCAGGAGAGAACTTTTAAAAATGAGAAGTTGTGAATATTGTCTGATTTTCATTTGCCTTCTGAAAATGTAAGATTTTGTTTATTATTCTGTATTATTATTAAACAATATTCTACAAAATAGTTCTCTCAAGAATTTCTGTAAGCAGGAGTGTTGGCTGTTTAGTACAATTTGTTGTACTCACCTTTATTATCAATGTGTCAAGTAAAGTTTAATTCTTTCATAAAAAAAGAGACAAGATGATGAGTAGGGAGCTGCTTTCACTTTGACTTGAGCTTCCTCACAAAAATTAGGACGACATAAGTAGTCTAAACATTATATCCTATTTTTCTACTGGGAACATCACCTGATAATATTTTATCAATTAAAGCTCCTGATCAGTGTGTCTCTTTGGTCAGTTTGACAGTGAATTTTGTCTTACCTTTGACGTTAAACCCATGAAAAGCCTCACCAACTCCTCCATTATCTTATACTGCTTTCTTCTTTGTATATCCAGCTCTGTTTAAGTTTTCTCAGGCAGTTTGAGTTGATCCTTACTCTCAGTTAATCTCCAACTTACTAGTAATAAAATCTTATTGTGAGACATTCAATCATTCACCTACTCTTTCATGCATTACAAAAATATCCATTTACCATATAGTACATCTCCGGCATTATACAAAGCAGTTTTTTTTTTTAGCCAATAAATCCACGGTCTGTGAAATGCTAAGATATATTTTTATTTAGTAGTGTTATTGTGCAGCCTAGGCATTTCAGTAGTTTCCTAGTCTTGACTAAATTCACCTGCATACAACCTTATACTCCATATGTGTACCAAAAATCCTGGTCTGCCAAGACGGCACGTTCACTTAAACAAAAAAAATATGGGAATCTATTTAGCTATACACAACAGGGACAGCAGAGTTTCATCTAAAAGCCAGACTGGATCAATCTTGTTAAGTCTTCTCTGTGAACATCTGTCTTATCTATAATTTAAAATGAAAATGCTCACTAAATGCCTACTGTGCTCAGGCAAGCCACATACAGCACAGAAGTGGACCAAGTAGAATATAATAATGGATGGTGGCAAATTGGAAAATTCACGCCCAATTTAAAGGGAACAGCAGCTACCTAACTGCAAATTGTTGTCTTGTAGAAATATGGGACCAGCATGGTCAGATTTGTTTTTTGAACACCAAAATTTAACACATAACTTCCCAATTTTTAATGTGCAGATATAATTCAAATAAAGTATACATACTTGTAGTATTTTTTACATAAAAATAACTTTCATTTGAATAATTGACTAAAATAAATTAAAAATTGATCTACTAAAAATTGATTAAAAATTGATCTATCATCTTTGTTATCAAATAACATAAAAATATGTCAATACTTTAAGCTAATTTGACTAAGAATATTTTAAAAATAAGATAGTGACTAATTTCTCTGTCTACGTAAAATGAACACAAAACTTCTGTATGTCAGAAAATCATAAAAGAATTAAATGGTAAACTTCAAAGCAGAAAGAATACTCGCCAGTGATAACTGACTCTCATAAACCACCAGTGAGACTACTGATTGCTTCCACCTTTCTAAGAAACTATTCGACAATATGTACCAAGAAGTATAAAAATAATATAGGCTTTGACTTAGTGAAACAACTTCTAAGAATTTATACTAACGAAATTGTTCGATATAGTTTCATATATGATTAAAATTTTAGTTAAATGGGTGATTATTCTAGAATATTTATTACACCACATAAATTATATCTTATGTTATTTATTACATCAAATACTGGAAATAGGGAAATAGACTAATGTTCAGCATTAAAAATAATAAATAATCATAACCAGTTTAATAGAAATACTTTTATACTCTTCATAACATGATGGTTTTCAATACTTTTTAAGATGTAAGGCAAATGCTGATGTTTAACTTGAGTTTTTTTTTTAATATCATATAAAATCACCTATAATCTACCACTGGTTTAGAATGACTGCTTACAGATTAGAATAAACCTGTCAGGAATGTTCCTGAATGCCTCTGAGCTGAGCACATAATTATGTAGATATTACCTCCTTTGTTTTTCCTTTCTTCCTTTCTTCATCCTTGTCTGTTTCTCATTATACACTAAGCAATGTATCATGGATATATTCATGGTTCATTACATATTTTAGTGTAATTTTAAATGAGTATGCAATATTTCTTTGTATAACAAACACAAACATAAGCATCTATTCCCTTATTGATTGTTTCTTAGGTCATCTACAGCTTTTTTTTTGTTGTTGATGATCTTCCTGTCATAGACAATGCTATAATCAACAGGCTAGTAAGTAGACCTGTATAAACTCCAGCAAATTTTTCTGTAATGTTTCCTAGTTGAGAGGTTACTGGACAAAAAGCATACACATATTAAATTCTAATAGATATTCTTAGATCTGTAAAGTTAGTACCAAGTTAAATTTCTACAAGTAGTGTACCATAGTATGTGTTTTCCCCTGTACTAAATATGAGCAAAGTATTTTAAGTTATCCAAATCTGATAGTCAAAATAGACCTCATTACTGTAACTGTATTATCTTGACTACTAGTGAGGTTTAAACACCTTTTTTTCCTTTTTTACAGTAACTTGCATCTTAAATGAATTTTCTTTCTTCTTTTTCTTTTCATTTTTTTTTCTTCTGTCTCCCAGGCTGGAGTGCAGTGGTGCCATTGGCTCCCTGCAGCCTCAACCTCCTAGGCTCAAGTGATTTTCCCATCTCAGCTTCCCAAGTAGCTGGGAATACTGGTATGCACCACTATGTCTGGCTAATTTTTGTATTTTTTTTTTATAGAGAAGAGGTTTCATCATGTTGCCCAGGCTCATAGTGAACTCTCAGGCTCAAGCTTTCTGCCCACCCTGGACTCCCAAAGTGCTGAGATTACAGGCATGAGCCATAGTGCCCAATTTGAATTATCTATTTACATTCTATGTTTATTTTTATTGTAATATTTGTTTATTACATAATTTCATGCAAAGTTTTAATCAAGTCACAAAATAATGTAAAGGATTCACATGATAAGAACCCATTTTCATCCGTAAACCTCCTGTAACTCAAAGCTTATTTTTATACCAGTTATTTGACTCCAGCATCACTCATACAGCATTTCTATACGTCTTGATAAATCCACAGGTTTTCTACTTTTTTTGACCTAAATTGTGATGAAGCAGGTGATAATCAGAGGCTTGCCTGCTATATTGTGAAAATCCCTCTGTGCTTGTAATAAAGGCATCATCTCTACAACACCTAAGGTAGGTGTCAAGAGTGGATAAATGAAACTCTTTTATAAATGGAAAATACCGTATTACACTAAATATTTGTGTGAATTACTCATTTCTTTATTTTAATATAAAGTATACATTACGGCTACTAGAAAAAGAATTTTTTGTTTGTTTTCAAAGATAAAAAAAAAGCAATACAGCTTTTGAAATTAATAGACAGGAGGAAAAAAATAACATATCCCAAATAGAATTGGGTAGTATAGAGGGGGATATTGTAGCCAAGGTAGGCTGCGGAGTTTTGCTGTTCATTTTATCTGCTCTTTGATATGGATTTGTGGGCTCTTAGGGCCATCAGCTATACTACGGAAAGGTCCTCTTTGTTGCTCCTCTATTTACTTCTTGTTTCCAGTCCATCAGCACATTTTTTATTGAGTTCCTATTTTTTTAAAGGCAAGACTCTATGGAAAAGGCAAAGAATTATAGGAATTATAATCTCCCCTTTAAAAGCTCAGAGTCTGTGTGGGAATGGAAGGACTATAATGTTTAAAGATAATTAAGATAATTTACTAAGACATATTTCAACAATAAACGTTGAAGATTTTGTTTTCATTTTGTTCCTTATTTGTTTACGTGTTTTTACCTGGAATAAAATATGAATGTTTTAGTGCCCATAGATAAGAGAGGCCATAGGCCAGTGAATAACATAATATGCATGGCTATAATGTGGTTGTAGGTATAGAGTGTACATAGAAAAAATAAGAAGCAATAAACAAATTTTGAAAGACTCGGAAACAAATTTGTTACTGAAACTATTTGATGAAGACTAAGCTATTGAAATGTCAATAATTGATTTAACATATATCATTTAGCATTGGGATCTTTAATTGCAGGTAGCCAAATATTCAATTGGGAAATTGTTGTTTCCAAAAACGAAATGGGAAATTATCGTTTATGAGATTGAACACAGAGACCTTTCATGACCCAGACATGGCTGGATTCAGAGGATCAAAGATTGGTACAAACTATGACTTTTCTCCATCTCTTGGTTCTGTCTGCCCGTTTTGGCTCTAGTCAGAGAAGCATGCCCCATTGTGGTGCAAAGAAAGCTATGGAAGTTTCAGCCTCCTATCATTCTGGGTTTTAGTATATATGGACGATACCTTTTAAAAATAAAGTTGAAAACAAAGTCCCAATTCAATGCTTCAAATCAAGGAATGTGCTTATCTCTGAGCCAACCTCTGTTGATGGGCAAATAGAATGCACTGAATGGCTGAAGCCTGAGTCAAATATGTGCCCCTGAAATAGGGGATTTAACCAGCTCCACCAAAACAAGCAAATTGAAAGTGGGATTTGCCACTCCTGAAAGGAAAATTAAAAAAAACAAAATGGCTTATGGATGATCTACAAGCAGTAGGCTTGATGTTATAAAGCAAGATAAATATCAATTGGGGATTGTGGGGCTTCATCTTTAACACTTATAGTTCACATAGTTGTATGTTTTGTATGAACATGTAAATAGAATGTTAACAGAGTGGCCAACATATCTAAATGTTTAAAAAAGAGAACTTCAGTGTTAGGTGGAGTGCTGGGAAATAAGCACACATGTGAAGTGTTAAAAAAAATCAGTAGGCAAATTTGGGGGCGGTGGCTTATGCCTGTAATCCCAGTATTTCAGGTGTCCAAGGTGGGTGGATCAGGAGGTCAAGATCAGCCTGATCAACATGTTTTAAAACCCCATCTCTACTGAAAATACAACCACCACAAAAAAATTAGCTGAATATGGTGGCATGTGCCTGTAATCCCAGCTACTCAGGTGGCTGAGGCAGGAGAATCGCTTGAACCCAGGAGGCGGAGGTTGCAGTGAGCCAAGATCATGCCACTGCATTCCAGCCTGGGCGACAGAGGGAAACTCTGTCTCAAAAAAAAAAAAAAATCAGTAGGCAGATTTAACAGTAAATATCAACACTTTTACAACTGCTTCACCATATCACCCACATTTGTAACTTGAAATTCATTATAAGGGAAAAATTTGTCAAGCAAAAATGAATATATATGTTTACTGCACATATTTAATATCAACATAAGAAAAATACAAAATGACGAATAATAAAGAATAAATTAACCCACATAGTAAAATACTTTGGAAGCACTGAATATTATAATTAGTTTTGTGGGGTTTGTTTGTTTTTTTGTTTGTTTGTTTGTTTGTTTGTTTGTTTGTTTTGTTTTGAGACAGAGTCTCCTACTGTCATCCAGACTCAAGTGCAATGGCATGATTTTGGCTCACTGCAAACTCCGCCTCCTGGATTCAAGTGATTCTCTTGCCTCAGCCTCCCAAGGAATTGGTATTACAGGCATGCACCAGCATGCCTGGCTAGTTTTTGTATTTTTTTAGTAGAGATGGGATTTTACCATGTTGGCCAGGCTGATCTTGAACTTCTGTCCTCAGGAGATCTACCCACCTCGGCCTCCCAAAGCTGGGATTACAGGTGAATAATATAATGAGTTTTTATAAAATAAACTGTTGCACAAAAAATGCAAGTTAAAAAATAGTGTATGCAATATGATCATATTTACATATATGAATTCTTAGAGAAAGTTTGGAAGGACATATACTAAGATATTTAAAAATTAATTATGTCTATGTTATGGGGTTAGAGGCAATTATTCTTTTTGCTTAGCTGCATTTTCTATTTTGTAAAATAAAACATTTGTAGTTTAAAAATGAATAACAATGGAGGGAAAGAAAAATTTATTTTCCATTTCAAAGTAAAGGACAATATCAGTGACATAAAAAATAAATGTGTTAGCATAATTGGAGTAATTTAGCTTTGTTTTTTAAAAATACATGCACAATATGGCACATCAGTCATAAAAAGAAAAAGTAGTGACCTGTGTGTGTATGCTTGTATATGTATGTGAATACACATATATTTACATATACATTGTGTGTATATCACTCTCCCCTCATTTTTTTTCAGATTTTACATTATAGTTAGTGTTAACTAAATGCCAGCTTTTTTTCCCAATTACAAAGCCACTGAATTACATAAAAAGTATAAAATGGAGCATAGTTGTTGTGCTTCAGAATATACATGAGCCAAAGGAACTTGTAGTTTTGGAGTAAGAAGAGAATTACAGTTCCAGCCTCACCCTTTATCACACATCACTCATTTTGAAATATAACAATTGAAGAAAGCAAAATAAGACTCTGAAAGATTTATTGGAAGATATTGCCAATATCTTGCATAATAAAACCTACTATGTTTCCAAATGTTTATGATAACTGACATAAAAATAAATACAACTATCTAAATCCAAATAACTTTTGATTTAAAAGGAAAATATAACTTTAAGAGGTGCATGAGGAAATCACAGAATGTCAAATCTGGAATGTCTTAGTGATCATTTAGTTTAAATCTTATATTTTGTAAATACAACAAGCTGGATACCATGATGCAAAATGACTCACCTGAAGACCTGCGGCTCATTGAGGGAAAAATCAAGATCAGATTGCCTGACTCACAGTCCTTTGCTTTTGTTGTTAAGCTACACCGCTAAAGCAACCACCAATGAGCTCAGTATTCCCCGTATTTTTCTCCCTTGTGGGTCTGGAGAAACAATGATTTGGCTTGTGCTGTCAATTAATAGATACAGCTTTTGAGTCACGCAAACTACTTTTTTCATAGTTTATTAACTATGTAACTTCAGATACATTAGTTAAGCTCTCTGAGCCTCACTTTCCTTGTGTTTTAAATGTTTAATATCTCCATAAAAGTATTGTGAAACCTTTATGTTTTGGAGATCACATGTTTGAAGACCTAGTATATACTAGGTTCTAAGCAGATGGCCTATTTCCAGTCAACCAGACTATCTTACACAGGAGTAAAACTGATCAACCTGTTAGCTTCTTCAGAATACTAATAAGGTAATTGCCTTCAGTATTCTTCTTCAGATGGCCCTTAAATTTTGTCTAGGATTAAAATTAAGATGCTGATTCTTAATTCTCCATTTACTGAATTTAGCCACCTCCTTTATTTTATTTAAGAAAATCTGATTTTTTATTACAATGGGAAGGAAGATTTCACATTGGACAATTTGAAAACGAGATAACATAGATATTCTGTCAACCATGTTTTTGTCTAAATTTCCAGAATATGCATTTCATCTTTTTCACTCTAGAAGATAATGTACATGGGCATTTCTTTTATTAGGATTTATTAGGTTTCATAATCTTTTTTTTTTTTTTTTTGAGACGGTCTCACTCTGTCCCCCAGGCTGGACTGTGGTGGTGCAATCTCAGCTCACCACGACCTCACCTCCAGGATACAAGTGATACTGTTGCCTCAGCCTCCCATGCAGCTGGGACTATAGGCACCTGCCATTATGTTCAGCTAGTTTTTGCATTTTTGGTAGAGACAATGTTTCACCATGTTAGCCAGATGAGCCTGGAACTCCTGATCTCAAGTAATCTGCCCACCTTGGCCTTTCAAAATGCTGGAATTACAGATGTGAGCCGCCATGCCCGGTCAGGTTTCCTAATCATTTTAATAAGCTTAATTTTTATTTGCTTCAAGATGGTTTATCTACAGTGTATGTTTTACTGTCTTTATTTAAAAAACATATAAAATAATAGTAACATTCTACATATAGAGGTGATTATTATTAATATCTGGGAAGACATATTGATACTATTTCTTGAGATGAAGCTATTTTAAGATCTCCTTTTGAGTAGTAAAAGTTTAGTATATAACTGTAGTAACATCTCTCAGGCTCTAACCACCACCTCAAGGATGTATATCCCATTAGAATCCAGGAAATTTAAAACAACCTTAGAGATACCTTAAATGTATAATGCTGAAAGCAAAATGCATTTTCAGCAGTCCAAGGAATCATAATTAACTTCCATCATCAGGGTTTGCAAAAACCACCAGAATAACCCTTTAGCACCCAGAGTACCCATTTGGCATAGAGAGGAAAGTATTAAATGGGAAGAAAAAAAGCTGTGGGTTCCATTGTGAATAGATCATTCTAGGAAGTGCTTAGATGGGAAATACTGAGTAGAAGTTACCAGGAAACAGATTTCAGCCTGTAAAATGAAGAACATTTAAATATTCAGAACTTTTTAGAGCTGCCAAGGAAATGGTAAATTCTTTGGCACACAGCTCTTCATGAAAAGATTGGTATATTTAAACATGCTCCATCATTTCCCTAAAATATAAAAAATTTTCTTATTCAATTTATTTTAAGGAAAAAAACGACAAAATATGGTATTAAAAGTGATCCTTAGATTGCAAGAACTTTGAAATCCTCTTACTATGATATTTAAAGTAATTTGAAACATTAAAATATAATACTGTTTAACATGTTTTTAAAAAATCAGCTATTGATTTAGTACTTAAAATAAGTACCTTTAAGTTTGACTGTGCAATGATCTTTAAAAATCACGATTTTTGTAGACATTAACCTGATGCTGTGTTAAAATAACAGTTACATTCTAAAATTAAATCTATTAAAGAAATTATAAGATTTTAACTAATTTCCTAGGTTTATTAAACTGCTTTCTTAATTTTAACTAATGATATTAGCCTTAACTGATTTCTTAAATTAGTGGCAAGCCCAATAAATCTAATTCCAGTCTTTATGTATATCTTTCTGTGTTGAGCACATACATGCATGCACGTGTGTTTTGCAGTTGGATATTGAATAAATATAAGAAATCCTCAATAGATATCACTGGATTTAGAGATGGAAAAAGTAATAAAACAGAATCGTCATGCATACGTATTTAACTGTTATTTCTAGAGAGAGTCTGTCAATTAAAATAATGGTTTAAAAGTTGTAAAATAATAAAAGCAATAATTAAATTGATACCTATTTGTTCAAATCTTCACATGTGTTGCTTATAAGACATATTTCTTGTTTCTTATTATTAAATAAAGAGGTGAGGAGTCAGGAGTGGATTTTGAAAGGAAATTAACTTTCCTGTAAGATAGCGTACTGAGAGCTTAGATCAAGTAGTTGTAGTGCTCGAAATGTTTAAACTTGCATGATTAATGTTAAGTTATCTGGGCTTCAATATCATCATTTTTAAAACAAGTACCTTCAACCTTCAAATGAAATTATAAGCTAACAACAAACATAAAAAAAAGCAAAACAACTGAAAATCTTACAATGAACACAAAAGTCTATTATATTTTTTGTACCAATTCAACATATACTATATGTGTCACAACCAAACAGCAAAAAGGCATCCTGTATTTATTATGTCAATTTAATTCTTCCCGCGTGTCTGGTGTCTTGGTGCTGAGGATGCTGTGATTTTAAAAAGATACCAACAAAAAACGAATGACAATGAGAACAGCCAGCTTCTTGACCTTATAGAGCTTTCCTTTATTGAGTTCCCTGACTTAATTTTATTTATTTATTTATTTATTTTTGAGACTGAGTTTAGCTTTTGTTGCCCTGGCTGGAGTGCAATGGCGTGATCTTGGCTTACCACAACCTCTGCCTCCCAGGTTCAAGCAACTCTCCTGCCTCCGCCTCCCAAGTAACTGGGATTACAGGCATGTGCCACCACAGCTGGCTAATTCTGTATTTTTACTAGATACCATGTTGGTCAGGCTGGTCTTAAAACCCTGACCTCTGGTGATCTGCCTGCCTTGGCCTCCCAAAGTGCTGGCATTACAGGCATGAGCCACTGCGCCTGGACCCCTGACTTAATTTTATAGTGGCTTTTTCCCAAAGATAAATAACTGGATATCAATGTTTTAACTAATACATGCAATCTCTCTCCTTGAAAAACATTGTAGTTTGAAATGTGTGCATTAAATCTATTTTTAACTTGATCTAAATATATATTCAAATCATATGAATTCATGGTCTTTATGCTCACAAAAGTTATTTTTACACCTGGAAATATAGTTATTCTATATTGCAGTAGAAAATTTTAATAATGTTCAACGATGAATAAGACCTTCTTGGGTTCACGACTCTGCAATGTGACCTTGCTGATACAACCGAAATGGAGTGAATTCTATTTCTTCACCTTCTTCTTCCTAAGATGATCTCGATTCTTCCTTCAGTGAATAGAATGCAACAGATGTGATGTTGTGTGAGTTCTGGAGTTTATTCACAAGAAGGCTTGGAGCTTTTCCTCTCTACATCATAGAACCCCAAGGCTACCTTGTTGGAATGAAGTTCAACCAAGCCTATGTGAGGCTGACAGGAAAATAAAAATTCCCCAGCTGAGAAATGGCACCAACTTCCATGCATGTGGACCATCCAGCCCAGGCCCGCTTCAGCTGAGTGCAGTCCCATGGTGAGCCCAGGCAAAACCAAAAGAGGAGTTACTCAATCAATCCAAGGATTTGGTTGAAATAGTAAATTATCATTGATTTAAGCCACCAAAACTTTGAGTGACTAGTTTTGTAGCATTAGATTACTGATACATTTCCTTATTTTACTAGATCATATAACAGGGCGCAAGAAGTTGCAGTCTTTGAAAATCAATCCAGAATTTATTGATTTTTTTAGAATGACACTATAAACATGTAACTCTACGGAGATGCACAATGGCAAAAGTGAAAAAGACGCTATCCATCAGCAAAATGGAATGTGAACAGTTTTATGACTTGTTGAAAGTATATGTTTAGTTGGTATACTTGAATGAATAAAACATATAATGAAGTATTCCATTATCTAACACAATTGTGCAGGATGTCTACAAAAAAAGTATATTTGAAGAGTGAAGGCAATTATCCTTTTAAAACAGATAGTTCAAAACCTCCTTAATTAAGGAAAGAGAAGAGGCTTAGAATGAGCCAAGATTTCAATCAGAGTATATCGAATTAATCCTCTAATTCTTTGACAACTGGAATGTAAAGACTTAGGTTAAATCAGAGGCCTCCATACTGATAGATTTTATAACCCCCCTTTTAGAAGATTTTAGGTCCTTAGATGATTGAATACAAAAAATGTGGATTCCTATTTTATTGTTTTCCATGCATTATACAAAACTATTAATATTTAATCAATGTTTTACAGGTACATTGACTCTTACAATTTACTTCTTTCTAAAGCAAGTGTTCTCTTCCCAGGACATTAACAGAACATGATAGAATGACTTTCACTTTCAATTTTCTAAACATTTTGATGGCTGCTCTATGGAAGCATTTATTAGACTGAATATTTTTAGGGTCCAGATGCAATGTCATTTATCACTGTGTTCCTTAGGGCCAACACTTTGCAGTTCTATACAAGGTAGTTTTTCAATAAATGTTGGCCTGTTGAATGAATGATTATAAGACAGTAGTTAAATCTAAATATCTGTAATTCAGATTCTTGGTAGCTATATGATTCTGGACTAAAGTGATCTGTCCTCTCCTATGTCTTTTCCATAGCATAACAAAAAAAAAAAAATGTTGACACCCACAGTTTGCCTAGGTAAAGTCTAATGTATTACATGATTGCCTTTGTGTAAAAATAATTGAAGAAAAAGTTACTTTCAAAATACATGTGCTCATTATGTTTATCAAAATTTTGACATACAAATATATTATCAAAGGGGAATCAGTAGAAAAATGGCAGAAAATTGTGTTTAAATTTATAACACTTACAATTGCAGTGGGAAAATTTTTGCAAAAAGTCTGGAACGGATTAAAAAGAAGCCAGATATTTTTCCACTACTGTGGCAGTTTCCATGGCCATGCTCACTGTCTCAGGGTTACTGAGCTGTTATTCCTCCTTTGCATGGTCCATGTACCTAACTCCTTTGTCTTCAGGATCAGAGAACACAGAACAGAGAGAAAGAAAAACTTTACATTACCCATTATCTTCCACTGTTCTTTGACTTTGAAATGATTTCTCCTCTGGATAAGTTTAAAAATTTTTTTCAGAGTATATTGATTTTCAAAAGTACTTTGTGGTTTCCTTGTAGAAAATGCAGTTAGTACTAATAGCATGCTTAAACTTTGCCTCTAATGTTACAGAAACAGACCATTTTTCCAGAAACAAAGACAAATATTTTTATTTTAGAATAGGCTCTCTTTTTTTCCCACGTTTATTTTTGGAGGCCTACCACTTTTTACATTTTATTATTTAAAATAAAGTACTCTATAGAATGAAAAACTAAAAATAAAAAAAGAATGGTAATAGTAAAAATGAAAGTATAATTGATAATTGTAACAAAATATATAAAAATTATCTTTAAGTTTTTGGAAACGGGCTAGTTGAAATATGCATTGAAAAGTCTTCAAGGCTGGATGCGGTGGCTCATGCCAGTAATCCCAGCATTTTGGGAGGCTGAGGCAGGTGGATCACTTGAGGTGAGGAGTTTGAGATCAGCCTGATCAACCTGGCAAAACCCCAACTCTACTAAAAATACAAAAAAATTAGCTGGATGTGGTGGCACATGCCTGTAATCTGAGCTACCCTGGAGGATGAGGCAGGAGAATAGCTTGAATCTGGGAGTTGGAGGTTGCAGTGAGCCTGGACTGCACCATTGTACTCCTACCTGGGCAACAAAGAGCAAAATTCCACCTCAAAAAGAAAA
This sequence comes from Saguinus oedipus, assembly GCA_031835075.1. NCBI lineage: Eukaryota > Metazoa > Chordata > Mammalia > Primates > Cebidae > Saguinus > Saguinus oedipus. The sequence continues at coordinate 147,746,474 of CM063170.1, forward strand.
AGAAAAAGTCTTGAATTATTGTATCGACTTTACCAATTTATATTATTGCCAAATATCTAAAATATTTGTGTTATTAAATATTTTAGTAAAATTAAAATATATAGCAGCCAAATAATAGACATGATTGAGTCTGCTGTTATATGATTAATTTTGTTTTTTGTTAGATACAGCATTTTTCATATAAGAAATCTCAGCACCAGGTATTGAAACATATAAGGCAAAGCAAAGGCAGTTTGAATTGCCATTTTCTGGAGTAATGCTCTCCAAGATTCCTTAGTATGATGCTATACCCGATCACACAGCATGTACTCCTTAATTGAACTGACTGCAGAAGAAATACAGAGGTATAATTATGGTTGTTCCTTCTACTTCTTTTCCTGGGTAATTCTTTCTTAAAGTAATTAGATGGACTGAGCAAGATTGGTTTGCTTGTGGAGGGGGGAAGTCTGATTGGGGGAACCAAAGCTCAATCTAGGTAATAAAGGTGTCTGTAATGGGGACAGCATGCTTGCATTGAAGTCTTTCAGAAAAAGAAAAAGTTCTTTGTACTGTACTTATAACTCTTCTATAAGTTTGAGACTGTTTAAAAAGGAAGAAATAATATTGCAAAGAAATTTGTGCTTGCTTAAAACAGTATAATAAAAACCAATCTGATTTTAAAATTTCAAGTGATTACCTGGTTTGTAGATTGGATATACCCAATAACACTTCTCATCAAAGTGATTTTTTTCAAAGTCTGTTATAAATTCTTGTCTAGATTCTGTGAAGATGACAGAAATCATTATTGATTGTGGATTTTTCTGTATCCTTGTGTAGTAAAACTGGTAAACAGTTCGAATAAATAACTACTGAACACCATACACTATTAACTTTCAATATGTAAAACACAACTCGGAAGGCTTATTGGGGCACAATCTTTTGGAAGAAAATTCTAATCATAACCTTTGGCTTAGAAGTTTATTTCTTTTACATAGTCTGATTTTCTCTAAAAGTCACTTTGTGTTTTGTATGCAGAAATAAAACAGAAAAATTAAAGACTTAGGAAATGGCTTAAAGTAGATTCTTGTGGTATGAATTGATGGTCTTTAGTGAAATGAATTACAAAAATGGGCATTTAGCATGGATAATCTTGTCTTGACTTTGAAGTATTATAGAAACAAAAGCATAATACTTCTATATCAGCATTTATTTGAGAGGATGTTATCCTCACAAGTAAATTCAACTCTATAATCTTTCTAAAAATGAGGCAGCTTCATAGGAATCTGACCACTTACACTTTTGTTATGAACCTACTTACGGATTTTATGTTTTTCAGAGTTAAAATGGTTTTATGTATAATAGTAATTGGTAGCAAGTTTATTAACTTATTTTTCAAAAGTGCTTTTAGGTTTATTATTTGCTCAAATAAATTAACCTGAGAGTAAAAATAGATGAATTAAAATTTGTGCAAAACATGTAATCGATACTATGGATTTGAATAGCATTCATATATGTGAGCGGAGTGTGGGAAGTTTGAAGGTGTTTTTTTTTTTTCATTTTCTGTTATTCCTTGCTTAGTAAGGTATGTTAGTGTTTTGTTTGTTTGTTTTAGCAAATATTAAATGCCTGTTCTCCACATTTACATAAGAGAGTACATTTTTTTTTATCCCAAAGATGCTGGGCTTGGCTATACAATCCCCCTTCCCCTTCCCCTTCTCCTTCCCCTTCCCCTTCCCTTTCCTTCCTTCTTTCCTGTTAGGAAACTGTGGTCTTGCCCTGTCACCCAGGTTGTGTGGCACCATCACAGCTCACTGCAGCCTAGATCTTCCACACTCAAGTGATCCTCCTACCTCAGCCTCCCAAGTAACCAGGACTACAGTCATGAACCACCATGCCTGGCTAATTTCTTTTATTTGTAGAGATGAGCTCTCACTATGTTGCCTGGAACTCCTGGACTCAAGCAGTGTTCTCACATTGGCCTCATAAAACTTAGGATTATGGCGTGAGCTGCCGTGCCTGTCCACAACTTTCTTTCATTAGTAGAATGTTAGTGGATGTGATGCAAGTAACGGTTTGAAAAGTGTGAGATTGGGCTTGCTCTCTTGTGATTCTACCTTCTGCCATAAGAAGATGCCTCAGACAACTTATAGCCTGAGGAAGATGAGAGGCTTGTAAAGCATGTCTCAACCTGACCTGAAGCTTAGACCTAAGACCAACAAACCCAGCCTACATAGGCTGAACCCCAGCCAGTTAGCATATGTGGGAGCTAGAAATAAATGTGTGTTGTTTTGAACCAGTGAGATTTTACAATTTCTTATGACACACTGTGGTAGGCAGCATATGGCCCACCAAAGTGGTTCATATCCAAATCCCCGGAACCTGTGAATGTTACATTTCATAGCAAATGGGAGTTAAGACTTGTAGATGGAATTAAGATTACTAATTATTTAACCTTAAAATAGGGAGATTAACCCGGATTTTCCAGTTGAGCCAAATATAATCACAAGGGCACTTAAAAAAAAAAAAAGAAAGATTTGATTATTGAGAACCAGAGGGATGGCAGCTTGAGAAAGATTCAGCCTGCTGTTCCTGGATTTTAATATGTAGAGAGACAGTCATGAGCCAAGGAGGGTGGGCAGTCTCTGGGAGAAGGAAACAAATTATCCTCAGGAGCTTCCAGAAGGAATTGAGCCCTAACAACACCTTGATTGTAGCCCAGTGATACCTATTTTAAACTTCTGACCTTTAGAGCTACAGGACAATAAATTTCTGTTGTTTTAAGCCATTAAGTTAGAAGTAATTTGTTATAGCAAAAATATGAAACATTATAAAATGCACAGAAACAGCTAGTACAAAATCAGCACTGATGTGATACCACGAAAGTATTTGGGGATGGGTGGTCAGTGAGAAAATAGTTACAGGAGCCTGGAAAAATTTTAAGGAAACTTTTATAGGTGCTGGAAAGACGGTAAACTGTATACAATGGTGTACATTCCATAGCTTTTGTGATAGAAAGACAGGAAATATACCTAATGAATTTTAGAGCAATATGAAGATATTTCAAGTCAAAATGTTGAAAGTATGAGCTGGTCATTGTTAATTATGCGATTACAAAAAAGAGACAAAATCGGAAAAAGAAAGGTCACTTTGCAAATAGAATTAAGAAGGACTATAGACACCACAAATCTCAAACTTGCATGATTAGAACATATGTGCTATTTCCTACAATATCGGGGTGCACTTCACCCATTACAGCACAGTCTTGGAAAAAAGGACCAACTACAGGATGCTACCAGTAAGGCCTTAGGGTAAATACGAAGTCAAGGCTGTGGTTGCAGTAACTTTGTTTAAATTTCTAAAAATACTAAGATCATATCTAGTTAATCTTTTAAGCTGGCAAAAAGGCTAAAATGAATAATGTTATGGCCACTGAGAAGGCTGATGTGGTCAAAGTATCTGTAAATAAGTCAATAGAGATAGGCGTTTATAAAGATCACTTTTATGTGTCAACTTGGCTAATCCATGGGATCAAAATGTTTGATCAAATATTATTCTGAATGTTTCTGTGAAGGTTTTTTTTTTTTTTTTTTTGAGACGGAGTTTCGCTCTTGTTACCCAGTCTGGAGTGCAATGGCGCGATCTTGGCTCACCGCAACTTCAGCCTCCTGGGTTCAGGAAATTCTCCTGCCTCAGCCTCCTGAGTAGCTGGGATTACAAGCACGCGCCACCGGGCCCAGCTAAATTTTTTTTTTTTTTTTTTTTGTATTTTTAGTAGAGACGGGGTTTCACCATGTTGACCAGGATGGTCTCTATCTCTTGACCTCGTGATCCACCCGCCTTGGCCTCCCAAAGTGCTGGAATTACAGGCTTGAGCCACCATGCCCGCCCTTTGTGAAGGTTTTTTAAAAATGAGAGTAACACTTAAACCTGTGAACTTAGAGTAAAACAAATTACACCCCATAACATGGGTGGTTCTCATCAAATCAGTTGAGGGCATCCTATAATAAAGTTGACCTCCTCTAAGCAAGAAAGAATTCTGCTGGCCGACTGCCTGTGAACTTGAATTGCAACTCTTTCTTGGGTCTCCTCCCTGCTGTCCCACTCTGCAGATTTTGGGCTTACCCAGCTTCCACAATCATGTGAACCAGTTTTTAAAAATAATTTTTCCCCCATCCCACCAGGTTGGTTCTGTTTCTCTAGAAAGGTCTAATACAATACTTCTAGCAAAAACTATTGATGTGGCTTTTGGCAAGTAGATTTGACTAAATCAAATAAACAAATGACGAATCTTGTGGGAGAACTCTAGATATCTATACTATAACCACTTACTTACAGATTAAGAAGTTTTCCTTTGGAGAGAATAAAATATTAGTATTTTGTTTTGAAGGACATCACATATAGTTAATAGTAAACATACCATGTCAAAAATATGGTGAAAGTTCATATGTTTAACTTTCATATGTTGAAAGTTTAGGTGAGACCTCTTAGTCTTATTCTATCAGCTTCTGAAACCCTGGCATTTGGAATTATATACTTTCAAAACAAAATTGGAAAGGTGTTTTTGGCAGAATCTGATCAGAGTAAAATAAAGTATCTAAAGTTCAAAACATGGATCCCCCAAATTAAATGGAAGCCAGGTCATTCTAAAGTGAAGTTTATGGTGCTAAACCACACAGAAAGGCCCTAAATTTTTAAATCAGTTTTAAACTGGCATACTCTTAAATATCTCATAAGGGCCATCCATCCAATGATTGGAATTTGAGATAAAAGCTTCTCTCATGAGGGGTAGAAACCAAGATAGCAAACAGAGAAAAGACAGTTTAAGAAACAAAGAATATGCAGAGAGAGTAAAACTTCTTAAAGAACTATAATTATTATTTTAAAAGATAAAATAACTTATTTTAGCCATAATGAAGAATAAGATGCTATATAAAATAAAGAATAAGAAGTAATTGAATGGCGAAAAAAATGTAATAGTGAAAAGAAGAAAATTGAAACAGAAAAGTTGATTAATAATCTTAGACCATAGAGCGTAAGACCCAAGAAAAAAAAAAGTTTGGAGACAGAGTAAGACAATGAAAGGACTAGCGCAGTTTTCCAATATCTAATTTAAAAAATTGTTGGTACATGATATGTGTATATATTTATTGGTTACATGAAATGTTTTGATACAGGCATGCAATGCATCACAATCACATCAGGGTAAATGGAGTATCCATCACCTCAAGTATTTATCCTTGTGTTTAAAACAATCCAATTATACTCTTAGTTATTTTAAAATGAATAATTACTTTTGCTATAATCCTCCCATTGTGCTATCAAATACTAGGTCTTATTTATTCTTTCTATTTATTGTACCTGTTAACCATTTCCACTCCCCTCTCCCTGACTTCACCCACTGACTACCCTTCCAGGGGCTGAACCATCCTTCTACTCTCTGTCTCTGAGTTCTAACTGTTTTAATTTTTAGCTCCCATAGATAAGTGAGAACATGTGAATGTTTATCTTTCTGTGTTTGGTTACTTGACTTAATATAATGACCTCCAGTTCTATCCATGTTGTTATAAATGGATCTCATTCTTTTTATGGCAGAATAGTACTCCACTACGTCTAAGGACGACATTTTCTTTATCCATTCATCTGCCGATAGATGCTTACTTAGGTTGCTTCCAAATCTTAGCTATTGTATACAGTGGTGCAACAAACATGGGAGCATAGATATCTCTTTGATATACTGGCTTTCTTTCTTCTGTGTATATGTCCAGCAGTGGGATTGCTGGATCATAGGGTACCTCTATTTTTCATTTCTTGAGGGACCTCCAAACTATTCTCCATAGTGGTTGCATTAACTTTTATTCCCATCAAGAGTATATGAGGGTTCCTTTTTCTCCATGTCCTTACCAGCATTTCTTATTGCCTGTCTTTTGGATATAAGCCATTTTAACTGGGGTGAAATGGTATCTCATTGTAGTTTTGATTTGAATTTCTCTAACTATCAATGCCTTTGAGCACCTTTTCATATACCTGTTTGCCTTTTGCATGTAAGCCATTGAGAAATGTTTATTCAAATCTTTTGTCCATTTTCTAATCAGATTATTATATTTTTTTCTATAGAGTTGTTTGAGCTACATGTATATTCTAGTTATTAATCCCTTGTCAGATAGATAGTTTGAAAATATTTTCTTCCATTCTATGGGTTATTTCTTCACTTTATTAATTGTTTTCTTTGCTGTGAAAAAGCTTTTTAACATGATGTATCTCATTTGTCTTTTTTGCTTTGTTTGCCTGTGTCTGTTGGGTATTACTCAAAAAATCATTTCTCAGTCCAATGTCCTAGAAAGTTTTATCAAAGTTTTCTTTTGGTAGTTTTATAGTTTGAAGTCTTAGAGTTAAGTCTTTAATTCATTTTGACTTGATTTTTGTATGTGATGAGAGATAGATGTCAAGTTTCATTCTTCTGCATATGGATATCCAGTTTTCTCAGTACCATTTATTGAAGAGGCTGTCCTTTTCCAATGTGTGTTTTTAGAACTTTTGTCAAAAATGAGTTTACCATAGATGTAAGAATTTATTTCTGGGTTCTTTATTCTGTTCCATTGGTGTGTGTGTTTGATTTTGTGTCAGTACTATGTTGTTTTGTTTCTTATAGTTCTATAGTATAATTTGAAGTCAGGTAATGTGCTCCCTCCAGTTTTGTTCCTTAGAACAGGTTTGGCTATTCTGAGGCTTTTGTGGTTCCATATAAATTTGAGGATTATTTTTTATATCTCTGTGAAGAATGTCATTGCTACTTTGATAGGGATTGCATTAAATCTGTAGATTCCTTTGGGAAGAATTTGCATTTTAACAATATTATTTTTTTAAACCATGAACATTGATTATCTTTCATTTTTTGTGTGTGTGTGTGTCCTCTTCAGTGTCTTGCATCAATGTTGTATAGCTTTCATTCTAGAGAAATTTCACTTCTTTGGTTAAGTCCTAGGTATTTTATTTTATTTGTATCTATTGTAAATGGGATTATTTTATTGATTTTTTTTTTCAGATTGTTCATTGTTGTTGTATAGAAGTACTAATGATTGGTCGGACATGGTGGCTCATGCCTGGAATCCCAGCACTTTGGGAGATCAAGGCAGGTGGATCACTTGAGCCCAAGATTTTGAGACCAGCTTGGGCAACATGATGAAACCCCATCTCTACAAAAAAAAAAAAAAAAAAAAAAAAATTAGCTGGGTGTGATGGCATGTGCCGGTAGTCCCAGCTACTTGGGAGGCTGAGGAGGGAGGATGGCTAGAGCCCAGGAGATGGAGGTTACAGTGAACTGAGATCATGCCACTGCACTTCAGCCTGGATGACAGAGTGGGGCTCTGTGTCAAAAAAAAAAGCTGCTGATTTTTATATGTTGACTTTGTATCCTGCAACTTCACTGAATTTGTTTATCAGTGCTAATGGTTCCTTGGTGGAGTCTTTAGATTTTTCCAAAAATAAAATCATAATTATCTGCAAACAGGAATAATTTAACTTCTTCATTTCCTATTTGGATTCTCTTTATTTCTTTCTCATGTATAATTGCTCTAGCTAGGACTTCCAGTAATATGTGGATTAACAGTGGTGACCAGTGGCCATCCTTGCTGTGTTCCAGATCTTAGAGAAAAGTATTTCAGCTTTTTCTCATTTAGTATACTAGCTGTGAATCTGTAATATATAACTTTTATTATGTTAAGGTATGTTCCTTCTATACCTAGTTTTCTTACTGTTTATTTTCTTTAATTATGGGTGGATGTTTAATTTTATAAATGCTTTTTCAGCATCAATTGAAATGATCATATGGTTTTTGTCCTTCATTCTGTTGATATGATTTATCACATTTATTGATTCACATGTATTCAACCATTCTTGAGTCCCAGAGATAAATCTCACTTCACTATGATGAATCAGACTTTTTAATATGTTGTTGAATTCATTTGATAGTATTTCGTTGAGAATTTTTCATCCATATTCATTAGTGGTATTGGCCTGCAGTTTCCCTTTTTTGATATGTTTTTGGTTGGTTTCGGTACCAGAGTAATATAGGCCTCATAGAAGAATTGGTTTGAAAGTGTGTCATTCTATTCTATTTTTTGAGATAGTTTGCATAGGACTGGCAATACTTCTTTAAATATTTGGTAGAACTTAGCAGTGAAGCCATGGAATCCTTATACATTTTATTACAACTTCAATCTTGTTACTTGTTATTGGTCTGTTTGGTTTTGGATTTCTTCATGGTTCAATGTTAGCAACTTGTATGTGTCTAGGAGTTTGTTCATTTCTAGATTTTCTAATTCATTGGCATATATAATTGCTCATAGTAGCCACTAATGATCTTCAGAATTTCTACAGTATCAGTTGTAAAGACTCCTTTTTCATCTCTGATTTTATTTATTTGGGTCTTCTTTTTTATGTTGTTAGTTAGGTTTATCAATTTTGTTTAACTTTTCTAAAAAAGCCAGCTTTTAGTTTATTGACCCTGAATAACCAGCAGTGATACACAGGTAGATATCACAGGTTTCGGGTGAGACTGAGAGTTGCTGGCTTCAGGAGAAACTCAGTACATTCATAGTAGTGGTGGCTATAGAGGCAGACTCCTACTTGAGAAAAGCAGAAGGAAAAGAACAGGGGACTTTGTCTTGTACCATAGGTATCAGCCATGTCACAGGGGATATATCAAACACCAAGTGGGTGCTTTACCCTGCTATGGCTGAGCTGGTATCTAAGATGCAAGACAAAGTCCTCTCCACTCTTCACTCTCCTATCAAGTGGAAAAAAAGGTGTCTCTTTTGGAGCTGTAAGCTGTGCAGCATGAGATTAATGAAGAGGTGGCACCAGCACTTCCTCAGCCATCCTGGTTGGTGTCTCAATAGGTCACATGCCTGCCCCTTCCCTTCCCCTCAATCCATTGGTTCTAAGCCCAGTTTAGTCCTAGGATTTGCCTAGGATATTCGGTCAATGTGGCCTAGACTGCCTTTCAGTTTATTCAGACTTCAGAGCACTCCAGCTCCAGACAAGGTGGTGAAGCTTGTCAGGACTCAAATTCTGACTGCTGGGATGGATGATTCCCTTCTTGCTAGAGCTGGCTTAAATGCTCTCTCCATGGGCATCATCTGAGTGTGTTCCAGTTTTGTATTCTTCTATGACAAGGCAGCACTAAGTACTATATTCAGTATACTGTCTCACAAGTACGGTACTCACCCTCTTTCAAGTGCACAGATTATCTCTCTATACCACCTGGCCACTGTTGGGGGATGAAAGAGGGGTGGCATTGATGATTCAAAACTGTTTCTACTACTTCTTCAGTGCTTCTATCAATGATATGAACTTACAAACAAGTACTATGAGCACTCACCTGATTTTGGGTTCTAGGTGCTTTTTTTTTTTTTTTTTTGTAGACAGTTGTTAAATTGATGTCCTTGTAGAAGGGACAATTGGTGAAGTCTCTTATTCTACCAATTTGCTTTGTTACTTTTGCCATATCCAAATTTTAAAAATTCCAGAAGGAGAAGATAAGAGACAGTAGAAAATTATTTAAGAAAATTTCCAAATCTTTAGGTCAGCTATTTTCAAATAATTAGTACTCACCAGGGTCTAGGAAATGAAAGAAGTGGAGTCACACCACAACACATCACTGTGGCATTTTATATTATTGGGGTTAAGAGAACTTTCTATAAACTTACAAGAAGAAAATATATTACAGAATTTTATACAGTGACCTGGGAATTAGAAGACATCTAGACTTCTCAACAGAAATAATTTAAACTTAAAAAGAACAGAAAAATGGCTTCAAAATCTGAGGATAAATGATTTTCTACTTAGAATTATATGCCAAGCTAAATTAAAAATAAATGAGAATCTAGAATGAAGATAATTTCTGAATATTCTTGGTTTCAAAGATGTATCTCCCATGAATCATTTTAAATAAAGGTATAAGAAAATATACTTCACTAAAATAAGGGAGTAATCTAAGGAAAAATGTATCCTGATAGTCAAGAAATGATGACTTTAATCTAAGAGAAGTGATGGGAATCTCCAAAATGATAGTGAAGAAGTAACATCAAATAATACCAGTGAAATAAACCTAGAGATCAATTTATTTAAATTGAGTCAAATAAAATGGGTAGGAGATATTTTTTTCAAAAATATAAAAAAAAGAATACTTAATCTATAGAAATATTGGATGGAGATTTATACAACTGGGGGAGGGTTGCAGATTGAATTAATGATAAAAACAAAGAAGACAAAAATGAGGCAATTATTAATCTAAAAAACCAAAATTCATAGGAAAATAATCATGGATTATTATGGGTTCTCTTATGAAAATAATTAAAATAAAATATACACACTGAGTTTCGATTTAGCCAAATGTTTTATATAACTATATTGGGATGATCGAAAAGTAGAAAGTGTTTACATAAAGGCTGTATGAGAAGAGAAGAGGTTGCTTAAAGACAGTGGAAGTCTTATCTTTCCTAGTGGAAATGAATAGATAACCCCTAAACTGATAAATGAAGAAAGTAATAATATAAGAATATTATTTTCCATGGAGAGATCAAATAATACACAAACATATTGGTAAAAGGATTTGAATATGCTGGCCAATGGGAAATGTGGGTGAGAAGGAGTAAATGGTAGTGTGCATGGGATTCCTGTCTTTCATTATGAATGCCATGTAAATATTGTATTCCTCATACTGTTTATACAAATAGCATTGCCAAAAATAAAATTAAGCTATATAAAATAAAATCCTCTCGCTTAAATGCTGTAAAAGAGTAATATGTGCTTCAAGACACACCTAATGATAAGTTTATTGTAAATTCATCTTTATTTTATAAATTTTAATTTTGAAATTTATCCTTTCAAGCCATGTTTATGCACTGCTTAAAGTTGGAAGGCATGAGACTTCTATTGTCAGACAAATTTCTTTCTGTCTTAATTCACATTCACCCTTGTTAAAATCAGCAGTGGCCATAAGCAAATTACAAATTGTTGGGCTTTCCCCTAAGTATGTTTACAATCATTGGTTTTAAATATTATATTCAGTAATCTTACACAGCTTAATATTCATAATAACAAAATAAATTCATTTTCATTTCTTGTAGGCAATGAATAGTGTTATTATAAATTTTAAGCAAGATGGGCTGGAGATATAACTAATGATGGTCAAAACACAAATTTTAATATAAGAAGTCACTTTTTGGGTAAAGCTACAAGTTAACTATAGTTCTAAATCATTTTATTTTGTATTTTATGCAAGAACCAGGATAAAGAGGTAGGAAATACGCATTTTTTTTCCTTTAGAGATGGTGATAAAAATTAAAATAGACTGTTTAATCCAGTAGAAATAATGGTGTACAATGATCATGGGAAAAAGAAAAATATATATTCATAATGGCAGAGAGCAAAGGCTCATTTAAGAAGTAAAGGTCATAGATAAATATGAAATTATCTTTGGGTTTATCTATCAATACACCAGTAAAATATATTCCTAAGGGTTGAGTCTTTCTGTGGAATAGAAAGGGTTTGACAAAAGCATGACGAAGATTGTCACTGGGTGAACTGAAGCCTTGATGTACCTGGATAGATCTGTGAGTGTTGATCAAAAAGTGGGGAATGTGTAAATAATAAAATAGTGTTCCTCAATTTCACAGGATGCTGACAATAGACTTTACAACTTTATACATTTTATACATTATAATAAATGGAAACATCTTATTAACACTTTTTCTGTTTTAAACTTTTATGCAAGTCTACTTTAGATTGTGAAAGTTATATTTATTTTTAAGAGCTCAAATAGGCAAAAATCTAAGCTTTAAATTCTCAGGTATGTTGCACTGAAACCCCACTCCTTTCTGTTGCTTGGATGTCACCTTTAATGCTGATTTATCTCTGACTATCTCTCACTGAAATGAGTATTTTTAATTTATTGTTAGGGATATACGGCAAATTGTCCCAATATTTTCAATTCGCTTACTTTTTCTAGTACAGCGGTTCTTAGACTTGAGGAAGAATTAGAATCACCTGAGACCTTATTAAAACTGTTATTGCTGCTCTGCAATTTCAGTTTCTGATTTAGTAGGTCTGTGTGGAGACTTGAGAATTTACATTTCTAACATGATCTCAGAAGATTCTGATGATGCCAATAGGAGCAACATACATTGAGAACACTGCTATTGATTATGTATAATTTTTTGATAATTCGAAAACTTAACCAATCAGAAACTGTTCACTAAGCATCTCTTAGGCACTGTGTTAGGGACAGAGATTACAGTGTTATTCTAAATTCAGTAGATCTGTGGTGTTAAGGCTTGAAAATTTACATTTACAACATACTCTCAGACAATTCTGATGATGCCAAAAGGAACAACACACATTGAGAACACTGCTGTTGACTGTGTATAATTTGATGTAAGCATGATTGTAAACATACCAGGAAGTCCAACAATTTATAATTTGATTACGACCACTGCTGGTTTTACAAAGGTGAATATAAATCAAATAAGACAAAAATTTGTCTGGAAGTAGAAGTAAAGACATAGCCCTCATGCCTCGCAGCATCAGATTACAGGGATGGAAAAGACAAACTCTATGTGCTTTGGGACTATCGAATCTAGACAAAGCTTTTAACCTAATTTTCCATCATAAGGATAAAATCTTTGACCTTCTAGAGTAGTACTATCCAAAAGAAATAGGATATGAGCCAGAAATATAATTTTAAATATTCTTGTAGCCATATTAAAAAATAAATGAGTAAAATCAATTTTAATAATATATCTTATTTATACAAATATAACTAAAATATCATTTTAACATGTAATCAGTCTAAACACTATTAATGAGATATTTTACAGTCTTTGTTTTCATACTATGGCATAAATTAGGGTGTAATTTGTATCTACCACCCATCTCAATTTGGATTGGTCACATTTCAAGTGCCCAAAAGCCACACATGGTTAATGGCTACCATATTACAGAGCAGAGCTATGGAGAACGAAAAAGCTATCAAAAACCAATCCATGTTTCCAGGGTTTTAGTTGTGACTTCTAGGACAATCTCCATATCCATGTTTTCATGACTGACTTCTCATTAGGGATTCTGTTCTGTATTTCTTGCTGATTATGCTTCTTCTTAGATTTATTTCCATTATCAAATTTGAAACTTCTAAAGTACTTTTTCCCAAACTAAATTTTTGACTTTCCTGTTTTTTTCAGTGCTTTTTCAGGTTAAAAACTCGATGTCATTTTTGATTCCTTGTTTTTCTGATACTTTGCCCTGAGATTCTAAATACTACTCTTATTTTGGATTGGGCCTTTTCAACCAATATTTAGTTTATTCAACCAGCTCCCATCTCTTTTCTGCACTTCATTTACTATTTCTTAAAGCATATTGCATTCTTGGCACTATACTGTGCTGTAGAGATAAAAAGATAAGTAAGATGCAGAATCTGCCCTCAAGAAATCTGCATTCTCTCTTGCTTCACTAACTCATCTTGTTATGACACTAAGGGTGTCATCCTGTGCCTTTCCTGCTCAGAATGCCCAATGTTCAAATATTCCATTGGCTGCAACATACAACTCAAATATGATTCCATTTCCATACATTATCTTTACAGTGCTATATATAACCGTTCTATAGCACACAACCTCTGCTCAAATTGGTTTCTTCCCTGTTCCTGCATTCTAATCTCTATGATTTTGTGCTTGGTGTTCCACATGCCTGATTCTGTGTGTTTTTAATTTATATTTATTATTTTAACTTTTAAAATCTCTGACATTTTTATCTTTGGAAAATGACTACAATTTCCAAGGTGAAGATTGCTTATATTGGAGTGAGTTCAAAATAAGAAGATGTTTACTTGAAATATTGACAAAAGCTGCAAACATTCAGGAAGATTTCTTATTCAAAAAAGTAAATCAACAATAGCAATTATGACAAAAACAAAGCACACTTGGAACAAGTGTCCAATCTTACGAAAATCCTTTGCCAAAGAATGCTGTTTAGTTCATGAAAGAAGGAACCACTTGAAGGAAAACAAAATACTTATTCCCAAAATATTGAGGAGTGTTAAGACATGGAACACACAAGGAAACACTCTGTTGCAGCCCCTATTTGCAGTATGATAGCACATAAATCTTTTCTTCCCAGGGACAGAACTTGCTTATCAGCCCAGAGAAGGCACCAGTCGGCACTGGAGGAAACCGGGAACATATTTTACAATTTTGCTACATTTTCCTGCCGCTTAAAAGACTGAAACAGCAACAGCTCTCTCTTTTGTCTTGTCGTATAGAATGCATGGCTTTTTGTAAAAATGCCATTTAAACAAGGCCCCTACACCACCGCCTTGAGAGAGAAATGCTTTTGTACTAAAGCCTCTCCCTTGGGATTGGTATAGTACATGCTAATAAACTTCTGCTGGTTTTTCTTCTGTTAATTTGATTTTTGTTTTCAGGAGGGTATCTCAACTTAGAACCTAAAAAGAGAGAGAAAAAAAAAAAAGAAAAAAGCTTTCTGGCCTACCACTACTTAATCCTAAGTGACTAATTCTGCCTGGAGTTCATCGATTAGATAAAACATAGCAAGGCATTTTCCCACCAAGGTGTTCCCAAATAAAATATTCTTTCACTAAGTAATATACATTAAAAGGTACTCCTACCTTGGTACATAAACTTTACCTATTTCCTAAAGATGGAATTCTCGGGACTCCTAATACCTGTTAACTTTGTAAGAGATAGTATTACTTACCAATTAACACAAAACCTAATGAGGCATTGTAAATGTAGAGAAATGCATAATCATTCAAACTAAAAATATATAAAGATAATCTAATATTTAAAATTCTTGGGTTGGGAACAATGGCTCACACCTTTAATCCTAGCACTTTGGGAGGCCGAGGTGGATGGATCACCAAAGGTCAGGAGTTTGGGACCAGGCTAGCCAACATGGCAAAACCCCATCTCTACTAAAAATACAAAAATTAACTGGGCGTGGTGACACGTGCCTATAATCCCAGCTACTCAGAAGACTGAGGCAGGAGAATCACTTGAACCTGGGAAGCGGAGGTTGCAGTGAGCTGAGATAGTTCCACTGCACTTCAGCCTGGGTGACAGAAAGAGACTCTGTCTCAAATAAATACATAAATAAATAGTTTTCCTGCCTTCACTTGTTGTGAATTTGCTACTTTCAAATTGACCCAAATAAGTTACATATCCAGGCCCAGAATCAGTGTGGAATTTCACAAAAATAACACTAAAATTTAAGTCACAATTTTAATAAAACAAAAATTATAGAAAGCCCATTCTGATATTTAAGAACAGTATAATCTTAACAGTTAACATATATTTAATTTTCTTCCTGACTTTGACATTTTAAATGGAAATAACTTCTCTACTCACTATAATGCAAAAGTTTGTGTCTTTTATTTTTAATTTTTATTTATTTTTGTAAAAACATGGGTTTCACTATGTTGTGCAGGCTGATTTCAAACTCCCGGCCAGCCTCTAGCGATCTTCCTGCCTCAGTCTCCCAAAGTGCTGGGATTACAAGCATGAGCCAGCAGACCCAGCATACCCAGCCGCCTTTTTTTTGTTTAAGGTAATTAGTTAAGTATGTTTTCCATTTTTGCATTTAAAATAAAATGTGATATATACTTGGCTTATTCCTTTTAATTTTTCTAAAGTGTATTATTCCAATTTAATATTTATTTTAATCTTTATAATATTTACTCTAACTTGAGGAAAATTTTGTCGTATGACATACATGCAGAAAAGTACAAAAAAAGTAAGTGGGCAGCTCACATCTCACAAACTAAACATAACTGTGTAAATAAACAGGGATAAAAACAGGATAAAAAAACAGGGCATCACCAATAGGTCAAGCACTCTTCACCCATCCTCTGGCCAAGACTTCCACTTCTATGTTGAATATGAGTGGTGAAAGTGAAAGTGAGCATTCTTTTCTCGTTCCTGTTCTTAGGGGAATACTTTCAACTTCTCCTCATGCACTATAATGCTTGCTGTGGGATATTCTATATGGTTTTTATTTATTTATGGTGTGTTCTTTCTATGCCTAGTTTATTGAATGTTTTTATCATAAAGAGTTGCTGGATTTTACCAAATGGTTTTTCTGCATCTATTGAGATGATCATATGTTTTTTAAAATTGTGTTTATGCAATGTATTACGTTTATTGACTGTATGTTGAACCATTCCTGCATCACTGGGATGAAATCCACTTGATCATGGTGAATTTTTAAAAAATGTGTTGTTGAATTTGGTTTGCCAGTATTTTGCTGAGATGTTTGCATCTGTATACATCAGGATACTGGTCTGTAGTTTTCTTTTTTGGTTATGTCCCTTCCTGGCTTTAGTATCAGTGTGATACTGTCTTCCTAGAAGGAGTTAGGGAGTATTTTCTCCTTCTCAGTCCTTTGGAATAGTTTTAGTAGAATTGGTACCATTTCTTCTTTGAGTGACTGGTAGAAGTTGCCTGTGGATCTAACTGGCTTTTTTTTGGTTGGTAGTTTTTTTTGTTTTTTTTTTAAATCACTAATTCAATCTTACTGCTTGTTATTGTTCTGTTTAGGACTTCTATTTCTTCCTGATTCAAGCTACTGAGGTTGCATGCTTCCAAAATTTTATTCATTTTTTGTAGATTTTCTAGTTTGTGTTTACAGAGGTGTTCACACTACTCTCAAATTATCTTCTGTATTTCTGTGGTGCCAGTTGTAATGTTCCCATTTTCGTTTTTAATGAAGATTATTTGAATTTTCTCTCCTCTTTTGATGGTTAATCTAGTTAAAAATCTCAAGTTTATCATTTCAAAGAACCTACTCTTTGTTTCATTGATCTTTTTTGTTTCTTAAAAATTGTATTTAGGCGGGTGGATCACTAGGTCAAGAGATCGAGACCATCCTGGTCAACGAGGTGAAACCCCGTCTCTACTAAAAATACACAAATTAGCGGGGCATGGTGGCGCACGCCTGTAGTCCCAGCTACTTGGGAGGCTGAGGCAGGAGAATTGCCTGAATCCAGGAGGCGGAGGTTGCAGTGAGCCGAGATCACGCCATTGCACTCCAGCCTGGGTAACAATTGTGAAACTCTGTCTCAAAAAAAAAAAAAATTGTATTTAGTTTTTCTCTGATCTTTGTTATTTCCTTTCTTCTGCCAGATTTGGGCTTATGTTGTCCTTGTTACTCAATTTCCTTGTGGTATGATATTAGCTTGTCAATTTGTGATCTTTCAGACATTTAATACTACAGATGTTCATATTCAGACTGCTTCAGCTGCACCTCAGAGATTTTAATAACTTGTTTCACAGTTATCATCCATTCTGAAAAAGTTTTTTATTTCTATCTTGATTTCATTGTTAACCCAAAAATAACTCAGAAGTAGTTGTTCAATTTTCATGTATTTGTTTAGTTTTGAGAGTTCTTTTGAAATTGGTTTCCAGTTTTATTTTTGTCTGGTCTGAAAAATGTACTTGATATAATTTTGAGATTTAAAATATTATGACTTGTTTTTTGGTCTGTCATATGCTTTATCCTAGAAAATGTTATAAGTGCTCATGAATGTTAAAAGTGCTGATGCTTTGCTATTCTTGGGTAGAATGATCTGTAAATATCTGTTAGGGCGTTTTTCTTCTCGAGTGAAGTTTAATTCCATGTTTGTTTGTTGATTTTCTGCCTTTATGATTTGCCTAGTTTGGTAGGTGGAGGGTTGAAGACCTCACTATTACTGTGTAGCAGTCTATGTCATTTTTTTTTAGGTGTAGTAGCAATTATTTTATGAATCTGGGTGCTTCAGAGTTAAGTGGATCATATATTTAGGATTTCTACATCTTCTTGAATTGATTGTTTTACCATTATATAATGACCTTCTTTGTCTTTTGTTTTTACTGTTGTTGCTTTAAAGTCAAATTTATCTAACATAAGAAGAGCTACTACTGCTCACTGTTGTTTCCATTTGTGTGGAATATCTTTTTTCATCCCTTTTATTTGAGCCTGTAAGATTCCTTTTGTTAGGTGTGCCTCCTGAAGATGGCAGATGTTTTGGTTTGTGATTATTTTAATCCATTCTGCCCATCTGTGTCTTTTAAATGGAATATTTAGACTATCTACATTCAATGTTAATATTGAGATATGAGGTACTATTCCAGTCATTGTTACCTGGTGACTTTATTTTCTGAACTGTGTTGTTGTTTTATAAGCCCTGTAAATTGTATGCTTTCAGAAGTTTCTATTCTAGTATATTATAAACTTTTAAAAATCTCAGTCAAATAAAAAAAGAATTAAAAATAATTAGAAGAAACACTCTAATCAAATGAGAAGGAACCAGAAAAATAATGGTTGCAATATGAAAAAGCAAGGTCCTATAACACTCCTAAAAATCACACTGAAGCTCTAGCAGTGGATGCAAATCAAGATGAAATCTTCGAAGTATCAGATACAGAATTCTGATAAAAGTTTATAAAACTCCTTTTAGAATTTCTCACAGCATTGGTACAGTATTGACAAATTCCCTCAGCAATTACTTCTCTGAGAAAGATTTATATCTCCTTCATTTATAAAATTTAGTTTTGCTGAATACAAAATTCTTAGCTGACAATTATTCAGTTTAAAGAGACTGAAGACAGGACCTCAATCCCTTCTGGCTTTTAAGTTTCTGCTGAGCAGTCTGCTGTTAGTCTCATAGGTCTTCCTTTATATGTTATCTTATGCTTTTGTCTCACTGCTCTTAGAACTTTTTCCATTATGTTGACAATTGCCTGATGATTACATGCCTTGGTGATGTCCTTTTTGCTACGGATCTCCCAAGAGTTCTTTTACCCTCTTGTTTTGAATGTCTAAATCTCTAGAAATCCCAAGGACGACTTTGTCAATTATTTCTCAAATAGGTTTTTCAAGCATTTTGCTTTTTCTTCTCCCTCAGGAACACGTATTATTCTTAGGTTTGGCCATTTTAAATAATCCCATATTTCTGGTAGACTTTGTTTCTTTTGTTTCTTTCTTTTGTCTGATTGGGTTAATGCCACCTGAGATTTTTTCTTTCTTCTACTTTGTCTAGTCTATTAAAACTTTCCACTGAATTTTTATAGTTCCCTAAATGTGTTTTATATTTCCAGAAATTCTGATTGGTTTCTCTTTAAAGTATCTATCTCTTTAGAAAATTTTTCATGCGTATCCTGAATTGCTTTTTAATTTCTTTGTTGCTTTGCACCTGTTCTTGTATCTCCTTTAGTAACTTAATAATTAACTCTTTGAATTCTGTATCTGATACTTCAAAGATTTCATCTTGATTTGCATCCACTGCTAGAGCTTCAGTGTGATTTTTAAGAGTGTTATAGGACCTTGCTTTTTCATATTGCAACCATTATTTTTCTGGTTCCTTCTCATTTGATTAGACTGTTTCTTCTAATTATTTTTAATTCTTTTTTTATTTGACTGAGGTTTTTAAAAAGTTATTTCTTTCCACTTGAGGATGTAACTTTAATGTTTAGAGATTATTGTTACCTAGCTTTGGGCTCTGGGTGCTTTCAGTGGTGAAGATTCTGTATTAGTTCTTTGGTTCTAGAGAATCTTTGTGTGATGATTTTTCTCAGATGTTGATTGCAGTAGTAATATGCTGGGTGTGTGAGCAGGGTCACTTTATCCCGTGGGGCTGGAATGGCAGAAATCTTAATAAGCTTATCTAATTCCCCAAAGTGTTCACTTTACATTTATTTTCCAGTATTTTATTCACTAGGTTGAACAGTTCAGGCTTCAGGCCAATAGAAGATACTCAGGGTTAAAAACTGACTATGGCTAAAGCAGGTGGGTAAATGCAGTACCCCAATTGTGGGCAGAGGTCCCAGCCTTGATAGAGGCAGCTGCCAAAGCTGTCAGTGAAATGTGCTGAGGTCTTTTCAGGGGAAAGGGAGACAATTACCCCAGGTACCCTTTCATGCCAGCCCAAAAGCAATCTGCCTCCCAGGCACTCTCCTGACCCAGTGTTCCAGCTATTCAGACCAGACAGGCACCTCTTTTTATCTGCAGGAATTCTAACATTCCAAGGAGAGAATTTTGACTCTACCTCTCATACAAGCCTAAACCTGTGGGGCATTCCTCCTATGGGGATGGAGTCACCGTGAAGTGTTCCAGAGAGGCTGTCTACAGATGTACTCATGCCGAACATGAATTGGAGAAGCCCCAGCTGTGCCTGCAATGGTGAGTGAGAGGGAGAATACCCCTTCTCTAAGACCATTCATAAGCACCTGGGCTGCCTGACTGTTGGGGTAGAGCTGAAGACTTTCTCCATTGAGCCTAGCACTACACGTGTCTCTACTGAAAGAAATTTCTACAAGTGGAAAGATGGAAGTCAGGCCTGCAGTCTGTGTTATTTTTGGTTTTACTTTGCTTTTGTTCATGAGGCATTTCCTTCACGTGGTACACTCCCCTTTTCTCTAAGAGTAGCTTTCCCTGAAGGCCAGAATGCTGTAAATACTGCTGCTTCTCTGGGTCTAGCCATGAAGTAGGGATGCCATACCACAGGCTGGTGTTGGGGAATGTCTGTAAGGGATCAATTTATGTGACCTGTCCTTTAGTCTCCCGGCAGTGGGTACCAGCACTAGTTCTGATGGGAATAGAAGGAAAGTAATTGCAGGGTCCAGCTCTGCAGGGTCTTGTGGTTATTCTTTTGTGTGAGAAGATGATAGTAGAAAAGAAAGACACAAGACAGAAAGATTAGAGAATAATTCAGCTGGGCTAGGGGGACCATTGCTACCAAGGGGCAAAGTCCAGCAGTGGACCCAAATGCCTGGACGTGCTGATATTTATTGCATACAGGCGGGGGGGAGGGCTGGAGAATGACTCATCTGACATGGTTGGTAGGGGTCAAGCAAATTACATTTTTACAGTTGAGGGGCCACGTGGGTTCAGTTCAGGGGGCCACGTGTGTACAGTACAAAGGGTCACATGGATACAGTACAGAGGGCCCCTCCCTCTCAGGTAACCACTGCAAGGAGGAGAGGCACATACGTCAGTTTCTTTCTATGCACTTATCAGAGAGATCAAAGGCATTTTAGGATTTCTCTATTTCTACTTCTCACAGCTTCTAAGAATTTACAAAGGAGAATCTGGTGGGAAATTGGAACATGAAGGTGAACAAGGATGGTGACAGCACAGCACCATGGAGAGGTATTTAAACCTCTGGATGTCTGTGGGCCGGCCTGGCTAGTGTCAGACTTTCCTCAAGAGCCGGCAAAGCAGAGTTTTCTTTGAACTCCCCAGTGAAAGGGAAACTCCCTCTCACAGCCTGCTAAATAACAGGCGGCTCTCCAGAGGCTGGCGTTACTGCAAGGCCTGCCTGCTAAGTAGTGGTGCCTTCCCAGGCTCTGGCTCTACCACAAGGCATTTACTCTCACCTCCTGATCACTTCTCACAGTGTCCCTTCAGGTCCTAATTATGTTTCACCCGATTATGTCTATACTATAGGACTAAAATGTTCTTACACTAAAGCAAAGATTAATAGAGAATGATGGTGTAATAAGATTGATTATATAATTATGTGATTGAATCTAATATCTATTTGGTGTCGTTTCTATAACTAAGTAATCAGTTATGTATTATGCCATAACTAAGTAATCAGTTATTTATTATGCTGAGACAGATTGTGCCTTCAGTCTCTTACCATGGCACCTGGGAAACTTTCTTCCCACAAGTAATGTAGGATCTGAGATTTCCTTGGTTATTGATAGCCTTAATGTGTTGGCTTTCTCAAATGCTAGAGGTAGTAGTAATGTACTAGTCACATGGACAAATTCAAGACCCCTTGGATAGCCAGGGTGATACAGGAAATGGTCATAGGTGAGGTTGTGGAAAAGTTTTCTCCTTTCTTAGCACTATATTATTCTACTTGCAGATGTCATAATCTGTTATGCCAATTGGCCTCCAGCCAGGAGGTAACTTTTGCAAAAGAGCACCAGCTGCAATGGTAGCAATGGTGTTTGTGCTTTCCTTATGTAACCTGGGGGAGGTACTCTAGTGTCTCAGGCAATGGATGGCACCATGGATGGGCCTTTCAGAAGTCCTTGTCCATTGTATTATGCTACTAGGGTAGGTGGAGGGGCACCCAGTGAGATCTGTGTCAGACAAGTGTGTACTTGGCTCCCCATATGCAGGTGCAAGCAGCGGCCCCAATGGGGTAATCTGAGGGCAGTTCCTTGGCCACTAGAATAATGGTCCAGGAAGGGACACAGCTGTATCTGCTGCAGAAAAGAATCTACATGGGAAGAGGAGGTAGCAGGTGGCAGTAAACCCCACTCAGCTCCCATGTGCTTGGCAAGGCTGATCTTACACCCACAGTGTTCTGCTAGCAGCAGCTAGCTATGATCCAGGCAGCCTGTGCTCAGATCTCAAAACTACCTTAAACCCTAAGCCTTCCCAACCAAGACACAAACCAGAGCTTTCAGGCCATGTTCCTCCCGGTCCACCAAAGCACGAGCACCCAGCTTCTGTGTCTGTGCCTATAACACACTTCCTGCTCACCCCTTGGGTCTGGCCAAGGGAGTTATTCCCACTCAAGATTATATTGCAAATCGCAGGAGCTTCTCTCAACCTCTGACCACTGTCTGAATTCCCTGGTTGACTTCCACAAGGTTACCTGTGAAGTAGAATCAGGAATGGCATCCTCCATCCCTGCAAAGAACATCTTGTTGCCTCTCCTTCTCACATATTCTTCACCACTCACTAAATCAGCCTCAGAACTAGATAGGGGTAGGCATTCCCCCATGGCCTAGATTGCCTGGCTTCCCAGTGGGGGACTCTCACAGAAGCAGTCTCTCTTTCTCTCATGCTCTGGAAACTCACAGTTTTCTTCCTGGTTCCTGGTGTAGGCTGTTTCCTGCTGCTTTCTACAAAGAGTCTGTGGTTTCTTTAAGTTTTTCTCTTAAGTTCCTGTGTTGCTTCTTGGGAAAAAAGTTCACAGTGTGAATATCTACACATGGTTTGTCTTTCCACATGGTAGAGGAATGCTAATATTGCCTCTAACCACCATCTTGGGAAAAAAAAACAAGTTTCAATAAATTTTATTTTCATCTTAATTTAGTTCAAAGGGCTTAGAGACTAAAAATATATATCATTTGAAAAAAAGTATTTTTAGAGACAGGGTCTCACTATGTTGCCCAGGCTGGACTCGAACTCCTGGGCACAAGTGATTCTCCAGCCTCAGCCTCTTGAGTAGCAGAAACTGCAAGCATGCACCACTGTGCTTGGCCAGATCTAAAGTATTAATACTTAAATATCCCTCTTGCAGATTTTCAATGCAAGATATCTATGCAAATAAGGGTGTTCTAATTTCTTTTTTAAAATCTATCTTCCTTAGATTATTTCTCAAACATATTTTTCTTTGTGTCAGAATTGTTTGATTCTTCAGTTCCGAAGTACTTGAGCTACTATAAATGCTCAGACCTCTGCTGTCCCTTACATCAAATGGCACAATGCCTTTGTGGAGACTACCTATATATTAGCTGCTTGCCATTCTGGTAAACTCATAATATATTGGGGTTGCTCTACCCTAAATGATTATCCCTACGTTATTCATGGTATTTTCTTTCTGATGGTTGTATCAGGTTGATAATTCAGTTTATTGTTTGAGTTTATCTTCTAGGTTTTCTTTACATGTAGAAATGATATCCTTTAATTGACCTCTTAAAGAAGAACTAATCCACTTGATATTATAGCATATGAAGGGTTGTTGAGCGTATATGAACAATTAATATCAAAAAACTTACTAATGGAATACTAAGATATTTTTGAACACTTTTAGTTTTATATGGCTGGTATTTTGTTAAATAAAAAAGCAATTCAAGCTTTCAAAATATTCTTTTAGGAGAAGAATATATTCACTTCTCAAAATAGGAAGCCATTATCTATTAAAAAGGATGATGTGGGCGTATATTATATATTTTTTTCTATTGTTGGCAGATAATGTCAGAGGCTTGATTTATAATGTGTGCTTTAGCAGAATAACTTTTCTTGTATGTTTTATAAAACCTTATTTCTTTTCACATCACATACATTTCTTTTGTCTCTACATTTGTGCGCCTTTTCTATCTCCATTCATTTATATTCCAATGTCCCATCAATACTTATTTATGAATATAGCAAATATTTTAGTATCCATGCAAATGACATTTGTATTCCTATGATTTAAACATTTAAAAGAAAATAATGAGGGCTTTTTTTTTTTTTTTTGCCATTAGTATCTGTTAAAGGTTCAGTGCAGGCAACAAAAGACTTAGATATTTTAAACAGAAAATGAATAAATTAGGATCTTATAAAATGCTGCTTAAATGTAGAATGATTCCCAGAACAACGAAGAACTTTCCAATCATGAGAATTACTACTTCAGATTCCACCACTAGAATTCTTCTGGAATAAGAACCTATTGCTTTTGCTGTCTCTGCCCCTGACCTCCCTGTAGGTTTGAGAAAGAAATACCATAATTAAAAATCAGGAATTAGGAAGTCATAGGAGTTACTGCTGCTTTTGCTGATGCCACAACTGATCTAGGAAACTGAATAATGGACTCTGGATTTCTATTGCAGAGAGACCTCACATATCTACAACCAGGCTTGCCAGCATCACTATTCATAAGTTAGGCAATGACTATAATCCTCTGGACATGAGTTACAACTGTAGTTAGAGGTCTAAAAAATATTGTAATCAGTTATGTTTAAGGTCAAATTAAGGGTGAACTCTTAAAATTAACTTGGAAATAATTGGATTTTAAGCTACTTAAAGCAAATAAATGATTTTAAAGGTATGATTTTAAAAAATTACATTACTCTAATTTCTCATAAATATCACTTGGATGCAGTAAAATGTTCAATTTTTGTTTCATTTTTCTGTAACATCAAAAATAAACTTAAATGAAAATCTTCCACTTTTTTGATGCTTGTCCTCATCATAAATGTCTCATGTCCTTTCCATTAAGTAAAAAGAAAGTGGTCAGTTTTTATATCCCAGATTTCTACTTACCTGTGACCAATAGTCAATCACCAAGTTCAGAGGAATTCCAAAAATGGTTATTTTCAAACTCTTTGATTGCACTTAGCATTTCTGCTTCTCCTGATGCTTGGGACATGCTTTGTTAGTTAGCACTGAAACTAAGGGTGGGGGGAAGAAAATGTGTCTCATTTCTTGTCTACCAATATGAGTTGATATTAAAAACTCTTAACTCTCAACACCTGATTTTTAACCTTGCTACCATATGTTTATTGGATAAAGAAGATGTTTCAAAGGGAAAGGGGAAAAATTCCTAGATTACCCATTTCTCCCAGTACTCTTTCCTCATATCCAAAAATCATTTTTTGTTGTTAGGTTTCAGTCACTTCTTTATGATGTAAGCTTTATGTAATTAAGGGCTTTGTCTGTCTTGGTCATTTTTGTATAGCACAAGAACTTGTCCTGAACCTGAATATATTGTACAGAAGAAGAAGGGAGAAAATTCTTATAGGACCGATACTCATTAAGTACACAATGTTTTCTATAAATAATTTCAAACCCACACAAACTCAGTGAGTTTTACCTTATAAAGAAATGTATTAGGGTTCAAAATTATCAGTCAGGATTTATGAACCATCAGTAACAATTTAATGGTTAGATATAGAAACTGGAATTCTACATTATGTAATATTATTGAAGCCAGATTCTCTTATGAGGCAACATTTAAGTGAAGGACTAAACAGTATAATGGTAACAGGATGCACAAAGTATCAATGGGTTTTCCTCATCCTGCTCCTTTTTTACCAGTGCTGTTACATCAGAGGCAGTGGCTTCTTTCTCATTGGCTCCTATGATCTATTCAAAAAAGGAAACATCAATAATCTAGCCTGAACGGTTTGGAGATATAAAGCCAATAATGTTAGTAAAGTAATATACCAAATATTTTAATGGCCATAACTTGATTACTGTTATATTCTGAATGCTTTTGTTCCCCAAATTCATGTGTTGAAATCTAATTATCAATGTGATGATATTAGAAGATGAGGCTGTTGAGAGGTAGTTAGGCCAAGAGGGCAGACACCTAATGAACGGAATTATTGGCCTTATTAAAGAGGTCCCAGAGAGCTGCTCTGTGCTTTCTACCATGTGAGCATTCAGTGAGAAGATGGATATTTACAAACCAAGAAGCAGGTCTTCATCAGACACCAAATCTGCCGGCACCTTTGTCATGAACTTTTTAGCCTCCAGAAGAGTGCCAAATACATTTTGTTGTTTATACACTACTCAGTTTATAGTATTTTTTTACAGAAGCTGTATTGGCTAAGACAGTGGCCTGTATGAAGTTATGTTTAAATTAAGTAACCAAAATAACACTTTCTCTACTAGGATATCTCCCTGAGAGATTGGTATAAAATATATTTAAGAAAATACTCATACATGAGCTGACTCCTCTTATCTCAGATGTTATTGTTGAGAATTAGAAGTCAAAAATATTTCTTTTTTTTCTTTTCTGAATCTGGAATCAATTAAGAAAATTTCTCAATAATTCACAAATATGGCAATTAAAGTATAATTAATATACAGAATATGATGGCTTCAGTAGGAGGTGAGTGGGAAGTACACTTATTTCTTCACCATTGTTCTTGCCATTTTGCTTATTTAATGTATTTAATCAATTTGATTATGATCTATTTTGCTTTTCTCTCTGGAAAATGAAGAGAAAACTGTTTTCAAGTGACCTAAGATTTCAAGATTCTATGTTTATGGTTAAAAGCTCACGCTTGGTGTGTGAGTGAGACATTGAAGATAAAGTCCCTTTTTCTGTACCTCCAAAGGCTTATAAGGCTACAGATGAGTCAGACATGCAAACAACTGTAATGAAAGGAAAGGAAGCCTGTGAGCCAGGACTATGTAAAAAGATCCAGACAGGGTAAGTGGCATGCGGACGAAAATGAAAATACTTCATTTCAAGGACTTCTTAGTTCTTTTATACAGAAACCAGAAAATTATTCCACTGCAAAATGTCCTTGGCTACTGAAGAGGCCACAGACTTTAATATAAAATTTATTAACTGTTCCAAAAATTAGTAAATCGTATCTTTTAACAGGCTAAGACTTTTTACAAAAATGTTTAGGTTTCACTGATGAACATTTATAGATCTAAAAAGTGAAATGCATATACAATTTGGAAAACAGTACAATTTTTTCAATATGTTTTTAAAACAACAAAAATTTTTTGATTTAAAAATGAGATGAGCTAGACAAATTTTTCTTCATACATTTGTAGTTCCTGCTTTAAATATTGGTGGGCACATAATTTTTAATATTTTCAAGTATATTTTCAAGACTTCAGATTTTTTGAAACACTTCAGGTTTCAGGAAAGTTTGGAAATTATCACTCCTATCCTCAAAAGAAAAGAAAAAACAGCTGTACAAACTAAAAAGCAACAATTTTTCTTAGGTTTATTAGAGAACTGAGGGCCAATGGCCATACCAAAATCTGAAGAGGAGAGTTAAATACAGAGAGGCACAGCCCAGGTCAACTTATTTGAATTATAAGCTGTCAGAGCTAGTAACTATCTATAGGCATGATTCAGAGGCATTGTAGGTTTGGTTCCAGAACACTCACAATAAAGTGGATATCATAATAAGGTGATTCATACGAATTTTTTGTTTCCCCAGCACATATAAAAGTTATGTTCACACTATAATTTATTCTATTAAGTGTGCAATAGAATTATGTTTAAAAAATGAACGTCTTAATTTAAAAATATTTTCTTGCTTAGAAATGCTAACCATCATCAGAACCTTCAGTGAGCCTTAATCCTTTTGCTGCTGGAGGGTTTTGCCTCAGTATTGATGGCTGTTGACTGGTCAGAGTGGTGTATGCTGAAGATTGGGATGGCTACAGTGGTTTTTAAAAATAAGACAACAGTGAAATTTGCTGCATTTATTGAGTCATGCTTTCATCGATGATTTCTCTGTAGCATGCAATGCTATTTGATAGCATTTTACTCACAGTATAACTTCTTTTAAAATTAAAATCACTGTTCTCAAACCCAGCTGCTGCTTTATCAACTTTTATGTAATATTCTAATATTATATAGTATTCTGATATTATGTAATATTATGTAATATTCTCTTTGTTGTCATTTCAGCAATGCTCATAGCATCTTCATCAGGAGTAGATTCCACATCAAGAAACCACTATCTTTATTGATCTCCAAGAAGCAACTCCTCACCCATTCAAGTTTTATGGAAAGTTTGCAGCAATTAAGTAACATGATTAGGCTCCACTTCTAATTATTTTTTCCCTTGCTGTTTTCATCAGATCTGCAGTTATGTCCTCCACTGAAGGTCTCGAACTCCTCAAAGTTATCCATGAGGATTGGCATCAACTTCTTTAAAACGCCTAATAAATTTGATATTTTGACCTCCCACCATGATCTACAAATGGTCTTAGAGGCATGTAGAATGGTAAATCCTTTCCTGAAGGTTTTTAATTTCCTTTGTGCAGATCCAGCAGAGAAATCACTATCTAAGGCAGTTATAGCCTACAAAATGTATTTTTTAAATAATAAGACTAAAATTTGAAATTGTTCCTTGATCCATGGGCTACAGAGTGGATGCTGGATGTTGTGTTAGCCAGTATGAAAACATTAATTTCCTTGTATATCTCCATTGGAGCTCTTGGATGACCAGTGAAAGTCCTAGATGACATTTTCCAATATAAAGCTGTTGGTCTACACTGAAATATCTGTTGTTTGGGGTAGCCACCTTTATCAATGATCTTAGATCTTCTATACAACTTCCTGCAGCTTACATATTAGCACTTCCTGTTTCACTTTGCATTTTTGGTTATGGAGATGGCTTCTTTTCTTGAAACTCATGAACCATACTCTGATAGATTCAAACTTTTCTTCTGCAGCTTCCTTACCTCTCTCAGCCTTCATATAATTGAAGAGAGTTAGACCATTGTTTGAATTAGGCTTTGGTTTAAGGGTATATTGTGACTGGTTTGATCCAACCAGACCACTAAAACTTTCTCCATATCAGCAATAAGGCTGTTTCACTCTTTTATCATTCCCGTGTTTACTGAGACACTTTTAATTTCCTCCAGGAACTTCTTTATTACTATTATATCTGTCTTGGTGCTCTGTGACTAGTGATTTTTGGTGTGAATAATGTAGTTGTACTGGGGACGCCACGACTCACAGCCATATAAAAAGGCATATGTAATTGATAAGTGCTGCATGTGTTCTGACTTGCTCAGCTAAGCAGCCATTCACCCATTTCTCTCCTTCTCAGCTCCCCCATTCCCTGAGACACAACTAAACAGGCACACTTTAGAAATATTGTGCATTTGGTTCGAGATCAGCTTGAGAAAACAAATATTATAATAAAGTGATTTATTGTGTCCATTCTACAGTTGAGATCATGAAAGTCATTTTTCAGTATTACACTGAACCATTAATACTGTTAACATTGCCAAGGAAATAATAATTGAGCTCCAAATAGAAAGCAAACAGAGAGAGAGAAAAAAAAGCAAAAAAAGAATAGACATCATTTAACTATGGAACAACTAGAAAAAATATATATAAGTAATAGATATAGCAGAAGTAAGAGACAAATGAAAGGAATAAATAATTGAATCAATAATATCTAATAATTTTTCAAAATTAATGACAGATACCAAAGCACAGATCAAGGAAACTTAGAGAACACTAGAGAAGACATAGATATAGATATACAAAGTGTACCAAGACATATCACATTCATATTTAAACCGCAGTTATTCAAAGGCAAAGGGAAAATCTTGAAATAATCTAGAGAATGAAAAATTTACCTACAGAGAAACAAGGGTTACATCAAGTGTGTATTCAGAAACAATACAAGCTAGAAGAAAGTGCAGTTAAGTATTTAAAGTGTTGAGAGAAAGAAACCACCAACCTAGAAATCTGTCACCAGTAAAATTACTTTTCATAAATGACAGAGAAAACTTTCGGAGACAAAGAAAATGAGATAATTTGTCACAAGTAGACAAACTTTGCAAACAATTTTAAAAGAATTTCTTTAAAGAGAAGGAAAATTATATGTATTAGAAACTGAGATTTACATTAAGGAAGAGCATCAGAGAAGTGCATGAAGGTAAAATAAAGTATCGTATTTTATGATTCACAACTGACCAAATAGATAATGTTTGTTCAAAGTAATTATAGAAATCATATATGGAATGATTACAGTATGTGGATAAGTGAAATTAAGAAACAGGGAGAAGGAACTCAAAATACTCTGCTATTTGTTGGTATCTGCACTACTCAGGAATTGGTATAGTATTATTTAAAAGTGGATTTAGGTTAATTATAAAGGTATGTTTTAAACCTTATAGTCAACTCTAAAACAATTAAAAAAATGTATTGTAGAAATGCTGAGAGGAGATAAAATGGAATCATATAAACTGCCCAATTAAAACCAAAGAAGGCAGAAAAAGGAGTATTTAAAAAAAAATCAAGAAAGACAACAAAGAATAAAAAATTTTTACAAACATGATAACTATTAATTCAACTATAAACACTAGTAATCACTGTAAACAATAAATGGTCTAAATATACCAATTAAAATATAGACAGTCAGAGTAAATTAAAAAAATAAGACCAAAGAAGAAATCTCAAGAGAAATACTAAAGTATTTTTAATTAAGTAAAAATTAAAATACCATTCATCAAAATTTGTAAGACTTAGTAAAAGCAGTGCTGAGCAGAAAATTAATAGCATTGAATTCATATATTAGAAATGAAGATGTAAGCCTCATTAATCTAAGCCTTCACCTTAAACTTGCAATAAGAGAAACATAATTCTAAAGGAAGCAGAAGAAAAGAAACAAAAAAGTGTATAACCTGGCATTGAAGACAAAAATAAAACCATATATAAAAGTAATAAAATGAAAGGCTGATTTATTGAAAAAATAAATACAATTGAAAAATCTCTTGCCAGAATAATCAAAACAAAATAAACAGAGAAGACTCAATTTACTGCTATCATAAATGAAAAAAGGGTTGTCCTTATTATTTTTTTAAGGTCCATGGGGGTTGATGTTATGAACAACTCTATGTCCATAAATTTGACAACCTAGATGAAATGGCTAATTAATTGAAAGACATAAACTACCAAAACTCACATAAGGAGACAGAGAATATGAATAGACCTATATCTAAGAAATGATTTAAAACAATTAATAATCTTACAAAAAATTTCAAAACCACAATGCCCAGATGGTTCACTGATGAATTCTAGTAAATATTTAAGGAGAAAATGATACGTAGTTTTATATGGTAACTTCCAAAAAGTAGAAGCAGATCTTCTACTTCTAACTCATTCTATGATGCCAGCATTACTTTAATTCCAAAATCCCACAAAAACATTACAAGAAAGGAAAACGACAGACCAATATTCTCATCAATAGAGTTTTTAAGAACTTTAATAAAATATTTGCAAATCAAGTTCAATAATGTGTAAAGAGAATTATATACGATGACAAGGTGGAATTTATTCCAGGCATGCAAGGCTGATTCAGCATTTTAAAAAATTATTAAGATATTCCATCGCAATAACAAGCTAAGGAATTAAAATGACGTAATCACATCAATAGATACACAAAAACATTTGATGAAATCCAACACTCATTTGTGATTAAAAACTCTCAGCACACTAGGATTCCAGGGGAATATTTACAATTCGATGAAGAACGTATACAAAAATCTTACAAGTTTACCTTACTAATGGTAAAAAAAACCTAGGTGCTTTCTTCTAAGACTGGGAATGGGAACTATGTCTGATTTTCCCATTCTTATTAAATATTGTACTGGAACTACAGCTAACTAATTCAATAAGACAAAAATATAAAACAAAACTATACAGATTGGGAAGAAAGAAATAAAACTATGCATATTCATATATAACTTGATTGTCTATGTAGAAAATACCAACCAATCCACAAAAAATATCCTGGAACTAAGAAGTGAGATTATGGCGATTGTAGATACAATGTTAAAAAAAAAGTCAATTGCTTTACTATATGGTAGTAATAAATTAATGAAATTTGAAATTAAAAACATAGTACCATTTCTAATAGCACCAAAGAAATGAAATATTTAGATATAAATCTAATAAAATATGTATAGAATCAATGAGGAAACTGCTAAACTCTTATGAAGAAAATCAAAGATGATCTAAATAAATTATAAATGGAAAGGTATTTCATGCTCTTTTATAACAATACTCAATATAATTAAGATGTCAAGTATTCCCATCTTTATTTATAGATTCAATTCAATCACAATAAAAATCAAGGCAAGTTATTTTGTGGATATTGAGGAACTGATTCTAAAATTTGTATGAAAAGGCTGAAGACCCAGAACAGAGCACAATACTGAGTAAGAAATGTTCATGGACTGACCCTATACAACTTTAAGATTAACTATGTATGAAGACATTGTGATACTGATGAAAGAAAAGAGAAATAGATCAATGCAGCAGAACAGAGAGCCCAGCAATAGACTCGAAATATAGTGAAGTGATCTTTGATAAAGGAATAAAAGCAGTTCAGTGGAGAAATGATAATCTTTTCAACAAATGTGCTGAAAAATTGGACATCTCTATGCAAAAATATAACTCTAGACACAGACATGTTGCAAAAATTGAAAGGGGTCATAGATCTAAAGGTAAAACACAGAGCTATAAAACTTCTAGGTGCTAACATAAGAAGAACATTTAGGTAACCATAGGTTAGGTAATGAATTTTCAGATTGAACAAGAAAAGCATGATTCATGAAAAGAAAAACATGGTAAGTTTGACTTCATCAAAATTAAAAAGTTCTGCTTTTTGGAAAGCACTGTTAAGAAAATAAAAAGGCAAGCCATAGGCCGGCTGGGAGATAATATTTGCAAAACACATTTCTGATAAAGGAGGTGTGTCAAAAATATGCAAAGAACCCTTAAAGCTCAATAATGAGAAAAAATTAAAACTGGGCAGAAGATCTGAAGAGGCGTTTCACCAAAGAAGATGTACAAATGGCAAATAAGCCTATGAAAAGATGCTCAACATTATATGTCATAAGGTAACTTCAAATTAGAACAATATAATGCTATACACCTATTAAAATGGCTAAAATTCAAAAAATAAACTGAGTTTATCAAATCCTAACTAGGATGTAGAACAGACTCTCTCATCCATTGCTAATAAAAATTTAAAAAAATATGGTACAGCCACTTTGGAAGACAGCTTGGTAATTTCTTACAAAGCTATAAGTGATCTTACCATATGATCCAGCATTCATGTTTCTAAGTATTTACTCAGTTGGGTTGAAACTTACTGTTACAAAAACACCTATAAACAAATTTGATAGCAGAGGTATTCATGATTTCACAAACTGGAAGTAACCATTCCATCAATAAGTGAAGGGATAAGCAAATTGTGGTATATCCATGCAATGCAATATTGTTCTGTAATAAAAAGTAATGAGCTATCAAGCCAGTGAAACGACATGAAGGAGCTTTAAATGCACATGGCATTTAAGCTAAAAAAGTCTGTGAAAAGAATGCAGTCTGTATAATTCCAACTAGACACTCTGGATAGAAAAAAAGTAGAGACACTGAAATCAGTGGTGGCTGGGGACAGTGGCGGTGAAGCATAGGGAGCTTTTACGGCAGTAAAACTATTTTGTATAGCAGTCTAATGGCAGATATATGACATTATGTATTTGCCAAAACCCACAGAACTGTACAAATGGTGTACAAACGAAGAAAGTGAATCTCAAGTTAAGCCTTGGACTTCAGTTAATAATAACAGGTCAATATTACTTCATGAGTTGAAATAAATGTAACATACTAATGCAAAATGTTAAACTAAGGAAAATTGTATGTGTATCAGGGTCAAGTATATGAGAACTCTGTATTACCTGATCAATTTTCTGTACATCTAAACTAAAGAATGAAGTCTATATTTATAAAGTTGAACAAAAGGGAGTACTTATCTCTGTTATAGATGAGAAAAGTTGAATTCTGGCAGAATCTTTTATTTTAAAAAATGAGAAAAATTGATACATTGATAAGGTGGTTTCAAAATAAATCTTACAAATCTGAGTGTGCAGCCTATCAGAAGCATTAATATATCACTATAAGAAAGGCAGAGCAAAAACTTGTCTCATCTTTTATTAATATCTTAACCTGAGGAGAGTTGCCCTCTAGCCTAGGTTATGGTAGCACTGAGAAATAGAGAGTTCAAGGGATGGTGAAATGTACTGATACCTGCAAGTCAAATTAAGACACTAATTCCAGATCTGTTTTGTTTCAGATCAAATGATAAGTTAGCATTTATTTAGCATGCATTACAAATTCTATAAAATTCCTTGTTTTATGGATTTATTATCATGTAGGAAGTCTAAAATAATTTCTCTATTTTATTTTCTAGCTATACCTACCAAACCAAGCCAAATTGATTATACCTGGATGAGAATTTGGCAGATGCAGTAAAAGATGCATATTGTCTTGAATTCTAGGAAATTCCAAGCACATAATTATCATGCGGTCTCTTAAGGATCTAATCTCAGAATTCTACCCTCAAAGAGAGAGAGAGAAAGACAGAGAGAGAGGGGGGAGACAAAGAGACAGAGACAGAGAGATAGATAGATATAGATAGATGATAGATAGATAGATAGATAGATAGATAGATAGATAGATAGATAGATAGATAGATAGATGATAGATAGATGATAGATAGATAGATAGAGAGAGAGAGAGAGAGAAAGTATGTCTGTAGAATTGGGAGGCAACAAATGATTATGAATAATATGCTGTAATTGTTTTCCTTAAAAATCAGCTTGCATATGACACTTCTTATAAATCTTATGAGCAAGAGACTTACTAATAAAGCTATTCTAAAAATGTGGCACATATACACCATGGAATATTATGCAGCAATCAAAAATGATGAGTTCGTGTCCTTTGTAAGGACATGGATGAATCTGGAGAACATCATTCTCAGCAAACTGACACAAGAACAGAAAAGGAAATACCGCATATTCTCACTCATAGGCGGGTGAGAAAAATGAGAACACATGGACACAGGGAGGGGGTCTACTACACACTGGGGTCTATTGGGGGGGATGGGGGAGGGACAGCGGGGAGGGGAGCTGGGGAGGGATAGCCTGGGGAGAAATGCCAAGTGTGGATGAAGGGGAGGAAGGCAGCAAAACACACTGCCATGTGTGTACCTATGCAACTATCTTGCACGTTCTGCACATGTACCCCAAAACCTAAAATGCAATAAAAATTTAAAATTAAAAAAAAGTAAAATAAAGCTATTCTAAAATTTAGTGTCTGAATTTCAATGATACTCATCTACTTATAGTGACAGTAAAAGTAGTTTATGAACGCAGGATTTTATGCTGATTCACACATCTCTTTATCTCTTACTACCACACTTCTACGACTGAGTAGGTAGCTAAGGATAAGATACTTTTTCAATAGTAGCTATTCACATTTCCACATACCTTCACATCCTGACAAAACTTTTAGGAACAATGGAATTTGATAGCAATCATTGAAGATTGATTGTTTGTCCAGATATTTTCAGCCGACTCCACATTCCCCAATGAAACTATTCAGTTATCTCCCTTGATATGACCTCCTGTTTCAAGATATATTCTCAGCACCCCCTATTTCTTACCACCTTTACTGAATTTCCAAACATTATTCCAGCCATGCTACTTATTAAAACAAAACAAAACAAACAAAAATTTCCTTCTTATCCTTTAAGCAATTGATCTATTTTCCATAAAACTAATTCCACAAGTTACCCATTTCTTTCTGGTTCATAATTGAAGAAAACACAAAGACCTTTGTATTCAATCTTTAAAACAATAAATGAAAAATTTTAAATAGAAGTTCTAGAACTTGGGCTTAAATTATAATAAATGGAAACATTGATCAATTCAAGCTTATTTTTGTAGTCCACCTGCACAATTAGTTCATTAAAATATACATTGATACCAATATTTTCTAACCACTTGAGAGAATAAAAAATGAATAGTAACACTGTTGCTGCCCAAACCTATAATCTAGATTGTATAGACAACTAATGCCAAGACATATGAACAGTTGTAAACTGTTGTAAAGGTATGAAGGTAAAAAGGATATGATGAAATCAGAAATGTATGGGTCTTGAGAAATTCAGTAGTCAGAATTTTTACATCAATTATGCAGAACTGCTGCTAAAATTGTGAGTTACTCTATATTAGCCAAATAAATGACTTCAGTTTTCTTTTTGGGCTCTCTTGTCGGGACTACATAGCCATAATCATTTTTTCAGCTTTTAGGAGGAAATTAGCACATCCGTTAAATTTTTAATCCAAGGGCTTGTTTTCCTAATTTCTAAAAATATAAAACATTAAGTCCATGTTTTTATAGAAATCAGAAATTATCTCTGAGCAGCTGCAATTTTTATGCTGCATATTTCAAATTTGTTTTAAGGTGGTATAAAATTAACAGATGTACTTATTTCTCAGCATCTCAGTAAAGGAAAGGAGAATAAGTGGTATTTTTGTAGTAGCCATTTCTTCTGACTGTATGTATTATATGACCATTCACTTATATTAAAAGAACTATCTAAAATTATCTTGACTTCAGAATTTGTCATATTCTTTGTTCATATATATTGACTTCTTTTTAGTTTTAAGAGGATGAATAAAATCTTATTTCCACAGAAAGTGAAAGAGTGTCAGAAAAGAAAGGGCTGCAGTTGATTTCTTTTCTTTAGAAGTATACGGGGGAAAAGTACATGAATTTATATGGGAAGGAGTGGTTTGATGGGGAAGTAATCTTAGTTATCTACCATATTCTGGGTATTACTGGTAGACATGTCTGTCATTTAATCTACACTATGATCTTTTAAACAGTATTTCTAAGTGACTAATTTTTAGCTAATACTCCCATCCTGACACAGCAGGTAGCTGCTTATTCATGCAAGAACCTGATATAGTTTTATTGCCACACTTTGAGAACTCTTATTTCTCTTTCACTGTAAAGGTCTTCAATGTACAAATTATTGAAGATAGATTGTTCTCATATTGTTTCTTAGTAGATCCAGCTCTTGTAGTTGACTAAAATTTGGGCCAAATTTTTCTTTTCCTATTACGCCAATAGTTGCTCTCAGACTATACCTTATGGTAATATCAATGTATACACCAATACTAGTGCAACATCAGTAACAATATGAACAGTAATGTAACCAATACTGACATACCATTACAAACGTGAATACCGATACTGACATCAGTAATGATACCATTACCAATGCCAACACAGCATCAATAAAATTAAAATATCAATATCTGTATTTTAATGTCAAGAACAAACCACACTCATTTTATCTGCATTAAATCATCACAATAAATATGCAATGCTATTACTATCAGCATCTATTATAAGATGAAACTAATGCTCAAGATGCCAAATAACTCATTCAGTGTCTTACAGTGAAGTGGCAGAATCAGAACTGGTTTTCAAATCTGTCTGATTGCAACAAATACAGCACACTGCAGTCATTTTGATACCACTTCTGAATATTTTAAGAACAGTCTAGTCTCTATTCTTTTCCCATGTAGGCTTTCTTCTTAAAATTAAACAGATGTAAGCCTACTTTTAGCTCCCAGAAAGAGATTAATATATTCATTAAATTTAATTTGAATTTTCCACTCAAATTACAAAAATATTCGTTTTGATTCATTTTTTAACAATATGTGTAATTGTTCATCTAGTATTTCATTAGGCTTTCAGTGGGCGATGGTTCTTCAGCCATGGTTGAAAAATTTATTAAAATATTTTTGAAGCAACACATATTTATATTCTTTGCACTTGAACTTTAGGTCACAGGTGCCTTTTCGCTAATCTGCTAAAACCTAGCTATTAGTCTGAGAACCCTC
This sequence comes from Saguinus oedipus, assembly GCA_031835075.1. Lineage (NCBI taxonomy): Eukaryota > Metazoa > Chordata > Mammalia > Primates > Cebidae > Saguinus > Saguinus oedipus. Next base: position 147,784,436 of record CM063170.1, read on the forward strand.
CCATTAGAGTCAAGACCCTAGTCACCACAGTGATTCAAGCATCACACTTTTTCCTGCTAGACAAACTTGTATTCAAATTATTTAGTATAGTCAAAGGAGTCACTTTTGTCTCCCAGTTATCTTGCACATTCTAGGCTTTTAAGTGTTCAAATCACCACTTTGAAAGACATATTCATGTCTGTGTAGCTCCTCTTTACCTTTACCTGAAGGCAGCAAACCAGAGTAGTGGTGCATAGACCCATTTCCTTCCTTTATCCTGTGTAACCTCTTATAGCATAACAAAGGAGGAAAACAACTACAATTTTCAGGCATTTGGACAGATGTTGATAAGAGCAAATCAAGATTGGGTCCTCAGACTTTGTTTATCTCCAAGCAATCTCGAATAGTCATTTACTCAAATGTGATTAGTTCCCAATATGGTCTCAGAGCCCATTGTCAACTGCTAAAAATAATTTCCTCTCCCTGTTTCCAATTGACAATTGAGGATAGTCTGTATTTTCAGTTATTTCATGGCTTGCCAAACCCAGATTTTTTCTGGGTTTGCTTTATTTTTTTCCTAACTGTTATCTTATTCTCTCTGCATTTACAACTCCACAAGGAAGTTGTTTGTCCTATCTTCAATTATTTTTTTTTTAAAAAACCTCTCATTGACTGCTTCAAATTTCTCAAAAAGCCATATGCTTTCTCTTTTTGAGAAGGTCATTATTATATTCTACTTTCCTGTTTTTTTTTCCATAGTACTTCTCATTTGGAAACTACTAGATGACCCAGTCATTTTCATATTTCTTGTTTAATATCTATCTCCTCCCATTAGATGTAAGTTTACACAAGCAAAGATCTTGGTTTTATTTCCACAGATATTTTACCTGCCAGTCGCTAGAATAGTGACTGATACAAATTGGTATGCAATCAATATTTGACGAGTGAATGGATGGCTCAGTATCTCATCCATTTTCTTTTATTTATGAAAACTTTAAAAATCATGTTTGATGATATGTAAACAATTTAATTTACTTTACTTTCTCAAACATTTGAATGTACTTAAAGATAAATTAAAAATTCATATAGTGGTGATTACAAGAAAAATATTGAATCTAGGATAAAAAATTTGTGTATAGTGTGACAGTTAATAAAAAGTTCATCCCATTGTGATGATCTTGCCAAATCCCAGCTGTGTTTGCCAAGAATAAAAGTAAAATTCTATGAACAGGTTCTAGATGGGGGAAAACAACAAAAGTAAATGTGGAGAACTAGAGACATGTGAAGAAGCAGAAATTAGTATGGCATTCAGGAAGGCAGCAAGGAGACAGAATTGAAGGGCAGAGTAGAGACAATACTAGTTAGCCAGGGAAGAGCTAGAATGAATGGCTGTGGGCTCTGGCCAAAACACTTTGATCTTAGAATAAAAGAAAATAAACAAATGATCTTTTGATTAGGGAATAGAATGATAAAGATGTTAAAAAAAGATTAAGATCTTATTATCACTTGCTTCTTATAATTTGATATATATGGTATGCTAACAGAAAATGCAGTTAATAATTTTTAGTAACCACTTCATGCAAGTCTGTGTCCTGTATGCTTTAAATATTTCACTTAACTGAAAAGTAATCATGCAATAGAATGCACATATACACCATGGAATATTATGCAGCAATCAAAAATGATGAGTTTGTGTCCTTTGTAAGGACATGGATGAATCTGGAGAACATCATTCTCAGCAAACTGACACAAGAACAGAAAAAGAAATACCGCATATACTCACTCATAGGTGGGTGAGAAAAATGAGAACACATGGACACAGAGAGGGGGTCTACTACACACTGGGGGAAAGGGGGAGGGACAGCAGGGGGGGGCTGGGGAGGGATAGCCTGGGGATGAATGCCAAGTGTGGGTGAAGGGGAGGAAGGCAGCAAAACACACTGCCATGTGTGTACCTATGCAACTATCTTGCACGTTCTGCACATGTACCCCAAAACCTATAATGCAATAAAAATTAAAAAAAAAAATTTCTACTCTTGATAATTACACTAAAAAAAAAAAAAGAATGACTTTTTTTGTGCAAAGTACATTAGCCTCCCACTCTTACAGGCAGAATTAGAACTCATGTCATAACCTATTACATTTATAGATATGGTCTGTTGAGTTCTCCAATATATTTCAATGTTTTATGAAATTGAGACAACTACACTGATAACATTAATTTATATCTTTTTTTATTCTTCATACCAAGCATATTTCCTGCTAGAGCGTTTCATATTTGAGCATATTTTGAGGGCATTTAATATGTATTTTTCTGAATAAATAATTGAGTTTATGTCATTGCAAGTATATATTTATATGTATGCATATATGTATATAAACATAATAAAGAGATATATCTAACCAGTATATTACACATTCAAGTTTTCAAGAGTATAGAGTTACATTCAATTAGTATAGATCTGCCAATTTTCTAGTGTAATAATTCATATATCCATTTTATGAAGTTAATAGATGCTTAATTGGATAATATTAGTATGTTACAGTACTTTCTGCATAAGGAGAATTTAATAATGAAAATCGTTAAGACAGTAGAATTACACTGTGATCAGTTCATCATTAAGGTGATTGTTTCTCCTCTTCCAAGCATTTCCTATGCTCTTTAATGTATTTTGGGACAATTCTTAGGCCTATCAACTGAATGTCCCACCATAATTTTTGGCTCTTTTTCTAAGAAAGTTAATATAAATTTGGCCTGTTTGAATTTTTATTCAGAGAATAGGTATATATTTTTCTCTGTGTCCTCTAAAAGCAGTACAAGGAATGTGAGTTAGATATAATGAAAACGTTCTTGACAGTGTTAGCTGTTAAACATTGGAATAAGTTATAACAATTGAAGGTTAGAGGGCTTTAAAAATGAGATGAATCATCATCTTAATAACATAGCATAAAAGCAACATAAGAAATGTCATTCAAGATCAGAGCACTGGTCTACTGAGCTGCTACTTTTTCTGTAACATAAATATCCAGAACTAGTAGTTTCCTTTCCCAACAGTCAACTTAAAAAAATGTAACTCAACTATTCTTAGTTTTACTTTAAAATGTTCCTGAGAAGTGAATTTAATCTACCTTAAGCTTATTCTTCTTTTTACACACTACAACTTCTTTTTGGATATCAGAGAATAATTTTCTTTATGATTTTCATACCAAAGCCATTCAGACTTTTTGGGAGAGTCCATCATTAGCAAATTAATACACTTGTCATACACTTGATAAATATCATTGGAAATATCATGAGAATAAACAATATTGAAGAAACTGAGTTAGGCATTATATGAACTCAACATAAATGATGTATTTTAATCTGATCTCTACAGGTATCAGTTAAGAACTGCATTCAGAGCAAGATGGCAGAATAGGAGCTGTTAGGCTTCACTCTTTCCCCCGCCCAATGGAAATTAAACTAGTAACTACCCACAAGCAAAAATACTATCATGAATATCACAGAACATGGGAATAAGGCTGGGACACCTCTTTGGACCATATAACCAAAAAAAGCTATAATTTAATGGTAAGAACAGTTCTTTGACCATGCTGCTCCTCCCAAAGCTGGCACAGCACCACACATGAAGAATTCCCCTAGATCTATGATTTCTGTGGTGAAAAAGGTGAGTTGGAGGTAGACATTCAGCTTCTCTACCTTGGAGTATCATTCCCATCTTGTCCCATGGGAAACACTGATAGTACTGGCAGGGCTACATTACCTGAAGTCAGTTAGAAACAAAGAATGGGGCTGGAGCTCATAGTAGCTAACATGTAAATCTCAGTGATTGCTCTTTGTTCTGGCCAATAGAAGCATCACACCAGAGAGACTAGCCAACAGTGTCAATCTGCAGGAAGTACAGTCCATGGGTCTTCCAAGCCCAAATCTCTAGCCAGCTTCCCCACACACATTGGGGAAGTCCTGGGAGCTTTCAATAGTTTTCCTCCTTAAGAAGCAACTGCAGCTTAAATATTACCTGTGGATAGAACATCTGGCCCTGACCAGCCACTGCAGGCAAGGGTGATCCAACTAAGCCTGTTTTTTTTTTTTTGTTTTTTTTTTTTTTGTTTGTTTTTGTTGTTGTTGTTAAACAGTCTCCATGCTTAAAGGCAATTGCATGTCAGTTATTATGAGTGGAGAGAGTTTCTTGTCCTGCCCAACCTTGGTTGCTGAGTGGTGACTTCACCAAAATTTGGTTCTCTGCTTAAGCATATGCCAGGCTGGGAAAGAAACTCAAGTTCATGCATACCTGTGCCACATAGCCTCTTCTCTGCCCATCTGTGTGGTTGAACAGCAACCCAAGACACTTCACTTTGCCTGTCTATAGCTGCTACTAGCTGGATCATCTGCTATCACAAGCTAGACAAAATAATAAAGGGCTATCACCACAAAAAAATACCTGAAAAGATTAGAAAAGTTACCTGTCATACCAAGTGCACAGGTATCAATGTAAGTTTCCATGATTATTACAATTCAGGGAAATATAACACCACCAAAGGAGCTCCAATAATGTAGCTCTAATAATAGAATCAGAATAAATGGACATCTAGGAAATGACTGAAAAATTAATTCTGAATAACTCTCTTAAGGGTTTTAGAGAAAGCAAGGAAAATGCAGAGAGAAAATTACATAAACAATTTATGAACAAAATGAAAAGTCTAACCAAAAAATAATCAGAACTTATAGTGATAAAGACTATAATAACTGATTTGAAAAACTCAATAGAAAGCTTTAACAGCAGAGTTGATTAAATAGAATCAATGAGCCTGAAAATAGAACATTTAAAATTATCTAATTACATAAGCAAAAATAAAGCAAAATGAAAAAGAAAGAAATCCTACAGAAATTATGAGACAGCATGAAGTGAAATAACTTTTGCATAACAGGAATTTTTGAAAGAGAAGAGAGAGGAAAAAGGACTAGCATGTATAGTTAGGGGAAAAACGGCTGAAAATTTTTCCAAATCTGGGGAAAGATGACAATATCCATGTACAAGAAGCTCAGAGGTTGCCAATCCAACCACAAAAAGGGTTCATCAAGATGCAGCATAATCAAATAATTTAAAAAATTACAGACAAAAGAATACTAAAAGCAACACGAAAATTTTTTAAAAGTCACATTCAAGGGTGCCCAATACAATTTCAGTAGATTTCTCAGCAGAATTCCTGCAAGCCAGAGGCTAAGGGGATTATATATTCAAAGTGCTAAAGTAAAAAACAAAAATAATGCCAACCAAAAATATTTTACCTGTCAATGCCATCATTCAGAAGTGAAAGATAAATAAAAACTTCCCCAGACAAACAAAAGCGAAGTGAGTTTGTCACCAATAGGGCTAGCTTTATAAGTATTGTTAGAGAAAGGTCTTTAAGATAAAGCAAAAGACTGCTAATTAATAACAAAAAATGAAAGTAAAAACCACTTTCTTATATTTGGTATAAGTAATACACAGTCATAGAATTATCCAGTATTTAAGAGTGTTTGAAAGCAATTTTATCCATACAAGGATTTAAAGACAAAGTATTAGAAATAAAAACATTTACAATACATTATAAGGGATACAAGTTCAAAAGAAAGGCAAATGTAGAATTTGACATGAAAATTATAAAAGATGGGTGATAGAGAATGAAAGTGCAGAGGTTTTGTATATGATTAAAGTCATGTTGTTAACAGCTTAAAGTAGCCCATTATTAAAAATAAGATATTTTATGTAAGCCTCATAATGACCACAAAGCAAAACCATAGTAGTTGCACAAAACATAAAAATAATAGATTCAAAGCACTCCACCACATAGAACCATCAGACTAAAAGGGAAAACAGCAAGACAAGTGGAAAGGACCTACAAAACAGTGAAAAAATAAATTACAACATGGCAGTAGCAAGTCCTTACCTATCAATAATTACCTTGGCATAAATGATTGTATTCTCCATTAAAAACGCATAGAATATCTGAATGGATAACAAAACATGATACAATTGTATGTAGCATACAAGAAACTCATTTTACAAGTAAGGACACAGATAGACTGAAAATGGAAGTATAGTAAAAAATATCCCATGCAAATAGAAACTGAAAGAAAACAGGGGAAGCTATGTCTATATCAGAGAAAATATAATGCCTGTATCAGTCTTTAAGCCACAAACTATGAAAAGAGACAAAGAAGGTCATTACATAATCAAAAAAGGGTTAATCACCAAAAAGACATAATAATTGTAAAAATGAGGGGACTTCAAAAAGTTCATGGAAATATGAGAATCAAATATAAAAATACAACATATAAACAAAATTTCTCAACATAAACTTCATCAACTTCAAAATACTTGTGTAAGCAATGATAGCAGCCGTATAATTCATCCCTGCAGAACTGAGGGTCTGGAAATTTAACCTAATTAATGTAGTCTTTTTTTATATTATTAACTGAAGAAAAATTGGTGCCCTTTAAATATTATTTGAGATTAGGAAACAAACACAAGTCAGAAGTTGTGAAATCAAGACTGCGGGAAAAATTCCTGATTATTTCCCACTGAAACTCTTGCAAAATTGTCCTTGTTTAAAGAGAAGAATGAGCAGGAACATTGTCACGGTGGAGAAGGACTCTGGTGAAGCTTTCTTTGTCATTATTTTTCTATTTTTAAATTTCTTTTAAATGTCATTTAAATTTTAGAAAAGTCTTAGATTTACAGAAAATTTGAGAATGTAGTACATAGAATTCTCATACACCCCACATTCAGTGTCTTCTATTAATAACATCTTAAATTAGTATGGAACATTTTTCAGTCAATGAGCCGATAACAATGCACTATTATTAACTGAAGCCCATACTTTGTTCAGATTTTTCTAGTTTTCACCTAATGTCCTTTTTCTCTTCCAGACTCATATCCAGAATACTGTATTACTCACCTCCCTTTTTTTTTTGAGGTTAAGTCTCACTCTGTCACTCAGTCTGGAGTGCAGTGGCATGATCTTAGCTCACTGCAACCTCTGCCTTCTGAGTTCAAGTGATTCTTTGGTCTCTGCCTCCTGAGTAGCTAGGACTACAGGTGCACACCACCATGCCCAGCTAATTTTTGTATTTTTAGTAGAGACAGGGTTTTACCATATTGGCCAGGATGGTCTCCAAATCCTGACCTCATGATCAGCCCATTTTGGCCTCCCAAAGTGCCAGGATCACAGGCAAGAGCCACTATGCCAGGCTATCATATCTTAGCGCATCAAACTACATCCTGTTCAGACATGTTATAACAAATTAGTATGAATTTACTTTGGTGTAAAAAAAGCTTAGAAACCTCTTTGTGGAGTGTGGTAAAAATAAAAATGGGAAAAAGAAACCTTTGAAACTCAGGCAGTTTTTTCATAATATGCATTTTCTATGAACTTTTTAAATACCCTCATATATGCACCCACACTGGAGCACCTAAATACATAAAGCAATTATTAAGTGATCTGAATGGAGGGATAGACTGCAACACCATAGTAGCAGGGGACTTCAGGACTCCATTTTCAACAACAAACAGATCATCTAGACAGAAAACCAGTAAGGAAGCATTGAACTTGAATAATACTTTAGACCAAATTGACCTAATAGACATACACAAGACATTCCATACAATAGCAGCAGAATACACATCCTTTTCAAGGTCATAGGGAACATTTTATAGGGCATACTATATGTTACATTACAAAAAATGTTAACAAATTTGTAAGAATTAAAATTATATCAGCTATCATTTTGGATAATAATGACATGAAACTAAAAATAAATAAAAGGAGAAATCTAGGAATATATATAAACATCTGGAAATTAAACCACATATTCCTAAGTAACCAATGGGTCACAGAATAAATATAAAAGGAATAAAAATTATATTGAGACAAGTGAAAATGGAAACACAACATACCAAAAATTATGATATGAGCAAAAACATTCTTAAGAAAGAAATTTCTAATAATAAATGCCTAGCTCCCAAAAAAGATTACAAATAAACAATCAAATGTTACATCTCAAATAACTAAAAAAGAACAAACTGAACCCAAAGTAAGCAGAAATAGGAAAATAACAAAGGACAGAAACAAATAAAATGGATGATAGAAAAACAATAGAAGAAAATCAATAAAACTAAGAGTTAGATTTTTAAAAGTTAAAAAAAATGACAAACTCTTAGCTAGACAAACTAGGAATAAAGAGAGACTACTAAAATACATGATATCAGAAATGAATGAGGAGACATTACAATGGATACCTCTGAAATATAAAATCCTAAGAAATGACCATGAATAAGTATACACCAAAAAAAAAACTGTATAATCCAGAATAAATGGATAAATATATAGATACATGTAATTTATCAGGAATGAATTATGAACATATAGAATATCTGAACAGACCAATAACAAGTGAAGTGATTGATTAAATAATTTAAAATATTTTCCATCAAAGAAAAGATCAGAACCCAGGCTTCAGTGCTGAATTATACCAAATATTTAAAGAAAAACTAATATTAATTCTTTGCAAATGCTTTCAAAAAATTGAAGTGTAGGAAATATTTCCAAATGCATATTATGAAACTAGCATTACCTGAATACCAAAACCAGGCAAGTCCACAAGAAAAAAAAGTTATAGGCCAATATTCCTGTTGAACATAGATGTAAAATTCTTCAAAATAATATTAGCAAATCAGATTTAGAAACACATTTACAGGCTCACTCACCATAATTAAGTGAAATGTGTCCCTGGATGTAAGAATGGCTCAACATATGCAAATTAATAAATGTAATGTAATACATTTAAAAAATAAAAGATAAAAACCATATGACTATCTCAATAGATGGAGAAAATGCATTTGACAAAATATAAAACCATTTCATAATAAAAAATAGATTAGGTATAAAGGGAATGTATCTGAACTCAATAACGAACATATATCACAAACCTGTAGCCAAGAGTCTTAACAGGAAAAGTTGAAAGTTTTTCTTTCAAGGCCAGGAACAAAAGAAAGATACTTTATCTCACCACTTTTTTTTTTCAATATAGTACTGAAAATCTCAGCTAGAACAATTGGATAAGAGAGAAACAAAAGAAATCCTAATAAAAAGAAGTGAGATCATCTCTATTTGCTGATCATGTGATCACATATGTAAAAAATCTTAAGGACTCCACCAGAACACTGTTAGAAGTGACAAAACAATTCACTAAAGCACAAAATCAACATACAGAAATTAGTATCATTTCTACATGCTGACAATATATATGGAAAGAAAAATTTTAAATATCCCATTTACAGCAACAGAAAAATTAAATACTTAGGTGTAAATGAAATCAAGGAGGTAAAAAACTTGTACACTGAAAATTACAAAATACTGATGAAAGAAACTGAAGAAAATACAAACAGAAAGATATCCCATGTTCATGGATAAAAATGTGGATTAAAAATCCAAAGCAATATATAGATTCAATAAAATTCCTGTCAAAATGCCAATGTCATTTTTCACAGAAGTTAAAAAAAAAACTATCTTTACATTTGTATGGAGTTATAAAAGACCCCAAATAGTAAAAAGAATCTTGAGCCAAAGGAATAAAAATTATATAGAGACAAATGAAAATGGAAACACAACATACCAAAAATTATGGTATGTGTAAAACATTCTTAAGGGAGAAATTCTATTGGTAAATGCCTATATCCAAAAAAAGATCATGAATAAACAATCAAATGAATTGTTTGGAATAAAACTGAAGGCACCACACTCCCTCATTTAAAAACATATTATAAACTAATTGCAATCAAACAGCATGAACAGTACTGGCATAATAACCAACATATTGATCAGTGAAACAGGATCGAGATATAAGACATAAACTCATAGAATTATAGTAAATTGATTTACGAAAGGTATTATTATCTAAGTATATTTATAGAAGTGTTTTTGATACCTTTGGAGAAAGGACAGTTTCTTCAATAAATGCTTTTGGGAAAGGACAGTTTCTTCAATAAATGCTTTTGGGATATCCAAAAGCAGAAGAATGTAACTAAACCCTTACTTCTTACCATATTAACTCAAAATGGATTAAAAAATGTAAACCCTGAAACTGTAACTACTAGAAGAAAACATAGGGGAAATGCTCCACAACACTGGTCTGGTCAAAGATTTTTTTGGTTATAATCCCAAAATCATAGGCAACAAAAGCAAAAACAAACAAATGGAATTGCATCAAACTGAAAAGCTTTGCAGCAAAGGAAACAATTAATAGAATGAGGAGATAATTCATGGATTGGGAGAAAATATTTGAAAACAATGCATCTGATAAGAGGCTAATATCCAAAACACATAAGGAATTTGAAACTGAGCAGTAAGAAACTAAATAACTCCATCAACTAATGAACAATGTACCCAAATAGACACTTCTCATAATAAGACATACAAATAACCAATAAATACATTTAGAAAAATGGTCATTATTGATCATCATGGAAATGTAAATTAAAACCAAGAAGAGTTGACTCCTCACATCTGTTACAATAGCTACTGGAAAAATGATGAAAGATAGAACTGTTGGCAAGGGTGTGGAGAAAAGGGAGCCCTGTGCATATAGTTAGTGGAAATATAAGTTAGTATAGTTATTATGAAAAAATGTATGGAGATTTCTATAAAAACTAAAAATAGAACCATATTATTTAGTAGTCTCACTTCTGGGTATATATCCCAAATAACTGAAACCAAAAATTGAAGAGATAACGGGACTTCCTTGTTTATTGCAGTCTTATTCACAATGGCCAAGAGATGCTATCAACTCAAGTGTGTATCATTGGATGAATGGATAGAAAAATGTGGTATATATACATAATAAAATGCTATTTAATTTTGAAAAAATGGGAAAATCCTGAACATGGGTGAATATGAAAGAAATTATTCAAAGTGAATTAAGACAGGCACAGAAAGACAAATACTGTATGATCTCACTTACATGTGAAATCTAATAAAGTTGAACTCATAGAAGTAGGGAGTACAATGATGGTTACCACAGACAGGAAGAATTGGTTTTAAGATTTATCGCACAGCAGGGTGGCTCTAGTCAATAGTAATGTTTGTATGTTTCAAATAACTAAGATTATTTTGAAATGACTCATCATAAAAAATGATAGGTAAAAGAGGTGATAGACATGTTAATTAGCTTGATTTAATAATTTTACGATGTATATACATATATCAAAACATCATATTATACCCTCAAATGTTTGTAATTATGATTTTTCAATTAAAAATTATATGAATAATAAATTTTAAAAATTAAGTAATCACAGCTATAATAGGATTTCAATTATGCCATTCTGTTGTGGTAACAATTTCAGATTTTTTTTTGTTTTTGAGACAGGGTCTCAATATGACATCCAGGCTGGAGTGTAGTGGCATTACCTCAGCTCACTGCAGCCTCTGCCTCCTGGGCTCAAGTGATCCTCCCACCGCAGTCTCCTGATAGCTGTGACTACAGGTGGGCCCCACTACACCCAGCTAATTTTTCTTTATTTTTCATAGAGATGGGTTTTGCTATGTTACACAGACTGGTCTTGACCTCTTGGGCTCAAGAAATCCACCTGCTTTGGCCTCTTAAAGTGCTGGGATTACAGTCATGAGCCACCGTGACTGGCTTGAGATTCTTTTTAAATAAAAAATTGTATGACATCAAGAAAAAAAATTACAGTCAGCTCTGAGAACAAAGTCCCACAAGCCATTAGCTTAACAAGACAGGGAATAGTTTTTCAGAAGAATATATAAAAGCATGCTGTGAAGTCTGGGAATAGGCCCTCCATCAGTGGTACAGTATGTCCATGGTATCATCAGGACTCAGGATCCTTCTATTCTTACACTTAGCCTTTTTAAAGATATACTTATTGTCTCAGTTACAAGAGAGCAGCTGAAGCTACACTCTTCACAACTATATTCGAGGAAGGAGGAAGGGAAATGGCAAAGGACAAAAATTGCCTGCCAGATGTCAGCCTCCTTTTAAAGAGCTTTTGCCTAGAGCCTACTCAATAAATTTGGCCAGAACATAATCACATGGTGTCTTAGTCTGTTTGTGTTGCTATAAATGAATACCTAAGGCTGGGTAACTTATGAAGAAAAGAGGTTTATTTGGCTCATAGTTTTTCAGACTGTACAAGAATCACGACACCAGCATCTGGTGAGGGCCTGAAGCTTCTTCAACTTGTAGCAACAGAGAAGGGGAGCTGGTGTATGCAGAAATCACATGAATATAAAGGAGCAGATGAGAGAGAGAAAGGGGAGTGAGGTTCAGGCTCTTTTTAACAATCAGTTTTCATGGGAACTAATAGAACAAGAACTTACAAGTTACTTCAAGGACAGCATCAAGCCATTCATGAAGGATCTGTTCCCATGACACAACCACCTCACACCAGACCTCAACCCCAACATTGGGGATCAAATTTCAACATGAGATTTGAGGGGACAAATATTCAAACTATATCACATAACCACCACTACTGCAAGGTGGCAGCTAAGAACTATTAACAGGAGTATTTCCACTGCAAATAAATTTGGAATCCAATTAATAAGGATGTGAGCAAGAACAGATATTAGCTAAGCAATGAAAGGTTCATACCACGTCTACATATGTACTCCATGTTCTTTGCACTGAACTATCTCACCATTTGTACACTATTATGTTCATATTTCCTTGACTTTGCTTCTTTTTTGCTATTTCCTGTGACTAAAATGTGCCTGTCCTGTTCACTACCAGTTGAAAACATAACTGTTTTTAAAAGTACATCTCAGCACGTACTCTATAAAACATTTTTAATCTTCTTCCTCAAAATTCATTATTCCCTTTTCTATTCTTCTAAAGATTTTCTTCTTATCATACAGTGCTTATCTAGAGTAATGTAAATTACATGAGTTTCACATACTGTCTTTCTCCAGCATGTTTTTAACTATCAGAGATCAAGAACTTATTCTATTTATTTTTGTGTCCCATATCAGTGCCTTGTATATAGTAGTTATTCAATATATTTTTGGAATTAAATACATAGGGTTCACTGTAAAGAAATTTAATGTTTAGTAGGATAGACAACCTGTTTTTATAAATAATATAATAAAGAATGAATTTGGGAATAGCCAGGCAGGGCCTACAGGAAGTGCAGTGGGAGTTATCTCTGTGAAATTTGCCAGAGACTGATGTGGTTATGTATATTCCCTATTTCCTTGGTCATTTTGGTGTCACATTTGTCATTGATATGGCAGCCCTGACTCTGGATCTTTGTTTCCTCAGCTATTATTTCTCTGTATATTCCTTAATCTCTGTCAATTTCTGACTTATTTGTTCTTAAGTATGTACTCAGCTCCTGTACAATAAAATAAAACAGTTTTTTCTTTTGACATTAATTTGCTCTTTAGTTTCATGTGTTTTTTTTAAAAATAGTATATTCACCAACTGTTCTGCTTATTTTCTGTTTCCTCTTCAGATTAAGTCTTCAGTCTTCTCCACGATAAATGGATTACACCAATGGGTTTGCAAGGCTTCAGGTATAACTTAGGTTTGCACAGAAGGAGATTAGAAGGAACACAGAAATTGAAGTGAATATTCAATTCCTCAATCTTGAGGAGTCGATTTAAGTTACTGTGTCTTTTGACTACACTTCACTGCTTCTTTCAAGACAACCTGGTTTTCTGACATCCATTCAGACTTCTTTACTGTTCTCTCAGCCCTTAGCCTTTTGAAGTGATAAGAGTTTAGTTGTGGTTCCTCAAGTTGTAATTATTCTTTCTGTAAATAAACCCTTTTAAATCCTAATGGAATCCTACTGTGTACATTTTTAACAACATGAATTTCTTTCTTAACTCTATACAACCTGGATTGCCTCTTTTCTCTTTAGTAAGGTAATTTATTGATACATAACAATGACATCAGATAGAACTCTGAAAATCTATTCCAACCTAAATACTCTTATTTTAGAAAAATGGTGCTTGTTAGGAGGACATCTGTGAGTTGGCCAATGAAAGCTTTGGACTAGAAACAGGCTACAAGCCTATATGGCACAATATCAGTGAAAGATTAAGACTGTTTTTTTGTATTTATCAAAGGAAAGTGATATGAAATGGTCAAGTAATTAGAAACAATCTAAGGCTTCCATACTACAGATTGTAGTTGGATGCCAAGAATTTCTCTATATTCTAAGAGCATATACCTTAAAAATCCACACTTGGCTATACCACAGCTTATCAATGGAGAAATTAGTTACTTTACTAAAATACATATCATTTAACCTCATTAACTATATGGTAATTTTTACCGTAGAAACCTGACAAGATATAAAATTGTAGGTAAATTTTATATACTACCTGAAAAATGTTAAAATAGTTAAAAATCATAGATAACATTGCATAAATGAATTTCACAAGTTTTAATTATATTATGTGTAATTCTATTAAATTTTCTTAAACAAAATAAAAAACTAATTATAAAAACGAAAAGCATAAAATACCAACTCATAATCAATATTATTTGATGATATTGATATAAATAGATTAACTAGATAACTTAAATTTTAAAACATTTAGCTAAATTATTTTATATCTCCAATTGGATCTTTTAGAACGGTAAAAATAATATAAAAGGAAATTAGAATCTTGTGCTGTTTTCACTGCTATATATGATCAATGGAAAACTGATAGAAGAAAAGGTAACATAAAGATTAATTTTTTAAGATCCTCCTAATATAGTGCTAAGTAGATAATAGTTCTAGACTAACTGACCACAATTCGCCTTTAGCTACCTTGACCTAGTGGCATTGCTCTTATTCTCTCCATTGAGAACACATGAGTAATATACCTTGGGAACAATATCTGGAAATATATACTGAATGTCAATAGTAGTTACCCTTGGGTGGTAGAATTTTAGACGGTTCTATTATTTGTCTTTTGGTTCATTTGCATTTCTAATTTTTATCTACGATGTATATGTGTTTCATGTAAAATTAAAAAGACATAGTCAAAAATCTCAGAATGGTCATTTTAAGAATTTCTTCTGATAATAATATATATGCAAAGAAGTCAGAATTAGATCTGAGCTGCCTCTATTAAAGTCAACATTTAAATCTCATAGATTTTAGAATTTACTTGAACTTAACTTGATTCAACTTAGAACACCCTGGCGAGCACCTATTATGTGTCTTGTGTACCATGCTAGGCCCTGAACAAAGATGAAGAGATGCACATTCTATTCTGGAGGCAGCAATAGAGATATGACAAATTTTAACAAAAGTAAAAATGAGAGAGATGGAGTAGGATGAACCCTACTCTACAGGTGTTCAATTCAACTACAGAAGAGACCATTATTACTTTTTATTTTTCTTTTGGGAAATGACTTTTAAAGAGTTTTAACAAAATAGCAATATTGGCCTGAATTTTTAGGGATGAATAAAATCTTAGCATTTTTAAAAAGTTAGAGCAGCATAGAAAGGATACATAAATTTGTAATGTAGGAGAAAACAGTCAGATGAAACTGTATTTCAGTGCCCCTCAAATATGTGACTGACAACAATATAGAAGAGGAAATGCTCTATGTTGCTTTAGCCAGCAGGACTAGGGTATATCTCTCTTTTTAAAATCACCTATTGTCTATTATATCTGTGATTTATACCAATGCTTTGCTAAGATTCAAAACTTTCAAATACAATATTGCTATTGGAGAAATGAACCATTTTATGAGTAACACTTTTTGACTTGGTTTTTAGGAATTATCTGTCATCAAAATACAGGTTGCTTTCACATATACATATAAATTAAATCAAGCCCACCACAGTGTAATATGTGTCTTTAAAATGTGTGTCTTTGGTCTTAGTTTTATGGCTAAAGTAACATGATGTCAATTGTCTGTAACATTATAGGTTGTGAATGGATGAGAAAAACTAGAAATCGGAAATTGTTACTGAGTAAAATCTGTGGAACAATTTATGTTGATACATGTAGAGACTTGGAGATTTTTCTATTTCTGCTAATTTTATCAGTGAACTTAATACAGAATACAATCAGAGTCAGAAACTTTGAACTGTAGAAATGAGAAAGTTTACAACAAGAAACCAACACCAGAACTCTATCTGCATTATGATGTTCACAAACAGACAAAAGCTTATACACTGTCTTTAAGGCTGGAGTTATGAATCCATGTTTGAAATCAGAAATTTGGATAAGTATTTTGAGCTTCCATTTGTGATTCTTCAATCTGAAAAAAACAGAGTTTACATTAAAATAAGAAGAGCCCATAAAGAGGAAGCAAACCCCTTAGGAACATATGCAGGTTGAAAAGGAATTTATTCAATATGGTGTTTGTCCATTGCTACAAAGACTTAAAAGTCTGTCAGAAATAAAAAATGAAATAATATAGCTCTTGGAAAAAACAGTGCTTTCCTATAAATACCAATTATAAGCAAACATGTAATTTTTAAACTTGAATATGTTAGAATCTTAAGAGAAAGCTGTGGTTTGAGTTTTCTCATTAATTGAAGATGGAATTAATGTTTTGTAAATTTCTTAAGCTATGATTAGAAAATACCTTAATAAGAGGGGCAGGCATAATTACATTTGCCTTTAGTTGATTTTACTGAAGTAAATCAGATTAAATATCCTAACTTTCTTTTTTTTTGTTGTTTTCTGTTTTTTTTTTTAATTTTTATTGCATTATAGGTTTTGGGGTACATGTGCAGAACGTGCAAGATAGTTGCATAGGTACACACATGGCAGTGTGTTTTGCTGCCTTCCTCCACTTCACCCACACTTGGTATTCATCCCCAGGCTATCCCCCCCAGCCCCCCCCCGCTGTCCCTCCCCCATTTCCCCCAACAGTCCCCAGTGTATTGTAGACCGCCTCTCTGTGTCCATGTGTTCTCATTTTTCTCACCCACCTATGAGTGAGTATATGCAGTATTTCTTTTTCTGTTCTTGGGTCAGTTTGCTGAGAATGATGTTCTCCAGATTCATCCATGTCCTTACAAAGGACACAAACTCATCATTTTTGATTACTGCATAATATTCCATGGTGTATATGTGCCACATTTTCCCAGTCCAGTCTATCATCGATGGGCATTGGGGTTGGTTCCAGGTCTTTGCTATTGTAAACAGTGCTGCAATGAACATTCGTGTGCATGTGTCCTTATAGTAGAACGATTTATAGTCTTTTGGATAGATACCCAGTAATGGGATTGCTGGGTCAAATGGAATTTCTATTTCTAGGTCCCTGAGGAATCGCCACACTGTCTTCCACAATGGTTGAACTAATTTACACTCCCACCAACAGTGTAAGAGTGTTTCTATTTCTCCACATCCTCTCCAGCATCTGCTGTCTCCAGATTTTTTAATGATCGCCATTCTAACTGGTGTGAGATGATATCTCAATGTGGTTTTGATTTGCATCTCTCTAATGACCAATGATGATGAGCACTTTTTCATATGTTTGTTGGCCTCATGTATGTCTTCTTTTGTAAAGTTTCTGTTCATATCCTTTGTCCATTTTTGAATGGGCTTGTTTGTTTTTTTTCTGTAAATCTGTTTGAGTTCTTTGTAAATTCTGGTTATCAGCCCTTTGTCAGATGTGTAAACTGCAAACATTTTTTCCCATTCTGATGGTTGCCGATTCACTCTAGTGACTGTTTCTTTTGCCGTGCAGAAGCTGTGGAGTTTGATTAGGTCCCATTTGTCTATTTTGGCTTTTATTGCCAATGCTTTTGGTGTTTTGTTCATGAAGTCCTTGCCTACTCCTATGTCCTGAACGGTTTTGCCTAGATTTTCTTCTAGGGTTTTTATGGTGTCAGGTCTTACGTTTAAGTCTTTAATCCATCTGGAGTTAATTTTAGTGTAAGGTGTCAGAAAGGGGTCCAGTTTCTGCTTTCTGCACATGGCTAGCCAGTTTTCCCGACACCATTTATTAAATAGGGAATCCTTTCCCCATTGCTTGTTTTTGTCTGGTTTATCAAAGATAATATTGTTGTAGAGCTTTCAAACATGCTTATATCTGTAAATTTAGGGAAGAAGCACTATGTGTGGTACTGTTCTAGGTATTAAAAAAAAAAAACAAGGTAAAGAACAAACTATTATATCATGAAGGACAGTGCCATAGTAGTAAAAAGCGTATAGTAGAGGGCATCAGAAATTAGACTGAATTCATTCCACAACTATGCATGAACTACTATTTACTTGTCATTATTCTGGGTGCTGGGAGCATAGTAGGAAACAATGTAGAAAGGCAAAACAGAACAAACTACTTTGACAAAACCTATTGTTGAGGAAAGAGTCAGAGGGCATTACATGAAAAGGACTTAATTTGACAGTGAGAAGATAAAGGATGTCTCTTGTACTCACTGCTATTTTATCAGCAAAATAGTAATTAAGATAACCAGAAGAGAAAGTGGTAGAAGATGGTTGATGTGAAGAGAGAGAGAAAGGAAAAAAAAACTAACCTAGGAGAGGAGGTTGTAGGATTGACTGTCATCACTAAAGACCTATTAAAGCTCTGTCAGCATAAATTGACTTTGAGCATGGCTGTATAATTTTTTTGTTTTGTTTTTGTTTTTGAGATGGAGTCTCACTCTGCTGCCCAGGCCGGAGTACAGTGGTGCAATCTTGGCTCAGCGCAATCTCTGCCTCCTGGGTTCAAGCAATTCTCCTGCCTCAGCTTCCTGAGTAGCTGGGATTAAGGCGCCCACCACCACACCCAGCTATTTTTTGTATTTTTAGCAAAGACCTGGTTTCACCATGTTGGCCAGTCTGGTCTTGAAATCCTGACCTCAGGTAATCTGCCTGCCTTGGCCTCCCAAAGTGCTGGGATTACAGGCACTAGCCACCCTGCCTGGCTGCTTGTATCTATTTCTTAAAGCAGATGTGAAATATGAATTTAGATTGGTTGGGATTTTCCTCAGCAAATTTAATGGAGCAGATAAAGGAAAAGTGGGAGGGTCTATGCAGAAATAATTATAATTGTTCTCATGGAATCTAAAAGAAGGGGACTGAGGCAAAGATGGGGTTGCAGGAGAATGAGAATATGGTAGGATCAATGAATTGAAGGTTTTTATGGAGTAAAAGAATTATTGAATCAGGATACTAGAAAGAATGAAGTGAAAAGACGTAGTTATAAATGGAGAGTTGGATGCTTTGAATTGTAAGTATAGACAGAGTGCAATTAAAGGAATATCAAGCTCTAAAGCCTGATCATATTAATTGGTTGGTTGTGAAAGGAGACTAAAATCATTAGAAATAAGGAGAATCAGAAAGCAAAACTCAGGATTTTGCAAAGGTCATTTGCAGAGAAACGGAATTAATCAGAAGGTATTTGCAGTGGTCCAAGGCCAAAGTTTTAGAGAATATTCAAATAACCTTGCTTATTATTCTTTTTCCTTAAAATTAAAGCACTTAAAACCATTCTAATATACTAGGTATTCAAATGTATTCATACATGGGCATATACTTAGGTATGTATTCAAGGTAATACTAGATGGTCATTTTCTTATGCCAAGTCCAACATCAGCATGGTGACACATGCAAAGAAAAAGAACTCTGACTCTGAAAACCTTGAAGATTACAGAAACATCTAAATCCAGGTTTTCTTGAAGAATATTATATAGAAGGAAGTAGAGCACACAATCCTCATCAAAACTTAAAAGTTATCTTAAATTATATTTTTGTCATTCATTTTTTTTCCTTTAACTGTTTTCCCATCTATGCTAGTTCACTTCTCTTTCTTATTGCTTAATATCTTTTGCTCTTTGGTCATCGCAACAAATCTGTAAGCCAGTTGGGTGCTCTGTTACTTCTGCCATTTGTATCTTCTCCCATGATGCAGTGTAGATCATATACGTTTTTAAAAAGGCAGGAGAGGGAAAAAAGTCAGACTGACATGCATTGAGTCTCTGCCATATGTGTTTATGTACATATAATGTGCATAAATATTGTGTGCATAAGAATTTATTCAAGGACATGAGATATAGTGACCTGCCTCAAATGTTGAGAATCAGAAATGTGAGGAGAGTAAAGCTTTATTAAATGATTGATATTCAGGTAATACTGAGAAGATTACTGTAAATAAATGAGAAATTGAGTTTAATATTTGCATGATGAAATATGAAACACATTTTCAATAATTTCAGTGATCCCTTAAATATAATTCAGAAATGTTAGCTGACCTAAATTTCCATTTGGCTAATGACTTTCTTTGTAAAGCATATGACAAACTGTCACTGCCACAACACAAGCAATACATCAATAAATTCCACCTGTTGTGAGTTTTTGTATATTTATACCTAAAACAATGAAAAATCTCTGAGTACAATAGAAATGGACACAATCTCTTGTAAAACCAAGAGAGAATATTAATGTTTAAAGCATTCATGTATTTGAAAATAATGTAAAAACACAGGGCTGTATACTTCTCTCAAGTAAAAAACATTTAACTGTATTCTAGAGTAAAAATTCTCATTTATAATTTCTGGGTATAAACAAAATAACCTTCAGAAGTCTATATGAAAGTGTGTGTGTGTGTGTGTGTGTGTGTGTGTGTGTGTTTAATATAAAGTACTTGTAAAGCTCAGAGGATTTCAGTAGCCATATGTTACTTTGTACTTTTTCCTAAACAGGGTTAAAACCCTAATAAATAATACTAAATGTTTCTCCCATACCTTCTTAGGTTTCTCAATGGGAAATGATAATAAGAAATAAGCAGAGAGGAGAAAAATACCTTGAAGTACGTTTTCAACTTAAATGCTATGAACTTAAATTTTGTTATATACCTGAATAGCCATTAGTTTATAATTAGGTGCTCTGTTCATTGAATAAGCTCTTTTTAAATTGAGCTTTTATAAGTAGTTTGGCATTTTTATGAAAAAAAAAATAGTACTGTATTGGTGAAGACCCATTGCTCTAAGCAGAAATTATGTGATTTTAAAGAAAAGAAGCAACACAAGTTAGCTCCTGAAAAAGGAAAGATACTTGGCAAGTGCATACCATATTACTCAGAAGTAAAAGCAGCTGAGTCTCCCTAGGGTCCATAGTTAGACAGTTGCCATTTATTGCTATTCATTCATATTCTCTCTCTTTCTCTCCTGTCTCCCTTCTCTGGGGCACACCTGCCTCTGCAACCCTATATTGGGCTAAATACTGTCTTATTTCTGGTTACCACTGCATATTTGCCACTTTTACTTTCTCTTTCTAGATAAACTCATTTACATTTACTTCCCAATATCCCAAATATGGCTGCGTTGGTGAAGTCTTTTACACAGACTCTGGTTTAAGGACCTAGCAATGCCAAAGTAGAAACTGAGCTGCAAATTCAACCACTTTCATTAACTGAGCGCCCCAGCACCAGTGAATTATGACAGGGAAAAGGGTATATAGACTTGGGTAAAGTGGTAGGTCACCATGGGAGCATACTCTCTTAGAGTGGGTGAAGTTCTGCATGAGGATTGACAGGTCTTCCTGCTTCATTCTGCTCCAGTAGGGAAGACCCAAGACCATGAGACAGATGGTTAAAATTCCCATTTATTTACTATTTTAGAAAGGTCAAGAAAGTTCCTTAATCTATGCACCCTTCTCCAGTTGCCTGTAGAACTCCCTAGAATTTCCCATTCAGAAATCCATTTCTTCTTGGGGAAAACACAATTTCAAAAATCCTGGAGATAGGTTACATCTGATAAAAAACTGCGAAAAAATACATGTTTGTTTGAATGGACTCATTTATCTGCTTATAATAATTAATAATTACAAAGGGCCTTAGATATAATCTAATCTTTCTCTTTGTTCTGTAGGGAAACAAAGTACCTTGCAGAGGTTGAAGTTCATATGTTTGGTTATTCTGTAAAAGACAAGACTAAAATCAGGTTTTCTTGACTTCAAGACAAATACTACTTCCACTATACCAAAGTGTTTCCTTTTTAACAACTCCTTTTGATCAGTGTACCAAGGAAATTGAAATTTTGTTGAATTGGAAGTATCTATGTTATTTTTCTATTGTTGCTATGATAAATTGCCACAAATTTGTTGTCTTACAGTTCTGAAAGTCAGATGCCTAATGCAGGTCTCATTGGGCTAAAAACAAGGTGTTGGCAGGTGGTGTTTCTTTCTGGAGGCATTCGGGGAAAATTCATTTACTGACTCTTCCAGCTAGTAAAGGCTGCCCAATAACTTTGCTTTAAAGCTGCCTTTCATCTCCAATCTCTGCTTCCATCCTCACATCTCCTCCTCATTTTCTTCCACTTTTTTTTTTTTTTGAGACAAGCTCTCACATTGTTGCCCAGGCTGGAGTGCAGTGGTGCGATCTCTGCTCACTGCAAACTCCACCTCCCAGGTTCAAGTGATTCTCCTGCCTCAGCCTCCCAAGTAGCTGGGATTACAGGCATCCACCACCACACCTGGCTAATTTTTTTGTATTTTTATTAGAGACAGGGTTTCACTGTGTTGACCAGGCTAGTCTCAAATGCCTGACATCATGATCCACCCACATAAACCTCCCAAAGCGCTGGGATTGCAGGCATGAGCCACCTCACCTGGCCTTTCTTTCACTTGTAAAGGCTATTATTACATTGAACCCATCTGGGTAATCCTGAATAATTTCCCTATTTTAAGATCAGCTGATTAGTAGCCTTAACTTCACATGTAACATTAAGTCTCCTTTGCTCTACAACCTAATGTATTCACAGGTTCTTAGGATTAGGACATGCAATCTTTGAAGTCTGTGCTTATCCTTCTCCTCTGTCTTCTGTAATTTGAACTGCTGTCTGGCATGGGGACTGTGGTCAATTAGGAGGGTGATTTCAGGTGAGATTAACATTTAAATTAGCAAACCCGGGGGGCACAGACTGCCTTCCATTGTGTGTGGGAGTCTTACCCAATCAGCTGAAGGCCTGAATAGATCAAAAAGACTAACTTCTCCAAGCTGGATGAAACGTTTTCATCAAACTGCTTTGAGACTTAATCTGCACCATCAATTCTAGGTCTCCAGGCTGCCAGTCCTTAGGACTGGAACTACATCACTGGCTTCCCTGCATCTCCAGCCTACTGGCACATACACAGCAGATTTTAAACTAGTCAGCCTCCATAATAATATGAGCCAATTATTTATAATAAATCTCTCTCCTCTCTTTTTCTTTCTCTCTCCACACACACACACACACACACACACACACACACACACACACACACAGAGTCCTTTTGATTCTATTTCTCTGAAGAACCCTGACTAATACAGGTGGTCGTCAGCATCCACAATAATAACCCCTTGGAATTTATCCTTGCTTTATATCAGTCTTCAAATAGCATTACCTTACTTTGAATCTTGCTACCCAGTATTGGTTTGCTTTCAAGGCTTTAAGCTTTATATTCTTGCTCTCCAGCCATGGTCTTCATGCCTTTCTAGTCTATCAGTCCTAACTGTGAGTCTGCCTTTTACCTTCACCAGAGCATACAATCATTTAATAATATTTTTCACCCAGTTGTACAGAGTCCACTAACCCTCTTCTGTTTGTTCTTGAGCCATATCCAACCAGCTCTCTTTGACCAGAAATTTCTATATTTTAATCTCTAATCTCTTGAAAAAACCTGATCTTAACCACTGCAACAGTCAACTATAAATTATCCCCTGAAACTGTATTTGGTTTAGTTCTTATCTTTATTACCTGAATGTGGTTGTAGAAGATCAGATAATCTACCCTGTGCCCATTACCCACACTACTTACTTTATCTTATTGATTTCTAGCATACTTTCCTCGTTGGAAATTCCAAACTTCACCTATCCATTCATTCCTCCAATCACAATGAATGCATACTTTTTCTCATGTTTGAACTATTCCTCTGAGAAAATTGAGGCCAACCTATATGACCTTATAGCCTTGTATGTGCATTCAATATGAAAATGAATATGGCAATAGAATGAGATTATTGCTTTACTAGACACATGTTAGACATTTGCAAAAGTAGCATGTTGGCTTAAAAGAGGGGATTGATTGCCTTTATAGGAGTGGAACAGTGATGGCTTCAGGGAGATTCAAAGGAGGTTCCTAAAAGGAGATTATTCTTGAACTGGGTCTGGGAGAGGAAAAGAAGCTCATAAGGGAGAGCCTACATTGCTTAAAAGACAGCTTCCTTGGTCTCTGCCACACTTGCTGTTCTGTTTTTTCTTTCAGCCTTCTAAATTTTTTCTATAATTTAAGCTAGGCTCATATCTTTCCACTATACCTCCTGTAAATATAGGCATTTCTCAAGACTCAATTTCAAGCCACCTATTCAGTTACATCTTTCAGAAAATTTACCTACTGTCAGAAGATAATTCCTCACCCCATTCAGTGAATCATCAAATTCTATTCTCACTACTTTTCACTACTAACATTTTCTTTTTTCAACCCAATATATGAGGCTGGTATGATTGTATTCTGGAAAAACAGATAAGAATGTCAGTTGAGCTACTTGCCTTTATTGTCTAAATTTGCTAGTTTATTCAAGATGAATCATTCTCACATACAATTTTTCACAATATGTTCCCTTATTCCTACAAGGAAAAGTCCAAACCTTTTAGTTTGCTGTGCAAGACTCTCTAGATCCAAACCACTTTTACAAATGTGTGTCCACTAATCTCTAAACAAATTATTTTAGCATGGCATACACCAGCCCTCCCACATTAACCTTTTCAAACTTCTAGCTTTGATAGTTTCCTAGTCCCAATTAGCTTTATGCTGTAGTCATGTTGAAATCATCTTGGTTTCTTGAAATTTTCTCCTATCTATTTTAGTGTGTGCTTCTTTGTATGTGTCCCTTCTCAGACTTGTAAACTCATTGGGACAGGATAAACGCTTCATTCTAATTTGTATTTTCCCAGCTTGACCCCTAGAAACAAAAAAGTTATTAAACATACTGATCAAATGAAATATTATTTACGACCTTTAAAATCCTGCATTCAGTGGGATATCCTTTATATTCTTAAAAAAGACATTTAATAAAAATACATTTAAAATCTGATTCTCTCCAGTTATTTGTGGGAAAAAATAGTCTCTATTTGTACCTGTGGAAACACAGAGAGATAATTGCTTTGGTGACTTCCTGTAACCTAAAGCAACAAGACAGTAACATAGCTGAGAATAGAGTTTAGTTCTTTGACTTCCAATTCATGTTTCCTACAAAGCATAACTTACCAAGGAAAGAAATTCCATATGAATTAAACATATTTTTTTTGAATTAAAATAAGTTTCTTTTCAACATCAACACCTTCACCACAGGGTATTCTGTGAACTGAAAAGAAAGGCTTTGTGCTGAAGCTATGTCTCGCTAACACTTCAGCTGACATATTAACTTCTTGTTGAAGAGCTATTTAATTTGAATAGAATCTGAGCAGTTACAGTGGTAGAAAGATTTTATTTAACCCTCATTTTTCTATTGATGAAAGCTCCACTACCTTTAAGATCTAAAAAGATAAGTTATCTACCATTAAAAAAAAAAAATTACAGTTATCTAAAAGATACATTCACAGGCAGGTAACAAATATATTGCACTAGGTTTTTTTCATTACCAGGCCACAGAAGAGGTGAAGAGATGAAATCAGAGAATTGATGGGCTGTATGTGTTGAAAATAATATTGACTACTAAATAAATGTATAATGAAACTTAAAATATATAAATACTTTTATATGTTAAAGCTTATCTTAGAGAGAGCTTAAATTTCAATAAAGAATACAAGATTGAAAGAAAATGGTCAAGACTTCAGCTACAATTCAATGAATATGATAATATTCTTGCTCATAAATATGTTTAATGTTGCAGCACTTTTTAAAACATGAAAATCATGTATAAAGCCATGTTTATTGAGTTTAAAATGACTCTAGTAACATACCATTTGACCACCGTGAGAGGTGAGGGTCTTTGCTTTCATCCCTGAAAGGATCCACAGTTTTTAAGGGTTGTGTTTCAGTGCACAGAAGAGCATGCTCTCATGTGTAAGCAAATAAACTGGCATTGCATTGTTGGAACATATTTTCTTTATCCATCCTAGGGTAACCACATTTTGAATTGCTTTAAGTGAGTTATGATAATATCCTGAGCTCCATTTTGGCGTGTCAACAGATGACTAAGGGAAGATCTGGTTAAATTGTGAAGTTTAGGCTGAGTTATTGACATTGTCTGTTAACATGGATAAACATTTTCAAATTCCTATACTCGTTTGAAATCTACAATTTATTCATAACTATGTATAGAGTGTTTGTATTCTAGTCATTGTCCTAGAGTCCAGAGAGCTACAGATAAGATGCAGTGGGAAAGAAAACACATATATAAGTCATTATTAAGTAATGGAAATGATGAATAGACATAAGTAACTTGAATCCTATACACAAACAAAACAACTATATAGGAATTTTCAAAGTGAAGAATGTGAGGAAAGGCATTCCTATCATAGGAAATTTCATTTGAAGAGCCAGAAGACAGAAAACAACATACTGTGGGTGGAGAGCTGTATTTTCTGTTCTCACACTGCTATAAAGAACTGCCCAGACTGGGTAATTTATAAAGGAAAGAGGTTTAATTGACTCACAATTCTACATGGCTGGGGGCGGGGGGTGGCGGGTGGGGCTGGGCTGTTCAGGAAACTTACAATCAGGGAATAAGGGATAGCAAACATGTCCTTCTGAGGGAATGTATTCTCTTCCTGGGGCCCCAAGGGGCTGTTGTTTTAAAGGCAAGAACTTCCCGGTGTCATGCCCCGCTCCGATCTCTCTCCATCCAGGAGATTTAACGGTCTCTAATTTAATTTTCGTGGGCGAGGGAAGAATCAAAAAGTCAATCACTCCAGCAGAAGGTCTTAGAGAAGGTGGGGGTTCCTCCCAGGTTAAGTGCCCCTTCTTCCACACCCCTTTGGACTCCATGTTTGGATCCCATTCCACACTCTCTCTCTCTAAATAAAAAAAATAACTTTTCTGCAACACTTCTTGGGTCCAGTATTTACTTTACCAGCTTACCACACACCTGCCCTGCCCTCTCTCATTCTTGAGAGGGTGAAAGACCAAGAATCTATAACAGTCTCTCGTGGGAAAACCCGGTTATACTTCTTCATATGGCAACAGGAGAGAGAGGTGCTGAGCAAAGGGAAAAGCCCCTTATAAAACATCAGATCTCATGAGAACTTACTATCATGAGAACAACGTGGGGATAACTTACTATCATGAGAACATCATGGGGGTCCCTGTGATTCAATTACCTCCCACTGGGTCCCTCCCATGACACATAGAGATTATGGGAACTATATTTCAAGATGAGATCTGGGTGGGGAGAAGCCAAGCCATATGAAAAACTATAAGTAACTCAATGTTGTTAGATTATAAAATTCAAATAGAGAAGAGGAAATATATACCTGTAGAGACAGAAGGGGTCCAGGTTAAATTATATTAGTTGTGTCATACAAGGCAGTTTGAACTCTAACCTGCAGTAAAGATCCACTGAAGAGTTTTAAGAGATGCTTTGTGGTTTAAACAGAATACCTCCGCAGTGGTGCGTAGAATAGATTTGAGAGGATAAAATTACAAGCCTGAAGAAAAGGTAGTTAAGAGAGTATTGAAGCAGTCAAAGAGAGAGGTGTTTTGACTCTAAATGAAAACACCGATAGTAATGATGAAAGTATAGGAAAAAGTTTTTTAAAATATTTAGAAGACAAATTTACCAAAACTGTCTGTCAGGTAGAGAGAGATGGAGGAATTAAGAATAATTATTATCTGGTTTTTCTTTTGAGTGATTATATATTTTGTTGCATTAACTTGATTAAAGACTAAGAGGATGATATGGTATTGAAACAAGAAGGGGAAGGGAGGGAGGCAATTTTAACTGATTGTTGCATATTCAGGCAAACTAGATCCTTTTATATTAGTTGGCTGATGGTAAATGTAGCAACGTAAGAAGGTGTTCAAATACAAAACGTGGATATTCTCAACTAAATTAGCTTGTTATTTTTATTTCTACTTTGTAATACTGTAGCATTTTCTAAGAATACTTCTGTCTTTCAAATATTCTTTATATAAGTATATGAAAAGAAATATTTGAAAATCATCCATTTATAGAAAAAAAGCAATAGCAGATCAGAATGCTTTTTGAGGTATTTCATCATTCTTTTCCAGGGTTAATACTTAAGAAAGAACTTTAAAAGTTTAGGAATGTCCACAAAACATTGCTAGATTCATTAATGAGTTAAGGACTTATCTGTCTTAATTACTTTAATCCAAGGAATTATGGCTAAAATAGATAGCTCACACTATTCATCTGATTCATGCTTATTGAGATTAATGTTTTTGTTTTTTAGATTTGGTCATTATTTCATTACTAAGATACAGTGGTAAAACTCAAACCAAACAAAATAAACAAGTCAGCTAACAAAAAATATTACTTCATAATTTAATGACCTCCCTTTCTTCTCTAAGTAGCAATAACTTAATGTTTTACTTGACCATGGAAAAAGGAAAGAGCTGTGTTCTAGCAACTGATCCTGGAAGTATACACAGTTTATACATTTTTTTGTTAAAATAAATTTTAAAACACTAGAAATATTTTATCATGTAATGAAAGATCTGAAAGATCTGATAATACAGAATTTCCAGTAACACTAAAATGAATAAGATACCTCTAGATTTCACACATATCTATGCCTTTGAACACTAAACATTTCTTTGTATACATTTACAACAGGTTCCTCTATAGGATTATACTTGCAATACAAATGTTAGGAAGTCATTTATACCATGATTTGTTATACATGTGATGCCAGTGATTTATCTTCATTATGATAAAGTTTATTTTAACTAAATGGAATTATCTATAGGGTTGATAAAAAGATAGCCCACAGGAACAAAGGCCTTTTTAACTTCCCGGTTATGACTTTTAAATCTTCCTAAATCATTGCGGCTACAGTGCATTAAATGATACCCAAGTGTCCTTGAAGAGTTGATGTGCTTCCCTAAGCACATGAAAGAGTATTAGATTATGACACTGGGGAAAATCTAGTATTTTATGTTTAGTCAACTAGAACAAAGGTATCCTACGTATTTGTTTCTTCTTTTGTTAACTATTCCTAGAATAATACTTAGCTCTCAAAGGAACGAGTGCAATTCAATGGAAATCATTATGTTATTAATCTAAGACAACTTCAATACCCAGTAGGTAATTAGAGGCATGGTCAATCTACATATGCATTTAAGACAGTTCAGTGAAAGGGAAGACTGGTTTCCGCTAACTTCTTGGTGTTCTCCAGGTTAGCAGCAGGTTGATATTTGAAATTTGGGCTAGAGACAGTTATGATTATTTCCAGTTTTCTTTTCCAAGCAGGTCGCAATTACTTTCTTGTCAGGTTTTTTTTTTGTTGTTGCAATTGTCCTCAACATTAATTTCAGAATAAGTTTAACGTGTTATTCCATAAATGTTGGAGAGCAATTGAACTAAGACATTTTCCCCAGGAAATGAGAAATGATCATTTTAATACTACCATGAGAAGAAATAACTATTTAAGGGCATCCAGTGGCAAGCCCAGCAGCCCTATAAACCTACCACAAGAGTCAAGTTCATTTGAATGACTATCTTATGGGAAAACCTAGCAGACTCACTTTGAAGCATTTTTAACATAAGAAATAACATGTACTTGTTAATTTCCCAGTCACCACAGGGCCATATTAAAAAGATGTGCAATAGTTGAGGAATTGTTCAAGGTTATGATATCACCCGTCAGACATCAAAACATGAGGTGCACAAGACTCAGAAAAGAAATTCAGAAACTTTCAGTTTTACATTCAGTAATGGGTCCCTGGGAGTACCTGGGTGTCCTTGACACTGTGCTATGGTTCATTTCTGCTGCTCTAGGCATTTTGCTGAATGCTATTTTCATATCTTTATGGGCATGCAGTCATAAACAATACCAAGAAATGGTAGAATAAGTATATGAACTTATTTGGTCTTATTTACAGTACAAATTCAGGAAACGTGAAACTCTTAGGATTGAATGAATACTTACTGCTTTTTATGTTTTGAAATAATTGAATGGGTTTTTTTTTTTTTTTTTTAAAATAGAGTGGAATAAATTTGGAGCAAAAACATTTTTTAGTCTATGATGAATATTTAATTTTACTAGAAACTAAGTCATTAGGTTTGAAGTATAGTGAGTGGTGAAATTCCAGTTTCTTATTTCTTCATAGATATATATATATATATATCCTCATCTTAATAAGAAAATCAATAGAATTGAGTCTTGAAATCATTACAACTTTAAAGCCAAAAATATATTATGATTCATAATATAGGGTTTCATACATAAATCTGTAGTAACTGCTTAGCACATACAAATATGAGGAAAAAGGACAATTTTCTTGTGATAGAATTATACTATGTTATGATTCATTAATGGTAGACAGCATAAAATATAAAAATATTATAAAATATTTATATTCTTGGTAGACAGCATAAAATATAAAAACATTATACTTTATGATGTCTACCAATAATGAATCAGAGTGTTTCATGTATATACAAATTGAAACAAGTGTCTTAAATAGGATTGTTAATGCCTTAAAAGACAATGCCATTTGATTAACTTTGTGTCCCTGTGTTTGTCACATAGCAGGAGCTCTATAAATGCCTACCAAGTTAATGGATGAATTTCTAACAAGTGGCCTGAGGAATTTACAATGCACAATGTAGTACACATTATCTCATTAGATGTACAAAGTGTGTTGGCATAACAATGTTTCATCATTCATTTGATGTAAAATCAGAATTTTGAAAGATCTTTTGGTTAATAAATTTGGTTATATTTTTTATTTTTAATTTATATAACAAATAATTTTACAAGGCCTAATGACATGCATATCCCTGCATCATACAGCTCACCAGAGGTTTTGACAAACATGCTATATTCCCACATAAACATAAGTAGGTCTTAAGTTATGTTGATGACTCATTTTCCCTAAGATGGGCATTATTTCCTGCTAACAAAAATAATTCCTCTGTAGGCTATGTACTTACCAGGGAATGCAAAATGAAAAAAAAATGTACTCTTAGATGGGTTCAGGGTTTCTAAACTAACATCCCTGATATGAGAAATTCTTAATAGAAATACAAAGTAAAATGAATTAAAAAGCTGCATGATATAAACTGAAGTGTTACCATTCTTGACTTGTATTTATTTCTAGTTTAATATTATTTTGACAATTTAATTACTATTAAATTCCCCATGGGGTTTTGTTTTTCATAAAATATGTTCATTGTAATTCTAACATACCTAAATGCAGCCAGTCAAGGTGAGGTTGATAGATTGCACAATTTTTAACATAAGTGTAAATAACATTAACATGAAATTTAGAAAGAAAGCGAAGAAAGCATCAACCTTAAACTTTCTCTATGTCAACATCTGAATAGCCTCCATGACTTCAGTTTCATTTCTCGCCAAAGAAGTCTTAGAAAAGGACTTCTAGCATCTTTTTATAGTTTAATTTTTTTTGCATATAATGCATTTATTATTATTATCATTATCATTTATTTCCACTATTATCATTATTAGTTTTGACTAATAGCTTTAAGAACATAAAGGCCTTGGAAATTGTTCCATCAAAAAACATAGCTTTATCATTCCTACTCTGAACTGATGGTTGTCTCATCTTCTAGAAAAAAATCCAGTGACTAAAGATGATAATTTTTTTTTTACTATAATCATTTTTTGACTGGGTTATGATGTAGAAAAAAAGGTACAGTTAATGAAAAGAATATGAGAATGTATTTCTCACTACAGCACAATATTTGTACTACATATTATACTGTTTCTCTACAAATTTAAAAATTGCTTTCTTATATTTTAACCTAGCATCTTCATCAACATGATCTAACTTATAATTACATTGCAAAGATTTGAAAACTGACAAAATGCAAGTAAGTTACTCCAGTACAGGTGATTTAACGAGGTAATTGCAAAGCCCTGACTGTTATAAGAAATCTAAGATGGTCTGATGCCTACTGAGAAAACTCTTTATCACTTATTTCATCATTCTTTCAGGGTTTTTCCTAAAATAATTTCAGAAAATTAAATTTTAAATGCTTTCCATTAACATTAAATCTAGCTAGATCATGTTTTTCTAGATACAATTGTCAGATGTACCTCACATTTAAATAAAGAACAATATATGTTTCCATATCTAATAATTTTGTTTGTTAACCTGGCACTTTATTACATTGGCATACAATCACTATCACTATTTTATTTTAAATCACACTTTAGGACGCTCTAAAGAATTGATGTTTCAAGATATTTTAATATAAAAAGTCTTGAAGCATCTGTGCTTCAAGATTTTATTTTGGGAAATCTCACTTAGACACATTTATGTCTTAATAACATAACCAGCAATCTTTAATTTTCTATAGTGATGTCAGGAGACATCCCACTACCCATAAGAGTTGGTATCTTGTGGTATGTTCTACATATTAAAAACCTGTCAGGTTACCTAAAAAAATGTTGAGTGAGAACATTAAGGATGGCTAAATCATTACTTCTAATTTTTTCCCCTAAAAATTGTGTTTTTAAAATACTTTGCATACCCTTGAAACAACATGTAATGAAAGTTGTGTTAAAGTTTGAATAATGAGAGATTCAGTGGTTCTCAAACATTTCAGCAGCAGTTTTTACTAAAAACTTAATAAAAATGATGTAGGGGTGAAATGTAGTTTTAATAGCATTTTCTTTTATGTCATGTATGTGTGCATGTTTGAATAAAAGCCCTGCCAATTGCTAACTGCAAGACTTAGTAATTCATTTCCCCAGACTAGAGACTCTTCATTTGAAAACTGGTGCAAATAATAGCTTCCTTCATGGAGTAGCTGTGAAGATTAAGTATGACAATGCTTGTGCAGTCTGAAGCAGCTTGTACCACTAAGAAAACAATAGCAATATTTACAAATGAATCAGATGAGAAGCTCTGGTGAAGTACAGACTGGAAGAACTCAAGTCTTACTTTCTTAGCTTTACCCTTCCAGGCATTGTTAATGGTTCAGAAGGTGAATTTCAAACACTTTCTCCTCTTCATTCCCCCATTGAACTGAGGTTGTATCCATAATGCAGAGAAGAATAGTTTAGATAAATGATGGGTTTTTCTTACTACATCCTGGATTCTTCCCTACCATTTTATTAAGATAAGGAATAAGACTTATTTCCCTGATTACAGGGACCCACACATAAAAACGGTTTTAGGGTTAAAGAACAATGAAGAGCTAGCACTCAGAATGGCTTTTACCTCTCACACAATGGCTGATATTGGTAGGGGTAATAAATGCCAAAAGAGGTGACATTAGTTATTCACTGAACTTCATGGAGCTCAGAAAGTCTAGGATTGTCTGCTGCCATTTTCTAATCTTAGAGGCTAACCCTATGAGAACAGGAAACAACAATAACAACAAACAAAAACAAACTAAGACAATTCCACTGATTTGGGACCACTGGTAAGCCTTTGTTCTTTATTGACTGAAATATTCCTCCCCATTGTCTCATAAGACTGACAATCAGATTGAGTTCCAGGGTTAAGGGGTCCACATATTAAAACACAGGATAGGTTTTATGGCCTGACCAGGGCATTGTGATAGGTTAATACAAAAATATTTTACCTAGCACACTGGATAAAAATTATAGGTCAACAATTTTAGATGTAGGTAAGCTCTTCTGAATTCAGCTTGACATTCTTCATGCATCTGTGGTCTACAGGTCAGCTAGCAGGTTCTCTAGGGTGACGAGCAACTGAGTCATGTGTTTTTCATCTCCTAGCAAGCTAACGGAACTTAATTACATATTTCCAAAGGCAATATATGGCG
The DNA here is from genome assembly GCA_031835075.1 of Saguinus oedipus. Taxonomy (NCBI): domain Eukaryota; kingdom Metazoa; phylum Chordata; class Mammalia; order Primates; family Cebidae; genus Saguinus; species Saguinus oedipus. The sequence goes on from CM063170.1 coordinate 147,818,306, forward strand.
CACCCATCCCAGGATCTTTCAAAATGTCATCCAGTCATGGCACCAGGCTCAAAGTCATGAAATTGAGAATTTGTATCAATCCTAGATGCAGCTCTTTGGATATACTCTCTTTGCTCCAGAGACCTGTGAAAAACCTAGGAAAGAAAACTTACCTTTCTTGTGTACCCCAACAGGTAACTGTGAGATAGAACCAGAAAAACTAGAAAATCACCCTCATTTTGAGGAGAAAACAGGAGGAACATTGCAGTCACAGCTTTATGACAATTCTGAAATCTAGTAAGGCAAATGTCACTAGGCCTACTTATTCTAGGAACAGAATTTTCTTGATCAGAGCTTGGTTCTGCTCCCTAGAAATCAGTCCATGATTCATTGCATTTCTTGCCTTTCATCTCCATCCGTTTGGATGTCCTTTTATTTCCACTCTTTTGGCCACTTCTGAAAATGTTACTGAAAAATATACCTCTGGGGATGTTTCTTCCCATTCCTGTTGAAAGAAACATAAGGACTTGTAGATCTTTTTTACAATTTTGAAGTACCCCTTTTATCCTTGCAAGCAGTGCCTTTGTTAGTCTAATTCACTTTAAAATTTTGTAGCTTTCAATAAATTTGATTATATCATTTCCATTCATCAAAGGTCATAGCCACCGAACTCTATACTTTGCTTGGGTATGCCGGGCTGCTGTGAGGTACCCTTACTATTTTTAGAAACCCTTTTGTCTAGTTGAGAGGGTCTAATACACACTATCTGAATTTTCTCAGATGTTTTAAGAAGGTGTCTTACAGCCATATCCTTGATTTTGACACTGCTTCAGATCATGTTTAAGAATATTTTATACATCATGGAAAATAGATATTAAAATCGGTTTTATTTTCCATCATAGGTTTAGGCAAGTTATGTGCCTCCACTTCTGGGGTTTGGTGAGTGGCTATCTGGCATAAGGGGTGGGGAACAACTGGCCACATAAGTCTCATGCTCTAGGAGGCCAGCTCTTGTCTTATTCACATGGCATGCTATAATTCTGAAAATGGACAGAAAGGAGGGAGGCCTGAGACCTGGTATATGGTTACTTCCATTACAATCTATTGGCCAGCTCAGATTCAAGCATTAGGAAAATAGACTGCTTCTATGGAAGAGTAAAGAGTGGTAGGCATTTTTGCAATATGCCATAGTACTATTAATAATAACATGAACTATTGGCTGAACTTATGCAGCATCAGACAATCTGGAATTAATTGCTGTCTTTTGTGTTCTCTGTGAGCACCCCACATGATGTGAGAAATATAAATGAACAGTGATTAGAGACCAAGGAATGTTTTCTGCTCCTACCATCTGTTAAGATTTCTCTCTGATAGCTTATTTAGTCTAAGAACAAGGATCACTGGGGCAAAAAACATGGACAGAGTTTATATACCAAACTGGGCATTAGAAATGGCAAATGCAAAATATCATATATACCAAAACAGTTAAAAATAGACCCTCACAAGACACAAATTACTGTGACTTTTAGATTACTGGAGTCAAAAAGAAGTTCTCCAAGAGGAAAAATAAACAAATCTCCAACAAAATGATCATAATCAGAATAATTGAATTTTTCAACAGCCACAACTGAAGCAAGAAGATAAAGTACCAATGCCACTTAAGTTTTAAAGACAAATATTTGCATGCTAGAAATCTATACTCATACAAACTACCAACCACATAAGAGGTTAAGACTTTTTAAAAATCTGCTTCTCTTATACACTTTCTTAGGAAGTTATCCAAGGGTATGACCCACCACTAAGGGAGTAAGACAAAAAGGAGAAAGAAGGAAAGAGAGAAAAAAGAAAGAAGGGAAGGAAGGGAGAGAAGGAAAGAGAGAGAGAGAGAGAGAATATACACCAGAAGCAGATCTCATGCTGAAGATAGGAGAAGAAAATTCCTGGACGATGGTGTGGTGGCCAAAGTGCATCCTGGGATCATTTCTGTGTCCAGGTATAAAAGTAAACTTGTTTAGTTTTGAGTAAGTTTAAAAACTTGTCGACAAGGAGAGGAAAGAAATAATTATCTAGCAACCTAAGTCAGCGGAATTATTCTGTAGATTATGTATATCTGAAATTGAATCACAAAACAGTGAATACCTATGTTTCTGACCTGCTGGTTACTCTAAAGCCTAATGTCATTCTGCTAATCAATATCTCTGCAAGAGTCTCTGTTTCCTTTAGACTACAATAAGGAAGAAAACACAAAATTTCAGAATAAAAAGAATTACCCTAAGTATTCATATATGCTTATATATTCACAGAAGTATTCCTGGCAAGATACTTGGCAAGCAGAGAAGACCAATTTCCTCTCGATAGGAGAAATGGCTGGATGATGGGATATTAGACTGACCATTTTCACTATTTACCAGTCCCACTAAGATAGAAGAGGCACATTTTTCGAATGTAAACCTTTTCATTGTTTTATTTTTTAAACATCGGTTTAAAATAGAATATATAAAAAAGCTTTCACTATAAATGATAAAATTACATAAAATTTTGACTGTCCTAGAAAACTGAGGTTGTCTCCAGAGTACTGGTCCTCACTCTGCTCTGCAATTTGTGGCCCAGCTTACCTTTAGTCAAATGAGGTAAGCATGTTATTAGACTCAGTTTTCTCATCTGAAGTTCAATAACATTTAACATAATAACATTTAAAATTCATGTTTAGTGTAATTTACATTAAAATGTTATGGCTGCATAACTTTCTTTTTTATGTAACACAACTTTTGTTGTTGCTGTTAAATAAATCACTTAGCCCCTAGAACAGTATCTGACACTGAGTGAACACTAGAGGTTTGTAAGGTGAATGACTGAATATAAATCATCTCAAATATTATTAAAACAATCTGCTGAAAGTCTGACATTTTAGGTAGAGATTGATGTTGGATAAGCCGTTAATATGCAATTGTGCCCTTTCCGGAGCTGCAGCATGTATCAAACTGCTTACAGTTGAACAATCTAGAATGTAAAGTTTTGTTCAGACAGAAGCTGTTATTTGTTTGTTGCTATCTCTTCTCTCTCCCTTACTGACTGCAATGATCCATATTTAGTCCCAAACTTATTTGTGATTAGATGCTGGAGATCATTAGTCCAATTAGCATCAACAAGTTGCCTTATATTGTTATGACTTACAACGGAACAATTCAGATTCTGTAGAGAAAACCTATACCAATTTGTCAAATGAAAATCTGATTTGCAAGATCTGGAAATCATTTTTTACATATTTGCAATAGGTGTCTGTTTCTGATTCAATCTAAAAAATAAATCCCGAGCACAATTTGTGTGAAATTTTGGGTAGCATTAAAAAGCTATTTTTAGCTGATTAATAGAAAAAAATGTTGCAAGAAATATATCAAAAAACCTAATTAATGTTCATCTGCTCTGTGACTGCTTTTCTGTGGATGACATTTGTGAAAATCATTTATTTTTCATTTCATAGAACACATGACTTTGCAAAAAGTTTTGAAGGCTACATTAAAAAGTTATGGGGGAAAAAAAAGTTATGGGGGAACATGTTCTAAAATTGAATAGCATTGCTAATTCTATGGGTAAAGTCATTTTGTATATTTAATATTAAATAATCTCAGGTTTCTATATATTTTTAGTAGAAAAAATACACATATAACTTTTCCCAAGACACTAAAGTAGAGAAAATAAAAATGTTTATGTACACTCATTCAATTATTCAACCGCTACTTATTAAGTATCAGTGAAATATAGGCACTATATTTTTGTTTGGGAGATATAAATATGGATTATATGTTAATAGTATTTTCTTGATTCCCAGTAGCTTCATATATGTGTACCTAAATAAATATAAGCAACAATTTTTTTATTTAAAGAATGCAAATCTAAAATGCATACCCAAGATATAAAAGATAAGGGTTAATACTTCCATTTCTAAAAGTTCTAGAAAATTTTGCTCAGGTGAAAAGCTCTTGAGTTACGTTCTAATGCATTATTGATAAAATACTAGATCAATAAGATCCTCATTCATCCTCTAATCTGCTTATTTTTCAACAGCTCTTTCATTAATTACTTCATTCCATAAATGTTTCTTGAGTTCCTACTATGAGCTCAGCACTGCTTTAGGTATTAGAGATAAACAGTGAACAAAACAGTCACAAGTCTCTACTTTCATAAAACCTAGTCTGTTATGGAGCTGCAAATCACAGAATTAAAAAGTAACTAAGTGGAATGAGTAAAGCCTCCCTGGCTGGGTCAGCTAACACATTGCCCAACATAAAAGGGAAAATGAATGAATGGTCAATGTTCTTTGCCAGTATGGGCTATCAGTTAACTGGCAGTTATGACTAAGCCATTGCTACAGTTATTCAACTAAAACTCTTCCCACTTCAAATCCTTGGCTTCATCAGTCATCCCCAACTCTCTAAATGACTAACTTTTTGTTGAATTACTGTATGTAGCGTACCGTCCATGCCCACTACTCATCTCTTTCCCTACCTCACCCAGATCCCTTTTAATCCCAAGGCCTCGTGCTTTTCTCTCCTAGTACTTTTCACAATCTATTTGCCTTACTTGCTTTGAGTTCTTGGTTTACTGTCCCTCTCACCTACCAGAAGGTATGCTTTGTGAGGGCAAAATCCATAGCCATCTTTTTACTGTTACCAAGCACAGTGTCTAGCATATTTACAGAGTCTCTGTAAAAAACGAATATAGCAAACTATGAAACATTTAAGAGATATATGGAAGGGTGAAGAAGCCTGCAAGTAGTGAGCAGAGAACTCTACGGACATACAAAGAAAATGTGCCCCAGGTTAAAGACAGCGCAAAAGGAAGGCAGCTTACAATTTCCTATTCTTAACAAAAAAACACTGTTAACAAAAATACCCAGAACACTATTTTTGCATGAGACTCAAACCGATTACTCATTTTGTACTTAATTTCTATGAGATTCTGTCTCCACTCTTGCTCCATATAAATCTCTATAGTAATTTCTCCTTCTTCGGCTAACCTGGATGAGACTCAGTCAAATAACATATCTACAGGAAATACCTTATTTGACTAATGAGTTGATCCTTTAGAGACTTGTGTCACAGTATCTGTGATATAGGATAACTTAAAAAAATCCTCTCCTCAGAGAACTGACATATTTTTTCTCAATAGTATTAAATCAGTAAGAAATGAAATTTTGCTAGTGATGTGAAAAGACTTGCCCTAATCTAGTAGTTTAAAATCAGTCCAGACTATGTTGATGATCTTCCGTGCAATCTGGAGACATCAGAATATTTCCTGGTGGTAATTTATATCACAATCATAAAACCACAATACACAAGTTAGGTCTCAATCATCAGCAAGAGGAAGAAATTTAATAAATTAGAAAAGCTTTCTGGCTACTCTACATACTCAGCTCAATTGAGTTATTCTCAGTGGACAGCTGGTTATAGTTATGAGACTTAAACTCTAAGGAATTTGGGGGTTTATTATCTCAGAAATTACCTGTCCTCTCACTGACTACACAGTGGCTGAAGATTGCTCCGTTTTAGAGATAACAGGTTCTAATTTTTATATTTAGGTACTAGAAATAGAATATTTTATCAAGTGCTCTACATGCTAATGGAACTTCTTAGCTTTGACTGCACTGAGGGCTAAACATTCCACTCATAAGTTAATGAAGGCACTTTGAGATTTGTATAAACTCCAGAAATTTCCCATGACTTATTTCTTACGGATATTTGGAGGATTTGTGAGACTTATGATTTGCATAGAATTCCAGAGGTTAATTTTTATAAGCAAGTAGTACAGGCAAATAAGGTTGGTTAGTACTTTCATTTTTCCAAGACTTATAGGCCTTTCATAAACAATTGGAAAAAAAGTTTTTGATTTATATAGTTTTGTCTTCGAAGGCCTAGTGAAATAAGAGAAAATGGTTGGCAAGTTGTTGGCTCTGTTCATTCCACTTAGGGGCAGATGTCGTAGTTGCAACTGGGTGAAATGAGACTTCTTTCTTAGTCATAGGTTTGGCAGGATGCCTTCCCCTTCTCCTTCTGGCAGGAAAAGAAGCAATGTCCTCATCATCTCCCACATAAGCACATGTAACTACTGCCATTGGTATTTTCTGATGTCACTACAGACGACTCTTATCTATCTCCGGCTAATGTTTTTCTCTAGGGTTCTGGATCCTATCCCCTCTTCCCTTTTTAAAAACTCTACTGCTTTTGCAACAATCCTCACTTCCATGGATTTTTCCTCTCAAAGATCTTATCCTCAGAGAATTAACTTATATGGTATCTTAACATAAGTACACTGTTAAATAAAATTATTCCAGTGATGTGAAAAGTCTTATTGGACAAGTATCGGCATATAAATAAATGACAGTATTTTTTAGTCCTAAAAACAAACAAACGAAACCTCCCAAGGCCCAGTGGTATCGTATGCTAGCAAATATTAACTGACCAGTTTTCCAGGGTTTTGAAGGGAAAGAGGCTGGTTTATAGCATTTTCCAATGTCTATGTTATGATTATCTCATGATGACTGTTTAAGGTACTATCTTGGAATACAGAGTTGGAAAGAAATGTGCAGTAGCACACCATTATAAATTATCTTCCCACTATACAGAAACAATAGATGTAGATGACCTCAATGGCAAATGTGATGGACTGGATGTTTGTGTACCTCCAAATTCATATATTGAAACCCTACCCCTTAATGTGATAGCACTTGGCGATGGGCCTTTAGGAGGTAATAGTAGGTTTAGATGAGGGCATGAGGGTAGGGCCCTCCCAATGGAGTATTCATGCTCTTTTAAGAAGAGGAAGGGAGACTAGAGTGCTCACATGCTCTCTCTGCAATGTGAGGACACAGCAAGAAGGTGACACCTGAGTCTTCAACTTCCCATCTTTGAGAACGGTGAGAAAGAAATAGTTACTGTGTAAGTCATTCCATTTAGGGTGATTAGTTTTAGGAACCTGAGCCAAATAATACAGCAGAAATAACAGTAAAGTGTTATAAATTATAACTTTTGAGTTTATTATCATTGTTTTCCCTTTTTCTTATTTTTAAATAATAGATTCGGTAAAATATTTAAACATTCTGTATAGGTGATCCAACTCAGGTCCACAGTTTAAACACCATCAATAGATTAATGGTTTTAAAATCTCTCTAACCCTAAGCTCCAAACAACAACAACAACAACAACACTCTCTATACCGCACAATAATCTGTATAATTGCCTTCTTGGCTTGAATGCTTAAGAGGCCTTGAAACTTAATGTATATAAAACAGAACTCTTCCTATAAAAAGTCTGTGCCTTTAGGAGTCCTATATGTTATCCTTACTAGTTCATGATATTACAAGGTCCTGAGTTACTCAAACTGAAAAGCTACACATCTTCCTTCCTTTTTCTTTTACCTCCCAAATCCAAGTAGAGTAGATTCTATTTTCAAAATATTTCTCAACTCCATTCACTCCTCAAATGACCACCTTTAACCAATCTCTTGATTGGGACTCCCACATCCCTCTTTTCTCCCTGCCTCATCATTTTCCCTCTTAAAATCTATTTTCCAAACTTTTCAAAATACAATAATATCTGAAGTTTTTAAAGTACCTATTAAGTACTTATTAGGATTGTTCAAGAGTACTTTAAATTTTAAACTCATTGAATTCTAACAGCAAATCTATGAATTAGGGCATTATTTTTATCCACATCAACTTGATGAGGAAACTAAGGTGTAGATGCTTGAAAGACATCATCCTCTGTTACATAGCTGATAGCTAATATGAGAAAATCCAGGATTCAGCCCAAAGCTGTATTGTATCTGACCATAATCTAATAACCAATACTGATCTGCCCTCAGGAAAATCAGACCATCTTCTTTCTCTAAAACTAAGTCCCTCATTCTCCATCTCCCCACAACCCCCCAAGTTGTTCTTTAAATGTATATAAAATTCCAAAGTTCTCATACTTGCTCTCAATGTTCCAAATGATCAGTCCTCTGCTTATCTGTCACTATTAGCTTCCTATAGCTGCCACAACAAATTACCCCAAGCTAGGTGGCTTAAAATAACCAACTTTTCTCTAGTCATTCCAGGGGCCAGAGCTCTGAAATCAAGTTGACGGCAGGTTCTCACTCCCTCTGACTCGGGGAGATATCTTAGTTCCTTCACGTTCCTTGGCCTTATTGGCTTATGGCTACCTCTTTTCAATCTCTGCCTCTGTTTTCATATCTTCTTCTTCTTTTCTGTGTTTTCTCTTTTCTTGTTTATGTCTTCTCCTTTTCTGCCTTTTCTAAGGATACTTGTCATTAGATCTAGAATCTACCTGAATAATCCAGGATGATCTCATCTTGAGATTCATCTTCATATCTGCAAAGATCCTTTTTCCCCAATAAAGTAATATTCTCAGATTTCAAGGCTTCAGATATGGACATATACACTTTTATGGGAGAGCACCGTATGACTCTTCACATGCTTCAAACTCACACTGTATATTTTCCCATCTCCATCATTAGGCTTTGGACACACTGGCTTTCTTTTTATTCCTGGGAGATAATAAGCTCACTTTACCTCAGGACCTTTGTAGTAGCTCTACCCTGTGCTTAGATTCATCTGTCACAGAAACTGAAAGTCCAGCTGCTTCTCATTCTTCCGATTCCAGTAAAATATCACTCCCTCAGAGAAGCTTCCCTTCCTACCCAATCAGAACTCACAACCCTGTCATAAAACTTTGTTTAAATTCTCTGTAACTCACTCCCCCTCATCTGATATATTTAATTTCTAGTTCATTTGTTCGTTCGTTCATTTATTAAAAAATTATTGGCTATCACTTTCAAGAAAGTTTAATACAAATTGTGATCTTGCCTCTTTAGTTCAGGTTGTTACTTCAGGACACTCAAATTATAGTTCTGGATTAAATTAGTAAATCTATGAATAAGGTACTAAATACACTTTGTGTTGAATGTGGAAGGACAGAATTGTGCTCCCATCAGGAGTAAAGTTACAGCACAGTAACTGTATAGTGCCTTGACATGGGGGAAAATTCTGTGATTTCTTTCTGCATCACTGATAAGGGTGGTTTCAAGAACGTTTTTCCTTTGTGACAGTGCAGGTAGCTGAGAGAATGATTACCTCTCTTCATCAAAGCGGATCCTGATGAAAAAATGAACGCAAGGCAGAGTTCTAGAGACTGTCTGCTTCTTCCATTGTTCATCTTTCCCAGATGCACAGGGGAAAGTCAGAGCAAATAAAATAGGATTGGGTCATGAGGGTGTTGAAGAGAAAATATTCATGATCCAGATAAGTCATTATGTACAGTGCCTACTGCAGTGCCTTGTACAGAATAAACAATCCAAAACAATGTGCATGTTGTTTTCAAATAGCTTACAAAGGAGGTAATTCTAACTGTATATTAACCTAAAAGACTCATCAGTTTCCTGGAAACCAGCACCCTCATCTGACCAAAAGGGGTCAGAACCAGGGATGAACCAGTGTTAGGGTTAGGCATGGGGTAAAGGGGGTTGGCAAATAGCAGATACTTATAACCACTAAAAATATCCAAATAGAAGGCCAATAATACTATATTTAATAAAATATGGTTGATCATTTTGCAGAGGAGATAGGAAGAAACTCATTAATTGCAGCTTTCACATCTGTGGGTGTGTGACTGTGGATACATACATATGTGCATCAAGATTTTTATGGTAACACTAACAAGTGAAGAATTAATACGATGAATATGATATGACAGCCTTGGCAAGCAAACTAAGTTCTTGCTAAGTAGAAGGAAAGCTCAAAAAGAGGAAATACAAGACAGATAAAAGAATCACTATAGAATTCTGAGAAATGTTAGTGACAGCATCAAGAAATTAATAAACTATAATTACCTAGAGATTGTGGTATCATTTTGGAATAGTTTATGTCTTGAGAAAATTTAAAAAGACTTGATCATTCTAAAGAAAAGAAAGAAATTCAAAATTCCAGAGATGTTTGAAAGAATATCAGTAAATAAGGTACTCAAATATAAATGTTACTATTCAAGGGTGAATGCTAAGTCTTAAATGCTAAGTGGTTACATGGGACCCGGGAATCACATTGCACGTGAAACAGTGACAGAATGGGCCCTTCTAGTTAGAAACTGATGGCTGGCTCCACATCAGTGCACTCAGGGACTGGAGGTGGAGCTTTTGGAAACATGTAAGTTACTAACGTGAAATTCAAGTGATTCAAATGTTTGACACCAAAGCAACTAACTTCATACCACATTTTGGCATTCTTTGTCTCAGAAGAGAATTAGCATTCAGAAACTGTAGCCTCAGAGAACTCTGAGAAGGCTTTCAGGCAGTGAGAAGGAGGAGCTATCTAGAAGGAGATCAACCAAATGTGGAGCTGCAAGCAAGTACTACAACACAGAATAAGAAAAGCCAGAAAAAGATAAATACTGATTATCCTTATTTTCTAGGCAGATTTTATTTTCAATATTGTAGATTTTGCTATTATTCTAGTTTAAATTGACTTATCTCCATTCATGGTTCACTTAATCTTGATTCATTGTAGAAATTCTTAAAAAGTTATCCCTTTGTCAGACAATAACTATTTTTTTTCACTATAATATTTAAACTTTTAATACATCAAATACAGTATAAAAAGTAGTATTTCAATATTATGCTTTTAGGCAAATATAAAGTATTCTAATTAATTTTATACTACTTTTTAAAATGAGAAACTATCATGTGAACAAAATTTAGATTATATACCATACTTGATGAACCCAAAAGAAAGACAGGCCTAGGTATGGTTTATAGGGTGTAAATGCTGCCTATTACAGGATATTTTATTTCAACTACTATCTCAGAAGGAAAAAAGGTGAAATAAAATCAATGTTATGGGAAATAATTGAACATTTCAGTTTTGGTGCTGGGGGAATTTATTTTTCATATTTATTTGCGCAGACTCTATGACTACATGTAGAAATGCCAGCAATTATATCACCTGGGTCCTACAGAAGCTTGTGACCTTCTAGGGAGGATCTGTCAATTCATTGCTGTTAGAATAGTAACCAGCAGGCAAGGTGCGGTAGCTCACGCCTGTAATTCCAGAACTTTGGGAGGCCGAGGCAGGCGGATCACAAGGTCAAGAGATCGAGACCATCCTGGCCAACATGGTGAAACCTCGTCTCTACTAAAATACAAAAATTAGCTGGGCGTGGTGGTGTGCGACTGTAGTCCCAGCTACTTGAGAGGCTGAGGCAGGAGAACTGCTTGAACCCAGGAGATGGAGGTCGCAGTGAGCCGAGATCGCACTGCTGCACTCCAGCCTGGTGACAGAGCAAGACTCTGTCTTAAAAAAAAAAAGAATAGTAACCAGCAATAAGTTAGAGCAGACTGGCTTGAAATAATGCAAAACTAAACCAAGATATCATAATGTAATCTAACAGCTTACACAGAAAAAGCTAAAATGCAAAATTTCAAATAATATTAGCTCTAATCAATAATCACTAGAGAAAAGAGTTATATGGGTTTAAATTGTGAACTTTAAAAATAGTTATATAAAAAAAGAAAATCCTCAGAGTTTTTGTTTTCAAAATTTGAACAGATAGAGCTTCAGCAAGGAAGAATCCCCTCTCCAACTCCTTTGCTGCCTGAGAAATATTTATGCAGATGAAAACAAAAGAAATTTTTCCATATGAAGAAGATAGTAATGGAACTAGCCATTCTCTTTTTATATCCGTATATTGACTGTATGTCATTCAGTTCCTTTGGCTTTTAGAGAATGGCCACATCCACAGAATGACTAGGAACACAGATAGTCTCCAAATAGTACAGATTTAATATTTGAGTGCCTTAAAGATACATTTCAATTATAGAAACAATATTATGAACATGGCCAGTGAGAATTTGAAGCATTTCAACATCCGAGCAGTTGCATTTTATTGTAATATAATGAATGTGGGCTTTGGGGCAGACTTACCTGTATTCAAACTCAGGTGCTGTTACTTTCAGTGAACCTTTGGACACAAATTTGTTTTATTCATTTTTACTGTTTATGGGTACGTAGTAGGCATATATACTTATGGAGTACAGGAGACTTTTTACCACTGGCATACAATGTTGGACAAAAAGTTTTAATTTCACTTTAATAATGATAATTAGTAGTAGTACTAGCAAAATCAAAACAGTAATAATAATATTTATTGAGCATTTGCTGTGTTCCAGTTATTATTCTAAGTTCTTTTCTGTATTCTTTTAATTCTCACAAAATACAGTGAGATCAGTATTATTAATATCTTCATTTTACATAAAAAAATTGTCACCAATTTTTTAATAATAGTCCCCAAGAATGATTTATATAATAGAATTTCTTGTATATGTTTTCAATTACACACTATGTAAATATGTAAAATGTACATAATAGGTATCTTGAAGAGATAAATCTCTCTTATTAGGTATTTATTAAAAGGTAGGTATAATTTTATTACTGTAGAAAAAAATTGTTTTTTAAATTCATGATAATTGCCTTCCATCCCTTCCTCCCTCCCTCCCTCCATCCATTCATCCATCCATCCTTCTCCCCTCTTGCTTCCTTGACTTCCTGCCTGCCTTGCCTTCCAGCCTTTCTTCTCTATTCTGCAGCCCTTGCCTCTCTTGCTCCGTTTGTCTCTTCCCCTCTTCCTCCCTTTCCTCATTTCCCTTCTCCTTCCTTTGGTCAGATAATCATCCCAGTAACTATTTCTGTGTGACTACACACTGTGCTAGTCATCCCAGTGAAAATCATGTGGTGAATAAGATACAGTTTTTCCCTAGCGGAGCTCATTGGCTTGTGGCAGGGAATTGAGGAGGTGTATTAGTCTGGTCTCACACTGCTATAGAGATATTATCGGAGACTGGTAATTCATAAAGAAAGATGTTTAATTGAATAACAGTTTTGCATAGCTGGGGAAGTCTCAGGAAACTTTCAGTCATGGGGGAAGGTGAAGGATAAGCAAGCACCATATTCACAAGGCAACAGAAGAGAGAGCAAGAGCAAGGAAGTGCCACACTTTAAAACTATCAGCTCTGGTGAGAATTCACTATCACTAGAATAGCATTGGGAACAGCCCTCATGATCCAATCACCTCCCACCAGGTTCTTCCTCAACACGTGGGTATTACAGTTTGAGATAAGATTTGGGTGCGGACTCAGAGCCCAGCCATATCAGGAGGTAATCATTAGAGTCATTAAAATACAATTAACCAATTGTTAACATAGTGGCAGATGCTTGAGGACTTGTAACAAGGGCTTGACCTAGACTAGGGACTTTTTGTCAGGTTAAATAATTTAACATACAGCAATATAATTATACATGGCTAAATTAGTTTTATTGATGCTATCTGAGATTCACTTTTAATATTAGATAATTTAATATTACTTTGAAATAGTGATTTACATATTACATTTAACTTACCTAATATCATTTTAAAGATGCATTCAATTTTTTGATTTATATTAAAATTAAGACATAGTTTTAAAAGAATGCTTTTACACTTTTCAAAGTGTATGATTATTTTATAGCCACTTTTCCCTTTGGTAATGCACTTTTGGAAAAGCAAAGAAGAAATAATACTTGATTTATAAAATTCAACGTTACAAAAGAAATCTTTTCAGAAATATATCCTGTTGCATAATTTAAAAATATTTTGGAAGTTGACTTGGAACATCAAAATCATTACAAATAAAATAATCCTTATTATGTTGTTGAGTAAGTCACAGATACTATGATTGGAAAAATTGAAAGAATGTGAGAATTTTCTCAGAACAGCAAATAAGTCATATTTTCATCATCTACTTTGCTTATCTATATACACTTTGCTTATCTCTGTATAATCAGTTCCATGGGGCATTGAAATTGGTTGGTCCAGTTGAAATGGGATTGTTTGAAATGAATGTATTTCTAGATATTATATTTCATAGTTTAAAAAATATGGAAATGAAATAAAACTCAAGTTCAATTTCTTAGAAGAAAATTGGACTGTGGACTTGAATCTACAGGATAGAGAACTCAGATGTATTACTGATTTACTACCACCAAATTTGTGGTTATTTATTTATTTATTTATTTATTTATTTATTTCTGTGCTGCTTCAGGCCTTTATTGGAAGTTAACAAAGTTTTTATTATTCCATTTTTCTGTTTGAACTGAGAAAGAATAAGTAGTATTGATGGTTGAGAAAGGTCGCTATTTAATAAGAATACAGGAAGTATGAATGCTTATCTGCACTTATTTTCTCCCTACTATAATGCAATGAACATAACAAAAATTCTTAATGGTTTAAGACCAGAAAAAAAATAGTTAGCTCTATTCATTATTTTAATGCTGTGTAACAAATGATCAGAAACTTACTGGTTAAAGTTAATGTAAATTTATTATCCCACAGTTTCTGTGAGTTAGGAATCTAAGCCTAAGCTAACTAGGTCCTCTGCTCAGGGTTTTCACTAAGCTAAAATCAAGTTGTCAGCCAGGTTTGCCATCTCAGTTAATGCTTGAGATTCTCTTCCAAGCTCACTGGCTGTTGGCAGAATTCAGTCCTTAACCCCTAAAGGTTTCTGGTGGTTCCCTGTCTAGTGATAGGGATTCTCTTTTAGAAGTTCTTCTTCTGTCCCTGATCTCTAGACTCTCCTTTAGTGGGATCATCTGATCAGGTAAGGACCACCAGGGTAATCCTTCTTTTGAATAACCTAAAGCCATCTGTCTAAGAACCTTAATTACATCTTCAAAATCTCTTTATCTTTGCCATATAAACTAATCATGGGCATGATATCCCATCATTTTCACTGGGCCCACCCACACTCAAGGGGAAAGGAGAATCCTACCTAGCTGGGGAGATTTCCCCAGGATTCCTGCTACTTGGATCATTTTTAAATACTAATAGATACAGAGAATACCATCGGGAGAGAATTATACATTGGTTTATATGCCTCCAATAAATTAGTTAATATTAGAAATAAATTTTTAGTAAACTTTATAACTTCAGATATATAAAAAAATCAACCTACTTTAATTAGAAAAAAGTATCAAAATACAGTGCCACATGCATTTCATATTTTTGGTATAAAAATTAAAATATGACAATATTTTTATGAACAGGTATTTATGTGTTGTATCATATTTATGTGCCTATTTTAAATTAGCAAAAATATTGGCGAATTTAATTTTTAGGCACAGCAGTAAGACTATTTTTTTTTTTTTGGGCAGGGTCTTGCTCCGTTGCCTGGGCTGGAATGCAGTGGGATGATCTTGGCTCACTGCAACCTCTGCTTCCCTGGTTCAAGTGATCCTCCCACCTTAGCCTCCAGAGTAGCTGGGACTACAGGCAAATATCACCATGCCAGGTTAATTTTTTTTTTTTTTTTGTAGAGACAGGGTTTCACCATGCTACCTAGGCTAGTCTCAAACTCCTGGGCTCAAGTGAACCATTCACCTAGGCCTCTAAAAGTAGATTGTTCTTAAATTTTCCTTTAATTGTGGAGTAAAACAAAAATTGTTTCATATAAATACACTTTCAGAATAGGAAGGAATACAGTTAACTGAAATTCACAATGGTCTGGAATTAAGCTGCTCCCAAAGTCATGAATTGTTTCACCTTTGACTGGTTACCTTTATTCAAAATCACAGAAAGTTCGGGTATGGTGGCTTACACCTGTAATCACAGCAATTTGGGAGGCTGAGTAGGGCGATCACAAGGTCAGGACTTCAAAACCAGACTGGCCAAAATGGTAAAACCCCATTTCTATGGAAAAAAAATAAAAGTACAAAAAATTACCTCTCACCCCGGGTGTGGTGGTGGGTGCCTGTAATCCCAGCTACTCGGGAGGCTGAGGCAGGAAAATTGCTTGACTCTGGAAGGCAGAGATTGCACTAAGTTGAGACTGTGCCACTGCACTCCAGCCTGGGCAACAGAGAGAGACTCTGTCTCAACAAATAAAAGGAAATCAGAGAATATAACATTGCATGCTCTATTTGAAATATTCTGACTTCTGTAATTGTTTTAAAATACAGTATTAGAACCATAAGACTTCACACTTAAAATACTTAAGACCTTGGATTAAAAAATATATGTTTATAAAGTAAATACAAAATATACAACAATAAAACTCACAAATGTTGAAATAATAAAAGAATACACATACATAACACAGATTAACAATAATAATTAAGTAGATTATATATATATATGTATATATCATTATGATATTTAGAATTCTTCCCTTGAATTCATACACAAATAGAGCATTGGGGCTTCTGTTCATGAATTATATATAACATTTAACTTCCAGTTTGCTTATTTTTTTTAAAGACCTACTAACAAACAATAACAAGGTTAGTCTTTTCTTAAGTATATCTACAGTAACTTTAGAAGAAAGATATTTCTAGCACCTTTTATATCTATTTACTTTTACAACTTTTTGTGTTTTGGGAATGACTTTTAAGGTTTCTGTTGAATCAAAGGTATAAAAGAGTTTGGAAAGGCTGGCTGTAGGAAATTATTTTCATGCTGTACCAGCTTAACAAGTACAATTTAGAAAAGTCTTCCCCAGGTACATAACCCTTTTTCAGTAGTGCTTATTGGAATGAAAATGAATTTGTAGAAGGCCACATAGTACTGTCTGAACATAGACTTTGGAGTCAGACAGAACTTAAAGGCTAAGGCATTTGCCAAATGAGTGACTTTGGCTTATTATTTAATCTTTTGGAAGATAATTTGTCTCTAAAGTAATATAATATAGAAATGATATATGAAGTGATTAGCATATTATCAGACACAAGTTATTTTCTGAGTAAGTGTGGTTAATATTGTCCTTATTAGAATATGAGCATCCTATATTTTCTGATGATATCAAAATGAAATTCTTGACTCTAATTTTACTCTTGCTTTATGAAGCATTGGAAGAGATTATAACAGTGATGTAAACAAAACAACACAAGAGTTCATGTTTGGCGTAAGATGCTCTTGGTTCAACGGATGAAAGGTCTGTGTTGTTTAACTATCTGCATGTCAGTCCCATATTGATAATATTGTACATTGTTTCTGTGATTTGGAAAACCTGGGCATCATTTCAAAGCTTCATGTTAAGAGCTGGAAGGAAAACTATATTACGTCAACACGACATACTCCTGATTCATGATCTTTTAATTTTAGTAGTACTTGTGTTTTTTCTTATAAGCTTAAGAAACAATAACAAAAAAGGTACATGTAATTGATATTTTGAGATCATTTAAGAATTCATCACTTCAAATTAAAAAAAAAATTCTTTATCCAAGATAGAGATCACTTATAATTGCTATATTAACTGTGGGAGATGTTGACATTCTACCCTTCACACTTTATCAAAACATAGTATGTCATTAGCAAAGACCTTATCTCCTGAACTAAGTACTGATCTCACTTTGCCTGTCTTTTGCCAACCACTTGATATTCACATGGGAAATCAATGATCACTGTGCCAAAATTTCCTTTATTTAACAAAAACAACAAAAAAATACCTCAACTAGAGCTTCTGAAATGCACATACTGTGGCTGGGTTCCAAAAGCAATACACTGGGACACTGAACTGTCCTTTGACTCCACCATACTAGATTCTGAATAGCTATTATATATCTCAGAGACACAATGAAAAAACAATATTGTCTCCTTGTAAATTGAGACTGCTATGTATCACCTAAAGAAACAAATATATTATTGAGATATGACTAGGAGAATAAGCTGATTAGCTCATTGATTCAGTCAATATGTCATTATTAAAAACATTACAGTAACATTCTTTTTACACAAGGTCTAAAGAAAACTGGGGAACAAAATTAATGTCCTTGTCTTTGAAACATTTAAAATTTTGTTCATAAATTTATAATCAAAGGTTTATAGAAAACATGATTTTAAATTCATGCCCATTATCCAAATTATCCTAATTTTTCTTTGATTGCATTCTGTTCCTTCACTCTTCAGGCTTCATTCTTTGCACTTTCCAGTTATGTGACCTTAGTCAATTCATTAAGCTATTCAAGCTTCAGTTTTCTCATTTGTAAAGCAGACATAATAATAGTACTTAATAATTTTCCTTAGGAAGAAAAATATGATTGCAAAACACTACTGTCTGGTTGTGAGAGAAAGCTAAATAAGCTCTAGCAATCAAACTAATAATTACAGTTGTCTGAATAATAGTAATCACAATAATAATAAAATTACAATAATAGTTTTTATGTTGGTTGTTCATGATTGAATGTCACTATATTACTGACATTTTAGAGCCAAGATAAAAATGTATTTATAGCCACAGAACAACAGAATATTGCTGTTAGATTAAATACAAACGTCAGGTTACTACAATACCAATTTTACGCAGATGTTGTTATTGAGAATGGCTGTGCTACCTGTCCATTGGTGACTGGAAACCTAGTTTTTTTCTGCATCACTCCGCATTATAATTACACCTAGCATTTATTGTGCACTTACTAGGTCTAAGTAACGAAATAAAAAAACAGCAATTTAATTTTAATTTAATTTAATGTATTTTTACCGCAGTCCTCTGATGGTTATATATTACTGTTACTGTCTCTATTACTACATGTGAGGAAACTGAGCTTCCTCTGCTCTGAGTGGCAGAGCCTGGGTATGAACATGGGTAAGCCGACTGCAGAACCCAAATATATAACCACCCTACCAGGTGTATACATTTGTACATATGTTTCTCAGTGTATGTGTTTAATTACGGAAATGAAATATATGCGTTAAATACATGTGTGGTAATGTTTACAGAATTTCATTGCCATTAATTTACCTCTCTTCCTTAGGCTTTAAAGAGCATATATTCTAATGTTTTTTAAACTTTTACAGTGTTTATCTACAATGGTGACTCAGAGTAATGAGAAATTAGTGACTTAGAAAAGGAATTCAGAAATAATCTGGGTTGAGATGACTTTGGGGTTAAAATTTTTAAATCAAGAAGCAAAATAAAATTGATCTAAAGAAAAAATCTGTATATTATTTAGTAGGAAGAAGTTCATGTTCTTTAACAACAACAGGAAGAAAAAGGTGAACAAATGATACAGACATGGAATTCGGAAAAATGGCTCCTTCTATATAACTAGATAAACTTTTTTTGAGACAGTCTCGCTGTCGCTTAGGCTGGAGAGTAGTGGAGTGGTCTCAGCTTACTGCAGCCTCTACTTCTCTGCCTCCTGGGTTCAAGCAGTTCTCCTGCCTCAGCCTCCAGAGTGGCTGGCATTTCAGGCACGTGCCAGCATGCCTAGCTAATTTTTGTATTTTTAGTAGAGATGGTGTTTCATTATGTTGGCCAGGCTGATCTCGAACTCCTGACTTTCAGGTGATCTGCCTGCCTTGGCCTCCCAAAGTGCTGAGATTACAGGTGTGAGCCACTACACCCAGCCAACATTTTTAAAAGGATGTAATATGTAAGAGTTCAGTGTCAAACAGTCCCATATATATTCCTTAAATATACTATGCATCTATATGTCAATTATCAATACCAAAGATTGGGAGACAATTCTCCTTGAGGCTCACGAGCTTCCGGATGTCTTACAAGAAGGGCTGAATTCCTTTGTTCCAGAATTTCTTTTCAGGGCTATTTTTGTAGTAAAGTGTCTTGGAAGACAGAGATGAATGGTATCTCTCTGAAACAAAGGGCAAGCAGGGCTTACTATCCAGTGTAAAAGACTCAGGTTCCTTAAGTGCACAGTTCCTTTCCTATAACAACATCCACTGCATGTGCAGGTGTTACCTGTCTCTTTCTCTATCACCTTAAAGATTGGACTCAAAGAATAGATACCAAATATGCTGATAATTATGCTGCTTACTGTGTTGAGAGAAATATACATTTACCCATGACCCAGGAATCTGCCTTTTGCCAGTGTATAGTTAGGGTTCTCCAGAGAAACAGAGCCAATAGGATATCTATGGATGTATAGAAAGAGATGCATTATGAGGGATTGGCTCACAGGATTATGGAGGCTGAGAAGTTTGCAAACTGCTAAGGCCTAGGAAAGCTAACAGTGTAGTTATAATATAAGCCCATTTGCCTGAGAACTAGGGGATCCAATGTTATAAGACCCAGTCTAAGTCTGAAGGCCCAAGAACCAGGAGAACCAATGCCCAAGAGCAAGAGAAGATGGATGTCTTAGCTCAAGAAGAAAAACCAAATTTACCCTAAGGTGAGGTGAAGAGATCTCTTACAACTAGGGAATATATCCAAGTCATGCAACAAAGTATGTTAGTGCTGCAAGATATGAGTCACACGGCACCAAAATATGTTAGTGGTGGTGAATCTTTAGGGTCTCTAGAAACCTCAGTTGTTGTCTCCTCAGAAGAAAGAATTGAACTGAGGGGCAGAAGGCAGAAGTAAAGTAAGACAAGTTTTAGAGCAGGAGTGACAGTTTATTAAAAGCTTTAGGGCAGGAACAAAAGGAAGGAAAGTACACTTGGAAGAGACCAAGTGGGTGACTAGAAAGACAAATGCAGTTTGAGCTTCAGATTTGGGGTTTTACATGCTGGCATGCCTCTGGGGTGTTGTATCTCTTCTCCCTGACTTTTTCCTTGGGGTGAGCTGTCTAAATGCTCAGTGGCCTGCCAGCCCTTGGGAGGTGAGCATGCACAGTGTGTTTACCGACGTTGTATGCACAGTCACATGAGGCTTTCCCCCGTTACTGACCGAATGACTCTAGGAGGTCGTATACCAGTAAATTCCGCTATTTTACCTCTTAGTGCACATGCTCAAGTCCACTCACACGACTCCTGAAATCTAATTAGTTTGTGTATTTGTCAGTATTTCTATACTCTTAGTATGTGTATTAGTGACTCAAATAAGTCATCACAACAGTATTTCATGATACAGGGAAGCTGCACTTATTCAGACTCCAGGCACCTATTCTTGGTAGTTTTACAACGTTTGCGTTTGTAAAATCTATTAAGAAAATTTTCTAGGCAAATTGATAAAACAGAGATAGGAGTTACCTATTTCAGAAACTAAATTCGAAATGCATTTTAAAAGTCTTTTAATAGTACATACATATAAAATAATTAAAGCATTTTTTTGGCCTATATATTTTCTATAAATACAATTTTAGGAAGCCTTGCACATCCACACATAACAGTTAATGATAGTATATATCAAGATTCTCAAAATATGCCATTAAATTCATTATAATTATTCCATAAAACATATTTTTGATTAATCTAATATATTATAAATATTGGTTGGATTGCCATTTAGTTGTTTTTAATTAGAGACACTTTTTGGCAACATTCAGTCGTTACAGTTTTTACCTATTGTTAAATCCGTTTTTGAAGCCATAATTGTCATTTAATGAGTATCTTCTCTATTCCAGGGAGTGTACTAGGCAGTAGAATTACAAAGATAACTAAAACAATTATCATTTTTTTTTTGCATATAACATAATTCTAAGATAAATATGCTAAATATGATATCTCATTATAATTTTATAAAAATTACAGCACGATTGAAAAACTGGTATAAATGTATATCCAAGAGAATGAGTCATTTTCTATGGATAAGTCTATGAAGATGGAAATAATGTAGAATCATAGAGAAGTAATTATATCTTTGAAGGTTGTTTAGGAAATCAAGCCAAGAAGAAAGTTGATAGGTTTAAGGTTGAGAGAGGCTTCATGACAGAAGAAACAAAAAACACAGGCTTAAAATAACAGTGGTAAGAATACCTAATGGATGAGAAAGTCTCTGGCATAGCAAGACTGTGGAGTTTTTGCATGTAAATTTAGAAAACAGCGGGTAAAGATTAATTGGGGACATATTTTGAAGGGTATTATACTTCAAGTGCTGAGGGTATTTGGATAGTTTTCTGCAATAATTGAAGCCACTGGGGATAATTGTATAGGGAATTATATGTATTGATTTTTGTGTTTTGGAAAAAAATTTATAAAGCTACATGAAGTTTTGATCAGAAGGAGAAAATATGAGAAATATAAACTTAATACAATTTTTCATGTATTTCATTTTAAAGTGCTCTTGGCATTTTATTTTTATGTTTAAGATTGCTTTTCTTTAAAATCTTTAATAAAGCAGTTATTAAAGACTATTTTATAACATGATGATAAAAATAAAAATCTATCTTAACCTACAACTAGTATCTTCCAAAATGTATAATTAGACCAACACAAGTGTTTTCATTACCACCATTATGATTTAGAGCTGTTCTGGAGGTAACATCTAATATAATCAGACAAAAAAAATTAAATGCATAACAATTATTTATAAAAGAAAAATTACTATAATTATTTGCAGATGGTATGGTAGGATACATGGAAATCCCTAAAATAATTAACTGAAAAAAAAACCATTAAAACATATTAAGGAACTTAGAGGATTCAAACAATTGTAAAGGAATATCATATTTTTAACATTATCAGGATAACATCTCTGAGTTAAGTTCCAAAGGTAACATGAGTTCAAGAAATATAATAACATTATATTTTTATTTTGAACATATTCATTCTAAAATTTGCTTTAAGAAGTAAGGGAGCAAAACTGTCAAGTGAAATGAGGAAAATTTAAAAAAGGTATAATGTAGAGGGACTAACTCTACAAATACTAAAATAAGTTATAAACTATCAGTCACTAAAATCATGATTTAATCTGCTGAATCAGAAAAGATGTCCAGAAATAAACACTCATACATCCAAGAACTGATTGTGGAAAAAGTATTTTTCAATTACTTATTTGTATAACTGTGTAGCCATCTGGAAAAAAAGTTGAATACAAATCTATCTGGCTTATGAATATATATAATTTGAATATAAATGTACATATTCCATAATGTATATTAAAATAAGTTTGGATTTCCCAATCTAAATTTACAAATAATTAAAAAACATAGCACTCAATAAAATTAAGCAGAAGATATGAATTCACTGGCAGAGGAATATCATTAGCTATAAAGCACTGTTACAGAAACTCCACTCAAGAAAAATGCACATTCAAACTACATTTATGATACATTTTTCATTTACCTTATTTGCAAATATTAAAAACTTATAAAATATTGCTTTGACTGAGTTGTGGGGAAAACTAATTTTCTTACATTGCTGGTAGGAATTTAAATGGGTATATTCTCCACTGAGGGAAATTTGACAATAGCTATCAAAATTATAAACACACATGTCCTGAATGTAGTAATTCTAATATAATAGTGTATGTGTGAAATAAGGGGTTTACAAACTTATTTTTTTCAGCATTATTTCTAATGGTAACAAGCTGGGGGAAAGGAATCCAAAAGATCTAAATGCTCATCAGTAAGTGACTAATTAAATCACAATACATCCACTTAATGGAATAAGAATGAAGAACTTCTTAGCAACACTTGTATGGTGCCTAACTGATACAAGTGTCTAACAGTGTGGGAAGAACATTTATATCTGAGTAAGAAAAAGTGACTTATTTGTATACATACAGAATATCCCTGGGAAATTGCACAGTAATGTCAGCTGCCTTAAAGGAAAGAAACAGGGTACCTGGAGGCAAAGAAAAGAGCAAGACTTTCTAATTAATTATTTCATATATTTTTTTCAAATTTTAACTGTTAATGTATTTTTTAGTCAAATTAATTACTAAATACAGTTATAAATAATAAACATGAGATAGGCATTCCCATTTTAAAAGTGATGAGTATTTCTTTTTAAGTCTGAATTACCTAGATGTGTATATGTTGGTGTTATTGATAGGGTGGTTGCAGTATGAAGGTGTGAAAATATATGTTGTAATCTCTTTCTCAGGGTTGGTCAGTAGAGTTAAAGGTCCTATTGCAGTCATTTTTGAGTCCCTGCAATGTTAGGATCATGTTTGCAACATGCACGGCACCTGGAATCATTGTTGACCTCAAAGTTTGGTGCACAGACCCTGGCTCCATCTTCGACCTTGATCCCCTGGAGGACAATATTCAGTCTAGAAGTCTACATATGCTCTCTGAAAAGGCAAGTCACTATAGGCAACATTGGTCTCGATCTCATTCCAGCAGTACTTTCAGTACAGTTCTTCATCATACATTGAAGAACTACAGAGGCAGCAAATTTAATTACTAGCAAACAGTAAAGAGCCACTGTCCTCACAAAGGTGTCTTGCCGAGGAGTCCAGGATGTCATTAAAACTCCCACTAAGAATTATGTAGAATAGTTTGCATATAAATTGTAGACTTAGTGGTAGCAAATGGATTACAGCTCACAAGTTCAAATTTTAGTATCCTTCAACAGTTCTAATCACCTGGAAAAGACCTTGAGTTCAACTATTCAAATTACATGGATGAGTAGCAAGCTGGATAATATCTGAGATATACTTGACAAGAAACAATTGCAGGGGAAAATGAAAACAAAATAATAAAACATGAATAGAATCTTCTAAAACGTGATAAGCTTTTACCCATTAAAAAACTTATAATGGGAGCTGTTAATCTTTATCTGAGAAATCATGTTTTCCCTTATGATATAAAGGAGTTAAAGATTTGAGCTCCTGCCTAGAGAAAATATAAAAGATCTCTCTAAATTAGAGCTTACTCCTTGTGAATAAAGTCTATTCCTTTAAGACGAGATAAAGTGTCTTTCATATTATATGCCTTTTAAATATCGTAAATTTGATTTTTTTTTTTTTTTTTTTTTTTTTTTAGTATTTCAGGCTTACTTTGTATATTTTAGGATTCTACAGCCTTCAACAATGTAAGCCATTTTCTCTAATTTTTAAAATTCTTGAGAATTTGATTCACTCTTCTGTTAATATCAACAATACCTCCTTAGGTCAAAGAAGTTCTTTTGTAAAGAATATATATGACTGAGTAGATTTAAAGCTGGGATTTGGAAATCTAAACTTACCAGAAGGCTGCTTTTCAGAAACTTGCAAAGCTATGTAGCCTTTACAATATTTTCTTAACGCTTTGTGAAACTATCTATACCATATCACTTTGCTTTAAAATAGTAGTATCTTAAACCCTGAATAGTCTGGTTTTCTATGGCCTGTGATATAATAATAGGTGTAAATATAGGTATAGCAAAATAGAGGTAGAAATGTCCCTTCCTCTCTGGAAGACAGCTCTTCTGGCAGCCTTGGACCAACCCAGTTCTCCCCTTTTCTTGCTTGTAATTCTTAAAAATACGATATTCTGAGACAGGGAGGAGCTCTCTGAAACAGCACATGCCTTGTTTCTGTCCCTCCTAGGGAATGTCACATCTTGGGGAAACAGCCTGATCTTTGTTCCTTTCTCCCATAGAAGCAGGATGTTTTTCAAAGCTGCGCCCAGTGTGTCACATGGCCCCCCCTGTGGTACATAATCTGGGGTGGGCTGCCTTTTGGGATCCTTCAGCTGTGGTGCAAAGTGGAGCATGTGCAGTCAGGACATCATCCATCTTGGGCAGTAATGGGCACAGTGATGGGGATTGGCATATTTTCCGCACAGTGGTAGCCATCTTTTGGGATTAGTGGTTAGCAAACCTGCTTTGTATTCTCCCACTATATGTGCACAGAATGATGGAAAGCCACATAGAGGAAATTTTTTACATTTGTTACGAAGCTACATTTTTAGGAAAGGGGCCACAAAATCTATTCCACCATCTAATCTCCTACCTGTGCCATTTTTTTTTAAATGTGTCTTGTAGCGTTTCCTTTAAAGAGATGCAGACCACTTCTTCCTTAGTTCAGGGTAAGTCAGCTAGAGCATGTTGCATTTGCTGAAAATGACCAGAATTCTCTCCAAGCAAGGACCTTATTTAACATCAAGCCAAAGAAACAAAAACATAGTTCTGAGAAGTGACTCCTCTAAGGTTGCTGTCCTGAGGACAGCTGGGGAAAATTTCCAGTTGCTTTAAATAAGCCCATTTTGCACAGAAGAGTTTGGAGGAATAGATTTTCTTCTGTGAGGCTAGAGGTATATTCCTTTTCCACCTTATGTTTCTGCATGACTGTTATGAGCATCATTGCCATGTCATTTCCTTGTGTCTCTTGCTTGTGATCATAGGGAATTTGCCCCTCTGGATTGATAGGAAGTGATACACTGTTGTATGTTGAAGAAGACGCGGCGTAAGTTAGAACTTTACCAAAGTTAAATTATGAATTTAATAATTTAGAATCCAACCTTGCCATGTGGAACTGCGATATAAAACAAAATATATGGATTTATATTGCTGGATTTATATCACTTTGGAAAGTGACCTGCCCTTTTTGTGTTTTAAAATATTGAGGGGAACATCCTTCATCCTCCTCTATGTGACAACCCATAGTTCATCTTATATTTTACTCTCAACTGTATCTTTATATACACACATTACACACTCCCCATATATATTCTTTACATATGTTTATGCATATA
The DNA here is from genome assembly GCA_031835075.1 of Saguinus oedipus. Lineage (NCBI taxonomy): Eukaryota > Metazoa > Chordata > Mammalia > Primates > Cebidae > Saguinus > Saguinus oedipus. Next base: position 147,844,656 of record CM063170.1, read on the forward strand.
TATGAGTATATATGTGTATGTAACAAGGAGGACCTTTTAGAATATATAAAAAATACAATGTATGTATTAACTGATTTTAAAACATACATCAAACACAAACAAATCTAAATCCAAACTTCAGATCAAGTCATGATAACTCACAAAATGAAAAAAATAGCATTTCTCTTTTTCTTCTAACCCCCAAAGAATTAAAGAGCAACTGCTGTGTTCAGTGCACTTTTCTATTTTTTATAAAAAGCTTTATAAAAAGCCAAGTCCCAAAGAAGAAAATTGTTTGATTTTATTTGAATGATTGTCCTGTGGGGAGCAAAGTCTTCTTCACACCCAGAGATTCCGAAATCTGTCAGCTTCAGAAAACTCCTGAGGGTTGAGTCCAGAGATGCAAAACCTCTGAAGGCTGCCAGAGTCCAACCCTCCTTGAAGTATAAATAATAATTATTCTCTGCATCACCCTCTTAAAGTTTTTCTCAATATTTTTTCTTCAACTTTCATAATTTTGTTGCCCTTAGCTAATTTAAGAATATGTGCTCCTGTGCAAACCACTCTGCTCTATTCCTCACAGGAATGGTAGGATTAAAACATTTTGGGACTTGAAAATCTTTATCTATAATAGTGCTTAGAAACTTAGTAGTGCTTCAAAATTCTTTTATATTAAAACACATATATTCAGTGATGTGTCACTTAATGACAGAGATATATTCTGAGAAATGTGTCATTAGGCAATTTCATCATTGTATAAACATAAGGTATATTTACAAAAACTAACTAGAAGTTATAGACTACAATGCATCTATGATATATAGGGTATCTTATTGCTCCTAGGCTATAAAGTTGTACAGCATGTTACTGTACTAAATACTGTTAGGCAATTGTAACACATGGTAAGTATTTGTGTATTCCAACACATCTAAATATAGAAATGGTACAGTAAAAATAGGTATTAAAACCTTATGGGACCACCGCCATACATGCAATTCATTGTTGACTAAAATTTCCTTATGTGGAAAATATGTATATATAAAATTGTTGTCACTCCAGATTCTCTGGGAACCACACTACCTATTGGAACAGATACCAGAAGTCTATACTTAAATTGTTAAATTAAAAATAGAGCAGCAGAGATTAAAGAATTATAACGCAGAAAAAAGAGAAAGAAGAAAACAGAACTGAAATGTCACGATGTGATTCTTCTAAAAATAATAATAATAATAAAATAGTCAAACTACTAAAAAAAATTTAACAAACAAGCTATCACAAAATTAGAAATGCGAAAGAAAATACTACCTGTGCATTACCTTGAACTTTCCTCTTTAATAATCTGACAACAGCTGTGATTTTTCTTCCTTCTACTCATTTTAGACTTGCTGTGTTTGACAGAAGATAAATATAAAACAGATAAACTTATCAAAGTCTCAGAAATTATATATACATATATGTAACAATCTCTTTTAAAAAATCCTTTCTATATATCTTCCTATAATTGCATGTATTTATGTAAAATATATATTTATTGAATGAAATCATACATCTTTTAAAAAGAAACATTTCAGAAATTATAGTTGTCAAACAAAGTTACATTTATCATTAAGACATAGTTTAATTTCTATGCAGATATTACAAAATCCCGAGGAGAATAAATATAGCAAAATGAATTCTCTAATTCTCTGATCTCAAGCTTACACAATTTTCTTCTCCTAATTAATCTTATCTTTTTAACCAAGAATCTTGAGTTCTTTCTCTATTAGTTACTTAGTGCCAAGCATGTGAACTACCTCAGATTCTTAGTACCCTTAGATTTTTTCGGAGACATCAGAGTATCTGGGTTTAAATCATATCTCTCCTATTAAGAACTGAGTATGAATTAGACTAGTGACAGAATGGCATACTCATGAGAAAATTCATAAGAAAAAAGGATAATACAGAAATGATAAGTAGATATTTTTGGAAAATATTTCAACGGATTTCTCTCTGCACCTCCTGCAAGCAGAGCACCAATTCCCTGATATTCCAGAGGATCTCTTCGATGATGTTGGTATAGTGGTCAGTCTTGGATTACAGAGTGTCTTCCTCTGAAGTAGGGTAAAAAGACATAGTAAAATAAAGTCAGTAAAATAAAAAACAGTCCTTTTCCAGAGCAAAAAGTTAAGCAGGTTGTCTTAATTATCCATTATAAAGCATCAGATTCCACAGGTTTGGATTTTCTCAGTAGTGACACGGACCCACTTTGCACACAGCATCCAACTAGGTTCTTCCTTATTGTCCATGTGGGACTTGGAGGCAAAGGGTCTGACACAAAGATGAAACTTATGATGTTTGCTGTGCAATAAATAATAAAGTAATTGATCTCTAACCCAGAAGTATTGTACTTTCTGCCAGCACCCATGAAAATGTGGCACACAAACTTGTTAGGTCATAAGAGGCGACAATTCTCAGAGCCTTCACAGTTCTGGAGAGGTATCTCACCAGACTTATTTTCTTCACTTTTATTTTAAGTTTAGGGTAACATGTGGAGTTTGCTATTTAGGTAAACTGGTGTTGTTGGGGGTTGTTGTACAGATTATTTCATAAATCATGTATTAATTCTAGTACCAATTAGTTATTTTTCCTGATCCTCTCCCTCCTCCAACCCACTACCCTCTGGTAGGCTCCAGTGTCTGTTGTTCTGCTCTATGTGTCCTTGCATTCTCATCATTTAGCTTCGACTTGTAAGTGAGAACATGCAGTACTTGGTTTTATGTTCCTGCATTAGTTTTCTAAAGATGATGACTTCCAGCTCCGTCCATGTTCCTGCAAAGGACATGATCTCATTCTTTTTTTATGACTGCATAGTATTCCATGGTGTGTATGAACAACATTTTCTTTATCCAGTCTACCATTGGTGGGCGTTTGGGTTGATTCCATGTCTTTGCTATTGTGAATAGTGCTTTGGTGAACATACATGAGCATGTGTCATTATGACAAAACAATTTATATTCCTTTGGATACATACACAGTAATGGGGGTTGCTAGGTCGAATGGTCATTCTGCGTTTAGCTCTTTGAGGAATTACCACATTGCCTTCCACAATGATTGAACTAATCTATATTACCAGCAAAAGTGTAAAAGTGTTCCATTTTCTCTGCAACCTCACCAGCATCTGTTATTTTTTGACATTTAACTAATAGCCGTTTAACAGGTATGAGGTAGTATCTCATTGTGGTTTTGATTTGCACTTCTCTAATGATTAATGATGTTGAGCTTTATTTTCATATGTTTGTTGGTCACCTGTATGTCTTCTTTTGAGAAATACGTGTGCATGTCCTTTGCCCATTTTTCAATGGGGTTGTTTTTTTCTATTGCTATCATTATTATTATTATTTGAGATGGAGTTTCTTTCTTGTTGCCCAGGCTGGGGTGTGATGGCATGATCTCGGCTCACTGCAACCTCTACCTCCCAGGTTCAAGTGATTCTCCTGCCTCAGCCTCTTGAGTAGCTGGGATTACACGTATGTGCCACCATGCCTGGCTAATTTTGTAATTTTAGTAGAGACAAGGTTTCTCCATATTGGTCAGGCTAGTCTCAAACTCCTGACCTTAGGTGATCTGCACACCATGGCCTCCCAAAAAGTGCTGGGATTATAGATAGGCATGAGCTACTGTGCCCAGCCTGTTTATTATTTTCTTGTAAATGTATTTAAGTTCCTTACGGACCCCGGATATTAGACCTTTGCCAGATGTATAGTTTGCAAAAAATTTATCCTGTTCTATAGGTTGTCTGTTTACGCTATTGCTAGTTTCTTTTGCTGTGTAGAAGATCCTTAAGTAGATCCCATTTGACAATTTTTTCTTTTTTTGCAATTGCTTTTGGTATCTTTATAATGAAATCTTTGCCTATTCCTATGTTCAGAATGATATTTCCTAGGTTGTCTTTCAGAGTTTTTATAATATTGGGTCTTATTGTTAAGTCTTGAATTCAACTTGAGTTGAATTTTGTGTACGTTGTAAGGAAAGGGTCCAGTTTCAATCTTCTGCATATGGCTAGCCAGCTATCCCAGAACAATGTATTGAGTAGGGAATCCTTCCCACATTGCTTGTTTCTGTCAGGTTTTTCAAAGATTAGAGAGCTGTAGGCAACCTTATTTCTGGGTTCTCTGTTCTGTTCCATTGGTCTGTGTCTGTTTTTATATTAGCACTACACTGTTTTGATTACTGTAGCCCTGTAGCATAGTTTGAAGTCAGGTAGCTTGATGCCTTCAGCTTTGTTCTAGTTGCTGAGAATTGCCTGGACTATTTGGTCTCTTTTGGTTCTGTGTTAATTTAAAAATAGTTTGTTTTTTTTTTCTAGTACTGTGAAGAATGTCATTGGTAGTTTAATAGGAATTGCACTGAATCTATAAATTGCTTTGAGTAGTATGGCCATTTAAATGATATTGATTCTTCCTACCCATGAGCACGGAATGTTTTTTCATTTATTTGTGTGTCATCTCTGATTTATTTGAGCAGTGTTTTGTAGTTCTCCTTGTAGAGATCTTTTCACCTCCATAACTAGCTGTTTTTCTATGTATCATCTTTTTTTTGTGGCAATTATGAATGGGATTGCATTCCTGATTTGCTTCTCAGCTTGACTGTTGTTGATGTATAGGAATGTTAGTGATTTTTAACATTGATTTTTGTATCCTGAGACTTTGTTAAAGTTGTTTATCAGCTTTAAGAAGATTCTGGACTGAAATTATGGGCTTTTCTAGATAGAGAATTATGTTGTCTGAAAACAGGAATAGGGTGACTTCCTCTCTTCCTATTTGGATACACTTTATTTCTTTCCCTTGTCTGACTGCCCTGAACAAGACGTCCAATACTATGTTGAACAGGAAGTGTATGCAAGGCCATCTTTATCTTGTGCCAATTTTCAAGGGGGAATGCTTTCAGCTTTTGCCCATTCATTATGAAGTTTGCTGTGGGTTTGTCATAGGGAGCTCTTATTATTTTGAGATATGTTCATTCAGTATCTAGTTTATTGAGTTTTTAACATGAAGGATTGTTGAATTTTATAGAAAGTCCTTTCTGCATCTATTGAGATACTCATGTGGATTTTGTCTTTAGTTCTGTTTATGTGATGAATAACATTTATTGATTTACGTATGTTGACCAACTTGCATCCAAGGGATAAAGCCTATTTGATCGTAGTGGATAAGCTTTTGAATGTGCTGCTGCATTCAGTTAGCGAGTATTTTGTTGAGGATTTTTGCATTGATGTTCATCAGGGATATCGGTCTGAAGTTTTCTTTTTTGTCATATCTCTGGCAAATTTTGGAGGGAGGAGTCCCTCCTTCTTAATTTTTTTGGAATAGTTCAGTAAGAATGGTACCAGCTTTTCTTTGTTCTTTGGGTAGACTTTGACTGTGAATCTGTATGGTCACAGATTTTTTTGGTTGGTTGGTTGTTTATTACTGATTCAATTTTGGAGCTCATTATTGCTCCATGTGGGGATTCAGTTTCTTCTGGTTCAGTCTTGGGAGAGTGTATGTATCCAGGAAGTGACCTATTTCTTCCAGATTTTCTTTTTTTTTTTTTTTTTGCATAAAGATGTTCCTAATAGTCTCTGATAGTAATTTATATTTCTGTGGGGTCAGCAGTAATATCCCCCTTGTTTCTAATTGTGTTTATTTGGATCTTCTGTCTTTTCTTATTAGTCTAGCTTCTGCCTACCTACTTTATTAATTTTTTCAAAAAAAAGAACTTCAGGATTTGTTGATCTTTTTGATAGTTTCTTGTGTCTCAATCACATTCCATTCAGCTCTGATTTTGGTTATTTCTTGTCTTCTGCTAACTTTGGGATTGTTTTGCTCTTTGCTCTCTACTTCTTTTAGTTGTGATACTAGGTTGTTAAATTAAAATCTTTCTAACTTTCTGATTGGGTTGGGTGTATAATGCTATAAACTTTCCTCCTAAGACTTTCTTAGCTATGCCCCAGATAGTCTAATATGTTCTATTTTTGTTCTAATTAGTTTCAAAGAATTTCTTGATTTCCGCCTTAATTTCGTTATTTACCTCAAAGTCGTACAGGAGTAAGTTATTTAATTTCAATGTAATTGTTTGGTTTTGAGTGATTTTATTCAGTCTTGATTTCTAACTACATTTCACTGCGGTCTGTAAGGTGGTTATTATTATTTCAGTTCTTTTACATGTGATGAGAATTGTTTCCTGCCTGATTTTGTGGTCAATTTTAGAGTATGTGCCATGTGGCCAAGAAAACAATTTATATTCTGTTAGTTTTGGGTGGAGAATTCTGTAGATGTCTACCAAGTTTATTTGACCCAGTGTTGAATGCAGATCTGAGTATCTTTGTTAATTTTCTGCTTTGTCAATATGTCTAATACTGTCAGTGGGGTGTTGAAGTCTCCTACTATCATTGTGTGGGAGTCTAAGTATCACTAGAGGTCTGTAAAAACTTGCTTTATGTATCTGGGTGCTCCTGTGTTGGGTGTATATATGTTTAGAATAGTTAGATCTTCTTGTTGAATTGAATCCTTTATCATTATGTAATACCCTTCTTTGTCTTTTTTGATCATTCTTGTTATAAGTCTGTTTGTCTGAAATTAGATTTGTAACTCTGGCTTTTTTCTGTTTTCCATTTGCTTGTAGAGTTTTCAACGTTCCTTTATTCTGATCGCATGGATTACATAGCATGTGTGATGGTTCTCTTGAAGACAGTATTCAGCTGGGTCTTTTTCTTCACCCAGCTTGCCACTCTGTGCCTTTCAATTGGGGAATTTAGACCATTTACATTCAAAGTTACTATTGATACGTGTGGGTTTTATCCTGTCATCAAGATATTAGCTAGTTATTACACAGAGTTGTTTATGTGACTGCTTTATAGTGTCACTGGTCTGCGTACTTAAGGGTGATTTTTTCTTGTAGTGGCTGGTAATGGTCTTTCCTATCCATGTTTAGTGCTTCCTTCAGGAGCTCTTATAAGGCATATAGCAATTCCCTCAGCATTTGCGTGTCTGTAAATGATCTTATTTCTCCTTTGCTTTATGAATCTTCATTTGGTCGCATATGAAATTTTGGGTTGGACTTTCTTTTCTTTAAAAATATTGAATATTGACCCTAATTTTCTTCTGACTTGTAGGGTTTTGCTGAGAGGTTTGCTGTTATTTGATGGGCTTCGATTTGTAGGTAACCTGATCTTTCTTTCTAGCTGCCTTTCCTATGTTTTCTTTCATTTTGACCTTGGAGAATCTGATGATTATCTGTCTTGGGAACAATCTTCACATGAACTGTCTTACTGGCATCCTTTTCATTTCCTGAATTTGAATGTTGGCCTCTCTACTTGAGTTGCAAAAGTTCTTGTGGATAATATACTGAAATATGTTTTCCAAGTTGTTTCCCTTCTTCCCATGTCTTTCAGGGATACCGATGAGTCATAGATTTGGTCTCTTTACATAATCCCATATTGCTTGTAGGTTTTGTTAATCCTTTATTATTCTTTCTTCTCTATTTTTGTCTGACTGTCTTATTTCAGAAAGCCAGTCTTAAAGTTCTAATATTCTTTCTTCTGTTTGATGTATTCTGTGATTAATATTTGTGATAGCATCGTGAAATTCTTGTAGTGTGTTTTTTAGTTCTTTGAGTTCTTTTCCATACTGGCAATGTTGTCTGTCGGCTCCTGCATTGTTTTATTGTGATTCTTAGCTTCCTTGAATTGGGTTTTAATGTACTTCTGAATCTCAGTGATCTTCATACCTACCCATATTCTGAATTTTATTTCTGTCATTTTAGCCATTTCAGAATGATTCAGAACCCTTGCTGTACAGATGGGGCAGTTAGTTGGAGATAAGAAGACAAGCATGGCTTTTTAAATTGTCAGGGTTCTTGTATTGGTACTTTCTCATCTTTGTGGGCAGATGTTCCTCCAGTCTTTGAAGTTGCTGACTTTTGGATGGGTTGTTTTCCCTTTTATCCTATTTGATGGCCTTGAGGGTTTGATTGTGGTAAAAAGTGAGTTTGGCCGACTGGCTTTGTTTCTGGAAGAGTTTTGGGAGCCAGCTCACAGCTGCCAACTTCTAGATTATATGCTCTAACTTTGGGTGACTTATATTGGGCCCCAAATTTGTTATCTGGCTTCTTGTGGTTAGTAATCCACTGTGCTAAGGAGTCAGGGTGCTCCAGATAGGCTGGTCACTACACTCCAATAGGTGTTGTCAATCAAAGCATTTTGTAGTGCGATGACAGTGGGACCCCTCCATGTTAGCACATGCAGTGACATCAGTGGCCGCAACAGCAGTGTGTCACAGTGCATACTCATTGGCTCTGCCAGGGTGCCTGCCTCCCTGCAGTGGCAGAGGCAGCATGACTCAGGTGGGCAAAAGTTCCCACTGGCAACTATACTGGTGGTCATGCTGGTGGTTGTGTTCTAAGAGGGGCAGGATGCTGGTTGGCACAGATCTGTGTGCATCCTATGTGTGATTCACACAGATGGGGGTGGCCGCTTAGGGTGAAGGAGGAGCCAGATGGCCTGACGTGTGGCTGCAGTAGCTGGTCTGTTGAAGTTCTCTGCTGGTCAAGCATGGTCCCCCAGTGCAGGAGCTGTGATGTGGGCCACCAGGGCACCCAAGGCTGCACTGCAAACAGGCATGGCCCAGTTGGGATACCGGAGAGGCCAGTAGACCAAGGAGTGTTTAGGTCAGACCACCCCATCCAATGGCCGGCTGTGCTACAGAGTTCAGGTTGGACAGTTCTTCTCGGGCTAAAGTCTCCTATAGGGAGCCAGTGGAGCCTATGGACATCCCTTGCTACAGATGCTCCCACTGGGCTCTGCACTGGCTTGTATGCTGCCCCTCGCACCTCTCAAAGCACTTCTGCTGCCAATGCAAGGGTTCACTGTGGTAGAGGAATCTCTTCCTGCCTGGATTCCAGAGGCTCGTGACGAGAGCAGATTACTCCTTGCCTGTTCAAGTCATCTCTTCCCCGAGAGATTTTAGGAGCCAGGAATAAGTCCTGGTGTGCAGTAGCCCCATCCTGGGTGCCCAGCTTCCTTTCACTTCAGCCCTTAGTAGCTTCCTTTCACTGGTCCCTTGGTAGCTTTTCCAAGGTGGTGATTATTAATCACCACGAAAATTATTAAACATTCTATTCTTTAATGTCTTACTATGGACAATAAAAGATTATAAAAATAGTTTCATAGTAGTATCCTCGAGAGGATTAAATGACACGATGATTTCAAATTACTTAATCCAGCACCTACCATATAATAAAACTAGAGAAAGATTAGATCGTATTACCTTACACTTATATACCATAAACCAATGTGCTTTAATATAATTTAGGGTGGTATAATTAACAACAATCTCATCCTATCAATGCAAAAATGAAAACTTCCTTCCCTCTCTACAATTTTTGTTGTTGTAACACTCTGCTAAGTTTCCTAAATTCCTCCTTGGGTAATTTTCCCATGTCATCACAGATTTTCCTATTTATTTCACCTCAGATTAATATACATTTATTGAGCGGCATTGGAATACTCAGTTATATAGTTTATGACACTGAGTGGATCAGAGAGAGAACAATTCACACTCATATGACTTCCCCTAAATCAATTTTTAATAATTATGTTTTAAAAGTCAAGGCAAAACAAAACATTTATTCACCCTTGAAAAGTACAGGAAAAAGTACACCTTGAACAGCACATACATATTCAATAATTGATTTGGAACCAGATGTCCTTATTCCTTTTGAGTTTGTAGGTCTAACCAGGTCACACTAATATAAGTTCTCAAATATTGCTGGCTTGTTTTTTGCATAATTTGAGGAAATCAATGTCTGCTTCAAACTCTCTCCTAGTTGTTTCTGGTAGGCCCTAGAAATTTTCTAGGGGGAATTAGAGAAATATCTGCTCTGGTCTGATTTCTTTGCAGAGCTGTTCTGCTGGGCATGCCAGTGGCTGGTGTTGGTGACTGCTGTTCCTTCAGTGGCAATATCACTCCTCCCATGGTAGGTACTATAACCCCTGAGATAATAATTTGATCAGATGCCAGAAGTAGAGAGTGGGGGAAAGGGGCCACTTTCTATATCTGAATTGTATGTCAGCACATGCGCCCTAACTCAGCACTGCTTGTGTCAAAGCTTCAAAGTGTCAGTTATGAAACAGTTTGTCTTCTGCCCTTATTCCTTTCCCTGTGGTGGGCCAAGCTCAGTCCCTGGGGACTGGCTGAGGGAAGGCATTCTGTTTGTTATCATTTTCCTTCTTCTAAGACACATCATCCACATCGCAAACCTTTGAAAGCTTTATTCCCGATATCCATCTCATCTAAAGAAAATACAGAAATCAGAACATAATGGTTTCTCAGATTAAATTCTAAGGTTTGTTAATTGGTCGTTAAATTTGAGGCAGAGAGGATCATCACCTCCTCTTGATTTTCCTAATTCATTACTTAAGGCCCATCAATCTTTTTAATTTTTATTTTTATTTGCTCTGTCGCCAGGCTGGAGTGTAGTGTTGCAATCTCGGCTCTCTGCAACCTCTGCCTCCCGGGTTCAAGCGATTCTCCTCCCTCAACCTCCCTATTAGCTGGTACCACATATGCGTGCCACCACACCTGGCTAATTTTTGTATTTTTAGTAGAAACAGAGCTTCACCTTGTTGGTCAGGAGTGTCTCAATCTCTTGGACTTGAGATCTGCCTGCCTCAGCCTCCCAAAGTGCTGCCATCAATTCTTTTCTCAGAACCCCATGAATTGTTCAAGTATCCTCATTTCTTAAACAATTCAAAACTGATCATTCTAATTTCTACAGGTAAACAGAGAAAGCTTTAAAGTCTGGTTAGTCCACCCCTTATATTGCTTTAATGCCCAAATATGTTGCTGTTGAGTTTGTGGTGCAGTATAAGTAGACAGGCCTTTGAACATCAGGCTATCATCCTTTGGTCAAGGGACTTCCTCCATCCCATCCAAAGTTGTAGCTCTTAACTATTCATACCTTTTTATTTCCTGTGAACAATCATATACATGGGTATCAGTTGATTCCAGAAAGCATCTCCCACAAAAGCCTCCAGAACATAAATGTACTTCCTGTCGATTTCACCCTCTTATTCCCCCATCACCTGTATCATCTAGTGCTTTAAAAAATCCTTATGGTGAACCCTCAAAATTCAAAGGGTTTAATTACCTCCTTTGCTTCCCAAACTTTCTAAAATAGATTATTTCTTAATGGTTTCAAGATAGTTGTTTGACAATTCTCTCCCTAGAAAAGAGGAAATAAAGACATCTTTAATATCTAATTGGGTATCTGCTATCATTTGAATGTAAGTTATGCCTGTAATCTCAGTACTTGTGGAGGCCAAAAGTGGGCAAATCACTTGAGGCCAGGAGTTAGACACCAGCTTGTCCAACATGGTGAAACCCCATTTCTATTAAAAATACAAAAATTAGCTATATGTGGTATCTACTTGGGAGGTTGAAGCAGAAGAATGGCTTGAATCCAGTAGGTGGTGGTTGCAGTGAGCGGAAATTGTGCCCCTGAACTCCAGTCTGGGTGACAGAGCAAGACTGTCCAAAAAAAAAGAAAGAAAGAAAGAAAGAAAACCAAATAAAAATTATTATCCAAAAAGAGATTTCTTTTTCTTTTTATTTTCTTTCTTTCTTTTTTTTTTTTTTTTTTTTTTTTTTTTTTTTTTTTTTTTTACAGTTAACAGGTACATTTTTCAAATAAAAATCTTTCAAAAATAACTTGGAAGATTAAAAAAATGAAGATTTATTTAAATAAACTCTAAATACTTCCTGTATTTTTTCTTTAGGTTGCAAGTAGTGTTTTTATTTTCTTTCTTATTACATCTCAAAGTATTATATTTCATTTTTTATTTCCTGTAAACGTCACTGACATTAGAAAACAAAGGATTATTAAATGGTAATGCCTTGAAATAACATCAGCAATTGGGAAATTTCTGCAGTGACACTGATTTGTGCTTTTAGACTCAATTATGTCTCTGAATACCTGGGCTGTTTCTCCTTATAGCAATGCATCAGAGTTCACCTTTATTATGTCCATTGTAGATACAAAAAACAAATTGTTCAAAGCATAACCTCAAAGAGTTGTTTGGGAAGAGCACAGGAATATTGGAAAATAGTCAAGGATAAATTTATGGATGCTCTAAATTAAATTAACTTTTAAAGTATAAAATAGGAATCCTGGATTGCTGTAGTTTTTAAACCCTGGAATGGATTTAAAAATTATTACCATAATGTAAAATAAGCTGCTCTTCTGTGTACGTATTATGCTTGCATTTTTATCTTACACAAATGGATAAACCTATCTATTTAAAATAATTTCTTACCAATTACCTTAGATAAATATTTTTAAATTTTATTAAAATAACCATAATAACACAAAATAGAGGAATTCCAGCAGAAAACACAAAAAGTATAGAACTGACGGTTGCCTATTGGCAGACTTTTGGAGGATATGCCATTAATTACAAGCAGGCTCAGCCTACCATATGTGGGCTTAGTGCAAGAGTGCAAATTGAGGCACATGGACTGTGGTAGATTGGTTGCAAAATGGCCTCAATTTTCCACTTCTTCCAAAATTCTCATCTCTGCAATGTGATTTTGTAGCTTCCTCATCAAGTGATAGGATTTCCCTATACACAAATTCAAGCTGACTCTGACTTGTTTTTGCTAATACAATGCAATGGTAATAATACATAGTTCTGAAACTAGGCTTCAAGAGACATTGCATGTCTCTGTTCTTCTTCTTCAAATGCTGTTACCACCATGAAACCATGTGGGCTAGCCTCATAGAGTGAAGCTGAATCATAACAGCTATGACTGTTTTAATCTAACTAGATCCAGCCAACCAACTAGCTAACCACCAAGAGATCAGACATGTCTGGCCCATGTCCAAAGAATTTCTTAATGAACCCATAGACTTAGAAGAAGTAGATAGAGGTCAATGTTTAAGCCAATAAGTTTGGGGACATGTGTTATGCTGCAATAACTAATATATAAATATCTAAACATTTAACCATTATTAATCTAGCTAACTGTTAAAGAAAATGCTTTAACTTCTTATCATTATTATAATAATTTCATAACAATGTAGAAAACCAGGTTTAAGTTTAGTATTCTCAAACTTTTTGTTCCAGGGCATAACTTAGAGAAAAGGGAAGAGCCTGCCTCCTGACCTTAACCCAAGCCAGTGGTCTGCTCCCATCTTTTCTTGCTACTTTTAGCTCTTTTCTTCATGAGAAACCCATTGCACAAATGCAAGTTCTGCTGACGACTTCCCACACCTGTGTATGGCTAGGGCCACTGCTCTGTAGACGTATACATGCACAGGTGTTGTCAATCATTGGAAGGCGAACCCCAATGAAGAGATTTTACAGTCTCTGCAAAGAGGCTTGGAGCTATTTTGGCAGAGATTTATAAGAATTCAGGTATACTCAGCATGAGACTACGGGAGAGGCATCAGGTTCAGATGGGTACATGCCTTACTCTTGGAGATCCTTTATCTTGTAAGAAGAAAACAGCTAGAAGAGAACCAGTTCGGATGTTTTCTAAATTGCAGAACCCAGATGACAGCTCTCTTGACCAAGTGTAAGCAGGCTACTGACTACAAGGCCAAGAGAACCATACTGAAAACACAAATGTTGATGCAGTGGAAAATAGAAAGAGTAACTTATATTTGTTTTCTATTGTCTGCTTGTTATTCACAAACACAAAATTTTAACACTTAGCTGGACAATCACACTACATTAAATGAATAGAAACTTTTGTATAAATATAAGTAAATAATAGCATCTTTCTTGATTGTGCTGTTTAAATATCCTCTATTCTTGCTGATTTATTTTTCTCTTTTTCTGTGAGACAGAGATTTGGTTAAAAATTTCCACTTCAATTATAAATTTTTCAGTTTTCTTATTACTGTCAGTTTTTGTTTTATATATTTTGAGTCTAAGTATTAACTGTTACACTTAGAATTATTATATCTTCCCATGGACTGAGCATTTTGTCATAACAAATATCATTCTTTAACTCTAGAACACTTTTTATTTAAGTGCATTTTGTCTGATTTTCATATAACTATACCTAGTTTCTTTTCGTTTTTGCTCTCTTGGTCAAACATTGTTCATTCTTTAATTTTCATGTTTTCTGTATTCTTTTATTTAAGGTATGGCTCTTCTATTCCACATACACTTGTACTAATTTTGCAATCCTAACAATCTATAATATATATGATTTTTAGAATTTTTTCTACTTACCTTCAATTCAATTAATAATACATTTGTTTTTGAATTTACCTTTTTACTCTTTGAATTTGTCCCATATATAGGACAGTATATTTCTTTTCCTTTATTTTTTTATTTTTCTTCTGGATTATGTGTGGATATTTCTTTTTTATTAGCTTATAAGTTACCTATTCTATTACTAATCTTTTAGTCATTACCATGGAAATTATAATGTGCATATACAAATAGAGATTCAATTGCAGACCATGCCTTTGACAGCTTAGAAACATTTGGTCATTATCTCTTCAAATATTATTTCTATCTATTTTCTTCTTTTCTTTCTAACATATTAGGCCTTGTCAGTGTGCCTCTTATATCTCTTGTCCTATTTTTTATTATCTCTATTCTCTAGGTTTTGATCTGTATATTTTCTGCTACTTTGTCTTTACTAACCTCTTTTGCCTCATCAAAATTGCTATTACATTTGTTTATCTAGTACTTAATATCAATTATTATATAGGTTATGGTTCTAGAATTGTCATTAGATTATTTAAAAAATCTAAATACTAATTCCATACTAAAATTATCTCTCTTGTTCTCTATTATTTAAATTATATTATCATGGTTATTTAAACTTCATGTCTGATATCTTCAGTGGGCTTGTTTCTATTGTCTGCTTTTTTCCTCTTGGTTTTCTGTCTTGTAATCTCATCTGTGGTATATCTGGGTAAGTTTTACTTACATAAAGAATATTGTGTCTAAAAAATTATAGATACAATTTTAGGTTTCGGTTGATGCTTATTGTCCCCACAGAGAAATTATTTTGTTTTGTACCGACAGTCACACGGATAGAAAATGATCTTAATTCAATCATGTTTGAACTAATTTCTTTAGAAAACATAGTTACAGTCTTTGTGAGGATGAGCCTATAATTGAGTTTTTCCTATTTCTGGATCTTATTCCTACGGAGAGGTGACAGTTTTTGTGAGAGACTAATAGATTTCTATATTCCATTACTTGTAAGGGATAGCCCTTCAAGTTTCCTAATTTGAAACTTGGAGAATTTTCCAAAGTTTTGTTTTTTTTTTTTTGCCAGGTTCTGAATTCTAATTTTTGTTTCACAGCCCCCAACTCTTATTATTTCTGCTCAACTCCCTAACCTCTTTTCCACAGGTATGAAAAATTGGCAAATGTGTCAAGGCCACAGAGGAAGTGAGAAACAAGTATTGGGTTTCTGTTATTGTAGTTTTCTTTTCCCCTGGACCTCGATTCCTCAAATTTAGCTGCAACTATCTCTCTAATGTTCACAAGTTAATGTTTCTTATATATTTTCAGGCTCTATTTTTTTATTTTGCAGAAGAATTAGGCCAATTTAAGCTAAGTCATCATATTTCACTTCTATAATTTTTTGGCAAATATTTTCTCTTTTATATTTCCCCTTTTATATGTTTTGGCAAATATTGTTAATTACATATAATTTGAAGAGTTATTGTGATACATAAAATATTCATGAAAATTAGAATATGATACATTTGCACTTTACTTCTGTTAATGTAGTATTTTGGTATATAGAAAAGGGTTTAATTTGCTCTACATTTACACTAATTAGTTAATCTAGCAATTCCAATCTGTGAATCTTATTTTAGCCACTAAGTATACATTCACTATTATTATATTGGGTGCTAACTGTAAAGAGAATATGAATTTTGATTTATGGTCATATTTTCCTCCAATTTCACTCATGGCCTCAACTTTCTTTTTTTCATTATCTTCTTAAACTTTAGGATTAATAGATAATAAATTGACATTCATTGTTCAGTCATTATAATTTTTCTTTTTCCAATTACATATTCTAATACTATTCTCAATGTATTTTTCAAGCTGTATATGAGAACACGAATTCTATGTTTTCCTATGAATTGATGTAACCTGATTTGTTGTCTGACACATAATCCTTTGCTATTCTTCATCTATATTTTAAATTTTAAGTTCCCCCAACCAATGAAAAGATACAAATAACACCCTAGAAATCTTGATCTCCCAGGGTCATTCAGTAAGTAAGATAATATGGGCTCTAAGCTTAAAACTCTAAAGACCAATACAGGCAATTATCTTATAAAAATTTTAAAAAAAGATATAATAAAACATGGTGAAACATAGTTTTGTTATATATAACAGAAGTGAAAAAGTTACTGAATATTTAATACATAAGAAAACTAAATGATTTCAGGGAGGTACAGGTCCAAACAAATATGTTTTGTGATAATATTATGGATTTGAACAGGAAAACCTACAGGAGCAAGATACCTTCAAATACAATTTATCACAGTTATTTGCATGTTGACTTTCAGCATTTCAATTATTAAATTTACTTCAATTTTCAAAATATATAATAGCACTTTTCAATAATACAGGAAAATGTAGCTAAAATACATAAAATCCTTGGTTATATTATTTATAATATATATATAATATTATTTATATTATATATAAATAATTTATTTATATAATAACATATATTATGTTATTTCTAAATAGGCTATATGATATAATTTTTAGATTATTTTGCAGAAAATTTTTAGAGGTTTTTTCTCAAATAGTTTTGCCAGTTTTAAAAGTTGATTATAAAAATGTTGAGATTTGTTATACAGCAAATTGAGTTGTAGTATTAGTGGAATTAAAAACACTACATTAATTTTTATTTAATATTTCTATATTTTAAGTAGTAATTCAGTTATAAAAGTAAACTAAAACAACTCAATTTAATTATTCCTCAGTGGGTAAAAAAATGCTGAAATATGGAGTAGCACTAGAAAATTTATTGAGTTAGAAACAAACATGTACTTAAAGCAAAAAATATATGCTTGAGATGATATTATAAGCAATTTAATTATTTGTGTATAAATCTTCCTTTGAGCCCTCACCTGGTGCATCATTTGCCATTAGCAAGTAGGTTTAATAAATCAATTCATACATAGCTGTCTAAACTTCCCCTGACTCTGTTTCCAAAGTATATCACTTTGAGCATTTCTGACATTGAGCAAAGTGAAATCCAGTATGTTTAATGACAGTGCAATTTGTTTCAGAAATCTTTTTCAAACAAAAATATGACACAGTATATGATGGGTAAATTATTTATCCTGTCTAAATGTTCTAATTTTATAATAAAAATTTTATGATATCTGTTATCAGCATTTTAATGAGTAGAAACATAAAGGAAAACATAAACTTTTTTTAATGAACTTCAACATAAATCTTTGAATACTCTCATTCTGACTTGTTGTTTTTATTGTACCTTAGACTCTATTGTAATTTTAAAATTGTTTTAAATTGAAATGCAGATTGAATATCATTATATTAAACTCCTCAAAGTGATGTTTACTCTTTCCCTCTAATGTAATGTGCTCTGTCCAATTGCATTTATATTATTTAAACCAATTATTGACTGTGGCTAAGCATATTATCTTTACTTTTGAGAGCTATACAGTAAAAAGATTATGTATAATCTAAAATACCTCAAAGAAGAAAATAATCGAGAGGATGAAAGTCTAGAAACTATTTTATAGTAAGTGTCATAAACAGAGCTGCCTAGCATGGAAAAGAAATATTCAAGAATACCATACAGGGTACCATTATATCCATTCTGCATGGCTCCATTAGGTAAAGTGTAGAATAATTGAATGCTTACCATGGAGAAACAGAGTTAAATCCACATAAGAAAATGTATTTCTAAAAATCAGAGTTGTATAAATTATATAAAGATGAAGTAAGTCTTTGAGAATTTCAGCAACAAATTTGTGAGAGACTTGAGAGTGGACATAAGAAAAAGGTGTATTGGCCTTGAATGTCTACATCAACAATTATAGTCAGTTATTGAAAATGATGAGATAATCTGTGAACTCTTCTATATAGCATATATAGAATTTAATCTCTATTAAGGCTTTACATTTATTTAAATTATACGCTCATGATGGGAGATGTGTAGGGTTTTAAGATGTTTTGTAACACTAATGAATTTTAAAGCAAACTATCTCTCTGACAAAGGATTAATAACCAGAATATATAAGGAGCCCAAAGAACTCTATAGGAAAAGAAATCTAATAATCCAATCAAAAATGGGCAAAGGATTTGAATAGATGTTTCTCAAAAGAAGACACACAAATAGCAAACAGTCATAGGAAAAGGTGCCCCATGTCATTGATCATCAGAGAAATGCAAAACAAAACTGCAATGAGATATCATCTTACCCAAATTGAAATGGCTTATATCCAAAAGACAGACAATAACAAATGCTGGTGAGGATGTGGAGAAAAGGGAACACTGTACACTGTTGTTGGGAATGTAAATTAGTACAACCACTATGGACAACAGTTGGGAGGTTCCTCAAAAACCTAAAACTTGAGCTACCATATGATCCAACCATTTCACTGCTGGGCATATATTGTGAAGAAAAGAAATCAGTAAATCAAAGAGATATCTGCACTCTTATATTGGTTGCAGTACTGTTTACAATACCTAAGACTTGGAAGCAACCTACATGTTCATCCACAGATTAATATATAAAGAAAATGTGTTACATATATACAATGGAGTACTATTCAGCCATAAAAAAGAATGAGATCTAGTCATTTCCAACAACATGGATAGACATGAAGATCATTATATTAATTAAAATAAGCCAGGCACAGAAAGACAAGCCTTTCATGTTCTCATTTATCTGTAGGATCTAAAAATTAAAACAATTGATGTTATGGACAGAGAGAGTAGAAGGATGGTTACCAGAGGATGGGAAGGGTTATGGGGGTGAAGGGGAAGATGTGGATGGTTAATGGGTACCAAAAATTTAGAAAGAATGAATAAGACCTACTATTTGACAGCACAATATGGTTAATTATAGTCAATAATATCTTAATTGTATATTTTTTAATAACTTAGAGGTTGTAATTAGATTGTTTGTAACTGAAAGGCTAAATGCTTGAAGGACTCCATACCCCAAAATCCATGATGTGCTTATTTCATATTTCGTGCCTGTATCAAATAATCTCATGTACCCCATAAATATATATATTATGTGTGCTCAGAAATTTTTTTTAAATTTAAAAATTTAAAAGTTTATCTAATCCAGCTATTTGTTTAATAGATAAGGAAATAAAAGCTAACATATATGAAATGACAACATGTTAAAAATTTTATGTAGTTAGAATGAAAAATATATTTTATTTTTTTAAATGATACTTAAAGTTCTGGGGTACATGTGCAGAACGTGCAGGTTTGTTAAATAGGTATACACGTGCCATGATGGTTTGCTGCATGCATCGCCCCGTCATCTACATTAGGAATTTCTCCTAATGTAGGGAGAAATTGCTATCCCTCCCTTAGGCCCCCACCCCACAGCAGTCCCCAGTGTGTGATGTTCCCCTCCCTGTGTCCATGTGTTCTCATTGTTCAACAGCCACTTATGAGTAAGAGCATGTGGTGTTTGGTTTTCCGTTCTTGTGTCAGTTTGCTGAGAATGATGGCATCCAGCTTTATCCATGTCCCTGCAAAAGACATGAACTCTTCGTTTTCTTGTGGCTGCATGATATTTCATGGTGTATATGTGCCACATTTTCTTTATCTAGTCTATCATTGATGCACATTTGGGTTGGTTCCAAGTCTTTGCTATTGTGAACAGTGCCACAATAAACATATGTGTGCATGTATTTTTATCATAAAATGATTTATAATCCTTTGGGTACATATCCAGTAACAGGATTGCTGGGTCAAATGGTATTTCTATTTCTAGATCCTTGAGGAATCGCCACACTGTCTTTCAGGATGGTTAAACTAATTTACACTCTCACCAACAATGTAAAAGCGTTCCTATCTCTCCAGCCTCTGTTGTCTCCTGACTTGTTAATGATTGCAATTCTAACAGGCTAGAGATGGTATTTCAATGTGGTTTCAATTGCATGCCTCTAATGACCAGTGATGATGAGCTTTTTTTCATGTTTGTTGGCTACATAAATGTCTCCTTTTGAGAAATGTCTGTTCATATCCTTTGCCCACTTTTTGGGTTGTTTGCTTTTTTCCTGTAAATTTGTTTAAGTTCTTTAAAGATTCTGGATATTAGCCCTTTGTCAGATGGGTAGACTTCAAAAATTTTCTCCCATTCTGTAGGTTGCCTGTTCACTCTGATGATAGTTTCTTTTGCTGTGCAGAAGCTATTAAGTTAATTAGATCCCATTTGTCTATTTTGGCTTTTGTGGCCATTGCTTTTGGTGTTTGAGTCATGAAGTCCTTACCTATACCAATGTCCTGAATGGTATTGCCTAGGTTTTCTTCTAGGGTCTGGGATGCAAGGCTGGTTTAACATATGCAAATCTATAAACATAATCCATCACATAAACAGAACCAAAGACAAAAAACACATGATTATCTCAATAGATGCAGAGAAGGCCTTTGACAAAATTCGACAGCCCTTTATGCTAAAATCTTTCAATAAACTAGGTATTGATGGAACATATCTCAAAATGATATGAGCTATTTATGACAAACTCACATTCAATATCATACTGAATGGGCAAAAACTGGAAGCATTCCCTTTGAAAATAGGTACAAGACAAGGATGCCCTCTCTCACCACTCCTATTCCACACAGTATTAGAAGCTCTGGCTAGGGCAATCAGGCAAGAAAAAGAAATAAAGAGTATTCAATTAGGAAAAGAGTAAGCCAGAGTGTCTCTATTTGCAGACAACATAATTGTATATTTAGAAGACCCCATCGACTCAGCCCAAAATCTCCTTAAGCTGATAAGCAACTTCAGTAAAATCTCAGGATACAAAATTAATGTGCAGAAATCACAAGCATTCCTATACACCAATAACAGACAAACAGAGTCAAATCATGATGGAACTCCCATTCACAATTGCTACAAAGAGAATAAAATACCTAGGAATATAACTAACAAGAGATGTTAAGGACCTTTTCAAGGAGAACAAACCACTGCTCAAGGAAATCAGAGAGGACACAAGCAGATGGAAAAACATTCCATGCTCAAGCTTAGGAAGAATCAGTATCATGAGAATGGCCATACTTCCCAGAGTAATTTATAGATTCAATGTATTCCCATCAAGCTACCTTTGACTTTATTCACAGTATTGGAAAAAGCCACTTTTTTGACTTTTTGGAACTTATATGGAACCAAAAAAGAGCCTGCATAGCCAAGACAGTTATCAAAAGAGCATGGCACTAGTACCAAAAACAGAGACATGGACCAATGGAACAGAACAGAGACCCCAGAAATAACGCCACACATTAACAACCATCTGATCTTTGACAAACCTGACAAAAACTAGCAATGGGGAATGGATTCCCTGTTTAATAAGTGGCATTGGGAAAACTGGCTAGCCATATGAAAGCTGAAATTAGATCCATTCATTACACCTTATACAAAAATTAATTGCAGATGGATTAAAGATTTAAACGCAAGACTGAACACTGTAAAAATACATTTTTATCTGTAGACAATGGTACTCTAGCCAGTGATTAAGTGTTTGGCATTGGTGTGAAAGATGACACACTATGCCACATACAAGATTTGAGACTTTTGGGAAATCATTTAACTTTTTTAATCTTTAGAAATCCTAAATGCTAAAGGAGAATAAAATAAAGTAATTATCACTAAAGTAATATGCTTGAAAATATGTTCTAAAAACTCAGGAGAAGCTATAAATTGATTGAATCATATTTGATATGGAACTAACTAAAATTATATTTCAGATAGACTTTGCCAGACTAGATTAATTCTATGAGGCTTGAATTTGTTAGAGCAAATTTCAGATATTATTTTTTGGTTAATTGCAAATGTTACTAAGACATGGATTTTGGATCACCTGTAAATAATGATTTGTTTTTAAAATGCTTAATGATAGAAACATTTCTGAATATCAATTCAGCACATAATTAATTCTAATATATTATCAACATTTTTTAATTCTCCTGGACTCATTAACTTTTCAAGCACGGCTATTTCTTGTAGTTCTTCCCAGAAGACTACTTAAAGTTTCTCCATTATATGAATGTACTATGATTTGGTTATGTTTTAGTGGTTGAATGAATTATGTTATTGTGTGCCTTTAGAAAAAAAAACATGCACCAGACTTTCCTAACATAACCATGCCGGTGTAACTCCTAAAGTACTCCTAAACATACACTTGCTTCTATTAACTTATTATAAATATTTATTCCTCTCAAAAGCATTTTCCATTTTTAATAGAACAAATAAAAACATTGCTATACTTTTCAAAAATATTTCTAACGTTGAAAAGGACTTTTTCCTTGTCACTAAAAAAGGCCTTTGAACATTATTCAATATTGTCTGTGTGCCAGCATAAGGAATTTGATATTTCTTTAATTCATTTGATTTGCCTTTACTTTTGCTAATGAAATAAATAACTTGGTGAAAATGAAAGTCATCATAATAAGAACTATTTTCAGAAAAGGAATGGTTATATTTTCAAAAACATTAAAGAGATATATTCATCACACAGTTATTTAAATAACAAAGTAGCTACTTATTTAGCAGAACATCTTTTAAAGATTTATATCAAGATATAAATATCCACCCTGACTTTCTACAGTAGACAAAGGCATGTATCTTATTGACATACTAACAGGTGAAAGTGTTCTGGATGAAAATGGCTTAACCTAAAACAAAATAGTAAACACCTCAGTTACACAGCCATTCATCAACTGAACTTGAAATAAAATTTCAAAGAATCTTTAAATAACTTTGCTTATGAAAATTGAAGTAAAAATCTTTAATTAGTCGCATATGAAGAGCTTAAGAATTCATGTAGGTTACAATTAATACATTCTATTCTATTTAGTTATTGATAGTCATACATTACTGTTGTCTGATTTGTGTGACCCCAGATACTTGTCAGCAATTTCTTCTTATGGCATCATAAAATAGAACCTGATGTTTGACATTTTAAAATTTATTTAAAATAGTGTTTATTGTATTATATGGTTATGTTCCCTAGACACTGTAACATTTAATCACTTTACTATTATTTTATAATTAATCAGTTTACTCCTTTTGACATTTAATGCATGAATAATCAATATTAATCAATCTATACATATTTCATTAAATTTTTAATACATGCAACCCATGTCAAAAAGCTACGGTAAATGTAGAAGTTAATTGCTATTAGTTTGTAAATAGGAGCTATTGATTTGATAGCACTGAGAAAAGAGAATTGGAATCATAGAGATCACATATATAGTAGAATCTATGGCAAAGAAAGAAAATAAGCCTTTCAGAGTTTTCTTGTAGAGGCCTTATACATGCAGGATTTGATAGCCAGTTGGAAATACTCAACTTCAAATGCAAGGTGTCTCCCTTATATAACGTTAGAGGAAAAGGCTGACACTCAAGTTTATATTGTTTTTACAAGAGTCTATTGTCTTTTCCTAAAAATCATTTCCAAAGTGTGAAATCAATCCATTTCTAGTTTAGATTAATGCAGAAGCCAAGAAACCTTGAACTTTGCCTTCAATTTTCAACTGAGGAAAATGCCAAAGTGTCTTGTGATTTATCTGACACTTGCTCAGTTTTCCACTATCTTATCTAACACTGAGTTGTTCTAACAAACCTTTGTGATGTAGGATATTTAACAAGAGTGGAAATGTAAGGTCTAAAGATGTTTTGGCACTGAATTCTAACAAGGAGTTTTATGGCGGTCTTTCCTTACCTTTAGTTCCCCCTGACAATCATTCTTCCTGGTACTAATTTTTAGTATTCGCCTAAAGTTCCCTCCACTTGATGTCAAATTGTCTTGAGGATTGAAAAGATTTTGCTCTTAAAGAAGATTGCATTGAAATTGATTTCATTTTAACTTATGTTTGATTTTTCCATTTTTGGATTTGGGCTTGAATGGACTTTATAAACGCTGAACAGATAGCTTCTTATATAAGACTAACTTGATTTATTTGATCTTTCAGCAAAGTGTTGCACAGATTGAAACTCACTCATATGTAATAAACTTGAATTTTGAGTTGGCTAATGCAGTGCTGCCTCCTGATACAAATTGTTAGAAAGTTGCTTTTTTCATCCCAATTATAGTCAAATGCCTGTAATTGAACTCTCTTTTATTATTTTACCAATAAGTAAAACTATTCAAAATAGCAACTGAACAGCTATGAAATAAATATTTATTTTTTAGTTATGGAATCATTCTTGTAAAACAAGAAGAGCTTTATCTATAAATGAAAACTCAAAAGTATCAGAGAAAAAAACAAAAACCATTCGTGGAAGTAAGGCTTTACAAGTAAATGGAGAGAAAAATTTCAGCCTTTATTTCTGCTTTCTCTGGGGTTAGGAGTGTTCATGCATTTTAATAAGAACATAATTTTTTTCCAATTAAACACTCTTGGGTTTTCCCATCCTGGCTAACATGGTGAAACCCCAACTCTACTAAAAATACAAAAAATTAGCCACGTGTGATGGCATGCACCTGTTATCCCATTTACTTGGGAGGCTGAGGCAGGAGAATGGCTTGAACCCGGGAGGTGGAGGTTGCAGTAAGCCGAGATCACGCCACTGTATGCCAGCCTGGGCAATAGAATGAGACTCCAACTCAAACACACACACACACACACACACACACACACACACACACACACACACACACGATATATAGCCATCTAATTATTACTCTGAGACCCAGACTTCATTTAAATGAATTGCCAGTTGTTGGTCTATAAGAACTGCACCTGTCTTTCTAGTAGTAGCATGTAAAAATTAGACTTCATCAGAAGCTATCATCTTTTCTGGTCAAGCAACAAATGCTAAACATATTTTTGCTATACCTGTATCTATCAGATGTTAAATAAGCACACACAAAAAAAGCCTCTCAGTTTGTGGTCATTTTCTGTAGCAGTTCCAGAAAACTAACACAATGGCTTACAAATACTCTCTCATGAGTCACTGCATCAAATTAGCTCACTTTGTGGATTTTCTTCTGTGTTTTTTTTTTTTCATAAGCTCACTTTGTGGATTTTCTCCTATGTTTTTTTTTTTCATAAGGTTACATTCAGATTAGCTGAACTTACTTTTTAAAAATTATTTATTTTTTTATTTTTATGACTACATAATGGTTGTACATGTTTATGGGGCACATGTGGCATTTTGAAACAAGCATACAATGTGTAATGACCAAATAAGGGTAATTTGGATATTAATCACCTCAAACACTTATCATTTCTTTGCGTTAGGAGAAGTCTAATTCCTCTCCTCTAGTTATTTTGAAATATACAATAAATTATTGTTAACTATAGGCACCCTATGGTACTGCCAAACCCTAGATCTTATTTTTTCTATGTAACTGTATTTTTGTACCCATTAACCAACCTCTCTTTATATCCCCTCCTGATATGGTTTGACTCTGTGTCCCACTCAAACCTCATGTTGAATTGTAATCCCCACTGTTGGGGGAGGGACCTGGTGGGAGGCGATTATATCTTAAGGGCAGATTTCTTTCTTGCTGTTCTCGTGATAGTGAGTGAGTTCTCTTGAGATCTTGTTGTTTGAAATTGTGTAGCACTTTCCGTCTCCACTCGCTCTCTCTCTTGCTGGCCATGTGCTTTCTTCTTCTTCACTTTCTGCCATCATTGTAAGTTTCCTGAGGCCCCCGATGGCATGCTTCCTAACCAGTCTGCTGAATCTTGAGATGATTAAATCTCTTTTCTTTATAAATTATCCAGTCTTAGGTAGTTCTTTATTGCAATGTGAGAACAGACTAACACACCTCTTCACTCCCCTTCTCAGCCTCTGGTAACCATCATTCTATTCTCTCACTCCTTGAGATCAGTTTTATTTTGCTCCTACATATGAATGAGAAACTGCAATATTTGTCTTTCTGAGCCTTGCTTATTTACTTAACATAATGTTTTCCAGTCCATTCTCATGGTTGCCAATGACAGGATCTCAACTTTTTTTCCTGGCTAAATAGTATTCCATTGTGTATGTGTACCACATTTTCTTTATTCAGTCATCCCTGATGGACCCTTAGATTGATCCGAGATCTTGGCTATTGTGAATAATGCTGCAATAAATATGAGAGAACAGCTATCTCTGTGATACACTAATTTTCTTTCTTTTGGATGTATACCTAGCAGTGGGGTTGTTAGATCATATAGGAGTTCTATTTTTAGTTTTGTTGAGGAAACTTCACACTATTTTCCATAGTGATTGTACTATTTTACACTCCCATTAATAGAGTAAGAGCTTTCCCCTTTCATAGCATCCTTGAGTTGGGCTCTATTTAACCAAAGTATGGACTGGACTGAACTCTAGGACAGCTGGCAAACATGGCTGATCATTGATGCTGGCTATTGGCTGGGAACTCAGCTACATCTACAGGCTGGAGCCTTTCCGACTGGCTTGGGCATTTTACAGTATGGAAGCTGAATTCCAGGAGGGAGAATCTTAAGCGGATCCTCAGAGTAAGCATTTTGAGAGGCCTGAGCTGATGCCACAGTGCTTCTTATGGCAGCCTGAGAAGTCCCATATACAATTTCTGTTGTACTGTATTGGCCAGGAAGAGCAATAGCAGATCCAACTAAAATATAAGTGAATTAGTCTCTACCTCTCAATAGGAGAAGAAAAAGTGTTTGTGGACAGCTTTATTATACTAGGTTACACTTTTTTAATTGCATTTTAGGTTTTGGGGTACATGTGCAGAACATGTGAGATAGTTGCATAGGTACACACGTGACAGTGTGAT
Organism: Saguinus oedipus; assembly: GCA_031835075.1. Taxonomy (NCBI): domain Eukaryota; kingdom Metazoa; phylum Chordata; class Mammalia; order Primates; family Cebidae; genus Saguinus; species Saguinus oedipus. The sequence goes on from CM063170.1 coordinate 147,871,632, forward strand.
TTGCTGCCTTCCTCCCCGTCATGGTGTAGACTATTTTTAAAGAAACTGACTAGGCTCAGGTATTTAAAATTAGTCAATATTAAGAAATTTTTAAATTTAAATTTTTAAATTTTTAAATTTCAAATTTAAATTTTAAAGTTTAAATTTTTAAATTTCAAATTTAAATTTTAAAGTTTAAATTTTTAAATTTCAAATTTAAATTTTAAAGTTTAAATTTTTAAATTTCTTAACAATATTGACTAATTTCAAATATCTGAGCCTAGTCAGTTTCTTTAAAAATAGTCTACACCGTAAAACCTGTTCGAGGAATATGGTTCCTTGATTTTTTTTTACAGAAGCACTGTGCTAAAATGTTCCTTCAAACCTCGACACATAGTCTTCGGTTATTCCCTTCTGCCAAATTGCTATTTAAACGTTAGTACATAGTTGGTGTCCCTCCTCTTACATTAATCTTTTTCTTTTATCTTAATTTTTAAATTTCTACATTACATTTATCTCTTTTCTGAATTCTTCTTACAATTTTTTTCTTGTACATCCACATCTTCAATGTGTGTGTGTGTGTGTGTGTGTGTGTGTGTGTGTGTGTGTGTGCATGCGCGCATTCACGTACATGCTGGTAAGAGTATTCCATGAGACTAAGAACGGGTTTAGATGTGGCAACTAGGTCAGGGGATGCAATGGTTTCATTGCAGCAACTGGCATCAGCCTTCTCCTCAGTCATGATTTCTTCTGACAGTGTAAATGCAGTAACACACTATGTGAATCTTCATCTACCTTACTCCTAGGCACAACTTGACCCGTAGCTATACATGCTTGACCCATAGCTAACATGCCCTAATTGTCACATTAATCTTGTTGACCATTGATGGAATTCATTGGAAGTACACCTATCTTCTGGTTTATAGTTATGCATTTCCACCTAGTCTCTCCCACTCTGCTTTACCATTAGATGCTGATATTTGATAGCAGTCATACATCACTGCCGTCCTCCATAGGACAGCTTCTACTGAGCACCTGGATGCTGGTGCCACCATCATTAGTGTGGCTCTCATTTCCTCAGTGAAGGCTGTGTCCTCTAGGAACTCCTAAAGAACATAGTGAAGTAATGGCTTCCCAGGCCGTACATAATTTCATTCTAACGTTCCCATGACCTAGACTCTTCTAATGAGGAAGGAAAAATAATATAAAAAGGAGAAAAATATAGGGTGATTAAATTATAAAGTGAGCAAAATTATGTAATATGTAGGTGTACTCTAAGAGCAAGTTTAGTTTGGATGATCAAGTAAGGACCTCTGATGAAATATTTAATCTGAGAACTGAATGAAATAAAAGGGTCAATTATTTAGTCAGTAAAGTTTTAAAAAGAAAATTTTTAAAAATATATTCAGCTCAGATCTCTTTCTTAATTTTCAAATTTTATGTTCCCAATTCCTTCTAAATTTTTCTACAATGATCTCAACGTAGCCAAACTTAACTGTAGTTATGAAAACAATCTGAATTCATAGTACCTTCTTCCCCCACCTATCACATTGTTAACAGTATTGGTTTGCTGTGTCTCTTATAATAAATTATCACAAACTGGTGGCTCAAGCCAAAAGACAATTATTCTGTAGTAGCTCCAGGGGTTGAAATGAAGGTGTTGTCAGGGTGTTGGGTCCTTCTGGAGGCTCTGAGGGTGAATCTGTTTCACATTTCTCTCCTGGTTTCTAGTGGCCACCAGCAATCCTTGCTATTTTTTGGCTTGTAGCTGCATCATTCCAACTCTGTCCCCATCTTCACACTGTCCTCTGTGTGTCCTTGTATGTCCCCTCTTATTCTTCAAAGGTACCAGCTACTAGATGTCAGGTCCACACTATTGCAGTATGACATCTTCCTCCCTTATATCTAAAGACCTTATTTCTAAATAAGGATACATTCACAGATTTCAGCGACTAGGACTTGAACTTTTGGGGACACACAGGTCAGCCCACTACACTCACAATATTGTATTCCCAGTGTTCATGCTGGGACACTCATCCTACTCCATCACTCTCCACATCCAGTTGCAAAGTATTGTTAATTCAGCATTTTTATCGTTTCTTACATGTATCTAATTCTGTTCATATCCTGTTATATTAGTTATTATAGTGAATATTTTAATTTACACACTCATTATCTTTAGAGCCTTCTAAAAGGGCCTTAAAACATGTCTCTCTGCTTCTAATATTGCCTTCTCCCATATATCCACTATTTTTTCTAAATACATTTTATAGTCAGAATACTTCGAAATCCAAATAAATAAAATATACTCGTATCATTTCAAAACCCTCCTAAAAAACATTTAAGGACTCCCCCTTGACATCATTTTAAAAAGTATAAGCAAGTAAAACAAATAAGCAAAAACAAAACCAGAAAATTTTTAACATAAGGTTTTAAATGTTTTCAGTCCAAGATTAAAAATGTTGCTTTTGAACTGAGGAAGACCATCATTCAAATTCATTTCTTATGCACACTATAGGTTGTTGCTACTCTCTGAATTTCATTTTTCTAGCTTGTTAAAGGGGGCTAACATAACTGATTAAGTTGAATTATGGGATTATTGTGAAGAATAAGTGCTAAGCACAATTCCTAGCACATAGTGAAAGTTCCAATGGACAGAATGATTTTCTGCTGTCTTTCCAGGTCTTTCTCTAACCTTATCTTATACCAATCTCATTTCTGTCTTTGTATGGTTGGCTTCTTTTGCAGAATGTCTTGCATTTCCTACATTATAATCTTTACTCTTTTACTTCTTGGCTTTTACACTTAACTTGAAAAGCTGTTTAATTCCCTACTTTTAACATGTTTATTTCTTCATGCATTTTTAATCCTCATGGACACAGACATCAGCTATACCAGGAACCTGAGTTTGACTTTACAGTCTTAATTCAGGGCTCCCCTTTGTGTACACTCCTGTCCCAGCATTTATCAATGTCAAGTACAGCTATCATTCTCTATTTCTCTCTGCTTCAATATGCTATCAGCTCTTCGTAAGGAGGGACCACATCTTATGCTTCTCATTATTGCCAGAACTGATCCTAGCACTCCACGTATTGGAATGTATGAAACAAAAATAAAAGAGTATTTTTTAGAGTCTAACGCTATCCCTGGGATGAGAACAAATTTATATTTTAGAATTACACTATAGAACATTTATTGAGTTCCCTTCCTTTTTTTTCCTACATCTTCAATTTTAAAATAGGGCTGGCTATTCGTAAAAAATAGTGAATGTTCAATAAATACTTGTTGATTTTTGAATGGGTGAAATAACTGATGGACTATTTATTAGCAAAAATCGAAAATTATTTACCAGAAAATTTCACTCTGGCTCTAAACAGTAAGCAAGTATAGTCCAAACCCAGGAAAAAAGATACATTGTTATTTTGACAAATAATGTCTATCACCTGGCATAGTGTACAAACACTTGTTTGGAGGCCAGGAAACCTGGCTTCTAATTTCTTTGAGTGGCTATATAGTTAAACACTTGAAATAAATTACTTCATTTTTGTTAGGCCTCAGTTTCCTCTATTGAGAAGCTAGGGCCTTGGATTACCATGTCTAAGGTCTTTTCTGTCTAGTTTTTTAAAGTTTTAGATAAGTCACATGTAGGTAATCTAAGACCTCATAACATTTGCTGTGAGGGGAATTTACCTATACAACCCTTGTATTAGAAATAAATCTTAGCCAGGTATGGTGGTTCACATCTGCAATCCCAGTACTTTGGGAGGCCCAGGTGGGTGAATCACCTGAGATCAGGAGTTAGAGACCAGCCTGGCCAACCTGTGAAAACCCGTCTCTACTAAAAGTACAAAAATTAGCTGGGCATGGTGACACAGGTCTGTAATTTCAGCTACTTGGGAGGCTGAGGCAGGAGAACCGCTTGACCCCGGGAGGCAGATGTTGCAGGGAGCCAAAATCGCACTACTGCTCTCCAGCCTGGGTGACAGAGCAAGTTTCCATCTCACAATAATAATAACAATAATAATAATGAAAGTAAAAAATAAAATTAAAAACAAACTTTCCCTGGCAATTTTCAATAGAAATACTCAGTTTCCTAATTAGAGAGATATTTTTCAACTGGAATGATAGAGTCTTGCACATTTCCTTGTTTGTTCCTTAATACAAATGTACAGTACTAGGTTAACTTCTCATAGTTAAAAATAAAAATCAAATATACCAGTAAAAATAGTGTTATTATTTAAAATATTAACATTTCAACACTGGAAAAGATGTGAAGGCAATTGGTTAAATCCTCACGTTTTGTGGATAGCAGAATGGAGGCATAGAGGCTATACCTGACTGTTCAAAGTAAATACAGGGTTGTTTAAGGGCAGCCAATTGAGAATCCACTCCTTCCATTTCAAGGGTGTTCTTTCTAGTCCACTAGGCTTATCTTATCTTCAGTACATTAATTGATAATCAGGTTGAAGTGAGAAAGTAGAAGCAATCAGAATCAAACACCCACAAGCACCTAGTACATCTACCCAATTACCGGCATCTGTACCGAGATATTTCTGCCTTCACTCCTGTTACAATGGATGGACTCTCCGTGCCCCACTAAGGTCAACTCCTTCACTTGTGCATAAGATCCTGTTCCCTCTAGCCTAATCAAGGATATTATTTCAGCTTTTCTGCCCTCTTCACACAGTAGAAGATCATTCCCATTAGCAGACAAAGATGCTGTTATTTTTCTCATTTAAAAACAGCTGATTTTGGAGGTGGCGATTGCTGAGGAAATTTAGAAAAAAATAAAATAAAAACAACTTATTTTCATCTCACTGCTTTATATGCCCTCTACTACTCTAATTCCTTTACAGTAAATTTTCTCTAAAAAGTTGTCTTCAAATTCCTCTGCCTTCAATTTCTTTTCTTCTTTGCTCACTTAAATTTACCCAAGTCAAAGTGGAATTTTTGCTAAGGTAAATATTGTTCTCTACATTGTTAAACCCAGTGGTCGATTTCAGTTCTCATCTTACATGACCTGCACTATGATTTAAATGTGTCCCCTCCAAAACTCATGTTGAAACTTAATTAAAGGTGGAGCCTTTTAAGAAGTGATTAAGTCTTGGGGGCTCCTTACAGATTAGTGCCCTATAAAAAGGCTGGAGGGAACTAGCTTAGTCCCTTTTTTATTTTTATTTTATTATAATTATTTTAGGACAGAGTCTCACTCTTGTTGCCCAGGCTGGAGTGCAGTAGTGTGATCTTGGCTCACTGCCACAGCCATCTCCGGGGTTCAAGCTATTGTCTTGCCTCAGCCTACCAAGTAGTTGAGATTACAGGTGCCTGCCACCACGCCTAGCTAATTTTTCTATATTTTTAGTAGAGACAGGCTTTTACCATATTGGCCAGGCTGGTCTTGAACTCCTGACCTCAGGTGGTCTGACCGCCTTGGCCTCTCAAAATGCTGGGATTAGAGGCATGAGCCACCATGTCCAGCCGTGTAGGCCCTTTTTACCCTTCACTCTTCTGTGGGTGAGAACACAGCAAGAAGATTCCCATCAGACACTGAATGCTAGTCGTTAATCTTGGTCTTAGCCTCCAGAACTATGAGAAAATAAATTTCTGTTATTTTTAAATTATTCAGTCTGGTATTTTTGTTATAGTAGCACAAATAGGCTAAGACAACCTATCAACAGCATTTGACAGAGCAGAACATTTCCTCTCATTTGAAATAAATTTCCCTTGCATCTATGACATCGTATTCTCGTGATTTTATTTCTGCCTTGCTGAGCACTACTTCTCAGAATCCTTTGCTATTCTTTGCTTATATTCCCAAACTCTGATTATTGGTATCCAAATGTACAGTTCTCAATCTTTTACTTTTTACTTTCTAAACTCATTTCATTGGTTATCTCATCTAGTCTCCTGGCTTTAAGTACAATTAATTTACTGACCAAGGATACTGACCAGACAAGATAATTACACCGACAACTCAAAGATACCTTCAGGCTCATAAATGCAACTGTCTCCTTGTCCTCTTCATAAATATATCCAAAATTCAAGTCCTGCTTTCTCTTCATCTCACATTGCTCCATATATACTATGCTTCTTTTCACTAATTGCTTCTTTATCCTTCCCATTGCTTAGTTCAAAACCTTTGAAATCATTCTTTATTTCCATTTTCCTCTTACACCCCACATTAGTTCAAGTCAAAGCCTTATTAGCTCTTTTTATAAGTATATCCCTAATGTAACTACTTCTCATCACATTCATTACTACTATTGTGTTCTGAGTCACCATAGTCCTTCACCTTAATTATTAATGGTGTCCTGCAAACCAGCCTCCCTTTTTTAACCCAAAGTCTACCTCTGACCAAGCAGAATGATCCTTAATCAGATCTTGTGATGCCTTCATTTACACCCTGCAACAGCTTTTCCTTTTACTTAGAAGAAAAGTTAAAGTCCTTTCAAGGGATTATGAGGTCTTACTCAATCTGCTTCCCCACCTCCTCCATATCCCTGTGACATGGTTTGGCTCTTTGTCCCCACCCTAATCTTGAATTGCAATCCGTGTGTGTCAAGGAAGGAACCTGGTGTGTCAAGGAAGGAACCTGGTGGGAGGTGAGTTGGATTATCGGGGCAGTTTCCCCCATGGTGTTCTCATGATAGTGAGTGAGTTCTCACAAGAGATGATGATTTTAAAACGTGTTTGGCAGTTCCCCTCTGTGCTCTTCTCTCTCACCTACTGCCATGTAAGACATGTCTGGCTTCCCCTTTGCCTTCTGCCATGATTATAGTTTCCTGAGGTGTCCCCAGCCACATGAAGCTGTGGGTCAATTAAATATCCTTGCTTTATAAATTATCCACTTTCAGGTACTATCTATAGCAGTTTGGAAATGGACTAATCCCCTGTATCTTCTCTGAATTCACTTCCTCATCTTCTTGCCCTTACTCACTCTGTGCCAGCCATAATGTGCTACCTGCTCTTCTTGGAACATCACAAGCATTCTAAACATACTCCTTCAGAGACTTTGTATTTACATTCCCTCTTTCTGGAACATTCTTCTTTTATCTGCATAGCTTGCTCAGTCACTTGCCTTGTTGTTTAACTCAAATATCACCTTCTCAGATAGGGTTTCCTTAACAATTCCATTTAAAATTTTAGACTCACCTCAGAATTCCTCTGTTTCCTGCTATATTTCTCTGTGTTACACTTCCCAGTTCCCAATATAAATTATTATTTATGAACTAGCATTATATTTATTGATAATTTATAATGTAATATGTAATATAATTAACTCTTGAATTTTTAAACTTTCTCCTTTCAGCAAATGTTTCTAAGTTTCCTGGAGGGAGGGCTGTGTCTTTGTCTTCAATGTTAGGCCCTCAGTACATAGAACAAAGATTAATGCATAGTAGGTGCTTGTGCTAGTAGGATTCTATAATATCCCCTATAATTTCCAACCCCTGATGTACACACATCTTGTCCCAGGTATGCATGCAATCAAAGAATAATCTAGGTACTAATGTGAAAGGACTTTGCAGATGTAAATTAAGGTCACAAATCACTTGCAGTTAGTTAAGAAGATGATGGGGGTTGGCCTGACCTAATCTCATGAGAAGTCAGAGACACGGGAAGTCAGGGAAATTTAAAGCATGAGGGATTTGACAAGAGGGGCTCTGTCTGTTGTTGGCTTCGAGATGGTTGGGGCCAAGGGACAAGGAATGGGAGCAGCTTCTAGGAGCTGAGAGAGACCTTTGGGTGATAGCCAGCTTGGAAATGAAGACCTTAATTCTACAACAGCAAGGAATTGAATTCTACCAATTTTATAAGAATCTTCCAGATACTTCCCTAGAGCCAGAGAAGTCAACCAAGTCTTTGATTTCAGCCTTTGAAACCCTAGGCTGAGAATTCAGGCATACTGTTCCTGGACCTCTGATCTAGAGAACTGTGAGCTAATAAATGGATATTATTTTAAGCCACTAAGATTGTGGTAATTTGCTAAATAGCAATAGAAAACTAATACAGTAGTCAGTAAATATGTGTTGAATTAATAACATTATATTTTATCACTGCAATCCTTTCAAAATAATTGGTATTTTTATTATACCATAAATGCTGATTTTATATTAAATAAAAGAATCAATTTCTCTCCTGAAGCATGTCTTCTTTATTACTGATTAAATGTATTTTATTATTTTTTAATTTCACAGCATTACAGAAGTTATTTGATAATATTAGAGATTGATTCAGCACTATGTATCTTACTTTCTCTGGATAAAATTATGTTTACCTCTACATTTTAATTAATTAAAGAAATTGTTTTAATCCCATTCCCGGTGATAGATAAGATTAAAATTTTTACTAGTCAATGATATCTTTCAGTCTTAAAAAATCTAACTTAACACTTTGGGAGGTCAAAGTGAGCAGATCGCTTGAGGCCAGGAGCTCAAGACCAGCCTGGCCAATATGGCAAAACCCTGTCTCTACTAAAAACATAAAAATTAGCCAGGTATGGTGGTGCATGTCTGGAATCCCAGCTACTTAGGGGATAAACATGAGAATCGCTTGAATCTTGGAGGCAGAAGTTACAGTGAGTTAAAATTGCACCACTGCACTCCATCCTAGGCGACAGAGCAAGACTGTCAAAAAACAAATTAAAAAAACCCCTAACTTACAGAAAGATGAGCATAGATTTTATCCTTTTCCACAATCCTGAGGTCAAATGTATTCTCTCTCTCTCTTTTTTTCCACACTGCTAGATACTAATGACAGGTGTTCCATTTTTACTTTCGGTGATCACAGTTTGAAAATGATTGAGCATGGCAAATTAGAGAGCATATGCATAATAGGTTATCACCTAGCACCTACTTTCCAAGTTCTCATCTATTCTGCACAGCCTCACTAACAGGCAAGTGTTACATTTTAATCACACTTTCTTACATAAGCTTATTCTTTTTCTGTTGAAAAGTAAATTAGATCATCCCATCTGCATACCCTATCATAGAACTAAGTGATATCTGTTTGATGTTAATTTGATGTGAAAAATATAAAACTTGACATAAAAAAGCATCAATCTTTGATATCTGAAAAACATTTTCACAGTATGCTAAATGAATGTTGGCTTATTATCCATTTTTTGAAATGTTTCATGTTAACAGCTAAATATAAAGATAAATTAGAGAATAGACTTTAAATGTTCATATCATATGAAAAGTCCAAGATAAAATGGAACATGTGATAGCTAAATTTTCGTATTCATTATTTTCCAGAGAGTGAAAATTACATAGCGATTTGCTCAATTTTTCTTTTGGTTGTCATCTGTTTGTAAATATACACATATTTAGCTAAATATATATAGAATGCTATATATATATTTGATATTTTATATATGCATTTATAATTTTAGTAATTAAAAAAGTGGAAAGTATTCATGTTAGAGATGTCTTTCTGAGACAGGCAGTGTGAATTTCATTTCTAAAATAAATTTATAACACTCTTTTATTTAGCTAGTATTTCTGATAAACTGTTCTTCGTAGTTCTCTTTGTGGACTGTCTCTTAGAAAAATGTAAACGTTTAGTTTGAATTACTACTACTACTTAGTGGGAAAAATTCTTATTTCTTCACATTAAAAAAGTAGCAAACCTGCAGAACATGCAGCTAAAGGGAGTCAGCATTTTTTTCCTCAATCTTGATTAAAAATAAAAGTAGCAGAAGGCTCAATTCAAACAATATTGTTTGATTGCACTATAACCTAATGTGATTTTTTACCTGAAAGTAGGGTAAATGTTACAAAAAGTAGAAAAATGAAAAGTCAGAGTTCTTGCTGTTAACTGCAGCAATATGTTGTATTAAGACATGAATTACATCAATGTGCTTCATTCTGACTTCATTGTATTGTTTTTCTTCTTTAATTTTCTTGGAATGCCTATTTCCTCTCATATAGAAATATAAGAGAGGAACGTCTTTTTACTTAGTTTTCTTTTTATTTCCCCAGAAAGGAAAGAATGTCTTTTAGTAAATTATTTCAAATCATTTTGGAATATATAAAATAAAACAATCTTTACTCATTGCGATTAGACATTAAAAATAAAAATGGAGGTATCTTTATTATCAGGTCAAACATAACACAGATTTTAAATGTTTAACTTATGTATTTCTTTTCTACATTGAGTTGCTGTTGAGGAGCTATCCATCTGTAAAATAGAATGAAAATACTCAGCAATGTTTAGTATAAAGAAAAAAATTATACTGGCTCTTTAAAACCAGGCCTTTTAGGGAAGGTTTTTTTTTTTTTTTTTTTTTTTTTTTTTTTTTTTTTTTTTTGCATTTTGCCAATAACTGAAAAACTTCAAAATATTGCCATGAGAAATAATCCCAACTCTATTATAAAAATTAAATGTATTTGAATAAACTATGAAATTCATGCTATAAACATAGAGTTACCAAATTTAAAGTAATAAATTACACAAGATAAACATTTAGGTAATGGAACTCTGAGTCTCAATTTCTTCATTTGTAAAATAAAAGGATTGGTAGGAATTATAGTGGCCTTATCACATTCTCATATTCCATGACTATGTTAATCAGTTTATTTTTCCTTTTAATATGCTGAAAAAGTTAAGATTTTAAACTCATTCTTTACAGCTTTAAGAAATTCTTCACATTAATGTATATTTGTTATAACATCCTTTCTAGAGAATTAAAAATAAAACTAACAGGCATAATTCTGTAGAATAAAATCTGAGTTGCATTTGTGACTATGCTAAATACTGTTTTGAATATGCCTACAGCTGATAAGCTGGGACAATCTAGCTGAATTTATTGAAAATAAAAATTGCATAATGTTAGGAGAGTATATACAGAGGAAATTCTATCAGTCTGTTGAGCTGAAATAAGCTTCAAGAGATGAAAACAAGGAATGGCTAGTGAAGGCTTGAGGCTGAGAAAGTAGAGATGAGTTTTTAAAGGAATTGGGTATTTGGAAAGCTAAACAAGCCTGAATAGTATGGGGACATAACCTATAAGACTTTTTTTGTTGTTAATTTACTTTAAGTTCCAGGATACATGTGCAGAACTTGCAGATTTGTATAAAAACGCTAGAAGAAAACCTAGGCAATACCATTCAGCCATTCAGGACAGAGGAATGAACAAAGACTTCATGATGAAAATGCTTAAAGCAATTACAACAAAATCCAAAATTGACAAATAGAAGATAATTAAACTAAAGAGCTTCTGCACAGCAAAAGAAGCTATCATCAGAGTGAACAAGCAATCTACAGAATGGGAGAAAATTTTTGCAATCTAGTCATCTGACAGAAGTCTAATATCCAGAATATATAAACAAATTTACAAGAAAAAGACAAACAATCCTATCAAAAAGTGGGCAAAAGTTATAAGCAGACACTTCTCAAAAATGACATTTATGCAGCCAACAAACATATGAAAAAAAAGCTCAACATTACTGATCATTAGAGAAATGCAAATTAAAACCACAATGAGATACCATCTCCCACAGTCAGAATGGCAATTATTAAAAAGTCAAGAAACAATAGATCCTGGCAAGGCTGTGGAAAAATAGAAATGCTTTCACACTGTTGGTGGAAATATAAATTAGTTCAACCATTGTAGAAGACAGTGTGGCCATTCTTAAAAAATTTTGAACAAGGCTTCTTTCCTGTGAAAGTGAAAAACTGATTATAGGACCCTCACTAGGCAAATCCCAAGGTCAGAAATACCTAGAATGCTCTCCTGTGGGTGTAGTATATTTTTGTCTCAGAGGTTTTGTTTACAGTAAATGAATATTTCCATAATTTAATGTCTTTGATTATTAACAAAAAAAATCCTTCACATTTGACTTATCTAGGGAAATTATACAAAGATTATGTCATTTCATTAAAACAAACATTACAGCTTCTTTTTCTTCTTCAATTTTTATTTTAAGCTCAGGAGTACATGTACATGTGTGAGATGTACAGGTTTGTTACATAGATAAACATGTGCCATGGTGGTTTGCTGCACAGATCAACCCATCATCTAGGTATTAAGACCAGCATGGTTTATTTATTCTTCCTGTGGCTCTTCCTCCCACTTCTCCACCCCTGAGAGGCCCCAGTGTGTGTTGTTTCCCCTCATGTGTCCATGTGTCCTCATTATTCAGCTCCCACTTATGAATGAGAACATGTAGTGTTTGGTTTTTCTGTTCCTGGATTAGTTTGCTGAGGATAACAGCTTCTATCTCCATCCATGTCCCTGCAAAGGATGTGATCTCATTCTTTTTAATAGTATTTTATGGTGTATATGTACCGCATTTCCTTTATCCAGTCTATCATTGATGGGCATTTGGGATGATTACATGTCTTTGCTATTGTGAACAGAGCTGCAATAAACACATGCATGCATGTGTCTTTATAATAAAATAATTTTTTTATATTTTATAAAAATGAACAGAGCTTCAATGAACACGTATGCATGTGTCTTTATATTCCTTTGAGTATATACCCACTGATGGGATTGCTGGGTCAATTGCTATTTCTGCCTCTGGATCTTTGAGGAATTACCATATTGTCTCCCACAATGGTTGAACTAATTTAAACTCCCACCAAAAGTGGAAAAGTATTCCTTTTGCCCTGCAACCATGCTAGCATGTTGTTTCTTGACTTTAAAGTAATTGTCATTCTGACTGGCAAGAGACGGTATGTCATTGTGGTTTTGATTTGCATTTCTCCAAAGATCAGTGATATTGAGCTTTTTTCCATGTTTGTTGGTGCATAAATGTCTTCTTTTGAGAAGTGTCTGTTCATGTCCTTTGCCCACTTTTTCGTGGGGTTGTGTTGTTTTTTTCTTGTAAATTTGTTTAACTTCCTTGTAGACCTTGGATGTTACACCTTGTCAGATGGATATAGATTGCAAAATTTTTTTCTCATTCTATAGCTTGTGTTTTCACACCTATGATGGTTTTGTTTGCTGTGCAAAAGCTCTTTAGCTTAATTAGATTCCATTTGTCAATTTTTGCTTTTGTTGGAATTGCTTTCAGTATCCATCATAAGATCTTTGTCCATGCTTATGTACTGAATGGAATAGCCTCGGTTGTCTTCCAGGATTTTTGAGTTTTTGGTTTTACATTTAAGTCTTTAATCCATCTTGATAATTTTTGTATAAGGTGTAAGGAGTGGGTCCAGTTTCAATTTTCTGTATATGGCTAACCAGTTCTGCCAGCACCATTTATTGAATAGGGAATCCTTTCCCTATTGCTTGTTTTTATCACATTTGTCAAAGATCAGAGGGTTGCAGGTGTGTGGTCTTATTTCTGAGTTCTCTATTCTGTTACATTGGTCTATGTATCTGTTTTTGTACAAGTACCATGCTTTCTTGATTACTGTAATCATGTAGCATAATTTGAAGTGAAGAAACATGATGCCTCCAGGTTTGTTCTTTTTGCTTAGGATGGTCTTGGTTATTTGGGCTCTTTTTTGGTTCCATATGAATTTTAGGATAACTTTTTCAAACTCTTTGGAGAATTCCTATGGTAGTTTAATGGGAATAGCATTCAATCTATAAATTACTTTGGGCAGTATAACCATTTTCAGGATAATAATTCTTTCTATCTATTAGCATGGAATGTTTTTCCATATGTTTGTGTCCTCTCTGATTTCCTTGAGCAGTGGTTTACAGTTCTCCTCAAAGAGGTCCTTCACTTCCTTGTTAGTTGTATTCCTAAGTATTTTATTCTTTCTGTGGCAGTTATGAAAGGAGTTCATTCATAATTTGCCTCTCTGCTTTCCTGTTGTTGGTATACAGGAATGCTAGTGATTTTTGCACACTGATTTTGTATCCTGGGACTTTGCTGAAGTTATCAGTTTAAACAGCTTTTAGGCTGAAAAAACAGAGTTTTCTAGATATAAAATCTTGTCATCTTCAAAGAAAGAGAATTAGACTTTCTCTCTTTCTATTTGAATACCCTTTATTTCTTTCCCTTTCTTATTGTCCTGGCCATAATGGCCAGAACTTCTAATACTATGTTGAATAGGAGTGGTGAGAGAGGACATCTTTGTCTTGTGCTAGTTTTCAAGGGAAATACATCTACGTTTTGCCTATTCTGTATGATACTGGTTGTGGGTTAGGATTAATATTTTGAGGTACATTCCTTGGATACCTAGTTTACTGAGATTTTTTAACATGAAGCAATGTTGAATTTTATCAAAGGCATTCTTTTGCGTCTTTTGAGATAATCCTGTGGTTTCTGTCTTTAGTTCTCAAACATAAAAGCTCCATAAGGGTTTTTCAGAATGCTAATATGCAGTATTTGGGAGAATTAAGAGGTAGGACTTTCAAGAGTTCCTTTTTAGAACATTACCAAACAAGAAAGCGTTCTTGAGTTAGGAATTTGTATAAAATTTATTTTATTGATTTAACACACTGAAAACTCTGCTAATATGTCATTTCTTCTAGAGAAAATTTCCTGGAAATGCCCTTACCTCTGTCAGAAGCTATCATACTCCAAGTCTGATCCTATCCATATGCTCTATTGACACTTCTCAGAAGTATAATTACTTTTAACATGGCATATCTATTATGAGACTGTGCATTATTGGAGAGGAAGTGGCCATATCTTATTCATATCCCTGTCTTCATTGCCTGAGCCTTATACTAGCTGCATTAAAGGTACTTAGTAGTTAATGAGTAAATGAATTACTACCAATACAAGAAAAGCATTTGCCATCCCAAGTATGAGTAACATTTATGCCAATTTATATGTAAGAGCTTTGTCTCAGAATACTCTGAAATTTTTTTTACTAAAGTTTTATTTGATTTGAGATAGAATTCTAATAACTCCCAGAAACCTTGGATGCTTACCAAAACTCCATGAAATCTTTAGAGATTTGCTTATCACCTAATTGATATGTCATAAATTGAAACTCTTCCCCAGTCTTTTCTTTATTGCTTACTACACATAAAGTTAGCTGTGTAAATCTCAAAAGCTGAATATATTATGGACTTCTAAAATATCTGTTTCCAATTGCATGCCTTAATTTAGCCTTGTAGTTCACTTAAAAAATTAACAAGTACATCTTCAGAATGTCTAGAAAGGCCCATCACATTTAAATTCTTAATATTAGTTATAATAAACTTTAAATTTTAAATAATATAATTTTAAGGTCTATCAACTGATTAAAATTTAATTTTTCCCTAAAATGACTGCAATACATTCAGGTGTGAAAGAGTATTAATGTTTATAAAACTGGAAGTCTAAGAATTTGAAACCAGGCTGTTATTTCATGTAAATTTATAGCTAGGGTTACATGAAAGGTCAGCCATGCATTAATGTGCCTTGGCAATTGTTCCTGGAAACTATGTGATTCTTTACCCCTGATGAAATTTTATTTATTATAAATTGTATTTATTATGACAGCCAAAGAAAGATTCCTGAGAAAATCAGAAACTATAATAGAATAAGAATAGATAATATAATAATGGCATTCTGGCACATTGGGATCACAGAACTATTTTGGCAGATTCTGGTTTCACCACACCGTGATTAAGTAGTTATTTGACTCCCTGGAACTCAGTATCTTTAACTGCAAAACTAAGACTCAGAATTTACAGGATCGTTTTGAACATTAAATGATCAGAACATAGGTAACTGTTAATAAATGTTGGATGTTACTATTACTTTCCTAACTTGCTTTCTTTTTGCTTTTCTGTCTCTTCCACTTTGCCAATTCTCCTTTCTATTTCCTTTCAGTCTTATTTCATCTTTTATTTTTTCTAGTTCCTTGAATTTGATGATGATCCCATTATTCACTACCACACTCCTCCAAAACTAGAATTTGGGTCTAGATATTCACTCCAGATAAGTTACAAAACTAAAAAGGAGACATAATATTCTATTGCTTTGTGAATTCCCTAATCCTACAAGGTCTCTCTCTCTCTCCCCACCCCACCAAACTTCATTTCCGCTCTTCTTCTCATCCTACTTTAATTGGGAAACAAGGTAGATACATGAAAGGACAAAAAGTAATGAAGATTCCATATATTGGCTATTTGTAAACAATGATGCAATGAACATCAATAGAGGAATGGATAAAGAAAACGTGATAAATATACACTATACAATACTATGCAATGAATGAAATCCTGTCATTTATCACAACATAGATTAACCTGGAGGACATCATGTTCGGTGACCTAAGCCAGGCGCAGAAAGACAAATTCTACATCATCTTATATTTTAAAAATTTTGACTAATTGAAGTAGAGAGTAGACATTACTAGGATCTAGGAATGGGGTGTAGATGTTGGTCAAAGGATACAAAATTTAGTTAAGAGGAATAAGTTTAACAGAACTATTATACAATATGATAACTATGTTTAATAAGAACACATTGTTTTCTTGAAAATTCCTGAGCATATTTTGTGTTGTTAACACAAAAAATAACTATTTATGTAATGTATGTTTATTTAATCATCCCACAATGTGTAGTATACATATTTCAAAACATGTTGCACATAATAAATTGACATAAATTTTATTTTTAATTAAAATAAAATTGTAAAAATATGCAAAAACAACTAAAAATAAACTAATGAAAATTCCAAAAAATATACTATACATATCAGAAGATGAACTGAAAACTTTTTCGGTCTTTTGGATAAAATACATGTTGAAAGAAAACTTTGAGGAGCTTCAGAATTGTCTTAAACTTTTAATGCATTTATATTACAAGAGAAAAGGGCCACACCAATGCCAGGAAAACAGATAGACTCATAATTGAAAATAAATAAGTGAATGTGGAGACTGATGGTTCTGAAAATGAAGAAAGCCTTGACTTGGGGGAAGTGGCAACACCTATCAGAAGTTTAGCCTTCGCATTTTAGCCCTTCTCAATCTAGTCTTTAATTGCTTCTAGAGTGCTTCATTATCTAAATCATGCTCATATCTGATGCAGAGAGAAATTTATTCTGTCTGTTTTTCTCTGTCCTTCTGCTACAGGGATGGCTGGACCAGAGAGATGTTTTTAAATTGTGTCTTTATTCCCTCTTCTGTATCACAGAAATTACGCTGGCAGCCATATAAAAGTCATGAGAAGCCAATCAAAACCTCCTGTGGTGGTGTAATGATAATGTTACAGAATCACTGTTAACTGAATTCGAAACATTTCATTAGACTTTTGGAATGCTTTCTGTCAGGAAATTTCTGTCAGATGAGAACACTAATTTTTACTAATCTTATCTAATCAGATATACATCTTGGAAAAGTGCTTTGCTAATCTTCATTATCTGAAGTGTTAATATAGAACTTTCCTTTGATGTAAGACCTTGATTTTCTCTATTCATTATAACCTAGTTGATGGATGATAGTCTACTTACTGTTTGACATTCTGGAGAAAAAAATATGTCATTACTAAGAAAGTGGGAAATATGAAAACTTAAGCCGTAATAAACAAATATTGTGAAATGATACACTTGTGTAAACATTTGTTAAGAGAATTACAGGCAGTGGGGAAAGACAGTGAATACCTTAAGGAGAGAATGTAGATAGCCTTTCAAATGTTGACTTTGTGACAGCACATCAGAGAAACATCAGACATTTTAACCTGCTCTGTTATTTTTACTACTTTTAGGCCCCTATACTTGTTCATGTGACCTAATATAAAAGGTGGAAAAATGAAAAACACCTTTGACCTTCCAAACCTTTAACTGTCTATTCCAGGTACAAAGGTCAATTACAGTTTCCTTAGGCTTATGAGTAATTCTTGAAAAGTTTAAAAGGTGTCAGTGTTGAACATCTGTGAGAGTTCATATTTTATTGAATTTAGTGTGATACAGTAAAGCTTTTATTCCTCCAGAATCCTGAAAGAAAGCTGAGGTCTCCATAGCAAAGAGTTTTAGAGATAAACATTTGGGCTTCTGAATAGAATCATAATCCAAAATTGTATATTTATGGGGGAAGAGGATGAAAAGGTTGAGTACCTGTATTATGTATTTATGACCATATTTTATCCTGACCTCATTTCTGTGACTTACTTGAGAAAAGAGAAATGAGGTAGGTAATTTATCCAAGAAAACAAACCTAAGAAACTATGAGACAGAATCTGAGAAGACTGGGAAGTGAATAAGGGGGATTTGCCAGAGAAATTCAGCAAGGTCATTCAAAGCTATGAGTGTTCTCAACAGAGAGAGTAAGGCAGAGGTCAGAGGTCTCCAAACAGAGAGATTGTCCTTAATAAGTCAGTCTGCCTTTTCAGGTCTTTGAGACAAAGCATTTTCTCTACGTATTCTCTAGAATTTGTCATCAAAACGTTCTGAAAGTAAAAATAAGATTTTTTCTCATGAGGAACAATAGCAGTAAGACACTCCTGTTGTGTTCCAATGGACCTGAGGCACAGGAAGCCCAATGCCCTCCAAGCACTGGAATCACAGCCCCTGCCCAACTGTATCAGACCATGCTAGGTAGGGACCACCAATTAGAACTCTCCCATTTCCAGGGTGGTTGTCCACTTGGCCTGCTTTTCTCATGTTCCTAGCTTCGGCTGCCTCCAGACTTAGGAGAACCTGTTCAACTTCAGCTCCTGGCAATTCCACATGGTTGGCTCCAACCTACAGCACCAGAACCAGCCTCCACCTCTGCTGCAGACTCTGTAGGCAGCACTTCCAATGGGGGAGCCATGGGATGCCCAGTCACTGTAGGAGCTGAAGGAATAGATCTATGTATTGCCTGGTATAGACAGCAACTAGGCCATTCTTTCATCCAATGAGCAGCAGTTCTTCTTCCTTTTCAGCAGCTCTATAATTTTTAGCAAATATTGTTTCCAGTGGGCTTTCCCCCATTTCCAACCAAATTCTGTTTTGTGAAAATTTCCTGCAAAATTATTAGCATCAATATTTACAATACTTTTAGTGAGTTTTTCCAACCCTTTTATATACAATGCATAGCAAAGATAATTCAATTGTCCTTTAGTTATTATACATCTGTAACCAATCTTAAGATTTGACTACTTTAAATTTTACTCAATCAATATTTTTAAACAAGTAATTCACATTACTTTTTACTTTCCAATAGTATAAATTTAGTAATTTACATATTAAGTTCTCAAATAGCCTTGTATAATTATCTTTTAATATATTTATAATATATATGTTAATATTTATAAGTCCAAATACGTCACTCTCATTTTGCTGGAAATCATAAGTAATTCCCCCTTTTAAAATTTATCTTCTTTTGTTGTTGTTTTTTGAGACAAAATTTTGCCCTGTCTCCTGGGCTGAGTGCAGTGGTGTGATCTCCTGTCACTGCAACATCTGCCTCCCAGCTTCAAACGATTCTTCTGCCTCAGCCTCCTGAGTAGCTGGGATTACAGTTGCCTTTCACTATGTCCAGCTAACTTTTGTATTTTTTTTTTTTTTAGATGGAATTTCACTCTGGTTACCTAGGCTGGAGTGCAATGGCGTGATCTCGGTTCACCACAACCTCTGCCTCCTGGGTTCAGGCAATTCTCCTGCCTCAGCCTCCTGAGTAGCTGGGATTACAGGCATGCACCACCATGCCCAGCTAATTTTTTGTATTTTTAGTAGAGACGAGGTTTCACCATGTTGACCAGATGGTCTCAGTCTCTTGACCTCGTGATCCACCCATCTCGGTGCTTTTTGTATTTTTTACAAAGTGCTTTTGTATATTTTAATGGAGACGGGGTTTCACCATATTGGCCAGGCTGGTGTCAAACTCCTGGCCTCATAATCTGCTCACCTTGGCCTCTCAAAGTGCTGGGATTACAGGCGTGAGCGACTGTGCCTGGCTAAGTTTATCTTCTTTAATTTTAAAATGGTACTATCATTTATTTTATTCTGCAGAAAGTCAGTCCATTCTGAAAAGGCGGTTCTCTAAATTCTGCTGCTCTGCAGTAGCAGTGCTACATAGTTACTACAATGGTGTCGTTCTGTTCAATTTGATCATGTTGTTAATAGCAGTTGCAAATCCACACGGGTCTGCAGTGACCTCAATTCTTAACCCCGCGGAAGAAAGAATTCGACTGAAGACTGAGTGAGAGACTAAGGCATGCTTTAGAGCAGGAGTGAAAGTTTACTAAAAAGCTTTGGAGTGGGGAAAAAAAGGAAGTAAACTACACTTGGAAGAGGGCCAATCAGGTGACTTGAGAGATAAAGTATGAGGTTTGAGTCTTCACTTGGGGTTTTCTATGTTGGCATTCTTCCAGGATCTGCATTTAGTCTTCCCCTGTTTCCTCCCTTAGGGTGGGCTGTTCACATGTGTGGTGGCCTGCCAGCACTTGGAAGGGCTGCACGTGCAGTGTGTTTACTGGAGGTGTATGCATACTCACTTGAGGCCTTTTTCCCTTACCAGTCAAATGTCCCTAGGAGGTCATATACCAGTTAAATGCCACAATTTTGCCTTTAAGTGCACATGCTTGAGTCCACTTGCCCATCTCCTGAGATTTTATCAGGAAGCTGCTGATCACCAGCTTTAGGTGTTTTTATCTATTGCCTTTTCCTGGTGGTGACTGTGACCGTTGATTATTTAGAGACACAGTTAACAATCACCTGACCATCACTGATGGTCTCCTAAAGTTCCTGGTGGTGAGAAGGGGCCTCTCCTGCCCTGCTCATGTCTGCCTGACTACCTACTCAAACCAATTTTCTATTGCCACATAGAAAATTGCCACACACTTAGCAGACTAAAAGTATCCACATTTTTAAATCTCACAGTTTCTGTGGTCTGAATTCAGGCATAGGTTCGCTGGGTTCTGTGCTCAGAGTCACAGAGGCTGCTGCAATCACTATTTCAACCAAGTTGTATTCTCATCTGGAGGCATGACTAGGGAAGAATCTGTTTTCAATTATACAGTTGTTTCAACTGTTTTCAGATTATAAACAGAACAAATAGGATCTATCTATCTACCTATATCCTATTATAAACAGAACAATTAAGATATATATATATATATATATATATATATATATATATATATTCTATTATAAATAGAACAAATAGGATGTGTGTGTGTGTGTATGTGTGTGTATACACACATAGAGACAGAGAGACAGAGAGAGAGAAACTATGGGAAATTTATTATGGAAATTAACTTACATGTTTATGAAGTCCAATAAATCCCACAATATGCCCTCTTCAAGTAGAAGAACCAGGAAAGCCAGTAATTCAGTTGGAGTGGGAAGGGCGGTTCACTGGCATTACTGGCATAAACCTCAGAGTCCAAAGGCCCAAGAATCAGGAGCTTCCATAGCCAATGACAGAAGATAGAGGTCCCAGCTCAAGAAGGAAGAGAGAATTTATTCTTCCTCTGCCTTTTTTATTCTATTAATCCCCCTAACAGATTTGATGATGCCTTAGTACATTACTGAGAGTGGGTTTTTTTAATTCAGTCTACTGATTCAAATGTTATTATTTGCCAGAAACATCCTTACAAACACACCCAGAAATTACTTTGTATCAGCTATCCAAGCATTCCTTAGCCCAGTCAAGTTGACAAATAAAATTAACCTTCTTATGTAACAAATATGCATTCTTTTGCCACATTCTATTGGCTCGAAGCCAGTCAGAGATTTCTCCTTCACTCTAGGTTAAGGGATCACACAAGGGTGAGTCAATGAGAAGTTGCCTTAATAGTGTCTACCAGGAGGGACTAATGAGCATTTCCCAAGCTCATGGTTAAATGACATAGTGCAAGCACATGAAGACTAAGCATATATCATTTAACGTATTCTCCCATATTACTTGTGAGATTGTTTTGCATGAAAGTATACATCTCTAGCTGAGCTCAGCTGCATATGCCTATAGTCCCAGCTACTTAGGAGGCTGAGGCAGAAGGATCGATTGAGCCCAGGATTTCAAGACTATAGTGAGCTATGATCATGCCACTGCACTCCAGTCTGAGCAACAGTATAAGACCCTGTGTCTAAAAGTAAAAATAAATAAGAAATGCGCATCTTAAAATGGTTCAAAACATATTAAAGGACTTTTGTTCTCAATAATATATTTTAGCACCAGACGTGATGTCTCCAGCCTGTAATCCCAGCATTTTGGGAGGCCAAGGTGGGGCAGATCACTTGAGCCTAAAAGTTCCAGACAAGATTGGGCAACATGGTGAAACCCTATCTCTACAAAAAAATACAAAAATTAGGCAGGCATGTTGGCACACACCTGTAGTCTCAGCTACTCAGGAGACTGAGGTGAGGAGATGTCTTGAGCCTGGAAGGTGGAGGGTAGAGTGACCCAAGATCGTGCCACTGCCCTGCAGCCTGGGTGACAGAGCGACACCGTGTCTCAAAAGATACATATTTAAATTGCTATGTATAAAGCTATTTAAAAACAAATACCTTGTATTTATTGCATTTTATGAGACTAATATTCCACTTAGTTTACCATTCTATTTCCTCTTTTCTTCTATTTGTTTTTGTATTGTTTTATTTTGTTATAAAAAACTAAATACACTTATACTTTGCTCTATTTTGCATTTATTTATATCTTGAGATCTTTTTTTTTCCCTGTGGCAAAACAAATTTTTGATCTTCAGTAATGGTTTTACCCACAATCTTTCTATCTGTGTTTTCTTACGAAAAGGGAGAGTGAGTGCTAGCTCTGGTGCTAGCAACTACAGCATTCAGAATAACAAAGATAGGCATTGAAAGGCTCGCCTGGATTGACATCAGCAGCAAAAACAAAGCATTATTTATGAGGCTTGCCTGGCTACAATTTTCCAATGGTAATTTCTATTCCCTGACTCATTCCTCTTTTAGCATACACATTTAATGAAAACATTATGGAACAAAACCCAAAAGCAATCTGACGCCAAAGCACACTTAAGTATTGCTTAGCATGATGAAAAATGTTGTAAGAACAAATCACTGTGACTGGGATATTAATGGGACAAGCCATGGCTTCCGAGTGGCTGTGGTATAGAATTTGGTACACGAGGTAAACAAAGCAGCAGCCTTTGTCTTTGCATGGCATACAAAGTCACACCCTAATCTAATTGCTCGCTAAACCTTCCCACATTTTCCATAAGGCTGTAGTGTTTGTTCACAGAGGCTGTTTCCCTGTGGAAATTATCATGATGGACCAGACAGCTGAGGTAATGATGTAACCAGGGTTACTGAACATGTCACTGCTTGCATTAGCAAGAAGATTATATAGTTAATCAATCCACAAATACTTCCTGAGTTCCTATTAAATGCAAGACACACAGTGGCAAACCAGCCTATAATCAAATGAGATAATGCTAATGATAGCATGTTGTTAACTGTAAATCCCCATTAAAATATGAGTTATGATTATTAAAAATGTTCCAGTGTAGCCTGCCCTCTAAGTGGTAAGACAGTGCTTTTACCTATTCTGTTGGGAACGACCCAGAGTCTTCTGGATGGAAACACATTATGATTAAAACCAAGTGTACTGGGAACAGGGTCAAAAGGTTGACGGAAAGTAAGTCATATTCTTAGGAAGGTGCCCTCAAGATTCCATTACATTCACAACAAAATTAGCAAATCTTTACTCCCCGTGGAGAAAACGCACCAATGTGGAGAAAGAACAAATGCATTTGTAGAAGCCCTATCTTTCAGGCAAATTTAATTCATTAAACAGTGCTCGAAATTAATGGTGTTTTGCTCCTATGCCAAGTGCAATATGCCTCAAGACCATCATGTTATCATGGCATTTACCTTTGATTATAAATGTAGAGCTGGGCATAACATTGGTACATTTTATACATAGAGACATTGAGAAATGGCTTTTATACATTTCACTGCTTATGAAAAAGAACTTCTACTTTAGGCTTAAGCCAACTTCTCCAACTTGAGCTCTAGGCTTTTTAAAAAATTTTCTATTTCTTTGTCATTTACTGAGCAGCTTCTGTTATTTTTTTATTTCTCTTCAGCAAATAGAGTCTGAACTCAAGGCAGCATTTTTAAAAGAGAGCACTAATCCTAGTTACTTATTAAGTGGGCTTTGAACACTCATAATTCAGTGGTATATCTTTGACTTGTCAAGTTTGGTGTTGCCTTTGGCCTGAGGGCATATACAGGGAACCTCTTTTTCTCCTCTTTTTCTTTATTTCTTTCTTTTTGCTTTGCAATCAGCAGCAGTAATATCAGAACATAGACAACCAACAACTTCCAATACAGATCACTCTGGTGCTGCCTTCATATTTCTATGTGAGGGAGGGTGAGAGTTTGCAAACCTTTATAATATCCTTCCAATCTGCACATTGCCATTTTGATGCTAATGTAGTATTCTTAAAGAATATTCTCTAAACTGCAAGTTGCTAAACAGATGCGTTCTCCTGACATTCTCGTTCAATTTATAGGAAGTTTCAAATTTAAAGGCACATGAAACAGTCTTGCAGGGAAGGCTCTGGCGTCTATGCTTGCCAGTTAGAATTGCATACATTTAATGTCTTGATATTAAATTTAATTTTCACTTTCTTTATAATGTTTCTAATCTAATAATCAAGATACTATTATATTTAGCACTTTATTTTTTAGAATGTAGGGGCCTGAAGCCTAATTAAAATCCTGTGAATTTTAAAGAAACTTAGTGTATTCTAGCCCAACACAGATAAGGACTGAGATTCAACCCTCTAAAACAAGCTTGCAACACTCAGCACTCCACCTGTCCAGAGATCAATTTGGCCAACATTTTATAACCAGCCCTTAAAATCCAAAGTAGTTTTGGCTTGAGATAGTCTCTTACAATGTGAGTAAATCCACAGTGGTTTGGAGTTTATCTCAGAGGATCCTACTATTGTTTGGGACGTTCTTAATCAAGAGAGGTAGATGCTACATGCTATATATAGGCAGAAAGCCACCAGGCAAGAAAATGGTGGGTGTCCTGAACCTCAACGATTAAACAAAAAAAATTTAACATTAAAAAAATGAACTTTTCCTGGGTCACTCTGTTTACAAATAAAAATGCGGCTTCATGGTTTATTTTGCAGAGTTCCTCCACAGTATTGTGAAAGAATATATGCCATCTTTAATCAGAACAATAGTTCTAATGTGAGTGGGGGAGATGATGACAGCAGTGAAAGCATTTTTGCTTTAAATTGGTTTATATTAGGCTAAACTGTGCATGGCAAAATACAATACAATGAAATAAAAAAACTAACATAAGAGGAGCATAAACAAAGCCATTTCTCTCAGTTAAAAGTCAAACAGGGAGTTTCAGGGCTTATAGATTGCAGCACAGTGTCAGGGACTCAGGCACCCTATTGTTGCATGGTATGACCTTAACCTCAGTTCACAAATGACAGCATCTTCATTTCAAGCAACAGGATAGAAGGGCAGAAAAAGCAAGAATAGGGATGTATGCTGGCTGGTTTTGAGAATGGTTTTTGGAAGCCATTGCTTAATACTTTGCTTTCCTTATGATTTATTGTCCAGATCATAGTACATAGGTATGTTGAGCTTCAAGGGGTTTGGGGGATTGTGATCTTCAAGATAACAATTAAGGTATTCTATTCCTATGAAAAAGGAGGAACTAAATAATGAGAGAAGAGCAGTGTCTGTCAGAGCTGAAAATAGGAAGATAGTTAAAGGCCAAGACTTGAATAAGGGTGTCTGTCTACTGAAATGTTATCAAATGCTCATAAAAATTTTAAATATACATTTAAATGGAACATCTGAAAAATTTTAAATATAGTTTTAAATAGAATATCTGAAATATTTTAAATACACTTTGAAATAGAACAATTAAATATAATACTTTGTATACTTTCTATGAGAGTAAAACTGTGCCATTTAAAATAGTCACTATTGTTAAGAGTCACCACGGTTAAAATAGAGTTAAAATATTTCAAGAAAATATTTACATTTCAAATAATTTTGAGCATATCATAATAGTATAGCTTTGGAGAAGAGTTAAGTACAACCAGTAATAAAAATATCACAAGATTATATTGTTGAAAAATTTTAAATGCTAAATCAATAAAAGAAATTTTATAAATGAGGTTAAAAAATATTAAGTAGATTAGTTTCTTGAAGACAAGTACATGTTTTCACCCATTGATATTTGCACGAAATCTATTACATAGAAGACAGTCAAACATCTTTGCAATCTTGAATTTAAAATAATTCGAATTTAAGAATAGTTTCACATTAAGCATAATCTTTTCTTTTACATTTTTGATAATGAATTTTAAATAACCACCTGACAACTAATACACTGTTAGATACTTCTTTTAAATCATCGTACATAAATACATAAACACACATATTTAAATTTTAAAGGTTAACACATGTATAGAGTCAAAAATGTGGTCAAAGATAATTGTTAGTATTGTTTATATTTAAGAGTTGGTGGCTTGTGGGCAGAAGAATTAATTTTGAATGCACTACCTTTCATGCATTTAAATTTATAGACTTCAGTGTATTTTGATTATTTAATAACCCTTTATATCCTTTGGAACTTAATTATCTGAATGACAGGTTTTTCTCACATACGTTATGTCATCTCATCATATTTTCAAACTCATAAGTTAGTTCCTTCAAATAATCAGGCATGTGATTTTTTTAAAAGATGACAAGCCAGTTATATTACCAACCACTTGTTCAATTTAAAAGGTTGCTGGAGAGATGTTATTAACGTTCTGGGATAATTCTGCATTAACACTAATTTATACTGATTTTGACAGCTTTTCAGACACATGATGTTGTAGTAAAATTCATACAAATCACATCCCAATGTTATTAAAAGACTGTCTTAAGCTTACCTCTTGAATAAGAGATATGTTTATTTATTGTTCAAGTATCAATAAGACACATAGCTGAGCTCAGAAATGACATAATTGTAACATAAGTGCCATGTCACATTCATTTATTCAGTGATGTATTCATGACTCAATGTTTAGGTTTCTCTTCATGCCTCTTATCATTGCACATGGAGTGCTGATGCACCATGTCTAACTAATTACATATTTGCATGCTTTCAGTTCACAGGATAAATAATGCCCTTTGCCCACATTATAATTCTCCAACATTTTTGAGACTGCTAGTCCATGAATTCCACCACTTCGTGTCTGTCAATTCCTCTCTGTCTTTATTGCTCTTCTTACCCTAATTATATTTCTTGATCCGCAATAATCATGCGCTTATAAATATCTTCTACCATCCACTTTTTCTCATGCATGGGCCTATAAACTTAATAATTCTGGTAAAAACAAACCAGTCTAAAACAAAACAAAACCCTTCAACTGGGGAGATTGGTTTCACTAGAAACGCATAATCACCTCTTAAGTATTGTTAATGTTTTCTTCTATCGTCTTCCATACCTCTAACACAAAGTCTCTTTCCTAAACCTCTAGACTAGTCTACAATCTTTGCTCTTGCCCACTCCATTATTTAACATTTACAAACTTTCACAGTCATCTTTGCAAAATGTACATCATTTTCCATTACTCCCAGGCTTATAAACCTTTAATGGCTTTCAGTTGACCTTAAGTGGTATACTAATCCCTTAAGGAAGCTAACTCTGTATTATGCAGCCTTTGTCTGCCACTCATCCTGTCTGTTTCTCCATCATTCTTAAGCTGTTATATTATTTCACTTCTTCAAACACAACAACCCTTTTCTCACCTTGGGAAATAATTCATATCTGCAGTTAGGCTTCCTGAAAGTATTTTCTCATTTTATTCCCTCATCTCCAAATCTAAAGTGGATTTTTCATTATTACATCTCAAAACACCTCATTCCTTTCTTTTAATTAGTTACTATGTATAACTACATGTTTCTGTTTTCACTTAGTGTTTGCTTCTCCCACTAGATTCTGTCCTCTAGGTAGCAGGGAACACCACCATATGCCCAATCATAGCACAATTACCTACAGCATAGAAATTGCTTAATAAGTATTGGTTAAATGCATGGATAAATAAAGCATGCTGTTAGTGGGCAAATAGAGTAACTGGAGAACATTGTATTTTAAATACCAGTACATAAACCAATAAATAATCCATTATATTTTTTAAAAATCACCAATTAACGTGTGATGTAGTTTGGATTTTTGTGCCCTCCAAATCTCATTTTGAAATGTGATTCCCTAACGTTGAACGTGTGGCCTGGTGGGAGATATTTTGGTCATGGGGATGGATCCCTCATGAACAGCTTGGTGCCCTCCCTGTGGTAATGAGTTCAGACAAGATCTAGTTGTTAAAAAGAGTCTGGGACCTCCCTCCTTCTCTCTTGGGCCTTACCAGAGACAGAGCATATAACTGGCACCATACTTCTTGTGTAGCCTAGAGGACTGTGAGACTATGAGCCAAATAAACCTCTTTTATTTATAAATTACCCAGTCCCAGGCATTCCTTTATATGCAATGCAAAATAGACAACCACATGTTTTGCAAAATAGACTACCACATGATTTGGAAAAGAATTTTTATCAATTGAGTAGTATCAATGTGTAATTTAATACAATGATGAGCACTTCTACTTCCTCAATGAAATCTAATTGTGCACTTATTTTTGTATTTTTAATAGACAGAACTGAATACACCATATGGTTCTAATCCAACCTTATTGTACAGAGGCAGAAACTGGAAAGCCACAGAATTTAAATGAATGTCTAAATGCTACACAATAGCAAATGACAAAAATGCTACCAGGATCTACGTGTAAAACTTAAATCTTTTTAACAAAGTGAAATGTAAAAATCTTCCAAAAGTGGCTTTGGTTTTACATGGCTGCTTACGAAATGAGGACAAGGCTTTAATAAGGTATAAGTTGTCATGTAATCTTTGTTTATATATACTAATGGTAGCCAAATAATACTTGTTACTTAAATAGAACCTAGTGTCCAGTGTAATAGGTTTCCTCTGAGCCTGAGCTGTTTGTTTTGTTCAATTGTTTTATTTAGTGCTCCTCTAGAAGTCTTGCTATATAATTAATACTTACTAATATGCACACTAATATTTAAGATCTGTTTAACCTTCATTAGGTATCACTTTAAATTTAGTGAAGGTGCATTTAGTTCTTGATTAAAGGCTGGAAATAAGACCAGATTTGTCAACGTTTCTGTTACCTCAAGACCTCTGGATAGATTTATAGAGGAAATATAAGGACACAAACATCTTTTTAAGTTGAAGCTTTGTTTACCCCTCAAGGTAATAAAATAGGTAGAATTTGTTATAAGTATGTTCCTTTCTAAATTGTATTAAAACATATTTATTTATTTTAATACATATTTATTAAATAAATCAATATATATATGCGTGCACGCACGCGCGCGCACACACACACACACACACACACACATTTTTTCCCCAGTCCAATAGGTGTTAATACATTTGAACAGTTAGGGTTTTTTTTTTTAACCTGTTTCCTTATTACTACACATTCCTAATCATTTATTGTCCTTGTCTCATTGCTTCTTCTTTTCAGGACACATCTTTAAGTTAACTCAAAAGGATATTGGGGGGGTCAAACGAATAACTGTCACAGAAGTGTTTGCAACTAGGAAGGTTCATTCAGTTAAAAGAAAGTGAGCTGTATTTCATCAGAATAAGTAATGTTCAAGAATTCTAAGGCAGAGAAAATTGCATCTACAGGTCATGCTGCTTTTATTTATGGTTTTATTAAATTGTATTACTTATTACCATGTACAAGTTGATAACACACTGTGATATTGTGAAATACATAGTTGGTCTTCCTGCCTGTTTCCTGGCGTGTAACTCCTAAAATCCTTGGGATCTTCGAAGTACTAAGTGTCTTTTGTATGCTAATAAGTCGACTGATGGCTGGCAGCCCCTAGGTAGCTTTGGGATGGGGTTGGGGATTGATCATCAGAAAGAGTAAGGTAGGACTAGAGGTTTAGGGCTTTTAGGCCCAACTCCTAACCTCCCAGGAGGGAAGAAAGGCTGAAGGTTGAGTTGATCACATGTGACCTGTGATTTAATTCATCATGCTTACATAATGAAGCCTTCATAAAAGCCAAAGGACAGTGTTTGAATGAGTGTCTGGATAACTGAACAGTGGAGGTCCCTGAAAGGTGGCTTGAATAGGGAGGACATGGAAACTCTGTACTCCTTTCCTCACACCTCACCCTATGCATCTCTTCATCTGTATTTGTTGTAATTTCCTTTATCATAAACCGGGGAATGTGTTTTCTTGAATTCTGTTAGCTACTGTAGCATGTTATTTGAATCTGAAGAGGGAGTTGTGGGGATGCCTCTTTATAGCTTGGCATCAGAAGCACAGATAAAAGAACCCAAGGCTTGTGACTGGCACTGGAAGTGGAGGACACTGTTCTGGGACTGAGCCTTCATCTCAGGTGATCTGTGTCAGAATTGAATTGGAGAATGCCCAGCTGCTGATTCCTCTGCAGAGTTGACTGCTTGTTTGCTGCTGGGGAGAAATCCCACATAGCTGGTGTGAGAAACATGTTGTAAGAGGATAGTGGGTGAAACTGAGTTTGTTTCTTGTACTCACCCACTCACTCTGTTTTTTTTTTTTAATTTTTTTTCTTTGTTTCTAAAGAACATTATGCCTCTGTATTCATTTCTAACTTCTCACTCATAGGCTGTTTTATATTTCTTTCTCTCTAGCTTGTACTGTGATTCTTCCTTTCCCACTTCAGGGTACCTTTATATAGTGATCCTAGAGAGCACTCGTGACAGCTAATCATAGCTCTTGTCTGATTGCAAAAGGTGCAAATATAGTTCTGACTACAATAAGCCTTTCATCTGCATACAAGTCACATTGCAAATCTCTTGCTCTACAAGTGATAAAAATCTCAGTATGCACAAATTTTATCTTGGTCAAGTCAAAAATTTAAACCTCGTTTTTTTTTTGAGGATAATACTAGCCTGTCTAATTCATAAATTATTGCAAAAATCAAATGACATATTTCTTTGTAAACAATTTTATAGATAAAGAACAGATAGCATAATAAAATGAGTTATCATGATGTCATTATTTCCCAAATTCTGGGCAGAAGTCAGTAACAATATATAGTTGTTATCCAAGGGCATATCTCCAAAGTGTTTTGGTGCTTTTGTAAGGTCTTCCTCAGCTTCTCTTCTGCTCAGAGGAATAGGAGTATAGAGTTCCAGGTGACGGTAAACATTATACTTTAATTTCTAACTTTTGAAGTTAAGTAAAATGCAAAATTTTTAAAAATTAATTCAGATTGTTGTAAGCACTGCAAAAGTTAAGCATGTCGGTTAGCAAAGATGTTGCATTTTAATTTTCTCAGCAGGTTAATTTTTATTTCTATGTTTTAAAACACTGTACTCTTCTCTAAGCTGTTTTTTTTTTTTAATGCATTTAGCATTGCTATGTGTTTGATGGCTTTACTACTGTAAGGGCCACAATAATCTCATTTACCTGAAGCCTATTGCTAAAGCGCTGGGAATTGTATGTATCTTAGTCCATTTTGTGCTGCTACAGTAGAACATGTAAGAATGGGCAATTCACAATAAACAGAGACTTATTGGCTTGCAGTTCCGGGGCTGAAAAGTCCAAGATCAAAGGGTTGGCATCGGGTGAGAGCCTTCTTGCTTTGTTATTCCATAACAGAGCTGCAAAGAGAAAGATAAAGATAGAACTTATAGCTTCAAGCCCTTTTCGTAACTGTCATTGATCCTTTCATGACGGTGGAACCCTCATGACATAAACACATCTTATAAGGTTAACTCTCTCTAATACTGTTACATTGGGGATTAGTTTTCCAATACAAGCTTTTTGTAGGACACATGAAAGCCATAGCAATATGTTATCCTAAAAACTATTTGGTTAATTTGCTTAAACTGTTTTACATTCATATTTTTACATTAATACATAGGTATTATAAATCTAAGATTCAATTTGAATTAATGAATATTTCCAAGAATAACTTTTTCAAAAATTTAAATTACATGTGTTTGAAGCTATGCTTCAAATGTTTAATTTGATTTTCAAAAAATCTTTTGAAAGGATTTAATTGATCCTCATTATTTACAGATTCTATATATTTTATTTTTTTAATTTTTTTCTTGCTAAAAAAAATTCCTACTTGCTAAAATACACTTTTAAAAACAGAATCAAAGCTATGGCATTTTCCTTGTCATTTGTGGACATTCTCGTAGTGGTAAAAAATTTAAGTCATTAATAGTAAAGTGACAGAGTTTAAAATGGTATGGGGTTTATGATTAACCTAGGGCAGAAATCTGAATATAAAAATTTACTACTCTTCTTATTGCTTACCCATATACAATCAATTATTATTTTCTTTGGACATTATCTGATAAATAACATGTTTATAAAATCCACCATTTCTTAGCTTACCGAATAATTTTCTAACTATTCTTCCCTTCTTCAATATTGCATTTCTCATATCCATTTTATTGCCAAATTTTACCACGATACATTATTTTAAATGCCACATTAATTAATATTATTCAATAACTGAAAAGAACTATTGCAAAAATTTAAAAATTATTTTTCTTATTTAAAATGTATAGAATAAGAAATTGATAATTTTTAAATGTATACATTTATAGGGTTCAGACTGATGATCTGAGATATGTATATAATATGGAATGTTCAAGCAAATTTATATATCCATCACCTCAAGTATTTATTATTTATTCCTCCCATCTGAAGCATTGTTCCCTTCGACTATTACCTCTCGGTTTTTCCCAGTCCCCAGGTCTCTGGTAACCACGATTCTAGTCTCTGCTTCCACGTGCTTGATATTTTTAGATTCCACATATACACAAGTACATGTGGTATTTGTCTTTCTGTGCCTGGCTTATTTCACTTAGCATAATAATATCCAAGTTCATTCACGTTGGCAAAAATGGCAAAATTTTCTATTTAAGGCTGAATAATATTCCATTGTGTGTACATTTAAAATCTTTTTTTCATTCTTTCTTTGTTGATGGACACTTACATTGACTCCTAAACTTGGCTATTGTGAATAGTGCTTCAGCAAACATGAGAGTGCAGACAGCTCTTCAGCACACTGATTTCAAATCCTCTGGATGTGTTCCTGGAAGTAAGATTGCTAGATCATATGGTAACATTATTTTTAGTGTTTAAAGCAACCCCCATACTGTTTTCCACAATGTCTGTATTAATTTACATTCCTTCCAACAGTGTGCAAGAGTTCCCTTTCCTTCACATCCTGACCAACACATAGATTTCATCTTTCTGATAATAGCCATCTGGTAGATGTGAGGTAACGTCTCATGGTGGCTGTAATTTGTATTTTCCTAATTATTAGTGATGCTGAATATTTTTTAATGTATCTGATGGCTGTGTAGTTTCTTTTGAGAAACATCTATGCAGGTTCTTTGTCCATTATTAAATTGAGTTGTTTTCTTGTCTAGCAAAAGCTTTAGCCTTGTCTAAGAATGGTGTTTTGTGGGTTAGGACACTCCCTGAAATTGTATGCAGATGTTATTGAAATGCTTCCTAGTGATTTTTGTCACTCTTGGAAAATATGTGCAATCTTTTATCAGACTATACAAGGAGTCTTGATCATGTATCCTTCCCAAAATAAAAAATCTGAAGTCTTTAGGAAACCCTAAAAGGATTTTATTGTACTCCTTTTACCTTTCCAGACTTGTCTTTTACCATTCCTTATTTATGTTGCAGCAACATTAAACTGCTGGTGCTTCCCAGCATACACCTTAGCTTTCCTCATAGAGACCACATCGATTGACTGCTTTTATGTTTGTACATTCCTACACATTACCTTGTTAAGTCTTCCTCATTCCTTAAGACATTTTACCAAAAACTGGAAATGTATTAAATGGGCTAAAAAATGTAATAAAAAGACCAGTGTATCTGAGCACAGCAGGAGAGAGTCCAGTGGTATAACATGATGCAAGAAAGTCAGAGGGGTAGTCAGGGGCCAGATTACATGAAATGTTGTAAACTGAGCTAGGATGTTGGGATTTTATTCTAGTGTGATGAAAAACCATTAGAAAGTTGTAATAGAGAAGTCTAACATAAACTTTTCCATTTTTAAAAACACCACTCTGTCCCTGTCTACAAATAATGGGAAAAAATCTCCAAAACATCAACAAAAAATAACGCTCTGATATTGAATAGAAAATAGAATGTAGGTGGAGAGGTGGGAGTAGTGAGATAAATTAGGAGGATATTACAATACTCTATCCAGGATGATGGTTATTTAGCAAGGCTTATAGCAGTGACTATGGAAAGAACAGTCCTGGCTTTAGACTGGGATATGCTTTGGAGGTCAAGTTTACAGAAGATACTGATGAACTGTATGAGAGAAAATTTGGAGAACTCCTAGATTTTTGATGCTAGTAATTTGATAGATGATTGTGCCATTTACTGAGTGAGAAAAAATAAAAAAGAGAGGAAGCATGACTCCTGCTATTCTTGCTTGGGAGATTGAATGGAGGGTAATAGGCATGATATAAATATGTAATTTATAAGGAAAAACAGGTTTTCTATCAGGTAGATAGGGTTTCTATTCAAGAATGTTAAGTTTTAAGTATCAGCGAATGACCAGTTCTAGAAATTTAAGTCTGATTCTAGAAAAGTTTTTGTTTTCCATACAACATTAATAATAATTTTAGCCTTCAAAATCACTATTTTAATAATACAAATTAAGTTGTTAATTAGCGATAATTTTTACCTTTAAGAGCAATACTGCAATAATGTTGACCTTTAAAAGCAATATGCTTACTTTGATGATGTTTATGAAATGACGCTGTGAACACTGCAAACTATGTGGAGATGAAGGCGTCTGAGCTCATGCAGAAAGATTCACATTTAATTAGTGTCATCCACATAATGCTTCAGACTTCTTTTGTGAGTATTGGTGGTAGGGCTTTATATTTAACTTGACTCGAATAATTGCAATTACTCCATTTTTAAACAATTGGCTTTCTAATAAAATAATAAATAAATCCTTAACAAAATCCTTTTGAGAATATAGTCTGTAATTTTTAATGTTTGCAAGTTGAGACAGAAATAATGGCTCTAATATTGAATCCTAAATAAAGATGACAGATTTTGGCCTTTTGATATTACTGCACAAAGTAATATTTTAGTATTATTTATTTTTGTAAATGTGGAATACTTTGATAGTGTTAAGCATGATACATTATGGTTCAAATTCAGGTACCTCATAAGCAAGCTATGTACTTTTCTCAATTCTCTTTTTTGTCTACACATTGGGTTAAAATTGCCTCACTCTGTGTCATGCTGGCAAAGCTCTCACTTCTGTGTTAGCACTCACCCATGAAATCAAGACTCATTACCGACCTCTCCTCTTGGATGTCTAATAGAATCTCAAACTCCTCTTGGTCCACAGTAGTTTCTGCTATTCCTTGAAGCAAATGTTGTCAGTGCCCCTCATTATGTCTCTACTAACTCTCTGAAGCTTGTTTAAACTTTCTCAGGTAGAAGCTCTGGCTGACTTCCCATTTTCACCTGCAGTATCTGCATCTTTGTGCCTCAAGACTCTTCTCCCGCAAACTAGAAACCCACTAGGATGATGCAAACTGTACAGAGGAATTAACACCATCCAACAAATAACTACTTAGAGTTGATAAACACCTCAATTCCTCACCACTATGGTGGAATAATTCTGAGCTAACTGTGGTTCTCTGTTTCCCAGAATTTTCTCACAGTCACTCCCGGTGTCAGCTGGCTTAATAGGACATCTGTAGTGGCAGTTTTCTTTACCTTGTTTTCCCTGGACACTTCCATACTCTTATTTTTTGATCTTCCCAAATAGACAGTTTGTGCTCAACTCCTTGTCTCATGGTCTGTTTCTAGAGTCCAAAGTGAGATGATGCCAATAAAACACCTCTGAGAGTTCCACAGACTTTTCTCCATATTGTTTCGTATTCTTATAGCAATTCCTGTCCTCAATATGTGGTAGAGATAGACGATGAATATTTTATTGTAATCCAATGTCACAAGTGAATTTCACATATTGTGTTGTATATAATAGAAGAAAGTACAGGAAAATAAAAGAGCAGATTGAAATGCAGCACATTCAGACTGGCAGTTCCCAGAAGGATTTCCAGAATAACATTATCATTTTGATGTTTCAGTGAAAAAAATTCCTCATCTAGCAATGACTGATCTATTTTGTGACCATCCCAATCACTCCTTTAAAGGCTTGGAGGTGAACAATAGGGAAGATTGGGTCTCTGCTTAGGAGTTCATAGTCTTTTCTCCTACTTGTTTTAGAGTTATAGTTTCTATGTTTCTGGGGTTATGAGAAAGAAAAGAAGAAAAATTAGGAGGCAGTAGAGATGGAAGGAAACAAGGGGAATAATAGGAGGAATAAGATCAGTCACATGTTGGTAGAACTAAATTTCCAAGCAAATGGAAAGCCCAGTAAAGGTGTCTTCTAGCAGCTTTGTGAGAAATGTTTCTTCATGACTGAAGAGAAAGGGAAAATGTAGCTGTAGAATAGTTTGAAGCCATCTTCTAAGGGCTATAGTGGGTCTTCTCTTTGCTTTAGCATTGGCACAATTGATCTCCTGATCATTACAAGAATAACAGCATAGGTGACCAGGCAATCTAACTGACACTTCTGACATTCTACAGGTGGATGGGAGATGCACAGAGTATAAAGAACTATTGAATTGGGAGTGATTTCTAATTTACAAACACATATTTCATAATAAATGGTTTTCCATGTTTTAGAAGCCTGAACTTGATTTTGTTTCTGGCCATGTGTGTTTCTGTGTGAGGAGAGAAGGGGCTGAACAGAAAAGGGCTTAGACCTGGGATATGATTACTGCAGTCCCAATGTTTCCTCACAGGAGCATAATAATTGCTGTTAGCAATGTCTTTTCCAAAGTTGAAAGCTATAGCATAAGTAAAATAAATGTTTATAGCTATCAAGCCTTAAAGCCAGTGAAATTGAAACAAACATTCTTAAGTCGCTCCTTAGAGATGCACACAATTAATTGAAGTCAGATAATTGCATGTGTAATGGCTTCTTGTACACTAAGTACCTGTTTACAAATCAAATTATTCAATTTGGAGTCTCAAGTGTGTGCTTCTATGCTCAATTAACCCCTTATGACTATGTATAAACACTTAGTTTATAAAAATGTGGCTTTTAATATTTTTAAGATCATCTAAATTATTGTACAAATTTATACAATGAAGTATAAAATAAAAATCTACTATTATTTTGTAGGTTAAAAGATGCAACATAGCAAGTATTGCTCTGAGTTATTTGCTGCTGTTGTTCGGGTTTACATGTTTATTTGTGAAGCTTGTATTTAAATAAGTTTTCTATGCTAGTGAGATACACTCTAAGAAATAGGTGCCTTGTAAAAACATGCCCATTAAAAATCTAAAAGGGCAACTTTCTGAAGACATTTGAGAGTAGCAACCATGCTACTGCTAACCGGAAAGTACGTTCATTAGAATTATTCATTTAATTATTTACTCATTTCAATGTTGTTGCATACCATATATAGAGTACCATTGAAAGTGTACAAATAGTAAAAAGACTTGATCCCTACATTCCACACATGACTACCTAGATTCGATCCATAACTCTAAGTACTAGAGGATGAAATAGGCATAGTGTTATGAGCTCATACCCTTAGACAAACAGGCTTTAAAGCCCAGTTCAGTTCCATATCTCAGGAAATGAGCAAACAAGAATAATTATGTCATCACTAAATTTTGGTGTTCTTATCAATAAAATTGAACTGGTACAACACCTTGTTCAGGTATGAATATGAAAACTATAAAATGTTTATCATATTCTAAAGGCACATAGAAGAAATAACACATCTTATTTCTAAGTTAAGGAAAAATATTCTACTCTTCTAAATGATTGAATTTATATCATTTGTACAAATGGGTAAGATTAAAAAGGCTCTTAAATGGATAATGAATGCCATAGGTAAAGTAAAATCCTTTTATAGGTAGGCTCAAAAGAAACAAGAATAATATTAAGATTCATATAGTGAAGTTATATTGTCAATTTGAAAGTTGTGTGACCATTTGGCTAATCAAATGGTACAATTACAGGGTCAGTGGAAAAATTATAGAATGCATTATATAGATAAAGATTGCATTTAGTACTATTATAGATTTAGACTTACTTTCAGAGCTAAAAGGCCTTTGATGTAAAGACTATGGTAAAAAAATTCTCATTTATTTCCTATTAATCTCTTTAAATACAGTAAAAATTTGAAATGATTCTTCTCTCCAGATAAAAACAAAAGAATGCCATATAACACTTGGGATGAAGATAGAACATAATCCTCTTTTATTTATATATTGTCATTTTAAAAGATTCTCTTCCTTTTAAATAGGACTTAGTTTGCTTTTTCCAGAGGTAGTAAAGTAAAATAAAGACATATCACTGGCATTGGTTTTCTCACATGCACAAGAGCTGAGAGCTGATAGAAGGTTTTTATTAATTTCCTGAACATTACTTTTAGCATTCATTTTGGTGACTGAATATTGACTGTTTGAATTGGATAAAGTTTACTTGGGTAAAGGAATCTATATTTATTTTACTTGCCTCCAAAAATATAATTGTATTTTATTTTTGTATAATATATTTAAGACTATAGGCTCAGGAAAAAAAGGTCTTTAAATATTTGTTTCCTCTTTTATTCCTTCTCTTCCTCTCTCCTTTCCTCATTTTCTCTATAACTCTTTTTTGTCAGTCTTTTCAAAGAGCAGTGTATCCTATTTTTGTTCCCTTAAAGGGAAGAAGCCCTTGAGAAAATAAAAATATTTTAATCATTGACTACTTGTGCCTCTGATGATTTGACTATACATGTTTAATATCTACAATGAATTAGATTTAAAAAACTGATTCTTCTGTTATAAAATAACTGTAGAGCTGCTAAACTCCACTCACTTTTGTTTGTGGCTAAGTAAGGGATATATATTGAAAAATGAACACACACCCATCACGTGCTTTGCGTTGATTTTTGTAAATCATACTTCCTAAAGTAATTACATGTTTTAAGCAGTAACTTAAAGAATTTAAGATTCTTGTGGTCCTTATGCATCACAGGCTTTTGTGACTCTGTCAGACAGCTTCTCAGTGTGTTTCTGCTGCAGTGATTTTCTTCATAATCAATCTATCTCTTTTTCACAGATGCACTGGATTGTTAGTTGAAATGTATTAGTTATATAGTCAATACTAGAAACAGGATACACCTGCAGTTCCATTAGATGTAAGAAGAGTTTTGAAAATATCACCAGTTGATCAAGTATTCATTATGGAAGAGACCATATTTTATAGCTTTTTAAAATAGTACACTGTGGCTTTACTTCTGCCTGAAGTAGTGGGAAAGAAATGGAAAAACAATCTCATTTACTCCATCTGTCTCATTTCGCATCCATTCCAACTCTTTGTATTAAAAGTCATTTTTTTCCATTGTTATTTTATTTCAGAGCAAATGTGACCTAAAACATGGTGGTACTGTAGAGGGGAAAAATGGCATGTGAACAATTTTAGGCATAAACTCAGCAAATAGCTGCCTTTAAAAAAAACTGTGAAAGAAAAAAATGAATACATGCAGAATATTTATATTGGTGGCACCAACATTTCCTTTAAAAAGTAGATTGGTTTTCCAAGAAGACAAAAATGTGACTTTTTTGCTAAGATGTCATGATAACCTTCATGGTATTAATAAATAGACAAGAACATTTTCAGAAGTAGCACATAGTAATGGCAAATGTCTGAGTTTTCTGAAATAGTGTGGTGTCACAGAATCTGACCACTGCTTTTTATTTCCTTAAAGAAAGTATGATATTGAAATATTGCTATGCTTTCACTTTCTACCATTACTGATGGTAAATATGTAAAGAAACAATGTTACTTTCACCAACCTAAAGAAAAATACAAAAACAGAAGAAACATCAAGACATATTATCTATTGATGTCAACGTATTTCCTAAATGGAATAGATATTTTCCACATCTTAGAAAAAATAAGAACTGAAATCGGGCATTTTTCTTGTTCATGTTCATCAGATTGACCCACATACTACATTCTGATTATGGAAGATTCTATCTTCACAATTTAAAAAATTGAATTAACCATTCTAGCAATACTGTATACCATGGACTTGGAATCTTGGTCATTGCTTCTTTTGTTTTCTGGTTTTAGCTTTTTAGTAAGGGAAGCTTTTAACATAAACCTAAATTATTATTAATAAGGGCTGGTCTGGCATGGTGGCTCAGGCCTGTAATACCAGCACTTAGGGAGGCTAAGGCGGGCGGATTACCTGAGGTCAAGAGTTTGAGACCAGCCTGGCCAGCATGGTGAAACCCCATCTCTACGAAAAATACAAAAATTAGGCCAGACTGGTGGCTGTGCCTCTAATCCCAGCTACTTGGAGGGCTGAGGCAGGAGAATCGCTTGAACTTGGGAGGCGGAGATTGCAGTGAGCCGAGATCACCTGAGTTCCACCTCCTGCCAGATCAGCAGCATTGGATTCAAATAAGAGTGGGAACCCAGCTGTGAACTGCACATTTGAGGGATCTAGGTTGCATGCTCCTAACAGAATCTAATGGCTGATGATCTGTCACTGTTCCTCATCAGCCCAGATGGGACCATCTAGTTGCAAAAACACAAGCTCAGGGCTCCCATTGATTGTACATTATGGTGAGTTGCATACTTATTTCGTTATATATTACAATGTAATGGTAATAGGAAAAAAGTACACAACAAATGTAATGCTTTTGAATCATCCTGAAACTTTTCTCTCTACCCAAGTCTGTGGAAAAATTCTTCTCCACAAAACCGGTCCCTGGTAACAAAAAGTTTGGGGACCATGGCACTATAGAATTTATTATTTTATTTATCACTTTTTGTTTTCAGAAACTTTCACTTATGGCTATATCTTAGTCTAGAGTTTTTACTTGAAAAATATAAATGTCACTTTTAAAGGAAAACATCATAATGGTGGAAAAATAAAGGGAGATATAAGTCCCTTATGCTAATAGCTCTCACAAAATTATAAAGCCAAACAAATTAAATATAAACTATAAAAACAATAACGTTCAAATTAACAACATTAATTTTTCTTTGACGAATAATGCTGTTTTGCTGAAACAAAATTGCCTTTCATGATGTGGATACCAGCTTCTTAGGCACAGGCTCTTCCAAGCAAACGGTCATAAAATTTTCTATTTCAACCTGTACTAAGATTTTTATGGGTATATCAGTGACACTACTTACTATTTTGTTGGTGTGAATTGTGTTATTGTGCCCAGTTTCCCTCCTGCCTCCTTATTAGCCTGTGATAAAGTACTGCTATTGCCAACGTAGTATACAAACCTAGCCATTCAAATATAATACGGACTATACAAATATGCCCAGGCAAATATAATAATATTTAGTCTTAGGCATCCAGATGATCCAAAGCACTTAAAATAATTTTCAAAGGTTTTCTTGTCGAGTGTTCAGGGTTCTTAGGAATATCTTTAGAAAGTCCTAGGGAGCCTCAGAACTCAGCAGAGGAATATTAAATCAGCTATGACCAAAATAGAGAAGAAATTACTTGAAAAAATTATGCTCACATATCAGACTAAATATGTTAGTAAAAGAAAACAAAGTCAAAAAAATCAAGCAAAATAGCATAAAAACAAAAGGGAAAATTCT
Organism: Saguinus oedipus; assembly: GCA_031835075.1. Taxonomy (NCBI): domain Eukaryota; kingdom Metazoa; phylum Chordata; class Mammalia; order Primates; family Cebidae; genus Saguinus; species Saguinus oedipus. Next base: position 147,913,185 of record CM063170.1, read on the forward strand.
TCAAACATAAGGTTGCAATATCAAAATTAGAAATTTAGAACAAAATTATGAAAAGGAACAAGCAAATTGAATTTATTTAGGGTTCGGGGGTACAAGTGCAAGTTTGTTACATGGGTGCATTGTGTGATACTGAATTTTGGGTTCCTACTGATTCTGTTACCCACATAGTGAACACAGTGCCCAGTAGTATGTTCTCAGACCTTTTCCCTTTCCCTCTCATCCCCTTTCGGGGTCCTCAGTTTCTATTGTTCCCGTGTTCATATCTGTGTGTACCTAAACACATTGGATTTCTAAAAATAAAAACCATCAAATAGAAGTTGTAGTATTTTTCCCCCTGTAAAAAGGAAAAACAAAAGCAGTGCTAATTTCAGGGTTAATGGTGGAAGAAGGGTAGAGTCAGATTGAAGGTGGGCTAGGGTTAGGATCACATGCAAAAGAGCTAGAGCTCAAAGAAGGGTATTCAAAATCTAACTAATTTAAACAGAACCCCAAACAAATTAAAGTGTGAAGAAAATGTCAAATGTGGTCAAAATTCTTCTGTAGGGATTTAGTTTTGGTTGGCAGCCAAGTCTTTGTCCTTCAATATGAATTGACTTCTATCTAAATTTGAGATGATTTTCATTTTCTTTCGTTGCTTTTGCCTGCTGAAGCAGAATCCCACTACCAGCTCCTTCTTGCCAACAGAAAAGAACAGCCTTGCAGGAGAGAAGAAAGGACCATAACTACAAGACTTTCCTGCAGAGATATGTGATAATGACTTTCCAATGTTTGCAGCCGGGCCATCTCTGTGGCATTCTGCATTGGTGTTTTCCTTCTGTGTTTATTGAAATGCTAATTCAGTTGCAGTTTATAAAAAATGTTTATAGTAACATCACATTAATATTTTTCACCAAATTTTTTGTTATGATTTTTCCAAATGTGAAGATGGGGTCGATATTTGGGTATTACAATTCAAAACAAATTCATTTTTTAAATGTTTTATTGGACAAATCTGGTTTCAACTTTCAAGTTAATTGAGGCAAAAGGTAAAGTGATAATGGGAACTTGTAAGAGATTCTTTCTTTGTTCACCTGTGCCAATACATTTTCTGTTTGTGATAACAAAAAGGAAAAAAATGATCATACAGTGTAACTATCACGTTTATGTGTTTTCCTGTGTGTTTGCTCAAACATGTATTACATACACGTCATTCATGCTTTTTGTATTCTTCTGGCCACCATGAATGATACAAGCATTTTCATTTTGCTATATAGCATTTTAATCATCAGTAAATTTAATTTCTTGAGCTTCAAATATAATCACTCAAATATCAATGCTAACATTTCTGTTTACAGTTTTTAGATTTTATTTTTCAATAAAATAAAAAATAAAATAAAATAAAATAAATAAAATACATTTTATTTTATTTATTTTAAAATAAATAAATAAAAACACTTCACATGTGTTTCCCAGATAAATAAATAAAATAAAATAAAATAAAAAATTAAAAAATGAATGTGTTCATATATATGTGAATATGAACACATTCATAGGAATTTCTGTTGGTGCCGCACAACTATCCCCTAGACCCTCACTGGCACATGCCCATGTTATCCTCTTAAAAGCATCTATGATGCGGTTCTTGGGAACATTATTTCAGCTGAAGTGTTGCTGATTCAAAGCCCCAGTAAAGAATTTTTAGTCTAATGATGAGAATTAAAAGATAAAAAGCTCAGCTTCCTTGAAACTCAGATGTAATGACTTTAAGACATTGTGGTGGTTTATTCTTATTAGATGTGGAAGTCTTCTAAAGAGAAACTAAGGCTGCAGCATTTCCCATTAGCCTGAAAAAGCTTATGGAGTTTCTTCTTAACCAATCATCTTCCCCTCTTTTCATAGAGTTCAGACCTGTACTGTAATCTGAAGAGTCTTCCTTCTAATTTTTTTCTCCTCTTTACGCTTCACATGTGTTTCCCAGATAAATCTCTTGTCTGTCTAATCCTATTTTGTCTGCTTTTCAAAAAAATCCAAACTAACAGAAGTAGTGCCAGGAGTAGTAGGAGAAAACAAACGTAAAATGAAATTTGGGAACTGGTTAACAAATGACCTACTGGTCAAAATGGTTGCAATGGGCATAGCAAGGATACCATGAAAATACAGGCTACGGCTGCTACCAGGATACTTTGGACTCCAGGTGAGGAAAGGAGTCACCATCTTGGCCAGAGTAATTGATGGTTATAAGTAAGAGATGGAAGGACTGCATTTTCACAGTTGGTGCAAGTAGACAAATATATGGAACCTGGTTTACCCATGTGGACCTCTCTAATACCCTCATCCTCATTGTAACTGAATGGACATTTAAAACAATTAGAGCCTAAGAAGCACATGATTTCCAAGGGCTTAGGCCCTCAGGAATGAAGCTTTAGATAACAACACATGATTAGGCACCAAAATTTATGAAAGTAACAACTGATGGTTAGGGGATTTTTAGAATGGATAGAGGAGAAGGAAAAGGATGAATATGATTTATGACCCCCAAACCAACTATAGCAGTGGATGATGTAGCTGGTGTTATCGGTCTCTCAATATTAAGTTTCTTTTAAATAAGGGAGGGTTATGGGAAACATTGGGAAGCCAATCCTTAAACTTGCATTGAGAATCAGATTTGTGCAATGCAATGGGAGAAATGTAAAATCTGTGAATCTATGTTCAGATCTTACTCTGCAAGGAGCATAGTTTACGGTGCTGGCTGCCACCTTTCTGGATCACCATTATATTTGTGCAGCAGGCATACTTCCTCAGAGCTACTTTAAGTATATGACTGAGCAGGGTGAATTACTAATGTCAGCCCATTCTTGCTGGGTCTGGGATTCCTCTAATACATATGGGCTAAAACTTAGAACTACACTGATGTTTGAGACTCTCCCTGTCATATTCTCCTTCTGCAAGTGGTAGACCTGCACTGCATTCTAAATGCTCTCTTTGACCACTCTTTCTTTCTTCCATTTATCCTTAATAGACATTACCTCTAATAAATGTACTGGATGTTTATTCTGCTTCACAGAGTACTCAAACACAAGCATATTCCAAACCTTCTCCCAGAGGATTTCACAGGAAACTAAGCCCAGATGCTCACAGCAATTATTAGTCTGCACAGCATACTCTGTTTTGAACTCTTTTCATTCCATGTCTAATATCCCGATTCCTCTACTAGTCCCTCCTGAGATTAAATTAATGTGGTGGTTTTTAAAAAATAAATCTATGAAGATTTTAATACTTCTTTCAAGAGGTGGAGCTAATTCCCTTCCCCTTGAGTATGAACTGGAATTACACAGCTCTGATAAAGAGAATGTGGCAGAAATGATGTATGTGCTGCTAATAGACAGCAATAAACTAAGACCTCCAGCCAAGAGTCATGTAAGAGAGCCCTTTCAGAATCACAACATCTGTCCCAGTTAAACCTTCAGATGGTGGCTGACAACCTGAATGCAACTTCAGAAAAGACTTTGAAGAACTATCAATCAAGCCATTTCAGTACTTCCAACCCTCAGAAACTATGTGAGATAAATGTTTGTTGTTTTAAGCTACCAAGCTATCAGGAAACTTGTTATGCAAAAATAGACAAGTAATATACCGTTCAATCCATCACATGAATTTAATCACATATACTCAAATCCTTCTCTCGGGATGAACTCTGGAGAAATATTTGTTTTGTTACATTGTGTTTCATTTTATTGTGCTTTGAAGATATTGTGGTTTTTACAAATTGAGGATTTGTGGTGACTCAGTGTCCAGTAAGTCCATTAGTGTCATTTCTTCCAAGAGTATGTGCTCCCTTTGTGTTTCTGATCATTAGTACTTTTTTAGTTGTAAAATACTTTATAATTAAACTATTAACATTGTTCTTTTTTAGACATAATGCTTTTGTACACTTAATCGATTACAGTATAGCATAAATATAACTTTTATAGTCACCAAAAAACCAAAATATGAATATGACTCTATTGTGATTTTCACTCTATGCAGTGGTCTGGAACTGCACCTGTGATATCTCTGAGGTATGCCTGTCGGATTTTGCAAAGTTATATTTGTGTTATACATTTCTGTTACTTGTCTAGTTTTGCTCAACAAGTTTGCTTATAACTTAGTAGCTTAAAACAACAAACGTTTATCTCCTATAGTTTCTGAGGGTTGGGAGTGTATGAGTTTATATAAATGTACACACGTGAAACTATGTTTAAGTATGTATATATGCACACACATACTTTATATGTACATAACACATACATACTTTAGTACATGAGTAACAAGAATTTGTTTTTTACTTTAAACATATTTTGAGTAATCTTAAAAATGTTTATGTATGGGGGGACCCCAAGATGGCTGAATAAGAGGCAGCTCCATAAAGCAGCTCCCAGCAATAGAGACACAGAAGCTGAGTGGTCTCCACAATTCCAAATGAGGTACCAGGTTCATTTTGTGGGTCTGGTTGGACAGTGGGTATAAACCAAATAGGGCAAATTGAGGCAAGGAGGGGCACTGCTCCACCCAGATGGTGCATGCAACTGACTGGAAGACCGGGGATCTCCCACTCTGGGACTTCAGTTCAGATACAGCACTCCACCCAAGCCCTCTACAACCCACAGAACAGATCTTTGCTGGGCTAAAAAGCCATAGTGAGGTGCCTGAACAGGGCAGAACAGCAACTTCGGCCAGCACTAGGGCTGTTAGCATAGATCTAGGTGGAAGCACTGGCTGATGCAGAGAAAGCCCAAAAGCCAACAGATACCCTTCCCCAGTAAGAAGGGAAACTGAACACAGGGAAACAGCCCAAATGGCAGGACAGTCCCCATGCCCCCACTGTCCCACACAAAAAGCCAACAGCCTAAAAAGCTCTCACTCCAGAGTTATGCACCCAGAACATCAGTTAGAAAGTGACCAGGAACAATTGAGCTCAGCAGGGGGTAGGGAAGCCACCATTACAGAAGCCAGCCTAATTTTCCTGAATAAATAAAAGACCCAGAAGCTCCACTGAATCTGGGGCAGCCTGGCAGCACCTCTGCAGGCAGGCAAAGAAAAGGCCACCTCCCCAAGCAGCTACCAGAGATCAAAACTATATAAATCCAAGAGATGGGAAGCAATCAGCACAGAAAGAATGAAACCATCAAAAACCAGGTCTCTCCCCCACCATAAGATAACAACTCCTCACCAGCAAGGGAACAAAGCTGGATGGAGAACGAATTGGTTGAATTGACAGAAGCAGGCTTCAGACGGTGGGTAATAACAAACTTCTCTGAGTTAAGGGAACATGTTCTATCCCAATGCAAATAAACTAGAAACCTTGAGAAAAGGTTAGATGAAATGCTAACTAGAATAACCAGCTTGAAGAAGAACATAAATGACTTGATAGAGCTGAAAAACAAAGCATAAGAACTTCATGAAGCATACACAAGTTTCAATAGCTGAATAGATCAAGCAGAAGAAAGGATATCAAAGATTGAAGATCAAATCAATGAAATGAGAAGCAAGAAAAGACAACAAAGAGTGAAAAGAAATGAACAGTGTTAAAGAAATATGGGATTATGTGAAAAGACCTAATCTACGCCTGATCAGTGTACTGGAAGATGATGAGGAGAATGAATCCAAGCTGGAAAACACCCTTCAGGATATTATCCAGGAGAACTTCCCCAACCTAGCAAGGCAGACCAATGTTCAAATACAGGAAATGCAGAGTACACCACAATGATACTACTCTAGAAGAGTAACCCCAGGGCACATAATCATCAGGTTCACTAGGGTTGAAACAAAGGAAAAAATCCTAAGGGCAGCCAGAGAGAAAGGTTGGGTCACCCACAAAGGGAAGCACATCAGACTCACAGTGGATCTTTTGAAAGAAAGTGGGGGTCAATATTCAACATCCTTAAAGAAAAGAACTTTCAATACAGAATTGCATATCCAGCCAAACTATGCTTCATAATTGATGGAAAAATGAAATCCTTTACAGACAAGCAATTGCTGAGAGACTTGGTCAATACAAGAGCTTCTGAAGGAAGCACTAAACACAGAAAGGAAAAACCAGTACCAGCCACTGCAAAAAAGAACCAAATGGTAAAGACCAAAGACACAATGAAGAAATTATGCAAACCAAAGGGCAAAGCAACCAACTCAGTAATAAAATGGCAGGAACAAATTCACACACAACAATATTAACATTAAATGTAAATGGACTAAATGCCCAAGTCAAAAGACACAGACTGGAAAATTGGATAAAAAGCCAAGAACCATCAATGTGCTGTATTCAGGAGACCCATCTCACATACAAAGACACACATAGACTTAAAATAAAGGGATGGAAGAAAATGGAGAGCAGAAAAAAGCAAGGGTGGCAATCCTACTCTCTGATAAAACAGACTTTAAACAAACAAAAATCAAAAGAGACAAAGAAGGGCATTATGTAATGGTTAAAGGATCAATACAAGAAGAAGAGCTAACTATTCTAAATATATATGCACCCAATACAGGAGCACCCAGATACATAAAACAAGTCCTTAATGACCTACAAAGAGACTTAGACTCCCCCACGATAATGGTGGGAGACTTTAAGACTCCACTGTCAATACTAGACAAATCAATGAGATAGAAAATCAACAAGGAAATCCAGGACTTGAATGCAGATCTGGGCCAAGCAAACTTAGTAGACATTTACAGAGCTCTTAACCCCAAATACACAGAATATACCTTCTTCTTAGCACCATATTGCACTTACTCTAAAATCGACCACATAATTGGAAGTAAATCACTCCTCAGTAAATACAAAAGAAAGAAAATCATAACAGTCTCTCAGACCACAGTGCAATCAAATCAGAACTCAGGATTAAGAAACTAACTCAAAACCACACAACTTCATGCAAAATGAAAAACTGGCTCCTGAATGTAGACTGGCTAAACAATGAAATGAAGGCAGAAATAAAGACTTTTTTCAAAACTAACGAGAACAAAGACACAATGTACCAGAATCTTTGGGACATATTTAAAGCAGTGTCTAAAGGGAAATTCATAGCAATAATGCCCACATGAGAAATAAGGAGAGGTCTAAAATCAATACTCTATCATCAAAATTGAAAGAGTTAGAGGAGCAAGATCAAAAAAACTGAAAAGCTAGCAGAAGACAAGAAATAACTAAGATCAGAGCAGAACTGAAGGAGACAGAGACACAAAAAAACCTTCAAAAAATCAACAAATCCAGGAGCTGTTTTTTTGAACAGATCAACAATATAGATAGACTGCTAGCCAGACTAATAGAAAAGAGAGAAGAATCAAATCGATGCAATAAAAAACAGTAAAGGGAACATCACTACCAACTCCATAGGCATACAAACTACCATCAGAGATTACTACAAACAACTCTATGCACACAAACTAGTAATTCTGGAAGAAATGGATAAATTCCTGGACACTCGCACTCTCCCAAGACTTAACCAGGAAGAAGTTGAATCCCTGAATAGAACAATAACAAAGTCTGAAAGTGAGGCAGCAATTAATAGCCTACCAACTAAAAAAAGCCCAGGTCCCGACAGGTTCACAGCCAAATTCTACCATACATACAAAAAGGAGCTGGTACCATTCCTTCTGAAATTATTCCAACAATGCAAAAAGAGGGAATCTTCCCCAAGTTATTTTATGAGACCAACATCATCTTAATATCAAAACCAGACAGAAATGCAACTAAAAAAGAACACTTCAGGCCACTAGCCATGACAAACATCCACACAAAAATCTACAATAAAATACTGGCAAACAGAATGAAACAGCAAATCAAAAAGCTTATTCAACATGATCAAGTGGACTTCATCCTGGGGATGCAAGGCTGGTTCAATATATACAAGTGTATCAATGTAATCCATCACACAAATGGAACCAAAGACAATAACCACATGATTATCTCAACAGATGCAGAGAAGGCCTTCAACAAAATTTAACAGCCCTTTATGCTAAAAATTCTCAATAAATTAGGTGTCGATGGTATGTGTTACAAAATAATAAAAGCTATTTAAGACAAACCTACAGCCAATATCATATTGAATGGGCAAAAACAGGAAGCATTCTCTTTGAAATCTGGCACAAGACAAGGATGCCCTCTCTCACCACACCTAATCAGTATAGGATTGGAAGTCCCAGCCAGAGCAATCAGGCAAGAAGAAGAAATAAAGCGTATTCAATTAGGAAAAGAGGAAGCCAAATTGTTTTTATTTGCAGATGACATGATTGTGTATTTAGAAGACCCCATCGTCTCAGTGCAAAATCTCCTGAAACTGATAAGCAACTTCAGCAAATCTCAGGATGCAAAATCAATGTGCATAAATCACAAGCATTGCTATACACCAGTAACAGACAGAGAGCCAAATCAAAAGTGAACTCCCATTCACAATTGCTACAAAGAGAATAAAATACCTAGGAATACAACTAACAAAGGATGTAAAGGACCTCTTCAAGGAGAACTACAAACCACTCCTCAATGAAATAAGAGAGGACACAAACAGATGGAAAAACATTCCATGCTCATGGTTGGGAAGAATCAACATCTTGAAAATGGCCATACTACCCAAAGTAATTTATAGATTCAATGCCGTCACCATCAAGCTACTAATAACCTTCTTCACAGAACTGAAGAAAACCACTTCAAACTTCATACAGAACCAAAAGAGAGCCTGCATAGCCAAAAAAATCCTAAGCAAAAAGAACAAAGCTGGAGGCATCATGCTGCCTGACTTCAAACCATACTACAAGACCACAGTAATCAAAACAGCATGGTACTGGTACCAAAACAGAGACATAGAGCAGTGGAACAGAACAGAGGCCTCAGAAGCAACACCACACATCTACAATCATCTGACCTTTGACAAACCTGACAAAAACAAGCAATGGGGAAAGGATTCCCTGTTTAATAAATGGTGTTGGGAAAACTTGCTAGCAATGTGCAGAAAGCAGAAACTGGACCCTTTCCTGACACCTTACACTAAAATGAACTCCAGATGGATTAAAGATCTAAACATAAGACCTAAAACCCTAAAAACACTAGAAGAAAACCTAGGCAGAACCATTTAGGACATAGGCATAGGCAAGGACTTCATGGCTAAAACACCAAAAGCAACAGCGATAAAAGGCAAAATAGACCAATGGGATCTAATTAAACTTAAGAGCTTCTGCACAGCAAAAGAAACAATCATTAGTGTGAATCGGCAACCAACCGAATGGGAAGAAATGTTTGCAATCTGCCCATCTGACAAAGGGCTAATATCCAGAATCTACAGAGAACTAAAACAGGTTTATAAGAAAAAACAAACAAACAAACCCATTCAAAAGTGGGAAAAGGATATGAACAGACACTTTACAAAGGAAGACATCTATGAGGGCAACAAACATGAAAAAATGCTCATTATCACTGGTCATTAGAGAAATGCAAATCAAAACCACATTGAGATACCGTCCCATGCCAGTTAGAATGGCGATCATTAAAAAATCTGGAGACAACAGATGTTGGAGAGGATGTGGAGAAACAGAAACATTTTTACACTGTTGGTGGGAGTGCAAATTAGTGCAACCATTGTGGAAGACAGTGTGGCGATTCCTCAAGGACATATAAATAGAAATTCCATTTGACCCAGCAATTCCATTCCTAGGTATATAACCAAAGAATTATAAATTGTTCTATTATAAAGACACATGCACATGTATGTTCACTTCGGCACTGTTTACAATAGCAAAGACCTGGAACCAACACAAATGTCCATCATTGATAGACTGGATAAAGGAAATGTGGCACATATATACCATGAAATACTACACAGCCATAAAAAATGATGAGTACATGTCCTTTGTAGGGACATGGGTAAATCTGGAAACCATCATTCTTAGCAAACTGACACAAGAACAGAAAACCAAACACTGCATGTTATCACTCATAGGCAGGTGTTGAACAATTAGAACACGTGGACACAGGGAGGGAAGTGTCACACACTGCGAACAGTTGGGGGGTGCTAGGGGAGGGTCAGCGGGGGGTGGGGAGGGTGGGGAGAGATAAAGAGGGGAGAAATACCAAATGTTGGTGATGGGGGGATGATGGCAGCAAACTACATTGCCATGTGTGTACCTATGCAACAATCCTGCATGATCTGCACATGTATCCCAGAACCTAAAGAACAATTAAGAAAAAAGTTCATGTATGTGGCATCATTATTAATCACTTGCTAGTATTCCCTTATTTGAATGGTTTATAGTGTTTATTCTCTATTTGGTCAGGAATTCAAGACATTTCCCATTCATAGGCTCTTGTGTTCTACTTCTTTTAAAAAATGAATAAAATATACTAGATTATAGCCATTGATTAAAAATGCAAAACATTTAATCACTTGTGCCTTATTCTGTGACACATTCAAAATTTTACTTATCTTGCTGCTATAATTAGAGCAAAGGACAGATGGTAAAGGTTTTAAATGATGTGTTTATTAAAATTACGTAGGCTGCCAAATAATTTCTCACTATCACATGTGTTTGTTCATTAGCTGCTTCATTGAGACAGGGTTAATGAAATTTGAAGTTGGATGCATAGAATAATAAGTGACTCTGGTCTCTACATATACAATAACTGTTTACTATTAAAGGGGACAGAAAAGTATGCTGTGACCAACTCTTCCTAATAGCTTTAGCTTAATCATATTTAAATATGATAAAACCTTCTAAGAAGTCTTAGATGAATTAATAAAGCAGATAATCTTTCTGGGTATATGACAGATTCTGATACTAGGTATGGCTTTTCTGTGTGAATGTAGATATATCTCGAATAAAAGTAAGCACTAAGAGATTTTATTATGAGAAAGACAGGGTGCAGTGCCTCATACTTGTAATCCCAGTACTTTGGGAAGCCAAAGCAGAAGGATGGCTTGAGCCCAGGAGTACGATACTAGCCTGGACAACGTAATGAGACCTTTATCTCTACTTAAAAAAAAAAAAAAGCTGGGCATGGTCGTGCACTCCTGTAGTCCCAGCTACTCCAGAGGCTGGGTCAGAGCGATCTTGGAGCCCAGGAGGTTGAGGCTGTAGTGAGCCATGATAGGGCCATTGCACTCTAGCCTGGGCAACAGAGCAAGACTCTATCTCAAAAATATATATAAATAAATACAAAGAGATGAGTGCAGTGACTCATGGAAATGAAGAAGAGGAATTCACTAGACATTAAAGACAATTGAAATCAAGAACTCCTCAGTGCCATTAGTCTATTTCTTGACTCATTTTCTCTAAATGCAGGTCAGTGTCCTCTAATTTTTGATCCATAGTATTCCTAAGTAACAATAAAACAAAAATTATAACAACTGCCACCACAGCTATTGAATATTCGCTAAGTGTCAGGTTCTCAATGCATATTTTATCCTGTATAATCCTCACAGGGGTCCAATATGGTAGGTACTTCTATTACAACCAATTTACATGTGGAAACCGAGGCACATAGATTAATAACTAGCCTTTGATTGTACATCTATTAAATGATAAAGACAGAAATCAAACTTAGTCCTAATTTGAGAGGCTCTGCTTTGTTGCTACTGTTCTGCACTACAAATCAGAGCCTCTTAGAGAGACTAACTTGACTTTCAGAGTACTAAGTTCCAATTCCTCTGAAATGACTTCTTGCCACAGCATGGATAACATCCGCACAGCTGGGTCAGGTCTGCTGAGAGGACTAAACTATATTGTGCTCAAAGGCATTTCTGCCTGAAACAATAGGGATAATTGGATCAATGAAAGCCTTTTCTATAAATTAAAAAAAAAAAGTGTATGGCTAGGGTACTCAGGAGAGTCTAAAATGATGAGGAAATTTGAAGAAATATCAAGTTTTTGCTAGATTTGAAAAAGCAAATAATTATTTTTTTGGTTTTTAATGGATGATTAAATAGTACTTATATAGAAAAAAGCACAGTGTGCTTCAAGAAAGAAATGTTTTATTCAAGTACTTCAATGACAGCTGATTCAATTTTACAAGTGTAATTTTTAAATTAATGTTTTAAAATTAGGAGATATTCTTTGCCATGGCTCAATTTTAAAGCACAATTTAGGGTTGAAGGGCACAATTCTGTATAATACTAACCATCCTTGAGAGTTACATTTTATGCTGGGTAGTACCTCTACAAGGACTTTTGGTGAATTTATGGATTGTAGAAAGTTTTAGAAAGGTTTACAGTGAGAGGTGAGTAAAGCATGTCATATCCATGAGCTATTTGCTCATGAATTTCTCCTATTTTTCTACTGGATCTTTGGTACTTTGTATCTCAGTTTTTAAGAGTATTCTAAAAATTAGGGATATTTAGCTCTTGTGGTATAGTGGTATATTGCAAATAGTTTTTTCCTTGTTTTTCAATGTGTTTTGGTATTGGTTATGGTGTATTTTTTGTCATGCAATTAAAAAAATGTTTTTATGTAGCCAAATATATTTTTGAGTTATTTTGCATCATTTATAAAGAAGGAAAATTTGGAAGGTTGCTCATTACACGCCAACTATTATTTATAGTTTTAGATACTTCTGGAATACTTTATGAAGTTCAAAACTAATATAAAACCTTGCTGGAGGGCCAAAAGCAAAAACAAATTTACTACGGTATTTATCAAAAAAGCAAATTATTTAAAAATATTAGCATATACCAGGCCAAGTGCAGTGGCTTATGTGTGTAATTTCTACACTTTGCAAGGCCGAGGCCAGTGGATCACCTGAGGTCAGGAAGTTTGAGACAAGCCTGGCCAACATGGTGAAAATCCTTCTCTACTAAAAATACAAAAAAATTAGCTGGGGATGGTGGTGGGCTCCTGTAATCTCACTTACTCAGGAAGCTGAGAAAGGAGAATCACTTGAACCCAGGAGGTGGAGGTTGCAGTGAGCCAAGATCGTGCCATTGCACTCCAGCAGCAGAGTGAGACTTTATCTCAAAACAAACAAACAAACAAACAAAAAAAAAAAAAAAAAAAAAACAGAAAAAAAAAAATCACATACACACCCTTTGCATCAAACTTAACTCTTTCGTTTCCTAACATGAACCTTATCGGTAGAAAGATCTCTGTATTATGTTCCCCATGCCCAAACAATGTTTAGTCTGTTCTGCACACACTATTCCCTCCTACGAAATTTCTTCTTGTCTGTTGCAAACTGGTTTTTAGAAAGGTGTTCTATATTTTACTGAGAAAGTTGTATATTTTATGTAGTTAAGAGTTACAATGTACTAGAGAGGCGTGATAATAAAGGGGCAAAAGAACTTAGTTATTAGAAGGGCTTAGGTTCAAATGCTGCAAATACCAATACTGACACTTACTAGATGCTGACCATGATACTTAACCCAGATAAGCCTACTTTATAAATTGGGATTCATATTTAACTTTCTAAGCTATGCTGTATAAATGTTACTTTAAATTTTCCTTTAATTTTAAATTTCCTTTAATTTTCACGTTTCTTATGGCCTCTTAAGGCCTTTCTGGTTGCCCAACAGTATTTTATTTCTTCTGTTTTCTGAAACTGAAAATACTACTAGAAACTTGTTTAATTATAAATTATCTTCCTGCTCTTTTACATATGTGCATCTCCTCCAGTGCTTAAACGTTCAATATGGATGCAATTTTCTGATAGATTATTGATTGTTAAATTCTCTTTGCATATACAGGTTTACAGACAAAATTCACGGCTGTGGCTTTGTCTTCATGAAATGACTAATTTGAAAAAGGCACAGTTGGACCCTAGTCAAACCATCAGTCTAACAAACAACCTCTTAAAATGCTTTGCTGAATTAAAGCATTTACTTTCTAAATAATTGGGCAAGTGAATAAATAATTTTATCTCATGTTATCTGTAAATAAATTATCTGTGCATAAAAACATAGTATGAGAAAGTTATGGATATTTGGATAATAGTTTAGTAGTAAGTACAAATAAATCTGCATAAAGATATATTTATTAACAAATGTAATTGTGATTTTGTGTTTATCTTATAATTCTTTGTACAAAGTCTCATCTTTTAGTATGCAATCTTCATGATAATGCCAAAATATTTTACAGCTACTCATCATTTCAAAAATGAAAAATAATGAAACTATCTTAAAAACTTATGAATGAAGGCAAGTTCAAGCCAGGCTGTTGATTGCATTGTTATATTTTCCTAGTATTCTGTTCTATGTATGCATCTTTAAAGAACTAATTTTATTTGGTGAAGGATGCTTAGTAAGAGTATGAGATTTTAGTATATCCCAATGTTTCTCATCCTTTTCATTGTTACCATCCTAAGCAGTCTTTTTAAACATTAAAAACAAAATTCTACTCTGCAAATTTAATATTACAGAATGTATCTATTTTGAAACATGTATATATATATTTTTGTATTGTGTGTGTATATATATATATATATATATATATATATATATACCTGCGTACATATTATACAAAATACATAAAATAAATATAAAATAATTATTTTTTTTGTACCTTCTGAACCTCCTCACCAAGAATCAGTTGTTATTCCTACTGGAGCAGTTTTGAGAATACATGGCATAGACTAATTAATAAACTTAAAGCCTGATAATTTAGACATGTCAGGACTGTATCTGATGTTAAAAACATCAGCTAAAAGTCCCAATCATACTCTGAGTATTGAGGTAGAAGTAGGTTTATCTCAAAGAACTTTGGATTTTCTTCCAGATTGCAAACAGAACTTTTTAAATGTTAAAATCTTTTGCCTTTTAAAAATTATACGTCTTTATAATAAAAGATACACATTTTTATAACATGGCACTTCTGTGTTTACCTAATTCATAGAAAATCAGAGTGTAGCAGAAGTCAATTTTTAGCCAGAGGAAACTATTTTCTTTCTTGATTTATCCCTTTGTGCATATAATCGTATATTTCTTATAAAAAATTATGAGAAAAAGAATATTTGAAGATGAGTTACAAAACAAATTCTTTTCAATAAAGATATTTCCTTATTACATGTCTCAGTAAAATTTCTTTAATAATAGTGTTTTTCTATCTGTTTAATTTTTTATGTATTAATGTCCTTCATAGCACTTGCAGAATATTCTCACATAATCTTTCTACAAAATTTTATTTGAAAATTTAATTAAGTTGATTTCCAAATGGCTTATTATTATGATTAAAATTATTAAAAAATTAATTTGTACTTATGAATTAAGAGCCTTAGCTTCTTCTAATTAGAATTTATACATTTTTTTCCTCCTGTTGTCATCTAAATATTTTGTGAAAAACAAAAATGAATAGTTGCTACTAAATTTAAAAAGGCAACATTCTATCACCAAAATATTACCTTTTTTTTCCTCTGAGGTAAGTGGATGGATAGTCTATATTAAGCAGGCCCATACATTTGCAATAACTAAGGCTAGTGCTTTGTAATAATTTTACTCTTCCAGATTTGGTCTCTGGGATTGGAACTGTGCAGAGTGTAAGTGGGAAGAGCTGGAGAGCAGAGACACATCAGGGACAATGAGGATAAGCTCCTCTCTATTCTTCTTCACTTCAACCCCTTTCTCTGTTATTTGATTTATATATTGAGCCTCTACAAATGTTTTTGTTGTAACAAAAGTTTCTCCTATCATAAAACCAAAGGAAAAAAGAAATTGACAATGACACTTGGAACTTTCAACAAAAAGCATAGTGGTTGAAACTTTTACTCAGAAAATTAACTTTCTTATGAGCACCTGAAGAGCCTCCATGACAGTATTTCTTAGATTTCTGTCCCAGTTTTATCTGTATTCACACACACATATTCCAGGAGAAAAAATTCTGTCATCCCTGGTGCCTTCAAATAACATTTATTTACCTTGAGTATATACATACAAATGATTCCCAAATAAACATTACTTTCTTTAAACTTTTTATGAAGCTTCAGACTTACATTATGTGGCTAATTAATTCATTTAAGTATTCAACTTATTCAGCCAGATTTATTGAATACATACTACTTTCCAATTATTTTTAAAAATTTTTGGAATACAGCTTGAAACAAACAGTATGTCCTTCTGCCAGAACATCTATCTCAATGTCCTGCAGTCACTTCAAAGATTATTTTTTCCAAGAACTCCTGTTATCCTTACTATGATTAGTAGTTTAATGATTTAACTAATTATTTATATTATGTTAACATTAATAGGTCAAAGCATATAATCACTAATAGAGTCCCTAAGGGAAAGGAAAAAATTTAAATGTAAGGCAACATGATCAGATTAACATTTTTTAAAAGTATTTATTTTTAGATTCTTACATAAAATGGTACTTATTGTGTATAATATGATATATATATATATATATAATGAAATGGTTAAATTCAGCTAATTAACAAACTCATTACTTCACAAAGTTATTATCTTTGTGATGCAAACACTTATCCACTCCCTTAGCATTTTTCTTGAGACGGAGTTTCGCTCTTGTTACCCAGGCTGGAGTGCAATGGTGCGATCTTGGCTCACGGCAACCTCCGCCTCCTGGGTTCAGGCAATTCTCCTGCCTCAGCCTCCTGAGTAGCTGGGATTACAGGCACATGCCACCATGCCCAGCTAATTTTTTGTATTTTTAGTAGAGACACGGTGTTTCACCATGTTGGCCAGGATGGTCTCAATCTGTTGACCTCGTGATCCACCTGCCTCGGCCTCCCAAAGTGCTGGGATTACAGGCTTGAGCCACCGTGCCCAGCCAGCATTTTTCAAGAATAAAACATATTGTCATAAGCTATAGTCACTATGCTGTACAGTAGATCTCTTGCACTTATTCATCTTATCTGACTATAAATATGCATCCTTTGATCAACATCTCCCTAATGCCCCATGCCTCTACCACCATAGCATCTGGCAACCACCATTCTACTGTCTATTTCTAAGATATAAACAGTTTTGAGATTCACATGAGTGAGAACATACAGTATTTGTCTTTCTGTGCCTAGCTTATTTCATTTAACATTATGTCCTTTAGATTTATTCATGTTATCACATATTACATAATTTCCTTTGTTTTCATGGCTGAATAGTATTCCTTTTGTCTGTATATATACCATATTTTCTTTATCCATTCATCTGTTGAAATTTTCATTTTAAAGGAGAGGAGTTTGGAAAGATGGTGGTAGAGGGATGTAGTCGAATCTATCTAATCTTTGAATAAAGGCAGGCAAAATAACTAGTAAGGCTAAACCAATGACATGAACAATATTCACAGAAAAAATAGGTAACAAGGCATCCCTGTGGATTCCATATACGAGCAAGTTGGCAAAAATGCCAACATTTACATGACCTATATATTACTGGCCTCTCAATGGGAGGAAGTTAAAGAAAGAAACAGAAATTCTGATAGCTTGGATAAATGTTCCACAGATACAGACTGAAAAGATTTGGGGGCAGATCTGAGTAGAAGAACAAGTGAATTCATTCACACCAATTCACAGGGAAAAGCAAAGGGCAGTGAAGTGACAAGGTATAACCTTGATGGAGCAGTCTGAATCCTGTGGCATGGTGAAACTAACAAGACAAAGCCCCATGCTAAGGAGAAACTTCTGGGAGTTGAATTTGAAATTAACAACTAAAGGAAATAGGGAATGAGAAGATTCAGATAAAAGTAGGAAAGCAGGGGGCCCACAGTGGCTCCGGCCGGATGTCGTGGCGCTTGCGAAGGCGAGGCCAAGAGTTCAAGGCTAACCTGAGCAACCTTACAAGCTCTCATTGATTGGCAAAAAAAAAAAAAAAAAAAGTAGGAAAGCAGCCTAGGAAATTACATAAACATGTTTGCTCAATTTGCCAAAACAACAGAAGAGGGATCTATAGAGATTTAAAAAATAAAACAACAACAACAACAAAAAAACACATATCTTTCAAAAACATCAACTTTTCCTAGGCCACTCAAACAACCTAAAAGCATAGGGAAATTAATTTCACATAATAAAAAAACAACAAAATAATTTTAAAGAATAAGAAGCAGAGTAACACCCCCAATGAGCAGTAAAAGTGCATTAAAGTGACTTGCTCATAGAACAGATGAATACAGTCACCTAGTATCTCAAATTGATCAAAAACTAATTTTAGAATGATAGATGCTATGAAAGGACAACACAGGTCAATTCAGAAATGAAATGATTTGAGGTAAAGAAGATTTGATGAGAGAAGATACACTCAGTAAATAAAATAAAAAGCCATTTCAGAAATGCAAATGAAATTAAAAGGAACATAATGGTAAAAATGAGTGATATTAGAAAAAAATATAAGATTTAAAGTATAGAAATTTAAAAAATAAAACACATAAAAATTTAGATATAAAATATGATATACAGGAGGTATACACACATATATAACTTCTCCCTTTTTTCTTTAGGATGGAGAGAAAGAGCTTCTGAAGAACAAAAAAGAAAACAACCCTATGAAACAGAGCAAAAATAAGAAAAATTTCTTAACATAAAAGATAACTTGATGCTACATACTCAAAGGACATTGCTAAAATCAACTGAGAAAGGCAAGAAGACATTATACTGTCAAACTTGTCAAACTACAAAATTTTAAAGAAAAAAGAAAAAAGCCTTTTGGGAATTAAGACATAAAGAGCAAGTCATTTATAAAAAAAAAGAATTTCAGATTGTCTTTATATTTTTCACAGGAATACTTGATACTAGAAGAAATTGAAATAACATATTTAAGATATTTAACAAAAAAAGAGCCATACATTTTTATATGTAGTCAAAATGAATTTTAAATCTATAGGCTTCCAATAATCTGACTTGAATCTGTAAAAATATTCTCACTATGACTTACTGAAAAATCAAACTTAAGGCAAACAAAAAAATGAAGACACTGACATAAGAAATGATAAGCGTTAAATATTTTTTACCTATTTACAGGAGTAAAATAGATAATTTATCAGTGCAATGCTCTATGCTCTGCAAATGTGTATATGCTAAATTTGTTAAAAGTGTAGAAAGAAGCAGGATCCTGTATGAGTATTAACTGGGATTCTAAGTCTTACTTCAGCTCAGATCCTGAGGTGACAGAGTATTGTGGAAAGAAGAGGTTACAAGCTCACTTAAATATACTAACTTACATTAGGAAACAATAAAAAAATAGGAAGACAGAGTGTTAAGATTATTATATTAATTTTTAGTCTGAAATTAAAATTTTGAAAAAATAAAATACTCCCTAAAAGACAAAATATATTAATTCCCCTGAAACAAGGAAACAAAACAATATGACATAACTGATCAAATATAATGATGTAAATTGGATTAACTCACTTAATAAAAATATCTGTAGAATGATGATTGACTAACAAAACTAATTCAACATTCTACTATTCATACAAGGCTCACTTAAATATATACAGAAGGTTAAAAATTAAAAAGATAAATATACAAGAGAACTTCAAACAAAGGGAAAGAAGTTCACAATATTAATCTCTGATTAAAACAGGAATCAGATAAAAAGTGAAATGTGATAGTTCACTTGACCTCTTTGTGGGACTTGAGAAGGAGTTGGCCAGTTTACTCAGCTGAAAGCTCTCAACCCCTTGCAGGAGGGGGAGCACACAGGTGAGCTGGTGAAGAGGCAGATAGAAAGGCTTCTGGGCAACTGGTGGGAGCAGAACTACATGTAGGCCTGTGGCAGCATCTAGGGGATGCCTGTGAATCCCAGAGCCCCAGGGGCATGTGTTAGAGTGTGCTTTTTTAGCTTTGCCATCAATGGATGGCTGAAGTGTTAAACAGCTCAGTGGAGAGTCAGTGTGAGAGCCTCTTGCAACCACACCTGGATCCTTGCCTGCTTCCAAGAAGAATCAGGTTGCACAAAGGAATCAAAGGGCGGTGAATGTGGAGGATTTTACTGAGCAGTGGAAGTTGCTCTCAGCTGGATGGGGAGCTGGAAATGGGATAGAGAGGGAAGGTGGTCTTCCCCTGCAGTTAGGTCATCCTGGCTGAACCCTTCTTTGAGGTTCCACCATTCAGCCGTCCCTCTGAAATCAAGCTACTTTTTTCTGATGTCTGGCTGCTGTTTCTCTTCTCTCCTTCTCTGTTGTTCTGCCACCCCACCAGTGAGCACTGGGGTTTTCATGGGTTACAGGATGGCAGACAGGGTGGGCCAGGGTGGTTCTGGAAAAGGAAGAAGCATTTTGGCAGGAAAACAGGTATGTATGTTCTCACTTTGGGCTGTGAGTCCAGGCTTGAGGATGTGGCCCTCATCAGGGATTGCTCTCCTTCTTCTACCCAGTATTTCCCTGACTTCTGTCTGTATCAAAATTTTTTAAAGAAAAACATAAAAGAACATGTTATAGTTCTAAAGTCTCCACTCACAATGAAAATTTATTTATTAATACTTAAATACTTAATAACAAACCATTAATTTTCTTAAAACAGAAAAGATAAACTATGCAATAAAAGAGAAACACATGAATGACAGAATAAACTTTTTTTTTTTTTGAGACAGAGTCTCACTCTTGTTGCCCAGGCTGGAGTGCAGTGGCACAATCTTGGCTCACTGCAACCTCTGCCTCCTGGGTTCAAGCAATTCTCCTGCCTCAGCTTCCCGAGTAGCTGGGACTACAGGCGCAAGCCACCACACCCAGCTAATTTTTTTGTAGAGACAGGGTTTCACCATGTTGGCCAGGATGGTCTCGATTTCTTGACCTGGTGATCCACCCGCCTTGGACTCCCAAAGTGCTGGGATTACAGGCTTGAGCCACTGCGCCCGGCCAGAATAAACTTTCTTAATCCAAGATTAAGCAAGTTGAACAAACATTAGTAAGCTTGTAGAAGATCTGAAAACATGATCAATGATGTTAGAGATAATTTATACTATATATAATTAATCTTAAAAGATATAACTAATCTTAAAAATAGATAATATAGCCTACTTTCAAATGCATATAGCACATTCATGAAAATTGACCATATTTTATAGCTATATATATCATGTTTATATAGCTAAGCTGTAATCACAATTCTCTTCCCTGGATGTTTTGGGTTAGTGCTCTTTTTGCCACAAGAAAGTGTTGTGAGAGGCATGTGGAATTGAAGCAGCAGCCATGTTCACACTTCGGTCAGTGTGGTTCATGCAGGTTGTCGGGGATCTGCTGGTGCAGTTTGTTGCAGAGCAGCTGGGTCATTAACTCGTGCGATTCACACTGAATATGCCTCCTCTTTCAGTATTGCCAAGTCCTGGACCAATTTGTCTACAGGTCTCTGGCAAAGTGTGTCACGTCTTCTGCATTTCACCTACATCATCAAATTTGGAGGACTGGAGACAATGAGAGACTGATGGAAACTCTAGAGAGAAACTGATGTGAGTTCTAATTAGTTCCCAAAATTCCAATATTCCTTCTTCCTTTTCAGACTTGAGGCCCACCACTAAACTGGGGACTCAGACTTTACATTGACTTCTTCACTGGCTCTCATAGTTACTTTAATTCTAATCCCTCTAACAAATTTCTTTACTCCTACTGGTTCTGTGAAAGATTTCATTTTTCAGAACTGGCTTTATCGATATTTCCCACCCCACATGTTCTTTCAGAACCTTGTTATTCCTGCATGAAAAGATAAATTCTATTTACCCTCTTCTAGCTACTTGAAACTGAAAGAACCTTTGTATTGCCTCAACTAATAAAATAGGACAGAAGTGAGAACTGAGACTTCTGAGTCCAGGACATAGAAAGTGATAGAGCTTCTGCTGACTCTTAGGATGCTTGATCTTGAATCTCAGCTACCAGGTTGTAAAGAAGTTCAGGACACATAGAGAGGCTCACATAAGAAGCAAGACCTTCATCCTTCAGTCCAAGCTAGGTTCACAGGCACATCCTGCAAAAATTTGCCAACCATGTTAGTGAATCGTCTTGAAAGTACATTCTTCAGTTTTCAGTTAAGCAATGCCAATTCATGCTGAATGGAACAGAGACCAGCTTTCTCCACTGAGACCTAATTACTTTCAGGTTTCATGAGAAAAATAAATGATTACCATTGTTTTAAGCCACTGAATTTTGGGATAGTTTGTTACCCAATAATAGATGACTAGGGCAGTCATTTGATATTGCTCTAATGAATCAGCCTACAGTTCTCTTTCTTCTGTTTTATGCCGTGTTTGGACAGTGATATGATTCCAGTATGCATCAGATATTCCTCTGCCCTCCAAAAAATAGATTAATAAAACAAAAACAAAAGTCTCAATAGTAAAAGAAGTTGTGAATTAGGTGGCAATGCATGTTAATTGTTTTGTACCTTTCTTCTCTTCCTCCTTCCTCAGTTTTAACATACCTAGGAGTCTGGGAGGGGAGTGATTGTTCTAGCCCTTTTCTGGAGTCAGTTTGCACGTGAAAATGTCAGCCAGCACTTGATTCTTCCAAAAGATATAGTGGTAATTTCTTAAGTAGACAAACTGTAGCTGTGAATATTTGCATCTCACCTAATTATTGGTCCAAGGGATTGCTATCATCTCTCTCATTAACAACTCTGTAGGAATTAGAAGCCGTTTGTAAGAACCAAATTTATTAACAAAGCTCTAACAATATATTTTAACTCAGATGATATATAGAAAAAGATTAGGAAATATTTCATGGTTAATGTGTCTGTCTCCTAGAGATACACAGACTATAATGCTAAATAAAAAATAGTTCAGTGATCAAAAGCATTATTTTACGTTATCATCTGTATTTAGTATTTGGCACTGCAGATAATATGCTTTGAGAATAAAGAAAAATATAGAACATGTTTGCAAAATATTTATTTCCAGTAAAACTTGGGGCATGTCCATAACTGATTGATTGATTCAATTATCTAAATTTTGGAAGTTGCAAGGAGAAAGGCTGGAACCTTTCTATAGTGATTTTTACTGAGTTTCCCATAACTTATTTAAGACACTTGAACTGTCTTAAAAGAAGCCCCTACTCACATATTAGTGAATATTAGTTTTAAAAAGCATTAAATTAACAACACTGTTTTCCAAACAAGGCATGTTATTTAAACTGTCTTCATTCCCTTATGCTGTCACTAGAAAAATTTAGCTTTTCCAAAACAGGATATGGCACTCACTGATATCTTGTTTAGAGAATTAGAAGGATAGTGAATACTTCATTCATCTCAACTCATAAGATTATTTAAATTATTTTTTTCCTTTTTCCCCTTGGTAAGGAATTAAAATTACCAAGAAGTCTTTCTGCTCAGGCCCTGAGAATGTGTCCTTTATTGTACTGTATTGAGTTGACTCTCTGTTAATTCAAACCAGGTCCTGGGCACGTTGCCTCAAATTGAAGGTTGTGGTTGGAAATTATACCATGGGTTTTTTTTTTTAAATGGTTCCACTGTATATTACATAACACATGAGAGATTTCTTTGGAGGCCAAGGACAAGCAGTAAATGATATAGTGCCACAAACTTCAGACTCTAACTACTCATTTGTCACTCTTGGTGTTTATACATGACAGGTAATTATAATATACATTTTTATAGGCCTTCTCTCTGGAAGGTAAAGGTTCACAATTGTCTCCCCTTATGGAAGTAATGAAAAGAAATTATTGGAGGAATGTTTTGTTTCAAAGTTTGCACTGGGTGGTAGGGGAGAGATTGGAAGTCAATTTAGATAGGACATGGACTGCCTCTTGAGAAGTTTATAGCCAAATAAAGAAGAAAGACCCACACTCATGGGTATACTCTGAGAGGTATTCTAATAGGTTTCACAATATGCTACTATGAAAGAATTAAAAAATTATGAATTAAGTAGAAAGAAATTCAGGAGGGCTTTCAGAGAAAAAGAAGAGTTATTCTATTTTAAGGAAATAAATACACACTAAATATAAAAAAGCATATTTTCTAAGGACATGCAGCTAAAATTAGGTTATTGCATATGGACACATAACTGTAAGGGAAACCTTCCTTATGTCCACTTTGTTTAAGTGAGTCTAATGATTTCCTTGATTTGTGTCTTGTAAATTAAAATGTCAGCATCACACTTAAAAAATACAAGGTCCTTTATTTATTTTAACAGTTTTGTAGGCTTCTCGTTTTATTGCCCAGTTCTTTGGTTTCCTGTACTTCAAACTTAATTCTGTCAAGTTTTTTTTTTCTCCACTTATGCAGCCGTACGATCTATCTTTAATTGACATATTTTATAGATGCAAGCATAAATCAGTTGTTGTATCTTCCTTTTCCAGACTTCTAAAAGTACTGTTTACCACAAGGAACACACTTTTATCATGTCAACAACTTCCATCTCTACATTGTCTTGTGTAAGAATAAACTGGAAGCTGATATAACCTCAATGATGGTAAAACAGGATATAGAATCTAGAAAACATTCCTTAAATGGACCAAACATCAATATTCTGAAACAAAAATGGAAATGAAACAAACAGAAAAAGTGAATTGGGTAATAAATGTACTAAAGAGCAATTTCTTTAATAGTTGTCAGAAGGTGGTAAAAGGTAAGTTGAAAAAGTTTATCTGTGAGTACAGGGACATTATTGTGAGGTGGCCTTCTTAATGGTTTTATGAATCTTTATTCAGAATCTTCATACACTGTGTTTGTGCATACTATGAAATCCTAGTGGTGGGAATATATTTTAGAATTTGGATCTAAGTTAAACAGAGGCAGAATGGATTTGACATATTCACATGATTGGCTTTGTCAGAAATGTGTCTGAAAACTTACCAGACCAGTTGCCTCAGTGTCATTCGCAATAATCCAGATGACAGAGTATATCAGTGAAATGTTTTCCCTAGAATGTAGGAGTATCATCAGCTGTGTCAATGCAGGCTATTTTTACTATAGTAAGTGAAAATGTTTATCTTCCACGTTGTAATGCAGAAAGGTAAACTGTATCATCATAATATAAATATCCGGTGGCCGTGAATTTTGAGACTATGAGAAGAAACAATAGAATATCAGATTCTAATATGGCTATTTATGAAAAAATAGAGGGGATAAATCAGAGTTGATCATTCAGTTATGCTAATGAGCAAGAGAAGTTTGGATAATAACATCATAGAGACAGCAAATTATAATATAAAGAATATTAGGGCCGGGCACAGTGGCTCATGCCTGTAATTCGAGCAATTTGGGAGGCCAAGGCAGGCGGATCACTTGAGGTCAGGAATTTGAGACGAACTTGACCAACATAATGAAAACCCATCTCTACTAAAAATTTAAAAGTTGACTGGGCAGGAATGATGGTGGGCACTTGAAATCCTAGCTCTTAAGGAGGCTGAGTCAGGAGAATTGCTTTAACCTGTGAGGTGGAGGTTACAGTGAGCTGAGATAGCACCTCTGCACTCCAGCCTGGGTGACAGAGTAAGACTGTGTCTCAAAAATAAACAAACAAACAACAACAAAAAAACAAAAAAAGAATATCAGGCCCCATGTTTTGAAAGAATTGGTCAAACAAGTGAGTTGCAATTGTGAATCACAATCAATTTTCTCCCTTCTCAGTTTAGTAATCTCAATCAGGTATACATTTACAATTTCCCTTTTATCTTGGACTGCAGCTTTAGACATCCATTATTACCTTCATGAATATCTCAGCATCACACTTCTGCGATATAGAAACTACTTTACTTGCCTAACTATTTTGTGATCCAGAGAATGCCATTGGCTTCCTCAAGATTGCATGGGAAAGAGGGAACGCAGATGACAAATAAGCATATAACAAGATGTTCAACATCATATGTCATTATAAAGTTGTAAATTATAACAGCAATGAGATACTGCAATACACATATTAGAATGACCAAAATTCAAAACACTGAACACACTAAACACTGGCTGGGATGGGTACCAACAAGAACTTTCATTCATTACTTGTGGGAATGTAAAATGGTCCAGTCATTTTGCAAGTAAGTTTTTCAATTTCTTAGAAAACTATGCATACTCTTAACATATGATCTAGAAATTACAATCCTTGATATTTACCCAGACGAGTTGAAAACCTTTGTCTATATAAAAACCTGCATACAAATGTTTACATTACTTTTATTGCCAAAACTTGGAGGCAACCAAAACTTGTTTAGTAAGCGAATGAATAAATAAGCTATGGTACATCCATAGAGTAAAATATTATTCAACAACGGAAATAGCAAAACTATAGAGACAATAAAAGCAACAGCAGTTGCCAGGAGTTTGTGGAGAAGGAGAAAGGGATGAATAGGTGAAGCACAGGCAATTTTTGAGAAATGAAAGAATGTACACTGTATTATACTGCAACGGTGCATATATTTCTTTACAAATGTGCCAAAACCCTTAGAATGTGTAATACAAAGGGTGAACTCTAATGTAAACTGTAAACTTTTGTTAATAATACGTCAGTATTGGCTCATCAGTTATACAAAATTCTGTCACTCTAATTCAAGATGTTAATAATGGAGAAAACTGAGGGAAGAGAATGTTATATGGACACCCTGTATTTTCTGCTCATTTTTCTGTAAAGTTTAAACTAAAAAAAAAAAAAAAGCCTATTCATTAAACCCTAACTAAAAGATTGCATTGGTGATTTCAGTTTGGATGAGAGCTACAAATAGTGTTCTTAAGCCCTACTACATTGCTACTTTTAATATATTACACTGCCTCCTTAAATACCATAATATTAACTTGCTTCTGATTAAATAATCCATATTGAGGAAAAATGAGTCAGAGTCATGTTCTAAAATTGAATTGTAGACCAAGTTATTGTGTTAGGGTGTAATCCAGGGAAATAGATCAATAGAAGATATATACATATGTTATATAGGATATATACGTGTATTTATATATATATATACACATATATATCCTATATAATATACATATCCTTATATATATTTTATATCTCCTTATATATATTTTATATATATATATATGTCCTTATATATTTTTATATATATATATCCTTATATATATATATCCTATATATAAGGACATATATATATATATATATACATGTGTGTCCTATATAATATGGAAAAGAGGGAATTTATTCTAGGAACTGACTCATGTGATTATGCTGTCTGAAAAGTTCTATGATATGCCAATATGCCATCTGCAAGCTGGGAAATCAGGGAAGCTGGTGGAGTAAGAGTTCAAAGACCTATCAATGGAGATGATGGTGTAACTCTCGGTCAGAGGCTGAAGGCCTGAAAACCTGAGGGGCTGCTGATGCATGTTCTGGAGTCCAGAGTTTAAGAACCTGGAGTTCTGATGTACGAGGGCAGGAAAATATGGAGATCTCAGTTCCAGAAAAGTGAGAGATTCTTCTTTCCTCTACCTGTTCTGTTCCTTCCCTCAACCAATTATATGGTGCTTGCCCACATTGGTGAGGGTAGGTGCTAATCTCTTCTGGAAACACCCTCATAGACACACCCAGAAATAATGGTTTACCAGCTAGCTGGCTCTCACTTAACCCAGTCAAGATGACTTTAAAAATTAAGTATCACAGTTATTAATATGATGTAATGGATATGACAATAATCCTTGTACTTAAAAATATAGGTTTCATTAATGAAAATGGCCACTTCTGAACCCCCTAAACTCTTGTGTCATAACTTGGGGTAGGCATTTTTTCATATGCTATCTAATTTCATACTTAGTAACCTGTAAGTTGGTTATTACAAACATATAGATGAGATTAAACATAGATTATCTTATTGCACACATATAGATTATATTATTACACACATGTAGATTAATCTCAGAAAGATTAAATAACTTGCCCAAGCTCACACAGCTAGAGAGTGCTGGTAGCTATTATTTCAACCAAGTGTATGCTTCTTCATCATGACACCACTGACTTTCTAGCTTTTTCCAAATACTTCATATGATGAGTGAGAATCCTTTGTTATCTCAAAAATAAGTAACTAAAAGACGGGAAAATTATTACTAAAGTTAAGAGCACAAACACACCTCCTCTTTTTCTAAAATTGCATGAATAAATGTATGTAGCAGTAGTAAAGACCAACTCAGTACAGACAATCTGTTTAAATGAGAAGCTGAGTTCACAGGTGGTGGGGTTACATTTTTTTCTGCCTCTGTATCTTGAACCCATGAATTGCTCTTGCTGCTGCTGAAAACTGAGTACTCATTCACTTAAATTCATATGGTTATATTGTTATCTTCTTGAGAAATCCATGCCTCCTAACTTCTCATTTCAAGAGCTTGGAAATGCACACAACCCCATACATCTCAAAGTAAAAACAAAAACAAAAAAATCCTCTTGGTATTATCAGTTTATTACTTTTTGAAAAAAGCCAACAAAGCAAAAAACAAAATAAACAAAAAATAATAAAAATAGTATAATAGTATAAACAGTAATTTGTGCTTGTAGAAATTTTCCTGCAAACTATTCCTAATAACAGCGATAGTGAAAACATTTCCTATGTGGTTTGGGCACATAGCCAGAAGCAGCTCGCTGTAAGCACAGCCTATATTAAGGTTTTCTCTCTAAATTCCATACAATTTTTCCATCTTCATTCTATATTCAAGTGGATTTGTCTATTTAAAAATTATTCTCTTTTTAAATAATGTTTATCTAAAAAAATCCTTGATGCTGGAAGATGTAACCATTTATTCTGGCACCAATTACCTTTATCACTTTTTTGGCATGCTTTTACTTCTGTTAATACAAAATTCACTCTAGATTCCAATTGGTCTATTCTTTGGATGTTAGTTACTTGAAATTTGTAATATGTAATCAATGTCACTCATTCTAATTAAATTAATTGAATAATCTAAAATGTTGTTTGAATCACTTTAAGTATATCATTTTTTTCTCTAGTTAATAAATTGGTAGGTAAACATGGTAGTTTACGTAAATGACACTAGATGATGACTAAAATTGTAAATGTGTTGGAGTGTAAACAGAGTAAGTATTCCTATTAAATATATAGGTGTCCCAAAACACAGATGACAATCACTTTGATTTCCTATGGTATATTGTGAAACTATCAGCGAAAGGTCTTGAAACTCTCTGATTTCTGTTTCTTTTTTCTCTTCTTTTTTATTTTATGAGATGGAGTTTAGCTCTGTCACCCAGGCTGGGGTGCAGTGGCATGATCTCGGCTCACTGCAACTTCCTTCTCCCAGGTTCAAGCCATTCTCCTGCCTCAGCCTCCCAAGTAGCTGGGATTACAAGCAGCTGCTACCATGCCCAGCTAAGTTTTGTATTTTTAGTAGAGATTGGGTTTCACCACATTGGCAAGGCTAGTCTTGAACTCCTGATCTCATGATCCACCCCACGTTGGTCTTCCAAAGTGTTGGGATTACAGGCGTGAGCCTCTCTGGCCTCTCTGATTTCATTTTATTCTCTGGTTGCCTTCAATCCTGCTATATTAACTTCTAAGATGAACTATATACATAGCTTAATGAACATGTTTCAAGTTCATTATGTCTTCATATGCAGTAGCAAGGGACAATCAACAATAGCTTGTTCCCAAGGATAGAAAAGCTGGAAATGACTTCAATGGTGTACTAAGGGTGCCTGGTGGTGAACATTTTTGAGGCTGTCCTTTTAGAAATAGTCGGATTGGCTTATTTCATAATTTCTGAGTTCATTAGATACAATCATGAGATAAAGCATATTTTGCTGCTCAGCAGTCTAGCTTTACAAAATCAAGCTAACTTCTTCCTACATCCTTGAACAAATGGATGATCATGGCTTATGAACTGAAATTCAGTAATCCGTGTGGTGGTGATGACATTTCCAACAAAAGCTCATGATTTTTGAAAGGTAAGTCACATTTTAAAAATAAAAGCTAAAAGTAAATTATTTATAAGATACTTTTAACACAGATGGATGAAAAATAAAAATGGATTCCAAAAATTTCAAATTTGGGTTTTATCTTCTATGCATTAAATTTCAAATGTGTTTTTATTTAGATAGAGGATAAGCAAATCTGTTTTCATATGTTCATATTAAATTTATTGTATGATTTATTATCTATGACAAAAACTCAAGTTTTGATAAAGCATATACCTAAGGAAAGGAATTTTCTGTGTTTTTTTTTTTTGCACAGAGGATTGAGTGCTTCAGAAGCTTTTGTTGAATAATATCAAGAGTAATAAATAGTCTTCTGTTCCTATTTATAATTCTAACTTGGAAATACAGATTATTTTGTCTTTGGGTGCTTTACTCTGGCTCTGGACTACCTTTTAATATTTTCTTGGATAAACCAATTGTAACTAAAATTTCTGTACTGATTGTGACATGTGTTCTAGTCCCAGGGAAGACACCAGATTCACGAGTGCTAGCAATGGGTGCAGAAGGCTATGAGACTCAGAGCCCATAATTTGTCTCCCTTCTAGTTGCAGACTGTGCTTGATTTGTCTACTGCCTGCTGATATGCCATGTTAAAATCAATCATGTCTGGTATATTGCTTCATCCTAAAAGGATTTCATAGACTGATGAGCTAACAACTTTCACATAAGGATACTGACAAACTTATTGTTCAGTGACAGACTTTCTCTACCCTTTCTTCTCCTAAAATGTGCATTACTGTTCTTTCTAGAGATATGTTTTCTATCGAATCCCCTTGATAATGAGACATTGGGGATTGTGGGGGGCTAATTGATTTCATAATGCTGAAAATATTTTTCACTTTACTTAAGTATTTATCATTAATTTAATTTTACCACTACAGTGTAATGTTTCTTGTCTGAAAAATCTTGTGATTGATTGATTCTATGACAGGTCAAACAACACCCAAAGTCCAGTATTAAAATATATATATATATATATATATATATATATATATATATATATATTTAATTTATATATATATATTTATATAAATTAAATTTATATAAATTAAATTTATATAAATTAAATTTATATATATATATATATATATATATATATATATATATATATATATATATATCAGTGGCCCTACATTTGCATAAGAGCTCAGGAAATAATATCCAGAGAACTATACATAAGAGAAAGAAACTTCTGAGACAAACACATAAATTTCTTGGTTAAGTGTCTTGAGTTACCAATATAAGAGAAGACATAGGTCTCAAGTGATAGCTTTGCTAGAGATAAAAAAAAAGGCTGTTTATTATTCGCATCACATCTATTTCTCTACAAAAGAAAAATGCTTTTCTATAAAATTCCTTTTTAAGGCAAAATCTCAATTTACAAAGAACTAAAGCTATACTTCAGCTTTGCCATAATCAAAGAGATAATTATAGCTAAACTAGCCCATGATTTACCACACATACTTATTTCTACTTCCAGGGTTTTAAAATGAAATTTTTTTTTCTAATTCAGCTACTAAAATGCTAACTTTTCACAAACTCTAGGACCAACTAACATTTCAAAAGGCATAATTTACTTCTAATAAACAATAATGCATGAATGCATGTCTTATATCACCTTAATTATTACCAATATGGCTGGAGTCTCCTTTAACCATTAATTCCTAGAACCAGTTACCTCCTATCCATAACACATTTTAAATTAAAAATATAGTAATAACCTAGAAGGCAAAGCAGTAAGGTAGAGAAAAACTACCTCTGTGGATCAGGTAAACGTGAATGTAAAGTGTTGATTTTATATTGCTAGCCGTACACTGTAGGGCAAATTTCTTAGCTTTTCTGACTTTTTCTGACTATCAATATCCTTAAATGTAAAATGCTATGTGTTATATATTTGTAGATATAATTTGCATAGTGTGACTATTAGGTATTAGGTCTAAATAAATGTAATTTGTAGGAAAACTACAGATGCAAAAGTATTGGAAAAGCAAAGACATCAAGAAAAACCCCCAATTATGACCTGAAGTCAAACAAACACAAGCTTAGTAAAGTTATTTGGCCATTCTCCACCAAGAAACTGAAAATGAGTTTTCCTGATGTCATACCCCAAAATAAATTCTAGAAGAGGAATATCACATTCCTCCAAGACACTTGAGTGTTCACTCCAACAAAGAAGTCTGGAGCAAAAGGCAGGAGCAGTGTGAAAAACAAAACAAAGCAAAACAAAACCTTACTTCCGATTTTCAAAATGTACATTTTGGATTCTTAACAAAATAGGACTTCTGGTCCTAATTTTTATCATGCCAGTAAAAAGAAATCAAAATTCAAAACTACACATATTTAATAAGCTTAAGTCAATCCTATGCTGACAATTTAATTCTCAAAATGCTTTTGCTAAGGAGAAGTAGATAATATAAACAACTTGTTTTGTGAAACAGATAATATAAACAAATGATGTTAAAGAAACCGCATATACTTCCTCGAATGTAAGGTGTTCAAGTGTCCTAATCCATGACTGTTCTTATGGGCCAGGTTTGTATACTATTTAATAAGAGCGCTATCTGAAAGTTAATCTTTGTTATAGTCCCCAACATGGGAATATTCCTTCCACATTTGTAATATTACAACATGTAACCTGGTCAACCAGTTGCTTCAACTTTGAAGTTTCCATGCTTGCAAATTTAAAGAATGCAAGCTTTAGAAATATTAGCATACAGAGAGGAGGGATGGAAGGAGAGAAGAAACATTCAAATTTCTGTAAAAGATCATTAATGGAAATGAAAGGACTTAGGTGAAGAGTCCTTTATTGATTTGCAAACATAATGTGATAGCTTTTGTAAAACTAGGTTGAAACATAGGCAAAATTTCAATTCTGAAGGAAGAAAGATTGGCATAGCTATGAGATGAATAAATGTTTTAAAGGGAAGACAGAATAAGCTGGCTATGGGATGAATAAAATTTGGCTCACTTGAAATGAGAGAATTGGTAAATTTCTAACAAAACAAAACAATAAAAAAGTAACAACAAATAACCTAGTAGAAAGTGCTTGGAATGGAAAGCAAACACTTTTCATGACTCTGATTTTATGTATATTTCATAGTATACAATTTAATTTTAAATTTTAAACTCATTAATTTAATTTTAAATTGTATACTCAAGTATCAAATAATTATATCCCCATTTTTCTTCAGTCCATTTAAGTTTGACACTTAGCATTTAAAGATAGATATCCTATGAAAATCTTACATAATCATTGGTGGGAAAGCTTCAAAATGCTTGTCAGCTTAATTTGAACAAATACTGCAATATGCTTTATGAAATTTTACCCAAAGAATTACAAAACTCGGGCTGGGCATGGTGGCTCAATCCTGTTATCCCAGCACTTTGGGAAGCTGAGCCAGGGAGATCACCTAGGTCAGGAGTTCGAGACCAGTCTGGCCAATATGGTGAAACCCCGTCTCTACTGAAAATACAAAAATTGCCTGAGTGTGGTGGTGTGCGCCTGTAGTTCCAGCTACTCAGGAGGCTGAGGCAGGTGAAGCATTTGAACTCGGGAGGTGGAGGTTGCAGTGAGCCGAGATCTCACCACAGCACTCCATACTGGGTGACAGAGCAAGACCCCGTCTCCCACAAAGAAAAAAAAAAAAAAAAATACCAAACTTTCATATTTACACTATAGAACTTAAAATCTAATTGGGAAATTAAGCTTATTTTTTTACTTCTTTGACTGACAAACTGTAGGAGTTGAGTAAAATAGGTTTTTTCAATGTTATGCTAATGTATTTTTGAGTTTATTTTAAATAAAAAATTTATAAGTATAAAAAATAGTATTTGTTTAAAGGGAACCAGGAAGGTTTAAAAAAGCTATAGGACTATTAATACTAATAAACAGGTATTTTAAGATTTAACTCAACATGATGCCATTCTCTAATTTGATCAGTGCTATGTTTCCTTTGAATAAGGAAAAAAAAAAAACGATAGGATACTTTATCTGGACCTTTTCCACATGTCCGAAGTATTTGAAAAAGCTGTTTTTTTCTTCATTAACTGCATTTTAATTAATATATAAAAGTCATAGTATTTTAAAAACTATTGTGTGAAACCAACAAGGTTTGCAATGACTGTATTGACTGCTGAGATACATGGGACACTGACCCATGTCGGAACCCCTAAGGAACATACTAAAATCTCTCCAAGTCATCAAACATGGCATCTAGGCCATTAGGAGATACACATATATTTTAAAGTTTTGTTCGTATTTTCAGGAAAGATTCTGAGCAGCAAAATGTTTTGGGTAAAGTGTGAGCCAAAGTATTGATGTGTTAGTTGGAAGTGCTAATAGAAACTTTCTTTGGTTCCTTGTTCCCCTCTCAGCTTAGATTTTACTTTCAGTCATTGTTATTTATTTCTTATTTATTTATTTTGGAAGAGAGAGCAATTCTATGCACTGCCTTGGAAGCCAGAAGGAACAGCTGGTATTTTCTATTCTTGCAAGGGGTGCCAAGGATAGAAATACGTGGGTAACTGGTGGTGTAAAAGACTTTGAAATCTGTCTCAGCAGCTGTCACTGCAATGGGCATAGTACAAATATGCAAAATGTTGCTCTTCACTGCCAAAGCTTTCGGTACTTTTGGCAACATGTTCCCACAATTCTGAATGTTGCATGGTTGCCTTCAAGATACCCAGGCTGTGTGGGTCAATGTGTAGAAAGATATTGGATCTTTCCTTCCATGGAATATTTGCCAAAGGAAAACAAGGGGAAGGTGTTGCGACCTCTGTTTCACTGACTTCATATATGCCCATTAATTTGATTTTTTTCTTATGGTCAGCTATATTCTAAAAAATCTATTGGTGATTTTGAGAGTTCAGTGATTCTTTAGAAAATATGATTTGAAGGGAAGTTGAATCCATAGGTACAAGATTTACCAGATGGCTCAGTTGTTTACAAGAAATTTCATGTGGACTGTTACTGTTTTTTATTTATCTGTAAAAAAACTTCAGAAATAAATGCCAGAACTTTAAAAAGACCTCAAATGGAAGAATACGAATGACTTCATCAATCAACTTACCAAGAAGTCTACATTTCTACATTTTTAAATGCTGTTTTCTTTTTAAAGTATATTTACAATGTTTGTAATATAATTCTATAGATTATTAGTATATGATTTGGCAAGCATTATTTTAAAAAGGTAGATAATATTGATTCTATTTTATAAACAAAATATTAAACCTGAATAGATGAGGAGAATTAGTTTCCCAAAGTGATAATTGCTTTAAACAAATACTTTAAATTATCTAACACTTTGTGAAAGATAACATTAATTGGTCAAATATAGCTGGAACGTTTATAACAAGTATGTGGGCTTTAAGCTAAATGAACAGTTAGTAGAAGCCTTCTTGAAGGATCAATTCTCTAATGGGCTTTCCCACACTTTTCTCAATCTATTCTTGCTGAATAGATTGGAAGACTGAATAATATGTTGTAATAAACATTTATTATGCCTTTAAACTTGAATAGGCCATATTTTTATAAGTGCATTATGTAATGTGTTGAGAGTAATTTATATTAAATGAAAATGATAGTACCTCACCTTTCAGCAGCACACCATTTAGGAAAATATGAATGAGGGAATTATTAAAAAGGGCTTAAATTACAGTATATAATGAGAGCCCCAGAGTAAATAGAGCCCATGTATATGTTTTATACAGCTCTGTATTTTTTAAGAATATTCTTGTTAACACCGATACACTATAGGTTATTTAAGAAATCTCTAAATATATAATTTCTGTTTGTTTTACTGTATTTTTAAGTCAATTTATGGTAAAATTTTAAATTTAATTTTTCTGGATCAATTGAACTGGTACTTAGTGATATAATGAATTATGGGGAGCATGTAGTCAACTGAACTTTATAGAATCTCCTATGGAGACTTTTCATACAGATAAATTATTTTTCTAAAGTCATTGTATATGAACATTACAGATATTACTGCTATTTCCTGTAAGAAGATAGGGAAATTTCTTTGCCATTTAATCTAAAATTGTTTTAGCAGATTCTATCTATGTATATCTTTACAGCATTAGAAACCTTAGGAAAGTACATACATACTTACCTGGCAGGAGACATACACTATTGGTGAGATCTACCCATAGATTTTAATGGCATTCATGTTTTGTATGTTAAGTATATGGTAGGTTAAAAATATTATTTTCTATATCCTTGACATGCCATAAATAATTCATAAAATTATTTTTATAATTTTTTAGTCACTCATTTGATTTGACTACATTCATGGTAAAGAAAACAAAAAAGTTAGACTAGATCATGAGCAAGTATAATGGACAATTATATTCAGCATAAATAATCTGTATCTCAACTTTTTATAAAATTAATGCTTCTATTAAGTATATATTCTTCTAACTTTTCACAGAGTATTTTCTTCTTTATTGTGTCTTTCTCTAGATAATTTTCATTTGATAAAAACTCAGATTTAAAAAGTGTGTCCTTAAAGTTTCTAGCTTACCATAATATATACATTGAGTTAATCAATATATTTGTTTTCCTTATATCAACCACAAGATTAACCTTCTACATTTAAATTTATTTGCAAAATATATACATAAATTAATAAGTACAAAGGTTAAATTATACCAGAAATACAGGCATCCAAAAGGTTTTATGATATTTGACAACAAAAACATCTGTATTAAGCATGGACCAAAGATTAAATTATTGCTATTCTAAAATATATAATTCCTAAATCTTGAAAGATAGAGATTATTTTCACATTTGTGACCTATATGATATAGTGACTATTAACCAGCTTTTTGTGTTGTATCCTTAATAATGTATATTATTTAGTTATTATTGAATATTATCTATAATTAAAAATAAAAGCAGAAAAATTAATTTAGTATGAAATACATAATAATGTTGTATAATATCATAACAATTTTATTAATATTTGATTTCTTTGTTATACCCTACAATAGGAAAAAAATGAAATCAAGGGTAGGAACTACCCATTTAAAGATGGCAATTCTGGAGCCAGGAGATCGGGCTTGGCTGGTCCCACTCCCACAAAAAAAACAGCAATTAGAAACACTGACAGTTGAGAGTTTCACAGCAAGCACAGCTGAACCCGGGAAGGTCCAGCTCTGTGGCGGGGAGAGGGGGGTGGGGGGGCAGAGGTGTCTGCTGAAGGGAAACAAAGAAACAGAAATACCATCATCACCAACAAACCGGACATCCACTCAGAGACCCAATCTGAAAGTCAGCAATTAGAAAGACGACAGGTGGATAAATCTACAAAGATGGGAAGAAACCAGCACAA
Organism: Saguinus oedipus; assembly: GCA_031835075.1. Lineage (NCBI taxonomy): Eukaryota > Metazoa > Chordata > Mammalia > Primates > Cebidae > Saguinus > Saguinus oedipus. The sequence goes on from CM063170.1 coordinate 147,950,260, forward strand.
AAAGGCTGAAAACATCCGAAATCAGAAAGCCTCTCCTCCTTCAGGGGATCGTAGCTCCTCATCAGCAAGGGAACAAGGCCTGATGGAGAATGAGTGTGATGAATTGTCAGAATTAGGCTTCAGATGGTGGATAATAAGAAACTTCTGTGAGCTAAAAGAATATGTTCTAACCCAACGCAAAGAAACTAAGAACATTGAAAAAAGGTTTGACAAAATGCTAATGAGAATAGACAATTTAGAGAGGAATATAAGTGAATTAATGGAGCTGAAAAACACAACACGAGAACTTTGTGAAGTATACACAAGTTTTAACAGTCGAATTGATCAAGCAGAAGAAAGGATATCAGAGGTCGAAGACCAACTCAATGAAATAAAATAGAAGACAAGATTAGAGAAAAAAAGCTAAAAAGGAATGAGCAAAGTCTCCAAGATATATGGGACTATGTGAAAAGACATAATCTACATTTGATAGGTGTACCTGAATGTGACAAAGCTGTAAAATACTCTTCAAGATATTATTCAGGAAAACATTCCCAATCTAGCAAGGCAGGACAATATTCAACTCTAGGTAATACAGAGAACACCACAAAGATATCCCTCAAGAAGAGCAACCCCAAGGCACATAATCATCAGATTCACCAGGGTTGAAATGAAGGAGAAAATGCTAAGGGCAGCCAGAGAGAAATGTCAGGTTACCCACAAAGGGAAGCCTATCAGACTCACAGCAGATCTCTCAGCAGAAACCCTACAAGCCAGAAGAGAGTGGGGGTCAATATGCAATATCCTTAAAGAAAAGAACTTTCAACGCAGAATTTCATATCCAGCCAAACTAAGCTTCACAAGTGAAGGAAAAATAAAATCTTTTGTGAACAAGCAAGTACTTAGAGATTTCATCACCACCAAGACTGCTTTATAAGAGCTTCTGAAAGAAGCACTACACATAGAAAGGAATAACCAGTATCAGCCTTTCCAAAAATATACTAAAAAGTAAAGAGCATCAACATAATGAAGAATTTACATCAACGAATGGGCAAAACAGCCAGCTATCATCAAATGGCAGTATTAAACTCATATATATTATTATTAATCCTAAATGTAAATGGACTAAATGCCCAAATCAAAAAACACAGACAGGCAAATTGAATAAAAAGCCAAAACCCATGGGTATGCTGCATCCAGACCCATCTCACGTGCAAGGATACACAAAGACTCAAAACAAAGGGATGGAGGAAGATTTACCAACCAAATGGAGAGCAAAAATAAATAAATAAATAAAAAGCAGGAGTTGCAATTCTTGCCTCTGGTAAAATAGACTTTAAAGCAACAAAGATCATAAGAGGCAAAGAAGGACGTTACATAATGGTAAAAGGATTAATGCAACAAGAAGAGCTAATGATCCTAAATATATACACACCCAATACAGGAGCCCCCAGTTACATAAGACAAGTTCTTAATGACTTATAAATAGACTTGGACTCCCACACAATAATAGTGGGAGACTTTAACATCACATTCTCAATATTAGACAGATCAACGAGACAGAAAATTAACAAGTATATCCAGGACTTAAACTCAGACCCGGAACAAGTAAACTTAATAAACATTTATAGAACTCTCCACCCCAAATACATAAAACATACATTCTTACCAGTACCACATCACACCTACTCTAAAAGTGACTACGCAATTGAAAGTAAATCACTGCTCAGTAATTGCATAGCATTTCACAGGTTTAAATGAAATATTGATTGGCTGCTTTTTTGTTATTTTCCTCCCTTATTCCTTCCTGTCTCCATTGTTGAGCACAATTGTTAAAAAAAAAAAAAAAAAAAGGAAGAAAAATAAACATGGTAATTCTTAAATTTATTTTCTCCTCTTTGGAATAAGCTAGATTAAAAAAGAGTACTTTCTTATTTCAAAAAATAATTTGTAAATAGTGTCAATGTCACTTTCAGGGTCAATTATGACCTGGTATGAGTCCACACTAGCATATACTCAATTCTGCATTGTTACAGGGAAGATACACTAACATAAAGGAGGATGTGACACCCTGTAATAAGGCATTTTCCACCAAGTGGTCATTTGATTGTTTGGCTTTTATCAATTTTTCTATGTCCTGACTTAGTATACATTTTAAAAACTAAACACTTTTCTCAAGAAATTAAAAGTCTTATGACATTATCAAAAGGAGCGTATTTTTAGAAACACTTGCATAACAAATTTAACAGGAATTTTCAAATAACTGCTTTATTATCCACAGGATATAAAGCAAACATTTGGCTGCTTTACACCAAGAAAAATGAAGTGTTACTTTTATTGATCAAAGCTCATATTAATACACATATGTAAAATAATACAGACTATGTAATCAATTCATTTTATTTGAATACAAATGTCAGAAATCATGATCCAAAATTTAGACTAAGATTTGAACAAGTTCATAGAAGTTGGTTTATTACAGGGCTATTAGGGCAAACATAAGAACAGTAGATATTGGTACTTTATCACTGTTAGAAATCAGAAATAATTTAAAAAATACTTAAAAATTGTGAAAAGAGGGCAGAGGATGCAATGGCTCATGCTTGTAATCCTGAGGTGGGTGGGTCACTTGAGGTCAGGAGTTCAAGACCAGCCTGGCCAACATGGCAAAACCCTGTCTCTACTAACAATACAAAAAATAGCGGGGCGTGGTGTCATGTACCTGTAATCCCAATTACTTGGGAGGTCGAGGTCAAAGAATCACTTGAACTCAGGAGGTAGTTGTTGCAGTCAGTCAAGATTGCACCACTGCACTTCAGCCTGGGCAAGAGAGCAAGACTCCATCTCAAAAAAAATTGTGAAAAGATAAATATGTATATATTCTGTGAAAAGATATATATGTATAAAAGATACATAAAAGATGTATTTTACATAGCTGATGTCTTGTAGGTTCAGTAATCTGTAAGCAGATGTTGAAAGTTTGGGGAGTAAGATGCTCAACAGAGCTTAACAATTGTGACCAGAAAGAAAGGAAGCAGGATGGACAAAAGTGGTTGTTGAGGCCTGCAAAATTTTGGCCACCCCAGTGGGAGTTCTGGAGTGGGTGTTGTGTCTTACTATCATGTTGGTCATGCTTTCATTCCAATGCCACCATACCCAGTCACCCTGGATGGAACTGACCTCCAGCCAGCTGAATCTCTGCAGTGAAGGCAAATCTCAAACAATGAACAGAAAGCCCTTTCAATCAATTTTGTCATATATTTTTGATGCAAGAGTACTACAGTGATCTATGCCAAGCTCCTCTGATTTTAAAAAAAAGTATATAAATAAGTAATAAAAATATCTAAGGGCTATTAAGGCATTATTTCAGGGTTAATTGCCAACATCGTTCTTTTTCTTTTTAAAAAATAATACACCAAAAAAACAAACAAGCCCATTCAAAACTGGGCAAAGGATATAAACAGACACTTTACAAAAGAAGACATACATGAGGCCAACAAACACATGAAAAAATGCTCATCATCATTGGTCATTAGAGAGATGCAAATCAAAACCAAATTGAGATACCATCTCACGCCAGTTAGAATGGCGATCATTAAAAAAACGGGAGACAGCAGATGCTGGAGAGGATGTGGAGAAATAGGAACACTCTTACACTGTTGGTGGGAGTGTAAATTAGTTCAACCATTGTGGAAGACAGTGTGGCAATTCCTCAAGGACCTAGAAATAGAAATTCCATTTGACTCAGTAATCCCATTACTGGGTATATATCCAAAAGACTATAAATCATTCTACTATAAGGACATGTGCACACGAATGTTCATTGCAGCACTGTTTACAATAGCAAAGACCTGCAACCAACCCAAATGCCCATCGATGATAGACTGGACTGGGAAAATGTGGCACATATACACCATGGAATATTATGCAGCAATCAAAAATGATGAGTTTGTGTCCTTTGTAAGGACATGGATGAATTTGGAGAACATCATTCTCAGCAAACTGACACAAGAACAGAAAAAGAAATACCGCATATTCTCACTCATAGGCGGGTGAGAAAAATGAGAACACATGGACACAGAGAGGGGGTCTACTACACACTGGGGTCTATTGGGGGGAAAGGGGAGGGACAGTGGGGGGCTGGGGAGGGATAGCCTGGGGATAAATGCCAAGTGCGGGTGAAGGGGAGGAAGGCAGCAAAGCACACTGACATGTGTGTACCTATGCAACTATCTTGCACGTTCTGCACATGTACCCCAAAACCTAAAATGCAATAAAAATTTAAAAAATTAAAAAAAAAAGAAAATAATACACCAAGTACTGTTCACATCTTTCGATATTCTTTTTAAAAATAGAATCTGTTTTCCAGGGCAGTTTTAAGTTCACAGCAAAATTACATAGCTAGTACTGAGAGTTCCCCTATACTCCCTAGCCGTCTCTGCCCAGCCCTCCCTTCTATCAGCATTTCACACCACAGTGGTACATTTGTTGTAATCAATGAACCTATAATAATATACCATTATCACCCAAAGTCCATAGTCTACATTAGGAATCACTCTTGGTGTTGTACATTCTATGGATGTTGACAAACATATAATGACATGTACCCACCAGTACAGTATTAATAGAATAATCTCACCACCCTAAAAGTTCTCAGTGCTTTTTCTGTTCATCCCTACTAACCCACAAACTCCTGGCAACCACTGATCTTTTCACTGTCTCCATAGTTTTGCTTTTTCCAGAATGTCATATAGTTAGAACCATACAATATGTTTTTATAGAAGCTTTTTTAGATTGGCTTCTTTCCTTTAGTTATATGCACTTAAGATTACTCCATGTCTTTTCATGGTTTGATAGCTCATTTCTCTTTAGCACTGAATAATATTCCATTGCCTGGATGTACCATAGTTTATATCTTATCACCTACTGAGGATATCTTGGTTGCTTCCGAGTTTTGGCAATTATGAATAAAGCTGCTGCAAACATCTGTTTTTCATCTCCTATGTGGATGTAAGTTTTAGCTCACCGTGTAAATACAAGAGAGCATGATTGCTGGATTGTATGGTAAGAGTATGTTCAGTATTTTTTACAAACAGCCAAACTGTTTTTTAAAGTGGTTGTTTTAATTTATGTATCCACCAGCAATGAATAAAAATTTTTGTTGGTGACATCCTCACCAGTAGTGATGTCAATATTTTGAATTCTGGCCATTCTAATAGGTGTCAAGTAGATATCAGTTGTTTTTGATATTTAATTCCCTAATGATGTGTTATGTTGAGCAAATTATACCTTCTTTATAGAATGTTTGTTCAGGTCTTTTGCCCATTTTAAAATCAGGCTGTTTGTCTTCTTATTGTTGAATTTTAAGTGTCTTTTGATTACTTTGGATACTTTAGCAGATTTGGTTTTTGCAAATAATTTATCCTGATCTGTGGCTTGTTTTGTGGTTTTATGACAATCTTGAATTTTAATAAAGTATAGCTTATCAATTATTTCTTTTATGAATTGTGCCTTAGTGATGGATTTAAAAAGTCATTGTCACACTAAAGGTCATCTAGATTTTCCCTTATGCTATCTTCTGGGAGTATTATAGTTTTGCAGAAGGTCCAGCATATTCAACACAATATTGAAGGAGAAGAACAATGTCAAAGAACTGGAGACCACTAGAATTCAAGACTTCCTATAAAGCTACATTAATCAAGACAGTGTTGTATTTGCAAAGAACAGACAAATATAATAGATCAGGATAAAGAAGATAGAGAGCCCAGAAATAGATCTACATACATATAGTCACCCGGTCTTTTATTTGTTTATTTTTTGATTCAGAGTCTTGCTTTGTTCCCCAGGCTGGAGATTCAATCACAGCTCACTGCTGCAAACTCCTGGGCTAAAGCAAGTAGCTAGGACTATAGGCATGCACCGCCATGCCCAGATAATTTGTAACTTTTTTTTTTTATTTGTAGAGACAAAGTTTCACTATGTTGCCCAGGCTGATCTCAAACTCCTGATCTCAGGCGATCCTCTGGCCTCAGCCTCCCAAAGTGCTGGGGTAACAGGTGTGAGCCACTGCACCCATCAGATGATCTTTGACAATGGAGCAAAGGCAATACAATGGGGAAAAGATAATCTTTTCAACAAAAGATACTGAAACAACTGGACATTCACATGAAAAAATAAATAAATAAATGCAGACACAGACCTTATACCCTTCACAGAAATATAACTTGGAATGGACCATATACCTAAATTAAAATGCAATTAACATAAAGATAATATTAATTTCTTTAAACATGCCTGGCAGGTTTTTCTGCCTCTTTGGCTCCCCTTTCCCAATTTTGAAAATATTTACTATAAAATTTAAAATATCTTGTTCTTAAATATTCGATAGAACTCTCAGAAACATTATTTGAGTTTGTCTTTCATTTTGGAAAATATTTTAAAAATTCTTTGACTTCTTTACTGCTTACACTTCATCGGCCTTTCCCATATCCCCTTTGGTTGGTATTAGTAGTTGTATTTTTTTAGTAAGTTCATTGTCTTCTAGATTTTCAATTTTACTTACACTAATTTGTTCACAATTCTCTCATCTTTTAAAAAATCCACTGTATCTACAATTGTCATATGTTTGTTTCTATTAATATTTATCCATGCTTTCTCTTCTCTCTTTTGTTATTAACCTTAGAAAAGTGATTTCGTTTTATTTTATGTATTAGCTTGGGTCCTATCAGAAGCAGATAACAAGATAAAGTAAACGTGCAAGGGTTTAACTAAGAGAAATGCCTGTGCAGAAAATATAGCAAGGAAGCCGGTGAAGAACTGAGAGAGCTGTCAGACCACAGGCAAATCTCATCCTAAAAAAGGAAGGAAAGAAGAAACGGTCAGACAAATGTGTTCTTTACTGCTGTCTGTTCTCAAGAAGATATGGCAAGGCCTTTGGGGAGTCCTTGAGCTAAAGTCAGACATGTGAACAGTCATGTATCTCCCAGGATCAGGCTTGCATTATTACCTTTGATGTGACTCGGAGAAACTCATGCACATCTTGGTCTTAGTGCAAGCATGAGTGGAATTTACAGCAAACATGACAGTTACTGTTGGTCAATTTTGTTCCCTTCATGTGGAGGTCTGTGAAGTGCATTCTCACAGCCACTGCGATTCATCTATCAAAGAACAATTTTCCAGTCTGTGCATTCTATTTTATCTTTATGTTCAATTTCATCAATTTCCTCTCTAAATTTTATTATTTCTTCTTTTTCTAATATAAACACTTAGAGCTTTCTTCTGAAGTATCATTTTAGCTGCTTTCTATAAGATTTTATGCATAACACTTTCATTATCTTTTAATTTTAAGCATTTTGTAATTTTCACTGTGATTTCTCCTATGACCATGAATGATTTGGAGATTTAGTTCTAATTTCACCACTTTCTAAAAAGGTATTATTTGGTTTAGAAGTTGACATATGACTTCAAGTGACTTGCACACATATTTTCAGGATCTTTGTTTTGTCAAATACTGAGTCCTTGGTAACTCTGAAGTCTAATTTTTTGTTATCTCAAACTGGTGATACTGCTAATTCTTTCATCTTCACTTTTGTGCCCTTAGCTCAGGCAGACAGATGTATGTGATTTCCAAAAGGAAAAGCACAAGCAGAATTCAATTCTCACATCAATGTACCCTTATTTTTTTTTATTGGCCTCTTAATTCTGGTTGTTATAGTTCTTTCTTAATAATGTTTAAAGAACCATATATATGTGTGTATGTATATTTGTGTGTTTGATGTATATGTTGCATACATTTCATATAATACATAAATGCAATAATACAGATGTATAACACACAAGTATATGTGTATATGTTTAAATATTTCTATAAATGTAAATATAGATTTACATTATCTACATATACTACAAATATAACACTGCATGTATTTTACGTGTATATATATATAAATATCTGTCTATATATATTTCTCTATCATCTGCCTTTCTGATATTTCACTTATATTGTTGTCCCCTGTGAAAGGTTAGCTTGATCCTGGCTATTCCAGAATAGACATTACCTGAAGTGCAATTTTTTTTTTTTTGAAAATCACATTTTAGGCTTTTTTTTTAGCACTTTTGAATAAAATATTTTTTGTATAACATTACTCCCACATTCAATTTGTAAGGTACACATTCTGTTTTTTTTTTCTTTTTCCTTAAAGATTACCTTTGTTGTTTTAATACCATACATGGTTTAATAAAAAATAAAATGTATTGAACAAGGTGCCGTGGCTCAGGCCTGTATATTACTGTTTTTATCTTTTAAAAAACAATTGAAGGACTTTTAGACATCTCTGGCTCTGATTATGCTCTGTATCTTGGCTCACATGGCATTTCAATTAAATTTGGCAAATCAATTTCGTAGTTTTATCTTTTTCCCCCTTTTTATTTTGACATGTTTGTCATTCTCATGGCTATCTTTTAAAGCCAATACATGATTGGATTTACCCAAGGGGTTACCGCTTTCTTATTCACCATTTTTTTGGATGTCAGAACTTATTTTACATCATTTCCTTACTCATTGAAAAACATATTTTTATTCCATTGCCTCTCATTTCTGTTTTTGGTGTTGAGAACTATTCAGTTAACTTTAGGCAATTTATCATTTGCCTCTACCCATCATTAATATCTTCTCTTTGTCTTTGTGTGTAGTTTTGAAATTATATGTCTAGATGTGTATTTACTTTTTATTGATCCTTTTTTCGTATTTTGTATTTGTTTAGTTTGAGTACTACTTATGTCCATCATCAACACAAAACATTGATTCATTACCTCTACCCTATTTCCTGTCCCTCATTTGTTAGATCTTCTCTCTATATCTTTTGAGTTTTGGAGGCCCTCCTTCCTATTTCTGATGGTTTGATATGGGGGATATATTTTCAATTCTCACAGTTCACTAGTTTTCTCATGAGCTGTTTCAAATATGTTCTTATTTCTGAATTTCTAATTGAAGTATCTATATGCATGTATTTTCAAATCTACGTTTAGTTTCATAATTTAAAAACTCATTTATCCTTTGATTACCTTATTTATTTATTTAAAAATATTGGTAGACTTCTTTTGCATTGCATATCTCAGACTTCTAATTCTTACCTAATTTTGGCCTAAAATACTAGCTAATCTACTGTGAAACAGAAAACTCATCTATTTCAACCACATGAAATTAACTGGCCCTTTGCTTGAGCACCAGTCAGAATAGTATAAATATGAAACCATATTTCACTAGGAATCCTTAAAGATTTTCTTTGTTAGTAAATATGTTGTTGTAATTAATAATATGAGAAAGTAATTGCAAAATGTTAAGTGAGCAAATGAAGAGGAAGACCACAAATATGCAGATTATAATTAACACACTTTGTAGATATCTATGTGTGTGTGAATATACATATATACACACAAACATAAATGCACATATGTATATGTATATGAATACATACATATTACATTTCTATATTCATATACATATAAAGGTATACATACATATACATATATCTGTGTGGGTATATATATACATGTATGTGTGTATATGTATATATGTATAGATATATGTGTGTGTATATATATACACACCCATATATGGGTATATATATACATATGTGTATATATGTATATATATATACATATGTGTGTATATGTATATATATATACATATGTGTGTATATGTATATATATATATACATGTGTATATATGTGTGTATATATATACATATATATCGAGAGAGAGAGAGAGAGAGAGAGAGAGAGAGAGAGAGAATGACTTTCCTTGTATAATACCAAAAATATATCTTGCTGTAATGGAATTAAAGATGACTTATTTTATATATATTTATAAATAATTTTATATTTTTCTCTAATAAATAGGTATTATATTTTTATTTGAGAAAAATAAATAATTTCTTAATTACATAACCTTTTAGTAAACTCTTTGTGATTTTTTGAAACAATGTCAGAAGAATGGATACTGTTTCTGTGCTGCCTGCCAGGGAAGCATTTATCTTCTCTAGTCAAATGACGATAATACGGGAGAAATGTACTGAAAGCACTGGAGGATGCATTTTTCTGTTTAATATAATAAGTTAATAAAGTATCCTATTTGCATAGTGATTTGAGGAAGATAAAAATGATCCCTGCTTAAGGAGTTTATTTTCTAGCGAGAGACATACCAAAGGTTAAATCGAACAAAAGACTATGCCAAGGCTAGGTTTGTTGTTTAGATGTGAGGTGAGCCAGATTTTCTCCTACACCTGCTACAACTAATAAATATAAGTAAATCAGTGAACTCGCTTTGTGTAGTCTTCTCGATTTGTCAGTGCCATTTCTGCTCTACCTAATGTGTAATGGTGCTGTGATGATCAAACTTGGCCACACACAAAAAAAATGCCTTGAAAAAATCAAAGTTGTTTATCTTAAGTGATGTATTACTAACATTGTTTTGGAAAAGAAATGAGTTCAGTTAAATGTTGCTTTATTTTTCAGATAGCAAACCCGAGGCCTCATGGAGGCCTCATGGTCCAATGAGATTACTCTTTTTAAGTAATCTTATAAATAAATGTGGAGAAGATAACAGGCAACTAGTAGATTGTTCATAAACTAAAAATGAACTGTTCTCTGTTCATAAACTAAAAATCTAGTTTTCAGCAACTCCCTTTTTAAAAAATTATGAGGGAGATTGGAGAAGATTAAAGGATCAGCATAATTACTATGAAAGCAATATTTCTACTGTCTAAAACCACACATGACTAGGAAGTGTTTTGGTTTGGCAAAAAGTTGTACAATACCACAGCTCATGCCCCTTGAGAGAAAAAGGTTAAGAGTTTCTCGCTTTTTTTCTTTAATTTCACTATTATTGGTATATTTACAATGGTTGAAAAGGAGGTACTCATGGAGACTGATTAGTAGGAAAGGTTACAAAATTCTACGATGAGAAAGGGCTGTAAATAAATTTGGTTGACAAGTACTTAATATGTTGCTTGAGTTGGCATGAGAAAGGGCATCATAAGAAGCATGGTGTTTTGCTGAATCCAGAAGTATTTCCTGACAGCTATGGGTAACCAATATATATTTGACAATACTTTTGTTTACTTACTAAGTACAATATGCTGACCTATGCATTTGTGGTGCTATACAAGTGAATTTAAATACAAACCCTTCTTCAAGATCTTACATGCCAGAAGAAACAAAAGTTACATTACAACTTTTATTTTGTAACAAAAGTTACATTTCAACACTTACATTATGAAATGGAAATTGGTAAGCACCAAATTTAGAGCTTAACTTTTATATAAAAAGAGAGAATAAAAGCATTATACCTATGATTTGCAATTGAGAATGAGTGCACAGATGACATAGCATTTAAGTAGAACCTTAAACCTTAAAATATACAATGTGTATAGGTTAGCATGATATAGAAACATAGAACAAGGCATTCATGATTGAGAGCAGTAGATAATTAAGAGGAGAGAAAGAAGAAAATGGAGGATGGACCTGGGTAATATGTGTAGTACTTTTGAGAAGGGCAGAGATAAGAGAGATAAAAAGACTTAAGGAAGGCATGTGCCAAATCACCATAGGCATTGAATGTTAAGTTAAAAATTAAACTTTTCATTCCATTTGCAAAGATCCTATAGAAGATATAAAGGAGTATAATCTGACATCATGTAAAACTTGCTTTGTATTGAAGAGAATTTGTAATGTGAGTGACCCATCGGAAGGTTTTGTTTCATAGTCCAAATCACAGATAATAAAGTTGGAAAGCAGGATGGGGAAGTGGGAATGCTGAGAACAGGCAGAGCCCAAACATTACAGAGGAACAGCTAGGCAGCTGCATAGTTTGCATTACACAGCACCTTTTTCTATATATTTTCAGTATTAATTCTGTCCAGCATTCAATTATCTTTTCCCATTCTTCTGTTCTCCTTTCTGTTCTTTATTCTTTGGTACTTTTGTTTTACAAATATATGCATATTTGCTTTGGAAAAAAATAATTTTAAAAAGCAGAAAGATATTAAACATCTATGGTCCTATCACGCAGATGAATCTTCAAAAACTGGATTTTATTTTTCATCTCCTTAAAATAAATAAGTGCAAAATAAAACTTAAGATGTTCTTATTCACCACCCTCCTAGTTGAAATTGATATTGTGAATTCGATGTATGTAATTTATCTATGTATGTATCTCCATATTTGATATTTCCTATGTACATTTACATATACATGAAGAAAATCACTTACATCTTGCTTTTCACTCAACATTCAACAGCAAACTGAATTATGAAAACAATGCCAAGATTTTCAGTCTTAAAGACTTGAGAGGGTAGTATAATCATAAAAACAAATGGTGGGATAAAGGAGAGGAGAGGAGCTGGTTTGGAGAATAAATTGTGCTAAAATTTTTTGAGACCTGTTTAAATTGATGTGCTGGCAAGATATCCTGTTTTGGGCCTATTAGGCAGGTTGAAATGTAAGACTTGATTTGCAGAAATATATCTGAACTTGATGGAAGTTTTCTGCAGCAGTAGCACTGATATTGAAATCATTTAAGATTTTGTATTTTAAACTACCTCCTTAAACTTCAAAGTGCTCCAGGCTCATCTGCTCATGCTCTCATTTCCTAGAATTATAACTGAAGAAAAAAAATTAAAGTATGTAAATCACCTTGATATATTTAGGCCAATTTTATATGTTTTAATAGAAATTAGACTCTCATTGAGTTTTAAATGTTTAAATTTCTCTGTTCAGAAAGTTTAGAGAACTTGTCATTTTATATATGTTACCAACCTAAGAATAAATAGTTGCTCTACAATATATGTTAAAAACAAATTATGTCTTCAAAATAGGTAATAGACACTGCTTTCTTTTGACAACCTATTTGTTTTAAATGCATGTTTTTAACAGCACAGTTTCTTTTCTTTTTTGCATACATGTAATTTGTTTTCACTTTGTAGTTTTATATCAACTTTCAATTAAAATTTTATTCCCAACTGGGCACATCATTTTATTTAAATTACTTATTTAATGCATATTGAAGTGTGTGAACAAGAAGCCCTTTCCAAATAATTAGAAAGTATCTTTAGTTTAACCCAGATCAAGTCCTTATATTTTAAAACTCATGTGAATAGGCTGCCTGGCAATTACCTGAAATCTGTCCCTGAGCTTTTGACATTAAACAATTAAGCTTTATTTCTTGACTTTCAATTAGTGTAGGCACGATCCCACTCCATATTTGATAAGTTGATTAATGAATCACCACAGCAATTTCAATCCTGTCAAAATAATGGAGAATTCATGATATTTGCTCTAACTAAATTTAAAATGCTAATTTAGAATCGGAGGCAAAGTCTAGTCCTGGGGATCATAAAGAAAGATGTGGAGTGGGAGAGAAAGAGGTAGGTGTTTCCAGAAAGGTGCTAGAGATAGTGCTGGGAGGAATGTTACATATGGGCAATCCCAGAGACCTAAGATATTGAATGCAATTTTTTTCAGCTTCACTTGAAGGTTATACAATTACTGAAATGCTGCAAAAAAAAAAAAAAAAAAAAAAAAAGACTCAGAAATGTCTTCTTCAGTTCTTCCAAATGGAAAGAACTGTTTTAATGATTTTGTTTTTGGACATTGGATAATGCCTCCCATTTCTCTAGGAACCAATTATTCCCGCTGAAACATTTGTCTGCTGTCATGTAGACATGAGTTAGGTGACAGAAATCACAGAATTTCAAAAGATTTGTCTAGACAGACAAAAAAATCTTTAAAGAGCCTTGGGAACAAACATAGAAACAATTTGCATAAAAAAATTGAACCAATAACAAAAAATTCCTTTTTCGATGTTTTACAGAGGCAAATAAAATGTGGAAAGAATATTTCACAAAGTAAATTTATTTTGTACTTGTATGAAATTACTAAAAGATTGCATATTGCGTGAGGTGAGAGGTGAAAGGTTTCTATCTTACATAAGGACTTAATGTAGCAAATGTATCCTAGAGTCAGATCTACAGATACCACATAGGATAGGATAGAGTAACATTAATTATTTGTGGGACAAATGAAGTTTTGGAGCATAAAGAGCAGAAGTAGTTTCTACCTAGTTCCCTAGACTTAAAATATTTAAAACATTAATGAATGTAAAAGACAATTTCAAAGCATTGTACAATTACTGTGGCTAGGACCTCTCTTTGGTGCCTTAGGAAAGAGGAAGATAAAGCTGATGGCACTATCAATACATCATCCTTAGCCAACCTTTGTCTCCCCCTCAAATATTTTGTAGAAACACTCTAGATTCCAGATTCATTGTAAACTAAACTTTCAAAGTGCTACCATTCACAACTCTTGCCTTTCCAATTTTTAGGCATTCAAATATTTTAGTTAAATAGAAACTATTTCCCTCAACTTTTTCTCTGAACACATTTTGGCTGGACTAGTTTTCTTTTATGCATCAGACAACTCCCAACTTCTTGTCATATTCCCTGAACTCTCATGTCTTCCATGATCAGTCTACCATTTTCTCTGCTGAAAAGGAGGGAGCTTCTTATAATAACTGAGTAAATTCTCTATACCTCACCTTCTGCTCCAGGAAAACTTTTCTTTTCCGAAAATACTCTTCCTATCAGCTATTCTGTCACATTATCCTGTCTGGAATCTGTAATCTTTTCACAAATTACACTTTTCCCAGAGCCTGACCTCAGGAAGGGTCAGGCTCTGGGAAAAGCCTTCACTTTCCAAAAAAGAAGACCAATGAGCCTACCCCTGTTTGCCAGTTCCAGATCACTGTTCTGTCCTCTTCTTTTTTTAATTCATAAAAAAAAGGAGGTTTAATGGGTTCACACTTTGCAGGCTGTGCAGGAATCTTGATACCAGGCATCTGCTCAGCTTCTGGGTAAGGCCTCAGAGAGCTTACAGTCATCATGGAAGGCACAGGGGAAGCCTGTGGCAGGTGTGGTGCCACATACTTTTATACAGCCAAATCTCCTGAGAACTCGCTCACTGTGGCAAGGAAGGCACTAAGCCGTGAGAGATCTGCCCCTATGACCCAAACACCTCCCACCGGGCTCCACCTCCAACTGTTCTGTCTTCTTGATTACTCAAAAGATTTTCTATTTTGAAGTGTCAGGTTACATTAAAGAGTCAGATTCTACCTTTTAGAGCTTTCTCTGCATCTGCCTCATCATTTTTCCTCACTTTGAAAGACCCCTCTAGTTCTCTAGATAAATGTAGCACTCAGGTCTCCATTTTCTCTTTCTTCCTTACTGACTTTTACGTTAATCTGGTTGTATGTCATCCACACCGATGGCAGACTGTCCATGTTAATGTCCAAGTTCTTGGACTAGAATTACTATGTTTTTTTTTTTAAAGCCCAGATGCCAAGGTCTAATTTTATACGTCCTATTAATACATGTTATTAAGATCTCTTTAAAAAAAATGATCAAAGCCATTGATTCCCATTGTCACATGTAGTTTCTTAATGCATTTACAATTATGCCATGCTAAGCAGCTTCAGTTAACTACTTTTCAGCTATTGTTTTATTTATTTCTTGTTTTCTCCCAGTTGTTTCCCCAGAGTAACTGTTTTAAATATTTTCTTAGAATATTTTAGTGAGGAATCAGAGGCCCTGGACCCACATCTTTCTTACTCTTTCTTCATAGAATAATCTTCTCATAGATGATTGAATTCACACTGCCTAATTTACCAAATTTTCATCAGCCTCAACAAATAGAACCCCCTCTACAACATCTCACAATATTTGTGTATCAATGAGGAAATGTCTTCATCTTCTATCCTCTCTCCATAAAAAAGTTGACACTCCTCTGTCTTCTAAGGCTAAGGTCCTGTCTATATGACCTCTGTTCTCCTTTTATCAAACTGTCTGATTTTGAGTTCAATTTCTGTGATGTTTTTCAGGATAGACATGATGTAGGCGTGAAGATCATGAACTCTGGTATCAGGCGATCTGAATTCAAATTCTCACACTGCCACTTAGTAACTAGGAGAATAGTTATATATGTTTTCCATATGAATATATATAATCTTTATGTATGCTGGTTTTCTTATCTATAAAAGGGAAATGATGATGATGACACTTCTCTCAATGAGTTGTTGTGATAACTCATTGGGATAATATATATGAAGTGTTTATATATGTGGTGAACACAGTGTTTTCTATACCTTTTCCTATTTTCTGCCTGTCCAATTTTGTACTTTGCCAGCTCCTTTACTACAACCTATTAAAATAATCAGATTACTCATATTTTAAAATAAAATTTCCCATAACTGGCCAATAAAATTGAAATAAAATGAATTACAATAAAATATCTGCTTTAATTGGACTAGAGCTTTTCCATTTTTGGATTTAGCATCACATATGTAGAACATTATGTTTTCAGATTGATATACAGAAGTTACTGTGTTAAAAATATATATATTTAATCAATGGCATGACTGCCTTATTTAATCTAAATACTAATAATGGGTGGAAATATGTTGTAAAGTCTCGCTCTTGATATTTTATGTTAAGATACTAATAAAGACCATTTCCATACACTAAATGTAATGAAAAACATTTCTATATGACTTTTTAAAATGTCTTTCATTCTTAGTTCTCAGAAGAAGAGAAAATTCTTCCTTTTAGCTATTCAAATTTTATATTCCCCTGTTCTGCTCTGCCCTGGATAAAGGACATCCTTGAATCCTAATTTGAGCATAGAAGCCTGCCTGTCATTTCCAATCCAGCAGATGTTAACTAGACTCTATCTCTATTTCTCAGTTGCTACTGGTACCTGGCTATGATGTTTAAAGAAAACTTACAAGGATAATATCACAGTTAGAAGATCCTTCTGGGTATCCAAGTAACTCTGAGGAATATTTTGTACTTTGTTTCCAGGAACATGATGCTTATAGCCTTAAAAGGGAATGTACATATGCCCATGTGCATATTTGAATATTGAAAATGTAAAATATTGCATAAATGTAAAGAACATTGGAAACCAAAAAGTTTCCTTGTTGTGAAACTTTGCAGAAACTTAAGACATATAAGCAATAATTTAAAACATTAAAAGGTCATTTGCAATTCACATTGAAGCCTATATTTCTCTTGCAGGCATTTTAAAAGGTTGTGTGCATCAGAGTAGAAAAAGAAATTGCCTTAATCCAAATATACTTTTGCTACAAATGTCTGGGACAAAAATATGAAATAGGAGTCTCTTATATTGGGTATGTTCTGCCTTTGACTATTATTTACAACCCTAGTGGCACTGTTTAAAAAGTACATCAGGGATTCTATGTTTAAACAATCAAGAACTACAAAAATAATATGTTATGACAAGAAAAAGTCATGGTGAATAGTTTTAATGTCTGATGAGATTTGTCTTTCATCTGTTCAATAAGATTTTTATTTAAATCTAAGCTAATAAAAAAAATCTCCTTTAGCAAATTTTGGACAAAATTGCATGAAAGAAATTTCCCTGAAGGAGTAAAACTTGGAGATGGAAAATATATGTTTTTTCTTTAAAATTTAATTTTAATAAAATTCCTACAGTGAACTACATTCAAATATAATGAAAACTGGCAACTAATTGTAGTTGCCAGAATAAAATGCATGTCAAATTTAATTGTCTTTGGTAATTTAGTTTCATTAATTTATAATTGAATTAGACTTCAATACTTGCAGAAAATTTTTTTTTCCTGTGGAATAATTATAAAAGGATATGTTCTTATACAATTTCCTCATTGGAGAGCTTCTTTTTTAAATGTTAAAGATAGATAAATAATACCAAAAATGTAAGAAAGAACATTATTTTTCATGGCTTGAAAGAGTCCAGGGGCTTAAGGATAATAACATTAAGCACACTTTAATCTTATCAATACCATCATTATAAATTTATGCCTTAGAAATATCCATGGGTTTACTTATCTATTCACTTCTCCTGCAACCCTCACGATGCTGGTGTTAGATCCAATGCATTATATAACATCTTATTTTCAGCTTGTTCATTGAAATTATGCTATTTTAAACTTGTCAGATTGCCTTTATTTATTTAGCATAAAATATTAATGATAATATTTGGTTGTTGCTCTGTGATAAAACAGAAAGTCTTTTTGTTTCACTTTCTTTTCCAGAGGTTTTCACAGTCTGTAGTAGAGACTAAAATATTTGGAAAATAGTGGTGATAATTCATACTTCTTTATAGACATTATAACACGGAGCACCTTATCACTTCCAAATTGTGCAGAGCTCAGTATGATTCTGGCAGTTTCTAAGTGGGGTGAAAATGTAATGGAAGCAATCAGACTACCTATTCTGAAAACATCCTAGTTTTTTTATAGCTCTTTTATAAGAGGATTTGTCAAGGAAAAAAAAATAAAGCAACATAGTCTATAAATTCACTGATAAAAACAACACAATGTACAGATTCTAGTGTTTCTGAAGTTTTGGTATGGACAACCCTGAAGCAAATGAAGCAAATACTTTTTCCTTGCCATTTTCTTCTTCTTATGTAGATTTTTGTGTGTTTGATAGTGTTACAGGATATTTGGGATGTTGTTTATCTGGCCACAAACCTGTGGTATGTGGGGCCTTTGCTTGAGTTTGTTTGGGACTTCTGGACTGGTTGTGCCCACTCAGCCTGGCAGGCTGTGCTTGGCTCGTGTTATAGGCCTGGATCCCATGCCTCTAAGGGAGACTGTGAGTCAGGTGTGGAGCAGCAAGGGGTGTGTGAGCAAGCATGGGGTCCAGCCACTGCACAGTCAGACATGCTGGCTGCTGCCTTGGGGTGGGCAGCTCCAAGTGCCAGCATGGGTGCTGGACCTCTGCAAGGCTGTAGCTGGACCAGGCACACTGTGAGTAGCTTCCCCAGCTTGCACTGGGGAACGTGATTGTGCCTGAAAGCTTGGAGATGCCAGGAACTGCAGGGCCCCAAAGAGGGAGTCATAGCCCTGGCTCAAGGAGCTGCCATGTCTGGGTTTCCCGAAGGGCTGCAGCTTTCCTCTCCTTCTCTTTACCTACAATGTATCAAGTAATGAGGATGTTTCAGCCTTGTTTGTGTTATATCTTTTTTAGCCTCACCATTTGGCGGGTCCCAAGTTCTTCTCCTGTGACCAGGAAGAATGAGGTACACAGACAACTGAAGGATGAGCAAGATGAAGAGGAGCTTTATTGAGCAATGTAACAGTTCATGGAGATCTGCAGGGCAGGAGACAGCTCCTTTCCACAGTCAGGGTGTCTCCACAGGTGTTTAGATCCCAGCAAGGAGAGTAGCTCTTCTCTGCAGGCAAGATATCTCACCACGTGTTTAGCTTCTGGTCATTACATCATCTGTTCTGCTCTGGCTGAGCCCAGGGCTTTTATGGGCCTCAGAGGGAAGGAATTGCATGCTGACTGGTCCATCAGCTACCATGGGTGGGCCTGGAAAAGGCATCAAAAGTTCCCAATACAGCCTTCAGGCTATCCCTGCCCTGAAGGTGGGGCCTCACCGAGGACCTTCCCTCTTCCACCCAGGAATTTGTCTGCCTGCCACTACCGTCCATGGCACCCAGACTACTTGTGCCAAGGGGCACCTGCTGGCCAGCACTGAGCTTCTGTCACTCTCCCTCAGCTTCTCCTCCATGCCTATCAGTTCCCAAAGTCTGACAGGGCCCAGGCAGCAGGGGCTGGGGTGTCAGCATTGCCTGAGCCTGCATACACCCAGCTGGGCTGTGACAGTACCCAGGATTGGCCCCAACCCCACTCCAAGATCAGAGCAGGTGTTAGGAGAAAGAAGAGTCCAGGAAGATGGAGAAGATATCCTGAGCCTGCAGGGACATAGGGGGCATTCCCATGCACCTGAGGGTGCAGAGGCTAGAAACACCCATGTCATGCACCTGGGAGGGCAGGGCTCCTGCCTACGCCATTGAGTGTGCAGGCAGTTCCAGCCATGTTGCTTTGCAGGCTGCGGTGGGGACTCCAGGTCCTCACTGGGACCCTTTCTACCCTCCCCTTTCTGTCCAACTGCCCTACAATCCCTGCCATTGGACAGCTCAACTGGCGCCATCATGGTGGCCCCTGGGTGTGGGCTCTGGGTGTCTTCCACTTGTCCCTGGCTTCTGCCAGCTCCATGGAGCACAGCACTGTCCTAGGCTCAGCTCAGCCTCCTCCCTGAGCCCTCCCTGCAGAGACAGCAGGCAGGAGCGCAATGGAATCAGTGTGCAGAGTGAGGGAGGCTCTGGGCCTTGGAACGGGTTCCACCTCGCCACGCAAGAGTGAAGGATGGTGGCAGCACATTTGGCTGCCTCAGGGATGTGGGGCACAGGGGACCCACTGTCACCATTGCTGCCCTGGCTGCTGCTTCTGCCACCATCTCCCACGCTTCCTTGCTGTAACCTCCCTGCTGCACCTGGTGTGATGGCAGCAGCTGCCATCAATAGATTTGTCATTTGTTTTAATAGTATGGCTATTGTTTCTGCCATTTGAGGCACTCGTGAAGGAGGAATGCATAGCTTAACCAGGGAAGAGATATCCTCAAAGCTACCTGCAAAAGGCCTTTTTTTGGCCTTCAATGTTATGAAGCAAAAAAGATGGCTACCTCTTTTCCATCTCTTCTTTATGCATTTGAGCTCTGTTTTAATAAACATTCTACCTCATAATCTTTGGGGTTCTTTTGTCTATTTTCATGCAAAATATGGCCAAAAGATGGGTTTTATCAGCCACCCTATGGATGTTAGGCCAGTGATGATGTTTCTGTTGTGTTAAGCGGCAAGCCCAGATGTATGGGATAATTCCACACTTACAGCAAAATTCAAGACAGGGAAGACATGTGACTACCTAAACTGCACCTCTTTCTCTTGGCTAGATTTTGGAATGTTTAAACAGGACAAACTACTTTTAATCATAAAAATTGTTTTCTTAAAATGAAAATATTTCTGATAACACATTATTCCCAAATTTATAAGAAAATGTAAATATATAAAATCACAGACAGGGGTGCCAGGAGAGAGCCAAGCAACTCTCATTTTGAAATAGTAAAGAAGGCAGGATAGACAGGGAATAAAAAAGAAGCCAAAAGATTGAAGTCAATGTACACCTTCAAAATAAGAAAAAATGCAGTAAGCCTAGATAATCTGGAGAGATCTGTTACAATACCCAAGGCATAGGATTAACCCAAGATTCCATCAGTGGATGAACGGATTAAAAATTGGACAGATTAAGAAAATGTGTATATACAATGTTACTTTATTTTCTTTTACTCTGCTTTGACTTTGAGACAAATGGTTGATTCTTATAATTATTAAACGATTTTCCTTTTTACTAATTTATCTTTTAAAAGCCCCCTTAAGGTTATTTTCCCTTAGTCAAATATTCACTGGGGCATAATAACCAGTTGAAAACACTGATTTGAAATTGTTCTCATCTATAGGCAGCAACTCCCCCACCCCCTAGTTACATTGATATGCGTAAACGCAGATTAAAAGCTGTTAAAATTAGGCCTTGCTCCGATGGCTAAGTCTGATCAAAGGCAATTAAGGAGAAAAATAAACTGACAATCTTCAAATGCTGAGAGAATACTTTAAAATTTTTTGGCCTTGGGGAGACCGAGGCGGGCGGATAACCTTAGGTCAGGAGTTTAAGATCAGCCTGGCCAACACGGTGAAAACCCATCTCTACTAAAAGTACAAAATTAGCCAGGTGTGGTGGCGAGTGCCTTTAATACCAGCTACTTGGGAGACTGAGGCAGGAGAATCACTCGAACCCGGGAGGTGGAGGTTTCAGTGAGCCGAGATCGCACCACTGCATTTCAGCTGGGATGACAAGAGAAAAACTCCATCACAAACAAACAAACATACAAAAATAGTGTAGGACATACATTACAAATAACTATGATAGTATTGTGAAATTTTTCTTCCTCCCTCCCTCGCTTCCTCCCTCCTTCCCTTCCCTTCCCCTTCCTTCCTTCCTTCCTTCCTTCCTTCCTTCCTTCCTTCCTTCCTTCCTTCCTTCCTTCCTTCCTTCCTTCCTTCCTTTCCTCCCTTCCTTCCTTTCCTCCCTCCTTCCCTTCTTCCTTTTCTCTCCCTTTACTCCCTCTTTTCTCTCTCTTTTAATTGTCTTCAAAAATTATTGCCACATTCTACCATGATTTCCTTTCCTTGAAACTGCAGGAAAATATTCAACAGCAAATTACAACACCTGAAAGGTTGTTTCATTTGATGTTTGTTGGTGCTTCTATGATTCCTCCTGACAGGAACATGCCAAGAACAGCTGTCAAAATGATTCAGGCAGTAGACATTGATCTGCAATTTTGGTGATTATTTAGTAGATCTGGTATGAACAAAAAGTATGTAGTTATAATCTGTGAAAATAAGTCCCTCGCTATGTACTTTACACATGAAGCTGCAGCACATGGCTCTGAGGAGTGCAGTGTGAGAACTCCATTTCTAAGCATAATAAATGGAAATCAGATGCAATCACTCACAATACTCCACAGAGTTGTGCTGAGAGCACGTTTAACCAGTGATAGTCTACTGAGCACTTTTTGTTTGAGACGGTAGAATTTTCATTATTAAAAGACTTTAGATTCTGGATCATTTTGTATTTATGCTGTTCACAATAATGGGTAAGATCATTAAGGTACTCTGCAAGTAACAGTAATTTTATTACTCCTCTCCAGGTTCAATTTGGCATTAGAGTTTTCAAGCTGCATAGTTAAATATATAGTTCTCTGGTTTTCGTTTTTATGTATGTTCTTTGAAAAATATTTGGTGTTTACACTGGAGGAATAATATGGTACTTACTTGTAACAGTCAGTGTATTTCTATAATTTAGAGCTGAGAGAAGCAAATTTTAGCCTTTCATTTTCCTTTCTCCACCCAGAGATTTCAACTTTCTTATGCATAAATAAATAACAGAATGCTTGAGTCACCCTATGGTATTATAATGCTAAATATTTATATCATAAAACAAAAAGTATTTCCTCTCTAAAAGAAATGGCCTACAGGGGACATAAGGAGCAGCTTTTTTAAAATATGAAATTTAAGAACCTCATGGTCAGTTTCAAAGAGTAAATAAAATATGTTTAGGAATAAAAGCCATTTCTTTCCTCCCACTTCATAGTTAACTGATTTTAGAATTCGAAAAAATTGATCAGTATTTTTAGACTGCTAAAGCAAAATTAGATTTCTAGAATATGACATGTTTTATGCCAAATAAATTTGCAAATTAAATAAGATCTGGAAAATAAATGAGCTAAAGAGACTTCAAGTAAAGCATTGAAAAAAGAAAAGCTTTCTAACTTAATAAAAACAAAAGTTTTTATTTTAACTTTTTAAACTCCTCTTTCTACCAAGTGTACCATTTTGTCATTGGTTAAGGAGCATAAAATAACCCAGAAATATGTGAATCAAAATTTAGAATCTTGATAAGGAAAATGTTTAGAGTTAGTTAAAAAAAATATATATATATATAATGTGTGTGTGTGTGTGCATGTGTGTGTGTATACATATATATATATACCCACACATATATTATATATATTTATATTATATATATATACACACACAAATATATTTCTATGTATACATACATGTAGCCAAATATAGGCATATACATAATACATGTTATATGTATTATGTATATATATGTTTTATGTTATATGTGTATATATATATATATACACACACACACACACACACACATATTATATTTTAAAATTAATGTAGCTTCCAATTCTCAATTCCTTACACAAAGACTATTTCAGCTTCTTTTTGTTTTAGAATATTTTCAATGTCAATACTGTTAAAGTTTTATATAAAATGTTTCGGTGCTGCTGACATTTAACAGAGAACATTTCCAGTATGAAAATTATTTGAAATATTGAGCTCCAAGTCAAATTTGTATCTTACAACTTAGTTCTGTGATTATACATACCATTTTCAAATAAATCCATTTAAAATATATTATATATGTTTTAAAAGATAAAAGAAGGCTACAATAAATTTAAAAATCTAACCCTAATTTTGTGTATTTGTGTATGTGTGTTTATGTTTGTGTATTAAGAGAGAGAAGTATAAAATATATAAAAAAGGATGAAAGTGTGAGTGGGTGAAAAGAAAGAATCTAGCATATAAGTTCTATAATTGAAAGAAGAGAAACATGAAAATAGTTTCAGTTTAAAATATAGAAAAAGTTTCTTATGTACTTATCATCTCTAACATAGGTCAATTTTTGGCTTGCATGAATAATTTGAATGATCTGCTTGAGGGACAGTTCGACTAGTATAAAAAAAGTGTTCTGAAAACTTAATTTTAAGAAATTCAATGACTTCTCTGAAGTTGTTAATGGGGCATGGCAATACAAGGTTGAGAATCTGCGTGCATTTCCCAGCCTTGCTCAGGTAATTTCCAACTCACTGATTCCTAGTGAATAAAATCAGGTTTAGAAACTTTTAGAATATTTGATAGAATTTTTTAAAATTAGAATCTGACATAAATAACTTGTGGTGAATTTGAGTACATTTAAAGTATTAAATTGGTGCAGAAGTAATTGTGGTTTTCTCATTAAAAGCAACAACAAAAACCTCAATTAGTTCTGCACCAACCAATTATAAATCAATGATAGGTCCAAAAGTACTTTAAAGTATAAACACTGAATGAATACCCTTCACTAAACTATTTATGTGGATAGAAACTTACATAATAAGAACATTTCTTTCCAGGTGGCTGCACTGAACAAAACCTTTCTTAATTTTTTTTTCTTCTATCTGAGTTAAAATATCTAGACAATGATGTGATGTTTGGGAAAATAGCAAGACTTAAATTGGTTTAGCTATTTTAATGTCCATATAATAAAAATGTGTTACTTAAGAATCTACTTCTTCAGTTTATAGCTAGAGAATGCCTGCCTAGCTACAGTGAACAATCCTTCATGATACAAGCATATAGATATCTCATCTGTTTAAAATGAATGTATAGAAACACATTAAATGTCGTATTTTATATTAAATGTTCAGATTTAGAATTTTAGTAGCTTTTGGTGTTATCCAAAGTCTACAAGATTTACTATTAGTCTTAGTCCAAGACATTTTAATAGGGTTTAAGGCCAGAAATCTATCCTATTTGAATATACATTTAGTTTGACAGTGAAAACCATAAAAAGATCCACACATCTCACTTTATTTCATGTCAAATACACCTAACCTGACTAATCTCCCGCAGAAGCAAGAGCATGATGCTATATATCCACTTTCTCCTCTTATCAAGGTCATAATCATCCTTTAAGACTAATCTTAAAAATCACATTTTCTGCAAACTTTACCTTAATATCCCAGATTTTATTAATTTTATAGACATAGCACTCTGTCTACCTCTGGCATAACACTTGAGCAATTTTGTAATTTATTTGATTTCAATAACTACCTTTTCACCAGACAGTTAATTTCACAGATAGAATATCTTGCAGTTGGCAGGTACTCCAATTTAGGAAATGTGTAAACGAATTATCAAATTAAGTATATAGGTCATGAACAGACGTTAGGGGAACCACTCATTCTGTCCATTTAAGAAGTGGCTCTGTCGGAGTTGAAAGTCATGTTAAAAGGTCTCTGATCTCATTAAAGTACAGGGTCAATAAATTATGATATGTTCCCTGATAAACCAAAGTGTGCTCATCCTGAACCACCGTGTACTTTACTTTTTATTTTATTTATTTTTATTTAAAATTCTTCATATTTAATACATTTTGTTGTGTATATTTTAGGTTTACAACATGATACTGTAGAAATCATACAGAGAGTAAAATAGTTACTATAATAAAGCAAGCTAAAATATCTAGTATCTTACGTAGTGATCTTTTGTGTGACTATAACAGCTAAAATTTACTTATTTAACAAAAGTCTCCAGAACAATACAATTTTTTAACCATAGTTCTCATGTTATACACTAGATTTATAGTTTTGTTCCATCTGCATATCTGCTTTTTTGTATCCTTTGAGCTACATCTCCCCTTTTCCTCCCCACTTCTTCCCCAACCTCTGGTAATCACAGTTTTATTTTCTATCTGTATGCATTTGACTTATTTTTTAAAAAGATTCCACATATAAGTAATATAATGCAATATTCTTTTTGTGCCTGGCTTATTTCACTTAGCATAATTATTTCAGATTCATTCATGTTGTGGGAAATGACAGGATCTCCTTTTTTAAGGCTGTATAATATGCCATTGTATACATACACCACATTTTCTTTATGTATTTGTCCATCAATGGACACCGTTTCTTGGCTATTGTGAGTAATGCCGCCATGAATAGGGAAGTACAGACATTTTGACAAGGTGGTATTCATCTCTTTTGGGTAAATACCCAGAAGAGGAATTGCTGGGTCATATGGTGGTTTTAGTTTTAATTTCTTTAGAAACCTTCATACTGTTATTCATAGTGGTTGTCCCTATTGACACTTTCACTAACCGTGTACTAGGGTTCCCTTTTCTCCACTCTGTCACCAACATCTGCTGTCTCTTGGCTTTTTGAAGATGTCATTTTAACATGCCTGAGGAGAAGACTCCAGATAAACCAATAATTAGCACCACCCAGAATAGATAGGTTGGGTGTTTTATGTTTTCTGCATTGGTGACTCACAGGCACTTTCCTGGACTCTATCAGACTGAAGCATGGTAGAAGGATTCTTGAGAGCTTGAAAAAAAATTTTTTTTTTTGAGACTGAGTTTCGCTCTTGTCACGCAGGCTGGAGTGCAATGGCGCGATCTCGGCTCACCGCAACCTCCGCCTCCTGGGTTCAGGCAATTCTCCTGCCTCAGCCTCCTGAGTAGCTGGGATTACAGGCATGCGCCACCATGCCCAGCTAATTTTTTTTTTTTTGTATTTTTAGTAGAGACGAGGTTTCACCGTGTTGACCAGGATGGTCTTGATCTCTTGACCTCGTGATCCACCCGCCTCAGCCTCCCAAAGTGCTGGGATTACAGGCTTGAGCCACCACGCCCAGAGATTATGGGGAAATTTATATGAATATAGAGACTAATATGTTTTTGTCTGGAAAATTCTGAAAGTCTAAGGTTGCCTGGAGTAGTCCTTAATTGCAAGGGAAAGAAAGAAAGCAGCAAAAGTAGAGGAGCTTACACTCCTACGATGTGGTTTTCCATTGGGAAAGTTGAATGGCTTGGAAGGAAGCCAGGCTTGAGACATCTTAAAATAACTGTCAAAATAATAATTATCTAGGTAAGAGAACTCTATAGTGAAAGTCTAAAGAAGATTTGCTGGGAACAGTAGGTGAATGTAGTTGAAAGAGGTCAGTAAAAGTGTCTTTTTCATAGAACAGGAGCCATAGGGCTTTGAAGGACCTGAAAATATGGCTTATAAGAGAGCTTGCATGGAAACACTTACTACAAAGAGGGCATTTGTGGCCGTATTACAACAGCAAGAGTACTGTAAATGTGTGCTTGACACTATCCCTTATTTCTCTATTTAAATAGATCATCAATTTCCAGATTGTTCACAAATTTATTCTGCTTGGTACCTGCTGTAGTTTTAGAAATAACCAAGAGTACATTTTACTAAAACATAAACTAAGGGCAAGTCTGCATTCTAGTTAAAGGTAATAACTTGATATTATTGAGTTGAATAAAATCAACAATATGGCCAATAATATATGAGGGTCAAACTATTATATTAGAATCTTCTCTTTTGTATTGGGACCGAAAACATTTACACAGAATTGTGGCAGATATAACAGCATAAACCTAAATACTAGGCGATAGCCCGGTGATAAAAATAGACTATGACATGTAGGGAATAAAATTTCTCTAGGTTTTCACTCAAAAGTATACTGTTTTTAGATGAATTCTATAAGTTCAGTTGCAATGTTTATATACCTCACATTCAGGAGCCATTTCAGAGTGATCCAGAACAAAAGAACAGAAATTTGACTTCCAAAATGATTAGTGCACCCTTCACATGGTTTATCCCTTTTCCTCACTCTCTATTTGTCTTATCTCCCACGCTGGCACTGTGTCACATGTCATTTCATTCTGTAGTTGCCCCTTTTCTTTATTCTGCCGTGGAGCTGCTCAGCCCAGGAGTATGACTTGTTACCTTCCCTCCCCTCTCTATGCTCAAGCTCCACGTTCTCCATTATACCTCTCAACATGGCTTTGCCTGCCATGGATCTCTGCCCTGTGTCAGAGCATGGACTAAAATGCTCACAACAACACACTATGCTTACACTTGAATAAAGCCCTGGTTTAACTTCAAGGGATATGCTAACACTTGAAGAGGCACAAAAAAGTCATTTCAAACTCAATGAAAATTTATGCTTTTGCATTAAGAGGGTTTTTTTTAACTGCCAAAGATGATGCCATTTTATCTCTTGAATAAGAAACTGAAGAGTGTTGAAATCAATAACATATTTATAACATAGTATTGCATGTGGCATTTACAACACAATTATTTCTTTCATCTCATTAAGAAATGATTATTCAGACTGAAGGATATTTTAGGGTACCAGCTCTCTCTTGTTTACTTTTGAATGAGACATGTTCTGATGATGTTTTTTCCTTCTCCAAGGAAATGTTTGGTGTCTAAGCATGGTTGAGTTTAGTTCTAAAAATAAGGAATGGAATAATACGGTCAACGACTAACTTTGGTTGGGAAGAAGAATGCACAAAGTCATTCTAAATTATTAGACTGTAAAGGATACTTCAATGAACAACATAAGGGCTTAGCTCCAAATTTTTGAAGAGTAAAATTTAAAAATTTGATAAACTAGTCTGATAAACAAGTTGATATATTTATTAATAATGAAAAATTATGACAGAATTTTAAGGCTTTCATTATTTTCATGAATGTAATTTTATCATAATTAATACAAATAAAATGGAAACAAGTTAAATAAGAATTAGAAAACAATAGAAGAGAAGAAAAATTGTTCTCTTTATTTGGCAAGATTGGAGCTGAGGATTATAAGGAAGAAAACGAGTAAGTAAAATGTGAGGATTTTACGTAAAAGTAAATGGCCAATAGCTATCCCAGGATAAATTATGATTATATAAATTCATCAATTTTATAATGTAAGAATAATGAAAAATGATAGGAAAATTCAAGTTATATATATTCTCTGTTGACTCACCAATCTCAGACAGAAGACCGAAACCTGAGAAATGGTTAATTCGCTGATACAATCCTTCTTATATTATTATAATACTGGCATACACAATATACCCTTATGAATAATATTCATGCCTTTGTCTCCAAGCATGTTTTTTATCCTCCGACAGTTGCAAATATTTAATGGTAAAATTTATGTCACTCTTGATTGGTGTGACACATTACAATTTTTGCCTTGCTGGGTCCTCGATAATTTTGTAATTTTGTATTCGTATAAAAATTCAGGAGCTTTGGGAGAGTTAAATTACTTAGAGGCAGTTTGATCGCTTGACATTTTGCTTTTGAAATTGTTGAATAGGACAAGGGCAGTGCTTGATGTAGGCTGATGGTTCTCCACTGCAGAGGCCAGACCCATCTGTGTATTCTACCAAATATCTGTGAATCATGAGATTTTCCAGTCTGTGTGAGTGTCTGGCGCTGTTACCTATAATCTTCCAGGTAGTTTATCCCCTTGCATTGGGTGGTGTTCTGACATGCATGATCTACTCAGTACTCATCTGTGCTAGATGGATACCCTTTGCAGATCTCCAGAGGAAAACTCTTTCTCTGGTACTCTGACCCTCAAACACTTGTTGATATGGCAGGGGTCAGAGAAGTGCTGGGTAGAGAAGGGTGGGGTCCACCCCGGCGAGGGCTCCACCCCCGGACCTGTGCCCACAGACCTAAGTGAGGACCCCCTTATATCTTTGTGCCCAAATATTGCACTTTCCAACACCACTCTGGCCTGCCACGCCCTTTATCCCATACCTATAAAAACCACGAGACCCTAGCAGGCACACACACGCAAACAGTTGGAGGTCGAGAGGAACACACGGGCAGAAGAATACACCAACAGAGGCCGGCAGGCCATTGACGACAGAATGACGTGAAAGTCAAGGGGAATTCGGCCAGGGGTGGTCGGAAGAGAGCCCGGCAGCTGAGCGGCCTGACTCCAGGGGAAGATCACTTTCCCACTCCAGTCCCCTTCTGGCTCTCCCATCCATCTGCTGAGAGCTACTTCCACCACTCAATAAAACCTTCCACTCACTGTCTAAGGCCACAAGTGATCTGATTTTTCTGGTACACTAGGGCAATAACCCCGGGCTACAGAAAGCCCTCTGATCTTGCGATAAGGCATAAGGTCTAATTCCAGCTGTGGGGTCAGAGCCCAAAGACCTGCCTATCTGCATGCTCCCACTAGGAGTTTGAGCAACAGGACACCAAAGCAGCGAGCCACACTCCCATAGCATGCCCTGAAAGGGTGATAAGGAAATCTCTTCCCGTTTCCTTGTTGCTTGGACTCCTTGGATTCTCTGCTCTGTCTCAACTATCGTAGCCTACCAAGCTCCATCTAGGTTTTTTCTCCCAATGCTATATCCTGGAAACTTTTTCACAGTCAGGTCGTATTATTGCTAAGAGGACAGTAGGACTCACCTGGCTTGTGTATTGTCTTTCAGGGCTCACTATCCTTAGTTGCCTGATGTCAAGCGTTTAAGAAACTATTGTTTTATATGATTTGTCCATATTTTAGTGATTTCAGTAAATCTTGTCCCCTTGCTCCATCTCATCTGGAAGTGGTAGACAATTTTTATGAAATGTTAATCATCCCTTTAGTTTTCCTCTTTCCACACGAACCTGGTACATTTTGCCAAAAGAAAAAAATGAAGTTCTTCCAAAGTTCTTCCCTTATTCTAATTAGGCAACTTTGAAATTACTTTTAGTTATTTCTGCTACACCAAAACTAGCCCAGACGCTGTTTGGAATTAAGTTATGTCCCCAGTTTATTACGTTGACAAAAGTAAAACCCTAGTCAGATTTATGTTTTGGGTTAAACATGAATGCAGGGTAATTAGAATCAATAGCTCTTATTGACAAGCATGCCAGCCTCAGTAATCCACTCATGGTAGGGATAGTGTTGATAGTCCAAACTCTACACTTTGACAAAGAGATTATTTCCCAATGAATCTACATTTTTCTGAATGCTAGTAATTTTTTTCTCTGTTATACTTACTGATGAATCCATGTGTGCTGTTGGTTGTGCACACAGAGAATAAACGAGAGAGCTAACAACAAGCTCACACAAAATTACTGGAAAAGCAAATGAAATCAAAGTTCTAGCTGACATTTACTGAGTCTTTACCATGTGCAATGCACTATTTTAATAGTTTACGTGTATTAACTCATTAATTCTTTACAATAACACAGTAAGATAGGTACTATTGCTGCCCTCTTCAAGGTGAGAAAACTAAAGCACAGACAAATTTATGGTGATTTTATGCATTTGCATATTCATCAACTCAAATTTAGGGGAATGAAAAAGAAATAGAACTCACTGATAATTACAAATTGGAAAAAATGAGAAAAAGCATTAAGAAGTATTTAAATGACAAACCAAATAGATATAAGATGAAATGACAAGTGTAACAGAGAATAAAATTATTCACATTCAGAAAAACATAGATACATTGGGATGCAATCTTTTTTGGCAGAGTTAAGAGTTTTCACTATCGATACCATTTCTGCCAATAATCAAGGGTAGAGGGAGCTTTTTTATAGAATTTTTGGGACAGGGTGTTGGCTAGTTGGGCAAGTAAAACATGACAAGTATTAGAATAGTATGGAAATGAATCAGAGTGGATTGAGAATAGAGAAGAGAGGACATTGTGAGAACTAGAGTGAAAGCATAATTGAAAAGGCTTAGTAAGCACATATGCGCTGAAATATTTTGGTGGAGAATAACAAGCAAAAGAGAAGGAATGAAACTCTGGTGTTTGGAACCTGTGATGGTGCTTTATAATACTTATGTTTCTAATGAAATTTTAGAAATGCTCTATTTGTGGTTTGCAATCATCAGATGGGAGTGTATTGTAGCAAGTTGATAATGCTTTGTTAATCAATAGTGATGTGACTACTTGAAAATATTAATGTAGCTTCCAAAGATATTTATTTTATAATTTGAGAGAAATTTAGTCATCAAGAAAAGTGTTTACCAAAAATGATTAGTGATTAACTGTCAAAAGAAAGAGATGATGAATAACATAATTCATAGGGCACAATATAGTATATACTCCATTTTTTTGTCATTTTAAAAACTGATTTTTAATCTACGACATGGATTTATAGTTGTGATAAGAATTGTTTTACATATATTTTTATGAAACCAAAGACCATTCATTCTACAAAGGGATAATTATGTAGAAAGTTATTTACAAGATTTTCACAAATGTGAAAGCACATTTAAAAGCAAAAGTGTCATTTATTCTTGGAATACAAAATTGTGTTGCATTAACTTCTAGATTTTATTCCATTATCAAACCTTATTTGTAAATTCTAAAGTATCTGCACATGGTAAAGATATCTAACAGAACATGTATTTAGGGTATCCTAATTCTCAACAGTAGCAGTTTCAGAAGACCCTGGACTCATTACATAGTATCTCATGAATTGATTTTTTTCCTGTGAATTTATAATACTACTAGATGGATGCCTTCATTGGCAGAACTGAATTTTGTGTGTGTGTTCTGTAATTCAGAAGACGAAGCCCTTGAGAACGCTACAGGAAGTTAAAGTCAAATGCTAATTAAGCTAATCATGCTTACAAGATCTCTGTAATTTTTACTTCAGTTTTGGTAGGTTTCTACATAGGCTGAATATTTCAACGTTTCTTCATTCTGTTTCTTGAAGGTAAGTTGATTCCAAAGCTACTAAAGTTATAAATTACATAAATAGTAAAATATTTAGTAATTTTTAAATCTTTGCTTAGATTAATATTTCTCCATTTTTTTTTTCTGTACTTTCTGAGTTTGACTGACTTTTTCATATTCCATACTGACCCATTGATAAATAACATTCATGGCTGTTGATTTTTACATATACTAGTTATATTTCCCTAATCATTTCTTTGTTATGAACTCTTACTTGTCACTCACATTTTCTTTTTTTCTTTTTTTTTTTTTTTTTAATTTTGAGTTTGTTTCTTGGAAAGTTCAGTATTAAAATAATAAAATAATTATTTTTTCTTTTTTTTGTCAGCCAAATAAAGCAGCTAAGAGCACTGGTCCTGTAGATAGAAGGCTGGAATTAGCTCCTGCTGCCAGTATTCAGTTGGGTGATCTTGGGCAGGTTGCTGGCCTCTCTGTGCTTCAGTTTCATTATTTCGTAAAATCAAGTTATGGGAATTAAATATAGCAAGCCCAGCACAGCATTGATTGCTGGACATATTTTATGTTGCCATTGCTTGGGGAAAAAAGATAGTAATTTCACTAATTCTGATAGTGTTGGCCTGGTTAAAATAGAATTAGAACATATAACTATAGCTAGCTATTTGAAGGCCTGTAGATAAAAAGCAAGTGTAAGTGTGTGTTTGTGTGAGTTTGATCATTTCTGTGTATGTGAAAACTGCATAAAAGTTATACTAAAGTAGAATTGTCATCTATAAAGAAGAGTTTGAGTAATACCAAGCTGTAATTATTAAACAGGTTTCCTCACAAATTCATGAGATTCCATTCATGTAGTTAGCCAAACAATCAAATTACCATGTATTGGTGATTTTGTTGAAGAAAGCCATGCACTTAAGAAGGTTCAACTCAGTGACCTCCACTATTCATTCAAATTAAGATGCTGAGAATTTGAATCCACACGGTAACCAACTGTCCTAGAATGAAAGAAGTCCCTCTGGCTCTTCTGTTTTTTGTCACTCATTATATCAGAGGTACAGCCTTCCTAGAGGCAGACTCTCATTCATTTTTTTTTTTTTTCTGCGTTTAGGCAGGATGCATACCCTCAGCTCTTGAGACCTAGAATTAAGTATCACGGTCCCTTTGCTATTGGTACAACTCTGACTCTGACACATTGTGCATCTGGTTTTAGTAGAATGATAAACCTAGTGGCTGGACATTTTTTTTACTTGGTGATAAAACTAGAATTAATTCCCATCTTAGTCCATCCTCAAACTAAATTTACTGAAAATGATTAGTTCCTTCATATTTTTGGTTTTGTTGGTTGGTTCAATGTTCTTCCCCAATATTTTTAATGCAAATCCCCAATCTAACAATATTGAATATCAAATAATTTAGTGTTATCCTCTCTTACAGACTCAATTTGCAGGCACCACAGACACGTGCATACTAAATATTCTGACCTGTTGGCCCAGACCCTTTGTCACAGTTTATGTATCATTTACTTGAGTCATAGTTAGCACTTACTTCCTACTCATCACTTACTTAACATTTTGTCCTTTAACCTTCAGTTTCAGAGTCATTTTCAAATGACTCTTTGTGATTCCATTCAATTTGCAAGCTGATTTACATGCTCCATGTCTGTGGGAAATGCCATAATATTTTCAATCTGTTCCACTTAACAAATTTGTTGCACAGTAGGAAAGCTATACCAATCATTCTTTCATGATATAAATTTGCAAAGAAAGGCAATGTCCCTGTATGTATCAGACATTGGAAGGATGTGAGCTTCACCCTATTCATTAATGACAAACAATGTCCATTAATGACAAACAATGTCAAGATGCAATTTCAAGGCAATATTGTCTCTCTTTTTTTAAATCTCTTTTAATTGTTTGTGGAATTTAAATTGATCCTGGGGAAGCACAAAGAAAAAGTATATCCGAGGGAAATTAGGCTTTTCAAAGAAATATACACATCGTTTTTAGAATGCAACCAATATTAAGTATCTTGCTCATATCAGCAGGAAATAATTATGTGTCCTCTTCTCTACCTATTGTTGTGCTTATTAGAAATGTAAACTGGCTAGAGGAACATGGGTGTTCTGCATTCTTGAGCTTACTAGCTGCCATACTGTCAACCACTATAATTGCATCATCACATTTTCTCTTAATAACAACTTTTAGAATTGGATATTTCTATTACCATTTTTACTAAAGACCAGGTTGAAGGTTTGAGGAACTTCATGGCCCACCTGCAATCAGTTTTAGAATTTAAGCATGGCTTTTCCGTCTACAAATTCATGTTTCTTCCAAAATATCAAAAATAATAGCATCCACTGAAGGTTTCCAAATAAGGAGCATTATGATTAAGGTCACACATCTTAACAGCTCTTCCTCTCTACATGCATTTTCCCCATTCATATCCCCTACCTAGTGAATCTCTTTAATAAATAAGGTTTTAGATGTATATTCCATATTGTTGTTCCCTTTTATTTCTTTGAAACAGACATTGAAAATAATAGCAGCAACATCTGCATCAAAAATTCATAATGTAATTGACAATCCTAAAGCCTAATATAACAAGTTTTACATGGCTTCTTTGTGTGTATCTAGAGATGTGAACCTTTCATAACATGTGCTTTTAGAGGTGAACAAAGGTCACCTGATATCAAAATATTAAAATTGAACATTAGGATTTCATCCAAAAATGAAATTCTCCTTGCAAATGGTGAATTTTAAAGAATAATTAATCAATTTGTACCTCCATATGAATATGGAAAATAGTATGATAAAAGGCTGAAAGGCCACGGGCAAGAAAAGAGATCGTTTAAAGACTAAGGGTGTTAGGATGAAGTTAACTGAAATGGTTACTAGAGAAATCAAGGTGAATGCTGCTTACAACAGCTTTGCTGAGGACAGAATGAAAATTAAGTGATGACTAGATGATAAATGCTACATTTCCATAACTCTAAGACATTATCAATTTAATAACAACCTTTCAAAAAGTGATGTATCACAATTTGGAAATGTTAAAATATGCAACTGGACGTTGGAGAACCTGTTCGTAAAATACCTATATGTCTTAAAATGGGTTGTAGTAGACAGTGTGAAACTCAGGCTAGACTTCATTCTTTCTAAAAAGTTTGTAAATGTCTAACGCTTATGTTAAAATTAGTCTCTCCTTTATACTGTTTAAAGTGGGTTTCTACATTCTTTACCAAAACCTGACGGATTCAGTGTTTGATACTGGGTATGGTTTTTTTTTTTTTTGAGGTGGAATTTCGCTCTTGTTACCCAGGCTGGAGTGCAATGGCGCGATCTCAGCTCACCACAACCTCCGCCTTCTGGGTTCAGGCAATTCTCCTGCCTCAGCCTCCTCAGTAGCTGGGATTACAGGCACATGCCACCATGCCCAGCTAATTTTTTGTATTTTTAGTAGAGACGGGGTTTCACTCTGTTGACCAGGATGGTCTGGATATCTTGACCTCGTGATCCACCCGCCTTGGCCTCCCAAAGTGCTGGGATTACAGGCTTGAGCCACCGCGCCCGGCCAATACTGGGTATGTTTTCTAACAGTAGTATTAAGTTGCTTCTCATGGGAAAATGGTATATTAAAAGTCCCTGGAATTAGGTGACTAATGAGTTTTTTTAATTGTGTTAATGTCATCTGGAATGAGTGCCCATTAAAGACAAAGCATTGGTGAACCAAGTGGCTGTTGCAGTAGAGCATTATCATGGGAACGGGGAATACAAGTACTGTGGGATGAGCCAGCAACTTTTGACTGAATTGGAGAGGTCCAGGAAAGAAAACATGTCTTGATCAGGTTTTAAATTCTTGACTCATGAAATGCACAGAAGGCAGGAAGCTACAGTACTATAACTAAGATAACCTCTTACCTCTTTAGTCACAAAAGCAGATGTAGCTAGAAATCAGACACATTTAAGTGTCATCCATAGTCCTTTAAGCTTTCTTTTTGTTTTTTATTATTATACTTTAAGTTCTGGGGTACAGGTGCACATTCTGCAGGATTGCTACATAGGTATACACATGCCATGGTGGTTTGCTGCCTCCGTCCCCTTGTCACCTACGTTAGGTATTTCTCTTAATGTTATCCCTCCCCAATCTCCCCCACCCCTGCTATCCACCCCCTAGGCCACCACCCACCAACAGACCCCAGTTTGTGACGTTCCCTTCCGTTTCCATGTGTTCTCATTGTTCAACATCCACTTATCAGTGAGAACATATGGTGTTTGGTTTTCTGTTCTTATGTCCATTTGCTGAGGATGATGGTTTCCAGATTCATCCATGTCCCTACAAAGGAAGTGAACTCATCTGTTTTTATGGCTGTGTAGTATTCCATGGTATATATGTGTGACATTTTCCCTGTCCAGTCTATCATTGATGGGTGTTTGGTAGGTTCCAAGTCTTTGCTGTTGTAAACAGTGCCATAATGAACATATATTTATGTGTCTTTATGATAGAATAATTTATAATCCTTTGGGTATATACCCAGTAAGGAGATTGCTGGGTCAAATAGTATTTCTATTTCTAGATCTTTGAGGAATTGCCACACTGGTTGAACTTCCACAATGCTTGAACTAATTTATACTCCCACCAATAGTGTAAAAGCGTTCCTATTACTCCACATCCTCTCCGGCATCTGTTGTCTCCATATTTTTTTTAATGATCGCCATTCTAACTGGTGTGAAATGGTATCTCAATGTGGTTTTGATTTGCATTTTTCTAATGACCAGTGATAATGAGCATTTTTTCATATGTTTGTTGGCCACTTGAATGTCTTCTTTTGAAAAGTGTCTGTTCATATCCTTCACCCACTTTTTGATGGGGTTGTTTTTATTTTTATTTTTTGTAAATTTGTTTCAGTTCTTCGTAGATTCTGGATATTAGCTTTTGTCAGATGGTTGGCTTGCAAAAATTTTTTCCCATTCTGTTGGTTGCTGGTTTACTCTAATGATTGTTTCTTTTGC
The DNA here is from genome assembly GCA_031835075.1 of Saguinus oedipus. Lineage (NCBI taxonomy): Eukaryota > Metazoa > Chordata > Mammalia > Primates > Cebidae > Saguinus > Saguinus oedipus. The sequence goes on from CM063170.1 coordinate 147,988,052, forward strand.
TGTGCATAAGCTCTTAAGTTTAGTTAGATCCCATTTGTCTATTTTGGCTTTTGTTGCCATTGCATTTGATGTTTTAGTTATGAAGTCCTTGCCTATGTCTATGTCCTGAACGGTATTGCCTAGGTTTCCTTCCAGGGTTTTTATGGTTTTAGGTCATATCTTTAAATCCTTAATCTATCTGGATTTAGTTTTTCTATAAGATGTAAGGAAGGGGTGCAGTTTTACCTTTCTGCACATGTTTTTCCAACACCATTTATTCAACAGGGAATCATTTCCCCATTGCTTGTTTTTGTCAGGTTTGTCAAAGATCAGATGGTTGTAGATGTGTGGTGTTTTGACTACCGTAGCGTTGTATATAGTTTGAAGTCAGGTACCATGATGCCTCCAGCTTTGTTCTTTTTGCTTATGATTGTCTTAGCTATGTGGGCTCTTTTTTGGTTCCATATGAAGTTTAAGGTGGGTTTCCAGGTCTGTGAAGAATGTCAATGGTAGCTTAATGGTTCTATTCAGGGATTCAACTTCTTTCTGGTTTAGTCTTTGGAGGGTGTAAGTGTCCAGGAATTTATCGTTTTCTTCCAGGTTTACTGGTTTATGTGCATATAATTGTTTGTAGTAATCTCTGATGGTAGTTTGTATTTCTGTGGAATCAGTGATATCCCCTTTATCATTTTTTTAATTGCATCTATTTGATTCTTCTCTCTTTTCTTTTTTATTAGCCTGGCTAGTGGTCTATCTATTTTGTTGATCTTTTCAAAAAACCAGCTCCTGGTTTTATTGATTTTTTGAAGGGTTTTTTTTTGTATCTCTGTCTCCTTCAGTTCTGCTCTGATCTTAGTTATTTCTTGTCTTCTGCTAGCTTTTGAATTTGTTTGATCTTGCTCCTCTAGTTGTTTTAATTGTGATGATAGCATGTCAATTTTGATCTTTCCTTGCTTCTCATGTAGGCATTTAGTGCTATAAATTTCCCTCTAGCCACTGCTTTAAATGTATCCCAGAAATTCTGGTATCTTGTATCTTTATTCTCATTGGTTTCAAAGAACCTCTTTATTTCTGCCTTCATTTCATTATTTATTCAGTGGTCATTTAGGAGCAGGTTGTTCAGTTTCTATGTAGTTGTGTGGTTTTGAGTGAGTTTCTTAATTCCGAGTTCTAATTTGATTGCACTGTGGTCTGAGAGACCGGTTGGTATGATTTCTATTCTTTTGCATTTGCTGAGAAGTGTTTTACTTCAAATTATGTGGTAAATTTTAGAGTAAGTACGATGTGGTGCTGAGAAGGATGTATATTCTGTGGATTAGGGTGCAGAGTTCTGTAGATGTCTATTAGGTCTGCTTGGTCCAGATCTGAGTTCAAGTCCAGGATATCCTTGTTAATTTTCTGTCTTGTTGATCTAATATTAACAGTGAGTGTTAAAGTCTCCCACTATTATTGTGTGGGGTTCTAAGTCTCTTTGTAGGTCATTAAGAAATTGCTTTATGTTTCTGTGTGCTCCTGTATTGAGTGCTATATATTTAGGATAGTTAGCTCTTCTTGTTGCATTGATCCCTTTCCTTTTATGTAATGCCCTTCTTTGTCTCTTTTGATCTTTGTTGATTTAATGTCTGTTTTATCAGAGATTAGGATTGCAACCCCTGCTTTTTGTTGCTCTCCATTTGCTTGGTAAATCTTCCTTTATCCCTTTATTTTGAGTGTATGTGTGTCTTTGCACATGAGATGGGTCCCTTGAATACAGCACACTGATGGGTCTTGACTTTTTATCCAATTTGCCAGTCTGTGTCTTTCAATTGGGGCATTTAGCCCATTTATGTTTAAGCTTAATATTGTTATGTGCGAATTTGATCCTACCATTTTGATACTAGCTGGTTGTTTTGCCTGTTAGTTGACACAGTTTCTTCATTGTGTCAATGGTCTTTACCATTTGGTAGGTTTTTGCAGTGGCTAGTACTGGTTGTTCCTTTCTATGTTTAGTGCTTCCTTCAGGAGCTCATGTAAGGCAGGCCTGGTGCTGATGAAATCTCTCAGCAATTGTTTGTTCGTAAGGGATTTTATTTCTCCTTCACTTATGAAGCTTAGTTTGGCTGGGGATAAAAGTCTGGGTTGAAAGTTTGTTTTAAAGGATGTTGAATATTGGCCTCCACGCTATTCTGGCTTGTAAAATTTCTGCTGAAAGATCCACTGTGAGTTTGATGGGCCTGGCTTTGTGGGTAACCCAGCCTTTCTCTCTGGCTGCCATTAGCACTTTTTCCTTCATTTCAACCCTGGTGAATCTGATAATTACGAGCCTTGAGGTTGCTCCTCTTGAGGAATATCTTTGTGGTGTTCTCTGTATTTCCTGGATTTGAATGTTGGCCTGGCCTTCTAGGCCATAATATCTCTTGGATAATATCCTGAAGGGTGTTTTCCAGCTTGGATTCATTCTCCCTGTCACATTCAGGTCCACTGATCAAACACTGATTAGGACTTTTCATATAATTCCATATTTCTTGGAGGCTTTGTTCATTTCTTTTCATTCTTTTTTCTCTAATCTTGCCTTCTCATTTTATTTCATTGAGTTGATCTTCAATCTCTGATATACTTTCTTTTGCTTGATCAAATCAGCTATTGAAACTTGTGTATGCTTTGCAAAGTTCTTGTGCTGTGTTGTTCAGTTCCATTAAGTCATTTATAGTCTTCTCTAAGCGGTTAATATAGTTACCATTTCATCTAACTTTTTTCAAGGTTATTAGTTTCTTTGCATTGGGTTAGAACATGTTCCTTTAGCTCAGAGACGTTTGTTATTACCCACCATCTGAAGCCTGCTTCTGTCAATTTGTCAAACTCACTCTCCATTCCATTTTGTTCCCTTGCTGGTGAGGAGTTGTGATCCCTTTGAGGAAGAGAGGTGTTCTGGTTTTTGTTAATTTAATCCTTTTGAGCTGGTTTCTTCCAATCTTTGTAGATTAATCTACCTTTTGTCTTTGAAGTTGGTGACTTTTGGATGGAGTATCTTAGTTGATGTCCTTTCTGTTGATGCTGAAGCTATTTCTTTCTGTTTTTTAGCTTTTCTTCTAATGGTCAGGACCGTCTGCTACAGGACTGCTGGAGGTCCACTCCAGACACTGCTTGCCTCAGAATCACCAGCAGGGGATGCAGAATAGCAAGGACTGCTGTTTGTTCCTTCCTCTGGTAGCTTCGTCAGCCAGAACTCTCCTGTTTGAGGTGTCTTCTTGGATATACAGGCATCAGGGAGCCACTTAAGGAGGCAGTGTGTCACTTTTCCAAGCTCAAGTACTGTGCTGGGAGCTCCGTTGCTCCCTTCAGAGCTGCTGGGCAGGGATGTTTAAGTCTGCTGAAGTGGAACTCACAACTGTCCCTTTTTCCAGGTGCTCTGTCCCAGGAAGGTGGGGCTTTATTTATAAGTCTCTGATGAGCTGCAGCTTTTTCATAGGTGCCCTGCACAGCATGGAGGGAGTCTAGTCACAGTCTGCCTGCAGAAGTGTTGCTGAGCTGCTGCCATCTCAACCCAGCTGCCATGCAAACTTTCCTACAATTTTGTCTACACAGGCAAGGTCAGAACTGTGTTGGTAATGGCTGACTGCCTCGGCAATGGGGGCTGCCCTTTCCCCCACCAACCTCCACTGTTCTGGGTCAAGCTCAAACTGTTTTGCTGGTTTCAAAAATCCCAAGTCAATGGATTTCACCTTGCTGGTCTCTGGGGGGGTGGCACCTGCTAAGTCAGCTCACCTGGCTCCCTGCCCACCCTCAGCACCCCCTTCCTCAGAAGAATGGGTGGCTCTGTCTTGCAGGTGTTCCAGGTGCCAGCTAGAACAGTTGCCCAGATTTGTGCTGAAAACCCATGGCACTTGTGGTCCTGGCAGGAATCTCCTGGTCCTTGGGCTGTAAAGACTGTGGGAGAAGTACAGCATATGAACCGGAGTGCCTGAGTGGCCAGAAAGGTCCCTGATGGCCTCTGTTGGGGGCGTGTGGGGGGATCCTCCAGCCCATTGCACTTCCCAGGTGAGGCAGTGCCCCACCCTGCCTCAGTTTGCCCTCCTTGGGCTACACCCGCAGTCTGTCCCATTGAGATTGAGCCTGGTACCTCAGTTGGAAATGCAGAGATCACTTGCCTTCTGTGCCCCTCTCACTGAGAACTGTGTTCTGGAGCTGTTCCTATTTGGCCATATTGGTGGAAGTCCTCACTTTAAGCTTTCTTATTTGAAATAATACATTGACAAGGAGTGACTAAAGCCGTAAGAAATAAAATGTATGGAAACCTTGGGTAAATTCAGATGGATAGATGTTGAGTCTAATAATTTCCAGAACTACTGATTTTCTTGACAGCAGAAGCAACCTCTTACTCCCCATCCCTCAGGACTTCATGTTTTGAAGCCGGGGCTTCCTTGTCTATGTTGATTGTACCTGACATAACTTTCTTGTATGCAAAATCCTGTATGCCCTTTATGCCCTTTCCCTTCTATTTCTCATTTCTTCCAGTTTTTAACTGAAATAAGATTCTAGCATGCTAAAAGAAGCAAAGGCTTAAACATCCAAAGAATTGGTAGACTATAATATATTGGCAGAATGCTGGAGAACATGTGTGGGGACAGATTCTAGGAGTGATTCACTGGGGAAAAGGAACGTAATATTTTAATTCAATCTACTCTGTCTACATAGGTGAGATTACCAGCAAATCTCACCCATTTAGATACAGTATAATTAGCACCCAGAAAATCTGAATTCAAGGACTTGGCTAGGGCATCTTGAAGTAGTTTCTTGGCATATTAGGTGACATTTGGATCTAATTATGGCCTTTAATAAACGGATTTAAGATCTTAAAAATTCCTAGAATTGGTGTGGTGGCGAAGGAGTCTAAAGTTTTAGGAACATAAAAATGGAACTCTCCTCATAGCTCCTAAATATTTATTGGGAAGGTAGAATAAAGCACTTATTTAGCCAGTACATTGAAAAATACACGATGAGGAAGCAATCACCATCCTCAAATATCAACACAATATCTGTCATCTATAGGTTAAGGGTGAAGATAAACAATGGTACCACTGAATCAAGGACTTCTATTTCAATAGGATGATAGATTTTAGAGTGTTAGAAGGCACTCACCTGCTTAACTACCAGGAGCAATGTGCATGTGATTTCTGCTATAGGTAAGATAACAAGAAACAAAATAAGAATGGTTTAATCAACAAAGATACAATAAAGAGAGTAGTATCAACTGTGGCGGATGAGTGATTTTGCAGTTTCTTGGTGAATGTGGCTGTGTCCTCTCATACCCATTATAGCTAATGAGCAATTAACAAAACTTTTGCCCTCTCTTCCTGTGATTTAAACATTTTTGGGGGCTTACCAAGGATATTAGTTTAGGGTCTTACTAAGACCTAAAACCCTAAAAGTCACAGTGATTCCAAGGGGAAAACAACAATTATTTCATCTATCTGGAACTTCTCATGTTTCTGAAACTGTAGATAAAATGAAAGAAAAGGAAAGCAGAGAAACGAAAAGAAAAGAAAAAAAATGGTAAATTTAGGCTGGGGAAATGGTTCTAATTATCAAAAGAAAATAGGATTACTGCTACTCAACTGGGAAAGAGAGGGTCATTCATTTTCCCGAGTGATTCTCTGGGGAACCTATCATTTGTGCATAACCAGTGATACGCTTAATGGAAGACTATCGAAATGTGGTGCTGATGGGACATTCAAGTGCTGATACCTTTTAAGAATGAAGAAGTAGATCACCTATCATGTAAAGAAATGTGATTAGTTGAGGTGCTAGGCTAAGGGAACAACAAAGGGGTATAAGATGAAGAAAGTCACAAAAGCCAACTCTAGGCTGTGACCTCAAGACCATTTTTTGAAATGAGAACTTTTGCTCACCACTATGTTTTTTACTTGCCTTTTCTTTTCTTGTTCTATTTTCTTCCATCTTTGCTTTATTCTAATCATATATGTTTAACAATTTCTTCCCCTCAATGGCTTTATATACTGTGTATTTATGGTACTTAGAAAATAACTTACTGTTTAAGTTATAGGACATAATGGCATTGTTGTGCCTGGACAGAAGAGAGATAACATTGCACAGAAATGAGAAAAATGACTGTTGGAACTTCATGAAGCTGATTTTGGGAGACATGTTTTCATTTGATGATGAATAAGTTCTTTTTTTTTTTTTTTTGAGATGGAGTTTTGCTCTTGTTACCCAGACTGGAGTGCAATAGCACGATCTCGGCTCACCGCAACCTCCACCTCCCAGGTTCAAGCAATTCTCTTGCCTCAGCCTCCCGAGTAGCTGGGACTACAGGCACTTGCCACCATGCCCAGCTAATTTTTGTATTTTTAGTAGAGACGGGGTTTCACCATGTTGACCAGGATGGTCTCGATCTCTTGACCTAGTGATCCACCCGCCTCGGCCTCCCAAAGTGCTGGGATTATAGGAGTGAGCCACCACGCCTGGCCCCGGTGAATAACTTCTTAATTTAGGTGAACAGTGTATTATTATTGCTGTCGTTTGAGTTTGGAATTTAAGTAAATGTAGAAGGACACATATAGGTCTAAGCAATGAGAAAAGTAATTTAGTTTGACCATCTTCCATTTCACCTTTCTTCTTGTGTCTTCTATCATATTGTAGGAACTAGAAGGCTTAAAATTACATTCATATAACTCGCTTATGGCCAGGGTTCTGGGTATGAACTGAAGCCCAACAATTAGATGTGCTCATATAATTTGAGAGACAGAAATCAAGTGGAACCATGTTTTTACTATTGCTATTTTCTCCTTGCAAGCAAAACTGTGAGAACATGATATTGTTGCAAACTTCTGGTGTCCATTCTCAGGCTTCCTGAAGCCTGTATGGTGAGACACAGTTGAGGCAGAGCAGTCGTTAGGTTTTATGTTCCAATATCTATTATCAGCTCATGCATGTCTAGAAAGAGTAGTGGTGGTAGCACACCACAGACAATAGCTTTTCCAGACTGCAGTTTTATAATGTGAGATTATAGCTAGCCAGTATGGCCTTTAACTCAATACTTCTATTGCATTCTCAGAGGTAGTAGTTCTCTGGTACAATAGTTTTACAGATTTTTGAGTTATTTTTGAGACTCAGTCTATTATCTGTTTCTCAAACCCTTCTGATGATTTTCTAGGTACCTATTTACCTATATTAAATTCCTCTCTTCCTTACTTAAACTAGATGGTTCCTATTTCTCATATTGAATTTTAATGCAAGGGTGAACTCTATTCAACGGAAATCTCTGACTCTTTTTCAGAGCTTCTTAATAGATTTGAACATACCAACGTGTGTTTCCAAAAGAGTTTGGCCATAGAAACTAGGAAGGAATTAATTACTCTGCAAAATGAAAAGAAAATAATTTGAAGATCCTGGGTAATTCACAGGATAGAAGTGATGGAGAAGAAGTGATTTAGTGAAATGACTTAAAGGCAGGGAAACAATTTGAAGTGAAATGAACTGAGGAATGTCTGAAGAAACTTACCTGAGGAGGTGTGGTAACATCTGCATTGTCATGTTTTTATAAATCTCTGGCTTACCTCTCTCTTTGCCTTCCCAATAATGTAAGTGAAGTCTGTTCTGTTTGCAAGTTACCTATGAGTCTGAACTTTTCTAGAAAACTGAGACAAAGCCGAAGTTTTATATCTTAGTTGACTAAGACTGAAACATACAGAAGTTTCAGGATTGAGGTATAATACATAAACCTTTTAAGGCAATGAAAAGGCATTTCAATTGAGAGGTGGTTGTGAGACTATAACCCCTTAGCAATTCAAAGAAATCTTGGACAATGTTTGATCTTTCACAGGATGTGGAAAGGTGAATTCAGAGTGATGTATACATACATGCTTAAAGCATAATAAAAACAGGAAAATTTTACTTACTAGATTTTCTTCTGCTTTATTTTTTTAAAGTAACTTAATCTTCCTGGAAATCTTGTGAGAAAAATATTAAATGCAGTTAAGACAAATATTACATCATCTTAGCATTGATAAATTAAGCAGAAGAAAAAAAATAAGTGCTTTAAGTATTCATTCTTTAACTCATAAATTTGTGCCTACGCATTTTTTAATACTTTTCTGCTAACACCCAAGGATATACAGTGGAATAGAATAAAGTGCTAGTGCAATACCAAAGTGTCCCCAACTTTTTGGCACCAGGGACGGGTCTGGGAGTGTGGACAGAGGATGCTCTGAGGATGAAACTGATTCACCTCAGATCATCAGGCATTAGTTAGATTCTCATAAAAGGTGCACAACCTAGATCCCTCGCATGTGGAGTACATAATAGGGTTTGGGCTCCTGTGAGAATCTAATGTGGCCACAGATCTGTCAGAAGGCGGAGGTCAGGTGGTAATGGTACCAGCCAGCAGCTCGTCTCTTGCTGTGTGCTCCAGTTCCTAACAGAACATGGAATGACCCAGGGGTTGGGGGCCCCTGCTCTAAAGGGTTAAATGCTTAGGCAGATTTGCTTCTTTACTTAAGAGACAAATACTACATTGATAAAAGAACTAAACTACAGGACAATGGAGTATGTTAGGAAAAGCCAGTAGAATTCATAGATCTCAATGGCAATGGCACTGAAGTGTTTAAAGATTACAAAGTAGTTAGACTAAGTATAGAAGAGGGAGAAGCCTGAGTCAAGCAGAGAGAGTAGTATCTGCAAAGATATAGGAGTGTTAAAGCTTGTTCTCCGTTACCAAACCGCAAATAGTTTAGTGGGGCTGGAGAACAAAGTCAATGTTGGAGAGTAAAAGGATGCTATATATGAGTCCAGAGAATTTAAAAGGAAACAAATAATGAAAGAGTTTACTTTTTATTCATAAGGCAACAGTAAGCAATCAAATAATTTATATGCGTGATATTATGTTACTGTATGAAAGGTAACTTGAAATGTTTAAGAGGCAAGGAGGGCAGTTCATGGTATGTTATAATAATGTAGTTGCAATGAATAAGGACATGGAGTTAAATAGAGCCAGGGATGATGAACAGAGCTACTAATTCTAGAGCCATTGAGAAAGAAAAATAAACCAAACCTAACAATGAATGTGGGTGGACAGAAAAACAAAGAGCCAAGGATAAATTCTAGGTTTCTGTCTTGTAGTTAAGAGTTAGTATAGTGTGGTAGTTATAAACACAGAGGTTACTGGAGTTGAAAAAAAAAAAAAAGAATAGTTTTTGGTCCTAATGATTTCTGAAATTATTTGTTACACTGGACTAAAACATTAAACATAAAGCTTTTGTGTCTTTATCTTTGAGGACAAGCCCTGTTTTATTAGAGAGAGAGAACAATTATAGTTAAATTAGTTATAGATCTGCTGCTATTCCATGCAACAAGTAAAACAAACAATAGATGTAGTTATTATGTATTAAGATGTCAGAATTATTTAATGTGATATGTCTAATATAAACAAGATCTATCCATTCATTCATTTATTTGTTCATTCTTAGTGGGCAGAAGTAACCCAGTATCACAGTAAATTATTTTACTGAAAGTAAAATACTTTAAATAATTAAACAGATCAAATTTTGACAAGAAATTAGCTAATAAACAGAGAAGACATTAAATGTTAGTGAAATGTCAGGTAGAGCAGACAAGAATCCATTCATATTGCTTATTTAAAATTTAGTTTTAAATTTTGGGTCTTCCTATGTTGCCAAGGCTAGTGTTGAAAGACTGGCCCCAAGAAATCTTCCCATATTGGCCTCCCAAAGTATTGAGATTACAGGGGTGTAATGTCACCATGCCCAGCTCATTTATATTCCTTGTTCTGTAATGGCGTGTTCTTAGTTTTGTTAATTTGAAACATTTTCTTCCTTAAAAAATGGTATTAGATAGTGATGCCCCAGAGGAAAATAACACAATATACATTGGAGAGGATGAATCATTTACCAGGTAAAGAAATCAATGACTCATGATCCTTGCAGGTGGAAAAACTGAACAAGATTCGGAGATCCCACTTACCACTAGACCACAGCCTGGCATCTCCCTGGAATTTATAAGATGAGTAGAGGTGGATATCATTGCTTATCAGATAAATTCCAGGTATTGGCCTGTAACAAAGATTCAGGGGCTATCCAAGGTATTTACCTGTAAATTAGGTAGACGTTTTTCAGAAGAAGAATGACTTATATTGGACAAAGACATTTAAAGAGATTGGCAGAGACATACAGACCTAAGAGAGAATTCACAAGATCTATTCTTTTTGTGAAGACCTTTATCTTAAAATTTCCACCCTTATGTGGTACTAGGAAAAGTTTAAGTCAGCTAGGATTTCTTAGTCCTTCCTATATTATAGTTTTCTTCTATAATCCACTTTACCTTTTAGCAATACACTTTATATCTGAATTTCAGTCCAATGCATTCGTCTTGTGAAAGCTGATATGATGCAATGGCTTGATTCTGCTTCATTTCCTTCTGGGCTCCATGAAACAAGGGGTGTTGTCCTATTCAGTGGTCTACAACATGAAGAATAGTGGCTAAAATTAGTGGTGGGGCAACTTACAACGTGGAAGTATCAGACAGAAGATATGTGTAAATAGCCAGAAAATTAAGCCTTAATTAGCTGGGTAAGTTAGCAGCAATTACATTTAAAAAAGTGTGCTAGGTATTAGACTAATACATCCAATAAGCTCTCCTCTGAGCCAAGTTAGGTGTTTAATGCTATGAAAATATGGAGAAAGAAAATAGATCCCACACCCAAAAAGTTTACAGTTTGTTAGAAAGTAAAGTAATATAAATGTAAGGTTATATTTTCATAAAGTTAAAATGAAGAGTTGTAAATATGTAGAAGTTATTCACAAATTATAAGAGCCCATGGAATAGCACATTTAACACTTGATGGGCAGGAATGAGACAGTTTCCAGAGGAATTAAAACTTTAGCAATAGCTTAAATAATGAAATGTAAATTCTCATAAATTATAAAAGCATAGGCCTTCTTTCCTTGTTTGTCTTTGGACAAAGTTAAATGTTTATTCCTTGAAAAGGTGAATATGAGGTTTGTTTGTGCGTTTTCTTTAAGGAGACAAACTTCTGGGGAGATTCATCAGATGAAAAAAAAGAGTACAGAAAACTAACATCAAGAATGAAAAGGAGGACACAATTACAGAATTTGAAGAGAGTAGAAAATTAATATGAGAGTCTTCATGACATGACATTTGAAAATTTAGATAAAGTGGAGAATTTCTTTAATAAATCTCAAAAATGGAAAATAACTACAACAAAACAGTAGTTGACTCAGTGGTAATAATCTACTCAGTAAATAAACTAATTGTTTTATAGAATTGTACTCCAAACTCTCAAGAATCTTTTTGAAAATTTTTATTTTTAGCTTTTTCTTGTTGACAGTCAAATTAAAATTATAAGAGTATTTAAAGTGAATAAACTTGTTTGAGAATTATGCTGTTATTATGAAGAAAACCTGAATTATATTATCAGTGAATGCTTCTTTCCCCAAATAATTTTCCAGTTTTTATCTTACTCGGAAACCAGGCCATCCAGACACTATATCTTGATATTCTTCCCTTTCTGGGGCATCCAAACTCTTTCCTGTTTTTTCTTTCTCCCACTTTTATATTCTTGTATTGTTAAATCTTCTCAGAGTCCTGGCTTTGTTGAGGGCTCCAGCCATAGAGTTCATCCTTTTCTCATTTTAAATGACCTAATTGGAATCTTTTGTCAATATCACAGATTTTAACAATTATTTTTGGGTAAATATCCTACCCCTCAATTCTTCTGTTGGCTTTGGATCATAATATCATCGTGTTCAAAACTAAGATTTGCCTACAAACTTATTCTTCATTTTAGATTTCCTCTCAATGAAATTGTCACTATTCTTTCACTTATTCTATAAAAACCCATATACTGAAATGTTTTTTCCCTTAGCCCTCAAATACAGTTAATTGTGTAAGATTCTCTCTTCTATATCTCTTTCCAGCCTTATTCTCATCTTAATTTTTACTTTTGTTGCCTTAATTCAAGTCCTCATTATCTTCAGTTTAAATAATTAGTCTCTCTGACATCATTCACTTCTCATCAATGATAAAAGCATAAATTATAAAAGCATAGTCCTTCGTTTCCTTGTTTGTCTTTGGACAAAGTTAAATGTTTATTCCTTGAAAAGGTGAATATGAGGTTTGTTTGTTTTCTTTAAGGAGACAAACTTGTGGGAAGATTCATCACAGAAAAAGAGTTACAGATAACTAACTCAAGAATGAAAAGGGGGACATTTGTCTTGTGAAAGCTGATATGATACAATGGTTTGGTAAACAGTAGGAGTAATTTAGTGGTCCAAGTGAAGGATTATGAAACTGTTATCAGAACAAGGAGAAACAGATACAAAGCAGGCAAAAACAATAGCTACTCGCTCATAGTTAACTCAGCAGTGACCAGGCAAGAACTCAAACTCAGGTCATTTAGTTTCCATACTATGCTTCTTATGTTCTTGTGGGAACATGTAGTTCCCATACTATACTTGTTATGTTCTTCAGTGAATACCTTCAGCTGTAACTTAGCAAATGGAGAGAGAGAGAGAGAGAGAGAGAGAGAGAGAGAGAGAGAGAGAGAGAGAGAGAGAGAGAGAGAGAGAGAGAGGTAAAACACAGCTCCTTATCTTAGCCACATCTTCCGCGAGGGTGATCTTAATAAAAATTAAAATGTTATTCAGTCTGTTGCTTAAAACCCTTATTGACTCGCATTTTTTTTTTTTTTTTTTTTTTTGCCTAAGTGATAAACTCTAAATTCCTTAGCAACTCACTCCAGCTCCAGGTCCTACGCAAACTGGCCACCGTGTTCTCTTGCCAATCTTTGATCAAAATGTCTCTGCTCCTGGCTCCACTGTGGTTTCATGGTCTATCAAATTTAAAATATACAGTATTCCCTTCTCCTCCTTTTAGTAAACACACACTCTAACAGGGCACTTTTATTTCCTTGGCTTTGATGACCACTTCTCGGTTGACGACTCCCAAATCTATATCTTCTTCCAGTAGACATTTCCTGGACTCCAGACAGGGACATCAAACTGCAATGTTTATTTCTGCTGAAGTGTACTGCAGGCATTTCAAACCCAACATTTCTGCAACTGGATTTATAATCTTCCATAAACCTATTGCATAGAGCATTTTAAAGGATCTGTAGGAAAATTCATGTTATTATGGCAATACTTCATTTTATATTTGTAGAAACAGGCCCAGAAAGGTTTATTTGTCAAGGTGTTTCGTATTTTAGAAACATAAACTCAACTAGATTTAATGAAACGGATATAATTTGTGTCCCATAATTCAAAGGTCAGAAGCCCTTGTGAGACTTGAAACAATTACTTCAATGTAAATGCTTTTTGTATTCCCTCTCTCTCCCCCATTCAGTTTAGATGTCTCCCTTTTTCAGGTGATATGGCACCCAACCTCTCTGGACTTACATCATATCTTCTCTGCAGCCATTGGGTAAAAATAGAACTCTCTTCCTTAATGATTAAAAATTTTCCTAGTGGAAAACTTTGTTAATCCATGAAAAATATGGAACCTGTATACCTTGTATGAAACAATAGCATGAACACGGGGATGGCCTATGTTAAGATATGTATTATTTTGGAAGGCAGGAGATGAAACTGCAATAGAACCATACGGATCTAGTAAACAGTAGGAGTGATTTAGGAGGTGGGAGTTGGGGATTATGAAACTGTTACCAGAACAGGGAGAGACAGATGCAAAGCAGGTGAAAATCTATAGCTATTTGCTCACAGTTAATTCAGCAAAGTGACCAGGTGAGAACTCAAACTCGGGTCATTGAGTTCCCATACTATGCTTCTTATGTTCTTCAATGAATACCTTCAGCTGTAACTTAGCAAATGGAGAGAGAGAGAGAGAGATGTCAACCACAGCTCCTTATCTTAGGGAACTCTAAATCTTATACTGTAGGTCAGTAGTTCATAATCACCGCATCACCAACAATTTATAGTGTTTCCTTCTCTGAAAGCTATGACTTAAGAAAAGTAAACTTATAAATGGCATTTATTATATAATAATATATTGCTTATGTTTTATTTATATAGTGCCTTACTTTTTTTCAATCTGGAAAGTGATTTACCTAGGTTGAGAGTGACTATTTTTTGTGAAGAGCACTAGGAGCTAGTGAGCTGGTACATTGCCTCCACATGACATTTGTCACAGAAATAGGTGGTTGGCCTTGTGTTTCTTCTGTGCCTCCCATGTTTGTTGGGCTCCAAAAGCATCTTTTCCTTTTACCCCTCACATACAGATTTCTAACCCTCAATCTAGCTAGGTTTTAGCCAGAATATGGTATAAGGATTAACTTACAACTGTGTGGTATTAGTTACTAAGATGTTCATAAATGTGCTGTTTCTTCTTCTGAGTAGGTTTGCACTTTGCCACCCTCTTGAGATTAGACATGGCCATGGGAGTCACTTTGGCTAACCAATTGTGAGTGGTAATATGTGCCCTTTACAGGAGGAATTTTCAAAGCCAGTGTACAATCCAGTGCCTTCCATTTTCCTAGCAGTCCTGGAGACATATGAGGAGATGGAGTCTCCTTTAGCCTTTGTTCCTGAGAGATGATATGGACAAAGCCCTCTGCCAAACTGCATTAGACTTGTAGCATGAGAGAAAAACACTTTCTGTTGGGATGCTTAGTTGCTGAAATTTTGGAAGGTGTCTGTTTTTGTAGAATAACATATCCTTCTCAGACTGAATCAAGTGTTTGCTCTAAATCGCCCAGATATGTACCCCTTTCCAGCAGTATTTACAGTTTTAGAAAATGGAAAGAATCCAAAGGAAAGCATACATAGTGGTAGAATTTTAGCATTTGAGAATCCAAAAAGTATTTGAAGGCTTCCACTTTGGGCAAATACTCTACTGCTGGTTAGGGATCAATTTAAAAAAAAAAAAAGAAAACTAAAGGAAAACAGTCATAGAATTTGAATTTGGGAACATGACCATGAGGATTTTGTTTTATCTCATTATTCTCTGAAGCAAATATATACTTAGATATGCCCACATTTTTAAAAATAAAATATGGAAACTACCAAATGGAAGGAGTTGTTGCTCATTTACAGTAACTTCCAATTTAGTGACATCCAGAACACTAAAAAAAAGTTTTGGATCCCTCTGCTTCTATTCAGAATTCTGTCCTGAAGAAAAGAACATGATGAACTGCCCTTGAGTTGCTGTGAAAGGGAAATAAGACTTTATTATATCTCTCTAAAGTTAGTTAGGGAAGGTTCTTCAGCCTGTCATAGGAAACTAGGAGGAAGGCTGAAGTTAATGAGCTGCTTGCATTGTGATGGGCTTATTTGAAGGAAGCTGTGCTTCTCCATATCGGAGCCATCCGAAAAAAGGAATCAGCACAGCAGCAAGAAGCATCATAATTAATAAGGGGCCACAACAGAATGCCGTTTAATCTAACATGACTATTCCAAACTATAGACAATAATAGCATGAATCTTGATTTACAAAGGCAGTCTATCACTTGTCCTCCCAAGAAAGTGAGAAAGTATCAATCTCTTTAGCTCAAATTTAAAACTGCCACAGAACAAAATAAACTTCATAGAGACAAAAAAAAAAAAAAAAAAAAAAAAAAAAAAGAAGTTTAAAAGATGTGGAAAATCCGGGTGCTGTGGCTCACGCCTGTAATCTCAGCCCTTTGGGAGGCTGAGGTGGGTGGATCTTCTGAGGTTAGGAGTTCAAGACCAGCCGGGCCAACATAGTGAAACCCCATCTTTACTAAAAATATAAAATAATTAGTTGGATGTGGTGGCAGGTACCTGTAAACCCAGCTACTAGGGAGGCTGAGGCAGGAGAATCACTTGAACCCGGGAGGCTGAGATTGCAGTGAGCCCAGATTGCGTTATTGCACTCTAGCCTGAACAAAAACTCCACCTCAAAAAAAAAAAAAAAAAAAAAAAAAAAAAGAGAGAGAGAGAAATGTGAACAAGAGAGCAGGAGAGATTTAGTCTGTATTAGCTGGGATGCAGCAGACAGTGGAAGTTCCATTTACCATCTGTGACTAAATGCACTAATGCCAAACTTTTACTCTCAGTAGTACCTTCAAGTGGTCTGTGGCTTATTATATAAAGGCTTGGGAATTACAAGTTCTCTCTAATGGCATAGTAGTGCTGGTAAAGGATGATTTTAAATATTTCTTAAGGGAATGTCTGATTAATCAAGAAATTGAGTTTGCAGTCCTCAAATTTGCATTCTGAGAATTTGAGATGGAAATAGATCTAAAGAGAGGAAGCTCTTTTACAACCTTCATTCAGGTGTTCAGCTTTATTTCAGTGCTTCTTTTATTACAATGGTATTTTTTTTTTTTTGTCTACACATCCTTATAAGTATTTGAGCCCTAAGGATACATTTTGCTCCAGAAGTAGGAAATCAAAGATAACCAAAAATATGTGCATCCTCCTGGTTGAAAACAAAAGCTTACCCTTATTCTATAGAAAATAAATGAACAAAGATACAAGAAACCTGGATTAACTTGAGGCAATTCAATTTATTGGTAAGTATTAGCACTAGTTAAGTCATCTAGCCAGGAACTCACATTGGAAGATTAAAAATATGAAAGATTTTTGCAGAAGCAATGACCTCTATTATGAATTATCTTTTGAGGTTTTACTTTTATTAAATTGTGTTTTAACAGCACACGTTTTGCATTAAATCTATTTGCAGAGAGAACATGAAAAAAATGGCTGGAAATATGTGATAGGAGAAGGTTTTAAATGCTATTAAATGAGCCTTGATTCTTGCCAATAAGCATTAGAAAGACAGGAGGTCAGAAACTGTGGTTTCAAGTACGATGCTTTCATCAGAGTGAACTATATATTTTTAATTTTGTCTATATAGTTTTCAGTTTCCTGTTATAAAATAAATTCCATCTCTGAAATGAAATTAATGTCAAGAATTGTCAAAAAAAACTGTCTCAACTTTTAAATAACAAATTTCTAATTACTTATAGGAAAGTAGAAATTACTTAAAATTTTAAGGTTAAGATTGAATATGAATATATACATCTATAAAGATTTTTTTGGTAAATTAGATATAGTCTAGTTTTCATTATGTTTGCTATGTTTTTTCATTCACATTTTTATTTCACAGGTACCTGATGCTGTTTTCAAAAAATAATTTTGCATGCATGCATGCATATAAAAATATAAATTATTTCTCTGTATTTTACACTTTATTTTTACATACAGGTTCATTATACTTCCAGATTAGAAGCCATCTCTTCTAAGCATGAGCATATTGGCCAGGAATTGTTTCAAGGATTTTTCTAACCCACTAAACATAGTGTAATAAGAATATTGGAACCACTTGTATATTATTCCTAATTTACTATTACAGCTAATTATTTCTTGTCTATTAGGATTTAATTCATATGCTGAGCTTTCTGTTTTATGTTTCACATATAATGTTTCTATACAGAGAATTAAATGTTATTTTCATTTTATTTAAATTATTGTATGTTTCAAGATAACTTTGATTTTGAAGTGAGGAAAAGACTAGCAGTGGGTTTAAGTATAAATATAATTTCTTACTATGGCAAAAACCATAAAACATTTACCACCTTAACCAGTTTGAAAGTGTGCATTTAAGTACTGTTAAGTATTTTTACATTGTTGTGAAACAGATGTCATGAACATTTTCATCTGAGAAATCTGAAACTCTGTACCCATTAAACAATTCCCCTTTTCTGCATTTCCCCAGGCCCTGGCAACCACCATTCTACTTTCTCTTTCTATGAGTTGGACTACTTTAGATAACTCATGTAAATGGAATCATAGAGTAAATACAGTTTTTTGTGACTTCTTATTTCACTTAGCATAATGTTCTCAAATTTAATCCATGTTGTAGTATGTGACAGGATTTCCTTCATTTTTAAGGCTGAATACTATTCCATTGTATATATGCACACCACATTTTGTTTATTCATTCATCCATCAATACATATTTGGGTTGCTTTCACCTCTTGGCTATTGTGAATAATGCTACTATAAACATGAGTCTGAAAATGTCTCTTCAACACCATGCCTTAAACTATTTTGGATATGTAGCCAGATAAAAGATTGTTGGATCATATGGTAGTTCTATTTTTAATATTTAATGGTACCTCCAAATTGATTTCCACAGGGTTTGTACCATTTTGCGATATCCCCAACAGAGCACAGAGGTCCAATTTCCATCCACATCCTTGCCAACAATTCTTATTTTCTGTTTTTTTGGATAGTAGCCAGCCTAGTGATGTGAGGTCATATCTCATTATGGTTTTGATTTTCATTTGTCTAATAATTAGTGATGTTAACCATCTTTTCATATGTTTCTTGACCATTTTTATATCATCTTTGGAAAAATGTCTACTCAAATCCTTTGTCCATTTTTAAATTGGATTATTTGATTAATTATTGTGCTGTAACAATTCTTCCTATATTCTGGATATTAACTCCTTATCATATATATGTTTTGAAAATATTTTCCCCCATTTAGTAGGTTGGTTTTTTACTCTATTTTGTTCTTTGGTGCACAGAAGTTTTTAAGTTTCATGTAGTCTCATTTGTCTATTTTTGCTTATTGCCTTGCTTTTGGTGTAAGATTAAAAAAATTATTGTTGAGTACAATGCCATGAAGTTTTTCTTGTAGGTTTTCTTCTAGGAGTTTTATAGTTTTAAGTCTTACGTTTGAGTCTTATATAATTGGAGTTAATTTTTATATATGGTATAAAATAAAGCTCTAATTTCACTCTTTTGCAACATAGCTGTTCAATTTTTTCAATGCTGTTTGCCAAAGAGACTGCTGAAGAGATCATTTGACTATATACAGGAGGGTTTCTTTCTGGTTTCTTTATTCTTTTGTTTCTATTTGTCTATAACTATGTTTGTATCACATACTTTTCATTACTGTAGCTTTTTAATATGCTCGTAATATTTTATGCTTTTAATATGTATAGAAATAAGAAAGTGTGAGTCCTCCAATTTTATTCTTTTTCAAACTCATTTTGTCTGTTGGGGGAGTCTCCAGATTCCATATACATTTTTGGATGAATTTTTCCACTTCTGCAAAAAATACCCTTGAGATTTTGATAGGGATTACATTGATTCTGTAGATGATTTGGGGCAATATGAACAATATAAAACATATTAAGTCAATATCCAGTATATACAGGCTGCTTTTCCATGTATTTGTGTCTTTTTAAATTTCTTTCGGTAATGTTTATTTCATTGTAAAAGTGTTTTACCTCCTTGGTTAGGTTTATTTCTGAGTATTTTATTGATTTGGTATTATTGTAAGCAGAATTAATTTATTTTCTACATGGTTCATTATTGAGTGTATACAGGTGCAACTAGCTTTGCATATTGATTTTGCAGCCCTGCAACTTTGCTGAATTAATTAATTTGGCCTAACAACTTCTCCATGGAATCTTTAGGGTTTTCTGCATATAATATCATGTCTTCTACTAACAGAGATAATTTTACATCTTCCTAAATATTACATGATTTTAACACAAAATTTAAAATTTTATGAATTTCACACATTGCTTTTGGTCACATAATTGCAATGGCCCTAGTAAGTCTAAAAAATGAAAGAAAAATACACTTGAAAATATAATACCATCATGAATTCTGGTGAGCTACTTTATGTAATTAGTTTCTAGTTTCAAGTACCTTATATAGACTTTCATCCTCTAATCTATTAACTTCCTTAATCATACTTTTTGTTACTAGCTTATCTATTACCCAAAACAATGTTTTAATCTGTATGTGCTTAATGGTTATTGACATTTTCAATTATATGTCTTAAATTTTTCAATATTCAAAAAACAGTTAAAAAGAATCATTGAACAACAGTAATTCTGACAAAATGAAGACAACCACTACAGATGTACCTTTCAAAGAGTAGTATTAATTGCTGTCTCTCTAAAATGTTAATCATGTATCAGTGAGACCAGCATGCTATCATCTTTCTCATGGTCCCAATTATATATTCATAATATCTGTGATTTATATATGTGACACAGTTTTATTAATATGCTTCAATATAAACAAAAAAATGGATCAATATGCCACTATAAGAACAAAATTAAAGCATTTATACATGGCTAGATATTTATTTACTTCTTTCAAAATGATAAAGCCTGTGAAAGATTTGGGCAGTTGTTTAAATATAGACGTAACTTATTTTATTGATTTTCACTTTATGATTTTTGGCTTAAGTTAATTCATTATTACTGATAGGGGTTAGACTAATCCATAAGATCACTTCAACATAAAAAATATGTAATATGTACTCTCATAACCCATGATTAAGAAGATGTTATCTATAGAATATTGGTTATACTAGATGAATCTAACAGGCAACATATACTGAAAGTTTCAAATATTATATTTAATAGAGCAAAATCATGAAGTCAAATAATAAGAAATTATTTTTTCAACATATAGTAGTTTTAAGTTACATTGTAATGCCTTTCTTAAATATTTTTAAAATAAAATTTATTGAAAAAATTTCTTTCAGTGGTCTCATCTACTTATTTATATCTGAAAATAAAATTAATGCAACTGTTGGGAAATTAGAATAACTGGATACAGATCATAATCTACAGTAGGGGTCCCCAGTCCCAATACAGGTCCATGGACTGTTAGAAACGAAGTTACCTAGCAGGAGGTGAGTGGCAGGCAGGTGAGCATCACTACCTGAGCTCTACTTTTTGTGACATCAGTGGCGGCATTAGATTCTCATAGGAGCGCAAACCCTATCGTGAACTGTGCATGTGAAGGATCTAGGTTGTGAGCTGCTTATGAGAATCTAAATGCATGATGGTCTGAGGTGGAACAGTTTCATCTCAAAACCACTTCCTTTCCCACCCATGTGGAAAAATTTTCTTTTCCATGAAAACTGCCCTGGTACCAAACAAGTTGGAGACCACTGGTCTACAGAATAAAAATGCCAAGTCTGTTTTACACGAGTCATATCTTCTTTATTCAAACATTGACTTTAAACATTGAATTAAATAAAAATATTTAATTTGACTTTCAGAGCCCTAATTTTTTTTCAGTAACATATGGATGTAAGCATTATTCCTGATGGCTTATTTCAAATTAACAACAAGCACAACAACTTAACATGTATGACAGTGGTAAGCTTATAAACAATCCAAGAAACCTTAGCAAGAGATAGATTCCATCAGTTTTACATGCACTTTGACACTTCTATCAAAATTGAACTCTCAATACATATATATGTTCCCAAATAGTGTCTGTATTTTTATTTCACTTCAAAAATTTGTACATTAGGCAGATAAATTCTTTGAATGTATGACAGCAGTCACAGCATGTTTAATAGCATTACATTGTTCTAATTTCATACATTATAGTGCCACAGATTGAAAAAAGGAAGCACAACACAGGCACTTGTGTATCCATTCTCTGGCCCCATTTTTGTAAAACTGTGGTAATGGATTTCCACAGACTGTGATGTTCAGTGATACATTCATATATTCATTCATTCACCCAGTATTCATGTGACAAATATATATTAAATGTTTATAATATGCCAGGAAATATGCAAAGCTTCTTGGTTTTAAAACAAAAACAAACAAAAAAATATGTATGCTCTAACTTCAAAGAGTTTAATGATAAAGAGAGGTGAGGAAAGAATGTATCAAACCGTTTGCATTAATTATAACATAAAGATTTATATCGGATAAATAAGGAGAACAAAGGACAAGGTGTTAGTGTTATCTGATGGTAAAGGGAAAAAAACAAGATTAAGGGAAAATGGTAGATGACTCGGAGGCATGGAAAATCACGCTTTTCTGGAGGAACTCTAAATGGACTGACATGGAACTGAGGGTGCTGGGATGGGAGGAGAGGGTGACCCAGAGTATAAGTTACCAGCAGAAGAGATATAATTGAGACAGCAAGTTTATGGAGGGTCTTACATGCTATAAAGTTATCTCACAAGCGAAGATACTGCTAAGAATACACCACGAGTAGATTTACACAGCTCTATGGCAGCAAAGGATTTGAAGTGGCTTAGAAAACTAAGATGGCAAAAAAGAATGCAATGAATAGTTGAGGCAATCAGAGGAAAAGTAGTAATATAATAAAGCCAAGACTAAGCTGGCAAACAGAAAAGTGTAATAGATTTCCTACACACAAGTACTAGGCAAGAGGGCCAAATTTGATTCTGAGCTTACTGAATGCAAAGTAGAAAAATAAAGGGAAATACTAGCATGATTTCTACTATTCATGAGAAAAAAGTTTCTTAGATAAAAACTAGCAAAGAAAAGGCAGTTGGTTTCAAGATTTCAAGCCCAAAAAAGAAAGCAAACAGACAGCTATTAAGGACAGGTTTTTTAAAAATATCTGAAAGAAATGCCTTTTCTGCATCTTGATACAAAAGACATTGTGTGGTACACTGTAGGATATTCTCAGCACCATCTGCATAATAGATCCAATGGCAAATTTGTATTTTTTAAAATTATTTTTCATGTCCTTGAGGGTAAGCTGGTAGCCTAAAGCCAAAACTCAATTTAATAAAAACAATTAGAAGGGAGACAAGTCCAAATGGTACAATCCAAATCCAGAGCTAATAGTCTAGACAGATCCAAGGATAAAGTTGAGACTATCACATGGAGTGGCTGAGCTTACTGATTATAGTGGTGAATCACCAGAATCAGAGCAAATTCCTTATAATCTGGAAGATCCTCCCAGTGTTTGGGATGTAGTGGCATTTATCATTGATTAATGTCATCTTTGCTTCATCCAGTGGAACATCAAGACTTCATTATAGAAATAAAAGTCACCAAATCCCCACTCTTCTAAACTCTAACAAAATAAATATAAAAATTTCTGGCTGAGCACAGTGGCTCACACCTATAATTCCAGCACTATGGGAGGCTGAGGTGGTCAGATTGCCTGAGCACAGGGGTTTTCAACCAGCCTCAGCAACACTGTGAAACCCTCTCTCTACTAAAATACAAAAAATTAGCCACATGTGGTTGCAAGCACCTGTAGTCCCAATCACTCAAGAGGCTGAGGCAGGAGAATCACATGAACTTGGGAAGCAGAGGTTGCAGTGAGCTGATTTACTGCCACTGCACTCCAGTCTGGGCGACAGGACGAGACCCTATCTAAAAAAAAAAAAAAAATCTAATATTTTATTTACTTTCATTAGTATAAAAGGAGACAGTACCTTGCTAAGTAGGAACAAACTTGATCTCCATTGCAATCTCATTATCATGCAGTGCCAGAGTGAATTTTTCCTCATAAAATGCCACGACCTTGAGACAACCCAATTCTAAATATTCAGAGGAACGAAAAAAGCATGTAGGATCTCAATACAGTACCAAAAAGTTTTAGTATAATGAAAGTGTTGAAAATTAAGACTATCACCATGGCTTAAAATTACAAGCCTACTTGTTTATTCCATGTTTCAATCTAACACTCCTAGGGATTATGCCAAGTGCTGTGATTTTGGTATGAATTGACAGATATTGAACTTACATTTTATTGGAGGGGACAGGGAGTAAAAAAACAAACAACTCCACACTACCTCAAAAAAAAAAATGAAATAATCATGAACCTGAAAATGGCTGTGGGAAAAGTGCTAATTATCAGTACAGCCAAATAAACTTTATATTAGAATATTGAAGGATGTGTCATCCTTCCTGAGTCCTGATATAAATTGCAGTGGTATTTTTTGAATAAAGTTTCCTGAGTCATGATATCAATTGCACTGGTAATTTTTCTAGACTATATTTCATTTTAGACCAAGCCTAATTTTGTTCAAACCAGAAAACCTGCAGATCTGTGGTAATTTGCATGACTGAAAAAGAGACTTTCATTATCTCTTTGAGCATGATAGAAAAAAAAATCAGCTGAAATTGTTCTCTTGGAGGTTGCTTCAGGCCAGACAGGCAATAATAAGGTAATAAATAAGACTTTATGTGAGTCCGTGGAAAGAACTTATTGAAAGATGACTATATTCCACTCCAAAACTATTCTCCTAGGTAGTTTTGCAAAGCAGAATTTCAGAAATTAGACGATGATTGCTCTGATGTGAGAGTTTGGCTGTACCTGTGACGCAGTCTATTGTAAGTAAATAAAGTGAGACATGAATTCATGTCTTTAAACATATTTCTTCTCCTTTACCTTGCTCTTAATTCTTCAGTGAACATAATTCTTGATTTAAGCTTTATTTTACTAAATAACACACCTACTCAGTGTTCTGGCACCAGTATAGGTCTTCGTATTTTCAAAGCTAACTAATGAAAAGTTTAGTCTCTGGAAAAAAACGAATCTACGATTTCTCTTTTGCATGTGAATTCCACCAGCAACAGTAGGGCTTGTTTCCTGATTTATTATGTATGAGGCCATTTTGTTCTTGTAATACACATGAAGGAGCATTTTCTGTGCTTCATAATTGAGTAATAAGACATCAACAGCAAGCGCCTTCCTCTGACTCCATGGAATATTTACAAGAACGAAGGCTGAAGTGCAAGTGATTTCAATCATCAGAACAGTGCAATAATCTCAAAGAAAAAAATAATTGTAACTCCTAATGCTATTAAAAATTGAAATTATAAAAATGAAAACATCTGCAACTACTGGATCCATTCACTGGGTATTATTAATTTGGGGATGCTGTTCTTACCAAATCAGAAAATTCCATTTGTGCTAAGAGTTCTGAAACTATTCCACAATGAGAAGTTACTTATTTTTCTATTGACATTTTCTAAGAAAATGGCTTATTCCTGCAATTCACTTGATAGTAAAACTGTACAAATATTTCTCAGGAGAATCCAGTTACTTCGAACAAAGAAGAAAATCTCATTGATTATTTGCTTGTTTCCAGATTTGGAAGCTGGAAATTGAGACTCTGTCTATGATAGAAAACATGCATTTTAGGAGCTGAACACATGGAGGTTCCTGGAGGGTCATGAGCGCAGGGAGGGTATGGAAGTTCCATGCCTCCTTTCTTATACCTCACCCTATGCATCTTTTCATCTTTATCCTTTGTAAAATCCTTTATAATAAACCAGTAAGTGTGTTTTCTTGAGTTCTGTTCGCAGTTCCAGCAAATTAATAGAACCCAAAATGGGACTGTGGATATTCCAACTTGAAGCCAGTCCATTTCCAGTTCAGGAGGCCTGGACTTGTGACTGGTGTGTGTGTGGGATTTGGGGGGCATTTGTGGGGATTGGGCTCTCAAGCCATATCTACCTCCAGGCAGATAGTGTTGAAATTGAATTGGAGGGCACAGAGCTGGTGTCTGCTTCCTGGTGTGTGGGGAAAGAACCCTACAAATTGGTCATAGAAGTCTTCTGTGTTGATGATTGTTGTAGTGCTGTGAGAACAGAGGAGAAACAGTTTGAGAGAGTTTTTTTCTGACATACTGGGTGGTAGTGGTGGGATATGCTTGACTGGCCCAGGTTCACAAAAACATCTGGTTTGGGAAGAGAAAAGATAAAAGGGTGAAGGGATGAAGAAACATTGATTCCTAGGTGGCCACATGTTCACCCATTGTAAAAAGCCACGGCTGGGTTGAGATCAGCTACTAAAGGTAAAAGTTGCCAGTTGAATTTAGAGATGAACCTAACTTTCAGTGAATTTGTTTACTGAACATATAAGGAAATGCAAACTATGAAAGAAAAACAAAATATTCAATCCATTGGCTATTGTTATATATAATAGCTAAAATGAAACTAAGAGAGACTGCTGGGTTGGATCAAGATCAGATGTTGGTTTGTCTGAGCTCAGGGCACTAGCCTTAATGCCACCCACAGTGTAGAAAATTATACCAGGACAACAGTAACTACCTCTGAGACCTGTGGTTACCAAGAATGTAGTCAATGTGTCAGAAGGGCTAAATCAAGTACAATGGATTGGATTTGGGTCCCAGCCTAAATCTCATGGCCCCTGTTGTAATCCCCAATGTTGGAGGAGGGGCTTAGTGGAAGCTTATTGGATCATGGGGGTAAATTTCTTCCTTGCTGTTCTCATGATAGTGAGTTTTCATGAAATCTGGTTGTTTAAAAGCATTTAGCACCTCCCTCTTCACTCTCTTCCTCCTGTTCTGGCTATGTAAGACATGTCTGCTTCCCCTTTATGTTATTCCATGATTCAATGTTTCCTGAGGCCTCCCCAGCCATGCTTCCTGTATTGCCTGTGGAACCATGAGCCAATTAAAACTTTTTTCTTTATAAATTACACAGTCTCAGGTATTTCTTCATAGCAATGAAAGAACAGACTAATACAGAAGATTGGTACCAAGGAATGGGGCACTGCTGTAAAGAAGCCTGAAAATGTTGAAGTGACTTTAGGACTGGCCGACACCCAGGGGCTGGAACACTTTGGAGGGCTCAGAGGAAGACAGGAAAATGAGGGAAAGTTTGGAACTTCCTAGAGACTTGTTAAATTGTTGTGACCAAAATGCTGGTAGCGATAAGGGAACTGTAATAATGTTCATTTTTGCTATGCTTTAGTAAAAAGACTGGTGGCTTTGTGCCCTTGCTCTAGGGATCTGTAAAACTTTGAACTTGAGACCGATGATTTAGGGTATCTGGTGGAAGAAATATATAAGCAATAAAATGTTCCAAATGTAGCCTGGATGCTTTTAGCAACCTAAGCTTCAATTTGTGAGCGAAGTAATGATGGAAAACTGGAACTTATGTTTAAAAGAGAAGAAGAATTTAAAAGCTTGGAAAATTTGCAGCTCAGTCATGTGGTAGAAAAGAAAAAAAAATTTTCTTGGGAGAAATTCAAGCCTACTGCAGAAATTTGCATAAGAAAGCAGGGTCCAAAGGTTGATAGTCAAGATAATGGACAAAATGCCTCAAAGGCATTTCATAGACATTTTGGAGGCACCTGCCATCAGAAGCCCAGAGGCCTAGGAGGGAAAAATGGTTTCATGGGCCAGGTCCAAGGCCCTGATAATCTGTGTAGCTTTGGGACATGGTGCCCTTTATTGTGTCATTTCCAGCTTCAGCCAAGGCTAAAATGGCCCAAGGTATAGCTTAGGTCATTGCTCCAGAGGGTGTAAGTCATTAGCCTTGGTGGTTTCCATATGATGCCAAGCCCATGGGTGTAAAGATGAGAGTCAAGGCTTCAGAGCCTCTGCCTAGTTTTCAGAGGATATATGAAAAGATCATCAGGCAGAAGTCTGATGCAGGCATGGCACTCTCATGAAAAACCTATACCAGGGCAGTGTGGAAAAAAAATGTGGTATTGAAGCCCCCAAACAGAATCCCCACTGAGGCACTGTCCATTGAAGCTGTGAGAAGAGGGCTAACATCCTCCAGATCCCAGAATGGTGGATCCACCCACAGCTTGCACCATGCACCTGGAAAAGTTGCAGGCACTAAATGCTAGCCCTTGAAAGTAGCCATGGGAAGTGAGCCCTGCCCAAGGCCTTGGGAGTTTACCTCTTGCATCAGTGTGGCCTGGATGTGAGACATGGAGTCAGTGGAGAGTATTTTGGAGCTTTAAGACTTAATGACTGACCTGCTGGGTTTCGGACTTGCACAGGTCTGTAGCTTCTCTCATTTGTCTGCTTTCTCCCTTTTGGAACATGTGTATTTATCCAATGCTAGCACCACCATGGTATCTTGGAAGTAACTATCTTGTTTTTTATTTTACAGGTTCATAGGCAGAAGAGACTTGCCTCAGGTAAGACTTTGAACTGTGGACTTTTGAGTTAACACTGAAATAGGTTAAGACTTGAGACACTCTTAAGAAGGGGTGATTATATTTTACAAGATGAGAAGGACATGATATTTGAGAAGGGCTAGAATAATACGGTTTAAATTTGTGTTCCTATCCAAATCTCATGACCTCAGTTATAATCTCCAATGTTTAAGGAGGGGCCTGGTGAGATGTGATTGGATCATGGAGGTGTATTTCCCCTTTGCTGTTCTCATGATAGTAAGTTCTCATGAGATCTGATTGTTTCAAAGTGTGTAGCAACTCCCCTTTCATTATCTTACTCCTGCTCCAGCCATGTAAGATGTACTGGCTTCCCCTTCCCTTTCCACCATGATTGAAAGTTTTCTGAGGCCTCCCACCCCATGCTTCCTGTACATCTTACAGACCCATGTGCAAATTAAACCTTTTTTCTTTATAAGTTACCAAGTCTCAGTTATTTCTTTATAGAACTTCTAGAGCATAGGAATACACCCAGTAACCCAAGAGCCAACTAATGTACCCAGAGGGTATAGTGTGAAGGAAGTGTTTCATTTTATAGATTAGTATCATCAGCTTTCTAGTCAACCTTTACTAAGATGGATTATGAGAGTGAATCATTCCGGGGTGGTATCTTTGGTTTCAAATGATGCCGAGTAGAAGAGCACATTTGGGTTGATCTGCAGAACCCAGAGCTCACTATTTAACAATGGGTATATATGATCCAGACATACAGGAGGTTGTTAGTCCTCTATGGAGTGTTTACTGGGGCTTTTGCAAAAGCCTGTGAGCACCTCCCAGCAATGAGTACTGAGGCTTCGAAGTAGAGAATTTCCACTGGGTGTGCACTTACTGCCTTGGCATGGGATGTTGACCAAAACTACCTTTACAGCTGAAGGATATTAAATAATTTTGAAACCTGAATACCAGTGCTGTCTTAGATGTGAGAGAAATGTTTTAATGGGGATGGAAATGCCCAGAAGTGTTCCAAAAGACAATGTCAATGGTTTATACAGAAACATGCTACCCAGGGAATGCAAGGAGGGGACACTCACAAGCTAGTATCTTTAACCCTTGGATTGACTCTAAAACTGTGTGAGGTGCTGCTGGATCTTATTGATACTTGTACAATGCACTATGAAGAGCTCTCAGTCAACCAACAAGGAGCTGCTTGGTTTATAGATGGCAGTTCCAAAGGAAATGAACAACATTCTCTTTGGAAGGTTGCTATTTTGATCAAAGATGGTAAAAACAGGTTAGCTTTATGGGGCAAAATGCTTGCTATTTTTGAACTGAAGAATTAAAGAATGGTAGAAGGCCCTGTGTTTGGGTTTTTACTGAATCATGAGTAGTGACCAATGGCCTGGCCATACACTCAGGCAAGTGGGCAATAGAAATCAGGCTTATTAAAAAGATACTTATAAGGTGCACAGCCCTATGGAAGTTTGAGGGGTGCATTAGAGTAGAACAAGTCAATGCCCATCTCAGGTTCAGAAGGTGACAGGAATTGACAAGAAGATAGCCCCATGTGCTCCCCTGAGGTTGCCACCTGTGTCCATAAAATGAGTGAGTGAATATGGGGCTACTGCAGCAGCAGAGATGGGCTGAATCAAGACGTGTTTCTTTCTACCCTCTCAGGCAAATAATGCCAGTAAGAACTGTTTTGCTTCTCAGCAGGAGAGGCAGAGAATGCTGATGTCCATAGGGCAGGTTCCCTGGTAGGAAAGCCCTGAAGGCAGCTTGCAAGTGAGACTGAGGCTAGTAGCTCTGAGGGGCTACAAATGGCTCTTGACGCGAATAGGCACTGATTACAGACTGGGTTTGCTTACCCAGTAGAAGATGAAAATGCTTAGAGAGATGTTAAAAGAAAAACTGAAACAAATGTTGCATGAATTTGGATGGGCTACCATTGTTTCTTTTTCTTTCTTTTTTTCTTTTCTTTTTTTTTTTGAGATGGGGTCTCGCTCTGTTGCTTAGGCTGGAGGGCAGTGGTGTGATCTCGGCTCACTGCAACCTCTGCCTTCCTGCTTCAGCCTTCTGAGTAGTTGGGATTACAGCTGCTTACCACCATGCCCAGCTAATTTTTGTATTTTTCGTAGAGACAGGGTTTCACCATGTTGGTCAGGCTGGTCTCAAACTCCTGACATCAGGTGATCTGCCTGCCTCAGCCTCCCAAAGTGCTGAGATTACAGGTGTGAGACACTGTACCTGGCTCATTATTTCTTTCATGGAACACACAGCCCATGTGTAATGTCCAACAGTGGGCAGAGAGATACCCTCCTTGGAGTAAAAGTTTGACAGAGAAGTAGAATGGGGCAATTGAAACATTGGTTGTTTAAAACAAGGAGAGATTAAGGCATGAAAGGTGGGTTATACGCTTTCACTAGTGTGTGCTCACACTCAACATGACTGGGACTACTGTCCCCACTAGATTTTTCTCTGTTTTCCTGGGTCATCTGAGAAAGAGGGGGTAGAGAAGATGGTGGTATGCCTATACAATTCTCACCAAGGGAGGAGTAAACTGGTACAATGACTATAATTTTTTTTCTTTCAATTTATCTAAAAGAATTAGTTTATCCCCTACCTGATGCAGTGGTCCTAGGACCAGGGCTGCAACTACCAATGCTGGAAGTAGAGATGATTTCTAAGCAATAAACTGTAACTATGTTTTTAAACCTTATGTCAGAATTTCTAAGGGCCTTATGGGTTGTGCCTGTACCCCATCTAGCAAAATTGTAATTAAGAATGAACACAGCTATGTTTCATGGTGGTAAAAACAGCTCACTGGTTCTGCACCTTTGTAACTTTACCTTAACTGAATGGGAGTGGACCGGGGAGAAGAAACTTGGCAGACTTAACAGCTGCCTGCAATCTAGACCAGCACAATGGTGATTCTAAAGTCCCTTCCAAAAATGAAAACATTAGGTTGGGTATCCATTAATAAATGGAAAGAAGGAAAAATAGCAGGTGAGTGTAAAGAAGTGAATAAATAGGTTATAAATTGAGGGAAATCAAACATTACATTAATGCTTTGAAAGAAGCTCAGAGCAAGCAATGACATTGTTTCTTAGCTCCATTATTTCAGATGCCTGAAATGGTAAAACTGTATTTGCCAACACCACTCTGCTTTCAGAAAATGACAAGATTGAAAGGAACCCCGCAAACCTGAGTTGCCTTACCCTGGGAGACATTCATACGATATGATGAAATGAACTCATTATTAATGATTATATATATCCTTTTGATGTAAGGGATCTGTGTTGAAAACCAGGCACGGTTTGTGGTGGTATAATATATATTATTTATGTATCTGTGTATGATTTGTCCACAGTTCTTGGCTCATAATTCCTATAGTCCTTGCTACAGACTTTCCTTATAATGCTGGGTGTGTTAGGCCTCAGGAAACAGAATCTCTCTTCTGCCCTCCTTTCAACTGCCTCAAGGCAGAACTCTAATCTTTACCTACCTTTCTGATTGAGGGTTTTAAGACTCTTCCCTTGAGAGGGTCCCACCATATATCCTGAGGGATGAAATTCTGATTTTATGAAGCTTCCATAAAAACCCAAGAGGACAGGCTTAGGAGGGCTTCTGGAAAGCTGAACACATGGAATGTCCTGGAAGATGCTGTGCCAAAGGAGGACAAAGAAGCTCCAGGCCCGTTCCCCATACTTCCCCCTATAGAGCTCTCAATCTGTATTCTTTGTCGTATCTTTTAGAATAAAACAGTAATCATACAACACAAAAACAAAAACAAAAAACACTCTTTTTAAATCCTCCCTGAGCTACAAAAGTTCATAATTTTTGTTACTGTTTTAAGTAATATATGTAAATGGAATAACATTTGGTTCTACTACGTACAATTATTATTAGCAGGCATAGTATTGGGCAGAAATCTATAGCTGGGTCTGTTTATTGACACTGAAATAACTTCAATGCAAATGCTTTGAAATACTTAAAAAATGTAAAGAAAAATTCTGAAATAATTGCAATGTGGTTAAAAAAATAAAACCAAGAGAGAAAACCAAGGATTTAACTACTATCTTTCAAGAAAAAAAACTTTTAGCTGTTTTATTTTTTAAAATTAGCTGCATGGTTGTTAGGGAATATGTACAGAGGATAAGTAAGCTACTTTGCAGGACCAGAGATGGATACAATCAAGAGAACTTGATCAGCACCATCACTACATTATACTGTTGGCCTTAATCACAACTCTACTAAGTCCAAAGGAGGTGTCAGGCCCTGAGAGGCAGTCAACCTTTCCAGACAAGACTGGTGGTCATTTTTTTCTCAATATCAACACAGAAACTTATATATGATGCCTTTAAAGACCATTGAAGTCATAATTCTTACATAAGAAGCTGAAGCATAAACTCTAATCTTTAACACTTGCAAGACCTTGTATGGAGAGGCCCACATATATGTAAATCTTTAAGAATCATGAACTGAGCCACAGATTTTAAGCAAAATTTAAGTAAGCATGTTCTTTCCTCTTTCCTTGACAATTAACCTATAATGTCAAAATAACATTTGAAAACCTATGGGCTTACAATGAATGAAACTTTGTAAAATATTTTGAACAACCGAATTTAATCATTATTACATGTCTGAGTATTGTAATTGTATTTGAATAAGCAATAAAATAAAGACATGTAAGTCATATTTTTGTTTTACAGTTTTCATTAAATTTGTGTCAAAAGGTAGAAAGTTTGAGTTATGCAGGATGAATAAACTCTGGAGGTCTAGCATACAATATGTGAACTATGGTTAATGATGATGTATTGCATACTTTAAATTTGCTAAACAGGTAGATCTTCAGTGTACTCCCCACAACAAAGTAAAACTATGTAAGATGACAGATATGTTAACTAGCTTGATTGTGGTGATTGTTTCACAATGTATACCTATATGAAAACACCTTAAATATCTACAATTTCTATTTGCCAATTATATTCCAATAAAGTTGAGAAATAATTTGATGTTTTTGTTTTAATTTCAGAAAAATCAAAATTTCTGTTTTTATAATTAAAAATTTCATGTAACTTGTTCTCTGTTGTAAGTAATCCTGAATTAGAACACTTTTTCAAGTAATTTTAGTTCTTAGGTAGCTCTTTAACATTAATCTCAGCATGGCAAAACGTGACTCTGCTGAGACAGTGGCAACTGGAAGTGTCAATAAACAACATAGTCATACTTAGACAGAAAATGAGAAATTCATTTTAAAAATTATATGAAAACATTGTAATGAGATTATACATCATAAATTAATTACCAAAACAACAAAATATCCTAATTTTTTCATATAATTTTCAAGTCACTTAAGAATGATGCAGTATTTCTGAAATTCTTTCATATTTTTTAATGCCGGAATATTATAAAGAAAATTTTAAAAGAAGAAGTATGTTGAACACTTTGATAAAAGCTCTCTTCAGTCAGCAATATACATTGCTTCATAATGGCAACAAAAAGTGTCTATAGCAATTAGTTTTAACATTACTTCTCTGAAAATTTTCTTTTCCATAGACACAAAAATGTTTTTGTTTCCTTGCTCTATTTTCCTTATATCTGAAAGTTCATTTTGCCCCATATTCCTCATTTTTTCTAAAACAGTCACCATATTTAAAATATTTTAAAATTATTTAAAAAATTATTTTAAGTACAATTGACAAATATAAATATGTCATGTTTTGACTAATAATGATAGCAAACAAAAGTTTACATTTAGTTACTATGTATAGAAAAAATAAAATGAGCATAATTTACAGTTTACAGAAATTTGAATTTCCTTTTAGCTTAAGAATCATTTGCCACTTTAGTAACTTTTCTTATGCATCTTGATAAACTTAATCAAATTGCTTTAACAGCATTTAGTTGACATTTATATTTTGTGTCTGAGGGTGCCTGTAAGTTCAAGTTTGATATACGTTTCATTCATCAAGATATTTCATCTTCGGGCTGATTCAGAATATATAGTATTTAATCTATAAATTATTCCAAAAGTTGTCATCTATCTAGGCACAACTGAGGTCATGATGCCATTTAGACTAAGTATTAGATATGGCCCTACACACACACACACACACACACACACACACACACACTGCACTTCTGGATTTGAAACTGAACCAAGTAAATGCTAATGCCATAAGATTATCCTTTACAATATTTTAAAATACTGTAAATGTGGCTGAGGTTTTAAATTTACCTTTAAATTAAATTTTTATTAAGTATAGATTAAAAGAGTTTTATTTTTAATATTTAATATTCATCCAGGTACCAACTTAAAGAGTGCAGTGATTCTTCATGCATGTTGCATCTAGAATTACATAAGAACAATATGAATTATTTAATAATACTTAACATTTTTTAGCCATCATGTCCTATTATTAAAAATGTGCATTAATTTGTTACACCTCTAGAACCATAAAAGAGAGGCAAAGAAAATGGATACTTGGCACAGCTAGAAAATAACACTTCTTTATGGAGGAGGCTCTTGCATTCATGCTCTCTGAGAGGAAGAATTTGACAAATTACTCTGCACTATTACTGAAGTCCTCCCCACCCTCTTAAGCAGTGTCTCTCTCACATTGTCAGTGGCACAAACTGTGCAT
This sequence comes from Saguinus oedipus, assembly GCA_031835075.1. NCBI lineage: Eukaryota > Metazoa > Chordata > Mammalia > Primates > Cebidae > Saguinus > Saguinus oedipus. Next base: position 148,022,340 of record CM063170.1, read on the forward strand.
CTTTTCCTCATTTAGATATTGTGGTCTTGTGTCCAAGATACAGAGAAAGAGAAGTGGCAAACTGCTTTCTGGGCTTCTTTTAGGTATTTAACACCCTCTGATGCTAGTGACCAAGGAGAAAGTCAGAAAACAAAACTGCCTAGGAAAAGGGATTTAATCGCTCAAGACGTTTCACAGCCAATTAGTAATAAAGCCAAGTGTAGTACTATGGTTTCCTAATTCCCTGTATAGACTTTTTAAAATTAACCTTTTTATTTTCTGTGAAAAGCCTGTAAAAAGTTATTTTAGTAAACCTTCCTAATTTTATTATCATTCAAAGAAAGCATGAGAGTTATGATAAATATATAGTGACTTTATCTAAATGAACTCTATAGTAAACTGCAGGCTAAAGCTCTGAAAAAACAAGGTGCTATAGTAATAAAAGTTGGCATTTGATATTTTTGTGACATTTCATGCTTTTTTTTCTGGTTTTGAAACAGAGTCTCACTCTGTTGCCCAGGGGTGGAGTACAGTGGCACGATCTCAGCTCACTGCAGCCTCCAACTCCTGTTCAAGTGATTCTCTGACCTCATCCTCCCAAGTTGCCAAGATTACAGGTGTATGCCACCATGCCCAGCTAATTTTTGTATTTTTAGTTGAGGTAGGGTTTCATGATGTTTGCCAGGCTGGTCTCTAACTCCTGATCTCAAGTAATCCACCTGCCTCAGCCTCCCAAAGTGCTGGGATTACAGGCACGAGCCACTGCGCCAAGCCACATTGCATACTATTAGCTAGATAAATCTAAAGAAATGTATGGGAATTTGAAAGACTAGTGAATTCCGAGTCAAGAAGCCTTGATTTTAATCTTAGCTCTATAATGGGCTACACATTCTAGTTTCTCTTAGGCAAAACAAATAAATAAGAAAACATGAAATCTTCAACCTTTTTTTTTTTTAGCTCCATGAGTTCATACATAATAAATTTAACAAATAAGTATGAGGAAGGCCAATTATTTTATTGTATTTCAGTAGGGTTTTCTCTTCAATGAAAAGAATGTTTTGCTTCTTATTTCAGAGCTATTTTCAAAATGAGGCCCCTCATAGAACGTCATCCACATTACTTGAGGTCTAGTTAGAAAAGTAAGTACTCAGGGCCTATACCAGACATACTGAATTAGAAACTGGGACGTCACCATCAGCTTTCATTTTATTTCTAGGTGATGTCAATATATACTCGGGTTTAGGAAATACTGCTCCAGAATACTCATTTAGACCTAAAAAGAATGTAAAGAGAAAGTGATAAAACTTTGTGTGAATTAGTTATAGAAACATTTGACAGGTGTTAAAGATAGATGCTATAAATTAATTTTGTATAAACAAAGTGGGTTAAATATAACCTTCACAATATGAAAAAAGAATATTGCAAAAGGGGTTTACATTTTTCCATTTGTCCCCAAAGCAGGTAACAAAATGTGGCAAGGAAAGATAAAGACAAACAGGACCAGGACTCTAACCACGCTAGGATTAATCGATGAAGGAAGCAGGAAGCAACCATTATTTGCAACATTTACTTTGTGAAAGGGAGCAATGTTTTTCAGGAAACCAATTTTCAAAAATGAAACAAGAAGCAGTATGAGAAAGGCCAAGAGCTAAGTGACAAAAGTTCTAAAGAAAGAAGCAGATATCCCAGGACACAGGAGCACACTCTAGCTGATTCCAAGAGCCTGGAAGAATACCATCTGAATTATTGCTCTTGAATCTCCTTGTCGGTTTAATTATGAATTTAATCAATAATAGATACCAGCAACTAACATTGAAATTCATTAAATGTCATGGTACAGAGGGTGTAGAAAACTCATTTTACTGTGTGTTTTCAGTTATTTCATGCTAATTAGGAGGCATTTTAATAAAGCTTCCAGTATCAGAAAAAAACCTATAGGTATGATTATTCACTTACATGTGAATTGGGTAGATCCTAACTATTTTAGTTCACAGACTGCATGAATAAAATTGCTGTAACAAGGCTTATTTCTTTTTGTGCATGCTGAATGCTTTATTAACATGATAGCTGAGGGAAGAAACGAGTAAGCAAATGTGTTTATGCACTGAAGAACTAAAGAATAGCCAAAGATATTAAAATAAAGGAGAAATAATGTTTGATAAATGTAAGGAGACTTGAACGCACCAAGATTACACTGATATATTCCATTTATGCAATATCAATTAGAGCCATTTATTTCAAACTTTGTGTTATTGAAAAATAGGTCAATTTAAAGTCATTCAGAAAGACAAATAAAAAGGGAGGAAAATGCAGTATAAAACATTGTAAGGATATATGCAAAATAGATGTAATAATTTAATCTTCAACAAAAATGTTACTAGAGGTATTTTGTAGAAAGAACATTTTTCCTTTTGAAAATACATAGAAAAAGAGTACAATAAATTAAAATTATTCCAGAAGTTTCTTTTATTAGAATCAAAGATCCTATCAAACCAGACTCTTTAAAATTAAACTCAAGACTTCTCTATATCCAAATTACAAGTTAAAACTATTTTATTATTTGTTAACATTAAGATAACTCTGGATCGAATTTATTATGTACTTTTTGGAAAGTAAATTAGTAATCAGCTCAATATATTTGGATTGAGAGTTGTCAAAAGAAAAACTGTAGACATAATAAATTTAAAATAAATTTATTTGACTAAAGAATGACTCTTAAGTTGGGCAGCACTTGAAATTGAAAGAGGTTCAGAAATCTCTGCTCCAGCAACTAGAGCAGCAAGGATTTTTAGGCTGAACATGGAAGCAGATAAATTACTTAATTGGCTATAGCTAGGTGTTTGCTTTACTTATATATGGTCTAATTGGAGATCACTTTTTACATAACCAATTGGCTAGTTGACTAGCTGTGATTGGCTAAGGATCTCTCTCTTCCCTTAAATCAGTTACAAGAAATGCCTCCAAATTAAATTTCAGTTTGCTTAAGCATAGGCTTTGAGTACAGAGGCAACCTTTGGCTAATGGCCTTCCTGTTTGCTTTGATAGAGTAAAGCATATTATTAGTAATGATGTTTTCTAGCTAAAATGTTCATATGCTGACATATATTTATTTATTTTGTAAAAACTCAGAATTCAAATTCATAAAAATAATCAAACTCATTATCAAGCTTTCTACTATCATAATTATAGACATACAGAAGAAGGATTTCAAGTAATTCCAGTTAAAGTACATTTTATCATTGCAATTGTTTTCACATTGAAACAGACATTAAAAATATCAAAGTAACAGCTATAATAAAAATCATTAATTACTTATCTCTGAGAAAATGGTGTGGACTATGTTTCAAACTGAAATCTACAAAAACACGGAAAACTTTGTATGTTAACTGCAGACCAAAAGCAATGTAATTTCAATGCAATAAGGCAACGGAGAATCATATAGTGAAAATAAGCCACTACTAGGGAACTTGAACCATGACTAAAACATAATAAAAAACGTGTCACTACTAAAATATAAAATGTCTTTGTCAGACATCAAACATTAAATGGGTTTTAATATTGCATTATATTACAGAAACACAGCCCACGTTACTGATCCTCGTTCTCCATTTGGGATGATGGTGACTTTAGAACACAGAAAAAATTATGATTTGATACATAAAGCAATAACTTTTGTCCCATGACACCAGTATGGGAGGAATTTCTCTGTTTGAGTGCTTTCAAATTCTTTCCTTCAATTTTTTTTTGTAGTTATCCCATTTTCTATAATACTTAAATATTAGTTGTATATAAAACTATAAAATAGATCGTTATTTATATTTCCTGTAGCCTTTAATAAAAGTCCTTTAATTGTATTAAATATAAATTATAGTTTAATACCACTAATACAACAAATATTTATCTTTACCTCTAATACATCTTGCCCAACTCTCAGTTAATGGACATTCAAATTATGTATTAAAATGTAAATATACCATATTATGAGAGTTTAATATAATTTGAGATGAAACATAATATGGACAGTAAGAAAGACAATAGTGTGGAAACTTTAGAGAAATAGTTAATTTGGGTGTCAGGATAAGTAAAAGACCAACTAGTAGTCTCCAAACTCCAGAGCAATTGAAGCAACTGTCAAGGATGTCAAAGAGAAAATACACAAGTGCTTTTCTTCAGGTCTCAGAAATTAAAATAGGTTTGGACAGAGGTCTGCAAATGAATGCATTCAAAACTTTAAAGCCAGAATCTCTATCTAATTCACTATATTATTTAGTATTGCAGGTATTGTGTCTGTACTCATGTTTTAAGTTATACAAACACCCATGAAATTAAGACTTGAAGCTGGGTTATAAACAAGTAAGCACTTAAAATTCTCACGCTTACCTATGGTCTGAGTAGTGCTGCTAATAATGTTTATTAGGCAATCATATCTGGACTGTGGTTTCTGGTATAAATTGACTTATGATTTCTCTCATTAGTGACTCAACAAGGAGAGTGGTATTATGTTCATTTGTTTCACTGTGAGATTTTATTTTTATCAAAATATAAATTAAATAATTATATTTCGGTTTTAAAATAGAGACAATATTGAAGCTAATACAATATAGAAAAATCCAATCAATCCTCTATTCAAGATGGGATACAGATGTTCTTATTCCCTTGGAAATGCTCTCAGTTTCACAATAATGTTTAGTCTCTAATTATTCTTGTTCATACCATCAGAAGTTTCTATCTGTGAGAAATTTAAAGATTCCTGGGAAGCACTCCGCAATGTCTTTTTGTCTTGGTAAAAGTCTGATTTATGAATAAATGAGAGACATTTGTTATTTCAAAAAGAACCAGAATAAGCATTTTTTTAGTGAAAGTGAAAAACTGAATTACTTACATTTTCTTCAAGACTAATTAGTGTCCAATTTGATGTTTTACACTTTTAAAATATAAATAATATGACACAAGACAGTCAGCTGAATAAGGAGAAAAATATTTCAATGATCTGTGCCTTTTTAACAACAAAATATTTCTTAGTAAATAAAAAATATAGACACATATTAAGGAAATAACAACAACATGCCCCACAGTCTGAGAATCCAGGTAAATGTGATGCATATTTCATTTTGAATAGAAAGCTTCACTTTATTTTAGTGACAAAGGAAAGTAAACAAGGTACGCCCCAAAGAAGCAAGAAGTCTGAAAGCACTACAGAAAATAATGGAGCAAAAGGGCATCTTACTCTATGCCAGTTGCTATAACAGGATATCTGAAATGGGTAATCTATAAAGAACAGGTATTTATTTTTGACAGTTCTTGAGGCTGGGAAATCTAAGGTCGAGGTACCAGCATCTTTAGTGTCTGATAAGGATTGCTCTCTGCTTCCAAGATGGCATCTTGATGCTGCACCCTCTGGAGGGGAAAAACACTGTGTCCTCAAATGGCAGAAGACTGCAGGGCAAAGGGGACAAACTCCTTCCATTAAAGCCTTTTATAAAGCAACGAATCTCATTCATCACAGTGAAGCCCTGGTAACTCAGTCACCTACCAAAGGCTATACCTCCCAATATTGTTGCATTGGGGATTAACTTTCAACGTAAAGTTTTGGAGGGGGAAAACATTCGAACTATGGCAAAAAGCACAAGAAAACTGAAAGGATTAGTGGAGATTTGTAAGTTACTTCTGATAGTCGTGGCACCAGATCCAGCAGATTTTAATGTCGTCTCCATTATAACCAATATAGTGATTAATTTGGGGCCGATTTAGACTTATATTTTGGAATGTGAACAACAACAACAACAACAAAAAGATTGAATTAAAAAAACATTCTATGGGTTTGTAAGTGGTGTTCTCTTAGGATGATGCACCTGGACAATTGATGATACTCGTGGACATATATGTATATCATATACGGATTTATTATGTCACATATAAATTCATATATTGGACATATATCCATTTACTTGGCATATTTTTGTATGATGGAGAAATTTATGCTTATCCTTAAGCAAACATTGCTGAATTGCGTATCCTCTTTCTAAGACTCAACAGAGTGCAAATGATGAATATGAAAATAATTAAAGCAGTTATTTTTCTAACTATAATCAACCAGCCCTATATGGCCTTTCAATCTTACTTAGATATTTTAAATGTGGATTTTAAAAAAATTAGTTTCAAATATTATTTTAGCCAGGGTTCTCAGTGCCTTAGTCTAACTAAATATCTCAAATAAGAATGTTAGATACAAAGGCATATGTTTGAGCAGTAGAGGATGGAAGGCAGTTGGTGCCTCTTCTTCTTAAGTGAAGGGAGAAATTCTAAAATTTTTTTTCTGGAAAGTAGATAGTAGCTTTGGATTTTTCCTGTCAGTGTAGTATCATCAAGAAGGTAGTCATTAATGGAGAAATCGGAAAGAAAAATAGCATAGAGAAAGGTTGATATTTTAACCAGTTGAGAATTTCACTGTATAGACTGATAAGCCACTCTGATTAATTGATTAAAATATCTAGAAAGAATCACTTGCCAGTAGTGATTGCACAAAAACTTTGACTCGAAAAATGACACACAGGTATCTCAGATCGTGGTTTCCTTCTCGGCCTTCCTGGCACTATGAAAATTCCTCCTGGGTAACGCAAGTGTTATATTTGTATTCCCATGTCAAACTAATCGACATTTGAATGCACATACATTTTAAAAAATAAAAATATCCAGTGAAAAGGGAGATTGTCAGAAAGATTATCAAGATTACCTTGACCAATGGGGCATCCTGGCAGAATTTTCATGTCTGGGCTTACTCTGATTTAAGATACCTTTCACAGGTAAGGATCTTGCAAATGGGGTTTCTATTTCTCTGTAGAACAGCCTCTGTAAATTTCCTGGGAACTCCAGCAAGTTAATCTCTGCTGCTGCTGTTTTCTGGGGGACCTCTCAAGTACTAGATAGGTAATCTAGGATGATTCATTCCTCTCCAGCTCTCACACATTCTGTTGTGATGAATGTTCAAGAAATGCATCGATGTTCTGCCGTGATAATAAAGTTTTTGGACTGATTTTGCAAATCTTTTACCTTAACCAAGGAAACACCGTAATACTCAAGTGCCAGAGAGCATCACAGTCAAATTAGATTGTCTGCAGCTGGAAAGCAATTTTTGCCAGGAAGATATAGGCTGACATAAATGAGGTGAAAGACAAATGAAGATATGCATGTTTTCTGTTTGAGGTGTATATTAACAGTTTTGATGTAGTGTTTTCTTTGCGCAGCTTAAAAAATGGACTTTTTTATGGTTTTAATCTAAGTTAAGGTTGGGAGGGCCTAAGGCAGATAAAACAAAACATTTGAGTAATTGAGTAATATTCAGACAAGCCTGAATAATGAATAAAGTAGTGAAATTCAGTCAGATCTATAAAGAAGTAGAATAAATCTTCCAGGCTTTCCTCATAAATATTCATTTACACAGAAAACAACAAATACTATGCATGTTCATGTGTCTGCATGTCTATTAAGTGCCAAAAGTCCAGTATCTAATCTCCATAAAACAAAAACTAGCTAATCTCCATAACACACAAACCATGAGGGAATGCCTCAGATTTCTTAACTTTACATTTCCTCAATTCATTTTTAGGCATGTACTCCTGTTAGCTCCTACTGGTACGTATGTTTGAGATCCTGGGAATGCAGTAAGTTATATTTATGTTACTTTTTTCATGATTTCTTTATTAAACATTTATTATGTAACTAGTATGTGACAAAAATATCTAAATTGGAAGTGGGCCCTAATACTACAGAGCTATTGACAAAGAGGAAATCTAAAACTAATGGAATAACAGCAATGGAAAGTGGAACATAAAAAAAAATTGTAGAGAACCATCCAACAAATGTTCAATGCAATTTTATAGGAAGGTGAGATTATGTATACCTGAAGTTAAAATGTTTTATTTAAATTTTATTTGAACATGTTAATACTTCCCAATGATTTAAAACCCAACTAAAGTGAGATCTGTACAATTCTTTAAATGAGTACTCTATAAATGTTTATTGATATACCTCAATGGGCATGTTAAATTTTAGATTGTGTTCCAATTTTAGTTTAGAAGGAGGGAGGCCTTGTGAGAGGACTGAATATCTTTCAATTTGGGTTCAAGCCATGATGAAATATTCCATTTCATCTTTCTTTACATGGAGTTTTATTCCTTTAATGCTAATAACTCAAAAATTAAACAATTAAGTACAGGATTTGTTGAATATTGGGTCATCTTATGACAAAATTATATTATTTTTGTCAAACTTTTTATTGCTGTCAAGATATCATTTGAAAGTGACACAAAAATTAATTTAAATAATTACCTGATGCTATATTTATTATTTTCTCTAAAGAAAAATTGTTTCTATTATATAAAAGGAGAAATCCTTCAAGTTATTATTTATTGCTCACTAGTGAACATTTGTGAGAAAACTGTTTTATTATGGAGTTTGAAACTGTATCAATGTATGTCACCAAAGACAGAGGTTTCTTTAAGCTACTATTTCACAATGTTTTATTACTGTAAAATAGTTCCAATGATCAAATTTTCTTTCAATAATTATTAAAAGCAGATGAATATCTTTAGTTTAATTATAGACAACAAATTTCTTTGTTTGTAAAAAAAGTGGGGGCTCAAATTAATGAATTATTCTAGATATGACAACATTTATTTTAAGAAACAATATGGATAAATTAAAAAGCAAAGGAAGACTTTTCTTCAGATATAAGGAGTAACCCCAATGTTCGTCACATTTTAGTTTAGCTACTAAGTTCTTATTCAGATCACTATTTGGTCTCTCTGTAAAGCTCTTTAATATATGTTCACACACATGTTTGAAAAATGAATAAAATGGCAGAAGAAATTACATGTCTTCAATTCAATTTCTATAGGTTAATTTCAGCTCATTATATGAAATGATATCCCTGATATATATTTTCATCTGTACTTCTGCATCATCATCTCCCCACAGACATATATATGTATATGGTGTATATATATATATATATATATATATATATATATATATATATATGATTACTAGTATACTCAAAAGCACATTTTTATTTTTCCAAAAGTGCCTACATGTCTAGAAATAACTGCTCTTCTGCAATATTCCATTCATAATTCCATATGAAATGATATGACTTTCATAGCAAGATTAGATTTGGCTTTATTCTCAAAAAGAATAGAAATACATCATATTAACATAAAATCAGATAAAGTCTCCCTTAATCTAATTTGTCATTCCAGAAACCCATGTGGAATTTTCAAATGTTTATGACCCCATTGCCCACTCACAGTAAGGTATAGACTATTTTCATAACCCTAGAAAGTGTTCTTTTTTCATTCCATCCTGTAGTCCCCAGTCCATAGATAATCACTATTTTGTTTTTGATCAGCATAGATTAGTTTTGCTTCTTCTACAGATTTGTAAAATACAACAGAGCTACCATATACACAAATATATATATATATATTACATATAAATTACAAACAAAATTCTAGTAATCACAATTTTATGTAGCTTCTTTTCTCAACACAATGCTTTCTATATCCCATCCATGTTGTTGCATGTTTTAGTTATTTATTCCATTTTATTGCTGAATGGTATTTCAATTATGTGACAAATCTACAAATTGGATCATTCTCCTGTTACTAGACATTTAGGTTATTTCCTATTGGGGGCTATTTTTATTTTTATTTTTTGAGACGGAGTTTCGCTCTTGTTACCCAGGCTGGAGTGCAATGGCACGATCTTGGCTCATCGCAACCTCCGCCTCCTTGGTTCAGGCAATTCTCCTGCCTCAGCCTCCTGAGTAGCTGGGATTACAGGCCCGTGCCACCATGCCCAGCTAATTTTTTGTATCTTTAGGTTTCACCATGTTGACCAGGATGGTCTCGATATCTTGACCTCGTGATCCACCCACCTCGGCCTCCCAAAGTGCTGGGATTACAGGCTTGAGCCACCATGCCGGGCCCTGGGGGCTATTTTTAATAAAGATGTCATGAATATTCTTGTGTGAACTGTCAATTAATTTTTCATGGATAAATAATAACTGTACAAAAGGAACATACCTCAACATGATAAAGACAACACTTAACAAAACCACAGCTAATATCATACTTAATGGGGGAAATTTGAAAGCATTCCCTCTAAGCACTGGAACAAGACAAATCTGACCACTTCTGCCATTCTTCAACATAGTATTGGACATCCTTGCCAGAGAAATCAGACAAGAGAAAAAAATAAAAGGCATTCAAATTGAAAAAGAGGAAGTCAAATTATTTCTGTCTTCTGATTACATAATCTTATGTCTAGAAAGCCCTGAAGACTCCATCAAAAACTCTTTAATTTGATAAATGACTTCAGTAAAGTTTCAGGACAGAAAATTAATGCACAGAAATTAGTAGCATTTCTACACATCAATAACGATGTAGTCAAGGACCAAATCAAGAAGGCAATCCAATTTGCAATACCTGCAAAAAAAAAAGAGAACAAATAAAATACATATAAATATATTTTATAAAGGCAGTGAAAGTCCTTTGTAAGAAATACAAAACACTAATGAAAAGTTCATATATGACAAAAATAAATGCAAACATATTCTCTGTACTCATGGATTAGAAGAATCAATATTGTTAAAATAGCCACACCAACAAAAGCAATCTATAGATTCAATGCAGTCTATCAAATTGCTAATATTATTTTTCACATAATTAAAAAAAACAGCCCTCAAATTCATATGAAACCAGAAAATAGCGTGGATAGCCAAAGCAATTCTAAGCAAATAGAACACAGCTAGAGGCATCACATTACCTAACTTCAAATTATATTACAAAGATATAGTAATCAAAAGTGCATGGAAGTGGGATAAAAACAGACACATAGATCAAAGAAATAGTGAACCCATAAATAAAATCACATTTCACAACCAACTTATCAACATTTATGTAAAGCCAACATAAATACACAATGGGGAAAAGATATCCTATTTGATAAATGCTACTGAGAAAAGTGAATAGCCATATGCAGAACAATAAAACTAGACCCATGTTTCTCACAATATACAAACATTAACTCCAGATAAATTAAACACCAAAACATAAGATCTGAAACTATAAAAAGATAAAAAACAAAGAACCACTTCTAGACATTGGCCTAGACAAAGAATTTATGACCAAATCTTCTAAAAACAAACAAAACAAAAGCAAAATACACAAATGGGACCTAATTACACTACAAAGTTTCTGCACAGCAAAAGAAAAACAATAGATTAAACAGACAACCTACAGAATGGGAAACAAATGTTTTCAAAATGTGCATTCAACAAAGGGCTAATATCCCCAATCTACAAGGAACTCAAACAGCTCAACAAGAAAATAAACCCATTAAGATGCTGGCACAGAGCATGAGCAGACATTTTTTTAAAAAAGGAGACATATGAGCAGCCAACAAACCTGAAAAAATGCTCAGCATCACTAGTCACCAGAGAAATGCAAATTATAACCACAATGAGGAACTGAAACTGGCTTAATTGTCCCACAGAAGCATACATTTTATTCAATAAACATCAAGATTGACCCTCCCTGGTCTCAAAACTTGGACTCACCTTTGTCTTATCTGAGTTTCTATGTTAGGAAACCAACCTTTAGGGAAGAAACTGAAAGTCATTAGATTACCTCATCCATACATTAAGACGCCAGACCAACCATTGTGATTTCTTCCTTATCCTTCCCTAATTTTTCTTTTCCCTGTATGTAGTTACATTCCTTCCTTGCTATATAAATACCCAATTTTAGTCAGTAGAAAGATCCCATTACTGGATATATACCCAAGAAGAAATAAATCATTATATCCAAAACATACTTGCATTCATATACTTATAATAGCAGTATTGACGATGGCAAAGACATGGAGTCAACCTAAATGTCTATCAACAGAGGATTGGATAAAGAAATTGTGATGTATATCATGGAATACTACTTAGCCATAACAAATAGTAAAATTATGTCTTTTGCAGCAAAATAGATGGAACTGGACACGATTATCTTAACTGAAATAACTCAGAAACAGAAAGCCATATAGCACATGTTCTCACTTATAAGTCAGAGCTAAACAATGGGTACATGTGTACACACAGATTGGGAAAAGAGACATTGGAAACTACAAAAGTGGAAAAGTGAGAGGAGGGTAAGGGTTGCAAAATTACCTATTGGGTACAAAGTTTACTATTTGGATGATAACTCCACTACAAGCCCAGACTTCACCACTATGAAATGTACATTTGTACCCTTTAAATATATGAATGCAATTACTGGGTCATAGGCATATATTTATATTTTTAAGAAACCAAGAAACCATTTCAGAACATAATATATTTTGGTTTTAGTTTCAATTTTCTTGATAATTAATCATGCTGGGAATCTTTTCATGTGTTTACTGCCATTCGTATGTGTGTGTGTGTTTTTTAAGTGTTTAAATCTTTACCCATTTTTTATTGGGCTATTGGTCTTTTTACCAGTATATTTATAAGTGTTCATCAGATATCCTGATATAACTGTTACAATGTCAGATATATGTGTTGTGGTTATTTTATTCCATGTCTAGCATTTTTATTTTCTCAATGGTTTATTTTGATGAACAAATTTTTTTCTGTTTCAAGTACAACTAATCTTTTTTTGTTTGTTCATTCCTCCTCTCTATAAGAAATACTTCCCAACCCTAAAGTTGTGAAGATATTTTTTCTATTTCTGTTAGAATTTTTACAGTTATTGTCTTCACCTTTCTGTCTATGATTCATCTTAAAGTGTATGGTGCGAGATAGGGATTATAGGGGTGAAAGTTATCCCTTTCTTTAGGGATATCAAGGTGATAAAAGAGAGGAAAAAAAAACCTGTTTTCAATCTTTGTATTATATTGTTGCCTTTGTTTAAAATCAATTTAGTGAATATGTGTTAATCTATTTCTGCACCATCTATTTTGTAACATTGACATTATTGTGAATCCCTACAGCAATTTCACACTCCCTTGATTTTTTAAAGATTTATAGTACATTTTAAAATCACCTAATATGTTTTCTAACTAATGAATGTACTTGTCTAAAGTCTATTGGCTCCAAACCCATTGGCACCATATTGTAGACCATGATGTCTCTCAGAACAACATTTTCATTTTTGTTATTCTTGAGGAACTGACTATATAAAATGGTTTTAAAATCTAAGAAGAATAAATAACTCCAAAGATATTGATTCATATATAGATAAGCACACTGAATAGATGCATGAATGGCTAAATCACAGACAAAATCTTGTAATCACAATGGATACAAGCTGTTGCTACTTCATCAGTGAGTCATATAAAAATAATTTTAAGATTAGTTAGGTTAAAAAAAAAACTTTAAAAAAAATCTTGTTTTGCTTCTTAAATCTCCTGTCCAAGGAGACTTCCTTATTCTGTGTCCTAAAGTGATTCCTTCTCCCAGGCCCCACTTCTTCACACACGTATATTTCATCTCTCCAAAACTCAGTATCTTCAGTTTTCCCTTTCCACAAGTGTATCCTTAACTTCCCACACCCAACATCTGTTTTCTTTTCTTTGTGTAGAAATCTGATCAAATTATGCATGCTTAAAAGCAAAACAAATACAAAAACCTAACCTCTCAACATCAATAAAATTTACAATCACATCCCCAACTTACTGCTTTATCTTTTTCCTCTATATTTAGTTGTGTTTTTTGAAATATTAATTAATATTTATTTATGCCATTTATACAATCACTTGTCTTCAGATTCTTTTTCAAAATATTTGGCAATGTTTTTTCTTATTTAGCTGGAAGACCCCACTTTATTCTATTTTTTTTTTCTATTTCTGTCTATTCCTCCTCAGGAATTGGAAAAATAGTTTTCTTCAGATTACTCCATTTTTTATTAAACCAAGTGCTTTGGAATATGTATAATTTCTGTTACACTGATGATGAATACTTTGGAAAACTGCATGCCTGGATTTAGATCGCTATGTAGAACCTTCCAATACATAACACATGAACTTTGCTGATAAGTGCAAATCAAAAATTAATAAAATACAGCCTTGCTTTCAAGAAGTTCACACTCTAATGGAGAAGAAAGTAATTTACATATTTAATGTTTGATAGTACATATTTAATTTCCATAATTTAAATTTTGACACTGTCATAAGTTTCACAACAAATGTGGAGCACAGTGGAGTCAACCAACTTGTAAATTGCAAAAGAATAACAATAAATTCTAAACAGAATAAAATATACATTTGACCTGATACTCTAAGGATAATTAGTGTCTTCCCCAGTAGATTAATAGGTCAAATAGCTGTCAAAGTAGAGGCACAGACACAGGCCTATACACGTGTATGTATATAAAGAAAGACAAAGATGCTGGACCATAAACATATCTGACAAGTTCTGAGAACCTACTAGAGTTTAGTTGATAACCAATAAAAGGTGTATATGTTTGTATATATGCATGTGCCCAGAAGAGTCAGGATATGATAGGAATGTAGATTAAATTTAAACTGTGATAAAGCCTCACATAAATTTATAAGAATTTAACAGTATACTCTTTTATTTGTTGACACAGGGAGGGGGGTACTACACACTGGGGTCTATTGGGGGGAATAGGGGAGGGACAGCGGGGCGGGGGAGCTGGGGAGGGATAGCCTGGGGAGAAATGCCAAATGTGGGTTAAGGGGAGGAAGGCAGCAAAACACACTGCCATGTGTGTACCTATGCAACTATGTTGCACGTTCTGCACATGTACCCCAAAACCTAAAATGCAATAAAAATTTTTAAAAAAAAGAAAGATTTAAGCAAGGGAGAAATCAGAAAACTACACGATTAGGATGTTGTGGTGGGAGGAAGGGATTTTAAGTCTGCCAAGAAGGTGCATAAAAGACTAGAGGTCTAAGAAACAGGAAGCAGATAGGACACTTAGAGTAGTAATCCCCAAATGTCTCTGATCATAAGATTCAGCCAAGGCATTGTCTGCTCAAGGCCCTGCCTTTAAATTTATGACTCACTGGTTGGGAAGTGGAGCTATAGGATGTAGAGTTTCAAGTTATTTTTCTTTTTTATGGTCATGAAAATTTGGAAAACACTGAATTGGGAGATATTTTCAATAGCTAGGTTAGAAAGTGAGCAAGGTATTCCATTTGACCCAGCAATCCCATTACTGGGTATATAACCAAAGGACTATAAATCGTTCTACTACAAGGACACATGCACACGAATGTTCATTGCAGCACTGTTTACAATAGCAAAGACCTGGAACCAACCCAAATGCCAATCGATGATAGACTGGACTGGGAAAATGTGGCACATATACACCATGGAATATTATGCAGCAATCAAAAATGATGAGTTCATGTCATTTGTAGGGACATGGATGAATCTGGAGAACATCATTCTCAGCAAACTGACACAAGAACAGAAAATGAAATTACGCCTATTCTCACTCATAGGCGGGTGATGAATAATGAGAACACATAGACACAGGGAAGGGAGTACTACAAACTAGGGTCTATTGGGGGGAATAGGGGAGGGACAGCAGGGGTCGGGGAGCTGGGGAGGGATAGCCTGGGGAGAAATGCCAAATGTGGGTGAAGGGGAGGAAGGCAGCAAAACACACTGCCATGTGTGTACCTATGCAACTATCTTGCATGTTATGCACATGTAACCCAAAACCTAAAATGCAATAAAAAAAAAAAAAGAAAGTGAGCAAGGTAATCTAAGGTTGTGAATGTGGGCATGGAGAAGGGGGATACTCTCAAATGTGGGCTCTGAGATATACTTTAAGAATTGACATTTGATTTGACAGAATTGATTAGATTTTGGTAATGGGGAAAATGAAGATAGGAGTTGCAAATCCTCCCAAAATTTCTAATTCCTCCTGTGTTTTCAGCAGACTCTGTGATCTCATTTTTTCATAACCTCCACAAATACTCTACTCTGGCCCACTGTATCTCAAATATACTACTATTTTAATGTCTCTACATTTCTTGTTTCCTGGAATTCTCATTTCTAAGTCATTTCATCCATGTGGCTTACTCTTCAATATTGCTCAGATCTCTGCTTGTATGTTACTTCGTCTGAGACCACCATGACCATTCTGTATAAATTAGCACATCTATGCCCCTCTCTCCATGCTCTGTGTTAATTTTCTTCATATCACTTAACTTTTTTTTTCTCCTTTTTTAAATGATAGAATTCAAGCTCTGTGAGGTCTAGGGACTTAGTACAGCTTGGGACAAGGTTAATGCTCAATAATTTGGGTAATTGATAAAGCATTCTAAGACAAACATAAGAATTTTGATATAACCTTTAAGACTCAAGGAAAAAAATCTCAAATGTTGGCCTTTTGGGCACCTTTATAGGTTGTAAGAGAAATAATTTGGGTATTGAGGTCTTTTTTACTTGTGACAGAAATAATACATATAGATAATTGTCTATAAAAACGACTATTTCAAATGTCTTACATGTTTTATTTGAGAAAGAAATAACCTGTAAATATCAATGATATTTGAAAAATCTAGCCTACTCATAAGAGCAAGTTTCAATTTTCCTGCATAGTGTTATTTCTAATGTAAACACTGTAATATAAAATGGCCCTTCTGAATTGCCAAAAGAATTAAAATTTCAGTTCTATCTTGTATCTCCCTTAACTTAGGTACATTCTTTTTTTCAAGAAATGCTCTTACATTAAAATTACTCCTAGGAATTTATTGTAAAATACAAACAGTTTTGATATCACTTTTTAAAGAACCCTGAAACTTAGTTCAGTTTTGTGAGTATATTTGCTTTTTATAAAACCATAGACTTCAACAGTACAGATAACAAACTGTGTTTTGAATAGAAAATACAATGTGGTGATTTATTCTGAGGGGTAATGAGCCAGCATTCTGCAATTTCACATTATATTGTAGGCTGCAACAATAAATTTCTTTTAAGAAATGAAATAAATAGGACTGATGGAAAATTTTTAGAAATGAAATCACCCACAACAAATAGGAACAATACACAAGAAATCTGTGCTATGTATTTGTATATATATATCATTTATGGTGCAGCTGCTTTCTAAGAAGCCAGCAGAATCTGAATGTTTGGATGCCCAGATATTTTGCATGAATATGTTTTCAAATAAAGCATGTATGAATTTAACATAGTTTTATTGAGTACATTTGAACATAAATAGAGAATCTACCTTTTAGAAACACTCTAAGTATGAAAATGATGTTTTAAATATGTCCCTCAAAGTTAATTTCAGTTTTTTAATATGAAACTGTCTTTCTTAAAAAATGATAGCTCTAAAACTATCAATTTGAGTAATGTTGAAAAAAGAAAAAGAATGTGTGGGGTAAATCCTCAACCATTAAACAGAATCAGTTTTAGAAACTCATTCTTGTTATTATGAAATATTTGCTTTTTCATTTAACTAGAATCAGATGAGAAGATTTTTCTTTAAAAAATTAGTCTGTATATTTTCATTGATGGAAAGTTTGGAACAAGACAAGTTAGAAGGAAATATGGCAACACATAATTTTCATAAGCTAAGATGTAATTAACACAGTCATGCAACAAAAATACCAGAGATAACAAAAAAGGACATAAATTAAATTAATCTATGAATGAATCCTAAATCATTCATATGTTCACTCATTTATTAAATATTCAGTATATCATATGCAGCAAAATGATCTTATAGTTTTCAAAGTCATGCCATATAGTTTTTCTACTTTCTTAAAAGGAGACTTACAGGTAAGGATTTCATATATTTGCACACTACTTCATGAAAAAATTTCTTCTTCCAACCATAATGAGATAATTAGACTTGCCCTCTCACTACAAACCATTACAAAAGGAGACAAAATATATTAGGTAAAAAATTTCAGGCACTGAACAATAGAAAGTGGGGGGAATGGGGGAGGGACAGCGGGGGGGGGCTGGGGGGGATAGCCTGGGGATGAATACCAAGTGTGGGTGAAGGGGAGGAAAGCAGCAAAGCACACTGCCATGTGTGTACCTATGCAACTATCTTGCTCGTTCTGCACATGTACCCCCAAACCTATAATGCAATAAAAATTAAAAAAAAAAAAAAAAAAAAAAGAAAATAGAGAACTGAAATTGATGAGTGAAAGGAAACTCATGAGATGAGCCTTATGTTCATTCTAGATCTCTATCTGTTATAGTTTCCTGACTGTGGCATAGAGAGGTAGAACCTAAGCAGAATCCTGCTGAACTGTGGAAGCAGAGATTGGAGTTTGGGCTGTGAAGCAGTTGTTACTTGCCGGGAGAGTATGGTAGAGAAAGGAACCAAGCAGAGAAGGAGCACGAAGTTTCTGTGGTGATTCCCCACATATTTAAAGCTACACTGTACAAGCTCAGGATTAAACCGTGAGCTCTAGCAAAGTGCAGTTGTTATAACGCTGAGACCAAGTGGAAATATTCAAGGTTGTACAGTACTCTCAAATTCTGGAGTTCTCCTTCAACCAAAGTAGAGAAACTCTGTCATTTAGCTATAACACTAAAAATAAAATAAAATAAAAAAAAAACATAAAAATTTAAAAAATCACAGCTTAGAAATGACGATCATGCCCTAGAATAAGGATTACTCTAGAGTTTTTGTTGCAAAGTCTACAAGCAGTATTTGACAGAAACCAATGAAGGCTTCAGTAAAGTGCCTGTTTTCCAGAAAAAAAACTCAAACCTTATTAAAAGTTGATTTCTTGTAATGTATAATGTGTAACATGTAGCATATAATGAAATGAGACATGAAAGCAGTTAAGATAATGTGCTGTATAAAGAGAAAAAAAAGTAACCAATAGAAAGAGACCCAACTCCAAGACCTCCCAGATGTTAGAAGTAGCAGAAAAGGCTTTAATAATTATTATAAATGTGTTTAGTTACTTGAAATGTCAATCTTGAATCCTACAGACAGTATAACTATCCTTCAAAAAGGAGAGTTAAATACATTTTTATACAAACAAAATTTGAGAGAATATGTTCCCAGCAGACCTACAATACAAGAAATGCTGAAAGAAGCTTGTTAGGCAAACTATAAAGGGGGCTAGGTGGAAAATGAGAGCTGTAACAGGAGATAGTGTGAGAAGTGGTATGTATTTAAACATATAAGACTAACTATCTTTCTTAATTTCTTAAAAGACAAATGACTAAAGTACATATTGTAATTGTTAGGTGAGTTTTATATGCAGAAGTAAAATGTAAAACAGCAATAGTCAAAAGTCAGAGGAATATAAATAGATGTGTATTATTGTATGAGGCTTTAGAACTCTGAGGAGAAGTATGAACTGTTAATATACTAATTTTAGGTAGACTGTAATTTAAGAGTGTCTATTTTTAAGTCCTACAGCAGCATTTAAAATAAAATTAAAAAGATTTATAGCTAAGCATCTAAGAAAGAAAATATGGTGTTATAAGAATCAACAGAAACTTTACAGAAGAAGACAGACATGAGGCCAACAAACATATGAAAAAGTACTCATCATCATTGGTCATTAGAGAGATGCAAATCAAAACCACATTGAGATATCATCTCACACCAGTTAGAATGGCGATCATTAAAAAATCTGGAGACAGCAGATGCTGGAGAGGATGTGGAGAAATAGGAACACTCTTACACTGTTGGTGGGAGTGTAAATTAGTTCAACCATTGTGGAAGACAGTGTGGCGATTCCTCAGGGACCTAGAAATAGAAATTCCATTTGACCCAGCAATCCCATTACTGGGTATCTATCCAAAAGACTATAAATCGTTCTACTATAAGGACACATGCACACGAATGTTCATTGCAGCACTGTTTACAATAGCAAAGACCTGGAACCAACCCAAATGCCCATCGATGATAGACTGGACTGGGAAAATGTGGCACATATATACCATGGAATATTATGCAGCAATCAAAAATGATGAGTTTGTGTCCTTTGTAAGGACATGGATGAATCTGGAGAACATCATTCTCAGCAAACTGACACAAGAACAGAAAAAGAAATACTGCATATACTCACTCATAGGTGGGTGAGAAAAATGAGAACACATGGACACAGAGAGGTGGTCTACTATACACTGGAGACTGTTGGGGGAAATGGGGGAGGGACAGCGGGGGGTGCTGGGGGGGATAGCCTGGGGATGAATACCAAGTGTGGGTGAAGGGGAGGAAGGCAGCAAAACACACTGCCATGTGTGTACCTATGCAACTATCTTGCACATTCTGCACATGTACCCCAAAACCTATAATGCAATAAAAATTAAAAAAAAAAAAAAAAAAGAATCAACAAATGGTGAATGGAAAAAACATAGAGTTTAGTAAAAGGCCAGCATACGCAAGTTAACCTTCAAAGTTGCTAAGATACCCATTCATTTAAAGGAAAATGAAAATATTTTTATTAAATGGTATTAGATTACTTGGATATACATATAAAGAAAAATATAAACCCTTATGCCTACCCCACTTCACCAAAAAAAAATTAGTTTAAAAATTGTCCTAGACCTGGCTGGGCGCAGTAGTTCACATGTGTAATCCCAGCACTTTGGGATTGCTAGAGGTCAGGAGTTTGACACTGGCCTGACCAACATGGTAAAATGCTGTCTCTTCTGAAATATAAAAGTTAGCCAGGCATGGTGGCAGGCATCTGTAATCCCAGCTACTTGGGAGGCTGAGGCAGGAGAATCACTTGAACTTGGGAGGTGGACATTGCAGTGAGCTGACATCATGCCGTTGCACTCCAGCTTGGGTGACAAAAACAAAACTCTGTCTCAAAACAAAAAAAAAAAAAAAAAGAAATATCTTAGATCTAATCCAAAAAGCTGAAATTATTATAATAAAACAAATAAGGAAATATTTATAATACAAGAGTAAGACGAGATTCCTTAGAGCACCAGACATATAGAAGAGAAAAATTGATCTTCATCAAAATGAAAAACATCTGATTTTCAAAAGACACTCTTAAGAAAATGAGAAGTAAAGACAGAGTGGGGGCAAATATTTGGAATATATAACTCTGAAAAGACCATATAAATAGGACATATAAAGAATTCCTACAACTCTGTAATAAAAAACAAATAATAAACTTTAAAAATAACAAAAGATTTTATTGGCAGTTTACAAAAGTAAATATACCATGGGTCAAAAAATACTTGAAAAAGACTCTTAGACATTAATCATCAACAAATGCAAATTAAAACCACAATGATATTCTGCTTCAAAACTTATTTCAATGGCTATAATTAAGGATTTAAAATATCGATTGTGGACTGGGACGTGGCAAGACTGGATCCTTCTATATCATTCCTAAGAGTGTAAACTAGTAAAATTACTTTGAAGAATATTTGTTTCTTGTAAAGTTAAATATACATCTAATTTATTTTTGTAATAAATTAGGTTGTCCTATATCTAATCATAAAAGCTAAAATTCTAATATTAAAACAAAATAATAAAACATAAAACATAAATAATAAAACAAAAAAGTTATTCTAAGTATTTACAAGGGAAATGAAAATACATCTACAAACATACTTATACATATATAGCAGCTATATTCAAAACAGCCACAAACTGAAAACAAGCCATATGTCTATCTATAGGTGAGTAGACAAACAAAATGTTGGTATAGTGATAGAATAGCACTAAGCATAAAGTTTGAGAAATTGCTGATGTACACAAATTTATGAATGAGATTCAAAAACACTATAGCTGAGTATAAGAAGCTAGATACAAATAGTATATATTTTATAATTTAATTTATATGATGCTGTAGAATGGGAAGAACTAATCTAAGGTAACAGAAATAATATCAGTGATTTGGAGGTTTAGGGGTTGGTGAAGATTTTCTGCAAAGGAATAGGGACCTTTGTTATGACGTAAATGTTCTCCATCCCATTTGTGTTGTGTGGTAGACAGAATAATGATTTCCCAAGTACGTCCAAGTCCTATTGGCCAGAACCCGTGAATATGTTACCTTACATGGCAGGAGAGACTTCCAGATACAATTAGGTTAAGGATCTTGGGATGGGGAGATTATCCTAGATTATTTAGCTTGACCTAGAGTAATCACAAGGCTCCTTTTGAGAAGGAGGCAAGAAGATCCAAGTTAGAAAAGTAAATATGATGACCGAAGATATGTAGATGAAGAACGGGGCCATGTACTAAGGAATGCCAGACAACCTCTAGAAGGAAAGGACAATCTCTGAAAATGCAAGGACACTGATTCTCCCCAACAGGCTCCGGAGGGAACCAGCCAGGCCCAAAGATTGATTTGGCATTATAATACTCAGTTTAGGATTCCGGACTTCAGTATAAGTTATAATCACAAATGTATGTTCTATTTGTTGCAGGAGCAATAGGAAACTGTAATAGGCTGTTGTTACATGGGCATATAAGTTCATCGCAATGCACTGAATCATACAACTGAAATTGTGTCTTTAATTGTATGCAAATTATACCTCAATAAAGTTGATTTTCAAATATACTGAAAGAAGTCTGGATGGAATTTTTTTTCTACATGGATAATATTCCCTATCATGTCTAATAGAGTAGACACTTGCTGCATGTGACTACTAAGCATTTTAATGGAGGCTAGTCCAAAAGTGTTAAGCACCATATAAATACTAGATTTTGTAAACATAGTACAAAGCAGTAAAATACCTCATAAATAATATTCATAGTAACTACATGTTGAAATTATGTTTTGTATATATCGGGTTAAGTTAAGTAAACTATTAAATCATATTTATTTATTTGTTTTCTTTTGGTAATGTGGCTTCTAGAAAATGTAAAATAATACATGTAACTTACATGATATTTCTAGAAAACAGATTCACACCTAGTTAGAATGAGATTCTAGGAGGGAATTTATCCTTGAAAATTTTTCAGGATAAGAAGTGAGGAAGGAAAAGAAGACTGCAAAACAACGAGAAAACAAATTAAAAAATAGCAGAATTAAGTCCCACTTGTCGATAGTAAGAGTGAATGTAAATGAACTAAATTCTCTAATAAAAAGGCAGAGAGTGGCTGAAGTGGCTGAACAGTGTAAAAAAAACAGCCTCAATGATCTGTTGCCTATTAGAAACACACTTCACCTATAAAGACAAACATAGGCTGAAAAAAAAGATATGAAAAAGATATTCCATGTCAATGAAAACCAAAAAAGAGTAGAAGTAGCTATACTTAATTAAGACAAAATATATTTTAGGACCATAACTATAAGAAGGGACAAAGAAGGATTCCATATAATAATAGTAAGGTGTCAATTCAGGGAAAGTATATAACAATTTTAATTATATATGCACCCAACACTGGAGAACCCAGATATATAAAGGAAACAGGCCCCAATACAGGAGTAGCTGGAGAATTCAGCACCCCACTTTTGGCATTGAACAGATCTTTCAGACAGAAAACCAGCAAAGAAACATCAAATTTAATTCATACTATACACCAAATGAATCTAAACAATATTTACAGAACACTTCATTGAATGACTGAAAAAATACGTATCTTTTTTTCCCACAACACATGAATCATTCTGAAAGATAGACCATCTGTTAGGTCACAAAACAAGTCTTTAGACATTCAAATACATTTAAATAATGTCAAGCATCTTCTCTGAACACAATGAAATAAACAGGAAATCAATGACACAAGGAATTTTGGAAACTATACGCACACATGGAAATTAAACAATAAGCTCCTGAATGACCAGTAAGTCAATAAAGAAATTAAAATCAAAACAAAGATTTTAAAAAACAAATGATAATGGAAACAACACACCAAAGCCTACAGGATACAGAAAAAAACAGGACTAGGATGGAAGTTTATAGCTGTAAGTGCCTACATTGGAAAAGAAAAGAAACTTCAAATAAACAATCTGGCAATGCATCTTAAAGAACTAGAAAAGGAAGACCAAACCCCAGTTTAATAAAGAAAAAAAATAATCAAGATCAGAGCAGAAATAAATGAATATAAAATGAAGTCATCAATACAAAAAAATCAATAAAGCAAAAAGTTGGTTTTTGAAAAAGTTAGCAAAGGTGACAAACTTTTGGCCTGACCAAGAAAAAAAGAGAGAAGATTTAAGTAAACAAATTCAGAGATGCAAAAGAAGACATTGCAACTAATACTGCAGAAAAGTGAAGAATCATTAGTGGCTAACTATGAACAATTAACTATACGCTAGGAAAGAAAGGCCCAGGACCCAATGCCTTTGCAGCAGAATGATAGCAAACTAACAGCAATCCTACTGAAACTGTTTCAAAAAGTAGAGGAGGAGGGAATACTTCTAAACTCATTGTATGAATTTTAGATAAGCCTATATCCTAATGTAAATATAAATACTTTACAATGCCAAATTTAAAGGATATTGACACTACTATGGCTATGATTTTATGCTATTTGTGACACTGTTCCATTAGTCCTGATAGATTGCAATGATAATGTTTTCCATTAGCACAGATAGCCAATTGTCTATGGAATTGATATTTTTTAGCTTCCTGAATAGTCTACTAATGGTGAGTAAATTACCTACAGAGTCCTCCACTTCCACCCAGCTGTTTTGTACATAAGTAGGCTTTAAATTTACTAAATAAAAAAAATAAGTGGTTATAGTATACAAATTTTTTTTTTAAATGAAAAGATAGTTGTTGAAATGGTGGTCCATAGATAACAACTATTGGCTTACATAGATAGCAATAGAAAATACTAAAATTTACTAGATTCTAAACCAAATATATTCACATCTATTTACAGGTTTAGATTTGTGCATTTCCAGAAGTACTTTGCATGGAAAAGAATGCTATGGAATAATACTGCTCACTAATCAAGTATGTCCATACTCTTCATTCTCTCAACACCGGTTCTTCTCCCATCTCTGGTAATTAACAGAATAGAGCACTCATTATAATTGCCTTTAAAAATCATTTTCTTTAATTTCCATATAACAGAGGAATTCCCTTACACACAAAAAATTGATATATATTTTAAGATTTATTCATAAGTATAGTAAATCTATGTTTTTCAACTTTCAAAAAAATCAAGAAAAAAGCTAGAACCATTTGCTACAATGAAAACTTAGTTCAAAACTATCATTATAATAAAAAGGAAAAACATCTTATTAAAATATATTTTATTCTGGCTACTACCACAATTAAAAAAATATCAAGTCCTGCACTCAAGAAATTAACCAACTCCCAAGAAGACAGACGCATGTTGATATAGTTTGGCTGTGTCCCACCCCAAATCTCATCTTGAATTCCCACATGCTGTGGGAGGGACCTGGTGGGAGGTCATTGAATCTTGTGGGTAAGTCTTTCCTGTGTTGTTCTTGCGACAGTGAATAAGTCTCATGAGATCTGATGGTTTGGTAAGGGGAAGTTTCCCTGAACAACCTCTTTCACATAAGATGTGTCACATAAGATGTGACAAGCCTCTCCTTGCCTTCTGCCATGATTGTGAGGCCTCTCAAGCCATGTGAAACTGTGGATCCATTGAACCTCTTCCTTTTGTAAGTTGCTCAGTCTCATATGTCTTTATCAGCAATGTTAAAACAAACTAAGACACATGAGTAGATGTCATCCAAGGTGAAGAAGAATAAGATAGAGCCCAGGAATATTGTCTTTGGAAAGATATCTTGTTAAGGGAAATCTGCTTTGTGTCAAGTCTGAACATTTTTATTCTAACAAATACTTTCAAGGCAATATTAATTAATTGTTGAACTGTTTGAAGATTATTCTTTGAAAGTCTTAGAGCAAAACTCAAAAGACATATTTTTTAAAAACTGACTATAACAGTGTACTTTTTCACCACTATACAGTATATTCACATTGCAAAATTGCACCCGTTAAATTTATACATATAAAAAATACAAAAACCCAAATCAAAAATGTAAATTTAGTTGAATAACATTTTGAAATAAAATTATTGATCTGGAAAATAAAAGTATACACCATAAGTCTCAAAGAAAGATACTGTTCAATTTAATTTAGGCATGTATTGTCAACCTGATAAAGTATTGTTTCAAGGTAAAAAAACACTATTTCTAAGTGTTTTTCCAAAATAAAACATTTCAATCAATGTTTCATATTAATTAGCAACAGATTGATAGCATCATGTACTTTCATTTCAAAATTTTCTGTTGAAGGTGACTTTGACTTAACAAAGTCATACATGAACTTCCTGTTTATGGTTTGCAATCTGAAAAAGGAAACCTATAGCATTCAGTCAGTATTTACGTGGGTGCATTTTGTCCAGAGGCTTTAGTAGTACCAAGAAAAGAGAAAAATAAGATTGACAAACTATGGTTAGCACATAGCCCACCTAACCTTGTAATAATGTCATCTAATTTCAAACCCGAGTTTCTTATTTCATAAAGGGGGTAGAAACAAGGTATGTAGATGGACTTATGGGGAGAAATAGGGAAACCTCCAGAGCTTTCCCTATTGTTGGACAGAAATGACTTGGAGAATTCTTATCATAAAATGCAGATCATATTATGAATGGGGAGGGGATAAAGAAGGCCAGCACAGAAGTGGTGGCTACAGTTGATTAAGCTGGGTTAAGTTTCAGCAGTCCCTAGGAACAAATGGTGGGGTGTGAAGGGATCAAAATGGCCTGGCCTTTGATCTCACTAAGAAATAGAACGTTTTTACAACTTTAGCGTACAAGATTGTTTTTCTAATGATTAAGTGGAACTCTTACAACAATGTGTGAGAGAGAGAGAGATAGAGATAGAGAGAGAGAGAGAGAGAGAGAGAGAGAGAGAGAGAGAGAGAGAGAGAGAGATTCACTTTGATGGGGCAGAGGAATTTATTCTGATCATTGCTGTTTTGCAGTCTATCTCAAAGTACATGGCCCACAGAAGGCTTGTTAGTTTTATCATCAATGGCCTAAAAACTCTCTACCAAAATTATAGTAATAACATGCTGCATAATTTGAGTAACCACCTCTCATCTGTAAAGTGTGCAACTTTAAAATGTGTGACCATCTTCAAGTGTTGTTTTGAGGATGAAATAAAATGAGACTATAAAGGGTACTGTACAAATGAAAGAAAGAAATAAGATAAATTTGTTACAGCTTCTCATATAAGTAAATATAATAACCATATATGGCTAAAATACCATTGCTGAATATCTTACTTACATTCCTCTAATAGCAAAAGAGCCAATAAAATGTAAAGGAACCTGCATTTTAGTACTGGAATTTTTAAAAGCTATTTTCATTTGGATTGAAAAATATGTGGCAAATGTTGTCTACTTTTTTACACCAGTTCCTGATAGATTACATCAATGCTTCTTAGTGATGTACCCTACTGTGAAAAAAACAAAACAAAATATACACAAAAAGCTTTCACTAAGATTCATAGCATAATCTAACATTAAATTCAAAATTATTTATGCTCTCCTTTGGCATAGTGGCATAAAAAATACATAATAAGACTGATTCTATGGATAAATTATGGAATATGCAAAATGGCTCTACTTAGAAAAGTTCGTGGTAACTTTTATGGTTAATTTACTTTATGAGTTTCATCAGGGCATCCTTACTAATTACACAGAATGTGTGTGCCTGTGTCATGAAAATTAATTTGCCTAAGGTGTCTTTAATAAAAAATATTGCAAATTTTGTTGAGGCCTGTTTCTACACCTATTGTTTAACATTATACTATAGAAGTATGTTTATTTTATCAGTCTCAAAATCTACTTTTGGCTTTGTTGATACTCTGTATTAATTCTATTTTTTATTTTATATATTTCTATTTTATTTTAAAATGTTTATTGTTTTATTATTTAAAAATAGATATGCATGAGCATCACATAAAATTTAAAATATGCATGTTGGTATTCAGTGAAATGTATGCTGTCTTTTCAGCCTGTCCCCAGTTCTGTTACCATCTCTAGAGGAAATCACTGTTACTAGTTTTTTGTTTGTATATGTGTATACTGTTTCTGTAAAATTCTGCTTCAGCGACATAAAGTATACATAACTTACAAGTATAATATAATAATTGTAATAAGTATATTATACTTGTAATATGCATATGCTTATCTATAAAACTTTATTTAATTCATAGATAAGTATACACATATTCTTCTCTATATAAATGAAATCATACTTATACACACTATTTTGTACCTTGATTTTTTTCTCTTACCATTTAGCTGTAATAGAGTTTGGCAAACTGCAGCCCTCAGATCAATTCTAGCCCATCTTTTGTTTCATTAGAATGAAGCCACGCTCATTTATTTCTGTCTTGTTTATGGCTGCTTCCATGCTACCAAAACAAAACTGAATAGTTGCAGCACAGATCTTATGGCCTCCAAAGACTGACATATTTGCTGTGGTACTGTAAATATTTCAGTTTATCAACAACAACAAAAAACTGTTTGTTGATCCTTGATCTAGAAGGTCTTTTAATACCTGTATGTCTAGAGGTATCCAACACTTTTTAAGAACTTTGTAATAGTCCACTGGGAAAAGGGGACACAAACATTTTTGTGTTTTTTATTTTATTTTTTTAACTTTTATTTTAATCTCATGGGTACATGTGCATGTTTGCTATGTAGGCAGACTTGTGTCATGGTGGTTTGTTGTACAGATTATTTCATCACTCAGGTACTAAGGGTAGTACTCATAAGTTATTTTTCCTGATCATCTTCCTCCTCCCACCTTCCACCCACTGAAAGGCCCCAGTGTGTGTTGTTCTCTCTGTGTCCATGTGTTCTCACCATTTTTCTCCCACTTATAAGTAAGAACATACAGTGTGTTTTTTTGCTGTTGTTTCTGCATTAGTTTGCAAAGGATAATGGCCTCCAGTTCTATCCATGTCCCTGCAAAAGACATGATCTCATTCTTTTTGATGGCTGCATAATAGTCCATGGTGTATATGTGTAATAACCTAGTTGGTGTTAGCCTAACTGACTCCATCTCAGCAGTAAGCTCCAGCTTAGCTTCTCCCTCCCTGCTTTGGCCCCCTCAGGTGCATCACTGGGTCAGGCTGCACTCAAAGCTTTGAACCATTAAGAGTAGTTCACACTGTTCACAGTACCTGTAACCATTGCAACTGCATCCTCCTTGGCAAGTCTACCTGCTATTGTGAATACCTTCCTTGGTAATTGCTTGTATGGAAAGTTCCTCCTGCTACCTCCCTTGATGATTGTACGGAAATACTCTTAGCAACCAACAATCCTGGGAACCTCCTGCCCCAGTTACCAGCTTCATTATCTAACTTATTTGTTCTGCTTCTGTAAAATTCCGCTTCAGCTAGGCTCCCCCTCCCCTACTTACATCATGGTATAAAGGAAAATCAAGCCCCTTCCTTGGGGCCAAGAGAACTTTGAGCGTTAGCCATCTCTTGGTCGCTGGCTAATTAATAAAGGACTTTTAATTTGGAACTCAGAGCATAGCGCTTTCCTTCTACATTGCTTGGATACAAGACGTGCCGTATTTTGAAGCTAACTTTATAGACAAAATATAATATGATACTTTATATTATGTTTTTTGACTATATTTTTTGACTGTTTTCTACGAACATTAACAAAAATAGTGTTTTCCTCCCTACCT
Source organism: Saguinus oedipus (assembly GCA_031835075.1). NCBI lineage: Eukaryota > Metazoa > Chordata > Mammalia > Primates > Cebidae > Saguinus > Saguinus oedipus. The sequence continues at coordinate 148,051,919 of CM063170.1, forward strand.
CTACTTCTTAAACCTCTTCCCCTCTACAATCTTATTTTAATTCATCATAGTTTTTCACTTTAATTATCAGTTTAAGATAATATTTGACCTCAAAGTATAAGTTATGCAAATATAAAAATGCTAAGCTAATTTCTACCTTCTCTGCTCAATCTTTCTCAACATTTTCAACTTACATAATTGAGATTCTTACTGTCTGGATTTACAAGAGTTACACTTTTCTTTAGAATCAAAATGCCCCGTTTGTTGTAGTTCCAGTCTTTCAGCAAATGAGAAGCAATGCTTACTTTTTAGTATGCCTGCTACAGTTTTCCTTCCTCTGGAAATCTTCTCAAGACTTACACATAACAATGATAATATTTCAAACCTTGAATATTTAATTAAAAAGCCAAATGCCTTTTATATCAATTATGATGATCTGATTTTTATCTTCATTCTATCATCTGGAATATTATATATAATAATTTTCCTGTGATAAACCACCTATATAATTGGCATAAACCCTACTTGGTTGTGCTGTATGAATCTGTTTATATGTTTTAGATTCAGTTAATTGAAGAGTTTTGCATTTATTCATGAGTAGTATTGATTTGCAGTTTTTTTTTTTTTTTTTTTTTGTAATGCCTTTGGCTTTGGTTGTAGGTTAATATTGGCTTCATAGAACAAATTAGAAAGTGTTCACTCCCATTGCTCAGAAGAGTTTGAAAAAGGTTGGTGTTAATTGACTTTAAGTATTTGGTAGTACTTGCCAGTTAAATAATTTGAACCTGGACTCTTTTGTTGAAAGTTTTCTGCTTAAAAAATCCATCTCTTTATCTGTTCTAGGCATATTCAATTTTATGTTTCTTCTTGAATCATTTTGATAGGTTCTGTGTTTCCAAGGAATTTATCCATTTCATCTAGGTTTCACAATATGTTGGTATATAATTTTTCATATCATTATTCTCTTATAATACTCTTTAATTTCAATAATGGTGGTAGTAATATCCTCATGTCTGTTCCTGATTTTAGTAATTTGAGTCCTCTGTTTTTTTGAAGTTCACACTAGTTAAAAGTTTGTCAGTTTTAAAAATCTTTTCAAATAGCCAGCTCTTGGTTTTGTTTATTCTTTTTATTTTTCATTTCACTATTTGATCTCTAATCACCATTATTTTCTTTTCCTAGTTTTTTTTTTTTTTTTTTGTCTGTTCTTCTTTTTCTGGCTTGTTGAGGTGTGAAGCTGGGTTGTTAATTTGAGAACTTCCAGAACAGTCATGGAGAGAGAGATCCAAGATGGCTGATTACTAGCAGCTCAGGATTGTAGCTCCCAGTGAAAGCGCAGAGAACGACAGGATGCCACACTTTCAGAAGAATTTTTGTTGTTCATGGACCAGGAGATTCCCAGCAAAGGAGCCCCACGGGTCGTCAGCGTGACTTTTGTGGCTGGTGCAGTGGTTTTGCTGGCGCCTCGGCACGGCAGTTCTTGGTGCAGAGCAAACGAGATTGGGTCCCCTTTTGGTCGACGTTTGGAGCTCCAGGAAGGCAGAGTTGCCCATTCAGCTGATTGAAAAAGGGACTCAAGAGGAAAGTCAGACTGGAGATTCTCAGGCAGAAAAGCACCATGAATCTTAATGCCACTATTTTGGCCAACACAGTGCATTGCTCAGATTCTGGCACTGGGAATCAACAAGTTTGATGTCCACTCAGAGACCTAATTTGAAAGTCGGTAATTACAAAGATGACAGGTGGATGGATTTACAGTGATGGGAAGAAACCAGTGTAAAAAGGCTGAGAATACCCAAAATCAGAATGCCTCTCCCTCTACAGGGGATCATAGTTCCTCATCAACAAGGGAACAAGGCCTGATGGAGAATGAGTGCATTCCAATAACAGAATTAGGCTTCAGAAAGTGGATAATAAGAAACTTCTGTGAGTTAAAAGAACATGTTCTAGCCCAACATAAAGAAACTAAGAACCTTGAAAAAAGATTTGATGAAATTCTAACGAGAACAGACAATTTAGAGAGGAATATAAGTAAATTAATGGAACTGAAGAATACAATACGAGAACTCCACGAAGTATGCACAGGTTTTAATGGTCGAATTGATTAAGCAGAAGAAAGGATATCAGAGGTCGAAGACCAACTTAGTGAAATGAAATGAGAAGACAAGATCAGAGAAGAAAGAGTAAAAAGGAATGAGCAAAGTCTCCAAGAAATATGTGACTATGTGAAAAGACCGAATTTACATTTCATAGGTGTACCTGAATGTCATGAAGAGAATGAATCCAAGCTGAAAAATATTCTTCAGGATATTATTCAGGAAAACTTTCCTAACCTAGTAAGGCAGGACAATACTCAACTCCAGGTAATATAGAGAACACCAGAAAAATATTCCTCAAGTAGAGCAACCCCAAGACACATAATTGTTAGATTCACCAGGATTGAAATAAAGGAGAAAATTTTAAGGGCAGCTAGAGAGAAAGGTCAGGTTACCCATAAAGGGAAGCCTATCAGACTCACAGCAGATCTCTCAGCTGAAACCCTACAAACTAGAAGAGAGTGGGGGTCAATATTCAATATCCTCAAAGAAAAGAATTTTCAACCTAGAATCTCATATCCAGCCAAACTAAACTTCATAAATGAAGGAAAAATAAAATTTTTCACAAACAAGCAAGCACTCAGAGATTTCATCACCACCAGGCCTGCTTTACAAGAGCTTCTGAAAGAAGCAGTATACACAGAAAGCAACAAAGACTAAAAGAAACAAAGAAGGACATTACATAATGGTAAAAGGATCAATGCAACAACAGGAGCCAATGATTATAAATATATATGCACCCAATATAGGAACACCCAGATACATAAGACAAGTTCTTAATGACTTATAAAGAGACTTGGACTCCCACACAATAATAGCAGAGACTTTGATACCACATTGTTAATATTCGACAGATCAATGAGATAGAAAATTAATAGGGACATCTATGATTTGAACTCAGACCTGGAACAAATAAACTCAGTGAACATTTATAGAATTCTTCACTCCAGGTCCACAGAACATACATTTTTCTCAGTATCACATTATACCTATTTTGAAAGTGACCACATAAATGGAAGTAAATCACTCTTCAGCATTTGCATAGCATTTCACAGATTTAAATAAATATTGGTTGGCTGTTTGTTATTTTCTTAACTCATTCCTTCCTGTCTCCACTGTTAAGGACAATTAGCAGCATAAAAGAGGTTTTTAATACCTATTTTTAGATTGCATTTCAGCCTGGGCAATAGAGCAAGACTCCTGTTCTCTCTCCTCCTTTCTCTTTCTTTTTTTCTTTCAAAAAAAAAAAAAAAAGAGAACTTCCTTCTTTTAAATGTGGCATTTATAGCTATACATTTTTGTAGTAGCCCAAATGATGTGTTTCCCTAAAATTCACATGTTGAAACCTAAGCATCAGTGTGACAGGGTTAGAAGGTAAGGCCTTTGGAAAATTCGTAGGTCCTAAAGGTGGAGCCAACCTCATGAATGGGATTAGTGCCTTTATAAATAGGCCCCCAGAGAGTTGCTTTGCTGCTTTTTAGCATGTGATAATACAGCTAGAAGAAGCCATCTATGAAACACAGACCTGGTCCTCACTAGACACTGAGTCTACCAGCATCTTGATCTTGGAGTTCCCAGCTTTCAGAACTGTAAAAAATAAATTTTGTAATTTATAAAGTCATTCAGTTGATAGTGTTTTGTTACTGCAGCTCAAATGCACTAAGGATTTTCCTCTGACTACTATTTTCCAGCTTTGCATAAGCTTTGATAGGCTCTATTTTTATTTTAATTCAGCTCAATTTCAATTTTTCTATTTCATAATTTATTATTTGATCCATTCTTTAAGACTGTGTTTAATTTCCACATTTTTGTAAAATTTCCTTCTGCTATTAATTTTTAATTTCATTCTATTGTGATTGACAAAAATATTTCTTATGATTTAATTGTTTAAAATTTGAGTTTTTGTATCCTAAAATATTTTATCCTGAAGAACATGCCATGTGCACTTGAAAAAAATGTCTATTTTGCTGTTGAGTGAGCATTTGCTATATGTGAATCTAATTGGTTTATAGTATTGTTCAAGTATTCTATGCCCTTGTTTATCTCTCTCTCTCTTTTGGGGGGTGGGGGGTTGTTATACCCACTATTGAAAGTTAGGTGATGAAGTCTCCAACTATTATTATTGAACTATCTATTCCTCCCTTCAATTCTGTCTGGTTTTGCTTCATGTATTTAAGACTTGTTAGATGCATAAATGTAACATAGTTGTTGTATCTCCTTGATGAATTGATCTCTTTAATGTGTCATAGAGTAATCTTTTCTTATCCACATTTTTGCTTTTTATGGTTTCAGTTGTGGTCAATAGTGACCCAAAATTAAATTATTAAATACAAAATTTCAGAAATAAATGATTCATAAGTTTTGTTTTTGTTTTTGGTTTGAGATGGAGTCAAGCTCTGTCGCCTGGGCTGGAGTGTAGTGGTATGATTTCGGCTCACTGAAACCTCTGCCTCCAGGTTCAAGCAATTCTCCTGCCTCAGCCTCCCCAGTAGCTGGGATTACAGGCACCCGCCACCATGCCCAGCTAATTTTTGCATTTTTAGTAGAGAAGGGTTCCCAGAGGGGGAAAACCAGAGAGGGAAAACTGTTCTCACACTTAGTGAGATAATCCAGGAAGATGGAATCCAGGAGAGGAATGACAGTTTCCATACTGAGTGGAAGGTAATTGAGAGAGAGAGATGGAGTTTAGGAGAGGAAAAGCAGCCTCTACACTGAGTGGAAGGGAATTGAGAGAGAGAGATGGAATTTAGGAGAGGAAAAGAAGCTTCCACACTGGGTGGAAGGGGACCTCAGAGGGGAAATCCAGGAGGAGAAAGAGGGCACTAACTATGTGGGGATTCCAGAGAGCTGGAAATCTAGTGTGGGTGAAGGAACACAGGTATTTATCCTGGGAGAAGTTCCCACCTCCCCAAGTTCCTCTGGCCAATGAAATCAGTGCCTTTAAGCTTTTCCTGGGGTGATTTACTCTTAGTTTCTTTCAGTGCCTGCATAATTTAAACATTAAATTTCCCGTTCTGAAGATGGATGGGAAGGGGATAGAATATGGCTCTGGTTAAGTTCTTGCCCTAGGTATTCCGCCCCCTTGTGGACCCAAAAGAGAGCACATTCCCTCATTATTTTACTTATTAATGGTTCCCAAAAGCACCAAGGTGTTGATTCTGGCAATTCAGTTATGCCAAAGAGAAGCTGTAAAGTGCTTCCTTTAAGTGTAAGGTGAAAGTAATAGATTTAATAACAAAAAATTTCATGCTGTGGTTTCTACGATCCATAGTAAAAATGAATGTTATATCTGTAAAGCTGTGAAGAAGGAAAAACCTATTTCTTCACTATGTTTAAGTACTATGAGTGGCTTCAGGAATCCACTGGGGATATCTGAACATATCCCCATGATAAGGGGATATGAATATAATGTCCTTCTTTGTCTCTTATAATAATTTTTGTATTTAAATATATTTTATCTAACATTAGTATAGCCAATACAGCTGTTTATTGGTTACGCATTTGTAAGGGATATATTTTTCCACTTTTCAATTTTAAATTATTTGAGTTTGGGGATCTAAAGTGAGTCTTTGATAGACAATATATAGATGGATAAATTTTTAAAAGCCACTCTTCCAATCTCTGACTTTAAATTGGAGCATTTAATCCATTTGTTGTAATTACTAACAAAAGAGAAATTACTTCTGCCATTTGCCATTAATTTTACATGTCTTTTTGTTACTCAATTTCTCCATTTTTATTGGATAGATAAAAATGTCTTCCTTTTTGTTAGATAAATATTTTCTATTGTACTATTTCAATTCCTTTTTCATTTGTTATACTATGTACTTTTTAGTTATTTTCTTAGCTGTTGCCTGAGCATTATAATTGATGTAAAAATTTATAACAATTTAGCTCAAACAAGTGCCAACTTACCTTCAATAGTGTACCAGACTCTGCTCCTAGATAGCTCTACTATCTCTTTATTTATTGTCACAAATTATGTGCTTAGGTATTTTGTGTCTATCACCATACATTTATACTTATTGTTTTATGCTTTTGTTCTTTATATAAGGAATAAAGAGTAGTAAACCCAAACTACATTACTATAGATATCTATTTTTATCTTTGTAGCTATGGTTTTTGAAGTTCTTTATTTCTTCATGTAGATCTGAATTACTGTTTAGTGTCCTTTCATTTCAGTTTCTCTTTTCTTCCTTTTATATTTCTCCCTCTTTTCTACACTTTCACTTCTTCTTGTCCTATTTCTGCCTTTTCTCATTTTATGCCATTTACACCATTAAAAGTATATTCCATAATCTCTGTTTTCCTTAAATACCGTGTTTTCAAAACTTTATCAAAATTACTCATATATTAATTTCATCTGAATGAATTAGTCTAGTGAGGATTGGTTTCATTTTCTGTCTCTCATGATATTAGCTATTTTCTTCTGTTTACATTTTTGTTTGAAGGCTTATTTTTCTCTTATTTTCCTTCAACTTTACATAACTTTTGTGGGTTTTTTGATTATTCACATCCTTTTAGACTCCAAATTCCTCACCAGGCCTGCTATTGACAGATTAGCGCTCCTGCAGTGCAATGATATTGGAAAATTTTTAGAACTTGATCACTGATTTAATAAGTGGGCTGTTGAATTTCTGTCATGAGACTGCCTTTCTTTGTGTCTCTGTGAGCCAGCAGCCTCACTTAAGATTAGCCACAGGTAAAGGTTTGCAATAGATTTCTTCAGCCTTCTTTACTGAGCCCTTGAGGCCAGTCTCAATCTTCATTTCAAGTGTCAACTTGACTCTGAGCCCTTGTCTTGCATAAAGCAACTTCTATGTCTATTACTCTGAGGAAGTTCATGCTGGGTCTGTCTACTTGCTTCTAAACAACATGAAGGCCAACTTGCGTATAGTTCAACTCCCCTCACAGTTCAGATGCATTTCTGTTCCATCTGGTTTACAGGGACATGACTGTTTTATAAGCCTGTTATGTTCCTTCCCTCATCTGTTTTTTTTTTTTTTAACTATCTATTACTGCTATGTGTCTCAGAGCAGGAGGAGTGTCTAAATGCATGATCTTGCAGAACCAAGCTCACTATAGAACTGAGATCTATAATAGAATCATAATTGAGAAGTTGAATTATTGAATTCCTGATATGTTTTGATTTTTTCTTACACTGAAGAGTATCGATACAAGGGAGGTCACACATGCCATCCTACTGCTCTACCAACTATCTCTCTTATCAATGAAACACATAAGTAACTGATTCCAGTATGTTTTTCCATTTGACCTGAATACAGCATTAGATATTTCTTAAAACAAAAAAATACAAATCCGGATTGGCATAAGAAATAAAACGTATTAGTCTCTGTGTACAAGATTTTAATATTTTTATGTAATTTATAACTCTAAAACCTCTACTCATTTAAAAAAAATTTCACTTATTCTGGTTTTATGTTTTTTTGCCTGATAATCAGGCGAGAACTCACCTGCAATTCTTGTATTTTCTTACTATAACTCCCACTGTCCTACCCTATCAAATTTGAATTATTTCCTATTTGATATTCATGAAATTTAGTTTTACTATCTTCCTAGCTAACAAAGTAATCTCTGAACAAAATACGCAATGTAGAATATGCCATCTTTTCAGGATAATATATTTGTGTAACGAGTGTCATTTGGAAATAATACTCTGAGCTATACAAAGAAATGAAGACCCAGTGTTTTGAGATAGTTTATCTTTCGTTGTCCCTAGTATTATAACATTTATATAAGCCCTTCTTTCTGAATAACATAAACATTTAAATCTATTCCTAAGTGAATATCTAATTCAAATTATATAATTTTGGTGAAAACCTAGATTATTTAAAATCTTAATGTTTCACCATTTATTTCCAGTATTAAATGGGGGAAGGTGATACTAGCATATATTAGTAGAAATTTGAAAAACATACACTTGAATATCTTTAAGATATTCAGTGTTGCTCAAATCGTTAGTGAAGGATTGATTTTAAGAGATTAGACCCAGCACTTGACATTTTACTAAGACCCTAAACAATCTTAAAAATAATTTTAGTCTTTATGTGCTTGGCTATACAGATACATAAATGAAAACACACATTTTCTGGCCAAACTTTTATTTCTGATTTCATACTCTTTGGGAATAAGAAATTACACAGCAGCACCACCCACAGCTCTGAAGTTTTCTAGCTCTGTCCCCAGTGATCCCTTAGAGACTGTAGTCCTGTACAAGTTCATCCCCAGTAGTTCTGGAATCACCTTTGAGTGATTATCTGAGATATGCTAAGAGAGCTCAATCTTTAACGTACAAAGATGAAATTCTTCATTTCTCCTTTCCTAACTTGGTACTATCTTGAAATATTGCTGCTATTCAAAGTGGTAAGTTAGTTCCCAAATCCTCTAAATGACCACCTTTTCTGATATCAGGAGGTCATGGCTGGTGCTCCTGATGCTTCCAGTACTCAAAGCCCCAAACACTACCGTAGGAACCAATTGAAATTCTATGATTAATGCTTATGTTCCTCAGCAGCAGAATAACAGTCATCTCCAAATTGGGATGTCTTTTTAAATGGAAGTCAATATTTCACAGAAATTAAGAGAGGTACATTTTAGTTTGCAGAATATTGATTGCTGTGTTGAATGTGATTCTATAGGACTTATTTGGGGGCAATGCTGGGAAACAGATAATTGTCCTTCTCTTCTGATGTCTTACCTCACTAGCTTAGACCAAACTCAGGAAGCTGTTAGGTCTTGTTCAGTAAGGGCCCTTACCTTCCTGCCTCGTCTTGTTCATTAGTCATATTCACTATACACATCTAGATTTAGTCAGCCTTTCTCATGGGCTGGCTATGTGGTCTCATAGTTTAATATAAAATTTTTGAAGAAAATTTCTTAGTATTGAACAGAGATAAAAATGGCTCTGTGACAAAACACATTTTGATATTTTATGCTAAAATTCAAAATATAGTTGGGTATCTACAAAGTGATTATTGAGTTAAACTTTATTCCAAATTTCATTTGATAGACTTTTAAAAAATTATTGAAGAAGAGATCAGACTATAATAAGCTATTGACTATCAAAACATAGATAATGATTTTTAAAATGTATAATGCCTGTCCATCTGAAGAGTATGATTGCTGAGTAGGAGTAATTAATTCCCTTTTCTAGTAATAAATTATGATACTCAGTTAATTTCTTTTCAAGTGTTGTATCTGTTGGAACTGAAATGCTTTATAAGGAAAGCATCATTGGTGACTATAGCTGCTAAATTGAAAGTTTTTTCAGGCAACCCCATAATGATATCTGTTCTCCAGTTTCTGAAAATAAGTGCCTTGGATGTAAAATGAGAGGTATATGTTTAATTAGAAATAATTTACATCAATCTCAGAAGAAAGTACCTCTCCCTAGTGACAAGGGTCACAGTATATAACTACGTATTTTAGAAATGCTACTTGGTAGATAACCTAGCCTTGCTTTTCTAGATCTCAAAGAGCTCATTAAATAGCAAGCCTCACATATTATGCTATGCATGATTTCTCAAATGCTGGAAAATTAAATCCCAGTGGTCCACTGCTTGTCCACTTCATTTGATACTGTGGTTTTGGCTTGGAGTGGCTGATATATCAGTACCTTGACAGATAAATGACATTTGTTTAATTTAAATGATACTCATCATGCTGTCTTTTGTTCTAAAGCACTATGAGGTTAATTGAGCAGATATGAAAAATTAGCCAGGCTAAAATTGCCTCTGCTCTAATTCAGAATTATTAATTCACTGGCCTTAATTTAGAGCTTCTCCATTTTCTCTGATACACTGAATCATGTAGACTGTTTAAGGGAGAAAAAGCTAAGGATAATAACACAATTTTAAAATTTTCATGTGACTAAGAATTTCAACATTGTCAAATTTAACAGATTTCACATTCTAACCCCGGAAATACAACTTTTATATCTAACAATTTACCCTATCATATGGAAAGGGAAACGTCAGAGTTGGTCTTATCAGTGACTTTTAATTTGCAGGTTTGCTTATGACCTTCAAAACCATTTCGCACTAAATATAATCTTTGATTTTATGAATACACAGTGTCTTTCCATTTTACACAGATAACAATGCAGTTCAGACTTCATATCTTATAGCACTATAAATAAGGCCACATTCACTGTGTTTCCATATAGTAAGTAATTACAAAGGTGATTGGAATATTTCTATAGAGGATTAGCTCAATTTATCAAGCTGTGTCTATTGTGGAATAAATGAGCAGAGGCACCCTTCAGCTAAACTATCTTCTGCCCTCTCCCTAAAGGGTACGAATGGGCTGAATAGAATTATATACTACAGTCCAATGAACTTCATCACCTATATTTAAGTGCAGTTCCCAAAGTGGGACCACCAGAGAAGATTAAGAGTCTGTCTGAGGAGAGAGTGCTATTTCCTATTGCATCTCCTCCTTACTAGTCAACTTCTTTCCCTTCCAATGTCTGGTTTACATATACAAATTAATCCAGATCTTATATATGGATTGGGTGCTATATTCAGACATCCTTCATAGTCAGAATTGTGTTTCAAAATATCTTAAATCTATAAGACATATATCCTTTAAATCTAAGAAAGCAAAGATTAACTTTTTCATGGTCTATTGCACTGTTATATATTCATGTATAGTAATATATTTTTACAGATGTATTTAAATCTCCTTTTAAATGTGTTTGTATATGTTTCTCATTAGACGGAGTTAGTGGTTTTCTGGAAGGCAAGAATTCTAGCACTTAAAACATTTGGAAATATAACACAGGTAAGCTCTGCCCTACTTCTTTATTAAGTCACTAGTATAACACCAGGTCCAGTTCTAGCCATGGAAAGTCAGTTGTTAACATGACTAATAAACAGATACATTAACCCAGCTCCAGAGAACTTGACGCAGCAGGCATTATAAGCAAAAGTACATAGTGAACTCGGCAGATACCACATAATATGAGGACTTATTTACAGGTGATATTCCTATAAGGAAAACTAAGCTTCTTTAAATTTATGTATATGAATTTAGATAGAATTTTTAAATAAACAGGGGCAAAAAGCATTGAATAAAGGCAAAGGTAATTAAAAATATGTTGTTTGTAGGAATATTGTCTTTATTGATAGTAATTTCTATCTAATGCATTTGGAGATTAAAAAAAAATTAAACTATCCCAAAAAAGCCATGTTTGACTTCTTCTGGTGATTTTTACTTTAATTTTGTTAATGATTGTTAGACCTAGAAAGCCAAAGGGCCTAATAGAATCATCTTTTGAAAAATTGTTTTTAAGTCATCTATGACAAACCCACAGCCAACATTATACCACCTGGGCCAAAGCTGGAAGCATTCCCATTGAAAACCAGCCAAAGACAAGAATTCCCTCTCTCACCACACCTATGCAAAATGGTATTTGAAGTCCTCTCCAGCCCAATCATGCAAGAGGAAGAAATAAAGGGCCTTTAAATAAGAAGAGAGAAAGTCAAACAGTCTCTATTTGCAGATGACATCATTCAATATTTAGAAAATCCCATAGTCTTGGCCCAAAAGTTTCTTCAGCTGATGAACAACTTCAGCAAAGTTTTAGAATAAAAAAAATAAATGTATAAAAATTACTAGCATTCCTATACACCAACAATGGACAAACTGAGAGCCAAATAAGAAAAACAGACCCATTCGCAATTGCCACAAAAAGGATAAAATACTTAGGAATTTTATTCAGCTAATAAATGCAGCTAAGCAGGAAAGTAAAAGATCTCTGCAATGGGAATTATAGAACACTGCTCAAAGAAATCAGAGAACACATAAACAGATAGAAAAGCATCCCATTCTCATAAATATGAAGAAACAATATCATTAAAATGGCCATACTGCCCAAAGCAATTTACAGATTCAATGCTATTCTTATAAACTACCAAAGACATTCTTCAGAGAACTAGAAAAAATATTTTAAAATTCATATGAAGCCAAAAAAGAGCTCAAATAGCCAAGGTAATCCTAAGCAAAAGGAACAAAGCTGGAGGCATCATGTTACTTGACTTCAAATTATACTACAGGGCTACTGTAGCCAAAACAGCATGGCACTCATACAGAAACAGGCACATAGACCCATGGAACAGAATAGAGAGCCCAGAAATAAGGCCACATATCTACGACAATCTAGTTTTTGACAAGGCTGACAAAAAGAAGCAATGGGGAAAAGACTCTCTATTCAATACACAGTACTGGGATAACTGTCTAGCCATATGGAAAAGACTGAAACTGAACCCTTTCCTTTCACCATACACAAAAACTAACTCAAAAATGGATTAAAGACTTAAATGTGAAATTCAAAACTCTGAAAACTCTGGAAGACAACTCAGGCAATAACATCCTTGACATAGGAATGGGTAAAGATGCCCATATGTTTGCATCGTGACAAAGATACAAAAAGCAATTGCAACAAAAGCAAAAATTGACAAATAGGATCTAATTAAACTAAAGAGTTTTTTCAGAGCAAAGGAAACTATCAACCTACAGAATGGGGGGAAATATTTGCAAACTATGGATCTGACAAAGATTTCATATTCAGAATCCATAAGGAACTTAAAGAAATTTACAAGAGGGAAACAGACAATCTGATTAGGAAGTAGGCAGAGGACATGAGCAGACACCTTCAAAAGAAGACATACAAGCAGCTAATAAGCATATGAGAAAAGCTCAATATCACTGATCATTAGATAAATACAAATCCAAAGCACAATGAGATACCATCTTACACCAGTCAGAATGCCTATTACTAAAAAGTAAAAAAATAACAGATGCTGGTGAGGTTTCAGAGAAAAGGGAACACTCATACACTGTTGGTGGGAGTGTAAATTAGTTCAGCCATTGTGTAAAGCAATATGGTGGTTCCTCAAAGAGCTAAAAGCAGAACTACCATTTGACCCAGCAATCCCATACTAGGTATATACCCAGAGGAATGTAAACCATTCAGTGATAAAGATGTTAATATGCATTGCAGCACTATTTACAATAGCAAAGACATGGAATCAATCTAAATGCCTACCAATGATGAGTTGGATAAAGAAAATGTGTTACTATATACCATGGAATACTATGCAGCCATAAAAAAGACTTTTGCAGGAAGATGAAAGGAGTTGAAGGCTATTATCCTTAGCAAACTACCACAGGAACAGAAAACCAAATAATACCACATGTTCTCACCTATAAGTAGGAGCTAAACCATGAGAACTTATGAACGCAAAGAAGGAGAGACACTGGAGTCCCTTTAAGAGTGTAAGGTAAGAGGAAGGAGAGGAACAGCAATGATAACTATTGGGTACTGGGCTTAATATCTGACTGATGAAATAATCTGTACAACGAACTCCTGTGAACAAGTTTACCTATGTAACAAAACTTCACACGTTTTGTGAACCTAAAATAAAAGTTCTCTTTTTGTCATTATCATTTCTTAAATCATGGTTCAAGTTATATGTTTAGAAAGTATTTATTTCATCACAAAATATCAATCTCTGGCTGGCAAAAATTGTAAAACTAGGCTGAGCATGGTGGCTCATGCCTGTAATCACAGCACTTTGTGAGGCCGAGGCCAGTGGATCACCTGAGGTCAGGAGTTTGAGACCACCCTGACCAACATGGATAAACCCCATCTCGAATAAAAATAAAATATTAGCAGGGCATGGTGGTACATGCCTGTAATCCCAGCCACTTGGGATGCTGAGGCAGGAGAATCACTTGAATCCAGGAAATGGAGGTTGCAGTGAGCCGGGATCGTGCCATTGCACTCCAGTGTGGACAAAAACAGTGAAATGCCGCCTGAAAAAAAAAGATTGTAAAACTATAACCTTATTTTTGAATACATTTTACCTTTCTCTATTTAAAAAAGTGAATCCAAGCCAATACTCCTGTTGAATACACTACATCAACTTTAAAACTTTGTTAAAGATATTAATAAGAACTTCGTTCAGAGTCTTCTCATAGACTTTAAAATCTGCCTCAACATAACCAATGGTATATTGTCAAACCAGTTGTGTCTGTGGCCTGTTATCAGAAGGAGAAGTTGGAATACTTCTCCCCACTGCATCTGAATATTGGAGTTGCCAAGGAAATCACAGTGCAGTCAAGCACTGGGTGGATACACTTAACTCACAAAGAGAAGAGACACAGCAAATCAGCTTCAGTAGTGGGCATTGGTCTCCTATGGCCAGCAGGCCCTAGGAACTGACACGGGGCAATTAGCCTGTACACTCTTCTTGTGCTACAACAGAAGGACTCTGTTCACTCTCGACAGGGGACAGATATAGTAGTGTAGTTTTCCAGGTGTCATATAATTCACATGCTAAAGTAGAACAAAGAAGTATACATTGAGTTTAAAACCAGAAAAGATATTTATATACCAGGTGTTAAGTATGGCGTAGGGGGTGAGGCTTCTTCATTGTTGGTTAGAAAGTGTTCCACTCTTCTTGTTGTATCGATCCTTTTACCATTATGTAAGGACCTTCTTTGTCCCTTTTGATCTTTGTTGCTTTAAAGTCTATTTTATCAGAGACAAGAATTGCAACTCCTGCTTTTTTTTTTTTGGACCCAATGCAGGAGCACCCAGATATATAAGGCAAGTTCTTAATGACTTACAAAGATACTTAGACTCCCACACAATAATAGTGGGAGACTTTAACACTCCACTGTCAATATCAGACAGATCAACCAGACAGAAAATTAACAAGGATATCCAGGACTTGAACTCAGACCTGGAACAAGCAAACCTGATAGATATTTACAGAACTCTCCACCCCAAATCCACAGAATATCTGGCACTAGACAAGGATGCCCTCTCTCACCACTCCAATTCAACATAGTACTAGAAGTTCTAGCCAGAGCAATCAGGCAAGAAAAAGAAATAAAGTGTATTCAAATAGGAAAGGTGGAAGCCAAATTGTCTCTATTTGCAGATGACATGATAGTATACCTAGAAGACCCCATCACCTCAGCCCAAAAGCTCCTGAAACTGATAAGCAACTTCAGCAAAGTCTCAGGATATAAAATCAATGTGCAAAAATCACAAGCATTCCTATACACCAATAACAGACTAAAAGAGAACCAAATCAAGAACGAACTGCCATTCACAATTGCTACAAAGAAAATAAAATACCTAGGAATACAACTCACAAGGAACGTAAGGGACCTCTTCAAGGAAAACTACAAACCACTGCTCAACGAAATAAGAGAGGACACAAACAGATGGAGAAACATTCCATGTTCATGGTTAGAAAGAATCAGTATCGTGAAAATGGCTATACTGCCCGAAGTAATTTACACAATCAATGCCATCCCCATCAAACTACCATTGAATTTCCTCACAGAACTGGAAAAAACCACCAAGAACTTCATATGGAACCAAAAGAGAGCCCGCATAGCGAAGTCAATTCTAAGCAAAAAGAACACAGCGGGAGGCATCACACCAGACTTCAAACTATACTATACTACAAGGCTACAGTGATCAAAACAGCATGGTACTGGTACCAAAACAGAGTTATAGACCAATGGAACAGAACAGAGGCATCGGTGGCAACATAACATACCTACAACCATATAATCTTTGATAAACCAGACAAAAACAAGCAATGGGGAAAGGATTCCCTGTTTAATAAATGGGGTTGGGAAAACTGGCTAGCCATGTGCAGAAAGCAGAAACTGGACCCCTTCCTGACACCTTACACTAAAATTAACTCCAGATGGATTAAAGCCTTAAACATAAGACCTGACACCATAAAAACCCTAGAAGAAAATC
This sequence comes from Saguinus oedipus, assembly GCA_031835075.1. Taxonomy (NCBI): domain Eukaryota; kingdom Metazoa; phylum Chordata; class Mammalia; order Primates; family Cebidae; genus Saguinus; species Saguinus oedipus. Next base: position 148,067,804 of record CM063170.1, read on the forward strand.
TAGGTAAAACCATTCAGGACATAGGAGTAGGCAAGGACTTCATGACCAAAACACCAAAAGCATTGGCAACAAAAGCCAAAATAGACAAATGGGACCTAATCAAACTCCACAGCTTCTGCACGGCAAAAGAAACAGTCACTAGAGTGAATTGGCAACCATCAGAATGGGAAAAAATCTTTGTAGTTTACGCATCTGACAAAGGGCTGATATCCAGAATTTACAAAGAACTCAAACAGATTTACAGGAAAAAAACAAACAAGCCCATTCAAAAATGGGCAAAGGATATGAACAGACACTTTACAAAAGAAGACATACATGAGGCCAACAAACACATGAAAAAATGCTCATCATCATTGGTCATTAGAGAGATGCAAATCAAAACCACATTGAGATACCATCTCACGCCAGTTAGAATGGCGATCATTAAAAAATCTGGAGACAGCAGATGCTGGAGAGGATGTGGAGAAATAGGAACACTCTTACACTGTTGGTGGGAGTGTAAATTAGTTCAACCATTGTGGAAGACAGTGTGGTGATTCCTCAGGGACCTAGAAATAGAAATTCCATTTGACCCAGCAATCCCAATACTGGGTATATATCCAAAGGACTATAAATTGTTCTACTATAAGGACACATGCACACGAATGTTCATTGCAGCACTGTTTACAATAGCAAAGACCTGGAACCAACCCAAATACCCATCAATGATAGACTGGACTGGGAAAATGTGGCACATATACACCATGGAATATTATGCAGCAATCAAAAATGATGAGTTTGTGTCCTTTGTAAGGACATGGATGAATTTGGAGAACATCATTCTCAGCAAACTGACACAAGAACAGAAAAACAAATACCGCATATTCTCACTTATAGGCGGGTGAGAAAAATGAGAACAAATGGACACAGGGAGGGGGTCTACTACACACTGGGGTCTATTGGGGGGAAGGGGGGAGGGACAGTGGGGGGGGCTGGGGAGGGATAGCCTGGGGATAAATGCCAAGTGTGGATGAAGGGGAGGAAGGCAGCAAAGCACACTGCCATGAGTGTACCTATGCAACTATCTTGCACGTTCTGCATATGTACCCCAAAACCTATAATGCAATAAAAATTTAAAAAATTAAAAAAAAAAAAAAAGAAAGTGTTCCACTCTTACGTGACTGAGGGGGGTCAAAAGACTGAATAGAGAACTGTTTTTTCCAGTATACATTTCTACTTGTAAATTAAAGTTGGAAAAGCCAAATAATTTTTGCTGAGGTTTAAAAAAAATGTGCAAAATTAAAAAAAAAATGGAATTCAATCATATGGAAAGGCCAAGCTAATATGTAATTCTGAAAAAGTATATTTATAATCAAATATGGATTATGATGAAGAAAATTTGGTTTCATTGAAATGCAGGATATTTATATCTGCAAAAAATAACCAGTTAAATGATACAATGAATAAAAAAATTTCTCATACAGCAAAAAAATCAACTACCGGGAAGAAAATTCAGTTTCATTGAAATTCAGGATGTTTATACATGTAAACAATAACCAATTAAATGATACAATAAAGGAGAAAATTCCTCATACAGAAACAAAAATCAACAAAGATGATAGACAATGTAGAGGGGACAAAATGACAAGGAATTCAATACAATGCTCTTGAAAGGCAGAAGAGTATAGTTGAACAAAAGAAGAGCATTTGCAAGAAAGAAAACTGTGCTTCCCTTTTTTTCCCTTCTTTATTATCATTAAAATTTTCTGCAGAGACAGAGTCTCATTATATTGGCTAGGCTGGTCTTGAATGTTGGGCTTAAGTGATCCTCCTTCCTCAGCTTCCCAAAGTGCTGGGATTATAGGCATGAACCACTGAACTTGGGCTGCAAGAAATAAAGTATTCTTGTATGGAATATTTGATCTGTATAGGTATAGGACAATGTCAATTCTCCCAAGTTTTATTATGTTAAATTATAAATATGACTTAATCACAATAAAATATGCATGCTTTTCTAGAAGGTAAGTTGAATTTAAAAATTATTCAGAAAAATAAATAAGCAAGAATAGCCTGGGAAACATTGAAAATGAAAATTGGTGGAAAAGGGTTCGAGGGTGTTATATATTAAAGTATAATAGAGTATAATAACATTAGCCAGAAAGCAAGAGAAGGTCCCCCATTCATAGATTTCCACAGTCAAAATAATTTTGTGGGAATCCATGGACAAAGTGCCTTTGTGGGAAGCTTGGTATTCAGAGAGGAAATTGTGAAAGCGCAAAGGACCACAATACCTAAGAAGGGCATTTTGAGAAGGCAGACCCATGCTCAGGTAGTGGAATCACCAAGTGAGTTTCCTGCTCCAGACCAGAAAACTGTTACATCCCGCTGTGGAATTGGCTACTTGCATACTTGGCCTTGATCCTGCTACCACCTGAGAGAAATGGGAAGAGCCAAACCCACTCATGTCTCAAGTTATAGTCATAAGTGCCAATCTCTGTCCCAGTTGTGGACCCTGAAGTGGCCCTGAAATTCAGCTTCACCTCCTCTCAACTACAGTCTGAGAGAAAGCCTGTTTGCACAGGATGCAAAGGGACAAATGTCCTTATGAATCGCCAGAGCAGTCTTGCTGATTTCAGTTCTACAGCAGATCCTGAAACTACTCCAAAACTCAACTTCAGCACCTCTTATCTTCAGTTTGAAAAGAGACCAAATGAGAGATATGTCTGCCCATGGCCCCAGAGGCAGGCCACAGAGCTTGGACTTGGTTGTGGACTCTGATGTATCACTATGACTTGGTACTGAGCTCTCTCAGCCACAGTCCTGGGCCCGTATTTCTTGTCCAGGGACTCCACAAGTGGCCCATTGGGAGCCCTCCCAGGGATCCAGAGAAAGGTATCTGTGTACCTGATAACGGTCCACTGTCTTGATTCAGAAGCAGACCCTCATTCCAATGCCAACTCTAGTGATCAAGGTCCTGGAGGTAATTCAGTTCCCCCAAAGACCAGACGGGACCCACACTTACTAAAGCCCATGTACTCTGGCCTGCAAAGTGAAGACCCCACTGTAAACTCAGCAGCAGCTACATGATCTGGCTCCAACTCTACTTGACTATGATCCTGGAAGCAATCCTGTTATACTGTGGACCTCAGAGAAGAAGGCCTTTACCTGCCTAAGCCAGTCTGTAAAGACTGAAAGAGGTTTTTTTCTCTTTCAAATGCACAGACAACAATATAAAGTTATATCAATAATGAGGAAGCAGGCACATGTGACACCCTCAAATGAAACCAGTAAAGCCCCAGTAACGCCAAAGAATTCAAAACAACTATTTTAAAGAAACTTACTGAGATGTGGAAAACACAGACCACTAAATAAAGACAGAAAAATAATGCATGAACAAAATAAAAATTTAATAAAGAAATAGAAATTACAACAAATAACAGAAATCATGGAGGTGAAGAAGACAATGACAGAAATTTAAAAAATTCATAGAGAACTTCAACAGAAAACTTGATAATGTAGAAGTAAGAATTAGCAAACTCAAATGCAGATCATTTGATATTAGGCAATTTGCAAAAGTAAAAAAGAAAAAAATGTGGCACATATACCCCATGGAATATTATGCAGCAATCAAAAATGATGAGTTTGTGTCCTTTGTAAGGACATGGATGAATCTGGAGAACATCACTCTTAGCAAACTGACACAAGAACAGAAAATGAAATACCACATATTCTCACTCATAGGCGGGTGAGGAAAAATGAGAACACATGGACACAGGGAAGGGGGTACTACACACTGGGGTCTATTGGGGGGAATAGGGGAGGGACAGTGGGGCGGGGGGAGATGGGGAGGGATAACCTGGGGAGAAATGCCAAATGTGGGTGAAGGGGAGGAAGGCAGCAAAACACACTGCCATGTGTGTACCTATGCAACTATCTTGCACCTTCTGCACATGTACCCCAAAAACCTAAAATGCAATAAAAATTAAAAAAAAAAAAAAGAAAGAAAATGCTCATCATCACTGGTCATTAGAGAGATGCAAATCAAAACCACATTGAGATACCATCTCACGCCAGTTAGAATGGTGATCATTAAAAAATCTGGAGACAACAGATGCTGGAGAGGATTCGGAGAAATAGGAACACTCTTACACTGTTGGTGGGAGTGTATGTTAGTTCAACCATTGTGAAAGACAGTGTGGTGATTCCTCAAGACCTTAGAAATAGAAGTTCCATTTGACCCAGTAATCCCATTACTGGGTATATATCCAAAGGACTAAATCGTTCTACTATAAGGACACATGCACACGAATGTTCATTGTGCTCTGTTTACATTAGCAAAGACCTGGAACAAACCCAAATGCCCATTGATGATATAGACTGGACTGGGAAAATGTGGCACATATACACCATGGAATATTATGCAGCAATCAAAAATGATGAGTTTGTGTCCTTTGTAAGGACATGGATGAATCTGGAGAACATCATTCTCAGCAAACTGACACAAGAACAGAAAATGAAATACCACATATTCTCACTCATAGGTGGGTGAGGGAAAATGAGAACACATGGACACAGGGAGGGGGGTACTACACACTGGGGTCAATTGGGGGGAATAGGGGAGGAACAGTGGGGGGGGGAGATGGGGAGGGATAGCCTGGGGAAAAATGCCAAGTGTGGGTGAAGGGGAGGAAGGCAGCAAAACACACTGCCATGTGTGTACCTATGCAACTATCTTGCACGTTCTGCACATGTACCCCCAAACCTAAAATGCAATAAATAAATAAATAGGAAAAAAATGTAAAGAAGGCATAAGGAACACATAGGACACTATGAAGCATACAGATGCAGAGATTATAGGAGTTTCAGAAAGTGAAGACAATGAGAAAGTGAGAAAAAGTTTATTTAAAGTCATACTGGCTGAAACTTTCCAAATCTTGGGAAGGATATGGACATCCAGATCCATAAAGAAAATGAGTAAAAAAAGGATGCAATTCAATTCATGAGAATTACAATGGTAGATTAGATTGTCAACATCTGAATAAACTAATTTTAACATCTCTAAATATGTGACAATCAGACATGCTGTACCTCCTGGCATAACACAATAAGTACACAGTACCACCTATGATGTGTTTCTGTAAAAATATTCAACCTAAGTCTTATGCCACTAAATAAATATACCCATTTACAGGCAATTTATGGGCTAAAGAAAAATGTTCAATGACTTAATGTGGAAGCAGTAGGTCAAATCTAGAATGTGGGAAATTCTATAAGGCAAATAAGCATGTCTTCAACAAATGAATTCTGTGAAAAAATAACAGGGTCATGGGAACAGCATAGATGAAAAGAAACTGTGTAAAGGGTGTTTAAAGCAAACACAATAAATTGAACTGATGTGAATCTTAATTTCATCAAACCAAAAATCAGGACTACTTAGACACAGATTAGGTGCCAATTAACTTTAAATAATTACTGTTGACTTGATGAAGTGTGATAATTGTGTTGTGGTTAGTTTTAAAAAATCTTTGTTTTTTAGAGATATTACATTGTGAAGTTATTTATAGGAGAGTTTTGCTTTAAAACACTGAAGCAAAATAGGTGAGAAATAGACGAGAGATTAGGAAACATTGATAAATGTTGAAATAAATATGATCAGTTTATTATACTATCATTTTTATTTTCTTACATTTAAACATTTTTAACATGAAAATATTCAAATATACACAACAAAAGCTGCGCTGCTGAGTCATATGCCATCGATTTAAGCCAGAGTTGGGAATGGGTGACTAATTGGCAACAATGGAACCCACGCGAAAGCAGAATATGCTTCTGTTTTGACAAGCAAAGACAAGCCCATAAGAAAGTAGTTTTATTTCCTTCTAGTTGTGTGAAGAAGTTAATTAAAACCATGGTAAAAAATATGATTTTAAAAGAAAGCCACCCTCTTTTGTAAAGAAAAGGAGAGCACTAATCAAAGCCTGGCAATTCTAGAAAGCAGAATAACAGACCCTGTGGTTCCAATACATAGCTCCTGTCAAGCCTAGTAAAGGCAAATGATACAAATGGGTATAAAAATTATCGACCGCAGTATTTACTGCTCATATTTGTCTTTTTGCTATTTTTGTATGTGTTTCACAATGAATAGCATTTCCCCATGTTTTCAATTTGACTATGAATGATGAATCATGAGCATGCTTACATTATCATTAGATATCATTATATAACGATATACAGTCAGACTTCATAACAACAATTAGATTAACAACAGACCTCATATTCTACAGTAGCTCTATAAGATTAAAATAGAGCTGAACTATTTCTTTCACCTAGTGTTATCGTAGGTATCATAATGTCATAGTACAACTGTTCATGTGTTTGTGGTGATGTTGAAGTAAACACACCTACTGCACTGCCACTCATAGACAAATATAGCACATACAAGTATGTATAGTGCATAATATTTGATAATGATAATAAATGACTATGTTTCTGGTTTATGTATTTACTATATGATTTATCATTATTTTAGAATGTATTCCTTCTACTTAAAGTTTAGTATAAAGCAGCCACAGGCAGGTCCTTCAGGAGGTATTACAGATGAAGGCATTATTACTGGAGAAGATGACAGTCCCAGGCATGTTATTGGCCCTAAAGACTTTCCAGTGGGACAAGATGTGCAGGTAGGATACAGTGATATCGATGATCCTGCCTTCATATAGGTCTAGTCTAATGGGTGTGTGTTAGTTTTTAACAAATAAAGTTTTAAAAGTAAAAAGAAAAAAAAACTTACAATAATAAAAAGCTTATAAGGATATAAAAAAGAAAATAATTTGTACAGCTATATAGTTATTTGTGTTTGTGTTTTAGCTAAGTGTTATTATAGTCAAAAAGTAAAATAAATAAATAAATAATTTTGCTATTGAAGAACGATATTTTAAAAATAAATTTAGTCTAGCCCAAATATACAGGTGTACCATGTTTATAAAGTCAACAGTAGTGTACAGTAATGTTCTAGGCCTTCACATTCACTCACCACACCCTCACTGACTCGCCTATAGCAACTTGAAGTCTTGAAAGATCTATTCATGGTAAACACGATATACAGGTGCACCATTATAAGAATCTTTTATGCCACATGCTTACTGTACCTTTTCTATGTTTTAATGTTTAGATATACAAATACATGCTGTTGTGTTACAGTTGCCTACAATAGTCTGTACTGTAACATGCTATACAGGTTTATATCCTAAAAACAATAGGCTATACCATACAGCCTAGGATGTTTGCACAACTAAACTGCCCAATAACACATTTCTCAGAACATATACATGTCATTAAGTGACAAATTACTATATATATGTGAATAAATAAATATACACACATATGATTATCTGTATATAAGAATATAATATAGGAAATGGTAAATATTTTTAAACACAACTTAGATATGTATATATATATATATATATATATATATATATATATTTCCCCAAAACCAATATATATATGAAGATGAATCCTAATTTATACCTTTTAAATAAATCTGTATTATTTTCAAAGTTTTAATTGCTAACTCTTTCAGAATAATTATAGGAGGATCCAAGATGGCTGAATAGGAACAGCTCTGGAGTGCAGTCCCCAGCAAGAACAATGCAGAGGGTGAGTTCTCACTGCATTTTCAAATCAGCTTTTACTGCCCACAGACCAGGAGATTCCAGCACAGTCCCTTCAGCTCATGACCCAGGTTGGTGCACAGAAACTCACACAAATCTGGGCAGCCATTTCAACTAGTTTCTGGAATGCCTGGGAAACAGAGCCACCCATTCAACTGAAAGGGAGGGTGCTGAGACAGGGAGCCAGGTGACCTGGCTCGGTGGGTATCACACCCACAAAACAAGCAATCTGAAACACTCTGGATTGAGAGTTTTGTGGCAAGTGCAGCTGGAGCCAGGATGGTCCAGCTTAGTAGGGGGAAGAGCATTTGCCACTACCAAGGCAGTCTGCCAATACTGAGGCAGTTCTAACTGTCTCAAGGAAGTTCACACAGTAGTTGGGCAGAGCCCATGGCAGCTCAGCAATGCCTTTGCTGGCAGACTGTGACTAGCCTATCTCTGTGTGGGGCAGGGCATCTGTGAAAAAAGGCAGCAGCACATCAGGAACTTATAAATAAAGCAGACTTTCCTAGGACAGAGCACCTGGGAAAAGAGGCGGTTGTGAGTTCCACTGTAGCAGACAAACGTACCTGCCCAACAGGAGCATGGAACAACGGAGCTCCCAGCACAGTACTTGAGCTGTCCCTATAAGGGACAGACTGTCTCCTCAAGCAGCTCCCCAATCCCCCTATACCCAAAGATACACCTTATAAAGGAGAGCCCAGGCCGACATCTGGTGGGTGCCCTTCTGGGATGAAGATAATGGAAGAAGAAACTGGCAGCAACCCTTACTGTTCTGCAGCCCCTGAGGGTGATCCCCAGGCAAACAGGGTCTGGAGTGGACCTCCAACAGTCTGCAGCAGAGGGGCCTGTTAGAAAAAAAACTAAGAACCAGAAAGAAATAGCTTCAACATCAACAACAACAAAAAAAACATTCACTCAGAGACCACACCCAAAAGTCACCAACTACAAAGGCCACATGTAGACAAAGCCAAGAAGATGGGAAGAAACCAGTGCAAAAAGAATGAAAACACCAAAAAGCAGAACACCTCTCCTCCTCCAAGGGATCACAACTCCTCACCAGCTAGAGATCAAAGATGGATGGAGAATGAATAAGATGAACTGACAGAAACAGGCTTCAGAAAGTGGATAATAACAAACTTCTCAGACCTAAAAGAACATGTGCTAACCCAATGCAAAGAAACTAAGAACCTGGAAAAAAGGTTCTTAGATGAAATGCTAACTAAAATAAACAGCTTAGAGAAGAATATAAATGACTTGATGGAGCTGAAAAATACAGCAAGAGAACTTTGGGAAGCGTACACAAGTTTCAATAGCTGAATCTACCAAGCAGAAGAAAGGATATCAGAGATTGAAGAGCAACTCAATGAAATAAAACAAGAAGGCAAGAATAGAGAAAAAAGAGTGAAAAGAAATGAACAAAGCCTCCAAGAAATATGGGATTATGTGAAAAGACCTAATCAACGTTTGATAGATATACCTGAATGTGATGGAGAGAATGAATCCAAGCTGGAAAACACTCTTCAGGATGTTATTCAGGAGAACTTTCCCTACTTAGCAAGGCAGGCCACCATTCAAGTACAGGAAATACAGAGAACATCACAGAGATATTCGTCAAGAAGAGCAACCCCAGGGCACATAATCGTCAGATTCACCAGGGTTGAAATGAAGGAAAAAGTGTTAAGGGTAGCCAGAGAGAAAGGTTGGGTTACCAACAAAGGGAAGCCCATCAGACTCACAGTGGATCTCTCGGTAGAAACCCTACAAGCCAGAAGAGAGTGGGGCCAATATTCAACATCCTTAAAGAAAAGAACTTTCATCCTAGAATTTCACATCCAGCCAAACTAAGTTTTATAAGTGAAGGAGAAATAAAATCTTTTACGGACAAGCAATTGCTGAGAGATTTCATCACCACCAGGCCTGCCTTACAAGAGCTCCTGAAATAAGCACTAAACATGGAAAGAAACAACCAGTACCAGCCATTCCAAAAATGGACCAAATGGTAAAGAGCATCGACACAATGAAGAAAATGTGTCAACTAAAGGCCAAAGAGGTACACTGCAATCTGACATCTTTATTCCTCATTCTTTAGCCTCACTGCAATTCCTTTTCTCTTTTTACAAATTCTAGAAACTGTTCTCACCCATAAGCTGTGCTTTACCTCTGAATCTTATTTGGCACTTTGGGCCATTTGACCCTTCTTCAAACTTACTATTTTGACTTCCACACTACATTCTCATTCATCTCCCCAGCCGTGTGTGTGTGTGTGTGTGTGTGTGTGTGTGTGTGTTTGTGTGTATTTATTCTGAAAATTTTTATAGTCACATGAATCGGGTCCTTGTCCTCTGCTTTTTCTACTTTGCAATATTGCTTTATTGTTTTCAATCCACAGAGAGAAACACGACATTTTTGTTAAATCTTAATCCACATTTGCAATGGCAATTACCATATTTACATCAATAATTCTTGTGTTGCTATTGTTTGAATGATACTTCAGCATCAATTCAAATTCTATTTTAGCTAGTCTTCCTGACTGTGGAGACAGAAAAACTGTTTCATTTGTCATATTCTCTTATGGCTAAATATATAAATATGACTCAGAATCTATTAAATACACACCGGACCTAAAACACACAAAGTAAATGTATTAATTTTCCATTTCTGCTATAAAAGATTTTCACAAACTTAGTGGCTTATAATACATATTTGTATACCCATGTGTTTGCAATAGCCAAAAGGTAGAAGAAACCCACATATTCATTTATGTGTGGATAAACAAATAGTAAAATGTGTACATTTAAATATAATAGAGTGTACATATATATTTATATGTGTATATATATGAATAGAAATATTATTCAGCCTTAAAAAGAAAGGAAATTCTGACACATGCTACAACATGATTGAACACTGAGGACATTACACTAAGTAAAGGAAGCCATAAAAAGGCAAACACTGTATGATTCCCCTTACATGAAGTATCCAAAGTAGTGAGATTCACATAGGCAGAGAGTAGAAATGGTGGTTGACATGGGCTTTGGGGAGGGGAAAATTGAAGTTGTTCAATGAGTGCAGAGTTTCGGTTTTGTGAGATGAACAGAGTTCTGGAGATTGGTTGCCCGACAATGTGAATGTACATAACACTACTGAATTGTACGCTGAAAATTAAGAAGTAAATTTTATGTTAAGTATATTTACTACAATTAAAAATTTTTAAACAATATAAAGCATCATTCAAACATACATAATTTTCTTTACTTACAGTTCTATAGGTTGTAAGTCCAAACTGGGTCTTTTTGGGCAAAATCAAAGTAGTAGCAAGGCCATGTTTCTTGCTGGAGGCTCAATTGAAGAATCTGTTTCTTCTAAAACTATTTATTGAGATCTTCATATTCCTTGGTTTACGTCCTCCTTCTTCCATCTTTGCCATCTTTAAACCAGCAACGGTGGGTCAATTACCATGTTGAATCTTTCTGATTGACTGCAGCTGGGTTGTGATTGACTGGGATTAGTTTCTGTTGAATGTGATTAGATTGAGTTCACCTGGATAACTGAAACTCCTCTACTCAGGAACTGTAGCCTTAATCAGAAGCAGTAAAGAAGTCTCCTTTCAAATGTAAGGGAAAGTATTCACAGGTTCCAAGGATTAGAGTCTGATATATTTGAGGAGCCAGTACTTTACCTGACACCATTAAGTCCGAAGACAGTGTGGGTAGCAAGCATCTGTTTTCCTTGTTTGTCAAAGATACATATAATTAGCATGACTTATGACTGTTGATTTTGACCTTTACCACCTGGCTGATAGATAGAGTACTTGTCATTTTTCTCGATATTTTCTTTAGTTATTTTTTCCTGTATCCATACTGTACTCTTGGGAAGGAAGTTACACTATGTACTTAAGAGGTGGGAAGTTATATGGTCCATCTCCTGAGGGCAAAGTATCTATTTGAAATTCTTTTCATGGAACAGTTGTCTCTTCTCTCTCAATTATTTATTTATTAAATTATTAATTTGTATTGAGTAAGACTCATGGATATTTATATTTTAGAATATGATTCAGTACTATTTTATATAGTTTGTGGTAAAAATTGCTCCAGTTTTGATTATTGGAGCTCTTTCAGTTGGCTCAAATGTCTCTTTGACACACTTCCGACAATTTGGCTTGTTTATCTGCTTTGGAGCACCTTCTTTTTTTCTGTCACTACAAAATACTCAAAGCTCATGCTACCTATTTTTCTGCCTCAGTTCTAGACTCAGCAATTTCTCCAAGAAGCATTGGTTTCTTTTATTGGAGAAGGGTATGATTTGGCTGCCTCCCCACCCATAATCTCATCTTGAATTGTAATCCCCATAATCACCATCAAGGGAGAGACCAGGTGGAGGTATTAATAATTGAATGGGGAGGGGGTGGTTTCTCCTACACTGTTCTCGTGATAGTGAGTGAGTTCTCACGAGATTTGATGGCATTATAAATGTTTGGTAGTTCCTCCAGGATTCAGTCTCCTGCCTGCCGACCTGAGAAGAAGGTGACTTGCTTTCCCCTGTGCCGTCTGCCAGGATTACAAGTTTCCCGAGGCCGCCCGAGCCATGCTGAAATGTAAGTTAATTAAGCCGCTTTTGTTTATAAATTACCCAGTTTCAGGAAGTGCTTTATAGCAGTGTAAAAACGGACTAATACAGATAATAATATTAAAAACCAAAATCTCCATGCTATGTGGATTAACTGCTACTTGGATATTGTTTCTTATCTGACAGAGCAAGGGAATATATAAGTGCATACGTACACACACAACACACATTTATGTAAATATTTTCACATATACCCATTTGTATCGGTATTAAGCTAAATTTGAGTTCATACTCATGTCTTTAACTCTAATTTATACCCACTATGTAGTTCTTTCTAGAGTTCTCATTTACTTTTTGTAACCTATCACACCAAGACCTGATTCCTATCATCCATCCATTGATTTTCAGTATATATATATATAGAGAGAGAGAGAGGGAGAGGGGTATCAGAATTCTTAGCCTGTACCCTTATGGGAAATGTTTTTATCAACTGGAGTATAGAGTTTAGGTACAGCTTCTATTGCTTTTAGTCTTACACACTCTGCTCATTTTTGAAGTAATTATTCAGCATTCTTTCCCCCCCACACACATTCAATGAAATCGTTTCATATATTTACAATACAGGAGTTATTTTTTTGTCCCATTTTGTATTTCATTCTAGAATCCCTCCAACTAAAACACACACACACACACACACACACACACACACACACACACACATATATATATATATATATATATATATATATATATATATATATAATTTTCCTGCAGTAATGTTTATTTTCTGTGGTGGATAGTTCTTTGCTTAATGTCTTATATCCAATATTGCTGTAATATGAAGAATAATTTTAACACCTGAAAATTTGTTTGTTCTTCATCTATTCAAGCATCCTCCCCTCATATGTGGCAATTGATATCTTCATGGTTACTATAGCTTTTTCTTTTTCAAAATGTCATATATTTGGACATTATGTAGCATTTTACAACCGGCTTCTTTCCCTTAGCAATATGCATTTAAGATTCATGTTCTCCTTTTTATGACTCAATTAGCTCATTTTTTTTTAGTCAAAAAACTAAGTTCATTGTATGGATGTACTGCAATTTGTTTATTCACCCAAATATTCAGAAGCAGGTGTTTGTGGTGGGTATGTTCTGAAATTAGTTGGATGTATAGAAAGGAGTCCAATTATTGGAGTGTATGATAAAATTGTTTAGTTGTGTAAGAAACTTGCAAACTGTTGTTTCAAGTGGCTGCACCAATATGCATTTCTATCAGCAATGAATGAGAGTTCCTTTTGTTCCACATTCTCATCACTAATTGGCATTGTCTGATATTTGGATTTTAACCATTCTACTAGGTGTGTAGTATTACATCAGTTTTGTTTATGTTTTCAATTCCCTAATGATAAACTATGCTAAGCTTCATTTTACATATGCTTACTTGCCGTCTACATATCTTATTGAGATGTTTAGATCTTTTGTCCATTTTAAAATATATACTTTGCTTTTCGTTCAGTTGCAAGACCTCTTTGCATATAGTATATACAAGTGCTTTGCCATGTATATGTTTTGTAAGTATATTTTCTTCTACTTCTGATTAATATTTAATTTTTTAACAATGCCCTTCACAGAGCAGAAATGTTTATTTTAACACATTTTCACTTATTTTTTCTTTCAAGGATCATGCTTTTTGTATTACATCTAAAAATTCTTAACTAAGCCCAATGTTATCTCATCCTAGCCAATATTTTCTTTTAGAAGTTAGAGATTTTATAGTTTTACATTTTATGCTCAGATGTCTGATCCATTTTCAGGATTATTTTTGTATGTGAAAGGCAGAGCCCTGCTACATGATGATGAACGTGGTCGCGGAGGTGGTAGTGGTGATTTTCTTTCTCTTCCTCCTCTTCAGTCTCCTTCTCCTTCATTCCTTCTGCTTCTTTCTCCTGCTCCTTTTTTTCATATGGACATCTGATTTGTTTTAGTATCATTTGTTGAAACGACTACCATTTTCCATTGAATTGTGCTTTTTTGTTCCTTTGTACATAAATACGTTCAACTAATTTTTATATAATAAAACTAATATACATTTAAATAATGTATGCGGCGGTGGTGGTGGTGGTGGTGGTGGTGGTGGTGGTGGTGGTGTGTGTGTGTGTATCCTCTTCCCCTTGGGTCTTGCAATCTGTTTAAGTCATCTTTTTTTTTTTCAGTTTATTTTTTAAATTATACTTTAAGTTTTGGGGTATATGTGCAGATCTTGCAGGATTGTTACATAGGTATACAAATGCCTTGGTGATTTGCTGCCTCAATTCCCCCGTCACCTACATCAGGTATTTCTCCCAGTGTTATCCCTCCCCAATCTCTCCCGCCTCCCCGCTAACCCTCTCTTAATCCCCCACTCCCCAACAGACCCCAGTGTGTGATGTTCCCCTCCCTGTGTCCATGTGTTCTCATTGTTCAACACCCACCTATGAGAGAGAATATGCAGTGTTTGGTTTTCTGTTTTTGTGTCAGTTTGCTGAGAATGAGGGTTTCCAGATTCATCCATGTCCCTGCAAAGGACATGAACGCATCCATTTTTATGGCTGCATAGTATTCCATGGTGTGTATGTGCCATATTTTCTTTATCCAGTCTATGCTCCATGGGCATTTGGGTTGGTTCCAAGTCTTTGCTATTGTAAACAGTGCTGCAATGAACCCTTATAATAGAACGATTTACAATCCTTTGGGTATATACCCAGTAATGGGATTGCTGGGTCAAATGTTATTTCTATTTCTAGGTCCTTGAGGAATTGCCACACTGTCTTCCACAGTGGTTGAACTAATCTACACTCCCACCAACAGTGTAACAGTGTTCTTATTTCTCCACATCCTCTCCAGCATCTGTTGTCTCCAGATGAGAATGGTCTCCATTCTAACTGGCATGAGATGGCATCTCAGTGTGGTTTTGATTTGCATTTCTCTAATGACCAGTGATGATGAGATTTTTTTCATATGTTTGTTGGCCGCATAAATGTCTTCTTTCGAAAAGTGTCTTGACCCACTTTTTGATGGAGTTGTTTGTGTGTTTTCTTGTACGTTTATTTCAGTTCTTTGTAGATTCTGGATATTAGCCCTTTGTCAGATGGGCAGCTTACACATTTTTTTGCCCATTCTGTTGGTTGCTTGTTCACTCTAATCTAAATTGTTTCTTTTGCTATGCATAGGCTTTTAAGTTTAATTAGATCCCATTTGTTTATTTTGGCTTTTGTTGCCATTGCTTTTTGTGTTTTAGTCATTCCTATGTCCTGAATGGTATTTCCTAGGTTTTCTTCTAGGGTTCATATTGTGTTAGGTCTTATGTTTAAATCCTGAATACATCTGGAGTTAGTTTTTATATAAGGTATAAGGAAGGGGTTCAGTTTCTGTGCATGGCTAGCCAGTTTTCCCAACACCATTTGTTAAACAGGAAATCCTTTCCCCATTGCTTGTTTATATCAGGTTTGGCAAAGATCAGATGATGTATGGCATTACTTCTGAGGGCTCTTTTCTGTTCCATTGGTCTATATCTCTGTTTTGATACCAGTACCATGCTGTTTTGATTATGATGGCCTTGTAGTATAGTTTGAAGTCAGGTAGCAGTAACGCCTCCAGCTTTGTTCTTTTTGCTTAGGATTGTCTTGGCTATGCAGGCTCTTTTTGGGTTCCATATGGAGTTTAAGGTGTTTTTTTCCAGGTCTGTGAAGAAGGTCAATGGTAGTTTGATGAGGATAGCATTGAATCTATAAATTACTTTGGGCAGTGTGGACATTTTCATAATATTCGTTCTTCCTAACCTTGAGTATAGAATGTTTTTCCATCTGTTTGTGTCTTCTCTTATTTCCTTGAGAGTCATTTGTAGTTCTCCTTGAAGAGGTGTTTCACATCCTTTGTTAGTTGTATTCCTAGGTATTTTATTCTTTTTGTAGCAATTGTAAATAGAAATTCACTGTTGGTTTGGCTCTCTTTGTCTGTTATTGGTGTATAGGAATGCTTGTCATTTTTGCATGTTGATTTTGTATCCTGAAACTTTGCTGAAATTGCTTCATCTTAAGGAGATTTTGGGCTTAGAGGATGGGACCTTCTAAATATACAATCATGTCATCTGCAAATAGAGACAATTTGACTTCCTCTTTTCCTAATTGAATACTCTTCATTTCTTTTTCTTGCCTGATTGCTCTGGCTAGAACTTCCAATACTATGTTGAATAGGAATGGTGAGAGAGAGCACCCTTGTCTAGTGCCAGATTTCAAAGGGAATGCTTCCAGTTTTTGCCCATTCAGTATGTTATTGGCTGTTGGTTTGTCATAAGTAGCTTTTATTATTTCAAGATATGTTCCATTGATACCTAGTATATTGAGAGTTTTTAGCATAAAGGGCTGTTGAATTTTGTTGAAAGCCTTCTCTTCATCTATTGAGATAATCATGTGGTTTTTGTCTTTGGTTCTGTTTGTGTCATGAATTACATTTACAGATTTGCAGATGTTGAACCAGCCTTGCATCCACTGGATGAAGCCTATTTGATCACGATGGATAAGCTTTTTGATTTGCTGTTGCATTCTGTTTGCCAGTATTTTATTGGAGATTTTTGCATTGATGTTCATCATGGACATTGGCATGAAGGTTTTTTTTGTTTGTGTTTCTGCCAGGTGTTGGTATCAGGATGACAATGGTCTCATAAAATGAGTTAGGGAGGATTCCTTCTTCTTGTATTGTTTGGAATAGTTTCAGAAGGAATGATACCAGCTCCTCTTTGTACATCTGGTAGTATTCGACTGTGAACTGCTCTGAACCTGGACTTTTTTTGATTGGTAGGCTATTAATTGCTGCCTCAACTTCAGATCTTGTTACTCATCTCCTCAGG
Organism: Saguinus oedipus; assembly: GCA_031835075.1. Taxonomy (NCBI): domain Eukaryota; kingdom Metazoa; phylum Chordata; class Mammalia; order Primates; family Cebidae; genus Saguinus; species Saguinus oedipus. Next base: position 148,084,913 of record CM063170.1, read on the forward strand.
GTTTCAACATCTTCCACGTTTATTCTTGGAAGGGCACAAGTATCCACAAACTTATCAATTTCTTCCAGATTTACTGGTTTATGTGTATAGAAGTTTTTTTGTAGTAATATCTGATGGTAGTTTGTATTTTTGTGGAATTGGTGGTGATAGCCCCTTTATCATTTTTATTGTGTCTATTCATTTTCTCTCTTTTCTTTTTTCTTAGTCTGGCTAGGGGTCTATCTATTTTGTTGATCTTTTCAAAAAACCAGCTTCCGGATTTATTGCTTTTTTTGAAGTTTTTTTTTTGCATCTCTATCTCTCTCAGTTCTGCTCTGATCTTAGTTATTTCTTATCTTCTGCTAGCTGTTGAATTTGTTTGATATTAATCCTCTAGTTCTTGTAATTGTGATGATAGGGTGTCAATTTTAGATCTTTCCTTGCTTCTCATGTAGGCATTTAGTGCTATAAATTTCCCTCTAGGCACTGCTTTAAATGTGTCACAGAGTTTCTGGCACATTGTGTCTTCATTCTCATGGGTTTTGAAGATCATCTTTATTTTTGCCTTAGGTACAGGAGCACCCAGATACATAAAGCAATTTCTTAATGACCTACAAAGAGACTTAGACTCAGAGACAATATAGTGAAAGACTTTAACACTCCACTGTCCATATTAGACAGATCAACAAGACAGAAAATTAACAAGGATATTCAGGACTTGAACTCAGATCTGGACCAAGGGGATCTGATAGACATCTACAGAACTCTCTACCCTAAATCCACAGAATATACATTCTTCTCAGCACTATATTACACTTACTCTAAAATTGACCACATAATTGGAAGTAAATGACTGCTCAGCAAACGTAAAAGAATGGTAACAACTAATCTCTCAGACCACATTGCAATCAAATTAGACCTCAGGATTAAGGAACTCACTCAAAACTGCACAACTACATGGAAACTGAACAACCTGCTTCTGAATGACTACTGGATGTTTTTAGTTCTTTAAGAAATCTCAATATTGTTTCCGTAGTGGTTATACTAATTTATATTCCCAACATCAGTATATAAGCATTCTCTTTTCACCACATCCATGCCAACATCTATTGCTTTTTAACCTTCAATCATGGATGTATCTGGCTAGGGTAAAATGGTATGTTATTACGGTTTTAGTTTGTATTACTCTGATGATTAGTGATGTTGAGCATTTTTTATATGATTGCTGGTGATTTGTTTATCTTCTTTTTTTGAGATGGAGTTTCGCTTTTGTTACCCAGGCTGGAGTGCAATGGCACGATCTTGGCTCACTGCAACCTCTGCCTCCTGGATTCAGGCAATTTTCCTGCCTCAGCCTCCTGAGTAGCTGGAATTACAGGCACGCACCACCATGCCCAGCTAATTTTTTGTATTTTTAGTAGAGACAGGGTTTCACCATGTTGACCAGGATGGTCTCGATCTCTTGACCTCGTGATCCACCCACCTCGGCCTCCCAAAGTGCTGGGATCACAGGCTTGAGCCCCTGCGCCCGGCCTTGTTTATCTTCTTTTGAGAAATGCCTATTAATGTCATTTGTCCATTTTTAATGAGATGTTTTTGTTTTTCTCTTGTTGATTTATTTGAGATCCTGGTAGATTCTGGATAGTTGTCCTTTGTTGAATGTACAGTTTGCAAATATTTTCTTTCTTTTTAAAATTTTTATGGGTACATAATACATGCATATATTTATGGGGTACATGAGATATTTTGATACAGGCATGCTGTGCATAATAATCACATTATGGAATATGGGTATCAATCCCCGCAAAGATTCTTCTTTTGTGTTACAAGCAATCCAATCATATTCTTTTCAGTATTTTAAAATGTACAATTAAATTATTATCAACTATAGTCACCTTGTTGTGCTATAAAAATAGACCTCATTCATTCATTGATTCATTCATTCAGTTTTTGTACCCATTAACCATCTTCATTTCCTTCCCACCCCAGCCCCCACTACCTTTCCTAGCATCTGGTAACCATCCTTCTACTTCCAGTCCCCATGGATTTGATTATTTTGATTTAGATCTCACAAGTAAGTGAGAATGTGTGATGTTTGTCTTTCTGTGCCTGGCTTATTTCACTTAACATAATGACCTCCCATTCCATCCATGTTGTTGCAAATGACTGAATCTCATTGTTTTTTTCATGGCTGACTAGTATACCATTGTGTGTAAGTGTCACACTTTATCTATCAATTTCTCTGTTGATGAACACTTAGGTTGCTTCCAAATCTTGGCGATTGTGAACAGAGCTCCAACAAACATGGGAGTGCATATATCTCTTGGGCATGTTGATTTTCTTTCTTTTGGGATACTCAGATCATATGGTAGTTCTGTTTGTAATTTTTTGAGGAACTTCCAAATTTCCAAATTTTTCACCATAGTGATTGTACTAAATTACATTCCCACCAACAGCGTGGTAGTGTTCCTTTTCTCCATATCCTTATCAGCATTTGTTAGTTTGCAACTATTTTCTCCCATTCTGTGGGCCATCTGTTTAATCTGATGATTAGTTATTTTGCTACGCAGAAACATTTTAGTTCAATTAAGTCACGTTATTTATTTCTGTTTTTGTTGCATTTGTTTTTGGGGTCTTAGCCATAAGTTCTTTGCCTAGATCAATGATTCAGAGAATTTTTCAGGCTTCCTTCTAGTTTTTTTTATGCTTTCAGGTCTTGGATATAAATCTTTGTTCTATCTTGAGTTGATTTTTGTACACAGTGACAGGTAGGGATCCAGTTTCATTCTTCTACATGTGGCTGTCTGGTTTGCCCACCACCATTTATTGAATCAGTTGTCCTTTCCCCAATTTATGTTTCTGTGTGCTTTGTTGAAAATCAGTTGGTTGTAAGTATTTCTAGGTTCTCTGTTCTGTTTCATTGGCCTGTGTATACACTTTTACACCAGTACCATGCTGTTTTAGTAACTATATGTTTGTAATATTATTTGAAGTCTGGTAATATGATGCCTCCAGAATTTTATTATTATTATTATTTGCTTAGAATGACTTTGGCTATTTGGACTCTTTGTTGTTTAGAATTTTTTTTTTTCTAATTCTGTGAAAAATGCTGTTGGCATTTTGATAAGAATTGTTCAAAGTCTGTAGATTACTTTGGGCATATGGTGTCTTTTTCATCATACTGATTCTTACAATTCATGAGTGTGGGATATATTTTCATTTGTATATGTCATCTATGATTTCTTTTTTTTTTTTAATTTTTATTGCATTATAGGTTTTGGGGTACATGTGCAGAATGTGCAAGATAGTTGCATAGGTACACACATGGCAGTGTGTTTTGCTGCCTTCCTCCCTTTCACCCACACTTGGTATTCATCCCCAGGCTATCCCCCCAGACCCCCCGCTGTCCCTCCCCCATTTCCCCCAACAGTCCCCAGTGTATAGTAGACCGCCTCTCTGTGTCCATGTGTTCTCATTTTTCTCACCCACCTATGAGTGAGTATATGCAGTATTTCTTTTTCTGTTCTTGTGTCAGTTTGCTGAGAATGATGTTCTCCAGATTCATCCATGTCCTTACAAAGGACACAAACTCATCATTTTTGATTGCTGCATAATATTCCATGGTGTATATGTGCCACATTTTCCCAGTCCAGTCTATCATCGATGGGCATTTGGGTTGGTTCCAGGTCTTTGCTATTGTAAACAGTGCTGCAATGAACATTCGTGTGCATGTGTCCTTATAGTAGAACGATTTATAGTCTTTTGGATAGATACCCAGTAATGGGATTGCTGGGTCAAATGGAATTTCTATTTCTAGGTCCCTGAGGAATCACCACACTGTCTTCCACAATGGTTGAACTAATTTACACTCCCACCAACAGTGTAAGAGTGTTCCTATTTCTCCACATCCTCTCCAGCATCTGCTGTCTCCAGATTTTTTAATGATCGCCATTCTAACTGGTGTGAGATGATATCTCAATGTGAACATAGATGCAAAAATCTTCAATAAAATACTGGCAAATCAATTGCAACAGCACATTAAAAAACTTATCCATCATGATCAAGTAGGATTCATCCCGGGGATGCAAGGCTGGTTCAACATATGCAAGTCTATAAATGTAATTCACCACATAAACAGAAGCAAAAACAAAAACCACATGATTATCTCAATTGACGCAGAGAAGGCATTTGACAAAATTCAACAGCCCTTTATGCTAAAAACCCTCAATAAACTTGGTATTGATGGAACATATCTCAAAGTAATAAAAGCTATTTATGACAAACCAACAGCCAATATCATACTTAATGGACAAAAACTGGAAGCATTCCCTTTGAAATCTGGCACTAGACAAGGATGCCCTCTCTCACCACTTCTATTCAACATAGTACTGGAAGTTCTAGCCAGAGCAATCAGGCAAGAAAAAGAAATAAAGGGTATTCAAATAGGAAAGGTGGAAGCCAAATTGTCTCTATTTGCAGACGACATGATAGTATACCTAGAAGACCCCATCACCTCAGTCATCTATAATTTCTTTCAACAATGTTTGGTAGTTCTCTTTGCAGAGATCTTTCACCTCCTTGGTTAAGTATATTTTTAGATTTTTTGTTTGTTTTTTGTAGCTATTGCAAAAGGAATTGAGTCCTTGATTTAATTCTCAGCTTCGACACTGTTGGTGTATAGTAGTGCTACTGATTTGTATATCTTGATTTTGTGATCTGAGACTTTACTGAATTCATTTATCAAACTCCAGGAGTCTTTTGGAAGAATCTCTAGGGTTTTTAAAGTAAGTAACCAAATCATCAGCAAGTAGAGATAATTTGACTTCCTCTTTTCCAATTTGGATGGCTTTTATTACTTTCTCTTGTCTGATGGCTCTAGCTAGGACTTCCTAATCAACTTTTTAACCTGAATGCATGCACAGACATTTATTTCATTGTTTTATTGACCCTCAAATGTATTTTAGAATTATTCTCTTGTATAAATTCAACAAGTAAAAAGAAGTATCATCTTGTCTAGTGACTTCATTTCAAAGAACTTGTTGCTGTAAAACATAATTTTAAAAAGTATATTTGTGATAGTCTCAAATATGAGGTCAGGTGTTCTGACTTGAAGGTCAACAGTGATAACATACAATGGTGTCTTTTAAAATGTAGCCATCAATCTAAATTATCAGAAAAGCAGATCATTGTAATTTAAAGATTTCAGTGGAGCTTGTCTTTTCTCAAATTATCAAAGTTAAACATCAAAGAAGGAACAAAAATGACACCAGTAGTAATTAGAAGCTTTTCTTCAGGGAGTATGGTAAGAAATCAATTAAGATATTTTTAACACTAGAAGTGATCTGAGCTGTTCACAGCAACAGTTATTGCTACCACAGACACAGAAAGCAAATTATAAGTGATTTTATAATGAGAGATAAGTTTAGTAATAATTTAACTAATACATATTTCCTAGATGTGATGAGTTAAAGAGATGTGGGAGAGTGAACGTACTCTTCATCTTCAGGAACTTTTCTACTTTCTGGTCATCTTTTTTATTTAATGTGTCTATATCAACAAGATTAGTGTTTTTTTCTTTATAGCTCACTTACATCAAAATTCTTTTAAAAAATTAAACAATTCCCCAATTATTCCCCTTGCTATCCTATTATGTTCATGGACTATTATATTACACCAGTGGAGTAAAGAATTTTTCTTACAACAGCTCAAAGGCATATAGTTTTAAGAAGTTTGTAAACAGAAAAGAGGAAAATGTTATAGGGGACAATTGTTCAGAAGAACAGAGAAAAAAGGCAGATATTGGCAAAATATAGATGATTCTAGAACATGCAAGCGAAGGTAGTTGTTTTTCATATACATGTACATATATACATGTAGATATACATATATACACACATATACATATATATACACATATACACACACATACATATATATACACACACATATATATATATAAATACACACACACATTATATATATATATATATATATATATATAAATTATTTTTTTTAGACCGAATCTTGCTCTGTTGCCAGGCTAAAGTACAGTGGCACAATCTCTGTTCACTGCAACCTCCACCTCCCATGTCCTAGCAATTCTCCTGCCTCAGCCTCCTGAGTAGCTGGGACTACAGGTGGGCGCCACCATGCCCAGCTAATTTTTGTAGTTTTAGTAGAGACAGGGTTTTGCCATATTGGCCAGGATGATCTCGATCTCTTGACCTCATGATCCAACAACCTCAGCCTCCCAAAGTTTTGGGATTACAGCCATGAGCCATCGTGCCTGGCCTCTTTTCAATATATTAAGGAGGCTAATCAGAAAGAGAGACAACCAAAGGTAGTGGTCAACAGGGTTTAAGATAAATTGATAATACTAGAAATTCAGGAAGCATTTCTGGAGCTTGTTCATCCAAATTCAGAGTTGAACAAATGAAGTAAAGTATCTTGGAATATAAGATGTATTTATTTGTTAGGATAGATGTTCAGTTGCCATACTGATGAGGTCAAAATATACTGCAGCATTGGTAAGACAGCAATTTGTTTCCCTCTCGTATGGTCTACCCCACATTGTCATTTAGGGATAAAAAAATGCAGACCTTTCACTGCTCAGCTATTGACTAGAATGTTATCTCTCTCTCTCTCTCTCTCTTTATTTATTTATTTATTTATTTATTTATTGAGAAGGAGTCTTGATTTGTTGCCCCAGGCTGGAGTGCAGTGATGTGATCTTGGCTCACCGCAACCCCTGCCTCCCAGGTTCAAGCAATTCTCCTGCCTCAGCCTCCTGAGTAGCTGGGATTACAAGCGCATGCCACCATGCCCAGCTAATTTTTGAAATTTTAGTAGAGATGGGGTTTCAACATGTTGGCCAAGGTGGTCTTGAACTCCTGACCTTATGATCTGCCCACCTCAGCCTCCCAAAGTGCTGGGATTACAGGCGTGAGCCCCCACACCTGCCAGGGCATTATTTCTTAATCTATGTGGTAAAAGCTGGTACATTGCCAAGTCCAAGACTCACCCTATGCAAAGATGGAAAGCAAGAAACGTTTTTAAGAAAACATGCAAGTTATGCATATATTTTCTGCTCCAGATCAATCCGCGGACACTTAGACTCACAGCCAGCTCCAGGGAATCCTAGGAAATGCAGGATTTTGCTATGGAGCAAATACTAAGGTTTTAACAAAGGATATACGTTAATAATGGAAAACAGGAGAAATTTGTTTGGAATTCAAATGGCAGCAATTGCCTCACAGGGCCAGTGGGTAACAGGAATGTGACCTTGAATCTTGTAGGCTTATTTTTTTACCACATGCAACCTGATCAGAATCCTACTTACATTTCTCACTGTGTTTGTTAGCCTACCTAATTTTAATGCAGTTACAATCACAAAATCTCCATGGTTTATCACAACTAAACTTGTTAACAGGGTGGGGCATGGGTGGTGGTTCTGCTCAATGCAGTCATTCTGGGGCATAAGTTTCTATCAAGTGACTCTGTCTAACCCTAGAATCCAGGGGTCTCCAGTTTAACCTTCTGTCTATCTTGCAGATGAAATTAGAAAGTTTCAGGGACTGCATAATCGTTTTGTGTATTAGCTGTAGATATGATATGTATCTTGCCGTTTGGTGTTTCATTGGTCAGCACTCAGTCACATGGTTAAACCTGTAATAGGGCCTGAAAATGTAGTCTGTGATACCCAGGAAGAAATCAGAAACAATTGCTGATCAGCCACCAGATTTGCTGCTATATCAACAATACTCTAGTACATATTGTTAAAATTATACTAATAATGTAGGGTTGCAATATAATATTCTGCTTGTGATATTAAAATTAATTCCAATTTATACCAAACTACTTTTTTTTCTTTTGAGATCAAGTCTCACTCTATTGCCCAGACTGGAGTGCTGGGGCATGGTCTCAGCTCACTGTAACCTCAGCCTCCCAGGCTCAAGCAATTCTGCCTCAGCCTCCTGAGTAGCTGAGATTACAGGTGCCTGCTACTACACCCAGATAATTTTTGTGTTTTTAGTAGAGATGGCTTTCACCATGTTGGCCAGGCTGGTCTTGATCTCCTGACCTTGCAACCTACCCACCTTCACCTCGCAAAGTGCGTGGATTAGAGGCATGAGCATGAGCCATCACACGTGGCCCTAAAGTACATTTTAAACTGTTAATTATACTCTGAGTCTTTCACAGCTACTACCATTATTTTTAAAACATGCTTATTCTTAGATATTTATTTTTATAATAAGTGCACAAGAAAGGATGGCTATCTATATTTAAATATAGATATCTTAGAACAAAAACTGTTTTATGACACCTAACACAAATAAAAATAAATTTCTGAGTTTCTGTCACCAATAATATGCAATGCAAATAACTTCTGTTTCATGATGCTCATGATTTCCTTTTCTCTATTAAATAATCCAAGGTTTTTTACAGAGGCAATATAGCCAAGAAGTTGCTATTTCATTTAAAATACTCAAGATAGCCTTAAAATTATAAAATATACATTTTTTAATCAAATCTTTGCACCAAATATGATTCTACAAGATACTAGTTTATCCCTACTATTTAACTTAATAGAAACTTTGATGATACATGTCCCTCTGAAACTGTTTCTCTAATAATTATTAATTTTGCATATACTTACCTGAAAAATGAGGTCCCCAAATGGTAAAACAAAACCAATTAGAATATGCAAAGTAATATAGATGAAGAAAATAAACTATATGATTGATTGCTGAAATATCAGCTAAAGTATGATTATCCTATTTTTTGGGCCTGCAAATGAACATCAAAACAAAACATATTCGCAATAACTTTGCTGCATTTCTTTCTTATAGAAAACTTGTTGAGTTTCCCCTTGAATTGATGTACAATATTTACTTTTGTTGCTGACTGCAGCAGTTTGTTCTGTCTCATTAATTCAAGGAGTAAGAAACATCAAGGAACATCAGGAACATCATTAATCCAAAGACCATTTCTGCCCATGCCTAAGTGAATCTATTAAAGATATTTCAAGATCCAACTAAAACAGTTATTAAAAAGCCTAACCACTATGTCTCAATTTATTTTCTGAGATAATTGTAACATCTTTGTCTTGGATCATGGGTTGATACATGTCTTTGAGTTTCATTTGCTATACTATTTTCAGAGCAAGGTAAAGAAAAAATTTAAATCACAATCAAAAACATTAAAAACATTCAAGCTAAGTTTTAGAATCCTTTAATAGATCGCAGTATGGTCCTGGTAGAAGGCATGCTTTATTTGGCAGCATCAGGCAACATATTTGGTCTTTTTTCTGTCTTGTCAAGTCTATATTAAGCAGAAAATTCAATTATTTTTTCTTTTTGTTTAAATAATATTTATATATTAATATAACTAAGAAATTCAACAATACACTGAGTTATATATGTGAGCAAATAACAGATACTTTAAAAATTTATTTTTATAATTGCCCAAAAAGTATTGTATATATTTATAATGTGTTAACATCATGTTTTGAAATCTGTATAAATTGTAAATGTCTAAATCAAGCTATTAACATGTGCATTACTTCACATACTTATTTTTTTGGTGTGTGGTAACACTTTAAATCTATTATTTCAGAAGCTTTTAAGTATACTATACATTGTTACTAGTTATTTATATGTAGAATAGATCTCTTAAGCTTATTCCTCCTGACTAAATTCTTTTACTCTTTGACCAATTTCACCCTGATATCCCCAGCAACTCTCCAGAGCCCTGGTAAACACCATTCTATTCTCTCCTTCCACAAGTTTCACTTTTTAGATTCAGTATATGTGAGATCCAGGGATATTTGTCTTCCTGTGTCTGGCTTATTTCACTTATGTAATATATTTCCAGGTTCATCTATGCTGTTGTCAATCACAGGATTTTCTTCTTTTCTTAAGGCTAAATAGTATTCCATCATGTATATATACCACATTTTCTTTATCCATTTATCTGTTTGTGGTCATTCGGGTTGATTTCACAACTTGGCGTTCATGAATTGTACTATGATAATCATAGGAGTGCAGATACATCTTTGACATATTGATTTTATGTCCTTTGAGTGTATACCTAGTAGTAAAATTGCTGGATCATAAGGTAGTTTTATTTATTTATTTTTTTCATCTTAATGATTAATTTTAAATGGTAGCACAGGGAGATACACACACACACACACACACACACACACACACACACACACACACCCCTTTGTTAAATTTTCAGACGTAAACAGGGTTAAAAATACGTAGGTGAACAGAGTGGCCCTTTTTTTCCTTGTGTTTTTGGAGTTCATTGATAATGGGGCTAAATATATTCTCTTATTGTTGTAATTAGAAATTTCAATAATCTTTTTTCTATTTCTTCCTGCACTTTTACATATAACTCAAGGAACAAGAATGGCTCAGGCTTTGAGACCAACCTGGGAAACATATTGAGACCCTGTCTTGGCAAAAAATAGAAAAAATTAGCTGGGCGAAGTGGCACATGCCTGTAGTCTCAGCCACTCAGGAGGCAGAGGTGGGAGGGCCACTTGACCAGGAGATCAGTCTGCGGTAAGCTATTATCTTGCTACTGCACTCCAGCCTGGGTGACAGAGCAAGTCCCTGTCTCAAAAAAAAAAAAGAAGAAGAAAGAAAAGAAATTGCTCAGGGTTCACCCAGGGGCAATACATATCTATAATAAACTGGACACTGTTGGGAAAACAGCAAAGGGGAAAGGACTTACAGAGTGCCTACATAAATGGGTTATGAATAACATATAAACAAGGAGCAACAAACTGCAGAAGGCTGCAAAAGGCCTCTGAGGAGGAAGTCCTCTTCATGCTTCATGTTCTGGTGCAGGGTGACCTCTGTTACCATAAACATTGTGCTCAAGGACATAAAACCCCTTCATAGCACTATCACGTAGCCAGACTTGTAGGCTCCTTGTAAGGTCCATGTTCCATTAGCTGTACATAAATAATAAGCTAAAAATAACCACATGTTCTTGTTTTGTGAAACTCCCAAACCCTCACTGTTATCAGTCCTAAGGATGACACACCAGATCTGGCTCACTGATCCACTTCCGGCTCACTGATTCACTCCACCATCACTCCACCCCTACCTTATAGATCAAAGTAATTGTAATCAATAAATAGTGTGGATAATCGGAGCTCTGGGCCTTCACTGTTTCCCCCAGAGTAATAAAGTGATGACACCCTGGTCCCACTTTCTCTCTCAATCTGCCTTTTTCTCATTCCTTTGTCACCACCAAACTCGGGGTACCCACAGGTAATGTAGGGCTGGCTCCCTACATTCTGGTGCTCAAAGTGAGATTTGTTCAGGCACCCAATGGGTGGGGCTCATAAATTCCCTATAGACAGGATTTGGGTTTTGGTTGATACTAGGTCATTGGCACCTTTTATACATTATTTTTTTCTTGTTCTTTAGGAATTCTTAGTGCAGTTGTAATTATCATCTTATATTTTCCCAAACCTTTAACATAAAAATCACTGAAGCTTATTTTCTACTAATCACTGTATAGAGCCTGTATCTATAATAACCTTCGTGAATTCGTCCTGCTATGCAGGGGTCAAAGCCATCAAGACACTTTGAATCTGGAGGCAGCTGAACATCAACTGCTGTTGTTGTAAGATCTTGAGTTCCTTTTCAGTTTTGACCTTCAGAAGTTACATAACCATGTTCCATACCCTAATGTTCCTGATCCTAGGAATTCTCCTTTGCAAATTGTGACAATTCCATATTAAAAAACCATAATCACACTTACTTTGTTAATTATTACATTAGACATAAATGTAAGTTATTACTCAGAAAAGTCAGTTTCTGGTTATAACATTAGTATGATTAATTCTTAGTGGAATACCAGCCATACACACAGTGTCATCTGGGAAAGAAGTCATTGAAAAGAAGATGAGAAATGTTACAAGCACAAATATTGCTTAATCACAAATTTTTAAGGAATTCCTCTGATTACAAAAGTCTTTTCCTAGCATAACGGTGCATTACGCTCAGTTATTTAACAAAAAGATTGGGTTGGCTTGCTATCTTCTTCGTGAAGGCATGAAACTTTCTATTATTCCCAATTGTGCTGCTATAGACTTTTATATCAAAATATAATAATATTTTCATAAAATTACTGTGCTGAAGTATACTCTAGAATATCTACTTCCAAACATTTTTTTCTAAAACAAATGAAATAGCTGAGATAGAGGGCATTTGTGACTTTCTAATGGTCACATAACTTCAATCGAAGAGGTCAGACATTAAACTCCTTGTTTCTTCTAGGAGGCTGGTACTGATTACAACTGATTTGCTAAGGTTTACGTCCCTTTCACTTTCCGAATGTTGTTTTAAAAAACCAAAATCTTACCACTAAATGAATACCTTACACAATTCCTGTCACTGGACTTTTTCCAAATTCAGACTCTTGCAAGGGAAATACTTAAACTTCTGTCAAGTTCTTGTATTTTCTGATTGTTGCAACATTTGCATGATTCCCTTATTTGATCTGCACCATTGGGGAATTGACAAAGAAAGTGTCGGTGTTAGTGACTGCTGGGAAACTTTTCCTGCAGGCTGTGGATGAAACAACATGAGTAGGAGTAAGACAGAAGTCCTCTGTTAAAAAAAAAAAATAGCAATTGAAAAGTGAGGGCAGAGACTCCAGTATCTGGCAGCAGATCCCACTAGTTTAGTATTTATAACCCAATCTGCTGGAGTTTATGAGGCAGAAGAGTGAAAAATGTGAGACTCTGCTTATGGCTAAAACAAAAGAAGAATGCCTCATCTGATTTACAAGATGTATAGGCCAATAAAGCCAATGTAAGAAATATCATCCTTTAAAAATGAATACATGTTCATGTATGAGTTTTTTCTCTAAACATAATCTTGTTTGAAAAATGAATTTGAAATTTTCAGCCACTTATGTTTACTTACATTCTCTACAACACACTTATTTGATGTTGGAAGGTGTAAGATAATCGTAATACTAGTCGTCAAATCTAATGGATGTTAGAAATTGAAAAGCAATGTCACTTGGTGCTGACATAATATTGAGATGACTCTGGAAAATAGATACCATACTACTCCTGTCACATACTCTTTAGAAATGTAAAATTTATTTTGCAGTTTTCCAGGATTGGATTCTAAAACTGAGAGTTATCATCCTTTCCCTCATATACAGTATGATTGACTGGAGTGTGAAATAAAAAAATGGGGTTGCTTGGAAATTCTATGATCATTTCCATGTTTCCATTTTAAAAAATTCAATGATAAAAAGTTACAATTAAGCAAATCATACTAAAAACAAGGAAAATATTTAAAACTCATCCGTTCCTAATTATTTATATTTTACTATCACATATGGTCTTGAAGTTATTTACATTTATTGTGTCAATATGGTAAAAATCCTGTACTACATAATTTTTTTTCTCCACATCTAAATATGCCATTTAAAGATGTCATGTTGGTGTTATAAAATTGGCCATTGCGGGAGTATTTACAGCATGCAAACTGTAAAATGCTGCAGATTAGTTATTGATTTATTGCTTTATTAATTGTCTCTTGGTTTGAGGAAGTGATGGATAAAGTGATGGAGAAAAACTTAGTAATGTAGCTAAAACTTTAGCTGCATTGAAGATAGCAACAATAATGACGCAATTTTCTACCAGCATTCAAAAAGGATCACTGATGTATTAAAGAAACAACTCACATCATTGATTAATAAGAGAAGTTTTGACATGTTTTCATGGTTTTACTTTTGTCTTGTCATTAACACAGACGAAAATACCAACCAGCTTCTTGTCAAAAATGCACTTGTTTGTCAATGACATGAGAGGCTAATAAGTTGAGTTGGATAGTGATTAAGCGTTTATTTTTAACCTGAATTTGAGATATTACTGTTTGTAATATATTAAACAGTGGAATTTGGGAGAAATAGCGATTCAATCTGAAGTTATAAAGCTATAAGATTTTCAATAAAGAATAATGCAGGTTGGGCATGGCTCGCCACTATAATCCCAGCAATTTGAGAGGCTTAAAGGCAGGATTGCTTGAGTGCAGAAGTTTGTGTCCAGCCTGGGGGTAACAAAGGAGCACTCCTGTCTCTACCAAAAAAAGTTTAAAAGTTAGCCAGGAATGATGGTGTGTGCCTGTAGTTCCAGTTACTCAGGAGGCTGATGTGGGAGGATAGGTTGAGCCTGGGAGACAACAGTGATTATGTCTCTGCACTCCAGCCTGGGCAACTGAGAGAGACTCAGTCTCAAAAAGAAAAAGAATAATGCATATTTTATTAATGTTTGTAAACTGTGTTACATGACATTAAGATTAATGAACTTTATAATAAATGTGTGTATGTGTGTGCATGCACATACATACATACATTTTCTGATCCCAGAGACTCAGTTTTTAAACATTTATCAAGCCTTGATATTTGATATAGCAATTCCTGCCAGGCTTTGGCTTTCATCTGAGTGAGGTGAGAGCTAGCTGTTACAAAATTTTGAATAAAGGAATGTCAAGATCTGGATAATAGTTTAAAATAGTAATTTTCTGCTACTGTATGAGAAAAATATACTCATGTTTATCACCTAGCATTAGTTTTCTCTTTATTTAATTTTGAGGCATCTATGACTGAAAATGAAAAGCACGTTTCCTTGCCAATGCTTGTGGTGAACTGGGCCCATGTGATTAAATTCTGACTAATGGGTTGTGGGAGGAAGTAAAGGGCACACCATTCAGATCATGACCTTAAAAAGGAGAAGTATGTGTTTCTATTTCTGTTTTAAAGATGCAGAAACTGAGCTAGGTCAGTGTAAGTAACTTGCCAAATATGATTTCAAACTGAGGTGGCCTCCCTTTATAATTTGTGCTTGATGTCACTATGAAATGGAGCCTTATAGTGCGTGTGGATTTTTTAATAACTATAGGTGTAAAATGGTGGTTTGAAATTAGTTGAGGATTGAAATTTAAAGTGTATATTTTAAGCAGTCAATACATATTTTATGAAGAATAAAGATGGGTGAAGTAGACAGATTAATGACTCACTCTGTGGATCGGGTACTGAAGCAAAATATGTAGAATTCTTTGCCTGACCTTATCCTTCAGCGTGTGCATGCATTTGTACACAGAGATACAAACATATTCACGTATATGTATATGCATATGTACATCGTACATGTGTATATCCATGTATTGGTGATAAACTTGAAAATTTCAAAAATATATATGCATAAATGGATATTTTCCTGCCTGTATTTAATTTATATAATTCTTATTCAGCATTCTTGTAACTACTTTTCTAAGTCTTAAAATGTTATAATTCAAAATTATAAGAAAATAACTTAGTTGGCTTTGTTTCCAGAAAATTATAAAGACATATTTGGAACTATTAAGTGATTTAAAAATTACCAGAATTTACAGCTATTTTCCCATAAAGCATGAAGAATTAGAAGCAAAAGTGGATCTTGCCTTTTTGAATGATAAATAAGAGCCTCTGAATTCCAAGTCTTTTACATCTGCTTTCTGTAGCCTCAGCATAATCAGTGCCAACACTATGAAAATATGAAGTATTTCAAGAAACATATATAAAACCTGTCAATAATTTAATTTGTAGATAAGGTGAAACCAGGAGAGTTGCAAAAATTGACAACATATCTAAAAGAACACTATATTGTTATGAAATGCCAAAGTCTAAAACTTGAAAAGCATGTTAAGAGAAAGTTTTAAAGTTACTATGGCTATCATACTTTATTTTAATGTGTACCTCTCTGTAGCCACAAATGACTTGAGTTGGTAGACAGAGTTTGACAAGCCTATTTTAGCAACAGAACAGCAATGAAGAATAGCTTATGTCAAATAGAGAGTTATTGAAGCACTGTCTTTTGTAAAACTTCAAATTGGATAGAGAAATTTGAGAAAAATAAGAGTTCAATATTTCGCTAAAGCACTGAAGCTGTTTTTATAGAATCATTGAAAAAGTATGGCATAGGTCCTATAAAATATAGGAATGGTAAAATGTGTGAATTACTATGAAAAGGGGAAAGCAATTTTTTTCAAGATAGAGCTGCTCTTACAGTATAGAGTTTTAGAAAGTTGCTTCTAGGGTCAGATCTCACTAAAATTCTGGATTGGTCCCTTATTAGTCATGAGAGATTTGACAAATTGCTTAAAATCTCTAAGCAATTTATCTAGGTAATTTTAAGAATTAAAACAAATTCCAGGTAAAATATTTAATATTTTAAGCATATAGTAGAAGAAATGCAATGAAATAGTGAGCTATGATGTAATGGTGACATATGGATTAGTAAAATTTGATGTGGTAGAGTTGAACTATTATAGTCAAAACAATATTTTTGAGTTTACTAAGAAATAAGAAAGTGCTGAAAGAAATAGTGGTCAGAGGTTTTTAAATACCCACTAACAGAAGGCATACTTTATTTCAGGATGCCATTTGGGTTCAAATATAGAACTTTCCAAAGATTTAAAAGCCAATTACTTTAGTAATTACTGCAGTAGAATTATAATGTATACTTTCTATATGTTTTTTATTAAATGTTCTAAATAAACACAGATGGTTATGAAATAAATTTAGTGTTACATACAGGTACAGATAAAATGAAAATAAAATCATTTGTTAAATGTTGTTAAACCCAATTTATCCTTCTGAATGTCCCATGCAAACTGAACTCAACAATGTAGGCCACGTTCATAGAGCAACTACTTTTGTTAGGACAATGTTTTATTTATTTATTTTAAAATTTTCATTTTGTAGAATTTTGATATTTCCTTTTTTAAAAATTTATTTATTTTACTTTAGGTACATACTATATCTGGCATTTCTCCCCAAGTTTTCCCTCCCTATCCTCCCGTCCCTTCCCAACCCCTGCTGTCTCTCCCTTACCCCCTCCAACTGCCCCCAGAGTGTGATGCTCCTCTCCCTGAGTCCATGTGTTCTCCTTGTTCAACACCTATCTATGAGTGAGAATATTTCCGTTTATTATTATTATTATTATACTTTCAGTTCTTGTGTACATGTGTAGCTCATGCAGGATCGTTACATAGGTATACATAGGTATACACATGTCATCCATGTGTTTGCTGCATCCATCCCCACCGTCATCTGTGTTAGGTGTTTCTCTTAATGCTATCTCTCTCCAATCTCTCCACCCACTGCTAGCCCTCCCCTAGATCCCCGGCTGCCCAACAGGCCCTGGGTGTGTGACATTCCCCTCCCTGTGTCCATGTGTTCTCATTGTTCAACATCCACTTATGAGTGAGAACATGCAGTGTTTGGTTTTCTGTTCAGTTTGGTGAGAATAATGGTTTCCCGCTTCATCCATGTCCCTGTAAAGGACATGAACTCATCCTTTTTTTATGGCTGCATGGTATTCCATGGTGTATATGTGCCACATTTTCTTTATCCAGTCTGTCCTTGATGGGCATTTGGGTTGGTTCCAAGTCTTTGCTATTGTAAACAGTACTGCAATGAACATATGTGTGTATGTGTCTTTATAATAGGATATTTTATAATCCTTTGGGTATATACCCAGTAATGGGATTGTTGGGTCAAATGGAATTTCTATTTCTAGGTCCTTGAGTAAACGCCACACTGTCTTCCTCAATGGTTGAACTTATTTAAGCTCCCACCAACAGTGTAAAAACGTTCCTATTTCTCCCTGTTTCAGATTTTATAAAAGCACTAGGCTTTGAATGAATTTTATTTTTGCAATTTTCTCTAGTGATTACCTTTATTTGTGTAAATATGTTTGCACATATGCATATAGACATACATCACTCAGACACACACATATAACATTTTGAAAGAATGAAAAAAAGAGTAAATAAAACCAATTTCACGATTTTATTCGGATGTAAGCAAAATGGATGTTTATTTTAAAATAAACTTTTCATTTTATTTAAAAAAATTAACTATCAAATCTTTATTTGGCAAGTTTAAATAAAAGCTTATTTTATTTTATTATTAATAAATTATTAATATAAATCATTTATTATTTTAAAATAAAATAAGCTTTTATTTAAAGTTATCAAATAAATACTGGCTTTCGGTAACTCACACAACGAAAAGACAGATGTAGGAAAATCAGTATTAACACATTAGATTAAGTTCTCAGAACCCTTTTCTTGCAGTTTCTGCTTGTGGTTCATTTTTCAGAACTGGAGCCTTGACTATGCCCGCTGCAAGAGTAGGTTGTCATCATTATATTTTAACATTTGTCATCATTATAATAAAAGGAAATCAAAGGAGAATTTGGATGTGGGTGATTTGGAATAGCCAATCATCATGGATGCCACAATATTACATACTTCAAAATTCTGGAAACATTTTATTGTTTCTTGAGAAGTAAAATGCATAAACTGTTTTGTATTAGTTTAGCTACCATGACTATAATTGAAACATTAAATAACAATATAAAATTAAATCAGATGGAAATAAAAAACATTTTTTGTATTTATAGGTATCTTTTCCCTTCCAAATCATATTGGTAACAAACATTTAATATTTGTAAGGTAAGATGATTGTAACCTACTTTTTGAAAATTGAAAAAACAGCATTGATATTCTCTGATTATTTCAGCAATTATGTAGGATAGCTAAAGAACATACTTAATTAGTATAATTAAAAACTTTTGAAGTATTGTTCAGTTGTGATTGAAATGATTAAATATTTAATACTGTGAAATTATTTAATGGTGATCTATTTCTTCCATTATAGTTCACTACTGAAATTTCATATCTGTAAAACTCTGCAACAACTAATTATTTTAAAACCCAGTCACTCATACTAATGACCAAAGACTTAACGTCTGACACCGTGTGTCGCAGCCATTAATACCCTGCTAGTTTTTACTACTTTTAGCATCCTATTCGGTCTACATGGAAGAAGTAAGCAGTATTTTATGGTTTTCTCATCTGCTTCACTCATTGCTAAGTAAATTGAATACATTATGCAAAATATGGTAGAGAAAAATTTATTTAATTTGTCAATTGTTTGAAATTACAGAAAAATTTTGGATAACTTCTGCTAGATTTGATGAAAAATAGCAGTGTTGTGCAGAACGGCAGAAGAAGTTTGTGTTACTTCTGAGAATATATGGGCAGAAACATCAGATGAGAACAAAACTATAAGAATTTGAGGGACATTGAGTATCTCAGGCCTTGAGGTGGGTGATGGGCCTTCTTGGTTATAACTCTAATTTTGAAATACTCGATGTAAGTGGAACTATGGCAGAAATTGATTGAGGGAGTTGAGTTTTGTACACAATAGTTCAGTAAGAGGAAGAAAAAGACTAATAATCACAGCAGAAGCCAGATGTACAGGTAAGCACCAGCTCATACTTTAATAACATAAATTCAAAGGAAATTCACTTTGAGAGTTGAGATTATTTTCACTTACTATAATAAATTGTATGCTGTTAATCTGAAGTTAATGTGACTTTTAGTAGCGGGAAATATTTTTTTGCTCAGTCAATTAAACTTCATTTCTTTGTAAATTAGCAGTCTCAGGTGTGACTTCATAGCAGTGTGAAAACGGACTACTATGCATTTCTTTTCAAGAAAAAATGGTATCTTTTTCTAACTTCAGTTCCTTGGTTGTCCTCATAATTACCACAAGTACTTAATCATGGCTACTATTGTAAGATCTGTAGGGAGTATTATTTCCTTTTTTTATGGGTAAGCCAAATACAAATTTATTGTATTTTGAAAGGTCAGTGTGAAATTATTGGGGTTACTATTTAATTTTAATTTTTATGAGACGTTCAGAATCTTGTAGTATATGTTCTATCTACACTTGCTGTAAAATGATTTAATAATTAGCAGTATTTCAAAAATCTTAAAAAATAAAGGAAAAGAAATGAAAACACTCATGATGAGTTGTGAAATGTCCCCCAGAGGGTAGGTGTCACCTAGGCTGCGATAAGAAATTTCTATACTGTAGAACAAATGTGTTAAAGAACTAAAGAGAAAGCAAAGGAAAAGTATGTGGGGTTGTAATCTGTGGCAGAAGAAAAGGAGAGGCTGATTTGGTGGTTTTACTTCTGCTATTTGTCTCTTTAAATAAATTGAAAATGTAACAGAGGAACTATACAACTATAATTTAATATACTGTACTGTATTGTTTGTTAAGAGAAAATAGAAGTAACAAAAATATTGTATTTCAAAATGTATTTTATAAAATTATTCCAATTGCTACTACCTTTTACCTATACTTTTTATTTCTGCTCAACAGCATTTGTTTATTATGTACAGGCTCTAATAGGAGTTCTATCCAACCCAATTTTTTTTTTTAGACAAGAGATATCTACATTAAGTGGAAATTCAAACAATGCTCAGGGTGTTGGAAATCACTCCATTCCTGTAGTTAACTTGTGTACTTCCTGCTTCAGCGGTTATAAAGAACCATATTTATAAAAGAGTAATATATTTTAGCTTTTAGAAAACAGTGTCAAGATTGTTGAAATGATTTAAAAACCTATTTGAATTTCCTCTGTATCTCTCTACATAGTTTTATTCCAGTGGTGTTACATTTGATGTTTAATTTTATTTGCTGTCTCATTAGTGAGGTAAGCTTTAATTCATTTGGGCACAATTTTAATGTTATGGCATGGTATTTGACCAACAACATTTACTTTGATGTTATATATTAACTTAGTTATAAATATGTATATATGCATATATTCATATGCACATACACAACACACATATACACACATACTGTTTTTATACACAAATATATGTGTTCATATATATGTGTACACATATACGTATATATGTGAATATATATGTGTGTGTGTGTGTGTGTGTGTGTGTGTGTGTGTGTGTGTGTGTGTGTGCTATAAGGATTTTGTGCACCAAAATGTCTAAGTCTAAAGGCCATATGTTTATATAAGCAAACTCACATATTTACAGATTCATTAATGAGCTGCTTAAGATAGATTTGGCTACTCTGTGTCTCTGTTGGTTTCATACAAATTTTATAATAGTTTTTTCTATTTCTGTAAAGAATGTTATTGGCATTTTGATAGATAGTGCATTGAATCTGTAGATTGCTTTGAACATATTTAAATTATACAAATTGATTAGGTTTGATACCTATGTATGCCTGTGAAATCATCACCTCAACCAAGCTACTATTTCCATAGCCTGGTTTTGCCGGTTTTGTGCGACTAAATAGAATCAGGCAGAGTAAACTTTTTCAACAGTTTCTGGTTTCTTTTATTCATCATTATGTCTGTTAGATTCACCCCTGTGATTGTGTTTAAGCATAGTGTATTTTTTTAATTAAAAAAAACTGCACAATTTAAAAAAAGTGAAGTATTTCATCGTGTAAATAAATCATTATTTATTTCTACATTCTACTGTTTTGAGATATTTGAACGTTTTTACATTTTACACTATTATGAGTAAAGTCATTATTTACTTTCCTTTATATATCTTTTGGTAAATGTATAAACTCGATTAACCTGGGGTATACCTAACTGAGATATTGCTAGATTATAGGTTGTATGTGTTTAACTCTAATAGAAATTGACATAGAATTACCCAAAATGATTTTAATAATTTGCATACCCATGAGCAATGCAGGAGTGTGCTGGTCACTTACATCCTTGCCAGCATTTATTATAATTTTTAAAATTATACTTTAACTTCTGGGGTACATGTGCAGAACATGCAGGTTTGTTACATGGGTATACATGTGCCATGGTGGTTTGCTGGTTCCATCCCCCTGTCATCTACATTAGATATTTCTCCTAATTCTATCCCTCCCTAATCCCCCCCAACCCCTGTTATCCCTCCCCTAGCCCCCCAACCCCCGACAGGCCCTGGTGTGTGATGTTCCCCTCCCTGTGTCTATGTGTTGTTGTAATTTCAGTGGTGGTTTTGTAATGTTACTTCATTTCCATATTAGTTTGAATTTTCCTGATGGTTAATCATGTTGACCACCTTTTCATATGCTTGTTTTTGAATAGGTGCTCTTATTTCTAGTATTTATTTGTATATTCTAGATATAAATTCTTTTATGTTACGTTAATTACAGTTACTGTCACCATAACTAAAAAAGAGGGAAAGAATTCGGGAATCAGAGAATTCAACATAATAAGAATGAGGGGAGTTCCTAAAACGTGGTGAGAGAAAATACTAGAATAATCACTGCACAGAGGGTCCAGACTGCAACCCATCCAGACAATACAGACTGGGTTTTGTCAAGAGGAATTTTACTGAGAAGTAGATAAAGCTTGTGCTTAGACTTAATATTAAAAAAAAATACTAGTAAGTTAATAGGGGAAAATGATATAGATGAAATAAAAGATTGGTCTAGAAGATAGTATTAATAATAAGCTACATGGTTTAGCATGAAATAATAATCATTAATGATAACAAAAATACTGAAAATTAGTTTCATCTTAATTGTGATACAATGTTATTGAAAAGATGAAGGAGTGACAAGTGGTGTAAAGGAAAAAAAAAGTTGAATCATTATCACAAGAGGTAGATGATATCTACTAATGATTAATTCAAGTACATATATACTATTTAGCAATGTGCAAACTCAAATAGGAAGAATTGAAATGTTTGTCTGGGGAACACAAAGAGGTAATAGAAAAATGGGTGATAGAGAAACACATGCTTTTGTTTTAAGCATTTAAAGATTATTTTAAAGCCATATACATTTATGTGTTTTAAAAAATGTTTAATTCTATTCAAAAAAAGCAGAACTAGTTAAGAAACTCAAATGAGTGATATTATTTGTTTAATAATTTAGTAAAATGTGAATTATTTGTCCTCCAAACAACCTTTAATAAATCTGAGTCTGAGAGCAGACTCAGCTGACACAGACAAAAGGGGAATGAGCAAAGAGGAAAGAAAATTACATTGGAATGTGCTTTCCTGAGCTTATGTACTCTCAAAATTAGTTTTAATGTAATCAGTACTGCCTAACTATACTCTTATTTATTAGATTTGTTTTTAAATGACTTGTGATCCAAAGAAAATAGATAACTTTAAATGAATAAAACAGAAAAAATATAATTTTATTTTATCATTATATTTTGGTAAATCATTGACACCTTTTTAGGTAAATCAATCTGCTTGACTATTTGCTTCCTAACTTATTTAATATGTTAGATATGTATTTACATAAGAATCTGTGTCCCCTTTAAGCACTTAAAAACTGTTTTCCAGCATTTCTTTTATCTGTAAGCATAAAATTTTTCTATAATTCTATGTAACTTTGTCAAGCATCTGGAGGTTCCAGTTTTACTTTTGGAGGTAATATACTGCTAGATCCTTAATATCACATAACTGGTAGGAACAACAAAAATTTAAATATTCATGTCTCTAGTGATACTTTATTTGCTACCACAAGTATCACTAAGCGCTCCCTTGAATCTCAATATATTGCATTCCTTCTCTTCATTCCCAAATATATATTCTCTAATGTGACCTACGTTTTGTTCTAATTGTATCTGGTGATCTCAACATCTTTGAAGAGCCAGATTATTTCATTGACTACACTTGCACTAACAAAGACACACATGAGTAAGTCTCAGAAGGGAATATTGGCCTAGAATTATTGTGAGGCTGTTGAGCATATCAACTCTGGGAAAATTCAAATGAGAAAACCCACTGACAAATATATTATTTGCCTCTTTGTTTCAAATCCTTGCTGAACTTGCTTAGAATTATAGAATACTCCTTCTCTCAAGAGAAGAAACACATGAAGTTTGTGTTGAAGAAGAAACAAAATGAAGTTTTACTTCATTTTACTGACTGTCATTCTATACTCTGCCTCTACCAGCTGACCAGTAAAAACATAAATTCCTGTTTGCCATCATTGGTACTTATTTGCAGACAATGACACAAAAGTTTCAACAGTGGCTTTACATTAACATCACATGGGAAACTTTAAAAATATGTAAGATCTTTTGCCTTAACCTGAATAATTATATATTGAATGTGAGAACCACTGCAAAACAAGAAAATCCTATTTGACTTAAGGATCTGTTTTCTCTAAGAAACCATTAAAACTAAATGGATCTTTCCTTTCATTGCTGTTTACCTTTCCAATTAATAAACAAGACTCTAGGATCATTTGTATTATACTCTCTTCATAATAAGCTATATGCTATTCTACTGTCCATAGCTACTATCCAAATTTTTCTGCTGTAATCTCTGGGATTCCTAGTCTATAAGCAATAAACTGCCCTCTACATTCAATCCATTCTTTAAATATTTTTTGCTTTAAAGAAACATGACTGCTTCATGTCAACAACATATTGCCCATTGTTATACTCATTTGATGTAAAGTAAAGTTCTTTGATGAGAGCATAACTGTGTGATATAATGCTATGATGGTTGAAAGGGCATTTTGTAAATCCACAAATGGTAGTTCTGATAGAAGTACTATATGTGAGGAAGGAAATCCATATAAAGAGTAAGTATCTATTCTAGTAAGAACCAAGTTCTCCCCCTTCCATGAGGAGAACAGTCCAATGTCGTCAACCTACCATCAGGTGACTGACATCACCCCAGTGCATAATGCCGTATTTGGGGCTCAATGTTGGACTCCACTAATGGCAGAGGGGATTTTCAGATTTTGTTATATATGTGAATGTATATAATGAAATATCTGGGAGATGGGACCCATATATGCCTTATACACAGAGCCTGAAGTTAATTTTATACAGTATTTTCAATACTTTGTCCATAAAACAAAGTTGTTGCTGCATTTTTACTGTGATCCATCATATGAGGTGAGGTGTGGAATTATCTACTTGTGGTACATCAGCTCTCAAAAATTTTGGATTTTAGAGCACTTTGGATTTTGCATTCTTGAATTAAGGATGGTCAAAGCTATATTATAAACCAGTTTTATTTTAATTTCTCTGATTATTATTGTATATGTAATTATGTGAATGTTTATTTTATGTCTTTCCAGGTTATACCTATATAAGAAAATTGTTTTTTTTAATTAATTACACTTATTAACTTTCTTATATTAGAATTTAACAGATTTGATAACCAATTTTTTAATATTATAATTTTGTTATTTTTCATTCTGCAAAAAATAAAAGTTTTTATTTGAAGCTGACTTTTTTTGATATGTGTATTTCATCTAATTGCATCAAGAGTAAGAATATTATCTAGTTGCTAGTCTTTTAATTATATGATGATAAATGCATTTTTCATGATTAACTTGTTAGTCTACTTATATCTTCTTTTTTTTTTTTTTTTTGAGACCGAGTTTTCATTTTCGTTACCCAGGCTGGAGTGCAATGGCACGATCTCCGCTCACCGCAACCTCCGTCTCCTGGGTTCAGGCAATTCTCCTGCCTCAGCCTCCTGAGTAGCTGGGATTACAGGCACGCGCCACCATGCCCAGCTAATTTTTTGTATCTTTAGTAGAGACGGGGTTTCACCATTTTGACCAGGATGGTCTCGATCTCTTGACCTCGTAATCCACCCGCCTCGGCCTCCCAAAGTGCTGGGATTACAGGCTCTTCTTATGTTTTATAGCTATGCATTTCATGATAGAATGTACCATGTATATGTAGACTTTGCCAGATTAAAGTATGTGAAATCATGCAAAATATTTTCTCACTCTATTTGTGGGCATTTGGTTACTTCCTCTTTTTCATCTATCATTTTGTGCTATTTACTCATACTTGTCTGCTTGTTCCTTTTTTTAATTTTTTTTTTGTATTGAGTTCTTTATATTTGCTTCCTATTATGATACTTTCTGTGACTACAGCATTCTTTTTATGCCATGCTTTTAAATGGCCGTGTTTCTGACTTTTGCACCAATTAAAAAAAAAATCCTGGGCATAATAAAATGGGCAAAAGCCTTAAAGAAATGAAAACAATCCATTTTGCTTTGTCTTCCCTTATTGCTTTCATAGAAAGCTTGTGAATTCATTGGTCATCTGAGTGTTGGCTGCTAACAGCAGTTTATGTTCTCTTGTCTTGGTAAGGCAAAATACAGTTAACCGGGTTGAAAATAGCTGAAAGAAGAGAGTGTTATAAAAATCTGAATAGGATAAACTCACATTTGAATGAGAAACCAGAATATCTACATACTGATTCAGAAAGCTTTAAGAAACATAATTTTCAACTGTTTCAAATTTACTTCCAAGCTTGAGAAATTAGACTGTATTCAAATGAAAAATATTTGCTTTTTGGAATTACTGTAAAGAAAATCAAAAGGCAAGCCACAAAAAAAGGAGAAAATATTTAAAATAATAAATTTGACAAAGGGCTTGGATCCAGAAGATATAGTCTTCTCAATAGGAAGAAGGCAGACATTGGAAAATGGGGAAACCATTTATCAGATACTTCACAAAAGAATATAAGTGTCCAATGAGCATGTGAAAAAATACTTAACAGTATTAGTCATCAGAAAATTACAGATTAAAAAGCACAATGAGATACTGTTCTATACATATGAGAATGGAGGAGAGTAAAGAGACTGATAATACAAAATGTTTATGAGGATATGGAGTGGCTGGGAATCTCATACCCTGTTAGTAGCAAGTAAAATGGTATAATAATTTTGGCAAGCTATTTAGCAATAAACTGAAATGTTAAATGTATACCTACCTTAAGGTACAACCTTTTGACTCCTGGAGATGTATTAAAGATCATAAAAACATATGTTAGTGCAACAAAGTGTACATAAATGTACATAGCTGTTGTAATTACAATAGCTGAAAACTGGAAACAAACCAAATATACACTATTAAATAACTTAAATCGTTGAAATATATTGTATTTCAATACAGTTGATTTAACAATCCTGGAGTGTATTCTTGTTTGTTTTGTGTTAAAGTTAAATGAGAGGTAAACTGTATTCATATCATATTGAAAAAATAAGAAAAAAAAGGTGAATATTATTTTTCCCTGAGTTTCACCTTTTAAATATTTTATATTATAACACAAGAGGTACGTATCTAATAGTTTTCTGCATATATTCAGACCATATGCATGTCAAAATAGGTGAAAACATTTTAAAATACATTTGGCTTACCATATGATTGTACATAGAATTTGTTT
The DNA here is from genome assembly GCA_031835075.1 of Saguinus oedipus. NCBI lineage: Eukaryota > Metazoa > Chordata > Mammalia > Primates > Cebidae > Saguinus > Saguinus oedipus. Next base: position 148,111,978 of record CM063170.1, read on the forward strand.
AATCATATATCTCAACATATGATTATACAAGAAACTATATGAACTCAATTCACATTTGAGATTATATCTGTGTACAAGTTACAAAGACCTGAAATGACTGAAATGTCAATTTTCCTATGTCTAAATAACTTGTTTTTATGCACAGTGAGATACCTATTAAGTCTTTTTCCTAAAGGAAGTTATGTTTTGGTACAATTTCCTGTTGCTTTTTCATATGATTCACTTTCCTGTACCATTATGTTTGAAACTGCATCATTACTGTTGCAGAACATGAGCTCATGATATGTGATGATGCTTTAAGGTAGAAACACTGCAAATGAGAGTTGAAAATCATAATACTTTCTTATCCTTGTCTTCAGTTTGGGTAATGAACATATTTTCTCTCTTTTCCCCTCCATTTGTATGTAGCTATAAAAGACCTCTGTGTTTTGGGCTTGGATCTTTACTTTTTCTCCAAGAATCAGTAATTGTAAATATTATACTTTCATAACTGTTTCACTGCCAAGGCTTCTCTCTGTTGTAAAAATTCAGGTTTAAATTTTAGGTTGTATACAGAATTTTTTTCATAGACGAGTGAAATAAGAAAAGCATTTTACATGACAAATAGTCAGCAATTTCTTCATAGCTTTCCTGAGAGGAAGGAGAATTTTCATAAAGACAGAAATACTAGGCAAAAGTTCAATAAAGACCACATCGGAAAATAAAATAGAAACCTATAATAAATCACCTTCACTACTCCATTGCCAAACAATGTCTTGACTAAAACTGGGAAGACTGTTACCAGAGTGCTCCGATGTATAATAATGTTTGTCTTTTTTGCATTATATATAGCACTAAAATCTACTAGTGTTTGAAGTTGCTCTCTACATTTCTCCATTTATATCAAGATAATGTAGTCTGAGTTTTTTAAAAGTCAAATAAGCAAGATTTAACGTTTTGTACTTATAAAAATAGAACAAATTGAGTAATAAAATTATTAGCTATTTGTTTGGTATTAAAACAACTTTTACAAGAGAATTATTCTCTTTATGAGCTTGCATGTATTGAATTATTAGAAGTATAATGTTCTCATCTTGTAGCTTTTGGAATACCTAACATATACTGAATACGTTTTATAGAATATACATAATTTAAATAACAATACTACCTAAAGTTTTATAATCTAGTTAGAGCGAATCAGTTTTTATAAGCTAAAGAAATTAAATCTGGACACATGTGAAGGATATTTAGACTGAAATATCAATTATAAATTATATAAATTAATTCTGAATCAGATAATTCTACATTGCTATTACTAAAGTCATTTACAAATGTAGAGTCATTTACAAATTAACTTGGATAAAAACATGGAGCTTTTAAGTAGCAGGCTAGAATTGAAATGCTGGTGTCTATGACCCCAGGACTCAGGACCTTTTGACTGCTAATTTTATATCATCTGCTTTACTTGTCTTTTGAGGCCAATAAACTTTTCTGACCTATGTGTCTTCCCAAGAAGTCTTCTGGCTGTCTACATTATTGAATGAAATGCTTCTGAAGGTCTTCTGTTCAGATTTCAAGACAGCAAAAGGACAGGGGCATGGCTATGTGCTCTCCTTCAGGGGGAGAATATCAGTGATGGCTTCTATGCTAATCCCCATTTTCTCTGATTCCCTTACACCATGGACTTATCTCCAAATTTTTCTTTATATAAAGTCATCACTACAAAATGTGGAAATAGTCTTGCTTTACCTGACAGTGTGGTTCTGACATACAACTAAAGGCAACTTATTGAGAATACTACTATGTATAAACTACAAATTAGGGCATGAAAGCATTCTTGGTCTAGAAATAATTTCTTCAATTGTTGTCCTTACAACTAATGTTTCAAGGTAACTCATCACTGCACAAAGCTGTGACATCAGGATGTTAAGAGTAAGGGAGCCTAGTACTAAATTTTTCACTTCAGTATTCAGAAGTCAGTGACGTTATTTCAGCCAAATATCCAAATACTCTGAATGTTTTATTGCAGTCAAAATTGCTTTATTTTTAAGAGGTTATTTTCAGTATGTGTTTATATATATTAATTCCACTAGCTTTATGATATCTGGGATGCTTGGCTGAATTGCAGTTGATCATGTCTTAGCATGCATATTTCTGTTACATCTCTGCTCACAGAGGGATTGATTTTTTTTCTTCCTCTTTACCAACTTGTGTTTTATCTTTTAGCTCATGGACTACCCTAATTTTTAAAACAATGTAACAATGATAACAGTAACATCAACAAACTAACCACATCACTGTTTATTAAAATTGATGTTAAAAGCTCTAAATGTATTACTTTAATTGGTCCTCAAAGCTGTCTTACTATTTCCATTTTAAAGACAAACTAAACAAGATTTTGAGAGGTGAAAGTCCCAGAACAATGTTACATCAAGAGGAACTGTTAGAGCAGGGAATGCAAATGTAGTTCATGTTATGCAAGGCCTCAATAACCTTTCAACTCCAGAGGCTCGGTTGCCTCAGGGATCCACTGAAGCAGTATTTCCCACCTTCTCCCTGTCAATTACTTAGAGGAGACTCCTTTCTCAGTCTAATGATGCTGATTTTTAATTCTGCCATACAGTCTGTCCAAACACACATCTGAAATTCTGTTTACAAGAGACCATAATAATTTAGGGTAAAGAGCATTGGTCCACTCAGGAGCAGATGAACCTGGAGTGAAGACCCATCTCCCTTACTAACTGATTATTCACTACAAGTAATATAATTGGCTTGTTTATAATCTAGTTTCCTGATTTGTAAAGGGAATCATAATAGTTTAATCCAACTCTAGGTTTGAACATTAACTAGAGGAAGGCAAACAAACTTTGAGGCTACTGCCTGGGGCTTAGTAGGATGTGTATCACTATTCTCTATTTCCTTCCGCTTCACCTTTACTTACATTGTGTATGTGTCCTGTATCCATGCAGATATTTAAATATCATAATGCTATTTAGGATATTCTAATTTCATTAGCTCCCGGGTCAAGTGGAAGAAAGTGAGAGACACATGTAGAAGCAGTTAAACTAGTGTATGTGTTTGAGTTGTTTGAAGGAATATTAGTTTGTTACGTTAACTTTTATTTTACTTATAATAATAGCTATCATTTCTGGAGTATTTGCAATTTGCCAGGCTTTGTGCTGAGAGTTTATTCTTCATAATTTGCTATTATTCTAGCAAAATCTTTAGCAGGCAGGTACATTTATTTTCCCAACTTTCAGATGAGGAAACAAGTTTAGAGCAATTAAGTAATTTTTCCAAGACCTCATAGGACTTACACTGGCCTAGATTCAAACTGATGCTCTCTGAGCCTTCATTTTCAACCACAACAAAATACACCTGCTCAACGTTTTCATTTATATGCCATGTTCTACAAAAGTTTGGAATTAGTCTGGAGGTGGTTCTATTTAATTTTTGATTTTATTCTTAAAATTTTATCATTCAAATATTCTAACAGTGTAGCTAGCAAGAAAACCTATATTGATTCAATAGACTTGGTTGAACACTTAGGATACAGAGATCATTTTACTGATAAGGAGAGTAATAGGGTTGGGGCCTCCAGGTGTTCATCAACATTCCCTGACCTCTAAAAGTGTTGTAGCTAGTTGAATCAATCATGTTTTAAACAGTGTTCAGTTTGCTTAGTATAATTTAGAACTAACCAATTTTGATAGCAAGACGAGCCATAGCTAAATTGATTTTTAAATAGTATTCTCCTATTAGGCTAATTGTAACTATTTGTTTAAATGAAGAAAAAATAAGTAATGATTATGTCTTGGATTAATATAAATTAATGGAGATGTGGCTAAATAAAAATTATTAAAGAGACAATGCATTCTGTTCATATGTTACCTGACATTTACATGGGTTAGATAAGTGCACTGTCATTGCTATTTCAATGTTTTTTCCAAAGTGACAGGTTTCCAAAACTGAATTCTTAATATTAATGAGGTAACTTTAATAAACATTTCAAAAATACGAAATGTTCTCTTCCTTTCTGGAGAGTTAGTAATTATTGTATCTTATTTAAATGAGTTAACTCCACTGAAACTATAGGTCATCTACAGACATTCAATATTGTGTGTAAAAGCTAAAGATGAGATAATTCATTTAAAGATGTATTTTTGTAAAAGTGCCCAAGTGAGATGCCTACAAATTAAACATTTGGCAAAATTCCTTAGATAAATGGAAAAGGTCATTATGAAAATTTGGTTTGGCAGATTTTAACAGTTGCACTATAAACTGTAATTGCAATTTAAACAACCTCCAGTATCACCCTGGAAGGACCATAATCTGCTTACCCAGCCACCCCTCAGTGCTTGCAAAGATAGCTATAATTTTATAAGCTTCTTCTGGAGAAACTTCCTCACTTACTGCTTGACTTCACGGTCATCGTTACATGTAACTGACCTGAAAGTTAAATTGGATATATGGTGATATAGTTTGGCTTTCTGTCCCTGCCCAAATCTCATGTTCAGTTGTAATCATCTGTGTTGAAGGAGGGAATTAATGGGAGGTGATTGAATCATGGGGGTAGATTTCTCCCTTGCTCTTCTCATGATAGTGGATTAGTTCTCACCAGATCTGGTTGTTTAAAAGTGTGTAGCCCTTCCCCCTTTTCCTTCTTCTCCAGGTATGTAAGATGGGCCTGCTTCCCCTTCACCTTCTGCCATCACTGTAAGTTTCCTGAGGCCTCTCCAGCCATGTTTCCTATATAGTCTAGGGAACTGTGAGTCAATTAAACTTCTTTTCTTCCAAATTATCCAGTCTCAGGTAGTTCTTTATAGCAATGCAAGAATGAACTAATACATATTGTCTGTGAGAGCAAAACAAAACAAAACTGTCCCTCAACACTGAATTCCTAATGTATTAACAGAGCAAATGTAATTAACCTACTTAAACATTAAACATTAAATTTGGGGTCAGTCGCAGTGGCTCACTCCTGTAATTCCAGCACTTTGGGAGGCTGAGTTAGGCAGACCACTTGAGGTTAGACATTCAAGAACAGCTTTGCCAACATGGTCAAACCCCATCTCTGCTAAAAACAGAAAAATTAGCTGGGCATGATGGCTCATGCCTGTAAACTCAGCTACTGGGGAGGCTAACCCAGGAGAATCGCTTGGATGTTGGAGGAAGATGTTGCAGTGAGCCAAGATCATGTCACTGCACTCCCACCTGGGCAACAAAAGTGAGACTTTGTCTCAAAAAAAAAAAAAAAAAAAGGTTAAATTTTTCACATAAATATTCTATGGTTGTTTTTTAGAAAAGTCTGAAAGTAGCATGCGCTTTCAAATTTTGTCCACATAAAAATAGTATATATTTTATAATAGTTTTAATGTTGAACCTTTTAGAATTTTTTTATAATATTAAGTTATTTATAATATTATTTTTCCATTGTGAAATTCAAAAGTAAAAGGCATTCCTTTAGAAAGAAAAAGATCCTAAAAATAATAAATTATACTCAAAAATATCAAATCTAAAATAGACACAAAAATACATGTTGATTTTTAAAACATAGCATTAATAACAGTTCAAATCTCTTTAAAAAAGTTACAGTTATAGAAAATTTTAAATAGCAACTTGATTATTTTGTGAAATAGAAAAATATAGAGCTAGTGGCCCTTATGCTCTTATTTTACAATTTGGCTAATTTCAAATTTTTAAGTTATCTTAAGAAATTTAATTATATTATTATGGTCACATTCCCTCCTTTTCATTTTATTTCTGGTCATTTTCCTTTTTTCAAAAAACTTCAACATATATAGATATCAGACTTTATACCTGTTGAAAGAGATTTTAGTTTTCAACAAAAAATACTGTGGCCATATAACATATTGAGTTTTTCTACAATTTGAGCTATGATCTATCTGTATTACAGTAAATATTAGCGTGAAACACACTCTTAAACATTGAGAAAATGTGAATACAGTAGATAACAAAAAAAATTCAGTAAAAATTTTTCTGTCATTAAAAAATACATGATAAGAAATAAACTTGCTTTAAACAAGTGTTTTTGAACCTGATATTGTTACTTGATATAAAGTTGCCTTAGTCCATGATGAACTTGTATTTTAAATGGATACTACATATCATGTATCCAATGCTAAGGAAATAGTATTTTTTCCCTAATTTGAAATATCTATATTCAAAGTTAAATAATATCATGAATATTCTCTTAGACCTACCTTCATTTATCATCTTAATGTTTTCTTTGGATTAGTATAGACAAATGAGTAAAAGACACTAAAAATTTCTTATTCTATTCCAGGAGATGTACATTCAATAGTTATTTGGTGAGAGTGTTTTAAAACATTAGTATGTTTTGCTATAAAAATGCCAAACTGGGACTTTTTTTTTCTTTTTTAAATTGTACTTTAAGTTCTGGGGTGCATGTGCAGATCTTGCAGGATTGTTGCATAGGTACACACAAGCCGTGGTGGTTTGCTGTCTCCATCCCTGCATTACCTACATCAGACATTACACCCAGTGTTATCCCTCCCCAATCTCCCTGACCCCTGCTGTCCCTCTTCTAGATACCTACCCCCGAAGAGACCCCAGTATATGATATTCCCCTCCCTGTGCCCATGTCTTCCATTGCTCAACACCCACTTATGAGTGACAACATGTGGTGTTTGTTTTTCTGTTCTTGTGTCAGTTTGCTGAGAATATCATTTCCAAATTTATCCATGTCCCTACAAAGGACACAAACTCATTGTTTTTTATGGCTGCATGATATTCCATGCTATGTATGTGCCACATTTTCTATGTCCAGTCCATCACTGATGGGCATTTGGGTTGGTTCCAGGTCTTTGCTATTGTAAACAGTGCCTCAATGAACATATGTGTGCATGTGTCTTTCTAACAAAATGATTTATAATCCTTTGGGTATATACCCAGTAAGGGGATGGCTGGATCAAATGGAATTTCTATTTCTAGATCCTTGAGGAATCACCACTGTCTTCCACAATAGTTGAACTAATTTACACTCCCACCAACACCTGTGCCTATTTCTCCGTATCTTCTCCAGCATATGTTGTCTCCAGATTTTTTTTAATGATCTCCATCCTAAATGGCATGAGGTGGTATGTCAACATGGTTTTGCTTTGCATTTCTCTAACAACCTATGATGATGAGCATTTTTTCATATGTTTACTGACTTCCAAAATGTCTTCTTTTGAAAAAATGTCTGTTCACATTCTTTGCCCACTTTGGAATGGGTTTTTTTTTTCTTCTTCTTCTTATAGAGCTACTTTAGTTCTTTGTAGATTCTGGATATTAGCCCTTTGTCTGATGGGTAGATTACAAACATTTTTTTCCCATTCTGTTGGTTGCCAGTTCACTCTAATGATTATTTCTTTTCCTGTGAAGAAACTCTTAAGTTTAATTAGATCCTATTTGTCTATTTTGGCTTTTGTTGCCATTGCTTTTGGTGGTTTAGTCATGAAGTCTTTGCCTATGCCTATGTCCTGAATGGTTTAAAGCCTAGGTTTTCTTCTAGGGTTTTCATGGTATTGGGTCTTATGTATAAATATTTAACTCATCTGGAGTAACTTTAATGTAAGGTGTAAGGAAGGGGTGTAGTTTAAGCTTTCTGCACATGGTTAGCCAGTTTTTTTTAACATCATTTATTAAACAAGGAATCCTTTCCCCATTGCTTCTTTTTGTCAGGTTTGTCAAAGATCAGATGGTTGCAGATGTGTAGCATTACTTCTGAGGCCTCTTTTCTGTTCCTCTGGTCTGTATCTCTGTTTTGGTACCAGTACCATGCTGTTTTGATTACAGTAGCCTTGTAGTATAATTTGAAGTCAGGTAGCATGATGCCTCCAGCTTTTTTTTTTTTTTTTTTTTTTTTTTGCTTAGGATTGTCTTGGCTATGTGGTCTCTGTTTTGATTCCACATGAAGTTTAAAGGGTTTTTTTTTCCAGTTCTGTGATAAAGGTCAATGGTAGCTTGAGGATAGCATTGAATCTATAAATTACTTTGGGCTGTATGGCCATTTTCACAATATTGATTATTCCTTTCCATGAGCATGGAATGTTTTTCCATCTGTTTATGTCCTCTCTTATTTCCTTGAGCAGTAGTTTGTAATTCTCCTTGAAGAGGTGTTTTGCATCAGTTGTTAGTTGGATTCCTAGGTTTTTTATTCTCTTTGTAGCAATTGTGAATGGGAGTTAACTTATGATTTGGCTCTCTGTTTATTATTGGTATATAGGAATGCTTGTGATTTCTGCACATTGATTTTGTATCCTGAAACTTTGCTGAAGTTGCTTATCAGCTTAAGGAGATTTTGTGCTGAGAAGATGGAGTGTTCTAAATAAACAATCATGTCATCTGCAAATAGAGACAATTTAACTTTCTCTTTTCTTAATTAAATACCTTTTATTTTTCTTGCCTGATTGCTCTGGCTAGAATTTCTAATACTATATTGAATAGGAATGGTGAGAGAGGGCATCCTTGTCTAGTGCCAGATTTCAAAGGGAATGCTTCCAGTTTTTGCCCATTCAGTATGATATTGGCTGTATGCTTGTTGTAAATAGCTTTGGATTTTGAGATACGTTCCTTCACTACCTAGTTTCTTGAGAGTTGTTGGCATAAAGGGCTGTTGAATTTTGTTGAAGGCCTTATCTTCATCTACTTCATCATCATCAACCACAGATGATCATGTGGTTTTTGTCTTTGATTTTGTTTATGTGATAAATTATGTTTATAGGTTTGAGGGTGTTAAACCAGCCTTGCATCCCCGGGATGAAGCCTACTTGATCTTTATGGATAAGCTTTTTGATGTGCTGTTGTATTTGGTTTGCCCATATTTTATTGAAGATTTTTGCATAAATGTGTATCATGGATATTGGCCTCAGCTTTTTTTTAGTTGTGTCTCTGCCAGATTTTGGTATCACGATGATGTTGGTCTCATAAAATGAGTTAGGAAGGATTCCCTCTTTTTGTATTGTTTGGAATACTTTCAAAAGAAATGGAACCAGCTCCTCTTTGTATGTCTGGTAGAATTCTGCTGTAAACCCAACTGGACCTGGACTTTTTTTTGCTTAGTAGGCTATTAATTGCTGCCTCAATTTCAGACCTTGCTATTGGACTATTCAGGGATTCAGCTTCTTCCTGGTTTAGTTTTAGGAGGGTATAAGTGTCCAGGAATTCATCCCATTAGTTGACACCATTTTTTCATTGCATCATTGGTCTTTACCATTTGGTACATTTTTGGAGTGGCTGGTATTTGTCATACCTTTCCATGTCTAGTGCTTCCTTCAGAAGCTCTTGTAAGGCAGGTCTGGTGAAGAGGAAATTTCTCAGTAATTGCTTGCGTGTAAAAGATTTTATTTCTCCTTCACTTATGAAGCTTAGTTTGGCTGGACGTGAGATTCTGGGATGAGAGTTCTTTTCTTTAAGGATGTTGAATATTGCCCCCCACTCTCTTCTGGCTTGTAGGGTTTCTGCTGAGAGATCCCCTGTGAGTCTGATGGGCTTTCCTTTCTGGGTGACTCGACTTTTCTCCGTGGCTGCCCTAGGCATTTTTTCCTTCATTTCAAACCTGGTAAATCTGAAGATTATGTGCCTTGGAGTTGTTCTTCTTGAGGAATAACTTTGTGGTGTTCTCTGTATTTCCCGGATTTGAATGTTGGCCTGCCATGATAGGTTGAGGAAGTTCTCCTGGATAATATCCTGAAGAGTGTTTTCCAACTTGGATTCATTCTCCCTGTCACATTCAGGTACACCAATCAAGTCTAGATTAGGTCTTTTCACATAATCCCATATTTCTTGGAAGCTTTGTTTGTTTCTTTTATTCTTTTCTCTCTAATCTTGTCTTCTGGTTTATTTCATTGAGTTGATCTTCAATCTCTGATATCCTTTCTTCTGCCTGATTGATTCAGCTATTGAAATTTTGTATGCTTCGTGAAGTTCTTGTGCTTTGTTTTCAGCTCCATTATGTCATTTATGTTCTTCTCTAAGTTCATTATTTTAGTTAGCATTTTGTCTAACCTTTTCTCAAGGTTTTTAATTTCTTTGCATTGGGTTGGAACATGTACCTTTAGCTCAGAGAAGGTTGTTATTACTCACCTTCTGAAGCCTGCTTCTGTCAATGTATCAAACTCATTTTCCATCCTGTTTTGTTCTATTTGCTGGTGAGGAGTTGTGATCCCTTGGAGGTGGAGAGGCATTCTGGTTCCTGATGGTTTCATCCTTTTTGCACTGGTTTCTTCCCATCTTCATGGATTTATCTAGCTTTAATCTCAGGGAGCCGCTTGAAGTGGCTGTTTGTCCCGTGTCTGCCTGGAGAGGTGCTGCTGGGCTACCAGGGACTCAGTGGAGCTTGTGTGTATGTTATCTGTTGGTTTTGTTTACACAGGAAGATCAGACCTGCCTTTGGAATGGCAGCTGCCCTTCCCCCACCAGGCTCTATCGTTTTGTGTCAAGCTTGAACTGATGTGTTGGCTGCAAAACTCTCAAGCGAGAGAGAGGGCTTCAGTTTACTGGCCTTTGTGTGGGAAGGACCTGCCTAGCCCTATTATCTGACTTCCTGCTTTCAGCTCCCCTTCTCTCTGGGGGGCAAGTAGCTCCATCTCACAGGCTCTCTTGGCATTAGCCAATACATCTGCTTAGATCAGTGCTGTCAATGTGCGGCACCACCCTGGGTTGCTGCTCAGCTCTGTCCAGGTAACTGGCAGACAGTTTTCAGCCCAGCGAAGGTCTCCTGGTCTGTGGATTGCATAGGGCTTGAGCGAACCACAGTACCTGAACTGGAATGTTGGAGTGGGAGAGCCCCTGATCCTCTGGTCAGATGCACTTCCCAGGTGGAGCAGCGCCCCACCCTGCCTCAGTTTGCCCTCTTTGGGTTATACCCACTGTCCAACCATTTCCATTGAAATGAACCTTTTACCTCATTTATAAATGCAGGGATCACTCTTCTGCATCTCTCTCGCTGGGAACTACACTCCGGCGCTGTTTCTATTCAGCCATCTTGGCGGAGGTCCCTTCTGAGAACATCTTTTTAGATAACTGACAAAATAATAAGTGGAGTATAAATTAGAGATAGTACTGTATATGAAAGAATAATTTGGATAATTAAAGTTAATAGGTTGTGACAGACAAAAATAAACACATGCACATACAAGTTCAGTAGTGTCACTCAGGAACACATTAGCAATCTGAAGAAAGTTACATATGCATGCAACTTATGTAGGTGGATTAAATGACAGCACTCCCTATAATCAATTCGCAGTAAGCTCCGTGGATGCAATTATTCCTTAAAGGAAGAAACAGTTTAAGAAAGCAGAAAAAAGTAACTGACAGAAAGATAAAGAAAAAAACTCAAATGTTTTTCACAGCCCAAAGATCTCAGTTTGTAAAGGGATTTATTTTTAAGCTTGGTGTTGATCCTCTGGTGCACTCTGATGGGATCAGCCAAACCTTTAGAGATGTCACATTTTGGACATTTCATTAGGCACAGATCTTTCCTTTCTTTTCAGTAGAGCCAAGTGAAAGTTAAAGATCCCATGACTCATTGCTAAATAAGCCAGAGTTGGTCCAGATGCTCTAGCCAATATCTCCTTTGTCAATAACAAAACTTGTTTTTTATTTTTTATTTTTTGAGATGGAGTTTTGCTCTTGTTACCCAGGCTGGAGTGCAATGGCCCGATCTCCGCTCACTGCAACCTCCGCCTCCTGGGTTCAGGCAATTCTCCTGCCTCAGCCACCTGAGTAGCTGGGACTACAGGCACGCGCCACCGTGTCCAGCTAAGTTTTTGTATTTTTAGTAGAGACAGGGTTTCACCATGTTGACCAGGATAGTCTCGATCTCTTGACCTCGTGATCCACCCGCCTCGGCCTCCCAAAGTGCTGGGATTACAGGCGTGAGCCACCACGTCCGGCCCCAATAACACAACTTGTAATTGGATGTGACCTAACAATTTCTTATGGGATATAGAAAAGGTTGATCTATGTAATTTTTTTCCAGAATTAGATGAACATAAAAGTTTTTAAAGTTCATTTCAGGACAAGTAAATGAACAGATTCAGCTTCTCTATGATCCAAATCTTTGCCTACTGCAGCTTCGTCAAAGGCTTACCTGGTGGCACCACGGTATGTTTCTCAAGGATCTATATGCTTTTAGATACTCAGTGAAATAGTATGTTGAATTCATTTTAAGTTTCATAGAATAGGCAATTGCTTTTCTTAGGTACTTATCAGTAAGTGTGCAAAACAAGACTTCTGAGAGAATAAGAGCTTGGCTGGGTCACTGCCACATATTAACACTTCCTTATAAATTGAAAGAAGTTAAAGAAGTATAAAATAGGGCTACAGATTTTTAAATATTTTACATTTAACTAATTCAATCATAAAACACACAAAATACAGTGATTACAAATGTAATCAGGTCACATTTGAGGCTATTCTTAAATGTAAGACTCAGGCCAATGTCTATTCTATTCTGTCCATAATTAGTCAGATACAAGACTGCTAGAATATTCTGAGGCATAGAAAGACACAAACTAGCTCACACCAAAACAATACAAAACAAAACAACAAAAGAAAGAAACAAACGAGCTCACACCAAAACAATACAAAACAAAACAAAACAACAACAACAAAACCCACAAAATCTTTTTTTTTTTTTTTTTCCCGAGACAGAGTTTCACTCTTGTTACCCAGGCTGGAGTGCAATGGCGCAATCTCGGCTCACTGCAACCTCCACCTCCTGGGTTCAGGCAATTCTCCTGACTCAGCCTCCTGAGTAGCTGGGATTACAGGCATGTGCCACCATGCCCAGCTAATTTTTTGTATTTTTAGTAGAGACGGGGTTTCACCATGTTGACCAGGATGGTCTCGATCTCTTGACCTTGTGATCCACCCACTTTGGCCTCCCAAAGTGTTGGGATTACAGGCGTGAGCCACTGTGCCTGGCCCCCACAGAATCTTTAAAAGAATAATTACTTAAATTCAGGTAGTATAGCCACAGTTTAAGATCAGAAGCTCTGCCTCCAGAGTGCCCAGGGTGGCCCTTGGCTTTGTTACTTACTAGCTGTGTAAACATGTGTTTCTGTTTTCTCCTTTGTATAAATTGGATAATAATATTACCTTTCTTATGGGGTTGTAGTAAGCATTAAGTGATTTAATATTTGTAAAGAGATTAGGAGACTTCACTGGCAGATTCACATACAAGCTTTTTTTAAAAAAATAGATAAAACAAAAAAGACAACTTAGTATATTGTGTTAGCCTCTAAAACAACCCTCAAATCTCAGCAACTCAAATGGAATTTTATTTGTCACAGTTTCATTTGAGTTTGGAGACTTCACTGAGAAATTCTATTTAAAGTACTTAAAAAAGGACCCAGAATTTTCAAGCCTGTGGCTCTTATCCTGATGTGTTCTCCAGGTATTCTCTGCATTCAGCTGTCTCACAGATGAATTAAGAGAATGTGTGGAGGCTCAGTTAGGAAGTTTTAGGAAAAGTATGAACATGTACATAATTTCTAAGTGCCTCCCATTGACCAGATCTCAGTGATATTACCCAGACTGAGTAAAACAAACACTAAGAATTGTAGTCTTTCTATATGTAGTTCTTCCATTGAGCCAAAGGAAAGGGCTGCAGGCCCCAAGCAAGTTTGAAACACAGAAGAGCAGTCATTAAAGCTCCAAAATAACGGATGGCAAGGAAATAAGATTAATTTGCATCAGCTGAACATAAAGATATATAATTGTCACATTAAGATTATAGCTAACCCAGAAGACTATTAAAAAACAAAGCACATAAAGAGACTCAAGTGACGAAGTTATAGTTAGGAGAAATAAGTTCTGGCATTTTCCTGCAATTGCTATAAAGAAATACCTGAGACTAGATAATTTATTAAGAAAAGAGGTTTAATGGGCTCATGGTTCTGTAGGCTGTGCAAGCATGGTGCTGACATTGCTTGGCTTCTGGTGAGACCTCAGGGAGCTTTTGCACATTGTGGAAGTTGAATTGAGAGAAGGCATATCATATAGTGAAAGCAGAAATAAGAGAGAGGTGGGGAGGTTACACACAAGTTTAAATAACCCATTCTTGTGTGAACTCGGCAAGAACTTACTTATTATCATCAAGGGGATGGCCCAAGTCATTCACGAGGAATCTACTCTCATAATCCAAACACTTCCCACTGGGCCCCATCTCCAACATTGAGGTTATAATTCAACATAATATTTGGGGTAAACATATATTCAAACCATATCATTTCACTTCTGACTCCCTAAATCTCCTTCTTTCTCACATTGGCATATGCAATCATGCTGTCCCAACAGTCTCCCTAAGTCTTAACTCATTCTAATGTTAACTCAGGCATTCAAAGTTTCATCTGAGACAATGTGAGTCCCTTTTACCTATAAGCCTGAAAAATTACAAAAACAAGTTATTTTTAAGATACAGTGGGGATACAGGTATTGGGTAAACATTCCTGTTCCAAAAGAAGGTAATCAACCAATAGAAAAGGGCTACTGGCCACATTAAATTTTAAAGCACAGTCGTGTTCAACAGTCATTAAATATTAACCCTCCAAAATAATCACATTTGCCTCCATGTCCCATATCCAGGGCATACTGGTGCAAGTGGTCAGATCCCAAGACCTTGGGCAGCTCTACCCCTGTGGCATCTCAGGGTTCAGCTTCTGTTGCTGCTTTCATGGGGTGGAGTTGAGTGCCTTTTTTTTTTCTTCCCCCAGATGCAGGGTCCAAGCTGCTGGTGGATCTACCATTCTCAGATCTGGAGGATGGTGGGTCTCTTCTCACAGCTCCCCAGTGGGGACTCTGTGTGGGGCCTCCAAACCCACATTTCCCCTTCATACTTGCCTAGTTGAGAATCTCTGTGGAGGTTGCACTCATGCAGCAAGCTTCTGCCTTGGCACCCAGGCTTTTTCGTATATTCTCTGAAACCTAGGGGGAGGTGATCAAGCCTCCTTAACTCTTATACGACCTGCTCCTGCATTCAGGCGTAACATCGTGTGGAAGCTACCAAGGCTTACAGCTTGTACCCTCTGAAGCAGAATCCCAAGTTACACCTGGAGCCCTTTAAGCAGAGGCTGGAGGCAGAATAGCTAGGATGGAAAAGCAGTGTCCCAAGGCTGCAGAGAGCAGTGGGGTCCCAGGCCTGGCCCACAAAACTGTTCAGTCCTTGTAGGCCTCAGGGCCCATGATGGAAGGGCTGTCTGGGAGATCTCTGAAATGCCTTCAAAACCTTCTTCCCCTTGTCTTGGATATTAGTACTTGGCTACCTTTTAGTTACACAAATAACTCTAGCAAGTGGTTGCTTAACAGACTACTTAAATTCTTCTCCCCAAAAAGCTTTTTCTTCCTTTGACACATGACCAGGCTGTGATTTTTCTAAGCTTCTATGCTCTGCTTCCTGTTTTAATGTAAATTCCAACTTTAAGTCATTTATTTGCCCCTGTATCTGAGCATAGGTTGTTAAAAACATCCAGGTCACATCGTGAATGCTATGCTGTTTGGAAATTTCTTCTGCTAGATATCCCAGATCATCACTTTCAAGCTCAAAGTTTCATGGATCCCTAGGGTATAAACAGAATGCAGCCAAGTTCTTTGCTAAGGCATAACACATGTGACCTTTGCTCTGGTTTCCAATAAGCTCATTATTTCCATCTGAGACCTCTTCTGCTTATACTTCACTGTACATATCACTATCAGCATTTTGGTCACAATTGTTTAACTAGTTTCTAAGAAGTTCCAAATTTTCCCTCACCTTTCTGTCTTCTGAGCCTCCAAAACTCTTCCAACTTCCATCCATTACCAAGTCCCAAAGTTGCTTTCACATTTTTGGGTACCTTTATATCAATGCCCCTCTTCTCAGTACCAATTTTATGTGTTAGACCATTCTTGCATTGCTATGAACAAATACATAAGAGTAGAAATTTTATAAGGCAAAGAAGTGTAATTGGCTCATGGATCTATAGGTTGCTCAGTCATGGCCTTCTCTTTGCATAGCTTCTCAGGAGGCCTCAGGGAGCTATTACTCATAGTGAAAGGTGAAGCGAGAGCAGATACATCACATGGCAAAACTAGAAGCAAGAGACAGAGAGAGAGTGGGGGTTTAAGGGAGATGCCACAAACTTTTAAATGACCAAATCTTGTGTGAACTCAGTGTGAGAGCTTATTTATCACCAAGGGGATGGCCCAAGCCATTCATGAGAGATCTACCCTCATGATCCAAATATCTCCCACCAAGCTGCACCTCCAAATTCGGGATTACAATTCAACAAAGATTTGGTTGGAGACATGTATTCAAACCATACCAATTACAACGAAGGCTGACTAAAGTTAATAAGAATATATTATATGTTTCAACACAGTTGAGAGATTTTGAATGTTCTCACCATGAAGAAATAATATTTAGGTGAAGGATTTATCAATTACCCTGATTTGATCATTACAAAATGTATCCATGTATTGATATTACCCCATAAATATTTATCCCTTAAATATGTAACTTACTATATGTCAGTTCAATAAAATAAAACTTAAAAGTGGAATAGATCCAAGATGGCTGATCGCTAACAGCTTGGGATTGTAGCTCCCAGTGAAAGCCCAGAAAATGAGAGGATGCCACACTTTCAGACAAATTTTCGTTGCTCACGGACCAGAAGATTTCCAGTGGAGAAGCCCCACGGGTCGCCAGCGTGACTCTTGTGGCCAGCACAGTGGTTTTGCTGGCGCCTCGGCACGGCAGCTCTTCCTGCAGAGTAAACAGGACTGGTTCCCCTTCTGACCGGTGTTTGGAGCTCTGGGAAGGCAGAGCCACTTGTTACAGACTCAAGAAGGAAGCCAGACCAGAGATTCCCAGGCAGAAGAGCACCATCAGTCTTATCGTTGCTGTTTTGGCCGGTGCAGTGGGTTGCTAGGATTCCAGCACTGGGAATCAATAAATTGGATGTCCACTCAGAAACCTAATTAGAAAGGTGGTAATTGTAAAGACAACAGATGAATAAATTCATAATAAAGGGAAAAAACCAGCCTAAAAATGCCGAGAATACCCAAAATCAGAATCCCTCTCCCTCTACAGGGGATTGCAATTCCTCATCAGCAACAGAACAAGCCCTGATGGAAAAGGACTGTGTTCCATTATCTGAAGTAGGCTTCAGAAAGTGGATGATAAGAAACTTTTGGGAGTTGAAAGAACTTGTTCTAACCCAATGTAAAGAAACTAAGAACTTTGAAAAAGTTTTGACGAAATGCTAAAAAGAATGGACAGTATAGAGAGGAATATATAGAGAGGAATATAAATGAACTAATGGAGTTGAAAAATACAACACGAGAACTTAGTGAAATATGCACAAGTTTGAATAGCAGAATTGATCAAGCAGAAGAAAGGATATCAAAAGTTGAAGACCAACTTAATGAAATAAAATGAGAAGACAAGAATAGAGAAAAAAGAATAAAAAGGAATGAACAAAGTCTCCAAGAAATATGGGACTATGTGAAAAGACCTAATCTACGTTTGATAGGTGTACCTGAATGTGATGGAGAGAATGAATCCAAGCTGGAAAATACTCTTTAGGATATTATCCAGGAGAATTTTCCCAATCTAGCAAAGCAGGACACTATTCAACCCCAGGTAATACAGAGAACACCACAAAGACATTCCTCAAGAAGAGCAACGCCAAGGCACATAATTGTTAGATTCACCAGGGTTGAAATGAAGGAGAAAATACTAAGGGCAGCCAGAGAGAAAGGTCACGTTACCCACAAAGGGAAGCCTGTTAGACTTACAGCAGATCTCTCAGCAGAAACCCTACAAGCCAAAAGAGAGTGGGGGCCGATATTCAACATCCTTAAAGAACAGAACTTTCAGCCCAGAATTTCATATCCTGCCAAACTAAGCTTCACAATTGAAGGAAAAATAAAATCTTTTATGAACAAGCAAGTACTCAGAGATTTTATTACCACCAGACCTGCTCTACAAAAACTTCTGAAAGAAGCATTACACACAGAAAGGAACAACCAGTAATAGCCTTTCTAAAAATATACCAAAAAGTAAAGAGCATCACCATAAAGAAGAATTTACATCAACGAATGGATAAAATAGCCACTTAACATCAAATGGCAGCAACCCTAAATTTAAATCGACTAAATCCCCCAATCAAAAGATACAGCCAAAACCTAACGGTATACTACATCCAGACCCATTTTATATCCAAAGATACACAAAGACTCAAAACAAAGGGTTGGAGAAAGATTTACCAACCAAATGGAGAGCAAAAATAAATAAACAAAAAGCAAGAGTTGCAATTCTCGAATTTGATAAAACAGATTTCAAAGCAACAAAGATACAGTAGTAAAAGGATCAATGCAATAATAAGAGCTAAGGATCCTAACACCTAGATACATAAGACCCATAAAGATATTTAGACTCAACGAGACAGAAAATTAATAAGGATATCCAGAACTTGAACTCAGATCCGGAACAAGTAAACTTAATAAGTATTTATAGAGCTCTCCACTTTAAATACACAAAATATTGATTGGCCATTATTAATACCCATTTTTAGAATAAAGCAATATTCCTGTTCTCTCTCCCTCTTTTTCTTCCTCTTTCTTTCTCTCCTTCTCTCCTTCAAATAAAAAAATAATAAAAAAGAAAAAAGAAAATGACTGATAGCCTTGACTTGCTACACCAGATTGAATTAACACAGGCCAAAAGTTCTACAGAAATGTAAATTTCTGATTAAGAAATGTAAATAGACACAGAAAAAAAGACATTAGAGGTACCCTGACTGCTGAAGTCACATATCTTCCAGGAAAAAAAAAAAAAAAAAGTGAAGGAGGAGAAGTCAGGCTATGTCTTCTTTTCTCTTTCCCAGTCTTGGAACTTCATTAAAAGAAAAAAAGAAAGAAAGAAAGAAAAAATTAGTCTCCAGTAAAACTTTGGTTTTCACTTCTTTTTAATTCCAATAAAGATATCGATGTCAATCTTATAAAAATGAATAAATAACATTCCAAATTACTTTTCTTTTAAGTTTATTGGAAATTATTTTTCAGTTTGGTCATGTAAATGCAGTATCTCTAGTGTAAAAAACAGATTAAGTTTATGGAAATAGGATTTTTGTATGTTCTTAAATGACTCCATGTCTACAGGTTGCTCATCATAACTCTTGCAAGGAGGACATGTTTATTTTTCTAACTATATGCCAAGTAAATTCCTAAAAAATCAGCAAATTTGTCATCTATTTAGGAAACTATAAAAATCATATTTTAGATAAAAAATACCTAAAGCTGTTTATTTTTTGGTTTATTAATTGGATTGATTTGATTATTCAATATAAAGACACTATGGATATTGAATAAAATAAGTAAATGTGACTAGTGTCCTCTGGATTTTTGTCATAAATATTTGGTAAGCTATGCTATCATGAAAGAAAAGCACACAGCATTTACTAATTTTAATCAGAAAAGTTTCCCACAAGAAGACTTTCCTGAACAATAAAGCTGGGAATCACAAGAATATTATAACAAAACACCCTGGTTCTTGGTGTCATGCTGCCACTTACCAATTCACAATTTTCTATCCTGTAAAACAAGAATAATAATTATGCCTACAAAAAAATGTGGTTGTGACAGTTAACAAATAAAACTTAAGTTCTCAGCATGGTACCTTTATACATAATTAATGCTGAATACATTTTAGTTACTTTTACTTTTTATTTCTTGTAATTTTAAGATGTTGTGAACAGCCAAGATATTTATTATAAAAAGGTTATTCTTAATGCATCATTTATATAAAGTGTTCCATGGTACTCACTCCAGGAAATACTAGTACAGAATATTTGAACAACTATTAACATTAGAACTGGGTTATTTGAAAATCACAATTATCAGCTAGCCCTACCCGTTGAATGGAACATGATTATATGTTTCATTTTATCCACAGGACATGGACAAAAACAACCATCAAGCATTTTTCACATTGTGAGGATCCTTTATTAGGATAATTTCTCTCTATGAAATGTACTTTTCTGTTTTACTATTTTTGGGTAAGTTCTAAATTAATTTTAATAAAGAATAGCAAATTACATTCAGGTATCTTAGAATAGTCTGCAATATTTTATAGAAAAGAGTCCTAAAGAATCTTTTCAAACTCCTTCCTCAGTTAAACTGCACAGTAAACCACTCCTTAAATGCAATCCATGCTTTTCCATTCCAATGCCTTTGCACGGTTTTCTCTCCATGGCAATTCATTTTTATTTAGAGCTACCTGTTGAAATAAGCCCAGTGTTTAAGACCTTTCTCAAATAAAATCAGCTTCATGAGACATTTTTCCATTTCACAGTCTTCTTGCATCTTATGACGCTTCATTTTCCAATCTTGCTTATATATGTTTCCACATTGTCCTCAATGGTAGGCAACCTTAGCCAACCTTGAGTTATTAATCCATTAATCATTAGGTATACTTAAGACTTTGCAAATGGTAAATGGTAAAAGCAGTTTGTTGAACTCAAGCAAAGTATAGAGAAAAGATATAGTTGCATCATTCTGCAGTTCTATAGTTCTGGCAATCACAAATGATAATATTGTTACTGGAAAATAAAGCTATTTTTAACCTAGTATGATGATAAAATAAGGAAAGTGATGATAATTTGTGAGTCTTTACCTTACAGTGAAACGGTATAGACAGACGATCAGAAAATATTAGAGGATTCATACCTGAATTACAAGTTAAAAAATAATCCTTCCTTATTCACAGAAAATGTTTTCAAAATTACTTAATATAAGTGTATTCCTCCTAGCATAAATTGTGAAAAATGCAATCTAGAGAGTTCAAGTGGCCTCACAATATCATCCAGCTAGTCAGTAGGAGTGCCAGGAAAAAAGAACCCAATGATGGTAATTCCTAGACCTCTGCACTGTTCTATCACAGAACAGATGTGCTCTAATAAAAATACATGTTGGTGCCTTACTTTTCAACCCCTTAATGAAGCTAATTATTACTTCTTAAATATGAAATTCATTACTTTTAAAAATATTATTATAATTAAAGTAAACGTAGATTACCTCCTATCTCTTTTGTACTAAATTTGGGCAAATGAGCATATTATGCACTTACCTTTATCACATCTCTGGGATATGGTGGAAGGCCTCAAAGACATGGTTCAGTAGTGACCCACTTCACAATTATTGCATCCAGCTTGATTCTGTGTATAAAAAATGGCTAAGATGTGCCAAAGACTTGTGTCTTTCAGCCGCCTCTGTGAGCCTTTGAATTTTTTTGCTATCATGTAGACACCATTTTGGGAAATTTCTTAGCTCTCATAAGTATTTTCTCTTCAGAACATTTTTGGAAATTATATCTCTCTATAGTTTTCCTTTTCTGTATTTTAGAAGTCTGTTTTAATAGGAACTATTTTATACTTTATTTTATAAACTAAGTAGTATCCCAAAACTCTTACTATTTTGTTTGTGCATAAGCATAATTGTTTTTGATTCTAGAATCTGTATTCATGTTTTATTCATTTTTTTCAATTATTGATTTATTTTTTACATAGCATTCCTCATGTACAAGGCATTGACTTTAGCTAGAGAAATGACAGGGAACAATGTTGTTTAATGCCCTGCTTAGACAACTCTCCAGTTGCCAGCACTATTCAATCTGGTCTATTTAACAATATGAAGAGAAAATCAAGGATCACCAGTCATTTAAAGTTTAAAAATAAAACACAGCATGAAACATGGGAACCAAACATTTGAAACAGAAGACTTATGCACAGGTAGCACAGTCAATGGAGAAGAGAGTAAACAAGTAAGGTGATATAATAAATAAATTTGAAGTTTTTTGGGTAATAAAACATACATTAAAAAATGTAAGACACCTTTCACTTGTGACACTATAGGAAATCAGATAACCTAAAAATGTTTCTACAACAAAATCACATGGGATTCCCCATAAAATATTGAAAACATGCTAGTAACATGGTTGAGCTGGCAGGAAAGTAAGGGAAATCCATAAGTTCCCAAAGGGAAGAAGACTAAAAAATCAGAGTGGTTAAGCATGTGGTGAAACTTTGTTGGTGGAAATGGCAGTATGTGTGAGTGTTGGGGAAGGTTGCTAATCTCTTTAAACAAAGAAACTTTTTCTCTTTAACTCCTCATTTTGATATAAATTTCAAACTTCCTCCTGAAGAGATATATTTTGAATGAAGAAATTGTATTGATTATTCACTTTGAAACTACTTTGAGTAGCCAAAGCATTAAATGTCTGGATGTCTGATTAACACAGTGCATCGGTTTATCTCAGAATTGCTAAAAGCAATTCATAATATATTAGAATTTTGTAACATATATGCCATTGTTAACCAACATTACCGGTTTTAGTTTGCACACCTACAGAGCCATTCTATCATCTCTGGGGTACAATAAGAGTGAAATGCAATCACTAGTGTAATATTAAGAAAGAAGCGTGCTCTCTGTTTAATTATTAACTTAGGAAAAATGATTGAAAACAAAAGATAAGAAATCCCTGCTCAAATTTTATACTTGATTTTGTTATCATCAATAGTTCTATTAGTTTAAGGTCATTTATCAGCTTATAAACATCTCTAGAGACCTATGCTGTGGAATAATGTTCCTGCAATTGTTATGTATGATTACTTGCTTTGTACACAGAATTCAAGTTGAGAAAAACTCCTTTAAAAAATGTTTCTTATAAACATACATATAAGACTAACAGAAACTACTATTTTCTTACCTTTAGTCATCTGTATATAATACACACTTACCATTTTCCTCTATTGTTTGTTAATACTTGAAATTGTTTTAAATTCTTAATTATTTACTTGTTACCCACAAATTAAGTTATATACAGTAGTCTAAGTACCATTTTATATTTATAATTTATATTTGACTCCTGCTAGGTAATTAGTCTAAAAATAATTGCAAATGGATCTCCAGCTTGGGTTTGAAGGCTCATGCTTGCAATTCCAGCAGTTTGAAAGGCTGAGGCAGGCAGATAGCTTGAAGCCAGTCCACCAGCCTGGACAATATGGTGAAATCTCATTTCTACTAAAAATACAAAAAAAAAAAAAAAAAATTAGCCAGATGTGGTGGGGTGTGTCTGTAGTCCCAACTACTCAGGAAGCTGGAGACATGAGAATTGCTTGAAGATGGGAGATGAAGGTTGCAGTGGCTGAGATTGTACACTGCATGCCAGCTTGGGCGACATAGTGAGACTCCATCTCACAAAAACAGTAAACAGAAAGAAAATGAGTTTTCACTAACATTATTTTCCTTAAAAGAAATCCAAAACAATAAAGTAGAACTTTCGAATTATGGTTCTAAGAGCACTGCTTCTAAGATTGGTGTGTTGCAGCTGGGTCTATGCTGTTAGAAAGGTATAGTTAATTACTCAAATGGTTGACAAAACTGAGTTTAGGTTAAATTAGGTAAGCTACGTTAATAAACGTATGCATTAGAAAAAAGTCAAAGATATTTATTCACTTTATTAACCTAGAAACACACTATTTGAATTTCAACTTGATGCTAATATTACAGTTAGGCATTCAAATTCTAAGAAATATGTATCTTCAGTTTTCTGGTACTTAATTATGTCTGAAGTGCCTACATCACCTGTATTTTGGCTGTATGGTGTAGGAGAACTGAAGATATAGTTCAATGAAACAAAATATTCTCATTTAAATGAAACATTTGTAATGCTATATCAGAAGACATTTATGTCATGGGTATGGATATTAAGTATAAAAGCAATTTTCCAAAAGCTGCTTTCATTAGTTTCCTATGGCTGTTGTAACAAATTATCACAAACTTAGTAGCTTAAAACAAGTGAAATTTATTCTGTCTGTTCTGGAGACCAAAAATCCAAAATCAGTATTGCCTGGAAGAAACAGAGCCAGCAGGATCGTATTCCCCCTGCGGGGAAGCCGTATCCATCACTTGCCTCTTCTAGGTTCTGGTGGCTGCTGGCATTCATTAGCTTATAGCCACATCGCTCTTTCAGCCTCTGTTATCAGACTGCCTTCTCTTCTATCTGCCATATCTTCTTCTGCCTCCTTCTTATAAAGATACATGGAATCACATTTAGGGTCTATTGGAAAAATTCAGGATGATCTCTCTGTGTCAAGTTACTTAATTACATCTGCAAAACCTTTGTTTGTCATTTAAGGTAACAATCACAGGTTTCAGAGTTTAGGGTGTGGGTTTTTCTTGGGGACCATTATTTAGTCTACCATACCCCTTCTTAGCAATCTTAAGATTTTCAAAGCTTCAAATCAAAATCACAGTGAAGTAACATCTTACCCTAATTAGAATGGCTATGATCAAAAAGATGAAAAATAACAAATGCGGGTATGAGGGTACTGAAAAAAAAGGGAACTCTTCTATACTGTTGAGGGTACTATAAATTACTGTAAGTATTATGGAAAAAAGTATACAAATTTCTACAAAAAACTGGAAATAGAACTACCACATGTTGCAGCAATCTCACTACTAAGTATTTATCAAAATGAAAGTAAATCAATATATTGAAGAGATATCTGCACCTCCAGAAGTTTATTGCAGCACTATTCACAAGAGCTAAGATATGTAATCAACCTAATTGTCCATCCACAGACAAATGGATCAAAAAAAATGTGTCATGTATATACAATGAAATACCATGCAGCCATAAAATGGAATGAAATACTGTCAACATAGATAAGGCTGGAGGACATTATACTAAATGAAATAAGTCAGATACAGAAAGATAAATACCACATGTTCTCACTCACATATGGGATCAAATTGAGCCAATGGAAGTAGAGAGTAGAATTGTGATTAGCAGAGGCTGGGAAGGGTAGCTGGGAGAGGAGAACAGGAAAAGATTGGTTAATGGATACAAAGTTACAGCTATATGATACAAATAAGTTTTATTTTTCTATAGTACTGTATGGTAAATATGGTTAACAGTAGTTTAGTGTGCATATTCAAAAAGCTAGAAAAGAAAATTTTTGAATGTTCACAACACAAAAGATAAATGTTTGAGGTGATGACATGGTAATACTCCGATTTAATCACTAAATGTTGTATACATACACTGAAATATCACTCTATCTCATAAATACGTACAATTATTACATGACAACTAACAATAAAAAAATCAAAACTCCTAATACCTTAGAAATAATGGTGACTTAAAAATTTATTAATTTTAAAATTCTGACCAGGCATGATGACTCACTCCTGTAATCTTAGCACTTTGGGAGGCCAAGATGGGTGGATGTCTTGACCCCAGGAATTTGAGACCAGCCTGGGCAACCTGAGGAAACACTATCTCTGCTAAAAATTAAAAAATGAACCGGGGCACATGCTTGTAGTCCCAGCTAGTCAGTAGGCTAAGGTGGGAGAATTACCTGAGCCTGGGTGGTCAAGGCTGAGGTGAGCCATGATTTTGCCACTGCACTCCAGAGTGGGCGACAGAGTGAAACCCCATCTAAGAAAAAAATTAGTGAATTGTGAGTCATAATGTGATTTCTGAGGATATAGAACTGTGTTCGGGAATACTTTCTAGGTATTCCCTAAACAGAGCTCAAGATTTAGAGCATAACTTCAGGCATCTCTGTTTTTGAGAATAAACTCAAACAGTAAACTTCAACTAAAACAGAAAGCTAAGATACATCCCTCTCTCACTGTCCTCCCCTGCCTCCTCTAATTCGTCATTTGTCCTTGAACTTGGGCTCCAAATTGCTTTCAAATGTTCCCATATTCCTCCATTTCTTCTGTTGTCACTGTAGCCATACCATTTTTAACCCTTGTTAAAGTGTTGCAGTAACTTCTTTATTGGTCTTAATTTACTATACATTTCTTTCAAATCCATTCTCAACCTTGCAAGTTTCAAAGCATTTTCAAAGCACAGATATAGTATTTGCATTAAGAAGAAATTTTTTTCTTTGGGAGGCCGAAGCGGGTGGATCACGAGGTGAAGAGATCGAGACCATCCTGGTCAACTTGGTGAAACCCGTCTCTACTATAAATATAATCAATCAATCAATCAATCAATCAATCAGCTGGGCATGGTGGCGCATGCCTGTAATCCCAGCTACTCAGGAGGCTGAGGCAGGAGAATTGCCTGAACCCAGGAGGCGGAGGTTGCGGTGAGCCGAGATCGCGCCATTGCACTCCAGCCTGGGTAACGAGCGAAACTCCGTCTCAAAAAAACAAATTTTTTTTTTTATTTTAGGATGAAGATTAAATTTCTTAAATGGGCAAAAACTTTTAGTGCCAGACTTACTTCCTCAAGTTTGGCTACTAGCATTTTCCTCATAATTTTCTGCAATTCAGTCCACTGTTCTGTAAGGGGATGGTGGTAGTGGTGGTCAGGGATCTGCTTCTACTCACAGCACCAGTGACCACGTGACTGACCAATCTAGTCATACTGAAAGGTCTAGGGCAGGCAAGCACCCAGGGCACCAGAATGAGCCCGGCTAAAACTCTTTTTATTTGAACAGAGTGGAGTTATCTCACACTCTAATTTTCTTAAAAATCATCATGATGGAAGTTTGTGAAATGAGCTAAGGAAATATAGAAACATTCACAGAAGGAAACAGAAGTTCTGGAAAATAGAAGGAGAGAGAAACTCCAGAGTCAGGAGAATAAGGTGGTGAGCCCATGTTCCTGACTTTGTGCTGCCAAAACATAAAGCTTTACTATTTTAGTTCTTTGATTCTATGAGATCTTGCTGACCTTAAAATAAACTTTCTCTCTAGTGTCACCCTTTTTGTTCATTTATTCTGAAACTTGAATGGGTTTTTGTTTATTGAAATGAAAAGAGCAGTGGATAGGCCAAAAATTAAAGTTAGAAAAGACAGGAGATCTGTGGTCAAGTACATGGATTTATTGAGAACATACTTTTTATAGCATAAATAGAGCCCAATTATGCATGTCCCAGTAATGTTAAAACAAGAAACATTAAGATAAAGAAGTTAGAGATCATCCTATAGGCAAAGAAATTGTGGAACTGATTTGTACATGTTTAAACTGACTATTTTTGGTAGATAGATGCTTCTTACTTCCTCAGAAAACATTGGAAACATTCAGCAAATATGAACTTTTTTTTTTTTTTTAACCACATTGCTGATAATGATAATTACATCTCTTTTGAATTTAATTTAATTGATTAGTGCAGGGTATTAATGAGGTCATTGTTATAGATCTTATAGTTAGCTCTGTTCCGTTTAAGTGACCACAGATTGACTTCCCACCTCAATAAGCCACCACTGCTGTGTATCATTAACTGCAATAGCGACTAAATTAAAATGTGAGATTATATCTCTAAAATGATGACTACTTTGGAAAAATAATTCAAACCTTGTGCTTTACTTATTATGGGTCACTAGTTTCATCTTTGTGTGTGAAAACTAGGATACTTTATATCTTAATAATGAGACAGAGAAAAACAACCCTTTCTTTCTTTTCCTTTCTCTGTGAATATTCATATAAAAGACTTTTTAAAAAGTATCTTGGAACATAAATTAAGCCTTGCTTAAAATTATGAAGACTAATTTCTATCCTTCAACAATTACATCAACCATTTTAATTGTTTTGATTATCTGCTATCACTTTCCATATAATTGCACCAAGAAGAAACACCAATTAACAATTAAAGTTGCTCATGCAATTAGAATAATTACCTTAATGTTATAAACTTATAGCAGTCCTACTGGAAATTATTAATGACAGCAGTCAAATATTATATGAATTATTTAGGTTTTTACTTCCACTGTCTTAAACTTATGTACTGAAGTAAAGAAAAATGACAGAAATTATGGCTCATAGACACCGTTAGAATTTAGTAAACAAAGAGTTGCTGGTTACGTGGAAGAAATTGAAAGTCCTTATCATTTTCAAAAATAAAAATGTAATTAATGACTAATCTCAGGAAAATTTCTGAATTTCTCATAAAATTGCTGTAGTTGATTCATCAGTGAATCAGCTTTATCTCCAGCTTTGCCTGAAGTTGGTCTCAGAGGATTTCAGATCATAATTTTGAATATATGATGCATACATAAAATTCTTGGGTATTCACCTGCAGCTAATTAAGTGAATTAATTTTCCTTTGCTAATTCCTGAGTTTAAAAAGAAACCAAAACTCTGATACTGTGTTAGCCTACACTTCTTTAAATGGGAAGGGGGAGGGTTAGATCAGCATAGGTATCACACTAAATCCCTATGCTTATGTAATCATATTCTCATATCAAGATATAAAAATTTGATTGTATGTTTCAGATCCAGCATTTATTCAACATGATATTATCATATTTGAATGATAGGATTTAGGGAATATCAAAATTCACACAATTCTTCCCAATTACATCTTGTGTAAGTTAATGCACCTTTAATTCTGAGATTTGTTTTATAAATGGACTTTGCACCTACCAGAATATTTCCTTTTCTTTAAACCCAAGTTTTTTTTTAAAAAAAAGTATATGTATGTGTATATGTATTTATTTATATACATAATGGATTTGTGTTTGCTTGACTGTAATGTAAGAGAATCATACTATATATCCTATAGTATATATACTTTACATTCTTTTTTATAATATATTATGGAAATGTGTATAATTAATATATAAAGATGATTAAATAATCTGATTTATATCTGTATATAAAATGATCAAATAAAGATGAATTCATTTACATAAATTGGCTTATATTACACATGCTATATGATTTTTCTTTAGGGCTGGTACAAGATAGCCAGACTTAGCAAAAATCAATTAAAAATAAATGCAGGATGCCTAGTTAATTATAAATTTCAAACCAAGAAAAAACACATTTTTATTATGTGTGTGTCCCAAATATTACATGGGGCAGATTATAAAATATTATTTCTTGTTTATTTGAAATTCCAATTTACCTGGATATCATATGTCATGTGGGCAGGACTTTTGTCTTTTTTCACTTTTTCCCTTTTGTTTTGCTTTGACTTCCTTGTCCTACCGACTTTTAGGCACCCAGCTGTCTTTAAAATAACCTATATTAAAAAACCATAAGCAAATCCATTGAAACTCTTATTTATGGATAAATAAAAGCACATAGTCATAATATGTATTATTAATAATAGATTATTATTGAGTGATTACTATAAGTAAGGTACTCAAGTGTGTTATATATATATTTAAAGCAATTCTCAGAATAACAATATGATATAAATATTACTATTGTTTCCCCTGTGCATATTTGAAAAGTGAGTCTATAAACATTAAGCAACATGCTTAAAATGATAAAATTAGTAAGTTATATATTAGAATTGGGATTTAGACCTTAGGACACTGACTCAACCTGAATTCTAACTACTATTTTTTATGTGTATTTATATACGTGTGTTTTACAAATGTTAAAACTCTTTCATCTAGTAAATGCTAAGAAATGGAAAATGTTAGCTACTCATACTCAAAAAGTTCAGATGATTTACTTGTTAGTAAACCAACTGTAGCAGTACTGTGGAAATAGAATTGTAAATTATAGTAAATTATCTTGGCATTATAATAAGGTTATTTCAAAGCTTTGCGTAGCATAAATTGTGACTTCACAAAAATGTTTATTTAAACCTTAATTATTTTCCTTATGTATTTTCTCTCTTAATCTTTTGTCTCTTTTACCTACGTATAAAGAGATATTGTGTGTGTGCATGCTTCTATGTTATCAACATATAAACATATTTGTAGAAAATATATTAAGATTTTTACTTAGCATATATGCCCACTATGAAGACATTTTTAATTTAGTATGTCTTTGTACATTTTCTAAAATAAATATTTTGCATTTAATACTGCAAGTCAGTTTGAAACATTTTAACTGTGAGTCTCTAAGGCTTTACTGCTGCTACATTTCAAACTCAGGGAACCATTCTTGAAATCAGAGAACATCTTACAGTTCTTTGCTATTTGAACTAAAATGGTTTTATTTTCAAAACACTTAGAAAGTTGAGTCATAAATTTAATAATATTGAGACAGAAAAAGATGTTATTAGTTACCCCTACAAAATTCTGAGGTAAGAGATTAAACAACTTCAGTCACCCAGTATTTAACATTATGAAATCCCTGTTTCTTATTCTACTATAGTTTGTGATGGAATTTCATATTATTAAAAGGATGGATGTGAGTACCATGTATTCTGTCTGCAGGAAAAGACAATGCCAATACTTCATAGATAAGGTAGATCAAAGCTGTACAAAGCTTTCTTTGACAAATATAGATTGTTTGATTATTAGAAATATATATATATATATATATATATATATTTTTTTTTTTTTTTTCCTGTTGTTCAGTCTGGAGTGCAGTGGTGTGATCTCAGCTCACTCTCACTGCAATCTCCACCTCGGTTCAAGTGATTATTCTGCCTCAGCCTCCTTAGTAGCTGGGATTACAGGCATGTATCACCATGTCCAGCTAATGTTTGTCTTTTTAGTAGAAACAGGGTTTTGCCATGTTGCTAGGCTGGTCTCCAACCCTGACCTCAGATGATCCACCCGGCTTGAT
This sequence comes from Saguinus oedipus, assembly GCA_031835075.1. NCBI lineage: Eukaryota > Metazoa > Chordata > Mammalia > Primates > Cebidae > Saguinus > Saguinus oedipus. The sequence goes on from CM063170.1 coordinate 148,142,515, forward strand.
CTCTTAAAATAATACATATTTTTGTACATGTTTAATTCGCTAGTAACTCTACTGACCAAGATCCTTAAATCATAATGGTGAGTGTGGGTAACAAAGAATGATCATTATAATGATACCCTTTAGATGGCATTATTATTAGCAAGATACTACCACTTATAATAGACAATAATAGTAATGGTAATAATAATTATGCTAACTTATATTGAAGAATTTCTATGGGCCAAGGCTGTTTTAAGGACAATAGTTATACTGCATTATTTAATAATCACAAAACTATATTGGAATGAGTACAACTTTGTCTCTTTTCAGGTGAATAAACTCAGGCATAGTGGGATTAATGATGTGCGATGTTAAATAGATAGTAAATGCTCTGTAGCTAGGCCTCTTGAAAGATACTTGTTAAACTTCCTGATGAGGCCGGGCACGGTGGCTCACGCCTATAATCCCAGCACTTTGGGAGGCCGAGGCAGGTGGATCACGAGGTCAAGATATCGAGACCATCCTGGTCAACAAGGAGAAAACCCGTCTCTACTAAAAATACAAAAATTAGCTGGGCATGGTGGTGCGCACCTGTAGTCCCAGCTACTCGGGAGGTTGAGGTAGGAGAATTGCTTGAACCCAGAAGGCGGAGGTTGTGGTGAGCCGAGATCATGCCATTGCACTCCAGTCTGGATAACAAGAGTGAAACTCCGTCTCAAAAATAAATAAATAAATAAATAAATAAATAAATAAATAAATAAAAAAGTTCCTGATGATATTGATGGTGTATATGAGTGCAAATTCTAGGAAAATTGTTAACATAAGAAAAATGTTGCATAAATTATATTTTGTATTTAAAAGTATTTTAAAGTAATATATGTTTGTTATTAATTCAGTCCATTGAGAGGAAAAAAGTTGTCACTCCTTACCTTGACTCTAATAGTCCAATTCTACACTGCAGATCCAATGATTTAAAAAATAAATAAAAAACTAACTTTGCCTTATATCTGATACAATTTTTTTATATTTTTGATATTTTTGGTATAATTTTTTGATAAACTAGTTTTCTGTGGTCACACTCTTAGTTTGATTTTTTGGTGGCCTTCTTCTCTGGCTGGTTTCCCTACCAGTAGCAGAATGTCTGTATCAGTCTCAGATTTTACATCTCTACATAACATTGTCCAGAGCTGACTTGTTTTTCACATTTTATTATTTCCAACCACTGTACAGAACTCTTGAAATGCTCTCTGATTCACTGATATAGTTCCTAAGGCCTCCTCAGAAACAGCCGCTATACTCTATAGGTGGATAACACCTACTGGGTTGGCTACCCAGCACTGTGAGGCAGCAAAATCCCGATAGCAAGGGAGTTGCTATCTGTAATACTTGGAACTGAGAAATAAGTTTATCCCATGCAAAATTCCTTGCTTCTTCTAAATGGAGAATATTTTGTATGAAATCACGTGTGCCCTACCCCAAGCTTTTCCAACCCTGTGGCCTATGGGCTCCTTGCAGCCCAGGACGATTTGAATGTGGTTCAACATAAATTCATAATTTTATAATTATTTTGTTTATAGTGTCAGCAGTTATTTATTGTCCTATATACACACTAGCTGTTGTGAAACTGAATTAATTTTTTTTCAGCATCTTTTTTTTTGATTACCAACTTTTAAGTTTAGGGGTACATGTGCTAGATGTGTATGTTTGTTATATAGGTAAACATGTGCCATGGTGGTTTGCTGCACATATCATCCCATCACCAAGGTATTAAGCCCAGCATCCATTAGCTATTCTTCCTGATGCTCTCCCTTCTCCCAACCCCATCCTCAGATAGGCCCCACTGTGTATTGTTCCCCACAATGTGTCCATGTGTTCTCATCATTCTGCTCCCACCTCATAAATAAGAACATGCAGTATTTTGTTTTCTGTTCCTGCGTTAATTTGCTGAGGAAGCCATTATCCAAATTCACAAACTTTCTTAAAATATTATGAGCTTTTCTGTGGTTTTATTTAACTCATGAGCTAGTGTTAATGTATTTTATGTGTGGCCAAAGATAATGTTTCTTCTTCCATTGTGGCCCAGGGAAGCCAAAAGATTGAACATCCCTGCTCTACTCTTTAGATACATCTACTTCCTTCTCACACTGAGAGGAGATGATGAAGTGATTTTCTTTTTGCTTATGTAGGAGACAATTGCAGACATTTGTAGGTTATTTTATTTATCCATGAAATTTTTTATACTCAAAGGGTATGACTAAATCTCCATTTTAGGAATGTGATATTCAAGGAAACAACTTTATAATAATAAAACTATGTCTGTATATTTCAGAAAAGTTTTTGTTCTAATTGTTATTCTCTTGTTACAGAACACATTTTTATACTTAGAAACTCCATTTATCTTTCTCTTCTGTCTCTATCTCTCTAACATATTAATATAAGCTAATAATCTTCAAATGACTATTTATTTTTTTTTCATTTCATTGGTTTGACCTTTTAAAAAGCTTGTGGTTACCATGTACTTTTCAAAATACTGTCAACCTCCTAGCTCTTCAATTTATTATAGTCTTATGTAATAATATGACAACTCTGCAATTCCATAGTTACCTATGGCATTGTACATTCTTAATTAAATAGATATGTAGTTTATGTTTTCATGTCGATGTGTATATTTTCATATGCACTTAGATATGAAACAAATAAATACTTTTACAGCTTAATAATAAGGATACATTCTGAGAAATGTGTTGCTGGGTGATTTTGCCCTTGTGTGGACATGATAGAGCTCACTTAGACAAGCATAGATGGTAGAGCCTGCTATACCCCTAGGCTATGGGGTATATAGCCTATTGCTCCTAGACTATTAACCTGTACAATATGTTACTATACTGAATATTGTAGGCAATTGTAATGGTAAGCATTGTATATCTAAACATATCAGAAAAGGTATACTAAAAGGACAGTATTATGATATTACGGGATCTCTGTTGTGTATGTGGTCCATCTATGACCAAATCACCATTTTGTGGCACATGGCTGTACATAGGCATGCCAATTCATTAAACTTTATATGTACATAATTATTTAATGTTTAAGAGTTTTCTCCTTTAAATATTTGATTATTCTAATAAATGGATGTTTTCTTATGCAAGTAGTTTTACATTTAAAAATGAAAGAATCATCACAAGTAAAAGTTTGAGATTTACAAACAAGAATTTCAACAATTACTCTACCAAATTGTCTAGTTAAACACTGATTTATGAGAACGATATTCCTCAGATGAATAAAGGGAAGAGAAGAACTCAACTAATACAAACCATAAAACTCTGTGTGGAATCTATTAGGGCTTGAAGCCTCTTTGGTACTTGAAAAATGGAGCAGATGTTTCACTGAACAGGAGACAATAAAGAGAATGCAAAAGCACAGCTGCATCTATATCACTTTTTCTGACCTGGTATTTTTGAGAAAATTAAGTCAATTTTTATTTTCCATTTGCTTTAATTATGTTCTCTGTAATTAGTCATAGATGCTAATACTTCTAAAATATATGAGTAACATGAACAAACAATAATATAAATATTTAAGCAAGAAAAACATCAATAAACACATCAGGATACATCTGGTTTTATCATTAGATGGAAAAACCTTTTAGATATTAGAGATTTTTGTAAACTGGAATTGCAAATGAGAAATTTGGGGTCTGTATTACAATGCACACTAATTTTTTATGCTTACATTTCTTTTGCCTTGGTGAGCTGATCTATGTAAATTTCCCTGGGTTGCAGACATTTTACTATACCTATGGGTGAGAATCAAGGTCAAATTTGGACTATTCCAGGATATTACCAAGATGTAAGAAACATCATTAAGCCATTTTGAAAATGTGAAACATATTATGGGATGGAAAAAATATTTTTTATTGTGTCAGTGAGAGACAAACCCAGGCTGATCTTCATCAGATACATCTACATTTGTTTTACCTTAATTATCTCATAACTACCAAATGTTTTACCTAGAGTCCTTTTCCTATATTTTCAATTATTTTTTTGGAGTTGACAGCATTATCTGTCTTGTCTGTATGATTACATGTTTCTGTGTGCATATCTATGTAGCTTGCTCTCAAGTGTTTCTGTAAATTGAATAAAACGTTTTCCTTCTTTTTGTCCATTACATAGTCTCATATCATTCCAGATAGGAGCAGGCCTAATTCAAAAATTACTTTTAATCTTTTTCTGCCTGAATTTTTCTCAGAGAAGTAGAACATTCCAGCACTGTCGCTTATGTAAATGAATCATAATAGAAAAGAAACCTATGTCCTATAGTTTAATCTCAGTATTTTCACTCAGGACAGCAAAGAGTAGAACAAAAATACATCATGGTCACTGACCCCAGGAAACAAGATATCTGAAGCAAAATTTTTTGATTATGGAATTCAGGAGAAGACATGGAAGGGTAAAGGAGTCATCTGGACATTCCACTTCTGTCATGCTAGCCTAGGAAATGGACTAGCACATTCCACAAAGAGAAGAGATTATAAAACTGTAGAGGATTGAGGACTGAGCCAATATCCTTGTAGAGATTATGGGCCTCAGAAATGTCAGATCTTTTTTTAGCAGATTCACAGAGCTTTACGACCATACATACTGGGAAACTGCCCTTGTACTTGCTTTCAGGCCAGAAAATCTTCTAAGCATATATAACCAAATTTTTATCTTTTGAACGTCCTCGGGTCATGCCTAAAGCAGTGATGACAATAGCTAACACCCTTTTCTTTCAAGGTTTATGATAACCTATGAGTATTCTCATTTTATAGATGAGAAAACATAAGTCTTGAGTAATTAAGTTACTTGCCAAAGATCATACAAACCTTTAAATGATGGACTTGTAAATTCTAAACTTTTAGAATGGTGGAGAACTGGAAGCCAAGTTGTTTAATGCTAGTTAGTCAACTCTCTGTTTGGAATTCTATGTATATCTCCGAAATTACATTTCAGTACAGTGAGTGGAGACTTTCATTACCTCAAAATAACCATCTTCCATTTACTGTGGATTTTTAGTTAAGTGTGTCAAGTGCCTTAAATATTATTTTGCTCTGCCTCTGCTGAAAATGAGAAAGAAAAAAAGAAAAGGAAGGAAAAAAGGAAAGAAGGAAGGAAGGAAGGTAGGCAGATGGACAGAAGGCAGACAGGCAGGCAGGAAGGGAGGGAGGGAAGGAAGGGAGCTAGGGAGAAAAGGAAGGAAGGAAGGAAGGAAGAAAATAGGGAAAATTAAATGACACCACAGCAGTTATGGACCTAAACCAAAATGTCTGAGGAAGATATTCTGTGAACAGTTGCAGGAATTTTACAGGGGGCTGTACTTTCTTTCTTTTACATGTATTAATAAATTGTCCTTAAAACTTGACCTTAAAGGAATATCTTTTAAACTGATAAATTTTGAATCCTGCTACAAACTGGTGTGAAATAAATGGACTGTCAGTCTTACAATCTCTATTTCACTTGTAGGAGATGGGCTGGCATTGTACAATAAAACGGGAGAGAGCAAACCGAGGTAATTTCACTGTATCAATAAGGGAAATGTGATTTGTGTGAGCCTCAGAAAAAGAGTAAACCATATTTGAAAATTGCTTAAATCATTTAAACTTTTTATTGTTATCAACTTTAAAGCAAGTCCTGCATTAGAAAAACCATAGCTATAACTGAATTGCTTCTAAATGTCTTTCGGTGATTCCTTTTCTAGGTGAGGCATTAGAATAATTTTATTAGAATTAAAGTTTGTTTTATTTTGTACTTTGTTTTATTTTGTCTGTTACTTGAGATAACTGATGAACAGATTGTGTAAAATAAAATAATATTTGCTACTGAAATGTTGAAATGCTCAGGAATTTGCTAGGCTTTTTATAGGTACAACTTTCATATCTATTTTTAAAGTTTATAAAATATGTCTTAAAAAGATTTGAAGTCCAGGATTTTTCTATTAGACAATAAGAAAATTTATCAGGTCAAAGGTTTTAAGTAGATAATAAGAAATGTTTTGAGAAATTTTTATAAAATAGATTCCCAAATTATATCAAATCTCGTAAGTGGAACAAAGTTTAAAATATGAAAAAAAAATAAAATAATTTTTGTTTTAAAATTTAAAAATAATCTCACAATGTTGAAGAGCACTAAATAATTGGGGTTTTACTTACATTTTTTTTTTCATTTAGATTCATAATTGTACGTCACTGTGTTAGGCTGGATGCTGAGAATTCAGAATCTCTTTTATTAAAAATGCAGTTGCCTTAAAAAAAGATGAAATCAGGCCGGGCGCGGTGGCTCAAGCCTGTAATCCCAGCACTTTGGGAGGCCGAGGCGGGTGGATCACGAGGTCAAGAGATCGAGACCATCCTGGTCAACATGGTGAAACCCCGTCTCTACTAAAGATTAAAAAAATTAGCTGGGCATGGTGGCTCGTGCCTGTAATCCCAGCCACTCGGGAGGCTGAGGCAGGAGAATTGCCTGAACCCAGGAGGCGGAGGTTGCAGTGAGCCGAGATCGCGCCACTGCACTCCAGCCTGGGTAACAAGAGCGAAACTCCGTCTCAAAAAAAAAAAAAAAAAAAAAAGATGAAATCATCTAAACTCTAGTAAATTTCATACTTGGTATAGAATCTACTATTTCTTAAAAGTCATAAATGTTAAGATAGCTACTATTTCAGGGTAAGACACAGAGAAACTGATGCACCCTCTTCAGACTGCATTTGAGCTTTGCATACTCTCCTGTATCTCCAGGGTTTGAACGTGAGGCAAGTAGTTGACTTTCCTTCAATTTTGTCACCACTGGCTTCAGCTGAATCATTGGCTTCATGAGTCACCTTGCTATTTCAAATAGCTTGCTCCTATTTTAGACCACTTTGTCCTAGATGTGAAACATGGTCTATTCTATTTGATTTACATATCAACAACAAAATAAACAAGGAAATAAAATGTAAAACAAAACCAACTTACACATTTTGAGTATCTGTTATCTGAAATGCTTGGACCAGAAGTATTTCAGATTTTTGATTTGTTTGTATTTTGGAATATTTGCATATACATAATGACATATTGGAGACAGTACTCAAGTCTAATCATAAAATTCATTTGTTTTATATTTACCTTATACTCACAGCCTGAAGGTAATTTTATACAACAATTAAAATAACTTTGTTATGAAACGAAGCTTGTGTATAACAAACCCACCATCAGAAAGTCAAGCTGTCACTATCTCAGCCACTCATGTAGACAGTCTGTGATTGTTTGGCATCACCAGCGTTCCTGACTGAATTTATATGCTCCTGATAAGCAATCATTTATTTTGCTTATTCACACATAAATACTTAACAGTAAAAAATACAACTTGTTGTTAATACAGTGGAAAAATAATGTATCCATCGGAACTAAGCAGCACAGTCACCTTTCAATCCTACCCTCTTTTGAGTGACATTACATGAGTACAACAACATCTTGTACTCCTGCTTTTCTTCTTTCACCAGGAGGCATCCCAGTACCTAATTTGTAGAGCAAAATGGCACTCAAAATGTTTTGGATTGGGAACATTTCGGATTTTAAACTTTCAAATTAGAGATGTTCAATCTCTATAATCAATTTTATTATGGGTCTGAAAAAATCAATATGGTTGTTTCCACAAGAGCACCAAAAAATACAATTAATTAAATCTTAAAAATGTAGTTCTTGAAAGCTCATTGGCCACTGTTCTCCACAGGTTCTTGGAAACCAACATGATGCTTGCTGCTTTCATCCACAGTTTCCCATCCTTGCTTTCTTTTGTACTTTTCTCTACCACCAAATATATATAAATTTAAAACTACCTGTTACCTTTCTGTCTGTTTCCAACATCTTTTAGAGCCTCATCTCTACTTTAAATGATTTTCTCAATATATTCTGGAAAAAATATCCTTCCCAAATTGAACTATGTGCTAGCTAATTTAATAATTTTTCAATAAGCTACTCTTTTTCTCCAGTAAAATTTTTGTGAACCCCACAAAAGTCATTTCTAAATTTGCTTCCCAACTATGATGAGATTATGACAAAATACATTCATTATGTAGTTAAAACTTTCATGTATTCTCCCCAATAGTTTCCCTGAAGTGGTTGATGCTGTATGTCAAATAAACACGAACAATGAAGATGGTATATTTTCTACGTGGCACAGAAGGTAAATGTTTTCTACCTTTCAGAGAGTGGGTATGATCTGTTTTGTTCTGTTATCTCTTTTTCCTAAGTGTGTACTTTTCAAGTCTATGAAGTCTTCTTGAGGTGGAATTCCTAGCACAAGCGACCCTGAATATGGAGTAAGTTCTGAGGTAAAAGGATGCTGAGGACTGCTCTGTTCTAGGACATTCATCTCTGCATTTTCAACTCTTACTCTTAAACATCCTCTACCTTTCAGCTGGCGGTACATTCTGTTGAGGTATATAGATACATGGAATTATATGCATCCTCCCACTTAGGATATTACTCCTCATGCTAAATCTTCCCGAGAACACTCTTCGCTCAGGCTGGGTTCACTGTGCCAGGCAAAATTTCTATGCATCAGAGAGGGTCACTGGTAGACACAGGGCAATTGGAGGATAAACAGTTGTTATTGCCACAGTATCTTCAGGGAAAGATGGAAATAAAGTTGAATTCTTGGCTGTGTATGTGGGTCTGGTTTTAGACGCAAGTATCAGGAAATTAGATTATTACCTTGACTTCTACACTTTAACCTAGGCCCTCAGACAATGGTTTCTGCTTTCTTTGAAGTGGAAGTTTTTGAAACTTTTCAATTCTGTTCTTCAGCATTTCTAGACAAACTTTAATATCTGCTTAATCAGGACCAAAGTTTTAAAACAGTGAGTTTTATTGGATCTAAGAGGCCACCTATTGTATGTGTACCATTATTATACGTAGCACAAATAGTGGGGAAAAAAGAGGTCTATCAATTTAACTATAACCGAATATTTTTGTATCACTTGTAGCTTTTATTTTATTCTTATTGAAAGACCTCTTTTCTTACATGTTATTCTTGTTGAAACCTAAAAAATGAAATGTAAGTGAAAAAATTAAATGTTTCTAAAACTAAAACTTTTTATTCAGAATTCACATTTTTGAACAAGAATTATCAATGTCTTTTTTTTTTTTTCTCTCACATATACTCATTCTCTGTGGCTACATGAGCATTGCTGATCCAGCATTTCTTAAAAGATTTCTGCACTGTTTTCTACAGGATTATTGTCTAAGCAGCTGACACCTATTCTACAGTATCAAATATTTGATTCACATAAGTATGCCTTGACAACTCCATCATATCTGCTCTTGAATGGCAACAGTTATAAGTTATTCAAATTCAGACACATTGAAATCTGAAAAAAAGGCACCCATAAAATATATAGATGCGTTTTAGCTAGAAATTTCGGGTTATCTTGTCAGTATAACTAAATGATAGGAACTTCTGTTTGTTTCTGTCTAGGCTTCAGCTCCACAAGCACTACTGATCCACCATTAGTACGTTTCCAGTGGTCAGTGGGAAAATTCCACATGTCCAAGAGTCCTCGGTGGAAAAAGGTTCATTTTTTCTAGAAGAGCTTTCTTTCCTGCCACCATAACAAAAAGATGGGCATTTGTGTTTCTTCCAGTTGCAGATTCTGCATTAACAAGAACTTCTTTCCCAAGACTGGGAAAAGTTTTAGAAAACAATGCTATATTCCTAGCACAAGGGATCACGAATCTGGAATAAGTTCTGATGTACATGGACGATGGGGGATTGTTTCATTCCAGGACATTCATCTCTGCATTTTCACCTCATGATCATATATTTATACATTCTCTATCTTCCAGTTGGTGGTGCATTCTGTTGAGGTATATAGACACATGGAATGGTATCCCATCCTTTCCGATAGGGTATTATTCCTTACGCTGAATCTTAACTCTAGGGCACTCTTCTCTAGGGCTGTGTTCACTGTGCCAGGCAAAATTTCTACGCATCAGAAGGAGTCACTGGTAGACAAGAGGTCACTGGAGAAGAATCAGCTGTTATTACCACAATATCTTCAGGGAAAACTGGAAGGGGAAAATTGCATTCACAAATAAGTCTGATTCCCCAAGTCTGCAGCCTCAGAGGTAAACCACGCCCCTTTTCTTGATTTCGTCAAAAGAAGGCCCACAGAGCATTTGTGTGTATGCAGCAAACTCTGCTGGATTTGAGAGGAAGGAGGAAAAACACCGAAATGTAACAAGTTACTTAAATTGGACATTCTTGATTTTGATCCTCAGCAGCATTTTCTTGGAGATAGGCCCTGCTCTACTTCTAAGATCCTTGACCCTCTCTCATTCTGCCCTCCAGAAAGTCTGTTTCTCTTCCTCCTCTGTTCTCTTGCACATTCTAATTTTGATTTCTTTCTTTCCTAGAGAACTTTCTCTGTTTCTTCAAATCGTGTATTTATCCTTAAAGCAGAAAAATGCTTCTTGGGGTCTTTTCCTATACAAATACTCCAAATCACAATTATGCTTCATTGCTTTAAAGGGTTTTTTTTTTTTTAATAGATGTAGAAGATACTCAAGTAAAGTTGCCATAGCCACGTGGGCCATGGGAGGTCCATGGCCTGTGTAGTTCTAAAAGCCTTCATGAAAGGGCTAAGCTTGAACTAAAAGTTTAAATACAGAGAAAAGTAAAATGTGTCAGGTAGATATCATGGGCAGGAAGTCAGAAGAAGTAATAGAAGTGTGAGAGAGAACAGTGCAATTGTTTTGGAAACTTAGCTCTGTGTAATTAGTTCTGATCAGAGACTTTGGCACCAGCTCTTCTACTTCACTCCAACACGCTTGCTTCTGCCATCAATCCTTAATGATAACGCAGATGCTCAATAAATCAGTTCACAGGCCAGTCTGCATTAGAGACCTCCTTTTTCAGCTCTGATTTTCTAAGCGCCATATAGGTTTTCATAGCTTTGGGATTGATTATATGAATGTATGATAATTTTGTTCATTTAAAATTTTTCAGCTATTCTGTGGTCATTCATCGTAGTGAATTACTATATTTAAAATAATTTAACTAAATGATCTAATACTTGAGGCAATCATTTGAAGCAAGAGTATGTGTGTGTGTGTGTGTGTGTGTGTGTGTGTGTGTGTGTGTGTGTGTGTACCTGTTTGTATGTGTATGTGATTAATAGTACAAGAGAAATTCTGGAAGACAGGGTGAACGGGAAATACCTCAGTGCAGATACTTGGAGAGATAGAATGTAGCACAAAGTTAAAGGGCACTTTAAGAATGGAGCAAAATAAGTTTTAGGTTTTAGAAGTTGTTCCAAAGAAAAGAAATTGGAAGAATAGTAAAATAAAATTTTTCATTTTGCTATTTTGTTTAGGTCTCTCACGGGAAATACAAGTATTTGTATGCATTTGAATTTCATAACATTACTCTTGCTTATTATTGAGGAAAATCGTGTGATAGAGGAGGGCACGCTCAGAATTTTCTGTTGCTTGTGTGGTGGGAAACACACGAATTTATTCTCTGGTGGAATGAAATCAAGCTTGTTTCTGCAAAAGATTTCTGGCTCCCCTGAGCTTTCTGTTCAGAGACCATTGTATGTTCCCAAACCTCAGGCTATTTTTTTTAAGAAATGCTTTTGTTTCTAGTATGTGATATATGCTTGACATGTAGCTGGTGTGTAAAAAATATATTTTAAATACATGAATGATTGAATAAATGCTTGAATATGAAGTAAGTTCATCTTGAAGAAGGAAGAAAGGAGGTATTTCTTTTTCCTATCAAGCTCTTCAGACTTCTTCTAAAAACAGATTTCTTACCTGTGAAACTGCTGCATGACCTACAAGTCTAGAAAATCATTCTAGTCTTAAATGAAAAATGATATGACTTTCCCCATAAGTTCCTTTTACATATAAGGATCTCTTCCATTCTCATAGAATATCAACAACAACAACAGCCATGATATTAATAGCATTAGTTATGGCTAATATTTACATGTTGTTCATTTTAGAGATTTTTTTCAAGAGCCAAAAACATGCCTCATTCTGACCATGCAACCTTATAGAGAAAATTCCTTTGTAATAGGAAGATCCTTGTAGCAAGTTCTCTGCTCTCTTCTTGACATTTCCAAGAAATTTAAGACAGGTACTTTCTCTATAATGGAATTTCCCAACTGAGTTTTCCCTTCTGTTTAACTCTCACTTGGCTGCATACTCTTTCGTGAACTGTCATCTCTGCAAACTCTGCAGTTTTCAGGTAACATTATGACTCCTATCTTGCAGAAGGAGCTCTTCCCTGCTGGCATGCAATACTTGCTTGCATTTGATTCCACTCTCTCTCATAATAAATTATTCTCTATTTTGGTAGTCACCCTAATATGTCTAGTTACAATATGAGAAAAACCCAAGACACAAAATATGCTAGCTACCTCATAAAATCAGACTGTAAGATGTACATATAAATGTTAGATAACTCTTAGAAATTCCAATCTTTTGAACAGAAAGTTTTATGCACATGGCAAACAAAAAAAAATACTTGACAATATTTAACACTTCACAAATCAATCAATGTATGTGTCTAAAACAAATTTTATATCTTCTTTAAGTTTGTTTTATTTATTTCATGTTGTCTGTATTTCTGATTTTACAGGAAAGAATGATCTTGAGATTGAGGTATAAGGATTTGAGTTAGAGCAATGACCTATTCAATTCTAAAACCTTACATAGATTAAAGACACCATTTTACTCTTAAACTGGTTCTGCTAACTTCATTGCTCAAATAACATATCTTATACAGGTTTAAACCATCATAACTAATCCAGGATTTGTTATTTAAATGATTATCTCATATGCCCTATTAGGTCATGATTTAAAATGTAGTAATATTGAATATGCAAGACAAATCTCTACTGCTCTGAGCACCTCCATACTTGATTACAGAAAGTCCACCATTTAATATTGCTCTTCCTTAACATTTGCAGTAATTCCCCAGAGGATATTCTATCTGTGGAGAACCAGGCTAGCTTGTCCTTGACAGTATTAGGACTCACAAATTTTCTATGTACTATAAAATGTTTTGTGTTTTTTTGTGACTGTAATATAATTTGTCTTCCTAATTATCTCCTATAGACTATTTGAGGTTATTTTACATTTTTGATATTATAAATTGAGCCAAATGACCATTAGACTGAATACCAATTATCCAGGATAGAGGTCTTTGGAGATTTTACAAATTTGTCTCTTTCCACCTGCCAAGTATCAGTATCTCAGTCATCATCTTTTCTACATCCCCACGAACCAAGTAGTAATGCCTTGTTTATTATATTCTATCTCTTTCTCTTGTTCCCCCTCCCCCCTTTTTTTTTGGTCTTGCCATCTCCTATGGTTTGACATGACTGATGACCCACTTGTATGACCTCAGTGATGGTACTGTCAATCTTGAGGCTCTGTATTCACTTTGCTTTTACCTTTTGGAATTCATCAAGTTGACTGCTGATATTACATTCACCTTCTGAATTCCATATGCATATTTCACATGGTTTTATATGCATCTCCATTTTGATGTATAAAAGGCATCTCATTGTTAATTTAAAAATCCTAATTTCTCTGTCCCACAACCTTCTCCTATACCATTTTCCAAAGTGCTGAATAACAATTCTGTGTTTGCAGTTGCCCAGGTCACAATTTGAGGCTGTCCTTGGCTCTCTTCCTCATATACCTCATATATAATCAATATCAATTTTTAATATGTTATATGGAATTTTTATATTTCTCATATTTTTTTCATAGCTTCTATCCTTCTTTCTTCATTCTTCATTCCGATTATTGCAATGTCTACCTAACTTTTGCCTTGCTTTAGTACTTGCTTGTCATATACTCTATTGTAAATATGTAAGTCATTTTTCTTATAGAATTATTATTATTTTATTTTATTTTTGAGACAGAGTCTGGCTCTGTTGCCCAGGCTGGAGTGCAGTGGCATGATCTTGGCTCACTGCAAACTCTGCCTCCCAGATTCAAGTGATTCTTTTGCCTCAGCCTCCCAAGTAGCTGGGACTACAGGTACACACCACCACACCCAGCTAATTTTTGTATTTTTTTGGTAGAGACAGGGTTTCGCCATGTTGGCCAGGCTGGTCTCAAGCTCCTGACCTATGGTAATCCACCCCCCTCAGCCTCCCAAGGTGATAAGATTACAGGCATGAGACACTGTGCCCAGCTGTCTTATAGAATTATTAAAGCAGATCAGTTTATGACCCTTCTTAAAATCTGTCATTTCTCACATCAGGAGGAGTAAATGTTAAAGCCCCAACAAAGGCTAAGTTGACCTCACCTGAGAAGTCCATTTACTTCTTATCTCCTCCCCAAACTCTGTCTCTCTCCTGAACTGCATTATTATTGCCATTCTTGTTGTTATTTGCACATGTCAAGAAATTTCCTACTTGGAGTGTTGGCATTTACTGTTTAATCTGATAAGAATATTAATATGATCTGGCTGTGTCTCAGCCAAATGTCATCTTGAATTGTAGTTCCCATTGTCATAGGAGGAACTCAGTGGGAGGTAATTTAAACACAGGGGTGGGTTTTTTTCCGTGTTGTTCTTGTGATAGTGAATAGTCTCATGAGATCAGAGGGTTATATAAAGGGCACTTCTGCAGCACATGCTCTTGCCTGCCTCCATGTAAGACATGACTTTGCTCCTCCTTCACCCTCTGCCATGATTGTGAGGCCTCCGGAGCCATGTGGAACTGTGAGTTCACCAAACCTCTTTTTCTTTATAAATTACCTAGTCTTGGTATATCCCTATAGCAGCATGAGAATGAAGTAATACAATGAAGTACTCATCGAGTAGGGTGCTGCTGTAAAGATAATGAAAATGTGGGAGTAACTTTAGAGCTAGGTAACAGGTGAGGCTGGAACAGTTTGGAGGGCTCAGAAGAAGATAGGAAAATGTGGGAAAGTATAGAACTTCCTAGAGACTCAGATGGTTCAGAAGACAGGAAGATGTGGGAAAGTTTGGAGTTTCATAGAGACTTGTTGAGTGGCTTTGACCAAAATGCTAATAGTGATATGAACAAGAAAACCCAGGCTGAGGTGGTCTCAGATGCAGAGGGAAAAACTTTTTAGAAACTGGAGTAAAGGGGCTGGGCACAGTGGCTCAAGCCTGTAATCCCAGAACTTTGGGAGGCCGAGGCAGGTGGATCATGAGGTCAAGAGGTCAAGACCATCCTGGTCAACATGGTGAAACCTTGTCTCTACTAAAAATGCAAAAATTAGCTGGGCATGGTGGCACGTGCCTGTAATCCCAGCTACTCAGGAGGCTGAGGCAGGAGAATTGCCTGAACCCAGGAGGTGGAAGTTGTGGTGAGCCGAGATCACACCATTGCACTCCAGCCTGGGTAACAAGAGCGAAACTCCATCTCAAAAAATAAAAAAAATAAAAAATAAAAGAAACTGGAGTAAAGGTCACTCTTGCTATGCAAAGAGATGGCAGCATTTATCCCCTGCCCTAGAGATCTGTGGAACTTTGATCTTGAGAGTGATGATTTAGGGTATCTGCAGAAGGAATTTCTAAGTGGTAAAGTGTTCAAGAGGAAGCAGAACACAAATTTGCAGCTGGACAATGCAGCAGAAAAGCAAAATCCATTTTTCTGGGGAGAAATTCAAGCTTGGCTGCAGAAATTTGTATAAGTAATGAGAATCCAAATGTGAATCACCAAGACAATGGGGAAAATGTCTCCAGGGCATGTCAGAGGTCTTCATGGCAGCCCCTCCCATTGTAGGTCTAGAGGCCTAGGAGGTAAAAATGGTTTCATTGTCCAAATCAACAGCCTGCTTGCTGAGTGCAGCCTCTGGACTTGATGCCCTGCATCCCAGATGTTCCAGGGATATCTAAAAGTGGCCTAGGTACAGCTGGGGCCATGATTTCAGAGGGTGCAAGCCCCAAGCCATGGCAGCTTCCATGTGGTACTGAACATGCAAGTGCACAGAAGTCAAGAACTGACGCTTGGAAACCTCCACTGAGATTTCAGAGGATGTATGGAAGCGTCTGAATGTCCATTCAGTGGTGTGCTGCAGGGGCAGAGCCCTCATGGAGAACCTCTGCTAGGACAGTGTAGAAGGGAAAGGTGGGGTGGGAGCCCCCATACAGAGTCTTCACTGAAGCACTGCTTACTGGAGCTGTGAGAAGAAGGGTCCTCCAGACCTCAGAATGATAGATCCCTGATAACTTGCATTGTGAACATGGAAAAGCCACAGACACTGAATGACAGACCTTGAGAGCAGCCAGGAGGAGGTCTGTACCCTGAAAAGCCAAAGAGGCAGAGCTGCCCAAAACTGTGGGAACATAGCTCTTGTATCAGAATGACCTGGATATGAGACATGGAGTCAAAGGAGATCATTTTAGAGCTTTTAGATTTGATTTCCCTGCTGGACTTCAAACATTCATGGGGCCTGTGACTCCTTTGTTTTTACCAGTTTCTCCCATTTGGAATGGAAACATTTATCTAATGCCTGTATCTGCATTGTATCTAGGAAGTAACTAACTTGCTTTTGATTTTATAGGCTTATAGGCAGAAGGGATTTGCTTTGTCTCAAATGAGACCTTGGACTGTGGACTTTTGAGTTAACACTGAAATGAGTTAAGGCTTTGGGGGACTGTTGGGGAGGCATGATTGATTTCAAAGTGTGAGGACATGAGATTTGGGAGGGGCCAGGGCAAAATGATATGGTTTGGCTGCATCCCCACCCAAATCTCATCTAGAATTGTAGCTCCCATAATCCCCACATGTTGTAGGAAGGGCCAGGTAGGAAGCAATTGAATCATGGGGTAGGTTTTTTTCATGCTGTTCTTGTGATAGTGAATAAGTCTCACGAGATATGATGGTTCTATAAAGGGCAGTTCTCCTGCACATGCTCTCTTGCCTGCCACCATGTGAGACATATCTTTGCTCCTCCTTCACCTTCTGCCATGATTCCCCAGCCATGTGGAACTATGAGTCCATTAAACCTCTTTTTTCTTTATGAATTACCCAGGCTCAGGTATTTCTTCAGAGCAGTGTGAAAATAGAGTAATACAGATATTAACCTAGGAAATTACACAGCACAATGCAGGAGTAAAATAAACACTTACTAAATAAATTATGAACAACAGTGTGGACATGATATATTCTTACATAGGGATGAGGCCTGGGAGAATAGCAGAATTGGCTAAAAATACTATTTGTTGATGGAATTAAAATAAACATCTCTTTTTTCCTTAGTTAAGACATGCATGTGAGCAAATGAAGGTTTAAATTGTTTATCTGTAAATTCACTAAGCTAGTTCAAAATCATGATACATTTGTAGAATATCAGAGTTGTTATCAAAGGAGTGTGTTTATAGGTACTATGTAGGAATAAATCTAGTAATTATTCTACATCCTTCACAACCTGGTATGAAATAGTTACATAAGTCTTATACTTTGGCTACTAAAATCAAAGAAAATAAACAAGATAGAGTAATTGAATAATTTTTTAAAAATTTAAAAAGAAACAACAGCAGACCAGCACAGTGAATGAAAATAAATCCACATCAAGCTACATAGTGTTGAGAAATTTTATATTTCTGGTAAAATAATTATGCAAGTTCCAAGGGAAAAGAGTAGATAGTCTGCATATAAAAATGTTTGAAATAGTGATGGCTACAAAACCAACGGCTTCCAACAGTGGAAGCTAAGGCAATGGAAAAAATATTTTGAAAATTTTTAACAGATAATGATGTCTAATAAAAATGTTTCACTTAGCTTAACTATTAAGAATAAGAACAGAATGAAGATACTTTCAGATATTCAAAATTTTTAAAACAATCATCTCATTAACTTTCACCAGAAAGTAATTTGATGTGTTTCAACCAAAACAAGGGATTAACCTAGACAGAAAAAAAAAAAAATGCTTTATAAAACAGGGACCCAATATAGGGGAGAAGAAAATCGAGGGAATACACAAGATACTGGTGAAGGGAGAATGACTGATGACAGAAGTATCTCTGATTTAGAGAACATGAAGGTCCATCTAGAGAAAGTAGAGGCCTCTGGGAGTTCTCCAAGAATTTTCAAGTTTTTTTCAAACAATAACATTGACAAATTTCTGATGCATAAGAATAAATGGAGAGGACATTTAGATAACTGGAAGGAAGTTTGTAGTTGAGTTAGTAAAATATGCATGGAAAAGCAAGCAAGCAAAAGCTTAAAAATGATAATTCCAGGGAAGAAATTATGTAGGAAATTGAAATCAATAAAATAATATATATACACAAGACAGAAAAATATATACAGAATCACAATAATATTCACAGTCACTGCTGCTGGCAGAACCAAAATTAAAATAAAAGCTCACTGGGAATAGATACAGGGAGTTGGAAAGATTGGGAGTAATAGTTAAATATTGTGTAATGCCTTGTAGAACTTTTAACTCAACCTATTTTATGTAGCTAAGGTGTGCATTCTTCATGTTTGCACAGGACTGTCGATGTTTTTGTCTGTTGTCTCAGTATAATCATGAATAGCACATCATTTATTCGCAAAGGAGTCTATAATTAATCAGTCTGGTTGATTAATTATAGTGTCAACATGGCTGAGAGCAAAAGGGTTTGCTTTTTGCTCATGTGAAATGCAGGGGTCAGTGGTGGTTGCGTGACTGCTGCTTGTTTTTTCTTTATTCCAGAATTGGGCTAACGGAGCAGCTCCCAATGCGATAGGCTGTTCCTATGTAGAGCAGAAAGAGCAAGAAGGCAGCAAAAGAATAAAATGGCTCTTAAAGCTGCTATTGGAAAAGGGACACTGTCACTTCTGCTCACATGTAACTGGCTGTGGTGTGTCACACATCCAAACCTTTTATCAGTGGGGTGGGGTGACAAGGAAAGAACTTCTTTTTACATGACAAATATGTGGAGTTATGTAGTCCTATAAGAAAGAGGTTGTCATTAATGAAGAGCCAAAATACAATCTGTCATGGTATACATCTGGAAAAAAATACAAAATCAGTGGATAATATATGACTAACAGCTATATAACAACCAGGAGAATTTGGCTGTGAAGTATTAGTAGACAATATTTGCATTGTGCTTCTTGCTTCATACTGGGTTTTCACAGACACAGTCACATTTGATTCTCACATCATCTTTACTATCTGTTTTAGAGGTGATGAAACTGACATTAAAGATTACATAACTTGACCCCATGATAAAAATAATCACTTTACAGACTCTTATCCTCCAGCTGAATTTCTATCCTCCCTCATTCACTTGAACATTCATTTATTCATTCATTTATTTAACTAACAGTATTTTAATATTTACTTGTGCTAGTGAGAAAATTTTTTTTGTGTGCTTTTATAGAGCTCAAAATCATGTGGTGGTGGCAGAAATGCACTCAAATCATTGCTAAAGAGTGAGGTAAGTGCTACCAAAGGTAATGCAAAAGGCTAAAATAACACTTAAGATGTGCCTGCGGGTGTGTGACATTTAGATCAGCAGAGAGTTAGAGAAGAGTGTGAATCTGCCAGGTTGGTCTAGAGGGAAAGAGGAAGAGATGAGGATGGATAGGGAAGGGAAATCATCACATTATCATAATCTGAAAATATACTCAGGGTGGCAATTTGATTACTTGCTTTTAGAAACATGAACTTCTTTAGAAGTTACATGTACAAATGTAATCTGGGTAGTTTAACACATTAAGCTATTTTTGGTCACAAATGCTCAAGTTATTTTACTCCATTAGCTAATGTTTACAAAGCAGAATCCTGGGTGCGTAGATTAGCTCATTCTGGAAGATGAAAAGGCTTCAAAGATGACTCAGGTGAAAACATCTTTTGTGAGAAAGAAATATGAGCTCTCGGACTTTGAAGTCAAAGTTAAGGATAAATGACGATGCATAATGGAAGAAGGAGTAAAACCCAAATTTATGATTTCGCAGTTTTCTCTGAGTGGAACCTTCGAACTTGAAATTGTGCAACAGTGAATCTTACATCTCATTGTTGGCTGTGCTTTCTTCCTTACTTTCAAGTGCTAGATATAAAAGTCTATGCTTAAGGAATCTCTAACTAGAGGAATCAGGGAAAATAAGCATGATAGCTAAAATGCGCAATGAAAGGGAACAGAGAAGACTCTGAACGCCTTAAGGAAGAAACGAAAAAAATGCAAAGTAGGAGTAGAAGCAGCAAAAATGGGCAGGTCCAGGAACTCTGGTGACAGTAGAGGCATTGGAAAGATAGGCAGGCTCAATCACAATAGAGCTTACAATGTGTAAGGATAAAGTTTTCATTAAAGTCACGGAGGCTTTGATAGTAGAGAAGCCCAGAATAACCAAGAGCCACATCCGCTGCATAAGATCAATGCCATTTTTAAAGCAACAGGATAAATTGGATTGAATTGAATCTCCTGCTGTGATTATAACACTCCCTCTACTCAGTTCTTGCTAAGCGAAGCTTCCAAGGTATTATAGGAGCTTTTTGTATCATAGCATCTATAGAAGGCTATCTGGCTGTTGCTGCAAAATAAACATGCAAAATCATTTGGTTATTGCCTTATCTCAGATTTATGCTCACTGATTTACCAGGGATTTCTCCATTTTTATTTTATGGAATTATTAAACTGTGAAATACTTGAACTTTCATTCACAAGTTATCAACAGCATAAATTCTATTCAAACTAAATGGTATTTGTTATCAGATAAAACTCTATTCTTCCTAAACAGGAACACACAATAACCATGTTTGAATATTAATATATATAGATGTATAAATATATACGTGATACATAAATATGTAAAAACATATAACAATGAGAAAATATATTTCTGAGATTGAAAGATACATTAAAAACTTGTTTTGTTATATTTTTACATATGTATTTATTTATTTTTGAAACAGAGTCTCTCTCTCCCAGGCTAGAATGCAGTGGTGTGAGCTGGCCACCACCGCCCACTAATTTTTGTATTTTTGGTAGAGACTGGGTTTCCCCATGTTGACCAGGCTAGTCTCAAACTTCTGACCTCAGGTGACCCACCTGCCTGGGCCTCCCAAAGTGATGGGATTACAGATGTGAGCCACTGTGCATGGCCTATAATTAAAGTTTCAATCCCCTCCTCTCCCCTTTACTCCCTCACTCCCTTTCCCTCCTTCCCCCTCTCCCTCCCTCCCCGCTCCTTCCCCCTCCTCCCCCTTCCCCCTTCTTCCTCCTTCCCCTCCACTATCCTTCCCCTCCCCCCTCCTTCCTCTCCCCCTACCTTCCCCTCCTCTCCTCCCCTCCCATTCTCTGTTCTCCCCCTCTCCCTCCCCCTCCCATTTCCCATCCCCCCTTCCCTTACCCTCCCCTCCATCCTCCTTTTTTTTCCTTTCTTTTCTTTTTTTTTTTATACTGAATCTCCCTTTCACCCAGGCTGGAGTGCAGTAGCACAATCTCAGCCCCCTGCAACCTCCGCCTCCTAGGTTCAAGTGATTCTCCTGTCTCAGCCTCCCAAGTAGCTGGGACTATAGTTGCATACCACCACACCTGGCTAATTTTTGTATTTTTAGTAGAGATGAGTTTCGCCATATTGGCCAGGCTAGTCTCGAACTCCTAACCTTGTGATCCACCCACCTCAGCCTTCCAAAGTGCTGGGATTACAAGAGTGAACGGTGGTGCCCCACCTGCCTCCTTCTCCCTTTTGGCAGTCTCACTCTGTCACCCAGGCTGGAGTACTGTGGAGGGATCTTGGTTCACTGCAACCTCCATCTCTCGAGTTCCAGCAATTCTCATGCCTTAGCCTTCTGAGTAGCTGGGATTACAGGCATTCGTCACTGCATCCAACTAATTTTTTGTATTTTTAGTAGAGATGGAGTTCTCTATGTTGTCCAGGAAGGTGTGGTGAGGACCAGGTGATCCATCTGTCCCAGCCTCCAAAGTGCTGAGATTACAGGCACCATGCCTCCCCAAAACTACATATTTGACTCAATTTTGGCTTTCTTTGGATTTTGGATTAGTAATTGTTAAATTATCCCTTTAAAATGTTTTATTTTAAAATTTCCAGTTTTCTTGATTAATTCGGGTTTTTGAAATAATATATAATAAGGAGAAGCTAGAAGCTGCTAACAGGAATGATATAGCAATAAGAAGAGGAAAGAAGTTGTTCTACGAAGATATTGAGAAAGTATGAGCTGTAGCATTAAATATCTATTTAGGTGAACAAAACTTGAAATTCTAAAATCAATCCCTATCACATTTATGTTTATGATTTTGGTAGTGTTTCCCAAATCTATGTAAAGGGTCATACCAGACTGCTTTTAAATTCTTCATATGCACTTAGGGAATATCTTCTAAAGCTTTAATTCTTTTAATTTACATTATTTGTTCTTTCATTTAAAAAGTCTGTATTAAATGTGCTGTTTTGCTTATAGGCCAAAAATACTATATTAGATAAGAGTACTATGAAAATATTATTTTATAAAATAATTTAGTTGTATTTTAAAAAATGAATCTTTCACTATCATACTGAAATTCAAATATGCAATGAAAATAATAACTATTGGAAAGAGTAAAGAAAGTACAAAGTTATTTCTTTTACTACTATGTGGTAGGACTATGTAATATAAAATATCTGGCTAGACAAAGTGAATAAATACCTATCTTGAAAGTTCAAAGATCCTGACCCTTGATTAATCTCTCTCCCTTTCTTTCTTTTTCTCCCTCTTTCTTTTTCCCTCCCTGTCACCCTCCCTTCCGCCTTCCCTCCCTTCCTTCCTTTCTTCTTGCCTGACTTTCTCCATTCTTTTCTTCCTACTTTCTTTTAACCTTAGATTTTTATATACATCAAATCGTTAATATATATTATTAAGTATAATTACGTTACATATATACTCATATAATTATATAAGTGTGTGTGTGTGTGTGTGTGTGTGTGTGTGTGTGTGTATACACTTATATATAAATTTAGTAATCCAGTCTGCAGGGGTTACCTACTTTATAGCGTTAAAGTCAACATTCTTACATAGTTTAGTAACATATTCTCAGTGTCTCCTCACAAAACTGTTTCTTTGTGAAAATTATCCAAGGTTGTGGTGGTTCAGACCTGCAGTCCTAGCACTTTGGGAACCCAAAGTGGCTGAATCACCTGTGGTCAGGAGTTTGAGACAAGCCTGGCTAACATGGTGAAAACCCATCTCTGCTAAAAATACGAAAATGAACTGGGTGTGGTGGCTCATGTTTGTAGTCCCAGCTACTCAGGAGGCTGAGGTAGGAGAACCACTTGAATCCAAGAGGCAGAGGCTGCAGTGAGCTGAGATCGCATTACTGCATTCCGGTCTGGGCAACACAGCCAGACTCCATAAAAAAAAAAAAAAATCTATTCACAGACACAAAAAAAAGAAAATAAAAAATAAAATTAACATTCTTGCTGCTATCTTTGTCACCACATAGCAATTCTTATTTTGTATTTAAGCTCTGGATTAACAGGTTTGAAAACTTTCATATCTCACCTGATGTGAAAGGTGAAGAATCTTTATTTTGAAGACAATTCTAAGTTTACCTCATGGAATCCTAAAATGTTTTGATCATAATGACTCCATATTTGAACACAGTTCAAACAATAAGAAAGGCACAACTAGCAGTGCAGTTTTTAATGTCTTTTTCAGAGTGAAAGATGTTGTGAGATGTAAACCTCATATTTTCTCATTGGTCTTAGGAGAATTTACTTCATTTATTAACATATTCAAGTTGTTCCCTTTCTATAGTTGCTTCTTATTTTTCAAGCTTATTAAAGACTATTTTGACATTCTTGAATAGCATTAGAGCAATTTATGTCATTTGCATTAAATCTGTGAAAGTAATTATCTTGTACTCAAAAACAAAAAGCACAAGAAACCCAAAAGACAACAAAAATTTTTTTAAACTAGAAAATATCAGAGAACCCAACGGAACAAATATTTATATTGATTAATAAATGTTTTAGTTTCTATTTTTGCACCTAATATCATATATTACAAAGAGATCCTATTTGAGTTTTTACTCATTACATATGGATTGAATTTTTCTTCCCTGAATTAATGTTTTGTATTTTGATTATTGTTGTGTACTCTAAACATATTGATTTTTATAATTATATAAATGAACTTAATAAAAAAGCAATCAAAACATACTTGTATGATGATTAAATAATTACATAGTAATACATCAAGTCAGCTAATTATTATAGATTTGTTTCATGATTTCCATTTCTCTTATTCAATATTAGTATTGGGTCTAAATAACAATTCTAACATAAGTGGATAGCAAACAAACCTAAACTTTCTATATCTTTTTATGAACTAACTGAACCAAAAAAGATTATCATGCCAGAATAGTGTTTCATGCTTTCTATATTATTAATTAGCAACTAAAATGTCTTGATCAAATTTTATTATAAATGTTAGTTTTATTTAATAAATAATTTTGGGAACAAAGTTTGAATTTTATAAAAGGAAGCTCTGCCAACATGTAATTTTAATTTTAATAAATGAGTCTAATATACAGAAAGAGGATATGCATTGGTCTTTGATTTGACATCAATTATAATAGTCACTTCATTAGTATAACCACTGGCTGGAGCTCAATGTCTACTGAATTCTTTATTAAATAAAATTTGGTTGTAATATTATATATTAAAATGTTATAATTTTCTTCAAAAAATTTGGTGACTCCAAAAGTTCTAAGGCATACCATGTAGTCATTTTCATCATAGTCTCTAGAATTAGCTTGTCTAAATTTCATAACAGGGTATGGCTGGTGTGTGAAAATAACATATTTAAATAGATACAGTCAAAACTCTGTAACTTTTTATAAATCAACAAATTTAAGCATTTAATTAAATTAATGCAAGCTATTCATGTGTGTATTTTTCTTGAATATTTAACATATACAATATTTGCATAATGTAAAATTTTATCACACTTTTATTGTTTTTTTTAACATAATTCCCATAATAAATATTAATCAAATAATTCGACAAAAATATTTCAGCCAATTTATTTATATAATGACTTTATATCATCTTGATTTTATCTTGAAAATTTCTTTTTCATAAGTACCTTGGATTTAAAAAATTCTACATGTTAAAATGCAGAATTTAGAAAATTATGTAAATAAATGATGACTTTAATCAAGATATCTCTCAAACTTGATTCCAGAAAGACAAAATAATTTTTATTTTTTACATAAATTACAAAGGCAATTTTCTCAATCATCTATTTTATCTTGATATTCAAGTGTTGTTTAAATGTTCTGCTTAAACTTGGTGGGTTTATTTGTAAATATAACAACGTGAAAAAAGTATAAATATGAGTTCAAAAAACGCATATTTTAATATTTTATTTTGTTTGAAATGTGCAAAAAATATGCACTAATTCTCATGATCTGGCAACTACAACAACAATATCCAACTACCATCTATGTGAAATGGAAATCTAGAATAGTTGGAAAAATATCCATCACTTTGTAGACTTGTGGAACCTGTGACCATGTTCCTCCCTTGAAGGCCACTTACATTACTGAATGTGGTGCATAAGGAGGAGAGAAAGAGAGGGAATGAAGTGGTAGACAAGGTAACATTTAAGGCAATAAAGGGTGAAGTACTCGGAAGACAGGAAGCCTGGGCTTTGATCATAGCTTTACCTGCTATCATGTGTGACCTTTATCAAGTTATTCAGACTCTCTGACTGTTAATTTTCTCACCTTTAAAACACAGCAACTAATAGAATCTTCACAAGATTATTATGGGAATTGAACAAAATGATTTTCATAAACAGCCAAATGTAATGCTAAGCAGGTTTCATTAAATGGTTTCTTCTTTTTCTTTCTCTTTTTCTCTTTATTCTTTTCCTTTTTCTTCCTTTTTTTCCTACCTCTCCCTTATTGCAAGGATGGGAAAAGAAAAGACAGTAGCAGCTGTTGAGGTTTGGAATCTGATGAAGAGTGAGATGTTAGGAGCCCCTTGGTTTGTGCTAGTATGATTTATTATTCTGAAATTTGGTGGGGGAAGATTAAAATTGATAAATTCCGTTCACTAAATTTGTGCTAAATAATTTTATCTAAGTCAAAACAATAGGAAAATGGTTTAAAAAGAAGATAATCAATATTTATTAAATGTTTCAAAATTAAGAAACTTGCAAAGAATACACAATTCAAGATATGTCAAAAATATTCCACAGCGTTACCTAAAAATAATTGATCTTGTTCTCAATTGAACACTTCGTGGCTTTGGTGTGGAAAAGGCAGATAATAATCCATGTCAACAATAAGTTTAATATAGAATATAGAGGAGACATGAAAACTTACCTGTGAATGCTGCCAAATGCATAAAAGGTTTACATTACTAACACACAGTAATAAATTACACTGTTCAGAAAATATGGCCAAAATACAGTTTTAATACTATTCTTTATCATAACTTAATCATAATTGACATTTTTTTTCCTTTTCCTGAAGGCTATCTAGATCCATTTCTGTTGAAAATTTATAGTTTCTTTCTTTCTTTCTTTCTTTCTTTCTTTCTTTCTTTCTTTCTTTCTTTCTTTCTTTCTTTCTTTCTTTCTTTCTTTCTTTCTTTCTTTCTTTCTTTCTTTCTTTCTTTCTTTCTTTCTTTCTTTCTTTCTTTCTTTCTTTCTTTCTTTCTTTCTTTCTTTCTTTCTTTCTTTCTTTCTTTCTTTCTTTCTTTCTTTCTTTCTTTCTTTCTTTCTTTCTTTCCTTTTTTGTGTGATGGAGTCTCACTCTTGCTCAGCTGGAGTGCAGTAGCATGATCTCAGCTCACTCTGCCTGCTGGGTTCAAGCAATTCTCCTGCCTCAGCCTCCCGAGTAGCTGAGAATACAGGCGCATGCCACCATGCCTGGCTAATTTTTGTATTTTTAGTAAAGACAGGGTTTCACTATGTTGGCCACTCTGGTCTTGAGGCTGAACCTCATGATCCTCCCACCTTGGCCTCCCAAAGTTCTGGGATTACAGGTGTGAGCCACCATCACTGGCCTAGGTTTTTAAAATATCAAAGTAATAGATATTGATTATAGTAAATGCAGAATGGAACAGTTGTCAAATGAATTAAAATTGGGATAGCACAATCTAAGGTACAAAGAGTAAATACTTGGAACATACCCACCTATAGCACTATACAGGAAAATCTGCACACATAAATCTATATACACATATAGACAAAATGCAATCAGATTGTCTATATTATTGTGTACCATATCTTTAATATCATATTATGTTATGCGATTCTTCAATACTAGTTAATTGACTTAAATATAGGAATAACATTTTCATAGCATTCCATTGTAAATACTTGGGCCTATCATTTAATTTTTTCATGTGGATCAACATTTGTCTACTGTTTAATTTGGAAAGATTATATTGTGAGAAGGATGGCTAAATATATGTTAAAATTAGGGGAAATTTCTTTCTAAAACATGCCTGTAATTGTGGGTTAAGTCTAATTGTTCTTGTATATCTAAGAGCATGCTTACAAACAATATGCATTTCTTATTCAGCAGCAACTGAATATAATATTTATATAAGGATTCTTAGAACAATTCTTAGTATACATATTCCACAGTCTTAGTTCTTATTTTATCCAAAAATCTAATGATTTTTATAATCTTACTTTTCTTACTTTGAAAGAGAAATATTTCTTAAAGCATTGAGGGTGCTTTTTAAATTATTAATATCTAAGTGTACTTTAGGAAAGCAACCTCAATAATAGATCCCGACAGCACGTCTCTGGATACTAACAGTGCTTTCCTTCCAGATAAAGAAAATGAAAAATATTGATTCTTTGAAGTCATGTCAGTGTAGGAAAGGTCAGATATTGACCCTCTGTAGTTCGAAACTTTTTATATTTTGGTCTGCAGATGACCTTTTCCTGTAAATATCTATTTATAGGAAATAATCCATTTACAAATTTTCCACTTCAATTATGAACTCTTACTTAAAATAAGCCCCAGGTTCAATAAGCTTTACATGTTGTTTTTCAAAAGTATCTGTTGGCCTTTAGCCATATATGTATATATAGATACTTTTGAGATTATACATATATATCAGTTTAAAAAGTTAAGGTATGAAAAACTAAACAGTAAAATTAGGAGTGACTGAAATTTTGATTTAACCTTAAATCATTGCCAAATAATTCTAATATTTTCTACAATTATAAGTTTGTACTCAATAAAATAGTAGCAATCTTTAATATTTTTATTGGTATATTCACGTTTTAAAGGGATTATTTTGGTTAGCCCCAGATAAAAATTTTCCAAGTCAAAGTTTAATTTCAGTGATTGAAGAGTCCTTTTCTTTGACAAGGAATGTCTTTTCTGGACTGGCTAACTTTTTTGATACCTTTTAAATACTATTGTGTATCATAAACTCTTGCTGCGGTTGAGTAACCTGAAGAGGAAATCATCTTCAGCTGTGGCTCTTTACCTTTAAAAAAAATTTTTTTTATTATACTTAAAGTTCTGGGGTACATGTGCAGAACATGC
Organism: Saguinus oedipus; assembly: GCA_031835075.1. Lineage (NCBI taxonomy): Eukaryota > Metazoa > Chordata > Mammalia > Primates > Cebidae > Saguinus > Saguinus oedipus. Next base: position 148,171,014 of record CM063170.1, read on the forward strand.
AGATTTGTTGCATAGGTATACGTGTGCCATGGTGGATTGCTGCATCCATCACCCCGTCATCTACATTAGGAATTTCTCCTAATGCTATCCTTGCCCAATCCCCAACCCCTGCTATTCTTCACATAGCCCCCACCCCCTGACAGGCCCCAGTGTGTGATGTTTCCCTCCCTGTGTCCATGTGTTCTCATTGTTCAATACCCACTTATGAAAGAGAACATGCAGTGTTTGGTTTTCTGTTCCTGTGTCAGTTTGCTGAAAGAATGATGGTTTCCAGCTTCATCCATGTTCCTGCAAAGGACATGAACTCATCCTTTTTTATGGCTACATAGTATTCCATGGTGTATATGTGGCATATTTTCTTTATCCAGTCTATCTTTGATGGACAGTTGGGTTGGTCCCAAATCTTTGCTATTGTGAACAGTGTCTCAGTAAACATATGTGTACATGTGTCTTCATAATAGAGTGATTTATAATCCTTTGGGTATATACCCAGTGATGGAATTGCTGAATCAAATGGTATTTCCATTTCTAGATCCTTTAGGAATCGCCACACTGTCTTCCACAATGGTTGAACTAATTTACACTCCCACCAGCAGTGTAAAAGTGTTCTTATTTCTCCACATCCTCTTCAGCATCTGTTGTCTCCAGAATTTTTAATGATCACCATTCTAATTGGCATGAGGTGATAGCTCAATGTGGTTTTGATTTGCATTTCTCTAATGTCCAGTGAAGATGAACTGTTTTTCATATGCTTGTTGGCTGCATAGATGTCTTCTTTTGAGAAGTGTCTCTTCATATTCTTCACCCACTTTTTGATGGAATTGTTTTTTTCTTGTAAATTTCTTTAAGTTCTTTGTAGATTCTGGATATTAGTCCTTTATCAGATGAGTAGATTGCAAAACCTTTTTCCCATTCTATTGGTTGCCAGTTCACTCTAATAATGATAGTTTATTTGCTGTGCAGAAACTCTTAAGTATAATTAGATCCCATTTGTCTATTTTGGCTTTTATTGACCTTGCTTTTGGTGTCTTAGTTATAAAGTCCTTGCCTGTGCCTATGTCCTGAATGGTTTTGCCTGGGTTTTCTTCTAGAATTTTTATGGTGTTAGGTCTTATGTTTAAATCTTTAATCCCTTTGGAGTTGATTTTTGTATAGGGTGTAAGGGAGGGGTCCAGTTTCAGCTTTCTCCATATGGCTAGCCAGTTTTCCCAACACCATTTATTCAATAGGGAATTCTTTCCCCATTGTTTGTTTTTGTCAGGGTTGTGGAAGATCAGATGATTGTAGATGTGTGGTGATACTTCTGAGGGCTCTATTCTGTTCCATTGGTCTATATCTCTGTTTTGGTACCAGTACCATGCTATTTTGATTACCATTAAAATTTAACTTAAACAGCTTGTCATTTGTGATGCAGAAATTTTATTAAATAATTTGATGCTCTTGAATAATATGTTAAAGTCACTTGCTGATTTATAATATTTCAGTTTCAAATTAAGACATTAAAAAGAAACAAAATTTTATCATATGTTTTCTAGTTTTTTTTATTGCTACTGTAACAAATTACCATAAATGAAGTAGCTTTACATATGATAAGTTGTTAACTTACTTCTGGAGGTCAGAAATTTAAAATGAATATTATTGGGCTAATATCAAGGGATTAGTAGGGCTATATTCCTCTCTGGAGACTAGATTCAAATCAGTTTTTTACATTTTGTTTTTATGTCTTTCAGGTCTTAAGAGTTGCTTGCATTTGATTGTTTGTGGTCCTCTTCCATCATAAAAGCCAGCAATGGTTGGCTGAATCCTACTCTGACACTGTCACCGCTAAATTCCTCTTTAGTATATGGCCCCTCATGATTACATTGTGTCTTCCTGGATAATGCAGGATAATCTCATATCAAGGTCAAATGATTAACAAACTTAAATCCACCTGCAACCTTAATTTTTTCTTGTCATGTGACATAATATAGTCACAAGATGTGAACAAATTTGGAGGACCATTATTCTGTCTACCATATTTTGAAATGTAGTATTTAACTGTCACAAGCTTGGTATACATTTTCAAGGTACAACATGTATTGTGCAATTCTTTTAGCATCTGCAGAGCTGATACATGTTAACTTATTAATTAAATAAGTAAATCAACACATATGTGCTAGCTCAAGTTCTTATAGCTGTTATACAAAGCCAAGGATGTTAAATCTCCTTAGCTAAAAGAACTGAAATAAAACCTACCTCACACTTTTATTTGAAAGTCCTGTTGCCTTCGAATCTTTTGATTGCATCTTCTTAGTTGATTTTTGTATCCCAAGTATATTTTCTTCATCTTTTATTCTTAAGTTACAGTAGACATCAAGTGAAAATATATGAAGGAAAATAATTCGAACAGAGAGACTATTAAACTGGTAGCAATGGGAAGAATCAAAGGAGTGATACTGACAAGCTAAATCTCATTATGGAGGAGCATTAATGTAGTGAATAAAGGACACACTTTTTACCTTCTTTATGAGAAGAGCACCAGTTTCCATTTTTTGGTTGGTCCTGCTGATATGGTTCCTGTTCTCGATATTATATTAAAGGATTTCAGTTATATCAATGTGTTGCAATGTAATCTGAAAAGATCTAATAAGTAAACTTCCTATTATCCTCTTCCTGTTTTTTAGTTTATCTTATCTATGTTAGTAAATGCTTTCACACAGTTTCTAAAACCTTGAACTCATCTCTGGCTTTCTATTCTTTCTCATCTTTCAACTTAAAACTTTGAAACCCTGTCAGTCCCACCCCTTTACCTCCATCCTCACTTCCAGAACACACCTCAGGCCTCCTTGTCACTCATCTCCTTACTTTCTGCTGCTTCTGCTTTCCATTTATCTTTTATATTTTTTCATAAATAAATTTGCAAAACTCATATATGATTGTAATAGTGGCCTGCTTTATTGATGACACTCTATTTATAAGACAACAAATTATGAACTCCTGAACCTTGCATTCAGGACCTTTAATAATTTCGTCTGAGGCAGTTTTTCTTTCAGTCTCATTTGCAATTGCAGTCCTCATATATCCAGTCTCTTAATTCACCTGGCTTATCTGTAGTTTATACTACATGCATGCCAACTTTTGTATTTTTATTCAAGGCTCCTATAAGACATGCCCTTTTTCTCTGCAACATTTAGGTTTCTATAATTTCCCAGGCAAACTGGGAATTCTCCTTAGCTTCCCTCACCCCACCCCAACCCAATGTAAGTAAAATCAAACCCTAAAATCTCTAGTGTAACTGTAATCTTCCCCTCCCTCCCTCCCTCCCTCCCTCCCTCCCTTCCTTCCTTCCTTCTTTTCTTCCCCTCCCCTCCCCTCCCCACCCCTCCCCAGTTCCTTCTTTTCTTCCCCTCCCCTCCCCTCCCCACCCCTCCCAGTTTGGCCAGACAGTGTTTAGGTTATTATTAAACCATCATTGACTATAGACTGTTCAGCTGAATTTAGGTGATGCCCTATGTCTATTCATAGTGTGTGTCGATATTTAAAATTACACTCAGCTTGGGAGAAAAGGACATTGAGTAGCAGGGGAAAAGTCTCACCCACAGCTGTTACACAAATGTAAAGACTAATGTGTGGGGAAGACAGCATGTTTTTGTTTTCAAATGTTTTCATCTCTTTGTCAGTCTCCGCCAAATAGACCCTCAGGGGCTCTCGCTGTCTCTTGGATGAACACTCTCCTGAAGGCTTGGAGACATCCACAGTATGAGTTAGCCATCCACTGCAGATTTAATAAATGTACAAATAAATGAGATTGAATGAAAAATAAAACACCTCAATCTGACTGTTCTTTTATGCTTTTCTCCCAGATGTGCACTGACTCATTACTTATAAAAACTTAGACTATAAATTCTTGCATTTATATATGCTTAGAGGTCTGTGAGTCAGACTTCATCTGGTTAATTTTAAGAGTCTCTTGGGGGTAAAAGAGATAAAAAAAATATGTGTGCTTCTGGAGACTAGCATTGTATCATTTATTATTACTGGACTTCATTCTCCGGCTACTAGTCTCTTCTCTGTGACCATTTTTATTATACAATTGTTATTATTTAACTTGCTAAGTACTAAGGGTGTGCTATGGTACAGTACATGACACAAATAAGACATCATTCCTTCTCAGCGTATGCAGTGTAAGTAATCAAGTTTAATATTTAGTCATTAGTATTCTTTTACGTATACACATACAAGTGCACACACTACACAAACACAAATAAGTACAAATATATATGTATCTATACCAACAAATTATATACTTGCCAATGCATGCAATACTTATCTGCCTAAAAGGAACATGTTTTTTTAAAAAAAGGCATGTGTGACAAGTATTTAATAGCAATTTTAAATCACATAAACTATTTTTCTATTTTTTATACAAAATTTAAACTAATTTTTAAAGTTTGATTTTCCGCTATAGACAGCCTTTGGCACTACTACCACATATTACCAAGGTGCCTCATCTATTGAACAGTTTTCTCTCATAGTTTAAAACTAGAAAACTCCTCACATGGAGAATTTAAAGACTTTAGCAGATAACTGAAATGGAGTGGTAAACTAATACACATGAATTTCATAGAATGGGGATCTAGACTGAATGTCCTTCAAGGCTGTTAGAGGAAGAGTATTTGTATAATTGGTTAATAGACCAAGAAAATACACCATTTGGTAGAGCTTTTACATATTGTTTGGCTAATACAGGAACTATCTGTGGTGTATTTGCCCAGAGGCAAGCTTTATTTTCATGGTAATTAGTAGGGTCAAATGGACTTTATTAAAACTAGTCTAAATGTGAGGCAAGCAAAGAGAAGTAGTGGGCCATATGGTTATAGGAGCAGTTAGAGACAAAAAGAAATTGAGTCACCAGATGGGCTATCACAGAGCCAGATGCTTTGTTTCATCTGACAATAATTTTCTGACCTAAGACCCAGTCCTGGCTGAGGTCAGAACTAAGACCCAGTCCTGTGACTGCAGAGGCACTGTGCTCTGCTGCCCTAAGTCCACCATAAATTTGTGTCATATGCCCTCAATATTTAAGGCAATTAATAAAAATATCGCTACTGTTCACAGTGTAAGAATCCAAAAGAAGGAAAGGTGAGAGGTAGGAAATGAAGGAGAAAAAATAAAAGGAAGAGGGGGAAGAGGGAGACAGGGAGGGAGAGACAGTGGCTCTAAATAGGTAAGATGAGATATTAGAGTATCTGGAGGATCCATCAAAGGGAATGAGAATGTAAGATTTATTTTAATTATTTTAATTACATGAGTAATTGTGAACATACTCATTAACATTTTGAAATTAATAAAAATAGTCTTCAAGATATGTTCGATAAACTTTATTTTTTAGAGCAGTTTTAGGTTAACAGTAGAACACAAAAATCCAGAGAGTTTCCACAAATCCCCAGCCATACACATGCATATCCTCTCCATTGCCAACATCCTGTGGCAGAATGGTACATTTGTTCCAAACAGTGAAACTACAATGACTTATCATTATTACTCAAGCCAATAGTTGACATTAGGGTTCAATCTTAGTGTTGTACAGCCATGTTTCTTGGCAAATGCATAGGGACACATATCTGTTATTACAGTATCACATAAAATAGTTGTACTGCCCTAAAAATCCTCTGTGCTCTGCCTATTCATCCTTCTTTCTACTCAGAATTTCTGGCAACTGCTAATCCTTTTACTATGTTCATAGTTTTTCTTTTTCTTTTCCAGAATGTCATATAGTTGGAATCATACAATATCCCTTTCCAGAAAGACTTCTTTAACTTAAATTTCCTCAACATCTTTTTATGGCTTGATAGCTCATTTTTTCATTAGTATTGAATAATATTCCATTGTCTTGATATAGTACAACTTATTTGTCCATTTACTAATTTAGGGGTGTCTCTGTTGCTTTCAAGTTTATTCAGTCATGAATAAAGATGCTGTAAACACCCATGTGCAGAGTTTTGTATGAACACACTTTTTCAACTAATTTGTGTAAATTCCAAGAAGTGTGATTATTGAATTGTATGATAAAAGTATGTTTAGTTTTGTAAGAAGCTGCCAAACTATCTTCCAAAATAGTTTTAACAGTTTGCTTTCCCAGCAACAGTGAATTAGAACTCCTGTTGCTCCCAGTTCGTGTCAGCATTTGGTGTTGTCAGCACTTTAAATTTTGTCTATTCTAATGGTATGTAGTACTATCTCACTGTTGTCTTGCAGTTCTTTAACTTAATGTATGATTTTTCTAATTATTAAAACTTTTTATTACAGAACGAAGTGTAAAAGTAGAATAAATAATATAATAAACTCCCATTTATTTATCACTCATCTTCGATTATTGTCGATATTTAGCTGTTCTTGTTTTAACTGTTCTCCACTTTATTTTTCCTACTTTGGAGCAAATCATAGACAACATTACTTTACCTTACCTAATTTCCTGTTAACTTCTAATATGTAACAACTTACTTGTTTTACCAAAGCCACAATCCTTTGATAACTCTCAATGAAATTTACTATATTTCCTTAATATTATCTAGTACACAGTCCATGTTTACTTTCCCCAAATTGTTTCAGCTGCTTTGTTCGGATCAGAATAAAAATCCATATGTGGCATTTAGTTAATATGTCTCTCAGGTCTTTTTTCATCTCTAATAATCTTGTGAGAGACAGGTAGGAGGAAGAATCAACAGGACTTGGTAAAAAGTCCTGCTTGCTTTCTCCCTTTTTACCCATTTTTCTCAACCCCACCTTCCTGTGAGAAAAAGTAGGAATAAAAGTGTTTTGCCCAAACACAAGCTATTTCCAAGGAATCTTGAAAGTATTCCTGGCAAAACCAATGCATATGCTCAGTGTTCACATCAAAGAAGGAAGATACTTCTGTTTTGTCTTGTCCCCTCCCCTCCCCTCCCCTCCCCTCCCCTCCCCTCCCCTCCCCTCTCCTTCCCTTCCCCTCCCCTCCCCTTCCCTTCCCCTTCCCTTCCCCTTCCCTTCCCCTTCCCTTCCCCTTCCCCTTCCCTTCCCCCTTCCCCTTCCCTTCCCCTTCCCTTCCCCTTCCCTTCCCTTCCCTTCCCTCTTTTTTTTCTTTCTTTTTTTGAGACGGAGTTTTGCTCTTGTTACCCAGGCTGGAGTTGCAATGGCGCGATCTCGACTCACCACATCGTCCGCCTCCTGGATTCAGCCAATTCTCCTGCTTCAGCCTCCTGAGTAGCTGGGATTACAGGCACGCGCGACCGTGCCCAGCTAATTTTTTGTATCTTTAGTAGGGACGGGGTTTCACCATTTTGACCACGATCTCTTGACCTCGTGATCCACCCGCCTCGGCCTCCCAAAGTGCTGGGATTACAGGCTTGAGCCACCGCGCCCGGCCCTGTTTTGTACTTTCAATAGCAATTTTCTACTCTTTCCTCAGGAAAATTCTTTCCATCTGATTTGTATCTTTCATACAAAGCCTTTCACTTCCCAATTAGAAAATAAGACTAAAATGCTAATGCCACCGGAGTGTACCTAAATTTATTCTACAGTTCTTTGGTCAGAAATAATACGAAGACCTCTGCACCTACAGCAGGGCGAGAGGGGCAAAGGTGTACAGCTAGAAATGAGAACCTGGGCTGGTCAAAGTTTTACCAAAACACCAGGGGTTCAGTCAATGTACTACTGCTCACAGTACAGAAAGCCAATCACTGAGATGGCAAGTATTGTCAAGGAAGAAGGCTTTACTTGCATGCTGCAGCCAAGGAGATGGGAGGCCAGTCTCAAATCCATCTCTCTGAAACATTAGAACCAGGAGTTTATATAGCAACAGAGAAATGTAACAATGTTCACCCTTGCTTTATAAGATAACTAGGGAGGGGGTAAGGGAGCAATCATGATCAATTAGGGGTCCAAAGTCTTATTGTCTGGATATGGTGATCTGGTGAGTTTCAGTTTTTTGATACTTTTTTTTTGTTTTTAAGAAGCCTGAAGTCGTTACTGGAGGAAGGAATTCAGATATATCAAATATTAAGTTTCCAGCTTTAAGACTAGAAAGGTAACTTTCTACATTTATCCAAAAGAACAGTATATGGGACTATTGGGTTGATTTCTAAAGCTTAATTCCATCTGCATGTCAGCTTTGCTGCAAGCTATATCAGCCCAATGATCAATTAGGGAAACAGCACTGTCAAATAAAAAGCCAAGGCTTGTCATTCACAAATATTTTAATGTAACTGACCAAATCTTTCATGGGAGAGTAGCACTGAAGAGGAAGAGGCACACTTGTCCTCAAGGTCCAAGGAAGCTGAGAGGCTAAAGAGGCCCTCAAATTCAGTTTCTCAGAAATAAACCTTTAATGGAGACTTAAAAACATAAACCACAATCTCAGGTGTCAGCAAAATAAGATGGTGGAACACCAACCACTAATAACGTATGATGCTGAATTTCTTTTTGTATACTTATTCTCCATCCATAGATATTCTTTGGTGTGCTGTTAGATATTTTACTCATTATTTTTAGTTGGATTGTCTGTTTTCTTATTGTTGAGTTTTAAGAGTTCTTTGTATGTTTTGGGTAACAGTCCTTTTTCAGATATATATTTTGAAAATATTTTCTTCCCATCTATGAATTGCCTTCTCATTCCTTCAACAGAAAATCTTGATTTTTAAGGGATTCTAGATTACTAATGATTTATTTGGAGATTGTGTGTCTTGTGTTGTATCTAAAAAAATCATTGTCATATTGAATCATCTAGATTTGTGTTATCTTGTAGGAGTTTCATGGTTTTGCATTTTACATGATGTGTTTTAAGTTAACTTTTGTGGAGAGTATAAAGTCTGTGTCTATGTTTAATTTTTATGTAGATATCTAATTGTTTCAGCACCATTTTGTTGAAAAGACAGTTTTTGCTGCATTGTTTTGCCTTACTTCATTTGTCAAAGATCAATTGGCAATATTTTCATAAGTCTATTTCTGGTTCTCTATTATACTTTTCCAACAATACGTTTGTCTATTCTTTTGTCAAAACTATAGTATCTTCATTGCCATAGCTTTGTGATAAGTCTTTACGTTGGGTTGTGTCAGTTCTTCAATTTTGTTCTTTTTCAATATGTTGGCTATTCTGTGTCTTTTGCCTCTCTTTACAACCTTTAGGAATAATTTGTCAACATCCACAAAATAGCTTGCTGGAATGTTCACTGAGATTGCATTGAATCTATACATCAACTTAAAAAAACTGACGTCTAGACAATATTGCATTTTTCTATCTACGAACATGGAATATTCCTCAGTGACTTTAGCTCTTTCATTAGTTTTATCAGGATTTCAGTTTTTCTCATATAGGTCTTGTATATATTTTGTTAAATTTATACCTAAGTATTGCATTTTTGGGATACTTATGTCAATGATACTGTGTTTTTAATTCCATTTTTACTTTTCATTTCTGGTATATAAAAATGCGATTGAATTTTGTGTATTAAACTTGTATCCTGCAACCCTGCTATATTACCTCTTGAGTTTCAAGAGGTTTTTTGTTATTTTTTTCAGGTTTCCGACTTAGATAATTATGTCATCTACTAACACAAGCAGTTTTATTTCTTTCTTCCTAATTTAAATACCCTTTATTTGCTTATCTTCTTGTGATTTCTAGTACTTCAAGTTTGATGTTGAGAAGCAGTGATAAGGGGATTTTCTTGCTTTGTTCTTGATCTCACGAGAAAAGCATCTATTTCATTAAGTGTGATGTTAGCTGCAGGTTTTTATACATATTCTTTATCAAGTTGAGAAAGTCTCTCTTATTCCTGGCCTACTGAGTGTTTTATTACAAATAAGTATTGAGTTTTGCCAAATGCTTTTCTACAACAATTGATATGTTTGTGTGATTTTTCTTCTTTAACCTGTTCATGTTAATGATTGCATTAAGTGCTTTTTCCAAATGCTGATCCAGTCTTGCATTCATGGAATAAATCTCACTTGGCCATACTGTATAGTTCTTTTTATGCATTGTTGGATTGAGTTTGCTTATATTTTGTTGAGGATTTTTACATACATACTCATGCGAGACATTGGTATGTAGTTTTTGTTTATTGTAATATTATTGTGCTGTTTTAATATTAGTCTCATTTAATGAGTTAGGGAGTATTCCCTCTGATTCTGTCTCTGAAAAAGATTGTAAGTAATTGTTATAATGTTTTTCATAAATGTTTGGTATATTACACTAGTGGACCCATCTGGGATTTGTACTTTCTATTTAAGAAAGTTGTTAATTATTGATAGTATTTTTTTTATAATAGAAATATTCTGTTATTCTGACTGGCTATTTCGTATTGTGTGAATTTTTACAAATTGTGTGTTTCAGACAATTTTTTAAAATTATACTTTAAATTCTGGGGTACCTGTGCAGATTGTGCAGCTTTGTTACATAGGTATGTATGTACCATGGTGGTATGTGGCATCCATCACCCTGTCATATACATTACGTATTTCTCCTAATGCTATCCCTTTCTTATCCCCCACCCCCCATTATCCTTCCCCTAGGCCCCCACACCTTGACTGGTCCTGGTGTGTGATATTCGCCTCCCTGTGTCCCTGTGTTCTCATTGTTCAGCACCCACTTATGAGTGAGAACATGCAGTGTTTGGTTTTCTGTTCTTGTGTCAGTTTGCTGAGAATGATTTCTTTTTATTTAATCTAGGTTATTAAATGTGTGGCTATAAAGTTGTTTATATTATTTCTTTATTATTCTTTTGATGTCAAAGAATCTATATTGGTGTCCCCTCTTCATATATGTTATCCAAGATGTGTTTTAATTTAAAAAGGAATATCAGGACAGTGTGTAAAATTAGAAAGAGTAAAAATATTTACCTTTAAATCTCTGTATTTACATATTTATCATATCTCTCTCAATCATCTATGTGTGTTTTCAAGCTCATTGGCCGTCATTGAGACACTCTGAATTTTCACCATATTATTTAAATTGCTACCACTTAATGTTATTATCTGTTAAGCAAATTCATTTTTTAAAAAGATTGACAATCTAGATCCTGGAAGCAGAATTTCACTTTATGTGGAATTAATAATCAATTTCAGATACATTAGTTAAATGCAATGTCCATAAGACTTTCATAAAAATCTTGTATCTTTTAAAATAGTACTAGCATTTATTTTAAAAAATAATACTAATCTCTCTGTAAAATCTTTTTAAGAAATGTTGAAGTCAGACACATTTATAAAGCTATCCTATTATTTATGTGTCCTTTAGTCAATTATAGCCTTTTACCTACAAATATTACATACATATTGGGGATATATATATCTCCAATATGTAAAACAAATAAAAATGGAGTTTTTCTGATGAACACAGGAGAAGCAGCTTGAAAAACACTTTCCCAGTTTTCTTTTCATATAACTTGACTGACCCTGCAATACCTCTACAGAATGTCATTGTTCCTTAGAACAGTACAAAAACCACTATTCTATTGTAGTTTCTGAACTGTACCCATTTCTTTATATGCCTCTTTCTGAACTATCTTCCTATCAAGTCTAATGGTTAGGTTCTTTGTTACTGAATGAAAAGAATACACAAGAAAGAACTGCATTCAACTGCTATTTGAATTTTCTTATTTTCATGCAATTGATATACTATGGGCAACCAGAAATGTGACTTTCCTTTTTGCTTTGCTGCACTAAGCCACCCAGATTTTAGCCTATATAGAGTTGTGTTAAAAGAAAAACCTTAAATTCAACAGAATTTAATCAAGCAAAGGATGATTCATGAATTGGGCAGTTCCTGGACTAAAATAGGTTCAGAGACAGTCCAGTGCTATCTCTTGGTCAAAGAAGATTCATCGATAGAGAAATGAATGTGACATAGAGAAAACAGTAGTGAGGTACTGAAACAGCCAGATGAATAACAATTTGGATTTTGTCTTATTTAAATACAGTTTTAATAGTTTGCTATCTTTGATTGGCTAAAATTCAATGATTGGCACAAAAGTAGATTATACATCCTGTTAGATAAAGTTCACTATGTACAAAGAAATCATTTGATTGAATTAAAAATATACAAGGAAACAGATTTAGTTAAATTTAATTTAACAGTTATATTCAGTTTAGGCATCAAATCAGTTAGCATTTTCTTCCTTTTGCTTAAATTCTTCCTCACTGTTTTATTACCACCTCTCGGTCTTTTTAACTACTTGTGTAAAACACGACGTTGATGCTTTAGTGCTTTCAGTACCTTCCCTTGTTCTTGATATCCTGATCCTGATACTTTTCAGTAATATAAAAGATGTCATTCTTGGAAATCTGGTGTCATGAAGGAGGACATTGTCATCTTGCTCAGCCGTCATTGAGAATGCTTCAGGAAATGGCCTTTTGGTGTCCTATGTTTACCTAGCAGCCATTTTTCTTTCAGCAATTTAGTGTCTTGAAATAGCCAGATGCTGTTATTTACTCTATCCTTAGGCAGAAGAAATGTCTTCATTTTTAAAATTATTTTTAATATATTAAAAAAAAATCCTAAAATACAAAATAACTTTTCCCAGATTTGCTTTAGTTTTCTTTTTTAACAAAATGGTACAGATAAGACTTACACATTCCATTCTTTCCTAGTAGATACCCTCCTAGAGATAGGCTCTTATTATCATGGAGTGATTGATACATTCCCATTTATGTTTTTACACATTCATACACATATACTTATTCCTTAAATACATATTATTGTTTTATATGAGGAAAATGTTTGTAAATCCAATATACCCTGAAACATTTTTATCTCAACGTAATGCTTATGAAATTTCATCCATCTTATTTCATGTATTTCTCTTTTACTCATTTTAACTCCTAAATGAATTTTAAGTATTGACTACTTGGAGAGATGGCATGCAAATGTCAGTATCTACAATTGCAATCTTCCAATCTCTTTCTGAGGGATATACCATTGCCACTGTTCCTTGTAGGAATCTAGCAGTAACAGGTGATGAGTAAAGTCTCTCCAGTTAGTATGTAGAATTTTTATCCTTAAATTCCTTGATTTCTGTATGTTACTCAGCTATGCTTGCTGTCTTAGAGAAATCTTCTTATAGGATATAAGATGTTTTTTATCATAACAACCTTCAGCTGTCTGATTTCAGAGAGATAATATCCAGGTAATGTTAAATTAAGAACATGTATAGAGGATTCTAGTTTCTTTAAACATTTTTTTTTCTCTTTTCATTACCTCCCCATGGTACTACTTTACTTATTTATTTTTATTTAAACATTTAAAAAAATTTTTTTGACACAATTTCTTGTTCTGTCTCCCAAGCTGGAGTGCAGTGGTGCAATCTCGGCTCACTGCAACCTCTGCCTCCTGAGTTCAAACAGTCCCCCACCTCAGTTTCCCGAGTAGCTGAGACCACAGGCACGTGCCACAATACTTGACTAGTGGCACTTCTTCATAGAAATTTTTGCTAGGATAAATAGAATTTTTGAGATATCTGCATTGTAGGCAATCACCTTTCCTAATTTTTCATTCGCAGATGTTAGTTCCAAAATGTAGCCATCTCTTAACTACTACTAATTTTTTTCCTGTTTTCTCTGCTTGTATGGGTTTGTATTTTTAAATTATTGTTGCTATTATGATTATTGTTGATACCGTTGTTATTATTACTCATTCTCTATTGGCTAAGTGAAGGTTTTAGGGCAGCATGGAATAAATATGTCAAAGTTACCATATTTTTCTGTTATTATTTTTAATAGAAGATAATAAGGAAATTTTAATTTTTTCTTCAATGATTTTGATCTGTTCAATTTTGTGTTCTACTGATATCAAATACAAAGATATAGCACTTAAAATCATCTATTGCAAGAAAGTTTGAAAATATTTTCAGAATAAAGCCCTCACGGTATTTCGTTCAAGCTATTTTATTCAATATTTATTATCTATTGTATACCATGCTTTATTTTAGATATGTGGATATGTCAGTGAATGATAGTAATCTCTGCATTCATGAAATTTCGATTCTAGTAAAGGAGGGATGAACAATAAACAACAAAAATGACTAATTCATCAATTATACAGTACCTCAGAATATAATTATCATTATGCCAAAAAGTAGAGTGGTTTCTGTTAACACGGTAGTGTTTTTGTAAAAATATGTACACAGAGATTACCAACCAGACAGACATGCTGAGCATTTTATTCATGATATTTTAAATTATACCTTAAATTCTGGGGTACACATGCAGGATGTGCAGGTTTGTTACATAGGTATACAAATGCCATGGTGGTTTGCTGCATCCATTCCCATGTCATCTACATTGGGTATTTCTCTTAATACTATCCCTCCCCTATTCTTCCAGTCACTCCTATTCTCCCCTAGCCCCCCACCCCCTGACAGGACCCAGTGTGAGATGTTCCCCTCCCTGTGTCCATGTATTCTCATTGTTCCACACCCACTTATGAGTGAGAACATGCAGTGTTCGGTTTTCTGTTCTTGTGTCAGTTTGCTGAGAATGATGGTTTCCAGGCTTTTCCATGTCCCTGCAAAGGATGTGAACTCATCCATTTTTATGGCTGCATAGTATTTCATAGTGTTTATGTGCCACATTTTCTTTATCCAGTCTATCATTGATGGGTATTTGGGTTAGTTCCAAGACTTTGCTATTGTAAACAAATAAACATACATGTGCATGTGTCCTTATGATAGAATAATTTATAATCCTTTGGATATATACCTAGTAATGGGTTTGCTGGGTCAAATGGTCTTTCTATTTCTAGATTTATACTCCCACCAACAGTGTAAAACAGAAGATATTACTCCACATCCTCTCCAGCATCTGTTGTCTCCTGAGTTTTTAATGATTGCCATTCTAACTGGCGCAAGATGTTATCACAATGTGGTTTTGATCTGCATTTTTGTAATGACCAGTGATGGTGAGCTTTTTATCATATGTTTGTTAGATGCATAAATGTCTTATTTTGAGAAGTATTTGTTCATATCCTTTGCTCACTTTTTGATGGAATTGTTTGTTTTTTTTTTCTTGTAAATTTGTTTAAGTTCTTTTTAGATTCTGGATGTTAGCCCTTTGTCAGATGGGTAGATTACCAAATTTTTTTCCCATTCTGTTGGTTGCCAGTTCACTCTAATAATAGTTTCTTTTGCTGTGCAGAAGCTCTTTAGTTTAGTTAGATCCCAATTGTCTATTTTGGCTTTTGTTGACATTACTGTTCGTGTTTTAGTCATGAACTCCTTGCCCATGTTCATGTCCTGAATGGTATTGCCTAGGTTTTCTTTCAGGGTTTTTATGGTGTTAGGTCTTATGTTTAAATCTTAATCCAACTGGAGTTAACTTTTGTATAAGGTGTGAGGAAGAGATCCAGTTTCAGCTTTTTGCATATGGCTAGCAAGGTTTTCCACCACCATTTATTAAATAGGGAATTCTTTCCTCATTGCTTGTTTTTGTCAAGTTTGTCAAAGATCACATATTTGTAGATGTGCAGCATTATTTCTGAGGCCTCTGTTCTGTTCCATTGGTCTATACCTCTGTTTTGGTACCAGTACCATGCTGGCTGTTTTGATTACTGTAGCCTTGCAGTATAGTTTGAAGTCAGGTAGGGTGATGCCTCCAGCCTTTTTTTTTTTTTTCCTTAGGATTGTCTTGGCTATGTGGGCTCTTTTTTGGTTCCATATAAAGTTTAAGGTGGGTTTTTCCAATTCTGTGAAGAAAATCAATGGTAACTGGATGGGGGATAGCATTGACTTTATAAATTACTTTGGACAGTATGGCCATTTCATGATATTGATTCTTTCTAACCATGAGCATGGAATAATTTTTCATCTGTTTATGTCCTTTCTTGTTTCCTTGAGCAGTGGTTTGTAGTTCTCTTTGAAGAGGTACTTCACATCCCTTGTTAGTTGTATTCCTAGGTATTTTATTCTCTTTGTAGCAATTGTGAATGGGTCATGGTTTGGCTCTCTATTTATCCTGTTATTGGTATATTGAAATGCCTGTGATTTTTGCACATTGATTTTGTATCCTGAGACTTTGCTGAAGTTGCTTATCAGCTTAAGGAGATTTTGGGCTGAGCCAATGGGGTCTTCTAAATTGACAATCATGTCATCTGCAAATAGAGACATTTTGACTTCCTCTTTTCCTAATTGAATACACTTTATTTCTTTTTCTTGCCTGACTGCCCTGGCCAGAATTTCCAATACTATGTTAAATAGGAGTGGTGGGAGAGGGCATCCTTGTCTTATACCCAATTTTAAAGGTAATGCTTCCAGTTTTTGCCCATTCAGTATGATATTGGCTGTTGGTGTGTTATCAATAGTTATTACTTCAAGATACCTTCCATTGATACCTAATTTATTGAGAGTTTTTAGCATAAAAAGCTGTTGAATTTTGTCAAAGGCCTTCTCTGCATCTATTGACATAATAATGTGGTTTTTGTCTTTGGTTCTGTTTATGTGACGGATTACATTGATAAATTTGCAGTTGTTGAACCAGCCATGCATTCCCAGGATGAAGTCAACATGATTGTGATGGAGAGGCTTTTTGATGTGCTGTTGGATTCAGTTTACCAGTATTTTATTGAAGATTTTTGCATCAATGTTCATCACGAATATTGGCCTGAAATTTTCTTTTTGGGTTGTGTGTCTCCTAGGTTTTGGTATCAGGATGATGCTGGTCTCATAAAATGAGTTAGGGAGGATTCCCTCTTTTTGTATTGTTTGGAATAGTTTCAGAAGAAATGGCACCAGCTCTTCATTGTATGTCTGATAGGATTTGGCTGTGAGCCCATCTGGTTCTGGACTTTTTTTGGTTTGGTAGGCTATTAATTGCTGCCTCAATTTCAGACCTTGGTATTGGTCTATTCAGGGATTTGACTTCCTCCTGGTTTAGTCTTGGGAGGGTGTAAGTGTCCAGGAGTTTATCAGTTTTTTTTTCTAGATTTACTGGTTTATTTGCATAGAGGTGTTTATAGTATTCTCTGATGGTAGTTCATATTTCTGTGGGATTGATGGTGATATCTCCTTTATTATTTTTTGTTGCATCTATTTGATTATTCTCTCTTTCTTCTTTATTAGTTTGGCTAGTAGTCTATTTTATTGATCTTTTCAAAAAACCAGCTTCTGCCTTCATTGATTTTTTGACGTGTTTTTTTGTTTCTATCTCCTTTAGTTCTGCTCTGATCTTAGTTATTTTTTGTCTTCTGCTAGGTTTTGAATTTGTTTGATCTTGCTCCTTTATTTCTTTTAATCCTAATGTTAGAGTGTCAAATTTATATTTTTCCTCATTTGTCTCATGGGCATTTAGTGCTATAAATTTTCCTCTACACTCTGCTTTAAATGTGACCCAGAGATTCTGGTACATTGTGTCTTTGTTCTCATTGGTTTCAAAGAACATCTTTATTTCTGCCTTCATTTAATTATTTATTTAATAGTCATTCAGGAGCAGGTTGTTCAGTTTTCTTGTAGTTGTGTGGTTTTGAGTGAGTTTTTTAATCCCGAGTTCTAATGTGATTGCACTCAGGGAATCTCCTGGTCTGTGGGTTTTGAAGACCATGAAGAAAGCATAGTATCTGAGCCAGAGTACCAGAGTCCCAGGAGAAGTCCCTAATGGCTTCCCTTGGCTAGGAGAGGGAGTTCTCTGGAACCCTTGTGCTTCTTGGGTGAGGCAACTCCCTACCCTGTTTCGGCTTGCCCTCCTTGTGCTGTACCCACTGTCTAACCAGTCCCAATGAGTTGAACCTGGTACCTCAGTTGAAAATGCAGAGATCACTTACCTTCTGCATCACTCTAGCTGGGAGCTGGGCACCAGAGCTGTTCCTGTTTGGCCATCTTGGTGGAAATCTATTTATGATGTTTTTTTGAACATTCATTCTGTGCTGTGTGATACATGAGTCTGTGACCAAAATGGATTAGATTAAATTTCACTAAAATCCAATGTTATAAGTATGCTTTTTATTATAAAGTGAATCTATTAAAAATAACCACAGAATGACCTTACTTTCTAAGTACAATAATTAACAAAGAATTTAAGCCTTTGCTGAAACATGAAAAATACTGCGAGTGAATCAGACTTTATAGATCTTATAGTTTTGACTTGGATTAAATTCATTTAGAAAATTAACGTTTTTATAATAAAAGCAATTTATAACCATTTAGAATGAGTTAAATATTGTTTAATTACTTTATGTTTGATATATTTCAAGTAGTGTCAATACTTCTTTCAAATAAAAAAGCAGAATTTCAAACAATATTTCTAGGGAATGAAAACATAGACAGTAGGCTATAATTTCATCTATTAAAAAATGGAAAGCTAGGTTTATTAACTGTATTTGAAACATTGAGTGAAATCCTACATTACTATCACTGTGGCAGTACCCCTAGTGGACTTCATATTACTAAATATTTGTATATTTAAATACAAAATATTCAACAAAACTACACTAATAATTGATTTAGTGCATTTGCTATCAAATACCTTACTTTGCCATCCTATCCCTCACAGTACCAAATATCATGGTGTTGCTTAAGAACTCTGCAATCTCTTTTGATATGACCTCCATTTGATGTGTCTATTTCTTTACTGGAAAGTACTTAGAATTGCAACACAATTGATTTTGTTTATTTTCTATAGCGAGCAAGAAGTGTTCCTACTTTGATTACTATTGCAATCTTAAAGACATGTTCAAAACTTCTGAGAAAGAAAACAATGCCAATAACTAAACACAATTTATCTTTTGCAGTAGGAATTTGTATATTATACCTGAGCACAATTAACAAAATTAAAACAAGATTTAAATCTCACTTTGAAAATTGGCCAAACATCACTTTCTTTATGCAAGAAACTTCAGTAAATGCTCCATAAAAACTTATCTATCCTTCCAATTTGAGGCTTCACAAAATGACAGCAGAATCTAGAGGACATGTATTACATTCAAAATAAATATTTAAAAAGTTATAAATGTATATTTCATATGCTTTAATGACTACATGAAGACATTTTAGTGGTAATATTTGGCACTCACATCATATACGAATGCTCCATATATTATTTAAACATCTTAAAATTACAGTTAGTTAATTCTGTTCTATGGCATTTTGTTCTATATAAATGCTAAGGGAATTTTAAAACCTAAGAAGTTTTGTCGGGAGACTGAGGCAGGGGAATCACTTGAACCCAGGAGGTGGATGTTGCAGTGAGCTGAGATCATGCCACTGCACTGCATTCTGGCGACAAAGTAAGACTCCATCTCAAAAAAAATTTTTTTATAATGAGGAAGAATGAGTTAAGTTACAGCTGTGGTAATGATGATAGACAGACAGACAGGCAGGGCTATGGTTTGAATGACTCTTCCAAATTTAATGTTGTAATTTGATCCCCAAAGTTGGAGGTTGGGGTCTAATGGGAAGTGTATGGGTCATGGGGGCAGATTTCTCATGAATAGATTAATGCCCTCCCTCTGGGATAAGTGAGTTATCACTTTATTAGTTCCTAGGGGAGCTAGTCGTTAAAAAGAGGCTGACACCTTCTCCCTCATCTCCCTCTTGCATCCTCTCTCCCCATGTGATCTCTTCATAGCCAGTTCCTCTTCATCTTCCACCATAAGTGAAAGAAGCCTGAGGCCCATACCGGATGCAGTTGTCCATTCTTAAACTTTTAGAGACTTCGGAATCATAAGCCAAATCAACCTTTGTCTTTATAAGTTACCCAGCCTTGGATATTCCTTTATAGTAACACAAAATGAACTAAGATGAATAGGTAAATAGATATACATACATAAACACACACATATATGTGTGCATGTATATATATTATACAAATTGCATAATTATTAGTAGGATTCAAGATTGCACATAATTTTTAGACAATAGTTTTGTGGTTTTTTTTTTTCATGGAGTATTCCTGGTAGTATGAGAGACACAAAAACAAGATAAATATTTCTGATAAACATAAATATTACTATTTTGTAGATAATTTGGCTTAAAACTGCACTCCTAAAGACAAATATCCAAACTGTTATTGTTTGCTTTCAGTAAATTGATCCATTTATTAAGTAGTAGCAAAGGTAAATATAGAGTTTCTTAGCCAAATTCACATGAATACATTAACCAAGAAAGGACTTTGTTAACTAAGTGGCTACGACAGAATGAAAATGAAAACATTTCAACCTGACAACTTTAATGAAATTGTTAGAGGTGATACCATTATCACAGCAATTAACACAATTTTTTAATATATAAAAGCTTTTTTTCCTTCAAAAATGTTGCTCCCTTCCAAAACTTTGAACACATAAAATGTTAAGAAGTAGGCAGTTCCAGCCTTTACTTTTCTTTGTAATTTTTGTTACCAAACTCACATATGACTTCCACATTGAACATAACAAAAGACATATATTTGCCATCAGATATTGGTTTTAAAAGGTTTCCATTGCAGCTTCACTTGCTTTGCTTCTAAATAATGATAACTATAACAATAATACAAACATGTGCAAAGTCCTCCACTTCCACACTAAACATTTATATGTAATATTTTATTTAATCCTCATGACAATCTTAAGATTTTATTATTAGACTCATTTACACAAGTGACAACTATGTTAAAAACGTATTAAAAACGTTTTCAAAGTTTTATACATATCAAATGAAATAAAGGGATTTGAACCCAAATACATTGGGTTGCATCAAATATTTTCTTAAAAAACCCAAATCTACCTTTATAATAGCATATGTAACAATGCTTAACAAATCACTGAATACCTACAATGTGCCAAGATAAAATTAGTATTGAAGATAAATGATATAGTATAACTTCCAAGAATATAGGTGGCAGATGAATACAAGTAAAATATTATAAAGTAAAATGACAAAAATTTCAAGTAGACTAAACATGAAGTATGGCAGACAGATAGTATTATTATGCCATTGCCGAGAACTATCCTTAGAAATACCTAGGAATACAACTCACAAGGAAAGTAAGAGACCTCTTTAAGGAAAACTACAAACCACTGCTCAACGAAATAAGAGAGGACACAAACAGATGGAGAAACATTCCATGTTCGTGGTTAGGAAGAATCAATAGCGTGAAAATGGCTATACTGCCCAAAGTAATTTACACAATCAATGCTATCCCTATCAAACTACCATTGAATTTCCTCACAGAACTGGAAAAAACCACCATGAACTTCATATGGAACCAAAAGAGAGCCCACATAGCCAAGTCAATTCTAAGCAAAAAGAACACAGCGGGAGGCATCATACTACCAGACTTCAAACTATACTACAAGGCTACAGTAATCAAAACAGTATGGTACTGGTACCAAAACAGAGATATAGACCAATGGAACAGAATAGAGGCATCGGAGGCACACAACATATCTACAATCATATAATCTTTGATAAACCAGACAAAAACAAGCAATGGGGAAAGGATTCCCTGTTTAATAAATGGTGTTGGGAAAACTGGCTAGCCATGTGCAGAAAGCAGAACCTGGACCCCTTCCTGACACCTTACACTAAAATTAACTCCAGATGGATTAAAGACTTAAACATAAGACCTGGCACCATAAAAACCCTAGAAGTAAATCTAGGCAAAACCATTCAGGACATAGGAGTAGGCAAGGACTTCATGACCAAAACACCAAAAGCATTGGCAACAAAAGCCAAAATAGACAAATGGGACCCAATCAAACTCCACAGCTTCTGCATGGCAAAAGAAACAGTCACTAGAGTGAACCGGCAACCATCAGAATGGGAAAAAATCTTTGCAGTTTATGCATCTGACAGAGGGCTGATATCCAGAATTTACAAAGAACTCAAACAGATTTACAGGAAAAAACCAAACAAGTCCATTCAAAAATGGGCAAAGGATATGAACAGACACTTTACAAAAGAAGACATACATGAGGCCAACAAACACATAAAAAAAATGCTCATCATCACTGGTCATTACAGAGATGCAAATCAAAACCACATTGAGATACCATCTCACGCCAGTTAGAATGGCGATCATTAAAAAATCTGGAGACAGCAGATGCTGGAGAGGATGTGGAGAAATAAGAACACTCTTACACTGTTGGTGGGAGTATACATTAGTTCAACCATTGTGGAAGACAGTGTGGCGATTCCTCAAGGACCTAGAAATAGAAATTCCATTTGACCCAGCAATCCCATTACTGGGTATATATCCAAAGGACTATAAATCGTTCTACTATAAGGACACATGCACACAAATGTTCATTGAAGCACTGTTTACAATAGCAAAGACCTGGAACCAACCCAAATGCCCATCGATGATAGACTGGACTGGGAAAATGTGGCACATATACACCATGGAATATTATGCAGCAATCAAAAATGATGAGTTTTTGTCCTTTGTAAGGACATGGATGAATTTGGAGAACATCATTCTCAGCAAACTGACACAAGAACAGAAAAAGAAATATCGCATATTCTCACTCATAGGCAGGTGAGAAAAATGAGAACACATGGACACAGGGAGGGGGCCTAGAACACACTGGGGTCTATTGGGGGGAATGGGGGAGGGACAGCGGGGGGGGGCTGGGGAGGGATAGCCTGGGGATAAATGCCAAGTGTGGGTGAAGGTGAGGAAGGCAGCAAAACACAGTGCCATTTGTGTACCTATGCAACTATCTTGCACGTTCTGCACATGTACCCCAAAACCTATAATGCAATAAAAATTTTAAAAATTAAAAAAAAAAAAAGAAATGTCAGTGTATTGCACTTGACCATCCGTCCTAACTCAGACTTTATGAAGGCAAGAATATAAACTTATTCACTGCTTGTAATATTATCTAAACATAAAGGGCATTAAAAATATTTGTTGAATAAATTAATGATGATTTCTGAGCTTCACCTGAGTTTCTCTTCCTTAGATTGTAGCCTGACACACATTTGATACACATTACAAATATTGAAGGCATCAAATTATTTTTTTTCCCAATTTCTAGGAAATCACTATTCTTTGTTGCCTGATGTCCAGTATGTTGAAACTATTGTCCCATATATTTTGTCTATTTCTCTGTGGCTGTTTCAGAACATCTTGATCCTGTTATTCCCCCTCATTTTCCCTTCTCTTTTCTGACGCCTTGTAAAGAAATTACATACTTCCCACTTTACTATAATTGTTAGTTTCCTGAGGCATCCCTAGCCCTGTGGATCTGTGAGTGAAGTTAAACTTCTGTTGTTTATAATTACCCAGCCTTGGGTATGTCTTTATAGCAGTGTGAGAATGAACTAATACAGTTTGTTATGCTACTTTTGTGATTGTATCTTTTTAAATATAATCTCAAGTACTGGATCACCAGCTCTGTGACAGTATAAATCTTGTCTATTTTGCTAAACACTATATTCATTGGTCCTAAATCTTCTGTTGAAGATCTAAACATGCAAGATAAGAGTTACAAAAAAATACTTCCTATTTGTTTTGTTTATGATATAAAAAACTCTTATTTTAATAATAATTTCTAAATAAAATTAAATGCATTTAAAAATTAACTATATTTGCATGCAAAAAAAGTTAAAAAGCACTTTGAAAATTTCATGCTGAAAAAATTGTTGTAAAGTGCAGTAATATAACATTATAATGTAGGTGATTAATGTTGCTTCTGAATTTTTAGACAAACTTTTAAGAAAAATCTTGACATAAAAGGGGAGTTATTAAAAGAACATAATATTTTCAGCCACTGCATTATCTTACTTTACACTATATTCAAAATATTGCATGCAAAGGTTTGGATTTTTTTTATTAATTTGAGTTTGAACAAATAATTGTTTACTAGTAGTATTTTATTTATTTGGTGTACAGTTTATTAATTTGCTTAGATGGAAAGCTTAAAATAGAATTAATTACTTTATAAACTTTAAGCATTAAGAAAGTACTAAAGTTTTGAATGGGAGCATTGGACTAGTTTGGGATAATCTTAGGTAATTATTAAATAAATTATTTAATATATTTCTTAATACATTGAATCAGAGAGAATAATAAAAAGAATCAGTAAAAATATTGAGAAAAAAATACATCATTTTAAGTAATTATTTTTTTTCTGAAATTAAAAAGGCAATTTATGTAAATGTATACTATTTAAACATATCCTAAAATATGTGAGGCTTTTACCATTTAAGCCATTAATTTTCAATATTTTAGATTACTGACTAAAAAAGCTTCTAATATGAGAATTTAATGGTGTTTAGAAAGGTAATTACTATCTTATTTTCTTATTTTAGAGATTGGTTTGCTTTCTAACTGTTTTGTTTATTTAACATGTTAAATAACTGAAATAGAATGATTTTATGCAAATCCAAAGTTAAACATTTGCAAAGTTAAAATATGCAAAACTCAGTAGATGAAAAAATAAGATATTTAGGGCAACATTTTCTCATCAACATAATAAAAATATTCACCTCTGTATTTTTCTTCTCTCTTTATGTGCATTTATAACTATATGACATCCAAGGTTTTTTTAATAATATGAAAATATGGTTGAGAGAATGGATAATGCATCAATGATGATATTATTGTGACTATGTAATTCTTTTGTAACTTTTTTGTAAGATGTAGTTCTTTCCTTATATTACCAAATTTGTTTGTAACTAGTTTATTTTTCACCAAAACATAATATCTGAAAAAAGTCTTCTTCCATTCCAGCATATTAGGAAAATTACTCTTGATAATATTCTAAGAGATCCAGGGCTTAGATAAGAGCGCTATGGTTGTCTTCTCTGCCTCTCCTCCGGTTTTCTGCCAATTAAAATACAGTTGCTCTGTTTGTAAAGTAGTTTTCCAGGTGTCTTCCATGTCTAAGTTTTTAAAAAGGCAGAAGAAGCCTAAAAATAGAAAAGGCTTGAAAAAACGAAAACCAAAATACAAACCTGGTAAAGCTCAATGTAATGCATATAATCTTGCCTTAATGTTCTTACTGATATATAATCTTACTGATTATATTGTTAGGATCAATATAAAAGACAAAACTCGGTTAATTAGTACTATTAAATAATATTTTATTTTAAAATTTAATCATCATAGCTTAGTTTTTGTAATGTTGAATCATTAAAAAATATTTTTAGGTCTGTTCAATCTGAGACATAGATACTTGTTTTTCCAAGAGCTTAAATAGTGAGAAAAATGAATAATAAAGACTTCCTGCAGATAAGAAAATAAACAATTATAATTACCACAGTGTCAACAATGATGAAGCTTTTCTTTAAAAGGATCAAAGAAAATATCTCTAAGAAATCTTTCAACTTTCCTTTAGCTGTAGATAAACTTCACAGAAAAAGAAAATATAAGGACTGTCACTCAGTTATCAAAATATGTCATCAACATTTAAATACAT
This sequence comes from Saguinus oedipus, assembly GCA_031835075.1. Classification (NCBI taxonomy): domain Eukaryota; kingdom Metazoa; phylum Chordata; class Mammalia; order Primates; family Cebidae; genus Saguinus; species Saguinus oedipus. Next base: position 148,196,347 of record CM063170.1, read on the forward strand.
CCTCCTTCTCCTTCTTTCAGGATTACTAATTTTATAATTTGAAATTAAATAGCTGCCAGATCCACTGAAATGATCAGACTGAGTATTTAAAGTAACTATGGTTAAGATGCTAGGACAGGCCAGGTGTGGTGGCTCACGCCTGTAATCCCAGCACTTTGGGAGCCCGAGATGGGCGGATCATGAGGTCAGGAGTTCAAGACCAGACTGTCCAAGATGGTGAAACCCTGTCTCTACTAAACATACAAAAATTAGCCAGATTTGGTGCCTTGTGCTTGTAATCCCAGCTACTTGGGAGGCTGAGGTAAGAGAATTGCTTGAACAGGGACCCAGGAGGTGGAGGACACAGTGAGCTGAGATTGTGCCTCTGCATTTCAGCCTGGGTTACAGAGCAAGACTCCTTCTCAACAAAAAAGAAAGAAAAAAAAAGATGCTAGGACACTAATGGATAAAGTAGGCATCATGCAAGGCCAAATGAACAATGTAAGTGAAGAGATGAAAATTGTAAGAAATAACCAAAAAGAAATGCTGAAGATCAAAAACACTGTAACAGAAATGAAGAATGCCTTTGATGGGCTTATTGATAGACTGGATACCACTGAAGAAAGAATCTCTCAGCTTGAGGATATACCAATGGAAACTTTAAAAATTATCAAGCAAAGAGAACAAAATCAAAAATAGAAAAGAATATTAAAGACCTGTGGGACAACTACAAAAAGTATACCATACATACAATGAGATTAGCAGATTGACAAGAAAGACAATAAGGAACAGAACATATATTTGACCCAATAATGATTGAAATTTTCCCCAGATTAATGTCAGACACCAAACTATACATACTGGAAGCTCAGAGAACACTGAACAAGATAAGATCCAGAAACTCTAGGTGTATTATTTTCAAACTTTGGGAAAGCAAAGATAAAAATTTCTGAGAGAAGCTAGAGGAATAAAACACCTTACTTATAGAAGAACAAAAATAAGAATCACATTTGAGTGTTCTAAAACACCAAGCAAGTGAAAAGAGAGTGGAATAGAATATTTCAAGTATTGAGAGAAAATTCCACCAACCTAGAATTCTGTACCCTGCTAAATTATTTTTCAGTAAAGAAGACTTAATCTCAGGCAAATCAAAATTTAAATAATTTTTTGCCAGCAGACTTGCCATACAAGAGATTTTTTTTTTTTTTAATTAAAAAAGGTCTTTAGAGAAAAGGAAAGTGATAATTATTAGGAACTCAAATATGCATAAAGAAGTTTGCTGGGCATGGTGGCGCACACTGTAATCCCAGCAATTTGGGAGGCCAAGGAAGGTGGATCACTTGAGGCCAGGAGTTCACGATCAGCCTGGCCAACAAGGAAAAACCCCATCTCTACTGAAAATACAAAAATTAGCCAGATATGGTGCCACCTACCTGTAGTCCCAGCTCTACCTGGGAGACTTAGGCAAAACAATCCCTTGAGCCCAGGAGGCAGAGGTTGGAGCAAGCTGAAGGTTGCAGTGAGCTGAAATCGGGCCACTGCATTCCAGCCTGGGTGAAAGAGCAAGACTCCATCTCACACACACACACACAAAATAAAGAAAATAAAAAAAAGAAAAAGAAAGAAACCTACTGAAGAAGGAATAAGTAAAAATAAATAAAAACCCATATTTGTCTTTTTCTTATTTAACAAATAAGTTTGTTCAAAATTATAACAGAAACAGTGTAGTAAATTATGTATGCTTACATATAAACTTTATATAAAATATATCATATATAAAATATGTATAGCATGTATATATATAAGTAAATGAATGACAGCAATGATACAAGGAATGAGAGAGTGAAAATAGGACTATTTTGTGATTATATGGTATTTGTACTACCTGTGAAGTGGTAAGGTGATATTTCATAGAGAACTTGGATAAGTCATAAATGTATATTGCAAACTCTAAGGTATCCACTAAAAAAGTAAAAAATGTGAGATGTAACTTACATTCTAAGAGAGAAGAGAAAATGAAATAATCTAAAATGTTCAATTAAAACCATAAAAGGCAAAAAAAGAGAGATACACAAAAATAGAAAAAAACAAGGGCAACTAAGAGAGAGCAGTAACAATTATGGTAGATATTAATCTAAGCATATTAACAATTAATTTAACTGTTAACGGTCTAAGTAAACCAATTAGAAGATGGAGATTGTCACAGTAGATTAAAAAAATGAAATTTCTTACCAATGGTTAATTAGATGCAGTATTTTTTATAGCAAAGCTCTAGCTCAGAAGGGTTTAACGTTTTGCTGACCCTGGGTAATGTGACTATAAATTCCTTTGGCTCTCAGCCTCAGAACAATACTTTCTGCTACACTTTTTAAAATTAGCCATCTCTCGTGATCCACAAATTTAGCCACTTTTCCATGCTTTTTCACAGCTTCATTTACACTACAGACATTAATTTCATACTTTCCAGAGCAGTCTTATATGCAGATTTGTAAATATTTTCTTCCTTTTTTTGAATGTACTATAGTGTTGATTCATTAGCATTGAACTCATAGCCAATAGCACTATAACTCATGCCTGAACTAAGCTTGTCTAACATCTCTTCTAGAAGTTTGTTACCTGTTCTCTCCATAAGGCACATCATAGCCTCCATGTACTTAGTAACACCAGACAGCACATCAGCACACTACACTTTGGGGCAATTTAGATAACAAAACTACTTACAAAACTAAAAAAAGTTAAAATTATGGCACTAAAATACTAAAAAATACAGGTTTATAGTATGAGAGCTGCAAGAAGAAATCATAGTGTTGCCTTCTAAGTTTAGCTAGGACTCTGTGCATCTGGGGTGTACTTGGAAAACTATAAAATACTGATTAAAGAAATTAAAAACGACACAAACAGATGTAAAGACATGCCATATTTATTGATCAGAAGGATTCATACTATTAAAATGACTATACTGCCCAAAGCAACCTTTAGATTTGATGCAATTCCTCTCAAAATACCAATGGCATACTTCACAGAAATAGAATAGACAATATCCAAATTTGTGTGGAAACAAAAGAAGGCAGAGTAGCCAAAACAATTCAGAGCAAAAAGAGTAAAGTTTTAGGCATCACACTATCTGACTTCAAAATATATCATAAGTCTATAGTAACCAAAACAGAATGATATTTGTATTAAAAGAGACGCATAGACCAATGGAACAGAATACAGAACACAAAGATACAGTATACATTGGAAAAAGGTATTCCAACCAGTAAACACTGGAAAAAGGTTTTTACCTTTTTCGGTAAATGGTGATGGCATAAATTATATTTATAGGCAGAAGAATGAAACTAGATCCCTATCTATCACCACATACAAAAGTAAACTCAAAGTGGATAAAATAAGACCTAGAAGTGTAAAAGGATTAGAAGAAAACATATGGGAAATACTTTAGGACATTGGTCTAGGCAAAGATTTTGTGACTAAGAATTTAAAAGTATAGGCAAAAAGGTAAATTTTAAAAATGTCCTGCATTGAACTAGAAACCTTCTGCACAGCAAAGGAAACAATCAACAGGGCAAACAGACAAATAATAGAATGGAAAAAATATTTGCAAGCTATTCATCCAATGTGAGAGTAACATCCAGAATACATAAGAAAAACAACAGCAAGAAGAAAACAGACAACAGCCACATCGTCTCATTAAAAAGCAGGCAGAGGACCTGAATAAATATTTCTCTAAAGAAGACTTACAAATGGCCAACAGGTACATGAACAAATACTCAACATCACTAATGATCAGGAAAATGCAAATCAAAATCACAATGAGATATCTTCCCATACCAGTTAGAATGATTATTATTTATAAGACAAATAATAACAAATGCTGGTGAGGATGTTGAGAAAAGGGAACTCTTTTACGCTGCTGGTGGGACTGTAAATTAGCACAGCCATTATGAAAAATATTGTGGAGATTTATAAAAGGATTAAAACAACCCAGAAGCCTAAAAATAGAACTATGATTTCATCCAGCAATCTTACTACTGGGAATTATCCTAAGGAAAGGAAATCAGTATGTCAAATGGATACCTGCATCCTCATGCATATTGCAACTCTTTTCACAATAGCCAAGATATGGGAGCAACATAAATGCCCATCAACAGAAGAATGGTGTGATGGTTAATATTGAGTATCAACTTACCACCCTGAATGCACCCAATCTCCTCTGTTCTTGGAAGCCGACTGCATTGTTACTTAATTTACATAAGCAGAAAACTTCCAGATCAAATGAACAAAAAACTAATTGTAATTATTAAAACAGAATCACAGCCCCTCAATCAATTTCCAGACTTGAACCAGTTTACAGACCCAGAATCTCTTGAATGGAAGGGAGACCACATACCCTTGAGGAAGGACCCCACTGCACTACTGGCAATTTATGCTGTTAATCTTTCTCCCATTATTCCCCAAGGAGACCTCTGGCCTTTTACCATGGTAACTGTGCATTGGGAAAAGCGAAAGGATCAGATCTTTCCAGAACTAGGGGACACTGGCTCTGAGCTGACATTGATTCCAGGGCACTCAAAGGTCATTGTGGTCCTCCAGTTAAAGTAGGAACTTATGGAGGTCAGTAATTAATGGAATTTTAGCTCAGGTCCCACTTAGACTGGGTCCAGTGGGTTCCCGGACCCATCTTGTCATTTCCCCAGTGCCAGAATACATAATTGGCATAGACATACTTAGCAGCTGGCAGAAGCCCCCACACTGGCTCCCTGACTGGTAGGATGAGGGCTACTATGATGGGAAAGGCATTGACTTGGCAAATGCCCACCAAAAGAAATTTGCCTTCAGATTTCAAGGCCAGCAATATACCTTTACTGTCCTACCTCAGGGGTATATCCACTCTCCAGCTTTGTGTCATAATCTTGTTCAGAGAGAACTTGATCACTTTTCCCTTTTACAAGATCTCACACTGGTCCATAACATTTATGATGTTATTGGATCCAATGAAAGAGAAATAGCAAACACTAAACTTACTGGTGAGATATTTGCATGCCCCAGGATGGGGACCTTCTACCTTAGTAACATTTTGAGGGGTTCAGTGATGTAGAGATATTCCTTCTAAGGTGAAGGATAATTTGCTGCATTTGGCACCTCCTACAATCAAGAAAAAAGGCACGATGAAGAGTGGGACTATTTGGATTTTGGAGGCAACACTTTCCTCATCTGGGTGTATTACTCTGGTCCATTTACTGAGTGACCTGCAATGCTGCCAGTTTTGAGTGGGGTCTAGAGCAGGAGAAGGGTCAGCAACAGGTCCAGGCTGCTGTGCAAGCTGCTCTGCCACTGGAGCCATATGACCCAGCAATGGTGCTTGAGGTGTCAGTGGCAGATGCCATTTGTAGCCTTTGAAAGTCCCTCATAGGTGAATCACGCGGAGGCCTTTAGGATTTTGGAGCAAGGCCCTGCCGTCTTCTGTAGATAACTACTCTCTTTTTGAGAAATACTTATTGACCTGTTACTGGGCTTTGGTGGAAACTGAACATTTGACTATGGATCATCAAGTAATCATGGGACCTGAACTGCCTATCATGAACTGGGTGCTTTCTGACCCACCTAACCATAAAGTGGGGCATGCACAGCAGCATTCCATCATCAAATGGAAGTGGTATATACATGATCCGGCTGGAGTAGGTCCTGAAGGCACAAGTAAGTTACATGAGAAAATGGCTCAAATGTCCATGGTCTTCATTTAAAAATTCACGGTTGTATTATATTGGAAAGTGGTCAGGAAACACGAAACTGGTCAACATTAACAGTCAAAACATTTCTAAAGAAATCCTAGCCAATTCATATTCAGTGCTAATAACAAGATTGCTTTAAAAAATGAGCTATATATTACTAAACAGCTCTTTTGCCATGTTTAAGTTTTAAAATATATTAAAGCGAGTGCTGGCAGAGTAGATATGAATAAACTGTGGCAACAGCAGTTCAGCCATAGAAACTACAAGGTAAGCAACAGAGAACTTTTTAGAGATTAAATAAATTAAGGAATTAAATTGTTTTACTAAAACCCTTGACATTTTCAAGTAGATGATTATTATGAAAAACAAATGTAATAAGAGAAATAATATTTAAGTAGTGGACCAGTTTATGCAGATAATGAAGGAACGGGAAACAAGAAAGTAACATAATTTTTATGTTTTACTTAGAAAACAAATTACATGAAATAACCAAAATGTCATTGATGTTTTATCAGTTACTAATGTCAGCTTGGGTAGAGCAAGATGGGAGTAAGATAAAAGAAATTAGCCACTAAAATAAAGCTCTTCTTAGTTATCAATACCTTACCACTTATTCTCTCTCTCTCACTCTCTCTCACCCCTCTCTCCCTCTCTCTTTCACACACACACACACACACACACACACACACACACACACACACACACGTGAATAGGGGATACTATGATTTGCTCTTATTAAACAAGTTTAAGTGCTCAGTAACATTTTGGTATAACACTCTTTTGTAATGGATTTAATTAACTACAAGCTCTAGATTTATTACTGATAATTATTCTACAGTTGCTTGCAAAACATACCTATGGCTAATTCCATTACTGATATAGGGCAACAGTCTGCTTGGAGATCAATATTCTGTTTATAAACTTGATTTTCTGCTGCTGGGTTCGTGTGATTAATTAAGCTCAATGTCAGATAATTTTATTTAATGGATTTAAAATGGAATAACTTCAGGTCACAGCAAATAGACAGTAGTTTCACAGTGCAAAACCTAGCATTAATGAATTTATTAAGGTATTAAAATTAGTTTGTAATAGCAAGAAGTCATCCCTGGTTAAGCAATTTATCCACTTCTAAACCTATGGAAAAAATGATCCTAACATATCCTTATTTCAATGCTAGGCTGCTTTTGCAATAGAAACAACTATATGTTCATGCCTGTCCTTACCCAAACTATTGAAAGAACTTGAGCTTTTTCAATTATATATTTTGTTCTCAGTAGTTAAAAACAATGTTGGCTTGTATACATACACTGTTCGTCTCTTTTGGAATGTGGTCACATATTTTGAAATAAGGGTGAAGCCATACTTAATTAATGAAAAGTAAGCTATAAAATATTTTAAGATATGTGCTGTCATTACATATGGATTTCTTTTTTGAGTATACAATAAATGTCATTACTGTTTTTTATAATAATGTTAATCACTGGATCTACTGACATAAGAGTAAATAGAAATAGCTTCTGAATTGTATATGAAGTTTCTAAGGTATTATACATGTTTACAATCTCTTGTTCTTCAAAAAGGAAGCTAATTTTCATAGGATTTTGTGAAATCCATTAATTTGTGTACTATAATTCTTTTCCCAAATAGTATTAAGAATAACAGTATCTTAAATAATTACACAGGCTCTCTGTGCATTATGAATTATATAAATACAAAGAGTAAATACACAGTAGTAAACAGATTAAGTGTATGGTCAATTTTTCCTTAATACAGTAGTCTAACAGTTCAACAACTAGTTATTATTCTGAAATTCCTCCTCTTGATATAATACAATAACATTACTTAAAGAAAATGAATTTATTTCACAACATAATGTTTTTGTAAAATTTAGATGGCTGAGATGATAAGGTTCTCAGTTCATTCTGATCTATTTTTAGTTTCTGAAAAAAATTATATGTAACATAACAGACAAGATTACTCCAGGTGTGGATAATTGCTCAGTAATGGTTACCTGTGATTAATACCTGTAGATGACTTTGAACCATTTCCTAATTTCTACGTTAGCCATTAAAATGTTCCACAGCAAATTGTTGGCATTATTGTTGGTCTTAATCCCACAGGTGTTTTTTTTTATCATCATGATGTTTTAAAGTCTAAATCGTGCTTCAAGATTTTTATCTCATAATTTACATAAAATACCTTATAACAGATTATTAATATTATGTCACTATTTAATATATGAGTTTGTTTTATTTCATAAAAGTGTTATATGACACAAATTTGAAGGAAGAAAACAAGATGAAATGAGAAGTAATAGGAATGAGCTTTTTAGTTGAATAGATACTAACTCGCCTTGGTAAGGTATCATAGCGGGGGTATCTGGAGAAAGGGGAGAGTTTGTAGGTTCTGAACATCTCAGGAGTTAATATTTGATAAAGATTGAAGTAAATAGGGAGAAAATGCTGTAATTGTTTCTGAATACTAGGTTTAATGAATAGTCATTAGTGATATGCATTTATTTCATGGTACAATATTCATCTTCATAAAATGAGATTGCTATAGAATTGCATTGATGATCATTTAAAGAAGAAAACATTACTTATTAATGACAGCAGAATGTAACCTTAGAACAAACATTCGCTATGCATGAGAGGATAGTAAACCTTATAATGCAATCAAATATTTTATTTAACTTGGAGAAACTACTGAAATATTAAGTGTCTGAAAACTAAAATAATTTAGAAAAAGATTATAAATCTCAAAGGCCTTGGCTTCATTATAATAGATATATAATTTATACTCTTGGAAATATTGGGAATACTGATTTTGACATATTCATTATCATTCTTATATTTGTTACATATCTAATTCTATTTAGAATGTGCCATCTGAAGGGAAGGGAAGGAAAGGGAGAAAAAAAAAATGTGTCCATATATATGAAAATGGGTGAAATTGGGAGAGGGAGTGGAAAGCAAATTAGACATCTGGAGATATAAAGAAATTCCTAGCTTTTAAGATTGTTGAAGAAATGTCACTGAATTTTTATTTATGCATTTATTAATTTATGATGTATTTAATAATTGATATTGTAATGGTTTAAAATCCCCTGTTTTGATGATTTTGGTTTGAATTCACATTATTATTATTATTATTTTTTTTTTTTTTGCTGAAACTGGTGATAAGATTTATTTAAAAGGTTCCCATCAGTTTAAATATAGAGAAATAAAAGAAGATTACTTAACAGTTGTAAAAAATGCATGGAAAATAACATTATCTATAGTACTTGGAATGGTTATGGTTTGCTCAGTTCAGCAAAAGTTGAGAGGAAAGGATAAGTATGGAAGCTCCAGGAACTGGCAGTGCTTCGTTTGATGTTGTTTTCTTTCTGCCACATGACCAGTGATGTCTCAGATGAGGGCTACCTTTTCATCTAAATACTAAAGTGAAGACGGTAAGGACCAGAGGACAGAGCAAACCCATGATGGACATATATTACTTGAGGGAGAAATGAGCCTTTGTTGTAAACCATTGAGATGTAGGGGATGTCTGTTTCTGCAGCATCATAATTTAGTCAAAGTTAACATATTTTTTCCTTAATATGTTAGAATGTTGGATTTCTTTTTATTTTATTTTTTAGAATATTACTTTTTGCAAAATTCTTTTTTAAAGCCTATGGATTTCTTTTTGGAGTATACAATAAAAGTATTCCAGAAGACTGATTAATGTTGTCAAGTGATAGTCAAATATTCTCTGAGAAGTTTTCAAAATATTGACCCTAAAGTAATCTCTCACTAATTGTAAAGGGAATTTCAAGACACTTATTCTCTGTGAAATTGCCCCTAGATTACTGGTCACGTCAAATAATACATACGAGCTACCTTTACAAATATTACCATATATACTTACCTTGACAAGGGATATTGAAAAAAGGAATAAACACAGGGGTAAGATTATTAAAGAGAAAAAACAAAGTGGAATAGACAAATATATAAAGAATGAATAAGAAAATAAATTGTGCACTGCTTCTCATATGTTGATGGCTCACTTCCACAGAAATATAAAGAAATATTTCATGCTTCTCTTGCCCCTGGAATATTATGTAAATTTTGTCTCATTCATTTTATGACAAACTTACAGATCTGGTTGCAAAATCCAACAAATATATATGTAAAAGGCAAAAAGCTGAAATTTAACATACTTGTCACTTAACAGGCTACCATATGTCTGAACATTATTATGAGGAAAAAAACAGTGAATGAGGTTTTGCCTGAAAGACAAATAGATCACATTGTACTCTGAAGAAATAACATTTAAGTGAATTGGAATTATGTGAAAAGAGCCAAATGCAGTAAAACTTTTGGAGACTTGAGAGTTTAGTTTGGTGATTTACATATGGTGATAGAAACATTATAGTAGGCATACATTTTGTAGAAATCCAATATTCTGATAAATCTTTTTCTGCTAAACTCAAATAATTTTTATAAATTTTTATCATGGTAAAATATATATAAAATAAACTTTACTATCTTAACCATTTCAAGTATGCAGTTTGATGTTATTAAATACATTCATTATGCTATGCAACTGTAACTACTATCTTTATAACTCTTAAATCTTGTAAAACCAAGATTACTATACCCATTAAACAATAACTCCTCTTACCCTCTTGCCCCAGCCCCTGGCAACCACCATTCTACTTTCTGTCTCTTTGATTTTGATTACTCTAAATGTCTTATATAAGTAGAATCACACAATATTTGCCATTTTCTGATTAACTTATTTCACTTAGCATATTGTCTTCAAATTTATGTTCTAGCATATTGAATATTTCCCTCTTTTTTAAGGCTGAATAATACTCCCTTGTATGGATAAATATTATATTTTGCTTCTTCACTCATCTGTCAATGGACACTTGGGTTGCTTTTATGTTTTACATATTGTGATTACGGCTGGTGTGAATATGAAGGTACAAATATTTCTTTGAGACTCTGCATTTATTTCCTTTGCATATATACCCAAAAGTTGGTTGCTAAATCACATGGTGATTCTGTTTTTTATAAGTGCCATACTGTTTTCTCCAGCAGTGGTACAATTTTAAATTTCAACCAAAAGTGTAGAAGGGTTTTCCTTTCTCCACATTCTTGCCAATATTTACTATTTTCTGTTTTTTTTTTTTTTTTTTTTTTTTTTAATAGCCATTTTAATGGATGAGACGTGGTATCTCATTGTAGTTTTGATGTGTATTTCCTTAATTATTGGTGATATTGAACATATTTTCATGTACTCATTGTTCATTTACATAACTTCTTTGAAGAAATGTCTATTCAAGTTTTTCCTATTTTTTCAATCAGGCCATTTGTCTTTTTAATTTTTCATTTTAAGTGTTCTTTGTACATTCTGGATATTTTACACTCATCAGATACATAATTTGTAAATATTTTCTTCAATTCTGTGAGTTGCCTTTTTGCTTTATTTATATTGTCATTTGATATGCAAATTTCTTACATTTTTATAAAGTGCTATTTGTCTATTTTTTCTTTTGTTGCCTGTATCTTTGGTGTCATATCCAAGAAATAACTGCTAAACCAGTCACATGAAGATTTTACACTATTTTTTTCTTGTAAATGTTTTATAATTGAGATGTTTAATCCATTTGGGGGCAACTTCTGTATATAGTGTTAGATAAGAGCCCTACCTTCATTCTAATGCATGTAGATAATTAGTTTTTCCAGTACCATTTGTAGTAAAGACTGTATAATTTCCTCCTGGTATCCTTAACAAAAACCATTTAACCATATATGCAAGGGTTTATTTCTGTGTTCTCTGTTCTGTTAGCCTATGTATTTATTTTTATGCAAGTAACATACTGTTTTGATTACCATAGCTTTGTAGTAAGTTTAGAAATTAGAAAGAATAAGTTCGTCAACTTTATCTTTTTCAAAATTGTTTTGTATATTCCAGGTTTCTTGAGATTTTATGTGAATTTTAGAATGGGTTTTTTATGTCTGCCCAAAACATTATTGGTATTTTGATAGGAATTGCATTGAATCTGTAGATCACCTTGAGTAGCATTAACGTTTTAACAACACTACGTCTTCCAATTCCCAAACCTGAGATGTAGTTTCATTTGTTTATATCTGTTTAAATGTCTTTCAGTAATGTTTTGTACATTTTATATACAAGTATTTTATATCTATGGTTAATTCCTAAGTATTTTATCATTTTTAATGCTATTATAATGGATTTGTTTTTGTAATTTTATTTTTAGATTGTTCATTATTATTGTATAGAAATGCAACTAAATTTCATGTGTTCAATTTGTACCCTGATTTTGCTGAATAATTGTTCAAATTGTGTGTGTGTGTGTGTGTGTGTGTGTGAGAGAGAGAGAGAGAGAGAGAGAGAGAGAGAGAGAGAGAGAGAGAGAGAGATCTTTAGGGTTTTTTTTATATAAAATGTAATTATATAAATTTACTTCTTTTCCAATTAGAATTCCTTTTATTTATTTGGCTTGCCTGATTTTTCTGACTAGAGCTTCTAGTACTATGATACATAGATATGGCAAAAATGAGCATTCTTGCTTTACATTTGATCTTAGAGGAAAAACTTTCAGTCTTTCACTAAAGAGTATGATGTTCATTGTAAGGTTTTCAAATATAACTTTTATCATGTTGAAGGGATTTCTTCTACTGTTAGTTTGTTGAGTGTTTTCTTTTTATCATGAAAGGGTGTTGGATTTTGTCACATTTTTCTACATTAATTGAGATGATCATGTTGGTTTTTTTTTAATGTGGTATGATCAATTGACATATGATCAATTTTCATATGTCAAAAATTGACATCAATTTTCATATGTCAAAACATTATTCTTTTTTATTTTATTTTCTTCCCCACATGATCTATACAATAATAGGAAATGTCAAATCATTCTTTTATATCAGGAATAAATGCCACCTGGTCATGGTATATAATCCTTTTAATATGCTGCTTAATTTGGTTTGCTATTATTTTATGGAAGATTTTTACATCAATGTTCATATTGATTTATAGTTTTATTTTTTGTAGTGTCTTTACCTGACTTTGGTATCACAATAATACCGCCTCACAGAATGACTTATAAAGTGTTTTGTTCTTTTCTTTTCTTTTTTTTTTTAATTTGAGAAGAACTGGTATTAGTTCTTCCTAAATGTTTATTAGAATTCATTTTTGAGGACATCGGGTCCAGAACTTTTCTTTGTCAGGAGATTTTTTATTAATATTCAGTCTTCTTTCTAGTTACAGGTGCATGCAGATTTTATTTTTCTTTGGGTTTAGTTTTGGTGGGTTTTATGTTTCTAGGAGTTTGTTCATTTTATCTAGGTTATCCAATTGCTGGTAAATACTTGTTCATAGTACTATCTTATAATAATTTTATTTTCTAGAATTGCTAGTAACATCTTAACTTCCACTTCTGATTTTAGTAATTCGAGAAAAAAGGGAAGAACTTTTTTTTCTTTATCTAGCTAAATGTTTGTCATTTTTGTGAATCTTTTTAAATAACCAACTTTTGGTTTCACTTATTTTCTCATTTTTTTTCTGTTCTTTATTACATTTATTTCTACTCTAATCTTTATTTTCTTCCTTTTGCTACTTTTGTTTTTCATTTGCTTTTCTTTTTCTATTTTCTTACGTTGTAAAATTAGGTTGCTGATTTGAGATATTTGTTGTTTTTAATATAAGCATTTATAGCCATAAATTATCCCCCAGCACTGCTTTTGCTGTTTTGATACATTGTGTTTTTATTTTCATTCGGAAAAACTAGTACATACATATTCATTTACTCATTTTATTAGATAAACAATGTGTTCAAATAAATTATACCCAGATTGGAGGAGATGTAATACATTAAATTATCTTGTAGCTTTGTCTCTTTGGGCTTATTTATGTGTGTCCTATGGACAGGCAAAATACACACTTGCAAAGGATAATTCAGCTAGTGATAGACTGTCTTTATAACTAGTACATAAAGTGAAAGTTTTTACAGTCCCCAAATTATCCTATTTTGATGTGCAACCAGCTCAACAATTGTGATTACCTAGGAAGGTTAACTGTGTTTAATTGCCCACCCAAGTGGACTCACAATTTTTTCATTGAGGGCAGTCATGTAAACATTTCAGCAGATCCTGTTTATGTGAAATGTTCTATTCTGTGTTTTCATACCAGTTAAAGCACAAATAGATACTGCTACCATGATAGAGATGGAGCACTTTCTTCTCCCTGGTAATTTGAAATTGTGGAGTCTATTAAATTTCTTTAACAAATTTACCTATAGGGGAGAAATAAAGCCTAATATGAACCACTGATCAATGAAGAGTGTATGACTTGAACAGAAGATGATTTACAACTCACATTTTGCAAAATGTTACATTAATAATTACTTTAGATTATGCTCAGTTATAAAAATTTTTGGGTAATTGGGATGTGTGAGGAAAAGAACATATATAAGTAAGTGCAGAAATTTTAAATAAATATAGATATGTGAATATAAAAATGATTAATATTAAATGAATGGGATAAATATAGATATTGATTGAAATAAATGTAGCTAAGCTCTCCAAGCTTGCCATCAACACATTTTACCAAAACAATACTACATAAAATTTTCTTTCAAAATAAGAAAAGTATGTCTGAAATTCATAAAGGAATGAAAATCAAAAAGGCATTGGTAAATGTGTGGGTATATCTAAACAAAGCTTGACTAAATAATAAAAGAGCAAAAATAATAGTGCTATGTAGTGTTAAGATATTATAAAATTAAAATATCTAATAACTGTGTTATATAAACAAGAAGGAGTTGTGATTGGAATTAAAATATCTTAAGGTCATTGTGTTTTGGGGGTAGAGGCAAGGATTAAAAGAGAGATTATTACAGATTTTAAACACTGTAAATTTTTTTCTGGTAACCACAATGGCTAGAGAATATAACTCCTGACCTACTTGAATAAAACTTTGGAATGTTAAAAAATATTCAATGCAAAAGAAGACACAAATAAAGATAATAAATACACAGAAAGGCAGTTCAAATCAAAAGCACACAAAAGTGATAAATTAATCCAGATATTGCCAAAAAATGCTTTATTTACAAAAAATATTGTCTATTGTCAGAACAAAAATAAAAAAGAAAACTCTGTCTACTATTTACCAGGAGCTATTTAAACATCTAAAGCAAGGATAAAACAAACCGTTCAGAGTATAATGATAGCAAATGTTATGTCAGGCACAACTTAGCAAAAGAAAGCTTTTAATGACATGTAAAATATGCATTATATTTTATTCTAGAAATCAGAAAATATGCTTGAATCTGGCCTATTTTCTCTCCCATCTATTTCTCTCCCTCCCTGACTGTGCCCTTGGGTTCAGGGCTTCTGGCCCTTGCAGCTGACACTTCCCAGGCTCTGTGTTTTCTGATCAAAATGTATCCCTAACAGGGGGAGTTGGGGAAATAGGGAAGGGTCAGTGTATTTCTACCCCTGTGCTGTAGGTTGGGCTGTGTCTCTCCCATGACTCCTGCCCTTTGTGGCTGAGCTTTCTCTAGACAGGTCTGTCTGCTCTGGTCTCAGATACCTCCAACTCCCCATCTCTTTTTTTTTCTCCAGTTTAACTTAGTAATGATAGTCTTCTGTTCCTAATTTCTGGGCTGCCTCAATATGTCCTGTAGGTTTCTCGACTCTCCCATCATCTGTGTAACTAATTCTTGGTGTTAAAGTCCATTGGAACTTCTTCAGATAGTTTCTTATTTCCTAATTGAATCTTGATTGATCTGGCAATCACCATATGCTATGGTCCCTCAACACATATTTATGTTCCCTCAAAATTCATGTGTTGAGACCATGACCCCCCCCCAACCCACCCCCATATAACGGTATTAGGATACAGGACTTTTCAGAGGTGATTATGTCATTTGAGGGTGGGGCCTGCCTGAATGGAATGAGTGGACTCAGAAAAGAGGCACAGGGGGCTCATTTATCCCTTCTTCTATTCAAGAACACAGCAAAAAAACTTGTTCATGAATCAGCAAACAAGATCTCACCGTGCACTGAATTAGCCTTATCTTTGACTTCCCACAAGTTAGAACTGTGAGAAATGAATTTCTGTTTTTTAATAAGGCACTGATTTATGATGTTTTCTTATAGCAATTCAAAGAGACTAGGACATCATATAAGGATAAATGGCATTTCTCACCAGAAGTGTATAATGGTTCTAATTTTATATATACTTAATAACATAATTTCAAAGGATATAAAATAAAAAATTGATAGAATAACAAATAGGTGTAGATGAGTCCCCCATCATTCCAGGAGATTTTAACACACACCAAGCAAAGTTTTATCTCAAGTATAACGTTTTACAGAGCTTATTAGATGCAAATCCCTATGTCTAAGCAAATTGTACAGAAGGACACACTTATCAACTGGAAAACAGCTCTTTATAATGCACACTTTATATTTGTGCTACTCATTCTTACTCCATTCAAGCCCATGTGGAATGCCTACTATGTGCTTCTAGTAGGGACCTGTAGAATAAAGAAAATTAAATAACAATGAAGATCTCTAATTCAGTAGGAATTACAACTGATAGGCAGATAGTAAGGGTGAAAGAGTCCTTGGCAGAATTTCATTTTTAATAAAAAGTAGCCACCAAATCATTTACAAAAAGCAGTCTCAAAAGTCAAGCTGTAGACATAGATAAACAATCTAGAAACTTGCAGAGGTGAATGCCAGTAGCTGTGCCAATAGAAAAGGGCTACCCTGGGACCAACTATATTCCACATGAAGGCTCCATCTTCCCTTTTCTTTGTCACCATGTATACAGTAAAGAAACAGGCAACATGGCACTGGCCAGGTAGAGAACCCATCTGCATAATAAAAGACTAGGTGGGGGCAGCCAGAGTTTTCACACCCTATGCAAATGGCACACCTAGCCCTTACCAGTTTTTCATGCCCTATGCAAATGGCATACATAGTCTAAGCAATCTTTCATGCCCTATGTAAATCAGACACAGCCTCCTCAAGCTCATTTATCCAACCCCTTGCATTCCGCTGTAGAACTGGCTACCCACTTCTCTGGGAGACCTCTCTGCCATGGAGAGCATGATGGACTATGTTAACTTCTCTTCCCGGGTCCACAAGGGGTGTGGTTTCAAAGGCAAGAACTTCCCAGCGCCATGCCTCCATCCACCCTCCCATCTGGGAACCTACAGTTGTTTGTCTAACTTTCCCTCATGGGCTAGGAAATATCTCAGGTGTGCTCCTTTGTTTAAAAGCCCACCAGAAGCCCTGGAAGGAGGGGCTCTGTTGTGGGTCTAAGCAACTAATCTGGAATCAGAGTCAAAGATCAGTCACCCCAGAGGAAGTTTGAAAGAAATCCACTCATTAGGCAAGAATATGAATGGGGCGGGAATAACTTCAAAGTTAAAACTTCACTGCACCTTACCTGAATGGATTTCCCTCTCTGGGATCCCCTCCCACAACAGCATGGGATTCTCTCTCTCTCTCTCTCTCTCTCTCTCTCTCTCTCTCTCTCTCTCTCTCTCTCTCTCTCTCTCCCTTTTTCTTTGAGATGGAGTCTCACTCTGTCGCATAGACTGGAGTGCAGCGGCATGATCTCGGCTCACTGCAACCTCCACTTCCTGGGTTCAAGCAATTCCTCTGCCTCAGGCTCCCGAGTAGCTGGGATTACAGGCACGCGCCACCACGCCCAGCTAATTTTTGTATTTTTAGTAGAGAAGGGGTTTCACCATGTTGGCCAGGATGGTCTCGATCTCTTGACCTTGTGATCCGACTGCCTTGGCCTCCCAAACTGCTGGGATTACAGGCGTGAGCCACCACGCCCGGCCCTCAAGTGATTCTTATTACTCAGACTTATGAGTAGCTGGGACTGCAGGCACACACCACCATTTTTTGTATTTTTAGTGGAGGTGACGTTTTGCCATGTTGGCCAGAGTGATCTCGAACTTCTGACCTCAGGTTACCTGCCAACCTTGGCCTCCCAAAGTGCTGGGATTATAGGCGTGATCCACTGTGCCAGGCCTTTTCGCTCTCTTTTTTTTTTCTCTTCTTTCCTTCCTCACTCTCTCCCTCCTTTACTTCTTTATTCCTTCCTGCCTGCCTGCCTTTTCTCTCTCTCTCATTTAATGTTTTTTTCAGACAGAGTCTCGCTCTGTCACCAAGCTGGGGTGCAGTGGCACAGTCTCGGCTCACTGCAACCTCTGACTCCCTGGTTCAAACGATTCTCCTGCCTCCGTCTCCCGAATAGCTGGGATTACAGGCATGCACCACCATGCCCACCGAATTTTTGTATTTTTAGTAGAGACAGGGTTTCACTATGTTGGCCAGGATGGTCTTGAACTTCTGACCTCGTGATCCACCCTCCTCAGCCTCCTGAAGTGCAGGGATTACAGGCATGAATCACCACACCCAGCCCTCTCTCTCTCTTAAATAACTTCTGTATTTCACTACTCTTGCAAAGTGAATACATATATCCAGAAGGTTTACATATAAACATTACCTAGTGTGCAATTTCTGAAGCTACTCCTCTAGAGAAATAACATTTTAAACATGTGTGATGTTCTCACAGAGGGTGAGACATTGTATTTCATTTCCTAACTCTGTATGCAATATTGCCAGTAAGAAAGATGTATTCACAGTTTAACAAGTATTACTGAATTCCTGTTTGATTACTAATATAAGCAGATATGGAGGTGTGGGGGTCCCCAAGAACTATAGGAATGTAATCAATAGTAACAATCAGTCTATTTTACAGATTCCTGCCTTGTAGTAGGTTTCCCCCCAAACTCTGTGTGGAATGCAGTCACCTAGTAGGCTAGAATCAGCTGCAAACAGACCCTAGCAACTACTGGAGGAAACTTGAATGAATTTTCCTCATTATTATGCTAATGTTTCCACCTTGGGAGAAGCTGTAGCTTCATTACCATAACATGCGACCTACCTGCTAGCATGTCTCACTACACTTTGTTCCTGCTGCTAGAACAGACCCTTCCTGTTCATCTAATAACACACTCTCTTCCCTCTCCATCACCCCATAAAACACTCCTCACAATTTCTGAAAATATAAAGCTTTAAATTAAGTCTGTGCAGGGGCAAGGCCCTAATAAATGGTCTATAATTTGTAGACCATTGGTTTTTGCAAAGTTGTAATTATTTTGTTTGCTTATTCTGTTTTATTTCAACAAACATCATTTTGTAGCTTATTTAATTCCTTTTACTGAAATTCATTAACACTTAAAGGAAGAAAGAAAGATATTAGGAAATTCTCTGTGTATTTCCATACATGTTTATAGGGTTATCTTTGTACTAAAACTTCCAGAGACATCACATCTCTTCAAACAAATCCAGGGTTACCAAAGCAGTAGCATTTGCTGTTTAAATTAATCCCTTGGAATACACCTTCCAATTCTCTGCCCCAGAAATATGACCCCCTAGAAAAGAACTTATTCACACCTTTGACAAAGAGCTGTATTACTGTATGCTACACTGCATTTTTCTGATAACTCATAAGAAATAGTTTCAGTCAATCAAATAGTACATTTAAAAATTATTTTACAGCTTTCTCTAGAATCTTGACATTTCAGGTATTTGAGACTTTTTTTCTTAATCTGACCTTTTCTACCTAAATATCATATTTTTGCATTGCATTTTGATAACTCAATAACACTTTTAAATGAACATTTTGTGCTTTTGACTCTAAAGTATACAGATCAACATGGCAAGAACAAGTTCCAGTTTTTAATTTAAATTATTTTTATGGCTTTAAGCATACGTTAACCTTTACAACAGCCTGGGTGCAATTCTGATTAACACTTTCACTATTTAGCCTCGTAAATCCGTGGAGCTGAGCCTTTCCCTTATAGCAGGGTTATGCAAACTTTTTAATGTACGAATTGAGAAAGAATGAAAATTTTTACAGGCAATATTTTTTGATTCAACATAAAAATGTTATTGCTATACATTGGTATGTCAGTGTGTGTATACATATGTGTGTGTATATATATATATACACACACACACACATACATATATGTAAACAATGTAGAGTTAGAGAAACTATCAAATTGAAAGCTAGAAAAGAAAACTTTCATTAGGTAATAAAATAATATATAGTAGTATTTGTGCTTTTCAGTATGAATGCTTACCCCTTATAACTGTATAGTGACAGTTTCCAGAGAAGATTTATACACCTTATGTTGTCAGAAAACAAAGTACAAAATAGGCATTATTCTGTTATTTTGAGTAAGTATAGTCAGAGCTATAAAATGTATTGCCTAATCTCACAAGAATAATTAACTACAATTATTAGAGTAATTTTTTAGTTAAAATTTTTAGAATTTTTTAAGGAAAAGTAACTATAATTATTAGAGTAGTTAATTTTTTCGTTAAAATTGTAGTGCTGAAATAATTTTTGTACATTGCATGTTGCATTAACTTTGATGTCCTCTAAATATTTGTCATCAGAGAATCAGCCTCTTTTTGTAAATAAGAAAAATATTTTTCAAATGCTTATGCTATGTGACTTCAGAAAGCTTAGAGTTTATATCGCGTTCCATCGCCACCTAACTGTTTCGGAACCAGAATGTTACCATCACTAGCAAAAGGGCCCTGGTTCCTACTCCAGCCTCAGTAGGTTGCCAAGCTACATGCTTTCCTGGCCTGACATCAGTCCGCCCGTAATTCTTCACTGTGAACATGGGAACAGATTTCTTCCTCAATTCTACAAAACTCTGCTTAGTCCCAGCTGTAACTCTGAACCAAACTTCAGTGAAAGCTTCAGTGATGCAGAAAGAAATTACAACTCAGGAAAGAAAATGTTAGAGCCAGACAGGGGCCATAAATTCTCCTGGATGCCACAACTGATGACTCTCTACAGGGTGAATCTTCTGTCTCTCTCTCCTTATTGTCTATTCTCCTGCTGTCAGCTGGCAAAGGCCAGTTTATCTCCCTCAATGGCGATACTCTGAACCTGACTTTTACCTTCATGTTCTCTAGATTACTGCAGTGATGGAGGTAAATGTTATTTTCTACTCCCAGGCTCTTGTCCACCTCCAATCAAAATTTTAATAAACGTTAGGAACATAGCCCACAATCAAGACAAATTTTATATTATTGTGCCGAGTAGTTTAGCTTGAATCATTGCATAACAACTTGCAATTTGGTTTTCTTTTTGCAAAAGAAAAATGCCTATTAATGCTGTCCATTAATTTAAAAAAAAACAATTTTTGCATGAAAAGGGATTGAAAACTACTGCTGAGAGCTTCGGAATATTGTATTTTACCCTTTGTGGCAGGGACTGACAGCTGGTCACCAAATTCATTCCCTTTGTTTTGCATCCACATTTCCCAACCTCCTTTGTACTTAGATGTGAACCAGTGAAATGTGAGCAAAAGTAATAAATATTACTTTTAGGCCATACTAAAAAATCTTTCTTGTATAATTATCCATGCAAATCTCCTTCTGGGATTAAAAGTGTTTCTTAACCTCTCTAAACAGCTATTCTGCACAGAATGGGTTATGATAACATTAACTCACATGATTGTGGTAAACGAGATGAAGGAAGGTATAACATTTCCCTCAACTATTGGTACAGGGTAAATAAAAAATGGTACTGTTATTTCTTCAATTTAGTATCTTTCCTCAGTTTGTTTCCTCTTGATCTCTGATACACTTTCATATTTGTCTTCTCCAAATCTTATGAAATTTGATCCTGATGTTGGAGGTGAGGACTGGTGGGAGGTGTTTGGGTCATGGTGGTGGATCCATCATGAATGGCTTGGTACCCACCCCAGGGTAATGAGAGTGCTCTGCCTTTATTATTTCTTGCAGAGCTGGTTGTTTAAAAGAGCATGGGACCCCATCCCTTGCTCTCTTTCCTCCTCCCTAACCACATGATGCCTGGTGATTCCCTTTCCCGTCCACTAGGATTGGAAGTAAACTTTCTGGGATCCTTACCAGAAACAAATGGTGGTGGTTTGCTTCTTGTATGGCCTGTAGCATAATAAGCCAAATAAACTTCATTTTGTTATGAATCACCCAGCCTTAGATATTCCTCTATAACAATGCAGAATTTACTAAAAAACCTTTTCAGAAACATTAAAAAATGGTGACTCCTTTTGGACTGTCCTCTTCTTTTTCTCTTTTTTTTCCTCACTGTGTTGCTTAGGCTGGAGTGTAGTGGCAGGATCTCAGTTCACTGCACCCTCCACCTCCCTGATTCAAATGAGCCTCCACCTCAGCCTCCTCAGTAACTGGGACTACAGGTACATGTCATCACAGCCGGCTAAGTTTTTTTGTAATTTTAGTAGACACAGGGTTTCACCTTGTTGTCCAGGCTGGTCTCAAACTCCCGGACTCAAGTGATCCACCTGCCTCAGTCTCCCAAAGTGCAGGGACTACAAGCTTGAGCCACTGAACCTGGCCTTCTCTGTTCTTTTGACGGTCTAGTTGTTCTCTTCCTGCCTTCTTGATCACTCTTTTTTTTTTTTTTAATAAATGTATTTCTTTTTCTTTTTCCCCTTTAGGATTTAAATATAGATATTTCCTAAAGATTTGCTTCTGGATTTCCACTTATTATTCATTGATTTGAAACTCTCATCTCCTCTACTAGCCTCTTTCACCTCCATTTACACAGTCTTCAAATCTTCATGTTCATTTCTGACTTTTTTTCCTGAGCTCTAGTTCTTCATTTTTAACAAATATCCAAAATTTTAGATACGCTTATTATTCTCACCACTTTGCAGCTTTATTGACTTTTTCACCTATTATATTTAATTGTGTCTTCTGAGGTGAAAAAATTTGTGACTTCTGAACTTTGGCATTCAACCTCCACTCTGCATTGCTACTTTTATCATTTTAGTTCAGGTCCTCCCTACTGTAAAAGTAAAATGTGGCTGGGCATGGTGTCTCACGCCTGTAATCCCAGCACTTTGGGAGGCCAAGGCAGGTGGATCACCTGAGATCCGGAGTTCAAGACTAGCCTGGCCAATATGGTGTAACTCTGTCTCTACTAAAAATACAAAAATTAGCCAGGCATGGTGGTGCATACCTGTAATCCCAGCTTCTTGGGAAGCTGAGGCAGGGGAATCGTTTGAACCCGGTAGGCGGAGGTTGCAGTGAGCTGAGATTGCTCCATTGCCCTCTAGCTTGGGTGACAAGAGAGAAACTCTGTCTCAAAAAATAAATGAAGAAAGAAAAGAAAAGAAAAGAAAAATGGTCTTATATCCCTCAGTCCTGTTTCAATTTAGACCCATACATCTGAAGCTCATATTTTAGGAAACATAAATGAATCTCTATTGTCTGATGTAGGAGGGTTTAATGTCCATAAAAGTAGGCACATAAAGTACATTGCCAGAGCAATTAGGTGGAAACTGGAAAGCTGTACTATAGTGTATTCCTTATTCAAAGGAGAAGCTTAAGTCAGCTTCACTGAGTGCTATCATTGATGAATGCTGGCTAAGTGTTATAATATCCTCTAATTATCTTTCACTTGAAGGGAAGACAGAAGTTCATGTTTTATATTACAATGTGCAATTTTAAAATATTGCCATCTTGTAAAAATATTTTAAAGCATATTTTCGGGCAAATAAAATGTATTTTGGGACTGAGAGGAATGCACTGGTGGCTAGTTTAAGCTCTCATCAAACATGTAAAAGGAAACAAACCCTGAAACGTGCAACAACTTCTTATGAAGAAAGTTCCCTGAAACATGTTGTACATGCTCAATTCTCAGCAGCCCTAGCTTTAAGATGATCACTTACCTCATATGCAGCCAGAAAATGCCTCATCCTGTCTGTCAAGCACTAATTAATATATTTTTTACCGTGATGCTCAATGTCTTTCATAAGTCCTATTTAACTATCTTTTTAAATATTATTTCCTAAAAGCACTCTTCACAAGCCTTCACTTCAGTCCAGTTAAACTTACTTGATTCTCTAGAAACACATCTCAAAGTTTCCTAGATTTCTTTCATTTCCTCATTCTGCTTCCTCGGGGTGGAATTACTTCCGTTCCTCATTGATATATCTTCCATCAATTCTAAGAGAAATTACTATACATTTTCTAAAAGTCCAGAATTTATTTCATATAATATTGTTGTGCTTTCTTTATTGTGATCATATGTGATGGGTCATTACACAAATTACTCCTTTTCTACTTTTTAACTTCATGGGTATAGTTATATCTTCTTGATCATTAACTGTTTTTATTTTGGGATTATAAATATGCTTAAAACCAGAACTATCTAATTTACATTTTCTCTAAGCAGCAGCTAGAATCCTGATATAGACCATTATAGTTTCTCAACAGAGGTGAATCAAATTAATCCAGTAAGTGACATTTTCTATGACATGTTTTATGCTCAGATTGTCACTAATAATTGAAACAGAAAGTAGAGTGATTTTAAACCTTCAAGATAGGATATCACTTTGCTGTGGTTTGTCAATTTCTGTTTCTCTTCCTCTTTCTGAACAGTCTATGGTTCAGATAAGAAACGAAAGTTTAGTTGGAAAAATAGTGTGGATTAGTTCAGGCAGCAGGAGTGACAGAATAAAGATAAAACCTGTGATCATGAAAACTGCAATTTTTAGGGGCACTTTTGATCTTCTTCTCCTAACGAGCTATTTTATGTACATTTTCCAAAGACAAGGACAGGTGGTTTTTTAAAATCTCATGTTATGTGGCCTCAGTTTCTACAAAGAGTGCCATAAAATTGTCAGGTCCTTATTAACAAACCTTTTTCTAAACTATAGTCTATGCATGCATGGTCACTAAACTTTAATAAATAGAAATGTTTCCTAGAATATTTAATAGAAATGTGTCAACAAAACCTCTGATCCATTTCCTAGAATATATAAGATTAAATATAATTTTCTCCCACTAAAATAGCCTATTTTTTTCTTTTTACTCATGCCACATGTGTTTATATACACAAATATTCTTTTTGTCAGAGTAGGAATAAACACTTTTCATGAAGGCATGGGCAAGTTAAGGTCCTGAGAAGCAAGTTCCAATGTGAGGGGGAAAACATTCAAAATCTTTATGGGGGAAATATTTGTGGGGGCAAATTAAAAGGTCATAGTGGGGTGGTACTGGGAAAGCTGTTAGACGACAGAGCAGGTCTGACATGTGAAAAAGAAGGGGAAGGAAAGAAGAGTCTTAGGTTGCAATGTAGTTCTCGGGTATTTATCAAAGTTTTGGAGGTTCTTCAAGCCACAGGTCTCTGTTAGAGGAGTCCTGCATCTCCAAGGAATAAACTTGCCTCAGTTTCCCTGTTATGCTCAGTCATCAGCAAAGGGAGAGTTGCCTCAGCCCAGATATGTGAATGGATCTTGGAATCCAACAGCTTGGGCTCTAATCAATAATACTGTAATGTCAGATAATAGAGAAAGTGAGGGACTGTGTTAACTTCTCTTCCAGAGTTCACAAGGGGTGTGGTTTCAAAGGCAAGAACTTCCCAGTGCCATGCCTCCATCCACCTCCCATCCTGAAACCTAGAGTTCTTTGTCTAACTTTCCCTCGCATGGGGGGCTAGGTAGACAGCCTAGGTGAACTTCCTTTGTTCAGAAAGCCCGCCAAAAGCTCCAAGGGAGGAGGCTTTGATTGCAGGCCAGGCAACCAATCCCAGAGTTGAAGATCAATCACTCCAGAGGAAGTTTTCCCAACTGGACAAGAACTTAAATGGGGCGGTAGTAACACAGAGGTTAAAATCTCCCCTACTTCCTTACCTATAGGGATTTCCCTCTCTGGGATCCCCTCCCAAGGTAGTGTGGGAGTCTTCTCTCTCTCTCACTGTCATGTGTGGACTCTGTCTCTTGATCCCCTCCCATGACAGCATGGGAGCGCTCTCTGGCTCTCTCTCTCTTTCCTTCTCTCTCTGTCTCTTGCTCTCTCTCTGCCTAATAAATCACTTTCTGCAAAACTCTCTGGGTCCAATACAGAAATTTGCTCCCAAGTTAGAGAATTAAATGGAAGTTTTTCACACCATTCGGATAATGTACGTATGTTTGTATTATGCTGTTGTTTTAAATTATTTTTATTTTTAAAAATATCTCATTTGTTTTTCCTTAAAAACCATATTGCAATACTTAAAATGGACTGACCCTTCATGACTGTCTTTGAGGGCAGACAGGAACAAGATTGGACAGGAATTATCATATACCACAGCAGCTTCTAGGAAAGAGCTTCAAAGGATAGATTGGAAGGTGTCTTTTCAAAAGAAGTAATGGTATCAAATTGAGCCTTAAATTCTGCTACAAAGAAAAAAAAAGGAGGAACAGGAACATAGCCTGGTCTAAAAAATAGCACAATGGCTCCAATAAATGTGTGGTTAGTTCTACGATAATTCCTGAAAGAAGGCAAGTCTTTCAAGAACTGCCTGTCATTTATTAGATGCCATGTCAGGCCCTTATAAACTATCACCTGAGAAGACCAGTTGTTCTCTCAGAAATCTTAGAGTTTTACTAGGCAGAGTTTGGAGTCTTATCTCTTAAAAACTGAAAATTGTGAATTTTTGGCTCTAATTTGTAAACTTAAAAATTTAGTGAACTAATGGCAAACGAATACACGTAAGAGTGATTGAATTAGTGACATGTGGCCAGTGAGGAAATGGTGGCAATGACCTACAAGAGACATAATATGTTTATATTTTTTGCCAAATGTGTTATAAGTTGTGTCAGTGGCAAAGACAAGCTGGTTTTTCCACTAGAAGAGATGAACAGTAATTAGAAATGCCTCACTTCCCTGAGTTCCTCATATCATCAAAGAAGAAACCCATATTTAATTCTGATTATAAGTAACAGTATAGTTATTTTTTTATCCATATTGCTATGTATAATTGACTAGAATCTATTTTTTATATATTTGATATATTGATATTGGTATGGTCATATCTATTCTAAACATTGTCCCTGGTACCAAGTTGTATGTAGTGCCCTAAGCCACTGGTGACATATACATATACATATACATATACATATACATATACATATACATATACATATACATATACATATACATATACATATACATTTTTTTCCCCTGAGACAGGGTCTCACTTTCTCACTCAGGCTGGAGTGCAGTGGCATGATCTTGACTCATGGCAGCCTCAACCTCATGGGCTCAAGGGATCCCTCCACCCCAGCCGCCCCGGTAATCAGGACTACACACCACCACACCCAGCTATTTTTTGTATGTTTTTGTAGAGAGGGGGTTGCACCATGGTTGCCACTATGCCTGGCCCACTGGTGACATTTTAAATGCTGATTCAGCCATTGTGTGAACTATCATTGTAGACCATGAGTCTTTAAGAGAAAGTAAACATCACAAAATAAGATTATCCTAAGGAGGCCAAGCACGGTGGCTCATGCCTATGATCCCAAAGTTTTTGGAGGCTGAGGCAGGCAGATCACTTGAGGTCAGGAGTCGAGACCAGCTTGGCCAAAATGGTGAACTTCATCTCTACTAAAAATACAAAAATTAGCTAGGCATGTTGATGGGTGTCTGTAATCCTACCTATTTGGGAGGCTGAGGCAGGAGCACAATTTGAATCCAGGAGGCAGAGGTTGCAGTGAACCAATATTGCACCACTGCACTCCAACCTGGGTGACAGAGCAAAACTCAGTCTCAAAACAAAACAAAACTAAAAGCAAAATTATCCTAAGGAAAACATAAAAATCTTTTCTTCATGCCTTTTTAGTTCTTGATTTTTTTTTTTTTTTTTTAAGTAGAAGCTGTTATAATGATGGGTAGACAATCAACTAAATTTTGCAATTTTGACTATAGGTGCAATATCCATCACACTGACCTATCCATTTACTGTATTTTTACCAATGAATACAAAAGTGTTCCAGTACCAGGAGTAGGTTGAAGGCACCTACTATTTTAATAATACATGTACATTAATCAGGAATGTAGCAAACTGGTAATGACTCTTGAAGGTGAAAATTTTATAGTTTAAATTTGGGACAGGATTAAAAGAGAAAGGTAGTGGTATAATTATAAGCTACATAGATGTCTTTTCCATCTTTTGCCAACAATTGTTGTCAATCTTTAAAAGAAACTAGTTAGATTTTCCAGTGGAAACAGTTTTAGTTCAATAAATGCCATTTTTCATCTAATTATAGTTAATAATAATAATAGGTGAGGTTTACCAAGATTTAGGTAGGTACTAGGATGTCATAATCACTTTTCATAAACTTGTAGATTTGATATTTAACATACTTTATTATTTTGTCCATTTTGGTAGAGGTTGTGAATGTGAGGAGATTGAAATATAAAGAAATTCAATGCCTTGACTAGGGTCCTTTTGGCAATGGGGTCAGGAGTTTAAACAAAACCATCTGTCTCCACAGCCCGTGTGCTCAACCTGCCTCCCTTGTTGCTACTGAGAGAACAACTCCTACTGAGAAAGTGTCATATGACATTTTTTAAGGCTAACGTAAGAAAATTTCAGAAGAAATTCTTGTTGTAAAATATTGCACAAGATAGACTTAAAGCTACTTTTAAAATTCTATTTTGTAAGACTTTGGAAACACTTGCCTTTATGTACTACAGAAAAAGAGCCCACTCAAGTTCCTCCTCTCTGCTTTGCAAACTGTTTTTTGTTCACTTTTCTCCTAATTACTGCAAATCCTCTCCCTGGCAGATGCAGTTTCTCACTCTACATTATCGCATATACATTAGCCTCATGCTTACTTCTTACCTTGCTGTAATCCCAGTAAATTAGAATTTTGATTTGACATGCTACGAAAGGAGCAGACAGAAAAGGGAGAAATGAGGAAGAAAAGAGAAATAAAAAAAAAGTACATCATTATTTTGGGGTACAACATCTGCCTATTGCGAACTTAGAATTATGAAATAGAATGAACATGTAAAGGTCTTGACTTGTATTTCTCAAATTATTCTTAAACTTCTTTACTCATTTTCTCTAATTGCAGTCCTTGATAATCTTGAGCAGCAAAAATGAGAAGAATGCAAACAGAAGGGCTAAAAGGAAAAAGCCTCTTACCTCTCTGCTCCTTAATTTCCCAGGATCCACATTCTCCTCCTTACCATTCCTTTAATTCTTTTCATTAATATACTTTATATCTTAAATGGAGTTTTCTAATCACTATTTTTAAGTAAATATATTCTTAGCTCAAAACTTGATTTTCTTTTTTTTTATATGTTATCTAGGAGTGTATATGTTTGAATTGTATTGTAGGTTTACTTTTTTAAAAGAAATACAATCATTTTAAATTCCCATCCACAGCAGATGAGGGTTCTGGTTTCTCTATGCCCTTGCCAATGCATGGTATGATCAATCTTTTCCTTCTCTTTTTTTTTATTTTTTTTTTTTACCTCTTTTATGCTGATAATTGTGCTTAATAATGGAGACAGGAAAAAATGAGGGAAGAAAATAACAAGTAGCCAACCAATATTTCACTTAAACCTGTGAGTATGTATGATATGTTACTGATAAGAGTGTACATTTTGTGTATTTAAAGTGGAGAGTTCTATAAATATTTATTAAGTTTATTTGTTCTGGATCTGAGTTCAAGTCCTGGATATTCTTGTTAATTTTCTGTCTCATTGATCTATCTAATACTGATGTTGAAGTCTCCCACTATTATTGTGTGGAAGTCTAAGTCTCTTTATAAGTCTTACGTATCTAGGTGTTCCTGTATTGGGTGCATATATATTCAGGATAGTTAGCTGTTCTTGTTGCATTGAAAACTTCATTTTTCAAATATAACCAGAACAGATTACAGCTAAACAGATTACACACACACACACACACACACACACACACACACACACACAATGGATTTATCATATTTATGTGATATAATCATCATCTTGCATTTAAGATACTCTGATCCTGATATCTTAGGGGAAAAATGAAATATTAATTTGGAGATAACAGATTGTTGGTTTTGTATTTATGTTACCTAAAACAACTCATCTAGAACTGGTAAGAAATGAGAAGTTGCTTATGTTCACATTTGCTCTTTTCTTTAGTTTCATAAAAAGCAGTATAAGGAGGGAGATGGAAGAAGATAGCCAAATAGAGGCCTACAATGATCATCCCCTCTGCAGAAACATCAAATTAAATAACTATCCACACACACAAAAAGCACATTCACAAGAAGTAAAAATGGGGTGAATGATCACTTTACCTGTTCATAACATCATATTAAGGAAGGAGGCCCAAAAGAGTGTAGGAAAGATACTCTTGAATTGCTGATACCACCATTCTGCCATTCCCCAGCAGCAACGATGGCTGAGTGGCCTAGACACAGTATCTGTGCATTTAGGGAAGAAACAGCACAGTGATTGTGGGACTTTGCATTGTAACTTAGTGCTGCCCTGTCACAGCCAAAAGCAGCACAGGGCAGAACTCAGCCAGTGCCCATGGAAGGAGCATTAAGACCAACCCTAGCCAGAGGCAAATAGTCTATCTCAATGTTGGAACCTGAGCTTTGGCAAGCCCTACTACTGTGTGGGAAAGAGCTCTGGGGTCCAAATTAACCTGAAAGACAGCCTAGGTCATAGGACCACAATTCCTGGGCAAGACCTTGTACAGTGTTGGGCTCAGAACCAGTGGACTTGGGGTGAACATGACCTAGAGAGACAGCAGCTGGGGCTTTCAAGGGTGTGCTTGCATTAGCCCTCCTTCAACCCCAGGCACTGCAGCTCACACTTTAGGAAGGGACTCCTTGAATCCTTCCCCCTAATTAGGAGGGATTTTGGAAGCTATACAAATACATCAAAATTAAATACTATGCTCCTGAATGACCAGTGGGTCATTGAAGAGATTAAAAAGGAAATTTAAAAATTTATTGAAACAAATAAAGATGGAAACACAACATATCAAAACCTTTAGGAACAGGACTAAGAGGAAAGTTTATAGCAATAATTGCCTAAAAGCAAAAAAGTAAAAACAAACAAACAAACTTTCAATAATCAATCTAATTATATAACTTAAAAAATTAGATGGGTGAAAGCAAACCAAACTCAAAGTTATCAGAAGAAATAACAAAAATCAGAGAAGTAATAAATGAAATTGAAACAAGAAACACTATAAAAGATCAATAAAATAAAAAGTTGGTTTTTTTTTTAAAAAAAGATAAAATTGATCTTTAGTATAACTAAGAAAAGCTGAGAGAAGATCCAACTAAATAAAATCAGAAGAGAAAAAGGAGACATTACCAACTAATAACACAGAAATTTAAAGGATCATTAGATGCTACTAACAGCAACTATATGCTGCTTAACTGGAAATCTTAGAAGTAACAGATACATAAAACCTACCAAGATTAAGCCATAAAGAAATCCAAAACCTAAGCAGAACAATAACAGGTAATGAGATCAAAGCTGAAATAAAATGTCTCCCAGCAAAGACAAGCCCAGTAACTGATGGTTTATCTGCTGAATATTGCTAAACATTGAAAGAATACGAATTCTGCTCAAACTATTCTAAACAATAGAGGAGGAGGTATTGCTTCAAACTATGAGGGCTGTATTACCCTGACATGAAAACCAGGGAAAGACATCAAGTAAAGAAAATGACAGGTCAAAATTACCTATGAATGTTGATACAAAAATCCTTAACAAAACACAAGCAATCCAAATTTAAAAATACATTTAAAAGATCATTGATCATGACCAAATGGGATTTATCCCAAGGCTGCAAGAATGATTCAACATGTACAAATCAATGTGATGCATCTTATCAACAGAATGAAGAACAAAAAGCATATGATCATTTCAGTTGATGCTAAAAAAAGCACTTGGTAAAATTCAGTATCCCTTAATGATAAAAATGCCCAAACAACTGGGGATAGAAAGAATATACTTCAATACAATTAAAGCTGCATGAGACAGACCCATAGTTAGTATCATACTGAATAGAGAAAACCTGAAAGCCTTTGCTCTAAGATCTGGTAGATGACAATGATGCCCACTTTCACCAGTTATTCAACATAGTATTGGAAGTTCTGGCTAGACCAGTCAGACGAAAGAAATAAAGGGCATCCAAATTAGAAAGGAAGACATATTATCCTGGGTGCAAATGATATGATCTTATATATTTTTTAAAAAAAACTGAAGACTTCACCAAAAGAACTATTAGAAATGATAAACAAATTCAGTAAAGTTGCAGGATACAAAATCAACATACCAAAATCAGTAACATTTCTATGTGCCAACAATGAACAATTTAAAAAGGGATTAAGAAAGCAATCTCATTTATAATAGCTACAAACAAAATACCAGGATATATGAGGAGCTCAAACAAATCAATAGAAAATAAATCTTACAATCTGATTAAAAACTTGGCAAAAAAGCCATTAAAAAGAACAAAAGCAAGATCATGTTTTTTTGTAGGAAAACAGGTGGAGTTGGAGGCCATTATCTTTAGCAAACACGGAAACAGAAAACCAAATACCCACATGTTCTCACTTACAAGTGAGAGCTAAATGATGAGAACACATGAACACATAGAGAGGAACACCACACACTGGGGTCTACAAAAGAGTGGAGAATTAAGGGTGGGAGGAGGGAGAGTCAAGAAAAATAACTACTGGGTACTAGGCTTAATACCTGGGTGATGAAATAATCTGTATAACAAACCCTCATAACACAAGTTTTCCTATATAACATACCTGCACGTGTACCCCCGAACTTAAATAAAAATGAAAACAAAAATTAAAAAACTAAAAATGGGAAAAAGATGTGAATAGGTATTTCTCAAAAGAAGATATACAAATGGTAAACAGGTATATAAAAATGTTTAGTATCATTGACTATCAGAGAAATGCAAATAAAAACTTCAATGAAATATCATTTTACCACAGTTAAAATAGGTTTTATCTAAAAGATAGGCAAAAATGAATGCTGACATGGATTTGCATAAAAGAGAACTCTCATACACTTTTGAGGGGAATGTAACTTGGTACAACCACTATGGAGAACAGTTGGAAGGTTCCTTAAAATCTAAAAATGAAACTGGCATATGGTCCAAAAATCTTTCTGCTAGGTATACCCAAAACAAAGAAACTCTGTATATTAAAGAAATAATCTGGACTTCCATGTTTATTGCAGGACTATTCACAATAGGCAAGATTTGGAAGCAAGCTTTATTCATATAGATGAATGAATAAAGAAAGCATGGTACATATACACAATGGAGTACTGTTCAACCATAAAAAGGAATGAGATCCTGTCATTTGCAACAACATAGTTGGGACTAGAGGACATTATATTTAGTGAAATAAACCAGGTATAGAAAGACAGTCTTCTCATGTTCTCATTTATTTGTGGGAGTTAAAATTAAAACAATCAAACTCATGGAGATAGTAGAATGGTAGAATGATGTTTACCAGAGGCTGGGAAGTATAGTAGGGGGCGGGGAAGTGGGGATGGTCAATGGGTACACAAATATAGTTAGGTAGAATGAATAAGATCTAGTACTTGGCAGAACAACAGGTAACTATAGCCAACAATAACTTATACATTTTAAAATAACTAAAAGAGTATAATTTGAGTGTGTAACACAAAGGGTAAATGCATTTACCCTGATATGATTATTATACATTGTATGCCTGTATACAAACATCTCATATACTCAGTGAATATGTACACATACTGTATAGCCACAAAAAATTAAAAGTACAGAAAAGTTATGGGGAAAAATTTACAAAATACATAACAGAGTAATTGCTTGGGGAGATTTAACAAATAGAAATTATTTTTGGACGGGAGAAAAACACATCCATCAGAAAGAACTTTCTTTCTAGTTGGAAGACTCTTTTCTATTGGAATCACAATATCATAAACATTGATTTAATTTTAAGGCAGAATGTGACTTTTTGATTTGGAAATTTCCACATACTAATGCATTTGACAAAGAATGGGAGCAGGACACAGCTGAAGTTTTGCTTTCAAGGATGTTTCTAGTGAATGGTGGTTTATTCCACTAAGTGAAATTTTTCTCTTGGATTCTCAGAGAAATAATCTGGCTGAAAGGGACCAAAGTAGAAATGTTTGTGAAGAATTATGTATATTTGAGCTGAGAATAAATATCTTGTAGCTGTTAGCACCTATTAAGCAAGAAAATCGATACCCAAAGACATTAATGTATTTATATATTCATTGCTAATTATCACAAATCTGGACATCTAAAAGAAAAGATTAATATACTTATTTCATAAAAATTAAAAACTCTGTAACAACAGAAGGATGAAATCACTACAAAGGTTAAAAGATAAATGACCAATAGACAAATATTGACAACTTACAAGGAAAAGAAGGTCTACTTTACTACAGAAAGACTGTTGCAAACTAATAATATATGCTAACACATGCCAAGTGTTCTTAGAAATGAAAAAATTAACAGTAAGGCATAATATGATTTTTTGTGTTAATAAATTTGGGAAGGAAAAATAAAATTCAAATATCAAAAACATTTTAAAGTGTTTTTACAAATGTATTTAACACATTTCAAATAAAAAATGTGTTAACATTATTTGCCTCTGGATAGTGAGACTACATTTCAGGAAAAAAATAATATATACGCACACATACACACATTTATACATACACATCTAATATATAGAAGTACATATATGCATATTTATGTATGTATGTGTGTATGTGAGAAGAGTATATATATATATATACTAATATATAAATATATATAATATATGTAATATATAACTGTATATGCAAATATACAGTATATAAATATATACACAATTTAAATTAATTGCTTCCTGATTTAAATTTTTAATTTCAACATTTTTTAAGGGAAAAGTATTTTAAATAAGAATTAAGTAGGATTGTGACTTCAACTTTGAGTAAAATATTGTAGTTGTGCCTGATTACCCAGTAAGGGCTAGAGTGGGAGGTCATGCTGCCAGAAGAGCTTAATCTGAAAACAGAGATATTATTACTTGCAATCAGTCTGGAGAAAGAAATGGTAAGCACTCAGAAATCTTAGAAGACTTGCTTCAGACTGGGCTATGGAGAGATTTATTATCTCCATTAATAGAGACTGTATGATGGGATAGCAAGTGTGGTTTATTGGGCTTGTTTGAGTATAGAGAGTAATTAAACATGCACGTCTATATTTTTCTAGTGACAATATAATTACAATATTTTGGAAAACTATTTGGAAATTTTAAGTGCTATAAAAGTTTTAATACTGGCTGGGCCAGGATTTCTCTTTCAAGTATACTGAATAAACTTAAAGAGTAAGCTCTGGCACCAAGCTGTTCAGTAACAACATTTTTATTTATTTATTTATTTATTTATTTATTTATTTATTTAATTTATTTTTTTTTAAGACGGGGTTTCACCATGTTGGTCAGGCTGCTCTTGAACTCCCGACCTCAGGTGATCCGCCTGCCTTGGACAATATTTATTTTAATGAAAAACTGAACAGAGTTTAATTGTTCAGCAATTCTTAATTGTAAATAAAATGTATATACAATGAATGAAACAAAATACAATAATTAAAAATTATCACTATAAAGATCATAGTAACATACTACTTGACATTTCTTACATATTCAGGGCAGGTTCTGACTCAACTTGATGGAAGTAAACAAATCTGACCCTTATCAAATGTTTCTTACTTCAGAAAATGGCACTATCATTTACAAGTGTGCAAAAGCTTGCTGTGACGTTTACATGTTACCTTACCCCCTTAGCCTGTCACACATCCAATCCATTACTGTATTGGTTCATGTTATCTACTAAATAATTCTCAGACCCATATGCCTTTCTTCCAGTTTTCCACCCACGTAGCTCCACTATGATATCATCTCATTTGGACTATTGTAACAGTTTTCTAACTCGTCTCTTTGTGTGTTTGTGCCTATGAATCTGTTCTCCACTGCAAGATCTTTTTAAAACAAAGGTCTAATAAAATCCTGTTATTGTTCTTGGATTTAAATCAAAGAAACAAATGACTGTACATGCTCATATTCTCTGCCACTAGGGATTTTGCTGAGGTGATTTGTTTTGTCAGTTTAACTTAGACAATTCCTATTCATCCTTTAGCTCTCACATCAGCATGATTTTACAGGGGAAAGTCCACACTATCTTTCTGACTAGGACAGTTCACACCACCTTTGACTCTTTTTGAGGACCCTTGCCACAGATGGAATATTATGGCTGTTTGTAAGAATTTTGTAGCTATGTTTACCTTTTATACTAAATTGTCAGTTCTATGAGAGCAGAGACCATGTTGATTTTGCTCGTTATTTTATCCCCAATCACTACCAAAATATCAGAATATAATGAATGACCAAGAAGCATTTTTTCCTCTATGGAATAATAAATAAATTAAAAAGTGAATGATGCAAAAATTATGTAAAGTAAAAATAATATATAATTAACTAAAAAATTAGATATAAATTTAAACTTGGTAGATTTATGTGTTTTAAACTATAGACAAAAGATTGGGTGATTTTGTGCAAATTACTAGAGAGGATGATTTTAATAGTACTAGCTGTTTATTGTGTCTTAGTTTATTCCAGGTGATGCACAAAAGTACATTTTATGCACTATCTCATAACTCCTTACAACAAACCTATACATTAAATATTATACTGTCATGGTATTGAAGCTACTAAGCTATACAACTGTCAAATAACTGAACTTAAATTACACAGCTCATAGTGAATCTGTACCCAAACCCAGGTCGTTCTGACTTAAGGAATCCTGTTTTCAATTAGTTTGCTACGCTGAATTTTAGAATTAAGGTACTGATATTATGGGCAACTTTGATCCCCATGGTTTCTCAGGAATTTCAGATATAGTCTTCGTGACAATGAATTGTCATTGAGGTTCCTCTCATCTTCAATCAATGTCTATTGTTGCCTCATGTCTCCAAATAAGGCCACATTATTTAAAAAAATATTTGTCCCTTGGAGCTTTTGTAATCATGATCATATTACAAAATAAAGTTATGTGTCACCAAACTTTTGTTTGATATAGGTTCAATTTGTATGAAAACCGAAAATGGGAAATTACTATTTATATTTTTGGAAACTTCTTAAGTTATAGCAGCAAGGCTTAGGTGTAGAGATTTTGGATTGGCTTCAAAGTTATAAACATCTTTCAAATCATTTAAAGGGTATTTTGGCACCTAATTAAATATTTGCAAATACTAAATATTACATCAGTTAAATATTTGCAAATAAAATAATGAAAGCTTTTTGTATCCCTGACTTACTTTTTTTGTTTAAAAAAAGCAGTTTCAGTTGTCACATATTGTCATATTCTTAGCTGTAGCATTGTTTATACACTCTTTAGCATTAGATAAGTACATTTTAAGTTCATGGAAGGGCAAGAATGTGTGTGTGGGGAATGTTTTGTGGTATAGCTGGAAGTAGAAGAGGGAGAATCTGTTCATTTGCATGGTCACATTGCTTTCTGAGACTTTTATTTCACCAGTTATATCAAATTTGTGATGTACTCAAATATTTTTTTCTCTTAGTAAAACTACAAAAAGGCATAAATATATACATGGCTAATGTTAGTAAACATGATTTAATGAATTATATAGTTCCTCAAAGGCATTGTTCCCACCACACTCAATGAGGACAAACATGACTGTCACATCTGTGTTAAAAAGAATTGGTCACGGTCAGTGAATCCACTTAAGGGTACACATTTTACTTATATTTATCTGGGTGCTACTTATGTAGCCACACTTTGATTAAGTGAAATTGGTCTTTCTATTGGAC
This sequence comes from Saguinus oedipus, assembly GCA_031835075.1. Taxonomy (NCBI): domain Eukaryota; kingdom Metazoa; phylum Chordata; class Mammalia; order Primates; family Cebidae; genus Saguinus; species Saguinus oedipus. Next base: position 148,233,838 of record CM063170.1, read on the forward strand.
CAATGTATATCATTAATTTCAAAAGGCCAGAAACATTGACTTTTTTCTACTGTAAATAAATAATATACCTTATAATTGAGAAACATCTTTGTTTTTATTTTTGCTAATCCTAATCTCATATAGTATTGACATAATTAAATCTGTTTTTAAGTAATAAATTTTGGCAACCTATTTTTACTACTACATAGAAACATCAATCTATTATGCATTACCAAAAAGATTCAGGTTAGAAACTGTAGAAAAGAAAAAGTGGAAGCAAGTTTACAAGTATCCCTGTGTGCATGTGTGTGTGTGTGGGAGTGTTATATGTGTTTATTTAAAATATACATGTGTTGGGCCGGGTGCGGTGGCTCACGCCTGTAATCCCAGCACTTTGGGAGACTGAGGCGGGCAGATCACCTGAGGTTCAGAGTTCTAGATCAGCCTGACCAATATGGTGAAGCCCTGTCTCTAAAAAGTAAATAAATAAAATAAAATATACATGTGTTTACATTTTTGAACTACACCATATGCATTATAGAAACATAAGCTTAAGTTCTAAAAATTTTAAAAGTAAATATAAGATTATCAAAGTATTTATAATACACAAGGATATGATAACTATTCAAATGTCTTTATGAAGAAGTAATCCTATTTGAGAGAATTTGTCTGGTCTATACTCTTTCTAGGGTTTTATTCTCCTGCCATTGCTTACTTCTTGTTACTGATGGATTTTTATCTTGTAATTTTATTATCTTTTTACTTTTAATTAATGACATTTTAGTGTTGCTTCTGGAGGCTTTTTCTGGCAAGAAGAGGATTTAATTATAAAAAATGAGTAAATGTTACTAGGATGATGTGTGTCATTAAAAGAAGCCATTTCTTACAGCTTTATTGTGCAGAGCTAAAGCTTTGTGAATCACACTGTGTTCAGTGAGAATTTCTGAGAAAGACCTACCTTTCTGGTGAGCAATATTAATATTTTACTCAGCTTTTGGGTCGTTTTTCAGCAAACGAGAAAGACCGCTAAATTTCAGTGCTGTGTTTTGTATGGTAAGCACATTGAAATTCTGTTAGCATATTTCAGAGTAAAAATTGAACCAGACAAAATTAAAGAAGTGAAGAAGACTTTATTCAAGACTGTTTTAATAAAGGAGAGAACCAGCATGACACCTAAACTCAATTTCACTAAAAGAAAGGGCAGGAGAGTTTTCAGAGTTGTAATATGGCTTTGGGAGATCGTAGGTCATTTGTGTTTGCTAATTGCCTTAGCCAAAGGAAAAGTAAACTTTCTCCTATCTTCATGGAAGAAGGGAATGTTACAACATGGAGTAAGGCAACTAGGGAAGTTAGGCTCCTCTCTTCTTAGAAAGACTGGTAGAGAGGGGCCTACCTTCCTTGATGATTACATTTCAAAGAGATGGCCCCCAGGTCCTTGAAAGACACAGTCCTGGGTTGTAAACTGGCTAAAGGCTTTACAAGTTATTTACATTTCGGAAAAAGAGGAAGGATAAAAATTTACAAATATTATTTTTTAAGGGAAATACTCTCAGAAGAGGGAGGTCAGTGCAAAGAATCTAGAAAATACACTGTTAAAAGTTTAGTCCTTTTGAAAGAAACATTGGCCACATTAATAATATTTTATTTTTCTATAGTGTTTTACAATGAACATATATCTCATTTATCTTTCTAAGACCCCTGTTGATAAATGAAGCAAAGGCTGAGAGAGCTTGGCATTAGCTTATAAATGCATGCCTAATGCAATGCCAAATCCAAAGTGCTACTCCATTTCATGACTGTTTCTATATCTATGTTTTGATAAATAACTAAGATGTAACTGTCTCTCCTTGGAAGAGGATGCCTTTTATTCTTAGTTTTCCTGTTTCCTATTTGTGTTCACCTTTCTGGAAAAAGAGGCAATGAACTGAATGCCATACTTGCTTTTATCTCTATTAGACATAGTTTTCTGAACTATCTTATCCAGTGGCACACCATTCACACTTCAGCATTCTGAGCCAGGAAGAGATTGTAACGTAACTGAGTTTTCTTTCTTTTTAATTCACATATAATAATTGTACATATTTATGAGGTAATAGTAATATGATACATATAATTGTATAGTGATAAAATCAAGATAATTGGCATATCCATCACCTCAAACATTTGTCATTTCTTTGTATTGGGAACATTCACTATCTTCTCTCTAGCTATTTGAAACTATGCAATATATTATTGTTAACAATAAACTTTTTGCTGGGAAAAGCAAACATGATTAGGCTGTTTTTGAGAAGTACTTCCATTAGAGCCTGAGTCACAAGAAAGCTTCCCACCCACTGAATCACCAGGAGACTCTCTGCAGGTCTTGAAGGCTGCCTGCCAAGTACACACTCGGAACAACTTTGCATAGCTCTGTGGATCTGACAACAAGAGGACAAGATAGTACAGTTGCTTGCTATTTTTAAGCATGCATAAAAATAATGAGCAAAGAAAGCTCATGGATGCCATTATAATAATTGGGGCTAAATAATGTATGACATTAATGGTTTGAGTTTATTACAGCCTTTTATTTAAAAAAATCTCTTCTTTCCTTGAGGGATCAGGCAAACTATAGGGATACAATCAATTAAGATGCCTTTGCAATATGAACCATTATAGATAGAGGCTTTCTATTATAGATAGATGAAATTTTATCGAGTATTTCATTATTGAATATGTAACATTTTTGAGACATAAAACTTTAAATAAATTTCTCTCTTTATAATTGGATCATGTGATTTCACAGATCAGTAGCAGTGAATGTGAAGAGATTATGTAGTCAAATGAAATAAACATTTTGAACTCTTTAGGCCCACAAAACCTCCTTATCACAGTGTACCTAATGAGCAGAATAAAATATCTGAACAAGGACATATATTATGGTAAAATTTATGTTTTCAAATCCCTCCGGTATTTACCAGAGGCATTGAGCCAGAGTGACTCTATCTTGAGTGAGGGCTAGGAAAAATGAGGATGGGACTTGCTCGGCTGCATTCCCAGAAAGTTAGGTATACATAGCCCCTAGATGTTTATGGTTAAAGGAACAGACTGATAACTAAACAGACCCAGACTTAGAAGAACAGAAGCATTCCTAATTTTGCTTTAAGAATAATAATATCAATTTTTATAGTAATTAAGAAAATCAATCTTTTATCACAAATCCTTCCAGCAGAGCACATATTCCCATGATCTTTTTTTAAAATTCTATATATAAACAAGCATTGTACCTAGGGTGAACACATTCCTTCTTGTACTTTTGGGAATGCCCTACTCTGTCTGTGGAGTAACTATTCTTTTCCCACTTTATTTTATTAATACACTTGCTTTTCTTTGCACTGTAGACTCACCCTGAATTCTTTACTGTGTGAGATTCAATAACCCTCTCTTGAGATCTGGTTCAGGACCCCTTTCTGGTAATATCTTTCTGGCAATCCCTGAGAGAATGATACTGAAAAGACCCCCAACCCAAAGGAAAATCATCTGCTTGTACCATTTGGATGACTTTGGGTAAGTGGGGTGCATATACCTGGGTGAAGGATGGGACTGGGTCCGACCCAGTCCCATCCCTTAGAGGAGTTAGAGTCTCTGCTAAGTCAGAGTGGGCTAAAGGCTCCTCTCAATAAAAGGCAAGGATGCTTGACTAAACTTGTGTTGCAGGCCCAACCTAGGAAGGTTAGAGTTTTTCCTAAGATTTAGGGAGTTAGAGGTCTCAGTAAAGTTCCTCTTGGCTAATTATGTTTTGGCGCTATGGAATGTTAACTACTGTTCTCTTTGGATTACTCTTTCTTGTACTTTTTGCTGACAGCTGTGGGTTATAGAACTAGGCATGTACAGAATCATGGGACATGGGGTGCTTTTTTTCTCCCCAAAAGGGGACACTTGAGAACCGATGAGACTGCTGGAAAAGATCCCTTCACGACTAACAAGTAGCCATCTGATCTTTTGATTTGGCATTGCTGGGATGGGTGGGTGTTTTTCTGGCTTCTCTGATCATTTCTCCTTCCCCACCATGCTCCAGGTGATGCTTTTCTCCTGTTCTCTTCTTTCCCTTTAGTATCTTTTCTGTTGCTCAAGGAGGCCATCTTGCCCAGAGACCACATGTTGAAAAATGTCCTCAGAAGCTTGACCTTGTAAGCACATGGCAGTACTTTCTCTTTGTTTTTACCATCCAGTGGACAGGAATTTTGAGGTTCATGTCATAGTTAGCTTTAGAAATTATCTCCAGCAGTTAAAAGCCACTGCAAGCTCAACATCTGCTTCTCTAGACTTCTTCTGGGAAGAGCAATGGGGACTGTCCAGTGTTGTAGCTCAGTAGCTGAGGCTTTTCCACTTTACAATGGTAGCCTGGGTTCAATCCTGGCTTAGGGAATGAGTACTTTCTGGTTGATATCTGCATGACTTTTACCATTTATTGATTCTCTTCCCCGTCACAAACCATCTTGAATTTTCCTTTTTCTGAGCCAGAAATATTGGCTGTTTGGCTTGGCTTAAGTTGGGTAATAAAAAATTTAAAAGGACTTTTTAAAAAAGTATTATGTTAAACATCAGCTTCATTAAAAGTGGATATTCAAGTTCTAATGGCCTGGGACTTCTTGGGTAAAACCAAGAAGGCACCACAGACCCTATTTTGGGTTTATCAGAAACTACTTCACATTATGAGAGAGCTTTAGTGTAATAAATAGGTAGGAAATATACTTTTGGAAATGGCAAATGGCAGTTGGTGGGGATACTCAGGTTTTTGCATGTTTGGCTCCTGGCTACCTGGGAAGTATGGATATGTCGTCACCTTCCACTGATAGATAAGATACCCATGGGGATGGACTGATTCCCTCTTTTTGGTATCAAGGATCTAATATAAAAATGGGACCCTTGATTTTTGGGATCTGTTTTGCCTTCCACTGCACCCAAGGGCTCCACCCTGAAACCAGGAATCCAACTAAGAAACTAGGAAATGAAAAATCTTACAAATACTGAATCTTCTTCTGTCTGTGTATTCGTGTGTGTGTGTGTATGTATGTGTGGGAGAGAGAGAGATATGAAAGAGCTTTGATTAATTGGTTTAAAATAATAAAAGCTTAAATCAAATATTTTTGTCAAGAAGTAAAAGGTGTAATGCGTTTCACTTCATGTGACTTTAGTAATCTTTGGAAAATAAAGACAGTTTTAAAGATTATTGGTAAAATAAAAATATCTTCAAAAATGTATACGTTTGTTCTAAATTATGCAGGTCAGATATTAGACTTGCTACATGCTTTGAGGTCATAAACTGCTTCTTTGACTTTTGAATTTTATTTAATTTACTTAAGTTAGAGCATTAGATTCTAAATAAGGCCTGGGGACATGTGGAGAGCCATGTCCCCTAACTGTGCTGGAAAAAGTCAGTCCTTATCTGCACTTCTGTCTGGTGTCTTAGGCTCTATACCTGGTACATAATTAAAGTTGCTTACTAACCAAGTTTTTCATCAAAAGTAAAATTTGCTAAGTTTTTAACATTGTAACATGTAATTGAGAGTTACTAAAGAAACAGTTTTACATGAAAGGTGTATAAGGAAATTGAAATGTGCTTTTGGTAAAAGATTATAAGATATCATGGGAATATGGATTTTTTTTTGCCTAGTTTAGAGGGTTAAAGGATTGTTTTAAGTTGAAAAGCATAAAGCTGACGGTTTAAACTTTTGTTAAAAATTAATCTTTTAAAGGAAATTCTCTCTGTTAATATACTGGCTAAAGTTAAAGGGGTATTATTCTTCAATTTTTCCATAAATTGAACATTGAAATAAAAGCACAACAGGTTTTTCTTAGAACATGCAGATGCCCTTTAACAAAAATTGTAAAGGATTATAAAAGGTTTATAAGAATCTTACCTTATAATCAGATATTAAAATTGGATAGATGTGTCTAGAAGGTTTTACTAAGAATTGGGGTTGACATTAACAGTACACTAAGGCAATGGTGAAATTGGCTTATTTGATATAAAAGTCATACAAAAACATTGTCAAATATAAAATGGTGTTAGGCTGTCTTTGGGCTGTATTTTTATAAATGTGTTATAGGTATCCATTTGCAAATTATATAAAACTCCTATAATTCTGATATATTAGGTTAGTGCAAAAGTAATTGTGGTTTTGGACTCTGAATTTTAAATCATTATAACTAGACTTATATACATCTTTATTAATCAAAATAGGACCCATTACAATTAACACATTTTGCCATTGAGAATTAAGTTTGTTTATTCCTGTATCATAAAAGTTTATGCTTTGGGATTCAATAAACTCTTGGAAAGGATTTTCTGCATCCTATTGTTGTGGAAGTGTTTTTCCTGCAAACAATTGTGGAGATGCTTGAAGATGCAGTAGTTGGTTGGCAAGAGTTTAGGTGAATATGATGGATGAGGCAGAACTTCCTAGCCATATTAACTTTTGAAGTATTGGTTGCATGACAGGCAGTTGGGCATTCATTTTCATGGAGAAGAACTGGGGTCTTTCTATTAACCAAGATGGCTGCATGTATTGTAGTTTTTGGTGCATCTCATCAACTTGCTGAGCATACTTCTCATATGTAATGGTTTCTCTTGGATTCAGAAAGCTGTAGTGGATTACACCAGCAGAAGACAACCAGACAGTGACCATCACCATTTTTTGGTGTAAGTTTTTGTTTGGGAAGTGTTTTGGGGCATCTTCTCAGTCCAGCTGCTGAGATGGTGGTCATCAGTTGTATAAAATCCACTTTTTGTCACAAGTGACAATCTGAGTGATAGTTTGTTGTTGTATAGAATGAAAGAAAAACACACTTAAAATCAATGATTTTATTTTTTTTTAAGTTTAGCTTAGCTCATGAGCACCCACTTATCAAACTTTTTCACCTTTTCAGTGTGTTTCAAATATGGAACAACCATAGAATGGTCAACATTGAGTTATTTGTCAACTTCTTGGGTAGTTATAAGAGGGTCACCTTTGATGATTGCACTCAATTGGTCATTGTCAACTTCCCATGGCCAGCCATTAGCTCCTCATCTTCAAGGCCCTTGTCTCCTTTGCAAAACTTCTTGAACCACCACTGTACTACACGTTCATTAGCAGTTCCTGGACCAAATGCACTGTTGATGTTGCAAGTTGTCTCTGCTGCTTTGTAACCCCTTTTGAACATGAATAAGAAAATTGCTTGAGGCTGGGTATGGGGGCTCATGCCTGTAATCCCAGAATTTTTGGAAGCTGAGGCAAGTGGATGACTTGAGGTCAGGAGTTTGAGACCAGCCTAGCCAACATGGTGAAACCTCATCTTTACTAAAAATACAAAAATTAGCCAAGTGTGGTAGCGGGTACCTGTAGTTCCAGCTACTCAGAAGGCTGAGGCTGGAGAATTGCTTGATCTCAGGAGGCAGAGGTTTCAGTGAACCGAGATCACACCATTGCACTCTAAGCTGGGTGACATCAAGACTCTAGCTTAAACACACAAAAAAAGGGAATAAAAGAAGAAGAAAGAAAGAAAATTGCTCAAATTTACTTTGTGTCTGACATTATATCCATAGTCTAAAATGACCATAACATAACACGCAACTAATACATCATTTACAAAAACATTAAAAAAGAAATGCCAATTAAAATGATGCATAATATAACCACATTTAGGAATGTATTCCAATATCAAATGGCAAATTCCAACAATGCAAAAACCTCCATTAGTTTTGTACTCACCTAATAAATTAGTGTGTTATTAATAACTATAATTATTACATAAAATAATTATATGACATGGAGGTAACCAAAATTTTCTTGTTAATTGTGGCTTTAATAGTGGTTGCCATAAGACTTTTTGTCTTCCACAGACATTTTGCTTTGATCTTCTTTAAAAGGTGGTTTATAATCAGCTATAGGACTTTGACAGATGTTCTCAAATGCAGGTTATATAATAACTTTGGAGACTGTAACATTAGAATAAAGAAATATATTTTCAGTACTCATGAAAAGTTAAAATGTTCATGAGTATCAAGTAGAACAGGAGTTAACTGCAAGGACTAAATTAACAGAAGTCTGAAGTAATCTTTTTCAACTTTTTGCTTAAACTTTTTTTTTTTTTGAGATGGAGTTTTGCTGTTGTTACCCAGGCTGGAGTGCAATGGCGTGATCTCGGCTCACTGCAACCTCCACCTCCTGGGTTCAGGCAATTCTCCTGCCTCAGCCTCCTGCGTAGCTGGGATTACAGGCATGCACCACCATGCCCAGCTAATTTTTTGTACTTTTAGTAGAGATGGGGTTTCACCATGTTGACAAAGATAGTCTCGATCTCTTGACCTCGTGATCCACCCGCCTCGGCCTCCCAAAGTGCTGGGATTACAGGCTTGAGCTACCGCGCCCGGCCCTTTTTGCTTAAACTTTTACTGATCAATTGTTTTACTTTTCAGAGTCAGGGAATCTTTTCTTTTAAGCTATTTACAGTTTTTAACAGTTAAGTATAATCCTGTGAACCTAATTTGAAGTGTATTTACTTATCTCTACCTGATTTATCTGAAGTTTAGAAACTATTTGTGAGTATTCTTAATTTATGGCAATATAGTTATTAGTGCAATAAGTAGAAGTGCAATAAGAATCTGTTTGCTTTGGTAGAAGGAAATAATTGCAAAAATTGGTTACTTTACCAAGGTTTTGACTAGAATGGGTTGCTTTCCTTTAAGAAATCAAGTTTGACTTGTAGAGCCAATAGAAGCTCCTTTGGAAACTGGTCTCGTACTGTGTCTACACAGTTCCTGTACAAGGTTCCTAACCTGTGGAAGTAAAGAATGTCACTTTCTGACAGGCCCAGGAGCCCAAGTTATTTTGGGACCTCAAAATGAGAGAAATTTACCCAATTCAAACAGGTATTTGAGTCTGTAGATTGCCCTGAGTAGTATGAACATTTTAATAATATTGATTCTTCCAATTCAGTAACGAATATCTTTCCATTTTGGGTGTATTTTTCCATTTCTTTCATTAGTGTTTTATTGTTTTGATTATAGAGACCTTTCACTTCTTTGGTTACTTCCCAGGTATCTAATTTTATGTGTCACTATTGTAAATGGAATTGCTTTATTTGTTCTTTTTTTATATTGCTCACTTTTGGCACATAGAACTGCTATTGAAATAGAAATGCTCTCTGATACACCCTGGTTTTTGTCCTTGATTCTGTTGCAGTGATGTATCACATTGATTAATTTGCATATATTGAGCCCTTCTTGCATTCCTAAGATAAATTGTACTTAATCATGACAAATGATATTTTTTGAATTTGTTTTAATACTATTTTGTTGAGAATTATTGCATCAATATATATCAGAGATATTGGCCCATGGTTTTTTGTTCCTTTTTTTTTTTGAGATGGAGTTTTGCTCTTGTTACCCAGGCTGGAGTGCAATGGCGCGATCTCAGCTCACCGCAACCTCCGCCTCCTGGGTTCAGGCAGTTCTCCTGCCTCAGCCTCCTGAGTAGCTGGGATTACAGGCACACGCCACCATGCCCAGCTAATTTTTATATTTTTAGTAGAGACGGGGTTTCACCATGTTGACCAGGATGGTCTCGATCTCTGGACCTCGTGATCCACCTTCCTTGGCCTCCCAAAGTGCTGGGATTACAGGCTTGAGCCACTACGCCCAGCCCTGGGGTTTGTTCTTGATGTGTCTTTCTCTGTTTTGTTTGTTTGTTTGTTTGTTTTGTATCAGTGTAATATAATACTTATAGAGTGAGTTTGGAAGTATTTCCTTGTCTCCTATTTTTTTTTGGAATAATTTGAATAGCATTGGTATTAGTACTTCTTTAAATGTTTGGGAGAATTCAGTGACAAAACCATCAGGTCCCAGGCTTTTCTTTAGTGGGTCACTTTTTATGATGGTTTTGATATTATTACTTCTTATTAGTCTTTTTGGGCTTTTGATTTATTCCTGGTTGAATATTGGTAGGTTGCATGTGTCTATGAATTTATCAATTTCTTCTACATTTTCCAATTTATTGCCATGTAATTGTTCATAGTAGCCTCTAATGATACTTTGAATTTTTTGTGTTATAAGTAATAATGTCTCTTTTTCCTCCCTGATTTTATTTATTTGGATTTTCTCTCTCTTTTTTTTTTTTAGTCTGACTAAAGATTTGCCAATTTTATCTTTTCAAAAAAACAACTTTTTTGTTTTGTTGATGTTTTGTATTTTTTTTCATTTCATATTGTTCATTTCTGCTGTGATTTTTATTATTTATTTTCTTCTCCTAACTTTGGTTCAGTTTGTTCTTGGTTTTCTAATTCTTTAAGTTTACAACATTAAGTCATTTGCTTGAAGTTTCTGCTTTTTTTTGATGTAGGTATTTATAGATAGAAATTTCCCCTCTTAGTACTGCTGTTGCTGTATTCCATAAGTGTTGGTATATTGTGTTTCCATTACTGTTTAAAGACAGTTTTCAATTTTATGGATAATTTCTTCATTGATATAATTCAGAAACATATTGTTAAATTTACATGTGTTTGTATAATTTCTAAAATTAGTAATTATTAATTCTAGTTTTATTCCATATTGGTCAGAGAAGATACTTGATATTTTCTTAGTTTTTTGAATGTTTAAAAACTTGGTTTCTGACCTAAAATATGGTCTACCCATGAGAATGATTTATGTGCTGAGGAAAAGAATGTGTGCATCCTTTGGATGAAATGTCCCATTTCTCTACAGGGCAAATTAAGTCTGATGTTTCTTTGTTGATTTTCTCTCTGGGAGATCTGTCCAATGCTGAAAGTGGGTTCTTGAGGTCTTCAGCTATTATTGTATTGGTATATATATCTCGCTGTTGTCTCTTGTGCTCTAAAAATATTTGCTTCCTATGTCAGTGTTCTCCTTTATTGGGTCTATATGCATTTACCAGCATTATATCCCCTTGCTGAATTGACCACTTTACCTTTAAAGTGGTTATTTGTTGTCTTTGTCTCTTTTTACAGTTTTTATCTTGAGATCTATTTTGTCTGATAAAAGGATAGCTACTTCTGCTCTTTTTGAGTTTCCATTAGTATAGAATATATGTCTTCCATTCATTTATTTTCAGTCTATGTCCATCTTTATAGGTGAAGTCTGTTTCTTGTAGCAACAGATCACTGAGTCTTGCTTTTTTGGCAATTCAGCCAATCTATGCATTTGATTTGAGAGTATAGTCAATTTACTTTCACTGTTATTATTGATAAGAAGGACTTCTGCTATTTTTTATTTGGTTTCTCATAGTTCTTTAGTCTTCTCTCCTTTCTTTCTTTTCTATCTTCCTTTTATGAAAATAATTTTCGCTGGTGGTATGCTGTGATTTCTTGCTTTTTATTTTTTTGTGTGCCTATTGTATGTTTATTGATTTGAGATTACCATGAAGTTTGCAAATACTGTCTTATAAACTATTATTTTAAACTGATAACAACTTAACACTGACTGCATATACAAGCATACAAAAAAAATAAAACAAAAAACAAATAATATCTCTATATTTTAAATTTGTCCCACCTAGCATTTTAACATGTTTTTTCTCTTCATTTCTTACATGAAATTATTTGGTAATGCCATGTTTACCTGGATTTTTTAGATACTTGTAGATATTCTTTAGAGTCTGGGCATTGAAGAGTTAGGTATTTATTGTAGTTTTCAGATTCCGTGCTTGTTTTTACCTGTCTTTCTTGGGAAGGCTACCTAGGTATTTGGAGGAACTTGTACCCCAAGCTCCTTAATGCTGTTTTATTTTTCAGACTCATATAAATACCACCTTGGTGGTCTTGGATAAGATCTAGAATAATTATCTGAATTACTAGGCAGAGACTCTTATTTTCCCTTACTTTCTCCCAAAGAAATGTAGTCTCTCTCTGTGCTGAGCCTGGTGGAACTGAGAGTGTGGCCACCACCACTGGGACTGTGCAGTGTCAGACCTGAAGACAGCATGGCACTGGGTCTTGCATGGGGTCCTTCCCTTCAGTACAGCAAATTCCCTGAGGTGATGTTCTATTCAAGTTTGGCTAAGCCAGTACTCACAAAATAATGTAAAGTTCTTCCTGCTCTTCCCTCTCATTTACACAGGCAGAGGAGCCTCTCTCTGTGGCCTCTGTCATCACCAACCCATGAGAGAGCCACAAGGCCACAATCAATATTCATTTAAAGCCCAAGGTCTCTTCCCTCACTTTGTGGTAAGTGCTGCCAGGACTACACTAACCTTTTGGGATAGTAGGCTCCCCTATGGCACAAGGCAGGTTCAGAAATGCTGTGCAAGAGCCTAGGCCTGACACTGGAAACTCTAAGATCCTTCTTGTTACTGTACCCTACTGTACCTGAGCTGGTACCTAAGGTGCAAGATAATGTCCCCTTTAGTTTTTCCTCTGCTTTTCTCAAACCTAAGTCTTTCACTATAGCCACCACAGCTTAGAATGTGCTGGGTCTCCCCTGAAGCAGCATGTCTCAGAGCCCGAGGCTCACATATATCCCCTAAGTATCACTGTGGTTATTCAGGGCCCAAAGGCTCTTTATTCAGCAGATGATGAATTCTGACAAGACTGGTTTCTGTTTTTCAAGAAACAGGGTTCCCTTTTGATCAAGAGTGTGTCTACAAATGTCTCAGAGTTAGTGCCTGGAATGGGAGCCTTATCTCTCTGCTTGGGTCCTATTCTACTGTGGCTGAGCTGGCATTTAAGATATAAGACAAATTCCTCTTTACTCTTTGCTCTCCTCCTTAAACAGAAGTAAGAGATCACTTTTGTTGCTGTCAGCCACGCTGCCTGTAGTTGGATGGGATATAGCACAGACACTTCTTTAGTCACCCCAGCTTATGTCTTCCTAGGTCATGTTCCACAACAGCCCATTGGCACTAACCCCAGCCTAGAACTAGGAGTTGCCTAGGAATTGCAGTCCTTGTGTCTTCAACTGCTAAGTTACCTGGGACCCCAGAGCTTTTCATCTCACAATGAAAAGAAAATAGTATTTCTTTTCAAGAAAGAAATACTATTTGCAAGAAAATAGTATTCTGACTGCTGGGATAGGTGATTCCCTTCTGGCCAGGCTGGGTCCAAATATCCCCTCCACGTGGGCACTGTCTGAACCCAGCATGACTTTATTCTCCACTGTGACAGGGCAGCACTTAGTTTAATGTAAAATACCATAATCACTGTGCTCTCTTTCCCCAAAGTGCAAAGATTCTCTCTAGCTCCAAAGGGCTGCTTCCAGGGAATGGAGGAGCTTGGCATCAGTGATTTAAGACTCTCTCTCTTGTTCTCCTCAATGCCACTTTTAGCAATATGAGGTTAAAAGCAGGTACTATGACTTTTTGTCTGATTTTTGGTTCTTGTGGCAGTGTTTTTCTCTGTCAGATAATTATTCAAGTATGGCTTCTATTCTACCATCTTGCTCCATTCCATCTAACCGTTCATTCCTAATTTAGTTATAAAGCTTTGGCAAACATTTTTTTTTAAGTAATGTAACATGCTACAGATAGTATGACATACTGAAAATATTATTCTAAGCTTGGTATTTATATCAACTTCATTTGAAGAAATATGTGTATTTTAGAAAATTTAATTACATAGGTATGCATTATATGTAATTTATGTATTACATAGTTTATATCAAGTTATGTATGTTATATAAACATCTCGTCTGATAAGTTATATAAACAGTTGTTCATATAAATTACAATTTTAAAAAAAGGAATGGTGTCTATCTGACTATAAAAATGGACATAAATATTATATTTAAGACATACATAGACATCAACATTATATTTAAGAATAATATTAGCTATCCCATCAAGTTATACTTTTTTATGACAATGTGACATTATATATCAGTTTCAAACATATACCTGATAGGTATACATTTATAGTTACTGCAATAGATATGTTATGACAATCGTAGCTGTATTACTAGTTCATTTTCAAACTACTATGAAGAAATACCTGAGTCTGAATAATTTATAAAGTAAAAGAGGTTTGATGGACTCAATTTCCACATGGTTGGGGAAGCCTCACAAGTATGATAGAAGGCAAAGGAGGGGTAAAGACACATTTTACATGGTGGCAGGCAAGAGAGCATGTGCAGGGGAATTGTCCTTTATAAAACCCTCAAATCTTGTGAGACTTATTCATTATCATGAGCACCACATAGGAAAAACCCACCCCTATGATTCAATTACCTCCCACCAGATTCCCTCCCACAACACATGAGAGCTACAATTCAAGAAGAGACTTGGGTTGGGAGACAGTAAAACTGTATCAGTAGCAATTTATATAATGATGTCAATAGAAAACCAAACACAATAGTAAACAAATTATTTAAAGAGGGTTTTTAAAAAAGTCTTATTATGATTAAAATTTTAGAATACCTAAGTCTAGATAGAATATTTAGATGTGGTTATATTTACATATAAGATATCATTAAAAAATGCAGTTGGAAATATTTTATATTTGTTACGTATTTTAACACTATAATAAAATTTCTTTCAGATTTTCTCTGACCTTTTAATGTCAGAGTTTGAGTTGTTTAAACTTTGTAAAACAATGACCAGGTTTATATTGTTTTGAACTGTGCATTTAAATTAACAACTCAATTTTCAATTTTGGGATGTTTATGTCATTTTATTTCTGTACTTGAAGATATAGACCTAAAATCAGTTCCTTTCTGAGAATTTTTCCCTGATCACATTGCTCACCCTTACAAGTTAAGATCAACCTACTTTTTATCTAATGACACGTTTCACTTTTGATACCAAAATCTTTCAAGCAGAACCTAAAAAGAATAAATTTGAACAGGGTACTACAAAATTCTAATGATAAAATTATTATCATTTTTCATTTTTACAATATTTAGGACATAGGAAACCAGATCTTCCTACCTTTTCCGTAGAAGCTATGATGCATTGATGGAATTCAGCAACATATTTGTTAGAGGGAAAAACACTACATAATAATGATTGTACATACACTTTATTTTTTTCAGAATCCAAATAATAAACAATCTTATTTCATCTTAGAGTCTTAAAGTCATGATGCCACCAACAATGGGCAATGATAATGCCTACTTTCTCCTAGATTGTCTGAATTGACCCTAAAAAAACTATCAAAAGATTTTTAATAGCAAGAATGTATTATTTTTATGTTCTTCTTTTCTAAGAATGCCACCATTGGAGCACATAGGAAAACAAAAACACCCTAGATACAAGATCTTCATAATTCAATATAAAGTTGAATTTGAAACGAATTAAAATATTAAAATGGTAGAACACTAACAAGAAGTCTTTAGCAAAGAAAGATAAGAAATGATTATCATTAAGTACTGCAATTTCAATAGTTTTTATTAAGGAGATTAAAAGAGAAGCAAATATGTGTATCTCAATGAACTTGACAATAGTATATGATTAAAATTAATGTGTTTTCCAAATTAAATAAATAACAATCTATTAGAATTTGAAAGGATACATTTGTAAGCTAAGAGAGAAACCATTCTCAGAGCAATGTCAACCCCATTCTCAATCATAAAGTACTAAAGTTATTTTAATTAAACAGAGAGTACACAATTATATCTTCAAACCTCCATTATTATTTCATGTGTCTTAGGAAATTTTATGTAATAAAATCAGATATGTGAACAATACAAAGTTTCAATATTGAAAAAAGAAAATAATCTCAATTTATATATACAATAATCATCTGCTTAGAAAACTCAAAAAGAACAACTGAGAGTGTTTTAGAGCTAATAAGATTAGTAATCTTATCAAATAACATAAACACATTACAATTAATCAGTTTTCTAATTAATGTGATACAAGTTAGATATTGTTAGGAAAAATCCTTTTATTTACAGTGATGTCATACTCCAAAAATAAATTCAAATAATCTGATGCTATTTCCTATAGTGGGCTAATGTCATAAGTGTAAATATTTTCAAGGCCTAGAATTTAATCGAGGGTGTAGTTCAACAAACCCAAGTTGATTCAGAAATACTCTGGCAGCATCTTGTCTGTCATAAAAGTGGTGTGATTTACAAGTGAGCATGCTATGTTAATCTTCAAGGAAGAAATTATATCCTGTAAATAGAGAATAAATATAGATCAATATTTACATGGAAACATCAGGAAATGACAAATTCTTTAAGAGTACATTTTTTAGGTGATGAAGAGATATGATGATGTTGATGATATGCCAAATTAAATTCAGAAACATTTATTGCATTTTCACCTCAATTTCTGACAATATACAATGACATATGTGGCATCACTGTGTATTTCAAGTATCTTGACAAACTAGAGTTCAGGATACAACTGTCAATAGGCAAACTATCGTACTAGCAATTATAATAGAATCTTTTTTTTATAGTTCAGAGTTAGAAAAAATTAATTCTGATGGTGGGACAAGTCATCAAATTCTCCAAATTGGAGGAGAAAATCGTAGTTTTGAGCCATAAAGGTTGAAAACCACAGTGTTGCACAGTTCCTGCCTTGAGTAGATTTTAGCTTAATAAATAATAATACTCATATACTCTCCACTCAATTGGATACTTTCTACAGTATTTTAATATTTTAATATTCTGTATTTAAATGAATAGAGAGTATATGAGGCATGCCTCATACTCTTGTTTTATAGATTAAAAAATATTGTCTGGGCTGGTCCGAGTGCAGTGGTGTTTACAACTAATTGATCACAACTAGTGACAGATTTCTTTGTTCCTTCTCCACTCCCACTGCTTCACTTGACTAGCCTTAAAAAAATAAAAAGTAAAAAATAAATAGTGTCTGAATTCACATTCCCCCCAACTTATAAAAATATTTCTCCTAAAAAAGAATCCACTCATCTGATTTTAAAGAAAATATACTTCTTACACCAGACAATCCAAACTGATGCAAAATATTTATTCCAAGTTAGTTTTTATGCAGTAGTTTCCCCCTCAAGACTTGTGAAAGCCACATCTTTTAAATCTGTAAAAAATGTTATCAAAATAATCTTAATCTTTAAAATCTCACAAAAATTTATAAACTGTTTCTCTTTTTAGCAGATACTTTTATGATGTAGAAAAACCTGTGCTATAAATTCAGTAATAAAGTCAGAAACAAACAAACAAACAAAAAAGTGTCGAATTGCTATAGAGATGGTTCAAAATTATTAATCAGTTGCAAAATCAATACCAAATATTAGGCAATTTTTTTTAATGTTCATGTCAGAGTTTTATCTCCCTTATCCCTCACCTTGAATACTATAGTGGTATTCAGTTCAAAAAATATTATTTTGAACATATACTATAATGATACAAATAACTTTCTGGAATGCTCAAGTTATAGATCTGCTCTATTAGTAGTCTTCTTTATAGTATGCTTCCCCCCATATCTTTATCTGAATGTATCAGGATCTGAATATTAAAGTGCAGTTGACACAGTTGATAGTTTTATTCCATGCTATTTAACAAATCGTATGTCAGAAAAAATATTATGCATTAGAGTCTCCTAATAGATTACTATTACATGTGATCCACCATACAAAACTTAAAGAAAAAAACCTCAAATATGCTAGTTCTGCCTCTAAAGTAGCTTTTATTAACAAGTGTAGTGAAGTATGTAGAAGCAAAAGTATACAAAGTACTTATGTAAGGAGAGTGTAAAGAAACAGACAGGCTACAGAAGCAGGAACATGAAAAATGATAATGGCTGATGGCTTATGCCTGTAATCCCAGCACATTGGGAGGCCACTTGAGACTGGGAGTTTGAGGTCAGCCTGGGTAACCTAGTGAGACATTGTGTCTACCAAATAATAATAATAATAATAATAATAATAATAATAATGTGATGATGGTTACCAAGGACTATAGAACATGTCTATATGCTGTCTTTTTAAATGAGTATCTCCCTTGGTGTCCTTCGTTTGTGATGTTATTGGACCAGATTAGTCATCATTCATCTCAAACCACAGTTTTATTTATTTTGTACATACTGTGTTGTGAAAAACAAAGATCCACAATTAAAAAAGACCCACAACTAAAAATAATAACCACATATAAGTAAATACATTGTCAGATCTTAAGGAGACTGTTTCTTCTTTTTTTTAAAAAAAAAAATTTCAACGTTTGTTTTAGCTACAGGCAAGCGTGTGCAGGTTTTTTACATGGGTATATCATATTCGGGTGGTGAGCATAGTACCTAATATGTAGTTTTTCAGACCACATCCTCCCCCACACCTCCCCTTCTAGTAATCTGTTGTTTATTGTTCCTGTGTTTATGTACATACACGTGTGCTCAATGTTCAGCTCCCACTTATAAGTGAGAACATCTGGTATTGGGTTTTCTGTCCCTGCCTTAATTCACTTAGGATTATAGCCTCCAGCTTCATCTATGTTGCTGCAATGGATATAATTTTATTCTTTGTATGGCTGGGTAGTATATGTATGATATTTTCTTTATCCAATCCACCACTGGCCTAGGTGGATTCCATGTCTTTGCTTCTGTGAATAGCATGGTGATGAACGTGAATGTGTCTTATTGGTATAATGGATTTTCCACTGGGCATGTACCCAGTAATGAGACTGATGGGTCAAATGGCTACTTGTCTAAAGTTCTTTGAGAAATTTTCCAATTGCTTTCCACAGCGGCTGAACTAATTTACATTTTCACCAATGGTACATAAATGTTTACTTTTCTCTGTGACTTCACCAGCATCTGTTGTTTCTTGGACTTTGCAAGTATTTTAGCCTGTGCCATAAGTTGTCTGTTTAGTCTGTTAATATATTTTTTTCTTGCTTTGCAGAAGCTCTTTAGTTTAATTAAGTCCCACTTGTGAATTTTTATTTTTGTTGAAGTTGCTTTTAGAGGCTTAGTCAAAATTTCTTTGCCCAGGTAAATGTTGAGAAGGACATTTTCTAGGTTTTCTTTTAGGATTTTTTATAATTTGAAGTTTTACATTTAAGTTTTTATGAAAATCAGTACTATTTCTATACACCAATAACACCCAGGCTGAGAGACAAATGAAGAACGCAATCCCACTTTTAATAGCCACAAAGAAAATGAAATACTTAGGAGTACAGCTAATGAAGGTGAAAGATCTCTACAAGGAGAACTAGAAAACACTTTTGAAAGAAATCAGAGATGGCACAATAAATGAAAAAACATACATAGCATACTCATGAAATGGAACAATCAATATTATTAAACTGGCCATATTTCCCAAATAAATTTATACATTCCACATTATTCCTATTACTACTGTCATTCTTCACAGAATTAGAAAAAGCTATTCTAAATTTCACATACAAACAAAGTGTCTGGATAGCCAAGACAACCTTGAGTAAAAAGAACAAAGCCAGAAGCATCACATTATCTGACTACAGTAACCAAAACAGCATGGTACTGCTACCAAAATAGATATGCAGACTAATAGAACAGAATAGAAAACTCAGAAGTGAAGCCACACAACTGCAATCACCTGATCTTTGACAAGGCTGCCAAAAACAAGCAATGGGAAAAGGACTCTCTACTGAATAAATGGTTCTGGGATAACTGGCTAGCCATATGCACAAGAATGAAATTGGAACCCTATCTTTCAACATATACAAAAATTAAGATGATTCATCTTAAGTAAACTTTTTCAACTTAAATGAATAGATTATATTTAGTCTATTTAGCTTCTACTGGACTTTTTAAACTTAATCTCTTATTCATTCTTTTTAAAGTACATCTTACATATTTCTATGTGTTGTTAATCAAGTTTTTTGGAAAAATTTGATGTTTTTATTTTGAAGAAGTTATCACCTAGATCATATTTATGTACCCAAAATAATATTAGTTATTCTTTACAACAAATAATCATGACACCGTTTTTAGTGCATTATAGAAAATTCCTAATTTTATACCTACAAAAACTCTATGAAATAGATACTCTTATTTTCTACTTGACATACAAGGAATATAATACTTAGGTAAAATTACTGTCTAAGATCCAACATGTATTAGTGTTAGAATTTAATTGTTTAGAATTTAATTAGAGGAATACCTGCTTCATATGTAATTGCATATTAATACCATTTTTTTAGTGAATGAAGTCATAAAGAATGAGTAATCTCACATATCAGTTTCACTTTTATTCTTTGATATACTTTGATTATTGATGCTTTCCCCCAAAAGGGTGACATGGGAAAATGACTCATGCCAAAGCCCATACCTTCACTCTAATGCTACAGTTTGCAAATACATCAGTTGCAGATATATATGTTGGTTCTTTGTAAATTCTTTTCTAACAGAGGTCCTGAAGTTCAGTGCAATAAGCTTATAATTCAGTGCATAATTTTTTTAAAGGTTTAGGAATATGAAGCCTTGATAAAATTCTATAATAACTATGATACAGTAAAATTAAAATGGCCATAGGTTATTTAAAAAGTCATTGTCTAATTACAGGAGTATAAATCTAGTTTTATAACTAATGACCAACAGGTGTTTCCAATTTTATATTACTTGCTAGACCTCAGAACCTTAGAAATAAATGGGATCACAGAGGACATATATTTCTGTCTCTACTATAATATAACAACTTTCTAAAACACTCTTGACAGGTGCCCAGTTAAACTTTGTTCAGACATTTCCAGTGATAAGGAACCCACCACTTAGTAAGGTGCCTTGCTCAATTTAAAAAGACCTTAGCTGCTGTTCATAATCTTTCATAAACCTCAGTCTATTATAGATTTTATAGCTATAATTACAAGTACTATAAATTAATTCTGCAGATTCAAACATAATAGCAGCTATAGTAATTTAACCCTATTCCTGCTGGTTTCATTTACTGACATAGACAATATTTAATTTAGAACTCTAATATTTTGACTTAATGAATCTGCCATAATTCTGTCTTAAATATGTAAGAGTGGCCTAATAGCTTACACTACTTTAATAAGAACTATACATTCACCCTTCCATTTGCCTATTTTAAGGAATCTACAGGACAGAAAATAAAACTGAGACAGTTTTTATAAGAGTGTCACAAGTATCAAAACATTTTTGGGCACAATTGATAAATAATTCTTGATTAAATTATGTAGTAAAATTATATGAAATAAAGAATGTGATTGGTCTATCTGTTTATCTATCTATCCTATGTATAATCTATCAATGTGATCTATCTATGTATCTATGGTGAATACAAGGTATAGGTCTAAAAGGTCATGCAAGTTATAGAATGATGTGGGCATTACAATAAATTAAAAATACTTTTATTTTGGTAAATTATATATCACATTAAATATGCTGTTTCTACTATTTGTAAGTTAAATTAGCACAATTTAATGGATAAGTACAATTTAATATCATTAAGTAATTTTACAATGTTATATAACCATTACCATATTAAAAATGTTTAAGGAAGTTTGGAAAAAATACATTATATGTATTTTCTCAAACTGGAAGAGTTAAATCGTAGCAGGAAGAGTAGCTGAGCATAAAATATAGTATTAATAAGAATTATGTGAAAAGTTGAAAATATGTGAAAATATGTGAAAAATTTGAAACATGAACAACAGTCTGAAAATTCTTACTTCAAGGAGAAAAATATATAGAAATTTTTCCTTGTTATGAAAGAAAAAGTTCTCAAATGAAAAGGCTTTATGATAACAAACAAGATGAATGAATTTATCTAGAACAATTATAATCAAATTTTAGGACCCCCAAGGGCAAAAACACAAGCATCCTCAGAACATAAGGTTCACAATGGTTGGCATTTTCTTTTTAATATTTAATTATCTTTCTTTAACTCAAAGAAGAATACTCTCTTTATAGGTAAGTGCTTATTAGTGATTTTTGTGTAGTGAATAAATAGATCATGTCTCAAATCTCACATATTAGTTATAGTTTGAAATTTTATGTTGTATACATTTTGTTGATTCTTTTTCTTGAAGACATGGGTTGAAGGGTGGGCAGGGAAGCATAACAGGAGCTTTGAACAAGAACAGAGGAAATCTATAAATTGAGTATTCCAGTAACTTTTCTGCATTGCCTCAGTAAATAAACAAAACAGTGTTTTAAAATTGAGTGTCATTACAGTATAGCAGGGTAAAGAACTGGATGAGGCAACAAACACATCTTTTACAGTCAGACCATCTTGTTATTAAAATCAACTTGATTCAACATTAAGGGCACTCTAAATTTTAAAGGGATAATTTTGAAGTACAAGTGGAAATATCTGTACCTGAATTCCGGCATTGGTTTTGCACCTACTTAATGATTTCCAAAAAACTTTACAGCAATGTTGTATTTCTGCCTGAAGATACTCTTCAGCTTTTGAAGTATTCTCACTAGCATATGGAGCAAGTCAAGAGGCAGGGATGTTAAGGCTCTAAAAAAAACCATCAGCCAAGGAAGTATGCAAATTGGTGGATATATATTCCAATGTTTTCATCTCTTGTTGGAAAAATTTAGAGGCATGTTCTATAGCTGCTTACAGGGTTCCCTGTGAGACTGAGCCTCAGTTGGCCACTGTATTTAACCTACTCATGAGTGTTATGTTTTACTGATTTTTCTCCCTTTTAACTTAATTTTCCTGCTTCATTACCAGGATTTATGGAGTCATCTTTCAAATAAACTATTTGGACACAAGTCCTTTCTTAGACTTTGATGGAATCCAAGGTAAAACACAATTTAATGTTATACTAAGAAAAAAAGCTCTAAATTCAAACAGAAATCTAAATTTCTCTGAAAAACTTATAAGAAAGTACAAAAAATAAAACAAAAGCCAAAACCAGCATATAATATCTAAAAAGTAATTATTGAGAAGTAGTTTTCATCTTTAATATGTAAAAAAGCTTGAGAATCACCACTCCACCCCTGTCCTTACAACAAGTGAAAAAACAGAAAATAGTACCTCTCTTGGCTAGACTAGAAAAAATGAAGTCACAATGCAAAGTGACATATGCTAATCTTGAGAGACAGATGAGTATAGAGAATCACAGAAGAAATCAGCTTGAGTGGAGCAGAAACCATTAGAGCCATGAGATGCTAAGAACACTAAAATGGTAGTTTTGATGAATTGCTGGTGGCTATATATGGACTAAGTGAATGTGAAAAACACTTGGGGCCCACTCTTATGGGAGCCTACACTTTTCAGGGTTTTACCTCTAGAGCATTTTATGTTTTCATGTTGAAGATCAGAGAACAGTACTCATATAACTATCATAGTGAAGAAAATGTTGACTATTTTGAAATATTCTAAAAGCATTCTAATGCATTCTCTATAGCAAAACATACTCTCCAGTGAAAAAGAATTGTCTTATCATACCTAGGAGGAAGAATATTTGACAGTGTCAACCACCTCTGACTTTCATGTTTTACCTACGAGCAGAATACAGCCAAGAAACAATCATAAATCCACAGTCCAGAAACACAGGTACACCAAGAGACTGTTTATCATAAGATTATGAAATGCTTATCTTTTTTTCTATACCTTATGTCCATATCTCCATTTCTTCATTAAAATAATAGAAGATTACAGCTGAAGAAGTCACAAGGCACAAAGTCTATTTAAGAGGAGGTTTCTTAAATCAAAAGCAGTAGGAAAATAAAAGAATCTAGTGATATTTAAAATTTCTGGTGTCTACAGCTATAGCAAATATAAAATACAACCCACCTTCTACCCAGATTAACATAAAATCTTATAGCAAAGATTTGTTTTTCTCAATTCCTATTATCTGAAATATTGTGTCTGATTCTTGGCATAAAATGTAAAGGCATTTCACAAAGCAGGAAAAATTACTCTGAAGAGACAAAGCATGTAACAGAAACATATGGGTATAAAATAATTCACATAGATAATTTAAAATAATTTTAATCAATATGATAAGGGCTCTACTGAAAAAGACAAAGTCCAATAATAGACAGGTAATATAAGCAGAGAGATATAAACTCTAACAAAGAAACAAAGGAAATAGTACAAAGAGAAGTGTCACTATCATAAAAATAAAGAATGCCTTTTAGCTCTATAGTAGACTGGGCATGGCTAAGAAAACAATAAGTAATCTTGGAGACATTTCAGTAGTAGCAACTCCATAAACTGAAGAAAAGAAGAAAAGAAAATAGAAGAAAATAATATGTTCTAGAACATATTATTCAAGAACTGAGGGGCAATGATAAAAGATGAAACATACATACCATTGGAATAGCAGAAGAAGAAAAACAGAATGAGGTGGAAGAAATAGTTGAAGTAATAATTATTGAGATTTTTTCAAAATTAATGATAGACTCCAAACCATTGATCCATGAAGCCAATTTATCAGAGAAGGATAAATACCCCAAAATATACATCTAGCCATAACATATTCAAACTGAAGAAAACCAAAGATGTAATAGTAGTCTTGAAGGAACCAAAGCGGGGAAAAAATCTTTCCTGTAGGGCAAAGAGTATGATTACATTAGACTTCTTTTCAGAAAATATACAAGCAAAACAGCATAAAGTAAATCTTTAAAATGTTAAAAGAAAAAGAAACTCATTAACACAAAATATAAAATCTCACAAAACTCTTCTTCAAAAACTGAGAAGAAATGAAAGTTTTCTTCGAAGAAAAACCTACAGGAATTTATAACCAGCAGACCTGCCTTGTAAAAAATGTAAAATTGTTTATGGAGAAAGAAAATGATAGGATATCTCCCTCCTATGCCATTTTGTAAGTGTTTTTCTTATAAAAGGATGCTGGATTCTCATTTCTCACCTAGTACAAAAATCAACTCAAGGTGAACAAACATTTAAATCTAGAACTTGAAACATAAATATTCTAGAAGATAGCATCAGAAAATACTCTTGCAGACATTGGCTTAGGCAAAGAATTCATGACTAAGAACCCAAGAGCAAATCCAACAAAAGCAAAAGTAAATAAACAGAACCTAGTTTAATGAAAATGTTGCTGCACAGAAAAATAAATAATCAGCAGATTAAACAGACAACCCAGAGAGTGGGAGAAGATATTTGAGAACTATGCATACAACAGATGACTAATATCCAGAATTTACAAGGAACTCAAACAAATCAGCAAGAAAAGAACAAATAATCCCATCACAAAGTAAGCAAAGGGCATAATAGAAAATTTTCAAAAGAAGATGCACAAACAGCCAACAAACATGAAAAATGCCCCAAATCACCATTTATCAGGGAAAGGTAAATTAAAACCACAATTAGATACCACCTTACACCTGGAAGACTGCCCATATTTATCTACACCAGCAGACTCACATTTGTATGGACAAAAAAAAAAGAAGCTAACTTTTAGGCTCCAGTAGAGAAAAAATAATAGAAAAATAAAGAGGAAAGTATCTTTTTGCCTTTCACTTCTAATGCTACTGACAGAGACAGGAGGCAGCCAAGAGTCCCCGGTGAAACCCTGCCTTGAAGCCTAAAACAGCCTGTGTTGGTCTTGGATGAAGCCTGCCCTTTCCTGACTGATTCTTTCTGAATAGTGCCTACCTGTGCACTGGGAGGACAGGGTGCAGCCTCAGGAAACTCACAGTTTGCAATGGGGAGGATTGGGGCCTCTCCTCTTCCTGTGTGGTGACCTGGGATTCAATCTAAGTCAGGAAACCTGGTAGCAGGACTCTCTCTCACTTTGCTGAGGGATTTTTTTTTTTCTTTTTCCCTTTTCACCCAATAAATTTCATTTCCCTCACCTTTCAAAAGAAAATAGATGTTAGCATGGATGTGGTGAAAAACATACATTTTTACACTGCTGGTGGAAATGTAAACTAGTACCACCATTATGGAAACCAGTATGCAGATTCTTTAAAAAACTAAAATAGAGCTACCTTTCCATCTAGTAATTCCACTACTAGCTATCTACACAAAGGAAAAGAAGCTATTATATGAAAAAGACACATTCACACACATGTGTATAGCAGGACAATTTGCAATTGCAAAAATATGAAACTAACCTAAATGCCTACCAACCAACCAATGAAAACAAGGTAGTATGTATACACCAATATATTACTTAGCCTGCTGAAAGAAATCATAGCTGGCACAAAGAAATGGAAACACATCCCATGCTCATTACAGGTAGATCGGTATTGTCAAAATGACTGTACTGCCAAAGCAATCTACAGATTCAATGAAATTCCCATCAAAATACCATCATCATTCTTCACAGAACTAGAAGAAACAATACTAAAAAATATATGAGACCTAAAAAACAGTCTGCATAACCAAAGCAATAATAAACAAAAATAACAAATTTGGAGGCATCACATTACTCAACTTCAAATTATACTTACCAGGCTATAGTTATCTAAATTGTTAATTGTTAATTTAAGTGACACTTTTATAATAGTTTATTCAGTAATGTCAGAATACATATTCTTCTCTGGCTCAGATGGAGCATTCACCAAAATAAACCACATTCTGGGACATAAACGGGAGTGAAATTCTTTTAAAGACTACAAATCACTCTAGTGATATTCTTAGACCACAATAGGATTAAGCTAAATGTTCATAAAAATAGAGACAATTCAAAAACACTGAACTGTTTGGAGATTACACAACACAATTTTAAATGATATATGGATGTAAGACATCTCAAGAAACATTTCAAAGTATATTTAACTAAATAAAAATGAAAACGGAAAATGAAAATTTGTGAAATGCAGAAAAATACAAGAAATTTCAGTAATTACAGGAAATTTAATAGTCGTAACTGTATTACAAATGAATAAATATTTAAAATGAACATCTATACATTTGGAAACCAAAGAAGAGCAATTTAAAACAAAAATAGGCATAATAATAATAATAATAAATAGAGCAGATTTTTAGTAAAAAAAAAAAAGGAAAACATAAAAGAAAAGTTAATAAAACAGAAAGCTGGTTCTTAGAGAGGGCCAATAAAATCCACAAACTTCTAGCTAGGATAATCAAGAACAAAAAATCACGACACAGGTTGACAATATCAGAAATGAAAGAGGAGCATCACTTCTGATCTATTGCACAATCAAATCATAAGAAAGTAATACTATGGACAACTCTAGGCCCACGGATTTGATAATTTACATGAAATAGGCCATTTTTTGAAGACAAAAATTACCAAATGTGTGTAGGGAAAATATATAATCAGAATTGGCCTATATCTATGACAGAAATTAATAATTAATAAATTTTCCATGGTTAATTAATAAATCCATAATTAATACATTTTTCAAAAAAATCCCTCAGGACAAGATGATTTTACTATAGAATTCTATGAAAAGTTTGAGGAAAAACCTATATTGCCAAACTAGTCTTTAAGATTGTATGGAAAGAAAAAAGAACAGCCAAGACAACAAGAAAGAACAAAGTAGAAGAATTCAAACTAAGCAACTTTAGTTAAAGCTATGATAAAGCTGTAAAAAAAAAGGCAGAATGATATTGTTCAAGGAATAGGTAAATCAATATAAAATAATTGCTTAAAAAATGGACACTCACAAATATAGTCCACTTTTCT
This sequence comes from Saguinus oedipus, assembly GCA_031835075.1. Lineage (NCBI taxonomy): Eukaryota > Metazoa > Chordata > Mammalia > Primates > Cebidae > Saguinus > Saguinus oedipus. Next base: position 148,261,292 of record CM063170.1, read on the forward strand.
TTGACTAGAGAAACAAAGCAAATTGCGGGGAAAAAAGTCTTTTTTAACCAATGGTGCTAGAAAAATTGGACATTCATGAAACAAACAAACAAACAAAATCTAGATGTAGTCTTTACATTTTTCACTCAAATTAACTAAAATTGGATGATAGACCTAAATGGAAAACACAGTGCAATAATATAACACTTCTGAAAGATAACAAAAATTATAGGTGACCCGGGTTAAAGTGACAAGTTTTTAGCTGCAACACCAAAAGCATGATACATGAAAGCAAATATTCATAAGTTGGACTTAATTAAAATTTAAAATGTGTTCTCTGCAAAAGACACTATTAAGAGAATGAAAAGAGAAACCATAGAGTAGAAGGAAACATATTTTATAAACGTTTTATATCCAAATTAATAAATACTATTAAAATTCAGCAATAATAAAAGAAACTCACTCTCCAAAAGTACAAATGATCTGAACAGACACCTTGAAAATAGAATGTACAGATGGCAAATATGCATATAAAAATACTAAATAATATTTGTCATTCGGGAATTGCAAATTAAAATAACAATGAAGTATTACTACATTCTGATTACAAGGGCTAAAACCCAAAAATAAAAATAAAAAATCTAACGTAGTTTTCTGGAAAGGATGTAAATCAACAGAAACCTTCATTCATTGATGGTGTGAATTCAAAATGTACTAGTTTGGAAATTTATTACAAAGAACGTATAGTCTTACCTGTGATCCAGCAATTGTACTCCTGGTAATTTGCCCAAATGATGTAAAAACTTATGCCTACACAAAAATAGCACCCAGAAGTTTATAGTAGCTTTACTCATATATGTCAAAACTAGAAGAAATCAATGAAGCAAACTTTACCTTTAAAAGATAAGGGGATATTATTCAGTGATAAAAGAAAATGAGTTATCAATCAACAGAGAGACATAGATGAATCTGAAATGCATATTGCTAAGAGAATGATGCTACTATAAATAGGCTACATGCGATACAATTCAGTTATATGGCATTCTTCAAAATGCAAAATTGTAGAGATAATAAAAAGGTGAGTGAGTAGTTCAGGGGGAGGACTAGCAGTTTGAACAAGTGAAGCACAGATGAAATATAGTACAATGAAATTATTCTGTTCAAAACTCTAATTCTGGATGCATGACATGGTACATTTCTCAAAATGTGTAGAATTTTACATCATGAACAGTTAATCATATTGTTCAAAGTGCTTCCTTCCAAAAAGTACAGGATAGAAAGATGAGAACAAAAGGATACATTTACTATGTAGAAACTATGATCTTCCTTCTCAAAACACATAACTCCCATCTAAACACACACACACACACACACACACACACACACACACACACACACACACCAAATTCCACTTGAATTACATTTAATCAAGTATCCTGACCAGTAGTACTCAACACTAGCAAGATCATCAAAAACATAAAAATTCTGAAGATATGCCATAGTTAAGATGAGGCTAAAGAGATATGACACAATACAATCTTGTGTCTTAGACAAAATCCTGGAACAAGACATTAGATCAAAACTAAAGAAATCTGAATGAAGTATGGCCTAATAATAATTCATCAGTAGTGGTTTATCCATATGAACACATACGCTATACTCAAATGTTAGTAGTAGGAGAAATGAGTTAAGAGTACATAAGAACTCTACTACTTCCTCAATTTTCTGTTGTAAATCTAAAACAGTTCTATAGAGTCATATGCCCTTTTTGAAAAAGCAATTCTTGGATATAGTTTTCAGCCATAAAAAAGGATGAGTTCATGTCCTTTGCAGGATATGGATGAAGCTGGAAACCATCATTCTTAGCAAACTATCACAAGAACAGAAAACCAACACTGCATGTTCTCACTTATAAGTGAGGGTTGAACAATGAAATCACATGGACACAGGGAGGGAAACATCACACACTGGGGCCTGTTTAGGAATGTGGGGCTGGGGAGGGATAACATTAGGAGAAAGACCTAATATAGATGGCAGGTTGATGAGAGCAGCAAACCACCATGGCAAGTGTATGTAAGAAACCTTCACGTTCTGCACATGTACCCCAGAACTTAAGGTATAATAAAAAAAAGATATAAAATCTATCAAATCAAACTGTTTCTTACATTATAAAAGTATTCCATAATTATTTTTAAAGGTTTATCCTAGAATTATAAGAATAGTGAATTAATAAAAATATATTGATGTGATAAAATATATTGATGTGATAAAATATGTAACGTAAAAGAGAAAAAAATATCATTTGAATAGATGCTAAAAACGCCATGATCGAACCGAAAGCACATCTTAAAAATTTGGATTATCTAGTAATATAATCATATTTTGAGATTCTAAAAAAATTAAAAACAAATAGCCGGTGCAACACTGTAGGAGACTCATTATAGTGAAGACCAAGAGAAGTACATGTATTACTACTGTAAAACCCAAAGTTTGTGGTTGAAATATGTGTTAATTCACTCAGACACAGGTATTAAAAATTAGAGAATAAATTCCAATTGTTTCAGAGAAAATGGAGTTGTCTAAATAGACTAAAATCTATTGGAAATTATTAGAACTGATATGAGGATTATGTGGTTGTATTGATTTCCTAGGGCTGGTGTAATAAATTACAACAAATTAAGTAGCTTAAAACAACAAACATTTATTGTCTGTGGTTCTGGAAGCTAAAAATTCAAAATAAAAGTTCCGGTAGGGGTATGCTGCCTCTGAAGCCTCTAGAGAAAGATCCTTCTTTGCCTCTTGTAGTATCCAGGTTCTTGTAGTATCTGGTAAGCCCAGGGTTCCTTGGCTGTAGCAACATAGTTTGAATCTCTGCTTCCACCTTCACATGGCCATCTTCCCTCTGTATCTATCTATCTCTGAGTTTTCACATGGCATCCTTCTCCCTGTGTCACTGCTTTGTCTTATAAAAGCACTGTCATATTGGATTAGGGTTTAGCCCAACCTACACTGATCATATTCACAAAAACCCTATTTTCAAATAAGCTCACATTCACAGATACTGAAGGTCAGGACATCAACATATCTTTTTGGGAACACGATTCAACCTATAACAGTAGTATAAAAGAGAACAAATAAATAACAGTTTTTACACAAACCAATAATAACCAAATGAAAGCATATTTGTATGTGAGTATATGTGTCCTTGTTTGTATAAAATATGTCTATCTATATTTACTCACAAATAACTGAAGCATTGAAATATATTCATATATACATTTTAACTATATATTCATTGATTACATATAAATACACATGTTATATATTTATATAGTGTATACTTTTTTTTGAGATGAAGTTTCACTCTTTTTGCCCAGGCTGAAGTGCAATGGAGTGATCACAGCTCACCACAACCTCTGCCTCCTGGGTTCAAGTGATTCTCCTGCCTCAGCCTCCTGAGTAGCTGTGATTTTTAGTAGAGATGGGGTTTCTCCATGTTGATCAGACTGGTCTTGAACTCCCAACCTCAGGTGATCTGCCCACCTTGGTCTCCCAGAATGCTGAGATTACAGATGTGAGCCACTGTGCCTGGCCCTAGTGTATACTTTTATTAAAAATAACATAGTTGCTCTATCACACCCTAGTTCAACATTCTTAGTGCTTTTAAAAATCTCTCTATGTCTCTTCCAATGTTTCTGGTGTTTTCAATAGGTATCAAGATACTGTAGTGATGATTAAATGTGTGTGTGTGTGTGTGTGTGTGTGTGTGTGTGTGTGTGTGTGTGTGTGTGTGTTTAAGATCAAGTCCTAGCACATGATAAATTTAAGATCATGTAGTTCAGTGATTAATTGTAAGAAAGTAAAGCTTTATATGAAGAATCATATAAAACTTTATGTGGTGCATTAATGAATAATTTATTGAATATTTCTGTGTGGGGAAACTAAAATTGTAAAGATACAAAGTTTTCTCATTTAAAGTATAGATTTGTAATGCAAACTCAATTAAAACTCAACTTCTATTTATGAAAGAACTTGTTAATGATACTCATAAGCATTCTGATACAGAACTGTGTAAGAATTGTACAGAAATTTTTGAAGACCAAAAGTAATAAGACTGGGGTTTTTTTCCATTGTGTTTCTTCCAGGTTTTGGTCTCATGATAATGCTGGCTTTACACGATGAGTTAGGGAGGATTCCCTTCTTGATTTTTTGGAATAGTTTCAGTAGGCTTCGTATCAGCTCTGTGTACATTTTGTAGAATTCAGATATTAATGCTTCTGGTTGGAGGGCTTTTTTTGTTTAGGTGAGTAGGCTTTTTATTAGTGATTCAGTTTTGGAACTCATTATTGGTCTATTCAGAGCTTCATTTTCATTTAGTCCAATTTTGGAAGTCTGTATGTGTTCAGGAATTTATCAATTTTCTCTAGATTTTCTAGTTTGTGTCTATAGAAATGTTCACAACAGTCACCGAGGAGCACTATTTCTGTGGCATCAGTTGTAATTTCATGTTTGTCATTTCTGATTGTGAATCTCATTTAAATCTTCTCTCTTTTTTTCTTTGGTAATCTAGCTGATGGTATATCACTGATGAACATCCTCAGCAAAATATTAGCAAACCAAATCCAGCTGCATGTCAAAAAGTTAATCTACCATGATCAAGTAGATTTTATTCTTGAGATGCAGGGTTGGTTCTACATGCACAAATCAATACAGGTGATTCACCACCTAAAAAAATAAAAACAAAAAACAAATGATTATCTCAATAGATGCACAAAAATTTTTCAGTTTAACCCAACATCTCTTTTGATACAAATTCTCAAAACACTAGGTATCAAAGAAACAGAACTACAAACTACTACTAAAACAAATCAGAGATGACATACACAAATGGAAAAACATTCCATGTGTATGGATAGGAAGAATTAATATTGTTAAAATATCCATACTGCCCAAAGCAATTAATAGATTCAATGCTGTTTTATTAAATTACAATTTACATTTTTTATAGAACTAGAAAAAACTTTTTAAACTTAATATGGAACCCAAAAGATGCCTGAACAGGCAAGGCAATCCTAAGCAAAAAGAAGACAGCTGGAGGCATTAGGCTACCTGACTTCAAACTATGCTACAAGGCTATAGTAACCAAAACAGCATGATACTGGTACAAAAACAGATACATAGACTATTGTAACAGAATAGAGAGTCCAGAAATAAGACCGCACACCTACAAATATATGCTCTTTGCTAATCAAGAAAAGGATTCTCTATCCAATAAATGGTTCTGGGATAACTGGCTAGCCATCTGCAGAAGTTGGAAACTGGACTTCTTATAAAAAATCAACTCGAGATGGATTAAAGACTTAAAGGTAAAACTCCAAGTTATAAAAACCCTGGAACACAACCTGTGCAATTCCATTCAGGACATAGGCATGGGCAAATATATCATGATGAAAATGTCAAAAGCAACTGCAAAAAGGCAGAAATTGATAGATGGGATTAAATTAAAGTGCTTATGCACAGCAAAAGAAACTATCAACAGGGTAAACAACCTACAGTATGTAAGAAAATATTTGCAAACTATGCATTGACAAAAGTCTAGTACCAATTATCAGTAAGGAACTTAGACAAATTTACAAGAAAAACAACCACAATCAACCCCATTAAAAAGTGGGCAAGGGACATGAACAGACAGGTTTCTAAAGAAGACATACATGCAGCCAACAATCACAAAAAGAAGTTCAACATCACTAATCATTAGAGAAATGCAAATCAAAACTAGGATGAGTTACCATCTAACACCAGTCAGAATGGCTGTTATTAAAATGTCAAAAACAACAGATGCTGGTGAGGTTGGGGAGGAAAAAGAATGCTTACACACTGTTGGTGGGAGTGTAAATTAGTTCAGGCACTGTGGGAGACAGAAGAGATTCCTCAAAGACTAAAGACAGAAATATCATTCAATCTATCAATCCCATTTCTGGGTATGTACCCAAAGAAATAGAAATCATTCTATTATAAAGATACATGCATGCATATATTTATTTCAGCACTATTCACAATTGCAAAGACATGCAAACAACACAAATGCCCATCAATGATAGACTGGATGAAGAAAATATGGTACATATATACCATTAAATACTATGCAGCCTTAGAAAAGAATGAGATCATATCCTTTGCAGGGACACAGAGGGACCTGGTGGTCATTATCATTAGCAAATTAACACAGGAACAGAACACTAAATACTGCATGTTCTTACTTATAAATGGGGGCTAAATGATGAGAACATGTGGACACATGGAGTGGAACAACACACACTGGGACCTTTTGTAGGTTCCAAGCTGGGAGGAGGGGGAGGATCAGGAAAAATGACTAATGGTTTCTAAGCTTAATAGCTGAGTAATAAAATAATCTGTACAACAAAAACCCATGACAAAAGTTTACCTATGTAATAAGCCTGCGTTTATACCCTTGAATTTAAAATAAAAGCTACAAAAAAATGAAACCATACTTCAACATAATGAGAGCTATCTATGAAAATCCCACAGCCAACATTATGATGAATGGGAAAAATCTGGAAACATTTCCCTTGACAACTGAAACAAAACAAGGACCCCCACTCTCACCCTCCTATTCAACACAGTACTGGAAGTCTTGGCCAGAGCAATCAGGCAAGAAAAAGATGGAAAAGTCATCCAAATAGGAAAAAAAAAAGTCAAACTGTCTTTCTTTGCTGAATATATTATTCTATACCTAGAAAATCCTAAAGAGTCTGCCAAAGGTCTCCCTGAACTGACAGATGACTTCAATAGTCTTAGATGTAAAATCAATTTACAAAACTTAGTAGCATTTCTATACACTAATAATGTTCAAGCTGAGGGCAAATCAAGAATACAATCCCATTCATAACAACCAAACATAATAAAATACCTAGGGATACATTTAACCAAGGAGGTGAAAGTTCTCTATAAGGAGAACTAGAAAATACTGTTGAACCAAATCAGAGCTGACACAAATAGATAAATATTCCATTCTCATAAATTGAAATAACTGATATTGTTAAAATGGCCATACTGCCCAAAGCAATCTACAGATTCAACATTATTCCTATCAAACTACCAATGTCATTTTTTCAGAATTAGAATAAAATATTCTAATGGTCACATGGAAGGAAAAAAGAGCCTAAATAGCCAAAGCAATTCTAAGCAGAAAGAACAAAGAAAGAGGCATTACATTATCTGATTTCAAACTATACCACAATGCTATGGTAACTAAAACAGCATGGTTAATGACAATATAAAATCATAGACCAAAGAACACAATACAGAACCTAGAAAGACAGCCACAAAGCTACAACCATCTGATCTTCAACAAAGTTGACAGAAAAGAGCAATGGGAAAAGACTTCCTATGAAATAAATGTTGCTTGGTTAACTGGATACCCATACACAGAAGAATGAAACTGGATCCCTACCTTTTAGCACATAAAAAATTTAACTCAAGATGGATTAAACATTTACATGTAAGACTTTAAACTATAAAATTCTAGAAGAAAACCTAGAAAATATTCTTCTCAAGGTCAGCCTTGTGAAAGAGTGTGTGGTTATGACCTCAAATCAATTGTAACAAAACAAAAAATTGATGAGTGGGACCTAATTAAACTAAAGAACCTGTGCACAGCAAGAGAAACTATTGATGGAGTAAATAGATCATATGGTTTGGCTATGTCACCACCCAAATTTCATCTTGAATTGTAGCTCCCATAATCCTCATGTGTTGGGGAGGAAATCGGTGGGAGATAATAGAATCATGGGGGTGGGTTTTTTTCTATGCTGTTCTCATGATAGTGAATAAGTCTCATGAGATCTGGTGGTTTTATAAAGGTCAGTTCCCCTGCACATGCTCTCTTGCCTGCTGCCATGTAAGACATATCTTTGCTTCTCCTTTGATGTCTGCTATGATTGTGAAGCCTCCAGCCATGTGGAACTGTGAGTCAATTAAACCTCTTTCCCTTATAAATTACCCAGTCTCAGGTATTTCTTTACTGGTAGCATGAAAACAGACTAATACAGTAATCGTTACTGGTAAAGTGAGGTGCTCTGATGATGATACCTGAAAATGTAGATGTGACTTTGGAAATGGGTAACAGGCAGAGGTTGGAACAGTTTAGGGGACTCAGAAGAAGATAGGGAAATGTGGAAAAGCTTAGCACTTCCTAGAGATTTTTTGAATGGCTTTGAACAAAATGCTGATAGTGATGTAGATAATAAAGTTCAAGCTGAGTTAGTCTCAGATGAAGATGAGAAACTTGTTGGGAACTGGAGTAAAGTTCACTCTTGCTTGCAAATAAACTGAGCATTGTGCCACTGCCCTAGAGGTCTGTGGAACTTTGAACTTTAGAGAGATGATTAGGGTATCTTGTGAAAAAAATTGTAACCAGCAAAGCGTTCAAGAGTAAGCAGGGCATAAAAGTTTGGAAAATTCTAGCCTAACCATGACACAGAAAAGAAAACCCCATTTTCTGGGGAGAAATTCAAACTGACTGCAGAAATTTGCATAAGTAATAAGGAGTCAAATGTTAATCACCAAGACAACAAGAAACTATACTCAAAGACTCTAGAGACCTTTAAAGTAGCCCTTCTATCATAGACCCAAGACCTAGAAGGGAAAAATGGTTATACCTGGGCTGGGTTCAGGGCCCCCCTGCTGTGTGAAGCCTTGTGACATAGTGCCTTGCATCTCAGTTGCTCCACCAATGGCTTCAGAGGGTGCAAGCCCCAAGTCGTGGCAGCTTCCACATGATATTGATCCTGTGGGTGCATAGAAAACAAGAATTGAGGTTTGTGAAGCTCCACGTAGATTTCAGATGAGGTATGAAAATGCCCAGAGGGCCAAGCACAAGTCTGTTGTGGAGTGGGGCCCTCAGAGAGAACGTCTGCTAGGGCAGTGCAGAAGGGAAATGTGGAGTTGGAGACCCCACACAGTCTGCACTGGGGTACTGCTTAGTGGAGCTCTGGGAAGAGGGCCACCCTCCTCAGATCCCAGGATGATAGATCTACTGACAGCTTGCACTATGTGCTGGAAAAGCTGCAGAAACTCAACCCAGGAGGGGATCTGTATCCTGCAAAGCCACAGTGGCAGAGTTGCCTAAGGTCATGGGAGCCCACCTCTTGCATCAGAGTGATCTGGATGTGAGACATGGAGTCAAAGATCACTTTGGAGCTTGAACAACTGACTGCCCTGCTGGATTTCAGACTTGCATGAGGCCTTTGTTTTGGCCAATTTCTTGTATTTGGACTAGGTGTATCTATCTAGTGCCTATACCCCCATTGTATCTATGAAGTAAGTAACTTCCTTTTAATTTTACAGGCTCATAGGCAGAAGAAACTTGCCTTGTCTCAGATTAGACTTTGGACTGTAGACTTTTGAGTCAATGCTGAAAAAGTTAAGACTTTGGTGGACTTTTGAAAGGGCATAATTGTGTTTCAAAATGTGAGGACATGATATTTGGGAGGGGCCAGGGGCAGAATGACATGTTTGTCTGGGTCCCCATCCAAATCTCATCTTGAATTGTAACTCCCATAATGTCCATGTGTCCTGGGAGGGACCTTGTGGGAGGTAATTGGATCATAGGGGTGGATTTTTCCCATGCTGTTCTTGTGATAATGAGTAAGTCTCCAGAAATCTGGTGGTTTTATAATAGACAGTTCCCCTGCACAAGCTCTCTTGCATGCCACCATGTAAGATGTGCCTTTGCTTCTCCTTTGCCTTCTGCCATGATTGTGAGGCCTCCCCAGCCATATGTAACTGCGAGTCAATTAAAACTCTTTCTTTTATAAATTGCCCAGTCTCAGGTACGTACTTATTAACAGTGTGAGAACAGACCAATACAGCAGACAACCTGGGGAGAAACATTCAGAAACTATGCATCCAACAAAGTACTAACATCCACAATTTATAAGAAACTTGCATCAACAAGCAAAAAACCAAAACTGCATTTAAAAAATATAAAAGACCACGAACAGATACTACTCGAAGGCATACAAATAGCCAACAAACATATGAAAAAATATGAATCATCACAAATCATCAGAGAAATGCAAATCAAAACCATAATGAGATACAATCTCATATCAGTCAGAATGGCTTTTGGTTAAAAAGTCAAAAAATAACATCTGCTGGTAGGTCTGTGGAAAAAAGGGAATTCTTGTACATTGCTGGGGGGAATGTGAATTAGTTCAGTCACTGTGGAAAGTGGTTTGCAGATTTCTTTAAAAACTGACAGTTGAAGTACAACATGACCCAGCAATCCCATTACTGGATATACACTCAAAGGAAAATAGATTGTTCCATCAAAAAGATACATGCACTAGTACCCCAAAACCTAAAATGCAATAAAAATTTTAAAAATTAAAAAAAAAAAGATACATGCACTCATACATTCATTGCAACACTAGTCACAATAGCAAAGACATGGAACCAAACCAAGTGCCCATCAACAGTGGATGGGATAAAGAAAATGTGGTACATATGCAACATGTTATACTACACAGTCATGAAGAACAAAACTATTTTTTGTGGCAGCATGGATGCAGCCAAAGGCCATTATCCTTAGTGAACTAAAGCAGAAACAGAAAACCAAATACCATGTGTTCTCACTTATAAATGGGAGCTAAACTTTGGGTATACATGGTTATAAAGATGGAGACAATTGACAATGGGGAATGTAAGAGGAGGGACTGAAAAACTACTTATTTGGTAGGATGCTGACTTCCTGGGTTGTGGGTTCAATCATATTCTAAATCTGAGCATCACATGACATATCTTTGTAACAGACATGCACATGTACCATGGAATCTAAAATAAAACTTGAAATTTAAAAAGAGAGGAATGAAAAATAAGAGGGGAAAAGAGGTAACAAAAAATAATAAGTGCCCTTATAGGAAACTAAAATCTGATTTTAAAAATTATATTAGTTAAAAATCATGATAATAGAGTATACTGTTTTAAACTTCTTCTTTAAGTCTGATTTGTATCAGGGAATGAAGAATTATAAATATTACTTTAAAAAATGAATTATATATTTACAATATGTCAAGTTATAATGTGAACTTATATTTAATATAAAAATAATTTCCAGATTAACACAATAGTTGACTGTAATAAAAAATTTAAATAATTTAAAGACAAATACTTGTTAAAATCTTATGGAGAGAAAATATTTAATAAATTATTTTGAAGATATTTGCCCAGTAATTCCAATCAATATAAATGAAAAAAAAAATACTTCTGAGTGAATATACTTATAAAATTTGAGAAAAAGTAATTGAAAATAATGTAAGTGCCTAATAATGAAGAAAAGGCTAAATATAAAGAACATTAACATGATAGAATTGGATCAAATATTATGTAACCATTAAAATGTATTTTGAAAAATGTTGAGTGAACAAAAGCATCTTTCTCATAGAATTATAAATGCATTAATCAGAATTAAATTATTCTGTATGCTCTCCATTTATTACAAACAAAATAATACAAATATGTTTGGAAAAATATTGACACACACACACACACACACACATATATATACATATATAATTTGATATATATAAATACAAATAAATATGTAGATATACAAATTAGTTGTATTATAATACAAAGGAAATAAAAAATATTGATATCTATCAATATATAGATAGGTAAATATATATAAATAGATATATAGATATATAAATTTATTTATAAATATATAGAGATATATCTATATTTAAATATAGATATTTATATAATATCTATATTTATATAATATCTATATTTATATTTATATATCTATATATAAATATGGATAAACTTTATCAGTCTCAATTAGAAAGAGTGAAATATGATAACATAAAATATCTACATATTTATATATATAGATATATAAATATGTATATTTAAATATAGATATATCTATATATCTATTTATATATAAAGATTTATATATATCTACATTTATGTATCTATATATAGATATCTGTATAAATATATATCTATAAAAATATCTATATATATTTATATAAATTTATACATCTATATCTATTATATATATATATACCCAAAGGAAAATAGATTGTTCCACCAAAAAGATACATGCACTCATACATTCATTGCAACACTAGTCACAATAGCAAAGACATGGAACCAAACCAAGTGCCCATCAACAGTGGATGGGATAAAGAAAATGTGGTACATATGCAACATGTTATACTACACAGTCATGAAGAACAAAACTATTTTTTGTGGCAGCATGGATGCAGCCAAAGGCCATTATCCTTAGTGAACTAAAGCAGAAACAGAAAGCCAAATACCATGTGTTCTCACTTATAAATGGGAGCTAAACTCCCATTTATCTTTATTTTATTTTATTGTCTTTTTTATTGTATTTTTTATATTGTCTTTATTTTATTTTCCAATAAACATTTATTGTTAATATACTTCTAATATGAAGTAATGGTTATATAAATCCCCTTCATATCTGAGGGTTTCACATCTATGTATATAGCCAACCACAGATAAAAAATATTTAGAAAAAATTGTGTTCATACTTAGTATGTACAGACATTTTTTCCTTCCTGTTATTACTTAAACAATACAGGATAACAAATATTTACATAATATTTTCTTTTAACTAGTTATTATAAATAGTCTAGGGATGATTAAGGTGCACAAAAGTATGTGCATAGGTTATATGTAAATATTACATTATTTTATATTAGAGACTTGAGCATTGGTGGGTTTTGTTATCTTTGGGAGCTTCTGGAGCTGATTCCCACAGATACTGAGGAATGAATGTACTGTAATCCTATCCATCTCTATTTAGTACATTAGAATGATTCTCTCTGATAGCACCCTGAATGTAATCTACCTTATAACATTTTAATGTTAATGTTTTACTTACATTACATTATAAATTTATTATAGTACCAGATATGTCATCTGAAGTTATGTCAATTTAAATTTTTCTTTATAAAGTCCCAACATTCTATAGGTATATTGGACAAGTCTGGCAGAATGATTTTATGGTATGCCCAACATTTTACTCTGTATTACAGTAGAAAGCAATTTGTACCCTTCCCTCAGTCTTTGAATCTCTGGACAAAAGTTTCTTATGAACTAAATCCTGTGAGCTCAATATCAGTCTCCAACTATTGATACTCATTGAGTACCTGGATACTGACATTTACTCTCAATAATGAGTCATTAAGGAAAAATAAATATAGAAATGTCTTCAAATGTTAAACACAGTAAAAATACATGTAAGATTTGACATATAGTTCATATCCGTAATATACTATTTCTTTAGGAGAAGCAATAATCCTGGAACAAAAAGTATTTATGACATGAAATGTAATATATATTAGGGTATTAAAAATCAAGACAGTAGTATCAGGGAATATAGATCAAAATAAAAATACATATCACATAGGCAATAAATTTCAAAATGCCTAATTTAGGTTATATTAAAAAATCATGTGCTTTCAGATTAGAAAGAGTGAAGTATAATAACATAAAATATATGCTTAAGTAGTACTCAAATCAAAGATGTAAAGAGTCTTCAAATATTTGCTAATTCCAATATGAGAAGGCTTTCATAGAATCAAATTTGGAAAAGATTGAGAAAACTAGTTATTTAAGTTTAAATGAAAAGAATATATAACTGGACCAAAATATCACAGAGCAATGAAAGGGGGTCAGAAAAAATAGGATAAACATTACTTTAGATATTTAGGATATTTTTGTATGATTCATTTTAAAATTAGTGTTTAGATGATGATGATGATGATTGTTTAACCTCAAAGTTTTTCCCACAAACTATTAGGTTGTTATTGTTTACTTAATAGTCTTAGGCAAAGATAAACTTTCAAAGGTTCAGTGTCTTCTTCTATAATAATATTCCTCAGACTTGATACATTGACATTTTGGCCTGACATTTTCTTTGCTTTGGGAAACTGTCCCAATTCTTCATATATCAGCATTTTGGATCTTTACCCACTGGATGCCACTTTCCCCTACCACATTATTGTGACAGCCAAAAATGTCCAGGTTTACCTTGGTGGGAAAATCATTCCTGTTAAAAACTGCTAGTTTGTAATATTAATAGAACCTATACCATAGATTTATTGCAAAAAAATAAACAAGATTAAACTATAACCTGGGTCATGGGTTGTCGTGAGAATTAATTATAGCAAAGTTCCCAACAAATAGTAAATGATCAAGAAATGTTAGTTATTATGATTTGACTTAGTCCTTATTTTATGCTATAACACTGTAATATCTAAGTTCTCTTCCAGTTCTTAAATTCTTTTAAATTATTTCAGATTATATAAATATGTAATTCCCTATAAAATCAATTGAAACGTTTTCAGCAAAGATCACTGAAATAAAATAAATGCAGATCATAATTTCTAAATCCTCCTGTAGACACTTATTTTTATATAGTGTAAGAAACGTTGAAACACGTTTACCCTTTCTATTCCATTTTATTTTTTATTACATATACATATATATGTATGTATGTATGTATATGCCACTTAAAACTTTCTTATGGGGGCTTGCTAGATTTCTATTTAACCTCCTCATTTATGATGAGCTCTCTCAATTCTGCTAGTTCACAAGAACAAAAGCCCTTGCTTGTGCTGAAAGGCATTAAAAATTGGATAAATGGGTTGATGCAGTATTTTTAAATGTGGTGTTTATATAGTGCCCCAAATCCAGAAAACCATAAGAAACACTGTGATGCTTTTATATGTCATGTTGTATAAAATGCAATAATTCACCATCCTATCCTCTACCATAGAAGATATCCTGAATTACTGAAGACAACTGCAACTCTAAAATATTTACCAGTAAAAGTCACTTGAGACTGTAGATTTTATCATTCATATTCTGTTTTATTGTTCACATTCCTGTACAAGAGTATCAGAAAATGACATTTCTTGCTCATTAGGGCTGATAAATCTGATATCATCAATATAATGATCAATACTTTGCTCTTTGTAATTTTAAGACTATTAGGTTACTTCGGGTCATATTATAATGTAATACAATCAGAGCCCTGGGCAAGACAGCAAAGGTGTTCTGTGGCCTATTCCTGGTGAATGAAAATACCCTTTATCTGTTTTCATGAAGTGGATAGAAAGTGATATTTGTCAGATTATAGATGCAAAATCAAGAGTAGAAGCTGCATTGAGCTGTTAAAATAAAGATACTACATAATCTAAATACACAACAGATGCATTTGGAATTACCAGTTGCTTAGATTTACATGATTCCCCCATCATCCTCCAGATTCAAATTTTTGCATGGGTCATTCAAGTAAATTAAATGGGATATGATAGGAACTTCAACTCCTGCATTCCTTTTTATTTTTGAGGATGTTATTTTTGCTGCCATCTTATTTGTTGCTGATTTTCTATTTTCATTACTGAATAGACAGCTTTTATTAGAGAATGTGATGGTTAATTTTATGTTAACCATTTATGTTTTATTTTACCATTTCCTATTCCATTTTATGTTTTATTACTTTTATATATTATGTAAGTTTTCCTTGACTGGCTTCCAGGATATCCAGAAAACTGAGTGAGACTGATTTTGGAGGGACTTAGCATTTGAATCAGTAAACTGAGTAAAGATGATCTGCCCTTATCAGTGTGGGCAGGCATTATGCAATCTTTGAAGGCCAGAATAGAACAAAATGTCAGAGGAAAGCCAAATTTGCTTTCTCTTCTGATAACAGTGATACCCATCTCTCTTCCCCTGAGGAGCTCTAGGTTTGTGAGCCTTTGGATGATAGGACTTACACCACTGACTCTCCTGATTCTCAATCTGGACTCATTGAATTACACCACTGGATTTCCTGATTCTCCAGCTCACAAACGGCATATATCATGGGAGTTCTTGTCTTCCATAATTGTGTGAGCCAATTCTCGCAATAAGTTTTCTTTATCAATCTCTCTGTCTCTCTCGCTCTCTGTCTCTATCCCTCTGTCTCTCTCTTTCACTGTGTATGTGTTTGTGTGTGTGTGTGTGTGTGTGTGTGTGTGTGTGTGTGTGTGTGTGTCCTATTGATTCTGTTTCTTTGAAAAGCGCTTCCTAATACAGGAACTTTTGCTTGGTCTTCCCTACCATAATTGATCTTATTCTAAATTTCAACAAACCAATGCAGTTTCTGTAAGTTGCTATGTATATAATTTCAATTATGTCCTCTGTGACCAGGGCAGTGAAAAAAGGGTACTTTAACAGAACCATTAGACTAATGAAAAAAAAGGTGGACCAGAAAGTCATTTATCAGCTGATCCCTGAAAATTCCAATTATAGTAGGTATCTTAATGGTATTTTTGTGTACCCTGGTATCAGTTGCTATCTCGGCCCTGTTATTTAAAATTTCTTTAAAGATCTGGTGCAACTATTCCTAATTATAATAGCATTTTTGGAGGTGGTTTTGGAAATTAATTATTATATAGGCCTGCTAAAATGATTAAGGGTTTTTTTCTTAAAAGTACTCAATCATGGATTCTGCTTCCAATAAATGAATCAATGATGAAAACTAGGTGAGGGTTAATGATATTTCAATTTGTAACTGACAGCCTTTTCCTTGCTGATTTTTCATTGTATATGTTATTACCATTGACATATATCTATATAATTCCAATCCTCTTGGTTGCCATTCCACATTTGGTGTCCATAATGATAATTTTATCTACCTGTTCTCTGATATAGGTACTGAATCCTGGTTCCACAGTTCTTCAATTCTATTTCCTATTTACTCTAAGAAGCCCTGTTCAGTGGTGGTGTCTTCAATCATTAACCCTGCCCTAGAGAGGACAGACACTACTGACATTCTCAATGATAGTATTGTCCCAATCACAAAGGCATTTCTTATCACTGTTATAAAGGGAGAATCTTTTCTCCTTCCTGTGGAACATAGTCAACTGGTATGTTCACTAATCTTACATACCAGCCTGGCCCATTTTTTTTCTGAGCTTTTTTACTCCTCCTTCAAAATGTCAAAATAGTTTAGGTTCTTTGTTTTATTTATTGTTGGCCAACATTGTTTCCTACATTCAATGAACTAAAGCAGAGTATAAGGCTAACTTTGGGCATCTCTGTTAGCAAATCAAAAGGGAACGCTCCCATGTTAATGAACAGCTAATATATTTGACTCATTCCTTTGTCTTGCAAGCTCAAGCTCCACCACATTTAGATGTCCTCCAAGTTTCTGCTGTTATTTATTGGGTAGTTTCTGCCGTATTTCAAGTAAACAATTCCATTCATACAATTGCAATGAGAGTATTTATTCACTTGAGTCTTGATAGTAGATATTGAAGGGACATCAGAACAAGATATTGAAGAACAAGAAACATTAAAAAAGACATCTATCTCAGGTTACGCCTTTACTTATTAATCAGCAATGGGAAGCTACACTTCTACACCAAGAGCAAAGGTACCTACTGCTGCCAACCCAGGTGCTTCAGAGGAATCTGCTGGTTTAATAATTTCAAATACATCCACATAAATGTCTATACCAGGATTAAGAGGCTTACTGCTTCTATGTCTATGATATTTTAAAAATCAGCTGTCTAGAGCAGTAACTTACTCATTAAAGTGTCTTTCATGGGCTTTCTCTAATTCTCTTTCGCTTGTTTCCCTTTCTTACATTCCTATGATAAAGGGAGATTCTTAAGGGAGAACCATTCTTATGATTAATAGGTCTAATTTTCTGGGCAGCTTTTCTTCCAACTGCAAGATTCATGGTGTCATTAAATGCCATCATGTAAACCTTCTGTCGGTCACAGTGTCTTTATTCTAAGATGATAGTTGGCTAAGATAAGTCTATCAGTTCTTTTAAAGCTCCTTTGGCAGTTAATGAGACAGGTGACACAAGTCTTACGGTTACCATTGCCTTTATATCTTTGAATTGCTAGAGCTGTTGCAAAAACTAGTGCTGTGCCCTTCTACTCATTATATCATAAAGCACCATGGTAATTGGAATACTGAAGGAAGCCAGGACAACTATATTAGTCAGGGTTCTCCAGAGAAATAGAATCCCACCCCCTACAAATATATACTAGGATTGGTAATATATATGATTATATATATCTGTATGTATATATACTCATATTATAGATATGTAATCATATATATGATTGCAAATTATATATAATTTATATAATATACATTATATTTATATAATAATATATATTACTATACAATCAACTCTCCTGATTCTCCAGATTGCCAACCACAGATTTTGAGACTTAGTTTTATAGATATATATAAAACAACATGGATCTTAACTGTAGATCCATTTATATATGGATTATTTTTCAAGAAAACATGGATCAAAAATACAGTATTTTCAGGATGAGAAACTCTCATATAAAGAGTGACAACTTTTTATATACATGGCTTCTGGAGGGTTAATGTAAAACTCGAGTATGTGTGGATTTTTTATCCATGAGGGTCCTAGTACTAATCCCCAGCATATACCAAGGAATGACTATAAATGTATAAAGAGATTCATTATAAGAAATTGGCTTACGTGATTACACAGGCTGAGAAGTCCCAAGATCTGCAGTTGGCAATCTGGAGAACCAGGAGAACTGATGGTATTGTTCCAGCCTGAGTCTGAAGGCAAGATAGCCAACAGGGTCAATGGTTTAACTTCCAATCAGAGTCCAAGTGCCAAAGTGAGAGAAGATTGCTCTCCCAACTCAAAAACAGTCTTTCTGAAATAGAGAATTCCCTCTCGTTTAGGTCTTCAAGGCATTGGATGAGGCCCACGCACATTGGGGAATACAATCTATTGTACTTAGTCTACTGATTTCAAGGTTATTGTCATCTAGAAACACCCTCACAGACTGACCCGGAATGATGATTAATTAAACATCTGGGTAGTCTGTGGCCCAATCAACTTGATGCAAAAATTAAGTATCACAGTAACCTGGCCCTTTGCCATTAGCAGTGGGATCTCTGTTACACTGTGATTAGTGAATAATCCAAATCCAAAGTTCCATGTTGACTGTCTGCTTTCTAAGGCCACTTATGATATCAGCTAAGTAAATTCTGGTTTTCTCAATAAAAAAATCTGAAAGAAGACTTAGGTACAAATAATTTACTTGTTTAGGGACCCCAGGAAATAGAATGAAAATATAAAAATTGAGACAGAAATAAAAAAAGCCAAAAAAAAAAAAATCCACAAATAGACAACTTGCTGCTGGAGGCAAATGGAACTTAATCCTGTTGCAGATGCATGGAAAGATTATATAAAACATAAGTTAGTTTTCACACTGAGGGGAGAATGTTGGACACTCATATGAAAGCCTCTATACCTCATTAATTGATTGTTGCTCCTACATTATATACTGGCATTCTCAACTTGTCCAGAATGAGGGCCAAGTTTTCTCCCACCCTAAAATCAGTGAATACCTGTAGGGAGAAATTTGGAAGTAGCTAGCCATGAGTGAACTATCTGCATGTGACCTATGATAGGGTAGGGAGTAATGCAATTTTTGCAGAAAGCAGACAGCCTTTACCACAAAGTTCTTTTTTCCTTGATGTTTTAGTGAACACACAAAATATTAAATCTGAAACTTAACATTAAAAAATAAAAATTTGTTTTCTTGTTATTCATGTTCTCAATTATCTATTTCTTGAGTAAATTTTGCAACTTGTATTAACTTAGATTAAGATTCCTTGTAAGTAATATATCAAGTACAAAATACCAAAATAAATTTATATTATGATTCTAGTGAAAAGGTCAATGTATATGTACCTATATTCAGAAGTCTGGAAGGATGTTAAATACTGTAACAATGTTAATAGTTTGCTGATATGATTTCAGATAAATTTTCCTATACATTTTCATACACTTTCTCCAGCAACTCCAGGAAGGGCAGAGAGCTTTGATACTTACTTCATAGACAGTTCATAGCAGGTAGACTTGCCTTTTGGCCAAAGCTCTTATTCTACTCTTTCCTTCTTATATATAATGGACAAAAGTGAATCAACTATTTTCCTCACATAGAGGTCCTTAAAGATTTACAAAATTAAGTATTTTTGCTCTTTGCCTAGCTCAGTACACCTGAAGAATGTACACTGGGAGGGAGCCCAGAGTCACTAACTAAATCCAGGCTGGCTCATTATCTGCCTGTTTTCTAGACCTTACCTTTAAGAGAAAGGTGTCAATCTATTAATGCCCTGGAGATACTGATATATATTTAGAAAAAAAAAATCATGGGCTTGCTCTACATTCATTGTGGCCCAATAGGTATTTTGCATGTCTTGATTACATTTCTTGTATGCAGCTATTTCTAGTACAAGTGTATTTTCCCTATTTCTATCGTATGTGTTGGAGGAGAGTGTTGAAGAAAGTAGTTTTCTCTGCTCCATAGGTGCCCTTGAGTTGATTTCTGGAATCCCAACTTGCCTAAAAGGAGTCAGGTTTTCATTTCCAACCAATAGTACTATTCAATGTCTCTAGAGACCCACCGTCTTGAGCCATTGATGAGGGAGTTTTCTAGAGCAGTTAGTCAGGAGAAACTTCTTTGAGAACAAAAATTCATCATCCTGATGGAACATCAGTAGGTAATATGCAGGATAATGTCAGTAGTAAGTCTTCATTTACGATAATTCAGGTGACTTCCAGATATAAACAATGCATAGTTATCACTCAAATAGTGACAGAATTATTTCCCACATTGACTTTTTCTCCCAAGCAGAGCCCTGATGCCAGTAACTAGTGTTGCCTAACTTGACAGAGGTGTACAGTCTCTTGTAGACAATCCGTTAGTTCATGTTAAACCTCCTACTGAAACTGTATCACACATATTGGATGGGAAGAAAATAAAAGTACATGGTAATTACTTTCAAATATTTTTCTTCTTTAAAATTAAGCCTAATAACCAGAATAAAAATAAAACCAATATTTGAAAGTCTTTTATATTTTATTTTACCAAGGCAACATTATCTGTTTTTCAGGGCAGATAAAAACATTCTTAACAAAAAATGGAGAAATTCCAAGGAATTGGAAGTGGTGGGGATGGGGCACTATGAAGGCTGGGGAGAGAAGTGTTGTTCAATATGTTAATACAGTATCCTTTCAAAACTAGTGTTAAATTTGTTATTTTCACATGTTAATGAAAACCAGTGAAATATTTCGCTGGTCACCAGCGGAATATTTGGCTGGGTACGCAGTTGCTCATGCCTGTAATCCCAGCATTTTGGTATGCCGAGGTGGCCGGATCACTTTAGGTCAGGAATTTGAGACCAGGCTGGACAACATGATGAAACTCTCTCTATACTAAAAATACAAAAATTAGCCCAGTGCGGTGGTGTGTGCCTGTAATCCCAGCTACTCAGGAGTCTTGAGATAGGAGAATCCTTTGATCCCAGGAGGTGGAGGTTGCAGCGAGCTGAGATTGTGCCACTGAATTCCAGTTTTGGCAACAAAGCGAGACTCCATCTCAAAAAAAAAAAAAAAAAGAAAAGAAAAAAGAAAAAAAAAGACACATTTACTCTGTTGCCACGTTTCAGTTTCCATATATTCTTTTATATGCAGATTCTCTATTACTGTTGACATATAATAATTTTCAAGGAATAACAATTTCACATACGGATCCATTCTTAAAGGATTAGCAGTATTAACCTGTGCATCCGGGCACTATAGTGAGACTGTCTCTACAAAATAATAATAATAATAATAATGCTGGGCACAGTGGTGCATGAGTATTGTGCCTGCTACTCCAGAGACTGAGGTGGGAAGATCTCTTGCACCCAGGAATTCCAGCCCCCAGCAAACCAGGATCATGCCACAGCAGTCCAGCCTAGGTAACAGAATGAGATCCTCTCTTCCACCCCACAAAATAATTAGTAATATTAACTTGGAAAACAGAGATACACGAGAAGGTACAATACTTACACTCAGACTATGACATTATCTTCATTATATTTTATTCTGCATAAAATTTTAGTCTGGATAAGAACAAACATACTCTTTGTATGATATATAGTATATTACACACATTTTCTATTCAATGAAATAATAGAAATGATCTAACATCCATTTTACTGTTTTCAGAATTATTAAATACAAATTGGCAAATTCTTTTAAACACTTTTTAAAGACTAAAAAATAATTACAGAAGAGTTTCTGGTATTTCTTATCTGGGCTGTTGAGATTTCTTTTTAATATTTTGTGTTGTTCCTACTAAACACATAAGAACATCATGTGATATATCTGACACATTTCTTCCTCATTTGCTGATATTTGCTAATGGTGTTTAATGGTTATGCATATCTGTTTGCCAAGTGACGTTTACTAATATGCTATATTCTTCCCCATATCCTGGTGAAAAGTATATTCATCATTCTTGAAGTTATATTAAATATTCTTTGTCCCTAGACATCCTTTTGTAGGTGAAGGACATCTTTCTCACTTTTAATTATGTTGTCTCTTAGGAGACAATTTCTTCTTCCCGCCAACAGTTGGAACACTTGTTCTGAATGTACCATATGGTCCTTCCTAGATTTTATATTTCTTCACTCTTTATTAATATTCCTGTTGTTTTATAATTGGTAAACATATTACATGCTGTCATGTTAGTTTAAATTATTGACCTCTAAGAAAAACATTTGTAAATTTTATTTTTTTCTTTTGTTGTAAAATAAACAGCTCTCTGGGGAAAATACATGACATTCCTGTAAGTGCCTTAGAATAAATCAGATACTTTGGAGGTATTTTAATTTCAAATTTAAGAACCAACTTAAAGAATATGCATTAATTAAAAATCTCAAATCCAGGATGACAGACTTAATTCTCCTTTTTTCATTGATTCTTGGATATTCTTGACTTTGATAATGGTACATTTAGGCCAGGCAATGGTGGCTCATGCCTGTAATCCCAGCACTTTGGGAGTCTGAGGTGGGCAGATTGTGAGGTCAAGAGATTGAGACCATCCTGACCAACATGCTGAAACCCTATCTTTCCTAAAAATACAAACATTAGCTGGGCCTGCTGATGGGAGCCTGTAGTCCCAGCTACTTGGGAGGCTGAGGCAGGATAATCACTTGAGCCTGGGAGACAGAGGTTGCAGTGAGCCAAGATCACACCACTGAACTCTAGCCTGGGCTATAGAGCACGATTCCATCTCAAAAAAAAAAAAAAAAAAAAAAAAAAGACATTTTATTTATGTTTTATATATAGATATATAATGTTATGCATATACATTGCTATAATTGTTATATATAATGTTATGTATGCTGGTTTCCTGTATAAGTAACTTTCTGTAACTGTTATTTTTATTTAAAAGTCAAAACTTCTGAATAAATTAATTACTGAAGAGTTCTCACTCACACCCTCTCTTCTTCTTTTCTGATTGCTTTGTCTTTTACAGAACCACTAATACAAAAATGCACACACATATTATTAACCATTCTGAAGAGGGCTATTGTCTATTTTTTTAACAAATAATGTTTTATTTTTAACTGGAAAAATCTATCACCTTAGATAAATATCTGAGACATTGTTGTTGTAAATAACAGTTATCCTCAGCTGGCTTATTCTTATCTGAAAATTATTTACTGTCTGATACAATAGAAAGAAAGGGGTAAATTTGCTGAAAAGGTGAAGACAAATGTCTTTTCTCTTGTGGTTAAGTGGTGATGTGAAGTAAATGCCTAAACTGTTACCCTTATGATGGTAGTGTTCATATATTGAATCATTGGCTGTATGACAAAATTAATCATATTAATACAATAAACATATCCAGATGTGTTTTATTGTATTTATATGTCCTTTTCATACTCTCTATAACAGGATTTACAGTATAGGACAATGTTGGCAGACAATTCTTAAACACCATAAAGGTGCTCAGAGACACAAGAACTCTATCTACAACAGAATTGAATCCACCAAATCTTCTTCCTTTTGGTAGATATACTCAGGCTTAGAAACCTGTGGAACTCAGTGGAATTGATGAATAATTATAGTATTGACATCTCACCACTTTTTAGAATCTTAGAAACTCAATGTACTCATTACTGATTTGTGTTAATCATGTGTAAACTGGATTCTTTGCATAAAAAACATTGATGTTTCTTGCCAAGTGTTATGAAAGACATGGTGGTGTAGGCGTCAAAGAATGTAATGACTAAGACTATTTTCATCTTTGTTGAAAGCATGAATAAGAGAATAGATATGAAAGCTTTCAATGAGCTGTAATTGACTTGCACTGAAAGTCCTAGTTTCTTTAAAACTAAGCATAAATATGTTTTGTTATGGTACTTTTTGAAACTTTTTCTCAAATTCATTAATTGCTTTCTATTTAGTAATCATAGTTTAAATAATGAGATTGAATCTCTGAGATGCTTGT
Organism: Saguinus oedipus; assembly: GCA_031835075.1. Classification (NCBI taxonomy): domain Eukaryota; kingdom Metazoa; phylum Chordata; class Mammalia; order Primates; family Cebidae; genus Saguinus; species Saguinus oedipus. The sequence goes on from CM063170.1 coordinate 148,285,684, forward strand.
GGAACTTTTCTCCGCTCATTAACATGAAATTTATAATCTGACTGACATTCACATTTTACATGTACATGTAGGTGTTGGAGGTTGTGCAGTTCATGCAGTAAACACATATCTTAGAGATCACAGTATGTTAACCATTTTTTTTTTTTTAATTCTAGCAATTTAAAATAATTGTAAGCCATTTGTTTATATTACCTAGCAATGAACAGCATTTCAAAAATGTACCTAAATTGTCTACTGGGTGGGAGTTTAATTGTAAAATGTAATTTTCATTCAGAGACATATTCACACTCTCTAAAAACATATGGAATAAAATATGAAAACTTTGAATAATCGTGGACAAAGGTAAGCTATCATATAACTTCAGCAATAATATTATAAACCACATAGGACTCAATAAAATAGTAATACATCAATTCTATATTTAGGTACACAAATGGAATCAGTGCACATTAGAAAAGTAGAATAATTTGTATCTTCTATTAAAACTGGTTAATTCTCTATGGAAACTTAAGCAAGTTCAGAATAGACCAAATAAAGTGCTCAAAGCATTAAAAAAAAAAACCCATAGAATACATTTTTTAGATTAAAAAATATATGGCAGAGGAACTGTAATTAAATTTGCAACAAATAGATGCCAGTATTAAAATTGAATTTAAATAAAAAGATCAAAACAGAATATTCTACTCCAGAGATGTGACAAATTTTAAAATGGAAATGAAGCACAGTACAGCACTGTTAATGAATGGAAGGGAAATTATCAAACCAGAAAAACCCACAGAGTCAAAAAGTAGGAATGGAAATGAATTCTTGTCTTAGTGCATTCAACTTACTATAACAAAATGACCATAGATTCAGTGACTTACAGACAACAAACTTTTATTTCTCACAGTTTTGGAGGCTGGAAAGTCCATAATCAATGTATAGGCAGACTCTGTTGGCTAAGGACCCAGCCCTCATAGATGGTGACTTCTCACTGCATCCTCACATGGTGAAAGAACAAGGTGGCTTTCTGGAACCTATTTTATAGGGAAACTGATCCCATTCATTTACGATTTTGTCCTCATGACCTGATACTACCAAGTTGAGATTAGGTTTCAATGCTTAAATTTCAGGGGACACAACATTCAGACTAAAGCACTTGTCCTTCATTAGATGACATCATTTTATGTTGCAAATTTATGTGAAATTTGGGTTAAAAAATATTATAACTAAGATTTGCATGATAGCTGAGCATCAAAATACCTGAAAAGTCTGGACCAGCGTAAATGAGTCTAGTCCAGAAGCAAGGCGTTGATCTAGGTCCTAATGCATCTAGAGTTTCTGAAAAGCTAAAAATGTAATAACATCCATAAACATTCCCAAATAAATGCCTCCCTATAATTATTGTTTATGTTGGATATATATTCACAAATGAAGTCTCAAAGATGAATTTAAAAATTTTCACAAATCTTTAATATCTTAAAAATATAATTTATAATTTTTTTGGTTTAAGATTTTTCTTTTTCATGCTAGGTAATATTTGCTTGTTTTTTTTTTTCTGGAATTTATTATTTTAAAATTAATGAAAAAATGCCTTTAAACATTACCTTAAGGTCACATATTGTTACTTCTCGCTACAAAGACCCAGGTTTAAAGTTGCTTAAGTTAGTACTTAACTGTCTTTTCTCTCTAGGGATCTCTTAAAACTTAAAGCCTTGGACCTGGTTTCTTATTAAGATTTGACTGAAACATAGCCATGAGGAATTTTTTTTTCCATATCTTCAAGGGTTAACTGAAAAGATCTCTTAGAATTTAATCAAATGCATGTATATTTATAAAGGGGCATGAGAGGAAATATATTTTATATTTAATATAAGTAGTTGCTTGGTTAATCTTCAAAAGTTTGAATATAACATATCCATAATGTGACATTTTGTTAGATGATTCAATGAATAATATATTATGCTTATTACTGAAATACCTTTTAATAGGAATAAAAATGAGCAAGGACTAGAGAATAAGGTTTACTTACAAAATTGATTTTAGAAAAATACAAATAACCTTCACATAGAAAAATGGCAAATGCAATCAATTACTGTTTTTAATATGGTGTCTAAAAAGTGTCAAGTTTTTATTGTTGATTTTTCCAAGTTTAAATATACAAATTCAAATTTTCTTTCTTAAGAAGTTAAAAAAAAAAGGCTAGGTCTTTAGTGTATGGCAAAAGTTATGTAATATCTTTCTTTATAAAACAGATATCTAATATGGGATATCTGGCTTTCCCATTTATGGGAAAAGTGGTTACAATATCTTCACTAAACTAGATAAATTATAGAACTTGCTATTTTATCCCCTTGCAGTCAACAATTCAGCCCAGTAATTTTCAAGGTATTAGATTTTAAGTCTTCAGTGGAGAGTCATGAAATTACTGTATTGATTGACATAGATTAGAGCTACTATTGGCAGTATTTAGGATATAAAAGGTTTCTCTTCTACATAGAGAAAGGTAATCACCTGTAAGTTAGAAGAAATGGAGCTCATTTTATACAGTACAGAAAATCACTTTAAATGTCTCAGATGAATTATATTTTTCTAGACTTACAACAGGATATATGAAATTTAAATTTTTGTTATCATCCCTATTGATTTTATATAGATTATTTTTGAGTATATGAAGCAGTAACATAGTTTTAAATGGACAAACTGTACCAAAAATGTTGAAAGAGGTACCATTTTTCTTTCTCTTCCGTTATATATATTTCGTTCTTACTTAATATTTCATTAAAAAAAATCTCCTTGGTCTCTGGTTTATCCTTCCCAGTTTTCTTTTTTAAAATGGTAAATATTATTCTGTATTTTTAAGCTATACAATATATTGTTAGAAAAATATAGATAATAAAAAGGTTACTATACTGTGTGAGATGGTATATATGAAACAATTTAACATATATGCCATCTCACATAGTTCCCCATTTTTTTTTGTACATGTGGCATGTGCAGCTAAAATCTAATCATTCAGCATGAATCCCAAATATAGTACAATTGTATTACCTATAGTTCTCATGTTGCACATTAGCTCTCTAGTCCTGTCTGTCCTAAGTATTGCTACTTTGTAACCTCTGACTTACATCTTGTCATGTCCTCACCAAACACCCACCCCTGGTAACTACTGTTGGCCTCTCTATCTCTGTATATTTGATTTTTTTTTTTTCTTATTCGATTTCACATACAAGTGAGATCATACAATATATTTTTTTTCTGTGTCTGGATGTATTTCTTTCTGCTCAAATGAACAAATTTCATATTTGATTTTCTTTTTCACATGAAGAGTATCATACTGCAGATATTCTTTAAACACTTCACTTTTTCCCTGAACAATATACCTTGGAAATCACTCTACTTTATTTTATAATAATATTTCCTATCTTTTTTTATGACTCTTTTATGTAAATATACTATTATTTATTCAACTACCCTTCTATGTAAGAATATATAAGTTGTTTCTAATATTTCAGAACTATAAATACTGCTGTATTGAAAAAGATTGAGAACATTTATTTGTTTATATTGGTTGTGGATCCCCACTGGGAGCACCTCTAAAGATTGCTGGGTAAAAGGTAAATATATAATGTACTTTAGTAAAATATTCCAAATTATCCTCACAAAGTTTAAACCATCCTTCTTCTTTCCCACCATCAATGTGAAAAAGCCTACTCTCAATCTTTTACTGAGAGAGTATTTCATTATATAGGTCAAATGTCCATATTTAATAGGTGATATATTATTTTTTGGATGTAGTTTTAATTCTTTTTTTTTTTATTGTAAGAGTGACCATTTTTCATATGTGTGTTAATTTTATATGCATTTTTCAGCTAGTCTGTTTATTTCTTTTATATATATATATATATATTTTTTATTGTAAGAGTGGCCATTTTTCATATGTGTGTTAATTTTATATGCATTTTTCAGCTGGTCTGTTTATTTCTTTTATATATTTTTCTATAATTTCTATCAATTTTTGTTTATTAAAATAATTTTTAATGAATTATAAAAATTTAGTAATTATGTATTTAGAGTATTAGCACCTTTCATATGTGTTCCTCAGTTTCAAGTTTATTTTAAATATTTTATATAAACATACAATAAAGTTGACCTTTTCGAATACATTTCTTTGAATTTTAGCCTATGTATAGACTTCTGTAATCACCACCATAATCAAAATATACAACACTTTTATCAGCCCCAAAGTCTCTCTTGTGTTGTTATTTTTGTAGTCACAAATCTCTCTTTTCTGTAACTTCCAGCAACTACTGATTTGTTCTCTTTAAATACAATTTCATTTCTGATAATGTCATATAAATGAAGGCTTGCAATTTGTAACAATTTGAAACTGGCTCCTATCACTCAGTGTAATGTATTTGAGATTTACCCATATTATTTATGTATGTTAATAGTTCATTAATTTTTATTACCCATCAGTATTCTATTATATGGGTGAACCATGGTTTAGTTATCTAATCACCCATTGAAGAATATCTGTAATTTTCTGGTTTGGGTAATTATGAATAGAGCTGCTATTAACATTTGTGTACATGTATTTGTGTACAAATGATTTTCATTTTCTTAGGGTAAATATGTAGGAGTGGAATTGCTGAGAAATATAATCAGTATAAGTTTCACTATTTAAGAAATTGCCATTTGTTTTCCAGAGTGGTTGTACCAATTGCATACCCAACACCAATTCATGAAAGCTCCAGTGGATCTGCAATCTCATCCACACTCGACATTATCAATGTTTTTCATTTTAACCATTCTAATAGGTGTGTACTAGTATCCCATAAGGTTTTAATTTGTTTTCCTCTAATAATTAGGGATGTTGAACATGTTTCAGATGCTTAATTGCTCTCTGGGTTTCCCATTAGGTAAAGTATCTCTTCAAACCTTTAGCCCTCTAAGGTTAAAATAAGGTATATCATATTCAGACACTATTTGCTGTCTGTCTTTAAGCATTGATTTTCTTCTCCCACCACCATGATTTTCTTAAGTATAAAATAAAGTGATTGACTAACACTTATTAGTTCGACAACAACATGAGTATTGTACTTTATGAGAAAGGAAAATACTGCCCATTTAAACTAACATAGAAATGGTGATGTTCCTCATTTCTTCCCTCATTCCTTCTTCCCATGTGTAGAAAAAAACAGCTCAAGGTTATGGAACATCTGACTTATATTTAAACAGTCAAAATCCAGCATAATGATGGCACATGGCAAGTTTTCAAATGTTGGTTGAATGAATCTACATAAGACAATCACTAAATTGGTCAATTCAGGTATTTCCTATAAAAGAAAATAATAAAATATCACCTCTTTTAATAAAACATTTTCTTGTGTGTGTTAATTCAAATTTGGATGTTAGCCAACAGTTTTGAAAGACGCTAAGATGCAAAAGACATTTATAGTTCTAGCTTACATCCATTCATGTGCAAATCTTCTACTACTTTGCATTTTTCTAGAAGGTGCAAATGCACGACAAATATCTGCAATAAAAAAATCTAAAAAAGATGTGAATTTACTATTTTACATTATTTGCTTATAAGTAGACTTAAAAGCAAATCTAGTTTTATTGCTAAATGACTTACTAAAGATAAACGCTAATAAAATAAACCGTAGTAAATAAAATAACTAAATTAATGAAAACATAAATCCTTATAGCCATACTGAGACACTGAAATGATACATTACACATCAAGGAAGCAAATGATTTCAAACTTACATGTGTGCGCAATACAACTGTATTCATATTTCAGGATAATCTAGAAAATGCCTAATCTTATTCTAATTTTATAGACACAGATACCAAGTCATCAATATTTAATACAATAAGTTTTTGGGTCATCATATAAAATAACCTAGAATTATTAATTGTTCCCTTGTGCCTGTAGGCTTGAAGTCCATCTTCTCTTTAGGTATTTTGAAAATACGTAGAGCCACCTTTATTAAATCTTAAATATATCTGATTACATTTTAACATACATACAAATGAGGTACAGAATGAAGGGTAAATGTGGTTTTCCTATTGGAAAAAAAGAGAAAACTACTAAAATTAACTTTTTCTCCAATTTTGTAATTCATACCAATGTCTCTCGTGGTAGTATTGAACTTTTGATAGCCCAGAACGGACATGACCATACAAAGTAATTAGGCAAAAAGAAAAAAAAGAATGAATGCTTAAGTAATAATTAGAATTTATTCTTACAACATAACTAGTATCAGAGTTCAAAAGTAAATCACATTTTAATTAACTTCTTAAACATTTGCATGCAATTTCAGTACAACATGATCTTCAAAGACATACTGCATTAGTATTCTTTAAATTTACTGAGGAGAGGTTTAATAAGTTTATGGTTATTATAAGGTTGGAAGTAATTGTTAATTACTTTTTCTATCTTGCAACCTTTTAATAGTCTTCATGAAAATAAATTAGTCCTTTTCTATATGCATGTGTTATCACCAAGCCCAGCAACTTACTGATTACAAGGATAAAACTGAAGGAATAAGAATTAAAGCTCCCATTAAAGATTCAATCCTCTTTCCTACCTCAATCTTTAGTTCTTTTATTCCTGAATCTTGCACTAGGTGAAATAATTGGGACTTTAAAGTATTTTTCATTTTGTTTTGTTCTCATAGGTATCTGAATGTTTACAACTAAAGATACTAACTGTACCAGATTTAATAGTTATGTGATAACAATACCTTTTTTTAAGTAGTACTTTTAAAAATCATGGCAGAGAAATCTTTACGACTTCAAGATTCAAAATGCATTTTTTCTTTGCTCTCCTCTTTTCACCAATACCTATTATATTCTTCCTTTGATGGCTACATTTCACTTTCTTTGGCTAACTTAAAGTATGTGAATACACATTTGTATAGGTTTGTTTTTAAATAACAAAAGAATTTAAAGATAAAAGTCAAGCTTTACTTCCTTAAAACCACTACATATGTTAAATTAGAAATTCCTGAACAAGATTCCCCTCCCCAAATGTGTTGTGGGGTTCCCACAGAAGTGTAATCAAAAATTTCTACATTTCAAAAGGCAATTAAGATTCTGGTTGTGGTTAGATAAATTCCGATCATTAAAAGCCATATAATGAAGCAGATTAAAGAAAGAGGATTGTTAACATTATGAAACAATTTTGAAAGTAGTTTTAAATAACTTGTTCCATTTTGTCAAGAGAAATATGGTTAATCTTGTGATAGTTTATAACCCAAGTTTTGATAGATTTGGTTAGATCTCATTTGAAAGAAATTTAGCAGAACCTCCTGCTTCAAGGTTATTGGCATGATCTTAGAATTAAGGGTAAATCTTTGAACAAGGAAAATTATTGACTAAAAAACGGTGGACCTAAAAGCTTGTAATAAAAGGAGTGTCATTTCAAACACTGGTGATGCAGCCCTGAGTCACCATGGAGTATATTTTTCTTTAATTTAACCCACAAGAAGAATCTTGAATCAGCTAATTTTATTTAAAATGTGTTATGGTATCTATGGTATAGAAATATAGAATGAAAATCAACATCTACGATATTGTATTATAATGAGAAATATGTATTTGGTTTCTATCTCTGGTTCCTGGTATAGCACTTGTAATTTCTTTAGCAATATGAGTTCTAGATGCAGCTTTGCTTTAACATTTGATCTCTGACTTTGGTTTCTGATACAAAGCTCCTAATCTGTTAGCATTCTCTGGGTGATAGGAGATTCTTTTGTTTCTATTAGGTGACTCTTAGTGGGATCCTGAATAGAGGCTGATTGCCAGAACGGGCAGTCATGATTAGAAGCCGGGAACTTTTCACTTCAACTGCCTACCCTCATCTTCCAGACGAGGTAGTTGGGCTAGATGTTGAGTTAATCATTGATCATGCCTATGTCATGAAGCTTCTAAAAATCCTGAAGTAGAGGTTGAAGGGCCTCCAAGTTGCTGAACACATTGAGGTACTGGGAGATTGGAGCCCCCCAGAGAGGGCAAAGAAGCTCTCCATCTCATCCCATATACCTTGTCTTTGTACAGTTTCATCTGAGTATTCATCTGTATTCTTTATAATGTCCTTTAAATTAATCCAGTAAACATAAATAAATGTTTCCCTGAGTTCTGTGAACCATTCTTGCAACCACTCAAGCTAGAAGAAGCAGTCATGGTAATTCTTGATTTATAGTGGTTGGTTAGAAGTTCAAGTTATAATCTGGAATTTGCAACTGGACTGTGGAGTAGGTGGTAGTCATGTGGGAGTGAAGACTTAAACTGTAAGGCCTGTGCTTAACTCTCCACTAGTTAGTATCAGAATTAAGTAAGAAAACCAGTTGGTGTCCCAGTAGGATTGGAGATTTGCTTAGTATAGAAAACCCATACGTCTGGTTACAAAAGTGTTCTGTGTTGAGAACAATTGAAGAATATACAGCAGTTTGTTTATCTATATGCAACATCATTTATGGTACTTATTTATTTTATGCAGATATCCATGCATTTTGTATTAGTCCTTTCTCACACTGCTATAAAAAGCTGCTGAAATTAGGTAATTCATAAAGGAAAGAGGGTTAATTAACACAGTTCCACATGGCTGGGGAGGCCTCAGGAAACTTACAATCATGGCAGAAGGTGAAACAAACATGTCTTTCTTCACATGGCAGCAGGGAAGAGAAGTGCTGAGCAAAGGGGGAAAAGCCCCTTATAAAATCAACAGATCTCATGAGAACTCACTCACTATTGAGAACAGCAGCCATCGGAGTAACTATCCCTATGATTCAATTACCTCCCCAATTACCTCCCACCGAGTCCCTCCCACAACAGGTGGAGATTATGGAAACTGCAATTCAAGATGAGACTTAGGTGAGGACAAAGCCAAACCATATCACTCTTTAACCAAGTAACCCTATTTTATTTTTCAGATGTATAAAGTGCGCCAGCACTCTTCTATGCACATACACACATGCTCACAGACATACACACATTTGAAAATAGGTTGGTACCTTTTCCTTCAATGATTGCTTAATTTTTTAGCGATATTAGGGATTTTAAGGTTCAAGAGATTCTGCTTTTCTTTTCTAGAATTTTCATTTATTTCAAGAAAGCTTCCAACACTGCCTGAGCTTATTTATGTGCAGAAGTTCCTCCTTTCTTTTTCTGAAAATCCAGGTTCTATTATTTTTCTTCTTCAGTAATTTAATGAAAGAAGAATTTTCTTGACAGTTTTGCCATAAATCTGTAAATGCTGTCATCTACATCTACATTTTTATCCTTGCCATATACCATGTCAAGTGTATTGCTGGCCAAGTAGATGATTATGAATAGAGAAATATGTGGGTGAGTGGACTCTGTCCCTGAAGCTAATCATATGCATTTTTAAAACCTGTGACATCAGTGTTGTCTAGCATAGTAGTTATTTGCAGATCACATTGAGTGTGAGAAAAAAGAAAAAGACTGTGTTACCTAAATACTGTGCCATAAATACACCTCTGCTACAAGTATTTAACCATCTTTTTGCTAGGGAAGGAAATGTAGGGCAAAGGATTTGATGTTTACTAAGTACCAGGTGGCAGCTAAGAAATGTACAAATACTTTCTATAGTTCATAAACATTTTTTTTACATATACCAGGAACCAAATCAAGCCCGATTTTTAATCTTCATTTTACTATGAAATAATTAGGCCAAGAGAAATTTAAAATATATTCTTTTACTTACATGGAGAGTAAATCTTCAATCATAGAGAATATGTGAGTATGAATATGTGTACATTAAGTTGCAAAGAATTGCTGAGAGTAGCAAATTTGGCATGCCCAATATATTACAAGGGGTAGGTCATTGTTAAAAGCCGGCATCATTTCTGTGGTTGTCTCATATCTTGAGAGATGCTCAACATGAATTACTCTCTAGACAACAAGGGCTTATTCCAGTGGGCTCTTTCAAGGGCTCTTAAGTGTCATTGTGTTTTATTAATTTTACATTTTTATAAGGTTTAAAATTATCCAAAGAGTGTTATGGTGCCTCCATTCCTACCTTAAATATCTATAATCTTATTACAATTTTGACAATAATACTTTTTAACTTTTTCAAGAAAACTATTTGGTGGTGTTTGTCAATTAACTTGCAAGACATTTATCTGTTTGAATATGTATATATTACATATTCAAACATGACGATGAAGTATCAGCTGAAGGCCTAATATCCTTAAATTGTGTATGCTCTAGTGGCAAGGTGTAATCAGTATTATTGTTTGTCACAATTTAGTCATACACATACAGATGAGTGATGAATAGCAACAATAATTTAGAATTAATTACATGTCTTCTATACAAATTTAAGGATAAATTCAGGATGAGCTCCATTTCCAGCAATGTTCATTAATGGGTTACTCAGAAACAGAAATTAATAAAACAGAAAGAAATAGCAATGCAGCTGCTGATACTTACATTCAGAGTAGAATAACCATGTGCAATTAAGAGAAACCATAAACTTTTTAGAAAGTAGCCTTAGTTTTATCTAAATTATAACAGATGAACATTACCTAAAGGATCAAACAATAAATTATTGTCAGAATACAAATATTGGCTGGCATTTGGTCCTACATGAAAATATAGAGTAAAATATAGAGTAAAATAACTCTATATTTAACAGATTATTGTAATATATATAGAGAGAGCTATTTTATATATACATCATATATATAAAATACATATAATATATATTGACATTTTTGCCATAAATCTATATGTATCTATATATGCCCTAATATATATTATATCTATATAGAGTTTTCTTGAAATTTTTGCCATAAATCTATAATGCTATCATCTACATCTACATTCTTACCCTTGTCATATATGAAGTCAAAGATATTGCTGGACAAGTAGATGACTGTGAATAGAGAAGTATGTGGGTAAGTGGACTCTGTCTGCTGAAGCTGAACATAGGCATTTTTAAATCCTATGACATCAGTATTGAGTAGCATAGTAATCATTTGCAGATCACACTGAGCATGAGAGAAAAAGAAAAGACTGTGTTACAGTTTTATATAATGTGTGTGTGTTACAGCCTTATATATATATATGTATATATAATATATATGCGCATATATATATGTATATGTACCTACACACACATTTTTTGACAACAGTACAAAAACAATTCAACAGAAAATAATTCTTTTTAAGAATTATGCCGAGACAAATGGAAATCCACAGGCAGATAAAGAAATTGAACTCCTAACTTAATAAAATGTTAACTCCAAATGTATAGAAGACTTAAAAGTAAGAGCTAGAACTACAAAATTACTGGAAGGAAACAGATGCTGCTATCTTCCTGACCTTGAATTAGGCAATGATTTTAAAGATACAATTCAAAAGAATCTCATGTATTCAAATAAAAAGTAGATAAATTGGACTTTACCACAACAAATCTTTGGTGCTTTAAAGTATCATCAGGAAAATAAAAAGCCAGTCTGCTGAATAAGAAAATATTTTTAAATTTTTGTTCTATCTAGTAAGAGACCTGTACCCAGACGATATAGAGTTATTTCTACCCAACTCTAAAAGTACAAATGGCTCGATTAAAATAGGCAAAGTATTTTAATAGCCATTTCTTCAAAGATAAGTAAGACTTGTCAATGTGTCTGAATAGCTGATTAACATTATTAGTCATTATGGAAGAGCTAGTCAAAGCTACAATAAGATATCTTCTTATATTTACTATGATGGTTATAGTAACAACAATCATAAGGTTGATACGGTGTTGCTGAATAGCTGGAAAAACTGTATCCCTCGTATAATGCAGGTAGCAATGTACAATAATGTAGTTGCTTTGGGAAAACAGTTTGGCATTTCTTCCTAAGTTAAACATAGAGTTACCATATAACTCAGCAATTTCATTGCTTGTTAAAAATGCTCAATATAATTGAAAACATATGCCAACACAAAAAAATTTACACAAATGCTCACAGCAGCATCATTAATAATGGTCAAAGAAGTGAAAACAAGAATGCCTATCACTTGATGAATAAATAAAAAAAATGTGCCATAGCCACACAGTGGAATATTATTCAGCTATGAAAAATTATGTTACATTCTAGAATACTAATGAACCTTAAAAACATATGATTTGTGAGAAAAAAAACCATACACAAAATACTACATATTCTGATTCCATCATATGAAATATCTAGAATAGGCAAATTTATAGGGACAGCAGGTAGATTAATGCTTGCCAGGGACTGGAAGGAGTGGAAAATGCAGAATAGCTATTAATACATGTGGAGTTTCTTTTAGAGGTGTTAAAGATACTGTGAAGTTAGAGAATGGTGATGGTTGTGAGTCTACTCTTGTAATTTTATGTTTTAAAAGAATGAATTTCATGGTACATGAATTAAATCTCAGTAAAACTGACATAGAATTTATATATATATAATACTTATTATTAAGAAACATGATTACTATATCAGAAGTTAAGAGTATCTTGACTTTCATGGAACACACTAAATGCTTTGCAGATGGAGTAACATATTAAGGTTTCTTGTAAATTTCAAGAATGCAGAATAAATTGGATGTAGAAGAAAGTAATATTTGGAGACTCTTCTATAACACACAGTATTGTATCTTCAAATAAAATGATTGAATTATATAAATATTTTAAAATATAAAATTATCAAAGTATAATTACTGATTAGACATTGAATCTAAAGAATAAGAAGAAGCCATCTGTGATGTCATGGTTTCAAGCTTTTGAAAAGAAAATGAAAATCAGTTAAATTCTGTAAATATAAACTTTATGGCCATCTGCCCATAGGTCACAACTAAAGGCAACAAGTTGTTTATTTTCTCTCTCTCTTTTTTTTTTTTTTTTGAGTGGTATTGATTTGTGTATAGACTTTACAGATAAATTTCACTCTTCAATGGATAGTCCATTAGCAGCAGCCTACTTTTTTTAAAGTTTATATTTTCCCTGGCAATAAAGCATTAAAGTCATAGCATAAGGCAGGACCTATTGAGATTGGAGTAACACTTCATTACTGCATGTAGGGAGCAGTTTCTGTAAAAAGAATACCTAGTACAATTATAAGATAAGAAAATATTGCCTTTACAAAAGCTGTTGCTGCTCTCCGAGAGATAAAGTAAAGGGAAATCTCTTTATTGTGACTGGACAAGTTATTTATATGAACGTACAGTGGAGAAAAACCTGTTTTTTAAAACAAAGATACACGCAAGACAAATCTTAAGATGCATGGATTTCTGTTCAACAAGACAGGAAACCAAAGGTAACAGATGGGATGACATCCTGGGCTTTGATGTTTACAACCTCTACAATCCACAGAGGATTAGCATCAGAAATTTAGAAGGAACTTCTGCAAATCAACTAATAAAACACAGAAAACAAAAGGAATGAGAAAGTAAACCAAGCTAGAAAATTTTAGATATAATTCAAACAGAATTAGTAAATTCACAGTAACAGAAATTAATATTAATATAACAATGAGATAGGAGATCTTTTAAGATTTGGTTGGCAAAAATGAAAAGAATACTAAATGTTGAGGATCTGGTAAATGACATTAAATCATAGCAGGATTGTAAATTTACTGTATTCCTTAAAATAAAATTTGCAGAACTTGATAAGATTAAGTAGCATAGGCAGGGCTTGGTGGCTCTACTCTGTATTCCCAGCACTTTGGGAGGCCAATATGGGCAGATCATTGAGATCAGGAGTTCAAGACCACCCTGGCCAACATGACGAAACCCCATCTCTACTGAAAATACTTAGACAGGTGTGGTGATGGGCACTTGTAATCCCTGCTACTCAGGAGGCTGAGGCTCAAGAATTGCTTGAATGTGAAAAGCAGAGATTGCAGTGAGCTGAGACCGCATCACTGCTCTCCAACCTAGGAAACAGGGAAACTCTGTCTCTAATAAAAATAAAAATAAAAGGAAAAAAGAAAGGGAGAGAGAGAGAAAGAAAGAAAGGAAAGCAAGCAAGCAAGCAAAAGAAAACAAGTAAATTATTCCTAGGCATTTACCCCCATAGAATGTCTCTTCCTGATATATATAAGGTAAAATAGAGATGCTAATTTTTTATGATGCTAGAAATATGGGGAGATCTAGGTATCCATCATCCAGGGATGTAATAAGTAGTTTTCTATATGTTTATGCTGTGGCAGAAGTTAAAATTGGTGTAGAGCCAGTATAATTAATCTTAAACATGGAGTCTACTATTTTACCATGATAATAGAAGCCCTTTTTTTTGTTTGTTTATTAGATTCACTTGCTTTTTTGTTGTTTATTTTTCATTCATCTTTCCCTTAAATCACTGAGTAGCTTTACTATGAGTATTTGACTGGCATATGATTTTATTATCTTTTTTACTATCATTATTTTGTGTCTTCATTTTTATAGTGTCTCTTAAAATATATCAAATTTTAATCATTTTTTCTGTTTTTAATCAATTAATTGTATTACTGTTACACTGGCATATTACTCAGGGCTCTTCAGAGAAATGGAACCAAGAAAATATATATAAATATCGAAGATGAAATTTATTTATTTATTTATTTATTTATTTATTATTATTTTTTTGAGGCGGAGTTTCGCTCGTTACCCAGGCTGGAGTGCAATGGCATGATCTCAGCTCACCACAACCTCCGCCTCCTGGGTTCAAGCAATTCTCCTGCCTCAGCCTCCTGAGTAGCTGGGATTACAGGCATGCGCCACCATGCCCAGCTAAGTTTTTGTATTTTTAATCAAGACGGGGTTTCACCATGTTGACCAGGATGGTCTCGATCTGTTGACCTTGTGATCCACCTTGGACATGCAATTATAGAAGATAAAAAGTTCCAGGATAGGCCGTCTGCAAGCTGGTGAGCCAGGAAAGCCTGTGGTGTGGTTCAGTCAAGTCTGAAGGCCTGAGAAACCAGTAAGTGGATGATGTAAGGCCTGTAATCCAGATGCCTGAAAACAAAGAACTCCAATGTCCAGAGGCAGGAGAAGATGAATGGCCCAGCTCCAGGAGGGAGGTTATTTGCTCTTCCTTTGCCTTTTTGTTTTATGCAATCCTCAATTAATTGCAAAATGCCTGTCCATATAAATGAGGGAGGATCTTCCCTCATCTTTCTATTGACTTGTGTTAATTTCTGCATGATACCCCTTCACAAACACACCCAGAAATAATGTTTTATCAGCTTTCTGAGCATCCTTTAAGCCTATCAAGTTAACATGAAGTTAATTCTCACAATTTATATTTATTAATGCATTTAATTTGTAGTTTCTATTTTATCTGCTCTCTTTTCTACTTTTCTCCCTAAACATTTGATGTATTTTCTCCATTTTTTGCATTTTTAAAAATGGTTGATTTCTTATTTCAGTTTTTTTCTCTACTCACTTAAAAACTACATACCCTATTTCTATCAATTGTGTTGATAAAATTTTTAAATTCCTATTTGACCAGGTCCAAGAATAATCATTATTACTTCTCTCCTCCTAAAAAACAATGATCTTAAATGTTTCTGTGGGCTGTACTTATACTTATTCTGTGCTGTAGTTTATCTTTTTTGATTTTACTTAAACTTTTAGACATAAGTATAAGTATTTTACTGATGTTGACATTTAATTCATATTTACTACTCTTCTTTCTTACTATTTCTCTGCATCTCAGGACTATTTTTACATATCGCTTTCTATTTTCCTGCTTTCTAAGGACACAATTTAGAATTTTATTTGTTAGTTTTTAGTCTTCGTTTTAGTATTAATCACAAATAATAGTTTGTAGTATATAAAGGGCAAGTTTGCAGCTATTTTCTCTGAGCATTTAAAAGCTATTCTTTCATTTCCCATATATATATATATGTACTTATTTTTATTTTTTATTTTTTATTTTTATTTTAATTTTTATTATATTTTTATTTTTACTTTTTCTGAGACAGAGTTTCACTCTTGTCACCCAGGATGGAGTACAAAGGTACAATCTCAACTCACTGCAACCTCTGCCTCCAGGGTTCAAATGATTCTCCTGCCTCAGCCTCCCAAGTAGCTGGGATTACAGATGCACACCCACCACACCAGGCTAAATTTTGTATTTTTAGTAGAGACAAGGTTTCACCATGTTGGGTAGGCTGGTCTTGAACTCCTGACCTCAGGTGATTTGCCCACCTTGGCCTCCCAATGTGCTGGGATTACAGGCATGAGCCATAGCACCTGGCTCCCCTTTTCTATATTTATTATTAGCATGTGTCCTGTGTATGAATAACCTGTTCCCTCATATAATATCTTATTTCTCTATAGTTGTTTTAAGACATATTTTTTGGGGGTACTCTTTTTTTGTACTCTAAATTGCCTGAATTCTCTCTAGTTTGGTACAAAATTAATTTTATTTATCCTTGTTAAGTAAGATTAGTAGAGAAATCAAAATCTGAAGATTCATAGAAGAGAAAATCCATATGGTCATCTTAATTTATTTGGAAAAATGTTTTAAATAATATTTAATAACTCGGATTTTTAAAAACAGAAAGCTAGAAAGAGAAGAAAACAATCTGATAAAGAGTATTGTACCAAAACCCTCCACACTACAGCTAATACACTAACCAGGTTTGTTTATCCTATGAAGAGTAAACTAATCACTGTGATTACTGGTTTTTCAAAAGAGAAAACATTTATACACAAGATACCCAAGCAAGAAGGCAGGAGTACAGTTCTTAAATCCACCTCCCTGAAGATAAGGCTTGTGAATATTTATGAATTAGAAAAGCATTGTGATCTAAGACATGAGGAAAAGTAATTGGCAGTGGGGAAAAGGAACTTGTCAGTGATCTGTGCAAGCAGAGTTGAGATTTATCCATTTCATAGGACACATGTTCAGAAAATGGAAATGTTAGCATGATCCAAGTGTGAAGTTTTCAACCCTGTGGCATCAAAATGCCACATCTTAGTCATTTGCACAGATCCAGTTAAAGGTTTGGTGGTCTCCATCTGTTTGAACTGAAAAGCAGCTGTCCCCAAATTCCTGAAAAACTACTTAAAAATAGTTACCATGGTGACATATGTATGTTATCTGTAAAAAAGCCAGTGAAGGTTAAGTGACAACATTCAGTTGTATGGCCTTCAGCTATATGTGAAAAAAAATAGCAAAAATCAAATGAACAAAATCATAGTCAATGGGAAAAGACTACATGACTTGCCTCTAAGATCTACAAAAAAGACAAAGCTATCCATGAGCATTACTTCTATTAAACACTGTTCTGTAGCTTATAACAAGTGCAATAAGGCAAGAAAATGAAATAAAAGTTAAGCATATTGAAAGTAAACTTTTTAAAAATTATCTTTCCTCAGCCAGGCATGGTGGCTCATGCTTGTAATCCCAGCACTTTGGGAGGCCGAGGCAGAAGAATCACTTGAACCCAGGCAGAGGTTGCAGTGAGCCGAGATTGTACCACTACACTCCAGCCTGGTGACAGAGTAAGACTCCATATCAAAAAAAAAAAAAAAAGGAAAAAAAATTATCTTTCCTCACAAATGACATGATTATCTACATAGAAAATCATAAGAAAAATCACAGAACAACTTCTAGATCTAAAAAGTGAGTTTGCTGTTATAATTCACATAGAAATCTATAAGATTTCTGTATACTGGCAATAAACACCAACAATTAAAAATTTTAAACTAACACCATATGCAATAGCATCAAAAATGAAATACTCAGCAATAAATTTAACAAAATATATGAGAGATATTTTATACATACTTTTACAGAAATTGCTGAGACAAGTTTTAAAAATCCTACATAAATGAGAAGATATACCATGTGTTTGGATTAAAAGACATATAATATTGTCACAATAAAAATTCTCCCAAGCTGATTTGTAGACTTAATGTAATTCCCTCAAAAATTCCAAGAAGAAAATTTACAAATATTGAAAAGCTAATTTTTAATTTTATATAAATATGCAAAACCTCAGAAAAGCCCCCAAATTTTTGCAGGTTGAAAAACAAGGCTGGAGGATTTACATTACCTGATTTCAAGACTTAATAGAAAGATGTAGTAGTGACAGTTCACATAAGAATGTACATGTAGACTAATAGCCTGCAGTAGAGAGGCTAGAGATAGAATTACACACACATGACAAATTTATGATTGACAATAATAAAGGTGCTGCAGTAGGTATATATCCATATGCAAAAACTTAAGCTTGACTTTATCTCATATCATGTAAAAAAATAAAATTTATATTATCAACCTAAACTTAAAATGAAAAAACTATCAAAGTATAACAAATAAAAGTTTCCCATAAGAAGTTTCTGTGAATTTATACTAAGCAATGATTTCTTAGTAGAACAGAAAAGGCATAAACTATAAAAGAAAAAAATTACAAGTGAAGGTTTATCAACAACAAACGTTTTTGAGACAAGGGTAAAAAAAGAAAAGTCAACCCAAAGACAGGAGGAATATGTTTTTTTTATAAATATATCAAAGGATTTATCTATAGAATATACAAACAACCATTAAAACTTAATAATAAGAAAGGGAATTAAATTATAATAAGAAATTTCAATTTGACTTTTAAATGACCAAATGATGTTTAACAGATACTTTACAAAAAATATCACAGATATTATCAAACACATGAAATGATGCTCAGCATCTTTTTTTCTTAGTCATCAAGGAAATGCAAATTAAAACCATAGCAAGATACCACTGCTAGCACACTATAACAGAAAAATTAAAACTACTGAAAATATTAAATGATTGAAAAAGTGGGAAGTAACTGGAACTTTTATACATTCTTTTGTACAAGGTGATCTGATTTCAAAGTAGGCGTTGGGAAGAATTATTTTCTCTTTGATTTTTTGGAACAATTTCCATAAGATTGGTGTCAGTTATTTGCACATTTTGTGGAATTTGTTTGTGAATTTACCTGATCTTGTTTTTTATTTGTTATTGTTGTTACTGAAAAAGGTTTCTTTATTGATTCAATCTCATTACTTGTTATTAGTCTCTTCAGGATTTTTACTTCTTCCTGGTTTAATCTTGAAAGGTTGTACGTTTACTGAACTTATCCATTTCCTCTAGATTTTCTAGTTTGTAAGCACAGTTTTTCATAGTAGTTGCTGATGATCTTTTGTGTTTCTATGGTGTCCGTTTTAATGTTCTTTTTCCATTTCTAGATTTTGTATGTGTGTTTTTTTTAAATTTCTCTTCTTTACTTAGTCTAACTAGCAGTCTATCAATAACCAAAATTGATAAATTCAAACAACCAACTATTAACGTTATTGATTCTTTGTAATTTTTTTCTTAACTTCATTTAGTTTTGATCTGACCTTTGTAATTTATTTTATTCTGCTAGCTTGTGTTTGGTTGTTTCTGTTTTTCTTGTTCCTTGAGGCATGTCATTAGGTTATTAATTCATGATCTCTCTATATATTTTTGATCTAGGCATTTAATGCTACAAACTTCCCTCTTAGCACTGCTTTTGTTGTATCTAAGGTTTTGCTATACTGTGTCTCCGTTTTCATTTTTTTCCAATTTTTTTTTAAGTTTCCACCTTAGTTTTTGTTATTGACTAAAAAATTATTCAGAATCATGTTGTTTAATTTCCATTCATTTGTGTAGTTTAAAGATTTCCTCTTAGAATTAATTTCTAGTTTTATTTCACTATGCTCTGATGAGTCACTTTATATGCTTTCTATTTTAAAAAATTATCAACTTTTGTTTTATGGCCCAACATATGATGTATCTTGGAGAATGTTACCTGCACTGATGAGAATAATATATATTCAGTAGTTGTTGGGTAGTGTGATCTGTAATTGTCTGCTAGGTCCATTTGGCATAAATTTCAGTATTTCTTTGTCAGTTTTCTGCCTTGATTATCAGTCTAATGATGTGAGTAGGATGTTGAAATCCCCTACTATTATTGTATACCTGTCTTCTCTTTTCTCAGATCTAGTAATATTTGTTTAACCAACCTGGATGCTCCAGTGTTGGGTATACATTCAACATTTAGAAGTGAATTGTTATATCCTCGTTTCGGATTTATCCCTTCAGGATTATATCATAACTTTCTTTGTCATTTTTTAACTGTTGTTGATTTAAAGTCTATTTTATTTAAGTATAGCTACTTCTACTTCCTTTTCAGTTGCCTATGATTAAAATACATTATAAGAAACCTGTAAAAATACCTGAAGATATACCTGCAGATATAACTAAACCCTTCCCGCCCCCCAATTAGTTAACTTTAAGCCAGTCAAAGGTAAATAATCCTGAATTGGCATGGCTTACTCAGATAGATCCTTAAAAAGATAATCTAGAGGTCAGAGAGATGCTTTCTTGCTGACTTTTAAGAAGCAAGCTGCCATGAACTTTATAGTTGTAAGGAAATAAATTCTGCCAATAGCCATTTGAGTTTCAAAGAGGATTTTGGGCTTTAGATGAGAACACAGTTCTAACTGACATGTTGATTGCAGCCTTGTGAGGCCCTATGCAGAGATCCCAGTTAAAACATGCCTGTACTTCTAACACCAGGCAACTGTAAAATAATAGATACAAATTATTGAAAGCTACTGAGCATATGGTATATTGTTATGCAGCAAGAAAAAACTAATACATTAGATTATAACTCTGTTTTGCTATTTACTGGTTTACTTTGAGGTTTAAAGTATACATGTTTTCTTTTTCTTTCTCTTTTCCTCTTTTTTTTTTTTTTTTTTTTTTGACATGGAGTTTCGTTTCTGTTGCCCAGGCTGGAGTGCAATGGCGCGATCTTGGCTCACTGCAGTCTCTACCTACTGGGTTCAAGCAATTCTCCTGCCACAGCCTCCCATGTAGCTGGAATTACAGGCACCCGCCACCATACCCAGCTAATTTTAAGACTTTTAGTACATTTGGGGTTTCAGCATGTTGGCCAGGCCAGTCTTGAACTCCTGATCTCAGATAATTCACCCGCCTCAGCCTCTCAGAGTGCTGGGATTACAGAAATGAGCCACCATGCCCAGCCATGTGTTTTCTTATCACAGACAATTATTAACTGATATAATTTCATATATGGTGCAAGTCTTATAATAGTAGTTTTCAGATTTCTTTACTCCATTTTTTTGTGCTATTGTTGCCACAGATTTTATTTTTACATAATTCCACACAATACAGTTTTCTTACTTTTCCATTAGACAACCACTGATTCTTTATGATATCTTTATATTTAAAAGTTACTGGTCTGTTTTTGGATTTTTGTCTTTTTTTTAAAAAACAGATTTCCGTATGATTTTATGTCACTTCTGCTTGAAAGACATCTTTTAGCGTTCCTTCCTTGTAGGGTAATTCTGCTGGTGATTATTCTTTTCACACTTTCATGTCAGAAAAAAAGTCTTTATTTTGCCTTCATTTTTGAAATACATTATTCTGGATTCTAGCCACAGAGGTTCTTTCTTTCCCTTTTACTATTTCAAATAAATTTCTCAGCTGTATTTTTACTTGTATTATTTCTAACAAGTGATCTGTTCTAATTTGTATCTTTATTCTTTGTATATAACATGTCTTTTTTCTCTGTGCTCATTTATGAATTTTTAATATTTACTGTTTTTGAGTAATTTTATTGTCATGTGCTTTGGTATATTTTTCTATGTGTTTCTTGTGCTTTGGGTTTGTTGAACTCCTTTAATATGAATTTATATGTTTTAACCTAATTTGATAAATTGTAGCTGTATTTCTTCAATTTTTAATCTACCATCTTCCTCTTTTCCTTTTTCTTCAGGTCTTACAATGGCAACTGAAGTTATCTTCTAGGTCAATAATGCTTTATTTATTTTTAAATGCTTATTTTTTATTCATGTTACTTTGGGTAATGCTTTTACTTTCTTATTAAGTTTACTCATCTTGCCTTCCACAATGTCTAATCTGTTATTAATTTCATGCAGTGTATTTTTTTATTTCAGTCATTGGAGTTTCTGTTACTAGAAGTTCAGTTTGGATCTTTTTATATCTTTCCTATCTCTACTTGTCCATTCTCTTCTCTATTCTCTTGACTATATCGGATATAGTTATAATAAATCTTTAAATGTTCCTTTTTAATAATCCTAAAATTTACTGCATTTATAGGAAGTTTTAATTGATTTATTATTATTTTGGATCATATTTTACTGCCTGGTCATTTGGATGGCTGGTAATTTTTTATTTAATGCCTAATATTGTAACTTTTCTCTTTTGGGGTAGTGGATATTGTTGCATTCCTTTAAATATATAGAAACATACTGAAACGACTTAATTTCAGTTTACAAGAAAAAAAATCTCTTTCTTAAGAATAAACAGGAGTATAATCTCTTTGAGAGACTTAATCAATTTGGAAATGTTCCCCAAATTGCCTTTTGCTTTACAAAGGCAGTATCTTAACTTATTGAAATTCATTGTTTTGGGTCATGTTCAATTTATTTGGGTCTTTGTTTTAGATTTTCTGGAAAATAGTTACATTATTTGTGTGTAACAACTATGGAAATTAAGACCCATGGAATGGGAATAACACAAAATGACAAAAAGATTAAATATTTACTCAGCATTTAAAATTTTTCACACTTAAAAACTTTGTTCTGTGCATTATCAAGTACAATTTCATAGTACTCTTTTTTGAAAGAAGTTATTTTTTGTAGTTTACCAGCTAAACAGCTTTCAGTTGGACATCAGAGAAATGCAACTAAAAGTGGCTTTAACAAGAAGGAAGTTAGGTCAAGCTTATGGATATCTTTTTAAAGATAAGGTTGGATAAAATAAAATATTTGATAATGCAGGTGGCTGAAGTGGAAGATAAAATAGTTTGCTGATGACCATGCTGAATTCACAAAATGTCCTTGAGCCACAATACAAAGACTATTTGTCACATATTCTAATGAAAAATAATGGGTCAAATTTGATTGCTTCTATCAATGGTTCAATGAATTAAAGTATTATTTTTCTTTGCTATAATATGTACCAGGTAGCACACTCCTTAGGAGTATATGAAATAGTGTTTCAAACATTTTTGAATGAATGTATGAACTTGATTTGATGTGATTGTACCCTTCTAAAGAAAGAAAGACACCAAAAGTGGAAGTGAGAATGTCACAATGAAGTAAATTGTTTATACATACTCATTATTAATCATTGGGTTACAAATTACCTTCTTCATTTCGGTGGTTCACTACTCTGGAACAAGAAACATTGATTTAGTTAATATATTGAGTAACAAGGGTTGAAAATTATACCATATATAGTGAATTGAGAAGACTATATAAAACTTTACATGCCTAAATCAGGGTCTGTTTTTTAGATAAGTCAGTTATGGAATCTTAAAAATGATAAAATTTTGCTATTTTGCGGTGAGAAAAATCTTGAAACCAATTTTTAGAGGATAAACAAATAACTATGAGTGTGCATCAACCTAAATTAGGGATGTCGAACTTGATAAGTAATTTAGCTAACAGATATATATATATATATATTTATGTTAGGAGCATACATATATATGCTCATCTTATTTTACTCTTCTTTTTCTTTTTTTTTTAGTTTAGTTTTGTTTTTTGAGATGAAGTCTCTCTCTGTAGCCCAGGCTGGAGTATAATGGTGCAATCTTGGCTCACTGCCACCTCTGCCTCCTGAGTTCAAGCTATTCTCCTGCCTCAACTTCCTGAGTAGCTGGGACTACAGGCACCCACCACCATCCCAGGCTCAAAAATTTGTTAAAAAATTAGGTGGGGCAGTAGCATGTGCCTGTAGTCCCAACTACTCAGGAAGTTGAGATGGAAGGAACACTTGAGCATGAGAGGTGGAGGCTGCAGTGCCATCAAGGTGCAGCCTATGTGACAGAGTGAGATCCTGTCTCAAAAATAAATAAATAATATAAAATTTAAAGACAAATTAAAAACATTTTTAGCCCTAGTTAATCAGAAAAAAAAATCCAATGTACTTTTAATTTCCCATAAATAACTTTTAGAAGAATATATGCTTTCCATCTATACTACTGTCGCTGTATGTTTTTGTAAATACATCCTTCTAATAAAACAAATATCCATCCCTCCAATCTAATGCATTTAGGAGAAATCAAAAATCATAAATCATGGCTGGGTGTGGTGGCTAATGAGTATAATCCAAGCACTTTGGGAGGTGGAGGCAAGCAGATCAGCTGAACTCAGGAGTTTGAGACCAGCCTGGCCAACATGGTGAAACCCCATCTCTACTAAAAATACAAAATTAACTGGGCATAATGTCAGGCACCTGTAATCCCAGATACTTGGGAGGCTGCAGTAGGAGAATAGCTTGAACCTGGGAGGCGGAGGTTGCAATAAGCAGAGATGGAGCCAGTGCACTCCAGCCTGGGTAATAGAACCAGACTCAGTCTCAAAGAAAAAAAAAAGAAAATGATATATCAAATATATGGAGTGGAGGATGTTTGTATAAACAAAAGCCTGGTCAGGGTGGATTTTTTTTTTAAAAAACAATCTTAGTAAAGAGCAATCCAAATAATATTCTGTAGCTTTGGACATGAGCTTTATTTTATTTACAGGTAATATTGATATTGCAATTCAAGTTATATTTCCTTCTGTGGTTAAAGTTGATTTATATCTCTATGTTGATTATACTGTTATTTCTGCAGATATCATACACACTGGAATGTTAAAGAAGATTATATATCATTAAATATATAGTAAATACAATTTAAATAGTCATGTGTTAAAATAATCAGAGTGATTATGATGAATGCACAATAATGAGCAGACTGAAGCAGGTATTTGACATAATTTTTGAAAACGTCAGACTCAAATTGTTCAAGACTATCCATATATACATGTGCATGTATATTTTACGGATTAATTTTATATAATGAAACAAGGTATGTGTGTGTATTCAAGCATTTAGTGAAACTCAAATTTGAATGTAAGAAAGGGACAGTGTGGCTGGGAGCTGGGGAGGAATAGCATGGGGAGAAATGCCAAATGTGGGTGAAGGGGCGGAAGGCAGCAAAACACACTGCCATGTGTGTACCTATGTAACTATCTTGCATGTTCTGCACATGTACCCCAAAACCTAAAACACATTAAAAAATATATTTTTTTTTTTTAAAAAGAAAGTACGACAAAAGTTAGTGAAATTAGAAAATTGCTGAGTTAGACAAAGTTTAGATATTTCTGGGAATAAAGATATACTTTGTTAGTCATAATGAAAATATCTTACTATACTGAAAAAAATTTGAAGTTGTTAAATATCTCATATTTTTTTATTCCAAATAACTTAATATATTCTATAAAAATATATTTGTCAATACAACAACTTAGAAACAACCAAATTATTATTTGTAAATTATATAATCTTCTCATGAAATAGTGGCAGAATCTTATTGTATTTATTAAATTTTTATTGAACAAATATTTATTGGGTACTCTCCTAAGCTTAAGAATGAGACTGAATAAAACAGGGAATAAACAAATATCTACTTTCATGGACTTGATTTTCAAAAGAGCAAGACAACTATATAAACAAAAAGCACACCTAATATGAGATAATTAAGAGTACTGTGACAAATCTGAAATGTGCATTCTAAATTTTTAACATGTAAGTCACTTTGAAACAGCACTGTATGTTTGTGCACTAATATTAAGTTAAAACGTAAAACAATCTAGAATATCTAAGATTACAATTATTGAATATGTTATATGATATTGCATTTTGAGTGATTCGAATGTTTTCATGTTTGTTAACATTACTTTCAATACACTTCTCAAATTCATAAATGAAAATCAAATACTTAGAAATTGATATAAACATTGAGATTATAAATAGTATGGTAAGTTATTGCACATCTTATTTAATTGTTATTGTGGGTGTTGTGACATCACTAATAACACAAAATGTCTTTAAATTATCTAGCTAAGTGTGTTAATTGGGAATTTGAGGGGCTATTCTGGGTATACTGCTCGGTTAGCATGTCATGATAGTCTTTTAATTAAAACTCATGGATAACCTCTATTATTTTAAATCACAGTTTATGGTTTCTGCTGATAGCAACACAATGACATCATCAAATGAAATGCCTTGAAAAGCTCTAAGAAGTGATAGCACTTGATGGTTTTTCACAGGCTTCTGGAACACATCTAAATAGTGTGTTCAGGTAGCTGCTTCGTGAGGACAACAAGGAAGACGTTGTCATTTGCCTACCAGGTTACTACATTGTCATAAGCCTACTAGCTTACTACTCTGAACATACTTGCTGCAAATACTGGGATTATGGACAGAGTCAAAGGCCATGCTTCTGGTTTTGGGATGTCTTTAAAGGAGATGAAACAACTTAGATGGAAATTTGCTCTGTATGTTTTTCCAACAAAGAAAATTGAATCTTCTAAGACACTGTATGAGGGGTGAAAAAATGAAAAGTAGAAGACAAAAAGTCTACATCTAAAGTAGGACAAATGCAACTTACACTATGAGTCGAAAGTTAGTAAATATATTGTATTCTTTTCCAAAGAGCTCAACTGAGATAATAGTCCTTTAGTAATGTGTAAAGAATAATAGTACTTATGATTTTTAAAGGTTGTCATTTGAGATGGTCAACATGTAAGACTAGAATGCTGAATTAAAGCATACCTCAAATAGCAAGCTTTTCAAATTATAAATTTAGGGTACAATTTTGAGTAGAAGTTTATATGTTCCAAGTGGTCTATTGGTGAGCCTGGGCAAAGCATTCTTGGGAATTGAGACTAGGGCACATCTGACTTGTTATAAATTTTATATGTTTCAACACTACTGGGGTTCAAAAGTGAGAAATTTGTTTGCATTCTGTTGCAATACCAATTGTATTAACAGATGTTTAAAGATGAATGTTCCAAACTAAAAGTGTTTGTTTGATATTTTCAGCATCGTGTTTTTCTATCCACATATGTCAAAACAATTCTGAACAGCATGCTTTCCAAACTGCTAGTAATTTCTTTAGAGAAATAACTTCAGAAGCAGAAGTAATTAACTAAGCAAATAAAGTTTGTATAAAATTAGAACCTATTCAAGCAGAACAAAAAATTTAGTTAGAAAGCTAGTAAAGAGAGAACACAGATTATTAGCTTAAATTTCCACAGATATTAATGTTCTTTGTACGTTATTATGCCCTATGCATTCTTTCATAACAAATTTTAATTTTTAATTTTTGTTGGTACACAATATGTGTAACCTATGCATTCTTACTGAGGTCTTATTAGTAGCCACAAGTCGACCTGTTTCTGTGGTGGAGAAGGAATTGTTCCCCTTTTGTATCACTTGTATGATTTTTAAAATTACATTATTAAAATAAGAAAATATTTTTAATAATGTGTAAAAATAAATAAAATATAATTTTAAAATATTTAATAATATTTTAAAATTATGTGTCAGCATGCCATACCTACAGAGTCAATACTAACATTACTTGGTGTTCTATAAGACAAGATTTTCCTGTTTTCCCAAAGGGCGAGCATAGACTGTCAATGAGCTTAGTACAGAGAATAGCACCACAGTTCTGTTGACAACCATCATTATATATACCTACTAGTGGAAACTCACTATGTGGATCATTCTGTCCACACCCAAAACAGATGTAAGTCTTGTGAGGCTGTTGAGTCCACATTCTAATGCTTTTAAACACTGCCCAGCGTATAGAATCCTCTCCTTTATGAACAGGCTTAGTTATAGGTACTGACCATTACCCAGTGAAAAAGTCATCTGAAACATGTAGTCACCTGTTTCCTACTCATAGATTTGAGACTCCTGCCACCTGTGGGAATCTTGAGGGCAAGGCTGGAAGAGAAACAGCTTCCTGGACAAAGAAATGGGCTAAAAGTAATCTTTGATTTATCTAAATATCACACTTACACAGCCAAGGAAATTTGAATTGCACTTTCTTCAACTATATATACAATTCCATATTGGTGGTCATTTTGAAAGATCCAGAGCAAATTATACCCCCTAATTATTTAAAAATAAAGAACATTTCTGTATTTGTTAATTATTTAACTAAACTTTGTGCTGCAATAATTTATGGTAGCCAATGGTAGGATGGAGATCCTGATGTTCTGAGATATAGAAGCTAACTTGTAATGATTCTACTAGACAGTACACAGGAAAAACTATTGACTCAAAATACATATTACATAAGCAGAATCAAATATAATACACTATAACAAGTAGAGACTGGGTGATTGCATAATGTAATAATCTTCTTAGTCATTCAAGGGAATGTAAATATAATAAAAGCAATTATGTGAGACTCTAGTTGAATAATGGAGATGGAGAGTCTCAAGATATTTACAATATCATTGA
This sequence comes from Saguinus oedipus, assembly GCA_031835075.1. Taxonomy (NCBI): domain Eukaryota; kingdom Metazoa; phylum Chordata; class Mammalia; order Primates; family Cebidae; genus Saguinus; species Saguinus oedipus. Next base: position 148,313,987 of record CM063170.1, read on the forward strand.
TACTTTAAAATAATAGCAAAAATTTTGACACATGGTGTAAAAGCTAAGAATCTATGAAAAAGTAATTATAATAGGTTTAAATGATGACTTGAACTTGTGATAATTGATCAATTTCATTCACTATGTTATTCTGTGATTATATGCTGTAATCGTTCTCTATTTCATTTTCCCCTTTCAGCATAATTGAAGAATGCACTTTTTAAAGAATCCTTGGTTTGGATGTGAGGTATAGAAAAAAATGCAAAGAGGAACTACGAATTTGGCTCTCAAACTTTATATTTTGATGTCTATTTGCATTAGAATGTACTGAATATTATATTTAAATTATAATTTTCAATGTATTAAATATTTTATTTTGTTTCAAAGTTTTTAGTTTACTACAACACTACATATTAGTACTAACATTTTAGGTAATATTACAAAAATGATGACTAATTACAGTCAATAATAGTTTTATTTATAAAAAGAGAACAAGTTTTATAATTTGTTTTATCTCAAATCTGATTATTACAAATCACAAGAATCATTTTTATTTCTATTTTCATATTATTAATCAAATTATACAGTGCTATTATCCCTCTTTGATAGTTTGGCCATAATTTTCTTTCGTATTCAATATTACTTACCTAAAGCCAGTACTACTACATTTATCTCCAAATAACAAGTTACAGACTATGTTTCTGTTCCATACCTCTAAGTAAAATGAGTAGCTATTTCTATTGCTAAAGAGATTTGTTGATTATTAAAGAGTTATTGATATAATATGAAATTATCTAACTGTGGCAGGTGAGTTTTTCAAAATGCAGAAATCTCACATATTCTCAGAAAAGATAAGATAATCCCTTTATTCCATATAAAAAACATTTCCCTAAATAAGTGTCCTATAATGTCAAGCAATTACTTTGGCAAAAAAAATGGTACTAGAGCATAAAAAATTAATTCAGTTCATAGAAGACTGTTAAAGCCTGACAAGTTTTATTCCAAAAATAAATGAGCATCTGTCATTGTATGTTTCTCAGGCTCTAGCAATCTTTCACACAAGATATTGTCTGTAATTTCATTGAAAAATAAAATAAATACTTTCTATAATGTGTGTGTGTATATATATATATATATATATATTTGTGTTTATATTTTATTCCTATATGTCAAGTGAATTATTCTGTGTTAGTACCTTGTTTAAATTAGGTAATTTGTGAGAAATAAGGAAATCTTACAATAACATGGCACATGGATTGCTTTAAAATTGAAATTCTGCTGTAAGGAGACTTACACAGCAAGATCTTTCCTTGCACGGTAGGAGACCCACCTTTTGTGAACTATAGCCCTGCACAGGCTTCCAACACTATGATTTTTTTTTAACCTTTCAGAAAGCTATTCAATATCTACAGAATCTATGAAGCAGAAGTCATGCTGATTTCTGAAAGGTTTTTTAAAAATTGGGGTCCAACAGAGTTCTGTTCTGACAAAATTTTGTGCTGAATCCACTGCAGCAAATTTCCAGTGTGCTGGAAGACATCAGTGGAGAATGAATCCAATATGCTGCTAAAGCATTCCTCCTTCCCCCACCATCCTCTCTGTTTTATCTCCCATTTGCTGGGAAAAGAGAAATCTTTCTTTTCTGTCACTTTACTAGAATGATGAATTCCCCAGTTTAGTAGAGTCTTCTCCTCAGTTTGTTCTAAAAAACATATTTGTTGTGTTATGTAGTCTGAGTCTCAGAAAAACAGGTAGCAGCATGGGATGCTAAAATGCTCCCTGATCTAGGAGTTAGGAAACCTCTTGTCATACATCACTGATCTGTTTATTTATCTCTCTGGGCCTGTTTTCACACAAAAAATAACACAGTTAACCAAGATAATTTGCTAGCTTGCTAACAGATTATCTGATTCTAAACAGAACAGTTTTCAGTATGGATCATCCAGTATCTTCTCTTTGGATTCTTCCAAACTGAAAGAGTAGATATACCTGCCAATTCCTATTTTACTGAGAAATATATGATTTACAGACATTAAGAATTTAGTGGGCACAGACCACTAAATATGTCTCCTGCTAATATTTTATTTTTATGTGAAGTGACCTTATTAGTTGGATTTTTGCCATCCTGGAGGTATTAAGAAAATATTTAATTGAAAAAAAATAAAAGTCCTCTCAGTGACGAACTACTTTTCATTATCTAGCTACTTTTACATGAAATGGTGAAGTAGATTAATTTTATGCTATTAATATGACCAATCTCTCCTCTTTGCAAGAAAATATCTCTTTTTCTTCTGGTTTATGTAAGCTAAAAATTATCTCAAGCACTATATCCTAATTTATAATGTGAGTTAAGTTTCACACATGCCACCGTTACCTTTTTCTGCCCCAAGCTGCCCAAAGAACCACTACTGTTAAATGCAACCATGGTTTGGAATATTATTTTTCTGGCCATAATTGCTATTTAGAAATAGCCCTAAATTGATATTTATTTATCCAGCTTGGAAAAAAATACGTTCAACCCTGAATAAAGCATAGTATTTCATAAATAGACATTGCAGGTAATAACAGAATGGGGACAGTATAAAGACAATGGAAGCTAGATGTCAAGAACCAGTAGTGTAGAGAAGAAAATTATGGGAATGCTATTTTAAAATTCAACAGTTGAGTGATGCTCTATAACTATTGGATATCAAACAATATTCCTGAAAGGCAGAGTGATTAGAAAATAAACTGGTACAGAGGTGAGGTCAGAATTATTCCTAAAACAATGAAAAAATGAATGGAAGTGTTGAATTTGTCTGATCATTAAGAGATAGCTTTCAATAAAGATGCACTCCAGCGTTTTTCAGTGTAGAAAATACACATTGTAGAGAAAAATTGTCTGAAGCATTGGAATTGAGTGGGCAATATTATATTTCAGGAAATGTGAAGGTCACTTATTCAAAAACAACAAATGAAACTGTCAATGGCTAGATGTAGGAGGCTATGTTGTCAAAAAATTTCCTTATCAGATTAGTTTTACACATAGGCAGCATACCCCCTCACACACTTAAACAATTGATTTAGTTTTTCAATCACATGGCAAGCATGGAGATAATACATTTAATAATAATAATTTGTCATTAACATTTCTTAAAACTTTCTATTAACTTCACATGAGTTATCTCCATTCACGTTGGAGGTATCTCCAATGCACATTTGTATATGAAATAAAGAGTTAGAGTAGAAAAAGGTTATATCAGACCTTAAATTGTAATTAAGTTTTAAAGCACATGTCTAACTTCCTATCCTTGCTAATTTATAAAACTTTGTCTATTTTTATAAAGTTGATAAGAGAAATTAGAAAAGATTTGAGTTTATGTTACTTTTGCAGTGAAATGTGACTTTCATTAACAATTCTCTCTAAGCTACTTTGCACTTCAATGAAAATATTTTATCGTAGGGACGACGTTAGTGTATTGAGCCCTGAGAATGCACTTCTCTTCATTCTGGCAGTTATTCCCTGACCACTCACAGATCACAGATTCATCATGCTTGATCTGATTCTTAACAAAAGTTCAAATTGAGAAGAAATTTTACTCCTTTCTTTTATAAGTTACATTTGTCAAAGTTAATTGAATCAAATAAAAATGCATGCCAAATCTATTATAGAATTTAACAAAATACATTTATTTTATCATTTATATTGTTCCCCATATAACCTACCCATATTATAAAATGAACATTATAAATGAATTAATGTTTGCTGTTCACCAGAAACATTAGCAAAAAGAATATTCACTCCTTAATATCAGAGGTTAATTGCTGATATTCCCCAGGATTTATCTTCGTTCATGTTATCTTCTTGTTTGAGGTGATCTTCTTGATTTCAGCTTATATTCTCTCAATTATATTTTCACTCTAAATTCTTTCTGTAGCTCACACTAGTATTATCTATTCTTTGTTTAGTACCTCTACTCAGATGACCCCTGCCACTCTAGTCAGATAAACTCTTTTCTTTTAGCAACTCATATATGTTCCATTCTTATTTCTCATTTAACTTTTACCATTATAATCCACTTAATTTCCCATGTTTGTTTACATGCCTGGCTATCTCACTGAACTTTAAACTCTTTAAGGAAAGTCTGTCTTATTCAACTCTATATTACTAGTTTTAGTACATAATACAGTTAAGAGCACAGATTCTGAAGCCAGAATGCCAAGTTTCAAATTTCAGCCATGTATTTTAGTAAGGATAAGACATTGGGCAAATTGCTCTTTGCAGTAGTTTTCTGTGCTGGAAGATAAGAACATCATTGGTCTACCTCAATATCCATTAGTCTAGGGCAATATCCAAGATGAATGGACATAACTCATGTGATGTTAATAGAAAGTTTATAAGAAATGTTAATGACAAATTATTATTATTATTGTATTATTATTTTATCTCCATGCTTGCCATGTGATTAAACAACTAAATCAATTAATATAGCCACACAGAACTAATTTGCAATATTCCTAAAATATCCTAACACATTATCATAAACATCTGTGAGAAAAAAAGAAATGCATGACATCAGATGTAAAATTATTATCAATTGCTTATATATATGTATATATATATTACAGTAAAGATCTTCTCTGGTACAGGAAGACTATTTGGTAACACTATAATCTTCATAATTATTTTAGCATAATAATTAAATAAAAATATTATCTTAGAATATGATTTTTCTAAATATATTTATTGTTTATACCAAAGAGTTATTCAAGATGTAATCTGGAAATGTTATGGCTAGTATTAAATCCATAGAAAACAGAGCTCTCTGTCCAATAGTTTTCAGATATGATGAGATAAAGGTATAGATATGTTTCTTCACTGAAATAATTCTCAGAAGTTTAATGTGGTAATTTGAATTATGAAGACCTGTAAGGGTAGAGGTGTGGAATAAAGGGGTTTTCCCAAAATATGTTTAGGCTTTCTTCTGAGAATATCACTTGGAACTGGTGTTCCATCAAGCAAAGTAGGAAAAAAATTAGACTTTATTTATGTATTTATTGGTTGGGTTTATATTGAACCTGCTTGGTGGATTTGATTCTTTATATAAAGGGGTGAAAAATAGATGGAAATGCAGTTCTTCTACTGACATTGGACTGTTTGTCCCTTGTTTATTCTGTTAATATTCTTTCTGGATTTTGTAAACTCTGACAGAGATTATAGGTTTGATTTAGGAAGACATTGGGAAATCACAAGCTGGAGAAGTAATACAAAATTTCTGAAAACTTCTTCCTCTTCCTCTCCTTTCTTAGCATATTATATAAATGAAACTATGTCTAACAAGATGGCCAAAATATTTTCGTGGGTTAGTTAGGAGACAGTTTCTTTAGAGGACTTGCTGTGAGGAGAGTAAAATTGTTTACTTTCCTTAAAAATCTAAGACAGTATCATCCATATGTTTTTCTTTTGTTCAAAGAGAGAGTCGGACTTAAAACTTAAATTCATGTTTATTCAAGTATATCTCATAGAAATTCAAGAATTAAACTCATCTGTTTTATGTAATTAAAATTCTTAGGGGTACTTATAATATAATTGAATTATAAGGTGCCCTGCAAGCTTTGCCACCTTGAGGGAGAAAACGATAAAATGAAATGGCTCTCTGGCTGACTGCAAAATGAAGGAGGCCCCATAATTCATTTACAAATGATCCTAAGATCTTTAGAACCTGAATAACTAGTGAGACTTTTTAAGAATTTTTGTCTTTTTAAAATTTATGTAAAACATGCACTTAGCTTCTTTTCTTTATGAAAAAATCATATAAAGTTTCTCAATGCCTCCTGTCATTTGAAACCTTTTTAAATTCTTTTTTGTTCCCAGTTCACATGAGCTTATTTTAAATTTTTATTTTTAATTACTTGTTTTTGTTCATTTTATGAATATTTCTCTGGGGAAGTTTTAGTAATGAAAAAAATAAAATTATAAACCAATGTTTAAAATGCCATAGATATGTGTTTTTAATACATATTTGCCTGAAAGTGTGTAATAAAGCCAAAAGGTTGCTTTAGTTTAGGAAAGGGAGAGAGAGACAGAGAGAACATGTAAGCCACACAGAACACAGGGCTTCACTGTGGTTCTTTCTAATCTTCTTCAAAAACATTTATTTTAGATTCAGGGGTACATGTGCAGGTTTGTTTTATAGGTACATTGTGTCATGGGGGTTTCATGTACAGTTTATTTTATAAGCCAGGTAGTAAGCATAGAACCTACAGGTAGTTTTTCGATCCTCATCCTCCCCCCAGCCTCCACCCTCAAGTAGGCCTGGTGTTTGTTTCTTTCTTTGTGTCCATGTGTACTCAATATTTAACACCCACTTGTAAGAGAGAACATGCAGTATTTGGTTTTCTGTTCCTGCATTAATTCACTTAGGATAGTGGTCTCCAGTTCCATCTATGTTGCCGCAAAAGACATGATCTCATTCTTTTATGGCTGTATAGTATGTCATGGTGTATATATACCACATTTTTCTTTTATCCAGTCAACCATTCATGGGAGTTTAGGTTGATTTCATATCTTTGCTGTTGTGAATTGTGCGGTCATGAGTTCAGGTGTGCATGTCTTTTGTGGTGGAACAATTTATATTCCTTTGGGTAGATACCCAGTAATTAGATTTCTGGGTTGAATGGTAATTTGTTTTAAGTTCTTTATTATTTATTTATTTTTAATTTTATTTATTTATTTTTTTAATTGCATTTTAGGTTTTGGGGTACATGTGCAGAACATGCAAGATAGTTGCATAGGTACACACGTGGCAGTGTGTTTTAAGTTCTTTGAGAAGTTGCCAAACTGCTTTCCACAATGGCTAAACTAATTTACATTCCCACTGCCAGTGTATAAATGTTCCCTTTTCTCCACAACCTTACCAGTGTATGTCATTTTTTGACTTTTTAATAATTGCCATTGTGACTGATGTGAAATGGCATCTCATTGTGGTTTTGATTTGCATTTCTCTAATGATTAGTGATCCCATATTAATTCCTTTTCCTTGCATACATTTGTTCATTTTGTGGAAAGTAATATTTGAAAGGATAATATTCCCTCTGATTAGTAATCAGTATACAATACAGTATCTCAATATGACAGGAGGAATATGACACAATATGTTTACCTACTCCATGGACTACCTACTTTTTAATTATCTAGAATCATTTATTTAATTAACATTATACTTTTCTATGCTATGATATATTCTCTGTAGATGACAGGGACATAAATATACCCATGAGGAAGAAAGATTAATCTCAAAAGATTAATAAAATGTATCTTTAAAAGATAAAAAATAAAGCAGTTTCTGGTGAGGAATATTGTGAAAATTGAGTGAGTACTTTCAGATTATTAGTTCAAAAGCAAATCAACTTTAGGATTACATTTCATTCTCTGTCTTTTTCTCTTCCATTTTTTATATCCCAGCTGCATTAACCAACTGGAACCTTCACAATCACTAAAGCACATCATCAAAATTCCATATAATGGTGTCAGTGCTTTGTTTTCTTTCATATGGCCTCTAGTTAACACAGCTCTTGAATGTGCCCGAATAGTCAGAATGGGGCTTACACCTAGGCTGATTCTGACTCAACATTTTAAATACCATTGACAGGACAGACTTCTGTAGAAGTCTCTATAGACCTTTATTCAGATATGGCACCTGTTTAGTTCATTTTAATTGTTTTATAATTGTATTCCTCTAATGTCTAAGTGCTTGCAGTTTTATTCCAAAGCATCATGGACCTAACTGTGATAACCAATATGCTGTAACAGAGAAACAAAGATGATCACAGAATTCTCAATGCAGTGCTTTCAAGGAGACTTTTTACAAAATCTTGTAATTATTTTGCCTGGGATATATAATGATAAGGACTATAGTTATTACATTTGTCATCAAAAGTGTTTTAATGAACAATGCATGAAAGCTGCCATATAAGTACCATAGCATTTAAAATTTTTGCATGTCTTTCTTTCTTCTCTTAAAACTAGTTCATTTATTTAAAATAAAGTTAATTCCTTTAAAAGTTGTTTTGCTTAACGAAGGCATAGGTTAAATTTCTCTTTTAGTTATTGTGAACAGAAGTTGTTTTAATTGTATCTAGAGGGACTTACTTTCTACATATCATCTTATTATATCATATTCTGACAAAAAGCCAATTTGGCATCAGAATATATAACCTTGATTATAACCTAGATTTTTAGCTTTCTGAAAGAAGTAACAAATACTCATAAACTCCCCATACATATGTGATTGATAGAAGGATAGCTAATACCTAGCTAGCTAAACACTAAGTATAACTTTAGCTCACTAGATAGCACAAATCAAACGTATTTTATGAATATCCATGATTCTCTAGAAGCATCTTTTTTGCCTCCTGGTATACCTCCCATTCTCTTCAGTTGGAAACCAATGCTTTGACCTCTAACACTACTTCATGTCTAGTTTTGATCTTTAAATCAATTTTATATGCCTTTGAATTTTTGTGTCATCTTACTTTTAATATTATATTTAACATAGCCATTTATGCTATAGATAAGAGTTATAGTTGTTCATTTTTATTGTGATGTGCAGTTATTATTTTCCAATGGATAGCCAATCGAAACAGCTTCATTTATTGAGAACACATTTTGTCCCACTGCAATGTAATGTGATTTCAGTCACAATCAAATGTCCACATAAATGTGTATCTATTTATTGAATCTTTTCTGTTTCCTTACTTGTTTGTTATTTCAAGAATACTACACTTTATTATTAGAATTCTGTAATAAGGCCTACTATTAAATAGTTTATTTTTTTTGCATTGTTTCTTTAAGAATTCCTTAGCTATTCTTTTGACTTTATATCTCATACGTTTTTCAACTTTATATTGAAGCAAACTGCACATAAATGTACAGCTTAATAAATGTTTTCAAATACAACATACTCCTTATCAGCACCCAGAACAAGAATATAATCAAATATATTCCCAGCACTCAGGACTGATTTCACTGCTCCTTCCTTCACTATATTCTTTCTAGAATCACCGCTGTTCTGACTTTTCCTAATAATGTACCTCAGATTTGTTTATATATTTACTATACACATATGGAATAATGTAGTAATCTTTTGTGTTTGACTTTGATTGCAGAGCACTATATTTGTAAAATTCACACAAAAGTAGTTGGATGTAGCTGTTCATCTGCATTCTGGTATAATGTTCCAAATATACCAAAATGTATTGCATATCAATGGTGATGAATATTTAGGGATTTTCTAGCTTTTGTCTAATATAAATAATAGTGCCAGAAACATTCCAGTACATGATTTTTAGGATTTCTATATACAATTTTTGTGTTTAAGAATGAAGGTGTTCAGATGTAATATATCCTGTTGTTTTACTTACCCATTGTTGCATGACAGGTCACTGCAAAGGTCAAGAGTTTTAAAAGGACAATCATTTTATGTTCTCTTGGTTCTGCAGTCTGAACTGGACATGGGGGCAGTTTTTATGCTAATGGTGTTGCCTTATATAGCTACCTCTAGTGGTTTGATTGGAGCAAATCTTAGCTGGAAGAATGAGACAGCATGCTTATTATCTTCATGTAATTGTAGTTTCTTTATGTGGTCTCTCCAGCATGATGAATGGACTTCTAACAAGTTGCCCAAAGCTCCCAATAATGCAAAAGCAGGAGTTGCCAGACCCTTTTTCAGCTTAGAGCACTGCATTAGGACAAGCACTGCATCATCTTCACTACACTTTATTGCCAAAATTATTACGTAAGTCCAGGCCAGGTTGAAGAAAATGGGACTCCACAAGAGCATGAATACTGAGAGATGTGATTCATTAGGAATAGTCAATACAATAGATTATTACATCTATATTGATAGTTATGGAAATTGCTTTCTGAGATATATCATTCTTAGACTGTGCTTTTTAGATACTGAAATTGATGTTATGCTGGATTTGTGAAGAAAGCTAGAAAGTGTTCTCTCTTTTCTATTCCTGAAACTATTCATTCAATATTCATGTCTTTTTTCTTTCTTGACTATTTGGAAAAATTCACTAGTGAAGCCATATGAGCTTGGGATTTCTTTGTGGGAAAGTTTTAGAAAAATTGTATAATTTTTAGGATAAATATTGGATTATTCATGTATTTTGTTAGTATTTATGAAGTTGTATTTTTGAAAATATATCCATTTAATACATATTTAATATGTATTTAAAATATCCATTTAATACATATTGTAATATATATTTAGGCATAATTTGCATCCTCTTTTTCTCATTTTGATGTCTGAGGGAATGTCTGATATTGGTAGGCTGTTATTTATGACTTTTTTTCTTCATAATTTCTAGTAAAAGTTTATTAATTGTATCAGTCTTCCCAAAAACTAACTTGTTTTTATTGATTTTGCCTTTTTATGGTTTTTGCTATATTCATTAATTTTTGAACCATATAATTTGTTTCTTTCTACTTTCTCTGATGTTGGTTTATTGCTATATTATTGGCTTCTTGAACTGAAAGTTTAGGTGACTGATTTTAAGACTTTTTATTTCTATTAAATGTGTTTTAAGAGTATACATTCACAGCTTCTGCACGGCAAAAGAAACAGTCACTAGAGTGAATCGGCAACAAACAGAATGGAAAAAAATCTTTGCAGTTTACCCATCTGACAAAGGGCTGATATCCAGAATTTACAAAGAACTCAAATAGATTTACAGGAAAAAAACAAGCCCATTCAAAAATGGGCAAAGGATATGAACAGAAACTTTACAAAAGAAGACATACATGAGGCCAACAAACACATGAAAAAATGCTCATTATCACTGGTCATTAGAGAGATGCAAATCAAAACCACATTGAGATACCATCTCACGCAAGTTAGAATGGCGATCATTAAAAAATCTGGAGACAGCAGATGCTGGAGAGGATGTGGAGAAATAGGAACACTCTTACACTGTTGGTGGAAGTGTAAATTAGTCCAACCATTGTGGAAGACAGTGTGACGATTCCTCAGGGACCTAGAAATAGAAATTCCATTTGACCCAGCAATCCCATTACTGGGTATATATCCAAAGGACTATAAATCGTTCTACTATAAGGACACATGCACACGAATGTTCATTGCAGCACTGTTTACAATAGCAAAGACCTGGAACCAACCCAAATGCCCATCGATGATAGACTGGACTGGAAAAATGTGGCACATATACACCATGGAATATTATGCAGCAATCAAAAATGAGTTTGTGTCCTTTGTAAGGACATGGATGAATCTGGAGAACATCATTCTCAGCAAACTGACACAAGAACAGAAAATGAAATACCACATATTTTCACTCATAGGCGGGTGAGGAAAATGAGAACACATGGACACAGGGAAGGGGGTACTACACACTGGGGTCTATTGGGGGGAATAGGGGAGGGACAGTGGCGAAGGGGAGATGGGGAGGGATAGCCTGGGGAGAAATGCCAAATGTGGGTGAAGGGGAGGAAGGCAGCAAAACACACTGCCATGTGTGTACCTATGGAACTATCTTGCACGTTCTGTACACGTACCCCAAAACCTAAAATGCAATAAAAATAAATAAATAAATAAATAAATAAATAAATAAATAAATAGAGAGTATACATTTATTCTAATCACTGATTGAGAGTACTCCTACACATTTTGTATGCCCTACTTCATTATCACAGTTCATAGTCTTTAAAATTTATTTTGATCATTATTATATGGTTTAATTGCATTTATTTGAATTTTCTACTTATTTTTAGTTGATAACAATCAAGAACTATGCTGTGATCAAAGAACACACACTGAATTATTTAAAAAATTTAAATAATTCTGAAGATGTATTTATTGCCCAGAATATAACTATTTTGTTTTTATAAATATTCCTAGTATATTTGAAAAAAATGTGAATTCTTCTAATTTTGTGTATAAATATTCTATAGATAGTGATTAGTCAACTTTGTTGTGATCTTCATTATCTTTTCTGTTTGTTTCTCTAACAGCTGATAGTGGTACGTTATAGTTTGCCAGTGTCATCCATTGTGATGTCACTGTTTCTTCTTTGCTAATTTTGAATTTTTGCATTCTGTGCTTTGAAGATGTTGTTGGCTGTATTCATACATAGCCTATATTTCTTATGCTTTGACCTGTCAATTGGTATTAAATATCTCTCTTTAATTCTAATGAAGTTTCTTGCCTTAGAGTATTATTTGTCTGATAGTATTATAGCTACATCAGTTTTTGTTGATTATATTCCTTCTAGTTTCAAACTATCTGTGTACTAATTTTTATGCAGTCTGAATATCTAAGATTTTTATTTGAGTCAGATAACCCCAGGGAAAATCAAGCCCAATATTTAGCTCAATTTTCTAGATTTTTCTCTTCTTCTAAAAACTGGCTACAAATTTCTTTGTTATCTTGTTAGTGTTTTAGTTTCACCAAGTAAATATTAAAGAAAATATTTTTTATAGAATTTCCATTCTTCTCATAGAGTAGTATTTCCAAATCACTTCACCAACTACCAGAAATAAATATTTCAAAAAACAATCATCTTGTAAAATATTTAACCTACCTTCGTTTAAACTGATAAGATGATATTGTTTCTGGTTACTCATTACCCAACCTGTTTTTATCCTTCTACATCCACTACAGTTCTCAGCTTCTAGTAACCTTCATTCTGTTGTCTATCTCTATGAGTTAATTTTAAGCTCCCATATGTGAGTGAGAACATGCTATATCTGCTCGTTTGTCCTAGCTTCTTTCACTTAACATAATATACTTTAGAATCATCCATGCTTATGCAGATATTAGGATTTCATTTTGTAATTGCTCAATAATGTTCCATTGTGTATAAATATCATATTTTATTCATTGATCTATTGATGGACACTTAGTTTGATTCTACCTGTTGGCTATTGTGTATCATACTGCAATGAAAACTGTAGTGCACATGTTCCGCTGATATACTCATTTCATTTTCCTTGGATATATACCCCTTAGAGAGATTGCTGGCTTATATTGTAGTTCTATTTCTAAATTTTTGAGAAACTTTCATATTGTTTTTCATAATGTCTAAATTAATTGACATTATGAACAGTGTATAAGTGTTCCCCTTTCTCCACATTCTTACCAATACCTTTTATTTTTTGATAGTGGTCACTCTGATCACTGTGAGATAACATCTCATAATGGTATTAAATGGTGTTTTCCTGATGACTAGTGATATTCAACATTTTTTTTATATATTTGTTGGCCATTCGTAGGTCTTCTTTTGAAGCATTTCTTATCAAGTTTTTGCCAACTTTTTTTTCAATTGAGTTATATGTTTTCTTACTAGTGAGTTGTCTGAGTTTCTCAGAAGTTTTTGATCTTGAAAACAATTGCAAACCCTTGTCAGAGGTAGAGTTTACAATTGTTTTCTCCCATTATTTAAGTTGTCTTTACTATTGACTGTTTTTCCATTGGGGTGAGGATTTTTAGTTCAGATTAATCCTGTTTGACTATTTTCCCTTTTGCAACTGTGTTTTTAAGGGTCATAATCCAAAAAAACATATTGTTCAGAACGACGTGTTGGAACATTTTCCCTATATTTTCTCAAAACAGTTTTAGTTTTGGGTCTTACATTCAAAAACTAAATCCATATTGAGTTACCTTTTGTATGTGGCATGAAATGAGGGTCCAAATTAATTATATTGTATGTGGATAAACAGTTTTTCTAACACCATGCATTGAAAAGACTATTCTTTCCCCATTGTGTATTCTTGACACCATATTTGTCAAAAATAAATTGTTTACAAATATGAGAATTTATTTCTGGGCTCTCTTCTGTGTCATTAGCCAATGTGTCTCGTTTCATGCCAGTACCATCAGCATTTACATTACTAGTGTCTGGACCAAATGCCTAATAATTACCAAAGTTTATGAAAATTTACAAGAAACTTCTTTAATTTCTATTCAAGACACAGTATTCTATTTAAATAAATTTCTAATCAGATAACAAAACATTTTAAAGAGTTTTTTAATATTAAAGAACAGGTTCTTTTAAAAAATCCTAATTCATCATTTACAAATACTTAGAGATATATACATCTAGAATAATAATATTAACTCAAGAACAAAGACTTTCATAGTCTAAAAAGATTAACATCTAATTTGGACACAGTTCATAAAATAAAGCCTAGGTGTATTCATTTCTAGTTTCCATATTAGAATGCCAGGTTCTGCATTGAGTACATACTCTCAATTCAAGTTTCATTCATTTAATGAGAGGTGAATGGAAATAAATAAATGTTTTTATAACATCTTGTTTTGCTCAGGTGTAAACAAACATACAAGTTTATTTTATTTATAATATAAAAACATACTATTTACTTGCATTTGGTGATTTCAGAATATCATGTAAACAAAGTAGAATGGTATGCTATTGTCATTGACTCTGTATTCTCGTCAGGGAGAAAGGTTAAAAAGTAAAAATAAGTATTTGCAAATATGATACTTATGTTAATGAAATAAAAATAAGAGATGGACGTAGAAAAAGTTATAGAATGGTGTAAATAATTTGTAAGTAATATGTAACTCTCTCAGAAGAAGTAACATTTAAGCTGACACCTAATGAAGGAGTAGTCCCTTAGAGTGGAAACAGAGCATCCAGGCAGAATATAAAAGATGCACATTGGACATGTGCCTGGAAAGGATTTGATGTGGCTAAATAATATAATGATTATGGGCCTAGCTCACAATACTTGAGAAGGACAATCATGATGAATTAAGGTGAAAATTAGATTAGGGCTAACTTATAGCATAGATTGGTGAGCCGTGATAAGAACTGACTGTTTAAAAATTTTAATGAAAAATCATTAAGGAATTTTAATAGCATTGTTAACATAATCTAGCATACATTTTAATTACATTGTTGTTCTGTGGAGTATGTATTTGAAGAACCAAGGAGTATGTGCAAAGACCTTTTAGAACATTCAACAAAATAAAATTTTATATTCTCTACTAAGATTGTTGTAGCAGAAATTGAAATATATTAAAAGACATTAAATATGTTTTCTATGTATGACAAAAATAATTTGTGATAGGTTGGATGTGAGGATGGGAAAAATAAAAATAAGATGTCTTTATAGTTTCTGGCATAAATAATTGAGTAGATAATGGTGCTATTTAAGACCATGTCTGGGTTGAACATACCTCCTTGTTTATATGCGACATTCCTAGTTTACTCTTGCCGTCTCTAAAGTCTGTCAGTTTAGAGAGTAAATGTATGGTTGGTATGGCTTGGAGGGTGTTAGGCAGGAGTTAGTATGTGATTGAGATCTATGAATGCATTCAAGTGAAATATCTCAAGTGTCACAATTTTAATAGATTTTTAAATAGATAATACATTTTCAAAATGAAGTGTATGAACTGAATCATTTGATCAGATTTTGGGCTGAACCAAAATATGATTGAATTTGAATCATTTGATCAAATTAAGAACCTAAACCAGCCCACAAGACATACTCTTTGTGGAAGTGCTTGGGAACTGCCTAATACCTTGCTGTAAAAGAAAAATGACTTGTGAACATATTCAGCTTTATGCAGCTCTGTGGAAATGCCAGCAATTTGTTGAACACTTTATATTCTCCCATTTCCTTGATATTTTGAAACTTTGCTTTGTTAACATAAAAATATAGAAAAACCATGACTTTTTCTTCTTTTCCCTATGCTGATGAGACATGATGTGAAAAAATAAACAGTTCTTAAATTGTAGCTCTATTTCATAGCCATGGAACTTCAGATGTACCTCCTGAGGCAGGATAAGTAAGGGTAGGAGACAATAGTGACTTGTCCCCTTGTGTCAAGCCCCATGGGCTCCTTTTGCCACAGTCTCCCTTCACTTGCACTCTCCTGACAGCACCTGATTCTTTTGCAAGATGAGCAGTCCTGCAGGATACCGACAGACTTCTAGATGGTTGCGAGTTCCTGTTACCTAATCTGGCCCAGGAAAGAGAACAAAATCCCTTTCCTGGGATTGATGATGTAGCTTCCCCAATATCCAGCCAATCAGCACCAAAAGTCCAAAAAACTATTAGCGGCAAATCCTGCCTTGGTGGAGACCTGGAATGGCAGGTGAAACTAAGGACTTCTCCAGGGTCCATCATGTGCAGCTAGGCTCAGGTTTAGCTTATAGTGACATTTTCCTCATCTTAGTAGTATAAAAAAGCACCTCTAGGTAGAAATTTTATATGCTAATGATACATGTCATGCATGCTAGAGCATGTAGATACTGAGCACAAGTGCCAACCACAGGTCCCCTTTGCATACTTGACCTCACCAGTATTTTATGAATATGCAAATATAGCTCTCATAAAGGGAATTCCGTTAGTACACTAGTGGCTGCCTCTAGCTTTGAACAGTCTGCTCTGCTTTTCAGAAAGTACTGTCACTTTGCAATAAACTTCTTTTCCTACATTTACTTTTGGATTGCTTTCAAACTCTTTTGTGCAGCAAAATTAAGAACCTGAACCAGCCCACTGATAATACCTCAACATTTGTTTAACTTTTATTCAATTTAGCTAACATTTTATTGAAGTATATTTCAAACTTAAGGTGCTAAGAAAAAAAAGTTAAATTAACAAGAATCTTTTCAGTAACCCAAGGATTCCACAAGTAACTGTTTGAGAAATATTTTTTAAAGAAACTGGAGAAGTCCTTAGTTTCACCTGCTATCCCAGGTCTTCACACAGGCAGGATTTGTAGCTAATAGTTTTTTTGGGCTTTTGGTGCTGATTGGCTGCATATTGGAGAAGCTACATATGTGTTCCATTAAAAGAAAGTTCACTGGGTAAGAAAAACAAAGATCACAGTTCAGGACTGATGAGACA
This sequence comes from Saguinus oedipus, assembly GCA_031835075.1. Lineage (NCBI taxonomy): Eukaryota > Metazoa > Chordata > Mammalia > Primates > Cebidae > Saguinus > Saguinus oedipus. The sequence goes on from CM063170.1 coordinate 148,330,848, forward strand.
GTTGAAATTTGAGGATTAGAATACCAGAGAGGAGATCACTATGTACAGAAGACTCTAAAAAATTTGTATGTACTTTTTACGTAGTTTTGCTTTGGCTATGAAGGCTCTTTTATGATTTCATGTGAATTTTACAGGGTTTTTTTTTTTTTTTTTTTTTTTTTTTTTTTTGTGTGTGTGTGTGTGTGTGTGCCTAATTCTGTGAAGAATGATGGTAGTATTTTGATGGAGATTGCATTGAGTTTGTAGATTGCTTTTGGCAGAATGGTCATTTTCACAATATTGAGTCTACCCATTCATGAGCATGGGATGTGTTGCCATTGGTCTGTGTTGTCTGTGATTTATTTCAGCAGTGTTTTGTAGTTTTCTTTGTAGAGCTCTTTCAACTCCTTGGTTAGGTATATTCCTAAGTATTTTATTTTTTGAAGCAGTTGTAAAAGGGGTTGGTTCCTGATGTGATTCTCCACTTGGTTGCTGTTGGTGTATAGAAGAGCTACCTATTTGTGTACATTAATCTTGCATTCAGAAATTTATTGAATTATTGTATCAGTTCTAGGACCTTTCGGGAGAACTCCTTAGGATTTTCAAGGAAAATATTGTATCATCAGCAAACAGTGACCGTTTGACTTCCTCTTTACTGATCGGATGCCCTTTGTTTTTTTTCTCTTGTCTGATTGCTCTGGCTGAGAATTCCAGAGCTATGCTGTTGCATGGCAAAAGCAACAGTCAGCAGAATGAACAGACAGCCCACAAACTGGGAGAAAATCTTTACAATCTATACATCTGATGAAAGACTAATATCCAGAATCTATAACAAACTCAAACAAATCAGTAAGAAAAAAAAAAAATCCATTAAAAAAAAATGGGCTAAGGACATGAATAGACAATTCTCAAAAGAAGATACAGAAATGGCCAACAAACATGAAAAAATGCTCAACATCACTAATAATCAGGAAAATGCAAATCAAAGCCACAATGCAATACTACCTTACTCCTGGAAGAATGACCATAATCAAAAAATGAAAAGACTGTAGATACTGGTGTGGTTGGGGTGAACAGGAAACACTTCTACAAGCTAATAGGAATGTAAACTATTACTTCTGGAAAACAGTTTGGAAATACCTTTTTTTTTTGAAACGGAGTTTCGCCTTTGCTACCCAGGCTGGAATGCAATGGTGCGACCCCAGCTCACAGAACCTCCACCTCCTGGGTTCAGGCAATTCTCCTGTCTCAGCCTCCCTAGCAGCTGGGACTACAGGCACGCACCACCATGCCCAGCTAATTTTCTGCATTTTTAGTAGAGACGGGTTTTCACCATGCTGACCAGGATGGTCTCGATCTCTTGACCTTGTGATCCACCCGCCTCAGTCTCCCAAAGTGCTGGGATTACAGGCGTGAGCCACCGCGCCCAGCCAGAAATACCTTAAAGAACTAAAAGTAGAACTACCATTTGATCCAGCAATCCCACTACCAGATATCTGCCCAGATGGAAAGAAGTCATTATTCAAAAAAAAAAGATACTTGCATACATATTTATAGCAGCACAATTCACAACTGCAAAATTGTGGAACCAATCCAAATTGCCCATCAATCAAAAAATGGATAAAGGAACAGCATCATATATATATATATATGATGGACTACTACACAGCCATAAAAGAAATGAATTAACAGCATTTGCAGTGACCTGGATGAGATTGGAGACCATTATTCTAAGTGAAATGACTCAGGAACAGAAAGCCAGCATAGTATAGTCTTACTGAAATATGGGAGCTAAGCTATGAGGACACAAAGGCATAAGAATGATATGGTGGACTTTAAGGACTTGAGGGAAAGATTAAGATAGGGAATAAAAGACTACAAATATGGTTCAGTGTATAGTGCTCCGGTAATAGGTGTACCAAAATCTCACAAATCACCACTAAGAAACTTACTCATGCAACCAAATTTCACCTGTACCTCATTAATTTATAGAAGAAAAAATTGAATGCGGTCCCCTTGTGTCTCTAGCCAAATTACAAGCTCTCTATGTGCAGGACGACATTCTGGAAAACCTGAAAGAAAATACTCAAGTCTATCTCTTAAAATGTGAGTACTCTAGCCTGAGGGAAAGGGCTGTACCTTTCCCAACCAGGTCTCAAATAAACTTAGACTGAGCAATCGATTGAACAGTAATTTTATTGCCTGCAATAAGAAAATTCTTAGCATCTTTTAAATTCTACAATCTAGACTCACAAATTAGTATTTGAAATATTGGACATTTCAATTATAAGTCAGTAGACATGTGAAGAATAAGAAAAAATAGACTCACAGTGATTAAAATCTTTTCAATAGGATGAGACATGAATGGGCATTTTCAGGAAAAAAAAAAATGGAAACTTTAAGGAACCAAATAAAAATTCCAGAGCTAAAAAATAAAATATATAAAATTTCACTAGATGAGATTAACAGCAAGTTTGACACTATAGAATAAAAGGTTAGTGAACTTGAAGATAGAACAATGAAAAATTTGCACTGTGAAGAAGAGTAAAAGAAAAAAAAAATAGTTCCTCGGTGACCAGTGGGACAATATTAAGTAGTCTAATATTTGTATTTCAAACCTGCAATTACAGGAGAAAAAAATGTATTAAAAAATGTCTGAAGAAATATATATAAAATTTTGCAAAAATCAAATGTATGCAATTTATAGTGTAAGCTGCAAATATTCATTTCATATTTTAAATATACACACTGTTAAAAACATAAATATAGGTTAAAGTACATATGAAGATTTGACTATATTAAAATCAGACAGGATAGAGATGTAGAAAATAAAAATACATAATATGTAATTGGTAAAATTAAAAAAATGAGTAAGTGATAAAACCTATAAACAATAAATATAAAGAAAAAGCTTATTTGCCCATCCTAATATTAGACAATATACTTTAAGAAAAGTATTATCTGAGATAAAAACATAAATTCCATAATGATAAAATTGCTTTTTATCAGAAAGATATAATAATCATAAATGTATATGAAAGTAATGACAGGTATTCAAAATACAGAAATAAGCAGACAGAAGTTAAATTGAAGATTTTCATTAGACTCTTCCAGATGAAAAATCACTGGAGTTTTAAAATATTGAACAAAATAAACCAACTTAACCTTATTGACATATGTTAATACATCACAAAACAACAGAACAGTTATTCTTTACAAGTACATATACAAAATTCTCTGGTAGATCATTTGTTGAGCCATCTAAGAATAATTAATTATATTAATATATTACAATATATTCTAATTTTTAAACATATGCACTTTAATCCTGATACTGTTTGATGTTGATAGCAAAAAATTCATCTTTAAATTCCTCAAATATTTGAAATTTAAGTAACATGCCACTAAATAACTCATGTGTTAAGAAACTAAAAAGGAAAATACAAAATTTTGAATAGAAAGAAGTGTAAATATAACATGTGAAACTTTGTAAATTACACATGAAGTAGAGGCTGGAGAAAATTTTTATATTAGATAATATGAATAGTTTAGAAACAATCATGGGTGTTCTAAGTTAGAAAGTTAATAAAAAGAGCACACAGCTAAAACAAAGTAATTAGAGAACATAAATAATAAAATAATAAGTGTAGACATCAAGAAAAGAGCAAATGAACAAATTATAGAAATAAAAAACTTTATTTAAAAAGATGTAAGCAATTTTATAAGCCATTAATATGAATTAGACAAAAAGGAAAAAATTACCAATACAGGGAATGAAAGAGTGAAGGATGTCACTTCAAATTGTTACAAGCTTAATAAAGGGTTATATCAGAGATTTATGTCAAAGATTTGACATCTTGGATAAAATGGAAAGTGGCCTTGAAAGACATTATTACCAGATTGGCACAAGAAATAGATTAGGCAAAGTCTTTACCCTGAAAAACGATCTTGAGAAAGAATTATATTGGGATAATTACACTATCTGATTTCAGGACTTATTCTAAAGCTGTGGGAATCAAGAAAGTCTTGTAATAGCATAAGCACAGATAAATGATTCCATGAAAGATATGAGAAATAGATTCACATGGTTATTCAATTTTTAACAGGGACATTGAAGAAATTTAATAATCAAGAACATTTTGTCAATATACACTGGTAGAACAACTTTCTATCTATATGGAAAAAATTAATTTGTTTTTAGATGTATTGTAAAAATTAATTTGAGATGAATAATATACCTGAACATAAAACTAAAATTAAAAATTTATAGAATAAAACATTATGAATGTATCTTTATAACATTGTTGTGAACATTCTCAAAAAGCCCACTGAAGGCAAACTTAAAAAAAATTCCAAATTTTATTTCAACAAAAACAGTAAAACTTTATCTCATCAAAAGTACAGTGAATAGGTGTTATATAAATAATGTACTCATAATACATGTGACGAAAAACATATCTATGCAATACATATAGAACTCCTACAACTAACTAAGACATAAACAATAAAAATAGTCAAGAGTTTAAGAAGTACTTTACAAAATATGACATAGATATTAACAAACATTAAATAAGTGTCTTAAAATGATCAATATCAATAGTCATTAGGGATATGTCAATTAAAAGTTGCAATGAAATATTATTACACATTATATGTTATAAGCAATGGGAGGGTAATTTAGTATAAAATCTTTGATAACTGGCCTAGAATTTTCTAATAAAGTTATACATAAATATATGTTATAATCAATGGGAGGGTAATTTAGTATAAAATCTTTGATAACTGGCCTAGAATTTTCTAATAAAGTTATACATAAACCTATCATATGACCCAGGAATTCCATTTGAATTAATTAACTCAGGATAATACAATATACATCAACAAATAGATTATATGAATGTTCATATAAAGCTTTGTATTTATAATAGCCAAAGCTTGAATCATATCAAATTTATCTTGAAAGAGAGAAATTAATAAAAATAAGTATTATGCAATGTCAGTAAAAAAGAATAAACAACAAATGTACCTAACAACATGTTTAAACTTCAAAAAATATTTCAGGAGAAGCCAGACTCAAGTGTATATATTTTTGTCGATGAATACATTTAAATGAATGAATTTCTAGAATAACATGAAAACTAGTCACTTGTGTTAGTGGTTTCTACTTGAGAATGGTCAGGTTTGACTGGGAAGGAGCAGGAAGAACTTTCTGGTAAGAGAAAAATTTTCTATCTCTTTATAAGGTTGTAGAGTACATCTGTGTACACATGTATTATTTGCCAAAACCTTTCAAACTGTATACGTCTGTGCATTTTTAGTCTTTGTAAATTATATAAAATTCTTATGGGAAGATTTATCTACTCTCCTAGTATATTTTGAGAGTAAATGTTTTCTTTCTTTCTTTCCCAAAGGAAAGAAAAATCTAATTTGTATTTCTTTTTTTTTTTTTTTTTAAATTTTATTGCATTTTAGATTTTGGGGTACATGTGCAGAACATGAAAGATAGTTGCATAGGTACACACATGGCAGTGTGTTTTGCTGCCTTCCTCCCCTTAACCCACATTTGGCATTTCTCCCCAGGCTACCCCTCCCCAACTCCCCGCCACTGTCCCTCCCCTATTCCCCCCAATAGACCCCAGTTTGTAGTACCCCCTTCCCTGTGTCCATGTGTTCTCATTTTTTCTCACCCGCCTATGAGTGAGAATATGTGGTATTTCATTTTCTGTTCTTGTGTCAGTTTGCTGAGAATGATGTTCTCCACATTCATCCATGTCCTTACAAAGGACATAAACTCATCATTTTTGATTGCTGCATAATATTCCATGGTATCTATGTGCCACATTTTCCCAGTCCAGTCTATCATCAATGGGCATTTGGGTTGGTTCCAGGTCTTTGCTATTGTAAACAGTGCTGCAATGAACATTCGTGTGCATGTGTCCTTATAGTAGAACGATTTATATTCCTTTGGATGTATACCCAGTAATGGGATTGCTGCGTCAAATGGAATTTCTATTTCTAGGTCCTTGGGGAATCACCACACTGTCTTTCACAATGGTTGAACTAATTTACACTCCCACCAACAGTGTAAGAGTGTTCCTCTTTCTCCACATCCTCTCCAGCATCTGTTGTCTCCAGATTTTTTAATGATCGCCATTCTAACTGGCGTGAGATGGTATCTCAATGTGGTTTTGATTTGCATCTCTCTAATGACCAGTGATGATGAGCATTTTTTCATGTGTTTGTTGGCCTCATGTATGTCTTCTTTTGTAAAGTGTCTGTTCATATCCTTTGCCCATTTTTGAATGGGCTTGTTTTTTTCCTGTAAATCTATTTGAGTTCTTTGTAAATTCTGGATATCAGCCCTTTGTCAGTTGGGTAAACTGCAAAGGATTTTTCCCAATCTGTTGGTTGCTGATTCACTCTAGTGACTGTTTCTTTTGCTGTGCAAAAGCTGTGGAGTTTGATTAGGTCCCATTTGTCTATTTTGGCTTTTGTTGCAAATGCTTTTGGTGTTTTGGTCATGAAGTCCTTGCCTACTCCTATGTCTTGAATGGTTTTGCCTAGATTTTCTTCTAGGGTTTTTATAGTGCCAGGTCTTTAATCCATCTGGAGTTAATTTTAGTGTAAGGTGTCAGGAAGGGGTCCAGTTTCTGCTTTCTGCACATGGCTAACCAGTTTTCCCAACACCATTTGTTAAACAGGGAATCCTTTCCCCATGGCTTGTTTTTGTCTGGTTTATCAAAGATTATACTGTTGTAGATATGTTGATTTGCCTCTGATGCCTCTGTTCTGTTCCATTGGTCTATATCTCTGTATTTCTTAAGGACAGAGGCCATTAGGGACAACAATATTGTGTTAACAGCTAACATACTAGATAGCTAATGCATCTTTATTAAAATAACAATTTGATTTATTTAGAAAATTCAGAAAGCATTGCTTTATAACAAAAATTCAAACATTACTTTTTATTGTTAATTCCAACAATGGAAATCTGAGGCAGCATGCAAAGGGTAGAAAGTAGATGGGAAGAAAATAGTGGTTTGCTGAAGTCAGCTGGTACTGGCTACAGAGAAGCTGTAATCCACATTCTGTCTCACCTACTCTTTTTGTGAGTTCACTTTGAAAGCTTTAAATTGCCAGGGTGGGAGTATTCACTTCATGGAAGATGGAAAACATTACTAATCAGAGCTGCTACTAACACATCCAATGACACTCTTTGGAGAGTCTGCTTAACAGAACACTACTGAAAGTGAAATTGTCTTGCTCTATCTTATATGAAAACAGTTATATAGTCATTTGTCAGATTCCACACATTTAGGAGAATAACTAGAGTAGTTAATATCTTTGGAAAATACAAATATCATGTAGATAATGTCTAAGGACATAGCATCATATAAATTTTCACAGGATAATAAGAATACCAAAATTTCCAAAAAAAAAAAAAAAAAAAATTGCCCAAAGATGAACTATAAAGCCAAAATAGAAAAGAATCTTTAAACCAATGTAGTGGTCAAATAACAAAGAGCAGTATTATCACAGCAATAACATCATCAACAACAAAACAGTGAAACAGTTTGAGGAGTAGGCAGAACACTTGTATGAGCAATCATGACACAGAGCTTGAATCTTAGTGAAAAACTTTAATAAAACTTCAAATTTAAACTAATCAGGTTTGTGCTCTCCTAGAGCAGAACCCACTGGAAAGAATTATTGTTCAGTACATAGAAAATGGCATAGAAAGAATTATATATATCTTAATAAGCTTTCAGAGAATCAAACTAGGCCCTCAAAACACATCTAAGTATCAAATTTGCTTTAAATTTTGATGGACTTACCTCTCTGTGGCCTAAAGCAACTCAATAATAAAAAAAAAAAGATAATGTAATGTTACTGAACAATATAAAAACGCAATGTTAGTAGATCAATCACATTTGAAGTCACTCAATACTTGAGGTGGAATTTTATGGCATCATCAGATAGCATGATTTATGTTCACCAATAGGATAGAAGAGTCTCAAATTTATCAGTTTTTGTTCTTACAAATTGTTAAGATTCTCAAATTTAATAGTTTTGTTTTTAAGAAAAACATCACCTTGGAAAATTCCAACTCATTATACATATTGTTTATTTTTTTAAATCATGTAAATAATATACTAGAAATATAATTTCAATTTTTAAATTGTTTTATTTTTTGTAGAATAATCCTAAGCCTATTCTGATACATTCATATACTTTCTAAATTATCCATTCTTGCTCCTAAACAATATGATTTACAAATCATCAATAGTCTCATAAATAGCAAATAAAGATACACCTTACATTATGTGATAACATCTTAGTGTTAGCCACTCTTTCAGCATAAATGTTTGAGAAAATTTTAATTTTGTCTTGAGTGGTTTTTTTAAAACAATGCATTCTGGTTATCATGGAAAAATTACTTTTGATGTCATATTACATTGCTTTTCCACTGGAAATTACCTCCTCTATAAAAATAAGATAACATGTTTATAAAGTAAAATTTTTTCCTTAACTGAAACATTCATTTAGAAGTTAAAGAGATCTGGTCTGCCTTATTTATGCCAGGAACTTCTTACAGATATTTTTATGTGGAGAAAAGGAAATAACAGTGTTCTACAATCCTGCATGTTTATGTTTGACTGTCTATTATTTCTTAGACTAAAGGATGATAGAGATTACTGAAATTCATCTGAGAGTTGTGAAAAATGAAGGAGGAAAGCCCTAGAATATTTAGGAATATCGTATTTTACTATAAGACTAATTTCGGGATTATTGTAAGATATTCATCTGTTTTTACACCAATTTAATTACATAAAGAGGAGACACCAAGTGAAAATCATGCAATTTACTATCCAAATATAACATGAGGCTAAGAAGAAGGCAACAGGTTCCCAAGAGTCAGTTTTCCTGTCCCCAAATGCATGGTTAATCATGCCACCTAAAATATCTCACATGGGGTTAAAGTATCATCTCCAGGATATTAAATATAAGTTATTTCATTTACTGACTTATTTAAGTAATCAACAAGTATTTATTGAAAACAATCAACAAGTTTGTATTATGTACTCATCAAGAGTGTATAAAATCAAGGGAAATTTAAATAACAGAATCTTCCTACAAGAATTATAAGCTTAAAACTTAATAAAAACTCCAATATTAAACAAACTGTCTTTTCAAATAATTATCTAAGAAAACATGGACAGTTTACATGGTCTAATGAAAAATCATAAAGGTATAATATTTAAAATTACTGTAGCACTCTGATTATATGAATATATACATAAGCATACTTTATTCCTATCTTCAAGGAACTTGTTTCTAGATTTTATTTTATTATTATTATTTTTTCTATACAGAGACTGGCTCTGTTGCCCAGGCTGGAGTGCAGTGGTGAGATCTTGGCTCAGTGCAACCTCTGCCTCCTGGGTTCAAAAAATTCTCCTGCCTCAGCCTCCCAAGTATCTGGGATTACAGGCACCCACCACCACACCCAGCTAATTTTTGTGTTTTTTAGTAGAGACAGGGTTTTGTCGTGTTTTCCAGGCTGGTCTTGAACTCCTAACCTCAGATGATCCACTTTGCCTCAGCCTCCAAAAGTGCTGGGACTACAGGAGTAAGCCACCACGCCCTGAGGAATTTGAGATTTTGTATGAAAGAGATAATAAATATAATTTCTACCTTCAAAAATCTTACATTGTAGAATTTGATTTTTTTGTAGAAAGGAGAGGATAAATGGTAAAGTTTCATTTTTTTGACATTCAGATAAAATTAGCTTGAGTCCTTATTGTAAATCTCTGAAAATTATTTGGGTGTAGAATGGAGGAGCTGTCATGTTTCTTAGTCATCTCTAATTCCAGTTTTATCTGTACTTCTTAGTTATTATGTCATATTGCTTCTCGTTTTCATTTTTTTTTCCTTTCAAAATTGATCACATCTGGACCACAACCCATTTTCATTTTATGTCCCCAAACTCCATTAACATACTGAAACTATTTCGGGTAAAGCAAAGGAAAGAAGGGATCACATAGAGACCAATATTACCTTGCAATTCCCATCTGAACCAAGTTACTGAAAGAAGAAAAGAGGCCATGAGAACAGATAAACTGACTGATTTATGCTAAGAGTGCATAGAGTTCAAAATGTTTATGAAGACCTACTTGACATTTTTCTCTTTTTATTTATTCTTTTCCTTTTATTTTATTTCTTCTTCATATTATTTTTTAATTACACAGAAAGTCTCACTATGCTGCCTAGGCTGGAGTGCAGTGGCTATTCACAGTCACATCCCACTACTCATCAGCACGAGTTTTTTTTCAGCTGTTTTATAGACAAATAATATTGGTTTAGCAGTTAGGTAGTAAACAGGATTAACAAAACTACTATTGGAAGCTAGAAATATGGTGATTCATAATATATATTGTCAATCCATTGCAATTTTTTTTTTTTTTTTAACTTTTTGAGACAGAGTTTCACTCTTCTTGCCCAGCTGGAATGCAATATCTCAAACTAGGCTCACTGCAACCTCCTCTCCTGAGTTCAAGTGATTGTCGTGCCTCAGCCTCTGGAGTAGCTGGGATTAAAGGCATGTGCCATTAAGTCCACCTAATTTTGTATTTTTAATAGAGGCAGGGTTTCACCATGTTGGTCAGGCTGATCTCAAAGCCCTGACCTCAAGTGATCCACCCACCTTGGTCTCTCAAAGTGCTGGGATTATAAGCATGAGCCACCATGCCCAGCCCATTACAAAATATTTAATAAAATATTTTAACTGTGATATTTTGGAAGGCAGATAATTAGGATGATCATATTTCAGCTTGCTTAAATAAATCATAATGACTGAAAAAATGTATATCTATCAGAATGTAATTTAAGCACTGTTTATTAAGTACATATTTGGAACAATGACCTTTCATTCTTCTAGATATTAAAGGCCAAAAAATTTTAAATTCTGTGTTCTAATGAGTTTACAATCCAGTTTGTGTTACTATTAACGATCAAAATAGTAAGAAAGAGTTACATAGTGGCCTACACAAAGCATAATGGATGCATATATTTAGGTTTATCGGTTCCAGGAACAAGGTGCAGTAGATTTTGTCTCATTAGAAGTATTCATTGGAATTTACAGTTCTTTTCCTGTGGTAGGAGCACATGGCAGGATTTCTTTTGTCTAATCTCATCTTTCGAAGTTATGTGTGGTCACGTGACCGACTTTGCAAATGAAATGTGAACACAATGATATATGTAATTTCTGATAGGGACTTTTTTTCCATCTAGCATGTGACTCATCATGCTTCACTCCCCTTGTCTGAATAAACATGAAAACTAATTTTCTTAGTCTGGTTTTGCTACTATAAAAAATCACATAAGAATAGATGATTTATAAAGAACAGAAATTAAGTTCACTATCTGGAGATGATGTGTTTTCTGCTTTCATCATAATGCCTTTCTGCTGCACCCCCCAGAGGGCAAACACACTGCACACTTAAACAGCGAAAGAGATGGATGGGGCAAATTCACACTCGCAAACTGTTTTATAAGGGTTTATATCAAGCCCTATTATAAGGTACTAATTTCATCAATGCATATGGCTGAATCAACTCCTAAACACCCCATGTCATAATATTGTTGTATTTGGGATTAAGTTTTTAACATTAATTTTGAAGGGGACACAAACGTTCAGACCATGCATAACACCGGTGCTCAGGTAGGGCTTCCAGCAGCTGGGTCCTCAAGTATCGGTATTAGTTTGCTGGGACTTACATAACAAAATGCCACAACAGAAATTTATTTTCTGACAGTTATGAAGACTAGAAGGCCAAGATAAGGTGTTGGCAAGTTTCATTTCTCCATTGGTTCCTCTTTTTGCCTTTTCACTGCCTGTCAACATGATACATCCTCTGTGCAGGTATAGCCCTGGAATCTCTTCCTGTTCTTATTAGGGCATCAGTTACCTTGCATTAGGACCCACCCATATAAGTTCTTTTAAACATATTTGCCTCTCTAAACTTCCTGTATCCAAATTCAGTCACATTCTGAGGTATACTGGGGGTTAATATTTCAGCATATGAATTTAGGGGCATTCAGTTTAGTCCATAACAGTCTCAAAGAGGGAGAGGGTTTTGCTGCCAACAAATAATGTATATGAAACATATTAGAGAAACAAACTTATATTGCATTAAATCACAAAAATTTTAAAGTCACTTTTTAAAAAATTTTTAAAATTTTTATTGCATTATAGGTTTTGGGGTACATGTGCAGAACATGCAAGATAGTTGCATAGGTACACAAATGGCAGTGTGTTTTGTTGCCTTTCTCCCCTTCACCCACACTTGGCATTTATTCCCAGGCTATCCCTCCCCAGCCCGCCCCACTGTCCCTCCCTCATTCCCCCCAATAGAACTCAGTGTGTAGTAGACGCCCTCCCTATGTCCATGTGTTCTCATTTTTCTCAACCGCCTATGAGTGAGAATATGCGGTATTTCTTTTTCTGTTCTTGTGTCAGTTTGCTGAGAATGATGTTCTCCAGATTCATCCATGTCCTTACAAAGGACACAAACTCATCATTTTTGATTGCTGCATAATATTCTATGGTGTATATGTGCCACATTTTCCCAGTCCAGTCTATCATCGATGGGCATTTGGGTTGGTTCCAGTTCTTTGCTATTGTAAACAGTGCTGCAATGAACATTCGTGTGCATGTGTCCTTATAGTAGAACGATTTATAGTCCTTTGGATATATACCCAGTAATGGGATTGCTGGGTCAAATGGAATTTCTATTTCTAGGTCCTGGAGGAATCGCCACACTGTCTTCCACAATGGTTGAACTAATTTACACTCCCACTAACAGTGTAAGAGTATTCTTCTTTCTCCACATCCTCTCCAGCATCTGCTGTTTCCAGATTTTTTAATGATCGCCATTCTAACTGGTGTAAGATGTTATCTCAATGTGGTTTTGATTTGCATCTCTCTAATGACCAGTGATGATGAGCATTTTTTCATGTGTTTGTTGGCCTCATGTATGTCTTCTTTTGTAAAGTGTCTGTTCATATCCTTTGCCCATTTTTGAATGGGCTTGTTTGATTTTTTCCTGTAAATCTGTTTGAGTTCTTTGTAAATTCTGGATATCAGCCCATTGTTAGATGCGTAAACTGCAAAGATTTTTTTCCCATTCTGATGGATGCGGATTAACTCTAGTGACTGTTTCTTTTGCCGTGCAGAAGCTGTGGAGTTTGATTAGGTCCCATTTGTCTATTTTGGCTTTTGTTGCCAATGCTTTTGATGTTTTGGTCATGAAGTCCTTGCCTACTCCTATGTCCTGAATGGTTTTGCCTAGATTTTCTTCTAGGGTTTTTATGGTGTCAGGTCTTAGGTTTAAGTCTTTAATCCATCTGGAGTTAATTTTAGTGTAAGGTGTCAGGAAGTGGTCCAGTTTCTGCTTTCTGCACATGGCTAGCCAGTTTTCCCAACACCATTTATTAAACAGGGAATCCTTTTCCCATTGCTTGTTTTTGTCTGGTTTATCAAAGATTATATTGTTGTAGATATCTTGTGTTGCCTCCGATGCCTCTGTTCTGTTCCATTGGTCTATATCTCTGTTTTGGTACCAGTACCATGCTGTTTGGATTAATGTAGCCTTGTAGTATAGTTTGAAATCTGGTAGTGTGATGCCTCCTGCTATGTTCTTTTTGCTTACAATTGACTTGGCTATGCAGGCTCTCTTTTGGTTCCATATGAAGTTCATGGTGGTTTTTTCCAGTTCTGTGAAGAAATTCAATGGTAGTTTGATGGGGATAGTGTTGATTGTGTAAATTACTTTGGGCAGTATAGCCATTTTCACGATATTGATTCTTCCTAACCACGAACATGGAATGTTTCTCCATCTGTAGAGTCCTCTTATTTTGTTGAGCAGTGGTTTGTAGTTTCCCTTGAAGAGGTTCCTTATGTTCCTTGTGAGTTGTATTCCTAGGTATTTTATTTTCTTTGTAGCAATTGTGAATGGCAGTTCGTTCTTGATTTGGTTCTGTTTAAGTCTGTTATTGGTGTATAGGAATGCTTGTGATTTTTGCACATTGATTTTATATCCTGAGACTTTGCTGAAGTTGCTTATGAGTTTCAGGAGCTTTTGGGCTGAGGTGATGGGGTCTTCTAAGTATACTATCATGTCATCTGCAAATAGAGACAATTTGCCTTCCACCTTTCCTATTTGCATACCCTTTATTTCTTTTTCTTGCCTGATTGCTCTGGCTAGAACTTCCAATACTATGTTGAATAGAAGTGGTGAGAGAGGGCATCCTTGTCTAGTGCCGGATTTCAAAGGGAATGCTTCCAGTTTTTGCCCATTCAGTATGATATTGGCTGTTGGTTTGTCATAAATAGCTTTTATTACTTTGAGATATGGTCCATCAATACCAAGTTTATTGAGAGCTTTTAGCATAAAGGGCTGTTGAATTTTGTTAAATGCCTTCTCTGCATCAATTGAGATAATCATGTGGTTTTTGTTTTTGCTTCTGTTTATGTGGTGAATTACATTTATAGACTTGCATATATTGAACCAGCCTTGCATCCCCGGGATGAATCCTACTTGATCATGATGGATAAGTATTTAGTGTGCTGTTGCAATCGGTTTGCCAGTATTTTATTGAAGATTTTTGCGTCTATGTTCATCATGAATATTGGCCTGAAGTTTTCTTTTCTTGTTGAGTCTCTGCCAGGTTTTGGTATCAGGATGATGTTGGTCACATATAATGATTTGGGAAGGGTTTCCTCTTTTTGAATTATTTGGAATAGTTTCAGAAGGAATGGTACCAGCTCCTCTTTGTGTGTCTGGTAGAATTCGGCTGTGAACCCATCTGGACCTGGGCTTTTTTTGTGCGGTAGGCTCTTAATTGCTGCCTCAACTTCAGACCTTGTTATTGGTCTATTCATAGTTTCGGCTTCCTCCTGGTTTAGGCTTGGGAGGACACAGGCATCCAGGAATTTATCCATTTCTTCCTGGTTTACTAGTTTATGTGCATAGAGATGTTTGTAGTATTCTCTGATGATGGTTTGAATTTCTGTGGGATCTGTGGTGATTTCCCCATTATCGTTTTTTATTGCATCTATTTGGTTGTTCTCTCTTTTCTTTTTTATCAGTCTGGCTAGTGGTCTGTCTGTTTTGTTGATCTTTTCAAAAAACCAGCTCTTGGATTTATTGATTTTTTGAAGGGATTTTCGTGTCTCTATCTCCTTCAGTTCTGCTCTGATCTTAGTTATTTCTTGTCTTCTGCTAGGTTTTGAGCTGTTTTGATCTTGCTCCTCTAGCTCTTTCCATTTTGACAATAGGGTGTCAATTTTGGATCTCTCCACTCTTCTCATGTGGGCACTTATTGCTATATATTTCCCTCTACAGACTGCTTTAAATGTGTCCCAGAGATTCTGGTACGTTGTGTCTTCGTTCTCGTTGGTTTCAAAGAACTTCTTTATTTCTGCCTTCATGTCATTGTTTATCCAATCAACATTTAAGAGCCAGTTGTTCAGTTTCCATGAAGCTGTGTGGTTCTGAGTTATTTTCTGAACTCTGAGTTCCAACTTGATTGCACTGTGGTCTGAGAGACTGTTTGTTATGATTTCAGTTGTTTTGCATTTGCTGAGGAGTGCTTTACTTCCAATTATGTGGTCAGTTTTGGAGTAGGTGTGATGTGGTGCTGAGAAGAATGTATATTCTGTGAATTTGGGGTGGAGAGTTCTGTAAATATCTATCAGGTTTGCTTGTTCCAGGTCTGAGTTCAAGGCCTGGATATCCTTGTTAATTTTCTGTCTGGTTGATCTGTCCGATATTGACAGTGGAGTGTAAAAGTCTCCCACTATTATTGTGTGGGAGTCTAAGTCTCTTTGTAAGTCATTAAGAACTTGCCTTATATATCTGGGTGCTCCTGCATTGGGTCCATATATATTTAGGATTGTTAGCTCTTCTTGTTGTATCGATCCTTTTACCATTATGTAATGACCTTCTTTGTCTCTTTTGATCTTTGTTGCTTTAAAGTCTATTTTATCAGAGATGAGAATTGCAACTCCTGCTTTTCTTTGCTCTCCATTTGCTTGGTAAATCTTCCTCCATCCCTTTATTTTGAGCCTTTGTGTATCCTTGCGTGTGAGGTGGGTTTCCTGGATACAGCACACCGATGGGTTTTGGTTTTTTATCCAATTTGCCAGTCTGTGTCTTTTGATTGGTGCATGTAGCCCATTTACATTTAGGGTTAATATTGTTATGTGTGAATTTGATACTGCCATTTTGATGCTAGCTGGCTGTTTTGCCCATTGGTTCGTGTAGATTCTTCATTTTGTTGATGCTCTTTAGCATTTGGTATGCTTTTAGGATGGCTGGTACTGGTTGTTCCTTTCTATGTGTAGTGCCTCTTTCAGGAGCTCTTGTAAAGCAGGCCTAGTGGTGACAGAATCTCTGAGTACTTGCTTGTTCATGAAGGATTTTATTTTTCCTTCACTTATGAAGCTCAGTTTGGCTGGATATGAAATTCTGGGTTGAAAGTTCTTTTCTTTAAGGATGTTGAATATTGGCCCCCACTCTCTTCTGGCTTGTAGAATCTCTGCTGAGAGATCTGCTGTGAGTCTGATGGGCTTCCCTTTGTGGGTGACCCGACTTTCTCTCTGGCTGCCCTTAGTATTTTCTCCTTCATTTCAACCCTGGTTGACGAAATGACAAAATGACGTCATTTTATTTCATTGAGTAGATCTTTGACTTCTGATATTCTTTCTTCTGCTTGGTCAATTCGGCTGTTGAAACTTGTGCATGCTTCTCAAAGTTCTCGTGTTGTGTTTTTCAGCTCCTTCAATTCATTCATATTCCTCCCTGTCAATTCTTGTTATCATTTCCTCAAATCTTTTTTCAAATCTTTTTTCAAGGTTCTTAGTTTCTTTGCACTGATTTAGAACATGTTCTTTTAGCTCACTGAAGTTTCTCATTATCCACTTTCTGAAGTCTGATTCCGTCATTTTGTCACTTCGTATCTTTGTGGTGTTCTCTGTATTTCCTGGAGTTGAGTATTGACCTGTCTTGCTAGGTTGGGAAATTTTCCTGGATAATATCCTGAAGAGTGTTTTCCAGCTTGGATTCATTCTCTTCATCACATTCTGGTACACCTATCAAACGTAGGTTGGGTCTCTTCACATAGTCCCACATGTCTTGGAGATTTTGTTCATTCCTTTTTGTGCTTTTTTCTTTAATCTTGGTTTCTCGTTTTATTTCATTGAGTTGATCTTTGACTTCTGATATTCTTTCTTCTGCTTGGTCAATTCGGCTGTTGAAACTTGTGCATGCTTCATGAAGTTCTCGTGTTGTGTTTTTCAGCTCCTTCAATTCATTCATTTCCTCTCTAAGTTGTCCGTTCTTGTTATCATTTCCTCGAATCTTTTTTCAAATTTTTTTTCAAGGTTCTTAGTTTCTTTGCACTGATTTAGAACATGTTCTTTTAGCTCACTGAAGTTTCTCATTATCCACTTTCTGAAGTCTGATTCCGTCATTTTGTCACACTCATTCTCCGTCCAGCTTTGTTCCCTTGCTGGTGAGGAGTTTTGGTCCTTTGTAGGAGGTGAGGTGTTTTGGTTTCTGGTGTTTTCCTCCTTTTTGCGCTGGTTTCTTCCCATCTTTATGGATTTATCCACCTGTTGTCTTAGTAGTTGCTGATTTTTCAATTGGGTCTCTGAGTGGACACCCAGATTGTTGATGATGAAGTATTTCTGTTACTTAGTTTTCCTTCTAATGGTCTAGCCCCTCTGCTGTACGAGTGCTGAGGTCCACTCCAGGCCCTGCTTGTCTGGGGTACACCTGTAGCAGTTGCAGAACAGTGAGAGATGCTACCAGTTTCTTCTTCTGCTATCTTTGTTCCAGAATGATGCCTGCCAAATGTCAGTCTGATTAGTCCTTTTTTGGGGTGACTCTTTGGATATACAGGGGTCAGGGAGCTGCTTGAGGAGACAGTCTGTGCTTTAAAGGAGCTCCAGTGCTGAGCTGTGAGCTCCGTTGTTCATTCAGGGATGTTGGGAGGATATGTTTATGTCTGCTGCAACAGAACTCATAACCCCCCCCTTTTTTTCCCCCTTAGATGCTCTGTCTCAGGGAGTTGGGGCTTTCTTTATGAGTATCTGTTGCACTGTCCTTCCCAGCTAGGAGGCAGTCTATTCACTATTTGCCTGCCGTGGCTCCACCCTGCTAGCATGGGTCTGCCCTGCTGCTGCAGGCTTCATTCTGCTGTGGTGCACTCTGCCCTCTTGGCAGAGTCTCTCTGTTGTGGCAGGTTGCCTCAGCAACGGCAGGCTGCGTCAGCCCTGGGCGGTACTTCAGTAGGGGTGGATTGCATCTGTAGTGGCAGACGCCCCTCCCCCACCAGGCTGCACTGTCCTAGATGCCAGCAGCAAAACTCTGAGCCCCATGCACCTCCAATTGCCCCCCTGCTTGTCCCCGTGAGGGTGGGACCTGCCGAGCCCGATCACCCAGCTTCCTGCCTCAGAGTCCATTCTCTCTCTCTCTCTCTCTTCCTCTCCCAAAGCTGAAAGATTGACTCTCTCACTGGCACCCCAGTAACCTGCTAATAGGGCACTGGGATCCGTGTGATCTCCCGTGCCACTGCCCACTGCACCGGATCATATCATGTTTCCCAGGAATCTCCTGGTCTGGCTCATTGCCCAAGTCCCGTTCAATCAGATGGACATGCCAATCTGCCCTTCCAAATCTCAGATTGCTGGTTTAACAGGGCACCCAGACCAGTGAGTTTTGTGCCATGTGCCACTGTGCTATGGTGTCAGCCCGGCCGAACCGGCCGCATGAGCTGGCTGCACTAGCGTCCCGTGTCTCTCCCACACCTGGGACTTTCAACGTTCTGTGGGCAAAAAAGGTCCATCCGAGAATGCAGCTAAAACCCACCCTCTGCGCCTTCACTGAGAGCTGCAATCCTGAGTCACCTCTACGATGCCATCCTAGGGTCACTTTTTTAAACTAAAGCATAGAAACCCCTTTTTTTCTCACATAGAATGTATTATATAGATGTTGGGTGTTACTGTAACAGTATTAAGATATATGATATGGCATCATTTGTCTTTTTAGACAGTAAAATAATAGCTACATTTGGGATATAGAAATATGGTTATTTGGGCTATATACCAGCAAAATACTTTATAAAACTCTCTTCTATTATGATTTAGACAATAGGTGATTAGGGTAAGTTTCCATCCAAATTTGCTTAGTGCAGTCTTAGTTAATCCAAGTATTGTCATTTACAGAATTTCCTTTTCTCACAAAAGTGTGCTGGTTTGAGCAATATATCATATAATCTGCCTACAGATAATTTAATTCATAGTTATTTCATTTTATTGGAAGAATTTAGAAAATAAAATATTGCTGGTTAAATATGATAGGAATTAAAATGAATATGTGAATTCAGAAATGAATCATCTACTTTGCAAGCAGAAATAAAATGAACTAGACAAATTCTAGAATTCACAACATTGAAGTTTTGAAAAATCCAGTTATTTTAGACATAAAGATAAATTTGAGAAATGCTTTCAGTCATTAAATTTCAATGTAAAAGTCAAATTAAAATAAAATCATTGAATTTATTCTTAAAAAATGAATGAATGAATAATATTCTTGAGAAAAAAGGCCCAAATGTGGGTGTGAAGGTGTGTAAAATGTTTCCATTAGAAATGGTAAATGTTAGAAATGAAACTAAAATTAATGATTAAAAGATTCAAGTTAGTCATTCTAATTGGAGAGGAAGACAAGCCTTGTGCAAGCAAACAAAAAAAATCAATTGACAAGATTAAAATAATATGAAAATATGAATGGTACCTGGAGATTATTGGAATTAAAAAACTAAGAATCCCACCAAGTATCTAAAAGGTGTGCACTGATAATCACATGTAGGCAATAAAAATCCAAGACTGTCCGAGACCTAAAAAAACTGTGGAATCCCCAAATGCCTTCTAGCATAATAAACCAAAGATGACATACACTATATATGTGTCTGAAGATAATAGGAAAGCAATAATTCTATTGGATGTGGCACATAGGTCCATAGTTTAATGTGGAAACTACAGTGCATCATTACTGTATTACTCTATTCTCACATTGCTATAAAGGACTACCTGAGACTGGGTAATTTAGAAAGAAAAAGCGTTAACTCGCTCATGGTTCTGCAGACTGTACAAGAAGTATGGCTGGAAATGGCTCAGGACACTTACAATTATGGCAGAAGGTGAAGAGGAAGGAGTCATGTATTACTTGGCAGAAGCAAGAGGAAAAGAGAGAGAGAGGTGTGCCACACTTTTAAACAACTGGATCTAGTCAGAACTCACTATCATGAGAATAGCAAGGGGACAGGCGGCCCCACATGATCCAATCACCTCCCACCCGGCCCCTCCTCCAACACTAGGGATTACAATTGAACATGAGATGTGAGTGGGCACACAGAGCAAGATCATATCACTTAACATTGCATTTGATATTAACAACTAAAAAAATACATTAGTTTGATATATTTTCAGAAAGAGAGAGTATTTTTTTTTTTTTTTTTTTTTTTTTTTACAGAAGAAAACTGTGTAGTGAATATTTGGTAATAGATGATCAGCCTGTGGTAGACGTTTGGACATATTCTAATTATCTTCCTTCCAAGCATTTGCTATCATTACATTCTGTGTCTACATAAATTTTGGCATGGCCATATAACTTTCATTGGCCTATAAAATATGCTTGGATGTGACAAAGCATTTTGCATATCCATACACATTAAGTTTTGTGTGCTGATGAAATTATTTGTTTATGTTAACTTCCTTGGCCTGTCATTTCTGGACCTGAGGGAATGCACATTATGATGGGATCAAATAAATATGGCCAAATTACTCTCCAGAAATAGTATACTAACATAAAACCATGTAAAGAGTAAGAGAGTACCTACTGCACTGCATTATCTCAAGTATTGCTCATTGTGTATATGTGTGTATACACATATCCTTGTCAATACAGTAGGCAATATAGACATTTTCTTATTTTTCATAAGTATTAATTTTGTTTTTACTGAAGTAAACATTTTAATATATTTTGGATGATTTATATCCATTCTTTTGAGAATTGCTATTCCTTTGTTTTGTCTGTTTTTGTGCTATATTAGCATGCTTAAGAGCATATGCTTTTATTATAACACGAGTCAAGTTTTGAATTTCCATCACTGTATGTAACAGAGTCTGTGGCCGTACGTATTTTGCTTAAAATTTCTAACGTCTCAGATCAGAGTCACTCAGGGACCCAAGATGACAGATGTTCAATCTTAATACATGATTCATAGGCACCAAAGCAGGGAAAGGGAAAATTGTGAATTGTATACTGGCTCTTAAAGATACCACCTGGACATGTTATATATCACTTCTATTCACATTATGCTAATCAAATCGAGTCAGATGGCCGCACTCTCTTTCAAAAGGGGTTAGGGATGTACAATCTTTTCTTGTGTCAATCATTTCTGAATAGCCCCAGCAATTACCACAATCTTCCTTTATATTTAAAACAGCATCAAACTCAATATCCAGCATTTGCGGGTGACAGTCTCTTCACGATGGAGAGACAGGTGTAGTGTCTATACCAGGTCTGGATGTGGACTCCCATGAGTCAAAGACCTATTCATTAACAATATAAGTTAATGATCTCACTCATTCAGTATTAAGTGTAAAACAGGAATAGTATAAGTGCAAAAAAATGGCCTTATTGGGAAAGTAGAAAGATCTAAGACAAACTCTAGGAAGCAGAAAGAAAAAGACAGACTGAAATTCTGAAATCAAATGAGGTTCTTCTGCTCTGAGAGTAGAGAATGTTTCTAGATATCCATTGATCTGCTTCCTGGGATGAGTATCTATTGTTTCCTGTGATTTGAGCTCCTTCCTCTTGAAGATTTTTTCCTTGGCCACATAGAAAACTTGCATTGGAGGATGCACTGTCTTTGGCAGTTGAATAGCGTTATTTAAAACTCATCCTGCCAGTAGATATAGAATACTGCAAATTTCTTTAAATTCTGGCCAATGTTTCTTTTGACACCCTCAGTATATCTTGGTTTCCTTTATATTTGATTCTAGTTAGCTGTATATGCCAATAGACAATTCACAACTACTTCTTAAACAGAACTCTTACATTTGCTTTATTTATTTGCTTCCTCAGCCTATCATTCTATTCTCTTTCTCTCTCTTTCTCAGTGTAATGTTAGTTAAGTATAGCAAGTTTAATGATGCAAACATGCTTTTTTCCTTGGTAATTTAGATCTTTCCTGTGAAATACATTGGTACATTATGAAATTTTAATAATTGATATGAAGACTTTATTCTTGATTTACTCCCTCTGCAATCCTTAGTCTTATTATTTTCCTTTTGAAACTTATTTTTATAACTTTTATTTTAAGTTCAGGGGTACAAGTGCAGGTGTGTTATATAGGTAAACTTGTGTCGTGGGTTTCTTTTTTGTAAAAATTAATGTATCACCCAAGTATTAAGCCTAATACTTATTTTTTTCTGATTCTCTCCTTCTTCCCATCTTCCATCATTCAAAAGGTCCCAGTGTGTTTTGTTTTTCTCTATGTGTTTGTGTGTTCTCATTATTTATCTCCCACTTGTAATTGAGAACATGCAGTATTTGGTTTCCTGTTATTGTGTTAATTTAATAAAGATAATGGACTTCAGCACCATCTATGTCCCTTCAAAAGACATGATCTCATTTTTTTAATAGCTGCATAGTATTCCATGGTACATATGCACCACATTTTCTTTGTACAATCTATCTTTGATGAGCATTTAGATTTTGTATTAGTCTGTTTTCATGCTGCTGATAAAGACATACCTGAGAGTAGGCAATTTACAAAAGAAAGAGGTTTAATGGATTACAGTTCTATGTGGCTGGAAAGGTCTTACAATCATGGCAGAACATTAAAGGCACATCCTTACAATCATGGCAGAACATTAAAGGCACATCCTCAGCATGGATTTAATTGTCCATATTGCTATCAGCATTTGGTCAAAACCTTTTAACAAGTCTCTAGAAAGTTCCAAGTTTCCCACATTTTCCAGTCTTTTTCTGAACCCTCCAGGCAGTTCCAACCCCTGCCTGTTACCCAGTTCCAAAGCTGCTTTCACCTTTTCAAGTATCTACTGTGACACCCCACCCTACTGGTACCAATTTACTGTATTAGTTCATTTTCATACTGCTGATAAAGACATTCCTGAGACTAGGCAATTTAGAAAGGAAAGAGGTTTAATGGACTTAACAGATCCACATGGCTAGGAAGGCCTCACAATCATGGCAGAAGTTGAAAGACACATCTCACATGGTAGCAGATAAGAGAAGAGAGATTATGCAGGGAACCTCCCATTTTTAAAACCATCAGATCTCCTGAGACTTTTTCATTGTGAAGAGAAAAGCACAGGATAGACCTGCTCCCATGATTCAATTACCCCTATTAGGTCCCGCTCACAACATGTGAGAATTGTGGGAGTTATAATAGAAGATGAGATTTGGGTAGAGACACAGACAAACTATATTAGGTTGATTTTCATCTTTGTTATTGTGAATAGTGCTGCAGTGAACATATGCCTGTGTGTGTCTTTATAATAGAAAAATTTATACTCCTTTGGGTATATACACAGTAACGCAATTTCATGGTCAAATGGTATCTCTGTCTTTAGGTGTTTGAGGAATCACCACACTGCCTTCCACAATGTCTGAACTAATTTACACTCTCAACGACAGGATTTACATGTTCCATTTTCTCCACAACCTTGTTAGAATCTGTTGTTATTATTTAACTTTTTAATAATCACCATTCTGATTGGTGTGAGATGATATCTCATTGTGGTTTTGATTTGTATTTCTCTAATGATCAGCGATGTCAAGCTTTTTACCTAGGATTTTTGGTAGCATGTATGTATTTTTTTGAAAAGTGTCTGTTCATGCCCTTTACCCATTTGTTATGGTGGTGTGTGTTTTTCTCTTGTAAATTTGTTTAAGTTCTTTATAGATGCTGTGTATTAAACCTTTGTCTAATTCACAGTTTGTAAAAATTTTCTCTCATTCTGTCGGTTGTCTGTTTACACTGTTGATAGTTTCTTTTGCTTTGTGGAAGCTCTTTAATTTTATTAGATCTCGTGCCAACTTTTGCTTTTGTTGAAATTGCTTTTGTCATCTTTGACATAAAATCTTTGCCCTGTGCTTATGTCCTGAATAGTGTAGCCCAGGTTTTCTTCTAGGGTTTTTATAGTTTGGGGGTTTACATTTAAGACTTTAATGCATCTTGAGTTAGTTTTTGTATATGGTGTAGGGAAGGGGTCCAGTTTCAATCTTTTGCATATGACTAGCCAGTTATCCCAGCACCATTTTGTTTGAATAGGGAATCCTTTCACCATTGCTTATTTTTGTGAGGTTTGTCAAAGATCAGATAGTTGTTGGTGTGTGGTCCTATTTCTGGGTTCTCTAGTCTGTTCCTTTGGTCTATGTGTCTTTTTTTTGTACAATTACTATGTTGTTTTGTTTGCTGTAGCCCTGTAGTATTGTTCGAAGTAGGGTAGCATGATGCCTCCACCTTTGTTCTTTTTGCTTAGAATTGTTTTGGCTAATGAATTTTGAAATAATTTTCTCTAGTTCTGTGAAGAATGTGAATGATAGTTTATTGGAAATAATATTGAATGTCAAATTGCTTTGGGTCCTTTAGCCATTTTAATGATATTTTTTCTTTCTATCCATTAGCATGGGATGATTTTCTATTTGTTTGTGTTACATCTGATTTCACTGAGCACTGGTTTCTAATTCTCTTTGTAGAGATTTTTTACCTCCACAGTTAGCTGTATTCCTAGGTATTTTATTCTTTTTGTGACAATTGTGAATTGGAGTTCTTTCCTGATTTGGCTCTCAGCTTGACTGTTGTTGGTATATAGGAATGCTAGTGACTTTTGCACATTGATTTTGTATCTTGAGACTGCTGAAGTTGTTTATTGGCTTAAGAAGCTTTTGGGCTGATGCTATGTTGTTTTCTAGATATATAATAATGTCATTTGCAAAGAGGGATAGTTTGACTTCTTGTCTTCCTATTTGTAGGGCCCCCCTTTTCTTTATCTTGCTTATTGCCCTGGCCAGAACTTCCAACACTATGTTGAATAATGATGAGAAATGACATCCTTGTCTTTGCCCATTTTCAAAGGAAAGATATTGTAGATGAGGCATGGTGGCTTACACTTGTAATCTCAGCACTTTGCAAGACCAGGAATTGCTTGAGGCTGAAAGTTCCAGATAAGCCTGGGCCACATAAGTGGACTCTGTCTACAAAAAAAGTAAAAATAATTAGCCAGGCACAATAAAATGCACTTGTAGTGATAGCTAGTTGGGAGACTGAGGCAGGAGTAACAGTTGAGCCCATGTGTTTGAGGGTACATTGAACTATGACTGAGCTGATGCACCTCAATCTGGCTGAAGATGGCATCAAAGTATCACAGGACTTCCCTTTCTACGATCAAGCCAAATCAATTTCTATTGTTGGCACCAAGATAAACTGTGGACAAAAATCTGCTACCCCCACCATCCCCCCTTAGCAGTTTGAAAGAAACCAGAGACCTCTGGTTTAGGGCTTTGAAACCAACTATCAGAAATCATTTGTCCTGGCCAATCAGGGTTCAGCTATGTCAACCAATCACAACTCCACTGCACCAAATGATCAGAACCTAGGTAAGCTTAAATTCTGCATTTGCATAAACAGACCCGATTGGGAAACTGGGCAGGGACTTTTGATATAAAATCCAAACCCTCTCTTTTGTTATTTGAAATGTATATTCATTTTACACCCAAGGCTGCATCTCCCCAGTTTACTAACTATTGACTGGAATAAAAATCTCTCTTTCAAATTCCTTTTCAGAGAACATTTGTTCTCAAGTTATAAGATTTCTCCTCTTAATTTTGCTACTCTCTGGCATTCTCCTTTCAGTGATCAACCACATTGGTATGCCTGAATTCTGAGCCTGTAAGATTCCCATTTACTATTTACACCATGGTCCCTATGTGTTTCATTGACTGGGTTGTGCCTTCAATGGAAAAGTCAATTAAAAATAGATTCACATGATATGTTTCTCTTTTAAAATGATTTTATCACCTCCAATTTCTTTATGCTTTTCATCAACTTGCAGTGCCATCAAGCAGTATTTTTAAGGAGAGTACAGAGTTCATTATTACTATCAGAAGAATTTTCGATTTGATAAACTATTATCAGAATTAGAATTTTAAAAGTGTTTAAACATTAATATCAAATTGATAAAATAATGAATTCCTATGTATCTATAATCAAGTTTCAGTAATAATTAATTTCTATCATTGTTTTGTCTGTCTAATATTGTTCCATCTGTCTCTCTATTTGTAAGGTTTTATATGTCTCTCCATTCACTATATTAATCTGTCTCTGCATCCATTATACATATTTATATTTTTTGAGATTTTCCCAAATAAAATATCAGAAGTTTTATCTCTTAACATGAAAATATTATTATGTATTTTTAAATAATAAAGACAATTTGTCTTAAGGTAGCCATAGTATAATCAGATCAAAAAGATATAATATTCAGTTCATACTGACTTCTAATGAAAGATTTCAAACATGTTTTTATACAGGCATTATTTGACTGAGATCTGAGCAAGACCAAACTTTGCATTAATTTGATTGAAGTGTCTCTTCCATCATTTTACTTTACCCATTATAATTTCTTCACCTTCCCCCTTTTATACACATCTGATGTTGCTATTGAATAAACCAGGTCAATTGTGTTTTAGTTTCCAGTTTTAAAAGATAACTATCAAACTATCAAATATCAGAGACAATATCTCAATGACAAAATTCTCTTGATTTGTAAAAACTATAGGCTTTACAAAAGAACAATAAGTTGTAATTTTATAAAATGTTTTACTTTTTCTGTCAAGAACAAGGCCTGAAAAACAGAGACTGTGAAGTGTTTATGCTGAACCCTGGATTTAAGAAGAATGAATAGTGTCACAGATCTTGATTTGAAGTAATGAGTTGAAATAGAGGAAAAGGAAAATCCAATCTATTTCCTTATGTTCTAAGGGACTCTAAGAACATATCTGTGTATTGATATCCACAGTTTGGCTCAGGAAACAATCAACCTAGTAAATGTTTCACAAAAATGTGGTGCCTTGGTTTGTATATTAACAAATATATTTTAAAAAGCATTTGGGCTAATGAGCAGAACATTTTTACAATGTTTTTAGGCTTTAAAGAAAATTTTAGAGGTAATTTAAATGTTAGAGAAAATTTTCCCAAAATCATCCTTGAGCTCTATCCCTACTGTCACCTATTTAGTCAGATACTATAAGCTAGTTGTTGGATACAAAGAGTGTAGGGTTTAGATAAGAAATAAACAAATTATTTGGATTTCATGAAGAAGGGTTATAAAATGTATACACTAATATGTTGCAAAAGCTACAGAAAAAGTCAACTCAAAGTATCATTTCAAAAACTTATGCTACTCAAGAGGACAGAAGTTGATAATCAAGAAAAGATTCCCTTTCCCCTAAGTCAGGGTAATGTGTAACTGCCAGTGCTATACTTGTACTTAGATGTCTGTAAATGCAGTAGGGAATAGGTGTAATCTGAATGCTTAGCAATCACAAGATAAATAAAAATTGACTGAGTTTTCTGGAACTCTGAAATTAGTGGAAATTGTATCCCAACAGCTAAATGAATTCATTTCAGAACCACTTTGTGATTGCCAAAATATTTTTTTTAAATACAGTTATTATTTTTAGGAGATATCTCATTTCATATGTTTAAAATTAAGCATATTCAATATCTGAAAAATCTAATATTAATTTATACTTGTTTGCTCATGGATGGAAATGTTGGTGCCTACATTTTTAAAAAATTCATGTGTGCATTTCCTATTAAAAGTTGAGCTGAAAGACTTTTAATACAAATTCTCTATATAATTCTGGTTAAGAAACTATAAGCTTGGAAGCGAATATTCTATTTTCCTATAAAGGGAAATAATTTTTGGAATTCTTCATTGATCTATAGAGTTAAAATAAAAAGGCATTTTTAGGAAATTTAAAATGTTCATATGTAGCTTTTTACTTTTCTTCCAAAACTTCTTACTATCAACCTTATTAAAAATGTAAATAAAATAACAGCTGAAAACAAATTTTAAACACATTAATCCCTTTCTATAGATATTTATATATGCCAGATGTTATTAATATTAATGGCCATGTGATAAGCATGACCATTTAAAAAAATTTGGCAGCAAATATAAGTATTAAAATAACATATTCTGTAACAATTCATTGTAAGCTTTTTATTTATTCCCTCTGAATTATGCCAACATTCATTACAAAATCATTCATTGAAATCCTGTCTTTCCCCCCACATTATCTCTCCTTTTCACTTGATCTCCTCTAGATGTGAGTGATCGAGGTAATATTGACTCTATGAAGTGACACTTATATTGTAGCTTCTAGGTCAATGCTCTGACTGAATCTGTCTTCCTTAATTATTATCTAAGAACCAGATGCCAAATATATTTCCAGCTTCAGGCTGTATAGCTTTATTTTAGGGTCCTCTGAGTCTATTTAAAAATTCATCAATTAAGATTGCTTTGTTAGTAAATAGAAAATACTCTCTCATATTACTTCTCTTTTTTAAAACAAAAAAGACCGATTTCCATAAGTTTTTGAAATAAGGTTAGTGAGTCCTGCATAAGAGACAAGTATTCTTTAGTTCTTTATTTTAGGGATGTCTCTTTAGATTTTTATAAATGTAGAGCTATTTAATGTAATATTAATATGTCATTCTGTGTTAGACTGAATATATATTGTTAGACAACTAGTTCTGCTGACTATGTGTAATTTAACGACACTACAAGATCTGTGAGATGCCAAAATAATGCAATTTTTAACATTATAATTTGAATGTGTTGAATTATGTTCTCAGTTCCCAGAACAATGATTGTCATATGAACCGATTTATATAGTGCCATTTTTCTATTTCATTATAGTCTTTGCCATAAGAATGAGGTGGTAGAATTTTAATGTCTCATATGTTCTGTCAATTACTGCCTTCTACTATACAGCTTTGACCTTTTCAATGTTCTATAATTTGATTGGCTACTCATTGCATTTTCTCCCTTGCTTTCTGTCCCACTAACCTGTAGGGAAGATAGAGAATGGACAGCCAATTAAAGTGTAGAATATTGAAAAGGTCAAAACACTACAATATGTTAGCTCCACTCAGAATACATCAGATACTAACCAGATGTTGTAGTTACTCTACAAGGACAAGGAGAAGTATGGTTGCAGGCGGGAAAGCGAGCAATAAGATAATCACTCCACGGTTCAGTCCACAAATTGCAAAAGTCATGTTTTCTTGAATGTCTTAGTCATTTTCAAAATTAAAGTAAAAGCCCATTTCAAAGTGAATACAAATTATACAGGCTGAGTATAATTTATCCAAAGTGTTTGGGACCAACAGGATGTGTTTTGGATTTTGTTATATTTTGGAGTATTTGCATATACAAAGTGAGATACGGGGATGAGACCAAATCTAAAGAAGAAATTCATTTATATTTTATATATACCTTATACGGATAGCCTGAAGGCTTTGTATATAAAGTTTTTATACATCTACTTATCAGAAAGCAAAGGTATCAGAAGTGGAATTTTCCACCTGTTCTATCATATTGGCACTCAAAATGTTTTAAATTTTGGATTTTCAGTTTAAAAGTGCTCAATCTGTATTTACTTCTCATAATTAAATCAACCTCTTTGGAATCTGCTGAAGTATCTTTGCCTATATAGCTGAATACAGGCAAGGAAACCATCATTTCCAACACTTTTGATCTTTTTCTGATACTATATAACACTTCACTTATTCTGGTATTTCATTGAAGTTGACTAGCTCTTGTGATTTTTATCTTTTTAAAGAATGATATAAGCAATGCTACAGCAGCTATTACATATTTTAAAAAAATCAAATTTATTTTTCAAACTTCTTCAGTATCAGAATACTGAATTCTAAACCTGAAAAGGCTAGGTAATTACCTATGATTGTGGTAAAAACTCTGATTGTTGGTTTGTTATATTTGGGTGGCATTGACACCCATGTGCCTTTTGCTACTCACTTATGATTTTAATTATATTCATTCAGTATCCCTAAGAAATAAGTTGATTTTAGGTTGATAATTACAACAAAGACTTATGTACTCTCACTTAAAAAACAACCAATATCAGCTTTAGAATCTGCCTTTTTAAAATAAATTTTACCTGTCTTTACTACTTTTAGTCCAATTTATTTCTCTTTTAGTTAATTTGTTTGGGCTGTTGTAAGTAACCCTCCTCATTAGAATTTTGTAATAGATAAAAATCTGTTATTCTAGAATACTTCACGTAAGACCTAGTAACACCCAGTGTTAAACAATTTAGACCAGAATTTGACAGCACTGACCTTACCTACATGTAAATTGAATATATTTTCTAACCAAATAAGCATCCAGGCAGAAAGCATAGTCTCCCATTTTCTTAGTTTATTCCATCCTTTAATACTTATCATTTAAATTACCTAGAACTAAGATATTTACAACATATATGGACCCATTTGTCTCTCCATTTGATTATTCTCTTCATTAGTCTTACTTAAAGATTCCTTTATCACATTTTTCCCTATTTCAGAAAATTTTAAGGTTAAATATTGTTGTTAACTCTAGGAGGCTTGTGTGTTTCAAAATACAACATTAGGTCTTATCCCTTTAGCAATATGTAGATAATCAAGCTATTTCATTTCAGAGACCAAGTTTTATAGTAAGTTTCTATGCATGCACTTATATTTCTAAGTTATAATGGTAAGAATTTAGAGTGAAGGAAACACTAATCAATTAACAAAAGTATGTTCTACCTTAGTATACATTTGTAAGATATTATCTGATATATTAGACTTAATCGCCACTATAGACCAAATGAACCTAATAGATATTAAGTATGATATTTCTTTGCTGATTTGTCTAGATGATTTGTTCAATGCTGAAAGTGGGGTGTTGAAGTCTTCAGCTATGATGGTATTGGGGTCTGTCTCTCTCTCTAAAAAAAGAAAGAAAAAGATATTATCTGATATAAAACATTGAATTTTAAGAGACAATAATGGAAAATAGGGTAAATCAGAAAAAAAAACAAATGAAGGTGCATAATAAATTGAGAATTGAAGAATAATAGATGAAATTAAAAAGAAAAATCCTTATGTACAGTGAAAGACTACTAAAGCATATAAAGATGAGGTATTGCAAGGCCAACAATTAATAAGGCAATGATAAGGGGTGGTAAGTAGTAATGGGAAATGGTCTGAGAAAAGTAATATAGAACAAGATGAAAGTGTGAGAATAAGAAGTTGGTGTTCATTATATAAGCAATAGGAAGTACAGACATGATGTAATTATGAGTGTGCAATATCTCTTAAGAGGTTAATTTTACAGTATAGGTATGAAGTAAACAGTGCTTTAATTAGTCTGGCAAATGTAAATTGGAAAGACAGTGACAATGTACTACTAATGCAAAAATAAAAATAAAAAATAAAAACTGATGATCGGAATGTTATACAAACTGAAGAAGACTGAAAATGTAAACATCAGAATTGGGGATGTGAACAAAATTTCTCTGAAAGGAGCTTTTGAGCAAAGATAATTTATTGCAGTGAACAGTCTAGTCAGCAAACCCAGGCACCACCACCTTGCTGTTAGATGAAAGTGTGTTGCAGAGAACAAAGAGAGGGTTCTGATTTTATAGTAAAAATAACTCCCCCACCTCAGGTTCCCAACCAAGTTTGTTTATGTAGATTAAGGATTGGAGCTCATTTCTGATTGTCCAGGGTAGCTAAGTTGGTTGATTCAGCTGAGCCGTGATTGGCTGGGCAGCTGAGCTCTGTTTGCTTTCCAAGCCTCAAACTAGAAGTTTCTGACAGATATTTCTTTCAAACTGCTGTTGGATAGATGGTTTCTGGGCATATTTTATCTTGGCACCCACAGCAGAAAGTAGTTTGGCTTGAAGGTAGGCAGGTAGGTTTTGTGACATTTTTACATCTTTCAGAGAACCCAATAGTGTGTGACTCTTTCCTCATGCAATGATGGCCGCCTAGTTCTATTTTAACTATTACCGCCTCAGTTTGCCATTGGAATTTTGTTCTGACAGCCCACAGCATACTTTAATGACAAATAAAGAAACATGGCAGAAATAACAGATATTAAAATGGAAGAATAAGAAGATTTACAATAAACATTGTTTGGCAAAACCTGCCTCCTCCTTTAATTCATTCATTAAGAAAATAGATGGCTGGTGGCTCTCTTTGTGCCAAACAGTGCTAGACAAACCAATGGACAATGGAAAGGTTAGACACAAGGCAGGGAAAGTGGATCCTGAACTCTATGTCCAAGCTCTTGAAGAAAAATTCCTATTCCCATTGGTCTATATCTCTGTTTTGGTACCAGTACCATGCTGTTTTGATTACTGTAGCCTTGTAGTATAGTTTGAAGTCTGGTAGCGTGATGCCTCCTGCTGTGTTCTTTTTGCTTAGAATGGACTTGGCTATGCGGGCTCTTTTTTGGTTCCATATGAAATTCATGGTGGTTTTTTCCAGTTCTGTGAAGAAATTCAATGGTAGTTTGATGGGGATAGCATTGAACGTGTAAATTACTTTGGGCAGTATAGCCATTTTCACAATATTGATTCTTCCTAGCCACGAACATGGAATGTTTCTCCATCTGTTTGTGTCCTCT
Organism: Saguinus oedipus; assembly: GCA_031835075.1. Taxonomy (NCBI): domain Eukaryota; kingdom Metazoa; phylum Chordata; class Mammalia; order Primates; family Cebidae; genus Saguinus; species Saguinus oedipus. Next base: position 148,363,672 of record CM063170.1, read on the forward strand.
CTTATTTCGTTGAGGAGTTGTTTGTAGTTTTCCTTAAAGAGGTCCCTTACATTCCTAGCGAGTTGTATTTCTAGGTATTTTATTTTCTTTGTAGCAATTGTGAATGGCAGTTCGTTCTTAATGTGGTTCTCTTTAAGTCTGTTATTGGTGTATAGGAATGCTTGTGATTTTTGCACATTGACTTTATATCCTGAGACTTTGCTGAAGTTGCTTATGAGTTTCAGGAGCTTTTGGGCAGAGGTGATGGGGTCTTCTAGGTATACTATCATGTCGTCTGCAAATAGAGACAATTTGGCTTCCCCCTTTCCTATTTGAATACCCTTTATTTCTTTTTCTTGCCTGATTGCTCTGGCTAGAACTTCCAGTACTATGTTGAATAGAAGTGGTGAGAGAGGGCATCCTTGTCTAGTGCTGGATTTCAAAGGGAATGCTTCCAGTTTTTGCCCATTAAGTATGATATTGGCTGTTGGTTTGTCATAAATAGCTTTTATTACTTTGAGATATGTTCCATCAATACCAAGTTTGTTGAGGGTTTTTAGCATAAAGGGCTGTTGAATTTTGTCAAATGCCTTCTCTGCGTCAATTGAGATAATCATGTGGTTTTTGTTTTTGCTTCTGTTTATGTGGTGAATTACATTTATAGACTTGCGTATGTTGAACCAGCCTTGCATCCCCAGAATGAATAGACCAATGGAACAGAACAGAAGCATCGGAGGCAACACAACATATCTACAACCATATTATCTTTGATAAACCAGACAAAAACAGGCAATGGGGAAAGGATTCCCTATTTAATAATGGTGTTGGGAAAACTGGCTAGCCATGTGCAGAAAGCAGAAACTGGACCCCTTTCTGACACCTTACACTAAAATTAACTCCAGATGGATTAAAGACTTAAACATAAGACCTGACACCATAAAAACCCTAGAAGAAAATCTAGGCAAAACCGATCAGGACATAGGAGTAGGCAAGGACTTCATGAACAAAACACCAAAAGCATTGGCAACAAAAGCCAAAATAGAGAAATGGGACCTAATCAAACTGCACAGCTTCTGCACGGCAAAAGAAATAGTCACTAGAGTGAATCGGCAACCATCAGAATGGGAAAAAAATCTTTGCAGTTTACACATCTGACAAAGGGCTGATATCCAGAATTTACAAAGAACTCAAACAGATTTACAGAAAAAAAAAAAAAAAGCCCATTCAAAAATGGGCAAAGGATATGAACAGAAACTTTACAAAAGAAGACATACATGAGGCCAACAAACATATGAAAAAGTGCTCATCATCATTGGTCATTAGAGAGATGCAAATCAAAACCACATTGAGATACCATCTCACGCCAGTTAGAATGGCGATCATTAAAAAATCTGGAGACAGCAGATGCTGGAGAGGATGTGGAGAAATAGGAACACTCTTACACTGTTGGTGGGAGTGTAAATTAGTTCAACCATTGTGGAAGACAGTGTGGTGATTCCTCAGGGACCTAGAAACAGAAATTCCATTTGACCCAGCAATCCCATTACTGGGTATCTATCCAAAAGACTATAAATCGTTCTACTATAAGGACACATGCACATGAATGTTAATTGCAGCACTGTTTACAATAGCAAAGACCTGGAACCAACCCAAATACCCATCGATGATAGACTGGACTAGGAAAATGTGGCACATATACACCATGGAATATTATGCAGCAATCAAAAATGATGAGTTTGTGTCCTTTGTAAGGACATGGATGAACCTGGAGAACATCATTCTCAGCAAACTGACACAAGAACAGAAAAAGAAATACTGCATATACTCACTCATAGGTGGGTGAGAAAAATGAGAACACATGGACACAGAGAGGCGGTCTACTATACACTGGGGACTGTTGGGGGAAATGGGGGAGGGACAGCGGGGGGGCTGGGGGGGGGATAGCCTGGGGTTGAATACCAAGTGTGGGTGAAGGGGAGGAAGGCAGCAAAACACACTGCCATGTGTGTACCTATGCAACTATCTTGCACGTTCTGCACATGTACCCCAAAACCTATAATGCAATAAAAATTAAAAAAAAAAAAATCCTATTCCCAAGGAATGTGTCTTTTCAGTGGGAGAAAACTAACACTAAGCAGCTTTAGAAGCAAAGCCATATTTAATATAATATCAAATAAAGAAAATGCTTAGAAGAAAAATGAGAGCAAAGAATAGAATGAATGAGGAGTGGGTATTATATTAGATAAAGTGACCATGGACAAGTTCTCTGAAGCACTCCTATTCTAACAGAGACTGGAAATGTAGAGCAGTAATAATGTAGATTTGGATCAGGATAATACAGGAAGAAGGAAAAGCAAATAGAATGGCCATGGGCCAGAATGAGTTTGATGTGAAGAAGAAACAGCAACAGGGCTTGCAAATAATTATGCTGCCAAAAAATACATAATAAAAATTTAAACTAACATTAATATTATGGAAAAATAAAATAACAGAATTCTTTGCTTTCTGTTAAAATAATTAGTGTTAACTTTTATGTAGTAAAATAAAAGTGTTAGGCAATTTCTAAGATTTACTTTGTGGCATTATAAATTCTATAAACTTTGCCATACCAAGTTTTGCTTATTGGAATACATATTTTTTTTACAAATATATAGATATTTTATATTCCTCTTAGGTTGTTGAAACTGGAAATTAGTGTGATTTGTTGGTAATCTAGAAATTTTCATTCTGAGGCTTCTATCATTGTGAAGGAAACTCTCTCTTTTTTTAATAATCTGTTATTGGGCACCCTCATCCCATCAAAAAGTTAGTCAAGTGCTTTCATTAATAATACATTATAATATTCCTGTAATATCCCATAGTCACCTAGGCATTATAAGTAAAATAATATAGTTAAAAGGAAAATAATTTATGAGAAATAGTATGGAATTTCTCTTGTTGCTTGAAAGAGTCCTTTCTGTCTCTCCCCTACCCACATTCATCTGTTTTCTTAGATAATTATAAAAACTCAATTTTCCCCTCTGGAAAATGAACTTTTGACCCAACAAAAATAATGTAATTTGATTTTTCATTTAATTGCTCAGTGTTCCAAGTGACACAATTGAATAATGTTATCACAAATGCTAATTTATATCTTTAAATAAAAGATATTTGTGACATGTAGACACACTTTCCCTTTCCACAGCATATCAGTTTCTTCTAACTTATTTATTTTGGTTAATAACATTATAATACATGAAGTTTTAAATCTTTGCACCCAAATTCCCCTCAGGTTCTTCTGCCCCAAGTAGAATTACTACAGGCTAACTATCCCATGTCCAAAATTATTGGAAAGATAAGTGTTTTGGATTTTGATTTTTTTTTCAAATTTTGGAATACTTGTATATAGATAGATAGATAGATAAATAGATAGATATCTTGGGGATGTGACACAAGTCTAAATGTGAGGGGAAATTCATTTATGTGTCCTATACACCTTATACACATAGCCTGAAGGTGATTTCACACATTATTTTTAATAATTGCATGCCTATGACAAAGTTTGTGTTAAGTACTGGTGTATAGAATTCTCCACTTGTGGCATTATGTTGATGCTCAAAAAGCTGTTGGATTTTGGAGCATTTAAGGTTTCAAATTTTTGTATTGGTGATGCTCAACCTGATTATCATTTTATGACTAAAAGAATCTTAAGTAATACAAGCTTTATTGGCTTTCCATGTTCTATTAAATTTGTTCCAAATTTTAGACTGGTAAATATGCTTGCCATAATCAGATTGTACTATATGATTATTCCCGAAGCTCTTTATTCATATAATGTATTTCAAACAAAATGAATGGATTGCCATTTCCCAAACAAACTTTGTGGTACTCTTCCTATATCTTTGATCTAACAAAACATGAATTCTTCTCCATATTATAGAATGTAGTCCATCTTTTAGCAAATCTACTCTAATAACCCAAGAAAAAATATTCATTTGTACTTTGAAATTTTAGAAAGCTTTGTATTATTTATGGTTTTTACCATAAAGGTAAATGTGGTAATATAGCACTTAGAATCCAGAATGAAAGAGCTTCATTTTGAATTTGGGGAATCTTATTTATTAACTCTTTGACTTTTAGTCAAAGTACTTACTAATTTCTTTTTTGGACAACATGGAGATATATTTATTGTTACTAGCAATCTATTATATTTTACAGTGGTGGTAGTATTAAAAGTTAAACACTTTCTGAAACAACAAATAAAATATAAGGAAAACTACCAATTTATTATTCCAGAAGCCATAGAGTCTTCATATATCTTTGAACTTACATTCCCTTTGTCCTGCTCATCAGAGACATATCTTTCTTTCTAACATCTCAATTGTGTATAACATGCCCGCTTACCAGTTCTCTGTTATGATCGATTAAAATTTATCGTTCTACATGTGTTTTTATAGAATTTAGGAAAACATTGCAAATCATGAATTCTATTCATTCTAAAGCATTTCAAAAACCTGAAATAGTAGTCTAGCTCCAGTTACATGTTAATGTCAGGTCAGTATCTTCTTTGTACTCTAATTTTCTCCTTCATAAAATGAGACTTGTAAAACATTTATGTTAGTTTCTCAAAGAGTAATTATTAGAACAAAATGGCTCGAATCCAAGATGGCTGATTGGTAACAGCTCAGGGTTGTAGCTCCCAGTGAAAGCTCAGAAAACGTGAGGATGCCACACTTTCAGAGGAATTTTCATCACCCACGGACCAGAAGATTTCCAGTGGAGGAGCCCCGCGGGTTGCCAGCGCGACTTCTGTGGCCGGCGCAGCGGTTTTGTTGTCGCCTCGGCGCGGCAGCTCTTCGTGCACAGTAAACGGGACTAGTTCCCCTACTGACTGGTGTTTGGAGCTCCAGGAAGGCAGAGCCACTTGTTGCGGACTCAAGAAGGAATCCAGACTGGAGATTCCCAGGCAGAAGAGCACCATCAGTTTTATCGCTGCTGTTTTGGCCTACGCAGTGGGTTGCTCGAATTCCAGCATTGGGAATCAATAAATTGGATGTCCTCTCAGGAACTTAATCAGAAAGGCGCTAATTGTAAAGACAACAGATGGATAAAATCACAATAAAGGAAAAAAAAAGCCTAAAAAGGCCAAGAATACCAAAAGTCAGAACCCCTCTCCCTCTACAGGGGATAGCAATTCCTCATCAGCAACAGAACAAGCCCTAATGGAAGAGGACTGTGTTCCATTATCTGAAGTAGGCTTCAAAAGGTGGATGATAAAAAATTTTTGGGAATTGAAAGAACTTGTTCTAACCCAAGGTAAAGAAACTAAGAACTTTGAAAAAATGTTTGACAAAATGTTAAAAAGAATGGACAATATAGAGAGGAATATAAATGAACTAATGGAGTTGAAAAATACAACACAAGAACTTAGTGAAATATGCACAAGTTTGAATAGCCGAATTGATCAAGCAGAAGAAAGGATATCAGAGGTTGAAGACCAATTTAATGAAATGGAACAAGAAGACAAGAATAGAGAAAAAAGGATAAAAAGGAATGAGCAAAGTCTCCAAGAATTATGGGACTAATCTATGTTTGATAGATATACCTGAATGTGATGGAGAGAATGAATCCAAGCTCGAAAATACTCTTCAGGATATTATCCAGGAGAATTTTCCCAATCTAGCAAAGCAGGACACTATTCAACCTCAGGTAATACAGAGAACATCACAAAGACATTCCTCAAGAAGAGCAACCCCAAGGCACATAATCGTTAGATTCACCAGGGTTGAAATGAAGGAGAAAATACTAAGGGCAGCCAGAGAGAAAGGTCATGTTACCCACAAAGGGAAGCCTATCAGACTTACAGCAGATCTCTCAGCAGAAACCCTACAAGCCAGAAGAGTGGGGGCCGATATTTAACATCCTTAAAGAACAGAACTTTCAGCCCAGAATTTCATATCCTGCCAAACTAAGCTTCACAATTGAAGGAAAAATAAAATCTTTTATGAACAAGCAAGTACTCAGAGATTTTATTACCACCAGGCCTGCTTTACAAAAACTTCTGAAAGAAGCATTACACACAGAAAGGAACAACCAGTATTAGCCTTTCTAAAAACATACCAAAAAGTAAAGAGCATCAACATAAAGAAGAATTTACATCAACAAATGGATAAAATAGCCAGTTAACATCAAATGGTAGTAATCCTAAATTTAAATCGACTAAATCCCCCAATCAAAAGATACAGCCAAAACCTAATGGTATACTACATCCAGACCCATTTTATATCCAAAGATACACAAAGACTCAAAACAAAGGGTTGGAGAAAGATTTACCAACCAAATGGAGAACAAAAATAAGTAAATAAATAAAAAGGAGTTGCAATTCATGCATTTGATAAAACAGATTTCAAAACAACAAAGATAGAGTGGTATAGGATCAATGCCTCCTAACACCCAGATACATAAGACCCATAAAGAAATTTAGACTCAACAAGACAGAAAATTAATAAGGATATCCAGAATCTGAACTCAGATCTGGAACAAGTAAACTTAATAAGTACTTGTAGAGCTCTCCACTTTAGATACATAAAATATACATTCTTCACTTTAAATACACAAAATAATGATCGGCCATTATTAATACCCATTCATAGAATAAAGCAATATTCCTGTTCTCTCTCCCTCTTTTTCTTCCTCTCTTTTCCTTTCCTTCTTAAAAAAAAAGAACAAAATGAAGAGATGTATGTGAAAATCTTTTCTGAAACTAAAAACTATTATGTAAATGTAGCAGATTATTATTGTTATTCCCATCGTTATTACTGTTGATGACAGCAGATGACTTTAGCATTGCACAGATGCATAACACAGTTTTGATGCAACTTTTCTCTAGTTTGCAGGTGATAAATGTGAAGTATGCCCTTCTATCTGTAATTTACTGACATCCTTTGTATTTTTATTTTGTTATTTTATTTGTTTTTAAAAATGACACCAAATTTGTTCTAACTTTTAAGCCTCAATGTCTAAAACTGCTTATACCTGTTAAACCTGGCTCAAAGAACTATTGTCAAATTTATCAGTCACATAACAATTGGAAACTAAATTTTTGGCAAAATGTTTTGTGACTCTTTTTGAACATATTATTGGATAAATCATTTATTTAGTAATTTGCTTTCTATGAGCTAGTTTTTTATTTTATTTTTTTATAAACTGATCTTAAATGTTTTAGATTTCTGGGGCTGCCATAAATATATCACAGATGGTATGGCTTAAACAATATAAATTTATTTTCTCACAGATTAAGATCAAAACATTGTAGGTTTGGTTTCTTCTGAGGCTTTTCTTCTTGGCATGCACATGGCCCCCTTCTTGCTGTATGCTCACATGATCACCTTACTGTGTACAAGTGCAAGTGCCTATGGTATCTCTTTCTTGAGTGTCTTAATTTCCTCTTTTTAGAGAGATAGCAGTCAGATTGGCTAAGAACCCTTCCAATTACCTCATTTTAATGTAATAATTACTGATAGGCCATATCTCCAATTACAGACACATACTGAAGTACTGAGATTTAGTGATTCAACATACATATGAATTGTTAGGGAACAAAATTCAACTCATAACAGTACACTTACTTAAAAAGAGTTAACGGGAACCCTTGTTTCCTAGGATTATTCAAAATAATCAGTGCTGGATGTTATCATTGGTAATGATAATGTAGAATGAGTAACTTCTGCATTTTCCGCACTCAAAAAATACGTATACAGTTGTTAGGCCCAGTAATGCCCCCCTATGCTCTCAGCTAAATGGTAGACTGGGGTATAAGAACCCCTTGAGCCCAGGAATTTGAGAGCAGGCTGGGCTACATAGTAAGACCCCTTCTTTAATTAATATATATATGTATACACACACACACACACACACACACACACACACACACACACGCATACAGATATTCCTTTAACTCTAGAAAATTCTGTTTGCATAAGTGACATCAGATATTGTTTTAATAAATTATTTGACTATGTTTCATCACTGAATAATTATACTTGGTCCATGTATAAAAGATATCAGAGCTATAGTAGTTCTTTCTTATCTGCAGATACTCCAAGACCCCCCGTATATTCCCAAAACCGAAGATAGGACTAAATTCTATATGTACATTTTTTTGTATACATACATACATACATACATACATACATACCAATAATAAAGTTTAATTTATAAATTAGGCACAGTAAGAGATACAAGTTATAGAACAATTGTAACAATTTACTTTAATAAAAGTTATGTGAATGTGGTCTCTCTTAAACTATCTTATTGTACTGTATTTACCCTTCATCTTTTTTTTTTTTTTTTTTTTTTTTGAGACAGAGTCTCTGTTGCCAGGCACCAGGCTGGAGTGCAGTGGCGCAATCTCGGCTCACTGCAACTTCCGCCTCCCTGGTTCAAGAAATTATCGTGCCTCAGCCTCCCAAGTAGCTGGGACTACAGGAGCGCGCCACCACACCCAGCTAATTTTTGTATATATATTTTTTTAGTAGAGATGGGGTTTCACCATGTTGGCCAGGATGGTCTCGATCTCCTGACCTCGCGATCCACCCACTTTGGCCTCCCAAATTGCTGGGATTACAGGCGTGAGCCACCGCGCCCGGCCACCCTTTATCTTATATGAGATGATAAAACATATATGTGATGAGATGAAGTGGGGTGAATGACTTAGGTATTGTGATGTAGTATTAAGGTACTATTGACCTTCTAACAGTATCTAAGAAGGATCATTTGTTTTGAGCTGTGATCCTGAATCACCGAGCCACGATGATGTCTATAGCTAAACGTCTGGAGAAGCAGATTATATGCATAGCTAATGGGTGGATATGTTGGACAAAGTTATGATTCACAAACTCCAAGCTGGACAAAGTATGTTGGCATAAGATTTGCCATGTTACTTAGAATGGTGCAAGTTATAAATTTTTTTCTAGAGTTTTCTATTTAATATTTTAAGGCAGCAGTTGACTGTGAGTAACTGAAACCATGAAAAGTAAAATGATGAATAAGTAGAGACTACTGTATATAATATAAATCTGATAGACAAACTGCGTTTAACTTGTATATTATTATTTTATTATTGATGCCAGAAGTGGTAAATTTGGCATTGGCATAATTTAATACTATGCATAGAAAGACAAGGAGTATAAGACAATAAATCCTGATAAAATCTCATTAGTGCAGAATATATGTGAGTGTAAGATATGTTTGTGTATCTATTTGTATTTAAATAGGTTCTGTTAAATATGAAAATTAGAAACTATATTTTTGAAGTTAGTGTGTCTCTGTGTTGGGCGGATGGAATAAAACTTAGAGCAGCCCATAAACAACAAATAGTGCAGTACAAGGAGTCTTTCAGAAACAAGACTTTAAAATTCACTGGAAGTTAGAAGATAAAAGGAACAGAGAAAACCATAGGCCAGAATGTCTTCAGGAGGAATCTGCTACTTCATTGCAAGTAGCAGAAATGTTCTAGAATCAAAGTTGGCAAGTACTAAGTTTGTCAATTATAACTGAAACACATCAAATAAAAATGAACTGAAAGTCCTCCTCTACGTCTCCCTTCTCCACTCTGCTGCAGAGTCACTGACAGCCCAGTGTGTGCTCTGAGGTATAAAACTGGACCACTTTCTTTAAAGATGTTGAACAAACTACGTGTAAGGATTTTACTATGAGTCTTTTAACATCCTCTTCCTTTTTGTCATACTGGAGAAGCCTACTTCATTAATTTTAAGCATATGATATCAGTTAACATAAAAACAGAATACCAAGAATGAAGGAATGAATAATTTAAAAGTAGCTATTGGAAATTTAAACTATTACCACCAAAATGAGAAATTCAATACAAGGTATGGATGATAAAGTCAAGAATATCTTTCTAAATATCCACAGAGTGGCACGAAATATGAGAAAGTATAAAAGACATAGTGGATCAATATTGCAGTTACAGTGTCTGGCCAGAAATTGTTGCATTACATGATAGCAGAGAAAATGCAAGGGACTAATTAAAGAAATAATAAAAATTTGCAGAGTTATTTTTATTACAAGTTATAAGAAAGGAAATCATTTTAGTTTACTGGATCCCACTCATTCTCTATAGAAAAAAATGACATTCAATATATCCTTCAAAATTTCAAAATTCTGATAATAAAAAACAGGTTCTAAAAATTTCCAATAACTAGAAAAAAGTTTATCAACAACTGAGTGTTAGAGTAGCAATGTATTATTCAAAATACTGATCCTAAAGGCTAAGAGATAGCATCTTACAATTACAAAAAAAAAATTAACTTAGAATTCTGTACCTGCAATAAAATGTGATGGCTAAATGGAAATATTTTCAGATATGTGATAGTATACAGAGTATTAATTTCTACATTTTCCTTTTCTATACTTCCTATGTAGTGATCTTTTTTTTTTATTGTTATACTTAAAAAATTCTGGGGTACATGTGCAGATCGTGCAGGATTGTTACAGAGGTATACACATGCTATGGTGGTTTGCTGCATCCATCACCCGGTTATTACTTTTCTGCAAAAAAATCATATTATATATCTTTATGCAATTCTCATCCATTTGAGTCTCTTGCATATTTTTCTATCAAACTTTGTTGTTGTAGTTGTTTTGATTACTATTGTTATTTGCCCAAACTATAGATGCCTTCTAGATATTAATCCATTTGTGTTTTGTGATATGAAAAATATATTTTATTAACCCCAAATCCTAAATTTTGATAACAAAAATCTATTAATGTTTTGTTTCATTATTTGCTCTCTAGACAATTCATTTGACAATTCCTTCCCACTCTATTGTCAGAAAGATACTCTTCTACATTGTTTCTATTAATTTCAATGCTATTATAATAATCTTTAGATTCTTAATTCGTTTGGGCTTTACTTGAGTATATTATATTGGATAAATATCCAACTATTATCTAAATATTAAACCAGTGTTTCAATTCACACAAAATCCAATTCCTTTATATGGTATATTTATTATCAAGTTTTACATGAAACTTGAATTTATTTCTAAGCTTTTTCATTTTTTAATTATGCCTTTTATTTTGTAAGTTGAATCTTTCCTCAAACACAGCTTTTGGTCCTTTTAAATTGTATTACCAATTAATGTATTTTTTTTCAAAATTAATTTTAGAATCTGTTGGTCTAAATTCCTAAATAATAGTAGTAGAAATTTATTTGAATTCCATTGATTTATGGCCTAATTTAGAAAATTAATAATGGCACATCCCTAGTGATATGTTTCATATTTTTATTAGTTTCAGTATTATTTTAAAATGTTAAGATTCATGCAAATTTAATGACTTTCTTTTGGGTAATATTCATCCACTTATATACTCACTAAAGTCATATGTGATTTTATAAACTCTGAAGAAACATCCATTTTTCTATTAATGCCTAGTCAGATGCCTGAACATTTTTTTTGTCAAGATTCTAAAGCCTAGGACTTTCAGTTAATTAGAAACACCTTTAAAATTCTTTAATTCCATAAACTCTATTTACATTTGGGTGTGCTTCACATAAAATAGACCTAAGAAAGTGATATACAGAACTAGTTAACAAAGAAAGATAGCCATCAGAATTGATCACTTATTAGTTTGGTAACCATTATTTTATCAAATTACTTAAAAGTTATCTTAATTATAAGTGAAAAATATTGTATAAAATACAAGTATTTTCTCACCAATGGTGTGATATTTACAAAATTGTGTAGTTCCAGCATATTCCTTTTAGTGCTGCATCTCGACAGAGATTATGGCATTTCTTTTGCATTTTTCCAGACAAATTCTGCTATCATCTGACTCTATTTTGTAAAACAAATTGATATAATGTTTTTTCTCGCTGAGTTTAAATGACATTATTATTTCAAATATAATAATTGATAAGAAATTATATCAAATAAACAAGAGTTCATCTGTCACCTAGCACAATTATTTAATAGTAATGAACCAAACAACACAAATCAACCACTTTTTTATTACACTAATTTAAACAGGTACAATGCTATTATTCATTGAACTGAGCTAAATGACATATGACTGTATGTTAATATGAGTTAATATTCAAATATTAGGAACAGGAATGAAAAATGTTCTTTAGATTTTCCTGAGCGCATCTCTCACTGCAATATACAACTTGGTTACAGAGCATAGGATTGATATACTTCATCTTTTGGAATCCAGTTATCTAAACAAGACAGCTACAATTGTTTTTTTAGCTATCTCTTTCTTTGATTATATATGTTCTTCCAGATTAGCTCTATAGGATCTTTTTTCTTTTCTTTTTTTTTTTTTTTTGGTAATGACATATTTATACAGTCTATTTTCTCACCTTTTACTTATGCTTAATGTGGGCAATTCAATGAAGACCATTCATTTGTTCTTACATGTGGCATTGAACATGTGACATGTATTGAATTGATGGCAAAAAAGTCTTGTTTTTTAAGACATTTTAGTGAAAACTTTAAGGTTTTTTTTTTTTAAATATTTGGGAAGAACAACTATTATTCAGCCTTTCTCAATCACCTTCATATAGAGACCTACAACCAATTCTCCTTAGCTCTAGGTTTAGTGTGTCTAAAATATGTTAGAGTTTAGTAGGAAGAAAATGACTACATTCTTTATCCCAGCTCAGGCAATTGAAAACTTATAATCTTAGGCCGGGCATGGTGGCTCAAGCCTGTAATCCCAGCACTTTGTGAGGCCGAGGCGGGTGGATCACGAGGTCAAGAGATCGAGACCATCCTGGTGAACATGGTGAAACCCCGTCTCTACTAAAGATAAAAAATATTAGCTGGGCATGGTGGTGCATGCCGCGTGCCTGTAATCCCAGCTACTCAGGAGGCTGAGGCAGGAGAATTTCCTGAACCCAGGAGGCAGAGGTTGCGGTGAGCCGAGATCACGCCATTGCACTCCAGCCTGGGTAACAAAAGCGAAACTCCGTCTCAAAAAACAAAACAAAACAAAACAAAACAAAAAAACAAAACAAAAACTTATCATCTTAGTACAGATTACTTGAATGCTGAGATTACGACTATGTAAAATACAACAATTCTTTATTAGCCAATGTAATGGTTATTTTACTAAGAGGAAATTAATTATAAAGCTGGAAAACCATTTTTTTTTTTTTTTGTCACCCAGGCTGGAGTGCAGTGGTATAATCTCAGCTCACTGCATGTACACCTCCTGGGTTCTGACAAAAACTCAGGAGTAGCTCCAGAGTAGCTGAGATTACAGGTGTTTGCCACCACCCTTGGCAAATTGAATTTTTAGTAGAGACAGGGATTTCCCATGTTGGCCAGGTTGGTCTCGAACTCTTGACTTCAAGCAATCCACCTGCCTTGGCTTCCCAAAGTACAGGGATTACAAGCATGAGCTACTGTGCATGGTCGAAAAACCTAATTTATACATAAATTTGTAATAAAAATTTAAAATTTGACATGTATAAAATGAAGAACTACAAATCTCAGAGCTTTCATTAGTGTGGTCATTTCAAAGTGAATATCATAGAAATAACTCTCTAATCTAAGCCATATTGAAATAATAGGCATATGGACTGTAATTTATTTTACTGCATAATGACACAACAGCTACATCTATTTATATCAATTACATTTAAACAAATACCATAAGTATCAGCTCTGCATTGTCACAGGTAACCAAAACAAGAAACAATTAACTTATATAATGTAAAGCACATAAATCTATTACTCAATAGTATTTTTAATGTGGCCAAATTAATCCTTCTGATCCTTAATGTCTTCATGTGTCAAATGAGGATAGTAAGTGGACAATTGGTAAAATACTCACTATGGCACATATTACATGGCAAGGTTGCATAAAAAGTTTGTGCTTCCTAGCAAGCTTTGAGGTCAGCTCTTCTGAGCAGACATTTTAACTCACTTGTGAATGGTGTGACATTCTAGGAGACACAGAGTTGTGAGATAAATTTTCTGAAAAGCCATTACAGGATCAGGATAGCTTTCAGACTTGGTAGAGTTATAGAAGAGATGTGGCATAAATAATTAAGTTAGGTCAGAAGATTAAAATATTTATTTTCTTTTTAAAATGCTCCTCTCCCCTTTTTCACCAAGAAATTTTCTGTATACTTGAGTTTTCAAAAGTATATATATATATATACACACACACACACACACACACACACACACACATATACACATACACACACACATATATATGTACATCATACATTTTTAAGTATATATGTCAGCTAAATACCAACAGAGATTTAAAAAAAGACTGTTTTCATTGTTAGGGGTTTACACAGATCTGAATCTTTATGGAAAAGAGATGTTAGATTTAGCAACTCGGTTTATTCAACTTGATTTCCCTCATATATTCATTCAGTGAATATTACATGTGTTGAAGGTACATTGATGGATTTTCTTTTTACTTTTATTTTGACATCATTTTAGAATTGCAGAGGATTTGTTAAAAGAGTACAGGAGATGATATGTAACGACTTCAATGATTTCTCATATACTCTTTAACCATCTCGATCTTATGTTAACATCTCACATAATTATAATACATTTATCAAAACTAGGAAATTAAACTTGTAGAGTATTACTAACTCCATTGCAGAACATATTTGGATGTCATCAGTTTTCCCACTGATACCTCTTTTCTCTTCAATAGTCAAATCCAGGATTCCACATTCCATTTAGTTGTCATGTCTTTTAGTCTCCTCCAATTTTTGATAGTTTCTAAGTCATTCCTTGTCTTTCATGACCTTGACAATTTAGAAAAGTACTGCACAGATATTTGTAGAATTTTTCCATTTAAATTTGTGTAGTATTTTATATTATTAGAATGAGTTTGTGCATTTTTGGTAATAGCATAGAGGTCATGTGACCTTACTGCATTAAATCAAGGGGTACATTATATTATTAGTTCTTATTATTAGTTATGTTCATCTTGATCACTTGGCTAAAATGGTGTCTATCAGGGTTCATCAACCTAAAGGTTTATTTTTTTTTCGTTATTTGCTAAAAATTTTGGAAGACAGACATTGTGACTATGCAAATATATTGTTTCTGTTTAACTTCCATCCACTAATTTTAGCACCCACTGGTTGATCTTGTCTATTGCAATTATTACTCATTTTATTTTACTTTGTAAATTTTTTATAGATTTAAGGGGTAGAAGTATAGTTTTGTTACCTAGTATTGTGTAATTGTGATGTCTGACCTTCTATTACTGTCACTCAAATAGTGTACATTGTACTCATTTGATAATTTCTCATCCCTTACCCCCTTCTCAATATTCCACTTCTCCAAGTGTCCAGTGTTTATTATTCCACTCTCTGTTGATGTATTTACATTATTTAGCTCCCTCGTATAAGTGAGAATGTGCAGTATGTGACTTTCTGTTTCTGAGTTATTTTGCTGAGTTAAGATAATGGCCTTCAGTTCTATCCATGTTGCTGGAAAAGGCATGGTTTCACCATTTTATATGACTGAGTAGTATTTCACAGTGTTTATATAGCACACTTCTTTATCCAGTCATCTACTGATAGACACATAGGTTTATTCCATATCTTCCCTATAATGACTCTCTCTTCCTCCTGCTTGACCATGTAAGACATGCCCACTTCCCCTTCACCTTCCACATGACTGTAAGTTTCCTGAGGCCTCCCCAGTCCCATTTCTTGTACAGTTTACAGAATGGTGAGCCAATTAAACCTCTTTTCTTTTTAAATTACCCAGACTCAGGTATTTATTCATAGCAGTATGAGAACAAATTAATATAGTGAGAGAGATAGACTCAGTTTTATTCATCTGCATATGGCTACCCAATTCCCCCAACAACATTCATTTAATAGTGTGTCCTTTCTCCATTGTTTATTTTGTCAACTCTGTCAAAGATGAGTAGAGTGTAAGTATATATTTTTACTTCTGGTTTCATTATTCAGTTCCATTGATCTCTATGTCTATTTTTACCCTGGTACCATGCTGGTTTGGTTACTGTAGCCTCTTAGTATAATTTGAAGTTAGGTAATGTGATACCTCCAGCTTTTCTCTTTTTGCTTAAGATTGTCTTGGCTATTCAGATTCTTTTTTGATTCTATGTGAATTTTCAGATTGTTTTTTGTATCTCTGAAAAATAACATTGGGATTTTGGTTAGAATTGCACTGAATCTTTAGTTTCCTTCGAGAAGTGGGGCATTTAATGATACTCAATCTTCCAATCCATGAGCATGTTTTTACTTGTTTGTGTCATCTACAATTGCTTTAATTAGATATTTGTAATTTTCTTTATAATGCTCTTTCACCTCCTTATTTAATAGTATTTCTAGTTATTATATTTTATTTGTAGCTATTGTAAATAGAGTTGACTTTTTAATTTGGGGCTCACCTTGATTGTTATTGGTGAACAGAAATGCTACTGATTTTGTATGTTGATTTTGTACTTTGAAACATTACTGAATTAATTTGTCAAATTTAGTAGTCTGTTTGTAGAGGCTTTAGGGTTTTTTAGGTTCAATACTGTCAGCAAAGAGATGATTTAATTTCTTCTTTACTAATTTGGGGGTGTCTTTTATTTCTTTCTCTTTTTTTTTCATGTTTTTAGGTGAAATTCTTTCAATATTTTCCTATTTTGTATGGGGCTGGCTGTGGGTTTGT
The DNA here is from genome assembly GCA_031835075.1 of Saguinus oedipus. Taxonomy (NCBI): domain Eukaryota; kingdom Metazoa; phylum Chordata; class Mammalia; order Primates; family Cebidae; genus Saguinus; species Saguinus oedipus. The sequence continues at coordinate 148,380,331 of CM063170.1, forward strand.
TGTACAGGAATTTTATTATTTTGAGGTATGTTTCTTTTAAACCCAGTTTTTAAAGGTTTTTTATTATGAAAGGAGGCTGATATTTTATCAAATGTTTTCTATGCCTCCACTGAGACATCGTATTATTATTTTTAATTCTGTTTATTTGGTGAATCACATTTACTGGTTGGTATGTGTTGAATCGCTCTTGCATATCTGGAATAAAATCTGCTTAATTGTACTTTTGATGTGCTATTGGATTTAGTTTGCTAGTACTTTATGAGAATTTCATTCTCAGCAAACTGACACAAGAACAGAAAAGGAAATACCACATATTCTCACTCATAGGTGGGTGAGAAAATTGAGAACACATGGACACAGGGAGCGGGGTACTACACACTGGGTTCTATTGGGGGGAATAGGGGAGGGACAGTGTGGGGGGGAGCTGGGGAGGGATAGCCTGGGGAGAAATGCCAAATGTGGGTTAAGGGGAGGAAGGCAGCAAAACACACTGCCATGTGTGTACCTATGCAACTATCTTGCATGTTCTGAACATGTACCCCAAAACCTAAAATGCAATAAAAATAATAAAAAAAAGAATATTGTTCTATAGTTTCCTTTTTCTACTATGTCTTTTTCTGTCTTTGGTGTAAGGATGATACAAGCTTCATAGAATGGGTTGGGGTGAATTTCTTCCTCCTCAATGTTTTGGAACAATTTCAGTAGTTTTGTTAACAGTTCTTCTTTGTTTGTCTGGTAGAATTTGTCTGGTGAATCTTTTTGGTCCTGGAATTTATTTTTGTTTATGCAGTACATGGTGCAGGTGCAGGGTTGTTACTTGTGTAAACTGTACATCTCTGGGGTTTGGTATACAAATGATCATGTCACTTAGGTAGCAAACTTAGTACCTGATGGGTAATTTTTTTTATCTTCATCCTCTCCTTCCCTCCACTCCCAAGTAAACCCCAGTGTCTATATTTTTCCTCTCTTTGTGTTCATGTGCAATCACTATATAGTTTCTACTTATAAGTGATAATGTTATTTAGAGTGTTTGGTTTTCTGTTCATCAGTTGGTTCACTTAGAATAATGGCCCTTATGTTCCTTGTAAGTTGTATTCCTAGGTATTTTATTCTCTTTGTAGCAATTGTGAATGGCAGTTCCTTCTTGATTTGGTTCTCTTTAAGTCTGTTATTGGTGTATAGGAATGCTTGTGATTTTTGCACATTGATTTTATAACCTGAGACTTTGCTGAAGTTGCTTATCAGTTTCAGAAGTTTTTGGGCTGAGGTGATGGGGTCTTCTAGGTATACTATCATGTCATCTGCAAATAGAGACAATTTGGCTTCCTCCTTTCCTATTTGAATACCCTTTATTTCTTTTTCTTGCCTGATTTCTCTGGCTAGAACTTCCAGTACTATGTTGAATAGGAGTGGTGAGAGAGGACATCCTTGTCTCGTGCCGGATTTCAAAGGAAATGCTTTCAGTTTTTGCCCATTAAATATGATACTGGCTGTTGGTTTGTCATAAATAGCTTTTATTACTTTGAGATATGTTCCATCAATACCGAGTTTATTGAGAGTTTTTAGCATAAAGGGCTGTTGAATTTTGTCAAATGCCTTCTCTGCATCAATTGAGATAATCATGTGGTTTTTGTTTTTGGTTCTGTTAATGTGGTGAATGACATTTATAGACTTGCATATGTTGAACCAGCCTTGCATCCCTGGGATGAATCCTACTTGATCATGATGGATAAGTTTTTTAATGTGCTGTTGCCATCAGTTTGCCAGTATTTTATTGAAGATTTTTGCATTCTATGTTCATCATGGATATTGGCCTGAAGTTTTTTTTTCTTGTTCAGTCTCTGCCTGGTTTTGGTATCAGGATGATGTTGGTCTCACAAAAGAATTTGGGAAGGGTTCCCTCTTTTTGGATTATTTGGAATAGTTTCAGAAGGAATGGTACCAGCTCCTATTTGTGTGTCTGGTAGAATTCGGCTGTGAACCCATCTGGACCTGGGCTTTTTTTGTGTGGTAGGCTCTTAATTGCTGCCTCAACTTCAGACCTTGTTATTGGTCTATTCATAATTTCGGCTTCCTCCTGGTTTAGGCTTGGAAGGACACAGGCGTCCAGGAATTTATCCATTTCTTCCTGGTTTACTAGTTTATGTGCATAGAGTTGTTTGTAGTATTCTCTGATGATGGTTTGAATTTCTGTGGAATCTGTGGTGATTTCCCCTTTATCATTTTTTATTGCATATATTTGGTTGTTCTCTCTCTTCTTTTTTATCAGTCTGGCTAGTGGTCTGTCTATTTTGTTGATCTTTTCGAAAAACCAGCTCTTGGATTTATTGATTTTTTGAAGGGTTTTTCGTGTCTCTATCTCCTTCAGTTCTGCTCTGATCTTAGTTATTTCTTGTCTTCGGCTAGGTTTTGAGTTTTTTTGATCTTGCTCCTCTAGCTCTTTCAATTTTGACAATAGGGTGTCAATTTTGGATCTCCCCACTTTTCTCATGTGGGCACTTATAGCTATATATTTTCCTCTACAGACTGCTTTAAATGTGTCCCAGAGATTCTGGTATGTTGTGTCTTCGTTCTCGTTGCTTTCGAAGAACTTCTTTATTTCTGCCTTCATTTCATTGTTTATCCAATCAACATTCAAGAGCCAGTTGTTCAGTTTCCATGAAGCTGTGCAGTTCTGAGTTAGTTTCTGAATTCTGAGTTCTAACTTGATTGCACTATGGTCTGAGGGACTGTTAGTTATGATTTCAGTTGTTTCGCATTTGCTGAGAAGTGCTTTACTCCCAATTATGTGGTCAATTTTGGAGTAGGTGTGATTTGGTTCTGAGAAGAATGTATATTCTGTGGATTTGGGATGGAGAGTTCTGTAAATGTCTATCAGGTTTGCTTGTTCCAGGTCTGAGTTCAAGGCCTGGATATCCTTGTTAATTTTCTGTCTGGTTGATCTGTCTGATATTGACAGTGGAGTGTTAAAGTCTCCTACTATTATTGTGTGGGAGTCTAAGTCTCTTTGTAGGTCATTAAGAACTTGCCTTATATATCTGGGTGCTCCTGCATTGGGCCCATGTATATTTAGGATTGTTAGCTCTTCTTGTTGTATCAATCATTTTACCATTATGTAATGACCTTCTTTGTCTCTTTTGATCTTTGTTGCTTTAAAGTCTATTTTATCAGAGATGAGAATTGCAACTCCTGCTTTTTTTTTTTTTTGCTTCCATTTGCTTGGTAAAGCTTCCTCCATCCCTTTATTTTGAGCCTTTGTGAATCTTTGCATGTGAGATGGGTTTCCTGGATACAGCACACCGATGGGTTTTGGTTTTTTATCCAATTTGCCAGTCTGTGTCTTTTGATTGGTATATTTAGCTCATTTACATTTAGGATTAATATTGTTATGTGTGAGTTTGATACTGACATTTTGATACTATCTGGCTGTTTTGTCCCTTGGTTGATGCAGATTCTTCATTTTGTTGATGCTCTTTAGCATTTGGTTTGTTTTTAGAATGGCTGGTACTGGTTGTTCCTTTCTATGTGTAGTACCTCTTTCAGGAGCTCTTGTAAAGCAGGCCTGGTGGTGACAAAATCTCTGAGTTCTTGCTTGTTGGCAAAAGATTTTATTCTTCCTTCACTTATGAAGCTCAGTTTGGCTGGATATGAAATTCTGGATTGAAAGATTTTCTTTAAGGATGTTGAATATTGGCCCCCACTCTCTTCTGGCTTGTAGAGTTTCTGCCGAGAGATCTGCTGTGAGTCTAATGGACTCCCTTTTTGGATGACCCGACCCTTCTCTCTGGCTGCCCTTAGTATTTTCTCCTTCATTTCAACCCTGGTGAATCTGATGATTATGTGCCTTGGGGTTGCTCTTCTTGCAGAATATCTTTGTGGTGTTCTCTGTATTTCCTGGAGTTGAGTATTGGCCTGCCTTGCTAGGTTGGAGAAATTTTCATGGATAATATCCTGAAGAGTGTTTTCCAGCTTGGATTCATTCTCTTCATCACATTCTGGTATGCCTATCAAACGTAGGTTAGGTCTCTTCACATAGTCCCACATTTCTTGGAGATTTTGTTCATTCCTCTTTGTACTTTTTTCTCTAATTTTGGTTTCTCTTTTTATTTCATTGAGTTGATCTTCGACTTCTGATATTCTTTATTCTGCCTGGTCAATTCGACTGTTGAAACTTGTGCATGCTTCGTGACGTTCTCGTGTTGTGTTTTTCAGCTCCTTCAATTCATACATATTCCTCTCTAAGTTGTCCATTCTTGTTATCATTTCCTCAAATCTTTTTTTAAATCTTTTTTCAAGGTTCTTAGTTTCTTTGCATTGATTTAGAACATGTTCTTTTAGCTCACTGAAGTTTCTCATTAACCACCTTCTGAAGTCTGATTCCGTCATTTCGTCACACTCATTCTCCATCCAGCTTTGTTCCCTTGCTGGTGAGGAGTTTTGGTTATTGGTAGGAGGTGAGGTGTTTTGGTTTCGGGTGTTTTCCTCCTTTTTGCACTGGTTTCTTCCCATCTTTGTGGATTTATCCACCTGTCGTCTTAGTAGTTGCTGACTTTTCAATTGCGTCTCTGAGTGGACGCCCAGATTGTTGATGATGAAGTATTTCTGTTACTTAGTTTTCCTTCTAATGGTCTAGCCCCTCTGCTGTACGAGTGCTGAGGTCCACTCCAGGCCCTGCTTGTCTGGGGTACACCTGTAGCAGCTGCGGAACAGTGAGGGATGCTCCCAGTTTCTTCTTCTGCTATCTTTGTCCCAGAATGGGACATTTGATGTCCCACCAAATGTCAGTGTGATTAGTCTTTTTTGAGGTGGTTCTTTGGATATACAGGGGTCAGGGAGCTGCTTGAGGAGATGGTCTGTACTTTATAGGAGCTCCAGTGCTGAGCCGTGAGCTCCGTTGTTCATTCAGGGTTGCTGGGCGCATGTGTCTGCTGCAGCAGAACTTATAAAAGCCCCCCCCCCTTTTTTCCCTCAGATGCTCTGTCTCAGGGAGTTGGGGCTTTCTTTATGAGTATCTGTTGCACTGTCCTGCCCAGCTAGGAGGCAGTCTCTTCACTTTTTGCCTGCCGAGACTCTGCCCTGCTAGCATGGGTCCGCCCTGCTGCCACAGGGCTCCGTTGTACTGTGGTGTGCTCCGCCCTATTGGCGGCATCTCTCTGTTATGGCTGGTTTCCTCAGCAATGGCAGGCTGCGTCAGCAGTGGGAGGTACCTCAGTAGGGGCGGATTGCGTCTGTAGTGGTGGACGCCCCTCCCCCACCGAGCTGCACCGTTTGGATTCAGCTGACCCCCCCAGCAAAACTCTCAACCCCGAGTGCCTCGAATCGCCACACTGCTTGTCCCCATGAGGGTGGGACCTGCCGAGCTCGATCACCTGGCTCCCTGCCTCAGAGTTCCTCCTCTCTCTCTCTTTTTCTTTCCAAGTTGAATGGTTGACTCTCTCACAGGTGCCCCAGTTGCCTGCTGATTGGGCACCGGGATCCGTGCAATCTCCCCTGCGGCGGCCCACTGCACTGGCACAAATTGCTCTTCCCAGGAATCTCCTGGTCTGGCTCACCATCCAAGTCCCATTCAATCAAATGGACATGTCAATCTGCCCTCCCAAAACTCAGACTGCCAGTTTAACAGGGCACCCAGACCAGTGAGCTTTGTGTGGGCTGCTGCTGCGCCATGGCATGGCGCCAGCCATAACGGCCATGCAAGCGGGCTGCGCTGCTCTCCTGTGTCTCTCCTACACCTGGGAATTTGCCAGTTCTGTGGGCTACAAAAGTCCGTCTGAAAATGCAGCTAGGACTCACCCTCTGCACCTTCACTGAGAGCTGCAATCCTGAGTTGTTTCTATGGAACCGCTATGCTATCTTGGAACCATTTGCATTTCTCTGATTGTTACTGATGTTAGCATTTTTTTTTCATATGCTTATTGGCTATGTGTATATTTTCTTTTGAGAAGAGTCTGTTCATATCCTTTCCCAATTTTAAGTAGGATTGTTTGTTTTTTGCTTGTTGATTTAAGTTCCTTATAAATTCTGGATATTAGACATTTGATGCATAGTTTGTGAATATTTTTTCACATTCTGTAAGTTGTCCATTTACTCAGTTAATAGTTTCTCTTTCTCAGAGGTCTTTAGTTTAATTAGCTTTCACATGTGAATTTTCATTTTTGTTGAAGTTGCTTTCTGTGTCTTCATTATTATATAGTTGCCAAGGCCTATGTCCAGAGGGGCATTTTCTTGGTTTGCTTGTAGAGATTTTACAGTTTTAGATATTAAGTATTTAATCCATCCTGAGTTGGTTGTTGTATATGGTAAAAGGAGAAGGTTCAGTTTTAATCTCCATGTGGCTCACCAGTTTTCTCAGCACCATTTATTGAATAAGGAATACTTTCCCCATTGCTTATTTTTGTCAGGTTTGTCAAAGACCAGATGATTTTAGGTGTATGGCTTTATTTCTGAGTTTTTTATTATATTCCACTGTTCTATGTGTCTCTTTTTGAGCTAGTTTTGGTTATGGCTACTTTGGTTATGCTGTCTTGGTTATAGTAAATTTGCAGTACACTTTGTAGTATAGTTTGAGGTTGGGTAGTGTGATGTATCCAGCTTTGTTATTTCTCAGTAGAATTGCTTTGGCTATGCAGGCACATTTTTGCTTCCCTGTGAATTTTAAAGTAGCTTTTTCTAATTATGTGAAAAACATGATATTGGTAGTTTGTTAGGAATACCATTGAATCTGTAAATTGTTTGGAAGAGTATGACCATTTTAACAATATTGATTCATCCTATTCATGAGTATGAATTTTTTTTTATTTGTTTGTGTTATCTCTGATATCTTTCAGTAGTGTTTTTAAATTCTCATTGTAGAGATTTTTCACTTCCCAATTAACTGTATTTCTAAGTATTTATTATTTTGTGGCAATTTAAATGGGATTGTGTTCTTGATTTAGGTCTCATCTTGGAAATTATTGGTTTATAGAAATGCTATATTTTTGTACAATGATTTCATATCCTGAATCTTTGCTGAAGTTGTTTATCAGTTCTAGCAATCTTTGCTCAGAGACTATGGTTTTCTAGGTATAGAATTATACTGACTGAGAAGACAGAGTTTGACCTCCTCTTTTTCTATTTTGATGGCCTTTATTTCTTTCTCTTGTCTGATTGCTCTGGCTAAGACTTCCACTACTTTGTTGAATAGGAGTGATAAAAGAGGGCATACTCATCTTGTTTCAGTTCTCAAGGGGGATACCGCCAGCTGTTGTCTATACAATATGATGTTGGCTATGGGTTTGTCAGAGATGGGTCTTATTATTTTGAGGTATGTTCCTTCAATGCCTAGGTTGTTGAGGGGTTTTTAACATGAAAAGATGTTGAATTTGTCAAAAGCCTTTTCTGCAGCTATTGAGATGATAATGTGGTTTTTGTTCTGTTTATGCATTGAATCACATTTATTGATGTGCATTGTTGAACTAACTTTGCATCCCAAAAGTGTAGCATACTTGATTGTGATGGATTAACTTTTAGATGTGCTGCAGGATTCAGTTTGCTTGCATGTTGCTGAGGATTTTTGCATCTATGTTCATCACAGATATTAGCTGGATATTTTATTCTTCTTTGTGATTCTGCCAGGTCTTGGTACCAGAATGATGTTGACCTCATAGAATGAGTGAGGTGGGTAGTCCTTCCTCCTTGAATGTTTGGAATAAATTTAGTCAAATGGGTGCCAGCTTTTATTTATGTGTCTTGGAAAATTCAGCTGTGAATCCATATGATCCAGGACTTTTTCTGCTTGGTAGCTTTTTAAATTACTGATTCAATTTTGGAACTCTTTATTGGTTTATTCAGATATTCAATTTCTTCCTGGTTTAATCTTTGAAGATTTTAAGTTTCTAAGAAATTATCAATTTTTTGTATGTTATCTAATCTGTGTGCATGAATTTGTCTTTTTCTCCTTTCAATTTTTATGTTTTTGCCCCATGCCTTTTTCCAACTTTGTAATTAGATGCACCCACACATAAGACATTATGTTCTTTTGATGAATTAACATCCTTTTGGTATGAATTATCCTTCATTATTCCTGATATTATTCTGTCTTATAATAGAGTTCTATTAAACTCCTTCATTATTATTATTATATGTCTCTTAAAATTTTACTTCTTTTACTAGTAATATTTAAGAAGAATTTTATTTTATTATTTTCAAGATGGCAGATTAGAGGCTTTTAGTTTGCCTCAGCCACTTGGAAATAGCAAGATAAGTGTATAAACATTAACTCTGTGAGCTTTCATTCAAGAAGGAAAATGGGAATCCACCAGAATCTTGATATACACTTCAGATTGTGAAAAGGAGAATGCCAGCAAATAGCCCCTGTGATGGTGTTTGGCTGATAAAAATGAATGAGGCAGCCAGGCACGGTTGCTCAAGCCTGTAATCCCAGCACTTTGGGAGGCCGAGGCAGGTGGATCACGAGGTCAAGAGATCAAGACCATCCTGGTCAACATGGTGAAACCCAGTCTCTACTAAAAATACAAAAAATTAGCTGGGCATGGTGGTGCATGCCTGTAATCCCAGCTACTCAGGAGGCTGAGGCAGGAGAATTTCCTGAAACCAGGAGGCAGAGATTGCGGTGAGCCAAGATTGCGCCATTGCACTCCAGCCTGGGTAACGAGCGAAACTCCGTCTCAAAAAAAAAAAAAAAAAAAAAAAAAATGAATGAGGCTTAGTATACAAGAGAAGCAGAAAACCTCCCTCTAGGAATCACCTTTCCATGGGAAATCCAAGGGACTGAGGTTGAGGGATCATTTTGTTTCTCACAAGCCCTGGAATTAACTTGGGAAAAGACTTGGATATGCTATGAAAAAAAGATGCTGAGGAAAGCTGCAAATATTTTCTAGATACAGGAATAGAAGCAGGATTCCACTTTCAGCCATGCTTTAGTGACACAGCAGAATGGTCACACAGCATTTTAGTCTCATGACAAAGATTGGAGTATCTGCTCTGGAGCAGGATAAGAACTTACATAGCCAAAACTGTGCACCTTAGCAGTAGAAATCATGCTCTCCCCTGTCACAAGCCTGGAGCAAGAAGAAAGGTGTCACAGTTGCTGATTCTCCTGAGCAATGAGACTTGCAACCAAGGTCAGCTTGGTGATCTGCAATCTGTCTTCACATGCTGTTGCTAGGTGCCCCAGCCTGCTCACCTGAGACTGTGGTGCAGTGGGACCCCCTCTGCTCCACCCTTAGTCAGAAATTCAGGCATTTGGAAAACCCACTTTCCGGGACCAGTAGCCAGAACCACCCCACTCTTCGTGGACATTGTGTATCAGGGCTTTCTCTGTTTCACAAGTAGGCATATCTCCAGGCATTTGGAACACTCACTCGCTTTGATCAGTGGATTGACCCACCCACCCTTCCTGTTTAGAGATCTGAGTGCAGGGAGGCTCTCTCTGCTTCACACCCAGGCAGATCTCCAGACAATTGTAGCACCTGCTGTCCTAGGTCTGTACTTTGAGTCACCCCATCTTTCCTGGACATAGATCATGCTGCAGCAAGGCCTTCTCTGCTCCATGCTCAGGCATATCGCAGGCATTCAGAGGACCAGCTCATCTGAATCAGCAGACTGAGCTGTGCAACCCTTCCTGTTCAGAGATCCTGGTGTGGGGTTGGAGTTTGGGGAGGATGCTCTCTGCTCTACTTCCAGGCAGATCTCCATGCATTAGAGTATCTGCTTGCCTAGTTCAGCAGCCTGAGTTGACCCACTCCTCCTGTGCAGTGATCTTGTGTGAGATCTCCACTCTATGCCCAGGCAGATCTCCAGGCATTCACAGCACCTGCTTGCCTAGAACAGAAGCCTGTGCAATCCTACCATTCCTCTGTAGAGATCCTGGTGAAAGAGTTCTCTCAGCTTAAAACCAGGCAGTACTCCAGGCATTTAGAGCCACCACCCTCTTGGATTAGGAGTTTAGACCACCCTTCATCCTTATGCAGGGAACTTGGGGCTAAAGTGGTTTCTCAACTCCATGCCTATACATACCTATTGGTGCCTTGTGGCCCCCCCCACTGTATTCTCCCATGGTGGTGCTAGTGCCTGCCATGTGGGGACCTGAACACAGACCTTTTCAGTCAGCCCCACGCATTTGGTCTGCCTCCTCAGGGCTGAACAGGGTTCTCAGACCACCATGTACTTTATAAATCAGCCCATGGTCTGAGGCAACAAAAAAGTTTCTCCCAGTAAAAAAGGATCAAGTACGTACCCAGCTGCATTGGCTGCATTTAGCTCTTGCCTATAAGCACCATCTACTGGTTTATATGTTAAACTTCACAGCCCAACATAAAACCTGCTGACAGAAGTTCACAGGGCTATAGAAGCAAAGTATAATAAAAAGATCCTATGCAGCATTTTCCCCTCTCTGGGGATGCGGGGTGGGAAAACAGAAAAAGAAAAAATAGTGATAATATAGAGAAAGAAAACAAAACAAAACAAAATTCTACCTGCATGAAAATAATTACAAAATTTAGAAGTGCCAGTATCTCCAGATGAGAAAGAACCAGTTGAAAAATTCTGGCTCCATGAAAATGTATTAATGTAGTGACCCCATCAAAGGATTGCACAACCTTTCCAGCAATGATCCCTAACCAAAATGAAAACACAAAAATTATAAAGAAAGAATTGAAAGCAGGGATTGCAAGGAAGCTCAGTGAGATCTGGGACAAGGTTGAGAGTCATCAAAAACAACTTCTAAAGCAATCCAGGAAATGATGGGAGAGATAAGAAGTGTTTAAAAGAAATCAATCAGAGCTTCTAGAATTGAAAGAGTGACATAGGAATTTCAAAATGCAATCAAAAGCTTTATCAATAGACTGGACCAAACAAAAGAAAGAACTTTCAAACTAATACAGTCAGACAAAAATAAAGAAAAATGAATTTGCAAATTGAACACACTCTTGGATAGATACAGGACTATGAAAATCTACCACACCTATGAGAAATTGGCATTTCTAACAGAGAAGGCAAAAAATGCAACAAACTGGAAAATATATTTGAGAGAGCAATTCAAGAAAATTTCCCTGATCCTGCTGGAGATGTAGGTATCCAGATACAAGAAATTGAGAGAACACCTCCAGGATATTATACAAAGCAAATATTGCAAAGGCATATAATCATCAAACCGCCTAAGGTCAGTACCAAAAAATATACCTTAAATGTGGCATGAGGAAAAAGTCAGATCATGTATGAAATTAAGGTAGGCTAACAGCAAACTTCTCAGCAAAAGACCTTACAAGTCAGGAGACAGTGGGCAGTTTCAAAGAGAAGACATCTGTTTTTTCAGCATTCTTAAAGAAAAGGAACTTCAGCCAGTAATTTCATATCACAGCTAGCTAAGTTTCATAAGAAAAGAGGAAATAAAATCTTTTCCAGACAAGCAAGCACTAAAGAAATTCACTAACACTAGACCAGCCTTACAGGAGATCCTTAAGGGAGTTCTTAACATGGAGATGAAAGTACAATGCCTGCTACCACAAAAACAGTTAGGTACATAGCCCACATACTCTGTAAAGCAACCACACAATAGGAACTACAGAGCAACCAACTAACTTCATGATAGAATGACAACCTTGTATATTAATATTAACCTTGAATGTAAATGGTCTGAGCACCCATGTAAAAGGCACAGAGTGGCAAGTAGGAATTAACACAGGAACAGAAAATCACATACCACATGTTAAGTAGAAACTAAACATTAGGTACTCAGGGACATAAAGATGGCAACAATAGAAACTGAGGACTAGTAGAGGTGGGAAGAGGGATGTGGGCAATGGTTGAAAAACTTCGGTGACAGCCTCATTTTTACCCCAAACCTCAGCATTATGCAATATTACCAGGTAATCAACTTGCAAATATACTCCCTGAATCTTAAAAAGAAAGTTAAAATAAAGGGTGTTCTGCACTATATATATATATATATATATATATATATATATATATATATATTTCTATTTATCTGATACTAAATATATTAATATTTTTCTCCTTCCTTTTAGTTTTATACTGTTTTCCTATTTAAAGTGGCTTTCTTATGAATGTTATATAGTTGAGTCTTGCTTTTTAGTTTTTTTAAAATCAATCTTTACATAAAGAAATTATTGATATGACTAAATTAAAACCTGCAACTCTGCTTTTTCCTATTTATTTCTGTTATCTCTCTTTTATTTCTGACTTCTCTTGGATTAGTTGAGCATTTTAAATAATTCTATTTCATCTCTTTCACATACTATTTACATCGTTTTTAAAATATGTGGTAGCCTTTGGCGATACAATGTAATGTATATTTTTAATAAATCTGAGTACACATTTAAATAATTTAATACTGCTATATACGTAGTTTAAATACTATATAGACATATAATCTCAATTTTTTTCCTTCCTTTGGTTCTATTGAATTTACCCTTTTACTTTTACAAATGCTATACACATACCAAACTTTTCTCTATTTTGGTTAAGATAGTCAATTATCTTTTCAACAAAAAAGTAGTAAGAAAATATTCACATTTAAAAATTTTACTTTATTTAGTCTATTTCCAGTAGTTATCATTTCTTCGTATAGATGCAAGTTCTCATTTTCTATCATATAATTTGTGATTATATGTTTTTAAAAAATAATAGAATTTATCTACTGTCAATGGTATCCTTAAGCTTTTACTTCAGAGTGTCTGTAGTTCATCTTTATTTTGAAAATAATATTTTCACTGTTTTTGGAATTATAGTTTTCTTTTCTTTTCTTTTTTATTCACCTACATTAGAGGTGTCACTGCATTATTATTTCCCTTATGTGGTCTAGACAAAAAGTCTGCTCTAATTCTGACGTGTGACTATTAACATTTAATGTTTCTGTTTTTCTCTAACTGCCTTAATAATTTTTGTGTTATCTCTTATTTTCAGCAGTTTAAATGTGATTGTTTTATTAGTATTACTTTGTTTTGTTTTATATTTTTTATTCTGCCTAATATTCTCTGACTTGCTTGGAACTACAAATTTTCCTATTATTAATTTTGGAAAAAATATCAAAGTATCTTCAAATTTTTTTTTTTTGTTTAGTTTCCTTTCTCTTTTCCTTTTGTGGCTATAATTACACTTGTAATACTAGATCTGATATTGTTCCACAAATTTTTGATACTCTGTATTATATAACTTTTTATCTATTCATTCTTGTTTTTAGGTAATTTCTATAGACCTATGTTTAAGCTTACATATTCATTTCATCTCTGTGCTAAGTTTACTGATAAAGCCATCAAAAAATCCTCATTTTTGTTGCTATTTTATTTATCCCTTCATTTCCATTTAAAAATTCCTTACAGTTTCAATATAATTTTCATTTTTACCCTATGCTTTCTCCTATAAGTCACTTTATACTGCAGAATACAGTTAATAAGTCCCCCCACTCCTCAAAAAAGACTATAATGGGCCGGGCGCAGTGGCTCACGCCTGTAATCCCAGCACTTTGGGAGGCAGAGGTGGGCAGATCAAGAGGTCAGGAGATCAAGACCATCTGAGCAACATGGTGAAACTCCGTCTCTACTAAAAATACAAAAATTATCCGGTCTTGGTGGTGCGTGCCTGTAATCCCAGCTATTGGGGAAGCTGAGGCAGGAGAATCACTTAAACTGGGGAGTCGGAGGTTCCAGTGAACTGGGATCGCACTACTGCGCTCCAGCCTGGTGACAGAGCGACATTCTGTCTCAAGAAAAAGAAAAGAAAGGAAAAGAAAAGAGGCCATAATGACAATTTGCATCTCAATTCTCTGAACTGAGTTTCTCATAGAAAACTGGTTCACCAGTAATGAGGACTCATTGAATAAACCTTGGTTTCATCAGTTTTTTTCATACTTTTAGTGTTTAAAATGTTTTAGAATAACACTTGGCCATTTTCAGTTTTTAAATAGTCATATCCCTACTTTCCCATAGAGGAAACAGTCTTGTGTAAATTCCCAAAAATAGGTGGGGGGAAAAAGCACTGGGGAGAGAAGTTCCTCACTCCAAGTAGGAGCTAAGCTCTACAACCACAGAAAACGAGGAGTCATACCAACACTGATCTAGGATGTTGTCTAATTTTAGCATGTTTTTCATATTAATAACAGTTATTCTGAATTTGCCGACAGTTCCAACATCTGTGTCCTATCTGTGTCTTGTTTTGATTACTATGTCTTTTATGACTACTCTGCATTTTCTTGACTTTTTGCATGTTTTGTAATGTTTTATGTTAAAATTTAGTCATTTTGTGTGAACAGTGGAAATTGAGGTAAACAGTTTTTTATTCTTGGAAATAAGCATGACTTTGTCAGGCATTTAGTGTAGGGAGATGTTTGAGTTAATTTAATTAGGAAATTACTCTGGGTTTTATATTTGTTTTTGCTATAAATAGCCTCAATGAACCACAGACTTCAAATTCCTGTAGGACTATCTATTGTTTAGGGCGGAGCTTAGTTTGTTAGAATGGTGGCTGCTTTTAAGTTTTGAATCTACTATGCACTGTGCCACTAAAAGGGTCTTTTTGATTTTTTATGTTCCTCTTCTGCCCACTACCAGCAGTGTTCTCCTTTTACTGGTTATCCAAATCATGTTGTCTTGACAGTTGGGGGTAGAGTGGGGTGCTTTCTTTGGTGTTAATATTAAGCCCAAATCTTAGGTATGCGTGTGTCTCTGGGTTTCAGAAATGTGGCCATTTTGTTCTCTATCCACTTCTCCAGATATAGTTTTCAACTCAACACATAATCTCATCCCACCTCAGGAATAAGCTTTATTTATTTTCCTTTCCTCAGATGCATGAGTTTTCACAGATGCCTTGAGGGGTACTGGGTACAGTGCTTACAGCACTTTCTCCACGGTTTAAGGCTTTTGTTCAGTGGTAAAGATAGGAAAGAAGAATCTGGTAGAATTTTTTTCCCTCTTCTATAGGACTTTTGTATTCTTCTTTCTTAGGCTTCCATCACAATGCTAACTTCTTTTTTTTTTTTTTTTTTTTTTTTTTTTTGAGACAGAGTTTCGCTTTTGTTACCCAGGCTGGAGTGCAATGGTGCGATCTCGGCTCACTGCAACCTCCGCCTCCTGGGTTCAGGCAATTCTCCTGCCTCAGCCTCCTGAGTAGCTGGGATTACAGGCACGCACCAAGATGCCCAGCTAATTTTTTTGTATCTTTAGTAGAGACGGGGTTTCACCATGTTGACCAGGATGGTCTCCATCTCTTGACCTCGTGATCCACCCGCCTCGGCCTCCCAAAGTGCTGGGATTACAGGCTTGAACCACCACGTCCGGCCACACAATGCTAATTTCTTAAGGTTCTATCTTTTCTGTGAGTGTGGAGAAAGAACCTGGAAGATGATATGGACTCCCATAGTTTGAGACTCACCAAAATTTCAAAATGTTCTTCTGGCTCACACTTGGTCTTGGGCTATTTATCAATTTTTCAACTGAACTATTTTTACCTCTCTGTAGGTGAATCCACCCAAAGGCCACCAGTCTGTACATCCCCACTCTGCCTTTCGGTACCATGTTTCCTTAACTTTTTGTTCAGTTAATTGTTCTAAAACTTCCACAATCCAATGAGTTTTAAGAAAATCATATTCCATTTTAAGGATAGGGATAATCCCCCTTCCTTCCATATCTTTATATCTCAAGGCAAAAACTAAAAATTCTCCCTTAGAATTCTGTAACAATATTAACTATTAGTCTGCTCTGCCATACCTTATTATCTATAATTCAGCTGACTAAAGTTAATGAACACTTACGGTAATTGATGCCACACAGAGGATGTTATCTGCATTGAAGGATACACACTAAATAAGACATTGAAGAGAACAACTCAAAATGTGACCTACATCAAATTTTTGCAAATTTCCAATATTGAGAAAACAAGAAATATGTATTGCTATTTTGCTTGATTTTTTTTTCAAGTACAATGGAAAAAATGATCACACCAAGTTTTATTCAGAGTCCTCATTATGTATGAACCAGTTTTCTATGAGAAACTCAGTTCAGAGAATTGAGATGCAAATTGTTATTATGGCCTTTTTTCTTTTCTTTCTACACTCTGGGAAGTCCCACTTTGGACTTCCATTGGACAGGCTTCTGGCATGAGATGAGGGATATACAGTACCCTTCTTCTACAACATCCTCCAAGTATCTGAGAACTCAGATTCCCTGCTGAAACTGGGAGTTTTCCACATCGATGGAAATGTTTGTAGGAGGAGTAGGATAGAGTCATGAATCAGGATAAGAGGGGTGTGGATACTTTCTAAAGTATGTTTTAAACCCAAGGAAGTTCAAGTATTTCAAATTGGAGCATGGTTTTATTGGGTCTTTACGAAATTATATTTTTTCAAAGAAGGAGTATTCGATATATTAACATTTTATTAACTTGATTTATGGCATTTAAATATTTAGACATATGGTTTTTTGACTTCCATTTGACCCTCTCACTTTGTACCTTAAAAATATTAGAGACCTCAATGAAATTCAGCCATGTAGATGTCCCTGCAAATCGAGGTGTCTGCATACACACACACACACACACACACACACACACACACACACAAAAGTGATAGTTCATTTGGAAGTTCCTTCAGAAACGTATACAGTGGCTGCAATTGTTGGGACAATATTCACCTTGATTAAAGTTTGAGATAGGCAAGGAAATTAAAAAATATGGTATCATGAAACTCTTTTAGTTCTAATATGTTTTAAAATTGCTGCTCTTTATGGCACAAGACTAAGACAGCAAGGAATATTTACAACTAAGTGAGCTAGACAGAGTCATCTTAATTGATTAGACTGGCTGAAGCAAAGGTCCTAAATAAGATTAAATGTAGTGACTATGCTCTCTACTTTATCCTAAATTGCAGATTCTCATCCTGTGTTTTCCAATATTCATTATAAAAAAAACCCTCATATTCCAAATGTCAAATTGTTTTACCCGAGCAACTCCTAAATTTTTCAGAATATAGTTTTAGTTCATAAGTTGAACTAGTTATTGATAATTAGCTTTGTGGCTGGGCATGGTGGCTCATGCCTATAATCCCAGCACTTTGGGAGGCCGAGGCGGGTGGATCATGAGGTCAAGATATCGAGACCATCCTGGTCAACAAGGTGAAACCCCGTCTCTACTAGAAATACAAAAATTAGCTGGGCATGGTGGTGTGCGCCTGTAGTCCCAGCTACTCGGGAGGCTGAGGCAGGAGAATTGCTTGAACCCAGAAGGCGGAGGTTGCGGTGAGCCGAGATCGTGATATTGCACTCCAGTCTGGGTAACAACAGCCAAACTCCATCTCAAAAATAAAAATAAAAATAAAAATAAAAATAATTAGCTTTGTGAGGATTTTTCCAGTTATCTTTCTTTATTCATTCTTATTATCTATACAGACAAAATAATGCTTCTGATGGGGGGGATTATTTGAGATTACTTACATTTCAGCAGCTGATTATAATAAGCTAATATTAAATTTGCCTCTATCAATATTCTGCATGCACACACTCACAGGTTTTGTTTCTTCTATGCTACATTGCTGAAGGGGTCCATAAAGGATAAATTTTTTAAAGCTACACAATTATATGTCCTTAAATTACTTCACTATCTGTGTAATGCATATATTTCAGTCACAGAAAATGCATAAATAATCATCAAACTACAACATCATATGCAACGTGGTGCAAGTGAACTTAAACCTATTCACCCTGTTATATATGGAGTAATAGTGATAAGGACTATACCAAAAGAATATTAAGATAAGCGATTTGGAGTCTACAGAGACAGAACTCGCTATAAGTAAAGAGAGTAAGAAGCACAAGCTGGATCTAAAAACAAAGACTTAGCATGATATGGAATGGGTGATTTTGAGCAAAATATTGAGCTTTTAACTCAGATTATCTTCTCTTCTATTATCAAAAAAGAACTTTTCTCAAGTGTAGTTGGAAATAAGTGTTTTTGCATTTTATCTCTGTGAAACATTGAAGCACAAAAGAGATCAATAAAAAAGACATTTTACATATATCTGTGTATATTTGTTATTTCTTTATATATATATTTTATTCTGTTTTAGGTTTTGGGGTACATGTGAAGAACATGCAGGATTGTTGCATAGGTATGTATATGGCAATATGGCTTGCTGCCTTCCTTCCCATGGCCTGTATCTGGCATTTCTCCCCATGTTATCCCTCCCCAACTCCCCACCCTCGCTGTCCCTTACCTAGTTCCCCACAACAGACTTCAGTGTGTGATGCTCCCCTCCCTGTGTCCATGTGTTCTCATTGCTCAACACCCGCCTATGAGTGAGAACATGCGGTGTTTGATTTTCTGTTCTTTTGGCCACCCAATTTTGAATATTGTTTGATGTTTGAAAATATTGAAGTTGATGAGTCTTGTTAAGGAAACAACCACTACTTTTTATCTATAAAAGCTAAGAAAATTCTGTGAACTCACTCTCTTAGCTTCCATCATGACCTAAGTTCTATTAATGAAACATATCTGTATCAGACTGACACAGGAATGAGAGATGTAAATCTCTCTTTCTCTCTCCCTCTCTGTCACTCTCCCTCTTTTTCTCTCTCTGTCCTCTCTATCTCTTTCTTTTTTCCCCCACAATAGTAGTAGCAGCAAAGTCTGATTGCTTTAGCATAAATGAAAACAATAAAAATCTCTAGCTTCTAGTTCTACTCAGCAGCAGTAGCAAAATTTTTCTAAAACATCAGTTTTTAACACTACTTTGGAATGTTTCTGGAAATGTAGCCTTGAGCCTTGTTCTTCAAGCCTCTCAACAAATCTGTGAACTGCCTTCATGTCCTTTTTCTGCTTAATCACCTACTCAGCCTTTATTGCTTGCAAATATGAATTCTAATTTCTACAAGACTGTAGAACAAAGGTAAGATTTAAGGATTGCTCTTTCTTCATCAGACAGGATTAAGAGTTGCCTAGCAGGGCCGGGCGCGGTGGCTCAAGCCTGTAATCCCAGCACTTTGGGAGGCCGAGGCGGGTGGATCACTAGGTCAAGAGATCGAGACCATCCTGGTCAACATGGTGAAACCCCATCTCTACTAAAGATACAAAAAATTAGCTGGGCATGGTGGCACATGCCTGTAATCCCAGCTACTCAGGAGGCTGAGGCAGGAGAATTGCCTGAACCCAGGAGGCGGAGGTTGCGGTGAGCCAAGATCGTGCCATTGCACTCCAGCCTGGGTAACAAGAGTGAAACTTTGTCTCAAAAAAAAAAAAAAAAAAAAAAGTTGCCTAGCATTAGCACCCTTCAGTTTACTCTGAATCAATGCAAGCTAGAGGTAGAGCTAGTAGTATTAATGCTCACATTGGTTCTAAAACTTGTGGCCACAATCTGTGGCAATTTGGCAGAGCAATGCTTGCATTTTCAGCTAGTACATTTTGATAGTAGTGGCAATTTCAGTGAATGCCTTTTGCTTTAAGTGGCTTTTGTGAACTAGTGTGGATTGGCACCAAAGGTGAAAAGTAACACTGGTGACTTCAGTGATTTTGGTAGTAGTGGCAATTTCAGTGATTGTCTTTTTGCTTTAAGTGGTTTTTGTAACACCGTTGGCTTCAGTGTTACTTTTTGGTAGTAGTGGCAATTTCAGTGAGTGCCTTTTGCTGTAAGTGGCTTGTGTGAACTAGTGTGGATTGACACCAAAGGTGGAAAACTCTGATGGCTTTCAGTGTTACAAAGGGGATTGATGTTCTTGCTATGACAGGCTCAAATAGCACTGAAGGCACCTCTCTATGACTGCATAAAACCCCACAGCTAGAGCAAAAGAGGAAATTATCAAAAATCAACCTTGTTTAAAAAAATTTGTTCAGGGGTATTGATTAAACAGATCTTGGTAAATCCCTGAAATATTTGGGAATAGGGGAAAGTGGGACTTCAAAGTGAATTCCACTGAATTCTCTGTTGAGAGTTGTAACTAGACAAATGTTCTTTATTACCAAAATTATCTACATTTTTTTATTTATTATAAAGCATATACATTAATACATACATAGAAAACAAATGCATATGGGAGGGACATACAAGTTACTAAAGACGTCTTCCAACAAAAGATTTTGGCTTCTGACCAAAACATTATAGTGCCAAAAGGACATTAATTTTTTTAGGGTTATTTATTAACAAATTTTCACATGCTAAAGTGTACAATAGTGTATGTATGCAAATAAATGAAGAAAGGTATGCCTAAATGTGGGAACTAGGTTGTGTTGAGATAGCAGTGAGAATGAGAAGGTGAATACTTTAGGCACATTTATAAAACAGTACATGATGGGAAACAAAAATAGCCGGTGGATGAGAACAAGTCTTGAACCCCAAAAGAGAATGAATACCTTCTACAGGCTTGATCAGTTTTGTTGTCAAAGCGGTTTTTGAATGATGAAAAATGTATATTTGTCTGAACTATAGAATATATTAATCTACTGAGGATTTTATATAAAAGTTTACTGGAGATTTTTTATTGTTCTATTCTGTAAATTGACTTTCATCTGATTTGCTTCTCATATGAATAATTTTCCTGTCTCTCCTTGCTGTTTATTGCAGGGAATAATTGGCATTTTGATGACTATTTTGAAAGTGCAAGTTCTAGTGCTTGACTGAGCTGTTCCTACAGCATTCAGAATCTGAATTTGTATGGAAGCCTTTCCCTTTTCAAATTCTAATTCAAATCATAAATCAAAGTTCTGAATATAAAGGATTGTGAATAGTACAGCTTTGTATAGATTCAAAACAAACTAAATTAACCCCGAGGCTAGAATGGAAAGCTAAGGACATCTTTCAATTAGAACCAATTGGCTATTGAAATAAAAATTTGGCAGCTAGAGAATACAAAGCAGATTGGATAACATAATCCCCATGAGAGCTTTATTTGACATAAACCTGAGTTTCTCATGTCATGCTTAGTATATACGTATGGTGATTTCAATCATTTTTTAGCACTTTGAATTGCTTGAATTTTCCCCAAAATTTCCTATTTAAAAACTGGTATTTTCCTAAGACCTTTAAAAAAATATTCTACTTAGTTTTCTATAAATTTTGAACAGTTTTATTTTGTGTAATATGTCTAAGGGTGTGTTGTAAAATATAGTAGTGTATGTTATATATTTTTAACAAAAAATTGTATGTTCTAAAATGTGATTCAATATATGCAATTAATTTCTACAATGACAAAAATATTTCCTCAGATGTCAACTCATCAATATTTGTCTCAAATTATACTTATATACAAGCTGGGCTTTGCACTTGTAACCAGTGTGTTCTTGTATATCTTAGAGGTATACTGGGAAGGCTCAATAAAAGAAAATTTATTTATAAGTAAAGAAGTGTCTCCTGTTTAATAAATTGAGTTTTTCTATTGCTATAATAAAAATACTTCCAATCATGCAAATCCTTTAAGAAGCTAAAAATGTTTTTGTGTAAAGGATATAGAAAACAGATATGTTATGCATACTCTTAGTTTTTATTCTTTTAGAAAAAGCAATTATTTTGTCAAACAGTATCTCTTCTACTGTCTTTTCTCTTTTGTCTTTGCTGTCCTCTGAATATTTTATTTCTGATTCTCATATTAGAAAGGAATAAATATAAAACTAACACATGGGCATTTTAAGCACAGATTCTCAACATGTACATAGTACAGTGAAATACTAAACTTCCTGAAATACACGGGAAGCCGATGAAGCCTCACTGTCAGGTTTTCTGGTACTGTATAGAGTTTACAATATTTCTAGGAAAGATAGATTATTTTTGTAGCCTTTCCTACAACTATTGTCTAAATGGGGTTATAATTGTAAAGGCAAAAGAGTCAGACTTGCTTTCTTTATTCTGTTAATATTATGCAAATCCAGATGAAATATGAAATGTAAGGATTTTTCCTATATTATCTTGAAAATCAAAAGGTTATATACTATACAAGAATACATATGTTTAAGGTAACATAAAATATATCTGACATGAAGGGTTTTTTATATCCTTAAAATGATTGTATTAATCTATAAACTTTTCACCAAATTATTAATTTTTGATTTACAGAATATAAAGAACTGATGTAAAATACAAACTACAAAATAAGTTATAATTTAATGTCTACTAGCTGTGACTCTTTTATTTATATATGTAGCATTGGTATCATGAATCATGGTGGTAATTGGAAATTAGGACTACAAAAGACAATAGCTAAAAATAAGGGATGTGTAATTTACAATCAATCATCTACTTTTAATCTTTTGCTGATGCTGCTATATTCATTAGCACTTTGAAAAAAATGCAAATTTATAGAACAATCATTCCCTTAAAACCATGACTACTAATTGAACAAAAGACTATTTTTTTCAATCTGTATAGCATGACAGTTTTATACTTTGAATATTTTTATTAGTACATCAAAACTAGCTTATTTTTAAAAAATCAAGTATCTGCCAGTGACAGTGCTACCTGATATTCATGTTTAGTGATGTACCTCAAGAAAACTATTGACATTTTCAATCTTTCTCTATATTAAATTATGTAGGTGTTCATTCAACAAGTATTTGTTGGGAATTTACGATGCAGTACTCCCTCAAAGCCTGTGTTTGTTTTCATGACTCTGGCATAATATGCTAGGTGAGAAATAGGTATAATAATTCAGAAAGATTCACGGAGTCTGGGTCCTTAAGGTATAAAGATCCATAATCTCCACGGTGAATAACAAATCTCTAGCCTTCTTGTTTTCTGTGATAAAAGAAATCAACTGTGTTGTTTAAGCCACTATTACGTTGCAGGTTAGTTGTGACAAGTAACACAGTCATTGATATGCAAATTATTATAAGACAAAAAATGTTTTTTGTAAAGTATTGAATAGGAAAAAATATCAAAGAATCTATGGAGTGATGAGTTGGATCAAGGAAAAATAAAATTTAGGTGAAAGAGATAAGAATATAAAGATCTAGCTGGGGAGGGATAGCCTGGGGAGAAATGCCAAATGTGGGTTAAGGGGAGGAAGGCAGCAAAACACACTGCCATGTGTGTACCTATGCAACTATCTTGAATGTTCTGTACATGTACCCCAAAACCTAAAATGCAATAAGAATTAAATAAATAAATAAAATAAAACACACACACACACACACACACACACACACACACACACACACACACACAAAAGAATATAAAGATCTAGACATTTTATCTACCGATCTTCATTGCTTAATATGGGCAGGCTTGATCATCAGAGAAAGGTTAGGCTTTAAGTGTAAGATTGGGGAAATAAGATATATTTCACTAAGAATTGAGAGAAGACCCTGAACCAAAGAGGGGAATCTTAGCTTTAGCTACAACACCTCAATCAGTCTAGTAAAACCTAAGCTACAGGCACAGCTAACCTGTACTTGAATTCCTGCCCCATAGAAACTATAAGACAAAAACCATTTGTTGTTTTAAGCTGCAAAATTAGTGCTGTTTTATTACATAATAATAGAAAATGTATACACTAGACAAGTAGGTCTAAACAAATAAAAGAACATTCTACATGATAACGTGCCAGACACACTCATGAAATTTACATTGATTGAATAATGCAAATTTTAACGCTCTCAGGTCTCCTGCAAATATTAATCTGGTTGTATACTTTTTTGTGTTTATTTCAAAAACATTCATATGGTGATGTCTTTGTAAAAGAATCATACAAATTTTAGATACTTAAAGATTCAGCCTTTTTAAAAAGTGAGATTCTTCTTTTTTTTTTTCAGACAGAGTCTCACTCTGTTGCCCAGGCTGGAGTGCAGTGCAGGATCTCAGCCACCTCCGCCTCCTGGGCTCAAGCAGTTCTCCTACCTCAGCCTCCTGAGTAACTGGGACTACAGGCTACAGAAGTGCACTTCTGCATTTGGCTAATTTTTGTATTTTTAGTAGAGATGGGCTTTAGCCATGTTGGCCGGGTAAAACTGAGATTCTAAAAACAAAAACATGTTTGGATTTTTTTTCTTCTCCTTTTTGCTATTTCAAGCCCCTTATTTTCACTTACACTTGAGATGATACCACTGCACAACACCGAAAACTACATCTCAGTGTGCTACCCTTATCCTGAAAGGATAGTATGGTATTTATCAGAAAATTGAGGCCAGAAGAAGTAGTTATAAAGTGCTGAACTTGGAATCCTATGTATCTTCCTGAATAAACAAGTAGTTTTCATATTTTTATTTTGCTAAAATAATCTTAAAATGATATTAATGTTATAATAAACTTCCAATAACTACAGATGTATATCTGTATATGAATATAATTCTATTTCTATTGAATTAGCAAGCTGCATTAGGAGATTATATTATTTTTTTAGTTATTTCACGATTTACTTATAAAGGTAGGTTAACTATGTGCTTCTTAAACTCATTGTCTACATACTACTGAAGTAAACCAAAACTCTTTTTATGCCACTTAAACACTAAACTCCCATGTGCAATGGTACTCAGTCATACAAGTTGAGAGGGGGCTCAGGATATCAAATGAAAAAACAATCCAAACCTGAATTAATTAAGAAAAGACTAAATGTTTTTTGAATTAAACATTATTAGAGGCATTTTACATTAAAATATTAATAAATTATGAAACTATTTTTTAAAAATTACATTAACATTGTCACAGAATGAGTATTGACAATCCAAATGATAAAAGCTGTTTATATGGCCTGTGTAAATATATTCATTCCAGGATTTAAGCATCATAGTTTGTCCCTGATGTAAGCCAGAATATGAGTTTTGCTTAAAGAGGGGAAACATCCATAATATCATTTGTATATGTCTTACTTTAAAGTAGAATATTTCTAAATATGAGGACATTTAAATCAAGTCCTCAAGTTATGTAGCAGTATTCTGTACATATGGATCACGTTTTTCCTTCCTTTAAATTTGCATATTATGGGACTGGCTTTTATTTAAAAGTATATACTAAATTTAATCCATTAGTATTCTCTAGTTCTGATGAAATATCTATTGTTCCAAGTGCTAAAGAAAAATAAAGAATTGAAAGACAGAGGGTTGAAGAAAGTTTTCCAATCTACAAAGCTAAACGTTTTAAAGGAAAACTCTTCCAACCCCCTGCTTTTTTACATTTTACTACTCCCTGGCAATCTTCTCTGAATAGACTTTGAACATACTTTGTGCATCTTTCTTTTTAGCTCTGGGAGGGACTGTAGTGTATCTTTCAGTATCAGGCTTAGAGTGAGGTGCTCTTTTAGCTGGAGGGACCAAGTTCATCATCTACTACTAAGGTGTGGAGACACGCTGAGGGATATATGTGGCAATACCATTTGACCAATCATATAGAAAATTGAGTACATTTACCAAATGAGGGAATAAAAGAGGGTAAAGAAGCAACATGTTACCATCTACGAACATATAGTAAATTCTATAAAAGAAAATCTTAATTTATCTGGCCAGGAGACTGTAATAAATTGAAGGCTCTGAATTCCTCTATTTTCATATGCACATTTAGCTACCCAATTCTATTTTGAATATGTATAGAACACAAAGATACCAAGTCAACTTAAGCTTGGCATCCCTTTTCCGAACCCTCATTAGTTCTCTGCTTACAATAGATGTTCATCTCATCCAGAAATATAAATGCTCCACAATTCACAGTTCAAGAAATCAGAATATGCATAAATCAATTTACAAAATATTTAGGAGTGTGCATTTATGCTGATTTTCTTCAAGATAGCAATTCAAAACTCAAATTTGGTTTTATTAAAAATGTTGCCAACTTGGTGAAAAAGCAAAAAGCATTAAAAACGTTGTTGTTTAGATTTAATATTTCTAAAATTAAATTAAACTTTCATGAGTCAGGGTAAAAGAATAATATTTTAACATTTGGAAATCCATCCACAATAATATAATATTTTTCATCATTTGTATATTCCTCTAAAGAGAGAAACTAAACATAAATAATACTAAGAAAATGCTAACAAAATAAAATAGCTAATATTTCATAAAGCATCTGTTCTTGCATGTGACTTTATTACATTTCCTTACAATTTCCTGGGAAATTATAGTAAAGTCTACAAATGTAGTTAGCAATATAGAGGCTTAAAAGTAATCTTGAAACTTGCTGAACACATTCAAGCCCTTGACTTTCACTCCAGGCCTTTATGTAAATAATCTTTTGCTTTAGGCATGACTCTGAAATTAATATATTGTCAAATCCATATAATTTAGAAGAACAGCATTAATTTATGCATTTTCTAAGTTTCAGAGTTTCTCATAAAGCTTTCTTAATCAAGGAAGGAGATAAGCTACTTTGTGGTTCAGTTTGGTTTGCAACCTAAACACTTTTTGGCTACACTGGTATAGACACATATTATTCTGTTATTAACCTGCAGTTATGAAAGACTAGTTTCATTCAGCTCTCTGAGAATGAGGAGAGTTGACAGTGTTATGTGAGATTGCTGTCTTCTCTAGGGCTTGTACCTGCTTGGAAATATAAACTGGAAGAAGTTATCAAGTCCTTTCCTTGTCTAGTTTTCTGAAAGCCAGAGGTAAAAGTGATTTAGTTGCATTGGGGCAGCCCCACCTTCACAACACATACATCACACACACACACACACACACACACACACACATTCCCATCACAACTATCTCCAACACACACACACATTCCCATCACAACTATCTCCATCATATACATTAATTCAGCTTCAGATTAATAAAGACAGATATATGTTTCAAAAAAGAGAGACACAGATGGAAAATTTCTCATTATTAGTTGCACTTTTCAACTTGAAACGGAAGATAAATCTTTAAATGTAAATTTTAAAGATTTCTTAGTGAGAACATAGAGAAACAGTCCTTACTATTTGTCATTTATGGTCAAATGTAAAGTAAAAAAAGTGACTTGGGAACGATATTTACAAGCAACTTTAGGTGATGAACAAAATATTTCCTTTATTACTTTAAGTCTTTGAAACAATATTACAAACAGCAGGGATTCATTTATAGCCTTGACAAGAAAATTTCTGGCTAAACTTTGTTTCTTTGAAAAGGAGCTAAATTGCTTCAAGGATGCATATGGAAATGCCTAACTACACTTTCTATTACATATTACAGTAAAGAACATTGTAATAAATGGATCATATTTATTTCCTTATAGATATAATCTGGAGACATTTTATGCAGAAGAAGAGTCAATGGAAGTGGGGCTTTTCTGGTAATTACTGCCATCAGCTGAAAAGAGATCACAGTTCTAGACAGTTAATTTTACTGTCTCCACTTTCTAGGGCCCACACAGCACTATTACCCTGCAATTCTGAACCTGCATGGTCATTACCCTTATATCTTTCTGAAGCAGAGATAGGGATAAACAGAATATTGTATCTTTTCCTCTTACTTGAAAAATGTAAGTTTTCTCTTCTCAGGAAAGGAAGAGAGTTTGGCTAATTCATTTATGAAAAAAATTTACTTGATATTTACTCTATTTATTATACTTATAAAATAGATAATGGGAGTTCCTGAAGAGAACTTTGCGGAATTAAAGTATGCAAAATATTTTGGTGACCAATAATATAGAAGCATCTAAAAAATTCTATCATAATCTAACAAAATTTAATAAATTCAGCTACTCATCTTAAAAAATATGAAGTACATTTTAAAGCATATTGTAAGGAGGCTTTACTGGAAGATCTAGATGAGCTATTATGCATGTTTAATAAGTGAATATAAGCTATTACCATATGCTTTGAATAGCAAGTAATTTAGAGTATTTGGTTTATCTTGAGGAAAAAATGCAATAGATTTAACAAAAAATGTTTATACTTCAAACCAAATATTAATCTTTTATTTGAACCAAAGAGTAGAGACATACTGCAAAGAAGAAGTCTTTGGTATACTTCCTTTGCCCAAATATTTTAGATGTCCAAGCCAGATAATATCTTTTATATCCTTCACTATCTTGAGGGGGAAAGGCCATATCAATTCTGTCAAAAACATTTTTCATATAACTACCATTGTAAAGTTTTCAAAGCTATAATTATATAGTCATGAACTACTAGAAGTGAAAAGGATCATAACTAATAAAATCTTGTGATTTTAGAGATGACCATTTGGCCCAAAATATTTAGCCAAATATATGCAAATCATTATTAGATAATGAAGAGCAGGATTCTTATCTCATTATGCATGAACTGCAATTAATTTTACAACATCTTTCTTTCAGGCATAATTTTCCAAAAGACAAGTGTAATCATTGCATTAGTTTGGTTAAACTAGATTATGCTGAAGTAAAAATCAACTTCCAAATCTCAGTGACTTAATAGAGCAAGTTTATTCTTATTCAGTGCTCATGATAATTTTGAGTAACTCTCCTGTATGGTTGCCCTCTGACTGCTATCCAGCCTCCTGAGTTACTGTAGGCACTGCCATCTCACCATGAGTCTTTGTTGCCGGGGCTGGGGAAGAAGGACCATGGATAATTCACAGCTATTCTATTTCTGATTCAGATGTTCCATGGATCACTTCTGATTATAGTCCATAAAATATAATTAATCTAATTACTTTAACTACAAGGGTACTGATAACATTATTTCTGTGCCCAGGAAGAAGAAAAGTAGATGACGATTGAATACTAGAAATGCCATACTATTAATAATGTTTTTCTCATCATCTAGCTTGTATTTTTATAAGTCATAGTATCTATTTTGAATTGGACAGCCTCTGCTACTTTTTATATGTGTAATTTTGTGTAATTTATGATTCATACTGCTTTCTTCACCACTATATATGGTCTGGAACAATAATCCTATAACAATTTTTTGTACCTAGTACTAAACATTAAATTGTAAAAAGCCCTTGCAAATAGTAAATGTTCAATGAAGCTTTGTTAAATGAATAAATACATGAATAAGTGGTAGCTGGCCATTCAGCACTACTCTCCTGTGGATAATTTTATCATATTGTCACTACTCTGGCAACATAACTATGTTCTATTTTGTGCTTCAAATCAAGCTTTCTCAATAGACCCATATCTTACTTAACAGGCCAACTGGAGTGTCATCTCTAGCCATTAAAATGTAGAGCTATGGTTATCAGAAATTTTCATTTATCATTCCCAATGCACAACAATAGTGTGAAACATTGATGAAATAGAAGTAAGCAGAAAACATAATGATTTAAATCAATGGATTGGAGTTAGCAGTTGGGTTCAAAGTCCAGCTATTGAGTTACTGTGTGGCCTTGGGCAGATGATTTAAAATCTTTGCCTTATTTACTTTATATGTGATGTGGAGTGAAAATAATAGCAATAATTTCATAGACTTTAAAAATTTCAATGTGATATTCCCTGAAAAACACTTAAAAAAAAGTTTGAATCAGTTGGGCAATACATTATATTAAATTTAAACAATATATATTTGATATACAGCTTTAGTCTCTGAAGCTGTATTACACCCTTAAAATCAGGAACCATTGAATATTTGTTACAAAAATAAATCATTAATATCAAGATTAATTACTTGCTTTAGAAAGCATAAAAATATTTAATATTTCTTATTCTACCACCAAATTTTATATCTATAATATATAATATATGTAATATATAATATATATAATATACAATATATAATATATAAACAAATGTATATATATTACACACACAAAAACATACAGATATATATATATATATACATGCCGGGATTCCAATACTAGAAAATAGAAGAAGTATAGAATTTGTAATCTAAACATGAGGTCTTCTGGATAAGATAGGATAGAGACAATCTGAGAATAAAACATGCATGTGAATACTCTCCACTGCTTCAGAGCCCTCTTCTGTTTTATTGAGCCTACAGTGTTGATCTTTATATTCTAATCAATGTGCAGAGGGATTTTTATACGCTTCTTATACTATCAATATGGCTCTGAAATTTAGGAAACACAATATTGAATCTTGATTTCTTATTGACTGGCTACACAAATAATAGCTAGTTTTCAATTAAAATATTTCCCAAGATTTATTCTTAAAGATGTTAGATGAACCCCGACTGTATCTATAGAAATAAACAAAACAAAAACACATATCCCCTCACAATATAAAACTGATGCTTTGTTATTGGAGAAACTTTGAAAAATATCCCAAGTCAAAAGAGTTAAACGCTCAGTTTCTGAATTATGACAATACCCTTACTCCCATACTATGACTGTAATATAATAAGTCTTTGGTTGAAATATAAATGTTTTACCTAAGAGAGTAAATCACAAGGATACCAGCACCTTATATGCTTTGGCAAGAATTACTTTATCACTTTTCCTTGCAAGACATCTAAATATGTTAGAAATTTATGCAGAAACAGTATATTTCAATTGAGATGGAAAAGGACATTTCCATATGTCCACTCAGGAAATACAAGCTTATTTAGATTCAATATAAGTGAGGAAATTAGTAACAGGGTAGCATAAACATAAGGTATTTAAAAGGACTAAGGTTCACCAAAGAATGATAATTTAACTTCTTAGCCCCTAGTGTCAGATTTTAACTTCTTAGCACCTAGTTATTATTTCTCACATACTGATTTTATGTGATCAATTGTTTTTATACATTGGCTTGTAATATTATATATTTTTGCAAGTAATAGCCTCAGGATGCAGACAAATGCCTAGGCAGAGAGCGGTGTGTTTCTGGAGAAACCCCACCTCCAAGCCAAAGACAGTTTAAAGCCTGAAGGCAAGCTACAAGCCAAATCCACAGAGAACCTGTCTGTCTTCGTGTTTGGCATGCTTTCCTCCAATTGATCCCCACCCTTCACCTGTTTTACATATTATTACCCTTCCCTAATTAGTTTTTACACTGTTTGCCCACTTTTGGGTTGTGTCTTGGTTTTAACCTTTTTTTTGCACACTCACAAATCAATCAGCATGTGCTCCCCTATTCTGAGCCCATTAAAGTCCTAGACTTAGCCACACTGAGAAATAAACTATTCCTGCATTCCATATCTGCTGAGAGCTGTTCCATCATTCCATAATATTATCCACCCTCCTCACCCTTCAATCGTCAGTGTATCTATCCTGTTTCTTCTTGTATGCAGCAACCACCAAAAGTGGGTATGAGCTAAAACACAGGTGGCTGGGGCACATGTGGCCCAGCCACGAGATGAGCAGGTGCAGAAGCCAGATGGAGCCTGGGCAGTCAGAGTGGGTGGGCTACCTCCTGCAGCAGGTAACATGCCTGAAAGAGGCCTGAGCTGGTGCTATGCTGGCTGGAGTTCCCTGGCTAGCAAAGTGACCAAGAAAAAATGTGTATCACAAACAACCTAGTGTAAGAACAACTCATAGAAATATAGCAAATATAACTGTGGCTACATTCTTAACTGTTGTGAAATTTTAGCCATAAATGTATTTTCAGTAATTTTAGTTCAAAATGAAGTAACTTAGATTCCTTAAAAAGAAAAATAAAACAACCTTTGTTACTCTAACCAGGAAGCAGAATGAGTTCATCATTTAATTCTCAACACTCCCAGGAGACACAAGTGTTATTGTTTAACACACATATATATGCATAAAGTAAATTAGGGTCAGAAGTATTAAGTAATTTGCTCAAGAAATCACAACTCGGAAATAGCTGAGCTGGTATTTAATCTCATTATCTCATATTTATTTTTTCTGTGAAGATACAAGCAATTAGATTGACCATAATTTTTGCCTCACAACACACTCTGATCATTAATCTACATAAAACCTTCTTTTTATTTATTTTATATAAGTATGAATATATATAATTATATATTCGTATTTTATTTTATTTTATTTTTTTTACAGGGAATTCCTATATACTCTTTATTCAGATTTGCCAAGTTTATTTTTTTTATTTTTTATTAATTTTTATTAATTTTTTATTTTTTATTTTATTTTTTATTTTTATTTTTTGAGACGGAGTTTCACTCTTGTTACCCAGGCTGGAGTGCAATGGCACGATCTCGGCTCACAGCAACCTCCGCCTCCTGGGTTCAGGCAATTCTCCTGCCTCAGCCTCCCGAGTAGCTGGGATTACAGGCACGCACCACCATGCCCAGCTAATTTTTTGTATCTTTAGTAGAGACGGGGTTTCACCTTGTTGACCAGGATGGTCCTGATCTCTTGACCTCGTGATCCACCTGCCTCGGCCTCCCAAAGTGCTGGGATTACAGGCTTGAGCCACCGCGCCCGGCCTTCTTTTTTTATTTTATTTTTTTTTATTTTTTTTTTAATTTTTATTGCATTATAGGTTTTGGGGTACATGTGCAGAACGTGCAAGATAGTTGCATAGGTACACACATGGCAGTGTGTTTTGCTGCCTTCCTCCCCTTCACCCACACTTGGCATTCATCCCCAGGCTATCCCCCCCAGACCCCCCACTGTCCCTCCCCCATTTCCCTCAACAGTCCCCAGTGTATAGTAGACCGCCTCTCTGTGTCCATGTGTTCTCATTTTTCTCACCCACCTATGAGTGAGTATATGCAGTATTTCTTTTTCTGTTCTTGTGTCAGTTTGCTGAGAATGATGTTCTCCAGGTTCATCCATGTCCTTACAAAGGACACAAACTCATCATTTTTGATTGCTGCATAATATTCCATGGTGTATATGTGCCACATTTTCCCAGTCCAGTCTATCATCGATGGGCATTTGGGTTGGTTCCAGGTCTTTGCTATTGTAAACAGAGCTGCAATGAACATTCGTGTGCATGTGTCCTTATAGTAGAACGATTTATAGTCTTTTGGATAGATACCCAGTAATGGGATTGCTGGGTCAAATGGAATTTCTATTTCTAGGTCCCTGAGGAATCGCCACACTGTCTTCCCCAATGGTTGAACTAATTTACATTCCCACCAACAGTGTAAGAGTGTTCCTATTTCTCCACATCCTCTCCAGCATCTGCTGTGTCCAGATTTTTTAATGATCGCCATTCTAACTGGTGTGAGATGATATCTCAATGTGGTTTTGATTTGCATCTCTCTAATGACCAATGATGATGAGCACTTTTTCATATGTTTGTTGGCCTCATGTATGTCTTCTTTTGTAAAGTTTCTGTTCATATCCTTTGCCCATTTTTGAATGGGCTTGTTTGATTTTTTTCTGTAAATCTGTTTGAGTTCTTTGTAAATTCTGGATATCAGCCCTTTGTCAGATGTGTAAACTGCAAATATTTTTTCCCATTCTGATGGTTGCCGATTCACTCTAGTGACTGTTTCTTTTGCCGTGCAGAAGCTGTGGAGTTTGATTAGGTCCCATTTGTCTATTTTGGCTTTTGTTGCCAATGCTTTTGGTGTTTTGTTCA
The DNA here is from genome assembly GCA_031835075.1 of Saguinus oedipus. Taxonomy (NCBI): domain Eukaryota; kingdom Metazoa; phylum Chordata; class Mammalia; order Primates; family Cebidae; genus Saguinus; species Saguinus oedipus. Next base: position 148,413,608 of record CM063170.1, read on the forward strand.
TGAAGTCCTTGCCTACTCCTATGTCCTGAACGGTTTTGCCTAGATTTTCTTCTAGGGTTTTTATGGTGTCAGGTCTTACGATATATTCGTATTTTAATGAGAACATAGGAATCTACTCACAAAACCAGAAATAAAGACCTCAAAAATCTCCCCCTGTGGTCTGTCCTCATCTCAAATCCTTATCTCTTCTTTTAAGATAACCAACATCCTAAATTTAGTCTTCATGATTACCCTGCCTTCTGGTTTATATTCTCTTATGTCCTAAAGAGTATATGCATTAAAATTACTTTTAATTTATAAAATATGTATCATATTGTACATAATTGTGTGTATATTGTCACTTAATATTTTGTTGTCTACATTCACTTTATATTGTAGCCTGTTACTATACATTAGTTTCATTTTGAAACTAATTATATTCCACAAGCTGAATGTCCCACAAGACTTTAAATTTCTAGGAGCACATACAAAGTGTGCCATATAACCTAGAGGTGAACAATTCTAAATATATTAACAATGGTAAAATATTTTAAAATGTTCAAAAAGACAAACCATGAAAAAGAAAAAAAATGCAGGGTTATCAGGTAAAAACTGTTGTTCATTTTGAATTAATTTTTTTCTTAAAGTTTTATGACCTTATTACTTCTGCAAATGAGTCCATTTATCTATGTATAAACTGCAGGAACAGTTTTATATATACATTTATCAGCATAATCAAGGAGCTTTATCTGCAACCTATATTACATCATTTCACTATATTTTATCAATAGATTTAAATAGAGTATGTGTAAAATATTGCAGAGAGAATTCCAAAATATTAAAATTATTTCTTATAAGAAATAAGATAGCTACACAGGCAGCCTGGGAGTAATCTTCTCTGGTAAGGTCACTATTGAGGCAGGTCTTGGGTTTATTAGTAGGATAGATTGCCTATTATCTTGGGACTCCGTAAGACAATATCTGAGACTCCAAAAGCTCTGCATTCTATTTTTCTATTCTATTACTCCCACCTTTATTGTAAGGAATCCATGAGACAATAAGTATAAAATTTTCAGCTATGTCTCAATACACAGTATAGTATTATAAGGAATGTAAATATTATAATATTAATAGATAACATATTAATTATTAAGTGACCTCACATCTAGATTGAAGAGGAGTAGGATCAACCTTGCAAGTTATCTTTCAAGAAGCACTTGAAATAAGGGATTGTGTAACATTACTTCTCATGTACACGTGATCTTAAAGAAATCCCGTGATAAGAAATGAATTCCAGATTCGTTTTTGTCCTCAGACGATGACTAAAAGTACTCAACATATGTTTTACAAATGGCCAGGGTTCCATAGAAGTCACACTTTTATAAGCAAGGAATGTCTTTTTGGATTAGCACTATAAATTACATAGAGCTACTGTCTAAATTGCAATGAGAAGAAGCAATTACAGAACATATGACTTGCCCTTCCTCCATCAGTCCCTTCCCAAAGTGCAACCATTAACACTAGGCAGAATGTGTAGATCATTTATAAGGTTCCTAAGAGCAGGAAAATACTGAGAAACTGCATTTCGTTACTTTCCTTGAAAATAACTTTATTTTAGATTCGTTATCCATGTAAAAAGGAGCGCAAGTAAAACAAGAGAAGATAAGGTATCCCTATTTTAGTGAGTGACACAGTGATTGGTGGGCTCATTGAGGTTCAGTTTGGTGAGCCTAGTTTTGCCTGAATAAAATTACCATGATATTGATTAAAATAGAAGTCTGCAGAGGGCAAAATAAAGTATGATGATAAAACTCTTCAGTTTTATGTTCTTTTAAATTAACAGGGAGATTAAATTAAGAAAATTTAAAATGTCATTTAAAGAGTTTCAATAATTCTTGCCATAAAAGAGGCTATGTTTTACTCTCCACCTTCTGTGAATGTGTGGCGCTACAAATTCCCCTTCACAGATCACCTGTAGATATTTGCTTAATAATCAGCAGGATTTACCAAAAACAATTCTGAGAGAAATACTTTCTTATTTTTTCCCCAACTTTCTATTCTACAGGAAAAAATATTGAAATTTTAGGCTGACCTCTCACTCTTATTATGACAAATGTGTAAACTGATGTCCTTGTAGTTGCAATCTTGGGCATTATTCAGACCCTTAAATCTCTACCTCTTCATCTTTTCCTGCTCACCTCTGCAGTCCAAAATATATTCACCTTTTTAAAAAGGCATAAAACTGCTCCATAATGAATGACAATCTGTTTGCAGCATGTTTACCTATGTGTGGTTAGAATATCTAGGTCAGTATGGTAGCAACAAGATATCTATTTTATAATAAATCTGTAATGTGCTCTAATGTTTCTTCCTTGGCTATATGGAGCTCTAAGGGAGGATAGCATCCCAAAACGCAGCAGCCAGAAGTAGCAGCAGTTCAACCGTGATAAATGTGTTCTTTCTGCCCTTCTACATCTACTGCTCCATAAACAGTAAGTTGAGAAGCTTTTATGGCAGATATGGTTAAATGTCATAAAAATTAAAATTTCCAATTGGCTTTGCCACCAGAATAAACAAACAAACAAACAAAACTATGTGTAATCAATGGTTTTGGAAAAAAGGCTTAGTTACATAAAGTTATAAAATAGAAGAATAGTATATTTAATCATGAGTTTTTTAATGTGTAACTGAGACAATCCTAGTAAGCTCCTTATATGGATATCTTGTACTTAATAATAACTCACTAGTTTATTCTACATTAAAAAATATCTTTGAAAATAAACAGGAAATGAGTTTGAATGTTGAACAATCTATCCAGTTATATATTGTGCTGTTTTTCTCTCATACAATTGTTTCTGTTGGCAAATTCAATAAAATCTACATCTCCATTAGGAAAATAACCCTTACACATAAATTAAAATCAGCGCTTCAAAATGTAAGGATGAATATGACCACAACATCCTTAGGGATGTAAGCCTAAATTTCAATTCAATAACACTAAATTACAATTACATTTTGGTTAGAAAGAATACATCTAAAGATTCCATGTAAATCAAATTAAGAGTGCTTAGGCACAATTATCACTAGCATACAATTTGAATCACTTGGGATAAAGCCTTAGCAATTGTCTTAACCACAGGCAAAATAACAACTGAAACCTAAAAATCAAAATGTAGAAGAGCAGCTTTGTACTTCTCAATTAAACACAGCCAGAATAAATTATGTTTCTATAGTCCATAATGTTGAGAGAAATGAGTATACATATGTGCCGTGTAAGCTTAGAACAACTTTTAGAGTTTAACAACATTCATTTTTTTTAAAGTCTGTCTGATATGAAAACTATAATGCAAATTAATACCAGCAGATAAAATTAGTTTGCTTTTCAAAATTATATTCCTTTTGAACACAACTCTTATCATTAACTTTTTTTAAAAGTCAACATTTTGCCTAAAAAGAATTTTATAGGCCGGGCGCGGTGGCTCAAGCCTGTAATCCCAGCACTTTGGGAGGCCGAGGCAGGTGGATCACGAGGTCAAGAGATCGAGACCATCCTGGTCAACATGGTGAAACCCCGTCTCTACTAAAAATACAGAAAATCAGCTGGGCATGGTGGCGCGTGCCTGTAGTCCCAGCTACTCAGGAGGCTGAGGCAGGAGAATTGCCTGAACCCAGGAGGCGGAGGTTGCGGTGAGCCGAGATCGCGCCATTGCACTCCAGTCTGGGTAACAAGGGCGAAACACCGTCTCAAAAAAAAAAAAAAAAAAAAAGAATTTTATAAAACTTGATTCTTCAAAAATCAAATGATAACATTTTATAAGGCAAAGATAAATTATATACAATTTAATCAAAACCTTTATCCAGTGCTGCAACCTGCATCAGAGTTAATCTTTTCATCTATGGCTGCATATTTCTACTGGTGGACAAAACCCTGCTTTGTTTTGTTTTTGAGGCAGAGTATTCTAATTGTTTAATCTTTCTTATTGACCGAAAAAAATCTTGTTTTTATGAGATGAGCACATACCTTTTAAATTTAATCACTTCACATATTTATCTTACTTATCTGGCCTACATCAAGAAAGTAGATTTACTTCTCTAGCCTCTGGAGGCATCTGGGTGTCTAACCTTGACTGAAATATCTTCTTTTCCTGTAGTCATTTCTTGTTTGTCATCACTTCCAGAGTTCTCAGCCTCTAGGTCAATCCAACACTAAATGTGTCCTTTAGACTGAATTCTCCGTTCCATATGTGGACAAGCCAGTAGAGAAAAATGGATTGTTATCTTCCTTGACCTGAGATTTCTTTGTTTGTGTTAGTAACATACAAAATTTATACTATACTTGCAGTCCACCAAAACTTTCAAGTATTTTTCATAAGAGGTGTGTATGATTTAAGACTATACTATGATTATGTAATATTTTTTTGCATCGAAATGTGGAACTTTATATTTTCTCTTTTCTTTCTAATCAATACTGTTTTCATCATTTTGAGTTATTTAAATCAGTCTCCCTTGCAGTCAAATATAACTACATCTTTATGAATAGAATGTAATCTGAAATGGTAACCACTAATTTCAGGTCTGGTACTTTATGCTTTTGGAGTTTCTCTGCATGTTCTTGAAACTCTTTCTTCTTTCTGGAGTAGGCAGGATAATCCTAGGGTACTGGGGTTGCAAATAATTATGAAGCAGAGCCTTACCACTGACTTTACTGGTTAATTATAAACTGTTAAATAAGATATCATTACATTTGTCTTAATTTTAATGTATTATACTTTTAATCCTCATCTGATAGCATTACAACATCCCCAAAAGCCCCTTCATCCCTCTCTTAGATTGACTATTTATAATAAATTCCCAAATTTTACTGCATTCTAACAGCAGGTTCTATTCCTGTAATGAGCATGCATGCCTACCTTTTAAAATTTCAGATAATATAGAAAACTAAGATGACTTTAGGAAAAAAAAAAGCAAATAAAATATATAAGATCCAGATTGAATTGACTAGAAAACAAATGCTTGAATTAGCATATATATGTATATAAATTTTAACTTTAAATTGGTGCTGCTGTTGTCTGAAATCTTTCACAGAATTATATTCAAAATGAAAAAAAAAATGCACCTATTTGAAACAGTGGTATTTTTTTCTCTTCAACTTTCAAGTGATATTCAAACTCATCAGAAATTCAAAAGCATGCCACAGACTATCAAATAAGAAGTTGATGACTAGAAAATGTAGTTGATAAATGTCACATTACTGTCTTCTGATGACCCTCTGTCTTCTGAAGCAAGTTTTATAGTCTTGCTTCACTTGTAACATAATTTGATAGAATGATTATAAATGTGTTAATCTTTACATAAATAATTTTTTATGTTACTTTACAAAAAGTTGAGAAAAGCCTCCAGAACTTGGTGATAAAATGCCACCAACTTATAAAAAGTTATAAAAATTTGTTACAACATGTTCTCCCTAATAGTTTGACATGAAATGTTTTATTGAAATTTTGCTGCTAATTCTTAATGAATTCAAATTAATTGAGAAAGTGTTATTCTGTGGGAAAATAACCCACAGCTGTCTTCATATTCTTCCATGAAGCTGTCATTGAAAGGTTACCAATATTTTTCTACTTTATTTCAATGCATGACCAGTGATACTACTATGCTTTCAGTAATGTTAAATTAGAAACCTCATAAAAGTTTTACTCTTTAAAATGCTCCTATGTTTCAGTTAATGTATAAGACTATATAAAAGGATACTGTGTAAAAAGAATTAATATAAAATAAAGGGCATGTATAAAAAAGTAATTTTTCCCAAACCTATTGTACATTCTTAGTGTCCCAAGTCTTTAGTCTCTTTTTAACATCTAAAGGTAAAAATATTGACTGGGCGCGGTGGCTCACCCCTGTAATCCCAGCACTTTGGGAGGCAGAGGTGGGTGGATCACCAGGTCAAGAGATCAAGACCATACTGACCAACATGGTGAAATCCCATCTCCACTAAAAGTACAAAAAGTTAGCCGAGCGCAGTGGTGCATGCCTGTAGTCCCAGCTAGTTGGGAGGCTGAGGCAGGAGAATTGCTTGAAACCAGAAAACGGAAGCTGCAGTGAGCCGGGATCGCGCCATTGCACTCCAGCCTGGCGATAGAGTGAGACTCTGTCTCAAACAAACAAACAAAAGGTAAAAATATGGTAGCCAGTTGAAAAATTAGTTATTTGGAAATATCTATTTTTCTGAAATCTACAGGTACTTTAGAAAAAACATTATCAATTCCATAAAGTGGTCTCTTTTTCTTAACTTTTATTTAAGTTCAGGGGTGTATGTGTAGGTTTGTTACATAGGTAAACTTGTGTCATAAGGTTTGTTGTACAGATTATTTCATCACTCAGGTATTAAACCTAGTACCCGTTAGTTATTTTCCTGATCCTCTCCCTCCTCCCACACTCCACCCTCAGATAGGCCACAGTGTGTGTTTTTCCCTTCTTTGTGTCTCTGTGTTTTCATCATTTAGCTCCCACTTATAAGTGAGAACATGAGGTATTTAGTTTTCTATTCCTGAATTAGTTTGCTGTGAATAATGACCTCCAGCTCCATCCATGTTCCTGTAAAGGATGTGATCTCATTCTTTCTTCCTTATATCTACAAACTATTCCATGATGTATATGTATGGCATTTTTTTATCCAGTCTGTCATTTTAAGCATAGTAATTATTTGTAGTACTTATAGTACTTTCTTTGGTAAGTGAAATTACTTTGTAAGGCTATTTTTTTGAATTGTAGTTAATAAAACTTTTTACTTGATATTTTAACATTTACAAGTTTTAAAAGAACTTTAAATTGAAAATTTTAAATGTACCTAATTATATTTTTACAAAGTATAAGTATTAACATTATTATATATAAAAAGTACAGACTGATTACTTTTTTACAAATTTAATAATTTATGAAACCATCAATCTGATAAAAAACACACACCATTGCCACATCTCTAGAAATGTCCTTATTCCTCTATTAGGGACAGCTCTTCTCATCCCTCTCCTCATTTCTAATGCCATAAAAGTGTACCCCATAGTTTAATTTTAAACTTATGTTCATGGCATCAGACAATATATATTATTTTGCATCTGACTTATTTCATTCAAAACTAAGCTCATGAGAGTTATTCATGCTTAGCAAAGTAGTGGTTCATCTACTCTTTATTAAATAATATTCACTGAAAAAAAGTGTTACGATTTATCTATTTTTAATATTACTGTCTATAATTCTGATATTTATATACCTTCTAGTTGTTTACAAGATTTGGCCATTAAATAGTTTCACTAAGAAAAAAAAATTAACACACTTTTTATTGGAAGTATTTTAACACTTACCTTGGCTGTAATCCTTAAAGTAAAATTACTAGGTCATAGAATACTTGCGTTTTCAATTTTATTTGATATGTCCAAACACTCATTCCATTTCACTTAAAGTGGAAATACATCATAGACTCAAACTTACATTCTCAAAACAAATTTACCACTGGAATTTAAACTATGCTATTTAAAATTTATTATTTTTTTCATTATGCTGATAATTTTTTATATTATCAATCACAATATAATTATTCTTTATTTTATCCTAATAGAAATTTACTTGAGATATTTTGCTTATATGTGTATTTGTACATAAGGTTATGTTAAAAGCTGATGAGGTAGACAGAACAATAAACCCCCTCCAAAATGTTCATGTTCTGTTCCCTGGAACCTGTGAACACATTGTCTTAAATGGCAAAAGAGACTTTGCAACAAAGGGAATAGAACTTGAGAAGGTGAGAATATTCTGGATCATCTAGATTGACTCAATGTTTTTGAGTCACATTTTTTACAAATTTAATAATTAAATGCATTTGTAACACTTTTCCATCTGAGTCAGATAATGGGACAGAAGGTTTGAGAGACGTGACATGTAACTTTCTTTTCTTCTTTTAAAAATTGAAAAACATTATAATTTTTTCATTTTTATGTAATTTAGTTTTTATGTAAAATATCTCTATAGTTACAGTACAAAATTTATAAAATAAGTTATGCCCAGAGAAGTTTAGTTTCTATCTGTTTTCCCTCTAGTATTCCCCTTCTTTCACATTTATATTCTCAAAGATCTGTATTTAAGCTTTGCAGAGTCAGGTTTACTTAAGAAAATACATATACAAACACACCCATATATATTTCAATAATAAGCTTCATTAGTCATGATGTTTTATCAAATTGATATTTTGGATTCAATTTGCTAAAATTTAACACAAAATTTGCATCTGTGTTCATGGGAGATACTGACCTATACTTTTCTTGTAGTTTTGGTATCAGGGTAAGGATGACAAAATGAGTTGGAAAGGCATTCTTTTAAATTTTCTCCAGGTGTTTGTATAGAAATAATGTTACTTCTTTCTTAAATGTTCTGGAGAATTTTAAACTCCAAATTTGAGTAATAGACTTACTTATCCATTTCTTATGGAATGAGTGTTGATTATTTGTATTTTAAAGGAATTTTCCACTTCATCTGACTTGTTGAATTTATTGTCATATAATAGTTCATAATATTCTTATGATCTTTTAAAATTAATCAATTCAGTGGCACTTTTACCTATCTCTATTTGGTTACTTTCTCTGTTTTCATTTTTTACCTTTCTGCATAAAGGTTTATTAATGCTATTGGTCTTATTCAAATTTGTTTTTACTGATATTGGCTTTCTCTATAATTTTTCTGTTTTTTTTATTTAATCAATTTCTATTTATTTTCTTCTACCTTCTTTTATTAATATTTAATCGATTCTTTCTCTGCTTTCTTAAGATTAAAACTAAAGTCACAAAACTGAGAATTTTTTTTTCTAATATGATTCTTTTATGCCATAAGTCCCATCTTCCAATTACTGCTAGGCACCATCCCACAAAATTTGATATTCTGTGTTTAAATATTTATTCAGTTCAGATTTTTTCTAATATTCATTTTGACTTACTCTTTAATCAATAAGTTATTTTGAAGTGTGTTATGTAGAGATTTCTCAGACTTCTTTCTGTTATTCAATTCTAATGTAATTAAATTGCAGTCAGAGAATACACTTTTATAATTTGAATGCATTGTATATATTGACAATTGTTTTATGGCTTATAAGAAGGGTCAGCAAAAATTGTCTATAAAGGGTCAGATTGCAAATATTGTACGCTTTTCAAATCATTTATTACTGTTTCTGTTACATATTCTTTTTTAACCCTTTAAAATATTAACAAAACATGCTTATCTTGTGGGTTTATAGAATCATCCATGGGCAGAATTTGGCTTATGGCTCCTGGCCTAGATATGGCTTACTTTGGGAAATATTTCTTACATACTTGTAATCAATATTCATCTCTTGTTGTTTTGTGTGTTCTATAAATGTCAGTTACTTTAAGTTGTTTTGGAAATGTTATTTTAGCTTTATATCTCTTCACTGATTTTCTGTCTACCAGTTCTATTAATTATTGAAAGAAGCATAGTGAAATCTCTGACTGTAACTGTTGATTTGTCTATTTACCTCAAAGTTAATATCAGTGTTTGCTTCATGAAGTTTTAAGCCCTGTTGTTTGATGTATGAACATTTAAGATCATTGTATTCTCTGAATAATTGATTCATCCTTGTGAAATGAATGTCTTTATTTATGATGGTATGTTTAAAATGTGAAGTGTACTTTATCTGGTACTAAAATAGCTACTCTAATTTTTTACATTTTGTTTCTTTCTACTTTTATTTAAGGTTCTGGGGTTCATGTGCAGGTTAGTTACATAGTTAAATTGCATTTTGCTGAGGCTTGGTGTTCAAATGATTCCATCAACCAGGTAATGGGCACAGTAGCAGAAAAGTAGCCTTTCAATTTACCTCCACTCCCATTCTCCCCCATCAAGCAGTCCTTAGTGTCTATTGTTCCCATCTTTGTGTCCATGGGTAGTCAAATTTAGCTTCCCCTAATAAGTGAGAGCATGCAGTATTTGACTTTCTGTTTCTGCATTTGTTCACTTAGGATAGTAGTCTCTAGCTGCATCCATGTTGCTACAAAAGACATGGTTTTGTTTCTTGTATTGCTGTGTAGTATTCCATGGTGAATATGGTACATGTTCTATGCAGCAATAAAAAGTACTGGATGTGTAGGAATACTACCCAACAATAAAAAGTAGATGCTGTATATGTACTGTCTCTTTGCTATAGTGAATAGTGCTGGGATGCAATAAAATGTAATTGGTGTATATGTACCATGTCTTTGCTATGGTGAATAACACCATGATGCACATATGAGTGCATGTGTTTTAACTGACCAATGATAACTATATATATATGGATGGTGTACAGTGTGATGTGTTAATATACATATACATTGTGAAATGATTAAATCAGCCTTATAAACATATCCATCACTTCAGATACTTATTTTTTTTGGGTGGTAAGAACATTTAAAATGAACTCTCTTAGGAATTTTGAAATACAAAATACATTATTATTAACTGTAGTGGTCAAGTTGTTCAGTAGATCTCAAAAATTTATTCCTGTTTTCTCCCTGAAACTTTGTACCTTTTAACCAATATCTTCCCATTTCTCCTATTGCTAGCCTCTGTAAACTGTCATTTTAGTCTCTTTTTCTATGAATTCAATTTTTTTTTAGGATTCGTGTATAAATAGGGTGATCCAATGCTTGTCATTTTGCACCTGTCTTATTTCTCTTAGCATAATGTTCTTCAGGTTCATTTATGTGGTTACAAATTATAGAACTTTATACTTTTATAAGGCTGAATTGTATTGTATGTAGACATATATTCCATATTTTCTTTATGCATCCATTGATAGATATTTACATTTATCCTATATTTTGGCTCTTTTCAATAATGCTGCAATAAACATGAGGCATTGTACTGCCTGACTTCAAGCTATACAACAAGGCTAGAGTAACCAAAACAGCATGGCACTGGTGGCAAAACAGATATATATAAAAAAGGAACAAAACAGAGGTGTCATAAAGCCACACATCTACAACTGTCTGATCTTTGACAAACCTGACAAAAACAAGTAATGGGGAAAGGATTCCCTATTTAATAAATGAGGTTGGGAAAATTGGCTAGCCACATGAAGAAAGATGAAACAGGACCCCTTTTTTACACCTTATAAAAAAATTAACTCAAGATGGATTAAAGACTTAAATGTAAGACCTAAAACAATAAAAACCTGAGAAGAAACTCTAGGCAATAGCATTCAGAACATAGGCATGGGCAAAGACTTCATGACTAAAACAACAAAAGCAATGGCAACAAAAGCCAAAATTGAAAAATGGGACCTAATTAAAGAGCTTCTGCACAGAAAAAACAAACAAACAAACAAACAAACAAACAAAAAAAAAACAGGCAACCTACAGAATGGAGTAAAATTTCGCAATCTATCCATCTGACCAAAAGCTAATGTCCAGAATCTACAAGGAACTTAAACACATTTACAAGAAAAAAAAAAAACATCAAAAAGTGGGGGAAGGATATAAACAGACATTTCTCAAAAGAAGCCATTCATGAGGCCAAGAAATGTATGAAAAAGAGCTCATCATCATTGGTCATTGGAAAACTGCAAATCAAAACCACAATGATATACCATCTCATGCCAATTCCAATGGTGATCATTAAAAAATCAGGAGACAACAGATGCTGAAAAGGATGTGGAGAAATAGGAATGCTTTTACACTGTTGGTGAGAGTGTAAATTAGTTCGATTGTGAAAGACAGTGTGGGGATTTCTCAAGGATCTAGAACCAGAAAAACAATTTGACCCAGCAATCCTATTACTGGTATATTCCCAAAGCATTGTAAATCTTTCCTTTTTTTAAAAAAAAATTTTTATTGCATTTTAGGTTTTGGGGTACATGTGCAGAATGTGCAAGATAGTTGCATAGGTACACACATGGCAGTGTGTTTTACTGCCTTCCTCCCCTTCACCCACACTTGGCATTTCTCCCCTCATGCTATCCCTCCCCAGCTCCCCCCTCCCGCTGTCCCTCCCCCATTCCCCCAATAGACCCCAGTGTATAGTAGGCCCCCTCCCTGTGTCCATGTGTTCTCATTTTTCTCACTCGCCTATGAATGAGAATATGCGGTATTTCCTTTTCTGTTCTTGTGTCAGTTTGCTGAGAATGATGTTCTCCAGATTCATCCATGTCCTTACAAAGGACACAAACTCATCATTTTTGATATCTTTCTGTTACAAAGACAAATACACACAAATGTTTATTATGGCATTGTTCACAATAGCAGATTTAGAACCAACCTAAATGCCCATCAATAATAGACTGGATAAAGAAAATTTGGCACATATAAACCATGGAATACTATGCAACCACAAAAAAAGGATGAGTTTATGTTTTTTGCAGGGACATGGATAAAGCTGGAAACCATCACTCTCAGCAAACTAACACAAGAACAGAAAACCAGACACTGCATGTTCTTACTCATATGTGGGAGCTGAACCATGAGAACACATGGACATAGGGAGGGGAACTTCACACACTGGGGCCTGTTGTGGGGTGGGAGGCAGGGGGAGGGATAGTATTAGGACAAATACCTAATGTAGATGACTGGGTGAGGGTTGCAGCAAACCACCATGGCACGTGAATACCTATGTAACAAAATTGCATGTTCTGTACGTGTATCTCAAACCTTAAAGTATAGTAATAAAAAAATAAAAATAAATATGAGTTCGGATATATATAGCATTTACAATTAAGAATACTGTTGTGTGCTTTCTTTTTCTTTCCCATTTCTTTAACCTTCTTTGTGTCTTCATGTTGAAAATTCATTTCTGGTAGACAGCATATAGTCGGCTCTTTGATTTTTATTCAGTCTGTTAATCTGTGTTTTAATTATATTTAATTTAATTATTTTAATTATACTATTGAAATCATTTATGTTTAATGTTTCTTGATGAGGTTGAAGCTAAATCTATTTTCTTGTTATTTGTTTTCTGTCCAATCTGTTCTTGGTTTCTCTTTGGCTCTTCTGTTTTCTTTTGGCTAAATTCAATTCTTTATTATTTGACTCAGTTCATTTGTTGGCTCAGTGGCTAAAACTTAGTTTCATTATGTAAGTGGTTGCATTGTATTCATAGCTCTATCTTTACTCAATTTATTTTCAAAATATAGTATTTGACTTTATTTATAATATAAAAAGGGTTATTTTAACTTTTTCTCTTTGTACTTTAAAAAACATGTTATAAACACCATACTTATTTTTATGTAAATAGTGAAATATCTTTTAAAGAGACCGAGAAAGGAAGATATCATATATTTCTACATTTGTTTACCACTTTGGTTACTTATTTATGTAGATTGATATTTTCATCTGGTACCATTTCCTTGTGCCTAAGGAACTTTTAATATATTTAAAAATGTACATCAAGAGCTAATAAATTTTGTTTAGATGTTTAGAGGTCTGAAAAAGCCTTAGATTTGCCTAACTTTTAATAATAACTTTACTGAATGCTGAAATCTGTTGACAGGGTTTTTTCTTTTTGTCTTTTATTAATTTAAAGATGTTGCTTTATTTTCTTTTTAGCTGTGTTGTTTCTGAAGAGAAACCTATTATCATTCTTATGTTTATTGCTCTCTATATAATGTTGCATTTCTGTAGCTGATTTGAAGATTATATTTTTGTAATTGGTTCTGAACAACTTGATTATATCGTACCTTCATGTAGTTTTGTTTATGTTTTGTGCCAGCATTCATTGACCCCTTTGAATCTGGGATTTTATTATGAAATATTTTCAGCATATTGGGCTGCTGGACATTAACCTACAGTTTTCTGATGTTATTTTCATTTTTTTCTGCTAAGGTTATTAATCTTATTTTTCTCCAATATCTAGCTGTTACCCCCATCTGCGGTATTTTTAAGCTAATTTAGGGTTGAATGTAATTCTAGGCATAATGTTGGATGTTTTTTCTATGCACAGTAGTATTGTATAATGAATAATGTAGTTTATCTCATTAGCAGTTCAAGCCACAGAATGAAAGACTGATTAACAGTAAAGAAAAGCTGAAAATTCTTTTTGGTGTATATGTAGTTTGATAAGAAAGAGAGATGAATCAAATGCTGAAGGTATCTATATAAATCTTTAAAAAGTTTTAATTTTGATGGGTAGATAATAAGATTAAAAGATTTATGTTTTAAAGTTCTTTTAGATTATATTAGTAGGATCATATTAACTAAAATCTTTGTTAAAATCCTACCTGATTGGTCAGAGATGTTGACCTTTTATATGAGGAAGTAAACTTTCACCAGGTCAATTACATAGTCAGAACACATTGCAGAAAACATACTTGAGGATACACTGTTACATATAATCCTAAAATATGGCAATGTTAGAGTTTTAATGTAACTCCAATTGAGCTATAATCACATAAGAGAGTTTAATGCAGATAGCTATAATAACATAAAAAAGTATAATGAAAAGAATAGAATAACATTTAAGAAAAGAAATAACATTATAAACAAGGAAATCAATGTTTCTGAAAAGCAAATATTGAGAGTATTTTACTAATAATGTTATAAGAAGCCTTTTTGAGGCTCACGACTCTAGTAATTATATCACCGATGTGCGTAATCACAAAATGTGATAACTGCTACATATTAATGATATGTAATGCTATGAGGAATTTACCCAGGGTATCGGACTATTATTTTTACATCAAGGTTAAAGTAGTTATATATCTGAATACATTAATATTTTTATTTGAGAATAAAATTATTTTAAAGATTTATATTTCATCATTATAATCATTAAATATTACTAAATCAAACAAAATATCATTCATGTACCAACCAAAGTTTACTTATTAAGATAATTGTGACATGTTGCATGTTCGTGTATGTATGGTTGTGCATGATTTTACATATAGTTGTTTGTGAAAGTGAGATGTGTGTGTATGTGTGTGTATGTGTGTGTGTGTGTAATCAGAATTGGGCTAAAAAATTCTCTCCAATCTCCACTCACCAATAACTTAAAGAGTTTTGCTTGTTTTTGAATTTGACAAGCATGATATCATAATATGTGTGCTCTTTCACGTATTATTTTGTTTGCTAAATATTTTGTTTGTGAATATCATCTATGTTCTGTTTTTAGCAATATTGGTTTTAGTCATGTTAAAGTATAATATTCTTTTTGAGTGTACCAGAACTCATTTATCAATTCCAAAATATAATCTGCTATTTTTCAACTTTATTTTTTTCTCTTAGTAAGATATCATGAACATTTTGCCTTAAAAATCACTAAAATTAACCTCATACATTTTACTGTTACATGATTTTTCAAGTTTCCTGGTCTATTTTCTTTATGTTTTGTGTTTTTATTCATTTTTTAATATTTTTGAGGTCTCTCAGTAGGTTATCAAAATCTGGCAAACTATTTCTTCCACA
Source organism: Saguinus oedipus (assembly GCA_031835075.1). Lineage (NCBI taxonomy): Eukaryota > Metazoa > Chordata > Mammalia > Primates > Cebidae > Saguinus > Saguinus oedipus. Next base: position 148,429,024 of record CM063170.1, read on the forward strand.
GAATTATAACCCACATTCTCAGACATTATATGTCTGAATGAACATTAACACATGTTACCAATATGTCACCTACCTATTTAAGAGGTATTAAGTATTCAAATATTAAGTCACACAGTTTAAATGAGAGAAAAATATTAAAGTCTTACTAAATTTATTAGCAAAATCCCATTCCTTTTTTTTAGAGAGAGATTTGGAAGAAAAGAAAAAAAAATCACACTTCACACAACTATATGGTAAATAACATACACAAAATATAGGGAAAAACAAGGTTTTTACAATATAATGATAGTTGTTTTAGTTACAGTAATAAAGCATCTCTATCTTTTAAGAATATTCAATAGGTTAACGGGCATATTTTTATGCATTTTGCACAAGACAAAGACAACATTTTGCTCAAATTATTTATTAGTCTCCATCTCATTTAACTTTTTTTCTGTAAAATTTCACCAAGTGCAAACATCAAAGCTTTTTTATTATGGAAACATTAAAGGCATGTGCTTCTGTACATGGTGGATTTCACATAAACTTTCAAACAGATATGATGTGTTTAAATGCAGGTTTCCTAACAGCACAGAATTCGCTATTTAGAAAGACATTAAGTGATAACTGAAATTGATGGAAATCCGATAAATCCATGTTTCCACTTACCTAATTATTTACAATTAGAAATGTGGTAGATGTAAATATAAAGTAAGCAAGTCACCAGTGGACTCCATTTTCAATGTCTGAAATGAGTGTTGTATAGAGTTCTTAAGATCTTAATTATTTATAATACTTACAAAGTGTCGCCTAATATTGCTAAATTTCTTATATGTTCATAAGATTCTGCTATGATAATATGTTTGAAGAAATCATAATAAAACCATCCATTTTAGAAAACGTCAATTGATACCCAGGATAAGCACATTTGAAAAACTGAAGAGGAATAGTTATTGCTAAGTGTCCAAATCACATAGTAACCCAAACATAGAGTTATATAGCTAGCACACAGTAAGTATAAAATAATTATATGTTGCATCAGTAAATAACACACACACCTTACCTGGAAACTAACTGGTGTGCCAAACTTGAGGTAATAGTACAGAATAAGGCAGAGACTAGATACTAGGAATAAAGCAAAACTATTAAGTTGTAGCAGAATAAAAATTAAAAGGGCCTAGATGCAAAATAAAGATATAGGGCCAAGTAATACTAACCAAGAACAAGCATATCTTGATGCCATCTAATATTGTGAGACATTACTCCCCATTAATAATTTCCATGTTGCTCTTTGTGTTTCTTATCTATTAGGATAATTTATACTTATCAACATACAGTCCTTTTCTGACTTTATCAACCCAAACTTCCTATTTTCCTACATGTATTTCTGGCATTCTCTGGGATTTCAATATCCACAGAAATTATTCATCCAAAAAGCTAAACAGTACTCACTGTTTTCTTCTTTCTATAGCCTATCTAGGTGGTCACACCATATATATATATTTTAACCTGCAAAATTTCAATACCATTAGCTCATTTTCTCACAATCATCTTTTATTTTTTCTTCTTATTCAGAACTCTGAATTCCAAAACTTCTTCAGTTGAAGTTAGAGTTCCTATTCATTGATTCCATAATTGCCCCCAATACCCATGACTTGACACAAGCCATCACAGTCCCATTACCAACTCTAATTCCATAATGTGTTCATATACTTGGTTCTTTGGAGGTAATTTAGCTCGATTGTATATCTGGTGGCATTTCAATCTAGCCTACTCCTCAATCGCACACATAGGCTGAATAATCACAGTATTGACATAGAACCCAAACACTAGTTAAACCAGACTACTTTTCTTCTCTTGCCTGAGCACAAGAACTAATTAAGCAAGTTTAGAGGGAGGTGAGAGAAAGAACACTCACTGTTTTTACTTTAAAATAATGACCTCAAGCTTTAGATGGGTACTTTAAACTGCCTGAGTAATCTACTAATTTATTATTCAATTCCCTGGACCAATTTTGTTTCACATTTTGCTTTCAACCTTAGCACTTCCAAGATCACTTTAAAATGATAGCCTTATCTCAGTTTTATTTCGTGAAATACAAGAGGTAAGATAAAAACTTTCTTTTTGCCCCTAATTGGTCTACAAAACTGTCTGCATCATTATCTGTATTATTGGTCTTATTCCTTGTTACTATGAGATAAATGTTCCTAGTCAATCAAAAGTAAAACCTGTAACTCACAGTTGCAATATTACTCTCTCTTGACTTTGTGAGACTTATTCTTGCAGCCATTCACACTTTTCCTTTTGCATCACCAGTATCTCCCTCTCTTCTAGATTATTATTCTCATCAGGACAAAACTATCCTCTATGAACTTTACATGATTTAAAATACAAACAAAATCAAAACTCTTTTATAATTGCATGTTCCCTCAATCTATTGCTCTGTTTTATTCATTTTATAATCCATAGAAAACCTTTTTGGAATGAGTGTCTAAAATTGATACTTGCACTTTCTCACTGTCCATTTATTCCCAGACCCAATTTAATCCTAATGTCATCCTTACTCCTTCATTGAAACTGAACTAATACTTCATAGTCTTTGACAACCTTCCTGTAATCAGAGGTAATAGAAACTTTTTTCTTCATTGACTTGAAGTTTTAGTAGCTGTTTACTTCATTACCTCTTGAAATAAATCTCTCAATTCTGAGAAACAACCCTATGGTTAGCAGCCTCCTACTTTAGAATGAACTCATTCTCAATATCCCTTTGCTAACTAATTCTTTTTCTCTATCCATCCTCTACATGATGGGTAAATAATTATTTTTTCTTCTCCCTCCTTAGTTTTCTAAGTCATCAGTTCCTATAAAATTGGATATTGAATCTAGGCTCATTTGTCCCAGATGATTTTCCACAGTCCTGACTTGTTAACAGAGCTTTAGATTTACTTACAGACTTCTAAGAAAAATGTCTAAATCCAAGTATTTGAGGCTTAACACTTGAGGTTCTTTTTTTCTATTTGACGCTTAACACTTGAGGTTCCTTTTTTCTGTTCTGATCTTCTAATCAGATTTTCTCTGTTATTAGTGAGGCTAATTTATCATCAGTCAATTTATTTGGCAAAATATTTGGAATAAACTTTGATTTCTCTCTTTCCCTACACTTCATTTTCAATTTTATCAACTAATTCTAACAACTTTTCCTCACAATTAAGGTACAGGCAACCACTGATTTACCACTTATTTCTCAATATGATGCCAGCACCTTACTAAATTTACCTTTGCGGTGCTGCAACATACTGTAATCATGTTGTAACTAGCTTTCACTTTTCATTTTGCATCACCAATCCACACTACACACATCAATTTATACTACACACACAAATTTGACTTTTACAAACATACCTAGCTCTTATTATATCATTGTTTAAAATTCTCCAAACTCTTTGCCATGATTTTAAATGGCAAAGAGTTTATTTTTGCTGTTTATTTTATCCTTTCCTACCCTTCTGATCTTATCTATGCCATTTCCATTCATACAGAGATCTTGACACCAGCTTTGGTTTTCAACCATGAATTGTGCAAAGGCTTTTTAGCTCAGACCCTGTGCATTTGTTATTCTCTTTGCCTGATAAACTCTTCCCCTGGGTTCACAGTTTATTCTTTTCCTCATCTAGGCTCAAAATATATAATCTCATAAAGACCATTTTTGATTGTCCAAACAATACAATAGCAATTTTGTTCAGTCACTTCCTCTGTTATCATTGTGAATCTTTAATCCATAGCAATAATAATCATTTTAACACACAATGTTCCAGAATTTAAATTTCATAGGATTTAATTTATTGTTTCTTTTTTCCCTTCTATTTCCCTAGAGTATCATATTTTATATCTTTAAGTAGGTGTTCAATAAGGATTTGGTGATTGATTAATGATATTAATGAGATTTGTAACTAACGGTTGCCACAAACTTACCAGAGAACATAGAAAATACATTAAGACCTCTGAGTGAAGCTTAATTTGCCCCAATTCAGGGGACTTGGAGGGAGTGAAATGACTTTATCGTACACATGATCATTTTGGGGATATGTATTATCTTCTGATTACCTAAGTGGGTTAAAAATATGGGTAATTAAACTTTAAAGAAAGAATGCTCATTGACTACTTTAGTGTCCAGAAAAGTTCCTAAAATCTTGATTAATTAATGGAAACTGGGGAAACTTACCTCATAAGTATGTTGAAAGCATTAAAATTAAAGAACATGTAATGAGATAAGAAAGAATAAAACAAAGCCAAGAAAGGTGAAAATCGTTTCTGGAAATTTAGGTGAAGCTTCTAAACACACCAGAAGGAAAGAATGGCCGGGAAATATACGAAAACCTTCAGAAAACTTTACCTTCCCTATCAGGAAGAGTAATTTTGATATGATATCAGAAGAAATAAATCTAATTAATAAATTTAAAATAATGTGTTTAATTAGGACACATTTTGTTCTGTTTTCAATGAGAACACAAAAGGCTGAGAACTAACCAATAAATACAGAGAAAGAGAAAAACAATATGCTTTTAAACATCACAGGTCATGATGATGACTTTTCTGGAAAAGAAACAATATGACAATGAAAACTCTCAACTTGATCGTATATAGAGTGAAGTTGAAGAGACTAACATTTAGAAATGGAAGAAAAATTTTCTTAAGAGAAAATTTGAATTGTATTTTGTTTATCTCATTCCATCGATAAATAAAAGAGTAGTTCTTTCTCATTTCTAGTCTCATGAAAATGACTTTAAAGTGACTATGCACAGCTTTTCCTATGTTCCCTAATGCTGTGGGGCTCAGGAGTGAATGTTTACTTATGTATATAAAAAAGTAAGATATCCTGACAGCAGAACATGATTGGATGGATTGTAAACAGTTTGTATTCTCAAAGTTTATCAAGACAAAGAATGTACGAATGTTTCCTATAAACCGTGAAAAATTAAGGCAGTCAAGAGCTCTCTTAAAAGGGAATCTTGGCTGGGCATGATGGCTCATGCTTGTAATCCCAGCACTTTGGGAGGCTGAGGCAGGCAGATCACCTGAGGTTAGGAGTTTGAGACCAGCTTGACCAATATGATGAAACCCCATCTCTACTAAAAAAATTAAAAAAAAAAAAGTTAGCTGGGCATGATGGCACATGCCTATAATTTCAGCTACTCGGGAGGCTGAGGTAGGAGAATCACTTGAACTCAGGAGACAGAGGTTGCAGTGAGCCAGTAGTGCCCAACTGCACTCCAGCATGGGTGACAAGCAAGAAACTTTTCCAAAAAAAGAAAAAAAAAAGGAATCTCTGGTGTGAAATATGAATCAAAGGGTCTATTTGTTGATTTGTTTTTAGTGAACCTCAACTATTTGTTAAAAATACTATCTTTTATCAGCTGAATTCCTTTTGCCCCTTTGTCAAAATTCATTGGCTATTTATGCATTTGGCTATTTATAGACTCTATTCTATCTTGTTAATATATTTTTTGCACATTTTAGCCTAATTCAACACTGTATTATTGTATCTTTATAACCCTTAAACATAATACATGTAAAAACAACAGAATACACATTCTTCTCATCACCACATGGCACATACTCTAAAATCAACCACACAATCAAATATAAAGCAATCCTCAGTAAATGCAAAATAACTTAGTTTATATCAATCACACTCTTGGATAACAGCACAATAAAGATCAAGACTAAAAATGTCACCCAAAACCATGAAGTTATATGGAAACTAACAACTTGTTCCTGAACACATTTTGGTAAATAATGAAATTAAGTATGAAATGAAGTTCTTTGAAACTCATGAGAAAAAAGATACAGCATTTCAGAATCCCTGGAACACAGATAAGGCAGTGTTAACAGGGAAATTTATAGCACTAAATGCACACATCAAAAAGTTAGAAAGATCCCAAATTAATAACCCAACATCAGAAGTGAAAGAACTAGAGAAGCAGGAGAAAAGCAAACCCAGTTACCAGAAGATAAGAAATAATAAAAAAAATAAGAGCTGAACTGAAGGAGATTGAGACACAAAAAAATTCAAAAGATCAACAAATCCAAAAGCTAGCTTTCTGAAAATATTAATAATGTAGAAGGGTGCTAGCTAAACTATTAAAGAAGAAATAAACATGATCAGAAATGAGAAGGGGGACATTATATCATTAACCCCACAGAAATACAAGCAGTCATCAGAGACTACTATGAACACCTCTGCACACAAACTTGAAAACCTAGAAGATAAGAATAAATTCCTGGACACATGCACTTTCCATGACTGAACAAAGAGGAAATTAATTCCCTGAAAAGATCAATAAAAAATTTCAAAATTGAATCAGTATAGTCAACTAACCAAATAAAGCCCAGGACCAGATTGATTCACAGCCAAGTTGTACCAGATGTACAAAGAAGAGCTTGTACCATTTCTACAGAAACTATTCCAAAAATTAAAGAGGAGGGACTCCTCCCCAACTGATTCTATGAGGCCAGCATCATCCTGATACCAAAACCCAGCAGAGACACAACAACAACAACAAAAAGAAAACTTCTGGTCAATGTCCTTGATTAATATTGATGCAAAAATCCTCTACAAAATACTCACAAGCCAGCAGCATATCAAAGATGTAATTCACCAGAATCAGGTAGACTTTATCCTTCAGATGCAAGGTAGGTTCAGCATATGAGGATCAATAAATGTGATTTGTCACATAAATAGAACTAGAGACAAAACCACATGATTATCTCTATAGATACAGAGACAACTTTTGATAAAATTCAACACCTCTTCATGTTGAAAACTCTCAAAAGGCTAGGTATTGAAGGATCATACCTCAATATAATAAGAGAGAGTAATGAAAAACTGACAGCCAACATGATACTGAGTGGGCAAAAACTGGAAGCATTCTCTTTGAAAACTTGGATAAGACAAGGATGTTTCCTGTCAGTACTCTTATTCAACATAGTATTGGGAATTCTGGCCAAGGCAGTCAGGCAAGACAAAGAAATAAGGGGCATCTATAAGTAGAGAGGAAAACTATCCATGTTTGTAGATGACACAATCCTATATCTAGAAAACTCCATATCCATGTCTACAGATGACATGATTCTGTTAGAAAGGCCCATAGTGAGGCCAAAAGCTTCTTTAGCTGATTAACAATGTGAGCAAAGCTTCAGGATACAAAACAAATGTACAGAAGTCACTAGCATTCTTATATACCAATGACAGCCAAGCTGACAGCACAATCAGGAACACAATCCCATTCACAATTACCACAAAGAGAATAAAATACCTAAGTATACAGCTAACCAGAGAGGTGAACCATGTTTCATGCTATTTTTTATACTACTGTTTCTACAATGAGAATTACAAAACACTGCCCAAAGAAATCGGAGTTGACATGAACAAATGGAAAAATCTTTCATGCTCATAGACAGAAAGATGCAATATTGTTAAACTGGCCATATTACCCAAAGCAATTTAAAGATTCATTGCTATTCCCAATTAAGCTGCCAATGACATTGTTCACAGAACTAGAAAAAAAATCTTTAAGAAAATTTATAGAGAACAATAACAACAACACCACAAATACAAATAGACAAGGCAGTCAGTAAGTATAAAGAACAAAACTGGAGGCATTATGTTGCCTGACTTCAAACTGTACCACAGGGCTACAGTAACCAAAAGAGCATGGTACTGATAATAAAAGACACATAGACAAATGAAACAAAATAGAGAACCCAGAAATAAGACTGCATGCTTACAACTATGTGGTTTTTGAGAAAGCTGACTTCAGAGTTTCCCAGCAAGCACAGCTGGACCCAGGATGGTTGAGCTCTGTGGGGGCATGGGAATCCACCATTACTGAGGCAGTCCACCACTACTGAGGCAGTCCATCACTACTGAGGTAGTTGGCCATTACTGAGGCAGACTGCCATTACTGAGGCAGTAATGGCAGTAAACAAAACTGCAAGGAAGTTTTCACAACAGCTGGGCAGGGACCATGGCAGCTAAGCAATGCCTCTGCTGGCAGATTGTGAATAGACTACCTCCTCTCTGGGCAGGGAATCTCTGAAAAAAGGCACCAGCATGTCAGGAACTTATAAAAAAAGCCCCACCTTCCCAGGACAGAGCACCTGGGAAAAGAGGTGGTTATGAGTTCCACTGGAGCAGACTGAAATGTACCTGCCCAGCAGCTCTGAATGGAACAATGGAGCTCCCTGCACAGCACCTGAGCTCTGATAAGGGACAGACTATCTCCTCAAGCAGCTCCCTGACCCCAGTATATCCAAAGAGGCACCTCATAAAGAGAGATCTGGCTGATATCTGGCAGGTACCCTTTTGGGACAAAGATAATGGAAGAAGAAACTGGCAGAAACCCTTGCCGTTCTACAGCCCCCATGGGTGATTCCCAGGCAAGCAGTGTCTGGAGTGGACCTCTGGCAGTCCTGCAGAAAAGGGGCCTGATGGTTAAAAGGAAAACTGAAAAAGAGAAAGAAATAGCTTCAACATTAACAAAAGGATGTCCACTCAGAGACTCCATCCTAAAGTCACCAACTACAAAGACTTCAGGTAGACAAAGCCAAGAAGATGGGAAGAAACCAGTGCAAAAAGGATGAAGACACCAAAAACTGGAACACTTCTCCTCCAAGGAATCACAACACCTCACCAGCAAGGGAGCAAAGCTGGATGGAGAATGAGTCTGATGAATTGACAGAAACAGATTTCAGAAGGTGGGTAATAAGAAACTTCTCTGAGCTAAAAGAACATGTTCTAACCCAATGCAAAGGAACTAATAACCTTGAAAAAAGGTTAGACAGAATGCTAACTAGAATAACCAGCCGAGAGAAGAACATAAACGACTTGATGGAACTGAAAAACATAATGTGAGAACTTTACGAAGCATACACAAGTTTCAATAGCTGAATCGACCAAGCAGAAGGAAGGATATCAGAAACTGAAGATCAACTCAATGAAATAAAATGAGAAGGAAAGATTAGAGAAAAAAGACTGGAAAAGAAATAAACAAAGCCTCCAAGAAATATGGGATTATGTGAAAAGACCTAATCTATGTTTGAAAGGTGCACCTGAATATGATAAGGAGAATGAAACCAAGCTGGAAAACACTCTACAGGATATTATCCAGGAAAACTTCCCCAACCTAACAAGGCAGGCCACCCTTCAATTCCAGGAAATACAGAGAACACCACAAAGATATTCCTCAAGAAGAGCAACCCCAAGGCACATAATCGTCAGATTCACTAGGGTTGAAATGAAAGAAAAAAAGAAAAAATGCTAAGGGCAGCCAGAGACAAAGGTTGGGTTACCCACAAAGGGAAGCTCATCAGACTCACAGCAGATAGCTTGGTAGAAAACCTATAAGCCAGAAGACAGTAGGGGCCGATATCTAACATCCTTAAAAAAAAAGAACTTTCAACCTAGTATTTCATATACAGCCAAACTAAGCTTCATAAGCACAGGAGAAATAAAATCATTTATGAACAAGCAAATACTGAGAGATTTAATCACAACCAGGCCTGCCTTACAAGAGCTTCTTCCTGAAAGAACCACTAAGCTTGGAAAGGAACAACCAGTACCAGCCACTCCAAACACATACCAAAAGATAAAGACCATCAACACAATAAAGAAACTGCATCAACTAACAGGCAAAACATCCAGCTAAATCAAAATGGCAGGATCAAATTCATACATAACAATAGTAACCTTGAATGTAAACAGGCTAAATGCCCCAATCAAAAGACACAGACTGGCAAATTGGATAAAAAGTCAAGATCCATCAGTGTGCTGTATTCAGGAAACACATGACACATGCAAGGACACACATAAACTCAAAATAAAGGGATGGAGGAAGAGTTACCAAAAAAAAATGGAGAGAGAGAGAAAAAAAAAAAAACAGGAGTGCAATCCTAGTCTCTGATATAGTGCACTTAAACAAACAAAGATCAAAAGAGACAAAGAAGGGCATTACATAATGGTAAAAGGATCAATGCATCAAGAAGAGCTAATGATCCTAAATATATACACACCCTATACAGGAGCACTCAGATACATAAAGCAAGTTCTTAACAACCTACAGAGACTTAGACTTCCACACAATAATAGTGTGAGACTTTAACATTCTACTATCAATATTAGACAGATCGACAAGACAGAAGATTAACAAGGATATCCAGGAGTTGAACTCAGATCTGGATCAAGCGGGCCTGATAGACATCTACAGAACTCTTCACCCCAAATCCACAAAATATATGTTCTTCTCAACACCACATTACACCTACTCTAAAACTGAGCACATAATTGGTAGTGAAATCACTCCTCAGCAAATACAAAAGAGCAGAAATCATAACAAACAGTCTCTCAGATCACAGTGCAATCAAATTAAAATTCAGGATTAAGAAACTGACTCAGAACACCAAAACTACATGGAAACTGAAAAACTGGCTCCTGAATGTTGACTGTATGAACAATGAAATGCAGGCAGAAATAAAGATGTTCTTCGAAACCAATGAGAATGAAGACACAATGTACCAGGATTTAGGAGACACATTTAAAGCAGTGTCTGGAGGGAAATTTGTAGGAATAAATGCCCACATGAGAAGCAAGATCAAAAATCGGCATGCTATTTTCAAAATTAAAGAGCTAGAGGAGCAAGATCAAAAAAATCAAAAGCCAGCAGAAGACTTGAAATAACTAAGATCAGAGAAAGACTGAAGGAGATAGAGACACAAAAAATCCTTCAAAAAATCAATAAATCCAGAAGCTGGTTTTTTGAAAAGATCAACAAAATAGACTAAATGATAGCTACCTAATAAAAAAGAAAAGAGATAAAAATTGAATAGATGCAATAAACAATGATAAAAAGGATATCACCACCGATTCCACAGAAATACAAACTACCATCAGAGATTACTACAAACAACTCTATGCACATAGACCAGTAAACCTAGAAGAATTGGATGAATTCCTGGACACTTGCACCCTCCTGAGACTAATAAGAAAGAATTTGAAACCCTGAGTAGACCAACAACAAGGGCTGAAGTTGAAGCAGCAATTAATAGTCTACCAACCAAAAAAAGTCCAGGACCAGACAGGTTCACAGTGAAATTCTACCAGATGTACCAAGAGGAGCTGGTACCACTCCTGAAACTATTCCAAACAATAACAAAAGAGGGAATCCTTCCCAAACCATTTTGTGAGACTGACATCATCCTGATACCAAAACCTGACAGAGACTCAAAAAAAAAAAAAAAAAAAAAAAACTTCAGGCCAATATCCATAATGAACATAGATGGATGTGAAAATTGTCAACAAAATACTAGCAAATTGATTGAAACAACACATCAAAGAGCTTATCTATTACAATCCAGTAGGCTTCATCCCAGGGATGCAAGGCTGGTTCAACATAAAGAAGTCTACGGCCGGGCGTGGTGGCTCAAGCTTGTAATCCCAGCACTTTGGGAGGCTGAGGCGGGTGGATCACGAGGTCAAAAGATCGAGACCATCCCGGTCAACATGGTGAAACCCCGTCTCTACTAAAAATACAAAAAATTAACTGGGCATGGTAGCATGTGCCTGTAATTCCAGCTACTCAAGAGGCTGAGGCAGGAGGATTGCCTGAACCCAGGAGGCAGAGGTTGTGGTGAGCCAATATTGCGCCATTGCACTCCAGCCTGGGTAACAAGAGTGAAACTCCTTCTCAAAAAAAAAAAAAAAAAAAAAAAAAATACAAACATAATGCACCATATAAACAGAACCAAAAGCAAAAACCACATGATTATCTCAATAGATGCAGAGAAGGCTTTTGAAAAAATTAAACAGCCTTTATACCAAAAACAATAAACTAGGTATTGAGGGAACACATCTCAAAATATTGAAAGCTATTTATGACAAACACACAGCCAATGTCATACTGAATGGGCAAAAAAATGGAAGTATTCCTTTTGTTATCTGGCATTAAGCAGGGATGCTCTTTCTCACCACTCCTATTCAATATAGTATTAGAAGTTCTAGCCAGAGCAATCAGGCAAGAAAAAGAAATAAAGGGTATTCAATAAAAAAGGAGGAAGTCAAATTGTCTCAATTTGCATATGACATGATTGTATATTTAGAAGACCCCATCATCTCAGCACAAAATCTCCTGAAACTGATAAGCAACCTCAGCAAAGTCTCAGGATACAAAATCAATGTGCAGAAACCACAAGCATTTCTATATACCAATAACAGACTAACAGAGAGCCAAATCAAGAGCAAACTCACATTCACAATTGCTATAAAGAGAATAAAATGCCTAGGAATACAACTAACAAAGGATGGAAAAGATCTCTTCAAGGAGAACTACAAACCACTGATCAAGGAAATAAGAGAGGACACAAACAGATGGAAAATTATTCCATGCTCATGATTAGGAAAAATTAATATCGTGAAAATGACCACACTGCCCAAAGTAATTTATACATTCCAAGCTATTGCCATCAAGCTACCAATAACCGTCTTCACAGAACTGGAAAAAAAACCTACCTTAAACATCATATGAAACCAAAAGAGAGCCCACATAGCCAAGACAATCCTAAGCAAAAAGAACAAAGCTGGAGGCACCATGCTACCTCACTTCAAACTATGCTACAAGGCTACAGTAATCAAAACAGCATGGTACTGGTAGCAAAACAGACATATAGACCAATGGAACAGAACAAAGGTCTTGGAGTAATGCCACACATCTACAACTTTCTGATCTTTGACAAACCTGACAAAAACAAGAAATGGGGAAAGGATTCCCTGTTTAATAAATGGTGTTAAGAAAACTGGCTAGCCATGTGCAGAAAGCAGAAACTGGACCCCTTCCTGACACTGTACACTAAAATTAACTCCAGATGGATTAAAGACTTAAACATAAGACCTGGCACCATAAAAACCCTAGAAGAAAATCTAGGCAAAACCATTCAGGACATAGGAGTAGGCAAGGACTTCATGACCAAAACACCAAAAGCATTGGCAACAAAAGCCAAAATAGACAAATGGGACCTAATCAAACTTCACAGCTTCATGAACAGCAAAAGAAACAGTCACTACAGTGAATCAGCAACCATCAGAATGGGAAAAAAATCTTTGCAGTTTACCTATCTGACAAAGGACTGATATCCAGAATTTACAAAGAACTCAAACAGATTTACAGGAAAAAAACAAACAAGCCCATTCAAAAATGGGTAAAAGATATGAACAGACACTTTACAAAAGAAGACATACATGAGGCTAACAAACACATGAAAAAATGCTCATCATCACTGGTCATTAGAGAGATGCAAATCAAAACCACATTGAGATACCATCTCACGCCAGTTAGAATGGCGATCATTAAAAAATCTGGAGACAGCAGATGCTGGAGAGGATGTGGAGAAATAGGAACACTCTTACACTGTTGGTGGGAGTGTAAATTAGTTCAACCATTGTGGAAGACAGAGTGGCGATTCCTCAAGGACCTAGAAATAGAAATTCCATTTGACCCAGCAATCCCATTACTGGGTATATATCCAAAGGACTATAAATTGTTCTACTATAAGGACACATGCTCACGAATGTTCATTGCAGCACTGTTTACAATAGCAAAGACCTGGAACCAACCCAAATGCCCATCGATGATAGACTGGACTGGGAAAATGTGGCACATATACACCATGGAATATTATGCAGCAATCAAAAATGATGAGTTTTTGTCTTTTGTAAGGACATGGATGAATCTGGAGAACATCATTCTCAGCAAACTGACACAAGAACAGAAAAGGAAATACTGCATATTCTCACTCATAGGTGGGTGAGAAAAATGAGAACACATGGATACAGGGAGGGGGTCTACTACACACTGGGGTCTATTGGGGGGAATGGGGGAGGGACAGTGTTGGGGGGGAGCTGGGGAGGGATGGCCTGGGGAGATATGCCAAATGTGGGTGAAGGGGAGGAAGGCAGCAAAACACACTGCCATGTGTGTACCTATGCAACTATCTTGCACATTCTGCACATGGACCCCAAAACCTAAAATGCAAAAAAAAATAAAAAAATAAATTAAAATAAATAAATAAATAAATTAGGAAGAAAAAGAAAAAAAATAATTTTGAATTGAACCATAAAATGTTCAAGGATTTTCTATTATTTTCTCTGTTTCTAGTTTAAAGCATTTTTTTAAAATAATTTTTCTCTATGAAATACTGCAAATTAGAAAGATAAATGTTAGATAACTATTATCAAAACACAAAATAATGTGCTGCTATATTACTCAAGGGTCATAATAGTACTTCTTAAATGATGTATGGTAAAACTCCTTCAGCAAAAACATTATTTTTCCCCAAAATTTGCATTTCATAGCCAAATATGTTTTAGGAGGAAATAAACATGTTAGATCTTGATACTTTCAATAATTATAATCTTTATTAACTTCTCAGTAGGTAAATATTTGAGTGTAATATTCACAAATATTCACTATTTCTTCATAGCAACATTATGATAATGATCATAATATTTAGTTTAGTAATGAAATAGATATATACAGATATAACATTTTTATTTCTATCTCAGGATTTTTAAAATAAATAATTCTTATAGATTTGTGAACTGGTCTGTTGTAAGGTGCTATACAATATAAAAAAGCTAAGAGTCTGAGAAAGCTATTAATTATGATCTAAAATACAAAAGCTTTACATCCTATCTTCACTTGTTCGAGTTGCTATAACAAAACTACTTAGACTGGGTAATTTATAAACGAGTTATTTATTGCTTACAGTTCTGGAGTAGGGGATGTCTGCAATGAAGATGCCAGCAGATTCAGTAACGGTATCCTCATGTGCTAGAAGGAACAAACAAGTCCTCTAAGCCTCTTTTCTAAGCCACTAATCCCACTTATGAAACTTCTCTCACGACCTAAACTCCCGGATACTCCACCTTCCAAAATCACTATACTGAGGATTAAGTTTCATTAAATGAACACTAAGGGGACACAATCGTTCAGACCATAGCATTTCATATTATAGCAACATTAAATTTTTGCATTACCTAATTTCTTTGACGTGTATAATAATATTTATCTGGCATAAGAATAGGAAAGAAAAGAGAGAAGAATCAAATAGACACAATAAAAATTGATAAAGGGGATATCACCACTGACCCCACAGAAATACAAACCACCATCGGATAATACTATAAACACCTCTATTCAAATAAACTAGGAAATCTAGAAGAAATGAATAAATTCCTGACACATACACCCTTGCAAGTCTAAACCAGGAAGAAGTTGAGTCCCTAAATAAACTAATAACAAGTACTGAAATTGAGGCAGTAATTAATAACCTACCAACCAAGATAAAAGCCCAGGACCAGATAGATTCACAACCAAATTCTAGCAGAGATAAAAAGAGGAGCTAGTACCATTCCTTCTGAAACTATTTCAAACAATCAAAAAGGAGGGACTCCTCCCTAACTCATTTTATGAGGCCAGCATCATCCTGATACCAAAACTTGGCAGAGACACAACAACAAAAAAAGAAAACTTCGGGCCAACATCCCTGATGAACATCGATGCAAAAATCCTCAATAAAGTATTGGAAAACCTAATCCAGCAGCATATCAAAAGCTTATCCACCAAGGTCAAGTTGGCTCCATCCCTAGGATGCAAGGTAAGTTCAACATACACGAATCAATAAAGGTAATCCATCACATAAAGAGAACCAATGGCAAAAAACACATGATTATCTCAATATATAAAGAAATGTCCTTTGATAAAATTCAAAATCCTTTCATGTTAAGAACTCAATAAAATAGTTACTGATAAATCAGATCTCAAAATAATAAGATCTATTTATGACAAACCCATAGCCAATATCATACGGAATGGGCAAAAGCTGGGAGCATTCCCTTTGGAAACTGGCACAAGACTAGGATACCCCCTCTCACCACTCCTATTCAACATAGTATTAGAAGTTCTAGCCAGGGCAATCAGGCAGGAGAAATAAACAAATGTATTCAAATAGGAAGAGAGGAAGTCAAATTGTCTGTTGACAGACAACATGATTCTATATTCAGAAAACCCTTTGTCTCAGTCCAAAAACTCCCTGAGCTCTTAAGCAACTTCAGCATAGTCTCAGGATACAAAATCAATATGCAAAAAATCACAAGCATTCCTATGCACCAACAATAGACAAGTAGCGAGCCAAATCATGAATGAACTCCCATTCACAATTACTATAGAGAGAATTAGATATCTAGAAATACATCTAACAAGGGATGTAAAGGACCTCTTCAAGAAGAACTATAAAACATCGCTTAAGGAAATGAGAGGACACAGACAAATGGATCCAAAACATTCCATCCTCATGGATAGACAGAATCAGTGTCATGAAAATGATCATATTACCCAAAATAATTTATAGATTCAATGCTATTTCCATCTCACAACCATTGACAATCATCAAAGAATTAGATAAAACTACTTTACGTTTCTTATGAAACCAAAAAAAGCCCATATAGCCAAGAAAATCATAGACAAAGAGAACAAAGCTGGAGGCATCATGCTGTCTGACTCCTCTTCCCTCTTTCTCACCCATTTTGTCTATGACATGTTCATACTCTATTGCTTTCTCTTGTGTCTGCTCACTCAATTTGATTCATTTAGTCATTCATTCATTCACCTACACATTCATTCATAAAACATTCATATTTTGTACCTATCTATTCTTTTCTCCTGAGACTTTATTACTAAATCTGAAATTTAACACAATAATTTAAACATTACATTAGCTTTGTCTTCATTTCTATATTTTTAGAAATAGATTAGCTTTTTTTTCTTGTAGAAATGTCTCCTAAAATACAGTTTTATGTTCAGAGGAAGAAATTAATTATAAGAATAAATAAAATATATTTGAATACTATTTTAAAAATCATTTTTGAGAACTAGTGCCCAATACAAAATTTATGTGATTGCAATCTGAGAGGGAAGTCATATTATTTAGCTTTGCGCCTTCTCCATCAAGAATGATTTGTGCTGAGATGGACCAGAAGAGAGGCTTTCAAGTACCAAGGTTTATCTTAGGAGGATGCACTATAAAACAGATCTTTAAAAGGAGCTTATATTTATTGATCATTAACTATCCCAGGAACTGTGCACAACTTAAAACAAATTTTTAATAGCCTTTTAAATGAGTTACCACATTTAGCCATATTTTACAAATAAGAAACAAGACCCAAATAGTTAAGAAGCTTTCCCATGTGCATACAGTTAGCAAGTGCTTAGATCTGAACCCAGGTCATTTCACCACACTTAATCAATTTGCTGTGTTATCTCCTCAGTTCATACATGGTTCCCACAATCCCCAGATCTCCCTTTCTAGCTTTGATTGTAACTTCTTGATTATCTTGCTTTATGAACTCGAGCCTCCTTGTTTAGACCTGCTGTTTTGTGGACTTATTAGCATTATAATTTCTCTCATGTCTTTAGCTACAAGTCCCCTACTCTCTTTGCCTCTCAAAACTATCAAACTAACCAGAACAATTGAAATTTGAGAAGTTAAGGGATTCTTATCTAACCTAGAGGGCAATTCATTATTGATAATACCATAGCAGAATTCTTTATAAAAATAGATTCTTAAAGAATTATATTACAAAGCTTTTCATATTTATTCCAGGAAAGAAGGGCAGACCCCTCACAGAGGAGCACTTAATAGCTCAGATCTATTTTCACTAGCAGTAAGTAGAGCTCAAACGACTAATAATTTCTAGGTAAGCTACTTGCTTATTTCTTTAAAGAAATTTGTTTCAAATTATTAAGAGAATAGAGCCTCTTTTTTTTCCTCCTGTTTAAGATTATACAAACTTAGCTACCTGGAATGTGACAGAAAGCTACATGCTGTTTCTTTACATTTCTTCATGAGGCCAAAAAACCTCTCTGTGTATCTAGTCTCTGAAAAGCCTTAGTTATTGATTGTTTCCTGAGGTAATGGTAAAATCAAGACTACTATTAACCTCAGGTTATATACCTATTGATATTCTTTGATGTTTCTCTAAAAAATATTTTCATTTTTAGCCTGGGGAAATGTATTATTTACCTCTATTTTGGAGATTTCTTTACCATGTGCCATTAATCAATTTTTCTCTCTTCTGTATCCTTAAACCTCTTCTGCACAGAAGATCTTGTGCTATGATGGACATCATATTATAAATATTTAAGAAAGAACAAGCAAATCAAATCAACCTATATGAATCAAATTGGACAGATTATGCCTATTTCCCTTTTCCAGTGACATATTTACCATCTTCATTATTTGCATACGTATTCTTATTATGTTTAAATATTAAAGACTATTTAGATAATAACAAAAATATAAATAAGAAAAAAAACACAGGCATGATTCATATTTCCGAATATGTTTCAAATTTTTCTAGACATAGCTTAATTCAGTTTTAATCATATAGTCCTGTGATTACATATATTCATAAATACATTTTGATCATAATATTGCAAATTGCTTATCTGTCACCTTATAGCCTCAATGCATGTAAATAGTTCCACTATTTCAAATTACACTGTTAAGATAATTTCTTGTATTTGAGATTCTATCTTTGGTCTTGAACTCAGAAGTAAAACTTTTATAGCAAAAGAAAATGTCTCTGAGCCAGTGTTTAGGACATTTCATGGTTCTATTCAGACAGACTTCCTTATATTACAAATGGGCCTGATAACCAAGCCCTTTAAAACATGTTCCTTTTCCTAAGGCAATGCTGTCCAAAATATTATGTCTTTCTTAATTCCTTGGATGATGGTGAGGGTAAAAGCATTGCAGACAGGAAGCAATCCCATTGCCAGAGTATATGTCAATTCCAGTAAAGATGTGTTGATGGTCCATATAGGATGAAATGATCTGATGAAATAAACCATCATATATTTGATATTAGCACGTTAAGGGCACAGGGTTGATTTCTGCTTTGAGAAAGTTGGACATCCAGCAGTGGTAGAAGTAGAATCAGTGGTCAGGAGTAGAGGGCTCATAATATGGATACCCAAAAGAGCTGCCATACACTCCTCCAAGTGCTCATTTTGCCCTAACTGGAGTTCCTGAGAAGAGAGGCTTGGTAAAATCAACTTGATTATTGATTATCTCCTGTGGCTAATTTCTGATGGGCATTAACATGAAACCAAAAGATCTGCACCCCAGTTTACTTCTGTAGCTCTATGCACATCCTCCTAATTCCAGACTACTTAGTCTCTGATCTTCCAGGATTGCTCCTTCCAGACGCCTAACCAACCAACAAAGTCATTCACCACTAGTCAGGTACTCAGGTATCTCTGTCCTTCAGGCTGCTTTTCCCTTTAA
Organism: Saguinus oedipus; assembly: GCA_031835075.1. NCBI lineage: Eukaryota > Metazoa > Chordata > Mammalia > Primates > Cebidae > Saguinus > Saguinus oedipus. Next base: position 148,448,398 of record CM063170.1, read on the forward strand.
ATTGTACTCTTTGGAGGTCTAGCATTTCTCTCCTTTATCCCGCTGATTTAAGATCACTTACGAGTTTATAGTTAATGCCAACATATTACACTGGCCATCTGTGATCCGAGCTTGAGGTTTTTCTCCCTTTGCCATTTGATCATAGGGAACTTACCTTAACAATCAAGTAAAAGCTGAGGGAGAGGCTGCGGTACAATAGAAGAGTCATGGGAATGCCAACAATTTTCTTAATTAACTTGTCTCTGCTGTAGCCTATACTTGAATGCATATTTCCACTATGGAATGTTTAGCTGCTCTGCCCTCCTGGTTTTATGACTCAATGAATCTGATAATATGAAACTCATTGTGACCAGTTCTGCACTTTTTGTTCAGGCCTTCAGTTACTCTAAGGGCTCTAGAATATAAATCATTTTTAAAAATTTTTTTTTTTTTTTTTTTTTTTTTTTGTGGCATGATGATCAGAACTAACTCCAAGAAATTAGGCAGAGAATTTCCTGCAAACTACCAGATATTCCATAGAACATTATTTACCACATATTATTTTAGCTTCACCAGATTAGCTGGTTAATATGGCTTAAGTTGTCAAGAAACATGCACTACAGCTTGTAATTGCAGCCGAGCCTTCTTGTAATCTTAGGTCTAAATTTGCAGTCTGCAGAGTACTCTATAATAATATATCAGAAATATATTTCCAGGTATAGAATATGGTGCTTCCAGTCTGTGTGGATCTTACAATGTGCTCTGTTTCTTAGTGGTAGATGTTGAGAAGTATAGAGGTCCACCAAACTCTCCACCTAATGCCCATTTGAAGAATATCCAAAGCATCCTATGTTGAAGAATATCCAAGTCCAATGTATGATATAAATAACCTCACAAAGCTGTAATTCTAGCATTCTTTATATCCTTCTGCTTTTACAATTAGACCTTGGCTCCCATTTGTTTCTGTGTAAATCCTGTACATTTCACAGTATGCTTTGAGGTGATAGCTGGCCGATCTGAACTTATAATTTTCTCTTCTAAAATGTACTAAATTGGTAATTGCAAATCCCTCTTATTAAACAATTCTTTATTATTTCTGAGACATGTCCTCACTATGTCACTATGTCACCCAGGTTAGAGTGCAGTGGAGTGAACATAGCTCACTGCAGCCTTGACCTCCCAGGCTCAGGAGATCCTTCTGCCTCAGCCTCCCAAGGTTCACCAGCCTTCACCATGCCCAGCTAATTTTGTTGTTGTTATTATTTGTAGAGATGGGGACCCCTATGTTGCTCCTGCCTTGGTCTCCCAAATTGCTAGGATTACAGGTGTGAACCACTACACCCAGCCAATGATTCTTGTAGTATTTCTTAAAATTCTTTAAGTATTACAACTTCATAACTACCTCACAACCTGATCTTTACCTATACATATACATTATTCCAACCCACAAAGCGGGATTCCTGGTAATTGCAATGGTGTTAGGATTAGGGTTTTTCTTTATCTCTATTATAATCAGCAATAGGGTCACTATTTTTATCTGATACATGTGTATTCCAGCTCTAAAATATCATTGCAAGGGCTTCCATTGTAGGCATATTTCTATGTACTAACTTTCTCAGTCTGGGTTTTCCTGCAAGTCGAGCCTATGACATCTGCTACTGAAAACAGTTTATTTAGAAATTACCTTATTTTCCCATATGAGGTATAAAGGTAGTGTCAAAGAGAAGGAGGGAAAGGCAATCAAAAAGTGCATTGTTAAACTGGCCACAGCTACTCGCCTTTTTTTTTTTTTTTTTTTTTTTGTAAGAAATGTCTGACTGTGTTGTCCAGGTTGGACTCAAATTTCTGAGATCAAGCAATTCTTCTAGCTCAGCCTTTGGAGTAGCAGGTCTACGGTGCACACCGTCAAACCCATCTCCCTAGGACTCTTAGATGAACCTTATGCAATGGTTCTCAGAACTGTCTTTCAAGGAAACAAAAATAAGTGTTCATCGTTTTTCTCCCATTCTGCATTTGTCAAGAGTAGTCTTTTCACAGGAAATACTAATTATCTGATTTCTGAATTTCTCCTGCCTGAGGAAGAAATGTATCTCAGAAATGTTATTGCACAAAGGCAGTCAACAAGACCTATCAGTGTCTTGTGTGGATCTAGTGGAAATCAACACAGAACTGGCTTGTATATGGGCTAACACCCTAAAGATTGGAAGTGGCAGGCACAGATCCACTTATTCTTTTAGTTTCTCCTCCCTTATGGAGAACACAATAAAAATGCCAATAGCAACCCTTGCTTTCTAATTTTGTTTTCCTCCTTTTTAAAAAATTTCATGTGATTATAAATTTTATTTTTTTATTTTTTATTTTTGAAATTTTCAGTTGAAGGAAAACAGTAGCATTTTCTATGAGCTCTGTTGAAACCAATGGGTACGAGAACTAAAAGATTCAAGGTGGCATATGGAGAAATGTTTTTTAAAATTATATAAATAATGTAATATATAATATGTATTCTATTCCTTACAGATAGATCTTACTAGCCTGCTGTTTTCCTTCTAGTTTAATAAATTTTTATCTAGCAGAGGTTAAAACTGAGTTTTTATTGTGCTTCTCTTTCCTTGCAGAGCTGCTGTGAGGACTCAAAATTTCTTATTTCTACCTATCTTCTGTAATTCCAGATGGTCATTTCTGTGTCATTATCTTATACATTATCCAGTAACAAACCATCTTCATTTGGTCTTCATCATGACACCCTTCATTGTTGAAATAACTTTAATACTATCATTAATAAACAAGACAGTGATTAGTCAAAGGAGGTAAATAAACTTTATGAAGTCAAACTGCAAATTACCTGTGTAGCCATGATAAAACATTATTATTATTGGTTTTCAAGGAGATCAAATATCATACTTTGTTCTATAAAAATTGTTAATAATGATCTGTGGCTACAGTGAAATCAATTGTAACTGTATAAAGAAAAAAATAAAATTAATTTAGTAATATTGTGATGTAGTTTCCTAATTGGTGGATGGAAAGATAGAACATGAGATAGCTCCAATAAATGATCTCTGGGATCCACTTAAAGTCTAATATTCTATAATTCTAAGTAAACACTGACCTTTTTATTGCAATCACTGTGTTCTCTCTGATATTGACCTTGATTAATAAACTGATCATTCCATCCTTAGCCATGAGAGTATAGTCAAAGCTCTTTTTGGTGAAAATATTAGAAACTCACTCCAATTATTTTAAGCAAGTGGTGGTATGGAGAGGAAATTTATTTTTAGCATATTAGGATATCCACATGAAATATGATGGCAGCAATCCGAGTTAAGCCTCATTAGGAACAGAAATCAGGAACTTGAATTAACAAATGAGGTTGCCCTCTATTAGTTCTGGGCCACACTAATCTCTTTGCTTTGCCTTTCTCCAGGCATGTATTTCATTCTCTTCCATTGACACATGGATTATTTTAGATTTTAACACAATAACAGCCAAGTCACTATCTCAGTCCAGCTTTGTCACATTTATCAGTTTAAATGTATACTAGAGAAATGCTAAAATTGCTGTTCCAATTCCAAGTTTATGAAAAAAGTTTAAGATTGATCTAACTTTAACCATGTATTTAAAAATTTCAACTGTGAGAGGGGGAAAATCTCATAGTACAGACCTACTTCCAAGGTAGAAACAGGTGTTCTTGGGATAAAAGATTCTTTTAAAAGCTTGGAAAGTGTGGCCTTTACATTTAAGTTTTTAGTCCATCTTGAGTTAATTTTTGTATAAGATGTAATGAAGAGGTTCAGTTTCAGTTTTCTGCATATGGCTAGCCAGTTTTCCCAGCACCACTTTTCCTATTGCTTGTTTTTGTAAGGTTTGTCAAAGATCAGATGGTTGTAAATGTGTGGTGTTATTTCTGAGGTCTCTGTTCTGTTCCATTGGTATCAGTTCTGTGTTAGATTTTAACATGATAACAGCCAAGTCACTATCTCAGTCCAGCTTTGTCACACTTATCAGTTTAAATGTTCTGTTCCATTTGGTATCAGTACCATGCCATTGTTGTTACTGTAGCCTTGTACTATAGTTTGAAGTCAAGTGGTGGATGCCCCTAGCTTTGTTCTTTTTGCTAATGATTGTCTTGGCTATACAAGCTCATTTTTGGTTCCACATAAAATGTAAAGTATTTTTTTTTTCTAATTCTGTGAATACTATCAATGGTAGTTTGATTGGAATAGCATTAAATCTATAAATTACTTTGGGCAGTATGGCCATTTGCACAATACTGATTTTTCCTATCCATGAGGATGAAATTTTTTTCATTTGTTTGTGTCCCCTCATTTTCTGTGAAGTGATTTATAGTCCTCCTTGATGAGGTCTTTCACATCTCTTGTTAGCTATATTCCTAGGTATTTTGTTATTTTTGTAGCAATTAAGAATGGAAGTTCATTCATTATTTGGCTGTCTACTTGTCTATTGGTGTACAGGAATGCTTGTGATTTTTTGCATGTTGATTTTGTATACTGAGACTTTGCTGAAGTTGCTTAACAGCTTAAAGAGTTTTGGGGCTGAGACAGTTGGGTTTTCTGAATATAGAATCATGTCAGAGACAATTTGATGTCCTCTCTTGCTATTTGAACACATTTTTTTTTCTATTGCCTGATTTTCCATAAAAATCATAGAAGAAACCTAGGCAATACCATTCAGGACATAATTTTGGACAAAGACTTTGTGATTGAAACACCAAAAGCAATTGCAGCAAAAGCCAATGTTGACAAATGTGATCTAATTAAACTAAAGAGTTTCTGCACAGCAAAAGAAACTAGCATCAGAGTGAACAGAAAACCTGCAGAATGGGAGAACGTTTTTATAATCTACTCATCTGACAAAGGGCTAATATCCAGATTCTACAAGGAACTTAGGCAAAAAAAAAAAAAAATCCCATTAAAAAGTGGGCAAAGGACATGAACAGACACTTCTCAGAAGAAGACATTTACGTGGCCAACATACATATGAAAAAAGCTAATAATCACTGATCATTAGACAAAACCACAATGAGATGCCATCTCATGCCCACGAGAATGGTAATTATTAAAAAGTCAAGAAAAAATAGATGCTGACGAGGCTGTGGAGAAATAAGAACACATTTGCACTGTTGATGGGAATGTAGATTGGTTCAAACATTTTGGAGGACAGTGTGGTTATTCTTTGGGGATCTAGAACCCAGAAATACCATTTTACCCTGCAATCTCATTACTGAATATATACCCAAAGGAATAAAAATAATTCTGCTGTAAAGGCACATGCACATGTATGTTTACTGCAGCACTATTTACAATAGCAAAGACATGGAACCAACCCAAATGCCCATTGATGATATATTGGATAAAGAAAACGTGGCACATATATACCACCAAATACTATGCAGCCATAAAAAGAATGAGATCATGTTCTTTGCAGGGACATAGATGAAGCTGTAATCCATCATCCTCAGAAAACTAACATAGCAACAGAATACCAAACATCACATGTTCTCACTCATAAATGAGAATTGAACAATGAGACCACATGGACACAGGGAGGGAAACAATGCATGCTGGGGCCTGTTGAGGGCTGGGAAGCAAGGGGAAGGACAGCATTAGGACAAATACCTAATGCATGCAGGGCTTAAAACCTAGATGATGGGTTGATAGGTACAGCAAACCACCATGACACATGTATACCTAGGTATAACACCATGGCACATGTATACCTATGTATACCTATTTGGCAAACCTGCACATTCTGCACATGTATCCTGGAACTTAAAGAAAAATTAAAAAAAAAAAGTGTGGGTTAAGAAGTCACTGCAAAACAAGTCTAGTAGACACAAAATGATAAGATTATTTCTAAAGGTAAAGAGAGTGATTGCTAAGATTGGTATATCTTCCAAACAGACCATATAAACTTCACAATGTTAGAAAAAACCCAAAGTGATATATGATACTTCCGTAGAAAACCAGTAGATTTATCACACTGGGTCTTCTTTGGAAGCAATAATCAGTTATTTTCAATGACATTTTATATATTTGTACAATGAATTATGTGTCTATATTTGTTCTATTCATTTACACAAGAAATACCTGCTATAAGAAATCATTGCAAAATAGTTATAGACATGTGCACTAGACAGTTTTAAAACCTCAATATCTCTGACTAATTAAATGTTTCTTTGGTACAGCCAACAGCAGGGGCTCTCATGATGGTGCTAACAACCCGTGAAATCTAAGGAGCTAAGACCTTCTAAGAGCATCACTTGGAAGCAGGAAACCATAAAATAAAGACTCAGTTATTCTTTTTAAACTTTATTTTTTACAGTAGCTAAATATACTAGTTGCAAACTAAATTCTGTATGGAAACCTTAAGCTCAGAGTGAGATGAAATTTAACAAAGTAAAATAAAATATGAATTCACTGAAACAAGCATTGAGAATATAAATGGTAAAAGATATTTCGATGCATTCTACTAAAACAAAGGAAATGATGAAAAAGTAAGAAATTTTCAGAAAAAGATGTTACATAAGATTTACTATTATACATTTCATATATATCAACAATTTGGATAGATGCATACTATCCTATTAGCATAGAAATATTCTGTGTGTATGTGTGCCTGTGTTTACAGAACAGATAATAGATTAAATTCAAGCAATTATCTCCTTTCATCTCTTAAACTTCTGACTTTTGGCCACTAATCTTTATTCTTCAGCAAACAGAAAAATCAATGGCTACATCATCTGTATAAAAGTAGCAAGGGAAAAAAACTAAAATTTTTAAATTAAGAGAATTTTTGAAGGAGACAGAAACAAATGGAAAATCTTTTTATAAGGAAACTGGGCCACATTGCCACTTTTTGTCTACTGTGTGTAAAATATTGGAAAAATGTAATACATGAGAAGTAAAAAGTACACTATGATGACAAAAGAATAAAAAGTATGTAACTCCAGGTAAAAATAAATAATTTTTGGGAAAACATAAAATGCTAAAAGAAATGGTATCACTTACATTTTTAAATGACTTATATCTCTCATTCACATAGCATTCTTCAATTTTCCAAGCATGACCATATATGCAATCTGAATTCTCAGTGGTAACAGCATATGGAGGAAGTGAGAGTAGATCAAGAAACTGAGGTGAGAGGAACTGAACTGTCACATTGTAAGGCTGTGGTCAGGATCTGTATCTGACGATTATCCTTTACACAAACTGAAAACAATTACTATTTGGTTTTATAATACCAAGAAAGCCCATTTTCTGATTATGAAAATTCCATGAGAATATACACATAAAAAATTCATTCAAAATGACCGTCATTTGATGAGGATATCATGTCACTGTTACTGAATTCTGTATCATTACTGCTTTAAGTGACAAATAAAATGAATATTTTAAAACTCATCTCACTTTCTACTTCATCACAGCAACTTAACAGGAAGGAGGAGTTGCAAACATTTTCATTGAACATTGTTCAGAATAAGAGAAGTTCTTAAAAACTCAGTCAATATTGTTAATTATTTTAGAGAGAAAAAATCGATTTATAAGTATTAAATTTTGATGTTCAGTTACTAGTATTTAAAGATATTACCTAATATGTATGTACGTATATATATATATATATACACACATACATTCATATATGTATGTATGTGTGTGGGGTGTATATATGCACCACACACATACGTAGATACATATATGAGGAGAGAGAAAGAAAAATCACCCCCACACAAACAGTGACATCAAGGTCCATCTTCCCCTATTTGCTACATCCTGTTGAAAGGCAGGACATTTTCATTGTCTAGCTCTCTCCCTAGATGAATGTATGTGGTGATCAATGGTTACAATTTAATTGACAATTTTTGACTCTATTTCTTATAATGGAATGGGGTATAAAATGGGACTTTTACCATTTTCTAAGTATTTTAGATAAAATCTCAAAGTCAGAGAGGATTAATGATCTATATTTCCACATTCAAAAAATAAATATAGTCACATACTCAAAGGGCTTATTAAGAGTTAGCCACATGTTCAAGGGATGAGCAATCTCAATAGCCTATATGAGATAAGATTAACAATTCAGTAAAGGAGGAACCTTTTAAAAGATAATTATATATCCCATAACTATTCTGGTGGGTTTTTCCTCTTAATTATAAAGGATAGAAAAAGACTGGATTTTCTATAATTCAAGTCAGTTAGGAAGGTTCTCAAATGAAGCAGTCATAGAAATTCTGATGGTTTACAAGAGGTGGAATAAACATCTCACTATCTAGATAAATACTGAAATAACTGAAGAGATGCCCAGGCTTATGGCATGTATCAGGTGGTGATTGGAATGGAGAGTGGAAAAAATTAATGGGATAATTCTGTTAGAGCTCCCTGAGATTGGGTTACGGATTATAGAGAATGGTACCTCACTGATTAGGCTGAAGGTAGAAACTGTCTTGAATAGCCCCAAATAGTAAGGAAAAGAGAAAGAAGTAGCAGCAGTACCAGGTGCTTTATAAGGCAATGGGACAAGGGTGCATAAGTCTCATGCTTCAATTATGTGCAATGAAAAGTATCTGGGTTTGCATTCTCATAAAAAAATTGCTCAAGAGAGTTATCTCAGTAAGGAAATATCAGCAGACAGAGGAATATCATCACTATCTCAAAAGTTGAAAGAGTGTCACAAGAAATCAGTTGGAGAAAACATGCCCTGTGTTAGAAGGTAGTAGGAAGGTCCAGTGGGATCTCCAAGAATGATCTCTAAAGAAATCACTAATGTGCTCCTTAAATTAACTAGCGTTAGAATAATGTATTTGATTCAGCCAGAAGTTGAATATAAAAAAAATCCAAAACAAAATGAATAGCCCTTGTCCTGGTTCTGAAACCTCTTTACTCTATTTAGTCCTGAGTAGCTAAAATCAGCAAATGAGGGTTTGGTACTGCAGGTGATATGGAGTGAGTGAAAAAATACATGATGTTGTCACTTTTCTACGACTCTCAATGAGCTACACTTCAAGCGTGAGAAGGCTGACTAGCTTTGGTGGTGAAAGGGAGGAAGAAGAAAGGTACTTTGAATTTGATGAGAAATTAAAAATTAGCATTAAATTGGATGAGTGCACTTTATATATAAAAATAAAACTGCTTTTTATATTGAGGACACTGATCTAATGGGATATGATGTATGCCCCAGGTATCAACCAAAGGTGAAGATAAAGTCTAAGAGATCATGTTTAGAGTCAATGATTTACATAGATACATAGATGATAGATAGATAGATAGATGATAGATTAATTGATTATGTTTTGGGTCATTCTGCACAGAGTCTGACTCATTCAATAAATTGTTTAAACTCAACCTTAGAATGTGGGAATAGGTTTAATATTCACATTCTAAGTGTTTAATTTTAGTTTGAGGCTCAAGCTTTACATTGTACTTAGCTCCTGTTATCAGAGGAAGAAATCTAGGACTTCAGCAACTATTCTCCCTTATGATTGATTCTGTCTTAAGGTTATTCAGTGACTTTTGTATGCTCAAGGCCCAATTATTACAGGTCTAATAGTCATTGGCTCACCGGGTTTGTTTTTTTTTTTCTATGTTCAATATCACACAGTTTAGTAAACTACTATGGCCCCTAGGGCTGTTAACCAAATATTTTGGTTCCCTGAATTGCAGCAAATTTTTTCCACATAACAGACTTCAAAAAGCTCATAGAAAATTCATATTATGAAAAAATCAAGCATATATTTCAAAATGTTTTGCACCAAATTAAGCTCATAATAACTTTTTATAAGATGTCTGAAAACACTCTAGTATGAGACACTAAGAAAGCTATCCATTAGAAAAAATTTCCTATCTAAGCACCACGGATTCTGCTAAAATTAAAGCAAGACCAAACATCCAATTTGCGATGAAATTTGGGTAGAAGAGTGAAATCACCGATGCTTTCCAAAGAGTTTCAAGGGATAGTGTCCCCAAGAAATTAGCAGTTTACAAATAAATAACTTGTTTTAAGAAGGGTCATGAGACAATGTTGAAGATGAGGCCCACAGTGGCAGATAATCCACATCAACTTGTGAGAAAAATAATTTATGTTTTTCATATTCTAATTGAAGAGGCCTACCAATTAACAGCAGAAAATGGATATATTAACGGGCTCATTAAAATATGAATGTGGAGCAGACCTCCTAGTTGATAGATGTTAAAACCATTGTACACAGATTAGCTTCAGAAAAAAGTAGAGCTTTCAAAGGAAATTTTAAATAAGTAAAATCAAGATCCTGAAATATTTATTGAAAGACTTGTAACAGGAAATGAAGAATGGCTTTATCAGTACAATCTTGAAGACAAAGTGCAATCAAAGCAGTGGCTACCAAGAGACAGAAGTGTTACAATCAACACCTCTGGTCAGTCAAGAGAAAAGGTCATGCTACCATTTTTTTCACGATGCTCAAGGCATTTTGCCTGTTGACTTTCAGAAGGTCCAAATAACAATAATATCTGCTTATTATGAGAGATTTTCAGGAAAGTTTGACAAAGCTTTATCAGAACAACACTTGGTAAAACCACACCAGAGAGTTCTTCTCCACCATGGCAATACTCCTACTCATTCATTTTATGAAACCAGGGCAATTTTGCAAGAGTTTTAATGGGACATCATTTTCCTGATTGGGCTACTTCTGACTTCTTTTTGTTTCCCAATCTCGATCTGCAAAGGGCATCCATTTGCTTTCAGTTGATAATGTAAAAAAGACTGCATTTATGTGGTTAAATTCCCAGGACCCTCAGATTTTTAAGGATGAACTAAATGCTTGGTATCATTGCTTACCAGCATGTCTAGAAACTGATGGAGCTTATGTTAAGAAACAAAGTTTATATTTTCATATTTATCTTTTTAATATTTTTATTTCTCTTTTAATTATGTTTTTCTAAAACTTTTTGAAGTCCCCATGTATATATGTGCATGTATAGTGCAGCTGGAGAAATATAATTATTAAATTAGCATTAAATCAGAATGTGATATGCATCACAATGTACTCAGAGATTTCAAAGACAGAAAGAAATCTCTCTTTTTAATGTAGCTAAGTAGAAACAATAAAAGACATATGTTCATAAGATGAACAATAATTGATACTCAAGAAAGAAGCCTTGAAAAACCATTTGTCAAAACATAGTTCATTCTGCTTCCAGATTCACCTGGTAATTGAGGTGGCTGTCTGATTTTTGCTAATGGACTTTATCCTCAAAAACACAAACACATCTTTATGATGGAAACTTTTTTTTATGATTTATGATTTATGATAGTTTTGGATCCAGGTATCCTATATAATTAGGTTTCTGTCCTTCCACAGACACTTTGTGATAGGAGCACTGTCTTTCTATGATTATATGTCAGTGAATTGGTCCCTGGACCTTGAGAAAAGCATTTCTGGGTTGTAAAGAAGACATGAGGCTTATTTAGCCTTCAAAAGAGTTCACACACATTTCAAAGAGAAAGAAGTTATAATTACAAGTTTTCTAAAGTAAATGTGTTTTCCTTGAATTTATCCTGCTTCAATTCCATAATGCTTTTTGAATACGTAAAGAACAGATCAGGGGGAGAAGTCTCAACCATTATTCTTAACAGAAAGAAAGGAGCATCTTATTTTTTATTTGTATAAGCCCTTACAATATGTGTGCAAGAACTTTCCTAGGTATCACATTAATTTAGTAAGAAATTGTCGTCTGTGGTATGCTTCCATGCTGTGATTATGAAATGGGATGTTCATTCTTGTTCCATGTTGGTTAGAAATCCACGTAATGAATGTACTGCTATTTGCCCATTCTAGCATTGATATATATTTGAGTTATATACAGTTTTTGGGTACTAGGAGTAATATTGCCATAAATAGTCTTCTCTTAGGTATATTCCTCCTAGTTGAATTACTAGATCATATGATATTACCTTACTCAGCTTTGGTTGATATTGGAAAATATTTTCCAAAATTGTTAAATTATTAGCCTCCCCCAAAAAAATGTGTGAAATAATCAGTTCCTCTATCTTCATCTATATATATTTTTTTATTTTTGGCAGTTTTTATGTGATCATGTTATTTCATCATATTTCTCTCTTGCACTTCTGTCGGGAAAAGTAGCAAAGGAGAAAGGACTTACAGAGTGCCTACACAAACTGGTTATGAGTAACATACAAACAAGAAACAATAAACTGCGGAAGGCCACAGGAGGCCTCTGAGGAGGAAGGCCTCTCCATACTTCATGTTCTGGTGTAGGGTGACCTAGGTTTTGTTACCATAAACATTGTGCTCAAGGACGTAAAACCCATTTGTAGCACTATGACATAGCCAGACTTGTAGGCTCCTTGTAAGGTCCATGTTCCACCAGCTATACAGAGATAATAAGCTAAAGATAACCACATGTTCTTGTTTAGTGAAACTCCCAAACTGACACCGTTATCAATCCTTAGGATGACACATCAGTTCCAGCTCACTGATTCATTCCACCATCACTCCACCCCTACCCTATAGATCAAAGTGATTGTAATTAATCAATAGTATGGATGATCAGAACTTGGGGCCTTCACTGTCTCCTCCAAAGTAATGAGTGATGGCCCCTGGTCCCACTATCTCTCTTAATCTGTCTTTTTCTCATTCTTTTATCACCGCCGAACATGGGGTACCCACAGGTGATGTAGGACTGGTTCGTACACACTTCCATAATGAATTAAAGATAGATGATAGATAGATAGATAGATAGATAGATAGATAGATAGATAGATAGATAGATATAGATAGAAATATAAGTATAGGTACCCTTGTGTGTGTGCATTTGTGTGTATATAGTGGTTATTTAGGTCTTTGCCTAGACTTCATTTATTACATATATCGTGATTATCTTCTTTAACTTAAAGACTTGCTTTTCACTCAGAGCAGTGTCATTTGACAAAATTATTAATATCAATATAGTCCAATTTATTCAGATTTTTGTGACTTTTAAAAAAAATGGACTACCCTAAGTCATGAAGACATTCTCCTACATTTACTTCTGGATGCTTTACAGTCTCATGTTTTGTATTATATTTCTATGTGAATCATCTGTAATTAATTGACTTTTTATTTTTCATATCAATATCTAATAGACTCTATCATTCATTGGAGAGATTATTCTCCTCAAATGCATAGCAATGACACCATTGTCATAAATGAAGGGACTATACGTGTATGGGTCTATTTCTTGCATTATTCTGTTTTCTTTGTTTTTAAATCTGTTATTGCATCTTTAACTATATATGCATAGTTAATATGGCTTTATAAAGTATTTATTGCTAGCCAAGTAGCTTGGTTCCCCTTTTGGGTTTTACCTTTCTCTTGAGAGGTCTGTGTCAATATTACTTTTGCACCTTTGAAAGTTCTTTCTTTTTTTTTTTTTTGGTCAAGCTGCTTATGATATCTTTGTCTTTTTCTTTGGTTTTCAGCAGCTTTACAATATGTTGAGATGTGTTTTTCCTTGAATCTATCCTTCAATTCCATAATGCTTTTTGAATATGTAAATTGATGTGCTTTCATCAGTAAAATAAAATTCTTAGTCAATAAGTCTTTGGATATTGTTTCTGCCATGATTACTTTTATTTCACTTCCCTTTTGTATTTGCCAGCCCTTTCATGTATGTGCTTCAGCTTGAATATTTCCTAATGATCTATCTTCTATTCTATAAATCTCTTCTTGCATGTCCAATTTGCTTAATATCATATATTGATCTATTAATTTCAGTTAATGCATTTATCAGAAATAGAATTTACAGTCCATTCTTTTTATAGTTTGCTGTCCTTTTGCAAAATTACTCTTATCTGTGCCTATTGATTTAGATATGTTAGAGTTCTTTGTAGTTTATATTTGAGAACAGTAATAACTTTGACATTCCTGTGTTTGCTTTCTCTTGCTTATATTCTTTTACTTACCTAAATTTTCTTAATATTCTGTTGATTTCTGATTCAATATAAGACATTGTCAAAAAGTTACAAAAGTTTCAGATAACATTTTTCCAGAAGAAATCCCTTTTCTTGATTCAATTACACTAAACTGACCAGTGGCTGGGTTGCATTATTCCATTATTTTTATTTATTTATTTTTTCACTTATCATTTCTTTATATAAACTTTAAGTTCTGGGGTATATGTGCAGAACGTGCAGGTTTGTTACACAGGTATACATGTGTAATGGTGGTTTTCTGCATCCATCCCCCCCATCATCTACATTAGGTATTTCCCCTAATGTTAGCCCTCCCCAATCCCCCCATACCCTGCTAGCTCTCCTCTAGCCCCCCCACCCACCCAACAGGCCCTGGTGTGTGATGTTCCCCTCCCTGTGTCGATGTGTTCTCATTGTTCAACACCCACTTATGAATGAGGACATGCGGTGTTTGGCTTTCTGTTCTTTTGTCAGTTTGCTGAGAATGATGGTTTCTAGCTTCATCCATGTCCCTGCAAAGGACATGAACTCATCCTTTCTTATGGCTGCATAGTATTCCATTATATATATATATATATATATATATATATATATATATATATATCACATATATATATATATATATATATATATATCACATATATATATATATATGTGTGTGTGTGTGTGTGTGTGCTATAGTTTCTTTATATAGTCTATCTTTGATGGGCATTTGGGTTTGTTCCAAATCTCTGCTATTGTGAATAGTGCCACAATAAACATACATGTGCATGTTGTCTTTATAGTTGAATGTTTTATAATCCTTTGAGTATATACCCAGTAATGAGATTTCTGAGTCAAATGGTATTTCTGGTTCTAGATCCTTGAGGAATCACCACACTGTCTTCCACAATGGTTGAACAAATTTACACTCCCACCAACAATGTAAAAGCGTTCCCATTTCTCCACATCCTCTCCAGCATCTGTTGTCTCCTGATTTTTAAATGATCGCCATTCCAACTGGTGTGAGATGGTATTGCATTATTTTTTTAACTGCCCAATTGTGGTTTACCACCATTACTGGAAAGTAGCTATGTGGGTGCTCTGACAGTACTGGCTATTTAACTACTATTTTCCAGCCTTGTTAAGTCTTCAAATACAAATTTGGTCTCGTTAGTGTTGTCAGACTGTGACAACAATCCACAAATGGATGCAGAGTTTAGGCATTACCTTTTCTTAAAGTACCTATGGTACCAAAAGTGGTCACAATTTTTAGTTCATTCAGCACTTTGACTGTATTATATTAACATTTCAAAACATAAAGCTCTTTCTGATACTATTCTACTTTATCAAAAATCCAGTATTTTGAGTAAACAAAGTAATATACTATATTGTCATAGTGTAACTATACTGGTTAAAAGTACAATTTGTAAATCAAGCAAATAGGGTGTGAATATGGGCTCTATACCTTAAAAGAAAAATAGCACTTGATAAGTAATAGCACCTTATCTAACTTAGGGATAAAAATAGTAATGATATAATGTTATTTATAAAATTTATTTTTTCTTAAAAATATTTTTTGCTTATATACATGAGTTTAGATTCTATTATATGTCCTGGTAATACAGCAGTTGACAATATAGTTAAAAAATCCTGTACCCAATGGAGTTTGAATTCCAATGTGAAGAAACAGACAATAAATACTAATAGACAATAAATGTTTTATGTGAAATAGTAGTAGGTAGTATGGAGAGAAATATAAGGTAAATGTCAATTACCCTGCTCTCAACCAATGCCACTACTGCCTAATTGGCTTAGAAACAAAATGACCATGGGGAAAATGATAGTGGTTCTGCATGGGATCAGGGCAGAACTGGTCATAGCCACTGTTGAGTGTCAATATGTGCACAGCAGAAACCAATACTTGGCCCCTGATAAGGCACAGTTCCCTGGGACTTAGCTATCTTAACTAGTGTAATAGGCATATTTTTTTCTCACTAGGGTAGGTACTTATTCTGAACATGGACAGAATTCTGGATTGCCTTCATATCTGCAATGCTGCTGCCAATACAACTATTCGTGGACTCAAGTCATGCTGTATTCAACATGTAATTACACACAGCATCACTTTTGACCAAGCAAATAAATTTCTAGTAATTGTTTTGACAATGAGCCCAAGTCCATGGAATTCACTAAATGTACATGTTTGCCATTTTTCTTGAAGCAGCTGGCTTTATTAAACAGTGCAATGGCCTTTTGAGTTTTTGCTTATGGTTATATTTAGGCTGAAAACACTTGCATAACTGAGGCAATGTTCTGTAGGTTGTGATATATGCACTAAATCAGCATTGTATATAAAGTGACATGTCTCCCATCACCAAGATTCATGGGTTTGTGACTCGAAGGGTGAAAATGTTAATTATTTTTCACAATTACTACAAGTGATCAATTAGGAAAAAAAGGCTCATGTTCTTATAACTTAGGTTCTAATGGTCTAGAAGTCTTAAGTTACAGAGAAGGACTACTTATACAAGTGACAAAACATAATTGGAATGATAAATAAATTTAAGTAAAAACTAGAACCAGAAACTGAGACTGTATGTAATCTGACCACATTTAATTTATCATGCAAGTAAACCTATAGGCAAATAAGGTAGTCATAGTACCGGCTAGGTAACTGATCTCGACAATCAAGGTAACAGTGAGTTGCTTCTACACAATTGGGTTCAGAATGATATATCTGCAACACACGTGATCCCCTCAGGATGTTCTTTTAATACTCCCAAATTCTATAATTAAAGTGACTGAAAAAAAGTTGTGTCACATTAGGGGAAAGCATGACTTTATTGTTTTTGTTGAAAATTAGTGTGTAAGGAGATGCATATAAATACTAAGTACCTGCTGGATACTTCTCCAGCTTTTACAGTTCCTGGACCAGGTGTAGGTTTAGTTTCATGACAAAGGGCTGTGGTTTCTCATGCAGAATGTCCGTCTCATCATGGTTAGAGACAATGAGAATTGAAATGGGCTCCAGTGCATTCTAGTAGCTTTCAGTGTGGGCAAGAGTTGTTTAGCTTTGGTCTCCCTTCTATCTGTGTTACTTTATTAACTGTTTCCCAGCAGCCTTAGAATGCCAGCATCAAATGTGAACAACAAAGGCTTACAGAGTTAAGCAGTAGTTCTGTTTTTCTGCTTAAACTCTGATGGATAAAAGTAAAAAATAAATGTATTCACTGAACAGAAAATAATTGGATAAAAAGTGGTGGGGAAGTTAAGTAATGGTTGGCTTCTCTTTGATGCTCCCATTAGCAGTTCACCAGACAAACTGATGTTATGAAATAGGTATTAAGGTTTAAATTAGCAAAATTATTCAAAATAGAGTTATTCACATGATTAGGTATTATTTACAAATTCTGTATTTACAAACGTTTTACTTAAATTTATGTATAATTCCAAAATGATAATTCCCAGTGTTTTCATTGTTATTCATAGACATATAGAGTGATAAAAATATTTGAGTTTCTGATACACACCTTCTCAGCTGAGACTGAACAAAGTGATGCTCTGCCTTTTGTTTCAGATGTCATATTATAAACAAATGTCTATTTCTTGGTCAATTTAGTGCCTTTTTTATGTTTTGATACTTTTGGTCCTAGCTTGACTTTGAAATGGCCTCCAGCACAGTGCTAAAGGACTATCTAGTGCTCCAAATCACAAGGAGACTATGAGATACCTGATGGGGAAAAGACAAATTTAGAGAAGCTTCATTCAGCCATGAGTTACAGTACTGTTGGCCAAGAATTCAATGTTAATAAATCAGCACACATGAAGACAACGGAAGAGAAAATTTGCTGGTTTATGTGAGAGGTCACTCCAGAAAGTGCTCAGATAACATCTACAATGCCTGATGAAACTATGGAGGATGAAAACGTAGCTAAATTGGTAAATTCATTAGATGATGACTTATTTTTAAAAAGTAGAGTGCACAGCATTGTTGTGAGAATTAAACCCAAATAAATTTATAATTATATTACCAGGGTAAGAAAAATGCTAAATTTTTCTCAACTGGTTGTAGCCAGATCTCATATTTCAAAAGAAAATACAATGTAAAAAATAATAAATTTACAGGTAAAGCAGAATGCAGATCAGGAGGCTGCAGATGAAGTTTAAAAATACTTGCTAAATGTTATACAGAGGAGGGTTACAGAGAAGTGTAGTTTTGTAGGGGGTGGGTTTTTTTTTTTTTTTTTGTGTGTGTGTGTGTGAGAGAGAGACTGGCATGTTTCAGAAGGGCTTTGGCACATGAACCTGGCCTCCAAAGCCTCTTGTTTCAAATAAAGTACATAGAATTAGTAACAAGAAACATAGGGACTGGGCTCAATTACACATGCCTGTTATTCTCTGGAAGGCCAAGGTGGGTGCATCACTTGAGCCCAGGTACTTGGGACTAGCTTGGGTAATATGGTGAAAAATTGTCTCTAAAAAAATACAAAAACTAGCCAAGTGTAGTGGTATGCACCTATAGTCCCAGCTACTAGAGAGGCTGAGGCAGGAGCATAAACTTAGCCCAGGAAGTCAAACCTGCAATGAGCCATGACTGTGCCACTGTACTTCAGCCTGGGTGACAGAGAGTCTCTCTCTCTCTTTTATGTGTATATAATTATATATTTTATATTTTATATGTATACACACACACACACACACACATATATATATATACACATACACACACACACACACACACACACACACACACACACCTGTCTATACAACTATGTGTCTTTAAACAGAAACTCTCATAAACCAAAATTATGTATCAGTCAGGTGATGAAAATTTGACCGGAGCATTTCAGGAACCTAATCCTACATTTCTCCTTGGAGCAATGTTACTTCATTTGCAAATTCAGTGTTTGCATCAACCTTACAGAATATAACTAACCTGAATAATGAGACTCACTATATAAATATATACATTACTTATAGCTGAGATGGAAAATGATGTTTTGTAATAAATAATAGTGATTTTTAAGTTGACAGATATTTTAAATTAGGGTCTCTAAAAATATGTTTCTTTTAATATACAATGGTAAATTGATTTTCTAAGAATCTTAGCTTGATGGGGGAGGGTGGGAAAGGGAAGGGTGGGAAGGAGGGGAGGAAGTGGGTGACTGAACTGGAAGGAAGGGCCTAGGGGTAGGGGGTGGGGAGCAAGACCTTGGGGGGTCTCGTGTGTAAATCTGAATAAACATAGTTTTGTTGGAAATGCTCTCCGGGCTGCTGCCTCTGTCCTCAGGGCTGTGCTGCTCATTGGAGGGAGTCTATAAAGGAGTGCAGACGGTCTGGGAGATGCCAGGCACTGGATACCCATGGGGGCCAGCCCCACTCATCCCTCCAGGTGTAGGTTGCCCCTTCAGATGCTCCAGGAACTGACAGATGCTGAGGAAACCCTGATCCCTCCCACCACTCACTCACAAGGCCCTGACTGCTTTAGTTATCAGCATCCCTGGAAAATCCTGGGATGTTTAGAGCTGGCTGGCTCTTGTTCTGCCCTGTGGGAGCTGAGGAGAAGGCAGCTTCCCACAACATGGATATGGGGAGAGGCGGTCACTCCTGCCTAACCCTCATCAGGAAGAGCTCAGGCCCTGGGCTGAGGGGAGATGTTGAGGCATTCATCCACACGGGTGTGTTTGGGATACCACAGTGGTTGGGGAGCAGGGGAAGTCCTTCTGCCAGTTTCTGGGCAAGAAAAACTCTTGTCCAACTGGCAGAAGCAGATGCTCCTTGCTGTGGCCACAGGGACTGGTCTCAGGGTCATTTGGGGTCCTGCATGGAGCCCCCCACAGCTATGATTCCCTTCCCAGATGATGACTGAACTCTTGTGTGGAATCGATGCAGACACAGATTTGATCCTAAGAGGTGGATGTTGCAGTGAGCTGAAATAGCACCATTGTACTCCAGCCTGGGCAACAATGGCAAAACTCCACCTCAAAAATAAAAATAAATTACCTGGGCTAATCCCAGCTGTGCCAGAGGCTGAGGCAGGATAATCACTTGAACCCGGGAGGCAGAGGTTGTGATGAGCCAAGATGGCGCCATTGCACTCCAGCCTGAGTGGGCAGCAAGAGCAAAACTCCTACCACAAAAAAGAAAAAAAAGAAAAAAATAATTATCCAGGCATAGTGGCATGCTCCTGTAGTCCCAGCTACCTGGGAGGCTGAGGCAGGAAAATGCTTGAACCCAGAAGATGACCACCATCCTACCCAGCTAATTTTTCTCTATTATTTGTAAACATGGGGTTTCACTATGTTGGCCAGGCTGTTCTCACAACTCCTAATCTCCGGCAATCCACCTGCCTCAGCCTCCTAACATTTTGTAACCTTACACTTAAGCATCCTACTTTGCAACTGGCACATCTCCAAACTCAGTCGTCTGGTTTAAAACCTATTATTCAAACACATGGCGAGTTTAGTCCCCACGATGACTCTACACTTTCTTTCTCTTTATTTCATCTCTATGTTGACATTGTTTTGACTCTTTAGTATGTCACTTTATCCAATGTATCTCCAATATATTCTCAATCACTTTCTCTATGTTATTTTTAATTACTGTCATGTTCTTTCCCCCACCCATGTTAACTCTAGATGAAAGTAAATAACGCATGGATTGATGCTCTTAAAGTTAACATTTCTATATTTTACTATCAGTCTCTTGTTCCCATTTTATTAAGTAACTATTTCTTTGTCACTTCCCTAAAATCTAACTTCACTACAACTTTTTCAACACTCACCAGCTAAACTAGTTTTCTTCTTAAATCACAGAGAATATAGACCCCATCAGATGTGAAATTTATCAATTTCTTGTCACCAAATATGTAATCATCTTGGCATGTGCACCTATCCTCTTTTTTTCCCTCCAGTATCCCACTTCCCATAAAGGTTACTTCTCTGCCTGTGCATTAGACTACATTGTATTCTGCCTCCATCCATCAATTTATCCATATTTTCTGTATCTGCAATATCTCTCTATTTATTTGTTCCTTCCTTCCTCATTTATCTTCTATAAGAATTTCCTATTAATAGCAAACAACTTTGGATGTCTTCCATATTTATAGTATTTTTCTCTTCTATTCACTGCATTCTTAAAAGAGTTGCCTAATTCCCTATTGATGGACAGTTTTCAATATTGTGCTCTTTCAAATAGTAAAATTAGCATATATTTCTATAGGGTATATTTACAGAATTGCTATTAATTGGTTGAGAGTTAAGAGTTTAAAGGCATGATACTTACTGCCAAATTGCCTTATAAAATGTCTGTAAGAATTACCCATGAACAGTTCAGTTTACCTGCACTTGCCCCCTTTATTTTGTTATTAGTTACTAATATTATTTAATCCAAAATCTAAATATTTTAATCTAAAATCTGAAATTTTCTGTCAAGCATTTTAATTTTACATACTTTTGATTAATCATTTCATAGTTTTAATTTTTATTGATTAATAATATAGGGCACCTTTCCAAATATTCATTGGCTATTTCTTTCTTGATTAGTTGCCTATTTTCTATCCTATTATTTTTATATTTCTTGGAGTCATTTGTGAATAAATGTTATAATTTTTTTAATTGCTTGAGGTACCAAAGAAATTTGGAATTTCTGCTCTGTGAAAGAAACTGTCGGCCGGGTGCGGTGGCTCAAGCCTGTAATCCCAGCACTTTGGGAGGCCGAGGTGGGTGGATCACGAGGTCAAGAGATCGAGACCATCCTGGTCAGCATGATGAAACCCCGTCTCTACTAAAAATACAAAAAATTAGCTGGGCATGGTGGCACGTGCCTGTAATCCCAGCTACTCAGGAGGCTGAGGAAGGAGAATTGCCTGAACCCAGGAGGCGGAGGTTGCTGTGAGCCGAGATCGTGCCATTGCACTCCAGCCTGGGTAACAAGAGTGAAACGCCGCCTCAAAAAAAAAAAAAAAAAAAAAAAAAAAAAAAAAAAAAAAAAACTGTCAAAAGAATTAGAGAAGCAACAAACTGGGAGAAAATATTGACAAAATACATGATATATAAACAATTTTGTAAAAATTGTAAAATTGCTTATATAGCAATTTTACAATATCAAATTGCTTATATAGCCAGATCTGTAACTTTTTCTTTCTGGCTTTTGGGTTACATGCTTTAAAAGATGCAGTGAAAAGAAAACACTTATACACTGCTGGTGGGAATGTAACTAGTATAGCTACTATGAGAAACAGTGTGGAGATTCCTTAAAGAACGAAAAGTAGATCTACCATTTGATCCAGCAATCCCCCTACTGGGTATCTACCCAGAGGAAAAGAAGTCATTATACGTAACAGATACTTGCACACGCCTGTTTATATCAGCACAATTTGCCAATTGCAAAAATGTGGAACCAGCCCAAATGCCCACCAATCAACAAGTGGATAAAGAAACCGTGGTGTATATATATATATATATATTTACCCACACAATGGAATACGACTCAGAATGAATTCATGGCATTTGCAGCAACCTGGATGGGATTGGAGACGATTATTCTAACTGAAGTAACTCAGGACTGGAAAATGAAACATCATATGTTCTTACTTAAAAATGGGAGCTAAGCTTTGGGGATGCAAAGGCATAAAAATGATTCCAAGGACTCTCAGGACTCCGTGGGGAGGGTGGGAAAAGGGTGAGGGATAAAACACTACAAATTGGGTTCAGTGTATACTGCTTGGGTGATGGGTGCACCAAAATCTCACAAATCACCACTGCAGAACTTACTCTTGTACTCAAATACCACCTGCTCCCCAAAAACCTATGGAAATAAAAAATCATATATATATATATGAATCTTGCAGTTTGCATAAACACTGGATTCTTATTTTATTTAAATGTAGTTAAGCAAATATATTTATAAGAAACTTTATGTATTTGTCTCCTCACAAATGTACCTGAAAAACTATCCATCATCAAAATTCTAAATTTATGAAATCATATGTTTTTATTGGAATTCTGGATCAATAGACACAATTTAATTTGTATGTACCTTTTACGTAGACACAGCATGGCTTACAGAAGACTGGTATATAGTCTACTATGCACACTCTATTCAAATAATAATGTAATAGCGTATGTTTTCCAAAACCATGTTGATCATACAAAGGCTTCATGCTCTCTTAAGAAAACAAGCTGCGAAAGAAACGATGAATTAAAACTACCACAGAATTGCTAGGCAGCATTTCTTGTGCACTGGAACTTCAGGAAAATTCTGTATAACCAAGTCTATTCCATTTTAGATGTTAATAATATAATCAGATGTTTTTGCTATTTTAGTTACTGGCATCATTATTGTGATTAATAAAGTATGTGTCATAAGGTATTGAGAGAGTATAGGATGTATTCCTGTATGTCTTTTTACTGCATAGTTAAATAACATTGTTAGTAAGTAATTAAATAGTTACTAGTTATTAGTTACTAGTAAGTAACTAAATATTAGATCAATCTCACATAGTCAACACATAAAATTGGGTTTTGCACCTGAGTTCAATCAATCTTAAAGAGAAGCAAACTGAACTCACAGCCATAACCAGTGTTTAGTGCAAAGATTCCTCCCAGAATTTAGGCCACTGGGGCAAAAATTAGCATAATAAAGGCATTGCTTACTGAGTAAGGCTCTGATAGGCTTTATGGATTAATGCTTGGATGTAGAAAAAATTTTCAAATTATTTGACGATGTTAACATTGTTAACCATGCCAAATAATGTGATTCATTTTCTAATCAGATATTTTGTGTTTAGTTATTGACATAAAAAATATACTGGCTAGGTACCTCATAGATTGATTAGATATTTTCCCTTTTATTCTCCTGCTGTTAGTAACCTTTATTTATGTATTATCCTCTATCCTTCCTACTAGGCAGTAATAGTTATTGCCCAAGCATCATATGTTCATTAATGTCTGCAATGGAGGAATTCAAACTCAGAGGGTAGAAGGTCCTTATTTGATAACAGAAAAAATAAAGGATCATTAAAAACGGAAATTGACTAAATTCTATAAGTGTAAAACAAAGTAAATTGAAACAAGGCACACATATGGGATTTGTTGTACATGTATATGTGAAACTGTGCATTTCTGGTTTTGCTTATATGTTTATTTGTTTTGTACATTTTTATGATGCCTAACTTTTGCTGTGCAGTACAGTTAGAAAAATAAGGTAGCAACGCTAAAAGCAAATATATAAGGGTATTTGTGGATTCATGAAATAAGTTGTTTTTCTCTATTGAAAGATGTAATTGTGTATGTATCTATAATGTGTGCAAAAACAAGAAATTTCTGTGGCTTGATATTTGAATTATTGTGTAATTGTAGCTAAAAAAAAAAATAGTGGGTATAAATATACTCATCAAAAATAACCAAAAATCTGACAGGAAAAATGTTTGCATCTATTACCTGTCTTTATAGAAAAAAAAATATTACTGAAGTACATAGTCCATTAAAATAATCATACCACATAAAAGTATTTAAAAATATAATGAATATTATTTGAAATTAAACATTGCATTAGCCAATGTTATTTTTACCTATTAAAGTATAAAAGGAGCTTTTCCTTTTTAGTTCTGTAAAATTTATATGTTTCTTTATGAACTGTATATATGTTGTTAGTAGTATGAAAAAATTTCTATGCTAAAAACATTTAACCTCTGGTTTGGCTATTTGATATTATTGTTCTGGAAACTTCATACCTCTATAATCTAGAATTCAATGAATAAGCTTTTTATTTATTTAAAATATTTCGTAAGAAACTATTATGTGCCAGGCTATCAGCTGGCCATATCACCATATTTTACATAATGGTAATAAAGCAACAAATATGATATATTTTTGTACTAAAGGAGCATACAATTTAGTACAGGTGAGAAATAAGTAAATATTATAATATTATACAGTGCAGGAGGGGCTGTGATAGGGAATGTGCCATGTGATTTGATAGTGCTTATAAAGGGAATAATCCAACTTAGTAAATTCAGAGGATTATTTCAAAAATTAATATCTAAAATGGTATTTTAGGTCACATAATGCCAATTTATTTATTTGTAATGAAAATTAGTCACCAAAAGACTGAATTCCTAGAAGATTTTCCCATTTATTCTCTTTCTGCACATAGACCTGGGTCAAGGCAAAGTTATGTTGAATGAACATGGAATCAGAACAATGGAATTGGGTGAGTCAAATGGATCAAATAGGGCCAGAGTTTGGTGCATCCCATTTTCATTAGCAATGTCTTTGTAAATGGTACCAACAAACTAGAGGCCCATTGACTACAACCACTGACATCAGTCTCTACATTAAGGAAGCTGATAAGAGTTTAATCTGGTTGGCTAAATGCAAGTTTTCCAGATAATGCTCACAAGAAAACTTCTGATATTTGTCTTTGAAGTTTTGAGGCAGATTGAATCCTGACTTTGATAATGTCAAAGGGGTTTAGTCAAGATATTATTTTACAAACTTTACTATTAATATATATTTTGCGATTAAGTGAATACCAAATTAGGAGACACATGCCAGAGCTATGTAATTAAAATCTATCACCAACTTGAGACAAGTCTCTTAGTTCTTCTTTCAATTTCCTTGTTGAAGAAAACACACCACCAGACAATTTAATTTTCCAAACTTGGCTTTAATTATGCAACTCTATGATTATTGTAAATCGTTTGTAGAAATCAAGAATTGCTTCTGCTTATTTCAAATCTGCTATGAAATCTTAACTATGAAACTAGATTGAGTTTTCAGTTGCTAACTCAAATGCATAGTGTTTATGCCGTATAAATGCAATTTTCTGAATTTAGTACATAATCTTATAGAAATAAAATATATTCAAAGGATAATAAATGAATAAAAAATATTACATTAAATATGAAAGAATGGCAGTAGTTTGAGTCTACACAGAACAAAATTCTATTAATTTTTGAACATATTTGTAACTGTTCGAAGGCTATAATTTTTATGATTTGTGGGACTCTGAAAAACCGATGTCTTGTATACTGCAGCAAATTTTTGTATTATAACCTCTAACTTCCAAATGGTAAGGTTAATATGACTCTGGAGTTGACCACAAGAGCTTACATGTAAAGAATATTAAATGTTTGTTTTTCTTTCCTGAGCAAAGAAAACTTTAAAAACTTCTTAATTTGCTTTGTGAAAGCTACTGGTGATAGGGCCTGGATGCCAGGCTGCAGTGATAGTGACAAATGGTGTTGATGCCATAGGGCGATACCTGACTAAATTAGCTGGTAAAACTAAATTGTGTTCATTTTCAGTTTTTAATACTGTGTAGAAGTGATGGCTGTTCAGCCATCATTCGATTGGCTTTGCTTACTTTGTGATTTAATTCTGTATAAGATAGTAATAAAAATTTAGAAATGTATTAAAAAAGGGAGAAATGTACTTTTACTACAGACACTAAGAATAAGACATGCTAACAGGAGTCCAGGGAGCTTTAGGAGTGTTAAAGCAATTCAGTTTGAAAGCATCTTCTTTTTTAAAATTTTATTATAATTGCTAAGCAAAACAACTTTTTTGTCTGGATAATATAGAATCTCATTCTTGTGATAGAGTATTATGAAATTATAAAGCTTGGAGGTGGAAAGTATGCAAAAACATACAGAAACATACTGATAATGATCTCATTAGTGTATCTTTCAGACTCTCCTTCCCCTTTGTTACTTTTTTTTTCAGGATGCAGCTAGGTGAATAATTACATTTACTTTATCATTACCATTATAGTGCAGCCAGTGCTTTGGAAATTTTTTACAGTAATAATAATTAAGAGAAACATACTATACTCTTGTATATGTATTTATTTACTGTATCACAAAAATGAATAGAAAAAGGAGAGAAGGAAACTGGAAGGAATAAAAGGATACTATGAAAAAGAAATCTCAATATATAACTGTAAGAGCAAATTACAAGCTGTATGTATTTTAAAAATTGTTACACTAAACAGAACATACACCAATAAAGAAAGCATCATTAATTGTGCATTTATGAATATAATTTACAAAAGGCAAAAAAAGTTAGAAGAGGTAGGACTCTGAAGACCTATTACTCATTAAGTAATATTTCAGAGTAATGTGCTCTTCTATGAAATCTTAAAATTCACAAGACAGGCCGGGTGTGGTGGCTTACACCTGTAATCCCAGCACTTTGGGAGGCTGAGGCGGGCGGATCACAAGGTCAAGAGATCGAGACCATCCTGGCCAACAGGGTGAAACCCTGTCTCTACTAAAAATACAAAAATTAGCTGGGCATGGTGGTGTGCGCCTGTAGTCCCAGCTGCTCGGGAGACTGAGGCAGGAGAATTGCTTGAACCTGGGAGGCAGAGGTTGCAGTGAGCCGAGATCGGGCCACTGAACTCCAGCCTAGTGCCTGGCGACGAAGCAAGACTCTGTCTCAAAAAAAAAAAAAAAAAAAAAATCATGAGACAATTAGAATGTGATCTCTTATCATCTGTGTTACTGGTTGCTGCTCTATGTAAGAGGGATTTTAAAAATAATTTGTTTATTCTGATGTCCTGGAGGGCAGACTTGCTCACATGCTCACAGAAGTAAGCAATGAAAAGTTTACATTGTTTCATTAATTCTCTCTTTTTTTTTAATTTTTATCGCATTTTAGGTTTTGAGGTACATGTGCAGAACGTGCAAGATAGTTGCATAGGTATACACATTAATTTTCAATTTACTGAAGTTAGACATTTTAAAGCTTAGAAGTATTAAATTTATTGTTATTGGAATTAACTTTAGCAATAACTTTGTAGTCAACCTTTGATAAATGCGTAACTTCTTCAAAAAATTCATATACATTCAAGTATTTTTGACAATCTATCTTCATATATTTTAAATGTTCAGTCTCCTTTTTGTATATTTCAATTATAATTTTTCTCAAGGAATTAATCCAGTAAAATTATAAACATTTAAATATTACAAAAATTAAGGTCTCCAAAATATGTGGGTGTATATTGTAAATTAGTAAGTTTCTGTTTATAAAAAAGCAAATCTCCAATAATGCTGTAAGATATTGTCTGTTAACTTCCATTCTTATTTCTCTGCATAACTTATATGATTTTACCACAAATTTTTTCTTCATTTATGTATGGGTGGAGATTTAGATTACTTCCAGTTTTTGCCCATTGTTAGTAAAACTGCTGTGGATATTCTTGTGCATATCTGTTTTGTTTGGGCATTAAGTTCCTTTGGTTTTTAAGTGAAATTAATAGTAACAAAAGAGTATATGCAACTATCTTGCATGTTATGCACATGTACCCCAAAACCTAAAATGCAATAAAAATAAAAATAAAAAAAGAGTATACACCATCAACATTTTAAAATTAAATTTATTGAAGGCATGAAGGTTTCTTTACACAGTATTATCAAGGAGTTGTGACTCAAACATTTCTATCTTTGGTTATAAATCTTGTGCATAATTGACAAGGTGTTAGCACACTAAAATAGTAATAACATCATTCCAGATAATTTCAGATTTGTGGATATTAATCAAGGTTGCCTAAAAATCTATGCCACTGCCTGGATTATTTAGACTATTCTGATGGAATAACTGAATCTATTTAAATACTATATCAATGTCTTCCTAACACAAAATAGATGGTTCTGTAGTCCAAAGTCTTCTATTAAGTTGTGCCCTAGCCAGTTATTTATCAACCAAGTGATATCTATTCAATATTATCTACAGAAATAACAATCAATAAAAAATACTGTTTTCAATATCAATTAAATTGATTTTGAAGTTCTTTGGTCCTTCAATAAAATATTGACTTTCTGTGTCTAATACTAAGCACATATGAATTTGTAAAATCCCTGCAGGTCATTTGTGTAAATTCACTTTCTTAGGACAATATGATGTTTATGAATAATACTATCATATTTGATAAATCTGGATCTCTCTCACAGCTTCCACTGATTTTTCTGATACAACTTTCTAGGTCAATTTGCACATACTTGCAAAATATGTTTTTTTAAATCTG
This sequence comes from Saguinus oedipus, assembly GCA_031835075.1. Classification (NCBI taxonomy): domain Eukaryota; kingdom Metazoa; phylum Chordata; class Mammalia; order Primates; family Cebidae; genus Saguinus; species Saguinus oedipus. The sequence continues at coordinate 148,477,354 of CM063170.1, forward strand.
AAAATGTGACCAACTAATGATTAAAAATTAAAAAAAATAGTTTACATGTAAAAAGCATTTGATTTGGAAATAAGAATTATGAAGTTTTTGAAAAATATTTTTATGAATAGGTGTATATTATTTATGTATTATCACCTTTGAGGTTTTATTTCTTAAATTGAAATATATATTTTAATCTGTTTCCAATAAAATATTTGGCCTAAATTCTCAGAAAGTATATTTAGACTACTATAAAAATATTAATTTTAACATATTTATGCAATGTTTTCCTATAAACATTAACACTAATCAATTGCCATGCTGAAAACTAAAACATGTAGCTCTAGTATCTGTACTTTTAATTTAACTACTTTGAATTTCTCTGCATAAGTATTTTTTAGTTAGTGGCCTATTTCCAAACATCTATAGTACAGAGCATTGTAAAGATGAAATGAAATTGTCTATGAAGGATTTAGCACAGTGCTTAGGACCTAGTTAAGTGTTTTGTAAAACGTAGCCAGTTTTATTTACAGTGCTATTTCTGAGGTCTTAAAAGACTTAATATTGTTTACTTGCTAATTTTACATTTTTAAAATTTTGCATCCAAAAGTATAGGCCGAATTTTCTGAAATAGCTCCTTATAGAAGGTGCCCATTTCTTCCAGGGAAGCAGGTTTCAAAAGACTTGATTTTTCTCCCATAGGATTGGATTACTCTTCCTTTTAGAATTCTTGTTGTTCTCATTAGGACAGCCAAAATAGAACTGAAAGTAATTCCACATAGAAAAAGAAACCCATGCTAAATAATAAAAATTTTCAATTAAAAAATTTACTTTTGGATTATTACATAATATGTAAAATGACTATACGATGCGATATGATGTTGGAAACTGGTAATAGCTTCATAGATATGATCACCTATTATAGCTGGAGAATGAGTATAATAAAGGTTTTTAAATTAATAAATACATATGTTTTAGGGCCTAAATGAGGTCATGAGAAATGATGAACTTTGAAGACATCTTTTTACTCCTTGATAATTTTAAAATGAATATTGTAATTTCACTTTAGCTTTACCATTAATAAAAACATATCACAGAATGGTTTTTATTCAAAAAGTTAAAACTAAAAATTAAAAAAAAAATCTTAGCAAAAAATGTTGTTTTCGAAAAAGCAACAGCAATGAGGTAGTATATGCACAGGTAACTTTTCGAATTTTCACACTAAAATCAAATTGAATATAAATAAACTAATAAATTAAAAATATAAAAACACAGCAATAATGGCTAACAGTTGTGTTCTTAGAATTTTAATATAATTTATCTATATATTTAAAAACAAGAAAAAGTAGCTCATTTTTTAAATAGTTTTTTGCTTATTATTTCTAAATTAAACATAATAATAAACAAAATGATACCGCCCAGCAAAGTATGGAAAAAATAGTAATCATGATTATCTGTTTATATGTATTGTACATGTTTACAAGCTGTTATGGTTTGGCTGTGACCCCACCCAAATCTCATCTTAAGTTATAGCTCCCATAATTCCCACTTGTGGGAGGGATCCGGTAGGAAGTAATTGAATCATGGGGGCAAGTCTCTCCTGTGCTGTTCTCATGATAGTGAATATGTCTCATTAGATCTGATGGTTTTATAAATGGGAGCGCCTGTGCCCAAGCTGTCTTTCCCGCAGACATGGAAGAAGTGACTTGGCTCCTCCTTTGCCTTCCACCATGATAGTGAAGCCTCCCAACCCATGGGGAACTGGGAGTCAATTGAACTTTTTTCCTTTATAAATTACTGAGTCTCAGGTACATCTTTATTAGCAGCATGAGAACAAACTAATACAGAAGCATTTCAAATAAACATAGTGAATACACAGCTTTTGACCCTTTAAAACTTAAAAAAATAATTGCATAAGTCAAAGTATGTCACAAAGATATTTTCTAGAGTATAAAACAAGTCATAGAAATGTGCAAGTACTTATTTATTTTCTCAAAATATTAACATCAAATGTCTTGGCTTAACTGATGTTATATTTTACTAAAGAAACATCTCCAAATCATATATAAAGAAGAGCTGTTTTTGGATAATGGGGAAAAATGGTAAATTATAATAAAAACTGCTGTACTCCTTAATTCCTAAATTTAATTCTAAATTGTAGTAACAAAAAAGTAGTATAGTGTGGAGAGTATACACTGTTCTGAAGCCAGATACAACCATATTTGTATCCTTTATTATCTATTTTATACATATTATTGTACAAACTAATAACACTTCATTGATATTTTTCTCATCAACATAATGGAATTGGAATTTTCCTAAAGATCGTGTAGAAGCCATGTAAATATTTTAATGTCTCTGAACAGATAGAGTTTTTAAGCCAAGAAAGCTTGTATTTGGGTTAAAAATCAGGCCTTGTAAGTTAAATGTTAACAGTATTTAGAGCGAAGGAACTTCAGGTAGATGTAGGGGTTTATCTTTCTAGAGTTGTACTTTTATATTTCCAAAGGGGATGAAATTCTGAACACTCCAAATGATTTGTTTACATTTGGTGTATCAAGTTTCTCTCCCTATTGAGGGGAGGGTATATAGCAACGCCTGTATTAGTGCCCAGATTCATAGTTTTAGGATTCCTCTCCTGTGGTACAAAACTGTTTATCTGGATCATTGTAAACATCTGGCTGTCACTACATCACCCTGTATTATTGATAATGGTGTGTTGGCAACTGATGCTATTATTCCTGTAAATATTAATAATAATGATAGTCTTTCTTTAATTAAAAAACCCTATGCCTGCTTCAGGATGACATATTTAAATATAGATATTAAATACTTTCAAGGATTAAATAATGTATGTAAAATGCTCAACTTATTAATTATAAATTCTAAACATCATTAGCTATTTATAATGATAGCTTTTCAGTACAACTGTGTTCTAAGAAATTGAATGAGTTTTTAAAACATAACAACATGTTGTAATGACATTTTTGGATTTAAAATCATCTGCAGTCCTTCAAGTTAAATTTATAGATCAGAAAATAATCTTGCTGGCATAGATTTATTGAATAAAGTAGAAAACAAGTATTTGAAGTATATGAAATTACACTGGAAGACTCGTAAGTAAGGCATGAAACGTAAAATTTCTATTGTGTGAGCAGTTTTGAGACATGTCCCAATGTGACAAAATGGACTTTTAATTTGAGAGTAGAAAAAGAGCAAAAATATAATTGCTAGGAATCATATAAAACTCAAATTTTCCAGCTGGTTTATGATTTTGTATTCTATAAATTCTACTCCTGCTGGGTGATTAACCAAACTGACTTTTAGACTGAGTCACTAAACAAAACAAGAACCATATAAACAACCTGCTTTTAGTTAGTTATCTTTTTTTCTTGCAAATCAACTTTACTGAGATGTACTTTATGTACTCATAAATAAAATACACTCATTTGAGCTCTACTGTTTAATACATTTTGCCAAACCACTTGTCTTTTAAAAATATGTTTCTCTGTTTTCTCTATGTCTTTTACATAATTTCACAAAAGTTCCTTACAATTTTCTGGTTCATCCTTCAAATGTATTTGTAATACCTACCACCTACCCTTCCCCATATTTAACTTTACAAGGCAACCAATAAACTGCTTCCTGTTAATATAGATTTGTTTGCATTTTTTAGAGTTTCATATAAATGAAATCATGCAGTATGTGTTATTTTTTTGTCTAACTTCTCTTACTCAATATAATTATCTTGAAATGCATTGAGTCTACCAGTAGTTCATTTTCATTGCCAAATAGTATTCCACTGCATTGGTTTGCCACAATTTATAATATTTTACTGTATGAATATGCAACATGTCCTCATCACTTTCATGTTGAAGGACACTTAGGTTACCTGTATTTTTTTTTTTACTACAAGCTAAGCTGCTATAAATATTTTTGTATAAATTTTTGTGTGGGCATATAACATTGTTTATCTTTGATTGGTTTTTAGTTAATTTTTATACACAGTGAATAATTATATTTTTGAATTTTTAATTACCTATTTGATTTTTAAAAATAAATCTTGATTATTAAAAAAACTCCAACTTAAAATTAATTTTATTAATCTGATTAAATAGCTATTTTTTTTTTAATTTACATACAACAGAGGTTTATTCTCTCAGTTCTGGAGGTTGGGAAGAAACAGATCAAGGCTCCAGCAAATTCAGTGTCTAGTGAGGGCTTGGTCTCTTCTTTCAAGATGGTACCTTGAATTCTGGTTCCTCTGGAGCAGACAAATGCTATGTTGTCATGAGGCAGAAGGAACAGATCTACCACCACCTCAAGACCTTTATAAAGCACTAATCTCATGCATGAGGGCTCATCCTAATGACTTGCTCACTTCTTATAGGGCCCATTTCTTAATACTATCATCTTGTCAATTAAGTTTTTTATTTAAATTTTTTTTATTGTACTTTGGGCTCTGAGGTACATGTGCACATCCTGTACTCTGCAGGATTGTTGCATAGGTACATATATGCCATGGTGGTTTGCTGCCTCCATTCCCCCCCACCATTGCCTACATCAGGCATTTCTCCCTTTGTTTTCCTCCCCATCCTCCCCAAGCCCCCGCTGTCCCTCTCCTCCCCTCCACACCATTCCTCCACCTAGCCCTGTGAGTGTTGTTACCTTCCCTGTGCCCAAGTGTTATTGTTCATCACCTGCTTAAGAGTGAAAACATGTGGTGTTTGGTTTTCTGTTCTTGTATCAGTTTGCTGAGAATGATCATTTCTAGATTCATCCATGTCTCTACAAAGAACCCAAACTCCTCTTTTTTATGGCTGCATAGTATTCCATGGTGTAGATGTGTCACATTTTCTTTGTCCACTCTATCATTGATGGGCATTTGGGTCGGTTCCAGGTCTTCACTATCGTAAACAGTGCCACAGTGAACATAGATGTGCATGCGTCTTTATAATAGAATGATTTATAATCCTTCAGGTATATACCCAGTAATGGGATTGCTGGGTCAGATGGAATTTCTATTTCTAGATCCTTGAGGAATCACCACACTGTCTTCCACAATGGTCGAACTAATTTACAATCCCACCAACAATGTAAAAGTGTTCCCTTTTCTCCACATCCTCTCCACATCTGTCTCCAGATTTTGCAATGATTGCCATTCTAACTGGCATGAGATGGTATCTCAATGTGGTTTTCATTTGCATTTATCTAATGACCAATGATGGTGAGCATTTTTTCATATGCTTGTTGGTCTCATATATGTCTTCTTTTGAAAAGTGTCTGTTTATATCCTTCGCCCACTTTTGAATGGGTTTGTTTGTTTGTTTGTTTTCTTGTATATCTGCTTTAATTTTTTGTAGATTCTGGGTATTAGCCCTTTTTTAGATGGGTAGATTGAAAAACATTTGACCATTCTATTGGTTGCCAGTTCACTCTAATGATTGTTTCTTTTGCTGTGCAGAAGCTCTTATGTTTAATTAGGTCCCATTTGTCTATTTTGACTTTTGTTGCCATTGTTTTTGGTGTTTTAGTCATGAAGTCCTTGCCTGTGCCTATGTCCTGAATGGTGTTGCCTAGGTTTTCTTCTAGGGTTTTTACAATGTTAGTCCTTATGTTTAAATCTTTAATGCATCTGGAGTTAATTTTTGTATAAGGTGTAAGGAAGTGGTTCAGTTTCCACTTCCTGCATATGGCTAGCTAGTTTTCCCAACGCTGTTTATTAAACAGGGAATCCTTTCCCCATTGCTTGTTTTTGTCTGGTTTGTCAAAGATCAGCTGGTTGTAGATTTGTGGTGTTGCTTCCAAGGCCTCTGTTCTGTTCCATTGGTCTATATATGTGTTTTGGTACCAGTACCATGTTGTTTTGATTACTGTAGCCTTGTAGTATAGTTTGAAGTCAGGTAGCATGATGCTCCAACTTTGTTTTCTGTTTAGGATTGTTTTGGCTATGCAGGCTCTCTTTTGGCTCCATATGACATTAAAGTGTTTTTTGGTTTTTTTTTCCAGTTCTGTGAAGAAGGTCAACGCTAGCTTAATGGGGATAGCTTGGAATCTATAAATTACTTTGGGCAGTATGGCCATTTTCACAATATTGATTCTTCCTAACTATGAGCATGGAATGTTTCTCTATCTGTTTGTGTCCTCTCTTATTTCATTGAGCAGTGGCTTGTAGTTCTCCTTGAAGAGATCTTTTACATCCTTTGTCAGTTGTATTCCTAGGTATTTTATTCTCTTTTTAGCAATTGTGAATGTGAGTTTGCTCTTGATTTGGCTCTCTGTTTGTCTGTTGTTAGTGTATAGGAATGCTTGTGATTTTTGCACATTGATTTTGTATCCAGAGACTTTGCTGAAGTTACTAATCAGCTTAAGGAGGTTTTGGGTTGAAATGATGGGGTCTTCTAAATATATGATCATGTCATCTGCAAATAGGGACAATTTGACTTCTTTTCCTAATTGAATGCCCTTTATTTCTTTTTCTTGCCTAATTGCTCTGGCTGAAACTTCCAATACTATATTGAATAGGAGTTGTTAGAAAGGGCATATTTGTCTAGTGCCTGGTTTTAAAGGAAATTCTTCTAGTTTTTGCCATTCAGTGTGATATTGGCTGTGGGTTTGTCACAAATAGCTTTTATTATTTTGAGATATGTTCCATTGATACCTGTTTATCGAGAGATTTTGGCATAAAGTGCTGTTGAATTTTGTCAAAGGACTTCTCTGCATCTGTTGAGATAATCATGTGTTTTTGTCTCTGGTTTTGTTTATGTGGTGGATTATGTTTATGGACTTGCATATGTTGAACCAGGCTTGCATCCCCAGTATGAAGCCTACTTGATTGTGATGGATAAGCTTTTTGATGTGCTGTTGGGTTCGGTTTGCCAGTATTTTATTGAAGATTTCTGCATCAATGTTTGTTCATCATGGATATTGGCCTATAGTTTTCTTTTTTAGTTGTGTCTCTGCCAGATTTTCGTATCAGGATGATGTTGGTCTCAGAGAAAGAGTTAGGGAGGATTCCCTCTTTTTGTATTGTTTGGAATAGTTTTAACAGGAATGGTACCAGCTCCTCTTTGTCCATCTGGTAGAATTCAGCTGTGAACCCATCTAGACCTGGATTTTTTTTGGTTGGTAGGCTATTAATTGTTGTCTCAACTTCAGACCTTGCTATTGCTCTATTCAGGGTTTCAACTTCTTACTGGCTTAGTCATTGGAGTGTGCCAGTGTCCAGGAATTTATTAATTTCTTCTAGAGTTACTGGTTTATGTGCATAGAGCTGTTTGTAGTAATCTCTGATGATAGTTTGTATTTCTGAGGAAATGGTAATGATCTCCGCTTTATCATTTTTTATTGCATTTATCTGTTATTATCCTAGTAGTCAGGTTTTCTGTGTTCTATTATTTCTCTTAGTATAGTTTATATACATTATTGGTAATTCTTAATTGATAAATAATTTATATTATAAATTTTGTGATGCTGTTTTCTTATGGAGAAGGTAGACTTTGTTAAATTTACTGGAGTTAGCTCATACTGACTTCGGCCAAATATATGAATTTCTTCCCAAATCTGTGTTCAGTTATGTCATATCATTAGCTTGAAATCAGCCTTATGGGAGTGTTTATATCATGTAAATCTATAATCATTACAAATCAGGATTTTTTTAAAATATAGTTCTTTAAACAGCTACCAGTACCCTAGTCACTTTATCCTCTTTTAAGAGACAGATGAAAGGTCACCTTAATCTAATAAGATACATTGCCAACTTGAGTATTCATTGCAGCAGTTTTTGCCAAGTTTAATCTATTTTTAGTTTGTTCCAAGTTTTAAGGGTTAGATGCACTTCTCTTCTTAACACTGTGATAATGGAGAAAATACATAGTTTACTTTTGAAATTCGTTACTAATAGTTTGGATTGTTTGTTCATTTGTTTTTAGTCTTTTTTTAAAAAAAATTATTGTTCACAAATTTATAAAGTGCTTCAGGTGACAAATGGGCAGAGTTTTGCACCTGACTTCCTTACACTCCTGCAATGGTCTGAATGTCTGTGTCATCTCCAAATTTGTATGTTGAAACCTAATCATCAATTTGACAATATTAGGAGATAGAGCTTTTGAGAGGTCATTAAATAGCCCTCAGAGCCTACCAATTCAGAGCACTCATGAACTGCATTAGTGCCCTAATTAAAGAGGCATGAGAGAGCTGCCATTTCTCCTTCCACTATCTGATAGCACAACTAGAAGACATCATTTATGAACTAGAAAATAAGCCCTCATCTGACACCAAACATTATAGGTGCCATGACCTTGGACTTATCAGCTTCTAAAATGTTGAGAAATAAATTTCTGTTGCTTATAAGCCACCCAGTCTATAGTATTTTGCCCTAGCAGCCTAAATGGACTCAGACATCTCTCTCACTAAATTCTAGCCACAGTTCAGGAATTAGAAATGCACCCAATTCTGATTTTTGTCTTTCCAGCCCTTTGAGATTATCAATATTTCTCTGCCTTTTAGATGAGAAATCTTTGTCTCATTGTTTGGCAGGATTCAAAAATATTGTGGAATATTGATTCACCTCCCTGAAGTTTCTGTCTCTCCAAGATCTGCCTTGGTCACTTGAGTAATCTTTTTCTTGATTTTTTTCTTGATATATAAATTTCCATTTATGTAAGTTTTTTATTTGTTCTCTTTATTTTACTATAATTCACTTCATCATAAACATAAATGGAAGTGCTCTTATCTATAATTTTAAGGCAAATCTCTTTACTCTGAATATCACCAAAATTATATGGAAATACAATTAATTAAAAATAAATGTTTTTGTAGTTTAAAACACATATAATTTAAATATCCTTGTTGCTGCATCCATCAGTCAATGCTCAGATCTCCTCTTACTTTTCTTAATACTAGCTTTGGAGCTTTTCATTTATTTGAAATATTTTCTTCACTTTCATCCCAAGATAATATCTTTTCCTAGGTTTCTTATCATCTTACTTAACTTTTCAAATCAGTGTGATTCTCTAGAATATATTTATCTGAAATCTGTGAATATTTATATGCTCTGGGTATGGTCTTCAGATCTCCTCTGTTTTCTGTCTCCAGCAAGCCCTCTCCTTCAGACTAGAGACTTTTATATTTCAATGTGCACCCTATGTTTCTACCTTAAAGATCTAACTAATATTCAGTAATTGCAGTCATTTCCTTAGCATACAAAATTAACTTTAAAAGCATTCTTCTTCTCATTTTAGTAATGAATTTTAACCCACCATAAACTAGGTGCATCAGATTATGTGTAAATGTATTCTGGATTATATATGATATGTGTCACATGACAATATATTAGGAAAGTTGCAGCAATACTGTTAACAAAATTAATGTGACCTTATAAAATGTCCTACCCCATTAATTTTGGTTCATGGCCTTTTGAGTGTATCACTAGGTCATCATTATCTCTTCTTAAAAATTCTTCATAACCGCTTCAAGACAGAAACATGTGTTTCAGTTATCCAGATTTCCTAATGTATATTTTCTACAAATAAAATATTTCAAAAATAAGTGTTCACTTCAGTTACCATCTTTTGTGGAAATTCCATTTGCTTCATTTAATAGTCTCCAGTTATTTATCTTAAGCTTTTCTCTCTTAATGTTTATAGGGTTCTCTAATTCTAGAATGCAAAAATGAACAAGTTCCAGTTAGTACTATTCATATATTTTAAGATTTTATATGTACAATAATTCCTTCTGGCAACTTTTGCCATTAAGGTTTGATAGCTACATTAGAAAGATAATGAGCTGAAAAGATGAAAAAAATCCCTGAGCTACCCTTTTTTATATTTAATAGTCAAATCCAGTGCTTACCAGGGACATTAAGAAGACAAAGGCAAAAAAAAAAAAAATTCATATTTATAATGTCTAAATTTTTAGCTAACAATATTTGTTAAATTTAACAAAATTCTCTGTTTCAAGAAGTTTTGCTGCTTTTTCCCTAATCTTGAACAATTATCATCAATGAAATCTGCCATCTCCATATAAAAAATTTACATTCCTTAAGAATTTTCCCTAAACTCTGTAACAATAAACTCAATTACCTAGTTCTATAAATTCCTAAATTTTAGGGAGGTTTATTACAATCTGTAGGTGTATAATTTAGAAATTTATTTTGGTTCCACATGAGTAAGAACAATTTGTTTTTATTTTAAAAACTATGATTATGTTTGCTGGAAATATGGAAGCATATTAGTCTCTGTTCCTATCAGTACAGGGGAAATATTGATGTCAAGGCTATCATTTCTTACCTCTTGTTTTTATTTTCTTGGTGATTTGTAAAATGCTCTGTTTTTAGCCAGTCTATCTGATTCCAGGCTTTTTTTTTCCTGCTTTCCATGTCCCTTTCCAGATCATTGAGACCGAATCGATTGTTTCTAGTTTCTGTGAATACAAATACTCAGACTGAGTTCTATAAATGGCAGTATCCATAAGCAATCATTTCATGCAGCTCCCTACTGTTACATAGAATTATGCATAAAATAGCATAGCAGCACTCTTCTATTTCAAATTTTTGAGAAAATATAGCAATACTCTTTTTAATATTTTACCGTAAGCTGTATTTTGTACATGCCTTACAGAAATCATTTAGATATTTTTGCTATTTACTTAACCTTCCAATTTGGATTGTCCTCTTCGTTGACCTGGTTTTGTGGTTTGGGGCTTGATGCATTATTTCTACATGGCTTCCCCTTTGATGTGCACCACTAGGAGTATTCCAATGTTCCTTGACCAATGTTGTCTTCAGATTCTTGCCTATGGTGAGACACATTCACAGAGTAATTCTACCAGATATCCAAAGAAGAATGGATACCAACGCTACTGAAACTATTTCAAAAGGTGGAGAAGGAGGAATTTCTCTCTATATAGACTGGATAAAGAAAATATGGCACATATACACCATGGAATGCTATGCAGCCATAAAAAAGATGAGTCCATGTCCTTTTGCAGGGACATGGATGAAGCTGGAAACATCATTCTCAGCAAATTGACACAAGAACAGAAAACCAACATCTGCATATTCTCACTTGTAAGTGGGTGTTGAACAATAAGAAGACATGGACACATGGACAGAAACATGACACACTGGGGCCTGTGGGAGGTGGGGGCGCTAGGGGACGGATAGCAGGGGGTGGGGGTTTGGGGAGGGATAAGATTAGGAGAAATACCTAATGTAGGTGACGGGGGAGATAAGGGATAAGATTAGGAGAAATAACTAATGTAGTTGACACCATGGCATGTGTATACCTATGTAACAATCCGGCACAATCTGCACATGTACCCGAAAACTTAAAGTACAACTAAAATAAAAAAAAAAAAAAAGAAAACTATAGACTAATACTGCTAATGAAAATACATGCAAAATCCTAAACAAAATACTAGCAAACTAAATCCAATAGCACATCAAAAAACATAATTCTCTATGATCAGTGGTTTTCATCCCAGCGATGCTGGGATGTCTCAACAAACACAAGTCAATAAATGTGATTCATCACATTAACAGAATTAAAAATGAAAACCACAATTATCTCAATAGATAAAGAAAAAGCATTAAAAAAAATCCAGCATCCCTTTACAATGAAAACTTACAACATACTAGACATGGAAGAAACATACCTCAAAATAATAAAAGCCATATGCAAACATCTCTTCAAAAAACTTATATTCTTATATTTTTGGTATATACCCAGCAGTGAGATTTCTGGATCTTATGGCAGTTGTACTTTTAGTGTCTTAAGGAATGTTCAGACTGTTTTCCAAAATGGCTTTACTACTTTATATTCCCACCAACAGCATATGAGGGCTCCCCTTTCTCCTTATCCTCACTAACATCCAATTTTTTTGTGTGTGTTTTTGATAAAAGCCATTTTAACTGGGGTGAGATGATATCTCCTTGTCACTTTGATTTGCATTTTCCAGATGATGAGTGATGCTAAGCCTTTTTTCATATACCCATTGGCCATTTGTATGTCATCTTCTAAGAAATGTCTGTTGAGATATTTTGCACATTTTTAAATTGGATCACTTGGCTTTTAGCAGTTGAGTTGTTTGAACTCCTGTTTATTAATCCCTTGGCAGCTGACTGTATTTTCTATATCCAATAATTTGTAAGCAAGAAATACATTTTCTATATGAATATTTATGAGCAAAATATAAGCCTTATTTCTCATTTAGGCATGTTTTTGCAATTTGTGTGTCCCTTGGCCCATGCTTTCAAGATAATACTTTAAAAGAATGAGTAACTACTGATGGCATGAGCCCTCTGTCAGCTATTTTCAATATTTCATCATTAAAATTTTTCAAATATGGGAAAAATTTTAAAGAATATTACAGTAAGTACTCAAACACAGCTTAGATTTTATCATTAAAATGTCTGCATTATCTGCATTGTCATATCTGTCACTACAATGTGTCTATATTGTTCTAATAGTTTCATTTTAGTGTTGATGTGTTTTAATTAATTCATATAATTCAGAGACAATATTTTAGATTTTTATAATAAAACATACATATAATTAGATATATAAATCTTAAAAATTTATTATCTGAGTTTTGACAAATGTATTCACTAATGTAACACTAAAATATACAACATTACAATCACCCAGAATGTACCCTCATACCTCTTTACCATGTGGCATGACATAAAGGCTAAGATTAATTTTATTTTCTGTCACATATGGATACTGAATTATTCCTGTAGTATTTGTTTAAAAGACTTTCCATACCCCATCAGCTTGCTTTGGTGTCATTATTTAAAATCAAATGAATATATTATTTGAATCTGTTTCTGGACTCCCTAGCCTCTTCGAATGATCTACGTGTAGTTCCTATGCCAATATCACATTGCCTTTATTATTGAAGCTTTATAGTAAGTCTTGAAATTATATAAGATAAGATTTTATAATATTGCTTTGGCATTTCTGTAATATATACATTTTAGAATCAACCAGTCAATTTTTATTTAAGAAGGCCTACTAGAGAGTGACTATAATTTTGTTGAATCTATTATAATATGTTGGAAAACTTACATCTCAACCATATTACATCTTCCAATCAATGAGCATACCTCTGTACAAAATTTGGTTTCTTTTAAGATCTTCAGTATATGTGGTAGCATTTGGTATAAAGTCTTTCACATACTTTTTAATTTTTTATGTGTCTTATTTTCATAGATTTCTTATATAATCCCACTACTAACAGAAAAGATATCATGTACAAACTCAGTCATTTGAAATGTTTGGGATTTGTTTATGTTTTCCAAATAGATTATCTTGATGAATATTCCATATGGTTTTTAAAAGCTAACCAACAACAAGATTAGCTTGAAGGATGATTTGTCATCCATGCTTGAGACTGTGGATTACCATTGTGACATTGTTTCTACAGAAACGTAAAATTAAATATGCACTGAAATGAGTGAAATACAACTAAAAGTAAATAAAATTTAAATAATATTAAACATACTTTCAAAAAAATTGATGATATGAATTATTTATATTATCTCATGTTATCATTTCCGCTTTTTTCTGAAGTATCTATCACTCATTTAACAAACATTTTTAAACAGATCTAGTATTGTTCATTCATTCTGACCAAATTTTGAAAAACAACTTGACATATGCCTAACTGTAAGTTTCTACAAAGTAAGCTTGTTAATGTATTGGTGCTGGTTGTTTCTAAAAATTAATTGATATAATGACTAACTAAAATATTCCCCTTAACTGAGAATTATGGCTTTATGGTTCCAGTATAACACAAAATCTTTAATGTTTGGACTATGACGGTTAAGAGTTCAAAAAAGAAATAGTTTGACTTACACAAATAGAAGTTCTTCATTATTTTATTTATTTAAAGAAAAAATATTCTTTCAGATCATAAACTGAAAATATTACAGCCTCCCAAAATGTTCTTCTACATACCACTTTTGATATAGGATTAATAGATTTCTATACTCACCCATGATTATTGTATCTTAGGTTAAATATTCATGCTGTAGATCTTTCCAATTTTCTTTTTATATGCTATGTGTTGGCAACTTAATGTTACATTTCCAGGACTCGCAGTTCTTTCTTTGGACTATGTAGCAGTGATAAAATAAAAAAAGTAAGTGCAGTGATATACATTTAGAAAAGCATTGGATTGAACCCAGAAAAAAAAGTCAAATACTAACTTTGGTACTAATCGACATGTGATTTTGGTTGAGATGCATCTTTCAGGTATTTTGTTTTCACAATGGAGGTTAATGGAATGTTTCTAAATGTTTTAAAGATTATATAATGTGATTCATATGAAAGTCTCTATGTCAAAAATAACAGAGCATAGTAATCTGTATGGAATCCACAAGCCCCACACATTGGGCACCAGAATGTAGGGAGCCAGCCCTATATCATATATGGGTACTATGAGTTGGGTGCTGACAAAGACAGACAGATTAAGAGAGATAATGGGACCAGGAGGCCATCACTCATTATTTTGGAGGAGACAGTGAAGGACCTGAGCTCTGATCATCCACTCTACCACAAGCATTTTGATCTACAGAGTAGGGGTGGAGTAACGGTGGAGAGAGAGTGATGGTGGAGTGACTCAGTGAGCTGGAACTGAATCAGTGAACTATAACTGGTGTGTCATTCTAAGGATTGATATCAGTGGTAGTTTGGGAGTTTTACAAAACGAGAACATGTGGTTATCTTCAGCTTATTATCTATGCACAGCTGATGAAATGCAAACATTACAAGGAGCCTACAAGTCTGGCTATGTCATAGTGCTACAAAGGGGTGTTACGTCCTTGAGCACAATGTTTATGGTAAAAGAGCCGAGGTCACTCTGCACTGGAATATGAGGCATGAAGAGGCCTTCCTCCTCAGAGGCCTCCTGTGGCTTTCCATGGTTTGTTGTTCCTTGCTTATATGTTACTTACAACCAATTTATGTAGGCACTCTGTTAAGTCCTTTCTCCTTTGCTGCTTTTCCCAACAATAATCCTTTTCTCAATAAAGGTCATATTATTTTAGACTTTTAATATTTGTGGGTTAATTCTGAAATTATATCAATGGACTAGATAGCTAATTATTTAAGCATTCTGTAACCCTTTTAAAGGAGTTCTGCCACTGACACATATCATTTCCAGACAAGTAGAGAAACTGAAACTTTCAAAACTCAAGGGTGATGGCTGTTAATTTATTCGTACGTTAGCCTTTATATATTCACTATACTAGAGAAATTAATGTTATTCTTATAACTTGAAAATGTTAATTATTCCCTCTAACTTGATATGACAAAATTTCTTAAAAGCTGGAAAGCATAGTTTGTCACTTTCTTGCCTTTATTCTTAATGACTAGAAATGTATCTATCAACATAAATAAAAGATGACCTTATTGAAAAAAAATTGTTACTCTGCGTTTTTAAAATTTCTGTCTTTCTTTCTTTCAATAAGGTCTTTATTATGATGTAGGTGTGTGTGCGCAAGTGTGTGTACATGCATATGTATATATGTTGTATGTATATGTCATGCATTTGTATACATATGGAAATACACAGAGATATTAGTATTAAATATGTTCCACAAGAAGAAATTGACTTATTTGAAGAAGTGAGTCATCTTAAGATTTATGTTGTTATAACCTATAAATATTCTTATGTATATAAATTACTGATGAACAAAAGTTACATCCATGAATCATCTCTCCTGTCCAGTGAAATTTTTGACATTGTTTAATGTACTAATATTTGGGAAAAATATTTCTGTTCTACATTTTTCCAGTTTAAAAAATATTAAATCTAAAAGTAGTATTTTTGTACTAAATGAGTTACATATTTGACCTATACATTTAATGACTCTCAGTAAGACACCAGGACTAATATCTAAAAACAATACTCATTTGGATCAAAATAATATAAAATAGTTATTAAAGCCAAAAGTCTATGGACTTGATAGAAACAAGCAACCATAATTCAGTGTAAGAATTATTACGCTTAAATATATTTGTTGTAGTATATTCATGACTCCAGTGTACTCAACCTTTGAAAATAATCTCTACCTAAATGCCACGGAGGTTGATATTATTTGGAATATGCTCTTACCTAGCTCTGAATATTTTAACTTACTATATTGTTAAAACCTATGAGTAAACGTTTTTCTTCTTCCTATAGTTAACATAAGTACATGGAAACGACGGCAAGGGAGAAAACCCCTGAAAATAAAAAAGCTAGCCCTAAAAGGGTAGGATTTTAAGCAAATCAACAGCATACAATGGCCAGAATAAACTATCTACAGAAATAACACTGATTATTTGTAAGCAAACATGTGCCTTAAATTATTTGTAAACTCTCCAGTTTTTAAAAGATCATTAGAGTATAGGGAGGGAATTATGCTGATATAAATTTACAGCTGGTGAAGGATCAGATGCACCATGGGTCTGTTTGAAATGACTTAACACATTCCTTGATTTGTTAGGTAATGCTATGTTATGTTGTGATATATTATCAAATCTCACAAGCTTCACACAGTAAAATTTGCATCTTAACATCCCGAATCAGTTGTGAGGTTAGTAACTCTACCTCTCAAGTGCAATACTCCCAAGCTCTCACATGTGGCTGTGCCATTTCATCCTGTGGCCTTTACATTTGCCTCCTAGAAGACAAAGAAATGTGAACAGACCTATTTATACCTTTATGATTTCATCCTAAAGTGACTCCTGGCATTTCTATTCAAATTCATTGAAAGAATAAGTTACACAGTTCCAAACTAATTGCAAGAGTAGCTCTGTGATGTTAAAGGCTATTTCGTGATCACTAATAGTCTTAGACACATATTGTTTATTATGTTACCATTATTGTTGTTGTTACGAATGTAGCTTTAAAAAATAAAAATTTCACCCTCATGAAGCATCCCTCTATTCCCATTTGGCTCCCATGTGTCTTTTCTACTAGGCAAGTCATCACACAGCTATGTTTGTCTGATTGGTGGGTCTATCACCACTAAAAAATAATAGTAAGTCCATCTATTGTGACTTTGGTTCGTGTGAATTATCTTCTAGCCACCTATTAACTCACTTGCATGCACTTAAGTCTAAAAAAAAAGAAAAAATTCGAATCTAAGAACCTGAGCCTGTAGTTGAGTAAAACTACACTACTACGTAAGACATTGTAAAATAATAACTCACATAACCTTACAATTTTCTTCGTAATTGTCTATGAATTAAACAATATATGATATGCTATACTCAAAATGGTGTTACAGAACCCTCAAAGTCAATGTTCATTAATTATTCGTATGTTTACAATTTTTTTTTTGAAAACAATTTCATTCATCTCATCTTGAAAACATAATTCCACCTAAAACTTGGCATTATTTATTTGGATACAACCAACTGAGGCCCAAACTTGATTATCTTTACAGATAAGTGGTATTGGGGATACAGCAAGTATTACAAAATGATTTCATTTATCTGGCCTTAGGAGCCCACTTTCATAGCTTGCTAGTAAAAATCCCCAGATTGTTTTCTAGCCTTTTTTTTTCTACGTAATAGAGAGGTGTATCATTTTATGGTAGTGAATTTAAAGTCAACAGAAAGCATATAAAATATTCCCAAACATGTTAAAGTGATAGATGCTTTTACAGCAACTTTAAGCTAGTCTTCTTACTATTTAGTTTTTTTAACCCTTTAAATGCTTGTTAAAGTATATATTAAAGTTGATGCCAGGCACCAGGCAATTGTGGTAAGTTTTTACAAGTTTATAATAAAAACTATTGATAAAATGCCCTATATATAAGTAGGTAGTGGACATGTCACTTATTTGTAATTATATTAAAATATAATTTTATATATAGTCCAGAGAGCAGTAATAATTTTAATGCAAAAGTGTAAATACAACCTCGAAGTTGCTTTTGGTTTTTAATGCAACAAATTGTTGAAAGAATCCCTGATTGAGAAAAGTTTCTGTAGCTAACATAATTGTTCTTCTAGCTCACATTTATTGTGGATACATCATGTATCACTCACTGTACTGAAACCTTTCTGAGCATTAACTTATTTTATATACTAGACTTTCCATATAATAAAGAGAAATAATCGTATACTCACAGCAATGTGTTTATTATAAGCATGTATATTTCTGTCTTAAAACTAAAGTAGACTGGCTTATAAAGATCAGAAATGTATTTCTCACAGTTCTTGAGCCTAGGAAGTCCACGAATTTGTTATTTACTAGAAGCCACCAGTAGATTCGATGTCTTGTGAGGGCCGGCTTTCTGGTTCATACACCAGGCAAAATGGGTGAATGGTGTCTCTTGGGGCCTTTTATATGGGCCTCTTATTTTTTGAATTGTACAAAAAAGTAGGAGTATGCTGGGCAGTGTTGAGTGCTAATTTAAAATTATGACCCTAAACTTATTTCCAAATACTAAAATATTCTAATATTTAAATACTAAATTAGTTAGTATCACTATAAGTTTAGGAACAACCCTTGCCGGATAGGGTGCTTACTCATCTAAAGTGATATATTGAAAATAGTCAAGGTTAGGGTGAAATTAAAATGTAAAGGAAAAGATGTTCATAAATGGATCACTTTTATGAGGGCTCTCCTCTCATGACCTAATCACCTTGCTAAAGATCCTTTTGTATTAAGATTTTTAACATATGAATTTGTTAGTTTGGGTATAAAAACTTTCAGTTTATAGCAACTTACTAGCTGCATGAGCATCCTCTTAAGCTACTCTGCCATTAATCACTACCATTAACCACTCCACAGTGACAATTAAGCAGGTCTCTTGGACACTTTTGCAAGATTTTGGTTTAAATCATCTGAACTCACTTTTTATATCACATACAGCAATTTCACTATAGAACCCAATGAATAAAAGAGATGAGAGTTCTGACAGAAATCAACTTCCTTTTGCCTGCTGTGGTGGCTCCTGTCCAACTGCTTGAAAATGAATATTTAGAATTCTGATTACATTAATTCCAAGAAGGAACTCTAGTGAATTCTCCCTTTTTAAAGAAAGTAGAGAGTTATGTTTTTCTGCTGAAAACAACTTAACCCTGCTAACAGAGAAAAATAAAACAGCATAGAAATTAACTGCAGATACTTTTTAAATGATTCATTCAACTTTCTGACAGCCAAATTGATATGGCTTTAGAAGACCTTGTGGCTAAGAAAATGAGTTTATTTTTTTTATTTTTATTTTTTATTTTTTAAAATATTGAAACACAGATGATTTAATTTAAATGTATTTACTTCACTGTATTTTGCTTAATAGAAGATAAAAATTACAAAGTAGTCTTACTCATTTGGCTCAAGCCTGAAATCCCAGCACTTTGGGAGGCTGAGGCGGGTGGATCACGAGGTCAAGAGATAGAGACCATCCTGGTCAACATGGTGAAACCCCGTCTCTACTAAAAATATTAAAAAAAAAAATTAGCTGGGCATGGTGGCGTGTGCCTGTAATCCCAGCTACTTGGGAGGCTGAGGCAGGAGAATTGCCTGAACCCAGGAGGCGGAGGCTGCAGTGAGCCGAGATCGCGCCATTGCACTCCAGCCTGGGTAACAAGAGCGAAACTCCGTCTCAAAAAAAAAAAAAAAAAAAAAAAAAAAAAAAAAAAATCCCTTGAAGACGTGATGTTTCATCAAAATGTATAAATAAAAAGGTATAATTTTCTAGCAGGCTTGAAAGTAGTCTCTAAAGCTACATTTGGAAACAGTAGCTGAAACAAAATTTTAAACACAGTGTGAAATAACATGAAACCTGCCTTTTACAAAATTTACAATTTTTGTGGCCTGATATCTGATATTTTCATTTAAAGTATTATCTCCTGAATATATTGGCTAATACAAAACATTAAAAGAACTAAAGTAATCATTATAGTATCATAAAATCATTTCAATATTTTCAGTTAAGATTTCCAAAGCTATAATTTTAATAATATTTTCATTCTTTAATGAACATGTTTTCTTTTATATTTTAATCGGACCCTAACCCTGACTATTCCCAATATATTACTTTAGATAAGTAAGGACCCTCGCAGCCAAGGGTTGTTAGAGAAATGCTCAAATATTCTAACATTTAAATATTAGCATAGTTGTTGCTACTATAATTTTATGATCATAATTTCAAATTAGTACTCAACACTGCCCAGGATACTGCTACATTTTTTGTTCAATTCAATCTTCCACTCTCCACAGAAGTGGTTCACAAGGTGTGGCCCATGGAGAAGCAGGGACTTCATCAATGTGGAATTTGTTATGAATGCAAATTATTGGCCTCACCTGGACCTAGTAAATAACAAATTCTGGCCTTTGAGCTTCACAAGCTGTGCTTTAATTCCTTTATGTTTGTTTTCATGTCTATCCCTTCTACTCTCTTAGTAAATTTATCCTTTCAGATATTCTTATTCTCTTATATAATCAACTTCTTCCCCTGCATGTGCATATTTGCTATTGGCTTTTGCACATTTTCTCTTTTCTTTTATTAAAAAACTAACAAGTATTGTCTTTTTAAAAGCAAACTTTGATACTTAGTGCTTCCATTCTTTCATCTCTTATTCATTATTCACCCTAATAAAGTCTGACTCCCATCCTCATCAAGCTATAAAACTGTTCTTCAATCTCATAAGGCTCACATCAGCATCAAGGGTAATTTTTAATTTTCTCAATTTCCTGTCAATAATTGCCTGTTCTTTCTTGATATCATCCTGCCTTTCATTGTTTTAAGTTTTGGTGACTTTAAAGGGAAATGTTAAGAAAGAATTGGACATCTCTGGGTCTTGTTATGGAGACAGCAGTCCAAAAATTAACTATAGCTTTTTGAGTCATTTGCATGTCTTTGGTAATTGAGGCTATGTATGTGCGAGATTGCCTAAGGAGGAAATACAGAATGAAATGAGAAGACTATTAACTTGAACTATAAATTGTGAGTCATCTGTATGTTTGTGGTAATTGGAGCTATGTGTGTATGAGATTGCAGAAATTACAGGCTGAGATGGAAAGAATCCTAAGAACCAAAAAGTGAAGATGCTTAAAATGAGTATCTGGGTAAGGAAAACTAAACCTATAATTTTCTTTAGTGAGCCCTTTGTCCTGAACCCAGCTGCTCAATTTCGGAACCTAGGCCTTTCAAAATCAAATGACTAAAAGCAAATTTGTGATCTTCCCTTGCAAACCTGGCACTTATCTAGTTTTCTTTTTTCTTTTCCAACTTTTATTTTAGATTCAGGAGGCACATGTGCAGGTTTTTTTACCTGGATATATTGTGTGATGCTACAGCTTGTATTATAAATAATCTGTCACCAGGTACTGAGCATAGTACCAAATAATTTTCAACCCTTGCCCTGCTTCCTCCCTTCCCCCTCTAGTATTCTCCAGTTTCTGTTGTTGTCATCTTTATGTCCGTGAAGATGTTTCACATTGTTTAGTTCCCACTTGTAAGTGAGAACATGCAGTATTTGTTTTTCTCTTTCTGCATTAGTGCATTTAGAATAATGACCTCTGACTACATTCATGTTGCTGCAAAGAACATGATCTTGTTCTTTTTGATTGTATACTATTCCACGGTGTACATGTACCACATTTCCTTTCTCCAATCCATCATTTATATCTTTGTTATTGTCCATAGTGCTGTGATAAACATATAGGTGCATTTGTCTTTTTGGTAGAACAATTTATTTTCCTTTGGGCATATACCCAGTAATAGGATTGCTGTGTCAAATGACAGCTCAAGGTTTAGTTATTTGAGAAATCTGCTAACTGCCTTCCACAGTGGCTCAACTAATTTACATTTCCATAAACAGTGTATAAACATTCTCTTTTCTTTGCAGCCTCACTAGGATCTTTTGATTTTGACTTTTAAATAATAGCCACTCTGACTGGTGTGAGTTGGTATCTCATTGCGGTTTTGATTGGCATTTCTCTGATGATGAGTGATGTGAAGCATCTTTCTAAATAACAAAATGACACTTATTAACTCTTTTTCAGAAGCCAGACATCTAGTCGTCATTATATTGCCTGGCTGCCTAACACTTCTTAGAGATAATTTATTACGAGTATCTGGGCTGTTTGACTGGAATACTTCTCAAACCAATCCCTTCTCTCCATGTTTACTACTATCTCTCACATGAATGACAGTAAAGTCATTCTGTTGGGGTCACTTATAAAATGTCTCTCCATTAATTCTTCATAATATAACAGATTATATATTCTGAGTGAAAGTCTTATCATGCAATCTTTTGGCTTAAAGTACGTTAATGGATTCCATTACACTTCAAATAAAGACCAAAATCAATTCATATGACAAAATTTCACATAGTCTGGACTATACTTTTCTTTATAGTCCCTTCTTATTCTCTGTTTCTTTCTTTCTCTTAATTTCAGTCACACTGTCTTTATTTTACCCTTATAAATTCTCATTCTACCTTATAAGGTTTTTTTTTTTTTTTTCTCAGAGGAATCTCTGGGGTATAACGAAACAACATGTCTTCTTCTTTAGCTAATCCCCTTATTTCCTTTAGGTCTCCACTCAGTCCCAAAATAATAATACGTGACTTGCCAAATAATATTTACAACATGACCATTTTTCCTGCTTCAAATCAATTGAATAATATGTAGATTTTATAAAATTAGATTACACCTGTATCCAAGCACTTTGATTTAGGAATTACAGGAAATTATAAATATAGATTACATTTTCACTCCGTCTGCTTTATATGTTATATAAAAAATTTGGTACATATAAGATTTTATTGATATGGCTTTTACACATTTATTCACACTGGGGTTGAACTCATTGCTTATATTTTATTTTCATATATTTCTAGGTACAAGATTTATAAAGTAAGCAATATACAGTTTTGTTTCCAGTATGTTATCTGTCTTACAGGGATACAGTAACATTTTGTAGCACAAGCAAATATATTTGACAAATTGTCCGAAAAATAGAATGTGCTAAACATTTGGAAATTTTACTATTTTAAACCACAAAAGAGCTGTATTCTACGCTGAATAAAATAATATTTTTTAAGAAGTTTGTTTTTAAAAATATTTAGGTAACATTGTCACATAATGGAATAGTCCTCATCTAAGGGTTAAAATTACATCACTGAAAGTAGTCATTGATTGAGCAATTCTTAAGAACAAAAGATATGCAACATTCAAACAGATAAAATTGATGTTACACAGTTCTTGTCACAAAAGCATATATTCACCTGCATTGGACACTATTACCTCCTATTTTAGAGACTATATAAATTAATATTGTTAATGTGGCTATATATTTTTTCTCTGCAAAAGTCCTGAAACCTGGGAATAATGTAATTTTTAGAATCCAAACATTGATGTCAGCCCACTGTGTTAACTGGCATGAGAGAAGAATTTTTTTTTAATTTTTTAAATTTTTATTGCATTATAGGTTTTGGGGTACATGTGCAGAACGTGCAGATAGTTGCATAGGTACACACATGGCAGTGTGTTTTGTTGCCTTCCTCCCCTTCACCCACACTTGGCATTTATCCCCAGGCTATCCCTCCCCAGCACCCCCCCGTCCCTCCCCCATTCCCCCAATAGACCCCAGTGTGTAGTAGACCCAGAAGAATTTTTTAAAAGACAAAGCTGTAAAAACCAGCTCTGTGAATTTCTTATCTTTATGCCATATATTTTCTCTAAATAATCTCTTATATCTTCATGAATGATTGCTTTGGTTACGTCCCTTGATTTCACATTTCCCGTGCTCCAGATGCATATGTGTGTGTACATATTGAAAATCAACTCCAGGATATCTTGCCAATAACTCAAAAGAATATGTCAAAATATTATTTCCCTGAATATCAACTTATTCACTATTATTGGTATTATTTAAGGTTGTCTTAGTATAATCTAGATATCATTCTTAAAGCTTTTCTTTCCCCTTTTCAATGGTTTATTTTTCATAAGTCCTATCAATATTAACACCAGTCAGACAGGTGGAGAAAACCACTACTGCAATACTCTTCTGCAATAGAATTGCTCTTCTACAGTACTATTACCACTATAATAGCTAAGTCCTATGTAATGTCTTTCCCGATATAATCCAATGTTTAAAACATGGCTCTCTTGCTTCTGCTCTGTGCTGTTTTATATCATCAACTACCATTAGCTTTATTAAAAAAATCCATTACACTATCTTACATGAAACCTCTGATGGATTTTCATTTGTTAAATTTAAACTCATAGTTTGTCAAAAAAAAATTAAAAACATAGAGTCACTAATCCAGTCTTCTGTAAACTATAAAACATAAACTCAAGACATCACTTTGAAACCTACCTCCCACAAGTTCATTGTTCATTTGATTCTCTAAATCTAAGTGTTTCGCTGACTTAATAAACTTTATTACCTTCATTAAACATGTCGGTAGTTTCCTTTGTCCTCCGTAAAGACACTAGTTCTTTACCTAACCAATCCTCTCTCCATTTTCTTTAAAACAAAACAAAACAAAGCAACAATTCTGTTAAGCTATTCCAGGGGTGGTAACTGCTAACAACATTGCACTTGTTTTCTCTTATTAGTGTCCATCAGTCAATGTGGTCCCTTACCAAAGCCATATGTCTCACTTCTGACCAGTGCATTGGAAGGACTGCTAAGAACTCATGGAGAAGGATTCTCTACTGCTAAGAAAGATATCGAGGCAGGGCAAACAACTTCTATCTCTGGATATGAATGTGTTTTCACTTCAACTGCTTTACACGTGGTATTACTTAAAGGAATTTTTTACGTGTGGCTTCGTAGTCTCTCTCTCTCTATTTTTTCTCATAGTGAGACTGGAACAACACCCTTTAATTTTGTTTGCACATATTTTAGATGTATATTTTAACTTTTAAATACACATTTTGACATTTGTTATACACATTGTTTTACATGTCATCTGTCTTAAGGGAATACCATAAAAATCTGTGTTTTCCTATCTCTGGATGTTTTTATGCCTGAAAAATATGCCTAAAACTGCCTGAGAATGACACTGAGCCTGGCATACTCTCTTACTAGCATAACTTAATTTCTTTTACATAGTTAATTTTCTGTTAGTTAGAGCTGAGAGCATTCCAGTATCTTCTTAGTAAACAAATCTGACTCAATCAGGATCTCGGTTTCCCTCCTCCCACATGACACTATTATTGCAAAACAGAGTTTCTCAGTAGTCCTTGTGTTAGTCTTCCTTGATATATTACTCAATGACTCTGATTATTTTTCTCCTTATATACTTCATGACTCTCAGTAATTTTTTCAAAATGTATTCCAGGTAACTCTTTTTATCCCCCTGTGCAACTACTCTTCTCCCAGGCAGGTAGTTTTCACTTTTTTAATTGCAATTCACCAGCAAAGGTTTTATACTTCTTTATTCACAGTCACTATGTTCTATTTTCTATATCATTTTTTTTATTGCATTTTAAAAACGTTTAATCTATCTGCCATGCCAGGATTTGGTACTTTCAGATACAGTGAACATTTAGTCAATATTTGCATAATTATGAATTTAAAAGAAAGTGAATATTTAGAAAATTATTAAATATGTTCTAATACAAGTTTCATGTTTAATTACTCTAAAAACGTTTGTATGCTGTCTCAATGAACTAAGTACTCAGAAAAGAATGGTTGTGGCTTTAAAAAGTGTCTCCACCAAATGAGGTAAAACCTTCTAATAAGAAATGCTCTTACAATTGCTGACTTTTTGAAAGAGGACAAGAACTGTTATTTGAGAATAGAGCTATAAAGGGACGAGTTAATGTTCCAGTGAAAATTCCTGGGAGGCTGATGCAGTCCATTAAAATGAGGGGTATTTGGTCACTTCACTGAATTACTTTAGAGAAACCTTAAAGTCTTAAGGAGTTTTTTGGAAGAGTTTTTTTTTTGGAAGTTTTTAGGAAATACCAAGGATCACACAATACTGTTTAAGAAAGAATTATAACTTTTTTATATAAAGCTGTTACATATTTTTCATAACACATAAGAGATTGTCATTATTTACATATTCATTCCTTTTACCTAAAATTCTGGAAGTGGGATGCCAAGTAAGCTTAAAATGGCATTCTCTAGCAAAGTGATTAGATTTTTAAATAACTCTTATAAAATAGGTTGACGATTATTTCCCAAGATTGGTTTCCCTTGAGTTTTTGCTAAAACAAATCTTAGTAGTTTTGCCCCTTTTAAAAAAACTTGCAATCATTAATGCTATTATTCCTAAGATATCTTACCTTCTTATTTCAGTTTAGCAATGTATTGTATGAGCATATTAGTCGAAGCAGCGAGAATCTTTTCTATGATTCTATTCCAGCAAAAAGTAGAAGTATCAAATAAAAAGGGCAACTTTTAAAATATTAAGTCTGAAGACTTCTAAAAGGACAGGAAACATGGCCTGAATAAGGAACACAGAAGATTTATATAGTACTTTAGTTTCATACTACTTTATTACTAAAAGCAAACATCTTTTACTTTAAACTACTTTTTCATATATAACTATTGTATGCTAGTCTTACTTTTTGCCAAAATCAATGTATAATGAAGAGATGGCTTTGTTTAATGAGATTCAACTTGATGTTATGCTTTAAAATAAACTCAGTACTTTTAGAAACAAAAAAAAACTTTCTATGATAGAAAATTGTTAGTAAAAGAAAGGCATGATTACAAGCTATAAAATATTTGGTTTTTAGTGCATTTTTTAATATTATCTTACTATAAAGTCAAATAATAATTATCATTAAATTAATATTTTCATAGTTAAAAATTAAACTCCCTTAACTCTAATAACTAAAACGTGTATAGTTTTTTTTAAGAAGTATTATTGCCGTTTTTTTTTTTTTTAATTTTTATTGCATTATAGGTTTTGGGGTACATTTTTAAGAGATGAGTTATTCCTATGTTGTCCAGGCTAGTTTCAAACTACTGGCTTCAGGTGGTCCTTCCACCTCAGTCTCCTGAGTAGTCTAGATTATAGGCATGAACCACCATGCCAGGCTCCTAAAAGCATATACAATCTTAAATCCTAAGAGATAGCTATTGTGCTCATTTCATTGTTAAGTAGATATACACAATAAATGAAGACAATATATTATTTCTAAAATAAGTCACTATCCAGAGTGCTACTACAGTATGCAAATATTTATGAAATATAGTCCCTAGTATTACATAATGTGTGAGTGGGAATAAAAAAAGACACAAAATTGATGAATATTTCTAATCGCTATATAATAATTGTGAAATGACATGATTGCAGTCAGAGTAGAATCTTAAGAGTGCAAATACTCATATGTTCTATTATAAAGACACATGCACACGTATGTTCATTGCAGCACCATTTAAAATAGCAAAGACCTGGAACCAACCCAAATGCCCGATTATAGACTGGACAAGGAAAATGTGGCACATATATGCCATGAATACTATGCAGCTATAAAAAGCCATGAGTTCATGTCCTTTGTAGATTCACTCACATGGGTGAATCTGGAAACCATTATTCTCATCAAACTGATACAAGAACAGAAAATCAAACACCACATGTTCTCACTCATAGGTGGGTATTGAGCAATGAGAACACATGGACACAGGGAGGAAAGCATCACACACTGGGGTCTGTTGGGGGGATAGGGGAGGGACAGAGGGGGATAGAGGTTGAGGAGGGATAACATAGGGAGAAATGCCAGATATGGGTGATGGGGGGATGGAGGCAGCAAACCATATTGCCATGTATGTACCTATGCAACAGTCCTGCATGATCTGCACATGTACCCAGAACCTAAAGTACAATAAACTTTTTTTTTTTAAAAAAAAAGCCTACAAATACTCAATTACAATTTTTCTTTTGTCATCGGGGCTACCTATTCAAATTCACTATGGAAGCATACCTTACAAATGATACATCAATATGTATCAAGGTGATACATATTGTTTTATTGTTTCAGATAGTAGTTGAGCTTACTCATTTTTTAGTAATAGTCATGCAAATGACTGTAACATCAAGTTAATTACATACTTTTTGTTTTAATTTAGTTTCCAAGTACATGGATAGTCTTTAAAATATTTTACAGATTTTCTGTTTTGCTTTGTTCTACTACTCACCTTTAATTTCCCCTTTCTCCCTTAGATAACAACTTGCTCTGCAATTTGTTAATATAGAGCAAGGTTGTGGCAGAGTTGAAAGCACACACATACACATGTTGAAATGATATGTTATGTTCAGATCCACATTGTATATATGTAATGATTATATTACATACCACATATATGAAATATGTGCATATAATACATAAATATATATGTATGTTTATCCATGTATGCATATATATCTCTAAAGTAGTGTCCCCTAATCTATGTAATATAATCATTACATACCACGTCTATGCAATATGTGTATATAATACATAAATATATATGTATGTGTATTCATGTATGCATATATATCTCTAAAGTAGTGTCCCCTAATCCATGGGGGATATGTTCCAAGACACCCAGTGGATGTCTGAAACCATGAATAGTATTGAACCCTATACATACTTTCCTTTTCCTACACATACATGCTATGATAAATTTTAACTTATAAATTAGGCATAGTATGACATTAACAAAACTCACTATTGATAAAATAGAAAAATTACAGCAATATACTGTAATAAAAGTTATGTGAATGTGGTCTCTATTTCTCTCTCTGAAAATATCTTATTTTGCTGTACTCATCATTCTTGTGATTTGTTAATGTGATAACTGAGATGACTACTAACTCCAGGGTGGGTAGTATATACAGCATGGATTCTCTGGACGAAGAGATGATTCATGTCCCAGATAGGACAAAGCAGAATGGCATTAAATTTCATCACATTACTCAGAACAGGACAAAATTTAAAACTTATGAATTATTTATTTCTATTATACATTATTTCATTTATTTAACATTTTTGATAGTGGTTGAGTGTGGCTAACTGAAATCATAGAAAGTGAAACTGTGACTAAGGATAGACTTATGTCCTTATATATATTTGATAATTGTGCTTTATTGGTTAGAATCATCTTCCTAAATATTAATACCATTGTATTAATATATAGTCCATGAGGACAGAATCTATGGTTTTTACTATTTATATATGCTGGAAATCATACATTTTAGTGCTGCTGCACATATCACAGATACTCATTGAATATTAGTTTAACTGGAATGAGACATTATTGCTAAAGGTATTTGTTACAACACTGAACAAAAAAATCAACAACTGATTCAGGCACAGCCCTTGTCTCGCACAAGTGGGTTAAGTTTTATCATTTCATGGTTATAAAGGGATTTTAGGAAGCCCTTCTATGAAAAAGATTTATCTTATTTTTCTCCTTGAAGAAATAAGGGTAGAAAATATAGATCTATTGAATCAGATTCGAGCAATTTTTTAACCAATTTTCTTTTTTTTTTTCTTAGAGACAGTGTCTTGCTTTGTTGCCTAGGCTTATCTCAAACTTCTAGACTTCAAGCAATTCTCCCACCTGGGCCTCTCAATGCGTTGGGATTACAGGCATGAGACACTAGGATTGGCCACCAACAATATTTTGATAGCAAGAGTGATTTGGGAAATGTAGAGAATATGTAAAAGATCTGAATTTAAATATCCACAGACAATACCTGTGGGAATATATTGCTTTATACATATGAAATTATACTAGTAGTCTTCTTACTTCGTTTTTTGATATAGTAATTAGTCAGCCAATTGGAAATATCCTTTCAGCCTAAGCTTTCTTATTACCAGTAGGCTCCTACAGTAAACATGCCCACCTTGATTTTGGCAATTAACTATGTAACTCAGCCTCTGCTACTCTGGTAATCTATGCTGACAATGAAAATCAGAAAACCCCTCTTTAGGCAGCATCCCAAATGGTTTGAAATTGCTTACAAAAGAGAACAATTATGGGCCTTTCAAGGAAGTATGTGCTCCCTTCACTAATGAATTTTTAATGCCTAATGTAGGGAATGTCTCTGTATTTTCTAATAGAATATAGTGAGAATGCAAATCATACATCGTAACTCCCACATTCCTACATGCTTAAGTTATTGGAATTCGTCATTTATATCATGCCAGTTAAGTTCCAGCATCTCAAGTTCATTAAATGTAGGCCACCACTATGTCCAAATTTCATTCATCAGAATAATAAGCCACTTGAGGCACCTTTAGTATATGAGGTAATACATTAGATTCAGAATCTCTAGTAAGTTCATGTACATAAATAGCATGTTTTCTTCTACATTTGGCTAACATGTTACCAGTTTTCTGAAGATATATTAGCCAAGTCTTGAAATTCCTTTGGTGTTTAAGTTATCCCTTCTTGGGTGGGTAATATTATATATCTTTCTCCCTGGAACGTCTTGCGTTTTGGCACTATTATGTATCTCCTAGTAACAGGCAACAGGCTGTGATTGTGATGAGTCTTGAGTAGAATTAGTACCTATCTCCTTTTAAGGACATAGGATTTTCAAGCAAAGAATTCCAGTTTCATCAGACATAGGAGGGCCATCCACTTCCGTGGTAAGTGAGGCTCAGTGTGATATACAGGAAAAAGATGATCAGTTTTATCTGGCTCTCCCAGATGTTCCTATTGCAAGTTTTAGTGTATTCTAAGCTATACCATAACTAATGTAGGTATTTGGCAAGACTGAATTCAACTAACATTGTAACTTATCATTCCACACATTTAAAATTTTTTTTGCCTTTGATTTTTTTCTTCACCTTTTAAGTTTATTTATTTATTTATTTATTTATTTATTTATTTATTTTATTCATTTTTGAGACAGGGTTTTACTCTGTCATCCAAGCTGGAATGTAGTGGTGTGATCTTGGTTCAGTGCAGCCTCCACCTTCTGGGTTCAAGCAATCCTCCAACCTCAGTCTTCCAAGTAGCTGGTACTATGGGAATGCACCATCATACCTAGCTAATGTTTTTGTGTGTGTGTGTGTGTTTGTTTATGTCCAAAAGTGTTTCACCATATTTTCCAGGCTGGTCTCAAACTCATGAGTTCAAATGATCTGCCCCACCGTGGCCTCCTAAAGTGTTGAGATTACAGGCATGAGCCACTACACCTAGACATATCTTCAATTTTTTGGCAAAGCAGACCTGTGACTACTAGAAAAATACTATTATTTTTCTTTTATATTTTCTCAGCCAACTGCACTAAATTTTATTCTGTAAATTGGGATGAGAGTTAAGGGACCTGAGTTTGTCATTTGCTTTCTATTAATCCTGCAGTGCGTGCAGAGAATCCTTCTCACACCACGGTCCTCATTCTTGTAGCAATCTCTACCGCCTTGACAGTGACTTAAGCAGTCACTTGCACTCCCTAGGCAGTTACTTTAGTGGCAATTCAGCACAATTTAACACAGATGATAATTTGATTAATTGTGTTGCCACTGAATGTCCTGAATTATTAGCATCCACATACAATTATCAACGAATTTAGCAGTATGTTCAAACCCAAGGGCATAATCAAACTCATCCCAAATTCCCATCATCAGTGTGTTTTCTGGGAGCACTACTACTACCAATTCTCTATCAGTCAGGGTCCATTCAAGAGAAAGAAACTACACAGTATATTTGAATAGGAAGAGTTAATAAATAATGGATCTTGGTTAACTAGTAATAAAGATTAATAAGGTGTAAATAGAACTTTAGAGAACAAGGAAATATTAGATAAAGGAAATAGCACTACTGATATGGCTGAGACAGAACACTTAAGGAATGAAATTTTTTGAAGGACATTCCCCACACATAGATGAGATTCAGATCTAATTGGAGGTGGTGTGGCTGTAGCCACTGAATAGCTGAAAAGTTTACTGTGTTACTGCAAGCAAGGGTAGACAAGCAGAAAATTGTGGGATGAGCTGTCAATTGCAAGCTGGAAACTCGCCAGGAAGCTGGCCAAAGAGTTACTGCTGAGCTATGAGAAGATCGTTGTAATGCTTGCAAAACTGATTGGGAAGCTGCTTGTGATCGTGCGACTGAAACTTACTGCAGGTGGTCACCACTGAGTGCTTAGTATGCTGCCCAACGATCATGCCAGCTGGCAAAATACAAAATGCTTATAAATTCAAGATCCCATATTGCAAGCAGAGCAATAAAAAGTGGATTTGGAGTTGAGAGGAAATAAATTAATAACTGGCACAGAAGCAAAATTAGAGTTGGTCTACCTGTTGAAGTGAATTAACAGGAATTTTGAAATAAGTATGATTGAAAAATAGTGAAAAATGTAATTGTTAAAAACTAGGTATACACTTTGGAGAAAATATTCTTAAACCATATGGAAATTTTAGAATAAAAATTCAATATAGAAAATAAAGATTATACAATTACTTAATGGAGCCCTGGCAAAAGCAGATTAAAATTTCAACAAAGTTGAGGACAAGTCAATATGAACTAGAAATTATCTATAAAAAAACGAACAAACAAAAAAATGGAGAAAGATTGCCAAGATATCTGAATCTGTAAGATACTATCAAATAGTCAAATAGGGATTTTGGAATTCCCAAAAAAAAAAGAAGAGTGAAAATTTTGCAGGAGATGGATTTAAATATATAATGGCTAAACATTTTTAAATACTTTTGAAATGTCAGTTCCCTTTAAATCAGTCTACAAATTTATTACAATTCAATCTAATCTCAGCAGAATTTGTATAGAGATTTTAAAAGATGAATTAAAAATGTATATTAAAATGATTTATTATAGCTAAAACAATATCTAAAATGGAAGAATTACACTACTAAATTTTAAGACTTATTATAAAGTACAATGACAAAGACAAATAAATAATTTAGAAATAGACCTAGATGCATAGTTAATTGTTTTATGATGAGGCACTCAATTGATTGAAAACAAAACTGTTTTGAACAATGGTGTTAGAAAAGCTAGATAACTGTGTGGATAAAATTAAACTTCAATTTCTATCTCAGTATAGGTACAAAAATAAATGTGAGATAAACTTTACATATAAATTAAAAACTATTATAAAACTTATAGAGAAAAATACAGAAGGACATTTTGTTGATTTTATGATATAAAAATTAATATAGATAACAAAATACTAATGTAAAGAAACACTTGATCTAATAATGATAATTCTGGACATCAAAATATAAATAAAAATTTTTCATACAATAACATATAGAATAATGTATATAAGCCTTCATAGATGTAAATTTGAAATAATGCAAATATTCATCAACAGAAAGAAGGATAACATTTTGCTATATATCCAAAAATAAACAGAAATGGACAACTGTACATAAAAATATATGATTGAATTTCTACAACTATTACATTGATAAAAAGAACCTTGGTTCTACCCATATAGACCAAAAGTTCTGCATATATCATTATATATATAGGGCATATATAATTCTCATATGTATAAGTTCTATACATACGTTCATACATATATCCTTATATAGATGAGATTCAAAGCCACGTAAGTTAAATATTATAATGCAGTTGCCTCTGGTGACAGAAAGGGTGACTTGTTCAGAGTGACATGAGGAAGATTTATGGAAGAAATGGTCTATATTTTGTTTTGCATGGTGGTTACACAAATTTTTTAAATTGTCAAAACTAAGCAATTATTCATTAAATCAACTATTTAAAAAATTTGCATTTTATTTAATATAAATTTATCTAAATAAAAACAGAAAATAAAACCCCTACACAAAACAAGACAAAATATATTATTGAAAATCTCAAACTTTATTCTAAGGAATATTTTTTCCTTCATTCTCCTGGTAATAATCTGTAATGAGCTATTCCCCAGTTTGGAGGAATGGGATGTATTTAATAGTAAGGTTTCAGTCTTCTTTTCCTTTTACCCCTGTCTTTCCTATATTTCTTGATTTAGGTCTCTAAAATTTTCAAAATAGTGAAGAAAAGAGTGGTAAAGGAATAATGTAATTTTTGTTTGAGTCTGAATTTTCATTTCCAATGGCTAAATACTTCAGAGAAATTCTTTTTTTTTCTTTCCGATCCAAAGACATTTTTTGGACTGTGTAAAGCTACCTTGGCTTAGAATATACATACTCTTCTGTCTCCATCTTGATACCTTGATTTTTCTGGCCCTCCTCTTGTTCCACAGTCACAGTCCCGTGTCCAAGATGTAAAATGATTTCAATCTGGGCTTGCCTCACAAATGGTTCGTATTTAGTAAGTGAGAAACACTTCTGTAACCTTCATCTCAAAACTGTCTGAGAGGACATTCTCTATCCAGCCAATTCTATCCAGTTTTTAGTTGCAGCTTTAGCTCCATTAGGCACAAGTCAACAAACAAACAAACAAACAAACAAACAAAACAGACTTCTGGGTCCTCTAAATGAAGACCATGTGTTTCAAAAGTTTAAGGGAATTCCTGGGAGTTTTCATCACCACAGTATGAAAAAGATAGTTCCAATGTTTCCTTTTTCACTCTCCAACAAAATCTATTTAAACTATCCTAACCCATGTTAACTCTGTTCAATCAACTTCCTCATATTCTGGGTGAGAGACTCTAGAGTACTGAAAACAAATACATTTTTATTACATTAATGTATTGATACATGTCTATATATTTCAAATATTATAACAATATTGATAGCTATAAATTGAAATGAGATGGAACATATTGAACTAAGATGATTGTGGATGAGATGGATCATGCCTTGTAACATGTTAAACTAAATTGGGATGATTATGACTAGATGACATGATACCTACCACATGACTTGATAATTTGTCATAAGACTTTTTTTGTTATTAATTGTTTTTAAAAATATTGTCAATGACTACAAAATAATACTTTCATTGGACAGACATTGTGCTTTTGTGTGTTTATGTGTATGGTAGTATTAATGTTGTAATTATTTTCATATTGGTCGATATTTAGGTTATTTTCTATGGGTTTGTCATAAACAACCACCTTATTTCTTAAAATTCCAGACAATGGAAAGAGAAGCTACAACCAGTGGTGAGAGAAAATTTGAAATTGCTATTTTGGTAAGAGATTTACAGTGTTTTAACCACTGCTTCCCTCACTACTTAACACAATTCTGATATTAGTCATTTACCTTTTAATAGTACTGTTTTCAATTTAAGTTTTGCTTAACTCTTTCATTGGAGATTTTTCACAAGAGGCTATGGATACCTACGGATCAGACATGTATAGACATCACTTTGATAACCGCACGCTTATACTTCAATGGTTTCTGTAACAAATGTACAGTCAGTTATATTATGAATTAAAATATTTTTCAATATATATTTTATTTTCTAACCCCAAATTTTAAAATGTCTACTTACATGAAAAACATATTCAGAGATGAAGCAGCTGATATTAAAATATCCTTTTGATTTGTGCTTTAGTCATATATTGGAGACTACCTACTATGCGTTTCTCTAAAGCCATAACTGGCAATGCAGAGATACAAACTCGTGTGAATAAAGGAAAATGGCAAATGGAGATTTTGGACAGGGCAAGCTGAAAATAAACCTTTGAAGAATGTATTGAAGTAATTAAACCTGTGTCTTGTTGTACTAAAATTATTTCACATAGATAATTGATTTAGATAAAAAGAAAACAGTAACATATGGACCAAGTAGGCTTCATCCCAGGCATGCAAGTCCGGTTCAACATATGCAAGGCCATAAACGTAATCCACCATATGAATAGAACCAAGACAAAAACCACATGATTATCTCAATAGATGCAGAGAAGGCTGTCAACAAAATTCAACAACCCTTTATGCTAACAACTCTTAATAAGCTAGGTATCGATGGAATGTATCATAAAATAATAAAAGCTATTTAGAAG
This sequence comes from Saguinus oedipus, assembly GCA_031835075.1. Taxonomy (NCBI): domain Eukaryota; kingdom Metazoa; phylum Chordata; class Mammalia; order Primates; family Cebidae; genus Saguinus; species Saguinus oedipus. Next base: position 148,513,179 of record CM063170.1, read on the forward strand.
AAACCCACTACCAATATCATACTGAATGGGCAAAAACTGGAAGCATTCCCTTTGAAATCTGGCACTAGACAAGGATGCCCTCTCTCACCACTCTTATTAAATATAGTATTGGAAGTTTTAGCCAGAGTAATCAGTCAAGGAAAAGAAATGAAGAAATGAAGGGTATTCAATCAGGAAAGGAGGAAGTCAAATTGTTGCTATTTGCAGATGACATGATTATATATTTAGGAGACACCATCGTCTCAGCCTAAATTCTCCTTAAGCTGATAAGCAACTTCAGCAAAGTCTCAGGACACAAAATCAATGTGCAGAAATCACAAACATTCCTATACACCAATAATAGACAAACAGAGAGTCAAATCAAGAGTGAACTTCCATTCATAATTGCTACAAGAAGAATAAAATACCTAGAAATACTACTAACAAAGGAGGTAAAGAACACATTCAAGGAGAACTACAAACCACTGCTCATGGAAATAAGAGAGGACAAAAACAGATGGAAAACATTCCATGCTCATGGTTAGGACAAATCGATATTGTGAAAATGGCCATACTGCCCAAAGTAATTTTTAGAGTTAATGCTATTACCATCAAACTACCAATGACCTTCTTAAAGGATATGAACAGACACTTTTCAAAAGAAGATATGTATGAGGCCAACAAACATAGAAAAAATGCTCATCACTGGTCATTAGAGAAATGCAAATCAAAACCACATTGAGATACAATCACACTTCAGTTAGAATGCTGATCATTAAAAAAATCTGGAGACAACAGATGCTGGAGAGAATGTGGAGAAAAAGGAACACTTTACACTGTTGGTGGGAATGTAAATTAGTTCAATCATTGTGGAAGAGAGTGTGGTGATTCCTCAAGGATGTAGAAATAGAAATTCCATTTGATCCAGCAATCCCATTACTGGGTATATACCCAAAGGACTATAAATCATTCTATTATAAAGACAAATGCACACATATCTTCATTGTGGCACTGTTTACAATAGCAAAAACATGGAACCAACCCAAATGCCCATCAATGATAGACTGGACAAAGAAAATGTGGCACATATACACCATGTGTGTCCTTTTTAGGGAAATGGATGAGCTAGAAACCATCATTCTCAGCAAACTGACACAGAACAGAAAATCAAACACTGCATGTTCTCACTCACAGGCGGGTGTTGAACAATGAGAACACATGGACACAAAGAGGGGTCATCACACACTGGGGTCTGTTGGGGGGGGTATTGGAAGGATATTGGGAGGGAGTGGGGAGAGATAATGGAGGGAGAAATGTCAGGTATAGGTGATGGGGGGATGGTGGCAGCAAACCACCTTGCTATGAATGTACCTATACAACAATCTTGCATGATCTGCACATGTACCCCAGAATCTAAAGTACAATTAAAACAACAACAACAGCATATGACACATAGGTAGATTTTGATGACATTACCTTGATCTTACCTTAAATGGTAATGTAACAAAAAAGTACATTAGGCTGAAAATGACAAAAGCAACTACAATAAAAATATGTCACATTTCAAGATAATAAAGTCTTGATGTGCTAATCTTTTGTAGAATATGGGGGTCAGGTAGTGCTATAATATATTTAGTTGTTTGGTGATGCTATTGAATCTTGGATGTGTAGAAATCTTTTCCCATGACAATGAGCTTTTCATATCAAATCAAACTTAGAAAAACAACAAGCAAAGTCATGCCAGTGTTCCCATTTGTGAAAAGCCTTCTATTAGGTTAACAATAGGTTTTACATTCCAAGATGGTAGAATGAGTGACTATTCGGTTACCATGGTCAGTACAAAGTAAATTTGTTTTCCATTAGTTTTATTTAGTTATTTAACAAGAGAGTTAGTTTTTCTATGAGAATGTCGCAGCGATAAGGAGAGATGTTTCAATACTCATAAAAGAATAAAAAATATTTTAAGTGAATCATCTTGAGGGAAGAATCCAATGATATCTAGATGCTTCAAATATTTGTTCTATAATAAAAAGATCTAAATGATTGTTAACCAGATAGTGTGTCCTTTCTAAATTAATTACTAAATATTGTGACTATTTTAATAATGCACTTAAAGTTTCATGTAAAATATTGCAGAAAAAAGTTTTTAAAAGATTTTAAAGCAACTATTATTTAAAAAAATAATTATTTTCTGTATATTAAGAACACATTGAGCTTTCACATACAAACATGTTAAGAAATAGTTTAAAAAACAAACATGGGACTCCTGCCAAGATGGCTGAATAGGAACAGATCCAGAGTGCAGCTCCCAGTGAATAAGACACCGAAGACAAGTGATCTCTGTATGTCCAACCCAGGTACGAGGTTCATTTCAATGAGATTGGTTGTACAGTGGGAGTAGCCTAGGGAGGGTGAACTGAGGCAGGATGGGACACTGCCCTACTGGGAAGTGCAACCAACTGGATGATTGGGGACTTGACACCCTCAACACTCTGGTTCAGATACTGCACTTCTTTCATGCCCTTTAAAACCCACAGTCCAGGAGAATGCCACCAGGCTGAGAAGAGCCACGAGGTGCCAGCACAGATCTGCATGACAGCTCCAGCCAGCCTGGCACTGTGAGTTGTCAGTACAGAACTTGGTGGAGGTTTTGGGTAGCACAAAGATCACATGTGGAATGGATCTACCCACCCCCCGGAAAGAGGGAGAGCTGAAAGCAGGGTGACAGATAATATGGCTTGGCAGATTTCACCTCCACAATGACCAGTAAACTGAAGCCATTTTGCTTGAGAGTTTCACAGCTAGCACATCAGTTCGAGCTCAACTCATTAATAATCTAGCTCAGTGGGGCAAAGGGCATCTGCCATTGCAAAGGCAGATCTAATCTCATCTATGTAAAAAAAAGCCAAAGGAAGCCTACACAGCAGCCTGGTTGAGTCCGAGGCAGCCCAGCAGTGCCTATGTAGGCAGATAAGAAACAGACTGCCTCTTCAAGCAGCTCCCTGATGCCTATATAACAACAACAACAAAAATGCCTGATACAGCGGGGGGTGGGGGGGCTAAATGTTAGAAAGAAAACTAAAAGAACAAAAAGAAATAGCTTTTAAACATCAACATAAAGGACCTCCACTCAGAGACTGCATCCAAAATGACCAAAGTCAAAGACCAAAGGTAGAGAAACCCACAAAGATGGGAAGAAACCAGTGCAAAACAGATGAAATCATCAAATATCAGAACTCCTCTCCTTTTCCATGGATCACAACTCTCCATCAGCAAGGGAATAAAACAGGATGAAGAATGAGTTTGATGAATTGACAGAAGCAGGCTTCAGAAGGGGCCTAATAACAAACTACTTTGAGCTAAAGGAACACGTTCTAACCCAATACAAACAAACTAGAAACATTGAAAAAAGGTTAGACAAAATGCTAACTAGAATAGCCAGCTTAGAGAAGAACATAAATGATTGATGGAGCTGAAAAACACAGCATGAGAACTTTGTGAAGCATACACAAGTTTTGATAGCTGAATCAATCAGGCAGAAGAAAGGATATCGGAGATTGAAAGCCAACTCAATAAAATAAAAGAAGAAGGCAAGATTAGAGAAAAAAAGAGTGAAAAGAAATCAAGAAAACCTTCAAGAAATATGGGATTATGAGAAAAGACCTAATAGGTTTACCTGAATGTGATGGGGAGAATAAATACAAGCTGGAAAACACTCTTTACGATATTACAGGAGAACTTCCCCAACCTAGCAAGACAGGCCAACATTCAAATACAGGAAATACAGAGAATGCCACAAAGATACTCCTTGAGAAAGCACATAATCATCAGATTCACCAGGGTTGAAACAATGGAAAAAATGCTAAGAGCAGTCAGCAGGAAAGATTGGGTAACCCCCAAAGGGAAGCTCATCAGACTCACAGCAGATGGCTCCAAGGAAACCCTACAAGCCAGAAGAGAGCAAGGGCCAATATTCAACAACCTTAAAGAAAAGAACTTTCAACCCAGAATTTCATATACAGTCAAACTAAGCTTCATAAGTGAAGGAGAAATAAAATCCTTTATGGAAAAGCAATTACTGAGAGATTTCATCACCACCAGACCTGCCTTACAAGAGCTCCTGAAGGAAGCACTAAACATAGAAAAAAACAACCAGTACCAAACACTGCAAAAAAAAAAAAAAAAAAAAAAAAATGGTAAAGACCAAGGATGCAATGAAGAAACGACATCAATTAACAGGTAAAGCAACCAGCCAGTACAAAAATGGCAGGATAAAATTCACATATAACAATATTAACATTAAATGTAAATGGCCTAAATGCCCCAATCAAAACACAGACTGTCAAATTGCGTAAAAAGTCAAGACCATCAGTGTGCTGTATTCAGGAAATCCATCTAATGGGCAAAGACACACATAGGCTAAAAAATAAAGGGATGGAAGAAGATTTACCAAGCAAATGGAAAGCAAAAAAAAAAAAAAAAAAAGCAGGAGTTGCAATCCTAGTCTCTGATAAAATGGACCTTAAACCAACAAAGATCAAAAGAGACAAAAAATGGCATTATATAATGATAAAAGCATCAATGCAACAAGAAGCACTAACTATTCTAAATATATATGTACCCAATACAGGAGTAGCCAGAAACATAAAGCATGTTCTTAAAGACCTACAAAGAGACTTAGACTCCAGCACAATAATAGTGTGAGACCTTAACACTCCACTGTCAATATTAGGTCAACAAGGAAATCCAGGTCTTAAACACAGATATGGACCAAGCGGACCTAATAGACATCTACGGAACTCTCCACCACAAATCCACAGAATATATATTCTTCTCAGCACCACCTCACACTTACTCTAAAATTTACCACATATTTGGAAGTATATCACTCCTCAGCAAAGGCAAAAGAACAGAAATCATAACAACCAGTCTCTCAGACCACAGTGCAATCTAATTAAAACTCAGGATTAAGAAACTCACTTAAAACTGTACAACTACATGGAAAGTGAACAACTGGCTCCTTAATGACAACTGGATAAATAACGAAATGAAGGCAGAAATAAAGATGTTATTTGAAACCAATGAGAATGAAGACGCAATATACCAGAATGTCTGGGACACATTTAAAGCAGTATCTAGAAGGAAACTTATAGCAATAAATGTCCACATGAGCAACAAGAAAAGATCTAAAATTGACACCCTATTGTCAAAATTGAAAGAGCTAGGGGAGGAAGATCAAAAAAAATCTCAATAGCTAGCAGAAGACAATAAATAACTAAGATCAGAGCAGAAATAAAGGAGGCAGAGACACAAAAAACCCTTCAAAAAAATCAATAAATCCAGGAGCTGGTTTTTTTTAAAAGATCAACAAAATAGACTGCTAGCCAGACAAACAGAAAAGAGAGAAGAATCAAATAGGTGCAATAAAAAATAATAAAGGGGATATCACCATCAATTCCACAGAAATACAAACTACTATCAGAAATTACTACAAAATTACTACAAAGCAAGTATGGACATAAAACAGTAAATCTGGAAAAAATGGATTAATTCCTGGACACTTACACTCTCCCAAGACTAAACCAGGAAGATGATGAAACCCTGAATAGACCAATAACAAGGTCTGAAGATAAGGCAGCAATTAATAGCCTACCAACCAAAAAAAGTCCAGGTCCCGATGGATTTACAGCCAAATTCTACCAGATGTACAAAGAGGAGGTTGTACCATTCTTTCTGAAACTATTCCAAACAATAAAAAGAAGGAATCCTCCCTAATTCATTTTGTGAGACCAATATCATCCTGATACCAAAACCTCTCAGAGACTCAACAAAAAGCAAAACTTCAGGCCAATATCTAAGATGAACATACATGCAAAAATTTTTAATAAAAATATTGACAAACCAAATGAAACAGCACATCAAAAAGCTTATCCATCATGATCAAGTAGGCTTCATCCCAGGGATGCCAGGCTGGTTCAATATACACAAGTCTATAAATGTAATCCACCACATAAATGGCACCAAAGACAAAAACCACATGATTATCTCAGTATATGCAGAGAAGGGCTTCAACAAAATTCAACAGCACTTTATACTAAAAACTGTCAATAAAGTAGGTATTGATGGAATGTATCTCAAAATAATAAAAGCTATTTACAACAAACCCACTACCAATATCATACTGAATGAGCAAAAACTGGAAAAATGCCCTTTGAAATCTGCCACTAGACAAGGATGCCCTCTTTCACCACTCTTATTCAATATAGTATTGTATATTCTAGCCAGAGCAACCAGGCATGAAAAAGAAATAAAAAGTATTCAATTAGGAAAAGAGGAAGTAAAAATGCCTCTCTTTGCAGATGCTTGATTGTATATTTACAAGACCCCATTGTCTCAGCCCAAAATCTCCTTCAACTGATAAGCAACTTCAGCAAAGTCTCAGGATGCAAAATAAATGTGCAGAAATCACCAATATTCCTATACACCAATAACAGACAAACAGAACCAAATCAAGAGTGAACTCCCATTCACAATTGCTACAAAGGGAATAAAATACCTAGATATACAATTAACAAAGGATGTAAAGGACCTCTTCAAGCAGAACTACAAACCACTGCTCAATGAAATAAGAGAGGACACAAACAGAAGGAAAAACATTCCATGTTCATGGTTAAGAAGAAAAAAATATCATGAAAATAGTCACATTGCCTAAAATAGTTTATTGATTCGATGCTATCCCCATCAAACTACCATCGACCTTCACAGAACTGGAAAAAAAAAAAACACTTTAAACTTTATATGAAACCAAAAGAGAGCCCACATAGCCAAGACAATCCTAAGTAAAAAGAACAAAGCTGGAGGCATCACGCTACCTGACTTCAAACCATACTACAAGACTACAGTAATCAAAACAGCATGGTACTGGTACCAAAACAAAGATATAGACCAATGGAACAGAACTGAGGCCTCGGAGGCAACATCACACATCTATAACCATCTGATCATTGACAAACCTGACTAAAACAAGCAATGGGGAAGGGATTCACTGTTTAATAAATTGTGTTGGGAAAACTGGCTAGCCATGTGCAGAAAGCAGAAACTATATCTCTTCTTTACCCCTTTCACTAAAATTAACTCCAGATGGATTAAAGATTTAAACATAAGACCTAACATCATAAAAGCCCTAGAAGAAACCTAGTCAAAACCATTCAGGACGTAGGCATAGGCCAGGATTTCATGTCTAAAACATGAAAAACAAGGACAACAAAAGCCAACGTAGATGAATGGGATCTAGTTAAACTTAAGAGCTTCTGCACAGCAAAATAAACAATCAGAGTGAACCAGCAATCCATGGAATGGGAAAAGATTTTTGCTATCTACCCATCTGACAGATGGCTAATAACAATAATCTACAAAGAACTAAAACAGATTTACAAGAAAAACAAACAAACCCATTCAAAAGTGGGCAAAGGATATGAACAGACACTTTTCAAAAGAAGACAAATATGAGGCCAAGAAGCATTTGAAAAAATGCTCATCATCACTGGTCATTGGAGAAATGAAAATCAAAACCACATTGAGATACCATCTCACACCAGTTAGAATGGTGATCATCAAAAAATCTGGAGACAACAGATGCTGGAAAGGATGTGGAGAATTAGGAATGCTTTTACACCGTTGGTGAGAGTGTAAATTAGTTCAACCATTGTGGAAGACAGTGTGGCAATTCCTCATGGATCTACAAGTAGAAATTCCATTTGACCCAGCAATCCAATTACTGGGTATATACTCAAAGGATTATATATCTTTCTATTATAAAGACACATGCACACTTGTGTTCATTGTAGCACTGTTTACAATAGCAAAGACCTGGAACCAACCAAAATGCCCATCAAAGATAGACTGGACAAAGAAAATGTAGCACATCTACACCATGGATACTATGCAGGCATAAAAAACAATGAGTTTGTGTCGTTTTTAGCAACATGGATGAGTCTGGAAACTATCATTCTCAGCAAACTGATACAAGAACCGAAAATCAACCACCAACATTCTCACTCATAGGCTGGTGTTGAACAATGGGAATGCATGGGCACAGGGAGGGGAACATCATGAACTGTGGTATGTTGGGGATTGGGGGGCTAGGGTAGGGACAGCAGGGGTCAGGGAGGTTGGGGAGGCAACACTGGGAGAAATGCTTGATGTAGGTGACAGGGGGATGGAGACAGCAAACCACCATGGCATGTGTGTACCTATGCAACAATCCTGTAAGATCTGTACATGTACCCTAGAACATAAAGTACAATTTAAAAAGGAAATAGTTTAAATATAAATAGCCTAATTTAATTTTTAAATTTTACTTATCCCCTTTTATTTTTGTTTATTTACTCTAAGGATATTTGAAGTAGGAAGATATATTTAACTATAAAAAACATGATAATCATAATAATACTGTAATACAATTATATGGCACTCTACATTCATCACAAAGCTTCTACAGATACTGATATTCAGCACCTATCTATGATATATAGTGTTGGATTAGTATTTAATTTGGAATAATGTGAAAAATGAAGCTCAGACAAGATTTTCACAGGATCATTAAAAGTGGAAAGTAAAAAGTTTTGATATAAAACTGAGATTAAAATAATCTTCAAATTTTATATGAGTATATATGCAGAATTTTTCAAATAAATTACCGGATCTTAAATATGTTTATAGAAGTAGATAAAATATTTAAAATCAGAACTATGTGGAAAACACTGTATGTGTCATTTTTCTGTTTTGTCCTTGAAAAACAATACTTTCTTTCCCATTAAAAAATTGCATACAAAGAGAGATCCAAGATGGTTGATTAGCAGCAGCTCAGGATTGTAGCTCCCAGTGAAAGCACAGAAAGTGAGTGGACACCACACTTCCAGACAAATTTTTGTTGCCCACGGACCAAGAGATTTCCAGTGGAGGAGCCCCATGGGTTGCCAGTGTGACTCTTTTGGCTGGTGCGGCTGTTTTGCCGGTGCCCCAGTGCAGTGGTTCTCAGTGCAGAGTATATGGGACTGGGTGCCCTTTTTGTTGGCATTTTGAGCTCTGGAAAGGCAGAGTCACCCATTCAGCTGATTGAAGGGGGGGCTGAAGCAGGGAGCCAGACCAGGAGATTGCCGGGCAGAAAAGTGCCACGAATCTCAATGCCGCTGTTTCAGCTGGTGCAGTGGGTTGCCACAGGGGAAATTTCCCCACAAAAAAATAGCAATGAAAAGCGCTGAAGATTGAGAGTTTCACAGCAATCACAGCTGAACCCAGAAAGGTCCAGCTCTGTGGGGGAGGGGCGTCCACTGAAGGAAAACTAAGAAACAGGAAAAACTTCATCACCAACAAGCTGGGCATCCACTCAGAGACCCAATCTGAAAGTCAGCAATTACAAAGATGACAGGTGGATAAATCCACAAAGATGGAAAGAAACCAGCACAAAAAGGCTGAAAATACCCAAAATCAAAATGTCTCTTCTCCTACAGGGGATCGCAGTTCCTCATCAGCAACGGAACAAAGCCTGATGGAGAATGAGTGTGATGAATTGACAGAATCAGGCTTCAGAAGGTGGATAATAAGAGACTTCTGTGAGCTTAAAGAACATGTTCTAACCCAATGCAAAGAAACTAAGAACCTTGAAAAAAAGGTTTGACAAAATGCTAACAAGAATAGACAATTTAGAGAGGAATATAAGTGAATTAATAGAGCTGAAAAACACAATACGAGAACTTCACGAAGTATGCACAAGTTTTAACAGTTGAATTGATCAAGCAGAAGAAAAGATATCAGAGCTCGAAGACCAACTTAATGAAATAAAATGAGAAGACAAGGTTAGAGAAATAAGGCTAAAAAGGAATGAGCAAAGTCTCCAAGATACATGGGACTATGTGAAAAGACCTAATCTACGTTTGATAGGTGTACCTGAATGTAATGAAGAGAATGAATTTAAGCTGGAAAATATTCTTCAGGATATTATCCAGGAAAACTTTCCCAACCTGGCAAGGCAGGACAATACTCAACTCCAGGTAATATAGAGAACACCACAAAGATATTCCTCAAGAACAGCGACCCCAAGGCACATAATTGTTAGATTCACCAGGGTTGAAATGAAGGAGAAAATACTAAGGACAGCCAGAGAAAAGGTCAGGTTACCCACAAAGGGAAGCCCATCAGACTCACAGCAGATCTCTCAGCAGAAAACCTACAAGCCAGAAGAGAGTGGGGGCCGGTATTCAACATCCTTAAAGAAAAGAACTTTCAACCCAGAATTTCATATCCAGACAATCTAACCAGGACTGCTTTACAAGAGCTTATAAAAGAAGCATTACACATAGAAAGAAACAACTAGTATCAGCCATTCCAAAAACATACCAAAAGGTAAAGAGCATCACCATAACGAAGAATTTACATCAACTAATGGGCAAAACAGCCAGCCAGCACTAAATGACAGTATTCAACTCATATATATCAATACCAATCCCAAATTTAAATGGACTAAATGCCCCAATCAAAAGACACAGACAGGCAAATTGGATAAAAAGCCAAAACCCATCGGTATGCTGCATCCAGACCCATCTCACATGCAAGGATACACAAAGACTCAAAACAAAGGTATAGAGGAAGATTTACTAACCAAATGGAGAGCAAAAATAAATAAATAAATAAAGCAGGAGTTGCAATTCTCATCTCTGATAAAATAGACTTTAAAGTAACAAAGACCAAAAGAGACAAAAAAGGACATTACGTAATGGTAAAAGGATCAATGCAACAGGAAGAGCTAAGGATCCTAAATATATATGTACCCAATACAGGAGCATCCAGATACATGAGGCAAGTTCTTAATGACTTACAGAGATACTTAGACTCCCACATAATAACAGTGGGAGACTTTAGCACTACATTGTCAATATTAGACAAATGAATGTGACAGAAAATTAACAAGGATATCCAGGACTTGAACTCAGACCTGAAATAAGTAAACTGAATAAACATTTATAGAACTCTCCACTCCAAATCCACAAAACATGCATTTTTCTCAGTAGCACATCACACCTATTCTAAAAGTAACCACAAAATTGGAAGTAAATCACTTCTCAGTAATTGCATAGCATTTCACAGGTTTAAATGAAATATTGGTTAGCTGCTTTTTTGTTATTTTCCTCCCTATTCCTTCCTGTCTCCATTGTTAAGCACATTTATTGGCATAAAAGATGTGTTTAATACCTATTTTTAGACTGCATTCTAGCCTGGCCAATAGAGCAAGATTCCCATTCTCTCTCCCTCTTTCTATTTCTCTTTCTATCTTTTATTCTTTCTTTCTTTCTCTCTCTTTTTCTTTCTTTTTATTCCTATCTTTCTTTCTTTTTTTTTTTTAATCGCATACCGAAAGTTTGGCTTTTTTCAAATAAGTATTCATTAATCCATGGATTCAATTATACAGTACTCTGCTGTCTGCATAACCTCATATTGAAATGTTCCTACTAGAGTGTAAGTGCCATGAGGCAGGAGTTTTGTCTCTTACATTTGCCAATGTATTCTTATCACCTAATAAGTCCTGGATCAATATGTATTTGTTGAAAATGTTAAAACTTACAAACGAATGAAAAAAGACAACAGACTGAGTACACACATACTTTCCTCTAGCATTTTATAGTTTTTTTTTTTTTTTGAAGAAATTAAAGTTTTAAATCTCTTTGTAGTTTGTAGAGAACTTTCTGTTTGTAGAGAACTTTCTGTTATGGGATTAGGTTTCTCTCCTACTCCCTCACCTTTTATTCCCTGTGGCAGCTGTATTAGTTAAACAAGAGATGCATTACTTCTCATTAAAAGAACACATGTTTCGAGATAACCAATAGGTAAAGCAAAGATAAGGAACCAGTGGACTTGATAAATTACCAGCATCTCCTAAGTAGCCCCCTTTTCTTGTCTTTCATGAACATTTATCAAGGGTTTAACATCTGGACTTGAAGTGTGACTGTGTGACCCTAGGGAAGTTCGGACGCTGATATTTGATAGTGAGATGACGTATTTATAGATCTTGACCCTGAAAATTCCAACAGTCTCCTAGATTGTGTAAATTTTATAGTTCTTTGAGAGTTTGAAATATGCCACTCAAAATGACTCCTGATTACTTTTTATTTTTTCAGTCAAAACAAGATAAAATGACTCTGATAATAGAGATTTTTGAGTCTGTTTTTGGCTAGAACTGCAGGCAACAGGTCAAATGTAGGTTTATTTATTCTCTTTTTAACATTGACTCACAAGAGAAAAGAGAAATCATAGGGAAATCAATGTGCCATTCAGAGAAAAACCGTGGATCCTGAAAATGTTGTTATTTGTCTTTTACTTTTTACTCAGCAGTCTCCCTTCAGTTTTTTAGGCTACCATAAAGAACTATTTTTCTTGACACAAAGGTTCATTTGCTAGTTGGAAATTCTGGTTGTACATTCAGTATCAGGTATATATGATGGTAAATTGTAAGACATTTGTGAATAGAAGGGTGTGTGTGTGTGTGTGTGTGTGCAAAAATATTGAAATAGACCATTTAGAATAATAAACTAATAAGCACATAATATATGTTAAGCAACTATCTTCAAGTTAGGGTGTATAAAACTTGGAAATACATGAAAACATTCTAAATGAACACAAGAATTGATGGATTTTAAAATAATTATTACCAGACCATCAATTTCCATAAATATGCCTCCATAAACTTAATCTTCATGAGAATAAACCAGTCTCCATTCTCTTCTTCCCTTAAGCTATCTCTCTTATCCACTTTAAAAAGAAAAGTTAACACTTTCAAAAGGGTCATCCAGGGAAATAAAACATAAGAAATGATTCAAAATTTAGGTTTAGTTTCCAAAAAGTGAATGACACTTCTGATTTGTAATAAATACTTTTATGTAACATGCAGTTGCTAGATTCTTTGATTTCAACTAACTTAAAGAGCACCTGATAAATTTTTCACTTGATGAATTATTCAAAATAATTTTCTGGGTAAGATGTCACAATGTAATTTTTTAATATAAAGCTTAGCAGATGTTCAAGAAATGTACTGACATTGGTCTTTAAAAAAATTCCATTCTCATCTGTATTTTTGTTACAATTATTAATAATGATTTATATATATGCCACAAAAGTAGAAATTATATTGATCATAAATTATATGATATTAATCCACATTTTTTTTAACAGAGGAGATCTTGCTATTTTGCCCACACTGGACTCTAAACTGGTGGGCTCAGGCAATCCTTTCATCTCAGCCTCCCAAACAGCTGGAAATAAAGGCATATGCCACTGTGCTCAGCAGATAAGTTTCAAAAGGAAAATAACTCCATCTGTTTCACCGAGACCTTTTTATAACTAATAATTATAAAAATGTATAATAATTTTATCATTTATGTACTGATAATAACCATTAGGATAGCTCTTGGAAAAAAGTTGAACATTGAATCATACAAACACAGGAAAAAAATCATTTTACATGTAGTTTTATTACAATAAATTCTAAAGCGTAATTAGTAAAATGCTTGAAGATATAGTTGTATTAGAATACTATTCCATGGAAGTACACAGGTGTCCAGGAATTTATCCATTTCTTCCTGGTTTACTAGTTTATGTGCATAGAGTTGTTTGTAGTATTCTTTGATGATGGTTTGAATTTCTGTGGAATCTGTGGTGATTTCCCCTTTATCATTTTTTTTTTAATTTTTATTTTTTAAAAATTTTTATTGCATTATAGGTTTTGGGGTACATGTGCAGAACGTACAAGATAGTTGCATAGGTACACACATGGCAGTGTGTTTTGCTTCCTTCCTCCCCTTCACCCACACTTGGCATTCATCCCCAGACTATACCTCCCCAGCCCCCCCCGCTGTCCCTCCCCCATTCCCCCCAATAGACCCCAGTGTATAGTAGACCGCCTCTCTGTGTCCATGTGTTCTCATTTTTCTCACCCACCTATGAGTGAGTATATGCGGTATTTCTTTTTCTGTTCTTGTGTCAGTTTGCTGAGAATGACGTTCTCCAGATTCATCCATGTCCTTACAAAGGACATAAACTCGTCATTTTTGATTGCTGCATAATATTTCATGGTGTATATGTGCCACATTTTCCCAGTCCAGTCTATCATCGATGGGCATTTGGGTTGGTTCCAGTTCTTTGCTATTGTAAACAGTGCTGCAATGAACATTCGTGTGCATGTGTCCTTATAGTAGAACGATTTATAGTCCTTTGGAAAAGCAGAAACTGGACCCCTTCCTGACACCTTACACTAAAATTAACTCCAGATGGATTAAAGACTTAAACGTAAGACCTGACACCATAAAAACCCTAGAAGAAAATCTAGGCAAAACCATTCAGGACATAGGAGTAGGCAAGGACTTCTGAATAAAACACCAAAAGCATTGGCAACAAAAGCCAAAATAGACAAATGGGACCTAATCAAACTCCACAGCTTCTGCACGGCAAAAGAAACAGTCACTAGAGTGAATCGGCAACCATCAGAATGGAAAAAAATCTTTGCAGTTTACACATCTGACAAAGGGCTGATATCCAGAATTTACAAAGAACTCAAACAGATTTACAGGAAAAAAACAAACAAGCCCATTCAAAAATGGGCAAAGGATATGAACAGACCCTTTATCATTTTTTATTGCATCTATTTGGTTGATCTCTCTTTTCTTTTTTATCAGTCTGGCTAGTGGTCTGTCTATTTTGTTGATCTTTTCAAAAAAACCAGCTCTTGGATTTTTTGATTTTTTGAAGGGTTTTTCGTGTCTCTATCTCCTTCAGTTCTGCTCTGATCTTACTTATTTCTTTTCTTCGGCTAGGTTTTGAGTTTTTTTGATCTTGCTCCTCTAGCTCTTTCAATTTTGATGATAGGGTGTCAATTTTGGATCTCTCCACTCTTCTCATGTGGGCACTTATTGCTGTACCATTGTGGAAGACAGTGTGGTGATTCCTCAAGGACCTAGAAATAGAAATTCCATTTGACCCAGCAATCCCATTACTGGGTATATATCCAAAGGAATATAAATCGTTCTACCATAAGGACACATGCACATGAATGTTCATTGCAGCACTGTTTACAATAGCAAAGAACTGGAACCAACCCAAATGCCCATCGATGATAGACTGGACTGGGAAAATGTGGCACATATACACCATGAAATATTATGCAGCAATCAAAAATGACGAGTTTATGTCCTTTGTAAGGACATGGATGAATCTGGAGAACATCATTCTCAGCAAACTGACACAAGAACAGAAAAGGAAATACCACATATTCTCACTCATAGGCAGGTGAGAAAAATGAGAACACATGGACACAGGGAGGGGGGTACTACACACTGGGGTCTATTGGGGGGAATAGGGGAGGGACAGCGGTTGGGGGAGCTGGGGAGGGATAGCCTGGGGAGAAATGCCAAATGTGGGTTAAGGGGAGGAAGGCAGCAAAACACACTGCCATGTGTGTACCTATGCAACTATCTTGCACGTTCTGCACATGTACCCCAAAACCTAAAATGCAATAAAAATAATAATAAAAAGAATACTATTCCATAGAACAAAATTTAAGAAAATAGAAAAAAAATTAAGAAAAAGAAAATATAAAATACTTTTCAATGTATAGTTTTTTCAATTATTTTAAATGGATAATACACTAATATATCAATATTTGTAATGCTGGAATTTATAACTTTACAACTACAAAATTATGACATAATTTTATATGTTAGCTTACAAATGTGATAGAGTACCTTTTTGTTGTCTAAATTTTTTTTTTTCTTTTGTGAGAGGGGTGGAGTCTCACTCTGTCACCCAGGCTGGAGTGGAGTGGCATGCTCTCCGCTCACTGCAACCTTCACCACCCCAGTTCAAGCAATTCTCCCGCTTCAGCCTCCAGAGTAGCCTGGACTGCAAGCATCCGCCACTATGTTGCATTTTTTTTAGTGGTGATGGGTTTTCAGCATGTTGGCCAGAATGATATTGAACTCCTGACCTCAGGTGATCCACCTGCCTTGACCTCTCAAAGTGCTGGGATTACAGGCATGAGTCACCCCACCTAACCTGTTGTCTAAAATTATTTCAGAGATTTGTCAAAAACTGATTGAAAGTCCCTGATATAAAGCATTCTACGACAGACACTGCTAATTGTTTGCTACTTCTCATTCTTTACTTCTTTCTTGTCATAATATAACTCCTGATGTTATCAAGACAAACAACCCAGCTGAGATTCCATTTGCCCCTTCTAATGGATCTAGCTGTGCCTGTGCCACAAAGTGATGTATATAACTTCTGCATTGTTAACCCAAAGGAAACTACTTGCCTTCTTCATCAGTATTTATCCTTTCAACCTCTGGTATGTGGCAGTGGCTGAACAGTTATTTTGTACCCCAGAATGAAAATAATACATGAAAGAGGATGAGACTATCAGTCAACAAGCCCCAGATAACCTCATCTCTGATTTGTAAAATGAGCAAAATACCTGTTTAATTTAAATTACTACTATTTGTAGTGTTTCTTATTTACAGCACCCAACTCTAAGTAATAGAAATACGTTCTAAGTACATTGTACGTAATAGAATGCTACATGGGAATGCATGCCACATAGCAAAATAAATGGAAAGAGAACATCATCTATATTATTTAAGATGTTAAAATGCCCATGTAGTGTAGTACCTGGATATTGTACCGGATTGTACTGGGCAAAATGAGTGTGTACTTCAGTCTTTGTCTTCACTTTGACATGATATGGCTGTTCTCTTTGGATAAGTAACTTTACATCTCTACAGCTATTTCCTCAATAAAGGAAACTGACTATATATTTTTATAACTTATTAGTTAAATTATAGTACTATTTAAAATTTTTGTAGAGAAAACCAGGGAAAGTTTCAAGAGAAGTTATTTAAAGTGAATCTTGAAGATAATTTAATTGATGTCTCTGTAAGATCTGAATCCTAGAGTAAAAGTATACATCTCCTGGACTCTTCTAATAATTTACATAGGATAGAATAAATTGAGTTCATAGGACAATCATATTCCCTAGAGCTGAAATATGTTTACTGAATGAAAGCAGCTAGATTGAAATGCAAATGTTGCTTAATAGTTTATTAACAATTTCCAACCTTTCCTTACATTTAAATAATCTTGCAATTTTGATTCCTAGCAGACCCTAATATATAACACAAATAATAAAGGCTGACACTGATCTTGAGAGTGATCAGGGTAACTAAGTACATTTTATTCTTTTACAAATAAATAAGGTCGTTGCAGTTGAATGTAAGAAAATTTGGAGTGAGAGGACTAGAAAATGAGATAAGTGATTTTGCAAGTTGATTTAAACACAGATAAAATGTTAGTGGAGTTTATAATGAGAGTACGTTTGCTCTCTTAAATTCTAAATGATTTAAATTATGTAAAATCATAAATTATTAAGCTAATTGATGTGTAAAATTGTTTACAATTTGTGCAAACCATCTAGTTAAAAAGGCAAGCTTTACAAAACTGTTGTATGTACCTATGATGTACCCGAGTCTTTGTTATGAATTTTAAAATGTTATTTAAAATTTAAAACAGGGACCTAGAAATAGAAATTCCATTTGACCCAGCAATCCCATTACTGGGTATCTATCCAAAGGATTATAAATCGTTCTACTATAAGGACACATGCACACGAATGTTCATTGCAGCACTGTTTACAATAGCAAAGACCTGGAACCAACCCAAATGCCCAACGATGATAGACTGGACTGGGAAAATGTGGCACATATACACCATGGAATATTATGCAGCAATCAAAAATGATGAGTTTGTGTCCTTTGTAGGGACATGGATGAATCTGGAGAACATCATTCTCAGCAAACTGACACAAGAACAGAAAAAGAAATACCGCATATACTCACTCATAGGTGGGTGAGAAAAATGAGAACATGTGGACACAGAGAGGCGGTCTACTATACACTGGGGACTGTTGGGGGGAATGGGGGAGGGACAGCAGGGGGGGCTGGGGGGGATAGCCTGGGGATGAATACCAAGTTTGGGTGAAGGGGAGGAAAGCAGCAAATCACACTGCCATGTGTGTACCTATGCAACTATCTTGCTCGTTCTGCACATGTACCCCCAAACCTATAATGCAATAAAAAAATAAAAATAAAAATAAAACAAATCTATTGAAAAAGAAACCAAAAACAATACTGTCACATTATTTTTTCCATGTAATTAGAGAGAATTAAACTGAAAACCAAGAATTAAATAATACCTCTAAAGTTGCAAAGCTAATAAGTACTGGTGTAGGATTTGTACTCAGGCTCACTGGACTCTGAAATTCATGCTTTTTCACTATCAAACATTCTTTTTGGACTTTAGTTCATTCTTAGTTTATCCACATCAAATCTTTTGAGGAAATCATAAACTGTAAATATTTAAAGTTTGCAATTTGAAGTGTTCTTACAGCTATATGCCATCAAGATGTAGATATTTCTATTTTCCTCAACAGATTCTTCATGATCCTTTACAGTCTGTAACTCCCTTCCCCACCCTGCTCAGGCAGCAGAAACACTGATCTTTTCTGTCACTATAGATTAGTTATTGTATGTTAATGAAATCTTCCAGCATACACTTTTGCATTTCTTTGTCTTGAAACCTAACAATTTTGAGATTCTATCACATTATGTGTATCATAGCTGTTTTCATTTTAGGAAGTATTTAGCTGTATGGGACATCACACTTTAATTATTGATGGACTTTATGTGGTTTTCAGTATCGTCTATTATGAATAAAGTTTCTGTTCACATTTGGGTGAATATGTTTTAATTTCTTATGTGAAAACAATGCCTAGGACAAGAATTGGCTGGGTATATGGTTAACTTCTTAAGAAATGTATCCTGAATAGAGCTTGCATTAATAGAAATTGCTCTTGGTGAGTCAATGAGTATGTGGTGAGTGAAGGTGAAGGCCTAGGACCTTAACTGTACACTACCATAGACTTTATAAACACTATGCTCTTAGGCTACTGAAAATTTATTCTTTCTTCAATAAAAAGTAACTGTAGCTTAGTACAACTTTGTTACTTGATAAATTTTTGATTTTTAAAAACTTTTTGACTCATGTAATGATAGCTTAAAATACAACACATTGTATAGCTGTACAAAAACATTCTTATTATATAAGCTTTTTTCTACTTTTTACTGTTTTGTTAAAAATGAAGATACAAACAGGCACAATAGACTAGGCCTACACAAGGCCAGTATCATCAATATCACTGTTTTCCACCTCCACATCTTGCCCCACTGAAAGGTCTTCAGGAGCAATCTTATGCATGGAGCTGTCATATTTTATGATAACAATGCCTTTTTCTGGAATATCTCCTGAAGAAACTGCCTGAGGACATTTGACAGTTACCTTGTTTATTTATTTATTTTTTTACAAGTAGAAGGAATACACTATAAAATATCAATAAAAAGCATAGAAAAACACATACATAGACCAGTAGCATAGTCATTTATTATCACTGTCAAGTATTATGACCTGTATGTAATTGTATGTGCTATACTTTTATATGGCTGGCTGTGAAGTAGGTTTGTTTACAATAGCATCATCATAAATACATGATTAATGCATTGCATTAAAACATTAAAATGGCAGTGATGTCACTAGGTGATGGGAATTTTTTCAGTTCCATTATAATCTTATGGGACCACTACTGTATGTGTGGTGACCAAAGCATCAGTACATGGCACATGGCTATGTAGACGTTAGTTAATACTAATGTATCAATATTGGTCCATTAGTTGTATTAAATGTATGGTATTAATGTAAGATGTTAAAAATAGAGGAAACTGCATATGGGATACATGAAAACTCTATATTGTCTTAATTTTTCCGTAAATCTGAAATTGTTCTAAAACCAAATCCTGGCCAACATGGTGAAACCCCATCTCTAGTAAAAATACAAAAATTAGTTGGACGTGGTGTCACATGCCTGTAGTCCTAGCTACTCGGGAGGCTAAGGCAGGAGAATCACTTGAACAACCTCCAGGATGCAGAGGTTGCAGTGAGCTGGGATCACACCACTGCACTCCAGCCTGGCAACAGAGCAAAACTCTGTCTAAAAAAAAAAAAAAGATGAAAGCTGGGACTGTATTGTCTTAGAGCACCCCTTTCCCAGGGAGCAAAGGACACAGGTGCTCCCTCCCAAACCTAGCTGTCAAACCACTAATTAAAAATAGCAACCATTTAAAAAAAATCTGCACACCTATAGAGTCAGTGTTGAACTTTAGCAGCTGTAAATTGTGCCTTGAATTCCTCCAACTATAGGCAGTGTAGTTTATCGTGAGCACTGGCTGCTATACTCTGAGATCCACTGATAATTTTCTCCCAACCAATGACTTGGCATGGCAAGTATACCAAGTCGCCTTGTTCCTAGGAAACATGGGATTCTTCTGATGGGATGCCTTGATTTGCAAACTCCATAATGGCCTAACTCAATTTTCTTTAGACTACTCTACATTCTAGAATATTCCTGTTCTACATTGCATCCATATTTTCTGCACAGTATCAGGCTTTCTTTGCCCCATGGCTCCCTAGACCCTCAGCTTTAATCACTTCACAATTTTCTCTCACTGGAAGTCTCCTAACCAAGTCTTTGCATGCTTAATTCGGCCTCAGCATCTGCTTATCAGAGTACCTTAGCTAACACTCAGAATAAAGGACAAAATCCATTCAATCACCTCATCACATGCAAACAAACAAATTGGCAAAACTCAACACACATTAATGAGAAAAACTCTTAGCAAAATGGGAACAGAAAGGAACAGTTTCAACCTGATAGAGTCACTAGAGAAACTTAAATTATCATCTTATTTTATAGTGAAATATTTAAAATTTTTTCTGTTTTTCATGGGAATAAGGCAAGAATATTTACACTTACTATTTATATCCAACACTGTAGTATAGGTTTTAGTTGTTAAATAGGTTTAGTTGTAGTATAGGTTTTAGTTGTTAAAATACAACGAGAGAAAAAGATTGACATCAAAATAGAATATCTGGTTACTTGTCGTAGATGATAAAGTTTTTGGCATAGAATATCTTTAGAAATGTACAAAACTAGTACTAGAACCAACATCTGATTTATCAAGTCAAGAGTTACAATGATAATATAAAATATATTAATTCTATTTTTATATACTAGTAGTACACTATTGGAAAACATAATTTTTAAATATCAACAATATTACCAAAAATCATTCATCAATAAAAATAAATTAAAAAACATTTTCAGAATGTCTATACTAGAAATGATATAGTAGCACTGAGATACATAGTAAAAGGCCTAAATAAATGATTTGAAAATGTTTATGAAAATTCAAACAAATTACAAGAGTTAAGTTACTTTTCCAAAAAAACAAATTCAGAAGCTTTATTCTTCCTAATTTCACTACTTTAAAAATATAGTACTCAATACAGTGTAGTGTTAGTTAAATAATGAATATCCCCAAAATAGATGTAAATGTGTGGTCAATTGCTTCTTGACAGAGTTACTACAATAATTTCATAAGGAAAGAAAAGTTTTTTCAACACATTATGTCTGAAGAACTGAATATCCGCTATAGGAAATTTATATATTTCAAAGAAAAACAGAAACTAGACAACAAAGATCACCTGGAGAGAATTAATGAAGCAGTAAACAAGTAATTTAAAGTAAGCATGGTAAGCATATTTAAGGAGAAAACAGATTATATATATATATATATATATATATATATATATATATATATATATATATATATAGTTTATTTTTGTGGACAAAATAATGGTCCCCCAAATATGTCTATATAGTAATCCCCACAATGTAAATATATTAGCTTACATGGCAAAAGGGTCATTGTGCATGTGATAAAGGTTATGGACTTTGAAATGGGGAAATAATAAATAAGATAATAAATAAAGAAGAAAGTTATTTAACACAAAATTTCTAGAGGTAGGCCTTTTGGGGCATGCACAAACTGCAACCATGTCAAAAAGGACACTGTTTGTTTTATCATCTGTCACCAATTTAGCTTTCAGCTTTCACCCACAGGCTTATAAAATAGCGTTTGCAATCCTATTAATGAGAACCATTTTGGATATTCCATAAAGAAATCAGACCAAACGGGATGTCAGATGAGTTTACGCATTATGTAAACTTTTCTGGCAACATTGTCTAATATATGTCACTTGACGTCGCCTTAACCAAACCAGAATCACATAGCCACTCAGACTTGTAAAGGAAACTTGTGGAATGAAGACAGCAAAGGAGCACCCTTCTATCACCAATAAAAACACAGATTGGGGTTTGAAAGTCTCTGTACACATTACCTTTCTTATCTTTATCAGTTAGTTATTTTTTCTTACTGTAAAATACAGTTCTAGTTAATAGTGTAAGTTAAATCTTTAGCATAAGGCCTAGGACAGATATTCAATTCTTCTTTGGTAAATAATATTAAGAAGGCATCTACTAGTTCCGAAAATTAGAATTACCAAGCAAAATACAAATACTCAGAATGTATTAAAATTTAGTTTTCCTTAATAACACATATTTAAATTAACATTTTTTTTGGGAGTTACATAATTCTACCCAGGAGGTGTCCTCCGATAGGCCCTGCTTCTATTTTTTTTAATTGTACTTTTGGTTCTGGGGTTCATGTGTTTATCATGCAGAATTGTTGCATAGATATATACATGGCAAGGTGGTTTGCTGCCTCTATGCCCCCTTCAATTAAACATTTTTACACAAAGTGAGCAAAGTTTAATCATTAGCTCTTCCGAGTACACATTTAAAAAAAAAAATGTTGTTTTCTCTCGGAAAAGATAAGCTCATATGCTAAGATACAAATCACTGAAAAATGAAGCACCTCAAAGACAAACAAACTGGACCACAAAGATCACCTGGAGAGAATTAATGAAGCAGAAAACAAGTCATTTAAAGTAATCATGGTAAGTGTATTTAAAGAGAAAAAAGATGATATTAGCAATATGAAACAAACATAAGATATGAAAACGATAAAGGAGAAATACAGACACATATGTATAAAACAACAAACACAACCTAATACTTGGTGACAGATTATAGTTAATCTATTTACTAAAGAAATCCAAAATGTTGTAAGAATATTAATGAGTGCTAACAATTTTAATGATCATCAAAATGCAAATACAAACAAAAATGATAAGTCACTTGTATTTTTTAGACTGGTGAAAATTAAAAAGCTAGAGGGTGTTATTCATTGGACAGAAGTAGTAATAATGGAATTGACATGGACTGCAGGTGGCAGTACAGGGTTTGTCCCATGCAGAGCCCTATATTACTTTTTAAAAATATATACTCTTATTTGTCTTGGATATGTAATAGTTATAAATATATATGGGATATGTGTGATATTTTGATACAGCATACAATGTAATCAAATGAGGACTACTGGAATATGTATCACCTCAAACATCTATCATCTCTTTATGTTAGGAACATTCTAATTTGACCTTTCCATGATTCTGAAATATGCAATAAATTTTTGTTAACTATAGTTACCCTATTATACTAATGAATACTAGATCTTATTCCTGCTACCTATTCATAAAATATTGCCGAGTATATTTTCCCTATGGGCATACACTCAGCAATATGCAGTGCAGAATTATTGTTATTGTAGTATTGAGGTATTAGAAAAAAAATTTCAGTGTTCACCAAAGGAAGAGTGTATATGTATTATGGAGTAATATGAATAATTAGAAGAGCAATGGATTACATTTTTCCATAGCAACATAGGCAAATAAATTTTTTAACACACTACATAAGTAGGAATGAAAGGATGAAAAAGGAGAGTTGTGCTATGATATCTTTCACTAGAATAAACACATATGATACTATTTACAAGAATCCATAAAAACTAAGAGAGATGTTAAATATATTAGAATCATGGCCTAATGAAATTGAAGAGAAATTGGAAAAGAGAATAGAGATAAAAAGCCATAAGTAAATTTAATAAGAGCGTGGTTCTGTTCAGACCAGTGTTCATAATATGTCATGATTTAAGAAGTAATCTTCCCTTGACTTTGTGCACTAGAGTTCCAACAGAAGGAAATTAAAGAGAAAAAGTAAAGACATTCATTACTTTGAACTAAGTGATAACCCCTCATGTTAAGCAAATAGAATGAAAATACATACTTTTAAAATTTTGAAATCTTATTGGCATTTAACTATTTTATTTCAATTTATTTTATTATTTTATTCATATTCTGGCTATGAGTGAAACTACTTCTTTATGTAAGTTTTGGGCTGCCATGAAGATTAAATAAGTAATGCTCATACAACATAAATTGTCTACAATAATGAACATTCAAAAATATTGGATATATATGAATAAATTATATATAATGGAATAATACAGGAAAATTAAAACAGTAAAATTCATCTATTTACAACTTTTTTTCAAAGTTGTTTTAATTTCATAGACAATAAAATCTCTAAACCCTGACTTTCCAGTCTAAACATCTGATTTCCTGCATAGAGAAACCTCTATAAGCAAGGGCATAATTTAAATTATTTAAAAATGAAGCTATCAATTTGCAGAAATTATCTGCATTCATCCGTTTTCATGTAATGAGAATTGCCTTTTCTAGTCTCTGAGTGTTAATATGCTATTTAAAGAAAAAAAACAGTTCTTTAAACAGCACGTCTAGCGGGATTTTAAGCAATGGTATTTGCTTTTGTGCTTTTCCCCTACATACACTATCAACTGGAATATATATTTTTTCAAGTGGATTTAGTTTTCATTTGAGTACCATGGCTTTCCTGAAATTAAAATGGTAACAATTAAATATGATAAATGCTGAATATGCCTAAATTTCCCAGTTAAGAAAATAATAAACCTTAAGGAAAGGTTTAGAAGGTTACAGAAAGATTACATAAAAAGCTGTACAGTCAAGAAGTAAAAAACAGCTAAAGCCCTTGAGTAACTTCCAGTTTTAACCAAAATGAACCTTAAACTATGTATGATGATATTTTATTTCTTACACAGAGTTCAAGAGCTCTGATCCTTTTAAGAATATATTTCTTATAAATTGCTAGAAGCAAGTATTATTCAGAAACAAACGTCATCTGATTTGTTATTGTTAACAACTTCCCAGTAATCAAGCATGGTCTACCATTTGTTTCTGGAACTCAAGATGCACTAAGCAGGCAGATGTCAAGGGTACTTAGGCAAAAATATGTGATGGAGGAAGATGTTTCCTCAACATTCCTCACACTCAGTTTGTAAATTCCCGTTTTCTGCTTCATCTATATACATCTATGGATACGTCTTTCTTTCTGTAGTCAGCCCTAACTTGAAATCAAACTTTATTTTAAAGTAAAGTTCTCAAAGTGTAATCCTAAGAAAACTCACTGGCAAATTACTTCCATTTTGTTAAAAATGCATCATGGTCTCAAAAGCAGATCTTATTTTAAATCGTAATTCCAATCTAAAGGATCTGAAAACATCTTTTAAAATATTATCTTAGTTAATTTTGTATAGATTATATTGAACCTTTCTGCTCTAACCCTTCAGGACTTATTACTGTGAAGTTTCAAGTTCATGAAAACCCAAAGCACAATGGGCCAAAATGCAACAAATAAGAGTAAATTAAAGCAGTTTAACTAATTATTCACTGATTACTATTAAGAGCAGAGACTAATGATGGGTTGTCACTTCATATGTATTAGGATAGCTATTATAAATAAGACAAGCTATAACAAATGTTGGTGAGAATATTGAGAAAAGGGAATAGTTTTACACTGTTGGTGGGAATTTAAATTGGTGCAGCACTATGGAAAACTGTATGGAGGTTCTTTATGAGATGAAAAATATGATCTAGAAATGTAATCTCTGGGTATATGTCCAAAGGAGTAGAAGCCAGTATCTCAAAGAGATACCTGAACAGGCATGTTTATTGTAGCACTCTTCATAATACTACTTAAGTGTCTGTTGTTAGACAAATGAATAAAATGTGATATAGATTTATATAGATATTTGTACACAAACACAATAAAATATTTTTTATCCTTAGAAAAGAAGAAAACCCTGCCATTTGTGACAACATGGCTAACCTGGAGGGTTTATGCTGAGTGAAAAAGCTAGACAGAGAAAGACAAATACTGTATGGTGTCATTTACTATGTAATCTTTTTTTAAAAAAAACAAACTTATAGAAAGAGAGAAAAAATAGTGTTTTGCAGGTATTTTGGATAGAGGAAGTGAGGAGATGTTGGTCAAATTGTGTAAACCTTCTGTTTTAAATTGAGTAGGTTCTGAGAATTTAATATACCACACAAGGATGATAATTAATAATATTGTATTATACACGTGACATTTGCTAAAAATGATCCTAAGCCTTTACACAAAAAAGTGAACTCTGTCATGTGATTGATATGTTAATTAAATTGATCCTGGTAATCATTTCACAATGTACTTACATAACAAATGATCACATTGTATCCTTTAAACATATATAATTTTATTTGTCAATTATAGCTTAATAAAGCAGAAAAATAAAAAGAAAATACTTTTACCTCAAAACTAAAAGTCATGAAAGATTAAGTGGTTCAAGTACTGAATTCATACCTGTTTATCTGAGGGTAAACTTAATTGAGCAGTTAATGTTAAGTTTACTCTGCCCAGAACATCAAAGAGACCTTCCACTCAGAAAAAATAAAATGTCTCTGTGTGGAATCCACGTGCAAAATGAATCCTTATGTAAAAATAAAATCTACCTTCCTGCAAGCTGATAGAAAAAATAAAAACTCAGAGAATTTGGAGCTACATTCCTGGACTTTTTAATATAAGAGAGCAGGGATTTAGTGGGCACCATTTATCTAAATAGGGAAAGAGACAGAACCTGCCACCAGTTTTTCAAAGGTTAGAAATTTCAACTTTTCATAAATTTTGGTAAATTTGAAGTTTGAAAAATAGTAAATATATTATAAATTGTAATTTTATTTCAGTTTGCATTTGTTCTAAGTCGACTACTTCACTCTTTAAATTTTATAAACAGTCTTCTTTATCACGCCTTCCCTATAAAATCTGTCCTGAAATTCATGTGTCCTGAATCAGAATTTTATTAATTTCATGAGTGGAAATTTAAAAATTGAAACAAAATAATGCAACAAAAACACTTACCTAGTCAAAGAAACTCAAATATATTTGTACATGTGATATTTATGTATCTGTGTTTGATGCTGTCATAATGTCAACATAGGATCAACTATATTTTCCAGCATTACTTTAGTATCTGTTTCTCTTTAGGAAAGACCCCGAGGACAATTCCTGGTATATTTGGAAAGTCAGAGGGTAGCAGCAACTATCTTGCAGCACACATACACATTATTCATGATCAGCCAATTCACTTCTTTTTTTGGAGATGGAGTCTCACTCTTGTTGCCCAGGCTGGAGTGCAGTGGTGCAATCTCAGCTCACTGCAATCTCTGCCTCCTGGGTTCAAGCAATTCTCCTGCCTCAGCCTCCCGAGTAGCTGGGTTTACAGTCATAAGCCACCATGCCTGGCTAATTTTGTATTTTTAGTAGAGACGGGGTTTCTCCATGTTGGTCAGGCTGGTCTCAAACCCCTGATCTCAGGTGATCCACCCATCTCAGCCTCCCAAAATGCTGGAATTACAGGCGTGAGCCACTGTGCCTGGCTCAGCCAATTCACCTTGTTGGTGTGAATCAGCAGTTGCTCTACCTTCTTAAACTCACAAATCAGCTTCTTGCATCCTGAACCAAAAGTGTGTGTTTAGTTCCGTGTCAAAGGCCCAGTTCCTGAAGTCTGCCCTTACTGCCAAGTTCAGGGACAACAAAAGCAGATACTGGCTTCCGTGGAGTTTTAGATTATGTATGTTCCTTGATCTGACCCACTTCACGTCTGTCTTCCCTTCCTGACTGTCTGCCTTGTGGACTCAGAGCTCCAGCATCAGACTTGGAGAATACAGTCTTCCAGAGATTGCTTAATTAGCTTCTTAAATTGTGTAAGGCACAATTAATTATGTTGGTGCAAATGTAATATTTCTTACTATAAATATATATGTAAATATCCTCCCTTATTGTTTCTGCTTCTCTGGTAAAGTGTGTGTGTGTGTGTGTGTGTGTGTGTGCAAGACTATGTGTGTGTTTTATTATAACAATATTATAAAATGGTTTCATAATATAATAGTTTTGAACAGGAAGACAGGAGGCAACTGAATCAAAAAGAGGTTTTAACAACTCACCCAGGGTGAAACAGGAGGTCATGTAGTCAAGATTGGAAGCTGGTCATATAAGCTTCATTTTAAATAAGAGGAAAAAGATATGGCAATCCATGTAATTACACAGTTTCTGACACATAGTGGGTATTCTCAAGACATTATTTTTCTCTTTCTGGGTGATTTTCCACACTAAATGGCTCAGCTAACAGTGCAAGAATCCAAATGAACTGTAGAGAGCATGCATTTGCTGAACATGTGCAGAATGAACAGGAAACACAGACAATGGTTTGCTTTTATTATCACTGTACTGTTCTCTCAAGGTGAACCAGAAATGAATGATTAATCACCTGCCTACTTTTGGCTTTATTTATAAAATCTCACACAATCAATAATTGATTGTTCTCTGAAGTACCAACTCAGATGCTGAAAATGGCATGTTTCTTCCTTCCAGCAAGGAAAAAGAAATGCACTTGATTTTTGGAGATAATGGGGGCAGGAGATCAGAAAGTTTGACAGTGACTATGGAGATTTGATAGAGTCATATCTTAAGTGGCAGAATTCCAGCAGAAGCATTTGGGGGGTTATTGTTTTTCTCACACTCAAAGACAAAAGGCATATTTCTAGCTACATGTAAAATAATTTTCAATAGAATGAAATGACATTCATTAACTAGCAGTGACAGCATTTGCTGCTTCTTTTTTTCCCTCCAAATTAGAGTGTAACTTCAGCCAGGCTTGTCTGGAAAAAAAATGAAAATAGAGGATCTGCAATTTTTAATATGCCTATTTAATCTCAATTGTTTTTCTATCTTGCCACGATAATTTTTACGTAGGCCAATTTAGTAATGACAAGTTTTATGCAAATTTTAATCATCTTTTTAAAAATTGTCAAGAGCGAATTTAAACTAAAGAATCAAACAGTATTTTTCTCTGATGAGAGCAGGTGAGTAGTGTCATATTTACCCTGTGATACAAAAGTAAAACTGATGAATCATTCAGACTGTAAGTGATACAAACTAAATTTCTAACAAGAGCAAACAGTACCAAAGTGTGTCACCTACTGGGGAAGCTAAGTTGATTGATTTAAATTGCCAGGTTTGGTATTGCGATGATGCTGGCATCATAGAATTAGTTGGGAGAGAGTCACTGCTCCTCAACTTTTTGGGATAGTTTCAGTAAGAATGGTACCAGCTTGTCTTTATATATCTGGTATAATTCGGCTGTCAATCCATATGGTCCTGGGCTTTTCTTCTCTTCTTTTTTTTATTGTACTTTAGGTTCTGGGGTGCATGTGCAGATCTTGCAGGATTGTTGCATAGGTACATACATGGCAATGTGGTTTGCTGCCTCCATCCCCCCTTCACCTATATCTGGTATTTCTCCCCTCATTATCCCTCCCCACCCTACTCACTCCCCACTGTCCCTCCCTTAGCACCCCCAACTGACCACAGTGTGTGATGCTCCCCTCCCTGTGCC
Organism: Saguinus oedipus; assembly: GCA_031835075.1. Taxonomy (NCBI): domain Eukaryota; kingdom Metazoa; phylum Chordata; class Mammalia; order Primates; family Cebidae; genus Saguinus; species Saguinus oedipus. Next base: position 148,542,914 of record CM063170.1, read on the forward strand.
CATGTGTTCTAATTGTTCAACACCAGGCTATGAGTGATAACATGCTGTGTTTGGTTTTCTGTTCTTGTGTCAGTTTGCTGAGAATGATGGTTTCCAGATTCATCCATGTCCCTATGAAGGACAGGAACTCATTTTTTATGGCTGCATAGTATTCCCTGTTGTATACATGCCACATTTTCTTTATCCAGTCTATCATTGCTGGACATTTGGGTTGGTTCCAGGTGTCTGCTATTGTAAACAGTGAGACAATGAACATACGTGTGCATGTGTCTTTATAAGAGAACAATTTATAATTATTTGGGTATATACCCAGTAATGGGATTGCTGGGTCAAATGGTATTTCTATTTCTAGGTCCTTGAGGAATCTTACCCATAGTTTGAATTCTATTTCTGTCATTTCAGTCAACTCAGCATGGTTAAGAGTCTTTGCTGAAGAAATACTGTGATTGCTTGCAGTACATAAGACACTCTGGAATTCTCGTGTTAGTTCTTTCTCATCTCTGTGTCTGGGTGATCCTTTAACTGCAATGTAGACTAATTGCAGTCAGTAGACTTCTTTTCTGATTGTATTCACAGGGCTGAGGCTTTATACAGGGTCAGTCTTTATTTGTAGTTGAATTCTTATCTATGATTTCACAGGAGCAGATGTTAGTCAGGTATTGTTGGTATTGAAGATCTGGGGTGTGATCCAGTAGGTGGTGCTTAGATATAGTGGTTAGTTTGTAGGCTGGTAGTCAGTCATTTGTCTACCCTGTATTTCCTCATAGTTGTAGTCTTGCTCCCTCTTTTGGTGCTCTGAAATTGTGTTCTCCCCTCCCATTTGTAGGTTAGGCTGAAGATTGTAGCCTGGCACTCTCAGACTGCTCACTGAATCTCTGAGATAATCTCAGGGCTTCTATTTCTTCCCCAACTTGGAAGCAGCAGAGTAAGGGACCTGAGCAGTGGTTATATCCTCAGGTCTGTTACTTGTCTCCTTGAGGCTTCACCTTCATCCCAGAGAGATGCAGGTCAGCAATTGCTCAGTGTGACCAGCCCAAGATAAGAAAATCAGTGCTGTGGATTCAATCCAGGGGTTTCATGCCTGGCAGTGAGCAGAGAGTGTGGGGATAGGATCCATGGGAGACAGACTGGCGTTCCCTCCTTGGGTTGACTACAGCTTGTTGGAGGTGTGAATAAGGGATTTAGGGTGTTTGTTCCTTTTTTTAGTCTGAGGGTAGCAGGGGTACCATGGCAGAGACAGTGGCAAAGGGTTTTCAGTTGCCTCTAGGGCTCTGCCTCTGAGAAATATGGAGCCACTCTTACTGGCAGTATTCAGCCACCGGCATGGGGTGACTGCACTGATGAAATGAACCTGAGGCTTCACTTGTTGGGGATCAGGAAGTGGAAGGCTTACCAGAAGGAGAGACTGGTCTCTACCTATTGTGACTGTGGAAAGCTGTAAGCTCAAGTGTACCCCTCAGTCTTTTTATTTCTTCCCCACACTGTCGACAGCAAGGATAGAAATGCTGCTCTGACAGAGAAAGAGAGACTGGTGTATGCCTCCAGGGGCTTCTCCCCAGAGAAACTGTGCATCACTACCAGTTGGTAAACTCAGCCATGGGTAGGGTAACCATTCTGCAGTCATGAGCCAGGGTCCCTGCATGGTAAAAAGTGGGCAATTTCAGGTTCCCCAGGAAGAGGGGCTGGATTCCTCCTTGTATGGTGGCTATGGTGTGCTGGAGGTAGCAGCATAGCGACTAGGCTTCTTCTTCCTTTCCCAGTTGGAAGGTTTTTAGGGTGGTACCACTGGAACTGCAGTGGTGGAAGGGTTATGTGTTGACTCTTGAATTTTGCACTTGGAGAAATGTTGGGCTGCCTCTGATTGGAGTAATCAGGCAGTGTGAGGGTGGTTGTGCTGGAGTCTCAGGTCACACAGCTCTTCCCAGTGAGACGTGAGGACTGGAAGCTGTGTGAAGAATAGTCTGGCCACTTTTCCATTAAGTATTTTGATATAGTTTGTCTGTATCCCCTTCAAATCTCATCTTAAATTGTAGTTCCCATAATTCCCATGTGTTGAGGGAGAAATCCAGTGGGAGATAATTGAATCATGGGGATGGTTATCCTCATACTGTTCTCATGGTAGTGAATAAGTCTAATGAGATCTGATGATTTTATAAGGTGTTTCCGTTTTCACTTGATTCTCATTCTCTCTGCCTGCTGTCATGTAAGACCTGCCTTTCACCCTCTGCCATAATTGTGAGGCCTCCTCAGCCAGATGGAATCGTGAGTCCTTTAAACCTCTTTTCCTTTATAAATTATCAAATCTCAGGTATGTCTTCATCAGCAGTGTGAAAATGGACTAATACAATAAATTGGTACTGGGAGAGGGGGACATTGCTGTAAAGATAACCAAAACTGTGGAAGCAGTAACAGGCAATGATTGGAACAGTTTGGAAGGCTCAGAAGAAGACAGAAAAATGTGCGAAATTTTGGAACTTCCTAGAGACTTGTGGAATGGCTGTGATCAAAGTGCTGATAATGATATAGATGTTAAAATGCACATGCTGAATGAAGAGACTCCCCCAAACAGGCTATGTGTGAGCAACATGGCTGTTTATTTACCTGAGAGTGTAGGTGGACTGAGGCATAAAAAGGTGTCAGCTAAGGGTGGTGGGTTAGGAGTTGGTTTTATAAGTTTGGGGTGCGCAGTGGAAACTTACAACTTAGGGTGGCTTTTTGCAAGCTGGGAGGGGGTCATAGGTTTGCAAGCTGGAAGAGGTTTGTGGGGTGTGAAGTCCTAGGAGGCTGACCAAGGTTGGTTACAAAGTCCAACGGCTCTATCAATTAGGGCAAGAATAAGGAGCAATAGAGAATGTCTCAAAGTTAAGTAGGTGCTACAGGCGTTGATAATTTTTCCTGTCCTCCAGTTACTTTGGATTTTCGAGGAACTCATCTGGTATGTGTGTAGGTCACAGAGAGGTTAACATAGCGTCCATGGCACCGTCTGTCAACCTAAAATACCTTACATTCCTGTCCTAGTATATTAGTAATGTAAAGGAAAAAGAAATGAAGAGTAGAGGGCAGTGGAATGTCAGGATCGGGGGCGGTGCAGAAACCTAAAAATGGGAAAGAATTTAGACTGCTGGCAGATTTCGGGCCAAGGGGTGATATTGTGGGGTTGTTAGAGACAGCATTTGTTGCATTTGTCATATTGATTGATTGATTATTGCTTGCATACAATTTTGTAGGAATTGAGAGATTAATTGGAAAACACAGGGTCCAAATAAGAGAAGGAGAAAAATAGTTTCAGAGTGAGGGAAGAGACCCCTTAATCACCCTTAAGCATCTAAGACCATCTCCATCCACCTTAACCTCCATGCTGCATTTAAATAGGAGAAGTTAAGGCTGGCAGACCTGGTGCCACCTTAATCCCCCTCCTGTAGATCGCAGGCATGGTGTGGAGGAATGTTTCTGGAAGGTATTCTTTTACTTAAACAAGATCAAACCCCCACCTAAGTCACTATACCCCACACCTACTCCATGGCTCAAGTCCCTTTCACAAGTAATTTCTAGAGTTGTAAGCCTTTAAAGGGTGAGAATTTCTCTGTGAGCTTGAGCTTGGCTGTCAGGCAGCTATGCTGCCTTGATCTTGGCCAAATAAATCACCCCTTCCTTCCCAGTTCAGTGTTCAAGTGGTCTGTTTTGCCACCTTTCCTGCTTCAAGAGGACTAGGGATTTGGAAGAAGCCATGACTCCCAGTTAGAGTGTCCAGCCAGTCCAGCCAGGTTTAATTTATTGATGGCGTCATACACAATGCTGAACTGGCTTACATAAGAAAAATTGAAAATGCAGTTTTCTGGCCATTTGGATTGAGCCAGGCCATGTTACAGAGACGTTTAGGTTTTAGATCGGATGACAGCTGAAGATATTTTTGGTTTTTAGGTTGCAGGCTAGAGATGAAGACATAAAATAGGGGAATAGAGGGCAAAATGTCACCCATAGTGAGGGAGATAGGTTTTAAGAAAAGGAGCAGAGTAGAGACAAGAAGAAGGAGCGAGCTGCCCCCATGGTTTTCAGTAGGCATCCCTGACTGATTCCTGGGCTGTAATGTGGGTGAGTGATTCATCAGGTGTCCCTGTGATTGAGAAGACACCAAGGGAAGAGTCTCATCTTCCTGAGTCCATGACCGATGTAGAAGTTTTTGAGCAAGAGGGAAAGAGTTGTCTCCTCCAGCTCCACATGAATAGAGTGTCTCTTCGTCTCTACTAGAAGGAGAAAGATTTAAAGGAAAACAGAGAGAAAGAGGGAGAGACTTGTCTCCTTGGGATTTGAAGGAAATGAGAGAGAGAGGAGGAAAGACTTATCTCCTATTTTCTAAAGGAAAAGGAGGAAGGGAGACTGCTTATCTGATCTGAAGGTGGTGGGAGAGCTGTACAGCATGCTCTGTAAAATTTGTCTGGTTTTTGGACAGCTAGGATAGGGGAAGTAATTTGGGCTGTGAAAGGGGAGACACAATACCCCTTTGAGTATAGATGCTAAGAAGCAGGAGGGTGAATTAAAAGGTCATGTTGCAATAGACAGGTGATAATAAGCTTTAGGCCTTTTAAAGCCTGTTGTGGGATGGGACACTGGAGATGGGAAGGGTAAGTATGGTTAGGTTTTAAGGCGATGATGAGGGGTGAGTGACTTGTAGCAAGGGATGGAGAGGTGATGTCCTGCACCCTAGGGTTAAGGTAGGGGTACATAAAGGGAGCTATTGAAGGAGGCATGGGTTTGGGGAGGAGGGTAGCAATGAGGTGTGACTGTACCCCAGGAATAGTTAAGGAGGCAGACAATTTTGCTAGGATACCTTGGCCTAACAGGGGAATAGAACAAGTGAGGATGATTAGCAAAGTATGTGGCAAGGAGTGCTGGCCTAATTGGCACCAGACTTGGGGAGTTGTGAGAGGCCTGGAGGCCTTGCTGACAACTCTCACAACAGTTATGGAGGTCAAGGAGATAGGTCCTTGAAAAGAAGGCAGCATGGAGTGGGTGGCCTCTGTGTTGATTGAGAAGGGGATGGACTTACCCTCCATTGCAAGAGTTACCTGAAGTTCGGCATCCATGATGGTCCAGGAGCCCTCAGAGATGTTTGGACAGCATTAGTCTTCAGATGCCAAGCCAAGGAGATCTGAGAAGGATTTGATCTGAGAGCTTCGAGTTGGAGCTCCAGGAGCTCTAGTAGCAGTGATGTGAATTGGACAGTCCAACTTTCCATGGGGACCCTGCACAGATGAGGTAGGGTTTAGGAGAAATCCTGAACTGCAGGCATTCCTTGGCCCAGTGGCCAGGTTTCCGACACTTGAAGCAAGGTCCAGGAGGGGAGGCTGGACACTGCAGTCTGGGTGCTTTGAAGTCTTTGTGAGCCGGTGGTGTGGTTGGGGTTTGTCTTACAGCAGAGACAAGCATCCATATTTCTGAAATACGCTACCACTTGGCCACTTCTTCCTGGTTATTAAATACCTTAAATGTGAGGTTTATTCATTCCTATTGTGGGGTTTGAGGGCCATATTTTAATTTTTGAAGTTTTTCCCTAATATTGGGGACAGATTGGGTAATGAAATGCATATTAAGCATTCTTCAGCAGTTAGAGTGGAAGTAAGGATGACACTTAAGGCTCTCCAGGTGAGACTATAGGACTGGGTTAAGTATTGGAGAATCTGATGAAAAGAAGCCTAACCATTGACCGATTATGGGAAGGTCTGATAAAGAGAAAAAAATGTGCACCCCAACTATGCCTTTGGCTCCAGCCACCTCTTGAAGGGGGAATTGGAGCAGGGGGTGGGGGAGGAAGCCTAGGGACTAAACTTTAAGCCGGATCAGGTATGAGGTGGGAAGGTGACAGGAGGGGCAAAAGGAGGTGGGTTGTGGGCAGAGGAAGAGGAGAAAGGCTCTGGAGGGGTGGTGGTTAAGTCCTGGATTAGGGCCTAGTTTGGACAGGCAGGGAGGAGAAAGGTCAGAAGGGTTGACAAGGAGAATTCTGGGTTGCCGGTAGAGGCAGGAGAGGCAGACAGAAGGGAGAGGAGGAGCAGAGATTAGGGAGGGATTAGTGTGTCAAAAAATTCCTGGACATAGGGAATTTCAGACCATTTGCCCATTTACTTCAAAAGTTGTCTAGATGCTGTAGGATAGAAAAATCAGAGATACTGTTTTCTGGCCACTTAGAGCCATAGTCCAATTTATACTGTGGTCAAGCGGTATATAAGATGCTTAGGTTTTAGGTCAGGCGGTAGCTGGAGAGTTTGAGATTTTTCAGAACCCAGCTAAGGGAGAGAAGGTAGAAATTGAGGGTGGGAGATTGCCCATAGTTTAAGAAGAGCAGCGGAGAAAAAGAAAGTGAGTGGACAACCAAGCAGCTTGGCAGATGTCCCAGACTAAACCTTGGTCTGAACCGGGGGTGACTTGGTCAAAGGGAGCGTCCCCCACATTGACATATCATCTATGAGTGTAAGAACAGACATCTTCGTAAGGATCAGTCACTGATGGAAGACTGTATTCCCAATTCTGTGACCTATGCAGGATTTTGTCCAGTTATGAACCTCACGGAAAATCCTGTCTTTCTTTTCTCCATTGAAAAAGGGAGGAAAATGAAACTGATAAGAAAAAGAGGTTAACAGGTAGCAAGAAGGGCTAAAGAAGAGAGTAGAAGCAAACCACTTATTTCATCTGAGGATGGTTGTAGGGAGCCAGGCCTATATCACCCGTGGGTACCTCAAGTTCAGTGGTGACAAAGGAATAAGAAAAAGACAGATTAAGAGAGAAAGTGGGACCAGGAGGCAATCACTTACTACTGGAGGAGAGAGTGAAGGCCCTGAGCTCTGATCATCCACAGTATTTATTAATTACTATCACTTTGATCTATAGGGTAGGGGTGGAGAGATGGTGTAGTGACGGTGGAATGAATCAGTGAGACAGAAGTGAGTCAGTGAGCTGGAACCGGTGTGTCATCCTAAGGATTGATAACAGTGGCAGTTTGTGAGTTTCACAAAACAAGAACATATGGTTATCTTTAGCCTATTTTCTACATACAGTTGGTGGAACATGGACCTTACAAGGAGCCTACAAGTCTGGCTACATCATAGTGCTACAAAGGGGTTTTAAGTCTGGAGCACAATGTTTATGGTAACAGAGCTGAGGTCACCCTGCACCAGAACATGAGGCATGGAGAGGCCTTCCTCCTCAGAGGCCTCCTGCGGCCTTCTGCAGTTTGTTGTTCCTTGTTTAATTGTTAGTCATAAATTTATGTAGGTACTCTGTAAGTCCTTTCTCCTTTGCTGCTTTTCCCAGAAATGATGAGTGGATGCCCCGGCTGGTCGGATTATCCTAGGTCATAGGTAGGTCTCTTCAGAGGGAGCACAAGGAGAACAGGGATGAGGGTTTGATCTCCTAAAGGAGTTCCCCCATCCCAGGTTTCTGGCACCAATTGTCAAAACATGTGGGCACTAAATGAAGAGACCTCCCAAATAGGCTTTGTGTGAGCAACATGGCTGTTTATTTACCTGGATGCAAGCAGGCTGAGGCCAAAAATGGAGTCAGTGAAGGGCAATGGGGTAGAAGTTGGTTTCATAAGTTTGGGGTGGGCAGTGGAAAGTTATAGTTTGGGGCATTTTTTTTGCAAGCTTGGAGGGGGTCGTAGGGTGTGGAGTAAGGTCCCTTACAAAGTCCAATGGCCTTATCAATTAGGATGGGAATAAGAAAAGATAGAGAATGTCTTGAACTTAAGTAGGAGCCACAGGGGTTGATAATTTCTTCCATTCTTCAGTTACTTTAGATTTTCCAGGAACTCATCTGGAGTATCCATGCAGGTTACAGAGGTTGACATGGCATCCCCAGCACCATCAGTCAGCCTAAAAGACCACACAATAGACAATGAAATCCAGGCAGAGGTGGTCTCAGATAGAGATAAGGAAGTTATTGGTAACTGATGTAAACGTAAATCTTGCTATATTTTAGCAAAGAGACTGACAGCATTTTGACCTGTCCTAGAGATATATGGAACTTTGAACTTGAAGGAGATGATTTAGGGTATCTGGTGTAAGAAGTTTCTAAACCACAAAACATTCAAAATGTGACTTCGGTGCTGTTAGGAGCATTCAGTTTTAAAATGAAAACAGAGCATTAAAGTTCAAAAACTTTGCAGCCTGTGACGGAATAAAGAAAAATCCATTTTCTGAGAAGAAATTCAAGCCTGCTGCAGAAATTTGCATAAGTAACCAGTATCCAAATGTTTTGTTTTTTTAATTTTTATTGCATTTTAGGTTTTGGGGTACATGTTCAGAACGTGCAAGATAGTTGCATAGGTACACACATGGCAGTGTGTTTTGCTGCCTTCTTCACCTTCACCCACATTTGGCATTTCTCCCCAGGCTATCCCTCCCCAGCTCCCCCGCTACTGTCCCTCTCCTATTCCCTCCAACAGACCCCAGTGTGTAGTACCCCCCTCCCTGTGTCCATGTGTTCTCATTTTTCTCACCCCCCCATGAGTGAGAATATGTGGTATTTCATTTTCTGTTCCTGTGTCAGTTTGCTGAGAATGATGGTCTCCAGGTTCATCCATGTCCCTACAAAGGACATGAACTCATCATTTTTGATGGCTGCATAATATTCCATGGAGTATGTGTGCCACATTTTTCCAGTCCAGTCTATCATCGATGGGCATTTGGGTTGGTTCCAGGTCTTTGCTATTGTAAACAGTGCTGCAATGAACATTAGTGTGCATGTGTCCTTATAGTAGAACAATTTATAGTCCTTTGGATATATACCCAGTAATGGGATTCTGGGTCAAATGGAATTTCTATTTCTAGGTCCTTGAGGAATCACCACACTGTCTTCCACAATGGTTGAACCAATTTACACTCCCACCAACAGTGTAAGAGTGTTCCTATTTCTCCACATCCTCTCCAGCATCTGCTGTCTCCAGATTTTTTAATGATCGCCATTCTAACTGGCGTGAGATGGTATCTCAACGTGGTTTTGATTTGCATCTCTCTAATGACCAGTGATGATGAGCATTTTTTCATGTGTTTGTTGGCTTCGTGTATGTCTTCTTTTGTAAAGTGTCTGTTCATATCCTTTGCCCATTAATCACCAAGACAGTGGGGAAAATGTCTCCAGGGTAGATCAATGACCTTTGTTGCAGCCCCTCCCATCCAGGCCCAGAGACCTAGGAGAAAATGGGCTGGGCCCAGGTCCCCCCATCCCACCCCTGCCCCACCAATGTGTACAGCGTGCAGCCTGGGAACTTGGTGCCCTGTGTCTCAGCCACTCTACCCATGCTAAAACCTCTGCTAGGGCAGTGTTGAAGGGGAAGGTAGGGTTGAAACCCCCACATAGAATTCCCACTGGGGCATTGCCTAGTGGAGCTGTGAGAAGATGGCCGCTGTCCTCCAGAACCCAGAATGATAGATTCACGGATAGTTTGCACCCTGTACCTGGAAAAACCACAGACACTCAATACCAGCCTGTCAAAACAGCCAGCAGGGAGGCTGTAATCCTGCAAAATCGCAGAGGCATAGCTGTGCAAGATCAAGGGAATTCACTTCTTGCATCAGCATGACCTGGATATGAGATGTGGAGTCAAAGGAGATCAGTTTGGAGTTTTAAGATTTGACTGCCCCATTAATTTTGGACTTGCATGGGGCCTCCAGGTCTATTTATTTATTTATTGGCCAATTCCTCTCATTTGGAATGGCTGTATTTACTCAATACCCTCAATACCTATACTCCTATTGTATCTAGAAAGTAGCTAACTTGCTTTGGATTTTACAGGCTCATAGGCAGAAGAGACTTGCCTTGTCTCAGTTCAGATTTGTGACTGTGGACTTTTGAATCAATGCTAAAATGAGTTAAGACTTTGAGGGACTGTTGAGAAAGCATGATTGGTTTTTAAATGTGAGGACATGAGATTTGGGAAGGGCCAGGGGAAGATTGCTATGCTTTTGCTCTGTCCTCATCCAAATCTCATCTTGGCTTTTATCTCCTATGATTCTCATGTGTTGTGGGAAGGAATTTAATCATGAGGGTGGTGTCCCCCGTTCTTTTCTCATGGTAGTGAGTAAGTCTCAGGAGATCTGATGGTTTCATAAGGGATTTCCCTTTCTCTTCATTCTCATTGTCTCTGTGCCTGCTGCCATGTAAGATGTACCTTTTGCCTTCTGCCATAATTGTGAGGCCTCACCAGTCATGTGGAACTGTGATTCCATTAAACCTTTTATCCTTTATAAATTACCCAGTCTCAGGTATGTCCTTTCAGCAGTGTGAAAATGGACTATCACATAGTTTCTTTGTGCTGGGGGTCTGGACCTGCTTCTGGGCTCCTGACTTCATGACCCACTTGCCTCTGCCTCTCAAAGGGCTGGGTTTATAGTCATAAACGACCAAGCCCAGTCCTGGCTGCTTTTTTTGTACAGCAGCTATACTGTGCTGGGAGTTTGTTCTATCTCTAGTTGCCTCAGACTTTCCAAAGCCTAAAGGCAAGAATGCCTAAGGCTCCCTCTCGGAGCTCTGTCTCAGAGAGGTTTGAACTGCTGTCAGAGTTTTTTTCCTCTGAAAAACACTACCAGGGGTGACTGTAGACCCTGGTCTAGAGATTCCACACAGTTAAGAGAAATGAGCTCTGTGATCCATTTAAATAAGCATTCTGGCCACTTCTTCATAGAGTTATGAACTGTACTTGGGGGACCACTCCAGTGTCTAGTTCCTCAGATTTCCTGTAGCCCAAAGGCAAAAACAGGTAAGTCTGTGCAACAAATGCAACAACAAAAATGGCAGTCTACCCCTCTCTCTGAGAGCTCCATCTCAGGGAGGTGCAACACTTTTACTAGTGGCTGGTTAGATTCCCAAGCCAGTGGGTCTTATCCTGCAAGGGGTTTCAGAAGTGAGAGCTACAGACCATTGTTGCCCAGCTTTCTGGATTAAGCCCTTTTCCTAGGGGTATGTATGGGGGTCCAACCTCCCACTTTGCAGAAGTTGCAGTCAGTTTTACCAGGAAGCTTGGCTAATATGGCTCCCTGGGCTCCACATGTGCCTCAGTGGCTGCTCTGTGGAGACTCCACATAGCTCTGCATGTCAGACTGAAGGCCCTGGTGGAGTGGCTTCATAACGGAATCTCCTGACCCAAGAGTCACAAAGCGCCTTGAGAGAAGTGTGAATCTCTGGGGTTGCTCACTCACTCACTGCTTTCCTGGGCTCAACTGGTGCTGTGTCACTCCCAGTGGGCTGTCATCCTGCCTTGTTTTATTACTTTCTCTGTGGGTTGAGTTTTTTCCTGGATGAGTCCCTATGCATGCATCTGTTTGTTTCAATTGGAGGTGTTGTATTTACTCACCCCTTCCATTTCTCTCCCTGCTAGTGGTGCATGCTAATTGCTTCTAGTCAGCCATGTTGGCCAAAACCTCAGTATTTTCTTTTACTGTATTTACTTTGTTGTAGTAGTAGTTATTGTTGTTGTTCTTCTTCTTCTAGAATTGACCTCCATTTTACCTTGCATCTGTTTTCCTACTACAAATTAAATGTCTAGTTTCACATTTCTTGACTCTGACCCTAAAAGCAGGCACTGTAAATTTTTTTCAACAAGAGATAACTGTTATAGGTTACCACTAAGCAGCGGCAGAAATTTAAACAATTACCTACAAATATTATATGAAAGTGGAGCAAAACATCATCATAACTATTTGTTATGATGGTGGCATATTCTACCTTTGTAAAGAGACAAAGAGAATTTTACTGTATTAACAAATGTGTTCAATTTTGCACGAAATTGTTTATCAGTAAAATAATACAAGTAAAAACAAGGCAATAGTAATTTCTTCTTTAAGTTCTGGAAAATGTTGATAGTCATAAATGTTGGTGTTCTTTTTTGTTTGTTTGGTTGGTTTTTTTTTTTTTTTTTTTAGTTTGTGGTATATAAACTCTTTGTATTTTTATGTAATTATTTTCAAGGTGGCTTTTGTTCCCAGATTTGTGCCAACAAGTCTGTGACAATGATGTAGTAACGATGATATACCTCAGGATAGTACTATTTAAATGCCACCTGTAAAAACAGCAGGAAGGCAATATAGTGAGGAACAGAACAGCAGGTAAGATAGTGTTTGTGTAAGTGCTAGCTATGTAGTTGTTAAAGCTAATGAGGCGTAAAAGGTAATGCGACTTATCCTTGTCTTGTCCAGAGTTTGGAAGCATATTGTAGAGTAAGTCCCAAGAGAAAATGATGAAAAATTGCCTGGAGTAAAATCAATGGCCAACGGAATGGATCACTTTTATTTCGTGAGTCTGCTACAACCAGGTGCCAAGTTAATAGAAGAGAGTATGTTGGCCTACAAGTCCTTAGAGATACCAATTGCCATATATGATAAAAATATATTTTATTATTTTAAATTTTATTTAATGTCTCCAAATGCTGAAAAGAGATCTCCATGAATATGTGAAAGTTGTTTTGAAATTGGGCCGTGAGGAATGAACCATGATGAGTTTTATCCTCAGGAATTAAAGTGCTAAACTGAAGATGGTATTTCATTTCTTATAATCAGCCAAACAAGGAGGTAGAGTGAGCTCAAGTCATATAAATTTTCATCATTTGTTGGTAATATCAGATATTTTTTCCTCCTTCTGCTCCAACAAGATGCAACATGGCTTAGTCATGATATTAAGCATTAAGGTAATAGATACTTAATATTAAAACACGATGGCATAAACATAAACCCTGTATATAAATTTCTAACTATCTATATATCACCTAATCACTATTAAAGATTAGAAAAACTTATCTTAAAAGTTAAATGGTTTGAAAATTCAGATTTCTGTTGCTAGATCTATCTTTCTTTCTCCCTTCCTTCATTTCTTTCTTTCTCTTTCTTTCTTTCTTTCTTTCTTTCTTTCTTTCTTTCTTTCTTTCTTTCTTTCTTTCTTTCTTTCTTTCTTTCTTTGTTTCTTTCTTTCTTCTTTCTTTCTTTCTTTCTTTCTTTCTTTCTTTCTTTCTTTCTTCTTTTCATTTTCTAGCTTGATAATTACTAAATTTCATCATGTACTTGAACTGTGGAAATCATTTGTATACAAAAAAACGTACGCAATGTGTGGCAGATTTAAGGAAACCTTCAAAGAAATGCTGCACGATTTAAAAGTGCTTGATGATAACCCATATAAGACTTTACAGTCTAATTTCATGCATGACATAGTCTCAGCTATGTGAATATATATATTGCATATATATACACATACACACATATACACTACATATATTATATATACACACATATTTATATATACACACCTATATGCACACATATATGCAATATATATATTATATATCATATACAAAATATATGTATTATATATATTATATATTGTGTATATAATACATATAATCTAACATATGTATTATATATATTATATATTGTGTATATAATACATATAATCTAATATATGTATTATATATATTATATATTCTCTATATTATATATAATACAACATATGTATTATATTATAGATTGTGTATATGTGCATACACATATACATATAATGGAATCGGTTTACTTATGTGGGAACCAGCTAGAAAGTTCTAAAATCTGTGTAGCCAGTCATCAGGAAATGCAGGTTGAAACTCTTAGGATGAGCTGACTGCAATATACAGGCAGAATTACTTCTTTCTCAGGGAAACTTCATTACTGTTCTTAAATTACTTTTAACTGATCAGGTGTTTTCCCAGATTATCTGTTATAATCTTCTTTATTAAGTCAATGTACTATAGATATTAATTATATCTACAGAATATTTTCACAGCTATACCTAAAACTCATGTTTGGTAGAATAAGTGAACACTATGGTCTAAACAAATTGATACGTAAAAAATGACTAAAGCAACTATTTACTTCAACTGTGGAACATACCATATTTTTTCAAGAGGTAAGTAAATGACATGGATGCCTTGTTTCAGGGCACGTGTAGGATTTAAAAATTTTGTTTTTCTCCAGATTTTGAAATGATAATCATTTATTTTTTTGAGGACCATGTGAACATGTATAAATTTTTATTCTCTATTTTAATTTGTAGAATGGAAAATTTCAAACCTATATTCAGAGAATAATACAATGAAGCCCAATGTATTCATCACTCAACTTCAACAATTATTAATAGTTTCACAATCTAAAATACATACATATATTTCTTTAATCATTAAGATATACTACACCCTGTATTTGGTTATCAATTTGTAAAAGGGATGAGGGAGCTTCAGCTGTCTGAGGGATACTGGACTTACATTTTTTATTTAATGGTTAACATGAAACAAATTCCCTGTGAGTAACTAGGTGGCCAGAATAACCTGCAATATTATTTTCTTTTTATTTTAGCTTTTTCTCCTAGTGAATGCAGTTGAATTTTATGACACCACCATTTATTGAATAGGTGTAAATTTCCTACTAAATAATATTAAGAAAATACTAGAGAAAGATAATACTGAGTGGTAAAAATCAAGGGTAGCATGATAAAAATATATAGTAACATTTTAAATTGTCCATTTTAAGAGAGTATAAAAGTAATTCCTTTAACAATATAAAAAATTATGTTACTAGTCTGTTAGAGATAGGAAACCAAGGTGGGAGAGAAAACAAGGTATTTATTTATTTATCCACTGTAAGTTTTCAAGATACAGCACAATGGATGAACTAGTAGAATGCCACATTGCTTCCACTTGATGCAATATTGCTTTAATGTAAAACTCATGCTCAATTGCCATTTTCCCTCTTAAGGTTTAAATGAACCGATGGATTCTGAAAAATGTACTGAGCAGCTGAAGTCTAGCAGAGTTATGGTGTTAACAGAGTTATGGTGTTGAGATCTCTCTATTTTATTCCAGAAATAGGTATGATAGAGTCCATAAGGAGGAGGGAAAGGGCTCTAAAATTATTTAGTGACAAAAGTGAATGTCACATGATTATTACCCTTGTCTTAGGGAAAAATGCATGATAATGTATTCATTATTGATTCTTTCTCTGTAGGACTTCTGCGTTGGCTCATTGCTCATTTTAAATGGCTCAGTAAGTCACAAATGCTGTCAGTGCTTCCTCACTTAGCTTTACATCATTTGTTTACAGCATCTGTTCAACAATAGCCTGCATTATGAATGAACTCCCATAGCCCGTGAGGATTTAATGCATAATGCAGGTTTATATTAAATATGTTACACATATGTCATACCCACAGTGGAATTGTTTGGAGACAACTGTAGATAACAGTGTGTTATTTTATTCTGTATCCCAAAGGCTTAGCACAGTGCCTAGAATGTAGTATACCTTCTACGAATGCCTGTTGAATAGATGACATATAAATAAATGAATGAATAATAATCTGACGATTTTTGTATAATACTTTGCTCTGCAGAGTGGTATACACTGCAAGCACTATTGCCCTCTGCCTAGACTTCTAAGTGATTTATATTTTCCCTGTCTATACCCTCTTCTTCAGTGATTTGCTTTGTCCTCATATTCTCCATAACCTTTATTTTATCATTTCATCAAGTTATTCCATCTTCTGTTAATCAGTTAACACTTTACAATAACTTACTAGGAGAAAGAAGACATAAACAAGTGATGCATTAAATTATAATGTATGGACTGAAAAATTAAATCAATATAATACCAGACAGGTACTGTGTTTTACTTTTAAAGAATACAATATTAATGTTTGTATTCAGGTCCTGTTCATTAAACTAAAATAAATTGCTAAGCATTATAAATAGACATCTTTCCCCAAGCACCTTGTGAAGATGAGACACAACACTTTCTGACCACGATCAGAGTTGTTTGAGACATATTTTTTTTGTTTTTAAAAAAACTCACTTCAAATTATTCTTTGTTTTAGAATATCTCTTATCTGAAGTTATGTTGTTCACATAATAAACATATATTTGAAAAATGATAAATATTAAACAGAAGAAAAATTAGCTTTTTATCAATCAAGTCAAATATCCAGCACAGTTTGATATATCAATATTAATTTTCATCAGAGATTAACATTGGAATATTAGCAATCTGTTATTTCAAGGACAAAATGAAAGATATAAAGTAGTCATACCACTATAATATTGAAATTTCATATTTTAAAGAAATTGGAGCACTTATTAGTTCTCACTATTCATACAGAGCTGTGGAGCTAAAATCCTGTATTAATTATTCCTTAAGAACTTCCTGATTTTCTGCTAAGTATGAAATATATTGTTTGAATTAATACAAGAAAGTATCAGTGGAAGAGTAAATGATTCAATATTCATTTACTAATTTATTTATTTAATCTAAAAATATTTATTAATATTATACTTCCTGTAGAAAACATTACTTTCACTTCTTATCCCTGAAATAAAGTGAAACATTCAGATCATATTTTCCATAGTATTATTGTAGCATGGTGACTTACTTGGACTGCAGGAGACAGAGTTGCAAGTTAAAAACACTCATTAATGAAATGATATCAGAAAACTCACTACTGAGGCTTTCATGAGATCATGGCTAAGGTGCTGAAGGTTTCCATGTGGATCCTCTAGCATACTCTGAACTTAAGTAAGTTGGTCTGCTCCTTTGTGGAATCCCAAGTACCAATGTGATTTACAAAAGCGATAACATTATAAAAATACAAGTACTCTTGTATTGCTATAAAGAAATACCTAAGATTGGGTGATTTATAAAGCTGGCTTGGCTTCTGTGGAGGCCTCAGCAAGCTTGTAATCATGACAGAAGGTGAAGGGGAAGTAGGCACACCACACGGTCAAAAGAGGAGCAAGAGAAAATTATGAGCGGGGAGGTGCCACACACTTTTAAACAGCCATGTCTCCTTAGAATTCACTTACTATTGTGAGAACAGCACCAAGGGGATAGTACTAAACCATTCATGAAAAATCCACTCCCCAGATCCAGTCACTTCCCATAAGGCCCCATCTCTAACACTGGGGATGAAAATAAAACATGAGATTTGGGTAGGGAACAAATCCAAACTGTATCAATAACTGAAGAAAGAAAATAGGCTATAGTGTCCTACTTCCAACTTCTTCAGTATGTCCATTCTTTTATTAATAGGACATGATAAATTTATTGTAAATAAGTGCTATTTATCATGAAGATCTCTGAGAATAATTTTTATTTTTTATTTTGTATTGCATTTTAGGTTTTGGGATACATGTGAAGAACATGCAAGATAGTTGCATAGGTACACACATGGCAGTGTGTTTTGCTGCCTTCCTCCCCTTCACCTATATCTGGCATTTCTCCCCATGCTATCTCTCCCCAACTCCCCACCCACCACTGTCTCTCCTCTATTCCCCACAACTGACCCCTGTGTGTAGTGCTCCCCTCCCTGCGTCCATGTGTTCTCATTGTTCAACACTCGCCTATGAATGAGAACATGTGGTATTTCATTTTCTGTTCTTGTGTCAGTTTGCTGAGAATGATGTCTTCCAGGTTCATCCATGTCCCTACAAAGGAAACGAACTCATTGTTTTTGATTGCTGCATAATATTCCATGGTGTATCTGAGAATAATTTTTAAAGGCTTCCTTTATCTTTAGCAAGATGAGATTTTTTCTTCCAATTTCCCTACTTCCACTTCAGATAGATAGATAGATAGATAGATAGATAGATAGATAGATATAGATATAGATATAGATATAGATATAGATATAGATATAGATATATAGATAGATATATACACACACATATATATACACACACACACACACACACACACACATATATATGTAAAATTGCATTTTAGGTTTCAGGGTACATGTGAAGAACATGCAAGATTGTTTCATAGGTACATACCTGGCAATGTGGTTTGCTGCCTTCCACCCCATCACCTATATCTGGCATTTCTCCCCATGTCATCCCTCCCCAACTCCCCACTCCCAGCTGTCCCTCTGCTAGTTCCCCCTCACAGACCCCAGACCCCCCAGTGTGTGATGCTCCCTTTCCTGTGTCCATGTGTTCTCATTGTTCAACACCCACCTATGAGTGAGAACATGCAGTATTTCACTTTCTGTTCTTGTGTCAGTTTGCTGAGAATGATGGTTTCCAGGTTCATCCATGTCCCTACAAAAGACATGAACTCATCATTTTTAATGGCTGCATAGTATTCCATGGTGTATATATGCCACATTTTCCCTGTCCAGTCTATCATCGATGGGCATTTGGGTTGGTTCCAAGTCTTTGCTATTGTAAAGAGTGCTCCAATGAATGTTCATATTCATGTTCCCTTATAATAGAAAACTTTATAATCCTTTATATATATATACCCAGTAATGGGATTGCTGGGCCAAATGGAATTTCTATTTCCAGGTCCTTGAGGAATCGCCACACTGTCTTCCACAATGGTTGAACTAATTTACACTCCTACCAACCATGTAAAAGTGTTCCTATTTCTTCACATCCTCTCCAGCATCTGTTGTCTCCAGGTTTTTTAATGATCGTCATTCTAACTGGCGTGGGATAGTATCTCAACGGAGTTTTGATTTGCATTTCTCTAATGACCAGTGATGATGAGCATTTTTTTCATATAGTTGTTGGCCTCATATCTGTCTTCTTTTGAAAAGTGTCTGTTCATATCTTTCACCCACTTTTGGATGGGTTTCTTTGTTTTTTTCTTGTAAATCTGTTTTAGTTCTTCCTAGATTCTTGATATTAGCCCTTTATCAGATGGGTAGATTGCAAAAATTTTGTCCCATTCTATTGGTTGCTGATTCACTCTAATGATTGTTTCTCTTACTTCCACTTCTTTCTTTAGAAATGACACATTTGCATTCCACCTCTTGTAATCCTGGCCAATACCAAGTTTGGGAAAACAAAGCAAATCCTAACAATGAGGATTATGCTATGAGGGGCAGATACTACCAGAATAAGCAAGTAAAAAGCACATTGATCAAATGGTGGCAGATGATGGCAGTGAGTGTGAATCTTAAGGGAGGCAGTAGAGACTTGTATTCTTATAATGAAAAGAAGAAGAGACAAACACAGTACCTGATCTATACAGAGGAGAAATGAGGTCGAGCTATTACAAAAATTGTACTTTTTAGACAGTTGGATGATCTGTTTGGGAATAATTGACTGAATCTGCAGGGTTGCTGTGCTGGGCCCATTTGCATGGTTCTGGGATTCTGATAATAAGACAGATATTAGGTTATGTGTTCAAAGAGTCAGTCTCCAGCTAACTGTTTCCACAGGGCTTGGTATAGAATTAAGCTTTCATGACTTTCTGAAAGATCATAATCCCATCACAATATACCATTTAAGCAAGGACACTATTTTCTGTACATAAGCAGAGACAATCAGCAGTGTATTTTTTTATAACTGTGCTTAGCTTCCCAATAGGTGAGATTAATATAAAATTCTGAAGCATAGAGGAATATTACCTTACCAGTAGGTAATATTGAGAGCAAGTAAACAAGCTTTTCCTTTTCCCATTTGCTGAATATGTATGTATTATTTCATTCTCACAATACTATACAGAATTATCTGAGACTGGGTAATGTATAAGAGAAAGAGGTTTAATTGACTCACAGTTTGCCATGGCTGAGGATGCCTCAGAAAAGTTACAATCATGGCAGAAGGTGAAGGGGAAGCAAGGCCCTTCTTCACCTGAATGCAGGAGAGAGAAGCACAAGCAAGAACAGGGAAAACTGCCTTATGAAACCATCAGATCTCATGAGAAATCACTTACTATCACAAGAGCAACATGTGGGAAACCCCCTCCCACGATCCAATCACCTCCTCCCTAGGAATGCAAGGATTATAATTTGAGATGAGATTTGGGTGGGGACACAGAGCAAAACCATTTCAGAATATATAAGGAAGTTTGGAGGAGAGGGGAACACTTAATTACCTAGTACCAGTGATGAGCTGCTTAGACCAGTCCATATTGAAAATTTTGTATATATCTTCAATAACTAAATGACACAAACCTTGGGGATAAAAGAGAAGTTTGAGAAAGGAATCTAGATGTTTATTGACAAGGAAGATGTCAGAAATTTATAACAGATTTCATCTAGAAGTGAGTTTTTACCTCAAGTTTTTAGAGTCAGTTACAGAATGACCAGCTAGATATATAAGGAGATGTTAGTTATTGTGAATTTACATCCTATCTCTTAATCAAGGAAATGTAAACAAAGTGATTAGATAAAATAGGTCAACATTTTCTGCTAAATTGCAGTTGAGAGTTAAGAATGAAAGGAAAAGAAACAGGTAAAAGAACAAGCAACAGAAATAAATCTAGTGTCGTATCTAATTAGTGCAAGAAACTAATTGAAAATTGAACCAGTGCTAGAATAAATTAAATTCACAACCCTTATTTGTATATCAGTAAAACTATACAATAAAAACAGTATTTGGGAAGATTAACAATTAGAAAATTTAATGATACATAATACCTAAAATATTTGCATTTTGAAAAAATACTTCATAATTAGCAAGAATCAAAAAATGTTAATTTCTAATTATTAAAACTCCATTAATTGAGATGATTATATAAAGCTAATTTACATGTTAACAGAAATGACTTTTCTAGATAATAATTCAGATTGACACCAAATTCAAAATGTATATTACAGTATTCCATTTCATGGAAGAGGTAGAATCATCATTACATTCTATCAACAATTTTATTATTGCTTATAATAGTATTTAAGGTAAAGCAACATTATTATTCCTATGTCATTAGAAACCACGGTGTTCGAAAATTTAAAACATGAAGATTGTCTGTGATCTGCAAGTACTGACATGAGTTTAAAATCACTTAAACTGAAAAACATCCAAACAGCCTATGACAGTTCAGTCCCTGAGGAGTGTTTTCTCTTTCTTTTACCCTTTTGAAATAGAAATTGTAAACTAATAATTTTGAAACAGAAATTGTATGAACTAACACACATAGAAATTACATGTTTATACAAATGATTATTTAATTCAGTGTCTTTTGTGCAGTCCCAAGAGTGGCTTCTTTTACAATATATGTTTATTGTTGTTTATTTTATTTATTTATTTTTTTTAGAGATACGGTCTCGCTCTCTTGGCAAGACTGGAGTGTAGTGGTTTGATCATTGTTGATTATTCACAGTAAAATACAGAGTTGCATTTGCTAAATATTATTTCAATCTCATCTTTAGAAACACCAGGTATATAACAAATATAATCAGTCTTTCAAATTCTACAAGTGTGGATTCAACCAACTGTGAATTGAAAATTTTGGTACAAAAAGTATGATTGTTTCTGTACTGAACATATGCAGACTCCTTTTACTTGCTATTATTTCCTAAAAAAAAAAAATACAGCATAACAGCTATTTATATATTATTTACATCGCATTAGGTATTATAAGTAAGCTAGAGATAATATAAAGTATAAAGGAGGATGTGCATGGGTTATATATAAATACATTATTTTATATAAGGGACTTGAATATCAGTGGATTTTGGTACCCGTGGAGAATTTTGGCACTCTCATGTATATTGAGGGACTACTGTAAATAATTCATATTTAAAAGTCATGTATGACCTCTGTTTATTATTATAGCAAATCTTTCTTCAGAAATAAGCTATAAACAGATATTTGCTCCTCTTCATTAAAGTTACGTTGGAGGCAACTTTTGTAATGTGGGGTTTGCAATATTTATGAGCATGAAAATGTTTGTAGTGTCTTTCAGTCTGTTTTTAAAGGCAATAAAAATATCTTTTCTCTTATACCAACAAAGACAACCAAAAAAAGTAAAATAGAGAGGCCGAATTGACAGAAAAAAAAAATACAATAGCAAAACAGCAAAATTGGTCTCAAATTTGGGCCGATTCACAGAAATACAATAAAATTTTCAAAGATAAAGTTTTGCTTAGTGAAATCTTTATAGAATTTTTAGGATGAATGGGACCTATTTAAAATGAAAAGGCTAACTCAATTCATTTATTCTTCAGAAATATGAGTTCAAATTTTAATAACTTTCTTAATTTTAAGACATTTTAAATAATAGTTTGATTTTATATTATGAAATAACATACTTGCAATATAAAATTGTTTATTTTCCTTGTCCTTAAGAATTACCAAAATTATTACCTCGGCTAACTAATTTAGCTCAAGTTGACAAAACTTTCTGATTTTTCAAAATATATATTGTTATTTATTTCATAGGGTTATGATTAAAATTTAATGGTAGCGTGTTGAAAACTCCAAACACCTATTCTTCTCACTGAAGCATTAGAAAACACATAGAAGCTGTCAGAATTAACATTGTTAACATTCTGGAAAACAGTTAAATATATACAACAAATAGGCAAATATTGAACAAAGCAAGCAGTAACGTAAAAATAGTAGGAAAGCTTTATAGCATTTCTGCTTATCATAGCGCCACCACTCTCAAGCTTGATGATGATATGGAAGACTGCAGGCAGAATTCTCAATATGGGTCCTAGTCTCTGCTTTCAGAGGGAGCAGAACATACTTATATAAAAATTGCTGTGGTTAAGCTGGGTGCAGTGGCCCACACCTGTAATCCTAGAAGTTTTCGAGGACCAGGCCAGCGGATTGTCTGAGCTCAGGAGTTCAGGACCAGCTTGATCAACATGGCAAAATCCTGTCTCTACTAAAAATGCAAAAAAATTGGCAAGGCATGGTGCCAGGTGCCTGTAGTCCCAGGTACTTGGGAGGCTAAGGCACAAGAATTGCTTGAACCTGGGAGGCACAGGTTGCAGTGAGCCAAGATCACAACACTACACTCCATCCAGCCTGGGAGATGGATTGAGATTTTTGTCTAAAAACAAAAACAAAAAACTACTATGTCTATTTGTTCTAACACGTCCAGAGGCTGAAAATCTGATGACGGAAAGGTGCTCTTTCTGTTTTCCCCAACTTGACACTAACTAACTGTAGAAAAGTAAGTGGTGAGCAAAAGATTACAGTTAGAATATAAAATTGCCTAAGCTAGGGAGAGAGTTTATGAAATTAAAGCATTCCAAAGTGCCCACATATGCTGGACAATATAGAAAACCACATGAATGCTTATGGAAAGAGGCACATCAGAAAAGGACTAATAACACACTAAACTTACGTATCTGCCTGCTCTCTAGATTCAGTGCTAGCAGGAAGTACACACACAGTCACTGAAAGGAATATAAAATCATTACGGGAGTTCAACAGCAGATCAGAGCAGGCAGAACAGAGAATCAGTAAACACAGACAGCACAAGTGCAATTAACCAATCTGAGAAACAAGAAAAAAATAATGAAGAAAAATGAGTAGATACTAAGGAAAAAATGACATTCTCACATATACAGAAGAGAGGTTTGTTGCCAATAGACCTAAGAAATGCTCAAGGAAGCCCTTACACTTTAAATAAAAGGACGTTAGGCAGAAGCCAAAATCATACAAAGGAATAAGAAAACCTGGTGAAGGTGACAGACCAAATGGCAAGCGCCAAAAGAGCTGTAACACATGCCCCCGTTCACTGAGCTGTGGGAAGCGGGAATGTGAGAGCTGTAACATTTTTCTTTTCTTTTCTTTTTTGAGATGAAGTCTCACTCTGTCACCCAGGCTGGAGTGCAGCGGGGCGATCTTGGCTCACTGCAACCTCCGCCTTCCGAGTTCAAGCGATTCTCCTGTCTCAGCCTTGTGAGTAGCTGGGATTACAGGCACCCGCCACCAAGCCCAGCAAATTTTTGTAGTTTTAAGAAGAGGTTTCCCTATGTTGGCCAAGATGGTCTCCACTTCTTCACCTCGTGACTCGCCCCCTCGGCCTCCGAGAATGCTGCGATTACAGGCGTGAGTCACGCCGCCCAGCCAGCTGTAACATTTCTTGGGGCTCAGACCTCAGGACTTCTCTGGCAAGAGCTGTACAACCCTTTGGGGCTCCCCGGTTGCTGGCATTTCTGAGTTTTTGAGTGCCACCACATTCCCCTCTCCCAGATGCCGGGGCCAGGGCAGAAGCTAGTCACAGCTGCCTTGTCCAGCCCCAGACTGAGCACAGAGCCTGCGGCAGATGCGGAATCGAGGCCCGGGCACAAACTGAGTGCAGCCTACTGGCCAAGCTGGTGGAGTGATCCCAGCAGTCCGAGTGAGGCCCAGAGGTCACAGGGGCTACAGAGATTTCCAGCTGGCGAAGCAGCACCAAAGAAATCCTGTAACACTGTAACACTGAACAAAGGGGGAGAAAAAAAGATCTTTGAGTGTCATTCCCTCCTGCACACCTAACTACAAAAGCCACAAAATTATTAGATGCTTTGAAAGCAGTGTTCAGAAGGAATAGTAAATGCCTGAATTAAAAACGAAGAAAGATCTCAAATGAATAACCTAACTCTACAATTTAAGGAACTAGCAGGGAAAAGAAATAAACTAAACCTAAAGGTAGCAGAAGGTAATAAAGTTTAGAGAAAGGTGACAAAAGACAGCAGAAAATAAATAGAATCGAGAAAAACAAAAGTTGTTTCCTTGAAAAGAGCAACAAAATTTATAAGCCTTTAGCTAAACTGACAAAGAAAAGAAAGAAAAAGAATTAAAATCTGGTATAAAGCTGGATATATTACTACTGACCTTGCCAAAATAAAAAAGACTATAAAGAAACACTATGAAGAAAAAAGTAGGCCATAAAATAGATATCCTAGATGAAATTAACAATTTTCTAGGAACACACAAACTATCAAAGGTGACTTAAGAAGATATACAATATCTGAACAAATCTATAACATGTAAATAGATTGAATCAATTAGAAAAATAGAAAGAAAAGTCCAGAATGGACCAACTGACTTAATTGGCAATTTATAACAAATATCTAAAGAAAACATAAATAAAATTTTAAAATAATTTCCAAAAAGAGAAGGGAACATTTTCTAACGAATTTTTTGAGGCTAGATATGTAAGATAACAATAGCAAAAGAAAATAAAATTATAAATCTATATCTCTTAAAAACATAAAATCAAATGTCCTAAACAAAATACTAACAAATAAAATTGAAGAACATATTAAAAAGATTATACAATATAACCAAGTGGGTAATCCCAGGAATGCAAGGGTGTTTCAACCTAAGAGAATCAAACTGTGAAATATAGTTAGTGCACTAAGAGGACATAAGGGGAAAAACACATGATCATATCGATTGATGTGAAAAATTATTTGGCAAAACCTAACATCTTCTCATGTAAAAATGCCTCAGACAACTTGGAAGGGGGCTTTCTAAATATGCAGTCATTCATTAAAAACCCACAGCTGCTGGGCGCGGTGGCTCACGCCTGTAATCCCAGCACTTTGGGAGGCCGAGGCAGGTGGATCATGAGGTCAAGAGATCGAGACCATCCTGGTCAACATGGTGAAACCCCGTCTCTACTAAAAATACAAAAATTTAGCTGGGCATGGTGGCGCATGCCTGTAATCCCAACTACTCAGGAGGCTGAGGCAGGAGAATTGCCTGAACCCAGGAGGCGGAGGTTGACGTGAGCCAAGATTGCACCATTGCACTCCAGCCTGGGTAACAAGAGCGAAACTCCGTCTCAAAAAAAGAAAAAAAAATCCCACAGCTAACATCTTGCTCACTAGCGAAGACTGAAAGCTTTCCTTTTAAGATCAGGAAAAGGACAAGGATGCCTACTAGTCAACATTTTACTGGAAGTTCTAGCCAGAGAAATTAGACAATAAAGAGACCTTTAAAAACATCCAAATTGGAAAGGAGGATGTAAAACCATCTCTCTTTGCAGATGATATGATGCTGTATGAGATGGTGAGTTTTAGTCTGTCCAATTTGGCTAGACTGTAGTACCCAATTATTTAATCAAACACTAGGCTTTGCTGTAAGGATATATTTTTAAATAATGGTATACATTTTTTTTTTTTTTTTTATGAGACAGAAGCTTGTTCTGTCACCAGGTGCCAGGCTAGAGTGCAGTGGTGTGATCTTGGCTTACTGCTATGTCCGCCTCCTGGGTTCAAGTAATTCTCCTGCCTCAGCCTCCTGAGTAGCTGGGACTACAGGCACACACCACTACGCACAGCTAATTTTTGTATTTTTAGTAGAGACAGAGTTTCATCATGTTGGTCAGGATGGTCTCAATCTCTTGACCCCATGATCCGCCCACCTCAGCCTCCCAAAGTGCTGGGATTACAGGCATGAGTGGTATACAATTTTTATTGCATTTTAATAATTATCCAAAAGATAGCATAAACAAAGTATATACAATCAAATATTGTTAGTATCTGTAACCATTTGATTTAGAGCCTGTACACCCATATAGTCTGAATAATGAAGATTTAGATGACATTCTTGGAAAACTGAAAAGGTTTTGAGAAATTTTTACCAGCAGAAACACTGCCAATTTGGGCTGACAGGAACCGAAATGGGGCAAAATGAAGTTAGAATGACTCTGAAGACAGAGACATGGATACGAAGGCCAGAGGGCAAAGCAAGGATTCCAGAAGTCAGGGCTGAAGAATTCTCTGAGAGGCAAGGGCTGATAAAGCCTATTTGGGAAAGATACTGGGACTGTTACCCAGAAGAACCAAAACAGCAGAGCCACCAGCCTGGAAGACTGAGAGAGTAAGAGCACTAACCTGGGAGGATAAGAGGGCAGAATCCCAAGCCACAGTGGATTCCTCTCAAATTTTAGAGGCTAACAGATGTGGCCCTGCTGGGCTGTAAACTTGCTTTAGACCAGTAACACCTTTATTCCTTCCACTTTCTCCCCTTCAGAATGGAAATTTCTATCCTGTGCCTGGCCCACTGTTGTATTTTAGAAGCACATAACATTTTTTTCTAGTTTCACAAGTCTGTCAGTAGAGAGGAATTTTGTCTCTGGATGTACCATACTCAGAGTCTCAGCCACATTTAAACAGATGATTTAAATGATGAAACATGGGGTTTTTCCTGATTTGATGTTTAGATATTTGAGATTTAGAGTTGGCCCTGGAGTGGCTTATACATTTTTGCAGTGTTGGGATGGAGTGAATGCATTCTGCATATGGGTTGTATGTAAATTTTTGGCGTCCAAAGGACAGACTCTACTAAGGTGAATAGTTTATGTTTGTGTTTACTCAGAACATTAGAGCATGACCTTATTTGGAAATAGAGTCTTTGTAGATGTAATTCATTTATATAAGGTCATCCTGAATTAGCATGGCCTTAATCCAATGGCCATTATCCTTATAAGGAGAAAGGAATACAGAAGGAATACAGGCATTCAAAGTTGGAAGCAGGAATTGGAATTATGCTACCAAAAACCAAGACGTGACAATTTCTAGCAACTACCAGAGGCTAGCAAGAGGCATAGGGAGATTCCTTCCTAGTGCCTTGAGAAGGCATAGCCTTGTGGACCCTGATTTTAGGTTTCTAGTCTCAAGAACTCTGATACAATAAATTTGTTGCTTTAAGCCATTCAGGTTGTGGTGCTTTGTTATGACAGTCTTAGGAAAATAATATGCTACATATAGAAAAATTCTAAACAATTCAAAAAACTACTAGATTTAGTAAATTAATGCAGCAAAGTTACTGAGTAGGTGATCAACAAACAAAAATCAGTTGTGTTTGTTCATAGCAACAAACTGTGAAAAGGAAATTAAGAAAACAATATCATTGACAATAATAAAAATAATTTTTATTCAAAAGAAAAAATAGGAATAAATATAACAAAAATGGTGAAAAATGTGTACAATATAAATTATAAAATATAGCTGAAATAAATAAATGAATAGAAATATATTCTGTTTATGAAATAGAAGATTTAATATATTTTAAGATAGCGATAGTATCCAAAATTATTTACAAATTCCATGCAATATCTATAAAAATTCCTATGACCCCTTTGTAGAAATTGACATGTTAATCTTCAAAATCTTATGGAATTGCAAGGAGCCCTGAGTAGCCAAAACAATCTTGGAAAAAAAGAACAAAGTTAGAGGACTTCCACTTTTCAACTTCCAAACTTACTACAAAGCTCAGTGATTAAAACAATATGGTACTGGCATGAGGATGGGCATACAGATCAATGGAATAGAACTGAGGGTCTTGAAATAAACCTGTATGTGTATCTAGCCATTTGATTTTCAAATACAGTGCCAAAATAATGGGAAAGAGTAGTCATTTCAACAAATGATGCTGGGACAAATGTGTATTTGTATCACATACAAAAAAATGACGTTGACTCCTGCCTAGAGCACATACAAAAATTAACTCAAAATAGTTTGGTGACCTAAATATAAAGCTTAACTCATACAACATTTAGAAGTTAGTATATGAGTAAATCTTCATGACCTTAGATTAGGTACTAGAGGCTTCAATATGATACCAAAAGAAAAAGCAACATAGGTCAGGCATGGTGGCTCACATCTTTAATCCCAGCACTTGTGGAGGTCGAGGCAGGCGAATCACCTGAGGTCAGGAAGTCGAGACTAGCCTGACCAACATGAAGAAACCCTGTCTCTGCTAAAAATGCCAACTTAGCTGGGCGTGGTGGCACATGCCTGCAATCCTGCCACTCTGGAGGCTCAAGCAAGAGAATTGCTTGAACGTGGAGGCGGAGGTTGTCATGAGCCAAGATAGTGCCATTGTACTACAGCCAGGGCAACAAAAGCAAAACTCATCTCAAAAAAAAAAAAAAAAAGTTGGAATTTATCAAAATTAAAACATTTGCATATCAAATGATTTTATCAAGAAAGTAAGAAGGAAATCTTCAGAATGGCAGATGTTTGCAAATTATATATCTGATAGGTATGTACTATCCAGAATATCCTTATATTCCCAGTAACAAACTTTTATACCCCAGTAACAAAAAGAGTGACAACCCAGTTAAAACATTGGCAAAGGACTGATTAGACATTTCTCCAAAGAAGACAGACAAGGGATCAAGAAGTACATGAAAGCATGTTGGATTTCATTAGTCGTTAGGAAGACACAATTAAAAACCACAATAAGGTGCCACATCATACCCACTAAGATGGCTATAACAAAAACACACATCACTGAAGAGAATGCAAAATGGTACAGTCACAGCCATTGGGAAAAATAATTTGGTGGTTCTTCAAAAAGATATACAAAATTGCCGTATGATTCCGCAATTCTCCCAGTTCCACCTGTCTCCCAAAATTTGACAAAAGATACTCAAGTACCTGTGCATAGCAGCACTATTCACAACGCCCAAAAGATGAAACACACCAAATATCTATCCATAGATGAATAAACAAAGGTGAACATTCTTGCAGTGACTTTTTCAACCATAAAAAGGACAAAGATACTTACGCATGCTACGATGTGAATAAATCTCCAAAACATTATGTTAAGAGGAAAAAAACAGACACAAAAGCTACATATTACATAATTTTATCTCTATAAAATATCTAAAACATAAACGCATAGTGACAGAACACAGATTGGAGGTTAGTATAATCTGGGGGAAGGAGGAAGTAGGAAGTGGGTAAGATTCATTAACGGGCAAGGGACTTTACTTTGGAGTCATGTATGTGCTAGAAAGATGCAGTCAGCTAAATGTCACTGAATTATTCCATTTAAAATTGTTGTTTTATGCAATTAATTTTACTTTAAATTTACTCAATAATATTTCCTGTAAATATTTCAGCATATTATCATCAAAAGAATATAGTAACTTGATAATATAATTTAGTATATCTAGCTTCATCTTCTTTGTTTTTGTTTCACTCATTTATTTCATTAATTATAATCAACACAATTTCTGAGTATTGAGTTTACTTGTCTCACTAAAGTGATAATTGATGTGATAGCTGACTTTAGACTCCAGCACTGGGAAGGTTGAGCTAATATGGTATTGCCCAAGTTATAAGCTTGTCAGCCCACCTTATTTTCTTGTTATTGTTGTTTTTGTTCTGTTTTGGTTTGTTTTAGACTTTCAGCAGACTACTATTTTTAGTTTATTTCTCTAGTGATAAGCAGAAAGGAGAGATGAGGAAGTAGCTTTATTGGCCCAACCAGTAACAGAAACTAAGGAACTTCTCTTTCTCTTGGACACCCCTCTGGCTTGGCCCAGAGTCCCCACAAACAAGCTCCTACCAGGAAAGACACTCCAAAGACTTACAGGACAACTCCCAGGAGTCGAAAGCAAAGCTCAAATGTATTTTGGGCAAGTTAATCTTTTAAGTAACTTTTCCTGCACAGCCTTAGTGTTTCATGCAGAAGGAACATTTGGTAATGTCGTACATTGCTTTACTTTTTTCCTAGAATCTGATTGTTGAGAAAAGTGTTGCAGGCTCAGTGCAGTGGCTCTCAACTGTAATCCCAGCACTTTTGGGAGCTAAGGCAAGAGGACTGTTTGAGCCTAGGAAGTCGAGGTTGAAATGAGCTACCACCCTGCCACTGCATTCTAGCCTGAGTGACAGAGAGAGAACCTGCCTCCAAAAAAAAAGAAAGAAAAAAAGAAAAGCTTTGTAAGTTAAGCTACAGAATCCTTCATGCAATTTATACAACGATTAACATTCAAGACATTAATTATAGCACAAATTATTTATACGTAAACTTATATAATTCAAATTATATATAAAGCAAATTAAAAATTATGTGTATGTGTGTATATATATATATAATGTAAACTTTTAATTATCAATCTAGAACATAATCTAAATTGTTGAGAGATAGAGATTTGAATATCATGGGGAAAATTTTTATCTTTCTGGACATTTTTCTTACTAATAAATGAGACTTGGAAAAAAAAATCTAGTTTCATGCTTGTCTGCTTTCCACAGTGCAGTGCTCCTTATAACAGTAGCATTTTGCAGACAGTGGTTCAGCTTAGATTTCACTGGAGAAGGAACGTTAAGGACCTTGTCTAACTTGTGTATATTGGTGTTTTGGAAAATGAAGAAATGTAGTTACAACTACATAGTACATTGCTCAAGTGTTCAAGGACTGTGGAATTGGAAAAACAAAATCGACTACTAGAAAATTTTATAAAAATAAGGATGTTTAAAAGCAAACTTGGATATCTCTTTTCAAAATTCAAAAGCTGTGCTATTTGTTACAGATTTCAGTTGTCATGCCTGCTATTGCTCTTTTAATGAAGGTAAAAATAGTGTTGCCTTTCAGTCTCATGGAAATATATTAAAAAAAATTGAGAACTATCCCTATGCAAACAAACTGCTGATTTTTAAATTTTCCTTCCAAATAGAGAAAAATATTTTAAATGTTTTATTTGTCAAAATTTCTTGTAATAAAATGTAAATAGCCTTGTAACTGTGCCAGTTTTTATTTCTACAAGTCAACTCTCAGATGAGTATATCAGAATGTCTTTATTAGATCAGAATGGAGATGCTGTTGGTATTGATGCAACCTATTTGATGTGTCACAGAGGAGGAAAAATAATGAACTTTCCGTGAGTGTTATGTATCAGTACTTAAGACATGAGTCATTTCCTCTAAGGACAATTTTTGCCCTTAAATAAGCAAAAGCGTCACATTAAAAAAAAAAAAAACCCATAGTGCAGACAAACCATAAATATAAAGCACATAACAGTTTGTCTTACTATATGTCTTAATAATGTAATAATTATTAAATAAATAAATAAACACAGTTTGTTTCCTTTCAAGCTGCAGAAATTTTATCAAATGACTTTGTGGGGCCCAGAGTGGCTCCGGCCGGATGTCGTGGCGCTTGCGAAGGCGAGGCCAAGAGTTCAAGGCCAACCAACCTCAGCAACCTTACAACCTCTCAATGATTGGCAAAAAAAAAAAAAAAAAAAAAAAAAAAAAATCAAATGACTTTGTAAGGCTAATTTAAGCAGAAGTTTTAATTTTTTTTCTAAATAGTATTTATTTTAAATATGAAATTTTATTTTTATTTATTAATTTAAGAGAAATTTGTAAATTTAGCCACTATTTACCAATGAATTAAATTTACTTGAAAAAAATTAAAAAGTAATTCTCATTTAAAAATGTTTTATTTATTTTTACCTTTTGTATGTAGAAAGCAATTTATTCCATTTTATGCACTTACATAGTTAGTTATGGAGAGTAGCAGGCTTGCTGGCGAAATAGATCACACCCGAAATGGAGATGGCATTGAACGAGCAGCCAAGGATTACCTCCTAACAAAAAGCAGTCTTTATCAAGCATTAATTTAAAAACAAATACAAGTTATTGATTTAATCTTCTCAATCTGACAGTCCACCTGTGGTGTAACTGTCAGGTAAAATCAGACATCCCTACAAATTTGTGTCCAAACATTATTTCATAGAAAGGAAAAAATATATAAAAGCAGCTCAAGAAATACACTAACAAGCAAAAATGTATGGGGAAAGAGGAACATGAAGTTTTGAATTAACTGAAGAAAGGAAGAGGAAATTGGTCTGCATACAAAAATGTACATCCTGGGAAGTCTGGTGTGAAGATTGCAGAGCAGGAATCTATTTGACTTGTATCTTTCCTATTTCCTTGACAGAAACGACAACTTGCAATATTTATACTTCGTGGCTGAGACACCTATCTCCTTTGCCTCTATTCCTTACCCACTCTAGTCTTAAGTCACTCTGAAAAATAATCACAAATAACATTTCCCTTTCTGTAACTGAAGTCGTTTCTTGAGTTTCCTTTATCCTTACAGTTTTTCCTATCCTTTAAACCTAAAAAAGGTTTCTGAGTTCCTTTTATTTTCTTCTTGTAATCATGAGAAACAGAACATATTTTAAAATAGTACTGAGGATTATATGTACCTTTTTAAGCTAAGCTTCTCTTTCTGTAACTTTAAAAAAAGGGAAATTTTAGGGGTTTGTTACTAGAAAATTCCTGAAGAAAATTAAAACGTAAGTCTGTGCCTTTGCCGCATCAAGTGTCTTCCAGTTAATATTCAGAAAATACTAATTATTTGGGCTAGTAGCATTGTTGGTGGTATCTGTTATGCAGGGATAGTGTGTTTTTAAACTGCTATTAAATGAATCTCAGGGTTGAGCAAAAAATAAAGAGGAGTCTACAATTGCAAGAAGTCCAGACATATCGAGGACCTTATCCTTCTGAATCCATGCTTCCTTCAAGGTCTTCATCACTATAAATACTCTCTACCATTTGACACACTACTTGTAAGACATTATCAGAACGAATTATCCAAGTTCATTAGGATTCCAAGATAAATCGGATATCATGGCAATGAGATGACCCTGAACAGACAACAACTCTGGTGTTCCATCTTCTGAATCTTACGAAGATCAGTCCTCTCCAATTCTACTTAAATTTCAGACCTTCAGTCTGGAATCAGTACTACTGGAAGCCAAAAGCATCTTATTGTCAGGCAACCACTGAACCTGGAATATTTCATCCTTATGTGATTCAAAGGAATGTAACTTAAGTTTCTTAATTGACATGCCATTTCACTGTTAGGAAAATGAAGAGAAAAATAGACTTTGAAAATATTTAGACATTTCAGTTTTTGTGATGATATACATTTTAGAATTCAGTAGGGGTTCAATTTTTTTTTTTTTAATTTTTATTGCATTATAGGTTTTGGGGTACATGTGCAAAACGTGCAAGATAGTTGCATAGGCACACACATGGCAGTGTGTTTTGCTGCCTTCCTCCCCTTCACCCACACTTAGTATTCATCCCCAGGCTATCCCCCCAGCCCCCCCACTGTCCCTCCCCCATTTCCCCCAACAGTCCCCAGTGTATAGTAGACCGCCTCTCTGTGTCCATGTGTTCTCATTTTTCTCACCCACCTATGAGTGAGTATATGCAGTATTTCTTTTTCTGTTCTTGTGTCAGTTTGCTGAGAATGATGTTCTCCAGATTCATCCATGTCCTTACAAAGGACACAAACTCATCATTTTTGATTGCTGCATAATATTCCATGGTGTATATGTGCCACATTTTCCCAGTCCAGTCTATCATCGATGGGCATTTGGGTTGGTTCCAGGTCTTTGCTATTGTAAACAGTGCTGCAATGAACATTCGTGTGCATGTGTCCTTATAGTAGAACAATTTATAGTCTTTTGGATAGATACCCAGTAATGGGATTGCTGGGTCAAAGGGAATTTCTATTTCTAGGTCCCTGAGGAATCGCCACACTGTCTTCCACAATGGTTGAACTAATTTACACTCCCACCAAGAGTGTAAGAGTGTTCCTCTTTCTCCACATCCTCTCCAGCATCTGCTGTCTCCAGATTTTTTAATGGTCGCCATTCTAACTGGTGTGAGATGATATCTCAATGTGGTTTTGATTTGCATCTCTCTAATGACCAATGATGATGAGCACTTTTTCATATGTTTGTTGGCCTCATGTATGTCTTCTTTTGTAAAGTTTCTGTTCATATCCTTTGCCCATTTTTGAATGGGCTTGTTTGTTTTTTTTCTGTAAATCTGTTTGAGTTCTTTGTAAATTCTGGATATCAGCCCTTTGTCAGATGTGTAAACTGCAAAGATTTTTTCCCATTCTGATGGTTGCCGATTCACTCTAGTGACTGTTTCTTTTGCCGTGCAGAAGCTGTGGAGTTTGATTAGGTCCCATTTGTCTATTTTGGCTTTTGTTGCCAATGCTTTTGGTGTTCTGTTCATGAAGTCCTTGCCTACTCCTATGTCCTGAACGGTTTTGCCTAGATTTTCTTCTAGGGTTTTTATGGTGTCAGGTCTTACGTTTAAGTCTTTAATCCATCTGGAGTTAATTTTAGTGTAAGGTGTCAGAAAGGGGTCCAGTTTCTGCTTTCTGCACATGGCTAGCCAGTTTTCCCAACACCATTTATTAAATAGGGAATCCTTTCCCCATTGCCTGTTTTTGTCTGGTTTATCAAAGATAATATGGTTGTAGATATGTTGTGTTGCCTCCGATGCTTCTGTTCTGTTCCATTGGTCTATATCTCTATTTTGGTACCAGTACCATGCTGTTTTGATTACTGTAGCCTTGTAGTATAGTTTGAAGTCTGGTAGCATGATGCCTCCCGCTGTGTTCTTTTTGCTTAGAATTGACTTGGCTATGCGGGCTCTTTTTTGGTTCCATATGAAATTCTTGCTGGTTTTTTCCAGTTCTGTGAAGAAATTCAATGGTAGTTTGATGGGGATAACGTTGATTGTGTAAATTACTTTGGGCAGTATAGCCATTTTCACAATATTGATTCTTCCTAGCCACGAACATGGAATATTTCTCCATCTGTTTGTGTCCTCTCTTATTTCGTTGAGCAGTTGTTTGTAGTTTTCCTTAAAGAGGTCCCTTACCTTCCTTGTGAGTTGTATTCCTAGGTATTTTATTTTCTTTGTATTCAACAGCCCTTTATGCTAAAAACCCTCAATAAATTTGGTATTGATGGAACATATCTCAAAGTAATAAAAGCTATTTACTACAAACCAACAGCCAATATCATACTTAATGGGCAAAAACTGGAAGCATTCCCTTTGAAATCCGGCACTAGACAAGGATGCCCTCTCTCACCACTTCTATTCAACATAGTACTGGAAGTGCTAGCCAGAGCAATCAGGCAAGAAAAAGAAATAAAGGGTATTTAAATAGGAAAGGTGGAAGCCAAATTTTCTCTATTTGCAGACGACATGATAGTATACCTAGAAGATCCCATCACCTCAGCCCAAAAGCTCCTGCAACTGATAAGCAACTTCAGCAAAGTCTCAGGATATAAAATCAATGTTCAAAAATCACAAGCATTCCTATACACCAATAACAGACTTAAAGAGAACCAAATTAAGAACAAACTGCCATTTACAATTGCTACAAAGAAAATAAAATACCTAGGGGTTCAAATTTTAATAGCAACATTAAAATATTTTCAAACTCTGAGCAAAGCCTCAGATATATTAATATATATATTTAGCACATAATTCAATGGAATATGAGGAGTTGAATCTTCGGGATCAATCAACTATCACCAGGTTAAAAAAGACATTTTTTTGAAGTAAAAATGATTGTCTCAATAAAATCTGTATAATATCAACTCAGAGATTTACTGACTATGTAGAAAATGAAGAGAGAAAATATGGGATGTAGAAAGATTATAAACAGGAGACCAAGACCATCCTGGCTAACATGGTGAAATGCCATTTTCACTAAAAATAAATAAATAAATAAAAATTAGCTGGGGGTGGTGGCACATGCCTGTAAGTCCAGCTACTCGGGAGGCTGAGGCAGGAGAATCTGTTGAACCAGGGAGTCAGAGGTTGCAGTGAGCCGAGAGTGTGCCACTGTACTCCAGCCTGGCTGTAGAGTGAGACTCTGTCTCAAAATTAAAATAAAATAAAAGAAAAGAAAAAGAAAAATTATAAACATTAATGATATAGTTAATGATGAACTAATATGTTTTAAAAGCTTTTGGTTTTATGTGGCATTTTAACATACACCATTCCACTGTTTCTCCATAGCAAACTTCTTAAGTTTGCATCTAATCAAACCATATTTGATGAGAAAATGTTTTAAATATTCAAATTTTACTGATTTATATAGAGGATCAGAGATTAAATGACTATACTGAGGTCATAAGCAGTGTACCAGGATTTAAACTTAAGTACTCATCTCAAAACTTACCTTTTTAAAATTAAACAAAACTGCCTTTATTATACTTTAGGGTCACCAAATCAATACCATTCCTCAAAAGAGAAAATTGAGACTAGCTTGTAGGTCTCTAACACTCAACCCAGGCAAATGTTTATTTCAACATTATCCAGTTTACTCCAACATACTATTTATCTTACAAGATAAGCTGAAAATGAGTATAAAATGAGAATTTAACCTACAAATAGTATTTTCTGTGCATTAGAATTTCTAACACAGAAGACATTTCAAAAATAAGTTATATAGAACTGAAAATATTGAAACAGATTTTCTTATACTTTAAACTTAAAATAATTTCTGAGTTTCTTTTAATTTCTTCTTGTGATCATGACAAATGAAATATATTTTTAAATAGTAATAAGGGTCATCTCTACCTTTTTAAGCTAAGTGATGTTAATTTTATCTTTCTATGTGACAAAGCAAAGTTAATCATTTCTAATTTTGCAAGAATCTGCCATGTGCCAGAGAATGTTCCTATTATAATTATTCATAACACTTGAAGAGACATTCAGGATGTTATTCATCAGCCAATTCAATGTTCTTGGATTCTAACATTCCATTTTAATTTAATATGAATGTTGGTTTCTCAGCTTGGTCAGCAAAAGACATTTTGTATAATCAGTTAGCAATGTAGGAAAAGATATGACACTAGGTTATTCATTCATTTTTATTGACTGCATAGCACTTCAGATATTTAACTAACAATTTCTCTACTTGATACAGAACAACTATAAAGTTAACACAGTGGGAATATTTAGCAATCTGTTTAATTATTATTTGAAACAAAATTAAAAGTATCAATTTAGACCCAGCCATAAAAAACGATGTGTTCATGTCCTTCATAAGGACATGGATGAATCTGGAAACCACCATTCTCAGCAAACTGACACAAGAACAGAGAACCAAACACTGCATGTTATCACTCATAGGCGGGTGTTGAACAATTAGAACACGGGGACTCAGGGAGAGGAGCATCACACACTGCGGTCAGTGGGGGTGGGTAGGGGAGGGACAGTGGGGATGGGAAGTGTGTGTGGGGGAATAATGAGGGGAAAAATACCAGATATAGTTGATGGGGAGATGAAGGCAGCAAACCACCTTGCCATGTATGTACCTATGCAACAATCCTGCATGATCTGCACATGTATCCCAGAACCTAAAGTACAATTTAAAAAAAATATTTTTGCACCATCCTAAAAAAAATAAGAAATAACTTTCTGATAGTTCTTTAAAAATACTCATTATTTTTGAGTAATTTAGTTTCTCATATAGTTATAAGTTGCAAATTTCCACATAAGTCATTTGTAAAGTAATATGCAACAATTTGGCATGTTTGTTGTTATGACTGACAGTCAAATGAACAAACTGATTCTAAGTGAAATTCCTAATATGCCTATTTATGGTTCTGGGACTTGACTACTGGTCTAACATCATCAAATTTGTAGCATTCTAGTCAATGGAATTGGGAAGCTGAAAAACCATTCAGATATTCATTTCTTATATGAAACTATGTCTAAATAGTTTATCATCTAACCCTTATTTTTTAATTCAAAGAATCAAATTTATATATATAAGATAAGATTTTCCTCACTTAGATAATATAATTTGAGTTGATTACAATAACAACTGTTACCATGTTGAAGATAAACCGAGACCTCAAAGGGACTAGGATTTTGTCTACCTATGAAGTGATAAAGGGATCATAGTACAGCAGAATTATTCTAAGTTTCTATTATTGTTGAAAGTGTTTGATATTTTTAATTTCTTGAGCAAATTAGAAAAACACACCTAAATCCTGCAATTTTTGATTTGAAGACACTTGAATTTAACATTTACTGAACTACTAATTTACAAAGAAATGCAATGTCCTATAAGACATTGTAGTGAACACATAACAATGTATCCATTGCACCTGTCCTGCTGTATTAAATCTAGTGGACAAGATCAGATAGGAAGAGTTCTTGAAGTTCAAACACTTAGGGATATGTCACAGAAATTGATGTGGTAGCATGTCAAATGGACAGAATTACTTCTCCCCTTCTATCCAGGTCCATTTACAATGTGATTTCTCTTAGCTTCTCTCCTTAACAGGTAAAGTTTATTTCTTCATCCTTCAAATGTGCGTTGACCTAGTGATAGCTTTGGCCAATAGAAGTTGGCAGAAGAGAAGATGTTTTATGCTTCCACTTTCTTTTTAAAACCTGGCAATGCAATCATGTGAACAAGACTAGACCAGTTTTCTGAAAAGTGAGCTACCACATAGAAGAAAATCAAAGCAGCCAATACCAAGCTGACTCTCAGAAACAGACCCATTTAATTGGTCATCAGCTTATAGTAAATGCAAGCAAGAGAGAGCCCAGGTGTAAACAAAAGAACTATGCAGCTGGAACCCATTAAAAGCAATAAGAAATCGTCATTGTATTAAGCCACTAGGTTGTGGAGTGTCTTGTACAGCAAACTATTGTAGAGATCAGTAAAATAATCTTAAATGTGTCAGACTGCACATTTGAAATTTAGAGATGGATGCCCAGAGGTGAAAAAGATATATCAGAAAGAGAACTTTAGTTTTGACTGATACTCTGGAAAATGTGTCTAGAAATAAAATAACATTAACTTAATTTTGTATTATCTGCTGATGTTTTTAATAGACCAGTTTTTTTAAGGTTGAGATTTACACTGAAAAAAAAAGTTCAGAGTTCCCCTATATTCCACACCCACTTCCCACATTGTAAAAATCTTATAATAGTATGTTATAATTAATGAAATAATAGTGATACATTATTATTAACTGAAGTTCATACTTTATTCATATTTTCTTAGTTTAGCCTTAAGTCCTTTTTCTGTTTCTCAGTTACATCCAAGATACTCCATTTTATTTAGTCACCTGGTCTTGTTAGGTTTGTCTTCGTTGTGGTAGTCTTTCT
This sequence comes from Saguinus oedipus, assembly GCA_031835075.1. NCBI lineage: Eukaryota > Metazoa > Chordata > Mammalia > Primates > Cebidae > Saguinus > Saguinus oedipus. The sequence continues at coordinate 148,582,349 of CM063170.1, forward strand.
GACTTTTTTGCTTGTGATGACTTGGACTGTGTCCAGGAATACTGAGTGTGTATTTTGCAGAGGGCCTATACTTTGGAATTTGTCAAGGATTTTGCATCATAGTTTACTGTGATTATGGGTTTGGGGGCAGATTATCACAGAAGTGTCATTTCAGTATATCATACCTACCTACAAGCATGATATCAGGGTATCAAAATAGTTTTTCATGGTTGATATTGGCCTTAGTCACCTGTATGAGATAGTGTTTCTCAAGGTTTTGTGATGTGAAGTATTTCTCTTCTCCCTTCCCATACAGTCATTCTTAGAGAGAAATCACTAGGCATGGTCCATCCTGAAGGGATGAAGGCTTATGCTCCCCCACTTTAGGACAGAGCATATAAATACAGCATGTGGAATTCTGCATGAGAGACTTATCTCTTCTCCCATTATTTATTTATTCAGGAATTTATTTATATCAGTATGAATTTGTGGATATTTATTTTATAATTTGAATTAAAAGCCAATATTTATTTTGTTACTCAAACGTTTTCTGCTTTGGTCATTGGGAGATCTTTCTGTTGGCTCCTACTTTCCTTTCCTACCTCTTCATGAAGGTAGCTTTGTTTTGCTGAGGGGCTTCCTTAGTTTCTTGCACAACAAGATGCTCAAGTCTCATCTTGCATATTTTTTTGCCTCAGTCTTAGAATCAGCCATTTGTCTGAGGAGGTTTTTTGTTATAGAATGTTATTAGAATCTAATATCTGAGTGCTGGATATGTTTGTGGTTACTTGTGCTTCTGGGTTTTCTTAACTACTAGACAAGAAAACTTGGTATAAGCAGACAGACAGATGATGATAGATAGATAGATAGACAGATGATAGACCACTAAATAGATGATAGACCAATAGATAGATGATAGACCTATATTTATGCACCTATAAATATTTCTGTGAGTAACTATCTGCATCTACGTTATATGAAAAATGAGTCCACACTGATGTCTCCATGTCTACTGCATTACCACATAGATCATTCTAGATCCTTCTCCCTGCTTACATGTAAACCCTAACTCCAACAGAAGCCGTCTGCAACAGTATTCCATTTATGTATTGGCTCATTTTCAGTATACATGTATAGCAGATATGGAATCATTAACCTGTATTTCCTCCATTAAAAGACCTTTTTTAATAACTCTTCACTTGACTACTCCTTACTATTCTTTAGCGCATGCCATGACTTCAAGATGAGCTGCTATAATCCTTTCTTCTATGCAAACCTCTCTTCTCTGGTCCTCTCTATCAAATTATCCTGATTATTTACAATATGCCAGTCTTTTTTTATTTGAAAGTGTCTTGTTTGCTAAATAGTATATTCTAAATTCTTTTTTTCTCCTACTAGTTGAAACCTGCATGAGAGATCCAGGTCATCATTGTGCATCTCTAGGTTAAATCTAGGTCAGTGACTGTAGTACACCTGTCACAGATTAACTATCAAAGCTGTAAAACTGAACTACCGAGTGAATGACCAAAATAAATACAATAACATTGTTCTAAAACATTTAATTTGGAGCTAATACAAAGCACATTGTGGCCAATTTTCAACATTTTCTAGCTTTTTCTGCTTTTTTATTTATTCTTTTTTATTTCAGTAGCACAATGGGATGTGTGCGTGCACAAGTGCTGGTGGGGCAGGTGAGGTGAAGTCGGCCTGTGTGCACACACGGGCAAAGCAGTGGATTGGTGGCCATGGGCATGTTTGTGCATACAAATCAGAGGACCAGGCTATGGTGTGAGGACGGTGTAGGTGGGCTGGTGGGTGTCAGCAGGGTCTGCTCTGCGGGAGCTCTCCAAGGATCAGGTGTGGTCTGCCTCTACCAGCCAAGAAGTTGTGATGAGCTTCCCTGGGCATTCAAGACTGTGCTGTAAGTAGGTGCAGCCAGGCTGGGTCCCTGGGAGAAACCAGCAGGCAACATGGCTCTCAGATCAAACCAACTACATCTCATGACCAAGAGAGCTCTGCTCTGCATAGATCTGACAGTCATCCTATCACTAAAGTCTCTTACAGGAGCATATCCAGCCTTGGGGGTTAGGTATCCCTGGCCCTGCTCCACTGCAGATGTTCCCACCTCATACCCTCTGGGTTCCACAGAGGCTGGAGTCCTGCCCCTACCACCTCTTCAAGCAGCTCTCCCTGACAGCTCAAGTATCTGTGGTGGTCATGGCATCTCCTGTGGTTAAGATTCCAGAGGTCTGTGTTCAGAGCAGGCCACTTCTTTTGTGTTCAACTCACCTCTTCCCCAGAAGCCACTCGGGGCTAGGAACAAGCCCCAGGGTTCGGTAGCCATGTGCAGAGTTCCCTGCTTCCTCCTTCAGCCTCACATCTGTGTCCTCCCTCCATCCACTCTCAATACTTTGCCTCTGAAGATCTGCTGGGTATGTGACAGTCTTCCCAATGTCCTGGTCTCTTCATGAGAGGTGCTCCTCCTGGCCAGATAGCTGGTCTATCTCCTAGTGTTTTTTCCACAGAAATCAACAGTATCTGTAGCAATTATGATCAAAGCAAAAACCCTTACACATTTTCTGCTTATATCTGCTTCTGACCTCCACTTAGTTTTTCAGTCTCTAAATAGTCCTCACTAATTTGTCAGCTTATTGTTCTACTTAAAATTATAATTTAAACTATTTTTCAGTCACTTTGGTTGGTTTCAGAGGTAGCATCTATTAGGGAACCAACTTTGTCTCAGAATGACAGAAACAAAAGTCCACCCTGACTCTTTGATCTGTCATTAGGGCCTCTTAATAAACATTTTACTTCTGTGTAAATGACAAACCAACAATGTGATCGTCTTGCTTAGTCATTATGCATCAAGTTTAACATTTTAAACTCTTCTTTGCTTTTTTTAGTAGAAAACTTTAAGTTCTTGAAAACCATCTTGCCATGATAGAAATCCTAAACAGAATAAACAAGACATATTTTATAATATTAATACAAACCTACTAATTCTTATGGCACGTAAGTTTTTAAACTAATTAATTAATTGGTAGCATGAGAAACATTCTGCTTGTGAAGTGGAGTTCATTTGGGTCATGGTAATTTCTATACTGAAAAAGGTAGACATAATTTTTTTCACATGCCTCCACCCTAACGTGTACTATAACGTATTCCTCTTTCATTTTAGAATCACAGTAAATGCTGGCCACCAGTGAACAGTCACGGATCTAAAAACATAGTCACGTCATTTGGTAAATGTCTTCCTTAGTTCATTAGCTATATCTCTAAAGGCTGTGTTGGCATGCTTAGCATATCCAGAAAGTAATTTATTCATAAAATGGAATATAGAAACAGTAATTTGGATATGGAAAACAAAACTTTAATTCACCTAGTGATTTAATTTGTTCTTTCAAAGAGGCAGATAGTTCTAATTTTACGTATATGTTTGTTTAATTCTTGCTTGAGATTTTAAGTCTATATATTTTTTTCTTTTTTCTAAGAAGAGATCATAGAGTGCTCTCCCTCTTGGGATAGTAGTGTTTCAACAGGAAAAAATTTTGCTTCTTGCATCAGTAAATATGCCAGGAAAATCAGACTAAATAGGAAATTACCTACAACACAATAATTTTCTTGTCATTTCATCTTTGCAAAGAAATAACTCTGGAGGATATAAGGCAGATGAATAGTGTGTGATTAATTTTGATTCAGTTAAAGACTCCATTTAACATAAAATCAAAAAGAAAAAGATAAATATTAACATAAACGTATTATAGAACTGAGAGAGGACCTCTAGTCCAATTATTCTTTAACATTTTTGCTAGGATATAACAGAATTATCTTTCCTCAATACGAGATTTCTCTAAATAATTACATTTATATTCTTCAATTAAAAACCTGGAATAGAATTTCAATTCTTTATAATGCCACAAACCATTCCACACTACTGTCTAGCTTAATGACTCATCACTATTTGAACATATATTCCAGGTAAAGTTGGATTTAAAATTTTTGAATTTGCCATACAATTTCTTTGTGTCATCCAAATGAGAAAACCTTGGTTTTATTTCCACTTTATAGCCATACAAATAATTTTAAAAACTTGAAAGTCATCTCCTTTTTATTTCTCTCAACTATTTATTACTTTTTCCATTACAGTCCATAACTTGTGGCTTGCATTTTTTTTTCATATATTTCATTTACTTCTAGTAGAATTAACTATTTAAATATTGTTTCCTCACTAAGTAATATAGTTGAGGGTCACTCCTTGAGTAAATGAATGCTATGCAAATGGATTTCTATTAAAGGGAGCAAAAAATTTTTTTAAATGTATAGTCTAATTTGATGAATATGTGCAATGTGGGAGATGCTCTGGTATGCATCTGTAATTTAATGCTACTTTGACACAGTTCCTGACTATAAGAGGTATAAGAGGCACATAGTGATCTCATACACACACACACACACACACACACAACACACTCAGAGCTTACGCTAGACCATAATTTATTTAAAGATGGGGAGATGCCCAGTATTCAATGGTTTAAAACATCTCACTATAGATGATTCACCAGGATCATGAAGAAAAGTAAAAGTGTGACTGTATCAGAAAAAGAACACTAATTTCTTTCTGGTTGTACAAGCCAGACAAATAAGTTGACTAAGAAAGGATACAGGGAGAGAGTAAACCATGTACTTCCTGAAATATAGACATAATTCAATGATATGGTTCTTCCTCAACAAGTATATTCTACTTTAACTAAGGAATTCTTGTGGCCAGTAAAATAAATGAATTAAGTTTTATTACAAAAGAAGGACATGAAAACTAAGACCTCAAAGGTATACATTTCCATGTCCACCATTGACAGCAATAAAAATGTCTAAGACCTGAAGTGTAGGCAAAATATTTTAAAATGGGCAATTCATATTCATTGAAAATGATAACATAGATTGGTACAAGCTCTTTAGAAAAAAATTTGGAGTTATCTTGAAAAGTTGAGCATTTACAAACTTTTAAAACAGATATTACACTATTAAGTATACGGCTAAGAAAAAAATTATCTATTCACCAAGAGACATGTACAAAATATCTGATTGCACATTTCACAATAGCTAAAAAATACACCAACCTGGAAATAAGGTAAAATTTCACTCACTTGAGGTGAGTTAGTGACTTTAATATTTACACATAATGGAATGTTTAAAGCAATAGAAATCAATGAACAACCTACTACAATAGCAACATGGATGAGCTGTAGAGACAAAGTGCTAAGTGAAATAAATAATTGCAGAATGTCACGTAACGCCAGTTTTAAAAGCTCTGTACCAGGAAACACAAAACAGTGTATTTTTTAGGAAACTAGATGTTTGAAAAAAACATATATTTTAAATGCAAGTAAGTCATGAACACAAAATTATAGATATTAATTTATCTTTTTAAGAAAACAAGACATAGTAATAAAAATTAGGCCTAGGCTGCAAGAACCCTGAAATATTTTTATTATTTTAGCTTCTAGGCTGGGGCACTCTCAGGCTGCTTGGTGCCAGGGGGCTGCCCTATTCTTATTATTTTTATTGTTATGTTTCATATTTATATGCTTGTTTAATCATTTATATTAATGTTGCAAATTTAAAAGTGAATATCCAGAATATAAGGAAGTCTCTAAATAGACATTTTACATATATGTAAATAAAAAACCCAAAATAAAAATTAGTTGTTCAATAAAATTCAATTAAATGAGTTATTCAGTAAAATTCAATTAAATGAGTTGTTTAATAAAAAATAATAATACAATTTTTATGCTAGAGTTTTGATGTCTATGGGCTCCTTCAAAACTTAGAAGTACAAATTCTTCTGAATAGCATCCATCACCACCACCACAACAACAAAACTGGGTGATGTATCTCCAGAAAACCTGCTCTAAAGAAATAAAAATTATTCAGGCAAATTATCATTAAGAAGGAAATACAAACTTGTAAGAACTGATGAAGGGAAACAAAGACTTAAATATGACTTTTAAAATTAAAATTTATGGCCAGGTGCAGTGGCTCACGCCTGTAATCCCAACACTTTGGGAGGCCCAGGTCAAGAGATTGAGACCACTCTGGCCAACATGGTGAAACCCCATCCTTACTAAAAACACAAAAATTAGCTGGGTGTGGTGGCATGTGCCTGTAATCACAGGTACTTGGGAGGCTGAGACAGGAGAACCACTTGAACCTGGGAGGCAGAAGTTGTAGTGAGCCAAGATCGCACCACTGCACTCCAGCCTGATGACAGAGTGAGACTCCGTCTCAAAAAAAAAAATTATAAAATATTGACAGTGCCAGACAAATAAAAAATATCTAAGGAATTCTAAATACTAATTAAAATGTATGAATACAATGATGCAAGGTATAAAAATTAAATAGAATTTGTGTGTAAGATTTTAGCACTTTGGGGAATGTTTGAAAGCAATAATTTTTATCAACTAAGTGAATAATCCATTTTGTAAATCTTGAGTCACTATTTAAAGCACAATAAAACATGCATAAATAAAGGAACATGGACTGAGAGGATTTTATTTATTTATCTAAAGGAAGGCAGGATGGAGTAAAACAAATTTAAAACTGATACATCAACTGGGAAACAAGTGATGAAATGGCAGATATTGGTGGATGGCAGAATATGTACCCTAAAATATGCCATGTTAGTATAAGCATTATTTTGAGCTAAAGGCACTTCCAAAATGGCAAATGTAAAAATGGCATTCTAATCTCTTTTCACCCTGAAAGAAGAGATAAAAATTCCCATGTGAGAGATGTACTCCCCCTACCAGAAGAAAAGAAATATTCTTGGCTGAACAGTCATGGCCAAGTGAATTCTGTACAGACCTTGTTAGAAAAATTATTATTTTCTTATGACAATATTGCTATTTATCAGCAAATGTATTGAGAGATTGGGTTAATGCCTCCTCATTATGTTTTATTCTTCATTTTACTGAAAACGTCTGGTCTGAGGAAGAACTGGACCTAGCTAGCCATCACCTGTTTTCTGTGTTACAGAGTTATTCATGAGCTTATCAAAAGATACAAATAGCAATGGATCAAGGAGGAAATAGAGTAATTAGATTAATACAAGACTATGAAAATGTATATGGTGGCTTTCCCAGGAAAATTAGATTTAAAAAATTTCTTCAACGTGTCGTGTTATTTACTTTATAACAGACTCTTAATGCTTTATTGTCAAATGCCTTTGGAGCAGGTGCTCTCTGAACTGAAGTTTTCTGACCCTTCTGAGTTTTTGGAAGAGGCACTGCCTTCTGGCCTGTTGCTCCCTGGAAAGGAACCTTGTAGGCTAGAGCCTTCTCTCGTGCAGGTCATCTTTTTTTGCTGGAACTTCAACAGCAGCTGCAGAAGCTGCAGCAGCACCTTTATCAGTAGGTGCTTTTTTTGGGAGAAGTTACCAGGACAGCTGCCTTTTTGAAGTTTCTTAATTACGTTCTTGATTATTCTGTTCCTCATTTTCTTTGCATTAATGACTTTAAAATTATGGAAATTCGTCATCTTGGCTTTCCTTTCTATGGCTTCAATCTTCCTTTCCCACCTGTAGCTGCTCATTTTGTATTGGCATTGGCCTTCTGCCAGGCTTGTCGGACATAATTCTGGAGCGTGCTGTGTAGGAACTTGAGGATGATGTAATTGAGCTGCATGCATTTAAAGGAGCAGCCTATCTCCTTACCCTAGTGCAATGTCCATCAACGAAAGCCATGTTTTGAATAACAGCATTTACAATCAGGATCAGCTTTCTGACACGAGGTACAAAAGAGACTGAGGCCACCTGGCCAACCTCTGATGTACCTAAACACAAACACCTTATGTAAATCTATCCCTACTCTACACTGCTTCTAATGTTAGGGATATTAGCATTGGTACTATTTCTGCATTTGTTCCTTAATGGTACACAAAATGTAAGTATTCTGAAATATACAATCATTTTGCTTTAAGGAGTCTGTGACCAGATATCAGAGGTCAAATTTTTTCATCGTTTTCTAGCATCATATTTTAGCATTAAAAAAACACCAGCCACACTGTCTTCCACAATGGTTGAACTAATTTACACTCCCACCAACAGTGTAAGAGTGTTCCTATTTCTCCACATCCTCTCCAGCATCTGCTGTCTCCAGATTTTTTAATGATCGCCATTCTAACTGGTGTGAGATGGTATCTCAATGTGGTTTTGATTTGCATCTCTCTAATGACCAATGACGATGAGCACTTTTTCATATGTTTGCTGGCCTCATGTATGTCTGCTTTCGTAAAGTTTCTGTTCATATCCTTTGCCCATTTTTGAATGGGCTTGTTTGTTTTTTTCCTGTAAATCTGTTTGAGTTCTTTGTAAATTCTGGATATCAGCCCTTTGTCAGATGCGTAAACTGCAAAGATTTTTTCCCATTCTGATGGTTGCCGATTCACTCTAGTGACTGTTTGTTTTGCCGTGCAGAAGCTGTGGAGTTTGATTAGGTCCCATTTGTCTATTTTGGCTTTTGTTGCCAATGCTTTTGGTGTTCATTATTTGAAATGTGATGAGGCTCTCTAGATGAATTAGCTTGTGGTTATTGTTATCCTTAATATTGAGTATCAACTTGATCGCGTTGAAGGATCTAAAGTATTGTTCCTGAGTGTGTCTGCGACAGTGTTGCCAAAGGAGATTAACCTTTAAGTCAGTGGACTGAGAAAGGCCGATCCACCCTCAATTTGGGTTGGCACAATCTAATCAGCTGCAGCACAGTCAGAATACAAGCAGGCAGAAGAACACGGAAAAACTAGACTGGTTTAATCTTCTGGCCTACGTCTTTCTCCCGGGCTGGATGCTTCCTGCCCTTGAACACTGGACTCCAAGTTCTTCAGCTTTAGGACTAGGATGGCTTCCTTGCTCCTTAGCCTGAAAACGATCTATTTTGGAAACTCACCTTGTAATCTTGTAAGTCAGTACACCTTAATAAACTCACCTCTATATATACATCTATCCTATTTACGTTGTCCTTCTAGAGAACCCTGAGTAATACAGTTATTTTTGTGACATTTCCTTGTACACTTGAAAAAAATAACCCCCCAGCCATTATTTATTCCATTGTTCTACATTGTTCTACATATTACTATGTCAAGTTGGCTAAATAAAATTTTTAGCTATTATTTTTCTTTATTTTTATAACAATTTGCTCTAATACAAAGATCTGTATTAAAGTCTTCTACTATGGCTGTGAATTTCTACACTTCTCTTTTAAATTTTGTATATTTTTGTAAAATATGTTTTAGAATCATGTCTTTGGATATACATGTAATTAGAACTAGAACTTCTTTCTTTTGAACTGAACCTCTTATTATTATGAAATGTCTCTTTTATTTTTTAATGAACTTATTATTAAAAGTTTATGGATAGTCATAATAATTCAGCTACACCAGTTATCTTTTTGTTGGTGTTTGCATGATAATTTATTTCTCTTCTTTCACTTTTGACCTTTGTGTATGTGTGTGTGTGTGTGTGTGTGCGTGTGTATGTGTGTGTGTATTAGTTTTATTTGTTTGTTTTTCTATCAAAAATAGACAAACTGATCAATGGAAGGAAAAAGAAAATAAGAGGGTGTGGAGGAGGAGTCCAGCAACAAAGTCATTCATATACATTGTTTAATTTAAGCTTAAAGCACTACACAAAGGTGTTAAACAATGTTTTATTAAAATACATGGTTCTATGTTGATTTAATAAATATAGGAAAAATGATTTCCAATATATTATTGAGAACATAGACAAAAAGCATCCTTTGTGCATTACAGTCCTAAATCTGAAAGGTTAAACAGTAGAGGATTTAGGAAAAAAAAAAAAAAAAAAAACAGAAAAATAGTTTATAATATTAGTGTAACCAAATATGTATTACACAAGACACAAAAAAATGTTACACCCAGAAGATTAAAAAACTATTTATGAATCAAAAATGTGATGACCAAAAAGAAAAATAATAAAAAATATAGACAGTTACTCTAAAAGTTAGCTAATTAGACAATAAATAATTTTAAAACATGCTTGATGTTACCTAAGAAAAAAAACTTATGTCTCAAAGCTATACAATATATCAAAGAGCTTTATGAGTAAAACAAAATAGAAAAAAAACCCAGATAATTTCAAGTGTTAGTGAGAAAATGAAGTAAAACAAATCTTACAAACTTAACATTTTAGAAAATGATTTGACCTAGTAACTGCCTTGATACACATATCCCATATTTATTCACTTATAGACATGCATAGTTCTAGTAAGACACCCAAAGTAAATTTCTACATGTATTCATTAATGGACAAACAAAATAATGTTTATCACAATTTTTTATCTTACAAGCCCTGGAACAGTAAAACCCCAAATACATATCAACAGAATTATGGATAAATAAATTGTGGTATAGTCATACAATAGGCTACTATAAATAAATATATGTATATATCAAAAAGAATAACTGAACACAACTATATTCAAAAACACGAGTGAATCTTCCACACTTAATATTAAGCCAAAGAACACAAAATGCTTCATTCTGTATAATTTATTTTTATATATTTTTTAAATGGGCCAGATAGATAAGTGCATATATCATATATATATAATATATATGCACTTATATATATATATCATATATATAATCATATATGATATATATGATCATTATAATCAAGTCAGAATAGCAGTTACCCTTGTCATATGGTGTAACAGCTTCAAGAGGATGACTGGTATATATTCAAGTTGTTTTGACATAGATGCTGATTACATGAGTATATTCACTTTGTGAAATATCATTGTGCTGAACACTTAACTTTAGAAACTACTGTTTTCTTATTATGCAACAACAAAATATGTAAAAAGAAAAAATACTATAGGTTTCCTATGATGCCATGTATTAATATTATAAAACATATAAAAAGATAACTGATAAAGAACTTTTAATAATGATGAACTAGACTGTTGTTGATTCTATATTTACTAACCCAGTTATGTCATACCTGCCACTAGAATGTAGATTCTATTTTTAACTAAGAAAATAAACATTTGAACTAAACCTAAGCAAATGTGAAAATATCTAATTTCAAAGGAAAGGTGTGTACTGGGAAGTGAATATCCCCAGACATAATCTATGTTTTCACCCAAAATAGTTCAGAAATCTTAATAGGATGCATATATAAATTATATATACAACTAAAAGACGGGCATAATAACATTACTTGGCTTTGTTTTTTTAATTTTACTGATAAACATACATACTTAAGCAGTTCTTCAATTTTGCTGTTTTTCAAATATTTCTATTGAATAGAAGTAGTTAGGGTCATTAAAATGAGAAAGAGTTGGACTAAGTTGGACTAAGTTCAAAATTTCAGAGCAGACAGTTGCAAAATCACTGTTAAGAGTAAAGTGAACTTTGACTGACTTGTTTTTAACTGGCTTCGCAGCAATAAACCACAACATTATCCCCCAGGTTAAATATTGCTGAAATGATTCTTACTAGCTCTAGTAAGAGATTATATACTCTCTAAACTGAGAATTTCAAGTAAATTTCTGCTTGACACATGAACTAGATGTAAGCTTTGAAGAAATTATTTGGTATCTTAGGAACTTTTTTTCCAGTCTAGTGAATGTGTCAGAGATTGATTGTTTACTGCTCACTTTTAGTAGACAGTTTATGAACTGTTTACTTAGTACAAGATAGTATAAGCTTTTCCAGCCACAAAATTTCCTGTAGAATGTCTCCTCTAGGAAAAATGCATCAGGATCTTAACTACGAATGCTGAACAAGATTTAGTTTTTTATACAAGCTGTAGGTTTTTGAGACTATGTTACAGAGCGATACGTCAGGGTTATTATGTTTGTTTTTTATTTCGCTAAAATGAAAGTGACTACTACATATCATGACTACTGAAGAATAGAGTTTTCTGACATTATTCTTATTAGCTCATTTTTATTGTCAAGCCTTGTTACTTTACAGTAATTCCACATGGCTCCTGAAGTTTGAATGTAATATATATATATATATTTCCAAATATATAGTCCATAATTAAATAAAATATTTCACAAAAACATTCAATAAGATACAAATTGAACACTTCATTGTTTCCTTACCATTGTGGTAGATGCTGGATGCTAGAAATACACCAATATATGATGCAAATTTTAAACCCTAGAGAAATGTCTTCTTTAGATGAAAATGATTATGTATGTAAATAGAATATACTCATATATTCACATTCAATAGATTATACTCATATATTCTATCATGTCTATTTATAAATATATATTTACATATATAATATGCTATATGTAAATATATACTTATGTATGTAATATAACATATATTTATGCCTAATAGATACTACATATGGAAATATAAAATTATTTACATCTAAAATATAAATATATAGCTATATAAGTGTGTGTAATAAAAATATGTAAATAGATCTAATATATAACATATCGTTTATATATATATATTTTAATTTTTATTGCATTATAGGTTTTGGGGTACATGTGCAGAACATGCAAGATAGTTGCACAGGTACACACATGGCAGTGTGTTTTGCTGCCTTCCTCCCCTTCACCCACACTTGGCATTTATCCCCAGGCTATCCCTGCCCAACCCCCCCACTGTCCCTCCCCCATTTCCCCCAATAGACCCCAGTGTGTAGTAGACCCCCTCCCTGTGTCCATGTGTTCTCATTTTTCTCACCCGCCTATGAGTGAGAATATGTGGTATTTCTTTTTCTGTTCTTGTGTCAGTTTGCTGAGAATGATTTTCTCCAGATTCATCCATGTCCTTACAAAGGACATAAACTCATCATTTTTGATTGCTGCATAATATTCCATGGTGTATATGTGCCACATTTTCCCAATCCAGTCTATCATTGATGGGCATTTGGGTTGGTTCCAGGACTTTGCTATTGTAAACAGTGCTGCAATGAACATACGTGTGCATGTGTCCTTATAGTAGAACGATTTATAGTCCTTTGGATATATACCCAGTAAAGGGATTGCTGGGTCAAATGGAATTTCTATTTCTAGGTCCCTGAGGAATCGCCACACTGTCTTCCACAATGGTTGAACTAATTTACACTCCCACCAACAGTGTAAGAGTGTTCCTATTTCTCCACATCCTCTCCAGCATCTGCTGTCTCCAGATTTTTTAATGATCGCCATTCTAACTGGAGTGAGATGGTATCTCAATGTGGTTTTGATTTGCATCTCTCTAATGACCAGTGATGATGAGCATTTTTTCATGTGTTTGTTGGCCTCATGTATGTCTTCTTTTGTAAAGTGTCTGTTCATATCCTTTGCCCATTTTTGAATGGGCTTGTTTGTTTTTTCCCTGTAAATCTGTTTAAGTCCTTTGTAAATTCTGGATAATAGCCCTTTGTCAGATGCGTAAACTGCAAAGATTTTTTTCCCATTCTGATGGTTGCCGATTCACTCTACTGACTGTTTCTTTTGCCGTGCAGAAGCTGTGGAGTTTGATTAGGTCCCATTTGTCTATTTTGGCTTTTGTTGCCAATGCTTTTGGTGTTTTGGTCATGAAGTCCTTGCCTACTCCTGTGTCCTGAATGGTTTTGCCTAGATTTTCTTCTAGGGTTTTTATGGTGTCAGGTCTTATGTTTAAGTCTTTAATCCATCTGGAGTTAATTTTAGTGTAAGGTGTCAGGAAGGGGTCTAGTTTCTGCTTTCTGCACATGGCTAGCCAGTTTTCCCAACACCATTTATTAAACAGGAAATCCTTTCCCCATTGCTTGTTTTTGTGTGGTTTATCAAAGATTATATGGTTGTAGGTATGTTGTGTTGCCTCCGATGCCTCTGTTCTGTTCAATTGGTCTATATCTCTGTTTTGGTACCAGTACCATGCTGTTTTGATCACTGTAGCCTTGTAGTATAGTTTGAAGTCTGGTAGTGTGATGCCTGCCTCCCGCTGTATTCTTTTTGCTTAGAATTGACTTGGCTATGCGGACTCTCTTTTGGTTCCATATGAAGTTCATGGTGGTTTTTTCCAGTTCTGTGAAGAGATTGAATGGTAGTTTGATGGGGATAGCATTGATTGTGTAAATTACTTTGGGCAGTATAGCCATATTCATGATATTGACTCTTCCCAACCATGAACATGTAATGTTTCTCCATCTGTTTGTGTCCTCTCTTATTTCGTTGAGCAGTGGTTTGTAGTTTTCCTTAAAGAGGTCCCTTACATTCCTTGTGAGTTGTATTCCTAGGTATTTTATTTGCTTTGTAGCAATTGTGAATGGCAGTTCATTTTTGATTTGGTTCTCTTTAAGTCTGTTATTGGTGTATAGGAATGCTTGTGATTTTTGCACATTGATTTTATATCCTGAGACTTTGCTGAAGTTGCTTATCAGTTTCAGGAATTTTTGGGCTGAGGTGATGGGGTCTTCTAGGTATACTATCTGTCATCTGCAAATAGAGACAATTTGGCTTCCACCTTTCCTATTTGCATACCCTTTATTTCTTTTTCTTGCCTGATTGCTCTGGCTAGAACTTGCAGTACTATGTTGAATAGGAGTGGTGAGAGAGGGCATCCTTGTCTAGTGCCGGATTTCAAAGGGAATGCTTCCAGTTTTTGCCCATTAAGTATGATATTGTCTGTTGGTTTGTCGTAAATAGCTTTTATTACTTTGAGATATGTTCCATCAATACCAAGTTTATTGAGGGATTTTAGCATAAAGGGCTGTTGATTTTGTCAAATGCCTTCTGTGCATCAATTGAAATAATCATGTGGTTTTTGTTTTTGCTTCTGTTTATGTGGTGAATTACATTTATAGACTTGCGTATGTTTAACCAGCCTTGCATCCCTGGGATGAATCCTATTTGATCATGATGGATAAGTTTCTTAATGTGCTGTTGCAATTGGTTTGCCAGTATTTTATTGAAGATTTTGCATCTATGTTCATCATGGATATTGGCCTGAAGTTTTCTTTTCTTGTTGAGTGTCTGCCAGGTTTTGGTATCAGGATGATGTTGGTCTCATAAAATGATTTGGGAAGGGTTCCCTCTTTTTGAATTATTTGGAATTGTTTCAGAAGGAATGGTACCAGATCCTCTTTGTGTGTCTGGTAGAATTCGGCTGTGAACCCATCTGGACCTGGGCTTTTTGTGTGTGTGGTAGGCTCTTAATTGCTGCCTCAACTTCAGACCTTGTTATTGGTCTATTCATAGTTTTGACTTCCTCCTGGTTTAGGCTTGGGAGGACACAGGCATCCAGGAATTTATCCATTTCTTCCTGGTTTACTAGTTTATGTGCATAGAGTTGTTTGTAGTATTCTCTGATGATGGTTTGAATTTCTGTGGAATCTGTGGTGATTTCCCCATTATCATTTTTTACTGCATCTATTTGGTTATTCTCTCTTTTCTTTTTTATCATTCTGGCTAGTGGTCTGTCTATTTTGTTGATCTTTTCAAAAAACCAGCTCTTGGATTTATTGATTTTTTGAAGGGTTTTTCTTGTCTCTATCTCCTTCAGTTCTGCTCTGATCTTAGTTATTTCTTGTCTTTGGCTAGGTTTTGAGCTTTTTTGATCTTGCTCCTCTAGCTCTTTCAATTTTGATGATAGGATGTCAATTTTGGATCTGTCCACTCTTCTCATGTGGGCACTTATTGCTATATATTTTCCTCTACAGACTGCTTTAAATGTGTCCCAGAGATTCTGGTATGTTGTGTCTTCATTCTCGTTGGTTTCGAAGAACTTCTTTATTTCTGCCTTCATTTCATTGTTTATCCAATCAACATTCAAGAGCCAGTTGTTCGGTTTCCATGAAGCTGTGCAGTTCTGAGTTAGTTTCTGAATTCTGAGTTCCAACTTGATTGCACTATGGTCTGTGAGACTGTTTGTTATGATTTCAGTTGTTTTGCATTTGCTGAGGAGTGCTTTACTCCCAATTATGTGGTCAATTTTGGAGTAGGTGTGATGTGCTGAGAAGAATGTATATTCTGTGGATTTGGGGTGGAGAGATCTGTAAATGTCTATCAGGTTTGCTTGTTTCAGGTCTGAGTTCAAGGCCTGGATATCCTTGTTAATTTTCTGTCTGGTTGATCTGTCTGGTATTGACAGTGGAGTGTTAAAGTCTCCCACTATTATTGTGTGGGAGTCTAAGTCTCTTTGTAAGTCATTAAGAACTTGCCTTATATATCTGGGTGCTCCTGCATTGGGTCCATTTATATTTATAATTGTTAGCTCTTCTTGTTGTATCAATCTTTTTACCATTATGTAATGACCCTCTTTGTCCCTTTTGATCTTTGTTGCTTTAAAGTCTATTTTATCGGAGACGAGAATTGCAACTCCTGCTTTTTTTTTTTTTGCTCTCCATTTGCTTGGTAAATCTTTCTCCATCCCTTTATTTTGAGCCTTTGTGTATCCTTGCATGTGAGGTGGGTTTTCTGGATGTAGCACACCGATGGGTTTTGGTTTTTTATCCAATTTGACAGTGTGTGTCTTTTGATTGGTGCATTTAGCCCATTTACATTTAGGGTTAATATTGTTATGTGTGAATTTGATATTGCCGTTTTGATGCTAGCCGGCTGTTTTGCCCATTGGTTCATGTAGATTCTTTATTTTGTTGATGCTCTTTAGCATTTGGTATGCTTTTAGGATGGCTGGTACTGGTTGTTTATTTCTATGTGTAGTGCCTCTTTCAGGAGCTCTTGTAAAGCAGGGCTAGTGGTGATAAAATCTCTGAGTACTTGCTTGTTCATAAAGGATTTTATTTTTCCTTCACTTATGAAGCTCAGTTTGGCTGGATATGAAATTCTGGGTTGAAAGTTTTTTTCTTTAAGGATATTGAATATTGGCCCCCACTCTCTTCTGGCTTGTAGAGTCTCCGCCAAGAGATCTGCGGTGAGTCTGATGGGCTTCCCTTTGTTGGTGATCCGATCTTTCTCTCTGGCTGCCCTTAGTATTTTCTCCTTCATTTCAACCCTGTTGAATCTGACGATTATGTGCCTTGGGGTTGCTCTTTTTGCGGAGTATCTTCTTGGTGTTCTCTGTATTTCCTGGAGTTGAGTATTGATGTGTCTTGCTAAGTTGGGGAAATTTTTCTGGATAATATCCTGAAGAGTATTTTCCAGCTTGGATTCATTCTCTTCATCACATTCTGGTACACCTATCAAACATAGGTTGGGTCTCTTCACATAGTCTCACATTTCTTGGAGATTTTGTTCATTCCTTTTTGTGTTTTTTTCTCTAATCTTGGTTTCCCGTTTTATTTCATTCAGTTGATCTTCGACTTCTGATATTATTTCTTCTGCTTGGTCAATTCTGCTGTTGAAACTTGTGAATGCTTCACGAAGTTCTCGTGTTGTGTTTTTCATCTCCTTAAATTCATTCATGTTCCTCTCTAAGTTGTCCATTCTTGTTATGAATTCCTCGAATATTTTTTCAAATCTTTTTTCAAGGTTCTTAGCTTCTTTGCACTGATTTAGAACATGTTCTTTTGGCTCACTGAAGTTTCTCATTATCCACTTTCCAAAGTCTGATTCTATCATTTTGTCACAGTCATTCTCCGTCCAGCTTTGTTCCCCTGCTGGTGAGGAGTTTTGGTCCTTTGTCGGAGGTGAGGTGTTTTGGTTTCGGGTGTTTTCCTCCTTTTTGCGCTGGTTTCTTCCCATCTTTGTGGATTTATCCACCTGTCATCTTAGTAGTTGCTGATTTTTCAATTGGGTTTCTGAGTGGATGCCCAGATTGTTGATGATGAAGTATTTCTGTTACTTAGTTTTCCTTCTAATGGTCTAGCCTCTCTGCTGTATGAGTGCTGAGGTCCACTCCAGGCTCTGCTTGTCTGGGGTACACCTGTAGCAGCTGTGGAACAGTGAGGGATGCTACCAGTTTTTTCTTCTGCTATCTTTTTTCCAGAATGATGCCCACCAAATGTCAGTCTGATTAGTCCTTTTTTGGGGTGACTCTTTGGATATACAGGGGTCAGGGAGCTGCTTGAGGGGACGGTCTGTGCTTTATAGGAGCTCCAGTGCTGAGCTGTGAGCTCCGTTGTTCATTCCGGGTTGTTGGGAGGATGTGTTTATGTCTGCTGCAACAGAACTCATAAAACACCCCCCTATTTTTTCCCCCTTAGATGCTCTGTCTCAGGGAGTTGGGGCTTTCTTTATGAGTATCTGTTGCACTGTCCTGCCCGGCTAGAAGGTAGTCTATTCACTGTTTGCCTGCCAAGGCTTTGCCCTGCTAGCGCGGGTCTGCCCTGCTGCCAGCTCTGTTCTGCTGTGGTGCTCCGCCCAGCTGAGGGAGTCTCTCTGTTATGGTGGGTTGCCTCAGCAATGGCAGTCTGCATCAGCACTGGGCGGTACTTCAGTAGGGGCAGATTGCATCCATAGTGGCGGATGCCCTTCCCCCACCAGGCTGCACCATGCTAGATTCAACTGTGCTGGCAGCAAAGCTCTCAGCCCCGAGCGCCTCCAATCACCACCCTGCTTGTCCCTGTGAGGGTGGGACCTGCCCAGCCTGATCACCCAGCTCCCTGACTCAGAGTCCATCCTCTCTCTCTCTCTCTTCCTCTCCCCAAGGTGAACGGTCGACTCTCTCACTGGCACCCCAGTAGCCTGCTGATAGGGCACTGGGATCCATGCAATCTCCTATGCTGCTGCCCACTGTCCCAGCTCAGATCATGCTTCCCAAAAATCTCCTGGTCTGGCTCATTGTCCAAGTCCCATTCAATCAGATGGACATGTCAATCTGCCCTTCCAAATCTCAGATTGCTGGTTCAACAGGGCACCCAGACCAGTGAGTTTTGTGCGGGAGCCGAGGTGCTGCACCGCCAGCCTAGCCGCATGAGCCGGCCACGCGAGCTGGCTGTGCTGGCTTCCCGTGTCTCTCCCACACCTGGGACTTTCAACATTCTGTGGGCAAAAAAGGTCCATCCGAGAATGCGGCTAGCACTCACCCTCTGCACCTTCACTAGGAGCTGCAATCCTGAGTCGCCTCTACGACGACATCTTGGAATCATTTATATTTTATATATATTTATATAAGTATATAAAATATATGTATAATATAATTATATATATTTATATAAGTATATAAAAAATATAATATAATTATATGAGCCTACGATATATTATAAATAAGTGCTATAAATATCACAAAACGTAAAAGAATAAAATACAAATTGAACTGTTTTCACTACATTTCAGGTAACCAAAACTCTTTCAGACAAGAGCGTGCCGTATAGAAGAATACTTGAAATTAAATGTATAAAATTTGTTTCCTTTCATTTTAACTCAGTAAAATGTCTTTCCAATGTAAAACATTCCTGCTAGGCATTTTATGAACGTTGAGCCAACATGTCAAAATGGAAAATTTTTAATGTTTTTTAAAAGTGAGAGATTTTAACATGCATTATGAAATATTTTGTCTTCCATGTCTGAAAATAAAGTGTTATAAAAGTTGTCAAGATGTATGCTTCTTACCACTGAGTTCAATTTTGAAGGATTTCAGAAAGTTATCATGCAGCATAATAATTCTCAGTATTAATCAGTATGATTACAGTCATAGACAATTAATTTACCTTTTAGGCAGAAGTGTGGCTAAAGGAATTGTCAGGAGGAAGACAGAAGAGAGTTACATATCTTGGCTACACTGATTTAGCAATCATTGTTCATGTCTAATGACATTACTTATATCAACCCTATTACATTGTCACTTAGATGTACATGGATAGTGATATTTTCCACTTCAATTATAACTTTAAAAGTTAAGAAGTCATTTGCTTGACTCAAATGAACACTCTATAATTAGTGAGCCACTTACTGCTACTACTATGAGTATTGTATTTGAAAAATACCTAATTTTTTAAAACTCTTCAAACCAAGTCCTGCTTGAAGATTTTAGGCCACAAAGATCTTCATGTATATGCTCTGTCACTAAATAAATAATGTAGATTGTGCTACCCAAATTATGAGAGATTTCATTAAGGTTCACTTGAGAGCTTGTTTATTTTATTTTATTTTTTTTTAATTTTTATTGCATTTTAGGTTTTGTGCAAGATAGTTGCATAGGTACACACATGGCAGTGTGTTTATTTTTAAGCATAAAATTTTCTTGTGAAAACAAATAACAAGCTGGGGATTATTATTAAATATTCTGAGGCAAAAGATCCTCCTCTTAGAGCTTGAAACAGTAGTTTGGCTATGCCTCTAAGTAAGGAAAACAAATGAACTTATTTTTCTTGAGTTTGTATTTTCAAGTTAATTATTCTCACGTAGGACACCATGATACTGCTATGCAAACTCAATTTATTTGCCAGTCTTTTGAGTTTGAGAGAAGTAAACAAGAATAAAATGCAGATACATGCTTACAATTATATAAAATAATATTTTTAAATATGCACAGCAATTTACTGTTTATGTATAAAATAATGTCTGCAGGTAGGAGCATACTTTTTGGTAACAAGTAATTCAGATTCTAAGAAATAATATTCTCCTTTTATTTTTGCTTATATAATTATTATTCCAACAACTTTGTTAAATGAATTCAGTTACTTTTCTGAGCCATGTGTAGAGGTAATGAAAAATTAGGACTTGAAAGGTATGTCTATGATTCCTTAACAGAGAATCCACTGCCCCTCTTATTTATGTGACATTCATCTGACATAAGCAAAGAATGTGTTCTCTTGATACTCCACTAACTTACTTGTACTCAAAAGTGCTTAAAATTGCAATGATGTAATGAAATCCATGTGGGATACTATAGACAGAATATAAAAATATTAGAATACATGTTTATAAAATAATAGTGGTTTATAACAAACATGTTCTTGTGTTATTATGGTTAAATAACCTTGGCAAAAGATGTACAGAGTAAAATTAATTCAAATGATAAAGATTTCCTTGACATTAACATATTGGTGGAGGTGTTGTGTAGATAATTTTGAAATGTAGCCTAGAAAATGGTGGAGAATTGGACATGTTCCTCTATTTTGAGGAAAAAGAGCCAAACTGTACCAGTAAAAGCTAAGAAATACATACATGGGAAAATTTTTTATAGAGTAGCTTAACCATATGGGAAGTAAAATAGAAAAACTTACCTAAACCTATATTAAAGGGCTTTTAGCCTCTGACCTATGATTTAAAACTGTTCTCTGTGATACATCTGTGCAAAGTTTTCAAGAGGCTATTGGAATTGGCAAAGTTCCATAAATTCCAATATTAAATAACTATACATGGAAGCATTTGAGTTAGCCAATTTACAAAAATTGGATATAATTTATGTGGAAGGAAGCCTAAAAAGGAAAGAAGGAAAGAGGCTAAAGAATAGATTTGAGGCATGACATAAAAAAGATAAAGAGGTAATAAAGAAAATGGAAGAATTTCAAGATATAAAATTGTATCTAGGAAAAAAATACTATCATGGAAACCAAAGAAGCAGAGAAGCTCTTGCTAAGCCTACTAACCATACCAAAATATACAGAGATGCAGACTGCAAACAAAAAAAAAAAACAAGAATCCAATATTTGTTTTAGTTATCCTTAGAGAATAATATAAAATCAGTGAGAAGATGTATGTAAAGAAACTCTAAGATAAACAATAGAGTAGGAAAGTAAAAATAGGGTATTTGAATGAGAAATATTGAAATGGAAAACCACAACTTGTCCACTCACAAAGGAAAAGAACTGAAAAGATAGCAGTTGTAAAATACGAGATGTACAAGATTTGAATGACTGAAATGTGTAGGAAATAGAAAAAAAACATGAGACAAGGCAGCAAATTTTCATAACTGAAATTCTTTTATTTGTACAATCCTTGGTAATGAGAACATTTGATTATGTTTATATCCATAAACAGTAAAGACATTGAGCACTGGCTAAATAAAGGACTGCTATTTTAAGCTACTGGGTTTAGGATACCTTATTGCCCAGTAAAACTAACTGAATACCAATGCTTTAATATTCAAGATAATTAGAAATCCTATAATATTAATTTTAAATGTATCTTACAATAATTTAAAAATCTATAGGAATTGTTTGGGAAAAAGCTTATTCCTTGGGATCCGTATGAGACCTAAAAATACATGTTTTTATTCTAAAATTTGAATTTTCTTTTAATTACTTCATTCCACCTCATCAGGTTAGCTGATACAAATAAAAACAAATGAAGGCCCTAAAGGACTGGGAGAAAGAACTAGAAATATGAGAAATTATAGAAGTAGGATGGATATATGGTAAACATGTATTTTGGTGTATTTTAAATAGGCATGATTTATGTCAGTATTTCCAATGTCCTATCTGTCTTAGCATTTGTCCCAACTTCTTCTCTCCCAGGTATTTCACAAATTGGACACAACATCTTCGGTGGTCACTCCAGAACCTGGGAATATGGTTGCATGAACATAATAAAATCCAAGCAAATTGTTATCTAGTTACTGTTTTTCCTAAGTTGGTGATATTTCAAAGTTACAATTCAGGCATGGATAGTGACGACCTTCCTAAACAACAAACAACCATTAGTAATTTCATGAAACTCTTGTTTTATATTTCAAATAAATAATCTACAAGTACAATTTCATTGTAAAGATTTATTTAAAAATTAATCATCATATGTTAATAAGGTTTTACCTGTTTTCTGTCAAATGGTCCAGACAAACATTGTTGGTTGCCTTGGGGTGGATTCTATCTGACATTCAAACTTCAGAAAAGATAACAGGTTTTCACAAGTCACTATCTGCATAGAATTAATAATGACTCCATTGTTCTTTTATTATTATTTTTGCTGAAATTTTAATTGAGTCAAAATATTAAACTTTGAAAAATAGTAGTTTGAAGAAAGTTTTCAGAAACATTCCTCAAAATTTTAAGATAATAGGAATAATAAGCTGACGACCCTGATTTATAAAAACCCTCTAAGAAATCTGCTTATAAAGAAGACACACATCTTGCTCTCCTACCTTTAAACTGGTTTCCGATAGAAGAAAAAAATAATAATTTTTCTTCTATTAAATAATTTGAAGAAACAAAGTTTTTAAATTATAAACTATGTTCCTGTCACCTTATGGCTATAGCAGTGCATGCAATCTAGATTATACAGAACTATTTTAAAAAGTTTTGATGTTTTCATTAAAATAGGAATACATACATGAGTTAGACCTTGAGTCAGTGCTATTAAATAGAAGTGCTAATAAATAAAATTATTTCCAAATTCAACAAGTTTCTTTACATTGGAAAGCCAGTTTACAATTATTATTTTTATTTGATCAACTTCACTTAGATTTGAGGTAACAAAGATATACTTAACTTCAATATGAAGTATAACTAGACTATTCAAACAATTTTAAATGCCAATTTTTTTTTCTCTATCACACAATCCGGTGGTGAGTCCCTGTTTCATAGCCATTATTATCCAAGCACATTATCAATACCATCTCTTTACATTTTCAAACTATAAGATTGGAATGACCACACATGCTTTGAACTTCTCCTTCACTATTCTTACTGCTCACCTTCCAAATATCCAAGTTTGTTGTTTTTGTTTTTAATACTACCTTCTAAATATCTAGTAACATATCAAATTCAATTATTTTGTTTTATTTTGACATAGACCACTTCAACAGTTTTCTATCTTCTTCTATTATTATTTTTTCGAGATGATGGATGTTTTGCTCTTGTTGCTCAGGCAGGGGTGCAATGCTATGATCTTGTCTTACTGCAACTCTGCTACCTCCACCTCCTGGTTCAAGTGATTTTCCTGCCTCAGCCTCCTGAGTAGCTGGATTATAGGTACACACCACCACACCCAGCTAATTGTGTGTGTCTGTGTGTGTGTCTGTGTGTGTGTGTGTGTGTGTGTGTGTGTGTCTGTGTGTGTGTGTGTGTGTGTGTGTGTGTGTGTGTGTGTGTGTGTGTGTGTTTTAGTAGAGATGAGGTTTCACTGTTTTGACCAGGCAGGTCTCAAACTCCTGACCTTAGGTGATCCGCCCACCTCGGCCTCCTAAAGTGCTGGGATTACAGGTGGAAGCCACCATGCCCAGCCCAGTTTTCTATCTTATTTTAATTTTCTCCAGTATTCACCAACACCAGTTCATCTTTTATACTGCCTAAACTTTCTGAAATGTAAATCACTTTTCAAGTATTATGAGTATTGAATTAGAGACAGCAAATATATTTTAGCAAGTAGTCACATTCACAAATTTGGAATCCATGAATAATGAGAAGAGACTGTATCATCATTAAATGTTAGCATTTATTTGCCCCTGACTCTACTATCCATTTTCTTTTTATTCCAAGGGTGCATTCATTGTATTGTTCCTGAATCACTCTAACTACTAAAAAAAGGATAATTTGTGGATTTTGAAATCGAGGAATTAGAAATATTATGGGATATTAAGGGTTGCAGGTAGTACATATACTTATATATAATGCTAATATAGCATTTAAAAACTACAGTGAATCATTTTACTCTATATTATCTGCGTTAATCTTAAAAATCCCTTGAGTTAGAGTTATTGATATTTTTATATATAGCAGAAATAATTGAAGCTAAGAAGTGATGTGTTTTATTCAGTGTTGCTATAACAAGTAAGTGGTACAGATAGAACACAAATTCATAGGTAGCTTCTGTCATGATATAAATGTCTGTTTCCAATAATCTACACATCATACATTCAATAGACCATAGGTGTAATTCATCCAGAAGTTATTAATTATATGTATAAAACCTTCAAAATGAAATAGCAGCTTAAATTTGAATTTATTTCTGATAAGAACAAATAGCTAAGAATTGATATATTCTCAAATAATTTAAATTTAAAAAGAAAAAGAAAAAGAAAAAAAAATTATAACCTAAAAAGAGATGCTCAAAATGGTGTGTATACATACCATTAAGAACAAATAATAAAGTAGACCTTCTTTAGGTTCTAGAATTTCAGTTCACATATGCGTGTTCTGTACACCTCACCTCTGATACCTTTGTATGACACTATTTGAGAAACTCTTCTAGCATTATGATGTTGATCATGGCATCTTGGGCACTTACGGTGTACAGTACTTTTAAATTCTACATTCAAGTAAAATTGAATTTTGATTTTACTTGTTTTACCATAAATTTGGAAAGTGAAAAAAAAGCAAGAAATGAATTTTTACATTCAGTAGAAACAGAATCTGTTCATAGTATGGTCAATGTCTATCAAAATATTTAGTACTTTTGGTGCTTATGCAAAGCAGAACCTAGCCATTTGAGATTTTATTTATGTTAAACATACCTACGATAAATACATGTTTAATAATTTCCATTGATTTGGAGAATAAATTTGCCATTCAAAAATCTTCATGTTCTTAGTTATTATAAAACTTATATTTCTTTTTAAATATTATAATAAAATATTTTAGAGATAATATACTTTTAAGACTATTATGTTCATAGAAATAAAATATACTTTGGATCAAGAGGGAAAATGTGTTGGCAAAGTGAAATTGTGATAAAAACATGTTTATATTTGTTGAAACAATATTTTTTAAGATTGTGCAATTTGGGTACCTATAAAATCTGGGTAACAATGTTAGATTTCTGGAATTCCGTTGTGTGTTTAATGTGACTGTTATAGGGCATTTTCAGTTGCCGGGTTTTACACGCCTGGTTCTACGCTACTCATGAGCTGTAGATTTGTATTTTAGCTCAGAGTACTGATCTCACAGAATAAATTTTTGACATCATGTGTTCAGTTGTCAGAAGACTAGTTTAGCCTAAATGTTCAGATTTTTATGATGAAACTGTGCATATAAGCACTTAAGGTCCCTAATGTACCTGACAATCGTATGTTATCAGCAGAGATGGTCTCCTACTCTATGCAATTTTCCTGTCCTCTTCATGACTTATTCAGTTTATAACAAAATATTTTCATTACTTAAGTACAAGTAGCTGAGTTTCCATGATCCTCTCACAGAAGTAAAAAAAAAAAAAAAAGTGTGAAAATTTCTCTATACCAACTAAAAACTATCTACTTCAGCTCTAATTTACAGATGAAGATATTTAAAATCAATTGAAACTCACCTAAAATAACTCAGATCTATCAGATTAGAGCTGGGAATAGAGCTATTTTCTTATCGTGCTTTAATTATTATTTTCTCTAAACCATTCTTCAATAGTTAAAAAAGAAACAAATTTTAAAACAGGTCTGTAGAGAAAGCATTATCTTCTTTTGTTAGGTAACTGCACCTACCAAAATAAATGAAATGATAGTATTTAGATTTGGAAAGTCTGGCATTTGAATCAGTTTCTGGATTTGCTGAGAATTGGATGGGTTTTAAAGAGAAAGGTAGTGATGTAGGAAATCAGGGCTATTGTGGTGTGTATAAAAATATTTTCTATATACTATAGTGATAATTTAATAAGAATAAAATGTTTATTGCCTTTGAAAATTTCCTTGTCACAAATTTTTACTATTCTCCCTTCCCCTGCTATTTTTTTAACCAATAAAGAAACTCAGTTTTGGGGAGTTTCCAAGGTAACAGAGCTAGTTTGAACAAACTGTGAATCTGTTTGTGTTTAACAATTCTAGTCTTATTTATCAACTGCTTCCAAACTTCTATTCATATAGGAAACAGCACTTTCAAGAAAGAGTAGCTACTTCTTTTTCCTGTAGAATGGAGACAGAAAATTTTCTATGTATCTGAAGAACTAGTGATCAGGCTGAGAACTGGGTAAGAGAAAATAAATAAATTTTGATTTCTATCAAGTGGCAATCCTTTGGGTCTGCTTTCCTTTCTTCTGAGGTCATAATGTCACTTGGTGTCAATTTACCATATCTCTGTTTGTTTAATCCTTCATTAACAGACATAAATCCAAGACTTGCCATATTTATGTAACAACCAAATAGTTCTGAAATGAAATTGCTATATCTCAACAGTATATTATTTAGCTCACTTTTTGGCTTTAATGAGGAGATATGGGATAGCCTATCAACCATTATTTACAGAAAATCAGCCGTATACATTCAATGTAAAAGAAAATAACTAAGTTTTCTTTTCAAACTTTAATAGCTACACAATTTACAAGGGTATTTTGTTAAAATGAAGATTCCAACTCAATAGAGTTTAGTGGACTGAGATTATGCATTTCTAACAAGCACACAGGTGATGCCAACACATCTCACCTTTAGTTTGCAAAGACTCACATATATTGGTCATCTACTATTTTTTCTATTGAGCTATAATTCACAGAACATGCATCAATTTGAAGTATACAACTCAATGTATTTTAACGACTATACAGTGTTATTCAATCACCACAATGTAATTTTAAAATATTTTGTTTTCCTTCTTTTTAGTTTTATTGAGGCATAATTGACAAAACTTCAAACTGTACAATGTGATTAATATATCTATACACTGTAAAATGATCACCACACTCAAGCTAAATAGTATATCCATTATCTTACAAAGCTACCTTTTTTTTTTGTTCCAGAAACTATGTTAAGTAAATATAAAGGAAGTGTTAGAAATAGAAATAGTTATCAGGCAATTACACAAAATCGTATTGCGTTGTGAGAAACTATTTAACCTCAATTGATAGAAATCCAGTACACTTACACACTGCTACTTCATTGGAAGTAATTCTCCACAATTAAAAATTACACTATTATTATAAAAAGGTATTAAAATACAGTTGATGAAATTGAAACTTCAATAAGAAAAACATTTAATAGTCATTTCAACTCAATTTTTGTTTATAATCAACAAATAATTGTACATATTTATGAAGTACATTGTGATGTATCAATAATGTATATATTCTATAATGATCAAATCATGGTAGTTAGCATATGCATTACCTCAAACCTTTTAGCCTTTCTTTATGGTGATAACTTTCAAAGTCCTCTTTTCTAGCTATCTTGAAAAATAAAATAGATTATTGTTAGCCTAGTTACCCCACAATGTGATAGAACAATGAAATATTTCATCTAACTGTATATTTGTACTCATTAACTAACACTTCTCCGTATACTCCCCAGCCTCCTCTGGTAACCAATATTTTATTATTGCTAACACAAAATCAATTTTTCAGATTACGTATATGAATAAGATTGAGGAGTGTTTGTCTTTCTGTGCCCAGCTAATTTCACTTAACATTATGTCCTCAGATTCACCCATGTTGTCGCAAATGACAGAATTTCATTCTTGTTTATAGTTGAATAGTATACCATTGTGTGTATTTACCATATTTTGTTTATAATACTTAATGTTTAATTTTCATGGCTAAATGATAGTTGCACATATTTATGTGGTATATGTAATATTTTGATTGAAGTATACAATGTATAATGATCAAATCAGGGTAATTCAGATAACCATTACCTTAAGCATTTATCACACATTAACCAGACAGTCTTTATCCCCTGCCTTTCCCACTAGGCTTCTCAGCCTCTGCTAAACATCATTTTACTTTCTATCTCCATGAGATCAACCTTTTTAGCTCCCACATATGAGTGAATATATGTGATATTTGACTTTCTGTTCCTCACTTATTTCACTAAATATCGTATTATCCAGTTTCATCCATGTTGTTGCAAATGACAGGGTTTCATTTTTTATTATGGCTAAATAACATATGTTGCATAAATGCACCACATTTTCTTTCTTTATTCACTGTTGGACTCAGGATTATTTGTTATATTAGCTATTGTGAATTGTACTGCAATAAAAATGAGTGCAGCTATCTTTTCAATATACTGCTTTCCTTTCTCTGGAGTATATATTCAGAAGTTGGATTCCTAGGTCACACGATAGTTATCTTATTAGTTTTTTGGGGATTCTTCATACTGTTCTCCATGCTGGCTGTACTAATTTACATTTCCACCTCCAACAGTTTAGGAGGGTTGTCTTTTCTCCATATCTTTGCCAGCATCCATTATTGCTTCTCTTTTCCTTCTTTTCTTTTTAATAAAATAAAATAACGTGGGTGAGATGATATCTCATTGTTGTTTTAATTTGCATTTCTCTGATGTTAAGGACTTTTTCATATGCTCTGTATTTATATATTTTAAATTGTCTATCTCAGAAAATGGTTATACTTTTTATTTTTAATACGTTTGTCTTTTAGTCTTCATATGAAAGATTTGAGGGGTTTACACATCACAATCACAGGCTTAGAATATTTTGTATTTCTTTGTGTGCTTACTTTAATCAGTAAGTTTTATACCTGGAGATGATTTCCTATTGCTTGCTAGCATTCTCTTCTTTCAGACTGAATAATTTTTGTTAGCACTTCTTGTAAGACAAGTCATGTGTTAATAAAATCCCTCAACTTTTGTTTGTATGAGAAAATATTTATTATTTATTTCTCCTTAACTTTTGAAGCATAACTTTGCTGAATGTAATATTCTGGGTTAGAATGATCCCCCCACCTCAGTACTTTGAATATATCATTCCAATCCCTCCTGGCTTATGAGGTATCTGCTGAGAAGCCTCCTGTCAGATGTATCTGAGCTCTTTTACATGTTATTTGCTTTATTCTCCCCTCTTGCTGCTTTTGGGATCCTTACATAATTCTTGAATTTTTGAGAGTTTGATTGTTTATATGCCTTGAGGTAGTTTTATTTGGGTTCAGTCTACTTGGTGTTGTTTTTGCCTCCTTCAACCAGACACTTTTGTCTTTATCTGTGTTTGCAAAGTTCTGTTATTTCTTTTTTGAATAAAAGTTGTACCCTAACACATTTCTCTGCATCCTCTTTAAGGCCAACCATTCTTCAATAATTAGTATTTGCTTCTTGACTCTGTTTTCTAAATCTTATAGTCATTTCCCTATTATAATAATTATTATAATTTATTTTCTAACTATGTATTTTCGTGTAGACTATATTTGAGTTACTCATACTTTTTTTTGCTTGACCAATTCTGCTGCTGGGAGACTCTGGTCATTTTCTCAGTTTGTCAATTGAATTTTCAGCTCAAAAATGTTCACTTAATTTTTATAATTATTTCAAACTTTAGGTTAAAGTTCTCAGACAGAATTTTGACTTCTGTTTTTGTATTACCTTGAATTTTATTAAGCTTCCCCAAGACAGCTCTTCTAAATTTTCTGCCTGAGAGATCACATATTTCCATCATGCCAGGACTGGTCACTGGATTATTATTTAATCTATTTGGAAAAGTCCTGACTTCCTGGATGTTCTTGATCTTGCCTATGTTCACTGATGTCTGGGCATTGAAGGGAGAAGCAATTATTCCAATCTTCCCAGTATGGGCTTGTTTGTGTACCTCCTTCTTGAGAGGGCTTTTCAAAAATCCAAAGTGAATTGAGTTTTATCGCTAAGCCTACAGTCACTACAGCTGCTTCAGCAATAGTGGGCACCCTAAGTCCAGGAAAACGGCAATTCTTGAAACTCCTATATACAGTCTTGGGTGACTTGGGGAAGATAAGGGAGAATTTCCTGGGTATTCAGGCAAACTCTCCCACTCTCTTTCCCTCAAACTGAAGGAGTCTCTTTCAGCATTGTGGTACATTGAGTTGGTGAAGGAGTTCCATGAGCACTCCTGTGGCCACCACATCTGGCACCATATTGGGTTGCACCTGAAACTGATGGCCTCTCAGACCAGCTCATTTCTGGAGCTGGCCCAAGGATTGTGGCCTCTACTGTCTGGCTGTGGCTAATGGTTATTCAAGGTCCAAAGCCACTTTAGTCAGGAAGTGGTGAATCCTGCTGGGCTGAGTCTATTCCACCAGGATGGAGGATTTCCTTCTGGCTAGGAGTGGTTCTAGAAATGCTATCTAAGAGTAAAAGTCTGAAATCGGGGCTTCAGTATTTTTCCTGATGCTGTCTTTTATTGTGTGTGAGCTAGTATCCAAGTTGCAAGAAAAAGTTCACTGTGCTCCTTCCCTCTATTTCCCTCAAGGTTGAAGAGTCTCTCCTGATACTACATGGCTGATGTTGTACTGGGCTGCATCCCAATTCCACTGCCTGGGAGATCAGCACATCACTAGATCTTTCCCAAAGACTGCCATCATGATGACCTGATTGCAACTCAAAATTATTCAAGGTTCCACTTTAATCAGCCTGTACTGAAGTTAGCCTGGACTTGAGTTCCTTCCCCTGGGACGGGGATTTCCCTCTGCTCCCTGGCTTCTTGAAATGCTTCTTCCTTGAGTACGGAAAAATTCTGCCCAGTGTAGTTTTCCATTGTATTAGAATGGCACTGAATCCCACATTCACTTCACTTTCTTTCACAATCACAGAGATTCTCTCTTCACTGCTCTGCCTGGGGCTGAGGGGAGGTGATGTAAACAATTCAAGAGTTTTTCTGTTCTTTTTCTGTGGTTTTCAATGTCTCTGTTATTGTTATTTATAAAAACCAAGTACTAGGATCACTCATTTGATTATTATTATTATTTTTTTTTTATGAAGATGCTTCTCTCATGTCTAGTTTTTCTAGTTGTTCAATGTGGTTTTTCTACAGAGGGTTCATCACTGGAGGATTCTACTTGGCCCTAATGCACCATCTCTGACCCTACCAGATTTTCTTTTTTTTCTTCAACTTTTATTTTAAGTTCAGGAGTATATGTGCAGGATATGCAGGTTTGTTACACAGGTAAACATGTGCCATGGTGGTTTGCTACAAAGATCATCCCATCACCTTGGTGTTAAGCCCAGCATCCATTAGCTGTTCCTCCTGATTATCTTCATTTCCCAATCCCCTCCTACAGGCCCCAGTGTGTGTTGCTCCCCTCCCTGTTCTCATTCAGCTCCCATTTATAGGTGATAACATGCTGTGTTTGGTTTTCTGCTCCTTCGTTGGTTTTCTGAAAACAATGGCTTCCAACTTCATCTATGTTCCCTCAAAGGGCATGATCTCATTCCTTTTTATGATTGGGCAGTATTCTACAGTGTATATGTACTACATTTTTTTAATCCATTCTATCACTGATGGGCATTTGGGTTGTATCCATGTCTTTGCTGTTGTGAATAGTGAGTGCTGCGATAAGCATATATGTGCATGTATCTTTGTAAGATAATGATTTGTATTCCCTTGGGAATATACCCAGTAATGGGATTGTTGCGTCAAATGGTATTTCTATTGCTAGTTGTTTGAGGAATCGCCACACTGTCTTCCACAATGGTTGAACTAATCTACTTCCCACTAACAGTGCATAAGCATTCCTTTTTCTTTGCAACCTCGCCAGCATCTGTTGTTTCTTGACTTTTTAATACTCATAATTCTGACTGGCATGTGATGGTGTTCTCATTGTGGTTTTGATTTGCATTTCTCTAATAATCAGTGGTGCTGATCTTTTCTTGTTTGTTTGTTTGTTTGTTGGCACATGAATGTTTTCTTTTGAGAAGTGTTTGTTTATGTCCTTTGCCTACTTTTTAATGTAGTTATTTTTTTCTTATAAATTTGTTTAAGTTTCTTATAAATTCTGGATAGAAGTCCTTTGTCAGATGGATAGATTGAAAAATTTTCTCCTATTCTGTAGGCTATCTGTTCACTATGATGATTGTTTCTTTTGCTATGCAGAATCTATTCAGTTTAATTGGACCCATTTTTCAAATTTGGCTTTTGTTGCACTTGCTTTGGGTGTTTTTGTCATGAAATATTTGCCCATGACTATGTCCTTAATGGTACTGCCTAGATTTTATTTGAGAGTTTCTATAATTCTGTGTTTTACATTTAAGTATTTAACCCATCTTGGGATAATTTTTGTATATGATGTAAGAAAGGGGTCCAATTTCAATTTTCTGCATATGATTAGCCAGCACTCTAAGCACCATTTATTAAATAGGGAATCATTACTCCATTGCTTGTCTTTGCCAAGTTTGTTGAACATCAGATGGTTTTAGGTGTGCAGCCTTGTTTCTGAGTTGTCTGTTCTGTTCTGTTGGTCTATGTGTTTGTTTCTGTGCCAGTACCATGTTGTTTTGATTACTGTATCCTTATAGTATAGTTTGAAGTTAGATAATGTGATGCCTCTAGCTTTGTTTCTTTTTGTTTAGAATTGTCTTAAGTATTTGTGTTATTTTTAGTTCCCTATTAATTTTAAAATAGTTTATTCTAACTCTGTGATGAACATAAATAGTGGTCTAATGGGAATAGCATTGAATCTATAAACTACTTTGGGCAGTATGGTCATTTTCATGATATTAATTATTCCTATTCATGAGCAAGGAGTGTTTCTCTATTTGTTTGTTTCCTCTCTGATTCTCTTCAGCAGTGGTTCATAATTCTCCTTTAAGTGGTCCTTCACTTTCCTTGTTAGCTGTATTTTTGGGTACTTTATTGTTTTTTTAGCAATTTTGAATGGGAGTTTATTTATGATTTGCCTCTCTCCTTGTCTGTTGTTGGTATAGAAATGCTAATAATTTTTCCACAT
This sequence comes from Saguinus oedipus, assembly GCA_031835075.1. NCBI lineage: Eukaryota > Metazoa > Chordata > Mammalia > Primates > Cebidae > Saguinus > Saguinus oedipus. The sequence goes on from CM063170.1 coordinate 148,615,678, forward strand.
TAATTTTATATCTTAGACTTTGCTGAAGTTGCTTATCTGCTTAACAAGTTTTGGGACTGAGACCATGGGGTTTCCTAAATATAGGATCATGTCATCTGAAAAGAGGGATAGTTTGACTTCCTCTCTTTCCATGTAAATAGTCTTTATTTCTTCCACTTGCCTGATTGCCATGCCAGGACTTACGATATTTTGTTGAATAAGAGTGGTGAGAGAGGGTATCTTTGTCTTGTGCCAGTTTTTAAAGGTAATGTTTCCAGGTTTGCCCATTCAGTATGATATTGACTATGGGTTTGTAATATATGGCTCCTATTATTTTTAGATATGTTCCTTCAATACTTAGTTTTTTTTGAGAGCTTTAAACATTAAGAGACAATACATTTTATCCAAGGCCTTTTCAGCATCTATTTAGATAATCATGTGGTTATTGTATTTAGTTTTGTATATGAGATGAATCACATTTATTGATTTTCATATGTTTAATCAAACTGACATCTCAGGGATGAAGCCAACTTAATTGTGGTGGATAAGCTTCTTGATGTACTGCTGGATTCAGTTTGCTGGTTTTTTATTGAGGATTTTTACATCAATGTTCATCAATGATATTGGCCTGAAGTTTTCTTTTTCTTTCTTTCTTTCTTTTTTTTTTTTTTTTTTTTTTTTTTTTGTATTCCTGCTAGGATTTGGTATCAGGATGATGACGGCCTCATAGAATGAGTTAGGGAGGAGTCCCTTTTTTTCAATTGTTTGGAATTGTTTCAGTAAAAATGATACCAGATCTTTATTGTATCTCTTGTAGAATTCAGCTATGAATACATCTGTTCCTTGACTTTTTTTAAGTTGGTAGGCTATTTATTACTGCCTCAGTTTCAGAACTCATTACTGATCTACTCAGAGATTCAATTTCTTCCTGGTTCAGTTTTGGGAGGGTAGATGTGTCCAGGAATTTACCATTTCTTACAGACTTTCTAGTTTGTATGCATAGAGGTTTGTATAGTATTCTCTGACATGGTTGCTTGTATTTCTGTGAGGTCCATTGTTACATCCCCCTTATCATTTCTGATTGTGATTATTTGATTCTTTTCTCTTCTTCTTTATTAGTCCACCTAGTAGTCTATTTTATCAATGTTTTCAAAAAACAGCTCCTTGAGTAATTGATTTTATTTGAAGTGTTTTTTCATGTTTTTATCTCCTTCTATTCAGCTCTGATCATGGTTATTTCTTGTCTTCCATTAGCTCTGTTTGTTCTTTGAAGAACATTTTGGTTGATTTCATCTCTCAGCCATTGTGAATAGTATTGTAATAAAGATAGAACCTCATCTCTCTCTTCAACATATTGATTTCATTTCCTGTGAATATGTACCCAATAGTGGAATTGCTGGATTATATGATAGTTTTATTTTTTACTTTGTTAAGGAAACTCCATACTGCCTTTCATAACAGCTATACTAATTTACATTTTCACCAACAGTGTATAAAAAGTATCCTCTTCTTTAAATTCTTACCAGCATTTGTTTTTGTCATTGTTGTTGTTGTTTTTGTCTCTTGATAATAGCCATTTTCATTGCAGTTAGGCAATATCTCTTGGTTCTTTTATTTATATTTTTCTCAAAATTAGTGGTATGCTTTTGTCAAATACCTGCTGGCCCTTTATATGTCTTCTTTTGAGACCACTTCTGTTGAGACCTAGTCAGATCTTTGTTCATTTTTAACTGGATAACTTGAGTTTTTTGTTTGTTTTCCTATCGAGTTGCTCTGTTTACTTATATACTTTGCATGTTAACCCCATGTTGTATGAACAGTTTGCAAATGCTCTTACTCATTCTGGAGGTTGTGACTTTTCTCAATTAATTGTTTTATTTGCTGTGCAGATACATTTTAGTTTGATGTAGTCATATTTGTCTATTTTTTCTTGTCTTGCCTGTTCTTTTGAGGAGCTATAAAAAAAACTTAGTATGGGTTCATTATTAGAAATTTGCAGGTTTCTTTTGGTGGTGATATTTTTCTTTTTCTTTTTTTGTATAATTCTTGTATCTTTATGCTGATGCCAATGTATTTGAGGAGATAGCCACCCTTCCAGCTTTTGCAAGTGTTCTTTGGTGGTGTTAGATATTTATTATTTAATATTAGAACTCAATCACTGACCTGCGGTTATTTCCAATTGTAGGGAGGCATTATTATTAGCATTGTAACTTACATACTACTTTGAAACTAAATTTTACCCCACCATTGTTTCCCAGCTTGGTGAAGACTTATTGAGAGAATCAGAATTGAAGACGCCACTGGAATTTAATCAGAACTTAATCATCAACCTTTTAGTTATTTCCAGGTCAGGGAAAGGCTCCACACCAGCACCTGCTGTTGGTGTGGTGTTGGAATCTGATCAGTCTCCAAATAGTTAAATGATTTTTTAACTGTTTAAAGTAATGAAGAGATAAGAATTGATACTCAATATCATCCCTTTCGCTTTTCTTCTAAGTATTTTATATCCAACATTCATTATTCTCAGAATTTCTGAAAGTTCACATCTTTTTACTTTTATAATTCAGTACTCTCAATACAAGAAAACATTGTACATAATTATATACACAGAGAATTCAGTTGTCTTGATCACTTTTCTCCAAACACAGTTAATGTGGCCTGTACTAGGCTATCACAGAGATACAGTCTTCTTTTAGTGTATAGTCACTATGATAAAAGAGCAATAAGATTTATGTGTGTGTGGCATCTAAATAGTGTCATAGAAAATAGTCACAAAATTAATGATAAATATCATATTTTAAGTTTTAGAAATAAAACTAGAATAAATATCTGCAGTGAAAGAGCCCAGGGCTTATTATTTCATTTCTGATGACAGTTTGCCTACTGAATCAAATTATGTGATTGTAGGTATTTCAGATTTAAAAAAAATTAATTTAAACAGGAGTCAAATTTTTATACGTGTTTCTTTGAAATTAAGCATGCCACCATGCACTGTGTATTTAAATTCCAGTGCTCAATGTTTCATGCTGATTCAGATGATAAATCAGAATGCCCCCAACTGCCTTTATGAATTTTATGGCAATGAATAATGTTATGAAGAATTTATGAGGGCAAAATTTTTGCTAACTAAATAGTTATTGCTTTTTCCAAAGGAATAAATCTTACCTACCTGAGACCAGAATTATAAAGTTCCTGACACTATAGGATTGGTAACTGACAGGCACATTTCCAGGTTCTTAATCATGGAGGGATGTTTTCTTGTTGTGAAATGTAAAAAACAAGCCAGAGAAGGAAGATTAATAGAGCTCCTCAAGCAATCAATCCAGATACCCTTTGACTGTATGTGCACCACCCTGGAAGTAGACTTGGACTTTTTCCTTATTAAATAAATAATGGGATTTGAACTCCTTACATACTATCTCTTTTGTTTAGAATTTTCCATATGCATTTACTTGCAATCAACAAGATAGATGCATTAAGCCCTGTAAAATTATATAATTGTATTAAAATATCTGAGGTTTACACATGTGTATATGCACACACACACACACACACACACACACACACACACAAGCACAAATATTCATTTATTCAATCAATTCAATCATTTATACTTAGAAGGATAGTTCTCTTCCTTTGTTATTCAGCCAGATTGAACAAATTCAGTGAATCATAGGATCATGGATTTTTACATTCAATTTTTTTTTAATCTTCTGAGGACACAGTAGTTCAGATAAAGGCCTTGCTATACAAACAGAGTCCATAGTTGCCCATTCTGAACAAGCATGATTTGTTCAGCTGAATTAACACATGCTGAGAGTGATATAACTTTTTATGTGTAGTTACTGAATAAGTCAATTTTAATGTTATTTAGCCACATGCTGAAAGCTTACCAACAGTATTCTTTCATCCCAACTTCTGAATTTCATAAATATTGACTTAATGCAAACATTGGCTTCATTATTTACATGGTGCAATAATAGTCTTGGACAAGATTATGTTGAAACTGTTAAGAATGCGTTTTAAAATATTTTTAAACTTAGTTTTAAAGAGGAAATATATGTGCATGCAGTGAAATGTAAATTAGCTTTCCACCACACATCAGCCACTCCAAATGCCCTTTCCACTGATATTAGGTTTTGGTATAATTTTTTTACCAATTTCCATAGATGACCCATTTATATCCTATGATATACATAGTGATAATATATTTTTATTCAAATGATAACATAGTTTTTATAGAAATGGTAATATAGTATACACACTACTCTGAATCTCATTTTTAAAATTTACAGTCTTGATTTTAACTTGGAGATTATTTCCTAACAAAATATATAGTTGGCACATTTTAATGGCTACTGACATTATGTTTAATAATGCTTTATTATTTACTAAACTCACTTGATATTTTCCTTTTAGATCATTACCAATGTTTTGAAAGTACAAACAATGCTGCAATTTCTATGCTCAGTTCATAAATGTACACTCATTTCTAACAGTAGGTCATAAAGAATGTCATATTCTTAACTTGGATACATGTTGCCAGTTGTATCCCATACACTGACTCCATTCATAGATTGTCTCCTGAATCCTATAAATGAGTGACAATTTTCCACACTCTCTCCACTACCATCATCAAATTGTTTCAGTTTTGTTAATTGGGTGCTGAATTCCTTCAAATCATTTCTCAGTGTTTTATACCACTGTAGCTCTAGATGATAGAAATATATAGTGATTTTTAAGTCAGTTTTTCTTAGACCAACCAGCTCAATTTTCTTTTCTTATATTTATTTATTTATTTATTTTAAACTGAGTCTCACTTTGTCACCCAGGCTGGAGTGCAGTGGCCCAATATTGGCTCAAAGCAACCTCAGTTTCCCAGGTTTAATTGACTCTCCTGCCTCAACCTTCTGAGTAGCTGGAATTACAGGCACCCACCACCACACCCAACTAATATTTTTATTTTTAGTAGAAAGGGGTTTCACCCTACTGGCCAGACTGGTCTCAAACTCCTAACCTCAAGTGATCTGCTCACCTAGGCCTCCTAAAGTGCTGCTTGCCCCACAGCATCTGGCCTAGTGCTCATTTCATATTATATTTTAGAATTCATGTACATATCTTTCAAACAGTGTGATGAGTGGGAGGACAGTATTTATAAAGAGATAATTAGCTTGGTGTAAAAAACATAATTGTACTTTTTGCCATTGAAAGTAGTGGCAAAAACCACAATTGTTTTTGCAGCAACTTAATATATTTACATTCTCAAAACTAAATACATTAAAAATTATATAAGTGAAAGTTCTTTATTTACATTCCAAATTCACCTGGCTGAATGTCAAAATCAGAATCAAATGATTAGTTGTTTGAAATGTCTAATAAGTGATAACACTGATGGCGAGCATTCTTGGTTATTGCTAATGTTAAGAGAAACTTAGCAGGGTTAAAGTGAATTTGAATCATTCTCCTCCATTGCCAGATTGTACCAAGCATTTTGACATAAAAGATTTATGTTTGGTTTTATATTTGCCTAATTTTACAATAAATCCCATCTCAGTGAAATTATGTGTGTGTGTGTGTGTGTGTGTGTGTGTGTGTACACACAAAAAAACAAACAAATATTATATACATATAATTATATATATGTATATATAATTATATGTATATAATATATAATTGCATTGGCATGATCTTGGCTCACTGCAACTTCCACCTCCTGGGTTCCAGTGATTCTCCTGCCTCAGCCTCCTGAATAGCTGAGATTACAGTTATGCACCACCATGCTGGACTAATTTTCATATTTTTAGTACGGAGGGGGTTTCAACTTGTTGGTCAGGCTGGTCTCGAACTCCTGACCTCGTGATTGGGAAATAACATTTAAAGTGGCTTATAATCTAATATGATTATAGTTTGTTTCTTATTTGCTGAATTTTTAGGAATATATTATTGTCTTCAAGTAAATAAACAACCCCATAAATCTTCACATACCATACAAGCAGTTATTGTTGCTTTGACACAGGCAAGGGCCAGTGGTTCTACTCCATTGACATAATTTTTCTCAGATACTCAGACTAAATAATTGTGTTCTAAATAAATGTGGCCTGAAGACAGCTTGGAAATACAGTATTATCAAGACTCCCCTACGTTTTACTACAACTCACGTCTATGGTGTTTGCATTAATATTGTATCTAAAAGCAACCTCTGTATTTTAATACAAAACAACTATGTGATTGGTAAAAAATGTCCAACAGCAGACACATGTAAAAGTATGCATTTTCTCAGATGAACTAGGACACAGCCTTAAGAAGAGAGTTATACCATTCAGGAGAATACAAGAACTGGAGTCACCAAAGATTTGTAGAGTTGATGACGCCCTCACCTCAGGAGCAGCAACTACCACCCTTAGCCATTCTCATGGGAGTTCTGGTTCATCCTGCTGTGCTCCTGACTCTCACACCCATCTCACTAGTGTGTACATGTGAGTGTGAGTGTGGAGACACTGCTTATATATCCATCTGGCAGATAACTGGAGCAAAGCATTCTCAGTATATTATTATTTACTGTAAGACTAATTAAATTCAATTCAATAAGAAATCCAATTAAACACAAATACTCAAAAATATACAGTTTTAAAAAGCAGCAGTATAAATACCTTTTTGTTATTATATAAACTAACTGATTGTTTCTTTAATAGGAAGAGATAGTGTATTTCAATTACTAATAAATATTTTGATCTTTTTAAACACATGACTCATAATTCCTATTGAGAGGCTGATAGTGAACTTTCTGCTCAAATTCTTGAGTAAGAGATAGCAAAACAAAACACAAGAGCTAAGTAGTTGCCCTGATTCCACTTGATTTTTGAGTTACAAAGCTTATAACCTTTAAACTAAGAAATTGAAATATCTCTTATATTCAGATAGAAATATAAATATTTGGGTCAATGTAGATGATACAAGAGCAATGCTTATGTCTCCTGACATCTGACAATGTTTCCTGCACTAAGGAAGTGAGCATGTCAGAAGAGAAGAAAATACTGTTAGTGGATCTGTATTAATCAGGGTTCTTTAGAGGGGCAGAATTAATAGAATAGATAGATATATATAAAGGGGAGTTTATTAAGGATTAGCTCACAGGATTACAAATTCTCACAATAGGCCATTGGCAAGCTGAGGAGCAAGGAGAAACAGTCCGAGTCCCAAAACTGAAGAACTTGGAATCTGATGTTCAACGGTAGAATGTATGCAGCATGGGAGAAAGATGTAGGCTGAGAGTCTAGGCCAGTTTCTCTTTTCACAATTTTTTCTGCCTGCTTTATATTCCAGCTGCTCTGGCAACTAATTAGATGGTGCCTATACAGATTAAGGGTGGGTCTGCCTTAACCAGTCCACTGACTCAAATGTAAATATCCTTTGGCAACACCCTTATAGACACACCCAGAATGAATACTTTGCATCCTTCAATTCAATCAAGCTGATGGAATTAACCATCACAAGTCCACCTCTTGTAAACTTGAGCCCATATATATCTTCTAAGATCATACATACTCTTCAAAGGAAGATAATGTTATAATTATGACCTGTTGCAGATTCTTCTTCTGTTCTGAACTCCACTGTAAACTGGCAGCCTTTTGGGTCACTTGATAAATAGGCTGGAGTATCACACCAAAATGTGGAGCATGTTGCCTCCAAAATCCAAATCCTCTTTTTTGGTGTGGTGGGGGGGATGAGGGTGCAAATACAGCAACTTATCTTTCACCTTAAAGGAATTTTTTGACAGGTCCCACACCACTGGACTCCTAGAAATTTTCCTGAGGTAGAAAGTCCCTGAATTTTACTAGGATTTATTTTCCATTTTCTGTCATATAGGTGTCTCACCAGTAAATTTAGTGTGTTTGTTACTTCTCATTCACTGGATCCAGTTAGTATAATGTCATCAATGTAATGGAGCAGTGTAATACCTTGTGAAAGTGAAAAGTGATTAAGATCTCTGAATAAGATTCTGACACAAAGCTGAAGAGTTGATATACCTCTGAGATAAGACAGTAATGGTATATTGTTGGCCTTGTCAGTTGAAGGCAAATTGCTTCTGGTGGGCCTTATGGAGAGGAATGGAGAAAGAGGCATTTGCCAAGTCAGTGGCTGCATACGAGGTACCAGAAGATGTGTTAATTTGCCTGACAACTGTCTGGGGGGAGGCTGTCACTGTTGCCTCATGCAGCTCAGGGTTTATCTCCTCAGACAACAGTGGAAAGACTGATGGCAGCATGGTTTGGGGAGGGGATGCTGCCGCTAGTGGGGAAGGTAAAGCTGTCCCTTCTGGTGAAAAAGGTTCACTTGAGTTCACAAACTGTTTCCCCAGCTTCATGTCCCCCCACATGCCCTCATTCCAAGTTTCAGGGTTCCATTTTTTTCCAATCAATGCCCTCACTTTAACAATAGACACCTGGTGAGGCTGTGCATGCACCTTTGGTTGCAGGTCAGCCACTTGCATATAAGAGCTTGTGTCAGTTTATCCAAAATTTCAGCTCTTTCTCTACAGGAGATAAGACTCTGACTCAGGGCAATTTTAGCAGATTTGAAGCTCTGTATCTGCCTCTGAAGCCAGGAGTTAGAATCCCCAAGTTCATCATTTCCTTTCATCATTTTAACCACTGAACTTAGGAACAGCCAACCAGCTTCGTTATGTTACTTGGTTCTCCACATACGGTCAAAGGTATTTAGTATAGAGTCACCAAACCCCTCGCCTCTCTCAAGCAATAAACCAGGAGTGTCAGATGCACTTATTTTGCATAACTCTCTAAACAGTTCACGCCAAAGTCTATCATTGTTCTCCACACGATTAGCAGTAGAGTCCTTAGCATTTTGGGGTCTAATTATATTAAGCAGCCAACTCCAGAAACCACAAAACCAATGAAAAAAATTTATTCTTAATATTATTTTCCTCTAGAACCACCCCTGACATCAAAATCTGTATTAGTCAGATTTTGTTTAGTCAGGGTTTGCTAGAGAGACACCACAGGGAGTTTATTAAATATTAACTCACATGATCACAAGGTCCTACAATAGGGAATCTGCAAGCTGAGGAGCAAGGAAGGACAGTCTGGGTCCCAAAACTGATGAATTTGGATCCTATATTTGAGGGCAGGAAGCATCCAAATATGAGAAAGATGTAGGCTGAGAGACTAGGCCAGTCTAGTCTTTTCATGTTTTTCTGCCTACTTTATATTCTAGTCATGCTGGCAGCTAATTAAATTGTGCCCACACAGATTAAGGGTGGGTCTGCCTTTCCCAGTCCACTGACTCAAATGTTAATCTGCTCTGGCAACACCCTCACAGACACACCCAAGATCAATACTTCGCATCTTTCAGTTCAATCAGGTTGACACTCAGTATTAACCATCACAGAGTCCTTGAGGAAAAGATAGACAGATAGAATACTGTGTCTTATAACTTCTCTATCATGTACTGGTTAGGTGTAGGAACTACAATTTTCCAAAAAAAAAAAAAAATTTTTTTTTAAACCTGAGAGCAGAGAGGCTAGTATCTTTCTTTCTGGTTTACTTTAGGGAGGAGACAAAATCCTTTGTGTTGGCTAACATTAGTTATCACTCAGTGGAGGAGTCTAGGAAATAACTTTGAGTTTAGTTATACAAAATTAAATCAAAGAAACATTTCTTGCTTATCTGAATTTATGGATTTAAATTGGCAACTGCAAATAGGAAAGAATTTTGAAACACATAAGAGATAGCTAGATTAACAACCTATTTTACATTTTATAAGAGAAATAATAGTTACTAACTAAAAGCATTCTTCATTTGGATGTACTGTGAAGAAAAAAATGGCTCTTGAAGAATTAGTTTTTCCTGTAGTTACAGTAATCAAGATTATCTGTATCAAAAGTAAGACCAATGATATATATCTTTGTTTGCTCATAGATTAACTTGTTTACCATGCATCTATGGAGGATGTATTATAGGAAATGAGCTGTGATATGTGTTGTGAAGGTTATAAATCAGAAACACAGTTTCCCTCTTTAAATTACGTGTCTGTGTATGCATTTAAAAAAATCAGCCTTTCAACATAATTTAATGAACTCTAACAGGGTGAAATGAGATAAAGTATCACCACATCTACTTTACAACAAAATTCTCATTTACTCATTGTAATTTTAAAGAGATGCTTTATCTCCCTGAAAAGCAAATACATGACTAAAATACACTGTCAGGGAATTCTAACAACCTCAATAATCAAAGAGAATTTTGTTCTATTTCTCTGCTATGGTATTGAAATAAAGCAAGATGTGCATATCTGATGAATATATTTTAAAGTGGTATACATTTTGAAATCTTTCAATGACCACACAAAATATGCATTAGAAAAAAAATACATTCTCTTGAGTTCAGAAGTCAAAAAATTAATGTTGAGGCACTTGGACTTATCATAAGCAACATTGGTGTTAAAATATTGCCTGAAACAATTGGTGATATTTATAACATTCATGCTTGCATTTATTTGTATTTTGTTCTCAATTCCTTAAAGAAGTCTTATAGGATGGATTATAAACTGTTATGTAAAAGCAAAATGATGACCTATATAGAGATAATTAGGGAAGAATAAATATTCTGTTGGACAATACAAATGTTATAAAGTTGAAGGACATGTTAACTTATGATTTATAGATGGCAGGATATTGCTGTGCATTTTTCTACCATTTTGTATGTAATATCCTTCAAATTGCAGAGCTATAAGGAACAAGTACAGCATAGGTCAAAGCTATATTACCAGAAATTGAATCGCTTCTAACTGAAACATGGTATATAATGTGAATGAAATTTTCATAGTGTCGTAGTTCATGAACTGTGTACTTGCCTTAGGTCTACATGTGGAAAGAGCCTATTTTTTTTATTATTATTATTTGTAAGCCTTTGCCTAAAGGAAAACACAAATTTTTAACACCTCATTTCAGCAAAACATCAATGATTGACAATTTGTTCTAAAGGGCAAATTTCCTTTCACCTAGATAAAGACCCCTTAGCACATGATTTCTTTGTGTGTTAACTATAAGTAGTATTCAAAATAACTCCAATATTATAAATTAGCAAATACATTCTTAGGATACTAAAGATCTGTTTTAAATGTACCTTTGTATTTATTATTAATTATCCCTAATTTGTGAAGAAAATAATTATTTTGGGACAAAAATTTGGATTAGCTTGTTTTGTTCCTCTTTTACAGACTTTCAGTCTTTTTGGAGAAACATATTTACAATTATGGAACATAAAAATGAGCTCTTTATATACTGTTAAAGGCTTTAAGTAAAGGACTTTTACATCAGTCAATGATGAGAACACAGGACTGACATGATACACGCCTATGTCTCTGAACTCTAAAGAAAGCCATTACAACAGATAATTGTTTGTTTAATTCAGCAATATGAATTCTAAGTTTTGCCTTATATGTGGAAAGAAAGCATGGTTAGTAAGGTAAAAAGTTGCATCCAATAACAATGAGTTATAAAGCCTAAATTTCCCTAGAAAATACATTTTTTCAGCGTATTTTAGAATCTTTAAGCTAATAACATAAAATAGGTTTCTAAAATCTATTGACCTATGTGAACTTCACATTAAATAATAAATTTCATTATAAAACATTTTAATAGTTACATCATGTAATAGAAGTTAAAATTATAGCAAATTCAGAGCTTAATAAACTTAAATTTGGGCCAGTTTAATAGCAAGTGCAAAATATGTTTCTTTTTATTTGAAATTTAAGGTTCAGAAGACAAACATTTACATCACGTTAATTTTGTAGGATTTGGATATAAATAGGAGAATAATTTTTTCATGTCTGCTCTCTGAAAAATAGCTGTCTAAATTTTATATTGTAAGTGGCCATACATGGTAAGATCCAAACAAAAAAATAAGAAATTAGATTGAAATGATTTACTATGATAGCACTATGGTTAACAACTGTTTTAATTTGGGGTATAGAAAGTCATTTAATAACTTAGCAATTTGAGAGCATTTCAGTTCAAAAAAGTGAGTAACTTCAGGATATATACCTTTAGTGGCCAACTTATATATGTATGTTCAAATATAAGCATCTTTTAATTTAATCTAATATTTTTACCTTTAGCAATAAAATGAGGTCACAGGTATTTTTTAAATCATCAACTGTAGTAGATGATATAGAAAAACGACCTTAAAAGTGCTAAATATTCAGATATTTCTCATAAAATTCCAACCCAATTGTACATATTTATTGATTTTCCATGTAAAGCTGAAGATACTTTTAAAATCAACTTGTAGTTCTTAAGTGCATTCTTTTAAGTTAAGATATTGTTATGGAAAAGTTATTAGATGTTTCATTTCCTAGAGGAAACACAAATACTGTATATTTGAATGGTATTTCTTTAATGAATAAACAAAACAAATAAATTCAAAATATACACCCCAATTCCCAAAACAAAGGCCTCATATTTCTCTATGTGAGTCTTCTTTTTATGGCTTGGGGGTAAAAATGAATAAGTTTAAAGAAAAAGAAAATTTTTGCCTTTATTTTAAACTCAAGTTTTCTTTACACTTTACTGTATATTAAATAAAACATTGACAGTGTTGCCTAGGTTATAATTATGACCCATGAGGTACAATTTACGCTATGATTTGCACTGAAAGAGGCATCATTTAACATCAAATAGTAATTTAAAAGGAGTCCAAACTTTAATTACTTTTCTCAAAGAGCAGCAATTGGGCTCAATTCAATGTTCCAAGCAACATCTTCAGAATCTCCTTCACTACTTCATAAATCCGAAACCGGTATAAGACCAGTCCACTCACGTAGCAAGTCTCCATGCTCTATCTGGTATTTTGACATGCTATTTATTTATGTCAGGTTTGACTCAGGCACTCTCATTTCTTTTGTTCTTCAATGTCGTTGGACAAAGACTCTTCTTTTGTGGTCAGCAGACCATGGGTTTGTAGAAAGGCAGAAACATTTATATATTACGTAAGATTTTGAATTTTCTAAAAGATTACAAATTACAAATTTTACATGTCTAAAGGACAAGATCTAATTCCACTGACTATTTTAATGTTCTTGGGGTCCCTAAAATTTGAGGTGTGATCCAGATATCTATTTTTATTCTATGGTATTTGTTGTCTTGTGTCCTCTTATCTCCTCTCAGTACATTCCCTCCCACATTAATACCAAAATTGTTCCTACAGAACCTTGCAATTTTGCAGAGCCCTTTATGACAACTATACATTAAATATAAGCCTCAGGAGTATTTGCATATTAATAAAAAATAATCCCTTAATAAAACAAAGCAATATAGAATATTAACATTTTAGACACCAAGGCAAGTTATTATAGTAGATATTTTGAGCAAGAAGATTTTAGTCTGGTTAATTTCATGAAAGTCCAAATGACTTAATTGTGCATAACTATGTGTGAAAAAGAATGGTGGATCTTGCGTAGAAATGCATAGAAATGTTTTAAAAATATTGGAGACATTTGCAGATTTACTATGCATTTACTCCTTTACTATGCTTGTACAGACTACCAAAATAATAATGATCTAGTCTCAGTAACAGATGTAACCATTTGTATACGATTCTTTCTCCAAAACCTTTAGTATTTATCACAGTCGACACTAACTGCTACAACTAATTTTTAATACCTGGATTATTTTCTTTACAGATGTACTAGAAAATAAAATGCAGGATTTTTTTGTTTGTTTATTTTTGTTTTTTTATTTTGTTTTGCTTTGTTTTTTGTCTCACTTCACAATTTTTGGTAATTAGAATTAACCTCCTCTCCCTCCCTCTTTTGTTTGTTCAAGTGGCAGATGGTACAGAACAAGAAATGCAAAACTATATGTGCTACCATTGCATTTCATCAGAAATACACCAAACAATGATAATCCAGCCTAGTATTTTTACTCTGTGTAGACATAACTTCAGAAATCTTCCCAACCATTAATCACTATTAATGGACCATCTAAAACCCAACTGAAAATGACATAAAAGTTGAACCTCTCTCATTCCAGTTGCCTGGTAACATTTCACAAATAATTTAACACTTCTGTTACTGATTTCCCAATAAATATAACAGAAAATAGTGCATTGTTCAAATAGTTTCAGTGAGATAGGAAGACCTATTTATCCTTCCTGCTTTAAGAAAATTTCTAGCTATTTCCTGAGAACAGACAAGGATTGACAAAAATAGTTGCAATTGTTATCTTTAAAAGCTTTTCAATTAAGATGACGTAGTCATTTCAAATTTTTGACACATGTCCTCATATCTAAAGACATTGCAGTGATAATTAAAGTATAAAAAGGAAAATCAACCAAAGAAAGCATAGATAAGGAAAATCCCAAGCTCCACAGTTCACAAAAAGAAAAATGGAAAGGAACATTTTGAACGTGGGTGAAACAGTTTATACTAGCTTCAGGTCCTGAAGTGAAAAGTGATAGACATAAATTTGTTGTCTGAAACGTAATGAGTAACTGGAACTAGCATTTCTGTCTGCCTCCGGGTTTAGGCTGCATCTCCTTTATTTTAAAATGTAGGCTAAAGATGTATCATTATCCTTCCTTTGACTATGACTTTGAGTCAAGAATGTGTGAAGACAAAGACTAACCATTTCTTTATTTCTATTCCGATTTCTGGCCAAGTAACTGACTCAACAAAATCATCGGCAACTTAATAGGCACCCCACCCTACTGTTACAAAATATGGATACACAGGTAGAAGAAAGCACAAAGCAGAAAATGTTAAGCATGAAAATAAAAAGATATTCAAATAGTAAAAATAAATTTAAAACTACAAAATAAAATTAAAAAAAACAACGAAAACATAATCCAAGGAAACAAAGCAGGTAATAAACAATACTAGAAATTCTATAAATGTTAAATTGTAGTGTGGCACTTTGTGTTTTCCCAAGACAATTGCAACAATAATGCTTAGTTTACATATTCTATTCCCATTAAGTGTTGGGTATATTTTTCCACCCCTTGTATTTGAGAATGAACCTATGACTACCTTCATCAAGAGAATAAGGGAGAAGAGATTATGCCAGATGTTGTATTTTTCTGGGCAGCTTCTATGTACTGCTTTCTGGAATTCTGAAGCTCTAAGAAGTCCAATCTAATATGAGGGGAAGTGCAGGCATGAGAAGAAATACTGAAACACTAGATATGCAAGTGAAGAAGCCATCATGAACATCCAGACAGGCTAGTTATGAAGTGACTTCAAAGCGCCATCTGCAAGCTGACTTCAAATGTGTAAGCAACACCAAGTAAGAGTTGTCTAAGTCCAATTGAAGCACAAAATCATGAGAAAAATAATAATATTTTGTTGTGGTTTGCTATGTTTCCATAGATAGCTAGATCATGTAGTAACTAAAATGCAAATAGGACAACACAGGAAGTAAGTAGAAACTGATCATAGTGAAAATGAGAACTTAATGAATTAGAGTATAAGACTAAGAAATTAACAAAGAGTTTAGTCACATAAACAAACTGTTAAGAAAAAAGGGGAACTATAATAGAAAAGTTTAAAAGTATACTTTATGGAAGATTCAGATATGGAAAATTGAAGCAATGACAAAGAAGAGATAAATAAATATAAAATAGTTAAATAACTTTCTAGAATTAAAGGCATAATCCTCAAAATCAAGTTTAGGTTTTTTTTTAATTATTTTTATACTTCAAGTTCTGGGATACATGTGCAGATCATGCAGGATTGTCATATAGGAATACGCAAGCCAGCGTGGTTTGCTATATCCATCCCCCTGTCATCTACATTAGGTATTTCTCCTAATGTTATCCCTTCCCAATTCTCATATCCCCTACTATCCCTCTCCTAGCTCCCCAACCCCCAAGAAGGTCTCGGTGTGTGATGTTCCCCTCCTGGTGTCCGTAGGTTCTTATTTTTCAATACCCACTCATGAATGAGAACATGTGGTGTTTGGTTTTCTGTTCTTGTGTCAGTTTCTGCCAATGATGGTTTCCAGCTTCATCCATGTCCCTGCAAAGGACATGAACTCATCCTATTTATGGCTGCATAGTATTCCAGGGTGTATATGTGCCACATTTTCTTTATCCAGTCTATTATAGATGGGCATTTGAGTTGCTTCTAAGTCTTTTCTATTGTAAACAGTGCTGCAATGAACATACATGTGCATGTATCTTTACAATAGAATGATTTACAATCCTTTGGATATATACCCAATGATGGGATTGCTGGGTCAAATGGAATTTCTATTTCTAGATATTTGAGGAAGCGCCACACTGTCTTCCACAATGCTTGAACTAATTTACACTCCCACCAGCAGTGTGAAAGTGTTCCTGTTTCTCCACATCCTCTCCAGCATCTGTTGTTTCCAGAATTTTTAATAATCGCAATTCTATCTGGCATAAGATGGCATCTCAATGTGATTTTGATTTGCATTTCTCTAATGACCAGTGATGAGGAGCACTTTTTCATGTTTGTTGGCTGCATAAATGTCCTCTTTTGAAAAGTTTCTGTTCCTATTCTTCACCCACTTTTTGATGGGGTTGTTGTTTCCTTGTAAATTTGTTTAAGTTTTTTGTAGATATTAGAAATTAGCCCTTTGTCAGATGGATAAACGGCACAAAATTTTTCCCATTCTGTTGGTTGCCAGTTCACTCTAATGATAGTTTATTTTGCTGTGCAGAAGCTCTTTAGTTTAATTAGATCCCATTTGTCTATTTTGGCTTTTGTTGCCATTGCTTTTGGTGTTTGAGTCATGAAGTCCTTGCCTATGCCTATGTCCTGAATGGTATTGCCTAGGTTTTCTTCTAGAGATTTTATGGTATTAGGTCTTATGTTTAAATATTTAATCCAACTGGACTTAATTTTTGTATATGTTGTAAGGAAGGGTTCCAGTTTTAGCTTTCTGTGAATAACTAGCCAGTTTTCTCAAATAATAAGTACAATATATGTGAAAAAATCATACCTAGGTATATTGTTAAAGCTAAATTGTATACTCTGAAACCCATTGATGGAAGAAGCCCTAACCCCTAGTACCTCGAATGTGACTATATTTGAAAATAGAGGCTTTAAAGATATTATTAAGTTATGAGTCATTAAGACTGGTCCTAATCCAATTCGATTGTTGTCTTTATAAGAAGAAAACGTTTAGAAACACACAGACACACCAGGAATGAGAAAAGGACATGTAAGAATGCAATGAGAAGGCGGCCATCTGTATGTCAAGGTGAGAGGCCTCAGAAGAAACCAAATTGCTCAGTATCTTTATATTACACTTCAGTTTAAACTAGTAAGCAGCTTGTTAAAGTGTTTCAAATATACACAGCAAAAAGTAAAATAACTGCAAGAGAAAATTGGGAAAACTGTAATCATTGTTGGAAATTTAGGAGACTAACAACAGCAGGTTTAAGCTGACAAACATTATAAAAACAAAAAAATCCTGGAATACATAGTTAAATATCTTAATATGAATGTAGATGGTTATAAGTAAAATATAGATAGACAAGTAGATACCTAAGGAGCTATAACACTCAAGAAACAAAATTTATAACGTTACACTTAAGAATATGTGAAATATTTTCAAAAGTCTATTATTTATAATATTTCATAGGATGACTCAACAAATTATATTTTGATGTAATTTGGAACAGTTTCTGGACACAGAAAATATTAAAATTAAGTTTAAAAATTAGAAATCAAAAATTAAATAAGAGTAATATAAGACCAATATACTTGGAGCAATTTTAAAAATGAACTAATAATACATGAATCTAAGAGAAATTATAAGAAAAATATTGTGTTTTATATTTGAACCAGAATAAAAAATTAAATATTTAAGGGTATGAGTTATAGCAGAATCATTTCTTAGAGATTAATTGATAATCTAAAGTGTACTTATTTGGAAAGGATTGGAAAGAAATGCTAAGCTAGAAATTCGAATAAGATCTTAAAATAGAAATTAAAAAATAACAGATAAATAAAAATTATACAGTAAGAATCAAACAAAATAGGACATGGCCAGAATTAAAAATACTTCTTTGGAATATTAAATGATAATATTAATCATGATTAAAATAGCAATATTTGGTGGTTACTGACCTTTTACTATGTGACAGGTGCTTTTATAAGTATTTCTTATTTATTACATTATGCAGTACTGGGAAGTTGGTACTTGAAATATAATCCCCTTTTTTTCAGGTAAGCAAACAATCATGAATAGATTTTGTAATTTGTCCAGTCTATGTACTAAATATTTGAAACATAATTTTATTAATATAATATTCCCCCAGAAAAACTGATGAATAAAACAAGCAAAATAGTACAAATTTAAAAATATCTTGATTAAATATAAGGAAAAAAATAAGTGATTGTAGATATTTTAACTCCCAAAAATACAGTGTATGTAATTTTTAAGGATTCATACATAATCTTAGATAAAGGTTATTGTTATCTCAAAATCATACAAGTTCAAAATTTCCCTTTTAAATATTTAGAACCTGAATATCTAGCATCTATTAGGAAATTAAAAGTATAATTAAATATTTTTTTCTGCTTCTCTAATTATATGTGAAATCTAAATTAATTTATATATAAATTTAGCCAAATACTCAAAGAATAGGTATTGTAAACTTTTTTTATTTTATCAAAATATAATTATCTGATAATGAAGGCAATTAGAAAGCATATAATAAAATCAAAGATTAAAGTATTTATTAAGCCAAATGTGAAAACCTCTGCAAAAGTTTAGCTAGTTTAATGGAGTGATTATATTTTTAAAATATATCATGATCAAATAAGTTTATTTCATGAATACAAAGATAGTTCTTTCCTGAAATTATATTTATGAAAAATATCACATTGATGGCAAAATTAAAGCAGTGATTATCATAAATAAATGCATAACAGCATATAAAATATAACACATGCTAATAACAACAACAAAAGCAATAGTGGTCAGTTACTCAAAGCAAACCTATTAAACTGAAAGGCCAAGATTGGCATGTCCACAAAGGTCTCTTTGATTCATTTATCAATTTTGCATGGAGAGATTTAGCAAGATAATAGGTCTATAAAATAAGTCAGATATATAATATTGAAAAAGAGGAGGTAATATTGTCTTTCTAAAATTTAAAAAACAAACAAATAGTTACTAAGACTAGTGAAAAAAAACAGAAAGTTAGTGGATATACTATCACCCAACGAAAATAGCAATGTTCCTTTCATAATAACAATTCTAAAATAAAAATTGAAATAAAAAGGCTTACCATACACTAGCCATAATTTCTGTGGGTAACTACAAGTGAATCTTAACCAGCAACAAAATAAAATTCTTTCCCAGATCAGCCTTGATTAACCACAGTTGGGGAAAAGATAGTGAATTGTGAAGCAAAAGCCTAAGAAAAAACACATTTGTATAAATCATAAGAATTTTAAAATTCTGAGTAAAAAGACAAAAGAGAGTAGAAAATGGGTCAAAAAATTCATGGAAAACTGAAAAAAAAAAAGAAAGCTGAGGAGCCAATAAATATATTTTAAAATGCTTAGTCACATTAGTTAGTGGAAACAAATTAAAA
The DNA here is from genome assembly GCA_031835075.1 of Saguinus oedipus. Taxonomy (NCBI): domain Eukaryota; kingdom Metazoa; phylum Chordata; class Mammalia; order Primates; family Cebidae; genus Saguinus; species Saguinus oedipus. The sequence continues at coordinate 148,635,246 of CM063170.1, forward strand.
GGGCAGTAGAGAATAGCATATCAGATTTATTAGTTAAGAAAAAATAAAATACAAAGGTTAACATTACTATGTTATGACACCTTTAAAAGATCAGTAAGATATATTTGACCATAGGTGAGATAGGGTTATCCATTGCCTCAAACTTTTTGAAGACCAATTTGGCAATATGTAGTTAAGTATAAATGTGCTAATGCCATTAAACTCATGGAATGTGCGTCTCTGTATATAGCCTAGAGGTACAAGCTTCTTCAGAGTCACTGATCAAAAGGGAATTTTTTTTTGGCATCTTTGAAGAATTTCTCACATTCATCTATAATCTCAGGAAATCCTCTATTTCAATTTACTCCAGGAAATTTCATCTGAAATCATTGGGTTATGCAGTAGAATACAAAAGCATGCATCATAGCCACATACAGTTACTTTCCAATAGATAGAAGAATTGCTGTGGTAAAAATATTTTGGATGTTTATCTTGATCAAAAAAGAAAATACTACATTTTTAAAAGGATTAAAAGAATAAAACTGTGAAGAATATAAATACCTTGTGAAGAAGAGGTTGTTATCATTGGACTGAATGCAAATGGGACAAACTACAATGTATGTAAACTCAATAAATAACATTTTATACTTGTGAAAATGCGTATAATCTGATAAAGTACACATTTCATACTGAATCAGTAATTAAATTAATAATACCTCAAATCTTTAAAAATGCCTAGTTTCTTCAATTTGTAATAAGCATGAGTTTGTTCCCCAACACATCTCAGCTAGTAACTATTCCCCTTTTAATGCTATGTCAGTATCTCTATTTTTCATTTTCTCTTTGTGGCTGCCTGGTATAAATCTGTTCATGTTTAGTTATACATTACACAGTAGTTACCACTATGCAGTTACTCTTTTTGTGTAGTCTTTAGTTTTTCTGTAAAATGTTATGGTTCTTTTGGTCAGACCCTCAGGGCAAGACTGCACAACAAAGCAATAAAGTTCTTGGCTGTGGCAGAAGTCTTCCAATATCTGAGTAAACTATTCAGTCTACTCAAATTTACCACAGAAAGAAAAGATACTGATTCATGAAGGTTCTAGAGCTTTGGAAATCATTGGTATGATTTCCAGATATTTTAATTACATATCACAGTGTATCTCTTGACAATAAATGCACTAAACTGAACAGAAAAGTTACAGCCAGCTGGTTCTCTGTCAGGTTAAATAAGTTACATTCCTTGTTTCCAGCTATTTACTTTTATAGCTCTCAGGCCTCAATAACTCCAAGATTAGGAAGGATAGTCAATATTATACTGCACGGTAAACCTCAGAGATTTATGCAAATTATATCCTATTAATTTACTTTTTTGATGACTAATACATTAATTTTAATAGTAATATCTTCTGAATATTCTTGTTGTTTAGAAATAACTGATGTCACATAATAGTGAACCTATTTAGTTGCAAAATCACATTTTAATGCTTTTATGTTTCTTCAGTATTCTTGCCTTTCATTTCACTTGCTTTCCACTTGCTATTATTTCTCACTAAGGAGTGAAGATTTCGCATTTTCCTCAAAATATTACTATATTTTCATTATACACAGGCTAATGATCCTGCCCAATAATTTTCCTTCTTTTCTGTGATTGGAAATGTTTATAAAAAATGCAGCATATACCTCTAACTCCATGTTACAAAATTTAGATATCTCTATAAATAGTTCTGAAAATCAAAGGAGTAGAGGATGCCTTGATTAACTTTAAAATAATGTCAGAGAGACACCCAAAGATGAGTAAGGCCTGGTGCCTACTCTTAAGTAGCTTCTTAAATCTTAGCGTTAAACTAAACAGAAAATAACGTACCATCTATTCTTTTTTTCATTTTTAATGAAATATTGTGACAGTATAGAACCAAGAGTAGAGGGCACAAAGGAATAATTTAGGATCAGTCGTTTTGCTCTGTACATCAGCTGGAGCAGAAAAAAAATCATTGGCACTTGCATTTTCATGTACTCTGCAAAATTACTTGGAGTTCTCCAAGTCACTTAATAGATGCTAAGAGGAGTAAAAAGCCAAAGATTTTATAATTTGGTAAATGTTATGTACAATTGAGAAATGTTATTTGGTTTATGGTCTTGTGATATTATTATTTCCCCAGACTGCTATAATATGAAGATAATAATTTACTGATAGATAAATATAAGACATATTGGCCAATTAATTTATTTTATCTTTTGATTTTGATATTGTTTTGCTTTCCCTTATGAAATTTTTCTATTCAAAAGATGAATTATCTTTCGTATCTTATGATAGTTGTAGAATTAAACCTTATATAAAAGTCATTTTGCATCTTGGTGCTTTATTATAAGTTTTTATTTATTTCCATAGAATCATTCTTGTTTTCAAATAATGTTTGATATATAATCTCATATGAAGGTTGTGACTTGAATATTTCCTTATTATTTCTGTAAGAATGACTATCAATATATTTTCAGGAGATTATATTTTTTAAGATTCAAGATATAAATTATCTAAATCTCAGTTAGTTGTTCTTCAGTGACAGGATCAACTTTCCTCTCATTAACCATAATTTTCATGTTTATGGCATTGAAAACATTTTCAATTAATTTTTTTAAAAAGCTTGATGCTACTTCAGTAAGAACATTTTATCCCTTGAATAAAGGAAGTTTTAATTTGCATATATAATACAAATGTAGTTCATTAAACCACATGAAATTCTTTAGAGAACCTGCAATTATGTTTGATCAAAGAAGTTTCCAGTTAATACAAAATTAAATGTCAAATGCTTTGCACATAAAGTAAAAGAATTAGGTAAGTTCAACATAATTGAAATTTACCTCCATTCATAAATACATATGTGACTTGACTTGTTAATGCCGATATTTTTATTCAATTAACTTATCTAAGAATTATTCAACTTTTACTTTTTTATTTTGAGTATATTTGCAATTAAATAGAGTTTAAGGCAAAAAGAGTTATTTGAAAAATTACCCCAAATTTGATTGTGGGTATTAATTACAACATGTAGATTGTGGTAAGGTAAGTGAAGGAGATGACACAATGATACAAAGAAATGCAAGGAAGAAGGTTTCGGATCACTTAGCCTCTGTGAGAAGCAGTCATGCTTAGGCTACAGCATGCTGAGTGTATCAGAGTTGTGCTGCATTGGAATCCATTTTCCCTTTATTCTTCTTTTAGTGAATACAGTAAAATTGACTGAGGACTTAATAGTGGTTACAAAGCAGTGTGTGTGGGGATGCCAAAAAGTCTGAGGTTAGAGATAATGTATTTTAGAGTGATCTGGGTGAAGTCAGCTGTGCAACATCTGGGATCTTGAGGTCCTTGGGGAATTTGATATCCCTTCAGCTTTGCAGAGAACACTGTTGGTTCTCTTGGGAATATGAGTTTGAGTGAAGACTTTTCCAGAGGTTTCAGGCAAAAATTTGATTTCCAGAAGCTAGCTGTCAGACAAAACAGAAAGAGCATTTGGGGTATGTTAAACAATCTTGCTTATTTCTGCAAAGATGAAGAGTAACATGCAAAGATCATAGTAAATAAAAATTTGATTTAGTAGCAAATTTTAAGGGCAAATATGACCAATTGTGTTTGATGATTTATTCGATGTGATTCGTTTTAAAGTGACTGTTGGATTAAATTACAAACAGTTTTTTTGCTTTTATATGAAATATATTCTATACATGGAAAGCACTACAATTTCAAGAATTGCTCAAGTATTTTAATGCTTAAATACAGTCAACTTTGATATTTTAAAAATATTCAAAATGAGTTTTCCTTCTTAATAATTTCAGCAAATTAAATTCTCTATAATAATTTGGCATGAAATTAAAAAGTAGGCATAAATGCAACAAAGAATAGTTTCTTTTATGTTCAGTTGTATGAGTTTAATGATCAATTATTTTATCATTAATTCTTTTGGAAGCAATAGAGGTATTTTAATTTTTTTTACCTGTTTCAAAGCTGTATTTCTTGCTCTTCTGTATTATTTTATAAACATTTTTAATCATAAAGTTTTTCATTTATATAGATTATTTTTTGTTTGATTGGATACTTTCTTATTAGATGTGTTCTGAATATGAAAAATGCTATCTTTTTACCTGTTTGGCGAAATTGCATCTCAAAGGATTTAGCTTTGCTGTTAACAGCTTTCTTTTAATATGATTGCAAGTGTCCTGAAATGCTTTATATAACTTTCATAATTAGATCGAAAACCTGTGGAAGGTTTTGGTTAAAAAGAAAAATATAAATACATACTTCAATTTAATTAAGAAAGACTAAGAAATTTTATTTACTTTATTTGCATTATTTATCTAAAGAAGAATATTTTTATATCCTCATAGTTTAGCTATATGAGGTGCTACAAATTACCACAATGCATGAGGAGAAATTTATAAAATATTGACTTCAAAAAGTAATAAACATTCAGCAATTCAATTTCAAGCTATAATGTTACCTGGCTCTTTGGCATTAAGTAAATTAACACTTGTAGTCAAATTTTCAAAGTACACTCAAGGCAGGTTTTCTTTTTCCAACCACACTACCTTGTCAATATAATCTCAGTTGAGATATACACATGTAGTTCTTCATAGGATTTCATTATGTTCCAAAAACGTCAAGTTTGACTAAGTAGAAGCAGAAAAATGTCAACCACAATTGGATTAGGTTTAATTTTTCACGTGATATTCTTCAAAGGCAATTTAATTGCAAACATAAAAATAGTAACCACTCTCACATGCTGTAAACATTTTTTGGTTTATAATGTACAAACAGGAAAAGGAGAAGTTATTTCTTTTTTCATAGGCATAATAGTTCTCAAGGAAATATATGCAAAAGATGTTGAATTGTTAGATAATGCATTCTGCATCCATCTGTACATTCGTCTATCCATTTCTCTATCTTTCTATCTGTCTATCTATCATCTATCTATCTATCTATCTATCTATCTATCTAATCTATCTATAGATAGCTATCATAATAGAGAGACAGATGTTCATGAACATCCCAATTCACAGAGATGGACAGATAAATAACCTAAGAGATGATAGGATAGATTTCTTAAATGTTCTTATATTTACTACCATAATGTCTATATTCCTCCATCCTGAGGAAAATAACTTTGACAAATGCTTGAAACATAAATAATTAGGTATCCAGAGTTTGGGTATACTGGCAACAAGACAGCTCTATTTATATTTGTATTCATACAGGATATAAATGAGAGGTCTGTAATTTGGAAAATAGGAAGGGAGGAGAAGAAGGAAGAGCTGATGATTATAAGTGGAGACATTTAAAATTGCCTGTTGGTTTGCTTAAAAAATGCAGTGAAGAGGCTGACATTTGTGAATTCACATGGGGTAAAATAGCGCACATGTAATAAAATCTTGAGAATGTAAAAATAAACCAAGGAATATTTGACTTACATAAAGAGGCTTGAGGTTGTTTTCAGTTGGTCATTCAATGCAGATTTTTGCCTAGGTTTCTAGGCAAAGAAATCCCAGTGGTAACTTCTGTCTACCTATTTTTATATCTGTGTGTCTTGGCACTTTCTTCTCATCTACAAAACACCCTGAAACAAAAAAATACTAAAAAATAGATATTACTGAATCACAGACTATACCATGGTTTGGCAAGCTATAGACCTCAGGCTACATTCAGACCTCTGTTTGTTTTAGTAAATAAAGTTTTACTGGAACACAGCAATATCCATTTGGTGTTTTTTACTGCTGTTTTTAAGTCACAGAGACTATCTGACTCACAAAGTCTACAATATTTACTATCTGGACTTTTATAAAAAGAAAATTTCTGACTCCCAGCCTATACTAACACAACATGTACTTTGTAAATTGGTAAAACTATTTTTTAATTGCCATGTTAAAGCATATAATTTTGCCTTTTTCCATCTTAATATACTTTTCATACTTTTAAAGCCATAACTTCTAAAATCTTGAAGTCCCTTCAAATGAGATCAACTTAATGCTTACCAAAAATTTACCAAGCACAAATAGGCTTTCTGTATACAACTCTTTTCTTTAGGGTCAAGTTTAGATAGAAAAGAGTGTATATTAAATTTTCACCATTTTTTCTGTTCTTCATAACCTTCTAACTAATTTATTAACTCCACAATTTCCAATTGCCCTTTTTAAATTCATAAACATTTTTACTTTATTCATTTTTACCAAAAATTAATTCTGATTTTTGTAAATTGATTTCTTTGTCAGAATTCTGCTAATCTTTCATTTTACTTTTTGGACACACTTCGTAGGGAACCAGCCCCACACCCCACCCGTGGGTACCCTGAGTTTAGTGGAGACAGAGGAATGAGAAAAAGACAGATTAAGAATGCAAAGAGTAGGACCAGGGAGCCATCACTTTTTACTGGAGGCAGTGAAGGCCCTGAGCTTAGGTTCACCACAGTATTTATTAGTTACAATCACTTTGATCTATAGGGTAGGCGTGGAGTGATGGTGGGGAGAGGGTGACGTGATGGTGGGATGAATCAGTGAGCTGGAACTGGTGTCTCATTCTAGAATAAGATTGATAACAGTGGCAGTTTGGGAATTTCACAAAACAAGAATATGTGGTTATCTTTAGCCTATTAGCTATGTGCAGCTCGTGGAACGTGGGCCTTACAAGTAGCCTGTAAGTCTGGTTACATTTTACGACTATGAAGGGGTTTTTTGTCCTTGAGCACAATGTTTATGGTAACAGAGTCTAGGTCACTCTGCACCAGAACAGGGGGCATTGAGAGGCCTTCCGCCCCAGAGGCCTCCTGCGGCCTTCCGCAGTTTATTGTTCCTGATTTCTTATATATCTATATAACCAGTTTATCTAGGCACACCGTAAACCCTTCCTCCATTGCTGCTTCTTCCAACAACACTTGTCTTGAATTTATTTTTTGCTTATACTGGCTTTAAAAAATTATTTAAGTTTTATTTTTATCAATGTTATTTCTTCCATCTGTACTTTCTTATTTTATAAAATTAAAGGTTTATTTCTTAACTAGTTTATATTGTTAAATTTATTTACGTATTTTTTTAAAACAGCTCTTTTGATTACTTGCTTATCCATGTTTAGGCTCTCAATAATCTTTGTATTTTGTAGTTCTTCTTTTACCTCATTAATTTGTTGAATAGTATATTAGAAATTGTTTCTACTTTAGTTAGACTTTTGCTGTTTATCTCCCTTAATAGTGAGTTTTATTTGAAGATGTTATGGGTACCTCACATGTATCTTTCTTAAATATTTTTAGTACATCTTCTATTTTTAAATGTTCATAATTTTTCATTACTTATCTCTGATTCTACTATAATCACAAATTTGGTGATTCTTTCTTTATTACCACCTAATTTTTACATATAAAAAATTTGTATATTTATAATTGCATATAAAAATTCAAAACCTTACATTAGTCTCTAATTTTTTTAAATACAGAAATTCATTCTTTTCTGTATAATATAATCCTTATATTATACAGATGGTCTCTTCAAAACTTTACTTTCTACTTCTTCCTCTATCACCAGGATGACTATGTTCTGAAATGCAGTATGTTTTCTCACACCTAGTTTTATGGTCCTCTAATTTTACAGAGGTTTAAAAGTTGTTATATAAATACCAAGCTCAAATTTTCCAGAGAAAAATCCTCAAGTTTACATCAAAGGAAGAAGCACAAATCATGTTCCCAGTTCTTGATTCAGAGTTCCCGGAGCATAAAGGGAAAGCGAAGAAACCAATCAGAGCGAAAACAAGGTGTACATGAACTGCAGTGGATGGGAATGCATTGCCAGTCAAGAAGCCATTTAATCTTCAGTGTGCTCAGAACTCCAGAACCAAAATCAGCTAATTTTACCTTGCACATTATGAAGGTAGGATTCTTGCAATTTAAAGCAGGGATGCAAACTCTGCTTGTTCATAATATAAAAAGAAATAAGTTTGAGATCTTTCCTGATACCTCTCAAAGCTTCATGCCCTAGTTTGGATTGTAGCAATGGAATCTGCAAAAGTATAATTGTAGTTTGCTTTGCCTCTTCCTCTTGGGTGGGAGGGTCATACATAGAGAGCAGACACGTAGGTATCCTTTCTATCTTTTACTTTTCAAAAAAGTAACTTCCTTTGGATATTGAAACATTCCTTGAATGCTTTTCATACAGAAAAGTACTATTTTCAGTGTTGCTACAGCTCTTTATTTATTTATATGCCACAGTGGATGCAGTGGAAATTGATAATGCAGAGCTTTGCTATTCAAGTCACATTTCCATGGTTTGTAGTTCAATTTTCAGATATTGGTAAAGGCAGATTTTATTAGAAACTAATTAATTAGGTAGCAAAATAATCCCCCCAGATGAAAATTTGGTAGTAAAATAATCTCCAGATGAATACAAGCTGCTTTATTCATAAAGTTAACAAACAAAAGAAACCCCATTCAGCATCTCTAAATATCCAGACAGAAGTAAGGATGAACATGTGAAGTTATTTTATTTTTCTTTATGTAGGGAGGAGATCCCAAAGGTGCTGAAACAGGAGCCAGAAGCCTCAGCCTATTCCCAAATAAATAATGAAGAAGACAGTAACTAGAAATATATCTGTAGTAGTTATTAGTTATTCATAGGTAATCTTAGTTATTCATAAATGATCTTTTACTAATGCCTCTCAGGTCAGAAGTGTGAACCTGGGGTGACATTGTGAAATGAATGACTCTAAGGCAACACACTTTAAGTCCTCTGTTATGCCCCCATAAGGGCTGCTGGAGGGCACCTTGGCTCTGTGGCAGCATCAGCACTGGGAAAGTGCCCACTGTTTAGCAAGCTAGGGAGAGAGATGTCCAAGATGACTGAGATGTCTCCTTTCCCAGAGGAGTGAGGAGAAAACTCCATTTCTCCAAGCTCTTGTTGTAAAGCCTGACGGCTGTCAGGCAGACACACAGACATCCAGGGGTTTAACTGTCTCTATGTGATGCTGTGTGTCAGGGGTCAGGTTCCATGTCTACTCTCATGTTCTGCTTCTGCACCTAGTTCCTATTTTCTTAGAAAAGATTGTCCGTAATAGCAATATAAACCTTAATGTTTTTGTTCTTTCTTGATAAGTATAGAATAAGTGCTGATGCATTATAATTCTTACCTCACTTCGGGTGCCAGAAATCCCTGAGTCCCCACCTGAATGAAACGGGATGTACTTGACCCTATCACTGCCATACCCTATCTACCCTGCCCCCAGATTTGAAACTCAATAAAAGTGAAAGCATCCAGGCATTCGGGACCACTGCTGGTATCCGCGATTTAGATGGCAATGGAACACTGGGCCCAAACTCTCCTTTCTGGATCTTTGTGTCTTGTGTCTTTTATTTCTACAATTTCTCATCTCCACACCAGCTGGGAGGGGCTCACAGAACCCTGTAGGGCTAGACACTACAAATACTGTTTTTTTTTTTTTTCTATTACAAATCACATCCTTGACGGTATAATGCTCTATTTAATGAATGTCTACAGAATTTAACATATTTGCATATAAATATAGTGGGTTTTTTTTTTGTGTGTGTGTGTGTGTGTGTGTGAGTGTGTGTTTTGGAACAGAGTCTCGCTCTTTCATCCAGGCTGGAGTGCAGTGGTGCAATCTTGGCTCACTGCAACCTCTGCCTCCTGGGTTCTCTGATTCTCATTTTAATTCAATAGATTTATAAGAATTAACTAAATCAATATATAACATGCTGAGTATCTATCATACTTCTTGGTATTTTACTACATATAATTTTCTTTCTCTTTATCTCTCTTGGGTTGAATATTTTTCTACAAAATATAACTGAGTTTTGAAAACTAAAACAAAAGATGCATTTCAATACTTAAAAAAAGTATTCTATCAACTTATGCTCTTCATTTTATGTATTTTGTAAATTGTTTATGTCTGTTGAGATTTCTTTGGGAAAAAGTTTGCATCCAGTACATTTCTACTAAAATTCATTTGAATATATCCTAAATTTCAGCATAGTTTTAGATTTTGCTTTGGGAAATTATACTTTTATTTTTATAATATTTTTAGTATAAGAAATCTAGAAAATTATTTATAATGATTTAATAAGTACTCAACCACAGAAACATACCAATTTTCCTTAACCTATTGCCCAGTTTACACTATTACATTTATTTATAAAAATTTTATATCGAAAACCTGCAAAGGCATATGTTGTATCACCCAACTATGCACCTATAACGTGATTCTAAGGCAGCCTGTTTGCGAGATACCACAGCATGTGTAAGTATTCATAAGATTTCAAAGATATAGTTAACATTTTTATAAAAAAAGAGCCATCTAACTAGAGCAAGGAAGTTTCAGTATCTGATTTTCTAAGGTCACTTAGAAAAGAGCAATTATCCATTATGCCAAATGTTTATTGTTTCCTATTCCTTTTACAAATCCATTTGCTTGTTTGCATTTGTCAGTTTATTGTTTGTTTTTGAGTTTTGTTGTTTTTGTTTGTTGTGGGGAATTAAAACATCAATGTGTGTTAAGATTTACATGGAAACACATAGTATTAATAAAAAGGAGAGGGTTAGTATTACACCAGTGGACTTTTTTTTTTAATATCTCTTTGTTTCAGATAATCAGAGCTGCCTTTATGGATGTTATTAATGGAAATTATTATAATAATTTTAAAGTTTATATAAAGTAAAATCTGTGTAAAACATCAGTAGTATTGTCTTCGGAGCATACCTCAAATACACTTCACAAAGCACTTATTCTGAGGTCTAATGATGTTTTTTATTAGCTGGGACAAATTGGAAGTCAGCTTATTACTGTTTGTGGATACTCTGCCACATTAGGACAAGAGAGGAACTGTTTAGTCAAGTGTGACAGTGGCATCATTAAATGTGTCAAGCTGTGTCACAGAGGGATTGCTGAAGCCGTGTTCTCTGGAAACTCCATGAAATAGCTAAAAAAAAATTCTTAGAATTTTGAGAATAAAACATTTCCATTGAAATTGACAGCAATAAATGTTAAAATTAAGGCCTCAGCATAGCCTCTAGAAAAAAGTAGACAAAAATTTAAAAAGGAAGAAAAATGAATAAAGGATGACATCAAATAAAATAAGATGTCTATGTATAGAGATAAATTAATTGGTTTATTAATTATATAAATTTGCATCTATAGAGGAAAACGCTGGTGTATTTTTAAGAAAAAGGCCAAAAACTGTCATGTGAGGGTAGGTTGTATGGATACCATGCTCAGTTACAACTTACTTTTCAAAGTTTCCATAAACATGGCTTATGGATGTTGTTCTAATCAAGAACTAAAAACTGACAATATTAAAACAAATTAATTGAAATTCATTCTGTCATATGTAGATACAGGAAAAAAAAATATAATCTCACTTTCATTCATCTATAATGATAAAAGGGAATTGTGGCCTCCAAAATAAGTGACATGTTGCTCTGAAATTTCTAAAAGTATAGGCCTGCTCATCTGAAACATTCAAGAGTGACTCAGCATAAATAACATGTTGGGGAATATAATCTGGAACACAATAAACAATGCAAATAAAATGCTTTCCTGAGTCCATATTAAAATATGTAATATGAGTTGATTAAATAAAATTTAACACCCTTGTTCAATCCACCTAAAAAGTCAAGGTTAACATATGTAATAAATAAGGCACATTTTTCCTTCTTTTTTCACATTACAACTTACATGTGAACAGAAAACGCATTTTCCCCCCATAACTAGTTTTTCTTTCTTCCTGACACACAATCACTAGTTATTGGGAAAGTAGGAATAATAACCAAAAACTAAGTTTCTGAATTGATTTAAACATTATCATATTGTATGTATTATATCATATATTGCATAGTACAATGTATGTGTAATACATGTGTAGTATAGGCATCATATGCATCAAATATATTTTATATATATACTTTATTGCCTCTCATCTCCAAATCTACCATTCATTTTCTTCTTTATGCAAATGATGCTAGACCCTGTAAATAAATGTTCACCAGAGGGTGTAATGTTAAGCTTTGAAGCTTTGACAATAGAGGGCACTACATGGACTCTAGAGAAGTAAAGGGCTTCTCTTCCTTGGTTTGAGTATGCACCCCCCTGCCAGGCTTCTGAAGTATACACCATGGCTACTGTAGAAGTTGGCTCTTGCAGCATGGGCAACTTCTCTAGGAAGAAACTCTTGCAATAGGTACAACTTCTGCATGTACAGTTTTTCCAATATCTGGCTGGTAGACCAGGAGCACATTTCTAGCAAGTTCTGCCTAATGCATATTAGCAACTTTTCCACATCCAGTAAACCAGAGCTTTGTCTGCTCCAATGATAAATCTCAGCCCTGAAGGAGAGCTCCTCTACTGTGGGGTCAGATTACTGAGTGGGGATGCTAATTTTTGTAGCAATGACATGAATCTCTTTCCACCTTTTGCCATTTGCTTATAACTGGAGTCAAATTCCAACATTCACCAGAGATAGTAGTACACACTATGACCCAGGGAGAAAAAGCTTCCACAGCAAAATAATCACAGGGCTTTTGTAATTTGTAATTGCAAACCATTCAAAATATATCAAAATATATCTTACATATATCAGCAGTAAGCTGGAAAATCTGTGTGAGAGTGATCAAACAGGACAGGATATAACACTAAATTGGGTTTTATTCATTTTTATGGGTGTACCTATTTAGCTCTTACAGCTGGAGATGACTGGAACAGCTAGAAATAGCTCTGTAATTAGCGGATTAAATGAAACTTGACTTAGTGGTGACCTATATTTAATGAGGCTGAGATACTAGAGTTCCACAGCGTAATATGGAACAAGGAATCAAAAAGCTTGGGGATATATGGAAGTTTTATTGGATTTATCATGTGTGCCTTGCATAGCCAGACCCCAGGTAAATTCCATGTAGCCCAGATATAGATATGCCATAGGGAATGCTGTCATTGAGATGTACTTCCTGATTTCAGTGGATATTATGAGATCTTAAAATATTAGATGTTAAATGACAGCAGTTAACATCAAAGGCAATGTGGGTGCATCTACTGCAAAGAGAAGTAGCGATGTATCAGATATCAGCAACTTTCCTAAACTGCTTTAGATGAACTAGAATTTTTTTTAAGTGCTGTAAGTGGCAAAATACAAAGTATGTCAATGCTTTTCAAAAATTATATTTATGTGTGTGTGTTCATGTCTGATGAGTGTGTGTGTGTTGCACAAATATTTGGTCAAACAGAAACCACAGCCTTGCAGAAATAGGGGATGTAAACATTTGGGGAGCTGACACTAAAACTGCTAAAAATAGTTTTCACAAATATTTGGAAGGAGAGAAAATCTTATGCGGGGTTATCTCATGATTTTGTGACAGTTGCTCTATTCTTATAAGTCTTTACATGTCTGTTATTTAAATCCCAACAGCATGATCAAGAAAGACAGTATTTTCCCACTCACATCTAGGACAGTATATCACTAGAGCTCTGGATATTCTATTATCTTACTTTGTCTTTTAATACAGAGTTTGAGAATTTCCTATCCCTAACAAAATAGAAAAAAATTATTTTAATACAGGAGGCACAAGGCTAAACATAATAAAATGCATATTTGGGAGTAATAGAAGATAAAACAGCAGTAGAAAGATGTAATTCTCTTTATGCCAAATAACTCCAGGCAAGTTCTCTTTTTTGCTTTGTTTTTAAGAATGATAAGTGAATGAAAAACCGTAGTGAAAATAGTAACACTTTCTTCTAGCAATATATAGCTGTAGCGTACATGTGTGAAGTGCATCATAAAATCCAACTCTACTTGTCACAACACAGATATAGAGATTCAAGGAGCACAGTCTCGTTTGGTAGATAATGATAGGTCTCTCTATTTATATAAATTTTCTTTTATTGTAATAGAAAAAGTGCTTAATATTTCACATCTGAAAATACAATATCACATATTTGTATTTTCAGCTTTGGGACATTGGCTGGTGTCAAAGAAAAATCTGAGACACAGTAAAATATTAAGGAGTTTAAGGAGCAACCAATGTAGTGTTCCAATGGCAAAATGTCAGAGGCAATGTTTTTTGGAAAAATGCAAAACACACTAAATAATTTTTGAATGGTTTGCAATTACAAATTACTTCTTTTTAGTCCACCTTGGTGGAAAGTCTCTAATCGCATAATCATTTGTTAATTGACTGCTTATATTTGGTTGAGGTTAGATTTTAGTTCTGTCTAACGTAAGCATTTATCAGCAGCAACCCAAGTTAAGTTTTTGGTTTCTTTGCTATTTAAGCAAGATTAAGGTTATCTTTAAGGCCCGTAGTTTTGTTTGCTCAAATGTTTAGACCTGTTATCCATTTTATTTTTGCTTTACATTAGTTAACTTTAGACTTGGGTCAGGAGAAACACACGATGCCTTCAGCCCCTGCCCTCTCCCGCTTTGGTCTTCACACCCACCAGTAGAGACGTAGTTCACGGAAGATTATCCTCATTGACTATAAATACAAGATCTAAAATTTATTTATACCTCCTCCCAAAATACACACAAACACACACATGCTCTCTCTCACACCATTTTGACTTGAGGAAGGTACATCTATTTGTCTGGATTACTCCAAAATGTGATTTTTAGACTGTATATTATTCTTCTGTGTCAGACTTCCCTATTCTACATTCCACCTTTCATTATGAATGAATAGAACATTAGTTCCCTAACTCCTTGCTTCTATATTGTTGAAACTTTTTAAAAAAATATTCTACTTCATTCCTTCTACTTATCTCTTCTTTATTCTCTCTTCTATCAGTCCTCAGTGTCCATTAATAAATTGGTCACAGCATATTTAGGAGAAGCCACAGTCTGGTTCTTGGCATATTAGATTGCCCACTCATTATCTAATTATGCTGTTTGCCCAAGGCAGACTCTTACATCGAAAAAAGAAAAGCCCTTCATACTTTTAAAATTTACTCTTTTCAGGGGAAACTCATGAAAGAAATACTTTAGTAGATACATTTCCCTCAGCAAATCTAGCTATAATACATTAGAAATTTGAGGATGAATATTTAAAAATTACCTCTAGAAGAGGTTTCACTCAGTGATGAACATGTACTCTGCACACTCCTGCCTCCAGGAATTATCATCCTATGATTACCAATTAAAAATCTGTTTTTTCTACTCATATTCATAATTCTATTAATATAAGAATATTATTAATTAATCAAGTATAAACAAGGCCATAGAAACATCAGTTTCTGTGATCTTTGGTTCAGGGATATTTTGACCCACATGGAAATAGCTACCTCCCAGTAGATTCTATATGCTTCATAATCTTATATAAAAAATGTACAATTAATTTAATATATTTTTTAATTTTTATTTAAGGAAAAATTATAGGCTTAGAAGATCATCTTCATAGCACAAAATTATAATTTTTAGACCTATCCAGAAGGTTGGAGCTTTCAAACTTTAGTATCAACCATGATGCAATGCTTCAGTTGACTTTCAGTCTGGCAAATGGGTAGTTCTCTTGAGCCAAGCAATGTGTTCTATAAGGCCTAAAATTATAGCACCAAATTAGGAGCACCAACAGGAGAATTTCCTGGTATTGCTATCAGGAGAAAAGTATTTATTCCCTCATAACAGATCAGAGACATAAAAACAAGAATCATTTTGCTTTATTTGTCTTGAGAAATTAATTCTCAAGTTGACTCAACTTCCATAAGCAACCACAGAGTGAGATTTTGACACAAGGTAGAGTTTTTCTTATGTTTATGCTTTTCTTTTTCCTGCCTTGAAATCTTTATCAAGGCTTCCTTTCTAAAACCCCAACTCTCCTAAGTTTTAATCATGCAACTTTTAATGTGAATGTACAACTTATTTCATTGTGTCTTATCATGATTTCACTCCAATTATACAGGTCTTCTATAGTCCCCATTTCCTAGGTGATGGAGAAACCACACAATCAAGTGATATTTACTCTTAGATAGCTTAGATGAGATTTTCTATTTCATTTTCTTTCTCTGTGAATATTTTGTGTGACCTCAGTATTGTCCTTCCTGTTCTATAAAGGAGTCTTTTTATTAAACCACATAGCTTATCCATAATCTCCTATACTCACCCTTTCTTATTTATATGTAACTAAGTATATTCATACTTTATAGACAGAATCAATTGCATACAAGCATGTGATACCTGTACTCGACTTATGGCTTTTAAGATGTTCACATATATTTTCAAATTTTATCATAAATCTTCAATTATTCTGAGAATAAACTACCAACCATTGACATTCCTTAGCCATGATAAGCAATTTTTATGTTTCCTTTTTTACTTTTTTAGTGGAACTGACTGAAGGTGAGTTATAAAATTTTATTCCTTATCCTGTTTGGCTTTTATGACCCACCATTCTTTCATTTTCTTTAGCCGTTTCTTTTTATAAACTATATTTTAGAAGTAACTCCAACTAAGTGACAAGCACAGTGTTCTTGATATTACAGTTATCAAACTGTCCATAATATTGTTGAACTTTTGAGCTGCTATAAAACTGGTGCTACCTCTTCTTATTCCGTAAAACACAGCATTATTTCTGAATGTATCAGAGCCACTGATTCATAGTATGAATATTCACAAACAGAATTTTCTTTAAAAATAATATTTTTTATTTTTTCATTAATTCTCTATAGATAATTGTCAATAAATATTGTCCATTATTCAGATAATAGCAATTTTCTTTCAACCTCTTTCTCAGATCCAAATCACAATGATTCTCTCATTCTCACTGGATGACAAGTTGCTGTAAGTGCTTAACAAAGCTTTATCTTCCGTTGATCTTTTCACTTCAATATAGTCTTCCTTTGGTTTCCAATATTCCTAAAAGTACATTTTCTTCTGCTTTATAATGATGTAGAAGTTTATTCGCTGGTTAATCAGCCTAAACTCTTCTCTTTACTTTTCCAGTGCTCTACAATTTGAATTCTCTGTCATACTAAACTCAGTACTCCATAACTAGATCTCCTAAATTTAATCAACTTCCTGATTATCTTTATCCTTCTATGCTAATCCCCATCTTTGCTAATGTTTATGTTACTCCCCTACTCACAATGCACTTAATTCCTCAAAAGCATTTTTGGAATTTGATCCTGGTAGCATAGTAAATTGTGTGTCTCTTTGTTTTCTTGTCTCGTCTTTACTCATGTGTGGAATACAAAATAACAATAACTATTTTATTAATTTTGAAGAATATTGAAATAATACATGCAAAGGTCATAGCATAGCAAAAGTACGTGATATGACATACTGCTCAGTACAAGTGAATATTTTCTTCTTAGGTCCAAATAATAGTTATCAATGCCAAGAAATTTTGTTACTTATGTTACTGTTTTGGGAAATATTTTTTATTTCTTCATACAGACTATAAGAGCTAGTCTTTAAAAGGAAAGAAGTCGAATTCGTGTTGGAAATAATTCAAATGCTAGATACAGAAGCTATTGATTATGTTCAATTCTTTGCTTGAACATTTAGGAAAAGACACTACCTTCTTGGATGCAGCTGAACACTCCAAACAGTTATGTCGGCTTGACATATTTATCTTCTTATTCAGGACAAATGTGTCTTTTTTTCAATATTTATTCACTAGTCCACTTGCTGTTTGATGGAATTACAATAGAAAATAAACAATATAGGATAGTTTCTAGGTAGTTTTGTGTTTTTATTCTCTAAGATAAGAATTCTAAGTCATAAAAGTGCTGTTCCGATCTCTATAAATGCTAATGAGTAGTCTTGCCAATCTATCTTAATAGAACTCATAGAAAGTGAAATCTGCATTGCATTTTTTACATTTATCTGATCTCATTTCAATTTTATTGCATATAATGATTTGTACCAGAAAAGAAGCTGGTTTTGCTTGTTCAAATCCCAGTGTTATTTTTGAATTTATGGTTTGTAAGAATTTAATTATAAAAACTTTTTTTGGTTTCTACCTTTAATGGCTGATCATATAGGATAAATTGTTATTTATCCTACAAAAGATAATGATTGTTTAATATTTTTTCTTATTATTTTATAAGAAAAATTTTTTTTTCTGTAGGATAAAATAAGCTTATCCTACATGATCATGTGTAGGATAAACAATTGCTGGGTGGGGGTGAATCACAAAAGGAATAATTATATTGATTTCTATGGCAATAATAAAAACACAAGAATTATGAAAAGAAAAGGAGAGGAAAAACATAAAGTATTAATAATAGATAATTACTAACATTTATAAAAGATTTATTATGTGCCAGAAACTGTACCTAATACTTTATGGTGATTTTAATGAATTCTCAAAATAACATACAGATAAATATAATTGACATTCCAGTTTGAAAAAAATTGAAATCTAAGTTTTAAAGAGCTTAAATAATTCATTCACTGTTAAGTATCTAGTAACACGATTGAGTTTGGAAACTCACATGGGGATAAAAAGAAAAAAAATATAATGGCCATGTATTTTAAGTCCTTTCTTAGTGAAGTTAAAATTTTATTTTGCACATAATTATGACTCAGTGACTAAGATAATATCAATATGGACACTCACCTTATCATTTACTAATAAATATTAATGATTTTATGGTAGTCTATCAAATCATCTTAACACATATACAACATACATATAATAGAATATATGTGCATGACATATTCAAATATACAACTGGGATAGTCCCTTTATGACAAACACATAATATAAATATACAATATATCCATATATACGATTTTTTTTCTGGTGATAAATATTCTTTGCAATCTACAGAAACTTTCTTTTTAATGAAATTGTTTCAAATTTAGCACCAAAGGAAATATGAATAATGACTGGTTTCAGAATTTTTGTTTGTTGTTATTATCACTATTTTTTAATTGAGATGGGGTCTTGCTCTTTCCCTCAGGTTGGAGTGCAGTGGCACAATCAGAGCTCTAATACCTGGGTTCAAGTGATCCTCCTATCTCAGCCTTCTCACTAGCTGGGATGACAGGTGCGTGCCGCCATTCCTGGCTGGTTTCAGAAACTTCCAAAAATAGTTCATCTCTTCTGTTTAATTTGAACATAGTTCCACTTCAAACTCCTTAGAAGTAAAAATGATATACCCAAAAAAAAGTTATATTTCTTAACAAGACATAACATAATTTATACTACTTTGCCATTTAAACTTTAGATTATGTTGTAGAGTCTACTGGCAAGAAGAGAAACAAGAACATAAAGAAATACAGTTTTTTTTTGTGAGAGTATTGTAGTATTCTAAAAATTATTTTTATTTTCCCAAAATTTGTATTGCTATGTGTCTATTATAAAATTAAAAGTATATTCACTAGTGTAACATGTTGATAATCTACATTATATTATGAGTTTAGCCAGATGATTACAATGTTATATCAAAATATCTTGAGATAACATAAGATGAAAAAAATGACAAATACAAAATAGCAAGTCACACACTACACTCTCTAAAAATGGACAATTTATTTTTTCTTTCACCAGAAACTGAACTATATACTAGAGATGGTGATCAAATAACTAGCTTTTTCAATAGTACTGGTGGAGAGGGATTTAATGTTTATTTCTGAAAAAATTTTACTGTACTATTTTGTAGATTATATTCTATATATTTCTATTAGTTAAGAAAATTGATTTGAGATGTAGTGTTAGTTAGTTTATCATTTTTTTGCTTTGACTTCATTCCTCTTATTCCTGTGTAAAATGCAGTTCTCATGCTTGACCCATTAGGGCAAGAATGGCATCTTCCATATGAACAGAACAGAAATGTTAATGAAAATAAGTTCATGAAGATGATGCCTCTTAACCTAAACTTGACAATATAGCTATTTAACTACAATTTAACTCTTTCTTGTTACTTGAGAAAAACATGCAGGTATAAGTTTCCTTGAGCAACTCTTACTTAGGTGGTCAATGTGTGTAACCAGGCCCAATGTCAGTAAATAGAGAATAGTTATTCTTTTTATTTTATTTTATTTTATTTATTTTTTTATTTTTTTTTATTTTTTTTTAATTTTTATTGCATTATAGGTTTTGGGGTACATGTGCAGAACGTGCAAGATAGTTGCATAGGTACACACATGACAGTGTGTTTTTCTTATACAAAAAAATGAAGAAGAAGTAGTGAACTCCTTCCCTGCATTAAAAACACTGCTATGGTTTGAATGTGTCTCGCAGACCAACATGTGTTGGAAACTTAAACCCCAATGCAACAGTAATGGAAAGTGGGGCCTAATGATTAGGTGATTAGGCCTTGAGTGTGGAGTGAATGGATTAAGGCCATTAGAGTGGAAGTAGATTTGTTATCTCAGGAATGGGTTCATAATGAAAGGGGTAGTTTGGGTCACTGTTCTCTCTTGATCTGTTTCTCTCTTTGACTTTTCACCATGTGATGAACTTCTTTTAAGCTATGTTGCAGCAAGAAGGCCAACACCAGATGCTGTCAGCTTGATCTTGGACCTCTCAGCCTCAGGAACTGTGAGAAATACATTTCTGTTCATTATAAATTACCCAGTTTATGATAATCTGTTATACCAACACAAAACAGACTAAGAGAAACACCAAAATAATCAAAGACCAGAAGACATTTGCTATTTCAAGTATATATATTTATAAATGTGAAAGACATTTTAAAAGTGACCAAATCATAAGATAATGATTTGAAGCTATGCATTCATTTACTGTTTTGTAAAAATGTCATTGAAATTATCAAGGAAATATAAATATGAAATAAGGGAATAAGCCTAAAATCTTCAGATGTTACAGACACTTAAATTCTTTAAAGTGCAAAATAACATTATGAAAACAAACCTGTTCTGTTTCTCATTTCTGAGACATAAAAATATCTGGGCAGTGGCCTATACAATTTAGTCCACTAATTTATTGGAAAAAGATGTTTTTCTCTATATTAATTTTTTTACAAAATAATTAAGAGGCATATAAAAGGCACACATCATCCAAAGGATTGGCTCATTCTAAGAAACCAGAAATAATATTCATGAAAAAAGCAAACATACTATGACATAAAGCAGTATGTGAAATATTTAACTTAGATTTTCAATGATAACCAAGAGGACATTGCATATATTGGTAGAAAACTTCCAAATGCCAGCCAAGACTCTTATTTCAATATTAATAAAAGGATTATTTATATTAAAATACAATGGATACAGTAAGACATAGATTACATGAACATAAAATTGAATTAGTAATTCAGTGTTCAGCTTGAGAGTGTTTCTAAAAACACAGAAAATTCAAAATTAATAGTTATTTATTTCCTAACAGCCATGTTATTATCCCCTTTGCATCTTCCTAGACATTTCTCAGGGCCTTTACATGTAGGTAGGGCCATTTACATAGTGCCTATTAACATGTGGCCAAGGTATGTCTTCCCTATGCATTCAATTTTCTTATCTAACATTACATGCAGAGATCTAATAAGGATGAGGTCAATTTTTCAAAAATATAAAAATCCTAAATGTGTATGCACTTGACAATGAAGCATAAAATCACCTTAGGGCAATGACTCATAGAACTGACGGTAGAAATGGACACATCACTTATACAGTTGGAAACATCAATACCCTTCTTTCTGTAATTGACAGGTCAAACAGTCAAAAAAATCGATTAGCATGTAGATGACATGAAAAGCCATCTGGCAATCATCATGCTCTAATTGAAATTTATAAAATATTCTATCCAACAATAACTGAACACATTCTTCCCAAACTCATATAAAAGATTCATCAAGAAAGATCATTCGAACCATATAATATATAACAAATTTAAAAGAATAATATTATACAATATGTAATTCATCTGCTATCAATTTAAACTATACAGATCTTCAGAAAAAAGGTATTGAGGCTGGGCGCAGTGGCTCAAGCCTGTAATCCTAGCACTTTGGGAGGCCGAGGCGAGTGGATCCTGAAGTCAAGAGATCGAGACCATCCTGGTTAACATGGTGAAACCCCGTCTCTACCGAAAATACAAAAAATTAGCTGGGCATGGTGGCATGTGCCTGTAATCCCAGCTACTCAGGAGGCTAAGGGAGGAGAATTGCCTGAACCCAGGAGGTGGAGGTTGTGGTGAGCCAAGATTGGGCCATTGCACTCCAGCTTGGGTAACAAGAGCGAAACTCTGTCTCGGGAAAAAAAAAAAAAAAAAAAATGGTATTGAGACTGGATCTAGGGAGGACACAGATCTTAGGATGAAAGGGTAGGAAGCTGTGAAACTTTCATAGATTTGCCAACCATGGTTGCACCAGGACTCATCCCTGGACCCAAGCAATTCCTGGGCAAGGGATGAGTAAAATCGCATGGAGTGACTCATTCTCACATAGGACTTCCAAAATCCTAGCTCCATGACACACCATGAGTCCTATGGGCATTTGAGCTGGCAAAGATAACTGCCTGGAGAGTTGGCAGAGACAGAACTCCAGCCTGCGGGGAACCCAGAGGGTTTGGCATGGGAATGGCTGCAGTGGAGCAGCCATGTTTACTCAACCCCCAAGGCTTTTTATACTCTTCTAGATTGTTTTAGCCTTTTTTGGTTGCTGGACCAGGCCACAGCAGGGCTATTCTTCCCATGGGATAGGACCAGTCTGATCTGGGCACCCCTTCATTTGCCAGCTATACTAGAGTCACTGCTTGGCTGCCCCTGCTTGCAGTGCAGTTTCAGCTGCCCAGCCAAAGTGGTTGCTACCACCATAGTTTTATTCACCAGCAGACATAATCTAACACAGAGCTTTTGCAAGCAGGGCCCCACCAGCACACACCTGCCCACAGTCCTCCCCTTCCAGTACATATTCACCCACACCCTCCATCTGCTGCTTCCTTGATGTGCACACATTCACTGACCCCACTGACATCCCACAACTGGTACACGCATACACAGGACCTGCAACTACTCTACCGGCAGTGAAAATGCACATGGGGAGCCCATTGCCACCCTGCCACCACCCCACTGAGATGTTCTTCTCAGCATGCTCCATTAGCCTGATGTTGCTAAGAGACTGGGAACTCCTTGGACCCTCCATTGCAGCAGGTGCTTAACCTTGAGGGGCCAGATAGAAAAGCAATGGGCCTAGTCACAGCTCTTCAAGGTTACAGTACACCGCCCACCAGTGATGAGCTGAGTCCTGGCTCCCTAAAATAATTCAGAAACAAAGCCAGTCAACTAAACCCAACTTATACCACAGTCAAATACTTAAGGGTATTAAAAATATAAAAGCAAAATCCCCATGCAAAGGACAGCAACTTCAAATATTAAAAGAACATCAACCCACACAGATAGAAAGAAACAGCACAGGAACTCTGGAAATGCCAAAGACCAGAATGTCCTCTTACGTCCAAATGACTACATTAGGTACCCAGCAGTGGTTCTTAACTGGACTGATATGGTTAAAATAACAGACATAGAATTCAGAATCTAGAAAACAATGAAGATCATCAAGATTCAGGAGAAAGTTGAAATCCAATTCAAGGAATCTAAGGAATCCAGTACAAAGATACCAGACCTGAAAGACAAAATAGCCATTCAAAGAAAGAAGCAAACTAATCTAGAGCTGAAAAACTCACTATAAAAATTTCATAATACAATTAGAAATATTAGTGGAAGAAAACAAATATACAATATACTGGAATCTTGGGACACAGATAAACCAATGTTAAGAGGAAGGTTTATAGCAGTAAATACTTACATCAAAATGTTAGAAAGATCTCAAATAAACAACCTAATATCACACCTATAGGAAATATAAAAACCAAAGTAAGCAAACACCAAACCTAGCAAAAGAAAACAAATAACAAAAATCAGAGCTAAACTGAACAAAACTGAGATGTGAAAATGTCTATAAAAGATCAATGAAATCAAAAGTTGGTTAGGCAAAAGTACAAATATGATGGATAGACTACTAGCAAGGCTAACAAGAAAGAGAGAATCTCCAAATAAACACCATTTGAAATGGTATTACTGGCAACCCCACAAAAATGCAAACAAAAAAAACCTCTCAGAGGTAATTATGAACACTCCTATTTACACAAAGTAGAAAACAAACAAAAAAATGATAAATTACTATAAACACATAACCTATCAAGATTGAAACAGGAAGAAATTGAATACCTGAATGGACCAATAATGAGTTCTGAAATTGTACCAGTATCAAAAATCCTACCAACCTGAAAAAACCCTGGGCCAGTTAGATTCACAACTGAATTCTACCAGATGTATAAAGAAGATCTGATACCAATCTTACTGATACTATTCTAAAAAATCAGTGTGAGGGCACCCTTTCCTCACTTATAAGGCCATCATCATTCCGATACGAAAACCTGGCAGAGACACTAAGAAAAAGGAAAATTTCATATCCTTGATGAACACATATGCAAAAATCATCATCAATATATTATCAAGTAGAATAGAATACAGAAGAAGCACATCAAAAGCTAATCCACCATGATTATGTTGGCTTTAATTCCTGGGATGCCACGTTAGTTTTATATACACAAATAAATAAATGTGATTAATGTCATAAACAACAAAAATCAAAAGAATGTACGTGATCATCTCAATCTCAATAGATTCAGAAAAGGTTCTCAACTAAATTCAACATCACTTTATGTTTAAAACCATGAAGAAACCAGGCATCCAGGGAACACCTCAAAATAAGAGCTATCTATGATGAAGCCACAGTCATCATCATACTGAACAGGCAAAAGCTGGAAGCATTCCTCATGAGACCTGAAACAAAAAGAATTCCCATTCTCACTACTCATAT
The DNA here is from genome assembly GCA_031835075.1 of Saguinus oedipus. Taxonomy (NCBI): domain Eukaryota; kingdom Metazoa; phylum Chordata; class Mammalia; order Primates; family Cebidae; genus Saguinus; species Saguinus oedipus. Next base: position 148,660,039 of record CM063170.1, read on the forward strand.
TCAGCGTAGTACTGGAAGTCCTAGCCAGAGCAATCAGACAAGAGAAAAAATAAATAAATAAAAGGCACCCAAACAGAAAGAGAGAAAGTCAAATTAACTTTCTTTACAGATGATATGATTCTACACCTAGAAAACCCTATAATTTCTACCCAAAGGTTCCTAGACCTAATAAACAACTTCAGTAAAATTTTGGGATATAAAGCTGGGAGTTGTAGCCCACACCTGTAGTCCCAGCTACTCAGGAGGCATTAGAATCTCTTGAACCTGGGAGGCATTAGAATCTCTCGAACCTGGGAGGCTGAGGTTGCAGTGAGCCCAGATCACACCTCTGCACTCTCACTTGGAAAACAGAGCAAGACTCTGTCTCATAACCAAAAAAAAAAAAAAAAGGAGAAGAAGAAGAAGAAAAGAAACAAGAAAAAGAGGTAAGGGAAGGGAAGTAAAGAGGTAAGGGAAGGGAAGATGTAGAGGAAAAGAAGAGGGAAGGGAAGAGAAGGGAAGGGGGAAGAGAAGAGGGAAGGGAAGGAGTTAATTATCTCAAGTCCTGCAGGCTTTATAGGAAGCAAAGCAGCATCTGCTTCCTTGGAGACCTCAGGGAGCTTGTCCTCATTCAAAAGGAGATGTGAAATCAGGCATATGGCATGGCAAGAACAGAGTGAGAGAGAGGGAGAGAAGGTGCCAGACACTTTTAAACAGCTGATTCTCACTAGAATTCACTCACTATCTTGAAGAAAATACTAAGGATATGGTGCTAAACCAGTCATGAGTAATCCACCTCCATTATCCAATCACCTCCCACCAGGCCCCACCTCCAATACTAGGGATTACAATTCAGCAGAGATTTGAGCAGGGACAGACATCCGAAGTGTATCACAAACCATCCAGTCTCTTATTACTAAAACAAATGAAACCATGGTAGGTACATAAGTACATGTATATGAGTAACTGTACAGCAACAAACAAACAAACAAACAAAAGCTAGAGCAAATCAATAATATCCATTAGTGGGTTAAATGAAAAATTCAGAGAACTTAATTAAGATGAGGAGTATAGAATTAACTAATAGAAGAACCCAGAGTGTCTCACTGTCCTTATGGATACCTTACATTTCTATCTTACACGAGATCAGAGGCTTGGAAAATATAAGGCAATACCTAACTAGATATAAATTTTTTTCATTGATGAACTGTAACCATTTTCAATAATTTGGTATTGAAGTACCGCCCTTGAACTATACCAGCTCTATCATAGGTTCAGTACAATGGAATCAGGTCCTATGCATATTTAGTCTGCTTAATTGTAACACTATGACTGAGAGAGATGTTATTAAAATAAAGATTATATTTGCATTTATAGGTTGTTCTCTCATCACTGTCCTTTTTTCCTAATTGGCAAGCATTTTTCTCAAGTGTTGGACAGTTCCTTCTTAAGTTCAAAAGGCTATATAAGGTTCAGAAAGGGTTTACCAAGTGTAGCATGAGATTCAATTCTAAATGTGATTAGAAATGATCCTTAAATGTCAACTTGACTGAATATAATCAGCTTACACCACTAAAAAAATGCATGTTCTGTCCTGTCATCCTTCTTATATCTGACGAGGGCAATAGTACCAAAGCTGCAGAGTCAAGATAGCCATTTTTTTTTTTTTTTTTGGCTGACCAGGGAAAAAAAGGCAAAATATAAGATTGATTTGGAAAAAGTGAATGAAATAAACCTGTTTTATTATTAAATTTCAGAGCTTTCCAAAAGCTGAAATGTTTATAAAGAAAATATAATAATGAAAGAAAAAATTCATATTTGTAGATATGTGTGTGTTTGTATATATGTACGTGTGTGTGTGTACACAAATATGTACACACACACACGTACATATATACAAGACATCTTGGCTATGATAGCTTTGCCTTGTCTCTAATAATGTTATATATGTTACGCTTTAACTATTTAACTTTTTAGTTGCCAGGTTTCCCAATGCTTTTTCTTCTCTGTCATATATGCCAATTATGGCTTATGCTTTGTTGTGTTCTTCTATACTTAGATAAAATGTAATAAAACGAAAGGATCATACTATCATGTTATGGACAAACATAATAGGAAAAACCCCAATTCACATTTTTACTGTTTATCAACATTTTTGTATTTGATTAGGATCACAAAATACCCACCTGGCTTAATATAAATAATTGGTTTTTCACATATGCACATTTCAGTATGTAATTTCATCCACTGTAGCAGAAAAATAAAGTTACATAGTTCTATGGTACAGAAGGAAAGTGATCATAAATGCTAATTATCTTTTTTTTTCTGAATTTTACTGGAGGCTGCAAAAATAGCAAGATATATTGAAAATCAGCAAAGAGAGATGTAGAATGTAATGAGTAGTAGGCTGGTGACTGAGAGCCAATTCCCATAATTAAAAAAATTGCATATTGACTTTCAAAAACTGTTGAGGGAGAAAGAAGAAAAATGAAACAAGACCTCTTGTAGGATGTAGACAGGCAAACGGAAAGCAACAATACCCTAATAGTAATAGCAGTAGCCAGTATGCATGTATTGACATTTAACCAAAGCCATCACTCAATCACTTACGTGGTTTGGTGATCTCAGACATTCTTGTCCTATAAGGGTATTATCACTCAATACAGGTACCACTCAGGATCTCATGAAAAATAGAATATATGTTGAACTCATCTAGATAGATATCTTCATAATAAACGTTAAGTCCGCAGGAGAGTTGTCAAAATTAGGTTCAATCTAGGATGAATAAATTTAAAAGAGATACATAAATGTCTGAGCAAATTAAAAGTTGGGATTCTAAAACCTAACTGAGCCATCCTATATGAAAACTTATTTTCCTTGGATATTTCACCCATTATCCTAACTCTGGACTTTTTAAGGTTTTTCTGCATAGAATAATCTTTCTCCTTTTACTTCTGCTTGACCAACTTACCCTTCAGATACAATATTCATTGTCGCTTTGCCAAGCCATTCTTAGACCAGGTCAGCTCTTATTGCTACATGACATATCCACAGAATTAATTCTAATTCTGCCTTAAAATGACTACAATAACCCCGATCTCTTTTTATTAGACATCCCAATATCTACCTATTTTTGTCATTAAAAGTTTTAGGAGAATTTTTGTGCACTGAAAGTACATCAATAGATATTTTTATAGGTTTCAGTCATGTCTTTGACGAAGAGAATAAAACACTTCCTTAGGTTTTGTTTCCTAAGCTATAATACTGCCATGGATTTTCCAGCATCCTCCAAAGGACATCTCCTCTAGTCTCCTTGACAACTCATATAACAAAAAGATCTGAAGCAGATGACTCCGATCCTATTTAAGTCAAAAGTTTTTGCACATATTTAGGCTATTTCAGAATATATAATAGCAGCGATAAGATTAGTATTATGCTTTGAAGATACATGATTAACTACAATTTACATAACTCGGATAATTGTAGAACTAACAATGATAAGAAATCTGTAATACGCATGTATGTACATATTGTAATTTCATACCAGGTAACAGAAGTGAGAGCAAACTGAAGTTCCTCTCACTCTAAATGTACACTGAAATTCTGTTTTAAAATTTATACTCTATGACTACTTTTACTTTTCATACGAACTTTAAAATAATCTCTTAGACCAAGGCAAAAAGAAACTCGTGTACTCAGCTTATATGCTTTAGAAGGCCCCGCTAAACTTAATGACCAATTCCAGTACAAACTAAATAACTGAATGGAATGTGAGCTAAACTAGGTCCTCCTTTTGAATGGATGCGAATCTGAGAGTTCACAAGTGTGTGAGTGAGTGTGTTTGTATGTGTTCGTGGCAGGGAAGTAGAAAAGCATGGCTGTAAAAAATTTGGCTGCTTTGCTTTAAGCTGGCCACCAAAAATCAGTTAAAATGTGTAACCAAACCAAACACATAGCTGGTTTTTCTGTCTTCCCTTGGCTTAGGTGGTCTTAATTTGAAAGACTACCTGCCTGAAAATCCAAAGGATAGAGAAGCAGCCTGCTCAGCTCTCTGGGGAGTGTGACCAGGTCAGTTTCCACCATGGTTCAGGAGTTCTGAACTCAGTTCCAGCTTTGTTCTCTCCAACCCCAACTGTAAATATGCTCAGGCTGTAACCACCAGACCTGCTGTAAGGAGAAACATGGCTTCTGGAGACCCTCTGGGTTGTACAGTTGAGGTGTAAAAGCAATTGGAAGCCGATCCATGGCTAGGAAAAGTGAAGGGTGTAGTTACATCTTGGGTTAACACTTTAAATACTTAGACCTTAGTATATGGAACTCCACTTATGGCTTCTACTGTGAGAAATTAGTCAGTAACATGCATTATGCCTTCTTACTTCCTAGCAATTAGACAATAAAAAATAACTAATATAAATTTGGAACATAGTAGATAATTAATGTGTTTGAAAATGAATTTATGCATAATAACATAACCAATTAAATGCAATAAGCAAGCAAATCACACATAAAATCTTGCCAAAGGCTAGATTTTTAAACTGTCTTTAAATTAGTATGTCTTAATAGATGGAAGTAGAATTTAAAAAGGTTAATTAATATATGTGCGTGTTGTATATATAGTGTATGCATATTATATATATAAACATAAATATAACTGGAGAAGTTATACATATATATGTATAGTATTTATGTATATAAGTACAATCAGACATATAAGAAATAAAGATTGATGGTTTCAAAGAGTTTGTGTTAATATTGTAATACTCTTAAAATTATTGGTGGATAAAGGCATTATGCATATATATATATCTATATATATATATATACACACACATACATACACACACACAAATATAAATATATGGATGACTGAGTTATGAATAATTAATTCACTTTTCCTTAGGCTTCTCTATAACTTTCTATCAAGTAGGAATTAAAACCAAAATTTTAAATTTAATGTAAAAAATTTCAAGTATGTAAAAGTATTTGTTAATTTAAAATGTTTAAATAAAATACTTGGTGGCATATTACTGAAAGGTTGAAAACCCTCTTTTCATACTGAAGATAAACAAAGATTATACAGATTCTAATGATATGTAGTGTGACTTCTAAATTAATTTGAGTTTCATTCTCATTCACTTGGTCAGCCAAGCCAGGATGGTGTAGAAGAAAAATATGCCACTTAACATTTGGCATTCTTCTCAATACTCAAAAGTAACTCAGCATTTTGACTAAATTATATCACTTATTTTATGACAAGTATTAGTAGTTTCTAAAACTTCAAATAAATTTAATAAATTCAAATGAAAAACATATTTATTAACTATCTAATATGTGGGCATGTAGAAGAAAAGATTGAATTTCCTATTCAACATTCAATATTTAAAGACCACAAAATAACGAATGTGTGTGAAAAATCTAGTAATGCACTGCTAAATGTTGATCCTTTCTTTAGAAAGATGACATGTAAATAAGGGAATGCGTTCTCTTTCCGGGTCCACAAGGGGGCGTAGTTTCCAGGGCAAGAACTTCCCAGTGCCATATTTTCTCCCCTCCCATCAGTCTTCATCTGGGAAATTTAACGTTTTATGTTTAAATTTCGCAGGTGCAGGAAGAAACTAAGAGTTAATCACTCCAGCGGAAGTTTGAAGGAACTCCTCTCATTGGCCAGAGGAAGTTGGGGAGGTGGGAGTTTCTCCCAGGATAAATTCCCTTGCTCCTTCACCCACATGGGATTTCTAGCTCTCTGGAATCCCCTCCCACATAGTGGGAGCCCTCTTTCCTCTCCTGGATTTCCCCTCTGGGGTCCGCTTTCACCCAGTATGAAAGCTACTTTTCCTCTCCTAACCTCCCTCTCTCTCAATTTCCTTCCACTCAGTGTGGAAACTCTCTTTCCTCTCCTGGATTCCATCTTTCTGGATTCTGTCACTCACTGTGAGAGCGGCTTTCCTTTTCTTGTTTTCCCCCTCTGGGAACCCTTCTCATTCAGTGTGAGAGCAGCTTTTCTTTCTCTCCCCCAGTGTGAGAGTTAGCTGTTTCTCTCTCCTTCTTTTTCTCTCTCTCTGCTTTAAATAAATCACTTTCTACAAACACTTTTGAGTCTGGCATTTACTTTTATAAGCACACTGCTCCGTGGTCTCCTCTCTCATTCTTGAGAAGGCGATAGACCAAAAACCCGGAGAAATGTCCTTACAGGTGAACTGAGGGCACCCCTGAACCCTTGAAGCCCAATACAGCGTTAAGATTGTCAGTTACGTTTAAATTTAAGAAAAAAAAAAAAAAGTGGACTAAGTATCAATGTAAAAAAGTAATTAAAGGTTGCAGTAAAGTATTATTCTATTAAGTTTTACATTTTAAATTACTAAACCATCCCAGGGCCTTAGATACAGTATCAAGCATGGGCTCAGATGAAAAAAATAATAGGTTAATAATAAGGAATTATGAAAACAAATTAACTCTTACTGGCTTGCATTTATATGTTTATTCTTGGTGAGCATTCTTCAGTAACTGAATTTACTTTCTGAGTCCACTGTTATGACAACCACTCACTTCTAGAAGAAAAAAAATGGAATTAATTCCTGCTGCTAATAAATTCTGTTTTACAGCCCATTTCTCTAAAGATTCAGAGAAAAATGCATGTTTAGGATGACTTTGCAAAGAATAGCACTGACTTTGATATTTTTCTGAAGAAACGCCCTATCTATCCACATCTCTATTTCACATCAATTACATCTCATGTATACTCAGCTTCCACAAAAAAGAGAAAACTAATATCTCTAGTTCACATGAGAAATGTTAATTTGAAGTCTCTTATGCTGTTTCAATGTTGAAATTTCCATAGGTGCTGTAGTATCTGTCTAATCCAAAAATGTATTTGTGCTTGTGACCATGATAAATTTAGAAGTTTAATTCAAATATTATTACATATTTTGCAAGAAACTTATATATTCATTTCTGAGCTGCCATATTTTACTGACGAACGCTTTGTAATTACATAGTATATTATTTTAGTGGAATCATTTATTAAGCACCCACTATGGAAAAGGTACATGAGAAATATTTAAGAACTACAACAATTAGTAATGATTTAGTGCCTGGTACTGATAGTATGCTGCACTACCAATGAGTTAATATTTGATTCAATATGTATTGTATAAGAGCTGAAAGATTTTGCCGAAAAACATTTAACGAACTTTAATGCCAAGGATGCCGAACTGCACTGTTCAGCTTATATTTGCCAAGAGAAGGTATAACTTGAAGGTCCTTGGTAGAAATTTTAAAAAAGAGCAAAAAGCATAATCAGAAATGTACTTTAAGGAGAGTAATATATGTTTAAGTGAATTTAGCCTTTTGGAGAATGGGCAGTGAGAAGAAGTTGAAAGTAGAGAGAAAAATAATGCAGAAGAAATCATTAAAGAAGTAAATTCAACTGACTGTAAAAATTATCATTTATATTTATATTAAACTTAAATGATCAATTGTCTCTTTCTTTTCTGCTATGCCACTTTTACTAGACTATAAGATTCCCTTCCAAGCAATAATATTCTTTTTATGTTTCATTTCCAATAACTAGACAAAATCTGGCAAAGAGCAAATGCCTATAAAATGCTTGTAAAGTGAACTGAGTGAGGAGAATTAAAATAATGTGTTAGAAATTTTAAATTTAAATGAACATAAAAATGCAAAGAAGGTAAATAGTCCTCAATAACAAAAGGTAAAGCAAGAAATGATCATTTGAAATCAAATAGTGCTTGTTCCAATCCTGAGGATGCTTTGTAAATCTGGTGTATTTATATGTCTTAATATTATAGGCAATGATTTTTGTGAGCCAAATGTGTTGATAAATGTGCAATACATAGGTGGGCAATGAGTATATTGTTTCCCAGTGGTCAATATGGAGTCAAGATAAAATGATCTGTAGAGAATTTTATGTATGTATTTATTATTTTTCTTGTTGTCCCAGTAGTCTTTTCATTAATTTTTAATTTTCAATTTTTGTGGGTACATAGTAGGTGTATGTATTTATACATAGTAGGGTACATAAGATATTTCGATACATGCATGCAATGAATAATAGTCACATCATGGTAAACTGACTATTCATCCTTTAAAGCATTTATCCTTTATGTTACAACCTAATTATAGTCATTCAATTATTTTTAAATGTACAATTAAGTCATGATTGACTAGTCACCCAGTTATGCTATCAAGTACTGGGTTGTAATCATTATTTCTAATAACTTTTTGTACTTATTAACCAAATCATTTTCCTTCCACACCTCTACTTACTCTTCCCAGACACTAGTAACCATCCTTCTATTCTCTATCTCCATGAGTTCAATTGCTCTAATTTTTAGCTACCACCAATAAGTGAGAACATATGAAGCTTGCTTTTATGTAGAAACATTTAGAAAATAATATTTTATTATTATTATTCTTTAAGTTTTGGAATACATATGCAAAATGTGCAGGTTTGTTACATAGGTATACACTTGCCATGGTGGTTTGAATCACCCATCAACACTTTGTCTACATTAGGTATTACTCTTAATGCTATCCCTTCCCTAGTCCCCCACCCACTAACAGGCCATGGTGGGTAATATTCCCTTTCATGTGTCCGTGTGTTTTTATTGTTCAACTCCCACTTATGAGTGAGAACATATGGTGTTTGGATTTCTGTTCCTATGTTAGTTTGCTAAGACTGATGGCTTCCAGCTTCATCCATATCCTAAATCCTTGAGGAATTGCCACACTGTCTTCCACAATAGTTGAACTAATTTATACTCCCACCAACAGTGTAAAATTGTTCCTACTTCTCCACATCCTTTCCAGCATCTGTTCTTCCTGAAATCTTAATAATTACCATTCTAACTGGCATGAGATGGGATCTCATTGTGGTTTTGATTTGCAGTTCTTTAATGACCAATGATGATGTGCTATTTTTCATGTTTGTTGGCCACATTAATGTGTTCTTTGAGAAGTGTCTATTCTTATCTTTCACCCACTTTTTGATTTTTTTTCTTATAAATTTGTGTAAGCTTCTTGTAGATTCTGGATATTAGCCCTTTGTCAGATGGATAGACTGGAAAAGATTTTTCCCATTCTGCAGGTTGCCTGTTCATGCTGATGATTTTTTTCTATTGTTGTGCAGAAGCTGTTTAGTTTAATTAGATCTCATTTGTCAATTTTGGCTTTTGTTGCCATTGCTTTTGGTATTTTAGTCATGATGTCTTTCCCATGCCTATGTTCTGAATGGTACCAACCAGGTTTTCTTCTAGGGTTTTTGTGGTTTTAGATCTTATGTTTAAGTCTTTAATCCATCTTGAGTTAATTTTTGTACATGTTGTAAGGAAGGAGTCCAGTTTCAGTTTTCTGCATATGTCTAGCCAGTTTTCCCCAAACCATTTATTAAATAGGGAATTCTCTCCCCATTGCTTGTTCTTGTCAGGTTTGTCAAAGATCCAGTGGTTGTAGATGTGTGGTGTTATTTCTGAGGCCTCTGTTTTGTTCTATTGTGTATATATCTGTTTTGGTACCGGTACCATGCTGTTTTGGTTACTGTAGGCTTCTAGTATAATTTGAAGTCTGGTAGTGTGATACCTCCAGCTTTGTTCCTTTTCCTTAGGATTGTCTTGGCTATACAGGCTCTTTTGTGTTTCCAGTAAAATTTAAAGTAGTTTTTTCTTTTTCTAATTCTGTGAAGAAAGTCAATGGTAGCTTGATGGAGGTAGCATTGAACGTATAAGTTACTTTGGGCAGTATGGTAATTTTCATGATACTGATTGAAGTGAACTCATAATTTCACTCTCTATTATTGGTGTATAGGAATGCTTGTAATTTTTACACATTTATTTTGTATCCTGAGATTTTGCTGAAATTGCTTATCACCTTAAGGAGATTTGGGGCTGAGACAATGGGGTTTTCTAAATATACGATCATGTCATGTGCAAATAGAGACAATTTGACTTCCTCTCTTATTTGAATACACCTCATTTCTTTCTCTTGCCTGAATGCCCTGGTCAGAACTTCCAATACTATGTAGAATAGGAGTGGTGAGTGGGGGCATTCTTGTCTTTTGCTGGTTTTCAAAGGGAATGCTTCCAGCTCTTGCCTATTCAGTATGATATTGGGTGTGAGTTTGTTATAAATAATTCTAATTATTTTGAGATGTGTTCCGTGCTACATAATTGAGAGTTTTTAGCATGAATGGTTGTTGAATTTTATCAAAGGCCTTTTCTGCATCTATTGAGATAGTCATGTGTTTTTTGTCATTGGTTCTGTTTATGTGATGGATTACGTTTATTGATTTCGTATGTTGAATCAGCCTTGCATCCCAGGCATGAAGCTGACTTGATTGTGATGGAGAAGCTTTTTGATGCGCTACTGGATTTGGTTTGCCAGTATTTTATTGAGGATTTTTGGATTAGTAGTTATTTAAGGATATTGGCCTGAAATTTTCTTTTTTTGTTGAATCTCTGCCAGGTTTTGGTATCAGGATGACTCTGGCCTCTAAAGTGACTAGGAAGGAGTCTCTTTTTTTCTATTGTTTGGAATAGTTTCAGAAGGAGTGATACTGTAAGCTCCACATTGTATCTCTGATAAAATTTAGCTGTGAATCTGTCTGGTCCTGGGCTTTTTTTTTGGTTGGTGACTATTAATTACTGCCTCCATTTCTGAACTTATACTGTTTATTCAGGGATTCAACTTCTTCCTGATTTAGTTTTGGGAGGGTATATGTATCCAGGAATTTGTCCATTTCCTCTAGATTTTCTAGTTTATTTGTGTAGAGGTGTTTATAATATTCTCTGATTGTAGTTTGTATTTCTGTGGGATCAGAGGTGATATCCTCTTTATTATTTTTTATTGTGTCTATTTGATTCTTCTCTCTTTTCTTCTGGATTTGTCTGGCTAATGATCTGTCTATTTTGGTAATGTTTCCCAAAAAAACAGATCCTGTATTCAATAATTTTTTGAAGGGTTTTTTTTGTGTCTCTATCTCCTTCAGTTCTGCTCTGATCTTAGTTATATCTTGTCTTTTGTTAGCTTTTGAATTTGTTTACTTTTGTTTCTCTAGTTCTTTTAATTATGATGTTAGGTTGTCAATTTTAGATCTTTTCTGCTTTCTCCTGTGGGCATTTAGTACTATAAATTTCCCTCTAAACACTGCTTTGGCTGTGCCCCAGAGATTCTGGCATGTTGAGTCTTTGTTCTCATTGGTTTCAAAGAACATATTAATTTTTGCCTTAATTTTATCACTTACTCAGTAGTCATTCAGGAGCAGGTTTTTCAGTTTCCATGTAGTTGTGTGGTTTTGAGGGAGTTTCTTATTCTTGAGTTCTAATTTGATCGCACTGTGGTCTGAGAGACTGTTTGTTATGATTTCCACTCTTTTGCATTTGCTGAGGAGTTTTTTAAGTTCAATTATATGGTCAATTTTAGAATAAGTGGTGCTAAGAATGTATATAGTCTGTTGATTTGTGATGGAGAGTTCTGCAGATGTCTATTAAGTCCACTTGGTCCAAAGCTGAGTTTAAGTGCTGAATATCCTTGTTAATTTTCTATCTTGTTGATCTGTCTACTATTGACAGTAGAATGTTAAAGTCTCTCACTATTATTGTGTGCTAGTCTAAATCTCTATGTAGGTCTCTAAGAACTTGCTTTATGAATCTGGGTGCTCCTGTATTGGATACATATGTATTTAGGATAGTTAGCTCTTCTTATTGTTGATCCCTTTACCATAATGTAATGCCTTTCTTTGTCTTTTTAAATCTTTATTGGTTTAAAGTCTGCTTTATCAAAGACTAGGATTGCAATCTCTGCTTTTTTAAAAAATAACTTTCCCTTTGCTTAGTAAATATTCCTCTATCCTTTTATTTTGAGCCCATGTGTGATTTTGTACATGAGCTGGGTCTCCTGACTACAACACATTGATGGGTCTTGACTCTTTATCTAATCTCAATCTGTGCCTTTTCATTGGGGCATTTAGCCCATTTACATATAAGGTTAATATTGTTATTTGTTAATTTGATCCTGTCATTATGATGCAAGATGGTTATTTTGCCTGTTAGTTGATGCAGTTTCTTCATCGTGTCAATGGTCTTTACAATTTGGTATTTTTTTTTTTTTGCAGTGGCTAGTACCAGGTTTTCCTTTCCATATTTAGTGCTTCCTTCAGGAACTCTTGTAAGGCAGGCCTGGTGGTGACAAAATCTCTCAGCATTTGCTTGTCTGTAAATGGTTTTATTTCTCCTTCACTTATGAAGCTTAGTTTGGCTGGGGATATGAAATTCTGGGTTGAAAATTCTTTTCTTTCAGAATGTTGGTGCTGAGTGTGGTCACTCACAACTGTAATCTCACCACTTTGGGAGGCAGAGATGGGCAAATAGCCTGAGGTCAGGAGTTTGAGACGAGCCTGGCCAACATGGTGAAGCCTCATCTCTACTAAAAATACAAAAATTAGCTGAGCATGGTGGCAGGCACCTGTAATCTCAGCTACATGGGAGGCTGAAGCAGGAGAATCATTTGAAGCTCAGAGGCAGAGGTTGCAATGAGTCAAGATTGCTCCATTGCACTCAAGCCTGGGCAACAAGAGCAAGACTTTGTCTCAAAGAAAAAAAAAAAAAAAGGAATTTTAAATATTGGCCCACACTCTCTTCTGGCATGTAGGGTTTATGCAGAAATAACTGCTGTTGGTCTGATGGGCTTCCTTTTGTGGGTAACCCCATCTTTCTCTTGCTGCTCTTAACATTTTATTCTTCATTTCAACCTTGGTGAATCTGACAATTATGTGTCTTGGGGTTGCTCTTCTCAAAGAATATCTTTATGGTGTTCTTTGTATTTCCTTAATTTGAAAGTTGATCTGTCTTGATAGGTTGGGGTTGTTCTCCTGGATAATATTCTGAAGAGTGTTTTCCAACTTGGTTCCTACCATTCTCCCCATCAATTTCAGGTACACCAATCAAATGTAGGTTTGGTCTTTTTACATATTCTCATATTTCTTGGAGGTTTTGTTCATTACTTTTATTTCTTTTTTTCTCTAATCTTGTCTTCATGCTTTATTTCATTAAGTTGATCTTCAATATCTGATATCCTTTCTTCTGCTTGATTGATTTGGCTATTTATATTTATGTATGCTTCACTAAGTTCTCCACTGTTTTTCAGCTCCATCAGGTCACTTATGTTCTTCTCTAAACTGGTTATTCTGGTCAGCAATTCATCTGATGGTTTTTCAAGATTCCTGGCTTTCATTCATTGTGTTAGAACATGCTCCTTTAGCTTGGAGTAGTTTGTTATTACTCACCTTCTGAAGCCAACTTCTGTCAATTGTCAAACTCATTCTCTGTCCAGGTTTGTTCCCTTGTGGTGAGGAGATGTAGTCCTTTAAAGGAAAAGAGGCATTCTGGATTGAACAAAAATATTCTTAACTGACAGAACAGATCACTCTTACTGTCTCTGTCCTTTTACACCACTGTGATAGTTACTCAATAAATATTAGATGACCAAATTTTTCTGTAATAAGTAAGATTTAACAAAAAAATAGATAATACCAACTTATTAAAATAAAGTTTCTTCTGTTTTTAATTTCTTTTTGTAATGGAAATTTAAGCCACATTGAGAAAATTGACTAAATTAAATTTCATATGCAGTTTCTAAACTTTATCAAATTTAATGATTTTAACAATATAAATACATGAAATTACTACTCAGGTGTTGAAATGAAACAAAGCAATAAAATCATTAATGAAATAAAAAACTAATCTCCTCTTCCCAAAGTTAACTATTATTTAGATGTTTAACTATCTAAGTTTTCCCCATATTTTGAAATTCATTAAAATGGAATCATACAGTCTGTGCTTTTATTTCATTTATTTATTTATTTATTTATTTATTTATTTATTTATTTATTTTTGGATGTGTGGGTCTTTAGCTCAATTTTATATTTTTGTACACCTGTATTTAATACATTTTGTTTTTTGCTGTATGGCATCATGTAAATGTAATGCTAATAGAAATTTAAGATATTTCAAATTTAGGGCCATTATGAATCATACTGCTCTGAAAATAGATAGTTTTTGGTGCAAAGCAAAGACACTCATTTTGTTGATAATATCAACCTAGAAATTAAAAATGTTGAATTTCATAATATGTTTATGTTGAATTTAGAAGGTAATACTAAACAGTTTTCTAAAGTTTTATGAATTTACATTCCCAATAACAACTAAAATGTTCTCATTGCTCCATATTCTCACCAACAAATTTTGTTGTTATTGGCTGTATGACACTATGTTATTGTAGCTTTAATTTGCATTTTTCTGAAGACTGGTGATATTGAAACTCTTCATAAATATATTTAGTATCACATATTCTTTTTAAAAATTTTGTTCAAATAATCTTGTTGTCTATTTTTAATTTAGTGATATGTAAGAAGGTTTTTAAAATCAGTCCTTTTCTTTTTAGAGAAAGATCATGAAAACATGTTCTTTCAGTGTATGTCATATACGTTTACTCTCTTGAAAGTCACATTTGGTGAATATTGAAATAAAGACTAGTGTGTTGGTGTTTTCACTATATATATTACCTTCATTTTTGCTTTGTTTAATAAATTATTATTTATTTCAATATTACAAAATAGTTTTCTATGCTATTTTCTAGAAGTTGTATAGTCTTGCTTCTCATATTTGGATATACATCTCTCTAGATTTTTTTTTTTTTTTGTATATGCATGAGGTGTAAGGAAAAAATAAAATGTATCTGTTTTTATTTGAGTCCAAAATTACCAGAGCCATTTATTGAAGACTATTCTTCCTACTATGCTATGCAGTAGCATTTTTTATGTCAAAACTTGTCTTTACATATCAGGGCCTTTTTCTCACTGTTCTTTTCTATTTGATTAATTATTCCCACAAGAAATATATATTCTTATTTAGTATAGTTTCATGCTAACTTTTATTATCTAATAGAGTAATGTAGCCACGTTTTCACAATTGTCTTGTACGTTTTTTTCCACTTGCTGCTTAATTCAATTTTGTTTTTTCTTTTTGAGTCAGAATTTTCTGACTAAAAATTAGGTAACTTTTCACCTATTTCTAGATTTCTTATTAGATATTTTTATGCTATACAATTGATTGTTATATATTTATTTTGTCACCAGTACTTTTATAAACATATTTTCTAATTCTAATAATTTACCTGATTGTTTTCTGGAATTGTTCTGTACATAATTATGTTACCCTCAAAAGAATTTTGGGATCAACTCTTCTGTGATTTTGAGAAATAATAATCTTGAGTGTTTAATAAAGGTTTTTTCCAAAATTAAAAAAAAAAAAGAATTTTGGGATCAATCTATTTGCCAATTTGCACAAAGGAAAAAGCCCTGTGAGTATTTGGACTGGGAATGGCATCAGAACTCTAGATCAGTTTGCAGAGAAAATAATATATAATAACATTTTGAAAATATTAACATTGCATATTTATATTCTAAGGTATAAATTTTTCAGTATATTTTGTAATTTTCAATGTAGTTTTCACACAGGTGTGTAATTAAATTCAGTCTTAGGTCTGTGATGCTTGTTTGCATTATTGTAAATAGTATTTTTCTTAGTTTCATTTTTTACTATGTCTGTTCCTGACATGTACATATATAATTGATTTTGGTGAATTTATGTTGTTTTGCATGACCTTGCTAGATTTAGGTGCTAGTTCTAGTAGTCTTTCTAAAAAACATATATTCTTTTGGATTTTCTTAGTATCATAATATTTGTAAATAGATATAATTTTACTTCTTTTTTCTTAATTCTTATGTCTCAAATGTTATTCTTATGTGATTGTACTGAGTAGTATCTTCACTACAATATTAATTAGAAGTGTTAATTGTGGGTACTTTGCCCTTGACCTAACTTTAGGGGATCATACTCAATATTTCACCCTTAAATATCATAGTAGCTATAAGTTTTTCATGAATACCACTTTTACATTGAGAAAGTTTATTTCTATTTATCATTTGATGAGAATTGTTGAATAACATCAAATTCTTTCTCTATATCTACTTAAGTGACCAAATAATCATTTTAACTCATAATAAGTTGAATTATCTATCTCTTGATGTTTGAATGTTAAGCAATACTTTTATTTCTGGGGTAAATCCCACTTGACCATAGTGGATTATCTTTTATTATTATTGCTGAATATAATTTATTAGTATTTTCTGAATAATGGTTGCATGTATGGTTATGAGCATTTCTGCTCTGTAGTCTTGTCATAATGCCTTTATCAGTGTTTGATTACAAGTTTATATTGGCTTCAGCAAATTGATTGAATATATTCCCTTTTCCTTTATTCTCTGAAAAAGTATTGCAAATTGGTACTGCTTTTTTCTTCAGAATATTGTGGAACTCACCAGTGACTACTTTGCTATTGAAGCACTCATTGTGGTAAGATTTTATATTATGAATTTAACTGCATTATTTAATACAGTATTATTCATATTTTATCTTTTACTTTATAGCAGGTTTTGGAATTTTCAATGTCACAGAATTTTTCTATATACATGAAGTTGTTCAAGTCATCAACATAAGGTTGTTCTATAGATACCTTTAAAATCTTCATATTGTAAATAGTTTCTCTTGTAAGACTGCATTTTATTTCTAGTGCTAAAAATCTGAGATTTTTATTTATTTATTTATTTTTTGAGACGGAGTCTTGCTCTGTCGCCAGGCTGGAGTACAGTGGCGCAATCTCGACTCACTGCAACCTTTGCCTCCTGGGTTCAAGCGGTTCTTCTGCCTCAGCCTCCCGAGTAGCTGGGACCACAGGCATATGCCACCAGACCCAGATAATTTTTGTATTTTTAGTAGAGACAGGGTTTCACCATGTTGGCCAGGATGGTCTCGATCTCTTGACCTCGTGATCTTCCCACCTCAGATTTTTTAAAGCAATAATGTCTAAGTTTATACATTTAGGAAATCTTTTCAAAGAAGTATCATTTTAACTAGTTGACTTTTTCTAATGTCTTTTTCTATTTTTACTGTTTTATACATTTCTTTCTTTTATGTTATCAGCTTTAATGTTTCCTTTATTCTTTATGGTGTTTTGCTAAAAGATAAGTGAGTTAATTTTTTATCTTGTTTTAACATTACCAAATTCTGCCAGTTTGTCTGTACTATGGGTTTTGTTAAAATATTTCCTAATATGATTGCTATTTCTCTTGAATTCTATGGGTTATTAACAGGCATACTGATTAATTTCCAAATATTTGGGCATTTTCTATACATCCTTTTATTTATTTTTAATTCAATACTTTATGGTCAAATAATACACACTGTGATTTTAGTCATTTGTAATTTATTAATAACTGTTGAATGAAACAGAATGTGATCCAATTTGATAAATATTTCATGCATATTTGGGAAGAATGTAGATTCTGCATTTGTTTTGTATAGTGTTTTCAAATGATCATTTTGGTTCAGTTCATTAAAAGAGCTGTTTGAATCTTCCATATCCTTACTAAGTTTCATTTTATTTTATTTTGTGTACTTAATCTTTCAAGATCTGAGAGATAATTGTCTAAAATATGAAAATATGATTGTGAAGTTCCGTATATTTTTATTAGATCTTTTAATTATTTTTAAGTTGTGTATTTTAAAGCCATACTATTCAGTTTCATACATTTACGAGCTTATGCCTTTCTGATGTATTTATACTTTTATCATCATAAAAAAATGCTGTCTTTAGTGCTAGTAATAATCCACGTCTTGAAGTTTACTTTGATTAATGCTAACAAAACATTATTACTTTTTATGATTACAATTTGCATGCTTCGAAATCCTTTTATTTTCAAACTGGGTCTTTATATCCAAAAAATTGCTAAGAGTTAGCCTATAACTGGAAAGTTACTGATTTGTTTTTACGTAGCCTAAAAAAATTTATGTTAAACTGAGTGTTTGGACGATTTGCCTTAATAAAATAGTTAATATCATTGGGTTTAACTTTGTTATCTTGATATATGTTTTCTTTTTTCTTGCTTGTTCCCTTTTGTTTTGTTTTACCTTTTTGCCTTCATTTGGGTTATTCAAGCATATTTTAGAATTTAATTTTATTTTCTTATTGGATATTTATTTTAGTGATTGATCTAAGATTTAAGATATATGTTATTAAATTATATAGTCTATTTAAATTGATGTTTCATCACCAGATGTATGAGGAAACTTTATATAGCATGTACCACTTAACCTTTCCCTTCCTGTTGTGTTAATGTGGTCATTTGCTTTATATGTGTGTGTGTTATGAACCTCACCATAAATTGCGTCCTTTTGACTTAAAGAGAAAATGATATATAAATGAATACTTAATAGTAATCTTAAATATTTAACCATATATTTATTATTTTTGGTGTTATTTATTTATTTTTGTCAAATTCCCATTGGAATATTATTTGCTTTCAGCCTGAGAACTTCCTTTAATATTTCTTTAGGGCTGAAGACAAACTATCTCAACTCTGAGTTTTCTGGGGCCATCATTATTTCATCCTAGTTTTTAATAAAATTTAGGATGGATATAGAAATACACATTAACAGGGCTTTTTTGTTTAATACTTTAAAGATGGCATTTCTTTGACTTTTAGATTTTATCACTTCCATGATTTGTAAATCTTGTTATTTTTTGTAATGAAAGGAGTATTTTCATCTTTAGCTTGCTAAAGTGTTATTTTGATGTGTTACATTTCATCGTTTTTTGTAAATATTCTGCCAGTGATTTTCTAAGATCCTCTGATCTTTGAGTTTCTGTTGTTCTTCAGATTTGGAAACACTGGGAAAGTATTACTCTTGGTCTTTTCAAATAATTATGTTGCTTGTTATTTTTGTTTTATTTTCTTGTGAAAAAATGATATATTAAATATTAAATTTTCCCATATGTCTCAAAAAGTTTGTTGACTTGAATTCTTCCAAGTAATTCTTCAACATATATGTGTATTCATCCACATTTTATAATTTACATATGTATATGTGTGTTAGTTCATTTATCAAGTTTCTTATTCTCTCCTAATATTTATCTATGCCTGTATTTTACTGATCTTATCTTATAATTTGTGTATACTTATAACAAATACCTCGTTTCTGAATTCAATATTTGTGTGTTATATGTTGTTCTGTTTCAATGGGTATTTTTCTATTGCTATATTTTTCACTTTCCTGATTCTTCACATGTTAATTGGATTTATTTTTTAAATTATACTAATTGGGGCACGTGTATACCTATGTAACACACCTGCATGTTCTCCACATGTACCCCAGAACTTAAAGTATAATAATAAAATGATTATACTGTATTGCATAAAGACTGTAAATTATTTAACTTCTTTTTTTTTTTTCTTTTGAGATGGAATCTCTGTTTCCCAACCTGGAATTCAGTGGCATGATCTTGGCTCACTGCAAACTTTGCCTCCTGGGTTCAAGTGATTATCCTACCTCAGCCTCCTGAATAGCTGGGATTTCAGGTGCACATCACCACATCCAGCTAATTTTTCTATTTTTAGTAAAGATGGAGCTTCACCATGTTGACCAGGCTAGTCTAGAACTCCTGACCTCAGGTGATCTGCCTTCCTCGGCCTCCCAAAATTTTGTCTCCTTTTAAAGAGTCTTCCATTCTTTTTAGACAGTTAAATTACTAGATCACCTTCTTCTTTGCTTCTCCAGACTGGAGTGCAATGGCACAATCATAGTTCACGGCAACCTCAAACTCCTGGACTTAAGTGATTCTCCTATCTCAGTCTCCTGAATAACTAGGACTATAAGCGTGTGCCAACACATCCAGCTAGCTTTTTGGTTTTTGTTTTTTGTAGAGACAGGGTCTTGCTATGCTACCCAAGCTCCAACCTGCTTCAGTAAATACTTCGATTTTGTCTGAGTTGACATCATTACTCCTAAGACATGGAGTTTTTGTAGTGTGAATTTGGGTGTTAACTGAATATCCAGGATGGTCAACAAGATATCTCTATAGTCAGTACTTCCAAATTGTTTTCTACACTCAGTAATCTCGAAGTTCTAGACTTTGCTCTGCAAAATATGACCTTCTACATCTTCTAAAATTAAATTTCTTTTTCTCTACCCAATGAGACTGCCACTCTCTATCTGGGATCCATTTACACACAGAGTTGTGGAAATATTTTCAAGCTAAAAGCTGGGAAAGTGAAGCTTGGTTTGTGAGTGTTCTTGTTCTCAATAATCACATCTCTGTGCTTAAAATACTTTCTTCCAATATTTTGCACAATATTTCATTTCTTTATAGAAGAAGTCTAATCACAACTACTAAATCTAATCCCACAATAACTAATATCAACATTACTATAAATTTATTTTATATAAATTTAAAAATATACAAGAAGCAATTATTTTTGAGACAGCATATCAATCATTGCAATTTAGAATCATCAAATCACTTTCTAAAGTCTTCTATACTATCAAATACATAATAGGTTTAATTCCTACACTATGAAAAAAACACAACCCTAGATAATGTCTCTCTTAACATATATTTTCAAGACCAAAAAAAAAGGTTCATTTTCTCTATTAATGCTATAAAATAATAATTAATGCATCTAAGACTCTACTCTCATTTTTCTCCTTTTCTAATCTCCAGACACTATAATCTATCTCCCTGCATATGTATATACCTATGAAATGCATAAAGTTATACATCTCTGCCACTTTAGTATGCATAATATATACTCCTGTATATGTATATATCCTTGAAGGGAATAAAATGTTACTTATAAATATTAAATACCTGAAATTAATCTTTCCAGTACTCACCTTTATATTCCCAAACTGATACTCTTATCTTAAAAACCTCTGATAATTAACCATTAACATCAATTTCTTGTTTAGAGTTTCTTTGCTATTTATATGACAAAATATTTTGACAACTGAAAAATAAATAAATTATATCAGTAGTTATAATTTTATTTATATTCAAAATATTAACATCAAAACATATGATTGTTTTATATATGCTGGGTTAAGTATTTTGCTTTATCATATAGAAACCTGATGACAGAGTCAGGATACAAATCTAGTTAGTCTAACTATACTTTTGTGTTTTAATCCAATAGAGACATAAGTGGATTATTATTTTTTCCTGATTTTTTTAAATGACAATTTATATATTACTTGGAAATCTGAATTGTGAGTTTAGGCACTTAAATACATTCACTTTTATGTAATCAAATGTTTTTGAGATTTTGTAATAGCTACATTAAAGATTCATAGAAATGTCCTCCAAGATGATTTTATAATAGATATTCTTTTTCTTCTAGTGAAAAATATGATTCTTTCCTTCCAAGTACACCAAAAGTGATGAAGCATGTCATCACTTAAAGAGACATTATATTTACTAATATTCTTGACAGCATTTTTTCCAGTTGCATTACACAATATCAGCTAATGGTGATAGAGCAACATTAAACAGCAAATATCAAATATGTCTACCTTGAATATGATACCGTATTTCTACTTCAAAGGATAACTCTTATTAATAATAATAGAATTATGTGTTTACAATGATAAGTAATAAAGTTGTAACTCCATTGAGAAATACCTGTCTTATCATGAACTGTAAATTATATAAAAGCCAAAAGGTAAAGAAGGAAAACAGATTGGTACCAAGGATGGAGAAATCAAACAATTCAAAACATTTATTTTTAAGATACAGAAAAAGTAGTCTTATTCCTTTCTATTTATTTCTTCTGTCCTGGTCTTGGTCTCTTACCTACTTCTTTTATAACATTTAAGAGTATATTAGTCAAAGCATTTTTATTTAACCTCAAAATATTAACACTTAATGAAGCTTCACAAATTCTATTAATATGTGATAAATAGTAAAGGCAGGTTTAGACATCATAAATAAAATAACAGATAATTTAGTAGTTCATAAAATGGGCAAATGAGTAACAGTGCAAAAGAATGAGGGATAATAAATTACTATTACCAAAGTAAATGATGACAGAGTAAATATGTGTCTTGAAATTAATTTTAACACAAATAATTCATAATATGAAAATGCCCAAAGTATAACACATTACCGAGTTTATAAACACAAATATATAATGTTAATTTATGGACTTGGAGTCAGAAGGCTTACAATATATTTATATCATCACAGATTTTCATAAAGGGGCACATTTTCATTTTCACATTATATTCTGTTTCACTGGCATATTATTTCCATTGTCCCTCTTTTCCAAAAATGCAGACATTTCAACTTTTCTTCAAACTTTTAGAAGCAGTTCAAATACAAATTGAACCCTAATGGGACCATCAGGTTGCTTCAGACTCATGCTTACTATTGAGTGTAAGCTTATTAGAAATAAAAAATTTTATAAAATAAGAAAAATATATTTTCAAATAATAAAATATTTGCATTTAAAAAAATGATATTTTCTTAGCCCTAATTCCTTCTAGCTTCCATTCGTGCAGTTATTGATTATTCCTTCAGGTTATATATGATGCTTGTAGTGCACTTGTATATCAAAGGGCTTCCCTTTTCTGGTCTTTAATCTCCTTTTTTCCACCATCACAGAATCTGCTTTATGCTACTAAATTTTGCATTTTATTACCATGTCTTTAATATCTCTTGGGAATTATCTTTCAGTTATAATAGATGATAAATAGTCTCAAAGCATAACATTAATAGCAAGAGGAATGGCCAGAGTATAGTCTAGATATTCCACTCAGAATGGTGGATGAGCTCATTCAGCCAAGAGCTGAGTGAGCTCTGGCATGCTCACTCAGAGGCCTGCTGCCTGAGAATACCTAGTAATGCGTTGCTTTTTCATTTGCTGAGACTTTAAATCAGCTGTCACAGAATTGAAAAATCCATGTACAAAAAGGTACTCTAACAGCATATATTTTGAAAACAAAAATTTAAAGAAAGCAGTTCTGTAACTAACTGGACCTGGATAGTAACAAAATCATTTTATATGTTGTATATTTATACCTTGCCAATAATTAATAGATATCTTCATAATTTTGAGTTTTACCTAAGAAACTCTCTAGAAAGAATATACTACTATATTTAATAAGAACATAGAGCATATTGGGTGAAAATATAGATTTGGGATCTGAAAATGTGAATCCTTCACCCCTATACTGTGATACCTTGGGAAAGTTACTGATTTTTTTCTGTGAATTATTTTCTTTTATGTAAACCAAACTGATGGAGGTGAATGCCCTGAGTTTTATTCACTTCACAGTTATTTGAAGGTTAAATCATTGTTAAGTGCTTGAAATAGCACCTGGCACATACCAAGCACTCTGTTTGTGTTTGCCATCACAGAGGAGTAACCGTTGTATCACTATTTTAAATGACATAATGTAAAAGTGAGAAAGCATTTGTTATCATTTGTGACATGTCCAAATATGGCATTTCAGTGGCACCTAGCCATGACTTGACACTACTAAACTCTTGTTTTTAATGGCATGTTCACAAGTTCATTAACAATCATGATGTATGGCTTTTTTTTTTTTTACTTCTGTGCTTTTCACTGAAAGTTTTTATGTGGAACAGAAAGGAAGCGCTACAAGACACAAATTCCCAATCTGATCACCAACTTACTGAACAAATCTAGCTCGTTTATTATAAACAGAGAGATGGAAACTATTACTACAATAACGGCAAAGAAGGAGGTTATGTATTGCCACTTATTTCAAGCTTCTAGGCTAAATGGGCTACAATTCTGATTCATGGGAGAAATTTCAAGAGAACAGTCTCTGAAGATGAAAAATATGTCAAAAGCTTTTCTCACTTATGACATATCATTGAGAGGATAAACAGTCCATGGCGTATTAATTTTTGATGGTTGTAACATTGGTGTTTGTTAGCCAAAGTGGGATCTAATGCCCATTAGAGGTGATAGATTAATAGTTCTGAACCGTCACATTATCTGTGTATTCATAGAGGAGGTAATGAAGTTAATGGCTTTCATCTATTCTATATAATACATCTGTATACAAGTATCCCTAAGCTCTTTATACACTACGTTATATCCTATTTTCTTTATGTACTGATTTTTAGAAAAACTATTTTGTTTTACTATTTCTGGTGATTATTTTCAATAGCAGATATCAAAAACATTTCCAAGTCATTACTGCTTGTGATAACTATCCTTCCTTTTGCCAAAATATATTGATATTACTTATAAAATATTTGCTACATGAAGATTCTGTATTAAATATATTAATGATCTTTCTTTCTGGTTTTGATAATGTATCTTTATCAAATCTAAGTTTCCACTTGTTCTGATTCATATCGTTATTGTATATAGTGTTAAAAATAAAGGGAATGAACACCAATGTCATCAATGAAAACCAAAGGAGCTGTAAAACACAGGACACATTCACATTTCTGATACAGTGTAAAAACGTTTGGATTACTAAGCTGATAAAGTATATTATTTGATTTTTCAGAATCATGGTAAAATAATCATTTTATAATTATATTACTTTTCATAGCAGTTCCAAAATTTCCTGCTTGTCTGTGCAAGTCCTATAATTAAGTTAAATTTACATTATTCTGCACAAAATAAACAGGTGAATGTTTGTTTGTGGTGTAGAGATGGGGAAAATTGGAATATTGTCAAACTTTTTAAACCAGACTACTTTATAACACTAAGCATTTAGAGAATATTTAAACTTATGAACACTGAACTAAAATTCATAAGTCACAAATAAAAAAATTTCAGCAAATATTATCTCTTTTGGCTCCAAGTAAATTATTTTAGAAAGCAATGATGTGCAATGACCGTAAACTAACAAAACTTTGGTTTGGGTTCTTCTAATACTGTATTTTCTCACAAAAGCGACTATATTTAGTTTCTCCTAAATCTTACACTTTTTGGTGTGATTAACTGAGTTCAAATGGAATCACTCAAAAAGGGTGTACATACATCTTTCTATCTTTGTAAACAAGTAAATGGAGAGAGGGAGAGAAAATTTGCAAGTACAATAAATACAATCTTGCTACATACTTTTAACAGTAATTAAAAGTGTGAGGGGCCCAGAAGTTAGTTGACAAATGTTTGCAGGGGTTAAATTAGAATAATGGAGTTCTTGCCAATTATAGGTAGGCTGATAAGAGAGTAAAAGAAGAAATGTGGATTTTGTTATGATTTTTAGTGCATTAAAGGAAACTAGACTAAAACTTCAAGAATAAATCCAGACCAAAAACTTTTCATTAACCACTTAATCAGGTAGTTAACTTAATTCTATAACTTTATATTGCACAGAGCCTACATATTCTATCGGAAACAACCAGTCTAGAGATGCCCTATTCATAAAAAGCACAGAGATAGCTTATAACAAGGCTATTCAACTAGGGGTGATATGAGAGACTACAGTGAGGTGATGTGATTGGATTTGCCTAAAAGAGGTATAAACAGGTCCAGCTGGCTCTGGGTTTTATACTAAGAAATATGGAAGAAAAACATACTGGTTGGGAGAAGCATATTGAATCAGGTATATCTTAATAAAAATATTTTTAAACTATGTAAGTCACCAGTTCTGCCTCTGACCCTAAAAGCTTAGCTTTCTAGGGCCTGCATATATCCATAAAATAAGAATACAAACTGCTTGAAAAAAACAGCATGATTTTTTTGTAGCAACACACGGTATGTTCTCAGAACATTGACAGATGATAGAAATATATGTAAGTGATGAAACAAGATATGAATTCTGTGTTCCAAGAATTTTATGCTTCCAAGGGAAAAGCAAAACTGAAAACATGAAGTATAAAAACATTTTTTAATAAAAAATACAAAATACTGTGTTATATTTTGTTTAATATGTATTTATATATTCTGTAGGAGTTTAGAAAGTTAGGGATCAACCAAGATTAGAATATTTATATTTTCGTGGGAGGACATGAGACCGAGGTGAGATTTAAATGGTAGATGATAGGGATACCATGGAGAGAAAAGCATTCTTGACAATGATGTCATGGTCATTGAATGGCAGTTTACGGGGAGGATGTGGAGGCTCTCCTGAATGAACACATTAAAAGTTAGGGTAAAATGAAGACAATGAGGTTAGGGAGTATTTTTATCTTAAAAAGCCAAAAAATACATGTTTAAGCTGTTAAATTAGGAGCTGAAAGCCTTTTAAAGTTTTATTTTTTCATTTGTGTGTGTATGCCTTTACAAGATAAAACTGTTGCAAAATGCAAGCCATATTTTAAGAAGGTTTATTGCTGACAACTGGGCTTCTATCTTACTACGAAGAGTCAAGATTGCAAAGGTGAAGACAGCTTTAGTGCTGAAATGAGATGTTAATCTTATCATCAAGATTATGCCCCCAATTAGCTAACCAATTTGTTGCCCCATAAATGATTCCTATTTGTTTTAAGAGACTTGACTATACATTTACTCCATCAATTCTCCTTTTCCTAGATTCTTGGTCTTTCTTCTACCACTTCTATGGTAAGAAATCATCCATCTGGTTTTAGGTTATTGTGATGCTACAGGTTAGCCTTTGAAATCTCTGAGCTTTGATTGTTGAGATTAATCACTACCTTCAACTGGATCCTTTTAAACAAACACTTGCCTGTTATATTCTAATACTCCTATCTTTCATATACTCCAGGCTCTCTTTAGGAATAAGATATGAACCTTTCCAGTTTCGACACCTCCATAACACTGCCCTTTCTTGTTGGAATAACTTGATTTGTCCCAGTTTTCCCATCAGACACCCTCACTTCTTAATATAAACATGATGGCTGTATTTTTAAAGTTTCAACTGTTCTTTAAATGACAAAAAAGAATGGAGCTATCTTGAGAGGAAAAATATTCTAGCTAAAAAGAAAAAAAAATATGACAAATTCTACTGTAACAATTGAATTAAACTGAACACAGGTTCTAGATGTAATTTGTGGTGCAAATGTAATTACGGTAGGGGAGATATGTATAAGACCATAATTTTGTTTTGCTAATGAACATACTCTTTCTGATAATATTACAGGCAGGGATGGAATGAATATGCCATATAACTCTATATCAAAGAATGTAGAGAAGGTTACGCTCATAGACTGCTACTTCTGAGGAAAATTTAGTACACCAATGAGAGATATTGACACTGGGTAGTTCTGTGTATAGTTTGTATCAGACAAACAAGACCAAAGAGGCAATACATTTCAACTTTATGCCTTCTGAAATGGCTAGATCACTAAAACGTTTTACTTATCCAGGGAAAGTTATGTCAATTTTGATAGGGACGCAAAGTAGCAATTATAAAGTATAATTAGAGTGACAATATAGTATAATCCACCTTGGAAATTTCTTAGAGTGTTATGTATAAACAATTAATACATATTTATTTCAGAGCAACAAGTGTAGAAATCTAAGACAATCCTGGTAAAATGGGAAATATTATCATAGTAGTTATTCTGCATCTGAATGACTGATTAAAAGAGTATTTAAATGATGGTCATTAATAAAATAGTATCCAGTGGACAAATCTTACAGAAGTAATTATGTTTAAACTATTGGCCAACCACAGTGGCTTATGCCTATAGTCCCAACACTCTGGGAGACTGCGGAGTGTGGATCACTTGAGCTCAGGAGTTCAAGACCAGCCTGGGCAACATAGTGAAACCCCATCTCTACCAAAAATAAAAATTAAATAACCAGGCATGGTGGCACATTCCTGTAATCTCAGCTACTGGGGAGGCTGAGGCAGAAGAGTCCCTTGAACCTGGGAGGCAGAGGTTGCAGTGAGCAAAGATGGTGCTATTGCATTCCAGCCTGGGTGACAGAGCAAGATTCTGTCTCAAAAATAAATAAATAAATACAAACAAACAAACAAAAACAAGTATCAATCTATTTATTCTCAAATGCACCATAAATTTTTCTAACATTTTTTTCTTGCATTTCAAAGTAAAACGTGGGTGTAAGTTTTCTTAAAAACGTCAGCATGTGTATCTTTTACTGACCTTCAAAACTAATTCATAGTATTTATCTCTTTCTGTAAAATTTACATACAATGAAATTATCAAATATTAAATGCATATTGTTTAAGTATTGACAGATGCTCAATATTAAATGTATGCTCAAATGTGCAAATATTAAATGTACATTGGCTAAGCTTCCTGACGCCGTGATTTTCCCCAGTGCCAGCTGTCAAACTGCTTGCAGGACGCCTGGTCCAGCCACAGCCTCACTGGGAGCCCACACTGTGCCAGCACCTGGAGCTGCCCATCCCTCCACAACCAGCGTACCTGGTTGTGCATAGTGACCAGACCCCATGCTCACTTGCTTACACATCCTTTGACTTAGCCCTGGAAGGCATGGGATTCAGGCTGGTAGCATAAGCTGAGTGCAGCCTGCAGGCCCAAGCAAACTCAGGCAAAAGTACCCCTGGCCACAGAGGTTTGCGGCCGCTTAAGTGACACCCCAAGGATCCCCTCATGGTAACACAATGGTATTTGTGTATCTGAGTATAGAAAAGTTACAGTATGAATATGTTGTAAAAGATCAACAATGACATACTTGTATAAGACATTAACCATAAATAAAGTTTTCCAGACTGGAAGTTGCTCTGAGTGAGTTAGTCAATGAGTAGGGAGTGAATATGAAGGCCTAAGACATTACTGAGCACTAACTTCGTACTTCATAAACATTGTATGCTGGCTGCACTAAATGAATGTTTAACTTTTGTGCTTTATAATTTTAAAAAATACTTTTAACTTTTTCACTCTGTTGTAATAACTTAGCCTAAAACACAAACACATTGTTCAGATGGACAAAAGTGTTTTCTTTCTTTATATCTTTATATAAGCTTTTTTTCCTATTTTACTTTTTAAACTTTATTGTTAAAAACTAAGACACAAACACCCATTTTAGCCAATGTCTATGCAAGGTCAAGATCATCAAGACATTATTAGGGGAGAGGAATTTTTTTATCTCTATTTTAGTCTCAGGGGTTCACTGTTATATATGCAGTCCATCATTGACTGAAACATGGTATGCAGTGTATGACCATATTAATTTGCTTCACAGCTTCTGAAATTTGGCATTGAATATTAAAAGTTGTTGACTTTAAAAAAAGAGCAATATAATATGATAAAATAAGCATTTAAGAATCCTGGTTAAGTATTTTTATTCAAATGGAAAAAAAGTCTATCCATTTGAATGATAATTCCAAGTTTCAATGAAACAAAAATTAATTTTCACATATTCTTTGGGAAACACATTTTTCTTCAGAATCTTACATTTAATTTTAGATATTTGCAAACAGGGTTGTATTCTGTTAACTTTATTTTTTTCTTGTGTTCTTACTGTGGTTATTTCTAAAAAAAAAATACAAAGCATTTTCTTCAGGATATTTCTACATGCATGTTTGGATATTTATTTCTTATGGCCATAATTAATATTAACTTCACAATATTCAAAATGTCAGTTTTCTATTTTAGACCTACATTCAATCAAAAGAGTTATCATATTTTATGAGGAATACTTTAAAAGAATTATCTCATTTAGTTCTCACAATAACCTTAAAAAATTAGAACTTTGTTGTTGTTTTGTTTTTGAGACAGAGTCCTGCTCTTTCACCAAGGCTGGAGTCCAATGACACCATCTCAGCTTATGTAACGTCTGCCTCCCAGGTTCAAGTGATTATCCCACCCCGGCCACCCCAGTAGCTGGGATTATAGGCATGCACCACCACGTCTGGCTCATTCTTGCATTTTTTAGTAGAGACTGGGTTTCACCATGTTGGCCAGGCTGGTCTCAAACTCCTGACCTCAAGTAATTGCCTGCCTTATCATTTCAAAGTGCTGGGATTATAGGCATGAGCCACAGTGCCTTGCCTTAAAACTGTTTTCAAGACACTTTTCCAAATGAGACAACTGCCGCTAGTGAAAGATAAAGTAGACTGGTGTCACTCAGTTCAGTGATCCCATCACTTTGGGGGGCCAAGGCAGGAGGATCATTTCTGTCCATGATTTTGAAACCACCTTAAGCAGCATAGTGAGACCTTGTCACTACAAAAATTTTACAAATAAGCTGAGTGTAGTGATACATGCTTACAGTCCTACCTACTTGAGAGGCTAAGGAGGGAGGATCACTTGAGCCTAGGAGTTCAAGGCCACACTGAGCTATGATCACACCACTTCACTACAGCCTGGGAGAAAATAAAACTCTATCTCAAAAAAGCAATAATAACAACAACAAAAAAGAAATAACTTTCCCAATGATACACAACAATATATTTCTAAGATTAAGGAAATTCTTCTTCAATTTCAAATGAGTCTTAAGACAGTATGTAATAGAGGTTGGGCACAGTGGCTCTCACCTGTAATCACAACACTTTGAGGCCAAGGTGGGTGGATCATCTGAGGTTAGGAGTTTAAGACAAGCCTGGTCAACATGGTGAAACCCCATTTCTACTAAAAATACAAAAACCAGTGTAATCCCAGCGACTTGGAAATCTGAGGCAGGAGAATCACTTGAACCCAGAGGCAGAGGTTGCAGGGAGATAACACTACTGCACTCCAGCCTGGGAAACAAAGAGAGACTCTATCTCAAAAAAATAAATTAATCAATAAATAAAATTTTTAAAAAGGCCGTATGTAATGAAAAGATGTGAGTAAAAGAGTTGCCGTTTGACCGTTGATGAGGATAATTAATCTTGATTTCAATATCTTAGTATTCTTAAACAATGTGTACTCAAGTGAAAGAATATGTACTCTGTCAATTTATATAGACATAGAGAAAATGTATGTAAGGGAGATAATGATCCTTAGGGATGTTACATGAACTGTTATTAAGATTATAGTCACATTTCATGTAGACAACAATTTCAAAAATCAGATATATGTGGGAGAGAATCATATTGAAGGGAATACATTAGCAATAAATGGCTCAGTCCTGATAAGGATAATAAATTCCTGCAAAATTGGGTTAAGTGTAAGTATTCCCATTTTAATAATGAGAAAATTAAGGGACAGGGGTGTTCAATAAGCTAATCAATGTTATGTAAATAGATGGGAATTGAGCTCTGAGACATGGCTTTGTAACCCCAGAGTCAGTGCTTTCATCCACTTAAGTCCTGCATACAAAGAGATTTGCATTGAATATACATCTTTTAAAGTTTTGAATTTTCTTGGATTGTCCCGTTCCTTCGCTACAAAAATGATAAATAAGAAAACTAAAAATCAATTTTTTCCCACTGAATCTGAAAGTCTAAGTGATTCTATAACAATATAGGGTCAGTTTTAGGAAGTGAAATTGTTAAAGGCTTATTATGAAAAAATATCAAAATTCAGTCTCACTTCCTTAAGAATTAGGGATCAAAACCACAGTTTGCCATGCTGGGAATCTTTTGGCCAAGCTTTGCTCAAATGCAAGGTAAATATCTTTAAGCAGCTATGAGTATGCTGGGATTATCATTTGTGCCAAATTTCATGGCAGTTTAAATGGAATTTTAGCACTTAGGAAAAAGAAGTCACAGACAAGATTTATAAAAATATATTTGTCTTTGTATATCATAAATCAATTTCACATCATCTTCAGTGCTCATAGCGAGAAGAATGCCATTCTAAATTTGGTTTTGATTTAAATATGGGTGCTAATCTTCCTTACAAAAATTAATTACTAGTGGTATTTTATATTACTCAACATATTTACTTCCAACAAATTTGCTTTCAACAAATCTCTGGTGCTACATAGTAAAATAAATTGAAATTCTCCAAGTAGTAAACTAACGACTACCTTTTGATAACCCCTATGTTTTAATTAGAGGTTGAGATATGATTAATGATAATAACAGTTTGTTTTTTTTTATTAACCTTTAATAGCTGGAACTAATGGTAATTTCATGTCCCTGCTGCTGTTTTGGCCAGTAGAACACATCAGAAGTAGAAAAACTCCAAAAAGTCAGCTTTGTAAGACATCTTTTATTTTGGGAATCTGAAGCTACTTTTCAAAAGCATACAATATGAATACTCTTCTTTTTATACACATAACAGTGTAAGTTATTTGATTGGTGGATTAAAAAATTCATGTAGACCTATAATTTTATGTTTCTTATTCACTGGTTGTGTTAGCTAGTTTGGAATCCACCGAAAATAGTGATACAGATTGTATTTTATATTGTTCTTTCCACAGGAAGACTTCTGTCTTCTTAAATATTATTATTATAATTAGTTAAAACAATCCTCTGCCAGCACTCATTATTTCATAATCCTAGAATTATCAAGTTTTATCTAACTGTATTTTCACAGATTTTCTGACAGTAAATTGTTGCCAGCATAATGTATAATGCTTTTGAAGAATACTCATTTATCATGTCATGTTTTAACATCCTCTTTTGGATCTGGCATTAGTTATTATTCAGGTCAATATTTTTGGAATGACAGTAAGGGCTCTATAATCTGTTTCTAATGGGCAGCTCAGACAAACAATTTGATTAAATGTCCCTGCTGCTGTTTTGGCCAGTAAAACACATCAGAAGTAGAAAAACTCCAAAAAGTCAGCTTTGTAAGACATCTTTTATTTTGGGAATCTGAAGCTACTTTTCAAAAGCATACAATATGGCATAGGAACTTGTGAAACTTCACAAGCCATAGTGAATTGTGAAGCTTTCTACATACAGGTGACACACCAAAATTTACTAGAGTTTATTTGGGTGGCCTGGCTGTGCGAAAGGCAATCTGTACACATATCTCTCCATTGCTTCTTGCCTCTCTGGTTGATATTAATTATTTCATCTTCTGCCTTCACAGCATCCAATGCATATTTGATATCTGAAGATTCATTGCGCCTTCAGATCAAGCCCCTATTACTTGACTTAAGGAGACATTTGCTGAAGGTAGAAATTAGTCTAAACTGAGATAAAAATCCAATGGTTAAAATGTATGTTATTCATTTTCAATTTATTAAATAATTTTATTTCAACAGAAACCTCCCAGATATTATGAGTAAGGATTGGTCTGGTGTTTACATTTCAGTCATTGTACTATGGCATTATAAAGAGAGAGAGATTAGTAATAATAACAATTTCTACTTATTTGTATTATACAGTGACCCTTCACCATTTTCCTAATTATAAAATATTACCTCTGGGAAAAATAATTTGTAATATAAATCTTAAAAGTATTTGAAATGAATTCAATCAAGATTTTACTGTGGATCCTGTTTGCCATTTCTGCTTGAGACGGCATCCTAAAAGCTTTTGTTGAAATGTCAATTTTGTACAACTTGGTCTATGAACTTAATAATATTAAGCTTTATTATATTGACATGCCATTCCAAACCCATTTACATTTTCTTGTAGCTTATGTGTTTTTTTATTAAATAATTAGGCATTTTAAGAAGTTCGCAACATTAGTTTTTAAACTATGGTTTAGTAATGTGTCTTTACTACTGTTTCTTTAAGCTTGCATATAACACATGGAAATGGATTGGATGCCTTATTTATGCTAGATGGGAAATAGATAAAGGAAACATTCATAAATATTAACCAAGGGAAAGTAAGAAGAATGTGAAAACTGTCTAAGAAATCCAACCATTGATTAGCTATAGAAGTCCTGCACCTTTTCTGACTTTCAAAGCTTTAATAGGTCAGGGAGGACAACAGGCTCATCAATTAAGGTTATATAACTGCACCTGCAAATTTTAAGGTACACATGCTGCTGATAGGTACACATTTAAAGGCAGGAATATGGCTCTGAATCAGTATGCACGTACATGAAATAAAAGTACCATGTTCAAATTGTGGTTTTTAAATATTTAATGGTATTTGTATTTTAAAAATATTTATTGAGCACCTACTGTACAAAAGACACCTAAGGGATGAACAAAAAAAATCAATTTCAGCCAATTTCTTTTATTTTTCTTTCTTTTTTTTTTTTTTCTGAGATGGATTTTCACTCTTGTTACCCAGGCTGGAGTGCAATGGTGCGATCTCGGCTCACTGCAATCTCCGCCTCCTGGGTTCAAGCAATTCTCCTGCCTCAGCCTCCTGAGTAGCTGGGATTACAGGCATGTGCCACCATGCCCAGCTAATTTTTTCGTATTTTTAATAGAGACGGGATTTCACCATGTTGACCAGGATGTTCTGGATCTCTTGACCTCGTGATCCACCCGCCTCAGCCTCCCAAAGCAATTTATTTTTCTTATAGTAGAAATGTAAATTTAAAATTATGAATAAGTTCAATGTATCAAATATGCAAGACACAATTCTTTAGCCAATGCAATCTACTGAGAAGTCCCTTTTGCTTTCATATTTATTTTTGTGGCTGTCTAAATTTTATCATAAAAATATTAGCAAAATTGGAAACTCTATTTTTTCCATTTTATTCAAATATTGTTTTTAATTTCCTCTGAATACTAAAATAATATTTGTAAGCGTTGTCTAATCTGATAGTCAGTCAATACTTATTTAATAAAGAAAAATGTAATATAAATTCCCCACAAATTATTTCTGATATAAAATGCAATACATTTGGAAACTATTTATGGTTATACTTTCACATATTCCCAAATAAAAATAAACTAATATTATGTGAATGCAATTAACTCCGTATCTCCTCATTTGCTCTTAAAGTGGTATAGGAATAATTATTTTACAAAGTGGTACGTGAGTATTTCTCAGGAAGCTCCGGAAATGGTAGGCTATCTTTTGCAGTTTCCTCTTCTTGCTTCCTTACTCATGTTTGACTGAAAGTGAACTTTCAGGCTTTTAATTATCCTACGGCTTGAATTAAACCAGTGATAAACAGTTGTTTAATTTGCTGTCAGCTTTAACTAACCTGAAGTGTGACAGAGCAACACAGAATTATCTAGAGCAGGACCTCTAAATCACAGTAGCTGCTATTTCAAATAAAGATGCTTTTTTATTGTACTAGAGATGACTTACACTTAAGTAACAAACTATTTTGAATATTTGGCACAAATAAGATGATGATATTTACATACTGAATACTGTTAGTTGTCCAGGAAGTATATATTAATGTACTAATTCATTTAGCAAATAATTATTGACTCCTTCCCTTCAGGGCCAGCTAATGCAATAGCATCTAAAAAATGATATTGGCTTGCATTAATCTGGAAAACTAATGGGATGTGATTGAATTCCAGATATATTTTGAAAGTAAAGGTGTCAGAATTCATGGATAGTTATTTAGTATAAAAGAAATAGAAACATTAAAGATGACATCAAGATTTTTGCCCTAAGCAACTTAATGTAATTGTCACTATCAAAGATAAAGAAGGTTGTGAAATGAACAGGTTTGGGGAGCTTATCAGAAATTCAATTGATCTAAAATAGCCATTACCACTACGTATATTGAGATGAACCAAACTAAGTCCATCTTAGATGTGAGCCTGACTGACTCCATCTTAGCTTCTCCCCCCGCCATTTCTCCCTTTGGGTGCATACTGGGATACACTGTGCTGGGCCATGTTGTACTTAGAACTATAGAAACATATAATCGTTGTAACCATATCCTGCTTGACAAGCCCACTTGCTAATGTGAATTTCTCTTGATTGATTATATGGAAAGTAACTAATGCAGCAATCATGGAAACCTCTTGCGTATACACTCCTTAGTTAATCAACCATCATGAGAGCCTCCTGCCTCCTAGTTACCAGCCTCCTTTCCTAACTTGCTTATTCTGCTTCTGTAAAATTCTGCTTTGCCTCCCTCACCCTGAGCAACATATAAAAGGAAATCAACCCCCTTCCTCAGGGCCCAGAGATTGTGAGCATGAGCTTTCGGTTGCCAGCAATAAAGAACTCATAATCAGATTTCAGAGAGTGGTGCTTTCCTAACAACTTGTTCAGATATAACAATATGAAATAATTTATATCATTCCTTTTAAAGACATTTGAAAATTAATTTTAATGAAAATATGCTTAGTAGTCATTTAAATATATTAAATTTGCATTTTCTAAGAGTTGAAAGCAAAGAAAATGTAGTTTTTTTTTTTTTTTTTGAGACGGAGTTTCGCTCTTGTTACCCAGTTTGGAGTGCAATGGCGCGATCTCGGCTCACCGCAACCTCCACCTCCTGGGTTCAGGCAATTCTCCTGCCTCAGCTTCCTGAGTAGCTGGGATTACAGGCACGCACCACCA
The DNA here is from genome assembly GCA_031835075.1 of Saguinus oedipus. Lineage (NCBI taxonomy): Eukaryota > Metazoa > Chordata > Mammalia > Primates > Cebidae > Saguinus > Saguinus oedipus. The sequence continues at coordinate 148,696,131 of CM063170.1, forward strand.
TGCTCAGCTAATTTTTTTATATTTTTAGTAGAGACGGGGTTTCATCCTGTTGACCAGGATGGTCTCGATCCCTTGACCTCGTGATCGACCCGCCTCGGCCTCCCAAAGTGCTGGGATTACAGGCTTGAGCCACCGCACCTGGCCCAAAAATGTAATTTTAAAATGAACAATTATTTATTATTTATAATGCTGAGCCTGTAAAAATGGAAAATGCATACAAACATAAAAATCTAATAATTAAGTTACTATTAAAAAAGATGACAATAACTTAGACATAAAACAGTGTATTTTTTCTAGTTTTCTCTGACCAGTTTGAAATTAGTATTGTTTATGAAACCCCATATCATCTGTATGAAATTTATGAATGCAATAATAGAAAAGGTAAAACTAACCTTGATTACCAAGACAACAGTTTACATTTCTGAAGTTGTCTTAGCATCACATCTGAATTTTAGAATGTAGCTTATATTACTTTCAATGCATTTTTCTCATTTCTTTGTTTACTGATAAAATGGTCATTTTGAAAGAAAATCATTTGCTTCTCTGATATCTCAGTATTTGTATAATATTCTTAAACTTCTTATGTTCTCTTTATTTATTTTTATTTCCTATCCATATCTCACTATATTTTGGTCCTATAAGCTATTACATTTTTACCATACTCCTAGTTGGTTAATATTTCACCATGTGCATTTGCCCTAATTCCCCTTTAAGGAAACTACATCAAGACAAAGTTATAAAGACATTTCTGAATTTTCAAAACCTGGCAAGAGGTAATGATTACAGCATGCAGCTTCACACCATTTAAAATATATAATAATTATAAATTATTAGAATTCATTGAAACTTTTCATATTAATAGAGGTATAATTATATTAGTTATGTATTTGTTCAGGCTAAAAGTATTTGAAATACACAAAATAGCACTCAGAAATTCAAGTGCTCTTGATGTAGGATTTTTCATTCCTTAGTTGAGATAAAATCTGGATTCTTGTCTCATGACCAGGAAATGTTAGTCACATGGAAACATTGAAGGGTGAGGAGGATGGATTTATTGGACAAATAGAAAGCTCTCAGCAAAGGAAGAGGGTGTCCTGCCAACAGGCTTCCACATCAGAGATTAAATACCAGGACACCACACAGGAGCTGATAGAGCCAGGCTCATCCCCTTGCATAAGGCAAGAATTCCTGGTGGCTCCACCTCATTCCCCCAGCTCATGTGTGCCTCTAATCAGTTGACAAAGCCCTGAGCAAGTTCCCTTACCTCCACAAAAACGTGTCATAAACACTTCTGGGGAAGGTTGGAGATTCTTTGGGGATCCTTCCTTATCTGCCTCCTGCATCTATTACTATGAGGGCAGTAGGAAATGAACAGGGTCATTTAAGCATGCATATTGGTTGTGCTGAGTTTCTTATCTGTAAATTGTATTATGTCTGTATATTGTATGTTGTCTTATAAAAGCTCTTCTGTGCCAAGATTTTTTTAGGAAAAGATATATGAAAATGTGACTGACCACACGGAAGTCAGGGATAGAGGCTGCTCTCAAATGTTTAACAAAAGGCAGATTATGTCTTCTGGATAACCACAAACAGTTTCCTCATTTGTCTAAGATAATTTATGCATTCTGAGAGTTCTTGGAAACATGGAAATTTGCAACAAGTAATGGTGCAGCAGGAGAGAGATTACTATCAACCAACTGTACATTTCTACATGAAGGGACTGGTTGGATGTAGAAATAGCAGCTCCATAAAGTGACAAATAACAGGACTAGAGTTCTTTATTTTGATGTAGCAATAGACAAGAAGTTGCTTGGCTATGAAACACAAACATTTATACAGCATGTCCATATGGTAGCATAAAGGTTTTAAATAAGCCTAGTAATTTGACTTTTGTGCAAGTCCTTTGGCATGTTTTGATATAGTTCTATATCAGCCAGTCATATTATCACTTAAGAGAAATATGATCAAGTAGATGTTCACTATTAATATCAATGTGCATGCTTAAATTTATGGATAAAATTGTTTTCATTCAGACACAATAATTGTCACTAATGCAGTAAGATATTAGTTAGGACAGTTTGTATTTCATGTATATATACACACATATATATGTAAATTGAAAAGATATATATTATATATTACATATGAATATGTGGAAATATTGAGAGAGATTTTCTTTTTTCCCAAAATTATCCATATAACCTAAATCAATATACAGCTTGAGTTCAACTTAATCATGATCAAAATACAAATAACATTCTTTATAAAAACAGAAAAATTAATCCTGAAGTTCATATAGATCTACAAAAGACCCTGAATAGCCAAAGCAATTCTGACCAAAAAAGTGAAATTAGAGCCATCAAACTTCCTAATTTAAAATTTCATTTCAAAGGTAGAGTAATCAGGGTAATCAGAACAGTTGAGTACTGGCATATAAACAAACATATTGATGGGTGGAACAGAATGGAAAGCCTAGAAATAGATTCAAACACATATGGGAAATTACTTTTTGACAAGGGCACAAAGATGCAATGGGCGAGGGAAAGTCTCATAAAACCAGATTTTTACATGTAGGAGACTAAAAATTGACTCATATTTTACCCTATATACAAAATCAACTTTTAATCTATTACAAATACCTAACCATAAGAACTGGAAACATAAAACTACTAGAAAAATACATTGGGGAAAAGCTTCTTGACATAGATCTTAGCAATGATATCTTTGACGTCACAGCAAAAGCTCAGGCTACAAAACTGAAAATAATTACATGGGACTACATCAAACTTAAAAGCTTCTTCATAACCAAAAAATAAAAATCAACAAAATAAAAAGTAACCTTGAGACTGAGAAAAAATGCAAACTGTACATCTGATAAGGGGTTAATATCTAAAATTTGTAATGAAATGTACACCTCAATAGCAATAAAACATATCCAATTAAAAAACGGACAAATGAGCTAAATAGACATTTCTTTCTCCAAAGATGACATAAAATGTACAAGAACATGAATAAATGCTCAGCATTATTAATCAGGGAAATTATGAGGTATAACTTAACACCCATTAGTATATGTATTATTGAAAAGAAAGAGATAGTAAGTGTTGGCGAGGGTATGGAGAAAAGGGAACCTTTTACAGTGTTTGTGGGCATGTAGATTGGTAAAGCCATTAACAAATTGTGTGGATTTTTCTAAAGAAATTAAAAATAGAATTACTACATAACACAGCAATCTCTCTTCTGGATATATATTCAGAGGAAATAAAATCACTTTGTAAATAGATTTGCCCTCTCATGTTAATTACAACATAATTTACAATAGCCAAGATGTGCGAACAACCTAGTGTCCATCAACAGACAAATGGATAAAGAAACTGTCATATATATATATAATGGAATATTATTCAGCCTTAAAATAGAAGGAGATCCTGCCATTTGTCACAACATGGGTGGAGCTGGAGGACATTATGCTCCATGGAATAAGCAAGATGAGAAAAGAGCAATAATGCATGAACTCACTTATATGTGGAATTAAAAAAAAAAAAGAAGGTCTAATATACAGAAATACAGAGTAAAACAGTGGTTACTATGGTCAAGGGAGAGGTAGGCATAGAGAAATATAGGTCAAAGTATTCAAATAACAGACATGTACAAGTCTAAAAATCTAAGGTACAATATTGGAACTATAGTTAATAGTGCATTGTATTCAGGATTTTTGCTAAATGAGTACATTATAATTACTCTTGCCCCAGGAGAATATAAATGGGTAACTATGTAAGATGATGGTTATTTTAATTTGTTTCACAATAATAACAATTTTACTAAATATATTTATCTCATAACATCATGTTTTATGCCTTATGTCTTATATAACCAATTTTATACAGAATAAAATTGATTTTTAAAAATTATCACCTTTTTTAAGAGATAAGGAAAACTTAACCTATCTCTTTGATGATTTAATTTAGCATTAATATATAAAAATTAAACATGTAAACAGGAAAAATATAATTTTCTTAATGCAAAAATGCAGAAGTCTTAAATAAGAAAAATTGAATTTATTAGCTGTATTGTTAATTAATTTAAAAATTATATTTAGGAGCTTGGGGGCATAAGGTCATCAAATAATCAAATCATTGTATCTTATCTTATTCTTATATACCCTTCTATTTTCAATGATTCAAAAAATCTGTCTTGTAATAAATTCTTGTTTTGCTGTATCTAACTGCAAACCTGCTGGGTACTTCCCTGCTAACTTTCCATAACTCTATACTGAAGATTAACCTATTAAATATGGCATAGAAAGTCATCATGAAGACCCCACTTTATGCCTTTCTATTTCACTTGTCAAAATCCTGAGCCATACATGCTTTTCCACGTACATAGTATGATCACACCCCTCTGCTTTGTCTATCCTCAGAATTCATGAAAGCCACTATTCAGGATGGGTTATTAGTGTTCTTCCTATAGACTCCTATAAATGGCTCCAACTTATAAAATCCTTATTTCACAAGAGACATTCTCTAAGGGCCTTATGCACATGCACATAAAGTCATTTAATTCTCGCAACATCTGTGCAAAGTAGAAAATATTAGTTTATTTATATTTAAAACTGAGACAGATAAATTTGCCAAAAGGCATTAGTCTTATAAGTGGTAACATTGGGTTAAATTTTCAGAAAGCTTGGTGTCAGGATCTCTGCAACTTAACACTACACTGCAGAGGACCTGTGTACACTGCTGTCGTGCTGTGAACCCTATTGCACTATCATTATTTATTCATTGTTTTACTCCTCTGTCAATGTCTTGAGGGCAATGGCTGATCTTAGTTTTGTGCAAATAAGTCCCTATAATAGTAGTAACTTCTTAGTCAGTGAAATGTACATGTTAAGTTAAATTTCAAAAAAATGTTAATTATCTCTTGTCTTTTATGTAGTGCCTGGTACATATAGATGCTCAATTTTTGAAGGTATGAAGGAATAGATAAAATACAAAAATAAGTAAGAGGAAAGGAAAATAAGGACTGATTATTAATATGTTGGGGAAATATAATTAAAAACAAAATCTTCTCCCAACCCAGAAATTCTCTCCCTTAAGGTGGCAGAGAAAAAAAAAATATCTTTTATTATAGAAAACACATAAAACCAGATGTAATGTGCATTACAAGCAATCCATTAAGAGACAATAAAGACAGAAAGAATTCTCACCCTTTTATATAGCAAAGCAGTTACACTTCATTACATACACATTTCAAAATAAACAATATCTACTTATCGAAAGGACTTGACAGCACCATTTTTCATTTCAATTTCACCTGTTAATAGGCAACACTGCCTGTGATAGCTTATTGGTTCTATCCAGAGAAAAAGCAAACTTCTCATATCTTTATGATAGGAGGTAGTTTTGCAATTTGGAGCAAAAGACCCAAGGAAGTTATGCTTCTGCCATCTCAAAGAAACTGGCAGATAGAGGTGCTATCTTCCTTGATGTCTACATTTCACACATATGGCTCCCAGGCTCTTAAAAAAGATGTTTCTAGGTCATAAAGCTGGCAAAATGTCAATCTAGTCTTCAGAAGGATTTACATACATTTCAAAGAGAGAAGAATGTATTCAAAATTATTCTAGAGTAAATGTTCAGGGACAAAGGAGGGAAGGGAACTCTCTCTTCAAAAAGTAGAATTAGCCTCTTAGTTTTAATTTGTATTCCTCCTTATAAGTAGAGTGAACAAAAAACACGTCAAAGGAAGTGTGTTATATCCAGAATAAGGAAATGCTCTAGGGCCACTCTTGTTACTTAGAAGAGTTTTCCTTGGAAGAAACATTCAGCCTCTGTGGAGCTTCACTTTTCATTTGCAAAACAGTGAGTTGCACTGGATATTTTGTAAGGTCACTTTTGGACTTATTACTGATTTCAAAATGATGAAAAAATTGAGGGTCTAGTGAGTATGACAGTGTTGTTATTTTTCATGTCCACACTTGTTTAAAATTTAATTACTCTGATCTTTCTAACATGCACTCATGACCTTTGTTGAATAGCTATCACCTCTAAATCATAAGAAAATGAGAATCATAGTGTTTCTAGTACACATTTAACACATATCTTTAAAAAGCTTGCCAACCTGAGGGACTGTGTATTTAAAAGAAGAATCTCACTTTACAGAATATTGTAACAACAGATAATGGACAATGAAAGAAACTTTATATGTATATATGTATATATATGTATAAGCTATATGTATACACATATATATAAGCTATATATTATATATACACACATATATGTATATATGCATACATACATATATGTTTAAGGAGTAAAACTAGAATAGTGACCTTGCATTTATTGCCACTATAAGAATTGTGTAGATTTACAAACATTATTTTCTTGTTCTGCGGGCATGTAGAAAGTGTCATGATAATGTTTCTATTTTTTTCCTATAGGAAAATATGGGTGTCAAAAATAATGAAATAAGTTTGCTTCCCTCCTTCTCATCTGAGAGAAGTCTTCTTATACACTTTACTTCATAAATCCTGGTAGGAAATATATGTGAAAACATTTAACATTTCTGCAAAATACATGTTTACAGAAAAATAAAAATGAACACCATTGTTTACAAAATAAATATCCCTGATGGGGGAAAAATGTTTTGATTTTCTGGGCCCCGAGGTGCTTGCAAGTCTTTTCTTTTAAAGCTAATTCCCAAATGTGTAAAGGGTATTCTGAAGAAGTAATAGACATGATACTATGTAAATAGTTAATCTATACACTACAAAGATTTTCCTGTAAGCAGTGATTTGTGCATGGTGTGTGTGTGTGTGTGTTTCAATTCTATAAACACTATAAGTCAACCTTAGGGCAGAAGAGGCTACTCCATCCATTTAGAAGTACTTTAAAAACAAACACAAAATATTTAAATATATGATTCTTCTCATTTCTTTTTTTCCCCCCACAATGCTAACTATATACATATCTTTGTGCACACATGCAAGATTTCTGAGGCTTAGTTACTTGAAGTAGAGCTGCTGTGTCACCTGGATAGACTCTTCCTGTGGTGTCTGGCCTCCAATGGCTGCCCGCACCACACCACACTTTCCAGATTCACATTCTAACGTGGAAGCCGTCCACATGAGTCTGGAATACCCATCTTTACAATTTAAGAAACACAGTAAAATCTACCTACCGTACGTTAATCAACGTTGAGAATTTATCTGAATCTATAACTTCCCCTTTCTTCTGAACATGGTCAAACAGGTAGCCTGCTTTTATTTTTCCCTCTCCTCCCCCATTTGCTATATTTAATGAAATCATTTCAGATTTTCTAATTTTTGTTTTTAAAGAAAGAAAGAGAAAGGGGGAGAGAGAACAGGAGTCTTGCTCTATTGCCCAGGCTGGAATGCAATCTAAAAACAGGTATTAAAAACCTCTTTTATGCTGATAATTGTGCTTAACAGCGGAGACAGGAAGGTTTCACTTAAATGAAACCAATATTTCATTTAAGTCTGTGAAATGCTATGCAAATGCTGAAGAGTGATTTACTTCCAATTATGTGGTCACTTTCAAAATAGGTGTAATGTGACACTGAGAAAAATGTATGTTCTGTGAACCTGGGGTGAAGAATTCTGTAAATATTCACTGAGTTTACTTGTTCCAGGTCTGAGTTCAAATCATAGATGTCCCTGTTAATTTTCTATCTCGTTGATCTGTAGAATATTAACAGTGTGGTGTCAAAGTCTCCCGCTAGTATTGTGCAGGAGTTCAAGTCTCTTTATAAGTTATTAAGAACTTGTCTTATGTATCTGGGTGCTCCTATATTGGGTGCATATATATTTAAGATCATTGACTCCTGTTGTTGCATTGATCCTTTTACCATTATGTAATGTCCTTCTTTGTTTCTTTTAGTCTTTGTTACTATTAAAGTCTATTTTGTCAGAGAGGAAAGTTACAACTCTGTTTATTTATTTATTTATTTATTTATTTTTTTATTTTTGCTCTCCATTTGATTGGTAAGTCTTCCACCAACCCTTGTTTTGAGTCTTTGTGTGTCCTTGCTTATGAGATGGATCTGGATACAGTGTACCAATAGGTTTTGACTTTTTATTCAATTTGCCTCTCTGTGTCTATGATTGGAGCATTTAATCCATTTAAATTTAGGATTATTATTGATATTTGTGAGTTTAGTATTGTTGTTTAATGCTAGCTGGCTATTTCGCCCATTAGTTGATATAGATTCTTCATTATGGAGATACTCTTTACCTTTTGGTAAGTTTTTGGGATGACTGATACTGGTTGTTCCTTTCTGTGTATAGTGCTTCTTTCAGAAGCTCTTGTAAAGCAGGCCTGGTGGTGATGAAATCGCTGAGTTGTTGCTTGTTAGTGAAAAATTTTATTTTTCCTTCACTTATGAAACTTAGTTTGGCTGGATATGAGATTCTGGGTTGAAAATTATTTTCCTTGAGGATATTGAATATTGACCCCCACTCTCTTCTAGTTTGTAGGGTTTCTGCTGAGAGATCTGCTGTGAGTCTGATAGGCTTCCCTTTATGGGTAACCTGACCTTTCTCTCTAGCTGCCCTTAGAATTTTCTCCTTTATTTCAACCCTGGTGAATCTAATGATTATGTGTGTTAGGGTTGCTCTACTTGAGGAATGTCTTGGTGGTGTTCTCTGTATTACCTGGAGTTGAATATTGTCCTGCATTACTAGGTTAGGAAAGTTTTCCTGAATAATATCCTGAAGAATATTTTCCAGCTTGGATTCATTCTCTTCATGACATTCAGGTACACCTATCAAATGTAAATTAGGCCTTTTCACATAGTCCCATATTTCTTGGAGACTTTGCTCATTCTTTTTTACTCTTTCTTCTCTAATCTTATCTTCTCATTTCATTTCATTAAGTTGGTCTTCGACCTCTGATATCCTTTCTTCTGCTTGATCAATTCGACTGTTAAAACCTGTGCATACTTCACGGAGTTCTCATATTGTATTCTTCAGTTCCATTAATTCACTTCTATTCCTCTCTAAATTCTCTACTCTCATTAGGATTTCGTCAAATCTTTTTTCAGGGTTCTCAGTTTCTTTACATTCGGCTAGAACATGTTCTTTTAATTCACAGAAGTTTCTTATTATCCACGTACTGAAGCCCAATTCTATTATTGGAACGTACTCGTTCTCCATCAGGCCTTGTTCCCTTGTTGAAGAAGAACTGTGATCCCCTGTAGAGGGAGAGGCATTCTGATTTTGGGTATTCTCAGCCTTTTTACACTGTTTTTTTTTTTTTTTTCCCCATCATTGTAAATTTATCCACCTGTTGTCTTTGTAATTACCAACTTTCAAATTAAGTCTCCAAGTGGATGTCCAGCTTGTTGATTCCCAGTGCCAAAATCTGAGCAAGGCACTGAGCCTGCCAAAACAGCAGTGTTAAGATTCATGGTGTTTTCCTGCCCAGGAATCTCTGGTCTGGCTTCCTTCTTGAGTCCCTTTTTGAATCAGGTGAATAGGTGATTCTGCCTTCCTGGAGCTCCAAATGTCGACCAAAAGGGGACCTAGTCCTGTTTACTCTGCACCAAGAACTGCTGCACCAGGGTGCTGGCAAAACTGCCACGCTGGCCAGAAGAGTCGTGCTGGCGACCCATGGGGGCTCCTCCCCTGGGAATCTCTTGGTCCATGAGCAACAAAAATTTGTCTGAAAGTGTGGCATCCTCTCGTTCTCTGGGCTTTCACTAGGAGCTACAATCCTGAGCTGCTAGCAATCAGCCATCTTGGATCTCTCTCCTCTTCTCATTTCTTTATATGAGTAAATGACAGTAATGGTTGACAAAGAATCTTTCTTGTAAAACTGTTTTGAACTCTTTCCCCCAAAAATGGCCACAATGGTTTTATTGCACCTTTAATAGATCATGATTAAAAAAATAGTCTTGATTCTCATTTAGCAAACTCAAGCTCTTCTGCTTTTGCATGAACTACACTGAATAAACTTGTATTATGGCATATTTTTCTATATGGTATTCTCTTTATGTGTTGCTATTTTAATCTGCTTTGCTTAACTCTCTGATCTCAATTTTTATCTTCCCTCACTTCACTTCAAACACATAGGCTTCCAGGATCTTACTGCATATGATTCCATTATAAGAACAGGATTCCACAGAATTATTATCTGCAAGAGTAACACCTTCAGCTTTTATATGTCTTTGTCAATGATCATGTTTTCAATGAGGTGTGGTGAAAATTTTATTCAAACCCCTCCTCCACTAGAAGAATAATTATTTGTAATTATTTTTATTGGGGTAAAAAAAATATATATATATATATATGATAAATTTTCCCTTTTTAAACATTTTAAGGTATATAATTCAAGCATGTTAATTACTTTCACAATATTTTGCAACTATTATCACTCTTTCCAAAACTTTTTTATTAGTCCAAACAGAAATTCTATGACCATCAAGCAGTAAATTCACATTCTCTTCTCCTTTTAGCCCCTGGTAATCTCTAATTTACTTCCTAGGTTAGATTAGTTTGAGCTACATCAATATCTAACTGAATCTATGAATTTGCCTATTTTAGACATTTCATATAACTGGAATCACAGAATATTTGTCCTCTTGGTCAAAAGTTTATGTGAGACCCTAACCAGCAGCTTTGGAGGTCTGTCCTACAGATCTTGACTCAATGATGGATGAATAAACATACCCTCACACCCATTACAGTGATTCAAGTGGCCTAGGGATGGTTGTCAGCTGCTTTGAGATGGCAATTGCAGCCTAATGATTGTAACTCCCTGTAAATGCTCACATATTTTCAGGACAGATTTAATAAAAGAATTTCCAAGTCAACATGCTTGTGGATAGTTAACATGGTTAAAAGAGTGGTTTTGTGACTGAATTGTGGATAATGGGCTCAGGTCACTCCCTGACAAGATGTGTTCTTCCAGGTCCTTGTTCCCTTACTCACCCAAGAATGGGAGAGAGGACCCCTCAGGCAAGGTGAGCTGATTTAAGTAAATATTGGACTCCAGAGATTTTTGCAGAAAGTGATTTATTTAGGCAGAGAGAGAGAGAAAAAAAGGAAATATATATATATATATATATATATATATATATATATATATATATATATATATATTCAGAAATCTCCCATGCCTTCATGAGAGGGGATCCAGAAATGGAGTCCTCACAGATGCGGGAGAAGGGGACTTTTAACCTGGGAGTTCTTCCTGCCCTATTCAAGTCTTCTGTCATATGAAAGGAGTTCCTGCAAACTTCCACTGGAATGATCGATCTTTAATTCTGACATACGATTTGTTGTTTGGCCCAGAGTCCTCCCATAGCTTCTCACAGGCTTTCTAGACAAAGGGAGCTCACCTGAGAAGTCTATCGTCCCGCGAACATGAAAATTAAACAAAGACCTCTAAGGTCCCAGATGGAGACATGAAAGAGGGCAGGTCGGGCATGTCACTGGGATGTTCTTGCCTTTGAAACCATGACTGCTTGTGGACTAGGGAAGAGATTACATTCCCTCAGTCCCTCCTCTGAACAGGAAAGTCCATCAGCTTTTGGGACATGGGCGTTGATCACTCGTTAGCTACTTCCTGCTGAAGTGGGGCATAAAAGGGGCCCTGCAATTGAGGTTTCCTCCAGAGGGGAGTCTTTCAGGGGTACAGTTGATCCTGAGGTCCACGATAGGGCTTGTGAGCAAAGGACATCCAGGGTTCCAGTTGCAGGATTATTTGAGGTTTCACAGTTCTAGAAGAAACGAATGTGACAAGATGGTTAAAGAGGAAAAGCGCAGAGGCCAAAAAATATAGAATGGTTGTAAATAGGCCTAGGAGAAGATATAGCCAGGATGGCCCGTTGTTAAATAAGCTCCAGGATATTGTTTCTTGAAGGTCTGTACCCTGTTTTGATTGATTCCTGAGTTCTTTAACTTTGTTTAAAACAACACGCAATTGGTTTACAAAGTTGCAGCATTTCTTCCTAGAAAGATATAGGTTCCCTCTCTCTTAGCTGTTAACAGTTTTAGGGCCTTTTTACTCTGAAGAGCTATGGTGGCTAAAGAGTTAAACTGTTTTGTAGAGTGAGCTGCCTTTGCAGAGGGAATTAGCAAACTTTTTATGTTATTATTTAACTTCTGAGATACCTTATAGTAACTGAATAGAGGTAGTAACTTTTCAAATGCCAGCGCCAGCACTAAGTTTTCCTATTTTTTTGACCCCCACCCCCACCATGAAAGGAATAATTGAGTTTGAGAGAAAGCAAAGTTAAGAGCTATAGTCCTGCTAATGTCAGGATGTAAGTTAGACTCATGAATAGTTACTTTCCTGGGGATCTTGTCGGAATAGCAAATGTAGGTCCTCTAATGGCTCACAGGTGTACAAAGGGTCATCTTCTAGAAGTTCAGGCTGTGAAGTGGAGGGTTTATGACTAACTTCAGGAGGTGTCCAAGGCTTCAGCTGAGTGTGATGAATCCATGAGTCATCTCCCACCACCTTAACTGCTGTTGGGGTAGACAGAATAACCAAAAATGATCCTTTCCAAGATGGACCTAGAGAGGGAGAGTCTGAGGAGAGAGACTTAACGAGCACCAACTCTCCAGGGCAGAACAACTCTTCCATTTTCCCTAGGGTGTCCTTCAGGTAAAGTTTTAAGAGCCTGTTGGTACTTAGACAAGGAGGCTATATCTTTTATTAGATCTGCTGTTTCCTTGTTTTATACAAGATGATTAGTAAGAAAGGGCTGTCCACAAAGCATCTTCTAGGGGCTGAGAGAAATATCGGGAGACTGCTTGTCCTAGGACTCTTTGGACAGACTCGGAGGACAACTGTTCAGGGCAGGAGAGTAAAACAGAGAAGGCTGCACCAGTGTCCAGGAGGGGATCAACTTCCTGGTCCTCTATGGTGAGCTTTACCCAGGGCTCTGTGAGGGTGATGACGTGTGCTGGTACTTGCCCTGGGCACCCTCAGTCCTGCAGTTGGGTCATCTGGTTAGACACCTCAGGCCCTGGGAACCTTCATCTCCTGGGACAGTGTGATTTCCAGTGATCCCCTTGACACAGTGGGCAAGGACGAGGTGGTGGTTCATTTGTCTGGGGACGATATCTTATAAAATGTCCCTTCAGACCGCACTGGTAAAAAGCTCTGCCAGACTGACAGCTAACCCAAGCCTTTCTCTCATTTGAACTCCTTGGATCTGCTTGCCTGAGGGTCATGACTAGGGCTGCGGCTTTTCTCTGATCTCTCCTGTTGCTTTCAGCTTGTTCCTCCTAGTCTCTATTATAAAACAACCAGGTTGCCAAGTTCAGAAATGATTCTAGATTCTTTTCTGGCCTATTTCTGCTTTTATTTCTCTTCCCAACCTCCAGGTTCAACTAGGCCCCCTGTCTCTATTGTTCCCCTCTCTGTGTCCATGTATTCTCATCATTTAGTTCTTACTTATAAGTGAGAGCATCTGATGTTTGGTTTTCTATTCCTGTATAGTTTATTTAGGATAATGGCCTCCAGCTCCATCAACGTTCTTGCAATGAACAGGATCTCCTTTTTATGGCAGCATAGTATTCCATGGTGTATATGAAGCATATTTTCTTTATTCATCTATCATTGATAGATATTTAAGTTGATTCCATATCTTCGCTATTGTGAATGGTACTGAAAGGAACATACACATGCCTTTGCCTTTAAAACCCAACACTTCATATTTCTTTGGATATATACCCAGTAATGTGATTGCTAGTTCTGTTTTTAGCTCTTTGAGGAATTGGCACACTATTTTCCACAATGGTTGAACTAGTTTTCAACCCCACCAACATCATACATTTTTCATAATAAAAATGTAATGTATTCATAATTCAATTCTTTCCTTTTTAATTCCTATGCTACTTAATAAATCCTAACACATAATTAAATTATTCAAATGTTTTCTTATTTTCTTCTGGCAAACTTATACACATTAATGTTTTCACTTATTTCTATTTCTGTTTTTATCAGTAATGTATTCTGATATTGGAAAACAAGAATTCAACTTTTTCTCCACCCATACCTCAATTTTTTTTGAAGTATCCAAATGCTTTGTTGAATAAATCAGCCTTTCTCTGTTGATTTTAAGTTCATGTTTTATTATGTCATTAAGTTCATAATAAAAGGAACTTGGACTTTTTCCTGCTATTTTATCTATTATTTTACCATTTATGACTAAATTAAATTGCTTTAATGATTGTGTTTTACAATATATTTTAATATTCATTGATCTTGTTTTGTCAGAATTTCTTAAATTTTGTGTGCATATTTTTCCATCTAAACTCTATATTCTTGTTAATGTTTAAAAAAATGTATTTTACTCAACTGGAAGTCTTAACTTTGTAGATCAATTTAAAGTAAATAATATCTTTATATTTACTCTTTAGTTCAGAACCAGTTCACTGTTTGCTGTTGTTTTTGTAGTTGTTGTTTGAGATAGGGTCTTGCTCTGTTGTCCAGGCTGGAGTACAAAGGCGTGATCTCAGTTCACTGCAGTCTCAGTCTCCTGGGTTCGAGTGATTCTCATGCCTCAGCCTCCCAAGTAGCTGGGATTACAGATGTGTGCCACTAAACCCACCAAATTTTTGTACTTTTAGTAAAGATGAAGTATCACCATGTTGGCCAGGCTAGTTTCAAACATCTGACCTCAAGTGACCCACCCACTTTGGCCTGCCTAAGTGCTGAGATTGCAGGAATGAGCCACAGCACTTGGCCAGAACCAGTTAGCTTTTGCAGAAAGAAAGAAGAAGGAAGGAAGGAAGGAAGGAAGGAAGGAAGGAAGGAAGGAAGGAAGGAAGGAAGGAAGGAAGGAAGGAAGGAAGGAAGGAAAGAAGGAAGGAGGGAGGGAGGGAGGGAGGGAGGGAAGAAGGGAGGGAAGGAAGGAAGGAGAAAGAAAGAAAGACAGAAAGACAGACAGAAAGAAAATAAATAAATAAATAAATAAATAAAGACAGAAAGAAAGAAAAAGAAAGAAAGACAAGAAAGAAAGAAAGAAAGAAAAGAAAGGAAAGAAAGAAAGAAAGAAAGAAAGAAAGAAAGAAAGAAAGAAAGAAAGAAAGAAAGAAAGAAAGAAAGAAAGAAAAAGAGAAAGAAAGAAAGAAAATTACCCAAAAGTTAGTATCTTAGTATACCATTCAAATATATGGATTGGCAATGAGAGCTGGTTCTGCTGGGTGGTGATATGGATCTCCCTTCAGGTCACCAGGTGCTTACCATTAGCTGACAAGATATCCAGAAACCAGAGATAGTGTGTTGGTTAAATTCATCGTTAACTTGACTGAACCATGGTCCTGACTAGTTTGGCCAAACATGAATCTAGTTGTTGCTATAAAGGTCTTTTTTAGAAATGATGAACATTTACAATAAATCAGTTGACATAGAGTAAAATTTACTTAATAATGTCAGTGGCTTTATTCAGTAAGTCGAAGGCTAGAATAGAAAAAGGCAGACTTCCCAAAAGAAGAGGGAATCGCACCAGGAAACAGCCTTTGAATATGAACCGTGACACTGGCCCTTCCCTGAGTCTCCAGCTTGCCAACCTATCCCTCAGATTTAGGACTTCTCAGCCTCAATAATCACAAGAGTCTATTTCTTAAAATGTCTCTCTTTCTTCCCCTTCAAATGGATATACACACTTATATACACTCACTTACCTTATTGGTTCTGTTTCTCTGGAGAATCTTGATGCTAAACTTATTCTCTTTAGGTATTTTGCCTTCTATAAATATAGAAGACTACTTATTTTATTCATTTTGTAGTTTCCTTTTAAACATTATGAACAGTAGCTATTGCATGACTTCTGCCAAAGGTGATGAATAAATGAATAAGCTGGCACTTTTGTACATGTCTGCAGTTGATTTCCCTGTCAATTTATGTTGGTTGCATGATATTTGCAACATATTTCTATGCGTATTGCCATTTTCCCAAGTATCTGTGTAAGTACTTTACAAAGTAATTTATCTTTTACATTTACATGCAGTCAATACTTATCCATCATTACTCATCTGGTGACTTATTACTGCAGTTGCAGTGTTATTTGCAGCCTGTAGTTTTTCTACTAAATAAGCACATTAACACAGCTTTTTATACACACAACATGTGTGCATATTTCCTTGTTGGGATCTCCCTTCTTTCCAGCCCATATACCCATTGTTGCTGTTCCCGAATAGGAGCTATTTCCTTGGTCATCTCTACCTTTTTGAAACTATTTTGCTGTTTAAAATGCATTTTAAAATGCATTTTGCTGTTTAAAATGTATTTTTTTTTCTCAGAATCTTTGTAGTCCTAGTTCAATTTTCTGTGTGCTTTGAAGGCATCTTTCATAAAAAAAAAAAAAAAAATTGAAATTATGGGTGTTTCCTATATTCCTACTTTCATTGAAAATGGAATTTTTAAATTTTCAGCTAACTTTTCAAGACAGAGATTTGGAGAAATATCTAACTTAACATCTTTAGATGAGTAGAGAATATTAAAGTGTCTTTAAGGTCTTAACATTTGAAATGCTTAATAGAAAGAGAAAATATTAGAGCACCTAAATTCCAGTGATAATTGTTTTGTGATCATTAAGTTTTAATAAGCTATATTATCCACAGATAAGAATATCAACCTGACTGATGATTATTAAGATAGTGATAGTGACGATCATACTAACACAGACTCCCACATTAATGTCTCAATCAAAAATATATACAAATAAAGTTTAAAATTTGGATAAATTTCAACAAAAAACAGAATTTAAGATTTTTGGTTAATGTTACCAATTTCATTATATTAAATGAATACTTAGCACCTTTACTTGGTATGTTTCTGCAATTCATAAAGTTTTGAAATGTGAGAACTTTAAGCTAAACAACTGAAATAGAGTATGTTTCCTTTACTTTTCTAAATTTGCTTTGACAAAAGCTTATAGTTTCAATAATTTTTCCATTTCCAATATAGTCTGTTATGTATTTTCTTCTTTGTTTATATGTGCACAGCATGGTTTGGCATCAAATTAAGTTTCTTACAAAAATGTTGGTAGGGATTTATTTGTGTTCTTTACGATATTTAATTTTGTCCTATGGAAAATAGCCATTTTATTTTTAATATTTGGCTTGGAAAAAATAAGCAGTCTGCATTGTGAAAGCAATGGTAAAAATTGTACGTAAGTAATAAGAAAATATGAAACATAAGAAAGATGCTTAATTAGGAAACTTGGCTGGAAAACAGAGGAACTAAATCCATAGATAATATGTAATTGGTTAGATTCTGATAATTATTTGCTTTTAATAAGGAATGATTTCCTCTAATTTAACTATTAACGATCACACTTAGAGTTTTTCTGAGGCAGGGAACTGTTTGCCAAATTGAAAACATCTGAATTAATTGTCTGAGTTTTATTTTCAGGGTTGCCAAAGAATTTTATTCTTTTCAAAATCCAATGTTATGCTTTATTAATTTAATATGAATTCTATCTGTCAAGAAAATGGATTAATAGAAAAGCCGGGCGTGGTGGCTCACACCTGTAATTCCAGCACTTTGGGAGGCTGAGGCTGGCGGATCACAAGGTCAAGAGATCGAGACCATCCTGGCCAACATGGTGAAACCCCGTCTCTACTAAAAAAATACAAAAATTAGCTGGGCATGGTGTCTCGCGTCTGTAGTCCCAGCTACTCTGGAGGCTGAGGCAGGAGAATTGCTTGAACCCAGGAGGCGGAGATTGCAGTGAGCTATCATGCCACTGCACTCCAGCCTGGCGCTTGGCGACAGAGTGAGACTCTGTCTCAAAAAAAAAAAAAAAAAAAAAAAAAGATAGTACAGGAGTTGCTCTTTTGGTATTTAAGACTGAGTAAAACAAGAAACTGGCCATGAAAATGATATTTTTAAAACTTGTATATGTCCAGGTACAAGGCATATATTTATTATTTTTCTTTTATTATTATCAAAAAGTAGAGATTGATATAAATGCAGATGTAGTTGCAACCTTTGAATACTGAATTTTTAAAAAGTAAATTCTTTTTAAAGTACTGATTTTTTTTTAATACTGATTTTTTTTTGAATTTTTATTGCATTTTAGGTTTTGGGGTACATGTGCAGAACGTGCAAGATAGTTGCATAGGTACAGCAAAACACACTGCCATGTGTGTACCCAGTGACATTTCTATAAGGTATTTATAGGGTAACCAGAAAAGAAATAAGAATGGAAAAGACAGTCCACAGACTTATGGTAACTTAGAAGTACTCTAAAAGCTTTTTCTGCTTATTGAGAATGTTACCCAGTCTCCAAATAGTTAAGGCACAATGAACAGTAATGGGAGAGTATTTTGGCATGAGAAGAATAGCAGCCATGAGAAAGGTACAGGATTTTGCTCACTGTAATGTAATTATATTTTTAAAGTAAATATAGTGGGGTTAGGAAGATCACATCAAGTATTCCAAAAACAGAAGCTCTTGGTGTGGTCTTTTATCAGTTGCTTTGACGTTACCAGGTGTCTTCTTTGGAACCACTCAGCTTGCATTACAGATAACTCAATAAAATGAATATAATGCCTGACACACACCCGAGAGTGAGTCATTTATAAAGGAAAGAGGTTTAATTAACTCACAGTTCCTCATGGCTGAGGAGGCCTCATAATCATGGTTGAAGGCAAATGAGAAGCAAAATCACATCTTACATGGCACCAGGCAAGATAACTTATGCTGGGGAATGTCCCTTTATAAAACTATCAGATCTCCTGAGACTTATTCACTACCAGAGAACAGTATGGGGGAAACCACTCCTATGATTTATTTATCTCCACCTGACCCCACCCTTGACACATGGAGATTATTACAATTCAAGGTAAGATTTGCATGGGGACACAGCCAAACCGTATCCCCTGCTTATGTCTTCATGACTAACTACTGTAACCTTAATAACATTCAAAGTTTTATGTATCTAATTGCTTTAGTGTTTCCTACATAGTAGACAGCTTTGCAGTGTCTTAACTGAATTTTTATTAAGAAGACTATTTGCTAATATTATATTCATATGTTTTATGGTGTTGTCTATCTAGACTTCTCTTGGTTTTGCCAGCCTACAGTTAATTAGAATCAGCTCACTAATAATCTGAACTTTTATGTCACCATTACAATGCTCATCTCTCTATCATTTCAATTTGTAATGATTATCTTATTTCTAAGCACATCTGTTGCTCTTGTCATGTAAGGAACAATCTAGTTCGCATGCATGCCTTTTAATTAGTTAAAATTAGATTCCAAACTAAGCACATTAAGTCACTTTGATTAAGGAGTTTCTAATATGTATCTCATGTGTTCATCAACATAGAAAATAAAATTACAATATCTTGGTAAGTGGAAATGAGGCACATCCTAAAAATTATGTACTCATTATGTTTCCTAAAACTCATTTGGAAAATTTGTAAATTGCAATGAGATATATTTTTTTACCGGTCAACCCATAAAGAAGCAAACAGTGATTTTTGCTTTAGAATGCCAAGAACCTGGTGTCTGGAAGACATTCTTTCAATATTTTTGCTAAATGCTGTAAATATCCAAAGGATTTAGTAATAGCTTTTTATTTTTTGGCATCTTATCATTGCACATTTTATTAAATAAGTAATACGTTACAACAATGCTGAAATTTTGTTCAATATCTATTCCATTTTCAAGAAGGTAACTTATCCCACACAAAAAAACCAAACCAAAACAAACAAACAAACAAAAAACATTAATCAGAAACATATTGATTACTTTTTAATTTAGAGGTGTTCTTTAATTTCTTTGATTCATTTTTCATGTATTTATTGGTTTATTAAAAAGACTATGCATTAGGATTGCTGTCAAAGTATAAAATTGCTTTCTTTTTAAGAGAACTCCTTCGGCATTCTAATAAAACCTTTTTTGTTATCATTCAAGGTAGTCTGCTTTCTACTATATTTTGTTTCATAGTTCTAATGTAAAAATTAAAATGAAAAGTTACTACCTTATGCCATATGTCCAAACTTTTGACACTGAATGACTGTTAGAAACATTACTCATCTTGATAAATGCGTATGAAAGCATTTCTAATTGAAATTAAATGCAACTTCTAAACTACTATGAAAATAATGTTTTCTTTAGAAATCAACATATGCTTAGTATTTTTCTGTAATTTAATAATATTAAGGGTTAATAATCCCTTTATTTTCTATGCTTTTTTTTGATAATTTCAGTAATATAGTTGTATTTGTAAGGATTATGTATCTACAAATTTCCTCTTTAAAAAACAGTTCTTTTGTATTTGGCATACTTTGTCTTTTCTTTAATATATACGTATTTTACTTTTCCTTAAAAAAAATAGAATATTTCCTTTTTGTTGTTCTCATTTAACAAACACTTATGAATATTCAAATATGCTGATTCCATTTTTTACCTTCACTTGTTTGCCTAGAACTTGTTTAAAATGAGCAATTCCTTGGTAACTTCTTGAAAACACTAATCATTTTCATTGGCCTTATTTTAGTAGATTCTCTTAAAATATCTCTTCTACACAGGGAAGTGTAAAAAAAAGATCATATTTAAGCAGTTATGGAATAAATAATTTTAGATGTATCACATAATTTACACAGAAAAATTAAATATAGAAAGCTGAAAAGTAGAAAAATAGAAAACTGAAAAGTAGAAAAATATTACCCACATTCTCAATATTCAGGGATTACCTTTTTGCATTTATGCATTTCTGTCTAGAATTTTATTTGGAGGATACATAGGTCTTTTCATAAGTTCATTACAAAGGGTATTGTTTTGTCTTTATATTAATTAAGCTCTCATTAATACTTAATGTGGATATACCTGTTAATTGGTCTGAATAACATTTTCTTGGACTTCTTCCAAATCCTGTAGATGTTCCTTTCTGTCTTCTATGAATACCTTACCTTCCTTACAGGATGCTTTAACATAAGATTTTTCCAGATCTGGAATCTTGGCATTGTTCTCTCAAAAATCTGTGCCATTTCAGTGCCTTTAATCAGAATCCAAATTCTCCATCTCTACATCTGACTCCATTTTTTTTCTGATATGGTAATGTTAAAATGCCTTCTGGCCACCACTTTTACTTGAAATCAGAGTGTTATGTTTTGCTTGTTTGATTATCAGGGGTTTTTTTTGGTAATATTTCAATATTTGTTTTATTGGAAGTGCTCATTGCACTACGTTTTCATTTATCCAATTTACTGACTTTCTTCAAACCTGAGCATTGACGTCACTTTTTTCAGGGAGCACTTTCTTTATTTTCTAATTGTACCCATCTCATTGCCTTCCCCCGACACCCCATACTCTTACCTAACTTAAAACTATGATATATAATTTCATAGTGCCAGATACTTTTATACAAGACTATAGCCTCAGTGAAGGCTGACAGCATATTTGACTTACTAACCTTTATACCTGCAGAACCTAGGACAGTGCATAACATGTCCAGTGTTCAATAATATTTTATAATTTTAACTTATTTTCAGGTAAGTATGCATGAGAAAAACAAGGAAAATACCTAAGGAAGGTAGGTCATCTATTCCATATGGTTTGGTATAAATGTAATTGAGTTCTCAAATTCTAAACATAAATAAATTATTTTTTCTGACTGTGATAAAATATTATCCTGACTTGAAAGCTGTTTAACAATCATATTTTGTAATTAATATAACTGTAGCCATGTTATATATTTAAACGTATACTTGATATTAATATTTACCAATATAATAGGTTGAGATCTCTATATGGGCTCCTCTTATGTATTCTTTAATGTTTCAAAATTTCATTGTGTTTATAAGTAAAAGTAGTATAGGTTGATGCAAATGCATTCTTTCTGATTAATTGCCATCATTCTCTTTGTATAATACAGTTTAAAATAGACAGCAATAAAGTTTAAATTACTAAGTATTTGGGCTACCGAAATGTCAATCTTGACTTCTGCAAACTTCTTTTTTTTGTCTGAAATTGATAACTCTGAGAGTAATCTTACACAATGTGTCCAATAGAGCTCTCAAATAGTCCAACCAGCATGTCGTGCTTTCATTAACTCTACCAAATATTAACAAGAATTATTTTTGTAAATAAAATACAGAAGGCTACACCTCATCCCCAACTCTATCAAATATCAAAGAATATCTAATATATTAATTTTTTTTATCACACTGCATATCTGTCTTTGTATCTGATTTCAAATGATTAAAATTTATGAACCTAAAGTAAAATCGTTTTATGGTGTTTTTACCTGATAGGCATCAACTGTGTTGCAAATAATCCTACAATTTAAGCTAATGCAAAAAGAGTGAAAAGTTTCAATTACATCAGACACTTAGAAAAATAACTTTATACCAAATGACATGTTTGGCTATTTATGCTTAAGAGGAAACTATTTTTTGGTAATCTGTAGACATTAAAACAAAAATAACAATCTTATTTTTCCTGTTCAATTTGTTCACTGTCTTTTTCTCACCTCTCCTGTAGAGAGTTCTAAACGATATCATTTTGCCACTTAGGTTATGTGAGAGATACATGGAACTATTTAGAATTATTTATTTGTAAGTTACTTGATCTAAGCCACTTATTTTACTATTTGTAATTGTGTTCATAGTATCAATCAGTGAACCACTGTTAATTAAATTAAAATATGCAGAAATTTGTCACGTCATTAAAATAAACACAAAACTTAATTTTTTTTTCCAGACATATGTTAAACAAACAAACCCTGTTTGTAAATGAAATTTGGAGCCTATGAAGCATAAGAACAATAGTGAATATTTATACTGATAGTGAAGGAAAATCAGAAAATCTAAATTATAAACACAGAAATAAATATAATAAACTTGTGGTACCCATTACTGTGAGGTATCTTCTTTTCCCACATTTTCTTTCTAAAACCTTGATCATTTCAGTTTTCTAATTTATCTTTCAACAACAGTGTGATATGGTAAAAACTTTTTTCTAAAGATATGTAACACTTAATTTAGCAGTATTTTGCTATGTTACTTCTTATACTTGATCCAACATGAAACCAAGATTCAGGTATCATTTCATAGCATCCAGTAACATAGATATTACAAGGTTGGCAATCAATTTTATTTTGTATTAATTTAGTGATTTGGCCTTTCATAGTACTGATTTTCTGAACACTTGATTTACTTTTGAACTACTACTTATTCTGTGGCACCATTTCTGTTAGAGATAAATTTCAAGTTTTATCAATGTAAAATTGTGCAAACAACTTTGATAAAAATATATTAATCAAACTTAATTTTACCACTTTTTTATTCTAGATTCAGAAGAAAAAGACTGTCCACTTCAGCTAGAAAATAATAACATGAACTAAGCAATTTGAATCAACTGAAGGAAATATAATGCTAGTGTAACAACGATTTTGTGTTACACAGTGTATAAATATCACATGTATGGTACTGTGTTATAACCAAGCGAGCTGTAAGGAAAGTACCACACTCTGAGTTTCAATTGTGAGTTCTAATAAATTATTGCTGGTGACTGAGAGACAGCTAATGCTCAAAATTCTCTTGGCCCTGAGAAAGGGGCTTGATTCCTTTTTATACCTTGCTTAAGAAAGGGGAGGGTGAGCCTAGCTGAAGCAGAATTTACAGAAGCAGAACAAGCAAGTTAGATAAGGAGGCTGATAAGCAGGAGGCAGAAGGTTCCCGTGATTATTGATTACTAAGGGGGGTATTTGGTGTTTGCCATACAATCAATCGGTGGGGGTGGCGGTATTCACAATAACAAGTAGGCTTACGAAGCAGGATATGGGTACAATAGTTATATGTTTCTATAGTTCTAAGTACAGCACGTTCCAGCACAGGAACATGACCCACATATGCATTCAAAGGAGAAACAGTGGGAGGAGTGAGGTGGAGGTTAACATGGAGTCTGTCTGACTCTCAGCAAGATGGAGTCTGTCCGGCTAATTAGCACAACTGAAACTAACACCTCTACTTGAAAGAAAAAAGAATTAATTGTGTCTCAAATTGCCTTTGAATAGCTTGTGGGATGGTAGAGAAATTGTTACACAGAAAAACATGGAAATTCCAGGAAAGGGGAAGAAAGTGGGCTAAGGCTGAATGAAGTTAGAAGATATATGCCCAGTGAGGACCCGGGATTTAAAAAACAAAGTGACTGTTATAAAATTACTTTTTAAGAAATAATGAAAGAAAAGTTGGGCACTGTTTGCTCAGCAGCTATTAAAAGCTGTTGAGAATGTTTGCAAAACATTTAATGTCAATATAAAATAATAATATATAATATGTCTAAGAGATCTTTAGAAGACAAGGATGTGTGGCTGTTTTAGTCAGCCTTTGTGCATCTTTGATTTGAGATGAAATGAGAATCATGTCAATGGAAGTAAGAACTAATTACTGGAAAACATATCACCACTAAAGTTTAGGCATGCCATCCAGATAGATTTGTGTGAGACTAAAAGGAGGACCTAAACATAAACTTAGGTCCTGTATATGTTACTGATGGACTTGTGACTACCTGAAATAAACGACACATACAAAAGGGGGACTTTAAGGCAGAAAATAAAAGATGAGCTCAGTGATAGATATATTGTTTATGATAATATATACTCTAAGTCCTTTAAAATTCAGATCAAATACATTATTTGGACAAACAAGATACCTACGCTTATTATACATGTTTAATATTTCCAGTAAAGATAACAGGAACATAAGTTACTATTTAAATAGAGATGGTTTTATTTCTGAAATTTGGGATAGTGGTCAGTGGTAGACAGATTCTTTTGAATAGAAAAACACATAATTAATAGCTTTTATTGTGCAAAATTGTGATGTATGATAGATTAAAAGGCATTTGTTGTTTGGGTGAAGGAATTTTTGAAGAGAAAGAGAAAACATGGAGATGTTACAACAGTCTGTCCACAGAGAAATTTTCTGCCACAAAGTGACAAAATTCCTCATATTAAATGTCTAGTATTCCATTTTAATTGGTTTTCTTTCATGTATTTTCCTAGAACTACTAGCCCTCCCTTGTCCTCCCACACTAAACTAAAATCTTTCCAGAATTTTTCAGTGAGAAAAATAGGAAAAGACATCTTCAAAATTGCTAATAAAGGATACATACAGAAATACTCAAAAATACCAGAAATGATGTTCTGTTTGTTTCTCTTTCTTTGAGTTTACTGTTGAATCCAAATTACATAAAAAAAAAAAGTAACCCTGGGATAGAGATTTCTGTGTCCAAACAATTATAGAGTCATATATTCCTGACATCGTATTGCTCAAGATGATGATTTTCCATTGCATTGAAATGATATTACTGGATGTCATCCAATTCATCTACTTTATTCATTCATATGTAAGATTTACTCTGATGCAGATCTTACTCTAAGCACTTTACAACTAAGTCATTGAAATCTCCTAACAGCACTATGAGATAGATACTACATTATCATCACTTTCAGCCTAAGTTATGAAACTAAGGGAGATGCAGTAATATTCCTGAGTCACACAGCTGGCCAGAGGGAGAAACTTCTATCTCCTGAGGATGTCCTAGCTACTACATTGTGCTATCTCTATGCCTTTAGAAATTAAAGTGTGCCCATCATCCTAAAGAATATATTCTTAACAATTCCCTGCCTACATTGAAAGCAGTGTAAAAAATTTTTCAATGAAGTATGAATTGAGGTCTATTCTATTTTGGAATTTTATATTTTTCAAGAAGAGGCATAATCTACATAAATTTGATAATTTACTTTGGATTACTTTTATTGAAATAAGGCTAAGTAGGCACAGGTAAGAAACTCATTAGTCCCTGTTAATTGCTGTGAAAGATTTGTCTCTAAAATCTGTTATATGCAACAATTATAGCTTTGTGATGCTTTAAATTAAAAAGAAAGGTGACAGTTGTACTGTTGAAACTAAAACATGCTTATAAAGAATAGGAGTCAAGTTGATAAAACAACATGATCAAAACTTTATGGAAGCTTAAATTTGAAGTGAGAGATAAGAAAGTCAGCCATCTCAATAAATCTTAGGATTATTCAAAAAAATGAGAAACGTTTTTTAGATTCTGTTAGCCTTGATGTGAAAGAAAAGAGGATAGTGAATATGTCAGTCAGTGGCTGAAAAAGAAAAGAAATTAAACGTACTCTATTCTTCTTCCTCCCTAAAAATTTTCATCAGATTAGGACTGAGCTGGAGAGCAAAGACATATAATTGGATAGCAAATCAATGTTTTAACATTGACAGGATCAGATTCTATTATTGTCTGAAAAGTGACATTCTGAAGAATTGAAAGTGACAAGAGGCACTGAAGAGTATTTCTAGGATTGCAATCAAGGTTGGGAAAATAAGATCTGACAGAAACGTTATAAAAATGGTTGATGCAAAATAACAACAGCAATAACATTTTGCTTCTTTCTTTTCAGTTTGTTAAACAAACTTACTGTATTTATTGTATTCATGTCAGAGGTCTTCACGGCAGCTCTTCTCATCACAAGCTGCAAGGCCTAGGAGGAAAAAATGGTTTTGTAGGCCAGGCCAGTGCCTTGATGTTTTGTGCAGTCTCAAGACTTGGTGCCCCGTGTCCAAGCACTGGCTAAAATGGGCTGATGTAGAGCTCAGGCTGTTGCTACAGAGGGTGCAAGCCGCAAGCCTTGGTGGCTTATGTGTGGCATTGAGCCTGTGGGTGTACAGAAGAACTGAGATTTGGGAACCTCCATCTAGATCTCCCAGAATGTATGGAAAAGCCTGGATATGTAGACAAAAGTGTGCTATAGGGAAGGAGCCTTCATGGAGAATCTCTGCTAGGACAGTTCAGAAGGGAAATCTGAGGTTGGGGCCCCCACACAGAGTCCCCTCTGGGGCACTGCCTAGTGGAACTGTGAGAAGAGGGCAACACAGTACAACCCCATCTCTACAAAAAATACAAAAATTTACCACAGCGTGGTTGTGTTCACCTGTTGTCCCAGCTACTCAGAAGGCTGAGGTGGGAGGATCACTTCAGGTGAGGAAGCAGGTTTCAGTGAGCCAAGATGGTACCACTGCACTTTAGCCTGGACAATGGGGCAGGACTATCTCAAAATAAAAAAAAAGAAAGTGATTTAAGTCGAAGTTGTATACATTTTTCTTCACATAAAAATTTATTATCAGTTAATCAAAGTGGGTTTTTTTTCTTATATACGTATGTATTTTTAAAAGTTGATACCACATACAATTGCAGTAATCTCAGGAATGAGTTTTTACTCATGTCTCCAACTCTAATTTATTACTATGTGTATCATTCTTGTTGGAGATATTAAATAAAAATGGTTTCATATAGAAATATTTTATATATATGTATATAGTTTCTAATATTCTCCAATAAAAGGATTAATTGCTAATTTTAAGTCTAGGGCAAGAAATATACAGGATGGTCTTGGAGCTTAAAGTTATTTCAGAAAGTAAGAAAGTGCTGGAACACACACACACACACACACACACACACACACACACACACACACACTGATTGGCTATGTCAAAAGAACATAGGAACCAGCAAAAAGAGTTTTCAATGGACAGAGCAGAAACAATTTGAACAATAAAGTAAAGTAGTATTGTATTATAACTTACAGAATAAATATTAATGTGCTAATATTGCTATAAATTGATAATTGAATAAGTAAATCAATGAGGAAGAAGATGCTATTCCCATATAAAGTGTAATTTCAAAGTGTTTATATAGATGTTCTTAAGAAGCTAGAGCTTCACTCCCTTCTATTTAAGTATAGGCTGTGTATAGTACCTTCCTTCCAAAGATTACAGTATGGAAAAGAGCAGGGAAAAAATATAACATTGCAGTATAGAAAATTGTCAAATTATCCCCCAATCAAAAGATACAGCCAAAACCTAATGGTATACTACATCCAGACCAATTTTATATCCAAAGATACACAAAAACTAAAAACAAAGGTTGGAGAAAGATTTACCAACCAAATGGAGAGCAAAAATAAATAAATAAACAAAAAGCAGGAGTTTCAATTCTCGCATTTGATAAAACAGATTTCAAAGCAACAAAGAAACGGTGGTAAAAGGATCAATGCAATAATAAGAGCTAAGGATCCTAACACCTAGATACATAAGACCCACAAAGAGATTTAGACTCAACGAGACAGAAAATTAATAAGGATATCCAGAACTTGAACTCAGATCCAGAACAAGTACACTTAATAAGTATTTATAGAGCTCTCCACTTTAAATACACAAAATATTGATCGGCCATTATTAATACCCATTTTTAGAATAAAGCAATATTCCTGTTCTCTCTCCCCCTTTTTCTTCCTCTTTCTTCCTCTCCTTCTCTCCTTAAAAAGAAAAAAAAAAATTGTCAAATGACCACAGCCAGGAACTCAAGGTCACCATCAATAGTGATGTCATTGCTTGTGTTTTCTGTATATGATGTAATGTCAATAGTACTTCTGTGTTCTTTCTTCAAAGAAACTCATTACATCCCACAAATTCTAATACAGTGACAGTCCACAAAGTTAAGGTAATCAAAGACAATGAAAATCTGAGAAAATTTTACAACCGAGTCTAAAAACACAGAGTTGTCTTTAGTCAGTGATAATGTATCAATATCAGTTCATTAATTGTGACTATTGTAATATACTAATGTAAGGCACTATATAATAGGAGAAACTAGGTGTGGGATATAGTAGAGGCTATTGTAACTTTTTTGTAAATCAAAACTGTTTTAAAATAAAAGTTTATTAACTACATACACATCAAGTATGGTATAAAATCTGAAACTGAGATGAAATAGTAATGTCTTTTCTTGACCTCTGAAGCTAGAAGGGTCTCAACTGCTCTAACCACACATTTTCTTGCATATGATGCTCCCATAAATATTTTCCTCTACTCTTTATCATGAGGACCAGCCACAGTGCCTGCTTATCCCTGAGTAATGGGATTCAGTACCGCATCATCAGGCCATAGTGTTATTCAAACAAGATAATCATACTCTCATCTGGAACTCAGATGGGCTCACCTCAATTTCTTATTACTATAAAGTTTGGCTCCCACAGGGCTCCTTGTTCATTCTGCTCCAAAATGAAACCTCCATGTGGCCCTGTGTGACCCGTGGTGTCCTCTATTCCTGGGCTGAATGTGTATGTGACTAGTAAACTGCTGCCAATCTTATCCCTCCAGTGTCAGGGTTTGTGTGTTCTGCCATGTCCACAATCCTAAGGTGGAAATTCTTCCCTCAGCAATGAGATGAAGGTAAAGGACAAATCCAAGTGAAAGTGGCAAAAACTTTAGAACCTGAACTATCCCATTACATCTATTTTGCAACTGTTTTCAATTTCTTAACTACCCAAGATATGCCTCTCTACTAATCTCCCTCTTTCTTACTACTACTTGGTTTCTAAATACAACTCCTCTTTTCTCACTCTATTTATTAGATGCTGTTTTTTTTTTTTCTCCATTTATAAAACCTAGAATCCTAAGGAATTTATGGATGCTGGGTAATGGCTCTACCACCACATGTAACTACCCTGAGATGTTCTTTGTTACAGCTTCTTTTCAAGAACATTGCTTCAATTTGCCTCTTGAAAACTTGTGATTATGGCTTAGACACATCTGGTGAAAGCACAAATACTTCATACAACTGCATCTCAACAATATGTGTATTCAAAATTACAAATATAGGTTTTGCAGTAAAACCTACCATTTCATGTGCATTATGTTGATTTAGATGTATTTTAAAAAGAAAAGATTTGTTTAGAGAGTACTTATCACAAGTCACCAGTGACTAACACATGTTATCTGTAAGATTAAATAGATGAGGATTAGAGATTAAAGCTTTGAAATAGCCAGTGATTAAAATAGAATAAACAAAATAGGTTTGCTAAATAGTAGAGGCTCATCTGAGATTTGATGAGAACACTCTTTTTGAAATACTATTTAGTCTTATCTAAAACCATCCAGATTTTAGCTTTATTTTCAGGACCCATTTTCAGTCATTACTCTATCATAAAATAACCAGGTCATATTTTTTCCATCTTCTATTTAATTAATTCAAATAACGCTGTTAGTCAGAACTTTTAAAGAGTGATATTTTCTATGCTATATCAGAAGCTCTGGTAGATTAAGGATTATTTCATAAACTTTTTTTTTTTACATTTTTGGCCCCACACAAGACATCAGCTTATTGACTTCTCCATCTGCTTCACTGTCCCTACTATTTCTTTCCTCCTCGCAACCAGCTTTGACTCTGCATTCTTTCATTGCAATCTTGTCTTCACAGTTATTTTAGCAACATTGTCTCTCTTTCTGTGATACTTAACTGGAAAAAAATCTCAACTCAGGCTAAGGTAAATGATATGATTTGGCTTTATCCCCACCCAAATCTCATCATGAATTGTAGCCCCTGTAATTCTCATGTGTCATGAGAGGGAGCCAGTGGGAGGTAATTGAATCATGGGGATGGGTCTTTCCCATGCTGTTCTCATGATAATAAATAAGTCTCACAATATCTGATGGTTTTATAAAGTAGAATTCTCCTGTACACTCTCTCTAGCCTGCCACCATGTAAGATGTAACTTTA
Source organism: Saguinus oedipus (assembly GCA_031835075.1). NCBI lineage: Eukaryota > Metazoa > Chordata > Mammalia > Primates > Cebidae > Saguinus > Saguinus oedipus. Next base: position 148,726,703 of record CM063170.1, read on the forward strand.
CTTCTCATTTTCCTTACACCATAATTATGAGGCCTCCCCAGTAATGTGAAAGTGTGAGTCAATTAAACCTCTTTCCTTTATAAATTACTCACTGTCAGGTTTGTCTTTATTAGCAGAATGAGAAAAAACTAATACAGTAAATATGATAAAAACACATGTGCAGGCATGGGTACATGAGCACACATGCAAACACCTTTACCACTGCCACATTAAATTCAGGATCATGAAAATCAAATAAAATTATAATGATGACAAGAATTCTTCTACATTTTCTTAGAATTCCAGTGCTTCCCAACTTTCTTAGTCGGAATAGTCTAGGTACTGCTGTGTTAACAAACAACTACTAAACTTAGTGTAAGGATACAAAAAAAATAAAAATAAAAATAAAAACAATGGCTTACCTTATTTCTTACCCACTCAAAATCTCTAACAAGACTGGGAGACTTTCTATGACAGCTTTCCATGTAAGTGATGACTAGCATTAACCCTTAAAACATCTTACAATTCCATGATTTCTGGGTCAGGAAGAGAGTTCTCTGGTAGAACAATTGTTCATCGATTGATTGCCTGAGATAGATGTCCCAGAAGAGTGAAATACATTTAAAGGGACAAATTGAGTCAAACAATGACAACTAAAAGTAGAAGAAAACTGAAATCACTTCAAAATACAGATGTCATATTTCACAAATACAGGATGCCAACTTAAATTGAAATTTCAGATAAAAATAAATAGTAATATAATTTTGTGTCATGCAATATTTGGAAATACATTTTTACAAAAATACTGAGCACTGTCTATAATGTAATTGGGTGTTCTGTGTATTATCTGGCAACCCTATATTCAAGTATATAGAGAACTGAAATATTGGTGAACAGTACCAAATATACTACTCCAAAATTTTCATATCATAACCTTTTTTTATATTATACTTTAAGTACTAGGATACATGTGCAGAATATGCAGGCTTGTTACACAGATATACAAATGCCATCATGTTTTGCTGCGCTGATCAACCTGTCATCTATAGGTGTCTCCTAATGCTATCCCTAGTCCCTTCCTGCGTCCGTGTGCTCTCATTGCTCAATTCCCAGTTGTGAGTGAGAACATGCAGTGTTTGGTTTTCTGTTCCTGTATTCCTGTTTTAGTTTCCTGAGAATTATGGTTTTCAGATTTATCCATGTCCCTGCAAAGGAAATGAACTCATTCTTTTGTATGGCTGCATAGTATTCCATAGTATATATGTGCCATATTTTCTTTATCCAGTCTATCATTGATGGGCATTTGGGTTGGTTCCACGTCTTTGCTATTGTGAACAGTGCTGTGATAAACATACATGTGCATGTGCCTTTATAATAGAATGATTTATAATCCTTTGGGTGTATATCCAGTGATGGGATTACTGGGTCAAATAATATTTCTGGTTCTAGATCCTTGAGGAATCACCCCACTGTCATCTACAATAGTAGAACTAATTTACAATACCACTAACAGTGTAAAAGCGTTTCTATTTCTCCAAATCCTCTCCAGCATGTGTTATTTTCTGACTTTTTAATGATTGCCATTCTAACTGGCATGAGATGGTATCTCATTATAGTTCCAATTTCCATTTTTCTAATGACCAGAGATGATGAGCTTTTTTCATATGTTTTTTGGTCACATAAATGTCTTCTTTTGAGAAGTCTCTATTCATACTATTTGACCACTTTTTGTTGGGGTTGTTTTTCTCTTGTAAATTTATTTAAGTTCCTTGTAGATTCTCGATATTAGCCCTTTGTCAGATGAACAGATTGCAAAATTTTTTTCCATTCTGTAGGTTTCCTGTTCACTCTGACCATAGTTTCTTTTGCTGTGCAGAAGTCCTTAAGTTTAATTAGATCTCCTTTGTTAATTTTGGCTTTATTTTCATTGCTTTTGGTGTTTGAAGTTATGAAGTTTTTGTCCATGCCTATGTCCTGAATGGTATTGCCTAGGCTTTCCTCTAGCGTTCTTATGGTGTTAGGTCTTACATTTAAGTTTTTAATCCATCTTTAGTTAATTTTTGTATAAAGTGCAAGGAAAGGTTCTGGTTTCAGTTTTCTACATATGGCTAGCTAGTTTTCCCAGCATCATTTATTAAATAAGGAATTATTTCCCCATTACTTGTTTTTGTCAAGTTTGTCAAAGATCAGAAGGTTGTAGACATGTGGTGTTATTTTCAAGGTCTCTGTTCAGTTCCATTGGTCTATATACCTGTTTTTGTACCAGTACCATGCTGTTTGGGTTACTGTGGCCTTGTAGTATAGATTGAGGTCAGGTAGCATGATGTCTACAGCTTTGGTCTTTTTGCTTAGGATTGTCTTGGCTATCTGGCCTTTTTTTTTGGTTCCATATGAAATTTAAAGTAGTTTTTTTTTCTAATTATCTGAGGAAAGTCAGTGGTAGCTTGATGGGTATAGCATTGAATCTATAAATTACTTGGGTGGTATGGCCATTTTCTTTTTTTTAATTTTTATTGCATTATAGGTTTTGGGGTACATGTGCAGAACGTGCAAGATACTTGCATAGGTACACACATGGCAGTGTGTTTTGCTGCCTTCCTCCCCTTCACCCACACTTGGTATTCATCCCCAGGCTATCCCCCCAGCCACCCCCGCTGTCCCTCCCCCATTTCCCCCAACAGTCCCCAGTGTATAGTAGACCGCCTCTCTGTGTCCATGTGTTCTCATTTTTCTCACCCACCTATGAGTGAGTATATGCGGTATTTCTTTTTCTGTTCTTGTGTCAGTTTGCTGAGAATGATGTTCTCCAGATTCATCCATGTCCTTACAAAGGACACAAACTCATCATTTTTGATTGCTGCATAATATTCCATGGTGTATATGTGCCACATTTTCCCAGTCCAGTCTATCATCGATGGGCATTTGGGTTGGTTCCAGGTCTTTGCTATTGTAAACAGTGCTGCAATGAACATTCGTGTGCATGTGTCCTTATAGTAGAACGATTTATAGTCTTTTGGATAGATACCCAGTAATGAGATTGCTGGGTCAAATGGAATTTCTATTTCTAGGTCCCTGAGGAATCGCCACACTGTCTTCCACAATGGTTGAACTAATTTACACTCCCACCAACAGTGTAAGAGTGTTCCTATTTCTCCACATCCTCTCCAGCATCTGCTGTCTCCAGATTTTTTAATGGTCACCATTCTAACTTGCGTGAGATGGTATCTCAATGTGGTTTTGATTTGCATCTCTCTAATGACCAGTGATGATTAGCATTTTTTCATATGTTTGTTGGCCTCATGTATGTCTTCTTTTGTAAAGTGTCTGTTCATATCCTTTGCCCATTTTTGAATGGGCTTGTTTTCTTTCTGTAAATCTGTTTGAGTTCTTTGTAAATTCTGGATATCAGCCCTTTGTCAGATGTGTAAACTGCAAAGATTTTTTCCCATTCTGATGGTTGCCGATTCACTCTAGTGACTGTTTCTTTTGCCGTGCAGAAGCTGTGGAGTTTGATTAGGTCCCATTTGTCTATCTTGGCTTTTGTTGCCAATGCTTTTGGTGTTTTGTTCATGAAGTCCTTGCCTACTCCTATGTCCTGAACGGTTTTGCCTAGATTTTCTTCTAGGGTTTTTATGGTGTCAGGTCTTACGTTTAAGTCTTTAATCCATCTGGAGTTAATTTTAGTGTAAGGTGTCAGAAAGGGGTCCAGTTTCTGCTTTCTGCACATGGCTAGCCAGTTTTCCCAACACCATTTATTAAATAGGGAATCCTTTCCCCATTGCCTGTTTTTGTCTGGTTTATCAAAGATAATATGGTTGTAGATATGTTGTGTTGCCTCCGATGCTTCTGTTCTGTTCCATTGGTCTATATCTCTATTTTGGTACCAGTACCATGCTGTTTTGATTACTGTAGCCTTGTAGTATAGTTTGAAGTCTGGTAGCGTGATGCCTCCCGCTGTGTTCTTTTTGCTTAGAATTGACTTGGCTATGCGGGCTCTTTTTTGGTTCCATATAAAATTCATGGTGGTTTTTTCCAGTTCTGTGAAGAAATTCAATGGTAGTTTGATGGGGATAGCATTGATTGTATAAATTACTTTGGGCAGTATAGCCATTTTCACGATATTGATTCTTCCTAACCACGAACATGGAATGTTTCTCCATCTGTTTGTGTCCTCTCTTATTTCATTGAGCAGTTGTTTGTAGTTTTCCTTAAAGAGGTCCCTTACATTCCTTGTGAGTTGTATTCCTAGGTATTTTATTTTCTTTTTAGCAATTGTGAATGGCAGTTTGTTCTTGATTTGGTTCTCTTTAAGTCTGTTATTGGTGTATAGGAATGCTTGTGATTTTTGAACATTGATTTTATATCCTGAGACTTTGCTGAAGTTGCTTATCAGTTGGGCTGAGGTGATGGGGTCTTCTAGGTATACTATCATGTCATCTGCAAATAGAGACAATTTGGCTTCCACCTTTCCTATTTGAATACCCTTTATTTCTTTTTCTTGCCTGATTGCTCTGGCTAGAACTTCCAGTACTATGTTGAATAGAAGTGGTGAGAGAGGGCATCCTTGTCTAGTGCCAGATTTCAAAGGGAATGCTTCCAGTTTTTGCCCATTAAGTATGATATTGGCTGTTGGTTTGTCGTAAATAGCTTTTATTACTTTGAGATATGTTCCATCAATACCAAGTTTATTGAGGGTTTTTAGCATAAAGGGCTGTTGAATTTTGTCAAATGCCTTCTCTGTGTCAATTGAGATAATCATGTGGTTTTTGTTTTTGCTTCTGTTTATGTGGTGAATTACATTTATAGACTTGTGTATGTTGAACCAGCCTTGCATCCCCGGGATGAATCCTACTTGATCATGATGGATAAGTTTTTTAATGTGCTGTTGCAATCGATTTGCCAGTATTTTATTGGAGATTTTTGCATCTATGTTCATCATGGATATTGGCCTGAAGTTTTCTTTTCTTGTTGAGTCTCTGCCAGGTTTTGGTATCAGGATGATGTTGGTCTCATAAAATGATTTGGGAATGGTTCCCTCTTTTTGAATTGTTTGGAATAGTTTCAGAAGGAATGGTACCAGATCCTCTTTGTGTGTCTGGTAGAATTCAGCTGTGAACCCATCTGGACCTGGGCTTTTTTTGTGTGGTAGGCTCTTAATTGCTGCCTCAACTTCTGACGTTGTTATTGGTCTATTCATAATTTCGGCTTCCTCCTGGTTTAGGCTTGGGAGGACACAGGTGTCCAGGAATTTATCCATTTCTTCCTGATTTACTAGTTTGTGTGCATAGAGTTGTTTGTAGTATTCTCTGATGATGGTTTGAATTTCTGTGGACTCTGTGGTGATTTCCCCTTTATCGTTTTTTATTGCATCTATTTGGTTGTTCTCTCTTTTCTATTATTCGGGCTAGTGGTCTGTCTATTTTGTTGATCTTTTCGAAAAACCAGCTCTTGGATTTATTGATTTTTTGAAGGGTTTTTCTTGTTTCTATCTCCTTCAGTTCTGCTCTGATCTTAGTTATTTCTTGTCTTTGGCTAGGCTTTGAGCTTTTTTGATCTTGCTCCTCTAGCTCTTTCAATTTTGACGATAGGGTGTCAATTTTGGATCTCTCCACTCTTCTCATGTGGGCACTTATTGCTATAAATTTTCCTCTACAGACTGCTTTAAATGTGTCCCAGAGATTCTGGTACGTTGTGTCTTCATTCTCGTTGGTTTCAAAGAACTTCTTTATTTCTGCCTTCACTTCATTGTTTATCCAATCAACCTTCAAGAGCCAGTTGTTCAGTTTCTATGAAGCTGTGCGGTTCTGAGTTATTTGCTGAATTCTGAGTTCCAACTTGATTGCACTATGGTCTGAGAGACTGTTTGTTATTATTTCTGTTGTTTTGCATTTTCTGAGGAGTGCTTTACTTCCAATTATGTGGTCAATTTTGGAGTAGGTGTGATGTGGTGCTGAGAAGAATGTATATTCTGTGTATTTGGGGTGGAGATTTCTGTAAATGTCTATCAGATTTGCTTGTTCCAGGTCTGAGCTCAAGTCCAGGATATCCTTGTTAATTTTCAATCTGGTTGATCTGTCTGCTATTGACATTGGAGTGTTAAAATCTCCCACTATTATTGTGTGGGAGTCTAAGTCTCTTTGTAAGTCATTAAGAACTTGCCTTATATATCTGGGTGCTCCTACATTGGGTCCATATATATTTAGAATCATTAGCTCTTCTTGTTGTATCGATCCTTTTACCATTATGTAATGACTATCTTTGTCCCTTTTGATCTTTGTTGCTTTAAAGTCTATTTTATCAGAGATGAGAATTGCAACTCCTGCTTTTTTTTTGCTCTCCATTTGCTTGGTAAATCTTCCTCCATCCTTTTATTTTGAGCCTTTGTGCATCTTTGCGTGTGAGGTGGGTTTCCTGGATACAGCACACTGATGGGTTTTGTTTTTTTATCCAATTTGCCAGTCTGTGTCTTTTGATTGGTGCATTTAGCCCATTTACATTCAGGGTTAATATTGTTATGTGTGAATTTGATACTGCCATTTTGATGCTAGCTGGCTGTTTTGCCTGTTGGTTCATGTACATTCTTCATTTTGTTGATGGTCTTTAGCATTTGGTATGCTCTTAGGATGGCTGGAACTCGTTGTTTCTTTCTATGTGTAGTGCCTCTTTCAGGAGCTCTTGTAAAGCAGGCCTAGTGGTGACAAAATCTCTGAGTACTTGCTTGTTTGTGAAGGATTTTATTTTTCCTTCACTTATGAAGCTCAGTTTGGCTGGATATGAAATTCTGGGTTGAAAGCTCTTTTCTTTAAGGATGTTGAATATTGGCCCCCACTCTCTTCTGGCTTGTAGAGTCTCTGCCGAGAGATCTGCTGTGAGTCTGATGGGCTTCCCTTTGTGGGTGACCCGACCTTTCTCTCTGGCTGCCCTTAGTATTTTCTCCTTCGTTTCAACCCTGGTGAATCTGACGATTATGTGCCTTGGGGTTGCTCTTCTTGCGGAGTATCTTTGTGGTGTTCTCTGTATTTCCTGGAGTTGAGTATTGACCTGTCTTGCTAGGTTGGGGAAATTTTCCTGGATAATATCCTGAAGAGTGTTTTCCAGCTTGGATTCATTCTCTTCGTCACATTCTGGTACACCTATCAAACGTAGGTTGGGTCTCTTCACATAGTCCCACATTTCTTGGAGATTTTGTTCATTCCTTTTTGTACTTTTTTCTTTAATCTTGGTTTCTCATTTTATTTCATTGAGTTGATCTTCAACTTCTGATATTCTTTCTTCTGCTTGGTCAATTCAGCTGTTGAAACTTGTGCATGCTTTGCAAAGTTCTCGTGTTGTGTTTTTCAGCTCCTTCAATTCATTCATATTCCTCTCTAAGTTGTCCATTCTTGTTATCAATTCCTCAAATCTTTTTTCAAATCTTTTTTCAAGGTTCTTAGTTTCTTTGCACTGGTTTAGTACATGTTCCTTTAGCTCACTGAAGTTTCTCATTATCCACTTTCTGAAGTCTGATTCCGTCATTTCGTCACATTCACTCTCCGTCCAGCTTTGTTCCCTTGCTGGTGAGGAGTTTTGGTCCTTTTTTGGAGGGGAGGTGCTTTGGTTTCGGGTGCTTTCCTCCTTTTTGTGCTGGTTTCTTCCCATCTTTATGGATTTATCTGCCTGTCGTCTTAGTAGTTGCTGATTTTTCAATTGGGTCTCTGTGTGGACGCTGAGATTGTTGATGATGAAGTATTTCTGTTACTTAGTTTTCCCTCTAATGGTCTATCCCCTCTGCTGTATGAGTGCTGAGGTCCACTCCAGGCCCTGCTTGTCTGGGGTATACCTGCAGCAGCTACGGAACAGTGAGGGATGATACCAGTTTCTTCTTCTACTGTCCTTGTTCCAGAATAATGCCAGCCAAATATCAATCTGATTAGTCCTTTTCTGGGTTGACTCCTTGGATATACAGGGGTCAAAGAGCTGCTTGAGGAGACAGTCTGTGCTTTATAGGACCTCCAGTGCTGAGCTGTGAGCCTCATTGTTCATTCAGGGTTTTTGGGAGGTTGTTTATGTCTGCTGTAATATAACTCGTAAAACACCACCCTTTTTTTCCCCCCTTACATGCTCTGTGTCAGGGAGTTGGGGCTTTCTTTATGAGTATCTGTTGCACTGTCCTGCCCCACTAGGTGGCAGTCTATTCACTATTTTCCTGCCGGGGCTCTGACCTGCTAGCGTGGGTCCGCCCTGTTGCTGCTGGGCTCCCTTCTGCTGTGGAGCGTTCCCGGCTCCTGGTGGAGACTCTCTGTTATGGCAGGTTGCCTCGGCAACGGCGGGCTGCATCAGTCCTGGGCGGCACTTCATTGGGGGTGGACTGCGTCAGCAATGGTGGATGCCCCTCCCTCACCGGGCTGCACCATCCTAGATGCCAGCAGCAAAACTCTCAGCCCCAAGCACCTCCAGTCACTGCCCTGCTTGTCCCTGTGAGCGTGGGACCCGCCGAGCCCGATCACCCAGCTCCCTGCCTCAGAGTCCGTTCTCTCTCTCTCTCTCTCTCTTCCTCTCCCCAAGCTGAAAGGTCGACTCTCTCACTGGCACCCCAGTAGCCTGCCGATAGGGCACTGGGATCTGTGTGATCTCCCGTGCTGCTGCCCACTACCCTGGCTCAGATCACACTTCCCAGGAAACTCCTGGTCTGGCTCATTGTCCAAGTCCCGTTCAATCAGATGAACATGCCAATCTGCCCTTCCAAATCTCAGATTGCCGGCTTAACAGGGCACCCAGACCAGTGAGTTCCACGCTGGGTCCCGCCACGGCGCCAGCCGAAGAGGCGGCGGGAGGCGGCTGCGTTAGCCAGGTGCGCTAGCGTCCCGTGTCTCTCCCACACCTGGGACTTTCAACACTCTGTGGGCATAAAAGGAACATCCGAGAATGCGGCTAGGACTCACCCTCTGCGCCTTCACTGTGAGCTGCAATCCTGAGTCACCTCTATGACACCATCTTGCCTCCTGGTATGGCCATTTTCATGACATTGATTCTTCCTATCCATGAGAATGCAATGTTTTTCCATTTGTTTGTGTCCTCTCCTATTTCCTTGAACAGTGGTTTGTAGTTCTTTTTGAAGAGGTCCTTCACATCCCTTGTAAAGTGTATTCCTAGGTATTTATTTAATTTTCTTTGTAGTACTTGTGAATGTGAGTTATCTCATGATCTGGCTCTCTGTTTGTCTATTATTGGTCTATAAGAATGCCAGTGATTTTTGCCAATTAATTTTGTATCCTGAGACTTTGCTGAAATTGCTTAACAGCTTTAGGAGATTTTGGGCTGAGGTGATGGGGATTTCTAAAAATACAATCATGTCGTGTGCAGATAGAGACAATTAGACTTCCTCTCTGCCTATTTGAATACCTATATTTATTTTCCTTGCCTGATTGCCCTTGCCAGAACTTCTGATACTATGTCGAGTAGGAGTGGTGGGAAAGAGCATCCTTGTCTTGTGCCAGTTTTCAAAGGGAATGCTTCCAGCTTTATCTAGTTTATTGAGAGTTTATAGCATGAAGTGGTGTTGAATTTTATTGAAGGCCTTTTCTGCCTCTATTGAGATAATCATGTGGTTTTTGTTCATTGTTTATATTATAGATTAAATTTATTGATTTACATATGTTGAACCACTCTTGCACCCCAGGGATGAAGCTGACTTGATCATGGTGTTTCACTCCCCTGGAAAGGGGGCTGAAGCCAGGGAGCCAAGTGGTCTATCTCAGCAGATCCCAACAAGACACCAGCAAGCTAAGATACACTGGCTTGAAATTCTCACTGCAGGCACAGCAAACAAAGCCTCCAAGGTATATGGGACTCTGTGAGAAAACCAAACCTTTGTTTGATTGGTGTACCTGAAAATGATGAGGAGAATGGAACCAAATTGGAAAATAGTCTTCAGGATATTATCCAGGAGAACTTCCCCAACCTAGCAAGACAGGCCAACATTTAAATTCAGGATATAAAGCAAACACCACAGAGATACTCCTTGAGAAGAGCAACTCCAAGATACATAATTGGCAAATTCACCAAGGTTGAAATGAGAGAAAAAATGTTAATGACAGCCAGAGAGAAAGGTCAGGTTAGCCACAAAGGGAAGCCCCTTTGTGGGCTAACAGTGGATCTAACAGTGGATCTCTCTGCAGAAACTCTACAAGCCAGAAGATAGTAGGTGGCAATATTCAACAATCTTAAAGAAAAGAGTTTTCAATTGAGAATTTCATATGCAGCCATATTAAGATTCATAAGTAATGGAGAAGTAAAATCTTTTACAGACAAGTTAAGGCTGAGAGATTTTGTCACCACCAGGACTGCCTTATAAGACCTCCTTAAGGGAGCACTAAATATAGAATGGAAAAACCAGTACCAGCCACTTAAGAAACATATGAAATTGTAAAGACCATTGACACTATGAAGAAACCGCATCAACTAACAGGCAAAATAACCAGCTAGCATCAAAATGGCAGGATCAAATTTATACATAACAATATTGACCTTAAATGTAAATGGGCTAACTGCCCAAATTAAAAGACACAGACTGAGAAATTTGATAAAGAGGCAAGATGCATATGTGTGCTATATTCAGGATACCCATCTCACATGCAAAGACACATAAAGGGTCAAAATAAAGGGATAAAAGAAGATTTATCAAGCAAATGGAAAGAAAAAAAAAAAAGCAGGGCTTGCCATCCTAGTATCTAATAAAACAAACTTTAAACCAACAAAGATAAAAAAAAAGGCAAAGAAAGGCATCACTTAATGGTAAAGGGAACAATGCAAAAAGAAGACTTAACTATCCTAAATGTATATGCACCCAATTCATACAGGAGCACCCCAGATTCATAAAGCAAGTTCTTAGAGACTTAAAAACAGACTTAGATTCTCACACAATAATAGTGGGAGAGAGATAAATGAGATACCTTTGTCACTATTAGGCAGATAAATGAGACGGAAAATTAACAAGGTATTCAGGAATTTAACTCAGGTCTAAATCAAGTGGACCTAATAGACATCTACAGAACTTCTCCAAGCCAAATCAACAGAATACACATTCTTCTTAGCACTACATCACACTTATTCTAAAATCAACCACATAGTTGGAAGGAAAACACTCATCAGCAAATGCAAAAGAAAGAAAATCATAACAAACAGTCTCTCAGAACACAGTTCAATCAAATTTGAACTCAGGATTAAGGAACTCACTCAAAATCACACAACTACAGGGCAACTGAACAACGTGCTTCTGAATGACTACTGGATAAGTAACAAAGTAAGGCAGAAATAAATAAGTTCTCTGAAACCAATGAGAACAAAGGTACAAAGTACCAGAATTCTGGGACACAGCTAAAGCAGTGCTTAGAGGGAAATTTATAGGATTAAATGCCCACAGGAGAAAACAGGAAGGATCTAAAATCGACACTCTAACATCACAATTAAGAGAACTAGAGTTCTATTTTTCCCTCATCTGCAGATATTCATAGTGTTTAGGATGAACTTTCATGGTTAAAGACTTTGAAATTTTCTCTCCCAATACCTCTAAAAGATATTAAATTTCACTTGAAACAAAGAATGACTAAATAGTTTTTGAGAATCTGCCAATTTATAATACTATCATGAATACGGTAAGTATTATCAGGTTTTGGGTCTCTACTTAACTCTCAAAATACTAAATTTTAGATGATATTAGTAGTTGCAGAATCACTGACATTTTGGTGCTTTAAAAATCATTCGATTATCATTTTATTAGGAAATAACTTGATTTGCACAGGTCAAGTTTTTTTAATCAAAATTGTCTTCTAAGTTAGTTAAATTTAGATATCCAGGGTCACTTTTCAATTATTGCTAGACACAGAAAATTATTTATCCCTTTCTTGTTATTGTAAAAAGAAATGTAGAAGTTTGAGAACACAACAGATGCACTATCTACATGGACATAACTGGAATTGAGAAGCAACAAGCTTTATCTGAAGGCTAAAAATGGCCCTTACTTCGTTAGTTTCTAGCTCTGAAAAGAAGGAATTCTCTTGTTATCTGGCAAAAACAGAACCAAAGATCCAAAGTCTAAGGTGGTGAAATTTGCCCTAATTCTAAGTGGTTGTGCTTCTCGCCTTCCTTTTCCACTAGTTTGCCCTTTGTCCAATGTAATCTCTTTCTCTCTCTTCCTTGCTTTGTGAGGATATTTAAAGGTGCTTATTTAGAGACCAAAAATATTAATTATTACTTTTGGTAGAGTCACTGGCATTAAGAGAAATATGCCACCATGCAATTTTATTTCATTTTTATTAATCATTGTTTTACAGAAATGTTTATTTTAAATGAACTAGTTATATCAAAAGATCTCCAGAAACATCCTTTGAAATAATAAGTCCATGTGAACCACACTCTAGAAAGTGCCACTTGTATAATCAATTGGATTATAGGCATTACTGAAGCAAAATTATCTTTATATTCGCTTGAATCCATTTTTAAATTTCAAATTAATATGCCATAAAACTTTTGTACATATAGAATAAATGAAATCTCTATTCATGTATTTGGTTTTAGCAAATGTCAAAGAGTGTTTATATGAGAATTACTTGTGTATATTATAGAATAAATTCAACTGTGTGTTATAAAAATATCCAGACAATATAATTAAAAATTGGTAATATTTTCTGAGCCCTTACTTTCTACCAGGCAGAAACAGGTAGAAAAGAAAAACATATTATCCTCCTTCAGAATCGAGACTTAGAAAATAAAAGCAACAAAGGAAATAAAAGCAACTTGCTGTTCTTGCGGCTATCAGATTTAAAAGCAGGGTTTTCATTCAAAATATCTTTTACTTCAAAGCCTATCATATAAATAGTCCATGACTGGCCACAGTGGCTCATGCATGTAATTCCAGCAGTTTGGGTGGGTGAATTGCCAGAGCACAGGAGTTCAAAACCAGCCTGGGCAACAGGGTGAAAACTCAGCTCTATCAAAACATAAAAAATTAGCCCGGCATGGCGGTATGTGCCTGTAGTCCTACCTACTTGAGAGGCTGAGGCAGGAGAATTGCTTGAACCCCAGAAGCAGAGGTTGCACTTAGCCAGGATCATGCCACTGCACTCCAGCCTGGGCAACAGAGCAAGACTACATCTCCAAAAAAAAAAAAAAAAACAAAAAAAACCCCACCAAATAACAAACAAACCATCAAAAAAGCATGTAGGAACTAATAATTTTATTTTAAACATCATTTAATAAAAGTAAATAACTCAGAGAAACACTTTAGCTACTGTACACCATATCTGACACAATAATAATAACATAATCACATACACCACAGATCATAGTGATGACAAATTGGCTCAAAACTACTCTTCTAATGTTTGCAACTGGAAATCCAAACCACAGATTATATGTTTATTCACACTTTAGACAACTGTGCACTGAGGAAACACACACCATGCACACACAGACACATGTATATATGCATGTATATAGTTGTTTTTTTTAAGACACATGTATATATGCATGTATATATTTGTTTTTATTAAGCATAAAATGAGGACTTGCCAGTTCAGTCTTAAAAGAGTAGTAATGCAAGTCCTACTCAACTGTTATAGTTGAATCCCATTCAACATTGTTTTTGAAGGGCAATCTACACAAAACTGTTTACCAATCTTTTGACTTCACAAATGTGGATAATCTTGATGGAATTTTTATGACATCTGGCTACTTTAGTTTCCTCTTTTTTCTGTTTTTCCTAGAATCACCCATCATTATATATGAAATTTCAGAATCAATTTTTCTGAGTCTCTCAATTAGCCAGTTCCTATTACTTCTCTTTTCAGATGAATTATTTTCTACCTTGAAGTATGCATGCTCTTCCTTGATTTTTCATTCTGCTTTCCCCATTTGTGTGCTTAGAACACTTATGTTACGGATCCAGAGGTCTTCCAAGAAATCTCTCTAACTGAAATCAGAAATGGTTTATTCACTAGAATCAAGGAAACAAAAAATGGTAGCATTTTCTATGAAGTTCTTATAATCGGTAGCTAATTGTAATGTGGTACAAAATAACACATATATGAATATAGATGTGAGTTAAATTTGTTAATTTGTTTTAGGGTTTAATTAATTCCAATAGACTTTACATGTGCAGATTTGTTCCTTCTGTTGATCTCACAGAAGCATGTTTGAATTCTTTTACTCGTTAAAAGAGTAAAATATTTATTTACTTTTACCCTACTGTACATTCTGAGTCTGATGCTATGTTTAGATAAAATGTTGCACATAATATTCCCTGATTTTCAGCACTGGTTGGTCTCACGCAGGAAACAGAAAAAGAGAGTATAGGCCAGTATATCACCAATTAGAGTGATTGTTTCAAGAGTGAACAGGGTAATTTTGGAGGAATCATGGGATGAAGGATCATTTCCTTTGTAACTTGAAAAAAAGAAAATTTCTTAAACTTCTAAACTTAGAATGCAGAATTAATTTTCAAAAGGGGGAAAGAAAATTAATAACTTGAATCTATTTGAGAAGCTGTTCCTCATAGTCTAAGAAATTAAGAAATAAGCCAGGCACAAAAAGACAAAAATTGCATGTTGTCACTTATTTGTGGGATCTAAAAATCAAAGCAATTGAACTCATGGACATAGAGAGTAGAAGGATGGTTACGAGAAGCTGCAGGGACTGAAGGTGGGGGGAATGGGGTCAAGGTTGGAAGAGACGTGGGATGATTAATATGTACAAAACAAAATAGGGGCTAAACTTCTTAACTTATGAACATAAATGCCAAAAAAAAGGTAGAAAAAATGAAAACAATTCATGATGCATTTATCAATATGTTCATGGATGAGAAAATGAAAATGTTTCTTAGTATAAAGTGAATCATAATGCATTAAATTTCCTAGTTATTAGATTAACAAAACTCAAAATTCAATAATATCATCTCTCCTTATAAAGTTATAGGACATTGGGCTCTCTCATATACTGCTGATGCAAATTCTAAATTAAACAATAATTATGAAATAAATTACGTATTTTATTTATTTTTTGACAGTCCCAGTAAAGAGAATCTATTAAAAACACAATGGTTAGGTCAGGCGCGGTGACTCACGCCTGTAATTTCAGCACTTTGGGAGGCCAAGGCAGGTGGATCACCTGAGGCTGGGAGTTTGACACCATCCTGACCAACAATGGAGAAACTCCGTCTCTATAAAAATACAAAATTACATGTAATGGTGGCTCATGCCTGTAATCTCAGCTACTCGGGAGGCTGAGGCAGAAGAATAGCTTGATCCTGGGAGGCACAGTTTGCTGTGAGCTGAGATCTCACCATTACACACCAGCCTGGGCAACAAGAGAAAAACTCCACCTCAAAATAACAGCAAAAAACAAAAAAAAAATGGACACATCGAAAACAATGCATGATCATTATATTATTTATAAAAATTGCAAAAGAGTAAAACGAATCCAATGTTTATTGTTGTAGGCCCAGCTGAACTATAACATATTTACCGAATGGGATATTATGCTGTAAAATGTAAAGAAAAAGTACTTTGTATTAATAAAATATTTTTCAGGATTTACTTTTAATATAAATTTGGATTCAGAAGATATTTTTGGAATTCTACCATTAGTATAAAACTTTGGCAGTCTGCTCTTGTTATATGTGTTCTTTTTTCTTTAATGTCCTGAATCTCCTCTGTGTTATATACTTCTCATTGCATTGACAGATACTTCCCTAGGGAATTTTGGGAGAAGAGTAAATGCTTTTAGTGATATATGACATCGTAAATTTCAATGACTTGACTATTGATCATATATGGTCTGACATAGTTTAAACAATGGCATAGAGAAATCACCTTAGATACACACCTTTTCTGACAATTACTTTCTCTTTCAAAATGTGATTTTTCTTTTTAGTTTTCTTCTAATTGATTGTATAACCTAATTCATTATTTATTATTTATATCTGGAGTCACTTGTTTGTTATCATAGGTCTGATAAATTGTTAATTGTACATATATCTCCAAATTATTTGATAAAATCCTACTGTTGATAAAATATAAACATTTAAAATTTTCCTTTTCAAGTTTTATTAAGATAAAACCTGCACATATTTTGAAAATATCATTGCACATATATTTTAAAACCTAGAATTAAAAAAAAAAAATCTTCTGGTCTCTTTCTAAATTCTGTTTTATAGAAGTAATTGCTTTTACAGATTTGCACATTTCTTCTGGTATTCACGCTAAACAGTATGTATCATCTCATTTCTAGATCACTTGATTTTTAGAATTAAGTCATTTATTTTCTATTAATTAGATGGGGATTTAGCTGCTTTAAACTAATGCTATCTTATTCCTACTAACAACATCTTAAGTATTTTTAAAATATATTTAATTAAACATGGATGTTCTCAAATGAGATTATTTTTCAACATGATTTCTATGTTGGAAATAGTTTTAAAGCCATATGTGTTTTACATCAGTTATAGTAAACATAAAAATGCAATAAAAACTTCTATTTTGTAAGATTCTCAAAGATTTTTTAGGGTTTTTTTTTTTTTTAACTAATCTTCTAGCTTAACAGTAACATTTATCTTTTAAAGCAACTGACTGGCCAGATGAAATTTCTTTAAAAACTTTCAGCTAGAGGAAAGCTTCAGGCAAAATGTCTTTGCTGACATAAAACACTGACAGGGCACAGATTCATATATAGACTTACAATCTTCTCACAGATTCACTGTAACCAAAAAGAGATTTTTAATCCTCAAATCTTTGTGTGTTCTTCAACTGCAATTTAAATCTATCTTTGTAAATTCTAAATATTTATTTTAGCTTTGCATTATTTATTTTTAATTTTTTTAATTTTTTTCAATTTTTTAATTGCATTTTAGGTTTTGGGGTACATGTGAAGAGCATGTCCGTGTCCCTACAAAGGACACAAACTCATCATTTTTGATGGCTGCATAGTATTCCATGGTGTATATGTGCCACATTTTCCCTATCCAGTCTATCACTGATGGGCATTTCGGTTGGTTCCAGGTCTTTGCTATTGTAAATAGTGCTGCAATGAACATTCATGTGCATGTGTCCTTATAGTAGAACAGATTTTTAATCCTTTGGATATATAGCCAGTAATGGGATTGCTGGGTCAAATGGAATTTCTACGTCTAGGTCCTTGAGGAATCTCCACACTGTCTTCCACAGTGGTTGAACTAATTTACACTCCCAACAACAGTGTAAAAGTGTTCCTATTTCTCCACATCCTCTCCAGCATCTGTTGTCTCCAGATTTTTTAACGATTGCCATTTTAACTGGCCTGAGGTGGTATCTCAATGTAGTTTTGATTTGCATTTCTTTAATGACCAATGATGAGCATTTTTTTCATATGATTGTTGGCCTTATGTCTGTCTTCTTTTGTAAAGTGGCTGTTCATGTTCTTTGCCCACTTTTGAATGGGGTTGTTTGCTTTTTTCTTGTAAATCTGTTTTAGTTCTTTGCATATTCTAGATATCAGCCCATTGTCAGATGGGCAGATTGCAAAAATTTTTTCCTATACTGTTGGTTGCCTATTCACTCTGATGACTGTTTCTTTTGCTATGCAGAAGCTGTGCAGTTTGATTTGGTCCCATTTGTCTATTTTGGCTTTTGTTGCCAATGCTTTTGGTGTTTTAGTCATGAAGTCCTCGCCTATGCCTATGTCCTGAATGGTTTTGCCTAGATTTTCTTCTAGGGTTCTTATGGTGTTAGGTCTTATGTTTAAGTCTTTAATCCATCTGGAGTTAATTTTAGTATAAGGTGTCAGGAAGGGGTCCAGTTTCTGCTTTATGCACATGGCTAGCCAGTTTTCCCAACACCATTTATTAAACAGGGACTCCTTTTCCCATTGCTTGTTTCTGTCAGGTTTGTGAAAGATTGGAGGGTTGTAGATGTGTGGTATATTTTGGCATATTTTAAAGCCTGCTCCTGACAGGGAGAAAGGTTTGAAGTTTTCAAGACACTCAATTTGAATATAACTTGGGTCAAAATGTTTTTCACTAAAGCAGTAAACATTTGATTCAATATTAGATTAATGTCATTTATGATGGGGAGTGACTGACTTTGTTAGAAATCAGTCAAATTTTAAAAAGTAATTACTTAAAGAAGACATGGAAAATTAATGTGGAGAGTGAAAATAAAAGTACTTTGAAATTTGTGACATTCGGCAAAAGCAATCTTTAGAGAGAAATTTGTGTATTTGAAAGCTTATGTTATATATAAAGGAAAGGTTAAAGTTATTTCTCTAAGCTTAAATATTAAGAAGCTACTCAGATTCCTTAAGGAGTATTCCTGGAGAGTCCAAGGACATTTCTATTTATCCCTCATTAAGCAAAAATTAGTCACGTGGCCATACCTAGCTGCAAGAAAGTCTAGAGAAAAAAAAGAAATCTAGTTAGATGCACATTTAACCTAAATGCAACTGAGATATTTTGTGAGTGAGAAGGGATGTATGGATATTGTGTAACAACTCAGTCTTTGCCATACAACTGAATTAGAGATCAAAACTAAGGGTCACCCTGGCACTGTCTCATGAAGATGAAGTGACCCTTTCTGCATACATCTATATTTTCTTAAGCAGAACTGATATTAAAATCAAAACTATCAATATTCTTCAAGGGATGATTTAGGCAAATCTATAGCCTAAATAATATGTAAAGAAAGGCAAGAAAAATATTATATTATCTATTTTGTTTAGGTTAAAATTAATTTATTTAGTTCACAAATATTTATGGAATACTCATCATCGGACAAACACCAGTCTATATATTAAAAATATGAAGATAAGTCAGACAAGGTTTCTACTTACATGGACGATATGGGCTGATGAGAGCATATAAAGTAAAAATAAATAAATAATCCATTGTAAGTACCCAGATGAAAATAAAATGGAGTGGGATAGTGAGGTAAGCGGGGCTGCTTCAAAACGGATGTTAAGAACAATCTCTCTGAGGAGGTAACATTTGAGCTGTTAATTTAATTAGTTAATGAAGTTGATTTTGTATCTTTTTTCTTTAGAAATACTAAAATTTTTATTTTATGCAGTATAAACTGACTATGCATATATGAGTTACAATTTTTTGCTGCCTTATAAAAATTTATCAATTGTATCATCAATTGTAGTTAAATCATTTAAATGACTTCCTGTGACTTGTCTGTTTTCCTCTCTTAAAATGGGATAATTCCCCCAGCCCAGTAAAATCAGTCAGGTTAAAATAATTTTTTCTTGTTGTAAAAACCATATGATATTAAATTTGTCATCTCAACTATTTTAGGTGTATAGTTCAGTAGTGTTAAGTATATTCACATTTTCTTGCAACAGAACTCTAAAATTTTTTATCTCACAATACTAAAACTCTATACTCATTAAATGCTAATTCTCCCTCCCCACTCCCACCAGTTCTCCAGCCCTTAGCAACTACCTTCTTTCTGTTTTTATAATTTGATTCCTTTAGGTAATTTATATACATAGATTTATATAATATTTGTTCTTTTTGACTGGCTAATTTCACTTACCATAATGTCCTTAAGGTTCATCCATGTTGTAGCAAGTGACATGATTTCCTTTTCTTTAAGACTGCAAAATATTATTTGTGTTTGTTATGTGTGTGTGTGTGTGTGTGTGTGTGTGTGTGTATCACATTTTCTTTATTCATCAGTGGACATTGTGTTGTTTTGACATATTAGCTATTGTAAATAATGATGCAATAAACATGGTGTGCAAATACCTCTTCAAGATACTATTTTTAGTTATTTTGGATATGTAAACGGAAATGAATCATACATGATTTTATATTCTAATTTTTTGAGAAAATTCCAGATTGTTTTTCATAATGGCTATGCCATGTTATGTTTCCATAAAAAGTGCCCAAGTGTTTCAATTTCTTTCTTCCTTGTTGACACTTGACATTTTCTCTTCTTTTGATAGCGGCCACCTAATTTTACATACATATATACATATATACACACACACACACACACACAAATATATCATAGTTGTTTCTCTTATGATTACTGATGTTAGGTTATTTTTATATGCTTGTTGGCCACTTGAATATTTTCTTTAAAAAAATGTTTGTTCAAGTCCTTTGCCCATGTTTTGAAATTGGGTTGCTTGCTATTTTGTTGTTGCTGAGTTGTGGAAGTTGCTTATATATATATTCTGAGTATTAACCTCATTTTATATATAATTTGAAAATATTTTCTTTTATGATGTAGATTGTCTTTTCACTCTGTTTATTGTTTGCTTTGAACATGCAAATTATAATTTGATAAAATTCCTTTTGTCTATTTTGGCTTTTGTTGACTGTTCTTTTGGTATTATATCCAAGAATACATTGACAAATCCATTTCTCTGAAGATTTCTTTCTGTATTTGTTGGTAGGATTTTCATAGTTTTAGGTCTTAAATTTATGTATTTAATCTATTTTGAGTTAATATTATATATGATATGAGCAAAGTAAGGGTCCAACTTCATTCTTTTACATTCAGACATACAGTTTTCTCAACACCATTTATTAGAGAGGCTCTCCTTTTTCTATTGTGTAGTCTTGGCACCCTCATTCATATATTATTTGTGCAAGGGTTTATTTCTAGGCTTCTTATCAAGTTCCATTGGACTATATATCTACCTTTTTGCCATTACGACACAGTATGTTGCTTTGTAGTATGTTTTCAACTCAGGAAAGGTGAAGTCTCCAATTATATCCTTTTTCAAAATTGTTTTAGACATGCTATATGAATTTTAAGTTTAAAAAAATGGATCTGGTGTCTTGATAAAACTTGCATTGAATTTGAAGATCACTTTGGGCAGTATGGACATTTTAAGATGATGAAGTCTTCCAACCCATAAACATAAGATGTCTTTCCCTTTATTTGTATCATCTTTGATTGATTTTAACAATAATTTGTAGTTTTTGGTTTATAAGCCTCACTTTTTTAGTTTATTCCTAAGTATTATTTTTTTAATGCCATTTTAGATTGTTTTCTTAATTATCTTTTTGGGTTGGTTAGTCTTAATGTGGATTGGTTAGTCTTAATGTATAGAAATGTAATTGATAATTGCTTGTGGATACTGTGTCCTAGAACTTTCCTTAAATTAATGATTTAATTTTATGATTTTTTAATGGGATCCTTACGGTTTCTACATATAAGTTCATGTCATCTTCAAACAGAGCTAATGTTACTTCTCCCTTTCCAAACTGAAGGTCTTTCAAGTCTTTCCTTTTACTATTGCTCTGACTAGGACATTCAGTATCATGTTGAATAGAAGTTGCAAGGGTGGACATCCTCACTTTGGTCCTCATGGTAAAGCATGTCTTTCACCATTGAGTATAATTATAGCTATAGGTGTTTCATACATGATCTTTATTATGTTAAATAAGTTTTTCTTTACTTGTAGTTATTTGAGAGCTTTTGTCATGAAAGGGTAAGGCTTTTAGTCTTTCACAAATGAGAATGATGTTAGCTGTAAGCTTTTCATATACAGCTTTATTTTATTGAGGCTGTTTCTTTATTTTCATAGTTTATTGAAAACTGTTTTCTGCATCAATTGAGATGGCCATATGGTTGTTGTCCATCATTTTGTTATCATAGTGTATTACACTGATTGACTTTCATATGTTGAACCATCCTTGCATTCCAGGCTTAAGTAAATAATTTGATAACATACTTTGTCAAGAAAACCTCCCTCCATTGTTATGTGATTTTCTTAATTACAACTATATCTAAGTCCTAGTCTGTGTCCTCTTTTTAATGAAACAACTGATTCTTGTCCTTGAATAGAGTCTAAATGACTAAGAAAAATATGTGTGTATGTGTATGTGTGTGTGTATGAATAGCTTGTGCAATGAATAAGAAGAAGTACAAAGCAGTAGAAGGTAGTGGTTTAGAATGTGAGTCCCCAAGTCATACTTTATGAGTTTGTGCTGCAGTTCTCATTTGTAAAATTGAAGCACCAATAGTAGAAATTTTACATAGCCAAAATAAGAATGTAATATGCTTGAATTTGAAATTAAATTTTGCTTGAAATATTGCATTGCTAAAGTTGGTATTGATTTTTTAAGTGCAGCATCATTAGGATGCCACTACAGAGAATACCATTATATCCCATATTAGTTTCTCCTGTAATTGAAATCTCATACTATTATTATACAATTCTCACAATTGATTGAACTAAATAAAAAATATTGATATTCATTAGAAAAAGTAATGAATTTCAAGAAAAAGAAACAGTAAAATAAGTAGAAATACAATTATCTTTTAAATAGGTTCTTTCTGTGAGAAAATTTCTACTCATATATTTACAGATCTTAAGGAAAATAGTAACCTGTCAGTGAAAAGTAACTGATGATCTATAGTACTTGGAACTGTGTGTCAATGGGTTCATTTATATGCCATCAAGTCTGCATAAATAATAGTAACTATATCACAAGAGAGGACTTGTGTCATGGTGCTTCCTAAGTCATAAATTTTCACATTTTGCATGAGATGCAGAAGTATATCACTGACAATAAGTACAAATGAAAACAAAAATATATTCTCAAAGTCCCTTCCACTCCCCACTCTTGACTTCTTAGGCCCCTGTATTTGGTCCAGTTCTTCCACAGAAACCAATTTCTAGATTTTTCTAGTCTTTTCCCCCACCCAAAACAAGAGAGAACATTTGTTTTAAATCTTTCAACTTGGTCTTCTCTTGACACCACAATCTGTTCCAATGCATTGGTGATTCACACTTGTATGTTTTTATCAATGACTGAGATGAAATTATGGAATATACAGCTGAAACATAAAGTGCTGGATTTAGAGCCTAAAATATACAATATTTTTATGCACTCAGCACCTTTATACTGTTTGTTTAAGATATTCAAAACACTGTGCTTGGTAGGATGAAAATGATAGTGGAATAAATGATATGTTATATTTTTTTGAACTTAGAACAGTAACAATAATCACATAAATTTTAGGCATCTTGAAAATCGATTGGACAGTAGTGATATTTCAATGTGAGATGTTTGAGGACTCTATAAATTATAACATATAATTGACTGTAAGTTTTGTCTTTGTATAAAACTATATCTTTGGAAAACTAAAAGGAAGGCTTACGTGAGTCAGATGTTTTATCTATGCATTTTAGTATTACAATTTTGTGTAGAGAGAACACAAGTGCATTTACTCTGGGACAAGTTGAGAACCAAATGAAACATAGTATATTTGGAAATCTGAAAAAATGCCTATGCAGTTATGTCTCAAGCATTTATATTTTAACATTGCTAGGATCCAAGAAGACTCGAATTTTGGTTACATAAAATCAGTCTAAGATTCTGAGTTAGGCAAATGTAGTCAAAACCAATTGTACAAACATACACAGATGTACACACACACACACACACACAAACAGGCATGCATACACATTCTGGTAGTCTTTGTTTTTCCCAAACCTTTCAGTGGACAAAATGATAAAAGCATGTTAAAGTTAAAAATGATAAAAGCACATTAAAGCTAAAATAGGAGAACATTTTAGATGAGTTAACAGTGGATAAGAAACTACCCAATAGCATAATTTGGCCCGTAATGCCATTGGCAACATTTCTGAACATCTAGTCATTATACACTTGAACTTCTTTCTAGAGTTCAACATGAAGTTAAAGCTCACCTCAAGGCTTATAAAAAACTTATGTTTAGTCAAATCTTAACTTTTCCTGCATGACTGGGAGGAACACTAATTTATTTAACTCTGTAACCTGACATCTCAGCTGCAATATTCTTCACACTGGCTTGTTCCACTAAGAGGAGAATCATGTCATACTGATCTAAATTGACTTATGCCTATTTCTGCACTAATTCTGCCACAAACAGAACCATAAAATAGTATCACTCTATTAGTAGTTATATGATTTTCAGTTACATCACAGAAGTTCCTCTCTCAATAGATAGATGACAGATCTAAAGAGAAAGAATAACTTCTGTGATATAACTGAAAACCTAATAAATATGTGTTATCAAACATATATATATATTCCACTTAGTTGTATTTTAAATTATTTTAATTCAATAATTAATTCACAAAATGTCTCTTAAGATAGATTGCCTCTGTTTAATTAATATTCCTTGATGTAACAGCTTTCTATTTAGCTGCAAAATTTTATTCTAATTACATTCTTTCCAAGAAGCTATGTAAGTTATTGGCAGATTTAATGCTCTCAGCATGCATCTTCTCTCCCTTTGAAAGATTTCTGGAGTTTTTGTACAATTAATTTTATAGAAAACATATCTTTGTGTATGTAATTCAGAATTTTATCATGTTTGGAGACATCTTCTGCCTTTAAAAGAAAATCCAGAAGAAGGACTGTTTTTCGGTTTTTCCTTTTTCTTAACCTCTATCTATGACTGCAGGTTTATTTCATTTAGGAGGGTGAATTGAACCATAGGAAAAAATTAATTCTACAGAACGGTTTCATTGAGGACTTTATATCAATGACCAGATTTCAAATAGGTGTAGAGAGTCCTTTCCTTCTCTGTGGCCTGGTTGTATATCAGTACCAGCACAAACTCCTACTTTCTTTACTTCAATTTATGTCACATGTGACTCCTCTCCCTTTGAACTCAATCATGCTATATATTTTTTTTTTTGGTGTTCAACATTTTTCCATTAGCCTATTCTAGTTAATTTCTTGCTAGTCTGCTAGAAATTAATTTATGGCAAGTTAGCCAGAATTTAACTAGGATAGAATATAACTAATTTAATTAATTTGTATAAACTCTTAAAAAATAAAATTTTTTAGTAAGCATTTGCTAAATAAACTTTTCATTTATCATAAAATAATGTGCTTCTTTATCAACATTCCTAATATATGGACCCACTACAATGTATTGCCAATTATAATAAAGCTGTATTGCCCTAGTCTAATTCTTTAATCTCTCTGTAGCTCAAGTTCTTTGTTGTAATATTAGAACAAATACAACATTTATTTTATATACTTATTTTGAGGATTAAATGATATACATATACAATACTTGGATTGTTTACTGGCAGATGTCATTTGTAATAACAATAATAATAATACTTTTCCAGCCATTCACGGTGACTCATGCCTGCGATCCCAGCACTTTGGGAGGCCGAGGATGGCAGGTCACCGGAGGTCAGGACTTTGAGACCAGACTGGCCAACATGGTGAAACCCCCACCTCTACTAAAAATACAAAATTAGTCAGTCATGTGGTGGATGCATGTAATTCCAGCAACATGGAAGGCTGAGACAGGAGAATTGTTTGAACTCAGGAAGCAGAGGTTACAATGAGCCAAGACTGAGTCATTGCACTCATCCTGGGAGACAGAGTGAGACTCTGTCTCAAAAAAATAAAATAATAAAATAAAATAAAAATAAAAAGACTTTCCCTAACATGTCACCTTGAGTTAATTCTTTGGGAAACTAAGAAAGGAGCAGACATGTGGCATGGATAAAGTCAAGTTCAGAAACTGAGAGCGGAAAAGGCAAATATCAGAAATAATATTAACATATCAACAAGTTGAAC
Organism: Saguinus oedipus; assembly: GCA_031835075.1. Lineage (NCBI taxonomy): Eukaryota > Metazoa > Chordata > Mammalia > Primates > Cebidae > Saguinus > Saguinus oedipus. Next base: position 148,752,240 of record CM063170.1, read on the forward strand.
AGAATGTGAAATAAAAGTATGTGAACTGAATTTGAGTTATGTACAATTGATAACAAAATGGAAAAGCAAAATGGGAGAATCATAAGACTAGGGGAATTTCCCAACTGCTGTTACACAGATTGTAGCAGAGTGGGAATGAGAGAAATGTTATAAACAGCCTGGAAAATAAACGTATAGTAACTTACTCAATACCATAAATCCCTATTGCCAAAAAGACAAATCTCCTTTAGATAGAATGATCCAATTTTAATATGATTCAATTGAGGGAATACAAAACAAGAAATCATAATTACTATTTTATAATAATACCAAAAAGAGTTCAAATAGTACATTATACATTTCCTTTCGTTTTTTTCCTCATGTTTAGATCTGATTTTGAGTGATGGATAGTTCCGTTTTTATACTTATCTTTTTTATTGTTCAAGTTGGCTTTGCATATATTTACCACACATTATGACATTCCTACCTCAGAGCTTTACAACCAATCCCATTAAATTAAACAAGAATAAAAACTATATATTTTACAAACTCTGTGTTTAAAATAATAACAAAAAAGAGTGAAAACTATGTAATTTTAATACTGCGTGCTGTATACCAGTAGCTGCTCCCAGTCTATTACTTGTATCAATCCATTTGATTCTCACTACAGTTCAATAGAATACAAATGAGAGTTGAGAACAAAGGTAATTTAATTTTAGAGCTCATGTTCTTGATTATTCTGCTACTCTAGTAAACAAATAAAATGGGAGCTTGATGATAAACATAGAAATTAAAATGATATTGTGAAATCATTTATGAACTGAGAAGTAATTTAAAGACAGCTCATTTTATTCCACACCATTTTTCTTTTATGTTTTTACTCTATTAAGAACATTTTATACAGGCAATAAGATGAATCAAAAGAGTTATTTTTAAGTGGGAAAACCATGACCATTCTTCCACACCAAAATAGCACATTCACAATCCAAACACCCCTCACCTTGGCATGAGCATGGCTGAAAATGAATTTAAATTAAATTCATTTTATTTGAATTAATGGCTGCAGATGGACCAGAGCTTAGCTGTATGGAATAAGTTTAGCTCATTCCTGCTCTAGAGTGAGCAGAAATTGTGTTGCACTTCAGTGTATTGTTAAAAGAGGATAAAGGTAACACACCATACATAAGGGCACTGGTCTGTGGCCAGGACACACAGTGGTAACAATGTTCCCTTTCTTCCAATAATTCACAGGCACTTTCTTCCTCAATGATAATGCATCAGGAAGGAGAGCTTTTTCCCAACTGGTCACTTTTCTTCTGAGACAAAATGAGAGAGATGATGAAATAATAAATACTAAGTCCATTTCTTTATTTTAGCTTAGAGAGGAAAGTTTAATCAATCAAAATGATTCTTTTTCTGAGATAGTTTAAATTAGTGCATACCAAAATTTAGGTATAGCACAGAGGGAGATATTCTTCTCTCTTTGTTTAAAGAGGAGAAAAATCACATAATATAACTAAATGACCAAATTCAGTTAGACACTTGTTTCATTCTTTTTATCTGAATACTAAGGTTAAAAAATGGCAAACAAGATTTTAAGGTATTTTCTGTTGTAAAGTGTTTAAATACTAAAACCTATCATTTAAAATATTACATTGATATCCAGAGCACAGCCATTTAATGTTTTGATGGTTTAAAATTCTCCATCTTTTAAATATCTTGTTCACCTTTATTTTCTAAAATACGCTGAAACCAAATAGAGGTACATTTCTGTGGAGGACATGTGCAAAAATATAATTAACCACTATATAAGGGGAAACCAGTTTCACAATAAATTATACTCTCTAATGCGGCCTCATTTATTTTAAATAAGTACTTGCTATCTGAATAAAATATAGCATATTAAAATAGGAAACATAAGAAAATAACAAAAAATAACTCTAACATATGAGAAATGAGTAATACATTTCTGTACCCTTAAATACTGAAAAAGCAAAATTCTATTTGTTTTTAAAAATGTATTTTTACTTATTGGTGATATTTTTAGTTTTTAAAGCTGTCAAAAAATGTTTCAGTAACTGCAAAGAGACTTCCACAGCATGTGAAGAATAATTTAGAGCTAAATGACATGATACAAGCAATATGTAATTCAGAAGCATACCTCTGTTGAGCTCCAGGAAGTAGTATGTGTAGAGAAATCAGTCTTTGTTGAATGGGCATCCAGAAGAAAGATGTTAAAGTGACTGTTTTGTTTGATAATTGTTGATTTGTTTTTGTTTTTGTCAATTCCTCAGAAGCTGTGTTCCAACATAATTAAAACCAATAGGAGAGGATTTCAGAAAACTGAATAAATAAAAGTATTTCATTGTAATCTTTGGTATCAGTTGTAATATCCCCTTTTTCCTTCTCAGATTTTGTTGGTGTTTTCTCTTTTTTCTCAATCTATCTAAAGATTTGCTAATTCTGTACAATTGTTTTCAAAAAACAATTTCTGTTACTTTGTTCTTTGTGTTGTGTTTCTAGACTATATCTCATTTATGTCTGCTCCAATCTTTATTTTTTTTCCTTCTACCTATTTTTGAGTTTAGATTGCTCTTGGTTTTCTAGTCCTGTAATGTTAGGTTATTTATTTGAGAACTTTCTACTTTTTTGATATAGTTATTTATTGCTGTAAACAACATCCTTCTTAGAACTGCTTTTCTGTATCTCATAGACTCTTATCCTGTTGTTTCTGTTTTCATTAGTCTCAAATAATTTTTTTAACTTACTTCACAAATTTATTCATTGATCCATTGGTCATTGTGAAAATGTTGTTTCACATTTATTTATTTGTATAGTTTCCAAAATTCATCTTATTAATTTCTACTTTTATTCCTTTTGGGTCAGGAATTATACTTGCTATGACTTTAATTTTTAAAATATGTTGAGACTTGTTTTGTGGTCTAACATATGTTTTTTCCTGAAGTTTGTTCAATGTGCTATTGAGAAAATGTGTATTCTACAGCTGTTGGGTGGAATGTTTGTGAGGTCCACTTGGTTTAAAGTTCAGTTTAACTCCAATGTTTGTTAAGTTTCTGTCAGGGTAATCTTTCCGTTGCTGAGAGTGTGGTATTGATGTTCCCTATTATTTTTTTTTAAGTTAATCTCTACTTATAGGTTTTTTTAAATTTGTTTTATGTATTTAGATACTCCAGTATGAAATTCAAGTATGTTTGTAATTGTTCTATCATCTTGCTATAATGACTTTTTTATCATTATGTAAAGATTTGTTTTCATATTTTATCATTTTTAATGTAATGTCTATTTTACCTAGTATAAAACAGAATAAAATCCAGGCATTTGCAGCAAAATAGATAAACCAGGAAGACATTATTTTAGGTGAAATAAGCCAGTTACAAGAAGACAAATACTGCATGAGTTCAGTTATGTGTGGAATCTTAAAAACTTGATTTCATGGGAGTGGAGAGTAGTAGAACAGTGCTTATCAGAGGCTGGGAAGGGAGGGCTGAAGAGGTAAGAGAGGTTGCTTCACAGGCACAAGTTAAAGGCAGATTGGAAGAATGAGTTCTGATGTTCTATTATGCAGTAGGCTGATTTTAGCAAATAACAATGTATTGTATATTTCAAGCCAGAAGAGCAAATTTTTAATTTTATTACCACAGAGAGATGATAGATGTTTAAAGTGACGGATATGACAATTACCATCACTTGATCATTAAACAGTGTATGCACACACTGAAACTTCACAGTGAACCCAAGATACACATACAATATGTACATCAATCAGAAATAGAAATAATACAAGAAACAATTTTATACATTTTCTTACAGAGTTCAAAAATATAAGTTTTCCAGGTAATGAAATTATGAATCAAAGATTATCAAATTTAAAAGAAAAAACTTGCTGTTTAGATTCCACCACTCATATTCTACATAGACACATGAAAAAAGCATATTTTAAATATTGCCTTTTCACTAGGAAGACTAATAATATTTCAAATTTTATTATAAGATGGATTGAATAGTCTAGGAAAATACAATTTGATATTAAAGCTATTAGGAAAATGTATCATCTGTTACAAACTTTTATAAGAGGTTTAACTAAGTTTGGTTTGGATGCACCCAATTACTAAGATGCAATGTATCAATATTAGCCTCAGAAAATAGAGAAAACTGGACATCCTAAATGAAAATGTGTTAAGTCAGTAAAATGAAAACAGTACACATCAAGCACCATCTACTAATCAAATCAGACGACAGCTGACTTGGGACAAAAAGTGAGGAAGAGAACCTTTAAAATTTCATTGACCACTCAGAAAGACACAGTTACCAACAGGGTCATTTAGAACTGTGCTAAACTTCATGGAAGTATAACTTGTATGATCATTTGACTTTGATATCACCAACATATTATAGCACAGTTTACATAAAACACTCAAGTGTATTTTCTCATAATGTATTCATTGGTTCTGTTTAAACTAAGCATTTAATTCTTAGTGTATTTCATTATGATTGTACAAATGGTGGATTAACAAAGCACTGTGGTTTCTTCTGAATTACTTTTTGATCATTTTACTGATCACTGGGACTTCCACCAAAATACAAAACTAGTTATATTCATGTTCTAATTGTGTAGAAGCCTCTGTGTTAAAAAATAATTTTATTGATAAATTAAGGAAATGCTTATTTTGGGCAAGTTTAATTATACATTTTAAATTTTAATATATTTTGTAGTGAGAAAGTAAAATTTAGCTTTGTAAGGAAATATGGCAAGAAACCTGTGAAATTGTAGGTTAAGAATTCCAAATTAGGGAAAAAAATTGATGTAATTTCTTTCAAATTTTAAAAATTGAGAAGATATAAAGGATACAGACAATGATTGAATTCAGAATAGTAAACGACTGCTGAGATTTTTAGAATTCGGAACTGAATAAGATAACAAAATAATATAAAACAGAATCAGAGAAAACGGTTAAAAAACATGAAAAACGAGACAAAAAAGTGATTTCTGGTTGCAGGTCAAACATGTAAATACTTTAGAAGTCATCATTTCTTTCTCAGAAGAAAAAAGCTGACCACACTGAAAATCAATTCTTGTTAGATCAATCAGAGAAATGAGGTCACAGGACAAACTATTCTCTGAAAACTGGAGACGGCAGCAGGCCAAGAATCTCAGCTTAACAGGAGCAGAAACCCATCACTGGGACTAATACAGGCAGAAATACTTAAACAATAATTGACTAACTTTTGGAGCCTCAGTGTACTAGCTTGAGAACTAAAATCTATGTTTCCAGCCTTAAGAGACCCCCACACTTTTGTGAGATTTACCTATAGGAATCTAACCAGGTTCTCAGAGTGAGTATCTGAGAAAAATTTAACCAACCTGGGGACAGGAGTACTCAACCCCAGCCCCTCCTAGCCTTCCTGTCTCACAGAAGTCTGGGAAAACCTGAGAAATTCTTGTGAAGAACACAGCCTATGAGCATAGGCTCACTACATACTGAGACACAATCATAATATTAAGTAAAATGTTTTCTCTCTGAATATGTTACCTCCACAACAGTCAGGCTTCTGTATAGTGACAGTGGATTACCTCTAAAAGAACTTCAATGCTCAGTGCTTATTATTGTTACTTTTTAAAAATCAGGTTACCCCCAAGGCCATAGGAGAAACTGAAACAAAGTCACTAGTAGGCATTTCAGTCCCTAACATCTACTGCGATAGAGAACATAGCTGAATTCCTAGCCAGATAATACAAAATGTTACACTAAAGGCCTGTTTGACTCAGTTTCATTTACTAGATAATCATGTCAAGCTTTCAACATAAAAAATTGCAAGACATTATAAAAGGAAAAATAATCGTTTGAAGAGACAAAGCAAGCATTAAAACCAGACTCACAGACAGTAAGGGACCTATGATGGTTAATATTAGGCATCAACTTGACTGAATTGAGGGATACTTAGATGACTGGTGAAGAACCATTTCTGGCTGTGTCTGTAAGGGTGATTCCAGAGGAGACTGACATGTTCATCTGTGGACTGGAGAGAAAGACCTGCTTTCAATAGCAGGTACCATGGAATCAGCTGCTGGAAACACCAGAACAAAGTAGGTGGAGGAAGGAGGATATTCAGTTTGCTGAGTTTCCTTCCTCTCTTCTGAAATGGGACATCTTTTCTCCTTCCATCGTTGGACATCACACTCCAGGTTCTTTAGCCTGTGGCCTCTGAGATTTGCCCCAGTGACCTCCCAGGAGCTCTCAGGCCTTTAACTTCAGACTGGGGCCTATACTGTGGGCTCCCCTGGTTTTGAGGCTATCAGCCACACTACTGTGTTTTGTCACGGCCTAGCTTGCAGACAACCTATCATGGGACTTTACTTTTGTAATAGTGTGAACCAATTGTTCCTAATAAACTCTCTTTCATATATGTACATCCCATTGGCTCTGTCCCTCTGGAGAGCCTAATACAGGCTTTAACAGAAAGAGTGGAAAACATAAAAATGACAGACAGGTAATGTAATCAAAGAAATGAATACTCTAAGAAGGAATCAAAAGAAAATCATAAAAATCAAAGAGGATGTAACAGAATAAATATTGTCTTTGATGGTATCATCAATAGACTGGACATGGCTGAAGAAAATAAATCAGTGAGCTAGAAGATACATCAATAGAAACTTCTCTAACTGAAAAAAAAAGATAAAAAAGAAAAAAATAGAAACCAGAATATCTGAAAGAGAAGTAACTACAAAGTATAGTATAAACATACATATAATGAGATAATATTTAAAACAAAGGAGAAGAAAGAGTAAAAGCCAAGAAATATTTAAAGTAAAATTGGCTGAGAATGACAGTTACCAAACCACTGACCCAAGAAGTTCAAAAAAACCAAGTTGGGTAAATAACAAAAAAATTGGGATATAATATTCTAATTATAGAAATCAAAGACAAAAATAACAAATTGTAGAAGCCACACTTTACCTGTAGAGGAACAAGGATAAGAATTATACTGGACTTATCAGAAACCATGTAAACAAGAAGAGAGGAAAATAAAATATTGATAGTTAAAAAAAAGAAAACAACCACCATGAATTGTGTGTCCAGTAAAATTATCCCTGAAAGATGAGGGAGAAATAAAGACTTTCTTAGGCAAACAAAAATTGATGGAGTTTGTCATCAGTAAGCCTGCCAAGCAATAAATGTTGAAAGAAGTTATTGAGAGAAGGAAGCTGATACAGGTCAGAAACTCGAATCTGAAAAACAAAAAAGAAAGAAAAGAAAGAAAGAAAATAAATAAATAAATAAATAAATAAAAGATACAAAAAGTAGAATAAAATATCTAATTTTTATTTTTTTTAACTGATAGATAATTTGCATTGGTAATTATAGCTAACAGAAAAGTAAAATGAATCACAGCAATGATATAGAAGATAAGGAAGAGAAATTGGGAACACTCTGTTATAATATATCTGCACTCTCCTTGGTGAAGTACAGTGCTATTTGAAAGTAGAATTCAATTAGTTGTAAATGGATATTGTAAACACCAAAGCCATCATTAAAAATAAAATAAATATATCTTAAAAATAACCTGCAAACATAGACCGTCAGAGTGAAAAAAGTGAAAATTCTAAATATATGTTGACTATAAGAAATTCACTTTAAATTGAAAGCACTGATAGATTAAGAGTAAAGAGAGAACTAAAGATATCCTATGTTGACATTAATAACAAAAAAGCTGGAATAGCTGAATTAATTTAAGAAAAGCATACTTCAGGCTGAAATTATTGGAGATAAAGAGGAATATTACATAATAAGAGGTTAATCCTCAAAGAATATATAACAATATTGTTTGTGTATCTGTGTCAAAATATGTGAGGCAAAACTGACAGATTTTCAATAAAAAATAAGTAAATATACTATTGTAGTTAGAAATTTCATCACATCTTTATTAAAAATGGACAGATTCAGCAAGTATAAAATTAGTAAACTTATAGTTAAAATCACCATGTCCAGTAACATCAATTAAATGAATCTAATTGACATTTATAGAATATTTTATCCAACAATAACTGAAATTCTCTTCAAGCATACAGGGAGCATTCATCAAAACAGACCACATTCCAGGCCATAAAACATACCTTAACAAATTTGCAAGGTAAAATACACCTAACAAAATTAAGTGAAGCATGTTCTCAGGTCACAATGAAATTAAACAAGAAATTAATAAGAGAAAAATTGCTGGAAAATCACCAAGTACATGAAAATTTGAAACACACAACTAAATATCACATAGGTCAAAGAAGAAGTCTAAAGAATTTTAAAATATTTTGAATTAAATGAGAAAAAAAACAATTTTTTTTTTCAGTGAAGCAAAAACAGTGCTTAGTGGGAAACAAATCATTAAAGCAAATACTTTAGGAAAGAAGAAAATCTAAAAATACAATGTATTCTTCCTCTGTAGAAAATTAGAAGGAAAAGTGCAAATTAAATCAAAAGTAAGAAAAAAGAAATATTAAAAATTACAGCAAAGGTTAGTAAAATTAAACACATGAAATCAATATAGAAAAATCAATCAAACAAAAAATATTTTTTGGAAATCATTAATGAAATGTCTAATCTCAAGGCAGGCTAATAAAAAAATGGAAAGAGAGAAAGAAGACACAAATTCCTAATATCAGAGATGGAAGAGGGCCCATTGCTATACTGACATATTTTAAAACTTTGATGATATAAACCAATATGTTTAAAGACACAACTTACAACAACTCACCCAAGAAAAAATATATAACCTAAATAAGCTTATATTTATTAAATAAATTAAATCAATAATGAATAGTTCTTCCAAAACAGAAAGCCTAGGTCTAGATTGTTTTGCTGATAAATTATATGACGCATTTGAGAATAATACTTATCTACAAAGCTTTCTACTTAATGGGAGCAGAGAAAATACCTTTTAACTCATTCTGTGTGGTCAGTAAAACCCTAAAAACCAAAAATTGGACAAGAAGAATTATTTTTCAGAAAGCACACAAATATGTCTCATAAACATAGATGGAATAATTCTCTATAAACATTATCAAATTGATTTTAACAATGTATAAAAACAGAGAGATCCAAGATGGCTGATCACTAACAGCTCAGGATTGTAGCTCCCAGTGAAAGCCCAGAAAACGAGAGGATACCACACTTTCAGACGAATTTTCATTGCTCACGGACCAGAAAATTTCCAGTGGAGGAGACCCATGGGTCACCAGCGCAACTCTTGTGGCCAGCGCAGCTGTTTTGCCATCGCCTCGGCGCGGCAGCTCTTCGTGCAAAGTAAACGGGACTGGTTCCCCTACTGACTGGTGTTTGGAGCTCTGGGAAGGCAGAGCCACTTGTTGCGGACTCAAGAAGGAAGCTAGACCAGAGATTCCCAGGCAGAAGAGCACCATCAGTCTTATCGTTGCTGTTTTGGCCGGTGCAGTGGGTTGCTCAGATTCCACTGCACTGGAAATTAATAAATTGGACATCCACTCAGAAACCTAATTAGAAAGGCGGTAATTGTAAAGACAACAGATGGATAAATTCATAATAAAGGGAAAAAAACAGCCTAAAAAGGCCAAGAATACCCAAAATCATAACTCCTCTTCCTCTACAGGGGATTGCAATTCCTCATCAGCAACAGAACAAGCCCTGATGGAAAAGTACTGTGTTCCATTATCTGAAGTAGGCTTCAGAAGGAGGATGATAAGAAACTTTTGGGAGTTGAAAGAACTTGTTCTAACCCAATGTAAAGAAACTAAGAACTTTGAAAAAAGGTTTGACGAAATGCTAAAAAGAATGGACAATATAGAGAGGAATATAAATGAACTAACAGAGTTGAAAAATACAACATGAGAACTTAGCGAAATATGCACAAGTTTGAATAGCTGAATTGATCAAGCAGAAGAAAGGATATCAGAGGTCGGAGACCAACTTAATGAAATAAAACAAGAAGACAAGAATAGAGAAAAAAGGATAAAAAGGAGTGAGCAAAGTTTCCAAGAAATATGGGACTATGTGAAAAGACCTAATCTACATTTGATAGGTGTACCTGAATGTGATAGAGAGAATGAATCCCAGCTGGAAAATACTCTTCAAAATATTATCCAGGAGAATTTTCCCAATCTAGCGGAGCAGGACACTATTCAACCCCAGGTAATACAGAGAACACCACAAAGACATTCCTCAAGAAGAGCAACCCCAAGGCACATAATCGTTAGATTCACCAGGGTTGAAACGAAGGAGAAAATACTAAGAGCAGCCAGAGAGAAAGGTCACATTACCCACAAAGGGAAGCCTATTAGATTTACAGCAGATCTCTCAGCAGAAACCCTAAAAGCCAGAAGAGAGTGGGGGCCGATATTCAACATCCTTAAAGAACAGAACTTTCAGCCCAGAATTTCATATCCTGCCAAACTCAGCTTCACAATTGAAGGAAAAATAAAATCTTTTATGAACAAGCAAGTACTCAGAGATTTTATTACCACCAGGCCTGCTTTACAAAAACTTCTGAAAGAAGCATTACACACAGAAAGGAGCAACCAGTATTAGCCTTTCTAAAAATATACCAAAAAGTAAAGAGCATCAACATAAAGAAGAATTTACCTCAATGAATGGATAAAATAGCCAGTTAACATCAAATGGTAGTAACACTAAATTTAAATCGACTAAAATCCCCCAATCAAAAGATACAGCCAAAACCTAATGGTATACTACATCCAGACCCATTTTATATCCAAAGATACACAAAGACTCAAAACAAAGGGTTGGAGAAAGATTTACCAACCAAATGGAGAGCAAAAATAAATAAATAAACAGAAAGCAGGAGTTGCAATTCACGCATTTGATAAAACAGATTTCAAAGCAACAAAGAAACAGTGGTAAAAGGATCAATGCAATAATAAGAGCTAAGGATCCTAACACCCAGATACATAAGACCCATAAAGAGATTTAGACTCAATGAGACAGAAAATTAATAAGGATATCCAGAACTTGAACTCAGATCTGGAACAAGTACACTTAATAAGTATTTATAGAGCTCTCCACTTTAAATACACAAAATATACATTCTCCACTTTAAATACACAAAATATTGATCGGCCATTATTAATACCCATTCATAGAATAAAGCAATATTCCTGTTCTCTCTCCCTCTTTTTCTTCCTCTTTCTTCCTCTCCTTCTCTCCTTTAAAAAAAAAAAGTGTGTGGTCATCTCATAATCTGTCCCCAACTTACACCCCAGCCCTCCAGCACCTTCCATCGCTTTCCCTCCTCCACTCCCCAAATCACTGCACTTTTCCAATCCTTCTCAAAAAAAAGAAAAAAGAAAATTTCAGACCAATGTTCATGAACATTGATGCAAAAATCTTCAATAAAATACTGGCAAACTGAATCCATCCAACAGCACATCAAAAATCTTATCCATCACAATTAAAAAACAAAACAAAACAAAACAAAAAACCAATGTATAAAAACAATTATATACCATGATTAAATCTACTTGATAAAGAATATCTACAAAACCAACCAACCAACCAACGAACCAAATGAAAAAGTACAGCTAACACATTTAATGGTGAAAACAATAAGCTATTCCCCGAGACAGAGACAAAGCAAGAATGTCTCCTTTCGCCACTCCTATTCAACATCCCATTAAAAGTCATAGTGAATTGAATATTTAAAAAGGTAATAAGAGGTATACAGATTGAAAAGAAATAAATAAAACTGTCCGTTTGCAGATAATATGATCATTCATGTAGAAAGTCCAAAAGAATAAAAATGTTCTCCTGAAAATAAAAAACAATGTAAAACATTTCAAAGATATAAACTTCTAATTACAAAATTCATGTAGTTTATGTCAACAATTTATTGAAATTTAAAAATAACAGCATAAGTTATATTAGGATTCAAAACATGAAATCCATAAATAAAAATATAACATGAAATACATAAATAAAAATCTAACAAAACACATGCACAATCTCTATAAGTAAAACTGATAAACGGGTGAAATAAAGAATAAATGTAGAGAGAATCTGCATTTGTTTATAGGAAGGCAATATTATCAAGATGATACTTCTTCCCAACTTGATCTGTAGAGTCAATGAAATCCCATTCAAAATTCCAGCAAGATATTTTGTGTATATATTGGCAAAATTATTCTATAGTTGATATGAAAAGACATAAGATCCATAATAGACTATATATACTATATTGAAGAAGAACAAAGTTGGAAAACTGGCACTATCCAATGTCAATACTTACTGTAGAGTCACAGTAATCAAAATAGCATCTCCTTGGAAAAAATAGGTAAATATATCAATTATGCAGAATAAAAAATTACAGAAGTAAAGCTACAGAAATACAGTTAACTGATCTTTGACAAAGGGGCAAAGGCAATTCATTGAAGAAATAATAGGCTTTTTAACAAAAGGTGCTAGAACAAGTAGACATTCACATTCAAATAAAAGAGATACTAAACACAAACTTTTAATCAGTCACAGACATTTACAAACATTAACATTAATTCAAAATGGATAATAGTCCTAAATTTAAAACATAAAACAATATAACCTATAAAGATAACATAAATAATATCTATGAGAATTTGATTTGATGATTTTTAGAGACAGTACCAAAAATATGATTCATAAAAGAAAAAAATGACATGTTGGAGTTTAAACTGCTTTGTGAAAGTCATTATTAATAAAATTAAAAGACAAGCCACAAAATGGTAGAAAAAATTTATAGAACATAAATTCAATAAACGGCTTGTATCCAAAATATACAAAGAAGACTTAAAAACCTGACATTAAGACAATAACTGAATGTATAAATGGACAAAAGTTCAGAACAGATATCTCAGCAAAGAATATATCAACTGGCAAATTAGAAAACACAAATGCTTTACTTCCTGTGTAATTAGAGAAATGCAAATTAAAACAACAATGAGATACCACTCCAAATCTATTAGAATAACTAAAGTCTAAATCATTGGCAACATTAAATGTTAATAAGAATGTAGAGCCACCAAAATTCTCATTCATTGCTGGTAGAAATGCAAAATGGTCCAGTCACTTTGAATTTACATAAACCTAGTCTTGTCTAATGCTTCAGCTATTGGTTGATATTTGATATGGCTTGGCTGTGCCCTCGCCCAAACTCTCACCTTGAACTGTAATCCCCATAATCTGTATGTGTCAAAGGAGAGACCACGTGGGGCTAATTGAATTTTGGGGACAGTTTCTGTTGTTCTCGTGATAGTGAGTGAGTTCTCATGAAATCTGCTGGTTTTGTAAGCAGCTCTCCGTCTTTACTCATTCTCTGTCTCTTTCACCTGCCGTCATAAGATGTGTCTTGGCTTCTCTCTTGCATTCTGCCATAATTTTAAGTGTCCTGAGGTCTCCCTAGCTATGTGGAATCTGAATCAATTAAATCTATTTCCTTTAGAAATTACCAAATCGCACATAAACAGACTAATACAGTATTTATCCAAATGAATTGAAAATTATGTCCACAAAAAAAACGTACACAAAAATTTACAGCAGCTTTATTCATAATTACCAAAACTGGAAAACAACCATGATGTTTTTCAAAGGTGAATGAACAAATTGTGACATATCTATGCAATGAAATATTATTCAGCAATAAAAATCTTGAGCTATCAAGCCATGAAAAAAACATGAAGGAAACTTAAATACATATTGCTTAGTGAACAAAACCAGTCTGAAAAGGCTACATAATGTATGATTTCAATTATATCACACTCTGGAAAAGACAAAATTACATAGAGAGTAAAAAGTTTGCTAGTCACCAGGGATTTGAAAGAAGGAAGGAATGAATAGGTGGATATTTGAGGATTTTTAGAGCTGTGCAAATATTCCAGATGAAACTGTCATGGTGGATACACAACATTATGCATTTTTCAAAACTCATAACACTGTACAACATGAAGATTCAAACTAATGTAAACTATAAACTTTAGATAATAATAATGTGCTATAATAGATTCTTTAATTTTCTTTAAAATTCTTCAACTTTACCACACTAATGTAAGTTATTAAAAATATAGGAGACTGACAAGAAGAGGGCGATGAGATGAATTATGAGGGAGAAGAATTATTACAACCTTCTGTACTTTCTGCTTAATTTTCTGTAAATCTAAAACTGCTCTAAAATCATCTATTATTTCCAAGCAAAACAACTTAAGAATTAGTGCATTAAAAAAATTAAAAGAGATATCAACAAACCCATTTACTCTACTCTAAAATGTGTATATTAGTGTGTGTGTTGGGGGTGACTATAGAAAGATGGATAATTTTATAGAAATAAATGAATACATTATATATTCCTTCTGAACAATCTGTTTTTCAGATAATTGTGATCAACTCTAAAAATTAATTTTCCATGATTAGGTGGGTACCATGAACACAGAAATCAAGCATGAGATAAATAAAGAAAAACTTGATTTTATATCAAATAACTTTGTTTTAAATACTGAATCTTTTAGTTAACTGCTGTGTTCCATTGGACTTAGTTTTCTCATCCATCAAATAAGATAGACAGTAATTCTTTTCTTGCTGTCAGTAATTGTTACTACAAGGGTCATATCTGAACATACATCAAAAACTCTTATAGGGAAGCTCCTTTAGTTTGATCAGTTAAACCTAGTACTTTTTCTGCAGTATAATTTCAGGAAAAAAAAAAAACACCCAGAGATCTAAACCATTTATTTTAAAAAAAATATCATTTTAAAGACATGATATTGTTCACACTGTCCCAGGCAGTACAACAGACACTGAGGATATCATGGTGAGATAAAGAGTCATGGTTCCAGTCCCAATATTGCTGTATCTGAAGAGGAAAACAGACGTTAATGAAAGAGTTCCATTAATTTGTGTAAAATGGCAATGGTAGTTAAGGGCTGCAAGGGAGAACTGTTGGGAATGGAAGAGAACATGATAATGGAATTTGTCTTGACCTTGACCTTGTGATAATAAAGACATAACGAGAAGCTTAAGAAAAAAATTAGCGGGATATACAGGGTGAAGCAGAACATCAACAACAATAACCATTACCCACAAAGCAGCTATGGCGAAAAGACCAAACAAAGAAAGGTGAATAGTCAGTCAGGTAAACAAAAAGAAGAGAGTCCAAAATACATCTTACTACATATCAGGATTATATCCAATTATATATCAAATGTGATATCCCAATAAAGGCTCATGCACCACCTACCTAGTTATTAAAAAGAAAAATCGATTTGTATTTCTACTTTGTTTGTTGAACCAAAACATACTCCAGGTGATGAATGATACAGGCACAGTTATTGCACGTCACTTAATTGTACCTCACAGATATTACCTTTGTTTACAAATTGAAGGTTTATAGCAACCCTAACCCTGTTTGAGCAAGTCTATCAATATTCCTTTTCCAATAGCCTGTGCTCTCCTGATGTCTCTGTTAGCATTTTTTTTTAGCAATAAGTTGTTTGTAATTAAGGCAGGTGCTTTTTAAAGACATGATATTGTTGTACACTTAATAGACTACAGCATGGTGTAAGCATAACTTTTATAAACACTTAGAAAACAAACAAAAAAAATGTGTGACTCACTTTACTGTGGTAGTCACATTATTGAGGAGATTTAGAACCAAACCTACAATATCTCCAAGGTATGCCTTTAGTTCATTTTCATTTAATGAAACTATGAAAATATTATAAAAACCGTAGGTGGAAATTTTAATTTTGAGATAAGAACATCTAAAGATGACTAGAAACAACCTCTGGTGGTTTTGAATGCATACAACTTAATTTTATATAGCAAAACCACATAGGACAACAGAATGTTAATGTCAGTAGCATTAAAGGATATGAAAAGAGATGTTTAACAAGAGAGTGAGAAGCATTGCCAGAGAAACAATATGAAAACTAGGAGAGTATGATGCCTAACATGGTGAAAGAGGATTATTTTTAAAAAGGGAGTAGTCAAGAATATTAATGATGTCAAGAATTCAAATTAAAAAAAGGTAACTAAAGATATATGCAATAAAGTCAACAACAAAGAGATAGCAAGTTGTACTATAATTTGTGGAACTAGAATATTTTAGACATAGTCATCAGAGAAATTAAAAAGCTCTGAAAATCTGCCATATAATTTTATTCACAAATTACATATTGAAAAATGAATGTTCAACTATGAACTTCAGTTCAGCTTCTTACAGAAAACAGGGTAGACTTTCTGTTGAAAAGTAAATGTGGCACATGTATTTTGGACTCAATTGATATTTCTAAATCTTTATAAAGTTATTATTACAGGCTCATGCCTGTAATCCCTGCACTTTGTAGGCCAAGGCAGGTGGATGGCTTGAGGTCAGGAGTTCGAGACCAGCCTGGCCAACATGGTGAAATTCCATCTTTACTAAAAATACAAAACAATTAGCCAGGTATGGTGGCAGGGTAATCCCAGCTACTTGGAAGGCTGAGGCAGGATAATCGCTTGAACCCAGGATGGGGAGGTTTCAGGAAGATGAGATCGTACCACTGCACTCTAGCCTGGGCAACAGAGCAAGACTCCATTTCAAAAAAAGAATAAAACGTTATTATAATTGTATTATGTTTTTACCACAAAAGGCATCAGATGTATGAAAGTGTACAGTCACAATGTAAATTTTTATATCTTTGACAAATCATAGTTCAGCAGAGATTTAATCACTGGTATTCTCTGCTTTTTTGGTGATGCCCATCAAAGGGCAAGGAGAAGCTGGAGGTTAATCCATTTCTGACAGAATCATGAGCTGCAGCAAAATCCCAGAGATATTACAGCCCAGGTATTCGTGTTCTTCTCAGGCTATTGTAAATGTCAATGCTGATTTTTAGGGACAAACATCAATCATGATCTTCTTATGTCAGCAGTATGGCATAGTGTTACTTGAAAAAAGGAAAAAGGGAAATAACCTTGGACAGATTATGTCAGATACGTATGGACTCTTAATACATTTATGGATGAGTAAAGGGAAGAGACTATGTCAATGTTCTGTATTATTAAATTTCTAAATAAAATAACAGAATTGTAGATAGCTCATCTGAGACAAGGAAGTGGCCTCATTCAGCCCACATATTTATGTTTCTCTAAGTAGCCCTCTTAAACACCAATTATGTGTTATACTTCCTTTGGAGTCATATACCCCTTAAAACTACACCATACTTTGCACACTTAATATATGCACCCATTAATCTTCAGCTGCATAGAATAAAATGGTAAGAAAGATTTTTTAAGAAGTTTATAAAATTTATGTCAGAATAGACTTTACTTTTCTCAGATAAAAGTCAATCTGATTGAAAATAAAAGTGAAAAACATGTGACTATTTTCTTTATATTTTTCTTAGTTCAGGTTGCTGCAATAAATTACCATAGAGTGGTGGTCTTAAACAACAAACGTTTCTCATGGATCTGGAGGCTGGAAGTCGAAGATCAGGATGCCAGGATAACTGAGTTCTAAGTGAAGGCTCTCTTCGTAGTTATATCCTCATAAGATCTCTCTTGGTCTCGGTGTACACATTCAGAGAGACACAGTTTCCTGATCATCTCTTCCTGTTATAAAGCATTAATTATAGTGTGAGGGCCCCATCTTAACAACCTAATCTGCCAGTAATTAGTTCCAAAAGACTTTACTTCAACATGTGATTTGAAGAGGGGGGGAACAAATATTCAGTCCATGGCAATATTCAGTATTTGAAGTACCTTAAACTTCTTTTCTACAGATTTTTCTAGAAAATTATATTCTGAATGTGGACACAAATTTTCTGGTATATTAACTGTTGTTGGTATACTGTCAGTCAAAGTTGAACATGAAGTTTGAACCTGACTAACTCTGAAATTGATCCTTTTAAGCAAAGCTCTTTTTATTTCTTCCAACTATTAGAAGATAACTTGGCAGATATGAATCAGCATTGAGTTTTCTAATTTTAGGTGATATCTCTAAGAGATTTTATAAATGAAATTAGTTAATTTTACTATCTTTCTTCTGAACATTATTTGACCCAACACATTCTGGTTTTCCTAGTTATTTTCAAACTTTAAGGGGAAACCAGTCTATTCCTAAAGTTGCATTTTTCATAAACCCTTCATTGTAAAGATAAATCTTATTTTTTAAAAAAATTATCGTGAGTAATGCTGCATAAAAATATAACTAAACCTACAATTTCAGAAGTTAGAAAGTAACTACACTTTCAAAGTCTTGCCCTTTTCAGTCCAATGCATTCTTGATTACAGAACAAAATTATGCATCCAGATTTACTTACATTACATATTTTCTTGTATTTTTTTTTTTTTGTAGCATGACTTATTGATTACAACCGAGCAATTAAGTACAAGATGTTTAGAGAAAGAAAATGGTAAATGACTTCAGAATGAGATTTAGTCATTGAAAAAAAAATATAGGGATCGGTTTTTACAGTGATAAAGCTACATTATTAATATTCACCAAACATGATTCTTGATCCTGGGGAAGCAAACAAGGAATTATTTAGTAACTATGACTGAGGCATATCAGTGGTGTTACATTCTTTAGTAGATACATCGTGATATAACTTAAACTGAAAAATTACTAAAAACTTCTGAGATGAACAGATTTTTCTTTCTTCAAGTTTGAATAATCTCATCTAAAAATATTTACACAGTCAACAACTAGAAAGACTAATTTCGAGAATATGTATTAGCTAGGCCTAGATTAACTGAGGTAAACAGGTGAAATGAAAACTCAAATAAGCATTAATATTAATGTGAACAATCCTTCATTTTGAATGAAGACATCAACAACCCAAATTCTTACTGAATGTTGGATGTTCAAAAAAAGCCCTAATAGCGACTTTTATCTCATTTGATATACAAATCAACTCAGAAATATATAAAAAGTGTAGAGCAAATCATATTTTTAAACTGTTATTTTAGGTGTAGGAATGTATTAGTCTGTTCTCACATTGCTCTACAGAACTACCTGATAGAAGGTAATTTATAAAGAAAGGAAGTTTCATTGACTCAGAGTTCCACAGGCTGTACAGAAAACATGACTGAGAAGGCCTAAAGAAACTTACAAATATGGTGGCAGCCACACCTTACATGGCTGGAGAAGAAGAAAAATGAGCAAGAAGGGGAGGGGCTATCTACTTTTAGACAACCATATCTCATGAGAATTCACTTACTGTCATAAGAACAGCAATGGAGCAATCTGACCCCATGATCCAATCACCTTCCACCAGCCCTTTCTTCAACTTGGGGGTTACAATTCTACAGGAGATTTAGGCAGGAATACAAATCCAAACCATATCAGGCTACATATGAATGTATGTAACATAGGTAAATTCATCTCATGAGGGTTTGTTGTACAGGTTATTTCATCAGCCAGGTATTAAGCCCAGTACCCAATAGCTATCTTTTGTGTTCCTCTCCTCCCTCTCTCACTCTACCCCCAAGCAGACCCCAGTGTTTGTTGTTCAAGACTTCTCATCATTTTGATCTCATTTGTGAGAACATGTGATATTTGGTTTTCTGTTACTGTGTTAGTTTACAAAGGACAATAGCCTCCAGCTCCATCCATGTTCTGGCAAAAGACATGATCTCATTTATTTTTATGGCTGCATAGTATTCTGTGGTGTAACACGTACCACATTTTCTTTATCCAATCTGTCATTGAGGGGTGTTTAGGTTGATTAAATATCTTTGCTATTGTGCATAGTGATGCAGTGAACATTTGTGTGCATATGTCTTCATGGTAGAATGACTTCTATTCTTCTGGGTACATACCCAGTAATGGTATTGCTGGGTCAAATAGTAGTTCTGCTTTTAGCTCTTTGAGAAATTTATACTGCTTTTCACAATGGTTGAACTAATTTACAGCCCGACTAACAGGGTATAGTTTCTCCCTTTTCTCCACAACCTTGCTAGTGTATCTTATTTTTTGACTTTTTAATAAGCCCATCTGACTGGTGTGAGATGGAATCCCATTGTGATTTTGATGTTCATTTCTTTAATGATCAATGATATTAAGCTTTTTAAAATATATACTTGCTGGGTGCATGTGTGTCTTATTATGAAAAGTGTCTGTTCATGTCCTTTGGTGACTTCTTAATGAGGTTGTTTTTCTCTTATAAATACACTTAGGTCCCTTAGAAATGATGGATGTTAGACCTTTGTCACATGCATAGTTTGCAAATATTTTCTTCCATTCTGTAGGTTGTCTATTCTGTCAATAGTGTGTTTTTTTATTTTTTGTGAAAAAGATCTTGTTTATTTGGATTCTATTTGTCAATTTTTGTTTTGTCATTATTGTCTTTCATGTCTTTGTCATGAAATCTATACCCATTTCTATGACCAGAATAAGACTGCCTAGGTTGTCTTCCAGGGCTTTTTAGTGGTGGGTTTTACAGCTAAGTCTTAATCCATCTTGAATTCATTTTTTAAATGCTAGAAGGATGAGGTCCAGCTTCAATCTTCTGCACATGGCTAGCCAGTTATCCCAAGACCATTCATTGACTGCAATGGCTTGTTTTTTTTTCTCAGCTTTATCTAAGATCAAATAATTATAGATGTGTGGCCTTATTTCTAGGCTCTGTATTCTGTTCTGTTGGTCTACGTACCTGTGTTTTTGCCAGTACCATGCTGTTTTGGTTACTGTAGCCCTGTATTATAGTTTGAAATTGGGTAAGGTGATGCCTCCAGCTTTTTAAATTTTTCTTATGATTGCCTTGACTATTTAGGGTCTCTTTTGGCTTCATATAAATTTTAAAATAGATTTTTTTCTAGTTCTGTGAAGAATGTCATTGGTATTTTGATGGGAATAACACTGAATCTATACATTGCTTAGTGGCCCTCTTTGGTGATAACAGATAGGAGTAAGTGGGACCCATAGGAGATGGACCAGCTTCTCTTTTGGTAGACTGCAGCTCATTGGAGGTGTGGATATGGCATTTAGGGTAATTGATCCTTCATTAGTTCAAGAGACAGTGGCAGAGAGGCTTTCCTGGGTCTCTATCCAGTAACTTGCAGACCTGCTACTGGCTCCTAGCTCTGGCAGGGAGAGGCTGGAGGCCTGGAAGACCTGCCCAATGAGGACATGTGGAAACAATCACCCATGCAACAGTCTGGCCACTTTTTCATAGAGCTTCTGCAGTATGCTGGGAGCCCACTACAGTCTTTAGTCACCTCAGATTTCCCAGTACCTGGAGGTATCAACAGTGAAGGCTTCAAAACCCCAAATATGGTAGCTTGTCTCTCCCTTTGGGATCTCTATCCCAGGGAGGTATGAACCTATTGTTGGCTTAAATGCACCTAAAGGAAGTGGCTGGAGACCCTGCTTGGGAGGTCTTTCCAGTGAGGAGGAATGAGATTGGGGGCCTTCTTTAAAAAATAGTAGTAGTCTATGTTGTACAGCAGGTGTGCTGTGCTAGGGTATTGCTTCTCCCCTCAGTTGGCTTGAACTCTCCAAAGCCTGAAGGATTAAATGGGCAACTAGTCACTCAAACAGCAGAGATGGTGGCCTGCCTCTCTCTCTCTGGGAGTTTTGTCCCAGAAAGGTTTCAAATCTAGTGTTGGACAGCAAACACAGTGCAAGTGGTTGGAGACTACAGTTGAGAGGTTCCGTCCAATGAGAATGAACAGAATCAAGCAACGTTTAAAAAAAGCAGTCTGGCCACATTTCTGCAGAGCAGTTGTGCTGTGCTGGAAATCACTTCTGTCCTCAGACTCTTCAAAGCCGGAAAGCTGGAACACTTAAATCACCCAAACTACAAAGATGGTGGCTGCCCCTCCCCCTGAGAACTCTGTCTCAGGGAGGTGCAAGGCTGCTACCAGTGACTGGCTGGAATTTCAAGCCAGTAGGTCTTATCCAGTGAGGTGTTATGGAAGCAGGGGCTGAGCTTCCCGGATTCAGTTCCTTTCTTAGGAACTCCTGCTTTGCCAGGGTTGCAGCTACTTTTTCTGGGAAGCCCAGAAAGCCTGGTCATCTAAGGCTCCCTGCTCTTTGTGTGTACCTGAGTGGCTGCTCTTCTGAGACTCCGTGTAGTTCTGTGTGTCGGACTGAAGGCTCTGGTGGAGCGGATTCACAGGTGTATCTTCTGATTGAATGCTTGAAAAGATCCACGGGAGAAGTATGGGTTCCTGGGATTGCATATTCACTCACTGCTTCCCTGGGTGAAGGAGGTTCCCTTGGCTCCATGTTACTCCTGGGTGGGCAATCATTCAGCCTTGCTTTTCCTCATTTTCCATGAGTCAAACTGCTTTCCTGATTAATCCCAAGGCATGTACCTGGGTGTTTCAGTTGAAGGTGTGTATTTACTCTCCCCTTCCATTCCTCTCCATGAGAGCTGTGTACACTAGTTGCCTCTAGTCAGTCATCGTCACAAATCAGATTTTAAATCCGCCTTTCACCCAGCAAAGCCAACATTGGAAAGTGAGGCTTATATGAGTAGGCAAAGTGATTCTAGCCTAGAGTCCTAGAATTAGACAGACTTCCCAATGAAGTAACAAATATTACCATACCATCTTAGCCCATTTCTACTTCCAACCCAGTCAGAGCAGGGGCTTTGTTTAAGCTCATATTTAGACAAGCAATTGAGAAGGAGGTAGAGCTATGTAGACTCAGTTAATTACTCTCAACACTCTGACTAATCATGAGAAAGTAGAGTGTCATGCTAAAGAACAAACCATAAGATGAAGGAAATATTAGGGGAATAATGAATAAGTTTCTCTTTCACCTCCACTTGCTCAAAATTTTAGTTAAGCTCTTTTATTTGCATGCCAGCTCTCTGTGTTAAAATCTCATCCATTTATTGACATGAAATACATCTCTTCATTAAAGCTTTTTTTTTTCTTTTTCTTTTCTTTTTTTTTTTTTTTGAGACCGAGTTTCGCTCTTGTTACCCAGGCTGGAGTGCAATGGCGCAATCTCGGCTCACCGAAACCTCCGCCTCCTGCGTTCAAGCAATTCTCCTGCCTCAGCCTCCCAAGTAGCTGAGACTACAGGCGCGCACCACCATGCCCAGCTAATTTTTGTATTTTTAGTAGAGACGGGGTTTCACCATGTTGACCAGGATGGTCTCGATCTCTTGACCTCGTGATCCACCCGCCTTGGCCTCCCAAAATGCTGGGATTATAGGCATGAGCCACCACGCCTGGCCTAAAGAGTAAAAAGTAAAACTTTTACAAACTACGTCATATTTTCTGTAATTGGCTATGGGACTGTTTACCAGTATGTTGAGAATGCATCTCTATATTCTCACTTCTATTTATCTATCTACTATATGCGTGTATGTATACATATAAATTTATACATATGTGTGTGTGTGTGTGTGTGTGTGTGTGTATATATATATATAGAGAGAGAGAGAGAGAGAGAGAGAGTGATGTCTAATTTTCTTTAATCAGTCTTGTTGAAACAAAGGCCATATTTTATTCATAAATGAAACAATTTAGTGCCAGTATGAATTAATTTAGTATACATATTATATTAAAAATACCACCTCACGATGACTGCTAATAGTGCATATAATTATTTCTGAAATTGGAAATAATTATATGCACTATCAGCAGTCATCATGAGGTGGTATTTTTAATATAATATGTATATTATATTCTTCTATTACATGGCTTTAGAATGTAATTTTTAAAAAACTGTTTCTATAGAAATTTTTCTCTATATATCTTAAATATGTCCATTACCTGCTTTTACAATATATGCCATATGGCAGCTCTTAATTATACCCTTTAACCCTCAACACTTATTTTGTGTTCTTCAGACAGTGCTGTAGAAGTTAAAATGATTAATTCTTAATTGCTCTCACTCAAACTGATATATATGCTATAAGTGTTTCTCATATAGCACTGATGTGCTTCATTTATCAATTGTATGTGTGTGTATATATTTTCAAGAACCTATTTATGTGTCTTAAATCTTTGTCAAATGAAAATGCACTGGAATATCTTTTTGATGCAAATCTTTCCTTGAAAGGAAATAATCATAATTTGAATCCCAAATCACCTTTATAGCAAATATTTGGTAGTGAATACATTCCAGTGAGTTGTTTTGAACAACAACAAAAAAAAAACAATGAATATATATTCTCATTTAATGCATGAGTGCTAAATAAAATTTCTATCTTGACATAAAAATAGTCCCATATTCAAAGAATAATAATTAGGGTATCTACTGATGATGATTTAAAAGCTAAAATCTTATAATTACAAACAACACTGTACTTTAAAATGAAATTTATTTACAATTGGTTTATTAAAAGAAAATATACTATAATTGTGTTCTTTAGAAATATATACTGGTTATATTTATTAAAATATTTACCTTTCATTAATTGATATCTATGACAAAAAGTAGAAGGCATGTTTTAATATCATATTATTCAGTTTATAGTTTTTTCTTATTAATCTCTTCAACTCCTAACATATATATATATATATATATATATATATATATATATATATATACCTTAAATATTTGCCTTCAGATTTGCATATTAGCCTAGTAACTTATTTTAGTATAACCACTAAATTTATCATGGAAATTATGAAGTACAAAGGAAATTTCAGGATTATAATCTATCTCATACATGAATAAATATATAACTGATTTAAAAAAATCAAGAAATAAAATTTAGCTAAATAATAAAAAAAGCGAAAAAGAAAACATATAAAGAAAAATATCGTTCTGCCACTGACCTTTTATACTGTCAAGCAGTACAGGATTTTTTTCTGTATTGATACTGACAGAAGAGTTTGCAGGTAAAGATTTCTTCAGTTTGATGGGACAAACCTCCAATCTCTTCTAGTTATTCAATTTACATTATCTAAGGTTTGTATCAGTCCTAAAATCTTGAGCTTTAAATTCTGTCAAGTAATTTACTTGCTATCTGCCTCCTCCAAAGAATACAAATAAAGATGTTAAAGTCAATGGAAACAGGGCTTTTTAAAGTATAAAATAACAAATTCAGCTCTATAAAATGTAAAAGATAGTGATTTAAAACACAGGCTAAAATATCATGTTAATGAGGAGACAACATGAAAAATAACTTGCTTTTTAGGTGGCATGTGTTTATGGAAAAATGTCTTCTAAATTGAATCCAACTTTCTACAGATTCAAGTCAGGTACATGAATCAATGCATTTCTCAACTGAGTGAGACAGTCATACAATCTTTACTAAGATGTGTGGGACCAGAAGCTTATCATTTCTTTTCTACTCTTCTAAGTCATCGTTTATGAAATGAGTAATAATGAATTCTGAGGAGGAAGTAAACACTCAAAAGTAGTTTAAGAGCTGTAATACTTGTGTCAACTCTTCACTGTCCTGGCTTGAAGTATCCTTACATACAGCTTCTTATATAACTGTGGTAGGGGAAAAACATATTCCCTATTAGTCAAAAATCAATCCTTTTTTTAGTGCATTAAAATGAATTGCTAGAAGAACAAAATTTTAAATGATATACAAAAATCAATCTCAAATGTTACCAGAAAATTTAAAAGCTTCCCACCTATTTCCCAATGACTATAATCAGAATAAACATAATATAGGGAAAATGAAAAGATAATTAGAAAAAGATGCATGTTTTTATTGAAACTGTGCTGGTACACAGTTGACAAAATAATTCCTATCACATCCCAACACATTGTCTTTCCACACTTACAAGTAAGTATAACTTCTGAACTGAATAGAAGTTCCCCCCATAAAACAACTATATGCACACTGATTTAAAAAGTATGTATCACTATTAAATAATTTTGATGTGGCAAATTACCTGACATCTTGCTTGTTAATTTGTCAAGTGTGAGTTGAATTGACAGCATGATTCTCAGGAATACTATATATACACTCTGTTAATGTTCATAGTAGAGAAGATAATCCTACTGAGTTATGTTAATAGAAATAAAACAAATAGTTTAAAGCAATTTCGGAACTTCAGCATATTCACTTTTTATTTGTATTAAAAATGTAGGAAGAGTGATGCTCTCTTTATTATTGTCTTGGTTATTTATTAGGCTTCTTTAAAAAGCAGCTGTACTACTCTTTAAAAAGATCTGTATTCGAAAAGACAAGTAAAAATTTATACTTTCTGTTTATTATACATGTTCATTAGGTTCAAAAGTTTCATTCAATATTTTAGAACAGAAATGTATTTTAGAAATTAATTATTCCCAATATTCCTCTTTCAGATGAGAAATATCAACTAAGTAGCAGATTAATTATTAAGCAGTAGGCATCTATTGATTATTGCTTTTAAAGACAGCTGTAAGAATTATTCCTATCCTATTTGCCCTTTTGCAATGGAATTTGCCATTTCCCTGAATAACAGGTGGAATCTGTTTTTCCTCTATTGGAGCTGCATTGGTCCTATGATTTGCTTTTACCAATAGAATGGGGCAGAAATTACTTCTAAGAGTAAGTTTTCAGAGGTCTTGCAACTTCCATTTTCACTCTCTTGGGAAGGCTCAGCTACCATGTAAAGAAATCTAGACCATCAGGCTGGGGAGGCTGGATAGAAATAAATACGCTGAAGGTTGGTAGGATACAAAACTACAAGGAGAGAGAATCTCTGATGGATAATAGCCTATGAGGAAAGAGAGGTTTCAGCATTCCAGCTATCCTAGCTATAGGGTCACATATATGAGGTAATAATAATACTCCACCCTCAACAGGGAGCAGAGAAAACCCATCCTAATGAAGCCTCAACAAATTCCTGATCCACAAGATAAAATAAAATGACTTTTGTATTAACCCACTTAGTTTTGGAATGATTTAAGTCACTACATTTTGAGGTAGTTGCTCTTCAGTCATAAATACCTGAGTCTAACGGTACCAATGAGGTGAACAATTCAGTGGCAAATAAGAGATGGCATGTAATTATAAGTACACTGCCAAGAGGTGATTAGTGGTAAATTCATAGGCAATTAATTCTAAGAATGTTATAAGCAGCATACTGATGTAAATTCAAAATATCATCAGAATAGAGGACAGTTAAGTGAGTAATGCATCAGCAAACATTTTATGAAAGAGGTGATAATAGAGTCAAATTTCACTCAGCATTTCATTCATTCATCACATATGTAATGGGTGCATCACCAGTGCTCTGTAACAATATGTAGAAGTCATAAAATCATGTTTTGTTTATAGAATTAATGTGTAAAAACTGGATTGACGTACTCTGTGAAGAATTAATGGGATACGAACTTGGAAGATTAGGTAGGAACTAGATCTTAGGAGATTTTAAAACTATTCCAAAGGCTTTAAATTTATGTTTTTGTAAAATAGGACCATAATTCAGAACATTGCTGGAAGTGATCATTTTCAATGTCAAATATGAAGTCTAGACTCTTCTGGGAAAAAAAAATCAACAGAAGTCAGTGGTTGATTGGATCTACTAGGAGAAGAGTACTGATGAAAGAAAGATCAACACACTCTGCAGATTCTGTATCATTTTGAAATTAATCATAAAACATTCAAGTGCTAGATTTTCATAAATACACAAAAATCAACTTAATTTTAATTTTCCTAATGCAAAACTTGGTTATTTAAATACAATGTATCTTAACATTCTGCAATTGAAATTAGGTATTTGTAAGTCAAAAATTGTACAAAATTTCTATTGACACATAAAATTATAAAATGATCCTTTGATGTGAAATGAACTCTTTAACATTTTGGGATGCAAAGAAAACTAAAATCTAATTTTAAGCATTTGTTTTTACCATTTCAGACTTATTTTATTTGACTATGAATCATTCTGTTATTTAAGATGTGTGATGTAAAAAAAATTGATATTTTCTTTCTAAAAAATAAGTTTATAGTTAGATATAGAAGAATTATAAGTCTAATTCTCTTTTTCACAAGTTAATGTACTGAACAATGAATCATTCACAGAGGTGCTGTACTCCTAATATCATACATTTACAGTAGTTTTTGACATATAATAAATGAAATTTGCTTTCGGAATAATGGCATATTGAAATTGTTAAAATTGAATTTTTACTCAATATGAGTTTAATTATAAAGAGAGCTTCAGTTCCTGGTTGGGACAAAAAGAAACTATCCATCATACTGAAAATTTTATCAGCTTATAGTTTTATAAAACTAAACTATTTCACCCTACATAATATAAAAGTTTAAACATAACATAAAGTTTTTGCGAAATTCTAAAGTATAACGTTACTGATAACAAATACATTGGGCTCAACTCATGGCCTCGCTATGATGAATGATGTGGATTACTAGAATATTATTTCTAGCAAAAATCTATTTCACTATCTAATGTATAATACTGATAAAGTGCTATTTTATTCTGTAATATGTTCTTATTCTTGTAGTCTCCCTTCATCATTCATATTTAAACAATTCATTTTATTATATAAATACATTGCCTTTGTTTAAATATTTATATTTGTATAATCACATCCTACTGATCTTGTTAAAGCATAGATTGAGCATATAACATATACCCATTTTAATTTGTTTCTTCAATAGCTGAACTATTTTTGTGCCTTGTAACTAAATAAATCTGGCAATAAATTACTCACAATGCAATGCTCTTATTAGGAATAGAACACTTGTTAAAGTCACGTAGCTGTAATATATTCTGACAATATGTTTTCATATAATTAACTACTAAAAAACTAAAGCAGTAAACTGTTTTTAATCCAATATTCAGTATAAACTGAGAGGAGAACATCCTTTAAAAGATACCAACAAGTTTGAAGAAGATTGAAAACATCCAAAACAGCCACTGGAGTTGAGAAAGTTTAACTCTGAATGCATGCAAGAGGAAAAAGCAAGTCCTTATAAGAGGCAACATGCTGATTTTGTGCGGGAATCATTAGAAGGTGGTTGAAAGTCAAAAGGCAATTAGAACCCCAAATTTTCTCCTACATCTAACACTGTGAGCCAATTATCTGCACCCCCTTTTTGCTAAGAGACAGAGATTTTACTAAACTATAAATCATTCAGAATCAGACATATCATGAATTACAGGGCAGCGAAATACGTTTTAGAGAAAACAGATACATTAGTTAAAAGACAAGTTACTAAATGAATGGTGGCCTGGCAGCCTTCTTTTGTTGCAAATCTCCAAGAGCAGTGGATATTCTCCAGAGTCCCACACCACCCTCTTCTTCGGGCTGCCAACAGACACACACACATGCACATACACACACACGCATGTGCATGGGTGCAGACACAAAAACAAGCACACTAATCATGGAGGAAACTGTGGTTTCTTCTCTGGAGAATCTAGGCAGGCAAAGACAACATCTATACATTCTAAAATTTGTTCATATTCAATGAAATAGTGGAACTCCCACCAGCACACTCCATAAGAAAACCCACAACTTAATAAATCCTGTGCAAAGAGATTCCAATCCAGCTTGGTGTTTCAGTTTTAAATATGATTGGTTGGCTAGCAATCACTTGCCATTTAAGAAAAGAATTTCATATGAAAGGTAAACACCTGGGGGAGAGAGAGAGACAGAAACAAAGACAGAGGGAGGACAAACAAGAAATAAAGTATAACAAATATTTTAAAATCAGAAATAACATAACCAGATAGATAAGTTGACATTGATCATAAACCTCAATGTAATTCATAACAAATAAAATGACTAAAAACTATCATTCAGATATTAAATATACTACAGAGATTAAAGATGTTGAAGGCTAAATTTTGAGAGATTTATAGATGAGAGTATAACAGACAAAGATAGAAATATTAGCAATTTGTAAAAATTACAGACACTACAGTAATCATATATTCAACTAATAAAAATTCCAGGAACTGAAAATAGAAAAACAGAGAACAAAATAAATACATAATATAAAAAATTCCCAGAAATAAAAGCATAGCTATCCATGTTGAAATAGTGCACTAAGTATATCGCCAAAGAATAAAAGTAAATAAAATTACATTACTATAAAATTTTACAGCAGTAGGAGCAGTAGGGAAATTTCCAAAAAGAGAAGGAGCTAGAAAAAACAGCAGTGAACAGGAATTGGAATAGCAATCTCAGCAGCAAAGATGGATGAGAGAAGACAGTAAATTTATTGCCTCAAGAAGTCTGGAAAGAAATCAGGTCCAACGTTTCTCAGCCAACATCTCTATTAGGTATAAAGGATTTCTTTGGTTTGTCTGTATATTTGCCTCTTTTTGTTTCAAGGCAATGTGAGATTCTTTTAAAGCATTTTGAGATATCCTGTATTTCCAAAACGTAACTACCTGTATGGTTTTTCTCTTAACACACCAGAGGCTGTGTGTTGCTCAAAATAAAAATTATCCCAGCACTTTGGGAGGCCGAGGCTGGTGGATCACTTGGGGTCAGGAGTTCAAGACCAGTCTAGCTAATATGGTGAAAGCCCATCATTATGGGCTTTTGTGTCTACACACGTGCACGTGTGTATTAAAAATACAAAAATTAGTTGGGTGTGGTGGTGCTTGCCTGTAATCCCTGCTACTTGGGAGGCTGAGGCAAGAATATTGCTTCAATCTGGGAGGCGGAGGTTGCAATGAACTGAGACTGTGCGGCTGCAGTCCAGCCTGGGTGACAGAGAAAGACCCTGTCTCAAGAAAACATAAATTAAAATCAAGAAAGAACAAGGCATGGGATCCAGGATGTAGAGACTCTAATAAGAGTTATAAAGCAAATTTTCAGGGTAACTACTCTGTAGTGAGCCAGGAAATTACTAATCCAGCTTGGAGGTTGGGGACAAATATTCCCAGAGTGAGAGCTTAAGGGTGGAATAAGGGTGAGGTTAGGGGTGGAAGAAAAAGGGAAGGTGGAGGGCAGGTTGATAACAATTATTAAATCTAGAAAAAAAAAAGTAACAAATTAAAGAAAATACACTTGTTTTCCCATTGAAAAATATTTCATTTTAATTTTTAAAATGCTACAATTGTGCACTATTAGAAGGTAAGAAATTGGAAAGGTAATAAGAGAGATAGAGATCAAGTGGTAAAAAAGGAGAATACTGTGTGTGGGTTCTTATTTGTAAGTTTCATTGTTACTGGGGCATTTACTGATCAATATAAAATATATAAAAAATAATTTCTAATGATAAAAAAGTAAGTAGTTTGAACAACTCTCTTAATTTGAGTATAGCTGAAAATCTATAATTTTTAATGGACTTTATATTTTTGGAGTCATTTTAAGTTCACAGTAAAGTTAAGCTGAAAGTACATGCACTTTTCCATATACACCCTGTTCTCCCACATGCACATTATCTATTATCAACATCTCTGAGATCAAAAAGGCATATTCGTTAGAAAGGATGGGCTGACATTGACATTATTATTATCAAAGTCCATAATTTACATTAGAATTCACTCTAACTATTGTACATGCTATGAGTTTTAACACATATATGATGACATGTATCACTGTGGTACCATTCATAATAGTTTCACTGCTCTAAAAAAACTTCTGTGCTCTGCTTAAAATAAAATTTGTTTTGAAAAATCTAATTGAAGATAGTAGATAAAGAAAAATTATAGTGCCAATTTCTCAGAAAAGAGACACCAGGGAAGTGAGCACAGCCTTTGTGACTGCCTTACCTCTAAGAATGTGTTTTATTCCAGAAGAGGCAGATAAGAGGATGAAATGTTGGTCATCGCTTTTTAAAGTCCCCAAAACATCAAGGCATAAACAATTAGTCTAGGGTCAACCTAGTAGAAAATAAGGATGGGTGTCAACTATGGGATTATGGGTAAATCTAAAGTATATTGTCCATCATAAGAACTACGTACAGACATTAGATTATCTCTACCCAGTTTCCCATCTATTATAATTTTCGTTTTGCCTGAATAAATTCTTTAGACTTTTTTTGAAGCAATTCTTCTGACAATAAAATATCTCAGGTTTTTAGCTATTTGAAAATATCTTATTTTACTTTTGATAAAAATATTTTCACTAAGTATATATAGTTTTTTTTTTTTTTTTTTTTTTTTTTTTTTTTTACTATCACTTAAAGTTTTTATTTTCATTGCCTTCTGGCTTGCATAATTTCTGATCTAAGACATGGTCTTCTTAAGGACTGTAGCTAATACCTCATATACTGTGAAATCTCTTCATCTGGTAGAAAGCAACTTATTTCCAGCCTGTGTGAACTCTGAAAGTTGTTCTGCCTATAGATTTTTGCCATAGTCAAGATTTCTGTCTCTGCGAATCATATAAAAACTATATTATAATACTTGATTCCAACTACAAAAGCTGGCATTTGACCCACTTCCTTCTTCCTTTGAAAATTATTTTATTCTCTCCTACTTCATATTTTCTTCTCTATCACGCTCTCTGTATGGTTCTCTGTCTTTCTCTTCTTGTCTCCCTGTATCCTTGTCTCTCTGTCTCCCTGTCTCCCTGTCTGTGAACAAATATTTTCTTGACAAACCTCTTTATCCCTGCTGGGCAGCATACCCATCACGCTTTTGTCTAGGCAAAAGAAAGACTGACAGGGCTATCTGTCTAGTGGTCACTCTTTGTTTTGTCTGTTCAGTCGAAAATAATCATCGACATTTTTCTGTAGACCAGTTGTATGTACAGAAGAAAAGCTTTAAGATATTCATATCTAGAGTGTCTCAAGATATGGATACACTTAAGATCAGTAAATGATATCATTGGCTAACTGCTAAGAATTGTGCATAACCAGTAGCCCATGTTATCTTACAGAAGTGTTTGTTAACTCTTACACAAAAGATGCTAAATACTAGAAGACAGAAAAATGAAAAATCATGGAATTCAAAAAAAAATATATATATATATATTTATTGCATTTTAGGTTTTGGGGTACATGTACAGAACATGCAAGATTGTTGCATAGGTACACACGTGGCAGTGTGTTTTTCTGCCTTCCTCTCCTTCACACACATTTGGCATTTCTCCCCAGGCTATCCCTCCCCAGCTCCCACCTGCCCCGCTGTCCCTCCCCTATTCCCCCCAATAGACCCCAGTGTGTAGTTTTCCCTTCCCTGTGTCCATGTGTTCTCATTTTTCCTCACCCACCTATGAGTGAGAATATGCGGTATTTCATTTTCTGTTCTTGTGTCAGTTTATGCATACATTATCTAATCACATGTTCAATGTGGTAACAAGTAAAACGGGGAGAGAGCTACTATTCTGGAGAATAGTTGAACATACCACTCGTTATAAACTAAATGTTTGCAATTCCCCACCAAAAAAACTTATATGCTGGAATCCTAACCCCCATTGTGATGGTATTTGGAGGTGAGGTCTTTGGAGATAATTAGGTCAACAGGGTAGAGCCCTCATCCTTGAGATGAGTGCTGTTACAAGAAGACAAATGAAAGCTCACCCTTTCTGTTCTCCACCAGGTGAAGGGTGCAATCTCTAAACAAGGAACAAGACCTTTACCCAACACATATCCATCAGTACCTTGAACTTGGATTTTCCAGCCACCAGAACTGTGAGGAATAAAGGTATGTTGTTTAAGCCACCACATCTATGGTAATTTTTTATATCAGCCTGACTAAGATATTATTCAACATGAGCATGAGTAACATAGTCTCTGGGATTTCCTCATCCAGAGTGGTAATGTGGAACAAAACAAACAGGAAATCAGTTGTGTAGGGGTAAATGGGTCTCTATTCATCTAATATAATTGACTATAGGGAGATCGAGGGTGGGCATTTTCTGCTCTTCAGAACAAAAATTGGAGAATATTCCAAACCTAAGAGAGATTAACTTATAAGATTACAAAAAAATTATATAGATTTTTGAATTTCTAAATATTTTATCTTATTATATGTGGTTAACTTTCCTATTAGAATTTGTAAACAGACATTAGAACATTTACTAGTAAAACATAAATTCCTTCCTTTCTTTTTTTGTAACAAAGAAAAATGTAATGCATAAAAATCTTACATTCCTAAACAAAATTAAAGTATATCATTGTATTAAAAAATATTTTTATGAGGTATAAACTAAATTTCATAGAAACTTACCTCTGAATACAGAGTAGGCAGATCAAGATTTCAGACTAGTTTTTCTATTTAAATGTTCACAATCTGATTCTGTCTACCTACAGATTTAGTCTTTTTAAACACAAAAACCTAGGTGACAATTTTAATATTCTGTAGTTAGATCAATCATGAAAGTCTTATGATATTTGATTCTGTATTATAAGAAATAAATATAATTAAAGGAAATTGTAAAGCACTCATTTCAGTTTTCTCTGAGTTTCTCTTGATTTTATATAATTCATTTGGTTGATTTTGTTTTTCAGAGTAACACACTTCAGGAGAAGCAGACAGGAAGCACGTGCACCAACATTTCACTATGAATTAGACCTGGATCTTGCTAAATGTTCATTGTTACTACCTAACATTGTCCACCTTACACAGAACATCAGAAGACATTATCCCAAATCTGAGTTTTAAACAAACAGAATGAAATGTGGAATGACATGGCACCTAACAGAGTCAGCTGTGATTCAAGATAACTGATGTACAAGGGCAAACTTATCAACTTGCTGAAATTGAACTGGGCTAAATTACTTTGCTCTCTCTGAAGCAGCCAAACTAGCAAGCAGACTATAATTTAGTGTCCCAAACATGGACATAAATAGATACTACATGGAATTCTAACTTCACACCAAATTTCTATAGGCTGTAGCCAAGTATCCAAATCTCACTCTTGTGAATAAATATACTTGAGAACTCTGAATCATGCTGGGGAAAAGGGACAAGTTTTTTTCTATAATATTTAACTGTCTACCTTTTTTAAAGTCATATTTTTGCTTATTGGATTTGCTTTATGTGAGCATATCATGTGTTTTACACTGAGTTTTTATAAAGTTCATTTTTAAAATATTTGAGTTGGGTAGTGGTGAGTGGAGATGAAAGGGAAATTTAGCCTCTATTTAGAATAAGATGCTTTTACTTGTACAGATATTAGCTCAATTATTTGTGTTATGAGGTTATTCACTACTAATGATTAAAATAAAATTGCAGTGTTTATATGTACAAAGGAATCTTTTGCAGCCATATAAAAGTTCTGACATTTGCAACAATATGGATGAAGCTTGAGGGCATTTTGTCAACTGCCATAAATAATACAGAGAAAGACGAATATGATATGGTATCACTTATGTGTGGAATCTAAAAAAGTTGAACTAATGGAAAGAGTGGAATTAGAATGATGGTTGCCAAGGACTGAGGGTAGGGGAGATAGGGACATGTTGATTGCAGGGAATAATTTTCAGAGTTTGGGGGATATTATATACAGCATAGTGACTATAGTTAACAATACCTCATTATATACAGTAAGTGCTCTCTTAATGTTGTTCACATTTTCTTGGAAACGCTAACTTTAAGTGAAAGAACATAAAACAAAGCTAGTTTTATCATAGCGTAATCAATTTAAACAAGTAAAGTTCCTATGTCATATTTCTGGGCACAGAAACACCACCAAACTTCTAAATAAAGGCCAAAACATGTAAATATTAAGAATTGAAATAAATATGAGTTCTCATTTATTTCATATGAGAGATCAATAAAAACAAGTAAGGTAATATTTAGCCAATTATTCCAGTTCCGGGTCATAGGTGGCTGGAGCTTGTTGCAGCAGCTCAGGATGCAAGGTGGGAAGTATCCCCAGGACAGGAGGCCCTTGCATTACAAACACATTCACGCACACACGCACACACCCACACAGACACACTAGGATGGGGGCCATTTAGACACACCAGTGAACCTAATAAGATCATATGGAAGGAAACCAGAGTACCTGGAGAAAAACCACACAGATATAAGGAGAATGTGCAAACTTCACACAGGCAGAGGCCCTAGCCAGAGTATTATTTTTTTTCCTTGTTGACATTATATTGAAACAATGTTGAACAAATCAATGATATTTGAGCACCTGCTGTATTTGAGATTTGTCTCGAAGGTGTATCTTAAATATTCTCACCACAATAAAAAGATAATTATGTGAGGTGATTGATAGGTTAATTAGCTGCTGTGTGGTAATCATTTTATAACATGTACATATATCAAAACATTACATTACACTGAATAAATATGTTCAGTTTTTATTTTCAATTATATCTTACTAAAGCTGGAAAAAATAAATAAAATAAAGGAAGCATCACTATATATAAAAAAGACTATTAACTATGGGCTACCCATACGAGCACTAAATCTGTGTTATTAAACAGAAATCTTTAGTATTGTGGTACTCACTCTTCTGGAAATTTAGTTATGATTATTAGCTAACTATGGCATTAATTTGAAAATCAAAATGAGCGAACTAAGCAAAATCATTGCCTATATAAGCTTACTAAAAATAGTATTACATAGATTCACATTAAAAACAACACAATGAAAGAAAATATAATAATTTGGCCTTAGCCAAAAGCAGAATAATTCCAGTAAAGTTATTGACAGTGTGTAAACATGGGTTTATCTAAATGTGAATGCTGTGAAACAGTTTTGTTGCTACTCATACAGAAGTTGTTTCAGAAGGAAGTATATAAAATTTACTTAAATATATGCCTTACTATTTGCACAAAGAGTGTATTTCCTCCCCACTGAAAGAATGCAGACATCTCTTTCTAATAAGGTAAAACGGTTGTCTTGAGGATCTGCCCTACCTGTTTTTCTGGATTTTGTATCAATAACGAGAGAGAGAGAGAGAGAGAGAGAGAGAGAGAGAGAGAGAGTTTTTTTAATATAATCCCAGCATCATATATTCTAAGCCTTATTTTATTTTAATTTTAAATTTTTATTGCATTTTAGGTTTGGGGGTACATGTGCAGAACGTGTAAGATAGTTGCATAGGTACACACATGGCAGTGTGTTTTGCTGCCTTCCTCCCCTTCACCCACATTTGGCATTTCTCCCCAGGCTATCCCTCCCCAGCTCCCCCCTCCACTGTCCCTCCCCCATTCCCCCCAATAGACCCCAGTGTGTAGTAGACT
The DNA here is from genome assembly GCA_031835075.1 of Saguinus oedipus. Lineage (NCBI taxonomy): Eukaryota > Metazoa > Chordata > Mammalia > Primates > Cebidae > Saguinus > Saguinus oedipus. The sequence continues at coordinate 148,789,210 of CM063170.1, forward strand.
CCCTCCCTGTGTCCATGTGTTCTCATTTTTCTCACCCACATATGAGTGAGAATATGTGGTATTTCCTTTTCTGTTCTTGTGTCAGCTTGCTGAGAATGATGTTCTTCAGATTCATCCATGTCCTTACAAAGGACACGAACTCATCATTTTTGATTGCTGCATAATATTCCATGGTGTATATGTGCCACATTTTCCCAGTCCAGTTTATCATCGATGGGCATTTGGGTTGGTTCCAGGTCTTTGCTATTGTAAACAGTGCTGCAATGAACATTCATGTGCATGTGTCCTTATAGTAGAACGATTTATAGTCCTTTGGATATATAGCCAGTAAAGGGATTGCTGGGTCAAATGGAATTTCTATCTCTAGGTCCTTGGGGAATCGCCACACTGTCTTCCACAATGGTTGAACTAATTTACACTCCCACCAAGAGTGTAAGAGTGTTCCTATTTCTCCACATCCTCTCCAGAATCTGTTGTCTCCAGATTTTTATTTTTTATTTTTTATTTTTTATTTTATTTTTTTAATTTTTATTGCATTATATGAACAGAAACTCTCCAGATTTTTTAATGATTGCCATTCTAACTGGCGTGAGATGGTATCTCAATGTGGTTTTGATTTGCATCTCTCTAATGACCAGTGATGATGAGCATTTTTTCATGTGTTTGTTGGTCTTATGTATGCCTTCTTTTGTAAAGTGTCTGTTTATATCCTTTGCCCATTTTTGAATGGGCTTGTTTGTTTTTTTCCTGTAAATCTGTTTGAGTTCTTTGTAAATTCTGGATATCAGCCCTTTGTCAGATGGGTAAACTGCAAAGATTTTTTCCCATTCTGATGGTTGCTGATTCACTCTAGTGACTGTTTCTTTTGCCATGCAAAAGCCGTGGAGTTTGATTAGGTCCCATTTGTCTATTTTGGCTTTTGTTGCCAATGCTTTTGGTGTTTTGGTCATGAAGTCCTTGCCTACTCCTATGTCCTGAATGGTTTTGCCTAGATTTTCTTCTAGGGTTTTTATGGTGCCAGGTCTTATGTTTAAGTCTTTAATCCATCTGGAGCTAATTTTAGTGTAAGGTGTCAGGAAGGGGTCCAGTTTCTGCTTTCTGCACATGGCTAGCCAGTTTTCCCAACACCATTTATTAAACAGGGAATCCTTTCCCCATTGCTTGTTTTTGTCTGGTTTATCAAAGATTATATGGTTGTAGATATGTTGTGTTGCCTCTGATGCCTCTGTTTAGTTCCAATGGTCTATATCTCTGTTTTGGAACAAGTACCATGCTGTTTTTATTACTGTAGCCTTGTAGTATAGTTTGAAGTCTGGTAGTGTGATGCCTCCCACTGTGTTCTTTTTGCTTAGAATTGACTTGGCTATGCAGTCTCTCTTTTGGTTCCATATGAAGTTCATGGTGGTTTTTTCCAGTTCTGTAAAGAGATTCAATGGTAGTTTGATGGAGATAGCATTATAAGGGAAGAAAAGGATCAGACAGCAAAGGAGCTTTCAGAATTATCCAGTTTATACTGGCAGTAGCCAAGGGAATATTTTTGCTACTGCATTTTGAGAGTGCTTGATCAAGGGGTAAGAACATAATACTAAGGAAGAGTTTATTAAATTTGGGGCATTCCTTTACTTTAGAGGATATGACACCTTGGCAAGGACACCAGGATATGATATAAAAGTTAATCCTATGTTTGTTTCTAGCAGCTTCGAGAAAGCATTGACCCATACTGAGCAAAGTTGAAATTCCTGAAATTTCAGATGCAGGTAGCAATTAAAATAATCAGGGAAGCAAGGAAGTTGGAGTGGATGTATTACATGAGAAGTACTCACCACAGCATAAAATTTATGTCATAGGAAGTTCCAGAACACTCACTAGTCACCAAGCTATGATAAATGTGTGAATAAGAGGGAGAGCGGCATCACTAAGATGTTCAGCAGTAGCTATCTGCTGCAAACTGTGGGTGCTGGGAGAAGAGGCAGTTGTAGAGATTTGCTGGTTGATGCCAACGGAACAGGTGGGCTTTGAATCAATTGACATCAGTCGCCATGCTTAAATTTCAAAAGCTAAAGGATCACAATTATCAAAATGGCCAATAATTTGGAGAACAACTCAAGGAGATTTAACCTATAGAGAAATGTGAAGATGATTAATAAAACCTTGCATCTTCAATAGCAAAATAAATGGGCAGCAAACAAAAATAAAATGGATGAGCATAAAACTGAAGCCATTTTCTCAGTAAAAAGGCATCGCCACTTTCACTTTTCCCATATCTGAGCCACTGTTCTGGTCCACTGACTAAAAAGAGAACTGAATCTTCATGAAGAGGAACCCTATAATGCCCTAACAAATATATACAGTAGCAAGTCCTCTTTCTACTCCTATAGCTAACTATATACTGATAAAAAGGGAATACTCAAATATTTTGAGTACTAGTGAAAATACAGTCTCAGTTCATATTAATACATCAAGAACAATACCATCATTATGGTTTTCCTGTCAGAATGGAGGCCAAGGAAAAAGTAGAATCTTGGTCAAAGTCCAGCTTCCTATTATTACACTGGTGTGATGTCCTCAGCTCTTGAATGTATAATTCAGACCGATATATTTAGCACTTGAAGAAGCCCTGATGTTGGATCACCACCTATAGGTAAGATTAAAGCTATCATAGCGGAAAAGAGCAAGTGGAAGCCTCTATGACTGCTGCCCCACAGACAAAATTTTAAAAAGTCAGTATCACATCTTGGGTGGAGGGGAGAGGTTAGTGCCACCTTTAAAGATCTATAGGATGTAATGGCTGTGGTCCCTGTCAGATCTCTTTTGAATATACCATTATATATCTATAGAAAACAGATAAATAAGAGAAAAGGTATAGACTATCACAATCTTTTTTTTTTTAATTTTTATTGCATTATAGGTTTTGGGGTACATGTGCAGAACGTGCAAGATAGTTGCATAGGTACACACATGGCAGTGTGTTTTGCTGCCTTCCTCCCCTTCACCCACATTTGGCATTCATTCCCAGGCTATCCCTCCCCAGACCCCCCCTTGTCCCTCCCCCATTCCCCCCAATAGACCCCAGTGTGTAGTAGACCCCCTCTCTGTGTCCATGTGTTCTCATTTTTCTCACCCACCTATGAGTCATTATATGCGGTATTGACTATCACAATCTTAATCCAACAGTTGTCCTGAGAGTACCTTTCTTGCGAGGTATGATTGTTGCTAGAGAAAATTAATGCATATAATAGAACATAATATATACAATGACTGCTGTAGTAAATATGTGCTTTTCTATCACAATCAGAAAAATGGATTTAAAAATGTTTATATTTATGTAAAATGTGAAAAAATATACATTTGCAGTTTGACCTCAGGGCTGTTATCACTCTTTGTTGACATAGTTCAAAGATTTCTGGGCCATCTGCACTTCCAATAGGATATCACTGATTTATTGCATCAATGGCAGCATGCTCATTAAGTATGACAAGAGGTGTCTTATATATTGGGACCCTTGATATGATTAATATATTCCAGAGATTTGGAAATTAACTCTACAAGATTCAAGGATTACACATTTCCGTAAAGGTTTTAATGGTCCAATGGTAAGGAAACCCAGGACACCCCCTTCAAGATAACTTGCATAATTCTGCATTCTCTTCTAAAAGTAAGAAAGCATAACAGACTTTGGATCTCTTCAGATACTAAAAGCAATGCATAATACTACTATAAATACTGCTCTTATAGATATATTGGGTAACACAAAATATTCCCATAGTGAGTGAGGCCAAAATAAGAAAGGGATGCTGTACTAGGCTCAATATCCCAAGACTTGCTACATGGGCTATAATAACCAGAAGATCTATTTTGGTGGAGGTGTGGAGGTTTCAAGGTTAGACACTGATGCCAAGTGGAGTTCATAGTAAGTCTAAATAGGAGAATCATAGCATAGGCCCCCAGAGTTCAGGAGTCATTCCTTATCATCTAATCCTTACATGCTGGTTAAGAAAAACTCTTGGTATGCCACTGGGACGTTTCCATTGAACATCTCACCATGAGGCATCAAGTGAACATGAATTTGTAACTGTCCACTATTAATGGCATCTTGTTGGACTCACCAAGGCATATATTGGATTGGGCCTTGCACCATTCCATGGCAAATTAGAAACTATACATCTGGTCAAGCTCAAACTCGACCATTTGGGGTAGAAAGCATGTGAATGAACACATGGGAGTGGGCACAAAGTGTGACATTCTTTTCATCATGCTAACGCTCACCAGAAGGCATCCACCAGCTAGATAATAGAAAAAGAAATTCCTCAACTTTTGTTCATGAGTAACACTAATGACATTATGAACACATTATATTTCCGTGATGGCAGAGATGGCGGTTATAATCAGACTTAACAGCTTGGAGAAACAATTATGAAGAGCAATCTATCTAGTGCCATCCCTCAGTGTGAACTTGTCTGCAACAGACACCAATTCAAAGATAGCTGTATGACGTTATTACTTGTGGGAAGGAACCGGGCATTTTATGGCAAGTTGACTAACTGTATGAGGCTCACTGTGTCCTGAAAGTGCAGATTTATTTGCACAGAAATGAACATTTATCCCAGATGCGAGTTTGTCATTTTGCCCTCAGAGTCTCAACCAGAAATATTATCTGAATGTTTACTGAATGCCTGATTTTCATCCATGGAATTCTATACACCATAGAATCCAAACAGGAATCTACTGGACTGTGAAGGAAGTGAGGGAGTGGACCCATAATTTAGGATGCATTGGGCATATTATGTAACTATAGGATACATTACTCATATTATGTGCTGCATTAAACAGAATTAGCTGGCTTCACAGAGTATTGAGATTGCCTTCTCCACATACAATGGAAGCACTAAGAACTGAAACAATATTCTGCAAAGACGGAGTGATGTTCTACAGGTTTCAGTGTACAAACTAAAGCAGAGACATTTCTATAATTCTGTGTCCCAAACAGAATGAAATATATGAGTCCAGGATTCAAAGTTTGGAATATGGAGTTGTTCATTCCCAACGTTCTACTTGGGGATTTTATGCTGTCTATTTATTCAACTCCAGGCTTTGCCATATTAGATATTTCAGATTTCCAATTAGGCACATTCTTGAAAGTGTAAACAGCAAATATTCCATTTAATTACAATCTAAAATTGCTGCTGCAGCACTTTGATCTATGAAAACACAGATAAAGAACAGTTCATTCTAAACTGGTAGTCAGGGCAGTCTTCACAATATTAAATGAATTTAAGCAAGGTTTTAGATATTATTTACTATGGATAAGCTCAAATATGTATGACTACTGGCTTAAATGTAGTATAAGCAGGGAGAAAATGGAAACTTGAGAAGCTCGAACTACCAGCCTCTTCAGATGGGAAGCTGAATGTGGGGATGGAGAGAGGAAGAAAGCTCATGGTTTTGTAGCTTAATATTTGCTGTGAAGTAACTCTAGGTATGTAGCTTATTGAGAATTTAAAGACTTTAGTGTTTATGCTCACATTAATTAACCTTTTTTCTTCATTAATATAGATACTAGGAAAGAGTCTACTCTATTAAATAAGAAATATGTATGAGTCAATATTTCACTCTAAACATTTTTTCCTTGTTGAAAGATATTAATACATGTTTAAAAGTAAAATTGTTTGGTTTTCAACCACATGGTGCTAATAACAAAGCATAGCAAAAGTAAATTGCCATTCATCAAAAGACATCAATTATATTTTTCCCTCATTTCTCACTTCTGATAGATTCAGCATTCATCGTTTTTATATTTGCATGGAATAAAGTTCTTTTTACCCTCATGGCCTGCAATGATATTTGTCCTTGGAAAAAAAGCTAAAGTATGCCTCCAACGTCAGATGACTTTATTGCTATTTGGAGGAGTCAGCTTTAGCAACAAGATAATTGTATTAACTATTCATCAAGCTTTGCACTATTTGATTCTATCAAGGCAGATAATTGTAAATGCAACAATGCTTGAATTTCTCCAAAATGTCCTGCTTAGCCCATCATGGTAAAAATTCATTACTGGCTACAAAAGCAGTAAAAGTGTATTTATTTTAATATTAATTATCCAAAAACAAGACAAACATGAGTTGGAAGACAAGAAATAATGCAGATGGTGCAGAATTATTCCACTAATTGTTTTGGCTTCCAATACTGCAGTACGGTTGTTTCAATTTCTGCCTAAACAGAATGACCTATGGGCTTTGTTATCTTGAGAGAAACATAATTATCTGCTGCATTTGCAGCTTCATAGATTATTAAGATGAATTGGAACTTGTGTAGACTTAGGAAACAGTATTTCCTGATTTAAGGTTTTTGCAAGATTAGAAAGAACTCATTGGCAATTCTATAACCTTAGAAACTCTGAGAAAAAAAAATTAGGCAAAGGTTAATCAAAGGAGAACCAATTAAATTTAACCAGAATGCTCAAAGCCACTTGTAAATTATTTCTCTTCAGACTAATAATGAACAATAGAAAAGGAAATAAAATTGCATCCATAGTCCCAAAATCCAAAGTTAATTTTATGTACATTATTTGCATACTGTTATGTGCAAATGATTTTTTCATTCTTGTAGTTCCTGTGTACTAATATGTAAATTTCTTATCCAACTTTATAAAGTTAATTTGGTAGGATTAAAATGATAATTTATTACATAGTTTTAAGCATTATGTTTATTATCTATTTTTGCTTGATATAAATCTTTGACATTTTTATGACAAGTAATTTTTCTATCTTGTGTATGGTTTCTATATTTAGGAGAGATTACCCAAATTAAAGTAATTATTAAAATAATATAAGGTTTCTATATTCAGTAGATGACTGGTATCATATGGTGATTTTTTTATAATATCTGGATTAACAGGGAATTCAAACGGTTTGGCTCAACACATGTGAACTGAGATTACATTACAGTCCAACTTGGAGGTAGCCATGAAGCATAAATATTAAGGGAAATTTTCCTAAGTAGAGAGTTGTTAATTTAGATATTTGATGACTTATAGTTTAACGTCTTTTTGGTAACGTATATGATGTTGGTGAAATGTAGTATACAATGAAATCAAATTCACATTATTATGGTTGTGTTATGGGTGGTATGCAGGTAGAGAAAAGCTTTGAAAGATTAAATGGTTATGGCACTTAGTAACTTTGAAGATGATTGGTGACAACTGATGACTACAAAGACTTCGGGGCAGACTTGCTACCTACTTCTGGCTGCCTTTAAGTACAGATCTGGAGAGCTAAAATAAACAAAGCTTTGCATTTTCAAATACAGGCTCAAGGAAAGAATCAAGAATGTTTTGTAGAACCTTAAAGAAATGTCCTTAAGTGGAAGGACATAAAAGACTTAAACACTGAATAAGTGAATACATATAAGTTTGGATCAGACAATTCTAATGATATGGGTTCACTCCCTAGAGATTAGGGATGTAATGCATTGGGAGTGGTGTTAAGAGTCTGCCAGACTGGCAATTAAAGCCTAAACTTAAGAGTAGTCTACAGCTTTTTAACACCAATAGTGGTCAGAGAATCAACTGGGAACATTATTTGGGAGCTGTAGCAACACAGAATTTAAGGTTCCACCCTATAGCTACCGAATTAGTCTCTGCATTTTAACAAGATATCCAAGATAGTCGCAAATATATTAAAATTTGAGCAGCAGTGTCTTAAGTCAGTGAACTTCCTGATCACCTTGTAGAGGAAGGAATCCTAATAATTATGAGTATAGATGTTGGTGTAGGTCCTCCATACCTGTCAGGTGTCTTCTAAATAATACCATGTAGAAGTGTTCCTGGACACCCCTGTATTTAAGCATTATGCAGTACACTAATTAGAAGAAGGACAGTACTTGAAATTTATTGAAAACCTTTGTCATGTTTTTTATCCTTAGGCTGAAGACAATAATAAGAAATGCTGCCATAGAATGGCATAAAACTATAATTACTAATTAGGCTTCATGACTATTATTTTTAATAACTACTTTTTTCTCTCTGTTCATTTACTTGTTATCTCTGCTACCTTTTACAGTAAGCAGTAGTGTTAAATCATGTTGCATTTGAAGCTTTAGGTGTAAATATGACTGAATGGCTGCTTTTGTTCAACAGCAGATTTGTGTAGTTATAACACAGACTTTTACTCCCATCAAAAATATTGACTGTTTTATAGAAAATATCTGCCGACAACTAATCCAAGGAAGTCATAACATTGAAGACTAAGTGATAAAAAGGGTTTTGTGCTGGTTCTCCTCTTATCAAATCACTCCTCAGCACTTCTCAGCTCTATGTCCTGGAATCCTCATCTCTACAAAGTGCATTGCCTAAGCGAATTTGCCCTGTGGCTTCTGGTTTAATTTGAACCATGGTAACTGCAGGCTGGGAATCAAAGTGAGAAGAGAGAGAAGTAGAGGTGTTGGTCTCTCTCCCTTGCCCTTTTCTCTGTCATTTTGGTTGAGGCTTTTTCTCTCTCTCTTAATGGCTACAGCTCCTGAAAGCCTATCTCCCATGGAGGCTACAAGAGGTTCAGGTAACATTGTCCCTCTTTTTATCTTTCAGGTCTGATGTTAGTCTTTAAAAGCTCTATAATCAATATTTGGTTCCCTTGACCCTGCCAGCAACTCTGGAAATATTGCTTTCATTAAACTATGCTCAATTAAAATGTTGATGGTTTCATTTATTTTCTTTCGACACAAGTGGATCCATTCACTGCTCTGTACTGCTACCACTTTCGTGTATCAATATTTGTATGGCTCTAACATATCTAGGAACTCTATGTTACCAATTCAGTATTTTTTTTTTTTTTTTTTTTTTTTGAGACGGAGTTTAGCTCTTGTTACCCAAGCTGGAGTGCAATGGCGCGATCTCGGCTCACCGCAACCTCCGCCTCCTGGGTTCAGGCAATTCTCCTGCCTCAGCCTCCTGAGTACCTGGGATTACAGGCACGCGCCACCATGCCCAGCTAATTTTTTTGTATTTTCAGTAGAGACGGGATTTCACCATGCTGACCAGGATGGTCTTGATCTCTTGACCTCGTGATCCACCCGCCTTGGCTTCCCAAAGTGCTGGGATTACAGGCGTGAGCCACCGCTCCCAGCCCCCAATTCAGTATTTTTGTCTGCTCCAATACTGTACTGACTTACATATTCTGGTATCTCAATTTGGTTTTTCATTTGCATTTCTCTAATGACCAGTGATGATGATTTTTTCATATGTTTGTTGACCACATAAATGTCTTCTTTTGAAAAGTGTTCATATCCTCACCCACTTTTTGATGGGATTGTTTGTTTTTTTTCTTGTAAATCTGCTTTAGTTCTTTGTAACTTCTGGATAGTAGCCCTGATACTCATTAATTTTAAGTTCTTTTATTTTCTTAGGTAATTACTTTCTAATTTGAGCATTTTAAATTATAAATTTACTTTTATCTACCAAATTCACCGTATTTTACAAAATGCAATAGTATTAAAATTATGTTTTACATTTCTGTGTTCTTTAAATTTGCATTACAATGTATCCTGTTATATTTGAGATATTTAAAAATGTCTTTTTGAGTTTCAATTTATTTCCTGAATTGGTTGTATATATGTTTGTTTGTTTTTTTTCTGGTGTCCCAAATAGACTTACTATCTAGGACTGCCCATGCCACCTTGAAAATCCTTGACTTAATAATGGAGTATCTTACTCATTTAGTCCAATTTCCAGAGGGCCCTGTGTTTAACTTTCTTGTTAATAGCAACATTGTTGTCACCAGGCATCATAGGATACCTCTAGTGTCTATATTCTGTTTACTACTTCCTCTTCTCCTTTTCATTCACTTTTTCTTTTGAGGGGCCAGTGTGCATGTGGTGGATGTATACCTTTACTCTTTTTGAGTCCAGCAATGCATTAGAATTGATTATATCAAGTATGCAATTATTAAAAAAAAAATAGTCCCTTTAAGCAGGTAAAACGAGATTTTTAATTCATATACAGGTATTTCCATCATTGAAATATTTATAATTTGAGGAAAATGGTATTTAATAAAGTGATAAGTATGGGTATACACAAAATATTGAAGATAGAAGTACTAAACAAATTTGACATAAAATTATGAAACATTATTAAAATAATCAGTTATTTTATTACTTGATTATAAATATAATAAGCATGCTCATATACCATTGTTTAATGTGATTCTAGAAACAAAACTAGGCATGTAAATGTATTAAACTTTATGAGGACTTCTCCTGGAAATATTTTGAATATTTAAATTAGTAACAACATATGATATTTATAATATACTAATTATGAAAATTAATAATTGCTTCACATTATCATTGAAGTCTCTTCCCTCCCCCTCATCAGTCCTTAGTCTGGGTACCCATCAATGTCTTGTTTCTTTATTTCCACTTGCAAAGTTGCATGAGCATTGATACAAAGTATACAACCTTGTTTTTTTTTCTCCAGTGAAACTTCACAATTGAATAAACTGTAAGGTATCCTTTTTTCATTTATAAATTTATTCACACTAATTTCATTACACAGTTTTATAAAAACTAATAATCTCAAATCCACAACCATATCACCATAGACTACCTCAACTGCAGTAGATTTCTTCATTTCTAATTTATTGAAAAATTAAAGAAAATATAATATTTACTTTCTTGGCTACATTTTTTTCTTTCCCTGCCTATGGTCTCTTCTATTCTCCCTTTCCCCTTTTATTTTATATTGTCACCCAATATCAAGTGTCTCTACTTAATAAAATGACCTTTCTGTCTATGTCCACACTTGAGTGTTCTCCCAATCTGATGTGAGTCTTCCTTCATCACTTGCCTTTCTTTTAACTTTATTTTAAATTTCTCTTTTTCTGTTTTTTTTTTCCTAGATCTACAAATGTACTTACCATTCTTAGACATAGTGAAACAGAAATGCTTCCCTTTGCAATAAGCTCCTTCCTAATATATTGAGATAAGAAATAATGGAATAAGAAGAAGGAGGTACAACTTTCAAAGCATTTGTAGCTTAAAAAAGAAGTTATGTTTAAAGACAGAAATACTCCGCAAAAAAACTGAATTAAAAAAATCTCATTGACTCATTTATAAAGAGACATAAATCCAGTGAAAATCATATTTTTTAAAAAAACTTAATTATGGTGCTACCTATTACAAAGTGTTGCTTTATGTATTTGTTTAAAAGGGGAGCTTGAGAGATACTTAATCTCCTTCTCACTCAGTGTTTCAGCCTGCTCTTTGTACCGTTCACTGTTCTATAAAATTTTCTTTTACAGAACTGTATCAGGATATACTATTAAGTGCATTATAAAATATCAGAATGCTATTTCTTTTGGCACACTATTTATGTTTACTACTGACTTCAAATGACATTCAGGATGTAGAAGAGTTATTTTCCCAAGGGTACAAATAAAAAATAATCCTGTCAGCAATTCTCATAGACAAGTGATGTAGAGGCAGTTTTAGCAAACATATAGTCTCCCTTTAACCAGAAATGATTTGTGTGTTTTCTTGAGGTAATGTCTATTTGTAGCATTGTTAACATTGACATCAGTAGCTAGAAAATGACAGCAAAAGACAAATGGTCCTCAGAAGTAAAAATCAGCAAGTGAGATCCTTGGCCTTTGGAAAAATGTCAGGATGACCATGAATGACCACAGATCACAAAAGGGCCACAGACTGAAACCTTTACTTAGATAAAGGTCATACCCATACAATAATCTCTGCAGCATTCTAAGAGTGGCAACTTCATTAAAACTGATGTCCAGGAGAGTCAAGGAGAATACGCTGTTGATTGTCCCGAGGACATAGAGAGTAATCCTTAGACTGTGTGTGTGTGTGTAAAAAACTTATTCTTACCCTCTATTAAACTTCATGATGGAAATGATACCTTATTAAGAAAGAAAGGCATTACGTTTCTATATTCTTTTAGTAGGAAAACTGAAAAAGAATGTTCATATGTTTCAGATAGAACATGTCAACCATTCTTTATTTGCATGTGATATAGAAATATTAGAGGGAGGTGGGTAGAGAGAATGAAAGAGCCATTTTCAAACAGTCATCACTCTGGTTAGCTGAGCTAAAATGCTGATGAATACTATGAGTAGTTGCAGTCATCTACCATTTTCTATAAAATGGGTGGATTTTCTTTATTAAAATGCTCTCTAAGTCTGGTGTTTGGTGCACATCTTTATGAACCAAAATGAATGAAGGAATGGGTAGACAGATGAGTAAGAAAACAACCTTCAGCATCTATATAAAGGCAGCCAACAAAATAAGAAACATATAGAAGAATATGGGAAATATAAATTTAAATGTTGAAGAATTAAAGATAAGTGATTATCTCCACTTCGGGTAAATACACATTTAGTAATCCTAGAACATCATTTAAAATCACAATTCATCACTTCCTTCATTTTCATATCATAGCTGATGAATGATTTTTTATACACATTTGCTCTGAAAACCACAGCTAATGTTTTAAGTAGCCAAGAACTTCTCAAAAGGTCACAATTTCTTCAGAATCACTTCTTATTAACATTTCATATAATGTAATTAAAATATAAAGTGGTGAATGATTATAATAATGGACAAAAGAATAATATAGCAACATTACTTACACCAAAGGAAATGCCCCATGAACCAAAGCCAATTTAAGAGATACTTTTGCATTCTGTTAAATACAATTTATAGGCAACCAATGATTTGGGCTGAGCTTTCCACACTAGGTCCAACAGGGCAAACCAAAGTGGAGTTGCTCCTTCTGAAATTCCACATTACCAAGTCAAAACTGTTTATCTGCCCTCCTAAGAAATCAGAAGAGAATAGCCAAATCCCCAGAAAGGCCAGTTTTCTCTGGCATATAAGAAAGTCCATTGTACCTTAATCTTTATAAGAAAAGCAACTTTGGCCCAAAGTGGCTCCGGCCGGATGTCGTGGCGCTTGCGAAGGCGAGGCCAAGAGTTCAAGGCCAACCAACCTCAGCAACCTTACAAGCTCTCAATGATTGGCAAAAAAAAAAAAAAAAAAAAAAAAAAAAAAAAAGAAAAGCAACTTTGAAATGACCAATTTGTTTTTTTTTTTTTTTGTATGTTTCTGCTTTCCCGATCCCTTTCTGTGTATAAAGCCAAATTTCTCTGCATAGCTACTCAGAAAAATCATTCTGTTTTACAGAATAAGGTATTTCCCAATTCTAGAATTGCAAATAGAACTCAATTAAGTTCTTAAAACTAAATTTGTTGTAATTTTGCCTTTTGGCAATTTTGGAGACTGACAAAGAAACCTGAAGGACTGACAACCACAAAGACTCTTTGAGGAATGGAGGAGAGGTGCCTTTGACCCCTTTTTGAGACCCCCAGTCTTCCTCATGAAGCCCTGAGGGTTGTGTCAACTGAAGAATCATGAGTTGCTTAAATTTGGTAAGGATAGATTTATTTCTCATAAAGGGTTGCAGCCTGCAACCTATAGGAGGAGTCATGAATATTTATGAAAGGAGAAATGTGGATGTGCAATTGAGCTTCATGCCTCATCATGGGTCACATGTGCAAAAAATGTTGTCATTAGCATGACCCAAGGGTGGGGTTTTCAGCCCTTTGATATCGAAAGGTGAACAGAGGACAAGAAACCTTCACTGTGCATTCTCTACCAGTTAGCCAAAACCAGTCCAGAGATGGTGGTCAGTTTTTACAAAGGGATGGGTGAAACAAGTGAACTGTCACATCATAACTGCAAAGAGGAAGGGGGCAACCAGTGCCAGCCTCAGATGACTAGCTAAAAAATACAAAGGATTGTGTCATCAGTTTCTTGTTTTCCAGAACTGGTTTTTGCTTACTCCTTAGAAAATACTACTTCTGGTTAAAAGTTAATAAGGAAGGGGCATACTTCCTTATGAGGCATGTCTGGGAACTCCATTTTTAAGGTTTCTCTCAGGACTTCTTGGCCAAAAGAAGATCCATTCAGTCAGCTGTGGGCTTTAGGATTTTATTTTTATTTCAAAATTTTTAAGTTCCACTCAAGTCAAACTCTTCTCTTTCTGCAGCAAGCCCCTCAGTAACTTTGATTTTCAAATCGAGGGTGAGTTTGTGCTATGAGAGAATGCATGACCTTGGTGTGTATACCATACTGAGTGTTAGTTTGTGCTATGAGACAGCACATAACCTTGTGGTATGTCCTGAGGGTTACTTTGTGTTGTGGGATTGTATGACCTTGGATTGTATCCTTAGGGTTCGTTTGCTTTGTGAGAGAGCATATGACCTTTTGAGATTTGCAGTGGCTGATGAGTCACTGGCAAGAGCTTCAGTTTTAAAGGTAATTGGCCGTGGCTGTGGTAAGTTGCAGGGTCTGTGAACAATGACTTGAAATTCGCAGCAATTTGAATTCTATATTCTTTGTTCCTTTTCTTTTTTTTTTTTTTTGCGTGTTAAGATAGGAGGAAATTACTGGCTAAGTTTTCAAGCAGATCTCAGACATGAGCCATACTTGACTGGTGGGCAAGGTTCAGGCACTTAAAATTTCTTACAGCGTACACCACCAAAATGATGACTGCTGTGGGAGGATAAACTAGACACAGAGCTTGATAGCACCCAACAGCCCGAAGATAATGTTCCTGCAGTGAGGTTTACTGTGAAAGCATTACAGGACCCAAACCTGTGGTGTTTCTTCCCTCCTGGGGTTTTATCTTGGCAGGAAGAGACCAAAGTTTCAGTGTAAAAATAAAATCCTCGATTTCTATAGAACTAAGTAATCTATTTTCCAGCTAGATTGTCTTTTACATGTGTAAGTATTAGGCTGGGGAAGCAGAAAACAACTACAAGAATAATAAAACATCACTAAAGACAATTTAAAATTAAGACGGCCGTTATGTGAAAATTCCAGATAAACAAATTCAACAGATTAAAAAATAAATCTAAAAATGAGGGCTCCCAGATCAGGCCCATCCAGGATGCTTCTTCATGTGCACAAGCTTCTAAAAATTTTTCAACAAACTGTGATTTTCTCTTTTTAAAAGACTTTCTACAAGATACAAATGAAAAGCTTAAGCAACTAATTGATAAGAAAAACTGAATTTACTAACCTTTTCACTTAGTACTATTCCACCCCAAAGGTGAAAGGAAAACTACATGAAGTATTTATGAAAGTTCAGCCCTCAGAGGAAGCAAGTTTGTGTCTTTTTTAGAAATATCCGCACTGAGTTTCAGTATTAAAAGTTCTTATTTTGCCCCATTAGTTAATGAGCTGCATCTTAAAGTTAGTAATCTAGTTAAGAGACCAGTTAAATTGAAAGGATTGAACCAAATTAGTTTTCAAAACACCCTTTCCTGTCATTTACCTGGCTCTTTTGAAACTCCTTAAAACACTTACATCTAAAGTGAAAAACCACTAGAAATTCTTAACAATAATAGAGAACATTGGTCTAAATAAGCCCTATCTTTGAGCATTTTGTCTTAACTGAGCATCTTACCTATACGTTTCTTTTTCTCTGAACAAATAAGTGTATTTTGGCCTGAAATCTAAGTTCCCCGGCTCTGAGATGTAAATATTCCATCTAATTTTATCTAAAAGCCATTTCTTTAGAAATGCAAGTTTTGGGTAGAGATTTTTAGATCATTATTAAAATATGATAAATAAAATGGACTGTAATGTTGTTAAAACAAAAGTTAAATCAACTAAAGTTTGGATGAACTAGAGGGATACCCATCCCCAACCAGAAGACTTCTGACATGATAGGGCCCCAAACTAGTTTGCTCTATTCACGTAAGTTTCAAAAACTTTTAAAAGCTGAAGGCAGAGATGCCAATGAGCAACTTGGCTAATAATCAATTAGGTCAATGAAACAGGAACTGAAAAATTGACATCCTGAAATAGGGAGAGAAACTATTTGGAATCTGACAAATGAAGAATCTTAATGAAATATATGCTTAACGGAAGATATGCTCTGTCTGTATTTTTATATATGTCTCTGTATGTATATGTTATATGTAGCTGATATTTTCTGCTTCTAGATATATAATGGTGCCAAAATTTATAAAAGACTCTATTTAATTGACTTAAAAAAAAAAAACCAACAGATAAGTGAATAGAAACTAACCCAATTGCTTTTTGGTTACTGTGACTCTGGCAAATCTTTGGTAAATAAACTAGTTTAATAACTGCATAAAATAAAAATAAGAATGCCTTCAGAATTGTATGAAGATACACATTTTTGCCTACATTTGCTTGTCGGACAGATGCTAGATGTCTAAGGTCATAAAACCCTAAATCCAACCTAAAAGCAGAATGCACAGTAAAAACAAATTACTGAATTGCTTGATAAATATAATTTATGGGAGAAATAAGAGAGGATTAGACCATGTTTAACTTTTAACTTATTCTTTTTTCTTCTTTGATATTTTTGATACTTGTTCAATTCTTCAAAAAATAACTTAAGATTATCCCTAGCCATGATTTTACTGAGTAATTAAAATACAATTTTTCAGAATACTGTATTAAGAGAATATAAATAGAGTAAATATATATAAATAAGCCTTTCGTAGTTTCAAAATAGCTTTTTAGTGATTTGGAATCTTAAAGTCATGCTATGTTAAATTAAATAATAGATATTTATATGATTTATAAATATAAATCATCTAATATTTATATCTAGATGATTTCTAGGCAAATTAAAATAATAATTACTGAATACAAATTTAAACAATATGTATTTTAGCATCTTGTTATATGGCACATAAACATTACATCTTATGGTTGGGTCTGTTAATAAATATGAAAAATCTGGATTAAGAGGAAACATGTTCCTAAAAATTATGAAATGCTACTCCTCTACAAAATGCTGATATAAAACAGTTCAAAATTGCTTAATTTGTAAGGTTTTAGTAAAAGAAAAGAATACTAAGAGTGAAAAATTCTAATTAATATATAATTAAAATTTCCATTTACAAAAAAAATAACACCATAAGATGTGCTTTTGTTATGAAAGCTATGAGCATTTTTTTTTAAATGAAAAGAAGAGGGCCCACAGTGGCTCCAGCCGGATGTCATGGTGCTTGCGAAGGCGAGGCCATGAGTTCAAGGCCAACCTGAGCAACCTTACAAGCTCTCATTGATTGGCAAAAAAAAAAAAAGAAGAGTAATTTTTTTCTAAGCAAGAATGGCTGATTTCTCCAATATGAGAAAGAGGAAATGTATAGGACAAATAAAAGATATAAATCATTATAGAAGGCTTTTGAAAGATGAATTTTATGACCAAAAAAATTCGTGTAATCAGGCTGGTAAAATAAGATGGAAATTATTTATTATTTATGTTTTTTTGAAAAAACTTGTATTAATATCAAAAGTATACTGATGCAAAAACATTATGTTTTTGTCCTCTCTGTTAAAACATAATGGTTTTCTATTTTTTAATTAAATTACATTAAATTTTATTTTCTCTTTGCAACTATTATTGAGGTTCACGGAGTACATGTGGATGTTTGTTACGTGGGTAAACCACATATCATGGGGGTTTGTTGTATAGATAAGTTTGTCATCCAGATAATAAGCATAGTATCTGTTAGGCAATTTTTTAGTCCTCATACTTTTCCCACCCTCCACCCACAAGGAGGCCACAGTGTCTAAGGTTTCTCTCTTTGTTTCCTTTTGTACCTAATGTTTAGCTCCCACTTATTTGGTTTTCTCTTCATGTGTTAATTTACTTAGGATAATTTCTTCCAACTCCACCGATGTTGCTGCAAAGGACACTATCTCATTCTTTTATATGATTGTGCAGCACACCTATCATCTTTTCTTTATACAGTTCACTGTGGGGTGGCATTCATGTTGTTCCCATGTGAATAGTATTGCTATTGTGAATAGTATTGCTATGAACATAAACATGCATGTGTAGAACAATTTATATTCCTTTGAGTATATACCCAGTAATAGAATTTCTGAGTCAAATTGTAGTTTTATTTTCAGCTGTTTGAGAAATCTCCAAAGTGCTTTCCACGGTGGCTGAACTAACGTACATTCTCACCGACAGCATGTAAGTTTTCCCTTTTCTCTGCAGCATCTGTTATTTCTGTTACTTTTGTTTTAATAGCCATTCTGATGAGTGTGAGATGGTATCCCATTGTAGTTTTCACTTGCATTTCTGAAATGATTAGTGCTATTAAGCATTATTTCATATGCTTGTTGTCCTCATGTATGTCTTCTTTCAAGACATTCCTTCGCATGTTTTTTAATGAGGTTATTTATTGCTTGTTGGTTTAAGTTCCTTATTGATTCTGAATATTAGACTATTTCCAGATGAATAATTAGCAAATATTCTCTTTCATTTTGTAAGTTGTCTGTTTACTCTGTTGATACTTTCTTCTGATGTTAAGAAGTTCTTTAGTTCAATTAGGTTGCACTTGTCAAAACTGTTTTTGCTGAATTTGCTTTTGGAGTCTTCATCTTGAATCTTTGCCAGGGTTGATGTTCAGAATGGTATTACCTAGGTTTTCTTCTAGAGTTTTTATAGGTTTATTTTAACATTTAAGTCTTTAATCCATCTTGGATTGATTTTTGTGTACGGTTTTAGAAAGAAGTCCTGTTTAAATCTTCTTTGTATGTCTAGTCAGTTAATTCAGAACCATTGGTTGAATAGGGAATCTCTTCCCCCTTGTTTGTTATTGTTGGCTTTGTTGTAGATCAATTGGTTGTAGGTGTGCTGCCTTATTTCTGAGTTCTCTAAGCTGTTCCGCTGGTTTATGTATCTTTTTTTGTACAGTACCATGCTGCTTTAGTCACTGTAACCATATCATGTAGTTTGAAGTTGGTTAGTCTGATTGATGCCTTTGGCTTTGTTCTCTTACTTCGGACTGCTTTCCTTATTTAGGCAGTTTTTGGATTTCAAATGAATTTTAGATTAGTTTTTCTAATTCTGTAAAAAATATCATTGCTCATTTGAGAGAATAGCATAAAATCTATAAATTGTTTTAGGTATTGTAGTCATTTTAACTATGTTAATTCTTCCCATTCATAAGCATGAAATGTTTTGATCATTTGTTTGTGTCATTTCTGATTTATTTCAGAAGAGTTTTGTAATTTTTTTATTGTAGAGTGCCTTTATCTCCCTGGTTAGCTGTAGTCCTAGGCATTTTTTTCTTTTTGTGGCTATTGTGAATGGGATTGCATTCTTAATTTGGCCCTTAGGCTAGGTGTTGTTGGTGTATAGAATACAGTTATTTGAATATTGTTTCTGTATTCTGAAACTTTGCTAAAATTATGTATCAAATCTAGGAGCTTTTGGGCAGAGACTTTGGAATTTTCTGGGTATAGACTCATGTCATCAGCAAAAAAAAAAAAAAAAAAAAAAAACTTTGACTTCCTGTCTTCCTATTTGAATGGTTTTGTTGTTGTTGTTTTTATTGTTTTTGTTGTTTTTGAGATGGAGTTTCACTCCTATTGCTTAGGATGAAGTGTAATGGTGCAATCCTAGCTCACTGCAACCTCTCCCTCCTGGGTACAAGCAATTCTCCTGCCTCAACCTCTCAAATTACTGAGATTACAGGTATTGCACTACCACACCCAGCTAATTTTTGAATTTTTAATACAGACAGAGTTTCACCATATTGACCAGGCTGATCTCAAACTCCTGATGTCAGGTTATCCACCTGCTTTGGCCTCCCAAATTGCTGAAATTACAAATGTGAGTCACCATGCCTGGCCCTTGGATGCCTTTTAGTTCTTTCTCTTGCTGGATTGCTCTGGCTATGTCTTTCAGTATTATGTTGAATTGGAGTGGTGAGAGTGGGCATCTTTGTCTTGTGCAGGCTTTTAAGAGGAACGCTTTCAGCTTCCTGATTGCTGTGGGTTTGTCATAGATGGCCTTTATTACTTTGAGATATGTTTCTTCTATTTCTAGATTGTTGAGTGCTTTTAGAAAAAAGGGATGTTGAATTTTATTGAAAGTCTTTTATGAATTCATTGAGAAGTTCATTTGGCTTTTGTTTTTAGTTCTGTATAAGTGATGAATTACATTTATTTATTTGTGAATGTTGAACCAGACTCACATCCCAGGAATGTAGCCTACTTAATCATAGTGGATTAGCTCTTTGATGCACTGCTGGATTTGGTTTGCTACTATTTTGTTGAGGAATTTTGTATCTATTTTCTTAACAAATGTTGGTCTGGAGTTTTCTGTTTTTCATTGTGTCTCTTCCAGGTTTTGCTATCAGAATGATGTTGGCCTCATAGAATAAGTTAAGGAAGAGTTCCATCTCCTTGATTTTTTGGAATGGTTCAATAGAATTGGTATCAGCATTTCATTACACATTTGGTAGAATTTGGCTATAAATCTGACTGGTCCAGGAGTTTTTCTGATGAGTAGATTTTTTTTATACTGATTCAATTTCAGAAATTATTATTAGTCTGTTGAGAGTTTCAATTTGTTACTGGTTTGAACTTGAGGGGTTGTATGTTTCCAGGAACTTATTCATTTACTCTAGTTTTTTAGCTGTGTATATACAGGTGTTTATATTAGTCTCTGGGGTTTTTTGTTTGATTGTATTTCTGTGACATCGGTGGTAATGTCTCCTTCATAATTTCTGATTTTGTTTATTTGTATTTTCTCTTTTTTTCCTTATTAGTCTACCTTGTGTTGTATCAGACTTATTTTTTCTTTCCAATAATAACTTTTTGTTCATTGCTCTGTTTTATGGCTTTTCTCATCTACATTTTGTTCAGCTCATCTTATTTTGATTATTTCTTTTCTTCAGCTAGGTTTGGGGTTAGTTTGCTCTTGTTTTTGTTTTTCCTCTAGTTGTGACATAAGGTTGTTAATTTGAGATCTTCCTAACTTTATGGATGTAAGCGTTCCATGATATAAACCCTTCCCTTAACACTGTGTAGTGGTTTCCCAGAGATTCTGGTATGTTGGACATTATGGTATGTTGGAGAAGAGAAACTGGCCTCTATTCCATAGGATGGCTGTGACATGCTGGAGGTGTGCAAAGTGAGCAAGGTCCTTGTTTGTTCCCTAGCCCAAGGGTAGCAAGAGCAATACCATCACAATGGCAATGGCATAATCAGATTTATTTTTAGTGATATAACCAGTAAACGATAGTCTGAAGATTGACCTCTTAATCACTATATAATGCTTTCCTTTATTCCTCATAATTTTCTTTTCTGAAGTCTGTTTTGTATAAATTTAATATAGTCACTATAGTTTTATTTTGATAAGTATAGCATGCCATATCATTCTCTCTTCCCTTATTTTTAAAACAGGCTTTATTGAGCTGTAACTCAATATCCCTTTACTTTTAACCTATCTTAGTCTTTTTTTTAAAAAAAACTTTAATTTTAGATTTAGGTGTACATATGCAGGGTGTATATAGGTAAACTTGTTTTCACAGAGATTTGTACAGGTTACTTCATCATCGAGGTATTAAGCCTAGTAGTATCCAATAGTTATATTTTTTTTCTGCTCATCCCCTCCTTCTACCCACTACTTTCAGGCAGGCCCCAGTGTCTGTTCTCCTCATTGTGTCAAATGATGTCAAAGGCATTTAACATAATCCAACACCTATTTATAACAAAAACTCCACAGAAATTAGGTATAAACATTTAAAGTAGAAAAAGAACATCTAGCAAAATCTCTTAAGCTAACATCACATTTAATGGTCAGAAAAGAGGTATTTTCTCCCTTTAGAAAGCAAGGCAAAAATGTTTTTTTTCACTATTTCTATTCATCCTCCTAATAAAAGTCATATCGAGTGCAATAAGAGAAGAAAGACAAATTTAAGAGTGCACAAATTAGAGAGTAAGAAATAAATGTCCTTATTTACAGATGACAAGATTATCTGTGTAGAACGTTCTGAAGAATTTACAAAAGATGTGGGAACTAATGAGTGTAGCAACATCCCAAGATAAAGTGTTTATGTAATATCCAAATGTCAAATGCACTCCTATATACCAGTAATAAACAATTGAATTTTTAATTAAAAAATAGTGTTTACCTTAGTACCAAAAGAAACTTAAGTATAAGTCTAACAAAATATATTTAGAGTCTATATACAGAAAACCACAAAACTCTGATGAAATAAATCAAAGATGTAAATAAATGAATAGATATTTAGCATTCATGAATTGGAAGATTCAAGATTTTTTTACATGTCACTTCTTTTCAAATTGATCTGTAGATTCAATGTAACTTAAATTGCCATCTCATAAGCTTTTGTTTAGATATTGACAAACTGATTCTAACATTTATATGAAAAGCAAAAGTCCTATACTGGACAGTATGATATTGAAGAATAACCAAATTATAAGGCTTGACTAGATGGTTCAAGAAAAATAAAGTTGCAATAATTAAGCTTTCATGGTATTTAAAAAAATAGACACATGGATCAGTAGCATAGAATAGAGCCTAAAGATAGACCCACATGAATAGAGTTAGTTGATTTTTAATAAATAGGTAAAGATATGCAGTGGTGTTAGCCTGTAGTCTAAGTTGTTTGGGAGGCTGAGGCAGAAGGATCTCCTGAGCCTAGGAGTTTGAAGCTGTAGTGCATTATTATCACACCTGTGAATATCACTGCACTCCAGCTGGGGCAACAGAGAGACCCCATCCTGCTAAAAATAAAAATAAATATAAAACAAAAAATAAAAATAAATGGAGATTATTTAAGGGTGAAAGAATACTCTTTTCAACAAATACTGCTAGAAGAATTGGACATCTACAGTTTGATTTTTAAAAAAGAATCTTGATATACATTTTATTTCTTTCACAAAAATTATTTCCAAATAGATTATAGATGGATTAAGTGTAAACCACGAAATTAAGAAGTTTCCAGTGAAAATATAGGGTAAAAGACAGGTGACCTTGAGCTTGGTGATAAGTTTTTAGCTATATTATCAGAAGCACAGTGTATAAAGTTAAAATTAAATAGTTGTACTTTATTGAAATTAAAATTTTCTACTCTGTGGAATATGGTTAAGAAAATAAAAAGACAATTATTTTAGTAGTTAGGACATACTAGTGTGTAATCTACATGTAGAAATACAACTTAACTATTATTAACATATATGATTACCTTACTGAGCATGGTTGGGAAAAGGTTACTGACCTAAGTAACTTGGTTGTGAATGGAATCTGTAAAGCAAAAGGCAAAATACATTGTAAGTCAACATTGAAATTTCATTAATAAAGTTGTTTCATAAGGGAATATAAATGAATAACTCTGATATTGCCATGCATTCATACTGGAATTTGACAATTAAAGAAATGTGTTGTAGGGAAGTTTCTTTCTTTTGTAATGAGAGGTTATAGATAAGCAGGTAAAAGAAAGAATTAATGAGATAATAGATGACTGTTGGGGATACCGGTATGAACTTGTATTTATCTCACTATCTAGATAGCTAATTCTTGAAATAATCATATATATGTGCATTATTAGTATACACACAACTATTTCCTTGGCCTATCAGTTGAGAAGGCCTAAAAACTATAGCATCCCAGTAGAAATGAGCATACCTAGTTGCCAGATATTTATTTCTCAATCTGCTGTTAAAAGGAACCAGGGCTTCTTTGAGAAACTGCTATTTCATTATAAGACTAGAATAAGGAATATACAAGATAAGCCTGGATCATCTTGTAGTATCGGAAAGTAAGGAAGTGCTCAAACAAAACAAAACAAAAACACAAATGATAGGGTATGTCAGAGAGACACAGGCCTCGAACGAGAGACCTTTGAGTGGCCAAAGTTGGAACAATTTGAGCTATAAAATAAATAATGAAGCATTCTGTTATAAACCAAAGGATAAAATAAATATTCATGAGTCCATATTGATAAAAATGAATTACTAGTTACATAAGTAAAAGGGAAGAATTGGTAGACAAATCTCTCTTACAGAAGAATTCCAAATAATTTATGTATATACTCCACACTGTAGTCTGTGGAACATAATTCCCCACTTAAATGTGGGCTGAATATAGTGTTTTCCTTCTTAGTAATACGGTATGGAAAGCAGGGAGCAGGGTGGGAATTGGGGGAGAATACCTTTTCAGTAGAGAAACAACAAACACGACCTCAGACAGATGATCAAGATCAACTAAAGAGTCATATACTGTATTGATATTGTGATCCTTGATACAGGGTGACAAAAATGGCACTTTGTCTCTGTGCATTTCCGCCTCCAAAAAGCACATCATCCATGTCTAATTACAAGAAAAATATTAGACAAATGCCTATTGAAAGATATCTGACAAAATACCTAACTAGTACTTCTCAAAATTTTCAAGATCATCAAAAACAGTGACAGTCCCAGAAATGTTCACAGCTATAAGAATCCTAAGGGAACATGAAGATAAAAGGTAATTTGGTATCCTAGATGTGAATTTGGAACAGAAACAAACAAACAAACAAACAAATTATATCATTATATTGGCCTGGGCAATATAGTAAGACCCAATTTCTACCAAAAATAAAAATAGCCAGGCATGATGGCATGGCCTGTAGTCTCAGCTACTAAAGAGACTGAGGTGGGAAGATTGCTTGAATCGGAGTTTGAGACTTCATTGAGCTATGAGCATGCCACTGCACTCTAGCCTGGGCAACAGAGTAAGACCGTGCCTCAAAACAAAAAACAAACAAACAAACAAAAACTATATACATATGAAACTAATATATCTATATCTATATCTATCTATCTATCTATCTATCTATCTATCTATCTATCTATCTATCTATGTATATATATATATAGAGAATATATATATATAGTTTTATATGTATGTGTGTGTATGTGTATATATACACATACACACACACACACATATATGTAAAGTCAAGAAATGTAAAAAGTTAGGAAACCTAAATAAACTATGGACTTTAGAAGAAATACACCATATTATATAAAACATTAATAATCAGGGAAATAGGATGCAGAGTATATGAAAACTTGTACCATCTTTACATTTTTACTCTAGGTCTAAAATTTTTCTAAAAAGATGTGAGAATTAATTTAAAAAGATGAAATTTTAGTTAAATTATAGGAGATAGAACCATGTAATCTGATATTTAATGCTGTGTTTTGATATTAAAACCAATATATGCTATAGCTTTCTATTTCCAAAATTTTCAATCTTTGGTGAGACACAATTTGCTTTTAAGAAAATAAAGCAAGGCAATATGTAGATAAGTACTAGTTGGTATGGCGTCAAAAGTAAATATAATCTGAAAATCACAGGTTGTCATTTCAAGTGTTAGTGTATCTTCCAGATGACTTTGTGCAAGTATGCTCAATAGTTATTATTTTGTTCAAAATATATAACATTCTGGGTTCACAGTTTTGTCTCAAAAATACAAAGAGCTATGAGTAGTGTTATTCCCAAACTTACAACCAAAAAAAAAAAAAAAAAAAACAAGTCATACAGTGAGTTTAAAATTTTTCTTAAACTATTGGAATATTACTTTACGGAAAACCAACATACCCAACACCTAAGGAAAGACAGTTGCCTGATGGTAGATGTGATGAAAGCACTGACTTGCTAGAGCCAGGGACAGGTGAACACCAGTAAAAAGAGTTCAGCCAGGAGAACTTGCAAATTGGTGGACAGGTGTCTACTTGTGAAACAGATTGAAGTCCCTGGGGTCTGTACGTAGAGTGGAAGTCTGCACCTTCTCACAGACTGTTTCTCCAGAAAACTCACTAGTTGCTCACAGAAAGGACCTGGGGTATCCTTAGAGAGTCTCACTTGTGGTGTAGAGTGAGAGAAGGATTGCAGCAAATACTGTGAGAAACATAAAATAATCCTCCAGAATTTTAGCTCCTTTATGGAAGAAAAACCTTCATCTGTGAAAAGAAAGACAATAAACATTGTCATACTTAGTGCACTAATATACATCTATTTTAGCTAGAGTAAGGGTCCAGATAAACAATCAGAAAAGTCTGACTTTGAGGGAGAGATAAGAATGCATCCTGGACTCACGCTACCATCCTGGGAGGGGCTAGAACACTGAAAAGTCCACACCTCTTAGATCCAGAGACACTAAGCCTGCCAGATAGTGAGGCTTAATAAAATAAAAGAGAATATCACCAACTCCCATTCCTACCAACAGACCAACTACCAGTCAGTTAAAAACCAAGGTTAATAAGAATTGTGTAGATGGTTAATTCCAAGACGCAAAGCATCTCTGAAACATAGTGCAAAAAGAGCACTAAACTGGGTGTCAAACACTGCAGTATTTAAAAACAAACAAAACAACTTTGGCAAATCAGCCTCTATTATAAATACAAGATACTGCTAATAGAATTTGGAGCATGTGATGTGCAAAGAGTAACTAACAATAACATGCAAACAAATAAACAAAACAACAATACCAACCCAAATCTTGATTGCAGTAACTTAGAACCTCTCAATAGAGAATTACCGTTAGAAAAAAAAAAAAAAAAAAAAAAAAAACAGTGTTCGTTTCCAAGCTATTTATCTCAGTCTCTTCCATCTTGCACACATGTCTAGTTTCAACCCCAAAATTATGAAATATATGAAAAGGAAAGGTGAATCAGCCCCTCAAGAAAAAGCAATGGTGAGAAATGGGCTTAGGCATGACAGAAATATCTGACAGGTTCTTGCTTTGTTTTTAAAGCATATCAAATACTTAAAATGCTCTAGTAGAAAAGGCAGACAACCTGCAAGACAAGATGAGTAATTTCAGCAAAGGGATGAAAACTATAAAAAATAATCTAGTGGAAATGCTACAAAGAAAAAATATAGTTGTAGAAATAAAGAATGCCTTAGGCAGCATTATGGTTAATTATATGTGTCAATTTGACACAAATAATTTGTGAATAAACTTAATTGATTGAACTTGATTTAACTACAGGATACCCATATAGCTGGTAAAACCAGTATTTACAGATGTGTCTCTGAAGATACTTCCAAGAGATTAGTATTTGAATTGGTTTATTTATTTTTACTGATTGCTTTGCTCTTTATTTTCTCCCCTTTCACTAGTTTCTTAAGCTTAAATTACCGATTTTATACTTTGGCTCTTTCCTAACATAAACAGTTAGTGCTAAAATTTTTCTTTTAAGCATTCCTTTAGCACATCTCACAAGTTTTATGTTGTATTTACCTTTTTTATTCACTTTAATTTTAAAAAATTTTTTTTTATGTTTCTTCTTTATCCCATTTGTTATTTAGCAATGAGTAAATTTTTTTTCCATTGAAGAATGAATAAATATGTAATAGATAATGAGAGCTAGGTTTCTGGAGAATGAAATTATAAGTAAGCAAAAGGATGAATCTAGAATAAACCTTGTGCTTTTGTATTGATGTTGCAGGTTTCATTATTAACTTACATATTTCAGTATGAACTCCATTACATATTTATTCATATATATATCACATATATATAAATAAAAATATGTAATGGAGTATATATATATATACTCTATTGAATATATATATATATATATATGGGTTGAATATATACATACACACACACACACACATATATATATATATGTTGAGTAAATATGCAATAGATAATGAGAGCTAGGTTTCTGGAGAATGAAATTACAAGCAAGCAGAAGGATGAGTCTAGAATGAACCTTGTGCTTTTGGGTTGATGTTGCAGATTTCAGTATGTACTTATTTATGTATGTATACAGAGAGATGCAGAAATTAGTATAGGTTATCTCTTCATACATGTATGAGTATACATATATGTGTATATTTCCTAACTCTGTCAGTTGTGTCATGCCAGAAGCAATGAGCATATCTAGGACCAGATGTTAGCTTCTGAAAATCCTAGTTTTTCAATAAAGGAATCCAGAAACATTTAGCGAAGGAGTTGATCCAGAGCTGGAGCAAGAACAAAACAAAAAATGTCTAGAGTTTCTTATGTTGCCAGCTCTGAAGAAGTTTTCAATTAAAAACAAAAAATATAGGAGCATGAAGAAAGAATGTCAGAGCTCACTCAGATGAGCTCATAAGGGCCAAAACTGGAACAACTTGAACAACAGAATACATAATTACAGTGTTAAATTATAACGCTCCCCCAAATAAAACAGTATTCCTGAGTCCATATTTACATGAGTTAATGACTGAATAAATAAATATGAGAGTACAATTCTTTCAAACAGAAAGATTTAAAAATTCATAAGCATGGAAAAAGTGAGGGCAATAGAAAATCATCCTTAGAAGACCATTGTAGTAATTGCTACAGGCGAGATCCACAGATAATTTTAAAATTAATGGACAAAAGTTTAAGAAAAATTGTATACTACACGGTATAAAAATAATTTCTGCAATAATTTAAAATTACTGAAGGAAGGGTAAAAGCTTTCCAGTGAAGAAACTTGGTAGATCATTTTAATCAACTGATCAATATTATAATCACCAGTAATAACAAGCTGAGATAACGAATCCCCAAAATAATGAACCAAGAAACACACCATCACTTCTGAGTTATTCTTTTCTAAGATATATAACTTCAATCTAGTCTGAGAAAATCTCAAGTTCATATGAAGGGTATTCTAAATATGAGTTACTAATATGCTTCTAAGGTATGAAGGTAATGAAACAGAAAACACAGAGAAATTGTCACAGATTTAAGAAAACTAATGAGGTATGAAACTGTTGAAATCCTGGACTGGATTTTGGAACAACAGCAAAAAAAGGTCATTAACAATAAAAACTGATGATACTTGAGTAACGTCTGCCGCTTAGTTAATAGTGTCGTATCTATAGAAATTGCTTAGTTTTGATAATTGTACTATGCAAAATATTAACATTAATATTTTAATGTCATGCAAAATATTAACATTAGGGGAAGCTAGTGAAATGTGTAACTCTGAATTATTCTTGCAACTCCTCTGTAAACTTAAAATTACTTCAAAATTTAAAAAAAATTACAACAGATATAAGTATAATTTACTGTAAAACATTAATATCACTTTTCTTGGCTCTATTCCCTTTCATTTGTTCTTAGTTTTGATGTTGATGTCTTAGTAATATTTTCTGTGGGCATTTTTACATCATTCCTTTTTAAGAATTTTCATGTTAGTATTACCTTCATTTATTATACAACTTTATTTTCTTAAATATTTTTCAATTAGTCTGTAAATAATAATTATTCTAAAGTGAAAATACCTATCTCTTCTTCAGCCTATACATTAGAATCATTCATTGGATTCTAAATTTTTCATCAATTGACAGCCTTCAATGCAAAACCACGCAGTCCATATATTCATATGATATTTGTGTCATACACTTATAAGACATAAAACACATAGGTATTTATGTGCTCTGGTATAATTTATATGTTAACATGTAATTGATCATTTTATATCTTAACATGTAATTGATCATACAATAAGAACTAAACATATTATATCTTCTTTTTTCTGTTTTTCTTCAATTCAGTAGAGTATGTTAGCTTCTCTATTCTCTGGCTTAGATGAGAAACTCAATTCAACAAATATTTGTTAATTAACTAGGATAGATAAGTATACAAGATTAAAAAGAAATAGCTTTTTTCCTTATGGCAGTTCTCAAAATATTCTATCTTAACCAGCAGCACCAGCATAATGTGTCGTGTTAAGGTGTTAGAAATGCAAATACCCAGGTCCCATTCCTGACCTACTGAATCAGAAACTCTTTAACAAGGGCCCCTGGTGATTTTCATGCATGCTAAAGAATAGCTATCTTAAGAATTAAGCAAACCGCTAAGGATGTCCTTGTTCTTCTTCCACTTTGTGTTTTGTTTGTATATTTGTTTGTTTGTTTTGAGAGGGTCTCCGGACTCTGTCGCCAGGCTGGAGGGTAATGGTGAGATCTCGGCTCACTGCAACTTCTGACTCCCTGGTTCAAGCAATTCTCCTGCCTCATCCTGCAGAGTAGCTGGGATTACAGGCATGTACCACCACACTCAGCTAATTTTTGTATTTTTAGTAGACATGTTTCATCATGTTGGCCAGGATGGTCTTGATCTCCTGACCTCATGATCCACCCTCCTCAGCCTTCCAAAGTGCTGGAATTACAGACATAAACCACCACATCTGACCCCCTTCTTCCACTTTTAACAGCATTTTTAATTCTGTGTTTGTAATTTCTCCTTTACTTTCTAGAGCTTTGGTGCAAATTCATATTTACTTATTCTCATGACATTTAATAAAAGTTTAGCATATAGCTTCAAAGAGACTTTAAGAAACTAAATAATACAGACCAAAATTTTACTCCTAATATAGTTGACTACTGTGTGGAATAGACAAGAGGTTATATTTTAAATATGTGGAGATCGATTAGCCATAACTTTCCTGGAGGATATCCAGCTTCCTCTACATTCAGTTTTCTTGTTTCAACTTCATTATATCATTGTTTTATTCACAGACAGACTCAGACTAGCCGATACACATTTGGAAGACACTGAGCTAGAACATAGCATCAATTCCAAACAATGTATTCTCTACACAGACAAATTAGAAGTCTTGAATTAAAGTCTAAAAATAAGATAACTTTAGAAGAAAGCATATCATAGGCCAATAGAAGATAATTATTAATTGTGTTCTGGTAAATTAGCTAGTAAAACTGGGGTGCTTGTTTGCAGTATCTGCTGTTTCCTCTGGCATAAATACTTCTGCAATGACTGACTTTCAACAAAAGGTTTAACCACTGATTTGCAGAATTCCTGAATATTTAATAGTCTGCTCTCATTAGTTCATATCAGCTCTCTAGAATACCACTAGATTTAATCATCTTTTAGAAACAAATATGCAGAAATAGTATTCCATTTCTTAGATCTTTAAGAAATGTATTACTTTTTTAGTATTGACAAGTCAACATAAAGGGCTAGTTAAAATTTAAGTCACGGGTAGACATTTGTCCATTCATTTATAAGACGGCAGAGGCATGTCAATCTGTGAACTAAACTTTTCAGTCAAACTCCAGGGTATGTTTCTTAGTGGGCTCTATGTATTCACAACTTCTATATATTTTATGTTCTTCTATTTCATGAACATAAAAAGCTGACAGGGAAAAAGCTTTCCAGCTCCTGCAGATCCCACCAGGTCTTTATGGACTGGATCTAGTGAGAGGCTCTTCTCTGTAATGCTAGTCAATGTCACATTAAAGTCTCCTGTACCCAGGGAAGCCTCTGTCACTCTGATGCCAGATTTTGCTTAATCACTACATTGACTACAGTCATAATAATACTAGTCCAGAGAGAAATACAGTGCTTCTAAGGACTCATAACCCATATCATATTATTTTTCTCCTTATCCTAGGCAGTGTTAAAATTAAAATGAGACTTTCTTTATAGTTTATTAATTCTGTTATTTTCAGGTTAAAAAATGACACCATTTCACATTAGTTGAAAGAGAAAATAATAATTTTTCAATAAATAGCATTAGGGCACATAATTAACAGCCTGAACAAACTAAATTCAGTTTTACATAAATACATGCAGAAAAATAAATTTATATTAAGAAAAACTATTAAAAAGTTAAACTAAACATATGAATCAGAAATATAGATTTACTTAAAACAAAAAGTTTTGAACAAAATGTCAGCATGAACATGTATCTCTGTGTTAAATAATCTCAATGCAGCATTTACAGATATTAAAAAAAAATAACATTTCACTCATCTAACTGGCATAGTTCAAATATTGATAGTATCCAGCATTAGGATGAGCATGAAAGGAGTGACAGTTCTCATGTAGTTCTGATGGGATTAAGAACTGCTGTCTTTTTGGGGTCAAGTAGGCAATATATATAAAAAGACAAACAAATTTACTTGGTGCAATAATTCTATTCTTCATATTTTTCACTGGGAAATATTTAAATAGGTGGTGAAAATGCATGTATAAGAATGTTTCTTGATGTATTACTTACAATAGTAATTTAACAGCACTTTGTATTTCAATCAAAAAAACTTTTTTTCTATACATTGGAATGCTATGTAACCCTTAAAACAATAGCATTCATTGGCACCTATTGCCATCTGAAGATGCTTTGCCATATAAAAAAGAATTTACCAAACTATACACATACACAGACACACACACACACATTTATAATATGATTCAATTAGGATAAAAAAATCATTAAAACTCATAGCAATTATTTAAAACTCACATATAGCAATATTTAAACTCCTTTAAGTTTAATTCAGCTGAAGGTTTTTTTGCTAATCAAATGGTATCAGAAGCAGGATCCAAAGTAGAGTTTTTAATGAGCCCCAGGAGCACTTAGTGAACAAGCAAGGTGCTGGGGATCATAATAACCTCTCTTAGATTTCAGAGCTCCACAGATTTATGATTTGAGCTCTCTGAGTTTCTTTGAGAAAATTTATGATCCAAACTGGGTTTGGAAGTCATGACAAAAACTGGAATGGGTCCAGGAATGGATTTGATCTGGGAATTAACTGGCTTGGATATAGTTAGAGGCCTCTTACATCTGAGTGGGTCAGAAACTGGTAGCAAATGGCAATATTGTCGGCATTATACAATTTGGCTTTTGAGAATTCACAGAGATTTTTGTGTTCTACCTTTTTGTTTAATTTTCTTGCACAATTAGGTAGAAAAAGAAATCATTGGCTCAGTTAATCAAGGGAACCTGAGAGTAAAGACAATATTTTAGGTAAAAATGGGATACCTAATTTCTGGAAAACTGAGTTCCTTCTGGCTTATACATTAGGCTTGGGAGGCAATGCAGTCATACAGAAATGGCAAAATCTCACTGAAAGTAACTTACAGTGATGCATTCTAAATGAACAACACACACAAGTAAATTTAAAAATGAGGGTTCCCAAATTAGTCTAATCTTGGGATGCCTATTAATATTCAGAAGCTTCTAAAAAGATTCAGAGATGACAGGACCCATCCGGGGGCATGTTTGAGCCTTGCCAGTTTAATATTGTATGCTAAGTAGAGGGCTAATATCTATATTTTGTCACACATATTTTGCTCTGGCCAGAAATATTTCTTTGTGTTGTGGCTTGGCCCTCAGGGCTGTGGTGCAGCCAGATGGATCACTAGGGCTGCTCAATGAAAGGGAACCCAGAAACCTGACATGCTGGCAATAGGGTAAGAATTTCTTACCAGTCATATTTCTGTCCTCTTTTTCTCTATGCAAACTTGCTAAATGAATGGTAAAAGTCACTGTTGATCTCCTTTGTAAAATTTTAATTAATATGAAAATAATTCTGAGACTTGTCTTAAGCTGTAGTAAATCTGGTGTGCTTTGTGTGTCTTTCTATACTATTCTGTCAAGCAGAGGGATCCCTTAGGATACAATTTCACGCCTAAAACCCCATAAACTCATTGTTCAAGATGGCCCAACAATCTGGTCAATAAAAGAAATGTTGAAGTCTCCATCTTGTGTTGTATGTCCTTGGGAGATTTACCTTGTAACACATGGCAATATTCCCAGTCTCCACCATCACAATGGCTGCCAGGTTCATGGTTCAATTCCTAGAACAGGGAATAAGTACTTTCTGATTGATATTTGTGTTACCTTTGCCATTTTAAAATTTCCTTTCTCTCCATTAACCATCTTAAATTTTCCTTTCATAAGCACAAAATTATCAGCTGTTTGGCCTGGCTAAAATTAGGTAACAAGCAATTTCAAAGAAACTTTATTAAAGAGTGCTATGTTTAAAAGTCAGCTTAATTAAAAATAGATATTGGAGGTCTAGCAGCCTGGGACTACTTGGGAAAAAGAAGAGGCACCAGAGACACTGTCTTGGCCCTGTTCTTCCAATGACTTCATTCTAAAGCCAGTAATCCAATTAAGAAACTTAGAAACTTGTAAATTAACACTTATAACCACTGTAATAATCTTCTTTCTGTGGTCTTTGCAGTTATATATATGTTGTGTGTGTAATGTTTATATAGAAGAGCTTTAATTAATTGGCTTAAAGAAAAATAAGCATTTAAGTCAAATATTTTAAAAGAAGAAGAAAAACTGTAATGGCTTTTAGTTCACATGATTTTAATAATCTTTGGGAAATAAAACCTTTAAATATTACTGGTGAAATAAAGACATTCCATCTAAATCATACAGGTCAGATACTTGGTTGGCTAAATGCTTTAAGGTCATAAATTGACTTGACTTTTCAGGCTTGGGAACATGTGGAATTAGTCATGCCCCCAGCCATGAAAAGGGTCATAATGGAAAAACATTTTATATAAGAAAGAATAATATATGATACATTCTTATACTAAAGAAAAATGACTTCTTGTTTAAAAAGAATTTTGGGGGAAAGTCAGATAGTCCACGCATGTTGTAGATGGTCTAAATAAGTCATGAAAGAAAATTTATGTACAAAAGTGAAAGTTGCTGTGAATTACCACTATAATATGTAATTGAGACTACCGAAAAAAAAAAAATAGGTTTACATGCAAGTTATCTAAAGAGAATAAAATCTGTTTTTGATACAAGATTATAAGAAAGCAAAGGAATGTAAAATTTTGCCTGAAGTGTTAAAGGATTGTTTTAAATTAGGTAAGATAAAGATAATGGTTAATACAAGTTGTAGAATAGTTATAAAAACTTAATCATGTAATAGAAATTATGTGTGTGAATCTATTGGCTAAATTTAAAGAGGAATTATTTGATTTTTACATAACCTGAACATTGGAATGAAAGCACAACAGGATTTTTTTAAAGCACTTATTTGCTCTCACAAAACTTGTAAAGGGTTATAAATGGTTATAAGAATCTCACCTTATGTTCTAACTGATTAAGATGGAATAGATTTGTCTATAAGGTTTATTAAAAATTGGAGTTGGTGTTAATAGTAGACTAATGCAAGGATGAATTTGGCTTCTTTCTTAAACAAGATTTTTTATGCAATATTTAAATATAATGAAAGCTTTTTGTTTGCTTTATGAATGAACTACTAAAAAAGATGGGAAAAACAAGAGATATGTTGTTTAGAAGGCTAAGTTTTCCCTCTGTCAATGAGTAAAGATTTTTGCTTGTTTTTTTTATTTTTTTTTAATTTTTTTTTTTAACATTTTGAGTCATTATGTTGGCCAAATGAATGACTTATGGTAACCTGGAATTCTATTTCATAATACCAACTGTTTTAAACCTTTAACATATTTGATAGAATTCTCAAAATCAAATTACAGCTTCAAGATTATCTTTTCTAACTCTAACTTTGGGATGCTACAGAGGACCCATGAGGCATCCAAAAGAGAGGTAAACAGGATTATTTGACATGTTGAGTTACTTAGGAAGCATTGTCAAATGAAAAATAATGTTTAATTTTCAGGTTATATTTTAGTAAATTGTATGGGATTTCTAAAATTCTATTATGTTTGAGTATATGCTATCAATCATAATAATGGCTATTATGTTATGTTATTGTAGACCACAGAAATAACCAAATTTAGACCACTTCAAGCTGGAGTTTAGTGAGATGACCTCAGCTTACCACAACCCCACTTCCCGAATTCAAGTGATTCTCCTGCCTCAGCCTCTCTAGTAGCTGGGACTGCAGGTGTGCACCACTACACCCAGCTAATTTTTGTATTTTTTAGTTAGTAGAGACGGGGTTTCCTCATGTTGGCCAGGATGGTCTCAATCTCTTGACCTCATGATTGTCCTGATTTGGCCTCTTGAAGTTCTGGGATTTCATGTGAGAGCCACCACACCTGGTCAGAATATATTTTTTCTTGGCTTACAGTTCTATAAAATATAGAAGTGGAAAAGGGGTCTGTTGTATTCACTTATGGAGTATACTTGTTTTTGAAGGATTTTGCAGTCAGACTTGGACATGAACATTCTTATACTTTGATATT
This sequence comes from Saguinus oedipus, assembly GCA_031835075.1. Taxonomy (NCBI): domain Eukaryota; kingdom Metazoa; phylum Chordata; class Mammalia; order Primates; family Cebidae; genus Saguinus; species Saguinus oedipus. The sequence continues at coordinate 148,824,999 of CM063170.1, forward strand.
TAAAAGATGAAGGCTCAATGTAAGTGAGAAAATTTACTGGTACCTCACTTAGATTGGGTACATATGTTTCCCCCTAGTCAGTTAGAAACAGAACTTTGATTCACTCCTCTCAACACAGCCATCTCTTTAATGGGTTAGAGAAAATTTTGCCAGAGGCCTTCACTCTTCTGGAAGGGCATAATTTGTTAGGTCCTTTTTCCATGTTTTGGAATATAAGAGACAATGATTAGAAATGTATCCCTTATGATAGGCTCTTTATTAGATTCTACTGTAAAAGCTATGCTTACACAACAGACCCTAAATTTTCTCTTAAATGTTATATGAAATACTAAAAGTGGCCAGACATAGAAGTATATATGCAGCTTCTGGCGTTTATGTCTTATGGAAAAAACTCTGGGTATTGTAGACATCCAGTTGCATGGGATTAACAAAAAGACCACCATTTATGCAAGTGTATAAACTCCATATCTAGCTCACTCTTTGATTTATTTGAGTTTGCATAGTTTGGTTTATGGGGAACCTGGGTAAGGAGCATATTCCAAACTCTTGGTATTATCCTCCCAATAGTCATAATAATAGTCCTCCTGGTGTGCCGTGCTTCTCTCAAAGGTTTTAAATGTTTGCACGCAGCCATCTCTAGAACACCAAATGGTTTCTCTTCAAATGGAATGACAAGAACTGAAAGAAATGGGGGACAATGAGGATGCCATAACCTATGAATGATGTGCTGAAATCAGACAAAACATGATGGTATCACAGAATGCCACTAAGGCCCTAAGTTTTGGTCACACTTCACCTAAGTGAGCTGACCAAAAAGGGGGAACATTTTTTAAGACAAAATTATAATAGACCATTGTTTCAGACTCAGCTCATCCACTACACCCAAAGAAACCAAACCAAACAAAAATGGAGTTGCTTGGGCTAAATGTGACATAATCAAACTAAGACTCTAAGGAAACACATAGATCTTAGACCAGAATAGACCAGGTTTTGTTTTTCTCCTGTATACAGGACATTCCACCTTAAGGGGAAGTTCCCTCTACTCAGTGCTTGTTCCTACTTTTGGAAAATTTATTGTCCTACTGTTTCCAAGTGGGTTTCAAGACTAAATAAGTACACTTACTATGGTGATAGTGATATCAATAACTGAAATTTTGGTCAATCTCTCACAAATTGAGAAAATAACCAAAAAGGGGAAATTGTTAAAGCAAACTAAATATGGCCTGAGAAGGACTCCATACTTTATATTTCAGTCCTCATGAATAAACTGCAACCTAACTTAATAGGTAGACAAGACTGAAAACCTAACTTGAGATTATATGCCTTAAAATAACTGAGTCTTTGTCAATCCCAGTGGCCATACTTCAGCCATTCATACACTCCTAAGTGATCAAACCCTGTTCGAATAAAGCAAACACCAACCAGTAACCAATCTAGCTGTTCTACACCTCACTTCTGATTTGTGTACATCATTTCCTTGCTTTTTTTTTTTTTTGGTCTATAAATTTTCTTCCACTATGTGGCTGTGCTGGAGTCTCTTTGCATCTGCTATGATTCAGGGGGATGCCCAATTAATGAATAGTTCATTACTCAATTAAACTCCTTCAAATTTAATTGAGCTGGCTTTTCTTTTAAAAATACCAAAACAGGGGGCCCAAAGTGGCTCCGGCCGGATGTCGTGGCGCTTGCGAAGGTGAGGCCAAGAGTTCAAGGCCAACCAACCTCAGCAACCTTATAAGCTCTCAATGATTGGAAAAAAAAAAAAAAAAAAAAAAAAAACACTGAAAAGACTCAAAATCAAACAGTCAAAAAAAAAAAAAAAAAAAAAAAAGGCAAAGATCCAGTGCTAAATAAAGCAGGGTTATTATCTACTAGGTTAAATGGTATAAACAGGAAAATAATTTGCTAGCATAATAAATTCAATATCAAGGACAAAATGGGAAATCATCCAGCATACCAAGAACTGATTCTTATACTAAAATGAATCAGAAATTAAAATTATCTGAGTAGGATTTTAATACAACTTTTATAAAATTACTTCAGCAAGTAAATATAAACACTCAATTTAAAAACATATCATTTCAGCAGAGAAACAGAAGTTATAACAAAGAACCAAATAATTTTACAACTGAAAGAATACAGAAATAAAAATACACTGAGTGAAATAAATGGAGGTAGCATGAATGAGATAACAAAAAACAAAATCAGTGAACTTCAGTAGTAAATATCAAAGTTCACTCAATCTGAAAAAAGAGATAAGATAGACTAAAAAGGAAAAAGAACTCAGCTCTATGGGACAATAACAAAAGTTTCAACATTCATATTATCAGAATCTAAGAATGAGAGGAGAAAAAAATGTAAGAATAAAAGAAGAGATTAAAAAATGCTTAAAACTCAACTTTGGTGAAATATAAAAACACATTCATCTATGAAGCTGAGAGAGTCTCAGACCCAAAGAAAACCACACTAATACACAAATCACATGCTGAAATGTAATCCCTAGTGCAGGAGGTGAGGCTTGTTGGATGTGATTGAATTATAACCACAGTTTCTAATGGATGGTTTAGCACCATCCTCTTAGTGCTGTTCTCACAGTAAGAGTTCTCAGAAGGTGTCATTTTTTAACAGTGTATGGTACCTCAATCCTGCTTTTCCTCCTGCTACAGCCATGTGATGAGCTTGTTTTGCTTCCCACCATTATTGTAAGTTTCCTGAGGCTTCCCAAGAAGTGGAGCAGAGGCCGGTATGCTACTTGTAACAGCCTGAAGAACCCTAAGTCAATTAAACCTTTTTTAATTTGTAAATTACTCAGTCTCAGATACTTCTTTATAGCAGTGTGAAAACTAATTCATGAGTTGTTTAAATATAGGAGTAAAGAGTTTATATAATATTTTATAAGAAGTTAAAAAATTTACAGAGTCTGCAAATCAACAGTGGAATAACAAATTATATTTGTCAAATAAATAGAGATCCATCTGTAAAAAAATCATATTTCTTTATTTGGACACAATGTAATTGTCAATACAAATATTGATTTTCTATTATTCTATTTCTAAATTTTTTCAAAAAGGTCAGTTAGATTCCAACTATTTTTAGAGTTTAGTCTTTAGAGTGCACAATTTCTATGTACATTTCTTTACTAGATACTCAGAATAGAGAGCAGGCTGACCCCTACATACATAATTTGGCATTTACATAAATTGGGAGATTTATTTAAAAATTTAAATTATTAAAAATTTTAATAGGGCAACAAAGAAAATTATTTAGAGCCAGTGCTGACACTTAGAAGAGAAGATACTAGCATTAATAACTAAGGGTTGAAAGCCAACACAGTGAAATGGTAATTGTGGCAATAACTATATTTGAAATTCTTAATTATCTGTAATCTAAGGAAATAATTTGCCCTTCAAAATATACTGTCCTATAAACTGCTGTAATATGGCAGTCAATATTCTATTCGATTATGAATACTACTGAGAAGCATCACATCACTACATTTTACCGTGGCTAAGATACATTGCAAATCTAATTGGCTATGTCACTTACATCTGTTCTACTTGTTTCCAGAGAATTTATTTTTGTTTGTCTTTACCTAATAGACAGCCTATTTACTTAGGAAGAAAATATGTGAAAAAAAAATAAATGCTACAAAATGTGGGAAATATGTCATGTACTCAACTCTTGTCTCCACGTGAGTTGAGAAGTATCTATATGCTTGACAAAAATTTGCAACCAAGATGAAAAAAAGTCTTTCAGTCAAATGATGAGCTCACTATATTCTTTCTCATCTATTTCACAACTAAACTAGGTGTAGGACCACAGAAAGACATACTTCCTTTGATAGTAAGCACCGATTAAAGGTAGAATACATTTTTTTTTTTTTTTTTTTTGAGATGGAGTTTCGCTCTTGTTACCCAGGCTGGAGTACAATGGCACGATCTTGGCTCACTGCAACCTCCGCCTCCTGGGTTCAGGCAATTCTCCTGCCTCAGCCACCTGAGTAGCTGGAATTACAGGCGTGCACCACTATACCCAGCTAATTTTTTGTATTTTTAGTAGAGACGGGGTTTCACCATGTTGACCAGGTTGGTCTCGATCTCTTGACCTCGTGATCCACCCACCTCGACCTCCCAAAGTGCTGGGATTACAGGCTTGAACCACCGCGCCCGGCCGGTAGAATACATTTTTAATGGACTAGTATAATTTATCTTTAAAATTTTCACTAACAACTCAAAAAGCTTTTACTTTTAGTGTAAGCATCTGAGAGTAAATATGGTTAATAGAAAAATAGTTATGAAAACAAATTTTGTAACTAGAATATGATTTGATGTGCATTGATACATTTATATACTTTCATCTTTACTGAAACAATTTTATGTACTATTTTTAAACAAGAAAATTTAGCATAAAATTTAAAATTTATTTTAAATTCATTTAAACTAATTGTTGAGAAATCAATACATTTATATGAAAGAGAAGAAAATTTAGGTTTTAATTTTTTATTTTCACTAATACATACACACACACACACACACACACACACACAGAACCCATGCATGTTAATATATTTATATTTTTATAGCATGACAAATTTTAAATATAATAGCCCAAAATTTAATATTGGGAAATTGCTCAGTAGATGTAGAAATGAGGAGTACATGTGAAAACTGACAATAAGTATTAATCATTTAAAGCTCAAAACTATTTCAAAAGTAGGTTTAAAACTTGGATAAACTATTTTAATTATTTTATTGACAGGCTTTCTTAAGTACTTGACAAAGATCATGTACTTCTTGTTAAAGTCTTTAGCTAAAACACCTTATGCAGTGCCAGAATGCCAGTGGTCAGAAGAAAAATGCAAGTCTATACATTTATGAGATAAAAGTCTGACAAAAGACAATATGCAAATGCTGCACAGATGCTATAAAAAATTTGAAATTGCCTCCTTACCTTTCTCATACATCTCTTTCTTTAGCACCTGTCCCTAACTTATCAAAGGTCTGATCCTCTCTTACATTCAGAAAATTTATCAGAAGGAGCCTTGTTATGAAACTCTATTGAGATTATCAACATTTAAGATGCACTCCATGCTTTCTATTTATGTCAACACAAAGTAACTCTCAATTCTGAATATTGTAGATGCTGGGTGAAATCACTTTTTGAGAGACCCAAGCAAACTAGAGCCAGGAGAACATGAAGCAAGAGGGCTCATGCATGCATGTATAAGATAAAGACTGCCTCAAAGACTTTCTAAAACAACCTCATGATATTTTTGTTTAAAAAAACTGTAGCAATTCAGAGAAAGATTCTCATGAAAAACCATCTGCCCAATAATGGCATTCCTGTCCATGAAATTATGTTTTTCTGATTTTTGAGTCTCTGAAAGCAATGAACTCTATTTCCAAGCAGTTTAAGTAAACCTATTATTTTGCCAATAAAAGCCTCCCTTTACTCTCCCTTCTTCAGATGGATATATGGCTTGCCACAGCTATACATTTTAGGTTATAATTATCATTTGTAATTCCCAAGTACATTAAACGTGTTTGGAGATTTTTGTATGTGACTTTTTTGGTTGATATACTTTGGGTTAATTTCCCCGCCTCTTCTACACCATGAGTATGAGTAATTAAATAAGTTTTCCGTATGCTGTAAAGGCTTACGCATCCATCTGTTACAAAAGAGAGAAAAACCTAGATTTCCCATTCCACATAATAGTATCATTTTGCATATAAACTTTACTGTTCAAAAGGTACTCTGGCCCATCTTCAAAGGTAAATTTAAATCTTCAAAGCAAAATCTGTTTTTTTAGATGCATATAATTTACTGATAGAGATATCTTTTTTATCTTGTAGGATGTTTAGTAAAAATGAAGAGTTCCTAAACTGACTTTAGGACTAGAGAATTGGAATCTTTGAGACTGGGTAGCAGAGATAGTATTAAAATGTTATTAAAGCAATTGGAGTAATTTATTTGAAGATTACAGATTTGGAATAGAGTTTCCCAAAATATAAAAACTCAAGTTTAAACTAGGTTATACAGGACAAGCATTGATTTTACTACTTTTGCATATTAGTAACATTAATTAGAAGAAAAAATTAATATATACATTTTATTTGACAGAAGTGTTCTATATTTTTCACATATTTTTCAACAATGAAAATGTAACCTCAGATCTCTGATTTTAATGAGTGAAATGTTGCATTCTGTAATTCTAGGATTCTTTGGCTCTCCATTTTTTCTTACACATATAATAACTTTTTGGCATAGCTTCTTGGAGAACCCAGTTAATTTAATTCCAAAATATGCTAATAAAACAGATGCTATAATATTTTTATTTTATATTCTATACACATACTACTATTTAAAAAAAGTGCTCAAAAATTTAGCAATTGGGAGAGAAATATTCAAACTTAAACTATTTGGCTTTGAAGTTTATACTCTTAAAACATTACAATAACTATTTGTCAGTTAAAATTAAGAAAAATGAAAATAAAGAATATGCTTCACTATATTTTTTGGTGTTCATTAAAATATGAAATAACTTTGAAATGTGACTGAATTTACAGTATATTTTAGTGATGACATAATATATTTTTAAAAATAATTATTTAAGGAAATTAATAATGCAAAAAATAGAAATGGCTAGTGGATAATTAGGCATATATGATGGATATAAAAACAATCATGAAGAGCCCCAAATGACTGAATTTTTTAAATTAGACTTTGTAAGATAAATATACATATATTCTAATAACAATTTGAGTATTTCATTGGGTTCTACTACTCTTAATGGCAGAGTAACTTGTATATGATAATTATAAAACATTTAAAAAGTGATTTAAAGCATTGTAGAGTAACCAAATTGGGCAAATTATAAAAGGGATTTAATCCTTGGAAGAGAACAACAACACTGGGATTTTTATCTGACAGCAAGCCCAAATCAATGTTTCAAGTATTATCTGAAAAAAAAAAAAAAAAAAAAAAAAAGAAGCGGCAGCAATGCAAGATGGCAGCTGCCACAGGCTTTGGAGTAAAAGTCACAATTTCCAACTTTTGGGAGAACTTGAAGAAAGCTAGAAAGGAGTAGAAGATGGCACAGTTAGCTAGGGTCTTGAAGATGACGAAGACATGACACTTATAAGATCGACAGGGATGATAATTGGGCCTCCAAGAATAATTTATGAAAACTGAATGTACAACCTTAAAATAGAACATGAATCTAAATACCCATAAGCACCCCCCTTTGTAAGATCTATAATAAAAATTAATATGAATGGAGTTAATGGTTCTAATGGAGTGGTGGACCCCAAAGCCATATGTGCTGGCAAAATGGCAGAATTCAAACCATCAAAGTTATCCTGCAAGAGCTTTCGTGCCTACTGATGTCTAAAGAAAATATGAAACTTCCCCAGCCACCTGAAGGACAGTGTTACAACAATTAATCAAAAAGAAAAACCACAGACCCTTTCCCTTCTCCACCATTTGATTTAAGCAGTCTTCATTTTCTATAATAGTAAATTTTCGAGATATGTCTTATAGATCTCAAGGTACTGGAAACAAACCTCTCATTCAAAGGAAGTTTATCTGAAGATACTTTGAATGATACTAAATTTTGGTCCATTTGAAATACGTAAGTTGTGCTATAACAAATCATCCTCTCGTGTAAACACTGTCCACGGAGTTCCATTTTCAGGATCAAGAAAGTCAGTTTACATTGATTCCCATCATAACAGGTGGGGCTCATCTAACTCAAGTGTGAAAAGACACATCACATAATCAACTTGCTGCCTGGTGTCTCTGCCTTCCCCGCTTACCCTCCTACCTCCCATCCTCCCTGCAACAACAGCCCTCTAGCCTGGGAGCTTGTTAGGATAGACGTGAAAGCTTCAGGTCACAGACTGTGGAACTACTGTTGAGGGTGTGGGGTGCTTCGCTTGCTCCCCTGGTTTCTTTATATCTTGAATGATGCCCCTTCCAAACCATCTTCCTGTCCCCATGCTCCTCCAGTACCCCCCTTGTCTGAAGAATAGATTGTAACCCCACCACCTCTCTCTGAGATTGGCCTTCAGTGAGGAATTTAGAGCATTCCTTATATCTTCCGTACCCCACCTTTACTGAGGGGTGCTGCTTTTTCTTCCCTCCTCCTCAAGTTCCTTTTTGCACCATCACAACCCCAGCACCTTCCATCACATTTTTGGCCAGAAGCCATCAGGTAAGGTTGGAAAGTCTCTGCCCTCCCTTGTTTAGTTTTGGAACCATACTTATCCACTCTCCAGTAGCCTGGGAAATGAATATTGGGTCCTAAGCCCTGCCACCCTCTGCTGTCATCAGCTGATGGGTTGTTTTTAGCTCAGGTTTTGATAAGGTAGAAAGAATAATCACCAGAGTTACTCAGACCTGCCAGGTCTCAGAGTCCTTGGTGGTTGAACTTGGAGAAAGACCACATGAAGACACTGGTAAGCGCACGTGATCCCTCTGAATTGTTTTACTTTTCTGTAATTGCTTTTGCTTTTAAAAATTGAAATAAGGCTGAGCATGGTGACTCATGCCTGTAATCTCAGCACTTTGGGAGGCAGAGAAGGGAGGATCATGAGGTCAAGAGATCGAGACCATCCTGGACAACATGGTGAAACCCTATCTCTACTAAAAATACAAAAATTAGCTGGGCGTGGTGGCACGCACCTGTAGTCCCAGCTACTCAGGAGGCTGAGGCAGGAGAATTGCTTGAACCCAGGAAGCGGAGGTTGCAGTGAGCCGAGATAGTTGCAGTGAGCCATTGCACTCCAGCCTCCCTCCTGGTGACAGAGTGAGACAAAAAAAAAAAAAAAGAAGTTTTAAACAGGGCTTTCATTGGGTAATCCTTGCAATCAGTTGGGGTCTGTTTTGGAAACAGACAACTGGAACAAAAAGAACCCGGAATCCAGTGCCTGCCTTGGTTTTGGTGATGCTGCTGCTTCTCCAGATCATCAGCAGGAATTAAAAAAGAACCTGGTGTGCACAGCAGATCCCCCAAATTAGCAGGCTTGACCTCTTGGCAAATTGTTGCATCTCTTACTTTCTGTTTAGGACCACTAAATGTTGAAATGCGGATGCATACCAAAATAAAAGCAATTTATTGTGTTAAAAATATCAGTTAACTGGAATGAAGTATCATAACGCAGACTTTAAGGAGACCACAGCATCTGGTAAATGAGGAGTGGTCCTAGACAAGAGAATCATAGATTAATGGTCTTAAACTCTGAGTATAAATCTGCCTAAATTTTGAAGTACCCCTAGAAAAATATGTTCAAACATTAACAGTAAAACTATTGTATTTTAACATGTAATGTGAGGAACAAATTACAAATTTTTTGAAAGGTTAACATTAACCTAAAATTTAATTACCCAATGAAAGGAGATATCATTTTAAATCTGATTAAATTAGTTGTGTACTGTAACAAAGGAACAAACAAACATACAACTCTGGAGAAACATGACAGAATCTAAGGTCTTAACAACAAAGAGAAAGGACATCCGTAATATTCAGAACACAATACAGCAATATGCGGCATACGAATAACCAGAAAAATTTGGCCCATTGTCAGGAGAAAACGATCGAGTTGAATAATTAGAAAATATATCAGTAAAATTTATCTACTAATAATTGCAAAAATAGAGGTCAGAAATTTTGAGAAGAAACAAACAAGGTTTTTAGAGATCTGCAGAAAAGTATCAAAAGATCCAAAATATGTGTATTTTGCTTTCAAGGAGATAGAGAATGTAGTGGAAAATATACTTTTAGTTTCTTGAAAGTAATATATTTACAGATTCAACAAGTTGAGCAAACACTAATCAGGACTAAATTAGTAAAAATTGTGCCTAGGTATGTCATTATCAAATTGCTGCAAAACAAAGATAAATAGAAAAATTTAAAAGCAATCAGGGAGTAAGAAAGAAACAGGGACACAATACATAAGGAGTAACAACGATTTAAGTGACCGTTGACTTATTGTCCAAAACTGTGTTTGCAAATCAATGAAGCATCATCTATATACTTTTAAAGGGAAAAACATCAACCCACAATTCTATATCCATGACAAATATAATTTAATAAAGATGGCATAAAAAGACATATTCCTATAAAAATATAACTAAGAATGTGTTAGCAGTAGACCTGTACTAACAGCAATGTTAACTGAATGGAAATAGATGTGCTATGGGTAATTCAATGTAGGTAGAAAAAACTGGAATTTGCATTTATGTATTTATCCTGTTTTCTTTTAAATACATATGATTAAGTTAATATGTAACCTTAAATCATGGAATCTGTAACACATGTAGATTCAATACATACAAAATAGGGTAACTGAATTATAAGGTTTCACATGTTCTTCATCTTAGGTGATATAGTACATTATTAACTCTAAGCAGAATGAAAACTTTTAGTAACAAATATTGTAATTGCTGAGAAATCTCTACATACAATGAAAATAGTTGTAGTTATAAATCCAATAAATCTCAGAGAAAAAAATTACGTTCACACAAATATTTATACATGTGTTCACAAAAACTTTATTCAGAGTAGTCGCATGGTGGAAACAACCCAGATATCTTTTGATAGTTGAATTTTTAAACAAACTGAAATTTATCCCTGCAATAGAATATGACTCAGTATTAACAAGGAAATTACTATTGATACACTTAAAATTTTTATTTTCTAGAAAATTATACTGAATGAAAAAAACAAGAACATCTCTAAAAGATCACATACTGCAATATCTAGGTATAACACTCCTGAAATGATAAAATTATAGAAATAGAGAAGAAAGAGAAACAAATCAGCAATTGACTGGAGTCAGGAATAGGAGAGGATGATGAAAGAGATTTTTGTGTAGCTTTAAAAAGCTAACCAGGAATATCTTTGATGATGGAACTGTTTGGTGTATTGACTGTATCAATATTAATATCTTGATTTTAATATTGTAATGTAGTTTATAAGATGCTATAATTTTTGGAAACTAACAAAGAATACAAGGAACTTTGTATCATTTCTCAAACTATATATAAATAAGTATTTACCTCAAAAAAAAAAAAACTTAGTTGAAATTTTTAAAGCATAAAGTTGCACTGGTGAAAAAATAAACCAATAGATGAATTTAAATAAAATTCTAAAAACAACATTTGCTAATTTCAGAAGAGGCAGAAATGAAGAAAAGGAGAAATAAAAAATGGTTGAGACAAATGGCAGACCTATATTCAACTGCATATTTATATTGAATATAAATGGACTATAAAGGGTATAAAGATCAGAAAGCAAGAAGTAAAATTGTCTGTATTTGCAGAGATTCTTTTTAAGAAAAATCCTATGTAATCTGCAAAACAAATACTAGTTTATAAATAGAAACAGAAGCACAGAATCATAAGAGAAGATAAATTTATGACCTTACAAGGCTATTTTAGAACATTGTCTAAACTGATTGAACAAATTAAAATCTCATGAACAGTATATAGCAAACAAAAAGTCCTATCAATCTAATGCTTTCAAAACATTGACAATTTAAAACTTTGAAGTTCTTTCACTTGAATGAATGGGAAATATTATCATTTGATTTACATTTGCTTAATTCCTAGTGAGGCTGATCTGCTCTTTGCATTCGTATTAGTCCTAAATGTTTCTTTCTCTGAAGCACAACATGTTCCTGTGTTTAACTTAGAAAATTTTGATACTTACTTATTACCAAGAACAGGATACACTTTTACAGAAATTCTATATATACTTGAGAAATTATGCACACTTAAATTTTTATATCTATTGTCGGACTTCCTATATTAGACTCATTAATGTAATATTTAAGTGTTTTTTTTTTACCTTTGCTTTTATCCTGCTCTGTTTTAACTATAATTAAAAAAAGAGAAATAATATCAGTCTCCCAATATGACACTGGATATATTTAATTTTCCCCTACAGTTTTAAAAATTTTGTTCCATATATTTTGAATATGTTTTATTAGATACACAACTATTTTAAATTGCTTAATATTCCTGATGAACTGGCCTTTCTATTATTATATACTGATTCTTTTAATTTTAATGATTCTTTTCATCTTAAACCAAATAAATACCAAATATATTTATCATTTGCTTCATGTATGCTATAGCCTTATCTTCTTCCAGTTCTCAGAGGAAATACTTTCAGCTTTTCCCCATTCAGTATTATGTTGACTGTGAGTTTGTCATAGATGGCTTTTATTACATTCAGATGTATAATTGCATGCTTAATTTTGGTTTTGATCCAATGCTCATTCATCTTGTATGCTGATTTTGCTGAGAGTTTTAATCATATAGCAATCCTGGATTTTGTCAAATGCTTTTTTCTGTATCTATTGAGATGATTTGATATAATTTTATATATTCTGTATCTATTGAGATGATTTTATATAATTTTTGTTTTTAATTCTGTGTATGTGGTGTGTCACATTATTGAGTTGCATATGTCAAACCAACCCTGCATTCCTGGTACAAAATGAACTTAATTATGGTAGATTATCTTTTTGAAATGTTGTTGGATATGGTTAGCTAGTATTTTGCTAGAGAATTTAGCATCTGTGTTCACCAAGAATATCAGTCTGTAATTTTCTTTTTTGGATATGTCCTCTCCTGGTTTTGGTATTAGGGTGATGCTGTCTTCTTAGAATGAATTAGGGCAGATTTCTTCTTTCTCTGTCTTGCGGAATAGTGTCAAAAGTACTGGTACCAATTTTTCTTTGAGTATCTGCAGGACCAGACAGCTGTGAATCTGTCTGGTCCTGTACATCTTTTTGTTGGTAACGTTTTAATTACCATTTCAGTCTTGCTGTTTGTTTATTCAGGGCATCTAATTCTCCTGATTTGAGCTAGAAGGGTGGTATTTTTCCAGGATTTTTTCCATCTCTTCTAGGCTTTCTAGTTTAGGTGCATAAAGGTGTTCATACTAGTCTTGAATTATCTTTTGTATTTCAGTAGTTTCCATTGTAATATCTCCTGTTTCATTTCTTAGTGAGGTTATTTGGATAACTGTCTTGGTTAATCTTGCTAATGGTATATCAATTTATTTACCTGTTCAAAGAAACAGCTTTTTGTTTCATTTATCTTTTCTTTTTTTTTTTTTTTTTTGGCTTTGTTGTATTGGGTTAATTCAAAGACCTTGTCTTTGAGCTCTGAATTTCTTTCTTCTACTTGTTCAATTATATTACCGGGACTTTCCAGAGCACTTTGCATTTCTGTAAGTTAGTTCAATGTTTCCTGAATTTTTGATTTTTTTTTTTTTCTTTAAGCTCTCTATTTCCTTGAATATTTCTCCCCTCACTTCTTGTATCATTTTTTGAATTTCCTTGCATTGGGCTTTGCCTTTCTCTGGCCTTCCAGATTAGCTTAATAACTAACTTCCTGAAATCTTTTTCAGGCAAATCAGGGATTCTTGGTCTGGATCTATTGCTGGTGAACTACTGCAATCTTGGAGGGGGTGGATTTTAAAGAGCCTTGTTATGTCATATTACCAGTGTTGGTTTTCTGATTCCTTTTCATTTGGCTAGGCTCTCTCAGAGGGAATGTCTAAGGCTAAAGGCTGTTTTTTCAGATTCTTGTGTCCCATGCGCTGTTCCCCCTTTTCCTATGGATTTGGCTTCCTGTGAGCCAAACTGCAGTGATTGTTGTCTCTCTTCTGGGTCTAACCACCCAACAAGTCTACCCAGCTCTGGGTTGGTACTGGGGATTGTCTGCAGAGTCCTGTGATGTGAACTATTTAGCGGTCTCTGAGCTGTAGATATCAGTGCCTCTTCTGGTGGAGGTGGCAGGGGTTGCCATGAGGGATATCTTTGGTGGTTTAATGCTCTGTTTTTTTTTTCGCTCTTGTTACCCAGGAGTGCAATGGCGCAATCTCGGCTCATCGCAACCTCCGCCTCCTGGGTTGAGGCAATTCTCCTGCCTCAGCCTCCTGAGTAGCTGGGATTACAGGCACACGCCACCATGCCCAGCTAATTTTTTTGTATTTTTAGTAGAGACGGGGTTTCACCATGTTGACCAGGATGGTCTCAATCTCTTGATCTCGTGATCCACCCGCCTGGGCCTCCCAAAGTGCTGGGATTACAGGCTTGAGCCACAGCGCCTGGCCTAATGCTCTGTTTTTATGCTGGTTGGCCTCCTGCTGGGAGGTGGTACTTTCCAGAGAGCATCAGCTGCAGTAGGATGGAGAAGGAGCGGCAGAGGCTGTGGCCCTAGAATTCCCAAGATTATATGCTCTTCATCTTCTGCTACGAGGGTAGGAGGGAAGGACCATCATGTGCGGGCTGGGCTGGGCGGGTCTGAGCTCAGACATTACTTGGGTGGGTCTTGCTGTGGCTGCTGTGGGGGTTGGGGGTGAGTTTTCCAGGTCATTAGAGTTGTGTACCTAGGAAAATTATGGCTGCTTCTTCCGTGTCATGAAGGTTGTCAGGGAAGTGGAGGAAAATCACTGGTCACAGGCCACACTCAGCTCCCTCACAAATTAAAGGGCCAGTCTAACTTTCACCATGTCCTCCCTGTCTCCTCTAACAGCCCAGAGTCTGATTACAGCAGTGGGTGAGACAAGCTTGAGAACTTGCCCCAGGCTAACGGCCTCCCAACTGTGAGAGCAAAGGGCTTGGTTCTTTCCCATAATATGGAGTCTGCACACTAGATTTGTGCTCTCCTCCAAGTTCTGGCCAGGAGGCTTCTCGTCCCATTCAAATTATTACAAAGTTTATCTAGAGATTTCTTTTTCCCCAAAGAGTTTTAGCTCTCACTTCTCTGGCCACCTCCTGATGGATCCCTGTTGTGTCAGGCAAGAATGGCCTCCTTAGGGACCCAGCAAGTTCCAAAAGCCTTTCTGCTGCTTCCTCTACTCCTGTATTTTGCTTGGCTCTCTAAATTGACTCAGCTCCAGATAAAGTCAGAAACTTCTCCCGCAAACAAACTTTCAATTTCTGCAGTGGGGTGGGGGGGGGGTGTGTTCAGGAGGGAGGCTCTACCTTTCCCACTTCCACTGTTGGGGTACTCACAGTACTTGAGGTATCTCCCATGTCCTGAAAGAGCAGTCCACTTCCTTCAGAGGATCTGTGGGTTCTCTTGAGATTGATGGTTTGTTCTTGCAATTCTGGAGCTAAAATTCACCACGCAAGCCTCCACATGCTGCTCTCTCTGGAGCTGCAATCTAGTTGTCCCTTCTGTCTGCCCTGATGATCCCAGAGGTTCAGGAATTTTTCTGATAATTTATTATTTCTGGAATCTAGTTGTCGTGGAGCAGAGACATTCCTCAGTTCTCCAAGTTACTCATATGCCCATAAGAAGAAGCAATATAAACAACATAAAAATTATACTTCTAAATATTTTTATCCTGCAAAAGCATGCGTTAGATGGCAGTGAGTTATGAGAGTCTGTAATTAACATAAACTATTTTATTTTTCTTTTTGGTGGGGAATAGAGATGAAATAAAAGGTAGAAAACTAGGAAAATAAGTGCTTTATGCAATTCATAGAGAATAGCACACAGATTTTTATTGATGATTAGGTAACAGAATGGGAGTATTAAGAGAGACATGGGATTAATTTGCTGTCAATTCTCAAATGAGTGTGCATTTACAGTTATAGTATGGGTCTTGACTATCTCAATTCCCAGATGTAATGTCTATGGTTTTTTTCTTTGTTTGTTTGCTATTAAGCTGCCAAAGCATCAGCTTGAGTTTATGGCTCTGGCTTGGAATTCCTTCTCTGTCTCTGATATTTGGGGTTCTAAAAATTTTCTTTCTATGTCTACTATAACTTGATGTATTTCTGAATTTTGTTATATTTTATTTAGCATTTAATGTTGGAATTAGAACGGAATCAACTCAGCCTAAATTCTAGCAGAAATAATGGTTACATACACATATAAAATTTTCATAATTATTATTTTTAAAATCTGAACATAAAATGTCAAATTATACTACTTGGTTCATAATGCACTAAAATCTTAATTTTCCCTCTTTTGTTATTCCTCCTATAATATGTACCAAATTACTAACTTTATAATGGCTTTTAATTTATTGTACATATATATTTATTTAAACTAGGTAGTAACATTTTGGTCCTGAAGATGTTTTAACTTATGTAAGTTTTATTTTGCTATAGATTTCCTAATGCATTTTGCAAAAAACTCACACTTCTTAAGACCAATTTAGGTTGTTGCTGTATATCTACTTCAATGTTTTAGCCTGCTTATAGAATTCCTTTGTAAGTATTCAGTAATTTTGTCTAATTCATTATTTCTGTATTGAACACTGACCTGCTTTTTCTGACTTTGCCTGGTTTCAAATAAATGCATATGAGCTACGCAATTTTAAGTTTTGCTTTAATGTGTCCCACCAATTTTGATAAGAATATATTTTATTTATTTTTAAGGTTTGGCTATTTTCCTTTTAATTTATATCAGTAGTCAACATCTTCTGTAGAGACCGATAATAAATATTTTTGGCTGTATGGGCCAAATATTCTCTATTACAATTACTCCAGTCTTTCATTGTATCATGAAAGCAACATAAGAATACATTAAAAGTGGTTGTGGTGAAATGTGGCACTTTTTGAGTACTACAGTCTGAATATGCTCCCAGATTCATGTGCTGGAAACCTCACTCTCAATGTAACAGTGTTGGGAGGTGGGACTTTCTGGGAGGTGTTTAGGTCATAAGGGTTTTCCCTCGTGAATGGATAAATGCCCTTATAAAGTGGCTTGGCAGAGTGAATTTGTCCCATTTTTGCCCTTTCACCTACTGCCATTTGAGCACAGAGAGCATCTCTTTTCCATAGGACAGCATTCCAGACTCCATTTTCGAAGCAGAGAGCAGCCCTGACCTAATAATAACACATTGGCCTTGTACTATATAGCCTCTAGAACCATGAGTAATAAATCCCCTTCTTTATAAATAACTCAGTCTGTGATATGTTATGACAGCAGCACGAAATAGATTAAGACAGTGGGCCAAAATCTGTAGTTTGCCATTGCCCAGATTTCATTTTAAGCTAAAGCAAGCAAATTAAAATTTAAATTTCAATACCATATTACACCTTTTCCCAAATATGCACACCTTAGCATGTTCGATATTTTATTTATTTATTATTATTTATTTATTTATTGGTAGCTTTCACTCTTCTTTCACTTCTTGCCATATAGGTATTATCACAAATGTAACCTCAGGCAAATATATACTGTTTATAAAAATGGCTACTAATTGTTAATTTCCATAGTCTACAAAGCCTTTTTTGCTAGTATTTATTTTCTAAATATTGTCTATTTTTTGTTACATTCTGAAATTCTCCATGCCTATGATTATATTTATTGTGCATTCACATTAAGTAATAGTTCAGCTGGATGTAAAAATTGTAGTTTAATGTTATCTTCCTTCAAAATGTTAAACATATTATGCAATATTCTATCTCCTGTGTATTGCTTCTAAAAAGTATGATGTAAATATAATTTTTTATTATGTGTGTAGTGCTCTATTTTTCTGTGATAAGCATAATAATGGCCCCTCAAATATGTCCTTACCTTAATCATTGGAACCCATATGTTTATATTACATGGTCAAAGATAATTAAGGTAGTAGATGTAATAAAGTTTGTTAATTAGGTCACAGAGATGGAAAAAATATTCTGGATCATACGGGCTTCAAGGGTCCTTAAAAAGAGGGAGGCAGAAGAGTAAGACAGGGTTCTTGGTGTGCAAATAACTTAAGGTGCCATTACTGACCTTGTACATGAAAGAAATAGGCCACAAGGCAAGGGATGTGGATGGATTCTGGAAAAGCAAGAAAATGGATTACCCTAAGAGCCTTAGGAAGAACTGTAAATCCTATCAACACCTTGATTTTCACTCAGTAAAACGTGTCAGGTATCTGAACGCCAGAACAATAAGATAATAAATATGTGTTGTTTCATCTTACTAAGCTTGTAAGTGGTTACAGCAACAATAGAAAATTAATATACCTTCCAATAATCTACTAGTTTTCCAGTCATTGACGTTAGGAAAATTTATTATACCATTTTTGTAAGGGTATTTTCTCTTACCTGTCCAGTTTGGTAGTATATAATCACTTTCATATTAATATTTTTGTCCATGTGTGCTCAAATGTGTAGTTATAGTAATAAAGAAGGAAAAAATTAATGTTACTGAATTGGCCAGACTGTCCAAATCTCTTATTACTCTCCCCTCTGTACAGCTGGGCTTTTAATACACTATGGCATAAGTCTAATGATCATGGGCACATCAGGATGGCGCTGCTATTTTCTAGAATTTTACTAGAATCTCAATGATCTTCCAATGGTATAGTAGGGCATAATAAAGGGCAGAGAAAAGTTTAAAGCAAAATATAAGAAATTCTTCTGTAAATATAAAGCAAGGCATATAGGTAAGGAAAGAACAGCCCAGATTTGAGGCATGGTTGCGAAGTGGAAACCCAATGAATAGGCTAAAGAAGATTATTAGACTCTGCCCCTTTTCTTTTTAATCTAAGGATATCACATTTTCACTAAGACTAATGAATATTTAAGAAACATAACATTTTATTCTTAGAATTGTCCTCATAGAGAAGTAAAAAGGGTTCAGCCCACCTTTTCAATGTGTTCAGAATCAAATTAATGATAAATATGTCAGTATAGAGCATACATCCAAGATGAATGTGTCAGCATTTATGCCTCACCAAATTTTCTTATTTTGTTACCAACTCTTTATATAAACTTTTGATAATTTTTTTTTCCTGTATAAATTCAAAAAGCCCCTTTGGGTTGTTTTATTGACTACTTGAACACACTGAGAATACTATTATTAATGTGATAAAATCTGTGGCAAAATGTTTATGTCACATGCTGTCATCTACAGTGTCATAACCTAACGTGAAATTGATGAAGAGCCTCATGAACCTGTCAGCTAGATACAGTTGCAATTTAATTCCCTAAGTCTTTTATCAGTTATATCCCATTTACAACAAGAGAGTTAGGTTTAAACAAGCTAACCTTTGAAAATATTTCATGTTTGACATCAATATATTTTCACTGCTACAACTGAATTTCATTATAAAGACAAAGATTGTAAAGGTAATGACAATGTACATTAAAATACATTATGGAACAGGCTTATTTTAACAATGATAAAAACATATTTACCTGAAATATTCTCTTTTCATCATTTGTGCTCCATAGTTAAAGGTGATACTAATATATATGCCTCAAAACAATCAACTAAAAGTGTTATGAGACAATTATACCCATTTGCAGAAGCATTATAAATAAAATCCAGGATAAAGTCAGAAATTGTAGGTTTGTTTTTAAAGGCTAGGCACTTTGCTACCTCTGACTTTTGAATTCAATAGCTGTATGAGATGGTTATGAGCACTGGATACGAAATCTGATATTATGAAAAAGTGATTACTTTGTTGCCAGAGAGCTATGGCGGTGTACATTAACATTTGACTAGTCAACAAAACTTTGAACCTCTGTTTTTAAAATTGATGGTTGTGCATAAAATGAATTTAAAACTTAAAACTTAATACAAACATTAAAAATATCACACAATCAGACTTTTCTTAATGAAACATTAAATAGGTTTTTGTGTATTTTTACTATTTTGTGTATTTCAGCATATAAAATGTGTTGTCTATTATACATTGCAGTAAAAAATGTTTAAAGCTACAGATGTACAGTACTCAGAATGATGTGGTTCACATCTAATTATTGCATGTAAGTGACTTCAGCGTAGATTCCTTTGAAATCTTTATAATAATATTTAATATATACTGATCATCCACTGTGTTACAAGGGCATTGTTCCAGGCTAAACACAAACATAGTCAACTTATTCTCTAAAATTTTATATGATAGATGACATTATATCCAATGAGGAAGAGAGCTTAAGTTAGTTGTCCAAATTTGCATAATTGTTGTAAAATTCTTAAATCTTTAAGAGAAAAGCAGGTGCATTATGAGTTGAATGATCTAAATTATTTGACCTTTATTGACAATTATCTATGATGTATATTAGGAAGTAACGCTGAAGAATCGTTAAGAATATACATTAGTTAGAAATAATTTTGCAGGGAAAGAAGCCCAATTCTAAATAGATTGCATGAAAGGTAATTTGATTACTTTATGCAATCAAGATGGCAGGTATATAGTTAAAAACAACAGTAACCTAACTTGAATCTCTTGACCACTTGTCGTTTAGGCAAAGCTTGATCATTTTCTTTTCAAGATGTTCTGTCTTGTGGCTCTATTCACCATCTTCTGTCTTTGAGCAGGGGTACTTTGGGAGACATGAAGAGACAAAGCTAATCTTCCCTCTGCTCTCATACTATATGCCAGTTGATCACAGTTTGCAATGGTAGGGATTATTATTTCTGATAAGCAAAGGACGCACAGTTGGAGAGGTTTGCCTGGATCCTGGAGCAATCATCTTTTCTAATTTACCTGATTTTTTTCTGTATACTTCTCTTTTTAGACAATTCACTAACTTTAGCCTGGGTCAATGAATTCAGTTTTTGGAAAATGGCAATTTATGATTGACAATCCTCAGCAGTCTTGGATCACTGGAATCAGAAAGAATGGACTTCCTTTTACTAAAGCATTCTTCATTGAATTATGTTGAGTAATATTATTAGATGGGTAACCAGAACATTTCCATACCATTTTATTTTTAAACAGTGCTCCAAAGTATCAGAAATAGCTTATATGTGATTGAAGTTCAGAGTACTAAAGTAATTATTTAGCCAACTGATTTGTAGCCATGTTGCAAAGTGACAAAATAAATTCAACTATGTAAGCATGTCTAAAACCCTTTCTCCAACTTGTTCATTATGTGCAAGGTAGTACCAGAGCTCTACCTTTTTGTGCTCTTACCATGTTTTTCATAAAACATTCACCCAAAGTATACACAAAAAAGCCTCTGTAGACAGTATTTCAGAAAAGCGTCTTAAAATTAGCATGAAAAGGGTATAAAATCCGTGAGTTTTGTAGTCGTTTCCCACATATATAGCAACTAAGACGAGATCAGCTAATGGACGTCTTTAGTCACTTTGGGTTGCCATAATAAATTACCATAGACCGGGTGGCTTAAACAATAGAAATTATTTTCTTCAGATCTAGAGGCTCTGTAAGTCTAATATCTAGGTACCAGCTGTGTCAATTTCTTAAGGTTTTGGAAGCTGTAAGTCTGATATCTAGGTACTAGCTTGGTTAATTTCAGGTGAAGGCTCTCTTCCTGGGCTTGGAGATAGCTGCCTTCTTGGTGTTTCCTCTTATGGGGAAAGAGGAGAAGAACAAGTACGCTCTTTTCTCTTCTTCTGAAGACACTAATCTCATCATGATGGTTTCAGCCTCATACACCCATCTAAACCTAATTATCACCGAAAGGCCCCATATTCAAATAACATCATATTGAGGGATCAGGGTTTTACACATGACTTTAAAGAGAAGGGCACATTAATTTCATCGCAGAACGAGAGTCTTATCCTGGGTTTAGGGGGCCATCTGGTTGGCTTATGTTGACTACAAGAAACAGAATTTTGGACCCTTCCTTTTAGAGGTGCCCTATTATAGTACATGCCATAATGTCTGGTATGTAAAAGGCACTTAAATATATTGAATTTTGGAACAGATAAATGAACACCTCAAACTTAACATGTTGATGGCATTATGGTCCAGTGGCTACGAATTTATATTCTGAAGCTGGACTTCCAAGAATTGAATTGTACCTTGCCACTTTTCTGCTATATGATCATTGAAAAGTTACTGAACTTATATGTGCTTTAAATTTTTCAACTATGAAATTATGATAACAATAATATCTGTGAAAATAGGGCTTCTGAAAATATCTGTGAAAATAGGGCTTCTGAAGGGTTAACTCTAGTACATAAACTGATTAAAATAGTGCCAGTACATCACAGGTGCTACATAATCTTTAGTTGTTTAATATTTATTTTTGAAGTCCAGTACATCATACTTATAACCTTTGAATCATTCTCTCTCCTTCAATGTTCATGGAAGTCCCTGACATCGTCATCCACCTAGTTGCTCAAGCCAGAAAACTTTCCCATTTCTCTCTCCTGCCCTTTTCATACTTTCTTCTTTTTTATTCCTTTTCTCTTTTCTTTTGTGTTTTTTTTTTTTTTTTTTTTTTTTTTTTTGAAAAGTAATCTCACTCTGTTGCCCAGGCTGGAATGCAAGTGACATGATCTCAGCTCACTGCAACCTCTGCCTCCCGGGTTCAAGTGATTGTCCTGCCTCAGTTTCCTGAGTAGCTGGAAATACAGGCATGTGTCAACATGCCCAGCTAACATTTGTATTTCTAGTAGAGGTGGGATTTCGCCATGTTTGTCAGTGCTCTCCAACTCCTGACCTCAGGTGATTCACCCACCTTGGCCTCCCAAAGTGCTGGGATTATAGGCATGAGCCACTGTACATGGTCCCTTTTCATAATGTTTATGTATGAAAATATTTACTCATTCTCCAGGTGTAAGCTAAAAAGTTCTTCTGTTTTCTTGAATCAAATTATCTCCTGAGAAATTTTCACATCGTTGGATTTAGCCCCTTATTTATAAGCATTTTTAACAAAAGTTATTACATTACTGTATTTCAATTCTTTTTGGTAAAAGTATTTATTGCTTTTCTCACAATATAGGTAGTAAATAATATGACAAATAATAAGTCTATGCTGAAGTTATTAAACCAGAGACTACATTTTGAAAGAAAAAAATGAATGTGACATGTGAAATAAATTTATGCAGCAATGCTACATTTTTATATGTGGGAGTGAAGGGGTGGAGACATTTTTCTAAAAGTAGATGAATTCTGGCAGATATGTATGTGTTTTAGGGAAGACTGATGTGGTTAACGATCTATTTCATTTTATAGTTCTAATGGCTATAAAGCTCTCCTAAAAATATTTATTAAAGACTAAAGTTTCCCAATAAACAGATCCATAAACAACTCATAAGCTCCTTTGTCACTTTTATTTCTAGTAAGAGAAAAAATAACACTTTCTTTGATTCCGTTAGTTTTTTTTCCTAGCAACCTCCTAGGAGGTTAATGCGTTCTGAAATGCTCAAGTGGTCAGAAAAAGAAGAATAAATAGAAGAAGAAAGAAACCTGAAACCCACAACAACAACAAAAAAGAAAATTAGTTGAATGATGTAGGGTACATTTTGAAACTCTAAAATTTTTATTAATTTAAATACTTTTTATAAATATATGCAAGAGGTGAGAAGTATATTTTTTTTCCTGTGATAAAGTGGAAACTGTTATATGGAATCTTACAAGCTTGGTGACAGAAAAAAAAAATTAAATTAGTGTCTTCATTGGTAGACTGGATTTATCCTACTTGACACAACTGAAGATGAAATAAAGCAATATGTAAAATCCCTCATACTTTATATATATTGGTTTTATAAAATTTCACTATAGTGCTGATTTTCTAAGTATCTAAGCTCTTAATGGATATTGTGAAATTAGCCAAACTAGTCATCTATCCTTAAAATACTAATCAATTTAATTCATGATGTGTATTTTAATGCTTTAAATATATTTACATGTATTTTAATATATATAATGTAAAATATATAAAATTTCTATTATACAAAATTTAATATTATATGTGCAATATATATTTTATAATATTACATATTATATAATAAACATTATGTAACATTTACTGTTTTGTAGAACTTTGCAGAAGCTAATAAATACAGGCAGTTTGTTGTCAACCCAGACCTGCCTTATTCTCTGATCCCTAAATTAGATATAAGGTCCATAATTACTTTGTTATTGTTGCTGTACATCACAATATGACTGATAATCCCAGTTGAGGGATTTGGTACTTATCACAGATAACTTCACTGGTTATAGCATTGACAATTATTACTTGTCCTAAGTACCAGATACTTTATATCAACAAAAAATTCTGATAAAAGATGTTTAAATTCTTCATTTCCTTTATTTATTCCACTTTTGTTTTCCTTTCCCAATTAGAAGTAATTCTGTTGAGAAACCTCAAGGTAGAATGCAAATGTTTATTAAATGTGTATTCAAACCCTGAAGTCATAAGTAAATTAGTGCAGTTCTCACATATTGCAGCTTGGCTAGTAGGTGACATTTTATTTGAAACTACTTTTCCTAGGGAATGACAAAAAATAAAGAAGTCAATGACCTGTAAAATTCAACTAAAATGTTCAAGATGGTTTTGTAGATAAATACTTTTGATTATAGTCCACAATATTTAGAGTTCAATTTCTGTTTAGGCAATGATCTTACATCTTGTTGTTCTTCTTAATGTTTTGTTGTGTTGTTATTAAAGATTTTACATGTTTTCAAACAGTGGACATAAAGAAAAGAAATCTTTAGATTTTTTATCTCTAATTCAACATACACAGAAGTGAACCAACCAAGAAAAAATGAGTAGGAACAGGGACAGATGGAAGAAGAAAAGAAAAAAATAACTCTCAGATAATTTAATTTTATGCTAATTAATTTTATAAATTACCTGTCATCAATAGCCACAATAGGATGGCTATAGATAAAAATAAACTCAGATCAATTAGTTCTACCCATATGTGTATCGTATTTTTCTTTCTACATTTAACTGTTGTGATTAATTTCTCCTACATTTTGTATTAGATTACTTAGTTGCCATCTGACAGCCAGGGTTTGAGGAGTCCTAAGTTATCAAAGTGTGAGCAGAATTTCTCTAAGCATGCAAAGAGATTCATAAAATCACTTGTCTAGTACTCAAAACATGAAATGTGTTTGTGAACTATGCCGTTTAAAAATCATAAATTAATTAAGAATTACAATTCAACATGTAAGTGGCATATAATACTATCAATATAATTGTCTTTTTCAATTCTTTGGTTTCTTTGGAGCTTTATAGACAGGCAACATAAACAACACATTAAACTAAGTGAGCTTATATTAAGTGCACAAGTTTTATTAAGCTGACGTTACAAAGTAATTGGTCCAGCCCTAGAAAGTATCCTAATTGGGCCAGGTGCAGTGGCTCAAGCCTGTAATCCCAGCACTTTGGCTGAGGCGGGTGGATCACGAGGTCAACAGATCGAGACCATCCCGTTCAACATGATGAAACCCCGTCTCTACTAAAAATACAAAAAATTAGCTGGGCACGGTGGTGTGTACCTATAATCCCAACTACTCAGGAGGCTGAGGCAGGAGAATTGCGTGAACCCAGGAGCGGGAGATCGTGGTGAGCCGAGATTGCGCCATTGCACTCCAGCCTGGGTAACAAGAGTGAAACTCCGTCTCAAAAAAAAAAAAAAAAAAAAAAAAAAAAAAAAAAAATCCTAATTGATGTCATTTGAGAAGTAGGACATTCACAAAATTTATTGCAATGCCTTCTCATGCATTCTGTTTCCAACTTTGGTATGAAATTTTAAAATTAACAGCTATTTCAAAGGCAATTTATTATTGAAATTGGAAAATCGTTACAGTACACATTTGTACCAAATTTACTTTTCCTAGTAATGTTCCAGTTTCATTTTAATAAAAAATTTAGAAAAAGTATTTAAACATAATCTTGAGTATGAGTATCCATGAGTAGAGCAAAATTGAAACAAAGGAAACTTGGTTTTTAACAGCTCTTTTAATATGTCCCAACTTCCTTTTCTCTCGATTCTTTCTCCCATTCCTTTTTACACAACGCAACTGAGTGCTATGAGATTCTATAGGCCATCTCTTCACATTAGTCAATAAGATCACCTTGTCCCATAAAAAGGCGTAGTTAGTGTTAAAATTCCCTTGGATCCTGATAGCTGTTACTTGATGAGATCTAGTATTGTCTTCTGAGATGTTTATAGGTCTTACTGTGTTAACACATTGATATGGTTTTGCTCTGTGTCCCCACCCATATATCATGTTGAATTGTAATCCTCAATGCCGGGAGAGGGTCCTGGTTGGGGCGATTGGGTCATGGGGGCAGTTTTCCCCTTGCTGTTCTTATAATAGTGAGTGAGTTCTCATGACATCTGGTTGTGTATAGGTGTGTACCACTTTTTCCTTTGCTCTCCCTCCTGCTCCACCATGTGAAGTTTGTGCCTGCTTCCCCTTCACCTTCTGCCACTATTGTAAGTTCCCTGGGGCCTCCAAGACAGTCTTACTTATACAGCCTGTGGAAATAAGTCAATTAAAACTCTTTTCTTCATAAATTACTCAATCTCATGTAGTTATTTATAGCAGTGTGAGAATGGACTGATACAGAGGTTGACACCAGAGAAATGTGATACTGCTATAAAGATATCTGGAAATGTGAAAATGACTTTGGAACTGGGCAATGGTCAGAGATTGGAACAGTTTGGTGGAATTAAAATAAGACAGAAATATGAGGGAACGTTTGAAACTTCCTAGAGACTTGTTGAATAGTTGTGATCAAAATGTTGATAGTGACATGGACAATGAAGTCCAGGCTGAGGTGGTCTCAGATGAAGATGGGAACTTATTGGGAACTGGAGTAAAAGTCACATCTACTATGCTTTAGCAAAGAGACTGGTAGCATCATGCCCCTGCTCTAGAGATGTGTGAAACTTTGAACTTCACATAGATGATTTACGTTTGCTTGTGGAAGAAATTTCTAAGCAGCAAAGAGTTCAAGATATAGCCTGTCTGCTTCTAAAGGTGTATGTGCATTTGTATAAACAAATAAATGATGAGAAACTGTAACTTAAATTTAAAAGGGAAGCAGTACATTAAAGTTTGGGAAATTTTCAGCCTGATTATCTGGTAGAAAAGAAAAACTCATTTTCTGGGGAGAAACTCAAGGTTCCAGAAATTTGCATAGGCAAAGAAGAACCAAATATTAATCACCAAGACAATGGGGTAAATGCATTCACAGTATTTCAGAGACCTTCTTGTCAGCCTGTTCCATGACAAGATTGGAGGCCTATGAGGAAGAAATGTTTTTATGTGTCATACTCAAGGATCCAGTGCTCTGTGAAGCCTTGAGATATGGCAACCTGTGTCCCAGCCACTCCAGCTCCAGCTGTGGCTAAAAGGAGCCAAGATACAGCTTTGGCCATGGCTTCAGAGGTTGAAAGCTCCAAGCCTTGGCATCTTCCATGTGGTGCTGGACCTTTGGGTGCCCAGAAGGCAAGATTTGAGGTTTGGGAACCTCCACCTAGGTTTCAGAAGATGTATGGAAATGTCTAAATGACCAGTCAGAATCCTGCTGCAAGGTGGAGCCCTCATGGAGAATCTCTACTGGTACAGTGAAAAGGGAAAATGTGAAATTAAAGCCCCCACAGAGTCCCCATTGAGGCACTTCCTAGTGGAACTGTAAGAAGAGGACCCCCATCCTCCAAACCCCAGAATGGTAGATCCACCAACAACTGGAACCATACACCTGGAAAAGGCACAGGCACTTAACAGCAGCACATGAAAGCAGACATGGGGGCTGTACTCTGCAAGCTAAAGGGTCTGTGATGCCTGAGGCCTTGGGAGCCCACATTTTTTATCAGTATGCCCTTAATTTAAGACTTGGAGTCAAAGGAGATTATTTTGGAGCTTTAAGTTTCAATGACTGGCCTGCTGCATTTCAACTCTTCATGGGGCCTGTAGCTCCTTTGTTTGGGTCAATTTATCCCTTTTGGAATGGGAACAGTTACCCAATGCCAGTACCCCCATCACATTAGATTTCACAGGCTGATAGGCAAAAGGGACTTGTTTTGTCTCTGATGAGACTTTGGACTTGGACTTTTGACTTAATGCTGGAATGAGTTAAGACATTGGGGAACTGTTGGGAAGGCATTACTGTGTTTGAAATGTGAGAAGAACATGAGATTTGGGAGGGGCCAAGGGGCAGAATTATGTGGCTTGGCTCCATGCCCACCCAAATCTCATGTTGAATTGTAATCCTCAATGTTGGAGTTGGCTCCTGGTTGGATATGGTGGATCACGAGCATGGTTTCTAATGGTTTAGCATCATCTCCTTAGTACTGTCTCATGATGAAGTTTTCACAAGATCTGGTTTTAAAAGTGTATAGCACTTACTTCTCTCTTCATTTTTTTCCACCTATTCTAGCCATGTAAGATGTAACTCTTTCATCTTTGCTTTCTACCTTGAGCATAATTTTCCTGAGGCCTCTCAGCCATGTTACCTTTACAGTCTGTGAAACTGTGAGTCAATTAAACTTTTCTTCTTCATAAATTTCCAAATCTAAGGTGGTTCTTTATAGCAGTGTGACTACAGACTAATCACACATAGTTTGACATTACTCATTTTAGATAAGCCTTTATCACAAAGAAGGCTAAGTGTAGGAATCTCTCTTTTTAGAGGAAGCACATAAAAGGGAGAGTATTGATAGATTGAAAGGATGCCCATAATTCTATTTATGTATTTGAGGAAGAACTCTGGTATACAGTGGCAAGAAAAGTCTCACCTATTGAAGCAGGAGTGGCAAGAAACAAACCTCTAGAACATCGAAGTGAAAAAGGAAGTAGCTTTTTATTTGGCTGGGAGCTGCAGGAAGCCACAGCCTCATTTATTGAAAAGTAGCTTCTTTCCTCTTTTACAGGCTTATACTAAAGGGGAAACTGAAGTGAAACTATGTCATTGTCCATTTGCTGGACATCTGACCTTAAAATCTTTTGGCTTCATTGATTTGCTAGGTCATCTAGCAGTGTGAGAACAGGCAGGGGAAGGGATTTATGGAGACAAGACA
The DNA here is from genome assembly GCA_031835075.1 of Saguinus oedipus. Taxonomy (NCBI): domain Eukaryota; kingdom Metazoa; phylum Chordata; class Mammalia; order Primates; family Cebidae; genus Saguinus; species Saguinus oedipus. The sequence continues at coordinate 148,853,712 of CM063170.1, forward strand.
AAGGTAGTAAATTATTAGTTGACAGAGGTATTTCCAGGAGTGAGCCTAGGTTGTGCAAACATGGGGGATGTGATCCAGTGCTGAGCTCCAGCCAGTAGTGATAACATTCATTTGCAACTCTTTCAAGGGTTATAGATAGTAGAGATGCTGGAAACGGAACAGGGAGTCATCTTCCCAGCTCTTTGTTATTTTATTTTACTTTATTTTATTCTCTTTTTATTTTCACCCATCTTTCCATCTGGAGGGAAGGGGTGGGAGAAGGTGGAGACCAGGAAATGGAAGGAGGCAAGGGGGTCTCCCCTATCACTATAAACCCAACAAGTAGCACAGGTTATCTGTGCTGTTTGTATTGTCAAGTAAAATTTTAGAAATTTAGAAACTCAAACATGCTTTTCTTGATTAGAATGGATGAGACATTAAAAATGATTACTTTTTTAAAATGCTTAGCCAATCACTGGTCATTAGAGAGATGCAAATCAAAACCACATTGAGATACCATCTCATGCCAGTTAGAATGGCAATCATTAAAAAATCTGGAGACAACAGATGCTGGAGAGGATGTGGAGAAATAGGAACACTCTTACACTGTTGATGGGAGTTTAAATTAGTTCAACCATTGTGGAAGACAGTGTGGTGATTCCTCAAGGCCTTAGAAATAGAAGTTCCATTTGATCCAGCAATCCCATTACTGGGTATATATCCAAAGGACTATAAATCGTTCTACTATAAGGACACATGCACATGAATGTTCATGGCAGCACTGTTTACAATAGCAAAGACCTGGAACCAACCCAAATGCCCATCGATGATAGACTGGACTGGGAAAATGTGGCACATGTACACCATGGAATATTATGCAGCAATCAAGAATGATGAGTTTTTGTCCTTTGTAAGGACATGGATGAATCTGGAGAACATCATTCGCAGCAAACTGACACAAGAACAGAAAATGAAATACCACATATTCTCACTCATAGGCGGGTGAGGAGAAATGAGAACACATGGACACAGGGAGGGGGGTACTACACACTGGGGGCTATTGGGAGGAATAGGGGAGGGGCAGCGTGGGGGGAGCTGGGGAGGGATAGCCTGGGGAGAAATGCCAAATGTGGGTGAAGGGGAAGAAGGCAGCAAAACACACTGCCATGTGTGTACCTATGCAACTATCTTGCATGTTCTGCACATGTACCCCAAAACCTAAAATGCAATTAAAAAGTGCTTAGCCAAAACCTAGACTTGGTTTTCATGTATTTTTGTTCCTCATGACCATGAAGAAAAAAATTGGAATTGAGTCAATTTCAACATTAAGTTTACAGGTATTAAGATAGAATCAAACTTATTCTGACTATTTAAATATGGTAATAACACTGAAATGTCTGAGTTGAAGCTATCTTACCAAACCAATGTTGACAAAAAGTGAGAGATTTGAAAAAGATCAAAACAAATTGTTGAACAATTGCAAGACTTAACTCTTAGGGGAATAACTATTACACTGATGTGAAAGATGTATTTCACAAGTGAAAACTTCATAACAAAGAAATAAATAGGTAAATAAGAGAATACGTATTCTAACTTTTAATTCACAAGTATTTAAGCATCTGTTTTAAAACAGAAATTAGTGAATAAAGTAGTAATATGTGTACTAATTCAAATTTGACAGATGCTTTCACATTTTAAAAATTCCAATTAATTTTTCTTAAGTATTCTGGACCATCACAGTGGATTTTCTATTAAAAAGATAAGGTATTTCTGATTCAGAGCACATCTCATTGCCCACCTGCTATTCTTCACATGCAGTTAGTCTGCTAATGAAAACAACACCTACTGTATATCATTTGGCTATTAGGAAATAGAATTCTTTATCTGTTAAGGATTTGTGATATCAATTTAAAAGTCTTTGAACTTAACTGAGAGCACGTATCAGAACAGATGAAAATGTCTTTTTTTGTTACAATATTCATTTGTAAGACAATATTATACAACCTAGAACCATTTAGAGTCTCATTGTAATGTATTTAGATATCATCAATAGTATAATGAGATTTATATTTGAAGAAAATGTTTTCTTACCATTGCTCATGAATTTTCAAGTATAAGAAATTAGTTTTTATAATTTACTAAAATTTCAAAGCAATACTTTATATACAATGACATTTAGATAAAAATAACTCAAATATCACAGCGTAGATGCTGTATGAATATACAAATTCACATAGTTATGAAGGATAACTAGTCCTAAGAATTTTGCAGCTTTAGATAAAAGACAGATTATAATTATTATGGTAATATTTTATAATTATTAAGGTAATTTTTTTTTACAATAGAGGTCCAGTTTTAGTTTTTTTTCAAACATAACTACAAAGAACGTAAGTTGCCAAAACTACATTCTACAAAGAACCTTAAATTTTATACCTGAAATCTGACAGAGTTTTAAATGCAATTATCACCCAAGTAGGCTGTGAAATGTTTGAATATGCATTTATGAATTTCGTGATCAACTTTGGGGCTGTTGAACACAGAGCTTGCCACATATTTGCTAACTTTATTGAAGGGTTGAATTATTGTTCTATCATTCTAAATGTAAATTGATATAAAAATCTATGGATGCATATAGTTTAATAAATAAAATATGACCAGAAACAACTAATAATTATGTTATGTATTACCTGACTTGTGGATACCTGCAAGCATTCAGGGTCAAAGAAATTATGATAAGCATATATTTATTTTTGTTGTATATATTTTTGTTATGAATGACATTTCTAATAACACTTTTATCTAAAAGGTTCTATGCACATATGTTTTTGTTTCTCTTGGGTAAATACTTAAAAGTCAAATAGCTATTTCTTGGTTACATGTGAGAACCAGGCACGTAATATTCCCTTCGAGTGTGTGTGTGTGTGTGTGTGTGTGTGTGTGTGTATAAAATATTCTCTCTATACATATATAGTAAAAATTGGCTCACATAACTATGAATGCTGACAAATACAAAATCTATATAGCTCATGTCTCAATTTGAGCCTTAAGGGTGGCAAGCTGCTATAGAACCAGGAAGAGTTGTGTTACAGTTCTCAGGCAGAATTCTCTTTTACTTGGGGCAGGGTCAGCCTTTTGTTTTACTCATGACTTCAACCTATTAGATGAGGCCAACACACCTCATGCAGGGTAATAAGCTTTATTTAGTTTATTGTAAATATTAATATCATCTGAAAACACTCTCACAGAAATGCTCAGAATAATGTTGGTCAAATATCTGGGAACTTTATGAAGTATCTGTTTAAGGGTTTTTTTTCCCCTATATCTTTTAACTAGGTAGATCATCTTTTACTGTTTAAAAATAAGAGCCACTTATATATTCTGGATATGAGTCTTTTGTCAAACATCACCCTAGTTTTGACGTATTTCAAAGTAAATTTCAGTCATAAGTATTATTGTCCCTAAATACTTATGCATGTATGTTATTACATAGAGTTCAATATTTTTGATGTTTTTTAAAATTTTTCTCATGAGAAGGAGGTTTTTCAATTATTTCAGTGAAACTTACCAAATGTAATTTTCTTCAATGAAAACAGCTAGCATCCTCTCCAAGATCACAAAGATCCAATCCTGTGTTTAACTGTAGAAGCTTTAGAGTTACAGGAGCTTATAGGTCTATAACTGTATTGCCCTGGAGGAATTAGTGCTCTGGAAAGTGTAAAAAATGTAAATACTATTTTTTTTTTTTTTACTCAGATGTATTTAAATTTCTACCAGCATTTGTAAACTAATGGCAGATTAATGTGTTATATTGAAAGTAGGGAAAATTTTGAAACACTTCATGTTCTTGATCATAGGTTATAAGTGTGTGCCATTTAAATTCAAACATTTGGACATTTTAAAAGATATTTTTATTGTTTTATTAATTTATAATTGGAATATTTTTCATTTTTTCAATTGTTTAAAAAATCTGAAATTTGCCTTACAGGTCAACATGTATGTTATGTTGGAACATTTTTCATGTACAGTCAAAAGGAACATATATTTCTCTGCTGTTGGATTCAGTGTCATATGCACTAAAAGAAAAAGTTAGTTTGATTGAGAGTATTCAGATTTTCTATACTCTCACTGAATATTGTCTGTTTCAAAATTTCTAAGAAATGAGCATTCAGATTTGTAACTGTAATGCTGAATGTATTTCCTTTTTAGTCCTGGTAGATTTTGTTTCATGTAATTTTATACTAGTTTTGGATATATTTCACATCTGTGCTTCCATATAGGATTTTTATGCCTTCTTTAGGAATTGCTTCTCTTTATAAAATCTCTATTTCTGATAATACTATTTGTTTCTCACAACTGCATGAAAACTGAAACAACATGCTCAACTGCAAGAAAACTGAAACATCATGCTCCTGAATGACGACTGGATCAACAATCAAATGAAGGCAGAAGCAAAGAGGTTCGCTAAAACTAATGAGAATGAAGACAAAATGTACCAGAATCTTGGGACACATTTAAAACAGTGTCTAGAGGGATATTTATAGCAATAAATGACCATATGAAAAGCGAGCAAAGATCTAAAATCAACACCCTATTATCAAAATTGAAAGAAATAGAGGAGCAAGATCAAACAAATTTAAAAGCTAATAGAAGACAAGCAATAATTTAGATCAAGGTAGAACTGAAGGAGATAGACACACACACACAAAAAAAAAAAATCAAAAAATCAATAAATTCAGGAGCTGGTTTTTTGAAAAGATCAACAAAATAGACTGCTAGCCAAATTAATAAGAAGGAAAGAGAAAAGAATCAAATAGATGCAATAAGAAATGATAAAGGGATACCACCACTGATTCCACAGAAATACAAACTATCATCAGAGTTTACTACACACAACTGTATGCCCATAAACCAGTAAACCTGGAAGAAATGGATAAATTCCTCGACATTTACACTCTCCCAAGAGTAAACCAGGAAGAATTTGAATCTCTGAATAGAACAATAACAAGGTTTGAAATTGAGGCAGCAATTAATAGCCTACCAACCAAAAAAAGTCAAAGTCCAGACAGGTTCACAGCTGAATTCTACCATATGTACCAAGAGGAGCTAGTATCATTCCTTCTGAAACTACTCCAAACAATGCAAAAAGAGAGAATCCTCCCTAATTCATTTTATGAGACCAAAATCATCCTGACACCAAAAATCTGGCAGAGACACAACTGAAAAAGAAAACTTCAGGCCAATATCCATGATGAACATCAACACAAAAATCTTCAACAAAATACTGGCAAACCAAATCCCACAGAGCATAAAAAAGCTTCTCCATCACAATAAAGTAGGCTTCATCCTGGGGGTGCAAGGTTGGTTCAACATATGCAAAAATATAAATGTAATCCATCACATAAACAGAACCAAACACAAAACCACATGATAATCTCAATTGATGCAGAGTAGGCATTCAACAAAATTCAATAGCCCTTTATTCTAAAAACTCTCAATACACTAGGTATCAATGGAAAGTATCTCAAAATAATAAAAGCTATTTATGACAAACCCACAGCCAATATCATAATGAATGGGCAAAAACTGGAAGCATTCCCTTGAAAACTGGCACTAGACAAGGATGCCCTCTCTCTCCATTCCTATTCAATATAGAATTGGACGTTCTAGCCAGAGCAATCAGGAAAGAAAAAGAAATAAAAGGCATGCAATTAGGAAAAGAGGAAGTCAAATTGTCTCTATTTGCAGACGTCATGATTGTACATTTAGAAGATCACATTGTCTCAGCCCAAGATCTCCTTAAGCTGATAAGCAACTTCAGCAAAGTCTCTGGATACAAAATCGGTATGTGGAAATCACAGGCATTCCTATACACCAATAACAGACAAAAAGAGAGCCAAATCATGAGTGAACTCCCATTCACAATTGCTCCAAAGAGAATAAAATATTAGGAATACAACTAACAAAGGATGTGAAGGACATTTTCAAGAACTACAAACAACTATGCAAGGAAATAAAAGAGGACCAAAACAGATGGAAAAACATTCCATGCTCATGGTTAGGAAGAATCAATACCATGAAAGTGGCCATACTGCCCAAAGTAATTTATAGAGTCAATGCTATCCCCATCAAGTTATCAATGACTTTCTTTACAGAATTGGAAAACTGAAACTTCATATGGAATCAAAAGAGAGCCCACATAGCCAAGACAATCCTAAGCAAACAAAACAAAGTTGGAGTCATCATCTACCTGACTTCAAACTATATTACAAGGCTACTATAATCAAAACAGCATGGTACTGGTACTAAAACAGAGGCTAGATCAATGGAATAGAACAGAGGCCACGGCAGTAACACTGCACAAGTACAACCATCTGATCTTTGACAAACCTAACAAAAACAAGTAATGGGGAAATGATTCCCTGTTTAATAAATGGTGTTGGGAAAACTGGCTAGCCATGTGCAGAAAGCAGAAACTGGACCCCTTCCTGACACCTTACACTAAAATTAATTCCAGATGGATTAAAGATTTAAACATAAGATCTAAGACCATAAGAACCCTAGAAGAAAACCTAGGCAATACCATTCAGGGCATAGGTGCAGGCAAGGACTTCATGACTAAAACACCAAAGGCAATAGCAACAAAAGCCAAAATACACAAATGGGATTTAATTAAACTTAAGAGTTTCTAACCAGCAAAAGAAACAATCATCAGAGTGAACTAGGAACCAACAGAATGGGGAAAATATTTTCATAATCTACCCATCTGACAAAGGGCTAATATCCAGAATTTACAAGGAAATAAAGCTGATTTCCAACAAAAAGCAAACAAACCCATTCAAAAGTGGGTGAAAGATATGAACAGACACTTTTCAAAAGAGGACATTTATGAGGCCAACAAACATATGAAAAAAAACTCATCATCACTGGTCATTAGAGAAATGAAAATCAAAACCACATTGAGATACCATCTCACCCAGTCAGAATGGCAATCATTAAAAAATCTGGAGACAACAGATGCTAAAGAGGATGTTGAGAAATAGGAATGCTTTTACACTGTTGGTGGGAGTATAAATTAGTTCAACCATTGTGGAAGACAGTGTAGCAATTCCTCAAGGATCTAGACACAGAAATTCCATTTGATCCAGCAATCCCATTACTGGGCATGTACCCAAAGGATTATAAAATGTTCTATTATAAGGATACATGCACATGTATGTTTTTTGTGGCACTGTTTACAATAGGAAAGACCTGGAACTAACCCAAATTCCCATCAATGACAGACTGGACAAAGAAAATGTAGCACATATACACCTTGGAATACTATCCAACCATAAAAAATGACGACTTCATGTGCTTTGTAGGGACATGGATGAATCTGGAAACCATCATTCTCAGCAAACTGACACAAAAACAGAAAACCAAACACTGCATGTCCTCATTCATATGGGGGTCTTTAACAATGAAAACACATGGGCACAGGGAGGGGAATGCCACTCACTGAGGTCTGTAGGGGGGTGGGGGACTAGGGGAGGGACAATAAGGGATGGGGAGGTTGAGGAGGGATAATGTAAGGAGAATTGCCTGATGCAGGTGACAAGGGGATGGAGACAGCAAACCACCATGTCATGTGTGTACCTATGTACCAATCCTGCAAGATCTACACATGTACCCCAGAACTTAAAGTACAAATAAGAAAAAAAGAAAAGAAAATTTAAAAAAATTGTTTTGAAACTTTTAATTTTATTAGAGGCTATAGTTCATTTATATTTATGTAAATATGAAGCACAAAATGCTTCCTTTTGCTAATTGTTTTCTATAAGTTCTTTTAAAATATTTCCTTTCCTTTTCATGTTTTATTCTTGTTTTGTACTTACCAAGTATTCATTCAATTTTATCCTTCCTATTAGCTTTCAAGCTGTAATTCTTTGTAACATTTTACTGTTTAGTGTAACAGTTACATCATGCATGTTCAGCTCATCCCAGTTACTATTATGCCACTTCACACAGAATGAGACATTACTCATCTGGAATAAGTAGAATGAGTAGATTCTACTAAGTGCTTCTAGCATTGGAACTGCTCTCCCACGGGACAGCCACACACAGTGTGTGAATATAAAAATTTAGTTTTTAATGATCAGTAATCCTTAAGAAGCTTTCAATATTGTTTGTTTCTTTGTTTATAAAGTGTTCACTTGATTGTAGCCAAACAAAATGTCTCAAAGGGGTTCAGTCTGTAGGAATCTGCAAATATTATTGAATCACTCTGGCCATAGATCCCTCCAGCATTGCATTATTTAAAAGAAAGTTTCAAATTCTTGCTGTATTCTTTTCTTCCTTTTGTGTCTGTAGTATGAAAATATCAATGATAAATGGGCTCAGGTTCTGAATGAAAAAAGTGTTTAAACTTGAGGCAAAAGCTCCTGAAATTTTTACTGTATTGCGAATTTTGAAGAGTTGAGATGATACATCAAGGGAACAAAATTTTGCGAATGACTTGGTAACAAAATAAACTTTAAACCACTCTGCTTTTGAAAATATATCCTATTTTGATTTTTTTTTATTTGGTGCTAGAACATAACTATCATTTCTTTTGATAATAAAATATAATCAAAGAATACAAATAAAGAAAATAATTTGAATTGCTGTTATTAATAATATCAGGTAATATAAAATTGACTTATTGTTCTATACAGCATGTAGAACAATACAGTTCTTACCCCTCTACCAACTATATTCTGTGAAAGGAAGTCACTGTTTTGCAGTCCATACTTAAGAAGTGGAGAGTTATTCAGCATTTTTTAAATGGAAGGATATCTAATTAAATTATTTAGAAATCTCCTGAACAACAAAAAATCTATTTGCCCTATGTGTTTATTCAATCACTTATTTATATATTATTGATAAATAATTATTTTATATTTTGGGTTACAGTCTGATACTACTTTATTTGGTTGTAAGAATCTGGAATTGTTCTACCTTTGACCATTGGAATCTCCTTCACTTGGTTCATGTGCTTCTTTGACAAATCTCATCTTTTTAATTTTTTTATTACTTTCTTTCTGACATTATAGAATGCTCCAACATTGTCTTGTAAATTCTCTGCACAGTTGTAGATCAACTATTTCTCAGGCTTTTGATTCCTTTTTTCAGAAGAATGGTATTAGAAACCAAGATGTGGGTGCTAGCTATGCTCATTGCTTCTGAGGTGTCATTTTTGCTAGGCTTTCTTTGCTAAAAGAAGAGGAAAATATATGTGTGTATATTAACCTGCATACATATATACATATCTATAAACATTTTATGTGTGTCCGCTTACCTCTGTATTACATTAAAAATGAGGTTATACTGATGCCTTTAGCTCTAATTCATTACCACATAAAACTATCTAGCTTTCTTTCCATGATTTATCCCAGTCCGAGAGTGAGAAACCCCACTTTAACCTCTGCCAGTTATTTATGCATTTCATTTTAGTGCATGTGTGTAATATTTTCTGAATAATTAATCTGTACTTCCAAAGTGGAGGGGAGAAAATTACACCAAATATAGTGCTCATATACAATTTATTTTGTCTTAGATCTTACAGACTTCAATCACTTCCAAAGTGACTTGAGCCAGAATTGTCAACCCCCATACCCAACCCTAAGAACACTCCTGATGTTATGTGATACACTTTAAAGCAAGTATTTTTTCTTAGTCTGTACTCTGTCATGGGATTCTTCCACCACTAAATATCTGTTTTTGAGATTACAGGCACTAATGTCCACTCTGTGCTAGAAAGTTCTATGGGTTTTGACAAGTTTACAGTGTTATGTATCCACCATCACAGTAGCACACATAATAAATTCAACACCCCTGTCCCACCCCCAAAATCCTAGGGGCTTCACCTAGTCCATACATTATCACCCCCACAAACCCCTGGCAATCATTTATCTTTTCACTACTTGTGTATTTCTGGCTTTCCTAGAATATCCTTTAAATTGAATTACATTGTATTAGTTTTTCCAGCCTCGCTTCTTTCTTTTTATTTTTATCACTATTACATTTTTGAACAGTGTTTCACTCTGTCACCCAGACTGGACTGTAGCTGTGCAGTCATGGCTCACTGCATCTTTACCTCCTCAGCTCAAGCTATCCTCCCACCTCAGCCTCCCCAGTAGCTGGGACTGTACCACCATGTCTGGCTAATTTCTATAATATTTTTGGAGAAATGAGATCTCACTATGTTGCCCAGAGTCATTTTGAATTCCTGGGTCCATCTGCCTCTGCCTCCCAAAGTGCTGGGATTACAGGTATGAGTCACTGTGTGTACCTTGCCTTCTTTTATTTAGCAATATGTATACATGATTCTTCCAGATTTTTGCCTAATTTGATAACAAATCTCTTTTTATTGCTAAGTAGTTGTCCAATGTATGAATGTACCATAGTTTATTTATCCTTTCATCTATTGAAAGTTATTTTGTTTCTCTCCAAGTTTTTGGGGATTATGACTTAATCTGATATACATATCTATGTGCAGTTTTTGTGTTGGCACATTTTTCAAATTAATTTGGTAGAATCTAAGGTCATGAGTGCCATATTGTATGTTTAGCTTTATAGAAACTGCCAAATTTTCTCAAAAAGTGGTTTTACAATATTGAATTTTTCACTAGTCATCAATAAAAGTTTCTGTCTCTCCACATCCTCATCAGTGACTGAGTAATAAATGCAAAAAATTTGTGTATCTTCCTTGCACATCAGACCCCAGATCCATAAAAATGACAATGTTTCATTCCAGAGTAGAACTGGGGATGTAAGGTAATGGGAAATTTAAAATTTAAGATATTAATTGCAGGTATTGCTCAGTCACTGGTAAGAGTATAAAACAACAAGAAATTTTAAGCATGGCTAGTGAGAATGCAGAAATGGTAAAGCCACTTTGGAAGAAAATTGGGCAGTCTCTACAAAGCTTAACATACCATTACTATATGATTAAGCATTTATAATCTTACATCCTTACGTGTGTGTGTGTGTGTGTGTGTGTGTGTGTGTGTGTGTGCATATACACACAAACAGATTGAGCTATGCAAAGATAAATTTTGAAATATTAAGAAATATTTAGAATTTTGAATATAGCATATATGTATGCATGTATGTGTATATACCTATGTATAAATATATGTTTATATTTATAAAAACAGATATCTATGTATCTATAAGAAGGTGTTTATTCTGTTGCTTTTCACATAAAAATGGTTGAGTATTTTTTTCATGATGACATATAGCTATGTCATTTCAAAAATACATGTGTCTTTAGGATTGGTGTGTCATAAGTTCCAATAATTTTTTCTGACCTATGCTGTACAACAGCAGATAAATATTTTATATCTGTCAAAGACCTTAGAAACCCAATAGCATTTCAACTTTCACAATATTTATAAATTTTTTCTCATATTTATTCAGCATTCTTTATGTGCATGTCTATGTATAAATTTTATATATAATTATCTGATATATATATTATGTAATAAATATATAAATTCTATACATATACTCCATATACTGTATTCTAGAATATAGGAAATATTTATTCTCTATATATATTATATTCTAGAATATATAAAATATTTATATATTCTTTCTATATATTCTAATATATAAATTCCATAATATAAAATTTTATAAGATGTTTATGTTTATAAGGTTTAATAGTGTTGTATTTTGGGTGTTATTTTACATAAGAATATATATTTATAATTTCATGAGGAAATCGAATAGTTAAAGGAAATTCTAAAGTTGTAAACTTAGTATTTAGTCAGTTGCTAGATGTTCTTAAGACAATTAAGCAATGTAGAAGTCACTGTGCATTACTTTCTTCTTCAAAGCTGACAGATTCCCAGTTTGAGCCACCTCTGAATTAAGGTTTGGTTAAATTTGAGAATGAATTGGTGTGTGTATGTGTGTGTGTGTGTGTGTGTGTGTGTATACACACACAACCTACACACACACACACACACACACACACACACACACATATATGTGTAACCATTCCTAATAAAATGCTATTGAAAATGAGCAATGATTTGAACAATTGTTTTTATAACTTAATGTACTCTTACATGATCTCTATGCTAACTTTGATATTTTACAGTCAAAATCAAATGTGCAAAGTTAAAGAGTAAAACAAATAGCAATTACATCAGAAACGACTTAGCAGCTGTCAGCTTATGCAGGAAATGGCAGTGCACCAATTCCCTTGGCATCCATGAAGCTGTTACTACGGCTGTTGTTGCCTCTGTCTTTGCTGAGGTTAACAGCAACCATAAGACACTTTTGATTCATTTGCTCAGGCTGTTGATTAACACAGATTCAATGCCAGGACAGTGTTACCATCAACTGAACTGCCATCTAGACTTAACATTATCAAGGATGCTCTTCTGCTACTATTTCTTTCAAACTATCATTTAGAACACTATTTACTACTTCAAGGTAATTTATTATGTGTGTGAGTGTGTCTTTGTGTGTGTGTGTGCATGTGTGCGTACACATGACTTTCATAGAAGTAAGCAGTGCTACATTTAGTGTTAAGAGTCTCAAAGATTGTACTACCTGTCACCAAAGCCATATGCTCATTGGTGTCATTCTATGAATGCATTAGGAAATATGCATAAATACTGCATACACTTACATAAAATTGTCAGTTTTAAAAACCTATATAATATCCATTATTTTGCTTGATAATTACTACAATACAACCCAATGAAAAGAGCAAGGTAGACACTACTATAACAATTTTACAGGCTGGGCAAGGTGGCTCACGTCTATAATCCCAGCACTTTCGGACGCTGAGGTGGGTGGATCACGAGGTCAAGAGATCGAGACCATCCTGGTCAACATGGTGAAACCTCGTCTCTACTAAAAATACAAAAAAAATTAGCTGGGCATGGTGGTGCGTGCCTGTAGTCCCAGCTTCTCCGGAGGCTGAGGCAGGAGAATTGCTTGAACGCAGGAGGCGGAGGTTGCGGTGAGCCGAGATCGTGCCATTGCACTCCAGTCTGGGTAACAACAGCGAAACTCTGACTCAAAAAAAAAAAAAAAAAAAAAAATTACAGGTGAGAAATTGAGGCTCTAGAGGTTAAGTGATTGTCCAGTGTGATGATTGGATTAGGCACAAGCTGTCACATATGCATGTCAATGGTAGGTCTTTTTTTCTTACTGTTTTTCTCCATAGAACCAGGTAAACATTATCTTCCAGGCTTGTGAAGCCATATTCCTTATATCATGCCAAGAGAGAATATTGGAACGTTTTATTTTCACCATATTATTGCGTTTTGGATAGGTAGCACTAAGATTAAAATTCCGGAAATTACAATAATCTTTAGGGCAGATGTAGATTTCCCAGGGAAATAAACTGCACCTCACATTTGAGCACTATTAATTATTTTGCCCAAAATAAATATCATAGCCATTTAGTGGGTTATTTTCAGAGAATAAAAATATATTTCAATGGTTCATTTTGATCTCCATAACTGGTGTCATGACTGTTTTTTGTTCTTTATCCCCCAGACACCATTTTTACAATTAAACTTATTTCCAAATGTTGCTGCTATTATGTTTCATCATAAACCTGTCAAGATGGATGAAATTATACCTCTGAATTTAAGGATGTCCTGAGAAGTCAAGGAATAGAGATCATTGGATGATAAAAGCATACATAACTCATGAATTATAAGTTATAAAAAGTGAAATTCAATTAAAAAAAATTCTTGCAGATGAGCACATAAAGACACACCCATAGTTTTCACCACAGGTTTATCATTATAGCACAAAACAGGAAAATCTGAAATGTCATTTTTAAAGAGAGAAATAAACACATACTTGTGCTTATCAACATTTGTAATTCTGAAATCATACTTTTGAATAAAGCAAGGCTGATAGTCTCACATACAGAAGACAATCATAGAACTTACAATTTCAAAACTAATGTTTGTATGGAACATAAGTAAGTATTAAGGTATAAAACTAAAAATACTAATTTCATGACAGTATTTGCCCTTGGTGTGGAAGTTAGAGAGGAGAAAACACTGGGAACTTCAATTTTCATCTGCCTTTGTGTCTTCAATAAAAATGTAAGGACATAGTCATGGCCATTATTCTGTTCTTTGGTTCTGGGTGCTTAATACATGATCATTTATTTTGTTTAATCATATAGCTTTTTAAAGTAATATTTAGATCACATTTCTAGGACATTTTCTTCCTACATTCTTTCTAATAATCTATTATGAGAAATTCAAATTTTCTTAATTTTTTAATGTAGGATTTTTTCTAGAATTAAGAAATTTATTTATAAAATGAATATAAAATTTTCTTATAAATTAATGAATCACTGTGATCTTCATAAAAATCATGTTCCTTAGCCTTATCTTATTTAATTCTACATCAGCTTGGCATCTTTAGAGGACTTCAGAATTGTTTCAGCAATGTGATCTAGAATTAAGCTCACTGAAAGACATTTCTATAACTTTGGTGATGCATACTTGATCAATCCTTTCTATTATTGAGTGTATTGATGAAGAGTTTTTTTTTTAATTAAATCTGCATTCCACAAATTTTATTTACATAAAGAAATAGAATTAGCATTCAACTTATTTTATGGAAGAGTTAAAAAAATTTGAAAATATTTTGAGATACACATATGATTTGCCTATAAAATAATAAAGTGAACTTGTAAAATCATTCATATTATATTTGTCATACTTAAGCTACAAATTATTTGTCACTAACTTGTTTTAGAGAAATGACTTTTAGTATTAAAGCATTAAATGTGGCAAAAAATTATTCTTGTTCAAATATCTAGTAACACAATGACTGAACTTACCAAATCCTACATGTGTAAAGGCTGCTTGAATCAGCTAGCATTGTGAAGTTGTGTCGAGCCAGTGGTGAACTATGTGCCTGATGTGACTGGACTTTAACAGTGAAAGCTATTTGATCTGTGAGATCACAAAGGCACTTTCAAGACCAGAGAGAGAGCAGAAAAGAAATAGGTACTCCGGTTATGGAAGAAGAAACTGTACCTGTCAGGGATTCAGCACAAAGAGTGGATAGTGCTAAGTAGGCTACAGAGGCCAAGACAGGGCAGGTAGTACCTACCCTCATTGCTCACCATGTGTGAGTTGAGGAAACATAAAAAAACATTGGTAAGGGAATTACATGACCAAAAGTGAAAATATATTTTTACTGTTCTTTGGATTTCTATTGTTTGAAATAGTGTAGTGGTAGGATTTTTCAAGTTTTATAAGAATAATATGACCATTGGGCCCAAAGTGGCTCTGGCCGGATGTCGTGGCGCTTGCGAAGGTGAGGCCAAGAGTTCAAGGCCAACCAACCAACCTCAGCAACCTTATAAGCTCTCATTGATTGGCAAAAAAAAAAAAAAAAAAAAAAAAAAAAAAAGAATAATATGACTATTACCATATGTTATTATCTCCATGAAAGACATGACATAAACAGATAATTGGAGTAAAACATTGTAATACACAAACTGGGTGTTTGAATAACCAACATAAAGCAAACCTCTGAGTATATGGATGGAACTAGTAAACAGAATGAATCAAAGATTAAAATCTGTATTTATATACATATCTTTTACCTTATTGGCACAGATGAATCTAGCAATAAGAACATCTGCACTTGGAACAACTTATGCTTCAGATCAGATATCAGTAAATGAAAGAATAAAAATATAAATTTTAAGCATTCTACCTAAATATTCCTCCATCTGGAAAAAATCCAATGGCATAAAAATAAGGTTATTTTATCTTTGCTGATAGGATTCATCGTTGATACTGCTTACACACATGCACAATAAATGAACATTTGAAACAATTATTTGATAATTCATGCCACCAAATATTTTTGCTTAAATAGAATGAATATTATTATAGCTGGACCAATTTTTTATTTCATTGTCATTACTGTGGAGTGTGAATTGGCAATTTCAAACTGATTTTAAATACATATTCTGGAGACTTTTTATCCTGTTTTTGGAAATTCGGTATTAATTTGTAAAGTAGGGAATTCATTTATTCTTTGGATACTCAAACATTCCATTTTATTTTGTGTAATGGAGACATCATCAAAGAACCTGGAAGTGGCTGTTATAACTTTATTTTTTTATATTAAAAAATATGAATTTTAAGCACTCTACCCAAATATTCCTCCATCTGGAAATAATCCAATGGCATAAAAATAAGGTTATTTTATCTTTGCTGATAGGATTCATCGTTGATACTGCTTAAAAAAATTCAAACAATACACTTACCTTGAGAAACCGGTTACAAAACTGCTTAGGAAGAATTAGTTTGTATTAACATGGCTGCTTCACTATGAAATTCTTTCATAAACTCTTTATAGAGTAACTTATCATTTCAAGGAACTGGTGTGATAAAATTAAATATCTAGGCTGTAGCTCATTACAGTGGATGTAAAGAAAAAGCTATATTTAAAAACAAAGTAGGATTCACAAAGATAATAAGTACATTAAACATGGATCTTCTATCCTCATGCTTTAACTATTTAATTTAGTTTAATTAAACATTTTATTTTTATTCTTATGTATTTTAGTACTAAAAATGTACATTTTTTAATAAATTAAGTTTGTAGTTAGATTTCATAAGTGCTCATAGCACTCTCACTGAATGTAAACCTGCCTAACAGCAGCATATGCAGTCACAGCTAAGCATGGGATAGTTCCAGACTATCGTTACTTTGCAGTTGCAGTGCATTCTGCAATTTCACCATTGTTGCTTTGGAAAAGTATACTGATACACAAGGCACATTCTGAAAATTTGCTTTTGTTGATTTTTTAAAATTTTTATTTGAAATATTGAGCACTTTACAACCAGTTTTTAAAGCTATATACCAAATTTTTAATCGACTGTTATTATAAAGAAGACTTAAAATGTCATGTCAATCAAACATTTGCAACTTGTTTGGATCTTGATATAGAAGAAAAAGCATGTCTTGAAAAATTGCTGCAAGTTGGAATGTTGACTTGATATTACATCATCAACAAGATTAAAGTCTTATTGTTAATATTGTTGGTTTTGACAATGTTATTGTAGGGAAGAGAGAGAGAGGGGGAGAGACAGATCTGATCCACTAGAATTATAGACGTACACAGCCCTAATCATTTGTGGATAAAACGCTGACATTTAGGGTCTGTTTTAGAATACTCTAGTGAAGGGAGTAAAGTGTGTAGGTGTAGAGTTGAAAGAAAATGCTCAAATTTTGATAATTATTGCACAACGTTATGAGTACACAAGAGGAGGTGAGTGTTGGTATATGTCACTCTTGCCTCGACTTATGGACCAGAAATTGTTCTAAATGCTTTTCATATGTGAATTGTAATTCTCACAGCAAGGGCGGACACAGTGGCTCATGCTTGTAATCCCAGCACCTTGGGAGGCGGAGGTTGCAGGATGCTTGGATCCCAGAGTTTGAAATCAACCCCAGGCAACAAAATAATCAATGCCTCTATAAAAAATAAAAAGTAAAATAGCCAGGAATAGTGGGACGCTGAGGAAGTCAGATCTCTTGAACCCAGGAGTTTGAGGTTACAGTGAGCTGATCCATGCTGTGTCAAAAATAATAATTATTAATAATAATAATCCTTAATAGTAATAAATCCTTGCAGCAACCCTGTGAGTACTAATATTTTCTCAATTTTAGAGATTCGGAATGTGAGGCCCAGAGAAATTAAATAGTTTTTCAGGAATATCTCTGCAGATTTTAACAAATAGTTTAAACCCACAGACAGGAAATGGGTTCCTCTAAAAGCCTCAGATCAGAAATAGGTTTATCTAAAGATACCCCTTTCTGAAAAGCATGTTTAATGATCCCACTTATTAATGGAAGAGATCCAGGGAGATATGGGTGCTACCAATTTCTTCTATCTTT
The DNA here is from genome assembly GCA_031835075.1 of Saguinus oedipus. Taxonomy (NCBI): domain Eukaryota; kingdom Metazoa; phylum Chordata; class Mammalia; order Primates; family Cebidae; genus Saguinus; species Saguinus oedipus. The sequence continues at coordinate 148,871,628 of CM063170.1, forward strand.
TTGTTCTGTTCTTAAAATTACTCTATTGCTTTTCTTTCTTTTACCTTCAGAAAACTAGGCTTGGAAGATTTTATTGTATCAGGAGCATGCCTGAAGTGTTAGAGGTAAAACAAGGATGTTTTTAGGAAAATCAGAATTTCAGCCAGAAAGATGACACTGAAGGCACTTGCAGTCACATATAAGGGTTAAAGGCCCTTTCCTTCTTCACCCTTGTAGTTGTGTCACTGCACTCATTAGTTAAATTGTATTAAAGAAGGCTGTAGCTACCTATTTTTTCATAGAAAACTGAGATAAGACAATAAAATATTCAACATGTACATTAAAAAGTGCATTTAATGGTCTTATAAGCACAGGGATGAATTACTTATACTTTACATACTTAATATTTAATATACCATGAGACTTCAATTTTACAGGAGAAGAAGTATTTTTATTAGTAAATTGTTTTCATTTATAATAAATCAATGATCTTCTTACTCTCAGTATTTTTTGATGATTTTTTAATGGCAAACAAAAGACATAGCATCTTGGCCTCCTATGTATTCCCAGCAATGTTACATAAACTCTGTGATTATAATTTTCCTTATCCATTACATTAAAAGAATCATATATTTGTCTACTTCTCAGAATTTTAATGATAATGTGACATTAAAGTGTTCTGAAAGTTTTTCTTTCAGTAGCTAAAACTCTTAGGCTCTTTAAGTAAATAGTTACAGTTTTTGTCACTTATCACTATTTGTAACTCACTGTACACTGAGTTATCATGGCTGTAAATATAGCACATACCAGACTCTCTGTTGTAATTTTCTGGCAAGATATTTTGTGAAACTTCTTCTTCACTTTAGCTGAAAACAGTGTATCTTATTATCCCTGCATCTTATTCACCCCATGCAACATGTGCATGACAGAGAAAAATATGTATCCCATGTATAATAAAATTTTTTTTTGATATTTTCATAGGGACATTGAGGGAGAAGATTCTATTTTCTATGTGCAATAAAAAAAAGTGCCAGAATAAAACCAAGGAAGAATGTGTAGCACCAAAACATGGTTGTTTTCTAGCACCGTAGTCTGAAACCAAAAGTACAATTGTACCTAATCGCAGTTTTATTCCTTAACTGAGAGGTTCAATCCATTTTCTGGTTAGTTGGAATTGGGCTGCACAGTTATTATTTTTTAAAAATAATTCTCATATCCTCTTCCACCTTGAATAAGGCAAACGGCATCTGTTTGTGCTTGACCAGATTATTTATTAACATTGCCAATTGCTAGAAGGAAAAATTAAAAATAACTATTACTCCAAATAATACTATGCAGCCATAAAAAAAAAACAAAATCATGTTCCTGCAGCAACATGGATGCAGCTGGAGGACATCATTCTAAGCAAATTAGTGAAGGGACAGAAAACCAAATACGGCATGTTCTTGCTTATAAGCAGGAACTAAACCTTAAGCACACATGAACACAAAGATAGAAACAGTAGACAGTGACTCCCTGAGATGGGAGTGTAGGAAGAGGGGATGGGTTGAAAAACTACCTATTGCATACCATCCTCACTCTTGGGTGACAGGATCATCTGTACACCAAACCTCAGTGATACACAATTTACACACGTAACAAACATGTTGTGTACCCTGAATCTAAAATAGAAATAAAATAAAAAATAAGAGTTATGAAAATAATTTTTATTTAAAAAATTTTAAGTATTAGATATGCTTGTATAGTCATTCATGTAATTTGATATTAATATTCCTTGAAAATGTGGGTGATTCACTGTAGCGAGTTTATTTATAAACACAGTATGCACTCTGACTAATGTAAAGAGAGTGAAGGGTGTTTCTTATGACAGAGGAAGGATGCTCAAATAAATGATATTCTTATCTGTAAATGAAAACATAAAAAAGACTTGCAGAAAGCATAATGATAAAGAAAAATATACTACCTGCTGACTTCTTCCTGTATAAGAGGTTCTTTGATAAAGCCTTCTACTTTTATTCGCAAGGACAAGTATAAGCAAATAACTCAAAGAAAAGTATATTGAGACAGGACTCTGAATAATTACGTTTAAGACATAAACACACACATGCACATGCATACACACAAATATCTGACATGATTGAAAACATTTTGGTGTCAGATTTTAAAATCATTAGCTTTTTCTTTAACATTCTTAGATTACATAAGCACAAATTGTTTTTACCTTTAAAAAATTACACCTAATTTTTTAAAACAATTATTCATTAGCTTATACAAGTTGTGGAATATATTATTTAATCTACTGATTTTTAACCTTTCAAGAGTTCCACTGTAAATTAATGAAATGAGCAACAACTATATGTTAGTCTGAGTATACAGAGTGTAAAAGCCCTGGTTCTCACTCTCAAGATGCTCATATCAAAGGTAATAAAATATTTATTTTAATTTATTTATTTAATATTTTATAATTTAATATTTAATAAATATTATTTAATATTTCAGGACAGGTTTGAAAGACTGGACGAGGGGAAGAAAGAGATAAGTGTTATTAAATGTTGAATAAATAAATGTAACGGTACTTTTAAAGAAAACAGAGTTTAGAGGTTGATTTCTTTGTAAACAATGACGACATTTCTGGTGTATTCTCATCCTTCAAATACCGCCACTGTTTAAGTTTTGTTTCACTATGATCTTGTGAGCTAATATGGCAATATGCTGGCTTCTTTTCACTCTGAAAAAGAAACAAAATTAGCCTATTAAATTTTTTAAAACCTATTATTCTTAGTGATTCTTATGCTTAACATAACTGAAAAGAAAAATAGACAATTCTTTCTCACTAGGTCATCAGGCCTTTTTTTCTAATTAAAAAATTACAATTTGTCAAATTTTATTTCTTTTTATCATTTTTTTCCTTAGAACATTTTTACAATACTGTTTTCCCAAAGTTTCACAAATATATTGAGAATACAAATTAGACCCTATTGTGGGAGAATGTGGTCATGCATATGTTTAAAGTTCTATTATCATGCATATTTCTGAGCATTTTTATACCAAAAAAAAATCTAAAGTAGTTTGTCAGTCCCTAAGGTGCTGTACTTTTTTCATATACTCTTTTACTTCATTACTCTTAATAGAACTAATTCTGTCCTTTTTGCATCAGCAAACACTAATTGATTACTAAGATTTTATTTCACTGCATTAAGGGTTATCAAGGAAAGACACATAGTAGATGAGACATATGAAGTGTTTTTAATACCTGGTACAATATTAAAAATAGACAAATTTTGCTTGTTAGAGCCATGCAAACTTTGTCTCTTCACAGGAAATATTCAAGGTCTCTGACACTGATTTTTATTCTAGACACTTAGTTTTATAGTAAATATTTTACCCAAGTGCATCATGTACCTAGAAAAGTAAACCAATAAAAAGTAGGTAGTTTGATAAGTTTTTACTCAATAAATTTAATGGTGTAACTGGCAAGTGTAACAAGAAAGAAAATGTCTCTAGAAACTGCACAATCTTTCTTTCCCTCTTCTCAATACCGCTCTCCCCAAGACTTACCAATTTTCTGATTTGTAACCCCATAATTAGTTTTTGAATATTATGCAGATGGTATCATCCAGTATATATGTACTTTTTGGATTGACTTGTCTCATTTAACATTATGCAGGTGAGAGCCATCCACATGGTTGTATGTAATTGTAGTTTATCCATTTTCATTGTTGTAAAGTATTATTTTATTATATAAATATAATACAATGTACTTATCAATCAATGCCTGTTCGGTAACATTTGCATTAGTGTCCTTTTGGACAAGTATAAGTAGTGCCACTTTTAATATCCTGGTATATAAAATTTTGTGAATATATGTGCATATTTACATGAGGATATAATTGGGAGTAAAATTATTGAGTTATAGTATACTGATATACTCCTTTTAACATATTCTGTCTACCAGTATTACATTTCTATAAGCCACATGTGGTAATTTAAATTGCTCCATATCATTGCCAATTCTTGTTGTTTTCCTCATTTTCATTTTAGCAATCTTAACAGCTGTGTAATAGTAGAATATTGTAGGTTTCTCTCAGCTTTATTGAGGTATAATTGCAAAGAAAAATTATATCTAATTAAGGTATACAAAATAATGTTTTGATATAGATATGCATTGTGAAATGATTACCACAATCAAACTAATTAAAATATCCACCATCTTACATTGGTATCAATTTTGGGGGGAGGATGAAAACATTTAATACCTACTCTTGCAAATTTCAAGTATACATTACTGTGTTATTAACTATAGTCACTTGCTGTACATTAGATTTCCAAAGGTATTGTAGGATACTACAGTTTTAATTTGTAATTTTATGGCCAATAAAATCATCACATTTTATATGTTCATTGGCCATTTGGATATTATATCTTATAAAAGACCTATCCAATTTATTTTCTCATATATCTATGGGATTGCATGACTTTTTCTATTGATTTGTAAGACTGTGTATGTGTAATTGTTAGCCACTTTGAAAATTAATATGAACTTAAGCTTATGAAGAAGTAGACTTAATATTAATTCAAATGATGATTTCATTGGATTGATAGCATTTGTTTGGAGTTCTGTACATTTTCTGATTTTGCATTAAGCGAGTATGAGTCGAAAAGACCTTTTTTTCTGTTTTAGCTTTGAACTTCATGATTTAACTAAGAAAATATATAAAACAACTTTTTTCATTTCTTTTCTTTGTGTCAAGGCCCCGCTTTGTCTTAGTTTACAAGCCTGGATAAAGCGATGATCATGGAGTGGGCCCTTCCCTCCCAGTCCAACAAAGATTATTAACCTATTTTATTTCACTTAGTAGTTGAAATACAGAGATTGAGCAGAGAAATCGTAAATATAAAGGCACTCAAAATCAATCCAAAATTGATGAGTCTTTCGTTGAAACTACACGGATTTTAACTGTGTTTTTCCTTTCACTGAATGTACAAATTTGTCCTAGAAATCCATATTTTGGTCAATATTATATTTTTTTCTTATATTATTTAGAAATCTTAGTTGCAAACAACAGACTCCAGTTCTGGCTAATACATCACTCTAGACTCTATATCCAGCCACTCCAAAATACTGTGAAGACATGTGGTAGCTCATAGGCTTAGAGGCAAAAGTGGCCTAAGTCTCTGCAGGACAGGCATTTTGTAGCTACAGGGATATAGAAATTAGAAGCTAATGGACAGATTAATCAGGGAGAAAAAAGCTTTTACTGTATTTGTCGCATCCCTCTGGATTCCATTTTCTGCCAGAGAGAATTCCAGTGTTTTGTATTAGATCAAATGCTGTTATTTGGCCAGAGGAAGAAAGGGTACCTTGACTAAATACATTTTCATGCAAATGTTATTAGGCAGTTTCTACCAGCCAAGATATATTGTTAATACCAGAAAAGTTGTTGAGGGAGTAGCATGCAATGCCTGTAAAACAAAATGACAGGTAATCACTATGTTCTGTTAAGTGATGGTTAAAAAGACAGAAATTGATATCCTGCTAAAGGTTAATATTTTATACTAATTCTTTAGTCATGCTGAATTACAATAACCTATATTAAGAAAAATTGATCAAATAAGATAAACTGTGTTATATAGTAAAGATGAGTGACTAAATTTGGATGAAAGAGATATTACGCTTATAATCCTAAGACATTTAATGTGATACTATAATCAGCCAAATTCTAGGGTATGTTCAGATAACTATTAAGAAATACTTTTGATAAAAGTAATCCTGGTACAGTTCAAATATAGGATTTACATCTCAATATAAAATCTGTACTAAAATATTTTAACTTATATGTGTCTGTAAAAGAGTTACAACTCTCTTAATGTAACTTACATATGGTGGAGAATAAAAGATTAGAAATCACTCAGCAGCATATGTGTTTTCCTCTAAGCTGTTACTAATCATTTGGAGTTTAAATACTAGTATTTTAATGTTGCGGCCTTTTTACTCTATTAGATGTTTGCTATACTAGAGAGTTGGAAGTTCTAGAGAGGGAGAATTTATTTCCAGAGAGTGATATTATTTTACTGGTTATATCAGGAAACAGCTTCACTTCTGATCAAAGTCACAAGGTGTCCTGGTTATAGATAAGTGTTCTCACAAAATGACCAGAGCAAAAGCATTATTTAAAATACATCAAAAGAAGCTCCCCTGCCAAAAATAAAAGGCAGGGTCATGTATTTTATATATTAAAATTGGATGGGAAGGAAAGAACAAAAGAAAGTCAAAATGAGAAAAATAAGGAAGGGAAAAAAGGGATAGGAAGATAAAAGAATTAAGGAGAAAATCCTCAATACAGAAAGCAGGACAGAGGTCAAGGAAAAAGAAAATGAGCAGTGTCAGTACACAGTAAGGAAACCTTAGAGCTGGCCAAGTCCTGATGCTAACAGCATGACACTGAGATACTTGCAATGGGAGTCCATAAGCCACAGTAAATCACAAAAGAACAAGATAAGAGAGCCTCCAATTCAGCAAGCATGATCAATGGCGATGTACTGGGACATACAGGAAAAGGGCAACAAAGAGACTGAAAGTGACACAAGGGATCAGCTAACTCTGGTGACTGAACTCTTGCCAAAACCTGTGGGAAATGGGACTAGACATATCAAAAAATAAATAAATAAAAAAAGGAGATTTCATATAGCCAACTTAGAGATAGCTTTGTATACATGTGCTTTTAAAAATTTTTTTCAATGTCTAATTTAAATGTATACTCAACTTCAGCTATCCTAATTTTTGGTGATTGCTATTGACAATATTTATAGAGAACACATACACAAACTTCACAGAGGCTCACTGTTTATTGGCAACTCCAAAATACCTTTTTGTATTATAATCCAGATTTGTTATATTAGTTAACAAAGTGATACCTAAGTTCAATTCCAAAGGAGGTAGTTTCATAAAATTACTAGTTAATTTTGTGAATATTTATTTGAATATTCAGTTACACTTGTTGCTATTTCCTAAAACTTCTGAAGACAAAAAAAACAAACAACAACAAAAAAAGTGGTTTTACAAATGATATAGAAAGGGGAAATCATGTAGATGATAGAATTGAGGATTACAGAAAGGGAAATTATAAGTATGCTATATCAGAGAAACTCTAGGCTCGGTAGTATGTGTTGTTCTTGGACACTGTGTTCCATTGTTGGCAAAAATCTCAAAACTGAAAAACATAACAGAATGATAAAAATAGATCCTTAAAAATTTTGTTTATAATTTAAGAAGTACATGTGATTGTTGTTGTTGGTATTTTTTTGTCCTCTGCAAAGACAGCTACATTGTCTAATATATACCTTTTGTTCTAATTATTGCCTTTTAATATTGGTATGAGATCTGAGATTTAAAATACCATATTTATGTGCAATTAATGAGACATGAACAGAAAACCAAACACCGCATGTTTTCACTCATAGCCGGGTGATGAACAATGAGAACACCTGGGCATAGGAAAGAGAACAACACTCACTGGGCCAGATGGGGGGTTGGAGGGGAGGGGAGGAGAGGGATAGCAGGCGGGTGGGTATGATGGGATGATGGGGAGGGATAATACCAGGAGAAATGCCTGATATAGGCGATGGGGTGAGTGGGGGATGGAGACAGCAAACAACCGTGGCATGTATGTACCTGTGCAACAATCCTGCAGGTTGCAGAATGTGCATAGGTATACCAGAGCCCAAAATACAATTTTAAAAAATCTGTAAAAATAAATAAATAACTATGTGTAGTATGTGCATACATACATTAAATACATATATGTATTTGTAATGAAACGATTACATAAAATTAAGAATCAATTTTTATCTATTCTCAACTCTTTTTCATTTTTACTAAAATTCTCATTTTAGAATCCTAAACAGATGTGAGCTATGTTAATTTCTGAAAATTCTTGTCAATTGTCTCATCACTGAACTGATAACCAGATTGTTCTCTAGATCAAGCTGCCTATGCCTTTTCCTGTAGATCTGGTTATAACACAACCGTACACAGGCCGACTTTTTAGAGTTTAGAGTACAATATCTCATCTTTAATGACACTAAATCTTGTAAGTATTTGTTTTTATTGCTGACTGTGTTTTAAGATTTTGATTACATATCACTAAATACAAATTGCTTTTGAGTAAAATGCTTAGAAGTATGATGCTAGTATGTGTTCATTTTGAAAAAAAATTATATTATTACAAATGTAATACAAAATAGAAGTAGAAACTCATTTTTGTAAGCATCCAATTTTATGCTCAAATTTAGTCTCTTCTAAATTCACACACACAAAAATATCTGCATTGTGAAAAAAGGTACATTTTCAAGATACCATAGAACAGATAATAAAGATATCCAAAAATTTATTGTGGTAAAAATATATAGTTCATGAACTGTGGAGTTGGTAAAGAAAATATGTTGGTTAAATTATTATTACGATTTAGTTTGTGACTGTCCATTATTTTTTCAAAAAATTCAAAAATAAATGTGTTATATTGTCTAAAGTCTTTTTCACTTTCTTTGATGAATAAGTTCCTTACTAATCAGAACATTGGACATTTAGAATTCTGCTGTACATGGAGAGTCATATGGGGTAACAAGAGCAGTGGTCTCTAAAATCAAACTATATATGTGTATATATACATATATTTAAAAGTTAGAAGAGACTATAGGAAAAAAGAAGAGAGAGATAAAGATAGCAATGTGCCTTGGATATTAATATGTTTCAGCTACTCTCTCATTTCAGAGTATTAAGAAATAGAAAGCAAAAGTAGAAATATTTTCCACTTGAGACAACAAAGTTATCTGAGAAAAATATCAGTAGAAATGAGATTGTGATGAAAATCATGTCGGTCAGTGCTCTACAGCTACAAACCTCCAGAAGCTGAAGCCCATTGTTGTTGGTAAACAGTGAGTGAGTCAAAGACTACTCATTAAGTCACTCTGTTGAGAATCCTAATTTAAGATAGACCTCAATCTTCTTAAGACTAAAGTAAAGATAGAAAATGACACCTAAGCCAAATATTATCATATAGGTTTTAAGATTATCATGTTAAAAAATCAAAAAGAGCATATCAGCAAAAAATGTTCACAGGATTTAGAATAAACTCAAAACTGTTCAGCATCCTCAGGTTAATTTGATAATCTTGTTACTTATGTAACAGAAAAAGAATGATATAGGGTAAGCAGACTGAAAGAAAATAGAATTCTCAAAGAGAAGAAAGACAGATAAATTAAAACTTTTTTTACAATTAATCAAAAAGTGCCCATGTAGATATAACTAAATATTAACATCTAAACTAAGAGATAATGTTAATCAGAGTCAAATCATAGTACCATAAATAAATAACATAAAAAATAATGAGAAATTTCTCCATGTAAACAAACTCCTGCTTAACATTATTTCAATGATATATATTGTTTGTGTTTAGAAATGTTAGCAACATAAACCACTTCTCTGTTGGCATAAAAGTATAGAATTTCTGTTTTTGTTAACTTTTTATTATTTGAAATCAAATGCTTCCAAATTCTACAATCAAAATGAAATTGATGAGAAGGTGTAGCAAGACAGCTGAAGAGAACATTACAGTCAGTATTCCTCTGCAGGAACATCAAATTAAACAACTGTCTACGTGAGAAATCACCTTCACAATAATTAAAAAATCAGATAAGAAATCATAGTAGATAGTTTTATTATAACAAGAAAAGACACACTGAAGAGAGTAGGAGGGGCAGTTTCACACTGCCTGCACCACACTGCTCCAACCCCTGGCAGGGCAATGAGGGGAGAGAACCTGAGTGCTTGCAGGAGGGAGAAGGAAGTAAGTGTGGAACGTTACACTGTAACTCAGTGCTAGCTCCAGCGTAATGGAAAACAGCACTGGGAAGAATTCTTTGGTACTTGATTTCAGGCTGGTGCCCATGAAGGAGCATTTAAATCTGCTCAAAGCTAGAGGGGAATCTCCTTCTTCTGCAGGAGGAAATTGAGTACCTGTCTATTTCTCCACCAACTGAATACGGTGGATTCCAACCCCGAATACATTTTTTATTTAAATAGGATTTTGGGGAACAGGTGGTTCTTTAGTGATAATATTTCTGAGATTTTGATGTAAAAAAAATTTTAATGGTGGATATCTTGTAGTGACCATGACTCTTGGTCAAGTCTCAGTGTTGCTCTGGTCTAGGAGGTTGTGAGCTCAGGATATAATTCAGTGTAACACCAGGTTCACTGGTCACAGGAGTACCTACATCACCCCTCCTCCATCTCCGGGCAGTGCAGCATGGAGAGAAACTCAATTTGGGGAAAGAAGGAGGAAGTCCACAGCAGACTTTACTTTAGAACTGGTACCAGCACCACAAGAGTAAGGCAGCACTGGAAAGAACCCAAAAACTACTAATTTCAGACTGTTACCCAGGGAGAGTGCTTTTAAACCTATTTTAGGGCAGAAGAAAATGCACTACTGAGTGGAATCACCCCTAGCTATCATGGTCTCAGGAATTGAATAAACAATGATTATAGTCTTTGGACTCTCCCTGAGACTTTATTGGTCTGGAAGGCCATGGGCTTGCAGTGTGGTGCCAGCAGTGGACATAGATAGGTATGCTCATTTCATTCCTGCCTCGACTCCAGGCACCTCAGAACACCATAAGACTTCATTTACTTAGAGAACAGAGAGGCAAGTGAGCAAGGGACTTTAACTGGGATTCCAGGAAATTCTCCATAATCTTAGGGCAGAGTCTCTAGGAATCTGCAGAACTCTAGACTTAGCATGCCCTCTAGTGTGGAAACACAGCAACAACAGGCTTAGGAAACAACAGTTAGTCCCCTTTGAATTCTTGGAAGTCCCTTTGAAAAAGGACGAATACAAATAAGGTAAGATGTGAAGACTAGATTAATACCTAATTCTTTAATGCTCAGACAGTAACAGACATTCACAAACATTAATAGCATTCTGGAAAATATAACCTCATCAAATGAACTAAATAACACACCATAATCAGCCCTGTAGGGATAAAGATATGTAGCCTCTCTGACAGAGAATTAAAATTAGTTGTTTTGAGAAAGTTTAATGAACTTCAGGAAAATATGCAAATATACACACATAAACAATTTGTTAATTTATTATCAAAATTTAACAAAAAGATTAAAATAATTTTAAAATGTCCAATGGAAATGCTGTAGTTAAAAAATACAATTGACAAACTGAAAATTGAATCAACATGTCACAAAAGCAGAATTCATCAAGCAGAAAAAAATGATTGGTGAGTTCAAAGATAGGCTATTTAAAATACAAAGTCAAAGGAGATAAAAAATGATAAAGAACAGAGAATGCATGTGAGATCTAGAAAATAGCCTCAAAAGTGCAAATATAAGAATGATTGCCTTTAAAAGAGAGGAGATAAAAGATAGGGATAGAAAGTTTATTAAGAAAAAAACAGAGAACTTTGCAAACCTAGCAAAATATATTAATATCCAGGTGCAAGAAAACCAATGATCACCAAACAGGCTCAATCCAAATAACACTACTCTAAGATGCCAAATTCTCAAAGTTCAATGACAAAGGAATTTTTCTAAAAGAAGCAAGAGAAAAAAAGCAAATAACATATAAAGCAACTCAGATACAACTCACAGCAGACTTCTTAGTGGAAATGCTACAGGCCAGAAGGGAGAATGAAATATTGAAAATGCTGAAGAAAAATAAACTAAAAACCAAAAAATACTGTACCTAGCAGAGCTATCTTTTAAATATGAATGATAAAAATTTTTTTCCCCAAACAAAATAAAAATTTTATTAAAAAGTTTAATTCTTGTCAGAATAGCAATAACAGTCATCTTAGAAGTGAAAAAAAGTCATAAATTTTGTATAAAACAATGAAATACTTGAAAAACCAAAGCAATCCTGAGCAAAAATAACAAAGCTGGAAGCATTACACTAAGAGATTTAAAAATATACTACAAAGCTATACTAATCAAAACAGAAAGGTACTAGTATAAAAACAGACACATAGACCAATGAAACAGAATAGATAACTCAAAAATAAATCCATTTATTTACAGCCAAATAATTTTCGCAAAAGCCACCAAGAACATACTAAGGGGAAAGGACAATCTATTTAATAAATGGTGCTAGGAAAACTGAATATCCATGTAGAGAAGAATTAAACTAGACTACTATCCCTCATTGTATTAGTCCATTTTCACACTGCTATAAGGAACTACCAGAAAATGGGTAATTTATGAAGAAAAATGTTTAATTGACTCACAGTTCTGCAGGATTAATAGGACATATGAATGGGAGGCCACAAGAAACCTACATTCATGGCAGAAGGCAAAGGGGAAGGAATACTTTCTTTAAATGGTGGCAGGAGAGAAAGAGAGAGTGAAAGGGGAAGTGCCACACACTTTCAAACAACCAGATCTCATGAAAACTCACTCACTTTCGTTAGAATAGCAAGAGGTAATTCTGCCCCAATGATTCAATCACCTCTCAATAGGCCCCTTCCCCAACATGTGAGGATTACAATTTGAGATAAAATTTGGGTGGGGACACAGAACCAAACTATCATTCCATCTCTGGACCCTCTCAAATCTCATGTCTTTCTCACATTTCAAAACACAATCATGACTTCCAAACGGTCCCCCAAAGTCTTAGCTCATTTTGGAATTAACTCAAAGTTCCACATTCCAAAATCCCATCTGAGAGAACATGAATTCCTTTGCCTATGAGACTGTAAAATCAAAAACTAGTTACTTCCAAGATCCAATGCAGGTACAAATATTGGGTAATTCTTCCCATTTCAATAGGGAGAAATCAGCCAAAACAAAGGACCAAAGACCCCATGCAAGTCTCAAACCTAGCAGGGCAATTATGAAATCTTAAAGCCCCAAAATAATCTCCTTTGACTCTGTTTTAATCCTAGGGCATGCTGATGCAAGGGATGGACTTCCTAGACCTTGGGCAGCTCTGCTCCTGTAGCTACACAGGGTGCAGTCCCTGTGGCTGCTTTCATGGTTTGGCTTTGAATTCCTGCAGATTTTCCAGGCACATGGTGCAGCTCCATTCTACAGTCTGGATGAGAGCATCACTCTCCTCACAGCTCTACTAAGCAGTACCTCAATGAGAACTCTCTGTGGGGGCTCCAATTCCACATCTTCTCTCTGCACTTCCCTAGTAGAGGCTCTCCATGAGGGCTCTGACTCTGTAGCAGACTTCTGTCTGGACATCCAAGTATTTCCATACATCCTCTGAAATCTAGGTGGAGGTTCCTAAGCCTGAATTCTTGCCTTGTGTGGACTCACAGGTCCAACACCCAGTGGAAGTTACCAAGGCTTGGGCCTTGCACCCCCTGAAGCCATGGCCTAAGCTGTACCTTTACTCCTTTTAGCCACAGTAGGAGCTGAAGTGGCTGGGATGCAGGGCACCATGTCCCATGGTTCCACAGAGCAGCAAGTCTCTGGGCCTGGCCACAAAAAAAATTTTTCCTCTTAAGTCTTAAGGCCTGTGGTGGGAAGGGGTTCTGTGAAGATCTGAAATGCCTTGGAGACATTTACCCTATTGTCTTAGCTATTACCATTAGGTCCTCTGTACTTATGCAAATTTCTGATTCAGGCTTGAATTTCTTCTCAGAAAATGAGTTTTCTTTTCTACCACATGGTCAGACTGCAAATTTTCCAAAATTTTATACTTTGCTTATCTTTAAACGTAAGTCCCAATTTCAGATCATATATTTGTGAACACACATGGATATATGCTGTTAGGAGCAGGCAGGCCCCAATTTGAATGCTTTGCTGCTTACACATTTCCTTTGCCAGATAGTCTAAACCATTTTCCTCAAGTTCACTGTTACACAGATCCCTAAGGCAGGGGCAAATGCTGTCAGCATCTTTGCTAAAGCATAGCAGGAATGACATTTACTCCAGTTTCTAGTAAGTTCCTCTTCTCCATCTAAGACCTCCTCAGCCTGGACTTTATTATCTGTACTACTATTAGCAATTTGGTCAAAACCATTTAACAAGTCTCTAGAAAGTTCTAGATTTTTCTACATTGTCTTATCTTCTTCTGAGCCCTCCAAACTGGTCCAGTCTTTACCTGCAACCCAGTTCCAAAGTCGCTTTCTCCTTTTCAGGTATCTTTATAGCAGTGTCCCACTCTCCTGGTTCCAATTTTCTGAATTAGTCATGCTGGTATAAAGAACTGAGACTGGGTAATTTGTGAAGAATAGAGGTTTAATTAACTCACGTTCCACAGGAATAAGAGGATACATGACTGGGAGGTGTCTGGATACTTATAATTATGGTAGAAGGTGAAGGGTAAGCAAATACCTTCTTCACATGGTGGCAGGAGAGAGTAGAGGGGGAAAGTGCCATACACCTTCAAACAACCATCTTATAAGAACTCACACACTATCACAAGAACAAGAAGTGGGAATTCTTCCATGATTCAATTACCTCTGACTAGGCCCCTCCCCTGTCATGTGGAAATTATAGTTTGAGATAAGATTCGGATGGGGATACAGAGCCACCCCATATCACTCACTATATACAAAAATAAACTCAACATGGATTAAAGACTTAAATGTAAGTTATGAAACAAACAAAAGCAAAAATTGACAAGTGGGTTACATCAAACTAAAAAGCTGCACAGCCAAAGAGACCATCAACAAAGTGAAAAGACAACTTATACAATAAAGAAGGATTTACAATCTATCCATCTGACTAGGGATTAATAACAGAATATATAAGGAACTGAAACAACTCAATAGTAAAAACAAACAAAATACATGTGAAATTTAAGTAACTCAATAGCAAAATAAAATCCAAATAATTTAATTTTAAATGGGCCAAAGAGCTTAATATACATTTCTTAAAAGAAGTCACACAAATGCTCAACAGATATTTTAAAATGCTAAACATCACCAATCATGAAGTAAATGTAAATCAAAACCTAAACAAGATGTCATCTCATCCTAGTTAAAATGGCTATTATCAAAAAGACAAAATATAACATATACTGGTGAGGATGCAAAGAAAAATAAACTCTTAAATACTTTTGGTGGGAATTAAAATTAGTACAGACATCAAGACAAAGAATGTGAAGCTTTCTCAAAAAACTAAAAATAGAACTACCATATGATCCAGCAATCTTACTGCTGGATATATATCCAAAAGAAAGGAAGTCAGTGCATCAAAGACATCTGCAATCTCATGTTTATTGCAGCACTATTCATAATAGCCAAGATAATCAATCAACCTGTGTGCATCAACAGATGAATGGATAAAGAAAATGTCTTATATGTAGACAGTAAAAGATTATTTAGCCATAAAATAGAAAATCCTATTTTGCAGCAATATGGATGGAACTGGTGGACATTATAAGTGAAATAAACTAGGCACATAAAGAAAAATATTGTATGTTCTCACTCATATGTGGGAACTATAACAATTGATTTTATAGACATGATAAGTAGAATAATTGTCACCCAAGACTGGGAAGGATAAAGAGGAAGCAGGCATGAAAGAGGATTGATTAATGTATACAAAAATTTAGTTAGAAGAAGGAAGTTCTAGTGTTCAGTAACATAGTAGGGTAACTATAGCTAACAAACATGTATTGTATGGGATGGAGCCAAGATGGCTGACTAGAAGTGGCTTTTGTAGGCTCCTACCCCCCCAAAAAAAAACCATAATAAGCGTGTGAATCCTTCACCAGCAACCAAGGTATTCCAGTTAGCACATCAAAATTGACTAGAACACTGGAGTGACTCACAGAGAGGAAGAATACTGTGGTGCAATGGCCCACCTGAGAGCTACATGGGGAAGGGGAACCTCCTATCTCCAGTCAATGGAGGTGGCTAGTGAGCATGCTACCCAGCCAGGGGAACTGTGTTTTTTCCATGGAACTTTGCAAACTATGGGTTTACTACTGGGATCTATTGGTCAAATAGATCTATTTGATCAATAGATCCCAGTAGTAAACCCATGCCACTGGGGCCTAGCATCCCAACCCCAAAATGCACAGCACAGATTCTTACAGCCTATCAGCTAGAAACTGCTTAAGCCTGCAGAACTCCCAGTGGGAGTGGCAACCAGCACCGGCTATGGCTACCTGCTGTCTAAGCCATTTGAGCTCCTTGGGGAAGGGCTCCAGTTAGCACTGGGACTTCAAACTGCCTAACATGCTAAGCCCCCTGGGTAGGAGAGGGGTATTACCCAATTCTATAGCTCCAAGCTGCACTTTTTTCCCTGTTGGACCCAGGGAGGCTGGTTAGCCTAGTCCCAAGACCTGTCCCCACAGCCCAGCACACCAGCTGTGACAGCTTATGGCCAGAGTGCCTCTTCAGGCCTTAAACAGACACATCCTTCCTCACTGGGAGGGTCTTCCATGCAGAATCTCCAATAACTCCAGCCAGAGGCTCAGGCACAGAGTTCAAATCTCTCTGGGCCTGAGTCCCTAAGGGTAGGTAGGGGCGGCTGCAATCTCTGTGGGCCAGGAGACTTAACCTCTCCTGCTGGTATTTTGGAAGAATCAAGCAGCCCAAAATAATGTTTTTTTGTTTTTGTTTTTTTTTGTTTTTTTTTTTTTCTCAGGAAAGCACACATTGTCCACCAGGGGACAAAGTGCTTCATTAAATGGGTTCTGCTCCCCATGCCACCCAACTTGGAAAGACCCTCCTATATAGGTGTTAGACATCCTATATAGGAGCAATCCTACTGGCATCAGGTTGGTGCCTCTTGAAGTTTAAGGCTCCAGAAGAAGGAGATGGCACCCATCTTTCCTGCTTGCCAGCCGCCTTAGGTAACATCAGATAAATCAGGTCTGAAGTGAACCCAGAGCAAACTGCAGCAGCCCTACAGAAGAGGAACCTGACTATTGAAAGAAAAACAAATAGGCAGAAAACAACAACAGCATAAACAAAAGCAACAACAAAAGGCCCCCACAAAAACCCCATCCAGGGGTCAGCAGCCTCAAAGATCAAAACTAGAAAACTCATAAAAATGAGAATCAATGAAAAAAATGCTGAAAACACAAAAGGCCAGAGGGCTTCTTCTTTTTCAGAAGATTGTGGTGTCTCTCCATCAAGGGTGCAGAACTAGATGAAGAATCAGATGGATGAATTGACAGAAGTAGGCTTCAGAAGATGGGTAAGAAAAACCACACTGAGCTAAAGGAGCATGTTCTAAGACAGTGCAAATAAGCTAAGTCACTTGATAAAAGGTTACAGGAATTGCTATCTAGAATAACTGGTTTAGAGAGGAACATAAATGAACTGATGATGGTGCAAAACACAGGACAAAAACTTTGTAAAGCATACACAAGTATCAACAGCTTAATTGACCAAGCAGAAGAAAGGACTACAGAGTTTGAAAACCACCTTCACTTAAATAAGACATGCAGACAAGGATAGAAAAAAATTAATAAAAAGGAATTAACATAGCCTCCAAGAAATATGGACTTCATAAAATTACCAAACCTATGATTGATTGGAGTATCAGGAGATGGGGAGAATGAAAACAAGCTGGAAAACACACTTCACACACTTCAGGATATTATCCAGGAGACCTTCCCCAACTAGCAAGTCAGGCCAACATGCAAATTCAGGAAATAGAGAGAACACCATCAAGATATTCCAAGAGAATATCAACCCCAGGACACATAATTGTCAGATTCTCCAAGGTTAAATTGAAGGAAAAACTGTTAAAGGCAGCCAAAAAAAATAAAAATAAAAGCCCATGGCCAGGTCATCTACAAAGAGAAGTTCATCAAACTAACTAACTAGCAGATCTCTCAGATCTCTCAGCAGAAACTCTGCAAGTCAGAAGAGATTTGGGACCAATATTCATCATGCTTAAAGAAAAAAATGTTTCAACTCAGAATTTCACACCAAGCCAAACTAAGCTTCATAAGTGAAGGAGAAATAAAATCCTTTCAGGATAAGCAAATGCTGAGTGATTTCATCACCACCAGGCCTGCCCTGTGAGCACCTGAAAGAAGCTCTAAATATAAAAAGGAAAAACTGGTACCAGCCACAGCCAAAACACAATGAAATATAAAGAACAATGACACTATGAAGAAACTGCATCGACTGATGTGCAAAATAACCAAATAGTATCATGATTACAGAAGCAAATTCACACAAACAATACTAAACTTAGGTGTAAATGGGCCAAATGCCCCCAATTAAAAGACACAGACTGAAAAATCAGATAAGAAGTCAAGACCCATTGGCATGCTGTATTCAGGAGACCCATCTTACATGCAAAGACATGCACAGGCTCAAAATGAAGCAATGGAGAAAAATTTACCAAGTAAATGGAAAGAAAAAAAAAAGAGAGAGAGGTTGCAATCTTAGTCTCTGACAAGGCAGACAGTAAACCAACAAATACCAAAAAGAAATCAAAGAAAGGCATTACATAATGATAAAGGGAATGATTCAACAAGAAGAGCTAACTATTCTGAATATATATGCACCCAACACAGGAGCACTCAAATTAATAAAACAAGTTCTTGAACACCTTCAAAGAGACTTAGACTCAGGTACATTAAAAGTAGGAAACTTTAATACCCTATTTTCAATATTACACAGATCAATGAGACAGAATATTAACAAGGATATTCAGGACTTGAACTCAGCTCTGGATCAACAGTGGACCTAGTAGATGTCTACAGAACTCTCTACCACAAATCAACATTCTTCTCAGTGCCGCATGGCACCTACTCTAAAATCTACTACATAGTTGGCAGTAAAACACTCCTTAGCATATGCAAAAGAACTGAAATGATAACAGTCTCTCAGACCACAGTGCAATCAAATTAGAATTCAGGATTAAGAAACTCACTCAAAACCACACAATTTCATGGAAATTCAACAACCTTCTCCTGAATCACTCCTGGGTAAATGATGAAATTAAGGCAGAATTCAAGAAGTTATTTGAAACCAATGAGAACAAAGAGACAATGTCCTAGAATCTCTGGGACACAGCTAAAGCAGCGTTAAGAGGGAAATTTATGGCACTAAATGTCCACATCATAAAACTAGAAAGATCTTAAATTGACACCTTAACATCACAATCAAAAGAACTAGAAAGTCAAGAGCAAACTAATCCAAAAGCTAGCAGAAGACAAGAAAGAACTAAGATAAAAGAATAATTGAAGGAGATAAAGGCAAACAAAACCCTCCAAAAAATTAGCGAATCCAGGAGCTGGTGTTTTGAAAAAAATAACAAAATTGATATACGGCTAGCTGGACTAATAAAGAAGAGAGAGTAGAATCAAACAGATACAATAAAAAATGATAAAAGGGATATCACTACAGATGCCACACAAATGCAAACTACCATCAGGGAATACTATAAACACTTCTGTGTAAATAAACTAGAAAATATAGAAAAGAATGGATAAATTCCTGTATGCATACTCCCTACCAACACTAAACCAGGAAGAAGTTGATCTGAATAGATCATTCACAATCTCTTAAATTGAGGCAGTAATTAATAACCTACTAACCAAAATAAGCCATGGACCAGATGGATTCACAGCCAAATTCTACCAGAAATACAAAGAGGAGCTGGCACCATTCCTTCTGAAACTATTCCAAACAATTGAAAAGGAGGGAATCCTCCGTAACTCATTTTATGAAGCCATAATCATCCCAATAGCAAAACCAGGAAGAGACACAACAAAAAAAGAAAATTTCAGGCCAATATCCCTGGTGAACATCAATGCAAAAATTCTCAATAAAATATTGGCAAACCAAATTCAGCATCACATAAAAAAAACCATCCCCACAGTCAAGTCACTTTCATCCCTGGGATGTAAGTCTGGTTCAACATATACAAATCAATAAATGTAATCCATCATGTAAACAGAAACAAAGACAAAAAACACAATTATGTCAATAGATACAGAAAATACCTCTGAAAAATTTAACGTCTCTTTATGTTAAGAACTCTCTGTAAACTACGTGTTGATGGAACATATCTCAAAAAATAAGGGCTATTTATGGCAAACTTCATGGCCAACATGATATGGTGAATATCATATTGAATAAACAAAACCTGAAAGCACTCCCTTTAAAAATTCGCAAAAGAAAAGGATGCCCTTTCTCACCACTCCTATTCAATATAGTATTGGAAGTTCTGGCCCAGGCAATAAGGCAAGAGAGAGAAGTAAAATGTATTCAAATAAGAAGAGAGGAAGTCAAAATGTCTCTGTTTGCAGACCACATATTTTTATACTTAGAAAACCCCATGATCTCAGCCCCAAAACTTCTGAAACTAATAAGCAACTTCAGGCAAGTCTCACGATACAAAATCAATGTGCAAAAATAACAAGTATTCCTTTACACCAATAATAGGCAAGCAGAGAGTCAAGTCATGAATGAACTCCCATTCACAATTGCTACAAAGAGAACAAAATACCATACAACTATCAGGAGGAATAAAGGACCTCCTCATGGAGGACTATAAACCACTGCTCAGGGAAATCAGAGAGGACACAAACAAATGGAAAAACATTCTATGCTCATGGATAGGAAGGCTTAATAGTGTGAAAATGGCCACACTGCCCAAAGTAGTTTATAGATTCAACACTATTCCCATCAACTACCATTGACATTCTTCACAGAATTAGAGAAAACTATTTTAAATTTCATATGGAATCAAAGAAGACCCAGTATAGCCAAGAAAATCCTAAGCCAAAGGAACAAAGTTGGAGGCATCATGCTACCTGACTTCAAACTATACTACAAGGCTACAGTAACCAAACAGCATGGTTATGGTACCAAAACAGACATATAGACCAATGGAGCAGAACAGTGACCTCAGAAATAACACCACATATTTCCAACCCTCTGATCTTCAATGAACCTGACAAAAACAAGCAAAAGGGAATGGATCCCCTATTCAGTAAATGGTGCTTGGAAAACTGGCTAGCCATATGCAGAAAACTGAAACTGGACCACTTTCTTCTTTTTTTTTTTTTTTTTTTTTTTCAAAAACCTCACACCACACTATTTCAACCTTTATCCAAAAATGTGAAAAGTATTAAAAATGTGTAGTTCTGAGCTTCAGGCACTAACCTCCATTCCTCACAGGCAGGTGGGAAGAGAGGCCCCAGGCATGGTGCAAGATTAGAAACCAAATTAGTGTGGAGCACAGGCCTTTTCCAGCACCAACGACCCAAGTTCCTCACACCAAAGCCCCACTCAAGCTCTCCTCTTCAAGGAAAAAGAAAACATTTACAATTCTTGAACCTTTTCGGGGAATGGGGTGTATTGTGGCACATGGCTCATGGAGCTAACAAAGGAGGGCTAGGGTCTGCCGCCCTGCTTTTTGGCAGAAAGGATGGGGCACAGCTCAGCTTCCCCGTCTTCACTGTTCTCCTCCTTTTACTCACTCTCCTCCTCGGAAACATCATAGCTCATTGCAACAATCTGGTGCTTCTCAGTGATCCACACAGGGCCAGAGCCAGACTTCAGGTGGAAAGTTACAGGTGGTTGGAGCTGGAAGTCATCCAGGCTGAGCATGACCAGATAAATAAAATGTGGCATGTATCCACCATGGAATACCATGCAGTCATAAAGGAATGATATCATGTCCTTTGACGGCATATGCATGAATCTGGAAGCCGTCAGCAATCTAACACAGGAATAGAAAACTGAACACTGCATGTCCTCACTCTTAAGTGGGAGTTGAACACTGAGAACACATGAATACAGAAAAGGTGAAAATGTATACCAGGGTCTCTTGGTGAGTGGGGGTTGAGGGGAGGGATCTTAGAGTATAGGTCAATAGGTGCAGCAAACCACCTTGGCACATGTATACTTAAGTAACAAATCTGCACCTTCTGCATATGTATGTCTTTTTTCTTTTTTTTTTTTTTTAGAAGAAATCAAGAAAAAAAGGTATATTTCAAAATGTCTGCAGGGGAAGACTTGGGATTCTCCCAACATAAATAAATGACATGTGTTTGAGGTGACAGATATCCCAATTACCCTGGTTTGGTCATTATGCATTCTAGCATATATCAAAATATTACATGTACCCCATAAATATGTACAACTATTACATATCAAAAAAAAATTGATCTTCAACATAAGTCATTTTGTTATTTTGTCTTTATAAGTCAAGAAACAAGGGCAAAACTGATGACATTAATTTGGCCATGGTTGTACATGTATTAAATGGTAAAATCAACAATGGGATGCAATTTGACTTATTAAACACTATGCTATGCAGTCTTTCTCGATGAAAGGAAGGATCAAGAAAATATTAATTACTACTATTACCAAATTGGCCACCCACAAAAACAAAGAACATTTTAAAATGATCAAAAACATCTATTATAAAAATATAAATTATTTAAATTTCTTTAGAAAACAGAAATTATTATATAAGACCAAAACCAATATGAATATATTCCTTTGTAGAAAATACAAGAAATATGCAGAAAATACTGAAAGTAACAGAAATTGTGTTAAGATCATAAAAGCATAATAAAACATTAAAAATAATAATAATGGCAGTATTAAAGAAAAACTAAGATTAAATGGTATAAAGTGGTATAAGGCATCACTCAATCAATCTGCTAATATTCAGGGAGTATGCTCAGTACAGATACTATGGAAAAGTAAAAATACTGACGTCTATGTACCCTCACCATTGTAATACTTACTATGTGAGACTAATATTAGACAAATATTTTCAGAAAATATCTATTTTTATGTGCTGTGAAAGAAAGTTTATTGATGTTACAAAAGCTATAGCATTCATTAAACTTTATGTAACTGATACTAATATAACAATATGTCTAAAACAAAAAAGAGCTGCAAATGCCAGAAGATAATTATCTTGATTTTTATCTCTCTCCTATAATGCAGATCTGAGCAATAATTTTTTAATGCGTATGAAAATAAGATTTATAACTTTTCTAGAGTTTCTGTTCTTATAGATATGTAAGTAAAAAATAACTAAAAAATACATACATTTTCTTTCGTGGACACATCTGTCAAGAATAACTGAAGGCCACAGACCCAAGCTCAAGCTCCACCTACTATTGCTGTTGAGATTAAAATTTTTTCTTTAGTGTAAATTATAATATGTTTAATCTTCCTTGCTAGTCCATTTGGATACCATGTCAACTTCTAAATAATGGAGCTCATGTATTTTCGTTTTTCTGCTGGAATAAAATATAAGTAAATATCAAGACCTTATATCAAGCATACAGTTGTTTGCACTTTGAAAAACTTTTCTTTGAATTTAAGTCTTTCGGTTTTGAATTTCCGAAACACTGACTCTTTCTTTAGAATAACATATATAATATATAATAAATATGTCTGGACTTCTTTGGGGAAAGAGTAGGTTATCAATGCCATGGTAGATTAATACAGAAATTCGGACTACCTGTAATATTTGAAACTCACGAAAATGTTTCAGTAGCTTGAGCTTTCCTTGTTCGTATGCTACATCATATAAAGATGGAAATCTCTCCTGTTACCTGGCATCTTTCATTAACCTATTCTATCAGGAACTAGGAGCAACAAATTCAGTCATTGAATGATTTGAGAGAAGATTGCTTTTTTTTCATGTAGAGTTTGAAAAGCCCTGCACTGAAGGCCAGTCTCACGAGATGATTTTCGTTAGATAAATAGAGCAGCACTGAAATTTTAAGTGGCTCTTGTTTTTGTTTTTTTCCTGTGAGAGTGTTTCTAGGCAGAAGTGTCTGGGAGAGGTTTAATAATGCACATTACAGAACTATACTTCATTTGCAGCAGTAATAAGCAGCCTAAATTTCTGGTATAATTTAAATTCCATTTTCAAATATCATAGATTAATTCTATAATTTATGTTACTATGAGGGCCATTGTTGATTTGCATTATTACACTATTAGACCACCTTGAACTACATTGAACAACTTCTTCAAAGTTCAATATAGAATTCATTTTGTCTTATTTCTGATAATCAAAATGAATTAGCCCAACAGTGGTTTAAAGATTTATAGCAATAATTACTGAAAGATAATATGCATATCATAATTTAATGAATTGAGCTTTACCACACCCAGCTGAGTTTTTGTATTCTTTGTAGAGACTGTTGCTTAGGCTGGTCTCAAACTCATGAACTCAAATTGATAGCTGCCTTGGCATTCCAAAGTACTAGGATTACAGGTATGAGCCACCATGACCAGTCTCATCTTCTTGAAGAGGAATATTTTGCAACACCTTGCACCTTAAAGCCGTAGCAACTTTTATACCCTTTTATAGTCCAGGATCATATGTTTCTTAAAAAAAAGAGCTATGACTATTTCATTTATTGTTTGATCCTAGAACAATATATCTAGCATAGATTCATAGGCATTGACACATGCTAATCAATACATTATTGTTAAATAAATAATTTTTCTTGTCTACTCTCCAGTGCACAACAATTCAGACCTAAAAATGTAAGGGTTACCATACTACCATGCACAGTTTTGTAATGTGTAGTCTATTATAAGAGTCACTGAACAACAGGTGACATGCCAAATCTGGCCTGTGTACTATTTGCTTGTGTCCTATGAGCTAAGAATTCTTTTTATTTTTCAATTTAATTGTTGTAATAAAAAATCAGAGAATATGTGATAGAGACAATATGTAGCCTGCAAAATGTTATATAGGTATATGCTAGTTTATACATATATACTATATACATATATACTAGTATATCTATATATACTGGTATATAGATTTTATATATACTGGTCTATAGCTCTATATATACTAGTATATAGATTTTGCAGGCTACATATTATGTGTATGTATATACTAGTGTATCTCATATTTTATATATGTATAATACACAAATAAACTAGAAAATATTTGTCTACAATAGAAAGTATACATATATACATATATCTTTATTTTCTAGTATACATGTATATTTTATTTATGTATATATTGTAGTATATACTAGAAAATATGCATATGAAAACATACATATATACTAGAAAATACACATATACAAATATATATGTATATAGTATATGTGTATAGTATATATATATAGTATATATACTAGTATATAGATATAGATATAGATATAGATATACTTGTGTGTGTGTGTGTGTGGTGTGTGTGTGTGTGTGTGTGTGTGTTATATATACACACACACACACACACACCACACACACACACACATATATATATATATATATATATATATATATACTAGTCCTTAGAAAAATTGTGTTGACCACAGGTCTATGTGTATGTTGCCCCCATATGTTGTGAAGTACACAACCTATGCAGCTGTCCAAAGTTGTTTTGAGAGAAATAATTCCTCTTGGATTCCTAAAATGTCAACATTATTTCCTGAGTCATTCAAAGAACGAGATTCTAAAATGTTTCTTCTCTTACTTGATTTGGCCTTATCTCTAGACAAAATACATGGCCAAACAAAAATCTTCCACAGAAACAATAACAAGAACATTGGCTTCATGTGGACTAACTTTCTCACTCTTTAACTTCATTAGTCTAGTTAGTTGTGATTGACAGTATGTAAATCTGGTATTCTTTAAAACTAGATTAAAAATTTCTTATCTTGCTATTTAATGAAAGCACAGCATGATGCTGTTATCTTACTGCTGTTTGACTACTGATCATGGTTATTCCAGAGAAAACAAACCAAAAATAAACCTAAAATAATATCTATATTTTCTTGCAACTCCTGCTACTGTGTAGTTGAAGTTTTTTTTACAGGTCAGTGAAGGTTAAAAATAACAAGTATGTAGAAGTCTTAAATGCAAATATCAGTTGTAGAAAGCCCTACAGTGAACTGTTCCCATGATATATAAGGCAACTATAACCTGAATATATCAAAATCACATTCTGTTTCTACACAGAAAGACAATGTGAACTCCCTAGAAGCCACATAGCACAAATTTCATTTTTAAGAAGAAGCTAGGATAATGAGAAAATCTCTAGGAAAGAAACAAGAGATAAAAAAATTCAGTCATTCTCCTATTCCATCAATATGAAAGAAAATATACCAAGAACACTTTGCTTTGTCTTTGAAATGAGAATCCAAAAAGAAAAATATGAAGAATAAAAGCAATAAAACAATATCAATCCCAATTGTCATGCATCTGAGTAGACATAGAAGTTCCCTGTGTGCTTTTAGATTGCTCTGGCTAGATTTTATATAAATAATTTACAATTAAGTTTGCTTCCTTGAGCAAGATACAAATGTGCTATTTAAAAAGGAAATAGAAATAGAAAAGAGTAAGCAGAGTTATCATACTTTTGCAACAGTCTTAGAGTAAGAATAGGCACATGAATATTTAATCTCTCAATTAGAAGTTATAGAAAGCTAGTCTTATTGCATATAGAAGGTAAAAATGTAAGATCCTACAGTAATGAATGTATAATAGATATATGATGATAGAACATTTATAAGAGAACAAGAATAAGAAGAAGAGATCTTAGTTATAATATCTACTACATATTAATTTGTGTACATCATAAAAGTATGTAACTGCTAAGACCTAGTAAATTGTCATAGTGTGATTTTTTTCTATCATAAATGAAATCCAGTTTGCAAGACCTATAAAAAGGAAGGATGAGTTTGGGATGTATTTTCTTAAATTGCTGTAGGAACTCAAAACATTACATGTTTAAATAAAAGGTAATAACTACTAGACTGGACACCAGAAGCCCCAAGTTCTTTGTTTACTACCAACTAGCTATGTGACCTAAGAGAGCCAACTAAAGAAACTACTATTCATCATGCATTTATGATTGCAAGATGCTATACAACTGCCATGAATTTTATAGTAGCTTTATGAAATAGAAGTCACACTAACGTTACAAGTGAGAAACTGAGGTCCATTAACTCTCCAAGGTCACACCATAAGTAAGTGGTAGAGGCATGAGTTGAACTGCAGTCTTTCTAACTCATGAACCTATATGTTCTTCATATGACTTGCTGCGTAAGGTTTTCTGAGTTTTATTTTTTTTTCTAAATGAGGGTGGCGAGTTACATGATTTTTTTCATTCCTTTCAACTCTTTCAGTCTCTGTATCTCTTCCTTATTACTGTACACATTTCTTTCCTCAATCTATTTATCTCTCTCAGATCACTGCTTTTTATATTTTCTGACCCTTATTAACATATATGTATTATGTATTTATATATTCATACATTTTCTTGCCTTTTTACAATTTGAATTCTACATATCCTACTTTTGGATTTTATTTATTTTTATTTTTAAAATAATCTGTGTACATGAAAATAATTATATTATAGAAAATGAAAAAAAAAAAAAAAACCACTATCTTATCCATGATACGGTCTAAAGGGAAAACAAAGTTTCTATTAATGAAAAGTATAGGTGTTATTATATAAATTTTTAATATTGCCATATTTTAAAATAAAATATTAGAATTTTAAAATAAAATAAACCATTTTTGCCAAGGATAAAAATAGCCTGAAATTATATGTACACATAGATATGTTTGTTCTTGATAACAATATTTTTTATAATGGTAGATTATGGTTTAAGTTATGTCCAATATTCATTCGAATTTATTATATTCCTGAAACAGTAAATTTTTTCTCTTTTCTGGAGAGTTTTCTTCATATGGACAAAGCAATTTTTCAAGTTGTTTTGAGTCACGAATACAAACATATTATTTAAATACATTAAATACATATAAAATACTTCAAGAAGTTAAAATACTATATCAGTCTCTCAGCACAAAGTTTACTGAAATCACCCAATTAAATATTATATGAGAATACAAACACCAGACACACTGTTTTTGAAACGTCTTTCTGAGTTTAAGATCATGACAACATTTTAGCTTTCGATTTGCTGCATAAGTCCCACTTTTCCATAAAATAGTCATCTGGAACATCAATATTCTGGATTTATGATACCTAATCTACTAGAAAAACAAACAAGCAAACAGATAAACAAACTTGCTAGAAACCTCTTGACTATGTAACTAGATTGGCACATTTTAACACTAAAGGTGAAGACACAGCTTACATCTCTTTAATGAAAGGAGCTGTTAATACACTTAAGTGACTATGTAACCTTCTGAAATTCTTCATTTTTTATGTTATTGAAATAACATTTTACCATTTCATGTGTACAATTGACTTATTTTTGGTGACTTTACTAATTGATGATTATCATCATCAATCAATTTTAGAGCATTTTCTTCCAAAACAGATCCTTTATAATTAGTTACAGTAAAACTCCATTCTTATTCCCAGCCTCAGGCAACCACTAACCTACTTGTAGTCTCTCTCTGTTTGTCTTTTTCAGATGTTTTTTATAAATAAAATAGTGTGGTCTCTGTGTCTCGCTTTTCTTACTTAGCATAAAGTTTTTGGTAGGCAAAATAATAGTTTCACCGATGCTCAGAACTTCATCCTGAGTATCTGTGAATATGTTACTTTACACAGCAAAAGAAAATTTGCAGTAAGGTTAAGAGTATGGACTTGTGAAATCAGGGACATATCCTTCATTATTCAGATGAACCAATTTTAAGCATCTGGGTTTTTTTTAAACGGACAATATTTATATGCTTTTATATAGGAGGGAGAATATGACTTCTGAAGAACGGTCAGAGAGATGCAGTGTGGCTGGATTTGAAGAGGGAGCAGGGGGTCATGGGCCAAGGAAGCTGGCTGCTTTTAGAAGGTGGAAAAGGCAAGGAAGCCGATTTTCCATTAGAACCTCTAGAAGTGATTAGTCCTACCTATGCCTTGGTTTTTACTCAATGAGGTCTGAGTCAAACTTCTAAAGTTATAGGTTTATTTTTTAGCTACCTTTCATCAGAATTATATATATATATACAATTTAAAAATAATAAATATGTGTTGTTTTAAGTCACCAAGTTTGTGGTGACATATTAACATAGCAATAGAAAACTAATAACAAGGCTTTGGAGGTTCATCCATGGCATAAGCATGTGTCAGTAGTTTGCTAATTTTGATTGCTGAATAACATTCCATTACACTCACTGAAACTGCCAAAGCTCCTTCAAAAAGACTGCACAGCAATAAAGGAGAGGTTCTTTTCTCCACACCCTTGCCAACATTTGTTATTGTTTATCTGATTATTAAAGCTGTTCTAGTAAGTGTGCGTATTTTATTGTGTATTAGTTTGTATTTTCTTAATGACTAACAATTTGAACGTCTTTTTGTGTGTTTATTAGCTATTTGTATATCTTTGGTCATATATTTTATCAATTTTAAATTATTATTTTTTTCTTATTCTTGAGTTCTCAGAGTGAGTTATCCAGTCTGGACAAAAGTCCTTTGATAGGTGTTTTGCAAATATTTTATCTTCTTCCTCAGCTGTCTTTTAACATGGAAAAGTTTTAAATTTTGATGATGTCCAATTTACTATTATTTTCTTTTATGTACCATGCTTTTGATGTCATATTTAAGAAATATTTGCCTAAGTCATTCACCATTAAATATGTTAGCTTTAGGTTATTCATAGTTGCCTTTCATCAGGTTAAGAAAATTCTATTTTAAGATCTTTAAGAGTTTTTATCATGAATGATTGTAAAATTTTCAAGTGTTTTTATTATGTCTATTAAAATGTCTTTTTATTCTTTTTTCTATTAATATCAAATATTAAATTAATTGATTTTCAGATTACAAATCAGCTTTGTATTCAACAGATACATTTTACTTAGCAATGTTGGTGTATAATTTCATTCATATGGTCATGAAGTCCTTGCCTACTTCTATGTCCTGAATGGTTTTGCCTAGATTTTCTTCTAGGGTTTTTATGGTGCCAGGTCTTAGGTTTAAGTCTTTAATCCATCTGGAGTTAATTTTAGTGTAAGGTGTCAGGAAGGGGTCCAGTTTCTGCTTTCTGCACATGGCTAGCCAGTTTTCCCAACACCACTTATTAAACAGGGAATCCTTTCCCCATTGCTTGTTTTTGTCTGGTTTATCAAAGATTATATGGTTGTAGATATGTTGTGTTGCCTCCAATGCCTCTGTTCTGTTCCATTGGACTATATCTCTGTTTTGGTACTAGTACCATGCTGTTTTGATTACTGTAGCCTTGTAGTATAGTATAGTTTGAAGTCTGGTTAGTGTGATGCCTCCTGCTGTGTTCTTTTTGCTTAGAATTGACTTGGCTATGCAGGCTCTCTTTTGGTTCCATATGAAGTTCATGGTGTTTTTTTCCAGTTCTGTGAAGAAATTCGATGGTAGTTTGATGGGGATAGAATTGATTGTGTAAATTACTTTGGGCAGTATAGCCATTTTCACGATATTGATTCTTCCTAACCACGAACATGGAATGTTTCTCCATCTGTTTGTGTCCTCTCTTATTTCATTGAGCAGTGGTTTGTAGTTTTCTTTAAAGAGGTCCCTTATGTTCCTTGTGAGTTGTATTCCTAGGTATTTTATTCTCTTTGTAGCAATTGTGAATGGCAGTTCGTTCTTGATTTGGTTGTCTTTAAGTCTGTTATTGGTGTATAGGAATGCTTGTGATTTTTGCACATTGATTTTATATCCTGAGACGTTGCTGAAGTTGCTTATCAGTTTCAGGAGCTTTTGGGCTGAGGTGATGGGGTCTTCTAGGTATACTATCATGTCGTCTGCAAATAGAGACAATTTGGCTTCCACCTTTCCTATTTGAATACCCTTTATTTCTTTTTCTTGCCTGATTGCTCTGGCTAGAACTTCCAGTACTATGTTGAATAGGAGTGGTGAGAGAGGGCATCCTTGTCTAGTGCCAGATTTCAAGGGAATGCTTCCAGTTTTTGCCCATTAAGTATGATATTGGCTGTTGGTTTGTCGTAAATAGCTTTTATTACTTTGAGATATGTTCCATCAATACCAAGTTTATTGAGGGTTTTAAATGGGATCTAATCAAACTCCACAGCTTTTGCATGGCAAAAGAAACAGTCACTAGAGTGAATCAGCAACCATCAGAATGGGAAAAAATCTTTGCAGTTTACGCATCTGACAATGGGCTGATATCCAGAATTTACAAAGAAGTCAAACAGATTTACAGGAATAAAACAAACAAGCCCATTCAAAAATGGGCAAAGCATATGAACAGACACTTTACAAAAGAAGACATACATGAGGCCAACAAACACATGAAAAAATGCTCATCACTGGTCATTAGAGAGATGCAAATCAAAACCACATTGAGATACCATCTCACACCAGTTAGAATGGCGATCATTGAAAAATCAGGAGACAACAGATGCTAGAGAGGATGTGGAGAAATAGGAACACTCTTACACTGTTGGTGGGAGTGTAAATTAGTTCAACTATTGTGAAAGACAGTGTGGCGATTCCTCAAGGACCTAGAAATAGAAATTCCATTTGACCCAGCAATCCCATTACTGGGTATCTATCCAAAGGACTATAAATCGTTCTACTATAAGGACACATGCACACAAATGTTCATTGCAGCACTGTTTACAATAGCAAAGACCTGGAACCAACCCAAATGCCCATCGATGATAGACTGGACTGGGAAAATGTGGCACATAGACACCATGGAATATTATGCATCAATCAAAAATGATGAGTTTTTGTCCTTTGTAAGGACATGGATGAATCTGGAGAACATCATTCTCAGCAAACTGACACAAGAACAGAAAAGGAAATACTGCATATTCTCACTCATAGGCGGGTGAGAAAAATGAGAACACATGGATACAGGGAGGGGGTCTACTACACACTGGGGTCTATTGGGGGGAATGGGGGAGGGACAGTGGAGGGGGGAGCTGGGGAGGGATAGCCTGGGGAGAAATGCCAAGTGTGGGTGAAGGGGAGGAAGGCAGCAAAACACACTGCCATGTGTGTACCTACGCAGCTATCTTGCACGTTCTGCGCATGTACCCAAAAACCTAAAATGCAATAAAAATTAAAAAAATAAAATAAAATAATTTCATTCATATGTTATTGTAATTTATTTTCTAATATTTGTCAAGTATTTTTGCATTTATATTTATAGGGTCTGTTCTGTAGTTTTTCTCTCTTGGGATGTATTTGTCTAGCTTTGGTATCAGGGTGATACTGGCCTTATAAAGTAAGTTTAGAGATGTTTCATTCTCCTTGACTTTCTGAAAGAGTGTTAAGTATTTGTTTTATTTCTTCTTTAAGGTTTGATAAAATTCAAGAGCAAAGAAATTTAGTATTAGGCTATTATCTTAAGAGATCTTAAATTACTAAATCAAAATCTGTAATCTATTCAGATTTTCAATTTATTATTGAGTCAATTTTATTAAATGGTTACCCTCTAAGACATTGTCTAGTTTATGTAAATTAAATAATTTGTTATCACAAAGTTATTAATAGTATTGCTTCATAATTATTTTGATTTCTGAAGATCAGTGGTAATGTTTCTTCTTTCTTGCATAGGTTTCATGATTATGTGCTCTCTGTCTTTATTTGTTAATGCAACTAATCTTAAATCTGTATGTCTCATGGCTATTTTTAAATAACTAGCTTTTCATTGTACTGATTTTTTCTGTAGTTTTTGTTTTCTATTTTGCTAATTTCCATTCTAAACTTATTTTTCCCTTCTGTCTATGTCACTTCAGTTTTTTTTGCTCTTTGATTTCTCCTAATGCCTCCTGAGAACATCCCAGATTTGTAGCCAGGCCCCCCTTGCAAATGGGATGCTTCTATTATTGAGACAGGTTATAATTTTCATTCCTGTGACCATGACCACACTTCTCATAAATCCAATAAGGTAGCTGGATAAGGAAGGTGAATTAGAAAAAAAAAGATGAATTGTATCTATAAAATAAGTCCAAATTTGCACAACTAATTATTTGCAAAACCAGCCTCTTCAGACGGGATGTCTATTGATAGACAATCACAAGGCCAAAAATATTCCCTCTTTCTTGGCCCCATCTTAAGAAATTCATTCATGTAATCCATTTCCAGGCCTGTTATTAGCCATTATACAATTGTACAATAATATTAGCTGTTAAAATAATAAAATATGTGTAGAAAACTTTGTGAAGAAAAATATTTACTTTTTGAAACCGTGTTATTACCTAGAAGCAGAGCCAGAGGGAATGTAGGTGGTTTTGGCAACCGTTAAGCAGGCCAAGAAAGGGTGCAGCATTTTTGTATGGGAATGGGGAAGAGGTGAAAGGTGTTGCTGCTCTAGAGGGGCCTAGAGTAGTCAGCACCAAATATCCCCTTGGAAGCATACACTTACCATAGGGGAGTTTTGCTGAAGATATTGACATCAATTCAGCCTTCCCTGCACTTCATCTGCTGCATTCACCAACTCTAGTCAATATTTTAATAGCTAATATTGTCACAAACTAGAGTAGAAATTTTTCCAGTTGATAAGAATAATTTTTTCAACTATATAAACAGTAAATAACTACAAGGTAAGCTCTGTGTATTACTGAATCTATCATAACACAGACTCGTCATTTATCATCTGATGCTGCCATGAGCGCCAATGGACTATATTGGCATCTGAGGCATCTCAGGTCCTCAGAATTACTATTAGCACATGGAAATCAGAATTTCTGATAAATCTACCCAGATTTCACTTTATTATAGATAAATTTAATTAATTTAGATGCATCCTTTTCTATCTTCCGTCTAGTAAGTTCAAAATTCATTCATATAATAAATTCTATAGTTGATTACGTTTATAAAATGTGAAAATGTAAGTCTTTCCAATTTTTCAGTATCTTTTTTCCCTTTCAGAGTCTACTTTGCAGTTGTTTACTTGGAGCACAGGGATGCTGACTCTGTGGAACTGGAGACAATGTGATATGATGGGGATAAGGCAATAAAGTAATTTATTCAGCTTTTCAAAGAAATGCCCAGATGAGGCTGTAATAGGGTCCTCAAGCAAAGCAAGAAACCATTTCAATAAGCAATTTTAGAGGGGATGCTCTTCAGGCAAAGAAAAGTTTACTGAAGCTATGGATTTGATGTGCTTATATATGACTGCCTTAATATATTCCCATTTAAATTCTCCAGTTGCTACTCGTTTCAGAACAGTGACCAAACTTTCATAAAAGAAATTTCCTGATGAAGGCTTGTAATTTGGCAAATTGCAAACTCAAATTACCTATCTGAAATTTAAATTCAAGTGATTAGGTCATAAAGATAGAAGTGTTTGATTATAGCCTACAATGTTTCCATTCTATGCCTCAAGTCAAAAACATAGGCATTTGATCTTTTTATTATCTTTATTTGTTCTTTCCAGTTAGAAGAAATATATGCCTTCTCACAGATTTGGAATTACACATGTTGTTCATACTAACCCAGAATATAAACTATTCTCCCCTAAGATATTAACTTTTAGAGACCTGTTAATTTAAAATTTCAGAGACAGTAATTTACTTTATAATTTTTTTTATTTCCATGGTTTAGTTGCTTTTCTGTCTTTAGTGTAAGTTTTTAGTTTTTAGTTTTTTGTTTTTTACTTCTTTCTGTTCCAAGTAAGCCATGCAGCCAATTCCAGATTTCATTTATTTCTCTGAAATGTTAGTTTTCAGCTATTCTGCTGCAAAAATTTCTAGGTTTCTTTGTTGTGAACAATAGATACTATCAGTTAAACCCAAACCAAATTTATGTATTGAATTAAAAAGGAAAGTAAGAGAAATTACTTAGAGTAAGAGAAAATGACAGAAGATTTGCTCATTTCCCTCTTTGAGAATGGCAAGCTTGGGACACTATTTTTGGTGTAGTCACTAGCAGATGTCTGTCACTGTGTCACAGGGACTCACAATTGCTACAGCCTTTTTATACATCCTAGAACTTAGTTTTACACCTATTTGATACTTCCTGCTGATTCAAATAGTTAAGCAGAATCATTTCAATTTGAATGTACGATTAGTTCATATGATCATGGCAGAATATCTGATACACTTTAGCTTCTGTAAAGTTTGGGTTCTCCTTTCTACATATCTTGGTATTCTAAACAGGATGTTAAACTCTGTCCAGCCAAGAGCATAATAAATGTGTAATACATGAATATGTACTTCAGGTTACATTTGCCAATTTGTGTCATTTTCTGTACCAGTGTGACATCAAGGATGTCTTATGATGTTCAAAAATCATCACAGGCATAGTGTGAAAGAAATAAACATGTCTGCAGTTTATCTTCCTTATCCAACCAATGATTGTGAATAAATATCAAGGTAGCTCTCCTTTCAAAAGCTAATATTGATGTTATATCTTCATGATGTCCTCATTTCAAACACAGACTACTACTTCAGGAATACTTCATGTGTCCCAAATCCCTACCTCTATTAAGATTAGCTGATAATCTTGAAAACTTTGAGACTTTTTAAGGTATATTCATAAAGTCTGCAGAGTCAGGCTATTTAATCTTTTTCCCAAACAATACTTGTAATTTGACCATGAGCTGGCTGTTTCCATATTTATTTTATTGTCTCGATTAGAACAAAGAGAAAGAGTTGTGATTAAAGATAACCGTGGGTCACAAGAAAAGGAGGGAGAGAAGGGCATCAAAAATTCTTTCCAATTGGGTAGTTTTCATGTTTTAGAATGAATAATTGACTTATGTTTCTTAAATTCTGTCAAATGGTTTTAATAAAGATAACTAATGGTCATTGTGAAGGTATTTTTAGAATGTCAAACTGGAAGGCTCTGAATATCTCATTTTAAACAATAGCTTAATAAGCGGGTCAAATCTTTTCAAAATGATTTAAGCTTTTAATTATATGATTGTTAATTTGCTATAATAATCAGACATCTTTAATATCCATTGTTATATGCTGCATCTATTTAGTCATTTAATTCATCTTGGCATTAATAAGTATTGCTGAATGTAAAAAATCCAAAAAATTAAATGTTATCTGGATTTCTAGTACTAATATGCTGTAATTTCCCTAATTTATCTGGAGGGTTTTTAGTTTCTATTATTTGACAGTTATTACTTATTATGCCAACCAAACATCCAAAAGAGGAAAATATCTTCAATGAGATCACTGACGGTAAATATCATTGGTTCATTCTTAATTCTTCTCTAGATACCATTCTCAACTTTTGTGCAATAGTTTGTCCCCATACAAATCTCCACTTGAACTGTATCTCCCAGAATTCCCATGTGTTCTGCGCAGGGGACCCAAGGGAAGGTAATGGAATCATGGGAGCTGATCTTTCTCATGCTATTCTTGTAATAGTGAATAAGTCTCAGGATATCTGTTGGGTTTATCAGCGGTTTCCACTTTTAGTTCCTCCTCATTTTTTCTCTTGGTGATGACATGTACAAAGTGCCTTTCACCCATGATTCTGAGGCCACCCCACCTCAGAATGTGGAACTATAAGTCCAATTAAATCTCTTTTTCTTCCCAGTCTTGAGTAAGTTTTTATCAGCATCATGAAAACAGACTAATAGAGTACATTTGCACTAGCAGAGTGGGTTATTGCTGAAAAGATACCCAAAAATGTGGAAGTGACTTTGGAACTCGGTAACAGGCAGAGGTTAAAACAGTTGGGAGGGCTCATAAGAAGAGAGGAAAATGTGGGAAAGGTTGGAACCTCCTTGGATGGCTTTGCCCAAAATGCTGATAGTGATATGAACAATAAGGTCCAGGCTGAGCTGGTCTCAAAGGGAGATAAGGAACTTGTTGGAAACTGGAGTAAAGGTGTCTCTTGTTATGTTTTAGCAAATAAACTGTTGGCATTTTGCCTCTGCCCTAAAGATGTATGGAACTTTGAACTTAAGGAAGATGATTTAGGGTTTCCAGCAGAAGACATTTCTAAGCAGCAAAACATTCTAGAGGTAACTTGAGTACTATTAAAGGCATTCAGTTTTATAAGGGAAGCAGAGAATAAGTTTGGAAAATTTGCAGCCTGACTATGCAACAGAAAAGAAAAATCCATTTTCTGGGGAGTCATTCAAGCCAGCTTCAGAAATTCTCATTAAGTAGCAAGAAGCTGAATGTTAATTCCAAAGACAATGGGTAAAACTGGAAAAGAATAGAGAATATTGTTGTCATTAATACTGAGAGTTGTAGGTAATACATTTCGTTGAAAATTAGTCCTCAGAATTAGATTTGAGGCATACTTCTTACTCCCTTGAAATTGGTGTGTGTGCCAAAACCAATAAAGCCACACAATTTTCTAAGTAAGGTACCTCTTTGTGGCACCATATAAACCTGGTGACATTACAAATGTTGCAGCTACTGGTCAGGGTTCCTGTACTGGTAACAATGAGTGAAAACTCTTTAATAATATTTCTATTTCATTTGGTTCAATAGAAATTTGCATTCTTATTTATTATTTTTAGGCAGTCTATAAAGTGCCTATCATAGAGTTTTTCTTGTTCCATTATTTTGTTTCTTCTCCATTACGGAGAACTTTTTATAACTTTATATTTGAAGAAAAGACGGTAATTTGCTTTTGTAAATTAACAGACTGACATAAAATATTTTAATTTAGTTGAATATTAGAGTATTGGTCTTGCTACTCTTTTATTGAAATCAGAATAAAATCAACAGTGGCCAGTGAAAGTAAATGGACTATGAATTCTAAGGATCATTGGACTCAAATATCTTTCCATAACATACCTTGTGAAAGATGTGGAATGTGAGAAGGGTAATGTCTTGTTCCAAGTGCCCAGAGAAATAACTCAGACAGCCATTATGTGGAATTATGCTTTAGGGTCCAATACAGATGTTGTGCAAAATAGACTTACATCCTGTATTTGCTGCTGCCTATATGTTTGATCTAGATAAAAACTTTATGATACATCAAAGTATACATGTCTCAAAGGGTGACTTTGACTTTTTACTAACCAGTTCTTCAAGATTATATTATATATGTCAGTCTAGCTTTTTCATTTTTCTTCAATTTCTTAAAATTTCCATGTGAGATAGCCTAAGTTATATTTAGCTCAAAAATATGTCTAATTAATATAAGCCAAAGAATTAATCATATGATATATATTAAAAGATCTTTGATATGTTACTTTAAGATCTTGTGCTTTTTCCTTTCCTAAACTTACAGGACTATATCTCTGTAGACCATTTTCTTACTACTAAAATCAAAACAAAACAAAGCAAAAATCATTATGCTTTTCATAGTATCAGAGGGAAAAATACTGTTTCATACTTCTTTTTACAATATTTCTTTGAATAAAGCTTATACAGCTAAGTAAAGCAATTTCTAAAGTGGATCTGGAATAGGCTTCAACTGGTACTTAGTAGGGAAAAACAAGGCTGTCAGTCGGACACCCTAATTTCTTAGATCTTTTCTGATGATAAAGTCAACTTTGAACTGCCAACACCCACATCTCTGTGTATGAGAGTTTTTTTTTTTCTCTTTAACTAAGGGAAAGCCATGCTGCCCCACTAAGTGTACATGTGACAAGTCCAACATTCCAGAAAATGAACCATTCCCCAGGAACATTTCTGCAATGACTGGAATGTGTCTCCCCAAATTTCAGGTGTTGAAAATTTCATCTCCATTGTAACAGTATTAAGAGGTGGTTATGTTATGAGTGCTCTGTCCTCATGAATGGATTAATGCTGTTATTGTAGAGGTGGGTTAGTTAACAAAGGATTGGGTTCCTGATAAATAGAATGAATTGGGCTAGATTTCCTCTCTGTTTCTCATGCTCTTTCCACTATAGAATGACCCTCATCAGATGCTGTGGCATGCTCTTGGACTTCCTAGCCTCTAGTACCATGAGCTAAACAAGTTTCTCTTCATTATAAATTAATTATTCTTAGGCATTCTGTTATAACAACAGAAAATGGGCTAAAACAATTTCCCAACCAATGAGCCTCCACATTTGGTGTGTTATTACTCCAACTCTTTCACCCCACAGATGCGTTTTTTTCTGAAGTGCGTTTATGCATGACTTCCCAGAGCCCTCCAGCAATATTGCTCTGTAGTCATCCACTATGGTAAACTGTTTTCTATTTGGAGATTTACTGTCTCTTTTTGCCTCTGTATTTCACTTCCACCATTTCCCAGCATACTACTTGTGTCAATACTGGTCTCAAGATTTAATTAATGAGGATAGTATTAGATGATTAAGCATAATATATATGTCCTGTAGGAAACTAAATAGTAAATGCGTTGTCATAGAAGGTTGTTCACTCTACAGGTCTACCCTATTGTAGACATTTGGAACATGGGACCAGATGGCAACAATTCTCAGAATGCTAGATTTGGGAATGCTAGATTATAGACAAACTATAATCGACATTTTTATGTAAAATTGCTTGTTTATTTTAAATATTGGTGACTAATGAGATTATGTTTAAATCTACATGGTGATCAAAAATATATCAAATGAAGTGGTTAATACTTTTTTACAAACGTATTTTTTTCAAATGGTCCTCTAGCTCTCTTTGGTCTATCATGTCTAATTATAGACATTTGCTTGCTGTGAACCACCCACAAAGCTAGAATCCATTAAAATAACCTGACAAATTGGTTATAGCAATATTATCAATTGCTGTATATTATCTTTCCCAGATTCAAAAAAACACACAAAAAAATCTGCTATTTTCTTAGTGGTAGATATCCCAAAGTGCACTAGCTTACTAGCTTCTTCTTTGCTTTAGAAAGAATATTCTGGCATGGTCAATATCATTGGCCCTTTATTGACTTCATCAGTGAGATTGCTTTCTGAATATAAGTACATTTATCTTCTATCCTCTGATAAGCATATATCACACAGTTCAGCAGATCTCATTAACATGAGGTAATTAATATCATGGAACAGTGTAACATCCTGGAGAATGTTATTATAGTCAACTTGCTGCATATTATGATAGACAGTAGTTTCATCAATCAAGTTTATCCAAATAAAGCTGAATAACAAAACCCAGTAATATAAACTGATAATTATGTATTTTTTGCTTATGCATCTGTGAGTCATCTAATATTTGCAATTTCTAGACTGCAGGCAGCTTGGCTTGACTATCAAGTGTGAAATGAGTTCCAGATTGCTCTGTGTGTCTAATTCTTCCAAGCCAGTGGGATACCTAAGACATGTTACTTCATGGGAATAGCAGAAGTCCAAAGAGCCAAATCCAACTGTGCAAACACATTCAACTTTCACTTCACACTTCAATTACTAATATTTTATCTGCAAAACAAGTCACATGCCAAGGCTAGTTATCAAAGGGAAACGAAAGGAAGTATTTTGTTTTTATAGATGTGAGACATAAAAACAGAATAATTGTTGAACAACAATCCAATTTATCAGACTTCATTCTGAACTATCCATGATAGTTCACGGATATATTAATATTCATGTCCTTCATGCATGCAGAATATACTTAGTAACATAAAAAGGCTTCTAAAATTCTCATCCATTTATGGCCACAAAATACTCAAGGTTCAGTATATTGTGACTGACACTGAGTTCAGTTGAGATTCCCTTTGTTATAGAGAACTATGAAATAAAAACAAGTCATCTCTCTTCCATATATCAAAAATATGGCGAACAGAAAGCTATTAACCACAATAAATGCTCTTCTTTGCAAAAGAGAAGATGATAAAAAGAGCAGTTACTGATCTATAGTAAAAGGTATTTATTTACATTAGAAGATAAAAGTCTCTCTCTCTCTCTCTCTGTCTCTCTCTCTCTCTCTCTCTCTCTCTCTCTCTCTCTGTAGATGGAAGGTGGGACAGATATTCCAGTCACCAAATATAGGGTCTCAATCTCAGTCTCATAATTTTTGAGTTCCTCTCCTATGGGATAAATCCTGCTTTATGTGAAAGTAAATTTCATGTTCACTGTGTCCCCTCGTGGGGAATTTGAGAGGAACTTGCACTTCTAAGATGCTCTGCAACTATGTAAAGATCTATTCCAGAGATCTTGTGTTTCCTCTTGGAAAATACATGTATGTTTATACATGTGTATGTGCATAGAATTATATAAATCATTAATTTGAAGTTTTTCACCTCCAAGCAATATTTTTTCTTCTCCCCCAGTGCACTCATACATTAAAAAGTATTCTACAAATATTTTTCTAATATTTTAAATGGGCTGTACTACTGCATTTTCTCTGAATATTTTTTTCTAAATTTTCTAGCAATTATAGCCTTACTCTCTAGACAGAATATTAGAGACTTCGAGACTGCTCTTCAGCTGCAGAAGTCATTTCCATTTCTATTTCTTTCAACCCTACTCCTTCTCTGGATAATGGATTTATATTACTAAATTTTTGCAATTTTCTCTGGAAAATAATTGGTAGTGGGAAAATCTTTTCTTTATTTTTTCTTTTTTTTTAATCATTACTCCATTTTAGCCTTATGAAATTCAGAGTCTAAATATTCCAATATTTAGATGGGAGCTTTTTTATTTTTATTTTGACATGTATTTATGATTTTTCTCATTATTTACCAAATGCCCTGTTCTATTACTGTTTTGATGGTGGGAACTTAATTCTCCAGTTTTAACCATACACTGCTGAAATGTACCTTCTAATCTTTAGTTTTTCATTCATAGTTACATTTAATGTCTTTCTTACTTGGTTAACAAGTTGGAAATGTCCTATTTAGTTCCTGCATAGAACACTAGCCTGATCTCATCAGTGTAGCCAACAATGAATTCTAAGTTTTCATGATTTTAACATAATTTGTAATACACAATAATTTTATACTAATGTCAAGGACATATACTGTCTTGTGATCACTTTTGTTATGATTTTATCAAATGTTGCTACATTATTACAATTTCCCTTTCCCATAAGTTATTATATTACCTCTACTAAATTTTAAGCCTCCTAAGATAAAATCAAAGTATCTCACAGATAATTAAAGTAGGCACTCAA
Organism: Saguinus oedipus; assembly: GCA_031835075.1. Classification (NCBI taxonomy): domain Eukaryota; kingdom Metazoa; phylum Chordata; class Mammalia; order Primates; family Cebidae; genus Saguinus; species Saguinus oedipus. Next base: position 148,913,409 of record CM063170.1, read on the forward strand.
ATATTTTTTAAATTAAATAAAAATACCTATGGGATAATAAATTGAGTGATTCTTACAAGTGATAATAATTGCTTATTACCATGTTTAAATAACACATTTAGTAAGTGAATGTATAATAAAAGTATACAGAGTATATATTATACCTAAGCACTTTGGGATTTATTGCATTTTTCTTATTACACACTAGTTTTTACCTGTAAACATAGTATCTATTTAGCAAATCACTCTGTCAATTGTTAGGAACAGTTTCTGTTGTCTCTTTCACTTAACAGGGGATGATTGCTTTTCCCTTCCTAGGATCATCGACTATACCACTATCCACCAAATAATTTTTGTAAATAATAAACACTTATGATGCATCACAGATTTTCGGAGAATAATGGGCGGAAAGCTCCCCGTTTTGAGTTATGTTTCCTGAAACTTGTTCAAGATACATTTTACATTTTCTATGTCCAGTGCTGTTTACCATATCCCCAAGTCAAAAGCCAAAGATGACTGTATTAGACTACAAAGTCAGCCAAAACAAAATACCACCAACTAGGTGGCTCAAACAATAGAAATTTATTTTCCCACAGTTCTGAGGCTGGAAGTCTAAGATCAAGATGCCAGCAGGGTGGGTTTCTTTCCTGAGGCTTCTCTCTTTGACTCGCAGACAGCCTTCTTCTAACTGTTGCTTTACATGGCCTTTCTCTGTGCACAGTATCTTTGATGTCTTTCTCTATCTAAGAACACCAATCATATTGAATTAGGCCTCCCTTATTACCTCACTTAACACTAATTAACTCCTTCAAGGTTCCATCTTTATTTATCATCATCACATTTTGTATTAGGGCTTCAACAAATGAATTTCCCTCAGTCTATTATAGTGAGCATAGGGCCAAAATATCAAAAACTATGTCCATATGTGTTCAACAATGTGTAAATGCAAGTGCCTGAGTGACAGCTGTATGCTTAAAGTGTGTATGTGTGTAAAATATTAAGCTTTTATCAAAGCTGGTGTATATAAACATATAAATATAAATAGCAAACTAAAGTCTTATTTGAAGTTCCAACTGGAGAAAAAATAATATTTTTTTATCTTAAAGAGGACCATATATTTAATTGCCTATTGACACTATGTGGAAGGGATAAATGTCCTCATGTGAAGGGATTACTAAGCTTGTGAAAGCCACTTATTCCTGAGAAATTTAAAGGCATAGTGTTCTAAGAAAAATCAGTACCTTCAACAACTCCAGTAGTCTTTAGGTCAAATAAATAAATTATAATGATCTATTTCATATCAACTTCCACTTCATTTATAATCACTTAGGGAGAGTAGTTCAGGTGGAGGTGTATACACAGATCAGCATCTGCCCTTTCTTTGAATTTAGAGACAAGGCCAAATTTAGCCTCTTGAGATCCCTGTAAGCATGAAGTGGATATTTACTGAAAGTCCTGTCTCCACATGAATAGGGTTGGTTCCCAGATAAATCATGTCCTGTGTATGCTGTAAATTATCTCTTCCCATCCTAGTAAATGCCCATGAAATAACGTATATTTGCATAAGCGAACATATTTTCTTCAGGCCAGAAAACATCTTGTTTTTTTGCAAAGTCTTATTTGTAATTACTGTTCTCTTTCAGATAGAAAGACTCCATTACAAATGTATCATTCCTATACCCATTTGCATTATTCTGATTGAATAAAACCACCAAATTTCAATGTGTTGGATATATATTCACAGTAACCCTTATCATTATTTATTCAAATTCATTCTGCCTGTGAACATAGTGAAAGCAGTTCAGCTAATGCAGTTTTCTTCTACAAAATCTGTACACCTTTCACTACTCATCATTAAAAGATTAAAAGTTGAATTCATGAAAGTTCTCTACCTAACTTTAAAACATAATACGCAAGGACATAAAATCTGTTAAACAGACAATCATGGTAGGTCTTTCTAAATTTTATCCAACATTTAAAAGTTGCTTGCCCTTTTGGCTAGTCCTTTTATAAAAAAATATATTTTTATTGCATTTTAGGTTTTGGGGTACATGTGCAGAACGTGCAAGATAGTTGCATAGGTACACACATGGCAGTGTGTTTTGCTGCCTTCCTCCCCTTCACCCACACTTGGTATTTCTCCCCAGGCTATCGCTCCCCAGCTCCCCCCACCACTGTCCCTCCCCCATTCCCCCCAATAGACCCCAGTGTGTAGTAGACCCCTCCCTGTGTCCATGTGTTCTCATTTTTCTCACCCGCCTATGAGTGAGAATATGTGCTATTTCCTTTTCTGTTCTTGTGTCAGTTTGCTGAGAATGATGTTCTCCAGATTTATCCATGTCCTTACAAAGGACACAAACTCATCATTTTTGATTGATGCATAATATTCCATGGTGTCTATGTGCCACATTTTCCCAGTCCAGTCTATCATCGATGGGCATTTGGGTTGGTTCCAGGTCTTTGCTATTGTAAACAGTGCTGCAATGAACATTTGTGTGCATGTGTCCTTATACTAGAAAGATTTATGGTCCTTTGGATATATACCCAGTAAAGGGATTGCTGGGTCAAATGAAATTTCTATTTCTAGGTCCTTGAGAATCGCCACACTGTCTTCCACAATGGTTGAACTAATTTACACTCCCACCAACAGTGTAGGAGTGTTCCTATTTCTCCACATCCTCTCCAGCATCTGTTGTCTCCCGATTTTTTAATGATCGCCATTCTAACTGGCGTGAGATGGTATCTCAATGTGGTTTTGATTTGCATCTCTCTAATGATCAGTGATGAAGAGCATTTTTTCATGTGTTTGTTGGCCTCATGTGTGTCTTCTTTTGTAAAGTGTCTGTTAACTCCAGATGGATTAAAGACTTAAACATAAGACCTGGCACTATAAAAACCCAGAAGAAAATCTAGGCAAAACCATTCAAGACATAGGAGTAGGCAAGGACTTCATGACCAAAACACCAAAAGCATTGGCAACAAAAGCCAAAATAGACAAATGGGACCTAATCAAACTCCACAGCTTCTGCACGGCAAAAGAAAGAGTCACTAGAGTGTATTGGCAACCATCAGAATGGGAAAAAAATTTTGCAGTTTACCCATCTGACAAAGGGCTGATATCCAGAATTTACAAAGAACCCAAACAGATTTACAGAAAAAAAACAAACAAGCCCATTCAAAAATGGGCAAAGGATATGAAGAGACACCTTTTGGCTAGTCTTAACATTTCCTCATATCACTTATCTTTCTTTGTAAGGCCCTGAATCAAAGTCACTTAATCTTAAGGGAAATGGTGTTGGAGTCCCACTATCTCTGATTAAAACCTAGCTATATTTTTACTGACTGTCTTAACACTCCACTAAGATATAATTTTCCTATTTGTGAAATGGAGATATTAATAGAACTTGAATTATAGAATACTACCAAAGATGGATACATATCATTTTTATAGACATGTTGGCAGCTTTCTACCCTTTTTCTTTTTTTTTTTTTTTTTTTTTTAATTTTTATTGCATTATAGGTTTTGGGGTACATGTGCAGAACGTGCAAGATAGTTGCATAGATACACACATGGCAGTGTGTTTTGCTGCCTTCTTCACCTTCACCCACACTTGGCATTCATCCCCAGGCTATACCTCCCCAGCCCCCCCCACTGTCCCTTCCGCATTTCCCCCAATAGACCCCAGTGTGTAGTAGACTCCCTCTCTGTGTCCGTGTGTTCTCATATTTCTCACCCACCTATGAGTGAGGATATGTGGTATTTCTTTTTCTGTTCTTGTGTCGGTTTGCTGAGAATGATGTTCTCCAGATTCATCCATGTCCTTACAAAGGACACAAACTCATCATTTTTGATTGCTGCATAATATTCCATGGGGTATATGTGCCATATTTTCCCAGTCCAGTCTATCATTGATGGGCATTTGGGTTGGTTCCAGTTCTTTGCTATTGTAAACAGTGCTGCAATGAACATTTGTGTGCATGTGTCCTTATAGTAGAACGATTTATAGTCCTTTAGATATATACCCAGTAATGGGATTGCTGGGTCAAATGGAATTTCTATTTCTAGGTCCTTGAGGAATCGCCACACTGTCTTCCACAATGGTTGAACTAATTTACACTCCCACCAACAGTGTAAGAGTGTTCCTATTTCTCCACATCCTCTCCAGCATCTGTTGTCTCCAGATTTTTTAATGATCGCCATTCTAACTGGCGTGAGATGGTATCTCAATGTGGTTTTGATTTGCATCTCTCTAATGACCAGTGATGATGAGCATTTTTTCATGTTTCTGGCCTCATGTGTGTCTTCTTTTGTAAAGTGTCTGTTCATATCCTTTGCCCATTTTTGAATGGGCTTCTTTGTTTTTTTTTCCTGTAAATCTGTTTGTGTTCTTTGTAAATTCTGGATATCAGCCCTTTGTCAGATGTGTAAACTGCAAAGATTTTTTCCCATTCTGATGGTTGCCAATACACTCTAGTGACTGTTTCTTTTGCTGTGCAGAAGCTGTGGAGTTTGATTAGGTGCCATTTGTCTATTTTGGCTTTTGTTGCCAATGCTTTTGGTGTTTTGTTCATGAAGTCCTTGCCTACTCCTATGTCCTGAATGGTTTTGCCTAGATTTTCTTCTAGGGTTTTTATGGTGTCAGGTCTTATGTTTAAGTCTTTAATCCATCTGGAGTTAATTTTAGTGTAAGGTGTCAGGAAGGGGTCCAGTTTCTGCTTTCTGCACATGGCTAGCCGGTTTTCCCGACACCATTTATTAAACGGGGAATCCTTTCCCCATTGCCTGTTTTTTTCTGGTTTATCAAAGAAAATATGGTTGTAGATATGTTGTGTTGCCTCCGATGCTTCTGTTCTGTTCCATTGGTCTATATCTCTGTTTTGGTACCAGTACCATGCTGTTTTGATTGCTGTAGCCTTGTAGTATAGTTTGAAGTCTGGTAGTGTGATGCCTCCCGCTATGTTCTTTTTGCTTAGAATTGACTTGGCTATGTGGGCTCTTTTTTGGTTCCATATGAAATTCATGATGGTTTTTCCAGTTCTGTGAAGAAATTCAATGGTAGTTTGATGGGGATAGCATTGATTGTGTAAATTACTTTGGGCAGTATAGCCATTTTCACCATATTGATTCTTCCTAACCATGAACATGGAATGTTTCTCCATCTGTTTGTGTCCTCTCTTATTTCGTTGAGCAGTGGTTTGTAGTTTTCCTTAAAGAGGTCCCTTACGTTCCTTGTGAGTTGTATTCCTAGGTATTTTATTTTCTTTGTAGCAATAGTGAATGGCAGTTCATTCTTGATTTGGTTCTCTTTAAGTTTGTTATTGGTGTATAGGAATGCTTGTGATTTTTGCACATTGATTTTATATCCTGAGACTTTACTGAAGTTGCTTATCAGTTTCAGGAGCTTTTGGGCTGAGGTGATGGGGTCTTCTAGGTATACTATCATGTCGTCTGCAAATAGAGAAAATTTGGCTTCCACCTTTCCTATTTGAATACCCTTTATTTCTTTTTCTTGCCCGATTGCTCTGGTTAGAACTTGCAGTACTATGTTGAATAGGAGTGGTGAGAGAGGGCATCCTTGTCTAGTGCCAGATTTCAAAGGGAATGCTTCCAGTTTTTGCCCATTAAGTATGATATTGGCTGTTGGTTTGTCGTAAATAGCTTTTATTACTTTGAGATATGTTCCATCAATACCAAGTTTATTGAGGGTTTTTAGCATAAAGGGCTGTTGAATTTTGTCAAATGCTTTCTCTGCGTCAATTGAGATAATCATGTGGTTTTTGTTTTTGCTTCTGTTTATGTGGTGAATTACATTTCTGGACTTGCGTATGTTGAACCAGCCTTGCATCCCCAGGATGAATCCTACTTGATCATGATGGATAAGTTTTTTAATGTGCTGTTGCAATCGGTTTGCCAGTATTTTATTGAAGATTTTTGCATCTATGTTCATCATGGATATTGGCCTGAAGTTTTCTTTTCTTGTTGAGTCTGTGCAGGGTTTTGATATCAGGATGATGTTGGTCTCATAAAATGATTTGGGAAGGGTTCCCTCTTTTTGAATTATTTGGAATAGTTTCAGAAGGAATGGTACCATATCCTCTTTGTGTGTCTGGTAGAATTCAGCTGTGAACCCATCTGGACCTGAGCTTTTTTTGTGTGGTAGGCTCTTAATTGCTGCCTCAACTTCAGACCTTGTTATTGGTCTATTCATAGTTTCGGCTTCCTCCTGGTTTAGGCTTGGGAGGACACAGACGTCCAGGAATTTATCCATTTCTTCCTGGTTTACTAGTTTATGTGCATAGAGTTGTTTGTAGTATTCTCTGATGATGGTTTGAATTTCTGTGGAATCTGTGGTGTTTTCCCCTTTATCGTTTTTTTATTGCACCTATTTGGTTGTTCTCTCTTTTCTTTTTTATCATTCTGGCTAGTGGTCTGTCTATTTTGTTGATCTTTTCAAAAAACCAGCTCTTGGATTTACTGATTTTTTGAAGGGATTTTCGTGTCTCTATCTCCTTCAGTTCTGCTCTGATCTTAGTTATTTCTTGTCTTCGGCTAGGTTTTGAGCTTTTTTGATCTTGCTCCTCTAGCTCTTTCAATTTTGACGATAGGATGTCAATTTTGGATCTGTCCACTCTTCTCATGTGGGCACTTATTGCTATATGTTTTCCTCTACAGACTGCTTTAAATGTGTCCCAGATATTCTGGTACACTGTGTCTTCATTCTCGTTGGTTTCAAAGAACTTCTTTATTTCTGCCTTCATTTATTTGTTTATCCAATCAACATTTAAGAGCCAGTTGTTCAGTTTCCATGAAGCTGTGTGGTTCTGAGTTATTTTCTGAATTCTGAGTTCCAACTTGATTGCACTATGGTCTGAGAGACTCTTTGTTATAATTTCAGTTGTTTTGCATTTGCTGAGAAGTGCTTTACTTCCAATTATGTGGTCAATTTTGGAGTAGGTGTGATGTGGTGCTGAGAAGAACGTATATTCTGTGGATTTGGGGTGGAGGGTTCTGTAAATGTCTATCAGGTTTGCTTGTTCCAGGTCTGAGTTCAAGTCCTGGATATCCTTGTTAATTTTCTGTGTGGTTGATCTGTCTGATATTGACAGTGGAGTGTTAAAATCTCCCACTATTATTGTGTGGGAGTCTAAGTCTCTTTGTAAGTCATTAAGAACTTGCCTTATATATCTGGGTGCTCCTGCACTGGGTCCATATAGATTTAGAATCGTTAGCTCTTCTTGTTGTATCGATCCTTTTACCATTATGTAATGACCTTCTTTGTCCCTTTTGGTCTTTGTTGCTTTAAAGTCTATTTTATCAGAGATGAGAATTGCAACCCCTGCTGTTTTTTGCTCTCCATTTGCTTGGTAAATCTTCCTCCATCCCTTTATTTTGAGCCTTTGTGTATCCTTGCATGTGAGGTGGGTTTCCTGGATACAGCACATCAATGGGTTTTGGTTTTTTATCCAATTTGCCAGTCTGTGTCTTTTGATTGGTGCATTTAGCCCATTTCCATTTAGGGTTAATATTGTTATGTGTGAATTTGATACTGCCATTTTGATGCTAGCTGGCTGTTTTGCCCGTTGGTTCATGTAGATTCTTCATTTTGTTGATGCTCTTTAGCATTTGGTATGCTTTTAGGATGGCTGGTACTGGTTGTTTCTTTCTATGTGTAGTGCCTCTTTCAGGAGCTCTTGTAAAGTAGGCCTAGTGGTGACAAAATCTCTGAATACTTGCTTGTTCGTGAAGGATTTTATTTTTCCTTCACTTATGAAGCTCAGTTTGGCTGGATATGAAATTCTGGGTTAAAATTTCTTTTCTTTAAGGATGTTGAATTATTGGCCCCCACTCTCTTCTGGCTTGTAGAGTCTCTGCTGAGAGATCTGCTGTGAGTCTGATGGGCTTCCCTTTGTGGGTGACCTGACCTTTCTCTCTGGCTGCCCTTAGTATTTTCTCCTTCATTTCAACCCTGGTGAATCTGATGATTATGTGCCTTGGGGTTGCTCTTCTTGCAGAGTATCTTTGTGGTGTTCTCTGTATTTCCTGGAGTTGAGTATTGACCTGTCTTTCTAGGTTGGGGAAATTTTCCTGGATAATATTCTGAAGAGTGTTTTCCAGCTTGGATTCATTCTCTTCATCACTTTCTGGTACACCTATCAAACGTAGGTTGGGTCTCTTCACATAGTCCCACATTTCTTGGAGATTTTGTTCATTCCTTTTTGTGCTTTTTTCTTTAATCTTGGTTTCTCATTTTATTTCATTGAGTTGATCTTCAACTTCTGATATACTTTCTTCTGCTTGGTCAATTTGGCTGTTGAAACTTGTGCATGCTTCGCGAAGTTCTCATGTTATGTTTTTCAACTCCTTCAATTCATTCATATTCCTCTCTAAGTTGTCCATTCTTGTTATCAATTCCTCGAATCTTTTTTCAAATCTTTTTTCAAGGTTTTTAGTTTCTTTGCACAGATTTAGAACATGTTCTTTTAGCTCACTGAAGTTTCTCATTATCCACTTTCTGAAGTCTGATTCCATCATTTCGTCACACTCGTTCTCCATTCAGCTTTGTTCCCTTGCTGGTGAGGAGTTTTGGTCCTTTGTAGGAGGTGAGGTGTTTTGGTTTCAGGTGTTTTCCTCCTTTTTGCGCTGATTTCTTCCCATCTTTATGGATTTATCTGCCTGTTGTCTTAGTAGTTGCTGATTTTTCAATTGGGTCTCTGTGTGGATGCTGAGATTGTTGATGATGAGGTATTTCTGTTACTTAGTTTTCCTTCTAATGGTCTAGCCCCTCTGCTGTATGAGTGCTGAGGTCCACTCCAGGCCCTGCTTGTCTGGGGTGTACCTGTAGCTGCTGCGGAACAGTGAGGGATGATACCAGTTTCTTCTTCTGCTGTCTTTGTTCCAGAATGATGCCCACCAAATGTCAGTGTGATTAGTCCTTTTTTTGGGTGACCCTTTGGATGTACAGGGGTCAGGGAGCTGCTTAAGGAGACGGTCTGTGCTTTATAGGAGTTCCAGTGCTGAGCTGTGAGCTCTGTTGTTCATTCAGGTTGTTGGGAGGTTTTTATGTCTGCTGCAACAGAACTCATAAAACACCACCCTTTTTTTCCCCCCCTTAGATGCTCTGTCTCAGGGAGTTGGGGCTTTCTTTATGAGTATCTGTTGCATTGTCCTGCCCCACTAGGAGGCACTCTATTCACTATTTGCCTGCCGGGGCTCTGCCCTGCTAATGCGGGTCCGCCCTGTTGCTGCTGGGCTCTGTTCTGCTGTGAGCGCTCCCCGCTCCTGGCGGAGTCTCTCTGTTATGGCAGGTTGCCTTGGCAATGGCAATGGCAGGCTGCATCAGCCCTGGGCGGTTCTTCAGTAGGAGTGGATTGCATCCCTAGTCGTGGACGCCCCTCCCCCACCGGGCTGCACCGTCCTAGATGCCAGCAGCAAAACTCTCAGCCCCGAGCGCCTCCAATCACCACCCTGCTTGTCCTGGTGAGGGTGGAACCTGCCGAGCCCGATCACCCAGCTCCCTGCCTCAGAGTCCATCCTTTCTCTCTCTCTCTCTCTCTCTCTCTCTCTCTCTCTCTCTCTCTCTCTCTCTCTCTCTCTCTCTCTTCCTCTCCCCAAGCTGAAAGGTCAACTCTCTCACTGGTGCCCCAGTAGCCTGCCGATAGGGCACTGGGATCCGTGTGATCTCCCGTGCCGCTGCCCACTGCACCGGCTCAGATCACGCTTCCCAGGAATCTCCTGGTCTGGCTCATTGTCCAAGTCCTGTTCAATCAGATGGACATGCCAATCTGCCCTTCCAAATCTCAGATTGCCGGTTTAACAGGGCACCCAGACCAATGAGTTCCGTGCCATGTCCCGCTGCGGCACCGGCTGAAGCAGCCACGTGAGCCGGCTGCGCAAACCGGCTGTACTAGCGTCCCGTGTCTCTCCCACACCTGGGACTTCCAATGCTCTGTGGGCAAAAAAGATCCATCCGAGAATGTGGCTAGGACTCACCCTCTGTGCCTTCACTGAGAGCTGCAATCCTGAGTCGCTTCTACGATGCCATCTTGCGAGTCCCCCCTAGCTTTTTTCTTTATTACACACATAATATACAGATTCCCGTTTTCCTGTTTTTTTGCAAATTAAAAGACTTTTGGATTTAAAAATTTTTTTTTTTAGTCATTTTTTTATACTTTAATTTCTAGGACACATGTGCAGAATGTTCAGGTTTGTTACATACGTATACATGTGCCATGATAATTTGCTGCACCCATCAACCCATCATCTACATTAGATGTTATCCCTCCCCTCACCCTCCATCCTAGAATAAACAGTGGTGTGTGATGTCTCTCTCATTGTGTCCACAAGTTTTCATTGTTTGACTCCTGTATATAAGTCAGAACATGCAGGGTTTGGTTTCCTGTTTCTGTGATAGTTTGCTGAGAATGATGGTTTCCAGCTTCATTCATGTCCCTGCAAAAGACAGGAACTCATTCTTTTTTATGACTGTACGGTATTCCATGGTATGTATGTGCCACATTTTCTTTATCCAGTCTATCATTGATGGGCGTTTAGGTTGTTTCCAAGTCTTTGCTTTTTTGAACACTGCCACAATAAACATTATTCACCTGCTGAAGCCTACTTCTGTCCATTCATCAAACTCATTCTCTGTCCAGTTTTGTTCCCTTGCTGGCAAGGAGTTGTAATACTTTCAAGAAGAAGAGGCATTCTGTTTTTTGAAACTTTCAGCCTTTTTATATTGTATTTTTCCTCATCTTCATGGATTTATTTACCTTTGATCTTTAATGCTGAGGACCTCTGGATGGGCATTTTGGGTGGGCATCCTTTCTGTTGATGGTGATGTTACTGTTTTCTGTTTGTTAGTTTTCCTTCTAACAGCCGTGTCCCCTTTCTGCAGGTCTGCTGCAGTTTGCTGGAGGTCCATTCCAGACCCTGATTGCCTGGGTATCACCAGCAGAGGCTGCAGGACAGCAAAGATTGCTGCCTGCTTCTTTCTCTGGAAGCTTTGTCCCAGAGGGCACCCTCCAGATGCCAGCCAGTGTGCTTCTGTAGGTAGTGCCTGTTGACCCCTGCTGGGACGTTTCTCTGAGTCAGAATGCACAGGTCCCTGACCTACTCAAGGAGACAGTCTGTCCCTTAGAAGAGCTCAGGCGCTGTGCTGTGAGATCTGCTGCTTTCTTCAGAGCCAGCAGGCAGGAAATTTCAAGTCAACTGAAGCTGTGCCCACAGCCACCCCTTCCCCCAGGTGCTCTGTCCTAGGGAGATGGGAGTTTGATCTACAAGCCCCTGACTGGGGCTGCTGCCCTTCCTTCAGAGATGCTCTTCCCAGAGAGGAGGAATCTAGAGAGGCAGCCTGGCTACAATGGCTTTGCTGCCTTACAGAGGATTCTGCTTAATCTGACCTTCAGGGCAGCTTTGTTTACACTGTGAAGGGAAAGCCACCTACTCCAGCCTCAGTAATGGTGGCTGCCCCCTTCTCTGTCCAAGCTGGTGTGTCCCAGGTTGACTTCAGACTGCTGCATAGCAGTGAAAATTTCAAGCCAATGTATGTTTGCTTGCTGGTCTCTGTGGGTTGAGAACCCCGAACAAGACCACTTGACACCCTGACTTTAGTCCTCTTTCCAGGGAAGCAAATGCTTCTTTCTCACTGATGTTTCAGGAGCCACTGGGGTGGGAAAACAAACCCCTGCTGGTATCTCAGAGCCTGCTCTAATAACTGCCCAGTTTTGTGCTTGAAACACAGGGCCCTGGTGGTGTAGGCACCGGAGGGAATCTCCTAGTTTGCAGATTGTAAAAACTTTGGAAAAAGCATAGTATCTGGCCTACATAGTTCCTCCCGGCTTCCCTTGTTTAGGAGGGGGAGTTCCCCAACTCCTTGCATTTCTGGGGTGAGGCGATGCCCCACCCTGTTTCAGTTCACCCTTCATGGTCTGCACCCACTGTCTAACCAGTCCCAATGAGATGAACTGAGTACCTCAGTTGGAAATGCAGAAATCACCCACTTTCTGTGTTGGTCTTTCTGGAAGTGGCAGACTGGAGCTGTTCCTATTCAACCATCTTGCATTCAGTTCACTTTCCTCCTTTTCATCATAAGTTATTGGTGATTTGACCAGGAATAACCACTGGGGTATAGTTTAGCAGCATATACCAGAAGGCACAAATTGCAGGCTAAATAAGATAGAGATGTAACCTCTCATGTTATAGTTAGTCTGGAGACAAGAAGGTAAGAAGAGGTATGGCGGCTCTATGCTAATCAAGGATGTAGGCTCATTCAGTCATTTTGAATTATATTCCCTAATGCTTTACTTCCATACTCAAGACTTCCTCATTATCCAAAGATGCTGTAGGTGCTTCAGCTCGCATGTCCACACTCTACGCAAGAGTAAGAGGGAAGATGGAAACAGAGTAACTATGAAAATGTTTTCTTCTCAATTTAGCCAGCCCTGTTTGAGAAGATCTCAATCTTCACCCAACAATACAGACTATGTCATATTGAGCAACTGTAGTTGCTTAAGAAGCTAGGAAACTTAAAAAGAAATACATATTTGAGTATGTTGCCATCAGGAATAAAATAAACATTTTATTATTAAGGATGAAGAGAACAATGAATATTTGGCTAGGTAACTAAAGTCTCTTTTATAGACTTATTTTATTTATACTTAAAAATAATTTTTAACATATTTGAAAATGGTTAACGTTTTATTGTAATTTAGGCAATTTTAGTTGATTTGGGGTCAAAATTACCTGGATGTATTCATGCACTGTCTCAGACAGTGGTTACCAAAATGTTCTTTTTGAGGTTGCTGGTGGATTATTGACAAAATATTTTCATTGTATGGTGGGAAGAGCCCTTGATTTGAAGTCAAGAGAACATATGTTGCTTATGTGTTTGATTAGAAACCTGTATTACAACCTTATCAGTATCCCTGACTCTTGAAAATAAGATAATAATGCATCTTTTAGGATTATTTTTGATGTAAATAAAAACATATAAAGAATAAAATATTTAATCCTAAGTGAGACACCTTAATAGGTATGAAGTGATCATATTAGACATATTGTAATGTATTTTAAAATGGCCAACTTGGTTTTGGTATCCCAAACAAACAACACATGTAATAAGATGTCTTTGAATAGTCACCTGATTCTCCACTAATTAAGTGAGACCCAAATGCCTTAAACAGAATGCTGACTAACACAGTTTTACTAAAATAGAGTAGCTTAAATTTAAGTGCTAATATCATAATCAAAACTTAGAATGTTATTTGCTTTTAGTTCTGTATTGTAAACAGAAAACCTAGCCTCTTTCTGGATCCCTTTCTACTCTTGTAAAGGAAGAAGAAAAGAATAAGAGGAGGAGGAGGAAGAGGAGGAGAATGAGGAGGAGGAGAAAAAGAGTAAAAAAACAAGAACAAGAAGAGAAGAAGAAATAACAGTTAAACTTTATTAAATGCTTACTATGTGTAAGGCAGTATTCTGTGCACTTTATATGTTTCAATATATTTAATTATTTAAAAAAATCTAATTTAAGTTTAAGGGTACATGGCCAGGTTTGTTGTACAGGCAAACCCATGTCATAGGGGTTTGTTGTATAGATTATTTTGTCACCCAGGTATTAGGCCTAGCACCCATTAGTTATTTTCCTGATATTCTCCCTCCTCCCACCCTACACTGTCTAGTAGGCCCCAGTGTCTGTTGTTCTACTCTTTTTGTCCATGTGTTCTCATCATTTTGCTACTACTTTGAAGTGAGAACATGTGATGGCAGCTGTTCCACCTGGCTGCATCTAGTCAGCCATCTTGCTCTGACATGTCCATTTACATTAATAAGTCTTTTGAGAAATGAAAGGTACTGAGAGTTGACATTTAGCACATAAATAAAAAGGACCAAATGACTATCTTCCTAAGGCAACCTGCAGCAGTAGAAAGTAAACCACTTTCCAGTGACTATTTTTGTTATTGCTGAAATGGTGTTCCTCTCAGAGAAGAAAATGAAGATCTTTGTTTCTTATTTCTATGGAGACTCAGGGGCTTCTAGCAAATTGTTTTTTTTTTTTTTTTTTTGTCTGATGTTAGATTTTTTTTAAATAAATTCTGACAGAAATAGTAACATTTTCAATATTTCCCCCTTATTTTTTCATCTTTTATTCTCTTTTGGGTACTTCAAGATCAGGATTCAATATTCAATATGGCTTTTGCTTCATATGTAGATTGAGTTCTCTGTGTAAAGGCCCACTTATTTAGAGGAAAAATGATTGTTCTTGGTTCTGTTTTGGGATTAAATTTTAGGCCCTTAGTCAGTCTAGCATGATTCCACACTTCAGCACTGTTGACATTTTGTATTGGATGGTTCTTTGTCTTGGAATCTGTTCTGCGTTGCAGGATATTTAGCAGCATTTATCAATAGCTTTTACTCACCAGATGCCAGCAGCATCTCCTCTTAAATGACAACCAAAAATACACTCTAAAGTGCAAAATCACCCCAATTGAGAACCACTAGATGCTAGTATTTTAGTTCAAATATAAAATGAAGCTTGATAGTGAGATCAATTTTATGATAATGAGAAAAAAAATAAATTTGTTATTCTAGAAAGATTTTCCTTCAGAAAAAACATTAAGCAAATAGGCAGAACTGTTTTTTCTTTCTAAACTGTATCACAGGTATATTAGATTGTTTTCACCTCGCTGATAAAAAAATACTCAAAACTGGGAACAAATTTCTTACAAGGTGGCAACAAGAGAAAAAATAAGAAGGAAGCAAAAGAGGAAACCCCTGATACTCCCATAAGATCCTCATGAGAATTCTTCACTATCATGAGAAACGCATGGGAAAGACTAGCACTCACGATTCAATTAGCTCCCCCTGGGTCTCTCCTACAACCCATGGGAATTCTGGGAGATACAATTCAAATTGAGATTTGGGTGGGGACACAGCCAAACCATATCATTCCTTCCCTGGCCCCTCCAAATCACATGTCCTCATATTTCAAAACCAATCATACATTCCCAACAGTCTCCCAAAGTGTTAACTCATTTCAGCATTAACTTAAAAGTCTACAGTTTAAAGCCTTATATGAGACAAGCAAATCACTTTCACCCATGAGCCTGTAAAATCAAAAGCAAGCTAGATACTTCCTAGATATAATGGGAGTACAGGTATTGAGTAAATAGCCATTCCAAATGGGAGAAATTGGCCAAAACAAAAGGCTAACAGGGCCCATACAAGTCTGAAATGCAGTGGGGCAGTCAAATCTTAAAGCTCCAAAATGATCTCCTTGACTCCAGGTCTCACATCCAGGACATCTTGATGCAAGATGTGGGTTGTTTTCAGCTTTTCCAGTCACATGGTCTGTGGATCTACCCTTCTAGAGTCTGGAAGATGGTGGCCCTCTTCTCACAGCTTCACTAGGCAGTGCCGCAGTAGGGACTCTGTTTGGGGGCTTTGATCCCACATTTCCCTTCCACACACCCCTAGTGGAGAGTCTCCATGAGAGTCCTGCCCCTGTAGCAAACTTGTGTTCTGAAATCTATGTGGAGGTTTTCAAACCTCAATTCTTGACTTCTGTGCACTTACAGGCTCAACACCATGTGAAAGCTGCCAAGGCTTGGGGCTTCCACCCTCTGAAGCCATAGCCCAAGCTATACACTGGCTCCTTTCAGCCACAGCGGGAGCAGCTGGGACATGGGGAACCAAATCACTAGGCTGCACACAGCACAGGTATCTAGGGCCTGGCCCACAAAACCACGTTTTCCTCCTGGGCCTCCAGGCCTGTGATGGGAAGGGCTGCTGTGAATGTCTCTGACACTGCTTGGAGACACTTTACCCATTGTCTTTGGAATTAACACTCAGCTTCTTGCTACTTAATGAGAATTTCTGAAGCTGGCTTGAATGTCTCCCCAGAAAATGGATTTTTCTTTTCTGTTGCATAGTCAGGCTGCAAATTTTCCAAACTTATTCTCTGCTTCCCTTATAAAACTGAATGCCTTTAATAGTACTCAAGTTACCTCTAGAATGTTTTGCTGCTTAGAAATGTCTTCTGCTGGAAACCCTAAATCATCTTCCTTAAGTTCAAAGTTCCATACATCTTTAGGGCAGAGGCAAAATGCCAACAGTTTCTTTGCTAAAACATAACAAGAGACACCTTTACTCCAGTTTCCAACAAGTTCCTTATCTTCATTTGAGACCAGCTCAGCCTGGACCTTATTGTTCATATCACTATCAGCATTTTGGGCAAAGCCATCCAAGGAGGTTCCAACCTTTCCCACATTTTCCTCTCTTCTTATGAGCCCTCCCAACTGTTCTAACCTCTGCCTGTTACCGAGTTCCAAAGTCACTTCCACATTTTTGGGTATCTTTTCAGCAATAACCCACTCTGCTAGTGCAAATGTACTCTAATAGTCTGTTTTCATGATGCTGATAAAAACTTACTCAAGACTGGGAAGAAAAAGAGATTTAATTGGACTTATAGTTCCACATTCTGAGGTGGGGTGGCCTCAGAATCATGGCAGGAGGTGAAAGGCACTTTGTACATGTCATCACCAAGAGAAAAAATGAGGAGAAACTAAAAGTGGAAATCCCTGATAAACCCAACAGATATCCTGAGACTTACTCACTATTACAAGAATAGCATGGGAAAGATCAGCTCCCATGATTCCATTACCTTCCTCTGAACACATGGAAATTCTGGGAGATACATTTCAAGTTGAGATTTGTATGGGGCCACAGACAAACCATACTAGAGGGAACTCTATGTACCTTACTTAAGCATTATCTAAATACACATCTTATTCTATATATTTCCTATAGGTATCCTATCCTATAAGAAGATTGTTAAACAGGAAATTTATATTATTTTTACCATGCATAGGCCTAATAGTCTCATGAAGTAAGAGATTCTAGTAGAAGTAAAGATTTACTTCTGCTGTGTAACATAGTATATAGCAGGATAATAAAATATACTAAGACTGGAAATGAACAAAACAGAAGAGCAAAGTGAAGAGTCATTTTAAACCCAGACAGTCCTCAAAAGTTAGTTGTTCACAGAGTATTAATTCAAAATCAGAGCTAACTGAAAGCCACATATCAAAATGAGTAATAGATTGAAGTCAGGGGAGATGACAGATTTTGGAGAAACAATACATCTAAAGATGGTATACCTCAAGTTAGAGAGGAGCCCTACCTCACAAATGCAGGTTTTTAGAGCCAGACTCAGTGATTAATGTCCCAAGGAAGACTACTGTATAGCTTTGTACTTTTAGGGATGCTGAAAATTATCAAGAACACTTTTTAAAAGATGAGAAAATATTTAAATATATACTTAAAGGTAAAAGAAGAAAATGATGACTGTGTATTTCATAATTACAGAAGATGAGAACAGAGATATTACAGTAATGTGTAAAGATACAGAGTGAGGGGCAGGTAAAGTAAATTACTATAAACTTATCGCGGCTAAGAATAATATAAGTCAAATTTCCTGACTTCTTCTCTAGTGTTTTTTTTTTCTGTTGCTCAGTGTTTGTTTTAGACAAATAAAACATTTCTGATTTTAGCACTGTTTAAGAAACACAGATTTATGCAGCATATTTAAAAAAGTGATCAGCTATATTTCTATGGCTATGAATAAGATAATACATTTTATCAATTAATACAACTAACAGCAAGATTAGTGTAAATCAGAGTTTTTAAAAACACATTTTTTTCTCCACATTAGGTTTTCTTCTTTTTTTTTTTAATCTGAGAAATTACTCCAATAGTAAAAATCACTTCCTTGCTATATACAATATTATTTGCACATTATCTCTTTACCATATAAGTATAGTAAAGGGTAAAATGTCTCTTTTGTACTTTCCATATTTTCATAAACTTTCTACATATTATGTGTAGTATAATATAATATAATATAATATAATATAAACAACATATATATTATATTACATTATATTACTGAGCAGAGATTGGACTTCACCAATGTGGGCTGGCATTATCCAATCCCTAGGGCTCAAACAAAGAACAAAAAGCCAGAAATGCAAATTGTCTCTCATTCTTCTTGAGCTGGGACAGTCATCTTCTACCCTCAGACACTGGAGCTCCCGGTTCTCAGGTCTTCAAATTCTGGAACTAATACCAGCAAACCCTTCTTTTCTTGGACCTTTGGACTGGGATAGGTGATGAAACCTCTTGGCCTATATAATAATGTAAACCAATGTTTTTAGTGAATACCCCCCCACACACACACAAACACCTACACACATATGTATTCATCTATGTATACAAACCACATGTTGCAGCTAACACTTCAAAAGTTGAATGAATTGGGGTATAAAGTTTTGCCTCATCTGCCACATTCACCCATACTCTCACCAACCAACCGACAACTACTTCTTCAAGCATCTCCACTTTTTGCTGGGAAAACACTTCCACAACCAGCAAGATGCAGAAAATGCTTTACAAGAGTTTGTTGGATCCCAAAGCACGAATTTTTACACTATAGGAATAAACAAACATTTCTTGTTGGCAAAAACATGTTGATTGTAATAGTTTCTAATTTGATTAATAAATACATATTTGATCCTAGTTGTAATGACTGAAAATTCACAGACCAAAACTGCAATTACTTTTGCATCAACCTATTTGAAGAATAATAGTATTCTAGGTGCTCCTTGAAGCACAAACTAATAGTTAAGAGAGACCAGGGGATTAAAATTTAAGTGTATTTCACATTAAAATATCGTTCTTCTACTATACCCAATGTTTATGGCCAATATTCCAATTACTTGTTTTCTTAATCATTTCCATTTGTCAAATAAAATGAATTTGGGGAGTGTAGTTTCTTCAAATTCATCAAAAAGGAAATTAAATTCTATCAATGCTAAGTTTATATTATAAAGAATTTTAATCTTTATGTATTGCATTGCAACTGATAAAAATTTTCACCAGAAAATTATATTCTTATTTGTGAACATTTTATGTTTTATACACCACTCAGTGTAAAACAGAATTACTCCTTCACTCAAATGTAAGAAATTTGCAGCTTAACTCTAAAAGTAGTGACTTAATTCTCGTCGGTATCTTTTTTCCTGTTCTCCTTTCTCCCTTATCATGCAATTCCAATAAACTTTATTATAGATTATTTTGATTGGAAAAACAAATAGACTATGAATTCTTACTGTTTTTTTAGTTTAAAAAATTAAGGTTAATTGATTTCACAAATAATCAGTATATTTTAGTCAATTGGTTAAAATTCAAAATTTTTCATTTGAGAACTAAGTTGTTCTATGCTAAATTACTACAGATTCTGGAGGTAGGTGGGCTGTACTTCTGTCTTTCCAGGCTCCCAGAAAAATAATGCCATTGCTGTTTTCCCCTCTTAGTGAATTATTACAATATCAATAGGCAAACAGTTTAATCTATTGGGCTTCATCAAGTCTGCTGATTAATGAACAATATTCTATATTTTCTAAGGTGTTGCAAATGTATTTTTCCACCATTATGTTCTCAGTTATAATTAAATATAAGAGGGGTCTTCAAATGAGAAAGATAGATAAGTCACGAAGCTTTGCCTGGTACTTGCTGCCTAGGTAAAATAAGGCAAAACAATTTTCAATAATTCTTTCAAAAGCTCATTTTGCTCTCTGAAAAAAATTCTCACTGGACTCTTTTTCAGAAGTGATACAGTCTTTGAAAACTGTTGAGTAATGAATGAGAGCTCATGATGAAAAATTTCTCTCTCTTACATTTACTCTATATTGTATCTAAATTCAGAAGATTCCTATCATTCCTGTGTTCTGTTTTCAAAGCAAAACTTTACTCCTAACAAATACGCATTAGGTAGAAAAATACATAATCCTCCTATGGTTTTAATGTAACAAACTACACTAAATTTATGCTTCAGTGTGTGTGTGTGCACATGCATGTGTGTGTGTGCACATGCACGTGTGTGTTTTGCACTGAATGTGTTAACTTTAGGTGGAAGGCACCACAGTAGAATTGGTAGCGAAGAGAGTGTAAGCTTCTTCAGCACTGGTAAACAGGTGGAGAAATTGATTCGAAAGCCTTATTGACACTTTGAGAAGGTATAATTCTTTAGCTTGCTGTTTGAACAGCTTGGGAGTGTATACCAAAATTTTAAACCAGCATTCTATATTACCTTATTTTACATAAATATTCTCAGTCTACATTAAGATTTTTGTACAGTTATCCTTGTAGTAGCAGCATTTGTAATCATAATAAACGTATTATAAATAACATGAATGTCCTTCAGAAGTGTCACGATCAAAGAAATTATGTGAACTAAATTCTCTATAATACTAAGAAGCCATTAAAAAGTCAATAAGGTCTTTCTGTACTGATATGCATAAATTAGTAACATGTTCACTGTTAATGAAATACAGATTGTTTTGTATTTATTTAATAAATATGTATAGTGCATGCTAAGTACTTTAGTTTAGATATGGTTTATATATTTGTCCCCATTAAATATCATGTTGAAATTCAGTTCCTAGTGTGGCAGTGTTAGAAGGTGGGACTTAATGGGAGGTGTTTGGGTCATGAGGCGGATCCCTCACAACTGTCCTGGTGCCATCCTTCAGGGAGTAAGTGAATTCTCAATTATCCTGTGACATCTGGTTGTTTTAAAGAGCCTGGTACCTCCTCTTCCTTTTTTTCTTGCTTCTCTCTCACCGTGTTTTCTATACAAACCAGCTGCCCTTCACCTCTACCATGAGTGGGAGTGGAAGCTCCCTGAATCACACACCAGAAGCAGATGTAGCTTCTTGTACAACCTGCAGAACTGTAAGCCAAATAAACTTAGTTTCTTTATAAATTACCCAGTCTCAGGTATTACCTTATTGCTCTCTAGATTAACACAAATAGACTAAGACACTAAGCATCAGATACTCTTCTGAGTGTGTTACAAATTCAGTAGATGTTTGTTTCTGAACGACCTTGTGAACTGAGACCCCATTTTCCAAAAGAAGAGACTGAGGTATAGAGGTTAAGTCATTTGCCCAACACCACACTACTAAGAAGCAGGAAATAGATTGAAAGCCAGGCTGACCCTCTCCAGAATTAATCCTTTTAACATGTGCTAAATATCAGAATAAAATGTTGAATGATTTCCTTTTGGTGAAAACATGACTATTTGTTTATATGTATTTATATGGATGCAATACATTTAAAAATGTAGCTTAGACACCAAACTGTAAATAAATTTTACCTCTAAAAAGGGCAAATTAATTGAGAAATTTTAAAAAATAAAAATAATAAAAAAGAATTTGGCTTTTAACTTCCACATTGTGTTAATTTTTAAAACCACTTTTAACAACACATAGTACTTGCTGTGGTTATTTATTATTCAATGATTATTTTTAGTGGTACAAACATTAATCCTTTCCAGGAAGACTATTAACATGCATCAGGTCATTACTTCAAGTTCTGCAATATTTTCTTGCTTGGCAGAATGTCAAAGAAAGGCAGAACACTGAGATGCTAGACTTGGCCACATAGTTTCTTACTGGCTTAGGAAAGAAAAATGGGGTATTGTTTCTATGGTTAAATGCCAAATGTGGGTTAAGGGGAGGAAGGCAGCAAAACACACTGCCATGTGTGTACCTATGCAACTATCTTGCACATTCTGCACATGTACCCCAAAACCTAAAAAAAAAAAAAAAAGATCTCTTACAGAAAATTGTTGAAATGAGAAGGGCAAAACATTTACTATTTAGACTTTTTTCCAATTTCAGAATATTTCAAAAGAGTACATAGACTTAAGTGCCAAGTTTTCATTGAGATTAAAAATCCCCATGACTTCAAATGTGTCTGAAATAAATAACTTGCTACTATTAGTCTTTTTCATTCTTACAGATATGATGTGACTTTCAATTAATTGAAAATAAATCTCACCAGAACTTTACATTAAAGTGACTTCCTGAAAAGGTGGCTAAGATTAGTCAGAAATCCAACTTCACTGTCTTCATAAATAAAAGGCTGAATAAAACCCATTTTTGTACTAATTTAGATTCTATCTCAATGATTTTATTTATAAACAAAATGTCATTATAATTTTACTTCATTAATTCTTAATAGATGATTTGCAGTTGAACATGAAAGTGTATATATACTTCAAATGAGTACTACAAACTTAGCAAATAAAAATGCTGAGGTCCAGTAAAATTTGTAGTGCACATAAACAGATATTTTTGTTAATATAATTATTCCCATGCAATATCTGAGACAAAGTTCTAATGAAATTATTGTTTATCTAAACTTCAAATTTTACTGCTCTCTATTTGTGTGGGATTTTATAAAATTTAAATTATATATATATATAAATAAAATTTAAATTATATATATATATATCTTGAAAATTTCTACATTCTATCTTTGTATTTCTTGTTGTAGAATGTATTCTTCTATGCAAACCAAATGTAGTTATATTGAGATGTATACACATATATAGATACTTCTTGCATGTATCTTGCATGTATGCAGATATGTAGATCTATGAAATTTGTCATTCTATCTGGAATTGAGAGAAGCAAAAATATTACATTACTCAAGACATGCACTGAGAAGTTAGACCATGGTCTCCTACGCTGCAGTTTACAACCAGACTTGACTGATCTTTGCATGTAGAGATAAACTGTATCAGATGATTCAGATTGCTTTTACTCTCCATTCATATTTCAGTTAACTAAAGCTATGCCAACTCTAATAACTTAGAATAATTTCCAGTCCAGAGGGATGTTCAAGTATACATTATTTTAAAGAAAATACTGAAATATCATGAACTCTATAATTATGGTTTTATCCAGATGATCCAAGATGACATTTTATATAATATTTTAGAGCCTCTCAAGTGCTAAGAATTTTAGTTATCTATGTAAAAGTTGTGCTACTTTTATTTTTAACAAAAACTTCAAGGCTTACATTGTCAAATCAAAATTCTATATGACATAGAAATCAAATTTAAAGTGTGATCACTGATAATTTCATATGCTTTGTGGTTTTGCATCAAATTTTTGATAACAATAACAATCAAAAATAAAATACCGAGTGGTTCACAGTCTTTTATAATATATTACTGAGTTAATATAAAAGGAAATAGGAAGTTGATTAATTAGTGTTCTTTACTCAACTACACGAGAACTTTTTTTTATTACTGTACTTTAAGTTCTGGGGTACATGGGTGGATCATACAAGATTGTTGCATACGTACATACATGGCAAGGTGGTTTGCTGCCTGCATTCTTCTTTTAAATCGCTTATAAACGACATGATAATATATTAAAATGAAGTGATATAATATGTCAAATTGTTATTATATAAAAAATCTGTTTCCAATTAAACCTAAATACCTTCAGAATTCTCTTCAAAGAATCTATGTCTGTCTTAATGGTGAAATACAGATGTTAGTTTTTCTGTAGAAGACAAGATTGAAAATTAAATCACTACTTCTAATGCCGTTTCCTTCTTTCTTGATTATATTTTAAAATCTATATTGTTACTAAAATTGTCTTTACAACTGGGATAATTCAAATTGTCTCATTTTCTTTTGGATTTTACTTTTAAATATTTAAGTGAATCAAGAATGATGGCCAAAATGCCAAGAGAACTATTACTTGCAGAAGAAACAAGAATAATAACTGTGGAGAGCTCTTGAGAAAATTAGCTAAAGCAAAAAAGTAGATTCAAAATATCTTGTCACTTTGTCCATAATGCTAATTTTTAATGCATTTTATTTGGCTAAATGAATGTTTCAACAAAGCATAAAATCTCAATAACTAAAGGAAAAATAGCTGATATTGCTAATCTTGTATGTTAGCTCTTTAATTTATAGATCAGGATAATTTAACATTTCTAAGATTACTAGCAATGTCTGGATTAGAGTTAATAACTACTAGTCCTTAGTTAAACACGTTTTATATCTTTCTACTTCTTTTTACCATTCTCTTCTCCTCCTGCGCTTTTACTGTGTCTCTTTTCTTTCTTTCTTCTTTATACTCATTTAAAACCTGCTGTTTAAATTCCAAATCTCCTTCAGTTTGTCTTCACACTGAAAAAAGAATTGATTGTTTTGTAAAATTTTTCACAAATTAAAATTATTTTTAAATTAACATGTTATCTAAAATTATTTGTAGATTTATATCACCTTTGTGATTTTTTTCATAACGCATAATTTTAAAATATATTTTGCTTTATATATTTTTCATTAAATAGAAAAGTATTCTAAATACCTGAACTCTGTTTCACAGTCATTTCATATTTTCATATTGTTCCACCTGCCTGCCGATGACTCCAAATGGCGATGTATTCATAAACAAACTCACTTCTGCTGCTGCACATTTGCTTCTCTTCCGCAATTTTCCTGCTCCAATTTTGCTATCAGCTTGCTCAGAGAAGACTTCTAATCTCAATATACATTTAAAATAAATTAAATGCAAAAAAAAAGTCAAAATATCTGCAGACAGATAACAGTCTAAATTTGGAAAAGTGGACATTTGGTTTTATTCATGGTAAGTACTATGTGATTGGTAATATTAAAAACGTCAAAGGAAGGAATGTGTTACCTCAACAGGTCCTAGGATCTAATGGGCAGTCATACCTCTTCAGGAAGTTCAAACAAATTAAGGTAAATTACAACAAACATACAGATCTTTTGATTATTGTTTATATATTGGACTACAGAGCAGGAATATGACATAACAGGAATTAGAGGCGCATAACCATCTACCTGACATTTTAGCAATAAGTAATCAAATGTGTCTTTTGAAAATAAAAAGGGTTGCAAATTTCAAAGTGGCACATTGTAACATGATAATTTTTTAGAGCAAGAAATTATGCTTCATTAAAATATGCTTATTAAAGCCCTTGTGTAAAAATTCTCGAATCTCAAGTAACACTAGCTCATATAAGCCATTTTAAAAAATCTAGTAAACACACAAGAAAATTTAAACAAAAATAAAGGAATGGAGGAGAAGAAGGTGGGGCAAGATTGCCAAATAGAAGTGTCTACCAAGCATCCTGCCCACAGGAACATAAATTTATAAACTATCTATACAAAGGTACCTTCATAGGAACAAAAAATCAGGTGAGTGATCACAGTACTTGGAAATGAATGAAGTCTTCCTAAACAAAGTAAGATACATGAATCAAAACTATGTATATCAATATGCATTTATTTTAAGTACGTTGGCAAAAACTGGAAATAGAAAAAGGTATAATGCATAAATATATTTTTGCAAGTTATTACACAAGTTTGATTGTGTAATAAGAAATGTTGGTTAAGAAATGTCAGGATGTAGTCTTAGTGACTGAGGATAAAGGGAAGGAAAAAAATCAAACCATGTATGGATCAAGTCAAACTTATTAATCTGTGACCTAAAAACCACCACAATTATCCAGGCTTCCTTTATATACAGATCAGGAGCCACTCTTTGTGGCAAAGTTTTAAAGTTCTTTGGAAACTTTATAATTACATTTTCCTATTCTGGACGATTTCTAAAATTCTGCCATAAATCTACAAATGTAATCTCCATTAGAAGGCAAATAATGCTATAATAAATCAACACTTAAAATGTCAGAATAACTCAGTTTAATTTATTTCCATTTCTTTCTGGAAAGTTGTTTTAAAAGCAGAATAAGGAGACATAATGAGGACACTAAGTATCACTAGATTGTGATCTGGGCAGTGGCAGCTAAATGTATTTACTCTTTCTGTCTTGGTGCCTTATATATAGGGGCTCATTAAATATTTGCTTTATTAATTAGTAAAGTTTAAAAGTTCAAAACAGAGAAAATAAAGATAGTATAACTTTGGACAAATATATTTAACAATAATTAGAAATGAACATGAGTACGTTCATTCCTTTTTACTCATAAGGATTCAGTGTAACCAGAGAAAACAGCTGTTTAGATGTGAATTATTGCAAACAACTTTCACACATTATTGGGCTGATGATTTTAATTTAACAAATTATTTGTGTGGTTATGACAGGAACAAACATTATTTCAGTGATAATTTTTAAGATGGTCTCAATCAAGAAGTGGCATTACAATAATTCTTAAAATTACAGGGTCAAGGAGCCAAATTACCTTGTTTTAAATCCATATCCCCTTCCCACAAGCTGTGTGACTTTGAGCCAACTGTCTCATCTTTCAAATGGAAACAATAATGTCTACCTAATAAAGTTTTTTTTTTTCTTTTTGCTTTGGCAGGGGATGTATTAAACAAGTTGATATTTGCAAAAATCTTAGAAAAGTGTCAGGCATGTAATAAATGTTATGCAACTTTTTCCACTTATGACTATTATGCTTTTAAGCAGAGTAACTGCTTATATGATTCACAATACATTAACCAGGCTAAGCATAAGACACATTGACTCATGAAACCTGCAACTATCTTTCTCTAATTCTATTTCTATTGCTGAATATAATTCCATGCCACACTATCATTAATTTTTTTAAACCTATTCATATTAGAGCTGCTTTCTTAATTATTTACAAACTAGCCTCTATCACCAAAATTTATAAGTCCATTGAAATGAATGCTCATAGTCTCAAACTTTTGTTCATTTTCTTTACATTCTTCTATGGTGCTTGCGCAGAGTCAATCCATAATTAAACCAGTTAACTAAATATAGTAAAAGTGTTTCAGATACTGAGTCCATTTCCATTTTTGCCTACGTGTTTTAAATGATTAAATGGGAAAAATGTTTTATAATAATATTCACTCAATTATTTGACATTGAATAGTATTTTATGCAAAATCAGAAAATTAATTTGTATACAATTGGTATTTATAAAATTATATAAATTCATTAGACCTGATACATATAGATTCTCATGTTATAATACATATATATTCTTTGGTTACTTGGAAACAGAGATAACCAATTCCAAGAAAGAGTATGATTACATAATCCACAGTTATGCCACTTAATATTGTACAGTGTTGTTGGAAAAGAAATGTATTTCTTGGTATTTTCTATTTGTATATGACACAAATGTTTCTATAAACCCATCTGTAATATTGAACAAAATAACTTCATGTTCACTAATGCTTTAAATAACCATTAACATAACTCAAAGAACAATAATGTGTTTTGGATTTGTTTTAAGAGCCATTTCTACTTATTATGCTGGAGAAGCTTGGCACACCTAATGGAGGTGCCTGACTATTTGCTTTAAAATATTGCTCACAACAAAAAAATTTCACTGTGACATTTCTTAGGTAGTGCTGACTGAGAGTATCATATGCTACATCTTATGAAGTGCTTTGTAATCAGATCTTCAAAAGCATTCAGCCCTAGTCAAAAGAAGGAAGGGTGATTTCAATGACAGTATTGATAATAAATGTCCTCCTGGGGAGCATTTACATAATCATGGGAATGGAAAAGATCATTACTTGTCATTTGTTATTTTACTATGTCCTTTGAAAAATACTACGGATGAATCTATTCATCCATCCTCCTCTACAGATTACATTAATGGTGCTCATCTTTACAAACCACTTTGTAATCTGTATAATAAGAACAGTTTAGACTCTGAAAGAAACCTTTCATGTATGCAATTGTTAGCATATTTTAATAATATAGCTATACAAGGGTATGTGTCTTTATATGCATTTCTTGTCTTAAGGTTAAATAACTTTAGCAAAAAGTCCACTCTGAATTACAAAATGCCATTTGTCTTTAGTTCTTTAATATCCTACATTACTAGTTCCTTGATACCTTCTATTTGAAATATGATTAATTACTCTCTAAATATATAATTTATGTCTATGTGAGATATATAACTAAGGAATCAAAGATCAATAATTAAAAATATTTTGTCAATTCATTGTTAAATATTGTAATATGTTTGTAATAGCCCCTAAATAAATTTCTGCTTACTTTTTTCCATTGTACTGTGAAAGGTTTACTATGCAAGTGACCAGCTGCAGAACTAATGCTTCTTTTGGCTCTTTCCTGAGGTGCTTTATTTGCTTCTGAAGTGGACCACCATCTGGAGTAACTGTGACTAGTAAAACTTGCTCTCAAGCCATATTTTATAATTGTAAATTAGTTTTTCCAAACCAGCCATAATCAAATAAATTACTTAAAAGAATATACACATGCACTGTAATGGGCCCTGCACATTGGATGCCAGAATGTACAGCATCCATCAGCCCCACGATGGACACCAGAATGTAGGGAGCAAACCCTACATCACCCATGGGTACTCCAAGTTTGGTGGTGACAAAGGAATGAGAAAAAGACAGATTAAGAGAGACAGTGGGACCCAGGGCCATCACTTTATTACACTGGAGGAGACAATAAAGGCCCCAAGCTCTGATCATCCACACTATTTATTGTTTATAGTGACTTTGATCTATAGGGTAGGGATGGAGTGATGGTGGAGTGAATCAGTGAGCTGAAAGTGAATCAGTGAGCCAGATCTGGTGTGTCATCCTAAGGACTGATAACAGTGGTGGTTTGGGAATTTACAAAACAAGAACATGTGGTTATCTTTAGCTTATTATCTATGTACACCTGATGGAACACGGGACTTACAAGGAGCCTACAAGTCTGGCTATGTCATAGTGCTACGAAGGGGTTTTACGTCCTTGAGCACAATGTTTATGTTAACAGAGCTAAGGTCACCATGCACTGGAACATGAGGCATGAAGAGACCTTCCTCCTTCTCTAAGGAGGCCTCTTGTGGCCTTCCACAGTTTGTGGCTCCTTGTTTATGTGTTATTCATAACTGATTTAAGTAGGCACTCTGTAAGTCCTTTCTCCTTTGCTGCTTCTCCCAACAATACATGCTTGTTAGAAACTGTAAACCTGAAGTCTGTCTCCACATGTGTGTATATGTACCATACATCCATATATGTGTGTGTGTATGTATGTATTAGTCCATTCTCACACTGCTATGAAAAAAATACCTGAGTGCCTGAAATGGGGTAATTTATAAAGAAAAGAAGTTTAATCAAAGTTCTGCATTGCTAGGGAGGCCTCAGGAAACTTATTATCATAGTGTAAGGCAAAGGAAAAGCAGGCACTTCCTTCACAAGTTGGCAAGACAGAGTGAGTACAAGCAGAAGAAATGCCAGACACTTAGAAAATTATCAGATTTTGTGATAATTCACTCCTTATCATGAGAACAGCATGGGGGAAACTGCATCTATTATCCACTTACCTCCACCTAGTTCTGCCTTTGACACATGGAGATTACAGGGATTTAAATTGGAGGTGAGATTTGGGTGGGGATACAGAGCCAAGCCATATTATTCTGCTCCTGTCCCCTCACAAATCTCATGGCTTTTTACATCTCAAACTGAATCATGCCTTCTCAACAGTTAACAAAAGTCTTCAATGAGCTTAATTTATTTTAGCATTAACTCAAGAGTCCACAGTCCAAATTATCATCTGAGACAAGGCAAGTCCTATCTACCTATGAGCCTGTAAAATCAAAAACAAATTAGTTACTACCTAGTCACAATTAGTAAGCAGGCATTGAATAAATGATCCCATTCCAAATGGAAGAAATTTGCCAAAATAAAGGGTCTAGAGATCCCATACAAGTCCCACATCTAATAGGACCATCATTAAATGTTAAAGTTCCAAAATGATCTCCTTTGACTCCATATCTCACATCTAGGTTAAGCTGATGCAAGAGGTAACCTCCCAAGGCCTTGGGCATCCCTGTCCTTGTGGCTCTGTAGGGTACTGACCTCTTCCTGGCTGTTTTCACAGGCTGATATTGAGTGTCTAGAGTTTTTCCAGGCTTACAGTGCAAGCTGTTGGCAGATCTACCATTCTGGGGTCTTGAGAATGGTGACCATCTTCTCACAACTCCGCTAGTTGGTCCCCTAGTAGGGACTCTGTGGAGGGACTCCCAACTACACATTTCCCTTCCACAGTGCCCTAGCAGAATATCTCCATGAGGACTCCACCCCTACAGCAAACTTCTGCCTGGATAGCCAAATGTTTTCATAAATCTTCTGAAATCAAGTCTTAGGTTCCCAAACCTCCATTCTTGACTTCTGTGAACCCACAGGCCAACATCACATGTAATCTGCCAAGACTTAGGCTTGCACCCTCTCAAGCATTGGCCTGAGCTGAGACACATGGCACCAAGTCCTGGCTGCACAAAGCAGCAAGGCCCTGGGCCTTGACTACGAAACCATTATTTTTCTCCTAGGCCTCTGAGTCTGTGATGGGAGAGACTTCCTAAAAAGTCTCTGACTTGCCCTGGATACATTTTCCCCAATGTCTTGGCGATTGATATTCAAATCATTGTTACATATGCAAATTTCTACAG
Source organism: Saguinus oedipus (assembly GCA_031835075.1). NCBI lineage: Eukaryota > Metazoa > Chordata > Mammalia > Primates > Cebidae > Saguinus > Saguinus oedipus. The sequence goes on from CM063170.1 coordinate 148,943,689, forward strand.
CAGGCTTGAATTTCTCCCTAGAAAATTGGGTTGTATTTTCTATAGAATCAGCAGCTGTGAATTTTCAAAAATTTTATGCTATGCTTCCTCTTAAACATTTTGTCGCTTATAAATTTTTTCCTCCTCATCTCTCTTAAGTTAAAAGTTCCACGGATATCTAAGGCAGGGCAAAATTCTGCCAGTCTTTTTGCTAAAGCACAGCAAGAGTCACCTTTGCTTCAGTTCCCAATAAGTTCCTTATCTCCATATGAGACCACATCAGCCTAGACTCCATTATCCATATCATCATATCAGACTTTTGGTTAAAACATTCAACAAGGCTCTAGGAAGTTCCAAACTTTCACACATCTTTCTGTCTTCTTTTGAGCCCTCTAAACTGTTTCACTCTCTTCCCATTACCCAGTTGCAAAGTCACTTCCACATTTTAATTATTTTTATTTCAGTGCCCCACTACCTCAGTCCCAATTTACTCTTAGTCCATTCACACACTGCTATGAAGAAATACATAAGTAACTGAGATAGGGTAATTTACAAGGGAAAGAGGTTTAATTGACTGAAAGTTTCACATTTCTGGGGAGGACTTGTGAAACTTACAATCATGGTGGAAGGCAAAGAAGCAGCAGACACCATCATCAAAGATGGCAGGATGAATTCAGTAAAGGCAGGGGAAATATCAGATGTTTATGAAACTATCAGATCTTGTTGGAGCTCAATATCATAAGAGCAGCATGGGGGAAACTGCCCCCATGATCCAATAGTTCTGCACCTGGTTCTGCCCTTGACACATGGGAATTACGGAGATGACAATTCAAGGTGAGATTTGGGTGGGGACAAAGAGCCAAACCAGGCGAGAGAGAGAGAGAGAGTTATCTTACTATAGCATGATAAGTAACCTCCATAATCTCCATACATATATGTTGGGTTGTATTTTGAAAAACTGATTTTTTTAACTGAAGTTGCAATTCTGAAATTAAAGTGCTCATAGTTTGGCTAATGCCTAAATGTGAACTAAGGAAAGTGATGCATTATTTTTAAGTTTTTATCAAGGTAGGGGAGCTACCACCATGCCACACATTTTTAAATGACAGAAAGAAATAAAAGTAAAGCTGCATTTTGACACATCAGTTTTGTTAGTCTTGTTCAATTACATTACAAGTAATTTTGGTTCAGGGAGCTAGCATCTTTATTCATGAATTGGTTCTAAATACAAGTTTTATGTTTAAAAACTCAGAAACTTAAATTTATATCTAAAGTCTTTATTAAAGACCTAAAAAATACAAATTAATAAAAGCACTTGTTTTGCTCAAAAAAAATCATAAACTATTCTCATTAATACTTCATTGCAAATTTAGATGAATTCATCATTCTATTTTATATTTCTAAACACAGGATTAGAGTATTATTTGCTTTTTAAATGACAGTATACTATTTTTTCTCCATTTGAATATGTTGCACCCAATTTGATCTCCATGGAATAACATTTCTGAAAATGAGATTTGCAGCATAATGATATTAATGAGAGTAGGAATATGAAGATATAAATTCATGTTACAAATATGTATCAGATGCAATACAAGTTTTTCTTAATTATCTCAACTCATAAAATTATCTTTTTGATATTTGAGCAAGAAATTACATCACAAAACAGATACTGAGGAGGATCACTCTATAATTCAACATCAACCTGAAATTTTGTTCTTCTTAATTTTAATACTTGATAGTCATAATAATTAAATGCTTTTCTTAGCTGATTGAAAATCTTGGATCTATGCTGTTTTACTTCATTTTTAGCAATTTAAGGGATGAATGTTGGTCTTTTTTGTAAGAATTGGCTCACTATTTTAGCCATCTGTGTTGTTCATATATATGGTATATGCTCTTAAGCATAAGGTCATAGTTTATCCATGTCCTTTTACACTGCTTGATTCAGAAATTCTCTATTCCTTTAATTTTTTTTAAAAAAGAGCTTACTCTCAGAATAGTTTTAGGTTTGTAGAAAAATTGAGTATAAAGTACATAAGTGTTCCCATTTGCCACGCCACAGTTTCCCCACTAGTATCTTGCATTAGTACAATACATTTGTTCGGATTTATGTGCCAATGCTGGTGCATTTTATTAACCAAAGTTTATATTTTACATTAAGGTTCACTTCTTGTATTGTACATTCTATATATTTTAACAAATATATAATAGCATGTATCCAATATTACAAATACCATACAAAATATTTTTGTAACTAACCTGAGTTCCACTTACTAATTCCTGTTTCTGTCTGAACCTCTGGCAATGACTAATCAGCTACTGTTCCTATAGTTTTGACTTTTCCAATCTATCACACAGTTGAAATCATACAATTTGTAGCCCTTTCAGGTTGATTTATTTCACATAGTAATATTCACTTAAGATGTCTTCCCATTTCTGATGTCCTAAGAGCTCATTTCTTCTCATCATTGAATAATGTTCCATTGGAGGAATGTACCATAGTTTCTGTACCCACTCACCTAGTTTTAAATTATTCTTTCTGTAGATTTCTTTGGTGGAAGTTTATATTATTAATACTTTATCTTCCTCCTTTCCTAATATATGGATTTGAGTCTGGGAATTTTCCTGAAAGTACTGCTTTCAGTGTGGCCCACAGATATTTCTTAGTTGTATTTTCATTTACTTCAAAATATTTTTTAAAATTTTCTGGAGGCATTTTTGCAACCCATATATTATTTACAAGTATGTTACATAATCTTCAAATATTTGAGAATTTTCTTTTCTTTTTATCTCTAGTTAAATTTCATTATATTTAGAACATACTTTGTATAATTTTTATTCTTTTTTAATTTATTAAGGTGTGTTTTATAACCCAGAATTTAGTATATTTCTGTGAATATCTTATGTAATCTTGAAGAAAATGTGTATTATGTTGCTTTTAAATAAAATATTATATAAAATTAGTTAGATAAACTTTGTTGATATTTCTTTTCCGGCCAACTCCATCTCTATGGATTTTTAAAATGTGGTACATGCACACCGTGGAATACTATGCAATCATAAAAAGAATGAGATAATATCCTTTGCAGCCACAGGGACAGTGCTGGAGGCCATTATCCTAAGGAAGCTATTGCAGGAACAGAAGACTTATTCCAACATGCTCTCACTTAACCGTGTCAGGTACATATTGAGTACAGATGGACACATGAGGAGGGTGAAGGGTGGGAGGAGGGAAGAGGATCAATAAACTCCCTTTCAGATACTATGCTTATGACCGGGCTGATGAAACTATCTGTATACCAAACTCCCATTACATGCAATTTACCTATATGACAAACCTGCAACATGTGCCCTTGAATCTAAAATAAAATTTTTAAAACCCCACAATTACTAAAAAAGAGTTATTGAAGTTTCTAACTGTGATACTGGTTTGTCTGTTTCTCTTTGCAATTCTGGCCATTTCCAAATGTATTTTGATGTTCTGTTCTAAAAATGTAGCTATCTGAGTATTGATCCTGTTATCATTCTATGATATGGTGTGCTGGCCTTTACCCCCAGATAGTTTTCTTTGTTCTTTTGTTCTAAAGTGTACTTGGTGCGGTTTTGTTTTGTTTTGTTTTGTTTTGTTTGTTTGTTTGTTTGTTTTTGAGACGGAGTTTCGCTCTTGTTACCCAGGCTGGAGTGCAATGGCGGGATCTTGGCTCACCGCAACTTCCGCCTCCTAGGTTCAGGCAATTCTCCTGCCTCAGCCTCCTGAGTAGCTGGGATTACAGGCACACGCCACCATGCCCAGCTAATTTGTGTGTGTGTGTATTTTTAGTAGAGACGGGGTTTCACCATGTTGACCAGGATGGTCTCGATCTCTTGACCTCGTGATCCACCCACCTCGGCCTCCGAAAGTGCTGGGATTACAGGCTTGAGCCACCGCGCCCGGCCCGGTGTGAGTTTTAAATAATCACCTCAGGTTTCTGTTTACGTTTATCAAGGTATGTTTTTCTTCATAATTTTTCTCTTTTTACAAGAGCATTATTCACGTATAAGCCACCATTCCTTTATTTTTAACCAGAATCTTTATATTTAAAGATGGTTTATTGCAGTCAACCTAAAGTGAAGACTTTTGTTTCTATTAACTCTGAAAATCTCTTTTATTTGGTATATTTGATGATTCACACCTACGGCAGTTACTGATTTAGTTGAGATAATATCTAATATTTCTGTAGCTATTTTCTGTTTATTACACTTATTATTTTTTTTCCTCTTTTGTGTTCTGTGGTTTTAACTCTGTGGTTTTTAATTTATGACTCTGTTTTATTCCCTGTCTTATGTAACCCTAGTTTAGCATTAATGTGTTCTAGTTGTTGCTCTGGAGCTTGAAATATACATTTTGAGCTAATCCGCATACACCTTCAAATCAGTTTCATTTATAATATAGGGAGATTATAGCAGGTTATTTCCAATTCCTCTCTCCGTCCCCTGCTGGCATAGTTGTCATTCATATCATTTACTCATATAATCACCTAATAGATTGTTAAATGTTTCAGTGTAAAATTTCTCATGGAAAAATGTCAACTTTACATCTGTTTCTAGTGCTAATTGATTAAATATAGCATTAACCCGACTAACATAGCAATTCAGTGTAGACATACAAAACATCTGGAAGTTAGGCAGATTTGCCATAGTTTGCCTTTTCACTGGAAAAGGCTAAAGTAAGCTTTCTTTAATGCATTTAACTTTTATTTCTTGCCATCCTGATGTACCTTATTGGTGCTGAGATTTTCTCTGTCTTTATATGTGTGTATATATATATCACAAAATTATTTCTTTATAATATATATTATATCCTTTATATATCTTAAATATATTAACATATATAGATTATAATATATAAAGATATATATTTTTCTATGTATAATATGTAGATTAAATGTATGTATTTTTAACCTAATTGACTTTGTTCTTGAAGCCCTGCTGGGAAAACAATGGATTTTTCAGGCAATGTGTTTTTAGTGAAAAGTTCAAAGAAAAGACATCCAATAGCTGCAGGTTTTCCTCACTGCCAATTTTTATAAAATTGCTGCAAAGAGGGTATCTAAATGTCCATCTATGTTAAACGTGATTTCAGAAGGTTTGCAGCTGTGTGAAATATGATGTCTTGGAGTCAATACACTTTTTCTTCTGAGAATACATTTGACATCTGTAATGGTATCATGGAAGCCAGTGTGAAAGTTTAATAGATTAAAATACATATGAATTCTGCTTCTACGTGAAATGAGGTAAATTATTATAAACTTAATGAATGCTCTATCCCACTGCCTTCATATTATTCATATTTGTCTACTAGTATTATACGTATTTTTAAAGAGTGGTCTAATACTACAATAAATGGAATGAATCAGGGCCAGCAAATGTGAACTGTTCAAATCATTCAGCTCTGCTAGTGATTTTATTCATTTTTAAATCTATTAATTTAGCTTATCTGACTAATTACATTCACATATGACTTACACGTAAGTTTTACATTACCATATAATACAATATAAAGGCACTCTGGTTCTTAAAAAACTACACCAAAAAGAGTTACAATAGTAATGAAAGTCAATATTTACTAAGCGGTGTTCTCAGAACTATTCTTCATGCTTAACAAATATTCTATTTAATCCTCTCAACAAATCTATATTGTGGATTTCATTATAATCTTTACTCACAGTTTTGGAAATCAAGGTTCACAAAGGTTAGATAAACTTCCCAAGAGTTTCTAGAGTTCACATGAAGGAGATAAGCTTCAACCCAAGCGGTAGTATAAATCCAGAGCTGAGATTCTTAACAACAAAACAACTTTTTACTTTTTTGTAAAAAGAAACTAGGTATTTTATTTTGTAAAATGAACTTGTTTTGCTCTTTAGATGGGGAGAGAGAGAGAGAAGATGCAGTAATGTTTTTAAGTTAAAGTTCATATCTCACCAGTTAAATTGAATCCTAAATAACATAGGAAACTATTTTTTTAAATCTGGATAATCACTTCTAGTGATTAACTGCCTGATTTTCTCTTTATCCATGTTAATAAGTGCTCTAGCATATAGGAATACAGTGTTTGGAAACAGAAATAATAACCACATTTCAATTTAAAAATATGATATTTTACATTATTTGCAATTCTCTGAAATGTATAATACTCCATTTATTGTTAATTCTCTAACAGTAGTATATAAATTTTCAAATGAAATGCTTATAAAAATATGTCTGGACTAAAAGTATAAATATATATTTGGAATAAAATTATAGAAGTATTTAATCATGGTAGATTATAGAAGTGTTTAATCCATACACATATTTGGAATAAAATTATGTAAGTGTTTAATCATGGTAGTTTTTCTTAGACAAACATCTCAATTATATTTCTGCAAAATACAGTATGTGTCAATAATTTGAAAGGCATTATCTTCAAAAAGAAGTCAATTAACAGTTAAATCAATGACAAAAGTATTTTAAATACAAAGTATTCTTCTGAAATGTTTACATTGTAATAGTTGAACTATTAATTGGATATTTGGCAAAATAATTTAAAATATGTCCCAAATTAAAAATCACCCCTGGGAAAGAAAGTCTGATTCATAAAAAGTTAGAGAACAAAACTTTCATACAATTTTCTCTCTTCTTTCATACAGGTTTTTAAAACTATCTCTTTTTTTTTTTTTTTTTTTTAAATATCTGTTTCTTGTATAAACTTTTCTAGGGAATTTGGCAACAGAGATTATGGGTAGAAAACAAACAAGCAAGTATAGCTCTACCTTTTCAGGTGACATCTCATTTGTTTTGCTAATTTGAACCCTTCCCATGAAAAAAATCCTGGCCATGTACACGGAGTTCCTAGTCAACTTTTCCATTCAAGTTAATATTTCAAAACAGCATAGGAAAGCCAATGTAATTACATAGGTTAATGAAAGCTCTCCTTCAGTTAAAACGGAAATGGACCGTTGTGATAGGAGTGAGGCTGTGTCTCTTTGATGTAAGGGAGAAAATTGACTGAGAGTCTCAATTGCTGAACTCTAAAATTCATGTCTATATTTATCTTTCCACACACTACTACTATTTGATGACTGAGTGTGGTTCTGATATTAAGGTGTGCCCCTGATATTAAAGTGTGCCCCTTCTGAGAGATGTGGGATTCTTCTGATAGACTTACTTGAACTTGCTGAGCATTCCTTAGAAATGCACTGCAGTTTAAAACACTTCTAACTAACAATTCTTCTTCCTGTCTTCCCTTTTGTCTTTTCTCTTACTTCCATGAAGGATCAGATGGCCATCATAGTTTTCATGGGTCTTACAGCCCTTCTGTTCCTTCTTAGTTTTCTCACAGTGATGTTTCTCAGCAGATCTAGACTAACATAAATAAAAAGTGTTGTTTTCAGCTTTGTTGATGAAGAACAAAGCAGCTAAAACATTTTTAATGAGGAGTGTCTCTGTGTGTGTGGGTGTGTTTCTGTGCACATGTGCATATAAATTTTCAATTCTCTTGGCAAATATCTGGGAGTGAAATCACTGGGTCATTTGTCAAGTTTATATTTTACTTGTTAAGAATCTACTAAATTTTGTTCTAAAGTGTCTATTTGATTTTACATTTCCTACACCAATACTTGAGGGTTTCAGTTTCTCCATTTCCTCACCAAAATGTTTATATATATGTGTGTGTACACACACACACACACACATATATGTATATATGTAATGTTTTATACAATAAATGAAAAGTAGATTTTCTGTATATATTTTATTTTATAAGATATATGTATATTATGTATATATTTTATTTTATAATATAAATATTTTTAAACATATTGTTTTCAAATAAGTTGAAAAATAAGTTTTAATTTATATATATATGTAAAATATAATTTATTTTTAACTAAGGAAACTAAAAATACTTCAGTTTTTTGTTTACTTTTTGTCAGTTATTCTTATACATTTTCTCTCATTTATTTAGTTATTTTTTGTATAACAGTCTACTGAGGTAAATTTTCATCCCATAAGATACACCATTGTCAACATTTATAATTAATTTTTGGTAAATTTTTAGAGTTGTAAGCTGTCACACAATCCTATTATAAAACATATCTGTCACACAATCCTATTATAAAACATATCTGTCACCAAAAGCGTTCCTTTGTACGTGTTTCCAATCAATGCTTCCTTCGGTTTTTCAGTCCCTGGCAACAACTGGGATCATCTGTGTTCTGACCACCTCCACTACTAACTTGGTGGGTGAAGGAAGGGTCCCTCACCCCAAATAATCTAAAAGAGCTGAACACGTATCACCTGATATCGCACAAATGAGATCGACTGCAGTTTATTAGTTACATACACTCACAGCCTGAAGAAGGAGGACACTGGGCCACATAGAGGTACACTCTGGAGCACAGTAAACCAGTAGAGTCTCTGGGAGGCAGGCTTTCCAGTTACAAGTGGTCAAGATGCTCCCTGATTCCCATGGGAGGTGTGACTGATTTGTTTGAATGATTTTGTAGGCTGTAAGGGAAATAAAACGGCTTGTTTGAGGGAGAGGTGGAGTGTAGTTGACCTGGCTGATACAGGGATTAGTTGTATAGGGATCATTTTTCCTTGAATATGGACATATCTAGAAAGAACAGGAGACTTACCATTAGACCTCTGAGGCCCTAGGAGGCTCAAGGACATGAAGGCAGAACTTGAAATTTTAGGCCCTACAATACAATTTGTATCTGGCTTCTTTTATTTAGCCTGTCATGTTTGAGGTTAATGTGTACTATAATATATGTACCAAATAGCTCATATACCATGATAGTTGTAGTCCGTTCCTTTTTAATCCTGAATAGTATTTCATTTTACATATTTAATATATTTTGTCTATTTACCTGTAGAAGAATATTGTGGTTGTTTTAAGGAGGGGTGTGTGTGTGTATGTGTGTGCATGCATGCATATACGTTTTCAATTCTCTTGGCAAACATCTGGGAATGAAATTACTGCATCATTTGTTAAGTGTATATATGTTTTTATTTTACTTTAAGTTCTGGAATACATGTGCAGGAGGTGCAGGTTTATTACATAAATATACATGTGCCATGGTGGTTTGCTGCACCTATCAACCCCAATTGGATAATGATATTTACTTATAAGAATGAAATATATATATGCTACCCTTGTTGAATTCTTCCTTAATGTACAAGCATCAATGGCAGTACATATACTAGGTATTCAATAAATTTTTAATTTTTGTAAGCTGTCACGCAATCCTGTTATAAAACATCTATCACCAAAGAGTTCCTCTGTACGTGTTTCCAAACAACGTTTCCTTCCATTTTTCAGTCCCTGACAACAACTGGGATCATCTGTGTTCTGATGACCTCCACTACTAATTTGGTTGGTGAAGGAGGGGTCCCTCACCCCTAATAGACTAAAGCCTGCTGAATTGTGTTCTAAAGTAGCTACATGATTTTACTTTCCCTCCACTAATGCTTGAGGGTTCCAATTGCTCTACTTCCTCATCAAAAACTTGTCAATTTTCTGTTACAGTCATTCTAACACCCATAATATAGATGTGTACCTATATTATATTGTAGTTTTAATTTGAACTTTTCTAATGCAATAAAGTAATAAAATATATAACAAGTAAATAAATGGGATAAAAATCGTACTCTAGTTAAAGGTATATGAGTTGTCCCTTAATAAGAAAAAACAATAACAATTTTCAAAGCCCTGGGTGAATATGGGACCAAGAAATTCTATTGGAAATATCTGTTTTATTTGTGAATCGATCTTTTATAGATCAACTTGAACAACTGAGAAAGTTTTGGAGAATAGTGGCTTAGAGGTAGCACAATCTTATTATTTGAAAAGAAAGTATCTCTTAACAGATTGTTTGGCTTTGTTGTGAAAATTGTTCACATATTCAAATATTGTCAATCTTGTTAATTCGTTTTTAGCTTTAGAATCATCCTAACTACAAAACATTTAGGACTTAATTATAGTTATAAAACCAAATTTAAATGCTATGAACATTGTTAATGGATGAATTTTCCATAAAACATTTGAAACTATTTGATTTGGACTCTTCTAAAAATAAGGCAAAATCAAATAAAATATAAAGTGAGGTTGCCATATAATAGAAATATAGATCTACTTACTGTTTTCAAAAATTTAATATTGAAATTTTCATTCATCACCACAGTAAAATTTTATATTTTACACTACTGCTTGTTCCTTGGCAGGAAACAACTTTTCCTTGTTCTTTTGTCTTCAGGCTGCTTCTCCCTGATGAGACAGGGAAGAAGAAAGAGAGCTAAAATATCTTGAGGGATTTCCAACTATATACAGACATTGCATTAGAGTTTCTAAATATCTTATCTCTAATCCTCACAATAAACCTGCTAGGAAGAGATTTATCTCTTTATTGTAGAAGAAAAGCTTTTAGTTTCCCAATTATGAGACTAAGCTAGGCTCTTTCTAAGACAATTTGCAATAAGAGAGACATCTTTCTCTTTTCATTTAAGTTTCAGAAAATAAAATAATTTAGTATAAATTTAATATAAGGCATTTTTACATAGATGATAAATGCCAAATGTGGGTTAAGGGGAGGAAGGCAGCAAAACACACTGCCATGTGTGTACCTATGCAACTATCTTGCACGTTCTGCACATGTACCACAAAACCTAAAATGCAATAAAAATTAAAAAAAAAAACCTTACTTTCTCTTAGTTACCCTCATAATTAAAAGAAACAATGTATAATCTCTAAGGATTCAATAGTTTATTGAATAAAAGGGGTGTATCTTTTATCAACCATACAAAATATGGAACATTCAATAAATCATTCAGATTCTCCAGTTTTCTTATTTCTTTTTCAAACCATAATATTAAAATCAGCTAAAAATGTACACAAACAAACTCATTTATATAAGAGTACATATATTTATATTTCTCTTAGTGAGTTAAAATTTTAACAGGCAAACTTTGTTTGATATGACTTAGTTGTTCTCAAATTTAGGTTAATTTTGTGATATTATTGCAGCAAAAAGATTTGTTTCCTAAACCAGGGGTTATCAAGCTTTGGCTCATGGGCCAAATCAAGCCTTTAGTTTTAGTTTGTTTGTTTTTTAGTAAATGAAGCTTTGTTGAAATAAAGCAAGCCTATTCATTTACATATTGTCTATGGCTCTTTTCATGCTACCCCATCAGAGTTAACTCTTTGTAACAGAAACTATTTGGCCATAATTCCTGAAATATTTACTGATTGGTTTTGTTGTTGTTGTTTTTTACAAAAAAATATTTTTCAAGTCTTGTATTCTTCCCCTTAAGTTTTCCAAATAGCATTTTGAGTTCAACACTTCCATGAAAACGTCCATGATTTAATTAATACTTCATCATCATGTGTTCTATAATCTTAATCGCTTAAGTGGTTACCTATTCATATATATTATTGCATTTGACATCTTTCTCTGAACACACCTTTAGTTAATGTAGGCACATACGTCCTGCCAATCCAATTGGATAATGATATTTACTTACAAGAATGAAATATATGTAAGCTACTCTTGCTGGATTATTCCTTAATGTACAAGCATCAATGACAGTAGATACACTAGGTATTTAACAAAATTTTTAAATTCTTCCCAAACCAAGGCCTTAGGGACTTTGTACTCCTCTATCAAAATCATAAATTATGCCAGTAAAACAAAATTACTTATGATATTCTAATAAAGCTAAGGTGTTCTCTGTATTTCAGGATTGAGTGAAAATAATTATCACCAGTACCTTTTTGTTTGTATGTCTAGACTTACAAAACAACAATCTAGGTAAGAAATAACAACAAAAAAGACTCTGTCAACATCAAGGTTTGAAATTTGCAGACAGACAACTGTGATAGGCAATATATTTTTTTATGAAGTCCATGATAGTGAACAAAACAGAAAAAGAAACAAAGAATCACTGCTTATTTATACTAGTAGAAATGAGCATTCACCAACAAATTCTGCCTATATGGAGTAACATCCTCTCATTTCAAGTGATTTAGTGGACGTCATCATAAAGGTACCTCCCTATCTGTTTGCTTAACTTTAGCTGAATTGCAAGGATTGAAGCAATTTTGAAATGTGCACTGAACAAATCAGGTAGTCGCTTTTGATAAGCAATTGCAATTCTAATATACTCTGACCATATAGTAAGACCCATTGAAAATTTTAAAAAGGAAAAAAAAATGAGGAAAATTAAGAAATTATCAGGAGCTTATATCTAGGCTACTTATTCAACGTTAGTATAAAATGTGTAATCACATCCACTAATATACATTTGGCATACTATATATTAATCAAGTACAAATTTAATTGAGTTTTAACACATGCTAGGGTTATATTTAATGATTCAAGAAAATGTGTACTCAAGTTACTACTTAATATGTAATTAACCCATGACATCTAATTAAGTGTATCTCTTTCTTAAACTGTATATGTAAAAACTTAGAAAAATACTGATTGAACATAGTAAGATTTATTAATCATGTTTAGAATTCATATTTTGAGGAATATGTAATGTTCTCTACAGCAAACCTACTCACTATTTGAAAAATATAAAAATGCTTTTAAAATGCATTATTTATGTGTTATTGTCTTGTAAACATACAAAAATTTAAAAAGGAGAAAAAACTATAAGACAAAACCCTTTTATCCAAACATTATCATTTTAGTTTATCAATAATTATTTATTAAATAATTACATACACATTTCTTATTTAAATGAAATGATATTAGCATCTGAATATAATAAAGGATTAAATATGAACACTACTCTTTACACTCGATTCAGAAAAGATTATCTTAATAATTATATTTAATTGTCAAAAAATAGATCCTAACATTTCAGATAACTAAAATATATTCCTAGATGTATTTCTCTAGTGGTCCAGATTATTTTATATGATTGTTTTACTTAGCATCTCAAACCTGCCCTGTTTTTCTGAGTGAATTTACATTGCCACATTAAGTCAAATGTGTATTAAATAAAAAGTTCGATACTTTATTTATACTCTTTTTTTATAGAAGTAACAGGTTGCAAAAATCAATTCTACTTTAAAGTTAGTCCTACTCATTCTTATCAGGCATAGCTTCTTATGTTTGCATTCAGTGCATGTAATTATTGTTTTACCATTCATGTTTTAAAATTGCCTTTCCTTTTTCCTTTCACTAAGATTAAAATTCCAGGATTTATTCTTGATCAAGGTAAATGTAATATAACTGCCTTGTGTTCTATTATGCTTTGGGGAGGATAAGTGAAGGACACTCTGCCTCAAGTAATGACTCCTCCATTGTGTATTGTGTATTATACATTGTACGTTTATTGTATCTTTAAAAGATAAACATACACAATATTTCGCCTAATTTAACTTTGTCAGAAGGTTGTTTTACCTCCTTGTTTTTCTACTTATCCTCTGTGACATTTACTGTCATAAGAATGTTAAAAATTAAAAACAAAAGTTACCTATGTCTCAAAACTCTAAAGCGTGAACTGTTAGTGTTCCAGCATCAAGCACTTTATTGATACAATGGCAAGAATAAAGGAAAATGTGTATTTGATATTTAAGATTTAAGATTGGCCACATTCCCCCATAGTTTATGTTTACTAATCTTCCCTGGCATTGTTAAAAAAAATTTTTAGTAATTAAATAATTGAAATTTAATCAAGATAAAGTAACTATAATTTAAAGATAGTTTAATATAAAGATATGTTAACTAGGTATACAGCTGTTAGCTAGGTAAATGTAAGAGGGGTAGAGAGAGAAAAAGAGATATTTTAAAAAATATTTCTTTTGTTGCAACTGTGAAAGATAACTTCCATCCCAAGCGCTGGGAGAAACAGGTAAGAAGTTATACTTATTAAAACTTAAAAGCTGAGATGAGTGTCCCTGTAGAATTCAAGCTCAGACATCTGAGAGTGTGTTATTCAACTATGAATGTGAAAGATCTGCTCTTGCCAAGGTAAAGAGATAGTACTCTAGTGACAAAGCAACTGGAAACGGAAAGGATACAAACAGGAAAACCACAGGAAGTACATATGAAAAGTTAGTGCCTTCCTCTTCCTCCAGGCTTGCAAGCTCCTGATTGCCTTTTCTTGGTAGGGCCTAACAAGGAGCCTCACTGTCAAAGGAGAAATGTGATTTATAAAGACATATACTATGAAATACAAAGTAGAATATGAAAGGATAGGCTTAAAGTTGAAAGTAATAGATTAAAAATAGTCCACCTCGTTGGCTGATCAACATCCATATGCATGTTTCAATGCATATTTAAAAGCTTAAAATAATCTTAAACTTGTATTAAACTTGCTAATAAAGTACAACTTTTTCCCTTTGAATTTGTTGAACATAATCACAGAATGAAATTGTTGCACAATGCTCCTTTATCTCTGAGTAATTTGTGGTTATGTATTTTTTATGAACAAAGATATTTTCTAACATAATCATCAAAATAAGAATATTAACATTGACACATTATTGCCATCTAATCCTCAAGCAACATTCAGCTTTCAACAAATGCCTTAATAATTTACTTTACAGAAAAATTATCCAGTTCAAAATAAACCTCCATTTGCTTTTAGTTGTTGTGTATCTCCTTCTCTTCAGTCTGGGATTCCTGAGAATTACTTTGACTTTCCTGTTCTGGATAATTTCTAAAACTATGAAACAAATATTTTCGTAGAATGTGTCTCAGTTTGGAACAGTTCGAGTATGCACTTACCTTTTTTCTTTTTTTAGATTTTCTAATGATTATACTCTGACTACGCATCTTTGGCAATAATATCACGAAAATGCTCCTGCGTTCTTCTCATTGCATCCTAACCATGATGTAGAATTTCACTGTCTATAAATACTGGTAATACTTAATTTGATCTCTTTAGCAAGGCTGTATCTGTCACTTCTTTCATGTAAAGTTACTCTATTTTCCTTTGTAATTAATAAATAATTGTGGGAAAATACCTGGAAACTATGTATTTGGTTGGTGAAAAAGTAATCGCTAATTTTGTACTAAAACTCATTACTTTTGCACCAGCCTAATTTCCAGTTTTCATTAGGTGTGTATTTTTCTATTTATTGATACAGGTATGGACTCATGGATTTCTATTTTATTCAATAACACATAAGCAATTGTAATCATTTCATCATAGTCTGTTTTTGCTGCTTGTGGTAGAGTGCCTAGAACTGGGTCACTTATAAAGAGATACATTTATCTCTTAGAATTACTTAGGCTGAGAAACCTAAGGTTAGGTACTATCTCAGTTTTCTCAATTCTTATAAAGCCACCAGTTCCTCTCCCATGATAATTTACTAATTCATTAATTCATAATTAAATTAATCTATTCATGAGAGAAGAGCCTTTCTAATTCTATCACTTCTTAAAGGTCCAACATGTCAATACTGCCACATTGGGGATTGTGTCAGTGTGAGTTAGAGGGGACAGATATTCAAACCATAGCACATTGTTTAATTTTGTAGTTAAAATGTTTCAAAGTTAATACAGACATCTGTTTCCTTTTAACACATATAGGTCATTATTTGGGTCCATCTTTGTTTTCTGATGCATCAAGATGTTCCAGGTGCATCCTGTACTTTTCATGTCCATCAGAGTAAAGTCCTTAAAAATCAATTTGAAATGCTAGAAATAAAACTCTTGGTACCACAGGTGCCCAATTACTTTAGTAGGCTCAAGGAAATACCCAGCCTGAAATACCAAGAAGAAAATAGAAGAAAAATCAAGAGGGAAACAGAGCTGAATATTCATGCAACATAGAATAATATCAAACTACCTAATATACCTATAACCATCATCCCAGAAAAAGCAAATAGAGATAAAGATAACAAGAAAACATTTTGAGAAGAAACAAAATATTTTAGGAGAGAGAAAGACAATAAACAACAACTCCAAGCGTATTCAATTCTCCAACTCCATTTAAGATGCTAAGATAACCTTTATGCCAACTCCAATATGCCAACTCCAAACAAGATCAATATGAGCAAGAAAAGGAGCCAGGAAAACCCCTTAGTAAACATATATGCAAAAAGTCTTAAACCCAAATAGAAAATGGAATAAACAGACAGTTATAGATATAAATATCACTGAATATCTATCTGCCTATCATCTATCATCTTTCCAAAAATATAAAGGCATTATATCATGACTTACAAAGATTTATCCAGAGATATAAAATTAATTTAACTCTAGAAATTAATCAGTGTAATTCTGCATATTAACAGATTATAGGGGAACAATTGCACGATGATATTAATCATATTTATAGGAAAAACATTTGTTAATCATTAGTACCTTTTCATAGTGAAATATTATAGCAAAAAGTCATCTAATTCAAATTACCATTAATTAAAATGTACGTTTACAATTATATTTAAGTATAAATCATGGACAGCTTTCCTTTTTAATGAGAAAAATATAAAAATAAATTATCATGATCTCCACTTTTTTGCAACCCTGTAATGAATTGCTAGACAATGGAAGATGAGACAAAACCTATAAGGTTTGAAAAGGAAGGAAGAAAACCGTAGTTATATTTCTTGGGAAAAGAAATTAATAATAGCATTATTTTCAGGCAATAAGTTTGTATGTATAAAAAAATTCAAAATAACCTAAAGATTAATTTAGAAAATTACAAGCCTGGATACAAAAATCAACATATAAACCACTTGTATTTCATATAAGAACAACAATCAGGAAAGTATTTCTTTTTTTAAAAAATTTTTTATTGTACTTCCGGTTCTGGGATACATGTGCAGATCATGCAGGATTGTTGCACAGTACACATGGCAATGTGGTTTGCTGCCTCCATCCCCCTGTCACCTACAGCTGGCATTTCTCCCTATGTTATCTCTTCCCAGTCTCCCCACCCCACCACTGTCCTTCCCTTGGCCCCCCAAAACAGACCCCAGTGTGTGATGCATCCCTCCCTGTGTCCATGTGTTTTCACTGTTAATCAACTGCCTATGAGTGAGAACATGTGGGGTTTGATTTTCTGTTCTTGTGTCAGTTTGCTGAGAATTGTGTTTCCAGATTCATTCATGTCCTTACAAAGGACACAAACTCACCATTTTTTTATGGCTGCATAGTATTCCATGGTGTATATGTCCCACATTTTCCTTGTCCAGTCTGTCATTCATGGGCATTTGGGTTGGTTCCAGGTCTTTGCTATTGTAAACAGTGCCACTATGAACATATGTGTGCATGTGTCTTTATAACAGAATGATTTGTAATCCTTTGGGTATATACCCAGTAATGGGATTGCTGGGTCAAATGGAATTTTCTTAAAAAGAAAACAAAAGTGGCATTAAGATATATAGTGCTGAAAAATAAATAGAGAGCAATACAACTTTATTGAAGAGTATAAGGAAGAGCTAAATAAATAAGAAAATATACATTTTAATGAATCGTTAGACTCAATATTAAGTTTTCAATTCTTTTCAAGTTATGCTAAGGATTAAATATATTCCAGCTAACATTCTACATGCATGTGTGAAAACTACCTGTTCTACATACTGTCAATACTCATAAAACCTTAGTATTAGAATAGCATATTATGGGCACAATGCCAGAGAAATATACAAATTTTCAGACTATAAGAGCCCAGAAACAGATTTATTTATTTATTTATTTATTTGAGATGGAGTTTTACTGTTGTTACCCTGACTGGAGTGCAATGGCATGATCTCGGCTCGCCACAACCTCTGCCTCCTGGGTTCAAGCAATTCTCCTGCCTCAGCCTCCCGAGTAGCTGGGACTACAGGCGTGCACCACCATGCCCAGCTAATTTTTGTATTTTTAGTAGAGACGGGGTTTCAGCTTGTTGACCAGCATGGTCTTGATCTCTTGACCTCATGATCCACCCACCTTGGCCTCCCAAAGTGCTAGGATTATAGGCATGAGCCACCGCACCCGGCCGAGCCCTGAGACAGATTTATGCTTATATGAACATTTGATTTATAACAAAATTGACATGGCTAAATAAAAGGGGAGGAGAAGCTTTTCAATTTTACTAGGAAAATGATTATTTAGAAAAAAATGCATTAATTGAACCTATTTCTCATATAAAACTCAGTTATAATGTAATTATAAGTAATAGGAAAAATAATAGAAAATACAAAAGAATATCCTTATGCAATCAGATACAAATACATCTTTCATGTGTGTATGTGTATAATTATACATGTATATTTAACCTTACATATAATTTATTTTATATTTTGAGAATATACTTCCTTCCTTCCTTCCCTCTTTTCCTTTTTCTTCTTTCTTTCTTTTTTCTTTCTTCTTTCTTCTTTGTATATTGTGAGAATATACAATAAATTACAGGTGACCATATTTACTCTCCCGTGCTGCAGAAAACCAGAACTCCTTCATCTTATTTAACTGTAATGTCGTATCTATTAACCAGCCTCTCTTCATTCTATTTTCTACCATCCCTTCCCAGGCTGTTATCTCCACAATTCTTATTAGTACGTTTCTGAGTTCAAATTCTATGGTTTTTTGTTTGTTTGTTTGTTTGTTTGTTTGTTTTTCTGAGACAGTTTCACTCTGCTGCCTAGCGTGCAATGGCATGATTTAGGCTCACTGCAACCTCTGCTGCCAGGGTTCAAGCGACTCTCTTGCCTCAGCCTCCAAGTAACTGGGATTACAGTTACCTGCCACCTCCCCTGGCTAATTTTTGTAGTTTTGGTAGAGACGAGGTTTCACCATCTTGGCCAGGCTGGTCTTGTCAAGTCGATTTTTAATGACACACCACCACCTTTTCCATATCTCATATATGTATGTATGTATATATATATATATATGTGTGTGTGTGTGTGTGTGTGTGTGTATGTGTGTGTGTGTGTATATATATATATATATGTGTGTGTGTGTATATACACACATATATATGGTGCATAGTTGCATATTTAAGTGACAGTATTTTAAGCCAAACAAGTGATTGATGTAAAATTCAGGACACTCTTACTTCTCACAGGGGTAACAGGTTTGTGACCAGGAAGGAGCAATAGTGGGTGTGAGTAGTGACAATTTTCTAGGTTTTGATCTGCCTGTCTGCTTATAGTTAATTAAACAGTACATACACATTATTTTACTGTTTTGTGAATGTGTTATGTTTCATAATAAAAGGTGGTATATACAAATTTTAATTTGGAGTAGCTTATTTCTTTTCCAACCCATAAGGATTTGAGAAAGTGGACTTTACTTACTATTTATTTAGTAAATTGAAGGTGGTTTTAAGTGAATTTATTTGCATGCTTTTGTTTTTTTGACCTGATATACTCAGTTCACGTTACTTTAAGAGTAGTATGTCTACTTAAGAGGTATGGGAAAGGTAGTGATGTGTCATTAAAAACTGACTTGATAAAATTTGAGCTCAGAAAAGTAGAGAGTAGAATTGTGGGTATAAGAGGCTGGGAAGAGGAGGTAGAAAACAGAGAATGGGGAGACACTGGTTAATAGACACATTACAGTTAGATAGGGGGATTTGAGTTCTGGTTTTCTGTGGAGTGAATGTGGTCACCTATAATTTATTATACATTCTCAAAAAGCTAGAAGAGAGGATTTTGAATGTTCACAACACAAAGAAATGATCAATTTCTTTGATATGATCCACATGCTAATTGCCCTGATTGACAATTACACATTACGTAAAGGTATCAAAATATCAGTCTGTATCCCATAAATATGTACAATTATTATTTTTCAACTAAAATTTTAAACATATATTTCTAAAAACTAACTTAGTATCATGCATAATTTACTATTTTTCGACAAGTGCTTTCTAACTCCTTGTTTTCAGTTAGAAGAAAATGTAAAAGTTGCTTAAACAATATATGCGACTTACTTTTGTTGTCATACATTTTATGTAGGATTACTTTTTCTTATTTTTGGAAAGGCTTGATATTTCTTAAAATTTCTAGATTTAAAAATACTGTGAATGTAGCAATTTAGTTTATCTCTTCAAAAGGGACTACTTGTTCCT
The DNA here is from genome assembly GCA_031835075.1 of Saguinus oedipus. NCBI lineage: Eukaryota > Metazoa > Chordata > Mammalia > Primates > Cebidae > Saguinus > Saguinus oedipus. Next base: position 148,963,708 of record CM063170.1, read on the forward strand.
TAAATGTATGAATTGCTTGTATTTTCTTTATATTATAAATCATATTGATAAATTTACAACGAAAAGTAAATCCACAATTTCCAAATGTGTTTAGAATTTACTTTACTGAATTTGAAAGTATAAAATTATTAGAGTTGTAAATGGTGCTTTCAAACATAAAAGTAGTAAAAGTTTTAAGTACGAATGATTGATTCAGCTACCTGAGGAGGCAATAAATTACAGTTAATATCAACGTAAAGTCAAAAGCAAGTTCTCTGTAGATAAGCCTTTGAAATGTTTTTTGAGAATACTTAACAAGTCAAATCCAGTCAACCTGACACTATATTTTATATTAATGTGTTGTTAAGAAAACTCAAGGAAGTGCAGAAGTGGTTTATGAACTTCTTTAACATTATTTTATGGGTTTAAATTTTGTTTTAAGTTTGTCAAAAGTTAAAAGTCAACATCCAGGAACCAGTGAAGATGTATGTAAGCACTTAGGTATGTATCCCTATATATATGAATAAAGATTATTAAAACCTAAAATGCAATAAAAATTAAAAAAATAAAAAAATAAAAGTATATACCTTATAACTGCATATTAACTATGTGCATAACTACATATTAGTGGAAACAGAGTGTACAGCAAGATTTCACATTACTTATCCCTAATTTGTGAGAATCCAAATAATCTTCCATGGTTTTTCCAACTTTTCTTATTCTCTCATCTTTTTCTAAATAACCGTTCATTATATTTATGAAGTACTAAAATCAACAAAAGATTTTATTCATCTGAAAGTAGAGCAAATCTATGTTTCCTTTTTGTTTACAAAACTTTTTTAGTTGAATCTAGAAGACGGCTCTAACTTCTGAATATACAGAGTCTAAGAAAAAAAATCATGAGGGTCTTTATGCATATTATAAATTTGCTGAGGGATGGCCCAAAGCAGTATCCCAGCTTGACATGCTAGCTGTCTGGGTATTCTGTTCCATGCACTATTGCCGGAGGTTACTTTTCTGATCTCTTCAGATATCTTCATAAGAGTATCACAAGAATCCCCTTTTCTCAATCAAGAAATATCCAATTATCTCTCAACTATTGTGCTATGGCATTATCAATGTATCAGATACGAAATGCCGAAATGCGATGTCTCTGACTCGATGTTCAAAATATAAGGGTTTTAAAGGTCAACATTTGTTCTACTAGATCTCATAGAAGAATCAGTCTGATGACAAAGAGTGATATAAAGGCCAGATTTTAGCCCTCTCTCACCTTCCACAATTATATGATGTTCTTTATAGTTTACTTCCTAAAACAGAGTTTTAAAAATTTACTGATAATGAAGATCCATAGTAACTCAACTTACATTTTTATCTTTCCAGGACAAAAAACTGAATATTATTCATTTACAATTTTGAGAAAATATGGCCAGGCATGGTGTCTCATGTCTGTAATCCTAGTACTTTGGAAGGCCGAGGCAGGAGGATCACTTGAGGTCAGGAATTTGAGACTAGCCTGGGCAACATGGTGAAACCCCCGTTCTATAAAAAAAATACAAAAATTAGCCAGGAGTGGTGGCATGAGCCTGTAATCCCAGCTACTTGCAGGGCTGAGGTGAGAGGTTTTCTTAAGCCTGGTAGATGGAGGTTGCGGTGAGCTGAGATAGTGCCTCTGCAGCCTGGGCGATACAGGGCAATCCTATTTAATAAACAAATAAATACGTTTTGAAAACATAGACTTTATGCAATTGGAAATAAGCATCAGAATTGTTGACTTAGCATGTAATAAGTTATGTTTAACTAAACAGAAGTTAAAAATTAAAAAAAATATATTAGTAACAAATTATGAAGCAGCTAACAAAGTAAATAATGCACAACGCAAACTTCTGTGTAAAAGAATGATGCACCAGTGCATGATTAATAAAATAAGTTCGTACAGGAAAATAATCATAAAATGTAATTATTTTATGATATGAATAAATCATGTTTTTTAAGCTTACTTATTATACTTTGCATCGACTTCAATATCTCAGTGTTTGCTATTTTATGAAGAGATCCTGATTTTTCTTGCCTGCATGATAATTTATGTCATTTCTTTCCTTCTTTTTCTCCCCAGTCTCACCTTCTGTGTCTCTATGATTTCTGTCTTTTCCAGTCTCTCTCTTGCTCATTTTCTTCTTCTATCTCTCTTTTTTTCCTATCTCACTGCCTCCCCTGTTTTCTTTCTCCCTTACACTCAGTTTATTCCTCTTTCTCTCTCTTGGTACTAGCTGAGCCATGCTGTGTCTTGGCTCCCTGCTTTCCACCTGCAAGACAGCTTTGGCTCTCTTACACTGTCCACTTTTATTTTGACTGTCTGCTTTGGTTCTGTGGCTTCTGCTGCCTCCACACCTCCAGCTGCACAGTCAGCTCTCTCCTTGCTTTCAGCATCAGCAGCTTAACTCGTTTTCTCTTTGACCCTTTATATTTGCCATTTCCTCTTTTTTCTCTTTCCAATTTCCTTTCTTACTTTTTCTCTTTCTCCCTTTCAAGGAGAACATGGGGGCTAATTCCTTGATCCAACAGAAAGCATAACATATCTATCCTTGTGAGGATGGGGTTTTATTAAATACATAGAGAATTAAAGCTTAGCGGACTCAATTTTCATCTGAGCCAAACTTAGGCCTAAAATCTGAAGTCTTATGAATGGGGTCTTTGGATCAGATAAAACCACAATACTTTATCATCTTTTGCTTTTCCTTGCTCCTGGTTAGAGGGTTGTCCCTCCAAACCTGCAACATTCTCCCCAAAGGACTATCCAGGGGAATTACAGAGGGAGTCTCTTTGGCTCCCTCTTTCCTTTGTCCTCTAGGCCTAGAATTCCTGTTCTCCATTTTCAGTCATCCTCTGTGTATGAGTTTTTCCTTGTGTACTCAATCCCCCTTACTGGAGTTTTCTTGCTCACCCTGAGACCTCCAAAAATACCCAACCACCAAAGCAGTACTTAAAGTCCAATTTTCCTACCTTGGCTCATGCACGTGGTTGCCTGTTTGCTGCAATGCCGGCTTTTCTCCCTATGTCATCTCCAGTGTCTCCTGAATAGCTGTCTTGGGTTTATCTATGGCTTCTGCAGAGAGCCAGGGTGCCCAGATAGAGTGGGGCAAATAAATTGGGTGGAACGTGTCTTCTCTTTCAGCCAGAGTCCCGACTCCACACAGGCATAGAGATCCTGGACGGGCCCTCAGGTTGTGAGAAACACACTCACCTGTCCAAACACAAAGAATCGACTTAAAGGGACAAAGAACAACCGCATCCTCTTCCCTGCTGAAGTTTCAATTTTCCAGTAATGAAACTTTCTTCTCTTTATGGGCTGACCCCTCCTCTACATTCTGTTTGCTTATTGTGACCTTCTAGGTGCAAGAGCCCATGTAGTTTGCTACATTTGCAGGCTGGCTGCCAGTACTTAGATTTATCATGACTTGAAAATGGACTGTTTAAAATGTTTTCTCACAGGATTCACTTCTACTTCCATTCTTTTTCAATACTACTTGCTAGACAAGTTCCCTAATTTACTGAAATTCCTTCCACACACCAGAAACAATGTCTTCTTTTTCTGTCTGTACACCATTGCAAAGCATATGATTCTATTGAGTATAATATTTTAATGTCTTCTTAATTTATTCTTTGTGTCTACTAAATTGTTAAATTATCAGAGCAAGAACTCTGTCCCACTTAGAATAAGGCTGAAAACATCACATACATAATTACTGTTTTACAAATAAATTCATTAATTAATGGAAATGTTTTTCATCAAAGGAATAATGCAACTGAGATACATAAGTAATTTGTCCTACTTATTGACTGTCCTTTTAATGTTTACATAATTTTTGGCTGCCCAACTTAATTTGAATACTCTTCTGAGGTTTAGTTGATTTTCTAAAGGAGTGAGAATCTTCCCTCCCTAATTTATCTTTCATCTAGATTATAAACACATGATACAGCCGGTCACACACATTGTTATGAAACTACATCTTAGGAGGGAGCAGTAGCAGTAGGCAAAATTGCATTCACTAACCAGACTCAGTAGCATGAGCTCTGTATCTGAACATGGGTGCAGTGCAGTGTGGTATTAGATGGAGTAACTCTCTTTGCTCCTGGCTATATAGGTTTCAAGCCTGATTCTTACAACCCAGGGTGTTTTTGGTCATCAGACAGAATATTTTTTGGTGAATTATGTTTCTCTTCAAGTTGTTCACAATTGGCTTTATAGCTTTCAATTAAAAATCTGACTAGACATATAGCTACTGACACTGGGTTTGACAACAAACTATATACCGTGAAAATGTCAAACCTAAAGAATAGAAATGAACGTAAGTTAAAACTGAGAAAGTAAATCGCCCTGATGTCAAGTTTCACAAATAACACAAAAGCTGTATTAATTTTAAAATAATACAGTCTTTGAAACAGGTCTCTCTGGGGTCCTTAATTGGCACATGAATGAATGACATTTTAACTATTAAAATAAATCACAAATTTGGCAATTTAAATAAACATTGATTTAGGAAGAATGGGAAGAACATTAGCTGTGATGATGTTTAAAGACAAAAAAACTCACTCATATTTTAATTCACTTGTAAAAAAAGCAGACTCAAAGGGAGGAATTTCACTCGTAAAGAGGCCCTTGTGAAATTTTACTAATTACTACCCTATCTTATTTTTTGTTCCAAGTTAATTAGATAACTAGTCTAGTCCATATGTCAATCGATAAATGTCTATAGTTATATTCACTTCCAAGATACATATCTAGTTAGCCTAATCATTTTCTTAAATTTACAAAATACCTTAGAAAAACAAATCAGGTATTTTTCTCAATAATTGACTAAATAGTATTTTGTTTCTTCTTTATTCATCTGAATAGTTAAAAATGAAAGAGAACGTAGTGACCAATTTGTTTTAAACTTTTTTGTATTTTGTGGTTTTACTATTTCTCTTCCTACATTCTCTTCTTAGCTGTAAATTATTTTTACCAATTTGCCTTGCACTGTTATATAGTAGAGAAGATCATTTTTTATTTGCTTTTAATGTTGTAAATCAGAATCCTATTTCTCAATTATATTTATGTACCCCAAGAATTTATACCTCTTATAGACAGACCATCTTTCTTTTCTCTTTCAGTCACCCAAGAAAACTCTCTAACTAATAGCTCCTTCTCCAGCCAACAGTGGCTTTTGTTCTTGCAACTGAAAACTTCTATCTTTATTTATTGTTAAGTTATTGTGAGAACAATTTGAAAAGTTTCCTTGAATATGCTATCTTACTTAGTAAAAATGATCCTATACTCCAGAAATTAGATTCAATGTATGATTTAATAGTGGGCTTACTCTGCTACTTTGCTACCTGTCTCTGTTGTTTTCTCCTATATTACAGATGTACAGTTGACCCAAGTCTATCACTTTTACTAAAATGACTCATTTAAAAATATTTTTTAAAGATGACATATTAACTATGAAGTGATTGAGAAGAAACAATTAGATAGACACAAAGTGAAAATTAACAGAGAAATCTGAAGCATTATAGCAAGTAAATTATTATTAGAAAATCAAAGTGCTAGATTTTTAAACAAAGTTTAATATAAGTTATTTGTTTTCCTGTCCTTCTTAGAAGGCGCTGTTACTTTCAGCCCTGTTTCAGTGTTCCAAGGCCTGTAACCACATAAGTGCCTTTTCTGATGGCAAATTGGCAAGGAGGTTTAGAAGAAATATCTCAACTTGGATGTCATTAACTGCAGGTGGAGCTCTTCTGGGCCTTGGATATGTCACTCCTGAGAGTCTCCTTTCCCATAGCGGAATTGTCAATGAACTATTTAGGTTGCCCCCTCTTTATCCCTTTCAAAGAATATCTAATGTAGAATAATTCTGAATCATGTAGAGGTTATTAACTTGTACTAATGAAGTTGCACAGTGAGTCGGAATTCTCTAAAACTGAAGTTACCTAGAGGATGTAGGGTTCACAGAACTTTTGTAAAATAAAGTAGGAATTATCTGAACTTGTTGAATGGAAGAAGACACAATTGTAGAGAGAAGTTATTGAATTTGACGTCAAGAAGTTGTATAAAAAATCCTGACAGCATCACTTAAAATCGACAAGCGCTAGTTTTTTTAATTTGTACAATACAGAGTGTAGATGTCATTATTTACAACATGCTAGAGGTGAATACCACATACTCTATAGGAATGCTGTGAATCTCAAATGAGATAAAAATTTATATTTTCATAAGAAAATGTTCTTCATTTTCTTATGAAAATTTACATCTTCATAAGAAAATGTCTGTTGCAAATGTTTAACTCTGCCACTGAGCTCCAAAGTAGCTAGAGACACTCTTTAAAGGATGGGCGTAGTCTGTTCAGTCAACTTTATGGACAATGAAATTGGAATTCCATATAAATTTTGTATTTTACAAAATGTTGTTCTTCTTTTTAAAGTTTTCAAGTATCCAAAAATTTAAAAAGACTTTGTTTTCAAGCTAATGAAAATAAAAAACAGCAGCTGTTAGCCTTTGGTCTATAGGCTGTCGTTTTTCTGACCACTGATGTAAAACATTATGAATGTTGATCTACTAACTTTCCATGATTTCCTCATACATTTAGAAAACAAATAGATCAGATTTTCCAATTCAATTCAACAATTATTTGAACTTTTGTATGTGTAAGATGCTCTTCATACTGCGGCGGGCGGGGGGGTGGTGGAAGCGGGAGTCACAGAACTATGTAAAATGACTATTACTTTTAGAAAGAGTGGGAAAAGGAAGGGTACTGTTACTGGTGGAGGATGTCCAGATTCTTGGTTTCTTAAAAAAGAATTGGACAAAACACAACAAGCAAGGTAAGAATGAAGCAACAAAACCAAAGTACACGTCACAGTGTAGGAGTGGCCCAAGCATAAGGACTCAAGAGCCCTGTGATAGGATTTTCTTGAGTTTAAATACCCTCTAGAGGTTTCCATTTGTTACTTGGTGTATGTCCTATGTAAATGAAGAGGATGAAGTAAAGTTGCAGAATCATGTACTCAGTATAGGCCCTGTGTAAATGAAGAGGATATTTCCTGTCATCGCTGAAGTGTTTTTATTTGACCTGCAAGAATCCACCCTATGTTCCTGGCCTCCAGACCCTATTCTACTGCCCCAGTATGAGGCAGAAGATTATATATAGCTCTATCTATCTATCTATCTATCTATCTATCTATCTATCTATCTATCTATCTATCTATCTATCTATCTATCTATATCTATCATCTATCTATATCTATCATCTATCTATCTGTCTCTATCTATCTATCTATCTATCTATCTATCTATCTATCTATCTATCTATCTATATCTATCTCTCTACAGTATTTAAGTTTGTTATTAGAAGAATTAAAATAGTTTCCTTGCAGATGCTGTCTTATATAGACAACATTATCCTTTCCTTTAGAAATTAGATTCAAGATATAATTTAATAGCAGGTTTACTCTGCTATTTTGCCAGCTGTGTCAGTTGTATATATACACACACACACACACACACACATAAATTTTAAAACGTAATAAGACCATGTAATGGCAGACAGGAAAATGCAATTGTCATTAAAGATTTGAGACCCAGTGGCATGAAAACTGGTCTTTCTTAGCCTTATTCTCCCAAAGTTTTCTTTTATAAAATGATTAAAGCAGTATTCATTGCCTTAGTCTTTTTCCTCAATAAATAGAATTTTCCAGTCAGATATTTGAAAACATCTATGAGTTCTGAGTTTTACAATTTACAGTCTTTAATAACTTTGGTTCTTGCATGACAGTGTCCTGACAATTGTAGACAGAGGTGTAATAGTATCACCTCTGTCTTCAAAATGATGTTAAAAATCAATTAATATGAGGTGATGAGTTAATTTAGAAACAAAGCAAAGAAATTCTGACTTTTCACTAGAAGGAGAACTATAGAATTTATATACAAAGTATATTAATATTCAAAGAAATAATGAAAAATTATATTTTTAAATATATTTTTTAATACCTTAAGGTGAAAATATAAAATATTTTTTCTTTTGAGATGGAGTCTCACTCTGTCACCCAGGCTGGAGTGCAGTGGCATGATCTCAGCTTACTGCAACCTCCACCTCCCAGGTTCAAGAGATTCTCCTGTCTCAGCCTCCCAGTAGTTGGGTCAACAGGCTCCTGCCACCACGCTCAGCTAATTTTCTTTTTTTGTATTTTTGGTAGAGATGAGTTATCACCTTGTTGGTCATTCTGGTCTTGAACTCCTGACCACAGGTGATCCACCCATCTCAGCCTTCCAAAATGCTGGGATTACAGGCATGAGCCACCATGTCCGGTCCCAGGAAAAAAATTAATAGCAATTTACCAGTGCTGATTTCTTCATAATACATTTAGAAATTATATGCATACCATAGAGTATAGTATTTGAAACAGATAAAAATTGTGATAGATATTATTCATGTTTGTAATTATTTTCTAAAAACTTTGAAATTACCATGTCTTCAGTTTCAGATTTTAAAATAATAATGTAAATAAGATGCCGATTGTAAATACAAAATAAGAACATAGTAAATAAATTAAAAAACAATGAAGAAGGAAACTGTAATTGATATTTATAATAGAGTAAAAATGATATTAATTTTCTCCAAGGCAAAAAGAATTTAAGAATGAATTAATTGATTATTCAATGACATAGTTTCCTTGTTTTCTAATGTCAAGTAGTTGAAGAAAATTGTAAAGAAATCAATAATATGACAACTTGATGCAAGTTGATTACAAAAAAAAATCTATTAAAGCCTGAACCTCAACCAGTCTAGCCATCATAATGATGGAAATGATTCACATAATAAAGAATCAAAACTTGGTGTAATTTTATATTTATTTTATATAGCCTTTTTAGATTTGATGGTCTTAGATATAAATGGTTTTAGCACCAAATCAGAGAGGTTACTTAGAGTTCACATAAACAATAAATTGGAAAACCTTAGGTATATGTATAGATTAAACAGATTTCAAAGCCCATGTTTGTAAAAAATTTTTTTTGTCACAGCATCACTGTTTCTTATGATTAAAGATTGAAACTTTAGAATAAATTTTATGTTCAATAACTACATGAGTGGCATGAATTAATCTAGATAAGTACTCTCTAAAATAGGAATAAAACAAGCAAAACCTATAACAATTATTACTCATCTATATCAGTGTTTCTAAACATTTGTTACAAGTGTAATACATATATACTTACATATGCATATATATTTCCTCTTCCTATGCAATACATGTTACATATATGTATATACACACATATTGATATGGTTTGGCTGTGTCCCCACCCAAATCTCATTTTTAATTTTAACTCCCACAATTTTCATGTGTTGTGGGAGGACCCCAGTGGAAGGTGATTGAATTAGGGAGGTGGGTCATTCCTGTGCTTTTCTCATGATAGTGAATGAGTCTCATGATCTCATGAGATCTGATGTTTTTAAAAATGAGTGTTCCCTGAACAAGCCTTTTCTTTATCTGTCACCATTTTTGTAAGATGTAACTTGCTCCTCCTTTCCTTTCACCTTCTGTCATGATTGTGAGGCCTCTCCAACCACAAGAAAGTGTTAAGTCCAATAAATCTTTCTTTTGTAAATTGCTCACTCTTGGGTATGTCTCTATCAGCAGCATGAAAACAGGCTAACACAAGAAATTGGGACCAGTAGAGTGGGGCATTGCTGAAAAATACCCAAAATGTGGAAGCAGCTTTGGAACTGGGTAACAGGCAGAGGTTGCAACAGTTTGAAGTGCTCAGAGGAAGACAGGAAAATGTGGGAAAGTTTAGAACTTCCTAGACTTTGACAAAAATGCTGATAGTGACATGAACAATAAGGTTCAGGCTGAGTTGGTCTCAGATGGAGATGAAGAACTTTTTGGAAACTGGAGCAAAGGTGACTTGTTATGTTTTAACAAAGAGACTGGCAGCATTTTCACCTGCCCTAGAGATTTGTGGAACTTTGAGCTTGAGAGAGATGATTTAATGTATCTGGCAGAAGAAATTTCTAAGCATCAAAGCATTCAAGAGGTGACTTGGGTGCTTTTAAAATTTTATTTAAAAAGCAGAGCATAAAAGGTTGGAAAATTTACTGACACTGCAATAGAAAATAAATTCCAGACTAGGTACTATGGCTCAGACCTGTAATCCCAGCACTTTGGGAGGGTGAGGCGGGCAGATCACGAGGCCAGGATATTGAGACCATCCTGTCTAACATGGTGAAACCCTGTCTCCACTAAAAATACAGAAAATTAGCCTAGCTTGGTGTCACATGCCTGTAGTTCCAGCTACTCAGGAGACTGAGACAGGAGAATCGCTTGAACCCAGAAGGCATAGATTGCAGTGAGTCGAGATCATGCCACTGCACTTCAGTCTTGGTGACAGAGCAGACTCCACCTCAAGAAATAAAAAAAGAATAAAAGAAATTTCTGTTTTCTGAGGAGAGATTCAAGGCAGCTGCAGAAATTTGCATAAGTAAGGAGAAGCCCAATATTAACTGCCAAGACAATGGGGAAAATGTCTCCAGGGCCTGTCTGAGGTCTTTATGGCAGCCCCTCCCATCACAGGTCCAGAGGCTTACAAAGAAATCATGGTTTCCTGGGTCCAGTCCAGGGTCCTGTGCCTTGGGACATCCTAGGGACTTGGTGCCCTGTGTTTCAGCTTCTCTAGCTCTGGCTGAAAGGGGCCAATGTAGAGCTAGGGCCATCACTTTGGAGGGTGTAAACCCCAAGCCTTGGCAGCTTACACATGTTGTGAAGCCTTCAGGTGCACAGAAGTCAAGAATTGGGGCTTGGGAAACTCTGCCTAGATTTTAGAAAATGTATGGGAATGCCTGGATGTCCAGGCAGAAGTTTGCTGCAGGGGTGGGGCCTTCATGTAGAACCTCTGCTAGGGCAGTTCAGAAGGGAAATGTGAGGTTGGAGCCATCACACAGGGTCCCTACTGAAGCAGCACATAGTGGAGCTATGAGAAGAGGGCCACCATTCTTCAGACCCCAGAATGGTAGATCTACTGATAGCTTGCACTATGTATCAGAAAAGCCACAGGCATTCAATGCCAGCCTGTCAAAGCAGCTCCAGGCCAGAGGCTGTACACTTCAGAACCACAAAAACAGTTACCCAAGACTATGGGACCCCATCTCTTGCATCGGTGTGACCTAATGAAAGTCATGGAGTCAAAGGAGATATTTTGGAGCTTTAAGATTTGACTGCCCTGCTGGATTTTGAACTTGTATGGGGACTCTATCCCCTTTGTTTTGGCCAATTTTTCCCATTTGATTTGGCTGTATTTCCCTGCTGATAAATACAGGTAATAAATGATGTAAACACCTTTATTTATGTCATTGTATCTAGGAAGTAACTGACTTGCTTTTGATATTACAGGCTCTTACACCAAAGGAACTTGCCTTGTCTCAGATGAGACATTGGACTGTGGACTTCTGAGATAATGGTGAAGTGAATTAAGCCTTTAGGGGATTGTTGGGAAGGAATGGGTGGTTTTAAAATGTGAGGACATAAGATTTGGGAAGAGCCAGGGGTGAAATAATATAGATTGGCTGTGTCCCCACCTAAGTCTCATCTTCCATAGTGAATGAATCTCATGAGACCTGATGTTTTTAAAAATGACAGTTCCCTGCACAAGCCTTTTCTTTATCTGCCACCTTCCTTGTAAGACCTAACTTGCTCCTCCTTGCCTTTCACCTTCTGTGACAATTGTAGAGTCTTTCTAGCCACGTGGAACTGTAAGTCCAATAAACCTCTTTATTTTGTAAATTTCCCAGTCATGGGTATATCTTTACCAGCAGTGTGAAAATGAATTGCTATAATATAATACATATAATGACCACATATATATAGTTCTTACATTAAGTTGAAACAGAATTTCCTGGGGCCAGAAATAGGTATTTTAAAAGACTCTGCAACTGATCCTTACACACTGTTTTCTAAGAATGGAAATAATATTATGAATAGCCTTTATCCACATGTAGGCCAGATATGTGTTTTGTCAATAACTCAGCATAGATTTTTGGATTATCTAAGTAAGGGTGATGCTGATAATCAACTGTCATTTCAGTACCCAGATCACTGAGTTTTTTCTCTGACAAAATAGAGTTATGACCTCAAATGTGGATGAGAACAAGGAATTACTGAAAATTATGATTGCTGTATTTTATTATCCATACAAATTGCTATAGATGATAAATATTAATTTCTTGTTGGTAAAATACATAACTGTGAGTTAAATAAGATGAGTGAAAATGGAATATAAGCTATTTATCACATTTTAAGTATTAAAAATAGCTTGCATGCATATGAGTGTGAGGGGAATCTATTAAAATGTTTTAATTGATTACATAGTCAATAAAAGATGACTCAATTTGTAACCCACTAGATCTCTTTGGGCTTTAATATCCTCATCTTTAAAATTAGGCCAGAATTGTTCCAGGGAATATCTAAAATTCCTTTCAGTTTTTATCATTAATTAGCCTATGATTCAACTAAACCTTAACTATTAGTCTTCCCTTCCCAAGAATCACCATAAAATAGCTAAACAGTTCCATGATTTGCATAACTAGCTTATTAGCCTTCCATATTGAGAGCTGTATTAAGTCTGGTATCACCAACATTTTTCTTGGCTTAGTGATATTCATAGAAATGCTTGCTGGAAATGCTCCATGATATTGACCTTTTTGATAAATGTAGATTACTTAAATATTTACATTTTTACTATACTTATGATCACACTAATGAAAATGTGTCAATTATTAGGTACTGTAAATATATTAATTTAAAGCAGATAGTCTCAGTCACCTATTCTTCACACTGGAGTGAAGAATGTCTCTACTGCCTACTTCAGGCGATTAAATTTTCGAAAGTATGTTTTGTAACTGAAGAAGAACCATATGATTTAAAGATTTTAAAAGAAAACAAAAAGCAAGTCTTTATTTTTAAAAACATTATGTTTTTAAGTTTCAAGCTATCTTCATCTTCTCTCAGAGGCCAAAGAGGTAGTTTCAGCATGTTGTGAAAGCATCTTCCAAAACTGTTACAAAGGTAGACTCTCAAGAATGGGAATTTGGCAAAGCAAGCATCAGAAAGCATGTCCCAGAGAGAAAGTCAAGGAACCTGGCAGACCTAAAGAAGGTTTGAGGAAGAAAAGAAACACTGGCAATCAGTCCAATTAGATGTAACTGTAACATAGGTGTTTTTGTTAAAGGATCTATTCATCTGTGCTTAAGCATTTTTCATTTTGTACACATCACATATGTTGTACACAAAAGCTTATTAGTTGTTCCCATAACAACTAAATACAATGCCACATTTTATGAATGATCCACAGCCCTAGTAATATTATAAAATAATTTTTAAAATTAATCTTGTGTGTTAGTTGCCATTTTTAAAAGTGCATGTTAAAATTTGATTTATAATGCTGTGTGAAATTTAATCTCATGTGTGAAAATATAGAAACCACATAAAGTATAAACATAAATAAATTTTGAATGTTACTCTTTTCAAGTAACTTTCATGTAAGGCTATCCATCTTTGTAGTTTACCGAAAACTATTGTAAAAACATGTTCGTGTATGCTACATAACATGCATGTGTACCAATGTCATTGTCATTTTCATTAAAAATGTTAATGTCATTTATCACTGTGTAACTACTCAGGTAAATTTATAGACAAGTAATTGGGGATTATGAACTGGTAAAAATAATGCCAAGATACTAAATTATTGGTAGCTTTTAATCTTTTATTGCCTGTGAAAGTTTGTTAACTTATAAATTAGATAGGAGCAAATGAGTTTTACAAACTATGTCAACTGACAGTATAAAAATTATTTAATAGATTATCTTTCCTTTATATGTAATACGACTATATAGTGGCTTAATACTTTTTTTCTTGGTAAGTTATTCAGGTATCTTCAAATTTTTTAAAAATAGATTGAATAATAAAAATAAAGATGAGTAAGATTTTCTCTTGAATATTAAGTTTATTTGAATGTAACGTATCAAATAATTGTTACTTAAAAGATAAGAATAAGAAATGTTTTAAAGTCAGAGGGAAAATGACAACAGAGCTTTGATTCTAAGAAGGCTACAGAATGAAAGTCAATACTCAAGTATGAAGCATTAGAAAATTTACAAAAGTAATTATTACTGTTTTAACAGTCACTCTTTAAGACCTCCTATGTGTATCATTATTGTGATAATTAGAATTAGAAATACTCAAATTTTAGGAGTTTTTCCAAAGGGATTTGACAATACTTAAGTGAATTATTAAATACACAAAATTATGTCAATACATTTTTCTTGTTAAAATAATACTGTAGGCAGGGTGTGGTGGCTCAAGCCTGTAATCCCAGCACTTTGGGAGGCCAAGGCGGGTGGATCACGAGGTCAAGAGATCGAGGCCATCCTGGTCAACATGGTGAAACCCCATCTCTACTAAAAATACAAAAAATTAGCTGGGCATGGTGGCGCGTGCCTGTAATCCCAGCTACTCAGGAGGCTGAGGCAGGAGAATTGCCTGAACCCAGGAGGCAGAGGTTGCGTTGAGCTGAGATTGCACCATTGCACTCCAGCCTGCGTAACGGGAGCAACACTCCGCCTCAAAATAAATAAATAAATAAATAAATAATACTGTATACAGCTATAAGTCTCCTTTGTCCACCTGATCCAAGCCTCTTTACCTCTCCAGGTGTGGCCTCTCTTGACAGTTAATATGGATTCATAATGTATGTACCTATGTAATATATCTATAGATACCATATATAGATATACACTTTAAAATGTAAATTAAGTCCTTTCTCTGTTTCTATCACTGGGCAACTTGATTGATTCATTCTTGTTAGTATATGTAAATAATTCATTAAACAAACAAACAGTTTACCTTTGAATAACATGGGTTCGAACTGTGTGGGTCCAATTCTATCCGGATATTTTTCACTAAACATTGGGAAAATTTTTGGAGATTTGGGACAATTTGGAAAAACCTGGACATAAAATAAATAGCCTACAAATATCAAAAACAATTTTAAAGTTACGTATGTTATGAATACATAAAATATATATAGATACTATAATAGTGTATTTTATCATTGACTAAAATATCCTCAAAGCCATTAGAAAAAGTTAAAAATTATCAAAACGTATGTACCCAAAGACTTACAGACTGTACATGGCATCATTTGCAGTAAAAATAAATGCAAAGAAATTTAAATATTCAGTATTCAATTATAATGGCAAACAATTAACTTTAGTGTATACTGTACTATTGTAATAAATTTGTAACTACCTTCCATAACTATTGCAGTAAGCTCAAGCGTTTTCGGTATCCTCTAAAAGCCTCTGATGATGTTCATCACCTCAGTGTGAGCAATTCCCCTCTCCAGTACATTGAGTATCACAGTAAAATGTGATATCCTGTAGTTCTCATGTATTTTTCATCCAATTTAATGCAATATCATAAACTTTGCATAATGTTGTGCCACTAATACCAAGTGCTACTAGCGATGCTTTCTTGGTATGCACTGTAGATTGAAATCTGCATCTGTGACTGCCCACCATTTCAAGATAAATGAATTCAGAGTAAGGACCATTGCAAAGAAAGTGAAGGAAATTTGTTAAACCATTTTTGCAGCTATGTCAGCAAACATAAAAACTTGCACTCTTTGTGAAAAGTCTTTTTATCTTGTACTGAAAATACAGCTTTTATGTAGGTAGAGAGTGCTATTAAAAAAGCATAACTTTTTTTTTTGAGAAAAAGCAGTTACTTTATTTTATAGAATAAAGTAAAAAGGAAATGAAGGATCTAAAGCTGGAAAATTTAATGCATCTAAGGATAGTTTAATAATTTTAGAAAGACATTTGCCTTAAAAATATCAAGGATACAGGAGACGCAGATTCTGTCGACCAAGAGATAGCATATGAGTATCCAGATGCCATCAAAAAAAATAATTGAGGAGAAAGGATATCTGCCTGAACAGGTTTCGAATACAAACAAAAGTACCATATTCTGAAAAACAGCCATCAAGGACATTTATTATTTATCAATAAGGAAAAGAAATGAGCACAAGAATTTAAGGCAGGAAAGAGTAGGCTAACCACTGTTTTGTGAAAATGCAGTTGGGTTTATGATCATGGCTGCCTTTATTTAAAGCTGCTAACCCTTAAGTCTTGAAGCAAAATTATAAACATTAGCTGCCAGTCTTTTAGCTGTACAGTAAGAAGGCTTGGGCAATGGGAACTCTTTCTGGATTGGTTCCACTGATACTTTGCTCCTGAAGTCAGCAAGTACCTTGCCAATAAAGGACTATTTTTAAAGTTCTTTTGATATTGGACAATGCTTCTACCTATGTAGAACCCTGGGAGTTCAATACTAAAGGTGTCAAAATAGTCTACTTGCCCCAAACATGATGTCTCTAATTCAATATCTAAATTAGGGGGATATAAGGACCTTTAAGGCCATTACACATGATATCTGTGGAAAGACTTCTCAATATTATGGAAGAGAACCCTGGTAGAACCCTGGAAGAGAAAACATAATGAAAATCATAAAAGTATGGAACAGTTACACCATTGAAGATGCCAGTGTTGTCATAGGGGAAAAAAATAACACCATGAAAGCCATTAAGCCTGAAACAATAAATATCTGCTGAAGAAAACTGTGTCCAGATGTTGTGCATAACTTCACAGGATTTACAACAGAGCCAATCAAAGAAATAGTGAAAACGATCATGGACATGGCAAAAATAAAGGTGCAGGATGAGAGTTTCAAAATATGTATGCTTGAGAAACTCAAGTGCTAATAGACACTGCAACAGAGGAATGAACAAATGAAAACTTGATGGAGACGAATGCTTCTAAGCCAGTGCCATACTATGAAGAAGACAGAAGGAACAGTGCCAGAAAACAAATTGATGTTAGACAATCTGGCAGAAGAATTCTGATTATTCAAGACTGCTTTTGAGTTCTTTCATGATGGAGTGTTGGAACTAAAGCAAACATTAGAAAATAATTGATACCATATAGAAACATTTTTAGCGAAATGGAAATCCAAAAATGTCAGACAGAAATTACAATGTGTTTCCATAAAGTTACACCGAGTGTGCCTGAGGCTCCTGCCTCCCCTTCCACATCCTCTGCCTCTTCCACCTCCTCCCACTCTGCCACCTATGACAGCAAAGGAAGCCCTCCCCTTTCTCTTTCTCTTCAGCCTTCTCAATGTGAAGATGAGGATGAAAATCTTTACAATGTTTCACTTCCACATAATAAATAATAAACAGCTTTTCCTTCCTTATGATTATCTTAATAACAGTTTTTCTTTCCCTATTTTCCTCTATTGTAAGAATACAATATATAATACATATAACAAAAAATGTGTTTATCAACTGTTTATATTATCACCAAGGCTTCTGGTTAGCAGTAGGCTATTAGTAATAAGTTTTAAGGAGTCAACAGTTATATCTGGATTTTTGACTCTGTGGGAAGTCAGCAACCCTAACTCCTACATTGTACAAGGGTTGACTGTATGTGGACTGTAATCCAAACGTAGCCTTACTTTTTGCTTCTCATTTTCTTAAACTTTATTCTGTGGAGTAAATAACTCCTGCATATTGATAAAAGTTTAGATCTGGTCTAACTTTTAGATCTGGTCATTTTTAAGAAATAGACCTGGTCATTTTTAAGTAATAAATAAGACATCCTTTGTTCACTGATAGTCATAAAAATAAAATCTCAAGTTTTGAAAATTACATATCTATACCTGTGTGACAGTCATAATTTTGCAATGTTTAGCTTAAATCATCTTGTTTTAACTATGTGGGATTGGTCCAGGCTGAAGCTACATTGGAAAAGAAGTAGGATGCCTTTACTTTCTTAATATATATTTAAGATTGCTAAGCTCATCTTTTTCCACAATGACTAGTGCCAAACTTAGAGAAATTTGTCAAATACCATGGAAGAGAGCGAAAAAAGATTAAGTAGTTCTTGTTAGGTTTGTAGTTAGAGTTATCTGAACACATCAGATAGTTAAATGTGATCATTGCCTTCCTGGGACATGTTTCTGGGCATTTTAAAGGCTACCATTTGGATCCCTCACTTTTAGTTCTCTTGACTTATGTGAGGCATCTTCATTCTAAGTCACTTTTTGTAGTCCTTCTGCAGTCTTAGACATTTAATTGTTTACCCCCATCTCTGTTTACGGAGGACACTCTTCAGGCAGATCTCTTAGACAAGATCCAAGATGATTCCACATTTGCGCTCTCTCACACGGGTCCCAGTGAGAATCTAAAGGAAAAACTTGAAGTTCCCTTATCTCTACAAATGCTGAGATTGGAAGTAACTAAGGAGAAAATTCTAGCCATCTTAGTATCAACCATCTCCTTACAAATTACAAAAAAAAAAAAAAAAAAAAAATTATAAAGTTCTCTCTGTGCTTTTTTAAGTTATCCTCAAAAGGCTTGGGGGCTTAAAGATATAGCATAATTTGCCTGAAAACACTAGTTTTTAAGCCAGCCACAAACAGGTGGAATTGTTGGGTCCTGGCATTTGTACATTTTCAATTTTAATGGAATGAAGTAAGTTTTTACCCTACATGACTTTATCTGTGCTAACAACATTTAAAGCTATCTCTAAAATGGTAGAAAATACTTGCTAAATATTTCCTGTTTATTTGTTTATTGAACTTTATCTTTTCCATTTTAATTTTGACAATTCCTACATCTCACTGACAAAAAGCTGGCCTCAATAGAAAATAAGAAAACACATTAAGAATTACACTGTTTAATATTTTCTTGTGAAGAAATCATTTGCTCTCTATATTTTGCAGGTCGTATTACTCACTTTAAAATGTTTTTGTTAGGCTTTCACTTGTTTAAAATAGCTTTTAGATTGGACACTACAGCCACTCTATATAGTTTTGTTACCTACTTTCCTTCCTTCCTTTCTCTCACTTTCTTTCTTTCTGCCTCTTTCGTTCTATCTTTTTCTCTTTCTTGTGGCCACTATGGTAAAGCAAAATAAAATTTAGGAAAGTCACTTTATATTTTCCTTCCTGATGTATCACTGAATTTGAAAAACTTCAATTCTGATTTATTATAAGTGTTAATGTGTGTGAGAGGAAGGTTGAGAAAAAGAAATTACATGTGACAGAGAAAGAGGGAGAGAACCATTAGAGAGTGGAAAGACAATGAAATGTATTAGAAAAGTAATTGATTTATGTCAAATGTAAATATATATTTTACTACAAAAAATATAGCTTAGTTCTTTTAGTTAGAACAATTCTGTAGCAAGAAATGCTTCATTTTTTAAAATATGTATTTTATTGCACTTTAGGTTTTGAGGTACACGTGAAGAACATGCAAGATCGTTGCATAGGTACATACATGGCAATATGGTTTGCTGCCTTCCTCCCCATCACCTGTATCTGACATTTCTCCCCATGTTATCCCTCCCCAACTGTCCTTCCTCTAGTTCCCCCCCACAGAATTAGAGATGCTCCCCTCCCTGTGTCCATGTGAAATGATCCACTTTTATTAGAATTTGTTTTCAGTATAATTTAGTTCTATTTGTGAAATGTATATTCAAAGCCAGTTCGTTTCTTTACTGCTTTTCTCTCTAGCTCCTATTAATGCCTTTAGAGATTTTCCTTAAGACATCATGAATTTGTTATAAGAGGAGGTCATTTGAGTGTCTTGAGTCCCATCTACTCTTAATATAACTGTAGCCGAATGTAAAAATCATGAAAAGAATAATACTCAATTAGTGAATGCAACAGAAACTCAGTTTCTTTTGTTCCTACATTTTTTCTCTAACAAGCTTCAAGAGCATTCTTTTCTATTACTACGTGATTTGCTCCCCAGTAGTCCCCAAATTACTTCCCCTCCTTTTTATCTTGTCATTTTTTCACTATTCAAAAACATATTTTGTAATACTTAAACAAGGAAACACTAGCAGGCATTATGCTCCCCTTTCTGCAATACTCTTTTTCTCTTTCTTTGATCATCTGTTCCTTTCAGGTGCTATGGTTTGTTTAAAGAGGAGGCTGAACTCTTGTGTAAAAGAATTTAAGTGTACTCTTTTGTGCAAAAAAAACAAAATAAATACAAGAGGCACAGGTATGGAGCCAGAACTACAGAAAAAGGAAGCAAGAGGGCAGAGTGCATGCTGCAAAAATGCAGAATGGCAAGAATCAAGATCATAATTTCTTTAAGTTGGAAAACCATTTGTGGCAAGTCATATTTTAAATCAGGTTTAATTGAGGAAAATATTTTTTAATTATGCTAAAGATGGTTTTTTTAAGTATTTATTTCCCATATGTGGATTGGAATACTCGTATAAAAAATATACTCAACAGGAAGAAGTTTCTCATCAGTTGATGTTTAAAAATTATTTTTTCCAAATTTGTATTTTAACTTATTGACACTATAAAAACAAGATATGTACTTTCCCTTCATATTATATATAATATTAGGATAAACACTTATATTAATCAGAATAAAAAACAATAAACTTTTAATAACTACAACATATATAAAGAAAATTATAAGTATTATACGTGCTTTTCCTTAAAATCTAGTCTAAATGTAGGAATGATATATTTCTCATTCATTTTCTAAAATACATTTCAGTTACCAACTGATACTGAATGCCCCTACATTGTATATATGCCTTTTTATGCATAAAACACATATATGCATTACAGACAGATGAGTCAATAAAATAAATAAATCTAAGAAACCCTAAAATCTATTATAAGGATAAATATTGTTTTGATACCATTAAATACTTCCAAAGACTACACCATTATAGTACAATATTTCTGGTGAATTCTATACCAGCTAAGTAGGTTATATCCTAGGTAATGGCTTGAAAGCAAGACAGTCATTCATTAAACCTTCTGCCCAACCCCAGAGCTATTTATACTCACTTTGCATTGCCAGGCTATAGCTATGAGAAGAAGTGCTATTTTATTTTACTTTTTTGCACACTAGTTGAGATCTGTTTTTCCAGTGGGGAAAAAATCCAATTGACTTTTCTTTATAGTAAATTTTGATGTGGAAAAATGATGTTCAGCTTTTAAAAGTTGCCCTGGTATTTATGTGCTTGGATAATCACAAAAGTACTTTTGTTTAAGATCTCCTACATGACATGCAAATGGTCTTTATAAAGCAATGCTTGATTTGTCCTATTTTAAATAAAATTTGTGTGCCTTTTTTTCAGTCCACTGGGTAGGAACATGGAATCTGACATATTGAATCAGTTTATTGCTCCATCAAGTAGACTATTTTGCTTCTAATAATAGTGTATGAATAGGACTTTGGAGAAAAATAAAATATATTGCCTACCGCAAATTTGGAAATAGTTACCCAGTGTTTCTGATTCTGTCCCATGTAGCCAATTCACTGTGAACTCTAAGGTCAGAATAATGCAAAATTTTTCCATCTCTTTTTTCACCGAAGTATTTCAAGTGCATTTCTTATTTTCAACTAACAGCAGGTTACATGATAGCTTAGGGATTTTTTCTGTTTTTCGATTTTACATCTTTTACAAGTTATGAAATTGTTAACGGTTTCCATATTGAATTTAATTCTGTGGATTCTGTAGAAGTCTACTTTCATTGTTTCTGATTGTGACTGTTTTATGAAATTGTTTCTATTTCTATGGCTCTAAATAGTTTCAACTACTCTGTAGCAGTATTCATTTCAGTTCATCTTTTCTATGACTAAAAACTTGGCTGCTACTTTAACGTAATCAGGGAACTTCTGCTAACAAGAAAGCCTGAGTTATAGCTAGATAACTGAGGAATATATGTTTAGGACAATCCCAGTATACTTGCCTTCTATATATAGTCAATACATGTTTATTTTAATAGCATGAAATTTTATCAATCAACAGTTAAAATTTTCCAAAACTTACACTAACATAGACTCTTCACCAATCCCACATCAATGAGCTCAGGCAGCACTGAATTTAAATCCTGAAAACAGTAGGAAAGTGACTTTATTTTTTATAGTATAGTCATATTTTTTTCACAGTATTTCATTTTTAGATCTACTTGAAAAGATAACAGATACATAAGATGCTCATATAAGAAACAATAGACCTATATACTCAATCTAGATTTTATAAATCACACACAGTATTTCCCTAATAAGTTATAATAATTCAAACATAATGCATTTTATATCTTCTCCTTCATTCACATACAGAAAATAACTTATAAATATAAAATGAATTTTTTACATGATTCTTGAAATTAAATACATCCAGATTTTAAAATGTATAAATTACCTTGCACTTCTATGCTCTGTTAATACCATACTTAAGGTCTGGGGATATGAGAAAAATGTGTATGTATATGTACATATATATATATATATACACACACACATAATATTTATAATTGATATCATATATACAACATATACCATGATACAAATATCTATATTTAATATAGATATAGATATTTGTATCTATAAATATAGATAAAATTTTAAATTTGTATTTAAAATTATAAATTTGTATCTATAAATATAGATACAAATATCTATATCTTTATTATAGATATATACTATGTATATGTCTATAATATAGATATATACTATGCATCATAATATATATCATATTTATCCTAATATATCTATATAAATCTATATAGAGTTTATGTATAATAATATAGAATAGATATATAGATATGTATTTTATTTATATATATAGATATAAAATATATATTATATATTTATCATAATATAAATATATATATGATATTTCATCTGCATCTGGTCTTACCAGACCTCCCCTATAGGTAATATGATGTATTATATTACATATGTAACTATATATAAGTAATATGATATATATATAATTATATATATATTCAATATGATGTGTATGTATATATACACAACCTATTACCTTTGATAATTATTGTGGTTTATGTGGGAAGAAAAGGACAAGTTGGAGTAAACAGGCTTAGAATTGGTTACCTATATCTGACAATGTCATGAAATTTATATTCATTATCCCTGTTAAAATGTGTTATTTAGGCTGGTTACAGTGACTTATGCCTTTAAACCCAGCTCTTTGAGAGGCTGAAGTGGGTGGATCACTTGAGCCCAGGAGTTTGAGACCAGCTTGGGTAGAAATACAAAACTTAGCCAAAGATGGTGGCATGTGCCTGTAGGACTCAGATACTCAGGAGGCTGCTGTAATATACGGCACTGCACTTTAGCCTGGGTGACAGAGTGAGACCCATTTCCATATGAGCCTCCCTGCAAACCCATATATTTGTCTTTTCTCATCCTGATATAAAGACATACCTGAGACTGGGTAATTTATAAAGAGGAAGAGATTTACTGCACTCACTGTCCACAGGCTGAGGAAGGCAGAAGGTAAGAAGGAGGAAAGCCACATCTTACATGGCAGCAGACAAGAGGGCATGTTCTGGGGAACTCCCCTTTATAGAAATCATCAGATCTCATGAGACTTACTCACTATCATGAGAATAGCACAGAAAAAACCTGCCCCCATAATTCAATTACCTTCCACTGGGTTCCTTAAATGACATGTGAGGGTTATTATAATTCAAGGTGAGATTTGGGTGAGTACAGAGAGCCAAACCATATCAACCACTTGAAAAATAATTGTATAGTTTAAAACTATGTACATACTCCAGATAGCCCTTGGTCAGTCAGTTTCCCTGGGGTTGCTAATAGGCTCACAGGTTTATGTTACACATCAATTTACAGAATATAAAAATATGGTTAATACAATGACTTAAGCATCATTATAGTTCTAAGGAATATGGATATAATTCACAAATAAAATATAAATGAAATTTATCATGCATTTTGAAATGTATTTGCTTCATGAATTGTTGCAAATACAGGTTCTTTTTTATTTTTACTATTCAACATTTCAATCTGCTTTGTAAAAATGTACATGTAAAATTCTGTCTTCTACTAAATGAAATGTAGAGGCTACACTAGATAATTGGTGAAAATGTTACAATATTTTTAGAAAATCTCCTATCTCATAAGATTTATTAGCAGATGCTTCCTAGTTCTTGAGTGAACAGTGCCAAATTTTCGATTGATAAATAGATGGTCTCAACTTATTCTGCAGAGATTTTTTATTGATATGATTATTGATTTATGACTTACTTTTTTAAAGTCACATATACTTCTATGTTTCTCATTAATATAAGACACTTTGTATAACAATCTCAGATAAAATTTAAAAAGAACAAGCTATATATTAACCTGTTTAAAATACAAAGCTAAAGTTAAGTAATATCAAATAGGAAATCCAGAGCTTCTCTCTCTCTCTCTCTCTCTCTCTCTCTCTCTTACATCCTATTAGATTACTTTTAAAATATTATCTGGAAATTTATGTAGATTGAAATATTAAGCATAAAAAGAAAATGGATGTGGTATGTTAAGTACCTAAGAAGGCAACTTATTCCATCATTATTAACTATAAGTATTCTGAACAGTGGATATAGATTAAATAACGTATAGTCTGAAATGTTATGGTGATTTCTATACTGTATTATCTTGACTAGTCACTCTTATCTTGAATCAAATACTATTCAAACTACAGAATTTAAATTTTAGCAATGCATATGTTTTGTGCCCTCTTTCAAATTTTAAGCAAGTTGAGTCTGATTAATCTGTAAGACCTGCTATAATCTTTTCCATGACTACTTGTGCCACCTCATCTTTAATCTCTTTCCTTTGTGGTCATCAGAACCGTGCTGATCCTCTTTTTTTTTTTTTTTTTTTTTTTTTTCTTGAGATGGAGTTTCGCTCTTGTTACCCAGGCTGGAGTGCAATGGCGCGATCTCGGCTCACCGCAACCTCCGCTTCCTGGGTTCAGGCAATTCTCCTGCCTCAGCCTCCTGAGTAGCTGGGATTACAGGCACACACCACCATGCCCAGCTAATTTTTTGTATTTTTAGTAGAGACGGGGTTTCACCATGTTGACCAGGATGGTCTCGATCTCTTGACCTTGTGATCCACCCGCCTCGGCTGCTGATCCTCTTTCTTTACCTTCACATGCATTGTCCCTGCCCTCAGACTCTGTCCAGTTTCCCACTGGGTACTCTTCCAACTGTGAATGGCTAGTATTCATTATTCATGTCTCACTAATATGTCCACTCTTCAGAATTGCCTGCCCAAACTATATTTTCTGTAGAAGACTCCTCTTTTCTATCATAGTACTCTGTTAGTTTTTCTTATAACTTCATAATTTTAGATATTAACATATTTTTTACTTGATACTCTCTTCCTCAGAAACTGATAAATCTCACAAGGGTAAGAGGTGTTTGCAACACCGTAAATGAAAGACTTAGCAAAGTGCTTGACAGTATAATTATTGTGAATCAGTGAATGAAAACTACTAAAATGGTTGGTATGGGAGAAAAGGAAATAAATATTTATTTGTTTGAGAGATGCAGCTATTTGTCTGTTCACTGATTGAATGGAACAAGTCTATTAAAATGTCCTATTAAAGGGGATTTTTTTCCCCATTGCCTCAGATAAGTGCATGAAAGCAGTTCTAGGTGAGTGAGTCTGCTTTGCTGACCTAAGTTTTTTCCATAAGTTGGCCTTCCCAAAGTCCACACTGGCATGCTGAGGGTGACAGTGGTGGGATGAACAGAGCCAGAATAACTGTCTCATGCTGCAGTCATGTTCTCCAACCAGTTTTATGCACAGACATTCCTTTTTACTCTCAACTTTTCTGAATCCTTTATTCAATTACTAATTTATTCTGTATCTAAATAAAAAAGAAAGAGGTGATTTCTATCCCACAATGCCGTTTCTCCAAAGAGTTATTTTGAAAGTCATGAAGCAATGCTAATAAGCTGACTTGTAAGGTAATATTCCAGAACACTAGTATTATTAAAGCTGAAAATGATTGTAAAATGGCTATTTGAAAAATTTGGTTTGCAAATAAATTATTGATGAGAGAGATAACTAAAAGAAAATATGGAAATTTATGTGTGAGAAGATGATAACAATTGCTCTGAGAAAAGATATTAAAGAAGCAATTAGTAATATTGGAAGAAAACTATATACATAATATAATATTACTGTACCCCAAAAGAAGAGTTAAAATAAATGGTCTGACCTCATTCTCCTATTATGCAAAAGTATGTGAAATTCTTAGATTTAATCGGATTCAGAAGAGGCCATAAAGCTCCTAGAAAGCTACTAAATTTTACCTTACATTAAGTGTCCTGTGAGTATCTAACTGTCAAGCTCTTTCTGAGATTAGTAGATATTCTGTTTTGACTTTCAAAAATTTTATGATTCACTCTTTGTGAAGGATTATAAGAACTTATGTGGTCCATAGCATCTCCTAGATTAACCATACTATGTATAATTAATTCTAAGTCTGTAACAGATAAAGCCTCTTTAACAGACTATCATAGAGTAGAGAGAAAATAAAAATGATTTCTAAGAATGTTCCTAACATGAAAGTGTTTGTCTTGATACCTATAGATAGACAAAAGAATAAATGAACATCCCTATATCCTAAGAGTTACTTCAGGAAACTATAGCTGCAGAGCGCATTCCTTATTGGCTAAAGGCTCACGGAAATGTAGTCTAATTATGAAAATATAGTCTTGTTTTTTACGTACTGTCAGGACAATCTTTGGTGGTTGAAACTGCTTACCACAAAGGTGTCTATGAAAAGTTCAAATGGAACATCATGAAGCAAATTTAATATTAAAAGTAATAATGCAGTAAAGTGTTTTACACTGAAAAGTGTTCAATAAGCAGCCATAATTGACTTCGTTGTTTTCACTCACCAGAGAAGAAACATGTTCATATTATCATTTTTAAAGTTACAGAAAAGGCACTGGACAAATTAAAAATTCACTCACACTGCTGCTACTGTGGCTGCTGCTTGTACTAGTGCTACTACTACCAATACAGTACTAGGGATAATAATATAACTTCTCAAATAATGGAGATAGTAATACAAACGCTTTTTCAATCTTATGAGGTATATTTTTCCATCAAAAAAATTTAAGTAAACTTACAATGTAGAAACACTGAAACTTTTCTTCTAAGCTTGGACATAAGGGAAGATTACATCTTTAATATTTGCATTCAATATCCAGGGCAATAGACATTTATTTAAAAATAAACATTAAGATTATAGAAACAAAAACAAAAAATTCTTATTTGTAGGCTTCATAATGTGTACGTTGAAGAGTCTATCAGTTATAAAGAAAACTATACCTAATAAAGAAATGTAGCAAGATCACAAGAAATACATTTAATATATAGAAATAAATGTTATTTCTATGTACTTGATGAAAACACTTTAAAAATATAATAAAAAATGCATTTAGAGTACCATTATAAACATTATATACCTAGGAATAAATATAACAGCATATATAAGACCTCTATAATGAATATTTTTATGAACAGACAACTTGCAGAATGGGAGAAAATATTTGTGAACTATGCATCTAACAGTGGATTAATACACAGAATTTATAAGAAACTAATACAACTCATCGTGCCACTTGGATGAAAATATTTTTACTGGTTCCTTTGAATTGACAGTAAACCTGTTCATTGTGAATGGCCTACTGTTCTATTATTTGTTTTGACTTGAATTTATCCACCAAAGTCTTCATTTGTGTTTCATCAATAAAGTTGTATGTTTCAATTGACAAAAAAAAAGGAAAGAAACTAATACAACTCAACAGCATCACAATAAAACAAAACAAATTAACCCATTAGAAAGTGGACAAAGGACCTGGATAGACATTTTTCAAAAGAAGATATACAAAAAGCCAATAAGCATATCAAAAATGTTCAACATCACTAGTTATCAAAGAAATGCAAATTAAAACTGCAATGAGAGATTACATTATATGAGTCAGAATGGCTACTATTAAAGTCAAAAAATAGTAGATGTTGGCAAGGATGCAGAGTAAAGAGTACCTTACCCTGTTGACAGAAATGTAAGTTAGTACTACCTCTATGGAACAGTATTGAGATTTTCAATGAACCAAAAATAGAACTACTATTCAATCCAAAAATCCCACCACTGGGTATATACCTAAAAGAAATAAATTGTTGTATAATAAAGAAACTTGATTTGTGCATTTATTGCAACATTATTCACGATAGTAAATGCATGGAATAAACTTAAGTGTCCATCAATGAATGATTGAATAGAGAAAATGTGGTATGTATACATAATGTCTATCCATCCATAAAAAAATAATGCAATCATACATTTGCAGTAATATGGATGGAATTGGAGGCCACTATCTTAAATGAAACAATTCAAAAACAGGAAGTCAAATGTTCTCACTTATCAATGGGAGCTAAGTAATGTGTACACATGGACATAAAATGTGGAATAATAAACACTCGAGACTTAGAAGTCTGGTAGTGTGGAAGGGCAGTGGGTGATGAGAAATTACTCAATGGGTACAATGTATATTATCTGAGTTATAGATACATTAAATGCCAAGAGTACAATTTTTTGTTTTAAAAAAACTGCACCTGCACTCCTACAATTTATAAAAATAAAAACAGGAAAAATTAAAAATGTTAAATAGTAGTAAAAGAAATTTTAAAATAACGAAGAAACATACTATTAGAAGACTCACTATTGTTTAAATGTCATCATTAGTTTTAAAATGTCTGTTCTTGCAAATGACCATTTTGTAAGATGGAGTCTTGCTTTGTCTCCCAGATTCTATGCAGTGGCCTGATCTTGGCTCACTGCAACCTCTGCCTCCCAGGTTTAAGCACTTCTCCTGCCTTGGCCTCCTGAGTAGCTGGAACTACAGGCACCCACCACCAGACCTCGCTAATTATTGTGTTTTTAGTAGAGACGTGGTTTTACTATGTTCACCAGGCTGGTCTCAAACTCCTGACCTCAGGTGATCCACCCTGCTTGACCACCCAGTGAGCTGGGATCACAGTGTGAGTGATCCACCATGTTCAGCCCCCAGATGACCTTTATATGTAATATAACTCCAATGAAAATTCCAGCAGTTTTTAAATGAAATTGATGAGATGATTTTATAACTAATATGACAATGCAAATATGTAGGATTGTAAAAAAGAAAATCATCTTTAACAAGGAGAAGAAAACATGGAGGAAAAAATGCCTCACTAAAGATTTACTACAAATATCCTCCAAAAACCAACTTAGTGGTCTTGACATAAGAATAGGAAAATAGAATGGAGTGGAAGAGTCAAGATAAACTGCTGTATATACAGAAAATCAAATTACAACAAGTGTTTCAACTCAACTTAATGTTGAAAGGGAATCAATTACAACAGATAGTGAGAGAAGAACTTGATATCTATATAGATTAAAAAAAAACCCTCAAACTTTACCTTGCATTACACAGATAATAGGTCACTATGAATCATAAACCTGAACTTATAAGGTGAAACCATAATTACTCTAGAGGAAAATACAAAACAATATATTTATTATCTTTGGATAGTCAAAAATTTCATTCACCAGACACAGAATTACCAGCTATCAAATGAGAAACTATATAATTTGAATTTTCAAAATTTATAATATCAGCTATATAATTTGAGTTTTCAAAATTTATAATATACACACATACATATATATGACAAAATGCATAAACATATATATGGAGAGAGAGAGAGAGAGAGAGAGAGAGAGAGAAGGTCTCACTATGTTGGGCAAGCTAGTCTTGAACTCCTGAGCTGAAGTGATCCTCCCGCCTTGGCCTTGAAAAGTGCTAGCATTACAGGCATGAGTCACCACACTCAGTTAACCAGAAAAATTTATAGGCAAATGACAGACTACAAAATGTTGGTATAGTTGTATCTGTCAATTTATTCATATTAGTACTATATAAAGAACAATTACAAATTATCAACAAAAAGACAACAGAATAAAAGAGACAAAGTACTAGAGAGACAACTCATAAAGAACTTGATATAGTTTGGATATTTGTCCTCACCCAGATATGATGCTGAATTGTAATTTCCGTTTCTGAAGGTGATGCCTGGTGGAAGGTGTTTGGGTAATGGATGCAGATCCCTCATGTCTAATTATTTAAAAGCGTGTGGCACCTTCTCCCCACACTCTTTCTTTCTTGCTCCTGCTCTGGCCATGTGACACATCTGCTCCAGCTTCATCTTCTGCCATGAGTAAAAGCTTCCTGGGACCTCCCTAGAAGCAGATGCAGGCACTGTACTTTCTGTACAGCCCGCAAAGCCATGACCCAATTAAACCCCTTATCTTACTAATTATCCAGTTTCAGGTAGTCTTTTTAGCAAAGAAAGAACAGTCTAATATAGGACAATATACACGTCTAATAAACAATGAAAATGTACTGAACATAATCAGTAACCTGAAAATTGTAAATTAAAATCACATGAAATATCACACACACTATTATTGTTAAAATCAAAAAGATTGAAAAAAAGCAACTTGAGGAGGATATAAAATTATTAGAATTCTTATAAGTGACTGCTGTCAGCATATAATGATAAAATTATCCTGGAAAAACTTTTTAATAATGTCTTGTAAAATTAAACACTTAACTCTTCTATAATCAAACAATTTCATTACTAGATAGTTACCTAGGATAAATAAAAATATATCCTCAAAAGACATTTGTAAATATATGTTCATAGCATCTTTAAAAATCCAGGCTGGAAAGAACCAAAATGTCTATCAATAGGAGAAAAGGTAAACTGTGGTTTGTGTATAAAATGGATTACTACCCAACTACCAATGAAAAGTAACTACTGAAACAAAACAGCATGCATCATGCTTACATTTATATTCATTAAAACAAACCAGATCCAGAAAGAAGACCATATACTAAGTGATTTCATTTATATGAAATTAAATAAAAATAAAAAATTATATTTTATAGTGAAAATTAGAAAGTAGTTACCCAGGTAGGAAGAGACTTAAATGGAATAATCAAAATGTTTTATATGTGCTTTTGGGTAGTGTTACATGGCAGTTTACAATAATCAAAGTCATTCAATTTAACATTTAATATCTATGCATTTCATTGCAAGTAAATTATACTTTAAAAACATATGACATAATTTAGAAACTTTCCAATATATTAATACAAAAATATTTTAAGAGTATAACGTGCAAATGAGTAGATAGAAGATGCTACTTTATGCATACTATTCTGTATAATGAAGTGGAAAAATAACAGCATATACGTCCTTTAATTTTTTGCTTATTTAATAAAGAAATGTTGAAAAGTGCTTTGACTTATGTTCATACTTCTATAAAGAACTACATGAGACTGAGTAATTTATAAAGAAAAGATGTTTAATTGACTCATAGTTCCATATGGCTAGGGAACTTATAATCATGGCAATCATGGTGAAAAGTGAAGGGGAAACAGGCACATTCTTCACAAAGCAGAAGAACATAGGAAGACAGAAAGTTCCACACTTTTAAGCCATCAGCTCTCATGAGAACTCACTCACTATCAGAAGAACAGCATGGTGAAACTGCCCCCATGATCCAATCACCTTCCACCACCTCTCTCCTTCAATTCCTGGGGATTGCAATTTGAGATGACATTTGAGTGGGGACACAGAGCCAAGCCAGATCAGAAAGTTATAAATAAACCAATTAAATGTTGTTACCTCTGAAGGGATAGTTAATAAGGTATGTAAAAAAGTGGATGGGACAGAAGTACTAACAATATATTTATTATTTAAATGTTTACTGTATATACCTTCATTGTTATCATTTTAGGAGTCATGTGAATGTAATGATCAATTAGAAATATATCATAGGAAATAATCAAATGGTAAGTAGCATTTTATGAGACATTCTATTACATTAACAGCTTTTAAGACGTATTTTATTTTGATGATTTTATTAGCTGATATTCAAGGAAATATTTTTGATGAAAAAAGAGAGGGTCAGAAAAATCACATTTTTCCCTTAGGAAAACGCCAATCCCTTCATTTTATTTTATATTTTTTTGTGGGTACAGAATAGGTGTCTATATTTATGGGGTACATTAACTGTTTTGAAACCAGTATGCAATGTGAAATAAGCACGTAATGGAGAATGGAGAATATATTCCCTCAAGCATATATCCTTTGAGTTACAAACTATCAAATTACACTGTTTAACTTATTTCAAAATATACAATTATGTTATTCTTGACTACAGTCACCCTGTTGTGCTATCAAATAATATGTCTTACTTGTTTTATTTTTTGTACCCTTTAACCATCCTCACCTACCTGCCAGCCCAGACATATGATCAAAAGGGCTAAGATATCATGAGCTATTAAGATTGCAAAGTACAGATAAATATTAATAAAACATGATCATTTTTAGTCTTTGCTTTCTTATATTTATTTTAATCAATAGCATATGAATTGTGATTATATTTAAGAATTCTAATTAGAATTATGTTGAATGTTTTGGGCAAAATACAAGATGCTAATACTAATACTGTGGGAATTAATTTAAACTAATTTAACTGTATGAAGACATCATAAAAGAAAAAGAATTTCTAAAAAGCATCTTAAATTACTCCAACTGTTCCTCTTTTACCATCATTGAGCCGTAAAGTGTGCATAATGGGAAAACTGACAACACTACTTTGGTAGCAGCAATTCAATTAAACCATAATTATTTGTTACCTGAATGTGAGAAGATATTTATTTTTTACTACCTCTATTTTTCTTTATGTTGATGGCTTAATTTTTACATTGAATATACTTAATGTTTAATCAATAGTATATATTTGGGAAATCTATGAACAGAATTAAATTAAAATATATTTTAATATGTCATTAAAATATATTACAAATCATATGCTTTCAATATACAATCACAAAAGAATGTTTACACACTGTTTAACATCCCACATTAAATAGTCTGGTTATATTTTAACTCCTCACACTGGCAAAATATGTCATTCAATATTTCAGTAAACCCTATCTTCCTTCTCTTTTCCTCTTATTCTCCTTTTGTGTTATTTGATGGGTGTGTGTGCGTGTGTGTGTGTGTGCATGTGTGTGTGTGTTTGTGTGTGTTTTGTTGTTAAGTGTTTTTTCTTGATGTAGGGCAAGGATTGAACTAGATGAAGAGAAAATTATTTTGATTTATTGACCCATAATTCTTTACATAATACACTAGCAATATCATTCTTTAGTGCATGTATATCAGGTATAATTTTAATAGGAATTATGTTTTCAGTTCATTTTGTATTTTCCACATATATATAAAATAGCAATATTCAGTCACCCAAAAGTATACCTTCCTAAACATTTCCTGGTTGTTTGAATATTTTGAAGTCATTCAATCTTACTATATTTTCCAGGTGAAGCATCTCACTTTCAGTCTTTTGCCTTCTTTCAACTTTTTATCTTTTCTTAAACAATTGTTGCATTATACAATTTTTCACCCATTCAAATTTAGTGAACAGACCAGTATTAAGTAAATTTTTCCAAGGCTCAAGTTTAAAAAGTTCTAACATAAATAGTGAAAAATAATTTTTAAACCTCTCTTCCTATACATTCTTTGCTCATTTTTTTTCTTTAAGTCAAAAGAGCAGTACATAACTCTGTTAGGTTTCTCTTTTCCTTTCATTATTTATTATGATCTTGACTTCTTTACTAAAGAAAATATGCTTTACTTTCTTTCAATAGTCCCCCCACAAGAGTGTCTTCATCTCCCTGCTTCTTACCTTCTTCATAAAAGAAACTATGTCCAACCTGGAGAGATAATATAGCCTAGATATTTACCTGGAATTACCAGGAGAAATCTAATTCTTCCAGTGAGGTTGTCACACTGGTAATATAAGCCCAAAGCTGCTAGTATTCTGAACAGAGACAGTGCTTGCCTACAGGAGAACAAAACTCTGTTAATTTCTCACACAGATAATATACATGGAATATTATTTTTAAATTCAGGTTTTAATGAAAGAGAAAGCTTAATACAGAATAACCTGACTCACATTACGTAAACATTATTAACAGTTGAATATACAACAGCTCTGAGGGAGGTACACTGGGTTCTGATATCATTCTCTAGTTTCTCCTTGCAAAAGGACTTAAATGAATATATTAATTAGTGTGGTGAAGACTTTTTTTTATTGATCTGGGCTTTAATGTATTATTAATGAATTACTATTGTCCTAATTTTACCTTTTTAATGAAATTATTATTTAATGAATATTTTAATAAATTATTAATGAATTATTATTTCATTGACATGAAATATTATCAATGAATTATTTCATTTAATAATTGTTGAATTATTAAGAAATTACTATTTTTAATGAATTATTATTGTCTTTTTAATGAATTATTTTTAATGATTTATTATTGTCCTAATTTTACCTGATCTTGCCAGATTTAGAAAGTCTGAGATGTCCATCCAATTTTATTTTGGAGTCATTTTGATAGGGATTTAATTTCTGCTTACCTACTTGCTTAAATAACTGTCCTGAACATTAATTCTCATTAAGGTCAGTAATGGTTGGAGAGTTGTCTTTCCAAATGAAGCTTTTCAGATATGATCTCACATCTGGAGCTGAAATTTTTCCGATTTTGCGCTTGAATTATTTATAATTTTTTTTGTTTTCTTATTCCAGAGAGATAAGGGAGGTCTTAAAGACCTCTGGACAGAGAAGTCTTCCTTTGAGAATACCCATCTATCCCCCTCTTTCCATTAGAGCAGCACTGAGAAGCTTTCCAAATAATATAATCATCAAACAACTCCAGCGCACATGTCAGCCTGAATTTGCTTTGGACCAAATTTGCTTCACTTTTTTGTGCCAAACATCAAATGTGTCCTATGTTGTCATTATGTAGAATATGGAATGATCTAGTTTAGCTGTATTACTCTTCCCTTGGATCTTTCAATTCACTGGTAAGAGGCAGAGTCTCATTTACTGTAAAAAGATATGTCTAATGTGAGAATCTAAATATCCAAGAAGGAATAAGCTTCTACTAAATATTTTCTTACTTAGTGTAATATTAATGAGAATGGCAGGTCTTTGTTTACTTTTACCTAGGCTTTCCCTTTTAGAGTGGCAGCTAATCTTGAGGCAGTGGGGCAATGGTCAGAATTCTATAGAATTAATGAGAAGTTGGAGTAATTCTAGGGCATTCATTTCTCCTGAAGTCAATCAGATGTACATAAAACAATAATTGGGATGAGTGGGAGCTATTTTGTTATGCTCA
Organism: Saguinus oedipus; assembly: GCA_031835075.1. Classification (NCBI taxonomy): domain Eukaryota; kingdom Metazoa; phylum Chordata; class Mammalia; order Primates; family Cebidae; genus Saguinus; species Saguinus oedipus. The sequence continues at coordinate 148,998,958 of CM063170.1, forward strand.
ACATTGAGATGAAATAAAGGTCAATTTGAAAAGATCAAATCATGAAGGTACAGAGAATAGATAGAGATTTTGCTGAGACATGGAGAGATGGTCCTCTATATTCAAAACATTTGGGTAGACCAAGACTCTAAATCGTTTTGAATAAGCACTATGCTTAGGAAACTCAGGTCTATTAAAGCTTCTGCTGGGAGATGGCTGTCCTATCATTTCTCGGGTACATGTGAAATATCAATGTAGAATGAGTCTCACCGTCTGGTATACCTTAGAGATGACTTATTTGAATATACTGCTTACATATATACTACTTTTCTTTTCCATTCACTAATATTAAAATTTAAACCAATCTTTGCTATGCCTTTATTTCATTTTTTTCTTTAAAACTTTGCTCTTCAGCATTAGAAATGTTCTATTAACACATTATTCTAGGACTTATATATTTCATCAGATGACAAAAGGAAAAAGAAGAGACCTTAAGGATGTGATTAGCTGATTTTTTTTTCACTTTTTCATGGAAATACAATCACATATAAAATTCACTATTTTAAAGTGTACAGTCCAGTAGCTTTTAGTATATTTACATTGGTGTATATCACCGTGATCTAATTCCAAAACATTTTTCTCATCACAGTAATAAATCCCATATCCATTAGGACAAACTTCCCATTTCATTACATTATTCTAGTAGATGTGAATAGATATCTCTTTGTGGATTTAATTTGCTTTTTCCTAATGCCTAATGATGTTAAGCATATTTTCATGTGTTTATTGGACATCTGTATATCTTCTTTGGAGACATGTCTATTTAAGTCATTTGCAAGTATTTTAAATTGAGTTATTTGTCTTTTCTGTTGAGTATGAGATCTTTACATATTCTGGATATTAAATTCTTATTATATCGAATATTTGCAAACATTTTATCTTATGTGAGTTGTCTTTTCATTTTCTTGACAGTATCTTTTGAAGCACAAACGTTTATAATTTTAATGAAGTCCAATTTATCTAATTTTTTTTCTAATTGCTTGTACTTTTGATGTCATATACAAGAAAACTTACCTAAACCAAAGACACAAAGATTAACACCTATAGTTTTAGAATTTACATCTTAGCTTTCATAATTAGATCTTAGATTTATTTTCGTACATGATATGAAATAAGAATCCAACTTTGTTCTCTTTGATGTGAATATTCACTTTTACCAGCCTCATTTCTTAAATATATTATTCTTTCTCAATTAAATATTATTTATACATGGTTGTGAATCAATTGCCCATAGATGTATGAAATTATTTCTGGATTTTCAATTTCATTCTATTGATCTATATATCTATTCTTATGACAGCAGCATACTGCCTTATTTTTAAATACTGTATATTTGTATTTGGCTTTGGATTCAGGAAGTAAAAATTCTTCAGTTTTGTATTTTTTTCAAGAGTGTTTTGCCTATTCTGGGTCCCTTAGAATTCTATATGCATTTTATGATCACCTTATATATTTCTGTAAAAAAGAAAATTGGCATTCGAAAAATTTCGTTGGAATTTCATTCAGTCTCTTCCAACTTTGTTCTCTTTAATGTGAATATTCACTTTTACCAGCCTCATTTCTTAAATATAATTAGTGTGGTGAATTTGGAGATTAATGGCCATTTAGGTCTTTTTAATTTCTCTCAATAGTGTTTTCTAGTTTAAGAGGACATGTTTGCACTTCTATCGTGAAATTAATCTCTACACATTTTACTATTTTTATGTGACTTAAGATGAAATTGCTTTTTAAGTTTCATTTCCAGTCTTTATTTTCATGGTATAGAAGTATAACTTCAGTAACCTAGCTGAATTAATCTGTTCACTCCTCTTTTTTTTTTTCTTTTTCCTCTGTTTAAACTACTTGGAGTTTTCTGTATGTAAAATCATGTCATGTGCAAATTGTTTTACTTCTTCCTTTCCAACATGGATATTTTTATTTATTTTTCCTGCCCATGTTTTGGTTAGGGACTACAGTGCAATGTTGAGAGGAGTGGACAGCTTTGTGTTTCTCTTTATTTTAAAGGAAAAGCTTTTAGTTCTTCATCATTAAGTGTGATGTTAATTGTGGATTTGTTTTGTTTGTTTTCGTAAATGACCTGAATCAAGTGAAGTAGTTTCCTTTTAGTCCAAGTTTGTTAGGATGTTTATATGATAAAAAGATTTCGGGTTTTTTAAAAGGCTTTTTGTGTGTGTATGTGTCTATGTTACACATATGTTTATTTATTTTATGTGGCATGTAATATTGTTAGATTTTTCATATATTGAAAAGGACATGTTTTCCTAGAATGAATCTACTTGACCATAATGTATAATTATTTGTTTATCCTCCTAGAATGTTAACAATTTTTGCTCCATATTCATGAAAGAAAATGTTCCAAAGTCTCCTTCTTGTGATCTTTTTGGTTTTGGTATTAGGTAAATACTGACTTCATAAAGTAAGTTAAAGAATATTCCCTCATCGTTCCGTTTCTTTTGAAACAGTTTCTGAAGGATTACCATTCATTTTTAATTAATGCTTTGATTGGGATTCCAGTGAAGCATTCTTATTCTGTGCTTTTTTTGTGGTAACATTTTGAATACTAAATCATTCTATTTACTTGACGTAAGTCTATTTGGATTTTCTATCTCTTCTCAAGTCAATTTTTAGAGTTTTTGTCTCTCTAGAAATTTTCCACTTTATTTAGGTTAAGCAAAGAATGTTTCACTTTGATGATTTTCACTGCTGTTTTCCTATTTGAATGTCACTCTAATTTTTATTATTTGTTTATTTGTACTCAATTTGGGTCAAGTTTACTCTTCTTTTTCCAACATCTCAAGGTCAAATATTTAGTTATTGATTTTGGATCTGTCTTCTTGTTTAAATATTTTGTTTGTGTAGTGACTTCTTAAATCTAATTTGGTAAATTCTGTGGTAACAGAATTTAACAAAGGTAATTTTTGTCACGTGTAGCCACTGAAGTCTGTATTTTCTTAATTTAGTAACATGCTAATGATTGGATACACTTTTTCCTAAAAGTCTGGAACTAATACATTTCAGTTTTGCTGAAGGACTCTATGCATATTTGGGCATGCCTTCAATACTCAACCAGGCAATTTACATCTTTACCTAAATCTTTACCTCTTACTTTCCGAGTCTCAAGTTCAGTTGGAGTTAAAAGATTAGGATCATCTCAGCTCCTTCCTGGGCATGTGCATGATTGTGACCTCTAGATTCCCAGGAATATGTCACAACTTCTCAGAGCCCTATGGACATCTTAATGCCCCACCTTCTCTTTTTTCAATGTTTTTTAGTCTATTGTTTGTTCCACCTATTCATTAGCTCAGGCAGCTGTGGTATTAAGATAGTTGGCAAACCAGTAGCCTCCCTATTCCCAGAAATGTATAGCACTGGATCAAATAAAGAGTTTTGTGATTGGGATCTACCAGGGAATGACACAGGTCACATGATGAATATTCTTTGGGAATTCAGCTTTGAAAGAGTTCCAGCCCTGTTTTACTCTCTCTGGTACCAAGAATATGAACTGTTATTTTTCAAGGATGATGCAAATTTGAGAACCAGGAGTTAAACAAAGGTAATTTATAATCCACAAACTCACTCTTATTGCTGATGTTCAGCCATTTTTTTTGAGTGCTAAACTGTTTTTTGATTCCTGCAAGCTTTTAATTCATTTTTATTGTTAACATAAATATAATATGAAAATTCTTTTGCCCTTTTGTGGGGGATCAAATTTTCAGAAGTCTTTTTCTACCATTTTCACTGATGGTACCAAATTATTTTTATTTTTTAATTGAGATCTCATGAGCCATGTACTTAATTTGTTCAAAATGGTATGCACTGACATCTGATCAAGTCCCATCCACAAAATATATGTGACACACAAAATTCTAAAATTATTTACTTTTACTGCCCTTCCAGGCCAATTGCCCACCATCATTAAGAACCATTTTGCACATATTGTGCCACATCCAAATTCTACATTTTTGACCCATTGTGGAAATATGCACTTTCAAACCATGTCAATTTGATTAGTTATCAAAAAGTCTGTAAATATGATGAATTGTGGCTACTATGAAATCGAATAATATACTCATTCTGCATTTCTTTGAAAATCATCTTATAGAATAAAAGGTAGCATATTTATTTTGGTTTTCTTACTTTCCTCCAGTGATATGTGGACTTTTTAAAACACTGCTTGGCCTTGTTATTCAGTGTTAATTCTTACAAAGGTATGTAGTTTCTATTTTATGAAAAGAGAGTTGAAGTATGAATAGGTGCTGGCCTAATTCTGTTCCTCTTCTATTTTACTGGAGTGCATGCATTCTTTATTTCACAATGGGGAAAGCTTATTTGATGATTGGTTTATACTGACAAAGAAAAAAAATTCAAGTTGTAATCTCTCTTGTAAACAGAAATCTTTTCAAAAAGCAGAAGAAATTAATGGATAGTGATATTAGCTTTTTATTTTCCAAGGCTTTATAGACAATTTTTAGATATTCTGTTCAAATGCAAACTATTTTCTATAATTTCTCAATACAAACAACAGGCTACAGAAATGTTTCTATCACTGCTAGTTAATCTATCAATGTAGTCAATGTTTGCATGGCTAATATATTTTAAAAGAGAAATAATATTAAAAATTTATAGTCATAGAATTTATTGCATATAAGATATTGTTCTCATTCATTTAATTGAAAATGTTTATTAGAATTTGCATATTTAAGGACAAGAAGCTAAGTATTATGCTGTACTATCAAGTCACACAACCTCTCTTGCCTTCTCTTCTTAATTTTCCATACATATTTTCAACACTTTCCTTGCTCCAAGTATTGTTAATAAAACATGGGTAAACTGTGTACTTTAGACTCAAGAAGCTTACTCTCTAATAGAGGAGATGTCAAAAAAATTATCCAGTTTAAAACTTCCCTTTATCTCTCAGGATTCTTCTCAACTCCATTATGAACAGATATTTCACATTCATTAAATATCATCAATACATAAATTCATCAGTTGAGTACTCATGCTTCTTCACAGTCCAGCTTCTTTAGTTTTCTTGTACTTAATACTGTTTGCCAATATTATATGAAATACCACACACTGAACTAAGACCATTCAGTGCCTTGTTTAATTTAATCTTCAGAAACCCTTATGAAGGTGAAGGTATTATAACCATTGCACTAATAAATAAATGGGCATTAAAATTTAAGTAACACACAAGTTAAGAAAACTTGTAGCTTCTAGAAATCAAAAATTTAAGTAGCCAAGATTGAGATATATTTTCATAACATGTCTGAAAATAATTTTTTTCTAGAATATCTTTAGCAGATCATTCATGTTAGTCTAGAAGCAATGCAATTATACTGGCCTTTTCCTTGGTTTCAATATGGCTGTCTCCGTTCGACTTAATGATTTTCCTTCAAGCTGAAAGACAAAAGAGATCAAAGTAGCAATGCCTAACCTTTTATTAGGAAAATAAACTTTTCTCAGGAACACCTCAATAGAGTTCCCCTTACTGAACTTTCCCACAATGGCATCAGATTAGTGCCATTTGCTACTCTTAATATTGAGAAAGCAAGTGTATAGCCATAGTGGAGTTTGTAAAGGAAGAAGAGATATGGGAATGAATGATTGATCATCTAAGTCACTGTCACCCGCTTTGTGTCACTGAACACGTTTTTTTAAATTATTATTTCAAATGTTTTAAAACATTACAGAACAGTATCACAGTAAATGTGATTCTCTGCAATTTGCTATTTTTCTTGATATATTTTTAAAACTCCATAAGATACCTGCAGTTCCAGTTCATTCAATTTTATAGCTAAATCGTATTTTATTGAGAAAATATACCAAAATGTATCCATTTGAGACATATACATAGTTTCTCTTTTCATAGGTCAAAAAAAGTTGTATAACATCAATTTCAAATCACTTAATCTGATGTGTCCATTGTCCTTTCAGTAGACATTTAGAATGTTTCCAAACAGATTAGCTGTGAATATTTTTGTATATGTTTTCTTATGAAATATGTTAGATTAACTTTAGGCTAATGCTTCCCAAGGATTATTTCTTAACATTGTGCACATAGAAATTATATTATTTTAACACTGGCTGGGTTCAGTGGCTCATGGCTTTGGTCCCAGCTTTCTGTAAGTTGGGCTGATCATCTGAGGTCAGGAGTTTGAGACCAGCCTGGCTAACATGGTGAAACCACTCCTCTACTAAAAATACAGAAATTATCTCGATGTGGTGGTGCATGCCTGTAATTACAGCTACTTGGGAGGTTGAGACAGGAAAAGTGCTTGAATCAGAAAAGCAGAGGTTGCAGCGATCCCAGATCATGCCACTGCACTCCAGCCTGGGTGACAGAGCAAGACTCTGTCCCCCCCAAAAAACCACTAAATCTGGGTAAACTGAGAGCCTTCTTATAAATGTTGGTGACTGGCCCTCCAGTGTGGCCACCACAAGCACCTGGCTCCATTTCTAATCTATCAGTGTATTATTTATAGCACACCCTGTTTGAAGTTTTACCCCAGAGACTATTCTATACATCTATTATATTATTATTTCACTGTATGTTTATTGGTCTTCTATAAACATACATTGTAGCTTCTTGGATTATATTTTATTTCTGCTCTTACACTAGTAATAGAAATCACTCACATATTGCTGATTATAACCTAGGCACTTGATAAGCATTTTTCATTTATTTATTCTTGTGATTTTCTCAGCACTATCATGAGTTTATCCTCATTGATATAAGGGGGATCTAAAGTGTGTTCAGGCTAAGAAATTCACCCAAGATCACTGCTTTAGTAGAGTACAGAAACTGCTTTCATTATAAGACAGCCTGGCTTCCAACTCTCAGTTCTTAATTGTTATGTGTTAAAGCCCTTGTTTTTTTCTTCCTTCTACTCTGCTTGAGTAGTGTAGATTACGTTACATTTTTATTTTATATCCTGGAGAGATAGATAGCTTTCATTTTTCTAATTACATTAGATAGCTATACAGCTCACTAATTGCAGGCTTTCTTCTTTTCTGTGTATGATTTTGAGAAAGAGAAAATCAACTTCTGACAGCAGGAAGCTGTCTTGGTACTATCAACTAGACTGTAGTGTTCTCCTGTTAAAAAAAATTCACAAAACTCTAACATCAGAAAGCCACCCTACGATGTGATGGAACCAGACTGCTCTGTAACAATGCTGAAACACAGAGAAAATATCAACATTGTTCAAGCCACACAGACACACAAAACAAGAACTCCCCTCTCCTTGCTGGATTGAGTGACTATTTCTTCTTTACCAGGCACTGCTATATCCTCTATGCATTTCTCTTGCCTGCTAGATAAAATTGTTAACATAACTAGTCAGAATTCTCCTCACTTCCTGAGAGCATTCAATCTATACTAAAGCACTACCTTAAAGTATCTCCAAAAGCATCTAGCACAAATCTAAATCTTACAATAAGCCTTCTCATATCCTCTTATTGAGACCTCCCAAGATTTCCCATTGGACGAGGTTTCCCTATTGCAACCACTCAATAAAGCCAACTGGAGGTGAATTTCTTAGTAAATTTTGGCTGGAAAATATTCACAACATAAAGCCAAAAATTGAATTGTACATACTGCTTTGCTTACCTAATTACTCTTAAGCCCAAAATATTTTCATTGTTGTTTTAATCTCATGTTTTGAATTTCTAATCGGATTTTCCCCACTGGTAATTCACAGTCTGTCATTCCCAGGTTTATGTCCATGTGTGCTTATTGTTTAGCTCCCATATATAAGTGAGAGTATGCAGAATTTGGTTCTCTCTTCTTGTGTTAATTTTTTCAGAATTATGGCCTCCTGCTGCATTCATATTGCTGCAAAGCACATCAACGTAGGTGCCCATCAATAGTGGATTAGATAATGAAAATGTGGAATATATACACAGTAAAACAGTATGCAACCACAAAATGTATGAGTAGTATTTAAAACAAAGTTTTGACCAGGCACGGTGGCTCCAGCCTGTAATCCCAGCACTTTGGGAGGCTGAGGCGGGTGGATCACGAGGTCAAGAGATCAAGACCATCCTGGTCAACATGGTGAAACCCCGTCTCTACTAAAAATACAAAAAATCAGCTGGGCATGGTGGCGCGTGCCTGTAATCCCAGCTACTCAGGAGGCTGAGGCAGGAGAATTGCCTGAACCCAGGAGGCGAAGGTTGCGGTGAGCCAAGATCGCGCCATTGCACTCCAGCCTGGGTAACAAGAGCGAAACTCCGTCTCAAAAAAAAAAAAAAAAAAAAAAAAAAAAGCAAAAACAAAAAAACAAAAACAAAACAAAGTTTTACCTTTGGCTTCGGGCTCAAATGATAGCTTCCTAAGGTATGCAATTCAATACCAATTATTAGTTTCCGTCACAGTTTTAAAGGTAATTCCACATCAAATAGACTTTTCTGTAATTGTAAATTCTGATGTCAGTATCATTATTTTGAAGGAAATCTCTTTTTTTCTATGAATTCATTTTAACATTCTACTTTATTCTTAATATTTGGTAGTTTTACTAAATTGGTTATGACTTTCTAATTATTAATATGCCTGACAGTCTGCTTTGCATAATGTATTAGTCCATCTTCACATTCCAACAAAAATATTACCTGAGACTGAGTAACTTGTAAACAAAAGATGTTTAATTGACTCATAGTTCCACATGACTGGGGTGGCCTCAGAAAACTTACAATAATGGTAGAAGGTGAAGCAGAAGCAGCCAGGCACCTTCTACACAAAGCAACAGGAGAGAGTGAGAGAGCACAGGGAAGTGCCATATTTTGAAATCATTAGTTCAGGTGAGAACTCACTCATTATCAGGAGAACACCATGATCCAGTCACCTCCCACCAAGTCCCTCCCTCCACATGTGAGGATTGCAACTAGAGATAAGATTTGGTAGGAACAGATTCAAATCATGTTATTCTGCCCCTGGCCACTCCCAAATCTCATGTTCCTTTCACATTTCAAAGCCAATATTGCCTTCCAAACAGTACCCTAAAGTCTTAACTCATTCCAGCATTAACCCAAAAGTCCAAGTACTAAGTCACATCTGAGATAAAGCAAATCCCTTTTGCCTATGAGCTTGTGAAATCTAAAACAAGTTAGTTACTTCCAAATTGCAGTAGAGATACAAGCATTCAGTACCCCCAATTTGAAAAGGGAGAAACTGGCCAAAATAAAGGAACTGCAGTTTCCCATGCAAATCCAAAACCCTGGAAGGCAGTCATTAAATCTTAAAGCTTCAACATCTCTTTGACCCCATGTCTCACATCCAAGGCATGGTGATGCAAGGGGCGGGCTTCCACAACCTTGGGCAGCTCCAGCCCTGTTGCTCTGCAGGATACAGGCCCTGCTTTCACAGGCTACTTTCACAGGCTGGGGTCGAGTGTCTGTGGCTTTTTTAAGTGTATGGGGAAGCTATCAGTGGATCTACCTTTCTGTGGTCTGGAGGATGGTGGCCTTTTTTCCACAGCTCCACTAGGCAGTGCCCCAGTGGAGACTGTATGATAGCTCCAACCCCACATTTCCTTTCTGCACTGCCCTAGCAAAAGTTTTCTGTGAGGGCTCTGCCTCTGCAGCAGACTCCCACCTGTACATCCAGGTTTTTCCATACATCCTCTGAAATAAAGGTGGAGGCTCCCAAAGCTCAAATCTTTCCTTTTGTGTACCTACCAGCCCAAGGATTTACATCAACTTTCCTTGGTCAATTTAACTTCATTATTTTTGTCTTAAGGGTTTCCTTTTTGTGTCTGTGTCTCTATCTGTTTCATTTCAACTGTGATTTTGGTTATTTCTTGTGTTCTGCTAGCTCTGGCGTTGGTTTGCTCTTGTTTCTCTAGTTCTTCTCATTGTGATATTAGGTTGGAATTTAGGATCTTTCTAACTTTTTGATGTATGCATTCAGTGCTATGAAGGTTCCACTTAACACTGCCTAAGTCATGCACCAGAGATTCTGGTATATTTTGTCTTTGTTCTCAAGAGCTTCAAAGAACTTTTTCATTTTTGCTTTAATTTTATTATTTACCCAAGAGTTGTACAGGTGCAGGCTCTTTAATTATCATGTAATTGTATGGTTTTGAACAATTTTCTGACTTTGACTTCTATTTTTATTGGACTGTAATCCAAGAGTGTGGTTGATATGATTTTAATTCTTTTGAGTTTGCTGAGGGTTGTCTTATTTCAGATTGCATGGTCAATTTTAGAGCATGTACCATGTGGTGATGAAAATAATGTATAGTGTGTTCTCTTTGCATAGGGAGTTCTATAAATGTCTATCAAGTCAATTTGGTCAAGTATTAAATTCAGGTCTTGAATATCTTTGTTAATTTTCAGCCTTGTTGATGTATCTAATACTGTTAGTGTGTCATTGAAACCTTGCACTATTATTGTGTGGGAATTTAAGTCTCTTTGTAGTTCTCTAAGAATGAAAAAACATATAAAGTATCAACAATTCCAGGAGTTTGTTATTTGAAAACAAAAATAGGATAGATACTCTACTACCTAGGCTAATAAAGAAGAAAAGAAAGTAGATTCAAATAAACAGAATCATAAGCGACAAAGGGGACATTACCACTGACCCCACAGGAATACTTCTACACACATGAATTAGATAATCTAGAAGAAATGGATAAATTTCTGGACACATACACTCTCTGAAAACTGAAGCAGGAAGAAGCTGAATTTCTGAGCATACCAATAATGAGCTCTGAAATTGAATCAGTAATAGATAGTCTACCATCCCTCCAATAAAATGCTCAGAAATACATTAATTAATACCTGAATTCTACCAGATATAAGGAAGAGCTGGGACCATGCCTATTGAAGCTGTTTCAGAAAATTGAGGAAGAGGGACTCATCTTCAACTCATTCTATAAGGCAAGCATCAATCTAATACCGAATTCTGGCAGAGACACAATGAAAAATGAAAACATTAGACCAGTATCTTTAATAAACATTTATTTGATTAGGCTCTGTGTCCCACCCAAATCTCACCTCAAACTGTAATCCCTACATATCAGGGAGAGTCAGGGTGGAAGGTAATTAAATCACAAAGGTGAACTTGCCCCTTTCTGTTCGCATGCTAGTGACTGAGTTCTCACAGGAACTTGTGGTTTGAAAGTATGTGGCACTTCCCCTTTTGCATGTCTCTCTCTCCTGTCAACATCTAAGATGTGACTTCCTTCCATTTTACCTTCCACAATAATCGTAGGTTGTCCGAAGCCATGTGCAACTATGAGTCAATTTAACCTCTTTCCTTTAAAAATTATCCAGACTCAGGTAGTTCTTTATAACAGTGTGAAAATGCACTGATATTTTCAATAAAATACTAGAAAACTGACTTCTACAGCACTTCAAAAAGCTAATCCACCATGAACAAATAGTTATCACTGAGATTCAAAGTTGGCTAAACATATGAAAGTCAATAAATGTGATTCATCCCATAAACAGAACTAAAAACAAAAACCACATGATTATCTCAATAGATGCAGAAAAGGCTTTCAACAAAATTCACAACTCCTTCATGTTAAAAACACTCAATAAACTAGATATTGAAAGAACACATAATAAGAAGCATCTATGACAAACCCACTGCCAACATCATACTTACTGGACAAAAGCTGGAAACATTTGCATTTAAAACTGGAGCAGAAAACGTATACTCTCTAGTATCATTCCAATTTAATAGTACTGGAAGTTCTGGACAGAGCAATCAGGTAGGAGAAAGGAATAAAAGGTATCCAAATAGGAAGAGAGAAAATCCAACTATTCCTGTTTGAAGATGACATGATTCTATAGCTAGACAACCCTATAGTTACTGCACAAAAGCTCCTTGAGGTGACAACCAACTTCAGCAAAAATTTTGGATACAAAATCAATGTACAAAAATCAAGAGCATATACACCAACAACAACCAAGCTGAGAATCAAATCAGGAAAGCAATCACATTCACAATTGCCACAAAAACAATAAAATACATAGGAATACAGCTAAGCAGAGAAGTAAACAATCTCTACAATCAGAATTGCGAAACACAGCTCAAGGAAATCCAAGATGACACAAACAAATAGAAGAACGGTCCATGTTCTTGGATAGGAAGAATCAATATTGTTAAAATTGCCCCCTGTCCCAGAGGAATCTACATATTCAGGGTTATTTCTATCAAACTACCAATGACATTTGTCAAAGAATAAGAAAAAACTATTCTAGAGTTCATATGAAACCAAAAAAAGAGGCTGAATACCAAGGCAATCCTAAGCAAAAAGAACAAAGCTGGAGAATCGCATTGCCTAACTTCAAAATGTACTTCAAGGCTATACTAGCCAAAACAAGATAATACTGGTATTTAAATAAACACGTAGACTAATGGAACAGAATTGAGAGGCCAGAAAGCAAAGCAAGTTGCAGCTGTACATTAAAAGTATGTTTCTGCTTTGAAAAGAAATGGCATTTCAGCATTTCTAGTTTACTACATCCCCTCCAATGAAAATCTTATATGTTGTCAAGGCATTACACAATGTAGACTTATTTATTTGCTATTATTATCATCATCATCATCATCATTTTGAGACAGAGTTTTGCTCTTGTTGTCCAGGCTGGAGTGCAATGATTCGATCTCGGCTCAGTGTAACCTCCACCTACAGAGTTTAAGCGATTCTCCTGCCTGAGCTTCCCAAGTAGCTAGGATTAGAGGGGAACACCACCATGCCCTGATAATTTTTTGTATTTTTAGTAGAGACAGGATTTCACCATGTTGGGCAGACTGGTCTCGAACTCCTGACCTCAGGTGATCAATCCACCTGGGCTTCCCAAAGTGCTGAGATTACAGGCGTGAGCCACCATGCCAGGCATACTTGCTATTATTTACTTGGGCTTCCTAAAATTCAATTCTCTATTTCACCATCCTGGTTACAAATTGCAATAATTTCAGTTTATTCAGTTAATGTGCCTCTTTTAATCTTACTTAAATTTCCACTTTGCGATTAAAGAACATTCCTTAGAGTAATCTTCACTATTTATATCAATATGAATAATATTTCTCTTAATAGTTGTTGGATACATAGTTACTACCACACAATCCAATTTTCAACAGTGATCCTCTAATTATTTCATGTTATATTCCAAACCAATTCAAAACCTTACATAGATATCAATCTTCTTTTACAGTTACTTTATATCACCTCCTCCAGTTAACATATGACTGGATACTTGCTGGACATCTAATAATACATGTTCATTCACTTATTACTTCATAGTTCAACTTATATATTGAGTTTTAAATATTGAAATTAGAATAATATCACACTTTTATAAGTTAACAATATTGGTACAATTTACATACAACATTAATATATTTCTAAATGATAATGCCTTTTTCCAATATATACTCTTGCAAACCTCTCTGTCACCAAAATATGGAATATTTTCTACCGCCTCAGAAAATTACCATCAGCTATCAGTCTTGATTCCAACTGTCACCTTAGGAAACCACTAATATAATTGCTTTCTCTCTATCTTAAATATATATATATATATATATATACACACACACACACACACATATATGTACATAGTTGTGTATATATTTTATAAATTTATATATATATACGATATTATATTACACACTCATATAATATATACAATATATTCCACATAAAATTGTAGAACAGGCAAATTTAATGTATAATGACAAACTATATACACTTATACACATGTATATATATGATTTTCTGTCATAGATTGCATTTGCCTGTTCTATAACTTTATATGGATAGAATTATAAAGTATGTATTTTGAGGCACTCTAATTTTTAAAGGCATATAAAATATGTATATAAGTCCATTAAAACGAGTCTGGTTCTGTCAGTTAGAAAGCCACATCTGATCTTAATGAAGTAAATACAGCATTTTATGTTTTTAATTTACTTGTCTTAGTGTTCCTCTCATTATCTAAAAAATGCTGATGTCCATCTGATATTAGACTGTTTTTAAATATCTTAATACAGAACTTATATTATTTTATCCATATCACTGTCTTCTGAGATACCAGATTTTGTTGAATCTAAAGTACTATGGAAAATAATATGCACCATTATTTTATGACCTATTAAATTTCAAAGTATAAGTTGAATGACTATTGATTGTAAGATTGTAAAAATCTCAATATCTGAGATTTTAAAATTGAAAAATTCTGTATTTTTATAAAGTGTATTATTTTTTGCATGTATTTTCTATGAATAAAAACAAATGGAGCTAGTTTTTGTCATAATTATTTTATATTTTTTACTACCTTTAATTTACTATACACTATGTTGAAAGCTATTAGAAACATAGTACCTGAATAAGCAAATCAATCAACACAGATTGGAAAAGACAAAGGAATTTAGTCTTATACTGTTTGTTTTGAGTGGGCAAAATAACCAAAGTGTAAAAACAGATTTACTTGTTTTGCATATATGTTGGGAGAGATCAAATCTGATTCAGATAAACTTGTAAATATATACAATGGAGACTACATGTAAAATACTTGAGCTATTTGAAAGACAAATTACATATGCACACATACGCATACACACATACAATGTGTTTTAAAATTTAAAACTTATACTGCCTATTCATTTTTCACACAGATCTGTAAATTTCTGTAAAACATTTTAATCACTAATGACTCTAGTTATTAGCATTCCAATTAACATTACATAGATGAAAATATATATGCTGACACACCTTGTATATTTTAGTTAATACGTTTTTTAATAAGTTGATAAAATGTATAATATTGTTTCAAATAATTTGGTTTCTTTTACATCAGAAGTTTATTAGCATTTTATTTTCTGATTTTTGTTATTACTATAGGAAAATAAGGTGTGGCCTTTTCCTGATGGCAGCAACAAGTCGTAGGACTACCAAAATGTAACTACTAAAGAACTATATCGAGTATGACTAATTAAGAAATATAAAATTCGACAAAAGAAATGAGGTTTTTATTTTTGTTAAATAGTAGCAACATTATTCCTTTTCTAGGACCTAGTGATCCTTATAACAGTAATTCATAGCAGGCAGTATACAGCTTGTCTTTTTCAGTTTTTTACAATTAGACGAATTACTCCAGTGATTCCTGACATTTAAAGTTTGCATTACTAAAGTTGAAATCATACTGGACATGAAGTCTTCACTTACTTATAAAGCTCTAGTAAAAACAAAAACATATCAAATATTGGCCCGGTGCTGTGGCTCACGTGTGTAATCCCAGCACTTTGAGAGGCTGAGGCAGGTGGATCACCTGAGGTCAGAAATTCAATACCAGCCTGACCAACATGGAGAAACACCATCTCTACTAAAAAATAACAAAATTAGCCAGACTTGGTGGCATATGCCTGTAACCGAAGCTACTTGGGAGGCTGAGGCAGAAGATCGCTTGAACCTGGGAGGCAAAGGTTGAGGTGAGCCGAGATTGTACCATCGTACTCCAGTTTGGGCAACAAAAGCTAAACTCCATCTCAAAAAATAAAAATCAAATATTGCTTTTATTTAAGAAACTCTGAAAAGCATTGCATTAAAAACATAGAGAAAGCACAACAGAAGTATCTTTTGTTTTTCTTTACCAATTTATCTTTTATTTTTTATTGTATACATCAGTATTTAACAGAGGAAAAATAAAGAACCCCTAATGTTAAACTGAAGTTAATTACATGTTATCTTCTGATTCTTTTCAATATAGACCTAAATTTTCAAACATATATCAGTAAACATAATTTATGCTTATTAACATTTTTGAATCTCACATTTTGCATACAATTTTACATACATTAATATTATTTAATGGCTCTATAACATTCTATGATAGTACTAGCAATACACCAAAATTTACTTATCCATTTCCCAGTCTTTTGAGTGCTATACCTTACTAATGATAAATTTGGAATAAAAATATTTCTATAAATAATCTATTTTTAAAGAAACACAACATCCCTTGCTTATGTGTTTAGAATTATTTTTATATTTTATTTCCTCTAAATTATTTGGGAAAAATCCTAGACATATAGAAAAGAAATCCATATAGCTTTCACCTACATTCGTCAATTGTTATTACATTTTGCTTTCTCCATGTATACATGTGTGTGTGTCTGTGGCTTGATTAGGAATGTCTCCAATAACTTCTGAAAATTAATGAACCAATGGTTTTTCTGAATCATAGTTTTCACTCAGAAGGATTGACTTCAGAGATCACTGCCTTAAATCTTTACAGAAAGTCAAATTGTGTACTTTATGGTCTTAATTTTAAATACAGCCCTTTTGTAATTTCAAGTTAATGATACTTCATAAGTATCTACTTAAAATATTAAAAATAGTTATCAAGGCAAGTTTTTCTAGAACATGTGGTCATTGGCAGCAGAATGCTATAAAAATTGATATGAATATGTATTGAAAAATAACTGCATGGATCTATGTTTAACTAATAAACATGTATTTTTACATTTAGAATTAACTTAATGTTTATTTTAGTATGTACACACAAATAAAATTAAGTTATATTACTGGAAATAGATTTTCCTACATGTCAGTTATTTAAGAAAAGTTAAATAAGTTTAATTAACAAAGTTTACTATTTCTTTACTGAAGATTACTTGGAGAAACATGATGACAATTTCATCAATTTTTTATCTGTATTACATGTAGAAAGAAACCTCTTTAATTACTTTAAGATACTAACATTGATTATTAATTCATATAAAATGGGGGTCTAATAGGATAATCTGATATATGTAATTCATGCATAAACATTAACATTCATGTTAACAATTCCTATCTAATGTCTCAAATATCTATAAAATATAGCACATTTTTTACCTCTACTATTTCTATTCTATTTCAGTACTCTCTGTTCTCAAATAGATTATTCTTTACTGGTTTTATCTGTCTTTTGCTTTATAGTCATCTAAATATTTGCTAGACTGAATTGTTCAATGAGACATTCTTCAATTACATTTTGAAATGTTTCTTCACTCTTACAATCAACTCATGAAAAATGTCTTACTTTTGAATGAAAATTTTATGAAGACTCTTATGCAATCTTAGTTTTATACATGTAAAAGGGTAAATGAATATCTCACAGTGTTCATAATTAGTTTAGTTACTTAAATAAGCTTCATGTTTTGCTTGTTGCTGTATTTATTATGTTTTACTTTTCATGGTACCTACTGATAGTCAATATCATTAAGACTTCTCTCAATTATTTGAGCTTTCAAAATTCAAATAGAAACACTGCATTTCATTTCCTTTTGAAATTCAAAAGAGTTTCACAATCTTGCATGTAAGGTATTTATTTGACTCATCCTTAAATTGTAGTTATTTTTATATCACTTACTCTTCTCCTTTCCTATACACTTAGGCTCCTGATACTGTCCTATTCCTCTTTGAATCCTTCTGTTGCTTCACCTGCTTTGTAAAGTATTTTTCTAAATAACTATAATTGTCCTTCAGTGTGTGTACTATTTGTACACTGAAAACTATAACTTAACTCTTTAATTAAAATATATATTTAATTTTATGATCTAATCTTGTATGTATTATATGCCTTATTTCACCAGTGGCATACGCAATAGAAAGATGTACTTTTAAAAACTGCAGGGCAACAAATTAGAAGAGAGTACATAAACTAAAAGAGAAAATGGCTAAAAAAAAAAAATTCTGTCTATAATGTCAAATACACCAAATCAATTAAGTGAAATATACTGTGGTCACATATAATGTCCTATATTTAGGTTGGAAAAAAACTAGCACTGTCTAGGGATCATTTGCTGTAAAGAAATCACATTTTTAATTTATCCTAAGTGACAATTTTATACACACATTTATATACACATATGTATCAAATAAAATTTCAAATAATATATATGTGAATTATTATGTATATTTTATACACATGCAAATAAAATAATTAATACCTAACTAGAATAAATTGATAATTAAAGCAAATCAGTCTGTATTTGTAAAGCATAAAGCACTCCCAGTAGAAAATAATGCTGTTGATCATAATATATCACAAAATGTATGATGTATTCCAAGTCTACAATCCCAAATAAAGTTCTAATCAACTAATGCTTTACAGAAAATATGCTTTGCATATTTAGGTGCCTGGGAATCATGTACCATAAGGAATATTTGAAGAAAGCAGTGATGGAGAACACAGAAATAAAAAGGAAAAAGTAATTCATAAAAACAAGATTGAAGTCTATTATATGGAAGTGAAAATTGACTTTTTTGCTTTGTCTTCAATTACAGAATTAACTTATAAGGAAATTAGACTATTTTCAGCTTCACGTGAGGATGAGGAGTGTCACTGTAGTTGATGAAATATGGCTGGTGTAAAGAAAAAGAACATGAATACCGTGTCCACTGGTGGCACATTTTAAATGATTTTAAGGTTATATTTTTAAATGGTGATATGTTCAAATAAACACTCGTAAAAGCACAAATATATGACAAATCACTCTTTTGTTAGGTGTTAAATCAGGCAAACAAGATCACTGACTTTACATACCAATCAGACTCTCTCCTATCTGCCTCTTACATCTAACTATGTTTCTGGGAAGAATGTTTATATTTTAAAAGTTAGAAAATCCTAAAATTGAAGCAGTGATGTGTTATAGGGTAGAAAACTAGATTTAAGTCCATGAGCTTCTGAAGGTAAATGCATTGCACCTTGGTACATTTATTTAGTTATGTAGCTATTTTCACTAGATTTGCCTTACCTGGTAGAAAAGTTCATCCTAACATAATGCAGAATTTCTCTAGGATTGCTGCAGCCAGACTTTAAAACTTTAACAAAATATTTAGATGCTCGGTGAAAAAGCTAATTAGCTCTATGTCTGGAATTGTTGGTAATTGTGGGTACCATATTTGTTAATATTCCAGCTAAAACATATACTTTTAATATTCTGCTTATTTTTAGTATTTCTAATTATCTTTGAAGAGATTCTTCCATGCATTTGCTAAATAATGTCCTTTCTCTTTAAATATGGGCTATTGAATATAAATTAAGTTTCTCTTGATATTAAAAAAATCAATAAATATTTACTTATTTATTTACCATTTTTGGTTCTTTTCAATGATTTTTCTTTTCCAGTCATGGCCTGTTAAGCTTTTACCTCCCTTGCAAACAGTTTATTTTATTTTATTCTGGTAAGCTTCTCCTAGTCTGTTTGGCTTGAGTAAACCAGGTGTATGAGGTCATTCTTGAATTGCTAGAAAGAAATACCTGAGGCTAGATAATTTATAAAGAAAATAAGTTTAATTGGCTCTTGGTTCTGAAAGCTTTACAGGAAGTATTCTGCTGACATTTGGGAAGGCTGTATAATACAATTGTGGTGGAAGGCTAACAGGTAGCAGGCATCATATGGTGAAAGCAGGAAAGAGAGAGAAAGAGAGAGCAAGTTGCCACACTTTTAACAAACAGATCTCCCAAAATGTGACTCATTATTGCTATAACAGCACCAAGGGGATGATCCTCAACCATTCATGAGAAATTCACCCCCTTGACCCAGTCACCTCCCACTGGGTCCTATCTCCAATGAGGAGATTACAATTCTGCTGGGGATTGCAATTCAACATGTGATTTGGACAAGGACACAAATTCAAATTTTATCCAGAGTGTATTACCAGCATACCATTACTAAATAAAGGCAAGTGAATTCCTGACATTAAGCAAAATAAATGACCTTAAAGAGGAAATTGAGGTATCCATTGAACTGATTCAGTTATTTTTGTCTGTTTTTTTGTGTGTATATTATTATGTATATTAATATGTATTTTTGTCTGTTTTTTTGTGTGTATATATTCAAAGAATTATTCAAATCTATTATGTAAACAGTTGTAAATCTGATTTCTAAATAAATAGACTATTTAACTGCTCCTCAGTTAACCTATTTAATTGTATAAACTATTCAAATGATCATCTAACGTATTTATGCCCTACAGAAACTACATTTTGTTTCTTAATTTGAATAATAGTATATAAATTTTAATGCCATTTTATTTTGACTCAGCATTATAAAAAATTATATGTAAAACCACCCGAGGCCAAAATACCCATGGTACTTTCTAGTGTGTATTTGTGAAGATTTCTGAAAAAGTTCCTCTCTATGTTAGAATCTGCAGAATTAGAGTTCAACCAATGCCTTTCAAATAATCTCCCTCTTTGAATCTGATGTCCACCGAAGTTTGAAAGTCATGGCTAACTTGTATATGACCCTGTTAGGAAGCAGCATTGCATAAACACTATGTGATTAACGGTATTTGTTTAAACATGTCAGAATATATGGCTATATTTCCTTTAGTTTATAATGTGTAGGAGATGATAAAAGTCTTTTTTTTTTTTTTTTTTTTTGAGACGGAATTTCGCTCTTGTTATCCAGGCTGGAGTGCAATAGCGCGATCTCGGCTTACCGCAACCTCCGCCTTCTGGGTTCAGGCAATTCTCCTGCCTCAGCCTCCCGAGTAGCTGGGACTACAGGCGCGCACCACCATGCCCAGCTAATTTTTGTATTTTTAGTAGAGACGGGGTTTCACCTTGTTGACCAGGATGGTCTCTATCTCTTGACTTCGTGATCCACCCGCCTCGGCCTCCCAAAGTGCTGGGATTACAGGCTTGAGCCACCGCGCCTGGCCTAAAAGTCTTATATTTTATCAAGATAAATCTGGACAGAATAAGATAATTAGATCACATTGCCAAATGGGTTATAAGATGTTTTCAACATATGCCACATATATTTTAAATATAATTGATCTTAATGGGAGAGACTTTGCTGTTACACAGGCAAATGTATAACAAGGCATAAATATGTGAGCTAAAAGGCCAATCTACCATATATTCCAAAACCATGAAACAGAACAAAACAGTTGGCCCTCCATACCCATGGTTTCTGCATCTGTGATTCAACCAACCATAGATTGAAATATTTGAAAAAAAAGAACAATATAATAATAAAAATGATACAAATAAAAGACACCATATGATAACTGATTGTATATCATTTACATTGTATTAAGTACTATAACTCATCTAGAGATGATTTTATGTATATGGGAGTATATGCCTTGGTTATATGCAGATTTCATGCCATTTAATATGAGAGACTTGCTCATTCTGAATTTTGGTAATTGTGGGAAGTCCTGGAACCAATATCCCTTGAATATGGAGGGATTACTGTACTTTAAATAAGAGGTCAGCAAATATTTTCTGGGTAGAACACAAATATATCTTTCACGACTACCAAATTCTGCCACAGTAGTGTCGAATGACCATGGACAATCCATATACAAGATGGTGTGGTTGGGCTCCAGTGAAACTTTACCAAAGGAATCCGCTTTACAATAGGATGGATTTGCCTATGAGTCACAGTTTTCTGACCCCTGCTTTAAATGATGATCCAAGGAAAACTTTCCTGAAGGAAAAGTAGACAGAAAATTAAATACTGAATAAGTACCAAATAACTGGGGAAAAAAGCAAAATCTACATGAAACCGTGAAGAATGAGCCATTCTTTTGTTAACTTGAAAGATAACAAGTAGTTCTAAACATATAAAATCACATAAAATATTGTTATATGTATTGTTCTTGAGGAAACTAATACAGGATAAGTTATAGCCTATAAACATGCTATTCAGAAAACTTAAAGAAAGGACTAGCAGTGAAAAGTTTTTAATTTCAGATCTGAGACAAAAAGCAAAGCTGAGACTAACCTTGGAATGGAGAAGGTTGCCACAATAAAATGAAAAGAGACTTTGAGTTAGGAAACCCAATCAGTTCAATATTTGCTGTAGAAAAATAAGTTAGCATTTAGCTAATAAGTTAAGTAGTAAAATGTCAGTACATAAAATAGAATAAAGTAAACACTAGGAAGCATAATCTTATTGGCAGAATGAAGTGAAGAGGAAAAAGAGAATTTAGAAAAGGAATATAACAGGTGTGATGTTAAGACACAGTATAAGAAAATTATCTGTTTACAAATATAAGCACTAAAACAAAATCCAAACACGTTTGAATACTGTAAGAATTACAATTTTAAAATAGCAAAGACATAGTCCATTCAAAAAATTTTTCAAATACGCCAAAACCTTGTTTTTAGCTCTCTGACATTGATTTTGGATTTTTGATTTCTAGCATATAAAAAGATTGTGTGATTTTAAGACAGTGAGTTGGTAGCAAATTCACAAAACAGTAATATATAAAATTAATACAAAGCCCAAATATATTCAACTATAAAAATACAAATTACTTTAATTCACCCATTAAGAGAAATAGATTTCTAAAATGTGTTACATGGACAATACTAATGTTCTCCTCCATACAAAAGGTACACACAAAATCTAGTAAATTATAGGAATTTAAACTGAAAAGTTAGAAAAGCTATACGAGCAAGTGCAAACAGACAAAAGTAGAAATTGCAAGAGAGGATTTATGTCTAATAAGGCAATTCATGAACTTTACCACACTGAAAATTATCTTTCACAAAGACAATATAATAATTATGATATCATAATTACAAATGCACCAAATATATTGGCAGAAGCTATTATAAAGCAGAATATCCAAAGAGAAATAGAAACACAATAATTACAGAAAACTTAAATCTCAATATATTTTAAAGAAAACAGAAATAATATAAAAAGTCATTAATTAGATAAACCTAAGGAATGTACAACAAATTCTGTATTGCAAAAGAAGAAAGAAAACATACTCCAGGGGAAAAGTGACTACACATTAAGACTCATTAAAACCTTAATCAATTCCAATAAAATAATAATAAATAATAAAGTTTACAAATAATCTTCTCTGATCACAGTAAAAGAGAACTGAAAAAAAAAAAACAATAAAATCAGAAAACAGAGCCTTTACCATCTAGAAACCAAGGAATTGACAGCAATAATTGATTTAAAATAATAACAATTTCAGAAATAATTGCAGATTATAGAAGAAATGTCTAAAATTTTTTGAAAACTATGTTAATTTAAAATTGTATATTAAAACCTATGGGATATAACTAATTCAGGGCCAAAGTAAATTCACAGCATTAACTAATTGTTTCAATACAAAGAAAACAAGAAAATAAATGATGTTTGCCGTTCAAAGTGTTATAAACAAAAACAAAATGAATCAATCACAACATTAATTAAAAAGCAGTTGAATTATAAAACTAAAATACAATAACAATAATTTAAGGGCTGGATATTGTAAAAGATTAGTACAGCAATAAACGCTCTATGAATATAATTAAAGATGAAGAATAAATATTATATGAAAGAAAATGACACAACACAAAATGAGTTCAAGAGCGCATACTGATTGTTAAGGTTTTATTGAATATCTGTCATTTTATGGGAAGTGTAATTCAAGTGAATAAGAAATGAAAAGTAAGGCAAAAAGAAAGGAGAAAAAAATAAAAAATGTTTTATGGAGGTGTCTGTCACTTGGAAAATCAACAGCTGTTTGCTGGATATTATGAGAGCTTCTTCTGGGAGTCCCTTTTACTACTTTAACTTAGGAAAATTTATTGGGGAGGAAGTGGCAACACCCATTTATAGACAGAGAGCAAGCCCTTGGTGTTTCAGGACTCAGCAATTAGGAAACTCTTAGGTGGGTGTTGGGGAAGTTAGAGGGTCAGTTAATGAAATTCCGCTCTGGTGGGTTGTGAATGGCAATGAAGTCACTCTGCTAGCTGAAACATACAAATGATGAAGGTTCTTGAACCTAGGTAAGCCAAAGGAATTGTGCCTAAGTCAAAGAGCAAACACTTTTTCAAAATAAATCGTTAAATAATTGGGCCACTTGTCACAACTCTACAACAACGTATTTACAAACTTGAAGAAACATTATTTACTAAAATTTGAGAAGGTTGAGAATATTTACTCAAAACAGATGAATTTCATAAGTCATTGAGCAAGTTGTAAAAGTGCTCCTTGCCCCAACCAAGCAATCCCCATTGCCTTAAATAATGCTAGATACTGAATTGTTCTGCTGACTTTCATGGTTGTTAAGGTTTTGTTGAATACCTATCATTATGAATTTACAATTAGGTGTTGTTTATTTTATATTTCTATAATTATTCTTGAGCTTTCTAAGAAAATGTTAAGTTGCTAATTTTTGTATTTTTATTTGAGATGGGATTTCACCATGTTGGCCAGGCTGGTCTCAAACTCTGACTTCAGGTGATCTGTCCGCCTTGGCTTTCTGAAGTGCTAGGATTACAGGCGTGAGCCACTGTGCCCTGACTGAAATCTTATAAGTACTATGAGGCTAATATCTGATAACATTTTCCTCTGCTGTTAAGAATTCAGGAATTAAATTTATAACGCATCTCTAGCAAGTTGTCTAAGATCTGTTGGCATATACTTTGCACATTGCATTTATCCCTAACTTTACATTTAAACTCTTTTCCCTGACCTAATTTCCCTTAACCTTTTCTAAATCCTCCTCAATCAAAATGCTATTTTAATCTTTCATATTTAAATATATTTTAAGCCACAAAAAGCTATTTAGATGAGATATACAGTGATAATCATAATAGATAAAGGTTGATAAGATATTTAATCTTGTATACTTACAGAAAATTGATTCTTAAATTACACCTAGACTGCATTTTCAAAGCAGAAAATGTCACAGAATATATTAATGGAAGGATATAAAGTACATTGATGTGGTATGTGTAATTCTAATTGCGTAAAGTATCAGAGTATAAATAGTTATATGATTGTAGTGGTTAAATACATTGGTGGATATTGAGTGATTTTTAGCAATTATCAGAGAAATATACAATTATCTATTATATAGTTTACATAATTAATTATACAGTTTACATGCATTACTTGCTTAAAGTATAATTTATACTTAAAAATAAAAATATATCAGAAATATTATTCTTACAAATAACCTTAACTTTGAAGAAAATGGACTCTACTGAATTTGCTTCCTTGGGAATTTAATCAGGTCTTACTAAATGGGACTATTCATTTTTTTACATCTCTGTGATCAAGAACTAATTCACACTTGAGAGAAAAGCTAATGTAGAATTTTTTTTTAATGGTAAATAAAATCATTTGATTGGCTTTGGGAACAATATTTACATGTTCCTCAGCCATTTTTATTCATAGACAGGTAACATTACATAGAACAAAATGCTATTTTCATTTTCTCAATTTGAGTTAGTAATAGAAAGATTAGCTATAATTACATGCCCAGCAAAAACTACAAAAATACACTATCACTTATATTGTGATTCAAAGGATTGCACATTTGGAGAAACAGAGAAATACAATAGAGCATATTATCTTTTCTCGGTTTCTTTTCTCTTTTTGTTGTAACCATTAATATCTCAATTCTAGGTTGAAAATATCCATAACGAGTTAATGTTGAATTGTTTATAGTTCTACTGTAGAATGAAGTATACAATTGAAATTAATGTAACAAAAATATACCACCTACTATGTGCCTGGTGTTGATTGGAAAACAATGTAGAGAATTTAAATTTAATAAACAGCATATATGTCCTCAAAGACCTAACTGTTAATTAGGTCTTTGTTACTTCTGAGTGACAGAAGTAACAAAAAAAATTCTAAGGAAATACAGTCAATAGAGAAATACATTTTGCCTTGATCCAAGAAAAACTTCATAGAGAATATACATTCTTTTATGTATTCTAGGAAACAATAAATGTTTGTTGAGATACAGAAATTGAAAAAAAAAAAAAGCCAAAAGCCAGAAGTAAAATCAATATAAAATTACATAGGAATAGGAAAGTTAGAATTATATTGAGTGAGTGATAATATTTCTGTTTGGAGTTGTGGTAGGGGGGATAAAATAATAAACTAAGGAGGAAAGACCTGTAATACTAAACCAAAACACTTCACAACTAACCAAATAAACAACTAAAAGAAACAACAGTATTTGAAAACTTTGAATGAATACAATACACATATTTAGGAGGAGGTTTCGGGAAGACTCACTTTTCAAAGCAATATAAGTAATTATCCATTTAGTTCTAAATATGACTCCTATAGGTTTTATAGATTTCACATGCATCAATATTTCCAGTTGAGGAAATAAAAGGAAGGAGACTTTAAATAATTGGCTTGTATTCAAGAACTTAGCATGAGGCACAGGATTTAAATCAGGGAATATAACCAGAATTTGAAGTCTTAACCTCTAAGTTATGTAGTCTTTAGGTGTGGGAGAGGGTGGGTTTTAAGATATTGTGAAGGCAAACTGGAGGCTAGTCAACGTAAAGAGAGTTCAGTCAACGTAAAGAGAGAGTTGAAACAGAATAGAGCTCTGGAGCTCTAAAAGAAGGTATTTATCCAGTATGGAAACAGGATGAACAGAACTTGGTGACTGATAGTCATATAAACTGAAAGAAAACTTAAAAAGATTTTGTATCAGACAATAGCAAATGCTGTTGAGAATAATGAGAAGATCATTAAATTTGTAATAAAGTTATCATTGCTACTCCGAGAGGTATTTTTCAGTA
Source organism: Saguinus oedipus (assembly GCA_031835075.1). NCBI lineage: Eukaryota > Metazoa > Chordata > Mammalia > Primates > Cebidae > Saguinus > Saguinus oedipus. The sequence continues at coordinate 149,025,523 of CM063170.1, forward strand.
GACAAAGTCAAAACCAGATTGCAAGAAACTGAAAAGGATAAAAGAAATAGTGTAAGTAAAAATGTTTTATGTCTTAAGTTACCAGAGTGTGATGAGAGAAAGATGGAAAGAAAGAAGGAATAAAGTTAAACAATCCAAAAAAATAATATGCTTAGGAGAATTGTATCTGCATGTTTGTTTCTGTGTTTTCCACTTAGTGGAAAACTTCATAATAAAGTTTTCATCCAGTGGAACAGATATATCCTATGAGAGGGAGTGTACTCCAATACATTTAAAATTTATAATAGGTTTAGTATCAAAATTGTATCACTAAGTAAGTCATAGTTTCAATCAGTATGCTAATTTTAATGTTTTTCTTAAATGTTTTTGAAACAATTGACAAAGGCTATAACTTGTCTGCAAGAAAGTGCTGAAATTTTACTAGAAAATGAGTTCCAAGAAAACCCAAAGTAAATGGTCATAATTAATTCATATATTCTTTATTTCAAGGGCTTCTTTCTGTTTTTTATTTTTTTGTTTTTGAGAAGAGGTCTCACTCTGTCACCCAGTCTGGAGTGCAGTGGAGCCCTCTTGGCTCACTGCAACCTCCGCCTCCCAGGTTCAGTCGATTCTCCTGCCTCAGCCTCCTGTGTAGCTGAGACTACAGGTATGTGCCACCATGCCTAGCTAATTTTTTATGTTTTTAGTAGAGATGGGATTTTACTATTTTAGCCAGGATGGTCTCAGTCTTCTGATTTTGTGATCCACCTGCCTCGGCTTTTCAAAAGAGTTGAAGTTTTTAAAAAGAATACAGTTTCAAGTTTGAAGGATGAAATTAAAATGATAATCAATACATTGTAATGATTTGTAAATACATCATGATTTTTAGAAGCTCTGTCACCTGAATAGATATCAGCACCATGGATTTGAAGAAGAGTCAAAAAAAAAAAAAAAAAAAAAGAAAAAAAGATAAGAGTGCCCTTGGCAGGCAAGATTATAGATATGTCTGGAGGAATGGTAACAAAAACCCAGGTCCGAAATGTTCATTTTCAAAATATGGTGCTGAAATCCCTTCAATTTTTACATGTAGGAGGGTAAGATTTAAAAAGTATGAACTTTAGACTTTTTCCTAATAGCTAAATGACTCCATTGTTACTAATAAGCCAACTTCTTTTATTTAGTACCCCTAACAAGGATGATTTATTGTTGCCTATTACCAGTACCATTCTTGCTGTGTCAATATAGGATAAGTAGTTGTTGACTTGATATTAAAAATTAAAAGATACTTGCTAAGTAATGAAAGTGTGATCTCATTTATTTGGGATTTCTCATCTTCACACTGCCATTTTATTGCTCGCTAAATAGAATCTGTAGCACTTAACCTCTCTGTGTGAATCTGATCCTTTATGTGTCAAATAGGTGTAATAATACTTATCCTTCTCACAAGGGTGTTTTAAAGATTAATTAGCTAAGTGCTTGGAAGATAGGCTATATAAATGCTAAATATTCATATTCATTAAGACTCTGTCTTAAAATAATAAAATCAAAGTAATTCCAAAGTGATGCATAATTAAAATAGAAAGTATGGGCAAGCTCTCTGATCTTTATGGCACAAGATGTCCTTGTGTTAATACCTTTATATTTTCTCCTTCCTCTATTCTCACATTCTCATTCTCCCTTTCTCTCAAAGCTATTTTCACCTGCCTTCTTTAAAGATATGAGTAAATAGCAGAGCTACAATTCGTACTCTAAACTTCACCTATGTCTTTGTTCTGTAGGTTTAAATCAAATAATTAGTGTTTCTTTAGTGTATTTAACTTAGCTGAACGATGCCATATTAAACACTTCAAGAACTCCACATTATAGAATGGTATTATATTTAATATAATTGAAAGTGATTAAGGAATCTGTGACTAATGGAGAATCATAATAGCAATATGTGAAACCATGTCAAGGATAAGTGAGAATAATTAGAGAAGTAACTTTTTTAAATGTACTTTAGTATAAATAAATGAAAATGGCTCAAAGTAAAAATCTTGTAATAACTAATGAGAACTACACAAGATCAATAGATTTATTTGATTTAGACTGTATTTTACAGAATGCTGTTAAAATACAATACAGCAATCTTCATTACTAAGATTCTTTATATCATGGCACTTTAGTGGTCTGCAACAAAAATAATGGGACTTAAATTGCATTTTAAAAATTGAGATTGGTATGATACTTTGTCTAGATGTATTCAGAGTTGTTGAAGCTTTGTAAGTGCAAAGCACGATTTTGAAGGAGAGAAAGAGAACAGCATAGTTGGTAAAGAGATTGACACTATAACTTGCAATTTAAAATTAACTTACACATTGAAGATATTATTTATTTATCAACCTTTTCTGAGATATTTTGATTTCTGTTGGGCAATTATTATGGTTTTTTTGTGTTTTAATATGGCATAAAAATAAAAGAATATTTAAATAGAGACTACCACAAAAAGCATATTGTATATCTACATACAGCATACACCACTTGCTTTTTTGTTTGTTTGTTTTGTTTTGTTTTAAAATAAGAAACAAAAAAAGGGCATGTGCATATAGTCTCTAAAGTTTGCAGAACCAGATGGCATATAAGTTCAGGATCAGGTTTTTCTTTCACTTGCTTTTAGTTTTGATATGTATATATCAGTTTAGTCACAACAAGTTACAGAAAATTCATGATTTTGGAGGACTGTTTATTTTAAATGAAATCTAAGATTAATTCTGCTGCTGAAATATAAAACATAAAATGCTTTGGTCATGTACTAAGTTCCTGACTTAAATAATTTATCAAGAACTTGTACCTTGGCCATTTTCAAAACTTTTGTTTTAAACCCTTTATCGTTTGTCAGAAATATCACTCACTCCCCTGGTATGATTCTTAAATCTGTATGTCCACACAAAGTCAAAGTGGTTTCTTTAGATTCTGACCTGTTTCCTTCTGTGTTTTGAGTATTTTCACCAAAATATACAGTTGATACCTATAACAGTTCTGATGTTTGTCAATAAGCAAACAAAACCTGAATGTGATGAAAGTATAAGAAGAATAAAAAGGATTGGAGCAAAATCAGAAGGAACAGACTTTGGAAAGTACAGAAATCACAGCGATTTTAGGTAGTTGGTATCAAGACTTAATGGATAATACCATAAGCATTTCTTTGTTACAGTGAGTCAGCATCACCTGGCTTTTTATTCTAGCCTCACCAACAAGAGAGGCAAATTCCTAAAGAAGAGTGAGTCAGAAAGGGGTCCAGTTTCTGCTTTCTGCACATGGCTAGCCAGTTTTCCCAACACCATTTATTAAATATGGAATCCTTTCCCCATTGCCTGTTTTTGTCTGATTTATCAAAGATAATATGGTTGTAGATATGTTGTGTTGCCTCCGATGCTTCTGTTCTGTTCCATTGGTCTATATCTCTGTTTTGGTACCAGTACCATGCTGTTTTGATTACTGTAGCCTTGTAGTATAGTTTGAAGTCTGGTAGCGTGATGCCTCCCGCTGTGTTCTTTTTGCTTAGAATTGACTTGGCTATACAGGCTCTTTTTTGGTTCCATATGAAATTCATGGTGGTTTTTATCTAGGCAAAACCGTTCAGGACATAGGAGTAGGCAAGGACTTCATGAACAAAACACCAAAAGCATTGGCAACAAAAGCCAAAATAGACAAATGGGACCTAATCAAACTCCACGGCTTCTGCACGGCAAAAGAAACAGTCACTAGAGTGAATCGGCAACCATCAGAATGGGAAAAAATCTTTGCAGTTTACACATCTGACAAAGGGCTGATATCCAGAATTTACAAAGAACTCAAACAGATTTACAGAAAAAAAAAAACAAACAAGCCCATTCAAAAATGGGCAAAGGATATGAACAGAAACTACAAAAGAAGACATACATGAGGCCAACAAACATATGAAAAAGTGCTCATCATCATTGGTCATTAGAGAGATGCAAATCAAAACCACATTGAGATATCATCTCACACCAGTTAGAATGGCGATCATTAAAAAATCTGGAGACAGCAGATGCTGGAGAGGATGTGGAGAAATAGGAACACTCTTACACTGTTGGTGGGAGTGTAAATTAGTTCAACCATTGTGGAAGACAGTGTGGCGATTCCTCAGGGACCTAGAATAGAAATTCCATTTGACCCAGCAATCCCATTACTGGGTATCTATCCAAAAGACTATAAATCGTTCTACTATAAGGACACATGCACACGAATGTTCATTGCAGCACTGTTTACAATAGCAAAGACCTGGAACCAACCCAAATGCCCATCGATGATAGACTGGACTGGGAAAATGTGGCACATATACACCATGGAATATTATGCAGCAATCAAAAATGATGAGTTTGTGTCCTTTGTAAGGACATGGATGAATCTGGAGAACATCATTCTCAGCAAACTGACACAAGAACAGAAAAAGAAATACTGCATATACTCACTCATAGGTGGGTGAGAAAAATGAGAACACATGGACACAGAGAGGCGGTCTACTATACACTGGGGACTGTTGGGGGAAATGGGGGAGGGACAGCGGGGGGGCTAGGGGGGGATAGCCTGGGGATGAATACCAAGTGTGGGTGAAGGGGAGGAAGGCAGCAAAACACACTGCCATGTGTGTACCTATGCAACTATCTTGCACGTTCTGCACATGTACCCCAAAACCTATAATGCAATAAAAATTAAAAAAAAAAAAAAAAAAAAGAGTGAGTCATTAGTGGTTTTGGAAGGCACAGCAAGTTAACACAGTTTCCCCAAAACTGTCCAAAACAGGGAAGGGGTAATATCCCAAATTTGTTACCCAAAGGTGGAGGACAAATACCGGCCAGTTTAAAACAACAGATTTCCTCATGCAGAGAGTATCAACATTTCAAAACCAAATTAAACTCTCATATCTCTGGAAGTGGAACTGTGGCCGTGTCCCTTAGCTCAGCTATTAGCCTCCACATTTACCAATAACATTAAATATTAACTTCAGCATCAAGCACACCTCATTATAGCTATTAATAATCAATAGTTTCTGACATTTATTACAAAAATCTATGTACTTTTCAGTTTAATTTGTATATCTTTTATTTGAAATAATTTTAGGCTCCCACAGTAGTCACAGTAATTGTAGAGTTCCGTGTACCATTCACCTAGTTATATTAGCAGCCAATTCATTTAATTTCAGACTGCACATCTTGACTCCAGTTTAGACTGCAGCTGGAATGTTCATTTATTTTTCAGTCTTTAAAGTTATTTTCTGGTCTGTTCTGAATGTGTCATTCAAAGGCCAGGCTGAAACTTGGGTGGCATTCTATAATGTTGTTCAGTTCTCACAATTTTGCTGTCTTTATTCTCAATGATTTCACATAGAGGCCACAAAGAGTCTTCCCAGGACTTTAATACATGGGTTTCAAGAATCTTTTTCTCCAGATCCCTTTTTATAATATTCTCATCACTTCAGTCCTGCCCGGAGGAGTCGCCAACTCTTTGCTGCCTTTTGCGTAGTGCAGAGGAGTCATGGTCTGCAGATTCCACCCCATCATCTCTGTAGTCACAGCCCTGGTGGTTAGTAAAAGGCAGGGATACTTGACTTCAGGGTGTCTTCTATGGCTCACCAAATGGAGAATGGAGCAGTGCTTCTTATTCTTTCATTTTCTCAGTACAAGGTGGTGACTGCACACAACACACTTTTCCACAATGTTTTAGCACTTACGAGAAGGGATAGATGCATACATGCTTTTGTGGCACTTGCCTAGAGAGAGGAGGTAGAGTCAAACAATTCAAGTCTTAGAAAGTATCCTCTGGTTGGTATTTGAATACAGTGATCACGATTTTCTTAAAAATTCAATTTCATTTTTAGTTTTAGAAAGTCTACACCTGTTTGAGTTCAGAGTTGTTGTAACCCCAGACTAGGGCATAAAAGAGAAAAAAAGCAACAAATTAAACCACCTCCAGGCAAACAGCTGGGTTGTCCCCAAGGATTCTAGCAAGTTCTTTTCTCCACCTTTCAGAATCATTTCATAATAAAATTTTTTTAAAAATATTATATTTATATTTAGTGGGAAGAATAGTGTGTTATGTACTATTGCATCAAATCTGGAACCAGAAGTTTGATAATACAGCTTAATGATATAATAAAGGTGTCAATACAACAGAGTCATAATTTGGAAAGAACTTAAGATGGAAAACAAAGCAAATCTTGAAATAAAATAGATGGAAAAGTTTAAATAGGAAGAATTAAACAAAGGAGAACTACTGTATTTTCTTGAATTAAAGCAAACAGAAAAAATTCTCATTACCTAATAAAAGTCAATAAATTATTTAAGATTAATATACTTTCTAAATTTCAGAGCTCTGAAATATATTTATTTTTGGCATTTCTTAGGGTTAACTGATAAAATATGTTTTGTTTCTAATTTTAATTTGTAGCAGAAAATTAGCTCCAACAACTTACAGAACATCTCTTCATAGATCATAAAGCGAAATTTATAAAAAAGATATACATGTGGTTTGCAAAAATATATAGGCCAGATGTTTCTGTTGCAATTAAAGAAACAAAATCTAAATGTTATGGCTGAGTGCCATGGCTCACTCCTGTAACCACAGCACTTCGGGAGGCCTAGGTGGAAGAATCAATTGAGTCCAAGAGTTCGAGACCAGACTGGGCAACCTACAGATACCCTTTCTCTACAAAAGTAACATAAAAATATTTGTTAGGTGTGATGGTGCCTACCTAGGGTCTCTGCTGCTTAGGAGGCTGAAGTGGAAGGACTGCTTGAGCTGGGAGGTCAAGGCTGCAGTCAACCATGATTGTGCTACTGTCCTCTAGCCTGGGTGAGACAGCAAGACCTTGTCTCTAAACAAAATTTTTAAAAAAGAAAACCCATAAAGCTTTTTTTTTGTAAATAACTTTTGTATTTGGCCTCTGTTCATGGCAAAATATATGAATAAAATTATAATTTACTGTTTAAGGAGAAAGCCAGTATTATAAATAAAAATGCATGTAACTGCAAAAGAGCTGCATCTTACACTATGGTTAATTTATAAAATAAACATATGAGGAAAATATTATTAAAAAAAATAACTTTGAAAGTCTCTGGGCAACTCCAGAAGTAATTTTCTTGAGTTTGTACAATGGGAATAGATTATTTTTCAAATGGAAAGAGAAGATGGTTGTCCTAAATAGGCAGGCAAGTATTCATTCATTTACATTTTTTTCTAAGGTAAAAAAGAGAGAATATAAAGCACAGAAAGGTAAATTTTATGGTAGAAATATTTATATATTGTTTTTCTTTTTTTTTTTCATAGTTTCAGTCAAGTTGGATTTCAAGTACTCAGCTAAGAATGAGGAGGAAGACAAAAGTATTGGAAAGTTTAGGAGAAGAAAGGATGGAATAATAGTCTATGAGAGAGGGAGCTTGAACTGACACAGAAAAAGCAGTAGAATTGCAGAGTAGGCTTAAAGATCCAATAATTTAAGTGTTCATTAATTTAAAATAAAAACAACCATTACATTTGTATGTGTGTTTGTGTTTATGTATGTCTGTGTATATGTGTGTATGTTTCCAAGCTCGTTGTGATTCTCAGATGTATATATGGAAAAAGAAATGAATTTAACAAGTGTGGATGATTTCCTGGGCTGATAACATAAAAGAACAGCAAGAGAGTTGAAGATTTTTGCAATTTAGTAATTACAATGATGGAATATAGAATTCAAAACAGAAGAGGGGAAAGGCGTAAAAAGGGAGTATTCAGGAGAGTGTGTCATCGAGTCAATATGTGAGAGGTTTGGTATGGTTATATCAATACATTGTCAAGGAAACTAGACAGAATAAGTAGGAACAAATTAAGATGTAAGTCATAAATGTGAATGTAAGATTATGATGGAGGGTTCTCTATAGCGACAATATCTAAAACTGCAGTTTTCAATAAAACTTTTTTGGTTGAAGGGTATGTTTTATAACTGCATCATACAATTCGATTAGCCATTGAGCATAGAAAGCACCATTGGGACTAAGAAACAATATTTTTACAATTCCTTTTATAAAACAGATTTACTGAGGTATAGTTGGCATGCAATAAACCGCAGATGTTTAGAGCAAACAACTTAATATGTTTTAATATAGGTATGCAATCCTGAAGCCATCATTACCATTATTAAGATAACTAACATAACACATCAACTCCAAGTCTCTTGTACCATTTGGTGTTCCACGTTTCAACTTCTTCCTTCATCTGCCCAGACAACCACTAATATGCTTTCGGTCATTATAGAATGGTGGCATATTCTGAAACTTATACAAATGGGATTCTGTAGTATGTTCTCATTTTTGTTATTATTGTTCTGGCTTCTTGTAATAAGCATTAAAATTTTGAGATTCATTCATGTTACATCTATCCAAAGGTTATTCCTTTTAGCTGGTAAGTAGCATTACATTATATGGTTATACTGCTGAAAAAAATCATTAATGATGTCGCTATTACAAATACTACCAAACAAATTATTTTGTGTGTACAATCTTTGTGTGGATATACGCTTTCATATGTTTTGGGGAAATAGCTATTAGTGGAATAAATAGCCAGTAGGTGTATATTTATTTTTAACAAAGCTGCCAAACTTCTCCAAAGTTGCATCACTTGTATTCTCTCAAGGACATTCCATCCTCTGGTTTATGTTTTTATTTACAAGAAATGTCTTCTGATGAAAGTCTTCAATGTATTTTCCTGTTTTTTTTTTTCTAGAATTTTGACAGTATTTTTCTATTTGATTTAGAACTATGATTTTGAGCTGATTTTATGAATTTTGTGAGAAATTCATCAATTTATTTTGCACACAGGCACCATTGTTCCTGCATCGTTTGTTGAAATGGTTGTCCTTTTCCTATAGAATTACCCTAACATATATTTTTTTAAAATTTTTATTGCATTATAGGTTTTGGGGTACATGTGCAGAACGTGCAAGATAGTTGCATAGGTACACATATGGCAGTGTGTTTTGCTGCCTTCCTCCCCTTCACCCACACTTGGTATTCATCCCCAGGCTATCCCCCCCAGCCCCCCCCGCTGTCCCTCCCCCATTTCCCCCAACAGTCCCCAGTGTATAGTAGACCGCCTCTCTGTGTCCACGTGTTCTCATTTTTCTCACCCACCTATGAGTGAGTATATGCAGTATTTCTTTTTCTGTTCTTGTGTCAGTTTGCTGAGAATGATGTTCTCCAGATTCATCCATGTCCTTACAAAGGACAAAAACTCATCATTTTTGATTGCTGCATAATATTCCATGGTGTATATGTGCCACATTTTCCCAGTCCAGTCTATCGTCGATGGGCATTTGGGTTGGTTCCAGGTCTTTGCTATTGTAAACAGTGCTGCAATGAACATTCGTGTGCATGTGTCCTTATAGTAGAACGATTTATAGTCTTTTGGATAGATACCTAGTAATGGGATTGCTGGGTCAAATGGAATTTCTATTTCTAGGTCCCTGAGGAATCGCCACACTGTCTTCCACAATGGTTGAACTAATTTACATTCCCACCAACAGTGTAAGAGTGTTCCTATTTCTCCACATCCTCTCCAGCATCTGCTGTCTCCAGATTTTTTAATGATCGCCATTCTAACTGGTGTGAGATGATATCTCAATGTGGTTTTGATTTGCATCTCTCTAATGACCAATGATGATGAGCACTTTTTCATATGTTTGTTGGCCTCATGTATGTCTTCTTTTGTAAAGTTTCTGTTCATATCCTTTGCCCATTTTTGAATGGGCTTGTTTGTTTTTTTTTTCTGTAAATCTGTTTGAGTTCTTTGTAAATTCTGGATATCAGCCCTTTGTCAGATGTGTAAACTGCAAAGATTTTTTTCCCATTCTGATGGTTGCCGATTCACTCTAGTGACTGTTTCTTTTGCTGTGCAGAAGCTGTGGAGTTTGATTAGGTCCCGTTTGTCTATTTTGGCTTTTGTTGCCAATGCTTTTGGTGTTTTGTTCATGAAGTCCTTGCCTACTCCTATGTCCTGAACGGTTTTGCCTAGATTTTCTTCTAGAGTTTTTATGGTGTCGGGTCTTACGTTTAAGTGTTTAATCCATCTGGAGTTAATTTTAGTGTAAGGTGTCAGAAAGGGGTCCAGTTTCTGCTTTCTGCACATGGCTAGCCAGTTTTCCTGACACCATTTATTAAATAGGGAATCCTTTCCCCATTGCCTGTTTTTGTCTGGTTTATCAAAGATAATATGGTTGTAGATATGTTGTGTTGCCTCCGATGCTTCTGTTCTGTTCCATTGGTCTATATCTCTGTTTTGGTACCAGTACCATGCTGTTTTGATTACTGTAGCCTTGTAGTATAGTTTGAAGTCTGGTAGCGTGATGCCTCCCGCTGTGTTCTTTTTGCTTAGAATTGACTTGGCTATGCGGGCTCCTTTTTGGTTCCATATGAAATTCATGGTGGTTTTTTCCAGTTCTGTGAAGAAATTCTATGGTAGTTTGATGGGGATAGCATTGAATGTGTAAATTACTTTGGGCAGTATAGCCATTTTCACAATATTGATTCTTCCTAACCATGAACATGGAATGTTTCTCCATCTGTTTGTGTCCTCTCTTATTTCATTGAGCAGTTGTTTGTAGTTTTCCCTAAAGAGGTCCCTTACATTCCTAGTGAGTTGTATTCCTAGGTATTTTATTTTCTTTGTAGCAATTGTGAATGGCAGTTCGTTCTTAATTTGGTTCTCTTTAAGTCTGTTATTGGTGTATAGGAATGCTTGTGATTTTTGCACATTGATTTTATATCCTGAGACTTTGCTGAAGTTGCTTATCAGTTGCAGGAGCTTTTGGGCTGAGGTGATGGAGTCTTCTAGGTATACTATCATGTCGTCTGCAAATAGAGACAATTTGGCTTCCACCTTTCCTATTTGAATACCCTTTATTTCTTTTTCTTGCCTGATTGCTCTGGCTAGAACTTCCAGTACTATGTTGAATAGAAGTGGTGAGAGAGGGCATCCTTGTCTAGTGCCGGATTTCAAAGGTAATGCTTCCAGTTTTTGCCCATTAAGTATGATATTGGCTGTTGGTTTGTCGTAAATAGCTTTTATTACTTTGAGATATGTTCCTCAATACCAAGTTTATTGAGGGTTTTTAGCATAAAGGGCTGTTGAATTTTGTCAAATGCCTTCTCTGCGTCAATTGAGATAATCATGTGGTTTTTGTTTTTGCTTCTGTTTATGTGGTGAATTACATTTATAGACTTGTGTATGTTGAACCAGCCTTGCATCCCCGGGATGAATCCTACTTGATCATGATGGATAAGTTTTTTAATGTGCTGTTGCAATCGATTTGCCAGTATTTTATTGAAGATTTTTGCATCTATGTTCATCATGGATATTGGCCTGAAGTTTTCTTTTCTTGTTGAGTCTCTGCCAGATTTTGGTATCAGGATGATGTTGGTCTCATAAAATGATTTGGGAAGGGTTCCCTCTTTTTGGATTATTTGGAATAGTTTCAGAAGGAATGGTACCAGATCCTCTTTGTGTGTCTGGTAGAATTCAGCTGTGAACCCATCTGGACCTGGGCTTTTTTTGTGTGGTAGGCTCTTAATTGCTGCCTCAACTTCTGACCTTGTTATTGGCCTATTCATAGTTTCGGCTTCCTCCTGGTTTAGGCTTGGGAGGACACAGGCGTCCAGGAATTTATCCATTTCTTCCTGATTTACTAGTTTGTGTGCATAGAGTTGTTTGTAGTATTCTCTGATGATGGTTTGAATTTCTGTGGAATCTGTGGTGATTTCTTCTTTATCATTTTTTATTGCATCTATTTGGTTGTTCTCTCTTTTCTTTTTTATCAGTCTGGCTAGTGGTCTGTCTATTTTGTTGATCTTTTCAAAAAACCAGCTCTTAGATTTATTGATTTTTTGAAGGGTTTTTCTTGTCTCTATCTCCTTCAGTTCTGCTCTGATCTTAGTTATTTCTTGTCTTCGGCTAGGTTTTGAGCTTTTTGATCTTGCTCCTCTAGCTCTTTCAATTTTGACGATAGGGTGTCAATTTTGGATCTCTCCACTCTTCTCATGTGGGCACTTATTGCTATATATTTTCCTCTACAGACTGCTTTAAATGTGTCCCAGAGATTCTGGTACGTTGTGTCGTCATTCTCGTTGGTTTCAAAGAACTTCTTTATTTCTGCCTTCATTTCATTGTTTATCCAATCAACATTCAAGAGCCAGTTGTTCAGTTTCCATGAAGCTGTGCAGTTCTGAGTTATTTTCTGAATTCTGAGTTCCAACTTGATTGCACTATGGTCTGAGAGACTGTTTGTTATGATTTCCATTGTTTTGCATTTGCTGAGGAGTGCTTTACTTCCAATTATGTGGTCAATTTTGGAGTAGGTGTGATGTGATGCTGAGAAGAATGTATATTCTGTGGATTTGGGGTGGAGAGTTCTGTCAATGTCTATCAGGTTTGCTTGTTCCAGGTCTGAGTTCATGTCCTGGATATCCTTGTTAATTTTCTGTCTGGTTGATCTGTCTGCTATTGACAGTGGAGTGTTAAAGTCTCCCACTGTTATTGTGTGGGAGTCTAAGTCTCTTTGTAAGTCATTAAGAACTTGCCTTATATATCTGGGTGCTCCTACATTGGGTCCATATATATTTAGAATCGTTAGCTCTTCTTGTTGTATCGATCCTTTTACCATTATGTAATGACCTTCTTTGTCCCTTTTGATCTTTGTTGTTTTAAAGTCTATTTTATCAGAGATGAGAATTGCAACTCCTGCTTTGTTTTGCTCTCCATTTGCTTGGTAAATCTTCCTCCATCCTTTTATTTTGAGCCTTTGTGTATCTTTGCATGTGAGGTGGGTTTCCTGGATACAGCATACTGATGGGTTTTGGTTTTTTATCCAATTTGCCAGTCTGTGTCTTTTGATTGGTGCATTTAGCTCATTTACATTCAGGGTTAATATTGTTATGTGTGAATTTGATACTGCCATTTTGATGCTAGCTGGCTGTTTTGCCCATTGGTTCATGTACATTCTTCATTTTATTGATGGTCTTTAGCATTTGGTATGCTTTTAGGATGGCTGGAACTAGTGGTTTCTTTCTATGTGTAGTGCCTTTTTCAGGAGCTCTTGTAAAGCAGGCCTAGTGGTGACAAAATCTCTGAGTACTTGCTTGTTCGTGAAAGATTTTATTTTTCCTTCACTTATGAAGCTCAGTTTGGCTGGATATGAAATTCTGGGTTGAAAGCTCTTTTCTTTAAGGATGTTGAATATTGGCCCCCACTCTCTTCTGGCTTGTAGAGTCTCTGCTGAGAGATCTGCTGTGAGTCTGATGGGCTTCCCTTTGTGGGTGACCTGACCTTTCTCTCTGGCTGCCCTTAGTATTTTCTCCTTCGTTTCAACCCTGGTGAATCTGACGATTATGTGCCTTGGGGTTGCTCTTCTTGCGGAGTATCTTTGTGGCGTTCTCTGTGTTTCCTGGAGTTGAGTATTGACCTGTCTTGCTAGGTTGGGGAAATTTTCCTGGATAATATCCTGAAGAGTGTTTTCCAGCTTGGATTCATTCTCTTCGTCACATTCTGGTACACCTATCAAACGTAGGTTGGGTCTCTTCACATAGTCCCACATTTCTTGGAGATTTTGTTCATTCCTTTTTGTACTTTTTTCTTTAATCTTGGTTTCTCGTTTTATTTCATTGAGTTGATCTTCATCTTCTGATATTCTTTCTTCTGCTTGGTCAATTCGGCTGTTGAAACTTGTGCATGCTTCGCGAAGTTTTCGTGTTGTGTTTTTCAGCTCCTTCAATTCATTCGTATTCCTCTCTAAGTTGTCCATTCTTGTTATCAATTCCTCGAATCTTTTTTCAAACCTTTTTTCAAGGTTCTTAGTTTCTTTGCACTGGTTTAGTACATGTTCCTTTAGCTCACTGAAGTTTCTCATTATCCACTTTCTGAAGTCTGATTCCATCATTTTGTCACATTCATTCTTCATCCAGCTTTGTTCCCTTGCTGGTGAGGAGTCTTGGTCCTTTTTTGGAGGTGAGGTGTTTTGGTTTCAGGTGCTTTCCTCCTTTTTGCGCTGGTTTCTTCTTATCTTTATGGATTTATCTGCCTGTCATCTTAGTAGTTGCTGATTTTTCAATTGGGTCTCTGTGTGGACGCTGAGATTGTTGATGATGAAGTATTTCTGTTACTTAGTTTTCCCTCTAATGGTCTATCCCCTCTGCTGTATGAGTGCTGAGGTCCACTCCAGGCCCTGCTTGTCTGGGGTATACCTGCAGCAGCTGCGGAACTGTGAGGGATGATACCAGTTTCTTCTTCAGCTGTCCTTGTTCCAGAATGATGCCAGCCAAAGGTCAGTCTGATTAGTCCTTTTCTGGGGTGACTCCTTGGATATACAGGGGTCAGAGAGCTGCTTGAGGAGACAGTCTGTGCTTTATAGGAGTTCCAGTGCTGAGCTGTGAGCTCCGTTGTTCATTCAGCATTGTTGGGAGGTTGTTTATGTCTGCTGCTATAGAACTCATAAAACACCACCCTTCCCCCCCCCCTTAGATGCTCTGACTCAGGGAGTTGGGGCTTTCTTTATGAGTATCTGTTGCACTGTCCTGCCCCACTAGGCGGCAGTCTATTCACTATTTGCCTGCCGGGGCTCTGACCTGCTAGTGCGGGTCCGCCCTGTTGCTGCTGGGCTCCCTTCTGCTGTGGAGCACAGAGTCTCTCTATTATGGCAGGTTGCCTCGGCAACAGCAGGCCGTGTCAGTCCTGGGCGGTACTTCAGTGGGGGTGGACTGCGTCAGCAATGGTGGACGCCCCTCCCTCACCGGGCTGCACTGTCCTAGATGTCGGCAGCAAAACTCTCAGCCCCAAGCATCTCCAGTCGTCGCCCTGCTTGTTCCCGTGAGCGTGGGACCCGCTGAGCCCGATCACCCAGCTCCCTGCCTCAGAGTCCGTCCTCTCTCTCTCTCTCTTCCTCTCCCCAAGCTGAAAGGTCGACTCTCTCACTGGCACCCCATTAGCCTGCCGATAGGGCACTGGAATCCATGCGATCTCCCGTGCCGCTGCCCACTACCCCGGCTCAGATCATGCTTCCAAGGAAACTCCTGGTCTGGCTCATTGTCCAAGTCCCGTTCAATCAGATGAACATGCCAATCTGCCCTTCCAAATCTCAAATTGCTGGTTCAACAGGGCACCCAGACCAGTGAGTTCCGCGCCGGGTCCTGCTGCGGTGCCGGCCGAAGAGGCGGCGGGAGCCAGCTGCGTTAGCCGGCTGCTAGCGTCCCGTGTCTCTCCCAAACCTGGGACTTTCAATGCTCTGTGGGCATAAAAGGAACATCCGAGAATGCGGCTAGGACTCACCCTCTGCGCCTTCACTGAGAGCTGCAATCCTGAGTCGCCTCTATGACGCCATCTTGCCTCTCTATCCTACCCTAACATTTATCAAAAACAATTGACCACATATTCATGAGCCTATTTTTTTTATCTCTTTGTCTATCTTTTTGCTAATGATACAGTGTTGTATTAATGTACATTAACAAAATTTTGAAATAAAAGACTTTTATTCAAAAGCTATTTTCATCGTACTAGATAATTTCCATTTCAATATACATTTTAAAATAGACCTGTCTATTTCTACTAAAAAGACTGCTTGGATTTCTGTTGAGATTAATTTGAATTTATACATCATTTTGCAAAAAATTAACTGACATTTTCCTATATTGATTGCTTAGACCTATGATCAAGACATATCTCTTAATTCAGAGCTTTAATATTTTTATCAATGCTTTTTAGCTTATAGTGTACATGAAATATATATCTTTTATTGGGTTTACTAAAGAGATATCATATTTACATTTGTTATCAATGGTTGTGTAATTTTAATTTCTGATTTTTAATTTTAATCCATAAAAATATACTGGATTTTTAAAAAATCTAACCTTAATTATTAATTCTAGGTGCCTTTTATGAACATAATAGAATTTTCACATAATGATCATATTATCTTGAAATAAAAGGTGTGCTTCTTTTAAAATGTTTTTTGCTCAACTTATTGTATTAGGGTTCTTTAGAGGGACAGGACTAATAGGATATATATTTCTCTATATATGTATGTATATATATTTTATTATATATGAGTTTATTATATATGAGTTTATTAAGGAGTGGTTATTCACGTGATCACAGGTTGAAGTTCCATAATAGGCTCTCTGCAAGCCTAGAAGCAAGGAAGCCAGTTTGAGTCCCCAAACCTCTAAAATAGAGTAGTGGACAGTGCAGTGTTCAGTCTGTGGCTGAAGGCCTGACAGCCCCTGGCAAACCACTGGTTTAATGCCAATAAAAGCTGAAGAACTTGGAGTCTGACGTTTAAAGGTAGGAAGCATCCAGAATGGGAGAAAGATGAAGGCTGGAAGACCCAGCCAGTCTAGTCATTCCTCATTCTTCTTCCAGCTTTATTCTAGCTGCTCTGGCAGCTGATGAGATTGTGCCTACCAAGATTGAGGATGAGTCTGCCTCTCCCAGGCCACTGGGAAGTCTGATGCACTCCTAGTAGATCTTCAGAGGGAAGGCATTGAGAGGGAGAATGCTTGACCACTACAGACACTTGAGTTGTCAGGGAGAGCTGCTTAGAGAAGTGGTGGGGCAGAACTCCAGCTGGTGTTGGGGCACAGAAGGTTCGATGCAGGAGTGCCTATAGTGGAGCACTGCCAGGGACATCCATATCCCTAGGATTGACTTGCTTTCATAGGAGGTGTTAGCTCTAACATGAGCACTCTTTAATCTGCTGACCTTGTTCAGGGCCCTAGACTGGCTGCGTCTGCTTACATTGCAGCATCCAGGAACTGCGATGCAGCCTACAGTGCCTGCATCATAGCTCCTGCACTGGAGGACCATACCTGACTGGCACAGAATTCCAGCAGAGCATTCTAGTGGACACACACCAGCCTCCTTGAACCCCCCCCCCAACACCCCACCTCCACCGCAGCAGCCTTTTCTGTGTAGTTTTGCCTGCAGGCACTCACCCACAACAGCCCCCAACATCAGGTTACTGATGCATGGGCGCACTGGTGGACTTTGCCTTTCCATCATTATCAGTGTGCATGTGCATGTACATTCTGTAGTGCCAGTGTTGTAAGCATGAGTGCCCCCAATACCCTACATCTGCTGCACTCTAGGGTAGTAGTGAGCCCCTGCCAGCACCCTGCCCCTGTGTCACCACTGGCACTGGTAGAGAAGTAGGCATGGTTAACAGTGAACCTGACAACCCCCTGAGTAGACCCTGCTGCTCAAGTGAATGCAAACAAAAGATGCATACAGTCCTGCGCCCACTAGTGCCCACCCTCACGTAATACCACTACTGGCATTGGAACAAGGGCACAGTGGCAAGTGGAGGTTCCCTTCCCCACCAAGCCATGCTGACACCACTGCTGCTGAGAATGCCCGCACAGAGGTAGGCATTTCAAGGACCATTAGCACCTAGTGGTAGCCAACAAGCTTGCAACCCACTGCAATGTTGCTGCCAGTACTGCTGGCAAATGAAGACAGAGCCTGCTGCCACTGCCCTATGAATTACTTTGGCTGGCACCACTTATTGGAGTGTTGTGACCAGTGGTTTGGGAACAACTTGACTACCAGTGCAGTAGGTTTCTAACCTCGAGAAGCCACAGAACAAATCCAGGGCCCCATATCATTTCCCCAGAGCAAGACCACACAGTCTAGGAATCCTGAGACAAGCCTTGGCCCCCTAAAATCTTCCAGTAAGGAATTCAGTTGACTGAACACACTTTATACCACAATTAAATTACCAAGGCAATCACATAAGATAAAAGAAAAAAATATCCAAAGATAGTAATTTCAAAGATTGAAGGAACAACAGCCCACAAAGATGAGAAAGAACCAACACAATATTTCTGATAACTAGAAAATGCCAGATGTCTTATTTCTTCCAAGTTACTGCACTAGTTTCCCAGCAAGGATTCTTAACCTGACTGAAATGACAGGAATAGAATTCAGATTATAGATAGAAACATAGATCACCAAGATTCAGAATGTTGAAGCCCAATCCAAGAAAGCTAAGAATCACAATAAAATGATACAGCAGCTGACAGAAAACATAGCCAGTGTAGAAAAGAAAATGTAACCAACCTGATAGAGCTAAAAAAGAAAAAATCAGTCCAAAAAATGTTGTAATGCATTTACAAGTGTTAAGAGAAGAACAGACCAAGCTGAGGAAAGCATTTTAGAACTTGAAGACTGGTTTTCTAAAATTAGTCAGCCAGAGAAGAGTAAAGATAAAAGAATACAAAGGAATAAATGGAATATCTGAGAAGTATGAGATTACATGAAGAGACGGAATCTACTATATATATATGTATGGCAGTTAGAGAGGAAGAACAGATTACCTACAAAGGGAAGCCCATCAGACTAACAGTGAACCTCTCAGCAGAGACAATATAAGCCAGAAAAGATAAGGGGCTTATATTTTATATTCATAAACAAAAGAAATTCCTGAGAAAAATTTCATATCCTGACAAACTACTCTTCATATGCAAAGAAGGTATACTATTATTTTTCAGACAAGCAAATGCTGAGAGAATTCATTACCACCAGACCTGCCTTACAAGAGCTCCTGAAAGAAGCATTAAATGTGGAAAGGAAAGACCATTACCAAGGCACTACAAAAACACATTTAGATACACAGGTCAGTGACATTGTAAAGCAACAACTAAACAAGTTGGCTTAATAACCAGCAAATGACATCAAGACAGGATAAAATGCACACATATTAATATTAACCTTTACTATAATTGGGCTAACTGCTTCAATTAAAAGCAAGCAGGATAAAAAAACCAAGCACAATGTTATGTTGTCTTCAAGATATCCACTTTACATTCAAGGAAACCCACAGGTGGAAAATAAAGGGATGAAAAAAATATACCAAGTAAATGGAAAACAGAAAAAAGGAGAGGTTGCAATGCTAATTTCAGGCAAAGCAGATTTTAAATTAACAAAGATTGATAGAAACAAAGAAGAGCATTGTGTTATGGTAAAGGTTTCAGTTCAAAAAGATCTATCCTAAATATACATGTGTCCAACACAGGAGCACTAAGATACATAAAGCAAGTTGTTAGAGACCTTCACAGCGACTTAGACTCCAACACAATAACAGGGAAAGACGTCAACCCTCCGCGGACAATATTAAACTGATGGTTGAGACAGAAAATTAAGAAAGATATTCAGGACCTCAACTCAGCTCTGGATCAAATGAATCTGATAGATCATAAGATAATCTAAACCTGACAGATAAAGTGAAGAGCCTTAAAATTTCTGACTTCCTTACTACAAGAATACAGTAACCAAAACAGCATGTACTAGTACAAAAATAGAAATGAACCACTGGAACAGAATAGAAAACCTGGAAATAAAAATGGCACATCTACAACCAACTGATCATTGACAGATTTCACAAAAACAAACAATGGGGAAAGGAGACTGTATTCAGTAAATAGTGCTGGTAAAATGGCTAGCTATAAGCAGAAGAATGACCCTCTACTTCTACCTCTCACTATATACAAAAATTAACTCAAGGTGGGTTAAAGACATTGATGTAAGATCTCGAACTATAACATTTCTAGAAGAAAACTGGGCATTGGTCTCTGAAAATAATTTATGACCTGGCATTGGTCTTGGCAAATAATTTATGACCAAGTTCTTAAAAGCAAACACATAAACAACAGCAACAAAAAATGGAAAATTGGGACCTAATTAAACTAAAGAGCTTTTACAGAGCAAAGGAAACTATCAATAAAATAAACAATCTACAGACTGTTACAAAGTATTTGAAATCTATATATCTGACCAAAAACTGATATCTAGAATCTATAAGAAACTTGAACAAATCAAAAAGAAAAAATGAGGTGTCTGTCAAGATGGCCAAATAGGAATAGCTCCAGTCTGCAACTCTCAGTGGGATCAATGCAGAAGGTGAATAATTTCTGCATTTCCAACTGAAGTACCTGACTCATCTCATTGGGGCTGGTTAGAGACTGGGTGTAGCCCATGGAGGGTGAAGTGAAGCAGGATGTGGCATTGCCTCACTTGGGAAGTGCAAGAGGTTGGGGAACTCCCTCCCCTAGCCAAGGGAAGCCATGAGGGACCATACCATGAGGAATGCTGAATTCCAGTCCAAATTCTATGCTTTTGCTATGATCTTCACAACTTGCAGACCAGAAGATTCTCTCAGGTGCCTACACCACCAGGGCCCTAGGATTCAAGGAAAAATTGGGCTGCCATTTGGGCAGACATGGAGATACCTGCAGGAGTTCTTTTAATACCTCCATGGTGCTTGGAATGCCAGTGAGACAAAAATGTTCACTCCCTTGGAAAGGGGACTGAATCCAGGAGGCCAAGTGGTCTAATCCAGTGGATGCCACCTGCAGGGAACCCAGCAACTAAGATCCACTGGCTTAAAATTCTTGCTGCCAGCAAGGCAGTCTGAAGTTGACCTGGGATACTCAAGTTTAGTAAGGAGAGAGGTGTTCACCATTACTGAGGATTAAGTAGGCGGTTTTTCCCTCACAGTGTAAACAAAGCCCCTGGGAAGTTAGAACTGGGCAGAGTCCACCGCAGGACCCTAAAGCTGCTGTAGCCAGACTGCCTGTCTACATTCCTCCTCTCTGGGCAGGGCATCTCTGAAAGAAAGGCAGCAGCCCCAGTGAGGGGCTTATAGATGAAATTCCTATCACCCTGAGACAGAGTGCCTGGGGAAGGGGTAGCCAGGCACAGCTTCAGCAGACTTAAACATTCCTCACTGCCAGCTCTGAAGACAGAAGCAGATCTCCAAGCACAGTGCTTGAGCTCTGCTAAGGGAAAGATGGCCTCCTCAACTGGGTCCCTGACCCCCATGTCTCCTGACTGGCAGACACCTCCCAGTAGGAGTCAGCAGACACCTCATTCAGGAGAGCTCCAACTGGCATCTGACAGGTGCCTTCTGGGACAAAGTTTCCAGAGGAAGTAACAAGCAGCATTCTTTGCTGTTCTCCCACCTCCTCCACTGCTGATATCCAGGCAAACAGGTCTGGAGGGGACCTCCAGCAAACTCCAGCAGACCTACAGGAGGGGGGCCTGACTCTAAAAAAAAAAAAAAAACTAACAAGTAGAAAGAAATAGAATCAGCATAAAGAAATGTCTTCCACACAAAAACCCCCTTTGAAGTCCACGAACATCAGAGCAAAAGTAGATAACTTAATAAAGATGAGGAAAAAACAGTGCAAAAAGACTGAAAATCCCAAAAATCAAAATGCCTCTTCTCCTCCAAAGGGTCACAACTTCTCAACAGTAAGGGAAGAAAAGTGGATGGAGAATGAGTTTGACAAAGTGACAGAAGCAAGCTTCACAAGGTTGCTAATAACAAACCCCTCCAAGCTAAAGGAGCATGTTCTAACCTAATTCAAGGAAGCTAAGAACCTTGAAAAAAGGTTAGAGGAATTGCTAACTAGAATAACCAGTTTCAAGAAGAAAATAAATTACCTGATGGAGCTGAAAAACAAGCATGTGAACTTTTTAAAGCATGCACAAGTATCAATAGCCAAATTGATCAAGATGAAAAAAGGATATCAGAGATTGAAGACCAACTTAATGAAGTAAAGCAAGAAAACATGGTTAGAGAAAATAGAATAAAAAGAAATGAACAAAGTCTCAAAAAATATGGGACTATGTGAAAAAAACTAAACCTATGTTTGATTGATGTACCTGAAAGTGATGGGGAGAATGGAACCAAGCTGGAAAACAATCTTCAGGTTATTATCCAGGAGAACTTCCCCAACATACAAAGACAGGTCAACATTCAAATTTAGGAAATACAGAGAGCACCTCAAATATACTCCTTGAGAAGAGCAACCACAAGACACATAATCATCAGATTCACCAATGTTAAAATGAAGAAAAAAATGTTAAGGGCAGCCAGAGATAAAGGCTACCCACAAAGGGAAGCCCATCAGACTAAAAGCAGATCTCTCTGCAGAAACCCTACAAGACAGAAGAGAATGAGGACCAATATTCCACATTATTAAGGAAAAGAAATTTCAATCCAGAATTTTATATCCAGCCAAACAAACCTTCACAAACAAAAGAGAGATAAAATCATTTACAGACAAGAAATGCTGAGAGATTTTGTCACCACCAAGCCTACCTTACAAGTGATCTGTAAATTAATATTTAGAAAAGCTGATTGTCTCAGCCCAAAATCTCCTTAAGCTGATAAGGAAATTCAGCAAAGACTCAGGTTACAAAATCAATGTGCAAAAATCACGAACATTCCTATACACCAATAACAGACAAACAGAGAGCCAAATCATGAGTAAATCCCATTCACAATTGCTACAAAGAGAATAAAACACCTCAGAATACAACTTACAAAGGATGTGAAGGACCTCTTCAAGGAGAACTAAAAATTTCTGCTCAAGAAAATAAGAGAGGACATAAACAAATGGAAAACATTCCATGCTTATGGATAGGAAGAATCACTATTGTAAAAATGGCCATATTGCCATTCAATTTTATACATTCAATCCTATACCCATCAAGCTATCATTGATTTTTTTTTCACAGAATCAGAAAAAACTACTTTAAATTTCATATAGAACCAAAAAAGAGCCTGCATAGCCAAGACAATCTTAAAGAAAAAAGAAAACACAGCTAGAGGGATCATGCTACCTTCAAACCATACTATGAGATCACAGTAACCAAAACAGCATGATACTGGTAACAAAACACATATATAGACCAATGGAATAGAACAGAGGCCTCAGAAATAAAACCACACATCTACAATTATCTGGTCTTTGACAAACCTGACAAATACAAGCAATGCAGAAAGGATTCCCTATTTAATAAATGATGCTGGGAAAACTGGCTAGCCTTCTGAAGAAAAATGAAACTGAACCCCTTCCTTACATCTTATACAATATTTAACTAAAGATGAATAAACACTTAAACATAAGGCCTAATCCAGGACATAGGCATGGGCAAGAACTTCATGACTAAAACACCAAAAGCAATGGCAACAAAAGCCAAAATTGACAAATGAGATCTATTTAAACTAAAAATCTTCTGCCCAGCAAAAGACATGTTCATCAGAATAAACAGGCAACCTACAGAATGGAAAAAAATTTTGGATTCTGTCCACCTTATAAAGAGCTAATATCCAGAATCTACAATTAACTTAAACATATTAAAAAAAAATCACAAAGTTGGTGAAGGATATTCACAGACAGTTCTCAAAAAAAATAAAATAAATAAATAAACAAAAGACATTTATACAGCCAACAAACATATAAAGAAAAGCTCATTATCACTGATCATTAGGAAAATGCAAATGAAGATCACAATTAAATACCATCCACACCAGGTAAAATGGTGATTGTTAAAAAGTCAGGAAACAACGGATGCTAGAGACGATATGGAGAAATAGGGATACTTTTACACTGTTGATGGGAGTTTAAATTAGTTCAACCATTGTGGAAGACAGTGTGGCAATTCCCCAAGGATCTAGAACCAGAAATACTACTTGATCCAGCAATCCCATTACCGAGTATATGCCCAAAGAATCATAAATCACTCTACTATAAAGACACATGAACACATATGTTTATTGCAGCACTATCCACAATAGCAAAAAACTGTAATCAACCCACATGCCCATCAGCGATAAACCAGATAAAGAAAATGTGTCACATACGCACCATGGAATACTATGCAGCCATAAAAAGGGTGAGTTCATGTTCATTGCAGGGACATGGATGAAGTTGGAAACTATCATTCTCAGCAAACTAGCCCAAGAACAGAAAACCAAACACTACATGTTCTTACTCATAAGTGGAGGTTGAACAATGAGAACATATGGACACAGAGAGGGGAACATCATACACCAGGGCCTGTTGAGGGGGTGCCAGGGCAGGAATAGCATTAGGAAAAATACCTAATGTAGATGATGGGTTGATGGATGTAGCAAATCACCATGACACATGTATACCTATGTAACAAATCTGCAAGTTTTGCACATATACTGCAGAACTTAAAGTATAATAATTTCTAAAATGCTAAAAAAATAAAAATAAAAATATCAGAGAAGCAAGAGCAAACAAATTCAACAGCTACCAGAACACAAGAAATAACTACAATCAGAGCAAAATTGAAGGATATACAAAAAATCCTTCAAAAAAAATGAATGAATCCAGGAGGTGTTTTTTTTTAAGATTAAGAAAATAGATAGATAGCCAGACTATTAAAGAAGAAAAGAGAGAATAATCAACTAAACACATACAAAATGATAAAGGATATCAGTAACAATCTCACAAAAATACAAACAACCATCAGATAATACTATAAACACCTCTACACAAATAAACTAGAAAATCTAGAAGAAATGGATAAATTCCTGAACACATGCAACCTCCCAAGACTAAACCAAGAATTAAAATCCCTAAATAGACCAATAACAAGTCTGAAATTGAGGCAGTAATTAATAGTCTACCAAACAAAGAAAGCTAAGGATCAGACGAAATCGCAGCCGAATTCTACCAGGAGTACAAAGAAGAGCTGGTATTGTTCCTTCCGAAACTATTTCAAACAACATGAAAAGAGTGCCTCTTCCCTAACTCATTTTATGAGGACAGCATTATCCTGATACCAAAACCCGGTGGAGACACACCAAAAAAGATTTCAGGCCAATATTTCTGATGAACATAGATGAGAAAATCCTCAATAAAATACCGTCAAACTGAATCTAGCAGCACATCAAAAGCTTATCCACCATAGTAATGGTGGCTTTATCCCTGGGATGCAAGGCTGGTTCAACATATGCAAATCAATAAATGTAATCCATCACATAAACAGAACCAATAACAAAAAACACATGATTATCTCAATAGATACAGAAAAAAACCTTTGATAAAATTCAACACCACTTCATTCTAAAGACTCCAAATAAACAAGATATTGATGGAAGGTATCTCAAAATAATAAGAGCTTTTTATGACAAACTCACAGCCAATATTATACTAAATGGGCAAAAGCTGGAAGCATTCTCTTAGAAAATTGGCACAAGACAAGGATGCCCTCTCTCACCATTCCTATTCCACATAGTCTCGGAAGTTCTAGACAGGGCAATCAGGCAAGAGAAAGAAATAAAGCGTATTCAAATAGGAAGAGAGGAAGTCAATTTTTCTCTGTTTGCAGATGACATAATTGTATATTTAGAAAATCCCATCATCTCAGTTTAAAATCTCCTTAAGCTGATAAGCAACTTCAGCAGTCTGAGGAGACAAAATCAATGTGCAAAAATTACAAGCATTTCTACACATCAATAATGGATAAGAAGAGAGCCAAATCATCAGTGAACTCTCATTCACAATTGCTGCAAAGAGAATAAACTACCTCAGAAGACAACTTACAAGGCATGTGAAAAATGATTTCAAGGAGAGCTAAAAACCATAGCTCAAGGAAATAAGAGAGAACACAAATAAATGGAATAGAATTCTGTGTTAATGCTATAAAAAGTCAATATTGTGAAAATGGCCATACTGCCCAATGTAATTTATATGTTCAGTGCTATCCCCATCAAGCTACCATTGTCTTTCTTAACATCATTAGAAAAAACTACTTTAAATTTCATAAGGAACCAAAAAAGTACCCATATAGCCAAGACAATTCTAAGCAAAAAGAACAAAGCTGAGGGCATTACATTCCCTGACTTTAAACTATAATACAATGCTACAGTAACCAAAACCACATGGTACTGTTACCAAAATAACCAATGGAACAGAACAGAGGCCTCAGAAATAATGCCACACATCTACAACCATCTGATCTTTGACAAAGCTGACTAAAATAAGCAATGAGAAAAGAATTCCCTATTTAAAAAATTGTGTTGGGAAAATTGGCTAACCATATGCAGGCAACTGAAACTAGACCCCTTCCTTATATCTTTTACAAAAATTAACTCAAGATGGATTAAAGAAATAAAGGTAACACCTAAAACAATAAAAACCCTAGAAGAAAACCTAAGGCAATACCACTCAGGACATAGGCATGGGCAAAGACTTCATGACTAAAACACTAAAACCAGTGGCAACGAAAGCCAAAACTGAAAAATAAGATCTAATTAAGTGAAAGAGCTTCTGCACAGCAAGAGAAACTATCATCAGACTGAACAGGAAACTTACAGAATGGGAGAAAACTTTGCAATCTATCCATCTGACAAAGGGCCAATATCCAGAATCTACAAGGAACTTAAACACATTTACAAGAAAAAAAAATTAAAAAGTATGTGAAGAATATGAACAGACATTTCTCAAAAGGAAACATATATGTGGCCAATAAACATATGAAGTAAAGCTCATCATCACTTGTCATGAGGGGAATGCAAATCAAAACCATAATGAGATACCATTCATGCCAGTTAGATTGGCAATGATTAAAAACTCAGGAAACAACAGATGCTGGAGATGATGTAGAGAAATAGGAACACTCTCACACTATTGGCGAAGTGTAAATTAGTTCAACCATTGTGGTAGACACTGTGGCATTTCCTCAAGGATCTAGAAATAGAAATACCACTGGACCCAGCAATCCCATTACTGGGTATATACTCAAAAGATTATAAATTGTACTACTGTAAAGACACATACACACGTATGTTCATTGAGGCATGGTTTACAATAGCAGAGACTTGGAACCAATCAACATGTCCATCAATGATAGCCTAGATAAAGAAAATGTGGCCACCTACAACTGTCTAATCTTTGACAAACATGACAAAAACAAGCAATGGTGAAAGGAGTCCCTATTTAATAAATGTGTGTTGGGAAAATTAGCTATCAATATACAGAAAGCTGAAACTGGATCCTTTCCTTACAACTTATACAAAAGTCAATTCAAGATGGATTAAAGATTTAAATGTAAGACCTAAAACCATAAAAACCCTAGGAAAAAAACTAGGCAATACTATTCAGGATATAGGCATGGGCAAACACTTCATGACTAAAACACCAAAAGCAATGGCATCAAAAACCAAAATAGACAAATGTGAACTAATTAAACTAAAGAGCTTCTGTACAGCAAAAGAAACTATAATCAGTGTGAACAGGGAACCCTACAGAATGGAGAAATTTTTTGCAGTCTACTCATCTGACAAAGGGCTAATATCCATAATTTACAAAGAACTTAAACAAATTTACAGGGAAAAAAAACATCAAAAAGTGGGTGAAGGATATGAACAGATGCTTCTCAAAGGAGACATTTATGTGGCCGAAAAACATATGAAAAGAAAAGCTCATCATCACTGGTCATTAGAGAAATGCAAATCAAAACCACATTGAGATATTATCTCACCCTAGTTAGAATGGCAGTCATTAAAAAGTTAGGAGACAACAGATGCTGAGGATGATGTGGAAAAACAGGAATGCTTTTACACTGTTGGTGGGAATGCAAATAGTTCAACCATTGTGGAAGACAGTATGGCGATTCCTCAAGGATCTAGAACTAGAAATACCATTTAACCCAGCAATCTCATTACTGGATATATATTCAAATAATTATAAATCATTCTATTATAACAAATACACACGTATGTTTATTGCAGCACTGTTCACAATAGCAAAGACTTGAAACCAACCCAAATGTCCATCAATGATAGACTAGATAAAGAAAATGTGGCACATATACACCATGGAATCCAATGCAGCCATAAAAAAGGCTGAGTTCATGTTCTTTGCACAGACATGGATGCAGCTGGAAACCATCATTCTCAGCCAACTGACACAAGAACAGAAAACCAAACACCACATGTTCTCACTCATAAGTGGGTGTTGAACAATGAGAATACATGGACACAGGGAGGGGAACATCACATACCAGGAACTATTGGGAGGTGAGGGCCTAAGGGAGTGATAGCATTAGGAGAAATACCTCATGTAGATGACAGGGCAATGGATGCAGTCAATGACTATGGTATGCATATAGCTATGTAACATATCTGCATGATCTGCACATGTACTCCAGAACTTAAAGTACAAATTTTTAAAAAATTGGTAAAAAAAAAAAAATAAAAATGTTGCACATATTCACCATAGGATACTATGCATTTATAACAAAGGATGAGTTCATGACCTTTGAAGGAGCATGGATGAAGTTGGAAACAATTATTTTCAGCAAACTAACACAGGAACAGAAAGTCAAACACCACATGTTCTCACTCATGAGTGGGAATCGAACAATGAGAACATGTGGACACAGAGAGGGAAACATCACACACTAGGGCCTGTTGGAGGATGGGTTCTACCAGAGGGATAGCATTAAGAGAAATACCTAATGTAGATAATGGGTTGATGGGTGCTGCAAACTACCATGGCATGTGTACACATATGCAACAAATTTGCACGTTCTGCAAATAAATCCCAAAACTTAAAATATAAAAAAGAAAGAAAAAAAAACATTTAAAAAGGAGCCAGGAACATGGACAGATATCTTTCAAAAGAATATATACAAGTGGCCAACAAACATATGCAAAAATACTCAATATCACAAATCACCAGATTTATGGTATTGAAATGCAAATTGAAACCACAATGAGATACTATCTCACACAAGTCAGATTGATTGTTATCAAAAATTCAAAAATAACAAATGTTGACAAGGTTCCAGGTAAAAGGAAATGCTTATGTACTACTGGTAGGATTTTGCATTAGTCAGCTATTATGGAAAATAGTTTGGAGATTTCTCAAAGACCTAAAAAATAAAATCATAATTTGTCCCCACAATCCTGTTACAGGGTATATACCCAAAGGGAAATAAATTATTCTACCAAGGAGATGCCTGTAATCACATCTAATTTAAAGCATAGGGGAGGATGTATGTAGGTTATATGCAAATACTACATTTTAAGTAAGGAACTTGAGCACCTGAGTATTTTTATATTCATGGGATGCAGGAGAACATCCTGGAACAAGCCCTACAGATATTGAAGAACTACTTTAATATTGTATGGCATACTGAATACTTGAGAAAACAGTAGATTTAAGGGGCTCTTACCAGGCAGAGAAGAAAGTAACAGTGTTAGATGATGAATATCTTAATTAGCTCTACTGTAGTAACCATTTTGCTATGCATATGTATATCAAAACATCATGTTGTACACTTTAAATGCATACAATTACAAAATAATTATTTGGCTCAATTTAGGCAATAATTATTTTCTTGTTTCCTTTATTGGATAACACTCACTAATTATGGGTATTAGGACATGGATAACTTTTGGGGTGATAGATATTTTCACCTACCTCATTTGAGAAATTAGAGTTTATTTCAATCAAACACAACACTAATTTATAATCTATATAATAGTAACCCTGAATCTCCCAGGCAATCATCCACATCACACATGAGCCTTATTATAAACCGAATGAGTGTTGACAGTTTGGCATTTTTTCTCGTTGCTGTATTTTATGTAGTGCACATCTTTTATATAAAGTGTTGAGCTTAGTTCTCCTTTGAGGTTTAAAGAATTGTTTCAGATCATAAGCTGCTAACAGGAAGAAACACAGAATATAGTGCTTTTCTGTGAGTGAATACTTCAGTATGAGGTACAGTGTGACATGCCATAAATATATTTTTTATTATGATTTCATGAATAATGAACCACTCATGCCTCTTTGCAAATAAATAGGTATAATATACAACAAGCCTGTCAGATCAGAAATTGCTCATCCATGCTGTTGTAAATTGCTTGGAGGGTAAACTGTTTATAGATTCTAACATAGTAAGAAAATGACAGAGAAGATCTCAATTGAGCATGAAAAAATATGAATAATGAGATTTAAAATTATGAACAACAATTAATTTTGAAATTTCTATTCATTGATTTTATAAGAAGCCATGTGAATACTTGCTGTAATAATGTAATGATGAATTTTTAGAAATTCATGGTTGAAACCAAAGTTAGACCATATTTAGAATTATATTTTAATAGAACTGGCATACTTGTTTTAAAATATAATGAGAGAGAAAAAGGGAGGGGGGGGAGAAAGGGAGGAAAGAAAGGGGAAGGGAGGAGAAATAGGTAGAAGATAAGAGTTTCACTTATTTCAAATATATTCACTTCTTGTAAGTCAATTGTCTGCTTAACATCAGTGACGGGCAATATTTACAAACATGAGATCTCTGAATAGACACAGAAAGTTAAAAGAAGGCTTTTTCCTTTCCATAGGTTTCTTCTGGAAGGTATTTATTTTCCTGACTGCCTTATCAAAATTTTCAACCCTTTTTCTCCATGTCCCAAATTTCTATTTTCTATTTTTTTTATTTTTAGTAACAAGAATCATAATATAAAGTTCAACATATTTAACTGACCTATTTATTACTGTACTCCATAATATCATGCTAGTTCCATAAGGGTAGCATTATTACTATGATTTGTTCAGTACATATAGTAACCCACTGCCAAAAAAAGTGATTCCCTGAAAAAACTTACTTATATCAATTTTTACTGAATAAACAAATTAGTCATTTAGCTAATAATTCTGATTCAATGAAGAACTTATTTTTTAATTAAATGTTAAAAGGTATGTTTATAAATTTTTTTTCCAAGTGGGTCTTAAAATTCAATAAACTTTAATGTTCAGAAATAAAAGCAGGTAAGTATAATCCTTACAATGGATTAAATCATATCACTGGACTTTACAAACACCTATGCAATTGAAAACTAGATGCATATTAAGTATTCAACATGTAAAGTACCTAAATCAAAGCTTGGATGATACAAAAATAACAATGTATGAAAGTGATAGCCCTATTCAAGAAGCTTCCTCCTAGCTTATCTATTAGGTCATAAACCTTCTACAGTTGAAAGATTATGTGTTTCTTATTTTTGAATCCTAGTAACTCACAGAGTACATATCATATAGTAGGTCTTTAATACATATTTGTTTAAATTTTTGGAAGAGGCTTATTGTATGATTCATATATCATGTAAGTCACCCATTTAATGTGTAAAATCTCAAAAATTTTAGTATATTTAAAGAATTATGTGACCATCTCCATACTCTGTTGATATATTTCATCATGCAGTAAAGAAACCCTTTACTGTTTGTTACAACTCTACAACACCTTCATCCCTGATAGTACAGAATCTACTTTTTGTGTCCACAGATTTGTCTATTCTGGACAAACCATATAAATTTTCATATATATATATAACTTTTTGTTTCTGGCTTTTTTCATGTAACATGATGTTTTTATGGTCTGTCATGCTGTAATACTCCATTCCTCTTTATTGCCAAATGGTATTATTTTGTACTTTTTTTATTCATCACTTGTTGGCATTTGGCATATATCTGTACTTTGGTGATTAGGAATAATCTTATAAACAATTTTGTACAAGTGTTTGTGTGAACATATGTTTTAAATTTTCTAGGGTGTATATCTAGCAGTAAAAGTGTTGGATCGTATGGTAAGTATATGTTTATCCTTTTCAAAAGCTACTAGAGTATTTTCCAAAGTGATCATGCAATTTATAATCCAAGCTACTACATATGAGGGTTCCAATATGTATATTCTTGCCAACACTTGCTCTTATCTGTTTACATTATTATAAACATAGAATTATGTGTGAAATGGTATCTGTTATGGTCTTGATGTTTGTGTCTCCTCTATATGTTAAAATTCCATCCCCCAAGGTGATGGTGTTAGGAGATGGGGTTTTCAGGGATGATTAGGTCATGAGAGCAGAGACTCTACAAATGGGACTGCTATTCTTATGAAAGAAACCCCATTAGCAGTATTTACATGAGGATGTTCAAAGTAGTAAGGTTTGTTAAGCAAAAAACTGGAAACCATCTTAATGTGCACCAATGGAAAATAGCTAAAATAAATTCTGGTACTTCCATATAATAAAATGCTGTACACCTATTTAAAAGGATATGATTGATGTGTCATATATTGCTATGGAAGGATACCTATAATATGTGTAATGAAAAATAATATACTATTAATTGGCTAGCATACTTTTATTTGGGTTCCAAAAATAACATGTTTGCTTAAATGCATGAAATAAATCTGGAAGAAGGAGAAAAGAAGAAAGAAAGAAAGAAAAGAAAGAGAGAAAGAAAGAAAGAAAGAAAGAAAGAAAGAAAGAAAGAAAGAAAGAAAGAAAGAAAGAAAGAAAGAGAAAGAAAAGAAAGAAGGAAGGAAGGAAGGAAGGAAGGAAGGAAGGAAGGAAGGAAGGAAGGAAAGAAAGAAAGAAAGAAAGAAAGAAAGAAAGAAAGAAAGAAAGAAAGAAAGAAAGAAAGAAAGAAAGAAAGAAAGAAAGAAAGAAAGAAGAGACTCCCCAGAGCCCTTTTCCCTAATCCGTTCTGTGAGGTTACAGTGAGAAGATGATGTCCATGAGGCAGCAGGCCCTCACCAGACACTAAATCTGCTGATGCTCTGATCAAGGGCTTTCTAGCTTCCAGAACAATGAAAAATTAATTTTTGTTTTGTTATGTCACCCAGTTTATGGCACTTTGTTATAGCTGTCTGAATGAATAAAAAATTATCCCATTGTGAGTTTAATTTGCATTTTCTTG
This sequence comes from Saguinus oedipus, assembly GCA_031835075.1. NCBI lineage: Eukaryota > Metazoa > Chordata > Mammalia > Primates > Cebidae > Saguinus > Saguinus oedipus. The sequence continues at coordinate 149,058,111 of CM063170.1, forward strand.
ATGATCAAAATGTTAAGTATCTTCACATGTTATTACTGGCCATTTTTTAATATTTTCATAAAAATATCTAATTAAATGTTCTGCCCATTTTTAAATTCATCTATTCTTTTATTTTATAGTTGTTAGGGTTTTTAATGTATAATGGATACAAGTCCCTTACCATGTATGTAATTTGCAGATAATTTATTCTAATATAAATGTTGTGTTTTTACTTTCTGGATGGTGTTCTTTCAAGTACAAAGTATTTTAATTTTGATGAACTCCAATGTATCTTTTTTATTGTTGTTTCTCCAAGTGCTTTTGAAACCACTGACAAATCCAAGGTCAGAAAAACATAACTATGTTTTATTCTAAGGGTTTCATAGTTTAGATCTTACATTTAGGTATTTGGATCATTTTGAATTAACTTTTGTTATGATATAAGATAGCCGTCCAGCTATTCTGAGTGCAAATTGAGTCGATTCATTTGTTCAGAAGACCATACTCTCCTTGTTTCTTTGTCCTGACACTGATGTTCAAATCAAATCACTATAAATGCAAGCACTTATTTTTCAATTCTCAATTTTATTCCATTGAGTTAAATGTGAGACTATGTCAATAACAGTCTTAATTACTGTGACTTTGTAGTAATTTTTAAAATTTCCAACTTTTATGTCAAATTCAGGATTACCTGTGCAGGATGTGCAGGTTGGTTACATAAACATGTGCCATAACAAATAGCTGCACAGATCATTCCACTACCTAGGTATTAAGCCCAGCACTCATTCGCTGTTCTTCCTGATGTTCTTCTTCCTTTCAACCCCCACCTTCTAACAGGTCCCAGTGTGTGTTGTTCCACTCCATGTGCCAGATGTTCTCATCATTCAGCTCCTACTAATAATTGAGAATATGTGGCATTTGATTTTCTGTTCCTGTGTTAGCTTGCTGAAGATAATGGCTTCTGGCTCCATCTATGTCCTGGCAAAGGACTTGACTTCATTTCTTTTTATGGCTGCATAGTATACCATGATGAACATGTACTACATTTTCTTTATACAGTTTATCACTCATAGGCATTTAGGTGGATTCCATGACTTTGCTATTGTGAATAGTTTCTCAATAAAATACATATGCATGTATCTTTATAGTAGAATAATTTATACTTCTTTGGATATATAACTAGTAACAAGATCCTTTTCTCTGCAACCTCACCAACATCTGTTGGTTTTCAACTTTTTAATACTCACCATTCTGACTGGTGTGAGATGGCATCTCACTGTGGTTTTGATTTGCCTTTTTATAATAATCAGTGATATTGAGCTTTTTTTTCTATGTTTGTTGGCTGCTTGTATATCTTATCTTGAGAAGTGTCCATTCATGTCCTTTGCCAATTGTTTAATAGCGTTGTTTGTTTTTATCTTGTACATTTATTCAAGTTCCTTGTGGATGCTGGATACTAGACCTTTGTCAGGTGGGTAGACTGCAAAAATTTTCTCCCATTATGTAGGTCATCTGTTTCCTTCAATTATAGTTTCTTTTGCTGTGCAGAAGCTCTTTAATTTAATTAGATCCCATTTGTCAGTGTTAGCTGTTATTGCAATTGCTTTCAACATCTTCATCATGAAATTTTTGCCCACGTCTATGACAAAAATGATATTTCCTGGTTTCTTCTGAGGTCCCCCAAGCCAGTTATCCCAGTACCATTAGTTGAATAGGGAGTCTTTTCTTCATTGCCTGTTTTTGTCAATGATTTATCACAATCAGAACTATAAACAAAAACCACATGATCATCTCAATAGATGCAGAGAAGGCTTTTGATACATTTCAGCATGACTTTATATTAAACGCTTAATAAACTAGACATTGAAGAAGCATATAATAAGAGTCATCTATGACAAACCCACAGCCAAAATCATACTGAATGAATAAAAATTGGATGATTTCCTCTTGAAACTGGAACAAGACATGTATGCCCTCTATCACCACTCCTATTCAAGATAGTACTAGAAGTCCTGGCCAGAGAAATCAGGCAAGAGAAAGAAGTAAAAGGTAATTAAATAGAAAGAGAGGAAATCAAATTATCCCTGTTTGCAGATAACATGATTCTATATTATAAAATCTCATAGTCTCTGCCCAAAAGTTCCTGGATCTGATAAATAACTTCAGCAAAGTTTTGGATACAAAATCAATCTACAAAAATAACTAGCATTCCTAACATTAATGGTATTCAAGCTGAGACCCAAATCGGGAATGCAATTCCATTCACAATTTCCACACACAAAAAAAATACAAAACCTAGGTATTTTTCTCTATTTTTGTATTAATCTCTTTGCCTCTATTGACATCACAGCTAGCCATTAGTCACCACAAATTGCTGGCTAATTCATCTATTATTATAAAAATGCCCTAGAGCATAAATTACTCCACAGCCTAATCCAATTAAATTCTGGCCTCCATTTGGGAATATGTTTGAGTATGCTTTTTTATTAGTTTTCAGAATGTTTTTTATTAGTTTTATTAGCCACCTCTTAATCTTTTACCAATGGAATGTTTTTTGCTGTTGAGAACACTCTGGTTTGAAATTCTCCATACTATGGTATATATAAAATTATTTTCTTTAGGGAAAACATTGAAGCTCTCTGTTATGACTTGTTTTTCCCCAACCCTAGGATATTTTCTGGTTTACAGCTCCAAGCTGATGGTAGGGACAGTAGCTGCTTTTCTTTCTTTCTTTTTATTGCATTTTAGGTTTGGGGGTACATGTGCAGAACATGCAAGATAGTTGCATAGGTACACACGTGGCAGTGTGATTTGCTGTCTTTCTCCCCCTCACCCACATCTGGCATTTCTCCCCATGCTATCCCTCCCCAGCTCACCCACCTGCTATCCCTCCCTTATTCCCCCCAATAGACCCCAGTGTGTAGTGCTCCCCTCCCTGTGTCCATATGTTCTCATTGTTCATCACCCACCTATGAGTGAGAATATGTGGTATTTCATTTTCTGTTCTTGTGTCAGTTTGCTGAGAATGATGTTCTCCAGATCCAACCATGTCCCTACAAAGGACATGAACTCATCGTTTTTGATGGCTGCATAATATTCTATGGTGTATATGTGCCACATTTTTCTATACATGATACCACTAAGTGAATCTTCTTGAGAAGGATTTAGAAAGGGAGTGACAGATTTTGTTTTTTATAACTTCTGTTTCCCAGCATGAAGATTCTGCCATATTATTATTGTTGTTGTTTTGTAAAAAAAAAAAAAAAAGTAACATAAAACTTAGCATTACAACATGTTTTAGGTGTATACCTAAGTAGTGTCATGATATTCACATTAGTGTCAATAATGAAACAAATTTCCTGAAGTTTTTTATCTTGAAAAACTGAAACTCTTCAAAAGTGAGAAGAACATGAACAGACACTTTTCAAAAGAAGACATATATGAGGCCAACAAACATGTGAAAAAATGCTCATCATCACTGGTCATTAGAGAAATGAAAATCAAAACCACATTGAGATAACATCTCATGCCAGTTAGAATGGCAATCATTAAAAAAATCTGGAGACAACAGATGCTGGAGAGGATGTGGAGAAATAGGAACACTATTATACTGTTGGTGGGAGTGTAAACTAGTTCAACCATTGTGGAAGACAATGTGGCAATGCCTCAAGAACCTAGAACTAGAAATTCCATTTGACCCAGTAATCCCGTTACTGGGTATATATCCAAAAGATTATAAATTTTTCTATTATAAAGACACATGCACACATATGTTCATTGTGGCATTGTTTACAATAGCAAGGACCTGGAACCAACCCAAATGCCCATCGATGATAGACTGGTCAAGGAAAATGTGACACATATACACCATGCAATACTATGCAGCCATAAAAAATGATGAGTCTGTGTCCTTTGTAGGGACATGGATGAATCTGGAAACCATCATTTTCAGCAAACTAATACAAGAACAGAAAATCAAACATCACCTGTTCTCACTCACAGGTGAGTGTTGAACAATGAGAACACATGGACACAGAAAGGGGACCATCACACATGGGGTCTGTTGGAGGGGACTGGGGCACTAGGAGAGGGACAGCGGGAGGGTGGAGAGGTTGGGGAAGGATAACATTGGGAGAAATGCCAGACATAGGTGATGGGGGGATGGAGGCATCAAAACACATTTCCATGTATGTACCTGTGCAACAATCCTGCATGATCTGCACATGTACCCCAGAACCTAAAGTACAATAAAATGTATATATATAAACTCAAACTCTACATCCATTAAACAGCTGTTTATTTCTCTGTCTCCCCAGTCCCTGGCAACCAACATTTTCTTTCTGTTTCTACAAATTTGACTATTTTAGATACTTTATATAAATGCAATGATTTACTATTGGTCTTCTTAAGACTGACTTATTTTACTTAGCATAATGAACTCAAGTTTCATCCATGTCACAAAATGGGGCAAACTTCCTTTACTTTTTAAGGCTGTATAATATTTCAGTGTATTATGGAACTTAGTTTATCCATTCATCTGTAAATGGATGCTTGAGTTGTTTCCAACTCTTTGCTATTATAAATAATGCTGCTCTAAACATGAATGTGCAAATATGCCTTCAACATTCTGCTTTCAGTTATTTTCTATATATACTCAGAAGTGGAATTTCTAAGTAATATAGTAGTGCTATTTTTAATTTCTGGAGGAAATGCCCTATTATTTTCTGTGTGGCTGCATTTTACTTTCTCATCAACAATGCACAAGAATTTCAATTTTTCTATATTTCTACCATCCCTTATTTTTTGTTCTCTCTGTGTGTATCTTTAATAGTAACAATGCTAATTGCTGTGAGGTGATATCTAATTGTGGTTTTGGTTTACATTCCTCTAACATGAATAATCTTGGGCATCTTTTAGTATCCTTGTTGGCCACTTGCATGTTATCTTTGGAGAAATATACATTCATGTCAGTTACCCATTTTTTAATCAGGTCATTCTCGTTCTGTGTCATTGAGATATAGAAATGCTTTATGTGCCATGAATGTTTCCCTTTCTGTTTGTTTGTTTCGAGACAGAGTTTTACTCTTGTTTCCAAGGATAGATTGCAGTGGTGTGATCTTGGCTCACTGTAACCTCTACCTCCCAGGTTCAAGTGATTCTCCTACCTCAGCCTCTCAGGTAGCTGGGATTACAGGTATCCAGCACCATAACCTTGTAAATTTTTATATTTAGTAGAGATGAGGTTTCACCATGTTGTTCAGGCTGGTCTCGAACTCCTGACCTCAGGTGATGCACCCACCTCAGCCTCCCAAAGTGCTGGGATTACAGGCAAGAGCCACTATGCCTGGCCCTACCCTCTTATCAGAGATAGTATTTGTGAATATTTTCTTCCATTCCATAAGTTGCCTTTTCTCTTTTTTTTTAATTTTTACTTTTATTTTATTTTATTTTTAATTTTTATTGCATTTTAGGTTTTGGGGTACATGTGCAGAACGTGCAAGATAGTTGCATAGGTACACACATGGCAGTGTGTTTTGCTGCCTTCCTCCCCTTCACCCACACTTGGCATTTCTCCCCAGGCTATCCCTCCCCAGCTCCCCCCCGCTGTCCCTCCCCCATTCCCCCCAAAAGATCTCAGTGTGTAGTAGACCCCCTCCCTGTGTCCATGTGTTCTCATTTTTCTCACCCACCTATGAGTGAGAATATGTGGTATTTCCTTTTCTGTTCTTGTCAGTTTGCTGAAAATGATGTTCTCAGATTCATCCATGTCTTTACAAAGGATATAAACTTGTCATTTTTGATTGCTGCATAATATTCCATGGTGTATATGTGCCACGTTTTTCCAGTCCAGTCTATCATCGATGGGCATTTGGGTTGGTTCCAGTTCTTTGCTATTGTAAACAGTGCTGCACTGAACATTCGTGTGCATGTGTCCTTATAGTAGAATGATTTATAGTCCTTTGGATATATACCCAGTAATGGGATTGCTGGGTCAAATGGAATTTCTATTTCTAGGTCCTTGAGGAATCACCACACTGTCTTCCACAATGGTTGAACTAACTTAAGTTGCCTTTTCTTTTTCTTGATTACGTTCTTTGATGCACAGACGTTTTTAATTTTGATATAGTCTAATACTTGTTCTTCCTGTGATTTTGATGTTACATCCAGGATACCCTTCTCAAATCCAGTGTCATGATGCTTTTTCTTCCAATAGTTTTAGGTTTAGGTATTATGTGTAGGTCTTTGATTTGTTTCAAGTTAATTTTTGTGTAAGTAATAATGGTAAGTTTTCTTTATTCCATTCATTGCCCATAACCAAGTTATGGTGAAGACAATCGGGTAAATAATATTCTCAGTGAACCATACCTGAGGTAGTGCCACCCAATCATTAGCATGGAATTGGTAGAAAAATGGGTCTGCTAAATTTTGGCTACACTTAGGTGGCAATATAGGCATAAAATACAATTCTCGAGAAAACACTATGTCTATTAACATTGAGCTGAGAGAAGAGGATGTATTATGCTCTTTATTGTAACTGCTTGTATTGGCTTTTCTAGTTTGCTGAGATGGAAAAGAGATGGATCGAGTAGGCTGTTTGAATTGATACGATGCTTGTCCCTTTTAAGTTTTTGTAGATTTTCTTGAGTAAATATTTATTTATTTGCTGCATATATTTAGGAATATTACTGAAGATTTCAATTTTTGTTTAAAAAATAATATAACCAGTTAAATATCTTTCACTGGAGAATAGGTCTATGCAATTCTCCATGCCGTCTGCCATTCCAAAGTCTGTATATTTCTGAAATTGAGTGAATAAAAATCCTTATTATTTGAATGATGATTTTATAGGCATAAATATCAATATCCTTTCTAATGAAGTGTTAAGCTTTTTATTCTTGTTTTATCTTAAATAAAATAAAATAAAACATATATACTGAATTTGCTGCTACTTCTCATTTTAGGAATGAGAAAACAATGAATTTAATTTTCATGTGGTCAGTGCCTAAAATTAGCTATATCATCACATAGTTAATGATATGTTGACAAATTGGCACTTACATTTCAATTATTATATATAAGACACTATTATATAACTACAATACAATTATATATTATAGACATTGAAAAAAAAAATTCTTTATAAGGCTGTTTCTTAAACCAATACCATTTTAAAGGTAAACCAATAGCAATTACTTTTCCATATAAAATATAATAGAAATTATATAAAATAGTAATAAAGAATAATCAATTCATTAATTTTGTAGGCATATATAAAAGATTTTCAATGTGCATTATCTAACTCAATTTTAGATATTAAATTAAGCATCTATACTTTTGAAACCAACATAAAACAATAAATAAAGGGATAGATTATTGAGCCAAAAACCTCATTTTTAGTTTTGGCTTATCTGTATTAATTCCATTTAAGGTTAGGCCAATTTGGGTTTAGATAACGTAACTTCTCAGTGTTTCAGTTAAATATCTAAAAAAGGGCAATAATAATACCAAATAACTTGTGAAATATTTCTGACAAGTAAATTACTTAAAATATATACCACATTTAGAATGTACTTTGTAATTTTAAGTACTCAATTAAGGCAAGTTGTCATTGTTGTTTTTATTTATATTAAAAAAAAACACAGACTCTTATTTTTAAGTGTGTTTGAACATAGCATTTGATTCTTCCTGTATCTGACAGTGATTAATAGGTCGAGCAATGAATTAATACAAAACTGGATTTGATGTCCAGCCTATTTCTTGACAACTGCTTGACTGTTGGAAATTTATCTAACAAGTATTTTGATGTTTTGTTTTGATGTTATCAACCTTAAGACAAATATTACAAAATGGTTTAATAACATAGTGCATAAAAAGGCCTTTTAACTAATAGTAAGCACAAAAATTGATTTCTGGAATTGGCCTTCATTTTCTCCTTAATTATTAATTATGTAAGCCATATTTTATATGGCTTCATATTAATACCATTCGTTTTCAGATATTTTTCAAGTTTTCTTCTGTGTCTGAATTCTCATTTCTTCTCTATCCTAATATGTTATTGTCAAACTTCTCAAAAACTAAACAAAGGTGAAAAACTTGCTACATATGAACAAAGTAATAGTGAAGAAAATTGATTATATTATTTTTTGAATTTGCTCTTTTTTAAAGTAAGTTATATTGCCTTTAAATAAAAGGATTGCTATATCAACCAGAACCCATGTTATTCTGAAAGATAAACTTTCTCACTAAATACATCTGATATATTTCTCTATGGATAGGTTTTAATCCATAAGCAAATAGATTCCTTTTTTTTTTTGAAGACAATTATTCTAGCACTTTTTGTGTCTTCTAACAGAAAAACTTTTTTATATATTTAATATTTTCTATTTGTGCGTGCATAATAGGTGCATACAAGATCTCATGAGAATTCACTCACTATCATGAGAACAGCATGGGGAACACTGCCTCCATGATCAAACCCCTCAACACGTGGGGATTACAATTCGAGATGAGATTTGGGTGGGGACACAGAGCCAAACCACACATTCCTCTAAGTTAGGGCCTAGAATGGGGGACTCATGGATCTGCCTGTGGCAGTATCCTACTCTGGCTGAACTTGTATCCAAGATACAAGACAAAGTACTCTTTACTTTTTGCTCTTCTTCCTTGAAACAGAAGGAAGGAGGCACTCCTGTTGCTGTGAGCTGCATGCTTGGGATTGGAAGACGAGTGGAATATGCATTCTTTTTTTAAAAAAAAAAAAATTTAAATTTTTATTGCATTTTAGGTTTTGGGTACATGTGCAGAACGTGCAAGATAGTTGCATAGGTACATACATGGCAGTGTGTTTTGCTGCCTTCCTCCCCTTCACCCACACTTGGCATTTCTCCCCAGGCTATCCCTCCCCAGCTCTCCCCCTTGCTGTCCCTCCTCCATTCCCCCCAATAGATCCCATTGTGTAGTAGACCCCCTCCCTGTGTCCATGTGTTCTCATTTTTCTCACCCGCCTATGAGTGAGAATATGTGGTATTTCCTTTTCTGTTCTTGTGTCAGTTTGCTGAGAATGATGTTCTCCAGATTCATCCAGGTCCTTACAAAGGACAAAATCTCATCATTTTTGATTGCTGCATAATATTCCATGGTGTATATGTGCCACATTTTCCCAGTCCAGTCTATCATCGATGGGCATTTGGGTTGGTTCCAGGTCTTTGCTATTGTAAACAGTGCTGCACTGAACATTCGTGTGCATGTGTCCTTATAGTAGAACAATTTATAGTTCTTTGGATATATACCCAGTAAAGGGATTGCTGGGTCAAATGGAATTTCTATTTCTAGGTCCCTAGTCCTCTGGCTCTGAGCCCAATCCAGCAATAGGAGTTGTCTAGGAATTGCAGTTTTTGTCTCCTAGACTACCTTTCAAATTTACCTACAACCCCAGAGCACTGTGGCTCATGGACAAGGGTTCACAAGAAACTCAAGTTTCAACCAATGGGCTTAGCAATTCCCCTCTGGCTGGGTATACTGCAAATGCTTCCTCTGTGTCCCAAGCACAAAGCTGTGTCCCAGCACAACTTTGCTCTTTATCGTGACAGGGTGACACTGAGTTCAATGTAATGTCCTCTAGTTAGTGCACTTTTCGTCCCCCATGTGCACACTCTCCGTGCTGTAGCTGCAAGGCTACTGGCAGGAGATGGGAAAGGGGTAGAGTCAGTCATTTGAAGACTGTCTCTAGCCCTCCTCATGCCTTTTTCAATGATGTGAAGTTAAACCAGGTACTGTGATTTGTGGATATTTATTATTAGATTTTTGGTTCTTTTGGCAGTGCTTTTCTGTGTGCACATAGTTGTTAAACTTTTGTGTTTTTGTTGGGGGTCTTGAATGGTGTAGGCTTCTCATTTCACCATCTTGCTCTGCCCCAGAAAAACATTTCTTTTTATACTGAAATATAATTTAGAAAATGTGGTTTTACGAAAAAAGTAAGAATTTTGCTACAGCATGTATTCATTGTTGAAATCAATAAATACAACAGTCTTTATTTTTGAAGGAATGTTAAAACAAATTGTTTAATATTAGAAGCAATTTTCAACAAAGAAGAAAATTAATTGACCTGAAATATCAAATTATTAAGGTTAGTTCTATTATCCTAATGTATGTTTTTGATAATTTTAATATTTTAATATATATTTTAAATTATTTTTATAAATGATAACATTAAATATGCTTTATTTTTTCTGAATTGCTTTGTTAACACTGTTTACATAAACTTTTTCTAAGTTCTGCCAAAGTTTTAAAGTGATACAGAAATACCTAGTATAATATGATTGATGTATTTATCTAAAATTCTAATATAAAATATTTTATATTTAAGATTCATGCTGTAATGAGCAAAAATATGCATACATTTATGCTCATTTCAATTCCAAAATTAGAATAAGATTGAAAAATAGAATTGCAGGATCAAAGTGAAATGTTTTTATAGTACACAATACAATACTGATTATCAAAATTATTTTAAGAGTATTCAATATAAAAAAACATATCAACACATATTTCAAATTCACAGTCTCAAGAGGAATGGTAATCTGTAATCTTCCTTACACACTTCTCCAAAAGATAGTATAGAAATTGATAGTAAGCTTTTATAAAATGTTATGGCAATTTGACAGAACATTGATGTCTGTTCAATCTAATAATAAAAATACGCTTGTATGTTGTACACCTTTAATTTCATTTTGCTGATAATTCACTTTTGTTGTATTTTATGTACTCACAAAAAATTAAAAATTAAAAAAATATGACAAAGTGTAGTCAAATTGCCTGACAAAATATAGACTAGACCTGCTGAAGCATGAAGAGCATTTAGAGAATTTATTTTATTGTTCATTCATTTCTGGAAAAGAGCCAGAAAAATTGGCAAACAGGAAGTGTTAAGGTGTGTATTTAAGGATGCATTACCTTTCTACCTGGCAGTATCAGAGGCAAAACTGTAAAGACAAAAATTTGGATTCAGTTGTATTCTTCCAGTTAGGTACATAGGACTATGGAATCATCAGCTCATATCCTAAAATATTTTGAGGGCTTGTGTCCAAACCATGCTGCAGATGGGTACCATGGCAATCCTTTGTTATCATCTATGACCTAAGAATCATGGTTTGGGGCGCAACAGCTGTTCTTTGGGAATGATTAGAGACTGAGGTCAGCTTATGCAATGATACAGACTGTCGAGATGGTACGGCACTTCAGGACTGCCTAGATTGATGATTTGCATTTAACTATTTCTATTCTTTCTATCTTTGCACTGATATAATACCAGCCCTAGTTACTGTAGTTTTATATCATAATATTACAAGTCCACTAACTTTCTATTCTTCTTCAAAATTATATTTGCTTTTTTTGAATTTTGCATTGTCATTTACCAAAACAGCATGTAACATAGATACTCCAGAAATATATCAAAATCAGTGGAGAGATTGGGAGACTGTTTTCCCTTTATAAAGCTGATACATTACATTTAGCATTTTATATGGATTAACAACTTTCCTATAAATGTAAACTTTCCTATTTATGTAATATATCCAAATAAGAATTACATAATTTTAAAATAAAAACATGTTTTATAATACAAGTTGTATCTATTAGAATGAGTAAGATATTTGGAGGAACAACAGAGAGACAAACTGTTATTAAATTATTTTAACAAAAAAGGTTTTGATAATAATATTGGCACTTTAGTTTTCTTCATAAATGGATAATTTATGGATTTCCTATCAGGAGCCCTGAACAAGTGTTTGTTCACAAGCAATATTCCCAGAGAATGACCAAAGAGAGTTGCTATAAAATCCTAAAGGATCAAAAAGTCTAAATACTTAGTTCTATCCTTGAGTCTTTAGCTATAAGATATATTTTTGAGATTACTGAAAAAATCAGAACAATAGAAGAAAATAAAAGATCTTATTGCTAAAAATATAAGATGAGACAAAAAATGAAAAACAATTTGATGATTTCTGTTCAGTATGAGATTCCACCATAAAAATAACTGAAATTTTAAATCCTCCTCCTACTATAATTCTATAAATTTCTATTACCGAATACATTAGTTCAAGAAAGACAGTTAGTTGTCCCAACTTTCTGTTCTTCGAAATAGGAATCATATTTCTTTCTTCATAAAAGAACAAGCCTCATATATTCACGTATTCTATTGTCCCATTATATCTTCTATTCAATCATCAAACATGATGTGGTGGTAATTCTCAGTTCCGGTATTGTATTTTTGCCCTCTCTTTAGATTTCTGTGCTGTAATTGTGACCTATTAATATCCTATCTATTTTCTGCACTTAAAAAAAAGATGAATGGACACAGGGAGGGGGTCTACTACACACTGGGATCTATTGGGGGGAATGGGGGAGGGACAGCGGGGAGGGGGCTGGGGAGGGATAGCCTGGGGATAAATGCCAAGTATGGGTGAAGGGGAGGAAGGCAGCAAAGCATACTGCCATGTGTGTACCTATGCAACTATCTTGCACGTTCTGCACATGTACCCCAAAAACTATAATGCAACAAAAATTTAAAAAATTAAAAAAAAAAGATGAATGTGAATAAAATGTATTAACTCAAGAGTCACTTTAAAAGTTATTGGAATTTTTCAATTTAAAATATATTATCTTAAAAAGTCTATTTAAGTAATTATTGTATCATCTTATTGAAGCAACAAACAATCAAAACTTTTTCTTGCAGTTAAATGCTACGATTTATCAATTTTATTTGTATAAAATGAATTTATCTCTGAAGAACTAACTGAAGTTATCACAATAGAAAACAACATTCTGTTTTTCTTCTCTAAAGGATTTTTTTTGTATTCTTTTTTTGTGATTCTCACAATAAATAGCTAGATTACAATAGCAACCTACCTGGTGATCTGAAATGCCAGATCATAGGTTTTTGAGATAACGTGTCTCCCTGATAATCTACTTTATAATATTGTATACAAAAAATCACATACAAATGGTAAAAAAAATCCTAGGACAAATGTAAGTGTCATCTGTTTCTAAACAAATATCATTACAATTTATTATTTTATTAACCAGTATATAATTTATATTAGATAATATGTTATAATTATGTTTAAAACCATAAACAAAATAACATAGGTATTTTTAAACCTTTTCTTACATAATTGTGTTAATATGCATGTCCTATTTATTTTAAATATTTGAATATGTAAACCAAGATATCTGATATGAATTATCTCATGGACTAGATACAGATGTCATTACATACTATTAATATTTGCCTTTAAATAGAGTATATCATCAGACCGATAACATTTCGTATCAAATTACTAATTATAAAGGTGATAAATCTGAATTATAATCTTCAAAACAATATGAAATTATTTGTTCTCTGAATACTTGAGTTTATTAAGTATGATCTCTCTATTAGTGTATTCAATTTAGTATTTGGCTGTCAGAATTTTTTTCTTTTAAAGACTTGGAAGAGTTGTTCATATTTTAGATATATTGTTTGAACTAATTATTTCTTTGTTTAACTGTATTTTCTAAATGTATGAATTAAAATCTGTTTATTATATAGTAAATATTTTTAGATGCATTTATAAACAAATCTATGAATGTTCATCTTTCATTGATATGTTGTTCCAGTACTCTATATTTTATCCTTTATATATTAATATTTAATACCTTTAGAACACATGTCATATGCTCTGTAGTTATTTTTAAATGTTATTCAGTTGATGTAACCCCAATATTTATTTTCTTGAAATATTAATTTGGAGGTATGCATCATAATAAATTAATGGCTTTATACCTAGAATTGTCCTGGATATTCTACTCTGAAAACTTGTTTTGTTCACTTTGAATCAGAAAAGTAACTTTGTTGCTGTCATTGTTGTTGTGTGGTTTATTTGTAATATAAACACAATTTGATGCTCTTGGCCATAACAGAATAGCTTGTATTTTACTAACCATCCTATAGTGAACAATTATAAAAGCTGGGAGACACTAGAGATAAATCAATGAGCTTTAAGGGACTCCAGTTCTTATAAGAAGAAAAGCACAGAGGTGTATTTTCTTTGAAGAAATTTTCCAAATCATTTTTTTTTCTCTAAGTGAACTTTCCAAATTCACTTAGGGACAAAGTGAATGCAGGAAGCAGTGGCCACACTGGGCTTAGTATGCAGAGATCAGAAGTGGGTCTGCTGACGTGGCTTGGATATAAAACAAAAAATTCCAAAGAGAATGAATTTCCTACAAGGAGCCCAAAACTCTGGACACAGATTGTGTTCAAATATATTGATCAGCTTCTAAGCTCACAGCCTAAAGGAAGTCAACTAGAAGCTTAGCAGCAATAAGAAAGAGGAAAGTTATATTTTTAGCAGATATATCAACAGCTGTGTCACGCAAGATAAGATGGGCTGTAGTTTATATTTTGCCAATGGAATTGTGCATTGAAAAACACCTCACAATTTTAGCTGAGTTCCCAGAAGGGCCATACTCTTGGGTGAAATAAATGTCAGATAATAATTCTGCAGCCAGGTTCAATAAATGTCATCAGTTCATTTCTCAGAATTCTGTTTGACTTTCTGGAAGTGCTTTTCTATACTTGACTCTACTCACTGGGTTCTTGATTTCACCTTGATCTTGTCTTTTCCATAATTCATGGCTTATGTTTGCAAAAGATGCATCTAGTAGTTTTGACATCTTAAAAATAAGTTTATTTCAAACGTTATTTTTCTGGAAAAAACTGGGAGTGCAAAAGAGTTTTGTTGTTGGACCTAGCCAATCTATTATTTGTTATTGGACCAAGTCCTGACTTATTTATATTTTCTTTAATTTCTTGTTCTGTCCCCTTTCATAAAAGCTTTCTTTTCATTTGGTATCATTCTTTCTTTCTTTCTTTCTTTTGAGTTTAAATTTGCAGTGCTTCTATCAGTATAATTATTTTTTAAATGTTTTTGGTTTCTTGTGAATTATATTGGGATTTACTACTTGGAAAAAAGTCACAGCTGCGAAGTCCTTAGTGAGACTCTTATTCAACTACATCCTAAGCTTCTTAAAAACTCTATTACTTAACAGAAAGGACTTGAGATACACTTATAAAATCCATAAAAGTTTATTTTCTAGCTTAAAAGCAGGCATACTTTTTTCTTAAAGGGACAGATAGTAAACGTTTTAAGCTTGTAGACCACATGATCTCTGAAACAGCTATTCAACTCTACTGTTGCAGAACAATAGCAGCCATAAATAATATGTAAACAAATGGACATGTCTACGTCCTGTTAAAATTATTCATAAAAACTCATGGCCATCCCATGAACTGTTGTTTGCCAACTTCTAATACAACCATAGGTTCTGTTATCTTTTTTGTTGCCTTACAACGGATGTTTGTCTAAGTGATAATTTTGTTGGAAAAGACTAGAATTTGTCTGTTTTATTTTTAAGCCTATCAAGACCTGGCTCCTTTATATTTTCTATTTTTTAAATAACATGAGTTATTTTGTATTAGTTGATCTCTTTTTTCTCATATTTTATTATGGGCAGCTATAAGATGCCAGTTGGCACAGTATGCATTTTACTTGGGAATCTCCCAGCTACCCACGAGTCTATTATGTACCCTTTCTATGTACCACATTACTGCAGGTGACAGTAGTTTTAAATTGCTCTACTATACGCACAGGGCCCCCTTTACTACAGCTTCTACTAACAGTTTTCTCATTGTCCATTGAGCCTTCAACAACAATCTCTTCCAAGCCATTACATTTTTCCTAATACACTACTCAAGTTTTTTCTGGCATTTACCAAGTGTCCTTATACATTTCCCATCTTTTTCCTGCTATCTAGTTAAAATTATTTAGCTTTTGGTTATAACAACACACCATGGTTGTGTTGTGAGATAGTAATATCTCTGTTAGATATTACTAAATAACAAACTATCCTAAAATCTGGTACCTCAAAGCCATCAAGCATTTTAATATAGCTCATGATTTCTGGTAGTGAAAAATGGGGATGGGGCTCTGTGGAGTGATTTTTCAGTTCTACTTGGTGTCATGTGTTGTCATTAAATGTAATTCAGCTGTGAAACAGATTGCTCTGGGTAATATAAAATCATTTTTCTCATATGTCTGGCAATAGAATTAACTAAACCACTTTCTTTCTTCACTTAGTCTCAGAGACTTTTTACATGGCCTCTTGGCAAAGAATTCAGACTTCTTACTCAAATCTTGGAGATCCAAGTGATGGAGGTAGAAATAGTAGTCTTTGTAAATGCTAGATATCCATCTAGCTTAGTATCATTCACACTATTCTGTATTTTTCAAAGTAATCATGGGCCAGCCCTCATTTGAGGTGGGGACAGGATATAGACCTTATCTTTTAATGGAAAGATGGTCAAAGAACATGTGACTATTTGTACCCATATGTGGCTATTCGGACTGACCTCTATAAATCAAACTTCAAAATATTCAACCTACGTATAAAAATTTAAATGTCACTTAAAAATTCTATCATCTTTTTCTGACATGTGGATCTCTGGTATCTCATAATACATTATGATTTATTTTATTTGTTCTATTTAATATAAAGAAAATATTTTTAAACTTTCACTGTAGATGTGTGTTTTAGGGGGGTGGTAGTGGTAAAATAATTTAGGTTTATGAAATTAAATCTATATTATTGTATTAATATCATAAAGTCTGGAAGGGATAGAAGACTAATAATTAATATGATATTAAAAAATATTATTCTTTATAAAACTCCACATATAGAACCTGGAGAGCATGGTCTATTTTCCAATCTAGTACATTAATGAATCAATGCACATGTAAATGTAGGCCTGGAGCAAAAATGGAAGCATTAGAGCTAAATCACTTTATAGAGTAGATTGGGCATTACTGAATTCCTGCAGAAAGAATGAGTTGCTATAGTCTTTGAAATATGAAATTATAGAGTCTAGGAAGATGAATCTTAACTATTTTATATGATGCCTAGGGACATTTAATAAAAGTGATTTTTAATATTCAATTTTTTATTTATTCTTACCCTGAAATATTAACCCCCTTTAATTTCCCAAAACATGCAGTAAAATATGCTGCAACATATGTACATGCCAACCAGAACTTTAAAGCATCATTTTGGGGTTTAAATTGGTTTTGTGTTTTTTTTTTAGAAAGACCTAATTAGCCATCATTAACTTACTTTATTTAAATAACTTGCTACCCAATTTTTAAGTTAAAACTACGTTGAAACTGACGTATTTGAAATATTTATATTTGTGCAACTGTTAGCCAACGAATATTATGTGTTGAGAAATTATTTAGTGATATGATTGTCCATATAGGAGCAAAAATAAAATTGAATAAAGCTTCCCACTTTTTAATATGTGAAACTTTAAATAGAAATGCAATTATTGAAAATGCAACAATTTATTCTAAAATGTCTAATTAAATTAAAATGAATATTATCTCCATATATCCATACAAAGTAATGTGCTGTTATTAGTAGGGGGGGCCTACATTTTGTTCTCAGTATTAAAAATTCATCAATATTTTATTTGTTTTAAATAATTCAGAAAATAGAAATTTATAGAAAAATCTCAGCTATTTGTCACCTGTGGAGGTTCAGCAAAATCTTAGTGATTAATACATCTGTAGAGCAGCCAAGAGGTGACTTTTGATAAATCTGATTATTACCATATCAAATGAATGGCTCATTTTTCAGCCTTTCTGTACGCTGGTTCTATCTGTGCACATGTAGGAGAAAAGTAATTGCACAGTGCTTGGAACAAAGAAATTCGTTCTTTTTTTCTAGTTTTCTAATTAAGAGAAAAAAATTGAAATTATGTTACACAGATCAAAAGCTCTTAGTTAAAAGGAATTTTATTTTCAAATCCAGTAAGAAAAAAGCCCAGGAAACAGAGTCTGTAAAACTTGATGTTATATTCTCTCCAAAACCAACCGGTAGATAGCATATACATATTCTAAAATTAAGTCACACTAACATGCTCTGAATAAATTTCTGGATTTTTAGAGTTCATACGCTGAATATTTCACATCTCATATATATATATACTTTTTTTTTTTTTTGCGACGGAATTTCGCTCTTGTTACACAGTGCAATGGCGCGATTTCGGCTCACCGCAACCTCCGCCTCCCGGGTTCAGGCAATTCTCCTGCCTCAGCCTCCTTAGTAGCTGGGATTACAGGCACGCACCACCATGCCCAGCTAATTTTTTGTATTTTTTTTAGTAGAGACGGGGTTTCACCATGTTGACCAGGATGGTCTCGATCTCTTGACCTCGTGATCCACCCGCCTCGGCCTCCCAAAGTGCTGGGATTACAGGCTTGAGCCACCGCGCCCGGCCCAATATTTTTACTTCTCAAAGAATAGACAGTATAAATTCAGAAGGTTTTATAATAAATGTTCTGTGTTTCAAAACCAATGATTACTATGTCTTCCACTGACCAAGTAGAAATTTGAGGTTTTATCAAAGTGTGTATATCTGTGTTAATATCTGTCTTCCTATTATTGGAAGAGCTATATTAAAAGAACTACTTGGTGTTTTTGTTTCTCTGCTCACATATGTGATAAAGCACTGTATTGTCCTAAATATTTTTGAAAAAAATGAGCAAATCTAGTATTCACATGTCATATGTGTAATAAAGTAGCATACTATTTAAAGGATGATTTAATATTGAATTAGAATGCTTTTAATCTGTAAAAACATAATCCTCCCAAATTTGAAAGTTAACCTCTATGTTTATTTGTCACAATAAGCACTTGCCCAGCATTTTACAAAGGAGAAAAAGTAAATTACTGAAGAGGTGATATCGAAAAACAGCACAGTGAGATAACTCAGAGAATTAAAAACTGAAAGTTACAGAGAGATGATAAATTCCAAATGACATGGTGAAAAGTACAACATAACTATAATCCAGGGAATTTAGTTTAATAATTCCTGTCCATACCTGCCCTTATTCAGTCACACTTGCATTCAAAATAGCTGCATTCAAGTAACTGATACGTGAAGTACATCACAAAACTGAAGATTATTAATATACAAGTGTAATTCAAAGAAATCACTTTATAAACTAAGCTTTTTAAATAATATAACTTTACCTTAATTTTAGAGAGGGTATGCAAATTTTAAATTTATAAATGTACCTTTGACTTTGAAATTATCTTTCACTTAAACTACTGCTATATGTCTGTTATTTTGACATACACAGTACTCTACATAGGTTAGTGTCTTCTGCAGGATTTTTATGTGATCTTAGTATCATTCACTTTTATCTCAGCCAGACTTATACCTAGACTTCAGTGCATTCTAATGGTTGTGGATTTATTAGGATGGTGTAAGACTAATTGTGGGTTTTGTCATTAAAAGTAATGGCAAAAGCCACAATTACTTTTGCACTAACTACATATATCTAAAAGCCAATACATCCAGACATCTTACATGTCTACTAACGTCATGAAATATCAATGAAATGTAATCACTGATGTGATTGGGAATCTTAACACATCTGACTTTTTTTTTGAGAGATTATTCATAAATCTGTTTTTCTTCCAATAAATGTTTTTACTTATATTTTAATTTTTTTAATAAATATTATATTTGCCTGATTTCTTATAAATATCTCAGTATAGTACTTAAAATCAGGGTCCAAACTGCTAATGGCCCCCTTTCTGACTCAAGATATTAGGGTAGATGAGGTCAAACTTTTAAGCTTTGTTCTACATATTGTAGTTGTTCCACATATTGTTTTTGTTTAAATCTTGTATTATTCATGAAATACACATGCAATTCAGTGAAATGCTTTTGAATGTCCAATTTTCTCAAGTAATTCAGATCTTTTTGATTCCTTTACATTAGTGCTATTTTTGTGTATATAAACAGTGTCATTTGTAATCCACAAATTCCCAGTAGCTCTTTGTTGTTTGTCCTCTAGCAGATCATTTAAAGGGCTTCTGAGAATTGCTAGTATATTTATCATAGAAGGGGCTTGTTACCATTTTGATCAAGCCATTAATCCTATAAATAACAGTTACCCAGTAGCTAGCTTCTTAAAGTTTCCTACAAAATCTTATCACTGCACATTTTTGACTCAAATAAATATTTATACAACCAATTTTATAAATTAATTTAAACTATATGAAGCTATATGCTAATTGATTCTTTTTAAAGTAACATGTCATATAACCTTGAAGAATATATCCTAAGAGGCAAAAAAGTATTTTCAGAATATTATGGTTTTATAATTTTCAGAGGATATTGAGAAATTTTCAATAGTCACAGATACATTCATAATTGTTTTCAACATACTGCTTTCTTTATGTATCGTGAATTTTTTAAATGGAAAGACCTTGGAATAAGTTTTCTGTATTAATTGTCTTACAATGTATTATTTCTCCAATTTTACCAACCATGCTTCAAAATAAATTATTTAATTTATTTCAACTTACACCAAATTAATACATTTCAACTCAGAGCCATAATTTTAATCCGTGTTTTTGAGAAGGAAATGCAATTAGGTTTGATAAAATAACAATGAGGAAATAAAATATTCTCTAAGAACATGATTAGAAATATATCTGCATAGGCATATGTGTGTGTGTGTGTACATTTGGTTTGTGTTTGTGAGTATAAATATATTTCTACAATTTTTATTCATAAAATATTTAGCGTCTAGAGTCACCAAGAAAATAATGAAAGTACACTCACATTTATTATACTAAACATTAAAACTGTGAAAGCAAATTCAGACTGATTAATAGTCACACATAGTCTTGGATTGCTATGTAATGACTTCAAATATTATTGTACTTAAACTTATCCAAACTGTCTTTAAAGGTGACATGAATTTTAGAACTGGAGAAAATGGAAGGGTTGAGAAGAAGAGAGACTGATTAATGCCTAAGGTTGGGAGGGTACCTGATGGAATACCATAATAGACAGAAGGGATATTGTCATTTTAACTGTTAAACTGCTTATATTTTCTGATCAAATAGATGACCATAAAATAAATTGACTCTGTCTTTTCTTAGTCAGAGTCATGTGTATTTGCTCTGGAAACAACATATTTGTTCTGTTTCAGTAAAGGAAGTAGAGACATATATTATTGAATGAAAAAAAAAGGTCAAATTTAAACATAGTTCAACCACCATACAGCTGTTTTCTATTTTAACTACTTGTTTTTAGAGAAACAAAATCTACTGTTGAACAAATGTACAATTTGTATCAAGTAGGCTGGAGGCAGGTTGATAACATTCTCCAAGTGAGGTATAAAATTAAGTGAAATAAAAATCTTCAAATAAAAAAAAAAAAAAAAAAATAGTCACACATACAAATTCCCAAGATATTATAAACAGTTTCAAAACATTCTAACAATGAAAGGCTTTCAGAAATGTAAGATTAAAATAATGGACTGTGATTCACATATACACCATGGAATACTATGTAGCCATAAAAAATGATGTGTTCAGGAGGCTGAGGCAGGAGAATTGCCTGAACCCAGGAGGCAGAGACTGCAGTGAGCCGAGATTGCGCCATTGCACTCCAGCATGGGTAACGAGAGTGAAACTCCGTTTCAAAAAAAAAAAAAATGATGAATTCATGTCCTTTGTAGGGACATGGATGAATCTGGAAACCATGATTCTTAGCAAATTGACACAAGAACAGAAAATCAAATATCACATGCTCTCACTCCTAGGCGGGTGTTGAACAATGAGAACACAGGGACACAGGGAGTGGAGCATCACACACTGGGGTCTGTTGAGGTGAGCCTAGGGAGAAACAGCAGGGGTGGGGCGGGAGGTCAGGGAGAGATATCATGGGGAGAAATGCCAGATGTAGGTGACAGGGTGATGGAGGCAGCAAACCACATTGCCATGTGTGTACCTATGCAACGATCCTGCATGATCTGCACGTTTACCCCAGAACCTAAAGTAAAATTAAAAAAAAATCAAAATACAAATAATAATAATAATAATAATAATAATAATAATAATGGAATGAAAATAGAAAATCAATAAATTACCAAAATGCAATGGATAGGAATAATTAAGCAGTCAGGCAATATTCTTTTAATTTGGTGACCACAAATGTTATAGCTGTATATTGGATCTCTGAAATCAGAGTAATTAAGTTTCTCACAAGTACATGGTTCCTGCTATCAAGCGATAGTAGTTTAACATAGTGATTGCCCCAGATTTGCTCATATAAATTCAAAATAATTTTGAAAAAGGAGTGCTTCTTCTAATATGTTATTTAATGAGATTTAATTTATATCCAAAAAACTTTAAAATGTACAATTTAGTGTGCTTTACTAGATACATACACCTCTGAAGCCACTGAAACAATAAAGAACATTTCTGTCACCCCTATAGTTTCCTTATGCTCCTTTGTAGTCAATCCCACCTCTGGCATTGGGCAATCCTTTTGTTACTATATGTTAGTTGGCATCAACCTAGATTTTATAAATATGTTATCATACATTATGTATCCTTTTGTGTTTGGCTTATTTTATTCTCATAATTATATTGACATTTATACATGCCACATCAACATCAACAGTTTACTCTTTATTATATCTAAGAGTAGTGTTTCATTGAATAGCTATGCCATGCCTTGTTCATTCACTCATTCTGCTAATTAACAATCAGGTTGTTTCCAAAATTGTGTACATCAAAGGGCTATACCATGGTAAGACTCAGTATTGGGGGATGCCTGTGTTTGAATGAAAATGAAAGCAGGTGTGAAAGGATAAGCAGTTTTACTTATGGCCTATACCACAGGTCAGCTCTCAGTAAATATTGACAAGAAAAGAGAATAGACAGAAGCCAATAATCTAGAAATTAATTCACTTTCTAAAGTTATTTACAGCCAAGCTTCAAGAGAAAATTTCCAACGATGATTTTTCCAAATTAGCCAGAGCAATAAAAACATGCTTCCTGTTTATTGGTGCACTCTACATTGTCCCTTACTTGTCATTTATTATCCTTTCAATGCCTTAGTTATTTGACATTTGGCCCCTATCTTAGTTCTTTCTTTTGTTAAAGCTTTCCCTTGGCCTCTGAGTATCACTGAAACACTTATGTTCCACTGCTCACAATATGAGTGAGTAGTATACATTGTAATCTCTAAAATAAAGAAACAAAATAGACAATATCTACCAGAATGCATTCTGAAGCTACAACCTTGTCTTGTGCAATAAAAGACAGAATGCATTCATTTTTCAGTGTGTCCTCATAACAGACATATGGAATGAATATTATTGCACAAAATTTAGATGTGGAAAAAATAACCAATTCAGTAGCTTGTTCAAGTTTACAAAGTAAAGGTATTTTTCATGGCCAGTTGGTGCATCAACAAAGACAGTCTGCAATCATTAGATCAGAAGCTCTTTCTTATGAAATTCAGTTTATTTAGGGTTAGATATTTAATTTAAGATTATTTATTAGCATTATTTTTTGTACTATAGGTTCTGGGGTACATGTGCAGATCATGCAGGATTGTTGCTTAGGTACATACATGGCAATGTAGTTTGCTGCATCCATCCCCCAGTCACCTATATCTGGCATTTCTCCCCATGTTATCACTCCCCAACCCTCCCATAGCCCCATTACTAGACCCCAGTGTGTGATGCTCCACTCCGTGACTATGTGTTCTCATCATTCAACACCAGCCTATAAGTGAGAACATGCAGTGCTTGGCTTTCTACTCTTGCATCAGTTTGCTGAGAATGACAGTTTCCAGATTCATACATGTCCCTAAAAAGGACATGAACTCATCATTGTTTATGGTTGTATAGTATTTCATGGTGTATATGTGCCACAATTTTCTTGTCCAGTCTATCATCAATGGGCATTTGGGTTCGTTCCAATCTTTGCTATTGTAAACAGTGCCACATTATGTAATGTCCTTCTTTGTCTCTTTTGATCTCTATTAGTACATTTTATCAGAGACTAGGTTTGCAACTCCTGCATTTTTTGCTCTCCATTTGCTTGGTAAATATTCCTCCATCCCTTTATTTTGAGCCTTTGTGTGTCCTTGCATGTGAGATGGGTTTCCTGAATACAGAACATGAATGGGTTTGACTTTTATTCAATTTGCCAGTGTGTGTCTTTTGATTGGGGCATTTAGCCCATTTACATTTAAGATTAATATTGTTATATTGGAATTTGATCCTGCCATTTTGATGCTAGCTGGTTGTTTTTCCCATTAGTTGATGCAGTTTCTTCATTTTATTGATGATCTTTACCATTTGGTAGGTTTTTGGAGTGCCTGGTACTGGTTGTTCCTTTCCATGTTTAGCACTTCTTTGAGGAGGTCTTGTAAAGCAGGCCTGGTGGTGACAAAAACTCTCAGCAATTGCTGGTTCGTAAAGGACTTCATTTCTCCTTCACTTATGAAGCTTAGTTTAGTTTGATACAAAATTTTAGTTTGAAAGGACTTTACTTTAAGGATATTGAATATGGGCCCTCACTCTCTTCTGGCTTGTAGGGTTTCTGTCTAAAGATCCGCTGTGAGTCTCATGGGCTTCCCATTGTGGGTAATCTGACCTTTCTCTCTGGCCACCCATACCAATTTTTCCTTCATTTCAACCCTGGTGAATCTGAGGATTATGTGCCTTGGGGTTGCTCTTCTTGAGGAATATCTCTGTGATGTTCTCTGTATTTCCTGAACTTGCATGTTGGCCTCCCTTGCTAGGTTGGGGAAGTTCTCCTGGATAATATTCTGAAGAGTGTTTTCCAGCTCAAATTCATTCTCCCCATCACCTTCAGTATACTTATCAAACATAGATTAGGTCTTTTCACATAATCCCAAATTTCTTGGAGGCTTTGTTCATTTTTTTTTTCACTCGTTTTTCTCTAAACTTGCCTTCTCATTTTATTTCTTTGAGTTGCTCTTCCTGATATCCTTTCTTCTGCTTGGTGGATTTGGCTATTGAAACTTCTGTATTCTTTGCAAAGTTTTTGTGTTGTGCTTTTCAGCTTCATCAATTCATTTATATTTTTCTCTAAGCTGTTTATTCTCATTAGCATTTTGTCAAACCTTTTTTCAAGGTTCTTAATTTATTTGCATTGGGTTAAAACATGTTCTTTTATCTCAGAGAAGTTTGTTATTTACCCACCTTCTGAAGCCCATTTCTGTCTATTCATCAGACTCATTCTCCATTCAGCTTTGTTCCCTTGCTGGAGAGGGTTACCACTTAGATGCATATTATTCTAAACTAATATGTACTAAAGGGTAATCTTTCCTGGTGTTTTCCTAGTGATGATGGGGAGAAAATGTGATTCTCAAGATGTATTAGAAAAAGCTGGAAAGAATTGAGCTTTCACTTAAATAAATAACTACAAATTATTTTAATGTATAACAAGATCTAAACATATATGTTTATATGTATTATTTGATTTAAACACTAAATTTCATCACTATGTATACCAATATTTTCTCTTGTTTTCCTTTTATCTTTTAAAAACTACTCACTGATATCTTTTAAAGAAAGGTTTTGAAATCCTCTTCTGGCCTTAATAACTGAGAAATATCCTTTGTATCTGCATCAGTCAAGTACCTTGTTATGGAATAAATTGTGTTCCCTCAAAATTTGTATCTTGAAGCCATACCTTTCAGTGTGATTGTATTCAGAGATAGGATCTATACAGAAGTAATAAAGGTTAAATAAAGTTATAAGCATGGGGCTTTAATCTATTAGCACTGTTATCCCAATAACAAGAAGAGACACCAGAGATCTCTATCTGTCCACATATTTACAAAGAAGCAGCCATGTGATGACACAGTGAGAAGGAGACCATCTAGAAGCCAAGGAAAGAGCAGTCACAGAAACTAAATTTATTGGCTCCTTTGTCTCAGACATCCAGCTTCTGAGACAAAGGAGAAATTTTTGAGAAAATAAATTATGGTTTTTTTAACCACTTTTACTTTTTTATTTTATTATGTAAGCGCAAGCTGACTAACACATACCTCTACTGAGAGTCGCATTGGCAGAATGTATTCTAAAATGCACAGAGTTAACATATCCTCCTATGGAGTCAAGTTTGTTTTGCTGAGAAATTAATCTACAAACCATTTTCATTTAAAAAAAAATCTGCTTTCAAGTTCACACAAGTCTATATATGCTAGTAGATTCATTAAGTAATAGATTTCTGAAAATAAGTGTGGTCTTAATTAGAATATAACCCACTAATCTGCTTTCTCAACTATAAACTGTTCCAAATTTCTCAAGGAGTATATTGATAAATGTGTCACTGGTTATGAAGAACAA
Organism: Saguinus oedipus; assembly: GCA_031835075.1. Taxonomy (NCBI): domain Eukaryota; kingdom Metazoa; phylum Chordata; class Mammalia; order Primates; family Cebidae; genus Saguinus; species Saguinus oedipus. Next base: position 149,084,387 of record CM063170.1, read on the forward strand.
TAAAGTATCCATTAATTTAAGTAATCATTTCCTAAATATCAATTATTTATAAGGCACTAAAAAGTAAAGATACATGCTGCAATGCATCATACAACTGGATGTAAGATTAGAAAGCAGGATTAAAATATATTAATAAAGCAAGGAAGACTGAAAATATTTGTCTGAGCAGAGTAATTCAGAATACTTGCACTAGTAACAAAAGAATACTAGATTTATATTTCTTTATTTTTAGTTATTGGTTACCACATATAGGACTATGTTTTAAAAACACATTGAACACTTGTCTTACTTAAATAGTGAGTGGTGTTATCTTTGTGAAGTTGTCAGATATATTCACTCTGGAAATATGTGTCTTTATCCAAAGTAAAAGAAGTAGTTGAGAATTTTTTATATTCTTATGGTGAAAAATAAACTGTGTTTTCACTGGCATAATCTTTATTTATTTATATTGCATAACTACAATGTTATGATATTAAAATAAATAGCCTTTAAGGGAGAACAGATATACTCTTTATTTCATTTTAAAAATCTATTAGTATATCAGACTATGTAAAATCCTGAAATTGATATTTTCTATTTTTACACATTTGTTAATGCTATATATTTTTCTTATTGTCATATATATGAAGTAGTAACTGTCGACTTGGATAATTCTGTAACCATTAAAAGTACATGCATGTAACATCTTTTCAGTTGGCAGCAAGAATATAAAACAATACAAAAGTCAAAGAATAAAAATGTCTCAATGTGACCTAATTGCATGCTCTTACACTCCAATTTGTGGTTAATCACATCACTCTATTTGGTGAGAAAAGAATAAAATATGATCTTCTATACAACATTTTCTAATCTCTATTTGCTAGCATGTCAAGAGGTTGCATAACTTATCATTTGTTAACTCATATTCTACGTGATATTTCAGACGAATTTCAAGAGGCAAAAACATATTCAGTCTCTTAATAGTTAAATTGACTTCTTACATTAATAAAATACAGTTTTACTTTGGGTTAGTGAATTTTACACATTTTATTACAAAGCAAATATCTCCTAATCCCACTCCAAAGTGTGTAAATGAGAAGAACAAATGTTAGGAGGTACTGCTGACCAAAATTGCACCTTTCTAGAGGAATAATTTAACTATCATGATCTTAGTTTCCAAGACAAAAAAATAAGGGCACTGAAAAGTTGAAGATGTTACAATTTGGTTTAGAATCCAACAGCCTCGTATACAAATGCCCTTATTACACTAAGCTTGAAAATATCAACAAAACAACATAAAGAGAAAAGAATATCTATAAATAATGTAGACATTCACTCATCATGTAAGTGTTGTTTACTATTTCACAAACACCATGTCAGGCATTGGGGCTCCAACTCTGAGTAAAGCAGACATGTTATCTGCGAATCAAATATTTTAGAGACAGATAGCTGTGGGATTTTATGTAATTCCCCAACTGAAGGATACACTAAAATCTGAACACAAAGTAGAAATTAGCAGAGGAAAGAAGGAAGCAAGATGGTTTCTAGAAGGAGAAGAACATACAAAACCAGAGACAAAAATAAGAATCTTATGCTGGCAGAATTAATTGCAATGACAACTCTAAAGGCAAGAGGATTGGTGCTAAGGGTGATACTAAAGAAGCATGAAGATAAAAGCTTTGCAATTTCTATATTAAATTTTGGATATTACCCTAAAGGTAAGAGAGCATTATGGAATTATTTTAGGTGTGGGACTAGACATTCCAATTTAAAATCTAAAGTTAGTACTCTGGCTGTTATGGCTGATGTATTTATGATAAGGTTTGGTTAGAGAATAAAATAGAGGAAGGAGACTTGGGAAGCTTATGCAGAAATTTTAAAAAGTGATATTTTTCTGACAGGATAAAATGTGAAAAGGGTTCAGATTTGAGAGACATTGATTGTTAGGTTAAAAAGATTTGGTAAGTTACTGTAGAGGAAGTGAGAGAGAGATAGTCTAATACATTTCCAGGCTTGAGGCTTGAGGCTTTTGGATAGATTTTGATACCCTTTACCAGAAAAAAAAAAAAAAAAAAAAAAAAAACCTTATTAAAAAAAGTTTTAAAGTTTGAGGAGGAGAGGGTAGTATATATGTGGATCTTTTACCTTTGAGCAAGATAATTATGAGTCACAGATGTTGAAGTGAGCAGTATGTATACATTTTAATGAAATCTAGGAGATGCATTAAAGAACAGGGCTCTGGATTCAGACTCCTTGTGTTTAATCACAGTTCAGCTCTTTCCTAGCTGCTTTCTGAGTTAATTTCCATAATATTCCTTTACTGCTGTTTTCTCATTTTTAAAAACAAATACTGAAGCATCCTCTTTGAGAAACCATCAAATACTAAATGATGCTGGCGGGGTCCTTAGAATGAGAGACTGGGGTGGCTTCCACTGAGGCTCTGAATGGACTCTGGGGCTAGGATCCTGGTGGTGGTCTAGCTGGGGAGAGGAGTGGCTCCTGGTCACCATGGTGGTCAAGGACATGAAGAACAAGTCTTTGAGATGGTCTATCTCTTCTCTCTGACCATTAAGAAGTCTGAGGTCAAGTCGGGCACGGTGGCTCACGCCTATAATCCCAGCACTTTGGGAGCCCGAAGCGGGTGGATCATGAGGTCAAGAGATCGAGACTATCCTGGTCAACATGGTGAAATCCCATCTCTACTAAAAATACAAAAATTAGCTGGGCATGGTGGTGCATGCCTGTAGTCCCAGCTACTCAGGAGGCTGAGGCAGGAGAATTACTTGAACCCAGGAAGCGGAGGTTGCAGTGAGCCAAGATCGCACCATTGCACTCCAACCTGGGTAACAAGAGCGAAACTCCATCTCAAAAAAAGAAAAAAAAAATAAGTGTGAGGTCATTGACTCTTTTCTGGTTGCATCCCTCCTTAAGGGTAATGTTTTAAAGATTATATCCTGCAAATGTAAATCCTCATTGGCCAGTCCACTGGGTTCAAAGCATTTGTTTCTATTAGAGACTACAATGACCACATTGACTTGTATGTTCAGTGATCCAAGGAGGTAGCCATCCCTTTTTATAAAGCCATTATTACCTGCCTAGGGTCTCCATTATCTCCTTGGGACAAGGTTGTTACTGGTAGAACAAGAACGGAAAGCCCACTCCCCACCTCCATTTCCTTGCTAGGTGACCAGCTACTTTATCCTTGCCTCCAGGGGAATTGGTCTGTAGGCCTATACCCAGAAGCTGCTGCAGATAATCTCTATGGATGACTGCTACATCTTGGCCAGAAGCTGCACTGGTCACCATGGACAACTCCATGAAGGCCACCTTTGATGACATCTCCAAGACCTCCAGTTATCTCATAATCCAACCCATGGAAGTAGACCATATGCACTAAGTAATCAGGAATTCACTGGCTGTATTGCAAAGACCAACACCAGCGATTCCAGGCCAGAGAACTCAGCTAGGTGCTAGCTGTAGCCACCTCATAGAGCTTTTAGACAAAAGAAAAAAAAAAAAAGAAATTGATTAACTATAAGAAAGAAAGGAAGAATATGCTGAAATAATGAGAATTACTTTAAAAAGTTGAAACTTAACTGAGAAATAAATGTAATGCCAAGCACAATGTGTCACAAAAAGTCAGTAGTACATATTATTTATTCTATAGATTTTTAGAAGCTTTATAATGAGATTATAAAGCCAGAAGTTAAAGTTTAATTAGTATAAGCAAAAATAATATGGTCTAACTTGTGAGAATGAAATAAATCACATAGAAAAAGCTGAGAATGAGGTTTTTAGGAGGATTATCACACAACTGGGAGGAGTACTATTTTAGTGGCATTTTTGAATGTAATATGGAATTCAAGAAAAAGGAATATTTTGAAAAGACAATGACATAAAAAAATCAAATGCCGCTAAAAGTTAATACTAAAAATTGAGGATTATCCTTATTATTGTAGCCATAGGGATTTTTTCAACATAGAGGGAAAACCTAAGTAGCCAGTGGTAAGAAGGGGATAGAAAGTGCAAATACAGACAATTCTTTGGAGAAGTTTGTGTATGAAGAAAAAAAAGAGATTTCAGGGGAGCTATAAAAAAGTAGTACATTTAGTAGGAGAAAAGAAAGTCAATGTTATTAACTTAGAACAATACATTTTATGTTTCCAATAGTTTTTTTAATATTAAAAGTTATTTTCTAAATTATCCAAATGATCAAAGAATCATTCATTCTTATTTAATGTTATGGACATAATATATTAGTTTAGGTCAAGGTTTTCTAAATTGGAATTCTGAGATCCTTCTAACATATATTTGATGGCTTATTTACAACATTATTTATTTACAACCTTAAAAACAGAATTTGGGATTTTTCAACCTAGGTAGTTCAAAACAATAAATTTCATTTACTTTTAATTTCATTAGCTTGTTGTTCATTTACATTTCTGGTACTAGCACTTGCCAGATCAAAATATTTGCCCAAATTTAGAATCCTATTGTTCTTATCATTTGTAGATATTCTGTTTATATCTATGATACTATTTATAATTTATTAATAATGAAAAAAATCTTTTTTTCTCAAGTCATGGTTGATTTTTAAATATTATATGTTGCCTTTATAGAATTTTAATTTTACCAAATTTAATGTACATTTTTTCCTTATGCTTCTTTATCTGTATACCAAAGATACTTTCCTGATTTTTAAAGTATATTCTGTAGATATCAATTACCAACTTCAATCTTTTGACCTGAAAAGTCATGAAATAAAATGCTTCCAACTGTAATAAGAAAAATCTAAAAGTTCGGAAATTAGAAGAAGTAACCACAGAGGTTCTAGTTGTTATTTTTTTTAATTTTGGTGTGTACATAGTAGGTGTATATATTTAAGGGGTACATGAGATATTTGATACAGGCATATAATCCGTAATAATCACATCAGGATAAATGAAGAAGTATCTATCACCTCAACTATTTATCTTTTCTCTGTGTTACAAGCAATCCAATGATATTCTTTTAGCTATTTTTAAATGTACAACAAATTATTGTTGATTGCAGTTACCCTGTTATGCTATCAAATACTATATCTTATTCATTCAGTGTAACTAACTACATTTTTATATTCATTAACCATCCCTACTTTATCTCCCCCCCTCCTCTCACCACTACCCTTCACTGACTGTGGTAGCCATCATACTGCACTCTATCTCCATGAGATCAATTTTTGTTTTAATTTTTTTGGCTACCACAAAGGATAACATGCAGAATTTCTCTTTCTGTGCTTGACTTATTTCACTTAACATGATGGTCTCCAGTTTCATCCATGATGTTGCAAATGACAGAATCTCATTCTTTTCTTATGGCTGAATAGTAAGTACTCCATTTTAAATGTGTGCCATATTTTCTTTTTCCCTTCATCTGTTGATGGACACTTTGGCTGCTTTCAAATCTTGGCTACTTTTAATAATGCTGAAATAAACATGGGAATGGAAATATCTCTTCAACATTCTAATTTTCTTTCCTTTGGGTATATACCTAGCAGTGGGACATCACTTAACTAATTTTGTGTTCTGATGATGGTGCTTTTTGTGTATGCATAGTTGTTAAGTTTGGTGGTCCTGAAGGGGTGAGCATCACTTGAGGCTTCTATTTGACAGTAGTACCACATAATTTGTGTTTTTTATAGCTCCCAATTTCTGTCAGTCCACTAATCTGTTCATTAAGCGTCTTTTCACCTTATTTTAATATGCCTGACTCATTATTTTTACTATTTAAGACATTTATTTTAAATTTTCAAGGCTTATTTTTGTAAACCTTGTTATTTATTGGATCCTTTATTCTGTGAATATAAGTATGATCAACTACTTGTCTTTGTCAATAGCTACCCTTCAAATTAGAAGCTCTCATGTGATTTCTGGCTGTGGAATCCACTTTTCCACTAAAATTGTGAGTATGTCTATAAAGCTTCCAGCCTTTGTCTCTGTCCCTGTACTAGATTTCTTTATTGTATATGTATGCATCCACTTGAAGTCAATAAGAATGAAGAAATAGACTATCTTTTAATTGAAAAAGCTTTATTGAACTTTATTTATGTGTGTGCTAAATATTGAGCTAAATATTCTCTGTGGTCAGTTTCCTGGGGAGAGAGAAATATATATGTATGAGTTTCTGCCATCAATAAGCTCAATAAATTATGACACGTGAGATATATGCAAGAATATCTATAATACAAAGTATGTTAGGAATAAAATTATGAAAGTTTATAGAAAGCAAAACATACTATAACTGCAGGATCACAAAAGATCATTTTTTATTCAAGACTGAAGTAGGTGAATCAAAAGTAGGGAAAGGAAAGAAAATGCTTAACAAATGCACTGAAGCACAGACAAATGGGAAAGAACAGCAGCTGATCTCTAAATCTATTATAAGAAAAAAGCTAAGAACAACAGTTTATGAAAATAGTGACTGAAGTTTTGCATTTAAAAAACCTGAATGTGCTTACAGAGAGGCAAAGGTTGTTGTATTTGTTTCTGTCATACATACATAGTATGATATTTGAAAATATACAATATATATTCAGGGCTATAGGCATTACACACATATCTATTCTGTAAAAGCAATATATTAAGAGTAATATGCACATTTACAGATAGTATATGTAATCAAAAAGAAGATAAAATGTTCAACCTTTCAGCATGACCTTGGTTAATTTTTAGTGAAATTTAACAGCTCTAACTTAATTAGAATAGCAAATCAATAAGTCATCTTTGAATAGCATCATGATTCATCTCTTAAACCTTATCAGTGAGACAGCATGAAAAATGTCTGTTGATCTCGATTTAATGATAAATCCAACATCATTACTTATTTTGAAGAAGAAATTCACTATAGATCTGGATTAAAGAAAACAAACAAGTAAGGTATGAATAAACAGAAACTATATATATGTATAATTATATATACATACATATATATATTTATATATGTGTGTGTATATATATATATATGTATATACACCTATATATATATATATATACACCTACATATATTTATAATTATCTATACTGGAAAAAATTTTATCCCGATAGAGCTCAGGTAGGAAAAAAGTATTAACCACAAAACAAAAACATTATATTATTATATGAAAATTACTAAGTAATAATAATAATAAAAATTAATGAATCAAATACTATGTCAATTCCTTATTTTGTTGCTGTTGTTGTTGTTGCTGCTGCTGCTGTTGTTGTTGTTGTTGTTGTTGTTGTTGAGATTAGTCTCACCCTGTAGCATAGTAGCCCAGGTAGGAATGTAGTTGCACAACCTCTGCTTATTGCAACATCTGCCTCCCAGGTTCAAGCAATTCATTTGCCTCAGTCTCCCAGGTAGCTGGCATTACAGGCACACACAACCACTCCTGGTTAATTTTTGTATTTTCAGTTGAGACGGGGTTTCACCACGTTGACCAGGCTGGTCTTGAACTCCTGACCTTAAGAGATCTGCCCGCCTTGACCTCTGAAGTGCTGGGATTACAGGCATGAGCCACAGTTCCTGGCCACCGATTGCTTTATATGCAAACATTTATTTTTTTTAATTACTTTATTTATTTATTTATTTATTTATTTCTATAGTTTTTGGGGAACAGGTGGTGTAGAGTTACTTGGATAAGTTCTCTAGTGGTGATTTCAGAGATTTTGGTACACCCATCACCCGAGCAATGTACTCTGTACCCAATGTGTAGTCTTTTATCCCTCATCTACCTCCCACCCTACCCCAAGTCCCTAAAGTCCATTGCATCATTTTTCATGACTTTCTGTCCTCATATCTTAGCTCTCATTTATATGTGAGAACATACAATATTTGGTTTTCCATTCTGGAGTTACTTCATTTAGAATAACGGTCTCCATCTCCATCCAGCTTACTGTAAAAGCCAGTATTTTGTTCCTTTTCATGGTTGAGTAGTATTCCATGGTTTATATATATATATATGTATTATATATGTATAGTATTTTCTTTGTTCATTTGTTAATTAATGAGTATTTGAACTGGTTTCACATTTTTACAATTGCAAATTTTGCTGCTATAAACATGGGTGAGCAAGAATATTTCTTGTATAATGACTTCCTTCCTCTGAGTAAATACCCAGTAGTAGAATTGCTGGATCAAATGGTAAACCTTATGGTTATTTTTAAAAATCTCCATACTGTTTTCCATAGTTATTGTACTAGTTTACATTCCCACCAGCAGTGTAAAAAGTGTTTCCTTTTTGCCACATCCACACCAGCATCCATTATTTTTTGATTTTATAATTATGGCAATAATTGCAAGAGTAAGGTGGTATCACATTATGGTTTTGATTTGTATTTTTCTCATAATTAATGACGTTGAGCATTTTTCCAAATGTTTGCTAGCCATTTGTATATCTTCCTTTGAGAATTGGTTATTCATGTCCTTAGCCCACTTTTTGATGGGATGATTTAGTTTTTCTTGCTGATTTGTTTAACTTCCTTGTAGATTCTGGATACTAGTCCTTTGTTGATGCATACTTTATGAAGATGTTCTCTGACTCCATGGGTTGTCAGTTTACTCTGCTGATTATTTATTTTGCTGTGAAGATTTTTATTTTAATCAAGTTCATCTTTTTTTTATATACTTTAAGTTCTGGGGTACATGTGCAGATAGTACAGGACTGTTACATAGGCACATACATGCCATGGTGGCTTGCTGTATCCATCCCCCATAATATACATTAGGTATTTCTCCTAATGCTATCCCTCCCAAATGCCCCTACCCCCTGCTATCCCTCCCTTAGCTCCCTCACCCCACAACTGGCACCAATGTATAATGTTCTCCTCCCTATGTCCATGTGTTCTCATTGTTCAACACCCACTGATGACTGAGAACAAATGGTGTTTGGTTTTCTGTTCTTGTATCAGTTTGCTGAGAATGATGGCTTCCAGCTTCATCCATGTCCCTGAAAAGGAGATGAACCTCATCCTTTTTTTATGCCTGCATACTATTTCATGGGGGATATATGCCACATTTTCCTTATCCAGTCTATTATTGATGGGCATTGGGTTGGTTCCAATTATTTTCTATTGTAAACAGTGCCACAGTGAACATACATGTGCATGTCTTTATAAGACAATTATAATCTTTTGGGTATGTATCGAGAAATGAGATTGCTGGGTCCAATGGTATTTATATTTCCAGATCCTTGAGGAATTGACACAGTGTCATCACAATGGTTGAACAAATTTACACTCCCACCAACAGTGAAAAGCGTTCCTATTTTTCCATATCCTCTCCAGCATCTGTTGACTCCAGATTTTTTAATGATCACCGTTCTAACTGGTGAGAGATGGTATCTCAGTGTGGCTTTGATTTGCATTTCCTAATGACCAGTGATGTGAGCTCATACAAAGAACCAGGAAAACCATAATTTAAAACAGAAGACAACCAACAGATGCCAATACCAAAATAAATAAGATGTTGGAACCATCTAACAAGAGTTTCAAGCAGCTGCTTTAAAATGCTTCAACAATCAATTACAAACTCTCTTGAAATAAATTTAGAAAATAGAAAATGTAAACAAGTAAACAGTTGTAAAAAATGTAAATAGCTTAGTTAAATATAATAGGCACAGAATGACAAATACTGCATAGTATCACTTGAATATGAAATCTATGTAAGTAGAACTAATAAAAGTAAAAAGTAGAATAGTGATCACTAAAGGCTGAAGAGCAGATAATGGGGAGATGGTAAAAGGGTACAAAATTACAGTTTTGTGGAATAATTATTTTTCAGTTTATTGCACAAAAAAGTGTATAAAATAATTGATATATTAATTCATTTGATTTAATCCTGTAACACTGTATGCATATATCAAAACATCATATTGTACCCAATAAATATATAAAATTATTTGCTAATTTAAAATAAATAATCAAGAACTACTTGGAAATAAAATAAATGCAGTATCTGAATTTAAACACTCACTATACAAATATATGAGTTTATTAATTACCTTAATAAGGTAAACACATGAAAATCAATTAGATTTTTATATGATAAACAACAACAAAAAAAAAACCACTAAATTTTAAGAAAATATAATACCATTTACAATGGCTCCAAGGAAAAGCTTTTATAGAAATCTAAACATGGGTGTTATCTATATGATGAAAATTACAAAATGAAATGAACAAAATTAGTGAAGATCTACATAAATGTAGATAAATACAATGTTCATTGACTAGAAGATTCAACAAAGTAAAGAAATAAATTCTCTTGAAATTATCAATGAGTTCAATGCAATCTCTATCAAAATATCAGAAAGTTTTTTTGCAGACATAGACAAGCTTATTCAATGCTTTATATCAAAAACAATAACAATTTTGAAAGAGAAATGTGAAGTGGGAGCAGTCACATTTATACTGCTGTGGCTTTCTATACAGATCCATAATCCTGACACTGTGAGATTTTTAGAGGGATGGACACATAGATCAATGAAACAGAATAGACAATGTAGAAATAGAAACACACAAATATGCCCAATTAAATATTGACAAGCAAAAGCAATACAATAGAAAAGCAATAGTCTTTTTGATAAATGGTAGTGAATTGAACACAAACAGTTAAAACTAAACTTTTACATAACCTCACATCTTATTTAAGAAGTTAACTCAAAATAGGTTTTTAGTTTATATGCAAAACCCAAATATGTAAAACATCTAGGACACAATACAAGAAGATCTTCTTTACTTAGGAATAGGCAAAGAGCTCTTAGAATTGACACCAAAGCATGGTTCATAAAAATATAAATTGATCATTTAGGTTTTATGAAAATTTAAAACTTTTGATCTACAAAAAACCCTGTTAAGAGGATAAAAAGACAAAGACTGAAAGATTATATTTGCAAACCATATATCTGACAAAAATATTTGTACCTGGAATATATTTTAAAACTCAAATCTCAATAATAATTTTAAAAACCAATTTAATAGAAAATGGGCAAAAGGCATACACATGTATTTCAGCAAATAGATATACAGTTTTTAAATAAACATGAAAACATGTTCGACATCTTTCACTATTGCAGAAATGCAAGTTGGATGACAATGAGATATCATTATATACCTATGAGAATGAATAAAATTAAAGTAAATTAAAAATGATGATAAATGTTGGTGAAGATGTAGGAAAACTAGATCACTAATATATAGCTTATGGGAAAGTAAAAGGGTAAAGCCACTCTGGCAGTTCTTTTTAAAAATACAAATAAACATTTCATTTGTATTATTCAGGGTTCTCTAGAGAAAGGGGACTAATAAGATTTATTGGCAGGAGTCGATGTTGTAGTCTTGACATAGAATTTCTCTATCTCTGGGAAACATCAGTCTTTGAACTTAAGACCTTCAATTGATTTGATGAGACAACCTACATTAATTGAGGCCAATCTCCATTACTCAAAATAGACTGAACATTGATGTTAACATCTACTATATATCTTCACAGAAACACTTAGATTAGTGTTTAATTAAATTATGGGTACTACAGCCAGACAAATCAGGAACTTGGACAAGATTAGAGACTATTATTCTAAGTGAAGTTACTCAGGAATGGAAAACCAAACATGTCCTCACTCATAAGTGAGAGATAAGCTATGAGGATGAAAATGCTTAAGAATTATACAGTGGGCTTTGGAGACTCAGGGGGACAAGGTAGGAAGGTGGTGAGGAATAAAACACTACAAATTGGGTGCAGTGTATACTGCTCAGATGATTGGTGCAGCAAAATCTCACAAATCACCACTAAATAACTTACTCATGTAAGCAAACACTAAGGAAAACAAATATAATGTGGAATTTTACATCCAAATAAAACGCTATTGAACCTTGAAAAAAAATCATCATCATGCCGTATGACCCAGCAATTGCGTTTTACACGTCAGTTAAATGAAAACTTATTTGCCCAAAACACTTGTACACTAATACTCAAAGCACTCAATTTGTCATAGACAAAATCTATAAACCACGAAAATATCCTTCATGGATGAATAAACTGTGAAACATTAATATCATGAAATACTAATCAAAAAAGGAAAATATTTTGAATATAAGAAACCACTTGAAGAAACCTCAAGGAAAGAATGCTGAGTGGCAAAAAGCCAACCTGAAAAAGATACATTTATCTTTATTTGTAAAACATTTAGGAAATAATAGTTATAGAAATGGAAAACAGATTGTTGGGTTCTAGGGATTAGGGGATAGGGAACTGTGCTTGTTACTATTAAAGGGATGTTACTATACAAACTTCCCAAGTAAGTTTGTAGTGACGGTTTAGTTAAGTACCTAGACTATGGTGGTGGCTGCATGAAGCTACACATGACAAAATTGTATAGACACACACACACACACACACACACACACACAAACACACACATATACACACATACACATACATACACACAAGACACACAGAGTGTAAGAGTAACTGGTGGAATAAGCATAAACTATGTGGATTAGAATTTTCTGTTTTTGATATTTCACTACAATTATACAAGATGTTAACTCTTAGAAAACCTAGTTAAAGGGTAAATAGGGCCTTTCTATATATTTTTTTCTCTCTTACTGTGAATATAGTACCATTTCAAAATAATACTACTACTAAAGTGTATACAGAATAATAAGTACTAAGTTAATATGCATAAAGGATACACAGCTGTTTTTTACCAGGTTGCTTCATTTGTGTTGTTTACCTATATGACACATAGGCTTCAAAACATTTTGTTTAAATAAGAAATCTAGCACTCTGTAGTAGATACACAAATTCCCTCTCAAGGAAAGACAATGCACGTAAGTAGGGAGTGAGATTAACAGACAGCCTTCAACTGTGAGTGTTTTCAGCATGGGCATCAGCATTAAAGAACTGATATGTCAGAAGTCTCACTTCACCCAAGAAAGGTTTCATCCATTGACTGAGTGAGGAAGGTGTATAAACGCTGGCCATATGAGCATATTCTAATCAGAGCTCATTGCAGGCTATATGATCAGGTTTATTGGCCCCACATCACAGCTCAACATATCCCTCTGTGTAGTCCTGGTTCCTCCTTCTTTTCACAAGTGTTCATGTCTAGTAAGCATCCTACCCTCCCCACTCCAGAAGAAAATACATGAACATGGTGCATTGGATTTTTAGATTACGCACCTGATGAAAAATTGTGTAACTACCTAAAGGTATGTTTTTTAAAAAGTAATTACTTGATTAATATTTCTTTTCTTTTCTTTTTATTTTATTTATTTATTTACTTATTTTATTGCATTTTAGGTTTTGGGGTACATGTGAAGAACATGCAAGATCGTTGCATAGGTACACACATGTCAGTGTGATTTGCTGCCTTCCTCCCCTTCACCTATATCCGGCATTTCTCCCCATGCTATCTCTCCCTAACTCCGCACACCCAACTGTCCCTCCCCTATTCCTCCAACTGACCCCAGTGTGTAGTGCTCCCCTCCCTGTGTCCATGTGTTCTCATTGTTCAACACCCGCCTATGAGTGAGAACATGCGGTATTTCTTTTTCTGTTCTTGTGTCAGTTTGCTGAGAATGATGCTCTCCAGGTTCATCCATGTCCCTACAAAGGACACGAACTCATCATTTTTGATTGCTGCATAATATTTCATGGTGTATACGTGCCACATTTTCCCTGTCCAGTCTATCATCGATGGGCATTTGGGTTGATTCCAGGTCTTTGCTATTGTAAACAGTGCTGCAATGAACATTCGTGTGCATGTGTCCTTATAGTAGAACGATTTATAATCATTTGGATATATACCCAGGAATAGGATTGCTGGGTCAAATGGAATTTCCATTTCTAGGTCCTTGAGGAATCGCCATACTGTCTTCCACAATGGTTGAACTAATTTACACTCCCACCAGCAGTGTAAAAGTGTTCCTATTTCACCACATCCTCTCCAGAATCTGTTGTTTCCAGATTTTTTAATGATCGCCATTCTAATTGGCTTGAGATGGTATCTCAATGCAGTTTTGATTTGCATTTTTCTAAATATTTTTTATAATGCTAAATAAAATTACTATAGGTATTGTATACATGATTATGTCAATAATACCTATTTCTAGGTAGTAATGTACAGCTTACATTCTAGTTTCTGTATTTTATGCAATATACTAATCATAAATTGTTCTTTTAATTTAAAAAATAGAGTAAATACCATATAACCAAAAAGCGTTTAACAATGTCAAATTAAGGGGAAAAATTAATTTTCACTGAAACTAAAATTTAACTTAATTGAAATTTAATCTTCTTCTGTGAATTGAGTTGATTTAGTTTTATTTCTTTTCTTTTCTTTGGATTCATTATTTTTAACAAAATGATCTTTACAGAGAAGTTTAATTGTTGGACTCACAGCTCTTGAAACTAACTTGGGTAACGATCTCATCTAAAAGTAAAAATTATCTTCATTTTAGGACTGCAATTTGCTACTTTTGAAATAGAAATATTTTATCCATAATTGCAGTAAGGATTTAGAGATGCTCTAAGTATCAATTTTAGAAAATGTAGAAGGTAACTTTTGGGTCAACTACTCTAAATGGTGGATTATCACCTTTAATGATAGCTTGAAATGAAAGTCAGTGGTAATCGTAATACATGATTGCCTCATTTGGATTTGGTATGAGAGTTTAAAATTAAAACTGATTATATAACACAACTATTTTACTGGACCATCTTGTTTTATTCCAATTTCTAATCTTTTATTCTAGACTTGCCTAAATAACAGTGAAAAGTCATGTATGTACAAAATAATTTTATACTTAATTATTATTTTTCTAATTTTTACAAATGACTTTCTAATATAAAAACCTTTGCTCTGTTCTAAAATGAAAGTGTTCTGATGCTTGGCAAAAACATTTACTATAAATTAAAACTAAAGAAAGAGCTAATAACCCCACATATTTAAATGTTAAATGCTATTTCAACTGTAGAACTGAGGTTTTTTTAAAATGTGAAAAATGATGAGAAATCTTCCTAAAGATGATCTTTATTCTATATAAGCACAACACACCTATTTTTTCCATATATCTATATATATATAGTCTTTATCATATTCAAACATTTCATGCCTCTATTCCTTGCTTTCACAGGTCACACATACCTATAAGAGAAAAACACACCTTTATATGAATTATTGCATGAAAAAAATCTTTGTCTTTGAGTCTCTGTTGAATAAGATCTAGTTATCTTTCTTTCTGGCAGACCCCCAAGGCATCATTTTTCTCCCCCAGTTATTCATGATGATTCCATGATTCTCTTTTCTTTGCACGGATATATGAAAGTTCAGCTACTGTTTTCTTACTCTTAGCATTGGAAAAGTTTACTTTCATGGCAGGAAAGGGAAAGCAAGCATGTTTCCTAAAGCTCCTTTCATTAATTACATAAAAGGTGACTATTTCAATGGGTATAGGTAGGTATTTCTGCTGGATTGGGTCAAAGGACATTCTAGTGGTAACATTCTGTTCTACGTTTAAAATAATCTATCCCTGCTCATTATAGAATTATTTCCATAACCATGTCTAAGACATTGTCACTCATTTCTCACTCAGGGCATTATTTCTTTTTGTGCAGTGTTACCTCAGATATTAGAAGAAAATATTCTAAATTATTGATTCACTGTTATAAAGATAATGGTTAATAAAATTTACTTTAAATATACCTCATAGAAGGCATATTTTTATGATATGATATAATGAGCAAATATTCTAAGGAAAACTGAAAATACAGATCATATCCCAGGACTCTCAGTAGGCAAATATTAATCTGACTAATAAAACAGTAATACAGATATTTATAATTTTATTATAAAGGAGCAAAATCTTGTCCCCAAGTATTAAATATTTGATATTTAATCTCATTTAACCTGGCAAATAATCTTGTGAATTTGCTGTTATTCATGTTTGCCAAATAAGCATATTAAAACTCTGATATATTGTCATTTTCACACATAACATAAATAATAAGACTTATAACTTATTTTTATCTTAGTTAAGTGCTTCTGAAACTGCTACCAATAGACTTTCTGTATAAGAAACTAATGGAAATGATGATTTTAAATGGACATTATTAAATTATTATGTTTATTTTGCAATTACAATCATCTGATACTCTGAGGTTAGAAATTCAGATATCTACATTTCTAATATGTTCATTACGTAATTCTGAAGTATATAAAACTTGAGAAACTTTATCTTAGGATTTTTGCCTGCTATCCTTTCTAAACTATATGTAATCATTTTATCACATACATAATCTAAAAATCTTAAAACAATATCCCATATTCTAATACATATGTTTGCAAGGTACTACTTGTATAGTGTTCATTAAATTTTCAATGAACAAATTAAATAACATTGCTGAGAGATGCCAAAGTGATGCCGAATTTGGCAGATTGGTCATACCTGACTGAAATACTAAAAGGACAAAAAAAAAAATAAGTTTGAATCCAGATAAATGAAAAATTTTCTTTACTATATTAACCTGGACTGCTATAGCCAATGGATAGGTAAAAGGCACTATGCTTGCCAAGTAATTTTCAGCATTGAAATAGCCTATTTTTGTTATACCTACCTTGAGGTTTCACCTGCATTGTGGCACTAGTTTTCTTTTTTCAGTATAGATAAAATGTTATTAAATTTGCTTTTTTTCTTTTCAACTTTATTTTTAAAGGTTTATTGTGTTTTTTGACACATAGCAATCATACATGTTTACTGGGTCCAGTGTAATTCTTCAATGCTTATATACAATGTATCATGATCAAATTAGGGTAATTACCATACCTATGACCTCAAGCACTTATCATTTCTTTATGCAAGAATATGTATTTCCTATTACTAAAGCTTGATTATGAACAATGTATTTTATATTGACATTCCAGGGTTAGTATGCAAATATTTTATTTAAATAAATTGCCACTTTGTAATAAATATTTTTATAAAACTCTTGTAATGGTATTCATATATGTTTTTATATGTTTATTCCTAATAGAGGCTATGCATTTTAAAACATTGTTTCCAATGCCCTAAAAACGTTAAAAACACTACAAAATAGTGTGTGATTGTGTATGTTTATGTATGTGTATTTATGTGTGTGTGTTTGTATGGGTGTTTGATAAATTGCTGTCAAAACTAAAGCTAAAGGGATTCTGGTGACTTTTAGGTTCTTACACTTTTGCAGACTTACGCAGAAGATATTGTGTGGGGAATAGCAATGTCATTTCAATTGATATGATATTGTCAAATATAGTAATAGCACTATTTCAATTGGTTTAATATTGTCGAACACAGTGAAAGCACTAAAATAAATAGAACTAGATAGAAATTTTATCCAGCCAGCAACTGCCAAGAAACTCAATTCCTTACAAATTCTTAGCAGGATTATAAAAAATAGCATGGAAATAAAAAATGAAAGCAGTTTCATCGAACCAGGACACTTTCTCTGTTACTGACTATCCGGTGTTCAAATCAATGTCATCAACAGATCTTGTATCAGATTTCCAATTAAATGCAGAATAAATCAAAATAAGTAGTTCTTACTGAAAAAGGGTTTTATTGGGAAATTTAATTTTCTGGGTAGCAGTTAAGGCTATCTTGTCTGGTTATTTGAGTAGACATAGGATTTAGTACGAATTAATCATTAATTTATTTAATTAATGTGGAAACACCTAACATTTAAAAAGTAAAAATTCCCCCCTTATTTTTGGTAATAAAGCACATCCTTGAGTGTTCGTATACCTCAAGTTTTCTCTGATATAGCTGGTAAATTCCTCCTTTCGTTTCGAGCTACTGTAGTCACTGAGTTTCTGAGGCTCTTTGCTGAACAACAAAACAAACAATGGAGAACTCCTTCCTCTGTGTTCATGGTTTTATATTATCCACTTATTTGCTGACTTTGCAGTAACTTAAATAAATTTTAATAAAGAGAGAACCTTCATGTCTGCCAATATTTTAACCTAGAATATAACTTTTGGTAACATTTAACCAATTCTCTTCTCAGTGAATTGGACACAATGAAGTGAGGTTTGGGGGAAGAACTAGATAGTTGTTACAGGATGTGTGTGCCTAATCCAAATCCCTGAGAAGTGGTAGAAATAGAATTGTGTGCGATAAAAGAGAATGAGATCATGTCCTTTGCAGTGACGTGGATGAAGCTGGAACCATCAATCTCAGCAAACTAACACAGGAAGAGAAAATCAAACACCACATGTTCTCACTTATAAGTAGGTGCGGAAAAATGAGAACACATGGACACTGGGAGGGGAACATCACACACTGGGGCCTGTCAGGGGTTGGCAGGCTAGGGGAAGGGAGAGCATTAGGTCAAATACCTAATGCATGCAGGGCTTAAAACCTAGATGACAAGTTGACAGGTACAGCAAACCACCATGCCACAGGTATACATATGTAACAAACCTGCATATTCTGCGCATGTATCCTGAAACTTAAAGTAAAATAATTTTTAAAAGCTAAAAAATTGTGCTATCAGATATATTGCTAGTAGGAGTATAAATTTATACAATTGTTGTGAGGTCAGTTTCACAATATCAATCACAATTTGATAAGAATAATATGTATCCACATAATTCATCTCTTAGAGATTTACTCCATGTTGAAAAGGGCTATTATTAAAGATACAAGAATGCTTATCAAAATCTTACAGTAGTGTAAAGTGGGAAATAATCTAAATATGCATCCAAAAGAAATTTTTCTAAGAATTATGGTATAGCTATACAACGGCAATGGAATATCTTTTTATACAGAAATAAATACTGTTTATCTATTAAAATTAATATAGAACTCCCATATTTGACATCAGAATAAGATCACAACATCCTATTACAGCAAATAAGAATGTGGTCAGAATGTGATGTGGATGTGACTTACAAGAACCAAAAAAGTTCACCTTTAGGCATTTTCTATGAGACTCAAAGTCCACCAAAAAGTCCACCAAATAATAAAGCATTTATTTATTTCTTCTTTTCCTTTTCTTTCTTTCTTTCTTTCTTTCTTTCTTTCTTTCTTTCTTTCTTTCTTTCTTTCTTTCTTTCTTTCTTTCTTTCTTTCTTTCTTTCTTTCTTTCTTTCTTTCTTTCTTTCTTTTTTTTTTTGATGGAGTTTCACTCTTTTTGCCCAAGCTGGAGTGCAATGGCACGATCTCCACTCACCTCAACTTCTGCCTCCTGGGTTCAAGTGATTGTCCTGCCTCAGCCTCCTGAGTAGTTGGCATTACAGGCTTGTGCCACCATGCCTGGCTAACTTTGTATTTTAGTATAGACAGGTTTCTCCATGTTGGTCAGGTTGGTCTCAAACTCCCAACCTCCGGTGATCCACCTGCCTCAGCCTCCCAAAGTGCTGGGATTATAGGCATGAGACACTGCGCCCAGGTATTTGTATTTTCTTTTGCCCCTTCATTTAGAGCTCTCTAATATCCTTTTAGGAATGAATCATTGTACTGATTACAATGTAATTGTAATTGAACATCATTCAGGATAGAAAATTTGCAACTAGCTATGTGCATTCAAATATTATACCTCTATGTCTTTCTGTCTGTGTGCATGCAAGCCAATAACACCACTGAAGTCTGTCTTAAAGCTGATATCTAGGGATAGTGGGACTATTTATATTGTTTATGTGTTTTTCCAAATTGTTAATGTCAAGCCTTTGGGTTTTACAATGAGAAAAAAAAAGCAAAAACTACTAATTACATAATCGTGTGTGTGTATATATATATATAATATATATACCTTTGTATATAATATATATTTGTGTATAGGTATCTATAATACATACATATGTTTGTGTGTGCATATATATTATATATATATATATATATATATATATACACATAACATCTATATATGCATAGAAAACAGTACTGCAGGCACAGTACTGGTACAGATGTTATAATTATCCCCCCCAAAAATGGAACTTATTCTTTCTGTCCTGGAAAATTCTATAAGTTAAGTGAGAATTCAAGGAAATCATGCATAATCACATAACTAATATGGAACAGAATTGACTACAAAACAATAGTACAAAAGAGTGTGCTATTCAACATAGGAGCACCTTACTTCCTGAAGTAGTAATTCCTAGAGTCCTTTTGAGTTATAGCTTCTAGCCTGTTTTCTGCTTTTTCTTTGAACAAATGATTTCACATTTCGTTTCTAAGCTTCTACTTTGCCTTGTTTGTCTCTCTCTCTCTCTCCTCGGCCAAGCTACTCTGATCTCTAGGTTTGGCTCAGTGTTCATACCACAGATCTTTCCTATGGAATGTAGCTTATTGGTTTATTACAAACTGCCTGGTTTATTACTTTGATAACTTTTTATTGTGTTTCCTGTCCCCCAGGACCAATTATTTCCATGCTTTCTTGGTAGGACATACCCCTTAAATTCTGTGTAGAATTAGCAATACCTCTCTCAAAACCTATCTCAAAATGGATAGGTTTAGTGAGAAAATGTAGAACTCAAATTGAGTAATAACAAATGAGTTTTGAGGAATAGGAAGGATGCAGAGGGTGGCACATCTTTTAAGTCAATTTATTTTCTTTGTAACTCACCATTTTTAACACAGAAATGAGCAAACATGAAATAATTACCTTTGCATTTCAGAAGACTTATGATTCTTTAATTCATTGTTTTCAAGTATTAGCAGTGTGATATAACTTTTTCCTTTTTGATATCATTCAAGTTTCAATTCAATATTCTTAACAATGACAATTTATAATCATTATACTTGTCGATCATATGACATAGCCAAAATGTTGAGGTTGATACCAGATTGAATTTTTCTTTCAAGTACAGTCAAGACTCATTAGCCTTCTTGCTCTTATGTTCCAAGTGTGCTTTTCGGGAACATTTATCTTCTTTACATTGATGACATTAAATGGTAATCAAACAGTTCAAGATTCTAACTAAACGAATTTATCTTTAGTCAAATAATCATTCTATATTTCCCTACTTTGTTAGTGTTTTTGTAAAATGAAGTAAGCCGTATTGTTTAAGCAAAGATATACATATAAACTATTTAACTTATTTGAAGATTTAGATGAATTGTTCCAAGGACTGGAAAGGGAAAGCAAAGGGAAACGAAATTAGTAGAACAGAAATAGCAGAACTATTCACAAAGCATCTACAGTCAAAGATAAAGAAGCCCAAACAAAGACATATGGACAATGGAATTACACTGTGTATGAGGATAAATAGAGGGCTAATGCTATCAGTGCAGAGCATTCAGTTGTGCTCTCATCAAAAGCTATTCAGAGTGAAGCTGTGGTTGAGCTGATGTTATTTAACCTCACAAGCAGGGATCAGAATATTATTGTCATGTTATGTTCACACCAGAGCAAACAGTTCTTCTCGATGATGCTGCATCAAAAGGCAAAACAACAAAAATAATTTGGAAAGAATGGCTCATCCCTGATTAGGTAAATTTTCTTTCTTGTCCAAGGTTCAAGGCAATAATTTGTAAGAAGAAATATTCTATCAAAAAAGATTGTTATGGTTAATTGTACCTTAAAAAAGGGAAGCTGATTTGTTTTCTTGCTTGTAATCCTAATTTTGTAAAAATTCCTATACATTTATATTTTCTTTTGTGTCATTTCTAGTATGATGATTCTTTGTGAAAAAATATAAAAAATAAAGGGAAATTGTCCTAAGTCATTGAAGAAAAACAAAAGGTTTAAACCTAGTAATTTTCCTTGTTTTGATAATCAACATTTTTATTAAGAAGGTAGAAAAACATTTCAGAAGACATACGAGAAACATTGCAAGTCATAATAATCACTATAAAAAAATCAAAGCATCATCTCTACAAAAAAATATAAAAAAGAAAACAAAATAAAAGAATGTAGTTCTCTATAAAGTACTGTATAGCAGACATTTAAAGGTTTTTGTTTGGTGGTTTTCTGTTGGTTTTGCCTTACTTAGTCACTTAGGCTTTATTCATTGCAATATCTATTTCCTCTCTTACGGCAACAATACCTATATCCCATGTGTTTTTTAAGAAACTTGGTTTCACTAAAGCTCAGAGATGTAGCAAGTGTACTAGGGCAGTCAACTTACGCTATCATTGTCCCAGGAACTGGAGATGATATGAAACAGATTAAAGAGGGTAAAGGAGACTAAGTTCTGAGAACGCTTCTTCTTGATTAGCTGCAAGTAGCAGGGGCGCCATGCAGAGCTTAAGAGTCGAGGCAATCCAATGGAAGGAGAGCCAATAAATGCATCTGGTGACATCGATTGGGCCCTACTTCACCATGTCTGAAATCAGGATTACTGCTTGATATTTCATGTAAGGCAGTAAGTTATATTTTTACTTAAGCCATTGAACTGAATTTTCTGTACTTGCAACATAAAGGATTCTATCAGAGACATTTTGTGAAGCAGAAAAGTATGATTCATATCATCGGTAATATACCTCTCAGTTAAAAATCATATTTTAAAGTTATTTTTATGACAAACAAGACCCAAATACAATTAGGCATTTCAAATTAATTAAAATTAAATGCACTAACGATTTACATAATGTCATTTTTTTAAAAAATCATATATTTAGAGTATTTTTTATGTTATATATTTTTGAAAGCACTGTTTATGTTATGAAATTCTCATATATATTATAATTTTGACCCTCCTAAACAGTGGTAGACATTTATCCTCCAATGAATCTTACCATTGGTAGCATTAGCTTCAAATTCAGTTACTGGTATGACGTACCTAAATATCCTCACATTTAGTCATACATGAGTTTCAATGAGACCATAAAGGTTTTAGTAATGAGAGTTTTAGAGAAAAACTACAGACAGCAGTATAGGTAAGGAGTGTTCTCTACAGAGTTTTATAAAGCATGACATTGAAATCCTAGTTGGGAAGACTAAATGACTTTGTGGAGAAGATTCATAGGAAGGGAAAGGTTAATAAGAGAAGAACAAGATACACTAAAGTCTAAGTGAGGCAAATTTGAACACCATAACACTATGGATTACATCCATTGATTTCAGCAAGTTTTAGATGACATTTTCCTGGAAAGATGCTAAAAGACACATGAGCTGCAATGTAGCACAGTTAAACACATTACTGCTTACTGACTCTATTGATTGACATATAACTAATTTTTTTTTTTTTTTTTTTTTTTTTTTTTTTTTTTTTTTTGAGACGGAGTTTCAATCTTGTTACCCAGGCTGGAGTGCAATGGCGCGATCTCGGCTCACCACAACCTCCACCTCCTGGGTTCGGGCAATTCTCATGCCTCAGCCTCCTGAGCATCTGGGATTACAGGCACGCACCACCATGCCCAGCTAATTTTTTGTATTTTTAGTAGAGACGGGGTTTCACCATGTTGACCAGGATGGTCTCGATCTCTTGACCTCATGATCCACCCACCTCGGCCTCCCAAAGTGCTGGGATTACAGGCTTGAGCCACCACGCCCAGCCATAACTAAATTTTTAAGCACTCTTAATCACATAAACATGGGAGTAAGATTCCCAAGTACCTAAATCTTGTTTTCCACATCAATTATCAATTTAAAAGCAAGTTTTGGCCCGGCGCAGTGGCTCACTCCTGTAATCCCAGCAGTGTGGGAGGCTGAGGTGGGCGGGTCACAAGGTCAGAAGATCCAAGACCATCCTGATTTACACGGTGAAACCCTGTCTCTATTAAAAATATAAAAAATTAGCCAGGAGTGGTGGCACGCACCTGTAGTCCCAGCTACTCAGGAGGCTGAGGTAGGAGAATCACTTGAACCTGGGAGGCTGAGATTGCAGTGAGCTGAGATTGCGCCACTGCACTCCATCCTGGGTGACAGAGTAAGACTCCATTTCAAAAAAAAAATAAAGAAAGAAAGAAAGAAAGAAGAAGAAGAAGAAAATAAATAAATACATTTTTCATTTCATTTTATTTCAAATAAATGAAAATAAATAATTTACATCAACGAATGGATAAAATATTTAACATCAAATGGCAGTAATCCTAAATTTAAATTGACTAAATCCCCCAATCAAAAGATACAGCCAAAACCTAACGGTATACTACATCCAGACCCATTTTATATCCAAAGATACACAAAGACTCAAAACAAAGGGTTGGAGAAAGATTTAACAACCAAATGGAGAGCAAAAATAAATAAATAAACAAAAAGCAGGAGTTGCAATTCATGTATTTGATAAAACAGATTTCAAAACAACAAAGATAGAGTGGTAAAAGGATCAATGCATCCTAACACCCAGATACATAAGACCCATAAAGAGATTTAGACTCAACGAGACAGAAAATTAATAAGGATATCCAGAACTTGAACTCACATCCGGAACAAGTAAACTTAATAAGTACTTATAGAGCTCTCCACTTTAAATACACAAAATATATATTCTCCACTTTAAATACACAAAATATTGATCGACCATTATTAATACCAATTCATAGAATAAAGCAATATTCCTGTTCTCTCTCCCTCTTTTTCTTTCTCTCTTTTCCTCTCCTTCTTTCCTTTAAAAAAAAAAAAAAAAATGTGTGTGGTCATCTCATAATCTGTTCCCAACTTACACCCCAGCCCTCCAGCACCTTCCATCGCTTTCCCTCCTCCACTCCCAACAACAACAACAACAACAACAACAACAACAAGTTTCCTATTTGGGAACATTTTGGATTTTGTGTTTCTAGATTAGAGATGCTCAACCTGTACCTTTATATTAGTTATTCATCCTGGTTCAATCTAGGGTGGTGACATAAAATAATAAATAAATAAATAAAATAAAATAAAATAAAATAAAATAAATAAATAAAGCAAGTTTTGGTTGGGCATGGTGGCTCATGCCTGCAATCCCAGTACTTTGGGAGGCCAAGCTGGGCATATCACCTGAGGTCAGGAGTTTGAGACGAGACTGGCCAACATGATGAAATCCCATGTCTACAAAAATACAAAAATTAGCCAGGCATGGTGGTGGGCACTTGTAATCCCAGCTACTTGGGAGGCTGAGGCAAGAGAATTGCTTTAACTTAGGAAGCAGAAGTTGCAGTGAGCTGAGATCATGCCATTGCACTCCAACCTGGGCAACAAGAGTGAAACTTCCACTCAATAAATAAAATGAGTAAATTTTTAATCATGATGATTAATATATTATGTAGCACATTTCTCAACAGAAATTCCTGTGATTATTTGGAAATACTAAAACTCCTCCAGGAAATAGTAATCTGCTGAATTTATTGCATGCTCAGCTTTTTGGGTGGTAGAGGAAGTGAAAAAGTCTTAGCTTATACAAAATGAAGTATTCTAGAAAAATGCATTATTTAATAGCCATCCACTGGTGGTTTTATAAGTGGAAAAAAAAACTGGTCATTAATATGTAGTTGTTAAGAGGAAAACAGTGTATTATCAACTTGGAGAGTTTGGGTATGTAATATCTAGAACTGATGAATACCTGGAAGACTACAATGAAAACCTAGATGCTTGGAAAACTAGAGGATATAGAACACGCGTTTGGTGACTATAATAGCAGTGATTAGTTAGAACAAAAATGAGGACACCATTTAGTAGATGAACTATGTCACTGTGTGACAACTGTCCATCTCTACCAAAGTGATCTTTTGGTTCTGGATTAGTTTCATACAAAACCTATGGTGATGGGGCTACTGAAGTGCTTGGGACATGTAAACACTTGGTTTGGCATTTACTGTTGTGTGAGTTTGTCTTTGGCCCAATCACACAAATCACAACTTACTGTGTTTAAGATCATTAATATGGAGATAGACCATTAAAAGCTATTTGCTGAGATAGACCATTAAAAGCCATTTGTTGCTAAACAATACAGATTATAAGAGCACAGTGACTCATGCCAGTAATCCCAGTACTTTGGTAGGCCAAGAGGGAGGATTGCTTGAGCACAGGAGCTTCCCAACTTGGAAAACATAGAGAGACCCAGTCTCTACAAAAAATTGGGAAACAAAATTAGCTTGGCATGGTGGCACATACCGGTAGTCCCAATATTTGAGAGGCTGCGATGGAGGATCACTTGAGCTGGAGAAGTGGAGGCTGCAGTGAGATCATGCCACTGAACGGCAGCCTCAGTGACAGAGTAAGAACTTGTCTCAAAAACAAATAATCAAGTGAATAAATAAATAAATATAAAGACTAAGTATCTCATATAAATTTAAAAACTTGAATATCTGCATTGGATCTTTGCTTGTTTGTTTTTAAGAAAGTGTCTCACTAACTGTGTTGCCCAGATTATAGTGCAGTCATTGTTCATAAGCTTTGTTAATAGCATGACAGCCTTGAACTCTTGGATTCAAGCTATCTTCCTGCCTCAGCATCCCAATAGATGGCACTACAGGTGCCTGCCACTTGCTGGCTCAGGTGATTTATCTATATTTTAAAGTATTCTTTAATAGATCATCTCTAAAATTTTCTGATTTAAAACAGGAGATAAAGTATGGCTATAGTATATTGGGTTTGAATGGGTCTTAAAGAAATAAATAGAAGCTAGCTCCTAAAGGGTATTATTTTATTATAAGAAGCTTCAACTATATGTTAAATGGAAGAGGGAGCCGTTTTAAAGTTTATGGAAAAGATAAGATCAACTTAAATTTTAGACAGATTGGTTTTGAAGTGATGTTGTAGTCTGCTGGAAAATAAATTGACTGTAGAGTTAGTTCTGCATTTCCTCTACTAGAATACTACTATTAAAAAAATGTAAAATGTTTACAGCTTTATCTCATTGCCAAAGAAACAAGACATAGTACCTGAAACAATTGGTTTGACGTAAAATATTTTGCTTCCTATAATGGGCCTGAAATTGGAAATTAGAAACTCAGAATGCATTGACTTTGTGGACAGTAACTGGGAACTATAGATATGGGGTAAGATGTCTGTGTGTTTGGGTGGGGGTGTGTGGTTCTTAATTACAGAATAAAAAAACATCAAGTCAATTGTATAGAATGGAAGCAAGCCAAAACAAACGGAGGAATCTGTGTCTAAAGATTAGTATTAAACATAAAGAACACTAAGATTAACAGAATACAGGTGAAGATCTAGATCAGTTTCATGAGAAAATATATTCAGAGATAAATTGAGTTGGCAGTGGAACAAAATCAATTTGAGAGAAAATGTGGAAATTGGGTGTTGGTAATGTGGAGAAATTTCTTGAGTGACAAACTCAGAAATATAAACCGGTATTTCTGCTCTATTGGGAGTTTGGAAAATACAGTGAATGTTTTGTTCAAAATGGTAACAAAAGCTAGGAATTAAGCATAAAATTGGAAGAAAATATAAATCACAAAAATGTCATTTATATCATTTTCTTTATAAAATAAGAATGAATTAGTTAAAATTAAATTTTCTTCATAAAGTGTGTGGTCTAAGAAGGGAATCAAATTTTGAAAGTAATATGCTTTATTTTCTCATATTTAATGACATTAACAAATGTAAATTTTGATATTTAATAGCTCTTTCTGGCTTTTTTTTTATCCTTACAATGTTAAAGATTAATTTAAAATGATAGGTTGTAAAAGATATTAGAGGATAAGATGGTGTTAAGCTGTAATACTTGAGTGTTACTGAAGCTTAAATGGTCACAGAGGTAAATGTAATTGAATGGAAAGGGCAGAAAGCATCACAGGGGAGCACAGGAATGCTTGTGAGCAAGATTGAGGTGAGAGGCTAGAAAGAAACAGCAGTTTACTCCATTTTAGAAGACTGTGTGTGTTATTTGTTTGTATATGTTTCTTTATGATTTATTTTTCTTGAGCTATGTATTTCACATGAAAAAATATATATAATTTTCCATGCCAATAAAATTTTATTGAGTAAATTAAAAATGTGTTATTTTCTAATACAATCTATATAAATACATAATTCATGCTCATTCAGTTCAGCTTAGACAGTCTCATTATATGTCTATTTTCCTGTTTAGTGCATTTAAAAAATAAGAACAACTTATTATATTATATCAAGGATTTAATTAAGATTAAATTTTTACTTTTTTTAGGTAAATATTTTGCTTCAGAGATTTTGTAATCAGACCCAGGTTCAGCTGCCTCCTGATTGAAAGCCACACACAAAGGGTGAGGTTTGGTAGAAAAGCAGGTTTGATCAGAGAGCCAACAAACTGATAAGATGGTGAGCTAGCATTCTAAAATACCAAAACACTATCTTAACATTAAAATTGACCTTTGTTTTTTTGTCGTTGTTCTGAGATGAAGTCTAACTTTGTCACCCAGGGTGGAATGCAAATGGCTGATCTCGGCTCACTGCAATCTCCTCCTTCTGGGTTCAAGCAATTCTCCTGCCTCAGCCTCTCAAATAGCTGGGATTACAGGCATGTGCTACCACATCCAGCTAATTTTCTATTTTTGGTAGAGGCAGGGTTTCTCCATGTTGGTCAGGGCTTGTCTTGAACTCCTGACCTCAGGTGATCTGCCCACTACAGCCTCCCAAAGTGCTGGGATTACAGGTGTGAGCCACCACAACTGGCCTACCATTGGGATCTTAAAGGGAAGTTCTGTATGGACGACATGCAAGAGTAATGCAGAGTACACTGTCTCTGTCATATTCCTGATGGCGATCTTTAATAAGTGTCCATCTGGAGGTTCAGTGGCATTATTTTGACTTCATCCTGATGGTAGTAGATTAATTGTCTGTGACTCCCTCTAAGCAGAGGATTTGACAGGAGCTTCAGGCCTGGTTTGTTTCAAGATTAGTCTCTCTAGAATTTCTTCAGCATGCAATGCTGGAGAAGAGAGTCTACAGAAAAGAGAAATGAAGACGCGGAAAAATAGGGAGGGAAAGAAGAAAATGAAAGGGGATGATTAACATGTGTTTTTAGTCTGGGCATGATGGCTCATGTCTATAATCCCAGCACTTTGGAGGGCTGACGTGGAAGGATTGCTTAAGGCTGAGAGTTCAAGACGAGTCTGGGCAACATAATGAGACACTGTCTCTATAAAAAATAAAAATAAGGCTGGGCACAATGGCTCACGCCTGTAATCCCAGGACTTTGGGAGTCCGAGGTGGACAGATCCCCTGAGGTCGCAAGTTCAAGACCAGCCTGATCAACATGGAGAAACCCCATCTCTACTAAAAATACAAAGTAAGCTGGACATGGTGGCACATGACTGTAGTCCCAGCTACTCAGGAAGCTGAAGCAGGAGAATCACTTAAAATCAGGAGGTGGAGGTTGCGGTGAGCCGAGATTGTGCCATTGCACTCCAGCCTGGGAAACAAGAGTGAAACTCGGTCTCAAATAATAATAATAATAATAATAAAATAGAATAAAATAAAAGTAAATAGCCAAGGTGACAGAATGAGACCCTGTCTCAAACAAACAAAAACTGGCCAGGTGTGGTGGCACATGCCTGTAGTCATGTAGATATGAAACAGATTAAAGAGGGTAAAGGAGACTAAGTTCTGAGAACGCTTCTTCTTGATTAGCTGCAAGTAGCAGGGGCGCCATGCAGAGCTTAAGAGTCGAGGCAATCCAATGGAAGGAGAGCCAATAAATGCATCTGGTGACATCGATTGGGCCCTACTTCACCATGTCTGAAATCAGGATTACTGCTTGATATTTCATGTAAGGCAGTAAGTTATATTTTTACTTAAGCCATTGAACTGAATTTTCTGTACTTGCAACATAAAGGATTCTATCAGAGACATTTTGTGAAGCAGAAAAGTATGATTCATATCATCGGTAATATACCTCTCAGTTAAAAATCATATTTTAAAGTTATTTTTATGACAAACAAGACCCAAATACAATTAGGCATTTCAAATTAATTAAAATTAAATGCACTAACGATTTACATAATGTCATTTTTTTAAAAAATCATATATTTAGAGTATTTTTTATGTTATATATTTTTGAAAGCACTGTTTATGTTATGAAATTCTCATATATATTATAATTTTGACCCTCCTAAACAGTGGTAGACATTTATCCTCCAATGAATCTTACCATTGGTAGCATTAGCTTCAAATTCAGTTACTGGTATGACGTACCTAAATATCCTCACATTTAGTCATACATGAGTTTCAATGAGACCATAAAGGTTTTAGTAATGAGAGTTTTAGAGAAAAACTACAGACAGCAGTATAGGTAAGGAGTGTTCTCTACAGAGTTTTATAAAGCATGACATTGAAATCCTAGTTGGGAAGACTAAATGACTTTGTGGAGAAGATTCATAGGAAGGGAAAGGTTAATAAGAGAAGAACAAGATACACTAAAGTCTAAGTGAGGCAAATTTGAACACCATAACACTATGGATTACATCCATTGATTTCAGCAAGTTTTAGATGACATTTTCCTGGAAAGATGCTAAAAGACACATGAGCTGCAATGTAGCACAGTTAAACACATTACTGCTTACTGACTCTATTGATTGACATATAACTAATTTTTTTTTTTTTTTTTTTTTTTTTTTTTTTTTTTTTTTTGAGACGGAGTTTCAATCTTGTTACCCAGGCTGGAGTGCAATGGCGCGATCTCGGCTCACCACAACCTCCACCTCCTGGGTTCGGGCAATTCTCATGCCTCAGCCTCCTGAGCATCTGGGATTACAGGCACGCACCACCATGCCCAGCTAATTTTTTGTATTTTTAGTAGAGACGGGGTTTCACCATGTTGACCAGGATGGTCTCGATCTCTTGACCTCATGATCCACCCACCTCGGCCTCCCAAAGTGCTGGGATTACAGGCTTGAGCCACCACGCCCAGCCATAACTAAATTTTTAAGCACTCTTAATCACATAAACATGGGAGTAAGATTCCCAAGTACCTAAATCTTGTTTTCCACATCAATTATCAATTTAAAAGCAAGTTTTGGCCCGGCGCAGTGGCTCACTCCTGTAATCCCAGCAGTGTGGGAGGCTGAGGTGGGCGGGTCACAAGGTCAGAAGATCCAAGACCATCCTGATTTACACGGTGAAACCCTGTCTCTATTAAAAATATAAAAAATTAGCCAGGAGTGGTGGCACGCACCTGTAGTCCCAGCTACTCAGGAGGCTGAGGTAGGAGAATCACTTGAACCTGGGAGGCTGAGATTGCAGTGAGCTGAGATTGCGCCACTGCACTCCATCCTGGGTGACAGAGTAAGACTCCATTTCAAAAAAAAAATAAAGAAAGAAAGAAAGAAAGAAGAAGAAGAAGAAAATAAATAAATACATTTTTCATTTCATTTTATTTCAAATAAATGAAAATAAATAATTTACATCAACGAATGGATAAAATATTTAACATCAAATGGCAGTAATCCTAAATTTAAATTGACTAAATCCCCCAATCAAAAGATACAGCCAAAACCTAACGGTATACTACATCCAGACCCATTTTATATCCAAAGATACACAAAGACTCAAAACAAAGGGTTGGAGAAAGATTTAACAACCAAATGGAGAGCAAAAATAAATAAATAAACAAAAAGCAGGAGTTGCAATTCATGTATTTGATAAAACAGATTTCAAAACAACAAAGATAGAGTGGTAAAAGGATCAATGCATCCTAACACCCAGATACATAAGACCCATAAAGAGATTTAGACTCAACGAGACAGAAAATTAATAAGGATATCCAGAACTTGAACTCACATCCGGAACAAGTAAACTTAATAAGTACTTATAGAGCTCTCCACTTTAAATACACAAAATATATATTCTCCACTTTAAATACACAAAATATTGATCGACCATTATTAATACCAATTCATAGAATAAAGCAATATTCCTGTTCTCTCTCCCTCTTTTTCTTTCTCTCTTTTCCTCTCCTTCTTTCCTTTAAAAAAAAAAAAAAAAATGTGTGTGGTCATCTCATAATCTGTTCCCAACTTACACCCCAGCCCTCCAGCACCTTCCATCGCTTTCCCTCCTCCACTCCCAACAACAACAACAACAACAACAACAACAACAAGTTTCCTATTTGGGAACATTTTGGATTTTGTGTTTCTAGATTAGAGATGCTCAACCTGTACCTTTATATTAGTTATTCATCCTGGTTCAATCTAGGGTGGTGACATAAAATAATAAATAAATAAATAAAATAAAATAAAATAAAATAAAATAAATAAATAAAGCAAGTTTTGGTTGGGCATGGTGGCTCATGCCTGCAATCCCAGTACTTTGGGAGGCCAAGCTGGGCATATCACCTGAGGTCAGGAGTTTGAGACGAGACTGGCCAACATGATGAAATCCCATGTCTACAAAAATACAAAAATTAGCCAGGCATGGTGGTGGGCACTTGTAATCCCAGCTACTTGGGAGGCTGAGGCAAGAGAATTGCTTTAACTTAGGAAGCAGAAGTTGCAGTGAGCTGAGATCATGCCATTGCACTCCAACCTGGGCAACAAGAGTGAAACTTCCACTCAATAAATAAAATGAGTAAATTTTTAATCATGATGATTAATATATTATGTAGCACATTTCTCAACAGAAATTCCTGTGATTATTTGGAAATACTAAAACTCCTCCAGGAAATAGTAATCTGCTGAATTTATTGCATGCTCAGCTTTTTGGGTGGTAGAGGAAGTGAAAAAGTCTTAGCTTATACAAAATGAAGTATTCTAGAAAAATGCATTATTTAATAGCCATCCACTGGTGGTTTTATAAGTGGAAAAAAAAACTGGTCATTAATATGTAGTTGTTAAGAGGAAAACAGTGTATTATCAACTTGGAGAGTTTGGGTATGTAATATCTAGAACTGATGAATACCTGGAAGACTACAATGAAAACCTAGATGCTTGGAAAACTAGAGGATATAGAACACGCGTTTGGTGACTATAATAGCAGTGATTAGTTAGAACAAAAATGAGGACACCATTTAGTAGATGAACTATGTCACTGTGTGACAACTGTCCATCTCTACCAAAGTGATCTTTTGGTTCTGGATTAGTTTCATACAAAACCTATGGTGATGGGGCTACTGAAGTGCTTGGGACATGTAAACACTTGGTTTGGCATTTACTGTTGTGTGAGTTTGTCTTTGGCCCAATCACACAAATCACAACTTACTGTGTTTAAGATCATTAATATGGAGATAGACCATTAAAAGCTATTTGCTGAGATAGACCATTAAAAGCCATTTGTTGCTAAACAATACAGATTATAAGAGCACAGTGACTCATGCCAGTAATCCCAGTACTTTGGTAGGCCAAGAGGGAGGATTGCTTGAGCACAGGAGCTTCCCAACTTGGAAAACATAGAGAGACCCAGTCTCTACAAAAAATTGGGAAACAAAATTAGCTTGGCATGGTGGCACATACCGGTAGTCCCAATATTTGAGAGGCTGCGATGGAGGATCACTTGAGCTGGAGAAGTGGAGGCTGCAGTGAGATCATGCCACTGAACGGCAGCCTCAGTGACAGAGTAAGAACTTGTCTCAAAAACAAATAATCAAGTGAATAAATAAATAAATATAAAGACTAAGTATCTCATATAAATTTAAAAACTTGAATATCTGCATTGGATCTTTGCTTGTTTGTTTTTAAGAAAGTGTCTCACTAACTGTGTTGCCCAGATTATAGTGCAGTCATTGTTCATAAGCTTTGTTAATAGCATGACAGCCTTGAACTCTTGGATTCAAGCTATCTTCCTGCCTCAGCATCCCAATAGATGGCACTACAGGTGCCTGCCACTTGCTGGCTCAGGTGATTTATCTATATTTTAAAGTATTCTTTAATAGATCATCTCTAAAATTTTCTGATTTAAAACAGGAGATAAAGTATGGCTATAGTATATTGGGTTTGAATGGGTCTTAAAGAAATAAATAGAAGCTAGCTCCTAAAGGGTATTATTTTATTATAAGAAGCTTCAACTATATGTTAAATGGAAGAGGGAGCCGTTTTAAAGTTTATGGAAAAGATAAGATCAACTTAAATTTTAGACAGATTGGTTTTGAAGTGATGTTGTAGTCTGCTGGAAAATAAATTGACTGTAGAGTTAGTTCTGCATTTCCTCTACTAGAATACTACTATTAAAAAAATGTAAAATGTTTACAGCTTTATCTCATTGCCAAAGAAACAAGACATAGTACCTGAAACAATTGGTTTGACGTAAAATATTTTGCTTCCTATAATGGGCCTGAAATTGGAAATTAGAAACTCAGAATGCATTGACTTTGTGGACAGTAACTGGGAACTATAGATATGGGGTAAGATGTCTGTGTGTTTGGGTGGGGGTGTGTGGTTCTTAATTACAGAATAAAAAAACATCAAGTCAATTGTATAGAATGGAAGCAAGCCAAAACAAACGGAGGAATCTGTGTCTAAAGATTAGTATTAAACATAAAGAACACTAAGATTAACAGAATACAGGTGAAGATCTAGATCAGTTTCATGAGAAAATATATTCAGAGATAAATTGAGTTGGCAGTGGAACAAAATCAATTTGAGAGAAAATGTGGAAATTGGGTGTTGGTAATGTGGAGAAATTTCTTGAGTGACAAACTCAGAAATATAAACCGGTATTTCTGCTCTATTGGGAGTTTGGAAAATACAGTGAATGTTTTGTTCAAAATGGTAACAAAAGCTAGGAATTAAGCATAAAATTGGAAGAAAATATAAATCACAAAAATGTCATTTATATCATTTTCTTTATAAAATAAGAATGAATTAGTTAAAATTAAATTTTCTTCATAAAGTGTGTGGTCTAAGAAGGGAATCAAATTTTGAAAGTAATATGCTTTATTTTCTCATATTTAATGACATTAACAAATGTAAATTTTGATATTTAATAGCTCTTTCTGGCTTTTTTTTTATCCTTACAATGTTAAAGATTAATTTAAAATGATAGGTTGTAAAAGATATTAGAGGATAAGATGGTGTTAAGCTGTAATACTTGAGTGTTACTGAAGCTTAAATGGTCACAGAGGTAAATGTAATTGAATGGAAAGGGCAGAAAGCATCACAGGGGAGCACAGGAATGCTTGTGAGCAAGATTGAGGTGAGAGGCTAGAAAGAAACAGCAGTTTACTCCATTTTAGAAGACTGTGTGTGTTATTTGTTTGTATATGTTTCTTTATGATTTATTTTTCTTGAGCTATGTATTTCACATGAAAAAATATATATAATTTTCCATGCCAATAAAATTTTATTGAGTAAATTAAAAATGTGTTATTTTCTAATACAATCTATATAAATACATAATTCATGCTCATTCAGTTCAGCTTAGACAGTCTCATTATATGTCTATTTTCCTGTTTAGTGCATTTAAAAAATAAGAACAACTTATTATATTATATCAAGGATTTAATTAAGATTAAATTTTTACTTTTTTTAGGTAAATATTTTGCTTCAGAGATTTTGTAATCAGACCCAGGTTCAGCTGCCTCCTGATTGAAAGCCACACACAAAGGGTGAGGTTTGGTAGAAAAGCAGGTTTGATCAGAGAGCCAACAAACTGATAAGATGGTGAGCTAGCATTCTAAAATACCAAAACACTATCTTAACATTAAAATTGACCTTTGTTTTTTTGTCGTTGTTCTGAGATGAAGTCTAACTTTGTCACCCAGGGTGGAATGCAAATGGCTGATCTCGGCTCACTGCAATCTCCTCCTTCTGGGTTCAAGCAATTCTCCTGCCTCAGCCTCTCAAATAGCTGGGATTACAGGCATGTGCTACCACATCCAGCTAATTTTCTATTTTTGGTAGAGGCAGGGTTTCTCCATGTTGGTCAGGGCTTGTCTTGAACTCCTGACCTCAGGTGATCTGCCCACTACAGCCTCCCAAAGTGCTGGGATTACAGGTGTGAGCCACCACAACTGGCCTACCATTGGGATCTTAAAGGGAAGTTCTGTATGGACGACATGCAAGAGTAATGCAGAGTACACTGTCTCTGTCATATTCCTGATGGCGATCTTTAATAAGTGTCCATCTGGAGGTTCAGTGGCATTATTTTGACTTCATCCTGATGGTAGTAGATTAATTGTCTGTGACTCCCTCTAAGCAGAGGATTTGACAGGAGCTTCAGGCCTGGTTTGTTTCAAGATTAGTCTCTCTAGAATTTCTTCAGCATGCAATGCTGGAGAAGAGAGTCTACAGAAAAGAGAAATGAAGACGCGGAAAAATAGGGAGGGAAAGAAGAAAATGAAAGGGGATGATTAACATGTGTTTTTAGTCTGGGCATGATGGCTCATGTCTATAATCCCAGCACTTTGGAGGGCTGACGTGGAAGGATTGCTTAAGGCTGAGAGTTCAAGACGAGTCTGGGCAACATAATGAGACACTGTCTCTATAAAAAATAAAAATAAGGCTGGGCACAATGGCTCACGCCTGTAATCCCAGGACTTTGGGAGTCCGAGGTGGACAGATCCCCTGAGGTCGCAAGTTCAAGACCAGCCTGATCAACATGGAGAAACCCCATCTCTACTAAAAATACAAAGTAAGCTGGACATGGTGGCACATGACTGTAGTCCCAGCTACTCAGGAAGCTGAAGCAGGAGAATCACTTAAAATCAGGAGGTGGAGGTTGCGGTGAGCCGAGATTGTGCCATTGCACTCCAGCCTGGGAAACAAGAGTGAAACTCGGTCTCAAATAATAATAATAATAATAATAAAATAGAATAAAATAAAAGTAAATAGCCAAGGTGACAGAATGAGACCCTGTCTCAAACAAACAAAAACTGGCCAGGTGTGGTGGCACATGCCTGTAGTCCCAGCTACTCAGGAGGCTTAGGCAGGACTTCTTGAGCCAGGGAGGTCAAGACTGCAGTGAGCCATGATTTTGCCAATGCACTTCAACTTGGGCAACAGATTGTTTCTCAAAAAAAAAGTAATTAATGAAAATTACACACACACACACACACACACACACACACACACACGTAATTTTTTAAAACCAAGGTATCCAGTTACAACTGGAGTCTCAGAAATATGTTAAAACAAAATGTATCCTTCAAAAATTGCATTTCTGTTGCAATTTACAGAAGTTTTTTACTTTAAATATTGTACTCCTGCTTCAATTTTGCACTGTTCAAACTTCTCACCTCCTTAACCTTACTTATTTGGGATATGACTTATATTAAAACTGTACTATCTTATTACACTTAGACTGATTATTTGCATAAAATGCAACGAGAATAATTATTTGCCATTTGACCTCCTTTTTAGCCTTTATTTTTATTTTTTATTTTTCATTTGTTTATTTGTTTGTTTATTGAGACAGGATCTCAGGCTACTGCCCAGACTGGAGTGCAGTGATGCAATTACGGATCACTCAGCCTAAATTTCCTCAGGATCAGGTGATCCTGAGTAACTGGAATTACAGGAATGCACCACCATACCTAGGTAACTTTACTGTTTTTCGTAGAGACAATATTTCACCATGTTGCCTAAGCTGGTCTCGAACTCTTAGGCACAAGCAATCTGCCCACCTTAGACTCCTAAAGTGTTGGGATTATAGGTGTGAGCTACCATGCCCAGCTGACCTCCTTTTTTTTTTTTTTAAATTGGCTTTATTGGAACATATTACTTTAAGAATGAATGTCAGATTAGACCTTTTAAAAGCCCCTCGATTCCATCCAAGAATTTATCTGTCTGCAAATGCCTGCAAATAAATTAGTTCTACGATGATTTTATCTTCAGTAAAATCAGAAAATTTGATAGAAAAATTATGTTTCAAAAGAAGTATTGTATATCTAATTGGATTCTAGACATCTTCATTTTTGTGTGTATCTTTTTTTTTTTTTTTTTTTTTTTTTTTTTTTGAGACGGAGTTTTGCTCTTGTTACCCAGGCTGGAGTGCAATGGCGCAATCTCGGCTCACTGCAACCTCCGCCTCCTGAGTTCAGGCAATTCTACTGCTTCAGCCTCTCCGGAGTAGCTGGGATTATAGGCACGCACCACCACGCCCAGCTAGTTTTTTTTTTTTTTTTGTATTTTTAGTAGAGACGGGGTTTCACCATGTTGACCAGGATGGTCTTGATTTCTTGACCTCATGATCCACCCGCCTTGGCCTCCCAAAGTGCTGGGATTACAGGCTTGAGCCACCGCACCTGGCCAAAACTGCATTTCTTTTTCTTTTCTTTTCTTTTCTTTCTTTTTTTTTTTTTTTTTTTTTTTTTTTTTGAGACGGAGTTTTGCTCTTGTTACCCAGGCTGGAGTGCAATGGCACGATCTCGGCTCACTGCAACCTCCGCCTCCTGGGTTCAGGCAATTCTCCTGCCTCAACCTCCCGAGTAGCTGGGATTACAGGCACGCACCACCATGCCCAGCTAATTTTTTTTTTTTTTTTGTATCTTTAGTAGAGACGGGGTTTCACCATGTTGACCAGGATGGTCTCGATCTCTTGACCTCGTGATCCACCCATCTTTCTTAAAGCCTTACAAACTGAAGCTAGACAACGTAAACTTCAGAAGAAAATAACAGC
Organism: Saguinus oedipus; assembly: GCA_031835075.1. NCBI lineage: Eukaryota > Metazoa > Chordata > Mammalia > Primates > Cebidae > Saguinus > Saguinus oedipus. The sequence continues at coordinate 149,122,766 of CM063170.1, forward strand.
AACTTATAAACAACCTAGATGACTGCTTACTGACATATGAACTTCTCAGAAAGTCCCCTGAAATGCCTGGTTCAAACTACAAACCAGAAGAATCTGTCTCATTGCCACTGCAATCTGAAGAAGCCTCAGAGATTCTAGAAAATCTGGTCTGTAGACGAACAGCCCCAGATATTAGCCTTTGTTTGCCTTCTGAAAATGCTTCTTATTAGAGATCTGGTTGCCTATATTACATATAGAGTTCCATCCTGTCTATAATACCACCTCCTGGAATGGGTAACAGCTATTTAATTGAACTGAACTATTCTCTGGACTAAGAGACTGATTAAAGAAGACATCAGATAATATATTTAAATTTGCTCCTTTCTATTTGTGACTTTCCACTCCTTTATCTAACAAATTTTAACCCTATAAAAACTCTACAAAGCTATTAGTTAGGCTTTTGATATGTAAAACTTGTTTAAAGTTTCAAGGTGGGGACTGGAGGAAAATAAAACATTTTACCCAACACGTATTTCTTTGACCTATTTTGAAATGTCTGAGGCTTGGTAAGTAGCAGAAATGACCTTGCAAAACTGCCTTAAGCGAGGAAAATTTGGATCTGTAGAGAATCTTCATGAATGCAGAGATACCCTCTCTCCTTTCTGTGCCTTTCCCTAGATTCAAGAGAAGCTGAGAGTCTGATACCTTTAAAAGTCTAAAAAGGAACATTTGGCTAGGCATGGTGGTTCATGCCTATAATCCCACCATTTTGGGAGGCTGAGATGGAAAGATTGGTTGAGGCCACTAGTTCAAGACCAGACTGGGCAACATGGTAAGCCCCCTGTCTCTACAAAAATAAGTAAGTAAATAAACAAATAATAAAATAAAATAAAAGCAACATTTACCACCTATTATTTCCTAGGGAGGCTTCATCTACATAACAAGGCCACCTTGCTAGCCAAACTTCTTCCCCTTCCCATAATTTTTTTTTAATTTTTATTTTTTCCAGAAACTAAGCCCCCATTATTTCTGTAACATAAAAATGGTATATAAGTTTCTGTAACTTATTGGGAATCCGGGTCTCAATTTGAAGGCTCCCATGTATGCATGTTAAATAAATGTGTGTGACTTTCTCCTGTATTTTCTGTATTAGTCTGTTCTTGGCCTGCTATAAGGAAATACCTGAGACTGGGTAGGGATTGAATTGGCTCATGGTTCTGCAGGCTATACAAAGAGCATAGATGCTTCTGTTTCCGGGGAAGCCTCAGAAAGCTTCTAATCATGGAGGAAAGTAGAGGGAAAGTAGGGCACTTCACTTGGTGGGAAGATGTCACATCCTTTTAAACAAACAGATTTCATGAATTTTCACTATTGTGACGACAACACTAAGGAGGGTTGCTTTTAAATAATGAGAAACTGCCCCTGTGATCCAATCCCCTCCCACCCTGCCCCACCTCCAGCATTAGGGATTACATTTCTTTTTCTTTCTTTTTTTTTTTCTTTTGAAACAGAGTCTCACTCTCATCTCCTAAACTGGAGTGCAATGACGCAATCTCAGCTCACTGCAACCTCTGCCTTCTGGATTCAAGCAATTCTCCTGCCTCATCCTCCCAAGTAATTGAGATTACAGACATGTGCCACCACACCTGGCTAATTTTTGTACTTTTAGTAGAGATGGCATTTCACCATGTTGACCAGGCTGGTTTCAAACTCCTGACGTCAAGTGATCCACCCACCTCAGCCTCCCAAAGTGCTAGGATTACAGGCATGAGCCGCTGCGCCAGGCCTAGGGATTACATTTCAACCTGAGATGTAGGTGGGAAAGTAGATCCAAATCATATCACCTATTAATAAATAAATAAATTAAATAAATTATCGTTTTAAATCACAATTCACTAAATAATTTTACCCATCTATTGTTGCCCAAATCATGTGAATTTTGTGGTTGATACTTTTTTTGTGTGTATACTATATGCCATTATTATAGAAATATAACTTTCCCTTCAAAAAGGCTGATGTTGTTGCATTGATGAAGTGTCAAATTCTCTAAAATATTTAAAGAGCTTTCTTCTGAGCCAAACATGAGTGACCAAAAAAGACACTTTCTCAAGAAAGCCTGAGAACATGTGCCCAAGGTGTTGGGGTTACAGCTTGTTTTTATACATTTTGGGGAGACATAAGACATCAATTAATACATGCAAGGTATATATTGGTTTGGTCCAGAAAGGTGAGACAACTCAAAGTTGGGGTTTACAGGACATAGATGGATTCAAAGATTTTCTGATTGGCAGTTTGTTGAAAGAGTTATTATCTAAAGACCTAGAATCAATAGAAAGGAGTGTCTGGGCTAAGGTAAGAGGTTGTGGAGACTAAGGTTCTTATTATATAGATGCAGTCTCCTGGATGGCCACCCTTAGAGATAATAAATGGCAAATATTTTCTATTCAGACTTTTAAAAGTTGCTAGACTCTCAGAAAATCTCTTCAGGATCAGATAAATATCTGAAAAGAAAAGGAGATTCTCTACAGATTGTAAACTTCCCCCAAGAGATAGCTTTGCAGGCTCATTTCTTTGAAATATGTATTTGAAATAAAATATTTTTATTTCTTTCAGGGCCTGCTACCTGTCAGGTGATGCTATACTATACTGAGATCGAAATATGGTATTTTATTGCTAAAAAGAGTCAATGTTGTCAGGCATAAGAATCTCGTTTTAATGATAATGCTGGTCAATGGTGCCTTAATTCTAAAGGGAGGAGAGTATACTAAGGCATATTCTACCAGCTCTTTCCATTATGTCCTGAACAAAAAGTATTCTTTTTAGGTTTCTTTGAAATCTTTTTGGCCAGAGGAGTTGTCTATTTAATTGGTTTGCAGCTCAGATTTTTGTTTTTGGTTTACATTTCTCCTCTTTCTGGTCAAGATTTTCCAGAAGAAACATCAATGGTCAAACATTATTTGTCCAATAATGTTGCCAGTGTAGTGTGGCTGCCTACCCTGAGTCTATCCTGTCTGTTGGTGAAACCTCTCTGTCAAAGGTACTTAGAGATGAAAGACTTACTTACAGGCAACCTAAATGTTTTAGGCAAAATGGGAATGAAGGTGGACAGGCATTCATTAGCCTTACAGTTCTTTAAGCCATATAATAGTCAGAAATCAAAAGCCAAAGGCAAGATTACAAACTTGATTTATGTATAACTTATATGCAGAGAGTTACTATAATCTTGTAATAACTCAAATGCACTGTATATGAGTTATGTATAACTTATATGCACTGTGGCTACTATAAAGATTACTACTATAATCTTAGTTATAGCCTTGTAGCAATTAACTATACAAAACATAAATATTTTGTTTAAAAGAGCTAAGAAATTCAACAACTTTTGTTGTACCATAATGCTTTTTGTGGTCTTCTTAGTAATTTGTCCTAAGGAGGCTAATACATTTTTTAACATATATCTGCATAAATCTCATAACTGGGAGCATTATATCTAGAAGCCTTTTTCACGAAGTATCTTGATATTCTCTGGGTATGTTTTTTTCAATATTATGAGAAGTAGGAAGATCCTTATTGTGGGATGGATGATCCAGGGGGCAAAGTCCCTGATTTCACCAGCTGTTTAGGCACCTGTGTGTCCATCCTTGATTTTGAGGCTCTGAACCAAATATATCCCTCAAAACCAGTTTTTACAATCTCACATGCCCACTTCCTTCATTTAGACCCTGGGCTTAGAGGGAGCATGTTTACATAGATAAGCAGCAGGGCACTGGAAGTGAAAAACAGATTGTTTCCAGTGAGATTCCAAATGAGGAGGATTGTCAGGCTTTATCAAATCATGTCTAATCTTCAGAATACCATGATTCTGGTTTTCTCGGAAGAAGTAAAACAGTGAGACAAATAATGAGAGATAAATAACCTTAATAATTTGACCATCAAAAGAGAAATTGTGTGCCAGAACAGAAAAGAAATCTATTTCATTAGGGTGCTAACTAAAAATATCATGAGGAAAATTTTGACCTGTTTTTTAACCAAACAGGTCAAACAGAGGCCAGTTGTAACCAAAACTAATTCATGATTCAATCTCTACTCAAAAACAAGGGTCAGGGCTAGAATCTAGTAATTGGTGTGTTACAGTTTTCCTTTGAAACATAATATCTCTCTTTCTAGCCCTTCTTTTCTACTAAAGAGAAATGATAGTAAGACCAATTTGTAAGCAAAATAAGTTTTAGGTTTATGATACTTGGCCTGATTATTTGCCTAAAATGTAGCAAGAATTAATTGGCCATATAGGCTCTTTTCCAGTTGATTATACTGGAACTTAAGAATAAGTTGTTCTAATCAAGGCCTTCGTGAAATAACTAGTGTCTCCAATTGTGTCCTGTTTCAAAAGAAGACACTGTTACTGAAATGATGCAAATAACCGTGCTGCCATAAAATAAGAATACTGACAGTTTCCAAATTCTGGAGAACCCTGGTACAAAGAAGAGTAAATTTGGCATGCAAAAGTATGCTTTACAACCAGAGCAGCAGCCTTCCAAAGAGAATGTTGTTTATTCACCTAAAACTGCCATCTAGAAACCAAGTGTTTTTTTTTTTTCACTGTAAAATGGTTTGTTTTTTTAATGGCAGGTCAAATATCCTGAAACATTCATGTATTCTGATAGTCTTCTTATCCCAGTTGAGCTGAAATATTGAAGAAACACACACAAGCTAAGAGAATTCAATATTGTTCCAAGGCACTTACTGAATCTCTGACTAGATGAAAACAAGAACAATGAGGATGAACAATTAGACTGTATATAACATAAAAATAACTTTTCGCTTACAATTTACAAAATGTATTATTATTACAATCTTGGATCTCTGATAACCTGGAAGGCTGGCTGCATGAATCCAGCAATTTTAAAATTCAGAAACTATTTTCTAAAACTCCAGGGCAAATAATTTACAAATAAAGTACACAAAGATTTAGACCATGCAGAAATTTCTTACATCTTCTGTTAATAATATTTTATGATTGCAACTTTATCAAATTATATACCTACTTGCCCTGTACATATACAAAATAATGCATACGTGATAAAACAGAAAAAGAGTAGTCCTTAAACTCAATATATCATAAAAGTATTACTATATTAGCATGTCTACAAGCAGCGTGTAACAGGATTAAGAGACATTAAGGCAATAATACTTGAAGTTTCAAATTAAACCTTACGTAATACTTTTTCCTATAAGGCAGGTAGATAGAACGTCCACCTACTTTCAGTGACAAGAGAGAACAAATATTGGAAAGTCCAACAGATGCCACAGATATTGGTTTTGGTAATCACTGTGGAAAACCCAAAGGACCAAGAGATCCACCTTCAGAATGGACATGATTCAGGGAGCTAAAAGACACTTTAAATTATACTGGAAAATTCAAGTGCCACTGAAAGCCAGATTTATCATATTTCATCTTTAATATGTGGGACTAACAGCAGTGTAGATTGTTACCTTAATATTTGTTGCTGGGACGATCTACCAAGTGGCTTTTTATCAGTTACGTGAGAGCTATTTGTCAGGTACTGCAGAATCCAGCAATGCCTTACACAGTTGCAAACTCAGTCCTAGAGAAAAAACATCTCCCTGCTCATGAGTATTTTCTCCTTGCATCTCCTGGTAGCATGATCCTACGTAAACTATTGTCATTTTATTGTGAGACTCTGGACACTTCTTTGGGCACTGCTATTTCGTTAGTATAAAGTTAGCTTCCATTAGCATCTCATAACCAAGCAGTCAATGAACCTCAAGTAGAAATTTTCTAGTCTAAAGTCTCATTAGGTGTCCTTGAGAGGCGCTCACAGTCTTTTGCCACAAGCCCCGGTAAACATTCCACAAAGGGCTACCAAATGACTTTGTCACTAGCTTCTATCATATATTCTGTGAGCCTGGGCAATCTTACTGGTTCCAACTTAGCATGTCCAGTTAATATTAGTCCAATGGCAGACTTAGGTGCCTTCTGTTTAGGTGGGGAAAATACTTTCTAGTCAGATACAGTATCCTTTTTTATAAAAGATTTAGGTAAAGAAGTCACAACTACTTCATATAAAGCCTGTCTAAACTGCATAACTTTCATAATTCTGTCAACCCTTACATTTTTATGATCTGGTCCCAGAAGCTTTTCTTCTCTACCCCAAGACCATTTTATGTACACTTGTGAAAAAGTGTTTGGGTTACCAGCAGAGGGCAGAGCCTAGGGACTCAAGCCCTTTTGTCATTTTTTATCTTCGCTTGCCTCAACATTGCCCCGGGCAATGTCAACTTTCTCACTGTAACCTATTCCTTTTGAGTTTTCTTAAATTTCTTCATTTTGGAGTAAATGCACAAAACTGGTATGGGGTTTTTATTGTTGGGGGACCAGTTGGGGTTCCCTGTGGTCCATCTAACCTTCAACAGTGTTGTATTAAGACCTTGTTTTAAAACCATGTATTAATTTTATTTATTTATTAACAACTATCTAAAGATTTCCACTCTTCTGGGATGAGTCCTTTGACTCCATTTGATCTCCCTCCGTGCCCCTACCTATTTTATTGTTGTTGTTGTTTACGCTAATGTTTTATTAGTGTGTATAAGACATATGAGGGAAAGCTGCAACAGCAAATTTGATAAAGCTTCTCAAACTGTTGTTAATTCTTCTGGAGTAATGTCACCTGGGGTGCTGATGTAGAAGGACACCCCTTAACCACAGCATTTAGCATAACCTTGGTAATGGGCATATTCAGTTGGTAAATAGTCCTCATAAAGCCAGTCCCACATGGCTTGCATATGAAGCATATCAGCTGCTTCATCTGGGATATACCACATCGTTTTTATAGGGAGAGTTGGGCAGTCCCCTTCTTAGGGAAAACAGACTTTGCAGTGGCTTTTCTCTGGTCCGCCAGAGCTGGCTATGATATTAAGAATAAGCTTCTGTGTTTCTGGATTGCATATACTCATCAGCAATTGTTTAATAGTGAGCTGTGGTTTTCGTATCAACCCAAACATGTTATTTTATTCTATAGCTTTTAAAATTAAAGATTATTTAAATTATCTTTAATTATTATTGACCTTAAATTATTCATTCTTACCATCCATTTTAGTAATGGTTTCTCAAGAAGCTGATGATACCAACCTACAAAATTGAATAATGTCTTTATATTATACTCTTTGGTTTTAATAGTTACTTGGTTTTGCCCTTATGTTATAGTAGATAGTTAGATATGAGCAGGGCAGGAGAGGGATCCCTCACACCTGGACCAGGAATGTCAGGCAACCATTAGGTGATGATCAGGAGGTTGTCTCTCTAAAATAATAATTGGTCACAGCTAGTGCCAGGGAAAGGCAGCCTCCCAATAGATAGAAACACCTAACATTGGTGATCAGCAACTTCCTAATAAGATTTCAGGAGCTGGGTGACTGGGCTTAAGCATGTGCATTAAGAAGCAAAATTATGAAGTTTAGCTGCTATATGACCTACCAAGGACTTCACTTGGTAAGGAAAGAATGCTTAAAATGCACATCAGTATAGCTCCAGTAAACACATGGTGCATGTGACACCCCCCATCCCCAAGTGCTGTCAGGACAGGGCACATATGAACAGCCCACTGTTGGAAATTAGAGCTTGGAGTTGTGAAAAAAAATGAGCATTCAAACGAAGGATTTCTCAGCAAGGCAAATTTACTTCTGCAGAAGGGTGCTTCTTGCATACAGGGCAGTGGCAAGAGCACACCAAACAAAGGAAAGGAAGGGTTCTTATTTCCTAATGCAGTCCCTGTTTCTGTGTCCTCCCGCTGTGGGATGGGGTTGGACTGCACAATCCAAACTGATCCCAATTGGCTAGATTTCACAATTTTTCTAAATAAAGGAGGGATGTTGGGTACAGGCTTAGAATAAGACAAAGAACTAGGAAGTTAACTGTTCATACCTAATGACTTAAAGCAGGGCACTGTGGGTCATTTACAAGCTTGGCAGGTCAGGCAAGGAAAATGACTTATAGAATAGAAGGACAAGGGAGTGAAACTTTTTGAAGAGGAGCTGTTTGTTTCTAACACCACCCCAAGGGAAGAATCAGGACAGAAGGGACTCTGAAACTATGCCAACATATAAATCACTGAGTCAAAGGTCAAACTATGCACTGGATCTCTCAAGTCACCCACATGGCCCTCTTCCAAGTGTACTTCACTTCCTTTCATTTCTGCTCTAAAGCTTTTTGATAAATGTTGCTCCTGCTCTAAATCTTGCCTGTGTCTCTTTTTATGTGCTTATGCCCCCTTGGTCTAATTCCTTCCTCTGAGGAGGCAAGAACTGAGGTTGCTGCAGACCTGTATGGATCCACTGTTGGTAACATTGCCCCCACATTGACCACCTTCTTGGTAACCACAAGTGTCAGAGGTACTTTCTATCCATATGGCTTAATTTTTCCTTTTGTGCATAGCTTTGAGGCTCGTGATCTGAGCTCAGACAGCACCACATCTGACTTTGGTCCTGCCTTAAGGCCCAACACAATATTCTTTCACATTTATTTTAGGTATTATAGATAAGTATAACCAAGTGATTGAATATTTGCTTTTTCATTATTAGTTTGCATTTTGTTCTGCATCCTGTGAACCAACTCTTCAGAAGTGTAACCAATCTCTCAATTCCCCTGGATCTTTTATCTTTAATAACCGAATGAAGCCCAGTTGCAACTCCATGCTGTAGGTAACAATGTGGTCACCTAGAAATCAAAGTTTCTTTATTTCCACCCTTTTATTTTTTATCTTTTTGTTCATTTAGTTTTATCTATATCATTTTTTCTTTATTTTAAAGCAAACTTTATATAGACTCTAAACTAGAGAAAAATTACATTTTCTTTAGCAAAAACAACATTCTCATGTTTTTCACAAACTTCAAGAACGAATCTTACTACACTACTATTTTAACTCTTAGTAACTCAATTCACAGTGGAAAAAACCTAGATTTACTTAATTTTACATAACATTACTAGATTCTATTAGTCTGATACCTGCTTACTTTAAACCAATTAATAAAAGCTTCTTTATAAAATTTGGTAGTGAAATATTATTTCCACATGATATTTTCATGTGGAAATTATCATTATAATGAAATATCATTTTCACATACAAACATATAGAAATGACAGGCCAATAGACAGAGGCAGATCTTATAGATTTAAGATTTTCCATTTGCCTGTTTTCAAAACTTTTCACCCCATGTTAGACTACAAATCTCGTGATTATCTGTTGTATGTTCTAAACAATTGCTGACTAGGTAACTCTAAATTTGCATCTCCAAAGACATGACTTGATTAAAACAATGTAAAAAATTCACATCTCAAAGGCACGGACTTAGAGCTAAGCAAAGGCAAAGTCTGTCTTATAAACTTTAAGCCACTGCCTTCCCCATAGTTAAAGTTCCTAACCTTTACTCTCTTACTTTCTATTAGGCACACTCCCTTGCATTGCAAGCTTATCTAATTATATTTGCTTAGAGACATTCCAGACACTGAATCTTTAGACAATCCATGCCTATGGAATTCTCCCCCACCAGGAGATTACTTCAAGGCTGCTGTTAATTTACCACACAGTAAAGCCTGAGATGGTGCCAGCCCATTCACCAGATGGGACAATAACTCAGGTCATCTGAACAAGTCACAGAGCTGCACTGCTTTGCTCCACTGTGTGCCCTCCACATCATACTTTCCCTTCTTACATCCTTGGATTTTGCTGGAGAAAATTGAAGGCTTTTTATTAAAGTAGGTACCTGAACCACTTCCCACTGCAAGCTTTGGAAAATAAAATCACTTTTCTTCTAGCTCACCCCATCTTTATCCTTGTTATTTCATTTTGCAAGCAGTAAGTGGCTAAACCTGCATTTGGTTATGTTTGTAGTGAAGAAACATCTTTATAATTAAAAATGTGAAGATTTGTTTTTGCTGTTCTGCCTCAGTATTTCTGGAAAAATCAAGTGTATATGCTGTATGAAAGCCAGAGCAAAATCAGAAGGTATACAATTTAATAATTTTAATAGAATCTCAAAATTATATAGGTTGGGTTATTTTTAAGATGTAAAAATCATCATAATCATACAGCCTTTTATTTGAGTAGCTCTTAATTTCATTTTTTCTTTATGGCTACCTTATAGGATGGTTGACATCATTGCTATTTTAAATGAGAGGGGACTATGACTCAGAATTGAGAGACATAAAAATTATTTGATGTTTCCAATATAAGTATATTTACTTTATACAAATATATAAAAATGAATTTATATGAAAACATATCAATTTTCCCCAAAGTACATCCAAATTTAGTGCCATTAAGTTAAGAGAAATCCCAGTGTTAGCTCCATGATCTGCAAAGCATTAATTCTGCAGTGAAGCATGACAAATATATATATATATTTTTTTTCTTCTATCCAAAAATATATAGCTAGTTCTGTTCATTCTCTTCCCAGTCCCAACTCCCAATCCCAGGCAATATCTCAGAACTGTTAGAAATAAACTCTTGGTGCTGCAAAAGTAATAGCACTTAAATATAATTTTTCTCAGCCAGGTAATTTACATTTGTAGAAGGGTGTGTCTCACGGATGGTGCAATGGTGAGAGCACAGCTGAACAAGAAAGGGGAAGGGGTTCTTATCCCTGACACATGTAGCCTCTACTGCTGTATCATTCCTCTATTGGATAGGGTTGTACTACACAGTCTCAGCTGATTTCAGTTGGCTATTTTAAAGAAATCAGGGGTACAAGCCAGAGTTGTGGGGTGAGTAGTTTTGGCAGGAAAGACAGTTATGGAACAGGTGACTAAAGGTGACTCAGATCAAAGCAGGTGACTAGGGGTGACTCAAGATGGAGCAGATGACCAGGGGAACAGATATAAACTACTGATTAGGGCTGACAGGAGGTTGTTTACCAAAACTAGAGGCAAAGAGATGAAGAGAACGAGGAAGTTAAACTTTAAAACGGAGAACAAAAAACACAGAAAATGAACATACTGGCATACTGATTCTTTGAAGAGGAACTTGGAACTCACTGCATTCAACTATTCCCTCCCCTTGAATTTACAGTTCTTTCTCTTCAAACTTCCTTAACATGTCTTGGCTTAGATTTTCTGCTTGATATTTAAAAAAAAGAAGCTTCTCTGAATAAGGTGGAGGAGAGTTAAGGGAGGTTTTAGTAAGTGCTGCTTCTATGAGCCTTTGCACCAGCCTACAGATGCATGATATGACACCCACCCCCAAAAGGAACAAGTAAACCTACTATGGCTGCAAAAGAAGTAAGACCTGAGGCTATGACTCCTTTTCATTTATTGAACCATTTTTTCTAGCCACCCTGTGAAATGGTCATTTCCCCTTAGTATTTGGCTAACTCATTGGACAGAGCAGTTAGACCTTGCAATGCCTTTGTTTTGCTTGCATCAAGGCTGGTGTTACTTGGGGTGACCGTTCAACATTGAGATTTAATCTTGTTGCAAACTCCTCCTCTTTCTGCTAATGTCATGTCTAAGGCTATTCTATTTTCCCAAGCCATCTGGCTAGTAGCTCCTAATTGCTCAGCTATTTCTTTAACAACATCTCTAGTAGTTAATAAACCATTGTTGATTGTAATAAATATGTTTTATTAACTGTCATCCACCAAAATATTGACTCAAATCCTGCAGCTATTTGATCTTGGGCTTTCAATTTATCTGGTACTTCTCAAAGGACTCCAATTGCATCTAAATAAACATGAGAGTCAAAAGACCCATAAGGGGCTTCCCTTGTTTTATGATGTTGTACTTTTCCTCTCTTCAGTTGATAAAATGCCAGGGTGAAAGGGATAGCAAATTGGACTAGAGCACAAGTGCCACTCCAGTTACTTGGCAAAGTGTCCAATAAAGGTTTGTCACAATACCACCCACCATACATCTGCTCAGGGATGAAAAAGGATTGACTGATTGGTAAGCTCTTGAAAAGTCTTAAGCTCACTGCATCCTTTCAGGTCTCCAAGGAATGCAAAGTTTCCTCCATGTGGTGAGAGACACGAAGTGAACTTAGTGTTGGGAGTTGAAAGCTAGATGGTCCTCAGGGGCTGACCCTCAGGATGCCGAACTTTGGAATATAGCAGAGAAAGAACTTGGCATGACTTGTTACCCCAGGCTGTGGAATACTGGCAAAGAGCTACCATATAGCCCATGCCTGCTCAACTGGGGGACCACCCTAGTGAAAAGGGGACAATCTGCACCTCTGGCCTGCCATGTACCCAAGCATAACAATTGCTTTTGTTTAATGTGCAGAGGGAATATTTGACCTTTTGCATCTTGATATTCTGTCTCTATTGCTAAAGTTTATTTTAAATCATTTACTTCTCCAATGTCTACTTTGGTCCTATCATTGGGCATAGAAGGGATAACAGTTTGATTAGAAGTAGGTTTAAAAGAAGAAGAGGGGGGAATGGGGCAAAGAGGATGAGGGATTAATGAAATGCATTTTAAAAGACCCTGTGAGACCTATGTCAACCAAGTTGACTCCAATGCCATAGAAGCAGTTAAAATGGTGTCAGGATTGGTAGAGGTAGGAATGGACAGCTTCACTGGGTTTCATTGGTACTGTTGACAATTAGAAGGAACAGTTTCTCTGGTGATGCGGAGGTATCATTTTAGAGAGATGCAGCTCTTTGAGGAAGTCCACACTTGTTCCTCAATATTCATAGGACATTGTCCCAGAAGGGACAGTGCCATCCTGGAAACTCATCCTCATTTAGTTCCTAAGATTTGAGAAATGGAGTGACTTGATTTCTATAAGGCAAGGGTTGCAGAGGTCAGAAGTTACTTTGGAAGGACACAGGAATATTTCTAAGCAGGTGAGTTGCATTTGGTTTTGGAGATCCCTGCAAGGTATGGTGAGACACACATCAAATGTAATTGTCTAAGGAAAAGGTGACCTGGTTACATTAATAATAAGGTGCTCAGCAGTAGAACAAAGAAAGAAGAAGAAATAATAAATTAAGGAGGGTCAAACTTTTCTTAGCTTTAGTTTGGTGTGGTTTCCCCTGAGAATATGGCTCACGACTCCAGAGGTGGCAGTGCTTGCTTGACTTGGGTGTGATGGGTCTGTCCTCTCTCTGCAGTCCAGACTGTGCTTTCAGTAGCTAGGAGCACTAGGTAAGGTGCTTCCCAGACCAGCTCAAGCTTTTCATGAGGACGTGATCCCCAGGCTGATGTTGATGTACTGGGAACTTCAGGGGTGGTGCCTGTGTTAAATTGCTTTCAGTTCTGATGGAAGATAAAGTGGAAGACAAATCAAGTATATAATTCCCGAGAAACTGATCTTTTGTTTTGAACTTGGGACTGTCAGCATTGGAGTGTAAACAGGGCAACCTCAATAATATTTCATAAGGGGATAAACTAACATCTCTTTGAGGATCAGTTCGCATTCTCAACATGGCAATAGAAAGCCATCTTGTCTATGGCAACTGAGTCTTTAAGACTAATTTGGTTAAGTGATTTTTAAGAATTTGGTTCATTCTTTCCACTCTTCCTGATGAACGTGGGTGCCAGGGAGTATGATTTTCCCATGTTATATCCAGTACCTGTGAGGCAATGTGTTCTCTTTCTGGGTCCACAAGGGGGCGTCAATTTAAGGGCAGGAAATTCCCAGCACCATGCCCCGCTCTTATGCCTCTCTATCCAGGAGATTTAATGGTTTTTGTTTTAATTTTCATGGGCACAGGAAAGAATCAAAAGTCAATCACTCCAGCAGAAGTTTAAAGGAATTCCTCTCATTGGCCAGAGGACTTGGAGAGAGAGAGAGAGAATTCCTCCCAGGTTGAAAGTCCCCTTCTTTCACATCCCTTTGGATTCCGGTCCCCTCCCATACTCTTCATGGAAACCTTTTTCTCTCCCCTTTTCCTCTTTGTCAAAATAAATCACTTTCTGCAAAAACATTTCGGGGCCAGGTATTTACTTTATGAACGTACTATGCCTGGCGTGGTCCCCTTGCCCATTCTTGGAAAGGAAAAGGTGACCTGGTTACATTAATAATAAGGTGCTCAGCAGTAGAACAAAGAACAAAGAGCTTTTGAGTGAGAGCTCAAAAGCCTGGAAAATGTCCTCTCAGGGGAGCTAAGCACTCCTCTACACCCCCAAACCCGGCAACACCTGGGCTAATTTTTTTTAATGACATGTGCAGTGAAATGCACGTTTTATTAAAATGTCATGAAAATTTCGTGAAATGTCGCATTATCTTAATAAATATTTTCTATTAATCCAAACCTGGATATAATATTTTCAACAAATACCTTGACTACATTATTAGCAGTTGTACTTGAAAGGGAATAGCTTTTATCCAATTAGTAAGGCGATCTACTATTATTAATAAATATTTTAGATGACCAATTGGAGGCATCTCTATAATTAATTTGGATACTTTGGAATGGCCTTAAGCCTGGACTTCTTCCCCCAAGGGGTAATCTTTTTATAGTTTGTTTATTAGGTTTTCTACATACCAAGCAACTGTCTGTAACCAGTTTGGCAAGGGTATAAATTCCCATGCATACATGAACTCTGAGGACTGCATCACACATGGCTTGGGGCCCCCAGTGGGTCCCTTGATACAGACGAGAGGACTTTTCTCAGGAGAGGTTTGGATAACATTGTTCTTTGGTCTCATAATACCCATTTTTTTCTTCAGAATTTTCTTTAGCATGTATTTCTATTAATTTTTTTTTTTATTTTAGTGGAAGAGAAAATGAGGATCACAGTAGTAGGAGGAAGGTAGGGAGTTAAGTGAAAAACAGGTGTTTTAGAAGAAACGGCAGCCTGTTTGCTTACCTGATCCACTAGGTTATTTTCTCAATTTTTAAAAGAAGGTGTCCAGGGACATGAACAATAGCTATTTCTTCTGGCAAGTGAGGTTATTCAATACTTGGGTGATGAGTTCCTTATGAACAAGGTCTTGATCTTTATTATTGATGAGACCTCGTTCAGTCCAAATTTTTCTACATGTATGAGCCACTCAAAAGTACATGTACTTAGAATCAGTATTAAGTAAATGTCCTCCAGTCCTGTAGAGAGTTTCTGCTAGGTCTGGTCAGATCTTTGTGTGATAATCAATTAAATCTAAACACGTGTGTTCTCTCTCTTTAGTTTTGGATCCCCTGTTAGAAAACCTGCTGGGTTAAGCAGTATCAGTGGTTAATGTTCAATTATCTTTTTCTTTTTTCTTTTTTTTTTATTTTTTATTGCATTATAGGTTTGGGGGTACATGTGCAGAATGTGCAAGATAGTTGCATAGGTACACATATGGCAGTGTGCTTTGCTGCCTTCCTCCCCTTCACCCACACTTGGTAGTCATCCCCAGGTCATCCCCCCCAGGCCCCCCCGCTGTCCCTCCCCCATTCCCCCAACAGTCCCCAGTGTATAGTAGACCGCCTCTCTGTGTCCATGTGTTCTCATTTTTCTCACCCACCTATGAGTGAGTATATGCGGTATTTCTTTTTCTGTTCTTGTGTCAGTTTGCTGAGAATGATGTTCTCCAGATTCATCCATGTCCCTACAAAGGACACAAACTCATCATTTTTGATTGCTGCATAATATTCCATGGTGTATATGTGCCACATTTTCCTAGTCCAGTCTATCATCGTTGGGCATTTGGGTTGGTTCCAGGTCCTTGCTATTGTAAACAGTGCTGCAATGAACATTCGTGTGCATGTGTCCTTATAGTAGAACGATTTATAGTCCTTTGGATAGATACCCAGTAATGGGATTGTGAGGAATCGCCACACTGTCTTCCACAATGGTTGAACTAATTTACACTCCCAGCAACAGTGTAAGAGTGTTCCTATTTCTCCACATCCTCTCCAGCATCTGCTGTCTCCAGATTTTTTAATGATCGCCATTCTAACTGGTGTGAGATGGTATCTCAATGTGGTTTTGATTTGCATCTCTCTAATGACCAATGATGATGAGCACTTTTTCATATGTTTGTTGGCCTCATGTATGTCTTCTTTTGTAAAGTTTCTGTTCATATCCTTTGCCCATTTTTGAATGGGCTTCTTTGTTTTTTTCCTGTAAATCTGTTTGAGTTCTTTGTAAATTCTGGCTATCAGCCCTTTGTCAGATGTGTAAACTGCAAAGATTTTTTTCCATTCTGATGGTTGCCGATTCACTCTAGTGACTGTCTCTTTTGCCGTGCAGAAGCTGTGGAGTTTCATTGGGTCCCATTTGTCTATTGTGGCTTTTGTTGCCAATGCTTTTGGTGTTTTGGTCATGAAGTTCTTTCCTACTCCTATGTCCTGAATGGTTTTGCCCAGATTATCTTCTAGGGTTTTTATGGTGTCAGGTCTTACGTTTAAGTCTTTAATCCATCTGGAGTTAATTTTAGTGTAAGGTGTCAGGAAGGGGTCCAGGTTCTGCTTTCTGCACACGGCTAGCCAGTTTTCCCAACACCATTTATTAAATAGGGAATCCTTTCCCCATTGCCTGTTTTTGTCTGGTTTATCAAAGATAATATGATTGTAGATATGTTGTGTTGCCTCCGATGCTTCTGTTCTGTTCCATTGGTCTATATCTCTGTTTTGGTACCAGTACCATGCTGTTTTGATTACTGTAGCCTTGTACTATAGTTTGAAGTCTGGTAGCATGATGCCTCCCGCTGTGTTCTTTTTGCTTAGAATTGACTTGGCTATGCGGGCTCTTTTCTGGTTCCATATGAAATTCATGGTGGTTTTTTCCAGTTCTGTGAAAAAATTCAATGGTAGTTTGATGGGGATAGCATTGATTGTGTAAATTACTTTGGGCAGTATAACCATTTTCACAATATTGATTCTTCCTAACCACGAGCATGGAATGTTTCTCCATCTGTTTGTGTCCTCTCTTATTTCATTGAGCAGTTGTTTGTAGTTTTCCTTAAAGAGGTCCCTTACATTCCTAGTGAGTTGTATTCCTAGGTATTTTATTTTCTTTGTAGCAATTGTGAATGGCAGTTCGTTCTTGATTTGGTTCTCTTTAAGTCTGTTATTGGTGTATAGGAATGCTTGTGATTTTTGCACATTGATTTTATATCCTGAGACGTTGCTGAAGTTGCTTATCAGTTTCAGGAGCTTTTGGGCTGAGGTGATGGGGTCTTCTAGGTATACTATCATGTCGCCTGCAAATAGAGACAATTTGGCTTCCACCTTTCCTATTTGAATACCCTTTATTTCTTTTTCTTGCCTGATTGCTCTGGCTAGAACTTCCAGTACTATGTTGAATAGAAGTGGTGAGAGAGGGCATCCTTGTCTAGTGCCGGATTTCAAAGGGAATGCTTCCAGTTTTTGCCCATTCAGTATGATGTTGGCTGTTGGTTTGTCATAAATAGCTTTTATTACTTTGAGATATGTTCCATCAATACCAAGTTTATTGAGGGTTTTTAGCATAAAGGGCTGTTGAATTTTGTCAAATGCCTTCTCTGCGTCAATTGAGATAATCATGTGGTTTTTGTTTTTGCTTCTGTTTATGTGGTGAATTACATTTATAGACTTGCGTATGTTGAACCAGTCTTGCATCCCCGGGATGAATCCTACTTGATCATGATGGATAAGTTTTTTAATGTGCTGTTGCAATCGGTTTGCCAGTATTTTATTGAAGATTTTTGCATCTATGTTCATCATGGATATTGGCCTGAAGTTTTCTTTTCTTGTTGAATCTCTGCCAGGTTTTGGTATCAGGATGATGTTGGTCTCATAAAATGATTTGGGAAGGGTTCCCTCCTTTTGGATTATTTGGAATAGTTTCAGAAGGAATGGTACCAGATCCTCTTTGTGTGTCTGGTAGAATTCAGCTGTGAACCCATCTGGACCTGGGCTTTTTTTGTGTGGTAGGCTCTTAATTGCTGCCTCAACTTCAGACCTTGTTATTGGTCTATTCATAGTTTCGGCTTCCTCCTGGTTTAGGCTTGGGAGGACACATGCGTCCAGGAATTTATCCATTTCTTCCTGATTTACTAGTTTATGTGCATAGAGTTGTTTGTAGTATTCTCTGATGATGGTTTGAATTTCTGTGGAATCTGTGGTGATTTCCCCTTTATCGTTTTTTATTGCATCTATTTGGTTGTTCTCTCTTTTCTTTTTTATCAGTCTGGCTAGTGGTCTGTCTATTTTGTTGATCTTTTCGAAAAACCAGCTCTTAGATTATTGATTTTTTGAAGGGTTTTTCTTGTCTCTATCTCCTTCAATTCTGCTCTGATCTTAGTTATTTCTTGTCTTCGGCTAGGTTTTGAGCTTTTTTGATCTTGCTCCTCTAGCTCTTTCAATTTTGAAGATAGGGTGTTAATTTTGGATCTCTCCACTCTTCTCATGTGGGCACTTATTGCTATATATTTTCCTCTACAGACTGCTTTAAATGTGTCCCAGAGATTCTGGTACGTTGTGTCTTCGTTCTTGTTGGTTTCAAAGAACTTCTTTATTTCTGCCTTCATTTCATTGTTTATCCAATCAACATTCAAAGCCAGTTGTTCAGTTTCCATGAAGCTGTGCGGTTCTGAGTTATTTTCTGAATTCTGAGTACCAACTTGATTGCACTATGGTCTGAGAGACTGTTTGTTATGATTTCAGTTGTTTTGCATTTGCTGAGGAGTGCTTTACTTCCAATTATGTGGTCAATTTTGGAGTAGGTGTGATGTGGTGCTGAGAAGAATGTATATTCTGTGTATTTGGGGTGGAGAGTTCTGTAAATGTCTATCAGGTTTGCTTGTTCCAGGTCTGAGTTCAAGTCCTGGATATCCTTGTTAATTTTCTGTCTGGTTGATCTGTCTGCTATTTACAGTGGAGTGTTAAAGTCTCCCACTATTATTGTGTGGGAGTCTAAGTCTCTTTGTAAATCATTAAGAACTTGCCTTATATATCTGGGTGCTCCTACATTGGGTCCATATATATTTAGAATCGTTATCTCTTCTTGTTGTATTGATCCTTTTACCATTATGTAATGACCTTCTTTGTCCCTTTTGATCTTTGTTGCTTTAAAGTCTATTTTATCAGAGATGAGAATTGCAACTCCTGCTTTTTTTTGCTCTCCATTTGCTTGGTAAATCTTCCTCCATCCTTTTATTTTGAGCCTTTTTGTATCTTTGCATGTGAGGTGGGTTTCCTGGATACAGCACACTGATGGGTTTTGGTTTTTTATCCAATTTGCCAGTCTGTGTCTTTTGATTGGTGCATTTAGTCCATTTACATTCAGGGTTAATATTGTTATGTGTGAATTTGATACTGCCATTTTGATGCTAGCTGGCTGTTTTGCCCATTGGTTCATGTACATTCTTCATTTTGTTGATGGTCTTTAGCATTTGGTATGCTTTTAGGATGGCTGGAACTGGTTGTTTCTTTCTATGTGTAGTGCCTCTTTCAGGAGCTCTTGTAAAGCAGGCCTAGTGGTGACAAAATCTCTGAGTACTTGCTTGTTCATGAAGGATTTTATTTTTCCTTCACTTATGAAGCTCAGTTTGGCTGGATATGAAATTCTGGGTTGAAAGCTCTTTTCTTTAAGGATGTTGAATATTGGCCCCCACTCTCTTCTGGCTTGTAGAGTCTCTGCCAAGAGATCTGCTGTGAGTCTGATGGGCTTCCCTTTGTGGGTGACGTGACCTTTCTCTCTGGCTGCCCTTAGTATTTTCTCCTTCGTTTCAACCCTGGTGAATCTGACGATTATGTGCCTTGGGGTTGCTCTTCTTGCAGAGTATCTTTGTGGTGTTCTCTGTATTTCCTGGAGTTGAGTATTGACCTGTCTTGCTAGGTTGGGAAAATTTTCCTGGATAATATCCTGAAGAGTGTTTTCCAGCTTGGATTCATTCTCTTCGTCACATTCTGGTACACCTATCAAACGTAGGTTGGGTCTCTTCACATAGTCTCACATTTCTTGGAGATTTTGTTCATTCCTTTTTGTGCTTTTTTCTTTAATCTTGGTTTCTCATTTTATTTCATTGAGTTGATCTTCAACTTCTGATATTCTTTCTTCAGCTTGGTCAATTCGGCTGTTGAAACTTGTGCATGCTTCGCGAAGTTCTCGTGTTGTGTTTTTCAGCTCCTTCAATTCATTCATATTCCTCTCTAAGTTGTCCATTCTTGTTATCAATTCCTCGAATCTTTTTTCAAATCTTTTTTCAAGGTTCTTAGTTTCTTTGCACTGGTTTAGAACATGTTCCTTTAGCTCACTGAAGTTTCTCATTATCCACTTTCTGAAGTCTGATTCCGTCATTTCGTCACATTCGTCCTCCGTCCAGCTTTGTTCCCTTGCTGGTGAGAAGTTTTGGTCCTTTTTTGGAGGTGAGGTGTTTTGGTTTTGGGTGTTTTCCTCCTTTTTGCGCTGGTTTCTTCCCATCTTTATGGATTTATCCGCCTGTCGTCTTAGTAGTTGCTGGTTTTTCAATTGGGTCTCTGTGTGGACACTGAGATTGTTGATGATGAAGTATTTCTGTTAATTAGTTTTCCCTCTAATGGTCTATCCCCTCTGCTGTATGAGTGCTGAGGTCCACTCCAGGCCCTGTTTGTCTGGGGTATACCTGCAGCAGCTGCGGAACAGTGAGGGATGATACCAGTTTCTTTTTCTGCTGCCCTTGTTCCAGAATGATGCCAGCCAAATGTCAGTCTGATTAGTCCTTTTCTGGGGCGACTCCTTGGATATACAGGGGTCAGGGAGCTGCTTGAGGAGACAGTCTGTGCTTTATAGGAGCTCCAGTGCTGAGCTGTGAGCTCCGTTGTTCTTTCAGTGTTGTTGGGAGGTTGTTTATGTCTGCTGCAATAGAACTCATAAAACACCACCCTTTTTTTTTTTCACCCTTAGATGCTCTGTCTCAGGGAGTTGGGGCTTTCTTTATGAGTATCTGTTGCACTGTCCTACTCCACTAGGCGGCAGTCTATTCACTATTTGCCTGCCGGGGCTCTGACCTGCTAGCGCGGGTCCGCCCTGTTGCTGCCTGGCGGAGTCTCTCTGTTATGGCAGGTTGCCTCGGCAACGGCAGGCTGTGTCAGACCTGGGCGGTACTTCAGTGGGGGTGCACTGCGTCAGAGATGGTGGACGCCCCTCCCTCACCAGGCTGCACCGTCCTAGATGCCAGCAGCAAAACTCTCAGCCCCAAGTGCCTCCAGTAGCCACCTTGCTTGTCCCCGTGAGCGTGGGACCCACCGAGCCCGATCACCCAGCTCCCTGCCTCAGAATCCATCCTCTCTCTCTCTCTCTTCCTCTCCCCAAGCTGAAAGGTCGACTCTCTCACTGGCGCCCCAGGAGCCTGCCGATAGGGCACTGGGATCCGTGCGATCTCCCGTGCCGCTGCCCACTACCCCGGCTCAGATCATGCTTCCCAGGAAACTCCTGGTCTGGCTCATTGTCCAAGTCCCGTTCAATCAGATGGACATGCCAATCTGTCCTTCCAAATCTCAGATTGCTGGTTTAACAGGACACCCAGACCAGTGAGTTCCACGCCGGGTCCCGCTGCGGCACCGGCCGAAGAGGGGGCAGGAGCCGGCTGCGTTAGCCGGCTGCACTAGGGTCCAGTGTCTCTCCCACACCTGGGACATTCAACACTCTGTGGGCATAAAAGGTCCATCCGAGAATGCGGCCAGGACTCACCCTCTGCGCCTTCACCGAGAGCTGCAATCCTGAGTCGCCTCTACGACGCCATCTTGCCTCCTCCCCCCAATTATCTTTTTCTAACAGAATAGCCTGGTACTTTAAGATTCTTGAGTCAGTACACTACCTTTCTGCCTTCTGACTTAGGATAGTTCTGACTTGGTGAGACGTGCTCACAAGAAGGTTTCTTCCAAAAGCTACTTTCCTACTTTCCTCTGTTAGCAAAGCAGTAGCCACTGCAGACTGAATGCGTTTGGGTCATCTGCAGGTTACTGGGTTAAGGGTTCTTGATAGGAAGGCTACGGTTTGCCAGTGGCCTCTGTGCTTTTGGATAAGTACTTCTAAGGCTATACTCTTATTTAAACTGACAAAAAGATGGAATTGCTGCTTTAAGGAGGGCAATACTAGGAGAGTGGCTGTTACTAATAGATGTTTTAACCTTTCCACCTGTTGGATTTCAGGTAATTCCCAAATTGAGGGGTTTGGACCATCTTGTCAGGGGTTTGGACTGTGAACTTTTTTTGGTTTTGGGGCATGAGAATCTATCCATAGATGACAATATCTAACTAACCCTAAAATTTTCTAAGATCTTGTTTAGTCTCCGGCAGGGGCAAGGATGTAATACCTTCAATTTGTTTAAGGTCAATTTTCCATTTACCTTTGCTAATTAAAAGACTTGTTCTAATATTTGACTAAATAAATTTGGAGACTCCTTAAACTCTGTGGGTAGGACTGTCCATGGGAATTGCTGTTTTCAACTGGAGTGAGGGTCTTCTCACTCAAAGGCAAATAGGTCCTGGCTGTCCTTTGCAGACAGGCAAGCCCAGAAGGCATCTTTTAAATCTGTTACTGTAAACCACTGGTCGCTGTCTGGGATCCTACTAATAATAGTATAAGGATTGGGAACAACAGGGTGTATAGTCTGGACTATTTGATTAATAGCTCTAAGGTCTTGAACTGACCAGTATGACCCGTCTGGCTACTTTACAGGCAGTATTGGAGTGCTATACGGAGACATACAGGATTTAAGAAGCCCATCAAAGAGAAGACCTTCAATTATAGGTTTTAAATTTACCCTGGCTTCTAAAGGAATAGGGTATTGCTTTCTCTTTACTACTTTCCTAGGGGTTTTCAATTTAACATGAATCGGAGGAATCTGTAACTTAGGATGAATGTTTTCTTTATCAGTGTTGGTGAGCAAGTTTAGGGAAGGGAGGAATTTTCTATGATTGATTTTGGAGGCCTAAGCCTAATTTTAGCACTATTTTTGTAATAGATTTGTTCTGGTTTAATAGAAATTTGAACTAGCAGATCAATTTTTATATTTCATTTCTGTCTCCATTAAGTTTTTTTTTCTACCTTTGAGCCTCCTGGCTTTATATACCCTTAATATTGCCTGGAGAATA
The DNA here is from genome assembly GCA_031835075.1 of Saguinus oedipus. Lineage (NCBI taxonomy): Eukaryota > Metazoa > Chordata > Mammalia > Primates > Cebidae > Saguinus > Saguinus oedipus. The sequence continues at coordinate 149,145,746 of CM063170.1, forward strand.
GGAGTCTAGATACTTTATAGGTTCTGGCTCCCTGGGGACTTTGTTGTATGGTGGACAGCAGAGATTTTGCCTTCTGCTTTTGTTTTTTCATCTCTTTTAACATGTACATTTTGGCTTCTGTTAGAAATTCTTTTATAGGTCTACCTTTCCGGTTATCTGTCTTTTGTAATTTGTTGTTAATATCTTGCCAAATATTAGCTACAAAATGAAGCTTTAACATACCTCATTTGAGGGGGTCTTCCAGTTCTACACCTACATATTTCCTCATTCTCTCTTTGAGTCTTTCTAGAAATTTTATAGGTCTTTTCATTATCATTCTAATATTTTAACATTAGGCCTAGGGAACCATTAGGGGAAAATTGTTACTAGCTTTATTCTTTTTATTTCTTACCTTACTTGGGGTATTTCCCATCTGGATGGTTTTGGGGTGAGGCTCAATTTCCCTTACTGGATATTTCTCATCTTCCCTGCTACTGGAGGTTTGTGTGAGGTGCAACGCTTGGTATTGGAGATTTCTTGCCTCTTTTTAAGCTCTAAGAGACCTCAACCAAGGGATACTTCACTGCCTCCGTGGCTTTCCTTGTCTTGGTATGTCCCAACCAAGGAATACTTTATCGCCCTCATGGCCTTTCTTACCTTGATCCCGAACAAAGAATACTTTACCACCCCTGCAGCTTTTCTTACCTTGGTCTGTGCAAAGTTACCTGGTCAGCGTGGTATGTGATGATCTTTTTTCCCAAGTTGTTGTTCTGTTTCTTCCTGTGTTGCTGAAAGTCTGCATTTATTCATCACACCAGGTGGGTCTCAATTCCTCAGCCACTGCAGGGAGGCAGTGGGGTGTGCCTCCTCATGAGAGAGGTATAGACCCTTCCCAGAAGAGAATGGGAATCCCAGGTGGGCCCCTAAATTGTTAGAAATAAACTTTCAGTGCCACAAAAGAAACAGCACTGAAATATACATTTTCTCAGCAAGTCAATTTACTTCTATAGAAAGGTGCATCTCACAGATGGAGCAATGGCAAGAGCACACCTAACAAGGGAAAGAAAGGGGTTCTTGTCCCTGATGCAGGTAGCCCTGACTGTTGTGTCATTCTCCTGTTGGCTAGGGTTGGACCACACAGTCTAAGCTGATTCCAATTGGCTATTTTAAAGAGAGGAGGGCTATGAGCCAGAGTGGTAGAGTAAGCAGTTTTGGCAGGAAAGACAGTCACAGAACAGGTGATTAAAGGTGACTCAGGTCAGAGCAGCAGGTACTCAGGGGTGACTCAGGATAGAACAAGTGATCAGGGGTGACTCACGGTGAAGCAGGTGACCAGGGGAATGGATGTGAACTACTGATTAGGGCTGGTGGGAAGGTTGTTTACTGAGATAAACAAAGAGATAAAGAGAACTAGGAAGTTAAACTTTAAAATGGAGCACAAAGAATGTGGAAACCGAACATACTGGCATATTCATTCTTTAAAGAGAAACTTGGAACTCACTGTATTCAACAGAACAATTTATTGGTATATATTTTCTGGAAATACACTACTACTATCACATTCATTTTTCCATTTTGATAGTGTATGGGCCATAGTCTCATGGCCCATAAAATTTTCCTAAAAATCACTGACATGAGGCAGATTGATTAATAGGAGAAAAGGCATACAATAATTTTTTAACATATAAAATGGAAATCTTCAGAATGAAAACCCCACGTCCCAATGAGTTACAAAAATTTATATACCATTTTGAAGTTCCAGGGGGAAAAATGAGGGCTCTGATTCTGGTAAAACATTTTATGGAAGAGAGCTTAGCAAGCAAATGTGGCCTTGTTATATAGATGAAGCCTACCTCAGAAAGACTAAATAATACGTGTTTCTTTGTAAACTTTTAAAAATGTCTCACTTTTAATCTCTCCTGGATCTTTGTAAAGGCATAGAAAGTGGAAGGGGCATGGCTGCATTCATGGAGATTCTCTAAAGATGCAAATTTTTCCACTTAACACAGCTTTTGCAGGACCACTTCTGGGGAAATAGCTAAGTGGTAGCTACTTCAAAATAGATCAAATAAATATATTTTGGATTAAATATTTTAATTTCCTTCAATAGCTAATTAGTCTTTCATAATATTATGGAAAAGTATATAATAGTGTGTGTGAATGGTAAAATAAATTTGCAGGATTCCACTACAACTAGATATAGTGAATAAAATGAATTGGTTAGACTAGAAGTTCTTTCAGGCCCTTTCCAGTTATAGCCCTTGATTTTTTTATTTTTGTGGTTTTTCAAAACATCATTTAAACTAAGATATTAGGCAATTAAAAGTTTATTCGAATATAATATCAATGTTAATAGCTACTTTAACTAAAGAACATATAGTATGTACTAAACAGAGAATGATGACAGAAATAGCACTAGTATTCCATGGATAAGAATAAGATGATAAAACACTATTATTCCTGCTAAAACTAGTTACTATTTCCTCAATTACCAGTTTAAAAATATACCCCCAACCATTTTACTAACAATTTTAGTAAATGATATTAAAGCCTATTCAACTTTCCTGTAATAACTAATGAGAAGCTTGTACCAAGAAAGCAATAAAAACATATATTTCTATGGTTATTATTAATGTAAAACTTTAGTTAATTTAGCTGCACAGTTTTTTTGCTGAGAATGAAACCACCTTTGGAAAAAGTGTAACTGAGAATATTATTACAGTGAAAGAGATAAGACCTAATCAACTTCATCTTGCTTCTAACCTTTAAGCTGTCTTTGTTAATTCCAGGGTGAAGGTCAAACTAAACTTGGGAAATAATTTAGTTTATGGTTTGACTCTAAAACAAAATTGAGTCTAAAACACCACAAAGATATTCCTCAAGAAGAGCAACCCCAAGGCACATAATCGTCAGATTCACCAGGGTTTAAATGAAGGAGAAAATACTAAGGGCAGCCAGAGAGAAAGGTCAGGTCACCCACAAAGGGAAGCCTATTATACTTACAGCAGATCTTTCAGCAGAAACCCTACAAGCCAGAAGAGAGTGGGGGCCAATATTCAACATCCTTAAAGAAAAGGACTTTCGGCCCAGAATTTCATATCCTGCCAAACTAAGCTTCACAATTGAAGGAAAAATAAAATCTTTTATGAACAAGCAAGTACTCAGAGATTTTATTACCACCAGGCCTGCTTTGCAAAAGCTTCTGAAAGAAGCATCATACATAGAAAGGAACAACCAGTATTAGCCTTTCTAAAAACATAAGTAAAGAGCATCAACATAAAGAAGAATTTATATAAACAAATGGATAAAATAGCGAGTTAACATCAAATGGCAGTAACCCTAAATTTAAGCCGACTAAATCCCCCAATCAAAAGATACAGCCAAAACCTAATGGTATGATGCATCCAGACACATTTCACATCCAAAGATACACAAAGACTCAAAACAAAGGGATGGATGGACATAGACTTACCAACCAAATGGAGAGCAAAAATAAATAAATAAATAAAAAGCAGGAGTTGCAATTCCCGCATCTGATAAAATAGATTTCAAAGCAACAATGATATAGTGGTAAAAGGATCAATGCAACAATAAGAGCTAACGATCCTAACACCCAGATTCATAAGACCCATAGAGAGATTTAGACTCAACGAGACAGAAAATTGATGAGGACAACCAGGACTTGAACTCAGATCTGGAACAAGTAAACTTAATAAATATTTATAGAGCTCTCCATTTTAAATACGCAAAATATACATTCTCCACTTTAAATACACAAAATATTGATTGGCCATTATTAATATCCATTTTTAGAATAAAATAATATTCCCGTTCTGTCTCCCTCTTTTTCTTCCTCTGTCTTCCTCTCCTTTAATCCTTTTTTTCTCTTTCTTTTCTTCTTTCCTTACAAAACAACAACAACAACAACAACAACAACTGTCTGATCCTATCTGATTCTATGCACGTTCTCAAATATAACATTCCAGTCAAAGCCTTAATAATACTGTATAACCAAAGTTTCCAATTGTCTCCTATTACAAGGCAAGCAGATTCTTATTGAACTTATGCAAATAATGATATTGCCATAAAGTAAGAATACTCACAGAGAGCTTTTAAATCCTAGAGGGATCAGGTAAAAAGAAAAACTAATTGTTTCATCTTTTTTTCTCAGAGGCATACTTTAAGTTATAGATAGCTTAAGGGAAGAGAAAAAGGTTTCCAAACAAACAAACAAACAAACAAACAAAACAAAACAAAAATTGATAATATCCCTTTTCTGAAAAATCCTTCTTCTTGCCTGGGGACTAGTCTGCCTTTGTAGGACTAACAAATTAGCTACAGGATTAAAAATTATGGTTTAGGGATTACGCAACCTCTGGCTGCAAGAGTCTGAACCTACCCAAATTGTTCCCAAGGATAACATCATTGTTATAAAACCTAACATTAATGCTTGAGATATTTTATAGACCCTGCACTCAATGGACTAGCTGATACCACCCAGCCTGGTAATCTGGGTCAACCAGTTCTGTGATCCTACCCAGGAAAAGAAGATAGCAATGATTTCATCTCCAACCTGACTAATGAGCACTCTCCACTTCCTGAACCCCATCTGACAAATTATCTTTAAAACCTCCCATCTCTGAATGCTTGGGAAGACTGATTTGAGTAAAAATAAAACACTGGTCTCCTGCACAGCCAGCTTTGCATGAATTTCTCTTTACCATAGCAATTCCGTTGTCTTGATAAATGAGCTCTGTGTAGGCAGCGGACAACGTGAACCCATTGAACAGTTACAAGAATGATGCTTAATTTTTCTAAAAATGTTTTCTACTCTTTATCATATTTTAACCTTCTCATTCTATGTGTGATTTCTTTTCTTGTATTTTTGTTTCATTTTTAAGTTGACTTTTAGTCTGAAGAAAATGTAGTGAAATTATATTCAATATGGCTCATCTATCTTCAAGATTATATAAAATATACTGCTCATTAAGGTTGTTGAGAAGTCACATTTTCAGGCTATTTTGAAAAATGAAGTAGAGAACAACTTATCCAAATATATACAAACATATTTGGTTAGAAATTGACTCAGGCAAGATTTTAAGATTTTGTTGGATTTCCTTTAAAATTATGAAATATTTGAGGGAATGTAATCCTTTACTCTTCTCAAGGATCTGAATCCCAGGGAAGTAAATTGGATTACCAGAGATGAGAGGTGGATAAATAGCAGATCTGCAATTAGATCAGTTTCATACATAGCCCATACTCTAGGTCCTTTTTTGGTACAGTATGAAACATATATTCAAGTTCAGCACCTACTATTTATCGTTTAATGAGAACAATAGAGACAAAATTACTGGTACAGGATAAGAGATTCGATTCATTTCAGTGACTTTAACTATACTGTATCTAAAATTCTTCTAAAGAAGTCTCTAAACTATCTTTAAAATGGCACAATTACAAATTGTTTTGTAATCTACATTCATTTTGCACAGAGGGCTTAAATAATCCATGTATGAATTGCTTGAAAGTATTTTACTATGTAAAATAAACGTACTTCATGGTTTAATGTCAATTAAAAATGTTATAAAATATTAATATTTTCCTAGATTAAGTTTTTCTCTAGCTGTGGAGAATAAAAGAAGAGAAATTTGGCCAACCACAGTGGCTCATGCCTATAATCCCAGCACTTTGGGAAGCCAAGGTAGGCAGATTTCTTGAGCCCAGGTATTTGAGACCAGCCTGGGCAACAGAGCCAGACCCTATCTCCACAAAAAGTAAAATAGATTAGCCTGGCCTGGTGGCTCACCAGTGATCCCAGCTACTTGTTATCATGGAAGGTATTCGAGTTACCGGTGATGAATTTGTACGGGTCTGTGGCAACCTCAATTCTTGCCTCCTCAGAAAAAAGAATTAAACTGAGGAACACAAGGCACAAAAAGAGACAGAGACAAGTTTTATAGTAGGAGGGGAAGTTTATTTAAAAAGGCTTTAATAACAGGAAAAAAAGAAAAGTAAGCTCAGAAGAGACCCAAGCAAGCAATGAGGTCAAGTTCCCTGTTTAACCTTGATCCTAAAACTTTATAGGCTGGCCTCTTTCCTGTGATTCTTCCCTTAGAGTGAGCTGCCTTCATGTGCAGTGCCCTTCTTACCCCTAGGAGGTGAGCATGCTCAGTGTGTTTAGGAAGTCCTGCGCATGCCCATTTGAGGATTTTCCCTTCTCTGGTGGTGATCCCCTGGAAGGTCATCCTTTCTCATTTTGTGTCTTAATGCCCCTGCCCATGAAGTTGCTTCCCCCTGGTATCTGCATCCACCAATTAACACAGGTGCAACAGGTATGGACGATCAGGAATTGGCCTTTCCCTGGTAGCGGCTGCCAATTTATTACTTTTAGAGACACGATGTAGTAATCGCTACACCACCACCCGTCATTTCTAGTGGGTCAGGGAGAGCCCTCTCCTGCCTTCCTCACACCTGTCTAACAACCTGTAACATCCTCAGCAGACTGAGGCAGGAGGATTGCTTGAGCCTGGGAAGTCAAAGCTGCAGTGAAAACGTATCTCCATAAAATGTATTTATAAAGAAAAACAGATCAACATCAAATACTTGCTATTAGCATTCATAAAATCAATTTTACATAAATGCACATTTGAGTAATTTTTCTTATACACTAATTCATGGCTTTGTTTCAAAAAATGTAATAATTTCTACTAATATAAAGATTATGGCACCAAATATTTTAAGATTTCTGCTGAAATAAATGTATTATTAGTCTTTTTTTTTTTAAGACATTTAAAAATGGCCTCTATTGGTGCTCTGGATAAGTTCTAATAATTTCAAAAATATTAGTACTTGGATATATAGTTAGAAAATTAAGAGTAGGGAAAGATAGAAAATGAATTATAACATTTTTACTACAATTGCTCCCTTCAAATGTAAAGCTAGTAAAGCTTTCTTGCCTTTCCCAAATAATAAATATTCTATTTGTGAGTCTGTACATGTGCATATGGCCACATGTCTTTCTATGTGTAAATGCTAGTTTCACTTATAAAAAATAGCATCATAAATAGTATCAAAGTCCTCAATTTTTAAATTTAACATAAAATATTAGGTAAATGAATTTCTAGGTCAGTATGTATAGCTTTACCTCAAAATAGTTATTGGTTAAATGTATCACTCTACAAATCCACTAATGAATACATGTACAATGATCAATTTAATCACTTAAGATATCTATATATGTTGTTCTTTTTTGGAGCCACTACTTGCAATGCAATGAGATAAAAGAAACTGAGTTACTAGCCATCACTGGAAATTTCCAATTAAAGTTTGGCACATGGAAAATTGTCCTCTATCACAGTATTGTTCATGTCCACTGGAACTTAAAACAATATATCCTTATTGGTAATAGCGATACATAAATGAAATTCAAATAAGGTATTTTGCAGAGTATTTTGCTACAGTGGTGATGGCAGTTGTTAAAACCTGTTAACACAATCTGAAAGCCAAGATAAAATCAAATGTCTTATGCGTGTTAGTGACATTCAAATGTTTTACCCATTGCAGAATTTGAAGAGAAAAGTAGTGTAAAATAGATTTCTTTTTCTTTCTTTTTTATTTTTTTGAGACGGAGTCTCATTCTGTTGCCCAGGCTAGAGTGCAGTGGCACGATCTCAGCTGACTGCAACCTCCGTCTCCCAGGTTCAAAGAATCCTCCTGCCTCAGCCCCTCTAGTAGCTGGGATTACAGGCAGGCGCCACCATGTCTGGCTAATTTTTGTATTTTAGATAGAGGAAGGGTTTTGCTATGTTGGCCAGGTTGGTATCAAACTCCTGACCTCATGTGATCCACCTGCCTTGGTCTCCCAAAGTGCTGAGATTACAGGCATGAGCCACTGTGCTCAGACTAGATTGCTTAATTAAAGTAAAGCTCAGTAGTAAAAATCCTTCTTTGTCAACAAAATACAAACCTTTTTTGAAAGTGTGCCAAGCAAATAGCCAAGAGTGAAACAAATTTTAATCCTACTCTGCCATAGCAAAGAAGATCAGGCTGTGGTATTTTTAGAGTTAATTTCAAGATGAATTAGTTACAGAGGTTATTTTGTTTTTGTTTTTGGGTGTTTTTATTTTTTGGTCATTTAGAAATCAACATTACAGGGAGAAGCAGAGTTCATACTCATGTTTGGACTTCTGTAACTTAGATTTAACCACTCAATTTACATTTAACACCAAGTCTCTTATTATTTAGGTAAGATGTAATCACTCAACAATCTGGAATCTATATAATTGTACATTACTGTTGTAAAAATAAAGAGTTATTTTTAGCTTCAAATGCCTGAAGTAGGGTTAAATAAAAGCATCCTGAAAGGCAGAACAGAATAAATGACAACATAGTAGCTGGAAAGAAATAGAAATGGCTTAGTTCAGAAGTATTTATATTTTTATTTTTATTTTATCCTCTTGTATTTCATGGAATAGTGAGTACAAAGAATGCAATGAAAGATACATCAACATTGATTCAGAAGAAACGAAAACAAAGCACTTAATCACTATAATATAACACAATTCTACATCATGGAAAATTTGAAGCTGGAAACTTGGCCGAAACATCAGGTAATGCAACCGTTTTCCCATGGCCTCAGTGAACTTTAAAATGCTGTTAGATATTTACAAACATATGTTTTGCCTGAAAGGAGACTCAGTTTTCAACAAATATTCTTAAGTATATACATACAATAAAAGTGTTAATCATTTTTCTTAGCCCTTTACATTAGCCTTTCCCCTACAGAGAGTACTGACTTGATCCATCTAATTTCTTTGCCTCCACAGTCACTTAAGAAGCATTCTTCCATTTCTTGGCTAGTGATTTGGACTTTTTTGATGTCTAGGCAGTAGGATAAGAGGTTAATTTGAGAGATAAAGATGGCGTTAAGATTAGAACTTGGATAGAATTGATTCTGAGAATATTTCATAAAATTACAGAACAAGATGTATGAAAAAGTAGAGGGTGGAACCAATATTATGGCAGACTATGTATATTGCCTTTTCACCACCTAAACAATAAAAATAGTATTCATTTTTTTTTTCTCTAAATTGTTTTTTGGTGGAAAATGGGAGGTGCTTTTAACCAAAAACCACTTTGACACAGAAAAAGAAATGTGATGTTTTATTTTCAATAGGAAATATATATGGTATGTCACATGTATCTGTATTCTTTTGAAATCAGTTTATCTTTATATCCATATTTCCATCCTTATACATATCAATATTTTATACCTCTAATGCAGTTTCAACATGGTTAAAACTTACAGCACATATATAGCTTGTTGGGTTGAAAACATAAAATAATTATTTTTGGGTTTGTAAAATGACTATAAAAATGTTATGCATGTTTATAAAATGTTCACCATAAATTAGGTCCTTTACTTGCATTCCTTTTACTTTTTATAATAACTAATAATATTGCCTTTATTTACCTGGCTTTCACATAGTGAGTGGCTCACTATTTGTATTCCGTTGTGAAGTATAAATATATATCTCTTAAATCCTAAGTAAAATGTTTCATTGAGAGAAGATAATGAATTAGATTGATTTTTATCATAGGCAACATCTAAGCTAGCAAAATTAGGATGAGTAATTGATTAAACTATTTGATTCCTTAAGAAAAAGTACTCATGCAAGTACACTACCTCATTATCCAGAGTTTTTTACATTCATATCCAGTAAAACTTTGAATCTTATTTATAAGGAGATAGATTAGAAACCTTTAATATATTATATGTATGCTTTAAAAATCAATTCTTTCTCCTTTACTTTTTTTCCAAAACAAACTTTGATTTGCAAAACTTAGTAATAAGTAATCACCATTTATTTGCTGCTATGAAAAATAACTAAAATATGATGTTTTTGACCTTTTAAAATATCAAATCATTTATTCTAACCTTTCAAAAATCAAATTTGTCACACTGTATTTGAAAAATAACATAGAACTATAATTTCAGTTACATTTATTGTATACTCTGAATCTCATTTCAAGAGAAAATTATCTAATGTGGGAGTAAACACTGCCTACTACTGCCCTAAATTTAACCTCTTTTGATATATATTCATGAATATGTTAATTATTATTCATCAAAAGTACTGCATGATTAGAGATTAGAAAAATAGGGGCAGAGAACCTACAATAGTAGCAATAGAAACAACAGCAGGAAGATCACCAGCTGTTACTACCCCTGCTATAATTAATATTTGTAATTCTGAAAATAACACAGAAGGTTACAAAAAAGTACAGAGATGTAACTGTGGTGAATTTATTTTTCAAGAGTGAATTTTTCAACTTTAGAAAAAATAGATTTTGCTTAGATTGAAAGAAGAAAAACGTAAGTGAAGAGTGGATAAAATACAGATGCAGTTAAAATAAACAAGGCTTGAAGGTGAACCAGTTCCATCGTCACTTAAAAATCTTTACTAGGTTTGTTTGCCTGTCTTACTACAGGAACAAGTCATAACATGAACCAACAAATATCCTATTTTAATAATTATAATGAGAAAATATCTTATTTACCCTATTTCACATACATTGGTGTGCTATGTGTGGATCAGCTTGATCTTTCCCATGCTTTTTTAAGGTCTTTCTTGCAGGCGGTCTAGCCTTTCCCTTAGAGTTAGTTTAGTCCCTGGAACGTGATAGAGCCCTTTGGAAGCATCTACTAAGCACCCCAAATATGCCACAATATTTCCCTACTCTGGGTAGTAAATCAAAATGATTCACAGCCTTGGAGGTGCTCAGGGGCTTTTCCAGCTGAGAGCTTCCCAGACATTGTCTTCTTCATTGTAGTTGTGCTTTGCTTGGCCTCCTAAAGTGAAACTTAATGAATGTAGAGATTGATATTCAAAGACACTGGAGGCTTTTAAGCAGATACAAGTTACTTTCCTGCATTGATCTCTCTCTTCAGTACTCTGCCCCAGCAGTTCCAGTTGCCACACCCTCACTTCAATGGAATCTGGGTTTCTTTACCTTGCCAAAATTACTAATGTCTCTTGAATTCTCTTCCTCTTGCCATAACCATGCAATTATCTCCAGGCAGAAAGCCAAAGTAATGGAAGCACTTATTTCCACCTCTCCAAGATCACTCCTGCCCTGCTGGTTGACAAATATCTAAAAGCAGTGGACTTATCTACTGTTTTCCAGGTTTTATAGTTGTTTAATGTGTGAGGGCAAGTCCCATGCAATTACTCCTTCATAGATGAAATTGTTTAGATTTTTCCTCCTTCACCTTATCAACCACAGAATTTACCAGTTGTTCTTGAGGATGAATTTGCGGTTGCCTGAGTCCTCCAGCATCTGCCTGCAGCTCCTTCGTTTCATTGTTTCAGCAGCCATGCTTCATGATTCTTACAGTGCCGAGGTCCCAGCCTTTTTCCGGCATTTGAATTGACGTAGTCACAGTCAAAGGGGCTTCAGAAGGCAGATAAACTCTTAGATCTTTTCTTTCTCTAATATAATAATCCTTCAAGTTCCATTGCCTCCGTAGTTCTGTGGCTTTAAACGTCTGAATTTTATGTAAATATTTTACTTGTTTTTTACTCTTACCCTTTTCATCTTTAGTTACTTCATTTCACTTGAAAGCATTTCTTGTCTGTATTTTCAAATTAATTTCCCATCCTCTGGAATTGTTAACCAGATGTATATTTCACAACCTCTCTAAACCTATGAAAACACTGCCTATAATTGAATGAACAGTTTAAAAATGTATGAGATATAAACTATATTATTATAGTTGTGTTTAATTGGAAAAGAAAATAAATTAGTTAATATTGTACACATGGACATTATGTATCTTTTTACTACTTAACATTTTACAGAAAAACACATTATTTTATTATATAGCTGTTTTTAACATCCAATAAAATAAATTGCAAATAATAATTGAGAGCTTATTACCTATACATGAATTCCAAGTTTCATAGGTATCACCCAATTACCACTTGGTGTGTCTGGACAGTCCCTCTCCAGTGTCACCTCTGACTACACTCTGCCTCCAGCTTTGCACTGCAGAAACATGAAAACAATTCTAATGTGCTGCATTTTGCATCCTCTAATGCATGTTCAAAAGCAATCTCTGCTTAAAGCTTCTGTCCCATTGTACTAAGTCTGGGCCACTTTTATAAAATTTATCACTATCAAAACTATCAGATGGCTTTCTTTTTTCTAGCATTTGTTTAAGCTACCCAATATTAATAATAGTGGACATCTTTTCATTTTAATCTTTGAGAATCACTGTCTATTCTCATCCTTTTCAGATACAGTGAGGCATTTTATGGAATTGAGTTAATTTACAATAACCAAAATTCTTGTAATTCCCAGGTAAACTTTGATGGTGAAAGATATAGTTATATACAGAAAAAAATAGGTGTTAGAATAAAGCATCTTGACTCCCACACTTCACCTGAAGAACAGCCTTCGATATATAAACATATATTGATATATTGTAATTTATTTTTGTACATTCCCAATTTCCTCCAATGATATTATTTAGATACTGTGAAGAATATACTCCCTAGAGTCTATTAAGCAGATATTATGAGATTATGTATTTCTTTAAAATAACACTCAAATATAATTGTAGTAAAAATTAGAAAGTTGAAAAAGTAATTAGACTAACAAAATTACTTTGAACATAATCTCATCCCATTTGGGAAAATACAGACTCTATGAAACATAATTTGTATGCTGTATTTATTTTCTAAACAGACTATCAGTTTGTACAGAATGAGTACTATTTACATATTTTGAAGGCAGCGCTTGCCATCAAGAGGGTCTATATAGCACCTTGAATAGCAATTACATTATGCAAGTTTAAATAAAATGTGGTTAATTAAACTTTTTGCCTAGCTACAGATTTAGTTTAGAAAATACTGGGTCCTAGTCATTGCCAAGGCCCTCAATCATATCAGTTGTTTATTACTCCATAATATTTGAAATTCGAGAGATCTATGGCTTATATTCATAAATATACAAATTTATTGCAATAAAACACACTTTAAAAAATATTATTATTATTTGAGATGAGATCTCACTCTATCACCCAGGCTGGAGTTCAGTGGTACAATCATGACTCACTGCATCTGTGCCCTCCCCCAGCTCAGGTGATCCTCTCACCTCAGTAGCAGGCACATGTCACCACGACAGGTAAATTTTTGCATTTTTTTAGAGATAGGGTCTCATCATGTTGCCCAGGTTGTGTCATGAAGAAAATAGAAATGGAAATATGTTGTTATTATTTTTAACCTCGTATTTATTTAAAGCTGTCTAAACATGCTTAGTATTGAAAAAAACGATTTAATTTATTCATTTTATAAAGAAAAATATGCTACAATTAATAAAAATAGTTTATTGCACACAAAAGAAGATTCAAGTTATAATTATAAAATTATTTCTAACACATAAACATTTTTCTAATTTATATACTTCACATAAATATTACATTATATATAACTATATGTATACATTTCTGTAGGTTAAATGCTTCATATTAGAAAGATTTTAAAGTAGCTTTTGGGTGACAGAGAGAAATTTTGAAGACAGACGGCTTAGGAGAGCTAAGTTTTCAACGGACAATTGCACGTTGTAAAGGAATATGATAATAAGAGATATGGAAGATTGTTTAAGAAAGTAGGAAGTCTTTCATAAAAGCACAGCAAATCACTGGGCTAAAAATTTGCTGACACATTTCATAAACATATACCAAATCTCTACAGAAAATGATTGCCTTTTAGCTTTTCAAGTTTTCTTTCTAACTAGCCAGATATTTTCTCTTCGGTTGTACTTTGTGTTTATATTTAACCAAAGTCTAATTTACTTTGGTCCCTTGGCTTTTCAAATGGCGTATACTACCTTCATTGTCCTCTCAGGTCACCACATTTAATGGTGCACAAAATTTATACTACCATCTGATAATATATGCAATCTACCTTCCCTTCAATCTTATCAAAGATCTGTTGACTCTCATTTTATTTTACTTTAAAGTATCTAAGGTGCAGTTTACTTAAAAAAATAATTTAAATGTAAAGTTCTTTTTTTCATGAATTTTATAATTTTGGACAAATCACTTCCTATCTCTGAATGCCAGTCTCTCATGATGTTTTCACAGGGGCAGCCAAGATGTCCAGGATTAAATTGCATATTGTTATTGTTCATTAGGATAGTTGGATTTAGAAATGGGCATATATAAAAACAAAAATGTGTAAGCAAGGTAATATTATTTAACTAATAGTAGTTTTGTCATTATATATGGTATATTGGTAACAGCAGTGAACATATAGTATATATGCCAAGCTCTGGGTTCATAACAGATCTTTTATATAAATACATTAAATGGCTTACAATTTTCAGAGCCTACCATTAGTTAGGATGAGTTATACAGATTTTACACTAATCAAGATATTTTAACTTAATAAAAATCCTAAGATCTGTATCTAATTATTTTTGTTATTACAGGTATCTATAATGAAATGTAGAAGCACCTTTCAAGCAGTAAGGTATCTGATATCAATTCAGGTAGTTTGGCTCCTGTGTCCAAATACTTAATTACCCCACTTTGCAGCCTTTAATATCATCAGTATGTATTGTATCTTTGGTCAATATAATTATACTATTTTTTTCTTTCTAGTTATTCCTTATAAAACATCAACAGAGCTTTTTTCTGTGAATATTGGCCACACTCTACATTTTCATGCCTTCAATGAAGTATAAATTTTTCTGTCTAATCTACCTTATTTACTTATTATATATGACTTTGCCCTTTCTACATAAGGGTTATGAGTTCTGCTGAAAAGCAAGAATCTACAATTTATCTCAAAACCGCCAATAACCTTAATAATCATTACTATTTTCAATAGTTACGAATACCATCCAGAAGAAACATTATAAAAATTTTCTACTCATTTATGCCATCACAAATAGTAGAAAGAGGAACATGTTCAGCATGTTTAGTGCAGCTGATCACTCAAGTGAGATGATGAGACAACTAAACTTTGGATCTAGTAGTTTGGAGATACTTGACGATATTGATAAGAGCTAATTTGCTTGACTGTTGGAAACAGACCATAAACAGAGTGAGTTCAAGAGAGATTAGAAGAGAATAATCAGAGACAACAGAAAAAAAAAACATATCTAAGGAACTGAGCTGCAATATGAAGAAATCAAATGTGGCATCTGGCAGTGAAATATAATTGAAGATGAGTATTTGTTTTAATGACAATATATATGTATGTTGATGGGGACAATCTAATAAAGAGATGAAAATTAATGATGTAAAACTAAGAATGCATACTTGCTGAAACCATATTTCTGATTGGACAAGAGGTGAAGGGTTTTAACTGCATGAAATAAAAGATTGACCATAGCTAGATGCATTGCCAGTTTATTCTCAAAAAGAAAGAGCACAGGATTAAAGTACTGGTCTCAGATGAAAGTACTTTTGCAGTACTTGGGTGGCAATGGATGGAGTTCTTATTTGGTTGTTTATATTTTTTCAGAGAAATAGTATGTAGTGATCTGCTAGGAGAGATGTTGTGGAAGAAATGTTGGTAGTTTGAGGAAAGAAGAGAAATGGTCAAAGATTGTGGGAAAATGAATGGATCAAGGAAATATGGTGTGACTTTTGGACAGCATTATAATCTCATCGAGGGTTAGAATCAAGAATTTAAAATGAAAATAGCTAGCAGAAATCTGTATTTTTCTTGAGCCACATTGCTCTGTAAGTGTATAGACATGAAGGAAGAAGTTAGACTTTTGTCTATCTATAATCTGTGCTGATGCCTAAAAATTTAATAATCAGAGCTAAAACAAAATGGCACTTACCAAGTAACTTCTTCCAAAAACTTTACCAATATAAATCCTTTAATCTTCAAAGCAACTCATTCGGTTGAAAACATTATTTCTCTCGATTTTACATGAATAAGGTGACATGAAGAAGTTAAAAACATGCCCAAGTCACACAGCCAATTTAGGCAGAACATAACTTTTGAATCATAATTTAAGTTATATCACTCATTTTTGTGTTGTATAACTTTCTTATCTTTTGTTAGTTGCATCTTGAAGCATCAGCTTTCTAGGGGTATTAGTATTGCTGTTAGGCCTATCTAAAATTCAAATTATGAATCTTGCCAAATTATTTATGGCAAACAAAAGGATTGTCACTTTTGGTAATGATCTTTTGTTAAACTCAGTGATTTGTCTTTATTGTTGTCAGAGGAAGAGGAGAAAGAATAACAAAATTTCAGCAACAATTCTTAATAAAGAATCACTGATTTTTGAACCTCAGTAGGCAAAGGAAAATGTGTAGCTTCATGATCTATAATGTATCACTCTTTGTTAATTTTATTGTTATCTTTTTCACAACTTGTCAGGCTGTTCCACTTTAGTTTATTTGAGAATGTATCCTCATCTTTCTGTCCTCTTAACATTGGCATGTCTCAGGATTCAGTACTTATACAACTTCCTAAATTTGTCTTCACTTAACCCTTGTATGAGCTCATTAAATCTGCAGCTTTAAATGTCATTTGTATAAGTTAATCAAGTGTATTAAACCACAATTGTAATGTCCTAAGACAACACAGTCTTACTTTCCTTTCTCATCTAACACACACAATACAGGTTGCTAGATTGTGTCTGCTTATGCTTATTGAAGATACTGGTTATTGAAGTCTAGATTTCTTCACTGTCTCAAAACCCTCATCTCAGAATGAGGCTTTAAGGCCGTGTCAGAGCATGGGAATATAACGTGAAGAATTATGTTCTGACTTGGAATGCTTCTAACCAAAGGTGACACATATAAGTTCTATTCAAATATTGTCAGCTAACGAATGTCATGTGAACATATCAAACTTGAAGTCATAAATCCTTTATGTTTAGGGAAGGGAAGAGAACTGGAAATATGGGTGAATATCAGTAGTGCTTGCCATGTCCAGATAGATAGTAGTAATACCTGATGAATTTGTATCTTTAGCCTTGACTTTTATGTGTAACTCTTATATTCAAATACTTTTATAAGATCTTTCCTTCTTTGTCTTATAAGCAGCTGAGTTTTAACACTGTAAAATGAAACTCCTGACCTATTCTATTACACTTGCTCATCCTACAGTCTTCTAAGTCTGTTATTCAGGCCAAAAAATCTTGGATTTCTCCTTCTCTTTCATTTTCTCCTACACTCCATATCCAATTCATCATCAAGTACTACTGAGTTTATCTTCTAAAAATGTCAAAAATTTTAATACTTATTAGGTTCTAATAAGTAACTGGTCAACCTGGTCCATACTACATTTTCCTCAATTATAACTAAAGTGATTCTTGGGAAACATAGTAATGTTTTCATATTACACTCAAATTAAAAGCTGAAGACCTTAAAATCCTTAAAATTTCTCATAAGACATTCCCATGATCTATAAACCAATCTCTTGTCCTTAAATCTGCTTGTATATTTTTTATCCAGTCTACCATTGGCATGAACCAATGGTCCATGGGTATTTACCAGTCCATGAGCATTTAGGTTGACTCCATGTCTTGGCTATTGTGAATAGTACTGTGATGAACACAAACATGCATGTGTCTTTATGGTAGGATGATTTGTACTCCTTTGGGTATATATGCAATAACAGGATTGCTGGGTTGAGGTCTTTGAGAAAGCACCAAACTGCTTTCCATAGTAGCTAAGCTAATTTACATTCCTACCAGCCATGTATAAATGTTTTCTTTTCTATGCAACCTGGCCAGCATCTGTTATTTTTTCTTTTCAATAATAGTCATTCTGACTCGTGTGAGATGCCATCTCACTGTAGTTTTGATTTGCACTTCTTTCATGATTAGTGATGCTGATCATTTTTTATATGCTTGTTAAGTACATGTATGTCATTTTTTGAAGTGTCTGTTTAGGTCCTTTGCCAACTTTACACCATGAAATATGCAGCCATAAAAAGAATAAGATCATGTCCTTTGCAGAAACGTGAATGGTGCTGGAAGCCATTATCCTAAGCAAACTGATGCAGGAACAGAAAACCAAATACTCCATGTTCTCATTAATAAGTGGAAGTTAAACATTGGCTACATAGGGGAACAAAGAAGGGAACTGACATGGGGCCTCCTTGAGGGTGGAAAGTGGGAGGTGCCTGAGGACTGAAAAATTCCCTATCAGGTATTACACTTATTGCCTGGGTGACGAAATAATCCATAGGCCAAACACCTGTGACATGCAATTTACCTATATAGTAAATCTGTGCCTGTACCCCTGAACCTAAAATAAAAATTAAAAACAAGAAAAAAATCTACCTATAATTATTTTCCTCACTTTTTTTGCAGCAACACTGGCCTCCTTGCAGTTTCTTGTACACATATTATATCCTATTTTGAGGCTTTTGAGTTATTTTGTTCTCTTTGCCTGTAGTAATCTTTGCAGTGGATAACTTGACAGTCACTACCTTATGCCAATGATCAAAGTTAACCAGTAATGAGCAGTGTTAATATCATTATTCTTTGATAAATACAATAAGAATAGTATTTCACCTCTGTGGTATTCTTCCTTCAAAATCCATAATCCTAAATCCATAATAATGAGAAAATATCAAACAACCCCAAATATTTGGAAAACCCTTATGAAGTGCTTTTCAAAAGGATCAATGTCATTTAAAAAGCCTTAGTAAAAAAAAATGTGAAACAGTATCCACATAATTCAGAACAGTATCTTTCTCCATTTTCAGATAATATAAAATAATTATTTAAGTCAACTGGAATTTATGTCTCATATAAGCATTATGTGGATTGCACCAAACCATTTTTTTCTAAATATATTAAATTTCTACATGCATGTGTTAAGTATAACACTGAAGTACTTTATATTAAACTGACCTGAAAAAAACTTTTATATTACTAATAAAAATAGGTTAAATAGGTAAATTCGAGTTCTATTTTAGGCTTTTTCAAGTGTTTCTCTACTCTCTTCTCCATTTTGGTAGGGAATTATTTATCCCAGTGCTCATACAGAAAACCCTTCTTGCTTTTTCTTCTTTTTGAGGTATAAATATATCTTACTTTTGGTGTGTGTGTGTGTGTGTGTGTGTGTATTTATTTATTTATATGTATATAAATATATATATTATATACATATATGGACATATATTAATGTATGTATGTATGTGTATATATATTTATATGTATATAAATATATATAATATACATAATATAATATATATTATATACATATAATGTGTAAATACATATATTATATATATTTTTACATTTAATTTATAAATTTATATACATATATGTATATATATTATATATTATATACATATATGTATATATATGTGTGTATATATATGTATATAATATTCAAATGGTGTTCTTCATTTTCCCCATGAATGATATAGTAATTACTCAGATTTTTGAATACTGTAACTTAATTCTGAAAGTTGAGTTCAATTAATATTGATATTTATGATATTTTTGCTTGAGGAATACTGGAGTCATAAAATAATTTTATTTTATGGAGTGTGGAGAATGCCTGGGAACAAGAGAGACACCTGCCCTGAACAAAGTGCTATTATTTAGTGAAGTACATTTCACAACGTGCCAACATTATATTACCAATAAGCAAGCATGATTTACTTCCAGTGATTATGTAGTTTATGAATAGTGAGGTATTTTTGTCCTCTGTTCAAAGAGAGGATTCTCAAAATAGTGACCCTTAGGTTAGAGATACATAGATTTGGATAAATAAGTTATACCTTATGTTTTCATTTAAGAATTATCTAAATTCTGTGATTGTATATATTATGGAACTAACAAAGAAAATAATTAACTGTTTTATACAATTGTAATAAATTACATTAAGATGATTTCTCTCTTATGGAAAATCAGAAGCCACTTGATGCTTATGTCAGACAATTTGGGACTACAAAGTAAAAATTAGAGGAAAGAATAATTCATTTTTGCAGAAGGCTACTTTATCCTCATCAGAAAAGCCTTGAGAGAGATAATTCACCTGTTCAACAGTGGGAGAGCCTGTGGATAAAAAGGTGAAAAAAATATAATTTCTTCCCTTAATTAGCTTGTGTTATTCTAGGGTCACAGATGATCTGAACAGACAATTATAATATAAATGGATTACTTTAATTTTAAAGCTTTAAATATATCTATCAGAGAAACAATTGATGTTATAAGAAGACAGGCAAGAGGATACATGTATGAAAACTCAGAGGAAGTAATATATATGGAGAAAGAAAAGTTTCAAAAAAGGACTGAAGTCTAACTTAAACAATGGGAAACTACAGGATTTATCAATGTGGAGATTACTGTTGACTTTGCCAAAGGTGCCTTTGGTGAAGTAATAAACCTGCTTACTGAAGTGGGTTCAAGACAAATTGGACAGAGGTTAATTGATAAGAGAGAATAAAGGAAAACTAACATAAAAGAGGCAGACTAATTAGAATTTAACTAGAGGAGAATATACATAGGGATAACTTTATTTCTTTGAAATGGGAGTTATTAGACCATCTTTGCATGATAGTGAGAATGATTCAATAGAAAGGGAAAATTGTGCCTCAGAAGAAGGAGCAGGAAGAAATAAAGGGAAAAAAAAAAGGGAAAACAACAGATAATGTTAGCAAATTACTGAAACAATAACCTTGCGCATATAATGTGGTCTAAGAAGGCATAATTGGAGAAATTTGCTTTACCTGGCAGGAAGAGGGAAATGTTCATCCTTAGAAGTGTAGATGCAGGTAGGTGGGTGGATGTGGCGGTAAGGACGTAAATTCATTGTTGCATAATTATTTCTCAGTGAAATAGGAAGCATTGAAAGAATATGTAAAATTACAAAATAAACACCTCCAAGCACTGGGTAGATAGTGGTGGATAAACAAGGGAAGCATAGCAGAACTTCTAGACATCACTAAGGACCCACTTAGAGTCAAGAATAACAGATGGTATAACGTTAATTTTCCCTCCTTCAGCAACACTAAATTTGGTGGGTCAGTCCTAAGCTGAATGTATTCAGTTGTGATTTTGCTTGAAATGTATAAAAGATAGTACAGTACTAATGAAATTTAAGGAGGAAATTGAAAACAGGCAAAAATAAAGGTCAGTGCAATGATGGTAAGATCAGTGCCTTGTAGATAACGTATAGGGGAAACTGTGGAAGGCAGAGAATCATTAGATTTAGATGTCAAGGATATGAGACACGGAACCTTTAGAGTGATTTCCTTCAAGGTCTCATGGTGCAATGATAGCACTTCCAACTCTAGAGTGATTGTACTTTGGTAATAGGAGAAATAGTGTTGCATTGTAGTAGGAGGCATGTCATAGATATTTAATATATATTTTTGACTGGTACTTTAAAATACATCAAGTATACATAACATAAATATTTAGGTACAAGGCCGAAGAGAATAGATCATGAGGTCAGGAGTTTGAGACCAGACTGGTCAACATAGTGAAAACCCAGTCTCTACTAAAAATACAAGAATTAACCAGGTGTGGTGGCACAGGCCTGTAGTCCCAGCTACTCCGGAGTCTGAGGCAGGAAAATTGCTTGAACACGGGAGGCAGAGGTTGCAGTGAGTCAAGACCATGCAATTGCACTTCAGCCTGGGTGACAAGAGTGAAACTCTGTCTCAAAAAAAAAAAAAAAATAGGTAAGGTTACGTCTCTATTCATTTTACAGTGTTATAAAGGAATATGTGAGGCTGGATAATTTGTAAAGAAAAGAGATTTATTTGACGCATTGTTCTGCAGGCTGTACAAGAAGCATGGTGTCAGCATCTTCCTCTAGTAAGGACCTCAGGAAGCTTTCAATCATGGCAGAAGATATGAGGGGTACAGGCGAGCCACATGGTGAGAGAAGGAGGAAGGAAAAGGGGGAGGAAAGTACCAGGCCCTTTTCAAATATTAAATCTCACTGCAACCAATAGAGCAAGAACTCATTCTTTTTTGTGGGGTTGGCACCAAGCCATTTGTGAGGGATCTGCTCCCATAACCCAAATACCTCCCACTGGGCCCCATCTTCAACATTGGGGGTCAAATTTTATCATGAGATTTGGAAGGAACTAATACAACAGTTCCCCCTTACGTACACTTTTACTTTCTGTGGTTTTAGTTAGTTTTCTGTGGGCAATCATGTTTCAAAAATATTAAATGGAAAATTTTGGATTTAAACATTTACATAAATTTTATTACAGTATTGTTATCATTGTTCTATTTTACTTTTAGTTATTGTTAAGCTCTTACTGTGACTAATTTATAAATCAATATTTATTATAGGAAAAAACAGCATGTGAAGAGTTTTGTATGATCCATGGTTTCAGACATTCACTGGGGATTTTGGAACATATCCTCTATGAACAAAGGGGTATCACTGTAGAAACACTAGTTAAGTCCTTTGTTAAACGCACTATAATTCAGGTTCCACTGAAGAGATTTTAGTCAGAAAAAGATGTCCTAAGAGATACACTAACTTGAGGTAGGAAACCAATTGTCCATATCTTCTGATTTTTGCTCTCTTGATGCAGGAAAAAGGAGTTATTAACATCTAGGAAGGCAGGAAATTCAGAGGCAAGAAGGTGTGACTGTGTGGGCTTTGTTTCCAACACCACCCCTGAATGCGTTCTCTAAATTTCCATACTTCCCCTTTTACCGTAGTCCACCCAAATAATATTAAGTGACATATCGAACCAACATTCTTTTTTAATTCAAGCTTTAGTTTTCTTATATATCATTATCTTCTATACATGACAAATTTATTGTCTCAAAACTCAAACTCTCTCTGTCCTCATTTTTATTCTATCTCTTCCTCAGAAAATAGACTGTGGCATAGAATGGCAAAGTCAGGATAATTTTTCACCACTAACTTTTATTAAAGGAAGCTATCAATGTCAATCTTCCTCTGCATGTCTTTGCTTCAGTGATTCTTAACAAGGAAATTAATGTTGAAAATAGGAGGAAAATGGGTCTTATATGACACTCTTCATATTAAATACTTCCTTTTAAAACCATGCAATAAATATTCTTAAAGTAGTAAATGTTAACAAAGAGAATGTCTATTATGTATTTAATGTGAGTTTTTGCTAGGTCGTGCCATTTAGATTATACATTTTTAAAACATAGAGAAAATTCAACATGATGTAAGCTGCTAATAAGAGATCTTCAAGAAAAATGTAATATTTGATAAAATACCTGTGAATATTAAATGAATATGTCACCCTTTCCTGTAAAAGACAAAGTTGTTCCAACCACTTCAGAGTATCCATGTTTAGTCTCAAATGATCTATCCTATGCAATACTGCAAGTTTCAGTTTTTAAATCTGTGCTTCAGAGAACAGCAGGCCATCAGTTAACATACTGTTAAACTCATTTTTAACATGCAGGTAACTTGACATTTTGAAATGTAAAATTTGGAGAACGTAAAGAGTGATTTCAATATACGCAGAATAAGTAACTGTATTTACACATATGTTCATTGGCCATGTCTTCAAGAATTGTTTTCAGTGATAGTCAAAATTGAATAAGATGACAAATTAATGATATTTTCATCAGAATTTGTTATTCTACTCTGTTGCATATGACAGTGATTTAGTACAGTGAAGACTGGCTTTTGTAGGAGTTTTGTAAGGGAAAATGTACTAAGGCGGACATTCTCAAGGCATGTCCCCCAGAATGCTAATGTGAGTGGCCTTTAAAAGGAAATCCATAACCAGATAAATCTAGGAAAATTGGTTTAAACAAGGTAGCACAGTTTGGACATTTCAAGTACTGATATTTTATGATATTTTGTACATTTGCAAAAGAGATAAATATTTATACATATTTCTCAAATATATTTGAATGCAGATAACCATTTTACCTTATGAAACATAGTTCCACTATTATATAACTTTGGGAATGCAAGAGTGCAACACTTTTTTGATGTTGTTGTTTTTCTCTGTTATAACAGGTGGGGAGAGAAAAGAAGTAGGGATTAATATTAGTGGTCAGGTTAATTTAGAAAACGTTTGTTTTTAAGTAAGATTTGAACCTGGAATCTGGAATCAGAACATGTATTATAGAATTTCTATACTGATGTATTTAAAACCTTTGTGCCCTAGTAGGTCACAACTTTCTTTGCTCTTAGACTATTTGTCTGTGAATTAGGGCATTTAAACGAATAATCCTCAAGAGTGATTTTAACACCTGATGAACCTGATTGGACGTGGACCCACTGAACCTGGGCCTTTTTTTCTCAAGCATGCATATTTCAGGAAATGGAGAAAGGATGGGTACACCGAGAGAGTTAAGGAAGATCATCCTTGAAACATGTGGAGTGTTATTGGTTGAACTGTGCCCCCCACCAAACTCATAACTTGAAGTCCTCATTCCCAGTGCCTCAAAATGTAACCTTACTTAGACATATGAATGTTACAGATATAATTAGTTAAAATGAGGTTACTGGCCCCTACTTCTGTATGCCTGGTGTCCTTATTAAAAAAAAAAAGGAAAATTTGGACAGAGATAAACACATATCTATGAGGAGACTCAATGTGAAAATGAAGACAGAGATGATATGCTTTTACAAACAAAGAAATGTCAATGCCAGCAAACCACCAGGAGCCTGAGGAAGAGGCACAGAAGAGGTTTTTCCTCACACTCGCAGAAGAAACAAACTCTGTTGAAACTTTCATCTGGGACTTCTGGCCTCTAGAACTATGAAACAATGAACTTCTGTTGTTTAAGCCACCCAGTTTTTGATGCTTTGTTATGGCAGTCTTAGTAAACTAATACAGAAGCAAGACAACAGACAGAAGTACATTACATGAAAAGTCAAGACTTAACATAACGTCTTTGTACAGAACACGTTGTAATTCCTACCCACACAGGGAATCCAAAAACACAAGTTATTACATAAGTATTTTGCAAGTCAAAATAATTTTTTAAATGACAGTATTTCAAAATATCTCATTATGTGAAAGAGGTAAAAGTAGAGCTGAAACCCAAGTGTAGGAGCAATGAGTCACTTGAGCTTCCCACTCCTCCACCTGCCTCCCTATTACTTCTGGAAGAGGTTGTGTGGCACCTGTATAAAACTTTTGCACCTGGGACAGAAATTGACTGGGTTACTCACCAGAGGACCAAATGTGTCTTCTTTACCTTCATTTCTCTTTTTAAAACTCACCATCACTAGCATCTTACTTTGAATTTCTTTGCTCATTCCCATTATTGAACCATCTTTTTGATATCATCCATATGAGTCCATAGCATTTTAATAACAGCAATAATAATAAAAATAATTGTAGTACTTATAGTAAGAGCATTAATCAAACACTTCCTATTTCAGGCACTGTTCTTAATGCTTTATATGTATTAATTCCAAGACATTACTGTTAGAGGTTGAAAACAAATACCAGACCAATAATTTACAATACTGTAAAACAACATAATTTTTTTGACATATACTATAATTTCCTCTTGGTATCTATCTATAAGTTTGCAATTTCTTCCCAATGTTTGTCTTATTACAATACTGAATACTGGGCAATACACTGTACAAAATAATTTAATAAATATTGTCAAACATTAAATGAAGAATTGTGATAAGATTTTCTGATTTTACTATAAATATTTTTTTATGCTTAAAGAAAGTAGGTTTATTGAAGAAAAACTGCTTTCTTCTGAATGCCATTAATGGTAAACATAAATGAATTCTAAGTTATTCCTTTGTGTAAATCATCAATGGTATGTAAAAAATACAATACTTAGAACTCAACTACAGCAGCAAATCGACTTGGTAATTGCATGCAACAAGGCTACATAATATAACTCTGATAATGAGATTTTAATTCTCTAATCTCTCTTGTGAATTAGTCAATGAAAGTAACAACAGAAATTTAGGTTTCTATTATCACTCTAATTTACTAGATTTTCAGCTATGTGACCTTGGCAAGTCACAATCTTTTGGGCCCTCATTTTACCTGTAGTAAACTAAAGTGTTGATTAACTAAATTATGAAATTATTTTTAACTCTAAAATGTAATATTATATGCTTCTAAATAATGTAGCCTTCTAATTTTATGTAGTCTTCTAATTTTAGCTGTTCTCACTCATAAGTGGATGTTGAACAATGAGAACACATGGACACAGGAAGGGGAACATCACATACTGGGGCTTATTGGGGATGGGGGGATTAGGGGAGGGATAGCAGGGGATGGGGGAATGGGGAGGGATAACATTAGGAGAAATACCTGATGTAGGTGACAGGAGAATGGATGTAGCAAACCACCATAGCATGTATATACCTATGTAACAATCCTGTATTATCTGCACATGTACCCAGAACTTAAAGTATAATATAAATAAAAATAAAGAAAATTAACTTTCAAAAAAAATTTTAATTTCTTAGTTCTGAATGGCAAAATAATGTGAACTTTAGCATTCCAAGCTTTTTTATAAAGTCATCTTAATCATTATATCAATCTGTAAATGTAAAGGTAATGTGACATAAAATGTAAATGTAAATATACAAGAGAGCATCAATTTTATATGTTTAACTGGCAAGATATAAATATAGAAACTCAAATCACTAATATATATTACTGTTTTAGTGGATAGTCAAAATTAGGAACTCTCCCTTCCTCTCCCTCCTCTAATTGAGGAGGCATTTTTTTTTTTCTGACTAATTTTTTTCAGTCCTTAATTTCAGGTTCCCAGTAAACAGATTGGTTGTTAAGATTACACTAAAAAACTTAAATTAAAAAATGTAAAATTTTTATGTTGTATACCTATTCCTAAAAAGTACTTGGGCACATATATTGAAAATAATTACTTAAATATAGTGCTTAACTTTTTAACATTGTTAGTTTTTTTTTTTTTTTTTTTTTTTTTTTTTTTTTTTTGAGACCGAATTTCACTCTTGTTGCCCAGGCTAGAGAGCAATGGTACAATCACGGTTTACTGCAACCGCCTCCCGGGTTCAAGCGATTCTCTTGTCTCAGCCTCTGAGTAGCTGAGTTCCAGGTGCCCGCCAAATTTTTGGTAATTTTAGTGGAGATGAGATTTCACCATGTTGGCCAGACTGGTCCCAAACCCTGACCTCAGGTAATCTGCCTTCCTCAGCCTCCAAAGTGCTTGGATTACAGGTGTGAGCCACTGTTCCAGGCCTGTTAGATGTTTTCAAAATTTTTCTTGATTTCTCCAGCCTAAGAATTTGAATTTTACTAATTTATTAAGTCACTTAAGGATAAAATGCAGATAAATTAATTTATGAGGTCTTAACTATCTGATGATTTTCATTTTCTGCATGCATTGGCACATATTTGGTTTATTAGGAAGCATGGGATTCATGCAAATTTTGTGATGAAAACTATAAATATTATTGTGTAACTTTTGGAATTTTTCCTGAGCAATTTTCTTCAGTTGCATATTTTTAAAGTACATATGTTATTGTAAATATATAATATTAAAGAAAGTATATTAAATAAATAACATCAGAAAACACTTGCATACACTATGCAACTTAAGAAATAAAAAATTACTGCTATAGAAAAACACCAGAATATGCCATCAGTACATTTTTGTTTCTTTATCACTATCCCAGAAGTACCAGTAATCTAAACTTCCTTTGACAATTTACTTGCTTTTATAGTTCTAACACATATTGTCTTCATTTTTATCCCTAGATTCAGTGTATGAATATTTTATGCTTATTTTAGCATTTATTTAATATATCTTTTTATACATATTAAGTGTTATTTCGTTTCCTTTATCCTGTTATTTCCAGATTCCTTTGTTTCTCATGAGAAGCTTTTGCACATGATATCTCAACCTCTCAGCTACTTTAAAATATTATTTTAAAATAACAATATCTAAAGGTTTAGTAATATGTGTCTAGTTATTGCCTTTTAAATTTTATTCTACTTTTAATTACTGAGATTCTGGAATGAAGTTTAGTTGGCTGTTTTAATTAGGGAAATATTTTCGGCATTGTGTTTCCCAATCTCATCTTTCCATCATGCAGTTATCTTGTTCTGAACCTCTGGTCCAATGTGTGGGAGACATTCTCGAATTCTTCAAATTTCTGAACTACTTTTTTTAATTACTTATATACTCATGTTTGGCCTCAGTATGTGAATTGTTTGGAGTGTTCTTAAATTTTGTTAATTCTTTCCTTAGTTGAGCATAAATTCTTGTTTTATACACCGTAAGGTAGGTAAAACTTTCTTTTAACATCTTAGGTGCTCCTGCTGGGACTAGGAATTAAACGGACATAAAATAGATTAACAGGTGAAAAGTATATACACTTTATTTAGTTATTTTTATACATACATGGAGCCCATGTATGTATAAAATTGATACATAGAAGAAAATTGGATACCCCAAAAAGTAGTCAGGGCTGAAAACTTATATACTAGGTTGGACAAAGAGTAGTAGTAAATTGTGAAAAACATGATAAGACAAAGAGGTTTCGGCTAGAACAGTTTAATGTGGAAAGTTGCTAGAAAGATAATGGTCAGTTTACATAGGTTTATTTGTACAGATTTCTCCTGGCATCAACTCCTGGTCTCTGGTGATAAGAATGTCTTTTTTCCTCTAAGAAGGGCACTTTCTACATGGGAGATTCATCTCCTGCTTTCAGGGAAAGAAACAAAGATCAGAGTTCACTTCCTGTGTCTGCTGTTTTTCAAGTGCCTTTAACTAAAAATAATCAATATGCCAAAGAGAAAGATTTTGGGGTGACATGTTCTGAACCCCATAAACACCAAATAAACATTTTTCTTCTCATTATTTTTTAAATGTATTTTTAAACTTTATTTTGCTTATAGTTTTAGAATTATCTTGTTCCTTGAAACATATTAAACATATTTATTTTTAACTATTTTCCAATAGTTCCATACTCTTTCCAATGCTTCCAGTTGCTGAATATGTATAAATAAAATATTTTGTATTGCTTTCTATTCACTCTCTCATCTGGTGTCTTCTTTAAGTTTATAATATTTGAAAGAAAACTTTGAAACTTTATTAATGAACATAATTGAGACATTAGTTGAAATCAAGTTTTTCAAAGATCTCATGATCACTTATTTAAATTTTTCACATTAGATTCTCTTTTATTGTGATCACATACATATTGAAATATCATGTTGCAAACTCATGAGAGGGCTGATCTGAGGTTTCCTATTCTCAGAGTAAATTTTTGCTCTCCATTCATCTCCAGATCAATAAAGAAAAAAGTCTTTCCTGGTTGTTTTTGTTTATTTGCTTACTTGTTTCTTTAGTGCAGATAAAGTTTATTCTAATCTCCTTTTATTATGATAAAATGTACATAACATTAAACTTATGTTAACCATTTTAAGTGTACAATTCAGTGACACTAATTAGTTCACAATGTTGTATACCAATCACCACTACTTAATTTCACAGTTTTCCAAGACCCTAACCATAAACGATGTAGCAATTAGACACATTTTTCCGCTGTCACTTCCCCTAGCCCTGGTAAAATTAAGTCTATATATATTTTCTGTGAAAATTGCCTATTATAAGTATTTCATGTAAATGGAATTATACAAAATGTGTCCTCCTTTGTCTCGCTTATTTCACTTAGGGCCATCCATAATGTAGCATGTACCAGAACTTGATTCTTTTTAATTGGCTGAATATATTTCATTGAACACATATACTATATTTGTTTATCCATTCATCAGTTCATTGTTGTGAATAATGCTGTTATGAATATTTAGGTGCAAGTATCTGTTTGAGTTCCTGTTTTTAAGTAATTGGGTGTGCAATTGTTGGACTATATGGTAATATACTCAATATAAATAAATAATTATATAAATAAATAAATAATATAAAACTAGGTGTGCAAGTGTTGGACTATATGGTAATATAATACTCAATTTTGTGAAGAATTACCAAACTGTTTTCCAGAGTCTGAGACAGTTTACATTTGCACTAGCAGTGTACGATCCCAATTTTTCCATCAACACTTGCATTTTTTATTTTAAAATTTATAGTCATCCTAGCCATGAATTTGAGCACATTTTCATGTGTTTATTGGCTAATTGTGTATGTTGTTTCCAGAAATGTCTATTCAATTCTTTTGTCCATTTTTAATTTTGTTTGTTTGTTTTTTCCTATTGTCCTTGCGTTGAAGGAGTGTGTTACCTGTTCTGCATATCAGTGAGGCAGAACATTTCTCTGACCCCTTCCTGGGACTCAGAGAAATCAGTGAAGGTGGTGCTTCATTGACTCAGCCTGGAAGTCTCAAATCCTTGTGAGAGGGAGCACACAAGTGAAAAAGGTGAGAAGTGGAGTGCAAGAGCACAGGAACCAGCCGGCCACTTCAGTGCTGGCATTGGAAAATCCACTTAGTCAGACCCCCTGCACTCCACCTGTCACGGGAGGGAGCACCCAAGTAAGCAAGTACAGGAGCTAGGGGAAGCGTTTTTGGCGTAGGCAGGAGCAAACTCCATGCATGGACCAAGGCAGCCTCTGGCGACCCCTGATGCCCCAGTGGGCATGTTACAGTGCTTTTCTTTTTTTTTTTTTTTTTTTTTAGTTGCAAATTGTTACATTTATTTATTTATTTATTTATTTATTTATTTATTTTTTAAAATTTTTATTGCATTATAGGTTTTGGGGTACATGTGCAGAACGTGCAAGATAGTTGCATAGGTACACACATGGCAGTGTGTTTTGCTGCCTTCCTCCCCCTCACCCACACTTGGTATTTATCCCCAGGCTATCCCCCCCAGCCCCCCCCGCTGTCCCTCCCCCATTTCCCCCAACAGTCCCCAGTGTATAGTAGACCGCCTCTCTGTGTCCATGTGTTCTCATTTTTCTCACCCGCCTATGATTGAGTATATGCGGTATTTCTTTTTCTGTTCTTGTGTCAGTTTGCTGAGAATGATGTTCTCCAGATTCATCCATGTCCCTACAAAGGACACAAACTCATCATTTCTGATTGCTGCATAATATTCCATGGTGTATATACAGTGCTTTTCTTCTCTCTCTCTTTTTTTTTTTTTAAGAAGAAAAGAAAGAGAAAAAAAGGAGTAAAGGAGAGGAAGAAAGAAAGAAAAAGAGGGAGAGAGAATGGGAATATTGCTTTATTCTAAAAATGAGTATTAATAATGGCTGATCAATATTTTGTGTATTTAAAGTGGAGAATGTATATTTTGTGTATTTGAAATGGAGAGCTCTATAAATATTTATTAAGTTTACTTGTTCTGGATCAGGGTTCAAGTCCTGGTTGTCCTCATCAATTTTCTGTCTCATTGAGTCTAAATCTCTTTATGGGTCTTATGAATCTGGGTGTTAGGATCCTTAGCTCTTATTGTTGCATTGATCCTTTTACCACTATATCTTTGTTGCTTTGAAATCTATTTTATCAGATGGGAGAATTGCAACTTCTGTTATTTATTTATTTATT
Organism: Saguinus oedipus; assembly: GCA_031835075.1. Taxonomy (NCBI): domain Eukaryota; kingdom Metazoa; phylum Chordata; class Mammalia; order Primates; family Cebidae; genus Saguinus; species Saguinus oedipus. Next base: position 149,177,172 of record CM063170.1, read on the forward strand.
TATTTATTTTTGCTCTCCATTTGGTTGATAAATCTTTCTCTATCCCTTTCTTTTGAGTCTTTTTGTATCTTTGGAGAAGTCTAGATGCAGCATACCATTGGGTTTTGGCTGTATCTTTTGATTGGGGATTTAGTCGGCTTAAATTTAGGGTTACTGCCATTTGATGTTAACTGGCTATTTTATCCATTCGTTGATGTAAATTCTTCTTTATGCTGATGCTCTTTACTTATATTTCTAGAAAGGCTAATACTAGTTGTTCCTTTCTATGTATAATGCTTCTTTCAGAAGCTTTTGCAAAGCAGGCCTGGTGGTAATAAAATCTCTGAGTATTTGCTTGTTCATAAAAGATTTTATTTTTCCTTCAATTGTGAAGCTTAGTTTGGCAGGATATGAAATTCTGGGCTGAAAGTTCTTTTCTTTAAGGATGTTGAATATCGGCCCCCACTCTCTTCTGGTTTGTAGGGTTTCTGCTGAGAGATCTGCTGTAAGTCCTATAGGCTTCCCTTTGTGGGTAACCTGATCTTTCTCTCTGGCTGCCCTTAGTATTTTCTCCTTCATTTCAACCCTGGTGAATCTGATGATTATGTGCCTTGGGGTTGCTCTTCTTGAGGAATATCTTTGTGGTGTTCTCTGTATTACCTGGGGTTGAATAGTGTCCTGCTTTGCTAGATTGGGAAAGTTTTCCTGAATAATATCCTGAAGAGTATTTTCCAGCTTGGATTCATTCTTTTTGTTGTATTAAGGTACATGTATCAAACGTAAATTAGGTCTTTTCACATAGTCCCATATTTCTTGGAGACTTTGCTCATTTCTTTTTATCCTTTTTTCTCTATTCTTGTCTTCTCATTTTATTTCATTAAGTTGGTCTTCGACCTCTGATATCCTTTTTTCTGCTTGATCAATATGGCTATTCAGACTTGTACATATTTCACTAAGTTGTCGTGTTGTGTTTTTCAACTCTGTTAGTTCATTTATATTCCTCTCTATATTGTCTATTCTTGTTAGCATTTCATCAAACCTTTTTTCAAAGTTCTTAGTTTCTTTAAATTGGGTTAGAACAAGTTCTTTTAACTCCCAGAAGTTTCTCATCATCCACCTTCTGAAGCCTACTTCTGTTAATGGTACACAGTCCTTCTCCATCAGGGCTTGTTCCATTGCTGATGAGGAACTGTAATCCCCTGTAGAGGAAGAAGGGTTCTGATTTTGGCTATTCTCAGCCTTTTTAGGCTGGTTTCTTTCCTTTGTTATAAATTTATCCATCTGTGGTCTTTACAATTACTGCCTTTCTAAATAGGTTTCTGAGTGGGCCTACAGTTTATTGATTCCCAGTGCTGGAATCTGAGCAACCCACTGCACCAGCTAAAACAGTGGTGTTAAGATTGATGGTGCTCTTCTGTCCAGGAATCTCCGGTCTGGATTTCTTCTTGAGTCCATAATAAGCGGCTCTGCCTTCTTGGAGCTCCAAACATCGGTCAGTAGGGGAACCAGTCCCGTTTACTCTGCATGAAGAGCTGCCACGCCGAAGTGCCGGCAAAACCACTGCACCGGCCACAAGAGTCGCACTGGCGACTGGTGGGGCTCCTCCACTGGGACTCTTCTGATCTGTGGGTGACGAAAATTCGTCTGAAAGTGTGACGTCCTCTCTTTCTCTGCACTTTCACTTGGAGCTACAATCCCGAGCTGTCAATGATCAGCCATCTTGGATCCTCTAATTACAGTGCTTTTTAGCTCTGCCATCTGTGGATGACTTAACAGTGCCATTTTGGCCAGTGCAGTGGGTTGCTTGGATTTCAGCGCTGGGAATCAATAAACTGGGCATCCACTCAGAAACACAACTAGAAAGGCATTAATCATAAAGATGACAGATGGATAAATTTATAACAAAGGGAAGAAACCAGCCTAAAAAAGCTGACAATACCCAAAACCAGAACCCCTCTTCCTCTACAGGGGATTACAGTTCCTCATCAGCAACGGAACAAGCCCTGATGGAAAAGGACTGTGTGCCATTAACAGAAGTAGGCTTCAGAAGGTAGATGATAAGAAATTTCTGGGAGTTAAAATAACTTGTTCTAACCCAATGTAAAGAAACTAAGAACTTTGAAAAAAAAGGTTTGATGAAATGCTAACAAGAATAGACAATATAGAGAGGAATATAAATGAACTAATTAAGTCGAAAAACACAACAAGAAAACTTAGCAAAATATGTACAAGTTTGAATAGCCAAATTGATCAAGCAAAAGAAAGGATATCAGAGGTCCAAGACCTACTTAATAAAATAAAATGAGAAGACAAGAATAGAGAAAAAAAAGATAAAAAGGAATGAGCAAAGTCTCCAAGAAATATGGGATTATGTGAAAAGACCTAATTTACGTTTGATAGGTGTACCTGAATACAACAAAGAGAATGAATCCAAGCTGGAAAATACTCTTCAGGATATTATTCAGGAAAACGTTCCCAATCTAGCAAAGCAGGACACTATTCAACCCCAGGTAATACAGAGAACACCACAAAGATATTCCTCAAGAAGAGCAACCCCAAGGCACATAATCATCAGATTCACCAGGGTTGAAATGAAGGAGAAAATACTAAGGGCAGCCAGAGAGAAAGGTCAGGTTACCCACAAAGGGAAGCCTATAGGACTTACAGCAGATCTCTCAGCAGAAACCCTACAAACCAGGAGAAAGTGGGGGCCGATATTCAACATCCCTAAAGAACACAAATTTCAGCCCAGAATTTCATATCCTGCCAAACTAAGCTTCACAATTAAAGGAAAAATAAAATCTTTTATGAACAAATATTCAGAGATTTTATTACCACCAGGCCTGCTTTACAAGAGGTTGTGAAAGAAGCATTATACATATAAAGGAACAACCAGTATTAGCCTTTCTAAAAATATATGAAAAAGTAAAGAGCATCAGCATAAAGAAGAATTTACATCAACGAATGGATAAAATAGCCAGTTAACATCAAATGACAGTAACCCTAAATTTAAGCCAACTAAATCCCCCAATCAAAAGATACAGCCAAAACCTAATGGTATGATGCATCCAGACCCATTTCACATCCAAAGATACAGAAAGACTCAAAACAAAGAGATGGAAAAAGATTTACCAACCAAATGGAGAAAATAAATAAATAAATAAATAAATAAATAAATAAATAAATAAATGGATGAATAAAAAGCAGGAGTTGCAATTCTCCCATCTGATAAAATAGATTTCAAAGCAACAAAGATATAGTGGTAAAAGGATCAATGCAACAATAAGAGCTAACGATCCTATCACCCAGATACATAAGACCCGTAAAGAGATTTAGACTCAATGAGACAGTAAATTAATAAGGATATCCAGTACTTGAACTCAGATCTAGAACAAGTAAACTCCATAAATATTTATAGAGCTCTCAATTTTAAATACACAAAATATACATTATTCATCTTAAATATACAAAATATTGATCAGCCATTATTAATACCCATTTTTAGAATAAAGCTACATTCCTGTTCTCTCTCCTCTTTTTCTTCCTCTTTCTTCCTCTCCTTCACTCCTTGAAAAATAATAATAATAATAATAAATTAAAAAAAAAATAAAAAAATCCAGTGCCTTTTCACATGAAGCAGCTGCCTTCTGCCAGCAAGGGCAAAAGACAAGTGTGACAGCATTTTGTATCTGCACTTGTGGCTCCTGAGCTCTTGTCTGGTATCGAGGAGACATGAGGTCATATGAATAAATGGAAGGGTGGTAAATGCAGGGGATTTTGTTGCCAATGAAAGTGGCTCTCAGAAGGAAAGGGAGCTGCAAAGGGGATGGGGTGGGAAGGTAATCTTCCCCTGAAGTCTGACCATCTCTGGCTGGATTCCTCTCCAAAGTTGAGCTGTCAAGATGTCTCTCTGAGGTCAAGTGCTTCTCTCCAATGTCCAGATGCAATCTGAACATCTGGCTGCTTCTCTCTGCTGGCAAAGCCTGGGATTTTTATAGGCATAGGATTGCAGGAGGGAAGGGGCCATGGGTAGTTTTGGAGGAAAAAAAAGTTTCATATTTTGGAGGTTTTCAGTTTTCAGATTTTCAGATTAGGGATACTCAACTAGGATTAGGTATCAATATATGAATTTGGGGAGAAAACACCAACATTCAGACTATGGCAGGCATAAAATAAGATCATAATTTTTAAAATTCATTCTGTTAATCTCTTATTTTTTATTGGACAGTTTAATCCATTACCATCTGTAGTAATTACTGCTAAGGAATAAAGTATTTCTGCCATTTTGCTGTTTATTTTCTGTATATCTTATAACCTTTTATCCCTCATTCATCCATTACTATCTTCTTTTACAATTAGTGGCTTTTAATGATAAACCATTTTGATTTTGTCCTCATTGTCTTCTGTGTATACTTTGAACATATGCTTTTTGTTATTACCAAGGAAATTGCATTTAATTATTGAATATATAGCAGTTTAGTTTTAATTCTTATTAATTTACTTCAATAGTTTGCATAATCTCAGCTCTAATAAAACTTCACTGGTTCCACGCCATCATACAGTGGTTGTCACAAACTACATCTTTTCACATGAAATGTTTAATAACATATACTTATAATTATTACTTTATGCATTTGTCTTTGCTATCATATAAGTGTAGGTGCAAATCCACAACACAAAAATAATGACTTATCTATCTGTCCATGTAATTACTGGTACCAGATGTATTTCTAAATACAGCTTTAGATTATTGTCTAATATCCTTTAGTTTCAAATTAAATAATTTCATTTTTTATTCTTTGTAAGTTAATTCTAGTGGGCACTAATTTCCTCAGCTTTTGTTATGTGTGAATGTCTTAAATGTCCCCTCAAAGATGAAGGGTAGTTTCACTGGATATAGAATTATTGGTTGAGTTTTTAATTATTTTATTATTTTAAATGTGTTATCCCACTGCCTTATGTTCTCATGGATTCTGATGAAAAATTGGCTGTTAATCTTATTGAATATCACTTGCACATGATTGGCCATTTCTTTGTTGCTTTCTTTCAAGATTCTCTCTTTGTCTTTGGCTTCTAATAGTTTGCTTTTGATGTGTCTCAGTGTTGATGCTTTTGAGTTTATCCTTGGAATTCATATATATATGAATATTATATATATATGAATATTATATATATAAATATGAATATTATATATATATATTAGGTTCTGGGGTACATGTGCAGAACTTGCAGGATTGTTACATAGGTACATACATGGCAATGTGGTTTGCTGCCTCCATCCTCCCATCACCTATATCTTGCATTTCTCCCAATGTTATCCCTCCTCAACTCCCTACCTCCTGCTATTCCTCTCCTAGTCCCCACTAACAGACCCCATGGTGTGGTACTCCCCTTCCTGTGTCTGTGTGTCATTGTTCAATGCCCACCTATAAGTGAGAACAGGTGGTGTTTGATTTTCTGTTCTTGCATCAGTTTGCTGAGAATGATGGTTTCCAGATTCATCCATGTCCCTACAAAGGACACAAAGTCGTCTTTTTTGGGGGCTGCATAGTATTCCATGGTGTATATGTGCTACATTTTCCTTATCCAGTCTATCATTGATGGGCATTTGGGTTGGTTCTAGGTCTTTGCTATTGTAAACAGTGCCACAATGAACATACATGTAAATGTGTCTTCATAATAGAACAATTTATAATCCTTTGGCTATATACCTAGTAATGGGATTGCTGGGTCAAATGGAATTTCTATTTCTAGGTCCTTGAGGAATTACCACACTGTCTTCCACAATGGTTGGACTAATTTACACTCCCACCAACAAAAGTGTTCCTATTTCTCTACATCCCCTCCAGCATCTGCTGTCTCCAGATTTTTTAGTGATCGCCATTCTATCTGACATGAGATAGTACCTCAGTGTGGTTTTGATTTGCATTTCTCTAAAGACCAGTGATGAGCAATTTTTTAATATGTCTATTGGCCTCATATATGTCTTCTTTTGAAAAGTGTCTGTTCATAACCTTCACACACTTTTCAATGGGTTTGTTTGATTTTTTGTTGTAAATCTTTTATTTCTTTGTAGATTCTGGATATTAGCCCTTTGTCAGATTGCTAGATTGCAAATTTTTTTTTTCCATTCTGTTGGTTGCTGGTTCACTCTAATGATTGTTTCTTTTGCTATACAGAAGCATTGGAGTTTAATTAGGTTCTATTTGTTTATTTTAGCTTTTGTTGACAATGCTTTTGGTGTTTTAGTCATGAAGTCCTTGCCTATGCCTATGTCTTGAATGCTTTTGCCTAGGTTTTCTTCTAGGGATTTTATGATGTTACATCTTATGTTTAAGTCTTTTTTCTTTTCTTTTTAAGTTTTTAATCCATCTCAAGTTAATTTCAGTGTAAGGTGTAGGGAAGGATTCAAGTTTCTGCTTTCTGCACATGGCTAGCCAGTTTTCCAAACACCATTTTTTAAAAAAGAAATCATTCCCCATTGGTTATTTTGTGAGGTTTGTCAAAGATCAGATGGTTGTAGATAGGTGGCATTGCCTCTGAGGCCTTTGTTCTGTTCCATTGGTCTATATCTCTGTTTTGGTACCAGTACCATGCTGTTTTGATTACTGTAGACTTATAGTATAGTTTGAGTCAGGTAACGTGATGGCTCCAACTTTGTTCTTTTTGTCTAGAATTGATTTGGCTATGCGGGCTCCCTTTCAGTTCCATATGAAGTTTTAGGTGTTTTTTTCCAGTTCTGTGAAGAGGGTCATAGGTAGCTTGTTGGGGATAGCATTGAATCTATAAATTACTTTGGGCAGTATGGTCATTTTCACAATATTGATTCTTCCTAACCATGAGTATGAAATGTTTTTTTCCATCTGTTTGTGTCCTTTTTTATTTCCTTGAGCAGGGATTTGTAGTTCTCCTTGAAGAGGTTCTTTACATCCTTTGTTAGTTGTATTCCTAGATATTTTATTGTCTTTGTGGCAATTATGAATGGCAGTTTGTTATTGATTTGGCTCTCTTTAAGTCTGTTATTGGTGTATAGAAATGCTTGTGATTTCTGCACATATATTTTGTATCCTGAGAGTTTGCTGAAGTTGCTTATCAGTTCTGGAGATTTTGGGCTGAGACAATGGGGTCTTCTATACAATCATGTCATCTGCAAATAGAGACAATTTGACTTCCTCCTTTCCTAATTGAATAACCTTTATTTCTTTTTCTTGCCTGATTGCTCTGGTTAGAACTTCCAATACTATATTCAATAGGAATGGTGAGATAGGGCATCCTTGTCTAGTGCCAGATTTCAAAGGAAATGCTTCCAGTTTTTGCCCATTTAGTTTGATATTGGCTGTGGGTTTGTAATAAATAGCTTTTATTATTTTGAGATACGTTATGTCGATACTTAGTTTATTCAGAGTTTTTAGCATAAAGGGCTGTTGAATTTTGTTGAAGGTCTTCTCTGCATCTGTTGAAATAATCATGTGATTTTTGTCTTTGGTTCTGTTTATGTGGTGGATTACTTTTATGGACTTGCCTATGTTGAACCAGCCTTTCATCCTCAGGATAAGTCTACTTGATCATGATGGATATGGTTTTTGATGTGCTGTGGCAATTGGTTTGCCAGTATTTTACTGAAGGTTTTTGCATCAATGTTCATCATGGATATTGGCCTGAGGTTTACTTTCCTTGTTGAGGCTCTTCTGGGTTTTGGTATTAGGATGATGTTGGTCTCATAAAATGATTTGGTTAGTATTTCCTCCTTTTGGATTGTTTAGAATAGTTTCAGAAGGAGTGGTACCAGCTCCTCTTTGTATTTCTGGTGGAATTCAGCTGTGAACCCATCTGGACCTGGGCTTTTGTTGGTTTGTAGGCTATTAATTTCTACCTCAACTTCAGCCCTTGTTATTGATCTATTCAGGGTTTTTACTTCTTCCTGATTTAGGCTTGGGAGGGTCCATGTATCCAGGAATTTATCCATTTTTTTTCCGGGTTTACTGGTTTGTGTGCATAGAGATTTTTGTAATAATTTCTGATGGTAGTTTGTATTTCTGCAGAATCAGTGGTGATATCCACTTTGTCATTTTTTATTGCATCTATTTGATTCTTCTCTCTTTTCTTTTTTATTATTCTGGTGAGTAGTCTGTCTATTTTGTTGAACTTTTCAAAAAACCAGCTCCTGGATTTATTGATGTTTTTGAAAGTTTTTTTTTTTTTTTTTTTGTCTCTATCTCCCACAGTTCTGCTCTGATCTTAGCTATTTCTTGTCTTCTGCTAGCTTTTGAATTTTTTTGATCTTGCTCTTCTAGCTCTTTTAATTTTGATGATAGGGTGTCATTTTTAGATCTTTCCTTGCTTCTCATGTGGGCATTTATTGCTATAAATTTTCCTCTAGACACTGCTTTAAATGTATCCCAGAGACTATGGTACATTATGTCTTTGTTCTCATCAGTTTTGAAGAACATCTTTATTTCTGCCTTCATTTCATTGTTTATGCAGTCAACATTCAAAAGCCAGTTGTTCAGTTTCCATGAAGTTGTGTGTTTCTGAGTTTCTCAATCCTAAATTCTAATTTGTTATAATTTTCATTCTTTTGCATTTGCTGAGGAATGATTTACTTCCAATTATGTGTTCAATTTTAGAGTAAGTGTGATGTGGTGCTGAGAAGAATGTATATTCTGTGGATTTTGGGGTAGAGATTTCTGTAGATGTCTATTAAGTTTGCTTGGTCTAGATCTGAGTTCAAGTCCTAAATATCATTGTTAATTTCTGTGTCATTGATCTAATATTGACAGTGGGGTGTTAAAGTCTCCCACTGTTATTGTGTGGGAGTCTAAGTGTCTTTGTATGTCATTAAGAACTTGCTTTACGCATCTGAGTGCTCCTGTGCTGGGTGCATATATATTTAGGATAGTTAGCTCTTCTTGTTGAATTGACTCTTTTATCATTATGTAATGCCATTATTTGTCTCTTTTGATATTCGTTGGTTTAAAGTCCGTTTTATCAGAGACTAGAATTACAACTCCTGCTTTTTTTTTCTCTATTTGCTTGGTGGCTCTTCCTCCATCTCTTTATTTTGAGCCTTTATGTGTCCTTGCACATGAGATGGGTTTCCTGGATACAGCACACTAATGGGTTTTGACTTTTTATTCAATTGGCCAGTCTCTGTCTCTTGAATGCGGCATTTAGCCCATTTACATCTAAGGTTAATATTGTTATGTGTGAATTTGATCCTGACATTTTGATGCTAGCTGGTTGTTTTGCCCATTAGTTGATGCAGTTTCTTCAGTGTGTCAATGGTCTTTACCATTTGGCACATTTTTGGAGTGGCTGGTACTGGTTGTTCCTTTCTATGTTTACTGCTTCTTTCAGGAGCTCTTGTAAGGCAGGCCTCGTGGTGATGAAATCTCTGTGTGATTGCTTGTTAGTAAAGAGTTTTATTTCTTCTTAGCTAATGAAGCTTATTTTGGCTGGATATGAAATACTAGGTTGAAAGGTTTTTTTTCTTTAAATATGTTAAATATTGGCCACCCCTGTCTTCTGGCTTGTGGGTTTTCTACCAAGATACCTGCTGTGATTCTGATGAGCTTCCCTTTGTGGGTAACCTGACCTTTCTCTCTGGCTGCCCATAGCATTTTTTCCTTCATTTCAACCCTGGTGAATCTGATGATTATATGCCTTGGAACTGCTCTTCTTGAGGAATATCTTTGTGGTGTCCTCTGTATTTCTGGGACTTGAATGTTGGACTGCCTTAATAGGTTGGGGAAGTTCTCCTGGATAATATCCTCAAGAGTGTTTTCCAGTTTGGATTCATTCTGTCTGTCACATTCATGTACACCTATCAAACATAGATTAGGTCTTTTCAAATAATCCCATATTTCTTGGAGGCTTTGTTCATTACTTTTTACTCTTTTTTTTCCTAAGCTTGCCTTCTCATTTTATTTCATTGAGTTGATCCTCAATCTCTGATATCCTTCCTTCTGCTTGGTTGATTTGGCTATTGAAACTTGTATATGCTTTGTGAAGTTCTCATGTTGTATTTTTCAGCTCCATCAGTTCATTTACATTCTTTTCTAAGCTGTTTATTCTTATTAGCATTTCATCAAATCTTTTTTTCAAGGTTCTTAGTTTTTTTGCTTTGGGTTAGAACATATTCTTTTAGCTCAAAAAAGTTTGTTATTACCCACTTTCTGAAGACTGTTTATGACAATTCATCAGACTCATTCTCCATCTAGCTATGTCTCTTGCTTGTTAGGACTTGTGATCCCTTGGAGGAGAAGAGGTGTTCTGGTTTTGGGTGTTTTTATTCATTTTGCACTGGTTTCTTCCCATCTTTGTGGATTTTTCTAACTGAGGTCTTTGTAGTTGGTGACTTTCGAATGGGATCTCTGAGTGGTTGTCATTTTTGTTGATGAAGTTATTTTTTTCTGTTTTTTAGTTTTCCTTCTAATAGTCAGGCATCTCTGCCATAGGACTGCTGGAGCTCCACTCCAGACCCTGCTTGCCTGGGGATCATTTTCAGAACAGTAAGGGTTGCTGCCATTTTATTCTTCTGTTATTTTTGTCCCAGAAGGATACCCGCCAGATGTCAGCCTGAGCTCTCCTTTATGAGGTGTCTTTTAGGGTATATGTGGGTCAGGGAGCTGCTTGAGGAGACAGTCTGTCCTTTATAGAAGCTCAAGTGCTGAGCTGTGAGCTCTGTTGTTCCTTTCAGAGCTGCTGGGCAGGTACATTTAAGTCCACTGCAGTGGAACTCATAACTTCCTTTTTTCCCCTGGTGCTCTGTCCTGGAAAGGTAGACCTTTATTTATAGGTTCCTGACATGCTGCTGCCTTTTTTCAGAGATGCCCTGCCCAGCGAGGAGGTAGCCCAGTCACAGTCTGCCAGCAGAGGTGTTGCAGAGCTGCCATGGGCTCTGCCCAGCTGCTTTGTCAACTTCCTTGCAGTTTTGTTTATAGAGGTATAGTTAGAACTGCCTCAGTAATGGTGATCTGCCTCAGTAGTGGTGGACTGCCTCTGTAATGGCAGACTGCCTCAGTAGTGTTGGACTGCCTCAGTAGTGGTGGACTGCCTTGGTAATGGCTGATCCCCATCCTCCTACAAAGCTGGACCATCCTGGGTCCAGCTGTGCTTGCTGTAAAACTCTCAATCCAGAGCATTTCAGATTTCTGGTCTTAGTGGGGGTGGGACCCATTGAGTCAGATTACCTAGCTCCCTGTTTTAGCCCCCTTTTTTTACAGTTGAATGGGCACCTCTGTCTCCCAGGCATTCCAAGTGCCAGTTGAAATGGCTGCTCATATTTGTGTGAGTTTTTGTTTGGAGATCCACTGAGCTGGCTGAAACAGCTGTGTGGGAAACTTGTGGCACTTTTTAGCCCAGGAATCTGGTCTGTGGGCAGTAAAAAGGCATTTGGAAATGCAGTGATCACTCACCCTCTGAGTTGTTCTGGCTGGGAACTGCACTCCAGAACTGTTCCTATTTGGCCATCTTGGATCCAACCCCTCCTTGGTATTCTTTGAGCATAGAGTTCCTTGAACTTCTTCAATATATAGATTAATGTCTTTCATTAAATTTGGGAAATTTCAATTATTTCTGTTATCTCTTCACATAATTTTCCTTTCTTGTATTCTTTCTTCTTTGTCAAAGACTCCCAAAATGTGCTCGCTATTTTGCATAATGATGTTCCACATTTCACACAGGCTTTTTCACCTTTGCCATTCCTTTTTCTTTCAACTATTTATACTGGATAATTTTAATTGTCTTATTTTCAAATTTCCTAATTATTTTCTTCTGTCTGCTCAAGTCTGCTTTCAATTCATATGAGTTTTAAGTTTTAGTGATTTTGCTTTTCAGCTCCAATATTTGTTTAGTTTTAAATATATCTAGCTCTTTTTGCTTAAATTTTTTTAGACATTTCATTATTTTCTAGTTATTTCTATTAATTATTTTGCTCTTTAAGCACACTGAAAATAATTGCTACAAAGCATTTTTTAATAATTCCAGTATTTGGCTATCCTCAGGCATATTTTCTGTCTATCAGTTTATTTGTTTCTGTGAACAGGCTATACTTTCCTGCATTTGGTATACCTTGTGATTTTTGTTGTTGAAACTAAACTATGTTGTCTTTGGAAATACAATTCTACTCCTTCTGCTGAGTTTTCTGATTTTGTATTTTAGAAGATGTAGTCATGTGTGTATTGTTCTTTTCATGTATCGTCACTGAGATTTTTGTTTCTTTACCTTACATTCAGCTAGTGTTTTGAAATAGTTTCTTTCAATGCCAAGAGCTAAAGATTAAAAACAAAACAAACAACAGCAACTACAAAAAGTGAAGAACACCTTTTATAAGGCTTTGAAGATTCACTCTAAGCTCAATCTCAGTCACTTCTCAACACTCACCCAGGCTATCAGTCCTAGGGGAATGCTTAGGGTCTTCTCAGGTCTTTCTCAAACATACAACCTGCCTTGAATATGCACATGGCTTTAATAATTCTCTCATATATATGAATGCCTTTTAAAGCCTCAATGTCCCAAATAAATTATCTCCCAATCTTTTTCTCCTGCTGTCTAGGCTGCCTATGTTTTTTCCTCAACCATAATCTGTCATAATATTTTGCCTATGCAGCTCTGGATTTTTTTTTTTCTATTTGTCATACAATATTTTCAAACAATGCGTACTGATTTTTTTTGCCCCTAGTGAGCTCTGTGATAGAAGCAACTGAAATAGGTGCTTTGCCTCAGCCTTTCAGATGGCCTTCAAGGCCAGTTAGTATAGACATTCATAACACTTTGTTAATAAGATAAATAGGGCTTCATCTCTCTCCAGTACTAGGGACCAAGGTAGCACAATGGCAATTTGGGTTGCTATCTTCAAGACCGTCACCAAGTTGGAAAAGTGGTGGAGGAAGGGCAAGGAAAAATACCCCAAAGTTTTTCTTTTACTTGAATATGCTTTTTTTCCTTGACATAGCATTTACTTGGTTGCTATAAACCTTCCTTTGTCAGATTTCTGACAAAGTGGCTTCTGACATATTTTACCTGCTTAATGGTGTTTTTGTGGAGGAACAGAAACTTGAAGCTTCCCTTTCCACCATTTTGTTTTATTCTAATAAATTCATACACTAAAATTTTACCAGTTTGTGGTCCTGACCTGTACATTATTCTCTTGTTATATTAAAGTAGGTAGGTAGACAGGTAAACCCACCTTTTTGCCTAATAATTTGACTTGATATTATAACTGTTATCACAAAACCCCTTGTGAATTAGAAATTCAAGCATTGCACTCAACTGGAATAAAGTAGGAGCTCCCAAAATTCTGTGTGTGTGTGTACATGTGTGCATGTGTGTGTGCATGTATGCATGTGTGTGTGTCTTTAATTCTGTCTGTCTCTGTCTCTCTTTGTCTCTATCATAATCTTTATATATCTTTATCACCGTAGTTTGTATTTGAAAAATCCTCTGTTTTAATGTATGACATCTAGCTGTTTTTCTCAGTCTGTTGCTAAAACTAAATTGATAAAGAAATTGGCCATGTATTACAAAGGATTGGAAAGTACTCTCCTCAGAAATATCTGGAATTATAATAACATTGTTTCATTATGTCATAGACTTTTAATTTGAATGAAAGACCATAGTTTTATCCATTTTTGAGTGAAATTTTTTTTTTCTCTGAAGTTAAGCATAGTTACCTTGAATTGCCTTTCTAAATTTATAGTTAATTAAAATAACCTGCTTAGATTCTTGCAATCAATTTTGCATCACTCATCTTTTTCACTGTCCTTTTGACCCTTTGTCTTTCTTGTGTACTTATAGTTGCTCCTTAGATATCAACTCTTCCCTAAAATGTTATTTTAAAAAGGTCTCTGTTAACTTAAATATAAAATACTTAACTGTTGTAGGACTGTAGATATTGAAAATATGGCAGAAATTTAGAAAACAAAATCTAAAAAATGCTTCTGGATGTTGTGATAAACAATGCAACATTTTAAGAGTATGTATTTTTAAAAGAGATTAAGCATTTGCTTTTTAAATTAAAAAGTTTTCCTAATAACCTTTCTTTTTAAAAATAACTAATTTTAGAATACAAATTTGAGCAAAAAATAGAAATGACTAATTTTTAAAAAAATTTTGTAAATCATCATTGTAAATTTTAAATATCATTTAAAAATATTTAAATAGTTAATTTTTACATGTAGAGAGAATTTGCTAATTAATGTCATATAATTCATGATTTCCTATGCACCAGAAATATAGTAGCATTCAGGTATTTTATTTTGGTTTCTGTGTTTTCATAATTAATGTCTGTTCTGAAATGCTTAAAAATATACCTTTTCAATAATATTATTTAAAAACATTCTTAATAACATTTATGCACATCTATAAGCTGGCAATTTTTTAAATTGTTTACTTGCATTTACTACCCCAAATAAGACAAATCACAATATTATATAATTGTATACATGAATTTATTATCTTTGTATCATCATAAGATTAAAATATATAGCATATTAAAATGTTTATCATGATTTCCATAATCCTCAGGCATAACAAGCCTTTTTATAACTTTTAAGAATAATAAGTCCTTTAAACTCTATTTATTTCCACACATTTGCAGGTGTGTATAAATAAACAGAGTTTAATTTCCTATAGAAAAACAATGTAATCCTTGAGGTAAAGATTTCAGATGCATTTTTTGCACTCTAGATGTTTCCCTTTACACCTACTTAAAAGTTGTATTGGTCAGCTATTACTGTGAAGCAAACAAACAAAAACCTCAATGCTATTCAACAATAAGCACTTTTTTTCTCACAGTTCTGAGCTTGGTGTATTAGTCTGTTCATGCATTTACTATAAAAAACTGCCTGAAATTGAGTAATTCAAAAAGACTAGATGCTTAATTGACTCATACTTCTACAGGCTGTATAGAGAGCATGACTGGTGAGGCCACAGAAAACTTACAATCATGGCAGGAGGTAAAGATGAAGGAGTCATGTCTATGTGGCCAGAGCATAAGGAAGAGAGAATGAAGAAAAGATGCTACATACTTTTAAACAACCTGATCTTTTGAGAACTTACTCAGTTTCATAAGAATAGTAAGGTGGATTGGCAGAGAAACAGATTCAAACCCTTGCATTCCACCCCTGGCCCCTCCCAAATCTTATATCCTTCTCACATTGCAAAATACAATTCTCCCTTTTCAACAGTCTCCCAAGTCTTAACTCATTTCAGCATCAACTCAAAAGTCCATAGTCCAAAGTCTCATCTGAAATGAGGCAAGTCTCTCCTGCCTATGAGTCTGTAAAATCAAGAGCAAGTTAGTTACTTCCAAGATACAATGGTAGTACAGGCATTCAGTAAATGCATCTATTCCAAGAGGAATATATCAGTTAAAACAAAGGGCTTACAGGCCCCATACAAGTCCCAAACCCAGCAGTACAGTCATTAAATTTTAAAGCTCAAAAATAGTCTCCTTTGACTCCATTTTTCACAACAAGGTCACACTCATGCAAGGTGTGGGCTCTGAAGTCCCTGGGCATCTCTGCCCTGGGGCTTTGCAGGGTGAAGCTCCCTCAGCTGCTTTTGTGGGCTGACATCTTTGGGGAATTCCTCCCCAGAAAATTGGATTTTGTTTTCTACTAAATGATCAGGTTTCAAATTTTTTCAACTTGTATTCTCTGCTTCCCTTTTAAATATAAGTTCCAGTTTCAGATGATCCTTTCCATCACACATATGATCATATACTCTTAGAAGAAGCCAGGCCATTCTTGAACACTTTGCTGCTGAGAAAAGTGTTTGCTGCAGTTCCTGATAAGTTCTCCAGATTCTGGTAAGTTCTTCATCTCCATCTGAGTGCCTGCAGCTTTTCCAGGTGTACAGTGCAAGTTTTCAGTGAATCTACAATTCTGGGTTCTGGACGACAGTGGCCCTCTTTTCCTAGCCCCATTGTGGACTCTGTGAGGGCTCCAAACTCATATTTTCCCTTGGCATTGCCATAGTAGAGGTTCTCCATGAGGACTCTGCCCTGATGGCAGGCTGTTTTCTGGACATCCAGGATTTCCATACATCCTCTGGAATCTAAGCAGAAGCTCCTGAGCTTTAAATCTTATCCTCTGTGCATCTGCAGGCTTAACACCATGTAGAAGCTGCCAAGACCTCTGATTAGCATCCTCTGGAGCAGCAGCTTGAGACATATCTGTTGTCTCTTAATCAAGGCCAGAGTTGGGGGAGCTGGAATCCAGTGAACAGTGTCCTGAGGTTACTCAGGACAGGGGGGCCCTGGGCAGAGCCCAGGGAAACCATTCTTCCCTCCTAGACCTCTGGGCCTGTTATAGGAGGAGCCTCCACAGTGGTCTCTAAAATGTCTTGGAAAGATTTTTTCCCTTTGTCTTGGCTGTTAATATTTGATTCCTCTGTTGCAGATTTCTGCAGCTGCTTGAATTCTTCCCCAGAAAATTGGATTTTATTTTCTACCACATGATCAGACTTCAGAGTTTTCAACTTTTATTCTGTGCTTCCCTTTTAAATACAAGTTCCAGTTTCTAATGATCCTTTCCATCACACATATGATCATATGCTCTTAGAAGCAGTCAGGCCACAACTTGAACACTTTGCTGCTGAGAACTTTCTTCCACCAAATACCCTAAATCATTGCTCTCAAGTTTAAAATTCCACAGATCTCTAGAGCAGGGCCACAATTCCTCAAACTTTTTTGGCTAAAGTATAACAAAAGTGACCTTATCTCCAGTTCCCAGTAAGTTCTTCATCTCTATCTGAGACCTCCTCAGCCTGGACTTTATTGTCAGTATCACTATCAGCATTTTGGTCACAACAATTTAACACTTGGCATCTCTAGGAAATGCCAAACTTTTCCTCATCTTCTCTTCTTCTTCTGAGCCCTCCAAACTGTCCCAAACTCTGACCAATACCCAAGTACAAAGTTGCTAGCACATTTTCAGGTATCATTATAGCAATGCTCCACTTCTTGATACCAATTTTCTGTATATGTTTATTCTTGCATTGCTGCAAATAACTGCCTGACATTGGGTAATTTATAAAGAAGAGAGGTTTAATTGGCTCATGGTTTGATAGGCTGTACAGGTAGTATGCCTGGGAAGCCTCAGAAAGCTTACAATCATGGGGGAAGGTTAAGAGGAAGGAGTCATGTCCTTTCACATGGCTGGAGAAGGAAAAAAGGGAAAGAGGAGGTGCTACACACTTTAAAACAACCAGATCTCATGATAGCTCACTCACTGCCACAAGAACAGAAAAAGAAAAATGCACACCTGTAAGCTAATCACCTCCCTCTAGGCCCCTCTTTCAACAGGGGATTAAAATTTGACATGAGATTTGGGGGGATTGAATGCAAATCTGCTTAAAACAGCAGATCTAGTTGAGCTAGGTGTATTGTTGCAGCTTTGTCTCTGGTCTTCTCTTTGTGTACTAATTTGGTACATAGGCTAAAAGACTGACAGCTACACGGGGAAAACTTACAGTATGGTGGGGGCAGAGGTTAAAAAAAGAAAAAACATGTAATGCCCGTAGATACCTAGGAATGGTTCTGGCATATTTTTAGTTTAACCCACATGCTATTAGCCAAAGAAAGTCACATTGCTAAATCCAAATGTGATTTTGGTAGTAGAAATTGCAAAATCATATGGCAAATGATATGAATAAAATGAGAGATATATAATTGAGCCAGATAATCTAATTTACCACAGTTAACAAGCTTTATGTCCTTTCATTTTTTTTTCGTTTATAATTTTATCATATTTTACTGGACTCATTCTTCAACCTTTGTGTTGTCAAATAATATACAGAAATATTTAATAAAAGACTACAAATAAAATATTTTAATCTTGTGTTTAGATATTACTTAAAACAGTCTATTAGTGTTCACATCCAACTTATCCAAGTTTACTTTAACATGCAAGATATTTAGTATCCTTAAAATATATTTTACATTAGACTACTTTATGTTGCTGACAATCCAAAATCTGTAAGAAAAAATAGATATATTTGTATACACAGGAGCTCTGGCGAAATTTGCAAATATACAAGAAGCACTTATCTTTTAAGAAATATTTGTCATATTAAAATTATGACTGCTGCCTGAACAGAAGCCTGGTTATTTCCCATTTGCTCTTTCTATTTTATTTTATTTCATTTTTTAGATAAATAGTGATGTTTTCTAGTGGTATAATATTTGCATGAAGAAACTGTTATTTGATTTCTCAAAAGCTGTGTTGCTTTCAGTTTATTGATAACAATGATGTGTCTATTTTTCAAAACTGACAAAACAAATATCTTGTTAATAGGAAATATGTGCATAGTTCTACACTGCAATGAAAAACGGATTAGTTTACAAGATAAAATCATAGCAAGTTATTTTTGCTTTTTTTCATTTCCCTTTTTCCGTTTTGTATTGCTTTGTAGATAAACACCAAAGTATAATTTCCTTTTCTCTCATGCCTCAACACACTTTATTTTTGTCCTGCTGCTTATTTGACCATCAGATTTCTAAATACTCCCCAAAAGATATAAAAGCAATAAAAAGCTTGACAGATAGGAAAATTAGATAAAGGTATTAAAATCTTATTTAAAGTATCTTACCATAAAAACCTGCCTGTGGTTCATGCCTGGGCTAAATGATTTCCACCTATAGTGTTTTAAGGAGCATTTCCCAGTAAAAGACATTGGGCATTTGTCCAACATGTCTTCTATTAACAATGTGTCACTTGCCCAAATCCTTAAGGGTTTTTTCCACTTTCCCATTCTTGTCACTTGGTCCATGATTACTAGTGTCAGTGTTGTAATATCCTCAGAAATATCAAAAATGTTTTCAATGGAAAATATATTTAATTGTAATCACATTGAAGATGCATACTGTTTATTTAAACTTTAAGATGATAATACATAGCAAAAACATACACAAGTCATATCAGAAGAAAAATAATTGTGTTTCAGAAGCAATGTTCTAATGAAATAAAGGAACCAAGGCAATATTAGCAAACAACAGTAGAAATAACAACAATAACAACAACAAAAACTGCGGAAAAAGATAAATACTAGCTTAAGGTCCTGCAACTATCCCTATAGAAATTATGATACATTCATGTGAGATTCTGCTTCCAGCAATGTTGAATATAAGCTAGATTTTTAACAGTCTTTCTATGGGGAGCAATCAGAAATATTAGACAATTAAGAAGAGAAATAGCAATAAGGATTTTCAGGGTCAAGATCCCAGAAAAAGGGAAGCAAAGAAAGGTATATTTCTTGCCACTTCCCTCCTCAAGGTATTTTCAGATTAGAAGTTATTAATCATAAAGCTGAGAAGCTGAAATGATCCTGCAGCAAGTTACCCGTGAGTAAGAGAAA
This sequence comes from Saguinus oedipus, assembly GCA_031835075.1. Classification (NCBI taxonomy): domain Eukaryota; kingdom Metazoa; phylum Chordata; class Mammalia; order Primates; family Cebidae; genus Saguinus; species Saguinus oedipus. The sequence continues at coordinate 149,196,510 of CM063170.1, forward strand.
CATAAATTGGATTTTAGGATCCTGTAATGTAGAAATACTGGAAAACAGCACAAACCTTCCACCAAGAACTCGAATGTCCACACCTTAAAAGTAATTGTGATTCCAAACTTGGCCAGCTCTCATGGTCCCAGCTCAACATTAGTTCAATCTCTGATTAAAATAAGATCGTCTATCCTAACTCAGCTGGCTGACCAAATCAAAATAAAACCTCTTTGGGGATGACCCTATTACACAGAGACTCAATTTTTCTCTAAAAGTTTAATCTACAATATCTGACATTTCAAATATAATGGAACATGAAGAGAAGTAATTTTTGACTGAAAATCATAAGGAAACTATACAATAAAAATAGAAAAAATGAAGTTATCTTAAGATGTGAAATGAATCATATGACATAACAGACATTTAAATTGAACAAGATGAGTAAGATAATATACATATACTAAATGACCCCATTAAAAACACATATTATAATAATGGTTTACAAAATATGACAATCATATACTTCCTATGAAAGACAAATTATCAGTATAAAGAAATGATGAAGGTAAAATGGATAGAAAAATACACAATATTAGGGCTGGGTGTGGTGGCTCATGCCTGTAATCCCAGCACTTTGGGAGGCCAAGGCAGGCGGATCACACCACTGCATTCCAGGCTACGTGACAGAGTGAGACTCCATCTCAGAAAGAAAAAAAAAAAAATACACAATGCAAATTGTAATCAGTGAATCTTAAACTTTTTAAACTCAAGAGCTCCTTTTAATCTTAAAATTAATTGACGATCTCAAATAATTCTTTTATGTCAGATTTAAATATAAATATTTACAATATTAAAAATAAAGTAGAAAAATAAAATATGCATTAGGTATAAATATTGTTTTACACTTTTATAAATATACAATGCTTATCTATGTATATATAATATAAATACACAACATATAAGATATCTCTACATATCTAGAGAGAGAAAAAAAACCTATATGAAATTATGTAGGTTCATGTTTCACTTGATTAGGCTTAAACAGAGGAAATTTTTTGTGCTTTAATAAATTTACTTTGCTAAATGAAATATTTGGTATTTTCGTGGGAATAAGCAAAGACAGAGGTCCAATAAACTTAAGCTACAGATTTTCATTTTATGCCTGTCTTTCTTGCTTTACTTATTACTCCTCAACTGGTTTGAGGGAAGAATTCGTTCTTTTTTCCATTAGGAACTACCCTCTATCTTACCCCTCTTCATGCTAATAGTATTCTCATATAAAATATTATCAATTGCCATTAAGTTGGGATCATATATCTCGTCAAATTCCAGTAAGTGTGTAGGTCTTACAAGCATTTAGAATTTTTAGATTTTCCCTTTGATTTGTCCATTTTTCTTTTTAAAATACAAATTCTGTAATATAGAGTTGGAAAGTGTTGTCATAAGACTCTACTAAGTGTCCCTTATACTTATTTTCAAGGTGGGTTTAACCTTCACATATGGGGGATTGCAGTTTCTTTAGTGTTTTTCTCTAGCTGATCTTCTTAGGTGATACATTTTTATTAATAATTTCAAAGACATGATCCTTGATATATTATGTGATAACTGATATGCTATACTACTATAATTCCTAGCTTCAAAATCTGGCAAACTACTTGACAATGTATAGGTTAAATATCCTATTGCCAAGTTTGGGCAAGTCTTTGCCTCTGTTTACTTATTCATGAAGTGAAGATGATGAAGATAGTGACCTTATAATGCTGACATGATAAACAGATGACTTAATGACAACAAAGCATGTAGAATAGTACCTAGCACATAGCAAATTACAAATAAGCATTACCTATTATTTCAGTAATGTTTCTCAGGTGTTTGGCTCATACCATTGTTACTTCTACCAATGATAAAGATGGTTCTCCATTGATATACTGGTTTTCTTACTTTAACAATGATTATTCACAGGAGGGTTCTTAAAATATAAGTGGTGCACCTGAACAGAAAATGGGGTTAGTCCAACTTATGAATGTAAGGCACATTTAAGTTCTGATCTTAAAATTACTATTATCTTTTTTTGTTATATAAACAGATCAGAGAGTAGGACTAATAATTTCAGACTGGTTTAGAAACACCAGGATTCATTTTAATGAAAATGCAAAATATTTAATAGTGGTTGCCTGTAACCCTGTGTCAAGAAGTGTTTGGAGACTCATGTTGATTCAGTCAGAATAATTATTATGATTCTTTAGTGATATCAGCAATGAACACGAGTCTGGATATTGGCACTTGGGAATTTTTTAAACTCTGTTTTAGCAGTTCAGCATCATGTGTTGCTTTGATCTCAAAAGAAACGTCTATGATTATTTTGCTCTTTATAACTAAAACTTTAGAAACAGAGCCAAAATCAAAACAGGATCAACTGATCAAATTACATTAAACTTTCCTCCTTAGTTCTTCAGCATCAAATTGACAGTGAAAAAGTATTTACATGACTAATTTTCCTGTTGCATAATGGAAGATAAATTAAGGTATATCATTTTCTTCATTATTACTCTAGTACATTTTAAAAATTAAAATTTATTTATAATATAATAAAAAAGAAAAGCAGTAAAATGCTTTCAATAGAGATATGTTGTTTATATATATATGTGTGTATACATATATATATGTGTGTGTGTACATATATATGATGATAGAAAAATGGAGAGAGGTTTAAATATCTTTATCCTATGCAAAACACTTACATTTTATGTGCAGGCATACCTTTGATATATTGTGGGTTTGGTTCCGGCCCATAGCAATAAAGTGAATATCACAATAAGGTGAATCACACAAATGTTTTGGTTTTCCAGTAGATATAAAAGTTGTTTACTCTCTACTGTAGTCCATTAAGTATGCAAAAGCATTATGTCTGTAAAACAATGTACGTCTATATTCAAAGTAAATTTACTGTTAAAAATGCTAATGATCATTTGAGCCTTCAGTGAGTTGTAATCTTTCTGCTGGTGAAGGGTCTTGATTAGCTGCTGATGGCTATTGACAGATTCCTAGTTGTTCAAGTTTGGGGTGGCTCTGCCCGCTTCTTAAAATAAGACAATAAAGCTTGATGCATTGATTGACATTTCTTTTTATAAAAGATTTCTCTGTAACATGCAGTGCTGTTTGATAGTATTTTACTCAAAATTGAACATTTAAAATTGGAGTCAAAACTTGCAAACCCTGCTGCTGACCTATCAAATAATTTATGTAAAATTTAAATTTTTTGTTATTATGTAAACAATGTTCACATCTTCACAGGAATAGATTCCATCTTGGAAACTACGTTATTTGCCCATCCATAAGAAGCAAGCCCTTATTAGTTAAAGTTTTATTATGAGATTGCAGCAATTCAGTCACATCTTCTGTTTCCACTTTTAATTATATTTATCTTGTTATTTCTGCCACATCTGTAGTTACTTTCTCTGCTGGAATCATGAGCTCCTGAAAGTCATCCATGACAGCTGAATCTACTTTCTTCCAAACTACTGTTAATGTTGATATTTTGACCTCCTTCTATGAATCAGCAAGAGAAACTATCAACAAACAGACAATCTACAGAATGGAAGTACATAGTATGCAAAAATATTTGCAAACTATGCATCAGACAAAGGCCTACTATCCAGCATCTATAAGAAATTTAAACAAATGTACTGGGGAAAAACTAAAAACTTCATGAAAAAGTGGGTAGAGGACCTGAACACTTTTCAAAAGAAGACATGCATGCTTCCAAGAAGCATATGAAAAAAAAAAATCACCTATTATTAGAGAAATGCAGATGAAAACCACAATGAGGTACCATCTCAAACCAGCTGCAATGGCTATCATTAAAATGTCAAAAAAAAAAAAAAAAACAGATGCTGGCGAGATTGTGGAGAAAAGGGAACACCTATACATTTATTTATTGTTCAACTAGTGCAATTTAGTTCAACTACTGTGGAAAGCAGTATGGCAATTCCCCAAAGAGCTAAAAGCAGAACTATCATTTGACCCAGCAATCCCATTACTGGGTATATACCCAGAGGAATAAAAATCATTCTATCATAAAGACACATGCATACAAATGTTCACTGCAGCATAATTCACAATAGCAAAGAGATGGAATTGACATAAGCACCCATCAGTGACAGATTGGATAAATAAAATGTGGCACATTTATACCATAGAATACTATGCAGCCATAAAAAAGAATGAGATCATGTCTTTTTTGTGTGTGTGGGCATATGGATGGAGCTGGAGACTATTATCCTTAGCAAACTAATGCAGAAACAGAAAACCAAACACCATATACTCTCACTTACAAGTGGGGGCTACATGATGAGAACTCATGAATACAAAGAAGAAAACAGCAGACACTGGGATCTACTTGAGGGTAGAAGGTGGGAGAAGGGAGAGGAGCAGAAAAGATAACCATTGGGTAGTGGGCTTAATAGCTAGGTGAAGAAATAATCCATACAGAAAACCCCTGTAACATGAATTCACCTGTGTAACAAGCCTTAGTATGTACCCTTCAACATAAAATAAAAGTTTCAAAAAACTTTATAAATTCTATACATACATGTGTGGTCATCCAGGCTTTATTATTTGATGTACAGAGCATAGGCAGAGTAGATTTAGCATAATTACTAAGGCCCTAGGATTTTTGAACTGTTAGTGAGTATTGGCTTTAACTTAAAGTCACCAGCGGCATTACTAAGAAGAGAGTCACCCTGTCATTTGACGCTATGAAGCCAGGGTCTTTTGCTTTCTTATCATTTGTGTATTGACTTAAGTAGAACTTTAAATTTCCTTCAAGAACATTTTCTGTTTTTTTTTAAACTTCTTTTTTATTGAAATATAACAGTTATACTAAAAAAATGTATACAGATTTTATGTGTACAACTCAGCGATCTGTGACAAATCAAACACACTCCAGTAACCTGCATCCAGATCAAGTTATGAAGCATTCCCAACACCCTAGAACTCACCTCTCATGCCCTCCTCTAATCACTGTACCTTCTCTCCACTCCCCAAACCCGTTTAAGACATAGATTAGTTCTGTTTTTAAACAAGCAGTTGGAATAATACAATGTGTATGTTTTGTGCCCGACTTCCTTAATATTATGTTTGTAAGAATTATCCATGTTACTATGTGGAGCTATGTTAGTTCATTTTCATTGTTGTATAATGCACTATATGACCAAATGGCAACTATCTATTCTTTCTGCCAACAAACATGTGGGCTGTTTCCACCTTGGGAATGTTTTAAATAGTTTTGTTGTAAGCATTGTTGCTATCTTCTGGTGCACTTGCGTACACATTTTCATTAGGCATGTATATATATACTAGGAATAGGATTTCTGGGTCATAGCATGTACATTTTCAACCAGCTTTCAAAGGGTATGTCACAATTTATGCCTGTATCAGAAATGTCTGAGAATTCCAGTTGCTTCTCATACTCACCAAGACTTAATTTTATCAGATTGTCTTTTTAACTTTAGCCATTCTGGAGTACATACTACTATTTCAATACAGTTTTAATATGCATTTCCTTAATCAATAATGAAATTTTATATTTTTGTCCTTTATTGACTATTTGAATATTCACTTTTATAAAATATCTGCTCAAGTTTTTTACCAATTTTTATTTTGTGTTGATTTTATTTTTTAATTTTTTTAAATCATTTCTTTCCAAAATCCACCATGACACATGTATACTTATGCAACACACCTGCATGTTTGCACATGTGCCCCAGAACATAAAGTATATTAAAAAAAGAGAAAACGTTTTCTTTGCATTCGCTATTTAGCTAAATGCTGAAAGAGGCTGAGCTTTTACCCTATTTTGGCCTGCAACATGTCTTCCTCACTAAGGTTAATCATTTCCAGCTATTGATTTAAAGTGTGGTATGTGTAACTCCTTTCATTTGAATGCTTAGAGGACATTGCAGGGTTATTAATTGTCAGCTTTTTTTCCTAGGATAATTCTGAATTAAAACCATCACATTTACTTTCTTATAACTTTCCCAACTATAGCTATTCACAAAAGCTTTATAAATGGACTATTCACTTTTTTTTTTTTTTTTTTTTTTTTTTTTGGTAATACAACATTTTATCCCCATGGAGAATGGAGACAAACTTTTATCACAAAAGTTTCAAAACATTTAAACTTTCGCATGAGATAATACCAGGCAGACAGTCTGCATTATTCTCCACCAATATCTGAGGAAATCAGACCTACAGTATTAGTTTAACAGGCCAGTGAGGTTTCTAAAAATATACTCCAATTACAGTCAGTTTATAAAAGAAGAGATAATTTTTAGTATAGAAAATCAAACCCATACTATTAATTATAGTAAATTTTCCTCTGATTATAAATATTACAGATTTTATGAGGTAATTTGCTTCATTTCAATAACATTGTGTCTCAGGGAATACAGAGGCCTGAGGAGAAGGAGAGAAGTCGGGGAATGGCTGATCTGTGGAGCAGTCAGGAAACACACAGCATTTATTAGTTAAGTTTGCTATTTGACTTGGGTGTGGTTAGTGGCATCAAACACAGCAGCATCAAAGATCACTGATCACAAATAACCATAACAGATATAATTATAATAATACATTTAAAATATTGCTAGAATTACCAAAATGTGATACAGAGACAAGAAATGAGCTCATGCTTCTGGAAGAATTGCACTAGTATAATTGCTTGATGCAGGGTTTCCACAAACTTTCAGTTTCTAACAAACACAAAATCTCAGAAGCAGCACAGTAAAGCAAAGTGCAATAAAAGGAAGTATGCCACTATATACATCTCCATTAATAGAGAAACAAACTCTTATGCTGAAGTTCAGAATGACTCAGAAGCATATTTGTACACCTAAATAAATAATATGTGGACTCTATATCATGTAAGTGCATATGCATATGTGTGCATATGCATATGTGTGCATAGGTTTATATATTTAAATGTGTCCATAAATATGTAATAATAATTATAATATGTATTTATTGGTTTTATAGTTTTTTTAAATTTTATTTTAGATTCAAGGATTATATGTACAGGTTTGTTACCTGGGTTTCTTGCGGGATGCTAAGGTTTTGGATATGAATGATTCCATCATCCAGGTATTGAGCAAAATACCCAGTAGTTAGTGTTTCAACCCTTGTCCGCCCTCTCCTTTACCCCTCTAGTGGTGCCTACTTTTTATTGTTGACATTTTTATTTCTGTGATTACCCAATGTTTAGGTTACAATTTTAAGTAAGAACATGTGTTATTTACTTTTCTATTCCTGTGTTAATTTGCTTAAGATAATGGCCCCCAGCTGCATCCATGTTACTGCAAGGGACATGATTTTGTTCTTTTCTATGAATGCATTATATTCCATGGTGTCTATGCGCAACATTTTCTTTATCCATTCCACCATGGATGGGCACCTAGACTTGTTCCATATCTTTGCTATTGTGAATAGTGCTGTGGACAGGTGAATGCATGTATGTTTTTGATAGAAGAATTTATTTTCTTTTGGATGCAAACTAGTAATGGGGTTGATGAGTTGAATGGTAGTTTTGGTTTAAGTTCTCTGGGAAATCTTCAAACTGCTTTCCAAGGTGGTTGAACTAATTTACATTCCTGACAGCTGTGCATAGAGTTTTCTTTCACTGAAACCAACTTTTGGTTCTGTTGATGCGTTGTATGAATTTTTTGATCTCAGTTTATTCAGTTCTGGCCTAATTTTAGTTATTTCATTTCTTCTGCTAGCTTTGCATTTGGTTTGTTATTGTTTTCCTTGTTTCTCTAGATATGATATTGGATCATTAATTTGAGATTTCCTTAACTTACTGAAGTAGGCATTTAGTGCTATAAATTTTCCTCTTAACACTGGTTTTGCTGCATCCCAGAGATTTTGGTATGTTGAATCTTTGTTTTCATTTATTTCAAAGAATTTTTTTTAATTTCTGCCTAAATTTTATAGTTTACCCAAAAGTCATTTAGGAGCAAATTGTATAAATGTGTTCATGTAAACATAATAATTTTAATATTTATTTATTGGTTCTACTGTTTTTTCATCTTTAGAATAGAAATAATAATCTTACCAGTGCTTTAGTAAAAATTAGAATTAATTCATGTATTACTTATGTTATTTTAATCCATGTTTTTACAAAATGATTTTCCTTGACTTCTAAACATAATCAGACTAATTCAAATGGAATTGAATGCAAATAAATATGCAAACAAGTTCAAAAAATAGAGAGAAAAGGTGAATTCAAGAGCAAGTTTAATATCAAACATATGTATATGTATCCATATGCACAAATTATAACACATATATACATATGTACACATACATAGGCATACATATTACATATATGTATATCCTATAGCAAACCTTGTCTCTAAATTTCCTCTCAAAGGTGGTACATGTTGCCTAAATTATCCAAAGTACATTTCACTTTCCCCACTCTCTGCAGTATCTGTGTATACAGGAATATCCCCTCGCTAATCTAAGTAAAATTTATTAAAGGGATTCATTTTGTATATGATGTCACTATCTGTCAGATTATCTATGTTAATGGTGTTTTTTACCCAGGAATTGATAATTTAAAGCAATCCTATCTGTTAATTTGGTTATGTAATAGTGTATACAATAAATCATAAATATATTTGTGGAAAAGATTAAATTTGGCTAACCATTGAATCAGGAAAATAAAACTTTAGGCAAACTGGATATATCAACATGTTCAGACATCTGATTGATAAAGTTTTCTATTGGTAAATGAATAAGAAAGAGTTTCCTGATAACAATGCAGTTGGCCCATGGAAAATACAGGTGAACTGCACTGGTACACTTACACATGGATATTCTTTTACCTCTGCCACTTCTGAGACAGCAAGACCAAGCTCTTTTTTGGTTCCTCCTCCTCCTCAGTCTATTTAACATGAGGACAGTGCATATGAAGACCTTTATGATGATTCACTTTCACTTAATAAATGGTAAATACATTTTCTCTTCCTTATAATTTTCTTAATACCAGTTCATATTCTCTAGCTTACTTCAATAATATGATATACAATGTGTATAACATTCAAAATATGTGTTAACTAACTTTTATGTTATCAGTAAGTCTTCCAGTCAACAATAGGCTACTACTAGTTTAGTTTTGGGGGAATCAACAGTTATACCTGGGTTTTTGACTGCATAGGGGTTGCTGCTCCTAAGCCCTACATTGTGCATGGGTCAACGGTATAAACTTTATATAAACTTTATCCTTTCTGCTCAAGTAAGCATTACATACTGCTGTGAAGATACCTTGCAGGTGTAATTAAGTTCTCAAATCAGTTGAACTTCAGAAGATCAGGTGGGCCTGGCCTAATTACATAAGCCTGTTGAAAGCAGAGATTTTTTTTCCAGCTGATTATACAAGGGAAGATTTTAGGTCTGTATTCACACAAGCCTGGAAGAAAATACACATCTGCATCGTGAACTACCTTCATAACAAAGCCTTGGTCATCTCAAGTCTTCATTGAATCAATGTAATCAGTCTCTTACCATAGCTGCCTGACAGAATAAAGGCTGGACATTTTGGGGTGTAAACAGCCTTTACTTCAACTTGGGTAGTATTTTAAAACAGAACATCAAGTAAACAATTAAAAATTAGAAGAACTACAGGAAAATGTAATCTTTTATAAATCCATTAGTTTTGAAATTGACTTATATTATTTTGAAAAATAATACAGGGGTTTTAAAACAATTATAATTAATATTTTAACAGGCCTAAAGGGAAAGATAAAAGGATTGAGAATTTTAGCACAAAAGAGTATCTCTAAAAACCAACCAACCAAAAATGCCATCTGGAATAAAGATTTCAAAGCATGAACTCAGTACCAGTCTAGACATTTCCGAAGGAAGATACATAGAAAAGTCCATAGAAACACTTAAACTGATGTACAGAGAAGTAAAGGACTGGAAATGAATAAGAATATGAGAGATATGTTGAATGATATCAGAAAAGAATGAGATCTTATTTGCAACAGCCTGGTTGGAAGTAGATATTGTTACATAAAGCAAAAAAAGTCAGACACAGAAAGGCAAACGTTGCAAGTTCTCCTTTATTTGTAAGAGCTAAAGATGAAAACAAACAAACTCATGGAGAGAGAGTACAGTGATTGTTACCAAAGGCTGGGAAGAGTAGCAAGGGTGGAGAGAAGTGAGCATGGTTAATGGGTACAAAACTGTAATTTGAATGAATAAGATCTAGTATTTGATAGCACAACAGGGTGACTACAGTCAATAATAACTTAGTGTAATGTTGACATAACTAAAGGAGTATAATTGCATTGTTCATAACACAGAGCAAGGATAAGTGGTTGAGGTGATGGATACCCCACTTACCCTGACTTGGTTATTACATATTATATGCCTATATCAAAATATCTTCTGTATCCTACAAATATATACACCTACTATTCATCAAAAAATTAAAAATTACAAAATTAAGAGTTTAGAGAAAGGAACATAGATAAAACAAAACAAAACACTTACTTTAGGGGAGGGACCACTGTCCAGTAATGATAAATGTACACAGCAAGGGAAGAATGATGGACCCAGGAGTAGGAAAAAAAAATTATCCAGGTTTCTCAGTGCTTTTAAATGGGCTTAGGCCACTGAGATGCAGAAATGTATGCAATATGTAAGTAGCTAATGCTAATTTGATATACTACAGAAGCATTTTTTTCTTAGTATAACATGAGAATTTGATCTTTGGCCATTTTTCTAGTCAAGTGCTCTGATCTGAAAGGACCAAATAGTTACAGCATAGACTAAGACCCTAGGTTAATTCCCAAAGTCCCAGAAAGATTAAAGTCCATGTATATTTGTATTTCCAGAAATACAATGTCCAGACTTTGAAGGCATCTCTAAATCAAGAAAGTCAGAAACCCCAGCATTTATTAGCTGACCCTTAGGAAGTTGTGCTTACATTGCAAAGTGTTAGATCAGGACCCAGAATTATTACAATTCATGTCCAAGGAGCAAATGCTCTCTCTTTTTATGTATTTGTATGTATGCATACATCAATATATGTGTAAATGAATATGTGTCCATTATTTATTTATATTTTTATAAAAATAACTTTTTTTTTTCAGTAAGAACTAAGGACAACTTTCTCCCTCCTGCATATAAAGGTTATCCCTCTCCCCTTGCCTGTGAAGTGACTGGTTACTCTGGCATATTTTATTTTCCATCTGACTTTCATTGATTTATCCCATTGGTAATGTCTATGGCAAAGGGGAGTCAATATACTTTCCTGTAAGGTAATGCTATAAACTGAATATTTGTGTTCTCCCCAAAATAATACATTGAAGTCTTAATTAACAATGAGATGGTATTAGGAGGTGGGAAGGTTGATAAGTGTGTAAGTCAAGAGGGTGGAGCCCTTATGAGTGACATCAGTGCCCTTAGAAAGAGGCTCTGGAGTGCTTTCTTAACCTTGCTACCACATGAGGGCACAGCCAGAGGAAGGCTGTCTATGAACGAGGAAGCAGGCTTTCATCAGACACAAAATCTGATAGTGTTGTGATTTAGAACTTCCCAGCCTCCAGAGCTATGAAAAATACATTTCTCCTGTTTATAAGCCACCCAGTCTGTGGTAATTTGTTATAGCAGTTCCAACAGACTGAGATAGGTAATTAATAAAATATTTATCTCTTATCCAGAACATTCAACTATTAATTCAAGATAAAGTTAATAATGACATATGTTGAAAACTCAATATTGGGCACCAGCTGGCTGATGCCAGTGCCACTGAAAGAATACAATGAAATTATTGTTTCTAATATTGGCAAAACTGCAAACTGCACCCAGCTGTTCCTACAGGAAGAAACTGTCACTGCCAGGTGAAGAAGTGTGTTAAGGTGATACTCACAAGTAGAGAATCAGACAAAAAGCCCACAAAAATGCCTCAGAAATTAAGAAGTCTCTTCCTCCTCCTACAAGCTTACAGTCTCCTTCTAGGGCCATCTACTTTCAGACCTTAACCTATTTATGCCAGGTGGTCCATTATTGGAACACTAAGCTTGTGGAAGTCATGTATATCCTACTGCTCAAGGTCATCACCAAGGTCTAATTTTTCACAAAAAATATTTGCAACCTCCAGCACAAATCGGCTAACAGGGAGCCATCTGGAACAGGAGAAATGTGCTTTTCACAGTCCCAGTCCCAACATTAAAAGCATGGTAGAGAAGGGCAAGGTTAGAGATGAGACAAAATAAATTACTAGTATTTATTTTAATTTTGTTAGTAACATTCAATTACAAATATTTATTTTAATTTTTGACTAACATTTATTTTAATTTTAATTTAATTCTAAATTACTAACACTATACTAACAGGCATAGAGTGTTTCTGAAGAATTTATATCATCTGATGCTGTTGATTTTTTTTGTTGTTGTTGAGATATCATTTCAAGCTGAGGTGAGGAGAAAACTTTTCAAGTTATTTTTTAAATATATTTAAATTATTAAAATTCAGAAAGGAAAACAGATTTGTTCTCTTTAAAATTTATGTTAGAAAAAGTGTTCAGATTGGTAAAGATAAAAGCATGAGTCTATTAAACTATGTGAGATAGGATCAAAAAAGTAAAATAAATTAATAATAATCACAGGAAAGACACAAATTGAGTATTTCTTGATTTCACAAGAAGACTAAAGTTTCATAAAAATAGCTTATACCTCTAAAATATGTTGTTCAGCCAGAAGGAAAAGATGAATGAAGGTGCTACACAGTGTTTTCTGATGTTTGTCAGGATTTGTGAAGGAATACTAATATAGATGTACACATTCACAGATGTAAGAAAATGTCACTGTAACTCCCTCTAGCAGAGAAATGATTTTGTTTAGTAAATATATTTATAACTGTCTTGTGGAGAAAGGTGAGACCCTTGGGGCAGTCATTAGGTTTCAAGTCCATAAAAGAACTAGCTAAATTTTTCTACGAGATAAATAAGGAAGAGTTTGTAGAATAAGAGACGGATGATGGAAGAAAAAGGAAGATATGCAAGAAGATGATCTGAAGCTAGTATTGAACATGGGGGGAAAGAGGTAATACAAAGTACCCCAAGAAACAAGATTTGAAAAGAACAATTAAGAGCATTTATGTCCATATTTCAATCTGAATAGGTTTGAGTTTGTTTTGTCAGCACGTAGCAGAAGATGGATGAACTTTTGCCCAAACTTTGATTCAGATGTAGAGACTGCAAACCCCTACCATAGAAATCGTTTCTTACTCATGCAAGGGACTATAGGGGAGAGCACAGCCTGCACACGAAGATCCAGACTGCCTTGGAGGAAGCAGAGGGAGTGAGCTGTTTTCTCCAGGGACTGGAGAAAAGTTCCCATGCTGGTTGGAAATGTACAAGGTTCAAATTTCCCAAGGGTGCCAATGTATGCCTTGTTATTATAAATCTGTCCATATATAGGGCCAAAGGGGAAAGAAAGGTGAAGTGTAAAACAATGCCTGTAGCCAAACATCAAAAAGGGTGTTCAACTCTTTATTACACAGTTGCTGTGATGAAATTCCCTTCTCTAAATTCCAAATCTTTCATTGATTCTACTAGACTGATGTATATTATAGATGAGGTTTATGTTTATTTTTGATTTTGTTTGTTTTGGTGAAATTCAAGGAATACGTCACTATTGCATAGAACAACTATTGATGTCAGAGATGACCTGAGAACATTAACTCTACAGTACCAGGAATATCTTTGACAAAGTTTTACTCACAATGTTTTGCAGATCTGTGGCAATATTTAATTGAATATAATATCTTTATTAATGAAAGAGATGGACATCCCACTGAGGTACTACTGTAAATATATAAGTGGAAAACCTCTAGGCATGGTAAGCAGAGACCTAACCTCAGTAACACTGACAGGGATCCAGAACCTCTTACTCAGTTCTGAAGTCTAAGCCAATCCATAACCAATCTTCCTTGATAGGAAACCCAGTTCCCTTGAGGAAGAACCATGCTCTCTGCCCACAACAGAATAATGTGAGTCTTTCCTCGTTATTCTAAAAGGTGACCTGCAGCCCTCTTCCAGAGTGACAGTATATTTAGGAAAGAAAAATTACATTGGATTATCAAAAGTTGTCACTGAACTGAAACACTAACATCTGGGGACTCATAAGTCTACAGTGATCTAGCAGTCAAAGTCGGGGTTTATGAAGGAAAGATGTTTGATATAAGCTTTTACCCAAATAGGTCTTGCAGTAAATGACATCAGACTGCAGATCCATCTGGTACATGTTTCTCTTCTTTTTTTTTTTTTTTTTTGAGAAGGAGTTTCGCTCTTGTTACCCAGGCTGGAGTGCAATGGCGCAATCTCGGCTCACCACAACCTCCGCCTCCTGGGTTCAGGCAATTCTCCTGCCTCAGCCTCCTGAGTAGCTGGGATTACAGGCACGCGCCACCATGCCCAGCTAATTTTTTGTATTTTTAGTAGAGACGGGGTTTCACCATGTTGACCAGGATGGTCTCAATCTCTTGACCTCATGATCCACCCGCCTCAGCCTCCCAAAGTGCTGGGATTACAGGCTTGAGCCACCGCGCCTAGAGTTCATTGCAAAATTTTAAGTAACTGGTAAAAATAAGCATACTGTTTTCTGACCCTTAGGGTGAGAGCTACTTTGGTAAGAAGTGCCAAGTAGAGCCCTTCTAACTGTTCCTGAAAAAATGAAAAATGACCATATTGCCAATTAGATAGTGAACACAATGGCACATCCACTTCTGTATGTGATATATGTAATGAAACAAAGTGACACGACTCCTGGCATTTCGTATATAGCTATTGGCCTACCAATTTTTTTTCTGAAATTTTTATCAACAAAAATAATCAGGTATAACTTGTCTTTATATGGTAGAGATAACATTACTCCTTTGCTCTTCCTCACTAGAACTATGACTAGTCTGCTGATCAATGTGATCATGTAGTCTGGAGTGATTGCCATCATCTTGTTATCCCACAAAATACAGAATACATTAGACTGATGGATTGGATAGTATGCAATTATGGGAGCAGATTTAATCAGTCTATTAAAAACTGTTACCTCTGCATCTGACCGGGAGCTTAAGTTGCTGTACCTCTACAGGGAAGACAGGTGAGAAAAACTCTGGAACTGAAGCCAGAGAAATTATGACAATATAAGCATTTATAAGGACAAACTGGGATGTGTGAAGATAACTCCTGTCTGCTCATTGCTACTAATGTTGACAACAAAGGTAACCGGCAAAAGACGCTGACACTTTTTGTTAGGGCTCAGTGAAACTAAAGAAAAACATCTGATAGGAGCTGAAGAAACCGTGGGCTTGTCTGTTGCCCCATCCCAACAACATGAACCAGCTGGTTAGTGACAATGTACATGAGCTACAGTGGTGCCTAGCATACTATCCTATTCCCGCATTCAGAGAATTTTGCTGCTGCTTAAATTCTATATACAAATCTCACGAAAATTTCTAGCAGGGACAGTTACAAGTAAAAACCATTCAAGAAAAGAACTGTTGGAAAACATAGTTTCAGCATGGCTATGTTGACACTCTGCAAAACCATCACAAACTATAATCTTGCAGACAAAGTGGTATTGAAAGTGCCTGTGACAGAGAGGAATTATTTATAAGATGTCTGACAAACCCCAGTAACACAGTCACAGTGCAGACTTCTAATGTTTTTTAGTAAAGCCATGACCTCCTTTGCTGATAACTACTGCCCATTTGAAAATGGTCTGTGGCATGCTAATGAACCATGGTAGTTGCTGAATTTCTGGCTGTGGGGAACCATGTGACCAGAACTATGCAGCATCAATGGATTCAGTGAATCAAAATCACACTTACACAGCAACAGCCCAGTTTAAAAGTAAATTATATATCTGATCTGGTATTTGAGTAGATCCAGACACAAAAGTAAATATAAACTATAGTTGACTCAGATATCTATTGTCTGATATCTGTGGGCTCCTATTTCTTTGTTGCCCACTTTGAAACCAACAGATTTCATGAAGGATTCTTTGTGAACAGTTGATATTGAAAGGAAAATATAAACGTGGTTTATAATTGGGTCTGCATGATATACTGGTACCAGTTTAAAGTGGATGACTACTGCCTTGTAGCCTAGTTCAGGAATAACTATGAAAGACAGTAGCTACAAAGGACACAACTTTGATTCTTACATGTGACTTCCTGCTTCATGTGGGAGAAGTGATAGTCTGAGGAGTCAGCTGTGGGAAAAGTATCTATGTGATTTTCAGAATGGTCAAAAAATATAACATATTTGTGCGCTGTGTAAATGCCTGTAGAAGGACAATTCAAAAGGCGCAGATGTTCAATAATGAGGTGAAAAAGATCACTTGTCCTGTGAAACTTGATAAATCTAATTATCTAGCCATCCTGTGGTTTGCTTGATGAGTTTATTTACAGGCTCTCCATAGTAACAGGGAAATTGTACATTGGTTCAATAACATGCATTTCTCTTAATTAAAGCTGATATGACTAATTATTATGACTGCTGGCAATAGATGCCAATGTCCAGCCAGCCTCTGGTGACAAGTTGATTATATTAGAAAACCTTTTCATCAAAGAGAAGACTACTGTTTTTTCTTTTCTTTTTTTTTTTGAGTTTAAGAGCAGAGGTTTAATAATAGGTGAGAGAAAGATAAACTGTCTCTCTCCTGTGGAGAGAGAGGGGCTCCTGAGTTGGTCTTCCCAACTATTGTTTTTTTCTGTATGAATAGATGCATGTTCCACATGAATATTTCCCTTTTCTGTTAAAAAAAATCAGCTATCCTGTCATTTAAAGACTTCATAAATTCCTTTTCCATTTTCTGTCTCCCTACAAAACCTCAACTCTGACCTACATTTTATGGTAAAGAAAATTGTCTTAGCCTGTTGTGCTGCTACAATAGAATACTACAAACTGGGAAAATTATAGAGAATAGACATTTATTTGGAAGTTCAGGAAGCTGGGAAGTGTAAGATCAAGGCACTGGCAGTTTCAGTGTCTGGTGAAGTCCTAGTTCCTGCTTCCCTAATTGCACTTTAAATGGTACATCCTCTGAAGAAGATGAATGCTAAGTCCTCACATAGTGTAAAAGTTGGAAAAGGCAAAATGGTGAAACTGGGCAAATGATGCAGAACACTTCCTTATTAAGGGGATTAATCCTATTTACAAGGATGGAACCTTTCTGACTTAATCATCTCCTAAGGGCCTCTCCTATTAATACTATTTTATAGAAGATTACATTTCAACCTGAATTTTAGAGGAACACAAACTTCTAAGACAAGCACACACACACACACAAACACATACGGGGGGGAGAGAGAAAGAGAGAGAAAGAAAGAAAAAGGAGGGAAGGAAGGAAGAAAGGAAGGAAAAGAAAGAAAGAAAGAAAGAAAGAAAGAAAGAAAGAAAGAAAGAAAGAAAGAAAGAAAGAAAGAAAAGAAAGAAAGAAAGAAAGAAAGAAAGAAAGAAAGAAAGAAAGAAAGAAAGAAAGAAACAAAGAAAGAAAGAAAGAAAGAAAGAAAGAAAGAAAGAAAGAAAGAAAGAAAGAAAGAAAGAAACAAAGAAAGAAAGAAAGAAACAAAGAAAGAAAGAAACAAAGAAAGAAAGAAACAAACAAAGAAAGAAAGAAACAAAGAAAGAAACCAAGAAAGAAAGAAACCAAGAAAGAAAGAAAACACTCATAACCACAGAATTTACTATGGTGGCTTAAAAGAATAGTGAATTGCCTTTGTTGAGGTCCCAGTGAAAACTTCAGGTGGGAATCAGTATATTGCAGTTGTGAAGTTCTATATTACTGGATGTAGTATATAACTTAAATGAGCTGCCATTATATATATTCTATTTTGTTTATATACAATAGACTATGGTTAAATAACCAAATGCTGGAGTTGAGAGTAGACCATTTCACAATCACAGCTAATTCTGTGGTTGCTGTAATATGATTCTTTGCTTAATTATGAGAAATTCTATCTATCTATCATCTATCTATCTATCATCTATCTATCTATCTATCCATCCATCCACACATGTTTGCAGCATAGATTTGCATTTATTCCGTCTAGAAGTAAATTCTATTTATCTGCCCCCTTAAATATGGTGTGGCTTTATATACTTATTATGTACTCAGTAAATATTTATAATTACTGGAACTTCTCAAATGCAACCACAAACTTAATATATGTATTCCTAAATATAAACAATTTGAAAGAATCATTCTATATAATATGATATAATCTTCTATTTTGTAGAAACTAAAGTGACTTGGATTTAAACCTATGGAGAAAGAAGGCATATATAGATGAGGTGTCAGTGTGAAGGCTATTCCAAGATTATTTTAGAGGCAAGTTTGAACAATGTAAATTAAATTACACAAGAGAGACAGACTATCAGACATTCTGAAATGTTATAAGAAACAATTTTAATTGAAGGTCAGGAAAAAAGAAGATATTCAGTAGAACTTCAAATGATAAACTTGTATGGCCATTTTTCTGAGCATATAATATTATCTGTGGAAGAGAGAAAAACATAATGATGAGCAGAATTGACAAGGGTAGGGGGTTGGGCAGTAAATTGGAAAAGTAATGTGTTGTTTGTGAAAGTACTGAACTTGAGGAAGAATCTTGCCATAAGAAATGGCAAGGTAGCAATAGAAAATATGTGTCTAGTCCTGAGAAAAAAGAATGGGCTGGAATGGAAGTTCACATTGAGATTGATAAGCTTATTGAATACAGGAACGGCATTAAAAGAACTGTAATTTTCCCAAAAAAAAGACTAGAAACTAGGAAAAAATTGGTTATGAAAATACCATATTAAGTATAGATTAAGAAAAAGAAAAGACAATGCACAGGACAGAGAACAATGATTCAATGTGGAAGGAAAATAAAAAGAATCCAAGGCAAGAGAGGGGTGTCTTGCTGTTCTTTAAGATTTTAGGAGGATGGTAAAAAGAGACATAATAAAATCTTCTTATTTCTGGTTATGGTTTTCCAAATGGGTAAATAATATAGTGACATATAAGAATATTTTGGCAGTATTTCACCCACTAATAGTAACTATAAAACTTACTTTTTCATGCATTTATATTTTAGATACATGAAGACATATCTAGGACTAAACCACTTTTAATTAAATTTAGCTCTGCCTAAATTTTGGCTATACTCTAAATTTTCCTAACTGTTAAAATGTAAGAGAAATTGAAATGATTTCCAGGTCATACAATGTAACTTTTTAGCAGACAAACCATTTAAGTATTCTTGAAATGGAAGTTCTTTCTCTTAATAACGGAAGTTATTTTTAAACATACTTCTGTATTCAAATATCTTTATTTTCTTTTATTTCTATATTTTTTCTATTTTGTATGCACATTTATAATTGCCACAAAAGAAGCTAATTGCTTCCTTTCAAGGAAGAATAAAGAGCTATATAAACAAAGTTCATGGTGTCTTTGGAGACCTAAGACATAACCTAGTCTTTCAAGATTACAAGCATCATGCCTTGATGAAGATTGGTGTAATTTATATTGAAAGATGTTCTAGTACCTTAGATTGTATGCAGACCAAAGCTCCAATTTATAGGAAAATTTTTTATTAAAATTACTCAATACTACTTTTCAGCTTATTACTACTTTTACATATACAACATGCCATCAATTGTTTTTAATAATTAGCTGAAAAGCAGAAAGTTAAGCATTTTGCCAGCATGTAAATTCTTAATCATTTGAATTTAGAAAAAAAAATACTGACTTTGACATCTCTTCCAATTTTTTTTTTTTTTTTTTTTTTTGAGATGGAGTCTTGCTCTGTTGCCCAGGCTGGAGTGCAGTGATGTGATCTCAGCTTACCACAACCTCCGCCTCCCAGGTTCAAGCAATTCTCTTACCTCAGCCTCCCACATAGCTGGGACTACAGGCACATGCCACCATTCCCAGCTAATTTTTGTATTTTTAGTAGAGATGGGGTTTCACTATGCTGGCCAAGCTGGTCTCAAACTCCTGACCTTGTAATCCACCTGCTTGGTTTCCCAAAGTTCTGGGATTACAGGTATGAGCCACTGTGCCAGGCCTCCAATATTCTTATACTCAAATTTATAGGTGAATAATAGTAAATTAAATTGTTAACTCTTTAAAATGTCTTATTCAAAAAATGATGTTGCCAGGATTTATATTCAAGGCAAAATGTAATCACTGAGATTTTAAATTCTGTTCTTTGTCTTAAGGAGAAACATAAATTTTATATTTTAATGTAGTTATTATTCCTATAGTTATTCTTCCATACCAAATTAGGCATGTGTGTAGAATTTGCTGATTCTTTATTATTATTTTATTTTGCCATAAGTTATTGGTGTACTGGTGGTATTTGGTTACATGAGTAAGTTCTTTAGTGGTGATTTATGAGATTTTGGTGCACCTATTATGGGAGCAGTATACCCTCACCATTATAGTCATTTAATCCATCACTCACTCCCAGTCTTCCCAGTGAGTCCCTGAATCTATTGTATCATTCCCATGCCTTTGTGTCTTCATTGCTTAGCTCCCACATATCAGTGAGGACATACAATATTTGGTTTTCCATATCTGAGTAACTTCACTTAGAATGATAGCCTCCCATCTCATCCAATAATTGTAAATGCTGTTAATTCATTCCTTTTTATGGTTGCATAGTATTCCATCATATATGTATGTGTGTATATATATATATACACACACATGCATACTACATACATGTTTTATATGTTTATATATATATGTATATTATATAAATGTTTACATATAGATATATACACATACACATATATACTACATTCTCTTTATCCACTTGTGATTGATGGGCATTTGGGTTGGTCCCATGATTTTGCAATTGTGAATTGTGCTACTACAAGCATGCATGTGCAAGTATCTCTTCCTAATAATGACTTATTTACCCCTGGGTAGATACCCAGTAGTGGGATTGCTGAATCAAATGGTAGTTCTACTTTTACTTCTTTAAGGAATTGCCACACTGTTTTCCATAGTGACTGTACTAGTTTACATTCCCACTAGCAGCGTAGAAGGGTTTCCTCTTCACTGCATCCATGCCAACATCTACTTTTTTTTTTTAATTTTTTTGATTATGGCCATTCTTGCAGGAATAAAGTGGTATCACATTGTTGTTTTGATCTGCTTTTTCCTGATCATTAGTGATGTTGAGCGTTTTTCATGTTTGTTGGCCATTTATATATCTTCTTTTGAGAATTGTCTATTCGTGTTCTTAGCCTACTTTTTGATAGAATTTTTTATTTTCTATTTTTTATTTTTTTTTTGTTTTTTTACTGATTTGTTTGAGTTTTTGTAGATTCTGGATGTATTCTTTGTCAGATGTAGATTGTGAAGATTTTCTCCCACTTTGTGGGTTGTCTATTTACTCTGCTAACTGTTCTTTTTGTCATACAAAAGCTCTTTAGTTTAATTAGGTCCTAGCTATTTATCTTTGTTTTTATTGCATTTGCTTTGGGGTTCTTGATCATGAAATCCTTGCCTAAGATGGTACCTAGAAAGGCTTTTCCAATGTTATCTTCCAAAATTTGTATAATTTCAGGTCTTAAGTTTAAGTTCTTAATCCACCTTCAATTGACTATTGTATGAAGTGACAGATGAGAATCCAGTTTCATTCTACAGGTGGCTAGCAAAGTATCCCTACATCATTTGTTGAAAAGAGTGTCCTTTCCCCACTTTACGTTTTTGTTTGTTTTGTCAAAGATCAGTTGGCTGATCTTTGGGCTTATTTCTGGGTTCTCTGTTCTGTTCCATTGGTCTATGTGCCTATTTGTATACCAGTACCATGGTGTGTTGGTGACTATGACCTTATAGTATAGTTTGAAATCAGATATTGTGATTCTCCAGATTTGTTCTTTTTGCTTAGACTTGCTTTGGCTGTGTAGGCTATTTTTGGTTCCATATTAATTTTAGAATTGCTTGTTTTCTAATTCTGTGAAGAATGATGGTGGTATCTGGATGGGGATTGAATTGAATTTGTAGATTTCTTTTGGCAAAACGGTTGTTTTCACAATACTGATTCTATCTATCCATGAACATGGGATGTGTTTCCATTTGTTTGTGTAATCTATTATTTCTTTCACCAGTGTTTTGTAGTCTTCCTTATAGAGAGGTCTTTCAACTCCTTTGTTAGACATACTCATAAGTATTCTTTTTTTTTTTTTTTGCAGCTATTTTAAAACAGGTTGAGTTCTTGATTTGATTCTCCACTTGGTCGTTGTTGGTGTATGGAAGAGCTACTGATTTGTGTATATTAATCTTGTATCTGGAAACAGTTCTAGGAACTTTCTGGGAATTTCAAGGTAAATAATCACATTGTCAGCAAATACTGATAGTTCAACTTCCTCTTTACCGATTTGGATGCCTTTTATTTCTTTCTCTTGTCTGACTGTTCTGGCTAGGACTTCCAGTAATATGTGAGAAAGACGTGGTGAGAGTAGGCATCTATGTCTTCTTCTAGTTCTCAGAGGGAATGCATTCAACTTTTCCCCATTCAGTATTATGGTGCCTGTGGGTTTCTCATAGATGGCTTTTTATTACATTAAGGTATATCCTTTGTACACTTGTTTCACTGAGAGTTTTAATCATAAAGGAATGCCAGATTTTGTTGAATGCTTTTTCTGCATCTATTGAGATGATCATGTGATTTCTGTTTTTAATTCTATTTATGTGGTGTATCACATGTATTGACTTGTGTATGCTAAACTATCCCTGAATTCCTCATATGAAACCCACTTGATTATAGTGGATTATCTTTTTGTTATGTTGTTGGATTGTGTGAGCTAGCTAATATTTTGTTACAGATTTTAGCATATATCACCATCAGGGATATCAGTTGGTAGTTTTCTTTTTTGGTTATGTCCTTTCCTGGTTTTGGTATTAGGGTGATGCTGACTTCATAGAACAAATTAGGGAGGGTTCCTTCTTTCTCTGTCTTGTGACAGAGTTTCAAAAGGATCAGTACCAATTCTTCTTGGAAAGTCTGGTGGAATTCTGCTGTGAATCTGTCTGCTTCTGAAAATTTTTGTTGACAATTTTTAAATTACCATTTCAATCTCACTCCTTGTTATTGGTCTCTTCAGGGTATCTAATTCTTCCTGATTTAAGCCAGAAAGATTTCATTCTTCCAGGAATTTATCCATCTCTTCTAGATTTTCTAGTTTATGTGCATAAAGCTGTTCATGGTAGCCTTGAATGATCTTTTGTATTTCACTAGTTTCAGTTGAACTATCTCCTGTTTTATTTCTCAGTGAGGTTGTTTGGATTTTCTCTCTTCTTTTCTTAGTTAATCTTGCTAATGGTCTATCAATCTTATTTACTTTTTCAAAGAAACCGCTTTTTGTTTCATTTATCTTTTTGTATTTGTTTGTTTGTTTGTTTCAATTGCATTTATTTCTGCTCTGATCTTGGTTATTGCCTTTCTTCTCCTGGGTTCTTATTTCTCTAGTTCCTTGAGGTATAACCTTATATTATCTGTTTGTGCTCTTTCTGACTTTTTGATTTAGGCATTTAGGGCTATGAACTTTCCTCTTAGCACCGCCTCTGCTGTATCTCAGAGATTTGCATAGACTGTGTCATTATTGTCATTCACTTTGAAGAATATTTTAATTTCCATCTTGATTTTGTTTTTGAGCCCATGCTCATTAAGGAGCAGGTTATTTAATTTCCATGTATTTGCATGGTTTTGAAGATTCCTTTTGGAGTTGATTTCCAGTTTATTCCACTGTAGTCTGAAAGAGTGCTCGATATAATTTATTTTTTTAAAAAATTAATTGAGGCTCATTTTATGGCCTAACATATGGTATATCTTGGAGAAAGTTCCATGCACTGTTGAATGCATATTCTGTGGTTGTTGGATAAAATGTTCTGTATATATCTGTTAAGTCTTTTTGTTCTAAGGTATAGTTTTAATTCATTGTTTCTTTGTTGAATTCCTGTCTTGATGACCTGCCTAGTACTGCCAGTGAAGTATTGAAGTCCCCCACTATTATTGTGCTGCTGCCTAGCTCACTTCTTGGGTCTGTGAGTAATTGTTTCACAAATTTTGGAGCTCTGGTGTTAGATGCATAAGATGTTTAGAATTGTGATATTTTCCTGATAGACAAGGTATTTTATGATTATGTAATGTCCCTCTTTGTCTCTTTTACCTACTGTTGCTTTAAGGATTTTTTTTTCTTTTTCTTTGTCTGATATAAAAATAGCTACAGTTGCTGGCTTTTGGTGTCCCTTTGTATGAAATCACCTTTTCCAGCCCTTTACTTTAAGTTTATGTGAGTCCTTATGTGTTAAGTGAGTCTCCTGAAGGCAGCAGATAGTTGTTGGGTGAGTTCTTATTCAATTTGCAGTTCTGTATCTTTTAAGTGTGGCATTTAGACCATTTACACTCAGTGTTACTATTGAAATGTGAGTACAGTTGCATTCATTGTGCTCTTTGTTGTCTCTGTGCTTTGGGATTTTTTTTGTTGTTGTTTGTTTGTTTGTTTTTTAACTTGTATTTTTTTTTAGTAAGTCCTATGTGATTCATGCTTTAAAGAGGTTCTGTTTTGATGTGTTTCCAGGATTTGTTTCAAGATTTAGAGCTCCTTTTAGCAGTTCTTGTAGTGGTGGCTTGATAATGGTGAATTCTCTCAGCATTTGTTTATCTGAAAATGACTATGTCCTTCACATATGATGCTTAATTTTGCTTGCCTGATTATTGTTTTGTTTCAGGAAGTTGAAGATTGGGCCCCAATCCCTTCTAGCTTGTAAAGTTTCTGCTGAGAAATCTGCTGTTAATTGGATATGTTTTTCTTTATAGGTTACCTGGTGCTTCTGTCTCACAGTTCTTAAAATTCTTCCCTTGGTCTTAACTTTGAATAACCTGATAATAACATGCCTAGGCAAAGATCTTTTTGTGATGAATTTCTCAGGTGTTCTTTGTGCTTCTTGTATTTGGATGTCTAGGTCTCTAGCAAGACTGGGGAAAATTTCCTCATTTATTCTCTCAGATATGTTTTCCAAGCTTTTAGAATTCTCTGCTTCCTCACAAATGCTAATTCTTCTTAGGTTTTGTCATTTAACATAATCCCAGACTTCTTGGAGGCTTTGTTCATATTTTCTTATTCTTTTTTTTTTTTTTTTTTTTTTTGTCTTTGTTGGATTGGGTTAATTCAAAGACCTTACCTTTGAGCTTTGAATTTCTTTCTTCTACTTGTTCAACTCTGCTGCTGAGACTTTCCAGAGCATTTGGCATTTCTAAAATGGTGTCCATAGTTTCTGGAACTTTTTATTGTTTTTCTCTTTAAGCTATCTATTTTTTGAATATTTCTCCCTTCACTTCTTGTGTCCTTTTTTGGATTACCTGTGTTGGGCTTCACCATTCTCTGGTTCCTCCCTGATTAACTTAATAACTAACCTCCTAAATTCTTGTTCAGGTAAATCAGGGATTTATTCTTCATTTGAATCCATTGCTCATAAACTACTGTGACTTTGAATGGTGTTAAAGAGACTTGTTTTGTCATATTACCAGGGTTGGCTTTCTGATTTCTTCTCATTTGGGTAGGCTCTATCAGAGGGAAGGTTCGGATTCTTTTGTCTCAAGGGGTGTCCCCATGATGTGGTACTCTATTTCTTTTCCTACAGATATGGCTTTCTGTGAGCCAAACTGCAGTGATTGTTATCTCTCTTCTGAGTCTAGCCACCCAGGAAGTCTATCTCGCTCCAGACTGGTACTGGGGGTTGTTTGCACATTCCTGTGATTTGAACCACCTATGGTTCTCTCAGCCATGGATAACAGCGCCTGTTCCAGTGGAGGTGACATGGAGGTGGCATGGAGGTACAATAGATTCCATAAAGGTTCTTGGATTTGGTGGTTTAATCCTCTATTTTTGTGCTGGTTGGCCTCCTGCCAGGAGGTGACATTTTCCAGAGAGCATCAGCTGTGACAGTATGGAAAGGGATTGGTGGAGGGTGGAGCCTGAAAACTCCCAAGATTATATGCCCTTTGTTTTCTGCTAGTAGGGTGGGTAGGGAAGGACCATCAGGTGGGGCGGGTCTTGCTGCCTCTGCTGTGGAGGATGAGGGTGAGATTCCCAGGTCACTGGAGTTGTGTACCCAGGAGGATTATGGCAGCCTCTGCTGACTCATTCAGGTTGTCAGGGAATTGGGGGAGATCCTGCAGTCACAGGTATCCCCCAGCTCCTGTGCAAAACAAAGGGCTGGTTTCACACCCCACTGTGTTCCCCTCAAAAGCCTCAACTCTGTTTCCAGGAGGAAGGTGAGATAAGCTTGAAAACTTGCATGAGGCTATTCACTTCCCAGCTACAAAAGGAAAAGGCTTTAGTTCTTCCCCAACCTGTGAAGCCTGCATGCTGGTTTCATGCCCTCCCCTGAATTCTGGCCAGGAGGCTGCTTGCCCTGTATAATTGTTACAGACTTTGGCTAGAGAATTATTTCTCCCTGTGAAGTTTTACCCCCTGCTCCTCTGGCCACCCTCCCAGTGGATTCCTGTGGTGCGAGGAAGGAATGGGCTGTGTAGGGTCCCAGTAAGCTCTCAGGGCATTTCTGCTGCTCCCTCTATCCCTGTATTTCACTGGGCTCTCGAACTTGACTCAGCTCCAGGTAAAGTTGGAAACTGCTCCCCCAAACAGAGCTTCAGCTTCTCCATTGGGGTTGGGGTGTGTTTGGGAGAGAAGGATTTCCCTTTCCCTCTTCCTAAATTAGAGTACTCACAGTATTTGGAGGTCTTTCAGATCCTGCAGGAGCAATCTGCTTCCTTTGGAGAGTCTGTGGGTCCTCTTGGGATTTCTGGTTTGTTCTTGCAGTCTATTTGGAGTTAAATTTACAATGCAAGCCTCCACATGCTGCTCTCTCCAGAGCTACAACCTAGGCCTGCCTTCTGTCCTCCATGATCTCAGGAGCTCTCTCTGGAAGGCTAGAACTTGTTGATAATGTAAAAGAGATTCACATTTTCATTACCTCAAGAGCTGGTGATAGGATGCTACTACTTGAAGTAGAATTACTCTGCTGTTGCTGCTTTCAACTGAAGCAGGAGTGGCCAAGAGAAACAGACCTCTTGGACACCGCTGAACTAGGAAGGAAGGAGTGATTTATTCCGCCGGGAGCAAGACGACATCATTGTCTAACAAAGAGAAGTTCATAGTTGCCTCTTTGCCAAGCTCCTCTAACAAAGAGAAGGCTCTGCCTTTATAGACTTACAACTCTAGATATTTACGTGTGAAAGAGTCTTGTGTTTACAGCCTTAGAAATTACATGTGAAAGGGTCTTCAGTATACAGTTTTAGAAATTACATGTGAAAGGGTCTTGGTCCATGGAGTAGGCGTTGGGTGGGGGTTTGATCTTAATTAAAAACAGTGCCTTCCGGAAAGATTCCCCCATACCATGCCTGCTACCTACATGAAGGTGATTAAGGAGGTGCCGGTCGGCCAGCCTTTTCTTCTATTGAAATGCAGTGTGGAAGTCAAGGGGGAAGTGATCCCAGGTGCCTGAGTCTCTTTTCTCACAACAACAGCAAAATAATTTCATAACATGGGATTTATACTGATAAATATTTATGTTAAAAAAAATTTCCTCCATTTACATCCCAGAACCAACTACCATTGTCTCACAGGTAGTCTTTTAAATTTTATTAGAGTATTTAAGATAAGAAAGGAGATTCCAAGAGAAAATTCCCCAGTTGAATGAATAGAAAATATGCAAAATCGATTCTGTTTAACTTATGATTTCCTAAGGTGAAAGGTTTCAACTGGAGTCGAACTTGAATAAGAAAGTGGTAGAAGATAGGACATACTCATTTTCTATGTAAAATAATCAATTTAAATTCTTTACTATACACTAACACCTTCATGAATTTTTTTTCTTTGATGTGCTAGCAAACAAGTCTCAAAATCATGGGCAGAGTTTTAAGGAGAATACATTGATCTTAAAGTTCTTTAGCGACCTTTGTATGGCAATAACTTTGATCTGAATCATGCACATGTGTTTTAATACTCCAGTTTCATTTTTGGTGTATCAAAGGCTGGTTTTGTGCTAGCAATCAGCCATAATAAATTACAGAGTCTGTCTGAATAGACTAATATATTATACTAATACCTCACAAGAAAACAAATATTTCCATGCTTCCTATCACATAATATATGGCACATAAGTAAACAAGGGACAAAATATATGAATCAATCTCTCCCTTCTCTGTACCTGTATCATTTTCTTCTACCCCTATTATAGCATACCTGTTCTGCTATGCATTATGGTTATCTGATTATTCATTACCAATAGCTCTCTTTGCCAGTATATTTTAGCTTTTTTAAGTTCAGGGATTAAGTTTGATCCATCTTTCTATGCTCCTCATTTCTAACACTCTGCCTGACATATATTAGGTATCTAATTATGACTTGTTGAATTGACACTTCATTATACATACTTACATGATTTCAAGTTTATGATTTTATATGTTTATATTGTAGTGATATAAAATACCACATTGGTAACAAATTCTAAGGAAATAATGCTTTTTAATTGCAGGTCAAAATATAATACCAAAATCAGGACTTTTCAAATATGCCACTTGATGATAATTGTTTGCATAAGCAGTTTTGTCCAGAAGTAATAAGCAATTATTTTATTATAAAAATTATCTCAATTCAACTGCAGTAAAATTTTTGATATTTATCAGCATATTTTCAAATATACATTTTAAAATGGCAAATAACTTTAAAAGAATCCCTTTCATTGAATTTCTTCTTTTGAAATTAACAGCTGGAATAGAAACTAAATATGAAAAAATCACATGCACTACATTCAGCATACAAATTTAGGTGGAACCATTCATCCAATTTCTGCAAGGAATGGCTTCAAATAAATTATATTTTATTACTAGAATTAATTAGCTGAACTTTAAGTCTTCCATTTTCCTTCTTTTTATTATTTTCTATTTTTCCTATTTCTATTCTTTACTTCACCCATAAGCTCATTTATTAATTCTAATTTGAAGAGATTTTTCCTAAACGAAAGATTCTTCACATTGATAAAACTCTGACACTAGCAAAAAGAAAATTTGACCTTACTGGAAGTTATCACACTTTTAATTGAGCAGCAGTTACAGAAAAAGTTAGGTATTATTGTCACAAGAACTAGGAAGTAGCAATATTTAAGAAAGTATACTTTATTACCTAAATATTTTCATACAGATATGGCAAATTTCTTAATCTATTATGCTCCACTATAATACATCATATGCTCTAGTTTATTTTCCAGTCTACTTGAAATTCAATTATCTGCAAAGTTAACCTATGTTGTCATCCAACTCTATAAGACAAGGATAGCCATATTATTTTTTCTTTCCATTTCTGCTGGATTCATCTTCAATACAAGGATTCCATATATTTTTGGGTAGGAGAAAGAGAAATTGGAAGAAACATGTAGTGATAATAACTTTTGACATATTAGTGAAAATAGAAACACTAAATTAGTGTTCAGCTTCTGAAAATTCAGAATATAATTTTTGTAAGTTCTCAAGGCAAGCACAGGAAGCAATTGGTTTTAAAAAGGATTCCTTTATTAACTTATTTAACTTATCAAGAAGCAGGTATCATGAATTAAATTATAGAGTACTACTTAAAGGATAATCAGATAAGAAGAGGAAACGTTTACTTTCTCTGAATTTGAGTGCATAAGAGATTGAGGTAGATGACAGAGGAAATGATGACAAGCTACATATATCCTCCTTGCCACTCTCATGCCTTGAGTTTGAGCCTAGAAAGGGGATGGCTTTAGAGAAACAATTTGCAAGGCCTTAAGCATGTGAACATTTTATCATACTCTATACTTGGATTCCAAACTCAGTAAAATAAACTTAATGCTCTCCATGATTAGGCAGAAAGAAGATGATGTCTACTTTCCCAGATGAACTCTTTTTTTTTGAGATGGAGTTTCGCTCTTGTTATCCAGGCTGGAGTGCAATGGCGTGATCTCGGCTCACCACAACCTCCGCCTACTGGGTTCAGGCAATTCTCCTGCCTCAGCCTCCTGAGTAGATGGGATTACAGGCACACGCCACCATGCCCAGCTAATTTTTTGTATTTTTAGTGGAGACGGGGTTTCATCATGTTGACCAGGATGGTCTCGATCTCTTGACCTCGTGATCCACCCGCCTCGGCCTCCCAAAGTGCTGGGATTACAGGCGTGAGCCACCGCGCCCAGCCCCCAGATGAACTCTTGATGCTATTCTAACGTGAATAGACTTAGAAGCATCTGAAAGACCAGTTGAGGGAGTTTTCAGGAGACAGTTGCCACAGTGGACCTCAGAAGCCAGAAGGGGGTCCTACTTGTCTAGTTTAAGAAAAAATGGAAATCAGAATAAAACTTGGGCTGTCCTGAGCAACATAGTGAGATCCTGTTCTCTACCAAAAAATAAAAATAAAATGCTGGACTTGGTGGCGCACAGCTGGAATTCTAGCTACTAGGGAAGTAGAGGCAGGATGATCGCTTGAGCCCAGAAGTTCAAGGTTGCAGTGAGATATGACCATGCCACTGTCTTCCAGCCTGGCCAGCAGAGCAAGACCATGTCTCAATAAATAAATATTTTCTGCTCCTCGTTATATTTAAAACTAAAATAAAATAAAACCTGGGCTCTGTGTGGAGAATGCTCTGCATGTATGCCAAGAGGAGCCGGGGAAAAAGACAAAGCAGCCAAGAATATCTGCTGGGTACTGGCAAGCAGAAAGAGAAATAACCCAGGTGACACAAACCACTGTCTTTAACCCAAATGCTGGCTGGATGGGCAGTGATCAAGCAGACAAGGAACATCTATCAAAATGTAAGAGACAACTAGAGAATCCTTAGGAGATATGAGAACACATTATTTTCAATACCATAAAAAACTATTATTTCCTTTTTACCCCTTTGCTTACAACTGACTGTGTATTTTAAAAAGAAAGACAAATTTTAAAACTCAAGAATTTTTATCTGAAAACTTGAGTACTGGAGAGAGTAACGGTTTGTATTATTGCAGCACTCAAAAGTTACTCCTACATAGAGTAGGAGTAACTTTAAAATCAATTTAGACAAACTGTAGAAACTAGATTTTTTTGAGTACATTTGTTGGTAAATATTTTTACTTGACTATAAAAGAAACCTTAATACCTTTTGATTTCCTCAATGTACAGAGAATCAGTACAGATAATTTGAAAGCACAAAAGACTTAGAGTCGAGATACAGTTCAGATTACAAACTTTCTTATTTACTCATTCAGTAATTTAGATACATTAGTTAATTTATATTGACATCTCTGCTATGTTAGCCTATGTCGAAAACTCTATATGAATTACATGTGAAAATGTTTGGCACACTGCATATTAGAAAAATAATATTACAAATTTTTTTTATTTTTTCTTATTTTTTATATTTTAATCTACCTTTTTGTCCTAGGAACATATATTTAATCCCAAACTAATTTCTCTAATGTTTACTAACATGAGTCTATACCCATGTTATAAGTTAAAAAATTATGTAAAAATGTATGTTTTAGAATTGTGGAGACACAACTTAATTTGGAAATTCCTTCACTTTACTTTCTGTCAGCCTATTTTACAACATTTCTTTTGGGGGACCTACACAATTATTAAACAATATGCCACCTAACATTAAGTTCAATATTTTACTCATCCTTCTTTTTTCTATACTGTATCTTCTATTATGTGCAGTATTCAACCATTTGAAGGAGTGGAATGAAGTGAGTTAATATGAAACAATGTATTAATAAAAACAGAAAAAGAAACCAGTGTATCATAACAATTTTAAAGAGATATTTAACATTTTTCAATAATGATCTTTGAATCTAATGTTTTAAACTGAAGTTATATTTTCTATAGTTAGGGAGCACATAATTTATAATATAACTCATAATATTAAAACCACATAACATATAATTTATGAATAACTGAATTATATCATCAAGTTGGATTGTATTTGAAGGGAAACAGGCTTTATCTTTATATGCTTTACTTGTTAATCACCGTGAAACATTCCATCAGACCCCATAAAATGGCTTTCAGCTTCTTTCAGCTCTATTCTCTGCAAAGTATCTTCTTCATAGATGAGCACATGAGGTACCTAATCAATAAATATATGTTGAATATATGAGTAAATATATGAAGGACTAAAAGATCCATAAGTAATATTATGTCTCCAAGGTACATAGCTCATTTCTTGGTCATATCTGTCTTATATTTAACTAAAATTCTTATACAGTGAAATCCACATATCATAAATACAAAGTTTGATGTATTTTTGCAAAAGAATATTTTCAAGTAAACAATAGCCTCATATTTCCATGAATTCAGAATGTTTCCTCATGCCCATTCCAATTATTTACCAGAAAAAAGCAACTGCTTTCTAATGTCTGTCATCACTGATTAGTTTTGCCAGTTCTTGAAAGTATTAAAAACAATCCTAGTATAATACTCTTCTGGATATATACTCTTTTGCTTAAAAATCAAGTATCTGCCACATGTTGGAAACAATTATTCAATTATGAGCAAAGCATATAATTTGCCTTCATATAACTTGCTTTCTATCAAGCGAAGTGCATTAAATGTCAAAGTAGATTAATACAAAATTACTTGCTATGAAAGGTACCCAGAAAATCTGAGGAACTGAGAAAAAGTAGTGTGGATGAATAACAACTGATTGAGATAAATGATGGCTAAAGATAAGATTTTAAAGAGATACATAAGATTATACTGGTTACATTAAGAATTTCTATTTGTTTTATCATAACCACAATTAAAAGCTACATAAATATTAAAAATGAAACACACATAATTATATTTTCATTTTAGATTAAATGGATAGAAATTACCATCCTTATAACTATATGGCTTTAGTTGCTGACTTTTCCTAATGTACAAGGTAAACATCTAAATGTTCTATCTTCTTGTCTTACTACTTTGATCATTTATCTGAGGTAACATCTGCATTTCTATTTATTCCTCATTTTCTATAAATTTCATGGTTACCTTTTACCCTTTTTCTTTTCATTTTCAGCTTATTCTGATAGGTTGTCTCCTATTTCTTCTCTTCAATTTCTTTTTTTTTGTTGTTGCTGTTTATAGGCTACTTTTCAATTTCAGCGATGTGTATAAATTCAAAATATTGTTAAATTCTGGCTTCCCAAATATTACAAAACACATCCAATTGATGAGAGAAAACTGAGTATACTGCTTACTATGGTCAGACACATTAAATAAGAAGGAAGCCATTGGTTTAAGACTGTCTCCATAGTTTGAGTTCCTATGTAATAAACTACAATCTAATTTAGCACATAAACAAACCAACTAACTCAGGAGTATATATATTTTTTGTAACACATAGCTAGGTCTCAGCCAGTCACAAGCAGCCAATCTTCAACCAGTCATAGACAGCCAACTGATCAGACCATGTCCAAGTAAGACAAACACCTAAGCTGTAACTAGTAAAGCTATTCTGTACTTCATTTCCATGTTCAGCCTAAAAGCTCACTGCCTTAATTGCAGAATGGAACTCTGAATCTTCTGATTTTGAGTACTTCCCAATTCATGAATCATTCTTTGCTCAGATAAATCATGTTACATATATTTTGTCTATTTTGTTGTTGTTGTTTTTATTTTTTTCATAGAGAAAACACCTCAAACAAATTTCCATATCTGGAAAAGAAGAAGGCAAAGACAATTCTTTTCGGATTAAATATTTGATTTAAGACTGGTGTTTTAAATAAGTGAAGGGGTTTGATTCAGATTGGGTGAGAATCATGATACCATATTCCAGGGTTAGCAGTAACAACAGGTTGTATGTGGGGGTAGATAATTTCAGGTCTCATTATTATGTCTGTTTTGTTTTATTCCCTCCATCTTTCCCTCTCCTTACTCTCCTCCTTCCCCAAAATACAGAAGTCCACAGAAAATACTTCAATCTTTCAGATTTCAGCCCCAAAAGTGATTAATCCATGTGTGGTTCCCAATCTCATCACAGTCAATGTTAGTTGTGTGGTTTAATTCATATTAGAAAATTGTATCACATCCTAATTGGATCCTGGGAAATACTTTTTAATTATTTAAAATGTCTAAAACACTTAAGATTAAATATGGCATTTCAATTTACATTATTAAAAACACGGTATTGGGGGTGGGGTCTGGTGGGAGGTGATTGGAACATGGGGATGGATTTCCCCTGGGTGCTGCTTTCATGATAAGGAATGAGTTCTTATAAGATATGGCTGTTTAAAAGTGTGTAGCACCTCCATCACTCTCTCCTCCTCCTGGTCAGGCCATGTAAGACGTGCCTGCTTCCCTTCTGCCTTTCACCATGATTGTAAGTTTCCTGAGACCTCCCCAATCTTGCTTCCTGTACACCCTGCAGAGCCATGAACCAACGAAAACTCTTTTCTTTGTAAATTACCTACTCTCAGATATTCCTTTATAGCAATGCAAGAACAGACTAACATACTGACTAAGGCTTTTGCACCAAACCAAAAAGTTTGGCATGTGAGACTGTTTTCTGTATCTTCCATTATTTATCAAGACGTGGATTAAATCTTGATAAATAGTTGCACTTGTTTTACAGTAATTCTCTGTATTGACATAATTTTGACACTCTCATTTGTTTATTCATTAAATAAATATGTATTGAGTGCCAAATAAAAAAACAAGGCTAACTTAAAAATACTTGTTTGCTATTATTATTTACTTAACAAAAAAGAGTAATTTGAGGCAACTTGGTTGTGACGGTTAATTTTAAGTGGCAACTTGACTGGATTAAGTAATACCCAAAGAACTGGTAAAGCATAATTTCTAGGTGTGACTATTACAGCATTTCCAGAAAAGATTGGCATGTAACTCAGTGGACCAAGTGCAAGGGATCTGGCTTCAATGTGGGTGTGCAACATCCAATTGAATGGGGGCCCAGATAGAACAAAAAAGGTAAATTTTCTCTCTCTCCCTCCTGGAACTGGGACAACCTTTTTCTCCTGCTCTTGGACATCAGAACTCCAGACTCTCTGGCCTTAAGACTCTGGGACTTATGCCAACAGCCCATAGATTCCCAGGTCTTCAGCGTTGGACTGAGAAATACACCGTTAGCCATCCTGGTCCTGAGGCTTTTGGACTTGCACTCTGGTATGTTATTGGCATCCCAGGGTCTTCAGCTTGCAGAAGTTCTGTCATGAGGCTTCTCAGTCTCACATAATTCACCTAATAAATCATTTATCTATCTATCTATCTATCTATCTATCTATCTATCTATCTATCTATATCTATCTAATCTATCTACCTATCAATCAATCATCTATCTCTATGAGTCTGTCTACCTACTATCTATCTATGATGTATCTTATCAATTCTGTCTGTCTGTATTTGTCTGTTTTCACATTACTATAAAAAAATGACCTGAGGCTGGGTAATTTATAAAGGAAAGAGATTTAACTGATTCACAGTTTTGTACAATGGGGAGAATTCAGGAAACTTACAATCATGGTGGAGAGTGAAGGGAAAACAAGGTATGTCTTACATGGCAGCAGGAGAGAGGGAGAGATTGAGGGGAAAGTACCACATTTGAAAACCTTCAGCTCTTGTGAGAACTCACTCACTCACTATTATGAGAACAGCATGGGGGAACCGTCCCAAGATCCAATCACCTCCCACCAGTTCCCTCCCTCAACACATGGGGATTACAATTTGAGATGAGTTTTGGATGGGGACACAAAGCTAAACCATATTACTGCCTGCCTTGAGAACTCGAACTAATACACTGGCTTAAAACTAAAATTTCAAAAGTTGTTATAAATAAAACAGGAATATATATTTGGAGACTCTGGGATCTCTTTAGAGTCCCAATTATTCATATATACCATTATTTTCTTTGCATTGGTCAAAATAGGCTTGATTTCTCTAACATAAAATTGGCTTTTTTTTTATTACTTCAACCTTTATAATTAATTTTGAAATTAGACTTTTTTTTCCAGACTCCTCAGATGGTAAAACATATGGCACTGTTGTTGTTTAGATGAAGTAAAAGATAATGTGCTATTATATGGTTATTATGTAAATCGAGTTATTTGAGTCCCAGTGGGAGATTATCTAGGTCACTGCAGTACTTACCCAGTAGTTTTAAATATAAAAATAACTTTGAGCAACAAAACAACTGTTTTGAAAACTGACAATATCTTTATTTTGTTGAAACCTAAATGTTGAATATTACACCAATCAAGGAAAAAATATGTTCTGGTTTAGACCTTAATTTCTACCATAATAAAGATTATTTACAATAAAATAGTATGTATGTTTTTTGAAATTAATGTTTTTGCTAGACATGCTCCAAGGCCCATTTAGATACAATTTGAGAGAACAGTACTTCTTGCTACTTTTCTAAGCACTTACATTTTGTACCAAATTTGGTATATAATTTAGGGTAACGTTAGAATTCTTACATTCCATAATGAGTCCTTTGGCTGCCTCACTGCATTAGCAATACATGAAATAGTCTGTAAGAATTAGTGTTTACTATCACATTCCTTAATATCAAGTAATTATACAAATAGGAAAAAGTGAGCTGAGTATTTTCTACTGTGTAGCTTGAAAATATTTGGCAATCATTAGATTTTTGTAAAACCACAAATGATGATACTTTGAATGTGCAGTATGAATGATAATTATCTTTTGTTGAAGATACCTGAGAAAGAAATAAGAGAGGGAGAGTGTCTCAAGAGTTCCTAAATTACAACTTTAAGCTGTGTTAACTTATGCTTGAAGAATTTAGGGTTCAAAGAAGTATGGGTTATAGGCAATTCTGAGTCCTCAGTCATTAGCAGGGGATAATCCCCAATGGATGCCCACAACCACACAGACAGTACCAAATCCTATATATACTATGTCAGTTTTTTCTACACATATATATCTATGATAAAGTTTAATTTACAAATTTGGCACAGTAAAATTTTCACAACAATAATAGATGATAAAGTAGAACAATTATAATAATATACTGTAATAAAAATTAAGTAAGCATGTTCTCTTTCTCAAAATATATTTATACTTTTAGTTTTCTGTTGACTGCTGGTAAATGGAACTGAAAAATGAAATCATGAATAAGAGGGGACTATCATATATGTAATTCAGAAATTAAAGAGCCAGAGACTACTGCTTAATATTGTTATGAAGGGGAGAGCGGAAGAATCCAAGCTGTAGTACAGATGTTTGACACTGGCAGTGCAGAAAGCAGGTGAGAAACAGATAATTAACTGGTATCTTGATAAACAAAAGATATTAACTGGTAATCAATTTTTTTTTTTCTGATGTAAGGGCATGAGGAAACTTATGCATAGAAAATATAAGGCTTCTAGATGACTTTATTAGGTGCAATGGGGCCGTGGTATTCAGGGATATATAGTAAAAATAAACCCATGAGCTAAGAAGCTTCTTGTTGGCTTATTCCAACCTTCCTTTTTTCAATTATTCACACTTTGAGTTAATATATACTATGTTCCTGGTCTTGTTCAAGGTGTTGGGGTTTCATCTAACATAAAATGTTGTATCGCAATTCAATTCTGGTACTGTCTTAGTATGTTTCTGCTGCTATAAGAAAATACCTGAAGCTGGGCAATTTATAAGGAACAGACATTTATTTCTCATAGTACTGAAGGCTGTGAGTCCAAGATCTAGGAATGGGAAGGTTAAATGTCTGGCGAGAGCCGAGTCTCTTCTTCTGGAATGGCACTTTGTTGCTGCATCCTCCAGAGTGGAGGATCTCAGCATTGGTGGAAAGGACAGAAGAAGCATAGAAGGATGAAGAGTGCATGAAGCTTTTTGTATAAGGGTCTGAATCTAATTCATGAAGGAGGAGCCCTCTGACCTAATAATTTCTTAAAGGCCACATCTCTTAATATTATCACTTTGGTCATCAAGTTTCAACCCCTAACTTTTGGAGGGATTACATTCAAACCATAGAAGATTCTAACCAGCACTCCCCCAAATATAGCACATATTCCATAAATTAAGGGTTTGGTACTTCACAAGATTGCTCTTATTTCAGGTGCCAGCCATCAGTGGAGTCCTCAGGTCACCTGCACTTCTCACCAAATGGTTACAAATCTGGAAACAGTTGTGAATAATGACTATACAAGGATACAAATAGATTGTCCATATTGCATATTTTAAAAAATTCAAATGAAGACATAAGAGGTCATGAAACAGAATAGGCATACTGCAAGGCAAATTTTGTGGATTAAATACTAAAGTTGAAGATAAATGTTGACAACAGGGAATAAAATGTTTAAAAGTTTTCATTTACGACAGGAGTAGGGAAAGGAAGAGAAGAGGGAAGTAATCGTATTTAAATGGCTCATTTTGTAGGGTTTGCAACCAGCA
The DNA here is from genome assembly GCA_031835075.1 of Saguinus oedipus. Classification (NCBI taxonomy): domain Eukaryota; kingdom Metazoa; phylum Chordata; class Mammalia; order Primates; family Cebidae; genus Saguinus; species Saguinus oedipus. Next base: position 149,234,971 of record CM063170.1, read on the forward strand.
GTAAATAGGGGATCTTGGTAAAAATATAGTTTCTTAGTTCTCTATAATGATAATACAATGTATCTGATTAGAATGAACTCTCTGAGATTTTTTTTTCTGTTTTGTCTATTGCATCTTCCTAGAATAGGACCTGGCACCTAGAAAATACTCAATTTTTTAAAAAATAAATAACTAACAGTCCAAGTGTAGCATATTATAGTAACAAAATGAATAAATATGACTGTATTGATCCAAAAATAAAAGGACAAGAAGGAAAACAATATGAAAAAGTAAACATAAGATTCAAGAAATATAGTAACATGCCATTTATTCCACTAGTGTGGAATATGCATATTGTATTATTCTATTCATTAAATACAAAGTATGTCAGAGTTAAAAATTCTGATACAACTATATGCTATTGAAAAAAATAAAGAAAGAAGAAAAGCCTTTTAAAATAAACATAATATAAAGAAGAATTTCTAAATAAAGGAGTAAACAAAGAGATAATAGGCAAATGCAATTTAAAAAAAACAGAAATGGCCATATCACATTAAGATTGTTGGAGATTAAGAACAGAATCAAGTGGAATAAAAAGAGAGATGATATAATAAAATGATAAAAGTAACAAACAACAAAGAATTGTAAGGGTTATATATTAATACTAAATATTATATCCTTTAAATACATAAATCAAAGTATATTGGAAATGAAGGAAAAAATTATAACAACAGATATAGTTGACAAAAGTAAGAGCATAAAGGAATCGATTGATAAAATAAACACACTTGATTTAATAAGTAAATATAAGCCGAACGATATATTACTCAATATAACGTACATATTTTCATGTGTCTACTTTTGTAACAATATTGCACATTTCTTTGGACACAAAGAAAAATTACAACCACTCTTGCTGTCAACACCACCACATTAGCACAACCACCACATGAAAATCTTAAAAGGCAGATTTCCTAAAACAGTGTTATTTACAAAATCGTAATCAAAAGATGATGTGAATGCCTTAAAAATTAACAGACACAATAATTTTTAGTCCCTAGATCATTGAAATAAACCCAAAAGAGAAATAAATACTATACGGAAAAGTTTTTAAGTGGCCATATTTTATCCTAAAGCTAATGGACAGTCAATGCCACATTTAGGGCAAATTAACGGCTTTTATCTTCATTATTAAAAGAATAAAGAATAAGTTAAATGATTTAGTGTTCATTTGTGATATACCTTTTTATTTTACTTCCCTAACACTCATTTCCAGTTTTTCTTTTGCTTGCTTATCTTGACTTCAGAGACTTGAAATGTAGCATGCTACCTCTTCTCATCTTCCTTGCTTCTAAGGGTATCCAACTGCACACAATTCTCACTATTGACACATAAGTAATCTCTTATATGGATGCCAAAAAAATATTTGCTGTCCTGATGAAATAAATAGGTGTTTCTGTGACTAGCCCCTTCCCAATTTGTTCTGGTCTTGAATGCAGATTGATGTCAAGATTACAAATACAGCCATCATGTGAACATACAAACATGAGAAGAGAGTGAGAAAATAGATAACCTGCTCTAATTTGAGATGCACACAAGATATGTATCTACTGAAGCTGTGATATTAGCACAAATAGCAGGAACTCTTTTTACAGTAGTTACCTTTAGCGGCTTTCAGCCAAATTTCCAAAAAGAGGTATGAAAGTTCCTAAAGCACTCTAAAGCAGGGAAGGAGAAAATAATGCTGTGCTACAGATATGCTCTCAACATGTGGGCTGCAATCTAAGTGATTTAGATTCCCACAATTTGTAGACCTGCTGAGTTTGAAAAGAAAATTTGTGTACCCCAAATTGCAACTAGTCCAAGAAGCAGGGAAATAGTTGTCTCAGCTGGAGATAAGATTGATAAAATTAGGCTGCAGTAGGCAAGAGGAGGATTCAGATGGGGCCTTTTACCTAAGGCTGTCATTTTAAACTGCCCTGGGATAACAACCATTATAGGAAGGAGAAGGGGTATGAATAGAACAGAGACCAGTAAGTTGAGAAACAAGAAAAAAAAAACTAGAAACTTTAAAGACTGTGTAAGCAAAATCCTTGGCCATGGTTATTTGCAAAGACTCACTGGAAGAAAATGCCCCTAATATATATATATATATATATATAGATATATATATATATATATATATTTTAATTTTGCAAAGATAAAGCCTTTTGACTGCAACAATCTGTAACTCTTCATTACCTACTACAAAAGCGGACCATTTACCAGGGAAGGCGTTCTTCCCAAAGTTCATCTTGCATGGCCAAGAGAGAAAATGGGTAAGATAGATCATCCCAGTGTCACAAGTAGCAGCCAAGGACAATGGATAATAGAGTCCTAGAGGGCAACAAGGAGGTTGTAGTTTAGGGAAGGTGGAGGGGTGTGTGTGAGGGGTACCTATCAGATGAACTTACTGGAGAGAGCAATCTCATTTTTGCTCACCATAATGAGTTGTTAAGAGCTAGGCATCCCTTACTGCCATATGGTTCTCTTCTTCCCTTTCTTCGATGAGCTTTCTTTTTCCCTATTACCATCTTTCTCTTCAAATATTGCATTGTCCGTGTGTTAAGCAAATATACATGTCATTTGGGCATGGATTAGTAAAATAAGAGCCAGTGGTAATACTACAACTTTACAAAAATGTCCTCAACTTCAACTTTGTGCAGAAACTAAATGGCAATCAGTGGCGAGCAAGGTAAACCTAATGTACCTCGCAGATGAGAAAAATGTTCCATAAACTTCTCCTTACTCTAGGCCACAGATATCCTTTCTCTTGGAGCATTTACTTTAAACAATGGGTACTTTTAAATTATTTATCTGCCTCTTTGAGATGCAGATATTTTAAAGAGTCTCTGAGCAATTTAACAGCTCAGGAATATTCTTCCTAAGGGCCTTAGAGCCACCTGTTTGAAACAGAGTCATTAAAAAAGATAAGGCCCCTGTCTCCCAATCTCTATGGGACTCTAGGAGCCTAACTTCTGTTGGCTTAAAACTCTCTTCTGTCTTGAAAATAGGAAAAAGTTTATTTTCCACTGGGTAAAACCCATTATGAAGTACAGATGGGCTAAGAACTGATCTCTCACTCCAGTTCTGTAAATAATAGTGTATATTATCTTTTGCTCTCTTGATTATATTGGTAACTGGAGATGTTAACAACAAGAGATATCAGCGTGAGGATTAAAAATATTACTTTCAATATCTCTGCTGAACTGAACCATGCTGTCAGCCTACTACTTTCAAACTGTGTGTGTAAAAAAACTTCTTTCTTTTTTAAGTACTCAGGTATTCTGTTACATTCAACCAAAAGAATTTCTTAATGACATTAACAACTCCAGAAACTGGAAAAATAAAACTAATATAAAACAAAATGTTGAACATGTTAGTGATATTGAAAATTCCCATCAGAAAAGTTTTAAATATTAAATTATATTCCAAATATTAGTTGAGAGCAATAAAATCAAAACCTCACAAGCATGATGGTAGAAAAGGAGAGCAAAGATGGAGCTTAACAATGAAAATTAAAGAAAATAACTATGAAAAGTTACTATGCAACTAATAACATACAAATTACAGAAGGTGACAGAAAATGCTAAAACAATGAGAATAGACTAATTAGTATAGATTAAAAGATAGGAGTGTTTAATAAGAACATGCCATTGAAAAAAAGATGTCAGGGAGTCAGATAAGGGTAGCAAATGCAGAGTACTTGCCTTTAAAAAAAAGAAAATTATACTATTATTTAAATTACTCCAGGTTATGGTAAAGATAGAAAAACCTCTGCAGCTCTCAGTGAAGGCGCAGAGGGTGAGTCCTAGCCGCATTCTCGGATGTTCCTTTTATGCCCACAGAGCGTTGAAAGTCCCAGGTGTGGGAGAGACATGGGATGCTAGTGCAGCCGGCTAACGCAGCCGGCTCCTGCCGCCTCTTCGGCCGGCACCTCAGCGGGACCCGGCGCGGAACTCACTGGTCTGGGTGCCCTGTTAAACCGGCAATCTGAGATTTGGAAGGGCAGATTGGCATGTTCATCTGATTGAACGGGACTTGGACAATGAGCCAGACCAGGAGTTTCCTTGGAAGCATGATCTGAGCCAGGGTAGTGGGCAGTGGCACGGGAGATCGCACGGATCCCAGTGTGCTATCAGCAGGCTACTGGGGCGCCAGTGAGAGAGTCAACCTTTCAGCTTGGGGAGAGGAAGAGAGAGAGAGAGAGGATGGACTCTGAGGCAGGGAGCTGGGTGATCGGGCTCAGCGGGTCCCACACTCACGGGGACAAGCAGGGTGGTGACTGGAGATGCTTGGGGCTGAGAGTTTTGCTGCCGGCATCTAGGACGGTGCAGCCCGGTGAGGGAGGGGCGTCCACCATTGCTGATGCAGTCCACCCCCACTGAAGTACCGCCCAGGACTGACGCAGCCTGCCATTGCCGAGGCAATCTGCCATAACAGAGAGACTCCGCGCACCACAGCAGAAGGGAGCCCAGCAGCAACAGGGCAGACCCGTGCTAGCAGGTCAGAGCCCCGGCAGGCAAATAGTGAATAGACTGCCGCCTAGTGGGGCAGGACAGTGCAACAGATACTCATAAAGAAAGCCCCAACTCCCTGAGACAGAGCATCTAAGGGGGGGGGAAAGGGTGGTGTTTTATGAGTTCTATAGCAGCAGACATAAACAACCTCCCAACAACCCTGAATGAACAACGGAGCTCACAGCTCAGCACTGGAGCTCCTATAAAGCACAGACTGTCTCCTCAAGCAGCTCCCTGACCCCTGTATATACAAGGAGTCACCCCAGAAAAGGGCTAATCAGACTGACATTTGGCTGGCATTATTCTGGAACAAGGACAGCAGAAGAAGAAAGTGGTATCATCCCTCACTGTTCCGCAGCTGCTGCAGGTATACCCCAGACAAGCAGGGCCTGAAGTGGACCTCAGCACTCATACAGCAGAGGGGCTAGACCATTAGAGGGAAAACTAATTAACAGAAATACTTCATCATCAACAATCTCAGCGACCACACAGAGACCCAATTGAAAAATCAGCAACTACTAAGATGACAGGCGGATAAATCCATAAAGATGGGAAGAAACCAGTGCAAAAAAGAGGAAAGCACCCGAAACCAAAACACCTCACCTCCAAAAAAGGACCAAAACTCCTCACCAGCAAGGGAACAAAGCTGGATGGAGAATGAATGTGACGAAATAACGGAATCAGACTTCAGAAAGTGGGTAATGAGAAACTTCAGTGAGCTAAAGGAACATGTACTACACCAGTGCAAAGAAACTAAGAACCTTGAAAAAAGATTTGAAAAAAGATTCGATGAATTGATAACAAGAATGGACAACTTAGAGAGGAATATGAATGAATTGAAGGAGCTGAAAAACACAACACGAGAACTTCGTGAAGCATGCACAAGTTTCAACAGCCGAATTGACCAAACAGAAGAAAGAATATCAGAAGTTGAAGATCAACTCAATGAAATAAAATGAGAAACCAAGATTAAAGAAAAAAGTACAAAAAGGAATGAACAAAATCTCCAAGAAATGTGGGACTATGTGAAGAGACCCAACCTACGTTTGATAGGTGTACCAGAATGTGACGAAGAGAATGAATCCAAGCTGGAAAACACTCTTCAGGATATTATCCAGGAAAATTTCCCCAACCTAGAAAGACAGGTCAATACTCAACTCCAGGAAATACAGAGAACACCACAAAGATACTCCGCAAGAAGAGCAACCCCAAGGCACATAATCGTCAGATTCACGAGGGTTGAAATGAAGGAGAAAATACTAAGGGCAGCCAGAGAGAAAGGTCGGGTCACCCACAAAGGGAAGCCCATCAGACTCACGGCAGATCTCTCGGCAGAGACTCTATAAGCCAGAAGAGAGTGGGGGCCAATATTCAACATCCTTAAAGAAAAGAGCTTTCAACCCAGAATTTCACATCCAGCCAAACTGAGCTTCATAAGTGAAGGAAAAATAAAATCTTTTGCCAACAAGCAAGTACTCAGAGATTTTGTCACCACCAGGTCTGCTTTACAAGAGCTACTGAAAGAGGCACTACACATAGAAAGAAACAACCAGTTCCAGCCATCCTAAAAGCATACCAAATGCTAAAGACCATCAACAAAATGAAGAATGTACATGAACCAACGGGCAAAACAGCCAGTTAGCATCAAAATGGCAGTATCAAATTCACACATAACGGTATTAACCCTGAATGTAAATGGGCTAAATGCACCAATCAAAAGACACAGACTGGCAAATTGGATAAAAAACCAAAACCCATCAGTGTGCTGTATCCAGGAAACCCACCTCACACGCAAAGATACACAAAGGCTCAAAATAAAAGGATGGAGGAAGATTTACCAAGCAAATGGAGAGCAAAACAAAGCAGGAGTTGCAATTCTCATCTCTGATAAAATAGACCTTAAAGCAACAAAGATCAAAAGGGACAAAGAAGGTCATTACATAATGGTAAAAGGATCCATACAACAAGAAGAGCTAACGATTCTAAATATATATGGACCCAATGTAGGAGCACCCAGATATATAAGGCAAGTTCTTAATGACTTACAAAGAGACTTAGACTCCCACACAATAATAGTGGGAGACTTTAACACTCCACTGTCAATGGCAGACAGAGCAACCAGACTGAAAATTAACAAGGATATCCAGGACTTGAACTCAGACCTGGAACAAGGAAACCTGATAGACATTTACAGATCTCTCCAGCCCAAATCAACAGAATATACATTCTTCTCAGCACCACATCACACCTACTCCAAAATTGGCCACATAATTGGAAGTAAAGCACTCCTCAGCAAATGCAAAACAACGGAAATCATAACAAACAGTCTCTCAGACCATAGTGCAATCAAGTTGGAACTCAGAATTCAGAAAATAACTCAGAACCGCACAGCTTCATGGAAACTGAACAACTGGCTCTTAAATGTTGATTGGATAAACAATGAAATGAAGGCAGAAATAAAGAAGTTCTTTGAAACCAACGAGAATGAAGACACAACGTACCAGAATCTCTGGGACACATTTAAAGCAGTCTGTAGAGGAAAATATATAGCAATAAGTGCCCACACGAGAAGAGTGGATAGATCCAAAATTGACACCCTATTGTCAAAATTGAAAGAGCTAGAGGAGCAAGATCAAAAAAGCTCAAAACATAGCCGAAGACAAGAAATAACTAAGATCAGAGCAGAACTGAAGGAGATAGAGACAAGAAAAACCCTTCAAAAAATCAATAAATCTAAGAGCTGGTTTTTTGAAAAGATCAACAAAATAGACAGACCACTAGCCAGACTGATAAAAAAGAAAAGAGAGAACAACCAAATAGATGCAATAAAAAACGATAAAGGGGAAATCACCACAGAGTCCACAGAAATTCAAACCATCATCAGAGAATCCTACAAACAACTCTATGCACACAAACTAGTAAATCAGGAAGAAATGGATAAATTCCTGGACGCCTGTGTCCTCCCAAGCCTAAACCAGGAGGAAGCCGAAACTATGAATAGACCAATAACAAGGTCAGAAGTTGAGGCAGCAATTAAGAGCCTACCACACAAAAAAAGCCCAGGTCCAGATGGGTTCACAGCTGAATTCTACCAGACACACAAAGAGGATCTGGTACCATTCCTTCTGAAACTATTCCAAATAATCCAAAAAGGGGGAACCCTTCCCAAATCATTTTATGAGACCAACATCATCCTGATACCAAAACCTGGCAGAGACTCAACAAGAAAAGAAAACTTCAGGCCAATATCCATGATGAACATAGATGCAAAAATCTTCAATAAAATACTGGCAAATCGATTGCAACAGCACATTAAAAAACTTATCCATCATGATCAAGTAGGATTCATCCCGGGGATGCAAGGCTGGTTCAACATACGCAAGTCTATAAATGTAATGCACCACATAAACAGAAGCAAAAACAAAAACCACATGATTATCTCAATTGACGCAGAGAAGGCATTTGACAAAATTCAACAGCCCTTTATGCTAAAAACCCTCAATAAACTTGGTATTGATGGAACATATCTCAAAGTAATAAAAGCTATTTATGACAAACCAACAGCCAATATCATACTTAATGGGCAAAAACTGGAAGCATTCCCTTTGAAATCTGGCACTAGACAAGGATGCCCTCTCTCACCACTTCTATTCAACATAGTACTGGAAGTTCTAGCCAGAGCAATCAGGCAAGAAAAAGAAATAAAGGGTATTCAAATAGGAAAGGTGGAAGCCAAGTTGTCTCTATTTGCAGACGACATGATAGTATACCTAGACGACCCCATCACCTCAGCCCAAAAGCTCCTGAAACTGATAAGCAACTTCAGCAAAGTCTCAGGATATAAAATCAATGTTCAAAAATCACAAGCATTCCTATACACCAATAACAGACTTAAAGAGAACCAAATCAAGAACGAACTGCCATTCACAATTGCTACAAAGAAAATAAAATACCTAGGAATACAACTCACTAGGAATGTAAGGGACCTCTTTAAGGAAAACTACAAACCACTGCTCAACGAAATAAGAGAGGACACAAACAGATGGAGAAACATTCCATGTTCGTGGTTAGGAAGAATCAATATTGTGAAAATGGCTATACTGCCCAAAGTAATTTACACATTCAATGCTATCCCCATCAAACTACCATTGAATTTCTTCACAGAACTGGAAAAAACCACCATGAATTTCATATGGAACCAAAAAAGAGCCTGCATAGCCAAGTCAATTCTAAGCAAAAAGAACACAGCGGGAGGCATCACGCTACCAGACTTCAAACTATACTACAAGGCTACGGTAATCAAAACAGCATGGTACTGGTACCAAAACAGAGATATAGACCAATGGAACAGAACAGGAGCATCGGAGGCAACACAACATATCTACAACCATATTATCTTTGATAAACCAGACAAAAACAGGCAATGGGGAAAGGATTCCCTATTTAATAAATGGTGTTGGGAAAACTGGCTAGCCATGTGCAGAAAGCAGAAACTGGACCCCTTCCTGACACCTTACACTAAAATTAACTCCAGATGGATTAAAGACTTAAACGTAAGACCTGACACCATAAAAACCCTAGAAGAAAATCTAGGCAAAACCGTTCAGGACATAGGAGTAGGCAAGGACTTCATGACCAAAACACCAAAAGCATTGGCAACAAAAGCCAAAATAGACAAATGGGACCTAATCAAACTCCACAGCTTCTGCACGTCAAAAGAAACAGTCACTAGAGTGAATCGGCAACCATCAGAATGGGAAAAAATCTTTGCAGTTTACACATCTGACAAAGGGCTGATATCCAGAATTTACAAAGAACTCAAACAGATTTACAGAAAAAAAAAAAAACAAACAAGCCCATTCAAAATGGGCAAAGGATATGAACAGAAACTTTACAAAAGAAGACATACATGAGGCCAACAAACATATGAAAAAGTGCTCATCATCATTGGTCATTAGAGAGATGCAAATCAAAACCACATTGAGATATCATCTCACACCAGTTAGAATGGCGATCATTAAAAAATCTGGAGACAGCAGATGCTGGAGAGGATGTGGAGAAATAGGAACACTCTTACACTGTTGGTGGGAGTGTAAATTAGTTCAACCATTGTGGAAGACAGTGTGGCGATTCCTCAGGGACCTAGAAATAGAAATTCCATTTGACCCAGCAATCCCATTACTGGGTATCTATCCAAAAGACTATAAATCGTTCTACTATAAGGACACATGCACACGAATGTTCATTGCAGCACTGTTTACAATAGCAAAGACCTGGAACCAACCCAAATGCCCATCGATGATAGACTGGACTGGGAAAATGTGGCACATATACACCATGGAATATTATGCAGCAATAAAAAATGATGAGTTTGTGTCCTTTGTATGGACATGGATGACTCTGGAGAACATCATTCTCAGCAAACTGACACAAGAACAGAAAAAGAAATACTGCATATACTCACTCATAGCTGGGTGAGAAAAATGAGAACACATGGACACAGAGAGGCGGTCTACTATACACTGGGGACTGTTGGGGGAAATGGGGGAGGGACAGCAGGGGGGGGCTGGGGGGGATAGCCTGGGGATGAATACCAAGTGTGGGTGAAGGGGAGGAAGGCAGCAAAACACACTGCCATGTGTGTACCTATGCAACTATCTTGCACGTTCTGCACGTGTACCCCAAAACCTATAATGCAATAAAAATTAAAAAAAAAAAAGATAGAAAAACCTCCAATTATTTTCATAGAGGAAGTATATTTATAATAACTGAATTTTGCGAGAGTGATTTTAAAATCTTTTACACCATTCCCTCCCATGTTATACAGCAGATTTAAAAGTTCTAAATGAATATTAACTAAAATGGAGTGATGGTACAAAATAATGTTACACTACAGCAAACAGGATTTGCTCCAGAATACAGAAGGTGATTCATTACCAGGTACCTGCTGAACATAATTTATTTGAGCAGCAAAGCAAGGAAAATCGTTTCAACACTACATCAATGAATATTTAAACATGATTTGATCATAATGCATTAGGTAGTTTGGAACATAAGTAAACTATAAAAAAATTAGATTCCAAAATAAGTTTTGTCATTTCATATATTCAGATACTAAATTTAATTTTATTATAATAAAGAACTGAACAAAGAAAATACTACCCTGTTAGTATTTAATCTTGTCCCCAAAATGTATTACCATGCGTTAGTTATATTTTTTTCAAAATTTTAAAAGACATGCCATAAATATTGTCTTACGAAATTCATGGTTTACTAATCAGTTCAATTTACTATGATAAAGCAAGTCATAATGCATAAAATAAAAAAATTATGTTAAAAAATAGAAAATTAAATAATTTTTGTGAGCATTGCATAGCAAGTTACAAAATATCTCTTTGATGATGATATAAACATATTTCTTAAAAAAAAAGAAATCTGATCCATAGAAAACTGTATGAATTAACAAAAAGTATGGAACATATGGTAAAATCAAGTTTTTTAATTCAAGTGAAAACATACTGGAGAAAAAATATTATAAAAATAATCATTTATAATAGTTAATACAAAAGCAAAAGCGTATAAAATATTTGTGAATAATCTGAACAAGAAAGACATAGTAACTATCAAGAAATAATATTTTTTGACTTTCAGGCTCGGGTTTGTTTTATAGATAAACTTATTTCATGGGAGTTTGTTGTACAGATTATTTCATCACCCAGGTACAAAACCTAGTACCCAGAATTTATTATTTTTTTCTGATTCTCTGACTCCCCAACATTCCACCCTCAAATAAACCTCAGTGTCTATGCTCCCTTCTTCATGTCAACGTGTCAAGAAATATTTTACTGAAAGGCATAAAATCTGTTCTTCATAGCTATAAAAAGAAAATACATGTACCTGAATGGAAAAAAAACGACAAAGAAAATATGTTGATTTATTTAGTGTTCGAACATAAAATACATGTAATTTTAATTTGGGACTTCACAGAGAAATTCTTGAATTGGATACAAAAGAATACATTCTAATTCCCATAGGAAGAATTATAAATCTGCAAGAATCTTTAAATACAAATAAGAGCATAATAAAAAATTAAATTGAAACTTGAGCAGTAAGGAGAAAATAAATGAGAAAAGATGAAAAGCCTCAAGCAAAATTGTAATCTAAACACAATAATAAAGAGAATAATTGAGAAGCATGCAGCACAATATAGAAGATGATACTTTTACATTTAAACCAGGAACCCCAGAGGGAGACTAGAGCTGTCCCACATTGCCTTCTAAGTCCCAGCAGAATCAAACACTGTTCTCTCTGCAGGAGAGCATTCCTGAATTCTGACCTCTACAATTTCCATGGATTAACATCCACCAACCGTGAACTCACATCAGAAGATGATAAATCATGGGAGGAAACAAGATACAATAAAGAAACATTAACAGACAACGTAAGTGCTAAGTTATGAGAAGCATATCAGACAGAATATAAAACATAAAATGATTAAATAAATGAAATATGGATGACAATAACAGGGAGTCAAAAAACAAAACTATTAAAACAAGAATAGACCCAGATCCACCAATTAAAAACTGGTTTGTGCATAATCCTATTTCTTAAAACAGCCAGGAGAAGCAGAGAAAATAAATAGAAGACCTGCATGGAGATAGTGAAGAGCAACCAAAACAGGCAGAACTAGAGGTGTTTGATGGCTGAGAAAAATCATTGGTCATTGCTCTTGGATATTTATTTATTGTGGTCTTTCAAAAGCAGTATTTCAATGACTATAAAAATTTTTTTAAAAAATACATATATCACATGACCTAGCAATCCTACTTTAGGAGACTTTCCTATAAAAATTACAGCATCTAAGACAGATGTGATGGTGTATACTGTAGTCCTAGCTATCATGGAAGCTACTTTGTTGTGTTTTTTTTTTTCCCAATTCTTTTATCTTTTGTCTCTTCTGACTGTGTATTCTCAAAAATCTATCTTCAAGCTCACCAATTCTTTCTTCTGCTTGATCAGTTTTGCTATCCAAAGACTATGATGCATTCATCAGTATGCCAGCTGCAGTTTTCAGCTCTAGAATTTCTTCTTGTTTTTAATTATTTCAATCGCTTTGTTAATCAATCGCTTTGTTAAATTTACTTGATACAATTCTGAATTCCTTCTCAGTGTTATCTTAAATTTTTCTGAGGTTTCTAAATTTTATATTATGAATTCCCTGTCTGAAAGGTCATGTGTCTCTGTTTCTCCAGGATTGGTTTCTGATACTTTATTTAGTTTATCTGGTGAATTTCATTTTTTTTTTCCTGGACTGTCTTGATAATTGTAGATATTCATCTGTGTCTGGGCACTGAAGAGTTAGGTATGTATTATCACTGTCTGGGCTTGTTTGAACCCATCCTTCTCAGGAAGACTTTCCAGATATTAAAGAGTTTTTGGCATTGTGATATAAGTTCTATGTGCTTTAGGAAGCACCTGAAGCCCAGCAATGCTATGGTTCTTGACAACTTGTACAGGTACCACCTAGATGGTTCTGGACAAGATCTGGGAGAATTCTCTGGATTACCAGGCAAAGATTCTTATTCTCTTCCCTTAGTATCTCCCAAACAGACAGAGTGTCTCTGTTCTGAGCCACCTAAAGTTCTGGGTAAAATGAAATAAGCACCCTCTGTGGCCACCACCACTAGGACTGCACTGGTTCAGACCTGAAGCCAGCACAACACTGAGTTCACCCAAGGCTTGCTGTACCCCCTCCCTTGCTACTGCCTATGTTCTCTCCTGCGGCTCTACAATCAGCAGTGGCAAATCTTGCCAGGCTTGTGTTCTTTCCTTCAGAGCAGTAAGTTACCTCAGTGCCCAGATAGGTCTAGACGTGCCATCCAGGAGCCAGAGACTAGAGTCAAAAACCTGAGATGTCTGTCTACCTGGTGTTCTATTGTACTGCAGCTGAGCTGGCACTTAAACCACAAGATGTAAACCTTCCCACTCTTCCACCTGCTTTCCAAAGGCAGAGGAGCCTTACCCCATGGCCACCACTACCACAGGTCCACAGGGAGTATTGCCAGAGTGTCTCTGGTGTTCCCTTACTGCCCAAGGGTTCTCAAGTCAATTCATGGTGAATACGGCCTGGCCCGGGACTCATCCTTCAGGGACAGTGGATTCCCCGCTGGCCCAGAGAAGATCCAGAAATGCCATCTAAAAGACATGTTTTGGTATGGGGGACTTCATGAGCCACTTGGTGCTCTACCCCTTTGTAGCTGAGCTAGTCCTAAAATACAAGACAAAGTCCGCTTTACTTTTGTCTCTCCTGTTCTCAAACAGGAGTCTTTTCCTATAGTCACCACGGCTGGTGATGTGCTGAGTCTCAACTGAAACCAGCAAGTTTCAGAGCTTCACCCAAGGCCCTTAATGTAGTACCTGGGTATCGCTGCTCATTATTCAGGGCCCAAGGGCTTTTCAGTTAGCAGGTGACAAATCCTGCCCCCCAACTACAGTATTCCCTTCAAAGTAGCAAGTTCCTTTCTGGCCCAGGATGTGTCCAGAAATGTTCAGAGCTAGGTCCTGGAAAGAGGGCCAGATGCATAGTTCTTAAAAATGCTTGTCTTGTATACATGGTTAATAAATTGATGTCCTTGTTTGGGGGATGATTGATCAGGTCTTCTATCCCACCATCTCGCTCCTCCTGGAACAATTACTCCCCATTTTCTTCTGAATTATGTCCATTTCTAAGTCAGGAATAAGCTAATCGAGATCATTATATTAAAAAATACATAGGAAATTATTAGTATGAAATGCTATTTATCAGTGTTTTCTTGCATTTTTCTAAATTGTGTGATTTGGAATGTTTGTGTCCTGGGGGAAATATTTTCAGATTTTCTTCAGATTAGCACTTTTTATTCTCACTTAAATGTGATAAACTGTATATAGTATATTACCTCTATAAGAGTCACAATGCTCATTCATATATTTAAGGTTCTAAAAAGTCCTGCAGTAAAACAGTGATTTAACTTTCATTAACTGACCATTTCTCAGCCTAGTTCTACTATAAATTTGTTCTTTAAACTTTGGCATAGTTCTTACCTTCTCATGAACTATTCCTTCATTTCTAAAATGAAGGCAGGATTTTATTATGTCTAATGATCTTTTTAGTTCTGAAATTATACACATCTAATAAATTTCCAGGACCAAGATGGCAAAGGTCAGGGCTTAAGTAAAACCCTGAAAATGTACAAGAGAAACTTCAGAATGAACGAACTATTAATCAAAATTTTGAGAAGATAGAGATAACAAATAAAAAAGTCATCTAATTGATTAGTTAAATATTAGAATCAATTAAATTTATAAAGCAAGAATAATATGTAATAAAAGAGAAGCAGCTGAAAAGGGAAGAAAACAAACAAAATATTATGCAAAGTCTTATCAGAGAAACAGTATGATATTCCCTGTAAAAGTATTTATCTTAGCCATCTGGGCTGCCATAACAAAATATTATAAATTGGTTAGCTTTTAAACAACATAAATTTATTTCTTATAGTTTTAGATACTGGAAAAATCCATGATCAAGGTGATAGCAAAGTTGGTGTCTGATAAAAGCCTGCTCTCTGGTCCATACCTGGCACCTTCCTATATGATAGAAGAGAGAAGGCAGCTCTCTGGCACTATATCCCATTCATAAGGACTTCACCTTCATAATCTAATCATGTTTCAAAGTCACACCTGCAAATATCATTACATTGGTAGTAGATTTCAGCATATGAATTTGGAGGAGTACACAAACATTGAGATCATAGCAGTACTGGTTGTCAGAAGGCATACAAATGAAGACTAAAATACAATATTAATTAATGTAATTAATATAATTAAGAAACTTCCTCAAGTGAATGATATTAAATCATAGTAAACTCTGACATCAGATTGGCAGGACACAAACATGGTCTCAACTCTCACTTACTACCTGTGTGTCTTGAACAATTTATTCAAAACTTTTATAGTTTTGTTTCCTTATATGTAGAATGATAACATTCATAAAGTCATTTTGAAAAGATAATTAGTGGTTGAATAAAGAACAATTAGTAACATTCTTGGAAATTACTAAGTTTAATAAGTATAACTCATTATAAGAATGGATGGAAAATATAAAATAAATAACAGAGGTGGAAGTAGGTGGTAGCCTGTCTTTTGCTGCATATGCAATTGACATTTTATGTATGCTACATAATTGCCCAGAACTTGTAAAGAATATCACTATTCAGAGATTAAATCTATTAAAGAAACATATTTTCTACTGCTAGGATTTCAGCACCAACTCTCACGTTTATAACTGTAGTAAATTCCCAAATTTGAATAAATAATCAATCAATAATTGCCAGACTATTGAGGACAATAAGTAAATGGTTAACATAAGGATCAAGACCAGATAACAGAGCAACCCAGGTAGGCCTATCAAAGGTTTTTTGTTTTTCATTTTCTTTTTTTTTTTTTTTTTTGTCTAGAAGCACCTGCCATGGTGTAAACACTGGATGGTATTTGTTGAAAGTAATGAATGAACTACACATGGCCATTGTGATGTGTCACTATTGATAAATACACCCCAAGTTCTAATTACTTAAGGAGAAGGTCACCTGTCAGTCTCTGTCTTGGTTTTATTCAGCTACAGGCAATGAAGCTTGTCAATACTACATAACTCTTCAATCAAATTAGAGCAAACCTAGCAATGTGTTAAGAACCTTAGATTCACAAATGGAATTTAGGCATACCCTTCATGTAAGCCCCATATTTAATTTACCTAAAGATCCTCTGATATTTTATGCTGTCATTATAGGACAAATTTTTTCATATATGGCTCTATTCATATAATCGTGAATTTTCAGTTTCAAAACACTGTAACAATATACCATGTTACATCTACCTTCTATAACCCCATGAAGGAATTGTGTCCTGGGTCATGTTTTATCTGAAGGTGCTCCATGCTGCCCTAGTTTTGATTGTATAGATTTCTATACCAGATACAGAAGCACAGCATCCAATTCTGGGCATTGCCACTTTCTCTAGAATATTTGAATATTGATGCTGGCCCACATGTCAATGGACTCTGGAACCTGACAGTTAATAGGCCCCACTCATTGTGGTTCCATTGCTTCTGAATTGTTGATTTGTCATGAAGTTTTAACTTTTTAAATATGTCTGATAGGGGACTGGGGTGGAGCAAGATAACAGAATGGAAGCCTACACTATTTGTATTCCCTGCAGAAACACCAAACATTAACAACTATCTGCACGCAGCAAAGCATAGACACTAAAACCAAAAATCCAATGAGCAATCACAATGGTTTTAACTTCATCTCATTGGAAGAAGTGTTGCTGAAGGTCAAATGAACAGTCTGATTACTGATACTACCCTTTCCTAATCCCCTGGCAGTGGCTGAGCAGTGTGGAGAGTCATGCACTTGGGAGAGGGAAAGTGCAGTGACTGGGAGACATTGCATTGAAATCAGTGCTGACCAGTGAGAGCAAAGCCATGCACTAGTGTCTGCACACAGAAGTAGCATTTGAACCAGACCTAACCAGAGGGAAACAGCCTATCCGATTGGTCAGAACTCGAGTTTCTAGGCAAGACTTACCACAACAAGCCAAAGTGCTCTGTGGTCTCAGATAAACTTGAAACACAGTCTAGGAAACAAGGACTACAAATGCTAGGAAACTCCCAGTGCTGGGCTGAGCTCAGAGCCACAGGACTAGAGTGGCATGTAACTTAGGGAGACTCCAGCCTAGGTGGCTATAAAACTCCTTGCATCGCTTCTCCACCAACCCTTGGCAATGCAACTCACAGCAACAAAAATGTCTCCTTCCTTCTGCATAAGGAGAGGAGAGCAAAGAGGGAAGAGGCCTTTGTCTTGCATCCTGGATACCAGCTCAGCCATGGTAGGATAGGTCACTGGGAAGAGTCATGAGGCCCCCATTCCAGGCACTAGCTCCCAGATATTTCTAGACACACTCTGGGGCCAAAAAGGAACCTGCTGCCTTGAAGAAAATAACCAAGTCTTGGCAGGATTCATCACCTGCTGACTAATGGATCCTTGGTCCTTGGATAGCCAGCAGTAATATCCAGATTATGCCATGGGTCTTGGGACCTGAGATATGCTGACTAAAAGTGTAAGCCAGTGCATTCCCAGCTGTGGTGACTATAGTGAAAGACTCCTTCTGTTTGAGAAAAGAGGGGAAAGAAAAGGTAAATACTTGTCAAAATTTAATGTGCATAAGATCCAACTGGGTGGTTAATTAAAATGTATTACTAAATGCCACTGCCGGAGATAATAATTAAATAATAGATTCTGCATTTTTACACCACTGCAAAAGATTTGGATGCAGGTGGCCATGCCCCATATGATATACTACCCAGTTGATAGATGTTCTTAATAGGGGAATGTCTTTAACTCACTACCACTTGGAAAGTTGAGATCTGAATTCAGATTACCCCTGTGCCTTCCCTCAAGTCAATTTCTTCAACTTCTAAATGTGTTTTTTTTTATGTATTGACATCTTTCCAGTAAACAAGATTTAAGTCAAATAAGAATATTCACAAATTATACAAGCATTTTAGGAAAATTATGATTTTTTTTTACCTTCAACCATGTAATAATATTTCTAGATTGTTAGATATATTGTGTGTTTATGATAAATTATGGTAACTTAAAAAAATGAAGCAAACTTGGAATTTGAGGCAGCCAATGCTATTATCTGAACAATTGATATATGAACCTATGTGTATTTTGCATTTGCTTCTCAAACATGATTCATAGTCTTTCACAAGGAAATGGAGTACCTTTCTTCTAAACTAACATATTCTATTAGTATAATGAATTATCACTTTTATCTAGGGTATCAGCAGAAATATGACTCATTATTTAATTATATGAACAAGTAACCACTTTCATGAATAATGGAGAAATGAAAAACCCAACAGCAGCAGCAATAGCAAAATCCTGTATTTTACTTAAATTGTTTTATTAAGCAGTATCTATAAAGGTATATTTTTCAAATGTGTATGCTAAGACAATGAAATCAGGGGAAATCAGAGAGCTGAGATAGAAAGTAATATTTTTAAAATTTTTAAATTATTTAGAGGATGTTGTTTCCAATTTGCTATTGATATTTTGGTGGCCATTTACATTGAATGATAGTTCTTTATGCTTGAATTTTATGTCAGTGTACCTCTGCTTGGCGTCTCATAAAACATCAAATGTGGCATAATTTGTTATACATATACATGCTTAAATTCAGAGCAGTACCTGACAATTCCATCTGCAGCACCTGCTTGCTACTCATTATTGGCTAACAAGAGCCTCCTTATATTGTAATGGATAGGACTAGACTGTCAGAACAACACTGCATGCAATATACATACCTTAATGCATTTTGCAAGCATCATTACATTGATAGTCAATTCATATGTTACATTTGAGAGCAACAGTTTTTTACAGTTAATCAAAACACGATATTATATGTTTTTGGAGTTTTCCCTCGTTTCTTAACATTAAACTAGTAGTAAAATCGATTATTGCTTAAAGGTAAGTAAATACAAACCACATCTATGAACAACATTTTTACTGTTCCAAAACTTGTATTATTCAACTTCTTTTAGATGTGTTGCTTTTCTACTTAAACTTAAATATCGTTATAAACATTTAATTAAAAAAATACAATTATAAATTAATAACAGAAAGTTTGACATTTGAGTAATTTTCCCTGAGAATTTCAAATTAGTACTTCTTTAGTGCTTCATTTAGTGTATGTATGCTTTCCCTAGAGACACAGTAACCACACTGAAAGCTATGAACCGTATGTAAGCTTGCTGGCAATGAGACATTTAATGTGTCTCAGGTGACATACTCTGCAATATGGTGCTACATGAATGCTAATACAATGTCACAAAAGGGGATCAAATTCACAGACTTTCTACTGTAAAATGTCACAGTTTTGTTTAAGTGAACTTAAAGACCATTGAAGTTCATTGGAAAAAAAAAACTTGCAATGGAGGAGAACCTTGTTCTTCCAGTACATTAATAGTACAGTGGCTTTTTCTCCCCCAAGATGGTGGATTAGAGGCTTTTAGGAGGCTTCAGTCACTTGAAAATTGCAAGAGAATACATAAAGCTCTACTCTGTGAGCGGCCAGTTGGATCATGAAAGACACCCCAGATCTTGTGGGGAGAATGATAGCAAACAGCCCCATGATGTTATATGGCTGATAAGGAGGCTGAAGCCCCATATGTGAGAGAGGCAGAGAGCCTCGTTCTCTGATTCACCTTTCCACTGGGAAACTGAGCAACCTAGGCAGACAGAGAGCACATTGTTTCTCCCAAGCCCTGGAGGTAATGTGAGAGAGGCTTGGAGATGCTGTGAGGGAAAGACACTAGGAAATGCTGCAGATATTTTCCCATGCCCAGGACTGAAAGCATTACACCATTTTAAATCTAGGCACATACAAATCAGTCACTCAGGAGACCCAGCAGAGTGACCATGTAGGCATTTTGGTCTCAGGCCATAGATTGAAGCACCTGCTCTGGAACTGGGTAGGGATATCCACAGCCAGAACCATGGAAAACACCTCAGCAGTAGGTGCTGAAATTGTGCTCTCTCCTATCATTAGCCTGTGAGAGGAAAACTGGCCTACCTACCTACAGTTTGTCATGGGTGCTAAGGCTTGAAGCCAGGGTCAGCTAGGCAACTTGATATGCATATGGCATCGCTGGGTGCTCCAGTCTGTTTCCCTGAAATCATGGTACAGCAGGGTCTTCTCTGCTTTCCTCCTATGGAGAAATCCAGGCACTTGGAACACCTGCTTCCCTAAGCCAGCAGCGAGAACCACCCACCATTCATGGACACAGATTGTGCACAATTGGGCTTTCTCTGCTCCATGCTCAGGCAGATCTCCAGGGATCTCCAGGGGACACTCACTCCACTGGATTAGGTGTTTAGGCTGCCACCTATCTCCTTGCAGAATATGAGGATGAGATTTCCTAGTTCCATGCCTCGGCACTCCTCTGGGCACTTGGTGATTACCCATTGGATTCTTCCTGAGCCCTGGTACTTTTGCCTGTCACTGGAGGACCTGCATATGAACTGACCTGGCTAAGCACTACCCTTCATGCCCCCCACCCCAGGGCTAAGCAAAAGCGTAGACTACTGCATTCCATGAATCATCCCACTGCCTGTGGCAACACAGAGACTCTCCCAGTACACAAGAATCAAGTATATACCTAGCTGCACAGGCTGCTCCTGGCTCTTACCTAGAAGTGCCATTAACTGGCTTGTAGGTCAAACTGTACAGCCCAATATAAAACCTTTGAAAACAAGTGCATAGGGCTGTAGAAGCAAGCCAAAAATATCTACACAGCATTCTCTACATTCATACCCTCCAGGGAAGTGGCAAAGGGAAAGGGATAAAACATAAATATGTATACTTATATAAAATATATATAGCTATACAAATATATATTTTATATAATAACAACTTTCACAAAAATAATAATTTTAAATAATTTTAATTATTAAATAATTTTATTTATGTTTAATAATTAGTTATTAATTACAAATAAAATTATTTAAGATTTTATTAAATTATTAATGATACATTAATTTATGTGTATAAATTTTATTAAATTCTTACCATAACTTATTTAAAATTATTTAATAATTTTAATGCTTTATAAAAAATAAAATAAGTTTTATATAATATAAATATATTTTATAAATAGATAATGTATTTATATAAAATGTATATATATTTTTTCTTTCCCTATATATGTATGAAAGAAAGAAAAAGAAAAACATTCTACCAGCAATACAGTAATTACAAAATTTAGGATTTCCAAATGAGAAGGTATCAGCCCAAGAATTCTGTCACCATGAAAAATCTGAATGCAGTGACACCAGCAAAGGCTTACATTAGCTCTCCAGCAGTGGCTCCTAAACTAAAACGAAAACTCAGAAGTGACATACAAAGAATTCAAAGCATAGATTGCAAGAAAGCTCCATGAGATCCAAGTCAAGGTTGAAAATCAACACAAAGCAACTTCTAAAATAATCCAGAAAGTGAAGAAAGATATAAACATCTTAAATCAATCAGTGCCTTTGGAATGGAAAAATTCACTTAAGTAATTTCAAAGTAAAACTAAACACATTTTTAATAAATTGAGCTAAGCAGAGGAAAAAAATTTAGAGCTTAAGACAGGTCTTTTGAACTAACCCAGTCAGACAAAAGTAAAGAAAAAAAAGAAATCTAAAAAATGAACAAAGTCTTTGAGAGATATGAATTTATATACAGTAGAGAAACACATGAATTACTGGCATTTTTGAATAAAAAGGAGAAAAAGTAAACAATCTGGAAAACGTATATTTGAGAGGGAATAATTGAAGAAAACTTTCCTAATTATGCTAGAGTGTTAGATATCTAGATACAAAAAAATCCAGAGAATGCATTTGAAATACTGTACAAAATGAACACCACCTAGGCAGAGAGTCTCCAAACTGTCCACAGTCAATGCTAAAAAAATTCCAGAGACAATGGGAGAAAAAGATCAGATCATATACAAAGAGATACCTATTAGGCTAATACTGAACTTCTCAGCAGACAACTTGAAAGATTGGGGGGCCATTTTCAGAATTCCTAAAGAAAAAAATTCCAACCAACACTTTTATACTCTGCCAATGTAAGCTTCAAAAGCTTATCCACCATGATCAAGTAGGATTCATCCCATGGATGCAAGGCTAGTTCAACATATGCAAGTCTATAAATGTAATTCACCACATAAACAGAACCAAAAACAAAAACCACATGATTATCTCAATTGATGCAGAGAAGGCATTTAATAAAATTCAACAGCCCTTTATGCTAAAAACCCTCAATAAACTCGGTATTGATGGAATGTATCTCAAAATAATAAAAGCTATTAACAACAAACCAACAGCCAATATCATACTGAATCAGCAAAAACTGGAAGCATTCCCTTTGAAATCTGACACTAGACAAGGATGCCCTCTCTCACCACTCCTATTCAATATAGTACTGGAAGTTCTAGCCAGAGCAATCAGGCAAGAAAAAGAAATAAAGGGTATTCAAATAGGAAAGGAGGAAGTCAAATTGTCTCTATTTGCAGACAACATGCTTGTATATCTAGAAGACCCCATCACCTCAGCCCAAAATCTCCTGAAACAGATAAGCAACTTCAGCAAAGTCTCAGGATACAAAATCAATGTGCAAATATCACAAGCATTCCTATACACCAATAACAGACTTAAAGAGAGCCAAATCAGGCCGGGCGCGGTGGCTCAAGCCTGTAATCCCAGTACTTTGGGAGGCCAAGGCGGGTGGATTATGAGGTCAAGATATCGAGACCATCCTGGTCAACATGGTGAAACCCCGTCTCTACTAAAGATACAAAAAATTAGCTGGGCATGGTGGCGCATGCCTGTAATCCCAGCTACTCAGGAGGCTGAGGCAGGAGAATTGCCTGAACCCAGGAGGTGGAGGTTGCGAGTTGCAGTGAGCTGAGATCACGACATTGCACTCCAGCCTGGGTAACGAGCGAAAACTCTGTCTCAAAAAAAAAAAAAAAAAGAGCCAAATCAAGAACGAACTGCCATTCACAAATGCTACAAAGAGAATAAAATACCTAAAAATACAACTAACATGGAACATAAAGGACCTCTTCAAGAAGAACTACAAACCACTGCTCAATGAAATAAGAGAGGACACAAACAGATGGAGAAACATTCCATGTTCATGGTTAGGAAGAATCAATATCGTGAAAATGGCCATACTGCCCAAAGTAATTTACGGACTCAATGCTATCCCCATCAAGCTACCAATGACCTTCTTCACAGAACTGGAAAAAAACACCTTAAACTTCATATGGAACCAAAAGAGAGCCCGCATAGCCAAGTCAGTTCTAAGCAAAAAGAACACAGCAGGAGGCATCACACTACCAGACTTCAAACTATACTACAAGGCTACAGTAATCAAAACAGCATGGTACTGGTACCAAAACAGAGATATAGACCAATGGAACAGAACAGAGGCATCGGAGGCAACACAACATATCTACCACCATACAATCTTTGATAAACCTGACAAAAACAAGCAATGGGAAAATGACTCCCTGTTAAATAAATAGTGTGAGGAAACTGACTAGCCATGTGAAGAAAGCAGAAACTGGACCCCTTTCTGACACCTTATACTAAAATTAACTCCAAATGGATTAAAGACTTAAACATAAGACCTGGCACCATAAAAACCCTAGAAGAAAATCTAGGCAAAACCATTCAGGACATAGGAGTAGGCAAGGACTTCATGACCAAAACACCAAAAGCATTGGCAACAAGAGCCAAAATAGACAAATGGGACCTAATCAAACTCCACAGCTTCTGTACGGCAAAAGAAACAGTCACTAGAGTGAATTGGCAACCAACAGAATGGGAAAAAAATCTTTGCAGTTTACCCATCTGACAAAGGGCTGATATCCAGAATTTATAAAGAACTAAAACAGATTTACAAGAAAGAAACAAACCAAGCCCATTCAAAAATGTGCAAAGGATATGAACAGACACTTTACAAAAGAAGGCATACATGATGCCAACAAACATATGAAAAAATGCTCATCATCATTGGTCACTAGAGAAATGCAATTCAAAACCACATTGAGATACCATCTCATGCCAGTTAGAATGGTGATCATTAAAAAATCTAGAGACAACAGATTCTGGAGAGGATGTGGAGAAATAGGAACACTTTTACACTGCTGGTGGGAGTGTAAATTAGTTCAACCATTGTGGAAGACAGTGTGGAGACTCCTCAAGGACCTAGAAATAAAATTCCATTTGACCCAGCCATCCCATTCCTGGGTATATATCCAAAGGACTATAAATTCTTCTAACATAAGGACACATGCACATGAATGTTCATTGCAGCACTGTTTACAATAGCAAAGACCTGAAAACAACCCAAATGCCCATCGATGATGAACTAGACAGGGAAAATGTGGGACATATACACCATGGAATATTATGCAGCAATCAAAAACGATGAGTTCATGTCCTTTGTAGGGACATGGATGAATCTGGAGAACATCATTCTCAGCAAACTGACACAAGAACGGAAAATGAAATACTGCATGTTCTCACTCATAGGCGGGTGAAGAACAATGAGAACACATGGACACAGGGAGGGGAGCACTACACACTGGGGTCTATTGGGGGGAATAGGGGACGGACAGCGTTGGGGTGGAGCTGGGTAGGGATAGCATGGGGAGAAATGCCAGATGTGGGTGAAGGGGAGGAAGGCAGCAAATCACACCGCTATGTGTGTACCTATGCAACTATCTTGCACGTTCTGCACATGTACCCCGAAACCTAAAATGCAATAAAGAAAAATAAAAAGTGAAGGAGAAGTAAAAGTTCTTCCAGACAGACAACAAAGTGCTAAGGGAATTTGTTGCTACTACACTAGGTGTACAAAAGATTATTAAAGGAATTCTAAACATAAAAACAAAAGAACTATACCTGCTAACCCAAAACACACTTAAGTGCATAGCCTAAAGATCCTATAAAGCAGCCACGCAATAGAAACTACAAAGCAACTGGCTAACAACTTCATGATAGGGTCAAAACTTCACATATTGATTTTAATCTTTAGTGTAAATGGCCCCAATGACCCACTTAGAAGGCACAGAGTAGCAAGGGGAATAAAAAAACAAGACACACCAGGTGAGGTGGCTCATGCCTATAATCCCAGCACTTTGGGAGGCTGAGGCCATCAGACCATCTTAGGTCGGGAGTTTGATACCAGCCTGACCAACATGGAGAAACCTCATCTCTACTTAAAATATAAAATTAGCCAGACATGGTGGCTCATACCTGTAATTCCAGCTACTCGGGAGGCTGAGGCAGGAGCATCTCTTGAACCCACAGCGGGGTACATTGTGCTGAGCCGAGGTTGTGCTATTGCACTCCAGCCTAGGCAACAAGAGCAAAACTCCATCTCAAAAAAAGAAGAGGAGGAGGAGGAGCAGGAGGAGGAGGAGGAAGAAGAAGAAGAAAAGCCCCCCAAAAAAGACACGTCCTTCTGTTGCTTTTAAGAAACATCACCATGTCATGACACCCAGAGGCTCAAAGTAAAGGTTTGGAGAAAGATCAACCATGCAGAAAGAAAACAAAAAAGAAAGCAGGGGTAGCTCTTTTAATATTAGATAAACAGACACCAAACAAACACCAGTAGAAAAAGACAAAGAAGGACATTACAGAATGCTAAAGGGCTCAATTCAGCAAGAAGACTTAATATTCTAATATATAGATGTTCAACATGGGAACACACAAATTCATAAAATGAATACTTCTAGACCTACAACAAAACATAGACTGCCATACTATAACAGTGAGGGATATCAACATCCCACTGACAACATTAGCAGATACTAAGATAGAAAACTACTAAAGAAATTTTGGACTTACACTTGATGGATTTAGGGACCAGCTTTTCTATTTCTGGAAAAACAAAAAAGCCATTGGAATTTCCATAGAGATTGCATTCCATTTGTAGATGACTTTGGTAGTACTGCCAGATTAATAATGTTAAGTATTTTAATCTGTAGACATGTGACTTCTCATTTTCCTAGGTCTTTATTTTTTTCATTTCTTTCAGCAATATTTTGTGGTTTTTATTGTATCAATCTTTCCCTACATTGGTTAAATTTATTTCTAGGTATTTTATTCTTTGAATGTTACATAAAATAGATTATTATCTTAATTTTTTTTTTGTATTACTCACTACAGATGTGTACAAATGCAAGTGATTTTTGCATGTTCATCTTGCAACTTTCCTGAATGTATTAGATACAGAATCTTAGTTTTTAGTTTTACTTCTTTCTTACAAATCAGGTTGCTTTATCTTTATTCTCTCTCTCTCTCTCTCTCTCTCTCTCTCTCTCTCTCTCTCTCTCTCTCTCTCTCTCTCTCTGTCATCTCTCTTATCCCTTTCTCTTAATTGTTCTGGCCAGAACTGAAAGCAGTGGTGAAAGTGGCCATTATTTTTTTTTTATTTCTGACCTTAGGAAAACATTTCTGTCTTTCACTTCTGAGTGATGTTAAACATGGATTTTTCATAAGTTCCCTTTTTCATATTGAGGAAGTCTCTACTTCTAGTTAGCTAAATTTTTATTATGACAAGGTGTTAGATTTTGCTGAATATTTTTTTCTGCCTCAGTTGAGGTGATCATGCATATTTTTTATATTCGTGTTCTATTATTAATGTAGTGTATTACATTGACTCATTTTCACATGTTGGAACATTCTTAAATTCCTGGGACAAATCCCACTGAGTTACACATATAATCTTTAAAATAAGATTTTGGAGATGGTTTGCTAGTATTTGTTTAAGATTTCTGCATCTATTTTTGTAAGGGACATTGGTCTGTAGCTTTCTTGTATTGTGTTTGTTGGTGTTTGTTATCAGTATAATAATGTTGGCCTAATAGAATGAATAAAGAAATGTTCTCTTCCATTTATTTTGAAAGAGGTTAAGAAGAATTTTTGTTAATTCTTCTTTAAATCTTGATAGGATTCACTAGTAAAGATATGTGGTCTTGAATGTTTCTTTGTTGAAAGGTTTTTAGTTACTAATTTAATCTTTACTTTTTATAAGTCTGTTCAGGTACCTACATCTTTAATCAATTTGTGCGCATTTATGTGTGCATCTAGAAACTTCTTTATTTTCTCTAGACTACTTAATTTGTTAGAAAACATTCATTCATAACATTTTTAATTTGTTTTCTTTCTATCAGATTAACAGTAATGTCACATTCCTTCTGTTTTTAGTTCTTTACATAATCTCTATCATTTATTATTCAATCTAGTTAAAATTTCATCAATTTCACTTTTTTAAAGAAACAATATTCAATTGTGTTGCTCATCCATAACATTGTTATTTAGCTCCGTTTAGCATTTCTTTTCTAACTCTAACCTTGATGCTGTTTTATTACTTCCTTCCTCTTTCTAGCTTTGGGTGCAATTTGATATTGTTTTCCTAATTCCTCAAGGAATAAACTTAAGCTATTGGTTTACTTTTTTCTCTAAGCACAGCATTTGCTTCACCCAAGTTTGGTATGTTGCATTTTTGCTTTTATTCATTCAGTGCACTTCCTAATTTATCTTGCAGAATTAGAAATTTCTTCTTTGAATTTTCAGTTGTTTAAAATTTTGCTGTTTAATTTAAAAGTATCTGTAATTTGTGTTCACCTTTCCTTCTGTTATTAATTTCTAGTTTAATTTCTTGTGGTCAGAGAAAATACTTTGTGGGATTCAAAACCTTTTAAATTTATTGAAACATGTTTTGTGGCCTAGTATATGTTTACCTGGAGAATGTACCATATGCATTTGAGAGAAATATTTTTATTCTGCTATTTTTATTAGAGTGTTGTATAGGAGTATGGTGGGTTTAATTGGCATATAGTTTTCTAAATTTTCGATTTCTTTATTAATGTTATGTCTAGATATTCTATTTGTCTAGGTATTTGGTGCATATATGTTTAAAATCAATTAATTGACCTTTTATCAATTTATAATGTCTTATTCATTTTTATATCTTGTAGATATTTCTCACTAAAGCCTATTTTGTATGTTAGTATAGCCAACCATCTCTCTTCTTGTAACTACTTTCATGGAATATATTCTCATCCTTCTCTTTGAACCAATTTGTGCCCTTGGATATAAATTGATGGACTTGCAGATCCCAAATGGTTGGTTTATTATTTATCAACTTTGCCAATCTTTGTCTTTTAATTGCAAGTATAACTTATTTGCATTTAAAGTGATTATGAATAATGAAGACATTAATTCTGCCATTCTACTATTTCTTTTCTTTATATCTTATAACATTTGTGTTCTTCAGCTTCTCATTTATTACTTCCTTTCATTGTTTCTTTGTTAGTATTTTATTCTGATTTTCGTCTCATAAATTCTCAGGTATTACCATTGACAACCTAAATTTATAACAATCTAGTTTGAATTGATACCAACTTAGCTTCGATAACATACAAAATATCTGAACCTATATACTCTGCTACCCTTTGACATTATTGTAATTATTACAACTTGAACTTTTATACACTGTGTATGCAATAACATAAATGTTTAATTATTATTTTATGCATTTTTTTAGTCATGTAAAAAAAATAGGAGCTACAAACCAAAAGATAAAAATACTGACTATTATATGTTACATTAGTGAGTATGCTTTATTTCTTCATTTGGCTTCAAATTGCTGCCTAGTGTCATTTTATTTCCACCTGAAAGACTTTTTGTTTGATTTTATTCTATTTCATTTTTAGCATTTCTTCTAAGACAGGTTTAATAGTGATAAACTCCCTTGACTTTTGTTTATTTAAGAATGTCTCCATCTCTCTTCATTTTCGAAGAAACAAATTGTCAGATACAGAATTCTTGGCTACAGATTTTGTTTTCAGCACTCTAAAAAAAAACTTAATGGTTTGATGAGAAATCTGTTGTTAATATTATTGAGGCTCTTTTGTACGTAAGAAGTCCTTTTTTTCTTGTGGCGTGTTTTGTCTTTTGACGGTTTTATAATAAGTCTCAGTATTCATCTCCTTGAGTTTATCTACTTGCATTTACTCAACTTCTTGGGTGGGTAGATGCATATATTTCATCAGATTTGGGAAGTTTTTAGCCATTGTGTTTTCAAATATTCCCTCTCTCACTTTTTCTGGGGCCCTGACAACACAAATGTTGATCCACTTAATGGTGTGCTATAGGTGTCTTATTCTCTACCTTTTTTGTTTCTGCTATTCAGACTGGTTAATTTCAACTGACTTGTCTTCCAATTTTCTAATCCTTTCTTCTGCCTCAAATCTGCTGGTTGGACATCTCTAGTGATTTTTTTTTTCATGTATCTATCTTATTTTTCAGTGTGGTTACTTTCTAAAATTTATCTATTTATTGATATTCTCTATTTGTTAATGTGTCATTCTCTTGGTTTTCTTTAGGTCTTTTTCCAAGGATTCCTTTAGTTTTTTGAGAATATGTAGGATAGTTAATTTAAACCTTTTCTTTTAAATACAATATGAAGGCTTCTTCAGAGAAACTGACAGTTTCTGTCAATATCTTTTTTTCGTAAATGGGCAATACTTTCCTAGTTTTTCATAATGCTTTAAAATTATTTTTAATGGATATTATAAGTAGTAAAATCTATTTCTGGAAATTAGATGCCTCTACATCTCCAGTGATTGCTATCCTTTCTTTATAAGGGGTGCAATTGTCTTAGTTCTGTTTTCTCAGAGTTATCTTATGTCCTGATGGGTATTTTCTAAAATCCCTGGAGCCAAAACCACAACAACAAAAACCTCTCCTTTTCTTTGCAGTCCGGTTCTTAACTCCTTATGGCACATCTTTAATACTTAGATAGGCTTACTGTAACTTTACATTTGTCTTCATCACCTGCTTATATGGAGCTCAACAAAGAGCTAGAGGTGCCAGACTAGGTTTGCTCTGAATTTGTGTCTGCTTCTAGGTATGCGAGTTATATTCTGGATTTGCCAGTATATGAAGTATCCCTTCTAAGCTCTCTTCTCCTTATTATCTTCCTCCTTAGCATACTTTTCCAGGGTTTTCCATCTGTTATCCCCTTGCCATGCCCACCATCTCTTGTCCCAGGTGACTGTAGGTAGTATATGCCTTTAAATCCTATCAACAGGCTCTGCCAGGAATCTACTGCAGACTTTGGGAAAGAAAATAAAGATAAGCCTCTTTGCTGGTTCCTCTGGAATTACCAGACAGGTAAAAATGCAAAACCTATTATTTTAATTTTTATTTTCATTCTTTTTTTTTTTTTTTCAGACAGGTTCCAACTCCCATTGCCCAGTCTGGGGTGCAATAATCTTGGCTCATTGCAACCTCAAATTCCTGGGCGCAAACAATCCTTCCACCTTAGCCTTCTCAGTAGCTGGAATGACAGGCATATACCACCATGTCTAGATAATTTTGTTTGTATTTTTAATAGAGACAGGGTTTTGCCATGTTGTCCAGGCTGGTCACAAACTCCTGGGCTCAATCTATCCACCTGCCTAGGTCTCCCAACATTCTGGGATTACAGTGGTGAACCATCATACCCAGCCTAAAATGTAAATTTTTTGAGAACAAAGTTTGTATTGCACCCTCAACTCCCTGCCCGCCCCCGAACTCCAAAGCACCAACAGGTTACACCAGAAACGTAAACTGTTATTTCCACCATTGATGCTAAGCTGGGGAATAGGGGTTGGCAGATGCGTAGGCAAAAAGTCACAATGCTTTTTTACTAAAATTATAGCAGCCTTTATCTTCATTTATCATTCTCTGGTTGCTTTAAGTTTTTCCTTATATTCCGGAGTCCCAAAAGAATTGATTAATTGTTTTCCGGCTTAATAGTTGCCTACATTACATGGAGTTGAAATGCTGGCTGTTGGAGTTTTCTATTTTATCATTTTCTTTGTTGTCATTCTGGATTAAATGTTTAAGTCCAAAATTATTTTTTATTAGTACATACATTCAGTGTAGATAAAACCCCACAGTAAATCAAGAAAAGCTCAGCTTTATATAAGCATACCAACCAGAGTTTTTCCTTATTCTTGGGACCATTGCTTATTATTTGTCCTTCCTTCTGATGTGACATACTAAACTTTTTATACATATAATAAAAAAGTTTTAAGCATGTACTATGCACTAGCTAGTGTGCTTGGTACTGAAACTATTTCATCTCTCATTAATTAACCCACAGTTTAATGTAAAGGTAAGACAATACTTCTTAAATCTCAAGGGAGCAGTTTGGAAAATGAATTTATGTAAAGAAAAACCAGTGATGTAGAGGTAAAGGTAGAAGTAAAACAATACTTCTTAAATCTCAAGGGAACAGTTTGGAAAATGAATTTATGTAAAAAAAAAAAGACCAGATGACTAATATATAGCATTTGATCTATAGTGGTTTTGAAAAATACAAAATTAGAACAAACCACACTATTTCCTACTAATTTTACCAATTATTTAACATAGATATTAAGCCAAGACCTCAGAATTCTCCTATTGTCCAATCCCAAACATTAAATATGTTATTTTTGACACAGTCATTTAGTACGGCACATCAATTTTTGTACTTTTTAAAATTAACACAGAATTGTTGATAATCTAATTTTTTAAGTTATTAATAGCAGAAGCATTTCAACTAACCATTTCTAAGGATTTGTTCCATAACAAGTTCAATTAAGTCAAAATTCTATAAATAAGAATATTACACGTTACAGTTAAGAAGGTAACCTTTGACCATGTAACAAATGTTATGCATACATATACTGATGTTTTTTTTTTTTAAATTTAAATATATAAATAAAGAAGTATTTTATTAAATTAAGTTTTAAAGTTAGAACTTGTGTTTATGCCAAATAAAACTTGATGTTTATTCTTAGTGTTCCTTTACAGACAAGGAAAGAATTACTCTCTGTTGATAAATTTTCTTAAATCATTGAAAAGCTATGTTCACATCCACAAATTTTGTTTTCAGTACACATGCATTTATTTTTATCATATGCTGTAATTTGATGAATAAATGATTAAGAGAAGGTGCCAAGACTGAAATGTCTTTTCTTAGAGTTCTGTTATTTATTGTCTCTTACCAGTAAATAATTCTACTTGTGAGTGAAGAACATTACAATATTGCATGGTAAAATAGTTAGCTAGCATAAATATAGCTTCCACTGTATTTAGATGTCAATGTTCTAGAATTTTTAGTTTATCTTGACAGTTACCGAAGATGATATGAACAGTCTTGGGGAAAGCAGAACAATAATCTATCTATGCAAAAATAATAGCGGCCATACTTTGGGAATAGTGGTAGTAAACAATGGAGTCTCTCACAAGGACAGAGCTGCTTTTTCTATTTTACTTTTTCCTCCCTTAGACAATCTAGACATTTGACTCATGTTCAGTGATTCATCCAAAGGAATTGTTTTGGGTTAGCTCCTGATGATAGATGTTCATATCTTAAAACGTATTTCTCAGATTACGTTATTTTTCACTGTCTTGATGAAAAAGATAGACCTGTGTTTTCAGAGAGGAAAGCCAGTTTTATTCTAAGTGTCCCTTTAAGATTAGGAAAAGTTTGAGTACCTATATTGACAAACTTTCCTTAATTATAGCTAACATTTTCAACAGCATTTTATAAAAAGAAAATTTCACTTAAAAGTTATGGCTACTTTCTCTATAGTTATATTAGTTGTGCATTATATATTTATAAATGTGTATTTTATAGGCATCAAACAATACATATTTTGTCAAGCAGTATTTTTTATTTCATAAATTCAATATATTTTCTTCTTTCCTTATTATGTAGCATCACAAAGTGATAGAAAAACCGAGGATCAAGGACTTCAATTTTATTTCCTGTATCAAAGGAAATGCTTGAATGCTGGCAAAACAGGTGAACCTCATGGAATCTATGGAAATGCATTTTTCTTGGTTAATTTAATCATATAATCCATTGTCTATCAGTTAGTAAAAAATGATCTTATTTTACACTCTAGAATAAAAACCACTTCAGAAACAGGCAATTATACTACTAATTTATTATGCTTTGTGCAGCCATATTAAATTGTTTTGCAAATTTTGTACATATTTAATAGAAAGAAACACATCATAATGTGTACAACATTTTAAACCTTTTGCTTTGTTTCATAACTCATTCTTAAATTAATATGTAATAAACTACGAATAAGATGCAATAGAGTGGCAAATTTAGATAATTTTCAATTATTTGTGTCTGGTACAGTTATCAAATTTTTATTATCTTGAAGAGTAATCAATAAGAATCTTAGAATTTGACTCTCAGAAAATTAAATGTGAGTGTATGTGTGTATATACACACACATGCATATATAATGCCATTTATATGAAATAATTCACTTTGTAGAGATCATTGATTTTTTTACCTATTGGTCTAAACCATAGCTCAGAGGAGAGATTGCTTCATATTCATTATTCAGAACAATATTTTAAAGACTCAGATACAGAAATATTTGAGTAGTCATTAGAAATCAAACAACTTATGAAATGGGAACAGTCCCCTTATCCCCCTCACAGGACATGTGACAGGGGCATGGCTCGCTTCTTCCATACTCAGATGCTCAAATCCCTATGGGAAGCATGCATGTGAGGAGGTCGTGGGGAACGTTTCTGGGCTCCAACCCCATGGAAGCATCTAGGGTTGAGTGTTTACAGCTCCCAAGCCCCAGTGGGCATGTGTTGCAGTGTGCTCTTTCAGTATTGCCATCTGCAGGTGGCTTGAATTAATCAGTTGGACTAGACTCCATCTTATTGCATGGACAGAGGGCTTTCTGTATCCTAGGTTCTTGCCTTGGTGTACCGGAAAAATCGGACTACCTGTGGTCTTGGGGGGTGGTAGTTCTCAGCAAGGTGGATGAGGAAGCCAGAAGGGGAGGATGGAGTGGGAAGGTGGTCTTCCCTTGCAATCAGGCCACCCAGCTGCCAGACTCTCCTCAGACAGAATTCCCCTTGGTGACTGCTTTGCTCTCTCCCTGATGGCCTGCAGGCATCCGCTGGTGCCTATCTGTGTACTCTTCCACTCCTCTGCACCTCTTGACATCCAGCCATCTGTGTGTATGCCTGCTAGGGTCTCGGGGTTTTTATTGGCACAGGATGGGGGATGTGGTGGGCCAGAGTGCTCTTGGAAAATGCAATACTTGGACATGAAAACTTTGCTCATTTAGGTTCATGGTCACAGACCCCAGGGTGCAGCCCTTGCCAGGGACCCTGCCCTTCTTTACCCAGCACTTCCTTGCCTCACTCCCATATCACTTAGATTTAAAAATGCAATTTGGGGGCAAATATTTATTTCCTTGTGATGCATAATGAAAAGACTTGTTTATAATATAATGTAGATAAATATTTTCTAATTTTATTTGGAAGAATATCTTTTTTATTAGTGTTATTTCTGAGTTAATGTTAAAATTAAAAGAAGTAAATTGGTAGAATGGATGCTGAACATTTGAGTGGATAAAGAAAATTATATTCACACATAAGAGTAATAAATGAGAGAGGGAGGCCAAGAAGCAGCTAGTGTGCCCCACTCTCATGAAGAGGAGAAAGAGTGGGAGTAAATATTTGCTCTTCTATTGGAATATCCAGCTGGACACATGGGGATTCATCAAGGAAACAATGTGATCCACAGAGAAGGGAGAAGAGTGAGACAGGATGACCATCCACACGCAGTGTCATGGAGATGGGGGAGGCCCCCCGACCCCAGGGAAACAGTAAGTGAGATTCCCTGAAGACTCATGCTTCTATCATAAACATTTGCAACCCTGAGCTCAGGAGAGTCCGCATGAGCCCCCAAAAAGGGCCTCCGGACTACATGGAGAGCAATGTGGGGTCTGCGCAGAGCTGCTGCTCAGACACACACAGAATTCCTTGAGCCTTGGATCCTGGGACATCTTGGCATTAGCAGCTGCTGTTCTGGCAAGAGGATAGGGCAGGCTCCTTCACATGTCCCCAGGAAAGAGGCTGAATCTATGGGTCTGAGCACCAGGGCACTGCAGGCTCTCACTACTGTTTCACAGCTCTCACTACTGTTGCCCTCAGGCTCTGAAGGTTGCATGGTGATTAAGGACTGGTGTGAATCCCCTGCACAGTGCAGCCACCCTACAGAAAAGCAGCCAGACCATTTTCCAAGTGGGCCTCTGTTTTCACTTTTCCCGAATGAGTAGGGCCATTCAAGCTGGGATTCCAGCACAACTACCCTGTCCTGCTCTGAATACTTCAGTCAGAGGAGGCTCCACATTTCTCCGAGGAGGAAATCCCAGAAACATCACACAGCCCCACTGGGCTGGGAAAGAAACAAAAGGCTTGGTCAATAAGCTGGCACCTCTGACACACTCACTACAGCCACCATACATAGAGGAACCCAATTCCTCTTCCCTGCTGCAACCGACAGCCCCTCTGCCACTGCCATGGCAGTGGTTCTAACTCAGATCCCCTCTGTCTGGGGAAGAAACAAAGAGCCTGAGGGCATCACCTGAACTTCAAGCATGCCACAGTTGCCTTAAGGAGAGGAGCCCAGTCTCTCCTCCCTGTGAGCCCTCAACACCCCATTCTTCACCAAGTAGAGCCCTCAGCTTGGTCCAGCAGTCCAGCCACCCCACCCCTACTGAGCACTCCCAGTAGCAGCGGCTCTATGCTTCTCTGGCGAGCTTCCAGAAGCAATAGCAAGCCACTCTGCCTCTGCCATGGCTGTGGTATTGCCCTTGGTGCCATTGGACTGGGGAAGGAGCAAAGACTCTGAGTGCCTTAACTGCACCTGCAGCAAGCTGTAGTCACCCTAAGGAGAAGAGGCCAGTTTGTCTCCCTCATGACCTCCACTATTCACCCTGCTCATCACCAGGAAAGACCCCAGCTTGGGCCCACTGTGCAGCAACACTGGCAATCACACTGATTGACTATGGCTCTATATCTCTCTGGGTGGAGTTCCAAGAGACAAGTGAAAGGTCCTCTGCCACAACGACTGCCACGGACCCTTCTCTTGTTGCCTCCAAGATGGGGAAGGAACATGAAGTCTGAGCTTTCCCCAGAGCTGTGGTGGGCAGCCCAAGAGTGCCAAGCCGAGATTTGCAGGCAGAACTCAAGTGGGAGAGGAGCCCACATTGTCGGAGGACTGAGAATGAATGAGACTGCAATTGTGAGAAAATACACATGGCTGAGCAAGAGTCTACTATTGACCAGTACTCAACCACACCATCTACTAGTTCACAACCCAAATATCAACACCAGAAATACTTTGCTAATATATCTCACCTTGAAACCAAGGATAAGAAATCAGCTACAAATAAAGACAATACATAGTGCCCTAGTCCTCTGAAAACATCCAGAAAAGAAGTCTACTGGCAGTACTCAATTTATACCTCAGTTTAAGGAACAGTCCACACTGATGGGAAAGAATCAGTGTAAGAAATCTGGCAACTCAAAAAGCTGGAGTGGTTCTTTCCTCCAAACAACCACACTAGTTTCCTAGCAAGGATTCCTCACTGGCTGAAGTACCTAAAATGACAGAAATAGAATTCAGAATATGGATAAGAATAAAGACCATTGAGATAAAGGGCAAAGCCAAAACTGTATGCAAGGACACTAAACATTACAATAAGCAATACAGGAGCTGATAGATGAAACAGCCATTATAAAAAAGAACTAAACAGATCTGATAGAGCTAAAAACACAGTGTAAGAATTTCATAATGCAATAGCAAGTATTATCAACAGAGTAGATAAAACTAAGGAAGAAATTTCAGAGCTTAAAGACTGGCTGTCTGAACTAACTCAGTAAGACAAAAATAAAAAAACAATGAAAAGAATGAACAAAACCTCCAAGAAAAATTGGATTATGTAAGTACTCCAAATCTCTGACTCATTGTCATCTCTATAAAAGATGGGGAGAAAGTGAGTGACTTGAAAACAAGTCAGGATATCATCCATGAAAACTTCTCTAACCTTGCTAGATAGATCAACAGTCAATTCAGGAAGTTCAGAGTACCCTGAGAGATACTACAAAAGAAGGCTATTGCCAAGACATAAAATCTTCAGATTCTCCAAAGTGAAATAAAAGAAAACATGCAAAAGGTAGTTGGGAAGAATGGGCAGGTCACCTACAAAGGGAACCCCATGAGGAAAACAGCAGACCTTTTAGTAGACACTGGTTCTGCATCTCTACTCTCTACAAACCAGAAGCAACTGAGGGCTTCTATTCAGGATTCTTAAAAGAAAAGTATTTCCAATCCAGAATTTCATAGCCAGCCAAAATAAGCTTCACAAAGGAAGGAGAAATAATATATTTTTCAGACAAGCAAATGCTGAGTGAATTTGTTCCCACTAGACCTGCCTTAAAAGAGGTCCTGAAAGGAGTGTTAAGTATGGAATGGAAAGTCCATTATCTACCACTACAAAAACACACTTAAATACACAGACCAGTGACACTATAAAACAGCCACACAAACAAGTCTGCATAATAACCACCTAACAACACAATGACAGACTTGACTCTGCACATACCAATATTAATCTTGAATGTTAGTGAGCTAAATGTCCCAATTAAAATGTGCAAAGTTGCAAGCTGAATAAAATCACACAACCCAATGTTATACTGTCTTCAAGAGAACCATCTCATATGCAGTGACATTCCTAGGCTCAAAATGAAGGGATGGGGAAAATCTAACAAACTAATGGAAAGAGAAAAAGCAGGAGTTTCTATCCTAATTTCAGACAAAATGAACTTTAAACCAACAAAGATCAAAAAAGACAAAGAAATGTACTACAAAATAGTAAAGGTTTCAATTCAATAAGAAGAACCATTATCCAAAATATATATTCTCCCATCACAGAAGCACTGAGATTCATAAAGAAAGTTCTTAGATTTGTAGTTCTCTACAAAGAGACTTAGATTTTCACACAATAATGGTGGGAAATTTCAGCACCCCACAGACAGTATTAGACAGATCATCAATGTAGAAAATTAACAAAGATATTCAGGACCCGAACTCAACACTTGACCAGATGGACTGATATATATCGGTAGAACTCTCTATTCAAAAACAACATAATATAAATGCATTTTTTGCCAGATGGCACATACTCCGAAATTGACTACACAATCGAACATAAAACTTTTTTAGCAAATTCAAGAAATCTGAAGTCATACCAAACACTCCCCAAGACCACAGCACAATAAAAATAAAAATAAATACTAAGAATTTACTTAAAATCATGTAGTTACATGGAAATTAAACAACTTGCTCCTAAATGACTTTTAGGTAAATAATGAAATTAAGGCAGAAATCAAGTAACTCTTTGAACCTAATGACAACAAGGACACAACATACCAGAATCTCTGGGACAAAGCTAAGGCAGTGCTATGGGGAAGTATATAGCATTAAATGCCAGCATCAAAAATTTAGAAGGATCTCAAATTAAAGAACGTATATCACAACTAGGGCACCTGGAGAAACAAGAACAAATCAACCCCAAATCAAACAGAATACAAAAAAAAAAAAGCTCAGAGATGAATTGAAGGAAGTTGAGATGCAAAAACAACAACATACAAAAGGTCAATGCATCCAGGAACGGTTCTGTGAAATACTAAGATAGGTAGAACATTAGGTAAACTAAAAAAGAAAAAAAAAAAAAAGAGGAAGAGCCAAATGAACACAATTAGCAATGAGAAAAATGGATATTACCACTGACTTCACAGATATATGAAAACCACTCAGAGACTACCATAAGCACCTCCATGCAAAGAAACTAGAAATTCTGGAAGAAATGAATAAATCCTGGACATATGCACCTTCTCAAGACTGAACCAGTAACAAACTGAATGTCTGAACAGCGCAATAATGAACTTTGAAATTGAATCAGCAATAAATAGTCTACCAACCAAAAAAAACCCAGGACCGGATGGATTTACAGTCAAATTCTACCAGGTGTACAAAGAAGAGCTGGTACTATTACCACTGCAACTATTAAAAAAATTGAGAAAGAGGGACTTCTCCCTCACTTGAATCTGTGAGGCTCACATCATCCTGACTCCAAAACCTGGTGGAGACACAACAAAAAAATAAAACTTAAGCCAATATCTTTCATGAACATAGATGCAAAAATCGTCAACAAAATACTAACAAACTAAATCCAGCAGTACATCAAAAAAGCTAATCCACCACAATCAAGTAGGCTTTATCCCTGGGATGCGTGCTTTGGTTCAACATACATAAATCAATAATATGATTCATCACATAAACAGAACTAAAGACAAAGAACACATGATTATCTCAATAGATGCAGAAAAGGCTTTTGATAAAAGTCAACATACCTTCATGTCAAGTAATCTCAACAAACTAGACACTGAAGAAACCTACTTCAAACTATTAAGAACCATATATGAAAAACTCACAGCTGACATTATACTGAATGGGCAAAGCTGGAAGCATTTCCTTGAAAACTGGAACAAGATGATCATGAACTCTCTCACCATTCCTATTCCACATGTAATAGTACTGTTACTTCTTGTCAGAGCAATCAGGCAAGGGAAATAAATAAAAGACATCCAAATGGGAAGAGAGGATACTAATCTATCTCTGTTTGCAAACAATATAATTCTATACCTAGAAAACCCCATAGTCTCTGCCCAACAGTTCCTTCATCTAACAAACAACTTCAGCAAAATTTCAGGATGTTACTTCTGCTCAGAGCAATCAGGCAAGGGAAAGAAATAAAAGGCGTCCAAATGGGAAGAGAGGATACTAATCTATCACTGTTTGCAGACAATATGATTCTATACCTAGACAACCCATAGTCTCTGCCCAAAAATTCCTTCATCTAACAAACAACTTCAGCAAAGTTTGAGGATACAAAATCAATGTAAAACTTCAATAGCATTCCTATACAACAACAACATCAAA
Organism: Saguinus oedipus; assembly: GCA_031835075.1. Taxonomy (NCBI): domain Eukaryota; kingdom Metazoa; phylum Chordata; class Mammalia; order Primates; family Cebidae; genus Saguinus; species Saguinus oedipus. The sequence continues at coordinate 149,275,050 of CM063170.1, forward strand.
CTGACAGCCAAATCAAGAATGCAATTCCTTTCACAATACCCACAAAAACAATTAAATACATAGGAATACAGCTAAGCTAGGAGGTGAAAGATCTCTATAATAAGAACTACAAAACACTACTCAAAGGAATCAGAGATGATGCAAACAAATGGGAAAAACATTCTATGCTCCTAGATAGGAAAAATCAATATCGCTAAAATGGCTGTATTGTCCAAAGCAATTTACAGATTCAATGATATTCCTATCAAACTACCAATGACATCATTCACTGAATAATTAATTAGGAAAAAAAACCTTTTAAAATCCATATGAAACAAACAAAAAGACTGAATAGTCAAAGCAATCCTAAGCAAAAAGAACAAACCTGGAAGCCTCATGTTACCTGACTTCAAACTATACTACAAGACTACAGCAATCAAAACACCATGGGACCAGTACAGAAACAGACACATAAACCAATTGAACAGAAAACAGAGCCCAGGAATAATAACACACACCTACAACCATGTGACCTGCAACAAACTGACAAAAAAAAAAAAGCAGTAAGAAAAGCATTCCTTATTTGATAAATGGTGCTGGGGTAACTGGCTAACCATATGCATATGATTGAAACTGTATCCCTTCCTTACACTATATATAAAAATTAATTCAAAATGGATAGAAGACTTAAATGTAAAACCTAAAATTATTAAAACTCTGGAAGATAACAAAGAAAATATATTATGGGCATAGGACCAGGCAAAGATTTCATGACAAAGACACCATAAGCAATTGTGACAAAAATAAATATTGACAAATGAAGCCAATTAAACTAAATAGCTTAGGCACACTGAAAGAAGCTATCAACAGAGCAAACAGACAAAACAGACAACCCAAAGAATAGGAGAAAATATTTGCAAATGATGTACCCGAGCAAGATAATAATCCAGCATCTATAAGGAACTTAATTTCACAAGAAAAACACAATCCCATTAAATACTGGGTAAAAGACGTGGACAGACACTTTTCTAAATAAAACATATACATGGCCAGTAAGCATATGAAAAACTTCTCAACATCACTGATAATTAGAGAAATGCATATCAAAACCACAAGATACCATCTCACACCAAACAGAATGACTATTACTAAAAAGTCAGGAAATAACAGCTATGGTGAGGTTGCAGAGGACAGGGAACACTTATATACACTGTCAATGGAAATGTAAATTGTAGGATTTGTGTGAATGCCATTGTAGAAATCAGTGCTGCGATTCCTCAAAAAACTTAAGACAGAATTACTAGTCCACGCAGCAATCCCATTATCTCATATATATCCAAATTAATGCAATCATGCTATAATTACAATATTGTTTCACATTTCTGTTTTTCTTCTAGCTATAACTTATTAAAATATTTTATATGCTACCAATTAAATAATATTGGGCTGACTAATAAATGCACACTTTTTCCCCAGAGGCCCACTTCCTGGAACTTCTCATCCTTTCTGGGCTGCGTCTCCTTACTTCTTTAACCTGAAGTCCATCTCTTGTCCTGATGTTTCTCCTTACTGCGATCCTGGATCAAAGTGGCTGTTTTTTAAATCATGATTTCTGTGAATAGGACCAGGCAAAGATTTTGTGACAAAGACACCAAAAGCAATTATGACAAAAATAAATATTGACAAATGAGGCCAAGTTTTTATAAATTCAGTTGTATCGCTGAAAAACATTCTTGAATTACTTCTAAGGAAGACATATGAGGAACATAAATTATCAGAATCTTAGCATGTCTGAAAGTATCTTTGCTATGTGATTATTTGGGTAGGTATGAAATTCTATATTAAAAATTAATTTTACTTAAAACATTGACAGTAAATTTCAAGTAGTATCAGGCATTGTTGAAAAGTCCAGTGTATTTCAAATTATTGTTGTAAAATAGTTTTTTGTTTCCTCCTTTCCTCCTTCTCTCCCTCCCCACTTCTTTCCTTCTTTCATTCCTCTGTATTTTCTTGTTGCTTTCTAAATATTTTCGGGCTCCTTTTTATATTTATAATTCTCTAAACTTTCACAGTGATATCCCTTGGGGTGGTTTGTATTATATTTATTATTGTGGTCTTTTACAAAGTACTATTATGTAAGTTAAAACTGATTATGCAGCAATCAAAAATGATGAGTTTGTGTCCTTTGTAAGGACATGGATGAATCTGGAGAATATCATTCTCAGCAAACTGACACAAGAACAGAAAAAGAAATACTGCATATACTCACTCATAGGTGGGTGAGAAAAATGAGAACACATGGACACAGAGAGGCGGTCTACTATACACTGGGGTCTATTGGGGGAAAGGGGGAGGGACAGTGGGGGGGCTAGGGAGGGATAGCCTGGGGATAAATGCCAAGTGTGGGTGAAGGGGAGGAAGGCAGCAAAGCACACGGACATGTGTGTACCTATGCAACTATCTTGCACGTTCTGCACATGTACCCCAAAACCTATAATGCAATAAAAAATTTTAAAAAAAACAACAAAAAACTGGTGATTCATGATCTTTATTCTAATGGCACTGGGAAATGATTCAGATTTCCAGTTTTAAAGAGTATCTGGCTAGTGGTCTCCAATGTGTTCTCCAGGTGTCTTCCTAAATATCAACTAGATAGGAAAAGATTAATTCTTCAAGTAAAACTAAAGCTGACAGGTTACTTAGTGCCCGAGTTGAAGCTGAATGGGCAATACTCCACGATTGTGTTAAGTTATATAGCGAAGTTGACCTTAAGATATGGAAACTATCCAACTGGCCTAATATGATAATGTGATCCATTTGAATTAGAGAAATTTTATTGGCTGTTAACAGAAGAGGAAGTCAGAGAGATTTGAAGAGTGAGAAGATCTGTCACAGCATTACTGGTTTGAAGTTGGAGGGTGCCATACAAGAAGGAATATAAATGGCCTAAAAGGAGCGGAAAGTGGCACCAGCAGAGGACAGCAAGGAAATAGAAATCTCTGTCCTATCACAACGAGGAACTGAATTCTGGTAACAACATGAATGAGCTTAGAGGTGGGTCTTTCCCAGAGCCATCAGACAAGAAAGAGTCTAGCTGATTTTACCTCAACATTCTGATTTCAGCCCAGTGAGTCCCCAAGCATACAACACAGGTAATTCTATCTGGGCTTCCAAATTATAGAAATGTGAACCAATATATAGATCTAGTTTAATGCTGCTATATTTGTGGTAATTTTAATGCAGCAAAGAAAACAAATACAGTGTGTAATCTCAACCATGGTTCTACATACTGTTTTAACTATTGACTGTGGAATATTGGGTGTGCTACTTAATCTGAAACTCACATTCATATCTGACAAATTAAGATAATTATATTGTATCTGTACTACATGTGTAGGACATATATGTAAGATCGTTCGTATGGTTCCAATCACATAGTAAGTATGTATTCAATACACATTAAGCATTATTCTGATGGTTATAATTAGGGAGACTAATAGAGGTACAATATATTATAGAACGTATACCATGTAATAAATGTGCTTTAGTTGGCCCTTCAGCTAAAATGTCCCTAGTTACAATGATTCTTTTGGAGTTAGAGATTTCTTGGAATATAGAGATTGCTTGGAATATATATTTCTTAAAAATGTACTTTAGTTGGCCCTCTAGATAAAATGTCTCTAGTAACAATGTTTTTTGGCAATTAGAGATTTCTTGGAATATATGTACATATATATATATATATACACATAAATATATAATGTTACTATATTTCTTGGAGAATACATAGACTAAAATCTAGCTTCAAATTCAAAGAAGACTAAACGATAGCAAAAAAGAAGTGTATGAGGTAAAAGTGTGTTAGAAACTAGAAGTTAGAGGAGGTATGGTTCACACAGACCATTCCTTGGTTCAGATTTGATTTTAAACTGTGTACACATTTATAATTGCTATATCATCCTGATAAACTGATCTTGTTACAAGTAATAAATTTCCTCTTTCTCCCTGATAACATTTATTATTTTAAAGTCTATTTACCTTACATTAGTATAGCCACACTAGCTCTCATATGTTTGTTTACTGTCTTATGGTAAGCCTCTTCTTGTCTTTTTACTTTCAAACAATTTGTATCTTTGAAACTAATGTTTGTCTGTTGTTCTTTGTGTAGTCTGAACATCTCTGCCTTTTGTTTGGAGTGTCTGTTATTTAACTATTTATCCATTTTATCACGTGCATTTTGTGGAAAACTAGTTAGCAACTGAAGCATTTAATTTTGAGAGTGGTGGTGGTGATATATGTGAGGTGAATAGGTAATTAAGTAATATAATTTCTATGGCTTGATTCTTTATTCTTCTGTAGGAAAGTTACCCTGATAATGTCAATTATCCGGCCTGGACCATGGATCATTTGCTTTGTGCCTCTTGTTCATACTTAATGGAATTTCATGTATATATAAGATGCCAGGTGTTAATTCTCCAAAACTATATAGGCTCCAATATGCTATAAAGGAGCAAGTCCTATATCCTTCCTTAATTCTACTTTGAGATAATGGCCTTATTTCATGAGCAACACCTAACTGTGAGGTATCCTAAGTCAATAGCAGGAATTCTATTGAAAAGGAAAGCTTTCAGTCATTTCATTTTCTATATATTTTTTCTGCTTGTATCACACAAATAATTAAATGGGTGTATTCTGGAGATTAATGCTTTTAATACTTTAATTTTAGTTTTTGAATTCTGTACAACAATAAAAATTGCTAAACAGAGAAGAATATATTGAACTATTCAGAATGAGAAATATAATTTATTTATCAGAGAATTTCCATGTATTCAAACAAGGTAGAAGTAGGAATATCTGAAGGCAAAGTTTGGCTATAATTTCAGCTTTCATTTTTAACTTATAACCTGTTTTTTTCTGTGGTATAGTGATTTTTAACTGCATAATTGCCTACCTAGATAAAACTACATTTTCTTGCTCCCCCATTAATAGGTTGATATAATCTGGTTAGTTAATATAATTTTCTTAAAATAATAATATAAAACCTTCTGAGAAATTTTCTTGTAAGATGGCTTATATGGATTATTTGCCCCTTTATGCCCCTCCAACATTTTCCCAGGGATTCATATGTTACAGTTGACCAGATAACTTAGATATCATTTGAGAACAAGAGGCATACCCTTGAGATTTACAAGCAGAATCTTGGAATCTGAAACCTGAAAATTTTGTGTAACAGACCTGTCTGTTACTTAGCCTTAGAGATACAACACCTATGTTTTTCAAGAAAGATAAGCAAATTTTGATTTTGTTTAAGCTAGTAACATCTAAAATCTATGTTTATTTTATTTAAACCTAGTAGTAACTTTTGGATCTTCTTTGGTTATGCCAGTACAAGATCATCTGCCCTGCTGGTTTTTTTTTCTGTTATTTTACCTGTACCTAGCATAGCATTATTAGTGTTTACAAAGATCTAAATTTGCATTATTTACCAAGATGGTATGTGTCTATAGTCAAAAAGACATAGCCATAATAAATCCATAACAAGGAGAAAAGCTATTCATCATCAGTAAAACGAGTATACTTTACCACCATCAATGAAAACAGTGAAGCCTCTCTGCTCACTGCTTCAGTGAGTTGCATATATGAAGATGAATGAGAACAGTACTTCCAACTGAATACTGTATGTCAAAAAAATCCACAGGACAAAGAAATTGTACTTTAAATAATGAGAAGCTTTGGCACATAATGTCCTTGGCTGCCATTTTTACTGAGGTTAGATTTTTATTTTGGTAAAGGCAAGGCAAGAGTTTCTGGTCATGCACCTTCAAACTCATTTGCACAGCAAAATATCTATGGGTTCAAAGATTCTATTGATATCTATAAATTTAGCTTCTATACGGAATTCAAGGGGGAAAAGGAAAAATAACCTATACACCAAATCAAAACCAATTCTTTGAATAGAGAATGTTTCAACTAAAAAAAAAAAAAAAAAAAATTATGGCCGAGTGTGGTGGCCCATGCCTGTAATTTCAGCACTTTGGGAGGTGAAGGTGGATGGATTGCTTTGAGCTCTGGAGTTCCAGACCAGCCTAGGCAACATGGGGTAACCTCATCTCTTAAAAAAAAAAATACAAAAGTTAGGTATGGCAGTGCGCATCTGTGGTTCCAGTTACTCAGGAGATTGAGGCTGGAGAATTGCTTGAATTCAGGAGGGGGAAGTTGAAGTGAACCAAGATGGTTCCACTGCACTCCAGCCTGGGTGATAGAAGACCCTGTCTCAAAAAAAAAGGAAAAAAAAAAAATTAAATAAATAACTAAAATAAAATAAAATAATCTGAAACAAATATATCTTATATAAGCTTCTTATTTTTTTAATGGAATACAACTTTAAGTATAGGATTAGTCATTATTATTACTAATTTTGCTCAAGTCTTGAAGATCCTTCAGTTTATTGGATAATGTTTAGGTTGGACTTTATGATGTATCATTTTCTTAACAAAGTTTGGTGTCACATGGCTGAAATATTGTTATTAATTTTGAAACCTATTTAGACAAAAATTTTATGACCTATTTTACAAAGAAGCTATTATACCAAAATCTGCATAGATAAAATTCAGTATAAGTTTGTTTATGAAGAGAGAATAGAGTTATTTATTATAGATTTTCAGCAAACTAAAAAATAGCTTATTCATAAAATTCTTTACTATAAAGCAACTAATTCCTGATGCTGGCATTGCTAAATACATAGTAGGTAGCATTCAAACTGAATTTGAAGTTACATTATATTTTTCAGTTATATAAGTTTATTAATTTTACAAAATAGCAATAATAATCATTATCTTCGTAACTAATATTATTCTAGAAATCCATGGCAGCAGATAGTACACAGGCTTTTCAAAAATTTGACAAAATTAATAGAAAAAAATTGCTTCAGCCTACACATGAAATTTTAGTAAATATATACATCTATACGTATATGTGTATGTTTATATGGGATGTATGGTATTTGTTAGTAAGTATATATATATATACATATATATATACATATATATGTATATATATGTATATATATATGCATATATGTAATATATGGTATTTCTTAGGCTATGCTTATGCAATGAGTATAGAAATATAAATAAGATATAATTTCTTAAAATGTTACGTATTTTGCAATCTCTATAAAGAATAGAAACATACTAAGAGCAAAAGGCATGGACTTCCAATTTAGAGGAATTCGAATGAAACATTAATTTCAAGGTTAATGATAAAACTTACTACTCCTTTTGGACAAATAAATGCCTGAGGAAAATGCCAGAGCAACACCAGAGTAAACTCTTGTGACTAACCCCCAATATCTGACAAGATGTGAGCACTATAATGCACATATACCTGATAAGCTTCTAGAAAGACCTTTTTAACAAATAGTGGAAAATAGGAGCTACTGTCCTAAAAAAATATTAATTAAACTGTGAAGGAGATTAATTGTGAGCATAGTACCTCTCTGCTTTCTAAAATGTAAGAAAGCCCAGGATATTAGGGCAAGTTTCTCTTTTACTTGAGATCATTTTCATACTTACAGCTGCTCCCTCCATAATTCCAGTGACTCCTAGATTCCTACTCCTGTTCTTACCCTCACATCCAGGATTTCTGGACATGTGCCAAGACTCATGGTCACTATGAGCTGGAAAGACTCATAGTCACTACGTACCTAAGCCTATCTTATTAGAGGACAACTTGGATTAAATTTTTTTTTTGTAACTCTGTAATTCAGACAGCTAAATCAGTCCATGGTATCTGGGAAAATATAAAAGAGGAATCCCATACAGACATCAAAGGCTACCATGAAAATGTAGCTTTGAAATATTGACAGGAACTTTAGAGCTCATCCCACTTAAAACCACAAGATGAGAAAACAAGACCAGAGAAATTGTGTGACTCACCTAGCTAGAAAATAATGTGACATAGTGGGGCACATAAAATGTATGAGACTCTGCCCTACACTAACATTTTTAATTGTCTGTTTTTTTTTTTAAATCAACATCTCTCTATAAAATTATCAGATGCTTAGTTTAGGGTTAATCAATTTTAAATCTTATTTTATTTTTCTATACTGGATGAAGACTTCACTTTACTTTTATCATCTGTCAGCTGTGCTTATCCCATGTAAATAGAGATGACATAGTTAATGCCTATTAGTTAATAGTTTTCCCATAACCAGTATCAATTGATTCAGCTTTATCCTGCTACCTACCTTCCAACTTCTATTAATTTTATGTTTACATTTTATTGTCAAAGTTAATATTTTCCTTCTGTATTATGCATTTATAAAGGGTGTTCACTGCAGAGGCCAGTAGTGTATTTTATATATTGTTATCTAATTTTAGAATGATAAATCTTTTAGTTTTATTCAAAATATAACATTTTAAATGAAAATATGACATGAACTTTCCATTTTTCCATTCCCTGTATTTTATCATAGTATTTATCACTATGGAGCTAAATAATGGGTGGGAGGGGGAATATTTACAGTTTCAGGGGGAAGAAAACAATGTTGTTACTCTGCAAATGTATTATTTTGTATAAACTATATTTTTGTTACGCTATATTCACACTTCTAAAATGAGAGGTTCACTTAAGAGAATTTCTAGTTTGTTTCTAGTTCTAAAATTATATGACTTTTAATTAAATTGGATTAAGTCTAATTTTATATTATTCTAATTAGTTTTTCACTAATTTACCACATTAAGTGTTCAATCATCCAGAATTTCAAATATATTCAGAAAATAAATTATAAGCTGAATCTGTTGATATTTCTAAACCTTTTGTATTGAGCTATAAATTACCTAAAGTGAAATGCCTGGATACACTTAAACTGAATTATTGTATTAACTTCTTCATTAATATATCTGCTCCTCAACACTCATTACCCCACCCAGACCATTCAGCACATGATCTAGAAATTAATATCCCTACCATTAATTTTATGGTCGTTCTTGCTTAAAAATAGTAAGTAATACCCTCTTACTAGAATAAAGTCTGAAGCTTAAAACTATAAATTTTTACTTCACCCTACCTATCCAAGCAACTATTTTAATATTCACAAAGAGAAGCCCTTAACACTTTCCCCTGAGGCTTATGTTATTGATGCCTTCTCCATATGTCTTTAAGCTGATTTCTACATAAGGAAAATGCTGGCAAATTATCGACTAGGGAATTTCTTTTTTGAGCAAGGGCACATGCTAAGCTCATTCCACAGAAACAAGGATATACTGGAAAGTTAGTACACTGAGAAGCAACTTTCAACTAATAATGAATGGATAAATATCTCAGCTTTCATGTTCTTACTTGCAGTATTTCTGTGGTATATTCTTCAATGTCTCTCACAGCATAGCCACAAGATGAAGATTTAGTTCCTCACAGAAGTGTTCTACCCAGTAACATACCTTTCATTGTTTTAACTGCCTGCTACTTTTGAGATCACCTACCAAAGAAATTACATGTACTCAAATCCATTCTCAGTGCATGCCTTTTGAAGAATTTAATCAAAGCCATTCGGTATTTGGAAATGGTTCAAGGAATCAGGTATTTGTTATGATATTCAGCAATTGTTTATTCACCAAACAGAAGGCAATAATAATTGCTATAGTCTAAATGTTGTTTCCCCAAAAAATTCTTATGTTGACATACCCACCCTGAAGATGACAGTGTTAGAGGGTGGGGCCTTTGGGAGGACATCAGGTCACAAAGGCACAGAGCCCTCCATAAATGGGATCAGTGCCGGTTATGGTCTGCATGATTTCCCTCCAAATTCAAATGTTAAAACTGAATTGTCAATCTGATAGTATGAAGATGTGGGACCTTGAGGAAGCCATAAGCACCCCTGTGAAAGAGGTACGCGGGAGCTGTTTACTCCTTCAACCACGTGAGGATACAGAAAAAGGCTTCATCCTGGGAGCAGAAAACATCTTGCATCAGACACTTAATCTACTAATGCCTTGATCTTAGACATCCCAGCCTCCAGAACTGTGAGAAAATAAATTTATGTTCTTTATCAGTTATCCAGTCTCAGGTATTTTGTTATAGTAGCAAGAATGAAATAAATCAGTGTCCTTGTAAAAGAAGCCCAAGTGAGCTCCCTCATCTCTTCCACCATGTGAGTTTAAAGCAATATTAAAAAAAATAAAGATTAAAGGCTTTCTAAGAAGAAATGAACCCTCACTGGATATTAAATTTACTGCCACCTTGGTCTTGGACATTCCAGCCCCAGAACTGGGATAAATAAATTTCTGTTGTTTATCAGCCACCCAGTCTATTTCATTTTGTTATAGCAACCTAGATGGACTAAGGCATTACCCTCTGCTGTTAACAGGTAGAAGGGTGATAATCCTTTTGGTATTATAACATCACAACTACAAAGAGTCTCATTTATAGTAAAAACAATTGGGGTATAGATAGAATTGAATTTTGTGGTTTATATGGTATTTTTAGCCGCTGAAAAATGTGAGGGCATTGGTTAGAATAAGCTTATGAAATGAGTTGGCTACAAGTCTCAGACATGGAAGTCTTAATGGAAGAAAATAACAGTATCAGGTCAGCCAATTATCAATTGAGGTAGTAGTATAAAATTCAGAAAGACACCAGGACAGCATTTAAATAAATTTTTATTTCTTACATGAAGAATGTGGACTAAGCTGAAAAAACAGGCTCATGATCTCTCTATAGGAGTGGGAAGGCTATGAGGAGTCTGGAAGTGAAGCCCTGCTAAGTCTCTTATTATAAAGTCAGTGTCATGATGAGAAATTTAAAATCTAGGATGATAATATTTTAGTAAATATGTTTGAGATAATTGAATCTTTTAATATCTGTTCTAAAAGAAATGTTCCCCTATTTTTCCTTTACTAGAGAAATTCACATCCCCTTGCCTGGAAATGATGCAAACACTTCACTTGAGGCAAGGACTATATGGATGATTTTTTGGTGTTCTTAACATATGCTAGCACTTTCACTAATTATTTCTAGGCCAATAATTAGATTTGAGATTCAGCAAGGTCTGAAAGTGAAAATATAATCTCTACTTGGGAAAATAAAATTTATTCAACAAAAAAAATCAGTACCTAGCTATTACATACTGGGACATTTCCAGAAAACATGTAGAAATACACTTGTGAATGAATCTGGGAGGGGGGAAAAGAATATAAGATGTATACATGATAATTTCTTGAAAGTATTCCATAGTTTAGGATTCAATACCCTAACAAGAATACCTGGAGCTATCTTGAATATTCTATTAGGATGGCTCCTTAGAGATTGGAAGCAGCAATGACCTTTTGTAAATGAGGTGGACATGCTGGAATTGCTTTGGCAAAATCAGTGTTCAAAAGGCCCTGAGAGGTAGTGTCTTAATCCATTTTCTTTTGCATGTAACATAATACTTAATACTGGGTAATTTACAAAGGGAAAAAGGTATTTCTTAAAGTTAAGAGGCTAAGAAATTCAAGGTCAAGAAGCCGCATCTGGTGAAGGCTTTCTTGCTGGCAGGAACTGTCGGTAGAGGCAGAGCATTAAATAGCATGGGTGCTGAGCATGTTAGCTCAGATCTCTGTTTCCTTCTCCTAAATCCATCAGTCTCACTCTTGTGACACCCATTAATCCATTAATTACTTAATGAATTAATCTTTCCATGAGGGCAAAGCCCTCATGATCCAATCACCTCTGGAAGTCCTCGTCTCTCAATACTGCCACATTGGGGATTGAGTTTAAACAAGAGTTTTGGAGGGGGCAAACACTCAAACTATATCATGAGCATGTGGTCACATAATATTGGATTGTCTATGGTTATATAATATTTGAATTTACTATGCAAGACTAAAGGACTCATCAGCTGACTGTATTCCCTAGAAAAGTCTAAAGCAATGATAGTTCTACCAGGGTTAAGGAAAAGCTCTTTAGTGGCTTTCTTCTGACATATACGTGCTATGGAACTTCACTTCCTAGTAATAAAGGGGCACAATTCGAGAAGAATTGAAGTTTGTGGTGGAGCTTAACTGCCAGAGACAAAATGGACATGATTAGCATGAGAGACAGAAAAGCCAGAAAGCTAGCAAGGAGCCCTCGCATTTTGTGGATGGCTAATAAATCATAGAGTACTTAGAAGCAAAATGGATGGTCAACCAATAAGGTTATTACTTGCCATAGATAACAAAAATAAATAAATAAATGAATAAATAAATAAACAGCAAACACCTGAAGGAAGATTTCAGTCACTAAAATGGAAAACTACCACAATGCAGATACGAGTTTTCAAACTTGAACCAGCTCTCAGGCCTATAGTCCAGAAACAGGAAAAGAAGGAAATGAGACTAATCCCCTTCAAAATAGTTATTGTGACCTGTCAGCAAAAACTATACAGCAACCGTTCTTTAAATTATTTTCCAAAAGGGTCTATAGCCATTTATCAAAGTAACCGTACATCACAAGAAATTAAGAAAAAAAAATCCAGATATGTCATGGTTTGTGCATATAGAGTTAAAAGATAATAATACTAAAAAATTAAATATGCTAGCATAGATTTCTTGCTAAAGTAAGACATAAGAGGTTCAGAGGTTCAGATGATAAATAAAAACCTGATCAAACTGTATCTCACAGCAGTTTTATCGTGTCCATGGAAACAAACATATCATTATTTTTTTCATAGTTACCTAATGTTTAATTGAAAAGAATCTACTTAGCAACGGAGAAACCCATCATATTAGTTACTTGACCTGAGAAGAAATATTCATTATGATAAAAAAAAGGTAAAGCAGAGGTCCCTGAGATTTTCCTCGAGCTGAAATTTAGCCAGAAAAGTAAATCAAAAGCAAACCAATTTTCTGGAAAGACAGAGATTAATGCACCCCTCAATGACAAAGTATGCAGTTGTTAATATACATATTGCAAAAACCAGATGGATCATTGTGGAAAACATCGGATTATTGTGAACTTTACCAAATGTTAGTTCTGATAACAGCTCCTTTAACTATATGGTATATTTACTTTAATAACTTAACACAGCATCTAGAAGTTAGTATGCAGCAATTGACATAAAATATGTTTTTTATAATATGGATAAAGGAGAATCAAAACCAATTCACACTTAACAGACCATAGTACACATTTACAATCTTCTCTGTGAGCTACAATAATCTCCTACCAGCCTGTTCAAAGGAGCCTTGATCATCTAGATATTCCAAAGATCATCAAACTAGTCAGTTATATTAATAATAAGATGTTACTTAAAATTGATGGTCAATAAATCGTAAAGGTTTTGGACTCCCTGATAAAATACATGTATGTCAGAAATGGGAGATTAAAATTTGTGTGAACTCAGGGACCTGTTTCATTGATGAAGGTTTCACATATCCAGTGTCTGGAGACGTTCAGAAATATCACCTGCAAGATAAAGAATAAGTCATGACATCCTACACTGTTTCCACTTAAAAGAGTGGCATAATGCTTGGAAAACCTCTACAGATTTTGGAGTTGCCACTTAATTCATTTGGGACTACTTCACAGACCATTTATCAAGTGACTTGGAAGGTTAAAAAGAGCAACAGCTTAGAGAAAGTTTAGTTTGTAATACAAGTTGCCTTGTTATTTGAACTGTAGACAACATAAGATTCTATGATTCTGAAGTTGTCTGTGGGGATAAAGATGCTATGCTGAGTCTCTAGCAGTTTCCAATAGGACACTCCAACTCAAGGCACTAGGAAGCTCAAGAAATAGTGAAAAGTCTGACTTTGGCACAACTAGTTTCTCTGTGACCAGGACTGGGCATCTTTCCAAAGTTCATGTTCGACTCTAAGAGAATTAAGAGATTGGACCTTTGGGGAAGTGATTAGGTCATGAAGGCATAGACTTCACAAATAGGATGTATCCTTATAAAATAGATTGGAGGAAACTGCCTTGTCCTTCCACAATGTAAATACATAGCATAAAGTCACCACTTATAGAGCAAAGAGTAGGCCCTTAGCAGAAACTGAATCTGCTGGTGTCTTGATCTTGAACTTCCCAGCCTCCAGAACTCTGAGAAATTTATTTCTTTTGTTCATAAATTACCCAATCTAAGGCATTTCATTGTAGCAGCCCAAACAGACTAAGACAATTCTTTTGTCATTTGTCATTACTTATATTGCAGTGATCCAACATGTTTTCCTAAGTGTCCATCTATAGCTTTGATGGGTGGGAATAGTTTCTATGGTCAGTTGACAGAAGAGGAGAGTATCAGGGCCATGTTCACAGATGAATTGGGTCCATATGTTAATAAAGTAGGTGTTGAGGGCTACTGCAAAACAATGGGTAGTCTTAGAAGACAACGGACAAAGAATTTCCTTCCAGTGGATAGATCTTCAAGCAGCATATCTAGCTATTAATTTTATGTGGAGAGAAAAGTGGTCTTATATAGGAATATACATAAAATCCTGGGAAGTAAAGATTGAAGTTAGAAAACTGGCTACAAGGTGGTCTGAGAAGGGGCATATGAATTGGCACATGAGAGAGAGAGTACAAAGTGTGTGATTCTTTGTCTCTTACATAAATGCCCACCAAAATGCACCCTCCAGATAGAAAATACTAATCAAAGAGGAATGATTGATTTGTCCAGTGAATTTTAAGCATCCTCTAGTTTCTGTGCCACTTCTGCCCATTCTACTTGGCACTTATACATATATTCTGACTTACAGCTTCCTAGTGTGAGTGTAAGAAACACTTTGAGGCCAGCCACACTGGCTCATGCCTGTAGTCACAGCATTTTCAGAGGTGGAGGCTGGTGGATTATCTGAGTTTGGGAGTTTGAGACCAGCCTAGCCAGCATGGTGAAGCCCTGTCTCTACTTAAAATTTAAAAATTATACTGCATATACTCACTCATAGGTGGGTGAGAAAAATGAGAACACATGGACACAGAGAGGCGGTCTACTATACACTGGGGACTGTTGGGGGAAATGGGGGAGGGACAGCGGGGGGTCTGGGGGGGATAGCCTGGGGATGAATATCAAGTGCGGGTGAAGGGGAGGAAGGCAGCAAAACACACTGCCATGTGTGTACCTATGCAACTATCTTGCACGTTCTGCACATGTACCCCAAATCCTATAATGCAATAAAAATTAAAAAAAAAAATTTTAAAAATTATCCAGGCATGGTAGTGCATGCCTGTAATCCCAGCTACTCAGGAAGCTGAGGTGAGAGAATTGCTTGAAACCTGGAGGCAGAGGCTGCAGGGTTGCAGTGAGCACTCCAACCTGGGTGACAGATTGAGACTCTGTCTAAAAACAAACAAACAAAAAAAAAATTAAAAACAAAAAAAAAACACCTTTGATAGCTTTTTTTGCCTATGGAAATTTTCTCAGCTTGTAAGTAGTGCAAGCCTAATTTTTGGGGGAGTTAATTCATTCTAAAACAGCTCTAGAGAAGTTATAGAATGAGCAGTTTGATAAGCACCTCAGCTTTCTTCACTCTTTTTTTTTTTTTTAATTGCATTATAGGTTTTGGGGTACATGTGCTGAATGTGCAAGATAGTTGCATAGGTACACACACATGGCAGTGTGTTTTGCTGCCTTCCTCCCCTTCACCCACACTTGGCATTCATCCCCAGGCTATCCCTCCCCAGCCCCTCCCCACTGTCCCTCCCCCATTCCCCCCAATAGACCCCAGTGTATAGTAGACCGCCTCTCTGTGTCCATGTGTTCTCATTTTTCTCACCCACCTATGAGTGAGCATATGCGGTATTTCTTTTTCTGTTCTTGTGTCAGTTTGCTGAGAATGATGTTCTCCAGATTCATCCATGTCCTTACAAAGGACACAAACTCATCATTTTTGATTGCTGCATAATATTCCATGGTGTATATGTGCCACTGAGACATTTTCTAAATATTTTCCATAATTCCCTAACAGGATTAAAATCACCCATATCAGTAATCTAATCAACAAAGCATATTTTATTGGAGTCCCCTCCTCTGTCACATTTCTAACTCTTCCTTTCCCTATTACTTCTCAAATAAACCTATTTCATTTAAATCCTATCTCATTGTCTGCTTCTGGGGAACAAAACTTAAAGGAAAATTCATACTTGACTTACATCAATATACAGCCAGTTATATTTTAAGGCTCCTCCAATAATAGGACAATTGCCCTCTAAGAAATTCTGCTTTAATGTGGCCAGTCTACAATAATGTTGCTATCCTTTGAAGAACTGTTGACATTAATTATTACACATATTTTGGCTGTTATAAATAAATACCTGCAACAATGCATTTTTTGTTTGTTCAAAGTTTTACTCTCTTGTCTCTCCAGGGTTTTACCCCTTCATAGAGTTATCTACACAGTCAGCGATAAACACTTTTGCTGAATTTTATCAAATCTTGCCATCTTTGTTGGACTTTTAGGCAATGAGAATCTATTATTTCTGAGTGTATCAGTATGAACTCATACTCTCAGTGTGATGAGCTGAAGTTCTAAACAGTTGAGAGTTCTATGGCTAACAAAGTCTGACAGGAGAACAGTCAACTCTACATCTCTGCTTTCTTTCTCCAGCTTAATGAGTTTGTGAGTCATTTCTCCTATGATGTTACACTCATATATTGATAGGAATTCATAGAATCAAAAGATTCAGCTCCCTAACAGAAATGCAAATGATAATGGTCAATACACGATCTTACTTTAATTGACACCAAAGAATTAATATGATCATCATATGGTCTCTATATTTCTATTCTCAAAGGAAACAGTTTTCTATTAATTATTGCTGTAACAAATGACTACAAATTTAGTTCCTTAAAATAATTCAAACTTATTTCACACTTCTGAAGATCCAAAGTTTGAAATGTGTCTCAATGAACTGAAATCAAGGTGTCAGTAGGGCTGCATTCCTTCTGGAGGCACTAGGGAAATCCCTTTCTTGCGTTTTTCAGTATTTAATAAGCACCTGCATTGCTTGACCTTAGACTCTTCCTTCCATCTTCGATGGCAGAAACTTCAAATCTCTCTGTCCTCTTCTGCTTCCCTCTTTTACTTTAAGGACTCTTTAATTACTTTTGGCCCACCGAAGTAAACTGGTAAACTGTTTAGGCAATCAGCAAACTTAATTGCATCTGCAAACTTACTTCCTTCTTGTCTTGTAACACAACATATCCACAGGTCATGGAAATTAGGACATGGCCATCCTTGGCACTGGTTATTATTCTGTCTACCACACCCCCCATTTTTCCTTGGTGCTGATGTTCTAAGAACTAACAGAAAAGCTACACAATTGTTTTAAGTAACCATGAAATTTGTCTACAAATTGATGTTTAGTATCTCAGGACTCTAAAGAACATTTTACCATTGATTCATGAATAAGGAATACTGGCTGTTAAGGAGGTGGTTGGACATACTATACTGGAAACAGCATACTCTTTTGCAAGCTAATTAAACAATTATATTCGCATTGATCCTGACTGTATTTTACATCCACCCTGTGTCTACTCTCAACATTAAATAGATTATCTAGAATGGTGCCAATTAGCAGAAGTATAATGTGATTCCCCTATCTGAGCCATATATATAATTTAAAATTTTCTAGGGGTCATGTTTAAAAATATAATAAGAAACCATGAAATTAATGTTAATAATTTATAGAATACAGTGTTAATATATTTTAACATGTGGTCAATATAAAATACCAATGAACAGTTACATTCTTATTTGTTCACACTATATATTGGAAGTCTAGTCTGTATTTTCACTCACAGAATATCTCAATTTGACTTGTCACATTTCACATGCCAGGTGTGTCTAATGACTGCCACACTGGACAGCGCAATGTAAAACAAAAGGATACTCACGGTAATTGTTAAGAGTTTCCACCTCTCAATTCTTTTAAAAAATAAATAAAAAGAAGTAGGAATATTTTAGCTTAGAGAACAGAAGCATGTTACTTTGTTCAAAATTCACAAATAATTGTTGACTACTTTTTTTACTGATTTGAGGGGTAAATCTAATGCATAATTATTTTTTTTCTGTACAATATCAAGGCATCTATAACATTGTTTTCTCTGTAGAACTATACATATTTCTATATATATGTATACATGTATATATGTGTATACATATGTGCACACATATAACACACACATGTACATGATGACTAATATCAATGTTATTTATCTAATCTCTACATCAATAACAAATGCATTTTGTGAATAAGAAAGGAAGAGTAATAGTTTACATGAGGTTTAGAGAGATTCACACATATACACAATAGCAGAAACTCAGACACAGTCACACACAAATTCATAGAGTTTGGTATATTTTTGCCAATCTACAACCAAAATAATTAGTTTAAATTATATCATCAGAATTTCTGAATTAAGAGGACTGCAGGTCCTTGTGTTAACTGGTAATTCTCCCCAGATAGTAATTAAATCTAAGGATATGATTGACCTAAGATCCTGATTACTTAATTATCTTAAATATGCTTCCCTTCTTTTGATTAGTTTGTATTGCTATTAAATTTATCACCTTAGAGTTTCTCTCTAAGCTATTAAATATTTGACTCCCATCTTTTTATCATTCATCACTTCTCTTAAACAACCAACTTATTATAATTTAATTAAATTTCCAGAATAAAATTAAATGGTAATATGTAGAATTTATTACTATGATTATAGGGATATGATCTATTACATGGATTATTAGTCAAGGTTAAGAGATCAAATGATTCATTAAACATAAACTTGAAATTTATTTTCAGATGTCTCTACTTCTAAGACAAAAACACACAAACACATTCGTTTAAAGTTGTACTTGTGAGCATTTTTAAGGCAGTTATGCAAAATTCAGTTTTAATTACATACTTTGGATATTAATGAAATGATACAAAACTAGAAAGCTCTAAGAAGTAAAAAAAAAAAAAACCAAGAGTGCGTATCTTCTTGGTGCACTATATTTCTAGGAATCTAAAGTGGATTCACTTTGGATATATTTCTTACCATGGAATTTCAGCTTTTATCCAGTCCACATGACACCTATTTAAGCAAGTTTCTGCTTTCACAAAATACTGTGAAAGATACAGGGAACAATGGTATCTTTTGGTCAGTGTATTCCATAATAGCAACTTTGGACAAGATTTAAAATTTTTTCTTCACAGTAAAACATTAACAAATTATGTTTATCCTAATAGGTGTATATTTGAATTCCTGAAAGTATGTTTTATATTGCTTTTATTTTCAGTTATAAAGTGGATGTACATACCTTCTATTTATTTTATATGTTGTTTACCTATGTGTTTTCCAATTGATTGTAATGCTTTTATAGTGTTTATCTAGCTGTGTGCAGCTAGATATATAAGCAATATCAATATGTATGTATACACACAGTCACATATATAAGTGCTAATCTATAATTATACATGAGTGTGTATAATTTGGCATTTTACATACTGAGTGGACTAGTCAAATCTTATGAAACTTTTGTTGATATGAATTTTTTATCCAACTAATCTTCTATATTGATCTATTTGCATCTTCAGAGTTTTCTTGACTACTCAATTTTTCAAATGTTATATTCTCTAAATAAATAAAAATTCTGTTATTTATCTAATTAGCATTAAAGGTGTATATTTTACCTCATATAATACATAATTCAAAGGGAAGGAGATTAAATATTGGTTTCTGGAAATATATCACCAAAGTCTTGATTCCTTTGTGTGTTTTGTCTATCATTTTCAGACCATTGGATTCATCTTCATTTAAGCTGCCCTTACTTTGAAAAGGTAGCTGTAGGACCTTCAGGTATCATATTCTCATGTTCTAATTCTTTCTGGATATGTTTAATTTTATCAAGGATCAGAAGAATTAATTGTAGCCATAATTAGTTTTTATATAGTATATTGCCTTCTTTGAAAAATCAAGGAAATAATTTTAGAGAAGCTTAAGTACCAGCTCCTCTTCATATCTCATACTCATATATTTGCCATGTGTCACTACTTAATAAAGTCACAGACAAAAGGTAAGAGACAATTAAGATTGGTTTGAAAGCACGATTTCCTCCTAAGGCTGGGAACAGAGCCCAGCATCTTTACTCCATTGCACCACAATAATAGTTGAATAGGGGAACAAATTGAGCTGTGATTCTAACTAGAGACATGATAATTGGTTTTACTATCTTCAGAGAGATAAAACTATTAGTGAAACCAGTTAAATTTTTATCAGATATTTTCTCTCTAGAAGAATAAGTCTTCCAAAAAATAATCTAAACATTCTCTACCTTACTAATTATCATCTGTTAGGTTTTATGTATGAAAATTATCATTCTTATTCTTGGTCTGACTGAGTAGTCTGTAAATGTATATGTATATTAATATCAATATTTTTTTTCATGAGCTTGAGAAAAATTTTGTCCTCATTTATGGATTTTCATATAAAGTAGTATTTTTATAATTTTAGTATTAGATCCTATTACAATAGAGTAAAATCTCTTTCTGTATTTACTTTAAACATGTAATTTTAAATTTTATTGATTTTTTTGGCTATATCTAATTTTGTAATGCCAGAAACACTATCTTGAGAAGGTATTTCATATGTGATGAAATAGTACATTTGTTTTATTACTCATTGAATTTCTTTCTATAGTAAGATTTTATATATTTATTCCAACGTACTTCTGTTATTCATTTTTCCTTAGACTTAGTTCCAGCTTATTTATCATAATGGAAGTAACAATTAATGCTATTCAATGGAATCAAGTATAAAATTGTTTATTCTTCTCTCACATATATAAATGAAAATCTCCCTTGAATAGCATTTTCCTGCTAAACATATTTATTTTTAGAAGTCCTTTCTTCTTTTGTTAGAAACATATTTTTTAATTTTAAAAGTTTATTTTTTTAATTTTTAGAAAATAAAATTCTACCAGTGGCAATGCAGTCTTTTTTTTAAAAAAAAAAAAATCATGTATCAGCATTATTTTTTACCACCAGCCATGAGACAGAACTTTAAATTTTTCCAGGAAATGCATTAGTAATTAGAGGAGGTATATTCATTCAGGAAACTTATGGTCTATGTGAGTAATACAGAGTCACATTCCAAATATTTTAGTTGATCATTCCTCTCTGAATTCTCAGATATGTGAAACTGAAGACTCAGTTGAAAAAAAAACATCAAATGGTTACAATGTATAATTCAATAGAAACAAAAAGAAAACAAAAGTATTAATGAAAAAAATTAACATCATTCAATATTTTAATAAATTTATATCAAATATAAACATTTAATTGCAATATCCAAATTTAGGCTATATTGTAAAATGTTTATACTAATTCGTTTAGAATATTTGATCCTTTTTCAGGAGAAGAGACCCCTCTTAAAGAAATATAAACACTACAGTAAATCAATTTTTAAGGCTCTGAGCTGGGTAACATTTAATAGTTACATTAGACATAAGGCAGAAATAAATCTTAAGAAGTTTATGGATAAAATATGTGTCTAAGAAAGTGATTTCAAACAAATTGCACTACTATTACATAACCTGGATTTGAACTTGTTTTGTGAAAATTGGCAGGATATTTAACTTCCTTGGAGCTCAGTTTTATTGACAGCATTATTATTAAATGCCAGACAGCTTTCTGATCCCTTTACATATACCTGGACTCACAACAATCATAAAAGGTTACTATTATGATTATATCGACTTCAGATGGGGAAGCTGAGACCGAAGAGGTTGAATTATGGTTGAGTTGAAATTCAAATCTTGACTGTCTACCTTTCCAAAATTCTATGTTTTTTAAGCACAACTCTGTATTACCTCTCTATTTATAAACATAAGGGAATTGAATTATGTCTAGTTTTTCTTCCACTCTCAAGAGTCAAAAAACATAGGTTAGACTTACTCAATTTGGATAAAACCAATTAAAGAGGCCACCAGGACAAAAGTGTGTTGGTGGCCTGTAAAATTAGAAAACACAAAACATTCTATTGGGAATGCCATATTTTATGGAATCCTACATTTTTTTCTTTAAGAATGTTGAATATAAGCCTCCAATTTCTTCTAGCTTACAGGATTTCAGCTGACAGTTCTGCTGTTAGTCCAATGGGAGTTGTCTGTATAGGTGACCTGCTCTTTCTCTCTTGTTGCCTTTAACATTTCTTCTTTCTTTTTGACCTTGAAAATCCATGTGTCTTTAGGATGATCTTCTTGTATAAAATCTTGCAATGGTTCTCCCTATTTCCTGAATTTTACTGTTTGTCTCTCTAGCAAAGCTGGGGACACTTCCATGAACAATATTCTGAAATTTGTTTTCTAAGTTGTTTGCATTCTCCCCATCCTTTTCAGGGATGTCAGTGATTTGTAGACTTGTCCTCTTTACGAAATTTCATATAATACAGAGCTTCTGTTAATTTTTTAAAAATGTTTTGTTTTGTTTTGTCTGACTGTCTTATTTCAAAAATATAGCCTTTAAGTTCTGAGATTTTTTTTTCCCTCAGTTTGGTCTATTCTGCTGCTAATACTAGTGATTTATTATGATATCTTTGAGTGTATTTTTCAGCTTCATCAGATCTTTTAGGTTCTTTTTACATGTGGGCTATTTCACCTTTCAGTTCCTGTATCATTTTATTGTGACTCCTAGTGTCCTTGAATTGGGTATTGCCATTCTCCTGAATCATGATGATCTGTGTTTCTATCCATATTCTGAATTCTATTTCTGTCATTTTAACCAGCTCAGCCTGGATAAGAACCCTTGTTGGAAAACTGATGTATTTGTTTGGAGGACACTCTGGTCATTTGAATTACTGGAGTTCTTACATTGGTTCTTTCTCATTTCTGCACGCAGGTGTTCCTTTAACTGCAATGTAAACTGAGCACAGTCAATAGACTTCCTTTCTGGATGTTATCACAGGGCTAAGACTTGTGCAGGGTCTTTATTTATAGCTGACTTCCTGCCTTTGGTTTCACAGATGGGTATACTAGTGAGGTATTTTTGGTGTTGAAACTTTAGGGTATGATCCAGTGGGTGGTGCTGAGGTGTATTGGTCAGTTGGTAGGCTCTTGCTGGGTCACATGGCTCCCCTAAATATCCCCAGAGTTTCAGCCATGCTCCATCTCAATACCCTGAAAGTTTGAATTCCTCTTGCATTTGAGTGCTGGCTGTAAACTGCAGCTTGGCACTCCTGGGCTGCCCACCACTGCTTTGGGGCAATCTCAGGGTTTATGTTTCTTCCTCAACTTGGAGGCAGTAGATGAAGGGACCTTAGTAGTGATTGTGTCCTAGGGTCATTTGCTTGTCTCCTGGGTGTTCCACTCCAGAGAGAACATCCTGCATCTTATAAAATATTTGCATTTTGTCTTTGTAAATAGATCTCATCTGCATTTATTTTGCAGTGATCTATAATTGCACATGTGATCACTGAAGAAAAACTAAATGACCAACAACTTACACTGATGCTAATTTGAGATGGCTATTTGATTGAGGACTACTTAAACTAGTTTAATTAAAGAGGACTTGTTTTAATAAGTTTTGTTTAATTTAATAATTAATTAAATTTAATACTGATAAATTATTAAATGAATTTAATACTTAATTTAATAACAATGCATTATTAAATAAATTTAATAATTTTATTTTGGGATGATAAATAAATAATTAACTATTACCTGTATGTGAACGTAAATTCATAGGGCTGAGTCTGGAACTTGTTCTCAAATACTATAGCTTTAGTTTGAAGCCTAGAAATCTATCTCCCTAATATAATTACTATAAACAGTAGTTAATTTATAGCCCAATATTTATAAAATTATATGTAATACAAAGAAATTTTATTGAAACAGTAGTGGTAGAAGAGTGGGACTATATATGATTTTAATCTCCTTACTCTCATTTCCATAGAGGCTACAATGAGAAGATATTAATCAATAACTACAAGATTTAGTTAGGTAAATTTTATTTAGTTATGTTTTAATGATCAATCATTCCTCAAAAGACCCATCATAATCATTATCTCATTTTTTATATGCGAAAATACTAAGAGATATTTTATGTGGTTAGAAATAATTATTTACAGATACTTCTGCCAAATCATTATGGGACCATAATTGGTGCACTTTGCTCTTTAAAATAAAGTATATGGTAAGAAAGTATAAAGTCTATAGCAGTCCAGAAGTATGTGACATAAACAAAAAGTTTATTCTATTAATGTGTGAAATTAGAAATACATTTTTCATTAAAGCCTTCTAAAGGTGGAAAAATTCAACTAGAGAACTTAATTTTGAAGAAAATTCATTACTATAGAAAATTATCCAAAATGCATATACTAATATTATTTTGATTCTTCATACTTTCCAGGTTTGAACATTGCCAGAAAAATTTTCTTCTTTTTATTCAGTCACTATGTTTGTAATTCTTTTCATTATCTAATTATTGATTCCATTCTTTGCTTTAGCATGTCTTTCATTGCAGTTTTAGCCATTAGCTGTCCCTATCATAACTAAGGTAATGGCTCCCTTCTGAAGTCATTACCTCAATTCTTTTCACTCATTTAAGCTTGAATATTAGTCTCATTTTAATCTTCCTACCTCAAAACTTAAATAAACTAGCATTTGCCTACAAAAATTTTGGAACTTCTTAAAGTTATTATTGTTTCAATTAAAATTCCCTGTCAGGAGTTATACTTTTAAAGTGTAAAGTATAATTGATGTGTATTACTTACTAATATATACAATCATTATTTTTATTTTTGTATTTGTAGAGGGTCCTAAGATTTTATATTAAGACATTTTTGCTTTGTTTACCTTATAGATACATTTACATGCTGAATTATAACTTTTTAAATAGTAAATTTCAATAAATTGGATTTTGAACTCACAATGCATGCATTTTAAGACTTGTGACGAATTTTATAAAACCACTTTCAAGAAAAGTTCTATCAAAAGGAAAATATTTATGAGAAAATATATTTCCATAGTCTTCATCATTTTTACATGATTTAACTTTTAGAGTATAAAAAGATATTGATTATTGTTTTATTTATTATTGTAAAGCATTTATGAAATTAATATTTTAATATATTTGTGGGCCATTTATTTTAGTTTGTTTTCATATTTATAGATTTCACCAATTTTTCTATCCATACTTTTTCATTTTAATATATATAAGAAGATATTGCAGATATAAACTGATGCTACTATTGATGATTTTTAACCATTATCTTTTTAAATGTTATAGATAGATCTACATATATAAATGTTTTTCCTTGTTATTAGGTAGAAATCTTATTGCCCCACCCTCTCCCAAATTATTAGCCAATGTGCCATCATCACTTCTAGAGAAATTCATTCATTTCCCAGTCATCACTAACAACAGACTTATATATATATACAAATCGTCTCATTATGATAACAAAAATTTTTATGACAGAAGCATGTTTTAAGTGTTTATACTTGAATCATCAAGTGTAACAATAGTGCACAGATTCCAAAAAGAGTTAATCAGTGCACACTACAATGCACTTTCACATACATTAAAAAAAGTTCATATTTCTGGCAATAACGTGTAATATTATTTTTTTCCCCGTGTATGTGAAAGTGCATATGAGTTTGAAATTGTAAACAATTTTGAGTTACTGAGTTGTGAACAGCACAGTAACAATGTACAGATTTTTGCTTTTTTTCAAGAATTACTAGAGGTTAAACCTCACACTATTTTTTTTCTCAAAATCTGTGTACTTCTGAAGAAGCTTTACAGCACAGTAAACACAGAACTACTGAGATGTCAGAAAACATAAATAATGTTTTCAATATACCTATTATTTTAAGATATAAGGAGATTTGTAGAGCACATAATTTGTTTGTCAGAACTTAGAAAAATTTATATGACAATTTATTTTCACTTGAAGACTTAAATATAATAGCCTGTTTTTTTCCCAAAATACTTTTTGTAAAATATCTACATCATTTTAAAACATTCATAACAGGAAATTATATCAAACTAATTATTTATTCATTCAAAGTAGTGTTTGAAAATTCACCAGAAGTAAAATGTAATAACTTCTGCAAAAATTGCTTATTAGTGATGCAAGTTATAGGATATTATTTGTATTGAGTATTTCAAAAATTTCCTACACTTCTGGGATAAGACTGATTGCTTTTTAACTATAGTTACATACAGGTACCAAAATTGGTTTTTAACACATTTAAACAATAAACTTTAGTTATATAACCATGGTAACAAGTAAGCACCAGAAATGCTCTGTATTTTTTTTATTGATCTATATTAATTCACATCAGTGAGCATACTTCTGAAAGACACCTAAATTTAGTCATAGCCAGCCTCATACTTTAATATCTAGACTGTCAGACTCAGACATACTCCAGTGAATATGCTGCTAAGACTAATAACCAAATCATGTCTGTGTAACCAATATTAAACACATTTCCAAGGCTGTAGTCAACCTGCTTCCTTTCTATGACCAACTCTGGCCAGGATAAACTCTTTTCACATTTCTATATAAGCAATTTGGTGATAAGGCTCTGCTAGACCAACAATGTTTTCTTTTACTTGTGTTGATATTAAATTCAACTTTGTCTTTTTTAAAAAATTTAAGTTTGAGGCTCATCCCTGGACAATTCTGGAAATTCTATTTTGGTTGTTTGGAAAGTTTTCATTTGGCAGCATTTTATGGAACACTTAGACCAGCAGGTGTGCTCAGTGGGTCTCTAGATCCCAAATTCCTTTTCTTCTTCAGATTTGCTGTCCAGTACATCTCAATAAATTCTTGGTATCTTGTAAATATCTTGTTATTGATTCTTGTTTTATTAGCCTAAAAATTGTAACCAAATAGAACTTTATATTTTTATATCTAAATAATAAAATATGCATAATTTAACTAAAGCTGGGCATTTTTATAAGGTAATTAGAACTTTTGGACTGGAAATATACATTTTATTTAAAAAACAGACTTAAATTTTGTGAAATTGTATTACAACTTTTGTTAGCATGTGTCATTTATGTAAACTACTCCAGTCAAATTTCTCAGTATAAGGATACCAGATCCTTTGGGTTTGTTAATTTGCAATTTGGCATTTCTTTTTTTTTTTTTTTTTTTGCCATTAATTGGCTTATTTTTCTGCTGCTTCCTTTTATTTGTTTAACCATATTTACAAAATATTATCTTATGTTTTTATGTCTTTGATTCCTTTATCTCAGATAATTTTGTTTCTGTTGAAAGTCTAAGGGAGTGTTGTAGGGAACATAGGCCTAATAAATCTCCAACTACTACCAATTGTTCCAAGGACTGATTGACTGTTCATTTAACGGATGACCCATTTGTGCAAAAGCAATTCATCAACTTTTCACTGAGTCTCATACAAAACTATCATGAGTACGTCTTGCCTTGTAAATTGGTGAGAGTAGGTTAATTTTCTTTAGTCCATATTTAGGCATAAATAACTCTTGGGACATTGATCATCATTCAGGTCCCTTCTAAACTGTCTTTAGTTAAGGAAACTGGGACATCCATTTTAGGCATAAATATTATATTGAATATAATGTCCTGTTTCCTGTTTGTCATTTGTTCTTTATATGAAAGATAATTGTGGGGATGCACTCAGCATGGTGACAAAAATATTAAGGAAAAAATATTAGAGAAAGTTATAGGATAAGATCTCAAATGCCTTTTGAAGGCCTAAGGTTTTTTTTCTATAGTTCTTGGCTAAAGGCAGCCAGAGTCTCTTTGCAGGAGCCAGAAAGATTAGGGAGCAAATACAAAGGAATGTAAGGGAGTTTACCTAACTAACTTGTTAATGAGTAAACAAGTTAGTTAGGTAAACTCCCTTACATTCCAGATCATTCTGGATTGCTTTTTCCTTTTTTTTTTTTTTTTTTGAGATGCAGTCTTGCTCTGTCACCAGGCTGGAGGTTGGAGTGCAGTGGCACGATCTCAGCTCACTGCAACCTCTGTCTCCTGAGTTCAGGCAATTCCCCTGCTCAGCCTCCCGAGTAGCTGGGATTACAGGTGCCCACCACCACACCAGGATAATTTTTTGAATTATTTTTAGTAGATATGGGGTTTCATCATGGGCAGGGTAGTCTCAATCTCCTGACCTCATGATCTGCTTGCCTTGGCCTCCCAAAGTGCTGGGATTACAGGTGTGAGCCACTGCACCGAGCCTTCAGATGGCTTTCTCAGGGGGAGGTCAACCAGTGATACTACCCACTAATGGTGTTTGCTTTGGGCATTGGAAACTATCCTTTAATCTTTAACATCTAGTATTGTTGACTCAGAGGTTTTTTCATTTAATGTGTACTGAATAAAGGCTGGGGAGTCCAACATGTGAGGGCCAGTGGTTGAAACTGCTTATAGCACTCTCCAGGGAGTCTCTAAGTGGTCACAGATACCCAGCCTGCTCGTTCACAGGATTCTATGTGTGACTGAATTTATTCATCTGTCATTGAGCCAGGGTCTGCAGGACAGAACCCCGCAGCTGGTGACCTGACAGATAATGTCTTCTTTTGTTAAAAAAAACTATGCCTATATAAGTTTGTGTGATAAAAACCCGGGGTATCAGGAAGAATAGATAATGGGTTCTGGGCTTAATACCTAGGTGATGTGATGATCTGTGCAGCAAACCACAATGACACGTTTGCCTATGTAACACACCTGCACATCCTGCACATGTACCCTGGAACTTAAAATAATTTTTTAAAGACAAACATTGGTTTAAATTGGTAAAAGTGAGAAATTTGACTTTGAAAAATAAATTGCCATTTTGGGGATTTCAGACATACCAAAATTATAAAATAACTTATAAAAATAATAAAATGCACCAATAATTCAAAGTTCGATAGTTAGTTACTTCAGCTGGCTTTCTAAGGACTCAAATTCTGAATATTGAGTCCAATATCATTAACTTTGAAAACTCTATATGTCATATCTGCTAAAATATTTTGAAACCCACTTATGTCTACAAGGTGTCTCACTAGTCCTCTACAGCATCCATTAGACTACTTCTAATTTTCCTTCTCTTTCTACTGACATTCTAAATGAGTTAACCTTTCTTCAGATTTTTTCTAGGAGAATATTAACCATAATTTTATGACTATCAGTGGTAGACAGGATAAAGAAAATGTGGTACATATACAGTGATATTTTAGACTTTGTGCCCCGACCAAAATATTATCTTAAATTGTAATCCCCATAATTCCCACAATGTCCATGTGTCAAGGAAATGACCAGGTAGAAGAAATTGAATCATGGATGGTTCCCCCTTACTGTTCTTGTGATAGTGAGTGAGTTCTTATGACATCTGATGGTTTTATAAGGTGCTCTTCCCCTTTGCTTAGCACTTCTCCTTCCTGCTGTCTTGTGAAGACGGTGCCTTGCTTCTCTCTTGCCTTCAGCTATGATTGTAAGTTTCCTGAGGTCTCCCCAGCCATGCTGAACTGTGAGTAAATTAAACCTCTTTCCTCTATAAATTACCCAGTCTTTATAGCAGTATGAAAATAAATTAATCCACCACCATTGGATACTATTCTGTCATAAAAAAGAATTAGATTGTGTCCTCTGAAGAAACATGGATGAAGGTGGAGGCCATTATCTTTAGCAGACTAATGCAGGAATGGAAAACCAAATACCACATGTTCTCACTTACAAGTGGGAGCTAAATGATGAGAACACATGGACAAATAGAAGGGACCAACACGCTGGGGTCTATCAGGGTGGAGAGTGGGAGAAGGGAGAGTATCAGGAAAAATAACTAATGAGTTCTGGGCTTCATAATGAGATGACAAAATAATCTGTACAACAAACCCCTGTGACCAAGTTTACCAATATAACAAACTTGCACATGCACCACTGAACTTAAAATAAAAGTTAAACTTGAAAAAATAATAATAGCAGACACATTTTTATAAAACATGTAGTGGTCATGCATGTAGTCCAAGCTTCTCAGGAGGCTGAGTAGGGGGGAATCACTTGAGCTCAGGAGTTTGAGTCGAGCCTTGGCAACATATAGAGACCCCATAGCTTAAAAAAAAGACTTATACCAGAATCCTTATTATATATGTCATCTATTGTCTAACTACATATGTCTTGATAGATACACATTTATATAGTACATATTTATAGGTATTTATAGGTATTTTTATATTATAGGTATTTATAGATATTTATAAGTATTTTTATATAATATATGTATGGACATATCAGGAGAGTTTTGTTGTGGAAGTTGGATAATGTGATTTTTTTATTGCATTTTAGATTTTGGGGTACATGTGAAGACCATGCAAGATTGTTGCATAGGTACACACATGGCAGTGTGATTTGCTGCCTTCCTCCCCTTCACCTATATCTGGCATTTTTCTCCCCATGCTATCTCTTTTAGAGGCCAGAAGGTTCCATGATAAGCTCTCTGCGACTTGGAGGACCAGAAAATCCTGTGGAGGACCAGAAAATTCTGAGACTGAATGCCTGAGCTGATGATCAAACTAACTCCCAGTACAAGACCAAAAAAGACTGAGTGGGTGGCTACTGGTATACATCTAGAAGTCTGAGAGCCCAAGAACCAGGATCTTCAATGTTTGAGTCCAGGAATAGGTAAAATCTCTCAATTAAAGAAGAGAGAGAACAAGAATTTGCCCTTTCATTGCCTTTTTGTTCTATTTGGGTCCTGGACAGATTGGATGATGCTTGCCCACGCCAGTAAAGGCAGGTCTTTACTCAGTCTATGGATTCAAACGCTAATCTTTTCTCAAAACTCACCACAGACACAACCAGAAATATATTTTTTTTTACCAATTATCTGGGCATGTCTTAGCTAAATGAGATTGACATATAAAATTGACTATTACATATCTGTATTTTTCCTTTACCAGATTCTCGTAATATCCATACAAGTTCAGGAACATATATAAGACTGTTTCTTCCCAAGATTATAAGAATAATATCATTTTAACTGCCTGTAACCACTGATTACCACATTTTTATGGAAATAATTTGTTCTTTATGCTTTGAATCATATTTTTCCTTTTGTTGTAAGTTATGCATTTATGACATTTTATCAAGTTATTCTTTTACCACTAATAACTTGCCTAAATGTAGGCTTTTTGAGGCACTATTAAAATGCTAGCTAGCTCTATAATTCAGCTCTTACAAGCTATTGCTACTGCAGACAAATTAAAAATTAATATAACTGGTATTACATTATTATTCCAAATAATTATACTACTTGCCAATAACATAAGAAGGAAAATATTCTTACTCTAGAAAAGGAGAATACATTTGGGGGGAAGCAATATTGACTTATTATTTTGGCAATGTCTATTGAAGATTTTGTATGATTTTTTTTTATCATGGCAGCACTTAGATACGTACAGATTCACTAAAATGGATTACATTTCTTATGCAGCACCTAAGTGTGTTCCCTCCCTTCCTTCCTTCCTTCCTTCTGTTTTTCCTTCCTTTCTTTCTCTCTCTTTCTCTTTCTTTCCTTCTTTCTTTCAACAGGTTCTCACTCTGTCACCCAGGCTGGGGTGCAATGGCACAATCTTGGCTCACTACAGCCTCAGCCTCCCAGGCTCAAATGATACTCCTGCCTCAGCCACCTAAGTAGCTGGGACCACAGTTGTGCATCACAAGCCTGGCTAATTTTTTGTGGGTGTTTGTTGTTGTTGTTGTTGTTTTTTTTTTTTTTTTTTTTTTTTTTTTAGAGATGAGGTTTTAAGACAATGTTTTATGACATTGCTCAGGCTGGTCTTGAACTCCTGAACTCAATAAATCTGTCTGCCTTGGCCACACAAAACGCTGGGATTGCAGGCATGAGTTACCACTCCAGGCCTCTTTTTAAAAAATGTATATTATAATGTTATGTGGATCAAATTATTTATTATCAAATTATAGCCATAGTTAATTGTTATGCTGATATATAAATTTGACCCTTTTCTCCTCTCTTTTCTTCCTTCCTTCCTTCCTTTCTTTTTTTTAATTTTTTTTTAGATAACGTCCGCCTCTGTTACTTAGACTGGAGTACAGTGGTGTGATGGTAGTTCACTGCAGACTCCAACTCCTGGCTCAAGAGCTTCTCCACCTCAGCTTTCAGAGTAGCTGGAATACACCGACAAGCCACAATAACTGTCTGATGTTTTAATTTTTTTATCAACTCTAGCTACATTGAGAGACCAGGCTTTGCTCAATCTCCTGGCCTCAAGCAATACTCCCCATTAGCCTACTAAAGTGTTGGGATTACAGATGTGAGCCACTGCACCAGGCTTCCTGAGTATTACAGGGAGCCTAATGAAATATAAAATTTATTGGAGTATAATAAATATCAAGTAGACAGATAAACCTAAGGACAGTGGTTCCATCTGGAGGAGTTAATTTAAACATCCTCAACAACATATTCTTCATTTTGGCTAATATCATACATAACATGTTCTTTCCCTGGAAGTGTATTGAGCTAGCTAAAATTGCTTATTTTTAGATAATGAAATAACTTAATAATTGTTTTGGCCAACCAGATGAATATTTACAATACTGCTAGCACTTTTTGATCAATTCAGGTTAACAATAAATGTCAGATGGAACAGTCTATGGTGAAATAAAAAGCAATCTGATTATTTTAGACAGATTCGGGGAGTAGTGGGACTTTTTTCTGTTCAAGTTTACTTGTTCAGGTTTTTGAAATATTAGGTGAAGATTTCAGATTTTTGGCAGTCTCATGGTACTTCAAACTTATTGACATAATTGTTTTTTAGATTGCTAAATGCTACTATGCAGCTACTGTCCTTGCAAATGATTCAAAATGACTTAAACACAAAAACTAGATGAAATCATGTTGATCTTCATGAGCAATGAAAATCTGTAAAACAACACTTTGTCTTCAAGAAGAATCGATGATTCAAGAGATCTACTATACGTTATTGTGAATTTACTTAATAACAATACATTGTATATTTGAAAATTGCCAAGATAGTAGATGTTAAAGGCTCTTACCACATGAGGAAAAAACGGTAAACATGTAAGAGAATGTATATATTAAATAGCGTGATTTAACCATTCTGCAAAATATTCACACATCAAAACACCATGTTGTATACTATGAATATGTACAATTTTTATTTGTTAATTAAAACATTTTTTAAAGAAAAATGAGCAATAATAGTGAAACTCTGTATAAACTGTATTGCTCTCTCATGCAGATTTAGTTACGTGGAAACCACTGAGGGATTGAGAATATTAAAATGTCCCAACACGTTTAGACAAGGACTGATTGTTTTATAACCATCTTAAAAAGTAAACCTGGTTTTAAATATGTCTAATAAGTCTATTTGTTTACATAATCAGAGTAACATTTAGACATGCTAGCTGGTTTTAACCTCTAATTAATAGACAACTCAATTTAGTAAGCGTAATTCTAAGAGCAACCAATTGGTGACAGTCTTATACTTTGCAAGTCAACTATTCAGCATTAGATTTATCTCTGTGAACACTTTTTTTTTTAAATTTGAGACGGAGTTTCGCTCTTGTTACCCAGGCTGGAGTGCAATGGCGTGATCTCTGCTCACCGCAACCTCCACCTCCTGGGTTCAGGCAATTCTCCTGCCTCAGCCTCCTGAGTAGCTGGGATTACAGGCACACGCCACCATGCCCAGCTAATTTTTTCTTGTGAACACACTTTTAAGGCTGATGTTATGCAATTCTTGCCTCTGTAACCAATATATAACATGTTTCTAAGGCTATCATAAACCTGACCCAGCCTCTGTGATCAATACAACCTATCACAGTGCTTCTCTAAATCCTAATGTAAGATCAGTCCTTTACTTTACACAGTGAGACGATGTCTTTCCACCATAGGGATCTTTTTTTTAAAGTATTACACTCCAAATCACATTTTTAGTATTATAAATCACTGTCAGAAGTACAGAGAATTAGAGTATCATTTGATAACTCTCAAAGAGTAAAATTATTGTATTCCAAATTGGTGTGTGTGTACATATATTTATATTTAGTGATTCCATATTGACAGTAATGTTTTAATAATTTTATACTTAGTAAATTTATTCATTCAATAAACACTATGTTATGTAGATTTTTTCATATAAAATATCTATGTGCTATGAAGAAGTCTTGTATGAACAAGCCAGAACGTTTTCTAGATTGTCATTGGTAGTGAGAAAATTTAGGTCTAGCTTCCGTGATGTTTACATAGGATTGTATACTCACGGCTTTATTGAATGAAATTACAGCATTTGTAAAATTTGTGAAATTACAAGAATATAAGTCTGCCAATAATAAATTACTCTTTTCCAGTGATATAATAACTGGTTTAAGTGTTCTGAGGAAAAACATCAGTATGTGTTGAAGCGCTTAGGAAAAGGTCTTAGATAGAACTTGATCTGATTCTAGAAATGTAGTTGAACTTCAGCTAATGAAAGTGTGAATGTACAAGCCACTTGGCCTGGTAGGACCTGCCATTCTGCTAAGTCCTGTTCTAAAATTAAGCCATGTGAGGTTCCCTGGTAGACAAGCAGGATAGATCTCAGAAGAATCACAGCATCTGTGATGTTTCTGTGGCTCATTTCGCATCTGTTCAAGGTCAGACCTTCTTCAAATATGAACCCCAACATAGGATCAGTTGTATTAGGAATTATTTTCAAAGTGCTCAGTTCCTCTGTTACATGCCACAGTGCCCTTCATTCACTAATCTTGCAGAAACATAGATTTTTGAAAGAGCCAAAAAGTTTAGCAGCAAAACAAGATATGGATCTTCCTGACCAGGAATGTGAGACAATAGCTTGATCTTCTACCACATCATTATAGCATCAAACAATATATTCCACATATTACCTAAATTCTATTTTTATGTTAATTTATCCCCCAACCAAGATTCTTCAAAGCAGATTTAATGTCACTTTCCTTTTTCTAATTTTGGACGTAATTTTTATCCGACTCATTTGTGATCTATTTTTAGCTCTTCAAGTTTCATAACTTAGTAGGCTATATAAGAAATATAAGTCATGGCAAGACTGTCTGTCATTGCTTTTTTGTTTTCACCAGATTCCATATTTTCCTGTAAATAGTTTGTATGTTCTGTTAGATTTTGTACAGAAACTCTTTACAGAGTGCTGGAGTCCTGTGAGAGGGATATTTACCACTGAGTTTGTATCTAACACCTCTGGGCAAGCTAGTAACAATGACTGCTTCTGCTGTTTAAAATGCCAGTGAGTCCTTCACCTCTCACCACCATTCAGTAGGAAGTATCTCCAGCATTTTCCCACCCTTAACCTGAAGAACTGACCTATTTATATGTCCTTTGAAAAATATACTCGAGATTCATACATTACTATTAAAAACTAAACATAATAAATCATTCAACTATGCAATTTCTAAGCAACCGATTCTTCGCACAGTTTATTTGTGTTCAGGCCTCTCATAACTTAGAAGAAGAAAAGATAAAACCCTTCACTGCAAAAGTTGCAGAGGATAAATTACAACTTTGAAATAAAAATGGGTGTAATAATTTTTCCCACGTTGACTGCTATCATGAATTTCAGTTGCAATATACCATATAAATAATAAGAAGGTAATACCTCATAGATTTTATTATTAGACTTCTGATACTATGTAAATTTTAAATCTATGTAGTGTTGATGTTCACAGTTTTTTTAGAATTGGTCAAATAATACTTCAGATGCATTAGTAACTTAAAATCTCTTCTTATCTATATTCTGTTTTAATCATCACAGTATCTGTGTGTGAGTGTTGATAATTTAATTTTTTATAAAAAATAATTTGCTGAATTTCAGTAATCACGTATCTTGCAAATGATTATACTGAGAAAAATCCAGATTTTATTTTAGTCCCAGTGCTTGGCCATGTAGGTCTTTTAAAGAAACATAGTAAGTGGTAAGAAAATAATAATAATAAAGAGTTCTAGAGTATAGCTTTAAGGGATCATGAATTTAAAAAAATATATTTTCAGGAGGCAAGAAAGGAACAGATAGGAGTTAAAAAACAAACAAAAATTTTCATGAGACAATTGAAGATGGGGAAAATACCATAAATAATAATTTTAAAATATAAAATAAGAAAAAAGCAATTAGAAAAAGATCTAGATACCTGAATAAAGTTAGCTTCTTTTTCTCTCTCTAGTTAGATGTTCTGAAATAAAACATCAATTTGTGATAACAATAAAAAGCTATTCAATCTTCTGAAATATATTTACTGAGAAAGGTGTAGTAACTTACCATAGCAGAAAAGTTAAAATTTTGAGAGACCATGAAAGGTGTCCTAAATAAATGGAAATATAGAAAATGTCGCTAAGAATAAAGATCATATATAGCAATAAAGAAAAGAAACACCATAACATCTGTCTAAAATTACCTAAAGACTACAGGAAAAGTTAAGACAACAATAGAAATTATCACTGTAGCATGTAGTGTTTAGAAAGAGTAGAGACTCTCCAGCTTCAGGTTAGAGAGATTTTTGAAAGGATGTTTTAATAAGTCTGAATTTTAAGGAAAATGTTTTCTTTTTAGTTCTATGGTAGGCCAGCATATCAAGCATTGAATTTCAAGTAATAACATAATTTTACGATGATTTCAACAAAGAGGAAAATGGATTTTTGCCATCAGCAAATATTCACCCCTGTACCTTTTTTTTTCTTTCTTATTTTATTTTCCTTCAGACATTCAGCACACTCAGGTTCTAAATTTGTTTGTAGTACTGAGTTTAAATGAATCAGTTTCTCCCATATAACATTTATTCAAACTTTAAAGAAGAGAAATTATTAACTAGAGAGTATGGTATTCTAAAACTGGAAATTTGGTTTCTTAGTATTGGTAATATTTCTCAGATTAAAGAATAATGAATCATTATGTGACTGTGTATCTTCCTAGTAATCCAACTCCTGAATCCCCAACCCCTTGACGTTCTCATGATACTATGGTACAAGTACAACAATCTTAGATTTGATTTTTAGTGTTACTTCAGTCACCATGCAAAAATAAACTTGCTAACGTTATGGCTGGGGTTAATGTTAGAGCTGAATCTGCAATCTCAGAGCCACCCTCTTCAAACTTAGAATAAATTTGCCTCAATATTGAGTGCTAGAATGCTCTATTTTCTTGAAGGAAGGAAAGAAAGACTCTGACTTCAGTACTACACAGCCAGCGGCCTCTGTAAGAGTGAGTGCCTTCATGGGGTCTTGCTCAATGTGATACCGGTATTGTGCTGCCAGGCTTAGCTCAACTGAAGCTAAGACAAGATCAATAGGAAGTTTAATATTGCTGCACGGGAAAGTTTCTATTTTATAGCTCCAGGAGAATTTGCCAAAGGGAAACATTCTATCAAGAATTAATTTAGAGCATCACATGTACCTTCCCCACAGTACAATACACACCTACTATGTACCTTTAAAAATTAAAAAAGAAAACGATCACGATAGGCCAAAATTTGCTGAAGCAGATTTTAAATTCCAGCTTTTCCCAGGTAGTTCCCCATTATTCTACCTGAAGCCCTAGGCACGATGATATCCTGGGTCATGAGGACCTCAGGAAGGAGAAGGATTACACTACACCAACTCAGGGATCCTGGTCACCTGCAGGTTTTATGCAGGTTTGCAGATGTGACTGCTGGATATTTCCAAACACAGTAGGAAATCAGACTGTGTTCTCTCTCTTTCAAAATCATTTTTATTTCTCTCCTTTTAGTTAACCACTGTTATTTAATTGATGCTATGGTTGTTCTTATTGCCTAAAATAATGTTTTTTAAATAGGAATGTGTTTAATATAATTTCTATGAATCCATTAATTCTACTTCAAGTTCGTTTCTTCTAAAAGGTATAAGTATTTACATTAAAACTAAAAGTTGCCTGTATGTAAGCCATAATTAAAGTTTGACATGACTGGTTAAGATGTTTGAAACAACAAAAGAACACAAGCATTGAGTTTTGTTTTAAAAAATGAATTGGTTTTAGTGCTTATTTATTGGATAGACTATCAGCATTTATGTCTTAAGGGCTTAGGTTTTTTGGAGACTTTGAAAGAAGGATGAGTGACTCATCTTTACCTGTGAATTTCATTTTTTTGGCTTTATAGTTATCAATTAAATAACTATGAACAGAAAATTAAACTTTTAAATTAAAATAATTGTGTATATACATATTTATATGCACATAAAATAACACATAGCTATTTTAATTTAATGCCTACACAATTCTATGTATATATAAGCTTTTAAAGTAAAAAAACACACAAACTGATTAACAGAGCATTTTTTTTGCTATATGATTATCATATTTAAATGTATATGTATATATTATATCACTTGGTGGTTATATTTTTTGCTACAATGCAATTCACAGAAAATACAATCATCAATTTTAAATAGAGTAATTCAGTGGCATTTTGTACATTCACTATTTTACGTAACCAATACCTCTGCCTAGTTCTGAAATATTTTCATCTCTACAAAAGAAACCCCTCTACCCATTAAACAGTTATTATCCATTTTCTTTTTCCCCTAGTCCCTGGTAAGCACCCATCTGTTTTCTGTTTCTCCAGATTTACCAATTTTGGATGCTTTATAAAAATTGAATCATGTAAAATTGTGCTTTCTGTGTCTCGCATCTTTCGCATAGCATCAGGCTTTCATGGTTCATCTGTGTTGTAATGTGTTTCAGTACTTCATTCTTTTTATGTTTGTATATGCATAAAGCCATTTGTTTATTCATATGTTGATGGAAATTTGGGTTGTTTCCGCTTTTTGGCATTGTGAATAATACTGCCATAGATGTTGGTATACAAATATCTATTTGAGTCACTGTTTTTAATATTTTTATATGTATATCTAGGAGTAGAATTGCTGTGTTATATGGTAATTCTGTGTGTGACATTTTGAGAATTCTACATGCCACATTTTACATACTTAGCAACGTTTGAGGGTTTCAGTTTCTCCATATCCTTGCCAACACTTGTTATTTCCTTTTGTAGAAAAATAGCTGTTATTCTATTGAGAGTGAAATGATGTCTTACCGTGGTTATAGTTGGAATTTCCCTAATGACTAATTACATTGAGCATCATTTCATGTACTTGTTGGCTATCTGTATATCTTATCTGGAGATATAGTTATTCAAGTCTTTGCCCATTTTTTTTAATTTTTATTGCATTATAGGTTTGGGGGTACATGTGCAGAACGTGCAAGATAGTTGCATAGGTACACACATGGCAGTGTGCTTTGCTGCTTTCCTCCCCTTCACCCACACTTGGTATTCATCCCCAGGTTATCCCCCCTAACCCCCCCTGCTGTTCCTCCCCCATTCCCCCCAACAGTCCCCAGTGTATAGTAGACCGCCTCTCTGTGTCCACGTGTTCTCATTTTTCTCACCCACCTATGAGTGAGTATATGCGGTATTTCTTTTTCTGTTCTTGTGTCAGTTTGCTGAGAATGATGTTCTCCAGATTCATCCATGTCCTTACAAAGGACAAAAACTCATCATTTTTGATTGCTGCATAATATTCCATGGTGTATATGTGCCACATTTTCCCAGTCCAGTCTATCATCATTGGGCATTTGGGTTGGTTCCAGGTCTTTGCTATTGTAAACAGTGCTGCAATGAACATTCATGTGCATGTGTCCTTATAGTAGAACGATTTATAGTCCTTTGGATAGATACCCAGTAATGGGATTGCTGGGTCAAATGGAATTTCTATTTCTAGGTCCCTGAGGAATCGCCACACTGTCTTCCACAATGGTTGAACTAATTTACACTCCCACCAACAGTGTAAGAGTGTTCCTATTTCTCCACATCCTCTCCAGCATCTGCTGTCTCCAGATTTTTTAATGATCGCCATTCTAACTGGTGTGAGATGGTATCTCAATGTGGTTTTGATTTGCATCTCTCTAATGACCAATGACGATGAGCACTTTTTCATATGTTTGCTGGCCTCATGTATGTCTGCTTTCGTAAAGTTTCTGTTCATATCCTTTGCCCATTTTTGAATGGGCTTGTTTGTTTTTTTCCTGTAAATCTGTTTGAGTTCTTTGTAAATTCTGGATATCAGCCCTTTGTCAGATGTGTAAACTGCAAAGATTTTTTCCCATTCTGATGGTTGCCGATTCACTCTAGTGACTGTTTGTTTTGCCGTGCAGAAGCTGTGGAGTTTGATTAGGTCCCATTTGTCTATTTTGGCTTTTGTTGCCAATGCTTTTGGTGTTTTGTTCATGAAGTCCTTGCCTACTCCTATGTCCTGAATGGTTTTGCCTAGATTTTCTTCTAGGGTTTTTATGGTGTCAGGTCTTACGTTTAAGTCTTTAATCCATCTGGAGTTAATTTTAGTGTAAGGTGTCAGGAAGGGGTCCAGTTTCTGCTTTCTGCACATGGCTAGCCAGTTTTCCCAACACCATTTATTAAATAGGGAATCCTTTCCCCATTGCCTGTTTTTGTCTGGTTTATCAAAGATAATATGGTTGTAGATGTGTTGTGTTGCCTCCGATGCCTCTGTTCTGTTCCATTGGTCTGCTTGTCTTTTCATTGTTGAAGTGTAAGAATTTGGGAGAAAACAGATGCTGGAGAAGATGTGGAGAAATAGGAATGCTTTTACACTGTTGGTGGGAGTATGAATTAATTCAGTCGTTGTGGAAGACAGTGTGGCGATTCCTCAAGGATCTAGAAATACAAATACCATTTGACCCAGCAATCCCATTACTGGGTATATACCCAAAGAGGTATAAATCATTCTATTATAAAGGTACATGCACATGTATGTTTATTGCAGCACTGTTCACTGTAGTAAAGACTTGGAACCAACCCAATGTCCATCAATAATAGACTGGATAAAGAAAATGTGGCACATATATACAATGGAATATAATGTGTCCATAAAAATGGATGAGTTCATGTCCTTTTCAGGGACATGGATGAAACTGGAAACCATCATTCTCAGCAAACTGACACAAGAACAAAAAACCGAACACTGCATGTTCTCACTTGTAAGTGGGTGTTGAACAATGAGAACACAGGGAAACAGGGAGGGGAACATCACACACAGGGGCCTTGGGGGTGGGGGGGCTAGTGGAGGAATAGCAGGAAGTGGGGGGATTGGGGAGTGATAGCATTAGGAGAAATACCTAATGTAGACGATGGAGCAATGGATGCAGCAAACCACCACCATGGTACCTGTATACCTATGTAACAAACCTGCACAATCTGCACATGTACCGCAGAACTTAAAGTACAATAAATAAATTTAAAACAAAACAAAGCAAAAAACCAAAATATTAAATATTTAATAAATAAAACTAACTTTGAAAAAGGATTCTTTATATATTCTATATACTAGGCAGATGCTATTATTTTAATAAATATTATTTAATTTTTTTAACTGGCAACTTCAGTTGCAAACCTGTGGTTTTCACTTAAGTAATTTTAATATGGTATATTCTGTTAATATCTTTATTATATCTTTCATTAATATAAGAGTACTTGTTTGAGAAAGAATTTGAGTTAATTTGTATGAGAAATAAATTCTATAAGCTTTTCCTAACGATGGAAATGTCATGGTTGGATATTCCCCTCTTAAGGAGGCAAACAAATTAGATACTATTTATGGAATTATGTTTTCAATTATCTATTTCTGTTTTCTTACTCATATTTTTCATCAACAAAATTATAATACCCACTTCTAGCAAAGTAATGATGGTTGAATGAATAGATGAATGACTAGAAGGATGAAATACTAATAAAAATCTGTCAAATATATTATGCATGTCTTTGAGAAGTTCTACAAATAACTTTCTTATTCTATTGGACTTGCAAATTTTTTGCCAAAGTTGTTACCCATGAATATTTAAAAATAACCTACCTATTGTTATGACTATGACATTATATATGCATAAAGATATATTTTAAATGGCAAATCATCCTTTCATCCCAATAATAATGCCCACTTGATTGTAGTGAATTAACTTTTTGATGTGCTGCTGCATTCTGTTTGCTAGTATTTTGTTGAGGAGTTTTGAGTCTATGTTTATAGGAGATATTGGCATGTAGTTTTTTGTTGTTGTTGTTGTTGCAGTTGTTGTGTCTTTGCCAGATTTTGGTCTCCGGATGATACTGGTTTCATAGAATGAGTTAGGAAGGAATCTCTCCTTTATTTCTTGAAATACTTTTAGTAGGATTGGCACCAGCTTTCCTTTGTACACCTGGTAGAATTTAGTTGTGATTCTATCTGGTTGGGGCTTTTTTGGTTGGTAGGTTTTTAATTAATGACTCAAGGTTATTACTTATTATTGGATTCAGGATTTCTGTTTCTTCCTGGTTCATTCATGGGAGGTTGTATATTCCAGGCATTTATCCATTTTCTATAGATGCTCTAGTTTGTGTGCATGGGATATTCATAGTAGTCTTAAAGATATTTTGTGTTTCTGTGAGATGGATTGTGTGTTTCCTTTGTCATTTCTGATTGTTCTTTTTTGGATATTCTTTTATTCTTCCAATTTAGCTAGTGGCAAATTGATCTTGCTTATCTTCTTAAATAAGCAATTTTTCATTTTGTCAAGCTTTTATATGGTTTTTTTGGGGTCTCAATTCTATTTAGCTCTGATTTGATTTTAGTTATTTATTTTCTTCTAACTTTAGGTTTAGTTTGTTCTTGCTTTTGAATTTATTTAGATATAAAGTTAGATTGTTCATTTGCTGTTTAGCACTCTAAACATTCCTCTTAATATTGCTTTTGCCAAATCTTAGAACTTTTGTATGTTTTGTCTCTATTTTCACTTGTTTCAAAACTTTTCTTTTTATTTCTGTCTTAATTTCACTGTTTACCAAGAAGTCATTGAAGAGCAGGTATTTCTGTGATTTTGAGAGTTCCTCTTGGTATTGACTTCCATTTTTATTGCATGTGGTTCATGAAGATGGATGGTATAATTTCAATTTTTTGAATATGAGACTTGCTTTATGACTGAGCATGTGGTCAGTCTTGGACTATGTTCCATTTACAGATGAGACTAATGTATATTTGGTAATAATTAAGTTGAGTAATCTGTAGATGTCTATTAGGTACAGGTAGTCAGGTATTAAATTTAAGTCCAGAATTTCTTTTTTAATTTTTGGCCT
This sequence comes from Saguinus oedipus, assembly GCA_031835075.1. Lineage (NCBI taxonomy): Eukaryota > Metazoa > Chordata > Mammalia > Primates > Cebidae > Saguinus > Saguinus oedipus. The sequence goes on from CM063170.1 coordinate 149,318,140, forward strand.
CAAAGATCTGTCTAATGATATCAGCAGGGTGTTGAAATACCATACTATTATTGTGTTGCTGTCAAATTATTTTCATGAGCCTAGAAGTAATTGTTTTATAAATCTTGGTCACATGCACACGAATGTTCATTGCAGCACTGTTTACAATAGCAAAGACCTGGAACCAACCCGAATGCCCAACGATGATAGACTGGACTGGGAAAATGTGGCACATATACACCATGGAATATTATGCAGCAATCAAAAATGATGAGTTTGTGTCCTTTGTAGGGACATGGATGAATCTGGAGAACATCATTCTCAGCAAACTGACACAAGAACAGAAAAAGAAATACCGCATATACTCACTCATAGGTGGGTGAGAAAAATGAGAACACGTGGACACAGAGAGGCGGTCTACTATACACTGGGGACTGTTGGGGGGAATGGGGGAGGGACAGCGGGGGGGGGCTGGGGGGAATAGCCTGGGGATGAATACCAAGTGTGGGTGAAGGGGAGGAAAGCAGCAAAGCACACTGCCATGTGTGTACCTATGCAACTATCTTGCTCGTTCTGCACATGTACCCCCAAACCTATAATGCAATAAAAATTAAAAAAAAAAAAAAAAAAGAAGGGGAGGCCAACATTTGTCCCTACTACTGCATTCTTTAATTGGTTTGTTCATGTACTGGATGCGAGCACGGAGAATAAATTCTCTCTTTCTGAAAAAAAATAAATAAATAAATCTTGGTCTTCCAATATTGGGTCCATATGTTTAGAATAATTAAGACTTTTTGTTGAACCCTTTATGTAATGCTCTTCCTTGTTCTTTCATACTGCTGTTGGTTTAAAGTCTGTTTTATTTGATACATGAGTAATGACTCTTGTTCATCTTTGTTTTCTTTTTGCATGGTAGATCTTTAGTCCTTTATTTGGAACCTATGGGTATTACAACATATGAGTTGGGTTTCTTGAAGCTGCTTGTCTTTTTTCACATAGAAAATCAAATTTGTGCTTCTTTTAAAATTGTAAAATAGATGCAAATGTAATAAGCTTGACTAAAAAGTCTTTCTGTGTTTTAGAATTCTCAAATTATGTACTTTCTTAGAGTATGACCTATACAGAGATTTAGATATATTTCACCCGGAATATCAATGAAAATGCACAAAGAGGAGTTAGGATTAAGTAATTCTTTACAAGAAGTATGTGTTGTAGAAAATTATCTTTTGGGTAAACTTCTGAAATACATCTGGAAATATTAAGATTAGAGCAAGTGAATCACTAATTAAGAGTTAATTTTGCATATAAAGATTTTATTAAAAAGCTTATAAGCAAATTATCTTCCACTGTATATTAAACTTTATTATGTCATCAAAGTAACATTATTTTGTAGAGAAAGGGTAAAGCAAAATTTGGGTTTATATAATCTATTTAAAAAACTCAATTAAGCAACTTGCTATTGCAAAACAATTTGTATAACTTGTTGTTGAAGCACCACAAAAGTTAAAAACCAAAGGAAACAAGATATCCATGGTATACCAAAATCAAAAAAAGATTCTCACACATGCAGAAAGAAAAGAAGATTGTGATTAGGTTCAGACTCAGATACGTCTGTCATAGTGAAGGTTTAGTGAAGTTGATCAATCAAGAGACTGATAGTAGATAAAGTAAGCTTTGGAAAAAGAAAGGATTCATGAGGGTTGAAGAAGAGGTGATCAATACTAGGTAAATATTAAACCTATGGCTTCATCCAATAGTTATATTGTCATCCATTTCTTAGTAAGTAATGTTATTTGAAAATTATAATGTTCCTGGTACTGTTTATACTTATATTTTTAGGTATATTGGAACTTCAAAGAAGTTTTCAAGAAATTTTCTTGATATACTAGCTTTCTGTATGTGTGCTAAATATATGACTTTTATGTTTCACTGTTAAACATAGAGGCAACAGGCAATGGCCTGCAATTTGCCTTTTCTTTAAGCACAATCTTTAGTTGCACACTGTTCTCAAATTTTTGCTTCAACAGGTATAGTCGTTTGATAAGTATGCTCCTTCTTTACGGAAATTCACACTGCTGACCTTGCAGTCCTCTGCTGTGGAAGGGCTGCCACTGGCAACTGCAGATTAATACCAACTCAAATCTTGTTGTTTTTGATTAAGGTCTTGAGGTTAGAAAAATGTAATTTGTACCCTACAAGGTAGAATAGAAAGAACATGACAGCAATTAATCCTTTTCTTGCTGATGAGAATGATAAAATACCCCCTGTTGCCTGCAATATCTTTGTTAGTATTGAAAAAGACAAATTGTTTCTTCATGTTTATTTATAGGTAGTTTTTATAACCTTTAAGTGTTTAATGTAAAACCTTATTAAAAACTTACAAAAATCAGGAAAATGTTAATATTGTTATTACAAATGTTATTTGTGAAAACTGAAATAATGATGTGTAATGAAACATAATTTTAATGGAACATGAACCTTCTATACATGTATATAGAAAATGGCAAACATATTTTTGCTGATCCATTTTGTATTACAAATTTGGTAAGTTCAGGAATTTTAGTGAAGAGCAAATCAATTTGGTACAGTTAAGATATTATCATGCTTAATTTAGACTTAATCATTTTACCTAAATTTCTAAAGTTAGTGTGTTTATATCGTGTTAGCTTCACTTGCCTATCTTACTTTCAGGTCTCACCAATTTGGTTTGAGTGTAACTTATCTAGACTTTATTAATTATTAAATCTTTTGTATGGTCTCTGGCAAGTTAGAGGAATTATGGATACAAAAATAATGACATATTCTACTTTTCTCCAATGTACCTATATGTTCCAGTCCAACTCAACACTCAACAATATATGCAATTCAGAAAATTTTTACAATTATTGAACAAGGAAGGACAATTAAGAAAGAAGTGCAACAGTTAACATCCCCCAATAATTCCACTCTTGGCAAGATATAAAGATTTTGGGGACACGATGAAGCATTCTCTTTTGATATATTTGCTTAATAACAAAATCTCTGTGAGTACATTCATTGCTCATCAATTTCTTGTGGTTTTTAACCATCATAGTTTTTGTACCAGAAGAAGCCAAAGAGATCATTTTGAATTTCAGGAGCTTCACTAATCACAACAGTACAAAAACATGACAGTAGCTCTGTCTTACAGCTTTTGAATTACATGAGTCACATTTTTCTATCTCCTCAATGATTATTGCATCATATGTGGAGTATAATCGTCAGTAACTTATTAATGTCTAAGACCTGCTCAGAAAAATGAAAGATTATTATGAGTTAAACATATTCAACCTGTTTTGGAGCAAACTGTGATTTAAAATATAAAAGAACATCTCAAAACTGAGTGATGATCCAATCTTAACTAATCCTAGGAATTGAAATATTCCTATAGTCTACTATTCTTTATAAATTTAAGAGTATTTCTTCTCTTTCACTATATTATTTTTAATTCATAAACTCATTGTTATGTACTTAATTGTGTCCCTGTAAAATGTATATGTTGAAGCTCTAATCCCCAATGTATTTGGAGATGGAACATTTGGGAGGTAAGTAGGGATAGATGGCACAGTGGAGTGGGTCCTCATGATGGAATTAATGGCTTTATAATAAAAGGAAGAGAAAGATCTCTCTCTCTCTCTCTCTCTCTCTCTCTCTCTCTCTCTCTCGCTCTCTCTCTCTCTCTCTCTCGCTCTCTCTCTCTCTCTCTCGCTCTCGCTCTCGCTCTCTCGCTCTCTCTCTCTCTCTCGCTCTCTCTCTCTCTCTCTCTGCCACGTAAGGACACAACAAAGAGGCAGTAATCTATAAGCCGGGAAGAGACTTTCATGAGGAATCAAATTGACAAGCACTTTGATCTTCGACTACAAGTCTCTAGAACTGTGAGAAGTATCTTGTTTCAGCCATCTAGTTTATAGCATTTTGTTATAGTATCCTTAGAAGACCAATACATTAATAAATATTATTCCTCTTTCTTATATTCTGAAAGAGATAACCATAAACAAAACTCTAGTAAATATTGCCAAACATGGCTTGGAGTATCATTGTGAAATAGGAGACTTAAATAGGAAAGATAAGAAAATAGGTATTCAAATATGGACATAATCCTTCTTGATAATTTCTGAATTCAGAGAGTTAAGTTCATTAATGCTAAAAAAAAAAATTGTTCCTTCCCTTCCCTTTATAACTCTGAAGATTATGACTTTATCTTTAATGTGGATTAAGGCAGAATAATGAAAAATTACCAGTGACTGGTTTCATCAAAAATAATAAAGAAAATGTGGTACATATACAAAATCAAATAGTCTTCAGCCATAAAAAATAATGAAATTCTGTAATTTGCAACAACATAGATGGAACTGGAGGACATTATGTTAAGTTAAATAAACCAGGAACCAAAAGACAAAATTTACATATTTGTAATCATATACGGTAGTTAAACATTTTAAAATTGAACTCATGGAGATAAAGAATAGAATGATGGTTACCAGAGGCTGAGAAGGGTATTGTGGAAGGAGTGGGTACAAAAATACATTTAGAGTGAATAAAATCTACTATTTGATAGAACAATAGAATGACTATGTTTAGTAATAATTTATTGTATGTTCTAAAGTAACTGGAAGAGTGAAATCGAAATGCTCCTAACACAAAGAAATGATAAACACTTGAGTTGATGGATACCACAATAACTTGGATTTGATCACTACACATTGTATGCCTGTATCAAAACAACACATTTATCCCATTAATTCATACAACTAGTAGGTACTCATACAAATTTAAAAAAAAATCAAAATAAAGAATGTAGTATTACCTATATACCATACAGAATTCAAGATTATTAAAATAGACTTAAACATGAGTGGCAAATTTATAATAATAATGTTTAGTTGGTGACTACAAGCACTACCTTTGATCTTTCTGAAAATTTTATTCACATTTCTGCTTTGTCATGCTTTTCTGAGAGTGCCCTGGATTTGGTCTTAAATAAGGAACTTTTCTTTTTTAAGTTTAGAAACTTTCGCCCTCTTGAGAGCCTGGGAATCTTCAAAAACAAGTCATGCCTCCTTTGTTTTAACAGTACTTGTTTTATGTTACCTCTCGCCTGTCACCTTTATTTGAATCAGTCAGTAGGAACCAAGGCAGCACTTAAACAGTCTTGTTGAAAATCTTCTTAGCTAGATTACCCAATTCAATAGGGGAATTTTCCACACCGTATATTACTTTAGCTAGTAGTATTGATAAAATAAAAAAGAAATAAATCATTCTACTATCATAGTAATAGATCTTAATTCCTCTATACTTAACATACAGGGAAATATTAGGATGTGAATGTGTCATTCATTGAGTTTCTGATAGAATATTTCAAGAGTGGAACATTTTCATAATCCTAAAGTATTTTCTTATGTCCTCCCTCCCCAGCCAATGTCCCCTACGTTTACCATCCCAGATGACAGATATGATTTTTATGATCACAAGCTAGTATTTTACAACCAAGTATTTTATACAAATAAAGTAATAACGTATGTACTTTCATGTCTTACTGTGTTTCAACGAGCATGATAGTTTTGAGGGTTGCCCTTATTGTTACATGCATTACAATTTTTAAAATTTGTATTGCCGAGTAGGATCAGATTGTATAATTATACAATAGCTTGTTAATTATCTTTCTGTTAATGGACATCTAATCTTTTTCTGCCTTTTAAATACAATGAATAAAACTTCAATATTCTTTTTGTTGAAATATATTTTAATTTCTCTTGAATAACTATCTAGTAGAATTGTGGAGTCACAGACTTTATACATGCTTAACTTAAAAAAAAAATCACCAAGAAGTTTTCTAAATGTTTGTATCATTTTAGATACAAACTAGGTAGTAGAAATCATTTTAGATTTCTACTAGCCACGTGTAAGAGTACTGTCTGCTTCTTTTGCTTGCTGACACTTGGTATCAGCCATTCTGATGCTTATGTATTTGTCTTTCAATATGGCTTAATTTTGCATTTCCTTGATGACTAATTATGTTGAGAAATTTTGCATATGATTATTTGACATTTGTTTTCTTTTGTAAAGTTTTAATACATTTACCTATTAATTTTTGTTTGTCTTTTTTAATGAGTTGCTAGAATTTTTCATAAATTTTAGAAAAAACTTATTTGTTTGATATATTCAAGCATTTTCCTCATCTATGAATTACATATTATTTTCCTGATGTTTTCTAAAGAACAAAATTTTTAAATTTTGAATAACTTTTATTATTTAGGTGTACTTTCTACAATCTAAGGAAATTTTGCCTGAACCAATGTTGCAAGATATTGTTATCTTTCCTTCTAATAGTATTTTTGCTTGTTTTATTTTGTGTTATTTTTTGTCTTATGCCCATCAATCTCATTTAATTGTCTTATTGACCATAACACTTGTATAAATTTATGAGGTACATATAATATTTTGATACATGCATACAATGTACAATGACCAAATCAGAGTAACTGAGATATCTGTCACCTCAAGTACTTATCATTTCTTCTTTTGAGAATATTCCAAATATTATTTTCTAACAATAAATTCTTCTTATTAATTTTTATATAGTGTGAAGTTGGGCTAATTATTTTTTCTACACGTATATTCAATACATATGTATGTATATGTTATTCAAACATCATTTGTTGAAATATAATTCTTTCTTCATTGAATTATCTGGTGTACTTGTCAAACAACATATCATGTACATGTGGATCTATTACTGGGCTCTACATTCAGTTCCATGTATTTATTTTTATATTCTTTTACTAACATAACATTGTCTGGATTACTGTAGCTGCAGAGAAATCTTAAAATCTGGTAAATTAAGTCTATAAATTTATTTTCTCAATCAAGGTAAGTTAAGCTGTTATTAGTTCCTTGCATTTAAAAGTAAATATTTAAATTATCTTGTAAACTTTTTCTATGTGAAGACTGCTAGAATTTTGATTAGAATTGTGTTGTGCACAGAGACCTATTTGGGGAAGAAATTATATCTTATTAACATTGAGTCTTTCATCCTGTAAATTTTCTGTGTTTTGTTTACCAAGAATAATTATACATACATTTTATCACATTGGCCCTAAATGTTTGATGATTTTGGTTCTACATAAATTATTTAAAGAATTTAAAAATCATTTATAAATAATACTTTTTACTTATACAATTGCACTATTTATAACCACAAATAGAATGCAAGGAATATTCCATCAACATTTGATTGAATAAATTATGATGTATTTACATTATTGAATACTATATAGCGATTTGTCAAGGATCTAGAAACAGAAAGACTATTTGACCCAGCAATCCCATTACTGGGTATATACCCAAAGGATGACAAATTATTCTATTATAAAGAAACATGCACACATGTTTATTGTGGCACTGTTCACAATAGTAAAGACTTGGAACCAACCCAATGCCCATCAATGATAGACTGGATAAAGAAAATGTGGCACATATATACCATAGAATACTATGCAGCCATAAAAAAGATGAGTTCATGCCTTTGTAGGGACATGGATGAAACTGGAAACCATCATTCTCAGCAAACTGACACAAAAACAGAAAACCAAACACCATATGTTCTCACTCATAAGTGCGTGTTGAACAATGAGAACACAGGGACACAGGGAGGGGAACATTACATACCAGGGCCTGAGAGGTGGAGGTTAGTGGAAGAATAGCAGGGGGTGTGGGGATTGGGGAGGGATAGCAATAGAAGAAATACCTAATGTAGATGATGGAGTGATAGATGCAGCAAACCACCATCATGACACATGCATACCTGTGTAAGAAACCTGCACTATCTGCACATGTATCCCAGAACTTAAAGTATAATAAATAAATAATAAAATAAAATAAAACAAAATAAAATCTAAGTTGTGCCTTTGTTGTTATACTGGCTAACCTGGGTGCAAGGTTTAGAAAATGGAAAAATAAAAGTGGGTTCTGGCACTCAAGGTTCTCTTCATTGATTTCAAAGTTTATTATAAAATTGAGTGTAGCTGATAAAAGTTTATTGAGAACTTTGTATAGTCATAATATTTCTACTTTTTTATATGTGTATTCTACTTTAAAAATTTGTAAAAGTCTTTTGACTTATATATAGCAATTCTTCCTCTTCATGTTTTCATATCTATTTGTATACAAATATACAAATATCTTAAAAAATCTTTTTCTCTATTTGTTTTACCCCCTCTTTAATAATAGAGTTGTCTGTATTTGTTATCTTTATCATTAATATGTCTTTAACCTAGAGAAGTTTGGCTTATATCCATGCCATATCAATGAAACTATATCTGTCAAAGTTTTTCAAAATTTTCTGTTAAACAAATCCATGGTGTCTTTCAATTCTTCATTATCAGTTTAATTAACCTCATAATACTTTCTTTTTTTGGAAATACTCTCCTGTGTTGGCTTCTGTAACAACACTGGAAGCACCTGCTGAGTTAATTTTGCTAGATCCTAACCTTAATCCGACTTTAAAAATAAAAGAGTACTCCCAGGTCCTCTTCTCTCTACCTCTGGTCTTTTCCTAGACGATTTTCTTTTATTTTCCTCAAGTATTTTTTTTTATTGCATTTTAGGTTTTGGGGTACATGTGCAGAACATGCAAGATAGTTGCATAGGTACACACGTGGCAGTGTGATTTGCTATCTTCCTCCGCTTCACCCACATCTGGCATTTCTCCCCATGCTATCCCTCCCCAGCTCCCCGCCCCCGCTGTCCCTCTCCTATTCCCCCCAATAGACCCCAGTGTGTGGTGCTCCCCTCCCTGTGTCCATGTGTTCTCATTGTTCATCACCCACCTATGAGTGAGAATGTGTGCTATTTCATTTTCTGTTCTTGTGTCAGGTTGCCAAGAATGATGTTCTCCGGATTCATCCATGTTCCTACAAAGGACACGAACTCATCGTTTTTCACATAGCTTTAACTATTATCCATTTGCAAATGAACCTCTTAATACATCTTTCCAGCTCAGTCTTCTGTCTTGAATTTTGTGCTCATATTAGTATGTCGTACTTATTATTTCCAATTTGTTTATACTGTATGTATATATTAATAGATGCAGACACGGATTGACACATTTATACATATACACACAAACTGGGCTCATCTACTAAAATCTATTACATTTATAATATTTTCTGTCTTATTAAATCATATAACATACATCATCAGTTGACTTAGGCAAGAATGCATCAAATGTAATTATTTTTTCCTTTTTCTTAATACTTGCAGTCAACAATGGCATAGGTGATGATACAAAATAAATGAAGTGAATACATTCTGCTACTCTATTCTTTAGATAATCAGTTAGCACTCTGTCAGTGATGACATTTATTATGTTGATGCAATGTGACTTATTTCAAATTGATGCTAATATCACTCATGAATATTAACATATTTATTTTAGCCTTTAACCTGTATTGTTCAATAGATGATGAGTGAATGCCAAATAAAGGCGCAGAAGAGCAGAAAAACAATCATATTACTTTGTTCTCTTCCTTTGAAAAGAAAGGTCCAGATTCATCATCACTGTGTTTCATGATACAAAATTTTCCTATATGATGCCCGTTTTCTTTGTTTTGTATAATCTTGAACTACAGTAAAGATTCACATGAACACATATACACCAATCCAATTATTTCTATTCTATGCTCAACACTAAAGCTTAATGAGAAGTTTTAAGTTTTTTGCAGTACCTTCAAAGAGGACAGTAGCTTAACTTAATGCATCAACCCTTCTTTTTATTGCTATAAGAAATATATTTTTATTTTTATCTTTTTAAGAAGGAAAGAAAAAGAAAGAAAAAGAGGGAGAGAGAACAGGAATATTGCTTTATTCTATGAATGGGTATTAATAATGGCCGATCATTATTTTTTGTATTTAAAGTGGAGAATGTATATTTTATGTATCTAAAGTGGAGAGCTCTACAAGTGCTTATTAAATTTACTTGTTCCAGATCTGAGTTCAGATTCTGGATATCCTTATTAATTTTCTGTCTTGTTGAGTCTAAATCTCTTTATGGGTCTTATGTATCTGGGTGTTAAGATGCATTGATCCTTATACCACTCTATCTTTGTTGCTTTGGAATCTGTTTTATCAAATGCATGAATTGCAACTCCTTTTTGTTTATTTATTTGTTTTTGTACTCCATTTGGTTGGTAAATCTTTCTCCAACCCTTTGTTTTGAGCCTTTGTGTATCTTTGGATATAAAATGGGTCTGGATGTAGTATACCGTTAGGTTTTAGCTGTATCTTTTGATTGGGGAACTTAGTCGATTTAAATTTAGGATTACTGCCATTTGATGTTAACTGGCTATTTTATCCATTTGTTAATGTAAATTCTTCTTTATGTTGATGCTCTTTACTTTTTGGTATATTTTTAGAAAGGCTATTACTGGTTGTTCCTTTCTGTGTGTAATGCTTCTTTCAGAAGTTTTTGTAGAGCAGGCCTGGTGGTAATAAAATCTCTGAGTACTTGCTTGTTCATAAAAGATTTTATTTTTCCTTCAATTGTGAAGCTTAGTTTGGCAGGATATGAAATTCTGGGCTGAAAGTTCTGTTCTTTAAGGATGTTAAATATCGGCCCCCACTCTCTTCTGGCTTGTAGGGTTTCTGCTGAGAGATCTGCTGTAAGTCTGATAGGCTTCCCTTTGTAGGTAACCTGACCTTTCTCTCTGGCTGCCCTTAGTATTTTCTCTTTCGTTTCAACCCTGGTGAATCTAACGATTATGTGTCTTGGGGTTGCTCTTCTTGAGGAATATCTTTGTGGTGTCTCTGTATTACCTGAGGTTGAATAGTGTCCTGCTTTACTAGATTGGAAAAATTCTCCTGGATAATATCCTGAAGAGTATTTTCCAGCTGGGATTCATTCTTTCCATCACATTCAGGTACACCTATCAAACGTAGATTAGGTCTTTTCACATAGTCCCATAATTCTTGGAGACTTTGCTCATTTCTTTTTATCCTTTTTTCTCTATTCTTGTCTTCTCGTTCCATTTCACTAAGTTGGTCTTCGACCTCTGATATCCTTTCTTCTGCTTGATCAATTCGGCTATTCAAACTTGTGCATATTTCACTAAGTTCTCGTGTTGTATTTTTCAACTGCATTAGTTCATTTATATTCCTCTCTATATTGTCCATTCTTTTTAACATTTCATCAAACCTTTTTTTCAAAGTTCTTAGTTTCTTTACATTGGGTTAGAACAAGTTGTTTCAACTCCCAAAAATGTTATCATCCACCTTTGGAAGCCTACTTCAGATAATGGAACACAATCCTCTTCCATTAGGGCTTGTTCTGTTGCTGATGAGGAATTGCTATCCCCTGTAGAGGGAGAGGGGTTCTGACTCGGTTTTCTTGGCCTTTTTAGGCTGGTTTTTTTTCCCCTTTATTGTGACTTTATCCATCTGTTGTCTTTACAATTAGCGCCTTTCTGATTAAGTTCCTGAGAGGATGTCCAATTTATTGATTCCCAGTGCTGGAATCCGAGCAACCCACTGCGCCAGCCAAAACAGCAGCAATAAGACTGATGGTGCTCTTCTGCCTGGGAATCTCCAGTCTGGCTTCCTTCTTGAGTCCACAACAAGCGGCTCTGCCTTCCCAGAGCTCCAAACACCAGTCAGTAGGGGAACCAGTCCCATTTACTGTGTATGAAGAGCTGCCGCGCCAAGGCGATGACAAAACCGCTGTGCTGGCCACAGAAGTCGCGCTGGTGACCCGCGGGGCTCCTCCACTGAAAATCTTCTGGTCCGTGGGCGACAAAAATTCCTCTGAAAATGTGGCATCCTCAAGTTTTCTGAGCTTTCACTGGGAGCTACAATCCCGAGCTGTTAGCGATCAGCCATCTTGGATCTCTCTCCGCATCAACTCTTGAATATGCAGCCATGAAGAGGTATGACTGTGCATGTGCATAAATACATATACAAAAACACATATACAATCACAAAAGGATAGACCCCAATTGTTCAGAATTATGTCAGATATGCATTAGTTACTATATTTTATAGAATAATTTGTTTTTCTTTGGATATATATCCAGTAATGGGATTGCTGGGTCAAGTGGTAGCTTTGTGTTTAGTTCTCTGAGAAGTCTCCTTGGGAGAAATCTTAAAGTGGGTTCATGCCTTTTATAATATTCCTTTACTATAGCTTCAGTGGGATTTTGGAAAGTAGATTAATTAAATTCATATGTTCAATTTACTGAGAAGCACCCTTGCATGCCTATTCAGCTAATAGATCTTTTTGCCACTTCGGTAACTGAAAGGAAAGCCAAACTATACTAAAGATACTGGTTTATAAGTGTTCCAATGCAATAGAACCAAAGATGATATTTAGAGCATCTAGTTACTTTTGTAAAAATTTAATTTTATTTTAGCTAGAATTGCACTGACTTTCCAGAGGAAATTTTATTGAATTACCTTTGATAAAGAAATAGATTCCTATTTTGAAGAGTGATAAGCTACATGATATTATCAATAAATGAAATACTGAATAAATTAAAGAGGTGTGGGTTTTTACTTATCTGCACATTTTCAAGTATTTCCTCTCTTATAGGCCAAAGAGTTTTCACTCAACTTGAAAGAAAATCTACCACATAATTTAAAAATTAGTGCCAGGAGAGTGTTAGTACAGATTTTTCTAGATCAGTATCTGAGCATCATATCAGAAATCAGGCTAAGAAAAATCAATCAAATAAAATAATACTGGAGTAGAATGTAAGACAACAATAAATGGTACTGAAGATCTGCAATAGCTAGGAACAACACAGTCAACAAGTAAAAACTCTTTTCTGCAATAAATCTAGGTCAATATTATTGACATAACTACAAATAACAAATGTGTACTTACATTTTGAGACACAAAACATTCTAAAATATAAAATAACTAATGTTAAAGTGTATATGTATATTACAAATTATGGTGAATTTCTCCTTATTTTCAAGGCTCTTAATAATGACATTACATTATGGATGCTATTAATAAAATATACATTTTTTTTAAAAAAAAACAACTACTTATCTTTGAAATTAAAAAAAAGTCCTACTAGGTAAAAACAGTAAATGACTAGAAATTCTTAAACAAATCATTTGGTATGAGATGTGATTGAACTGGCAATGAGATAGGAAACATAAAGAGATGGTAAATAAAGACTGATAGAAAATAAATAATTTGGTTCAGTAGGGAAGAAAATTAAATTAACCACTGAAAAGAAAGAGAAAGAAGTTTCTTCTTCATAGCGTTAAGCCTTATTGAAAAATCAATGAAAGCCATGTGTACGACCTGGTGATTACATCCAAGCCCAGTGTGCATTAATTACTGTTTATCTAGAAATAGGGAAATAGTAGGCTTGCATGCCTTATTGCACTCTTTTGCCTGCTTAAAAAAGAATTAGACATCAAGATAGGAAAAGAGTTCTTAAACAAGAAATAAAAGGAAAGATTAATTCAGCTGCATACAAATAAAACAACTTCTCTTCTTCAGTAAATTTAGATTTAATTAAGTAAATGAGGAAATACAAGCCATAAATGTAGTAAAGTATTTGAAGTACAAATATGCAGGAAAAAATTGCTATCTCAAAAAAACAAGGAAATGCTACAAATTACTACAAAAGGGCAAGGAAAATAAGTGGTATAAAATATAAACTGAACAAAACATTGAATAAAAATAGTCAATAAATACACTTTTTAAAATGTTAATCAGCCTAGTATTAAAAATCTATATTTAATTATTAATCAGATGCTTTTAATCACTTTTTTTTTGAATCAAAATCTGACATAACCTTGTTTTGGTGAGAATTTGAAATAATAACACTTGTACACTGATGATAGAAGTTAAAATAGCGCAATCACTTTAAAGAGTAAGAAATTTGAAAATGTGGCTCTCCTATATTCGAAAGTCACTCATAAAGAACAGAATTTTATATCAAGGATGTAACATTAAGAATGTTTACACCACCATAGTTAGTAATAAAAAAAAATAATTATCTATAATGAATAAAATGATAATAGCATATTATACAATGCAACAATATATATTAGTGAGAATGAATGATCTAGAAAAACACATATAGACATCAATAATTTTCTCTGCTAAAAAGTTTACACATAGGCAAAAATACTTATATCTTTTAGGGATAAGTACATATGTAAGAAATAGAAACACATAACGAACATTAAACAGAGAATGCTGATTCAAGTTTTGTTTTAAAATGGATAGTGTTGGGCCGGGCACGGTGGCTCACGCCTGTAATCCCAGCACTTTGGGAGGCCGAGGCGGGTGGATCATGAGGTCAAGAGTTTGAGACCATCCTGGTCAACATGGTGAAACCCTGTCTCTACTAAAAATACAAAAAATTAGCTGGGCATGGTGGTGCGTGCCTGTAGTCCCAGCTACTCAGGAGGCTGAGGCAGGAGAATTGCCTGAACCCAGGAGGCGGTGAGCCGAGATAGCCCATTGCACTCCAGACTGGATAACAAGAGCGAAATTCCGTCTCAAAAGAAAAAATAAATAAAATAAAATAAAATAAAATAAAATAAAATAAAATAAAATAAAATAAAATAAAATGGATAGTGTTTACCTGTTATTTTTGATAAATGATTTTCACAATAAATTTAAAAGTAAATTAACAAAATTGTTGGCATCTCATAAGAAGGAAACCAGCAATTCATTCATCCCACTTGACCTCAGTTTGGTTTTCTTTTTTTTTAATTTTTATTGCATTACGTGCAAGATAGTTGCATAGGTACACACATGGCAGTGTGTTTTGCTGTCTTCCCCCCCTTCACCCACACTTGGCATTCATCCCCAGGCTATCCCTCCCCAGTCCCCCCCCCCCGCTGTCCCTCCCCTATTCCCCCCAATAGACCCCAGTGTATAGTAGACTGCCTCTCTGTGTCCATGTGTTCTCATTTTTCTCACCCGCCTATGAGTGAGTATATGCGGTATTTCTTTTTCTGTTCTTGTGTCAGTTTGCTGAGAATGATGTTCTCCAGATTCATCCATGTCCTTACAAAGGACACAAACTCATCATTTTTGATTGCTGCATAATATTCCATGGTGTATATGTGCCACATTTTCCCAGTCCAGTCTATCATCAGTTTGGTTTTCATCCACAGTGCTGCTTATATAAACCTATTTTTAAAAAGTCTTAGTGCACTGTTGAGAATGTTGGTATTCTGTCTTTCAGCATTAACTGTAATGTCAGCTGTTGCTTTTTCATTGATCCTATTTATCTATGTGAGGAAATTTCTTCTATTGCTATTATATTGAGTGTTTTTATAATAAAAGTATATTAATTTGTCTAATGTTTTATATGAGTCTACTGAGTTTATCAGATTAAACATTTATTCTCATAATTTGATTTTATCAGATTTTAAATTTCTTTTTTAGTCCATTTTGGTATTTGATATCTTTCTCAGAATTCATCCATTTCATCTAAGTTTTCTAATGTGTAGGCTTATTATTATTCATAATATTCTCTTACAGTCTTTTAAATTTTTTTTTTTAAGATTGATAAAGATTACCCCTCTTTCATTCTCAATTTTAGAAATTTGAGTCTTTCTTCTCTTCATTTTTCTCATTCCAGCTACAAGTTTGTCATTTTGTTTATCTTTCAAAGAGAAAACTTTCATTCTAATTGTTTCCCTCTTAATGTTTTTATATACTTTGCTTCATTTATTTACAATCTAATCTTTACTATTTCCCTGATTTTTATTTTTGATTTATTTTGCTTATTCTTTTTCTAGTTTCCTGAGTGGTATGTTTATAATATTAATTTTAAATTTTACTTCTTTTGCAATGTAAACATTTACAGCTATAAATTTCCCTCTAAAAACTGTGCTAGAGGCATCATTTAATGCATATTGTGTTTTGTTTACAATCATTCAGAAATATTTTTAGTGTTTTCTTCTGATATCTTTTTTGATTCATTTGTTAATTTTAGTAAATTTCCAAAGTTCTGAAAAAAAAGTTGATTTTGCCAATGTTCTCACTGATTGTATAGATTTGTAGATTTTTGAAAGTTGTTACTCTATCAGTTTGGAAGTGTTTATGATGGCATAGTCTAAAAGAAAACTATATTTTTTAAAGGGAGCATTCTAAATTTTAAAACATCATATTTCCTGAGAAACTTGTGTTAGGTTTCTGAAAAGTTTTCAGTATTTGGGGGCATTATTGTTTGCTTGCTTTTTATGATTTCACTCCTCATGACAGACTTATCACTGTTTCATTTATCACCTGTATCTCAGCTAAAAATGTTAATATTTTACTTGATTGTTAGTTGATATAGTTCAGTAAGACATGGTAAAATTTTAAAAAAAGCAAATGTTCACATTTATATAATGCATTAATTTAAAAATATTTAAAAATATTAAATTAATTTTAGATAGAAAGGCAAAAAATTGTATTATTGATATGTTTCACTTTAGAATTTAAAAATTCAAATTATAATACTATGCCTATTTGTGTCTATTACTATTACAAGAAAACTATTTGTAGAATTATAAGGTTATTGTCTATTAAGTTACTAATAATATAAAATTATTAGTCTGGTTGTTGCATAAAAGAAGAGTAAAAACACTTCCCAGGTGATAATAATTGCAAGTAAAACTGATGGTGATATTGAATAATATATAAATGAACATAGAGTCATTACTTTGATTTTGCTGAGAAATACATATCTTCAAATCCAGGTTTTAGTTTTACTATTAACGATTTAATATTAAAACTAATATTAAAAGTATATTTTATCAAAGTACGTCCTAAAGTAGATTAGATGACAAATTCTGAGTTTTGAGTATTTTTTCTTACTTTACCAGACAAATTGATATTCTACATATATTAGGTATTTTGATCATGAAAGCTTCCATTTATGTACAAGCCCTTGGGAAAATTGTGTACCTTTATTTCTTTAACTGTAAATTCACGAAAAAATACAATCACTGATTCATGGATTTATTTAGATAATTAAAACATACCAAGATTGCTTATAAAAATACCTTAAATGTGGAAGAAATATATTAATTATTATTATTACTGGCAAATCAACTACTAGCTTTCTTGCTTCTAACACACCTTCTCTTGAAGCTATAACAGGACAAATCTTTCTTTAGTTCAGAATTTTGTTTTCATGAACTCAGTTATTAAAATTAGAATATTCCATATTAGTCATTAAGAAACCCATAAAAAGATTACTGAAGGATCTTGTTTATTTATTTTAATATTCTTTTCATAATTTTTTTTTTTTTTTGCCAATTAGAAATTCAACTTAGATTGAGTTGGACTTAGTTTACACTGTTAAGATTTAATTCTGCAAAAGCCAATGATTACTATGAAATAAAACAAGTGTGCCTTTTCTGTAGTAAATGTTTATTCTGGATTAAAAATTGATTAATAGGAAAATAGATCATTAAATTTTTCATCAGAGATGTCATCAGTTTTAAATGTCTAAGCAATTATATTAGCAAGTACTGAGATAGAAGGTGCTTATGTTGTCATTTAAGAGTATGCTGACTCAAGATTCAAAACCCATCTCTCTTATCAAACAAACACTGATGAAAACAACTCAGATTTGGCATTGAGACACTGACACCTGCTCTGCTAATACTGTATGACTGAATTGCATGAAAAGTTAAATGAACAAGATTTAACTTTTCATGAAAGTGTTATTCTTTAAAAACAACTCTAAGCATACACTATATAAATACAACTATATAAAAGCAAAACAAAGTATAATAATGACAGATGGTCCATTCTGTCCTTTCTATTGCTAGTAATCAAATAAGATAAAAAAGAATTTTAAACTTTTTCTGAAACCACAGAGAGCTAATATATAGAGAAAACAATGAGAGAGTCAAGTCTTAGAGTTAAGGCCACTTTTATCCTGAGAGATTATAGCAATTCCAATAAGAAATGTCTAACAAGCTGACGATAGCTATTAAAAGAATCTCTGAACTAGGGAGATAAAATAATGGGTTCAGGGTCTGCAAAGAAAGGAAATATTTCAGAATTTCCTGTGTATTGATTTGACACACAAAGAGAAGCAGACAAAGATAAATACATAAATCATTAAGGATACAGAAGATTTTCATCACACAATTAAAAGACTGCTTTCACTAGAATTTGTAGAAAATTAAATTTCACCACTGCACAATGCACTGTAGCACACACAAATTTTAAGGAAAATTTAATTTTCGAGAAAAGGAAATGTCAGCAATAAAAGCAGAAGTGAAAATAATTTCCAAGTTACAATTCTACACTCAGCTATGGTATCAATCAAATGTGAAGGCAGATTAAAGACATGCTATAATGGATGCTAAATGGAAAAATGTCATTTTTCTTAATATTTTGGCTGTGACTTCAAGCTGAAAAAGTAGATAATAATAGTCACATAATCTAAAGTGAGTTGAAGACACATCTCTAGTTAATTTGAATATAGTCGACTTGAAATTTCTTACTTGCAACCCATAATTCATGTAACTACTTCTGAGAAGATTTTAATATAGAGATTTATCAAAAAGAGAAAGGAGACACTGTAACATTAGTAGATTCATATGAAATATTCTATATATATATATCCTCTCTTTCCAATTCCCAATTAAATAAAATCCATCAGTGATCCCAGGCAACAACATACAACATAATGAAAATGTTGTAGTATTAGTTCCTTTTTGAGTTGTGTGAGATTAATGTGTTTTTCCAACAGTTGAGGGAAATTTATTTACGAATAAATTATCTAAGAATAAACTAAACATATCCACAAACAAATACATATTATTGTTGAAAATAGGCATTGTAGACCACTTTGGAGAGGGTTATAGAAAATATAAGGGGTAGGTGTAGAGAGATAATATATGGAAATACTTTGCACTTTCTTTTTTTTTTTTTTTTTTTTTTTTTTTTTTTTTGAGACAAAGTTTCGCTCTTGTTACCCAGGCTGGAGTGCAATGGCGCGATCTCGGCTCACCACAGCCTCCGCCTCCTGGGTTCAGGCAATTCTCCCTCAGCCTCCTGAGTAGCTGGGATTACAGGCACGCACCACCATGCCCAGCTAATTTTTTTGTATTTTTAGTAGAGACTGAGTTTCACCATGTTGACCAGGATGGTCTCCATCCCTTGACCTCGTGATCCACCCTCCTTGGCCTCCCAAAGTGCTGGGATTACAGGCTTGAGCCACCACAGCCGGCCTACTTTGCACTTTCTATAGAATTTTTCTCTAAACCAAAACCATTCTACAAAACAGGCTATTAACCTTTAAAAACTGCAAGGAAATAGAAATCTATAATGTAATTGGAGATTTCAATATCCCTCTTTTAATATTGGATAGCGTAAGTAAAATGAAAACCATGAAGGATAATGTCTTGGCCAGCATTTTAAATCAATTTAATCCAATTTATATTCACAGACTAATCAATTGAAGAACATGTTAGGGAAAATTATTTTCAAGAGTAAGTAGAGCATTTACCAAAAGAATCCATATTTGAAGCAGTTAAACAAATCACAATGAATTTTAAATGATCCAGGCTATATAAATTACAGTCTCTGACCATAATGATATTAAATTGGAAATAAAAACCAGAGTTCTCTCTAGAAAATCTCCCAAATATTTGTAACTAAATAACAGATTTCTAATAATTGATTTGGTGATAAAATAAATTAAAAGAAACATTAGAAATGTTTTACCTATAATGAAAATTCAAATGTAACATGTCAACATTTATAGGTTGCCATTACAAAGCAATATTGGTAAAACATTTTTGCACTGAAAATCTACATTAGCAAAGGAGAAATTTCTCACTTCAATAACTACAGATTACACTCAAAAAAACTAGAAAATCAAGCAAAAATTATAGCCATAGAAAGCAGCAGAAAAAATCTAAATAAAAATAATTGAAATAAAAATTTAAAAATTAAGCAAAAACCTGATTTAAGATAAATTTTAAAATAAACTTGTCATAACATAAATAAAGTGACATAAATCACCAATATTAAAAATGTCATAAATGACATGGATTTTAACAAACTCTTCAGGTAATTTTGATGCCTGACAACTGTAGAGTAACAAAGAAAATATTCAAATTACACTCTTCGGGTGGTGAGAATCATCACATTTTTTCATGTATGTGTGTGTGTGTGTATAAAATCCCAAAAAAAATTTAGTATATGTATGTATGTGTGTGTGTATCAAATCCCAGAAAACATTGAATATATGTATGTATGTGTGTGTGCATGTATGTGTGTGTGTGTGTGTGTGTGTGTGTAAAATCGCCTAAAGCATTTAAAAGTAATATAATTCTTTTTGTGTAAGAAAGTGATGAAAAACACAACAGACTTCATATAGAATTCTATTCACCCCTTTATTCCAAAGATGGTTTCTTTGCAAAAATTCGGCCTCTGATCTTCTCCCTGTCACATGGATTATGAACTCTCCAGCTCAAGAAATTGGCATTGCCAGTCCCCTTAGCTTTCCCTTTTTCTCCTTTTTACACCCCACTTTGACATTTCATATCTATAAGTAAATTTGTGTATACACATCTCAGATATTTTTCTACCTGAGTTCTATATATTACCTCATTACATAAAAGAAAAAAATCTTTATAAATCAGTGAAATAAAGCAATTTTAAATATACATATATAATCTCGTTATAGAATAAAATTTACATTTTTACCTACAGCTGAGATCATTTGCCAAGTTTTGTGTTGTTTGGCATGTTTGAGTCATTAAGAAAGATGTTAATTGAAGGTAAATCATCAGGATCCTGAAAAATTATGCACTTTGATCCTCTGAGTTTATTCAATTCTAATAAGTATATGAAAATACTTTTTATACAGTATGCTCAGTGTTTAAAGTGTTTATACATATTACAGTTTCTTGTTTCTTAGTGAAAGCTGGAAAGCCCACAAAATAAAAGTGTAAGCTCAATTTCATTAATAACATCTTAGGTTTATCATAACCAATTTAATCTGAATTTTTCCCATTTGCATACAATAGTATATGTTATACTTTTAAATGATTATTTTGCATATATTTTAGAAAAAAACACAGAGAAATAGTGAGGTGTTTCAAATATAATTTTTTAAAAAGCCAAAAATGAGCTTTGTCATAGAATACGATAATAAACAAAAATTCAACATCAGATGTTACCAAGATTGCTGATATAATGAAAGAAGCAAACAGAACAAAGGAAAAAAAAAATTATTATTGTATCAGTGGATTAGCAGTAGTCTCACATTATGGTATTGACTTGCATTCCCCTAATTGTGAATGATTGGTAGCATTTTTTACTATACTTATTTGCTGCCTCTATATCATTTGGAGTAATGGCTATTCAATTTATTTGCCCATTTTTAAATCGAGTTATTTGTCTTTTTGTTTGTAGAGCTATAAACTTCTGATCCGTAGTCAGACGCGTTATCCATTTCGCCACTGGCCCCGAGGTGAGCTATAAACTTCTTTTGTATACTTTAGATATTTCTCATCATAGCTATGATTTGCAAAAATGTTTTGGTATTGCAATTTAGGAACCATTGCCTAAGTTAATGTTATTAATATTTGCTTCTATTGTTTATTGTAAGATTTGTATAATTTTGGCTCTTATAACTAGGTCTATTTTCTGTTTTGATATGATTATTACATGTTGTGTGAGGTAGGAGTCCATGTTTATTCTTTTACATACTTATAATCAGTTGGCACAGGACTATGTGTTGAAAAGACTAATATTTCCAACATTAAAGTGTCTTGGCATCCTTGTCAAAACTTAGTTTACCATAAATATGAAAATTTATTATTGTCTAATTTTTCTGGCTATAAACTCCAGTATGACATTGAATAGAGGTAACAAGAGCAAATAATCTGTTATGTTATTGATCTTAGGAGGAAATCTATCAGTCATTCATCATTATTAATTGTGGCCATTTTATAGTTGATTTTTACTAGGTTGAAGACACACCAACATGGTTTGGTTGTGTTCCTACACAAATTGCATCTTGAATTGTGGCTCAAATAATCCCCATGTGTTGTGGGAGGGACCCAGTAGGAGGTAATCAAATCATGGGGGTGGGTTTTTCCCATGCTGTTCTTGTGATAGTGAATAAGCCTCACAAGATCTGATGGTTTTATAAAGGGCAGTTACCCTGGACGTGCTCTCTTGTCTGCTGACATGTAAGATGTGCCTTTGCTTCTCCTTCACCTTCCACCATGATTGTGAGACCTCCCCAGCCATGTGGAACTGTGAGTATAATACATTTATTTTTCTATATAAATTTCCAAGTTTTGAATATTTATTTATAACAGTATGAAAATGAACGAATACAGTAAATTGGTACAGGTAGAATGGGTACCGTTATTAAGATACCTGAAAAAGTAACTGCAACTTTGGAACTGGGTAACAGACAGAGGCTGGAAGACTTTGGAGGGCTCAAAAGAAGACAAACAGATGTGGGAAAGTTTGGAGCTTCTTAGAGGCTTGTTGAATGATTTTGACCAAAATGCTGATAGTGATATGGACAATGAAGGCCAGGGTGAGGTGGTCTTAGATGGAGATGAGAAACTTATTGAGAACTGGAGCAAAGGTAATTCTTGAGATTCTTTAGCAAAGAGACTGGCAGCCTTTTGCCCCTACCATAGAGATCTCTGGAACTTTGAACTTTGGAGAGATGATTTAGAGTATCTGGTGGAAGAAATTTCTAAGCAGCAAAGTGTTCAAAATGTGATTTGAATACTCTTAAAAGCATTCAGTTTTTATTTACGTACAAAGATATAGTTTGGAATTGGAACTCATGTTTAAAAGGGAAGCAGAGCATAGAAGTTTGGAAAATTTGCAGCCTGATGATGCAATAAAAAAGAAAAACCCATTGTCTGAGGAGAAATTCAACCCAGCTGCAGAAATTCACAGAGGTAATGAGGAACCAAATGTTAATCTCCAAGATAATGGGGAAAATGTTTCCAGGGCATGTCAGAACTCTTCACAGAAGCCCCTCCCATCACAGGCCTGGAGGCTTAAAAGGAAAGAATGGTTTCCCGGGCTGGGCCCAGGGCCTTGCTGCTTTGTGCAGTCTTGGGACTTAGAGTCCCAGCCATAGATAAAAGAGGCCAATGCACAGCTTGGGCCACGGCTTCAGAGGTTGCAAGCCCCAAGCCTTGGTGCCTTACATATAGTGTTGGATCTGCAGATACACCGAAATCAAGAATTGAGGTTTGAGAACCTCCACCTAGATTTCAGAGGAAATCTGGAAGCACCTGGATATCCAGGCAGAGATGTGTTGCAGGGGCAGAGCCCTCCTTGAGAAATTTTGCTAGAGCAGTGTGGAAGGGCTCATAGGTGAATGGGACTTGCCTTGTCTTAGATGAAACTTTGGACTGTGGATTTTTGAATTAATGCTTAAATAGGTTGATATTTTGGGGGACCATTGGGAAGGCATGGTGGGTTTTGAAGTGTGAGGACATGAGATTTGAAGTGTGAGGTTGGTTTTGAAATGTGAAGACATGAGGACAATTCAATCTTGAATTGTAGTTCCTATAATCCCCATGTCATGAGATAAACACGATGGAAGGTAATTGAATCATGAGTTTTTTCCATTTTGTTCTTATGACAGTAAGTCTCATGAGATCTGATGGTTTTATAAAGGGCAGTTCCCCTTCACAATCCCACTTGTCTGTCACCATTTAAAGCATGCCTTTCCTCCTCTTTTGCCTTCCATCACGATTGTAAGGCATTCCCAGCTATGTGGAACTCTGAGTCCATTAAATCTCTTTTTATTTATAAATTACCCAGTCTTGGGTATTTCTTCATAGTAGTATGAAAATGGAATAATACCCACAACCTTTTATTCTTAGTTTTTTTAGTGGTTTTTATTAGGAAATAATATTGGATTATAGCACATGCCTTTTATGCTTATATTGTGATGATGATGACTTTTTAATTTATTCTATTAAAACACTCAGATCAGTAACAATTGACAGGATATTCCTAAAGATTTTTTAAATTATGTTTCCAACATCTAGAAATACCCATGTATATGAACCCTTTGCCTTACCTCTGCATTTTAATCTTCAATGCCAACCTTATCTCAGAGAACATGGGCAGGTTATTCTTATATTTTCCCTTTCTCACTAATGTGATGCTTAAATTTATATGTCAAGTTGATGGAGTCACATGGTGCTCAGATGTTTGGTAAAATATTACTATCCTGGGTGTTTCTTTGAAGATGTTTTTGAAGGGCATTAACATTTCAATTGGTAGAATGAAGAAGATTGCCTTCTGTAATGTGAGTGGACCTCATCCAATCAGATGAAGGCCTGAATAAAACAAATGACTAATCCTCTCCCAAGAATAGAGAATTCTCCAGTGGACTTTCTTGGACTTTCATCTACAATTTTGACTTTTCCTGCCTGCTGGACTTCAAACTGGAACATTGGCTGTGCTTGGCTCCTGAGCCTGCTGACCTGCCCTGTAAATTGTACTTACCAGCCTCTATAATCATATGAGCCATTTCCTTATAATAAATCTCTCCATGTTACATATGTGTGTGTGTGTGTGTGTGTGTGTGTATGTCATAGTGTTTCTACTTATTTCAAGAAACCTGACCAATACAGTTAATAAATATTTTCCTTTTTATCTCAGACTCTAAGGTTAATACGGTAAAGGGAGATAAGTGTCAGGAAATTTCCAAGTGATTATAACCATTATACAATGCCACACAAATTACAGCCCTTTAATAGATTCATATCACTGTTATACCCTTGAGATGGATGCAGTATGCAGATAAATCAAATCTAAGCATCTATGTAGTGTTCTGTATTAATTTTTTCTATTTATCTTTTGGCTCACTGGCATTAGAATTTTAGTCACATCCACCCAAGAATTCCTGAATAAGAAAAATGTTTCCATTTTAGGGTGTAATTTTTATATGTAAATTATTTAACAATAATTATCATTGTTTTCTATAGTTTAAACTGGAGATAATTTAATGTATGCACATACTTTATCTGGCAATTTCTAGTAATACTGTATAGTATCCCAATAGTGCATTAGCCTGTGTGGTTCAAATATATGCACTGTCAATAAAACAAAAGAAAGAAAATTACATTATGGAAATTTTCTTATATGTATCAGAAACTACTTAATAAAGTAAATATTATTTCTCAATTATTTGTTCTTTGGATTCAAAACTTGGTATATTTAGTTTACATTCATTAATTTAACAAATCATAATAAACTTGAAGATGGAAGGAATTATTCTTGTTTAAACTCTGATTAGAGAGTTTATTTATTTATTTATTTATTTATTGAGATGGAGTTTCACTCTCATTGACCAGGCAGGAGTGCAATGGTGCAGTCTCTATTCACTGCAACCTCCACCTCCCAGGTTCAAGCTATTCTGCTGTTTCAGCCTTTTCAGTAGCTGAGATTACAGACACCTGCCACTACGCCCAGCTAATTTTTGTATTTTTGGCAGAGAAGGGATTTCATCGCATTGGCCAGGTTGTTCTCAATCTCCTGACCCCAGGTGATCCACCTGCTTCGACCTCCCCAAAGTACTGGGATTACAGGTATGAAACACCATGCCCATCCAAGAGTACTGTGTTTTAAATCAACCATACATTTACTTTGCCCATGATTCAAAAGTTTTAGATGTATAATCATTTGTAATTAATGCGATGAATTTTAAAATATAATTAAATCTAAATGTTTTAAACTTACACTATATAATCTATTCTATATATAGGTCTAGAAAATTTCAACAGGTCTTTGATAATTTTTTTGCGTACTTGAAAATGTAAATACATTAAAACATTTCAAACCGCAATTTATACATTATCTGAGTTTGGTTTTTATTTTAAATAATTTTATTAGATGGGTTAACAAACACAATTTTGCTTAAGTAGTAAATAACATAAGCAAGAAATGTTAAATGTAACTTTAGAACAAGGTAATATTATGACCCTCATATAGATATAAAATGAATGCATGTTAAAAGCTATATTCTACTCATTGATAAACCAGAAATATAACTGGTTCAAGAAGAATCTGAAGAAGAGTTATATTTATAGACCAAGAATATTGAAATGCCTGTTTAATTGAAGGTGAACTTATTTTTGCACATCAGAGAAGGAGGTCTGTTAAATTTCTACTGCATAGAACATAATTTGAATGTCTATCATTTGTTTACAATATACAGAATTAGAAATTTTTCCAAAGACAATGAAAAGCTAGAATTCAATAATCTCAAGAGATATTCTCTAAACAGATCACAGTTTTCCATTGACGTATATAATATTTTTTCTAAAAATTGAATGTGTATATACTGTGAACATTAGTCACTTAAATACTGTAATGCTGAATACAAATTTAGTGCTCTTACAATGCAGAGCACTATGTCTAAAGCAGTTATTCAATTATAAATACTATGTTGAGGTAGTGAAGCTGTCATCTAGGTCAAATTGTCTTAAAAATTACCAGTGAATACAAAGCCAAAATGTGTATAAATATCTCCTAAACACAAAACCTAATAATGGATAATAATTTATTACCATTTCTAGATTAAATTCTAAATTCTCTGAGATTGAAAGTGCCACTCTGAGAAAGACAATAACAGACACTACAGCTGGAGTGCTGAGACCTAGGTTTGCAGAAATATGGTCAATCTTTTGCCCCAACAATTACAGAAAATCTTAGACCAATCCCAGAAATGTTAAGGGAACCTACTCTGAATGACCAACATTCTAACAGAGCAGAGTATGTAGAATTTTTTAAAAAAATCCATGTAGAATAGATTTTATGGAATGCATTGAACATAATAATTTTAAATAAATCTAAATTACTAAAAAGTAAGTAGCCATATTCTAAAAAGTAAAGTTCAAAAATTTAGTCCATATGTCTGGAGTCAAGTTTAAGCAAATTATAGAGGAAAATTTCTAACGTTCTTGTGGAGATATTTGAATGTATGTCTTCAATACAATATTTTTACATCACATGGTCTCACCTATCTCCAACCTGAAATGTCGATGAAATCTGAATATTTGTTCTTCAGTTCTATTATTCCTATCTTCCTGCTCTGATGTATACTGTCTGTTGTAGTAAAAAAGATTTTGACAGGAAACATCAGTTAAATTAATGTTGATGAAAATTATATTTTCAATTGCAGAAAATAAAAAAAATAAACTTTAGAGAAAAAAATAACAAATTAAATATCTAAAAGAATATTAAAGACATTGATTTATGAATGGTAATCTTTAAGAAAAAAATAATTAAAACATTTTAATTTGTAGCTGTGTTATATTCTGGATTAATTTTTTTTTGTGTGTGAAATTATTCAATGGAATCTTAGCTACTTTGATCATTTGTTTTAATTAAATAGCTCTTCAACTTTTTTTAAAAGAGAGATAGTTCCACCTAACCAGGAACTTCTTACTATTAAAATAAACATTTATGCACCATTTTATATTTTGTTTCTAGTAATACTAACACTGTAAATAGGGTGGCATATATTTAAAATCATGAAATTTTATGTAAAATTATACTGATGACTAAAAATTTACAACACTGATATGCTGCTATATATTGATTATATGTGACAATAGTAATGAAGAAATAACTAGACTTTAAAGGTATTCAAAACCTCTACTTATTTTTTCAAAATTGTATTGGTGGGAAAAATGATTAGAAATATATGAACAACATATGTTTTTGAGAGAAGAAACTGCTTAAACGTGTTATATAATAAAAAGATATAATATTACTGGTTAGTGAAGTATTTAGTTAAAGCAAAATACTTAATAGGGAGAAGATGACCAATTAGATGCAACCAGGAAGTGCCACTTCCACTGAGAGAGGTGACAATTTCTAGTAAATCAACATGATTTGAACAAATCTTTAGAGAAAAAAAGAGAAAGCCAAGAGTATATGGAGTATATACAGAGCACTTCACCCACAAACCACAGAATATACATTTTCACATCTACACAAATAACATATTCTAAGTTGTATCACATGCTTGGTCATAAAGTAACTCTGAATAAATTCAAAATAATTCAAATATAGCAAGTATAATCTCAGTCCACGTTGAAATAAAAATAGAAATCAATATTTAGAAGATCACTCAAAACTACACAAATTCATGGAAATTAATAAACTGCTTCTAAATTGTCAGTAAACACCGAAATTAAGGCCAAAATCAAAAAATTTTCCAAATTAATGAAAACAGAAACACAACTTGGTAAAACCGCTGGAATGCAGCTAAATCAGTCTTAAGAGTAAATTTTACAACAGTAATCACCTTCATCCAGAAGTTAGAAAGATTTTGAATTAACAATCTAACTAAAGGAAATATAAAGCTTAAAGGAATCTCAAAGAACTAAAAGACTAAGGAAAAGTCAAACCCAAAGCTAGGAGAAGAAAAGAAATAACTAAAATTAGAAAAAAGCTGAAAAAAAATTGAGATGTAAAAATTTATATGAAAGATCAATGAAACAAAGAACTGGTTCTCCAAAAGCATAAGCAAGATTTATAGACTGCTAGGTAGATTAAAAACAACAACAACAAAAAAGAAGAAGATCCAATAAAGTACATAAAAAATGACAACGATGACATTATAGCTGATCCTGCAGAAATACAAGATCAAAATACTTGGAGAGTACTATGAAGAATTGTATGCACACAAATTAGAATATATAGAGGACATGGATTAATTACTGGAAACACCCAATATCCCAAGCTTATATTAGGAATAAATTGAAATACCAAACAGGCCAATTTTGAGTTCCAAATTTGAATTAGTAACAAAAAAATTATTAGTCAAAGAAAGACCTGGACTAGATGAATTAATAGCTGAATTCCGGCCGGGAGCGGTGGCTCAAGCCCGTAATCCCAGCACTTTGGGAGGCCGAGGCGGGTGGATCACGAGGTCAAGAGATCAAGACCATCCTGGTCAAAATGGTGAAACCCCGTCTCTACTAAAGATACAAAAAATTAGCTGGGCATGGTGGCACGTGCCTGTAATCCCAGCTACTCAGGAGGCTGAGGCAGGAGAATTGCCTGAACCCAGGAGGCAGAGGTTGCGGTGAGCCGAGATCGCGCCATTGCTAGCCTGGGTAACAAGAGCGAAACTCCGTCTCAAAAAAAAAAAAAAAAAAATAGCTGAATTCCACCAAACATGTGAAGAAAATTTGTACCAATCCAAATGAATATATTCCAAAAAATCAAGGCTGAAGGACTTCTCTTTAACTCACTCAAGAATCCAGAATCAGCATGATGCCAAACTCTGGCAGAGATACAATAAAAAAAGAAAACTTAAGGGTAATATTTCTGAATGTCGTAGATGCAAAAAACCTCAACAGAATGCCAGCAAACCAAATCCAGCAGCACATCAAAAAGTTAATACACAATGAATAAGTAGGCTTTATTCCTGGAATGGAAAGCTGATTCATACACAAATCAGTAAATGTGATTTGCCACATAAACAGAATTCAAGGCAAAAATCATGTGGTCATCTCAATAGATACAGATCAAGCTTTTGATAAAATGCAACATTCCTTCATGATAAAAACTCTGAACAGACTAGGATTCAAAGGAACATACCTTAAAATAGTAAGAACTATCTTTGACAAACTGACAGTCAACATTATACTGAATGAAGAAAAGCGGATACCATTAACTTGAGAACTAAAACAGGAAAAGGATTCCCACTTACACCACTTCTATTCAGCAGAATACTGAAAGTCCGAGCCAGAGCAATAAGTCAAGAGAAAGAAATAAAAGGCATCCAAATAGAAAAAGAAGACAAACTCTCTCTCTTTGATAATGATGCAATTCTATACTTAGAAAAACCCAAAAACTCTGCCATAGGCTTCTATAACTGATAAATGCTTTAGTAGTTTCAGGATAATAAATCAATGTAGAAAAATCAGGAGCATTTCTAGAAACCAGTAACATTCAGACTGAGAGTAAAATCAAGAACACAATCCCATTTACAATATTCCCCCCAAAAATCAAAATGCTTAGGGATACAGCTAACCAAGCAGGTGAAAGATCTCTAAAAGGAGAACAACAAAACACTTCTGAAAGAAACCAGAGATGACACAAATAAATGTAAATATATTCCATCTTCATGGATTGGAAGAATCAATATGATTAAAGGAACCATACTGCTCCAAGTGATGTACAGATTCAATACTATTTGTATCAAACTATCAACATTGTTCTTCCATCAGTTAGAGAAAAATTATTCTAAAATGTATATGAAACAAAAAAGAGAGAGAGAGAGAGAGAGAGAGAGAGAGAATAGCCAAAGCAATACTAAGGATAAAGAACAAAGCTGACGGCATCCCATTACCCAATTTCAAACTGTAGTATAATGCTATAGTAACCAAACCAGCATGGTAAAGGTACAAAAATAGGTACATAGACCAATGGAACAGAATAGAAAACTCAGAAATAAAGTCATATATCTATTACTATCAGATTTTTGACAAGGTGGACAAAAGCAATGGAAAAAGGACTACCTATTTAATAAATGGTGCTGGGATAACTGGTTAGCCATATGTAGAATAATGAAACTAAACCATATACAAAAATTTACTCAAGATAAAGTTCAACTTTTGTAGAAGCAGTGTGGCAATTCCTCAAGGATCTAGATCCAGAAATTCCATTTGACCCAGCAATCCCATTACTGGGTATATACCCAATGGATTATAAATTATTCTACTATAAAGGCAGATGAACACACATGTTTATTGCAGCACTATTTACAATAGCAAAAATGTGAAATCAACCCAAATGCCCATGAATAATAAACTGGATTTAAAAAATGTGAGACATATACACCATGGAATACTATGGAGCCATAAGAAAGAATGAGATCATGTCCCTTGCAGGGACATGGATGAAGCTGGAAGCCATCATTCTCAGCAAACTAACACAGGAACAGAAAACCAAACACCACATGTTCTCACTCTGCAGTGGGAGCTGAACAATGAACTCTGCAATGAACACCCACCCCCAAAGTGCTGGGCTACAGGCCTGAGCCATTATGCCTGGCCTACTCTCAACAGATTTTAAAGTATACAATAGAGTATTGTTTTCTATAGGCACAATGCTGTACAGCAGATCTCTAGAATTTATTCATTGTTCATAAATGAAATTTTATATCCACTGATTAGTAACCATAATTCCCTGGCAATCCTTATACTATTTCCCCCACCCTCATCCCCTGGCAATTTTTTAAAATTTTTTAATTTTTTATTGTTTTAGGTTTTGGGGTACATGTGCAGAACATGCAAGATAGTTGCATAGGTATACACATGGCAGTGTGTTTTGCTGCCTTCCACCCCTTCACCCACATTTGGCATTTCTCCCCATGCTATCCATCCCCTGCTCCCCACCTGCTGACCCTCCTCATTTCCCCCAATAGACCGCAGTGTGTAGTACTCCCTTCCCTGTGTCCTTGTGTTCTCATTGTTCATCACCCGCCTATGAGTGAGAATATGCGGTGTTTCATTTTCTGTTCTTGTGTCAGTTTGCTGAGAATGATGTTCTCCAGATTCATCCATGTCCCTACAAAGGACATAAACTCATCATTTTTGATTGCTGTATAATATTCCATGGTGTATATGTGCCATATTTTCCCAGACCAGTCTATCATCGATGGGCATTTGGGTTGGTTCCAGGTCTTTGCTATTGTAAACAGTGCTGCAATGAACATTCGTGTGCATGTGTTTTTATAGTAGAAGGATTTATAGTCCTTTGGATATATAGCCAGTAATGGGATTGCTGGGTCAAATAAAATTTCTATTTCTAGATCCTTGAGGACTCACCACACTGTCTTCCACAAATGGTTGAACTAATTTGCACTCCCACTAGCAGTGTAGAAGTGTTCCTATTTCTCCACATCCTCTCCAGCATCTGTTGTCTCCAGATTTTTTAATGATTGCCATTCTAACTGGCATGAGATGGTATCTCAATGTGGTTTTGATTTGCATCTCTCTAATGACCAGTGATGATGAGCATTTTTTTTGTGTTTGTTGGCCTCATGTATGTCTTCTTTAGTAAAGTGTCTGTTCATATCCTTTGCCCATTTTTGGATGGGCTTTTTTTTTTTCCTTTTCCTGTAAATCTGTTTGAGTTCTTTGTAAATTCTCAATATCAGCCCTTTGTCAGATGGGTAAACTGCAAAGATTTTTTCCCATTCTGTTGGTTGCTGATTCACTCTAATGACTGTTTCTTTTGCTGTGCAAAAGCTGTGGAGTTTGATTAGGTCCCATTTGTCTATTTTGGCTTTTGTTGCCAATGCTTTTGGTGTTTTAGTCATGAAGTCCTTGCCTACTCCTATGTCCTGAATGGTTTTGCCTAGATTTTCTTCTAGGGTTTTTATGGTGCCAGGTCTTATGTTTAAGTCTTTAATCCATCGGGAGTTAATTTCAGTGTAAGGTTTCAGGAAAGGGTCCAGATTCTGCTTTCTCCACATGGCTAGCCAGTTTTCCCAACACCATTTACCTGGCAACTTTTATACTACTTTTTTCTTCTATGAGTTTGCCTATTTTAGATAACTCATATAGGTGAAATCATGCGATATTTGTTCTTCTATGACTGGCTTACTTCACTTACTATGATGTCCTCAACATTCATCCATGTTGTTGCATATTGCAAGATTTCCTTCCATTATAAAGCTGAATAATATGATATATATCTTTTGAGAATATGTAAGTGTAATATATATAAATCACCACATGTTTACTTCATTCAATTATGAACATTTTGGTGTTTCCATATGTCATAATATGTATCCTGAATAATGTTAAAATGTGCAAATATTAACCATCTGTTGAATGGATTTTTACATTTGCAAACATTCAAATAACTACTAAACATATCAGGTCTAGAAGAGTACCCAGAACACAAAGACTTGTTCCTCTCTGTTCCAAGTCAATTATTTTCCAGACAAATAATAACCACTATTCTCACTGCTGTTATTACGGTTTAGTTTTTTCTCATTATGATCTTCCTGTAAGTGGAATTACACATATGTACTCTCTTGTTTATTGCTACTTTTCTGTTGAATAAAGTCATTAGAATCATCACTTTTTTTGCATATTGTTATAGGCTGTTTCTTTTCTATTTTCTTTATTAAACAGGCTTTGGTAAATAATTTAGCAGATACATTTTTTCTACATACGATATTGAATAGTTTCATAAAATAAAAACTTACAGGTCAAATGATAAAACCTTAAGTTTCATGATAAATGGTTTTAGAATGTTGATATCAATTTATACCCACACTGAAAATATATTTTGTGAGTGTGTGTGTGTGTGTGTGTGTGTGTGTGTGTGTAGTGAGGGAAGGAGAAAAGGAGGGAAAGAGAGAGAGAAAGAAAGAGAGAATCCTTAAATTGTTTCCAGAGTTTTAGTTTATATAGTACTCATAAGGTATAAACTCAGTGAAGTTTGTAACAACAGTTGACTTTTAAATAACAGGGGTTTGAACAGCACGGTTCATTTATATGGAGATTTTCTTCTGTCTCTGCCAACCCTGAGACAGCAAAACCAACCCTTCCTCTTCTTCCTCCTCCTTAGCCTATTCAATACAAAGTTGATGAGAATGAAGACTTTCATGATGATCCACTTCTGCTTAATAGATAATATATTTCCTCTTTCTTACCATTTTTATGCATTTCTTTAATGTAAGAATACAGTAAATATTACATATAGTATATAAAATATGTGTTAGCTGGCTGTTTATGTTATTGGTAAGGCTTCTAGTCAATAGTAGGCTATTAGTTATTAAGATTTTGGGGAGTCAAAATTCATACATAAATTTTCAACTATATGGCAGGGTGGTCAGTGCCCCTAAACCCCACTCCCACCATATTGTTTAACAGTCAACTGTGTATCTTTCTTTATTTTGTATTCTTCTATCTCAGCGTCTAAAATATTCAGTAGTAGGCACACATTGAATATTTGTTTTTTAATGTCTCAGGAAATAAATATGAAATACAGTACGATTTTTAAGTTTGAGTGCCTCTTTAAAAATGAAAGTTGAAATAAGAAATCTGGATATAATTATGCTAGACTAAGAAGGATGACTAAAGCACAATCATTTAATGGTTTCATATTATGGTTTTATCATTTGTGACTCCAGGTTTCTCTCTACAGGCAATATTAGCCTGTGTGTTCAAATTGTTTATTTATTATAAGTAAGTGATTAAAAATTCTGCTGAGCTTTGAAGTGGTTATCTGAGTAAAGAAAAGCAAAAGATTAGAAAACATTACTGAGGGATTATAAGTATCTAATAATAATAAACTGGTTTGTAATTACCTCTATGGGAGTCACAGAATAAAAACTACAACATTAGACTAAACAAAAGACCACACTATAGCAATACATTTTTTTAAAATACAAACATTTCCTAAGGACAAATTCAATGTCATCTTTTTCTCAATGTGATGTTTTTGTTTGTAATACATTGTTTTCCTTTATTTTGCTAGCTTATTTTCTAGGTTTTTTTTAATGTTTTTCTGTGTTTTTATTTTATTTTTTAAATTTTTATTGCATTATAGGTTTTGGGGTACATGTGCAGAACGTGCAAGATAGTTGCATAGGTACACACATGGCAGTGTGTTTTGCTGCCTTCCTCCCCTTCACCCACACTTGGCATTTCTCCCCAGCCTATCCCTCCCCAACCCCCCGCTGTCCCTCCCCCATTCCCCCCAATAGACCCCAGTGTGTAGTAGACCCCCTCCCTGTGTCCATGTGTTCTCATTTTTCTCACCCGCCTATGAGTGAGAATATGCGGTATTTCCTTTTCTGTTCTTGTGTCAGTTTGCTGAGAATGATGTTCTCCAGATTCATCCATGTCCTTACAAAGGACAAAAACTCATCATTTTTGATTGCTGCATAATATTCCATGGTGTATATGTGCCACATTTTCCCAGTCCAGTCTATCATCGATGGGCATTTGGGTTGGTTCCAGATATTTAACTATGGTTGAACTAACTGGAATGCTCCTGGCACCTAATTAATATAAGACCTCTTGATACATTCATAAACTTCTTCCAACCTCTATATTGATACCCTTTAGCTTCATTTGTCCTACGTTCATAGCTTATAAAGCTGAAATAATATTGTATGATTGTAATAATTTAATTATCAAGTGATCAAAAAATAAATTATCAATTATGTTATTAGAAGACTGCTCATTCCTAACAAATGCTATGAACTGGATATCACTGATTTATAGGATATGAAGATTAAGAATAGGCAAGAACTTAGAATCAATAATTTCTTACAAGTCAGAGTTGATAATTTTGTAGTGAAAATATTTCCAGGCTATATGGTAATCGTGGTAACTTTCAACCTAATATTTCATAGGGATAGACTATTCACATAAATTATAATTGCTATATTTTATAGAATAAATATATTTTATTTGGGACATTGAAATTGGTGACAATTAATTTAGTTTTGTATTATTAACAGTTATTACCTGGTTGGGAGCAGTAGCTTTCACCTGTAATTCCAACTCTTTGGGAGGCCGAGGTGGGTGGATCATGATTTCAAGAGATGGAGACCATCCTGGCTAACACGGTGAAACCCCATCTCTACTGAAAATACAAAAAAATTAGCCAGGCATGGTCATGTGGGCCTGTATTCCCAGCTACTTGAGCTGCTGAGGCAGGAGAATTGCTTGAACCAGGGAGGTGGAGGGTTACAGTGAGCTGAGATCACAACACTGCACTCCAGCCTGGGCAACAGAATGAGACTCAGTCTCAAAAAACAAAAACAAAACAAAACAAAAAACATAGTTATTACCTTTGCTTTATTTTCTATCAGCTGAATTAAATTTAGAACGTAGAGAACATTAAATGCAATATTGCATCCTGTATTTATTTAATACACTGTACTTTATAACATGCAGATTCTCCTTCAAAGTAACATCTACTTTCACTATTTGTTGATGGTCTCTTTTATCAAGGCATGCTCTTACAAAACTATAGCATAAACTAGTCTTTTATACATGAAACTCCCCAGTAAGTTTGCCTACAAGGTGAAAGCATAATCCCTCAAAAAATAGTTTCTATATTGTTGTCAATGCTAGAATTAAAAATTCACAGAACCATACAAAATGCAAAACTCTTAAAAGAATTTAGTGGCACTGCTTTGATGTAGGTTTAGTGTATTTGTATTTATTTTACCTTAACTAAATTTTGATTGTCTACATAAGTGTTTACCAAGCAGTCTTCTAATTACCATTTGAACAATTTTGCTTTGTGTATATTCCATTTTTACTCTTTATTATTTAACATGTCAGTAGAGTTAATCAATCTGCTTTTAAATTTTGCCTCATACTTACCAATACAGTTCTTTAAAGGCTTGGCTTAATGGATTAGATATATGTATTTCATATGTGCATTGAACGTTAAGTATGTTAAGTATGTAAAAGTACAAATGGTACATAGAAAGAACAAAATTGTTCAAATGACAATTAAAGGTCTATTTAGAAAAACATTTATCTAGACAGTCAGAGTTTAGTTAAGGTGAAATTAATCTGAATACACAAAAACTACGTCAAACCAGTGCCACTAAACTGTTTCCAGAGTTGTGCATTCTAAGCTCAGAGAATTCTCATTCAAGTATTTGTAGCAATAAAGGGATTTATTTTGAGACGGGATACTTTCACCTTATATCCTACCTTATTGGGCAATTTTGGGTCTAAAGGATTGGTCTGATATAGTTTCAGAGTGCCAGATATAAACATATTAACATAAATGTATACATTCATATACCATCAAAAACCATTCTGAAAACCATGACAAGCATGAAGACCTATGATAGAAAATACTGTCCTGCATGGTTGTTGTATTGGGATAAGAGTTAATACTGGAACATGATATATAGGTGAAATATAGAATTTTGGTACTGTATCCATTTGAAAAGTAAAGTCTAGACATAGATCAAATACAGGGTGTTCTTCATTTAAAAAATGAATCCGAAAATATATTCTGGATTCCAAATTTAGCCTTAAGATAGACAGGAATATTCAAATGTGGTGATTTAGTTTAAAAGAATGAAATATCTTGCCTTTATACCTAGAGCCAAAGAGTTGATGAGGTTGAAAGTATATAGCTACTTAACTTCTTGTGTTTTACAAATATTTTTGCTTTGGGGCTTCTATTCAGTAGTGGGAAAAAAATTCTAGAAAGATGAAAAGCCATTTTTAATGCATTTTTTCACCTGACTACAAGCAGAAGTACATTTTAAAAATTAAATTAAAATAGTACCCAGAAGCATATTTTATTTTGGTTTCATTCTCAGTTTGTGAGGTCCGTATGAGTTTGTGTAGTTGTATGGAAATTACTGTTTTGCCTTTGTCATACACTGTGAAAGGGAACATTTTGTTATTGATAGAAAAAACCACATATTTTTAAGTTGAGGTTAGAAATACATGCAAATATACTTTATTTACTTTATTTCTCACAAATAGGCATTTATTTCCAAATTGGTAAAGCAAATTCTGAACTTAGATATGTTTTATGTATGATATAATGTAATTTCATATTACAAAATTTAATGCATTTCCCACAATCACCTTGATAGTGATGAATGATGATTCTTTTTCACTGTAAAGTGACCCAAAATAATTAGGTCAAACAGAGTTATTAGATTTTTCTAGTTGACTACAATAATTAGATACAGGTAAGTATTATTGCTTTTGCACAATAGTTCTCAGAGAAATTTCCTGACAATTTTGCAACACATGCACATGCAAACTTTTAGCATGTGTCGGGCAGTGAGGGGCAGGAACACACTATAAATATAGTCATACAACCTTTTTGGAAGAAGTTCACAAAGTCCCAGTTGTCTGTTATTTTCAGTTTCCTGATTAAAATTTGCATTAAATATCCACTCATTGGATTTGTGCCTATTGGGGATTAAATTTAGAATGTCATCTACAAAAAATAAATTGTAATTTATTTTATTTCTAGCTTTTTTTTTGTATAAAAAAATGGAGTAGTATATTTACCAAGATGTTTGCCATCTTTGATGCTCTTCATTCATTTCCTGTTGGCATCATTTCCTGGCAGACTGAATAACATAATTTATCACTGCTTATAATACAGGTTTGCTAGTGACAGATTTTCTTAATTGTCCTTTATCTGAAAATGGTTTCATATTCTCTATTCTGCTAATCAGACTTTTCTGTGCATTTTTCATTTCTGATGTTCTATTTTCAGTTCTAGAATTTTCATTGGGTTCTTTTAAAAAGAATTGTTTTGGTATTTTCTTTTTTTCTGCAGAGAGTTTCTATCTTTTCATTAGTTATGAATGTGGTTTTTCTTTATTACATGAAACATAGTTATAAAAAACAATTTACATTCTTTATCTCATAATTCCAACTTTCTGGGTCAACTTGGGGTTGCACTTTATTGATTGTCTTTTCCTTTGAGAATAGGTCATAGTCTTCTGTTTTTCATAAGTGTAATATTTCTGGATTGTGGCCTGGATGATGTGGATATTACGTACATTTATCAAATGCATTTTCTGTATTCATTGAGAAGATTATTTTTTCCTTTGCTCTGTTAATATGTGAACTGTGTCAGTTGGTTTTCAAATATCAAACTAATTTCACATTCTTTTTTTTAAAAAAAAAATTTATTGCATTTTAGGTTTTCGGGTACATGTGCAGAATGTGCAAGATAGTTGCATAGGTACACACATGGCAGTGTGTTTTGCTGCCTTCCTCCCCTTCACCCACATTTGGCATTTCTCCCCAGGCTATTCATAGTTTCAGCTTCCTCCTGGTTTAGGCTTGGGATGACAAAGGTGTCCAGGAATTTATCCATTTCTTCCAGGTTTACTAGTTTATGTGCATAGAGTTGTTTGTTATATTCTCTGATGATGGTTTGAATTTCTGTGGAATCTGTGGTGATTTCCCCTTTATCATTTTTTATTGCATCTATTTGGTTGTTCTCTCTTTTCTTTTTTATCAGTCTGGCTAGTGGTCTGTCTATTTTGTTGATCTTTAAAAAAAAAACTCTTGGATTTATTAATTTTTTGAAGGGTTTTTCGTGTCTCTATCTCCTTCAGTTCATCTCTGATCTTAGTTATTTCTTGTCTTCTGCTAGGTTTTGAGTTTTTTTTTTTTTTTTTTTTTTTTTTTTTTTTTTTTTTGATCTTGCTCCTCTAGCTCTTTCAATTTTGATGATAGGGTGTCAATTTTGGATCTCTCCACTCTTCTCATGTGGGCACTTATTGCTATATATTTTCCTCTGGAGACTGCTTTAAATGTGTCCCAGAGATTCTGGTATGTTGTGTATTCGTTCTTGTTGGTTTTGAATAACTTCTTTATTGCTGCCTTCATTTCATTGTTTATCCAATCAACATTCAAGAGCCAGTTGTTCAGTTTCCATGAAGCTGTGTGGTTCTGCATTAGTTTCTGAAATCTGAGTTCTAACTTGATTGCATTATGGTCTGAGAGACTGTTTGTTATGATTTCAGTTGTTTTGCATTTGCTGAGGAGCACTTTACTTCCAGTTATGTGGTCAATTTTGGAGTAGGTGTAATGTGGTGCTGAGAAGAATGTATATTCTGTGGATTTGGGGTGGAGAGTTCTGTCAATGTCTATCAGGTTTGCTTGTTCCAGGCCTGAATTCAAGCCCTGGATATCCTTGTTAATTTTCTGTCTGGTTGATCTGTCTGATATTTACAGTGGAGTGTTAAAGTCTCCCACTATTATTGTGTGGGAGTCTAAGTCTCTTTGTAAGTCGTTAAGAACTTGCCTTATATATCTGGGTGCTCCTGTATTGGGTCCATATATATTTAGGATTGTTAGCTCTTCTTGTTGTATTGATCCTTTTACCATTATGTAATGACCTTCTTTGTTTCTTTTGATCTTTGTTGTTTTAAAGTCTATTTTATCAGAGATGAGAATTGCAACTCCTGCTTTTTTTTTTTTTTTTTTTTCTCTCCATTTGCTTGGTAAATCTTCCTCCATCCCTTTATTTTGAGCCTTTGTGTATCCTTGCATGTGAGATGGGTTTCCTGGATACAGCACACCGATGGGTTTTGGTTTTTTATTTAATTTGCCAGTCTGTGTCTTTTGATTGGTGCATTTAGCCCATTTATATTTAGGGTTAATATTGTTATGTGTGAATTTGATCCTGCCATTTTGGTGCTATCTGGTTGTTTTGCCCATTGGCTGATGCAGGTTCTTCATTTTGTTAATGCTCTTTAGCATTTGGTATGTTTTTAGAATGGCTGGTACTGGTTGTTCCTTTCTATGTGTAGTGCCTCTTTCAGGAGCTCTTGTAAAGCAGGCCTGGTGGTGACAAAATCTCTGAGTACTGGCTTGTTGGCAAAAGATTTTATTCTTTTTTTACTTATGAAGCTCAGTTTGGCTGGATATGAAATTCTGGGTTGAAAATTCTTTTCTTTAAGGATGTTGAATATTGGCTCCCACTCTCTTCTGGCTTGTAGAGTTTCTGCCAAGAGATCTGCTGTGAGTCTGATGGGCTTCCCTATGTGGGTGATCCGACCTTTCTCTTTGGCTGCCCTTAGTATTTCCTCCTTCATTTCAACCCTGGTGAATCTGACAATTATGTGCCTTGGGGTTGCTCTTCTTGCAGAATATCTTTGTGGTGTTTTCTGTATTTCCTGGAGTTGAGTATTGACCTGCCTTTCTAGGTTGGGGAAATTTTCCTGGATAATATTCTGAAGAGTATTTTCCAGCTTGGATTCATTCTCTTCGTCACATTCTGGTACACCTATCAAATGTAGGTTGGGTTTCTTCACATAGTCCCACATTTCTTGGAGATTTTCTTCATTCCTTTTTGTGCTTTTTTCTCTAATCTTAATTTCTCATTTTATTTAATTGAGTTGATCTTCAACCTCTGATATCCTTTCTTCTGCTTGGTCAATTTGGCTGTTGAGACTTGTGCATGCTTCACGAATTTCTTGTGTTGTGTTTGTCAGCTCCTTCAATTTATTCATATTCCTCTCTAAGTTGTCCATTCTTGTTATTATTTTCTCAAATCTTTTTTCTAGGTTCTTAGCTTCTTTGCTTTGATTTAGAACATGTTCTTTTAGCTCGCTGAAGTTTCTCATTACCCACCTTCTGAAGTCTGATTCCATCATTTCATCACACTCATTCTCCATCCAGCTTTGTTCCCTTGCTGGTGAGGAGTTTTGGTCCTTTGTAGGAGGTGAGGTGTTTTGGTTTCGGGTGTTTTCCTCCTTTTTGCACTGGTTTCTTTCCATCTTTGTGGATTTATCCACCTGTCGTCTTAGTAGTTGCTGACTTTTCAATTGGGTCTCTGTGTGGACACCCAGATTGTTGATGATGAAGTATTTCTGTTAGTTAGTTTTCCTTCTAACAGTCTAGCCCCTCTGCTGTATGACTGCTGAGGTCCACTCCAGGCCCTGCTTGTCTGGGGTACACCTGTAGCAGTTGCAGAGCAGTGAGTTATGCTACCAGTTTCTTCTTCTGCTATCTTTGCTCCAGAATGATGTTCGCCAAATGTCAGTCTGATTAGTCCTTTTTTGAGGTGACTCTTTGGATATGCAGGGGTCAGGGAGCTGCTTGAGGAGACAGTCTATACTTTATAGGAGCTCCAGTGCTGAGCTGTGAGCTCCATTGTTCATTCAGGGTTGTTGGGCAGATGTGTTTATGTCGCTGCCGCAGAACTTATGAAACCCCCTTTTTTTTTCCCTCAGATGCTCTATCTCAGGGAGTTGGGGCTTTCTTTATGAGTATCCTTTGCACTGTCCTGCCCAGCTAGGTGGCAGTCTAGTCACTATTTGCCTGCTGAGGCTCCACTCTACTGCCACATGGCTCTGTCCTACTGCTGTGGAGCTCCGCCCTACCACCATGGGGCTCTGCCCTGTTGGTGGAGTCTCTCTGTTATGGCAGCTTTCCTCGGCAATGACAGTCTGCTTCTTCAATGGGCGTGTTCCTCAGTAGGGGCGGTATGCGTCCGTAGTGGCAGATGCCCCTCCCCCATGGAGCTGCACCATTCTGGATTCAGCTGAGCCTGCAGTAAAACTCTCAACCCTGAGGATTTTGAATTGCTGTTTTCTTTGTCCCTGTGAGGGTGGGACCCACCGAGCCTGATCACCCAGCTCTCTGCCTTCCAGTCCCTTCTCTCTCTCTCTTTCTCTCTCTTTTCCTTTTTAAGTTGAATGGTTGACTCTCTCACAGGTGCCTCAGTCGCCTGCTGACAGGGCGCCAGGATCTGCGTGATTTCCCATGCTGTGGCCCTCTGCACCAGCTCAAATCACGCTTCCCAGGAATCTCCCAGTCTGGCTCACTTTCCAAGTCCCGCTCAATCAGATGGATATGTTAATCTTCCCTCCCAAATCTCAGACTGCTGGTTTAACAGGGCACGTAGACCAGTGAGCTTTGTGCAGGCTGCCACTGTGCCATTGCGCTGGCCAAAATGGCCGCACAAGCCAAAAGAGCTGCACTGGTGTCCTGCATCTCTCCTACACCTGGGAATTTCCCTGTTCTGTGGGCAACAAAGGTCTGTCTGAAAATGCGGCTAGGACTCACCCTCTGCACCTTCACTGAGAGCTGCAATACCGAGTTGTTCCTACCTCGCCATCTTGGAAAATCCCCAAATTTATTTAAGTTTTTTATAGATGATGTATATTAGGCCTTTGTGAGGTGGTTAGACTGCAAAAATCTTCTTCCATTACGTAGATTGTTTGTTTACTCTGTCGATAGATTCTTTTGCTGTGCAGAAGCTCTTTAGTTTAATTAGATCCCATTTGTCAGTTTTTGCTTTTGTTCCAAATGCTTTGGGCATCTTCATCATGAAATCTTTGCCTATCCCTGTCCTGAATGGTATTGCCTAGGTATTCTTCTAGGGCTTTTATAGTTTTGGGTTTCATTTCAATCTTTAATCTATCTTTAGTTTATTTTTGTATATGGTTTAAGAAATGGGTCCAGTTTCCATTTTCCACATGTGGCAAGCCAGTTCTCCCAGCACCATTTATTAAATAGGGAATCCTTTCCCAATTAGTTGTTTTTGTCAGGTTTGCCAAAGATCAGATGACAGTGGGTGTGCTGTCTTATTTCTAGGTTCTCTATTCTATTCCATTAGCCTATATGTCTGTTCTTGTATCAGATTCATGTTGTTTTGGTTACTGTAGTCCTGTAGTATAGTTTGAAATTAGGTAGCATGATGCTTCCAGCATTGTTCTTTTGTTATGATTGCCTTGGCTATTTGAGTTATGTTTTTTTCTCCTGTGAATTTTAAAATAGCTCTTTTCTAATTCTGTGAAGAATGTTAGTGCTAGTTT
Source organism: Saguinus oedipus (assembly GCA_031835075.1). NCBI lineage: Eukaryota > Metazoa > Chordata > Mammalia > Primates > Cebidae > Saguinus > Saguinus oedipus. The sequence continues at coordinate 149,361,453 of CM063170.1, forward strand.
AATGGTAACAGCATTAAATTAACAAATTGTTTTGGTCATTATGTCCATTTTCACAGTATTGATTCTTCCTATCCATTAACATAAAATGTTTTTCCATTTCTTTGAGTTATCTCTGATGTTTTTGAGTAGTGGTTTGTAGTTCTCCTTGAGGTCATTCACTTCCCTTGTTGGCTGTATTCTTAGGTATTTTATTATTTTTGTTACAATTGTGAATGGGATTGCCTTACTGATTTGGCTCTTTGCTTGCCTGTTGTTGGTGTATTGGAATGCTGGTAATTTTGCACATTGCCTTTGCATCCTGAGACTTTGCCATGTTGTTTATCAGCTTAAGAGGTATTTGGACTGAGACAATGGAGTTTTCTAAATATACTATTATGTCATCTGCAAACAAAGATAATTTTGACTTCTTTTCTTCCTATTTGAATACTCTTTATTTCTTTCTCTTGCCTTATTGCCCTGACCCTGACCAGAACTTTCAATACTATGTTGAATAGTAGTTATGAGAGAGGGCATCCTTGTCTTCTGTTGGTTGTCAAGGGAAATGCTTTTCACTTTTTCCCATTCAGTATGGTATTGGCTGTGGGTTTGTCACATATGACTCTTATTATTTTGAGGTATGTTCCTTTAATATCTACTTCATTAAGTTTTAACATGAAGGAATGTTGACTTTTATCAAATGACTGTTCTCCAGCTATTGAGATAATCATGTGGTTTTGTCTTTAGTTCTGTTTATGCAATGAATCATATTTATCAATCTGTATATGTTGAGCCAGTCTTGCATCCCTGGGCTGAAGCAAACTAGGTTGTGGTGGATAAGCTTTTTGATGAGCTTCTGAAATTCTCTTTGCCAGTATTTGTTTAGGATTTTTGCTTTTGGTTTTGCTTTTCTTTTTTTTCAGACAGAGTTTCACTCTGTTGCCCAGGATGGAGTGCAGTGGCATGATCTCAACTCACTGCAATCTCCACCTCCTAGATTTAAGTGATTCTTCTGCCTCAGCTTCCCAAGTAGCTGGGATTATAGGCACCTGCTACCACACCAGGCAAATTTCTGTAATTTTGATAAAGACAAGGTTTCACCATGTTGGCCAGGCTGGTCTCAAACTCCTGATCTAAGTGATCCTCCCACTTGGGCTTCCTGAAGTGCTGGGATTATGGGTATAAACCACCATGCCTGACCTTTGTTTAGGATTTTTGCATCAATTTTCATCAAGGATATTGGCCTGAAGTTTCCTTTTTTTGTTGTATCTCTGCCATGTTTTCGTATCATGATCATGATGGCCTTATAGAATGAGCTAGGGAGAAATTCTTCCTTTTCAATATTTTGAAATAGTTTCAGTAGAAATGGTATCAGCTTTTCTATGTATCTCTAGTATTTTTAAGTTATGAATTTGACTCATCCTGGGCTTTTATTGTTTGGTAAGCTATTTATTACTGCCTCTATTTTAGAGCTTGTTATTACTCTATTTAGGGATTCAATTTCTTCCTGGTTCAGTTTTGGGAGGGTGTATGTGTTTGGAAATGTATCCATTTCTTTTAGATTTTCTAGTTTATGTGCATAGAGGTGTTTATAGTATTCTCTGATGGTTGGTTGTATTTCTGTGGGGTCAATAGTAATATTCTAATTATTTCTTATTGTGTTTATTCGAATCATCTCTCTTTTCTTTATTAGTCTTGCTAATGATCTATTTTATTAATTTTTAATTATCTATCTAGTTTAATTATTTTTTCAAAAAAATGACTCCTGGATTTGTTGATATTTTGAAAGGTTTTTCATATTTCTATCTCCTTCAGTTCAGCTCTGATCTTGGTTATTTCTTATCTTCTGCTAGCTTTGGGGTTTGTTTGCTCTTGGTTATCTAGTTGTTTAGTTGTGAGGTTAGGTTGCTAACTTTAGATCATTGTAGTTTTTTAATGTGGATATTTAGTGCTGTAAATTTCCCTTTTAACACTGCTTTAGTTGCATCTTATCGATTCTGGTAGGTTATATCTTTCTTCTCATTAGTTTCAAAGAACTTCTCAATTTCTTTCTCAAATTCATTATTTACCCAAAAGTAACTTAGGAACAGGTTGCTGAATTTCCATGTAGTAGTATGGTTTTGAGTGAATTTCTTAATCTTAATTTATAGTTTGTGCTGTGGTCTGAGAGAGTGTTTGTTATGCTTCAGTTCTTTTCATTTGCTGAGAAGTGTTTTACTACCAATTACGTGATCAATTTTAGAATAAGTGTCATGTGGCAATAAGAAGAATGTATATTCTGTTGTTTTGGGGTGAAGAGTTCTGTAAATATTTATTAGGTTCACCTGATCCAGAGCTGAGTTCAGGTCCTGAATGTCTTTGTTAATATTCTATCTTGATGATCTATCTAATATTGCCACTGGGGCATTAAAGTCTCCCACTGTTACTGTGTGGGAGTCTAAGTCTCTTTGAAAGTCTCTAAGAACTGGGTTTATGAATCTGGGTGTTGCTGTATTGGGTGCATTCATATTTAGAATAGTTAGCTCTTCTTTTTGAATTGAAACCTTTACCATTATGTAATGCTTTTGTCTTTTTTTTTTTTTTTTTTTTTTGGTCTTTGTTGTTTTAAAGTCTCTTTTGTCAAAAACTATAATTGTAACCCCTGTTTGTTTCTATTTTCCATTTGTTTGGTAAATTTTTCTCCAATCCTGTCCTTTCTGATGAAAATTTGCGTTAAACCATCAAACATTGAAATTAGGTTTATCAGAGATTAAATCTAGAATGCCATCTGCAAAAACAATAAATAAATAAAAAGTTGTACATTAGGTTACTTGTTCCACTAGATCCTCATACTCTATCATGCAAAGATGAAGGATATGTTATTTTATACTATTTGTTTATCTTAAATATCAAGTTCATTAATAAGAATTTATGTTACTGAATAAAAAGCTACTCATTCCACCAGCAATAGTCATTTAAATTTGCCAGATTTAGCAAGCAGACACAAATAATGAAAAATAAATTTCAAATAAGCAATGCTTTTTTAAAATATATATATAAGTATGGCTTGTGTATTAATTGGGAAAATAGCTACACTAAAAAAACACATTATCTTTCTTAGCTGAAATTCAAATGTAATTGGTTGTCCTATATTTTGTCTGGTAACCCTATTCCTATTTCTAACATTTGTTATGGCATTTACAAAAAGCTATATTATGGACCATTTATTCATGCAATAAATATTAATTAAGAGCCTACTATGAGTCATGCTCTGTTCTATAAATTGAAAATATAACTATCAATAAAACAAAGAATCTTTACTCATAGAAATTACACTCTAAGAAGAAAGATTAACAATTTTAAGTGTGCATAAATATCTTAAATACTATTAAAGGTGATAAAAGCCATTAAGGAAAAAAGAAGAGCAAGAAAAGGGAATAAGAAAAGGAAGGTCAGTTGAATTTTTTTTAATGAGAAACTGAAAGACCTCCCTGTGTTACTATTTAAATAAAGACACAGAAAGAGTGGGATCTTGCAGACATTTGGGGTAAAGCAGTGGAAGTAGAAGAAACAGTAAGTGAAAGACCTTGAAGTAGACACCTACTTCCTGTGTTTGGGAGGAGCAACTGGAGGCCTTCTCAGGCTAGAGCCTCTCTGGTTAGAGCAGAAGGGATGGGAGAAGGGTGATGGGTTGAGGTAGGCTATTTTGCATAACCTTATAGATTTACTTAAAGGCTTTGGTATTTAATCAGAGTACACTATAAAGCGTTAGAGGAACATGAATAGTTAAGTTATTTGATAGCTCTCTTTGAAGTATCGCAAGGCTAGCTGACCATTTTTTGGGTGAGAATTCTTGAAGAGGGTAACTAATTAGGATAATTGACTATGCAGAATCTGTAACCGAAAGTAATGTACCTTTATATGATGACTTAAAGAGAATTAAATTGCACATATTATAATAATAAAAAGTCAAAATATAAAATCATTTTATTTGCTGGCAAATATTTTATAGCCTCTAGTAGCAAATGTACTACTATATCATACTAGCTACCATATTTTGTATGCCATTTTAATGTTTTTATTCTCTCTTAAAATAGTTTTTGGGCCAAGTGCAGCCTTAATCCTAGCATTTTTGGAGGTTAAAGAGGAAGAATTGCTTGAGCCTGGGAGTTCAAGACCAGCCTGGGCAAAATAGGGAGACCCACTCTCTAAAAAAAAAAATTAAAAGAGAAAAATTAGTTGGGTATGGTGGCAAATCCATGTTGTCCCAGCTACTCTTCAGGCTGATGTAGGAAGATTGCTGCGGTCTGGAAAGTCTAGGCTGCAGTGAGTTTTGATCACACCACTGCACTCCAGCATGTGTGATAGAGATCCTGTTTCAAAAATATAAATTCTAATAATATAAAAAACTTTGGAAAAGCAATCCATCTAAATGCACCAAATTGTTTTGGTAGATTTTTGATAATTTTTATTTTCTTAAATTTTACTCTTTTTTAAAAAAATTGCAGTGCCCCAAGTTAATTTAGTAGAAGCAAAAAGATTAATCAGATATTTAAGTAAAAGTTTTTGGAACCCTTGTACACAGTTGGTGAGAATGCAAAATGGTGTAGCTATTATGAAAAGAACATGGAGATTCCTCAAAAAGTTAAAAATAGAACTACTATATAATCCAGCAATCCTACTTCTCAGTATTTATTCAGAAGAATTGAAATCAGGATCTCAGAAATATATTAGCATTCCTATGTTCCTTGCAGCAGTATTCCATAATAGCAATGCTGGTTTTTGTGGAAACAACCTAGATGTGTATCACGAGAAGAATGGACAAAACAAAATGTGGTCTATACATACAATGGAATATTATTCAACATTAAAAAAAAAAAAGAAAGAAAGAAAATCCTACATTATGAACCAACATGGATAAAGCCTGAAAATATTATAGCAAACGAAATAAGCCAGTCACACAAGGACAAATACTGCATCATTGCATTTACATGAAGTAACGAAGATAACCAAACTCAGAGCAAATAATGAAATGGGAGGTGTCAGGAGTTTGGAGGAAGGGCAAATGGAGAGTTACTAATTAACAAGTATAAAATTGCAGGTATTTGTAATGAAGATCACTGCACAACATTGTACCTGTATATAACAATATTGTATTGTACATTAAACAATCTGTTAAGAGAGTAGCTCTGATGTTGTGTTCTTACCTTGATTGAAAATAAATAAATTAAAAGTATAATAAATTAGCTCCTGACTATTCATGAACTTTTCTCATATATACACACTATTTAACTTTATTTGCTCTGCATAAATCACATTTTATCAGATTCCTTTAGTAAAGCTAGAGTTGTCTAATTAAAGTGCAGAAATAGTGATATGAATTAATCTAATTTTTATTTTTTATTATAAATCTACTTATATTTAAAATTTAAGCATGATATATATTTTCTTTTATTCATTTCTAGGTTACTTCTTTTACTCGAATGAAATACTTTTTACTATTTTTAATTTTTGTGGGTACATAACTGCTGCATATATTTATGAGATACACAAGCTATTTTGATACAGGCATGCAATGTGTAATAATCAATTATGAAAAGTGAAGTATGCATCCCTTTAAGCATTTATCCTTTGTGTTACCAACAATTCAATTATACTTTTAGTTATTGTATAATGTACAAGTAAATTAATTTGACCATAGTTACCCTGTGGGACTATCAAATACTATGTATTATTCATTTTTTCTTGGGCTTTTCGGGTACCTCTTAACTGTCTCCACTTACCCCATTACCCCACTACCCTTTCAAGCCTTTAACAGCCATTCTTTTACTTTCACCTCCATGTATTCAATTGTTTTAATTTTACATCCCACAAATAAGTGCAAACATGAGATGTTTGTCTTTCTCTGCCTGGCTTACTTTACTTAACATAATAACCTTGATTCCATCCATGTTATTGCAAATGACAGGATCTTATTCATTTTTATGGCAGGATGATAGTCAAACGTTTGTAAGTGCCACATTTTCTTTATCCATCCATCTGTTTATGGACACTTAGGTTACTTCCAGATCTTGGCTATTGTGAACAGTGCTGAAGCAAACATGGGAGTGAACATCTCTTAGATATACTGATTTGTTTCTTTTGGATATATACTCAGCAGTGGGATTGCTAAATTATCTGATAGCTCTATTTCTAGGTTTTTTTTAGGAATCTTCAAACTGTTCTCCATGGTGATTGTACTAATTAACATTCTCCCCAACAGTGTACAAAGGTCCCCCTTTCCCCCATATCCTCTCCTGCATTTATTGCCTGACTTTTGTATATGAGTTATTTTAACTGGGGTAAGATGATATCTCATTGCAGTTTTGATTTGCCTCCTCATATGATTAGTGATGTTGAGCGCTTTTTCATATGCCTGTCTTCCAATTGTGTGTCTTCTTTTAAGAAATGTCTATTCACACATGCAGCACTATTCACAATAGAAAAGACATGCAATCAACCTAAATGCCCATCAATAATAGACTTGATAAAGGAAATGTGGTACATATACACCATGGAATACTATGCAACCATAAAAAGAATCATGTATTGGAGATCCATTTTATGTTATTTGTTTCCTCCTTCTTGCTGTTTTAGGTTTTTTTCTTTATTCTTAACCTTTGGAGTTTGATTATTAGATGCATTAAGGTAGTCTTCTTTGGGATAAATTTGCTTGGTGTTCTATAGCCTTGTAGTTGAACGTTGATACTTTTATCTAGGTTTGTTAAGTTCTCTGATATTCTATTTGAATAAACTTTCTACCCTTATCTCTTTTTCTACTTTTAGTCAATAAATAATATTTTAATGCCAATAACTCCAACATTTGCCCTTTTGAGGCTATTTTCCAGATGTGAAAGTCGTGCTTAATTATTTTTATTCTATTTTCTGTTTATCTCCTCTATTTTTTATTTCATATATCCTGTCTTCAAGCTCCTTTATTCTTTTCCCTTCTGGATCATTTCTGCTATTGACTCATATATTCTTCCCCATGTCAATTGCATATTTTGACTCTAGAATCTGCTTGAGTCTTTTAAATTATTTCAATCTCTTTGCTAAGTTTGTATGATATAATTCTGATTTCATTCTTTCTTTTATCTTGAATTTGTTAGAGTTTTCTCAAAACAGCTATTTTGAATTTTCTGTTCTGAAGGCCATACTTCTCTCTTTCTTGATGACTGGTCCCTGGAGTCTTCTTTATTTCATTTGGTGACATCATGACTTCCTGGATGATCTTGATGCTTGTCGATGTTCATCTGCGTCTAGACATTGAAAAGTTAAGTGCTTATCTTAGTCTTCACCATCTGGGCTTGTTTGTGCCTGTCTCTCTTGAGAAGATTTTCCATGCACTTGAAGATACATGGGCACCAAGCCCAATATCACTATTATTTTTGCAGAATTGTAGAGGTACTTACTGCCTCTGTGGTCTTGAATAAGATCCAGAAGAATTCTCTGGCTTACCAAGAAGAGAGTCTTGTTCTTTACCCTGATTTTCTCCCAAACAAACAAAGTCTCTCTCTCTGTGCTGAGCTTCCTGGAGTTGGAGATGTGGTAATGCAAGCACCCCTGTGACCACCAGCACTTGACTGCACTGGGTCGGACCTGAAGCCAGCAGATCACTGGTTCTTCCCAAGGCATTCTATAACCACTCCCTGGCTACCATTTATATTCACCCAAGGGCCTAGGGCTTTACAGTTAGCATATGGCAAAGCCAACCAAGTTTGTCACCTTCTTTTCTGGGTGGCACATTCCCCCAGGCTGTGGGAAGGTCCAGCAATTCTGCCTGGGAGCCAGGATTTATAGCAAAAAGTCTTAAAAACTTGCCTGATGTTGTTTTCTACCACAGCTAAGCTGGCACTCAAACCACAGTATAAAGTCATACCTGCTTTTCTCTCCCCTTTCTATGGGCAGAGGAGCCTTTGTTGTTACCACCACCACCAGCCCATGGACGAGGGAGGAAGGGTTCTACCAGGCCATTGTTGATGTCCAGTTAAAGCCCATATGCTCTTCAGTCAGCCTGTGGCAAATTCTACCAAGCCTAAGACTTGCTCTTCAGGGCAGTGAGCTCTCCTCTGGCCGAGAGCACGTCCAGAAATGCTGTCCAAGAGCCTAAGCCTGGACTTGGAGACCCAAAGAGCCTGCTTGGTGCTCTACCTGAAGTGGCCATGCTTGTCCCTAAGATGGAAGACAAAGTCCCTTTTAATTTTCCTTCTGCTTTTCTCAAACAGAAGGAGTCTTTCACCACAGCTGCCATGGCTAGGAGGGTGCTGGGTCACACCTGTAGTCAGCACATCTCAGAGCCCAAGGCCCAAAGGCTGTGTAGTCAGTAGATAACAAATCCTTCCCTTCAAGGCAATAGGTTCTCATGGCCCAGGCTGTGTCTAGAAATGTCCAGGAGCCAGGGCCTGACATGGCAGCCGCATGACACTGCCCAATGCCCTATTCTACTATGTTTGATCTGGCATCCAAGATGCAAGACAAAATCCTCTTTATTCTTTGCTCTCCTCTTCTTAAGCAGAAGGAAGGCAATGACACTTTCACTGCTGTGAGCTGCACTGCCTGGGTTTGGAGGAAAAGTGAATGAAGCACTCCATTACCCACCCTGACTGGTGTCTCTGTAGGTCATGTGCCACCCTAGTTCTCTGCTTCTCAGCCAAGCTCAGCAATAGGAGTTACCTAGGAATTGTAGTTCTTGTGTCCTAGCCTGTCTTTCCAGTTTACCTTGGACCCCAGAGCATTTTGACTCATAGCGGACAGACTTGCTGAGATACTCAAGTTACGACACATAGAATGGGTAATCTTCTATGTAGATCTGGTTTAAATGTTCCCTCTAAGTATGGGCACTGACTGAGCCTAATAAGGCTTTGCTCTTTGCTGTGGCAAGGCAGCACTGAGTTCAATATAATGTTCTCCAGTCACTGTACTCTCCATCCCCCAAGTGCACAGATTCTCTGTTCATGCTGCTCAGCTGCTGCCAGGGGATGTGGGAGAGGTGGTATTGGCAGTTCAAGACTGTTTCTCCCACCCTCCTCAAGGCCTCTTTCAATGATATGAAGTTAAAACAAGGTACTGTGATTGCTCACCTGATTTTTAGTTCTTATAATGGTGCATTTTTGTGTTCAGGTCGTTAAAATGTGGTGTTCCTGTGGGGATTTGGGAGGAAAGAATGGTATAGTCTTCTATTCTGCCATTTTGATCTGCCTTTGAGATACATTTTGGGAGGGATACTGAAATGAATAAGACACCTCTCTCGAGTGGAATCTAAAGTTGTGTTTTTTATTGAATTTCTTGGCATATTATGAAACATAAAACTCACTGCCCCCAGGATTATGTTTTTATTAAAATAAAAAATGTAATAGAGTGTAATAGAATAGATTAAAATAAAATTCAATGTGTAAGAGAATATTGTACATAAAATAAGTATTGCTTCGGGGAATGTTTGATATATGATGTGTGATTGTGGTTTCTATTTGCAAAGTACATATAAGTGTTTTAACTGAGAACACAAAACAAAAGTTTAGAAAATAGTATCTGCAATATTATCTGATATTTGTATAGGCATATTTTATTGTGAAATTGATGATTTAAGAAGTTATAGGCAAATTGTTATAGATGAATCTTCATGGGAAAGATGAAAGAAAGCAATACAAAATACATATCTGGGCTTTGGTTATGAGGTTAAAAGATAAATATGGCATGAAAGTGGGGATTGGGTAGAAAGAACTCAGAAAAAATGTAATGCATAAAATATGTAAAATATAATGAATGCTCACAAAAGCAGTGAGGCCTTATTTAAGAATATAGCTTGATGTATTTTACATTTATATATCAATCTAAAATAGGAGGTAAATATATCAAACATTTTTATAACCACAATCAGTTTTCTGCCCATTTCTAATTTTCTCTATCAATGTTTTTTGACATCTTTCACCATAGATAAATTCCATGTATTCTTGAGCTTCACATACATATAATCCTATAGTGTGTTCTCTATATCTTGGCTTCCTTTGAGCAACCTGAATATATATATATATATATTCCCTGAAGGAATGAAACTCTCAGCACAATTCTTAAGAAAACAGATATAAACTCTGGTTATAAAGAATAGTTGTTTCCCCCATTTTGATGTATAATCCGTGTTACCAAATATACATGCCCTAAACTGAATTCTTGATTATTCAGTCCTTCAAATGTTTTTCTCTGCATTCTTTCCCTCTTAATGGCAACTCTAACTGATCATTATCAAATGTGGTATAATTCAAAAGCCCCCTCTTTTTTCGTATCTCATACTAACTTCACCTGAAAATACACCTTAGAAAACTATCCAGAATTTGACCCTTTCTCCCTTCCTGCAGTTATCACTGTTTCACACACCACTCTAATCTCTTGACAGGACCATTGCAATAACCTCTTATCTGGTTTCCCAGCTGTGGCCCTTGGAGCCTATTCTTAATAGCCAGCCAACGTGACATTTCTAAAATGGAACACTAAATTATGTCATTTTGTGGAAAACATCTCAGTAGCTCCTTGTTTTGCCCAGAGTATATGTAAAGTTTTCTTAATGTTTGGGAAGAAAAAAAATATGTGATTACATAAGTATCTGAGATAATTTTTATATGGATTATAATAAGAAATTTTGTGTGGATAAAGAATCATTAAACTGTAAAATCATTCACTTATCCAACTAACTTGCTTTGTGTTTGTATGTTTAGGCCAGAAACTTTGCAAGATGCAAGATCCACAATAAATCTTATGTAAAATGTAATGAGTTTTTATTTTCCAAGCAATAATTGTGTAGCATGGAAATAGAATAAGAGAATGCCAATGGGAATTAACTCTGTTCAAGAGCCTACGTAGTTTCCAGGAGTGGACCACTAGATTAAAGGACAGAGTGACCTGGGAAAATTTGCGTGAATAAAACTCCAAATAAAAGGAAGAAATTAAAAAATTTAATGTAGGGAAAAAATACTATGCATAATCATTAGCTTAAGAAGACTTCCAAGGTAAGTCTCACAAGAGGACTGGTGGTCGGGACATTTTGGATGTGGCACTATTTGCCAATTCAGGAAGATACAGATGGAGAGCAGTAGACAACTTTTGAAGTAACATAGGTTTGACATGGCGGGATAAGAAAAAAAAATGGTCTTGTTCCCAAAGCTGTTCACTTTTGTGGTTTATATCAATTCATTAATAAAGATGGGAATTTGAATTAGTGTTAATTTAGAAATGTAGGTTATTTTCAAGTTGTTAGAACTGTCTCAACCTATGAAATCCTGTGTCTATCTTGATCTTTCTATAGCAATCACTTATGTCTCCTGCTCGTCATATAATGCACAACTAGTGAAAGAGAAATACATTGAAATTTACTAAAGAGTTAAAATTTTCATCATACTGTATTTCTTTGCTCATGTTTAAGCTCCTTAAGCCCATGAGTTCATTGTTTTTTATTAGTAGTAGTAGTATGCTAATTTCTTTTCTTTTTTTATTTTTATTTTTTATTTTTTTTCATGTAGGTTATTTTATTTTATTTTATTTTTTTAATTTTTATTGCATTATAGGTTTTGGGGTACATGTGCAGAATATGCAAGATAGTTGCAGTTCACTGTTAAATAAAAAATAGTATCCTGGAAATTTAGTAGGGAGGCTAAAATGATTAAAAAAAAGATTAGAAGTGCACTTTTGGTATTTCAAAGGACAGATTTGGCACAATTATTAAAATAATTTCTGCCACTTGGAATACTTATGAACTTTCAGCAACACATTATATCTTATACAGATATCTTTATCTTCCTTGTCAAAAATCATTTTCCAAACATTACCTCTACTGACGAGATCCATGCTGTATTCCACAAACAACTGCAACAAAGCTCTCATTCAAGGCCCCTGTGTCATAGACAGTAAAAACACAGCCCTTTTCTATAGAAAGTAAGTCAGTTTAGTCAATAAAATTATCTCTTACTTTCTCCAACATGTACTTATTCCTGGCACTGTGCCAGGCACTTACCATAACAATTCTGTTCCATTTACATAAGGTGAGACTGTTATTATTAGCTCCATTTTACAGATGAAAAAGCTGGCTTGGGGAGATTACGTATTGTATTGAAGCCCCCAGCCATTATAGAGTGAAGGTGAAGTCTGAACTCAGAACGTCTAGAAATTAAAGCTCATGCTCTCAGCAAGCCCTAGGTAATAGTGCCTCTTTCAACATGAGAACTTCTTGCAACTGTCCAACATCATGTATATATATTCTGTTTGCGTTGTATATGTATAGATGAAACAACTGTTTTCACCCCCAAAAGAAATTCTTCTAAAAATTACATTTAGAGAGGCATCTGGCTATATGCCAAAGTATAGCATGGGACCTACAGGTACCTGATGGGGTTGTGAGGGTGAAGATGATAAGGAAAAGTGAGAATGGAATAAGGCATCTTTATTTTATTTTATTTTTATTTTTTTCTTGAGTCAGAGTCTTACTCTGTTGCTCAGGCTGGAGTGCAATGGTGCAATCTCAACTCACTGCAACCTCTGCCTCTTGGGTTTGAGTGATTATCCTGCCTCAGCCTCCCAAGTAGCTGGGATAAAAGGCATCCTCCACCACATCCAGCTAATTTTTGTGTTTTTACTAGAGATGGGGTTTCACCACGTTGGCCAGGCTGGTCTTGAACTCCTAACCTCAGGCACTCCAGCAGCCTTGGCCTCCCAAGGTGCTGGGATTACAGGTGTGAGTCACCACTCAGGGCCTGGAATAAGGCATCTTTGAGGGACTGCCTCTTTCCTAAGTAAGTTTGTGAATATGGACATCTCTGGACTATATAACTTAACAGACTTGGCTTGAGAGTCTGGGCTGAAAACTGGGAAACGCTGAGAAACAACCAACACCTATTTCCTGTGATCTCTGATTTACCCAGAAGTATATGTTCCCAGAGAGCTCACTTAGTGGGAAGAGAAAATTAACATCAATATAATCTTCTGAGGAGTGTTGCTAGGAGCACATTGTTAAAAAGTCCAATTCCTTTTAAAGTTCATCATGTATATATTGTGTCATTACCCGTGAGGGAACAACTGTTAATTCCAACCTCCATTTCTGGTGAAAATTAATGTCTTCCTTCTTGCCACTCTGTCCATTGCTGGAAGCAAGTTATTCATTGTCCAGATCTTTGAGGGTTCTCTATCTAATCTTGTGAAGTTAAGATATATAAAGCCTTTGAATTCTTTCACTCTTTGTCACAGTGAGGGGCACTGAAAACCCACACATTAACTATGTAGCCAGAGGCTATGCCGCACCTTCTAGTAATGCTCAGGTGGAGAAAGGGACTAATGTGACTTTTTATTTTTCCCTTTCTTTTTTTTAACCATTTTACTGCTGTGCCAACTGTACTTCAAAACAGACATGTCATCTGTTATATTCTTATGGTGTATCCGTTTTCATTTTATCTCCTACAGGTTACAAAAATCTCTCATTCAAGAGGAATAAAACAATAGACATATTAATATTTCATTGGTCATTGCCAGTCATAATAAATACACGGTATTTCTCTTCAAAGCGACAATGAAGTCAGACAAAATTATCAGACTCTGTGTCCCATTCTAAAATTATAAATCAATAATTCTATTTGAAATTTTGTTGGAAAAAAATGATATTGTAATCTCAGATACGAAGGACAAGTTTGTTTTTACCAATGTGATGAGCAACACTAATACTTGTGTTTTTCTAAAAGTTGCCATGACTATTGAATAATAGAATGTGGTGTAAAGGAGACACACATATGTAATAAAATGTATTAAATAAAAATAGTCTTAAATATTATAATCAATGTATTATTAAAAAGTACATAAAATCCTAGCAACAAACTTACTGTTCTCAAATTCTTGGGTGATGCCTAATAGCTAGGAGATGTTGGAAAGTAACTTAACATTCCTATGACCCATTTGCTTATCTATTTGCTGAATAATCACTAACACATAGGGTTTTCTAGTGTCTGAGTTAATGCATTTAAAATATGTATCTCATCACATGATATTTCTAGGGATTCATCATTATGGACATTCTTGAAATCAAACCAATCATACATGAAATCAAACCAACTAATCATCATTACAACCATGTATTTTCCTTAACTGGCAACATTCTTATAAATCTTATAAAATAGAAAAAGTGTATTTCTCCATCACAAAGTAATTATATTCTAGAATAATAATAATACTAATAAAAATAGTAATAAAACTAAATCTGGATTAGACTCAGGAAGTTGCCATAAAAATATACTGAGATTAACAACTTGTTGTAAGAATATCAATATAGATGTTGCTAGACAATAATATAAACCTTTTAGAATAAAACGATGTTCTAGGTATATAATACTTTATATTTTTGTTATATTTACTGAAGATAATTTTTACGTGGAAAAAAAATTGAATGTTATAAAAATGAATAAGAACTTGACAACTGATACTCGATATTGCAGGTTCTAGCCATTTGTAATTATGTTATGTTTATGTTAAAGAAATTGAGTTCTGGTTTCAATAATAACAAAGAGAACCACACTTCAGTAGTAACTAAGACCCCACTTTCCTGCAGAAACCCTGACTAGGAAGATGGGGAGTAACACAAAAAACTACCTGAAAGCACTGGAAAATAAGAAAAAGTCTATAGATTCTCATGAGGACTGCATACTCTGACAAGGAGAGGAGAAAAGCAGTGTAAAGTAAATTCTTGATATTGGCGATTTTAAGCTTGGGGCTAAAGAGTGAAATGTGTGTCAGCAGTAGGGAAAAATGCTGAAAAAAAATTGACAGTCTCTCTAGCTGATAGAATCAGATGTTTTCAGCCACTATTATGGCCATTGAAGAGAAGAGGATCTGAGAAATAAAAAAAAAAAAAAAAAAAAGAGAAGAAATTGCATCCTATTTACTCTTATCTCTGACAGAATCATCAAACAAATATATGCAGAAAAGAACCAAAGATGTTCAACTTAAAACAAAAGACTTGAACTAAGATTGGAGTTACTGCCCAAGAAAAGGAGTTTGAAACATAGTCCTACCCAAGAATTTTACCTGTCTGCTAAAGGAAAAAAAATATTTGTCAGAGAAAAATAATAGAATCCAAAATTCCTGCATTTCATTTAGAATAGCTGAAATACAATTCAAAATCAATAGAAATATGAAATAAGAAAATGGAACATATTGTCAAGGGAAATAGAAATAACTGAATCTGACTCCCAATAGGAACCGCTTACTGTAACTAAAGATGAGATTTTAAAGTATCTATTGTAATCATCTTAAATGAATAAGATAAAGATATTCAGAGTAAACAAGAATTCTTGTGTAGAAATAAGAAGTCTCAAAAGAAATATAAGAAACCTCAACAGATAAATGAAAATAATAAATAAAAATGTTAACAGTTTTAAAACAATGTTTGAAAACAAACCAACAAAAATATTAATGCTCAGTTGAAGTAATTACTGACCTAGAATCATGATCAACTGATTTGATAAGAAAGACACAGAGAACACACTGGGAAAAGAATAGCCTTTTCAAGAAATTATGTTGAGAAAACAACATTTAAATGCAGAAGAATTAAACAAGACCGTTACATCACACCATACACAAAAATCAACTCAAAATGGATAAAGATTTAAGAGGAAAAAAATCTCTGAAACTATGACAGTACTAGAAGAAAACAGGGGAAAATCTCCAAAATATTGGTCTGGGCAATGATTTATTTGAAAGGACTTCAAAAACCCAGGCAAAAGAAGCAAACAGAGACAAATGAGATTGTGTCAAACTGAAAAACTTCTGCAGAGCAAAGGTAAGAATTAACAGAGTGCAGAGATAAGCTATAGACTGGAAGAAAATGTCTGTAAATGATACATCAGAAAAAAAGGCTAATATTAAAAATACATAAGGAAGTCAAACAACTCAGTAGCAAGAAAACAACCTGATTAAAAAAGTGATAATAGGACCTGAACAGACATTTATGAAAGAAATACAAATGACCTACAGAGATAATGAAAACTGCCCAACATCTCTAGTCATCAGGGAAATGCAAATGAAAGCCACAATGAGACATTACTTTACATCTGTTTCAATGGCTATGATCAAAAAGATGAAAGGTAAAAAGTGTTGGCAATAATGTAGAAAAAGAGAACCCTTGTACACTGTCATTGGGAATATAACTAAATAGAGCCAACTTGAAAAATAATATGGACTTTCCTCAAAAACTAAGAAGAGACCTGCCAAATGATGCAGCAACCTACTTCTGACTATAATCTAAAGGAATTAAAATCAGTTTGTAAAATATATATCTGCACCCACATTTAGAAAATAAAAGGAATTCTATTTAAAACAGAATTCAGAAAAATTATTCAGGAAGAATAGTAAAGGTGTGCATACCTGCTTACTAAAAACTAGAAAAAATTGGAAATAGAAAGTAAAGACCTAAATAAGCAAAGAAATGCATTAAGTTAGTGAATTTAAGGACTCAATTAAGATGGCAATCACTAAGTATTAATGTAGATTTTAATGCAACCTCATTTCTAATAGGTATCTATGCTTATTAAAAATTGATAAGCTGAAGATGACTGAATAGAAACAGCTCTGGAGTGCAGTTCCCAGTGAGAATGCAGAAGGTGAGTGATCACTGCATTTCCAAATGAGCTTTTACAGCCCAAAGACCAGGAGAAGATTCTCAGACAGAAAGGCACCACCAGTCTCCAGTACAGCTGTTTCAGTGGGTCTCCACACATAAACTCACACAAATCTGGGCACCATTTCAACTGGCACCTAGAATACCTAGGAGATGGAATCACCCATTCAACTGAAAAAAAAGGGGGCTGAAACAGGGAGCTAGGTGATCAAGTTCTGAGAGTACCAGGTCCACAAACACCAGCAATCTGAAATGCACTGGTTTGAGAGTTTCACAACAAGCACAGCTGAACCCAGGACAGTCTAACTCCCTGGGGGGGAGGGCATCTGCTATTACTGAGACACTCCAACACTACCAAGGCAGTCCACCATTACTGAGGCAGTCCACCATTACCAAGGCAGTCTGCCATTACCAAGGCAATCCACCATTGCTGAAGCAGTCTGCAATTACAGAGACAGTCTGAGGTAGAAAGGCATTACCAAGACAATTCTAACTATACCTCTATAAACAAAACTGCAAGGAAGTTCACACAGCAGCTGGGCAGAGTCCACAACAGCTCAGTAACACCTCTGCTGGCAGACTGTGACTAAGCTACCTCCTACCTGGGCAGGGCATCTCTGAGAAAAGGCAGTAGCATGTCAGGAACTTATAAATAAAGCTCCACCTTTCCAGGACAGAGCACCTGGGAAACAAAGGCGGTTATGAGTTCCGCTGCAGCAGACTTAAACATACCTGCCCAGTGGTTCTGAATGGAACAATAGAGCTCACAGCTCAGCACTTGAGCTCCTATAAGGGACAGACTGTCTCCTCAAGCAACTCCCTGACACCTGTATATCCAAAGAGACACCTCATAAAGGAGAGCTCAGGCTGACATCTGGTGGGTATTTTTCTGGGACAAAGATAAGAAGAGAAGAAACTGGAAGCAACACTTACTGTTCTGCAGCTGCCACAGGTGATCCCCAGGCAAGCAGGGTCTGGAGTGGACCTCCAGCAGTCCTACAGCAGAGGGGCCTGACTATTACCCCCTTCCTTTAGAAGGAAAACTAAAAACAGAAAGAAATAACTTCATCATCAACAAAAAGGATGTCCACTCAGAGATCCCATCTGAAAGTCACCAACTACAAAGATCACAGGTAGATAAATCCACAAAGATTGGAAGAAAGCAGTGCAAAAAAGCATGAAAACACCAAAAACCAGAACGTCTTGCCTCCTCCAAGGAATCAAATCCCTCACCAGCAAGGAAACAAGGCTAGATGGAGAATGAGTCTGATGAATTGACAGAAACAGGCTTCAGAAGGGGGTAATAACAAACTTCTCTGATCTGAAAGAACACGTTCTAAACAAATGCAAATAAATTAAGAACCTTGAGAAAAGGTTTGATGAAATGCTAATGAGAATCTACAGCTTACAGAACAATATAAATGAATTGATGGTGCTGAAAAACACAACATGAGAACTTTGCGAAGCATACAAAAGTTTCAATAGCCAAATCGACCAAGCAGAAAAAAAGAATATCAAAGATTGAAGATCAACTCAATGAAATAAAATGAGAAGGCAAGACTAGAGAAAAAAGAGTTAAAATGAAATGTACAAAGCCTCCAAGAAATATGGGATTATGTGAAAAGACCTAATCTACATTTGACAGGTATGCCTGAATTTAACAGAGATAATGAATCAAAGCTGGAAAACACTTTTAAGGTTATTATCCAGGAGAACTTCCCCAACCTAGCAAGGCAGGCCAACATTCAAGTCCAGGAAATACAGAGAACACCACAAAGATACCGCATATACTCACTCATAGGTGGGTGAGAAAAATGAGAACACATGGACACAGAGAGGCGGTCTACTATACACTGGGGTCTATTGTGGGGAATGGGGGAGGGACAGTGGGGGGGGGCTGGGGAGGGATAGCCTGGGGATGAATGCCAAGTGTGGGTGAAGGGGAGGAAGGCTGCAAAACACACTGCCATATGTGTACCTATGCAACTATCTTGCACGTTCTGCACATGTACCCCAAAACCTATAATGCAATAAAAATTAAAAAAAAAAATGAAGATATTTCTGAATAAGACCAATGCCAAGGCACATAATCATCAGATTCACCAGGGTTGAAATCAAGGGAAAAATGCTAAGTGCAGCCAGAGAGAAAGGTCAGGTTACCCACAAACGGAAGCCCATCAGACTCACAGGGGATCTCTCAGCAGAAACTCTAAAAGCCAGAAGACAGTGGGGCCAATATTCAACTTCCTTATAGAAAAGAACTTTCAACCTAGAATTTCATATCCGGCCAAACTAAGCTTTATAAGATAAGGATAAATAAAACCCTTTATGAACAAGAAATTTCTCAGAGATTTTGTCATCACCAGGCCTGCCTTACAAGAGCTCCTGAAAGAAACACTAAACATAGAAAGAAAAAACCAGTACCAGCCACTCCAAAAATGTACCAAATGGTAAAGATCATTGACACAATGAAGAAACTGCATCAACTACTGGGCAAAACAACAGCTAGCATCAAAGTGGCAGGATCAAATTCACACATAACAATATTAACCTTAAACGTAAATGGGCTAAATGCCCCAATCAAAAGACACAGACTGGCAAATTTGATACAAAGTCAAAACCCATTAGTGTGTTGTATCCAGGAAACCCACTTAATGTGCAAGGATACAGTGGGCTCAAAATAAAGAGATGGAGAAACATTTACCAAGCAAATGGGGAGAAAAAAAAAAAGCAGTAGTTGCAATCCTAGTCTCTGATAAAATTGACTTTAAACCAAAAAAATTCAAAAGAGACAAAGAAGGGCATTACATAATAGTAAAATAATCAATTCAACAAGAATCATAAATATATGTCAACCAAATACAGGAGCACCCAGATACATAAAGCAAGTGCTTACTGACCTACAAAGAGACTTGGACTCCCACACAATAACAGTGAGAGACTTTAACACTCCACTATTAATATTAGACAGATCAATGAGACAAAATTAACAAGGATATCCAGGACTTCAACTCATATCTAGACCAAGCAAACCTAATAGATGTTTACAGAACTCTCCACTCCAAATCCACAGATTATACATTCTTCTCAGCACCACATCACACCTACTTTAAAATTGACCAGATAATTGGAAGCAAATCACTCCTCAGCAAGTGCAAAATAATGGAAATCATAACAAACAGTCACTCTGACCACAGTGCAATCAAATTAGAACTCAGGATTAAGAAACTAACTTAGAACTGCACAACTTCATGGAAACTGAAGAACTGGCTCTTGAATGTGGACTGGATCAACAATGAAATGAAGGCAGAAATAAAGATGTTCTTTGAAACCAACGAGAATGAAGACACAAAGTACCAGAATCTTCAGGCCACATTTAAAGCAGTGTCTAGAGGAAAATTTATAGCATTAAGTGCCCACATGAGAAGCAAGAAGAGATCTAAAATTGACACACTATCATCAAAATTAAAAGAGCTAGAGGAGCAAGATCAAAAACACTCAAAATCTAGCAGAAGACAAGAAATAACTAAGATCAGAGAAGAACACAAGGAGATAGAGACACAAAAAAATCTTCAAAAACTTAACAAATCCAGGGCTGTTTTTTTTTTTTTTTTAATTGCATTATAGGTTTGGGGGTACATGTGCAGAATGAGCAAGATAGTTGCATAGGTACACAGATGGCAGTGTGCTTTGCTGCTTTCCTCCCCTTCAACCACACTTGGTATTCATCCCCAGGCTGTTTTTTTTTAAAAGATCAATGAAATAGACAGACCACTAGCCAGATTAATAAAAACAAAAAGAGAAGAATCAAATAGATGCAATAAAAAAACGATAAAGGGGATATCACCACCGATTCCACAGAAATACAAACTAATATCAGAGATTACTACAGACAACTATATGCACATAAACCAGTAAACCTGGAAGAAATTGATAATTCCTGGACACTTGTACCCTCACAAGCCTAAACCAGGAAGAAGTCAAAATCCTGAATAGACCAATAACAAGGGCTGAAGTTGAGGCAGTAGTTAATAGCCTACCAACCAAAAAAAGCCCAGGTCCAGATGGGTTCACGGCCGAATTCTACCAGACATACAAAGACGAGCTGATACCACTCCTTCTGAAACTATTCCAAACAATCTAAAAAGAGGAAATCCTTCCAAAATCATTTTATGAGACCAACATCATCCTGATACCAAAACCTGGCAGAGACTCGACAAGAAAAGAAAACTTTAGTCCAATATCCATGATGAACATAGATGCAAAAATCAATAAAATACTGGCAAGCCAATTGCAACAGCACATCAGAAAGTTTATCCATCATGATCAAGTAGGCTTTATCCTGGGGATGTGAGGCTGGTTCAACATATGCATGTCTATAAACATAATTCACCACATAAACCAAAAATGGAAACCTCATGATTATTTCAATGCAGTGAAGGCCTTCAACAAAATTCGACAGCATTTTATGCTAAAAACTCTCAATAAACTAGGTATCGAAGGAAAAAACTTAAACTTCATATGGAACCAAGAAAGAGCCCACATAGCCACATCAACTCTAAACAAAGAGAACAGAGCTGGAGACATCATGATACCTGACTTCAAACTATACTACAAGGCTACAGTAATAAAAAAAAGCATGGTACTGGTACCAAAACAGAGATATAGACCAATGTAACAAAACAGAGGCCTCAGAGGCAATGCCACAAATCTACAACCACCTGTTCTTTGACAAACCCAACAAGCAATGGGGAAAGGATTTCCTGTTTAATAAATGGTGTTGAGAAAAGTAGCTAGCCATGTGCAAAAAGCAGACACTGATTCCCTTCCCGGCACCCTACATTAAAATTAACTCCAGATGGATTAAATACTTAAACATAAGACATAACACCATAAAAACCCTAGAAGAAAACCTAGGCAAAACCATTCAGGACATAAGCATAGACAAGGACTTCATGACTAAAACAACAAAAGCATTGGCAACAAAAGACAAAATAGACAAATGGGATCTAATTAAACTCCAGAGCTTCTGCACTGCAAAAGAACCAATCATTAGAGTGAACTGGAAACTAACAGAATGGGAAAAAATTTTTGCAATCTACCCATCTGACAAAGGGCTAATATCCATAATCTACAAAGAACTAAAACAGATTTACAGGAAAAAAAAAACAAACAAACCCATTCAAAAGTGGGTGAAGGATGTGAACAGACACTTTTCAAAAGAAGACATATATGAGGCCAATAAACATATGAAAAAATGCTCTTCTTCATTGATTATTATTATTAGAGAAATGCAAATCAAAACCACATTGTGATACCATGCTGGAGAGGATGTGAAGAAATAGGAACACTTTTGCACTGTTAGTGGGAGTATAAATTAGTTTAACCATTGTGGAAGACGGTGTGGCAATTCCTCAAAGACCTAGAAATAGAAATTCCATTTGACCCAGCAATCCCATTCCTGGATATATATCCACACGATTATAAATCATTCTATTATAAAGATACATGCACATGTATGTTCATTGCAGCACTCTTTGTAATAGCAAAGACCTGGAGCCAACCCAAATGCTCATCGAGGATAGACTGGACCAGGAAAATGTGGCACATATACACCATGGAATACTATGCAGCCATAAAAATGATGGCTTTGTGTCCTTTGTAGGGACATGGATGAATCTGGAAACTATCATTCTCAGCAAACTGACACAGGAACAAAAAAATCAAACACTGCATGTTCTCATTCGTAGGTGGGTGTTAAACAATGAGAACACGTGGACACAGGGAGGAAAGCATCACACACTGGGGTCTGTGTGGGGGAACTAGGAGAGGGACAGTGAGGGGTAGGGATTTGGGGAGGGATAACTTGGGGAGAAATGCCAGATACAGGTGACAGGGATGGAGGCAGCAAAAACATTTCCCTGTATGTACCTATGTAACAATCCTGCATGTTCTTCACATATACCCCAGAAACTAAAGTGCAATTTTATATATATATATATATATATATTATGCTGATTTTAAAATTTATATTGAAAGTCAATACCTAAAATAGAGCAATCTTGAAAGAGGTTGAAGGAACAAGAATTCAAGATTTACTGTTAAACTATGTAAATAATACAATATGGCATACTGTAGAACAGATGTGTGGATCAATAGAATATAATGGAGCATCAATAGCAAAGGAATATATTCACACATATATTACCAATTGATTTCCTATAAAGTTTCTAGGGAATTCAATGGAGAAACATAGTCTATAACAAAATGGTGCTTGGACACCTGGATATTTATATGAAACAGAAATAACCTCCATTTCTACCTCACACCTTACAAAGAAATGAACTCAAAACGAATCATATACCTAAAACTAAGAGATAAAACCATTACACTTGTAGAGAAAAACACAGGATATTGTTACATATGTTAGACAAATAATTCTTAATTATGATTGAGATACAGAAACTACCAACCAAAAGATTAAATAAAATATAAAAATATATAACTTTTACTCCTAGAAATGAGCAACTAAGAAGGTAAAAGACAAACCACAGACTGGGAATACATATTTGCAAAGCATAAATCTGACAATTAGTCTATATCCAAATAAGTCGAATGCAAAGATGCTTAGTTTGTCTATTCATTAGAGAAGTGAAATTTAAAACAATAGGAAACCATTACACAGAGAAATGATTAGACTAGAAATATTGACAACAACAGGCATAGGTGAGAAAGTGGAGCAAGTTTAATTTTCAAATACATAGGAAGTTGGAATGTTAATGATACAGATACCTTGAAAAACAGTATGGTGGTAACATAGAAATACACATATACCATATAACTTATCAGTAGTACTCCTAGATATTTAACTGAGGTAAGTACAAACGCATTCACAAAAAAAAGTGTTGAATGCAAAGGTTTATACCAGCATTATTTTTAATGACACCAAGCTACAAACAACTCAAAATATCCACAAAGTAATAAATAACAAATTATGGTCTAGCCAAACTAAGAAATACTTCCTAAAAATTAAAAATAAAAATAAAAAATAAAAAAAAGAACAACCAATTTACAAAAAAACCTGGCTTAATATCTAAAGAATTTTGTAAGTGAAAGAAAAAAACATAAATTCAACATTTTAAAATTAAATTTCTGTAAGATTCTAGAGCAATCTAATAACGAGAGGAAAATCAGTGTGTCTGCCTGTGGCTGGTGTCAAGGAGAAGTAATCAACTGCAAAGAGTCATAAAGAAACCTTTTACAGTGATAGACCTACTCTATATCTTGATTGTGGTTGTTCCCACATGGCTGCATACAGTTAACTAAAGTTATTAAACTGCACACTTACACTAAGTAAATATTTATACTAAGACTGTAGATATAAAGTGTTCTCAACAAAAAATGATAACTGTGAGGTAATATGTTGGTTGACTATATAAGTGTTTGTATGATTTTCTGAAAGGTTTCCATTCTAGTAACTAATTCCACAGCTATTATTCCATTAATTTCCATCTTAATATATTGAATTCATTATTAAAGTAGCTGTCATTTATGATAGGAAATTGAATTATATATATTTAAAAGTATTTAATCCACTGATTAAAAACTAAATATATTTTACTACTAATGTTCAGAATATGAGTATGATCATTAAAAATTATCAAATCATGTGGCCATTAAATATAATCTGAGGAAGGAATCAAGCTTTATTTATACCTATTAAGGACCATATGTTCTACTATGAAATTTTATATGCATTATATAGAGTTTGATGGTCATCATTTAAGTACAATTGTTTCTGTTGGAATTTCATCTACTCTACAAACACAGAGAGCAAATATGTTAATTTCTGTATTGTTTATAACTGTAAGAATAGAAAAAACTTTAGATGTTCAAGTATAAATTTTACTCTATCTCAAATAATAGCTGATTTGTTAGTTACCATTCTTATACATAAACCATTAAAACTCTGTTAAGGAAACTATATAAAGACATAGAAATATTAAGATACCTTGTTACTTTAAAAGGCTGCTGTTAAAATTTCACTTGTTGATCTAACTTTGTCAGTATCCTACATAAATGTTAGCCATTGTTTTCTCTATGTGTTGTGTTGAAATTTTGTAAGTGATTTTTTAAAAAAATTTTTTTATTGCATTTTAGGTTTTGGGGTACATGTGCAGAACGTGCAAGATAGTTGCATAGGTACACACATGGCAGTGTGTTTTGCTGCCTTCCTCCCCTTCACCCACATTTGGCATTTCTCCCCAGGCTATCCCTCCCCAGCTCACCCCTCCGTCCCTCCCCTATTCCCCCCAATAGACCCCAGTGTGTAGTACCCCCTCCCTGTGTCCATGTGTTCTCATTTTTCTCACCTGCCTATGAGTGAGAATATGTGTTATTTCCTTTTCTGTTCTTGTGTCAGTTTGCTGAGAATGATGTTCTCCAGATTCTTCCATGTCCTTACAAAGGACACAAACTCATCATTTTTGATTGCTGCATAATATTCCATGGTGTATATGTGCCACATTTTCCCAGGCCAGTCTATCATCGATGTGCATTTAGGTTGGTTCCAGGTCTTTGCTATTGTAAACAGTGCTGCAATGAACATTCCTGTGCATGTGTCCTTATAATAGAACGATTTATAGTCCTTTGGATATATACCCAGTAATGGGATTGCTGGGTCAAATGGAATTTCTATTTCTAGGTCCCTGAGGAATCGCCACACTGTCTTCCACAATGGTTGAACTAATTTACACTCCCACCAACAGTGTAAGAGTGTTCCTCTTTTTCCACATCCTCTCCACCATCTGTTGTCTCCAGAGTTTTTAATGATTGCCATTCTAACTGGCATGAGATGGTATCTCAATGTGGTTTTGATTTGCATCTCTCTAATGACCAGTGATGATGAGCATTTTTTCATGTGTTTGTTGACCTCATGTATGTCTTCTTTTGTAAAGTGTCTGTTCATATCATTTGCCCAGTTTTGAATGGGCTTTTTTGTTTCTTTCCTGTAAATCTGTTTGAGTTCTTTGTAAATTCTCGATATCAGCCCTTTGTCAGTTGGGTAAACTGCAAAGATTTTTTCCCAATCTGTTGGGTGCCGATTCACTCTAGTGACTGTTTCTTTTGCTGTGCAGAAGCTGTGGAGTCTGATTAGGTCCCATTTGTCTATTTTGGCTTTTGTTGCCAATGTTTTTGGTGTTTTGGTCATGAAGTCCTTGCCTACTCCTATGTCCTGAATGGTTTTGCCTAGATTTTCTTCTAGGGTTTTTATGGTGCCAGGTCTTATGTTTAAGTCTTTAATCCATCTGGAGTTAATTTTAGTGTAAGGTGTCAGGAAGGGGTCCAGGTTCTGCTTTCTGCACATGGCTAACCAGTTTTTTCAACACCATTTATTAAACAGGGAATCCTTTCCCCATTGCTTGTTTTTGTCAGGTTTATCAGAGATTATATGGTTTTAGATATGTTGATTTGCCTCTGATACCTCTGTTCTGTTCCATTGGTCTATATCTCTGTTTTGGTACCAGTACCATGCTGTTTTGATTACTGCAGCCTTGTAGTATAGTTTGAAGTCTGGTAGTGTGATGCCTCCCGCTGTGTTCTTTTTGCTTAGAATTGACTTGGCTATGTGGGCTCTCTTTTGGTTACATATGAAGTTCATGGTGGTTTTTTCCAGTTCTTTGAGGAAATTCAATGGGAGCTTGATGGGGATAGCGTTGATTGTGTAAATTACTTTGGGAAGTATAGCCATTTTCACGATATTGATTCTTCCTAACCATGAACATGGAATGTTTAACAAAGTGTAAATAATATTAGAATTAGGTTAGCATAGTGCAAATGATGAATTGTAAACAATTTAATATTATATATTATATACATTTATATTGACTATTGAATTATATTATTCAAGTTTGAGTCACTTAGAGGCTAAAAATTGCCTATATGTCTATTCTGTCATTTTAAATTATACTTTAATTTTGAATTACAGTTCATGAAACTTTAAAATTATTTATTCTGTAGATAGAGGAAAGATTTAAAAAGGCATTGCTTCTACTGTTTCTATTTTGCAGTGTATACTTTGAGTCTATGTTTACACATTTTAGAAAATTCATTGGATGAAAATAATACTACAACGGAAGACATCTTAATTGCTGTTGTCTGCCAAATTCTTGTATGTAGTCAACATTTGATTCCATCTCTGGGAACAAGGAATTGAGAGCTTCACAGAGATTTGAGCAGAGTATAAAGGAATTGAAAGCTAAAAACACTGAAACAAAAACACCTATTCTTGAATGAGTGGATTTTTGCATCTTGATATTCTAACACTCACCAAATAATTTTTATAATAGCTGTCAAAAAAATGGAAATTTCTGAAAAAATAATTGAGTCTCATTATATTTTCAGCTACACATCCACATGTTTTTATGCCGTTCTTGTTGACTATCTCATCCCATATCTGACTTTCTGTCAAGTAAATTCCCGTAAGGGTTGTCCTTTGTTTTTCCTGTTTGGGTTTGTTTGTGTGTTTCATTCCATCAGCAATCTTGGTAAAATCTGATGTTGAATTTCTGTTTATACTCATATTCTAAGACAAACCTCATTTTTGGCTACTGTTTAAATTCTATTTGAAACACCTCATTATTTTCTCTGTGTGGTTTTAGCTAAAATATATGCTAAATAATCAGTTAAAACTAATGTGAATACTATCACATGCAAATTTGAATGAATTCAAACTAAATAGATAATTCTATACCCAGATGTTATTAAGGAAATTTAGCTTATACTTTTATTTTGTGGGCTTTACAACTTTCACTAAGAAACAAGACACTGTAATGTGAATGAACACACTTTGAACACTAAGCACGCTGTATAAATAATTGTTTACATATAGTTATTAGAATTGAAGAAACCCAGAAGCTCAAAGTACATAATTTCTCAGGATTCTGATGATTTATCTTTATTTATCATCTTTCTTCATGACTCTAACATGCGAAACCATACAAACTGGGCAGATGGTTTCAGCTCTAGGTAAAAATGTAGATTTTATTTTATAACAAGATTATACATATTTTAAATTGCTTTACTTGATTTATAAAGATTATTATTTTTCTTCTATGTAGTGAGGTAA
The DNA here is from genome assembly GCA_031835075.1 of Saguinus oedipus. Classification (NCBI taxonomy): domain Eukaryota; kingdom Metazoa; phylum Chordata; class Mammalia; order Primates; family Cebidae; genus Saguinus; species Saguinus oedipus. The sequence goes on from CM063170.1 coordinate 149,389,217, forward strand.
TATAGTTTAGAAAGAAAAAAATTAGGTATAATAATTTAGGTAGAAAAAAATTAGGTATAATAATTTAGGTAGAAAAACTTGTGAGAGGTGTGTAGACAAATTTACTTTTACATACAAAGTGTCAATGTGGGGGTGTAGAAGAGTAAAAAGGAGAAAAAGGGAAAGGTAAGTGGACTGACAATGTCAATTTCCAGAGATGGAGAGTTCACAATACATGCGTCAGGGAGAAAAATCTGAGGCCTAGTTTTTGTAAAGAGACTGTTGTGTTTTTATCACTTTCTTATGAAAATTCACTAAGAATAATTATATTACTTTTAAATTATTATAGGGAATATATATATTATATATAAAATACACACATTTATGCACATTTTGTGTATTCACAGATGTATACAATGTGTGTGTGTATATATATATACACACACACATAAACATACACACATTCATTTTACATGAGAAACAAGTGGACAGTTCCCATACAAGTAGTCCAATTTGAGTTTTTTCCTCTATTACTCTGCAGCTTTCAGGCATCAAAATTACCTGAAGAGCTTGTTAAAATTCATGTCATTTTTATCATTTCTAATATTGGTGATTTATGTCTCATTTTTTCCTGATTAATATGATGTTTATTTCAAAAATTATCTGAGAAGAATCAGGTTTCCGTTTCATTATTTTTTTTTATTTTTATTTCAGTTATTTTCATTTAGTTTTTTTTTTTCCTACTGCTTACTATGGCTATAATTTTTGCTCGATTCTTCTAGTTTATTTGAATGGAAGATGTGGTAATGAAGTAAAAAATTTCTTTATTCTAGTATAGATTTGCAGTGCAAAAAACCTTTTCTTACCTGTATTGCTTTATAATGGCATCCTACAAATGTTATGCTGCATTTTTATGTTCATTATGGCTAAAATACTTCCTAACATTTCTCTTGATTTCGTCTATCACAAATCAATTATTAGAAATCTAATATTTAATTTCATATATTTTTGAGGATTTTCCAAAGAGAGCTCTGTTGTTTTGTTTCTAATTTAATATCATTATGGTAAGATACTATAATTTATGTGGCTTGGATCATTTTAAAGTCATTGTGATTGTTTAATTGCTCCAAATATGGATTATTTTGGTAAATGCTATATGTACTCTTGAAAATTATTTGCCTTACCATGTTCTTCAATTGATTATTCTATAAATGTAAATTAGATTAAATTGATTTAAAATGTTGGTCAAGACTTTATCTTTCATGGTTTTCATTTTAAGTATACTTTCCCTTACTAAAAGAATAATATTAAAATCTCCAATGGGAAAGAGTTTCTCTTTCTATTCTCTATTCTCTCTCTACACCCACACCTTACATTTTTCCCATTATTAACGTCTTGTATTGATATGCAATATTTACCACTGAGGAACTAATAGTGATATACTATTATTAACTAAAGTTCTTAATTTAGGTTCACTCTTTTTATTGTACAGTTGCAAAGGTTTTGCCAAATTCATCATGTATCCGCTATTACAGTACCATACAGAATAGTTTCACACCCTTCACAGACACACAAAAAAATCCTCACTGCTTCATTTACATCTCCTCCCTTCCTGCTCTTGCCAATTTCTGGAAGCCACTGTTCATTTCTTGATAGTTTTGCCTTCTTTAGGATGTTATATGTATAGAATCCCATAGTGTGCAGCTTTTACAGAGTAACATCCTTTGCTTTACAGTTTGCATGGAAGTTTTCTTTCTCATGTCTTTGCATGGCTTGATAGCTAATTTCTTTTATTACTTAATGCTATTATATTGTATGAAGGTACCACTATGGCCATATCACCCTGAACACAACCAACGTCACAGAAGCTATAAAGGGTTGCACCTGGTTAGTACTTGGATGGAAGTTATGATAATTTTAAAAGGATGATAAAATTATTGATGAGTATGCATAGCAATAAAATTTCTTATATTTAAGATCTTTCTCTGAAACTCACATTATTTTTGTTTCCAGATAATTCTATACACATGAATGTATCATATGTATGTATACCATCTCTTGTGTACTATGAAATATGCAAATAACTAAAACAAGTATTTAGGTAAGTTGATGTATGTATGGATGAAAGAATAGAAACTGATAGATAGTTGAAGGCCTGCACAGAGAGAGAGAGATCAAAGGGAACAATTTTTTTTTCCAGGAATTGTCACTCCAAGTCTTACGGTAGTTTTGAGAAGATTATCAGCACCAACAGTTTTCTCAAAAGTCAGTCTAGACCTCTAGCTTATCTAGAAAGATTATGACCAATTTTTCTTTATTTTGCATACCTTAATTCCAGAACAAAATGAACAAACAAAATAACACACACACACACACACACACACACACACACACACACACAATACACAACATCCAATCCTGCTGTCAGAGTAGGGAGGGAATGGGGGTTTAAAAATCCTTGTTTCCTGCCTTCAACACAGGGACAGGAGAAAAAAAAATGCTAGACATTTTTAAAAGAAAAAATATCACTAGGAGTATTTAAAAATCACTTTGCATTTTGTCTTTTATATTATGAGCATTACACATATTTAATCAATATAAAAATTCAATAGGATGCTCTTATGTATTAAAACTAAGCATTTCTTTTGAATAGGATTTGTAGATGAAATATTTTTGTAACATAATTTTATAAAAAATTTAGAGAACTGGTTTAAAACACTTTTAAAATAAATCTCAATGTTACCTTCTTAAAAAGTCAACCTAAATAAACTATATGCTGTAGGTACTGACAGAAAAATAATGAAGATATCAATTTCCAAGGAAATGCTTTTTTCATGTGAGATTTGACCAAGAATGTGTACACTGCATACAAATTTCTTTGTATAAGTGTGAGAATCCCTGAAATCTATTTTAGCAGCTGAAGGTTATAGTTGTGAAAGGAGAATATTCACAAACAATAAAAATTTGGATGGAAAACTAATGCTCAGCTTGGAATTTTCCCGTATTTCGGTTCAGGTGGTTTACTGTTCCACGTTTCAAATTTAAAAACTTTCAGAATGTATCAGAACACCAAACAAGAAATGTGCTTTTAGAATATAGGCTGTAGATTGGCATTTATCATTTCTTTAGGAAATCTCTTGTTTTTTTCCTCTATCAATCTTTCACAGAAAAATAAAATTTCTTACATGGATAAATTTTATTTGCAAATTATTAACTTTGGGAATCATAAAAACAGAGAACTAAAATTAAAAATAATTCCCATATTTTTAAGTATTTTAATGATCACATGGAAGAAAGTTATACTGTTCCCGGAAGAAGAAGGAACACAAAATCTAAAACATTTGCTTTCTGACTCTTATATCCTACCTCAATTAACAGAGTTTCAATATTTGTGTTTTAGGGTCCATAGGGCTTCATGATGGTCATTTAGACACACCATGTCACTATACTCTAGGTTTCCAAAGAATAGGTTGATAACAGTGTAGTAGTTAAGATTGAGAATGTTCCAAAATGCCAGATTGTCTTATCAGACTCGCCCAATCAGAACTCTTATTAGTATTAAGTTTTACTAATAATTTCAAGGCTACAACTGAGAATCGCAGACAAAACAGAATGGGGTTTATAGTATTCTGCATGGCTTTGAGAGGTATGTCCTTCTTATATTGGACAACTTCTGTACTTGGATTAAAGGGGCAGTGTCTAATGAAGTGCTATGGTCATCTCTAACAGTTAAGAGCATTTCGATTATGAAATGCTTCACTCTTTACTTAGATCTCTATGTGGTTTAGAATGGATTTCCCAGACAAAGATGTCTCATAAATTCATAGATACTTTGTTTTTTATTATGAAGAACCCTAAAACCAAGGCCATTATTTTTAGAGGATTATGTAAATAAGTACTCTCCCCCTCTAGGAAATATCATAAATCTATTTACTAGGAAATCAGCTATCACTATGTTCACACAAAGAAATAATATTAGGCCAAGTTGTCTGTTTTGTTTTTTAATTTTATTTTTCTTCATAAAGCTGTCCCATTGGCAATCAGGAAACAAATGGATTATAGGCCATATATTTATTACCTCCTTACCCAGCAAGTGGTCAGGAAGCATACTAAATTAGCTACTCTATAGCAAAGGCCACACAGATCCAAATTTTTGAAGATATGGGAATTTCCTCTCCTCTCACTCTCCTTAGGACCTCACCTTTTGGTCATAGGGTCACATAAGCTCCACCATCATAGTATGTCTCCAGGATATATCTTATATAAGAAGAGAGATGGGAAGAAAATCTGTAATAAGCAATGATTTACTTAGTGTTAGTTATCAATATTAGCCTAACACTTGTATCGGAGTTGCTCCTGAATTCATAACCCACAGAAACTGTGAGTTTATTTGGGGGAATAACATGTTATTTTGAGATAATGTGTTATCCCCTAAATAAACCCACAGTTTCTGTGGGCTGTAAATCAGGATTGATTTAGTTGGATGGCTCTGGGTCAGGGTTTGTCATGAGGATGTAGTAAAGATGTTAGGCAGAGCTACAGTCATATGAAAATTTGCTAGGTCTCAATAATTTACTTCCATAGTGGCTTACTCATTTGTTTGGCAATGTAGTGCTGGTCTCTGTCAGAGGTCTCAATTCTTACTCCAGGAACATCACTGTAGAAATTTTCAGCATTTTCCTGGCTGGTTCTACCCCTAAAACAAGTGTTCCAAGACAGTATAATGTATATCCACAATATACTTTATAAACTAGTTTCCCAAGTCACACTGTATTATTCTTGGTATATCCTAATGATTACACAGGTCAGTTCTATTTAGTATACAAACAGATTGCATAAAGGTCTGACTGCCAGGATGTAAGAATCACAGGGGTCATCTTGGAGCTTGGCTACTGCACTTTGAAAGAGAATGTTAACTGAATATAATACTTGAATATAAGTCAAATAAAATTAGCTAATCTGATATACAAGATGAAAAAGAGTAAGAGAAAAGCACACAAAATAAAACATCTAAGAGCTGTAGAACAATATCATGTGATGTACCATATACACAATTAGGGTTTCAGATGGAGAAAGAGGTAGCAAAAGAATTATACAAAGAGACAATGACCACATATATTTCATGAATAATAAAAGCACATCACAGATTCAATTACCATAGAGAAGCCCAAGAGGATACTGGACGTGAGATAAATGGGAATTCTCTGTTCTGCAATCATATGTAAAAGCAAACTGTATGACAACAGCAGCAGAATAGGTGGAGGGAGGATTTTGGAATATACTGTTGCAAGATATCTGCACTAAATGAAAAATAAAATGATTTAACACATTGAACATTAATTAATTAAAGATTTATCTAGTAAACTGCTATGATTTTAATTTTGGTTTTCTCTTCAAAATTCAGGCTGATATGTAAATTTCCAATGTAGCAATATTAAGAAGTGGGGCTTTTAGGAAGTAATTCAGTCACGAGGGCAGAGTCCTCATGAGTAGAATTAACTAACTTCTTAAAGATGTGAGACCTGAAACTATTAAAAAACCTATAGGACAATATAGGAAAAAACTTTTCTGGACATTGGCCTAGGCAAAGAATTTCTGATGAAGATGCCGAAAGCAAATGCACAAAAACAAAAAAAGACAAATGGGACTTCATAAAACTAAAAAGCTTCTGAGAAGCAGAAGAAATCATCAACAGAGTAAAAAGACAACCTAAAGAATGAAGAAAATACTTTCAAGTTATGCTTCTGACAAAAAACTAATATTTAGAATATACAAGGAAGAGACAACTGCACAACAACAAAGGTAAACAATCGCATAGCAAACCCTTTAAAAGCTGGCCAAAGGATATGAACAGATAATGTAACAAAAGAAGAAACACAGGTGGCCAAAAACACACATGTAAAAATGCTCAACATTACTAATCATAAGACAAATGCAAACATAAAAACCACAATGAGATATCATCTTACATCAGTCAGAAGGACTATTAGTAAATTGTCAAAAAAAACAATGAGTCAGATGTTGGCATGGATGTAAAGGGAATGTTTATGCACTGTTGGTGGGAATGTAAGTTAATTTAACCTCTATGAAAGACAGTATGAAGATTTCTCAAGGAACTGAAAACAGAACTATCATTTTACCCAGCATTCCCACTACTAGGTATCTATTCCAGGGCAAATATATCATTATATAAAAAACACACCTCTACTCATATACTCATCAAAACAGTATTCACAATAGCAAAGTCCTGAAACCAACTTGAGTGCCTGTTAATGATTGACTGGATAAAGAAAATATGGTATACATACACCAAGGAATACTATGCAGCCATTAAAAAGAATGAAATAATGTTCTTTTCAACAACATAGAGAGAGTTGGAGGCCGTTCTCCTAAGGGAACTAACTAAGAAACAGAAAACCAAGTATTGTAATTGTCACTTACAAATGGGAGCTAAATAATGGGCGCACACAGACATAAAGATAGAAATGATGGACACTGGGGACTCCAAAAGTGGGGAGCATGGGAGGCAAGCAAGGGTTTAAAAGTTACATATCAGATACAATGGTCACTATCCGGTTAGTGGGTACACAATAAGCCTAGTCCCCACCAGTATGTAAAATACTCATGTAATAAAGACGCACATGTATCCCCTGAATCTAAATTAAAATAAATTAAAATGTTTGTAAAAGGCCTGAAAGATACAGTATTCCTTTCTTTTATGCTCTTCTGTCCCTTCCACCATAAGAGGACACACTGTTTAAGGTGCCATCGTGGAAGCAGAGATCAAGGCTCTAACCAGACACTGAACCTGTTGTGCCTTGATCTTCAAATTCCCAACTACCAGGTGTGATAAAATACATTTTTGTTCTTTATAAGTTACTCAATCTCAAGCATTTTGTTATAGTAACAGAAACTACTGAAACATAAACTTTAAGACAGTCTCTGAAATGAATTAAAAATGGTTAGCATTATAAACAAACTGTACCCATAAAAGGACTCATAAATCATACTGAATACAGTCAAAATAAGCGAAAAAAGATAAAAATGGAATTAAGAACTGATGGGACAAATAAAAAAGAACTGGCAAGAGAGTATATTTTAATTCAATGATATTAATAATTAAAATTAGCTTTTTTGAATAATAAATAAAATGGCAAATAATGAATTTAATAAATGATAAATAAAACCAAGACATTTGTTTATATTTTATGAAATAATTCAAGGGAGGGATAAAGGGTGTTAACTCAAGGGAGTCCAAACCTAATGCAACATCTCAGATCTTGTAACATACCACACTAAACTCTCTTTCTCTCTATCTCTCTCCTTTGCTCTCTCTCTCCCTCTCCTTCTCTTTCTTGCATGCTCCTGTGGATTGTCCATGCTCTAAATCCATGTTTGCCTTGTTAGAAGTTAGGGTTCAATTCATATTTTTTTTGTACCTATCATTTTTAGTACAGCAAATATATACTAAAACCTTTCAGCCCACTGATTAAAGTTAACTGCACCTGTTGAGTACAAGTTTATTTTTGTTTGAGTTTTAAACAGCTATCAATTCACATGATTGGCATTTATTATTATTTTCTCTTTATTCATATAATCTTCCTTTTTCATTCTATTGCCACATAGAGAGAAATACACAAAAAGAGACAAGAAAGAACACATTGACTAATAACAGTGGACAAGATAAAAAGGAATAAATAAGAGGAGAAACAGAAGAAAAAAAAATATTTAAAATAATCATTCTATAAGAATTTAATTTGTTAAAAAATTTCCAGTTACATTATTCAATTATATTTTCCTAGAATATTAATTAAGACAGAACAGCCATAATAATAAATTGAAATATCTAGTTTCTAGAAAAGTTGACTATAATGAATAAAAATGTAAGACAAAATTCATTTTTCTGGTTAAATAGCTATAATTAAATTAGAGTGGCTATATTCTTTACTTAGAAAAAATTAGTCATGTTAGAAAAGATACATTTAATTATTGGGGTAATCTGTTTAACATAACTATGTAGAGAATGTGACAATTTCACTAAGTGTGTTGTTTCTGATTCTCACAAGAATTTTATATCATTTACAGAAGCATTGCTGTGCATTGTCCTCTATGTCAAAACTGGCTAATCATAGTATTTGAGACAATTTTAAGCTAATAAAAATCAGTCATTTTTGTTTACTACAAAGTGTCTGTTCATATCCTTTGCCCACTTTTTGATGGGGTTGTTTTTTTGCCTGTAAATTTGTCTAAGTTCATTGTAGATTCTGAATATTAGCCCTTTGTCAGATGGATAGATTGCAAAAATTTTCTCCCATTCTGTAGGTTGCCTGTCACTGTGATGATTGTTTCTTTTGCTGTGCAGAAGCTCTTTAGTTTAATTAAATCTCATTTGTCTATTTTGGCTTTTGCTGCAATGCTTTTGGTGTTTTATTCATGAACTTTCTGTCCATGCCTATGTCCTCAATGGTATTGCCTATGTTTTCTTCTACAGTTTTTATGATTTTAGGTCTTATGTTTAAGTTTTTTTTTTTAATTTTTATTGCATTATAGGTTTTGGGGTACATGTGCAGAACGTGCAAGATAGTTGCATAGGTACACACATGGCAGTGTGTTTTGCTGCCTTCCTCCCCTTCACCCACACTTGGCATTCATCCCGAGGCTATCCCTCCCCAGCCCCCCCCACTGTCCCTCCCCCATTCCCCCAATAGACCCCAGTGTATAGTAGACCGCCTCTCTGTGTCCATGTGTTCTCATTTTTCTCACCCACCTATGAGTGAGTATATGCGGTATTTCTTTTTCTGTTCTTGTGTCAACTTGCTGAGAATGATGTTCTCCAGATTCATCCATGTCCTTACAAAGGACAAAAACTCATCATTTTTGATTGCTGCATAATATTCCATGGTGTATATGTGCCACATTTTCCCAGTCCAGTCTATCATCGTTGGGCATTTGGGTTGGTTCCAGGTCTTTGCTCTTGTAAACAGTGCTGCAATGAACATTCGTGTGCATGTGTCCTTATAGTAGAACGATTTATAGTCCTTTAGATATATACCCAGTAATGGGATTGCTGGGTCAAATGGAATTTCTATTTCTAGGTCCCTGAGGAATCGCCACACTGTCTTCCACAATGGTTGAACTAATTTACACTCCCACCAACAGTGTAAGAGTGTTGCTATTTCTCCACATCCTCTCCAGCATCTGATGTCTCCGGATTTTTTAATGATCGCCATTCTAACTGGCGTGAGATGGTATCTCAATGTGGTTTTGATTTGCATCTCTCTAATGACCAGTGATGATGAGCATTTTTTCATATGTTTGTTGGCCTCATGTATGTCTTCTTTTGTAAAGTGTCTGTTCATATCCTTTGCCCATTTTTGAATGGGCTTTTTTGTTTTTTTTTTTTCTGTAAATCTGTTTATGTTTAAGTTTTTAATTCATCTTGACTTAATCTTTGTATGAGGTTTAAGGAAGGGATCCAGTTTCAGCTTTGTGCATATGGTTAGCCAATTTTCCCAACAACATTTATTGAATAGGGAATCCTTTCCCTATTGCTGGTTTTTGTCAAGTTTGTCAAAGATCAGATGCTTGTAGATGTGTGGCATTATTTAAGAGGCCTCTGTTCTGTTCCATTGGTCTATGTATTGGTTTTGGTGTCAGTACCATGCTGTTTTGGTTACTGTGGGCTCGTGGTATAATTTGAAGTCAGGTCGTGTGATGTCTCCAGCTTTGGTCTTTTTGCTCAGGATTGTCTTGGTTATAGAGGCTTTTTTTTTGGTTCCAAATGAAATTTAAAGTAGTTTTTGTTTTCTAAGTCTGTGAAGAAAGTCAATGATAGCTTCATGGGGATGACATTAAATCTATAAATTACTTTGGGCAGTATGGCCATTTTCATGATATTGATTCTTTCTATCTATGAACATGGAATGTTTTTCCATTTGCTTGTGTCCTCTCTTATTTCCTTGAGCAGTGGTTTGCAGTTCTCCTTGAAGAGGTCCTTACATCACCAGTGTTAGTTGTATTCTTAAGTATTTTATTCTCTTTGTAGCAATTGTGAATGGGAGTTCACTCATGATTTGTCTCTCTGTTTATCTATTATTGGTGTATAGGAATGTTTGTGATTCTTGCATATTGATTTTATATCCTGAGACTTTGCTGAAGTTGCTTATCAGCTTAAGGAGATTTTGGGCTGAGACCATGGGGTTTTTAATATATATAATTATGTCATCTCCAAATAGAGATAATTTAACTACCTCTCTTCCTATTTGAATACTTTTATTTCTTTCTCTTGCCTGATTGCCCTGGACAGAACATCCAATATTATGTTGAATGGGAGTGGTTGAGAAAAGGCACTCTTGTCTTGGGCTGGTTTTCACAGGAAATTCTTCCAGCTTTTGCTCATTCAGTAAAAAGTCAAGAAACAACAGATGCTGGAGAGGATGTGGAGAAACAATAATGCTTTTAGACTGTTGGTGAGAGTGTAAATTAATTCAACCATTGTGGAAGATAGTGTTTCAATTCCTCTAGGATCTAGAACCAAAAATGCCATTAGACCCAGCAATCATATATTTTTTTAATTTTAAATTTTTATTGCATTTTAGGTTTTGGGGTACATGTGCAGATCGTGCAAAATAGTTGCATAGGTACACACATGGCAGTGTGTTTTGCTGCCTTCCTCCCCTTCACCCACACTTGGGATTTCTCCCCAGGCTATCCCTCCCCAGCTCGCCCCCCACTGTCCCTCCCCCATTTCCCCAATAGACCCCAGTTTGTAGTAGACCCCCTCCCTGTGTCCATGTTTTCTCATTTTTCTCACCCGCCTATGAGTGAGAATATGCGGTATTTCCTTTTCTGTTCTTGTGTCAGCTTGCTGAGAATGATGTTCTCCAGATTCATCCATGTCCTTACAAAGGACAAATACTCATCATTTTTGATTGCTGCATAATATTCCATGGTGTATATGTGCCACATTTTCCCAGTCCAGTCTATCATCGATGGGCATTTGGGTTGGTTCCAGGTCTTTGCTATTGTAAACAGTGCTGCAATGAACATTCGTGTGCATGTATCCTTATAGTAGAACGATTTACTGTCCTTTGGATATATATCCAGTAAAGGGATTGCTGGGTCAAATGGAATTTTTATTTCTAGGTCCTTAAGGAATTGCCACACTGTCTTCCACAATGGTTGAACTAATTTACACTCCCACCAACAGTATAAGAGTGTTCCTATTTCTCCACATCCTCTCCAGCATCTGTTGTCTCCAGATTTTTTAATGATTGCCATTCTAACTGGCGTGAGATGGTATCTCAATGTGGTTTTGATTTGCATCTCTCTAATGACCAGTGATGATGAGCATTTTTTCATGTGTTTGTTGGCCTCATGTATGTCTTCTTTTGTAAAGTGTCTGTTCATATCCTTTGCCCATTTTTGAATGGGCTTGTTTGTTTTTTTCCTGTAAATCTGTTTGAGTTCTTTGTAAATTCTGGATATCAGCCCTTTGTAGAAAGCAGAAACTGGACCCCTTCCTGACACCCCACACCAAAATTAACTCCAGATGGATTAAAGACCCAAACATAAGACCTGACACCACAAAAACCTCAGAAGAAAATCCAGGCAAAACCATTCAGGGCATAGGAGTAGGCAGGGACCTCATGACCAAAACACCAAAAGCATTGTCAACAAAAGCCAAAACAGACAAATGGGACCTAATCAAACTCCACAGCTCCTGCACGGCAAAAGAAACAGTCACTTGAGTGAATTGGCCACCATCAGAACGGGAAAAAAATCTTTGCAGCGTACTGTATTCTTTACTTTGTGAGTTTATTATCTCATTTCTTATTTTTTTTTAAATTTTTATTGCATTATAGGTTTTGGGGTACATGTGCAGAACGTGCAAGATAGTTGCATAGGTACACACATGGCAGTGTGTTTTGCTGCCTTCCTCCCCTTTACCCACACTTGGCATTCATCCCGAGGCTATCCCTCCCCAGCCCCCCCTGCTGTCCCTCCCCCATTCCCCCCAATAGACCCCAGTGTATAGTAGACCGCCTCTCTGTGTCCATGTGTTCTCATTTTTCTCCCCCACCTATGAGTGAGTATATGCGGTATTTCTTTTTCTGTTCTTGTGTCAACTTGCTGAGAATGATGTTCTCCAGATTCATCCATGTCCTTACAAAGGACACAAACTCATCATTTTTGATTGCTGCATAATATTCCATGGTGTATATGTGCCACATTTTCCAAGTCCAATCTATCATCATTGGGCATTTGGGTTGGTTCCAGTTGTTTGCTATTGTAAACAGTGCTGCAATGAACATTCTTGTGCATGTGTCCTTATAGTAGAACGATTTATAGTCCTTTGGATATATACCCAGTAATGGTTTTGCGACCCAGCAATCATATTACTGGGTATATACCCAAAAGCATATAAATTATTCTACTATAAAGACAAATACACACTTATGTTTACTGCAGCACTATTCACAATAGCAAAAACTTGGAACTAACCCAATGACCATCAGTGATAGAATGGATAAAGGAAATGTGACACATATACAACATGGAATACTATGCAGCCATAAAAAAGGATGAGTTCATGTTTTTTTCCAGGGACATGCATGAAGCAGAAAAATATAATTCTCAGCAAACTAACATAGGAACAGAAATCCAAACACCACATGTTCTCACTCATAAGTGGGAGTTAAACAAAGAGAACACATGAACACAGGGAGGGGAACATCACACACTGGGGTCTGTCGGTGAGGGGGTTAGCGAATGGATAGTATTAGGAGAAATACCTAATGTAGATGATGGGCTGATGGGTGCTGCAAACCACCATGGCATGTGTATACCTATGTAACAAACCTGCATGCTCTGCACATGTATCCAAGAACTTAAAAGTGTAATAAGAAGAAAAGAAAAGAAATATAACACCATATTTTGGGGTATTTTGTTTTTAATAAGTTAGAACATACTTATGTGTGTGTGTGTGTGTGTGTGTGTGTGTGTGTGTGTGTGTGTTTGATGGGGGTGAATGCCCTTAAACAAGTTGCTTGGAATTTTTCTCATAAACAGATAATGATCTATTGAAATGATAATTTATTTTCTGTTCTAATACTGGAAATTATACTCAATGGTTTTCAAATGTTAAAGCAACTTTGCATTTTTAGAATAAAAATCAGTTTCATAAAGTATTATTTTATATGCTGATATAGCATTTACTTGTTTGTTAAAGATTTTGCATCAAGAGAAATATTTGTTGGTAATTGTCTGAGCTCATAATCCTCTTGTCAGGTTTTGCTATCATTTTTTGAGTCCTTTGCTTAGTATAAGTGCCTGCAGTTGATGATACTGTGTGCCAATCTCATCAGCTACAAATATTTATTAATACTCAGAATCATAAAGTTAGCAAGTAGACAATTCAGCTCTGGCCCAGGCAATCAGTCAAGAGAAAAAAATAAAAGATATTCAAATAAGAAGAGAGGAAGTAAATTGTCTCTGTTTCCAGATGGCATGATTCTATATTTAAAAAACCCCATTGTGTCAGCACCTAAACTCCTTTAGCTGATATCCAACTTCAGCAAAGTCTCAGGATACAAAACCAATGTGCAAAAATCAAACATTTCTATACACCAAAAGTAGACAAGCAGAGAGCCAAATCATGAGTGAACTCCCACTCACAACTGCTACAAAGAGAATAAAATATGTAGGAATACAACTGACAAGGGACGTGAAGGGTCTCTTCAAGGAGAACTACACACAACTGCTCAAGAAATAAGAGAGTACACAAACAAATGAAAAAACATTCCATCATCATGAATAGGAAAAATCAATATTGTGAAAATGGCAAAGCAATTTATAGATTCTATGCTATTCCCATAAAGCTACCATTGACTTTCCTCACAGAATTAAAAAAATAAACAAATAAAACTACTTTAAATTTAAATTTCATATAGAACCAAAAAATACCTTGCATAACCAAGGCAATCCTAATGAAATAACAATAACTACAACAAAACAGCTGGCAGGATCATGCCACCTAACTTCAAACTATACTACAAGGCTACGGCAACCAAAACAGCATGGTACTGGTACCAAAACAGACATATAGACCAATGGAATAGAAGAGAGACCTCAGAAATAACACCACACATCTAACCATCTGATCTTTGACAAAACTGAAAAAAACAATGGGGAAAGGATTCCCTATTTAATAAATGGTACTGAAAAAAACTAGTGAGCTGTATGCAAAAAACTTAAACTGGACCCCTTCCTTACACCTTATACAAAAATTAACTCAAGATGGATTAAAGCCTTAAATGTAAAACCCAAAACCATAAAATGTCCAAGAGAAAACCTCGGCAATACCATTCAGGACATAGTATAAAAACTTCATGACTAAACACCAAAAAGACAAAGACTTCATAAACAAACACTTCATGACTAAACGCCAAAAAGCAATTGCAACAAAAGCCAAAACTGACAAATGGGGTCTAATTAAACTAAAGAACTTCTTCACATCAAAAGAAACTATTATTGGAGTGAACAGACAAACTACAGAACAGGGGAAAATTTTTTCAATCTATCCATATGACAAAGGTCGAATATCAAGAATCTACAAAGAAGTTAAACAAATTTACAAGAAAATAACAACAATAACCCCAACAAAAAGTGGGCAAAGGATATGAACAGACATGTCTCAAAAGAAGATATTTATGTGGCCAAGAGACATGAGAAAAAGCTCATCATCACTGATCATTAGAGAAATGCAAATCAAAACCACAATGAGATACTATCTCACATTAGTCAGAATGGCAATCATTAAAAAGTCTGGAAATTAGATAGGTGATGGCAAGGCTGTGGAGAAATAGGAAAACTTTTACACTGTTGATGGGAGTGTAAATTAGTTCAATCATTGTGGAAGACATTGTGGCAATTCCTCAAGGATATAGAATCAGAAATACCATTTGACCCAGTAATGCCATTACTGGGTATATACCCAATGAATTATAAATCATTATACTATAAAAACACATGCACACATAAATTTACTGCAGAACTATTTACAATAGCAAACATTGGAAATGTCAATAAATGATAGACTGCATAAAGAAAATGTGGCACATATATACCGTGGAATACTATGCAGCCATAAAAAGAATGAGATCATGTCTTTTGAAGGGACATGGATGAATCTGGAAACCATTATCCTCAGCAAACCGACAAAAGAACAGAAAACCAAACACTGCATATTCTCTCTCATAAATTGGAGCTGAACAATGAAAATTCATGGAAACAGGGAGGGGAGCATCACACACCTCAGCCTGTTGGGTGGTGGGAGGTAAAGGGAGGGAGAGCATTGTGACAAATACCAAATGAATATAGGGCTTAAAATCTAGATGACAGGTTGATAGGTGCAGCAAACCACCATGGCACATGTATACCTATTTAACTAACCTGCACATTCTGCACATGTACTCTGGAACTTTTAAAAAAATATATAAGAAAAACAATCCAGGTCAATTTTCTTTCTTTATGTTAACCAGGAATTCTTTGTTAAGAATTTGATGTGTTCCAAGCATATTTAAAGCATCCTAGAAGCTGGGACTCTTTGTTACAAAGACATTGAAAAAAGATGATTAAACACATATCCTTTGCTATCCTATTTCATTGTTTGGTTAGTAGAATTACACAAATGTGCTCACTGAATGGAAAGTAAAAGTTATTAAAGTTCTACAAAATTATTCGATTGAGTGAATTTTAATTTAAGAAAAATTAGCATAACTTTCAATTGCTTTGTATGAAAGGGTGTTCTGGCAAACAGGATTGAAATGTATATGGCAATCTTAAGTATGTTTTCCTCACAAGTTGATAATAGGTTGACTAGCATGCTCCAAAGGCTCTCAAATGCTCCAGATGCTCTGGATCACAAATTTATTCTCCTTATACCTGTGTGTTTCAGTCCATTGAGTAACAGCTTTATAAGTAGAAAAGTTAAGTTCAGCGTTATACATGCAAGATGATGCCATTCACACTATTACTGACTTAGGAGATAAAACATTTTAAGATAACCTACTGCTAAAATCATATTCACTTGTGAGAATTTTTGAAAAATAATTATTTTGGATACCTTTGTTTTAAAAATATGAGCTTTACATAAACATTTTTAATAACTATGCCAATATATTCAAATAAATTCAATTACCAGGGCCAAAGTAGGAATGATACATAGCTGCGCATCTTGATCTATCTACCAGGGCCATAGCAGGAAGGATGCAGAGCTGCACACTTTGGTCTACCTTATTAGATTTAAGATAAAGGTGTTTCTTTATATTCAAAGTATGATATAATTTATTTTGTGTATCATGGGACACCGTTAGCACAAAGCATACTTACACATCAAAATAAAGGCAAAGAAAAGACTTCAGGTATGCAACTGGGGCGTCACTTTGAGTCACAGTGAATTGGTAAAAGATCTATAATAATAAAATTAACTTTCTGGAACCCAAGTAGCCTCAGGATAGGCGATCTGCAGAACACATTAAATGATACAGTTGTTTTGACAGAGTTCTGCATTTAATACAAATCTTGACATTTAAAAACGACTGCATGTTTTTCAAAGTGGTTTTTTTTTTCTTGAGCTAAAAATATGTAACTGAAATGTTTATGATCCCTTCATCACAATTTAGAGAGTTGCACCCTCTAATCTGCAAAAGTAATACACTGCACGGATCAAGCCCCTTCTGTTCCTGAGCCTTGGGCTGGTTAGGGTATGGAGAAGTTAGCCCTACCTAAGCGAGACAAATCCAAAGTCTCTGGAGAAACCTTCCTCCCCAACTGTAGGTAACTAAGAAAAGAGCCGGTTCAGCTGTGTCATTATGTAATCTAACACTAAAGATGGAAGTAGGTATCATTAAGGGGCACAAACACATATATTATTACCATCTCCCTGTTAATATAATATATGATGTACTGGAAAAATTTTTGTAAGTCTGAAATAATCAGATGAACCTAAAGCGTCTCAAAATAGCAGGGGGAGAGAAACATTCCACGTCCCAGAATTTACATTAAGAAAAGATTCTCATGGTCTAGTTTCCAAGAAATTTTCCTCCATTTAGAATGATCAAATTATAAGTCTTCTAAGCCTCTTACATTAAATGCAAATCACCCTTTCAAAATAGATAATCATTTTCAGGACTAGCATAGGAAGTTCATTTTGAGGAAGGAAACAACCCCTCAATTGTAGTGGCTCCATTATAATGCAGTAAATGTAGCATTTGGTCCCTTACTGATCCACATGGAATGGGAGGAGTAGAAGTAAATAGGTTATTATGCCAATTAAAGAGGCTGCATAATCTCCTGCATGGCTCCCTTGGTTACTCAAGGGAAGGTTTCTGACTTGATTAAAATCTTAAGATTCAGCTACCTTCCTCTGAAGAGGGAATTTTACTAATTCTTCCTATTTATCCACATAATTGACTAGAGATGAGAGGTAAGCAAAGAAAAAAATAGTTTTCTCATATTAACTTTTTCACTTCTACCTTTTTCTTTGTATCCCTAGAGTTTCCCAGGGTTTTGTCATATATTCAATATAAGAGAAAAATAAAAATTCAAGTAGTCATCCTTCCAAGTAATTTCATTCTGTCTTAACCCTGAAGAGCCCAAGCCTTTGAAAGATAGTAAGCACTTGTGGTGAACAAAAAGTCTGTTTACCTCCTGAGCACATTGAAGATGAAAGTAGACTGCTTTTATCTTTGCTAATTCTATTCCCAATAAAGAAGTAATAGAAAAAAATATCTGATATCAGAGTATATTAAAAACATAATATAATAAATATTTTATATACTATTTGACCTAACATTCATATTATTGAAAAATAAAGGGTGTAGTGTAAGTTTCTAAGTTTCAACCAATGAGTTATTCACTTTCACAGAAATTTTGTAATCAGCAATGTACAAGTTTCTGAGGATAGGTCATCAAGGCAAATGAACTCTTCAAGTAGAGGAATGAACATCATCTGCTACTGAACTGATGACTTTTCAAGACCTTTTAAGAATCTACATTTGGCTGGGCATGGTGACTTATGCCTGTAATCCCAGTATTTTGGGAGACTGAAGCAGGTAGATCACTTGAGACCAGGAGTTTAAGACCAGCCTGAGAAACATGGAGAAACCTCATTTCTACAAAAATTACCTGGGCATGGTGGCACACACCTGTAGTCCCAGCTACTCGGGAAGCTGAGCTGGGAAGTTCATTTGAGCCCAGGAAGTTGTGGCTGCAATCTCAAGAGCCAAGATTGCACTACTGCTGCACCACTGCACCCAGCCTGGACAACAGAGTGAGACCTTGTCTCAAAAAAAAAAAAAAACTATGTTCATTTGATTTCAACTTTTTATAATAACCTAAAATAAATTACAGATTAAAGAGCAAGAGTCAACTGTCACAGACTATGTATATGAAAAAAAGGCATTAAAATCAATTTCTATAATTTAATGATGACTGGATAAAAATCATAACCACTCTCATCTCTCATAATTCAGTATGTTTTGAGTAGATGTAACAGCTTAAGAAATTCAATAGAAAGAAAAGAAAAGTTGATGTATCCCTGGACTTTCCTTAATTCCTGTGAGAAAAACTCTTACAAAACTGATATGTGGTGGGTAGTTCTGATGTCTGGGTAGGTGGAATGGCAGCCGTAAATGGAAATAAGACAGATGCCAGAGACAGGGTATGGAACCTTTAACTGTAACTTGTACCTTTTGGTTCTCTTACATTTTCCCAGGAAGATCATTTCCAGCCCCATGGGCACCGCAATGCAAAAACAAAATCGAAACAATTCAGGAGCCCTGGCTCAAAATCAATGTATCTGCAGTTAGAGAAAACAGGATAACCTAAGACATAACTTAAGTCAGGCTGGGATGGGAAACAGAAAGCAAGAGGTGATGGCAAATAAGCAGCTCCAATCTAACCCCCACTTTTTAATTTCACTCTGTGACTTAAATCATTATTACCTCTCTAAGGTAATCATTATTACCCCTCTAGGTAAGCTTTGCATGAATAGTATCGCTCTGAAAGGTCACACTGAGAGATTCCTTGAGGGGTAGAATTGTCAGATTATGTGAAACAAAAGTTTTTTTTAGCCCAGAATACTACACTGGGCTTTTTGAGGATATCTCTCCTTCTCCCCAACACACACATAGATACCAACTCAGTAGGAGGAAAAGAGGACAGGGGATTTCATTTGCCAAACTAATTAAAAATCATTAAACAGGTAGCTGATTCTCCCATACAAAAGAAAATGAAATAGCAAGAAACATGAACACCATAAAGGCAGACAGCACAAATCAGAATAACTGAAAGAAAGAAAGAAAAAACACAAAAGAATTAATAAAATGGTTAATCATCATACATGTTTTTAAAGAAATAAGAAAGGATGATTGATATAGAGAATAAGACCTCACAGTTATAAAGAAGAGCTAATTTGTATTTGTATCTACTGAATTTTAAAAACTGAAATAATTAAAAATTAAGTAAATAGGTGAATTAAGTTAAACAGTGAATATAGTAGGTGCAATAATCAGGCATATATTGTCAAGAAGGTTTCCCATAATAAATAAAAAAGTAAGAATTTTTATAAAGAAAACATAAGATATGTGCATATTAATAGGATAAATGGCAATCCTATGTAAAAGCCTCTACTAAAAAAGAGAAAAATAAATTGATAGTAGCATACATTTAAAAAAATAGCTGATGATAATAAACTAAAACTTCATTGGGTTTACAATAAATTAATGTGCAAGACGTTATTGATGTCTATTGTAGTTGAAATACCCTTAAAAATCAATTTTGAGATATTTCTGAGTATTTATCATGGTAACCTTGAAAATTTTAGATTTCTTAAAACTGATGTTTAATTTCATGTACTCTCACTCCTACCTCAATCTTCTGCCAAGTGTCTCCCTGCTTTTCTAACTCAGGGTTCTTCTTGAAGTTTAGTCAAGGAGTAAGTGAGTAGAGAATAATTCACTGAGAGTCTACCCTCCTCCAATGGGAAGATGATTGTGAAGAAATGCTCAGCCTTCCCTCTGAAGGGTGCACAATTTTTCAAGGCATTTCTCTGCTGATTCAAGAGCCCCTTGTTTATAGCACTGAGTTCAATAACATACACTTTACTGGACTTTCCTGCCTCCTTGCCTCAATATCTGCAGCATCTCACTAGTATTTCCTGGGATCACCTCCCAGAAAGACTATTGCTCCAATGCTTTTGATCGTGCATTTGATTTCTGGTGATACCAAATCGAGACACATCTCTTCTTAAGATCTCAATTACAGCACACACAATACTACCTTTACCATTTTTTTTAATTTTCTACTCCTTAATTTTTTTTTTTGTCTGATTTTCACCAGAAAAAAAAACTTAGTAATTTTTCAAGGAATTCTGATTATCATTTAGTCTTCTCAAAATGCATATACTTGTTTTTCATCCTGTATTTCCTAACTCAGTTAGTGACATTGCCATTTACCCAGACAAAGCAATCCAGCTTAGAGGTAACCACCGCTTGCTTTTCACACATGAAGTTCATTTACCCATTCACATGATGTCCCATCATTTCATTTTTATTAACATCTCACAAATCTTGACCTCTCCACTGTCAATTCTGTAGATTTTTCCACTGGTCATAGGGCTGATTCCTGTCTATATATGTTTGTTTGTTTAATGTGGCCACATTGTGTCTTTAAAAAGATCAGAATTGGATTTCAGTTTTTTTTTTTTTTTTTGAGACGGAGTTTCACTCTTGTTACCCAGGCTGGAGTGCAATGGCACAATCTCGGCTCACTGCAATCTCTACATCCTGGGTTCAAGCGATTCTCCTGCCTCAGCTTCCCAAGGAGCTGGGACTACAGGCATGCACCACCATGCCCAGCTAATTTTTGTATTTTTAGTAGAGACAGGGTTTCACCATGTTGACCAGGATGGTCTCGATCTCTTGACATTGTAATCTACCCACCTCGGCCTCCCAAAGTGCTGGGATTATAAGCGTGAGCCACCGCACCCAGCCAGTTTTGATTTTTTAAAATATCATGCTTCTCGTATAGAAACTGAGTCATTGGTATGCAGGCCTGCCATGTTCCTTTGTGTCTTAATGTGGTTACTGTGTTCATACTATAAGAAATGCCCTTTCTCATTCCTCTAGTTTATGAAATCCCAAATTTCTGGAGCCCAACTTTTACATTATGCCCTTGGTAACCCATTCTATTCAAGATTTGCTCTGGCCTT
Source organism: Saguinus oedipus (assembly GCA_031835075.1). Lineage (NCBI taxonomy): Eukaryota > Metazoa > Chordata > Mammalia > Primates > Cebidae > Saguinus > Saguinus oedipus. The sequence continues at coordinate 149,410,470 of CM063170.1, forward strand.
TGCCCTTCTGTGGTAATTTCTGGATAATTTTCAATAACATATGTCAAATCATATTACTACTTTGTATCTGCCAATAGAAGATAAATTCCTCTCTTAATTATGTTTGCATTTCCAACACCCATTACTGTGCCTCACATCTAATAGGTACTTAATAAAGCCTATAACATAGAGAATGAATATTTAACAAAAGGTTGTTATATTTTTCCTATACTTGACTTTTAAAAAGATCAAATAAAATTTAGTGTCCCAAAGTAACAACTTTTTATATACAACCAATAATTTAATTATTCAATCAGCAATTATAATTTCACTATGTTATTATGTTATAGGTTGTTTTATGAAGAGTAACAGCCATTGTGAACATAAATTTTAAGAAAGCAGCTTAAATACTGCAAGGCTGACCAAAAGGATGGAAGGGCAGACCCAGGGTCAGGTTTAGCAAGTTTATTTCAACCTGCCAGGCTGGCTGCCTCACCAAATCTACTTCTTCTTATTGATTTGACTCTAATATTATAAATTACAGTAAAATGGTAGACAGAATTTTGTGAATTATTCATCTATGACATTACTTAAAGAAGAAAGAATATTTCCTAAGAGAAAATTAAAAAAAAAAAAACCTTAAGAAAGATAAGCACCTCTTAAAAAAACAAAACACTGCTCAATTATGCATATGTAAAATGGTCATATAGCCTTCCTTTTAATTTTATTAACAACTGTCAGAAAATACTTTGTGAACTTCTTTCTAATGTATGCCATAATACAAAACTTAGTATACAATATATCCAAGAGTCATGATGGATTTATATAATTCCATCAGAAAACAACAACAAATAGGTGAGCATTTAAAAATAGGTTTTTAATTATTTTCATACTCATTTTGGTGAAAATTAGTTCGACCTTTTCTTTCAGATAGAAGATAGTAATTGTTATTATGTATATTCATTAAGCTAAAATGTCTTTGAGTATCAGTTGGATTTAATCATACCCATTGAGTTTGGATTCTAATAATTTATACATTTTTCTAAAATATATCTTCCACTCCATAGTTTTTTAAAGTACTATCGTACAAAACTGTAAGATTTGCAGGAAGACTTTTTTCGACTGCTCTAACATTTTGAATAGAGAATTCATTAGTAACCAAATACATTATCACATTATGTTATTTTAAAATACTAATAATTTATAGAGGTAATTTTTGCTCAAGTGTAATCAGTGAAGAAATCACTCTTTTCATATAAAAATGTTCTTAGTTAACAATATTACCTGTTAGGATGCACATAATAACATTTAGATTAGTTTAGATTAGTATAATATTTTGAAAAAAAAAGAATTCTAGATAATTTTCTCAGTTATATTGGTAGGTATAGAACTATGATTACTTTCTAAAAATGTTTATACTTGGAATTTATGGAGGTAGAAGTTCTTGTAATAGGCTCTTAGATTATCTGCTGGTTTTCATGTCCTTTCTCTCCCTTATATCCTTTCCAATGTTAGTAGATATTTTCTTCTGAAAAGTCTTTACCCTACCATTCCCATACTCATAAACATTTTACATCACAACATTTCATCTCATGGCCATTTTTTTCTTGTGTCATTCTGGCCATTAGTCTACCACCATCACTGGCAACATTTGTTGTTATTTTCAACATTGTAATAATTATTTTTATTCCCTATGATTTAAAAAAAAAATTTAATTTGTAACTTTTCTTGAATTCTTTCTAGCCCTATTAATACAAAACAAATGCAGATGTCTCTTTGTGTTTCTATAGTACTTTATACAAACTGTACAAACATATCGAATAATTAATTGTTAATAATTATTTATTGTTTAGGCGTTCATTTGATTTTATGCAAATCAATAAATGCAATGGCTATAATTGATTATCATTTTTATTAACATTTAGCATATTGCCTCTACAAAGTAAGTGCTTACTAAATGTTGTATTAGGGATCTGAATTATATATAACATTAACAGGATTAACTACTTAAACACTGTAACTTTCACTACAAATACAAATTGTCTTCTCTCTCCCCTTCTTGCCCACAACAAAATTAACATGGCTTTAAACTGTGAATCAAATTTTCTTTTTCAATACCAGTTAATATTTCAAATTATTTAATCAATTTTACATATTTATATTAAACTTTTTTAGGTAGAATTTAAATTTTTGCTAGGAAAATTGTTATAGATCATTCCCTGTGTATAAAACAACTTTGTCTATACTGCTTATAAAACTTAACAAACATAAAAGATATTTATAATTCTATAGAATTTAAAGGTAGACATATGCATAAATCATGATTTAAATATTCATAAAGAAGACATAATTTTACATTATCTCTCAGTGAGGAAAACCTCATATTGAATAAAGATTTAGAATCAGAGAGCTCCAAGTACTATCCTCTGAGTTTCTTTCTCACTCTAGAAACACATTTTATTCAAAAGTAAAGATGCTATCTGAATGGTTGTTTTTCATTAGTTTAATGCTTTGAGCATAAGATTATTAGAAGTATCTGTACTTCTCTGGTATTCTCTTTTATTAAATGGGTATTAGAATTAAGGAAATTAACTTTTCCAAATAGAGTACTATTGAGCATAAACTCTATGAATAATACACTGAATATTTAATACTTATTCCATAAAATATCTAAAATATCAATGTGATTATCATTGGAAAATAGTAGAGTATAAATATGTAAATTTTCAAGATGCACAGCTTGAAAATATGCATAAATTAAATTAGAAATGATAACACTGTGCCTATCTCAAACAAAAAATATGTTTCAAAGCAAAAAGTCTTCTTGTTAAGTGTTTCTATAGAAGGAAGTAAAGAAAATTAGAAAAGATTTTAAAAGGTCAAATGTGTTTTATAAAGTCTGAAAATGCATTTACAAATATAATGTGAGTAAATGTGCTATGTATTCATGATCAATAAGATGGCAGACCATAAAATTCTGATTTCTTTTATTCACATATATAAATGTAAAGATACACACATTTAGTCAACAGAATAATTGCACATTGAATATAATAATTTGACTGTTATAGTTAGGTTAGATATGAGTTAGGACATTTCTTTTGTAAATTTAAGTTACAAATAAAGATGTTTGTTTAAAACTAACATACACACACACACACACACACACACACACACAAACTACATCCCACATACATTTTTTAAAACAAACATTTAGGTAGTTGTGCCAGGGCCACCACCTGTGGGGATCTGTCCTGCAGACCCTAGCTCAGCGACAGATGAATAAAGTACACAGATATTATGCTTTGCCAATTCAGCTGAGGGTCCATGCAGCTTATTATTGACTCCCTGAAGAGTGCTATAAACAGTTGTAAATGCTGGCCTCCACCAACCAGAGAGACCTGCATTTATTTAGTAAAGTTTAGTTGATAAAGCCTTAGTCAATACTATTAGGGTGAAGATTAAAGCACAGGTTCCCATGCCCAAAGCAAACAACATTATTGGAGAGCCATCCAGCTCAAAGGGTAGTTTTAAGACCACATGAGTAAACAAGTTAATTAGATAAACTCCCACACATATCTTAGCTATTTGCTTTATTCTTTAACTAAATGTAAAGGGGATTTAGGCTGCTTTAGCTGAAACTTTTACTGAAACTATGAAAAAAGTCCTTAAACCTTCCAAAAGATTTGTCTACTATTTTTCCCTTAATATTTTTGCCACCTCCCTGAGTGAATTGCTTCATAGCAGGAATAAAAAAGACCCTTCGTTTTCTTTCTAAAGTTACTTATAATTAACTCAACTTTCTATGTTATTTTGCAAATAAATATAGAGCCTGATTCAAAGTCTCTGTTTTTTAGGGAAACTAAATGTTTGAGAAGGCCTAAATAATATTAAAATTCAGCAAATATATTTTTATTTCTCAGCTCTCAGCTTTAAGAATCACCTTCCCAGGAGAACTGATAACAGTCTAATCTCCCTGAGGAGAAAACAGAATCTAAACTCTCAATTAATGCATCACTGTTTTTCTCCTCAATTATCATAAAATGTAATTAAATACATTTTTACATATCAATTATTGGAAATCACTTATCAAGTATTACTTTTATATAAAATAGCCTAAAATAATAAAATGATACCATAATCTGAAGTTATATAATTAGGAGTTAATTGGAGTACTGAATTGAATCATCTTCTGCTAACTTTAAAGTTAACAAACTTCTTCCAAAAGGGAAGAAGCAAAATAAAAATTCATTCCAATTAAGGTAAATAGTTTATAGTAAAGCTGACACTTTTAGTAAAGCAATACATTAGATCTATATCAACATGTTCTTCCTGAAATCAAGTATAACAGATGAATTATGGCATGTTTGTTGATGTCTTCAAGGGCTAGAATCTTTGACTTAGATGAAAGCTGTTCTCAACATTAACAATTAAATTCATGGACATTTTTTAATATAGCAAATTTTTTCCAGATAATGATAAATATTTACAAGGACCTGCTACACTACATAAAACAGAGTTTTCAAAGGCATGATTCACTCTCATTATTGTTAATCAATTCAGATGGAGAACAATTCTTTTGTTTGTTACAAGTGAATTAAATAACATATTTACTGAAGCTGACCGTTATTTGTCAAGGGAAACTGCATTTCCCTGGTAACTGAGATAACCTGTAGTAATTAAAAGATAAATTGGTATATATATATATATATATATATATATATATATATATATATATTTAATTGTAAAGAAATCTATACCTCATTTAGTATTTAGTCACAACTTGCTAAAAGCAAACCAACTGCTCCATGTATTTTCAGATTTACAAATAATTATATAATAAATAACCTTTTAACATTTATTAGCTTTTAATTTTTGATGATTTTATTTTCACACTAAATATTCTGCACAATGCTGGCTTAATTTCTAGTAAAAGTAACTTACAGATTCAATTTTCCATTATACTAGAAAATGCTACATTAGAAAATATGGTAGTATTAACTGCAAATTCTGGTAGTATCAACTGCAAATTTCAACTACTTTATCATATTTAAGTAGATGGGACTTTCTGTCTGACAAAATGTATAATTTCTCTTGGAGTTCTGTCACCCTTCAAGGAAGAGTCAAGGTGACATTCTTGGCTACTCAAGTGATAAACAATATGGCCATTTTATAATATAGAATCTGATTTAGAGGTAACTATGTTAAAGATTTTTTTTTCTATTTTCCAGTGAATAGGCTCACTATGAAAAAGAAAGCATCAGCCTAAATCACAGGCAGTTGAACAAGAATACAGGATGGGTATAAAGAAACTGTAAAGAGACAAAAGAAACCAATGAAAAAGCAAGAAAAATTGTGTTTCATATTTAATAATGCAAATGTGAATGTTATCTAGCTTGTGGTAAGTGTGATACATATTACTTGATGATTGTATAGATAGAATGATGTACCTCACTATTTATATCTGTGACTCACTTTATCCTGCAATGTTGATACCCTGAGGATTATTTTCAGGAACACAGCTTTATACTATGAACATTCCCCATCATGTTCTGAAAATTTCCAAACATTGGTATTTTGAAATAATACTATCAATAATAAATAATTAGAAAAAAAGTGTTAAAAATCTTTGACAAGAAAATGATAAAATATCTCCTTTATTCTCATATTAGAATTTTTGAGTTTTTTATACTTTATTTTGAAGACAGATATACTTAAAATATACAACTGAAGAAATCTGAAAATCAAATTTCTCCATTAGGAAATAATTAATTTTCTAATTTATATATTACTTCTTTCCTGGCAACTATAAACTTCTGTTAAAAATTTGATTCATCAAAAGCTAAACCAGATAAACACAGTAACATAAATATACAAATTCAGAGAATGGTTTTAAAGGGGAAAATTAAATTTGATCTCAGGAAGTATAAAATATTAATAAGTATTAAGCTGTTTTAATTCAGAAATTAAAAGCAAATAAATTAATTCTAATCTTTATTTCTCAAGAAAAATATAAATGTAATTGAAAAATTTGTCTTCTCAATAATTGATGTTATGTAAGAGGATGTATTTCTCCTGAGCAGGCAATACATACTGAATACTTACTCATTGCCAGATGCTGTATTATGATTTTTTTATGCTTACTGAGTTCTTATAAGTACTCTTTAAGACAGGTAATGTTTTATCCAACATTGAACATTGAAGACATATTAAGTATTTAGTCCAAGTTTCCCAGTACTAAGAAAGTGGTGGAGTCAGCATGTGACCCCAGGCAATACTGCTCAGACTTCCAGCCCAGTAAACACTGAACTTGATTTTTTGATAAACTAAATGTCTCTGTGGTAACAACAAGAGTATAATCTTTTGAAGATAATTCCAATGGTGAACACTTGCAGAAGTTCTTAAAACTGTTCCTTATACAAGATTAAAATTCCTCTTTGTGACATAAAGTGTAATTTAAACTATTTTGCTCTCCTGACTTTTTATTGCATTGTCATCAAAATCCTGTGAAATTTTCTATAGTAGCCTGGCACACTTAGCTAACTGCCTTTGTGAACAAATTCTGAAAAACTACATGACTTTTTATGCCTCATTTATTTGAAAAGAGATATTTATTGAAATATTGGGAATCAGACATTAGACATAAATGAAAAATTAGGAATTTTTAAATTTTTTTCTTTTGCTTTAAATATTAATTCCTCCTGGAATAACATTCATCATGACTAGGCCTGCCTTACAAGGGCTCCTGAAAGAAGCACTAAATAAACAAAGGAACAACCATTACCACCCACTCCAAAAACATACCAAATAATAAAGACCATCCACAAAATGAAGAAACTGCTTCAACTAAGGGGCAAAACAACCAGCTAGCATCAAAATGGCAGGATCAAATTCACACATAACAAAATTAACCTTAAATGTAAATGGGCTAAATGCCCCTATCAAAAGACACAGAATGTCAAATTGGATAAAATGTCAAGACTCATCAGTGAGTTGTATTCAGGAAACCCATCTCATGTGCAAGGACACCCACAGGCTAAAAATAAAGGGAGAGAGGAAGATTTACCAAGCAAATGGAGAGGAAAGAAAAAAAAAAAAAAAGCAGTAGTTGCAGTCCTAGTCTCTGATAAAATAGACTTTAAACCAACAAAGATCAAGAGACAAAGAAGGACATTACATAATGGTAAAAGGATCAATGCAACAACAAGAGCTAGCAATTCTAAATATACACGCACCCAGTAGAAGAGCACCCAGATACATAAAGCAAGTTCTTAATGACTTATAAAGAGACTTAAGACTCCCACGCAATAATAGTGGGAGATTTTAACACTCCACAGCCAATATTAGACAGATCAACAAGATAGAAAATTAACAAGGATATCCAGGACTTGAACTCAAATCTGGACCAAGAGGATCTAATAGACTGCTATAGAACTCTCCACCCCAAATCCACAGATTATACATTCTTCTCAGCACTGCATCACACCTACTCTAAAACTAATGGCATAATTGGAAGTAAATCACTCCTCAGCAAATGCAAAAGAATAGAAATCATAACAGTCTCTCAGACCACAGTGCAATCAAATTAGAACTCAGGATTAAGAAACTAACTCAGAACCCCACAACTTCATGGAAACTGAACAACTGGTTCCTGAATGTCGACTGGGTAAACAATGAAATGAAGGCAGAAATAAAGATGTTCTTTGAAACCAATGAGAACAAAGACACAACATACCAGAATTTCTGGAACATATTTAAAGCACTGTCTAGAGGAAAATTCATAGTAATAAATGCCCAATGAGAGTGAGGAGACATCTAAACATAAGACTTAAACATATGACCTAAAACCATAGAAACCCTAGAAGAAAACCTAAGCAAAACCATTCAGGACATAGGCATAGTCAAGGACTTCATGACTAAAATACCAAAAGCATTGGCAATAAAAGCCAAAATAGACAAATGGGATCTAATTAAACTCCAGAGCTTCTGCACAGCAAAAGAAACAATCATTAGAGTGAACAGGCAACCAACAGAATGGGAAAAAAATTTTCACAATCTACCCATCTGACAAAGGGCTAATATCCAGAATCTACAAAGAACTAAAACAAATTTACAAGAAAAAAACAAACAAACTTATTCAAAAGTGGGTGAAGGATATGAACAGACACTCTTCAAATGAAGACATATATGATGCCAGCAAACAGAAAAAATGCTTATCATCACTGGTCATTAGAGAAATGCAAATCAAAACCACACTGAGATATCATCTCACCCCAATTAGAATGGTGATCATTAAAAAATCTGGAGACAACAGATGCTGGAGAGGATGTGGAGAAATAAAAACACTTTTACACTGTTGGTGGGAGTGTAAATCAGTTCAACTATTGTGAAAGACAGTGTGGCGATTACTCAAGGACCTAGAAATAGAAATTCCATTTGATCCAGCAATCTCATTCCTGGGTATATATATTGAAAGGATTATAAATCATTCTATTACAAAGACACATGCACATGTATGTTCATTGCAGCACTGTTTGTAATAGCAATGACCTGCAACCCAAATGCCCATCAGTGATAGACTAGACAAGGAAAATGTAGCACATATACACCATGGAATACTATGCAGCCATAAAAAGTGATGAGTTCATGTTCTTCGTAGGGACATGAATGAATCTGCAAACCATCATACTCAGCAAACTGACATAAGAACAGAAAATCAAACACTGCATGTTCTCACTCATAGGCAGGTGTTGAACAATGAGAACACATGGACACAGGGAGGGGAGCATCACACACTGGGATCTGTTGGGGGAGGACTAGAGGAGGGACTAGGGGAGTGGAGAGTTTGGGGAGGAATAACATGGGGAGAAATGCCAGATAGAAGTGACGGGAGGTATGGAGGCAGCAAACCACATTGTCATGTATATACCTATGCAACAATTCTGCATGATCTGCACATGTACCCCAGACCCTAAAGCACAATAAAAAAAAAAAAATAACTCAAAACATGGAACCTATTATGTGCCTGGAATTGTTCTAAGTAATTTGAATGTAAATTATTTTTATTCCTGGCAGGAAAAGATAGATTGATGATAAAGGCAATGAGACTGAGAGACAAAGTCGTTTTGTCAAACTGAGAATTCAACCAAAAAAGTTACAGCTAGAATGCAAACTCAGTTATATCTGATTTCAAACATTAAGCTTTCCTCACCACTCTATGCTGTCTACTCAGAATCAGACTTTGTGATGCCAGCAAGTGCTAATTTAAATCAGATATGTATGACAATTACAAGAAAATTTACAGCAGTAATCCAAAAATTGAATGTCTCCATTTTTTTCAAAAAGTAAAATGACATTCTGAAATTCAAATGAATTTTAATTGACAGATGATACTCTAAATGCCATATGACTTTTCAGAGAATAAAAGAAAAGAAGGGGATATACAAAACAAAAGATATGATTTTACTACTTTCAAATAGTAACAACCATTTTATTTTCATAATCAAATATGATTATATGGTTTTACATTCAGATATTAGATAAGTTTATATATAAAAATATAAACTATAATTTTTTTTCTGCTGGAGTGAATTTTTTTTCAGATTCATTAATATTGCCATAACCAACTTGGCTGTAATTCAGGAAAATAAAGACAAAGAAAGTATTTCATCATATGATTATATTATTAAAATAACAAATACCATTAGAATAAAGAAAACTTATTGTGATTTTAACTAATTTATTTTTGTAGATTTTCCCCTTTCTCTAATTTCAATTAGATGAGTAACCTCTCCCTTCCTGTTTTTACTATTTTATTTTGTTTTGTAAAACAATTCCTTTTTTATTTAGTTTTGTAAAAAAAATCTTTTTTGCTTTGGGGCAATTTCTGATTCAAGTCCCAAAGTACAAGTTACTGAGTTGACATTAACCTTTCCTTTTTAGTATGTCCTCACCTCTTCTGGAGATTTTATTAGATAAGTCAGAGATTGAAAAATTAGTTAAAAGTGACTTTGAAGGTCAATAAGGTTCTTAGGAGGGATTTCCTGGTGCTGATGCTGAGGAGGCAATGGAGGGTTCTACTGCTGAAAGTGAGAAGAACTCGTATGACTTTCTAGCTGGACCCCACTAAGCTTCAAGTGCTGGTGGGGCAGGCTGATTGCTATGGTTTGGATGTTTGTTCTTTACAACCTTCATCTTGAAATTTGATCTGTAATATGGCAACATTGGCAGATAGGGTATGATGGGAGGTGTTTGGATCTTGGGACATATCCCTCATAAATAGAGTAATGCCCCCCCCCGCAAGGGGTAAGTGAGTTATTCTTATTCTTTTAGCTCCTGCAAGAGCTGATTGTTGAAAAAAAAAAAAAAAAAAAAAGCTTGACACCTCCCCCACCCACCTCTACTTTTCTTGCCACATGATCTCTTTGCATAGGACAGCTCCCTGTCTGCATTTTCTTCTGAGTTGATGCACCCTGTAGCCCTCAAAAGATGTAGATGCCTAACCTTGAATTTTCCAGGCACCAGAAAATAAACCGTTTTCCTTTATAAATGACCTAGTCTCAATTATTCTGTCATAGCAACACTAAAGGAACTAAGACAGTGATGTATGTCAAGGGCCAAATCTCAATACCCAAATCTCCTGGATTGCCAGAATAGCAATAAAGCAGCAGAGACGCTGAGCCCAAGAGAAGTATACAATCTGGTACCAACGGAGACTCACAGGTAAGAGCATAGACAGATTATCTATGACAAGAATATCCTCTAGGTTTTACCACTATATTCGAGTCAACAACATTAGAACATCTTGACAAATGCTGTCCAGTGATGTAGAGATAATTGTCATATTTGGAGATAATTTAAGTATAAGAGTAAGTGATATACATCTACATTTGTGGTCTGAGACTCATAGTTCTGCAATAATCTAAACATGCTAGAAAAAAATATATAGAGAATTGCTGATATTCCAGCTAAACATTACTATTATTTTGTAATTATCTTTATTTGGACTTTAATATGTCATTAAAAATAAGTTATACCTAAGAATGGTTAGAAGTTGAGACATAAACTCTCGTGCAACATTTATTATTTGAAGCCTCCTCTACTAAAAATAAAAAGAACCATATGGAGTTAACAGATTATATCTCAAGTATTAAAAATGTAGGCTAATAAGTGACCTAAAAGGTGCCAAAGATAACTTAAATACATACAATATGTTTCAGTGTTTAAACTTGAAGAAATTTAACCTTTTAGCTCATTTTAGAACTACTAAAAATCAAGCTAGTTCATCTATGGAGTTTGTTTTGCCACTATGTAAAGTCATAATCCATTCAGAATAGTTTAATTAAAATTCTTTTAGGATATAAAAAACAAACATAGGCAATAAAATGTTCAGATTTTTTATTGAATTCATATTTAAAAAATTATAATGGAAAGTAGGATCATTTTCATACATGTAATATAAATATGTGACAAATTTTCTGAGCATCCTGACCTTATGCTTTTACAGCAAATATGAATAGAATAGTCTCAGACTTGACAATTTCTTAAAAAAAGTTAAAACTAAAAACTCAGTGTTGTCACTAGGTTTAAATATTTTTATTTCATTTTGACATTAAAACTGTCTCACACAGAAGAAGATATGAAAAACCCACTTCTGAATAGATTAATTTCCAATAGTTATTGAAAGTTACTTTTTGAATACACAAGAAATAATAAAATATTTAATTAGAAATTGTGATACTCAAAATCATTTTCAGAAAGTCTTTAACAAAAGGCAAGAGAAAGTTTAAAAGTGTATCTGCAAGTTATTCTGACCTACTTGCTCTAAAGTGTTGTTTCATAATTTGTCACATAAATTTTGAAGATTTTCCCAAGGGTAATTTCATTCATTCATTGTGTAAGTCAATGGAAAGCAAAAGTCCTGTGCACACTCATTTTTAGAAGTTCAACAGTGAACAACACCAAACACTTGCCTTGGGAGTTTACAGTTTGGTGTAGGTTTAAGGAGAGTTTTGCTATCCTAAGACAAATGCAATGTACAAGACTCCATAGAGGCTGTGGAAACAGATAAAAGAGACAATATTCCCATGTCTGGAAATATTGGCTCATCAGGGAATGTTCCCCAGAAGAAATGTCATCTAATGAAAACATGAAATAAAGTATAACTATCTAGACTGTTGTGCAAAGGCATGCAAGCCTAAAGGTACAGATAAGAGAAAATATGTGAAAAAGGTACAGAGTTAAGAAAAGAAATGACAAACTTCAGCAATTTCAAATAATTCTTCACCCTTTATTGTCTATCTTATGCAATGAGGTTTCTATATTGGATGTAGAGAAGACAAGAAATGTTGCTTTAGAACCAGAAAATACTGATTTCAGTTCTAAAAACTGACACTTTGTAAGTGATCTTAGGCAAACTGCTTAACTTCTTATAAGTATTTTCCTAATGCAAAAATCAAATAAAAATTAATATAATTGCGGAAATGGTAATATAACAGCTAAGAAATACCTTTACTATATAACATACTAAATAAGTATCAATTTATCTTCCAGTATACCAACTCAATAAAACAACTTTAAGAAAAATTATAGTAGCAAGCAGAAATCTTTGGTTTCTTACTTTCAACTCTCAATCAATTCCATCTCTAAAATATAAGTAACTAATTGATCATCTGCCTTCTTCTGTCTCTTTCCTCCACTCAAATCTTTAAACAACAGTGATAGTATTAAATGTAAATTTTGTTAGTACCCTGTAAGTGTTCTTCAATAACTTTTGCTTTTACTTGATGTTTTAATATGACCTGCAAGACCTTACTAATCTAGCTCTGTTATGTTCTATAGCCTCACCTCATTCCTCTTCCTTCCGCCTATTGTTCTTCAGTATCACTGGTCTTTACGTGTTTCAAATATACACAGCTTTTGTGACCTATGAGCTTACTTTATATGATATACATTATTTTATATTTGTTAAGATATATTTTATTGCTGAGAATATGATCTATTTTGATGAATGTTTGATGTGAGCCTGAGAATTATGTGTATTTTGCTGTTATTGGAAGAAGTGTTTTATTTAATTCTACTGACTATCCAGTTGACTGACAATTTTGTTCAATTCAACTTATTTGCTGATTTTTCTCCCTGTGGTAACTGTCAATTATTTAGAGAGGGTTCTGGGGGACTCCAACTTTACTGGTACATTTTTTTTGCTTCTTCTTGCATTTTAATATATTTTTGCCAAAATATTTTGACACTGTCATTAGGCACATATTCATTAAAGACTGTTTTCTCTTCTTAGAGAATTGACTTCATTATCATTATTTAATGAACCACTTTATTCTTGATCATTTTTATGCCCTGAAGTCTATTGTCTGAAATTAATATGGTTATTTCAACTTTTTCATTTCATTTAATGTTAGCATGATATGTCTATCTCTATCTTATTGATTTTAATATATCTGTATTTTAATATTAAAATAGGCTTCTTGTGGAAAACATATAGTTGGGTCTTGGTGCTTTATCTACTTTGAATGTCTCCGTCTTCCATAGGTATATTTAGACTATTGATATTAAAGAGGTAATGCACATATTTAGAGTAATAACTACTACATTTATTATTTCATATCTTTGTTGTCCTAAGTTGTTGTTGTCATATCTCTTTTTATTTTTATTTTTGAAACAGAGTATCATTTTGTCACACAGGCTGGAGTGCAGTGGCACAATATTGGTTCACTGCAACTTCTATCTCCTGGGTTCTAACCATTCTCATGTCTCGGCCATGTTGTTTGATTTAATATCCTAATCTTTTGTTGCCTTCTTTTGTTTTAATTGAGTATTTTTTATTATTGAAATTTTCTTCTCTCTTAGGATATCAATCATAATTCTTTTTAACATTTTTAGGTATTGACTTTAGGCTTGTTTTACACACACACACACACATATGTGTACATATATATAAATGTGTGTGTGTGTGTGTGTGTGTGTGTATGTGTATGACTAATCCAAGTCAACCTTTAAATAACACTATAATATGCCATGGCTAGAGCTAGTACCTAATAATAATAGGTATTCTCAATTTCCCTTTTCCAAGTCCTATAGCATTGCTATGATTTATTTCACTTATTCATAAGTTTTAATCACTGACTACATTGTTGCTATTATTATTTTGAACCACATTTTTCCTATATAAATTAAGAATGGAAAAAATAAAATATTTTATTTTACTTTCATTTATTCCCTCTTTATCACTCTTCTTTTCATTAGGCATATCTGATATTTTTAAAAATCTCATCTTCTCAGTTTCTGAATAACTTCTTTTAACATGTCTGGCAAGACAAGTCTGCTGGCAATAAATTCCTTCAATTTTTTTGTTTGAGTAAGTCTTTATTTTCCCTACATTTTTTAAAGAAAATTTCTCTGTATAGAGAAATCTAGACTAATTATTTTTCTTTCAAAACTTTACATGTTTCATTCTACTGTCTTCTTGCTTACATAGTTCCTAAGGAAAAATCTGATGTCATTCTGACCATTGCTTCTCTACAGGTATGGTTTTCCCTGATTTAATATTTTCTCCTCTCATTTCTTTCAAGATTTTCTCTTTGATTTTCTGCAGTTTGAATGTAATAAGTTTAGTCATAAACGTTTTTATTTTTATTCTACATTTGTCTCTGTTTCATGTTTTATTTTTACTTTTGATTTTTATTCTACTTTTGTCTGCTGTTTTGGGCCTATCATTAATGCTGGAAAATTTTCAGACATTGGTATTCCAAATATTCTCTTTCTTTCTCTCTTCTCCTTCTATATTCCCATTCCAACAATTTGTCAATGAGTTTTAACTTATTTTACCCTGATACTGGTTCCCAGAGTGGTTTCTGCTCTTGGGCTCTTGCTCCAGAAAGTTGGTATTCACTGTCTTCTCCCATTGATCTCTCACATTTTAAGGTACCAGTTAATCCAACCATCATAATTATCTGGTTGATCTAAGAAGAGTTATTAATTTTCATCTTGTTCAGATTTTTTCTTACTGCAAAAAATGGGAGTGATGACTTCCAAGCTTCCTCCATGCCAGACTGGAAACTAGAAGTCTGCAATTGTTTTTTCAACTTTGTGTTGTTTTTTTGATATGATTTGGCTCTTTATCCCCACCCAAATTATATCTCAAACTGCAATCCCCATGTGTAGAGGGAGAGAGGTGATAGGATCATGGAGTGAGTTTCACCAATGCTGTTCTTGTGACAGTGAATGAGTTGCCACAAGATCTGATGATTTTATAACTGTTTGACAGTTCCTCCTATACATCCTCTTCTCTTCCTGATGCCTTGTGAAGAAGGTGCCTGCTTCCCCTTAACCTTCCACGGTGTTGTAAGTTTCCTGAGGCCTCCTCAGCTATGGGGAACTGTGAGTTAATTAGACCTCTTTTCCTTTATAAATTATCGAGTCTTGGGTATTTCTTAATAGCAGTGTAAAAACAGACTAATACATTTTTTTTAACTTTTTATATATTATTATTAGTCTAAGCATAATAAAATAAATGAGTAGATCTACCTTGTTTTGTGTATTCTCTCCAGTGCACAGGAAAAGCTCAACATGTTTTTGTTAATGAATGAATCAATAATACTTTAATTATTGAAGATTTTCAATTCATGTTCATTATATATATCTTTGCATTTGATGGAAGAGATTCAATGTCAATATTATGTTACTATCAATTTGATTTACAGAAAGAAAACAAACAAGCCCATTCAAAAATGGGCAAAGGATATGAACAGAAACTTTACAAAAGAAGACATACATGAGGCCAACAAACATATGAAAAAGTGCTCATCATCATTGGTCATTAGAGAGATGCAAATCAAAACCACATTGAGATATCATCTCACACCAGTTAGAATGGTGATCATTAAAAAATCTGGAGACAGCAGATGCTGGAGAGGATGTGGAGAAATAGGAACACTCTTACACTGTTGGTGGGAGTGTAAATTAGTTCAACCATTGTGGAAGACAGTGTGGCGATTCCTCAGGGACCTAGAAATAGAAATTCCATTTGACCCAGCAATCCCATTACTGGGTATCTATCCAAAAGACTATAAATCGTTCTACTATAAGGACACATGCACACGAATGTTCATTGCAGCACTGTTTACAATAGCAAAGACCTGGAACCAACCCAAATGCCCATCGATGATAGACTGGAATGGGAAAATGTGGCACATATACACCATGGAATATTATGCAGCAATCAAAAATGATGAGTTTTTGTCCTTTGTAAGGACATGGATGAATCTGGAGAACATCATTCTCAGCAAACTGACACAAGAACAGAAAAAGAAATACTGCATATACTCACTCATAGGTGGGTGAGAAAAATGGGAACACATGGACACAGAGAGGCGGTCTACTATACACTGGGGACTGTTGGGGGAAATGGGGGAGGGACAGCGGGGGGGGCTGGGGGGGATAGCCTGGGGATGAATACCAAGTGTGGGTGAAGGGGAGGAAGGCAGCAAAACACACTGCCATGTGTGTACCTATGCAACTATCTTGCACGTTCTGCACATGTACCCCAAAACCTATAATGCAATAAAAATTTAAAAAAATTAAAAAAAAAAGAACACTTTGAGATAGTGGTTGAAAGAGATTATTAATTTTCCCTTTTAATTATTTTCTCTGAATGAATGGCCAACTTAGAGAAAAAAAGATGCCCAGAGAATATAATGGCTTTGAAGAAATTGTTGTGAATAATGTGACATCATCCTTTTCTAATGAAACAGAGGACTGTGTAAAGTACTAGATATGACAGTAAGGTGATTTTCTTTTCTTTAGAGACTAGCTTTAAAGAGTGGAACATGTAGAGGAGCAATATTCCTCAGGAGTTTACAGGCATGAGTATTTCAAAGGCTGTCTCACAATCTCACTACATAATCTTCAGCTAGCTGAATGAGAGTCAGGCTAATCGATCCAATGTGAATTATTTGTCCGTGACAGCTCCTGAAGGAGCTCATCAGGTTCTTCCTCACAATAGATTTCCGCTTCATTAAATGTAAACCTGTTTGTGAGTCTTCTGTCCATGACAGTCTCTAGAGAATTACTGAAATGACAAGCTTTCTTGATTGGCTCATGGAAATACCACAGCTGCTTCTCAGGGAAATTGAAAGTCATAAATCCATCAGTCAAAGCAAAATATGACACTTTATTATTTTGCATATCTTTCGAGACAGGTATAAGAAACTGGAACATTCTATGATATAATTATGTCATGTAAAAGAAGAAAGCTTTTTCTTTCAATGCATGTACTTAAAAAGCATATGAAAACTAGAATACTCTATAATAATCTTAATTCAAAAACAGATATAAAATGGAGAACATGATTGGAGGGAGGCAAAATTTATTTAAACTGCTACTATTAAAAGAAACTCTCTAGACTTGAGTTTGATTACATAAAATAATTTTTAGATTTTTCAAAAAAAATAGTTTCAATAAATCTTACAGACTATCAGATAGGTTTGGATAAAATTTGTAACTTAAAGCATTAATAAATGGAGTTATGTTTTCATGGATAACTCAAAGTTTATATATTACAAAGTAATTTAAAATGTCAAAACCTGTACCCTGGTATTCTTGAAGCCTCAATTCAGTATTAATAGATGTGAGAAAAGCCATGATCTTTTCTCTCTACAAAATATCTATATATATAATCTCTCTGAATAGTAATCATGATTTTGAGTAAGCTGATTATCTTATATACATGATTTTCCACCCCAAAAGTATCTTTAACTTCAGTTGTTTTTCTCTCACAAAGCACTATGCTAAACATTACTCCAATATTTAAAATTCATGATTTTAACATCTTTACTTTTACATATAAGTTGGGTGACCAATTATATTGAAAAATGTTAACAATTAATGAATGAGTTGTGCTGGAAAATTTGCAAGTCTGATGTTGAGAAATTGGAATGCAGTTCTCATTAAGATAATGTTGCTGAAAATTGTATGTTCTGAAATCAGCAAATACAATCCAAATATTTAGATTTTAAACATAAGACTCCTAAAGATTATTTCATAACACTTCCTTTTGAAAAAAAGTATATACTGCAAGTAGAGATTCCTTCTACTGTGGCAGGAAGATCTGTTTTATGCTCACACTCCATACTTATGAGATTAGGGGAGCATTTGAAAACTCTTGCTGGCGGAGTAGTGCTTCTCAGGACAGGTTTTGAGAGACAACAACGTCCACCCAGTGTAAATATTCTAAATGGATCGTGAGAAGGTTGGGTTGGGTTGGGTTGGGCTGGGTTTGGTTTGGTTTGATGAGTCTATAAGTGTGACGGAGGCTGGGTAAAAACAGAAGAGGACACGGACATACTAGGGATGAAGCAGAAAGAAAAGTCTTGTCAAGAGGTCACTAGGACATGTGGCCTCTTGTGTTGGTTCCCACACTTCTCTTAGTTCTTTCTTTCACCTCTGAGCAGAGGGAAAAAGGCCTTGGAGGATGGCAATAATTACTCCTGTTGGGTCCGTTGGTGTTGCTTCTGTGTTTGTTGATTCTTGTATGATTTTTAGTCAGCATCAAAGAGAATCAGTTGTGAGTAAGCACAGTAAATGTTTCCATATCACAGAATGGCATAGAAAAACTTTGTTTCTGATATTTATTTAAATATAAAAGTATCTTGGCTCTGAGGGTCTCAGAAAGCTACCATAGCTTTTCTCTCTAAGCAACCAACAGCTTATGATTTTTTCACCCTAATATATTTTAAGTAACTAATATCTATCATGCAAGCTCAATGAGAAAAAAGATAGTACACAAAATACAAAAAAAAATTATCAATTAGCATATAGATAATTTTAGCTGTAGTAATGAAATAGCCACCATGGTGGCTCCCAATTCCTCCAAGTTTCTGGTATTCACTCTATTTTGTAGCTCTGTCTCAAACTACACAGAGATGATCTGTCTTACTGGTAGATTGTTGCAGAAATGATAGTCTTTTACTTCTGAGACTAGGTCAGCCTTTGCAAAAATTTTTAGCTTTTTTGCAACCAGTAAAATTTTTAGTTTTTCCTCAACTTTTGCTTGTTAGTTGTTTTTGTTTTTGTTTTTTTGCTGAGACTATACTCATATACACACACAAAATTTCAACCCCACTAATAGTCGAAATAGAAGGAAAGTAATCTAAGTCAGAAAACATTTATGAGTTCAACCATTCGTTTACCTATCTAAGAAATGTTTATTTATAATATATTATTTTCAAGAAATTTGGGCTTACTAACAGAGTAACATTGAACAGAAAAATATAATCTTTGCTTTCATAGAGCTTGTAGTAAAGAAAGGGGTGATCACTTCTATGCTCTATAATCTACTATCTTAGAAAAAAAGCCTTTCCACGATCCAAATTCTCTTTTAGATACAGCCGTATTTAGATACAGTCCAATTTGTCTGCTTTCTTTAATAGAACTCCCATAAAAAGGTCTACAGTATCTTTATTTACTCTCTGAGCTACCAATTACCCTGAACTCATTTTAGGAAATTTCTATTTTCACCTACCTGATTTGCAATGCTCTTATTAAATGACCAAGCCTCCTCCTTGCCAAAGTCAATTTTCTTACTGCATCTCTCAAAAGCATTGGCACACTTCTAGAAGCACTGTTTTTCCTTGTCTTCTAACATTTTCTTCCCCCTCCTCATACTTTACCTCACTGGTTGCTTCTTTTTAATACTTGTAGTTGATTCTTTCTTCTCAGCAGCTTGACTTTCAAATTGTAAATCACTCAAGAGCTTATAATTTAACACTTTTTTTGTCTATGTTATCTCCAGTAGCCTCATCCAAGTCTTTTATTTACTATTACTACAAGCTTATTATTTTTAAAATATATATTTGGTTAAAGCATTTCTTCCTGATCTACCTTTTTTTTTTCTATTTTTGAGGCTGAGTCTCACACTTTTGCCCAGGCTGGAGTGCAGTGGTTTGATCTCTGCTCACTGCAACTTTCACCTCCTGGGTTCAAGTTTTTGTATTTTTAGTAGAGATTGGGGTTTCACCATGTTGGCCAGGCTGGTCTTGAACTCCTGATCTCATGATCTGCCCATCTCGGCCTCCCAAGGTGTTGGAATTATAACTGTGAGCCACTGTACCTGGCCTGTGATCAAATTTTATATATGTAATTGCCTACTTTCTTAAGGCATATAAATATCTAATAATCCACTCACACTTAACCAAATCAAACCAAACAGTAATTCTAATCACTAATCATAAATTGTTGTTCACCAAATTTTTCCCAACTCAAAATATGACACTACCATATGTTGTCTTTACTTACCAAAATCATAATTTTCATACCATTTACAAGCTGATTTGATACATCAGAAAGTCCCATCACAATCACTTCAAAGTTAATTCGAAACCTGATCATTTTCTTTCTCTCCTACTACCTTAATCAGAGCTCCTATTAAATAGTCATCTATTGACTTCTCTGCTTCTGCATTTAACCTCTTAGAAAACAAATCATATTACTCACTACGTAAAAACATATCAGTCACTTACAGATATTTCTCAAATAAAATTCAAATTCCTTACCAGAATCTGTAGCATTCTGTGTGAACTAGCTCCTATATAATCTCATCTCTTGTCTACCTCCCTTATTACTCTATGACAAAAACATTAAACTTTTTCCCTCTGCCCTTTTAAAAATCTAAACCTTCTTCAAATTTAGGTTCATTTCACTTTCTGTCCTAGATATGTGCATGGGTGATTCACAGTAATTCAGATTTCACATCAAATGTCTTAATTCCAGAAAGTACTTCTCTAAATCATCCCATCTAAAATATGCATCTGTTTTCCTCATTCACATTCAATTACATATCAGGTATATTTTCTTTATAATATATGTCACTGTAGAAATATTAGTGTGGAAACCACCATTCCTCAGCAAACTGACACAAGAACAGAAAATCAAACACCGCATGTTCTCACTCATAGGTGGGTGTTGAACAATGAGAACACATGGACACAGGGAGGGGAGCATCACTCACTGGGGTCTGTCGAGGGGAAATAGGGGAGGGACAGCAGGGGGTGGGGAGTTGGGGAGAGATAGCATGGGGAGAAATGCCAGATATAGGTGATGGGGAGGAAGGCAGCAAATCACACTGCCATGAGTGTACCTATGCAACAGTCTTGCATGTTCTTCGCATGTACCCCAAAACCTAAAATGCAATAAAAAATTCAATGATAAAAAAAGAAACATTAGTGTGTGTTTCTTTTATTTGTTGTTTACTTGATTTGTGTCTGTAGAGTTTAGCATGTCAGTTCCATGGCTTTCTCTGGTTTGTTTAGAATACTTAGATGTGTCTAGAACATTGCAGAAGTCTCATGACTATTTCTTGAATAACTAAAATATTATCTTTTAAATTTTTTCACCAACATAATTAAGACTTGATCTTTTGCCTTTCCAGTTTCACTCTTTTTTTTTTCTTTGAGATGGAGTCTCCTTCTGTTGCCCAGGCTGGAGTGCAATGGTGTGGTCTTGGTTCACTGCAACCTCAGCCTCCTAGGTTGGAGTGATCCTCCTGTCTCAGCCTCCAGAGTAGCTGGGATTACAGGTGCCCGCCAACATGCCCAGCTAATTTTTGTATTTTTAGTAGAGACCAGGTTTCACCATATTGGCCAGGTTGGCCACAATCTCCCAAGTTCCTGATTCTTCTGCCTTGACCTCCCAAAGTGCTGGAATTACAGGTGAGAGTCACCGTGCCTGGCTCAAATCTCACTTTTTAAAAGTACAGCACTAATCATATTAGATACTTCATAAAAGTAATAAAATTGGATTTAACATTATTTTAGCATATTAATTGCTTTTAAGAAATAAAACATCACATATGGAATAATCAATGATTTGCAATAAATTTTAAGATATAATAAAAAAATGTACATTTCTCAATACAAAGCATAATTAGTGAGTAAAATCCAAGCTAGGGCCTGGATTTTGATAACAAATCTCTTTGTCTATGGTGATATTACTTTCAATTTTTACTTGACACTACTAATCTTCAAATTACTTAGCTATAATGTGGGAATAATTATAATTACAGTTGTCAAATTTATACATTTCCACAATCTATTTAATGCAATAATACAGGAAAATCACTTGGCAATTTGCATAACAGGATAGTTAGAAAATAAATTTTGACATTTTTATTAATATTTTTAAGGTTTAAAATTTAGTTATCACAATCTATTAAAATATCTCTTTTAATTATCATCATTACCTAGTTTACATACAATATGTTGGAAATAAGGTAGAAATGCTTTGGAAAAAAATTGCAGATGAAAGTGCAGTAGCCTGTACTTTCTTTTTAAAAAAATTAATAAGATTTTGGTATGTTTTGATGCTTCAGGAATATAATGTCACAGTATAATGCCCAAAGGAATAGAGTTGTTAGCAATAACCAAAAGATTTGAACAGAATTTCTAAAATTAAATATGTTTGAGTCTCCCAACTAAATTTACTACAGATTCTCCTATAAGAGGTATTATATGACACCTTGTTCATGAGCAATTAAAGACATCTTTAACAAAAAAACGGAAGGATGATAGCTTGTTGTTCATTAGAATGTTTTTTCATGATAGAATGTCATATCATTTACTCTAGTTGTAATGAATAAGTGTAATGTCTGTAAACCTCAGAACCATCATCTGTAAACTGAGGATAAAAATAGTCATTACCTCATGGAACTAATATAAAAATTATAAAACATAATCAAACTAAAGTTTAACACAATACTTACATGAATATTCATTCAATTTTATCTACTGTTTTCATTATTATTAATACAATGATGTGAACAGTTAAGCATTTGAACAATAAACTTGTTCTTTAGGTTACAAAAGTCAGAGGAGAAGGTTTATATTGTAGTGATTAATGGTTATTAAGTTATGTAAGACATAAATACAAAACTCTGATGTGAGAATCAAAAGCATTATAAATGAATATTGCTGAAGTGATAGGAGTTAACAGATATATAGCTGTTTCCTCAAGAGTAAAATCTTATAATAGAACCTTTTTATGATTCTGGACATAAGGCAAAACTAATATTGGTATTTTGTTCAGTCTCCACTTTGCCAGGGTGATAATTTGTCTTTTCCTGTGAAGGGAAATGAGAAAAGTCATTCCATTTACAAATATATTTTAAGCATCTTCAACATGTGAAAAATAAAAGATGGATCATTTTAAGCAATGACAAAGAATGTCATGAACCAAGATTTATAAGCAGAAAAACATATAGCATTTTCAGGAGCAAACAGAGGGGAAGAAAGACACAGAAAGAGGTAATTGATGGAGATTTGTACAGGATATCATCAATCAAGCTAGGGTTTATAAACTTTGTTTCTCTCTTATATTTCAGACAGGAAAAAATTTGGATTCAGATAATTCTGTCCTCTAAAACTGGACATACTTTGACTTCATATTATGGGAGGAAGTCCAAAAAACTTACAAAGAAAATAAAATTAAGCCTGCAAATAAAATACATCCTAAAAATACTTTGACAAAAAATATAGACCAAGAGAGACTTTTTAATAACAATGTCATTCAGCATAGGATGAAAAAGGATAATCAAAACAGTAAGACTAAGCCTATAATTCATACCCTGAAAAAAATGAGACATGGAGAATAAAATGAAATTATAATCAGCCTACTCTTCTTGGGCCATGTTTTACTCCCTTGTATCATTAGGTGGCATAACCTTCCAAGGTTTAAGTAAAGACTGATGGTCTAGATTATCTCTAAGAAATAGCTTTTATAAATGTAGTTAAAAGGAGAAAGAAAAAAAGAACATAGCAGATAGGTGGAAAGGTAAATAAATTGACATATAGATAAAAGATACTAAAAAATACTTGTACATATTTTACACAGAATATAAACTTCATAATATATTTATAATTGGAAATATCACCTTGCTATAATAAAGCCCTGGCTAATTTACTTTTTAAATTAAAACCGATTCTACCTACAAGTTAATCAAGGAAAAATAAGTATTTTTCTTGAGATCAACTTAAAATTTTCCATAACCTGAAAGCTTAGGAAAAAAAGACCAGTACTATTTCCATATGATTCCAGAGAGATATAAGTTTAATGTCAACATATTGGATTCTTTTAGCACTAGCCAGTATGTTCAGTTTTCATTAGCTAAATTATGTCAACACCATGAAATTAGAAATTAAATAATTTTTAAAAATGATATTCTAAATTGCAAAGGCTCCAGCCTTCACCATTGTGATTTCTATGCATCAGTTTGCTCAAAGATCCTACCATATTGTTTCAGGAACACATCCATTCTACTTCTGTGCCAATCTGTTCATCATATAACAATCACATGGCAAAGCACACTGCCACGTGTGTACCTATGCAACTATCTTGCTCGTTCTGCACATGTACCCCCAAACCTATAATGCAATAAAAATTAAAAAAATTTAAAAAATAATAAAAAAAAAAAACAATCACATGGCAGTGCTAAGGTCAACATCCCTGACAAAATTGGCTTTCTGTTGGTCTTATCTAATTTTCTTGTTGTCTATGACTATGTAACAAACCATCCAAAAATTTAGTTGCTTTAACAAACATTTTATTTTATCACCTGGGCTTGTGAGCAGAACTTACAGCTTAGTTTGTCAATTTATCTGATTTGTGAGGCATTGACTGGGGTCACCCTGTAGTATTCAGCTTCATGTCTAAGATTGTCTAGAGAATAAACAATCATTTTTGTGCCTGCCATCCCAGTAGGGAAGTACAGAGGTGGGTATCAGCTATGCCTTTCTCCTTTGCCATGTACCTTAGGGCATCTCCAAGAAGCCTTTCATGCAGGGTAGTCAGACTCCCTTGGTGATTTTAGACTTTAAGGCTTCCATGTGGAAACCGTCAGTCTTCTTTAGGGTCTAAATGAGCACAGTATTATTTTCATCACATTCTTTGGTCATAGCTATTATGAGCCAGACTGAATTCAAGAAAGTAAACGACTGCAATCACTATGGGGAACAGTTTGGAGGATCCTCACAAAACTAAAAACAGAACTGCCATATGATCCAGTTAACCAACTGCTAGGTATATGCCCAAAAGAAAGGAAATCAGTATATCGAAGATATAGGTGCACTCGCATGTCTATGGCAGTACTAGCTAAGATTTGGAAGCAATCTAAGTGTCTGTCAACAGACAAATGGGTAAAGAAAATGTGGTACATATACACAAAGGAGCTCTATTCAGTCATGGAAAATAATGACATCTTGTCATTTGAAACAACATGAAGGAAAATAATCCCCACTTCTTGAAATATATGTTGTCAAAGAGTTTAAGACATCTTTAATAAGCCACAGATACCATACTGGTGATAATACACTCCGGTCTCATTCTTACAGTCTTGTAAACCTCTACCTAACACAGCATACATTCACATTTCTCTCAGAGAAGCATAATGTGCATAAACACATCCTATCTTGGAGATACTTTCCCTGTTGGCACAGAAGGCAGTTGAGCTCCTCAGAGCTATGGTATACCACATTTTGAGAGAAAGGAAAAACGATGGAAAGAAAGAAGAAATGAAGGAAGAGAGGAAGGCAAGGCGGGAGAAAGAGAAGGAAGGAAAGAGGAAAAAAGGAAAAGAAAAGAGAGTGAGAGGTGTATTGTGTGAAGAAGACAAGGAGAATAATAAGGTAAATCAGTGCAGTGCTGTATTCCATAGAATAGTATTGACATTTGTCTTTCACAGATAATAATACCTCAGAGATAAGGCATCTGCAAGCATCACAGTGAATAATAAAGACGTAATAGAAAATAAAGATGGGGGAATAAGAAAGTCATAACTTATCCAGGCTGGGAAAATTGCCTGGAAAAAAAAAAAAAAAAAAAAAAAAAAACAACTAACAAGTAGGTACACAGTAGTAAGTGTATGGGGAAAAGAGATACATAAAACTGTACTAATACATTTGTCTTGACGATTAATAAAAGATAGGTTTGGTTTAGGTGAATTCAACCATTTTGTGGGATTCCAAAGCATTAAAATAAGAACGAAAAAATAAGAACTTCAGACAGACAGATATTTTTGAACATAATAGATATAAAAGCATTACTTTTGATATATTAACCTGAATAACAAAAGTAACTTAGAAGATAGGTGTCAAACCAAAAGAGTATTTTAAAGACGATGTTGTTTAATCTCAGTGTGAGATTGCAAAATAAAAGAAAGGGTAAATCTGAGTCACATTTGTAAGGAAGAATCATAAATTTAGGAAACTAATATTGGAGTAAAAAATATTTTCTTGACCTTTCAGTTCCTTTTATTTGCCTTTAAGTGCACACGTCTCCTGAAAACACTGCCTTTATCTGAAATACAAAACCTGCACTTAATTTTCATTAACTATTCTAACAAATCATGTTTCATCAAAAATAAAAAAAATAGAATAAAGATAAATACTATATTCATTTTCATTCTACAGTGGTTGTGCAATTTTCCCAAGCCCTACAGTTAAGGCAACCAGTAAGAAAAAGTATAAGCATCTGAGTGTGTTGAAGATGAAAATTAAATTTTGTCAGATTTATGTTGATGAACAGTTATTTCCATTTTTTTAATTAGAGTTTAATATTTTGGTAAAGTGTCACTTAGTTGACTTTGCAAACTGTATCAATTTGAATAAAAAGTATAAAAAGGAAAAAGCATGGTCATTGAAATCTGTTTTTTTTTTTTTTAGAAGGAGTCTTGCTCTGTCCCTCGGGCTGGAGGGCAGTAGCGCCATCTCCTCTCACTGCAACTTCTGCCTCCTACGCGATTCTCCTGCCTCAGTCTCCCGAGTAGCTGGGACTACAGGCTCATGCCACCACTCATGGCTAATTTTTGTATTTTTCGTAGAGATGGGATTTTACCATATTAGCCAGGCTGGTCTCAGATTTCTGACCTCCTATGATCCACCTGCCTCTGAGTCCAAAAGTACTGAGATTACAGGTTTGAGCCACCACACCCAGTCAAATGTTATTGTTTATTTTTGGTAACTTTAAAATTAATTTTCAATTTTGTAGGTTATAGCAGAGCAGTGTATAATATCTGTGAGAGAACAAAACGAAATTTCTAAGAAGCCACAAAGTGCTAATAACCTTATTCTTTGGAGGAAATAGTATGTAATTATTTTCCACTACTCTTGAGTGATTGTTGTACTAGAACATACAGTCAAACTCATTTATACAGTGTCCCAAGGAGAGTGGTATTTTTTGTTGTTTCTCATTGACGGGGATTTAACTCTGCAAATTTAACAGTGCGTGTCTGACACTGAGCTGAATAACTCCTACTGGGATTTGAAAATCTTTTCACAATAGGCAGAATTGTTGTATGCATAGACAGGGAGAACTAGCATGGATTCAGGGTAAGGAGATTTTAAAGTCATAGATTTAAAAAAGAAGAAATTGAAGAAAGGATAATTTTATTACAATTAATTTTTGTTCAGTATTCTGTCTTAATGACAACAACCAGTTTGCTCATTATTAAATGCATAAATGAGGTAACAGTACTAGCCATTTTAGTTCAAAGACATTTTAGGGAGAAACATAAAACCAATGAATTAGCTGAAATTTCAATTTGTACCTACTTATTTCAAAAGTTCAGTATATGGAAAGTACAATATTAATGTCAAATCATGTAAGATAGTTTATATTCTGTCAATTTATGTATCTTCATTTTGGGTACATTAACAAATCTTAGTGATCAGTATCGCCCTTTCCTAAATAATGAAGTCAACTTTCCTTTCTGATCAACAGGAAAAAAAATGCATTAAAAATAGAGTCAGGTGATACATGTGCAAGTTTGTTACATGGTCAGACTGTTTAATGGTGAGGTATAGACTGCTACTGTGCCTGCCACCTGAATACTGAACATTGTAGTCCCTTGCCTTTTCTTTCTATTTGATCAGTAATTTTTTTCTCATCAGAGCAATCATTTATACTACAGTATGTTTCTCACTTCTTTCTATGGTGTGTTCCATTTTGACACTACCCACTATACTTGACCACTTTCTTCCCAGCCATCAATGTGAGTTGTCCTATTTATTTTGGGCATCTTCAGTTTTCTTGCTATGTCTTCTCAATTTTACATATTATTTTGCCAATTTTCTTCTGTTTGAACATATCACTCATCTTCTAAGCACCTCCCTTTACAAACATTGTTCTAGTTATTTATCATAATCCAAATAAAATTTGAATTCAAGTCATTTTAATGACACAATATTAATTGAGAACCAATTCACACAAATATAATAATGATCTGAATATTGGGTGCCATTCACATAGTGGGAATATGGATTTTTATAGTGTTTGGTGAAGTAGAATATAGTTAGGCTCTCTATAGGTATGAGGGAAAGTTACCTTTTTTAATTGAACATGTTTGAAAGAATTAGTCAATTCTCTGCCATGCAAAATAGTTCATCTGTAGCAGAGAACACCATGCAATTCATCTTCTGTTGGCATACTTATATTCTTTTATCTCATCTCAAAGCTAGTCATAGACTGAACAAAAAGTAAAGACATGTGTACTCGATCTCTGAAAGCAAACATTTGCACCAGAGATGGGGTCAAGGACATGTGCATAAGCATGCATGCAACAATTAGTATCACACTGGACCCCACTTTTTTATTTGAGTGATAGCTAAAACAGCAAATCTGGATGCCACAAATTTTAATGAAAAAAATTTTTTACTATAATCATCAAACTCCTAGCTTGATATTTCTCTTTCAGCTAGAAGCAAAATGACCTATTCATTTTTCAGAAAATTACTCATTGAGTCAGAGAATATCAATGCCATATGCTTGCTTGCTGGAGGTTTCAAGGGTTGAAGCTGGTAATGACAAACATATAAGATAAAACACTGAAGAAAAATAAAACACTGAAGAAAAATAAAACTAAAGGTATAATATATATATGCATGTATGTGTGTCTCTGTGTGTGTGCGTACGTGTGTGTATTTATAGATGTCCCCCAAAATAGTAAGGTGGTATAAAACAAACAAAAAGAGAAATAAAAATTATTGCATTTCAACAAGGTATTTAAGGAGAATCAGGATTCTATCAGCTAAAGAAGTGAGCAGAGAGTCTGTGGGACTATACCTTTTGCTATCTAGAGTAAGATTTTAACCATAAGGAACGCAACTATTCTTGCTTCTATTTTATAGGAATGAGTAAGAAAAAGACTAATTTGTTAAACAACTATGATTCAAAATGCTTTTGACAGGTTGTCATACTAAATAAGATGAATGACAGAATGTTAAAGAAATACATTTAAATTTGGCATTTAAATTAAAGCAATGTTGATAAAATTCTCACTATTTAATTTTGTTACTGTACTACTTTGATAAAAAAGAGTGATCCAAAATCAGATTATATACAGCTGGTTACAGATAAACAGAAGATAATACTAGTGTTGTTTTCAAATATTTAAAGAATTATCATAAGTAGTAAGAATATATTGTTGCTCTACATTACCTGGGTATTAAAAATAAGGGCACTTACACATGATAGAGAATCAGATTTTGGCTCTGTATATAATTTTTTAAAGTAGTACAATAATAAAATTACACAATAAGCTTTCAATTGTTATCTGCACATGGGCTAATAAGTACTCTTTTTCCAGAAGTATGCTGTTAACATTATGAAAGAAAATTTATTTTTGAAAATATTAAACTGTACAACTCCACAAAGAATTTGGATTTTGTTTATTTGCTTTGCTTTGTTTGTTGGTTTGTTCTTTACTTATTACTGAATCTCTCATGCCTAGAATAGTATCTAACATAAAGTAGAAACCTAATAAATATTAACAATGAATAAATGGAAGGGTGACATAGAAATGGTTTTTATTAAATTATTTTGCCCCTTACACAGTCCTAAAGCACACTCTACATTTGTGCTTATAGAAAATAAATGGTCATAAAATATCTTCAAAAATATAAGAAATGAGAGAATATATATTCGAAATGTCTTCCAAATATAATCTCCTATGGTTTTCTACTCTGTTATATTGTATAGTATCAAAAGAAAATTAATAATTCAGGAAAAAATTGTCTATATAAGGTAATATATTAATAAAGACTAATTTGGGATATTTGCAATTATGAAAATGTTCCTACTCAGAGTTGTTAAACTCCAGACAATAGCCAATTTAGCCCTTTTTGAATCGATTTAACTATTTAACTCTAATTACCTTTATTTCCAATTATCTCTTTTCAGGCAGTTTAGTGTACAAAATTTCAGATAGAATACTTTTTAAATGGAACAAGAAAGCAGATATTATCCACCTGAAATAGGCAATTCCAAACAACAAATAGATTGATTAGAATTTTAGTAAATTAATACAAAATAAGAACAGGAAAATAATAATTTTATACCTTGTTTCACTAGATGATTATCTTTTAAATATTTATAGTAATTTTCCACATGAACAAAGATCAATTATATTAGCCTTTATAAAAATCATTTATTTTCATATCATTTCTCAAGTGGAAATTTGCATTAAAATATGCAATAGAATTGATAACTGTGTGAATCTCTTTTTAACTAATTTTTCCTTTTAAATTTGGCAATTAAGGGTATGCTGAAGTTGTTCCACATAGTTACCATTTTCTTTCTTTCAAAACTACTTTTTACCTCTCTTTCTCTGTCTTTCTGGTGTTGCTACCCTTACCCTAGTTATCTAAGTCTTGCTAAATAGCTACTTTGTCATTGATTTATTCGATTGAATCCTTCGGAGTGTCAATAACACACCATAAATAATACCAAGTTTGTGAAATAAGGGATAACTTGGGTATGGTTTTTGGGGTCAAATAAGTATGGAACACAGAAAATAAAATCACCCATGTAAATGGAACTTGTTATACAGCCCTAAAATACAATGATTAAAGTACAAAATTAGAGACCAGAAGAGAGTCACTTAATTTGAAACCCTGGAAGGTAAGAATAGGACAAAGCTAGTGGAATCAATTGCTCTGGAAAACGGGATGAGTATTTAAGAACTAAGAGGCTTAGGAAAGCACTGAACTATTTTTTGAAGAACTACTTGTGATTATCAATTGGAATTAGGGCTGTTGAGGCAGGAATATTTTGATACAGGTTTATTGTAAGGCAAATGTGAGGATTAACCTAAGAAGACATCTTGACAAAGGTAAGAGTGTCCTACAGTCTGCTATAAGTTGGGAAGCTCTTTACAGTAGAGATTAGAAACGAGGAGGGCTCCTTGTACCCTCATTGTCCTTTTTTATTTATGGTACAGTAAAGAAGTTACAAATGTTAGCTATAGATTGCAACATACAGGCTAAAATATCTAAGTGGGAAACAATCAGTAAAACTTCATGAGTCAGAAATAAATCATCATCCTTATTAATCTGGGTAGGTCATATGTTAATCAATATGACAATAATTTGAGGATCATGATTATATTTTTTTACACAGAGACAGGATGATTCCATGAATCACCAGTCCTTCCCAAGTGGGTTGATTTGGAAGCCTGTACATTTTTGAAGAAAACTGTCAAATGGTACCTTTAGATTCACATTGGTATGACAGGCATGAGATGAAACTGAACATGAGTAGAGAAGAACCTGAAATATTTTTTCCTGGGGTTTTACCAAAATTCTGAAGCAAATGGGGAAGCACTGAAGGTTTGTAAACAGCAGAATTGTGTAACCAGATTTAGATTTGGAAGGAAAAACACTTATAATACATTAATTGGATGGAAGTTCCAAGTTCTGGACAAGTGAAGAACAGAGAGAAAAGGGTTAGGGAGAGAGAAAGAGAATGAATGAAAGAATTAGGGGCAGAATAAAGAAATAAAAAATATTTAGGTTGTGATGTCATCAAAACATGGGCATAAATTGGATAGGAGAGATAATGAAATGAAATTAAAATATGAAAAAACAGCCATTCTGGCTGCTGTGCTAAAGACACAAGGCAGGTAATTTGAATTCATTATAAGATTGATAAGTTGGAGGCAACTGAGATGTCTAGTTATCAACTGACTATAATTATCTGCAAACTTGGAGAGAAGTTTGGCATGCTTATATAATTTGTGTTATCAAGGCTTAACTGTTGAGAGGAAATCATGAACATAGGCGAGTTAATTTAGATAGGATAATTTCAATACAGACAGGAGAGGAGAAAACCAAGGTGAATACCAAGACTGGCATGCAAAGGCAATACATAAATATTCAGCTAGCAAAGATAAGGAATATTTGAAAAAATCATTTATATGCAATGGTATTAATAATATCCATATTTAAGAATATACAGAGAAAAATCAATATGAGAATAAGCAGAATTCATGGTGATTACTGATTGAACCAAGCCACGCAGGTAAAGGGGAACCATAAGGGCTTTGCACACAGATGTATTTGTTTTACATAACTTTACTGACAAAAGAGAGGAAAGCAAGAGTATGGATACAGAAAATTAGGTTTAGGCAGAAAAATAGAAGAGTTCCAAGATGATGGCCTTGATTTATCAGTCTGTCCATATGTGTGTGTGTGTGCTTTCACA
This sequence comes from Saguinus oedipus, assembly GCA_031835075.1. NCBI lineage: Eukaryota > Metazoa > Chordata > Mammalia > Primates > Cebidae > Saguinus > Saguinus oedipus. Next base: position 149,442,984 of record CM063170.1, read on the forward strand.
AGAATAAACGAAAGAAAGCTGCTACCAGTGGGTGTGCAGAAAGTATGAAAAATTGGCCGAATGAGAAAGGTTGCTGACCTAGACTCCTAGGAAGGATCTGGATGTGGTAGTGAATGACCGAGTGTCATCTGAAACTGAAAATAAATATTGGTGAAGAATTATGTGTTTTTGTCCAGCTGTGTTCAGGGATTGAATATTGTCACAGAGAAAGTAAAGAGTTGTATCATCCACTTACACAGATAACTGCCTGTATGGGTTGTGGAGACAGGTTAAATTAATGAGAAGAGTGGTTAGAGATATATTGGCATAAAATATGAACTGATTCATTGGGCAAAAAAAGTCATTGATAGAGTCAAAATAGGAAAAAAACAACTTTGTGATAGTAAAAACATTTGGGATTTTTAAAGAAAGAGTACCAATTTAAAGTTTCTTCATTCCCTTTATTAGTTGGTCAGAAAGTATTATAAAATTTTCTTCAAAATACACCTAGTATTCATCACTTCTTTACTGTTTATACTTTAATTTTTATTCTATTTCCTCAAAGTTTTTTTTTTTTTTTTTTTTTTTTTTTTTATTGCATTATAGGTTTGGGGGTACATGTGCAGAATGAGCAAGATAGTTGCATAGGTACACACATGGCAGTGTGCTTTGCTGCTTTCCTCCCCTTCACCCACACTTGGTATTCATCCCCAGGCTATCCCCCCCAGCCCCCCCCTGCTGTCCCTCCCCCATTCCCCCCAACAGTCCCCAGTGTATAGTAGACCGCCTCTCTGTGTCCACATGTTCTCATTTTTCTCACCCACCTATGAGCGAGTATATGCGGTATTTCTTTTTCTGTTCTTGTGTCAGTTTGCTGAGAATGATGTTCTCCAGATTCATCCATGTCCCTACAAAGGACACAAACTCATCATTTTTGATTGCTGCATAATATTCCATGGTGTATATGTGCCACATTTTCCCAGTCCAGTCTATCATCGTTGGGCATTTGGGTTGGTTCCAGGTCTTTGCTATTGTAAACAGTGCTGCAATGAACATTCGTGTGCATGTGTCCTTATAGTAGAACGATTTATAATCCTTTGGATAGATACCCAGTAATGGGATTGCTGGGTCAAATGGAATTTCTATTTCTAGGTCCCTGAGGAATCGCCACACTGTCTTCCACAATGGTTGAACTAATTTACACTCCCACCAACAGTGTAAGAGTGTTCCTATTTCTCCACATCCTCTCCAGCATCTGCTGTCTCCAGATTTTTTAATGATCGCCATTCTAACTGGTGTGAGATGGTATCTCAATGTGGTTTTGATTTGCATCTCTCTAATGACTTTAGGTTTTCAGTAGGCATCATTGACATCTGACACTTTCCATTCAATTCAACACTGATTCTACTTCAAGGCAAGCATAGACTCCTGAGTTACCATTGATCTTATCAAAACATACCTTTTATATGAACATTATTGTCATAATGTTTTTTCTAAACTTGATAGATTTTAAGCCTCCTTTCCTTTGATGTTGCCTCCATCTGTGAACTGCACTCATATTTTACTGATCACCAAAAATCCTCTTCCATTACAGGTTGATAACTTCAGTACAGAAGGCTTTTATACTCTGAAGCTTTTTAAAATCTTATATTCCAACAGGTGTTTCTCCTAAAAAAATACTTCACCTCAAATTCAATCACAATAGAACAGATGGTTTCAATGCATTTATGATTTCCCAGTATTTTTGTACCATGCATAACAGTGTCTCAGTATGCTTTATAAAGTAAGTTTCTAATGTGGTCTTCCTCTGATAACTCAGTAGTGACCAATAGATGTTTAAGTATAATGTTAGCCAATTTCCCTGCATATGTGAAATAGTAAATTACACTTGAGAAAATACACTTTCTTGAGAATTAGCTGGCTTCTTATTAACCAAGTTCCTTTGTGTGACCAGTATAAATCAAGACTCCTGGTGATATACACAAGTGCATTAGAAATCAGAATTGATGACTGGAACAAGTGTGCATTTCTCAGTCACTGCATTGTAAATCTTTAGCTAAGCCTGAAGATATTTTTCCAGACTACACATTATTTAAGTGATTGTAAAAGTTATTAGTTGTAGTTACTCTTAAACTCTTCAACCGTAGGTTATAAAAGTTTCCTAAAACCAATTTATGAGAAAACGTATGCTGCTGATACATACGCAAATGTCAAGCCTTGATAACCAGTAAGAAATGACCAGTCTGTGTTGGGCAAAAATTAAAGCCTGGAAAATGGGTAAGAGGAAAACAAAAGCCCATGAATTAAATCTCATTCTAATTGTACTGATGAATAAGTTTTGTAGCATTGAGAAAAATGCTACACTTCTCTGCTTTTGTTTCACTAATTGAAGAATGAATGAATGAATTATAAAATGTAGCTTTTGCAATTATTTCTCTTATCAATATATATCATATCAATCATTCTAAAGTTTTATAACTGGAAATATGTCCAGGTGATAGAGAGTAATAACAGATTTTAATTACAAATATTTTTTATTTTTCATACAAATCATAGTACCATTTTTGGTCTTAAAATTGCCACTCATATCAAATGCAGATTATTTAAAACATGCACCATTTGATGGCTTTCAAAACAATAATAAGAAAAAACAGATCAAAGGAAAATTTATACAAAGGTTATTTCACTATTCACCTTGGATCTTCCAATTTGATTGCATTAGTAGAATCTATACCTGTTTTTGGAAATCAATATGATGAGAAGTTGAAAAACATATCCATGGTGAAACACTAACACATGAAAAACATCAAAATCATTTATCAAACATGTATGTGATCCAGAAGTGTAGAAGGTTAATTTTTTTTAGTTCTTTACAAACAGATTTTTTTATTAGAATCTTACTCAGAAGTTACTATGGAAAGTTAAAACTGAAAGCATTTTATGATTAAAGTTAGATTTTGTACATTAATTGTTAAAAAATTCTTTCCATAATATATTATCTTAAATCAACATTTTAAAAATTTACTTTGTTTGCTTCTGAAATCTAAATACGCATGTAACTCTGTGACATTTTATGGTTCCAAGAAATGTTGTTAATGATGTCTGTACTTTGAAAAGTCATATCCATAATACAAATGATTCTATTTTATAGCATTATGCAAATTTGTTTTATTTCCATGCTTTTTGTCTTTTTTTCTCCAAAACTAGCACCAAAGTTTGCTCTGAAAGAATATCAAATCAAATCTTCACTCTCTGCAACATTTTGTGTGAGCTAGAAAACTCTGACATAAACAAGAAAATAATTAAGGCAGCAAAGGAGATCAATTGTTTATTACCCAGGCCAAATCATAGCATTACTACAACCAGATAATAAATGCTACTATTTTCTAGTTTGGGATTTAATTTTATTATTATTATTTTTTTTTTACAGAGTCAGGTCCTCTAATTATAATCAGTGGGATGATATGAACTTGAATACAACCTCCCTTGACTTACGCAAGGGAAACTGGTCTTCCCTATTCAAAAATTTCCCAGGCTCTAAGAATCAGTAAGACCATAGTATTTTTTAAAATTTAATTTTAATTTTTATTTTTGTACTGGACTTTAGGTTCTGGGGTACATGTGCAGATCATGCAGGATTGTTGCATAGGTACATACATAGCAAGGTGCTTTGTTTCCTTCATCCCCCCATCACCTATATCTGGTATTTCTCCCCACGTTATTCCTCCCCACCCCCCAATTCCCTGCTCTCCCTCCCCTAACCCCCACAACTGATCACAGTGTGTGATGCTCCCCTCCCCGTGTCCACGTGTTCTCATTGTTCAACATCCACCTATGAGTGAGAACAAGTTATGTTTGTTTTACTGTTCTTGTGATCATAGTGTTTTTAAATAAAAACAGGCATCGTTTTTGTGTTTTTTTTTTTTAAATCCTGCATCCACTTAACAATAGTTAACACCTATAGCACTAGTCAGTCTACCATTTTTGTCATTTCACCCACCCATTGGTTCTAGCTCCTAACATTCCTTCTGGGCTACACTTATATTAGTAAATAACAACATTGTGCAAAATATTAGGCACCAAGTAATTGTTCTCTAAACACATGTAGGTCTTCACAATGACATGTAGAGCAAATTTAAAACACATTTGATTAAAACTAAAGGTTTCTTCTATTTCTATTTTTATAATACATATTGCAGTAACAATAATAACGTATATGCTATTACTATTAGAAAATAGAGAAATTGTGCTGCAGTTGTGCATATTCAAGCTAAGAATAAACAAACTTTGAATTCCAAAGATGAGAAACTCTTAATAGGAACACTCAATATCTATTATGTGGAAACATATATACATACATATATACACACAAGCACACACATATTCTATATAACTGTTCATATAGTTTGCTTAAATATACAAAACTGTTTTCTTTTTGCACTCAAATTACTTTTATTTCACTGAAGATGCCAACACACCACCCACTGCAGAGCTTTGTTAAATGTTGACCCTTTGCCTACAATTCGTTTTCTCAAGTGCATCATCTCATTTTTTATATATGGCTAGAGTTCATCTTTCATGGTTTGAGGTAAGCATCATATCCTTAGCAAAGCCTTACCTGGCTGCCAGTCTACACACTTGTCCTTAGTATTCAACGTTTCAGCACAACATTTGTTTCCTTCATAATATTTATGAAAATATATTATCATGTGTTTGTATTTTCACCTACAGAGTTGCTGTAGACACTAGCATATGTCAGCATAGTGTACGGAATCTGTTATCTATTAGGCTCTAATTAAGAGTTAATTGCATAAACAAAGATGTCAGTCTAATTGTGTATAAATTTGGTTATACATCACAGATGTGTAATAATTCTTTGTCATTTGGGGAGTGGCAAGGGATTATTCAAGAAAAGCAGCAATTTAATTCACTGTAACAGACTTAACTGATAAAGTTTATAGGTCTTAATGAGTACAGTTTGCTGCCTGCTTTTTCAGGAGTACTCAGTAAAGAATACTTAGAAACAAAATAACTCCATAAAACATCTGGTTGCATCTTACTGTTGTTCTGTTCAGTGTTGATTGGCTTGTTCTTAATTCATTGTGTTCAGGTCTCATGCAGAGAACTGAGAAGAAACAAAAATAAAATATATTTCACTATATCATGAGCAAATTTTTACACATTTAATGAATAAAAATCATACCTGTAAATGTGTACTCAATTTTATCAAAGTGAACTCAAGATTTGTCTTACTGAGCCTTACAAGTATAATAAAGAAACCTGTGACATTATCAAATTGATTTTGTTCTCAGTTGGTTTTCTTGACTCTGCCTTGAATTTTAATTTTTTAATCTGTGCAATTGGGAAAGATGTTGAATTTTAAGCAAACAATTTAAAAATTACCAAATTTGACATGTTTCTTTTCATTTATTTTATAATGCTGGTAAAATATCACAATTAACATTATAGCTTATTATCATTATAAACTTATTTTGGTTGTGATACCTAGGTTAAAAACAAAATAATTAGAGAAATATTTTTAATCCAATAGCCTAATTATCATTGTGAAGAATTTAAGGGTTTGTCCCAGAATATGTTCAAATTTTTATGGATACATCTCATCTAGTCTTTTTTATATGCTTATATATAGTTTCCTACATTTATATACCACTATTCACGTTCTACAGCCATTTTTGTCAATATTATTTTTAAACAAGATTATAGCTCTGAGTTAAAATAAGTGGCATATTTAATAGAAATAATATATTTTCCACAGAAAATTCATCCTAAGAAAAATTGAATTAAATCTATTTATAAAATGTGTTAAAAATTTATGAAACAATACAAGAAATTTTTTTTTTAAAATATAGAATGCTTCACAAATTTGCTTGTTATCCTTGTACAGGGGCCATGCTAATCTCTGCATTGTTCCTATTTTAGTCTATGTGCTGACAAAGTGAGCACAAGAAAATATTTATAAAAAAGAAAAAAATTCAAACCAGTACACCACAGAATTAACTCTAAATTTCTATCACTCAGACCTGGTTTCTGTATCACTCTTCTCATTTAACAACATTTAACCCTTTCTAGAATTTTCAGTGAAATTCTTTAAAAAAGTTTTATTTTTCTTCTTGATATATCAACTTTAGACTATTTATATTTACTTTCGTGAAGTATGAGAAATTTTGCCTGGAGAGTCTTCATATCTTTTCAAATCTTTTCTTAAATTATTTTTAGTTTTTCATATATTTATCTTCTATTTTTTTTTTTTTTTTTTTTTTTTTTTTTTTGAGACGGAGTTTCACTCTTGTTACCCAGGCTGGAGTGCAATGGCACGATCTCGGCTCACCGCAACCTCCTCCTCCTGGGTTCAGGCAATTCTCCTGCCTCAACCTCCCGAGTAGCTGGGATTACAGGCATGCGCCACCATGACCAGCTAATTTTTTTTTCCCTTTTTTTTTTTTTTTTTTTTTTTTGTATTTTTAGTAGAGACAGGGTTTCACCATGTTGACCAGGATGGTCTTGATCTCTTGATCTCGTGATCCACCCGCCTCGGCCTCCCAAAGTGCTGGGATTACAGGCGTGAGCCACCGCACCCGGCCCTTATCTTCTAATTTTAAGTGATATTCTTAAATCTCTACATCTTATTTCTCTAAAGACAGACTTGATCCCAGACTTCATTGGATGAACAAAAATAAAAACCTGCTAATATCCCTACCTTTACCTACTCAAATTCTCCCCTTTTCGACTTCTAACTTCAGATTCTCAGACCACTAAAATCCATTGACAAGGTTTATCAAACTTACAGTTCCTACTTCAATAAAATTTAAAATGTCTGTGTTTTGTAATATTTTGATTCTAAAATGGAAAACAAAGAGCATTGAAATTGTTAACGTAAATATTTTTTAATTACAGAACAGGACAGTGCATAGAGAAGAAAGCATAAACATAAAGAAGGTCTGACTTTCACAGAGAAACTTTGAAATTTTAAAAAGAGTAATCCATTTTTAAGTTAAATATATTCCACTTTATTATATTAAAACTCATGTTGCAGTTGTGTTTTGGTTCATTTGGATCAAAAAGTTTTGTGCAGCTCTTTTTTTAAAAAAAATCTGATTACTTGACCTTTTCCTACTTGACAGAAGCAGCATAAAATTTTCTCACACTACCAATGACATTATCCAGATTGTTTATCATAGTACCTAATAAATGTTTTACATATTACTGATTGCTTTCTACAGGAGCTTGCCCATTTGTTATTGGAATATTTTTTCAATGGAAGCTCCTGTTTTCCATTATTCATCTTTTTAGAATTCTTTTTTCATTTTGGTAGAGCATATGTTCAAATGCTTTTCTGCAAATAACAGATATGGTTACTGACACTATACTTTGTCTATCTACAGATGTATTTTTATTTCCTTTTGGTTTTAGCTTGCCAGTTACAATTTTGGGTTCAAAGTTATTACAATCAAAATTCTGGAGATATTTCTCCATTGTTTCATTATATATCATCTGATATTGTTCTTGAGAAGTATGACATCACCTTTTTTTTTTTTTTTTTTTTTTTTGCTGTTGCTATTCTTTGTATGCTTTAATATTTAAAAGCACATGCAACCTTCTCTAGCTCCATAGTGATTTGAAAGTCTATTACTTATGATTTTAATAGAAGGAATTTGAGGCCGACGCCACCCCCTGCCCAGCACCCACCACCACTATCGTGTCCTGTGAGGACCGGCTGTCTGAGTAGTTCACAGTCTTCAATGAGTAAACGTATTCCTGAGCTCTGTGGTGTTCTTGGTCACACATTTATGGAGTTTCTAAAGGGCAGAGGAGATTACTACCAGGCACAGCACAGCCTCTATGCAGACAAGTGAGCTGTATGGAAGCCCCCATAACAATGGTTATCCTGGACACAGAAGTGCTGAATTGAAACCCACAGAGCCTTTTACAGGAGTTCTGACCAGGATGGGGTAAACCTCAATGCTCTTCCTTTTTGTTGCCTCGGTATTACTGGATTGAAGAATTGCTGCGGTTGTTAGGAGGTCCATTTCATTTATTATTACTTACAACTTCATATTCAAAGCACTGAATTATTCAAATGGAGTGTATTGAAGTAGTCTTCACTTTCTTTGCATCATGTCTGTATTCAATTTTTAAAATTCTTTAATAAACCTGCTGAGTGTTTAACTAAATTAAAATGGCTCTAGTGAACTGCCCAGCTCCTGTGGAAGTCACATACAAGAACATTTCTTATTGCACACGATCCAACCAATGTGACCTTAAACAAATTTACAGAGGAACTTAAGAAGTATGGAGTTACCACAATGGTAACACTATGTGAAGCAACTTATCACACTACTATGGGAAGAGAGAAGGTATCAATGTTCTCCACTGGCCTTTATATATGTGTTTTGGGTTTGGAGGTACATGTGAAACATGCAAGATTGTTGCATAGGTACATACATGGCAATGTGGTTTACTCACTTCCTCCCCATCACCTACATCTGGCATTTCTCCCCATGTTATCCCTGGCATTTCTCCCCATGTTATCCCTCCCCAACTCTCCACGCCCCACTGTCCCTCCCCTAGTTCCACCATGCAGACCCCAGTGTGTGATGTTCCCCTCCCTGTGTCTATGGGTACTCATTGTTCAACACCTGCCTATGAGTGAGAACATGCAGTGTTTGATTTCCTGTTCCTGTGTCAGTTTGCTGAGAATGATGGTTTCCAGGTTTGTCCGTGTCCCTACAGAGAACACAAACTCATCGTTTTTATGGCTACATAGTATTCCATGGTGTATATGTGCCATATTTTCCTTGTCCAGTCTATCATCTATGGGCATTTGGGTTGGTTCCATGTCTTTGCTATTGTAAACAGTGCCCCAATGAACATTCGTGTGCACGTGTCCTTATAGTAGAACGATTTATAATCCTTTGAATATATACCCAGTAAGAGGATTGCTGGGTCAAATGGAATTTCTATTTCTAGGTCCTTGAGGAACCACCATACTGTCCTCCACAATGGTTGAACTAATTAACACTCCCGCCAGCAGTGTAAAAGTGTTTCTATTTCTCCACATCCTCTCCAGCATCTGTTGTCTCCAGATTTTTTAATGATCACCACTCTAACTGGCCTGAGATGGTATCTCAATGTAGTTTTGATTTGCATTTCTCTAATAACCAGTTATGATGAGCATTTATGTTTCTTGGACTCATATAGGTCTTCTTTTGTAAAGTGTCTGTTCATATCCTTTGCCCACTTTTGAATGGGCTTTTTTTTCCTTGTAAATCTGTTTTAGTTCTTTGTAGATTCTGAATATTAGCCCTTTGTCAGATGGGTAGATTGCAAAAAAATTTTCCCATTCTATTGGTTGCCGATTCACTCTAATGACTGTTTTTGTTGTTGTTGTTGATGATGATGTTGTTTTTTTTTTTTTTTTTTTTTTTTTTTTTTTTGCTGTGCAGAAGCTCTGGAGTTTAATTAGGTCCCATTTGTCTATTTTTGCTTTTATTGCCAATGCTTTTGGTGTTTTAGTCATGAAGTCTTTGCCTATGCTTATGTCCTGAATGGTTTTGCCTGAGTTTTCTTCTAGGGTTTTTACATTGTTAGGTCTTATGTTTAAGTCTTTAATCCATCTGGAGTTAATTTTAGTGTAAGGTGGCAGAAAGGGGTTGATGATGGTGCAACACCATCTGACTAGATTGTTGATGATTGGTTAAGTATTGTAAAAATCCTTGAAGGATCTCCAGTACTGTTGCTTAGCATTAATTAATTGAAGGTAGAATGAAATATGAGGAGGCAGTACAATTTTTAAGACAAAACCAGCATGAAGCATTTAACAGCAAGAAACTTTTGCAGTTGAAGTATCAGCCTAACATGCAGTTGCTCTTCAAAGACTCCAAAGGTCACAGAAACAACTGTTACATTCAATAAAATTGGGGTGCTTGATGCTATTATCTTGGAAGTGGAACTTCAGATGAACTAATTTGTTATATATATTAGCCAACATGTTGGCTTAGTGAATAAGTGTAATGAATCTTCCATAGGAGTATTGAAAGGCAGTTTTACCAGGCCACAAGATAGACAGTTTTGACAACCTCTGTGTTTGGGTTACTGTCAACCTATTTCGTCACTTGGCAAAAGATTTCCAGCTGTCAGTATTTAAAGCATGCTTGTCATTTATACCAACTGACCTTTCCTGAAATCATGAGTTGTTGAGTTATGTCTTGTTTAAACCTATTCCCATACCAGAATTTTATCAATATATAAGAAATTTAAGAAGATCAGGTGCCAAAATTCCTAGCATAATACTTGTATAGTTTTAGTACTGTATAGAACTAAAATCCCAGGAACTATGAACACTCTAGGTCTTATGTGGTTTATTACTTCAATCTTTTCAAACATTGAAAGTAGGACCTGTATCTGTTATTTGCTTTCTCACTTACGTTTACATCTCCCACATCAGGTTTGCTTAACTACTGATTTTTTTTAACCAAGTCTAACAATGATTATTTAGCATGTTTCTATAAATCATGCTTTGTGCTGTTAAGTAAAAACCTACATTATACAGAAACACGTGTCTTTAATGTCTTCAGATAAAACAGCCTTACAGTTAATTTGATGTTTGCACTCTGAGATACAACTTAACAGGGAGGGCCTAAGAAAAGAATGGGAGGGGGCTATCAGTTATTTTTAGCAAAGTATTGCCTTCTTCTTGTTCAGAACATGTACAATATGCTCCTTAATTTAGTAAATATTTTTAAAGATTTAAAAATGCTTTAGAGATGCTTTGTTATTGTAGCTGAAACAATTCTTATTCACAAAATTTCTGAAATTTTTGTATATTTTTCCGTACTTACCAGAAATTGTTTACCAGCTTATTTTTGTTTGAACTGTGATTTTTTCCCTTCTCTTCTTGACCTCTCATGCAAAAAAAGAAGTGGGTTTCTGCTAATAAATTGAGCAAACATCTAATATTTTATATGTCTTTTGAGCTGTGTAATTTAATATTAGGATACTTGATAATTTGTTTTATTATGTAACTGACAAATGGTGATGAGTATTAGTATTAGTTCAACTATATATTTATACTGTCTGAGGATATGTTTTATATTTCTGTGGGAGAAATAATTCGTCAGTGTTTACTAACTTGTAAGAACATACTGTGAAAGCTTAAACATCTAAATAAATAATGAAATGCAGAAAAAAAGGTGTGGAAATTTTTACGTGTTTTCTGTGAGGCATTTAGTCAACACATTTAACCTAATGACATGTATTTTTTCTGAATTATTTATTTCTAATATTTTCTTCATATTTTTTCCTTCCAATGGATGTTTTCACATTAATAGTTGGACCTACTTGGATTGAACTTTACACCAATTAATTTTGTATAATATTGTCTATCTCATTGACTTTTGCATTAGATTCAGAACATTTTATCAATGTTATTCTTACAAAACTTTAAAAGCTAAAAAATTTAAATACTTTAAAAACAGTTATAAACTTAGTGAAGAGTTTCAAAAGTAATACGAAGTACCATCCACCTTTTACCCAGTTTTTACTTCTGAGCATTAATCTTACATTATGTAGGACAATTATCAAAACTAAGAAATTAGCCAGTAAATCAATTTGTTTTATATATAATAGTATATATTCTTATTTTTGAGTTTTATGACTTCTTTGTAAATTTTGATTGATAAATGCTTATGAGATATATTGTTTGCAAATATTTTTTTTCCAGATCTTTAGGTTGCCTTTTCATTTTATTAATTTAAACAAACAGTGTCTATCTGATCTAAAAATTGTCTTCTTTGTCATGGAAACAATTATTAGTTTAATTTAGTCCCATTTATTTTTGCTTTTGTAGTCTAAGCTTTTGGTGTAATATATAAGAAATCGCTACCAAGACCAATGTCAAGAAGATTTCTTCCCATGTTTTGGAGTTTTATGGTTTCATGTCTTCCATTTAGATCTTTATCCATTTTGAGTAGATTTTCTGTGCAATCTATTGTACACATTTTGTTCTTCTGCATGTGGAACTTCAGTTTTTCTAGTAGTATTTATTGAATTGACTTTAATTTCCCTATTACTTCTTGGTGTGCTTATCAAAACTTAGTTCACCATATCAGATTTGTTTGGATTTTTATTATGGGGCTCTCCATGCTGTTCCACAGTTCTATCTGTTTTAATGGTTGTGTCATACTGTTCTGATTACTATAGCTTGCAAAGTGTATTTAACAGCATATCAAAAAGATTATACATCATGATCTAGTAATATCACATGGATTTGCATGTGATATCAGGCTTAACACAGGCAGATCAATTAAGGTAATACATTACTAACTGAAAGAGAAAAACACATAATCATCCCAATTAACATAAAAAAATTTGGCAAAGTTCAACATCTTTCCTTAATAAAAGCTCTTTCTTAAGAGTTTAGATATAGAAGGAAAGTTTCTCAACATATAAACATTATTCATGAAAAACCCACAGGTAACATCATAATTAATGGTGAGAAACTGAACACTTTTAACCTAAGATTTGATACAAGCCAAGAATATCCACTTTCACCACTTCTATCCAACATAGTACTGGAAATATGATTAAGAGCAATCAGACATAGTTACATACATACACAAATGGCATTTACATTAGAAAAAAGTACAATTATCTCTATTTCCAGATGACATGATACTATATTTAGAAAACATAAAACCTCCACAAAAAGGACTGTTGAAACTAATTAATTCAGTAAAGTTGTAAGATAAAAAATGTCAACATGCAATCATGGTATTTCTATACAGAAATAACAACCAAGCTAAAAAAGAAATGAAGAAAACAATCCTATTTATGATAGCATCCAAAAGTAAAATACTTAAAGAATAAATTTAGTTAAGGAAATAAAAGACCTATACACTGAAAACTGTAAAACATCTATGAAAGAAATGAAGAGGATGGAATAAATGAAAAAGTTATTCCATGTTCATGTATCAAAAGAACTTATATTGTTAAAATATCCATAATACTCAAATTAATATACAGGTTCAACACAATCTCCTATCAGCATTCCAATGACATTTTTCACAGAAGTAGAAATAAGCAATACTAAAATTTGTATGCAACACAGAAGAGCCAAAACAATTCTAAAAAAGAATAAACAGTTTGAAGGCATCGCACTTACTGCATTAAAATTATAGTACAAAGCTACAGTCATAAAACTGTATATCTTTCTTTTATTGACTTTTAATTTATTTATTTTATGTTCTAAGCACATTATTTGTCTGATTTCTAGTATTATAAATTTGTTGAGCTCTTTTTATATAGCCCAGAATAAGGTCAGTATTGATTAATGTTTTGTATATACCTAAAAAGAAAGCTTATTCTACCTTCGTTAAGTGAAATGTTTTGTAAAAGTCAGTCGGGTCTAGCTGATTAATAGTGCTGTTATGGTCTATTTTAGGCGGTTTTTGTTTGTTTCTTTGTTTTGTTTCGTTTTTTTCACTAAAACCACCCTACCAATTACTTAGAAGTATTGAACTCCTTAAATGTAAAATCTGGCTTTTTCTATTTCTTTTTCACATCTACCTTTTTTATTGTGGTGGGGAACATTCTATATTTAGTTACATTCCCATTTCATTATATCATCTTGGAAATATTATGTCCTTTAACCATGAATGTTATTTGAAATGAAAGCTACTTTAGCAGTCATCTTTAAAGGTGATACTTTAAAATAAAGTGTCATCTTTATTCATTAATGTTTCTATCATACGTCTTTCTCCTTCATTTTTTGTTTATTTGTTGTTTGTCCTTATATTTAAAGTAAGATTCCTACAGACAGCATATATTTGGTTCTTGGATTTTCACCCAATATGATATTGTCTTTTACTGGTTGGGGAACTAAGCTAGATTTGATGTTGTCATTGTCATGGTTACTCTCAGGGCATCACACTTTTCAAATTTTGTAGTGATAACCTGTATTTGGGGATGGGGTTAGTTTTCCAGAGCAGTGCCTGCTAGACTGTCCTCCCTTGGTGCTATGCCTCAGAAAAAGCCTCTTGGTATGCTTTTATTTTCCTATTCCTCTGAGCAATTTTCCACTGTTACTTCTCATTCAGTCTTTCACTGTTTAATTGTAGGAGGACCAGAGGAGATTGGGCATTCCTTGATACTCTGAAGAAGCCTCAGTTTTAGGCACACTCTACACACCTTAATTTTATGGTGAGACTTGATCTGTTCTCTTTCCCCATCCCCAGCTGTCTTTCTGAGTCCAGTGCCTATTCCTGCTAATCTCCCAGGATTTTTTTTTCCTGTTTCATTACCATAGATATAATAAGTTTTAAACTTAAGAGTGACAGTGCTTATTGACTCTCCCTCTACAAATTATGTAAGAGAAATACTGGGGAGATAAAGCTACAGGATCTGGGTGGAGTTTCTCGCCCTGCTCACAAAGGTGCTGCTTTCTCTTCCCAAGTCTACATAATAATGGAAATACTGATGTTACCTGTGAAGGCATAGATGGGTTTGTTCAAAATACCTTTCAGATAATAACAACTTCCTCAAATTCTGCGACCTTCCAGGGACTCCACACTTTGCTTAAAGCAACTTCATACTTGGCCTAAAGCAACTCATCAACTATTCTAGCTGAGTTCTTGCAAGTTTACAGTATATCTACCCTAGCTAAGTATGTGAATTCTCCTCTTCTCTCCCTACAGGGGCCTGTCTTTTTTTAGATTGAAGGCCAGGTCTTTGCTTTGTTTTCTGATGGGTTTAAAAAAATGAATTTTAAGTTAATCTACTCTATTACATTAGAAAAGTGAAAGTGGCACTCCTTTTAGCTCTGTATATTCCCGGAGTAGAAGCTGCAAGGGTTGTGTAAAATATTTTTATTTCCAGAAATCTTTTTTGTTCTCTGACACTTTTGACTGTGAGATGCAATCTGATTTTTCTTTAAAGATATTCTGTTTTCTAATCTCCCTAAGAATATTGATTAGAATGTAAAATATATTTTTATATGTCCAAAATTATTTCTTTTTCTTTAGTATTATTTGTTCTGTTTGTTCATCTCAGACCTTCTATTTTTTTTAACTGCTGCTTTTTGAATGTCTATCTCTAATTATAAACTGAGGTAGAATACTTAATTAAAGTAATTGTATTCATATTTTAGTTACTTTCCCAGTAGTCTTATACCTGGAATGAATGACCTGCTTAGAAGTTATTTGTACATATTTAGAAAAAGGTTTTACTTGAATGCATAGGTGGGCAGGTTGCAATATACTGTCATTTCCTTTAAAATAAAAATAAAATGAGATTTACTTTGAATTACTGAAAATTATCTTTAGATACCTAGTCTGTTTCCTAGGAGACTTTTATTTCTTTTTTTAAAAAGGCTATTTTATTTTTAATAAGAAGGAAAAATCATACTCCACTAGTGACTCTGTAGTACAAACTACTATATATATCTGCTAACTCTAAATATATGAAGTGTCTCTAAAAAGTTTAGAAAAATTTATATTATGGAAAAGGTATGCATAGATTTAAAAATTTTTTGCACCAAAATGAACTTGTACTAATTTTCTATAATGTGTCTCAACAAGATCTAGTGTGAGGCACTAAGCAGAATAAGACATTGGTTTGAAAAGATTCCCTAACAGAGCAGCATGGATTCCACAAAAATTAAAGCAAGAACAAACATCAAATTTATGGTGAAACTTTTGCAGAAGAATTGTGAAATCATGGATGTTTTACAAAATGTTTATATGTCAATGCCCCAACTAAATCAGCAGTTTAATAATGGATAACTAGCTGATAACTTGTAAGAAGGTACAAGACAATGTTGAAATTGAAGCCCTCAGTGACAGACCACATCAACTAGTGAGGAAAATAATTAATCTTGCTCATGTCCTAATTGAGGAAAAACAATTATTATTATTATTATTATTATTATTATTATTATTATTATTTTGTCCAGCAGGAGGCCAGTATCAGACAAATCTAGAGGCCAGAAACCTCCGTCAGGCTCACCCAGCACTCAGGGAGAGCAGAGTCTCAGCAGCGCCTGAGGGAGGCACAGCTTGGCTCTTGGAAAATGGCCTTGCTGGCCCTCATTCTCCAGGTACTTGGTTTTTGGCTCCAGAGACAATGCTGAGTTCAGTTCTCACCCATGTGAAAGTTTCCAAATCCAAAAGGCAAGGAGACTTCCCACACCCAGGCAGAGGGACAAGGAGTAAGACCCACCCACTTCCTTTCTATGCATTTCTCCCTGTGAGATGCTATTCCACGGCTTTGAGGTGGCCACATGGCAGCTGTTTTAAGAAATGTTTGTTTTTTTCTCTTAAGGTTTCTGCTTTATTTTAGAGGATTCAAAGATTGCAGCAGGAATTCTTTTTCTTTGTTGGACAGTTAATGTTAATAAGTTAGTTTACAGGAAAAATTTCCTTGTAGTGCCTAAGTGTCTAGCACTCATTTGTTCCCCTCATGATCTCCTTGTTGGTTCTTATATTTATTGTGAGGGAAATCCATGAAATCCAATCAATCTATGTTGGTTTTATATATGCATTTCCAACTTGCTCAGATGTGAAGAAAACACCTGGGATCAAAAGAGAGAGGAAGGGAAAGTTTCCACCCGTAGAGTTTTAGCATGGAAACAAATTTAAGTATGATTATTCAGGCCACCATGTTGAACTAAAAATTTATCATTGATTTTTTTAAGCTATTATTTTTATTTTGTAATAAAATAAATAAAATTATTTTAATGATTAGAAAAAATAGTGACATCCTGTAAACTTGGTGTTCTGATTACAATCTGCAACTTAAATTTGTAAAAATATTCATATTTCATCTGCTTTATAAAAATTAAAGAAAGTTGCTTAAAAATGTATAGTAGTTATAAGGTGTTATGCAGAGAAGAAAAAACAGCCTAACAAATATCCTATAAGGAATTCTCCCGTAATGCACTTTTATAGAACATTTTACCTCACCACAGAATTTTATAAGCACCTGATCTTTTTTTCTTCACTGATAAGAGTACTTAGGTACAAAAGGGATAAATGGTATCCTCTAGGTATAGTCTCAGTAAAATGAAATTCCAATAAAAATCTTAACCTGAGGGCTTAATAAGGACTGTCACCCCAGTCAAATAAAGGCAATAGACAAAATAACAACAGCAGAAGCAACAACAATAAGCAAACCACTACAATTTTTTAAATTGCCTTTAAAGAAATTAGAAGCTGAAGACTAGCAATACAGAATGAGAGTCTAGGATTTCAATCTCCACTTGTCTTGGGAAGTGAAACAATGTCCAGAACTTAGCAGTATCTTTTCTTTCTCATTTTATTTATGATAATCAATGTCTTTGTTTTTTTTTTTTTTTTTTTTTAGTTGTAGGTAGTAGAATAGTATAATCCTAGGTATGTTTCTCAACTAGGTTTCACTTGGCAGCTGTTTTAAGAAACCTTTGTTTTCTTCTCTTAAGGTTTCTGCTTTATTTTAGAGGATTCAAAGATTGCAGCAGGAATTCTTTTTTTTTTTTTTTTTTCTTTGTTGGACAGTTAATGTTAATAAGTTAGTTTACAGGAAAAATTTCCTTGTAGTGCCTAAGTGTCTAGCACTCATTTGTTCCCCTCATGATCTCCTTGTTGGTTCTTATATTTATTGTGAGGGAAATCCATGAAATCCAATCAATCTATGTTGGTTTTATATATGCATTTCCAACTTGCTCAGATGTGAAGAAAACACCTGGGATCAAAAGAGAGAGGAAGGGAAAGTGAAGTCCGTCAGGATAAACAATCAAGAATGAAATGCATTTCATTCATTAATCAAAGAACAAATCAGTATTGTCAAAATATACAGTAAAGCATTCGTAAAACAAGATAGGATACCATAGTATACTTTAAGTTGGTGAACATGCTAAGATTTTTTTCTCTTTGCTGCATGTGCTAAAGGATGAGAACAGCTCATATATACAGACCTGGAGAAGTTTGTTATATGTTTCTCTTGGAGACCCCACAAAGTGTGGTGAACTAGAGAGGCTACCTTGGTGTCTTGCTTAGAGGTGAGCTGGCTTAGAGCTTCATCAGAATTCTGTGGTCAAAAGCAAGGGTAGACATCTCCTTTAGTATATTCAGCCCAGTGGCACACATAAGAATCCAAAAGAGGGTTAAAGGATTAACCGTTGAAGATGTGTTTTCAAGATATGAAAATTATAAATATGATAAGGTCCACTCTTTAAGCTCTGTAAACCTAAAATCCCTAAGCACAATATGCAAAGTTCAATAAAATATAAAGACAACAACAATTTGGAAATATTACCACAGAAAATATTCTTTGCCATCTTAGTCTTTAAAAAGAGCCTACCTGTATTGTACCCTAAATTTAAAAACATGATTCTGAATCAGTGAGTGTCAGGAACCACATGTTCACAGGGTTATGTCTTCATTTATCTCACTCAGTTAAGAAAATCACAAAACAGAACAATGTGGCTACCCAATGCTTAAGTTTATACCACGGCTTTTATTTAGAATGAGTTGGTTAGCAGGAAAATTTAGGCTTTCAAGTGTCACCTTTGACTTTCTAATCTGTTCCTTTACCTCCACTCTATGTTACTCTGAGTCATCTTAAGCCTGTGTTACTACACAGTGAGTGCTATTCCCAGGACTTTCATCTTCTGTGTATTTACATTAAACATTTCATGAAATAAAACGGTATTCTAGAATTTAGAAGACTGTTTCTTCACAGTAGTAATTAATAGATAGATATGTATATTTGCGAAGAAACAGGCTTTTCCTAGGGAAACTGTGTTTAGGACATAGTGCTGGCCAAAATAAAATCAGATAGCCTCACATCTGTCATGTCCTGACCATCTAAGAGATGAGCCTTAGGTATTTATTGTATTAAATTATCCTGGGGGTTACAATGATTCCTACAGTCTCTTCCCCAGCTAGCCAAGGTCCTTAAAACCAGAAAGTGAGACCATATCCATTTGAACCACTGCATCGCCTTACTGCTTAGGTTAGGCATATGGAAGACCCCTAAAAAATATTTGTAAAAATTAGTGAATGGATGGGTGGATGAATGGATGGATGGAAGAACAAGTAAACAATAAAGCAGTTAGTTACAATCTAACTAGTTTCCCCAACATAACTATGTTATAACTTACTTTTTAAATGAAACATGCATTATGTTTCACCACTAAATTAGAGTGCACAATCAGCTTCTTTTTGGCCATTTCTGTTTCATCAGTGCCTAAGGAGCTAAATCAAGTGGAAAGCTTTATCTGAAATCCAGAAGTCTTATCCACTGAGCACATAAAGTGTAATACATTTTACATTTAATGAAAACATACATGGCTTGCCATCCTAGAGCCCTGGCTAAATTATCTAACTCTCAGATGACTGTGTTCTGCCTACTTAACTTCTCTATGCAGGAACTACTACTTTTAGTGTTTTTCTCCATCCTTTAACTAACATTTAAAATTATTTTACACTTTTCATTTGTAACTACCTAGAAGTGAAATGCAACAGTGATTTTTGTGGTGGATAGAGTGTTCCCTGAAGAAACACATCTAAATTTGCAAAGTACTTTAGTTCCTTTTGAGAATTAAATTACTGCTCCCTAAATGTATCATATTGCAACTGCCAATGCTGCTATAAACTAATGGACTGAGAAAGATTATAGACTTGTCTAAGTTTACCGTCTTTGTTGTCATTTTTGCCCTTCATTTTCTACCAAATTTCTTCTTTCCACATTAAGTGAAAAATGTTTAAGGAATATACCATCTTTCCCCATGCCAGAGCCAAACTACCTAAGCAGACTAAAATATTTGACTATTTTGGAAAACCAGTTTCATTTTCAATATATTATTTTCCTTCTGGAAACAATTTATACATGATAAAAAGAGAAATGACATAATTACCCAGTGAACTCAAACTGGGCCATAGTAACTTAATGTTTCATATTACATTCTCTATACAAATGTCATCCAAACATTTGGTTTCAGTTGGTTCATTTTGGAGAGGTTCCACAGTAAGACAATTTTGTCTGTCTGTGACAGTCAAAACAGTCCTTCCAATCTGCTTTATTAGTTACTTTAGTTCAGCTAACATGCAGCTCTCATGATCAATCCACGTCCTCAAGGCTTGGAGTCTTGTAAGAGAAAAAAAGAAAAACAAAAGTAATCACTGAATTATTGGAAAGGAGTATTGAGATAAATGCTTTATGTTACTGTTAAAGCCAGAGACTCTGGAGGAAGTATACAGAGAAGATAACTGTTATAGATGGAGTGAGATTCATGTGTATGCACTTCAGAATTTCCTGATATTTCCATAAAAATGTTGAAACTCCAATCAAAATTCTTTTCTGAGAAAATTTCTCAATTAACTCTGCTTATTTATGCAGTCTTCCCTTTGCACATAACTACTCTAAATCATTGTTTTCTATTTTCTAAGTTGCTTTATAAATGTGTGAATATTTGTGTTAAGTACCTTCCTTTTTCTTCCCAATTTGTTGAAAACTCAAATTTAAAAAAATAGGCCAAAACTATGAATAGACCAATAACAAGGTCTGAAGTTGAGGCAGCAATTAAGAGCCTACCACACAAAAAAAGCCCAGGTCCAGATGGATTCACAGCCGAATTTAACCAGACACACAAAGAGGATCTGGTACCATTCCTTCTGAAACTATTCCAAATAATCCAAAAAGAGGGAACCCTTCCCAAATCATTTTATGACACCAACATCATCCTGATACCAAAACCCAGCAGAGACTCAACAAGAAAAGAAAACTTCAGGCCAATATCCATGATGAACATAGATGCAAAAATCTTCAATAAAATACTGGCAAACCGATTGCAACAGCACATTAAAAAACTTATCCATCATGATCAAGTAGAATTCATCCCAGGGATGCAAGGCTGGTTCAACATACACAAGTCTATAAATGTAATTCACCACATAAACAGAACCAAAAACAAAAACCACATGATTATCTCAATTGACGCAGAGAAGGCATTTGACAAAATTCAGCAGCCCTTCATGCTAAAAACCCTCAATAAACTTGGTATTGATGGAACATATCTCAAAGTAATAAAAGCTATTTACGACAAACCAACAGCCAATATCATACTTAATGGGCAAAAACTGGAAGCATTCCCTTTGAAATCCGGCATGAGACAAGGATGCCCTCTCTCATCACTCCTATTCAACATAGTACTGGAAGTTCTAGCCAGAGCAATCAGGCAAGAAAAAGAAATAAAGGGTACTCAAATAGGAAAGGTGGAAGCCAAATTGTCTCTATTTGCAGACGACATGATAGTATACCTAGAAGACCCCATCACCTCAGCCCAAAAACTCCTGAAACTGATAAGCAACTTCAGCAAAGTCTCAGGATATAAAATCAATGTGCAAAAATCACAAGCATTCCTATACACCAATAACAGACTTAAAGAGAACCAAATCAAGAACAAACTGCCATTCACAATTGCTAAAAAGAAAATAAAATACCTAGGAACACAACTCACAAGGAACATAAGGGACCTCTTTAAGGAAAACTACAAACCACTGCTCAACGAAATAACAGAGGACACAAACAGATGAAGAAACATTCCATGTTCGTGGTTAGGAAGAATCAATATTGTGAAAATGGCTATACTGCCCAAAGTAATTTACACAATCAATGCTATCCCCATCAAACTACCATTGAATTTCTTCACAGAACTGGAAAAAAACACCATGAGCTTCATATGTAACCAAAAGAGAGCCCACATAGCCAAGTCAATTCTAAGCAAAAAGAACATAGTGGGAGGCATCACACTACCAGACTTCAAAGTATACTACAAAGTTACAGTAATCAAAACAGCATGGTACTGGTACCAAAACAGAGATATAGACCAATGGAACAGAACAGAGGCATCGGAGGCAACACAACATATCTACAACCATATAATCTTTGATAAACCAGACAAAAACAAGCAATGGGGAAAGGATTCCCTGTTTAATAAATGATGTTGGGAAAACTGGCTAGCCATGTGCAGAAAGCAGAAACTGGACCCCTTCCTGACACCTTACACTAAAATTAACTCCAGATGGATTAACGACTTAAACATAAGACCTGGCAGCATAAAAACCCTAGAAGAAAATCTAGGCAAAACCATTCAGGACATAGGAGTAGGCAAGGACTTCATGACCAAAACACCAAAAGAATTGGCAACAAAACCCAAAATAGACAAATGTACCTAATCAAACTCCACAGCTTTTGCACAGCAAAAGAAACAGTCACTAGAGTGAATCGGCAACCATCAGAATGGGAAAAAATCTTTGCAGTTTACGCATCGGACAAAGGATTGATATCCAGAATTTACAAAGAACTCAAACAGATTTACAGGAAAAAAACAAACAAGCCCATTCAAAAATGGGCAAAGGATATGAACAGACACTTTACAAAAGAAGACATACAAGAAGCCAACAAACATATGAAAAAATGCTCATCATCACTGGTCATTAGAGAGATGCAAATCAAAACCACATTGAGATACCATCTCACGCCAGTTAGAATGGCAATCATTAAAAAATCTGGAGACAACAGATGCTGGAGAGGATGTGGAAAAAGAGGAACACTCTTACACTGTTGGTGGGAGTGTAAATTAGTTCAACCATTGTAAAAGATAGTGTGGCGGTTCCTCAAGGACCTAGACATAGAAATTCCATTTGACCCAGCAATCCCATTACTGGGTATATATCCATAGGACTATAAATTGTTCTACTACAAGGACACATGCACACGAATGTTCATTGCAGCACTGTTTACAATAGCAAAGACCTGGAACCAACCCAAATGCCCATCGATGATAGACTGGACTGGGAAAATGTGGCACATATACACCATGGAATATTATGCAGCAATCAAAAATGATGAGTTTGTGTCCTTTGTAAGGACATGGATGAATCTGGAGAACATCATTCTCAGCAAACTGACACAAGAACAGAAAAGAAAATACCGCATATTCTCACTCATAGGCGGGTGAGAAAAATGAGAACACATGGACAAAGAGAGGGGGTCTACTACACACAGGGGTCTATTGGGGGGAGTGGGGGAGGGACAGTGGGGGGGAGCTGGGGAGGGACAGCGGGGGGGGGGAGCTGGGGAGGGTTAACCTGGGGAGAAATGCCAAGTGTGGGTGAAGGGGAGGAAGGCAGCAAAACACACTGCCACGTGTGTACCTATGCAACTATCTTGCACATTCTGCACAGGTACCCCAAAACCTAAAATGCAATAAAAATTAAAAAAAAATAGGTTTGGTGTCCTCTATGTCGTCCAATATTTAATAATCTATTATACTAATAAACTCAGATATAATCTCTTTCCCAGTTTTATTTATTGAAGAGTAATTATTGATATATACTGAAAAATTAAATATGAGCCATATGAACTGTCCATCACAACTGGAATTGATCAATTGAGATCATAAATTTAAAATGTAAGTATGTCTTTAACAAAAACCACATATTTTTGGTTTCATTGTTAGAAAATATAATTAAAGTATTACACAATTTTAAAAATAAAAAAGTAAAATTTACTTGCCTAATATGTCACATATTTTTCTTTTTAGTTTTTATTTTACTGAGATGTAAATGACACATACTGCTGAATTTTTTCTTTGCACATAATTTATTTGAAAATTGAATACTGAAGAGATTAAAATATAATTGCAATTGTATAAGGAAATAAAACACATTTATATTTTCATTTAGCATATTGCTATTTCCTTTAATAACACTTTTTCTCTTTTATGAGTTAGACATTCCAACTTTGGGCATCTTCCAAGTGCCCAGCCTAGGAAAATTGTTCTTTGTCTGTCTCTTTTAATCTTTTAATTCCTTGTTGAGTCTAAATGATGACACTATGTTCTACATATAAATTACCTGCTACCTAAAAATTCTACCTAATCACTGCCTTTGTTTAATCACTTCATTACTCATCACTTTATATTGTTTTACTAGTTTATTTGACTCTTTTAGATTCTTACTCCCTCGGCAAATTTTAGTTTGCTGTTGCATTTTGAAACATTTCTTCAATTAACCTCTTTTTGAAGTACTATCTTATTAGGATTTCTCCAAAATAAAACCGAACAACTGCCAAGATATTTTTACAGGTTCCCTTCAAATAGCGTTTCTTTTCTTCTGAGCCAAACACTTTAGCCTAGATAGTGCTTTAAGAACAGATCCTGAATCTCAATGGTTTACCAGAATAAAACTTTGTTTTTTCTCTCATAGTAAGTGTCCAGTGCTGGCTATTAAGGAGCTTTGTTCAGCTTCATCACTCAGGAGCTCAGTGAGGGAAGAGTTGTTATCTCCATATACTACAACGACCACTGTAACCCTTAGGGATAAGGTTAGGAGACTGGCGAATCACCACTCCCTTTCACTGTACCTAAATAACAGTTTCTATTTTTGTCAAATAAACTACTATGCTATCTATTTATTCAAGTCACATGATGACATTAGACTTGAAATGAGATATAGAAGTACAATCTCACAATCTGACCAGAGGGAATAAATATTTTGAAGCAGACATTAGAAATATTTTATGAATAAACTTTGGCACTTGCACATTGCACTTATAAGCAAATACCTAAATTTGTTATTGATGGAGGATTTTTCTTCTTGGGCACTTTGCAAACCGGAGACCCCTTGCCGGTGATGCTTTCCCCGGGTCTTGCTCAGCCACACTGGCATGCCCCAGCTCACCTCTGTAATAGCTTGTATCTGCATTCGAAAGTTCCTGAGCTTTTGTACTATACCCAGGAAAAACGAGGACATGCTGGACATTGGAGGGTGAGAAAAGCAGAGAAGAATTTTACTGAGGAGCAAAACAGCTCTCAGAGAAAAGGGGATGTCGCAAGTGGTTCCCCTACCCAAAGGTGGGAAAGTTCCGAGAGTGGAGAGGGCCTTTTATGGACTCAGAATGGGGAGTGTGTGCTGATTGGTTTATGATTACGCAAAAAATGTTAAAGCAAAAACACCACTCAAAGGTGGGCATGTCAGTGTAGAAAAATCAATTAGGAAAGCGTGGGTATGTGTAAAATAGGTGAAGGGTGGGGACCAATCAGAGGAAAGTGCACCAAATGGGAAGACAAGTTCTCAATCTGGTCCAAGGATTTAACTTGTAGCTTGGGTTTCAGGCTTTAAACTGTCTTTGGCTTAGAGATGGGGTTTCACTGGGAGCCTGATCCTATCTGTCTAGGCATTTGGCTGCCTCCTGCCACTCTCATTATTATGTTTTAGATTCTGTGTTCTTTTCATTACTTTAATCATCACACCAAATTTGTTTAGTTAATAGTATTATTTTTATTTTTATTTTTATTTTTATTTTTATTTTTTTTATTATTATTTTTTTTTTTTTTTTGAGACAAGCCTTGCTCTGTCACCAAGTGCCAGGCTGGAGTGCCGTGGCACAATCTCGGCTCACTGCAACCTCCGCCTCCCGGATTCAAGCAATTCTCCTGCCGCAGCCTCCCGAGTAGCTGGGACTACAGGCAGGCTCCACCATGCCCAGCTAATTTTTTTTTTTTTTTTTTTTTTTCAGTAGAGACGGGGTTTCACCAGGTTGGCCAGAATGGTCTCGATCTCTTGACCTAGTGATCCGCCCATTTCAGCCTCCCAAAGTGCTGAATTACAGTCGTGAGCCACCGCACCCGGCCTATTTTATCTTACATTTAGGATTCACTGAGACTCATAGGTTAAGGAATTGACAAAATTCAGGATGGCAGGATTAGATTGAAATTTCACTTGTCAGATGCAAAAATTATTACATTAAATTTACCCTCTTAAAATTAATATATAATATTTAAACTAACATGAATGACTTCATAGCAAAGCCCATGCAAATTAGAGATCTTATGCATTGTTAAGATTTATTAATAACTTTAAGGATGCAGGCAATCAAGCAACACAGGGGAAGGAAGGAGAGTTCTAACGGTAAAAGGGAAGCTCCCAGATTCTTCCTTCCTGCATGGGGTGTGTTCCTCCGGAATAGTAGAAGATATATATGTGACGTTTATGAGTTATCTCACATAGCAGGAAGACTTTCAGTTATAAAAAATTTATATTTTATATCTTAGAGAGTTATAGAACTTAGCCAATATTTTCTAAGGAGCTTTGACTCACAATAGATTCTGGTTTATTTTACTATTACCATGATACCATAATGGTGAATATGTGTCATTCAACATTTGTCCAAACTCATAGAATTTTTTACTAATTAAAATATTTTTACCTAGTGTAATCAACTTAACCAACTCAGACAACCATATCAGATAAACAATTCATATATAATAATTATATATTTTAATGCTTTAAATTAAAAATATTGAGTTTATTTTAAATGACATATAAGCTGAAATTATTTATGTTTCAGTTAAATAAATATTATCGAAATAAATCAGAAATAGAATTACTGAACAAAGACAATTAGCAGTAATAATAACAAGACTGGTTATACTACTAATATATGTGAAAAAAATGATAATGTTTTTAAATGTTTCCTTCTTTAATCTAAAATGCAATTTATTTTACCTCTTTATTTTTATGTACATTTTTGTGTCTAATTAATTTTGCTCCTAATTATGCATGCAAGATTCATTTTGTGGTATATATCTAGTTCACTCATTTTCTAGACTATTGAATGTTACATAAATTCCAAAATTAATTAACATTTTAATGTTCTTAACATTTACATCATTTCTAGCTTTAAGCTATTATAAAAATTGCTGCTGCATGCATACATGCACAAAATGCCTGTATTTCTGTTGACTGTTTACCTAGAAAGAATAGATATGCTGAATTATAGGTTATGTAAGACGGATTGTTTGCAAAGATGGTCACCAACAATTCCTCTCATGCTTGAATGTTTTTTAACTCTTTTGAAACTCTTCATTATATATTTAAATCATATAGGCTATACTACTGAGCCTTCATGACACATAAAGAATGTAAGACTTCTTGAAAAGCAAATATCCTATAAGAACAGTAAAAAAAAAAAAAAAAAAAAAAAAATGGTTGTCATGGGCTGGGGGGAGGGAGGAATAAATAGTTGCAATGCATAGGATATTTAGGACAGTAAAACTCTTCTGCATGATACCATAACGGTGAATACATGTCATTCCACATTCGTCCAAACTCATAGAATATATAAGACACAGAATGAACTATGTAAACTATGGATTCTGGGTGATAAAGATGTATCAATTAATTTTATCAGTTGTAGCAAATGTATCCCTTGGTGGGCGATGTTTATGTTGGGGGAGGCTGTGCATGTGTGGGGAAAGTGAATATATGGGAAATTTCTGTAACATCTGCTCAATTGTGAGAGTGAATCTAAAACTGCTATAAAAATCAAGTCTATTAAAAAGATCAGAAAAGACAGAACATAAATACTATGGGATTAATTATTAAAGAGCTATTATCTATACTTAATGATGAGTAACAATAACATAGTTCTTTGTATCCGTTGGCAAGGTTGAGTATGTTTTAATTTTTCTTTCTTTTCCTCCAATAATTACATCTCTAAATTGACTGAAACATTTAGAACATTCTTCTTTTCTTTTATGTAGTGTTAAATTTCAGTTTAGACAAAAAGGAAATTCATTTTGACTTTTACCTCTGCTCTTATCAAGCTAACAGCACACTGATTTCTGGTGTCAGCCCAATGTAATGATTTCAAATTAAATAGTCTCTCAACAAAATCATTTGAGAATGAAATATTTAGGATTTTACCTGCTAGCAGCAGCAGGTTAGGCTGGTAGGAATCCTTTCTCATTACTCTGAAAATAGGTATCCACATTATATCTACAGGCTTGTTTTGGTAGACTACCTGTTTGTTAATCAGGTTCTTTGTGTCTATTCATTATATATGCTATTCATGTCTAAAATGCTCATTATTTTTAAACACTGTGAAGCATATTGAATGTTTTCATAAACTAAGCTTCTATTGTTCAGTGAAATTTGTTTAGAGAAAGAGAGATAATTTGAACTCTTGGATTGAATCTGGATTCCAAATAAGTTATAATTTTAATAAAGAAGTTTAGAAAGTTTTATTTAACTTGGCTGATGTCTTGTGATGTATATGTGTATATGTTCAAAAACAAACTTATTTCTAAAAGCAGTAATTATTTTATTTTTACTGCCCGAGTTTTGGTGTAACCTACACTAGCATCAAGCATTCAGGTGAAATCAGTTCATCTTTTCTAGACTGCCTCCTTATGGCTGCTTCAAAAATCATCAAATAGATTTTGAGAAACAGCATATAAATGTCTACTTACTGTAATTCTTTTTCTCCATTTTTATTCTCAACATGTTTTCAAATTAGAGTATAATATTATTCTTGCTCTGCACTTTGAAAATGTGATTTCATATTAGGTCAGTATTGTAATACTTATTCTATTACTGGCCACAGTGATAGCAGTCTTGTAGGCACACATCCAGAATTTTATCTTCTTCTATTTTTATAATGTAAAAAGTCTCAATAAGTGATTCTGCAAGTTTTTAGAATACCAACATAATCCCCAAAATTATCATTATGGCATTTTTGCTATCACAGGTACACAAACCACACCCCTTTTTAGGGGTGAAGGCTATAAAGTTTGGAGAATATTTAGTACATAAGATCTTATCTCTTTATTTCTTAAGAAGTCTGCAGGTAGAAATGAAATTGGCCGTAATTTGTATTTTACTATCTATTGAATATTCATATTGATGAGCAAAGTCTAGTTTATATTTAGACAAAATATCAGTGATTTTTATTTTATGTTTTTTGCAGCTTTACTACAATCTTTTAGAAATAGATTATATAAAACTGTATTTTTCAAACCAAAATATGGAAAGGGAGTTTTATTGTTGCTCTTATTTGACACATTAGTTGATATACTGTAGAAAGCATGATTGTTAATAATGTCGGACATATCAGCTGTGTTTGTAGAAGACAAAAACACTTATCAAGTCCCCCTTTTCTTCATACCCAGATGCAACCTCTGAAACAGGAACTGTTGCTTTACCCTGATTCATGGAGTAATCAAAAAAACTATATGATAATTTTTATTTGCCCATGTGGTACACACACATTAATGCAGCTGTCATTATTTGTGACTGGGCCTTGTACGGGAGATGAAAAACTTTGCTTGATTTAAAAGTACATATGTCTCATCCTAGACCTGTGAGGGTCAGTATATATGTGTACTTCTGTATCCACTTCTCCCCCATGTCCAATCCCAATATACTCTGTCTTGATTGTTTATCTCCCAAATTCAGGTGCATATGACCTTCCAACTATCATTAAAATAACAGATATATTTAGCCTACATTTGTGGTGATGTACGGATCATGCTGGCATTGGTATTTTAATGGTTCTCATTTTCATTATCTGAACTTTTATAAAACATGATCACAATCACAATATTCAAATTATGAAACTATCACTCTCTTGATAGCATAACATTTTATGTGCAGGCAATGTCAAACAATTGTTAACATGAAGGATTATAATGTACTTAATTTGTTCAGGTAAGTATCATTGCTTAGAGTGATGCAACAATGGATGATCCATTAGTGTGAGGTACCAATTACCTTGCCAACATCACCTTTTATGGAACAAAACAGCAACAGCAACTGTGGAAGATGGAAAATCCATACCCTATACATTTAACACTGAAAACATATTACTTTTAGCTCTTGTTTTGGGGGCTACTGTGTAAGTTTTATATTCTCTCTACTCTACCTCCCAGCACTCCCCACATCCACACCTTGGCATTCATACCTCAAAACAGGTATATTTTCAATCCCAATGAGGAATATCTTGTGACACTGAATTTTCAGTGCTAAAACAAAATCATTCCTAGGCAAACCAAGAAAATTGTTCTCCCTACCTTATGACAAGTCTACACTGCAAAGAGTGCTGTGCAGAAAAGATATCTTTCTCTGAGCAAATATTAATAGTACATTTTTCCAGAGATATAATTGACATAATAATTGTACTTGGTTACCTGTCTCTCTTTTATTTCATTGAGAATCCCTCCCTGTAAAGGTCATGAATGAGTCATAGTTCAGCTCCTTTAGCTCCTTCCTCTTTATTTGGAGAAATAAAAATTATATATACATACTTGTATGTGTATACATACATATATTACAGATTAATTAATTTCCTATAATTTTATTTTTATTATAGAAAAATTAAATAATTTTTCTCATTTTTTTGGTGTTAGCAGTAATTGATATTTATTGCCTAGATTCATTATTTTATAATTTAGTAACTTGCAAAGTGATAATATCCGAATTCTATTTTTTTCTACTTCATTCAGCATCAATACCTCTAAAGGATGAAACTTCCCATCTTTATTTGATTTTATTCACACGTAATTACTAGAGGAAAGGCAAAAAAGTGCTTGCTTTTTGCTGGTAGTATGTCTTCTTTTTTTTCTTTTACAAGTTTTCAAAATAACATGGTTTCCTGACAAATGCCCCAAGATCGTCAACAATTTTTACCATTATGATCTTATAAACTAAATATATTTTATGTGTTGTAGTGTATTTCAGATATCTTACTGATGCTCAGTTTTTCCAAATTAGCTAGTGGAAACCTTTTGAAGTTGACCCCCTAGTCCTTTAATGCTAAAATAATATTAACCTTTGAAAGCTTTCTTCCTTTATGTCCTGACAAAATGTTCCATGTAATCATTTTGTACTTTCTTCCCTAGACTTGGAATAAGCCGTTTATTTAAAGAACACTGATTCCCTTAGTGAAACATTGTATTTGGACAATAAAATACGATCTTCTGGAAACAAATGTACATTTTTATGTATGACCTTTGGACACACACAAAATACTCTCCAATTAAAAATGACTTTTAAGCAAAAACAAGCTTTACTTTTTTCTCTTTAGCACAGTAGTCTTTTTTTCCCCCTTGGTTTGAGACAGTGCCTTGCTGTGTCACCAGGCTGGAGTGCAATCTCAGTTCACTGAAATCTCCACCTACCGAGTTCAGGCAATTCTCATGCCTCAGCCACCCAAGTGGCTGGAATAACAGGCATTACCACCACACCCATCTAATTTTTTTTGTATATTTAGTTGATTTGAGATTTCACTGTGTTGGCCAGGCTGGTCTCAAACTCCTGACCGCAAATGATCCGGCCACCTCAGTCACCCAAAATACTGAGAGCTACTGCACCCAGCCACAGTAGTCTTATTCAATGAAAATTCATGATCTATATCTCTCTGCAACCTAGGAATACAAAGGAACTTCCATTAAATACTTATCAGTAACATTACACGGAGGCAGAAGTTGCAGTGAGCCGAGATTGCACCACTGCACTCCAGCCTGGCTCCTGGTGACGGAGACACTTGTCTCAAAAAAAAAAAAATATTTTCCTGAATGTACTAATCAGTGCAATAAGGCAAGAATACAAAATTAAAGTACATCGTGGGAAAAAGTAATAAACCTTTATTCTCAGACAAAACGGTCACATATATAGAAAATCCTAAGGAATTTACCCAAAAAGTCACAGAAATTGAGTATAGTATAGTCACAGAACAGAGGTCAATAATAAAGTCAATGATACTTTTACAAGAAAATGAAATTAAGTGGCATTCTGGGAAAGCCAATACTACAGAGATGGAACAAAGGTTACTGATTTCCAGAGATTAAGGAAAGGGAAAGTGATTAAAAATGACATGTGCAGGGAAAATTTTATGGTAAGGGCATTACTCTATGTGGTATTGGGTAGTGAATACATGACTTTCTGTGTTCAGGGAAACCCATGAAAATGCAAATCGTAGAGTGAACTTTAGTGGATGCTAAAAGAAAGCAACCAACATGTCAAGAGATATCAGGAAGAAATGTAAACTGTGGCAAACGAATCTAACCATATTATAAATATATGTTATAACAGCACGAAAATGAGTGGGAAACACTGACCTAAATAACTTTGGAAAATGGTGCTTGGGTTGGAGATTTAATACTAAATGTAAAAGAAACTGTACACAAACATAGTACCCTAATGGCATCTCTATTTATCATGATTATATTGGTTAATAAACTTCTGAAACTGCTTTACATGTATACTGGGATTGAACGAATATGAACAGTGGATGCTGAGAGTCAAGTTTCTCACTCTGAAAGAAGGAAGTTAAAAAGCAGCAAGCAAGGAAGACTAGAAGCCTGTGGTATACTGAATTGCTATCTGAGATATCAATGTGGATTCATAATTAGCTATATTTATATTCAAATGGATAAATACAGAAACAATTATAAATTGGTATGTACACATATGTTAATATACATCCATATATTACCTAGCTGTATCTCCTAAAAGAGCCTAAGAACAATTGAACCTTGTTACAAGGTGCATACTGAATGCCTAGTAAAAGAAACTAGTCTCCCCTGAAGAAATGACTGATACTAGGAAAATGATAGAGAAAATATTATAAAATGAACCTAGAGCATATTTTAGCACCAGAAACTAAACACGGACTTAAATATAAGGCTCAAAATTTTTAAGGAAATGCTTTAAAAATAAAATAATGATGATTTATAAAATCAAAAGTATGGGGTGTGTCAAATGGATACAAGAGCCAACCTGAAAGAGCTCCTTATGGCCAAATCTAGAACAATTTGAGCAACAAAATAAATAATGTAGTATTATATTCCAACACATTAGCATCCCTAAGTTTATACTTAAATACAAATGATTGAATAAATATATGAATAAAGAAAAAGAAAAAATATATTTTTACAGAACAGTTTCATTGAATATACATAGGCACTTCCCACCTCCTGGCATATCTTAGTTAGCTCCTTCCCTTTCGGAGTTGGGTAACTGAGGATATGCTAATAAATGCAGAAATGTGGATGAATCTCAGAAACGTTATATTAAGCAAATGTAGCCAGAACAGAAGGCTACATGCTGTGTGATAACATTTTTAGAAAACCCTAGAAATGACAGATCTAATCTCTATTGACAGAAGTAAAGCAGTGGTTTTTCTGAGACGGGGGAGGGAGAAATTGACTGGGAAAGATCACTAAAGGTCTTTTATTAGTGATGAAAATAGTTCATATTTAATTTGGTTGTGGTTACAGAAATACATATATGTACATATAAACTGACAAAAATAAAGACTTAAGTGGGGACATTTTATTGCATATAAACAGGTTCTCATTAAAATTGATTAATAATCATATTCTTAAGAGTCCTGTTGTTCTCTTATTTTAAAATTCCTATATCTTCCCTTCATTTTTTTCTTTAAAGACACGACTTTCTCTTTAAAATCCAGGCAATTGTTCTTTCTTTCATTATTAAAATCTCAGCTACTTCATGCAGGCTTTCCAAAAGCCCAAACCTTCCATGAACATCTTATCAAAATACTTAATGCACCTGTAATTATTTGATATAAGAATGAAATGGGTAAATTTATCTAAGAACTTTTTATACTTACTAAGATCCATCTTGAAATGTATTTACATGTCTCAAAATATTTGAAAGGTGTCTTTTCGATTTTTGTAGTTGTATGGTTTCAGGATTTAGAGGTCTGTTAATACTCAGGCTTTGCAAACAGCAAATAAATGTTTAAGGCTTACTTCTGGTTGGTTTTAATGCTGGTAGCTTTTACATATACAGTATTCAGGAGAAATAGTAACCCCTTTTATAATTTGGGATATTTACAAGAACTGTTTAGGCACTGTTTTAACCCAGAAAACCTGGAACCTACCAGCAATTCCACTTAAACCATTTCCTACTGACCTATCATAAGTGAAATTAATGCAATGACCAAGGCCCTGTACCTGTCAATTTATAATCTGCCAAAGTGCCAAACACTAGTTTCATCTGATTCTAGAGAGGAAAGTGTAAGGTTAACATTACAATATATCATAAATTGTTTTGTCTTTTATACCAGAATTATATTTAATTAGTTATTTAATTAGTTTTGTTTTTTTTTTAATTTGAATTATTGATAAAATATTAGGCAAGCATTTAATCTATCTATATATTGGGTGTTTCCATATTCATTATTCTCTTTCTATATACATACTTTAAAAATACTTAAATTCACAAATATAATTTGAAATGCAAATTATGGTTTCACAGCTTGTACACAAAATTTGATAAAATGCAGAGATAAATATCACTTTATTATTGAAGAAATTTCTAAAGTGGTTCTCAATCTTTTTATGCTTGAAATTCACTTTTAAATGTTTAAAACTGACACTGTAATTGAAAGAATTAAATAATTCAAAACGCCTCTGCGCAAATGAGCAATAACTACAACACAATTGCTGCTAGTGTATAACACATTCTCATAATGTCCATAAATACTTTAGTTATTGCAGTATTCAGTGCATATTGTTTGCCTGTGAAGACTCTGGGACATTGTTATACTCATTTATATTATATATATATATATATATATATATATATATATATATATATATATACACACACACACACACACACACAGACACACACAGACACACACACACACACAGACACACACACACACACACACACCTAAATGATCTCCTCAAATCTTTTTTGTGAAAAAAATCATTCTCCAAAAACTAATTTGATGACCTTTCTCTTTCTGTCTACATCTGATATTTCCATTGTATAAAATTATACATATTCAATTTCATGAAAAGAAAAGTATTGAGAAGGGAAGTCATGCTTCTGTTTTAAAGCAAAAGGCAGGTAGACACTGTTATGGGTTGAATATTTTTCTCCCTGGTGTGGTTTGACTACCTGTTCCCAACCCAGATTTCTCCTTGTGACCCCCCTGATTCCCATGTGCTGTGGGAGGGACCTGGTGGGAGATGATTAAATCAGGGTGTGAGTCTTTCCTGTGCTGTTCTCGTGATGCTGAGTGGATTTCATGAGATCTCACCATTTTAAAAATGGGAGTTTCCCTGCACAGGCTGTCTCTTTGCCTGCTGCCACCCATGTAAGATGTGACTTGCTCCTCCTTGCCTTTCACATTCTGCCATGACTGTAAGGCCTCTTCAGCCACATGGAACCGTAAGTCCAATAAACCTCTTTCTTTTGTAAGCTGCCCAATCTCAGGTAAGTTTTTGTCAACAACATGAAAATGGTATTGGTAAATTGGTAAATTGGTATCAGCAGAGTGGGGTGCTGCTGAAAAGATACCCCAAAATGTGGAAGCAACTTTGGAACTGGGTAACAGGCAGAGGTTGGAATGTTTAGAGGGCTCAGAAGAAGAGAGGAAAAGGTAGGAAAGTTTCAAACTCCCTACAGACTAGTAGAATGACTTTGACCAGAATGCTGATAATTATATGGACAATAAAATCTAGGCTCAGGTGATCTCAGATGGAGATGAGGAACTTGTTGGGAACTGAAGCAAAGGTGACCCTTCTTACATTTTAGCAAAAAGACTGGCAGCATTTTGACCCTGCCCTATAAAACTGTGAATCTTTGAACTTGAGAGAGATGATTTAGGGTATCTGGCAGAAGAAATTTCTAAGCAGCAAAGCATTCAAGATGTGACTTGGGTGCTGTTAAAAGCATTTATTTTTATAAGGGATACAGAGCATAAAAATTCAGAAAATTTGCAGCCAGACAATATGATACAAAAGAAAAATCCATTTTCTGGGGAGAAATTCAAGCCTGCTGCCGAAATTTGCCTAAGTAAGGAGGAGCTGCATATTAATCCCTAAGACAATGGGGAAAATGTCTCCAGCACAGGTCAGAGATCTTCATGGCAGCTCCTCCCATTATAGGCCTGGAGGCGTAGGAGTAAAATGTGGTTTCATGCGTAAGGCCCAGGGTCCCCAGGCTATGTGCAGCCTAAGGACGTGGTGCCCTGCATGTCAGTTGCTCCAGCTGTGGCTGAAGGGGTCCAATATAGTGCTTAGGCCATGGCTTCAGAGGGTGCAAGCCCCAAGTCTTGACAGCTTCCATGTGCCGTTGAGCCTGAGAGTGTACAGAAGTCAAGAATTGGGATTGGGAACCTCCACCTATATTTCAGAAGATATATGAAAATGACTGGATGCCCAGGCAGAAGTTTGCTGAAGAGGCAGGGCCGTCAGGGAAAACCTCTGCTAGGGTAGTGAAGAAGGGAAATGTGGGGTCAGAGCCTCCACACAGAGTCCCCACTGGGGCTAGTGGAGCACTGCCTAGTGGAGTTGTGAGAAGAGGACCACAGTCCTCCAAACCCCAGAATGGCATATCCACCCACAGCTTGCACTCTTTGCCCAGAAAAGCTGCAGTCACTCAATGCCAGCCTGTGAAAGCAGCCAGGAAGGGGACGATACCCTGCAAAGTCACAGGGATGGGAGCCATGGGAGCCCACCTCTTGCCTCAGTGTGACCTGGACTTGAGACATGCAGTCAAAGGAGATCATTTTGGTGCTCTAAGATTTGACTGCCCCGCTGGATTTTAGACTTGCATGGGGCCTGTAGCACTTTTGTTTTGGCCAATTTCTCCCATTTGGAATGGCTATACTCAGCCAATGCTGGTACCCACATTGTATCTAGGAAGTAACTAACTTGCTTTTGATCTTATAGGCTCATAGGTAGAAGGCACTTGCTTTGTCTCAGATGAGACTCTTACTGTGGTCTTTTGGGTTAATGCTGAAATGAGACATTGGGGGAGTCGTCTTAGGAAGGCATGATTGGTTTTGAAATGTGAAGACCTGAGATTTGGAAGGGGCTAGAGCAGAATAATGTGATTTTGTTCTGTGTCAACACTCAAATCTCATCTTAAGGCTCTCATGATTTCCAGCTGTTGTGAAAGAGAGCCAGTGATGCTTGGATCATGTGGGTGGGACTTTCCCATGCTCTTCTCATGAGGTGAGTGGGTCTCATGAGATCTGATGGTTTTAAAAATGGGAGTTTCCTTGTGTAGCCTCTCTCTTTGCTTGCCACTATCCATATAAGATGTAACATTCTCCTCCTTGCCTTTCACCTGCTGCCATGATTGTAAGACAGCAACATGGAACTGTAAGTCCAATAAATTGTAAATTTTCAAGTCTCAGATATTCCTTTGTCTGCAGTATGAAAATGGACTAATATACTCCCCAAATAATATGTTGACATCTTAACTCCTAGTAATTGTGAATGTGACCTTATTTGGAAATAGGGACTTTGCAGATATAATCAGGCTAAGATAAGGCCATTAGAGTTGGTCTGTATTCAGTATAACTGGCGTCTTTATAAGAAGGAAAATTTGAACACAAAAACTCATATGCACAGAGTGAAGACAGAGGAAGATACTGGAGTGATATATCTATAAGCCAAGGAACTCTAAAATTTGCCAAGTACAGACAGAAACTACAGCCTTCAGAGAGTGACACCTTGATTCCAGACTTCTAGTTTTCAGAACTCTGATCAAATAAGCTTTAGTTGTTTTAAGCCACCTGGTTTCTGGTACATGGTTACAGCAGCCCTGGGAGACTAATGAACTCACCAATTATTATTATTCTCCATTTAAACTTCAAAAGATTCACAGTGGAATAACATGACCATTTACTGTATGAACAAGTAGATAGCTTCTTTTTATGTTACTCTAGGAAAAGGGCATTACACTGATTTCCCATGGCTCCTATAATAAATTATCACAAAAGTGATGACTTAAAACAACATAATTTTTTTCTCTACTATTCTGGAGGCCAGAAGTTTAAAACCAAGATGTCAGCAGAGCCATACTCCCTTTGGAGGCTCTTAAGCTTCTGGTGACTGTCAGCATTCCCTGACTTGTGGACACATCACTCCAA
The DNA here is from genome assembly GCA_031835075.1 of Saguinus oedipus. Lineage (NCBI taxonomy): Eukaryota > Metazoa > Chordata > Mammalia > Primates > Cebidae > Saguinus > Saguinus oedipus. The sequence continues at coordinate 149,480,721 of CM063170.1, forward strand.
TCTCTGCCTCCATGGTCACATGGCCTCCTCTTAAATCTGTCAATCTTCCCTTGGCCTCATTCTTACTTGTCATTGGGTTTAAGACCCATATGAATAATCTAATATAAACTCTTCCTAAATAGTTAACATTTACTATTTTACCATTCACAGGCTCTGAAGATTAGAACATGGACATATCTATTTTGAGGCCAACATTCAGCCCACTATAGCATTCAACTCTTAATACATATTTAAAGACATAACCACATCCATACTTCTAATTCTCTAATGATATTATTAAACATCCACCATATTTTCCTATTGAGTTCTTATCTACAGTTTCTTATAAAAGTAATTTAAACCTAAAATGACTACAAAAATGCAGTAACTATAATTTTTTAAAAATTGAATATTTTGCATATTTTCTACAATTAAGATAGAGAATGATTAAAATTGTAGTTTTATTACTTTTTTTAATCACCCAGAGTTTGGAGATTACATTAAGCTTCACTTTTGGTTTTGTATATTCTATGGATTTTGATAAATATATAATTACTTGTATCTAATTTATGGCATCATAGAGAGTACTTTCTCTGCTGGAATAAAAGTTCTCCTTATTTCACCTATTCTTCCCTTAATCCCCTAAACCCTGGGAAACCACAGCTCTTCTTATTGTTGCTATACTTTTGCCTTTTCCATAACTTAATATAGTTGAAATCATAAAGTATATATCCTTTTCATATTGGCCTTGTTCACTAAGTAATATTCACATAAGATTATTCCATGTCTTCTCATGGCTTAATAGCTCATTTCTTGTTAGCACTGAATAATATTAAATTATCTGGATGTACAGGAGTTTATTTATTCAACTACTGAAGGACATTTGGGCTGCATCCAAGTTTTGGCCAGTATAAATAAAGCTACTTGGCACATCCATGTACAAATTTTTGTTTGGAAATAAGTTTTAAGTTTATTTGGGTGAACACCAAGGAATGCGACTATTGTATTGTACGAGTAGGTTTAGTTTTGTAAGAAGCTGTCAAACTGTATTCCAAAATGACTATAACACTTTGTATTCCCACCAGAAATGAATGGAAGTTTCTGTTGCTGCATATTCTCATCAGCATTTGGTCATCAGTGTTCTGGATTTCGACCATTCTTATGGGCATATAGTGATACTATATTGGGGTTCAGGATGCCCTCAGTTCCCCTGAGAGGACATTTCTCCAGGTTCCTTTTCTATCGCCCTCTCAAGAATGAGAACTCACTGCACAGTGAGTTCATAAAAGTAAATACCAGAATCAAAAGTGTTTGTAGAAAGTGATTTATTTAGGTAGAGAGAGAAAAAGGAAAAGGAGAGAGAAAGAAACAGCTAACTCTCACACTGAGTGAGAGAATCCAGACAGATGGAATCCAGGAGAGGAAAGCAGCTTCCACACTGAGTGGAAGGGAATAGAGAGAGAGATGGAGTTTAGGAGGGGAAGATAGGCTTCCACAATAGAGTGTGGAAGGCTACTCTAGATGGGAAATCCGAGAGAGAAAGACGGCTTCCATGAAGGGAGTGTTCGTGGAAGGGGACCCAAACATGGAGTCTGAAAGGGTGTGGAAGAAGGGTACTTTTAACCTGGGAGAAACCCCCACCTTCTCTAAGACCCCGGGCCAGTGAAAGGAGTTCCTTAGAACTTCTGCTGGAGTGATTAACTTGACCCTTTCCTGTTTCTGCGAAATTTAAACATAAAACGTTAAATCTCCTGGATGGAGAGACATAGGAGGGGAGCATGGCTCTGGGAGGTTCTTGCTCTTAAAACTATGCCCCCTCATGGACCCGGAAAGAGAAGACATTCCATCAGTGATACCTTGTTGTTATCATTTGCATTTCCCTGATGACATTAAGGTGTTGTATTTTTTTTATGCTTAGTCACCTCTTGGGTAAGATGTCTGCTAAGGTTGTTGGCCCCTTTTAAAACAGATTGTTCATTTTCTAATTGTTGGGCTTTAAGAGTTATTTGTGTATTTTAGTTGGTAGTCATTTATCAGATCTATCTTTTGAAAATATTTTTCCCAGTTTGTGACTTGTCTTTTTGTTTTCTTGAACAGTGTCTTTTGCAGAGCAAAACCTTTTCATTTTGATGAATTACAGCTTATCAAGGATATCATAATGTTGATGTTGCATCTAAGAAACCATAGCCAAACTTAAGATCATCTAGATTTTCTACTATGGCATCATCAAAAATTTTGATAGCTTTGCATTTAACTTTTAAGTCTAGGATCCATTTTGAGTTAAATATATGAAGGTTGTGAGATCTGTGTCTAAATTTCTTATTTTTTTTGCATTCGAATTTCCAGTTGTTTCATCACCATTTGTTGAAAAGACTATCTTTTTCCAGTGGATTGCTTTTGCTCTTATGTAAAAGATCAGTTGATTGTATTTATGTAAGCTTATTTCTAGGTTCTCTGTTCCACTGCTTTGTCTGTTCTTTCACAAATACCAGTGTTTTAATTACTGTAGCTCTATAGTAAGTATTGAAATTGCTTAGTATCAGTCCTCCAACTTTGTTTGGCCCCTTCAATATTATGTTGTACATTCTGGGTCTTTTGCCTTTCCATATAAGATTTAGAATCAGCTTGTCAATATCCAGAAAATAACTTACTGGCATTTTTATTGGGATTCTGTGGAGGGCTTAGATCAAATGAAAAAGAACTGACATCTTGACTATTAAGGTTTTCTATTTATGAACATGGAATATCTCTTATTTATTTAGATATTCTTTGATTTCTTTTAACATCATTTTTAGTTTTCCTTATGTAGATCATATACTATTTATCAGATTTATGCCTAATTGTTTACTTTCTGGGTGTGCTAATGTAAATAGTATTGTGTCATTTTATTTTAAAGTTTACTTGTTCATTGATAGTATATAGGAAATAAATTGACTATAGTATATTAACTCTCTATCTTGGATTTTGGCTATAATCATTTATTAGTTCCAGGAGATTTTTTTTTTTCAGATTTTCTATTTGGATAATCATATTATCTATGAACAATGACAGTTTTATTTTTTTCTTAGTAATTACAATTTTTATTTTTTACTTTTATTTTTCAGTCTTATTGCATTACCTAGAATTTCCAGCACAATGTTGAGAAGTGGTGAGAGGGGACATTCTTTCCTTGTTTGCTACCTTAATGAGAAAACATCAAGTTGTTAATCATTAAGGTTTTCTGTAGATATTCTTTATCATTCTGAGGATAATTCTTAGTTTACTGAGTTTTCAGTAATGAATGTTGCATTTTGTCAAATGCTTTTTCTGCATCTATTGATATGATTGTATTATTTTCCTCTTTATACTATTGATGTGATAAATTATATTCATTGATTTTAAAATGGTGAACTAGACTTGCACACCTGAAATTAATTCCACTGGTCATAATCTAAATTTATATATTTTTTATACATTGTTGGATATTATTTGTTAATATTTTGTTAATTTTATTGCATCTATGTTTATAAGACATAGTTGATATGTAGCTTTTGTTTATTTTAATATCCTTGTCTGTCTTTGATACTTAAAAAAAGCTAGCTTCATAGAATGAATTAGAAAGTATTTCCTCTGCTTTTGTCCTCTGAAAGACATTTCAAATAATTGATGTAGTTTCTTCCTTCAGTGTTTAGTAGAATTCATCAGTGAACACAGCTGGGCCTGAAGCTTTCTATTTGGGAGGATTATTAATTATTAATTAAATTTCACCATTAAGTCAATTTATTTAACAGCCTATTAAGAGTATCCTTTTTAGAAAAAAAAAAATAGTAAACTTTCTTGTATCTTTTTTTTTTTTTTGAGGTGGAGTTTCACTCTTGTTGCCCAAGCTAGAGTGCAATGGTGCCATCTCAGCTCACTGCAACCTCTGCCTCCCTGATTCAAGTGATTCTCCTTCCTCAGCCTCCCCACTAGCTGGGATTACAGGAACTGGCCACCATGCCCAGCTACTTTATTTTATTTTTAGCAAAGATGTAATTTCACTATGTTGGTCAGTCCAGACCTCCCTCCAGTGATCTGCCCACACCTGCCCCACAAAGTCCTGGGAATGATTACAGGCGTGAGCCATCATACCCAGCCTCTTGTATCTTTTTGATAGGAGATAGCTTTATAATTTTGGAGCCAAGTGACCACTGATGTTAGGTTTTTATCCATCTAGAAAACTAGGAGATAAAATTGTTATATTTTTATAACTATTTTTTTTTTTACACGGAGTTTCGCTCTTGTTGCTCAGACTGGAGTGCAATGGTGGATCTTGACTCACTGCAACTTCTGCCTCCTGGGTTCTAGAAACTCTCCTGCCTCAACATCCCAAGTACATAGGATTACAGGCATGTGCTTCCACACCCAGCTATTTTTTTTTTTTTGTATTTTTAATAGAAATGGGGTTTCCCCATATTAGTCAGGTTTGTATCGAGTTCCCCACCTCAGGTGATCCGCTCTCCTCGGCCTCCAAAAGTGCTGGGATTACAGGTGTGAGCCACTGTGCCCAGTCTATAATTGAAGGGATGACTCAAAGGTCTTTCAGAAAAATACTCCTGTGTTGTAAAACGGACAAGAGGCTTTTAAATAGGTTAACATACATCTGAAATGGCTGAGAAAGAATTTATGCTTTTTTCTTTTTTTGCTTGTTTGTTTATAAAGTAAATGTTCAAAGAAAAGAGGGTTCAGTTTCTAGAGTTAGAAAGAAGCCCCTCTGAAGTTTAGTCCCACTGAGGGTAGTAGTAAGCGCATCTTGGAGTCAGGTGTTGTGATAGGAGCCTATAGTCTGGCTCTTTGGGAGCATAAGGTGGGAGGATGGCTTGAACCAAGAAGTTCAAGATTTCAGTGAGCTATGATTCTGCCACTGTATTTAAGCTTGGGCGAGAGTGAGAGTCTCTCTCTCTGGGAAGGGTGTGGGAGAAACATCTTGGGACATCCTGGACAGTGTCTTAAGTCTGCTTCTCATACACACACACAAACATTTGCTTCAATATAGGTAATAGTAATGTTTTTTGAAGAAGACATTATTTATTAACAAACATTATTTACAAATAATTTAAAATATTATTTAAAATAATATGTGAATATTTACTAAAACATTCCTGATCTATTTTAAGCCATTGTAAAATATAGATTAGCTCATACTGGAAATTCAAAAATAAAATGACCATTAATACCAAATATTATTTCCAAATTGAAAAATTGAGATCCACTTATAAAAGAACAGAAATAAAATTAACAAACCTAGATTTGGAGATTAGTCTCTTAGTCTAAAATTTTTAGAAATCCTTATGTTTGCACAAATATTATAAACATATTTGAATCCAAAGGTGACTTCCTGAACTAAAAGTTAGATAAGGTCAGCATTTATTTTTGCTTTCACTGGACAAACTTGTCTCACTAGAAGCAAATTTGTGGGATGCATATATACCAATTTTTGACTTCTAATTTATCAATCCATGGAAACAACAATTTTCTGATTCAAATAAAATTTCTGAGAGTCACATAAGCATATTCAGAAAACTTGTATGAAAAAAACCATTGCCAATTAATATTTGTAATAGCAAGAGCACAGAAGCAGAGATATATAGATACAACTTACTTTGAAATGAGGACAGCTATCAAAATTAAATAAAAAGAGCAAGTATATTTTTGAGTTCTTTGATATTTTCTGAACTCCAAATGCCCTCATACTTTTCTATTTCTGTCATATGTGTACATCTTCAGCAGCAAAGAAATTGGCCAACATAAGGAAGTGCTTGGAAAAAACATGACACGTCTATTCTGAGCAATAGTTAGGAGGACAGCTATTTCCAAATAGAAAAGATGGATTTGAAGGTTTTTGTCTTGAATCATAGAATGTATTATGTGTCTATTTAGAAGCTTTTCATTTTAATTATCTCAAAATCTGAGGAAAAACATTGTTCAAACATATATTTAAATTGCTCTAATTTTACTTTCTTTAGCACATTGCTAAAATGAGAATCATATCACGTTCTTTTTATTGAGGTCTCACTCTCATCCAAGCTGGAGTGCCGTGGTGTGATCATAGCTCCCTGTAACCTCAAATTCATGAGCTCAAGTGATCCTCCCACCTCAGCCTCCTGAGTAACTGGAACTATAAACCCACAACACCATGCCCAAATATTTGTGTGTGTGTGTAAAGACAGGGTCTCGCTATGTTTCCCAACGTGGCCTTCAACTCCTAGCATCAAATGATCCTCCCTTTTGAGCCTCCTGAAGTGCTGAGATTACAGGCAACAGGCAACAACTCGCCTGGTCTTATATTGCTTTCTGATATAATTAAATGGGCATAAATTTATTCATGAGCCAAGACTGCAATTTAGCTTTGACTTACTTGTCTTTCCAGTGAGAAGAAACATGTATTAAGGATAAAAATATAGCTGTGTTTTTTTTTAAATATTTTAATATTTATTAGATGGCCAAAGCTATGTTCTAAGTTGGTGGAAAAGGATGAAATGGGAATTAAATTATTCATTTCACATGCATATCATCTTAAAAGTGCTGAAATATACAGAAAGCAATGGATGAAAATTAAAATATCTATAATTTAATCTTTCCATAGACTTCTAACATGACTCAGAAAGAATCAAAGAAATAATTCCATATATTTTATTTACACATTCAATATTTTTCTAAAAAACATATAAATTTTGTTATATCATCTCAAAACTATAATTTAGTAATATATCACTATTCAAACTCAAATCAATGTCTTTACAGCTTCTGATGAAACAGAACTGAAGAACGTACTGAGTATATCGTACTCAAAACAACTGAGTGAATAGTGATGATATAATAAAATGGTTTGAGATGTGTTTTGTTTCACCAAATAATGATCTATATGTAAGATGGAACATCAAGTACTAGGCTAAAGTGTGGCTTTTCTTTACATGGAACTGAGTATACCTTTGGGTGAAACTGAAAATAGTGGTGGGGATATGTGCACAATTATTCATTACACAACTCAATCAATATAGACAGAAAACAAACACGTGCAGCAAAGGCACTAGCTAGAGAAATTGTGTACTTGATTTTTTGAAAGTTTTATGGAAGTATTTCCAACAGCAAAATCACCAAGTTCTATATGATAAAATAACCTCAAACTATTTGAGATAGTAATGTTTTAACAGACTTCTTTAACTAAATTACTATCTGCCTGAATCTGAGATAAAGCATAGCTTACAAAATTATTGGGTTAATTACCAAACTAACAAGCTGAACATCACACCTATACTTAGGAATGTGAAACATTCAATTGGTTTGAAAGCAAAGGGTGACACACGAACATCTGTTTGTACTTTTTCTTGGTTGGTTTAATACACACATAATAAGAGAATCACATAATTTCAAAATTTTCATATTACCTGAAATACTAAATAAAAATAAAAAGGATTTTTTCAAAAAGAATTGATCTTTTGTTAACCCAATGCTCCATTGTGATATTTATTTTACTGAAATAATAGAATAAATCTTAGTCCAAAGGCTATTGTACAAGAAAGTGAAGGACAAAGAGATGCACAATAGTAAAAGAAAATAATCTTTCTACAATTAAGTAACAGAAAGTTACTGCATGTTTTAGATACTTCTTATCTGTTTCACATTAATCAGATCATAATGTGGTTTAACCACTGAAAATATATTCTATTTGCATATCTTCAAGGTGAAGATTTTAGAGAGATTCAGTATTTGATATGCTATGAATGGTGAGCAATCTGTAAGCCAAAGTTTTTTTTCAAAATATATCTAATACAATTGATTTAAACTGCTTTGCAACTAATCACAAAGTATTGTTTCTATCAGTATTTTTCTTAAATTTTTCTTTAACTGACTGCCATAGGCAGAAAACACATTCTAGTAAGAGAATAGTAGCCTCTCTTGTTGGAAAGATAAATGCATGCAGAAGAATATTAATTACACCAAGTGGTAATTATACAGGATATATATATGCAACAAAGAATTTTCAAGAAATATGGTTCTTATACCTTGCTCTCTTCCCCAGGTTCATTAGCTTATTAAATAAGTTTATGTCACAGTAAAATTTCTTTTATTATCCTAAAGGAGAATTGAGAGTTTTAACAATTAGTTATAAATTGATTCAACTTCAAAACTGTAGCTATTAATGCAATTATGCAAAATTAGCCATAAAATGAACCAAATGCTCAAAAATAAATATAAAAGAAATACTCTCATCAACTAAAGTTAGTGATCACTGTTAAACTCTACAGAAAATAATTTATAACACCCAAGGGAATATTACTTCTCTGTAATATCAACATTATTTTTTATTTTCTGTTCTATGGACACTTTGTAAAAGCAACTAACTTGCTAAAATACATTCAACAAATTTTTAATGTTTAGTTTTTAGGTAAAAATAATTATTAGATGTATTTGTTTACTTCTCAAAATAAATATGTCTAACCAAATTCTTTAAAAAATTTCAAAGATTCCTTAATGACATGTATTAAGTAAATGTAGGAAAAGCCCAGTGGAAACATGTTTCACTGACCTTGGCCCTCTGTCTGAATTCCAACAGGTTAGAAGGTTTACAATTTTTGATAATGTCAACCAATAGGGTAGTCAAGCTACTGTCTCAACAACTCATTGTTGTTCACTGTTGATCATGTTTACTTGTTGACTCAGGGTGAATTAAAACAATGACATTTTGATTTAGATTTACATCGTATTTGATTTGCTTTTTTTTCAAGATAAGATACCATAAAATATGTCCTTGTGAGGGGTGATAATTAATCAAAAAAGACTGTACTAGCAAAAATAAATATTGACATACCTTTATATGCTGAATAAAAAAGTAATGTATGATGAAAAATAGAAACACATTGGACAAAAAATAAATTGGCCAAGTTTTATTCCTTAAAAATTTAATCGAGAAGATATTCATAAGAGATAAATAACAAAAAATTAGATAGTGGCCTTTTAAAATCTGAGGCAAAAATATCATTATAAACTTAATAATCACCTCAGTGAATAAAGATTTTGGAGATACTGCTTCTTAATATCATTACTATACTAGCAGTGCCTGTTTGTCATCTTCGGGAATGCTGTAAGTGCCCTAATCAACACCAACATCTACTCATAAATCCTATCCTTGTTCCCCATTTCTTTAGAATTAAGCACCAATTCCTTAGTACACTATATAATTCAGCAACTTATATGTGTAATTATCCCATTAAGTACATATCTTTTGTGAACAAATGTGAACTTGAACCAGCCAGTCTTTCAAGATGGATCCCAAGTGGCTACCTACAACTAAATTTAACACAGAGCTCAATAGCCATTTTCTGACTGGAGGTCACATAAGCTCTAAGTTCCCTGAAAACCCACACCACCATTCAACTTTGAGATTTTCAGAAATCACCTGAACTAACCAATTAGAGCTCATCCAAACCAATCAATCAGATTTCACCTTCTTTCATCAATCTGAGTTCCAATATATCAACTAATCAGAACTAAGCAACTTTGAATCCTGTTCATTTGCATAACAGACCTGATTGAAAACCTGGGCAGGAACATTCGTCATAGAGCCTGAACCCTCCTTTTGTTCTTTGGAAGACACCTTCATTTTACACCCAAGGCTAAATCTTCTGGGTTCTCAGACTGTTTACTGGAATAAGGTCTCTTTTCTCCAAATTCCTTTTCCTTTTGTTTATACTTGTTGCACATTTTATTTCTACCTCTGCCACCCTCCATGCCCAGTGCAAATCAAATCCTGGTCTTCAAACATGTCTTCTCAACTTTTTAATCAATTTGTTGTATAGCCTTGTGATTTTTTCAACACTATTTTATTAGGCAAGAATATCCCAACATTCCTGTTTTTACGTAAAGCACCTCTCAGATTTCAACATTTAGCAACAGCATATGTCCTCTAGGATGCTTTTGGAGGCCACATTTACAGAACTCAGGGCTTCCTCCTTAGACTTTTTACTGTACCTTGTCTGAATTTCTACATAGCATTGACACTGTTGATTTTAAAATAGCGTTTTTATCTACTAATCTGTATACTTCCTGAAGCTGGGATTCCTTTTTATTTGCATTTCTGCTCACAATGTCTGACATAGACTAGATTCTTACTCAAGACAATGAATGAAAGGGACTGAACTAAACACTAAAGAGATAGAAGGAAAGTATTCCAGATGTGAGAAAACAGGAAAGAGACTGGTTATTACAGTATAACTGATCGCAGAAGAAAAGTGCAAAAAATTTTAGATCTCTGCAGTTTAGAAAGATTCCCAAAATTGATTCAGAAAAGATGTCCAGTCATGGAATAAATTCTTCATGTTTGATTACAGCTTCCCTGTCACTATCACCTTTGGGGATCTGAGAGCAAGTGCAATGTGTATGAGAGTAGAAACACTCAAAATGTATTTCCCATTCTTATAGCCAAAGTATGGTCAAGCCCACATGACCTCATGTCTAGATTACACAAGAGTCTCTGATTCAAGTCTGTTCTTCACTTCAAGGCATTTTAGACAATTAGGACCTAATTATTTTCACCACTTGCTCCATTATCATGCCAATCCCTTGGTTATGTCATATTTTAAATGACATATAGTATAATTCTCCCTAATCAGACAATCACTAGTATTTTTGTTGTTCTTTATTTTTTCATAACATAAATTTTTCTTTAATGTAAATTAAGGTCTTAATTCCAGAGATTTTAATATAAGTAGTCTCAACCAGGTTTAATAATTGTATATTTAAATTAAAATAAGTAATTTTCATACATATCTATGATGAAAAGACAAATTTAAAGGCCAATAGATAGACAAGTTACTCCAAACATTCAATCACCCACTGCTTTGCTCTCAAAATATTTACTCTAATGAAATCACCATTACATATTAAAATTTGCATGTTGTTTTAGCCACTTGGACAACTTTTCATTTTGCTAGTACTGACCCAAGAATTTATGCAACAAATTAAGGCAAAATACAAACAAATATGATTTTAGAGTTACAAAACTCAACTTTGAATTCGTATCCAGCATCTACTACCTGCATTTCCTATGGAAATCCCAGTTTCCTTACCTTTAACTTGTGCAAATTAAAAAAGATAATACTTGTGAAGCTTCTGAAGAAGTATAGGTTTTAAATGAACATTAGTTGCTTTTCCTGTCACCTAACTCTGCAGATTTGCAAGCTCTTATACAGCAATTACTCTTGGCAGAATTATTATCTCCAACTTTATAATGCCTTTGAAACAGATTTGAAAATGCAAGACTGCTAAAGACTGCTCAAGCTATACACTTCCCCATCTAGGTAGTATATTCAATAGAGTTGGAGAGAATAGTCCTTTCTATCCTTTTGAGGCTCAGCTATTCATTCATAGGTACACTTGGAGCCCAGAAAGCTGCATATGTGGTTACCTAATGTGTATATTTATTGGGATAAATGCTTAAACTTTTGACCAAATGTAATAAGTGGTCAACATTTTGAGAGAAAAATAAAAGGAGTACTTCCTTATCTTGCATGCTTTCATCTCAGTAAAAATTTTATATTTCGAAGAAAACCTCTGATATGATTTGGTTCTGTGTCCCCACCCACATCACATTTCAAATTGTAATTCCCAATGTTAGGGGAGGGACCTCGTGGGCGGTGATTGGATTATGGGGCTGGATTTTCTCCCTTGCTGTTCCTATGATAGTGAGTGAGTTCTTAAGGTACCTGCTTGCTTAAAATTATGTAGCATCTCCCCCTTCACTCTCCCCACTGCTCTCCCATGGTAAGATGTGCTTTCTTCCTCTTCGCCTTCCACCACAATTGTAAATTTTCTAAGGCCTCCAGCCATGCTTCGTGTACAGCTTGCAGAACTGTGAGTTAATTAAATGTCCTTTCTTCCTGAATTACCCAGTTTCAGGTAGTTCTTTACAGCAGTGTGAGAACGAACTAATACAACATCTTCATCATTTCATTCTCAGAGTTTATTGCTAACCTAGCCAGAAAAATTAATAATCCTGGATAATGATTTTACTGTTATTTAGGAAATGTCTCATAAAAGAATTGGTAATATGACAAACGCCTTCTGAGGTGGCATTGGTAGTAGCGAACATAGTGGTGGACATGTGCATTAATGTCTTATACACATTTGAAATGTGTATGCTTTTGCCTTTGACATGATTATGATAGCACAGTGACATGGAGGTGTTACATTTTATTTTCTTATACTATTGCTTTTATTATTGTTTACTATGGGTCGATGGCAGAACAATGTGTTTATTGTTGGAAGGGAGAAGGTAATACTTAGCTAACATTGTCACTTTTTGAGTTTCTGCTAGGACAGTCAGATGCTCAAATGTCATTTAAGTGTCAGAGTAGACATCAAAGAAGCATTAGTTTAACTTTCTATTTGGACTATGTGAGGACAAAAAGATGTCGATGACAATACTCTTAGGTGTCAATGCTTAAGTCAAAATGAAATGAATTTTTTTTCTGAAAGAAATTTTACCAGAAGTCTTTGTGCTAAACAACAACTTTAGATACGGGCATACCTGTTTTGTAAAGAGAATTTAACTGTAGGTTTTAGATATATTATATATGTATACATACCCATATACATATGTATATGTTGTATATAAATATAGATAGACAGATGCACACAAATATATATATATATAAAATTTTCTCATTGAGAGTTTTGATTCCCTCTCCTGTTCCTAACTGGCATTCTGATGATGCAAAGATAATCAACTAATTCCTTAAATAAAAGAATAAACACCTTCTGGTTCATTGTTTTCTTGAGTTGTTTAACCTCTAAAGAATAGTGTTGTAATTTTATAATTGTATCTGATTTAATCGAACAAGTAAAGATTGGAATTATGCATTTTTAAATATGTGATAAGACTCATCCGCAAAGCTTGTATTTAATAATGATTTGTGTGGAGGCAAAAATGCTGAACATGGTGCTGTGTGCCTTTGACTGAGTGCAGTATACACTAATTGCTCAGTAAGTGCTTGTCACTTTCAGAGATGAGTGTGAAAAGAAATTCCATTTAAAATGTGAGCAAGGGTATAGAAAGCTATTTTGAAAGTAGAGATGTTGAGAAATAAGCTTGTCAGCTGTTCTCTTGACAGCCCTCCTGAATGAAATTTCCACTGTAACTGTTATATACACTATCTACACATGGTTTTTATTTTTCAAGTACGAGTAATTCATTCCTTTGGAACCCGAAAGTGGGAAAAAATTACCGAAATGAGTTTTATCAGGGGCTATAAACAGATTATTGTATTGTACACAAACATAAATCAGACTGTGACTAGGTGTCAGTTTAGAGAGTTAAAGTATCTAATGTTGATTTTTTTAATGCACCGCTATTATCCTAGAGCTTTATTTCAATCTTCTCATTAAAATTACAAATTATGCCATTTAAACTCTGTAGAAAAATGTTGTATAACTGAGAGCAGAATAAGGAAAGATAGCAATCAAATCATGCTCATTTCTTTTCTCTAAATATTTTTCTAAAAGAAAAAACTCTCACATGTTATGTTTCTAGTTCTGTCATCCATGGTTACTTCATGATTTATATTGATATGAGAAAACACTACATATATTTTGCTTATTTTTTTAAAGTTCATCAGCTCTAGGTTTTGCATATTAAAGAACTGAGGTTCTGAAACTCCTTATTTACATCACACAATTTTAAGAAGAGTAATTCTTCATATATAAATGAATTTGCCAATAATAATTACACTTATTACTGCAGAGGCTTCTAAGCCTCAGCTGAAATAATGAATATGAAATTCTTTCTATACTATAAACAATAATAGTCTAAGTGTTGTTACTATTTTCATAGTCATCAGCTCTTATAGTCATTATAATGTCATTTTTGTTTTATAAAATAAATCAGAAAATAAATATGATTGTGACAAATTGAATAAGAAAAGTATATAAAAAGGAAAAATAAAGAATGATCATGTTTGCCAGAACAAGTCAGTATCAAAATATATACTTTCTGTAAAAACTTAAGTTCCCAAATATATCAGTTTTTCTCCTTGTTCCTCTGTAAACTGATAATATAATTAGGCTTTCACATGTATCAATATTTAAATTAGAGTATGAGTTACTTGATGATGTGTTCAGGTCCTGTACTGTTTTTATACTCTGAGCACATGCCAGCCTGATGACATGTTGCCAGCACCTGCTGGGCATTTGTTGAATCTGTTGTATTGATCATCACTAGGAGACAAGGATAGCACTGAATGGACCTTTGCGCCAAGTAAGGAAAAGTAAGCACTCTGAGAAGACAATTAGATAATGGGCTGCTTCCTTCAGGCTAATGTAAGAGTGCCAGAGCTCTTTGTTTGGAGATGGATTTCATTCTTCTTTCTAGGTCCTCTTTGTACAGACCAAGGCAGAGCACAGCATGCTCAGACATATGCAATTGTCCTGGTTATCATTTTGCTTTGCCTCTTCCTGAAGGAGTATCCAAGGTACTCAGTCGCTGTGGGATGATAAGGGCCTAAATTCAGTGGGTGCATTGCTTTAACCTGCACCACTACTCCTGTCATAAAGATAGAAGAAGCTTGTTTCTTCTTTTGATACCTGTCAATCCAAAAATCCAAGTGACCTACTCACATGGACTAGCCCCCCTTAACTTCCCTCAGCACCTTTCCCTTAGCACACCCCTACCTTTTGCTTCAGCGAAGTTGCATTTGGTTCAGAATTCTCTTTTCTGTTGTACTTGTGAATAAAATAAATAAAATACAATAGGAATAAAATTCCTACAGTATTCCTGAATAAAATGTATTTTTACTGTTTTAACTATTGTCCAGTTTTATTTACCTTTGACATGGGTCAATCCATCTTAGGCCACACAGTGGGTACCTTGTATGTAAGCAATAATCACAGAAGGCACTGTCCTTTCCTGCATCTTTCCAAATGGGATGTTTGTGTTGTTACTGTTGGCCATGTATTCACTATGATATAAATATAATTAATAAGAAATGTGTATTTTGATATTTGAATGCTTGTATTTGAAAGCTTATATTTTAAATACAAATTTTGTGTGCAATAGAATGTAGCTTAAGAAGTTTCCATCTCTATCGTCATAGCCTTTTTTTGCTGGGCATGGGGATAGAGTTTTGGCTAAGATTTTCAAGCTGAAGGTTGAGCTTTAACATTTACATGGAGAAATGAAAATACCACGTTAAAGGTAACATGAAAATAGAGGTGAATTCCCAGTTTTATTTATTTATTTATTTGTTTTAATTTAAGTTCTGGGGTACATGTGCAGATTGTGCAGGTTTGTTACATAAGTATACACGTGCCATGATAGTAGTTTGCAGCATCCATCTCCCCGTCACCTGCATTAGGTATTTCTCCTAAAGTTATCCCAGTTTTCTTTAATATTATAAAAAATATAGTTTATAATTTAGTTCATTTAGTTGGTATTTTTAATCGCTCACCTGTTACAACTTCAAGACAAGATTATTATTGTTTTTATGGTACTAAAAATTCTTAAGTGAAAAGAGAGTTTGAGAAATGAACATTTTTTTTTTCATTTAAAATACTATTATTGTTATTTTGCTTAAAATTTGCAGTGGTGTAATTTAGTAATATTATTACTATGTGACCACAGGTCTTCATTTTAGAAAAAGTATTTGCTGACCATAGCAGGATAGTGAAAGAAACTAAGACTCAGCCATAAAAAAACGATGAGTTCGTGTCCTTTGTAGGGACATGGATGAATCTGGAGAACATCATTCTCAGCAAACTGACACAAGAACAGAAAGTGAAATACCACATATTCTCACTCATAGGTGGGTGATGAACAATGAGAACACATGGACACAGCAACAGTGGGGGCGGGGAGCAGGGGAGGGATAGCATGGGGAGAAATGCCAAATGTGGGTTAAGGGGAGGAAGGCAGCAAAACACACTGCCATGTGTGTACCTATGCAACTATCTTGCATGTTCTGCACATGTACCCCAAAACCTAAAACGCAATAAAAAATAAAAAATTTCAAAAAAAAAAAAAAAGAAACGACGACTCTTAAAATTTACCATATCATCCAGCTATGTGGGTTCCATTTTCAGTAAGAAATTACATTTATCAGAATTTTAACTGACAGCAACTAGAAAAATTTTCCCCAGATTCTAATTGAAAATTAATATGGATATGTACAATGGAGACAAGATTTGTATGAATTTTAGATCCTTCAATTACGTGCATTTTAACAAATGTTTTTTGCTGTGTGCCTTCAAATATCCTACTTTCTACCATTAAAGACTTTTCATAAAGAAGCTAAAACACCAAAAGAATTGGCAACAAAAAACAAAATAGACGAATGGGATCTAATTAAACTCCAGAGCTTCTGTAGAGCAAAAGAAACAATCATTAGAGTGAACGAGCAACCAACAGAATGGGAAAAAATTTTTGCAATCTACCCATCTGACAAATGGCTAATATCTAGAATTTACAAGGAATTAAAAAAGATTTACAAGAAGAAAAAAACCCATTCAAAAGTGGGTAACGGATATGAACAGACAGTTTTCCAAAGGAGACACATACGAGGCCAGTAAACATACAAAAAAAAACGCTCATCATCATTGGTCATTAGAGAAATGCAAATCGAAACCACATTGAGATACCATCTTAGGCCAGTTAGAATGGAGATCATTAAGAAATCTGGAGACGACAGATGCTGGAGAGGATGTGGAGAAATAGGAACACTTTTACACTGTTGGTGGGAGTGTAAATTAGTTCAACCATTGTGAAAGAGAGTGTGGCGATTCTTTAAGGACCTAGAAGTAGAAATTCCATTTGACCCAGCAATCCCATTACTGGGTATCTATCTAAAGGACTATAAATTGTTCTACTATAAGGACACATGCACATGAATGTTCATTGCACACTGTTTACAATAGCAAAGACCTGGAACCAACCCAAATGCCATCGACAATAGACTGGACAAGGAAAATGTGGCACATATACACCATGTAATACTATGCAGCCATAAAAAACGATGAGTTTGTGTCCTTTGTAGGGATGCGGATGAAACTGGAAACCATCATTCTCAGCAAACTGACACAAGATCAGAAAATCAAACACCATATGTTCTCACTCATAGGCAGGTGTTGACCAATGAGAACATATGGACACAAGGAGGGGAACATCACACACTAGGGTCTGTTGCAGGAGACTAGGGGAAGGACAGTGGGGGGTGGGAAGGACAGTGGGGATAGGAAGGACAGTGGGGGGTAGGGAGGGGTAACATGGGGAGAAATGCCAAATACAGGTGGTGGAGGGGATGGAGGCAGCAAACCACCTTGCCACGTACATACCTATGCAACAATCCTGCATGATCTTCACATGTACCCCAGATCTATATATCTATGTATATATAAAAAGCTGTAGCAAGTTTATTGAATTATTAGTTAGTAGCCTTAAATTTATTTGTGGAATTTAATATGATAATCAATTTAGTTTCATCTCTAAACTTTGGGAATTTTATAGACTTATTTTATACAAACTTTTAAGTTTTACACTCCTATAGCACATTCTCACAAGCTTATTTTCTCAACATTTGCCATTGTTCAATTCAAATTCTTATATTACATTGTTACTGGGAAGAATATGTGAGACCATATGGACTTGCAGTTTACTGATTTATTGGCACTGGATGTGAATAAAACATTGGGAAAAACAGTAGGGGTGTGCTGTACCTCCCAAACCTTTGGAGTGCCTCATCTCGCATTTCATTCTTGACTGCACAGAGCTTCACTCATTCCCATCAGGTGTTCTGCTGCTTGATAGATGTAGAGAGGAAACACTGCTTCTAAACACCATTTTTTCATTTACATGTGATTTTTTTTGTCACTATACTAGCATTATCATAAGGTGAGTGCTCTGGCACCAGAATAACTGAAATGATCCATGTGTTATTCAGTTTTTATGGAAAAATTAACTAAATCTCTACAAACTCTGCCTTCTTTATAGGTATCCCACTCACATATCTGACAGAATGCAAAATATTCTGCATGTAAGCTAGATTCCTATCTACTCCACCTCTGTCTTTCTCTCAACTTATAAATCTACATAATATTTCCTAAATTTATTGACTTAAGCCATTTTATTTTTCTTATCACATGTATTATCTTTCTTTTCTCTAAATAGTTTGCTCTTCTAATTATTTATGTCTACTTAGTATATATATATATATATATATATATATATATATTTCATTAGATAAAAAATATTAACTCCATTTCAAAACAGTAATTGTTTCTATACTTGTTCTTTTCTTTGGCTTAAATAAAGTTTTAAGGATTGTAATCATTTGGATTGTGGTAAATGCTAATAGCCAGTGAATTAATATAATGCACACCTATTAATTAAGCTTAGAAGACCATGTGAAAGTGACAGATATTTCACTATGATGCTGTATTTTAACCCGATACCATTCTTATGCTGTATAAATGAGCTAAATCCCAGCAGAGATCACTGCACATCATTGAGAGAACTGTTAGTAGCCTATGGTCACAGCCATTAGCTTGTTTATAGAAGCTAAAAAAATGTTTTTTCCTGAGATTATCACATTTCTCTAGAGAAAATCTATACTGTTAAAATCTTTACCTATCCATACAATGACATTATTATATGACTTAAAAGAGTTTGCTTTACTGAATAAAACATTGAATTAATAGTGAACTGCAGTAGAATGCTTATGAAAGTATGTGTGAAGACCACATTAATTTCAAATGAATTCATTATAATTTGTTCTATTACAATGAATACAAACGAGTTGACAATAATGTGACAATAAAAATATTCACATTAAAATGTAGTAAGGGACACAAGTATTGCTATAGAATAGTCTAAATACTTTTTGTTTTTTTCACAATAATTTTGTGCCTGAACCCCTTAAGTTCTAATGGCAAAGTTTCAATAATATAGAATTCTTAACATTAGTAAAAGGTTAACAATAGAGGAAGCTTCTTCTTTAAATCCTGCTTAAGGTAATGTTGCAATGGATCCATTCACTTTACGTATTTCACAAATTTTCTGAGCCTTTAATTAAATTAATAAAACCTTTCAATTATTTTGGAGTCAACCCATATTCTGACAGCAGGTATCTACCCACCAGACACATGGTCTGGCAGCAGAAATGGCAGATAAATGGATACCGCCATGTTTACTTCATCACTCTTTGAAGTGCTGCCATTCCTACAGCTACCCCACAAGGAAATCTCAATTCAGGATCCAGTCAGTGTTGCCTCGTGTACTACTTCCTGGAACTGTATTCCATACATGCATCTATTTAAGCAGCAGAGCCAAAAATGCCAGTGCCCCAGATTGCTGTACTTGCTAACAAAAATAGAAAGCAATGAGTTGAAATCTACATGTTCTCTATGGGTCCCTTTCCAGAAAGCTTATAAAATCAATCAATGAACAAACCTATCTTCTCAGTAACAAAATAATATTTTATTCTTATTTTGATTTAAAATATTATAGTTATTGAAAGTGAAATAGCCAAATGAAATGGTCTACTTAGCAGTGATTCCAAATTTTGTTATCAGTTAATTGATGAAGTACAATTTCATATTTATCAATAAATAAAATATTAATTAAGAATAGATAGAATTAAGAATACTTAGAATCAACATTTAAAAAAAATAAATATAAAAATAAGCATAGTGAAAAATTACATTTATATATTCATGAGGCCAATATTGAGGCCTACTAGAGGTCACACCCTTTGCAGTATGGGGCTGAGATATGTTGGTTGACAAGGTCAGGCCATCTCTCTCATAGAGCTTATGTTATGGCAAGGGTTATACTGACTTCCTAATCATCCTTAACTCAGCTCAGATACTATCCTTTATCTATTTATCTATCTATTTATTTATTTATTCATCTATTTATCTATTTATTTATTTATTTTGAGATAGAGTGTCACTATGTTGCCCAGGCTGGAGTGCAGTAGTGCAGTCTCAGCTCACTGCAACCTTCACCTCCAATCACCCTTTATTGTAAGTAAAATGACTACATGTTAGCCACGGATGGTGGCTCACACCTATAATCCCAGCACTTTGGGAGGCTGAGGCAGGCAGATGAGGAAGTCAGGAGTTCGAGACCAGCTTGGCCAACATGGCGAAACCCGTCTCTACTAAAAATACAAAAAATTAGTCTGGCATGGTGTTGGGTGCCTGTAATCCCAGCTACTCAGGAGGCTGAGGCAGGAGAATCACTTGAACCCGGAGGTGGAGGTTCTGACGAGCCAAGATGGTTCCATTGCACTCCAGCCTGAGCGACAGGGCAAGACTCCATCTAAAAAAAAAATGACTACATGTCTTCTGTATTGTCTTCAAGGTTTTCAGGATGGCCTTATTGATTTATGGTTTATGTAAATATCAGCACTTTCTTAATCACATAAGCTATGCCCAAACTCACTCTTACCCAAGAAGAACTATGTAAGACAATTACCCAACATTTGCAACCTCACACCTGTTAATTTTTATTTGTACATCTTGTTATTCAAGGGATTTTTTTTTTTTACTGTTGTTCATTGTCCTAAATGTTTTCTTAATACTTAAGAAACAAGATTGAAATGAGATTCTTGTTCAGCTTAATTCCAACGTTTTTCTTAGTTAAAGATTGTGTATTGTGGGGATTAGGGACATGATATTTTCAGTTCCCAAAGGAATACTACGTGAAGTACTTAACACGAAATAAAAAAATGTTTATTTTAATGGTCACACTAATGTTCGTCATTCACTGACAGATTGACACTGCATATTTTATAGTTTCAAAGCACTGTCTATTTATTTATTCCTACTGCCCCAAACTTAGTAAATTCACTTCACAAAAATAAACAAGATTATTAAGTATTCCCATTAGGAAAAATATATAAATTTATATATCCATACTCTCACTTGTCTCTAAAGAAGATAAATATTCCATCCAAATAAAACTTCTATGATCTTGATTTTAACTCTCTGCATCTTCTAGAGTTTTGCTCCAGAAGTAACCATTATTCCATATCCAGTCTTCTATCTCTGATATCCCAGAAACTGGATCATCAATAAGTGATTAATAAATAATAGATTAAGGTAGCAAGGCTGCAAAAGGGATATATGCATCTTATGTCATATTTCTTGCTTTTATTACTAAGTTGTAATCAATACATAAAAATTGTACAAAGAATTACAAAATATGTATATTCAATACATTTGAATTGAATATACCTATTCAATTTCTCTTGTGTTTATTTTAAACAAAACACGTTAACAATATGTCAATCCAATAGAGTGTTATTTATAAAATATGCTGTCAGTTACGTGGTAACATTCTTAGCAATAATATTTATGTTATACTAAAGAAGTTGCAGTTTAGTGTTATCTAAATACAGGGGCAAGAAAAATTACCGAACTGTGAAACTGGTACCCAAGAGAATTAACTATAGGACTTTTTAGACATCTTGTTAAGTGGATTATCCATAAAAAATTACACATAACATGTATTAGCTTAGCCACATGAACACTGAATGCCTTTAAAACGAAAATGAGTGCTTGGTTACACAATTACTGATTCACAACAATTATACAGAATAGGCAATACATTTATACAAATATCAAAAGCATCATGATGAAGTGGAAATGCTTAAAATTGATTGTCTAAAAAATCAGATTCTCTATTTCAAACTACTTCCTACTGTGACCTTGAAAATATGTTTATCTTTGGAATTTCACACCTGACTACTGTATAATTTCTAAACTATGTATTTTATACACAAAATATATGAATATATTGTAGAATATATTATGCATAATAATATATAAGGTATATATGAGTTATAGAAATAATGATAGGACATATCATACAGTTCTTAACATTTTGTGTTTCTATATCTGCCTTGACATTACATACTCAGAAAGATGATTGTCTTTAAGATTAGTGCCAGAAGATTGTTCCATTCAAAGCCAAATAGCCAAATAAAATGGTCTACTTAGCAGTGATTCCAAAATGTGTTACCAGTTAGTTGATGAGGTACAACAATTTTATATTTATCAATAAAGTTATCAGTTTAAAATATTTGTCATGGTCACAGAGGACACATTTAGTACTCCAAATATATATATGGTAAGTGGAAATATTTATATGACCATTATGTAAACAACCAATTTGTAAATAGAAGAGATTTAGCTGTTTTTACCAAGTCAACTAGTCAGATAATTCTGCCAATCTCCCTTTCTATCACCATTCCAGTTTTCTGATTAGCATAACTAACTAATCAAAATACATGAAAAATTATGGTCATGATGTTTACCTATGATATTTACCAAATAAATATCCTGGAAAATTAGCCCTTTGAGATGTCCGTGAAAGGTGTTAAAATAAGTTTTGAAGACACTGTATTCAATCTCTCTTTTCCTCATCCCTGGGAAATATATAATGTACAGAGGCTTATTATACTTGCTTAGTTTCCTCATATTTATTGGCTTAAGTTATTCTATGTTGCCAAAATGATAATGATTAACATACAAGTGGATATTGTGTAGATGCTTAAGGCAATGCTTGTAAAACTCCGTTAGTGTTACTGATGGATGTTTTATGAGACCAGAACCTTATTCAAGTGTCAATACAATATTTTATTATCTAATAAAATGTATCAAAAAGCCATCTTCTGCTAAATATGTTAATTCACCTAGGAATGATATACTATTGTACTTAAATATATCATAGTATATGTAAAGGATCTTTACTGGTGAACCTTAAGAGTTCCATATTTAAAATGGAAAAGCCCATCTCCCTCTGAATCTTTCCTCTCATTCAATCTTCTGTTCCAGTTCTCAGCTTTTTATTGCCCCATCGTGTATAGCTGGGTCAATTCATGCTTCCTAACAGTTTCTGAGACAATCTTAATAAATGCACAAATTCCAATCAACAGCTTTATGACCCTTGCTCTGAATAGGGCTTTGATCAAATGGGTCTTTGTAATTTGGGCTACCTTAGTTAAGTCATGATTTCTAGTCTCCTGCCTTCCTTTCCTATTGTTTCTAATCAAGACTGAAACAGAGTAGTTCACAGTAAGGACTGACGTGTGTTCTATTGTCTCTAGGTCAAAGCTTCATTTAGGAATAGATTTTATTTTTATGCTCCTGCCTCCTAAATTTTCTCTGCTTCTTCTCCAAGTAGCCTTACACTCAACCTCAGCTGAAGCACAAGCTGTCTTACTTTACTCTCTCTGGTCTTACTGTATGAGCTTAATATTTAATCCAGATTTACATCGAAAGCTGTGATCTCTGTTACTTGTAAATGGATATCCAGAATACCTTCATCTCAGCTCTGTTATGTATTTTAATTCTGAATAGTTCTAGAGAATTAAGATTGAACTGTGACTGGATTAGCCTGGCCATGATAACATTATGCCTCAACTAGAGTATATACTGCTTGCATCAACTTCTGCTGTGAGTATTTTGTTGAATATCAAATTTTTCTCTACATTCCCTCTGATGTAGAGTAAAGTCTCTGACTTACCTTTGAGCCACAACATAATAATTACAAATTATCTAGTAAATTTAATTGGTTTATATATTAAGATCACACATATGTGTTTTATAATAATAATCTTTTATTTAAAATACTTACCTAATCAAAGCTTACAATATTAATAAGTAAAGTATAATTTACTAATGCAAAACAAAACAAGCAAAAAGCAAACAAAAACTCATGATTTCTACAGACAAACAGAAAAGAAAATACTGGCATGCAGATACATTCATTTTAATTAACATATATGTATGTCATATTTTTTCAACAAAATCATTATTAAAGAATAACTCCATTCATTGAAAAATAACATATTATTCTTTTCTAATACTCAAAATCATTTTAGAATTCATGTGCTGGTAAATATTGATTGATTAAAAATACAAATAGCCCAAGAAGTTTATTTAAAGAATATTGGTAAATTAGATGTCAATATAAATTCCTTATAACCTGAAATATTTTATGGCTGTAATTATCTTTCAATGTATGTATCTGACTGTTATTTTTGCATAGTCTCATAAAAGAGTTCACCCTGTAAGTCTTATGTATTTCTTTCAAGCGAAAACTCAATTTAAATAATTTCTTTTGTTTCCCACTTGAAACTGCAGCCTTTATACTTAATTTCCAGCGTGACAGTTTTGAAAGGTGGGGCCTAATGGGAGGTGTTTAAGTCAAGAGGGCTCGTGCCTATCTGCCTTTCAATCTGCGAGGATGTAGCAAAAAGGCCCTCACCAGGTGCTTGTGGCATAGTCCTAGACTTCCCAGCCTTCCGAACTGTGAGCCAATAAATTCCTGTTTACTATAAACTGAAAAAAAAAAAAAAATAGTCCTTAACTTTGAGTAACCATGCCAACAGGAATCATTATCCACAGGAAAACTTTAGTTACGTATAGTAATATAACACATATTTCCTTCTAGGTTAATTTATGGCATACAGTTTTAACATCTAGTATGTATAGAGTCTGTGGGCAGCTTCTAGCGGTTGAGTTCCTTCAAATATATATGTTTATATGCATGTCCCCATGTGCATTTTTCCTTAGAATAAAGTCTAACATTTTGTAGTCTCTTCAAGGTGGTTGTAAAACTATAAACTGAAGGACCACTGCTTTAGGGATAATCTGTCTATAACACATTCTGGAATTTGTAAACACAGAGATATATTCTCAGTAAACAGTGTATCTTTATTTATTGCTTTCCAGATTCTATGCTATTGACTCTTGAGTTTTCCGAATGGCCAGATGGTGTACAAGGTTACTTGAGGCTCCAGTCTGGTTGTTTCCAGCCACGGTTGGCCATGTCTGGCCAAACTTTTCAAAGGAATGTTCTATATAACTTTAGAGTACAGCCTGTGCAAAGATGGTTGGAACAGCATGCTACTTAGTCCTGCCACAGCCGATGAGCACGAAGCAATGCATCTGATCACCTCTACTCTGGCCTAGAATGATGAGTATAAAGAGATTTTTTTTAACACCTAGACAATGTTGAGTTAATGCGTATGCTGCTGTCTATTGTGAGCAAGTAGCTATATTGGTTATCTACTACTGCTTAAGAAAGTCCTTCAAAATGTAGTGGCTTAGTATAACATTTATTATCTAACATAGGCTCTGAGTGTCAAGAATCTAGGAACGACTTAGTTGAGTTGTTCTGGCTTAAGGTATCCCAGAAGTTGCAGTCAACGTGATAGCCAGGGCTGGAGATGTCCGAAGTCTTGACCAGGCTAAAAAAAAAAATCACCTGGCTGCAGGCAAGCAGTTGTCAGTTTCTCCTTATATAGATAGTGCTATCTTCTGAACAAGTGCTTTAAGAGAGGATGCACATGCATGAGAGTGATGCCATGCTGCCTTTTATGACCTAGTCACTTGGTCACATAGCATTATTTCTGGTTTATTCAATTCATTAAAATCCAATCACTAAGTCCACCCCACCAGCAATGGGAGGGATTAAATACAAATGTGACTACAGGAGGTAGGATCACTGGAGGACCATCTCAAAGGCTAACTCTCACAGAGACCAAGAAGCTGCCAGAAGACTGGGTCCTTCCAATACCTAAGAAGAATGACAAATAGCTAAATGTGTGTGTGTTTGTGTGTGTGTGTGTGTGTGTGTGTGTGTGTGTGTGTGTGTGTGTGTATAAGAAAGGTCTAGAAAGTGGACTTCCAGGCAATAGCCCCAGATTTCTATTTTCACACACGTCAGATATGTTTGTCCATTGCAATTGTTGTATTCATTTATTGGTGTTCAAGAATTCAGGTAGCTGTAAGAAAAAAAAAGTATGTCTATATTACAAAATATATTATTTTAAAATAATTTGTTTGAAAACAGTTGAACTTCATTTGTATTATAAAAACCACATTTGTTTAAACACTATATTTCTCAATGAAGAAAAGGAAGAACTAGGTCATTTAAAAATGTGAGTGAATGTATACATTTGGAGTGGTTGGAAAATCAATTTTCTCACTATCAATTGTGAATAAAGTTCTTACCTCTCAAAACATTAATGAAATCATCAGCAAAGCACCTTGGCTTATGTCAATAATCCCAATACTTTGGGAGCTGAGGTGAGAGGATTGCTTTAAGTCAAGAGATTGAGAGCAGCCTGAGCAACATAGCAAGATCCCCTTTCTACAGACTTTCTATTTTTTTTAATTAGCTGGGCATGGTGGTGCATGCCTGTAGTCGTAACCACTCAGGAGTCTGGGACAGGAAGATTGCTTGAGCCTCAGAGTTCAAGGCTGCAATGAGCTATAATCACACTGTAAAAGGAAAAACTTCAGCTGAATTAAATTTAAAAGAGTTTAATTGAGCAAAGAACAATTTGTGAACCGGGAAACCTCTCAAGCCAGAGTAGGCTCAGAGACTCCAGCACAGCCGTGTGGTGAAAGATTTGTGGACAGAAGGAGAATGGCATACTGAAAATGGAGGGGAGGTACAGAAACAGACAGATTGACTATAGCTCAGTGTTTTCCTTCCTTGAACACTGTGGGAACAGTTAGCCACATCCGATTAGCCAAAACTTGGTCACTGGCACACGAGTAGATTACAGTCTGTTTGCACTTCGATTGAGGCTATAGTTCATAGTTATGTATAGAGAAATCTAAGACCAAACTTAAAACATGTAAGAAGGCAGCTTTAGGCTAAACTTGATTTAGCAATTCCATTGCACTCTGGCATGAATGACAGACTGATACTCTGTCCCCCACCCCATATATTTATATATAATATATATAAAATAAAAGACTCTTGAGTCTTGATAAAAAGTTGTGTGTAGGTATGTCGAACCTACACCTTAACATACAAAAGAACTAAAACTTTTCAAAGGAAAGTTCTATATAACTTTTTATAAGTAAAACATTTTATAAAATTAATATTTAGACTTAAATTCACTATAGTTTATTTTGATTACCATAATTATATAATTTAAAAATGAAATATTTTAAATTCTAAGTTCCTAAAAATATTCCCGAATTCTCTTTTTTATCTTTTTCTATGCATACCATGATGTTAAAAATTGCAAGGCACTGTGTTATATTCCTCAGAAATAAGGAATTATGACTAAGATACAAGACTAAGTTATAAAGGAATCTTTCAACTATAGCAAAGATGTATAATTTTTCTCTTTGTCTCAATTAATAATGGAATCATGTGTACTAAAAGGAACTTTAGAGATAAGCTAACAATTAGTTAAGGTGAGATTTTTCCAGATGAGAAAGTGGAAACTCAGAGAATTCAAGTGATGTGTAAAACATGCCTACTTATATCAATACAGCTTAATACACAAGCTCGGAAATTATCGAGTTCACTTGCTCACATAACTACAATATATTTTTTTGGTGCTGGTGATTCCTGTATAACTTAGAAGAAATATTATTTAGCTTCTTACTACAATTAATTAAATAATATGTGTATTTGCAATTTTAAAAACTCTAACAGCTGAAGATGTCTGGATTACTTACAAATGAGAACACTGAAATCCAGTCAAACTCAAAGGTCTTAAAGTTGGTAGGACTGAAATGGCATTAGAATCTAGTTCACCTAGATGTGTATTATTTTTGTGGAATTATAGTTATTATTTCAGTGCCTACATTTATGAAGTGGATAATATACCACTGTTTAACATTTGTCAATCTTGAACTGTATTTCCAATCTTAGAATTATATAGCAGTTATTTGAAAGAGTGCATTAATACAGTACTTGCAATTGCAAAAATAGATATCCATTGATATTTAACTGATGTAAAATATAGTTCAAATCAAGATGATATTGAGCTGTGTAAATTATTCATGGTAGTCAATCAGAATCATTTTTAAGGCAATTATGGCAATTTCTTATATAACATATGAATTTTGACTGATTTTTTTTGACATACTCTAAAATTAAGGAATATCTTGTATGTTTCCATATTTTTCAATGAAACTTTACTTTTAATGTTCAATAATTTTTTAAAAGTTGCCATAATATCTCATGAAAGCTAAAATGTTTATACTCGGAATCATTCCTTTACACACATTATGACCTAAAAATAAACAATGGCAGCTGCTTCCCATAGGTTTTGATTGCTTCCCTCATTGGCATTATTATGATTAAAATAAAAACATTTTCATATTATCAAGTATTTACTTTAGCTTACAGTCATAGAAATAGCATGTGTTACTTAACACAATTAATCATGATATAAAATAATTATTACTTTACAGGATTTTACATTCTGTATATACACAGATGCTATATTGTTATGTGATATTTCATTTCTTTTGATGCCTTAATTTGGAAAAAAAAAAGTTTCAGGTCTCTATGACTTTTAAAAAATGAGCTAATTGAAGACTCTTTTTCACCAATGAGAACAAAAAACAAACTAATAAAGAGGACAAAAGAAGTTTAAATTGAAAAGAAGTATTTAGATTAGGGAAATATAAAGTATTTTCACAAACACATTTCACAATAAAATTGTGAATGGATGTGATGTTTCTCTCACATAAATCTTACCATACAACAACTATCTGATTCAGGTATTTCCCATCTCTATGTCACATTAAAATATTATGTCTTCATCTGTTTTTAAATGTAATTTTCTTCCTTTCTAGTGCCTTTAGAAAACCAGAGTCTTTTTACGAAAGTAGTACTTATCACAAATGAAACTTTGAAAATTGCAGGGGTGTTTAAGGCAGCTAATAAGGACCAAATTTTGTAGTTATTAGATAATATAATCAGGCACATGGAAAAATTAGAGAAAGTTATTAAAGTTGAATTACTCTCAGATAGTTGAAAAAGACCATCATAGGGTTTTCATCCAGGTCAGTGAGTTACTTTGTTCTGTCTTTGTTTTTGTTTTTCTGCTGAGTCAAGAGTAGAAATTAAAGGAGTAAAAAGCAGAAATGACAATGAAAAGCAGTCAGCCAGGTGCAGTAGCTCACGCCTGTAATCTCAGCACTTTGGAAGGCTGAGGCAGGTGGATTATGAGGTCAGGAGTTCGAGACCAGCCTATCCAATATGGTGAAACCTCATCTCTACGAAAAATACAAAAATTAGCTGGGTGTGGTAGGCACACCCCTGTAGTCCCAGCTCCTCAGGAGGCTGAGGCAGAAGAATCTCTTGAACTCAAGAGGTGGAGGTTGCAGTGAGCTGAGATCACACCACTGTACTCCAGCCTGGGCAACGGAGTGACATTCTGTCTAAAAAATAAAAAAGAAAAAGAAAAAGAAGAAAAGCCAACAGTCTACTTCTAATTAATGGAAAGTAGTGTAACCAGTGTAATACGTTCCGCTTACAAAAATACTCCACAAAAATCCAGGGATGACAAAAAAAAATGTATGTTTTCAGACTAGACTATTTTGGCTTAGCTCTGGAGCCTCCCATTCCAATGAGCCATAAGTAACCAAATACATAAATAAAATAATAATATAGTATTATCCAGTTAGTCAATCAAATTTTAATTGTGTGATTATTTCAGTTCAACTTGCCTTCTCAGAAGTGTGAGGTTGGGGAGGGCACATGCCCGTGCTTTGGGCTGAATGGAAAGTCCATTCTGCAATACAAATGTCCACATATTCAAGTTGGAACTGGTAAATCTTCTTTTCACAAAAAGAAAAAGAGAAAGAGAAAGAAAGGACTCTTTGTAGCACTTACCAACGTTTTGTGGCATGCATTTCCTGTTTGAAGCTAAGGATGCTTTAACAACTGTGAACCTCCTGAGTGTTTTTAACTATCAGCTATCCCACCTCTGTAAAGGGCCAGCTTCTGCATATCCCTGGTTTGACTTTTGAGCACAGATGGAACTAGGTTCTGACTTCTTGCACCCTGCTAGGAAATGACAATGAAAACCCTCCCAGAAGTCAGAGCCTCGTTCCAAATCATGAGTTTAAAAAAAAAAAATCAAAGCACAATTACACCAACACCCCACCCTTAGAGAGCTTTTGGCTCACATGCTGATGAGATATTCATATTCTACAGGGACAAGAGAAGCTTCTTCTCAGGCTTCCTCCAAGCCTGTGAGAAAAAAATAAAACAAAGAAAAACACAGATAATCACACCCTGGAGAGATATTAAATATGGTCATTCACCAACCAGAAGGATGTAGAAAGGACAATGTGAGTCACTTTTATGCTTCCTGAACTTTCTTTCCCAGCTTTCTCCGATCTCATCTTTCTCTCATTTACCTCTCTACCTTTTATGACAGTTGTGGGGATGTTTGCAAACAAAGGTTTTACTATTATCATCACCCTATTGTTTCTCTACTGTACTACAAAACCTATGATAGTGAGTGGAACAGTATTAAAAGTTCTAATATTTGTGCTATTGGAGTCCCAGAAGAACAAATTTAAAAAGATTGGTTCAGAAATACTTGAAAAAATACTGGCCAACACTTCCAAAATTTGGTAAAAGAAACAACAAACTAGTAAATCAAAATTATTTTATAATTTGCCAATGAAGGTAATAAAAATGTGTGATTACATACCCCAGATAAGGACATAAAGACATTATTATAGCTGCATTTTTTTATGTCTAAGCAGGTTATAAGAAGATTTAGCATAATAACTGGAGATACGGAATTATCAAATTTCTAGATATTTACAAACATAATGTTTGCAGTGAAACATGCAATCTATTTTAGTAGCAATTAGACCACACAGAAGAAATAATTGGTAAACTTGAACACACAGCAAGAAAGCCATATTAAAAAAAAAAAAAACATAGAAAAGACATTTTAAAAATAAAGATAGCCACAGTGAGTGTTGAAACAATTTTCAATGCCCTAAATTAGGTACACTTGGAGAATTTCAAATACAGAGATAGTATTGCAAGAAACATTAATAAATAAATAAATAAACCAAAAGATCCAAGAAGCTCAATTAACCCCAAGCATAAGAAGTATGGGCAGAACTATACACCAAGACACACTTTGGACAAATTGCTGAACCAGTGATAAAGAAATAATCTTAAAAGCAGACAAAGCAGAAAGAAAGATGGAGGAACAAAGATAAGAATAAAAACATATCTCTTGTCAGAAATAATTGAGGCCCAAAGGCAATGAAGAAACATCTTTAAATAATCTGAAAAAATAATAAATTTTAATCTAGATTTCTGAAACTAGGAAAAGACTTCAAAAGCAAAGACAAAATGAAAATATATTCAAACATACAAAACCGAAAGAATTTATCTCCAAAAGAGCTACGTTATAAAAAATAATAAATTAAATCTTCCTAGCAGAAGGAAGATGAAACCAGATGAAAATCCACATCAATACAAAAAAAATGAATATTATTGAAAATGGTAAATACTTGAGTAGATATAAAAGATTTTTCTGATTATTAAAAATCTTAAATTTGGTAATTGAAGTTTATGACTAAATTATAGCTATATATTAATAATACTATGCAATGTTGTAAAAATATATAGAAATAATATGTATGACAGAAATATCAAAAGCCCAGTAGTTAATTCAAATTATCTGTTGCAACTGAAGCCAAATAATATTGTTTGAAGGTAGATTATAATAAGGATATTTAATATGAAACTGATATTCAGAATAAAGGGTTAAAACTCATAAATTACTATAAATCCAGAAAAAAAGAGAAACAATAAATTAGCATGATAGATGCCATAATAAAAAATAATGAAAAACCTATAAGAGGAGAGGAAATCAAAAAGAAAGAGAAGATAAATATCAATGGACAAAAGAGAAAACAAATAGCAGCCTGGCGGATTCAAACCCAGCTATGCCACCACTCATATTAAATGAACAGTGTACACACCTCAATTAAAACTCAGAGCTTGTCAGATTGCATAAAAAATAAGAACCAATTATATGCTCTGGATAAAAGATACACTTAAAATGAAAACAAAAATAGATTAAAAGGGAAGAGATAGGGAAGAATATTATCCTAACATTAGTAAAAAGATAACAGAAATTTCTGGATTAGTATTAGACAAAGTTGATTTCAAAACAAAGAATATGGACAAAGAAGAGTCACTTTAAAATGACAGAGGTTAAACCATCAAGAGGAAATACCAATCCTAAATGTTTATACATTGAATAACGAGCTTCAAAATGCATATACCAAAACCTGATCAACTACAGAAATAAACAAATCTATCATAAATCTGTACAAAATTTTAAGTTTCTTTAATTAATAATTAATAGAATGAACAGGTAAAAATAGGTAAGCATACAGAAGACTTGAGCAACACTATTGACCAACTTGACCTAAATAAAAATTATAAAACAATACACACATCCAACAAAGAAAAGCAGGTTGGAAAGCAATGCTTAAAATTAGTTATATAACATTTTGTTCGCAATATTTACAATGTCTTAAACCCTAAAATGTCTTAAAATTTATTTTAACAAACAGAAGTCAGTAAAATGGTGTTGATTTTATTTTCCTTCTTTATATTTTTTAAAGCTTTTTAAATGAGAAAATATATATGTGTGTGCACATATATACACACACATATATATTAATAATGACATATTATATATCTATAGATGTGGACATATATTTATGGATATATCATATGTCAGTTTCCTGATCCTTTTTTCTTAATTTTAGTCATTTTTTTTGCATGTCTAGCCTGACATTCAACTCTCAGTTATGCATCTGTTACCTGAAAGTGTTCACTGGGACCTGAGGACCCCTCTTCCCATGTTCCCCGCAGGCTGGGAACTGTTAGGGAATTAATGCTACCTGGAAACAGGCTCTACCAATGACAGGTTGGGGTTGGTATGTGAGGACCCTAGCCCTCCCTCCCACAGCATGGGCTAACTCTGTTTCTTCCAGAGTCCTGTAATACCATTAAGTCCCATTTAGTCACTGTGGTAAAATAATGCAATCTTTAATTACAGTGTTTCCTTCCATTACTGGTCAGAAAAATGACAATAAAGCTGTTTCTTTAAAAAAAAAAAAATGTAAGCAACACAGAATACATTGATTTAGATATATCGAGGTAGAAAATTGTAAATTGTTAGAAAATATATTTTAAAACTTGCAGCTTTTTAAAAAAATATGTATTTTTTTCTGAGAATTAAGAGGTCAGTGATTTACAGCCTAGGTCAAATTAAAAGCTTCTAAACAGCCACTGTGAGCAACACAGTAAGTCTTCTAGTTTCAAAATATAAGTAAATATTATATAATTAAATGAATCTGACAACATATTTTTTTAAATTCATATAATTGAAATTGAATGAAGTAATTCTTAGGTGAATTTCAATTATTCATTTATATAGTAAGATTGTTAAGATACAATTTTGCTTGTACATGTAACTTTTCCTTCAAACATATGATCTCAGATTGTAAATTTCAAAGTTTTCACAGTGTGCTCCTATTTCACACACTGAAAACCAGGTGACAATCCTTAGCTCTTATTTATATTTGTTAATTAGTTTAAAAAAAAATTGAGTTGTTTTCTTCCATCTCTGTGATTCGACTTTTCACACTTTTCCTCACTGATTAAAAAAAAAAAAGAAAATCCAAGTTTTGACATCTAAAGCAATATTAGTAGAATCAGTAAAGCTCGCTATTCTGATTTTAAACCCCACCACAGAAATACCTGTTAAAGTCTCTATTAAAATAAGAACTAAATCTATAAAACTTTAACATGTGAAATAAATAAACTGGTTATTACACAAAAATCATGTGTGAACATATATTCATATAAATTATCACATTTAATCGTTATCTCAAGTTGAAGGTCAGGAGATAATTAGATTTGTTCAGGGCCACATAGTTATCTGAGTCCAATGTTATTGCATGTTTTTCACAGAAGTTAATGTAGTCATTATGGCTAACAAATATCAGAATCAGCATTGGAAATCAAGTCTGAGGTTAGAGGCTCGCTCTTTTTCCTATCTCAGGATGCCTTTTAGCAACAGAAAGCATCCTATTAAAACAACCTTTGGGGGAGTTATCACCATGGGCTACTTGGTGTGAAATAAGTTTTTTACATGAGTATTTTATCATTTTTTCATATCAAACTTTTGCAGTTGAATGAAACTGAAGCACAGAAATCTTAATGCTTATTCATGTTACACATGAACACAGCTGGTAATTGGTAAAATTAGAATTTAAATTAGGATATGTCTCTCCCCAAAGCCTGTATAGTTCATCTTTTTTCTGACACTACTAAATTTTTATTTTTATTGTATTAAAAGTATAGGCTGTAACAATTCATCTATTTCAAAAATTCTAATTTTTAAAATATTTCTGCTACAGTATATCACTCATATCACCTTTATTGTTTTATACACATTTTGGTATTAATGTTAGTTGTACAAATAATAAACTATAAGTTTTTTTTTTACTTCATAGTATGCAGATGGACACTTTTTCTCCTAACAACTGACCCTGCATGCATTTAAATTTTCTTTTTTCCAGGGAAGTTTCTCCCCAACTAAACTACTGAGTTGGAGATCTTCTATATTCCTCTTCAAAAACATATATTGATTCCTATGAAGTGAAATTGTCAGATCCTTGTATATCTCAGTAATATTACTTTTATTTTGTGTTGGCCTTTCTTTTTTCTTGCTTTACTATATAGTATATGCACTGTATTTACATCCGATTTATGTTCCCGTTATCTTAATCTTTACTTATGGGTTACATAGTTCTCCTCTCACTTGCTGTTCTAATATATTATCTAGTAGACTATACGTTTTCTTTGCCAAACAGATACACTGCTGTGTTGCCCAGAGCAGTCTTAGCTATTATTAGCTAAGCGGATTATTAGGTATCTCTGGGCTTTTTGTTTGTTTTTTGTATTCGAGGGCTTTCTAAACTACCTTAAACCTGAAAGCCAATGGGATTATAATAGAGACATATAAATTATTCAACTTTCACTAATTTCCTTAGTACTAAACTGAAAATAATTTCTTAGCCTTTCTTTCTTTCTCAGAAAATAAAACTTGAGACAAAGACTAGTGTTAAGAATATTTTACTGGGGTCCTAGGTTCAAGGGGTCAGGAACAAGAGAGAGGAGAGTAAAGCAGGGTTGTGTTACTGTGTTGGCCACTGGAATAGGTTACTGATCTCACAGGATCTTCTGAGATAACAGAGATCCGAGCACATGGGAAAGAAAGGGAAAACATTTATACACTGGCTCCCATCCCACCGAGCCAACATTTTAGCCACCACACATTCGCTTCTCTGTACTTTCAGGTTACACATGCTGGGTTCCAGTCACATTCTTGTTGCTGTCAACTAGGAAGTTCCTTGGCCTGAGAGATGAGTCATAAAGCAGTGGCCTGAGAGAGGCTGTTGACACATGGAAACTACCTACATCTGGCTAGAGCCCAGGCAGGGCTGGCTGATGCAGCAGTAGGGCAATGAGCATCTGAAGTGGTGCATAAGAGACGTCTGGCACATTAAGCTCACTCAGAAAAACGCTGAGAATGAATAGATACACTTTCAGCAAATTCGGGAAATTTTCTCTTAAAATCAATTCCATTGATGTTCTTAATTCATTTATACTCAAAATCACAAATTTTGTTTTCAAAATAAAAATCTGTCATCTATCCTGACTTATTCTACTTCGTACTTAAACCTTACCTGGTCTACGTAACAGACAGAATTGTTGTTCTTTTTTTTAAAAAAAAAAAATTTTATTGCATTTTATGTTTGGGGGTACATGTGCAGAACGTGCAAGATAGTTGCATAGGTACACACATGGCAGTGTGTTTTGCTGCCTTCCTCCCCTTCACCCACACTTGGCATTTCTCCCCAGGATATTCCTCCCCAGCTCCCCCCGCCACAGTCCCTCCCCCATTCCCCCCAGTAGATCCCAGTGTGTAATACACCCCCTCCCTGTGTCCATGTGTTCTCATTTTTCTCACCCGCCTATGAGTGAGAATATGCAGTATTTCCTTTTCTGTTCTTGTGTCAGTTTGCTGAGAATGATGTTCTCCAGATTCATCCATGTCCTTACAAAGGACAAAAACTCATCATTTTTGATTGCTGCATAATATTCCATGGTGTATATGTGCCACATTTTTCCAGTCCAGTCTATCATCGATGGGCATTTGGGTTGGTTCCAGGTCTTTGCTATTGTAAACAGTGCTGCAATGAACATTCGTGTGCATGTGTCCTTATAGTAGAACGATTTATAGTCCTTTGGATATATACCCAATAATGGGATTGCTTGGTCAAATGGAATTTCTATTTCTTGATTTACCTTGAAGAAAATCTGTTCAAATCTTAGCCTTTGCCTGCTATTATAGGCTGTATAAAGATACAGATTACATTCAAGTTTCAAGTGTATTTGAGTTAAGGCACTCAAAACTGTTAATCTGTTGGACTACTTATGATCTGTTGCTAAAAGAGAGAAGATTTTTTCCTTGTTTACATTTTATTAAAATGTTAGCCTTTCAAGGATGTTCGCCTGATGTGGTCTCTCAATTTTAAATTTTCGACTTGTGTGTTTCAGGGTGAGGATTTGTCTGTGGGTGTCCCATTAACAATTGAAACACTAGCGTTGGCTGGGCGTGGTGGCTCACGCCTGTAATGCCAACATTTTGGGAGGCTGAGGTGGGTGGAATCACGAGTTCAAGAAATCGAGACCATTCTGGCCAACATTATACAAAAATTACAATATTAAACAAAAAGTGCAAAAATTAGCTAAGCATGGTGGTGCACTCCTCTAGTCCCAGGTACTCAGGAGGCTGAGGCAGGAGAATCACTTGAACTCAGGAGACAGAGGTAACAGTGAGCTAAGATCCTGCCACTGCACTCCAGCCTGGCAACAGAGCGAGATTCCATCTCAAAAAAAGAAACTAGTTTCTGGGTTACTAACATTGTCAAGTACACCCAGGCACCCAGGTTTGCTGTACACTAGCTTCAGTCTATCACTTTGGATTACTTCTTACTTTTTTATTGTTGGGGTGGCGAGTGGGGGGCTACTGGGGATACGCCTTGTGAGTTTGGCTATGCCTGTAAAAGGATTTTGTTTTATTTAATTTAGCAATTCTGAGTATTTTATGTTAGAGATAATAACAGAATATCTAATTGACCATATTGTTTTTAATAAGCCACTCTCATCTTCTATATTGTGCAGCTTGGTGATCTGGAGTGATACAGATACGCAATACACAATAGTGATAATACACAATAAATTTCTCTTTAATTTCTTTTGTTTTCTTAATTGTTAATTTTATTTTCCTTAAAAACTAGCTTCCTTTTCCCAGAAACAAAAGCTTGTTTTATATGTTGCACAGATACATGATGCAACTTTTAGCAATGCTTTATTATTTGAGTAGAAGTCAAGCAAAGCAAGTTGACACCTAGACTTTGGGTAAAAATAAAACATCTCTGCCTCCCTGAAGAAAAGGACAAGCAATGTATAAGCCATTTGCATCTTCACCTGGATACATACTGCTATATAAGAATGCTCAAGACTGGTCATTGCTATTAAAATTAGACAATTTACACTTTCCTCTGCAGTACCATTATAGTCATATATCTTATGATCTCATTGACCCACTCCTTCAATGACTGGTGGAATCTGACTGACATGCACAAATAGATCATTTTCTTAATCTGATTATTAAATATTCTTCCACAGTACCAGATTTTTGGTGAGTATTTTACTGATAACTAAATGTCTTCTGATTCTGACCAAATTAAAGATAGTATCAACTCACATATTTTTTGCAAAATATCTTGCTAGCTTGTCTTTCAATATTGTTTCTTCTAAGTCTTGGAGAGTGTGCCAAAACATAATTAGTATAGACCCTTAATTCAAGTCTATCTGCCTTTAAAGACATTGGGAAAAATAAGATCTACTGCTTGAAGATCTGCCTATATGAAGCATTCTTTTCTCTTTTCTGTTTAAGGATGATTCCTAAATTCTATAGCAGATTTCTACATGGCTGATGAAAGATGATTCATTAAAAATTTAGCAAATATTTTTATTAGGAAAATAAAGGTACCCTACTCATTCATTCAACTTCTGTATGTATTAAAAATTTATTTTTTTCTGGTAGATATTAAGTCCAATTAAGTGTTACACAAAAGGCTGACTTTAAACCTAAATGATAAGGTAATTCCCAGAACACCATTAGTTTGATTATCATCTAGTGTCCTGTGGCTTTATTCTCTACTAAGATCCTTTAGAAATCCAAAAGTTTTTTCTCATAAAGAAAATTTATATTTTCCAAAGAGGAAATGTCTTTGCCCTGAAACCCTAAGACTGTCAGTTTTCTATTAGAGTGTTTCATCATCTCCACTACAACATCCCAGTTCCTCATGAATATTCAAATACCATTGGCTCCGGAGAGTCAAAATGTCCAAGTGACAGAGCTGCTTTACTTCTAGATTAGAAAAGTGTACATTTTTTTCCAATCAGGAAATTTATATCACCCAGGAGATGAATCAGAGTAGTACAAACAACTATGAGAAAACTACTAAGGGTTGTGCCACCTTTTTAGTGGTAGAGGACATGTTTCTATTAACTTTCACTTTGAAGCTATATATTAACATAACCCAAACCACCAAAATGCATAATCATTATTGAGATGACAGGACATTAAATTTTCATGGAATTTATCTCACACGTTCTGGCATGCGTGTAATTCATCAAGGTATAGAGTTACCTAATATTACCTATTCCCCAGTCCAGTGAATGTGATACCATTATTACAAAAAAATTAGTAGTTAGACCCTATATATGGTGATAGTAATATGGTCAATTTTTCTGATAGATTTAATTGTAGTACTGAGCTAGAAAACATAGATATCCCAAGAGTTAAGATAGTCAGTTTTAAGCTAAAGCCCTGTCA
Source organism: Saguinus oedipus (assembly GCA_031835075.1). Lineage (NCBI taxonomy): Eukaryota > Metazoa > Chordata > Mammalia > Primates > Cebidae > Saguinus > Saguinus oedipus. The sequence continues at coordinate 149,519,510 of CM063170.1, forward strand.
GATAAAAGTCTTCATTGTGTTGGAAAATAAAATACATTACCCAGATGCATATACTAAATATCCATTTTCTTTAGTAAAGAATGCACACCTAGAACAGTCTCTGAATATATGAGTATATATGAAATGTACTATATTCATTCATAATTTTTTAACCTTGTATGATATATTCCCTTTAAACATGTAAGGTATAATATATTCCCAAAGATTTTAGTTGTTATCGCCAGGAGAAATACACAGCAAAAACTGAGAAAAACTTCATCTTTCTGGCCAATCTACCACTTTTGATTACTGTTCAGGAGTCTCAGGTAGTAGCAATTTAATGAAGACTTTGAGAAAACAACCACCATTCAAATTACCACCCAATCCCAGACTTAACCTCTGTGGCATGAGTGTAGTATAGACCCAAAGCAACATGACAAGGCTTTCAAAATGAAATTGGCATTAGAACTAATACCTTTGAAAGTTGAGACCACACCTGTAGTATGAACTAAACCATACTTATAGTATGAACTTTTATTTTCTGCTAAGAGAAACATAGCAATATTCTCCTGAGGACTTATATAGGACCCAGAATTTATGCAACATATTTTTTAAAGGCTCAGTATACAATTCAAAATTACTTGACATATAAAGAACCAGAAACATGTTACCAATTCTCAAAGGAAAAAGCTAATACATAGACACGAATTATGAGATAATTCAGATGTTGGGATTATCCAAGGCTTTAGAGCAGCTATTGAAGCAGGATATTTCCCTGACCATTTCACAGGACTCAGGACAGGTGTGCCTTATTTACTCAGCCTGCTGTTCTCAGCTTCTCACAGGAGTGAGCATGCTAGCAAACTAGGCAGGAACTGGAGTGCAAGAGCACAGGAACAGGATGGCTGCTTTGGCACCAGAATAAGCAGACTCCATTCAGGCCCTGTTGCAGTGTCTATAAGGGGGTGCCTGAAACCCCCAAAGCCCCAGAGGGCATGCTACAGTGCTTTTTTAGCTGTGCCATCTGTAGACGACTTAAATGTTAACTGCTGAGTGGGCCCTTTGCTAATGGTGTGGGGCAGCTGCCCTCTGCTAGCAAGGGCAAAGGGCCAGTGTGACAGCATTTTGTATTTGTATTCATGGCTCCCAAGCTCTTGTATGGCATCTACAAAAAATGAAATTGCATAAATAAATTAAAGAATGGTAAACGTGAGGGATTTTATTGTTAAGGAAAGTGGCTGTCCGTTGGAAGGAGAACTGAAAATGGTATTGGGGAGGTTAGATAATCCTTCCCTGAAGTCCAGCTGTCTGTAGATGGCAGATTCTTTCCTAAAGTAATGCCATCAATTTTCCCTCTAAAGTCAAACCTCTTCTCTTCAATGTCCAATTGTAGTTTTAATGTCCAGCTGCTGCTCTCCCTGCGGCTGAGTCTGGAGTATTTATAGGAACAGGATGGGCTAGGCAGAACCATAGGTGGTTTAGGAAAAAGCAACATTCAAAATGGAAAACAGAAATGTGAGTTCTCACTTTGGCCTGTGGTTTCAGGCTTTTTGACTTCAGGGTAGGGTTTTCTGCTGGAGCCCAATCTTTTCTGCCTAGAATTTCTCTACCTCCTGTTCCCATCACTACTATAATGGTCTTCTATGAAGTAAAGTTTACCATGTTGAAATGAGTAGAAAGAGAGAAGTTCTTAGCAGAGTAATAGAAACTATAAGAAAGAAACATGAATTTTACAACTGCAAAATACAGTATTTGAAACTTTAAAGAGTCCAATGGATAAACTCAGTAGAATGGAAATGACAGAGGATCATTTAGTAAACTTTAAAATATGCCAATAACAACTATCTAACATGAAGAACAAAGAGAAAATATTAAAGAAATAAACAAAGCCTCAGTTTTTTGGATGCTTGTAAGAAGACTTGAGATTCTAAGGCCAGAGACTAAGGATCTCATATTCACAGCACAGGCAACAGCTGTGTATATTTGGTTCACTTCTTTTTCAGGATATTTTATTAGCTTCTCCTTACCACCATATCTCACTGGAGTGATGCATGTGGACCACAGGAATGCCTGCATATACAGAAGATCACACTATAAGAAAGGCACTCTGAGTTTAAGAGACCCACATCTTTTTATAATGGGTGATTAGCATTTCTACTCTCTAATCTGGAGAAAGACACCACTATTTTCCACAGAAATTCATGATACCTTAATGAAAAGATTATCTGGAACAAAGACATTCGGTGCTTCTGGTCCCAAAACACATACACACAAACAAGAAAGCCATGGAGAGTTGTCCTCTAACACGTAAAAAATAACGTGCATGTACAAAACAAAAGCAACCTTTTTATGTTTGAGGCCTGATTTATACTGTGTCCCCATCTAACTCACTTAGGGGCATGTTTTGTCAGGGTGCAGAGTTATTTAGGACAAACAGCATACAGTGCCTATATGTTACTTCTAAGTCAATCACCAAAGTGACTTTTTCCATTTTAATTTTTCCTGGTATATATATTCATTGAGTAAAAATTATGTTCTAAAAAATTAAACTGTTTGTCAAGTTGTATAAAAAAATCAAATAAAATGATATATTTTCAGTAATTTAACATCACTGTTTAGCCTTCAAAGTGTAAGTAGATAAGATTAAAAAATCACAGATACTCAAACTTCTTTTTGTTTGGAGGTGGGGAGTAATAAGGGTAAAGAGTTAATTCCATATTCTTATCCAAGATTTAATGTTTTATAAATACGGATTATGCATATGAATTAAAAATTGTGTATTTTCAAATACGTTGTGTCACAATGTATTTCTATTATTCATTTTCATAAGATAAGCCTCATGCTGTGAATTAAATTCAAATATAAGTGGTATGTAGGGCATATCAGCATAGTCACATTGCTAAGGACCAATTTCACAGTTGGAATTAAATGGACTTTTAATGATAATGAACTATACACATGATGACTATTACTTTTGAAAGTAAAATGTAGGTTTTCAGCAGGAGAACAAAAGAATACTATTCATAAAAACTTATAGTTCTTTTTAAAAATATTAACATAACAATTTATTCAGTTTGGATAAAGTTCACTACCTTTTACTATAATAGTGCAATGTTGTTAATATTCCATTCATTATTTAATATATTGAATCAGGTAACTATACCCCAAAACATAGTTTCCTTTCATTCAGTTGATTATTCAGTTGATTTTTCCTTTACACTCAATTACTGTTTCTGGAATAAAATATTTTCAATATTAGTAATAGCATATTTCAGTATTCTTATTTCTAAGAACTACCACACACATGAAAAACAAAACTTTTGAGATGTCCTTTAAGTTTTAAGTAATTATTGTGTTTTCATGCAGGAGGCAGATAATAAAAGCTTGTCTTTGTCTCTGGAGTTCAGAAACAAATGGGATCAAGATAACAGAGAGATGGAGATGAAATGTTACATTTAAGGATAAAGTTTATTAGACAATACAGCTTTAAATGTATAAGAAATGAGACTTTTAATAGTAGAGAGGTGCTTTCCTAGCCACTAGAGCAATTGAATAACTGCAGGATATTTGAATAGGCAGAAAACCTTCCTTGTCGCTCTTAACTGTATATGGAGAGTTACAGAATGTCCACTCTGTGAGTCAGCACATCTGAAAATAGGAAGTGTGCAGAAAGCTGAACCAAGCACCATCAGTTCCTTATTACAATTCCACCATCTGGGAGGAGTAAATGAGCAGTGAAAGACACCATTACATTGGCGTTCTCTCGTGGAACGATGAGGTCAGAGGAAAAGTGTATCTAACAAGAAGTTTGCTAGCAATTATGTTGAAATGAAAGAAAACTAGGTAAGATGTCCAAAAAAACTTGTATTTACACATTAGTTTTGGAACTAATTGAATTTGTGGCTTTGCCAAGTTATAACTATTTATGGTAGCTGTTCATCTATAAAACAGTTGTTACAATGTAGGCAGTACTACCGGGTTAATGACAACACATGTCATACTGGGTTATTAATAAAATAAATCTATGTGTGTTCACACACAATAATAATGCATTTGCTTCTTGCCTATCTTGTTTTTGTCAAATGTCCCAGCTGCCAATATTTTATAAAAATTATCATACTAAAATTAAAAATAAACTAAGAAGCAAGACAGCTGAGTAAAACATTTGTGATTCAGACAATGTATTTGAAGGGAGTGTTGAGACCTCAGTATTGTACTTCACGGATTTTCTGATACTAGTAGTAATGATTCTGACTGGTATATAATTTTTCCATAAGGAAATTAGGTTTACTACATCTCACAATAATCATTGAAAATATGAGATTCTACAGTTGAAATAGACATATTGGCTGACCTTATTTTAGGGAAAACCTCTTACTCATTTCAACTTACATTATGCAAATAAGGAAATTTCTCTCTCTTCTTTATCTGCTTAGGAAGTACAGAAGGAAAAAGACTTCTCTCTCCATTTGTTATTTGTTCTTTTCTAAGGGAGAAAGGAAATGTTGCTAATGAAAAAAGCAACAGGTTTTGAGCTGTCTTGGTTTCAAACCTATCCTCAAATTCTGGCAAAGATTTGATGGCAGGAAGTTTATTTACAGGTGATCCTAGGACATACAAGTTAGATTAGTAAGAAAGGTAACACAGGGAGAGATAAAAGCTAATAAGGTTTATTTTAATGAGTTGGTTGCTGCTGTTGGTTACAGAGAATTCAACTTGCTGAGGAATCTTGAAGAATGCACTTCAGAACTGTCCTAATAGAGGATAAAGAGGACAGCATTTATCATTTAAAAGATGTGTTCTCACACTTCTAGGCTAAGCTTCATACATTGCTGGGACAGCAAAGCATAGCCCTCCAAAGCACCCTTTTGATATTAGATGCTGGTAATAAGTGTGGATCTGTCCACCACATCTGTACTGAAATTAGGCCAGAGGAACATGCTCCAGTGAGCTGTAATTTTTTTCCATTTGGCATCATTATTATAAGAAATCTAAGTAACCATTGTTTTAAATGTCAGGACTGGTTGTCTTTGCTTTCTCTCTATTCCATGTTATCTTCCTGTGCTCCAATCCTAACTTTAAATTCAGGGTGGTTGTTGGAGAATAGAGGATTAGGGGGAGGTCCATGTCTAAGCCATGCTCTCCAATACAATTTCATTAAAAGTCTGAGTTTGGGAAATTGTCAGTAAATTGACTAGTCATTAATGAAGATGGCACTTTGTATCCCATTTGCTTACTCATCTGTGCGTTTTCTATCTATGTTAGTGATCCAGACGTGAGAAAGAGTGAAACTTATGCACTTAAGAACTCCAAAATGATTATGCTTTGTCTGCAAAGCATTAAATTTCAAGCTTTTCATGTTCTACATTTACTAAACTCTATCATTTAGTAAATATTTTATGTTGGAGAATTGCCTGATTTGAACTTCAGTTTTAATTAATTTATATGCTTATATATTCTATTCTATATTTATTCTAAAACATAATACTAATATGAGATACACAATAACTTACACATGAACTAGGTTTATGATGAGCTAAATTTGTGATGAAATCGCACAAAATTGTGGCTTGGAAGCAATATAATGCTGTCTCTCCCTTAAATATGTCAGCACATCAGTAGTCCAGAGCTGGTACCAGCAACTGTGATCCATAAAGTATTCGCAAGTTGCCTTCTCTCACTTCTTGGTTATACTGGACTTTCATTTCTAAGATCACTTTATGGGCTAAGACAAATTCTCCAAACTGAGTCTTCATAAACAGACTCTATGCAACAGAGAGGAGAAGAAACAAGGAAGTATGGTCAAGGGCTTATGCTAGCTATTGTATGAGAAAGATTTCACACAATAATTATGTTGGTATCCCAATGTTTGACAGTTTGTCACTGGGTCATATCTTAGCTGCCAAAGAGGCTGGGAAATATAGATTTTAATTTGGGGAGCAATGCTCTCCCTGAGCATTTCAGAGTACTGTTAATATGGAAGAAAAAAAAGAAAGTTGTTGGGGTACCACTATGAACTTAATAGTATTGGCATGAGGAATAAATGGAAAAAAGCTTATTACTTTGCATGGGAACTGTGGCAACAGCAACAATTCAGTATAGTATGTTTTAAGTCATTATCTCTATCATAATAATCATCGACAGCATAAATATTTGTTCATCAATTATTAAAAGGTTTTATTTGGCAGAGCGCGGTGGCTCACGCCTGTAATCCCAGCACTTTGGGAGGTCAAGGCGGGTGGATCATGAGGTCAAGAGACCAAGATCATCCTGGCCAACATAGTGAAACCTCATCTCTACTAAAATATAAAAATTAGCTGTGCATGGTGGCATGCGTCTGTAGTTCCAACTACTTGGAACGCTGAGGCAGGAGAATTGCTTGAACCCAGAAGGCGGAGGTTGCAGGGAGATCACGTGAAGGCACTCCAGCCTGGCGCCTGGTAACAGAGCAAGACCGTCTCAAAACAACAACAACAACAACAACAACAACAACACAAAAAAAAGGTTTTATTCATATAATTCTGTCTAAATGAGCTAGCATATTTATCAGTGTGTGTATTTTCTTCTGTTTTGTCCCTCCATCAAGATTCTTTCAAATGTATCTATCATTATGGAAAACATAATTTTACTGATTTTTACATTACCATTGCGGTTAATGGACTGAATTATACTGGAATGGGAAAACCACATTAATTTAAAGTCTTGTTACCTATGAGACGTTATTATTTTAAAAAATCACAAAAAAGGTATTTTTATTAAGTAGTTCATGCATTCAATTCCACTTTATCTTTGATTACTTACATATGTGTGAGTATATATACATATAAATCATGTATTATTTAATTCCTAAAGACTAGCTAAGATGTTATTCTGTCAGCTTTCCCTTCTACATGTAAAATTCCCATTAACCTTTTTAATCTATATTTTAGAAACATTAATATTAATATTCTGATCAGATTCATTACTATATAGATTAAAATGTTTATCAATCCATAATTTTTCATGAGATTAATTACATCATCATAACTTTTTGTTTAAACGTTTAAAATGTTTTCTATCTTGCTTCAAAAGTAAGTTCCCTCTTCTCCAAACTTGATGTGTAATTTAATTCATTATGATGGTAATTACCCATATATCTGAAGTTTCAAGTATAGATAACCAGCATTAACAGACTGGACCCTCCTAAGCTCTAAAATTTTAAAAAATAAATGTATAAATATATCTCAAACAAAGAAGATTGCCATTAAAATAACTGATGCAATAAAAGTACTTTGAAAAAGATCTTTGAGTTCTATTTTTTGGGTCTTTGAACGTCATCTTTTTATTCTCTTTACCTTTCCACCCTTTTAATAATAATGAAAAACTTTGTAAAAAAGCTAAAAGCTTTGCAAAAACCTTGAATTGTTTTTTTTTCAATACAGAGCAATCGTCTTATTAGACTAATATATTTGGAATCATAATCATAAGTAGGCTGTGATTAATAATTGAAATTGAAAACTGGTCATTTTAGTCTGAACTTGAAAAATTCAAGGAGCCAATGTGTTTGGGACAAGGAGAGGGTTCTGTTGGGAGTTTCTATAAACAAAAATTTGTAAACCAAAAGAAAACAAACAAACAAAATTCCAAATACAAAACTAAAAGCCATTAAAACATTTGTTTTGTGTACTGTTAATTCATGACCTTTCATCCTTTCACATTGTCATCAAAGAGATGTTTATAGATTGTTATATGCATGCATAAAAAATGCCTGTGCTACCAGTCCCATTTTTTTTTAGTAGATTTTATTAATGTAACTATTAAGCTAAATTTACCTTTATAGTATCTAAAATGTGAAATACGTTAGCCACAACTACTCTGTGATTCTGGGTGTTGCAGATTCTGCAAAGCCTAGAGGCAGCTTGGTTTCTGACATCTGGATAGATCTTAAGAAAAATGTCAAACCCTTCTCCAACTCACAAGGTTAAAACATACAATGTTGTAGTTATTGATTTCCTTCCATACATCAGACATGGTGCCAAGGGTTATACAGCATGGTTCTCAAGTTGGTGTGTGTGACTTAATCTTTCTTCCCATTTTCAGCCAATTGCCAAAAGGAGTTACCTTCCCTTGCAAGCCTTTCATATCTGCCCAATCATACCTAGCTCACTGCAAGCTAGTTGTTAGCTAAAGTACAAAATAATTTTTTGTTAAAGTTGCAATAAAATCTTAATTGCCAAATAAAATGAGGGAAATGTTGGTTTTCTTTTTCCTTTTTTTTTTACTAGGGGACTATCTTTATCTTAATAATGAATTTTTAGGTAAAGTCTGGGATAGGGTACTACAAAATCATGTTGATTACTTCAGATTTTCGAAGTTAAATCTTGTCTGTTAATTTGCATTCTTTTTTTTAATCCCTAACTATTAATTGCCATATGATTAAGCCAAGATCTATCTTCCAGAGAACGCTGAAGTTTTACTTATTTTTTTAATGAAAAAGAAAGAGAGAAAGAAAGAAAGAAAAAAGAATAATAATAATAAAAGAATGAAAGAGAGGAAGAGAAAGAGGGAGAGCGAACGGGAGTGTTGCTTTATTGAACAGGCTAGAATGCAGTCTAAAAATGGGTATTGAAAACCTCTTTTATGCCAATAATTGTGCTTAACAATGGAGACAGGAAGGAATAAGGTTGAAAAATAACAAACAAGCAGCCAACCAATATTTCATTTAAACATGTGAAATGCTATGCAGTTGCTGAGGAGTGATTTACTTCCAATTATGTAGTCACTTTTAGAGTAGGTGTGATGTGGTACTGATAAGAATGTATGTTTTGTGTATTTGCAGTGGAGAGTTCTATAAATGTTTATTAAGTTTACTTGTTCTGGGTCTGAGTTCAAGTCCTGGATATCCTTGTTAATTTTCTGTCTCGTTAATCTGTCTAATATTGACAATGTGATGTTAAAGTCTCCCATTATTATTGTGTGGGAGTCTGAGTCTCTTTATAAGTTATTAAAAACTTGTCTTATGTATCTGGGTGCTCCTGTATTGGGTGCGGATATATTTAGGATCATTAGCTCTTCTTGTTGCATTGATGCTTTTACCATTACATAATGTCCTTCTTTGCCTCTTTTGATCTTCGTTGCTTTAAAGTCTATTTTATCAGAGAAGAGAATTGCAACTCCTGCTTTTTATTTATTTGTTTATAAATATAAAATAAATGGAGCACTTGTGCTCTCCATTTGGTTGGTAAATCTTCCTCCATCCCTTTGTTTTGAGTCTTTGTGTATCCTTGCATGTGAGATGGGTCTGGATGCAGGACACTGATGGGTTTTGGCTTTTTATCCAGTTTGCCTGTCTGTGTCTTTTGATTGGGGGATTTAGTCTATTTAAATTTAGGAATAATAATAATATATGTGAGTTTAATACTGCCATTTGATGCTAGCTGGCTGTTTTGCACATTAGATGATATAAATTCTTCATTATATTGATGCTCTTTACTTTTTGGTATATTTTTGGAAAGGCTGATACTGGTTGTTCCTTTCTATGTGTAGTGCTTCTTTCAGCAGCTCTTGTAAAGCAGGCCTGGTGGTGATGAATCTCTAAGTACTTGCTTGTTTACAAAAGATTTTATTTTTCCTTTGCTTGTGAAGCTTAGTTTGGCTGGATATGAAATTCTGGGTTGAAAATTCTTTTCTTTAAGATGTTGAATATTGGCCCCCACTCTCTTCTGGCTTGTAGGGTTTCTGCTGAGAGATCTGCTGTGAGTCTGATAGGCTTCCCTTTCTGGGTAACCTGACCTTTCTCTCTGGCTGCCCTTAGCATTTTCTCCTTCATTTCAACCCTGGTGAATCTGACAATTATGTGTTTTGGGGTTGCTCTTCTTGAGGAATATCTTTGTGGTGTTCTCTGTATTACCTGGAGTTGAATATTGTCCTGCCTTGCTATGTTGGGAAAGTTTTCCTGAATAATATCCTGAAAAGTATTTTCCAACTGGGATTCATTCTGTTCGTCACATTCAGGTACACCTATCAAATGTAGATTAGATCTTTTCACATAGTCCCATATTTCTTGGAGACTTTGCTCATTCCTTTTTATCCTTTTTCCCCTAATCTTGTCTTCTCATTTTATTTCATTGAGTTGGTCTTCGACCTCTGATATCCTTTCTGCTTGATCAATTCGACTGTTAAAACTTGTGTATTCTTCACAAAGTTCTCATGTTGTGTTTTTCAGCTCCATTAATTCACTTATATTCCTCTCTAAATTGTCTATTCTCATTAGCATTTTGTCAAACCTTTTTTCAAGGTTCTTAGTTTCTTTGCATTGGGTTAGAACATGTTCTTTTAGCTCACAGAAGTTTCTTATTATCCACCATCTGAAGCCTGATTCTGACAATTCATCACACTCATTCTCCATCAGGCCTTGTTCCCTTGCTGATGAAGAGCTATGATCCCCTGAAAGAGGAGAGGCATTCTGATTTTGGATGTTTTCAGCCTTTTTGTGCTGATTTCTTCCCCTCTTTGTGGATTTATCCACCTGTCGTCTTTGTAATTGCTGACTTTCAGATTGGGTCTCTGAGTGGATGTCCAGTTATTGGTGATGATGTTATTTCTGTTTCTTTGTTTTCCTTTGGTGGATGCCCCTCCCCCACAGAGCTGGACCTTCCTGGGTTCAGCTGTGCTTGCTGTGAAACTCTCAACTGTCAGTGTTTCCAATTGCTGTTTTTTTGTGGGGGTGGGACCAGCCAAGCCTGATCACCTGGCTCCCCACCTTGGAGCCCCCTTTTTCTTTTCCTAACTGAATGCTCGATTCTCTCCCAGGTGCCCCAGTTGCCCACCAAAAAGGCACTGGGATCTATGCAATTTCCCGTGTGGTGACCGCGCCAGCTAAAACAGCAGCGCTGAGATTCATGGCACTTTTCTGCCCAGGATTCTCCCGGTTTGGCTCCCGGCTTCAGTCCCCCTCCCAATCAGCTGAATGAGTGACTCTGCCTTTTCGGAGCTCCAAACGTCACCTAAAAGGGCACCCAGTCCTGCATACTCCGCACTGAGAACTGCCACGCTGGGATTGCCAGCAAAACAGCCACGCCAGCCAAAAGAGTCACACCGGCGACCCATGGGGCTCCTCCTCTGAGAATGTTCTGGTTCATAAACAACAAAAATTCATCTGAAAGTCTGGCGTCCCCTCTCTCCCTGTGCTTTCACTGGGAGCTGCAACCCTGAGCTGCTGCTAGACGGCCATATTGGATCTCTCTCCATGTCCATGTTCATCTTTTTTTTTTTTTTTTTTTTTTTGAGACTGAGTTTCACTCTTGTTACCCAGACTGGAGTGCAATGGTGTGATCTCGGCTCACTGCAACCTCCACCGCCTGGGTTCAAGTAATTCTCCCGCCTCAGCCTCCTGAGTAGCTGGGATTATAGGCATGCGCCACCATGCCCAGCTAATTTTTTGTATTTTTAGTAGAGACGGTGTTTCACCATGTTGACCAGGATGGTCTCGATCTCTTGACCTCATAATCCACCTGCCTCGGCCTCCCAAAGTGCTGGGATTACAGGCTTGAGCCACCGTGCCCAGCCTAATGTTGGTCTTTTATTGGATTTCTCTGATGCATATGACAATACTAATCATTTACACATACTTAAATTATATATGCTCTTGGTTTTTCTAAATTCTCTTGGATATCTTTGCAATTTTGATGCATATTTTGCCTATTAGATTTTGAAACCACTTTTAAATGAAATTATCTAGAAATTTTTATTCTACATGCATGGTTTGACTCACTTCACCTAGTCTTGTAATTTTAATTATTTTTCATATAATTATTATTTCTAAATTATGATCTTAATTCAGACAATTTTTGAGTTTTAGAATTGTGTATCTAACTCTCTCCTATTTATCAAAAGCATCTACTTCAACACTGAATATATTGGCTAAAAATAAAACATCACTAGTACCAAACGTTGGTAGATGAGGAGAAACTGTGACTCTCATATTCTGCCAGTGGTTATGTAAAAAGCTACAACAATTTTGGAAAATTTTTGTCAGTTGATTAAAATTTTGATGTACATGAGAAAAAAGACCCAGAAATTGCTGTCCTAAATATTTACCCAAGACCTTGTATCCACTAATGATTTTTACATGGATATGCAGAGCAGCTTTACCTGTAATAACCAAAACCTGGAAACAATTCAATCGCCCATCAATAAGTATACTGATAAACAATTTGTGGTTCCACTTTATACAATGGAATACTATTCAGAAATGGAGAAGGAACACACAATTGATGCCTTGAAAAATATGACTGAATATTGACATTATGCTAAAGACAAAAAAGTGTAGGGCAAAAGCCCTACATCAGCCGTGGGTACCCCAAGTTCAGTAAGACAAAGGAATGAGAAAAGGATTAAGAGAGCCAGTGGGGCATCACTTTATTACTTTGGAGACAGTGGAGGCCCAGACCTCTGATCATCCACACTATTTATTGGTTGTGATCACTTTGATCTATAGGGTAAGGGTGGAGTGATGGTGGGGAGAGGGTGACGTGATGGTGGAGTGAATTAGTGAGCCAGAACTGAATCAGTGAACTGGAACTGATGTGTTATTCTAAGGATTAATAACATTTGTGGTTTCAGGAGTTTCACAAAAGAGCATGTGGTTATCTTCAGCCTGTTACCTATGTGCAGCTGGTGGAACTCAGGCCTTACAAGGAGCCTACAAGTCTGGCTACATCATAGTGCTATGAAGGGGTTTTATGTCTTTGAGCACAATGTTTATCATAACAGAGCCTAAGTCACCCTGCACCAGAACATGAGGCATAGAGAGGACTTCCTCCTCAGAGGCCTCCTGTGGCCTTCTGCAATTTGTTGTTTCTTGTTTATATGTTACTTATAACCAGTTTATATAGGCACTCTGTAAGTCCTTTCTCCTTTGCTGCTTTTCCCAACAAAAAAGGTATACATGAATAATAAATACGGTATGATTCTATTTTTTTAATATTTAGAAAACATGTTTCTAATTTATACCGGCAAAATGTAAATCAGTGGTTACAGGAGGCCTGAAAAAATTGACTGCAAACAGGCATGAAGGAATATATGGGGTCACAAAAATCTTCTGTATCTTGATTGTGTTGTTGGTTAGATAGATCCAAATGGGTGTTGAAACACATTGAACTCTGTATTTAAAAATTGTTAAATTGTATCAGATGTTTTTAATTTTCAATTAAGATGGTTTAAAAATTGCATTCTTTGGTGTTGCATCTCCTCCTGTTCCATCTCTGCTCCCCTCCCACCAAAATATTCTTATTTTCCTATATCAACTTGGTGATGAGCCCACAATATACTCAATCATCCAAGATAAAAGTTCATAATTCATTCTTCCTTGTCTTAGTCAGCAGGGGCTGCTGTAACAAATATACCAAAATACTGGGTGGCTTAATTACAAACATTTATTTCCTGTAACTCTGTAAACTGAGAAGCCCAACATCCAGGTGCTGGCAGGTTCAGTGTCTGGTTGGGGGGCCACTTCCTTGTTTGCAGATGGCTGTGTTCTTTCTGTCTCCTCACCTGGTGGAGGAAACACACATGTCTCTTCTTATAAGGGTAATTCAATTTGTGACAGATCCAACCTCATGACCTAATTACCTCTCAATGGCCCACCTCCCACTACTATCACATTTTTTCAATATATGAATTTTTGGGTGGACACAAACACTGAGTCTATAACAATCTCTAACTTCATCCTTTTCTTCATTCCATGCCAGATTGCCAAACTTTTCTGTCTATATGATCTGTTGCTCAGATGTGCCACACCCTATGTCTTCCCTCCCTTTCTTCCTATAATAGTTCCCCTTTGTGGTTCACATAGTTGGTTTACATGAAACTGACCCTCACCAACTACCAATCAGACTTAGAACCTCTCATAATGCTTTATCAAATTGGCCAGAAAATTTGGTTTTAGGTAGGGAAATTTAAATATATCTACTACTTCTTCCCAGATTTTAGTGCAACTATTCAAAAGAAGCATTACCTTCCCACTAGTGTAATCATCAACATGGTAATGTAACTCTAGAACTTATGAGAAATATGAAGGTTCAATAAATATAATTTCTTCCCTCCATAACTAAATGAGAAACAAGACATTTTGAAGTAAAGATCTATGTTTCAAATTTATTACTGATATACCTATTTGGAGAATGTCACTTGGGCATTGCAGCCAAAAAGGCTTGCTAGGGCTGTCACAAGCAGACTGATTTACCTGTTTAGGCATTGGTATCCGTGTACAACTAAACTGCAGGCCTCCTGTAGAAGAGCAGAGACTGTTTCTGTGACAAAATGGCCAAACAAGAAAGAAAACTGGAATGAACCTTTTTTGTGGCAGGCAGATATGAAAGAGAGAGGTTACTGTGTTAGGCATGTATAATTTCTTCTTCCTGAGGGATTTATCAGGTAGGTCCCTCCTCCTCTGGGGAAAAGGTTAATATGGCATGGAAATAATCAGAAAGTATTCCTCCCCTGCAACACCATGCTGGAGAATAGAGAAGACATTTCCTCTGCTATATGGAGATCTAAAGTATGAGGGTTAAGTGCCATACCCTAAAAGAATTGTCTCTGACCTTTCCTCTAGCATACATGACAGAGGAAAAATCCACATGGGAATGAAGCCAACACAGAGAAAACATTATTGAAAAATTGAGGAAAAAAACAAATTTCTAATGCTATTGTTTGAACATCTGAATTCAGACTGGGGAGTCCTTTACATCACTGCTCCCTGGCTTCATCATGAGGACGATGACCACTATTACTGTAAACAGAGAAGAACATATGGCTGGAGATCTTATGCAGAAGGGTTTGGCTGATTTTCTTCCAATATACAACCTATTGGCCCAAATGCTGTGCAGTCTTCTGGATACAGGAGGCTTTATGTCCATTGACAAGTGCCAACTTGAAGTACTACATGTTCACCAATTTAATGCGTCACTCATGGCATTATAGAATCAAGAGCTAAACTGTTGAGGGCCTTGCAAAGATGTGCAAATAACTCACCTCTGAGGTGACAGCAGGGAAATTTTATAAATTGGATAACCAACTGATTGTTGAAGATAGTCTTCACTAAAGACAAAATATATTGTTTTCCTCTTGTTATTAATTATGTGAAGTTTCTTATTCCAAATTTAATGTATAAGTTGATAGACAATTATTAGGTGCATGTTAGCACTGAAAAAAAAGCAGCAAAAGAAAAAAGTCATACATGTCACAGAAGTTTGAGAAACACCATCACTGTGTAGCTAAGTAAAACATCATCAGGTATATTTTCTTCTGAAACTTCTCCCTTTTCTATGTAAGGCATTAACATTACCACCAATAAGATAATTTTGGCTCTACTGCTTAAATTCTAGGAAATGGTACTGAAATACTTTTTAAAGCATAAAACCAGTTTAATACTTAGCATTTTACATTGGCTTGAAACTAAATAATGCAAAGCCTAAGGTATTATTGACATATCCATAGGGTTATTATGAATAAAATAGGACAACACACAGTTCACCAGAGTAAATATATGATCCAGTACTCAACTCTATTTTATCATATAAAAAATTTGTACAGTAATCTTATCTTATGAAGTCTTGTGAATATTAAATGGTAAATGGCTAACATGGATATATTTATAGTAGTGTCAAAGACATGACAATCACCACAAAGTATTTTCTTAAAAAAATTAAGATGCTGAAAATTTTCCCTCTCAAACTCATGCACAAACCTCAGCTTAGTATTTGTAAAGAAAAAATTGATTATCATCTCGACATTCAAAAATCTGTGCTCTTACCAGCAGAATAAAGATCAAATACCTTAACTGTCAGGCTGTATGTAAGTAGCCTTACAAAAATGTTTCTCCAAATCTATAGTATACATGAAAGAAACCCTCTGATGAACCCAAAAGAGTTCCCTATTTGTTTTGCACAAAATATTTGCCAAACTTCTTTTCTCCCCACGGTTTTATTTGCTAGTTTCTTTTTGTGAGACACTCTCTAGTATCTTCTGCTTATAGAAATCCTACTCTTAATGCAAGACTTTGATTCTAACATTCTTCATGAGTAATATTTTGATTGACTCAAACTTGGGCAGTCACACAATACTTTTGATTATGTATGCATATGTATGCCTTTTCTCTCTAAGCAGTGAATCACACTTTTTACAAGATTAGGGTATATTCTTCACATTATGTTGTATATCCAACATTGAACTCATGCCCCATGTTGCACAATTTACAAAAGACTTGTTGATGACCATGTTGCTACTAATACTCAACATTGTACATCTTCAGAATCTTCATGGCCACAGTGTGCATAATTCAGTTCAGGTGAAAAAAAGTTTTTCTGCAAATATTGGATTTGGTATGAGATTTATCAGGTATGACTTAAAATAGACATTAACATGATTTAAAGTACAAAATTTAAGGACAAATAGAATAAGTAAAGTAATGTAACGATACTTCCAAATCTTCATCTTGTACAGAGAAGAAACATATCAAATAAAGACCAGTCCGGATATTCAATCTGCGATTTATAGACATACATAAAATCATATTCCAAATATTGAGAGAATGCATGTTATTTCATATAAAAATGGAGTAGTATTAACTACTTACCAGATATTATGTTAGGTCACTAAGCACATTTCAATGCAAGCAAAGAATTATTGCTATGTAATCACATAACCTGGTCAGTCAGAAATGAATCTGATCAAAGGCTACGCCTCTCTTTTGTGTAAACACTGAGTATAGTAACGACAGGGATGGCACTGAAAATCAATGGATAAAGAGTTGACACTTTACTAAATGGTATTGGAAAGAGTAGACACCACAAGGAAATAAATAGATTTCCCATCTCATTCTAAAACAAGGGTCCATATAAATTAAAGCTGAAAATATGAAAACAAAACTTTCACAACTCATGAGAACATAGTGGACAATAAATTTCTGACCCTTAGTAATGAAGAATTTCTTAACCAAAAACTAAGTTGGTACAAATAAGAAAAAAAAAATTGAGGTATTTCAAAATATTAAAATTAAAATCTTGTAATGAACTAAAGAGAATGTTAATTCAATGGATTCCATCAAATGTATTTAAATTAATTTATTGAAAATTAAACAAGCTCTACAAATCAATGAGTAGAGACAAAGAACTAAAGGGAACATGAATGAAAAATACACAAGTAAATCATTGTAGCAGAAACTGTAACAGCCTATCTATATGTATGTATATAGCCATGTGTCACTTGTCACTTAACGACAGGGACATGTTCTGAGGAAATTGGTCCCTAGGTAATTTTGTTGTTGTATAAGCATCATAGAGTGTACTTACACAAACCTAGATAGTATAGCCTACTACCCACCTAGGATACATGGTGTAGCCTATTGCTTCTAGGCTACAAACCTGAACAGCATTTTTCTGTACTGAATACTGTAGGCAATGTAACACAATGGTACGTTTTTGTGTATCTAAATCTATCTAAACACAGAAAAGGCACAGTAAAAATATGTTGTAGTGAATAAAAATTGGTACACCTACATACCATTTACGAGACACATGAATCATAAATGAAGCTTGCAAGACTGGAAATTACTCTGGGTGAGTCCGTGAGTGAGTGGGGAGTGAATGTTGAGGCCCAGGACATTACTGTTCACTACTGTAGACTTTATAAACTATACACTGATGCCACACTAAATTTATAAAAATATTTTTCTTTTTAATAGTAAATTTACCTTAGTCTACTATAATTTACTCCATAAACTTAATTTTTTAACTTTTTGACCCTTTTATAATAACACAGTTTAAAACATAACATTGTGTAGCTGTACAGAAATGTTTTCTTTATTTATAACTTTATTCTATAAGCATTTTTCTATTTTAAAAAAATTAAACTGGTTTTTACTATTTAAAATGATTTGTTAACAACTAAAACACAAAGTCACTCATTAGCCTAGGCCTACACAGGCTATGAATATTTATATGTTTTATTTCCAAATCTTGTCTCACTAGAAAGTCTTCAAGGGCAATAGCACGCATGGAGCTGTCATCTCCTATGATAACAAAGCCTTCTGAAATATTTCATGAAAGACCTGCCTGAGGCTGTTTGACAGTTAACTTTAAAAAATATGTAAGTACAAGGGCCTTTAAAATAATGATAAAAATTACAGTAAATACATAAACAGTAACATAGTCGCTTACTATGAAGTATTAGGTACTATATGTAACTGATTATGTTATACTTATTTTTTTGACTGGCAACACAGTAGTTCCGTTTATGCCAGCATCAACACAAACACATCAGTAATGTATTGTGCTAGGCTGTAACAATGGCTATGAAATCACTTAGGCAATAGGAATTTTTCAGCTGCATTATAATTTTATGGGACCCTCATCATATGTTTGGTTCACTGTTGACAAAGCCATCATTATGTGGAGCATAACTGTATAGATATATTTATATCAATATATATTATATATAAACATGTAAAATATGTTCAAACTGACTATCAATTTAAGTATAAGAAACATTTAACTAATACGTTTCCATTTTACATCAATCAGAATAACGAAGTGTAAAGTTCATAATATTAGCTATTAATGAGAATGTAAGGAAATTAAATTCCTTATGCAATATACATGGATGTGGAAATTGGAATGTTTATTTGGAAAGGCAATATTTAGAAGAGTTCACTATTTTGTTTATCTCTGAAATTTAATGATGCAAATATTCATACATGTATACATGACACAGATGCAGCTCTTTTATTGAAGTATTGTGTGGAATGGTAACAATTTGAAAAAAAATATTTTTCAATAAAATAATTTAAAAACTCTGGTATATTCATATAGTAGTACCCTAAAAACAGTTAGCAAGAATGAGCTACATCCTTTAGTTTCAAGGTGGCTGATCTCAAAAGCATAATGTCGAGTGAAAACAGAACAATTCAAAATAATATTTACAGCATGATATCAGTGATGCAAATTTGATTTGATTTGATTTGATTTTTTTGGATGTTGCTCTTTTGCCCAGGCTGGAGCACAGTTGCATGGCAATCATTGCTGTCTGCAGCCTCAATCTCCTGGGCTCTAGCAGTCCTCTTGGCTTAGCCTTGAGAGTATCTGGGACTACAGGTGTGTGCACACCATGTGTGTGTACACATGGCTAATTTTTGTATTTTTATGGAGATGGGGTCTCACCATGTTGCCCAGATTGAGAACAGTATAAATTTTATAAATACACATTATAGCACTATGTACTTTACAGGATATAAATAGGGAAAAAATACATAATCATATATAGAGAGAATAAACAACTTCAAGATTAAGCAAAGAAGAAAAGAGTGAGATAAGAAAGGTGTTTTAACTAGTTTTGTAATCCAGGAACTTTGGGAGGCCAAGATGGGTAGATCACCTGAGGTTACAAGTTTGAGACCAGCCTAAAAAGCATGGCAAAAACCCGTCTCTACTAAAAATGCAAAAATTAGCAGAGCATGGTAACACACACCCGTAATCCCAGCTACTCCAGAGGCTGAAGCAGGAGAATCGCTTCAACCTGGGAGGTGGAGGTGGCAGTGAGCCAAAATTGCACCACTGTACTCCAGCCTGGGTGACAGAGCAAGACTCCATCTCAAAAAAAAATAAAAATAGAAATATTATGAGACAAATAAGACATAAAAATATTTTATGTCTGAGTATGACATACATGAGGTTTATTACATATTTAAAAGTAATCAGTTTAAAAATAAGAATACTTTTATAATTGTTAATTTAGAAACTTATTAAGTTCAAAAACATCAATTTAGAATATTTCTTGTTTGTCTATTTATAGTAATTCATACAGATGCTACCAAAGACATATTTTGCAAATAAATTCATGTTTCCTGTGATACCAAATCTTTTAAACTTTACAGAGGAGAAAACATAAATAATCCTTGTTATCTTATGCATAATAATATTATAGTAGATTTCTATATTAGATACACCTCTTAGAAAGCTCAAATGACCAGAAATATTCTTTGATTAGTAGAATTGTTAGTTCCATTAAAGTAGTGGCCTATATTATACATTATTCTAGGCTTATTTTTACTTTTCTAGGAAAATGTCTACAATATTTAGTATTATTTTATTCAATAATATATACCATTTATTATTTTGCATTTACCTGAAAAGATGAGGCACACATCATCTTTCTTGGAAAGCATAGAAGGACTATGTGTTTATAAAACGACATTCATAAATCATAATTTTATAAAATGTAAGTGAAGTTAAAACTGGCCAAATATAGTGATATGGTTTGCCTGCTTTCCCACACAAATCTCATTTTGAATTGTAACTCCCACAATTCACACGTGTCATGGAAGGAACCCAGTGAGAGGTGATTGAATTATAGAGACCGGTCTTTCCTGCACTCTTCTAGTGATAGTGAATGAGTCTCAGGAGATCTGATGGTTGGAGAAACAGGACAAGCTCTCTTCTCTTGTCTACCACCATGTGAGATGTACCTTTCACCTTCCGCCATAGTTGTGAGGCAGAATCCCCAGCCACATGGAACTGTAAGTGCGTTAAACCTTTTTCTTCCCAGTCTCATGTATGTCTTTATCAGCAGTGTGAAAATGGACTAATACATATAGTTCATTTTGTTGAGACTAAGCACACTGAATTTTTCTAACAAATATTTCAAAACTGTTTCTTACGCTTCAGAATCAGTTCTAAGCACTTTATATGTGATCTCATACAGCCTTATGCCAATCCTGTGAGGTAGGCACTAAAATTACCCTCATTTCACATATGTGAAATTGAAGGCCCTGTAAGTTTGCTTAGTATCACATAGCTTGTAGATGATACATTCAGCCCATGAAACTGGCTCTAAACATGCTGTTTCTAACTACTCTGTGATGTTCTAATTACTGGGGAACTGCTATTTTTGTCATCTGTATGCACTGGGGTCAATCTGAAATTTAATTGAATATATGATTTGTGGTAACTTGATTGGTCTTCTTGTAGATGCACCTGGGCTTGTTGAAATACACATGGTCCAATCTAGGCATTGTAATAATCGTGCTAACATGTTAAAACAAGAAATTCAGTGACTCACTGCAAAGGTTCCCACTACCAGGGTGATTTTCCTTTCTGCTAAAGGAAGATGCAGCCCCAGCATAAGAAACTTCTGGATATAACAGCACAAGAACTACACTAAGCCTAGTTTTTCTACAACTGAAATAGCCTACAGTCCTTAATTAAAGCAAAAATTAATCAGGTTCAACAGTGAAGACAGATCACCTTTTTTTGGTCTTTGAAAGATGCAACATCGGCCGGGCGCGGTGGCTCAAGCCTGTAATTCCAGCACTTTGGGAGGCCGAGGCGGGTGGATCACGAGGTCAAGAGATCAAGACCATCCTGGTCAACATGGTGAAACCCCGTCTCTACTAAAGATACAAAAAATTAGCTGGGCATGGTGGTGCGTGCCTGTAATCCCAGCTACTCGGGAAGCTGAGGCAGGAGAATTGCCTGAACCCAGGAGGCGGAGGTTGCGGTGAGCCGAGATCGCGCCATTGCACTCCAGCCTGGGTAACAAGAGGGAAACTCGGTCTCAAAAAAAAAAAAAAAAAAAAGATGCAACACTGCCTTATCATCTCAAGCTCCAGCCATGATGTGTATTTCTTCTTTAGCAGAATTGACTCAATGTGGAAGACCTAAGTAGCAGGTTCTTCAAGTTATCACTGCAGAAGAAATTTCACTGGGAGTCCTGTTTTCTGTTACAAACCTGATTTGGCATATTGATTAATTTAATTAAGTAAGAATAAAATTGGCCACCTATACTACATGAGGTGCTGAGGTACATACTTTGGGAAATACAAGATTTATATTGCTCTCAAGATCCCACCCGCTAAGGCACATCTTGTTTGACCACATTTCCTGCCTCAGATTGTGATATGTCTTTACTCCAAGTTGCCCAGTCAGGTTTCTCTCTGTACAGCCTTGGAGCTCAATAGTTCTGTGGGTGCCAATCCATTTTTTGTTTTTGTCAGTAATAGGCCTTGATAAAAATTATCTGAATTATAAAAGAAAAAATTATTTTTGTTAAATTCTTTATTCATATTCTAAATAGCATGTGAATATAGTGAAACCAGTAATTCTGTGGTTTTGGAGATAGGGTGTTTAATTGTTCAAGGAATTATACTTTATTTACATTTCAAACATATGCTCAATAAGTGTACATGTAGAAGAAGGAATAGGAAGAGTAAGAGGGTTGCAAGATTATGATGAAGCTGTCTGCAATGTACCAGGAGGAATAGTCTGTACATTTACAGTGTGTTATGGAATAGCAACCCATAACATATTATAAAAATCTCTAGGGAAATATTTCTTAAAACACCTATTGAAAATAAAGTCAAAATTAATGTCTTAGGCAGCTTAGGCTGCCATAACAAAATGTTATAGACTGAGTAGCTTAAACAGTGGAAATTTACTTCTCACAGTTCCAGAGGCTGAAAAGTCCAAAATCAAAGTCTCAGCACAGTGAGTTTCTGGTGAGGACCAACCTCCTGGCTTGCAGATGGCCACCTTTCCATTGTGTCTCCATATGGTGGAGAGAGTGAGCTATTCTTACAAATCACCACATCTACTGTATTAAGTCCCTGCCCTTATGACCTCACTTAATTTTTAACACCTCTTCACAGGCCCTGTCTCCAAATACATTAGGGGTCAGGACTTTAACATATGAATTTTAGGGAAACACAAATATTTCTACTCTGTAACAATATATAAAAGGCTGTTGACCGCAATAAAGATTCCTTGATCCCAAGAACTAAACAATAACAAGCCACTGGAGAAATCAATTGAAAAAGTGCCAATTGATTATATATTGCATGTGACTTTCATTTTAGTGGCTATCTATATTAAAAGAAAGATCAGAAACAAAAATTCCAAGGGCTGAGGGTCCTTTGAGATAACTTACACAGATAATAAAACTCTGAGAATGGTATAAAATCTGAAGTTTGAGCAGTCACTATGCTTTAGATGAAATAATAAGGTGAACAATAATATATTCCAAACCATCAATATCTTGAAATTTAGAATCGCTTTAAGACGATCCTATTGACAAGGAATGTAATTGAAAACCTTGAGCCATGGATTGTTGAGGGGAATTACCAGATTTATCAGGATGGCAGATAAATGTCTAGGGAAATAGTGCTCAATGCAGCCTTATAAAGATAGTGATAAAACATTAGTAGTAATTGGAATACATAAACTTCAGTCATCAAAAAAAAAAAAAATGTACCAGAAAATAAGGCTAGGGGATTATTTCACTCATCCCCAGTCTCTTTGTTATTTTTTTTCCCCATCACAGATTCATTTTGTTCTCTACAAAACCTTACTTTTAGTTTGCTGCATTTAAGCTATATTGCAATGTGGTTCAACTAAGCATATATATATTATTTGAGAAGAAGGAGATAGAAAATTAGCAGAAAAGTGCTTTGTTGTTCGTGTTATGCTTAATATGGCCTCAAGTCAATATTTAATTTGAAAAATTTTAAATCACCTATGTCCAAAGAAATTATACATCTCTAGCTTTCAGAGATACTTGTTTTGTTTTTAATTCATAAAAATAGTTATTAATGCTGGTTCTTGTGGGTGCAAATTATGATTTTTATTGTACTAGCTTAAAAGTCTTTTGATTGCTTTAATTCTTTCCTTCATACACAGGCAAATGCCATTCATGTTTCTTTTCCACATAGTAGCCTAGCAACTGCAAATTTCAAAAAGTTTTTATAATAACATCCTCTGAATAATTTTAAAATGATGCCACCCTCTCAAATCCAAGAGAATACTGCTTGTTGGTCTTGGAAATGTCCAAGGCAATTATTTCTACTTGTTAGAAATTTACGTTGGTAATCTTTCTATATTGTCAAGAAGTTCAGTTTGATGTCCCAAAATGCCAAACCTTGACTTACAAAAATACTCAAAATGACAACAACAACAAAAATCAAAGAATGACACAATTTCTAATCTAGAGGACAGTAATACTGCTCCCTGATTTCTGGATTTTTAAAAGATGAATAATACAATCAATGTATTCAAACACCAAAATTAAATCAAGCTCTGATAAATATACACAAAAATACATGAGCAAGAGTCAAGTAAGATTGATTTCCAAAAGCCACAAAAGAAAATATATTTTGAATTTAAGTTAATTCAGGCTTAAGAATTAATTTAGAAAGGTAATTTCATAGATGATGATGAGAGTAGAATGTTGTTACACCACATAGGGAATATTTAAAATCACTATTTTCCTAGCAAGTCAGGTTGCTAGAAATAAAACACAGGACTATCAGTTAAAGTTGAATTTCAAATAAACAACAAATTTTTTTAGGGTAAGCATGTCCTGTAAATTACTTGGTATAAATATACCCCATTCAATATTTGGCACCTACTTAAAGTAAAAAAGATATTTGTTGTTTATCTGGAACTCCAATTTAACTAGGCTGTTATATTTTTATTTGCTAAATGTGGAAACTCTACTAATAGAAAAATTTAAATAGAACTATAAAATAAATTAGTTATCTTGCTTACATTAGGGACTAAATAAATGTCTAGTTAGTGGAACTTATACCTTTCATTTTAATTGATGCATCATAAGCTCAACTAGATACTTTAATTAGGAAATGATATGTGAAACAACTATGACTCATGAGCACATTTTAGAATCACAATCTCTGAATTTGTGCATATTTTTGTTTATTCAATGAATAATAACTTATAGGAGTAGTTAGCACATTCATTTTAGAATGTGCTAACTTAGGATCATTTTTATACTTGATAGAAATAAAAATACTGTTCAAGAAAATGTCATGGTGAATTAGAAAGGCAAGAGCACTGCAGAGAGTTATAATCCTTTCAGATTTGAAGGATAGAATGAGACTGTCAGCAGGACTAGCTGCGCAATTGAATTGAGATGATGTAGTTGGACATTTAAAAAAGCACAGTAGTAGATGCAGGGTCACATCAGAGATTGAAATGAAGAAAGTCCTTGTTGTCATTTTTATTTCACCAATTGGAATAAGTTTTCAACTTGTGAAAAGTGGGGCACAGATCCTGGAAATTGAAACTCTTTACTAAAGCACAGGCAAATGCAGGGCAATCAATGGCAATATCAGATTGAAGCACATGCCTGTTAATCAATGTGACTTAACCCTGATTTGGGGAAAAAATTATTTTGAGGATGAGAATATCAACCCTGAGCACTCCTCTGCGTGTCTGCTGAGAGTAGCGATTATTTCTTATCAGTGATGATATGGAGCCTTCCCAGGTGAAGGATGTGCAAGAATAATGGCTGTGGTGGATGGGAGCTGGGTAAAAGCCAATTCTGCTACAGCTAACATGCTGTGTCTAAACACTAAGCAAGATAGCAGTTGTCATAGAGTCTCAGCTTCTAATGCTGGGTCAATAGCTTACTTGTGAAACTTGTATAAGTCGTTTTACCTGTCAGCTCTTTTTTTATATATATATAAATGAGATGAACTTAAAGGTCTTTTCAGCTCTTAGCAACTTTGACTATGCCACTGATAAGGACCCTTTAGAATTAGAATATTTAGTTGCATTATTGGAATTTTTGCTTTGGCTAATGAGTATATAAATCTGAAATATTATTTCCTGGGATAGTACATTTGGAGAGGATACTCTGCATATTTCTAAGTCCCTCTCCTATCTTTTTACTCACTAAATTTTAGTCATTTATGCAAGTTGACTGGCCCCATGCCACTGGTTTTATAAGAAGTTGGACACTTAAAGACATTAACAGTGATTATCAAACTTAGGAACAGAGGTTTTTTTCAATAGATTTATGCTACAAAGCAGATGTGGAAGCATGCATTTCCAGCTCTTGGATTCTTTTGTGCTCATAGCCAGATATGAAGCTGTTATGCACGGATTCCAATGTATCCTCTTCCCAAAACTTTCAACTTACTGATTCATATTAAAATGTTAATGGCGAGTAAATGAAAATCCTATAAGACCGGTTTCAAGTTCAGGCAGACAGACATGGAGCATCACAGTTATGTGAACTTGGGCAAAATATCTTGTCTTCTTGTGCCTTTATTTAAAAATAAGCATAATAACTTGCCTACCTTATAGGATTGTTGTGAATTTAGTTGTAAACACTTGACAGAATGCAATCACATACTAAGTGCTTAATAAACCCTAGCTGTTGCTACTATCATTACTGCCATTATCATTATTAAAATAATTATTTTTATTAAAAACCTGGAAGAAACTTAAGTAAGAGTATTGAAAAAATTCAGTTCTGCCTTTCTTTTTAATGTCTACTATCCCTCTAATCTCCTGATGAGCATCAAGAAAATTATGTTTAAATAAATTGAGGAAAAGGAAAGCATTCCACTTTGCGAGGATTTCTGAGCTATTTATAAAATACAACTGAATATATGAGAGATAGGTTGAGATGTGGCTTTTAAAAGAAAAGATGAATAGAGGAAGCAAATCCATTTGCCTGTACCAGTGCCTGTAACCAGTAGACAATATGCAGTAATAAGCCATTTTTTTGCATTTAATTTTAGATATCTAAAACAATTTTTCCATGTAAGACAAATACCTGTAGATACATTAACTAAATATAGAAGGATAATATAGATAGGTTCATCCTGGGTATAATGTTTGTTAAACAAACATTAAGTAAACTGTCTTGGTTTTGAATCACGACATAATTTTAGGCCTGAAGTGCCTTCTGCTAACCAGATAGCCAGAGAAAGGCAATGACTAAACACTGCGTGTTAGGAAGTAAGGTAGGAGGTGAGCCGTGGCTCCAGAGGCAGGGCTCAGGCACTGGACCAAATTGAGGACTAGCTAAAACAGGGACAGGGCAGAAGGAGTTTTCTATAAGACATGCTCACCTGTGTGTCATGTCAGTTTCCAAGGCAACATCTGGAAGTTACCACTCCTTTCCATGGCAATGACCCAGTAACCTGGAAGTTACAACACTTTTCTCAAATTACTGCATAATCTACCTCTTAATTTGAAAATAGCTAAAAGTGGATATAAATATGACTGCAGAACTGCCTTTGGATGCTACCCTGGGCACACTGGCTATGGGGTAGCCCTGCTCTGCAAGGAGCAGTACTGCTGCTGCTGTACAATGACACTTCAATAAAAGTTGCTCTCTAGCACCACCTGCTTACCCCTGAATCCTTTCCTGGGAAAAGCCAAGAATCCTTTACTGGGCTAAGCCCCAATTTGGGGTAACACCTACACTGTCAGAAACTTACTTTCTCAGTTATTTCACTTAAGAGGGTAATAATTTACCTATCTCACATAATTGTTGTGAATTTAAAGTAAAATTATCTTGCTTAAGATAAAGGTGAAATGACTCAGAAACATAAAGTCAAATAATACATATTTCACTTATAAGTGGGAACTAAATAATGTGTACACATGTACATAGAGTTGTGGACATTGGAAACTCAGCAGGGTGGGAGGAGGTGAGGGATGAGAAATTACTTAATTGGTACAATGTACACTATTCAAGTGATGGTTACGCTAAATTCCCAGGCTTCATCACTATGCAATATATCCATATAAAGAAAAAACTGCACTTGTTCCTTTTAAATTTGAGAACTAAAAAAAAAGTACCGTTGTAAAGTACTATATTTCTGAAAACGTTTATAAATAATAGATATTCCTTCTTCCTTTAACATTTGGTAGAATTCACCACTGAAACTGTCTGGGTCAATGGTTTGCTATATTAAAAGGATTTTTGTTGATTGTTTAACTATCAACTGAATTTCATTAGTAACTGCAGATATGTTTAAGTTATCTATATTCTGGTGAATTTTAGTAGTCTGCATCTTCCAAAGAATATTTATATTTCACTAAGTTTATAAAATATATCAACATAAAGTTGTATTACTTATTGAATTACTATAAAATAAGGCATGTAGCCTTGTCAACACTTTCATCATGATATTGGTAATTTGTGAAATAAATAGTACTAATTAAACCATATGACATAGCAAAATTTTTGCTGAAGTAATACATAGAGAAAAATAATATCATCAAATGAAGAGGAATTACAAATCTAATCTTCAACCTCAAGAAGTTAGAAAATTAAATTAAAATAAGGTAAAGAAAAAAATAATGTGGATACCAGCAATAATATTAACAAAATATTTGCAGGAATCATCAAAAAATAAGAGAAAATCAATAAAGCCAAAAGTTTGCTCTTTGAAGACTCTAGTAAAATTAAGCCACTTTCAGTACAACTAATCAAGAAAGGCAGAAAAGTACAAATTTATTTTGAACAAGAGGACCTCATTATGTCCTTACATACATTAAAGAGGTAATTGTGAAGATATTTGTCCTAATTTTAAAGAATTATAATCTTATAAACAATGTTTTTTGACCACAACAAAATTAAATTAGTTGTTGAAAGACAGCTAGAAATTCTGCAAATGCTTGAAAATTGTGCAACATACTTCTAAATTTAAAAATATACACAAGAAATCTAAAAATGCTTTGAATGAAATAATGTTTAAAACAATAAATCAAATTTGTGATATGTAGCTAAAATAAGGCTCGTAGGTGATTTAAGAAAAAAGAAGAAAAGTTCAAAATACATTTTTAAACATAATAGATTTTTTCTACTTTGTTATATAGTCCGATTACAAACAAATTCAATATTCCTATCTTTTACATCTCTGAAATGCAGATTTCTTTGCATGTCAACAGTTTATATCAATGTTAATCATGTGTAATGTCTTCTACCTTTTATCTGTGAATTTTAATTTTTCTCTGATCATCACTTTCCAATGCACGTGAATATTCAAAGCATTGTAGCTTCCTGTGCCAGCTTTCCCTACCCTTTATCATTTGCCCATTTTACTTAACTCTTCCAAATACATTTTTACTGATATTAATTAGTACCCTGGATGAGGAGATTAGTGGAGGTCAGAAAGCATTGCCATCTCAGAAATGGTGTTAAGCTGCCTCCTTGGAGCTTGTTAGCACTAGCAAGAGTGATGTTAAGTTGAACCCTCCCTTCAGATAGAAAACTGGCAAGGGGGCTAGGAAACGTAATAGCTTCTCTTCTTTTTTAAACACTTTTTAATATTCATCTCATCTCTGGCAAATTGCCTATTCAATGACTCATGATTCATGCATTTATATGCTTAATCAAATATTTTTCAGGAACTATGTTTTGTTAGATGTGGGAATAAAAGAATCAATTTTTCACATTAAAAGCACTGACAAATTCCTGAAAGAAATTAATCAAATACTATACAAATAATTTATTTAAAGCAAAGCTAACAAATTAAGATTTTTATAAACAATGCTGTCTTGTAAATCCAAATTTTAAAATTCACTACTGTCATCGTTTTCATAAACATGATATGACATTTTCTCCAATTTCTCTATAATACACATAGGTTTTTAAGGAAAAGATAAATAATAAATAAGAATTTTGTTCAATTATGACTGTTAGTGTATTCTGTTCTATCCACATGAAATTCATTGTAGGTAATTTTTTTTCTCTTATTTACTAATAGAATCCTCTGATTTCTCTACTGTACAAACTAGTCATTTTCCATTTTGTGTAACTTCTCTTAGACCATCATGGCCATTCACATTTTGTTTTGTCTAAACAAAAAAAAAAAGGAAAGGAAAAAAGGAGAGAGAGAGAGAAGCTTTCAACATCTAGTACTTTCCTTGAATTACTGTAGGTAACTGGTTGACAAACATGCCTCCATAAACAGTTCAGCCTGAAGATTTTTGATATTATATTGAGATATAGGAGCAGAAAAAGAGAGCAATTTTTTTTTAATTTTATGTTTTTGGAAAATTTTTGAGTTGTTCTTGTTTTGTGTAATCACCATAAATCATTTTCTCATCAAATACACCCTAGATATCTAAAAAAAAGTAGTTCCTTCTGAGAGACTGATAGCTCATGTAATATATTTGTGATACTCTAATGATACAATGTTGTTGCTCTGTCATCTAGCACATTTTGTTTTTGTTAAACCGAATATTTTAGCACAGTTATATATTTAATAATAGAAAAATGTCATCCAAAGTGTTCCATTAAAAATATAAGATACAATTTATTATTTGCTATATAATACAAAATGCATTCACAACTGAGAGTGGGTTTTAAATTACTTGTGCAGAAATTGAGATTGTTTGTCATTACAAATAATTCCATCTGGCAGGGATTCATAGGAACCACTTCACACCATGACTCTTGATGAATTGATTGTTTCTAACTGTGACATATCCTTTTGTCTTAACTGGAAACCTCAGGAGGTAGACTGCGTTCATAATTAAAAACATAATTGAAAACAAAATTTCTCACAATGTCATTTGGAAAGTCAAAGTTACAATTTTCACATTTACTGTATTGAAGTAAAATTAACCATGAGCCAAAAATATACATGTCAAACTTAGTAGTGTTTTAATAAGCCATGAACAATGTCACTGAGGAAAAAAAGACAGTCAAAGATAAATTTCCCTTTTCAATATATTGCATAATATATTTTTGCTGGTTCGTAAAAATATTCTTGTTTCCGAAAGTAACTTGATCTTTTCTCTATATTTATGTTTTGCAATGTTTAAGCACCATTATTTGTATCTCTACACTTTTAAGGTACAGTTATTCAAAATGCTGGCTCTGAAAACTCTAACCAAACTCTTGTGGTTTGAATACTATTTCCAACTCTTACTGAATGCATGACTTTGGACAAGAATCATAACATCTTTGTAACTCTTTTACTTATTTATTTACTTCAGTAGGTTTTGGGGAGAACAGGTGGCGTTTGTTTACATAAATCATCAAGAAAAAACAAACAATCCCATCAAAAAGTGCACTAGGACATGAATAGCCAATTCTCAAAAGAAGATATACAAATGGCCAGCAGACATATAAAAAAAATGTTCAATATCAGTAATGATCAGGAAAATGCAAATCAAAACCACAATGTGATACCAACTGACTCCTGCAAGAATGGCCATAATCAAAAAAAAAAACAAAAAATAATAGATGTGGGCTCGGATGTGGTGAAAAGGGAACATTTTTACACTGCTGGTGGGAATGTAAACTAGTAAAGGCACAATAGGAAACAGTTTGGAGATTCCTTAAATAACTAAAGGTAGAACTACCATATGATCCAGCAATCCCACTACTGGGTAACTGCCTAGAGAAAAATAAGTCATTATACAAAAAAGATACTTGCACGCACATGTTTATAGCAGCACAATTCACAGTTGCAAAAATATGGAACCAGTCCAAATGTCCATCGATCAGAGTGGATAAAAAAACTGTGGTATATATATTTAACATGGAATACTACTCAGTCATAAAAAGGAAAAAAATAATGGCATTCACAGCAACCTGGATAGAATTAGAGACCATGATTCCAAGTGGAGCAACTCAAGAATAGAAAATAGATATTTTATGTTTTCACTGAGAAGTGGAGCTAAGCTATGAGGATGCAAAGGCATAAGAATAATACAATGGACTTTGGCTACTGGAAGAAAAGGGTTGGAGGGGGGTTAGGGCTAAAAGACTATACATTGGATATAGTGTACACTTCTCAGGTACACTATATCTAATGTATTTTGGGTGCACCAAAATCTCAGACGTCATTGTATTTTATTTCCACATAAGCAGAATGAGAATAATAATATTACCTATTTTATAAGATTGCTATAAAAATTATGTGATTATGTTAGATTAGACTACGTGTGCTAATTGCCTAACAATGTAGCACATACTAAGTGTGTCACAGCCGCCAGTAATGCAGTCACCAATGCCAGCAGAGCAGTTAGTGATCCACTGCAAAAACAACATCCTCTCACCTGCTTTCTCAAACACTGAATAAATCAACACAGAATAAACAGAATAAAGTATTTGTTACAGGTTTGTATCAGTGAAACGTCTGCAGAAAGCAGGATTAGATCAAAGGCAGCCGTCCAAAACACTGGTCTGCCTGGGACAGAACTCCAGAGTACGTAGTGCCCATTTGAACTCTCTTGCATCAGACAAAAAACATCCTCTCCTTTATATCTTGCCCTGTCACCAGATGCAGGTTGTATCAGGAAAGGTGTGACCTCAGGCAAGGCGCTCTGAGGTGCAGACATACCTTGAACCGGCTTGCTTCTATAGCCAGTATTTCCTTGAATGGGGCACAGGTAGCACACCTCTGTGCATACAATACTTCTGTCTACTTCCTTTTAACAATGTGTATATTTTACAAACAATATTAAAAATTCCATTAAAACATAGAACAGTCCTCTGCTCCTCCTTTCCCTGCCCTTTAGGGGAAACCATGGTCTCTCAGCACTTATTTGTATATTTCCAAATAATTTATTCATAGCATCTTGTCTTGTTTAATCCTATTGGTGTTATCTTTTCATTTCTGTTTGTGTTGTTTTCATATTGTATTACCCTTCCCCCACTATCTTTTTCTATCCTCTCAATACTCTCTCTAATAAATATCTATGTTCTTTTTTCTCCAAATATCTTGGTGTTCTACTTGATATTTTGTAAGTCTTCAAACAGACCTTTTACAGGACAATAAGCAACATATCTACATGCTCCAACAGATTTCCAAACATTTTCATTATTACACATGCACAGGCGCACGCGCGCGCGCGCGCGCGCGCGCACACACACACACACACACACACACACACACAGAATTTTATTTTTCTGGAGACTTCTTCCACAGCTCTCCATGCTCTTTCCCTCCAGGCTTGGCACAGAGCCATTTTCTACATACATTTATTTATAATTCCTCTGAATTAAAGGTCTGGGTTCCTGGATGCCATTTTATTTATTCCTTGGTTACTCCCTATTTTACATCTAACAACTTTCTAAGAAGGGGAAAACAGATAGAAAAAATATTTGTATCATCATGTGCCTGAAAATTTACATCCTCACTGAGGACTGAACATTGGCCGAGTATACTTTTAGGTTTAAAAACATTGTATTTAAAATGTGATTTGATTCTGTTCTTTACAAATAAACCATTTCTGCTAAGAGGTCTGAGGTCACTCTAGTCTCACATACTTTGATGTGTGTATATATATGTATATAAAATCTGGACTCATTTAGACTTTTATTTTTAATTTTATATTTAAAAATTTAAAAATTATATGTCATTTGTGATTTTAAAAAAATCAATTATTCTGAGGCCTTAATGGATCTTTTCTATTTCATAAGCTCTGTCCATTGGTTTTCAGATGTATACCTACACTGTTTGTTTGGTAATTTATTTCCATCATTTTTTTTCCCTTGTGTTTTCTTTCTATTTCTTCTTCTGGAGCATCTTATTATTTTAAAATTTTCTATTATTTTTCTCCAATATTCTATCATCTTTATTTTTGATTACACTCTTGGTAAGATTCCTAAGTTTTATCTCCCAAACTCCCTTTCTTTTCTTGGTCGGTTTATTCAGTACCCACTATCCTTTCTTTGTGCCTTACCCTTGCTTTGCCTTGAAGATCCAACATTAACAGCAACAATAATAATAAATTTCTGTATTAATGGAACTGACATTATGGGAAATTGGAAAATAAACAAGATAGATAAATGCATTGCATATTAGATAATGATGTTTTAAGAAAAATGAAACAATGAAAGCTGATATAATATTTGGAAGTTAGAGAGATTTTTAAAAGGGTGGTAAGGGAAGGATTCACTAAGAATATGCCTTTTGAGTATAGTCCTTAATTTTAAGCATATTAAGTTTGAAATGTCCCTTAGGTATTGAAGTAGAAATGCATAGTAGGATGCTGCATATACAATGTTCAGAAGAGAGATGTGGGAAGATATATCAAGTTAAGAATCATCAGGGTATAGAGTTTGAAACCATGAGATTAGCTCAGTTTATCTAGAGGGCTAGTGTACACAGACATGATAAAAAGAGTTGCAATGACTGATCCATGAAAGTGCTTGCCTTTAGAAGTCAGAGATTAGGAAAATCAAAAAGAGTTCACATATTTTTTTTTACTTTAAGGGTAAAGTATTGCCCAGGATCCTGAAAGTTAGAGCATCATTCCTACCTTAAGAACAAAAAAAGTAAGATAATCTGTAAAGCTGTAAATTCTTAAATCCATCAGCAAACTCATGCTGCAGTGCAAAAACTAGCCTGAAATCCTAAGGCAGCATCTGTAAGGAGAAACTGTGATCGCTGCTGTAGTGGTTAATACTGAGTGTCAACTTGATTGGATTGAAGGATACAAAGTATTAATCCTGGATGTGTCTGTAAGAGTGTTGCCAAAGGAGATAAACATTTGAATCAGAGGGCTGGGGAGGCAGACCCACCCTTAATCTGGTAGGCACAATCTATCAGCTGCCAGCAAATATAAAGTATTCAGAAAAGCATGAAAGGAGACGGGATGGGCCTAGCCTCCCAGTCCACATCTTTCTCCCATGCTGGATGCTTCCTGCCCTTGAACATCAGACTCCAAGTTCTTCAGTTTTGGGACTGGGACTGGCTCTCCTTGCTCCTCAGCTAGCAGACAGCTTGCTGTGGGACCTTGTGATCATGTAAGATATTTATTTAAGTCATTTGTGTAAGTGTGTCCTAATAGAACTTCACACAGAACCTGTGAGTGCACACTCATCCTGTGCCTGAGTTTACCAGGTATTCCGCACTGTCTTTGTTAGTTTGCTTGGACTGCTTTAACAAAATACCATGGCCTGGGGATCTTAGACGACAGAAATTAATTAATCTATCAGTTGCCAGCAAATACTTACTAAGTGAACATTTATTACTTTATTAAGTATTAAGCAATCAATACTTAATAAATTCCATAGATAGCTATATAGATGATACAGATATAGATATAGGTATATTCCATTAGTTCTGTCTCTCTAAGAGAACCCTGACTAATACAACTGCTAACACACAAGCAGAGAAGAATTATTCAGCAAAAACTATTCATGAATTGCTAAAGGCCATCTGCAGGCTCGTATGAAAATGTTACAGACTGAATTGTGCCCCCAGCTGCCATCACATTCATGTGTTGACGTCCTATCCTCCAGTATCTCAGAATGTGACTCTATTTGTAAATATGTTATTTAAAGAGTGCTTAAGTTAAAATGTAGTCTTCAGGGTGAGCACTAATCTGACGTGACTGGTGTTTTTATAAGAAGAGGAAATTTGAATACACAGAGAGATAAACTAGACACGTGCACACACAGAGTGCATAAACACACAGCAAGAAGGTAGTCATTTCTTTGACAAGAAGAGAGGCCTCAGAAGAAACGGAACCTGCTGGCACTTTGATCTTAGACTTCAGCCTCTAAAACTGTGAGAAAATTAATTTCTGTCATCTAAGATCCCCAGTCTGTGGTATTTTGTTAACGCAGCCCAAGCAAACTAACAAAGACAGTGCGGAATACCTGGGAAACTCACGGGTTCTGTGTGAAGTTCTATTTAGGACACACGTACACAAATTTGGTATTGGGATAGAAACCAAAGAAAACCTTCCTTAGCATGCAGGCCCAAAAGAGAGGAGTGGCTATGACACACACTTCATCCAAAACTTCTTCTGTAAGAAATAAATGTCTTAAATTACCAAGGAAAATACATGTGAAGAGCCATTACAGCTTGGGAAAAGAAAAAGGAAAACAGTCCCTTTCTGTCTCTTGGGAAGGGGCTAGAAACAGTCATGGGTCTATACTATAGAAGTCTTAAAGCTGGGCTATCAGTGGAGTCAGGAAGGATCACTGAGAAAGGGCATTTAATAAGAACAACTGTATACTAAATGTATTCTATGTGATTGTAATCAGACTCATTCCTTCATATAAATTCCAAATATGTAAAATAAATACTATTATCCTGTTTAGAGGTAAAAAATGATCTGTAAATCTTATGTTTACTTTATTATTATATTCTTATCTGCTTCGTATTTATTCATGTATTAATCAATAAAATATTCATCAATTACTGAATATATGCCAGAACTGAAATGTACTCTGAGTGCTAAGAACTGGGAAGATGGCAGTGAACAGTACAGCAATGGATATGAAACTTTACATACAGTAAAGAAGACAAATAATAACCAATTATAGCAGCCCATGCTTGGTTGAGCTTGTGATCGATCCTGCAAAGAAAAGGTAAAGTGAGTTCCGAAAGCATAGACCTAGTCTAGGCTTTAGGTTCACAGATGGATTTCTCCAGATAGTGACCCTTCAACTCAGGAGATTTAGGCCTGTATGCCCCCGACAGAGAGTGAGAGGAAACTCTAGGGAGCTCCAATGGCATATTTAAGGGCTCTGAAGCCAGAGGGAGCATGGAAAGGACAATTAGAAAGGCTGTACTACTTGAGTAAATAGAAGAGACTGTCTCCAGAGAAATGAGGAAGTCCTATATTAGTTATACAATTTAACTCTTTAGAACATTTTATTAAGACAAAACTATTGCTTATGTTTTATTGATAAGTTGTTGGAGATATTTGCATTAAGATGAAACATGCAGGCTGGACACAGTGGCTCACACCTGTAATCCCAGCACTTTGGGAGGCCAAGGTAGGCGGATCATGAGGTCAGGAGTTGAGACCAGTCTGAACAACATGTTGAAACCCCGTCTCTACTAAAAATACAAAAATTAGCACAGCATGGTGGCGCACACCCATAATTCCAAAGAAAAAGAGATAAACAATGCAAAGATAACGTTTATCAGGGGAACCAAATGTAATCTGCTTTGTTGAATGTTAAGTTGCATCAATTCTTAATTTTAGTGTTCTGTTATAGATGTGTTTACCTTTAAAGAAACCACACATAGCTTAGAGGAAACCAAAATGGAAATTACATGACAAATTGTTTTATTTATAATTGGTCCTGTAAACCAAAATAAAAATATAAGGCCCCCAACTAACCAAGTGGACCCACCTCTAGGCTAAGGGCATCGAAAGAAACCTGAGAAACTAATTCAGGCTATGAGGGAAAGGAGAGAGAATCAGAATGTCTCATTATATTCCCCTCCCTTTGGAGTTCAGGCACAGCTGACCAGCATTAAAATAGAGATCCTAAGTCCCACCAAACAGACTCTTGTAGCAATAAGATACCAACTCCAACCTGACTCTGGTATAACATCACATAACAGATAATAGGACCTAAAAGGAAATCAAAGTATTTTATCCCAAAATATATTTCTTTGACATCTTTTCAAACGGTCCTGCACAAAACTGTGTCTTGTTGGGGAAATCTGCATTCTGTAGAGTGTATCTTTTCCTTACTGGGTCTCTCCAGAGAGTCTGACACCTTTGACAAGAAACATTCACATCAATTTTCTCTGAAGCCTTCTCTAGGGCAGGGAGACTTCATCTACGTGACAAGAACCTTGGCTTCCACCCTCCCTGCCACCCCTGCCGTGCCTTAACTCAAGCTGATTTTAACTCTTCAGGCAGAGCTTAACCTTTCCAATCAAGTGCCAATCAGGAAATTTGTAAATCTACCTATGACCTGGAAAAGGCACCTCCAACCCTGTACCAGTCCCCCACCCCCTGCTTCGAAATGTCCTTCCTTTTTCCTTTCTGGCCTAACGTTAAACGTATTGATTTATGTTTGTGCCTATAACTTCTGTCTTCCTAAAATGTATAAAATAAATCTGTAACACAACCACCTCAAGCACCTGTTCTCAGTACCACCTGAGGCTGCATCAGGAAGGGTTATGATCCTTAACCTTAGCAAAATAAACCTCTAAATTGATTGAGACCTGTCTCAGATACTTTTTAATTTATAGTCCCATCAGAAAGAATTCCAGATATAGAAGTGACTTACAATGGAAAAGCAGGCAGAAATAAGGGGAAAGGATTTGCTGCTTTGCCTTTAGTCATTTGGATCTCTCTTCCATGAGATGCCTATTTTCAGCAGTGATTTATGCCAGCTGCCTTGATTTTATTCTAAAGTGAAATATTCAAGGAAGATCAAGTGGTTCCCAGATGAATATTTCTGGAAAAAACGTAGCTACTAATCTGTGGGCAGGAAAACATGAAGTGTTAGGGAGGTTCAGAGCCAGGAGGAGTGAGGGGAAGAGTCGCTGAAAGTGACAGATATCACCTTCCTTGTAGGTTCTGCTTATGACACAATATTCATGTGAGAGTATATTTGCCCACTGCACTTTTCAGGAAAGAAAATAATAGAGCAAATAAATCAAAAGTAAATCACTCCTTGCCAAAGAATATTTACAATGCCAGTGGGGCTGTCTCCATAGAGGAGAGAAACAAAGGAAAGCAACATGGGATGAATAAAATAAAGAGCAGAGAGAGACCTGAAGAAACAAAAATGAGGTGTGGAAAGCAAGACCAGGACATGAAACATGGGATACAAACAAGAGAAAGGAGTCAGATAGACAATTAGTTAAAAATCAGCCCAGACGGGGTGGCTCACTCCTGTAATTCCAGCACTTTGGCAGGCCAAAGCCAGCAGATACCTTGAGCCCAGGAGTTCAAGACCAGCCTGGGCAACATGGCAAAAAGTCCTGTCACTGCAAAAAATACAAAACATTAGCCAGGTGTGGTAGTATATTCCTGTAGTCCCAGGTACTTGGGAGGCTGAGGTGGAAGGATCACCTGTGTCCCAGAGGCAGAGGTTGCAGTGAGCTGAGATCATACCACTACACTCCAGCCTTTGTGACAGAGTGAGACTCTGTCTCAAAATAAATTAACTAATTAATTAAAATAAAATTTAGGTATTATTGAGTTTTCAACTATTCATGAATTAAATTATTTTTATTTTACTATGTTGTGATTTTGCAATCGGCATAAAATGTCTTTATATAATCTAAGTTTTTTTGAAGCCCATTTTTTTTATAATGTAAGATATGCAATATATGACACAGATGCAGTTTTCTGAACACAATATTATTTAGTCATTGAAAATAGATATCATTTGGAGTAACTGAAAAATCTTTCCCCAGGAAGAGAACGTGTCACTGAAATGCAAGCAAATCTAATATACAAACATTTAAAGCCTATTGATGAGTATCAGATGATAGTTGTTTCTGTAAGGTGGCCTCAGATTAGCTTCACATTGGGAGGTGTGTCCATATGAAACAGTACACCCATAAATGGTGGGAGAAAGTTGGATCCAGGTTGGGGGAAAGATAACTAAGATGGATTTTAGTCTTAGGGAAGTCAGTGGTCCTGAAAGATAACTGGGGCAGATTTTTAAATTTAGAAATTAAGACAGAATTTTTAGTTCATAGAACTAAGCTATCAAAGAAGTGTGTGCATGTGAGAGAAGTGGCTTAAAATTTACAACCATAAATTCTGAGAATTTGCCCATAGAGTACAGAAAACTGGCTATGCTGACAAAAAAAAGGAAATTGGCAGCTGTGATTTTCTCACTATATTCTATGTTGTAGAATTCCAGGCTAAAAACTCCATCTTGAAAGCCTATCAGATGTTTACATGTGTGACTGGAAATGGGTGGAGCTGCAGACATTGTTTTCCTGCTTCAGTCAGGAATAGGAATTTTAGGAACTAGGTTTGAGCAGATTAGGTAAGGGATGACATCCAGCTGGGTGGTGTTAAAAATAAAGAGGGAGAAGACAGAAATTGGGGTTCCAAAGCTAAGATTTTGAGTTAAACAAATAATAGAGTCTATAATCACAGCTACTCGGGAAGCTGAGGCAGGAGAATCACTTGAATCTGGGAGCTGGAGGTTTCAGCGAGCTGAGATCATGCCACTGCACTCCAGCCTGGGTGAGGGTGAGAGTGCATTTAAAATAATAATAATAATAATAATAATATAAAATATATTTTGAGCACTTACTTATGTCTCACCTCCTGTACTGAGTATTTTGTTTCTATTTTTTACTTAATTTTCCTAAGCATGCTGTAGAGTAGGTAATATTATTTTCACTTAACCTACAAGAATATAGAGGCACAAAGAGCATAAATATCATGTTTAATATCACAACTTGTAAATGAGAAAAATGTTAGGAAAATTGTCTTCATCAGATTATGATCTATGTCTCCACAACAACTAGTCATATTAACCCTTCAAACAGCTACAATTTCAGAGCTGTAGTTCCAGGTACTTGGGAGGTATTTTAGGAGGAATCTTCTTGCGCTGATGGTTATGTTTAGTTGACTTCAGAAGAGGAGGGTGGTAAGATAAGTTTTTAATAATTTTCAACAGTACACCAGAAAGTAAGCTATTTGAAGACAGGAGATATCTCATATGTCTTGCCCTATTTTTTTTTTTTTTCTGACAGTCTCTGTTACCCAGACTGGAGTGCAGAGGCACAATGACAGCTCACCGCAACCTCTGCCTCCTGGGTTTAAGTGATTCTCCTGCCTCAGTCTCCCAAGTAGCTGGGAATAAAGGTGACTGCCACCATGAGTGCTGACTTTTTTGTTTTGTTTTGTTTATTTTTAGTAGAGATGGGGTTTCACGATGTTGGCCAGGCTGGTTTTGAACTCCTGACCTGAAGTGATCAGCCCACCTCCACGTCATAAAGTGTTAGAATTACAGGCGTGAGCCACTATACCCAGTCTATCTTGCCTTATTTATTGTTGATTCTTGAAGGCCTATAAATGTGTTTCCAGAAGAAAAAATTATGGAACTCTTGAGACTTATGGAGTATAATAACAGAAATAGTTCAAGGGTGGTTGATTTAAGAGACATTCTGAGAAGCAGAATGGTGTAGTAGAAAGACCTTAGGCTTTAGAATTAGGCAGACAGAGTTTCAAATACAAACTTTACTGTTTTCTACTAACTTGAATCCAAGCATGTCAGCCCTTTTAAACCTTGGTATATGTGTGTGTGTGTTTTTAGTAACATGTATTACATATATATTTTTTACTTCATATGATGTATATATGAAGTAAATATATATATCATATATAGTGATATATATATCATATAAAGTAAAATCTGCTCTGGAACACAGCCTCATAAAAAGCAGATATACAAGTTTATATTTTAAATCTGACATTCAAGTTTAGCTTTCTTTGGTATGCACCAATCTATTTGTAATTTGTTCTACTATAAAACTCAGAATTGAAGTCAAATCATTTTGAAGATTTCAATCTCAAA
Organism: Saguinus oedipus; assembly: GCA_031835075.1. Classification (NCBI taxonomy): domain Eukaryota; kingdom Metazoa; phylum Chordata; class Mammalia; order Primates; family Cebidae; genus Saguinus; species Saguinus oedipus. The sequence continues at coordinate 149,560,547 of CM063170.1, forward strand.
GGGATATGAAATCAGAGGCATTCAAGTTTGTTTAATTAAAAGACACTTTCAGCTCTATCATTAAAGAAAAGTTAGTGTTTCTCACATTACACAATTTACTACATGCACATCAACTCCATGGATTAACGTATTTCCAAAGTATTTACTCAATCTACAAGCATATTTTTCTTTATAAGTACTTTTAAATTGCTAGATTCAACTTTTTATAATTTTAAATATCCCAAATGACAAGCAAGTAGGATATAATATCATTCATCTATGTTCAAAGGAAGAGAGTTTGGTGTATTTAGGATATAATTATTCATTAGGAATGTATGTAAAACATGACCAAAACTTGCTTACTCGATGCACCCTCCTCATGCAGAAGTCTGAAAACTCTTCTATTCTAAGCTCTTATTATGTTTCCAAAAGGTATTACTTTAACACATACTATGTATGCGTCATGTACGGCACTCACTTTACTAAGCTCTGTGTATCTTAGCACATGGGTGGGTGTGTGTGTGTGGTGTGCGTGTGTGTTTAAATACACAAGAAGAAGTTATGGTTTACTTGAGAAAAAGAAAAGTTAATCTGCTATTTTAATATAATGTGAAGAATTTTATAGTTTTTACCTAAATATGGGAGGTAAGCGTCTGCAAAAATCTTATCAGGCAGATATTACATGAGTTGAGTCTAAATGGCTGTGGATGAGTTATTGTTTTACACGTGTGCTTTTATTACATCAGTTATGCTGTGGAATGGAGAAAAAATATAATTAGGGAGAGAGACTAGAATGAGACCACGAATGGCATTGTATATTACGAAGGTATTTTAAACATTATTTTCTGGGAAAATGAAGGCCATTAAAGGATTTTTAGGAAAAAAAAGTAACAGAAAAATTTTTTCATCAATCTAGAAATGGTTGCTGGGAAGGCTAAATAGGAGATGCTAATAGGGAGAACATTGCATTAATAGAAGCAAGAGGTGACAAGGATGTGAATTAATACAGTGGCTCTAAACATGCAGAAATTCAGGTCTAAATACAAGGTAAATATATATATATATATTTTTTGAGGCAGAGTTTTGCTGTTGTTACCCAGGCTGGAGTGCAATGGCACGATCTCGGCTCACCGCAACCTCTGCCTCCTGGCTTTAGGCAATTCTCCTGCCTCAGCCTCCTGAGTAGCTGAGATTACAGGCACGAACAACCATGCCCAGCTAATTTTACAGGGTAAATATTATAGAAGTCAGGGACTAACGGGTTGTGGGAATAAAGAAAAGGGAGAAACAATTCCAAAAGTTAGTGTCTGAGTAAAAGAGCTCCTTAACTAACTTAGGAAATGAAGAATGACTTCTGTGTTGAGATGGGTTACGAATTCATTGTCACCATGAGCTTGATTTGACTCTTGATAATCCACATCAAGATTCAAAGTTGTGTCAACAAAGACTAGGTTTAGATATATAGGTGTTGATTTCAATAGTTTAGATGTTGTTTTTTCATATGTATTTTGAGGGTTGTCTCCAAGAATAATCAAAGCTTAGGTTAGAAATTAAATATCCAGGACTTATATTGGGTCAGAAGAGCCAAGAACAGAGGATGGAAAGCAGAGAAACATTGTTGGAGCAAATAAATAAAAACACAGAATTAATGGTTTCAGCACAGTCTGGTCCAAAGGTGAGAGACTTTTTGTTAGTTTGGGACCCCCTCTGCAGTTAGTCATAGCCTCCTGGAACTTCCAGAATACAACTGAGGTAAAATTTCTTTCAAGGATGGTCTAGATGGTCTTTATTTACCACTTGGATCAGCAATAATGAGGAAGCTGATTGTTAAGATTTACACAGGCAGTCCCCGCTTTAAAAATTAGGCAGATCTTCATATAACAAATATTTTACTTTTTTCCGGAAGTCTCAAAGGGCTCTGATCTTATCCAAGACCTTCCTTGTATTACAAAAATATAAACTAAACAGTATGTTCCTTCTACATGCATAGAATGTTTACTAATGTAATGTGTATGGGGACATGGTTAGCTTAGGGAAACAAGAGTTAGACACCCATGCATGTAACAGTGTTGTTATGATCATTACACTTAATTCAAAGTATGACCTGCTGTCTGGACCCTGTGCTAATTTATGAACATCTACTATTATTGGTCTCTCATTTGTTTTAATTAATTACCCACATGAAAGCATATACTCTTGATTTATCTTCATACCACCCTTTGTTTACTATTTTTCCTAGTAAAGATAATATTGTAATTACATAAATTAACCATTAACACTGTGATTCAGGCAGAGCCTAAATCAGTTTCTGCATCTTCAGATTGCTAGTAATCCACACTATGGCAATTTATTAAAAATGTTGAAGCTTTACATATTTATGTTGAAATAATGGACATAATACCTCCTTTTAGTATATTAAAAGCAAATACTGGAACATTGCAGGTGCTCAATAAATAATAGCTGTGACAGTAGAAAATGTCATATCTGGGATTTGGAAACAGAATATAGACTGGCTGGATATAAGAGAAGACCAAGAATTCCCCTAGAATTGTTACAACTGTCACTAGAATGTCACTAGAATTCCCCTAGAATTGTTGCAACTGTCACTAGCATTGTTACAACTGTCACTAACATTTTGGGAGAAAATCCAAAATGGCTGATCGCTAACAGCTCAGGATTGTAGCTCCCAGTGAAAGCACAGAGAATGAGAGGACGCCACAGTTTCAGATGAATTTTCGTCACTCATGGACCAGAAGATTTCCAGTGAAGGAGCCCCACGGGTCACCAGCGCAACTCTTGTGGCCGGCACAGTGGTTTTGCCAGCACCTCGGCACAGCAGCTCTTTGTGCAGAGTAAACGGGACTGGTTCCCCTTCTGACCGATGTTCGGAGCTCCGGGAAGACAGAGCCACTTATTACGGACTCAAAAAGGAAGCCAGACTGGAGATTCCTGGGCAGAAGAGCACCATCAGTCTTAATGCTGCTGTTTTGGCTGGCGCAGTGGGTTGCTTGGATTCCAGTGCTGGGAATGAATAAACTGGACGTCCACTCAGAAACCTAATTAGAAAGGTGGTAATTGTAAAGACAACAGATGGATAACTTTCTAACAAAGGGAAGAAACCAGCCTAAAAAGGCTGAGAATACCCAAAATCAAAACCCCTCTTTCTCTACAGGGGATTACAGTTCCTCATCAGCAATGGAACAAGCCCTGATGGAGAAGGACTGTGTTCCATTAACAGAAGTAGGCTTCAGAAGGTGGATGATAAGAAACTTCTGGGAGTTAAAAGAACTTGTTCTAACCCAATGTAAAGAAACTAAGACCTTTGAAAAAAGGGTTGACAAAATGCTAACAAGAATAGACAATATAGAGAGGAATATAAATGAACTAACAGAATTGAAAAACAACACAAGAACTTAGTGAAATATGCACAAGTTTGAATAGCCGAATCAATCAGGCAGAAGAAAAGATATCAGAGGTCAAAGACCAACTTAATGAAATAAAATGAGAAGACAAGAATAGAGAAAAAAGGATAAAAAGGAATGAGCAAAGTTTCCAAGATATATCGGACTATGTGAAAAGACGTAATTTACGTTTGATAGGTGTACCTGAATATGACGGAGAGAATAAATCCAAGCTGGAAAATACTCTTTAGGATGTTTTTCAGGAAAACTTTCCCAATCTAGCAAAGCACGACATTATTTAACCCATGGTAATACAGAGAACAACACAAAGATATTCCTCAAGAAGAGCAACCCCAAGGCACATAATCATTAGATTCACCAGGGTTGAAACAAAGGAGAAAATACTAAGGGTAGCCAGAGAGAAAGGTCAGGTTACCCACAAAGGGAAGCCTATTAGACTTACAGCAGATCTCTCAGCAGAAAACCTACAAGCCAGTAGAGAGTGGGGGCTAATATTCAACATCCTTAAAGAACAGAACTTTCAGCCCAAAATTTCATATCCAGCCAAACTAAGCTTCACAAACTGAAGGAAAAATAAAATCTTTTATGAACAAGCAAGTACTCAGATTTTTTTTACCACCAGGCCTGCTTTACAAGAGCTCCAGAATGAAGCATTATACATAGAAAGGAACAACCAGTGTTAGCCTTTCTAAAAATATACCAAAAAGTAAAGAGCATCAACATAAAGAAGAATTTATATCTATGAATGGATAAAATAGCCAGTTAACATCAAATGGCAGTAACCCTAAATTTAAGCCAACTAAGTCCCCCAATCAAAAGATACAGTCAAAACCTAATGGTATACTACATCCAGACCCATTTTACATCCAAAGATACACAAAGACTCAAAGCAAAGGGATGGAGAAAAACTTACCAACAAAATGGAGAACAAAAATAAATAAATAAACAAAAAGCAGGAGTTGCAATTCTCGCATCTGATAAAATAGATTTCAAAGCAACAAAGATATGGTGGTAAAAGGATCAATGCAACAATAAGAGCTAACGATCCTAACACCCAGATACATAAGACCCATAAAGAGATTTAGACTCAATGAGACAGAAAATTAATGAGGACATCCAGGACTTGAACTCAGATCCAGAACAAGTAAACTTAATAAATATTTATAAAGCTCTCCATTTTAAATACACAAAATATACATTCTCCACTTTAAATACACAAAATATTGATCGGCCATTATTAACACCCATTTTTAGAATAAAGCAATATTCCCGTCCCCTCTCCCTCTTTTTCTTCCTCTTTCTTCCTCTCCTTCACTCCTTTTTTTCCTTTCTTTCCTTCTCTCCTTTCAAAAAAAAAAAAAAGAAGAAGATGGTTGGTTGGTAGAGAATACAGCAACCATGGAATTAAATCAAAACCTTTTCTCTCTGTGTAGATATTTTGATCATGTCTTTAACTGCAAATGTAGGAATCATCCCCCAGTTTTCGTCAATTTCCCATTAGTCATCATGCTCACTTGACATTGCATCTACAAATAGGCAAAGGGCAACTGTGTGTATATGTGATGTTGTATGGTGTATAAATCCACTTTTAGATGCAGTTCCAAGCAAATATGTATTTTTAAACTCAGACTGTTTCAAATTTTCTATGTTAAATATCCTAGTGCTAAAATAAGTCAGTGCTAATTTGAAGGGCAAAAGTTCATTCTGTGCCTTAGAGACAAAGTAAAAAACACATTTGACTGTTAACAGACCAACTCATTTTTTAATAACAACACTTTACATTAGAAGACATTAGAGCAATGTATTTAAGCTACACAAGGAAAGGAAATGTGAACCAAAGATTTTATATCCATTGAAATTGATATAAAGTTTACAGTTACTGTGTTATGAACATAGAAAAACTTAGGATCTACTAGAATACAAGCTTTAGACAATCAAGAAATCAAAGTACAAGCTTGAATAATACATCTAATGTCAAGAATTGAACAAATATGGTCATAGAAAACAGACTAAATACTGTATATAAATTATATACCATATAAATATATCTTTTTTTGTAGAAAAGTAGTTATAATAGCATATAATAGTGAAGGGATAAGGGCTAGGAATATGCGAAATAAATAAGCATGCTGATTCCCTCATTGTATTAACCAGAGGAGTTAAAGACTAATATTTTAAATACAAAGTATGGGGACACATGGTAAAGAACAATGTATTAGACAATTTATTATAGTTCATTGTAGAATATCCACATGTAAACTACAATTTAAATATATACAACAAGAATAAACAACATACAAAACACTGCACTACATAAAACATAAATAAATTTCCCTAAGTAATTAAAATAGGTGATAAATAGGAATTTTTTGAATGCAAGCCTACCCTACAGATTTCAGATCTTTCTTTCCTCCAAATCTTATGAGTCAGTTTCTTAAAGTAAATCTGTTTTTTATATTTCCCATATTGGCTCTGTTTCTCTGGAGAAAAGTTTCAAAAAACACAACATGCTATACATTAAAATCCCTGTTTTCAACTATACAAACTGTAAGTATATTCCTTTTTTTTTTTTTTCAAGATGAGTTCTTGCTGTGTCACCCAGGCTGTAGTGATGTAGCATAATCATGGCTCACTGCAGCCTCAACTTCCTGGGCTCAAGCAATCCTCCCACCTGAGCCTCTTGAGTAGCTAGGATGACAAGCATGCACCACCATTCCCACATATTGAATATTCTTGATGAAAGGTGACCTGAATACCTTAAGTAAGGGACAAGGGACTTGAGAGAATGACTTGTTAAAAATGTTTTACTCTCCAAGACACAATATCAGTACATCAAATGACCCTGGCCTCTTGTGTTGTATAGTACTTAAAGCTGGGGAGGCCTCTATGTTTGAGTTTGGCTTTGGCAATCAGTCAACTACTGTTATTTGACCTTCACTTTTGTGTCAGCCTTCAGAAGGCTTGTTGAACACATAATTTAGTGTCATTTCTGGCATTCCTCAAATTGTGCATGACCAAATAATCTGTAGTCAATTAAGCTTCCATTATCATAGTCAATATAAAAATATGAAAAATACAGCATTAGGCATATCATTTGCATTCATTGTTATTACATGAACCCTCAAAATAAACAGATTTAAACATTCCAGATCCAGATATAATGGGGAAGTAAAAATCTAAATACTAAAGATGTTAACATTCCAAAAGTTGAGATGAAAGTACATATTGCCTTTACAAAGATAAAATCTGTAATAGTGAATGACTTCTTGAAAGTGAATTTTCTGTGTAAAAGCTATTATTGAAAATGTTCACACAGTCTAATAAATAGGGAAATATACTCAGAGACAGTAAGACTATCAAAAAGTTTGCATTAACTAAATAGCCTTAGGAAAAATATTAATTGTATATCTTATAAGCCAACAAGTGATTGAAAATTAATATAAATTAAAATAATGGAGATGAAATTATATCTTAATCCTAATATGTGTTATGGCTACTTACATGATAGCCAATATTATGGCATTAAAAAGTAAACTTTGTAAAGTACATTTAGCATTCATTTATTTAAATCCATTTAATTTCCTAAAGAACACAAAATTTTTACTTGAAATTTTTCTCAAGTGATAGTGTAAATGAACAAGTGAAGGCCAAAAAAAACAATGCACACACACACAAATACTCACATACACACAACCACAGGCACCCACACACCCAAAGACAAAAATCTATACCTGAATATAGTATGAAAGCATCTTTTCAAATAATGTGCAGAAGCTTGGGTTCTTAGGTTGACTTCAACAAAGTTATATAATATCTTTTAAACCAAACTTAACCAGAAGATAAGTTTGCACCTTATTTAATGATTTTTGAAGAGTAAGAATTACAGCTTAATCATTTGGTGGTAACATTGAGATGGGGCAAAAACAGAAGCCTAAGCACTGCCATCTTATAGAGAAGCCACCTGGGCCCTGGGTAGAGGCATAATTATCGGAACTATTATTGTACTGCAGTTCTCAGAGGTGTTAGGGGTAAAAATTTCCACTGCTACCCACCTCCCCTTGCAATAAACCACTAACTTTAGCTTCTGTACAGACAGCTGGCCTTGGACACCCCTGGGCCCCCCTAAACAAGGATGTGGTTTTGCAGCTTAGATGCCTCGCTCCCCCTGAGTTCGGGGCCACGGGTTGGAGCAACTTAAGTCCTCCATGGCCGCCGGCAATAAAGACCCTGCAATTGGCATACTTTTGTCTTGGTGTTGAATTTCCACTTGCTCCAGTGCAACAACGTCACCATTGCCAATTCCCTCTACTGAAAGAAACAGGTTTAAAAAAGAAGTCTTGCTCTTGCTCCCCACTCACATCAACTGAAAGCAAGAGTCTTTTGCAGCAGTGCAAATATTTCCTATAAGAACTATAGTAGCAATTAAACATTTTATATTTTTGGAACTACCAAGAAATTATTGTTACATCTTTAAAATAAAATTTAGGTAAAGTTATAATTTTTAAAATTAATTATACTTTACATATAAGGCTAATCTTTATAAATACCCCCAATAAATTCATTCTATGATGCTGATACTACTTTAGCTACTTTAGCTTCTGTTTTAACCAAATATAGAATTTAACAATCAATCATTTGGTAAGGAGCCTAATATTCCTATAATCACAGCTGTTCTTACAACAGGATTCAAAGTCTTAATCTTAAAAACTGGAATTAAGAGCTTAATGCTCTGAAGCCCTCTTCCATAGTCTTCTGGAGATGTCACAACTCCTAAAACCTCATAATCGATTAAATTGTTAAGTTCACCTAATTCCCATAAATGGGAAGTTCAGTGCAAGCCTTGTGATTCCCTAAGATGTGTCCTGAACATCACGATTGTGGTTCAAAGTAAAGATAAATGTGGTTTCTACTTTTTCAGTGTTAAATGCACTCAACATGGGATGATCCAAGATGGCCATTCACTAGTAGCTCAGGCTTGTGGCTCCCAGTGAAACCGCAGAGAACGAGAGGATGCCACACTTTCAGATTAATTTTTGTTGCTCATGGACCAGGAGATTCCCAGCGGAGGAGCCCTACCATGGGTCGCCATCACGACTCTTGTGGCCAGCCCTGAGGTTCTCAGTGCAGAGTAAATGGGACTGGGTCCCCTTTTGGTCGACATCTGGAGCTCTGTGAAAGCAGAGTCACCTATTCAGCTGATTGAAGAAGGGATTCAGGAGGGAAGCCAGACCGGAGACTCTCAGGCAGAAAAGCACCAAGAATCTTGATGCTGCTGTTTTAGCCGGCGCAGTGAGTTGCTCAGATTTTGGCGCTTGGAATTAACAAGCTGGACGTCCACTCACAGACCTAATTTGAAAGTGGGTGATTACTAAGACGACAGGTGGATACATTTACGATGATGGGAAGAAACCAGTGTAAAAAGGCTGAGAATACTCAAAATCAGAATGCCTCTCCCTCTACAGGGAATCACAGTTCCTCATCAACAAGGGAATAAGGCCTGATGGAGAATGCGTGCATTCCAATAACAGAATTAGGCTTCAGAAGGTGGATAATAAGAAACTTCTGTGAGTTAGAAGAACATGTTCTAGCCCAATGTAAAGAAACTAAGAACCTTGAAAAAAGGTTTGATGAAATCCTAACAAGAATAGACAATTTAGAGAGGAATATAAGTGAATTAATGGAACAGAAGAATACAATACAAGAACTCTGTGAAGTGTGCACAGGTTTTAACAGTCGAATTGATCAAGCAGAAGAAAGGATATCAGAGGTCAAAGACCAACTTAATTAAATGAAACGAGAAGACAAGATTAGAGAAGAAAAAGTAAAAAGAATGAGCAAAGTCTCCAAGAAATATGAGACTATGTGAAAAGACCTAATTTATGCTTGATAGGTGTACCTGAATGTCACGAAGAGAATGAATCCAAGCTGGAAAATATTCTTCAGGATATTATTCAGGAAAACTTTCCTAACCTATAAGGCAGGACAATACTCAACTCCGGGTAGTACAGAGAACACCGCAAAGATATTCCTCAAGTAGAGCAACCGCAAGACACACAATTGTTAGATTCACCAGGCTTGAAATAAAGGAGAAAATTCTAAGGGCAGCTAGAGAGAAAGGTCAGGTTACCCATAAAGGGAAGCCTGTCAGACTTACAGCAGATCTCTCAGCAGAAACCCTATAAACTAGAAGAGAGTGGGGGTCAATATTCAATATCCTCAAAGAAGAGAATTTTCAACCCTGAATTTCAATCCAGCCAAACAAAGCTTTATAAATGAAGGAAAAGTAAAATTTTTCATGAACAAACAAGCACTCAGAGATTTCATCACCACCAGGCCTGCTTTACAAGAGCTTCTGAAAGAAGCACTACACACAGAAGGGAACAACCAGTATAAGTCATCCCAAAAACTTAGCAAAAGGTAAAGAGTATCTCCATAATGAAGAATCTATATCAACGAATGGGCAAAATAGCCAGCTAGCATTAAATGACAATATTAAACTCACAAATATTAATATTAATCCTAAATTTAAATGGATTAAACACCCCAATCAAAGACACAGACAGGCAAAGTGAATAAAAAGTCAAAACACATCAGCATGCTGTATCCACATCCATCTCATAAGCAAGGACACACAAAGACTCAAAACAAAGGGTTGGAGGAAGACTCACCAATCAAATGGAGAGAAAAAAAAAAACAGGAGTTGTAACTTTTGTCTCTGGCAGAATAGACTTTAATAGCAACAAAGACTAAAAGAAGCAAAGAAGGACATTACATAATGATTAAAGGATCAATGCAACAATAGAAGTCAATGATCATAAATATATATGCAACCAATATAGGAGCACCCAGATACATAAGACACATTTTCAAGGACTTACAAAGAGGCTTGGACTCCCGCACAATAATAGCAGGAGACTTTGACACCACATTGTTAATATCCGATGGATCAACGAGATAGAAATTTAACAGGGACATTTGAACTCAGACCTGGAACAAGTAAACTCAGTGAATATTTATAGAATTCGTCACCCCAGGTCCACAGAACATACATTTTTTTTAGTGTCACTTTACACCTATTTTAAAAGTGACCACATAAATCGAAGCAAATCACTCTTCAGCATTTGTACAGCATTTCACAGACTTAAATGAAATATTGGTTGGCTGTTTGTTTGTTATTTTCTTTCCTTATTCCTTCCTGTCTCCGCTGTTAAGCACAATTATCGGCACAAAAGAGGTTTTTAATACCTACTTTTAGATTGCATTCCAGCCTGGGCAATAGAGCAAGACTCCTGTTCTCTCTCCCTCTTTTCTCTTTCTCTTTCCTTCTTTAATAAATAAATAAATAAATGTGCTCAACAGCCCTAGCACAGATGGTCTTTGCTAGTGGTGGAAACATTTTCACTATAACATTTCTAGAAATCAATTAATATTGGATATGATCTGAATGTTTTTAAGGATTTGGGCATATATTTTCAAAATTACACCCATTCATTCTCCCATTAGGTGTGCATGAAGGTAAAGGTTGTGCATTTTCTACAGCAGGCCCTTTTGTCAAGCCTTCTCTTCAGGTGTAGGAGTAATACTTTTAGCTAGGTGATGGATGACTGAACAGTCACAATGATTGGGTACTTCTTTCCTTTAATCAATTTCAGGCAAAATGAGTCATCTTATGACTTCATTGTGAACTGCATAAAAAGCTTATCTTTTACTGTATCATGCATTCAACATATCAATATCAAAATCACATTAATTTCACAGAATCCTCTTTTCAGAATGTCCATAGAGCTTTCTTTCTACCAGTCTAATGAGATTTGGATGTGAAAATATAAAATATCTTTAAGTGTTACATAAAAGAAGTTTTGTATTTCATACATTTGTCTAGATTTTAACATGAATTATAAAAATACATAAAGAAAATTTTCTAAAAATCAACTGTGCCACAATACTGTACCAAAGTAGCAATACAAGCAAGAATGACCTGCTATCTGTGAAATACATGTTGTTTAAAACTGTCCTACATTATTGCAATATTTTATTTTATTTATTTTTGAGACAGCTCTGTCACCCAGGTTGGAGTGCAGTGGCATAATCACATCTCACTGCAACCGTGACACCCTGGGCTCAATTCTCCCACCTCAGCCTTGAGTAGCTGGGAGCACAGGAGCATGTCACCTAACCTGGCTTTTTTTTTTTTTTTTGAGATGGAGTCTCACTCTGCCATCTAGGTTGGAGTACAGTGTCATGATCTTGGCTCACTGCAACTTCTGTCTCCCTGGTTTAAGAGATTTTCCTGCCTGAGCTCCCCAAGTAGCTAGGACTACAGGTCCCACCACTGCACCTGGCTAATATTTGTATTTTTAGTAGAGAGAGTGTTTCACCATGTTGACCAAGCTGGTCTCAAACTCCTGACCTCAAGTGATCCTCCCACCTTGGCCTCCCAAAGTACTAGGATTGCAGACATGAGCCATTGCACCTGGCCCCGGCTCATTTTTGTATTTCATTTTTTTCTAGATATGTGGTCTCACTATCTTGCCCAGGCTGGTCTTGAACTCCTGAACTCAAAAGATCTGCCCGCCTCAACGTAACAAAATGCTGGAATTATAGGAGTAAGCCACTGCGCCTGGGCTGTAAAACTTTAAATACAGGGAATAATAGTATTTTATAATCAGTATCATTTGTATCAGTCAGATTTTCCAGAGAAATATAGCCAATGGTAAAGGGATGATAGGGACAAAGATAGAGAAAGATGGAGATAAATGATAGATACATGGAGATTTATTTTAAGAAATGGGCTATTACAATTGTGAGATCTGGCAAGTTGGAACTCCATAGGGCAGGCTAGTGAGCTGAAAATTCAAGCAGGATTTTTATTTTGACTTGAAGTAGAATTCTTTCTTTCCTGGAAAGCCTCACTCTTTGCTTTTAAAGCCTTCAATTGATTGGATGAGGCCAATCCACATTATGAAGTGTACTCTTTCCTTAATGTCGCCTGATTTTAAAAGTTTATTACCTCTGCAAAATACCCTCACAGCAACATCTAGACAAACAATTGAGCACCATATCCTATTCAAGTTGACACACAAAATTTAACTATGTACATCAATTGCTACAAATCATATTCAAAGAATGAACATAATTTTTGAAGGTACAGATATTTTTTAATGGCCATGTGTTTCTGTTAAAGTTAATGTATCTCAGAAAACATTTCAAAATATTACTGTTACCTGTATTCCTCTTTTGGAGATTACAGATGACTTCAAAGAGCAAAAGAAGTCCTATTTTTAAGTGTAATAAAATGTCCTTTTTAAAGTATAGCTCTTAGATCATAAAAATCTAGATATATTAGAATATTTATATTTACACCTATAGCCATTCAGCATTCAAGGTGGATATATATACTCAAGGAAATGTTTTCTTCAAAATTAATATGAGACATGCTGTAAACAACTATGCTACTAACAGATAAAATGCTATTTTTAATATATAATTCAAAAATTGCTTGTCAATAAAGAACAGATGTGCAGATAATATAAATGGATTTTTAAAGCATTGTTTCACTGTTTGAAGTCATTACTATGAGGACGATAAGTAATAGATATGAAAATATGATAAATAGTAGATACTAGAATATTTTCTAGGTTGTGATAAAATGTGGCCTAAACTACTCTTGCAACCACATGCTCATTACCATGTTCTAACTCATCTCTGTAAGAAAAGAAGTTGGAAATAGGCAATTTGATCATACAAAGGAATTTGTTTAAAAAGAGATGTATCTCTGAAATATTTCCTCTCTTTTACAGAGAGTTCAGGTCTGTTTTTTTTTCCACTTCTCTGTGTCAGGAAAGACCAATTGTACTTTCCTCCTCAAACCAAGCAAGAGCTAAAGACCCCATCAGAGTAACAGGAAGCACTTGTGGGAAAGGATGAATCTTACTCCTGGATGGATCCTAGTAAACTGCAGAAACTTGTTTACTACTATCAAGGCAGAGCACACATGGGTTCTTACAGAGTTAAATCATATAAAAGGAAGTTGCCGTAGACAATAAGGAGAAGAGAGAAGCTGCATTTCACCAGCAATCTTGCAAAAAGCGAAGGTTTTCCATGTTTCATGTTACACACTAGGAGGTAGCTGGGCTAGTCCCAACTTAAAAGGATCCTTCAAAAAATGACTGCTTTTAAGGTGGGCTAGTCCCAACTTAAAAGGATCAGGGAGCAGAGAGCCAAGAATAATAATGCTACAGGGCAGTAGCTGAGAGTATGACATTAAAAGTGACCAGAGAATGCAGTTCCCAGTTGTATTTCAAAAGCCCAGGGGTGGTGGGGGAGGTTTCATGGAGAAGGAGCAGGCAAGTGTTCAAAGATTCTATGGAAACACCCTGAGAAGAAGGAACTTGGGATTGGACTCCTTCAACGACAGCAGGTATTAGCTATTCCTCAGTTGCTAAGAGGGGACCACACATAACCTCTACAAAGTATAATGGCTTTTGCCTCTTGACATTTTAAACATCATCCCCACTCCCACCACCCCAGGAAACAGAAGAAACCTGATAAATGGCAGAGAGGTTAAAAGGGCAAGGTGGGGTGAAGGGACAGATCATGCACTTTTCCCACTATGAAAGCAGAATAGCAGGCCTGTTTACTAAAAGGGGAGAAGCTTTGAATTTAAAAAAGGTGAGCATACTTTATTATAAAGACAGAGAGCTGCATGTGATTGTAGCATGCAAGTAGATATTTCATTGCTATAAAAATTCAAGGCAACTTCAATTAAACCACATATATTATGATTCTGAGCTAATGTAATCCAAGTAAATAGTATATTTTGAATAGTTTACTAGGTATATTTTATTCCAGAGGCACTAAAATATTAAAAACAGATTATACTAGCCTGTGGCTTCGTATGAAGCATATTTATCTTTCTTACATTAACAATAACTTAATACCATCATCTGTAGGTAGATGATAGATTTTCTTGTTGACATATTCATGAGGAAACCTGACATATTTTAATATAGTATATACTTCGGTAAAATTTAGACGTATTGCTTTGTAAGATTTTTATAATTTAAATAAGAATAACTCATGTTTTCATCAAAAAGGATGCTACAAACCAAATATCACCAATGTTACTATATTATTTATAGTTAGACATCTTTCATGTCTTTATAAATACCACATAATTATACAAATATAAATGACTAATACCTACCTTCAGTTAGCAATGACTTTGTATTCAATATGTGGGCCTCAATTTAGCTACTTTTTCCCTTGGGAAAAAAAACCATTTTTTATTCTACTATAGATCACCTATAATTTTTTAGTCTATGTCTGAAAAGAGACTTTGGACTCAAATCTGGACACTCTCACTTTTGATAAGAAGAGTTGAGAGTGCATACTATTGAAATAACCACAGGAAATCAGGCAGAAACTAGGACATGACCTTAAATGTATGCTCTTCCTGGCTATATAAACTACTATATTAGAATTTCCTTAATAGTGTATGATTCAGAATCAGTGTTTCTCATATTTTATTACTACTTATGTAATGTATATTTTGATGTCTTGTAGGATTATTAGCAATGGTGTAATTTTTCTTGTCATTGGTTTTGACTAAGGCACACAGAAAAAGAAAGACGTGCAAAATAGATAAAAATTGATATACAAATAAAAATAAAAACTTAGACTAGGAAAAAAATAATAGGGATTATAGTCAGAAATGTATCTAGAAATGCCTAAACAGTATTACAACACAGAAAACTATTGATGATATTTTCATACACCCCCCTATTTAATATAAAATGTCATTTTACTCTTTCCCTTCTTCGTGTTTCCTAAATTCCTTCTGACTCTATTCTCATTATCATCAAGTTACCCTCTTCCCTAGTAACACACCACGCCACTCGCTGAAGCCTACCAACTAATTTCTAACCTGGAGGTTTCTCCTTTCTAATTCATCCTACATACTTCTTTTAGACTAGTCTCTCTAATATACTTAATCATAACAATCTTTATTTTATTCATCAACTATTTATTGACTGCTATGTTTTGTCCTACATAAAGCAAACTTGATCTCTGCTTCACTGAAGCTTGACGTCTACTATGTCTCTACATAATAAACAAATATTCTTATAAAAATAAAATCTAATTCTGGTAACTGCTATGAAGAAGTGGGCAGACTGTTATGGGAGAAAGGGGCCTATTTGGGAAATTAGAAAGGTTGTTTGAAGAAACAACAATTTTGCTGAAACTCAAAGGATGGGGAAGGAACACCTAGCTGAGGGAGATCTAGAGCATAGATAATTGCATAGCTGGTTATGTTGGAAATGCCTAGTACATGTGAGGAACTCAAGTGTAGCTATTACAGATTCCCGGATTATAGTGTGAGGGGATGTTGTTAGCTGTCTGGCAAGGACTTGGTCATATGGGATCTGGGAGGCAATGTTAGAGGTTTCATTCATTTTTTTTTCCTAATTGCATGGACCTTTCTGTTCTTCACAAATATTTACAAATATTTTGAAGTTAAACAAAATATAGAGATAGACGTCTAAACTTAAGACATTTTATTTTGGAGATAAGAATTGCAATTTGGGGCATACACATAGACCAGATTGTCTTCATTATGTATGAAGAACAATGAGAAAGCTGGAGGTTTAAATAAAAGCATAAACGTTATGAATTTTTTTGAAAAACGTCCATTGAAGATTAGTGAGTGACCATGGTAGGTAAAACTAGTCTAAGAGTCACAGCATGTCATTTTATTAATTAGTTACTAGATAAAAGTGGTTTCAGGCTACAGTAGGCGGTTTCAACAGCTAGGCTTTGAGAAAATTACTTTCCTGGAGTAATGCTATATGCTGTGGGTGCATTAGCTCCTCTCAATTATACTTTGGTTCAGTAGGACAAGAATGACCCAATTCATGTAATCAACTTTCACAAATCTCAAATTATTTCAAAATAAAAAAAGATTTTAAAAAACCAAACCTCTATATTAATTTGCTAGGGCTTCCATAACAAATTATCACAGATTGGATGGCTTACACAGAAATGCATTTGTTTACAGCTCTGTAGGTTGGAAGTTCAAGATCAAGGTTTCATAGGTTAGAATTTTCCCTGAGGCCTCTGTTCTTTGCTTGCAGATGGCCATTTTTTTACTGTGTCCTCAGATGGGCTTTGCCCTGTGCACACGGAGCTTTGACATCTCTGTGTGTCCAAATATTCTCTTCTTACAAAAACCACCTGTCAGATGGAATTATGGCCCACCCAGTGTCTACATGCATTTACATTCTGAGGGTTTGAGGTTTAGGGCTTCAACATATAAATTAGGGGAGGGCAAAATTTAGTCCATAACCTCTACATGATTGAAATCAAAGATTTATTCTAAGTAAAAATAGCAAAATATTGTTAAGTATTATTATTCTCATTCCCTGATGGAGAAATCTTACTAGTAAGCACTAAAACAATATTTAACAAGGGCATAATATCAGCAAAGATTTTCCCCAGCCTCTACATCATAGGCTTCCTCATGAGTAGATAAACAGGAAATTCTATAGTCTGCCCACAGATGATGGTATTAAGTTTCTGTCAATGTAAGAAATATAAATATGCTTCACACTGGCTGGCAAAATCTATTTTTAGAAAAACAAAGAGGAAATTCAGACAGATGGACAACTTATCATAAAAACCAATATGATGGCAGTGGATTTTTAGGTTGGAATAACAATTTTTATTTTCACTGTATTTTCTAGTGGTTTTTTTTTTGTAATTTTCCTACAATTAGTATATTATTTTATGATTAAAATGTATAATTGCAATAATCTTGTAAAATATATTAAGAATACGTATTCTTAATTACTTAATATTTTCTTACTGTAACATTTTTACTCTTTTCTTGTTTTTCTATAATAAATAATTATTCACTGAATTATTGCTTGTGTTAGATTCCAGGAGTTGCACTGCTTGACAAAGAATATGAAGACGTAATTTATCTCTTGATTACAATCAGAAAACTGTCTTTCAAAAGAATTCTATCAGGTCACATTGAGACCAGTATTTCAACACTCCCTGGTTTTACCATTACTCAAGAACAATGACTTATGTTATTAATCGGTTTTTGCTAACTTAGTGAAAATGCCACCATTTTGTTTGATTTCATTTCACTTAATTTCATTTGCTTGTACAAATGGAGTCCAACTTCAAGTATATGAGGTTTTCTTATTGTTTCTCTGATGCAAGATGTTTTTTTCAGGCCAGTTTTTATACTATTATTTTTTATTTTATTAGTGCTGTGGTGCAATTGTGATTCACTACAGCCTCAACCTCCAGGGCTCAAACAATCCTCCCATCTCAGCCTTCCATGTAGCTGCAACTATAAGCACATACCACCATGCCTGGCTAAATTTTTATTCTTTTTAGAAATGAGGTTTTGCCATGTTGCCCAAGCTCGTCACAAACTCCTGAGCTCAAGCACCCAGCCAGCCTTAGCCTCTCAAAGTGCTGGAATTACAGGCATAGGCCATAGAACCTGGCCAGTATCACTTTTTAAACCAATATGGGCTCTAAATATAGTTGTTCAAAATATTTTATAGAAATAAAAATGTAAAATGTGATTATTAGTAGCACCCACAAATGAATAATTTCCTATAAGGATCTTAGGTATTTCTAATGCCATACTATATCAAATAATTTTTTATATACTAGAATAGAATTTTCTTAATGTGCTAGAGTTGGGCTTTCACACTTGTTAATCCTCATTCCCAGCTACATAGTCATTTAAGAGTACAATCTATAATTGAAACAATCATTAAAAACAGTTACACAAAAATTTACATATATGAAAGATTCTAGATAATTAATCAGAATTTTATACTTATTTTACAGCCTTACCTTATTTGCAAAGCCTTCTTTGTAGTTGCTAAAAAGTATAGATAGAAGCAATTGTATATTATCCTAAATTTTTCATTGTTATAGATAAATAATCTAAGAAGTTTAGAATATACATATAAACTGATGTAACTGATTTTATGTACAAAGAGTGGAGTCCTAACTCTCATTCAATCACCTTGCTCACCATAAAATTATCAATTGTCATACAAAACCTTTAAAAATACTAATTTCTTTTATACTACAACTGTAAAATCTTAAACTAATTCTAAATTAAGTTTTATATTTTCAGGAATCCAGAGTAATATCAGGTCCAAGAGAAGACATATTTAATCTTCATAGCAAGAAAGACGATGACATTTTCTTCTTTTGCTTTTCTAGAAAATATATAAAAATCCATTTTACTTTTAGGCAGAGTCTTACTCTATCACTCAGGCTGGAGTGCAGTGATGCGATCTCGGCTTGCTGCAATCTCCGTCTCCTGGGTTCAAGTAATTCTTCTGCCTCAGCCTCCTGAGTAGCTGGAATTACAGCCATGCACCACAATGCTCAGCTAATTTTTGTAATTTTAGTAGAATGGGGGTTCGCCATGTTGGTCAGACTGGTCTCGCACCCTTGATCTCAGGTGATCCACTTGCCTCGGTCTCCCAAAGTGTTGGAATAGTGTGGGAAAAAATAATTTGTCTCAGCAATGCTTCATTAGATATTGAAATTTAAACTATCGGCTTTCACAAATTGATAGTTGAAAGGCAAGATTAATTCAACAGATATTTCTAAACAAGTCAGATATATAGGTATTGAATATTGGAAAACATCTCTGTAGAACGGGATTGAAATGAATTTAAGTGTGACTTTCAAATAAAATTACATTTAAAAGTTATAAATTTATTTATTTGCTTTGCCCATTTAAAAAAAAATGCCTGCTTTTTAGTGGTTTTGGAATCAACTAAATTAGTTAGCTGGCCATCAAATTTTTCAGAAAAAATAATAATGCAACGGGAAAGAAATATATTTCTAGAATTCCTAATTGTGAACCAGGAAAAGAACTCCTAAGGTTATTCATTTTCTTTGCTAGCCCTGTCTGATGAGTAAGTACTTTAATCTGTAATGAACATGGGAAGGTATAATTGTGTACACTCAAATTGCAGTTCTTGCTAAGCTTGTGTCCAGTGAACTGGAAATTAAACTTCAGCTATAGTGGTGTTTAGTTATTCTTTGAGATTACAATAGTTCTATTTCAGTAAAAAGCAGGTTGAAAGAAGTTCACTGGAAATGATTGCTAAACTCTTTGCTAGAATAAAGTACAATGCAATTTTGGTCAAACATATCCTGAATCTGTTGTTTTCAGTTTATAATCCAAGCATCCTTTAGAGTGTCACCCACCACTCTCTTTGGATAAATGATCCATTTCATGCAGCATTTACTTGGATGGAAATTACACATATAATTTGAGAGTAATTCCTCATGCAAGTCACACATAGGCATGACATAATGAGCATGTCAGAGTCAACAAAAGTATAGAGACAAATCTCTAAATTTACAACTTTTATTTGGGAAGCAAGAGTTCTAATTTTCAGCATGCACACAGACCAGGTGGTCTTCAGTATGTCTGAAGAACAAAGAGAAGTTTGAGAGCTTTATTAGAAAGAGAAATGCTACCTATCATTTTGAAAGAAAGCTCATTGACAGTAGAGAAGCTTTGTGAGCTGGCAAGCTCTGAATGGTAAATGACAGTGGTAGATAACATCAGTCTTAGAGTCATGGCAGCCGATTTCAACCGCTGAACTTGTGGAGAATTAAATTTTTTGCACAGGTGCTATGTGTCCCGAGAGCTCTTCCCCCAGCCCCTCATTTCTGTCTTAGTGTGAAATGGCAAGAATGACTCAATTTGAATAATTAACTTTCACAAGTGCCACCAACATAATGAGGAATGAAAAAAATGCAAAGAAACAATAGGCACAAAACATAATGAAGGAAGAATTAAATTTGAGTTGGAGTATAATTTCTAGAGGTTATGCAACCAAATTTTAAAATAATATATATAAGGATATGGAGTCTCAGAGAGATTTGTAAAGTCAGACTCAAGTCTAAATGTTTGGTCATAAATCCAATGGGAAATAGTACATCAGGGAAAGGTTAGGGCTAGAGATAGAAACTTGTGAGTAAATCACGAAGACAAAAAAGTTCTCCAAGGTAGTCAACAGGGAAGAGAAGAATTTAGGAAGACACAAACCTGAAAACAATTCATGCTGAGGTGGATGGAGAAGGAAAATCAGGCAATATAGAGAGAATTTTAAATTAACCATGTTTGTAGATTTCTGCAGTACAGATGCTCCTTTGGAAATATTTCCCAGGTCCCTTATCTTCAGGTTTGACTTCCATGAGAATGTTAGAAAACTTGAAATTAAAGAATTAATTGTTTTTGATGCACTTTGCTTGAAACAATCAAATCCTAATCTTCCCAGGTTAGCAATGTAGGGAGAATGAAACTGAGAACACCCTTTATTTTCCCCAAATTTCTCTTTCCCTGAATAATTTTTTTGTGTTGATCACTTGTTACAGTTATGTTGTCTTCTAAGAAAAAAAATCTAGCTTTTGGCCAGAGGGTGCCATGCTGTCCTAGTTGAGCTAAAGATGAATATTTAAACAGGGCTTTGATTTCACTGTGGCTTCCACAAGGCAAGGAGAGCAGGATAAATTTAGGTAAGTCTCAGAGTCAGGCTTCTGGGCTCTCCCGGCTTCTGACTTTCCCTTTCATAGAAATTTCCATTTTAATCTTTACTACCTGAGAGCTCTCAAACATCTTAAAATATCCTCATAGTCTGTACCTGAGAAATCATGATCCCAAAAGGCAGTCGGACTTTTCTCTCAAATGCCAAAGCTGAAATTTTTATTCAATTTTGTGCTTGAGAAATTCTACAAAATTGACAAGGGGAATATCCATCTCCTCAAGGTAGTCCCTTAAATGTTTAAAAATTTCCCGATGAAAAGTAATACAGAGTGCATTTGTGGTTAATAAAATATAATGGCACAGTTTGATAAAATGTTATGTTGGATAAGCATTACTATGTAACATATGCAAATAAGCATGAATTTTAGAAATTAAGGGATTATTTAATCTTTTATTGGAAAGTTAATAAACAGTTCCTGTCTCTCTCTAGTTGTTTCTATATTAATTTCTATCTGCTCCTGAATTTGGCTAATCCATGATCATTTCTTCTTTTACAGTATGATAGCCAGAATTACTCAGGGCATTTCAACTGTTAAGTAAAGAGGAAAAACATACAATGCAATTCATTCTTACATTCATCATATGTTTTATGAGAGCTTATTACATAACAGGCAGTGTTTTAGGCTGTACAGATCCAAAAACAAACAAATACACAAACAGAAAGAGATCTTTTTCTCCAAGAAGTTGATGTGCCAGCAGGAGAAATGAAAACTAATGTGATCAATAATGTGGTAATATAAAGTAAGATACACTTCTAACAATTTCAAGAATCATTATTTTTGAACTTAGGCTAGATGGTAAACAAAGTTAAGATATGTCAAATGTTGAAAAGTAAATAAGTTTAAAAATCTGTATTTTTTTCAAAATTTGAGTGCTTCAAATGCTTCCGTAATAACACAGCAGATATTTAACATCAGAATTCACAACATCTGGTATATTTATTCAGCATAATTATATAAACTGCGTAGGTAGTAGGGTGACAGAATTAATCAGTGACAGGCCAGAGTACAGAGTGATTTGAATGAGAATGTTAAAATTAGATCATTAACATTCTGCCTTTTTTACCTGAGAAGGAATCCACAGCAATTACTAACAAAAGGGAATAATAACATATTTAGAACAGGCAGTGCTTAATTGCACATAGTGTATATAGTAGAAAACTCTCTTAAAAATGGGAAATGTTATGGTTAATTGGAAATGCAGAATTTATTCAGTTGGATTTTTTCATTAACCAAAGAAAAACTTTGAAGCCCATCTTCTGTGAAACACTGCAGTGGGTTGTTGATATTTACAAAGGGTGGAATCATTTCCTGCCCTAGAAAACTTATTGAATATCATAAACTTTAACCCATAACTGCAGATGAACTCCTTATTTCTTTTTAGCCCCTTCAGATCCAACTTTCATTCTTCACTTTTTCTCGTAAGACACAATCTTCAAAGACCACATCAGTGGGCCCCTTGCTTCTGGTTTGCCATTATACTTTTGGGTAAAGAAATACACTCATAGGAGAGAAGGAAAGGGGTGAAGAAAGAGGAATGGGATATTTTTTTCCCAGTCATTCTTGCTCCTTGAGAAAAGAGGAATTAGATATGTTTCTCCTGTGGCAGGGCCCTTCCACACTTACAGCTATTCTTTTTGGATTAATTAACCAATCCCTGGGCTTGCTGCTTCACACCTAGAGTTGGTAATAGTTCCCCAACAGTGCCTTCTCCTGGGTGCCTCACTCTTTCTTGCCACTGAAGGTGTGATTCTCTCACACTTTTAGAAATAGCACTTTCCTGGTTTCTTTTCGGTAACCCGGCTTGAATAAGCCATTTTTACTCAGGCCTCCGACTGAAAAGTAGTATCCTGCAGTGACTAGGGGTCAGCACTATATACACAGAGAAAATACTGGAGGATGAAAAAAATTATGAATTCTAGTTTAATCCTACAGCTTCTTTTCAACTAACTCTGCATTTATTTTTCTGTGTGTCCATAATCATTCTGGTTCTGACTGAACAATTCAACTTTGGAATAAAATGAAGAATCTATTCCTTTTCCAGTATAAAATATTGCAATGATCCTTTACCATATTAGCATTTTCTAAAATGGTAGAAGATCTATGGCCACTTACTGGAATTTTCCCAGATGCTGGATTTTATTTAAACTGTATTATTTTATTACATAGCCCAGCAACAAATAAATCATCTCACTAGACTCATATTTCTTTTATATGGCAGTATAATATTACTTAATTACATACCATGGCATAATTTTACTTCTACTAAACTAAATAGAAAAGCATATTAACATCTACATATAATCAAAATATAGATTTTTAGAGGTTTTTATGTTTAATAACTTTACTTTCACTTATATCTAATATTAACAATTTTAAAAATACTTGCAAAGTGCAATTGTGCAGCTATATGTATAGAAAACTAGGTTCCATATATGTTTTTAGAATAACAGAAATATAAACTTATCTAGATGTCTTACTGAATATTTTATTTCTATCTCTTAATAGGTATATTCTTTTAGGATTTACATATACATTTATTCAAACATTGGCATATTATAAATTGTGATTCATAATTCGAAACATATAACTCCTAAGATCAAACAAAACAGTCTTGATAGATTTTCATACATGATGGCATTTCAAATTTTTAACATAACAAAAGCCATTTTATTTAATTCAGGTTTGCCTGCAAACAAACTGGGTCAAGTTAATTGAGGTTAGGTCATGTTTCCTCTTAAATATGTTTGTATAATAAGCTTAAACTTTCTGTAATTGTTTCTTGTCTCAAATCACAACTTTTCTGTTTTCAAGCATAATCTGATGTAAAACTCTGTATGCATGACATATGCAGTTGTTTTCTATTATTATTAAATTAATACTATATTTAGTGGCTTAAAACAAGTATTTATCACCTCACAATTTCTTCCCTGAGGAATTTGGAAGAGGCCTCGTGGGATGGCTCTAGCTCAGAGTCTCTCATGAAGTTAAAGTGCAGATGATGGACTTCAACTCCAACTGTTAAGTAAAGAGGAAAAACATCATATAATGTAATTCATTCTTACATTCAAACAAAGGTCTGATTCATTCTGGAGGATCCATCTCTAAGCTGACAGTTCCTTCCTGGCTATCAGTAGGAGGCCTCAGTTTCTAACCATGGACCTATCTGCAGAATATGACAGCTGTCTTCATTCTGCAGCTTGCTAAGTGATGAAAGAGATATAGAGAGAAATGCTGTAACGTTACAAGTGACATACCATTTCTTCTGCCATAGTCCGTGGTCAAATAGGACTAATGCTGATACAATGTAAAAGGGAATAATACCAAGTTATGAATACCAGGAGGTGGAGATCATTAAGGGCCATCTTGGAGGCTGGCTAGCAGAGTAAGTGACTTTTAAATCAGAATATGTAATCATTTGACATCAAGTCATACAAATCCCAGTAATTCTCAGGTCAGCAAAAGGTCAAAGGAAAATGAGGCATATTCCTATTTAATTTTGTGATTCTCCGTAATGATGCATACATGCCTGCAATGCAATGAAAAAAGAATAGGTAATGAAAGTCAGTTGCAGTGCTGGTGTTACCATTGTGTCTGTGTTATTTCTTTTTAGACTCAAAAAAAATTTGCTTCTGTCATCATCTTGGTACAGAAATGGCACAGAGTCAAATAGTAAATAACTCTAAAAGAACTTAAACATTTGAATTTTTATAAAAAATGTGTAATGAATTACATGCCTCTTAGATAAGAAAGTTTGATCTACTTTCTTTTTCCCTGTGACTCCTTAAGCACCTGTTGTTTTTATTCACATAGCTCAGTTTTAAAAACAAGTTTCATTCTGCCATTAAGAGGTTTTGTGTATCCAAGGAAATGTCAAGAACCATAGATTTTTTAACTTAACACTCCTTTCCTCATGATGACGTTTGTTTTCCTCCATTACTATTTAACAACATATTTATTGACCTTCCTATTATCACAGCAACTGACATACTAACATAGTCAATGAACTTCTTTGCATAGACCTTGGCAAGTAGTTTTAAATAATAGATTTAAGTTGATTCAGCACAACTAAATACATCAAAAAATGTATTTATTTCTGATTCCTGAGAATTACTCTTCTTAGAATTCATTTTTAAATTTTCTAAAATAAATATTGACATTTAAGTATTGATATGTGTGAGTTCTTATTTTTAAAATAACTACATTTCCAATAAGATTACTAATAGGCTGAATTATGTCATAGGCGTAATTACAGTGCCTATCTTTCAAATATGGCGTTGCAGACACTGGAAATATTCTGACAGCAGAGGAAGTATGGGTTCTGATGTATGTGTGAGGTCCAAGTTTATATTTCAAGTATATAGGTTTAAGATATATTTTGGAGGTAGACTAATCAGTTCTTAGCAATGGTTTCCATACTCCATATAGCAAGGTAAGGAAGAAGGAAGAATAAAAGATAATTCCCACATTTCTAATTTGAACATCTTGGTGAAGACTGTTCCCTGAGATGGAGAAAACAGGATCACCTCATTAATAAAAACTTTTTTGCCAAAGATTTTATCTTAGAGTTAATAGTGGAATGTAAAATTAATATAATTTTATTTTCTAGATCCAGTTAACTACATATTTGGGCAAATTTGTCCAAATTTATAGGCGAGTGACACATACATTTTCTTTGAAATATGAAACCTGTCTGGGCTTGGTGGCTTACACCTATTATTCCAACACTTTGGGAGTAAGAGATGGGAATATCAGTTGAGCACAGGAGCTTGAAACTAGCCTCAGCAACATTGTGAGACCCCATCTCCACAAAAATAGAAAAAAATTAGCCAGGTGTGGTGGTGCATGCCTGTAGTTCCAGGCATATATTATTTTGCTTTTTAATTAACATTTCAACAAATATCAACAAGAATTTTCCCCAAATCTAAATACTGATAATGATAAAGAAAAGAAAATAGAATGCATTAGAAATAAATACTGATATTAATAAAATAAATACTAGACAATTATAGACAATCCCTTTGGTATAATATTCATACACTAGAATATTTGGGGAACATGCCTGCCTGATTTTTAAAACACGGAGACTTACAATAGCAAGCATAATCACACCATTGCTAATTTACCTTCAGAATCTGAAACAAAGTGATGTGTTGTTCATTTGCCATGAAGAACCAACATTTCCTCTTGCCTGCCCTTATCACCCTCTGTGATCTATGACTTAGCACATCTTTCAGAACACTGAAAAATGCATACTCTGTAGACACTCAATTTACTTTTTGGAATCTAGTATTGGCTGAAGCAGAGAGATGGTTTCAGGAATTTAATTATACAGCACATTTCAGAGTTGGTAACTACATCATTCAAATGGAAACAATTGCTTTTCTTTTCTATTTTCTTTTTGATTTCCAACTTTTAAGTTCAGGGTTACAGGTGCAAGATGTGCCAGTTTGTTACATAATTAAATGTGTGCTATGGTGGTTTGCTGTACAGATCATCCCATCACCTAGGTATTAAGCCCAGTATCCATTAACTATTCTTCCAGATGCTCTCCCTCTTCTCTCCGCCACCCTCTGACAGGCCCCAATGTGTGTTGTTCCCACCACGTGTCCAGGTGTTCTCATCATTCATCTCCCACTTACAAGTGAGAACATGCAGTACTTGGTTTTCTGTTCCTTCATTAGTTTGCTGAGGTCAGGTCTTTTTTTTTTTTTTTTTTTTTTGAGACGGAGTTTCGCTTTTGTTACCCAGGCTGGAGTGCAATGGCGCTATCTCGGCTCACCGCAACCTACGCCTCCTGGGTTCAGGCAATTCTCCTGCCTCAGCCTCCTGAGTAGCTGGGATTACAGGCATGCGCCACCATGCCTAGCTAATTTTTGTATCTTTAGTAGAGACGGGGTTTCACCATTTTGACCAGGCTGGTCTCTATCTCTTGACCTCATGATCCACCCGCCTCGGCCTCCCGAAGTGCTGGGATTACAGGCTTGAGCCACCGCGCCCGGCGATAGTTTGCTGAAGTCAATAGCTTCCACTCCATGCAAGTCTCTGCAAAGGACATGATCTCATTCCTATTTATGGCTGCATAGTATTCCATGGTGTATATGTACCATACTTTCTTTATCCAGTCTATCATTGATGGGCATTTTCATGATTCCATGAAACTCTTCCAAAAAAAAAAATGGAAAAGAAGGAACTCCTCCCTAACTCATTCTATGAGGCCAGCATCATTCTGATAACAAAACCCGGCAGAAATACAATAAAAAAAGAAAACATCAGGCCAATATCCTTGATGAACATCAATGCAAAAACCCTCAAGAAAATAATAACAAACTGAATCCAGCAGCACATCAAAAAGCTTACACAACACGATTAAGTAGGCTTCATCCTTGGGATGCAAGTTTGGTTCAACATACACAAATCAATAAATGTGATTCATCACGTAAACAGAAGTAAACGCAAAAGCCGCATGATTATCTCAATAGATTCAGAAAAGGCCTTTGATAAAATTCAACATCACTTTGTGTTAAAATTCTCAATAAACTAGATATTGAAGGAACAGACTTCAAAATAATAAGATCCACATATAACAGACCAGCAGCCAATATCATACTGAATGGGCAAAAGCTGGAAGCATTTCCCATTGAAAACTGACACAAGACAAGGATACCCTCTCTCACCACTCTTTTTCAACATAGCATTGTAAGTCTTGGCCAGGACAATCAGGCAAGAGAAATAAATAAATGTATTCAAATAGAAAGAGAGGAAGTCAAATTATCTTTGTTTGCAGGTGACATGACTCTATCTTTAGAAAACCCCATTGTCTCAGTCCAAAAGTTTCTTAAGCTGATAAGCAACTTCATCAGAGCCTCAGGATGCAAATTCAATGTGCAAAAATTTCCAGCACTCCTATACACAAACAACAGACAAGCTGAGAGCCAAATCATGAATGAACTCCCATTCATAATTGTTTTTCTAAACTCTGTAAATGGAACTAGCAAAGGGCCTCCCTTGCCAGGTAGCCAACTGAAGGCTCATGAAACCGGTTCTTCAACTAATCACAATTGGATAAGACAAACTACAGAAGGAAATGAGAAAAAAATCTCAAGAAAGCAAATGAATATGTCGAGGATGACATGCTATTTCAATAAACTTTTAAATCTATTATTACAGTCCCTCTGCAAACATGAGAAAGGGAAACTAATGATGTGCTGAATATCTGATTATTATTTTCTGCAGTCAATGGAGCAGACTTAGCATAAATATCCATTTTTTTTTGAAATTTCATAACAAATTCCATTAAAAATATTCTGTCACTTAGGCAATCCTCTAGATTTATTCCAGTTGAGTTAGAGAATACTTCCCCTGTTTTGGTATCCTAGTGTTTCTCTCCTTTTATTTCTTCCATACAGTTAAATTCTGAAATTCTCTGTAGGATCTATACATCTTCAGCCCCAATCTTTTTTGAGACAATATATAAATCTCATTCTTAACACTTTCATCTTTACCAAAGTGGTGATTTGATATGCTACTGTGTGTGTGTGGTTTTTTTTTATTCTAAGTGAATTGGGCACAAAATATTCTAAATATAGTTTACATTAATGATGTCATACAATATAGTATATTTGAGGCACATTTTCCAGCAACTGAATGTAATCATATGGGAATATGTTAGGGTTTTTTGATCTCTAAATGAGTTAAATAAACTATGGAAGACCTGAACACACTGGTCTTTATATACCACTAAAATTAAAAAAAAAAAAAAAAAAAAAAAAAAAAAAAAAAAAAGATTTACTGTAGCTTTTTTTCTTCCTGGCATTTAACACAAACTTGTAACTGCTTTCCAAACAAACCTTTCTACACATCATTTAATTTCTTAGATGCAAAGTTAGCATCATTATTAAACATCTGAACAGTGGAGCAATATGTTCTGAATTACTTACATATCTGTTAGAGACTGGAATCTTTTCCCTCATCATGTATAGTAGCTGTGCATACAGAGTAACCAGGAATCTTGTGCAAGCAGTCAGAACAGTCAAAACAAATGTGCTTGATCCTTCCTCCAACGGCTTCACGCAGTGTAGTTCTTTCTTAAGAGACTCCCTATGAAACATCACATTCATGGATAGAAACATTTGAACATTTCTAGTTGAGCAGTAGGAAAGTCTCTGTTTTTTAAAAAAGAAGAAACAAACAGATTTACATAGGCACTGTTTTGAGGACTTTTATATAGAAAACTCCAATCTAGCCTGCTGATATATTTTCAAAGATTAAAAACACAAAAACTGTACATTCTTGATAAAATCGGATTAGTTCAAACAAAAAAAAGTCCTCTTGTTTATAGAAAATGATATTTTGTATGATTTCAAATTTGCCTAATCATTGATAAAATAACAGATACATTCAACTGTCTCATTTGATATGAGGACATAATTAATTCAGACAGGAAATCTGTGAGAACAAATGCCCAGAATGGCCAGAATAATCAGGGTTCTAGATTTAATAAATGCTCCACAGCATACTACATATAAGACGTCGTAGTAAGAATATAAGGGAAAATTTAATCAATAATACTTATGAGCTACTGATTAAAAAGTGATAGGGAGATTTTATGTAATACGAACCTTTAAAAAGATAGCTTGAATGTTTTAAGAATATATAGGTAGGCAATATGTACTTTAAATATATTTTAGATAATTTTTCTGAATATACTTTATCAGGAATTTAAAAGTTTTAATATTAGGAATGTGATGAGGAAGAGAGCTACACATTCCAAGACTAATTCAAATTATTCCACCTTTTGCAATACACATAAAAAGAAAAATTCAAGTGTTAACAGTCAGCTAAAACAAGAATGTCAAGCCAAAGTTTTTATTTCCTTACATAATAGAATATTGTATTTAGATAATCTGGATGGTTAAATAATGTTATGATACTTTACTTTCTTAACATATGTAAGAGAATAACATGTAACATAAAAATATTTACAAAATACATACCTCTTTGATTATTGAAAATTACAAGAACACAATACATTTTAGAAAGGATGTCACTAAAACATAAGACAGCTTTTATTAAAAAAAATTGACAATTATAGTCTAATAAATATCATATCCTGATGACTCTCTATTATGGTGCTGGTGGCAAAGAGGTGGCTGGCATCATAGTTTTCTGTATCTTTATGTTTATAATTTCAGTAGGCTACATGAGCTGAAATATTCAATGCATGAATTATTGGCACATTACAAAATGGTTTTCATTTGCAATCAGTTTTGAATATTAGATTTTTAATAAGGAACTGCTGGGGAGAACTATACTAATTACATCTTATTTATGTCTGCTGAAGTTAAAAATAGCTTTATCCTCATAAAATTGTACCACTTGTCTGGTTTTCTGTTCTCACATGTTTGTGTATCTTTTAAACACTTTTTTTTTCTGACTACTCCTGCTGATACTAAAGTGCCATTATCTTAGCTTAACTTTGCCCTTCATTTACTATCTACCAATTTATGGTGTTTATTTTGCACAACAAAAGTTTCTATGTGGCTATCCTATTTTTCAAACAAAGCTACAATTTCTTTTATAGAAGTTTAGTTCTATGAATTGGGACTAAATGTAGCTACTGAAAAATAATATGTAAGTTGTACAATGGCTAGTTTACTTGTCGTTCAAAGAGCTTCAACTATTTTGGGGATACTAAGGAATAAATATAGGAAAATCTTGAAAAACATCAATATTTGGTAGAAACGGTAGTAAAGAAGCAAATAGACAATAATCAGAAATAAATTTAAGATATATTTCTGAGATTGGGGGGCTAAAATGTTGCCCTTTTTTTCTAACAAAAAGGAATAAATGCCAAGTAATATGTGGACCAGCAAGATAAAGAAAATGGAAGATGAACATATACTGATACTATAACCATGGAGAAAGAATTTCTTCCCTTTTAAATCCAAAGCATGTACATGAAAGTAAGACCTCTCCCATGTCATCATAATCTTTATTTTGCATTGATTCCTTAATTGTTAGAAAAAACAATGGCCAGGATTAAAAAGCAATTGGCTGGGTATGGTGGCTCACACGTGGAATCCCAGGACTTTGGGAGGCTGAGGCAGGTAAATCACTTGAGGTCGGGTATTGGAGACCAGCTGGCCAACATAGTGAAACCCTGTCATTATAAAATACAAAAGTTAGCCAGGGGTGGTGGTATACACCTGTAATCCCAGCTGCTTGGGAGGCTGAGGCAGGAGAATCCCTTGAAGCAGGGAGGCGGAGGTTGCAATTAGTCACCACACTCCAGCCTGGGTGGCAGAGCAGGACTCCATCTCAAAAAAAGAATTAATTTAATTAAATACTAGTTAGAAAATTATAAAAGCATGTGTAAATATATTTCTAAATATTTGACATTTCCTATACATTGAAATCATTTTTTCAAAGATTTTTGAATGAACGGAAACATTCACTGTTTGAATCTTAGATATGTTTACTAATCTACTATCCCTTGCTCTGAAGTTTGATTTTTTGCCCATTACCTTATTTTTTTTTCTTTGGTCTGCTTTATGTAATATACTTTATGTATAACAAAATGTTTGAGTCCAGACATGGTGGCTCATGCCTGTAATGCCAGCACTTTGGGAGGCTGAGGTGGGTGGATCACTTGAGCTCAGACAAGCCTGGAAAACACGGTAAAATCCTGTCTCTACCAAAAATACAAATTAGTTGGGCATAGTGGTGAACACTTGTAATCCCAGCTACTGGGGAGGCTGAGGCCTGAGAATCACTTGAGCCCAAGAGGCGGAGGTTGCAGTGACCCAGGCACTCAAGACTAGGTGACAGAGAGAGACTCTGTCAATAAAAGGGAAAGAAAGCAAGAAAAGCAGGAAAGGAAGACAGAGAAGACGAAGGAAGGCAAGAAGGAAGGAGGGAAGGAAGGGGGAAGGAAAGGGAAAGGAAAGGGCAAGGGAAGTGAAGGGAAGGGAATGGAGGGAGAGAGAGGGAAGGAAGGAAGAAGGAAGGAAGGAAAGAAGGAAGGAAGAAAGGAAGGGAGGGAGGGAGGGAAAAAGAAAGGGAGAAAGAGAGGAAGGAAGGAAGGAAGGGAAAATTGAAATATTTTGTATATAATACAGTCACTTTCCATTTTCTGTACTAAAAGTCTACTAATGTTAATTAAACTTTATAAATAAAAACAGAGATATAGACCAATGGAACAGAACAGAGGCATCAGAAGCAAATCAACGTATCTACAACCATATAATCTTTGATAAACCAGACAAAAACAAACAATGGGGAAAAGATTCCCTGTTTAATAAATGGTGTTGGGAAAACTGGCTAGCCATGTGCAGAAAGCAGAAACTGGACCCCTTCCTGAAACCTTACACTAAAATTAACTCCAGATGGATTAAAGACCTAAACATAAGACCTGGCACCATAAAAACCCTAGAAGAAAATCTAGGCAAAACCATTCAGGACATAGGAGTAGGCAAGGACTTCATGACCAAAACACTAAAAGCACTGGCAACAAAAGCCAAAATAGACAAATGGGACCTAATCAAACTCCACAGCTTTTGCACAGCAAAAGAAACAGTCACTAGAGTGAATCGGCAACCAACAGAATGGGAAAAAAATCTTTGCAGCTTACCCAACTGACAAAGGGCTGATATCCAGAATTTACAAAGAACTCAAACAGATTTACAGAAAAAAAAAAAAACAAGCCCATTCAAAAGTGGGCAAAGGATATGAACAGACACTTTACAGAAGAAGACATACATGAGGCCAACAAACATATGAAAAAATGCTCATCATCACTGGTCATTAGAGAGACACAAATCAAAACCACATTGAGAGACCATCTCACACCTGTTAGAATGGCAATCATTAAAAAATCTGGAGACAACAGATGCTGGAGAGGATGTGGAGAAATAGGAACACTCTTACACTGTTGGTGGGAGTGTAAATTAGTTCAACCATTGTGGAAGACAGTGTGGCAATTCCTCAAGGACCTAGAAATAGAAATTCCATTTGACCCAGCAATCCCATTGCTGGGTATATATCCAAAGGACTATAAATCGTTCTACTATAAGGACACATGCACACGAATGTTCATTGCAGCACTGTTTACAATAGCAAAGACCTGGAACCAACCCAAATGCCCATCGATGATAGACTGGACTGGGAAATTGTGGCACATATACACCATGGAATATTATGCAGCAATCAAAAATGACGAGTTTATGTCCTTTTTAAGGACATGGATGAATCTGGAGAACATCATTCTCAGCAAACTGACACAAGAACAGAAAGGGAAGTACCGCATATTCTCACTCATAGGCGGGTGAGAAAAATGAGAACACATGGACACAGGGAAGTGGGTACTACACACTGGGGTCAATTGGGGGGAGTGGGGGAGGGACAGCGGGGGGGTGGAGCTGGGGAGGGATAGCCTGGGGAGAAATGCCAAGTGTGGGTTGAGGGGAGGAAGGCAGCAAAACACACTGCCATGTGTGTACCTATGCAACTGTCTTGCACGTTCTGCACATGTACCCCAAAACCTAAAATGCAACAAAAATTAAAAAAAAATAAAAATAAAAACACAACAAAAAGAAAAACTTTGCTTCTCAATGATTTCATCTCATTTTTTTAAATCTTTTCATGTTTTTTTTTTTTTTTTTTAAGACGGAGTCTCACTTTTGTCACCCAGGCTGGAGTGCAAAGGAGTGACCTCAGCTCACCGCAACCTCTGCCTCCCAGGTTCAAATGATTCTCCTGCCTCGGCCTCCTGAGTAGCTGGCATTTCAGGTATGCACCATCATATCTGGCTAATTTTGTATTTTTAGTAGAAATGGGGTTTCTCCATGTTGGTCAGGCTGATCTTGAACTCCCTGTCTCAGGTGATTGGCCCACCTTATCCTCTCAAAGTGCTAGGATTACAGGCGTGAGCCACCATGCCTGGCCGATTTCATCTGACTTTTAAAACACAATAAAATTGGAATGAAAAATAGTTATATGTTCAGCCTACTTGCTTAATTTGGTAATTTAGTTTCAAAATATATGCAAAATTCAATAGAATCCAGGTAAAATGGAACATTTATATGAACCAACAAGCCTTTACATTTAGTAATTTTAATTATTGTATTGTATTGTATTGTAAAATATAAATGGACAAATACTAACTCAATTCATAACACTGCTTTAAAAATTACTTTTCCCCTTAGGCTTCCAGAGAAGATAAATAACACGGCCCTGATTTTTTTCTTCTTGCTGAACCAACTGTAAAACTAGTATATATGAAATAACAGTTTTAAGACATTGAACATCAGGCAGGCATTAATCCCTGAGAGATGAGGCACAAATGTGCTGAACCATATGATATCCCTAAATTACAGGCTAGAGTGAGTTTCCAGGCTGAAACTCTTAGAAGAGAGGAGTGCAGGTAGAGCCCGGTGGACTTCCTGAATTGAGAAGGCAGAGCTGGAAAATCAGGGAGAACAAAACAGCTATACCA
Organism: Saguinus oedipus; assembly: GCA_031835075.1. NCBI lineage: Eukaryota > Metazoa > Chordata > Mammalia > Primates > Cebidae > Saguinus > Saguinus oedipus. Next base: position 149,595,050 of record CM063170.1, read on the forward strand.
GTTCGGAGAAAGTGGCCGAGACCTACATAATGAGCCCTAGGGTCTACAGCTGACTCCTGATGAAAAGATCAGTGCAAGGAAAATACTCTAGACCAAGGAAAGAACCATTGAGAAACAGACACATGAATGATGGAGTTAAGTAAACAAGGAAATTAAATAGTTATTAAAACTACATTTCATATATTCAAGGAGGTAGAGCAAAGAGTGAACATGTTAAATAAATACAAGAAAGATATAAAGACACATATAAAACTTAGAGATGAAAAATACAATCAATGAGATATAAAATAAATATAATGGATTAACAGCAGAGTAGAGCTGCAGGAAAAGATGAGTAAACTTGAAGAAATAGCAATAGAAATTAGAAAAAGAAAAAAAGCTGAATTTAAACAGAGCTTAAGTGAGCTGTGGAAAAATTTGAAGTGGCTTAATACACATGGGATTGAAATTCCAGAAAAAAAGAGATAGTGGTCAGAAAAAATAATGGCCAAATTTTCCAGATTTAATGAAAACTACAAACCTGAAATGTACAAAACCCAATGAACTACAGGTATAAAAAAAAAAACACAAGTAAACTTATACCAAAGATGATCATAAAAACTAGAGATAAAAATAAACTCTTAAAGCCAATCAGAAGAAAAGGAGATATGATGTACAAAGGAAAAAAAGATAAGAAAGACTTATTCTCTGAAAAATAGCAATACTGGAGTTGATTATTTTTATTATCTTTGAAAATAATGGAGTAAGTACCCTAAAATAATGAAAGAGAGAGAAAAAATGTCAATCTGGAATTTTATATCTGGCTAAACCATTTGTAAACATGGAAGTTGAAATAAAGACATTCTTATATATAAAAAATTGTATGTATTCATCTACAGCAGACATGCACTACAAAATATTCTAAAGGAAGTCTTCTAAATTAAAAAATGATATCTGGATAAAAATATGTATTGACATAGAGGAATGAAAAGAACAGGAAATATCTGGGCATGTAAATATAACATCCATTTTCTCTATATCTCTTTAAGACATAAATGACTCTTTAAAACAAAATAATAGGGCCATGCGTGGTGGCTCACGCCTATAATCCCAGCACTTTGGGAGGCTGAGGTGGGTGGATCATGAGGTCAAGAGATCAATACCATCCTGGTCAACAAGGTGAAACCCCATCTCTACTAAAAATATAAAAATTAGCTGGGCATGGTGTTGTGCACCTGTAATCCCTGCTACTCGGGAGGCTGAGGCAGGAGAATTGCTTGAACCCAGGAGGCGGAGGTTGTGGTGAGCTGAGATCGTGCCATTACACTCCAGTCTGGGTAACAACAGCGAAACCCTGTCTCAAAAATAAATAAATAAATAAAAATATAAAACAAAATATCATGTAGAAAATAAAAGCATGATAACAATAGAACTGGGAAAACCAAAGGTTATTATTAAAAGTTTATTTTACTAGATACAAAGCAATCCAATATTAGCTTAAGGTTGACTTTGATAAGTTACTGTGTATGCTGTTAAATATCATAGTATGGTCCTAAGGTGCTAAAAATAGTTAATAAAAATTAAAGCTAATGAGGCAACAAATACATAAAATGCAGTCATAAAACATACCCAATTAATCCAAAACAAGGCAGAGAAAAGAAGTGGAGAGGCAAAATAGATTAACTAGAAGGCAAATAGAAAAATAGTATACTTAAACCCAACCATATCAGTATATCATCCATATCAACACGTATGAGAATGTCATAAATATTATAAATATGTCACTTGATTGTCATCTGGTATAGCCACTAATTAGTTCCAGTGTTCCTACTTCTTAAATAAGTATTGTATGAACAAACCTTTTCTGATATTGATGTTGGTCGGATGTTTGTCTCTCTAAATCTCAGTTTGAAGGTTACCCCAACATTGGAGTTGGGGTCAAATGGGAGGTGTTTGGGTCATGGGAGAAGATACCCCATGAATGGCTTGATGCCCTCCTTGAGGTAATGAGTTATCACACTCATTAGTTACTGTGAGATTTGATAGTTTAAAAAAACCTGGTACTTCCCCTTTTAGCTCTTGTTCCTTCTCTTGCCATGTGACCTGCCAGCTTTTTTTGACTCTACAAAGGGAATAAAAGTTTCCTGAGGCCTCACCAGAAGCCAAGATGGTGCCAGCACTCTGATTCCTGTATACCCTGCAGAACCATGAGCCAAAAAAGAGACTCTTTTTTTTTATAAATTACCCAGTCTTATGCATTCCTCTATGGCAATGAAAAATGAATTAATACAAACTACAACAATGTTTAAGAAAAAAAAATCACCATCAAAATAATTTTTATAAATAAAATGCTTATGTTTTGTTCTAATCCAGAACTATCAGTTAGAAGGCAAAAGAATAAGTTTAGAAAAAATGCTCAACAGCACTAATCATCAGAGAAATGCAAAACAAAAACACAATAAGATATTAGCGTACCCCATTAAGAATGGCTACTATTAAAAAGATAATAAAAAGAGATGCTGGTGAGGATGTGGAGAAAAAGGAACTCTCATACACTGTTGGTGGGAATATAAATTCATATCGCCACTATGAAAAGCGGTATGATAATTTCTCAAAAAACTAAAAATCAAACTACCATATAATCCATCAATCCAACTGCTAAGTATTTATTCAAAAGAAATGAAATCACCATATCAAAGGAATATCTGCACCCCATGTTTATTGCAGCAATATTCACAATAATAAAGATAAAGAATCAAGTGTCAATCAAAAACTGAATAAAGAAAATGTGGTATACATACACAAAGAAAGACTATTTGTCTAGAAAAAGAGTTCAATCACATATTTTGCAGTAGTGTGGATGAAACTGGAGCTTATTATTTTAAATAAAATCAGGCACAGAAAAACAATTATCACATATTTTCACTGATATGTAGGAGCTAAAAAGGTGACCTAGAAATAGAAATTCCATTTGACCCAGCAATTCCATTACTGGGTATATACCCAAAGAATTATAAATTTTTCTATTATAAAGACACATGCACACGTATGTTCATTGTGGCACGGTTTACAATAGCAAAGACCTGGAACCAACCCAAATGTCCATCAACGATAGACTGGACAAGGAAAATGTGGCACATATACACCATGGAATACTACGCAGCCATAAAAAAAGATGAGTTCATGTCCTTTGCATGGACATGGATGAATCTGGAAACCATCATTCTCAGCAAACTGACAAAAGAACGGAAAACCAAACACCACAGGTTATCACTCATAGGTGGGTGTTGAACAATTAGAACATGTGGACACAGGGAGGGAAGCATCACATACTGTGGTCAGTTGCGGGGGTAAAGGAGGGACAGTAGGGGGTGGGGAAGGTGGGAACAGATAATGAGAGGAGAAATACCAGATATAGGTGATGGGGTATGAAGGCAGCAAACCACGTTGCCATGTATGTACCTATGCAACAATCCTGAATGATCTGCACATGTACCCCAGAACCTAAAGTACAATAATTTAAAAAAAGAGAGAGACATGGGTGTTTTGACAGAATCACTGTGAATTTTGTGTTGAAAATAGCAATGACTGTTTTGGGGAGGGAAAGTAGATCACTGGAGAGCATCATCAGGAAAAACAGTAGAGAGGCTATTGTAATTACTTAGGCTACAGAAGATGAACCAGGATGTTAGAAGTGGCATGGAGGGGAAAAAAATGGTCTAATTCTGAGTTTATTTTGAAGATAACACTAATATAATCTACTAATGGACCGGTGTCAAAGATAACAAAAATTTTACCCCAAACAACTCTGAGAAGGAAATTGTCCTTAATTGAGACAGAGAAATTGCAGCAGAAGCTGGTGGGTATTGTGGCTATCAGGAGGTCCTTTTGGGACATATTAGTATTGCATATACTTAATCAAAGACATCAAGGAGAGAGCAGATTGTAGAGTGGAGCTCTCACCAGCCCATCAAGTGCATAGCTAGAACCTGAACTTCCTCCAATAAAAGAATAAAGGTAGCATAAATAAAGATAATCTTAAAAAACTAAAGTGTTATTTTTTGCAGTAATCTTAAAAACCTAAAGGGTTTTGAAGAATATTACAATTTCTAGATATTGAGAATATACACCATTTATACACTATTACATAGCTGGGCTTAACCTCTATATTACATCTCTATACAATGTGAACATAATATAACTTAGCTGTTTCAAAGTTATAAATATTTTTATATGAAGACTTATTACAATGAAATTTGCCAATATGTAGAAATTAAACAAGTCATATTTCAATAGAATATAGAAAAAAATGTTTTTAAAAGATACCTATTACAGTTGACACCTGAGCAACATGGGTTTGAACTATGCAGGTCCACTTATATGTGGATTTATTTTTCAAAGTTACCTCAAGTATGTCTGCCTTTCCCACTCTCCTTCCACCTCCTCCACTTCTTCTGCCTCTGCCACACCTGCACAAGACCAATCTCTCCTCCTCCTCCTTCTTCTCGGCCTCCTGAATACGAAGAGGACAAGAACGAAGACCCTCAAAATGACCCACTTTCACTTATATTTTCTCTTCCTTATGATTCTCTTAATAACATTTTCTTCTCTCTAATTTGCTTTATTGTAAGAATACAGCATATAGTACATGTAAAACCAGGAATATTTGTTAAAAGGCTGTTTACGTTGTCAGCGAGGCATCTGGTCAGTAAGAGGCTATTAGTCATTAAGTTCTGGGGGAGTCAAAAGTTATACAGGTTTTTGACTGCACAAGGGGTCAGCTTCCCTAACACCCTTGCATTGTTCAAGGGTTAACCGTAGTTTTATATTAACACATCCGAGTTAACTACCTTAGAGTGATAAATTCCAAAAAATATTGGATGTTGAAAGGTTATTGTATTAAATGCAATTTATATAGAAAATGCATGCTTCTCTGACAGCTTTCATATATTGTAATAAATATAAAAGCATTTCAAGCATAAAACAAACATGAAATTCTTAGATAAGCATTATTACAAGTACTTTAAAAAGATTATATTGAATTACTCTTTAGGTTTACATATGGTTTAGGAGATACTGTGTTCTTACATGAGAATAAACTTCCAACTCTTAACCATAATTATAGAAGACTTTGTTATAAAACTAGAGGCAAAAAAGTAATAATTAAAAAGAAAAGAAAACCACAACCACTGCAAATGATAGAACCAGACTTCAAAATCCTTTGGAGTAAATCTTCACATGCTTTGATTTGATAATCCCAGAAATAAACAATCATTACAATTAACAACCCTAATGACCAAAATTCAAGAATAATAAAGTTTACATCAGTTATTCTTTTTTAAACTCAAAAGGTAAATTAAACTTATGAAAAAGTTATTTCTGAAGCCACATGTTTTTAAATGATGTATTCTGATAAAGTTTGAAATAGGGCATTATATTTGGTCACGTTCTTCCTCTTCAAATTAATTGAGCAAATTCTACCAATAACAAATCTATCATCACTTCATTAAACTTTACTGCAGTTTTTGATAGGCCAAGCTATTCCCATGTTTTTAATTAACTTTGATGTAACTTGTTGATTTAGAAAGGTTTATTCCCCCTAATCACATCTGATATTCTAATTCATGACAGGACCACCCACAAAGGTTTCTGTTTAACAGGATTGTAAAAAGTATTTTTAAAAAATAGGAACAAGTAAAGGTCATTTGCCTTATTAGTTTTCATCTTTGATAGCAGTTTCTAAGCATAGGGTTTAAATAACACCACTGAAATTACCTAACACCTTAGCCATTTGGGAATTTTTTTCACAGCACTGCCAAGTTCCATATGAAATGTACTTTAGCCTTTCTAGCATGAAGTTGGACGGGGTTTGCTTTTCATGAGTCTCCCATAATTTTACAACATGACTTTTGTCCCTTCTTTGATTTATCAGTGGAATTTGTGACCTAATGAAATTTGTTTTCTTTTTTTCATATACCTTCTTCACTGTAGCATCCATACTTCAAAACGAAAAGCAGTTTGGAAACCTGCTTTCACCTTTGGGCCATAATAATATAAAACAGCTAAAACCTATTTTTCAATCTACCTTACAGTTAAATCTAACAGCCTTTGTAAGAGTCAGTTACCCTCATGGGTGAGCAAAGCTAATGGGCATAGAGGTCAGCAATAGTTCTGTGATGGAATTTGTTTTACTATGGTTTCTTTGGCCTCAAATATGCTTGTTATTATAAGATTTCTGGAAATAGGCTTTAAATTAATTTCTAGCCACGGGAAACCTCCTTTACTTTATATTAAATCACATCATCTTTCTAAAAGAAAATACCTAGAGTATGTTTTCTTCATTTATTATACTTTTTTTTTTTTTTTTTTTTTTTGAGACGGAGTTTCGCTCTTGTTACCCAGGTTGGAGTGCAATGGCCATCTCGGCTCACCGCAATTTCCACCTCCTGGGTTCAAGCAATTCTCCTGCCTCAGCCTCCCAAGTAGCTGGGACTACAGGCACGCGCCACCATGCCCAGCTAATTTTTGTATCTTTAGTAGAGATAGGGTTTCACCATGTTGACCAGGATGGTCTCGATCTCTTGACCTCATGATTCACCCGCCTTTGCCTCCCAAAGTGCTGGGATTATAGGCATAAACCACTCCGCCCAGCTCATTTATTATACATTTTTTTAAGGTCTACTATTTTTTTAATTAAGAAAACATCTTTTATAGTAAACTATACCTATGTCAAATTGTTCGTTAAATAGTTTGACAGGTCCTATGAATGGGAAGAGCCGAACAAGTTGTTGGATACTTAAACTGTTGAAATAGCTACCCAGACATGCAATTAATTGCTGAACAATGTTTTTGTTTGACAACCCCGTAAATAATAAATAATAATTTTTAAATCTCATAATAATCATAAATGGGCTTATAAATGCAAATGAGAATATTTAGATGAAGATTTTTTTAACCCCTAAGAAGAACATACCAGTTAATCAGGAACATCTTTCTGCTTATGACTCAAAAACACAGATTTTCAGTTCTCTTTAGATTCAGGGCCATGTTTCCAACTGCCTCTGTAGTAGCACCCAAATGAAGATTGCCTGTGAATACAAATTTACATTATAAATTTGTTTAGGTCCACTACCTAATTTCATTTAGGGCTAAAACTCTGACTTTCTAAAAGGTTCTTAAAAATATTCAGTATTTCAAATTGTTTTTGAGATAGAGAAAATATATTTTGGATTCCTAAGATATTTTTCTTGTATACTTCCAATATTCATAGAGGATTCACATTCTGTTGTCATTACTAAATTAAATCTTACTGATAGTGGATACTATTTTTATCTTATGTGAATTAATACACATTTCAAAAATATTTTACATTTTTTACAGAGAAGCAAAACTATATGAACAAAGGAGATTTAAAGTCAGATGAATTCAGGGAGAAAAAAGAGAAAACATTTCTCATATTTTTTAACAGTAAGCACTAATTTTGTCACAAAATAGTTACATAAGACATGGATATGTTAAACAATTAAATTTAGATTCTAGCAAATCACCTTTGTATGCAACCTTGTAAATAGTTTTATTACTGACCTTCACATTACCTGGAAACTTGTAAAGTTGTATAACGCGAACTAGAAATAACGTTGGGCCTGCATTAGATTTAACACAAAATACTTTTTAAAATTCTAACTGCTTAATTCAAGTTTGCTTACTCTAAAGTTAATGCAATATTGGCCAGAACATCTAAATCTGTTTTATGTAATAAAAGGAAACACTGCACCATTTTACAAAAGTCAAACATCAGATGATGACCCATATTAAAAGGTCAATCACTTTATAAGCCGTAAAAAGAACACAATTGATTATTGATGATAATTTCATTCCTTTTTGAAAAAAGACTCAAGTTTATTACCCTATGTTAATATGCCAGGGTAGAGCAGGCTTAGGTAATTACACTGTGAGTATTTTATCTCTGAATTATTAAGCTGGTTTCTGCCTCCCTACACATTAATGTTAGAGGTTAACAGCAATGTACTGTTTTATCCAGTGCTTGACTTCACTTAATGCAATGATGCATGGTTTTCATTAAAGCATGAAGAAAAAGAATTGCAAAAAAAAAAAAAAAAAAAAGGTTAACATCTAACTTCAGGTCAAAATAATCTTACAAAAAAGAATACAATGGTGGTAACAATATCTGTCATGTTTAGCTAGGTATACAATGCATTTGTTAAAAAATCTATATGTTAAATTTTAGTATATCAAAGAGAATATCCAATCATATTACAATATTTTCAAAGTGACATATCTAGGGTTGCTTTTTATACATAAATATCTGTTAAAGGTATGAAGCAGATACAACACATTTTACTGCCATTCAATCAACTTTAAAGTTGTGCTTTTACCATTCTAATCAGGTCAATTGCTCAATACAGCGGTTACTGGTAATGATGCTAAAATAAAAGATGGTGTAATTGCCTATGCCTATTTTTTGTCTCATTTTAAATTACAAACACTTAACTTTATTCTTGTATGTGTCAAATGAATAAAATCAGTTACTATTTGCTTCTGTCTTTTCTGGAGTTACATTTTTCATTTTTAATGTACAACAATAACTTGGTTATCCAGAATGTTTGGACACTGACATTTTTTGTAGGTTGAGGGATAAAATATAATTTCTGCCTTTAGGGCAGAACCTTTTCTATTCTGGCCTTAACTCTGAACGCTGTGTTATACATCTGCTCACAGTGTTGTGATGGCATATTATTATCATGGCTTTCATAATTTTATTAGTGAACAAATGAAACAGGCAAAAGTAGGACACTGATTGAAGTTGGTTGCCCTCTCACCTACAGCCACTCACTGCTCTGTTTCTATCTTTGGATATTAGTTTTGCCCATTTTTGAACTTCATATAAATAGAATCATACGATATACTCACCATAGGACTTTTGAAACTTTATTTTTTGAGGGCTATGTATAGCACATTTTGTTTTATTAATGAGCGACATTCACATCTATACGAATATACCAAAGTTTGCTTTCTTAATGATATACAAAAATAGTGTTTCAAGTTGTTAGCTATTATGAACAAAGCTGGTATAAACTATTGAACAATGCTTTCTATGAAAGTTTGTATTTATTCCTCTTGGGGAAAACGTATAAACGGAATTGCTGAGTTACAGTATAAATGTATGTTTACCTTTATAACAAATTGCCAAACAGCCTTTTTAAAGTGGTCATACTATTTTATACTTTTGCCAGGAAAGTGTGTTTCAGTTGCTCTGTCCTTGCTAAGAGTTGTTCTCAGTGTTTTTCATCAAAGCTGTAATAATGGCTCTGATTTACACTGTTTGCCAATTGCTGTGGTGTAAGTTTTCTCACCATGGCTGATTTCAAGTTACCAAGGTGTTGTCTGTGAAAATAAAGAAACAAGAGGTCTGTATAATCAGCTCTTGGCAGCTAGTGGACATTGTCTTGAGCATAGTCTGCAACTCTCAAGTAAAATTTACATAATTTTATGTATACTTCTCATTTTGACACAAGAAATAATAAATGACATTGAATTAAGGATCAAGGTGTAATAAAATAAGTATTTTATTGCTTCCTCAAAGCTATTCTTAAAACAGGTTTTGTGTGTGTGAAAGTGAACAATACAGAAACTGATGCAGTTTACTGCCACTGCAGTGATCCACTTTAAAAGGACAGCAGTGTCAGCCATCATTGCTTTTTCAGTATCTGTGGAAATTGTAACAAAGAAGGCAAACACCTTACATTTGTATGAAAATAGTTTTGACATCACTGGAAAAAGGTTTCCAGGACTCCTAGATGTCTATGGACCACACTTTATCAATCATTTATCTACTTATACTGATAGTATTGGAAAATTATATTATCTTGGATGTAACCTATACTGAGTTATTATGTCTTCTTACAGGTTTTCTTTGGGAAAATGAAACATTTAGAAAAGAGAAAGAAGGAGAGAAATGGTTGATGTAAAAATTAAGTCAATATAATTATACTTTGTATTTCACTATATTCTAACTTTCATAAAGTTATAAGAACACTTTGTTTATGTAAATATTAGTAGTAAACACAAGTGCTTAAAAAGCAGAACTAATGAATCTTTACTATCTGCTTAATATCTCTTAGATTTAAATATGGTTTCATTTGAAGTTTATAGTTTGCTAATGAATCATTGCACATACCAATATAAAAATGTTAAATCTGCTATCTAAATGCAAAATAGAATTAATGAGGAAAAAATATATTTTTACTGACTAAAGAAAAGCAGAAGTTCTATGTAAGGAAAATGACAGACTAAAAAATGGGACTATAAAGTTAAAAAAATTAAATATAATGCTTTTAAAGAAACATCAATTTCTGTGCAAGATGTAGCCAACATATATAATGAACAAAACCTAGAGCAAATATAAGTATTAATAATTTATAAGAAGGAAAATTTTCAAAGAAAATTTCTTGTTATATTTTATGTTATAATGTTATATATTAACTATAAAAATGTTTCACATTAGAAAATAAACATAATTGCTACAAAAGATAAAAATATGATGAAATAATCTCTTTACAATTCTAACTTACGAATCAAAGTGTAGCAGATACTTGCAAGTAAAAAAAGGAATAAAGACTCAGAAATCATTAGTTAAGAAAGATCATCACTTCCTGGGCAGAATATTATAAGACTTTCTTTTTAAGTTTGTTACTCCAGTACTATTTATATCAAGACTATTTGGGTTATGAAACAAAGAAGATAATAATTAGGATATAAAACTCAGTGGTTCAGGAAGAGAAACATTAAACCTCAGCAGGACAGAACCAGACAAACCAAAACCAATTAAATTATTTAATTAGATTTGAAATAGACTTTGACTTTTAAAAGTAAGACATCTCAAATATGACCTTTATGAGGTAAGTTTCCATCTTAAAATTACCTAAAATAAAGTAATGCAAAGGGCAGTGTCCAGTAATAAGCAATAGAAATAATGTAAATTAAAACAATATGACTAGAAACTCTATGAGACCATCTCTGTATATATAGAAAGAGCTCTTCTCAAGAACAAAGTCATTAAAATTATAGGCCATGTATATTATATATTACATATATATTAGCATCAGTGCTTTTCAAAAATCTTAAAAGTCTCAATGTCAAGGCAAAGGAAAAGAATCAGCAAACTGAGATCTATGTGTTAAATACAGCTCACCATCTGTTTCTCTATGACATGAGGGCTAAGAGTGTTTTCTACTTTTGTAAATAGTTGAAGAGGCAAAAAAATTAATATTTCATGAAAAATGAAAATTACATGAAATTCAAATTTCAAAGCCCATGATAAAAGTTTTAGTGGAACACAGCCATGGTCATGAATTTAGTTTTGTCTATGGTTCCTTTTGCACTGCAATAGCACAGTTGAGTTGTTGCAACAGAGGACAGATGGTTGTATAGCTGAATATATTTACTATCCATCCCTTTATAGAAAATATTCACCAACCCCTGCTAAAATAATCAGAGATTATATTAGTAAGATAGTATTTTGTAAAACAGTGATCATACTTTCATTATCAAGCTGAAATAATTCTCATAAATCTTCTCTATAGATGCTTGGCTTAACGTTAAGCCTGAGTTATCATCTAAGTTGCTTGTGTTCCCAAAGTAGAACTGACCTAATTTTAGAACATAATATTTAAGAAATAGAAGTGAAAATGGATACATCTTCAGCGGTTAAAATTATTACATATTCAGGCATTGAAGAGGAATTATTTCATTTAAACCTTAGAGCAACTCTAAGGCAAATCTCTATTCTTAATACATAGATGAAGAAACTTAAGACTCATAGAAATCAGGCAAATAAATGGTGGCACCTGGATATGAATCCAGTTCTAATTCCAGAGACAATGCTGAATTTATTGCATAGATTATATCAAGTATGATTAGAGGGGTGTTACCAAATACTTCTTTATTGTCTGTCACTGAAGTTTCTCTCTATTAAAGAGAGAGTTACATCGCTCTCATAGAAATTTCAGTGACAGACAATATATATATGCATACAAGGTAAGAATGGAGAATAAAGAACATTCAGTTTTACTATTTTATCAAATATTTTAAAATTTGTGTTTTTTATGTTTACATTATACAGCTGAAATTTTGTGACCTGCTGGCCATTTCTTCCCAACTGAAACAATGTCTTCATTGCCAAATATTCATCATTTCCTAATTTTAAAAAGACTGTCTTTATATAAGCTAAAATATCATATTATATTATTTTCCAAATGTTTTAAATTATAAAACTGTCTGTTTTGCAGTATGAGGTTGCATTAACAAAAGGAGGAAGAGGAGGAGAAAGAGGGGAGAGAGGAAGAGGATGAGGAAAAGGATGGGGGAAGAAGGAAAAGGGTAAAGGGAGGAAAATTGGCCTGGGATGGTGGCTCATGCCTGCAATCCCAGCAATTTGGGAGGCCGAGGTGGGCGGATCACGAGGTCAGGAGATGGAAATCATCCTGGACAACACGACCCCATCTCCACTAAAATAAAATAAAAAAAATTAGCCGGGCGTGATGGCACGCGCCTGTAGTCCCAGCTACTCGGGAGGCTGAGCAGGGGAATCGCTTGAACCCAGGAAGCAGAGGTTGCAGTAAGCCGAGTTCGGGACACTGCACTCCAGCCTGGTGAAAGAGTAAGACTCCATCTCAAAAAAAAAAAAGGAAAATTTCAAATCTCAGTGAGTCACAAAACAAGAGGTTTATTTCTTAATTTAGAAAAAAACAGCCACAGGTCAGCTAGAGCTCTGCTCCATGAGGCTTTTCAGTCCAGAACTCCGGCAGAAGAGACAGTCCTAATCAGAGATACCACTCTGAAGGCAGGGAGAGAAGAGCAAGAAAGTTGGAGAATTAGACTTAGATATCTGCTGGATGTGGGATAAGACACAACCTCTCACATTTCGAAGGCTAAACCACATTAGACGGCGAACCCTCAGTCAATGTATGGGCTGAACAATTCTCTTTCAAGGAAAAGAATAAGTGCCAACAATAATTTAGTCTACCAGACTGCTGTGTCATATATACCATTCCACATTTTGAGGTAGAATATTACATTAATCAGTAATGACCGTGTCGATCATTAATTCGTTTACTACTCAGAATTCCATTGTAAGAAGGACAACTCATTGTTTTTGTTGATTGTCATTAAAAATACCCACAACTAGTAGGTTATTATACATATCTGCCTTTGTACATATGCAGGAGTATCTTTTAGATAGATATCTAAAAGTTAATGTCAGGATATGAATTTCTGATAGCTAAAATGTGAATATCTTAAATATTACCAAACTGCTCTCCTGATTTGTTAAATTCGTGTTTCTTATTATTTATATTTTCTGGACTGTTTATATAGACATTTTAATTTTTATCAATACAATGAGTATGATATGTCTATCTAATGAGATTTTTTTTTTTTTTTTTTTTTTTTTTTTTTTTTTTTTTTTTTTTTTGCGAGTTGCTTATTTCTACCCTTTCCCTATTATTTTCTTGTGCTATTTGTCTTTTCTTCTTTTTGGAACTTTCAATATGTTCTAGACACTACTGCTTTATTGTCCAGTGTTACAAATAAATGATATTTTTATTATCCTTTTGTATTATAGTTTCATTTGTTATGAAGATTACAAAATATTAATTCAGTAAAATTTACTAGTCTTTCCTTTTGGCATATGTAGAAGACAGTGTCTTTTGAAAAAGTATTTTATTATTCTCTTTTCAAAAACTAATATCCTGTATTATCTTACACAAGAACAGAAAAGGAAATACTGCATATTCTCACTCATTGGCGGGTGAGAAAAATGAGAACACATGGACACAGGGAGGGGGTCTACTACACACTGGGGTCTATTGGGGGGAATGGGGTAGGGACAGCGGGGGCGGGGCTGGGGAGGGATAGCCTGGGGAGAAATGCCAAGTGTGGGTGAAGGGGAGGAAGGCAGCAAAACACACTGCCACGTGTGTAGCTATGCAACTATCTTGCACGTTCTGCACATGTACCCCAAAACCTATAATGCAATAAAAATTAAAAAAAAAAAATAAAAAATAAAAATGCCTTAAACCAAAATCCTGAAAAAAAGAAAAAAAAGAAAAGAAATTTGAAAATATAGTTAAAATGCTTAGGGAAATGATTAAAAACTTGGGGAATTAACTAACTTTGTAAATGGGAATGGCTACTATGAGGAATTTAGCCTGTTTAGCTTAAGTTAATCAAGTATTAATAAAATAATAATGAAAAGTGAAAAAAATTCTAAAGTTATATTTTATTTAGTTTCCAGTTTTTAATCCATCTGAAATAAATTAGTCTGTATGTTCTGAAGTATAATCTTAATTTTCTCTTGTTCTGTAAGAAGGAATAATTGCTGAACACCATTTATTAGTCTGCCCCATTTAGATATCAAAGTTGTATTAGCAGAAAAAAATATCTCCATCTTTTTTCCAGTTCTGGAAGTGGTGTCTATAAAAAGTGATTATTTGATTATTTAAATTTTGACAAGTACTTTTAAAATCACTTTGTTAAACAAAATTTGAATCCAAATTCAATTTAATGAAGGATTTGTGATTTAGTCACATTCTCTATTTCATCTTGAGTCAAACTTGACAATTTATATATTTCTAGAAAAAGTAAACATTTCTTCTACATTTTCAAATTTAGTAACTGAAAGTTGGTCTTGAACTTTTAATAATTATGTCGTCTTCCATTGGTTATAGTTCACATTCTTTTACTAATGATTGAACTCAGTGTCTTATTTCTTTCCTTCTCTTATGAGTCTTGGAAAATGCTTATCTATTTTATAAAAATTAAGAAAACCAACTTACATTTTATTTCATAATTTTCTGCTCTTCTTTTCTTCTTGAACAAGATTTATGTTGTTATTTTTCTAATTTTTAGAGTTGAATATTAACTTTGTAATTTCTACTAGTATTTCCACATTTATTTTTCACTAATTTATGAGTGCATTTTAAAATCTGTAAATATATTTTTAATTTCAGTTTTTTTAGTATGGTTAATGTATAATTTATTTAAAATTGAATTGACATAACTATGCTTAAAAATTGTGGTATATATGATGTCAACTATTTGAAATCTATTTATACTCTTTATATATTAAATATAATACACGGTCAATTTTTAAGTGTTCCCTGTAGTTCTCAAAATAATGTATATTTTGTATATATGCACACACAGTAAAACTTGTTAATTTTATTGAAATTTTTCTATGCTAATAAATTTATTTAATGTCAGTGTTTTTATATGCTTCAAAGCAATTATTTTATGTATAGTACAGATTTATAATAATGATTTTAGCTTCTTTAAGGAGCATTTATTTAATTTAAATTATTATTTCATTTTATTCCCATTAATCATTTTATCTTAAATTCTGGCTTCTCTGGTTTTAAAATTGCTAAAGTTCTTTTGGTTATTATTTGGTAAAAATTCTTGAGTTCGTAATGAATTTCAATCATTTATTAGGTAGATGACTGGGGAAATTACTTAAATATTCCATTTCTCATTTTCTTCATCTGAATTATAAGAATAAAAGAAAAACTATCTCAGGGTTGTTGAGGTAACTACTAGGTTAATGTATAATAATTGCTGTCCATAGGTTAATGAATGGCACCTAGTTAGGTATTAAATGAATATTGGTGAGGGAAAGACAGTATGATAATTCACAAAAGCAAGCTAACATTCCAATAACAGAATTGCTGAGTTGAATGATAATTCTGTGTCTGCAAGGAACACTAATGTTTATACAACTGTCAGTCTACCCAGTGGTACAACTGGTTCTGATTCAGTCTTCCGATTCTTTTTGTTTTTCACTCTTTTCTATTTCTGAATTTCGTGTGTGTGTGTGTGTGTGTGTGTGTGTGTGTGTGTGTGTGTGTGTGATCTTGATTTTGATGAGGGATTGGGGATTGGGGAAGGAGTTGAACCAAGACTTGAAATTAAGAGGATTTTCATCTTTTGCATCCAACTGGCAGAATATAATCTGTGTTCAGAAGTGAACTTGAGTCAGGAATGAAACAATTTCAGCATAAACAAGCACAAAAATTTAGTCTGCTGGCAGACTGAAGCAAAAAAATCAAGGTGGAATATGATGAATTCCAACACAATGGGGCACCAGGCTTTTAGGCCTCTTTTTAAATTTTGCTTTGGTTTTGTTTTTCTTTAGAGATTTGCTCTTTCTCATGGGACTTGAAGTGGACTCGTCTTTGTGCAGTGCTAGTTTTGCCATACTCATTTCAAGTATTATAGACATATGTAATGATAAAAATATATGAACCGTGGCCTTTTTCATTCTTTTTACTTGTTACACAATTAAGTGAAGAAAAAAAAAAGCAGAGATTTACTCTGTATCAGTGCCTAGCTTTTTGTTATAAAGTTTTGTTTGTCTAGTTTTCTTTTGCTATAAAATAGGCTCTAGGACACCCTAGTAGGGAAAAAAATAAATTTTAAAATAAAAAACATATTTGGTTTATTTTTCACAGGAGCAATACTTTTGTACCATGACTATTTTAAAAAATGATCAGTTTCTGAATATTTCTTCTTTGTAGATTTCTGGAATCATCATGAGTAAAAGTTTGTTACTGTATTTTACTATTTAAAAGATGTTATTTTACCATGTGTTAGCAAGATGAAACTGTATGGGGAGCTTTGTTGTTTGTTTTTCTGTTTTGTTTTTTGTTATTTTTTTTTTAGTTGTAGATCACAGCGGGAACATTTTTGTGACTGTACACATGGCTGCAGCATTACAAACTTTAACAAAATGTTAGAAAAAGAAAAAAGGGAAAAACATTTCAAAACAAAAGATAAACAGTTACACCTTGTTTCAATGTATTGCTGAGTGCCTCAATTTTTTCATGGTTTTTTTTTGTGTGTGTGTGTGTATTTCTGATTTGAAGGAGTGTCCAAACAGGTTGTGGGCTGGAGTTCCTTCAAGATAAAAACAAACCCAGCTTGGCCAAGGCTATTACCTGTTTCCCATCTGAAGTTACTGGATGAAGTCACGTACATGACCATTCTGTAGCAATACAGGTGCCAGAAGAAATCTTCAAACTGCTTTCTACAGTGGCTTAATTAATTTAAATTCCCACCAATAGAGTAGAAGCATTCCTTTTTCTCTGTAGCCTCACCAGCATCTGTTGTTTTTTGACTTTTTAATAGTCATTTAGATTGCTATGAGATGGTAGCTCATTATAGTTTTAATTTTCATTTCTCTGAAGATTAGTGATGTTGAGAATTTTTCAGGTGTTAGTTGGACACTTTTTAGAAGTGTCTGTTCATGTATTTTGCCCAATACTAAATGGGGCTATTTGTTTTTTGCCTATTCAATTGTTTGAAGTTCCTAGAGATTCTGGACATAAGACCTTTGTGGAATGCATGGTTTGTGAACATTTTCTCCCATTCTGTAGGTTGTCTGTTCACTTCACTGATAGTTTCTTTTGCTGTGTAGTTCTTTAGGTTAAATAGGTCCCATTTGTTAATTTTTGTTTTTGTTCCAATTGCTTTTGGGAATTAGCTATAAGTTCTTCACCATGACCAATATACCGAAGAGTATTTCTTAGATTTTCATCCAGAATTTTTATAGCTTGATTTCTATTATCTGACTTTGAATTGATTTTTAATCATCTTTTTAAATTGTTTGTAATTTTTGCCCCTATCCTTTGCTATCTATTATATTTGACTTTCTATATTCCCTATATTTCATTGGTTGGAGCCATAAATAGTCTTTCTATTATTTAATCTTAAATTGACTAACATTTTTAAACTATTAAATTTATCTATTAACATCTAAATAATTCTTTATAAACTAATAATTATTATTTCTATACTCATCTATACAAGACAGCTTATTTGACTGTTTTCTAACCATTATTATATTGTTAAGAGCTTTTGTTTCATCTTTTTATTAAAATGCATATATAAACACATCACTACTTTTTCCCAACAGGTGGTTATAAACTTATTTTACCAAGTTCTGTCTCTATTATTTTTCTTGTGTCTTTCTACTGCTTTTAAATAGTGGTTGAGCGGTGTTATACTTCAAAGGGGCTCTCTGTGTGGTAAGGTCTTCATATTTGCATTTTTAAAACTGTTTGTATTTCTCTCCCCTGGATGAAAGATTGGCTAAGCATAAAACTCTATATTGGCTGTTATAATCAATTGTTTTCAATATCCATTTGTGTTCATTATAGGAATGCTGCTATTCTAGTAGATGTTAACTATTTTTCTCTCTGAGAGTTTGGCTATTTATTTTGCAGGCTATCCCTCAGTTTCATTCTATATTCCTATGTTTAAAATGTATCCTGATCAAAACTCCATGTACACTTTTAGTCTGAGGATGAAGAACATTCTTAATTATGTAAAATTCTTATCAATTATATAATTAAATATTGTATTTTCCCAATCCACTTCCTTATCTCATTTTGAAAGTGCTTTTAGATAGGTGGTAGAACTTCTTAATCTATCCTCTTAATTTCTCCTTAATTAAAACTATTTTTTTAGGTTTACAACAAAAGATTCTTTATGAACTCCTCAGTGTTAGCTTCCAATTTACTAAATTCCCCTTTGAGTCCAAAGAAAATCAATTTGTCCATTTTATTTTCTTAGAAAAATTTAATCCTTTCATCTAAAAAAAATCACTCTTAATTTTTTCATTTGTCTGTTCAGTTTCAAAATGTCTTTTTTATTTTGTATTAGAAGTTATAGCTGATTTATCATTTGAGAATGTTTATCATATAATTCAATAAATTTACTGTCATCTGAAGATAATTCACGTTTTAATTATTGGTTTTGACATATGTTTCTTAGGACAAGATTTATGTTTTATATTTCTTAGGAAAAGATGTAATGATACATTTTGAAAGGTAGATTTTAAAGCTAACTTTGTGAGGCTCAATATTTGTTACCATTGCTTGTTTATTTCTCTGTCTCTCTCTAGGTCTTGGTAACTATAAAATCAGCAAAGATTGTCGATAGTGGTGTCTGTTTGATTTTTATTTATTTTCTTTTTTTTTTTTTAAATGTGAGGCAGCACCATAGTCTGACTCAACATATTTTTATACGAACCACATTTTGCCCTGCCCACCCCACTTACCTTGCAAAAGAAAAGCTCACAGTCACCACTGTCTAATCCCACAAGCAGAAGTCAGCTGCAGTTCCTGATTTTGATTTTTGTACTGTCCATGATTAACAAATATTTTTATTGTACATAAGCCCAGTCAGTGTTTTTTTTTTAATATTTTATTACTGCTATATGTTCTGAGGAAAATTCATGATTGGAACATAAACTCACTATTGCCATTATGGCCTGGAAATCAGCATAAACACAACTGCTAATTCATACATCTTTTGAGGATAATTAGTCAGCAAAAGTCAATTTGTCGGTGAATTGAGCAGCCAAGATTTGTGACCATTTCCTCAGCATGTGCTATAAGACTATGCTTGGGAAAATAAAGTTATGAAAGAAAATAGATTAATTTGGGTCCTGCTAATCCCAGCACATAGTAGCATCTAAAATTGCCTTGCTCATAATCTGATATTGGAGATGTGAATAAATATTCTCTGGAAATAAAATGTTTGAATGAATTACACCATTTAGAATAGTATTTGAAGTTGGGGAAGAGCTCATTTGCCAGATGGTATCATTATACTCTCAAAGAGTTCATTTGCCTCAAATTGATTATTTCTTTAAAACTGGTTATTTCCATTTATTCTGATTAACAATAAAACTAAGACTTCTCTGCTTGGCTGAACTATGTGAAAAAGAACCTTTGGTACTTTCTTTGCATTTTTCCTTTTTTCCCCTCCCTCCCTCCCTCCCTCTCTTCTTCTTCTTCTTCTTCTTCTTCTTCTTCTTCTTCTTCTTCTTCTTCTTCTTCTTCTTCTCCTTCTTCTTCTTCTTCTTCTTCTTCTTCTTCTCTCTCTCTCTCTCTCTTTCTCTCTCTCTCTCTGTCTCTCTCTCTCTCAGGATTTCACTCTTGCTACCCAGGCTGGATTACAATGGCATGATCTCAGCTCACTGCAACCTCCACTTCCTGAGTTCAAGTGATTCTCCTGCCTAAGCCTCCCAAGTAGCTGGGATTACAGGTGCCTGCCACCATACCTGGCTAATTTTTATATTTTTAGTGGAGACAGAGTTTCATCATGTTTGCCATGGCTAGTCTAGAACTACTGGCCTCAGGTCATCCACCTGCCTGGGCCTCCCAAAGTGCTGGGATCACAGGCGTGAGCCACTGCGCCCGGCCCTCTGCAGACATATCTAATTCCCCAAGGACATTCTCCCATTGTGACCTGAGGTTATAATATGTGCTCATAAATCGCTGTAGAACAACTTCTGTTTAAGACTGAAAAAAATGAGTGAACTGTACCTTATAAGTCAGTCTTCTAGTGAAACCTCAATCAGTGTGTATTCAGCTCTGAAAGTATAGCTGCATTTAGAATAATTTGGCAATCTCAGGATAAATGATAAAATGCCTTTGCATCAAAGCCAAGTACCTTCATCTTGATGTTCTTATTCATCATTTTACTGAGTCTTATGTACACTGCAATTCTTAAAATGTTTATAATTATTGGTTTACCTCCAAATAAGACACGATAAAATAAGACACAATAAAGAATAATAAGAGAACGTGAAACATGCTAAGGAGAAGTACAATAAAAAAATATGGCAAGAAAGGACCAAAACAATAAATAGGCATAATAAAAATTATTATTCAGTCGAGAAATTTCCACAAAAATGAAAAATATTAAGAAAAAAATATTCAGCCTGCTTCAGATCTCCAGATGCACAAAGTCAGGTGTGGAACAACTTCAAAATCCATTTTCTAATTCCAAGCTATCTTTGGTTATTCATTCCCTTTACTTTGAAATGAAAATATTGGAAAGTAGAGGTCTGAAAACTTTACAATAGTTAGGAACAACAGTATGGTCAGAAAAAGCCATTAAGAGAATCTAAACTGTAAATTCATTTTGTCAGAAATTATGGAGTCTTACTCATCTCTATGTTTCATAATCTAGTGCTTAACACACAGACAGTGTTCAGTGAATTTCTGTCAATGAATACTGATAAGGAGCAGAGAAAATAAAAGTGAGAATAACTGAAGCTTGAAGAATAGAGATGAGATAGCCAAAAGACAGAGGAGGCCAGGAGTAACTGATTGGATATTGATATAGATGCATAGATATAGATGATATAGCTATAGATATGAAACAGAAGAGAGTAGCAAGTGAGACTATAGATAAATACTGAAATGAAGTTATATTGGTGTATATCATAGTTAAAGATCCATTAGTATAACTGATGGCTTCCTAACTAATAGGGAAAAAAAGCCAAATGTGAAGCAAGGCACAACAGACACTAGAATAATGTATTTGCTTTCATTCATATTTGCTGAAGTCTATTATAAAAAATTAAAATTCCATGTAAGTTTAAGAAATCCAGCATTTAAACAAGTCTAAAGGGAAAATTTAGTCTTAAATACCGGCAAAAACAATAAATGAGTTTTCAGGTTTAATGTGGCATTTACCAAACTTGACCAGAATCAGCTACTTCCATTTTGTTAAATAGTTTCCTAGGCCCCACCCCTTGTACGTGTGATTACTGAGTAGGTAGGTAATTATATAATAATAGTTGATGTATCTAACTGGAACTTCAGGTGATTTGAAAAAAATATAATAAATTTTAACTTCACAGGCATGAAGGGGAAGATGAGTTCTGCTAGCAGGTGGTATTTATCATAAAGAAACATTTTTTTTAATTTTTTATTTTTTATTGCGTTTTAGGTTTTGGAGTACAAACATCTTGCATGCAAGATAGTTGCATAGGATTCTTCAGAACTGCTTTTGAAAACCATAAGTCACAGCTTGAAGATAATCTAGATCAAGACAACTCTCATTTAATTTTTCACAGTCAATATTATGTGAGTGAATTTCATATCTGTCATTAACTCAAGACAAATACAAAATTCTGAGAACATGCCCTCCTAGGTAATGACTTACTAAAAAAGACAATACCAAGTATAGTATTCAAAAGGTCTTTGGTTCATGCATTGCAAATAATCTTACATTTGTGTTTTATAAATTTCTGTCTTCATCATGTTGTTGTAGAAGAACCTTGACTCAGACTACATGTATGCATGAACATTATGAACTTTGATTTCAATAGAAACCGACCAATCTCCCTGGTGGATTCATTCACTTGAAAACACAAACTGGTTGACCCAGCCAAATAATATGTTGTTGATTCTGCTGATTATTGGGTATTTTGGTTTAATGATGAAGTTATTTTCACTATAATTATATGCTTTGATATCACTGACTCAAGGACCTTTCAATATTAAAAGGAAAATTAATTACCTACATGAAACTATAAAAGTTTTTAGATTACCCAAAGGAAACTGGAATTTTTAAAAATTATTCGGCTCTACAGGTTAATTACCTATAAGCGGTCCAAAATTTAAATTAGAACCACTTCTACTCATCATGAAACATGTGACACTTTGAGGATTATTCACTGAATAATTACTTCTAATATTTCAAAAGATCATGTACTGTATTTTGATGGCTTGCTCCCTCAGTGTAGTGACCGTGTACAGTTATCAACTTTTATGTGGTCATGCCTTCAAGTTATATGCTTTATCATCACTGAGTATGTATATTGTGTAATTATGGGGATTATTAATGGTCTTTTTCAGTATGATCGATCCACATTCTTAGACTGTAAAACTTTGAACCTTTAATTTTACATTTTATTTCTATTATTTGACATCAGTGAAAGAAAAACGAGGCTTTTGAAAGGAATTCATTATAAATATCTCTTCTTGTTACAGTTATTCCACTTAACTGTTTCTGCTATATCAAAGGACAAGCAAGACTTATCATTTGTAGAACTTTGAAAACCATAAAATATATTCTGGGAAACTTGATCATTTTTCAGTAAGTGAACTAGAACTACCACAGACATTTAATATGTTCAATAAAAGTTCAGATAAAATGAAAGCACTACCACGGTAATATATAACTAGAAACTAACATTTCAACGACTTCTTGAAGTACTGAATATAACATCAATTGCAGAAAAACGATCTTAACAGCTCATCAGGCAGCTAGAAAAGGGAAATTTCCAAAATAATCTTGTACATCATTCTCAGGTATTAGGTTATTAATAAAATGACAGGCCCTTCTCAGGGTGTAAAAGATCTAGAAAATGATTTATAAAACTAGGGTTATTTAGGTTTCAATGACTTAGAATCACCTTTTACTATCACTTTTCTGAGAACATTCTACAAATTCACTGCTTTAAAGGCTTGCTATCACTACACATTTTAGAGTTTTAGAATACTTGTATGTGAACTTAATTATTCAATTACATTTTAGAGAGATGTTTCTTTTTTAAAAAGTAATTAATGATGAGGACTAGTTTAACAAAAATTAAGGCATACTTCATATTATGGTAAAATATATTTTTATAAAATTAGATTTCAATTTTATATAACTTAAATTTAGATATTATAATGTTATATAATCTATTATTGTAACCTTTTATATTTTATACTAATGAACACACAAATTTTCAATCCATGTGGTTTCCCAGTGATGTCTTATACAGAGTTTTGAAAATGCTCTGAATTCTTAAATATTGTACATGCACACACAAACACTTAACTTTCTGGAATTTACAGAAGTTTCCAAGGGAACCATTTAAAGCCATGTACATACTTCTTTACTTGTATTGAGGACACACAAAACAAGTGAGGCTAACAAAAGAAATTTTCAGTTTGTCACAAAACAATAAGCTCTATTTTTTTATGGTCTTTCCATCAAAAAATTCTAAAAAATAGGAGAGTTCTCACCTTTAAGGGATTTAAATATTGTAGAGGAAAAAAGAGTTGGGTGTTGTCTGTGTTTGTATAATTACTAAAATAGTTTGTATTCTCTAAAATTAAATCATAAAATAGTTGTATTATAAAGAAATTACTAAAAAGACAAAAGCAGTGACATTTTGCACATTCTAAATTTTTAGGAATGGTTACTATACAAAAATTTTCCATTTACCACATCTTACTGTCTAAAGCTTTTCTAGTAGTCTCTAAAAATTTCTATTTAACTTTATTCCAACTGATACTCATTGGAAAAGCTGGCTTTATAAATTAGCTTCTCCCTCAAATGCTATTCTGACTGTGTCTTGGAATCATGGATGCATAACTTCAAGTTGGCCCATGGTCCTAGAGAACGAAAGTGACCTGGTTATCAGATAAGAAAATAGGGCATTTTCATATAATTTTAGTAAGTTTAGAAATAGGTCCCACTTTTTTGAATGATAACTTGCAACTTCTATCAAAATTAGATATACTCATACTCTTTGAACCAGCAATTCCATACTTAGGAATTCATCCAAGTATTCTCAACATGCATGTCTGAGAATTTTTTGTTGTATTACATTATAACTTCAAAAGGTCAATTAAAACAACTGAAATGTATCAATAGCAAGGGACTGGTCAAATATAATTATCCATACAATAAAATAACATTTAGATTTTCTAAAAAGGAGAAAGTATATGTTGTGATATGGATAGTGTTGGGCATAATCTATTAAGTGAAAAAGCAAGTTTTCCAATATGACACTGGTTAGGTAAAAAATATGTATTTACTTATATCATTATATTAAATTTCTGTGAAGATATATAGGGAAGATTAGACTGCCTGTCTTTGAGAAGGAGGCTTCAGATAATGTGGGCAAGCTGTGAGAAGCGGAAATTTTACTTTTTACCATTTTACATTTTTCAAAGTGCATGTTTTACTATGAAAAAACTTTTTTTTTTTAATTATTTTTTTTGAGATGGAGTTTCGCTCTTGTTACCCAGACTGGAGTGCAATGGCGCGATCTCGGCTCACCACAACCTCCGCCTCCTGGGTTCAGGCAATTCTCCTGCCTCAGCCTCCTGAGTAGCTGAGATTACAGGCATGCACCACCATGCCCAGCTAATTTTTTTTTTTTTTTTTTGTATTTTTAGTAGAGACAGGGTTTCACCATGTTGACCAGGATGGTCTTGATCTCTTGACCTCGTGATCCACCTGCCTCGGCCTCCCAAAGTGCTGGGATACTTTGAAAATGTTTTATCGGAAAGGTAACTTGAATTCTTCAATCGACATTTACCTGTTCAATCCAGATGAGCACTTATCTTTCAAACAACTTACCTCAAAAGACATTAGTAGCTTTATACTTGGTACTGAAGTCTATAATGCTATTTTAATGACAATTTAATGTCCTTCAATAGGCTCATTGTTTTCAACAGTATAGTAAAAAATCTTATATTCTGGCTACCACTTTATCTTCTTTTTTCTATTCCAAGTTGTCAGTGCTTCTATTCCTTACTAATTCAGGAAGAGATTTGCATATCCTTTTAAAAATTCTTCTCATTAACAGCCCCCCCCCCCCCGGTTAAAAAACAGAAAATGCATGCAGATTTATGAGCAAATAGTATTCTAAATTTCCAAATTCTTACTGCCTTTCTATATTTTTATTCATTCTTACCTTCTAATAAATTTTTTTTTGTAAAAATAGATCATGTAGAGCAAATTCCTTGATTTAAGCAGAAATTAAAAATATCATTCACATAATTTTCATTTTCAAGAAAAAATTAGGTAAAAATTTAGGATTGTGTTGACATTCCTTTGAAATTAGATGACTTACTTTGGACATACAGTGCCTAAAAATAATAATTTAAAATTTGCAAATGGCTTTGACACCCTGGAAAATATCTCACTTCTGAATCTTTGTCTTTATATTCTGTGTTAAAAAGGCTATGCTAGTTTTCTTTTGTACTTGTTCATGTTTATTTGTGACTCCTTAGGTATTATGTCATTCAATCTTCACAGCAAGTAAACAAGGTCAGTAATGTCATTCCTAAATATCCAAGTAGAGAACTTTGGCTTAGAAAACATAAATGAATTACTCAACGTGTCTAGGTTTATGACCTAACTCACCTTTTATTTCAAAATCACTTTTACCTTTTTTTATTTCTCACATGAATATCGTTTATTTTATTTTTTTCTTATCTGGTTATTCCAGCTAAGACTTAAAGTACTATGTTGAACAGAAGTGGTGGAAGTGGGCACCTTTGTTTTGTTGCTGATCTTAAATGGGATATTTTTGACTTTTCACCACTGATTGTAATGTTAGCTATGGACTTGTTGCATATGGTTTTAACTATATTAAGGTATATCCCTTGTATTCATAGTTTATTTTAATATGTTTTTAATCATAAGAGAATGTTGAATTTTGTTGAATTATATTTTTGCATCTATTGAGATAATTATATAATTTTTATTCTTAATTCTGTTACTCTGGTATATTACATTTATTGATTTACATATGTGAAATATCCTTGCATCTCAGGGAAAAAAAATTTCTGTTGGCCATGGTAATTGATTATTTTAATGTATTACTGAATTGGGTTTGCTGGTGTTTTATTGAGAAATTTTGCATCTATGTTCACCAGGAATATTGGCCTGTGTTTTATCATCTTGTAGTGTCCTTTTCTGGCTTTGGTTTGAGGGTAATCCAGGTCTCATAAAATGGGTTTGGAAGTGTTCCCCTCTTCTTCAATTTCCTGAAAGAGTGTGAGAATTGCTAATTCTTTAAATGCTTGGTAGATGTCATCCGTGAAGCCATCTGTTCTTGGGCTTTTCTTTGTTGGCAGCTTTTAGAAGTTAAATTGTCTCTGTTTGCAGAAGACATGCAGATGATGTTTTACATAGAAGACACTGCAGAATCTGCAAAATAATGTTACAGCTAACTTTTCAGGAAAGTCGTAGAATACAAAATTAACACACAAAACTCCATTGAGTCTATATACACCAACAAAAGACTATCCAAAAAAGAAATTAAGAAAACCATTCAATTTACGATGGCATCAAAAATAGTAAGGTACTTAGAAATAAATTTAGCCAAGGAGATTAAAGGTTAGTACAATGAAAACTATAATATATTGATAAAATAAATTGAAGAAAACATACATAGAAAAGTATCCTGTGTTCATTAAGTGAAAGAATTAGTATTGTTAAACATCCATATTACCCAAAGTAATTTACAGATTCAGTACAATCCTGCTATGATTTTAGCCAAATGAAACTTTAGCCAAACTAAGTTTCAACATGAGTTTTGTCCTCTCCAAAACTCATGTTGAAACTTGGTCCCCACTGTAACAGTGTTTAAAGGATGGGAAATTTGACTATGCTATTTGAGAGGTGGGACCGTTGGGAGGTGACTAAGATTAGATGACAAAATGAGAATGGGCATTAGTGTCTGTATATGGGGATAAAGAGACAGTTGCATTATTAGCAAACTCAGCTACTCTTGCCCTGTGATGTTTTCTGTCATTTGCGAAACAGCACAAAGCCCTCACCAGAAGCAACCAAATGCAGCCACTTGATCTTGGACATCCAAGCCTCCAGAACTGCAAGAAATAAACCTCTTTTATGTATAAATTTCCAGTCTCAGGTATTCTATTATAAGCACAGAAAATGGACTAAACAAATACCTATAAAAATAACAGTGATGTTTTTCTCAGAAGTAGAAAAAACAATTCTAAAATTTATATGGAACAACAGAAAACTCCAAATAGCCAAAGCAATTATGTTAGCCCATTATCACACTGCTATAAAGAACTACCTGAGACTGGGTAACTTATGAAGAAAAGAGATTTAATTGACTCACAGTTCCACATGAATGGCCGCACCTTAGGAACCTTACAATCATGATAGAAGGTGAAGAGGAAGCAAGGTGTGTTTTACCATGGCAGAGCAGGAAAGAGACAGAGAGAGAGAGAGAGAGAGAGAGAGAGAGAGAGAGAGAGAGAGAGATAAAGGAGAAGCGCAACACTTTTAAACTGTCAGATTTCATAAGAAGTCACTATCATGAGAACAGCAAGAGGGAAATCCACCCTCATGATCCAATCACCTCCTACAAGGTCTCTACCCTGACACATGGGGATTACAATTTGACATGAGATTTCAGTGGGGACACAGAGACAAACCATATCAGCAATCTTTTTTACCTTTTCTTTTCTTTTTTTTTTTTTTTGAGACAAGATCTCACTCTGTCATTGAGGCAGGAGTGCTATGGTGTGATCACAGCTCACTGCAGCCTCAACCTCCAAGGTTCAGGTTGTCCTCACACCTCAGCCACCTGAGTAGCTGGAAATACAGGTGTGTGCCACCATACTTGGGTATTTCCTTTGTAAATTTTGTAGAGACAAGCTTTTGTCATATTGCTCAGGCTGGTCTCAAACTGCTGGACTCAAACAAGTCTCCTGCCTCAGCATCCCAAAGTGCTGGATTGCAGATGTGAGCTACAAGTATTAGCCCTAAAGTGTCTTGAGAAAGAAAAGCAAAGTTGGCAGAATCACACTTCCTGATTTCAAGATACATTACAAAACTATAGTAATCAAAACAGTATGGTACTAGTTAAAAAACAAAATAAAACAAAACAAAACATACATATAGACCATAATAGAGAACCCAGACAAAACACCTTGGCATATACAGTCATCCCTTCTTTGATAAGAATGTAAGAATACACAATAGTAGGAAAGCTGTAGTCTCCTTGATAAATTATCTCAAGAAAACCACGTATCCACATGAAAAATAATGACATTGTACCTTTATCTTACACCACATACAAAAATCAACTCAAAGTGGATTAAAAACTTACATGTAATACCTCAAATGTAAAACTCCTAGAAAAAATAATAGGGAAAAACCTCACTGATATTGGTCTTGGCAATTATTTTTTCAGATATGACACCCAAAACATTGGCAGCAAATTACCAAAAATATATGAGTGGTGCTTCATCAAATTTAAAAACGTCTATTCAGTAAAGAAAACAATCAATGAAATTAACGGCAATCTATAGGATGAAAGTAAATATTTGCAAATTATATACCTTATAAGACATTAATATCTAAAATGTATAAAAATCTTATGCAAAAATTAAATAATGATAAATAAATATCCCAATTTAAAAATGGGCAAAGGATCTGAATAGACATTTTTCTCAAAGAAGGTATACAAATGACTAACAGATACATAAAGAGGTCTTCAACATCACTAATCATTAGGGAAATGAAAACCAAAATCTAAATGAGGTATCACCTCACACCTGTTACAATGGCTATTTTCAGAAAAATGAAGGATAACAAGTATAAGTTAGTACAGCCAGTATGAAAACAGTATGGAGATGCCTCAAAAAGTTATAAGTAGAACTGCCATATAATCCAGCAATTCAATCTTATGTGCATATATCCACAGGAAATGAAATCAGTATCTTGAAAAGAAATCTGTACTTCCATGTTGTTTATAACATTATTCACAATAGTATTGTGAATCATATACTGTTTGATTTTAACTAGTCTAAGTTGCAGTCACAATCTATTAGATATTCTAATATGTTAAACATCATCAATATTACAAATACATGCATCCTTTCTCTTTAACTTAACACCCAAACATAATTTTTGGTTTGACATTGTCTCTATTTATAACCTTCCTAAAGTTTTCATGTATTAATGTGTATCAATCTGTAAATTAAACAATAACATTGCACAAAAGTAGTGTCCCAGCCTCAGTGTTCTAAGTGTGTATATTGACCAAATGTATTTTCGACCAGGATATGAAATAGGTTCATATCAAATGTGGTGGTGCAACAAACCAAAACCCATAATTTACAAAGTGTTTTGTTCCTTAACATCTCCTGGGTTTAACACGACTGAGTTATTAAAATTAGTTGGAGTATTTCACCTTGCCACCCAACTATTTGCCAATTTATTTTACTCCTTTACTGTATTTACCTTTCTTGGGCCATCTTAAGACATTTTAATATATTCTCAACTGCCACTAAGAGTAAGTTAATGATATTATATGATATTCTTCTAAAAAAAAAAAAAAGAAGTCTAATTTTGTCACTGAAGATAAGCAGCAGCTTGACTGTTTTCTTTTCAAATTGTTTCCAGTCTGGTAGGGCCACAGTTCTTATAGACATAAAAATGAAATATAATTGAAGTGTAAATATCAGTATTTATTTGGTTCTAATATCACAACACTAAACTAATGAGTGACTAAACCATGGGATTTACTGACCTCTTTGGAAATATGGTGAAACATTGGATGGTGTCCCCATAACAATGTAAATGCAGTTTACACAATGGTTTATGTATTGTTTCAGAGATTCTGTGAAACTCTTATACACTTCATTACAGTGGTTCTCAAAGCATGATGTTGGACCAGGAGCTTCAGGACATCTTGTTAGAAATGCTGTCTTGGCACAAGAACAGAAAATCAAACACCACATGTTCTCACTCATAGGTGGGTGTTGAATGATAAGAACACGTGGACACAGGGAGGGGAACACCACACACTGGCATCTGTTGGCGGGTGGGGAGATAGGGGAGGGATAACATTGGGAGAAATAGGTAATGTAGGTGACGAGGGGATGGAGGCAGCAAACAACCATGGCATGTATATACCAATGTAACAATCCTGAAAGATCTGCACATGTACCTCAGAACTTATAGTAAAAAATATACATACAAAAAAAGAAAGAAAGAAATGCTGTCTTGGACCCTATTCCAGATCTACTGAAACAGAAACTCCTAGGGTAGAGACCACCAAGTTGTCATATGACAAACATTAGGAGTGCTTCTGATATATGCCAAGGTTTGAGAACTATTGTAGAGAGTTAAAGTCTAAGTCTTGTATCTCTGAATTAGATCCTAAAGTATTTTTATTCTTTTCTCTATAGAAGATCCAATGATATCTGACAAAGAATGTTAAAGTAAAGATTGTGGTTGTTTGATCCATTAAGAAGAGAAGACTTAAATCTACTATGAATTAAATTTTTGAAATTATTGATAACAAGACTATGTAAAACATTTTTCTGCTCTTTCTTATCTCTTCATTCAGATTTCTAAATCATAATTCAATTACAAGGAAAGGAAAAAGAAAGAATATCAGTAAAACAAATGGTTGTCTGGCCTGTATTCTATATGAAATAATTTGAGTTTATTTGGTAAGTATACTTAGTTGGGAGAAGAGGGTAATTATAGGAGCTGAGGATATAGGATATATTACCTATATTACATGGAGGATAACTAATTTTATATTTCCAAAAATGTCTCATGAACTGATGTATGAAAAATAATATGCCACATTACTAATCAGCCTAGTAACTTCAAACAGAAAAGAAAAATTTCCATTTTTGTTTCCTCGTAATTGTCTGAATAGAAAAGTGACTATATAAAATCTGGTATTTTCAAAAGATATACCTAACCAGAATATGTTGCTGATTAATAAAGTATGCTGGAAAAGGAGGTGGAGGACAGAGAGGAGAGAAGAACGTCTATGAATTATCTTGAGAAATGACCTTACTTTATTCTCTTCCTTTTCCTAAATTACCTTCCACCCAGTTAAGGTTGGAGAGAGGCAGTTCCTTCATGCCTAACTCTCAAGTTAGGTAACCTGAGAATCAGGAGAATCTGGAATTTATGGTTTTGACTTTAGTTTGATGAGCAGCAGCAACCTCTTAAATATTAAGAAGCCAGTGGAATCTGTCGTGACATATCCAAAGGGAAGACTGGAGAGAATGTTCATAGTATAATCTGTCTCACTCCAAGCACCCTGAGTTACCTGTATGTCAAAGGATATGCTGCAAGAGTTAGCTGACAGTGCAAGTTGACTTGCTGGGCACTGCCTCCAGTTTTACAAATAGGTCAATTGTTGAAAAAAGTGAGTTTCATCATCAGAGACTGGAATGAACTTCCTATGTGAAGGAGAAGAAGCAGTGTGAAGTTGTGAAGTCACTAAGAACGTGACTGTATAGGGCCTTTGGAGCACCTGATGGGCCATCCCTAGAGGCAGCAGAGGAAAAGCAACAACAACAGCAACATCAAAAAAAACTGAGATGAAAGCAAGAGCAAGAATGAGAATAAGAATCTCCTTTCAAGGTACTGGCTTGGCTTCTCGGTAGTAACTACTTAGAATGAGCACCCGGCCAGAATAAGGATATATTCACGCTGACCACCTTGACAGTGTAGCTGTGAGGATGAACTCAGAAAAAATGTTGAACAAAAACTGGAAAAAAAAAAAAGATTTAAAGAAATCCCTATTTTCTAACTAACTTTTTTCCAACAAATATTTATGGAGCATTTACTACACATATCTTGTATTCATAGCACATAGCATTATATGCTCACTAGCTAACCAAGAAATGGAAATACAAAACTCTGTGAATTATTATTTTTAGAAATCACAGAGGAATTAATAGGCAATTTATCTCAGTGTCAGAGAGATCTCACCAAGTATAGCCAATTAAGAAGTAAAAAAATAGCAAGGCAACATTTGCTTCTATGGTTTTAATGCCTGTGCCTTCAAAACTCATGTAGAAATACTTGCCATTGTAATGGTGTTGAAAGGTGGGAACTTTAAGAGGTTATTGAGCTGTGAGGGCTTCACCTTCATGGGTGGGATTACTGCCATTCTAGAAGGGCTAGTTCAGTCCCTTTTTGCCTCTTGGTTCTTCTGCTCTTCTGTCTTGTGAGGAGCGGGAGCAGGGTGGCATTCAAGATGTCATCTTGGGAGCAGAGACAGGCCCTCACCAGACAGGCATTAAACCTGCCGGCATCTTGATACTGGACTTCCCAGCTTCCAGTACTGCGAGCCAAGAAATTTTTATTTATTATCAACTACCAAGTCCATGATATTCTGTTACAATAGTAGAAACAAGCTAAGATATTTATCTTTCCTGAGAGATGCTTTATGACTTACAGTGTTTATATGTTAAAAACCACCACCACCACCACCACCACAGGTTAGAATATTCTTTTAAAAACTCAGATACTTAATTTTATACCATCCCTCTCATCATACTGAAGTTAAGCAGTGTGAATGTTTTCTTTTCAAATTGTTTCCAGTCTGGTAGGGCCGCATTTCTTACAGACATTGAATGAAATATAATTGAAGTGTGACTATCCTTTATGGTGTTTAATTGGTTCTAATGCCTCAACACTAAACTGAGTGATTAAACCATTTGGGATTTACTGACCTCTTTGGAAATGTGGTGAAACATTTAACTTAAAATTACAGTAATTTTTAGTTCATTTTGTATAAAATATTTAAAATGTCAAACATATTTATTGCTTATAACAGTTCAAGTACATAGAGATAAAAATATTTTGAAAGTTAAAATATATTATACTTGGCCAGGCACGGTGGCTCACGCCTGTAATCCCAGCACTTTGCGAGGCCGAGGCGGGTGGATCACGAGGTCAAGAGATCAAGACCATCCTGGTCAACATGGTGAAACCCCGTCTCTACTAAAATACAAAAAATTAGCTGGGCATGGTGGCACGTGCCTGTAATCCCAGCTGCTCAGGAGGCTGAGGCAGGAGAATTGCCTGAACCCAGGAGGCGGAGATTGTGGTGAGCCAAGATAGCGCCATTGCACTCCAGCCTGGGTAACAAAAGCAAAAAAACTCTGTCTCAAAAAATTAAAATATATATATATATATATAATACTTGAAAAATTTTTTATTCTAGCTATAGACACAATATACACACACTTACATATATTTACATTTTTATATACTTAGGGAGCCACTTTTCCACTGGCCACTTCTTGAGCAAATGGCTCATCAATTTCTGCTTCCCTTCCATTACAAAAAAATGTCTCCTCCATGGACGTTTCCTTACATGTACCTGGGATATAACCATAAAACCTTTTAGCTTTTTAGCTTTTCCACCCATTTCATGTTCTAGTTTCTCATATAATTAGTCATCACAGTTGTCAGAGTAAATAACCTGTCTTTTTCAAAGTTCTACAACCTTAAATAATTGTTTTCCTCCTTAAGCCTTTTGTTTCACCTCAACTTTATACAATTTATATCTTTGCTGTTTATGACAGTCACATTCAAGCCAAGTTCCCGCTCTTCAGGGTAAATTCAGATTATGTATTTCCAGTCCTAGAAATGAAGATTATCTTTGTTTAATATGCTAAAAACAGTTCTGGTCTAATCGGGAATTTTCTTTCAGATGCTGTGGACATTTACTGTGCCCTCAGCAACAGTATAGTCTAACCAGATTTAGTCCTCATTAGATTGGCACAATATTTCCCACATCTTTGACTGGATTGTTCATCTTTCACTTTAAGCACAGTCTTTATTAATGAGTGTAACTTGAGGCTTTGCTTACTTTTGCAATTTGGTGGGCTGAATAACAAGTTATCTAATAATTCTTCTCTCTCTCTCTCTCTCTCTCTCTCTCTCTCTCTCTCTCTCTCTCATAAATCGCTCTTCCGCAAAACTCTTAGGGTTGACGATTTTATTGGAACAGGAAACTCACCGGGCCTCCAGGGCACCTTTCCCCATTCCTTGGTGTTAGAGAGGCCAAGAACTTAGGAGCTCTGGGAGCTGGGTACACTCCCCCAGGTACAGTATTAAGCAGAAAGTGAGTGAGTGAGAGGCAAAGTGTTAAATGTGGACATATAAAGGCGTCAATAACATGGGAAAGCTGAGTAAGTGGTTGGAATAAGGTAAAGTTACATTTAGATGGGCTCATTAGTCATGAGTGTGAAAGAGAACAGAGAATTAGGTAAAATAGGTGGATACTATAACAGGTATTGGGAGGAAAGGACAAAATACAGAGGCAGAATTGAGAAGTATAAATCTTAGATGATAAACATACAAGCAGAAGTACACTTAAGGCACATGTATATATGAATTATTTTGATCAAAGGAATCATGCCATCCAATTCTTCAGCTATGTGAGACATTCAAAACTGTAATTTATTGAGATATTAGAGAACAGTAATGAAAAAAAGTGATTGAATTCAATAAATCAATTTCTGTAAATGTTTTTGACATGAACTTATAGGTGATGATGATGATGATAATGCTGATAAGTATTATGATATAAATGTAGTTACAGAGACCTTTAAAATTTACTAACTATTCAATGAGGACAATCACTGACAGATAAGAAGAGCCATTGTTAGAGAAGTTATTCTTACTAAATATTATTCACTGTATTGAGTGAAAGTATAGGAAATTCTATTTTATCTTTTTATTATATTATTACTGACTAGACTAATAAAGAATGCCTGCTTTTTGTGTATAGGAAGTATTCAAATATTTGATAATGCCATCTTTGACTCATAATTAATAAAGTAATTTCTAGGATAAACTTCTGGTAACTCCATCCATCTTGTTTCAGAACACACAGTATTCTGATTATTATAGTCTGTAATTTTGTTTTTCAAAATTTCCTTGAAAATACGTTATGCTAAATGTATGCAATATTCCAGAGGTAGTATAATTAAGGTATTGTATCCCTTAATTTTGAATATTATAGTTTATATTGTTAGTTTGGCAAGAGGTAGCATGAGCAAAGCCCAGAGCTATTTCACATGAACTTTTTTTGTGTCAAATCTTCTATTCATATAACTATATTGTTAAAATAAAAGCAAAATTCTTCATCTCAAAATTTGTCATATTGCTTTTAGTCCAATATGATAGCTGTAATATACAATTCTACTAGCCAATATATTAGATTTTCATTCACTTTTATATTTGTAAATATCACAACAGCTAAGAGTGCTTACCAAAGTATAATAGGTAACTATAGGAAGTGTTCCTCAGTACAGAAATTAGGGGCACAAGAAAGTAGAACAAACACTCCAGGGAACTTTAAATTACTACCCTAGACAAGGACTGTTTGACTCAGGGAACAGCTCCTTGTCCAACAAAAATAAAACTCACAAACATTGCATTTACTAATTCCACTTACCCTTACTGAAAAGAGAGAGTTTATTCTCAGAATCTGTATTCATTGCCAAGGAGAGAAGAAATTTTTAAAAATAACTGAGGAAACATAGCAGATTTACAAATATTGATCAAGTCAGACACTCATTTATAAATATGTATGTACAGTTAATCTTTCCAAAAATTTTCAGAAGATTTCATATAGGGTAAATTTGCAATACACAAATATTCATTTATTTAGCAAATGTTTATTGACTACCTACCCTGCGTGGGAAGTCATTTTTCTAAACAATAGGGATGAAGTGTGAACTAGCTAGTAAGACGGTAGTCATCAAGGTGCAAACGAAGAAACAGAATTCATGGAAATAAAAGATAAATTTATTTACAATTCATACCAGCTGACATATTAAAGAGCATTTTTTACAAAATAATAACAGATTGCTTTAGCATGTTAAAAACTGCAATTGATAACATGCATGTTAAAGAATGTGAATAACAAAAATGTGTTTAGTAAACAACACCTAAAGGGCTGAATAATTAAACAGATATCGCTCAGAACAAAAATAGAAAACCAAACACTAAGACAAGTAATTCTCACAGAATACCTGATAAAGGATAAAAAGATGAATGCTATCATTATGATGTGTTATTTTTAGATATACTTAATGGTAGCTTCTGTGCATAGGAAAGAAACGAAGAAGTAACTCTGGTTTAAAAAAATATTTGATTGCTACAATCACCAATTAAAAACATTGATTATTTCTAAAGTAAATTTATAAAAGCTATTTTATATAAAATAAAACATTTCTAGAAGTGTTTTAGAATTTTATTAATCAAACTTTCACTTTTCCATTTTAAGCTGTGTCTAAAATATTCTAGTGAGATGTGGGACACCGTCTGTGGAAGTCTGATGTGCAGACTCTGACTCAATGACGGATGAATTAATGCATTCTCACATCATTACAGTGTTTCCAGTGGGCTAGGGATGGCCGTTGGCTGCTTTCAGAGGGCAAAATGCAACCAGTAGACCCAGACCCTCTGTCTGTCCACACTTTTATTCCATCAAGATTTTACAACAGAGGTTCTAAGTTAACACAATTAACATGGTTAAGAGAATGGCTTTACGACTGAGAAAAGCTTTAGGTTCTGGGGCCCAGAGTAAATGCTGTTCACAGATAATTCCCCTTTGATCTTCCCTGGGGAGAGCCACCCAGCACAAAATAAACATGAGTAAACAGCTAGAGTGGAGACAAATGGGTATGAGGTAATGCCTTTGATTGTCTCTATCTCTTCCTAACTTAATGGACTGGCCAGTTGCCATTACCATCAGCCTGCCCCAATAAAACCTTTCAGACTTCCAAAAGATTTGAGACTAATCTTTCTCTAATATATCTCTAATAGTTTCTGTAATATTTTGCCAACTAATCCTGAGTGAATCTCAATATTGTAGGTTTCATTCCTTCCTTGGTGATTTTATTTTGCAAGTTTAATATTCCTAGTCACCACAATTGCAAATTTGCAAGTTGCATATTCCTAGACACAATTGCAAAATTCCAGACTTAACCTCATGTGATGGGTTACAATCAGAACACAGACATACAACACAGAGATTATTCAGTAACCCCAAGGGATAAAAGACCCTCCTGCCCCTCTTCAGCTGCGTGATTTCATTTCCACACATGCCTAGATTCTCCCACATAAGCACGCTCACAAAGGTTAATAAAATGGCACATGTGAAGCTCTGACACACCAATGGTTGGTTTCCAATGATACCCTACACGGGCCGCAGACCTACAGGCATTACTCACTGTGGTTTTTTTGCTTATTCTCTTCTCTGAGTTTTAAAGATATTGTTGAAATGTTAAAAGGGCCCTGCAGATAACTCTATGGGTAACAGTGATAAGAAAAGCAAGAAGCATTAACATTTACCTACAGCACAGAAAGTCAAGCTGTTGGAGAAACTATATATAAAAACATAGTATAGTGATATGTATGAAATATGTTACAGAAGAGCATGGTGTTGGAATAACCCCCAGATATGAGTCTCAAGAAGAGAAGAATAAATTGTTGATATTCTATGCTAAAAGTAATGAATAGAAGTAATGGAAAATGGGAAACACATATAAAGATAAAAATAAAGATCTTGATTATGTATTGAAAGAGTGTGTCCATCAGCATCACAGTAAACAAATGTCACTTAATAGTATCTTGATCGTGAAGAAAGCAAAGATCCATCACGATGAACTGAAAAGTGAAGGGAACTGTGAATATTAAAACGTTCATTGCAGAAATTTA
Source organism: Saguinus oedipus (assembly GCA_031835075.1). Taxonomy (NCBI): domain Eukaryota; kingdom Metazoa; phylum Chordata; class Mammalia; order Primates; family Cebidae; genus Saguinus; species Saguinus oedipus. Next base: position 149,633,174 of record CM063170.1, read on the forward strand.
AGAAAAGATGGGGCTTCGATTTCTAAAGATTTGTAGTGATAAAGCACCTGCTGATCAGTGGACACATTTATTGACAAGTTTGCTAAGGTTATAACTGAGGAAAATTTGACACCAGAACAAGTCTATAATGTTGCTGAAACATAGCTGTACCCCAGAAAGACCCTGAATACATGTACTGAGACAGCATCTACGGGAATTGAGGATATCAAAGACAAAATATCTATGCTGGTATTTGCTAATGCAGCAGGCACACATAAGAAGGCACTTGCTATGACAGACAAAAGCTTGAGTACTATCTGTTGTCAAGGAGTGAATTTCTTACCATTCCATTATTATGCTAGCAAAAAGTTTTGGATAACCAGGGTTATCTTTTCTGATTGGTATCATAAACATTTTTTACTTTGCTGCAGTGGCTTATGCTCACTGCAGGAAAGCTGGATCGAACGATGACTGTAAGATTTTGTTATTGCTCACAACTGTTCTGTCATCTCCCAGCTGAAATTCTCTCATAAAAAATAATGTTTATATTATACATTTTTTCTTGAAATGTGACTTCATTAATGCACTCACATGGCCAGAGTATCTTTAGATCAATGAAGAATAAATGTAAAAACACTCTTGAATCAGCACAGTAGCATCAGTGAACAGAGGAGTAGGTGTGGAAGGTTTACAAAAGGTGTTTAGCATAAAAGATGCTATATATACTGTTTCAAATACTTGAAACACAGTGACCAAAGATACAGGTGTGCATGCCTAACATAAACTTATCAGTGATCATGATGAACAAGATGGTGGCTTTGAAGGATTTCATATGTCAAGTAAGAGAAAAAGTCTGACCTCCTTACATATGCCAAACACATACTTTCGAAGTCTTTCAGTAAGCTGTAAGAAGTGAATATCAAATAATATTTTAACATCAATAATGAAGCTCTAGTTTGCTCATTTATTGATTGATAGTGAAAATAGCTTAAATGGTTCTGGATCAAGATGATCGTGATAATAATGATGATGAAGATGACATTATTAATACTGCAGACAAGTGCCTATAAAAGACATGGTACAAATACGTGATGAGCTTATTGAGAGACTAGAATAGTGTGCAATTATAACAGAACAAGGAATCACGTCAGTTTATAAAATCAAAGGGAGACTTGTGAGACAAAAATCATTGTTAATGAGGCAAATTACTCTGGAGGAAATATTGTAAAAAGATATTCAGCAAAATGCTTCCTCATTCTGGAGACCACTTCATGGTTCCTCAAATGCTTCTGATGTTTTTTCTTACCTAAAAACACTAGGGTCCATAATCAAAACCCAGCGTTGTAGCTGGAGACTGAAAGCCTGCTGTCGTTTGTTGTTACTGCTACTGTAACAGCTGGTACAGGTATTCTAGTGATGCTACTGTACTGCTTAGTTACCCTGAACACATTACTTTCTCACTGCATTAATGATATATCATATTTTTTTCTTGCTAAGTATTTATATGTGAATAAGTGTAAGAAAATCATTGCTTATCCATAGTATATAGCTTTATAGTCAGATATTAGAGTGATTCCAGACAATCATAGACTGTTCACATGGGTCACTGAGGTAGTGACACATTTTCTTTTGGATTGTTCAATGTATACCAACTTTGTTTCATTTATAAAATTGTTTTAAAATATTGTATAACATTACCTACCCTGAAGGTAAGGTTTTTAAATTGTGAAAATATAAAACGAATATATGAAACATAAATAAATGTGTTTACACTTGGATCTCATCACCAAGATACCTCATTATGTATATGCAAATATTTCAAAGTATTAAAAAATTAACAATTCAAAGCACTCTGATCCCCAGGTTTTCAGATAAGGGATACTTAATCTGTATACAAAACCTTGTAAAAATAATTATTTCTTGTAATTCTAACAAGTAAACTTAAATATAGTGATTCTTAAGTTTTTTTTAAAAAAAGTAATATGCTATTAATAAACTACTAACATTTAACGTGTACATGTGTAATATATAAAGTTTATAAATATTGAAAATGACTCTACCTCAGTGTATAAAACTAAGAATCTTAACAAATTTATATTAATATTATAACCAGCTGCAAAAAGCTACTTTACGTCAAATGATAGACATCTCTTCTTTTTATGTGTTTACTTGCATTTATTGCCTAATTTTTTATATTATCTGACACCAGATGCTCACCAGTGTCCTTGAGTGAATATAATCTGTACAAAGAAGAGTTTATTGACAGAAATAATTAGCTGTATGAAGGAACATTTGAGCCTCCTTAGGACATTAATTTGCTAAATAATGAGCTAAAGTATAATATTTAAAAAAATCTTTTAACAATTGAAATCCTATCTTGATAAGTGATGCTGAATGTAGCATTACTATTAGCTTGGGATCCAGATGCCTAATAAAGAGAGTTCCTGTGTATTTCCAACCATCTTTATAAATAACAGTTATTCATGTGGAGGTCATATGTATGTAAAAGTATTGAGTATAAAATTAATAACTGATATGGAATCAAAACCATTTAAAAGACAATAGTCTGTCAATAACCTATGTATAGCAGACCTCACTGAATCCACTTACATTTATGTGAGATAAAATCATAACAAGTTATTGCTTTTTGGCCTTTTGGTTAAGATCAAGTGTAAAATCATAACAATTGACTTGTTAATACAGCAGAATATCATTATCATCTTGGGAAAAGTTCTAGAGGAAGGAACTGCTGAAATATGATTTGATATACGATGCCTTTTTTTTTTTATTGTAGTTTAGGTTCTAGGGTACATGTGTATCCCAGAATCATGCAGGATTGTTGCATAGGTACATACATGGCAAGGTGTTTGCTGCTGCCATCCCCCGTCACCTATACCTGGCATTTCTCCCCACATTATTCCTCCCCATCACATCCCTCCCCTAGCCACCCTCCCCAACAGACCACAGTGTATGATGCTCCCCTTCCTGTGTCCACTTGCTCTCATTGTTCAACATTCATCTATGAGTGAGAACATGTAGTGCTTGATTTTCTGTTCTTGTGTCAGTTTGCTGAGAATGATGGTTTCCAGATTCATCCATGTCCCCATAGAGGACAGGAACTTGTCGATTTTTAAGGCTGCGTAGTATTCCATGGTGTATATGTGCCACATTTTCCTTGTCCAGTCTATCACTGATGGGCCTTTTGGTTGGCTCGAGACTTTGCTATTATAAACAGTGCCGCAATGAACATACGTGTGCATGTGTCTTCATAATGGAATGATTATAATCTTTTGAGTATATACCCAGTAATGGAATTGCTGGGTCAAATGGAATTTCTATTTCTAGATCTGTGAGGAATCGTCACACTGTCTTGCACAATGGTTGAACTAATTTACACTCCCACCAACAGTGTAAAAGCATTCCTATTTCTCCACATCCTCTCCAGTATCTGTTGTCTCCAAATTTTTTAATGATTGCCATTCTCACTGGTGTGAGATGGTATCTCAATGTACTTTTGATTTGCATTTCTCTAAAGACCAGTGATGATGGGCATTGTTTCATATGTTGTTGGCCTCATATATGTCTTCTTTTGAAAAGTGTCTGTTCATATTCTTCACCCACTTCTGGATAGGTTTGTTTGTTTGTTTTCTTGTAAATCTGTTTTAGTTCTTTGTAGATTCTGGATATCAGACCTTTGTCAGATCGGTAGATTGCAAACATTTTTTTGCCATTCTATTGGTTGCCAGTTCACTCAAATAATGTTTCTTCTGCTTTACAGAAGCTCTTAAGTTTAATTAGATCCCATTTGTCTATTTTGGCTATTGTTGCCATTGCTTTTGGTGTTTTAGCCTTGAAGTCCTTGCCTATGCCTATGTCCTAATGGTTTTGCCTAGGTTTTCTTCTAGGTTTTTATGGTGTTAGTTCTTATGTTTTTCTTTAATCCATCTGGAGTTAATTTTAGTGTAAGGTGTCAGGAAGGGATCCAGTTTCTGCTTTCTGCACATGGCTAGCCAGTTATCCCAAAACCATTTATTAAACAGGTAATCCATTCTCCATTGCTTGTTTTTATCAGGTTTGATAAAGATCAGATGGTTGTTGATATGTTGTGTTTTTTCAGAGGCCTCTGTTCTGTTCCATTTGTCTATATCTCTGTTTTGGTAAGACTACCATGCTGTTTTGATTACTGTAGCCTTGTAGTATAGTTTGAAGTCAGGTAGTGTGATGCCTCCAGCTTTGTTCTTTTTGTTTAGGATTGTCTTGGCTATGCAGGCTCTCTTTTGCTTTCATATGAAGTTTAAAGTGTTGTTGTTTTTTTTTCAGTTCTGTGAAGAAGGTCATTGGTAGCTTATTGGATCTATAAATTACTTTGCACAGCATGGCCATTTTCATGATATTGATTCTTCCTAATCATGAGCATGGAATGTTTTTCCATCTGTTTGGGTCCTCTCTTATTTTGTTGAGCAGTGGTTTGTAGTTCTCCTTGCAGAGGTCCTTTACATCCTCTGTTATTTATATTCCTAGGTACTTTATTCTCTTTGTAGCAATTGTGAATGAGAGTTTGCTCTTGATTTGGCTCTCTCTGTTATTGGTGTGTAGGAATGCCTGTGATTTCTGCACAATGATTTTGTATCCTGAGAATTTGCTGAAGTTGCTTATCAGTTTAAGGACATTTTGGGCTGAGACAATGGGGTCTTCGAAATATACAATCATGTTGTCTGCAAATAGAGGCAATTTGACTTCCTCCTTTCCTAATTGAATATCGTTTATTTCTTTTTCTTGCCTGATTGCTCTGGCTAGAATTTCCAATACTATATTGAATAAGCATGGTGAGAGAGGGCATCCTTGTCTAGTGCCAGATGTCAAAGGGAATGCTTCCAGTTTTTGCCTGTTGAGTATGATATTGGCTGTGGGTCTGTCATAAATAGCTTTTATTATTTTGTGATACATTCCATTGATACCTAGTTCACTGAGAGTTCTTAGCATAAAGCGCTATTGAATTTTGCCAAAGGCCTTCTCTGCATCCATTGAGATAATCATGAGATAATCATAATCCACCACATAAATATAACTAAAGAAAAAAATAAACATTTTGAACCAACCTTGCATCCGCAGGATGAAGCCTACTTGATCACGATGGATAAGTTTTTTGATATGCTGTTGCAATCAATTTGCCAGTATTTTATTGAAGATTTTTGCATCTATGTTCATCATGGATATTGGCCTGAAGTTTTCTTTTTTTTATTGAGTCTCTGCCTGGTTTTGATCTATGATCCCCTCTTTTTAAATATTGCCTAAAAATGTTGTTCAACTTACCGCTTCAGTTTTCTAGGAAGAAGATTCTGGCTATGCCTACAAAAGTGCAGGAAAAGGGCTGAGCACAGTGGCTGACATCTGTAATCCCGGCACTTTAGGAGGCCAAGGCGAGTGGATCACAAGGTCAGGAGTTTGAAACGAGCCTGGCCAATATGGTGAAACCCCAGCTCTACTAAAAACATCCAGGCATGGTGGATGCCTGTAGTCCCAGCTACTCAGGAGGCTGACGCAGGAGAATCACTTGAACCCAGGAGGCGGAGGTTGTAGTGAGCCAACATAATGCTACTGCTCTCTAGCCTGGGTGACAGAGTGAGACTCGGTTTCAAAACAAAAAAGTTTCATTTATAAAATTACTGTGCAGGAAAAGAAAGAAAGATAATCTGAGTACAGTATTAGCATAATTCAAAAAGAGGGATATAAAATGTTAAGAAAATGTGTCTTCTGTATTGATTTTAATAAAAATTTACCTGATATTCTGCATTCTTACAAAGCTCTGAGAAAGTAAACACTGACGCTTTTCTCCAAGATCATTTGACTGTGATGGTCTCTCATACTCTCAACAAACTATTTATTTTACTGTCTTCAGCACAATTTTTCACTGGTCAGCCGCCTGGAAAGCGGGCTTCACCTCAGACTGAAGAACCAGAGTGGAATGAGCATTAATTCTTTAGATTATCTTCCCTGATGCTAGAATATCTCTTATTGTGATTATATACTATCCTTCTTTGAAGGCATATGCTATGGTAAAGAACTATCCACTTCTATTTATTCAACCATTATTTGAACACCAATAGCTTTGGAATTTCTTTACGACATAGTGCAAGAATAGGAAACAAATATAGCTCTTGGAATTTGAATTTCTGATCATTCTTTTCAAAAGTTTAAATGTTTTTAAAGCATTTACTTTCAAAATTCTGATCAATCTTTTCAAAAGTTTAAATATTTTTAAAGTATTTAATTTCAAAATTAAAATCAAAAGAATTTTAGGAAGAAGAAACAGCAACAGAAAAAGCTCGCGCTCTCTCTCTCTCTCTCTCTCTCTCTCTCTCTCTCTCTCTCTCTCTCACACACACACACACACACACACACACAAACCACTTCATCATAAAATGCCTGCATACCATATAAAATTTTAAAGTACATCAAATATTTTATAATTTTTCTGCCTAACATCATAAGGTGCTGCATAACTAGGGAGAGTGAAGGGGAAATAATGAGGACAGATTAAGATAGAAAATGTAAGGCATGAGGGAGAAAGTTGAAAGAAAGGATGAGAAAATGAACAAATCAAAGAGTAAGATAAAGGAAACACTTCATGAAAAGTAGCCAAATTTAGATTTATCAAAACTATTCTAATAATAACAATATACAGAAAACTTAGAAGCAATTAAAATTTAATCATCAAATAAAATTTCTAAGGAAAATTAAAAAAAGAATTATTTACTGTTTGCGAATTTTGTTTGGTATAAGTTTTGAAAGCGAAAAAAGGCTGTAAAATATCTTCAAAAGGATATTCTAGTTAAATGAAAAAAACATCATTCCCTGTTTAATAAATGGTGTTGGGAAAACTGGCTAGCCATGTGCAGAAAGCAGAAACTGGACCCCTTCCTGACACCTTACACTAAAATTAACTCCAGATGGATTAAAGTCTTAAGTATAAGACCGCACACCATAAAAACCCTAGAAGAAAATCTAGGCAAATCCATTCAGGACATAGGCATAGGCAAGGGTTTCATGACTAAAACACCAAAAGCATTGGCAACAAAAGCCAAAATAGACAAATGAGACCTAATCAAACTCCAGAGCTCCTGCACAGCAAAAGAAACAATTATTAGAGTAAATCAGCAACTAACAGAATAGGAAAAAGTTTTTTGCAATCTACCCATCTGACAAAGGGCTAATATCCAGAATCTACAAAAAACTAAAACAGATTTACAAGAAAAAAACAAATAAGCTCATTCAAAAGTGGGCAAAGGATATGAACAGACACTTTGCAAAAGAAGAGATACATGAGGCAGACAAACATGAAAAAATGCCCATCATCATGGGTCATTAGAGAAATGCAAATCAAAAGCACATTGAGATACCATCTCACACCAGTGAGAATGGCAATCAGTAAAAAATCTGGAGACAACAGATTTTTCCAGATGCTGGAAAGGATGTGGAGAAATAGGAACACTTTACATTGTTGTTGGGAGGGTAAATTAGTTCAACTGTTGTGGAAGTCAGTGTGGTGATTCCTCAAGGACCCAGAAATAGAAATTCCATTTGGCCCAGCAATCCCATTACTGGGTATGTATCTAAAGGATTATAAATTGTTCTATCATAAGGACACATGCACATGGATGTTCGTTGCAGCACTATTTACAATAGCAAAGACCTGAAACCAACCCAAACGCCCATCGATGATAAAGTGGACTGGGAAAATGTGGCACATATACACCATGGAATACTATGCAGCCATAAAAAACGATGAGTTCCTATCCTTTGTAGGGACATGAATGAACCTGGAAACCATCATTCTCAGCAAACTGACACAAGAACAGAAAATCAAGCACTGCATGTTCTCACTCATAGGCGGGTGTTGAACAATAAGAAAACGTGGACACAGGGAGGGTAGCATCACACATTGGGGTCTGTTGGAGGGAACTAGAGGAGGGACAGAGTGGGGTGGGGAGCTGGGGAGGGATAACATGGGGATAAATGCCAGATATAGGTGATGGGGAGGAAGACAGCAAACCACATAGTCATGTATGTACCTATGCAACAATCTTACATGTTCTTCACATGTACACCAAAACCTAAAATGCGATAAAATATATATTTAAAAACAAACAAACAAAAACATCACTCTTTAAGTCTAAACATCAGTAAGAACAGTGTTTTCCCTGGATAATGGTATTAAAATGACATATTTATTTAATTCAAGGTACGAGAGATTTTTTTCACTTTTAACAAAAAGTCAATGACTTTGAAAAGAGGATAAATGACTTTTGCTGAAACATTGGCATACTATAAAATTCAAATGGTAGAATCAGGTTAATGTCAAATAATGACAAACTGATCATCAAATTAATTTTAGTCCTCCTTTCTTGCAAAAACTGGTTATTTTTCTACATCTTTATTTAATAAGGTTTTAATTAACAATGTAAATTTTATTTTAATTTTTAAACATGGACTTATTTCAAAATGTACAATACAAAGATATATAATATAGATTTAAAGAACCAATCAATAAATATGCCAGGACTTTATTCAACTAATTCCCCAAAGAAAAATGCTTCTAAATGTATACAATCTCTTATTTTTTGTTAAATTATAAATTTTTTGACTAATTTTGCTTTGAAACCATAAACAGCATTGTGTTTTACCTTATTAAACAGTCAGCAAAAACTAAAATTGAAAATAAATTCATAAGAACATTAAGAAAAAGTCTCATTAACAATTGATTAGATTAAGAAATGCTCTGTAAAATGTCAAATTTTAATCAGGCAAGAGGGAAATCAATTATCCCAGCTAGTAGAATCATTCTAATTTTGCATTGTTTTCTGCATAATTAGATGCCTGGGTATTCATTACTCTTTATGTGAAGCATTCTCCCGTGTCCCTTGTTAGAGGAGATAAGCCATAGTGGAGGTCTTTCTAGACATACACTGGAACATCCTTTTCTTCAGAAAGAGGAATATTTTAAAACATCTCCATGTGGTGGCCATACTGGGGAATCATCATTATTATACATGTAAATATAAATGTAGCTATAAAGATATAAAATAACAATCCCCCACATTATGAGAAATGAACTTAAATTTTCAGTGATTGACTAAATCAGGAAATAGTGGAAATGCTATGAAAATGTTGCATGCTCAAAAACAAATCTTCCCAGCTATTTTAATTTCCAAATTCACAATTTCTCTAGTTTATAGTTATCATATAATAAGTAGTAAGCTCACAAAATGTGAGTAGATAGTATAGCTTCTATGTACCATTATATGCTCCTACATTAAGAAATTAAGATGCTTCTCTGATAAAACTTCTGGTGGTTACTCATTTTAAACTTTAAATGAGTGCCACAAGGATATTAAGCTCTTTGCCATTGTATATTTTGATTGCTTCTTTCAATTCTCAAGAAACTTTTAAATATGTAAATTTAAAATATGTTTTTAATTACAGAATTTCTTGCTTTCAAATGCATATCCTAAGTGATTCCTCTCTCTTCCCCCCCCCTTTTTTTTTTTTCTTTTAAAGCTTTCACATGTTGGTCAGGCTGGTCTTGAACTCCTAACCTCAGGTGATCCGCCTGCCTTGGCCTCCAAAGTGCTTGGATTACAGGTGTGAGCCACCACGTCCGGCCCATGATTCCTCTCTTAACCAAACATAGCTCTCTTTAACGATGTTCACTTAACTAAACATAATGCCTATTCAAGATCTCTCAATGTGCACTAACCATGGAAATGGTAATTTCTTATTAAAGATATTTCCAATTACACAGAGAAAACTGTATAAATGAGATTAATTATACAAATAGCTCAGATACATCCATTAAATTCCTGTAGTTACATCTAATATTACTACGCTTTGCTGTTTTGTTTGGTGCATCCATTGTGCTAGTAAATCCAAATCAAATTGATATTTGCCTTAGTCCATTGGGACTGCTATAACAAAATGCAATATATTGGGTAGCTTATAGCAATAAAACTTTATTTCTTACATTTCTATAAATTGGGAAGTCCAAGATTAAGTTCCTGGCAGATTCCATGTCTGGTAAGGACCTGTTTTCTGGTTCATAAATGGGGCTTTTCTGTTGTGTTCTCACATGGTAGAAGGGGGTAGGGCATTAATAGGTCTATTACACTCAAAGCCCTCACGCCTAATACTGTCACCTTGGGTGTGAGAATTTTAACATATAAATTTGAGGGGTACACAAATATTCAAACCATAGCTATATTATAAAAAATGATTTATTATTTCTCAGTCTCCCTATCTGGAAACTGAGATCAGAAGTTCAATGTAATATATTTCTACCCCTATACTGTTTCTTTACTTCCCCATCTCTACTTGAATTCTCTCTACAAACTCCTTTACTATTGTTTTGCCACTTCTCTTTGACTGTAAAAGTTCCAAACAGGAAATATTCTATCTCATTTTAATGAAAACTGTCCATTACAGTTGTTACTAAATTTACTCTAATAGATCACCTATCAGATACATAGGTTTTGACTTATGAATGGTTATTGCCATAGGGATTTGCAATAAAGGTGGAATAGTAAATAAAGGAGACAATGAATACAGGTTGATAAGCCCAGACCTCCAGTAATTTGTAATTAATTGACTAGGACCCAGAATTTTAAATATCCTATAAAGATAACTGCCAGCTCAGAATGTCAGCAGTCATATAAATGTGGTCCCTTTAACTGACAAGATTTAAAAACAAAAATATGTAATGTAATATACTTTCATATGTTATGTAAAAAATGTAATGGTATAATGCAATAAAACATTTGTTTTGTATTATTTGTACAAACACTGCATGATTATTATTAGCTTCATCATCCTTACCTGCTGCCACCATTTACTCAGTTTCAGTTAATAAAGATGGTATTTTCTAAAAGAGAAAATTCTGAATTGAAATGCAACATGATTGCCTATTGGAGACTTAAAGAACTATCAGATAATCTGTAAACAATTCTGTCATTTTGTTTTTAAAATGTTGTTAATTTATTGAGCTCTGCCTTCAATCACATTGTCAAATACATAGGCAGTGAGTAGGTGACATGCAAAAATAAATCAAAATCTGTTTTTCTTCTTGCTTTAATGAAGAGCAGTGACAATTACATATTTCTCATCTATGAAGAATTTATCTACTTAAGCCAAATATGAACCACACATAGGTATATATATACACACACACACACAGACACACACACACACACACACACAGAGAGAGAGAGAGAGAGAGAGAGAGAGAGAGAGAGAGAGAGAGAGAGTCAATTTTTATGATACAGCACTGGTAAGCTTGAAGAATTTACTTACTTCACCAAGGAAAACTTGTGGATTTTTCTCCTCCAAAATTAACAAAAAGAAATAGTGGTAGGGAAAAAAATATGGCATTTATGTTTCCATATATCTTGGGGAACACGGCAGTTTTAGTAACTGGATGCTATCTTCAGTTTATCAGCTTCAAAGCATTTTAACTTTCCTTAAATAGGAGTTTCTATAAAGAATTCTACTTCAAATGTATTCTTAGCTTGATTTATTCTATGTAGTTTAGAGTTTTCCAAGCAAGGCTTGAATATAAATTCAATCAAATTCCCAATAGAATGTACAAATGCACAAGTGAAATACAGTTCAAATGATATGACTCAAATATCTGGGGCCCAAGATTAACATAATTTTTACTATGTAGTTGCATCTACTGTCCTAATAAAGTACACAAAAACATATTTGATCAGGTCAGGCACAGTGACTCATAACTGTAATCCCAGCACTTTGGGAGACAGAGGTGAGCGGATCACTAGGTCAGGAAATTGAGACCATCCTGGCTAACATAGTAAAACCTTGCCCTTACAAAAAATGCAAAAAATTACCCAGGTGTGGTAGCACGTGCCTGTAGTCTCAGCTACTTGGGAGGGTAGACTGATTCAGTACCTATATTACAGTTTCAATTGAAACATTTCCAACATTTTCCCTAATAACTTGGACTGAGTGAGTGACTCGTTTTTCTGTTTTTGTTTTCAGTAATAAATGAATGAAATGAAAAGTACATAAAAATTGCTGAAAAATATTCACAGCAAATTCTAATAATCTTATTAGACAGAAATTTTATGATACAATGGTCTATCTGTGTTATTCCTCTATGTTTCTGCAGCTGATATAGTGCTTTGAACATGAAAAGTGATTTAATATATATTTATGAAGTGAATGAACAAACATGTTTTAGCATCTACTGTGTCAATACTGCAGTAAATGACATGAAGGCTACAGAAACACCTGGTCTTTAGAGTGTCCTTCTAAACGTTTGGAAATGAAGCAAATGTAGGGTGGGGAGTTGCTTTTAAGTCCATATTTCTAAATCCACACACACAAAGTAATCTGCTATTTTAAAATGTTAAGAATTTTATGTCATAAAGGAACAAATTGAATCTCAGACCTAAAAAAAGAAAAAAAACTTGACAGTAACCTAACTAAATGGAAGGAAACACTTAGGGGCTTTAATAATAATGTAGCTGGGATAGGATTTTGGTGAATCATGGCAAACCGGTCACAGAAGGAAATGTTGACAGTGCCCATTCTCTCAGCTTTCTAGTGGAAGGTGGCTCTCCTAAAAACCTCAAATATCCTGACCCAATTGTTAAGATCAGTTTTTATGTGAAGAAACATAGATATTATAAACATAGAGGATTTGGTGTCTCATTGATGTCTCATTACTATTCATACAGTAAGATGGATGAATCAGGCTATTTTAGCATTTTGTCTTGTCTTATTTTATTTTATTTTATTGAGATGGAGTCTTGCCCTGTCACCCAGGCTGGAGTGCAATCACACGATTTCGGCTCACTACAACTTCTGTCTCCTGGGTTCAATCAATTCTCCAGTCTCAGTCTTCCAAGTAGCTGGGATTATAGGCACCTGCCACCATGCCTGGCTAATTTTTGTATTTTTTAGTTAGAGATGGGGTTTCACGATATTGACCAGGCTGGTCTCAAACTCCTGACCTTGTGATCCACCTCCCTCAGCCTCCCAAAGTGCTGGGATTACAGGCGTGAGCCACCGTGCCTAGCGCGTTTTGTCTTTTTAAATATCTGATTTTTCTCTCAGTTTTGTAATATTTTGCTCAAAATCCCCTGATTATTACATAACTCCCCATACAGATTTTCTATAGAAAAATAATATATTGGCCACCATTTATGTAGACCTAGAGTATGCCTGTTATTTACTAGTCATTTCTCACTGGAAATTAATAAGTAATTTGATAATTATTTCTTCATGGTAAGAAAATGAGCTAACAAGAAGATAGGACTATTCCCTATCTTCTATGAAAGTCTATGAAAGATACATATGTCATTATTAATTTTACAAGCAATTTCATAAGTTAGGATATTATGCATTTACCTGTAAGAAATAGACTGGGTTTATATATACTGAGAAATCAAGGATCTGAACCTGTAATGCTGAAAGACCGCTCTTGGACCTTGGCAAATGCACCAGACAGTAAATGCCACTCATTAGACTATTGGGAAATAGGTTTTCCCAGGGGTACTTCACATTCTTGCAAAATGTTCCTTTTAAACATCAACTAAGAAATCTGGAACTGAAGCCAAATTATGGTAAAATAAGAATCAACATAATTTGCCATTAGTAGCCTGTACTACCACTCATTTCTTGTTGTTTTGTAATGTTTGCTTCTTACATAAATAATTCATCAGCAGCAACTTTTAAATCTGATGATCTAATGAAGTAACAAAAGACAATGGCTTATAAAGGGCAAATGGCACCTGGGGGTAATAGAGGGTGCTGCCTTCCTCCCTCCTCTACAGGCTGCCACTGCTCTAGAATTGGCAGAGGCTAGACATGTTATGATGTCTGCATAGACTGGTTCACAGTAATATTCATCCTCTTCTATCTCACTTAACCATACCTTTTTAAACAAGTGTTGTTTTTACTTTTCCTCTCAGAAAATCCCCAGTATGTTATGTTTAAATGTGTATTCTATAATTGGCATTAACATCAGACAGATTGGCTGGGTGTGGTGACTCACTCCTGTAATCTCAGCACTTTGGGAGGCTGAGAAAGGTGGGTTGGTTGAGTCCAGTAGTATGAGACCAGCCTGGCCAATAGCAGATCACATCTCTACAAAAAATACAAAAATTAGCCAAGTGTATTGGTGCATGACTATAGTCCCAGCAACTCAGGAGGCTGAGGTACAAGAATTGCTTGGGCCTGGGAGGCAGAAGCTACAGTGAGCTGAGAGGGTCACTGCACTCCAGCCTGGACAAGAGACTGAGACCTTGTCTCAGAAAACGTTTAAAAAAATGGATAACTGTTCATTCCAATATCATTTTTGCCATATTTAGTGTGTAATCAAAGGAAAGCTGAGGATCCTAATAGACTTCACTCTATGAAATGAAAACAGTATTTGCTATGCCAGTGAGGAATTACCAGGATGTTTTGAAGGTCCTCTTAGTGATTGGCAAGGTCCTTTCTGTGGTTACTATTACATATGGAACAGAAACATCTTTCTAAACAGAGATATTTAGTGAAATTCAAAAGCATACATTATAATATACCTTATATTTTGAGTGGAAAAAGTATTTAAAATTATAAATTATAACCTTTAAAGTTGAGGAAATACTTTCCCTACTCTGAACAATTTCTAGTTCAAAGGAGTTTTTGGTTTATTTTTAAATAATGTAAGTTCTCTTATATTCATGTGCTTAATAAGATATTTGGGTTTCTGTCCTACATAGTGACAAGAAAGTTTACTAAGCACAGTTAAGGAAGTTATTGTTTTTCCTTTTCGTTTTGTTTTTTACAATCTTTTTAAATAAACAGTTTGAAAATTTGTCTCTAGTTTCTTAATATCTATAAAACGTAATGGGTCTTTCGTAAATTACAGATCTCATGCAAAAAAATATATAACCAATAATTTTATTTGTTGAGTGGAACATGTGAATATAACCTTTCAATTTAAAAATAATTCTATAAAATATAGCCCTGGGTTTTAAATCACCTCTATTTTTCATGAATTACTTTAGCGAAACACTCTTTTCCAAGAGTTGATTTCAAAACATTATTCGTCCACTCTATGTCACAACCGTATTGATGTACTAGTAGCTGGAAGGGGTATTGGGAAAGTCATCAGTGAAATAAATGACTAAAGACAGAGCTCAAGTGTATGACATATACAAATTGAAGGACAGACTGATGTTGGTTTTAGTCCACAAATCAATTCAATCTAATCTGTTGTCTAAGACAATATTTCATTTGACTAAATTTGGAATAATATTTATAATCCAGGTTTTCTCAAAGACAAAACTTATATGGCCTAAAAAATTGCCAGCTCATAAAAAAAAAATCTCCAAGATAAAATGACAGTCAGAGGAGAAGGTCAATTGGAATGGAATGAAGAGTGTCTGTCCTCTTGACATGGCAGTCTTTTATTGCTATCTGCTGCAGATAGGCTTGAAGATTTTACAAGATCAGATTCCTGAAAGTGATCAATCTCCAAGAAGTAGAGTCATTAAAGGGTGTTAAGATAGCAACATCAAAGCCATCACAAGTACATTTCTTACTTTTTAGTACCTTGAACCCTGGATGGAACTGCTTCAACAAAGCAGGTCTTAGAAAACAGATCCACAGTGAAGTAGCTCTCAGTGTTAAATTCTGAATATTATCTTGACATATTTGGTAAAGATAATAAAATCATACTAATTAGAACCAGTAGCTTACATCTTCAGCTGCTGATATTGTTTGGGTCTGTCTTCATCCAAATCTCAGCTTGAATTGTTTCTCCCAGAATTCCCATGTGTTGTGGGAGGGGACAAGAGGAAGGTAATTGAATCGTAGAGGCTGTTGTTTCCCATGCTATTCTCATGATGGTGAATAAATATCATGAGATCTGATGGGTTTATCAGAAGTTTCTGCTTTTGCTTCTTCCTCGTTTTCTCTTGCTGCTGCTATATATGAAGTGCCTTTTGCCTCCCACCATGATTCTGAGTTCTCCCTAGCCATATGGAACCGTAAGTCCAATTAAACCTCTTTTTTCCTTCCCAGTCTTGGATATACCTTTATCAGCAGTAGGGAAATGGAATAATACAGTAAACTGGTACAGTAGAGTGGGGTGTTGGTGAAAAGATACCCAAAAATGTGGAAGCGACTTTGGAACAAGGTAACTGGCAAAGATTGGAACAGTGTGAAGGGCTCAGAAGAAGACAGGAAAATGTGAGAAAGTTTGAAACTTCTGAAAAGTTTGTTGAATGGCTTTGCTCAAAATGCTGATAGTGATATGGACAATAAACTTCAGGCTGAGGTGGTCAGATGGAATTGAGGAACTTGTTGGGGACTGGAGCAAAGGTAACTTGTTATATTTTAGCAGAGACTTGTGGCATTTTGCTCCTGTCCTAGAGATCTGTGAAATGTTAAACTTGAGAAAGATGATTTAGGGTATCTGGCAGAAGAAATTTCTAAGCAACAGATCATTCAAGAGGTGACTTAGATGCTGTTAAAGGTATTCACTGTTACAAGGGAAGCAGAGCACAAATGTTTGGGAAATTTGCAGCCTGACTATGCAATAGAAAACCCATTTTTTTTTTAAGGAGAAATTCAAGCCAGCTGCAGAAATTTGCATAAGTAGCAATGAGCCTAATGTTAATCCACAAGACCCTGGGGAATGTCTCCAGGCCAGAGACATTCACTGCAGGACCTCCCATCACCCAGAGGCCCAGGAGGAAAAAATGTTTTTGTGGGCTGTGCCCAGGGTCCTCATGCTGTGTGCAGCCTCCCTAGGCTTTGTGCCCTGTGTCCAACCACAGCAGTCATGGCTGAAAGGGGTCAATGTATAGCTCAGGCTGTGGCTTCAGAAGCCCTAAGCCTTGGTAGCTTCCATGTTGTATTGAGCCCGTGAGTACACAGAAGTCAAGAATTGAGGTTTGGGAACCTCCACCTAGATTTCAGAAGATATATAGAAATGCCTGATGATCAGGCAAATGATTAATGCAAGGGTGGGGCCCTCATGGAGAACCTCTGCCAGGACAGTATGGAAGGGAGATGTGGGGTCAGAGCCTCCACACTGAGTCCCTATTGAGGCACTACCTAGTGGAGCTGTGAGAAGAAGACTACCCTCCTCCAGAACCCAGAATGGAGGATCCATTGCCAGCTTGCCTGTGTGCCTGGAAAAGCTACAGACTCTGCCAACTTATGAAAGCACCCAGAAGGGAGGCTATATCCTGCAAAGCCACAGGGGCAGAGGTGCCCAAGACCATGGGAACCCACTTCTTGCATCAACATGACCTGGAGGTGAGACCTGGAGTCAAAGGAGATCATTTTGAAACTTGAAAATTGGATGGCCCCAGTGATTTTGGACTCTGGTGGGCCCTTTAGCCCTTTTGTTTTGGCCAATTTCTCCAATGTGAAATGGCTGTAATTACACAATTCTTGTACCCGCATTGTATCTAGGAAGCAACCAGTTTACTTTTGATTTGCAGGCTCATAGGCAGAAGGGACTTGCCATGTCTCAGATGAGACTTTGAACTGTGGATTTTTGGATTAATGCTGAAATTAGTTAAGACTTTGGGGAACTGTTGGGAAGGCATGATTGGTTTTGAAAATGTGAGGACATGAGATTTGAAGGGGCCAGGGGCAGAATGACATGGTTTGGCAGTGTCCCCACCTAAATCTGAACTTGAGTTGTACCTCCCAGAATTCCCACATGTTGTGGGAGGAAGGTAATTGAATCATGGGGGCTGGTCTTTCCCGTGCTATTCTTGTGTTAGTGAATAAGTCTCATGAGATCTGATGGGCTTGTCAGGGGTTTCTGCTTTTGCTTCTTCCTCATTTCTCTTGCCACTGTCAAGTAAGAAGTGCCTTTCACATTCTGTCATGATTCTGAGGCCTCCTCAGCCATGTGGAACTGTAAGTCCAATTAAACCTCTTTTTCTTCCCAGTCTCAGGTATGTCTTTATCAGCAGCACAAAAACTGACTAATACAGATGCATTAAAAAAATCTCAAGGCTTTCTTTGTGGACACAAAAGTTATGCAATTGATGCAGAAAACAATAACTGAGAATGCAGCTTTCTTGGTTTCTTTTACTTCTTGGTTCTTACTGCTGTTCCTGACAGCAAATTTCAAGACAACATGATGTAATAGCAATTCTATAAAACTGAGATTTCCCAAGATATTTCAACAGAAAACCTGCCCAGATTAAGTTAAAAAATAAAAAAGCTATGAATAAATTTCCTCACAACTTACTACAAAGAAAATCCTCAAAATTTACAACATTAACATAAGTCTCAGAGTGTCTTATGTTTTTTTTTTTTTTTAATTTCTCAAAACATGTTTTTTTAGAACTTTAATTTTCATGAACACATATTGGCATCCATTGGCATTATGATTTCTAGTATTGTCAAAGCTACAGCAATGAGCATCCAATAGAATAATGCCCCAAGCCAAGGGAAGAGAACATTCAGGTTGACTTAAGAACTTCAGCTTCAATACCTCTCTCATCTACAAAATAATACATAGCAATATAATATGCTGAATCTGAGGAAATAGGTTATACATGAGAAACTTAAATGTATCTAATCCAAACTAAATGTAAGCTAATCTAAACAAGCCTTACTCAGAGAATCAAAGTTTTTTTAAAAATTTAAAATATATGTCCAGTGTATGCTTTATCACTAGATATGATGAAGGAATACCTAAAATTTTAGTATCTCATCTTTTATGTACAATATCAATAGAACACACTGAGAAGATTATTTGTGTTATAAAGGATAATACTGCTATTTGGACTATTTGCCAAGTTACCACTTCTGATTTTATATTCAGGGAAGGAAACAGATGACAGGCATTGTATTTAATTATTCCCATAATACTATGTTCTGGAGAAAAAATCAAGTGCATTAGCTTTGTAATATTTCACAAGGACAAAGCAGGGCAAGAAACACCTGTTTTTATATGCATATTTCATGGCTCCTAAAATTTGAAACTTATTTTTTGAAATATGTACAAAGATAGGAGGAGGAAATGCATTTTTAAAGGGCACAGTCAGCATTCAATGTCTTAAAACTATTATAAAACCATTACAGTCTAGAGATTTAACATTGCTCCCCAAATCAGTCCAGATAAGAAGTATCAGTTTTATTTTTATGTAAGGAAGAGATATTTAAATAATACTAGTGAACCAGGATGAATCACAAACATTTTTCTATAACATTTTAAGTAGCAAAGAATAGTGAAGAATACACAGAACTACAAATTCATTGTATTTTACAGATCATTTTTCATTTAAAGAAACTATGAAGACATTATCAAGATTACACTTGTTGATACCACCAAAGTGGAATTTAACAGGAAACAAGAAAATGACGTAGTCTATTTCTGCTAGGCTTATTAAAAATCAAAACAATATTGTCTATACTATATTTCTATAATTTTTATTTTATATAAAGATTTTATTAAAGAGTTGTTTCGAAAGATGACCATCAATAATCAATGAGCAAAAGCTCTAGGTAAGGGACTAACCAGGACCTGGACTTCAGCATTCTGTCAAAGGCTTGAATTTAAAAATAAAAGAAAATATATTTTTTCTACTTGATTGATTCTCCATGTAAACATTAACAACTTCTAGGAAAAAACTAATGAAGTTAGGTAGTTAATTGTAAAATAAATCATTAAAAAATCTAGAATGTAAAAAGTAACTTAATAGGCTGAGCACAGTGGCTCGTGCCTATAATCCAAGTACTTTGGGAGGGCAAGGCAGGAAGGTTGCTTCCTTCCTGGCAATCCAGGAAGTCAAGGCTAGAATGAGCTGTGATAGCACCATTGCACTCCAGCTTGAGTGACAGAATGAGACCCTGTCTCAAAAGAAACCCAAAAAAAACATATTAATGGAATAAATTAATAAACAATTAACTTACAGCTATACCAAACGTGTTAGTCTTATACCTAGATAAATAGTACTAACAAGTTATAAAGATAAACCTGCCATGATCATCTAGTTGTCTATAATAACTATTAGTATCATACAGCATAGATGAAATAGTAAATTTTTATTTGATTAACAATATCTAATAGATATTTTAAAAAGTTTAATTACAGTATAAACTTCTTATAGAAACAAAAAAATGATTACTTGCTTGAGAGCTTAATCACAAAGGTAAGTGAATGAGGTCAAGGCTATTAGCTCTCTGCAGAATAAATAATCAAAAGAGTAATTTAATACATGAGTCCAGTTAATATTGGATATTATCAGTTTTGGGATATTATGAATGGATGATAACTTTTAACTTTACTTAGTTACCTAATTCTCTAGGAAATCCCATTTAAAGAACCAAAGTTGATGGAATTATATTAGTTCACAGTATTAATAATATATTCTTATTCAAATAACTAAATGTTAGTATATAGTTAGTGACCTTTATATTGCACAGCATTGGCTTAAAAAAAATTCAATACTGTATAAGCTTTATGTATCTGACTTCAAACTAGTATCTCTTTGCCCGCTTAGATAATACAATATTTTCATAATGACATTTTACAGTTAAACTTTGACTTGCTAAGAATAATTGCATTAATTATTCTTTTCACCTTTCATGAAGAACCATTGCCTCACCTGCTTTTTCAATTATGTGACAGCTCTTTGTAACTCATGAAAAGCAATTGAAGCTGATCAATGCCAGAACTAATCATATACAATTCCATGAATAGAGAAGATTGTTAAAGAGGAAAAATCTATTGAATCATTTTAGAAAATATAAAAAAGACTCAATTATATACCTAATTTTATTCCCATGCCTCTCTCATTCAAGCGGTTCAATAGACACACGGAGTACTGAAGATTTTATGTGTTTCTTTTCTTTTCTTTCCTTTTTTTTTTTTTTTTGAGATAGACTCTCACTCTGTCACCCAGGCTGAAGTGAAGTGGTGCAATCTCGACCCACTGCAACCTCCACCTCCCAGGTTCAAGTAATTTTCCTGCCTCGGCCTCCTAAGTAGCTGGGATTATAGGTGCACACCACCACGCCCAGCTAATTGTTTTGTATTTTTAGGAGAGACGATGTTTCACCATGTTGGTCAGGCTGGTCTGGAACACCTGATCTCATGATCCACCTGCCTCAAATTTCCAAAGTGCTGGGATTACAGGCATGAGCCACCTCACCTAGCAGGTTTCTTTAAATGACCAAAAGCTACTCATCTATTTACATATCTTTTCAAACTTGTACTTTTCATTCAAGAAAGATGATGTGTTAACATTAATGCTTCATAACTAGAGGACTGACATTTCAGTATTTTAAAAGTAATACATTCTCTGATACTCTTCATTTCAGTTATTCAGTGGGATAGAGAAGTTTTCAAAGAATGGAGGTTGATGAAGTATTCATAATTTTCAGAACTTTCCAGATTTTATCTGTTTTGTACATTCCCTTAATAGTTAAAGTAGTGTTAAGCAGTTAGCTAATGCTTCTTGAATTTTGAAAACATATTTAATGTCCACGCTCATGTTAGTGTATCATCAATACCAACAGTTGGCAGATTCAGGGATTTTTTTTTTTGCCAATATCTTATAATTACAGTTATTCTACATCAAATTATCTTCTTAGTTTAATATATTCAGATTATTCTTTAAATATAGAGGAATTTCATTTTTATATTAATTGTTAGTCTATGAATTTACCTTCACACCTCCATAATCCTCTGAATGATAACAATTAAAAATTTTGCTTTAAAATGATAGCATTAAGAAAATAAAAAGACCAGACACAGACTAGAAAAAACTTACTGATAAATGTCTTATACCCAGAATATATAATAATGTGGTTTGAATATTTGGCCCCTCCAAATCTCATCTTGAAATGTCATCCTCAATGTTGGAGGTGGGGCCTGGTGGAAGGGATTTCATTCATGGTGTAAGATACCTCATGAATTGCTTACTGCCCTCTTCATGGTAATGAGTGATTGCTCACTGAGTTCACACAATATCTGGTTGTTTAAAATGTCTGTCTCCTTCTTCTCCTCCTCCTTCTCCTCCTTCTCCTTCTTCTTTCTCTTTCTCTCTCACTCGTTCTCACATCATGTGATATACCTGTTCTTGCTTCATATTCTGCCATGAGTAAAAGCTCCCTGAGTCCTCAACAGAAGCAGAGCAGTTGCTGGTGCTATGCTTCTTATACAGCTATGCAACTCTGAGCCAATTTAACCATTTCCATATACATTACCCAGCCTCAGATAGTACTTTATAGTGTCTAGTGATACAAAAATTGCCTCACACAGAAAACTGGTACTGAGGAGTGTGGTACTGCTATAAAGATATCTAAAAATAAGAGTTTGTTGAGAGTTCTGACTAAAATGCTGATAGAAATAGGAAGAGTGAAAGCCAGGCTGAAAAGGTTTTAGATGGAAATGAGGAATTTATTGGGAACTGGAGCAAAGGTCAACCTTGTTACACCTTAGCAAAGAGCTTGGCTGCATTCTGTCCATGCCCTGGGAATCTGTAGAAATTTGAACCTATGAGTGATGCAAAAAATTCAAAATGTGGCATGACTGCTACTAACAACCTGTAATCATATATGAAAAGAAATAAATGACCCCAGAACTTAAAGTCTAATAATAAAGAAAAGTGTTAAAACTTATATTTAAAAGAAAAGACAATCAATAAACTTGATCCATCACATAAACAGAATTAAAAACAAAAACTGATATAATCCCAATATATATAGAAAATTTAGTATCCCTTCATGATAAAAATTTTTAAAACATTAAGCATACAAGAAATATACCTCAAAATAATGTAAGTCATATATGACAAACCCATACCCAACATCACACTGAAGAGGGAAAAATTGGAAACATTTCTCCTAAGAACTAGAGCAAGACAGGATGCCCAATTTTACCAGTCCCACTCAATGTAGCACTGGAAATCCTAGCTAGAGCAATAAGGTAAACGAAAGAAATAAAAGGCCTCCTATTTGAAAAAGAAAAGGACAAATTTAAATGGATTAAATCCTAAATTTAAAAGGATTATATGCCCCAGTCAAAGACACAGACAGGCAAATTGAATAAAAAGTCAAAACCCATTGCTAGGCTATATCCAGATCCATCTTATAAGCAAGGACACACAAAGACTCAAAACAAAGGGTTGGTGGAAGACTTACCAATCAAATGGAGAGAGAAAAAATAAACAAACAGGAGTTGTAACTTTTGTCTCTGACAAAATAGACTTCAATAGTAACAAAGACTAAAAGAAACAAAGAAGGACATTACATAATGGTAAAAGGATCAGTGCAACAACAGGAGTCAATGATCATAAATATATATGCAGCCAATATAGGAACACCCAGATACACAAGACAAATTCTTTTTTTTCTTTTCTTTCCTTTTTTTTTTTTTTTTTTTTTTTGAGACGGAGTTGCGCTCTTGTTACCCAGGCTGGAGTGCAATGGTGCAATCTCGGCTCACTGCAACCTCCACCTCCTGGGTTCAGGCAATTCTGCGTCAGCCTCCAGAGTAGCTGGGACTACAGGCATGTGCCACCATGCCCAGCTAATGTTGTGTATTTTTAGTAGAGACGGGGTTTCACCATGTTGACCAGGACGGTCTCGGACTCTTGACCTCGTGATCCACCCGCCTCGGCCTCCCAAAGTGATGGGATTACAGTCTTGAGCCACCGCACCCAGCCGACAAGTTCTTAATGACTGATAAAGAGACTTGGACTCCTGCACAATAATAGCGGGAAACTTTGACACCACATTGTTAATATTCGACGGATCAACGAGATAGAAAATTAACAGGAACATCTATGAGTTGAACTCAGACCTGGAACAAGTAAACTCAGTGAATATTTGTAGAATTCTTTACCCCAGGTCTACAGAACATATATTTTTCTCAGTATCACATTACACTTATTTTGAAAGTGACTACGTAATTGGAAGTAAATCACTCTTCAGCATTTGCATAGCATTTCACAGACTTAAATGAAATATTGGTTGGCTGTTTGTTATTTTCTTCCCTTATTCCTTCCTGTCTGTTAAGCACAATTATCGGCATAAAAGAGGTTTTGAATACCTATTTTTAGATTGCATTCCAGCCTGGGCAATAGAACAAGACTCCTGTTCTCTCTCCACCTTTCTCTTTTTCTTTCTTTCAAAAAAAATACCACCTTTAAAGTTTATTCCACTTTTCTTATCCAAAAAAAAAAAAAAAGATGATATTCAAATACATAAAATAAAAAATGAAAGAAAAGACATTACAGTGGACATCTCAGAAATAAAAAGTATCATAAGGGGCTATTATGAACAATTATATACCAAAAAATTTGATAACATAGAAAAAAATGTATAAAATTCTAAAATTATATGAAGTATTAAAACGGAATTAGGAAGAAATAGAAAGCCTGAATAGAAAAATAACAAATAAGGAGATTTAATAAGCATTTAAAATTTCCTGAAAACAACAAAAAGCCTGGGACCTAATGGCTTCACAGTAAATATCCAAAAAATTAATATCAAGTCATCTTAAACTCTTTGAAAAAGTAAAAGAGGTAATACTTCCAGATTCATTTTATGAGGCCAACATCACCCTGATATCAAAATCAGTCAGACACCACAGGAAAAGATACTATAGGCTAATATTTGTGAAAAACATAGTTGCAAAAATTGCATGTAAAATTGGTAATATTTAAAGGATTATACATCATGATCAAGTGGGATGCAAGGATGACTCAACATATGCAAATCAATCAACATGATACAATACATTAATGAAAGAAAAGCCACATGATCATCTTAACCGATGCAGAAAAAGTATTGGACAAATTTTAACACCGTTTTGTGATTTAAAATCTCAACAAAATAGATATAAAAGAATCTTACTTCAGCACAAAGGCCACATATGAAAAGCCCATAGTTAATGTTATAATCGTTGGAGAAGAACTGAAAGCTTCCCTGTAAGATTGGTACAAGGCAAGGACGCCCACTCTTGCCATTTCCTTTTAACAAAGTATTAGAAATCCTAGACCAAGCAATTATGAAAGCAAAACAAATAAAAAGCATCCAAATCAGAAAGTAAGATGTAAAAATATCCCTGTTTGATGATAACTTGATCATTTATAAAGAAAACCATAAAGACTCCAAAAATAAAACAAAAGAAAAACCTGTTAGAATTAAATATGAATTTAGTAAAGTTACAAGATACAAAATCAACACACAAAAATTAGGTTTGGTTCTATACAGAAACAACAAACTTTCCAAAAATCAAATTAAGAAAATAACCCTGTTTAAAGTAGTAACAGAAGTAATGAAATACCTAGGAATAAGCTTAACCTAAAAAGGGAAAGACTCGTCCACTGAAAAATATAAAATATTGATATAAAGGAAATTTAAGAAAACACAAATAAGTTGAAAGACATTCCATGTTCAGGGACTGAAAAAATTAAGATTGTTAAAATGTCTATACTGCCCAAAGTAATCAACAAATTCAGTTCAATCCCTATCAAAATCTATATGGTATTCTTTTGAGAAATAACAAAAAATATTGAAATTCGTATGGAACATAAAAGACTCCAAATAGCAAAAGTAATCTTGAGTAAGAACAACAAAGCTGGAGGCATCGTACTTTCTGATTTCGAGCTGTATTACAAATCTGTAGCAATAACACTGTTTTAGCATTTAAACCAATTTTTTGACACTTAGACCAATGTAATAAAATAGAAACCCAGAAATAAATTCAAGCATATATAGCCAAATAGTGTTTTATAAAGATGCCAAGAACACACAAGTGGAAAGGAGCGTCTACTCAATAAATTGTGTTAGGAAAACAGGGTATCTACATTGCAGAAAAACGAAACTGGATTCTTATCTTACACTATATACAAAAATCAACTCAAAATGGATTAAAAACCTAAACATAAGACTAGCAAAGGTAAAACTACTAGAAGAATACATAGATGAAAAGCTCCATGACATTGGTCTGGCAATCATTTTCTGGATATAACCCCAAAGCACAGCAAACAAACAAAAACTGACAAATAAGAATATATCAAACTACAAAGTTTCTGCACAGCAAATATCCAGCAAAGCAAAGAGAAATGGCAGAATATACATGCAAACGATACATCTAGTAAAAGGTTACTATCCAAAATATTTAAAGAACTCAACTCTTTTGCAAGAAAACTTACCCCAATTTAAAGGACAAAGAACCTTAATAGATGTTTCTCAAAAGAAGACATAAAGTGGCCAAAAATTATATGAAAAAATGCTCAACCTCATGAATCATTAGGGAAATGAAAATTAAAATAACATGAAATACTTCCTCATACCTGTTCGAATGTCTACCAAAAAGCTGATAGACACCACGCTGTCAAGGATGTGGAGAAAAGGGAAAACTCTTACACTGTTTAGATGGAAATGTAAAATTATTGCAGTCATTATGAAAATCAGTATTGAGGTTTTTCAGAAAACAAAAAAATAGAATTACCATATGAACTAGCCATCCCACCACTAGGTATGTATTCAAGGCAATTGAAATTAATATGTCAAAAAGCTATCTGCACTCACATGTTCGCAGCAACATTATTATGATAACCAAGATATGGAATCGACCTGTGTTCATCAACAGATGAATGAATAAAGAAAATGTGGCACATATACATCTTGAAATACTATTCAGCCTTAAAACAGAAATAAATTATCTTATTTGCAACAACATGGATAAACCTGTAGGACACTACATTATGTGAAATAAGTCAGGAACAGAAGTACAAATACACATGATCTTATGTATGTGGAATCCAAAAAATTTGAACTCATAAAAGTAGAGGGTAGAATGGTAGTATATACATTTTAATACATAATGTTGTAAATAATAAATATATACATTTTTTGTTAATTAAAATATTTTAAAAAGTAAAATTATATTTTCTTATACACACATGTGCATATAAACATACAATAGCATAAATTGGCAATATCATTATGGTTATCTCTAGTGCTAATTTTTTCCCTTACATTTAAAAAATATTTTTCCACAAATATGATGGACCTGCTTAAATATAAATCAAATTAAAACTGGCAATATTACTATTTTAAATATATTACACCAAACACTGAAAATATAACAAACATTCATCCTGATCTTTTGTCATAAATAAATCTAATAAAAAAAAAATCTACACCCCTCACATTTGGTGTTATAAATCAAAAAACCATATGGCAGTTACTTTTCTTTCTTTCCAATTCTCTTTTGCTTTGTAAGGACTGTGAAAGTTTTGTACTCTCTCTAAAAATCAATACATAAACTCTTTTATTCCATTGTTTACACATGGTAATTCTTCAACAAATTAAGTTTCTAAGTCATTTTTCCTGCTCAAAAATTGCAGTTGGGTTTAAATGTGTTTTGAGAAATACGTGTTCTATTTATTAGTCAAGAAGAAAATATAGTAAAACTTTGCTTGACACTTTTATGCATTTCTGAAACACTTGCAATTTTTTTTCTTCTTTTGTTTTTAAACATCAGGAACTATATTTTTTAAAGAATGCATTATTCACGTTACCATTCATTCCTCAAATCCATTCGGTCAACCAGAGTAAAAATATATTAAACAAATCATTACATTCACTGTAGGGGAAGGAGCTGTTCTTTAGTTTCATCAACTCTGGCTAAATCAAAAATGGCAAAGTATATTTCTCAGTTTTCATGATGGAGAACTATAGGGTCAAAAAACTAAATTCTGGCTGGCAGTATATCCTCTTTCCTGCCACATTTGTAACCAACAGAACTACAGTTACTCACTATGAGTCTGAACTTTATAACAGTTTTCTTATTTCCTGTATCTGATATGTGCATTTTGTAGTCTGTTTCATTCTATACATTACAAATCTAAAGTCAAAATTTCAATCTCAAAAGTTGAATTGTTCATTGCCTTAAGCTTTCATTTAGGATTTATTAATATTTAATTTTCTTACTAAGTACAAGATTGATATTACTATAAATCTCACTCCTTACACATAAAAAAGGCAAAGAAAGTCCATCTCATTGTATGTGGTTTTTTTTTTTTTTCAAACTAAAACATTGGTTCATAAAGATATAAATGGGAGGCTTTTCTATGTCTCAAAAATAATTAATATTTGCTTTCATGTGAAAGCAGCAATAATTGTCTTTATTTTGTTTTCCTAAAGGCAGTTTGTGCACATGTGTGTAGGAAAAAAATAAACAAAATGAACAACGACAAAAAGCTTACCTCTCCCTATAGGGGGTTGACATTTGTCCTCAGCTCCTGGAACTCATCTTTGGGCCTTTGGAGTGTTACACCTGCTAGAGTGTTTTGCTTTTCCTGAAAGCCTTAGGCCATAGCAATAGTCTAACAATGTGACTTATAGTGGAAATTTGGTCCATGTTGTATCTGCTCTACATCCGGAGGGTCTGGAGGCTAAAGTCAGCCACAGAATCAGTCAACTATATCTATGTGACTGCACCTCAATAGAGCTCTGTGCAACAAGGCTTGGGTAAGCTTCTCTGGGTACAAATATTTCATGCTTATTGTCACACTTTACTATCAGGAAAGTTAGGATTATCCCTGACCCCACTGGAAAAAGGCAACTAGAAGCAAAACTTTCATGGACACTGTTCCATGCATCTCTTACCCTGGTTGATTTTAATCTGTATTTTTCCACTGTGAAAACTGTAATCATGAAAAAATCAGCTTTCACTCAGTTCTATTATTCCTTCTTGTGAATTATTGCAACTCAGGGTGGTCTCAGGAATCGTCAAACTTGCGGGTAGTATCAGAAGTGAGGTTGATCTTCTGAACTGCTCACTAACTTTATAGTGTGATAAGATGAAGATTGTGTACATATCATCCAATGATAAACTAGTGTGATTTATTTTAATCTACAAAGAACGAACTAGTTTATCCATTCTGGAAATTTTTATCTGTGAGGTTTTGTTTTATATTTTAAACAGACGCACTTAAAATTATATGATATAATAAATACCTTCTGAATACATATAATCCATCCTGTTGAGGAATGAATAGTAAATGGTTTTCTGAAAATAATTTTTTAGAATGCTTAGACAAAGAATTAGGTATGTGGGTAATAAATATAAAATATCAGAGAAATTTTAAAAAGTAAAACAAAATGACACAAATCTATCTATATCAATACCTCTATTGATGTATAATAAAACTTATAATGAATTAAGGCAAAGGCAAAATTATATGTTTAATTGACTTAAGAACGCTCAGCTTCCATGGAAAGAGTTAATTTTGGGGTTGAAAAACTAAAAGTGAGTTAAAGAAGCTGCTATATTTATTAATCCAGGTAAGAGAGAAAAGATTATTTAGGCTTTGATTACAAATTTATTTTGACGTGTTATTATTTTAATCTATATACCCTCTTATGATCTATTGTGATTAGAAAAGATTCATATTTTTCTTTCAAATTTTAGAGTTTAAGAAATCTAAAAGAGGTCTACACATCAAATTATTTTACACATTTTATTAAGTCTTACCAAATCTTCCACCACAATAATAAGATTAAGTGTCCAAACTTAAATTCTGGTTAGTAGGGCCCTCATGTTCCTCTCCAAATTCTGAAAAATCCCATGGTTTCTCTGGTTTATTCCAATGTCAGAATCTTCTAGAAAATGTGTTACTAGGTAGATCCCACATTGCTAATATATATTTTCCTTTTGACATCTTATCTTATTATAAGTATCTTTCTTAAAAATTTATTTTGAAACTTATCCAGAAATCTTTAATTCTTTTTTCTTTGCTACCCACTTACCCATCAGTTTTAAAAACTTATCTGAGCCCATTCTCTTCTTCTCAAATTTTATTAAAGGTCTCCCTCATATAACCAACATACCTTTTTCACATCTTTTTCATCTTCATAAAATAAACGCCATATCATAGGTAATTTTTTTAAATAAAGGCTTATTTATTTATTTTGAGAGGGAATCTCACTCTATTACCGAGGCTGGAGAGCAGTGGCATGATCTTGGCTCACTGCATCCTCCTCCTCCCAGGTTCAAGTGATTCTCCTGCCTCAGCCTCCCAAGTAGCTGGGATTACAGGCACCTGCCACTGCGTCTGGCTAATTTTTATATTTTTAGTAGAGATGGGTTTTTACTATGTTGGCCAGGATGGTCCTGAACTTTTGACCTCAAGTGATCTGCCAGCCTCGACCTCCCAAAGTGCTGGGATTACAGGTGTGAGCCATTGTGCCTAGCCTTTAAATACTTTTAATTTATTACTCATTTATTCCTCATGTCATCAATTTATAAAATAGCATTACTACTCATTATTTGAAGGCTATGAGCTAAACAGTAGAAATTAGAACAGTATTACTGTAGAGAGGTTTTAAATTAGAAAATTTCTATATAACACAAATATATATGTAGTGTAGATGTAAATGATGTATATGCAATAGCTACACAAAGATAAACCAAACTATAGTAAATTATGAGGTTCTAATTGGTGGTAAATTCAGAGAAATTCAGAAAAGAGCAAGGCTACTTTTAGCTAAAATAATAGTGGGAAGGTAGTTATTTCTGGCAAAAATAACATTTTAAGTTTTAAGGTAATTTGAATATTTACTTGGAGCATTAGACTTTTACTCCAAAAATCTTCAGTTCCTGTGAAGAAAAAAACGTGCCCTTGCACATCAAAATAACACACATAAAACTTTTCCCAATCCTAAATCCATTCAACCAAGTTAATGAATTTATCCGTACACAGTGACTCTAAGCATCTTGCTATTCGTGCCTTTAGCACTCTTCTTTAGTCACAACCTGTTTACTTCTCAGTGAATAATTAATTCCTTGGGTCTCAAAGAAGAGTGTATACATGCCTGTTTTTTTTAAAAAAAAAGCAAAGAAAAAAGGCAGTGACGATTGCACTGTGCATGAAACAGCTCCCAATCAAGCTACATTTTGCATTGTTGCTGCAAAAAATAACTTTGGTAGGTTTTTTGTTAACTCAAATATGCCCACAGCTGTTTCCTTCTTCTTGTCCTTACTTGTGACTTAACAATTATTTCACGAGTCCTGGCGTGTGGCAGCCCCATGCAAGTTTCCTAGCTTTCCCCATTCAGCCCAGCTTTTGTGTCTTCCCTCCATTCACCCTTGGTGCCTTCCCTCTGAAGATGTGTTAGGAGCACGCCAGTGGTCTTGGTCCTTCACTGGGAGTTGTTCCACCTGGCTGCATCTAGGCTGTAATGTTTTGATTGAAACCACTAATTCTTTTTTTTTTTTTTAATTTTTATTGGACACATGCACGCGAATGTTCATTGAAAACACTAATTCTTTATGATATGGCTGATGTGGGAGTTAGAAAAATTTTTCCGTCTTTATCAAAGTTGAAGCTTAGAAGTATGAAGTAATCAAGAATTATATTTCAGAAACAATAGCCGTTTTACTTGCCATTTGTCATTGCATACATTATAAAAAGTAATTGTAAATGCTAGATAATAGCTCATATTTATTTATGTTAAAACCTGCCACTACTTTGTGGGTATACCTGTTCTCTCTACTGCTACAATGTAAGAAACTTTAGATATGCCCTTGACATTTGGCAGAGAGAATGTAATTTACTATTGAGAGCTATCTAAGTCTCCTTTATTTTGAAGTCCTTCATTTCTCACATTATCAAAATTTCCTCTGAAGAAACAGCTGCAGTTTTAAAAAACTATATCTTGTTCTATTACTGTGCATCCCTTATTTTAGTTATTTGCCTTAAACATAAATTGCATAGTGAGAATTTCATATGTCTTGGTCCTCCAGCATGTGCTTCTACAGAAACTTATATTCATAATAATATGTCCGATGGAATTAATTAAATTTGTAAGATGTCTAATTTTCCTGTTAAGAGTTGAAGTTGCATAAGAACCAGGACTGTGATTATTTTTTCTACTCCTTCCTTCCCAGAAACTAGAGCAACGCTTGGCACATCATTCATGCTTTCTCTCTCTCGTTTTGAAAATAAATGACAAAATAGAAAGATGCAAGGAGAAGCAAAGATAGGTACCATTGCTTCAGACTTCCTAGTCCTACAAAAAGTACTGCCTTGGCCTCCCAAAGTGCTAGGATTACAGGCGTGAGCCAGGACAAATGGCCAAGCTTCTGTTTTTTATAAGCTACCAAACCTAAGGGACTTTGTTAGATCAACCCAACTGACCAGGAAAGTCAGTTAAAAGAATCATACAGTATATATATTTTTAGAGTGGCTTTTTTTTCAGTTACCAATATGATCTATCACTTATCCATGTCTTAACATGACTTGGTTTATTCTTTACTATTTAATAGTATCCAATTGTATCAATGTCCTACAGTTTGTTTATCCATCCTGTGAAAGGCCATCTTAATTACTTCCAATTTATTATGATTATAAGTGAATGTGTATCCTGGTTTTTGTATGGACACAAACATTTAACAGTGAACAAATAAAAAATTAGTTTGCTGTTCAGTGATTATTTAAGTCTAGGACCCAATAGTCCTGTTCACACGATGAGTATGAAAAAATGTCAAAATTTGGTTTAAACAAATATTATCCAAGCTGTAAAGTAAAATAAGATGTGGAATCAGATTTTATTTTCTTCAACATGTATCAAGAGTTTTCATATGCTTTTGAAAAAGTTATTATATTGCAACCTTTATAATGTATTTCTTAGTTTCTTTTCATGCCTCACTTACTTATTCATCAATTAGTTTATTTTTATTATGACTCCTTAGAGCGAAGGTTTCACTAATCCTTCTTCAGAAGTAACATTAACTCAGGAAAAACAAGCACTCAGGTATTGGAAATTAAGGAGATTAAAAAAAATGTTGAAATGATAATTACCACCTACTTCCAAAAATGAAGGAACAAAATGTAGCCCAGTTATCCAATAAGAAAATGTATGTTCCTCCTTAAGAATGAACCTACATTACACAGGGGTTCTATCACTTTATTGATAGAAGCCTTCAAGTTGTCAATCCCAGTGGGTCACAGTGATATAGAAAGCAGCAAAATGCAGATTCCTTCTTTGGCTATCTCTACCAGACTGCAAACTGCAAGAACAGAATCCACGGATCTAACATGAGGAAGGGTGCATGAATCAGCTATGCTTTTGCCCTACAGGTAGTAAAGTATAAACCTCTAACAGAACTGTATTTGTGCTGCTCTCATTTTTTTTAATCTTATTTTACTTCCGTACTCCAATAATTAATGACTTATGAAGACAGTTCATTATTCAGTTGAAAGAGAAAAGATGACTTCACTTTATGTAGTTAGGGTAAAATCATAAAAGAAACAAAAGACTAAAACTCTATGAAGTGAAAATAACAAGGTATCATTACATACCTACCAATATTTATCACACACCTACTAGATTGACCAAAATCCAGAACACTGACAACATCAAATGCGTATGAGGATGTGGAGCAATAGGAACTCTCATTTATTTCTAGTTGCAGTGCAAAATTATACAGCCCCGTGAACGTAGTTTGGCAGTTTTCTACAAAACTAAACCTCCTTTAATTTTTTTTTTTGAGACAGAGTCTCACTCTGTAGCCCAGGCTCAGTGCAGTGTCGCAATCTTGGCTCGATGCAACCTCAAGGGTTCAAGTGATGCTCCTGCTCAGCCTCCAGAATTGTTGCCACCATGCTAGGCTAATTTTTGTATTTTAAGTAGAGATGGGTTATCGCCATGTTGGCCAGGCTGGTCTGGAACTCCTGACTACTAAGTGATCCACCCACCTCGAGCTCCCAAAGTGCTGGAATTACAGGCAGGAGCCACCATGCCAGGCCAAAACTAAACCTACTCTTACCTTACAATCCAGCAATCATGCTCCTTGGTATTTACCCAAAAGATTTTAAAACTTATGTCCACACAAACATCTACACATGGGTGTTTACAGCAGCTCTATTTATAATTGCCAAAATTTGGAAGCAACCAGGATGTCCAGACAGTGGAACATTATTCAGGGTTAAAAAGAAATGAACTACCAAGCCATGAGGAGATATGGAGGAATCTTAAATGAATATTACTATGTGAAAGAAGCCAACTGAAAAGAGTATACACTGCATGATTCCAACCATATGACATTCTCTAAAAGGCCCTTCTATGGAGACAGTAAAAAGATCCAAGGTTGTCAGAAGATGGGCAAGGAAGGGATGAAGAGGCGGAGCACAGAGGATTCTTAGAGCAGTGAAACTATCCTATATGATACTGTAGCAGTAGATACAGGCCATCATATATTTGTCTAAACCCATAGAATACACAACACCAAGAGTGAGCCCTAATGTAAACTATGGACTCTGAATGTTAATGTGTAGATTCATCAGTTGTTAATAAATGTATCTCTCTGGTGGGAACGTTAATAATGAGGGAGATTATGCATGTGTCAGAACAGAGTAAACAGGAAATTTCTGTAACTTCT
The DNA here is from genome assembly GCA_031835075.1 of Saguinus oedipus. Lineage (NCBI taxonomy): Eukaryota > Metazoa > Chordata > Mammalia > Primates > Cebidae > Saguinus > Saguinus oedipus. The sequence goes on from CM063170.1 coordinate 149,667,594, forward strand.
GATCAATTTTGCTGTAAACCTAAACTGCCCTAAAAGATAAAATCTATTTTAAAAACTACGAATTAAACATATCTTCTGATCCCAAAGCAGGATCTCACGATAACTGTTTCAATATAAGGCCTATATTTGGAAATTGTTACAAACTTCTAAAAATTGTCACATTTAATATTTTAAATTAGTCACATATATTGAGTAAAATTACATGAAGAGCTCTCAAAAATCATGGGATTTTGTCTATTTGTTCTGTGCTTATTTTTGAAATTTATTTTATAATGGCCCATCTCCAGGATAAAATTGAAAAAGCTAATTCATGTCCTTTGGGATCAAGAATTTCAAATAATTCCTCATGAGTGACATTATCTTCCCAATTCTATTACCCTTTTCATTCAATCTGAAGAGATATTGAATATTATTAAAATAATTATTTCAAAAGGACTTTAAGAAAATTATCACATCTCTATCTTTCCAAAGACAAGGTCCATTTCTTTCTCTGTTAGAAGAACACCAGCTCTTCACAAAATGATTCTCCATATCCTGAATGTTGAATGAGGCGCTTTTCTCTTCTGCCTTTTTCACATATCTATCCAGTGAAAAACAGTGCCATCATGAACTTTGCAAAGAAGGCCAATGATTATATAGATGAAGGCTGAAACTTTAACTCACGATATTATAACTTTCATCACATATTTTTTTTAGTCATCTTTCTTTCCGAAAATAAAATATGAGTGTCTACTTCAAGAGACTCTGGATCAAGTCCAATTAGCTTTCTATTATTTAAAAACACTATTGACCTTTAAAATCCTCTCTTTACAAATATTCAAACCAAGTAGTACAGCATTTGTTAAACAGCATTTTCCAGTTTATTTCAATTATATTTGTTCTGCTAGATATTTAACTCCTTAAGAATAGAGAACCTAAGGCTGGTATATACCCATGCACACCTGCCTCCCCGATGCCAACATAAATCCTGGTACATTGTGGCTAATCATTTATGTTTAATTGTCTGGATTCTATACTAAATTCAGATGGCCAGATGTAGATCAGCTTGTTAAAACAGATATATGATAATGCTCTATCTGAATTTATAGAGCTTTAGTCATGCCACCATTGAGCCTGTTCAAGTATTTTCTTAAAAAATGTTTATGTGTTTAGTCATTTTTGATATTCCTGTTAATTTAGCACCTCTCTTTTGAATCCAAAAATACTTTGGTTCAACTATCTCTGATCTGTTGATGTCGTTAGGCAACCTGGGGTAATTCTACATCTACTTAGCCTATATTCTGCTTTTCCCTATATAGAATTTTTCTCTTCCCCTCCACTTTCTGATTAATTTTCCCATTCTTAAACTGTCCTTGCTTTTTCCTTTGCTGTATCCCAAATTAAATATAGGACACAACTAGATAAAAAAAAAGGAGCTCATTTATTCCCCAAACTTTTTTTGTTTTCCCTTTTTTTAAAAACTGTACTTTTGTTTCTGGGGTACATCTGCAGATCATGCAGGATAGTTGCATAGGTACATAAATGGCAAGGTTGTTTGCTGCCCCCATTCCCCCATCACCTATATTTGGCATTTCTCCCCATGTTCTCTCTCTCTAACCTCCCCAACCCCCACTCTCCCTCTCCTAGCTCCCCCTCAACAGACTGCAGTGTGTAATACTCCCCTTCCTGTGTCCATGTGTTCTCATTGTTCAACACCCGCCTATGAATGTAAACATGCAGTGCTTGATTTTCTGTTATTGTGTCAGTTTGCTGAGAATTATGGTTTCCAGATTCATGAATGTCCTACAAAGGACATAAACTCATCATTTTTTATGGCTGCATAGTATTCCATGGTGTATCTATGCCACATTTTCCTTGCCCAGTCTATCAGTGATGGGCGTTTGGGTTGGTTCCAGGTCTTTGCTATTGTAAACAGTGCCACAATGAACATACGTGTGCATGTGTCTTTATAATATAATGATTTATAATCCTTTGGATATATACCCAGTAATAAGATTGCAGGGTCAAATGGAATTTCTATTTCTAGATTCTTGAGGAATTGCCACACTGTCTTCCACAATGGAAACTTCTATAAAATATTTTAATATCTATGTAAGGTCATCAGGTGAATTCATTTAACAAACATTTATTTTCTGTTCTGTGCCAAAGTTGTGTGCTAGGTGGTGTGGATTAAGAAATAAAGTTGTGCTCTTTAAAAGAAGTACTAATGTAATGAACTCTATTGCACATACCTAATTGTTCTTTTTCATAGAAAACTTTCTAATTATTTTCCTCTGTATTACTTTCTGTGGTTTATGGGTATCTGAAAATTTCAAATTTAATTTAGTTAATTAATGATTAGACTTATTAGGCTTGTTATATTCCTTTCTAGTCTAGGTATTGACACATTCTACCATTATATAATAATAATAGTAATAATAATGTTTATTGTGTATTATGCCATGGTATTAAACACTTCATACACAATATTCCATTTAGATTTGTTAATAAGAACTATAATCCCAAATTTTACAAAAGCTAGATGACTTGGGAAAATATACACAGCTAGCAACACAGCTAGAAACAGAATTCCAAACTCAGCTATTTCTGACTCTGGACACATTATCCTAGCACAATAAACAGCCATCTTACTAAATTAAAACAACATGCAACTTGGCACATTTTCTTCTCACCCATTAAAAAAAATAATTTTAATAGCTATTTTTGAAAGTGACTTACACTTATCTTCTCTGCTTCCCACTTTCCTATGGATAAGCCCAATCAACCAGAACCAAGCAAAACAAAAAGGCCAGAAATATGAGGGGGAAAGAATCACAAGTGCCAACTGTTTTGTTGTTATTTTTGTTTTTAAGTGAGTAATTCAGTAGGCTTTTTACATATACATTTTAAAACCCCACTTACCCTTGTGAGAGTAAAACCCAGTGCCCTCTATCCAAGACCCTATCAAAAATGTCTTTGATAAGCATGAGACTATGCCAGAATGCTTTAGTTTTTCTTTAAGATAGATGCAATTGGTATGTGCCTCACAAGAAAAATTAGGCAATTCATCATTTTCTGTTGAATGCCTAAAGAAATTTGGTGAAAAGTGGTAAGTAAATGAATAATAATAGAAAAATGAGGCAGTGCTGTGTATTATTAAATAGTTTATTCAATCAAACACTTTTTGAAATATGTAATTTCTCATTATCAAAAGTCTGGATTAATCGGATAGTCTTATTCATTGTGTAAGTCTCTTGAGCATGTATAAATATATGTTGAGTATAGCATACTTTATACCATTATGGTATGTGGTTATATTTATACACATAGACATATATGTGTGTGCCTACATATGTGTACACTGATATATACACATACATATAGTTTTAGAATGCTCTCTAGTTTCACATGTTCTGTAAGTTAAAATTTTATTAACAATTTTCTTCCTATGCAAATAGTGCTTCATCAAAATAAAAAAAAATCAACATTTTCTAAAAATTTTTAGGTATGAAATATAATTATAAATTTTTTGACCAAAATAAAAATAAAAAGCCAGTAGGTAATGCATTGGATGATAATTATCACTGTATTAGATAAGGCAAAACTGTTCAGCACAAAGAAACACAATAGACTCAGGAATCTTTGAATATTAACAAACTTTCTTGAACACGATATCTGCTTAAATCATATTAAAAAAGAGAAAATGTCCCCACATTTGAAAAGTATCAATAATAGATTAATATAGAGCATAAATGCAAAGGAAATAGACTGTGCAAACATAAGCTTATCATTTTCTTCATATATCAAACAATACACATTCTGTAGAATAAATACTGGGTTGGTACATACAGGTTAAACAAGTGCATAACTACACAGTCAAGAAAATCTTACCACTTCTGTCAATGCACTCTATGTGACGTGGCAATAAGATCACACATAACAATCTCCAAAAGAAAATGAGAGAGAATGAAACACCAAAAGCAATAAGTGAGGAGAGAAGCAGAGTTGTGAGTAGGAGAGGAGAAGGGCATTATGAGTATCAGTAAGTATAACAAGACACATCTGAAATCTATAAGCAGCTCAAAACAAACATTTGGAATCATAGAAATAAAACGAATTATATCCCTAACATTTCAAATACCAGAAAGTATTCTCAAAGCTCCATTTCTTCCCTTTGCTTTGGTACAAAATGTCTTTCCTACCATGTCTTCCTGCAGTTTTCAAGTTTGATTTTTTTAATGTGTATATCAATGGAAGCCTTAAAAATTAACTTTGGACTTCAATTATGACTAAATCATAATCAGAATTTAATGGAATAAGCTTTAGGAAAAAATAAGGTTTATTCTGCATAGATTATTTCAAAGAAATAAGCATGGTAAATGCATGCATGGTGTCACCAAATTTGTTTGTTGTGAAACTACACAGTCATCTAAGATGAACAATCAGAGGAAATCAAATAAGAGTTTTAGAGTTAATAGGGAAGAATCAACAGGAAATGGTGGTAAGATAGGAATTGCAATTGACACTTTTTTTTTTTAATTGAAACGGAGTTTCGCTCTTGTTACCCAGGCTGGAGTGCAATGGCTTGATCTCGGCTCACTGCAACCTCCACTACCTGGGTTCAGGTAATTCTCCTGCCTCAGCCTCCTGAGTAGCTGGGATTACAGGCACGCGCCACCACGCCCAGCTAACTTTTTGCATTTTTAGTAGAAACGGGGTTTCACCATCTTGACCAGGATGATCTAGATCTCTTTACCTCGTGATCCACCCGCCTCGATCTCCCAAAGTGCTGGGATTACAGGCGTGAGCCACCCCGCCCGGCCGCAATTGACACTTCTAAACCAGTTAGAGAAAGTGGATATTTTGTTCCGTCAATATACCAGCATGGCTTGTCAAAATCACATGTTGGTTAGATATTTTAATGACTCAAATACTAGTTGAGCTAAAGACCAGTCATCAGCCTGGCATAATATTTAAGGTCCTAACAGTATGTTATGACATTGGTAATATTTATATAACAGTAGTCTAAGCTGCTAAAAAAGAGTCAAAAGAAATATTTTTACTATTGATGTGAAAAAAAAACCCATAAAATTTAAAGAAATAAATTTCAGTCATAAGAAGTGTGTAAAATCAAAACATTATGGAATTATAATCAACTCTGTTGATTATGTGATTATCCATTTTGCAGATACCAGAATCAAGACCTCAGACATGCTCTTCTTCCTAGCTGGACAAAGCAATTGATTCAACTCCTTACCTGCTGCTTTCTGCTCTTGCCCCACTTCATACCCAAAGAAGAAAGGAAGTAAACCAACCTTGTGTACTATCCACAGGGTAACACAAGTAGGTAGTGCTCAACCACTGGTTCAAAAATCATTAACCTACGTGAGTCTTGCATAATTTAAAAATCTCCATGAGCCGGGCGTGGTGGCTCAAGCCTGTAATCCCAGCACTTTGGGAGGCCGAGGCGGGTGGATCACAAGGTCAAGAGATCCAGACCATCCTGGTCAACATGGTGAAACCCCGTCTCTACTAAAAATACAAAAAATTAGCTGGGCATGGTGGTGCGTGCCTGTAATCCCAGCTACTCAGGAGGCTGAGGCAGGAGAATTGCCTGAACCCAGGAGGCGGAGGTTGCGGTGAGCAGAGATCGCGCCATTGTACTCCAGCCTGGGTAACAGAGCGAAACTCCATCTAAAAAAAAAAAAAAAAAAAAAAAATCTCCATGAATGCAAATCAGTTTTGCTAGATGATAAGCATTCTGAGAGGTTGAGCATCTGCAATTAGCAGCTTTTATCTTTAAATGAATTTATTAAAGTGAAATTCACATAACATAAAACAATCCATTTTAAAGTGAACAGTTCTGTCATGTAATATATTCACAATGAAGTACTATCATCATCTCGATCTCATTCCAGAATACTTCCATCACTCCAAAGTAAAGACCCTTACCCATTATGCAACCCCTCCCTATTCCCACCTCTCTCAAACTACTGGAAATAACCAATCCATACTCTGTCTCTTTGAATGTACCTATTTCAGATATTTCCTATAAATAGAATCATACCACATGTGACCTTCTGTGTCTGGTTTCTTTCATTTGGCACAATGTCTTAGAGGTTCTTCCATGTTATTTCATATATTAGTACTTTATTCCATTTTCTGACTGAAAATATCCCATTGTATGTATATATCACAATTTGTTTATCTATTCATTAGTTGATAAAAAAATTGGGTTGCTTTCACCTGTTGGCTATTTTGAATAGTGCTGCTATAAAATGCATGACCATGTACTTTTCTGAGTATCTGTTTTCAGTTCTTTTCGGTACATACTTAAGAGTGGAATTGCAGATTCATGAGGGATTTCTGTCTTTAACTTTTTGAGAAACCATTGAACTGTTTTTCATAGAAACTGAATAATTTTACATTCCCATTAGCAATATACAACGGTTTTTTTTTTAATTTTTATTGCATTTTAGGTTTTGGGGTACATGTGCAGAACGTGCAAGATAGTTGCATAGGTACGTACATGGCAGTGTGTTTTGCCACCTTACTCCCCTTAACCCACATTTGGCATTTTTCCCCAGGCTATCCCTCCCCAGCTCCCTCCCACTGTCCCTCCCCTATTCCCCCCAATAGCCCCCAGTGTGTAGTACCCCCTTCCCTGTGTCCATGTGTTCTCATTTTTCTCACCCACCTATGAGTGAGAATATGTGGTTTTAATTTTTTCACACCCTTGGCAAAACTTTGCGAGTGTGTGTGTGTGTGTGTGTGTGTGTGTGTGTGTGTACAACCTAATGTATGTGAAGTCATCCCTCATTGTGGTTTTGCTATGCATTTTCCTAATTACTAATGATATGAGCATCTTTTTAAGTGTTTGATGGTCATTTGTATAGTTTCTGTGGTAACATTTCTATTTAACTCTTTTACCCTCTTTTTAACTAGGTGGTTTGTCTTTGTTGAACTGCAAGGGTTCTTTGTATAATAAGAATATTAGGTTTTATCAGATATATAATTCACAAGTATTTTCTCCTTCATTCTAGATTCTCATTTTGTTTATTTGATAACATTTGGGATTAATTTTTGTATATGGCATAAAGTAGAGAGTCAACTTTTTTGCATTTAAAAATCCAGTAGAAATTGCATATAAGCTTGAGGATTGGCATTTCCATTACTGCAAAAAAAAAAAAAAAAGACTTTGCTTCGTAATAAAGATTACATTGAAACTGTAAATCACTTTGGGTAGTATTGATATCTTAACATTACTTTTGCCATTCTATGAACACAGATGTTTTTCCATTTGTTTGTCTTATTTAATTCCTTTCACCAGTAGCTTTCAGTACATTAGCTAAATTAATTTCTAGGTATTATTATTCTTTGGAATGTTATTATTAATGAAATGGTTTCTGTAATTTTACTTTTAGATTACTTGTTCCTGCTATATAGAAATGCAACTGATGTTTTTTGTGTTGCTTTTGAGATTTTTAACATCACCAAATTTGATTATTAGCTCCAGAAACTTGGGTGTGGATATGCACACTCATGCATGTGTGCACATTCTTTAAAATTTTCTGTATATAGGATCATATAAACAGTTTTACTTCTTCTCAATTTGGAAACACTTTATTTCTTTTTCTTGCCTAGTTGTTCAGGTTAGAACTTACAGTATAATGTTGACTAGCCATGGTCAGGATGGGAATCCTTGTCTTGTTCCTGACACAAGGGGAAAGCTTTCAGTCTTTCACTATTGAGGATAATGTTAGCAATAGGCTTTTCATAAATATCTATGTTTAAGCTTTTATAGGAACAAATATAACAGCTTCCAAATAAAAAGATGCCTGTGTTCAAGCTTGAAAATTCTGTAATAGTTTGAACTATTATAACAAATTACCATAGACTGGAAGGCTTATAAACAACACAAATTTATTTCTCACACTTGTGATCGCTGGGAAGTCCAAGATTAAAGTGCTAGCAGATTTGGTGTCTGGTAAGTTGCTTCCTGGTTCAAGGATAGCTGTATTCTTCCTCCAGTGTGTCTTATTACAAAGACACTGATGTCCTTTCATGAGGGCTCTGCCCTCATGAACTAATTAATCTTCTACTAACATCCTATCTCCTCATCACATCGGGAATTAGAATTTCAATATATAAATTTTGGGGGACAAATATTCAGCCAATAGTTATGTCTTTTATCATGTTTTGAAATTTTCCTTCCATCTCTTTTTTTTTTCTTTTCTTTTTCTTTCAGACAGGGTCTTACTCCGTCACCCAGACTGGAGTGCAGTGGTGCAATCATAGCTCATTGTTACTAAAAACTCTGAGATCTCTGGCCTCAAGTGATCCTCCCACTTCAGCCTACTAAGTAGCTAGGACTTCAGGTTTATGTCCCTATGCCTGGCTAATTTTTTTTTTTTTTTTTGGTAGATACAGGGACTTGCTGTGTTTCCCAGGCTTGTCTTGAATTGTTGACCTGAAGCAATCCTCCTGCTACTGAGATTCTAAACTTAAGCCACTGTATCCAGCCTCCTAATTTTTCAGAAGTTTTTTTTTCTTTATCATAATAGGATGTTGGACTTTGTCAAAAGACTTTTAGCAGATGTTATTTTTGAGAAATTATTTTATTTTTTGGAAACACTTAAAAAATCTGTCTGAAAAGCTGTAATGATAATCTAGTTCTTGTAACTTAAAAAAATATATATGTGGTAGAGAATTGCTTGGCATTACTGAATCAGTAAGCTGAAACTCTAAGAAGACAATAGAATAAAGCATCTAATAATCAAATTGTAGTCATCTAGCAGAATATAAGTTACTAGATAGCAAATTATATGAATTTAGGAAGTACAAATAAAATTTGAGGAAATTTAATTTTTTCTTTGAGAGAGTCAAAGGTAATATAGAGAGGATAGATTAGTTAATATTAGATACTCTTGCGTTTTAGTAATGCTCTTATTTTTAGTTCATAGAATTGTCATCTATCAGGCAGAATCAAATAGTACTAGTTTAAAAGAGATTTCTACTATTGAATACAAATACCAAATTTTAAGTATCGTTGGTACATAAAAGAACTCAGCTTATTCATACATATCAAAGGATATGTAAATAATTTTCATTTTTCTTAGTTACAAATAAAGCTGATATAAACATTTCTGTATGTGTTTTTATGTGAAGATGCTTTTCTTTCTCTTGAATAAATATCTGATGCATTGGTTTTCCATTGTTACTACTGCCAATTATCACAAATTTGTGGTGTTAAACATCACCTATTTATTATCTCATAGTTTTTATAAGTCCAAATTTTATGTACAGAATCTCTCAACTGACTTCTCTGCTTAGAATCTCACAAGACTGAAATCAAGGTGTCAGAAGAACTGCAATGCTCACAAGACTCTGGAAAATTTGTTGTCAAACACATTCAGGATGTTGGCAGAAATCAGTTTACACTCCCATTTTTCATGCAGTCCCCTCCATTTTCAAACAAGGTTTATTGAGTCCTCATACTTTGAGTCTTTCTCATTTTCTCTTACTTCAATAACAATAAAGCTCTGCTTTTAACAGATTGTATGATTATATCACTCCCCTGAATAATTTAGAATGGATTATCTCCCTATTTTAAAGTAAATTGATTAGTAAGACTTATTTGCAATGGCAAGATCCCATTTAGTAACACTCAGGAGTGTAATACTGGAAGATGAAGGTCATGAGGGCCAGCCAAAATTCTGTCTACATAATTTGGGCCATAATAAGTGTATGTGTAGTTTACTTAAAAATAAAAACAAAAAACAGAGAACACTGCACAGCTATTGTCTGTCTTGCATAGTCTTTGATAAGCAATCTGCTGTAATTATTTTTTTTCCTCCCTTATAACTAATGTCTCTTTTTCCTTGATTATCTTCACAATTTTTCTCTTCATCTCTGCTAGGTACTGTAAATATTTTACATTAACTTTTACCACCACCCTATCAGTTTGAGTGTAATGTGTCTACATGTAGATTTTCTTTTCCAAAAAACTGTTTTCTGTTTGTTTTGGCTTGGTTTGATTTTCATTCTGTGTGAAGTTGTCTTAGCCGGAATTTTTCATTTCATGTCCCTTTCATTATTTTGGAAATCCTCGGCCAGTGTCTTTTCAAATATCTTTTATCTTCTTATTTCTCCCTTCTTCTGTATTTCTACTTAGGCACATGTGAACATTTTATATTATTCTACATCTCGTGATGATCTGCTCTGTTTTCTTTCTTTTTTTTTTCTTCTTTACTTTCTGTTTTAATTTATATAATTCCTATTGACCTATATACAATTTTATCAATTCTTGTCTTCCTTCTGTTGAGTTTAATGACGAGTCCATCAACATCACACTTCATCTCTCTTACTATGTTTTTACTTTAATTCTAGTATGTCACTCATTTTTATTTTTCATTTTTTCTCTTGACTGAAATACCCCCCAGTTTCTTCAGGCATGTTGTATTTTCTTTTAGGGGCTTTAAAATATTACTTAGAGAGCATTTTTTAAATCTTTAACTTAGAGTTTCAACATCTGGGTCATCTCTGAGCCTTCTGTTGAATGCTTTGTTTCTTGTATGTTTGGCTTTTCTTCTTTCTCTCTTGTGTATCACATATTTTTTCACTGTATGTCAGACATAGTTCATAGAACAACAGAGACAAAAGAAAGGAGTATTTGTGATGAAATGACCATGCCTTTTTTCCTACTATGACTGAAAGGTGAGTTAAAATTGCCATGAATTATTCATTATTTGGCCATTGTTTTGTCATAGATACTTCTAGTGAATCATCAGCTCTAAATTCCCCAAGTAGCACTTTGTACTTAGGGTTTTGGTTGAATTGTCAAGGAGCTTCCCTTGACAGCCCAGCACCACTCACAGCTTTACCCCTTCACTGTGCTTTTGCATTTCAGAGGGTGTCTCTCCATATGCATTAACTTTTCCCTAGTGGTTACTTACTTCTTGTTACTCTCACTGGCATAGTGGTGGAAGATAAGGAAGGTTATCTCTTTTCCTGATTCAGCCTCATTTTTATGTAGGGCCTTTGTCCCTGGTACTCAGGTATGGGATTTTCTCAGTTACTGTAATTTTCCTCCTGTGATAGATTTATAATGGTCCTAACCCATCTCTTAGTGACTTAAGACTTTGTTATTTATGAAAGATTGGATTTGAGACATCTCTGTTTTGTTCTGTCTTTTTAGCTGTGGTTGCTTTCCTTCTCCAAGCCTTATCCACTAGAAAAATGCTCTCCTGGCCACCGTCAGTATTTCTCATGCTCACCGAGCAGGTTGTAAAGTTGAGCTTGCCATGTATGCTGTTCCCAGTGTTCTACACTTGCATACTAGACTCCACTCAGATGTTTGCAACATGTTAAAATTACTGTGAACTTGTTCTTATCTGCTTTCAGGCTTGCCTTGTCTACTCCTGTCTATTAACATGAGAATTAGTACTTGTATCCTAACTTTAAATTTCAGGCTGGCTTGCTCTGTGACTTCAACGATTTTGATTCAAGAAAAACTAATTTTATATATTATCTAGTTTTCTCTCATTGCTATGGTGGGAACAACACTCTTCAGTTTTCTATGTATTTGGAAGAGGCTTCAAGCCAATTATTGTATTTATATAAAATGCATGACCATATGTTTGGATAAATATGTCCTTGAAAACAGCATTGTGTTTTTGTTTATGTCCTTTTTTTATACATTATCTTTGTCAGAGACTACCTCATCTCAAGATCACAAGATGGCTTCCAGAAGTAATGGGGAATCAAGCTTCATTATCATATTTAACATGAATGATGTTCCATAATTCATCTCTAAACACATTCACAATAAATAAAGGTGGGAAGTTTTATTCCAGTAGAGATATGAGGCAAAAAAATCAATGTCAGGATAATCTGAAGATTACGAAAATGCCAGGGAAGCAAAATGCCTTTTCCGTTATTAGGTTTCTTTGCAAAAGAAAAAGCCTAATAGGATATAAACCAAAATATTAAAAATGATTTGACTCTATAGGTTAGAATCTTAAGTGATTATCTTTTTATAACAATTCTACAAGTGAATTATTACTTCTAAATTTCAAAAATGAAGAGAAAGGCAATTTCAATGAATGAAAATAAGTTATTTCTTTTTTTAAAAAAGAAAAAAGTTTAACAGAATTCAAACATAAATATTCTATGTTGGATGAAGCAGCAAAAGAGAAAGGTCTTAGAGAGTACCTACATAAAATGGTTATAAGTAACATATAAACTGGGAACAACAAACCTCAGCAAACTGCGGGAGGCCTCTGGGGAGGCAGACTTCTCCATGCCTCATGGTCCAGTGCAGGGTGACCTAGGCTCTGTTACCATAAACATTGTGCTCAAGGATGTAAAACCCCTTCATAGCACTAAGACATAAACAGACTTGTAGGATCCTTGTGAGGTCCACGTTCCACCAGCTGCACATAGATTGTAGGCTAAAGATAACCACATGTCTTGTTTTTGAAACTCTGGAAACTGCCACTGTTAGCAATCTTTAGAATGATGCACCAGTTCCAGCTCACTGATTTACCCCACCATCACGTCACCCTCACCCCACCATCACTTTAATCAAGAAATACTGTGGAAAATCAGAGCTCAGGGCCTTTGCAGCCTCTGTTTATGCACTGGCCCCCTGGTCCCACTATATGTATTCTTAACCTGTCTTTGTCTCATTCCTTTGTCACCAGTGAACTCAAGCTACCCACGGTTGGTATGTGGGGCCTGGTTCCCTACATTCTAACCATTAAAAATCTGGGGTTTCTTTAGTTTGTCTTTTGGGGTTTTTTTTATTTTGTTTTGGCCTCTTTCATTCATAGCATTTGCCTGAGATATATCAGCAAATATCCTAGCGTATGCTATTGATCTCATGTAGATCACTCACTCACAAATGTGTATATTTACTTCCAGTCTTTCAGCAGACAATCTATATTGATGCTCTGATAGAACTTTATTTTTTGTATTTTCAACCCAGAAATGTTCATCTTTCTTTTTGCACATAGTCTTCCGCATGTACTCCCTATACCTGTTGATTTTTACTGCATCCAAATCTACTAGCTGTAAATCTTGGCATTATCCTTTACTTCTTCTTTGTCTTGATTTTCATAATCAATCATGTATCATGTTCTGCAGATTCTATCTCTAGAAGGGACCTTATTTCCAAGCCCCATTTTCTACTCACTACAACTTTCTTCTTTAATAATTTCATCTTCCCCACCTGAATCATTGCACTTTCAGTCTCATTGATTGTAATTGCTCCTATTCTATCATTTAAAAAAAATATATTTTAAAAGATATCTTTTTAAAATAAGTGAACTCATAGCATTCCATGTTTTAACAAATACAATAGTGTCTTATATCTTGCAGAATTAACTAGGGCTCTGATATATATATATAGTGTTTCCTAGACTCTCATTCTTTTATTTGTCGGTAAGTCTTTGAGTTATCTTAGTCAATGACTGAATGTTTTATGAAGACTACCTTGAGCTAAACCCTAACCTTAACAAATCTAAGCTAAATGCTCTTCCTAGCATACCCAGCCTTTATGGTTACCAGGAGAATCAACTCTGACTTCATTTTTGCCAACACATCTTGAGTGTTTAAAATATGCCAGATGTTGTACTAAATATTTTATATATTTTATGTCATTAATTCTCACAACTGACCTATGAGATGTTAACTACTATTTTCTTAATTTGATTGATGAAATATTTATTTACAGAGAGATTAAACAGCCTACATTTATATAGCAGGAGATGGTGGAGCCAATACTAACATCCAGGCTGACTCCAGGATACATGCTTTTCATCACAAAACTATTCTCTAATTTATTGATCACTAGACTGCCAAAGCAAATATTTAATACTTCTAAATATTATGTATTTTTCTATTAATTTGAAATGTTTAATTTTTCTTCCCAATGATTTGCAAGTTTTAAAACAAGAATTTTTATTCTATTACTCAAGTCTATAATTCTTAGCAATACATCATATATAGATGGTATTAAATGTTGGGTGAGTTAATCATTTTTTTCTTATACAGTCTTCTAATCTTAATTAATGTTATAGTTAACTGACAGGTCAATATTACTCATTCTTATCATGCCACTAGTTTGCTCAAAAACTTTCAATGAATCTATATTTCTTTTATATAAAATCCATGTCATATTTCACTACCTTTCTCTACAAAGACTCTGCTTGTCCAAAACTTGCTGTTTTCAATATATACTTACTTTCTCCCATCTTTTTGGCTTTGGTTCAATAGGTTCCTTACACCTAAAAGGCTCTTCTTTTTCTCACCTACAAATAATCAAATTCAAAATTCAACTACTCTGTTTTACTCATGTCAGCCATCTAAACAGTTATGTTATCTGCACCATTTCAACAGTCCAATGTCAAATTTATTATTGTTTCTCCAATGTAATATATGTCAATACCTTGCAAATAGTAGGATATTCAATAAATTGTCAATAAGAAAGTTATAGGAGATAAAAACCTAGTATAAATTGCACATATCCCAAACTTAAGCAACATGGCAGAATTTATTTAAATGTTTTATATGAGATAGTAAAACATATCATTAAAATAGAGATAATAGTCCATTGAGAAAAATTGAATGGACTTGGATTAAACCTAGAGAATGCAGTAACTCTAATACATCTTATTGCGTAAATTTTAAGTAATCTTACAACACAATGAATTGAAAAGTGCATTAAAACATTACATCTTTAGACCAAAGGTTAGCATGGAGAAAGATTTTATTACAGTATGGAAAGAAATAATCATTTAGTGGGAGTATGTACAAACTCCATTGCTACTCATAAATATTTCTGATTAGAGAAAAGAATCTTTCTAGATATGTAGAAGGACATGCATTTTTCACAGTGTATAATGTAAAACAAACATATGATAATAGAAATTCAGAAGCGAATTCACTTAACATACAAATCAGATTTCTATTTCAAAAGTTAATGACATAGAAGAATTATATAGGTGTATTGGGGGAAAACCAATTAGTTTAATATGCTAGATGGATTGTTAAATTTGAGTTAAGAAAATAAGTTAAATGTCGAAAGCAAATGCTATAACTCCCTTTAAGGTATTCTAAGTTTAGTCTTAGAATTCTAAACTTCATACTAGTAACTTGAGTTTGTAGACAATTCTATGCAAAGAAGTAAATTTCAGAGGTCAGTTTTGGCTTATATTTCTAAACGGATGTACTGCTTTTCTCCAGTGATTTAAGAAGGAAAAAGATTATATTCATTCATCTTCCTAATGATATCTGCCTTCCACACCATACTCTGCATCTCTAAGCTGAATTTTTCAAATAGCAAATAATTCAATACAGAAGTGACCTTTCTAAGGGAATATTTTTGTGGCAAGATAATTTTTGAAGTATCCATTTATGATTTCTTTTTTTATGTTAGCTGTTTCTTTTCTAGTAGGCTCTGCTCTGCTTGCCTTGTGTAAGTTTTATGGTGGGTCTTCCAGGCTTTTGTTTTTAAACAAAATTTACTGACGCCATTTGAGGAGAGCATATTTTTGAGGTAACAGAAAATACAGTGAGAAAAGGAAAATGGGAGAATAATGATTTATGGAAAGTATTTCCTCAAATATCAGAATAAAATAATCACAATTATTCACAGCCATACCTCAGGCTTTATAAGATAGAGAAAAAGGGACTGTTTGGGTCATCCCCAAAGACAGACCATACAGTGAGTGGTATGTGTAGACAGAATAACAGTGGAGAAATGTCCTATCAAAGCCCACCTTGAGAAACATTGCTCTAGCACTATGGAGTTTCACGCAAGATGAGACATTATTTGAAAACATAATATTCTTCTGTTGATTGGGCTGAGGTGTGTTTGTGTGTATGTCTGTGTGTGTGTGTGTGTGTGTGTGTGTGTGTGTGTGTGTGTGTTTAAAGATGAATTTAACTTCATCAACAGCCATTTATCTACTGACTGTCATCCTCCATTGCCTGAGGATGTCTCAACTGGTATTAATATCTTCCTATAATTTTAGTTGTATACATGGAATTATCCAGCTGCCATTTTCAAAAGCAGCATCAAAAAATATATATCAGCACAAGAAACAAGGTACTTTCAGAAAACACAAGTGTAGATGTGCTGTTACCACCAAGGAGTAGGGAGTAGGGAGGGGAAGCCTGCATGTAATTGCCCTTTATACATGTGTCTTAAACCAGAAACAAAGCAAAGAGAACAAGGATGTTAATACAACCAAATTGGCAGTTCAAAAGAGTTCTGGTAGCAGTGTAGAAGGTGGGTTAGAAATTTTATTGCATGTTGTTGGACAAAATTGCCAAGATATGACAAGCTGAAAATTGAAAGTATGACAGCAGGAAAGATATATATATGGGCAATTTTATGGAGATATACAAGACAGGTCTGAGAAACAAATAGATATGAGTAACAGAGATGAAAGCAGGTTTTTAAGAATCTGGTAGATAGTTGAGATGTTCTCTGACATGAAAAGGGCAGAGCACTTTTCAGAGAAAAGTTTATAAATTTCATATTGGACATGTTATTCTGAGAAATCTATAAGAAGTACAAATTTAACGTTTCAGAGCCAAAGAGAGTATTCTGAGCTGGATATAGTAAAATTTTAGATTTTTTTTTAAATTTTTGAGAAAGAAGTGTTTTAGCATAAATAATTATCAGGAATTACAATTTTAAAAGTATAAATGGTCATAACTTGTACTGAATCTGTATGTTTCATGAATTAGGTCACTGAAGCAGAAATAGCTAATATAGTCCAATATCTGAAAAATGAGAAGCTTGTGCAGAGAGCAGGATGTATAAAGATATTTTCTTATGTTGGCACACAGTTTTAAATTTTCAGACTTGGGAAATATATCCTTATTTAATATCCAAATCAACTTTATAAAGGCACTTTTGGGGATATTGTTTTTATTTGGAGGATAGAGAAACTGCAGGCCAGAGAAAGCAAAATGTCTCCCCACAGTTAATAAAGGGAGTTCATTACATAGATGTGGTGTCATTCTCACACCAGCACCCCATCCATTACGCTATTTTTTCAGTAAATTATAGATTATATGATAGTTACTCAATAATTCTTCCCTGTACATTATAAATGTTATTTTTAAAGGCCAAAAATATTTTATCTGGATTCAAGAGTTGATCTAGCAATGAAATGCTACCACAAACAGGATGGTTAACCACACAACAGAAATTTTTTTGTCTCATAGTCTCATAGTTATAGAGATATCTGAAATCAAGAGATCTTCAGTCCTAGACATACCTAAACTCAAGATGCTAGCAGAGCCATGCACCTCCTGAAACTTATAAAGGAATCCTTCTGTAAGATTGATGTAGGTAACTACATCAGAACACAGAAAAAAACTAAAAGTTTAATAAATCTTACACTCCATTTATTTCCAAAAGTACTTCAGGTAGATGTTTACTCAACAAAAGCAATCCAAATTAATGAGGTAATTGGAAATTCAGCAGTTTGAAATCCATATTTTTTCTTTCTAAGTGTAAAATAAACGGGGTCTATATCACTGCTTATAAATCATAGCTACTTTAAATAATGACTGTCCATGCAAATAATGTCTAGAAATTATAGTAGGAAAATAAACGTATTTATTCACTTGCATAAATATTTATCATTCAACTGTATGATATGCCAATTACTGTTACTAAAAACAAGCAACACACTTACATACACAGTTAAAAGAGAAATCAGCAACTCAATGGAGTCAAAGATACTCTGAACAAACACAATTTTCAACTAATTTTGATTATGTTGGCATATTCTGCTTCAGTGCCAGGTATGTGGAGTCCGTTGGCTTTTGATACGCAATCCTTAACTCTTGGGAAACCATACTAGGAAATCTCTTGTCACTTCTCTTAAGCAAATCAAAGAATAAGCAAGGAACTGTGCCATCTATTCTTCTCTGTGAACTATTGCTTAAGGGCTGTAGAGCCAAAGCTATAGTTGCTGGCTTTTAAAAGTTAGTACTTTGAAAAACTAAGATGAATGAAATCAAATCAAGTTTTCCTTTCATCCATTATAGGTTAAATAATTTTTGTGGGATGATCTAAAATTCTACCAATTATAAATACAGGGGAAACATGGTGAAATGGATAAAAGCTAGAAATGCGTGAGTTCACAGGTAGGCTCAATAGTCTTTCATGTAGATTTTCTTCTATGAGCTGTTTAACTTCTCATAATTTTAATTATCTCGGCTTTCAAATAGGGAAGATAACTGTACCTTCCTCATAGGTCTATCATTAAAACTAAATAAGTTAATCCATGTAAAGCAACTGACAGACAGTAAGTGCTGCATATATTTTGGCTGTAATAATTATTAATGTAATGGTTCCATACAACTGTTTCTATGAGAAAACATTAATACCTAGCAAATCCTCAGAAGATAATTCTTTCAAATGTTCAAACTGTGTACATTTTTATAACACTTATTAATTATCATTATGTAAATATATTATTAATCTTGATACATTTCTAGCTTACACCTCAACCCTCCACTTAATAACGGTGGCTCCACAATGGTCCCAAGTAACCAGATAGATATGAAAAGTATCAGTATGCTTAACATAATCTAAGAAAATATCACTTTTAGTCCCAACTTATAATTTGTACAGAGGCGATTTCAGGCCAAACTTAATTCAATTTAACAGAATAAATTATACAGAATGTTTCCGAGGATTTAAGAGGTTAGATAATGGAATGCAAGGGAGGTGAGGCTGCTGGAGGAAATGGGGGACTCCAGAAAATACTGAGATGTTTAGATGGAAGATGAGATTATATGATATGGTAGGCGAACCAATTTTCCTTTTCTAACTACACACAAAAGCTGTTAGAAGTCTGATGATTGCTTTTTCCAGATAATAAAATGCTAGGTTCTGCTTCAAAGTGTGTCCTGAGTGAAACCATGAGCTGCCCATGAGTGTCTGGTTAGATCCACAGCATAAAAAAGGGATGCTATAAGCTAGAAATTCTTATAGGGATGCTATAATTCTTAAATGGATGCTATAAGCTAGTATTTCTATAAGCTAGAAATTCATAATTGTTTATAAATTACTATACTGAGGGAGGATAGTGAGGTGGAGGGGAAAAAATTAAGGATCAAATTAAATTTTATGTTGTTTTTTACAAGTAAGCAGCTAATTTTAAACAATGGATTCAACTGAATTCAAATTACAATTTTTGTTAGACAAAACTGCTCATAATACATATAAGTATTTCTACTGTTAACATTGCTGTTATTGTTAGCAATAAAGAGTTGCCTATTAAAACTACAGAATTTTTTATTTAAATTATCCAAGATATTAAAAGTAAACCTGTTGCCTAAATTATAATCAGATTTAATCATTGTAGCTACAGGTCATGGGAATTATAACCTCTAAAACCCAATTTAATGGAAAAATCTAGTTATAAGGAAAAAAAATCATAATATTACTTTATGTAGATTCTATGAACTGATACATCTTTAAATCATCTCATATTAAAATATAGGAAGGTTTAAGGTTATTTACACCTTTTCGGGAATAAAAGATAATCTAATGGATACAAAAAAAGAGTCAAGTTATACATTTTGGGATTATTATTTCTTGCCCAAGATTTACCATTATGTGAACTTGGAGTGGAAGAGCATGCATGGGTGATGAAGTGGTCAGCAAGCAACTAACCTGTGAAGAGGTGAATTCAGTTAAATAGTCTTTGTTAACATCTTTTTTCACAGCTATTGGCATAAATTGGCCTCTGACAACAGTTCAAGGGCCTTCTGACAAGGACTAAGTGACCACCCTTCAAGCCTTCAGTCTATCACCCCATTCTTAGGAAAACCTGTCCTTAAGAAAGATGAGACTTTAAAAAGGAAATAAAAGAAAATTTGAAAGAAAAAAAAGAAAGGGGAAAAGTGGAGTTTGAAGGATATTATTGACTCAGTATACAGACTGGTAGAAAGAAATATAATAGAAAAATTAAAAAATAAGTATAATTTGAAAAACCGAAAACAAAATAAAATTCTTGACCTGATTTTAACCCACTACACTGAATAGTTTATGATTTATATATATTGTGATTTTTGTTATCAGGTTTCCTACTACAGGAGCAGGACTGACCAAGAACTGTTGCGGCTGCACTTTGAATTTCATCTTTGCGTTTTGCAGTAAGAACAAGGATTCTAGACAGACCGTTCCTTAGAACCATGAGCCTCTTTTTGGACTGGATTTCTCTTAAGAACTGCCCACTGGTGCTGCCAAACCTTTCACATACTAAAAGGCCATCTAGGATTTTCTTTCTTTCCCCTCACTGAGAGGGGAAAAGGCTGCATTTCAGTCTGACAGCTTTCCAGAACTTTCCAGGCTCTCTACCTATGTCCTTTTACTTATACATTCTCCTTCGTATAATCCTTATGGGTTCAACCTGTCTTGGTATTTTGTCCATTCTTACACTGCTATAAAGCCCATGAGTGGGTAGTTTGTATGGGAAAGGCTTTAACTGGCTCACAGTTCCACATGGCTGGGGAGGCCTCAGGAAATTTACAATCATGGTGGAAGGTAATGGGAAAGCAAGGACCTTCTTCACAGGGTGGCAGGAGAGAGAAGTTCAAACAGGAGAAATGCTAGACGCTTATAAAACCATCAGATCTCATGAGAATTCACTCACTATTATAAGAACAGCATAGGGGAAACCGTCCCCATAATCCAATCACCTCCCTCCAGGTCACTCACAGGCTATTTTCAAACTTTTTTCAGCACCTACACTAGTGAGAATACTTTGTCTGAGACTCTTGACTTCAAAGGTAATACAGTCCATCTCCAGAAAGTCAACCACCTATACCCCAAAACAATTCTCTTAACAATATGCACAGTTTCATATCAATATCCCTATGCTTTTATCAACAAAAGGAAAAAACATGTGGGGGGAAATAATGTTCCAAAGATAAAACACTAGAAAAAGATAATTTTATTTCCAGGAAAATTCAATATCTAGAAATAACTTTAAAAACCAAGAAATGACATCTATGATCCCCAATGTAAATAACTCACTTCTTGGCCTCTCTGTCTACTTTATGAATCCAGAAATAAAAATATGAACAATCACAATTATTTAGAAAGTTATATCGGCTATGTGCTATATTTAAAGTAGACATTTAAAAAATGACCCAGAATCCTACTCTAAAGAGCTCTCAATCCAATAGGGGAAACGCCAAAATATATTATTTTATTATGTTACATTGTATAAGTTTATATAGCATAAATTGATTTAAATTAATAAATATTATAAACATAATAAATATGTAACGTAATATATGTGTTTATATTATAAATTGATATAAACATATTTATTAAAGTGTTGTGGGAAGACAGCGAAACTAATCATTAATTTAGACATGAAGAGCTAAAGATAGTTGGACAAATAAGTTTCTATTTTAGCTAAGCCTTAAAGGAAGAGAAGAGGTTTACTAGGTGGTAAATAACATTAAAATTCTAAAGCAAATCAAAAAGTTTGATAAAAAAAGTCCATAAAAATCAACAACTAGATAATAAATTCACTTTATTATAAGAAATTTTGGCAAAATTTTATACATGTTTTGTGTAAATGATACTAAAAACAAGTAAACTAATTACTCATAATATAAAAAGCTAATATAAATAAATGAGAAAAGCAATTATAAATTGTGAAAATAACACTATATTGACATTATTTTAAAAAGCAAATTATGGTAGAATTCTAGGCAAGACTAGAAATTGTCCAAAAAATAGTAAATTGGAGAGTATACTGAGGAATTAACTTAGAACACATAACAGAAAGTCCAAAAGTTGGTATATTTATGTGTATATATAATTCATGTCTTCTTTATACAACAGCAGTTATAAGAAGAAAATGTTAAAAAAGCAAAATTTAAAGAGAATTTTCTCTGAACAACTGAAGACTTTTTAAATCGAAGAAAGGAATAGTATTCTTACATCGAAAGTGTATTCTGAGTTTTGTTCAAATGACATAGCACTCACATACACCCCCCAACCCCAAAAACAATCAGAAAAGGAAATTTTCAAAAAATAATGAAAAACAAATAAAACAAAACAAAATAAAACAAACATTGTTCTGAAGATTTGGAAAGCTATCAAGGAAGCCAGAGTTGAGAGGCTCAGATACCAGAGAGAAGGGAAACTCATTGAGATGAGACTACAATTCTAGGCAGCATTTAAAAAGGCAATTAAGGATTCCTAAGTAGTGTGAATTGAGAGACAAAGAAGCTGAGCATAAATGTGACAGCCAGCTGCACAGCTCCAGTCTCTTTAAGAGAAAGGGGAAGAAAATTGTAATTTAGAATCCACTAAGAAGGAAGGGCTCCAGCAATCAATTCAGAATTTCTGTTTAGAATTCTGAAGAATTACTCCCTATGCCAAAAATAAATAAGAAATAAGCAGGAAGTAAGGAATGAAAGCAAACCTTGAAACAGCACAATTCATAGTTAAATTGAGGTGATGACTTTTTATTCTCAATGCTTCATAGAAGCTAAAGTAACTAGCCATTTGAAGGAAGATAAGAATTTCTGGAATGTATCCAACACAATGTTCAGCATCAATCAAAAATTTCGAGCAATACCAGAAGACAGCAAAGGGAGGGAAAAAAATTCAAACAATGGAATAAAACTCTCAGTGATTTAGATACTAATGTTGACAGGTAGGCCTTTAACATATTAATATATTCAAGATTTTAAAATAACTAATATGTTAAAGATAAAAAGATGAAAAATTAACTCTATTAAAAAAATCAAATGGAAATACTAGAAGTAAAAATATATAACTAAAATTAAAAATGATAAATGAAGAAGAGATTGTGAGCTAAAATAAATATCAGTAGAAAATATCCAAACTGAAATAAACATGAACGAAAATAAAATATGTAGAAAAGGGAATAAGAAAAATTTAGAGACTGTTAAAATGTTTTAAAATATTGTAATTTAGTTCCAAGATGGTGAAACAAAATGAATGAGGGATAAGTAATATTTAAAGAAATAGTAGGCAAGAATTTTCCAAAACTAATAAAAGATATTTTTCATATATTTATGAAGCTGTAGAAAACTCAATCAAGATAAATGGAAACAAAACTACCAAGGATCTGAAAACCAAAGGCAAAGAGCAAAATATTAAATGTAGCAGAAGAGTTTCAAAAAGCAACAATAGTCTGGGGAGAAATGCCAAATGTGGGTGAAGGGGAGGAAGGCAGCAAAACACACTGCCATGTGTGTACCTATGCAACTATCTTGCACGTTCTGCACATGTACCACAAAACCTAAAATGCAATAAAAATAAATAAATAAAAACTTTTTGGCCAAGCATGGATGCTCATGCCTGCAATCCCAGCTACTTGAGAGGTTGAGCAGGAGGAATGCTTGAGCCCAGGAGTTAGAGGCTGCAGTGAGCTATGATCGGGCCGTTGCACTCCAACCAGGGCACAGAGTGAGACCCGGAAAAACAAAAATGAAAATAAATAAAACTCTTAAAAAAAAAAGCAACAATAAGACCAAAAGATATAATGAAAGCATGTGGATAATCTGACCAAGCCATCTTTCTTTCTTTAACATGCCATCTTCTGGTAAAGGGAGAGAAACTATTAACACTTTCTTTCCTAACCCACATTCTGACTTAGACACTGTTTCCTGTACATACTTCTCACTTACGTTTTTATAGTTTCTCTTACATTTATTTAGACACACACACACACACACACACACTCTACTAGTGCAAGGACCACCAGAACTTGAAACATCTAATAGTAGGAATTTGCACTACAAATCATGTGAATCTTAGCCACACCCACACCCAGGTTTTTCGATGTTCTACTTCCAGTTCCATTACATTTCCTTCATCACCCATAACACATGTTGATGGGAGAGATTAAGAGACTGTGTGAATTTTTAGCACTTTAATTCATTTCTTTCCCTGGCCACCTGGTTTCCATAAGCATTAATTATATCAATTAAGATTTCCAAATTAAGTTTCCCCAAAATGTTCTGATTCTAGAGTCATTGTCTCGTATAAGGCAGATCTTTATTTAATTCTCTCAGTAAATTTAGAAAACACTGGTTTCAACAAATAGCTGTGGCAACTAGATTAAAGTAATATTTAACTGGGTTAAAATTCCAGTAACAGGCTCATTCTTATCCAGTAAAAATGATCTTTTCTCATTTACCACATATTTCTAGTGACTATAGTGGTAACTAGAGACAACTAATACAATAATTTCATCTGCTGTGTAGAAGTAACTACATTCCAGATATCATATAATATTTAAAGAAATAATTCATATGGTTTTATACATTTATGTATATATATAGTCTGGTATAATTTCTTGTATGTATGTGTGTGTGTATATATATATATCTATACACACACACACACACACACACACACGACATTTGTGTTGACACTATGAAACCTAGGGGTTGAGGGCCAAGAGCTCTTTTAATTCCCCCAACATTGTTAAGGTGCTTGCCTTACTCAGGGCCCACCAGAGAATCAGAGCTGTCAGAGTAGCAGGCTGGAAATTCTGGAAAGAGTTGATCTTGTAGTCTTATACCCAAGACAGTCTGGAGACAGAATTCCATCCTCTTTAAGAGACTTCAATCTTTTTTCTTAAGGTCTTTAACTGATTAGATTGAGCTCATTCACATTATGGAGGAAAATCTGTTTTACTCAAAGTCAACTGTTTAAAATGTTAATCATATAAAAAAACAACTTCACATGGCAACATCTAGACTATCTTAGACAAAGCAACTTGGTATCACTGCCTAGCCATGCTGACAGATAAAATTAACCTCCCAACTCCTCAGTGGGAATTCAGTTGACTTTCTCTTCTCTGGGTCTATGCCATTCTTCAAAAGTTACCAGAATGACTCCACCTTGTCAAGTCTTTCATCATTTCTTCTACACACTCAGCTTTTTATTTCTCCCTTTGTGTCACCTCTTTTTCTGCATGGTATGAATGCATTCCATATAATAAGACTCTATGTATAATAACTGATGCAACAGGTAACACTCTTCTGAATATTCTCTTGGCTTCCCTCAAGCAAGGGTACATAAGGCTTTATATATAAGGAAACTAGGTTATGCTGGGCTAAAAAGAGCCCCAAATCTTGGCCCAAACGACAACAAAGATTTACATACCTTCAACCACATTTATATTGCTGAACAGCCACAGCTCTTTTCCCTACTAACTTTATTCCAGAACTCAGGCTCTCTTTAGAGCAGTAGTCCCCATTATTTTTGGCACCAGGACCAGTTTTGTGGAAGACAATTTTTCCACGGACCAGGGTAGAGGGTGGGTGTTGGTTTTGGGATGAAACTATTCCAACTCAGATCATCAGTCATTAGATTCTCATAAGGAGCACACAGCCCAGGTCCCTCACATGCAAAGCCGTTTACAATAGGGTTCATGCTCCTATAAGAATTAAATGCCCAGATGATTTAACAGGAGTCAGAGCTCAGGCAGTAAAGCTCACCCACCCATTGCTCACCTCCTGCTATGCAGCCTAGTTCCTAACAGGCTATTGACCATTACCTGTCCATGGCCTGGGAGCATTACAGTTCTTGAGGCAGAGGGAAAAGAGATTTTTAAATCATGCACTAGCTCTGCCCTAAAATATGTGGACATATGTCACTTCTGTCCACATCTGTTTTGTTAGAAAAATTCTGAGTTCACCAGAGTGAGTCTTTATAATCTTCTCTAGGACATACCTATTTGTTTCTGGTAAATTATATGTATTTACAGCCAAAGACCTTGTCTATATAGCAACTTTAAGGCTGAAGACTCCATTTTTCTTCTACTAGTCTTTGTATCCTGTTCTTCCCCTGGCCCTTAGCTTAATGACCACTGCCTTAAAGCAACTTTAAAAATAGGTCTTTTTGTTGTGGGCTCCTGCTCTTGTTTAACGGAGAACACTTGAAGGAAAGTACTCTAGGAAAGCTTGTCACTCCATTATTCCCTGATAAGATTGCAACTTCAAAACCAGTATTATAACTGTTCCAATTTGTAGTCGTTTTCAACACTAGAAACTACAAACTGTGGAACTCTCAGTCAAATTTGACTGTGGGTCACAAATACAGAGTGACTCTTTATCATGAATTTTTTTTCCTATTTTGGGCTCAAATTTTCCAAATTTCGGGCTCTTGTCTTGCAGGACCGCTCAGAAAATAAGTATCCAATATCTGATATTTTTCTTCCATTTCCCTAACTTTTACAACCCCAGTCATTACCTTGGTCTTCATCCCAGGCAGAACAATCTGACCAGTTGTTTCATTGATGCATATCAAGTGTAAGTTTCTACTCCATGGTTGGTATATTCCTTCTTCTAGCCCCATCTTAACTGCATTCCACAATATTGGTTTTGATATTTATTAAACTATGGTTTTGTGAACTGAATCTTCTTTCAAGTTGAGATTGTGTTCATCTATATATAACAGAAACTTAACTATCTAAAACATTTTTCACAACTAGCATCTTCCATATTTATATAATCAGCTGGAACTATGAGTCACAAAACTACTTCTAGTTACAGGACTTGCTAGAAAATCTGGTTTTAAGCTGAGCTCATTGCCCTTCTGAATATGAAGTGTTCTATTAATACAAGAGAATTAACACTGTGTAGGTAGATAGTAATCCTGCCATAGTGACCACATGTCTTTGCCAAGAAAATTTAAATGAATATAAATCTACACAATGATAAAATGTTTTAGCATCACAAGTATGCATGGTAATAACAACAGTTTGCAGAAACAGAGTTACCTCTTTCTGAACATTAACCCCATTATCTTATTGAATCCTTAAAGCAAATTTGCAAGCACATCTTTATATTAATTTGATTGATGGCAAAAGTGAGGGTCATTTAGCTGGGAAAAGGCAGAGCCAGGGATCTAATCCATTCTAAAACTGTTGTACTTGAGAGAGTTAGAGAAAGCATCATACGCTGAGATTGAATCAGGAATCCTTTATTTGCCTGTGATGGAGAGATGGCTAATGCTCAAATTTCTCTCTCCCCTGAAGAAGGGGCTTGGTTTCCTCTTATACCTTGCTTAAAGTGTTATACCGGACTGAGCATAGAAAGTCAACACCAAGACAAAAGTATGCCAAATTGAAGGGTTTATTGCCAGTGACCACAGAGGACTCATGTCTCTCCAACCCATGGCCCCATAGAAGAGGGTTGCAAGACCTTTTATACCCATAAAAATCACCTTGAGAGTGAGGGGAGGGGATGGGGTGAGGGGCTTCAGACATTCCGAGAGCTAGTGGATTCAAATCACCTTCTGGAAAGAGATGAGGGTGAGGGGCTCTGGATATTCTGAGGGCCAGGGGACTATTTAACATTCTGATTGTCACTTAAGGGGTTCACAAATGCTAAGATTAGCGTTCATTTACACATCGTCTGGGTAGGGGTGGGATCCACAGATTTTTAGTTACTTGGCACCAGGATGGAATTATCTGGGGGTGCGTATTCTGATTATTACTGGTAAACAAAGGCCAGCAATTCTGGTAGTTACAGATAAGAGAAGGTAAGCAGTTTTACCTCTTTGCATTCTGCAAAGTAAACTAGCAGTTTTACAGAAGCCAAGGTTAGCAGTCATTGTGAGGAGAATGGAATCAGTTTTGTCTTTTATAAAATGGCATTGTTCAGGTTCTAACTCTAGGCCAGCTGTATCACATTCCCCCCTGTTCTTTTAACATGTATTAAATCTTTAATAGGTGTCCTCTTCTTGACACAGGGGCCCGTAGTTGGATCTTAGAACCATTAATTTTACCAAATCTATTCTTTCCTGAATAAATTTGCAGAGCATGTTTAAAAGGCATGGTCCAAATGTTAACCCTAGGGCCACTAACACCAAGGGTCCTGCTAATCCAGTGAGCAGGGATGTCAGCCAGGGGGACCAAGAGAACAGTTTTTGGTACCAATTTCCTGAGGCCTCTCTGAGATGTTTTCTTGTTTTTAAGTTCTGCCTAACAATTGCAAGGCTGTCTTGGATAATTCCAGAACTATTTGCATAGAAGCAATATTGCTCACTGAGAGCCGCACACAGTCCTCCTTCCTTCAAGAACAACAGGTCTAACCCCCTTCTATTTTGTAATACCATTTCAGCCAACAAGTCTACTTGTTCAGCTAATTTGGTGATGGAATTTTCCAGATGGGTAATATCTGCATCTTTTTGGTGTGAAAGAGTTTTGAAATTTTGGTCCCCAGTGACTAAGGCAGATATTCCTATAGCAGTGGACCCTGCTAGTACAAGTCCCACTAATAGGGGTATAATTATGGGGGCCCATTTCCAACATCTGTATCGGGTGCT
The DNA here is from genome assembly GCA_031835075.1 of Saguinus oedipus. NCBI lineage: Eukaryota > Metazoa > Chordata > Mammalia > Primates > Cebidae > Saguinus > Saguinus oedipus. The sequence goes on from CM063170.1 coordinate 149,695,942, forward strand.
ATGAGAATTTCACCTTGGGGTCCACTATAAACATTTACCCGGGGCAGTATATACACAGGTGTACAAAGAATGGGTTTTGAAGAATTGCTGAACTGGTAGGTGGAAATACAGCTCGTGAGGCCAAAAGTACAAATGAATCAAACTGAGTCTGGGGCAGTGTAGTAAACACTTGTCTGACTATAACTTAAAATGAGGATATTTTTGCAAAAACGTTGGTAGGGGGTGCTGGTGAGATCATAGTTAGGGGAATGGAAACATCTGCCTTCTCCCTCTAGATCCTCTAGGGTTATGTGGAACTGCCTTTGAGTACATGAGGTATTTGAGGGGGCTATATCGGGTTGGGCTGCCAGACCTATGTAAAATGGTAGCTGTGGATTTAAGCATAGCCAGCAATCTTTTCCTAGATCTGGGTTTGTCTGGTTGAGCAGGTGGTGCATGGAAGACAACATGTTTAGAAGGTTCAAGCCTTCTATGTCTGGGGGGCTTCTGTACATAGGTTTGGAAAAGAGATAGCAGAGCTAGGAGTGGAGGATAGGTTGGGAGTAGCAGGGCTAGAACTGGGGGCTATCTGGACTTTGGGGATGATTTCTGGGGGCCTTAGGACCTTGGCTATGGGTCCCACTGGGCGGTCAGTTCTGTGCAATGGTATACGCTGGATGGTAAAGATGTTTTTCTTATCCCATCCTCCCATATATATGCTAAGACCCCAGATTCACCCTGTTGCCCATCTCCCATCTGGACACATTATTTTGAGTGGGTTACAAGAACCGGTGGGGCAAGGGCTCAGGGGAGAGTCTCGGGTGAACGAGATGAAAGTGTCCCTGTTTGTAGTATATGCTGTTATAGTGGAGATAGACTCACAGCCCCAATAGGGGCAGAAGAACTCATCTAAGTTTCCACAATTCCATCTCTTATCTGGTGTGGACCCTGGGCATAGATATAGCCCCATTGTCTGAACCCGTTTCTCGGCCCCCATATTACCACACCCGGGTTTGGTTACATCTAGGGTTGTTACTCTGCCTCCCCAAGCGAAGCCTGCCCTTTTTCTTCTGATACCTGTTCCCCCCTGGTTGAGAGTTGCTCCCAAGAAGGCGCAAAGGTCCAGGTAAAAGGTTATGGGGTCTCTGGGAATGTATTCCAGGTTTACATTGAAAAGGGTGGATCCCCTTTCAGTTTTAGAACTAACATATCCACCAGTGGCCCTTTCAGTAAGGATCCATCAGTAATAGGTGGGTGTCAAGGGGGGTCCCCTCCAAAGGGCTATACCAGGAATCAGGGGGGCAAGGAAGGTTACTGTGAGGAGCGTGAAAGTCTTAGCTTTAGGTGGTCTGCTGAAGCTGAGGTCACTCTCCATTGTGCATCCGGGGGGGCAGTCTTGACATGTGAGTGGTGAATCCAGGCTGTTAGTCCATCCACCTTGACTGCCATGAGGGTGACCAGAATAATGGTGTAGGGTCCCTTCCAGCAAGGAGTCAGGCCGGAGGTGGTAAATCTCTTTACCAGGACTTTGTCCCCTGGCTGGAAGGGGTGTACTGGCTGGTCAGTGAGGTCCCCTGAGGTAGGTTGAGCTCCCCTGATGAGCAAGTACAACTGGGACTGAACAGACTGGAGTGCCTGCAAGGACTTAAGGAGTGTATGGTTATGGATTTCAGCATGTACGGTGTCTGCAAGTTTGGGGAGTAAGGGAGGGGGCCTCCAAAACATAATTTCAAAAGGAGTAAAGCCTTTCTTATAGGGTGTACATCAGGTACGGAGGAGAGCAAAAGGAAGCAGTTTGACCCAGTTTTCACTGGTCTCTAGGATAAATTTTTTTAAAGTTTCCTTTATGGTCCGGTTCATCCTTTCAACCTGCCCTGAACTCTGGGGGTGATAGGCATAGTGTAGCTTCCAGGATATGCCCAGGGCCTTGGCCAGGCCCTGTGAAACCTGTGCTGTAAAGGAAAGGCCATTATTTGATCCCAATGTCAGGGGCAAGCCGAACCAAGGAGCCAGGTCCTGTAACAATCTTTTTGTTATTACCAGTGCGGTTTCTGACCTAGTAGGAAAAGCCTCAACCCATCCAGAAAATGTGTCTACAAACACAAGGAGGTATTTATAGCCACACACTGGGGACTTTATTTCAGTAAAATCTACCTCCCAGTGTTCCCCTGGGCTAGCACCCCTAAATCTTATTCCTGCCTGACTAGTCCTACTGCCCCCTGGATTTACTCTGGCACATACATCATAATGAGTAGAAGTTTCCTTAACAATCTCGTATAAATGTGGAATGTAGTATCTGACCCTCAGCAGCTCAGTTAATTTTGTTTGCCCTAAGTGAGTGACCTGGTGTATGTCCTTAACTAGAGCCCTCCCTAGAGCCTCGGGGAGCACAATCCTTGTGTCCCGTAGAGCCCACCATCCTGTGGAATCTTGCCATCCCCCCTGTTCTTTAGCAAAGTTTTCTTCCTCAGGTGAGTACGTTGGGGTAGGAGGCAGGTTTGAGGCCGGCAGAATCACAAGAAGAGTCAGAGGTTTTACTGGCCCCAAGGCTGCCTGTCTGGCTTGCAAGTCAGCTGCCCTATTTCCCCTTGCCTCTGGTGAATCTCCCCTCTGGTGTCCTTTGCAGTGTATTAATGCCACTGCTTTGGGCTTCCATATAGCTTCTAGCAGGGCTAGGATTTCCTCTTTGTTTTTTAGTGATTCTTCCCTCTGAGGTAAGCAGCCCTCTTTCTTTATAAATGGCTCCATGTACATGGGCCGTAGCAAAGGCATATCAACTATCCATGTAGATATTGACAGTTTTTCCCTCCGCCCAGTCCAAGGCCTTTATCAGAGCTATGAGTTCTGCCTTCTGGGCTGAGGTCCCCTGTGGGAGAGCCTGGGCCCAGATAACTCACTCTAGGGTGACCACAGCTGCCCCAGTGTACCTGACTCCATTGGCCATGAAACTGCTGCCATATGTATACAGTACCTCTTCCAGGTTCTGCAGTGGGATGTCGGTGAGATCCGGTCATGCAGCGTGGAGGACATCTATTGTCTGTTGGCAGTCATGTATGGGCTCCTCGGGCTCGCTGTCAGGTAGCAATGTGGTGGGGTTTAAAACTGTAGTCTTTAAGAACTTTATGTGGGGCCAATCCAAAAGTAAGGCCTGATATTGAACTATGCAGGTGTTTGACATCCATTTTCCTGGGGCTCCACAGAGTAGTGACTCCACCGCATGGGGAGCTACTAAGTTTAACTCCTGCCCCAAAGTCAGCTTGTCTGCCTCCTTAACTAATAAGGCTGTGGCCACCACTGCTCTTAGGCAAGCTGGCCATTGGAGGCTACAGGATCAAATTTTTTTTAGAGGTAGGTGACTGGCTGGGACCAGGGTCCCAGAGTTTGGGTGAGCACCCCCTTAGCAGCTCCCTGTTTTTCATGCACAAAAAACTGGAAAGGTTTAGAGATGTCTGGCAAGGCCAAAGTTGGTGCTGCAGTCAGGGCAGTCTTGAGCTTGTCAAAAGCCCGTTGCTCTACCTCTGTCCATGTCAAAGGCTGATTTCCTCCAGTGCAGGCATACAGGGGCTTGGCTATCTCAGCAAATCCCAAAATCCATAGCCTGTAGTAACCTACTGCCCAAGGAATTCTCAAACTTGCCATTTTGTGGTGGTGGTGGGTATTTGCAGCACTGCTTGGATTTGGCTGGGTGCCAGTGCCCAGTTGCCCTTCTCTATAATATAGCCCAGGTAAGTAACTTTTGGCTGGCAGAGTTGGGCCTTTTTAGCTGAGACCCAGTACCCCAAAGTCTGCAGGGTTTTTAATAATGACTGAGTGATCTCTTTACAGGCATCCTGGGTTTTTGTAGCCAAGAGTAAGTAATCCATGTATTGGAGCAGGGTACATTCTGGGAACTCAGCTCAGAAAGCAGCAAGGTCTTGGCTCAACACCTCATCAAACAGCGTAAGGGAAATTTTGAAACCCTGCGGCAGTCTCATCCAAGTGAGTTGCCCAGAAACCCCTGTATCTGAGTCAGTCCCTTCAAAAGCAAATATGGGCTGGCTGACCGGGGCCAGCGGTATACAGAAGAGAGAGAATGCGTCTTTCAGGTCCAGGACCGTATAGTGGAGGTGGTCTGGGGGCAATAGACTCAGGAGAGTGTACGGGTTTGGAACTGTAGGATGAACAGTTTTCACTCATTTGTTTACCTCCCTCAAGTCCTGTACAGGTCGATAGTTCTTTGTGCCTGGTTTTAAGATGGGGAGTAAGGGAGTATTCTAGGGGGACTTACAGGTAGTAAGGATTCCTCCTTTTAGAAGTCTGGTTATATGTGGAGCAATTCCCCATCTGGCTTCCTGGCTCATGGGATATTGTCGTACCTGGACTGGAGTTGCCATTGCCAATAGCTGGACCATGACCAGGGTACGGTGACTTGCCAAGCCTGGGGGGTTTGTCTCAGCCCACACTCCAGGTACCTTTTCTTGAAACTGGCAGAGGAGGTCTGATGTTGGTGGTTGATATGCCTCTGAGGATAAAGCTTCCTGCAAGAGATACTCATCTGACAGAGCACAGGTGATGAGAATTTGCTGAGGTGGCTCTGATGCCAAGGGAGGAGGAACTGAGAGGCAAGCCTGACTCTCACAAAAAGAAATTTTTGCTTGAAGTTTGTGGAGTAAATCCCATCCTAAGAGTGGGTATGGACACTCTGGAATAACTAAAAAGGAGTGGGTGACAGTACTGTTTCCCAGATCAATGAGTTGGTTGGTGGTCCAAGGGCTGGATGTGGTTTTTCCTGTAACCCCTGAATAATTATTTTTCTACAGGACAGTGGTCCCAATGGCTGAGTAAGGACTGAGTGGGCCGCTCCAGTGTCAACCAAGAAACTGACAGGTGTGCCCCCAACTTTCAAAGTGACTCTGGGCTCCTGGAGACTTAGTTGATAAGAGCCCAGGGTCTGTCAGTCCCGGTTTTATAAACTGAAAATGGCCCTTGGCTGTCTCTCCTGTATTACCCCTCGACTCCTTTCTGGATATTCATTCCTCCAGTGTCCCTCTCTTCAGCAGAATGCACATTGGTTAGGCCCTAGCTTGGGCCTCTGTCTCCTAGGGCCTCTCTGCTGGATTCCTGGTCCCCTTGAGATAACTCAGGTTTCCTGACCTCCAATGGAGGCGTGGATTTCCTGGAGAGCTGCTATTACTGCCTTAGTAACTCTCTTATCTTGCTTGGCTTCTAAGGTGTCTCTATTGTTAAAAATTTTTTGGGAAATCTCCAACAACTGAGTTAGATTCATTCCCTGGAACCCCTCTAATTTTTACAACTTTCTTTTGATGTCTGAGGCTGACTGGGAAACAAAAGCCAGATTGATGGCCCACTGATTCTCTGGGGCCTCAGGGTCAATAGGAGTGTAGGTGTGGTAGGCATCCTGTAGGTGCTCAAGGAAAGTGGCTGGGGACTCCTGTAGACCCTGGGTCACGGTCCCTACCTTGGAGAGGTTGGTGGGTTTTTGGGCTGCCCCCTGACCCCTTTTAACAAGTACCAGTGAAAATTGTTCAAAGCCTGCATGCCCGCTGGGGTGTTTGGGTCCCATTGGGGCCTGGTGGAAGGGAAAAGTTCATTAATTTGTTCCTGGTGGTCTTGTACTGACCCTCTCCCCATCCCAAGTATTGCTTTATGGGCTACTTGTCTAATTCTACTCTCCTCCATGGTAAACGATACCAGGAGCAGCTGCTGACAATCATCCCAGGTTGGATGGTGGGTTTGTAAAACTGACTCCAGGAGTCCTGTGAGTGCCTGGGGCTTTTCAGAAAATGGAGGGTGTTGTGCCTTCCAGTTATACAAGCCACTAGAGAAAAAGGGGGTATGAACAAAGAAGGGGCAGCCCTGGCTGCTGCCATCTGCAGGAGGTGCCTCCCAGAGGGGCAACAGCTCTGGTGGGCATGGGGCCCACTTTGAGTGTGGAGAGGAAACAAGGGCTGATCATTAGTACTATCCAGAGAGGGGTGTCGGGACCCCACCCCTGAGGGCCGAGAATATGGTGGACACAACTCTTGGTCCTTGGCAGGGCCTGGAAGAACAGCCGGTTCTGAGGGGCCCCTTTTTGGGCCTGCTAGCATAACCTGAAGTCCAGCATGCTTTATACATTTTTCAAGCCAAGGAGGAGGGTGCTGGTTCAGCCTCAGCCATTGATTGATGTATGGAAATTGATCAGGGTGGCCTGGGGACCCTGACATGATGTTCCAGACAGCCTGAGTTATCTTGGGGTCGTATGTCCCTTTATCCGGCCAGCCTACTCCAAAGGCTGGCCACTCTAACTCACAGAGGGTTCGAAGCATCTGTGGGGTTAGTTTAACAACATACTGGCCAGAGAACCCTATTTTAAAGTTTTCCATCATGCATCGGAGGGGGGTGCATAGTCGGGACTGTGACGACCCCATTTGGTTGTTTTCTTCAATTTTAAATTTTTCCCCAAAAGACTGGCTTCACTGCCTCACATTTGCAGTCCCTCCACCTTAATTGCTGTGCTAACAAGTACCTTGCATTACAAAGAGTTAGAAAGCTGTTCTTAAAACCAGATTTTATTTGCAAATACTGCACTCTGAAGCAGTGTGGCCTGCCTGAAAGCTGGGTGGGGCTTGTGGCCGACAGAGAAAAAAAAAAAAAACCGCTTTTTTCTGTCAGTTTAAAAACTGAGCTTCAAGCCACTGGGCCAGCTGTGAGTTCCCCACCCCTGCAGCTTTTGGTCACCTTGACACAGGGACCCTGAAAAGCATTTAATTCCTGTCTCCATATTTTTCTCCACTCTCTTCTCTATCTCCTCTCTCTCTCTCTCTATTTCCTCTCTCTTACTTTCTTGTCCTCTCTCTTGGGACTCTTGCTTACTACTTGTGTATTTCTCTTTCTGTGGTATAGCCAACTTTGAAAAGTTTCCAATTCAAATTTTGCCCTTTCTAAAGCAAGTTTTAGTAGGGCCTCTGCAGCCAGGTCCTGCAAGGACTAGACAATTGAATTGGTGGGTCTGTCTCTAGTCCTATCCAAAGGAACAGGGGGTGAGGGCCAGGGTAAGGTGGCAGTCTCTCTCCACAAACCACAACTGGCGACCATAAGCTCTATGGAGGTTTATTACTGCTCAGGCATAATCCTCTCAACTATAGGCTCTCCTATCCAAAGCCCGTGGAAAAATGGGGGTGTGGCAAAATAAATGAACCATTAGATCTACTGGGTGTGTATTTTGTACCCACCACAATTCATAGAGTGAGAAAAAGAGTTGCCAATCTGTCTTCAGTGGTTTATGGCACCCGAATTCCCAACAATTGAGATGATGCCAGTATGCCTCCCTGTGATGTATCACCAGGCACTGCCTGTAACAATGTTGGACACTTTTCTGGCAGAATAGGCAGTTACCAGTTTTCCATCCCAGCCTGACAAAGAGCACTCGTAGACCCTGATCTAGGACTTTGTTTCCTACAACCCCAAAGAAACTACTTCTGAGGTGCCAAGGGCACAACTGCCTTCCTGACATGGATTCAGACCCAGCACAGGCAAAAATACTCTTTTCCTGGTGGAGGTGGTTGGGAGAATTTACAGGCCACAATAATCATAACAAGGAAGAAAATAAAGACAACTAAAGTTAAGACTATCTGCCACATGGTGGAAGAAGAAAGAGTGAGGCCTCAGTGATAGAAGAAGAAGATGAGAAAGAAGGAGAAGAGAGTAATCTCTGCAGGGGTATAATCAATAAAAGTTCCCTGCATCCAGTGGTTGGTCAACCACTGTAAGATATCCCCTACTTCAAGGGAAGATGGCCTGAACCACTGTATGTCTGCTAGCAGGAGTCTAATAAAACTGACAAATTTACAGAAGAGACAGAACCACATACAAGAGTGACAAACAAAGGGTGGGAGCCTCCCAGAAGGGGGCCAATCAGTTGCCTGCCCAGCCATACCCCTGGAGGGGTCTTTCAGGCATGTCTTGGCTATGGGTGTTCCCGTATAACCCCCGGGCCTGGTCACCCCAGGATGGAAGTCCAAGTAGGACAGCTCTGAGGTGAATCACCATTATGCCTTATGACGCTCCCGTGGAAATGCAGGTGAAGGCCCACTCAAGTCCCATAGCTTTCAGCCATGGGACTACATATATACACACACATTCTCACTCACACAGAGGTTACACAAAAAAATCAAATGCTGACACCCACTATGCCAGCTACCAGAAGCTGATACCCACTATACCAGCTATCTGATGCTGATACCCACTATACCAGCTACCAGAGGGCTGCTACCCACTGCAACAGCCAACAGAAGGCTGCCACCCACTATGCCAGCCACCAGAAGCCTCAAGCGATGTCTCAGTGAGGCTTGCCAGGTCAGAGTTGCAATGACTCGTCAGTCCCCCAACTCACCAAACTTACCTCCGGAGGCTTTTAGGACCCTGAAGAATTTTGGGTGAATGTCAGACAGGTGGGCACTCTTCCACAGTGGCACTCTGGGGCCCTGAGACAGCTCAGGGGGTGCCTCCCATAGAGGCTTCTGAGGTGGGAGTGGCTGCCCGGGTGAGACTCTGAGATGGCTTTTGTCTGGTGATGAAAAATAGAAGGTCTCAATGGGACCTCCAAATGTTATACCAGACCAAGCATAGAAAGTCAACACCAAGACAAAAGTATGCCAAATTGCAAGGTTTATTGCTGGTGACCACAGAGGACTCACATCTCTCCAACCCGTGGCCCCATAAAAGAGGGTTGCAAGACCTTTTATACCCATAAAAATCACCTTGGGGGTGAGGGGAGGGGATGGGGTGAGGAGCTTCAGACATTCGAAGGGCCAGTGGATTCAAATCACCTTCTGGGCAGAGATGAGGGTGAGGGGGTTCTGGACATTCCAGTGGATTCCTGGGTGAAGATGAGGGTGAGGGTCTCCAGACATTCCAAGGGCCAGGAGACTATTTGACATTCTGATTGTCACTTAAGGGGTTCACAAATGCTAAGATTAGCATTCGTTTACACATCATCTGGGTAGGGGTGGGATCCACAGATTTTTAGTTACTTGGTACCAGGATGGAATTATCTGGGGCTGATTATTCTGGTTATTACTGCTAAACAAAGGTCAGCAATTCTGGCAGTTACAGATAAGAGAAGGTAAGCAGTTTTACCTCTTTGCATTCTGCAAAGTAAACTAGCAGTTTTACAGAAGCCAAGATTAGCAGTTATTGTGAGGAGAATGAAAACAGTTTTGTCTTTTATAAAATGGCATTGTTCAGGTTCTAACCCTAGGCCAGCTATATCACAAAAGGAGGGAGGGAGAGCCTAGCTAAAGCAGAGTTTACAGAAGCAGAACAAGCAAAAGTTAAAGGGATAAACTACTACAGGAAGATATACAGCTGTAAATATAGGAGCTTTCAGTTAAAAGGATAAACTACTATAGGAAGAAGATAAATAGTTGTAAATGTGGGCACATTCCAAGGAGCAGCTGATACCACCAGCGAACACATCCCCAGGAGTGGCTGGTATAGCTTAACTCAGTATCTTATCAGTAAGGACATTCCTGGGTCTGCTTAGAGTCAGCTTAACCCAACTAACATGCTCAGGGGATGGGAAGAGAAGGAGTGGGGCAAGTAAGGAAGCTAAAATGGAGTCAATCCAGCTCAAGAAGCTAACATGGAGTCTGCATAGCTGAAGAAGCTAAGAAAGCCCTTAGGCTAACAAAGGGCAGGCTGTCACAAAAGCACAGTCAATTCTTTCCACTATGCATTTGTTCTCTGAATCTTACAGTCAGAAAGAAAAAAAGCTTACAAGCAACCTATGTTAAAAATAACAGGACCTATTAAAGCAAATAATCTCCATAGAATTCATTTAATAAGTAAATCAGAACTATACAACATCAGCGCTTCAAATATTTGTCAGCGAATTCAAGCAGGAAAAAAAATGCTTTTGATTAAGCCTTATGCAAGTATTCACTTGAGACCTTTGAGGGAAAGACTTAAGGAACAAGATAACTACCAATTTATTTGAATTCTTTATGGTTTATTCCCACATTAGGATAGATCATCAGAAAGCAATATTTCTGGAATATGTTACGTTAGCTCCCTGTAGAAAGGCTGTCTCATTTGTAACCCAAAACCTTCACTACATTAAATTTAATGTAAAAAAGTATGATAGCTACTTCTGTTTCATTAATAAAATAGAAAGCTGTGAAGAAAGATGGAGCTCATTTTGTTACTTATTACCCATTTTATAAGACTCATATGACACATACATAAATATGGTTCTAAAGAAGAAAATATTTGAAAATATTTTTAGCCCTAATAAACAGGAAATACTGAATTGAAATGCCCTATTGCTATAACTAATTACATCGATAAAAGATGGCACTGTTGCCAATTTCTAATGGCAACAGTTATCTATCTAATGTTGATCTCTTTTTGTATATTAACTTTCTTCTTTTATAATATGAGTCATTGTAGGTTCTTCTGAAATTAACCTATGTAACTTACACAGAAACAGTAACATATATGACAGCTTTCTAGACAAATTTCCTTATATTCAGAACAGCCTTAAAAATATAAACTGTTTGAGAGATATGCTTTATCTAGTTGAAAGGGAGCTTGATTTTTAAAAAGGATAGCTTGAGAATTTCTCCATGAATTCTTTCTTTTGAATAAATCCAGGTCCTGTTTTCAGAATGAAATTGCTTTACTATATGATTCTGAAATGTACATTCTTAAAATAAAAATTTAAAACTAAAAAGAGTAAAAGGAAAAATTATCTTCTAGAAAGTGCCACTGTTGACAGTCTAACAATTAGTAATTCCAGTTATTTATATTAAATATATGATTGTGCCTTAACAATTATATGATATGTGGTCTTTTGTAATCAGCTTTTTAATAAACTAGTGACATAATCAGAAATTTTTTATATAAACACTCACATTCATTTCATCATTTGAATATTTGCATAGTATATAATATGAGAAGAGCCTACACTAAACATTCATCATGACAAATATAAAGAATATAGAAAATTAATGCCCAAATAAATCATACATAATATCCCATTATGTGATTTGTATAGTAATACATTTACTCAATCTTTTATTCATGGCCCCTATACTGCTGCCAGTCTTCTCTGTGATGAACACTATACATGTGTTTTGTATGTTCCTTTGGTCATATTTTAAAAATTCCCAGTACAAATTTTTGATTAAATATTATAAACATTTAAAATATGTTTAATGTTAATGAAATGTCCTTCTGAAATTTTTTCTCAATTTATTATTCTAGTGACATTACCTAAGAGTGACTACTTTTAACAACACCTTCAACTGCCCTTAGTATGTTCAATTTTTAAAAATCTTTTCCAATATAAAAATAAAAAAATGATTTCTTATTGAGTGATATTATTTTCCTGTGTTGGTTTACCATTAAGTCTTCTTGGTGATTTGTTATTTATATAAATTGGTAATAAGAATTCTTGTATTTTTAGTTGATTTTTGATCTGTGAGAGCAGGGGACTTATCTATCTTGCATGTCAGCCATTTCTACTACGTAGAAACCAGAATTATATTACAAAATCATTGAAATTCATATAAAAATATCCTGGTACCTCAAAATAACTGGTATTTTGATAAAGTCAATATACTTATTCAAAAACAAATATTGAACAATAAAGTCCACAAATAACTGTCAACCTTAGTAGAGAGTAATAAAAGGTATAATCTTGTCCTCCCAGATATTAAGAAACATTATAAGACTATAGAAATGAAAATAGTGTTATTTTGGTACAAGAACAGACATACTGAGTGAAATATCAATATATAAAATGCAGGTTAATATTAATATATGATAAAGTTGGTTGCCTACATCAGTAGGGAGAGGACAGATTAAATATTAGTTGGATTTTAGGAAAGCTGCTTACCCTATTATGGCTAAAGAAATAGCCCTGCAGTATGTAATATCATCAAAGAACTAATATTTAGAATATACAAGGAACTTCTAAAAATCAATAATAGCCCCATTAAAATTATAGGTACAGTTGATGAGTGGCAAATTTACAGAATTGAAAAAGTATATTCTACCAGCAGTCCCTTTCCACCAGTGATTCATGATAATTTATTTATTCCTATATTCCCAGGTAAAATACAGACTGGTGTGGCCATTCTGGAAAACTAATATTACTTATGCTAACTAATAACACATAGGCTGTATGAACCAGCAACTTTAACAAAAATACAAATACAGATTCATAAAGAAACACATACAAGGTTGTTTACCAAAGTGTTTTTGGTGGAAATGAGATTTGGAGGCAATTTTGACATCATTCAGTGGGAAAGTGGGTAGATAATGAGGGATATATACACTGTGGAATATTATGCAGCAACCAACCCATAAATTGTAGACCCAGAAGAATACAGGACTCTTATAACCATAGCCTGTATTATAAAAAAAGGTAAGAAAAAAAATAAAATATGTAACCAATGGCATTTACACAGATTAAAAATACATGCACCCAGATTTAAGGGAAAAAATGGTTGATAGGAGACAAAACTAAATTGCAGCTCCCTCTTGGACAGTCAGGGCAATGTGTGGAGACATACATTGTGAACTTTTGCTCCAAGAACCACCACAGGAACATACCAGGAAAGCCAAGAGAATCCACAGACCCGTTGAAGGAAACAGATTGCTTCTGCAGCCCCTCAGAGACAGCCAAAATACTCTGAGTGCCTAAAGTGTGAAAGTGTAAAAGAGGGATTGTTTGCCCCAAACACACTTCCTCAATAGGAAACCTGGATGTCCAGATCATGGGAAAAGTATTTGACCTTATCTGGAGCTGAGACAAATTTAGAGAGCCAAGTGAAATACAGGGGTAGAAGAAGCAGTGGGAAGTGACCTGTGGGCTCTCAGTCTCCAGGGAGTCCATTTCTGACTTTGTCTTGCAGAGGTCATTGAGGAAGGCTGCCAGAAGAGCTGGGGAAAGACCACAGGGAGAAGGAAACATTCAGCTTCTGAATGCAAGGTTTCCTGGACAGAACTCAGGAATGTAGACACACCTCAGAAGCTCTTGCAAGCAGGGAGGTGGGAAACCTAAAAGCCCTGCTTTCTTTCTCAGCCAGGAGGCTGGTAGCCTGGGCAAGTTCTCAGCCCTGCACAGCTGCTGCCCAGAAATAAACTCAGTGCTGCTTGAGGAGCCATAGTGAAAGATCAGCCTTTTGAGCTGCATGGGATCTGGGTGAGGCCTATTACTGCTGGATTTCTCCCACTTTCCTGGAGACATGCATGATACAGCAGAGGCAGCCATAGTCCTTTTAGGAACATAACTCAATTGCCTGAAAACCATGCTCTCATCATTCACAGCAGCCTCAGTAAGCCCTGCCCAAGGAGAGTCTGAGATCAGACATGCCTAACCCTGCCCCTATCTGACAGTCTTTCTTTACCCACCATGGTAGCCAAAGACAAAGATCATAATCACTTGTGGGTTCTAAGGCTCACAAGTGATTATGACCTGTCCACCACCTGATTCTCCCTATATAACCACAGAAAACTGATTACTAAGCTAATCAATGAGGCACCAGAAAAAATAAAGTCCAACTTAATGAAATTTTTAAAAAAATTATACAAGATATGAAGGGGAAAATCTTCAGTGAAATATGTAACATAAATAAAAAATAATCACAGCTTTCAGAAGTAAAAGACACACTAAGAGAAATGCAAAATATACTAGAAAATCTCAGTAATAAAATTGAACAAAGAGAAGAGAGAACCTCAGAGCATGAAGACAAGGTTTCAAAAGAACCAAATTCAACAAAGACAAAGAAAAAAAGAATCAATAAAAGAAAATGAACACACCTTTCAAAATATTGGGATTACGTTAAATGATGAAACCTGGGAATACTTGGTGCTCCTGAGGAAGAAGAGAAATCTAAAAGATTGGAAAACACGTTTGAAAGAATAAACAAAGAAAACTTCCCCAGACTTGTTAGAGATCTAGACATATAAACAAAAGAAGCTCAAAGTTAATACCTGGAAAATATAGCACAAAAAGATCATTATCTAGGCGAATACCAGGTTACATAAAGTCAAGATGCAGAAAAGAATCTTAAGAGCTGTGAGGCAAAAGCACCAAGTAACATGTAAAGGAAAACTTATTAGACTAACAGCAGATTTCTCACCAGAAACCCTACAAACTAGAAGGGATTGGGCCCTATCTTCAACCTCCTGAAAAAAAAACAATTATTAGCCAATAATTTTGTATCCAGTGAAATTCAGCTTCATAAATGAAGGAAAGTTATGGTCTTTTTCAAGCTTCATAAATGAAGGAAAGATATGGTCTTTTTCAGACAAACCAATGCTGAGAACATTTAGCCATTTACATTCAGTGTTAGTATTGATATGTGAATGCTACCAAGCCAGTACTACGAGAACTGAAAAAAGGAACTCTAAATTTTAAAATAAATCTTCAAAATACACCAAAACAGAACCTCCTTATACTATAAATCTCACAGGACCTATAAAACAAAACACAACAAATAAATAAAACAAAAAAGTATTCAGGCAACAAATAGCATAAAGAATAGAATAGTAACTCACATCTCAATAATAACATTGGATGTAAATGGCCTAAATGGTTTACTTAAAAGATGCAGAATTGCAGAATGGATAAGAATTTGCCAGCTGAGTATCTGCTGTCTTCAAGAGGGTCACCTCATACATAAGGACTCAAATAAACTTAAGGTAAAGGCAAAGGGGTGGAAAAGCTGTACTATCCAAATGGACATCAAAAGTGAGAAAAAGTAGCTATACTTATATCAGACAAAAACACAATTTAAAGCAATAGCAGTTAAAGAAGACAAAGAGGGACATTATATAATAATAAAAGAACTTGTCCAACAGAAAAAAAATCACAATCCTAAATATATATGCTTCTAACACTAAAGCTCCAAAATATATAAGATAATTTCTATTTGTCCTAAGAAATGAGATATACAGCAACACAATAATAGTGAGAACTTCAATACTCCACTGACAGCACTAGACAGGTTATGAAAACAGAAAATCAATGAAGAAATAATGCATTTAAACTATACCCTAGAACAAATGGATTTAACAGATATTTACAGAACATTCTACCCAACAGCTGCAGAATATACATTCTATTTATCAGCACATGAAACATTCTCGAAGATCATAAGATAGGCCACTAAACAAGTCTCAATAAATTTAAGATAATCAAAATTATGTCAAGCACTCTCTCAGACAACAGTGAAATAAAATTGGAAACCAACTCAAAAAGGAACTCTTAAAACCATGCAAATGCTCCTGAATGATCATTGGATCAACAATGAAATCAAGATGAAAATTAAAACTTTCTTTGAACTGAACAATAATAGTGACACAATGTATCAAAACCTCTGGGATACAGCAAAGGTAATGCTAAGAGGAAAGTTCATAGCCTTAAAGGCCTACATCAAAAAGTTTGAAAGAGCACAAATAGATAACCTAAGGTCACACCTTTAGGAACTAGAGAAACAAGAACAAACAAACCCAAACTCAGCAGAAAAAAGAAATAATAAAAATCAGAGCAGAACTAATTGAAATTGAAACAAAAATAATATAAAAGATAAAGGAAACAGAAAGCTGGTTTTTAAAAAAAGATAAATGAAATGGATATACCATTAGTGACATTAATCAAGAAAAGAAGAAAAAAGATCCAAATAAGCTCAATTAAAAATGAAACAGGAGATGTTACATCCGACACCACAGAAATACAAAAGATCATTCAAAGCTACTATGAATACCTTTACATGTATAAACTAGAAAACCTGGAGGAGATGGATAAATTCCTGGAAATACACAACTTTCTTAGATTAAGCCAGAAAGAAATAGAAACCTAGAACAGACAAATGGGAATTTTAAAAATGGCCAACAACAGAAAAGTCTAGGATCAGATGTATTCACAGCTAGATTCTATTAGACATTCTATTCCACAAGACAGATAAAGAGGGATCCTCCCTAAATAATTCTGTGAAACCTGTATCATCTGAATGCCAAAACAAGGAAAGGACATAACCAAAAAAAAAAAGGAAACTACAGAGCAATAGCTCTGATTAATATAAATGCAAAACTCCTTAACAAAATACTAGCTAACTGAATCCAACAGCATATCAAAAAGATAATTCACCATGATCAAGTGGGTTTCATACCAGGGATACAGGGATGGTTTCACATATACAAGTCAACAAATGTGATATACCACATAAACATAATCTTTTAGTCCATTTTCATGCTGCTGATAAAGAAATACCCAAGAATCCGAGAGTGGGCAATTTATAAAAGAAATGGGTTTAATGGACTCACAGCTCCATGTGGCTGGGGAGGCCTCATAATAATAGTGTAAGATGAAAGGCTCATCTCACACGGTGGCAAACAAGAGAAAATGAGAACTTGTGTAGGGCAACTTGTTTTTAAAAAACCGTTAGATCTCATGAAACTTGTTCAATATCACAAGAATAGCATGATACACCCTGTGATTCAGTTATCTCCCACCCAGTCCTTCCCACAATGTGTGGGAATTATGGGAGCTACTATTTGCAATGAAATTTGGGTGGGGACACAGCCAAACCATATCAATAATTAAAAACAAAAATCACATGATCATTTCACAGAATGCAGAAAAAGCATGTGACAAAATCCAGCATTCCTTTTCAATTAAAACCCTCAGCAAAATCAGCATAGAAAGGACATAACTTTAAGCCATCTATGACGAACTCACAGTCAATATAATACCGAATGGGGAAAAGTTGAAAGCATTCTCCCTGAGAACTGATAAGAGTGGACAAGACAAGGATGCCCACTCTTACCACTTCTATTCAACATAGTATCGGAAGTCCTAGCCAGAAAAATCAGACAAAAGAGTGAAATAAACGGTATCCACATAAGTAAAGAGAATATCAAACTGTTGCTCTTTGCTGATGATATGATTGTATACCTAGAAAATCCTAAAGACTCCTCCAAAAAGCTTCCATAAAACTGATAAATGATTTCAGCAAACTTTTAGGATACAAAATTAATGTGCACAAATCAGTAGCTCTGCTAGACACCAACAGTGACTAAGCTGAGAATCACATCAAGAACTCAACCCCTTTTACAATAGTTGCAAAAAGAAAATATTTAGGAATATACCTAACTAATGAAGTGAAAGACCTCTTCAAGGAAAGCTACAAAACACTGCTGAAGGAAATCATAGACAACACAAACAAATGGAAATACAGCCTATGCTCATGGATTGGTAGAATCAATATTGTGAAAATGACAACAGTGCCAAAAGCAATCTACAAATTCAATGTAATTCCAATTAAAATACCACCATCATTCCTCACAGAGCTAGAAAAATCAATACTAAAAATTATATTGAGCCACAAAAGGGTCCACATAGCCAAAGCAAGAGTAAGGAAAACAAAGAAAATCTGGAGGCATTACATTATCTGACTTCAAACTATACTACAAGGCTATAGTCACCAAAACAACATGGTACTGGTACAAACCTAGGCACTTAGACCAATGGAACAGAATAGAAAGCTCAGAAATAAATCCAAATACTTACAGCCAACTGATCTTCAACAAAGCAAACAAAAACACAAAGTGGATAAAGGATACCCTATTCAATAAATGGTGCTTAACTAATTGGCAGGCTTTATGGAGAAGAATGAAACTGGATCCTCATCTCTCACTTTATATGAAAATGAACTTAAGATGGATTAGGGACTTAAATCTAAGACCTAAAACCATAAAAAAACTCCAGAAGATAACGTCAGAAAAATCCTTCTAGACATTGGCTTAGGCAACAACTTCATGACCATGAACCCAAAAGTAAATGCAAAGAAAACAAAAAGAAGTAGATGGTATTTAATTCAACTGAAAAGCTTCTGTACAGCAAAGAAACAATCAGCAGACAAACAGACAACCCACAAAGTGGGAGAAAATCTTTGCAATCTGTACATCCGACAAAGGACTAATATCCAAAATATACAAGGAACTCAAACAAGAATAAAGCAAACACTCTTGTAAAAAAGTGGGCTAAAGACATGAATAGATGATTTTCAAAAGAATATATACATGAAAAAATGCTCAACATTACCAATGATCATGAAAACAAGAATCAAAACCATAATTCAATACTACCTTACTACCACAAGAACGCTCATAATAAAATATATATATATATATATATATATATATATATATATATATATATATATATATATGTTGATGGGAATATAAACTAGTACAACCACTACAGAAAACAGTGTGGAGATTTCTTAAAGAACTAAAAGTAGAACTACCATTTGATCCAGCAATCCCACTACTGGGTATATAACCCAGAGGAAAAGAAGTCATTTTACAAACAAGATACTTGCACATCTAGGTTTATAGCAGCATAATTTCCCATTGCAAAAATAAGGAACCAGCCCAAATGCCCATCAACAAGTAGATAAAGAAATTGTGAAACACACACACACACACACACACACACCATAGAATACTACTCGCCCATAAAAAGGAATGAAATAATGGCATTTCCAGCAATCTGGATGGAATTAGAAACCATTATTCTAAGTGAAGTAACTCAGGAATGGAAAACCAAACCTTGTATGTTCTCACTCGTAAAAGGGAGCTAAGTAAGCTATGAGGATGGAAAAGCATAAGAATGATACGATGGACTTTGGGGACTTGGGGGAAAGGCTGGGATGGAGTTGAGAGATAAAAGACTACTAATTGGGTATGACATACACTGCTTGGGTGATTGGTGCATCAAAAGCTCAGAGATCACCACAAAGAAACTTATTCATGTAACCAAACACTCCAAAACCTATTGAAATGAAAATAAATAATACATGCATCCAAAGCCATAATACACATTTGGAAAGGATAGAATCAAACCAAAGGGCACAAATTAAATAAAATAAACTACTTAGAGTAAGAATAAACAAGAAAATTCTAAAGAGGTTTGGAGATAAGCAGGAATAAAAATACAAAAAGGATACTACAAGGATCAGTGATTATAATTATAATTAGCCAAGTAAGAGGAGCAATCCAAAATGCTGCATCTGTGGTCATTAAAATAGAAGATGTAAGTAAATTAGTCAATCAGGTTAATGAGTTTCTTAACCTTATAGTTGTAATGTTGTAGTTGTAATGTACAGTTGTAGACTTATAATGTAGCCAGCCTTACAGTTACCTTTATGGCTACTGGTAGTCTCATTTGAGAGGAGTGGTTATAGGGGAGTGTTCACACACACAAACACACACACGCACACACCTGTATATGGTTAATCTGTCATCCCAACTACTTCAGCCTTTGAGATCATTTATAGATGGAGCAAATGAAAGGGCACATGTTACAGTTTAGTCTTTCTTCATAGCCAAGCCACCAACCCATATTCATTCATTTGAAATGGCAAATATAAATGTTTGTTTAGAATTCCTTCTAGTTATTTTTATCACATTCCTCAACTGATGTGCTAGTTTCATGCATCCTAGGTGTGCTAATTCTAACCAAAGACAGGAGGTTCCACAATGACTAAATAACAAATTATACATGCTTGAGTTCACAGTTTATTACAAAGTACCAACAATCATGCAATTAATATTCAACACATGGGCAGTACTAAAAAGCGGGTAATGAACACCAGCTATGGCTCAGGAGAGCAGCACAATAACACAGGAGTGAAGTGGGTTCAGAAGCTGTTGCTTTTCTTGGGCAGAGTCTCCAGCTGCAGTTGGCGAGTCAGGAAAAGACCTCGGAGTTCTCACTGGCAGAATTCAAAGGCGTCTCAGACAACATCAGGTGCTTACTGATTTTATGGTACTCTGCAGTTATGCCCATTTTTATCATCTCAGCCATCCTATGAATTCATTCTCTTGGTTTCACGTCTAGGGTGGTATGGGGCAACAGCAGGTGTTACCACCTCAGTCTATCACACACATATTAATCATTTTGAGGGGAAAATGACTTCACTGTGTGCTCAGTCCCACTTGACAGGAGTGGTTTCTTTGAGACATTAGAATCACAAATGATGATATCAACAACCTTCTGGAAAATGTAATTAGTTGGTTCTCAGCATCTGCCTTCAATTCAATCAAAATTTTACATGAATGTTTTTATACGTAGGTAGCATTGAGTTTTAAACCCATTATCAATTTCAGGTAACATTTGTATTTTCTGTTTTAAAAATGTATTTAATTCTATAGGGAACAGTTTATTTCTAATAGTCTTTTAATCTAAAACTTTTTGTTTCCTGGGAGGGCAAGCATATGAAGACAAGTCAATTTCAGCTAGCACCTGATATTATCTGTCTCTGCATCAACCTATCCCTAAATTCACCAATAATTTCTACCTAATGTCATTGTGTTCTGCAATTGTTCTTGTATTAGGCAAAGTCACAGTGTTACTTTAATCAGAGAGCGTTAGATTCAAAAGACTCTAATGACATTTATCATCAAAATAGGCTCTTAACACAATTTTGAACACAATTAGCTCCTACTTTAGTTCCTTCTCCAAAAAAAAACAATACTTTTAGTTTCAATTTACTATATAGATTTACAGATGTCAAGAAGTCATAGACTGTATCTGTTTTCTACTGGAAAAATCAGACTATCACATGCTAATCCATTCTATTATATTTACAATTAATACCAACCACCATTGTCAAAAATTTTATCTAGCAAATGTTCTTGCTTGTTAATACGGCTGGAAAGAAATAGCCATAACACAGTCCAAAAATTTTGCATTCTCATTCATTTAAACCCAAAGAAATTGTTATTGGTGTTCTCTCAGATGTTTAATACATCATTGAAAACTAATTATAATGCTTAAAATTAAATATTAATAGAAAATACCATTAAAATAGTTAAATGTCATTATAAATAGGAACACTGCTCAGCTTCATGGCTGATTAAAATCTTCCTAGAAGATATCCTAAGAAAATTATCCAGGAACCACTTTTCTGGTAAATAATTTTGATGTTACAGCATTTCAGATGTTCTGTCCATTTAACACATTTATATTCATAATGAATAAAATACAAAACAATCAAGAGATTTGCATTTTATTAAGTTACAAAGGGTAACTTAAAAAATTTCTTGGAACCTACTTGATTTTCTAAAATAAGTTATTTTAGTTTAGTTCAGGGTAAATCACAGACACTTAATAAGTTATGTAAATGTAATATCTAGTCACTATTCTAAGTATGTGTTTATATTTCTTTGTCAAGAACTTTCTAATTTCACTTTCTAGTTTTTTGATATCACTCTAAATATATCTACACATCTTTTTGCTTTTATATATTTTATATTGAAGTTATGTTTTCTTAAAGCTCTTCCTCTTAACTATGTCTTTATTTGATTTTGCTTGGTTTGATTTTATTATTTATTTTTTGGAGACAGGGGCTCACTCTGTCACCCAGGCTGGAGTGCAGTGGTGCAATCACAGCTCACTGCAGCCTCAGTTTCCCAGGCTCAAGCAATTGTCCCACCTCACCCCCTCCCAAGAAACTGGGATTACAAATATGTACCACCATGCTGGCTGATTAGCTGTATCTTTATATTTGACTTAATCTTCATTGAAAACATTCATATTTTCACTGTAAACCCAATAAAAACAATTGCTTCTTTCCTGGGTGTCTCTTGTTCCTTATAATATGGGAGTTTCATATAATAGGCATTCAGTAAATATTTACTGCATTAGAGAATGAATAAAGAAATGAACAAGTCTTTTGGAAATTCTTCCAGTGCCATGAATTTATAGTGAATTCTTTCTATTCAGTTCATATTAAGGAAAAGAATCCATAATTTTTCTAATAACTTTGTGTCTGTATAGAAAATGATGAGTACAAACTTTAGGGGGGATTTTCCTTAACACAAGTCTATTTGTTTTCTTTGGAAATACTGAGAGAAATTTCATATTTCTACCCTTAACATCAAAATTCTTTCAGAATACAAAGCAAATAAATTTTCTCATCATATCCAATATCAACAATTTAAAGATAGAAACTGGCATTTATATAGTTATATTTGCATAAATTTAAACAATTAAGTTAAATAAAATTATTAGCAATTGGGACTATTACTTTTAGCTACTAGATTACAAAAATATTTATATGAAAAATATATTTTACTTTCTAATGTAAGATAAAAATTGTGACATATTTTATGTTGGAAATATTTATTTTTAAATTGTAATGTCAATATTTCTAATGTTAAAAAATAAATTACATTCATTATAAAGAACTTATAAGAAATAATTTTTGTTGCCTGTTCACTTTTTGTTGAAAGCTGACATTATTAATACACAGACTTGTATTCACCTAGTAAAGACATCATTCACACACTCCATAAAGTTTTATTTTAAATTGAAAGGAGTTTTGCTCTGATATTAATGCTATTAACAGAATAGAGAATTCAAAAGTATGTCAAGAAGCAACACAAGCTTTTAATGCTGGAATAATTGCCACTGTTCTGTAGGTGATATTAAAAAGCCCAAGGTTACTGAAGGATGGAAATAATAACTGAATGGTTCAAGTTTTCTCACTAATGATATTTTATCATTACACTAGGAAAAACATTCCAATAAAGCAATAAGTGAGGAAAGGGCTTAACACAATATAAAAATATAGCTTATAATTTAGCAATTTTTAAATGAACACACTCAGTGTCTTGTATATAAGTGCTGCTTAAAAAGTACTGACTTAAAAATCAATAATATATTTTAATAATTTCATCATTTCCCTAATATATACTTTTTTTAATATAAGAAGAATGAAGGCATGTAGTTTTTCTAATGTTCAAATAATTTTGTCACCTAGTTCTCTTTTTATTTACTCTTAGTTTCATTGTTATTTTTGATAAATTCTTTGTATAAAGCAACAAACTACTTAAACACCAGTGCACTATTTTACACTTTCTTTTTATTTAGAAAACCCCATTAACATTTACCTCCTCATTTCATGCCAAAACCTGGGACCTATGTAGTACCTTAAAATATTTTCTCTTCCATACTGAATTACTTTTTTGGAAGCAAGTTTTTAATCAATTCTTTCCCAAAATATATTGATTATATTTTCATTTCATAAAGACCAATTTCTTAATCATTCCACTTATTACTAATATATAAACTCCCATCTTACTCGACTTTTTTCTTCCACCCAGCCTTTATTCCTTTCTTCCTACCACCTAACTTCATTCCTTCATCGATTTATTCAGAAAACACAGATATGTGGCAATCTTCAATATGAAACTAAATACTTGGGGGTTCTTTGTTGCTCTACTGCCTGAGTTCCTTTTCCCAAAGTTAAACTGCACTGATGTGCTCAGGAAAGCACAATATTATTTAACTTTAATAACTCCATTTTTGAATTTGTGCTCAAATTGTCTTTGTAGACAAATCTGACTTTATTGATTTTGTTCAAAATTTAACAAAATCAAAAACGTTTCTAAATAAAGAGTCAATATCTGAATCGACTTTAATTTTCACATTCATCTTGCCAAATGTGGGACTTTAATTAGGCCCTCTGTTATAGTTCTTCTTAGTGTGAGAAATTGAAGATTGATTCTGCTCTATCCCAAAGTATTCACAAAGGAATGTGCTGGGGTCTTACTTGCTCCCACGCTTATACTTGTGATTATATATATATATAGAAAATCATGTACGTATAAATATATCTATATATGAATATGTATATAGTCCCAGCGTGAATGCTCATTTACCTTATAAATCATGCCGACAAGGTGTTTTATGGTTTGCAGACAATCCTGAGAAGCAGCAGGCACAGCCATCGCTCTATGCATAGCCAGAAGTATGCAGGAACAGGAGATAAGCTTAAAGGGAAACTAGAACTACTTTCTCAGATAATCTTATAGAATTTTCACCCTAAACAAAGGCATCCTTTGCAACTGTGTGACCTCTGAGGAAAGTGCAGAGACCAGAAATTCAGACTTCCAGTTGAAATGATGCTCCTCTGCTCTCTGCTGTAGATGAGAATGGACTTCCTGACAATGCTACTTTAAAGAATCTCCTCTCTTTCACCTGTGTGTTGATAACTTTTATCAGTTTTTGCCACTCTGATAACAGTAATGAGTAAATAAAGTTGTTTGGAATGTATTCATATACTTACTAAGAACTTTTTTTTTCCTAAAGGAAACTAAATGCATGTTTTTAGTTTTTTCTATTTTCCTTCCAAATGGAAGAGAAAAAAGCTCTATTCCATCATTGAAAATTTGTGAAACTTTCTCTTTTTGAACATTTAGAGCTTACTGTAAATTTTTATTAATGTATTACTTAAATTTTCAAATTCAAGAATCAAACTTGTACTAATCTGTCATACTACTTACAAGCTATGTAACCTTGGACTCTCAATTTCTCTCAAACTCAGTTTCCTCATCCATAAATAGAATGCTACCAGTGTGCACCTCACAAATCGTTATGATGTTAAATGGGACATAATCTGTTTAATTGATGCTATCAACATTATAATATTTTATTATTATTGCATTAATAATTAAGAGTATTCATCTCAATTGTTTAATAAACCTTTTAGTTTAATTCTAATATCTTCCAGTAATACTGAGTATGAGGATATTGTACTTATATAATATAGACAGCTTTAAATAAATAATTTCCTTTTGTATTTGGTAAGCCTTTATTATTTGGAAGCATATATTTGATTAACACAAATACTTAAATTGAGACAACATGAAGCAAACACAAATCACTGTGATTAGAAAGATTGTTGGCAAATCTCTATATCCTCAGAATATATTATGCAAACAACTCAAAGATTGAACAAATAAAATGAACGCTGGAAATATTCTTGAGGATTTTGTTATCTATGATAAGCATGAAAAACTAATTCTTCCATTTTCTATTTTCGTGACCACCTTTTAAGAGGTGTCAGAAATGAAATTGAAAAATAAATCAACATCACAAAGTAGAACAATTCAAAATGCACATATTTTTCCCTGGTTTATTTTTTCAAAAATTTCTGTGAAACCTGTCTTTCTTGATCTCATATTATGATAGCTGGAATTTGTTTTCCTAATACAGCTATTTCAACTGCATCAAATAATTTGGATCCTAAATATTTTCTTTTTGACATTAACAATATAACAAAAGAAAAACCTTTAGGAGAAAAAGACAATATCATAGACTAAGCTGTAAAATACAAATATACACAATGAAAAAGCGGCAATTTTGTTTAACTAGCATCATCCCCCTGAATGTGACATACACTGAGCAATTGTTCTCAACACAGAATGTTTGTCTAGAAAAAAATACGTTAAGGACAAAATATGGTAAAAATTCGGCCTACTGATAGCAAGTGAAGAGGTGGCTTGCAATAATAATGGTGAATTTCCAGTGCTATTAAAACTATAAACATTTCCCGATGCTGTAATAACAAAAGATTTTTTTCTCTTCCCTTCCACTCTCTTCATGCCTACTACTCCGTAGATACTTTAGGCATATCTTTTACATAGATACCTGTTTATCTTATACACTGAAGAATCTTAAATATCACAAAGGACATATAGTATACATAGTTTTGTTATGCACACTATATAGTTTTGTTATTGATTGTATTAATGGGGGTTTAATCAGAAGACAGAAACCACACAGTAATCTGAATGAGGAATGCTTGATATAAAGAATTACTGACTTATCATAAGAAATTAGAAAAATAAAGGATTGTCGAAGAAGGAATAAAAAGAACTCTGAAAAATATGAGTAGAAAAATGTAGGATATAGACATTACCTCTAGAGTGAGATAGAGTGCCCAAGTAAAGGAATGCATTTGGAAGAGTTGCCTCCCATTTTGGATTATTTTCCTAAGATTGAAATCCAGATCTCATAGTAAAGTAAAAAACCTTGACTCTGGGTAATGGAGACATTCACTCTGGCTACAAAGCTCCTTGAGTTTGGGCGTGGGGTAAGTCACTCAGAGGAAGCACTGGTCTCCCTCACTGTTCAGCCAAGTGCTGCAGAAGCCTCATGGTATTGCAGACTGGCTGTGTTGTAAGAGCTGGGCACTGCAGAAACCACATGTGTTATAGGAGTCTGCCTATAGGAACTCACCTGACTCTGAAGAAAAAAGAAATCCCTACACTTTTAAGTATCTCTTCTGCACCTACTGACAAAGTTTAGCCTCAGGGAGCTGGCAAATAAAAATTATAGGGTTCATTCCCAGGATCACAGAGCAGGCCATTTAATGTGGATTTGGAGCTAAATATATAACTGCCACATTGATGGTAGCATAATTTTTATTTTGAGATAACACAATTTTAATGTATTTTGAAGATACAGAGAATCTTGATCATTGCTGCCTGTAAAGGATCACTGGCATCTTTTAATAAAAATTCGTCTAATTTAGTGAAAAATTCACAGAAAGCATTAGTGATTGTTATGAAAAGGTGTGCTGTACATGTGATCTCATAAACGTAAAATGAAACAATTTAGGGATCACATCACAATAATTTCCATAAGAATCCTAATATTTAAAAAGGTAGAAATATAAAATTTTATTACTTGCACTGATCAAAAATTTGTTAAAAGAAAGATTTTTTAAGCAATAGTCAGCTTTTCCAAATAAGTAACTCAGTTAAACTTAAATAATATTACCAAAATTAGGTAGAAATAAAAATAAAAGTTTGTATCCTAATATTTTACATAAATATTGAATTAAAATGTATCTCCTAAGATTTTCCACACACAGAGCATTGAATAGAGATGTACAAATAGGTGTGTCTAAAGTTCTGAAAAAATATGATAGAAAATATACCAAATCAGCCAGTAAACAAAAGCAATAGATATACAGAAAGCTCTGAGAAAATAATGTGAGAAAAAAAAAACATAGGTAATAAAAAATGGCAGAATGTCTGCATATGTGTATATGGGGGTCTTGATTCCTCAGGACATTCATTGCAAATATATGCACAGGAAAAACATTTCATAATTCATATTTTTCTGTCTTCTGTCTTCTTTTCTGCTCTGGGATGGAGCAGCACAGTCAAGAGTTTGTAGGGAGTGAAACCAGGTTTTGTCTGGAGTGTTTGGATGTGTGTTTGTATCTGTTTGTGTGTGGGTGCATGCACAGGCCTCCACACACACGTTCTTTGCATGGTGATTAACAGAGACAATTTGGGGTTCAACAAAAATGGCCAAAAGCAAAAGGTCAGTGTTTTGAAGACATTTGCAAAGTAAAGCTGTGCTTCAGAGAAGCAAGGGACCAGGGAGTTGGTCTTCAGAAGTACTTTGTTAGGCAAGAGTTAAAACTGTAAAAGAATCCAAGAGATGCCCAACGATGATAGAATGGACTGGGAAAATGTGGCACATATACACCATGGAATATTATGCAGCAATCAAAAATAATGAGTTTGTATCCTTTGTAAGGACATGGATGAATCTGGAAAACATCATTCTCAGCAAACTGACACAAGAACAGAAAAAGAAATATTGCATATACTCACTCATAGGTGGGTGAGAAAAATGCGAACACATGGACACAGAGAGGGGGTATACTACACACTGGGGTCTATTGGGGAAATGGGGAGGGACAGCAGGGGGGGGCTGGGGAGTGATAGCCTGGGGATGAATGCCAAGTGTGGGTGAAGGGGAGGAAGGCAGCAAAACACACTGCCATGTGTGTATCTATGCAACTATCTTGCACGTTCTGCACATGTACCCCAAAAGCTATAATGCAATTAAAATTAAAATAAATAAATAAATAAATAATCCAAGAGATACAGAGCAAAAGGGGAAAACTGTGTTTTGGTAGGACTCTCCCACTTCACTCTCTGATCATGATTTACCTTCTCAGTATCTGCCTAAAAGAGATTAACTGATTCACCTTTATCATAGCCAGTCATTCTTTATTTCAACTTGTATGTATAGTGGAACTACACTTTTATCTTACTGCAAAATCAGAGTATACTAACTCATGGTGCTAGTAGCTTCACTTCCCTGAGCTTGTTGCTTCTCCATATCTTGTTTGTTGTAAGCAAAGTAAGTTAGAGATACAGGATATTGAGTTAGATATCAGTTGAAATCGCTTTTTCCCATCACTAAGCCTATGTGTAGGGCTATAAACACATCCATATTCCTCTCTCCACTGTTCCAAATGAACTACTAATAGATACAAATGCTCAACATGTACTACACCTTACTCTTCTATCTTATCAAGGAATTTGTGATGATATTATTCACACTCCCTATTGAATCATAATTCTTTTTTCTCCTCCTTATTTTCACAGCATAAATACACGCTCTATAATCTATCTTTTAAACAACCCCCTATTAACTCTCCATTTTTTTTTCTCATTTTTCTGCTCCTTTTGACAACCAAACATATAAAATCATTTGTCTATGAACATCTCTTTCTCTCCCTTCCCATTCATATTTTAATCCACAAGACTCTAATATCCATTTTTGTACTCCATAAAACCAGGCATATAAATTGCCAAATTGCCAAATTCAACGTAAATATTCTTTTTTTGCCTTACTCAATATATCTCAGTAACTCGGTAGTAATCACTATTCTTTCATTAAAAGTTTTTCTTGTCTTTGCAGATATATTGCCTTGCTTGTTCTCCTACCTTCTCTGTTTCTTTTGCGGAAGTTGAATGATTATGACAATACCCTCAATACATTAGACTTAGTTACATTCACCTGTGTTTCTCTCTGCTGCACTCTCTCATCAATTGTAAATAGTTGGAGTTACTCATTATCCAAGGAGTTTGAAGAAGATGAAGGGAAATGAAAAGGACAGTCATAATTCTTCTTCTTTTTTCTTAAGAATATGCATGTGTTTGGTTTATACAGACACACACATATACCACCAACAACCACCACCACCACCACCACCACATATCTTTGGAAATTTGACTAGGGAATTTTTACTTTTTAAAATATATGTAGAAAAATTAGCCTATCTACTGAAACTGGAGGCTAGTTTATTTGCCTGTTTCTTCAAACTTCCAAAAGCAACTTTTCTTTTAGAACGAAACCTCTTAGGAACTGTATCTATATACAAAAATAATAATATAAATAAACGACAACTTAAAAACATGTTTAAAACTTATAAATGCCTAACTTTTTGAAAAAAACACTTAAATAGAATAACAGCCTGCTCTACAGCACTAATCTGATGTGGTCTTCATGACTTTTATTCCATCATGATTACCAGGATCAAGAATTTTCTCCTCAGAATTCAGGTATCAACAAAAAATTTTAACAAGATTAAATAATAGACTGTAAACTTTTAACATTATAAAAAGCCAAGTGATCATTTTCCCATGTCTCCAGATTTTTTAATTAGGTAATTCCAGCACAAACATTGTTTGGGGTCAAGTTTCCCAGAAGCAGACTCTATGCAAGTAACTTACTAAGGATGTATTAGCAGAAGAAACCCACCAAAAGAATAGCCTATAGGGAACAATAAGGAAATATGGAAGCAAAGCTGTAACTTCAGGAATAGCCCTAGCTTCAGCATGATCCTGAGGGATAACTTGGAGTATGAATTAGGTAGCAAACGTTATCCTGCCTACAAGCAAGAAAACTAGGCTTTTATTCTCCTGCCACAGTCATTCTTTGGATTCTTGCCACCCAGGAGACATTAACTCTCAGCTACTTCTGGCTCTGGCTCTCTGTCTGGGCAAAGCACATTGCAACAATACAAGGATATTCCACTGAGGAAGACTGCAGGTGTGAACTGTCTGGAGTAAAGCACACAGAAACGGGAGATGTGTGCATCAAACCATTTCTTACAGTAACAAATTGAAACACAGATAAATGTCAGTAAGATACAGAAAAATTAAACACAATAAAATAATTCACCCAATTGTCCATTTGGATGGTTATGAAAAAGAGCAATCAGCAGTTGAAGTATTTATATTCTTTACAAGTGCATTTAGGACATGGATAGAAATTCAACCAAAAGAAAACAATAATGTTATAAAAAGATATTCAAAAATTTGGATGAAATAGACAAATTCTTAGAAAGATAACAATTTATCAAAGCATAATAAGAGAAATAGAAAATCTTAACAGTTAAATAACAATAGAATAAATAACAAGTTTTAAAATAGAGTTTGTAAATAATATTTCATAGGAAAAGCTTCAGGTGCAGAGAATTACAAGTGAATTATTCCAGTCACTTAAAAAACAAACATTACCAATTATATACAAACTCTTCCAGAAGATAGAAAAAGTGAACATTTGTCAAGAATTACTTTATGAAGCCAACTAGCCCTGACACCAAAATTGATGATAAATTGCAAGACAGAAAAATTACAGGCCAATCTCCTTTATAAATATAGATGTAAATATTGCAAATAAAAGAGTATATATATATATATATATATATATATATATATATATACACACACACACACACACACACACACACACACACACCCACACCATATAAATTTGAGATGATAGATAATTTTATGATATTGAGCCTTTAATTCCATTAACATTAACATGGTCTACTCCAATCATTTCCATTTCCTTTAATTTGTTACTCTTTTATATAATTCTAAATATCTTATACATTTTGTGTTTTAGATCTAAGCATTTTATTTTTGTGATATTAATGTAAATAATATTTTTAAACTGTCTTATAATTTGTTACTCATATAAAATTAAAATAGAAATTTATATATTGATCTTGTATCTAGCATTCTTCCTAAATGCACTTAACAACTCTAAAATATATCTAAAATAAGTAAAAAGATTTATTATCTACAGGTACATTTTTAGAATTGTTAAGTACATTTAGGAAGAATGCTGAATACAAGCTCAATATATAAAAATCTATTTAATTTTACATGAGCAACAAATTATTCTAGTACAATAATGAATGACAGTTGTGACAGTTGATCTCCTTGTTTTGAGACAGATCTTACTGGAAAAATTTCAACATTCCAACATTACATTAAAAATTTGCTGAAGGGTGTTTGAACGCAGCCAATATTAGACAAAGGTAGCTCAATTTATTCCTCTCTTACTATTTTTAATAATTAAAGGTGAGTTTTCTAAATGATGTTTTGCATCTAGTTTTGTTTATATAAATTAGATCATTTATTAGTTGTGTTAAAAAAATTTAATGTGCTAATTTAATGTATTAATTTAATGTAATGTAAACACATTTAATGTATGATCATATTTTAATTTAAATTCTAAAATAACTTTGCATTCTTGGAATCAATTCAATTTTGACCTAATATTTTTTAAAATACTGCTGATTCATTTTGCTACTTATATTGTATAAGTGGGCATTATACTACACTGCAGAAGCATGATCTTTTTACTCAGTGACACTAGATTTTCCAGAAGTCAAGCTGATTTCTAAAAGTCAAGCTGATATTCCAGAAGTCAAGCAGGTATTAAAAACAAAAATCAAGTCTAAGTGGATTGTAGATGTAAATAAGGAAGGCAGTCAAATAATCTTCTAGAAGATATTATGAAAAATGCATCTATTACCTATGGTATGAATATAAATAAATATTTAAGCAAACACCAAAGGCACTAACTAAAAATGAAACAACTTGTAATTTGGGGGTCTATTTACATTAAGAACTTATTTCACCAAAAGACACAATTATGACAGTGAAATCACAAATCACAAAGTTGCAGAAGATATTTGCAAGACATATTGAGAAAAATAGATCATGTAAAGAGCATATAAAAAGACTCATAAAATCCATTTTTAAAAGTCAGATAACCTTCAACCTAAGTGTTCATCAATAAACACAGGGATAAGAAAAATGTTGTATATGGAAATAATGAAATATTATTCAATCATACAGAAGAATGAAATCCTATCATTTGCAGCAACATGGATGATACTAGAGGACAGTATGTCAACTGAAGTAAGCCAGGCGCAGAAAGACAAACTGCACGTTCTTACTCATGTGTGATAAGCTAAAATAGTTTATTTCATGGAGGAAGAGCATAGAATGGTGGATATCAGAGACAGGGAAGGGTAGCAGGGAGAGAGTAAGAAAAAGAGCCTCATTAATGGATACAAAAATAGATTTAGATAGAAGTAAGTTCTAGTTTTCTATAGCACGGTAGGTTGACAAGTGTAAACAAAAATATGCATTTCAAAATAGCTAGAAAATAAGATATGGAATGTTTTCAACACGAAGAAAGGGTGATTGAGGTGATGGATATCCCAGTTACCCTGATCTGACCATTACCTTTTATGTGCATGTATCAAAATGTCACATGTACTCTATAAATATGTACAATTATATATCAATGAAACTAAAAACTGTTTTAAAAACTTAGAAAATCCAATTTATAAAGATGTGGGCAGAGTCTTTTTGCTTAGGATTGACTTGGCTATGCGGGCTCTCTTTTGGTTCCATATGAAGTTCAAGGTGGTTTATTCCAGTTCTGTGAAGAAAGTCAATGGTAGCTTGATGGGGATAGCATTGATTGTGTAAATTACTTTGGGCAGTATGGCCATTTTCACGATATTGATTCTTCCTAACCATGAACATGGAATGTTTCTCCATCTGTTGGTGTCCTCTCTTATTTCCTTGAGCAGTGGTTTGTAGTTTTCCTTGAAGAGGTCCCTTACATTCCTTGTAAGTTGTATTCCTAGGTATTTTATTCTCTTTGTAGCAATTATGAATGGCAGTTCATTCTTGATTTGGCTCTCTTTAAGTCTGTTATTGGTGTATAGGAATGCTTGTGACTTTTGCACATTGATTTTATATCATGAGACTTTGCTGAAGTTGCTTATCAGTTTCAGGAGTTTTTGGGCTGAGGCGATAGGGTCCT
This sequence comes from Saguinus oedipus, assembly GCA_031835075.1. NCBI lineage: Eukaryota > Metazoa > Chordata > Mammalia > Primates > Cebidae > Saguinus > Saguinus oedipus. The sequence goes on from CM063170.1 coordinate 149,728,721, forward strand.
CTAGATATATTAATATGTCGTCTGCAAATAGAGACAATTTGGCTTCCTCCTTTCCTATTTGAGTACCCTTTATTTCTTTTTCTTGCCTCATTGCTCTGGCTAGAACTTCCAGTACTATATTGAATAGGAGTGGTGAGAGAGGACATCCTTGTCTAGTGCTGGATTTCAAAGGGAATGCTTCCAGTTTTTGCCCATTAAGTATGATATTGGCTGTTGGTTTGTCGTAAATAGCTTTTATTATTTTGAGATATGTTTCATCAATACCGAGTTTATTGAAGATTTTTAGCATAAAGGGCTGTTGAATTTTGTCAAAGGCCTTCTCTGCATCAATTGAGATAATCATGTGGTTTTTGTTTTTGGTTCTGTTTATGTGGTGAATTACGTTTATAGACTTGTGTATGTTGAACCAGCCTTGCATCCCCGGGATGAATCCTACTTGGTCATGATGGATAAGCTTTTTGATGTGCTGTTGCAATCAGCTTGCCAGTATTTTATTGAAGATTTTTACATATATGTCCATCATGGATATTGGCCTGAAGTTTTCTTTTCTTGTTGAGTCTCTGCCAGGTATTGGTATCAGGATGATGTTGGTCTCATAAAATGATTTGGGAAGGATTCCCTCTTTTTGGATTATTTGGAATAGTTTCAGAAGGAATGGTACTGGCTCCTCTTTGTGTGTCTGGTAGAATTTGGCTGTGAACCCATCTGGACCTGGGCTTTTTTTGTGTGGTAGGCTCTTAATTGCTGCCTCAACTTCAGACCTTGTTATTGGTCTATTCATAGTTTCAGCTTCCTCCTGGTTTAGGCTCTGGAGGACACAAGTGTCCAGGAATTTATCCATTTTTTCCAGGTATACTAGTTTATGTGCATAGAGTTGTTTGTAATATTCTCTGATGATGGTTTGAATTTCTGTGGAATCTGTGGTGATTTTCCCTTTCTCATTTTTTATTGCATCCATTTGGTTGTTCTTTCTTTTCTTTTTTATCAGTCTGGCTAGTAGTCTGTCTATTTTGTTGATCTTTTCAAAAAACCAGTTCTTGGATTTATTGATTTTTTGAAGGGTTTTTTGTGTCTCTATCTCCTTCAGTTCTGCTCTGATCTTAGTTATTTCTTGTCTTCGGCTAGGTTTTGAGGTTTTTTGATCTTGCTCCTTTAGCTCTTTCAATTTTGACAATAGGGTGTCAATTTTGGATCTCTCCACTCTTCTCATATGGGCACTTAGTGCTATATATTTTCCTCTAGAGATTGCTTTATTTTTTTTTTAATTTTTATTGCATTATAGGTTTGGGGGTACATGTGCAAAACGAGAAAGATAGTTGCATAGGTACACACATGGCAGTGTGTTTTGCTGCTTTCCTCCCCTTCACCCACACTTGGTATTCATGTGTCCCAGAGATTCTGGTATGTTGTGTCTTCATTCTCATTTGTTTCAAAGAACTTCTTTATTTCTGCCTTCATTTCATTGTTTATCCAGTCAACATTCAAGAGCCAGTTGTTCAGTTTCCATGAAGCTGTGTGGTTGTGAGTTAGTTTCTGAATTCTGAGTTCTAACTTGATTGCACTATGGTCTGAGAGACTGTTTGTTATGATTTCAGTTGTTTTGCATTTGCTGAGGAGTGCTTTACTTCCAATTATGTGGCCAATTTTAGAGTAGGTGGGATGTGGTGCTGAGAAGAATGTATATTCTGTGGATTTGGGGTGGAGAGTTCTGTAAATGTCTATCAGGTTTGCTTGTTCCAGGTCTGAGTTCAAGCCCTGGGTATCCTTGTTAATTTTCTGTCTGGTTGATCTGTCTGATATTGACAGTGGAGTGTTAAAGTCTCCCACTATTATTGTGTGGGAGTCTATGTCTCTTTGTAAGTCATTAAGAACTTGCCTTATATATCTGGGTGCTCCTGTATTGGGTCCATATATATTTAGGATCATTAGCTCTTCTTGTTGTATCAATCCTTTTACCATTATGTCATGTCCTTCTTCATCTCTTTCGATCTTTGTTCCTTTAAAGTCTATTTTATTGAAGACGAGAATTGCAACTCCTGCTTTTTTTTTGCTCTCCATTTGCTTAGTAAATCTTCCTCCATCCCTTTATTTTGAGCCTTTGTGTATCCTTGCATGTGAGATGGGTTTTCTGGATACAGCACACTGATGGATTTTGGCTTTTATCCAATTTGCCAGTCTGTGTCTTTTGATTGGTGCATTTAGCCCATTTGCATTTAGGGTTAATATTGTTATTTATGAATTTGATACTGCCACTTTGATTCTAGCTGGCTGTTTTGCGCATTAGTTGATGCAGATTCTTCATTTTGTTGATGCTGTTTACCATTTGGTATGTTTTTGGAGTGGCTGGTACTGGTTGTTCCTTTCTATGTGTAGTGCCTCTTTCAGGAACTCTTGTAAAGCAGGCCTGGTGGTGACAAAATCTCTGAGTACTTGCTTGTTCACAAAGGATTTTATTTTTCCTTCACTTATGAAGTTCAGTTTGGCTGGATATGAAATTCTGGGTTGAAAGTTCTTTTCTTTAAGGATGTTGAATATTGGCCCCCACTCTCTTCTGGCTTATAGGGTTTCTGCTGAGAGATCTGCTGTGAGTCTGATGGGCTTCCCTTTGTGGGTGACCTGACCTTTCCCTCTGGGTGCCCTTAGCATTTTCTCCTTCAATTCTACCCTGGTGAATCTGATGATTATGTGCCTTGGGGTTGCTCTTCTTGCAGAGTATCTTCGTGGTGTTCTGTGTATTTCCTGGACTTGGATATTGGCCTGCCTTGCTAGGTTGGGGAAATTTTCCTGGATAATATCCTGAAGAGTATTTTTCAGCTTGGATTCATTCTCTTCGTCACATTCTGGTACACCTATCAAAGATAGATTAGGTCTCTTCACATAGTCCCAAATTTCTTGGAGACTTTGTTCATTCCTTTTTGCACTTTTTTCTCTAATCTTGGCTTCTCATTTTATTTCATTGAGTTGATCTTCGACTTCTGATATCCTTTCTTCTGCTTGGTCAATTCGGCTGTTAAAACTTGTGCATGCTTCGTGAAGTTCTCATGTTGTGTTTTTCAGCTCCTTCAATTCATTCATATTCCTCTCTAAGTTGTCCATTCTTGTTATCATTTCCTCAAACCTTTTTTCAAGGTTCTTAGTTTCTTTGCATTGATTTAGAACATGTTCTTTTAGCTCATGAAAGTTTCTCATTACCCACCTTCTGAAGTCTGATTCCATCATTTCTCACACTCATTCTCCATCCAGCTTTGTTCCCTTGCTGGTGAGGGGTTTTATACCTTTGTAGGAGGAGGTGTTCTGGTTTCAGGTGTTTTCCTCCTTTTTGCACTGGTTTCTTCCTATCCTTGTGGATTTATCCACCTGTCACCTGAGTAGTTGCTGATTTTTCGATTGGGTCTCTGAGTGGAGGCCCAGATTGTTGATGATGAAGTATTTCTGTTTCTTAGTTTTTCTTCTAACAGTCTAGCCCCTCTGCTGTAAGACTGCAGAGGTCCACTCTAGGCCCTGCTTGCCTGGGGCACACCTGTAGCAGCTGCGGAACAGTGAGGTATGCTACCAATTTCCTCTTCTGCTATCTTTGTCCTAGAATGATGCCCACCAAATGTCAGTCTGATCAGTCCTTTTTGAGGTGACTCTTTGTGTATACGGGGGTCAGGTAGCTGCTTGAGGAGATGGGCTGTACTTTATAGGAGCTCAAGTGCTGAGCTGTAAGCACCGTTGTTCATTCAGGGTTGTTGGGTGGGTGTGTTTAGGTCTGCTGCAGCAGAACTTATAAAACCCCTTTTTTCCCTCAGATGCTCTGTTTTGGGGAGTTAGGGCTTTCTTTATGAGTATCCGTTGCACTGTCCTGCCCAGCTAGGAGGCAGTTTAGTCACTATTTGCCTGCCGAGGCTCTGCCCTGCTTCTGTGGGGTCCACCCTGTTGCCGTAGGCTCTACCCTGCTTCTGTGGGCTCTGCCCTGTTGCTGTGGGCTCCACCCTGCTGGCCCACCTCTGTATTGGCAGAGTCTCTCTGTTATGGCAGGTTGCCTCGGCAATGGCAGGCTGAGTCAGCAATGGGAGAGTACCTCAGTAGGGGGGGAATGTCTCTGTAATGGTGGACACCCCTCCCCCACCAAGCTGCACCATCCTGGGTTCAGCTGTGCCCGCTGTGAAACTCTCAACCCCGAGTGTTTTGAATTGCCATTTTGTTTTTCCCTGTGGGGGTGGGACCCGTCGAGCCTCATCACCTGGCTCCCTGCCTGAGAGCCCTTTTGTTTTTTTTAAGTTGAACGGTTGACTCCCTCCAAGGTGTTTCAGTCGCCTGCTGAAAGGGCTCCAGGATCTGTGTGATTTCCCATGCAGCAACCCACTGCGCTGGCTCAAATGTCACTTCCTGGGAATCTCCTGGTCTGGCTCACTGTCCAAGTCCTGTTTAATCAGATGAATATGCTAATCTGCCCTCCCAAATCTCAAATTGCTGGTTTAACAGGGCACCCAGACCAGTGCATTTTGTGCGGAGTGCCACTGCTCTGCGGCACCGGCCGAAATGGCCACACCAGCCAAAACAGCTGCACTGGCATCCTGTGTCTCTCCTACACCTGAGAATTTCCCCATTCTGTGGGCAACAAAGATCCGTCTGGAAATGTGGCGTGAACTCACCCTCTGAGTCTTCACTGAGAGCTGCAATCCTGAGTTGCTTCTACAGCACCATCTTCCCCCGCTCCCTCAACTTACATTTTAAATATTTTAATTGTAACTTATAGAAGTCCTGCAGAAGATTCTATTTGCTAACATTCTTAAATCCATAACATTCTTAAATCCACTCTGCTATAGCTATGGTTTAAGGTAAAATAAAAAGATTTTTTATTTTTTATAAAAAGCACAAAGTACCAGCTTATACGATTTCATTGTGCCCTATTACAGTTCTAAGAAACATTTTGTGATTACAAGTTGTTATTCTGAACTATACCTCAATGTCTACTCTAATTTTTTATCTTATTTTTTAATGTTAAAATACAGCCATTTCTGAAGACAGCTGAGAATGTAGTATCTCAAATCATACTGCCTATATGTGACTCTGGACCATATGTAACCAATCTAAGCCCATTTCTGTTATTACCCAAATGATAAAGGTAATAGGGTCATTACCTGTGTTAAATTAGGTAATATGCATATAAATATCTTGGTAGAGTACTTCAGCTATATTTAGTGTTTAATATATAATTACATTACCATAATAATTATGATAAAAATATAAAGCCTGCTTGAATGGTAACTTGGAATTTACAAATTATGGCACTTATTAAAAGTAAACATAATATCAATTGGCATAATCTAGGAAAAAGAGGATTCATGCCAATAAATATTTCTTAGTGACACTGATTATAAGAAGTGATACCAGTCACACTGCTGCTCATTTGACTTGTTTCATTATTTTAAATCTAATCTGTTTGTCAGGACTTAGAAATGAGAATATGAATACAATATATACTAATTTTCCATCCCCACATCCAGTTTTTAAGTTATTTTATATACAATTTTAAAAATAGGACAAAGTAAACATCTTCTTAAGAAATACTAGGCCATAAGAAAACTCAAATGGAATTATGTTTTCCTCTAAACCAATGACCTTAAAAACCTTTAAAACTAATGTCCTAAACGTTGAATAAAATTATCAATCAAAATCTGAGGAAGAACCATACATATGAAACCTCCTATTCTTCCTGTGCTTGGGATAAAAGATAAGAAAGATATATTGTGAGTATAATTACTTTAAGCCGATATGACAACAGGAAACATATTTATTATCAGATAAATTATAAGATGATTTTCTTTATGATTTTTTTACCATAAGAACTCATTACTAGGTTCCTCCTTGATACTGAAACTTCAATTGAATATATGAAATCTATTTTTATACGATTATTTAGATTCATTTGTTTAAAAGTGAAATTTCATTTAATTTATACTCCTTCAATATTAAAAGTAATTGCTTTCATATGGTAATTAAATATTGTTTATTCCATTATTTATTTTTTAAAGTTAGCAAATATCTGAGTTCTGTATCAGCACATGTTCTATTATGACTTTTGTATTACACATAATGCTAAAAGGAATTGCTCCAAATAGAACTATTTTCTTTCCCATTGTCCCTCTCCCCTAAAATCTGAAATTAATTGTACTGTTTAAAACTATAAAAAAAGGATGAGGCCAGTTGCATCCATCAAGTGTACAGTACAAGTATCTTGATATGATATTCCTTTACGTAACTGCACTTGTAAAAATATAAACATTTGGCAGCCATTTCAACTCACACAATCACTGCCAAGCAATATAAGGATAATGGTAATAATATTAATTAATTAAAAAAATAATAAAGTTGTCTTTTAGTGGTGAGGTGTTTTGTGAACAAGCTTATTAACCTCCCTATGTTTCCTCATTCACATAACAAGGGTAATAATACCAGCTACACAAAGCCACTGACATCTCACAAATATTTTCTAAATTATAAGGGCATTAAATAGTATTAATTTACAATTTATATGTTCTAGGATGGTTTTCTGATAAAATAGAGATATTTTTCTCTCTTTCCATTGCACTGTAATGATTGATTTCAACTCAAGTGTGTCTCTTTACAATGTATGCAATCAACAGATATGTATTGAATTTTTTATGCATAAGATGCTGTAATAAGTGCTGAAAGAGAAACAAGAAGAAAAAATATGTTGCCAACATACAAAAAATTTTCTTTCTGTCAAGGCTTTACAATCAAATAAAGAAATCAAAACAATGCAAATGTTTCCAGAAATGATAGGAAAAACAGTGAACTTATAAACCAAGATTATTCAGAATTTGCTGTGGGCCTAGTTAATCACAATGTTTAATTCAGTCAAGGACTTATAAAGCAGCTACTACGTACAGGCCCTTTGCTGTATGCTAGGATACCAAAGCAGTTCACAAATGCAGTCAATAAATTAATAAAAATTAAAATACTATATGAATGGCTTATAATGTTATTTGGTCTTTAAGTCATATTTAACAATCACACAAAACAAAATAATTCAAGCATTTAAAATGTAGATAGTGGGATAAAGTAAACAAAAATTTGAAAAACGTATTAGATAATGGCTAGGCTGTTAACAGCAAGTCCCGGAGTATTTCTGTATTTCCTCTCTCTCTCAAAGTACACCTCTGACTCTACAAAGTATTAATGCTTTTTCTCTCATTGCCTTGCTTTCTTTCATGTATCTGGCCTCTACTTTTGTACTCACTCATCTGTAACCTTTATGTCATTGCAAAGTACAAGCAAAGCATCAGGCTGTACAGTGAGAAAAACACAGTATTAAGATTCTTATGATCAGTGATCTTGCTCACATAACTGCAAACATAGAGTGTAAGCTTAATAAGACTACATTGAGAATCCTCATCTCGAAATGCAAAGGTTTTGCCTATGTGATGCCTAAATTTGTCTGCATAATCTCTTTAATCAATGTTTAAAATAAATCATGTCATTAAAAATTTATGTTCCAATGTTAAAAAGCAACTAAATTATTGTTTTGCTTCCATAAAGGTAGAAACCTTAAATTATATACTCAAATCAGGCTTGAAAAGAAAACTAAATTACATTACTTATTGAGAAATTTTGTTAAAGCATTGAATATGCCTAAAATGGAACTTCAGCTTTAAGATAAATGGTTAAAGCTGTACTTTACTCTTAGATATTAAAAATGCAAATCAAAACCAAAAAATACATTTAAAATAAAATGGAAGCCATTGGCTTCATCCTCAACAAATTCGTAGATATCTATAATATAAAACATAATACATAAAGGATGAAAGATTAAAAATAAAAACCAAATGTATAGGGTAAAGATGAAGGAATAAGTCAGTAAGAAGCTAGCCTATTTGTTCTAGAGCTCCCCATAATTGGAAGTACCAGTAAAACATTAGCAGTAAAGCAAAAATCTAAAGAGAGAGCAGTTACAGCACCAGGTCCTCCCTCCTAGCTCAAGCTGACAAACATCTTTTCTCTATTCTTGAAGGGGGTGGAAAAAATTATTCTCTATGAAGATTGAGTGAAGAAAACGCTGGAATCGAGAACATCATATGCAGAACAGAGAAAAAATGCTGTGATGGGTTAAAAATAGTGAATTATTTCATTGGTGCAAAAGTAATTGCATTTATTCCCATTACTTTTAATGGTAAAAGCCTCCATTACTTTGCATCAACCTAATAGTTGAAAATCCAGTAGACATATTTATAGCATCAAGGCAAGAGATCAAAAACTCTCTTTTCCTGAGAATCCTAAACCATATTAGAGAAAAGATGTATATAAGCCAACATTTAATGGTCTTTCACTGAAAAAACAAACTCTATCATAAAGGTGATCTGCGAAAAAGGTTGGCCATGGACACAAAGCTCCCAAATAATTCTTAATTGCTCATTCTCAAATATAAATGAACTACCAAAGAATTTTGAGTAATTTTTAAAAACTTCCACCATTACAAATCACAAAATAATACAAAGACAAAACTTAAGAAAAACAGATACAATATAGGAGAAGGAAAGTACATACTTATCCAAATAAATTTAGAGTTAATATATTCAGAAAGATGACACATGTACCAATCACAAAACCAAAGCAAGATGCTAGAAACATGATTAGAAACTATGAAAAAGCTCATGGAATAGGAAACTGAGAAAGAAAGAAAGAAAAAAAAAAACAAGTAATAGAAGATAAAAGTAAGAAAATGTCTTAGTAGTATAAAGTATCAAAGAATGAAAAAGTAGGAGCTACAAGAAAAGATTAATCCAGTACAGCCAGTGATAAGAATCAACACAAGAAAGTAAAAAGCATGTTGAAGGCATATTGTGAGCATATTTTAACACTGAAGGAAATGAGTCTACAAACTGAAAGGATCTCCTAAACGCTCAACACAATTATTTGAAAAAGACTCACAGCAAACTAAATCACTAGAAATTTTCAAACATCCCAATAGCAAGCGAATTTAACAGCATCCAGAGAAACAGCACAAATAGGCAGCATTGGATTTTTCAACAGCAACATTAAAAATTATATAATCATAAAGCATAGCCTTAGAAATTCTGAGAGAACATAATTTAGAACCCTATACCTACCCCAAATATCAGGCACGTGTAAAGTTGGAATTAAGATGGCTTCAAACATGCAAAATCTGTTTCTTAAATTTACTTTGTATATATCCTTTATCAAAAATATACTAAACTAAGTATTGCACCAAAACTAGGGAGTAAACTAAGAAAATGAAGACAGCAATCCAAGAATCAGAGGATCCAGCAGAGCAAAGAAGCGAAAGTAATCCTCAAAATAGTAGATGGTCAGGAAGCTGGTACAACCAATCTGGATGGGAAAGGGGAATGGGACTTTCCAGGAGGAGATCCCCAAGAAGAGAAAAGCAGATAATCTTACAGCTTTGACCATTTAAAAAACATTGTGTGCATGTGTGTGTGTGTATGTTTTCTGGAGAATAAAATGTTCTTCAATAAAAGAAAATTTCTTGGACCAGCAATGAATTGTTTGCACTGTTTAAATAATAACTCTGGATACTAATTTCAGCAAAAAGTGAACCCTTAGTTTGGAGGATGAGAGAAGAGAAGAGACTGTATAAAGGAGCTCAGTCCCCATTAAATTATTGAAGAATGTGATATTGATATGAAAGACAAAGACTAGGCAAAAAAATAAAAATAAACAAAACAAAGGAGTTTCATGCTCTCTCTCTCTCTCTCACACACACACACACACACACACACACACACACACACACACTGTTCAAATGTAGCCTTTATGAAGTCATCAGTGTTTCTGGGTCCTTCCATATTTCTATTCCCATATTCTGACACTTGGCTTCTATGTCAGGTCTCTACTGCTGCCATAACAAATTACCATGAACTAAATAGTTTAAACCAAAACAATCAATATCTTATATTTCTGTAAGTTACATGTTCAACATGAGTCTTACTGAGCTAAAATTAAGGTGTCAGTGGAATTGCAATCCTTTTTGAGGTGTTAAAAGAGAATCTTTTTCCTTGCCTTTCACAGCTGTTAGGGATCACTTGCATTCCCTAAATCAAGGTCCTTTCCTCCATCTTTAGATATTGGTAGAGCAAAAAGGGAACCGAGATCTACCAAATCATTGGTAAACACTACTCTCTAGCTATTGACAAGATGCCCAGTGATTTTATGTCAATTTCCTGAAGACAGAGACTGACAAGTCACTGCCTGAAATTCAATAGTTACTTGTATCTTGGGGAAAGAAACTTTGTAGCAAACAAAGAAGAGCCTAAAGCAGTCTCCTCAATATGAGATAATATTCTATAAAAAAATGTTGTCAATACAGATGTGGTTTACAAATATATTTTTGAGGGGTTTACTTTCCAGCTACCTCACCATACAAGAACAACACAATTTCCTTAACTTCAGATTGCTTTATGTATTCACCAACAGATAGCACTTACTGCCCTATGATTGACAGGAGCTAGGGCCTGTGGGTAGAACATACTCTGGCTGATGTCTTATATCACATGAGAACAAGTCAATGTGGGGTAGATTCCCCGATGGAAACCCTAACCAGGTTCCTCTTTTTTTTCAGAGTCTCTCTGGGAATTGATCATGAGGATATTTTGTTTAATTGTTTCTAATGTTCTCCCTAAAATGCTGCAGAACACACCTTTTAATTTAATTTTAGCAAGTTAAAAGGCTGCGTGGATATGGGAAAATTCCTTTTCCTCAATAGCCTTTCCCCATTTTCAGGGAATACTCCTATTTTGTGTACTATATGGTAACAACTGCTGACCTCACAATTCTGTAAGCTCCCTATGAAACTAGTGCTGGATCAGACACCCCACCACCTGGGCCTTGTTATTGAAGTGTATTTTCTAAGCAGTGAATAATCTTGACTAAGAAGTGCTTTAGTCAGGGTTCTTTAGAAAAACAGAACTAATCGGTTGGAGATAGATAGATAGAGATTTATGATAAGGAATTGGTTCACACCATTGTGGAGGCTGACAAGTTCCAAGATCTGCACTCAGCAAGCTAGAGACACAGGAAACCACTGGGGTAGTTACAGTCAAGTCCAAAGGCCTGAGAACCAGGTGTGTCCATAGTTGTAGTAACAGTTTGAACGCCAGCAGCCTCAAGACCCAGGAAGAACAGGTATTTCAGTGTGAGTCTGGAGGCAGGAAAATCTATGTCCCCCAGCTTGAAGACAGTCGGGTAAGAGGAATTCCCTCTTATTTGGTCGGGGGTGGAGGGATCAGCCTTTTTCTTTTATTCAGACCTTTAAGTGGTTGGACAAGGGCCACCTACATTAAGAAGGGTACGTTGCTTTATTCAGTCTACCAATTTAAATGTTAAATATTAAACTCAGTCAAAATCCCTTCACACACTCATAATAATGCTTGACCAGATATTATGAGCCATAATAGCTGGGCACCGAATGGCCTTGTCAAATTAACACCTAACATTTATCATTACAAGTAGCTTGCTTATTAAAAGATATTTCCTTCTGTGGACAACTATCTCACAAAAAACTTTTGAGCCTATTTTAGAGCAGAGCTGAAACCAATAGCTATACATTCCCAACCAAATAAAAGTTGTTTTTTTTGGTGTGAGTTTATCTTTGTTACTAATATAAAAAATATTTTTTGAACACTAGGATCATTAGGTCTCTAGAATTATGATTGTAAAAACAAATGCTTATAGCTTTAACAAAGTTACTATAGAAACTCTTCTTTTTTTTTTTTTTTTTTTTTTTTTTTTTTTTGAGACAGAGTCTTATTTTGTCGCCAGGTGCCAGGCTGGAGTGCAGTGGCACAATCTCGTCTCACTGCTTGTTTGTTTTTGTTTTTGTTTTTTTTTTTTTTAAAAAGGAGTTTCTGTCTGACTCTTCTATTACTAGACCACAGTTGTGAAAGGATCTCTGCTTTTAGGAAATCATATTATCAGTTTGAGTTCACCTGGATAATCCAGGAACATTTCCCATCTCAAAGTCCATAAATTTAATCACTCCCGCAAAGGTCTTTTTGTGCCATATAATGCAAAATACTCCAATAACATTTCCTCATCTCCAGGTCTATAAATTTAATAACACCTGAAAAATCCTTTTTGCAATGTAAGGCAATATATTCACAGGTTCCAGGAATTAGAGTATGGACATGTGGGTCGTATTCTGGACTATTCTGCCAAACACCTCTCTTTTCCTTGGTGTTTACTTCACGGTCACAGAAGTTGCTACAATTCCATTCATCATGTCCTTCCCAGAAGATGAAAAGATTTATAACAAAAGAGAAGCAGTATCTTCCAACTGATTGACCATCTTTTTAAGGAAACTTCACTAAAATCCTACCAAGCAATTTGTACCTTCACCTAATTGAATGAACTGAGTGTTTAATGGGGTGTCACATGAGCACACTCATCTCTCAGAGCAGGAAGTCAATACATTATGATGAAAATCTATAAATTTATAAATAGCAATGTTAGTATAATATATGGAAAATTTGAATAGGAAATCACTATATGGATTGTTTTTTTCTGGAGAATAGAATATATTAAAGGAAAGGGGAGGATGGACTTTTGTCCTCATAAATTGCATGGCACTCCCTAACTCATTTAATTATGTACATGCATGTTTCAATAACAAATAAAACAAACAATAATTTGATCTACTGATTTACATCCATTTCATTCTGGTTTTTCCTCTAGATTTTGTACAAGAATGGAACCCTATGCCTAGAATGCCAATATTATACAATTACAACAAGACTCTCCTTCAAGTAGCTGCAGAAAAGCCTCCTTATTTAACTATACAGTATTTATTAATTTAAATGTTGGGATTTTTTTTTTACTTATCTCTCCAGTGATTCTTTTATCACTTGTTTTGATGTACATATTTAACTTTTTAGTATCTTAAATTAGAAGCTCTTAAAAGCAACAAAAAATAATTATTTGTACAGTTTATTTTACCCAGAACCCCAGCAGAGCTGTTTTGAACAGATGCTGAAGAGGAGATTCTCTAGTGGAATTTCAAACTAGCATTCTTTGGCAATTATAACATTGTACATTTTGACTGATGAGATTTTGCAGTTTCCAGAGGTTTCTAAGAAGATAAGTAGTTTAAAATGTTTTTGTGTGTCCCCACCTACCTAAAATGCTAAAATAGAAAAATGATTTATTTCCCTATCTGAGTATCCTGCATTTTGTAATGTGATCGCTGAACTAAGATTTCTTTAAAGCACTATCGTTTATTTACCATTTGTTCAATGTTCTCCCTTTTGCTTGGAAAACAGGAAACTCAATTTCTGTGATAGTCAATGGAACTTTCGACAATTTAATGAAGAAACATGGAGAGTCAGAGGGTAAGCAGAGAGATATTCTTTCCTTATATCAGAAAGCAGCACTGAAGTGGTAAATATGCGGTTTTATTTCTGTTCTTAGTATTGCAGTTGGCCTGCCTGCCCCTAGTTTTAAATTGGGAAGCATCTCAGAGAATTCTCTTAACAATTACTATTCTTTTTATTTTCTCATGATTTGCTACCGCTACTAGATGGGAGTAGAAAACACAGTTAGTTCAGATTGAAGCAAGAATGGTGTTTCCTAACATCCATTTCCTTGCAGCTCTTCATCTCTCTCTCTCTCCCCACCTTAGGCTAGCCAGGGAAATTTATTATAACCTATATACTCACAAAAAAATTCCAGGCTATATTCTATTGCATTGTGAAAACATACATGAGAGACTTGACCCAGGATAGGCAAGAGTGGTAATACACCTTGGGCTTCTGCTTCCCCTATGATTCTATTTGAAATCACCAAATGCATCTATTTATATGAGGAAGGAAAAAGATGATCTATATCACTAAGTGAAATATCCCAGCCAGGTTCTGTTGCCCAAGAAAATCTTGGCTGAGACCAAGGGTAGCACTTATATCTTCTTAGAACAATACATTGTTAGCAAATATCCAGACATAAAATAATGTTTATAGTAATAACAATATTATGCTAAATGAGAAGTAAGGATGACTCTGGGAGAACATTTGATTAAAAATATAAAAAATCAAGAGGACTTGAAAGTTTTGGAGTTAAACTAAATCAATAATTCTCAGTTGGGGTGATTTTGCCCCCAAAGAGGGTACTTGGTGGTGTTTGGAGACATTTTAGGTTGCCCCAACTAGGGTGTTCTACTGGTCTGTAATTGGTAAACGTCAGAGATGCTGCTAACCATCCTACACCGCACAGGACAGCCCCCACACAACAAATAATTCATGGCTCAAAGTTTACTGATGCTGTGGATGAGAAATTCTGGGTTAGACATTATTTTTTAAATCTACTAATTGCAACAGACAATGATAAAACTGAAAGAATAAGAAAAATAGAGTACCCTATTTGGGGTAATAAAATGGGATTATTTGGAAACACTATATTACACATTTAAAGCAGATGGGAAATATATCAAATAAAATATATATTCCAAAATCCCTGGATATTGCATTTGAAGCATATTATACTCACTTCAACACTCTCAGCTTTTGTAGTAGCTACCAGTTCAGCTTCTATTGCAGTTTTAACATTTCTAACTTTTCCTAGAAATGTTAGGAATGCTAACTGCTCACATGAAGAGCAGAGAGCTGGTGAGATATATTTTCCTGTATATAACAGCAGTCTATCTTCTACCACTAGCTGAATTGGATCTTTCCCAGCAACTGTGTTTGATGTACCTTCACTGTTCAAATTTCACCTTCCCTCTAAAGCCTCCCAAATCCCCTAGGAAAGAAGTAGTCATTTTCCCCCCTCTTGTTTCCCAAGAGTACTTGTGCAGCTCTCAGATACAACTCTTTATACATAGTAATTATTAGCAAATTTTGCTTATTGTTCAATCTCACAAAGTCCTCTGTGAGCTCATCCAGGGTAGAGATCACATCTTATTTTTCTTAAAACTGAGCACAGACCCTGGAACACAGTAAATGCTCAATAAATATTGAAGGAATTAATAACTGAGAATGAATTTGTAACTTGGATTCTAAGATTCAGGAGATCTTGATTTTAATCTGTATGCTTAATGTTACTAAGTATGATTTAAAACTGTATCCATCCAGACTTTGCCTAAGTAATTTAATACAGATCACAAGTTATATCCTCTTCAGAATTTAGTGTTAGAGACCTGCAGAGTGCACAGAGTTTCAGTGGGCAAGACATATGGCTCCAGAGATAATTAACTGTCAATCAATAAACATGCAGAAGGAAGGAGGGAAGAAAGGAAGGAAAAAAGGAAGAAAGGAAGGGAGGGAGGGAGGGAAGAAAAAGAATAAAGTGGGAGAGAAAGGAGGAGAGAAGGAAAAAGGAAAGGAAGTGTATTCCACCCTACATTCCCTACAGGCACCGTCTTAGTAAAGCAGGCATCAGACAGCAGACAACAATTAGAGATTGAATACGCTAGTAATACCAAAAAAAAAAAAAGGTGTTGAAATCAAACAAAAGTACGTATGACCTAAAGGTTTATGAAAACTTAACAGATCACTTTTTAAAAATCAATTTCTAGATCCTGAAAATCTCTATGTCCTCTTTCTGAAAGTGAGGTCCCAGACCTTTATCTTTTCCCATACTGATATTCTTGCTAGTCTGTTCTCATTTTATGAAAGAGAATCATATGCCCCACTCATCCAGAATCTTACCTTGATCTAAGTAAGATGTTTGTACTGAGGATTGTCCAACCTAACGGGGTAAAATCCACTAGTGGGCCTAACAAAATGACAATTTTAAATACTAGCCTCTATACAACTTCCTTGGATTAAGGTACCATAATCCTTTGGTGGAGTTCCGTGCCTTTTCCTGACACATGTATTGGTTAAAAGGGGGAGTACAGCATTAGATATGAGACATTTTAGCTCTGTTTGGATCCTATATCATTGACCCTTCCTTTATGACTAACAAAGACTGTATTCCTCCTGAGAGGCCTGTGAGAGCAATGCAAAAAAAAAGAATCTGTATGAAATATTGTAAGTGCCAGCATCTTATTTCATCTAGGCAAAAATCTCATTGCAAAAGCCCATGTCTTATTAACTATCTCTCTTAGGTTCACAAGGATTAAGATGTGTGCAAAGTAAACTGTGAAATGCCAATCTATTGCAAAGTACACCCTCACAGCATTTTGACAATTCTCAGTAATGAGAAAAAAATCAGTGATTACTCTCATTTACCCTTACCCAGATCTGTGTTTCAGTTGCATGTTTTACATGACGTTTATACAGAGCAGAAAAAATATTCTACATTAACTTCCAAAACATGAACATCACCTATTCAGGTGAAGAAAATAGATCCTAAATGTAAGTTGATATATTGTATGCTCTTCATCTTTTCTTTGACCCCCACAAAGTATAAATAGAGTCAATTACATTGACTATTACAATAGTCAATAAAAAATATTGAATGCTGTTGAATACTGTATTGAATACTATTGAATTCAATTCTATAAATCTATCTTCATCTTTTTCTTAGGTTACTTTTCACATTGCTATCATACTTAAGCACATCTGTGTTATTTAACAGGAGTATATTCTAAATTCTACTGTAAATCTTTAGCAACAGTAATCAAGATACATGTGTCACACTATCTTTTTAAATACCCTAATTCTAAAAGTCCCCCACTCCTGTTATAGGACGAAACGTTCTCCAAGTGATTTCAAATGCAGAATGCCCTGAACATAGAACAGCAGTTTCATATAATTTGCATGAATACACTCAGAAAGGAATTGATGTGCTCCTCCAAATCTTTTTTCAACTCCTATTCTTTTCTTCACAAACCACCCCAACATTAAAGACATATTTTTTATCCTAAGTTTGTCAATGAACAAAAATGTCACTCTGTCTTGTCTTTAAAAATAAATGAAACAGCAGAAGTGTTGAGTCACGGTACTGTTGAAAGTACTTCCTCTGTAAAATATTGAATATGTTCAAGTTATTTTGTTGAATAAAAGAAAAAATTGTTACATTTTTCTCCTTTAAACCCAGAAAGGTAAAAAGTATCTGCTTGTTAGTTAATGGGTTAATATAAAGCCACAAAATATCATCCTAACTGTTAATATAGTAATTACAATCACACTTGAATATGTTATAGAAAACCTTTTTTTAAAATGTAGAAAGGAGCAACCCCTTAAGGAAAAAAAAAAAGAATAATGGACTCTGTAATGAGAGAATAAAAACCTTAATCTACTTAACAACATAACAACAAGCCTCTGAAGAACATGTGCATTTGAAAAGTGGCATAGGAGGAATTGCAACTATGAGCAAGGTACATTGGCCAAGGAAGACGGTGAATGAAAGCAAGATATATTCCAGGTAGATATTATGGAGAAGTTTTTTTTGCAGTTGACTAATAGCTTTCTTCAGAGGAGATTTTAAAGTAAATCATATGCCATAAAAGATGGAAAACCAAAACCTAAAAAAAAGAGAGAAAATGAATTTGTTGACAATTGTGCAATTGACAGTTGAACCTCAGTATACCCAGACAACAAAATCCACTCATAATTCCCACAGCTGGCCTGTGGAACCACAGAAAAGAAAAGTCAACCCTCTAAATGGGGGTTTCACATCCCACAGGTACTGTATTTCAGATCTACATTTGCTTGCATGTGCAATACCTGCCAATACAGAGACCTACTATATTTATTGAAAAAAAAAAATCCAAGTAGAAGTACACAAACGCACTTCAAATCCATGTTTTTTCGAGGTTCAACTGTATTTTGTTTGGCAGGTAGAAATACATTTATTTAGTGTGCGAAGCATTTCTTGAGCTGAATATAGTAATAAAGAGCTCTGTTTCTAGAGTCAGTCTGAATTCCTTACCATCATGGTCTTTATTTCCTATGTCTAATATGAGACTAAGAGATTTATTCAGAGAAATAATATCTAGCACATTAAAAGTTTATCTAAGTGTCTAATACAGAGGAAGTCTTCTAAAGTTAGATATGCTGTAGGTAGAAACATACCCCATGGGGTCTTCCTTGAAAGGTGATTTTAGTTCAGAAGATGAACATATTTTAAATGAAAGAAATACTTAAGGTAATTCTTGGAAAGAATTTCTTCTTGCTCTCAACTGCACAGCCACATTTTCATGGAATCACAAGCTCTTCATATGGAGACTATGACTATAGTATAGATTGTAAACTACTTAAAGTCAGGCATCAAGTTTTTTGTTTCCCTCACACATCCCCACATCTTTTTATACTCATCGTTTCACAAGCAGCAAATGATAAACATTGACTCAATATATGAGTCAATAATCTCTACATATCTAAGTACAGATAGTTATTTTCATTAATTCATCACTCAGTTCTTTGAAAGATTTTGCCTTCCAGGACACTGCCTCCTGTCATGTCAAAAGCAGCATCTCAGTACTAAAACCAGCGCAAGCACAGCAAGACATACTGTGCACAGAAACTGTGCACTGCTAAGATAAAGACATTATAATGAGAGCAAGGTAACAAGCAGAATAACAATTTGCCAACAAAAGACAAATTGTCTTCCCTTGGAAGCAATGTCTACAGAGAATACCAACAAGGAAACTGCCTGTCTGGGATATATACTCTCATCAAGCAATACATTTCTTATCATGATGAAAAGAAAAATGAATTTATGGCTAATGCTGATAAGCTAACAGAGATAATGTGGTTCAGTAAACATTAATTTATCATTTCATTGCTAAGAAACAAAAGGAAATAAAAGAACAAAGGAAGAAGGAAAATGTAAAAGCAAAACTATATATCTTATGAAATACGTAAGATAGGGTAATTGACAACCCGTTATGAAGTAAAATATTTAAAATCAAATTCTCTAATTCTGAAACAAAAGTAGGCTAAATTAAGATTTTATTTCCTCCTTGAATTGAAGAGCCTATCATTTAAGTAAAGCTTAGAAAAAACAACGCTTCCCCACAAAAAAGAATACATGAGACAATATTATGTGCAACTGAGTATCATATTGAAAATCTAAGCCCTAGGTGAAAATTCTCGTTATCCTAAAAGATTTCCCTAGATAAACTTATTAGCCCTCTATTAGCCAACTATAGATATCTTTGCTTATCCAATTTTTAAGAGAAGTAAAGTGTCAACATTTTCAAGCGGAAAAATATTTTAAAGTATTATCAGTGATGCTATAAAGTTATAGGCTACTTAGTAAATATTAAAACAATGGGTCAAAATTAGAGTCCTGATGACTCTAAACTTGATTGCACTATTATCAAACACGACAGGAACTACAGAAACGCTTAACAGAAATGATCATAAATTAAGCAATTAGATTAACCCTTATAGCCATGCCATTATTGAAAAGAACACATCTCTGGTCACCATTTTAATAACACTATTAATATAATCAGTGTACATAATTCCCACCAATATGCCAATGGAAATTAGCACACTGTGTGTATTATGTAATTTATGAGGCTACATTATTAAATTTATGATTTATTTATAACATATGGTCTCATAATGAATATAAATAGTTTAAATTCTTATTCCATTGTTCTCATTGAAGTTTTGGGAATAAGAAATATTAGAGTTCTTCAACAGATTTTGCCTTGTACAAAAAATTATATCTGAATAATTGCTGTTTATGCCAAATTAGCACAGACAGATGTTACCATAGAAAGACCACATGGCATCTGGGAATATGATATGATATCTATCAAAGCAAGAAAGTGAGCTCTGGAGGCTGATGACCTGAGTTCATTTACATTCATTCCATCTAAAGTGTGTGTGTGTTGCCTTGTATCATTCTGTAGGTCCTGCCATTTAGCTATTTTTGTCAATTTTTTCTAATGTAATCAAGCTATTTAAATTCTATCTGAACCTCAGTTTCTTCACTGTAAAATGGAAATGCAAATAGAATCCATATAATACATTTAATGGAAGTCCAGGCACATCGTAAGCACATAAATAAAATGGCTTTAGTTACTAACAAGCAAGCCAAGAAGATACTCTTACTGCAATATTACATGGATGCTTCATATCTGAGGCTTTTACTTATTAATGCAACTAGCATTTGACATGATGCCAGTTATTTATAAAATAATTCTTCCCTTATATGAGATCTTAGATATATTTCTTAGGTAATATTTTGTTTTTTATTACGACTATTAACTGTCTATATTCACTTTTAATTCAATCATTTCCTTTCTACACTGTGCATATACTTTTTTAAAAATGAAAACATTACTAACAATAAAAGCAGAATCACCAATTAAAATTCTTCACCATAAAATAATTCAGAAACATAAATATATTTACATGGTAGAAGGATATGTGGCAAATCCTATACCATTTAAAACATTGTTCCACATGAAGCTTCACTCTAAATTCATTTAATAAAATCCTTAGGAAAATCCTTGGGTGGTTAATCACAATTTAAATAAGATGAGCTGAGATTATTTTTGATTCCCCCTCATAGTTTTCATTGTGCATTTCTTGAAAAGAACACATCTCTGGCCACCATTTTAATAATGCTATTAATATAATCAATGTACATAATTCCCATTAAAATACTGAGAATTAGTACATTGTGTGTACATATATGTGTTTATATATTTATTATATATACATATCTAGCTATATTTATATATACATATACAGATGTAAAAGCAAGTATAAATGAGGTACAAAAAAGAAAAACGGATTTTAAAGAGGAGAAAAAAAAATAAAATAAAAAGAGGAGGATGGTTCCAAAGATGGACTGTCACAGCCACCAACAAAGGGAAGTTTCCATAAAGGAAATAATTTCTCCTTTCACAATAAAAATTTAGTTTTACATGGTATTAAAAAGGTAATGTGATTGAAAACATGGGCTGAATTTCAAGGATGGTTTGCCTTATGAAACCCATAATGTTGATCACAATGTGAACGTACTGACTTTATCGTGCCTACTCTCTGAGTTGGGATTGCCTCTTCTAGCATATGTATTGTACAGATTCATTTCCCTCACCACCTTCTTCTATTTGAAAACTGGGAAAGCTATTTGCATTTTCATGTCCAGATATATTTTTATACATCAAATTCTCCTCTTTTAAACTTTCCATTAACTTCTGATTATTAAGTATTACAGGTTGATACCAACAATATCAGGCTAATTTGGCAGTAGGTTATTTGGCAGTAATCTACAAAACATGTTAATATCAAATTCTGTGTTATCATCAAACATTGTTTTTGCTTTATCACTTTTTAAAATTTAGATTTCTTTCAAATACCATAAAATTCACCCATTTAATATATACTAGCATGAGTGATTTTTAGTATATTAATGAGGTTGTGCAACCATCACTTTTGTCTATTCCAGAACATTTGCATCACCCCAAAAAGAAAGCCCTCTACCCATTAGCAATCTCTCTCTTTTTCCCTCTCTCCTTACCCCTGGCAACCAGTAAAATACCTTCTGTCCCTATAAATTTGCTTATTCTGGACATCTTATATAAATATAATCATAGAGTATAATATGTTATCAAATGTTAATTACAAAATTTTAAAACATAGAAAATCTGCCAACACTTGAGAATATGGCAGCAGAGCTCAATTAAGAAAATATTTATATGGAATAATATCAGTAGACAAAGAAATATGATGGAGGAAAAGTTAAAAAAATGTAATACTTAATTAAGATCCTACTTTAAAATATTTGGTTCTTACTCATTATTGAATCAAAATCTCCAAGAAGGCCTGAGTGTTTGTATTTTTCAAAAGTTTTTCAGCCAGGCGCGGTGGCTCAAGCCTGTAATCCCAGCACTTTGGGAGGACGAGGCGGGTGGATCACGAGGTCAAGAGATCGAGACCATGCGAGTCAACATGGTGAAACCCCGTTTCTACTAAAAATACAAAAAGTTAGCTGGGCATGGTGGCGCATGCCTGTAATCCCAGCTACTCAGGAGGCTGAGGCAGGAGAATTGCCTGAACCCAGGAGGCGGAGGTTGCGGTGAGCCGAGATCGCGCCATTGCACTCCAACCTAGTTAACGAGAATGAAACTCCATCTCAAAAAATAAAAAATAAAATAAATAAAATAAAAAAAAAGCTTTTCTGGGGATTATGGTATTTGGCCAAGTTTGCTTTGAGCAGGTCATTTCTACAATTTGATTGATTCAATGATCCATTAATAAGCATCTAAGCCATTCAATTTGATATGTTGAAGAAAACATAAATAAATAAATATAAAATTCAAATAGCAAACATATAAAATTCAAATAGCAAACATATAAATGCTAATGTTTTAATAACTTCTTAGTTTGTCTATACAATAATTAATTGCTTGTGTTCCTAGACATCTACAGATGTGCATACTTTTAAATTTTTAAATAAAAATTAAATGTATATTTATTTAGATTTCTTAATTCTTGCTTTCATTTATTTTGCACAAGCAATGCTACACACATGCAAATCGTACAAACAGAAATTAAGATTGTACAAATTATTTCATTTATGCTTCTAAATAGACTCACACATACCAGAAAAAAATAAATATTTGTATTTAAAATGGTCATGTCCAAATGTCATGAAGATTTTAAATATAATTTATTACTTAATGTAAAAAGTGGTGAATGCTGAAATAGCTACAGATAGGGTAAAAGATCAAAACAATTTTAATTCCATTGAATTGTATGATATGACAACAAAGATACTTTGTTCTACATTTCCTTCGCAAATATTTTGTCATCTCTATCTGCCTCAAGCTTTGATCTCAGTAATTAAATGCTTTGAATTAAATTTTATACGTGTTTTCTTTTTTCATTCATCACTTTAGATCCAATATCTCTGAAAAGATATGTAGAACTGAGTCACTAGAAGGTTATATATAACCAGTAACGTAATTGTTAAAAACAGAAACACTGGCATGAAGCTACTTGAATAAGTATGGTAGACTCAGAAATGCTACCCATTCTTTGTCCCATATGCAAAGACAGATTAAAATATGTGCCTCTCAGCAAACCATATTGCCATGTGTGTACCTATGCCATGATCCTGCATGATGTGCAAATGCCAGAACCTAAAGTACAATAAAAAAAAAATATGTACCTCACAGTTGATTTTTAAAGGAGAGGGCAAGAGAGAGAGAGCAGCAAGGTGGGCCGGGTCCTATTTAGGCCAGGAATGAAGATGGGAGGGAAAATCAAACTACTTTGCCATCGAGTCTTCATTAATGATATGATTTCTGATAAAGTTCTGTCTCAGCAAGTGACCTTACGTGTTCAAATTTATCAAAGGACATGTAACTGCCATAAGTTTTAACAACCACTCCAGTACCTTTGGTGGGGGAAAATATACTGCCTCAAGACAATTCTTCGTGAAATGTCTTGCTCTTTCTATCATAAGGTAGCAGTGTAGATTTCTCTATTTCCAAAACATTTTAGGTTTCCTGATTCCCCTCAATTGATTTATAGTTCCTCCTACAAAATTCTGAGTTCTTAACATACTTACCTCATGTTAATTCCTGGGAAACTTTTGCAGCCTAGCTCAGGAAATGGAATGCTACATTACTACTGAGAACTACAAAAAGACATGGTCAATGGTATTGCAATTCATTGAATAAATTGTTAGGTTGAATCCAAATTTAAGAATAGAGATGAGTTCGTGTCCTTTGTAGGGATATGGATGAAGCTGGAAACCATCATTCTCAGCAAACTGACACAAGAACGGAAAATCAAACACTGCATGTTCTCACTCATAGGTGGATATTGAACAATGAGAACACATGTACACAGGGAGGGGAGCATCATATACTGAGGTCTGTCGGGGGGGAAATAGGGGAGGGACAGCAGGGGGTGGGGATTTGGGGAAAGATAGCATGGGGGAAAATGCCAAATACAGGTGATGGGGAGGAAGGCAGCAAATCACACTGCCATGTGTGTACCTATGCAACAGTCTTGCATGTTCTTCGCATGTACCCCAAAACCTAAAATGCAATAAAAAAATGAATAGAGATTTTTTTCACTGAGTTGTATTAAATTTCAGAGTTACTTTGCTTTTTTTTCTTTTTCTTTCCTTGGTTATCCTTATATTAATTCTTCAGTTACAAGTGACTTGGTCCCATGCCTCTGTTAAGTAGGTAATATTTTGTAATACATGTAAGATATTGTTAACAGGTCCTTTGGGTTAATCTCATAAGGTAAAGTATAGTTTCCATCGAAATTAAACACCAGCCTTCTGGTTAATCATTTTTGCAACTTCACATTTTCATATGCAAAATTTATTTTATCAATTACATTTACTCTTGGGATTTTTATTTTTCTTTATTCTTTCCACCTGTCTCTTGATTGCTTGCCTTCATTTGGTATTCTCTCCCAATAGTTTGTATTTTTTAAACACTGTTAATTATCTGATTAGCTACTTTTGTTACTTTTAATCAAATATATTGAGAATAGTATTCCGTCAACTTTTCTGAGGTTGCAAGTCTGAGTCTGAGCCTTAGACAAGTTTACTTACCTATAGTGAATACACACACACACACACACACACACACACACACACACCCCTATATTTGGTGTATTCTATAGGTAATACATATATAGGTACTGATACATATGTACTACTTACCTGTAGAATACACCAAATAATTCTGATTTTTTTATTGTCAAATACTCATGTTTTCAAACAAAATAAAATGTGCTTTGCAGAGTCAAATTGTGCCAATTTGATATTTATGTTACATTAGCCACAAGGAAGCTTATACTTTGAATCTAGATTGCTTGAGTCTCTTCATAATCTTGTTCTTGCTCATCTAAATCCAAATTATTATATGACTTAGATTCTTTTGGAATTTATCCTAAACTACACTGTATCAAGCATGACAACAATAATGTTTGATTTTAAAAAAAAGTATGTATTTAGATAATGAGGACAAATTTAAACATCGGGACAAAGGCAAATTTAAAGCTCCAAAAACCAACGTGGCTCTTGTACTGGTTTCCAGTTTTTCAAATTTGCCACTTATTCTGACTCATGGAAGATTCCAGTTATCTCTTTTTTTCCCTGAGGAATGCAATTGCTGGTCACATAAAGCATCTTATTCTCATTCTGACAAAGTGAAAGAATTAATACTCTATATAGTGATCTTGCTCTCTCTCCCCACTGCCTGTTGCCAGTTTACTTTTTGTTCTTATACTTCAGAAGTAGAAAATGATTTAAGTTTAATTTTTCTCCTTTGAAGTCATGATGAATAATCATAAGGATGGGAGAAATGCCAAATGTGGGTGAAGGGGAGGAAGGCAGCAAAACACACTGCCATGTGTGTACCTATGCAACTATCTTGCATGTTCTGCACATGTACCCCAAAACCTAAAACACAATAAAAAAAAAAAAGAATCCAAAGGATAATGACTCTGTTCTATTCATTTTCTCAAAACAGATGCCCCCTGGAAAGCATATTTCATTTTTGAAACTTTAAAAATATTACCCAGCATGGGATTGGATGGATATATAATTTATAAGTCACAGCTGTTTAAAAATCACAATAAACTCAAATCTTACAAATTCAGAATAAATTGTTAATATTTATAAGATGCCATAGTGCCTCTTACCTAGATTAATATACACCGAAACTATATTTCTCCCTGAAACTGATACATAATTTGTTTTACAAAGAACTGAGAACAAAACTAATAATTCCACAATAACAAGGGGGACAATATGATTGCTTTGGATATGTCATAAGTATATGTATACCTATTAATATGGAGCATGGCAAAATATATTAACAAATTCATTTGCATAAAAACACAATAAAAATTTATTTGTGAGCCAATTTTGATTAGAATTTTGATTAAGAAGCTAGAAATATGACTAATAAGAATTAGTCTGAGATATGACTAATAAGAATTAGTCATATTTATCAAAATACTTCCTTTTACACTTAGAATAGGATAAAATATCAGTAAAAACTTCTCTATTAATAAGTACCATTTTACTTCTCTTTCAAATATTTATTTGGATTTTCTTTCTTCTGGGAAGTCTAGTAGGAGATAAGTTAATCAACTGAGTGAAGAAATCAAAAGTCAAAAGAATTGTAAATTAAGGAAGTCTATGTGGTAGAAAGAACATGGACATTAACGAATAGGTCCAGATTCTCAGCTCTTTTGTTTACTAACTATATCATCTCTCATAAATCTGAGTCTGAGCCTTAGACAAGTTTACTCTCCTATAAAATGGAAATTATAAAAGCTAATAAGATTTTTTGTTTCTTGGTTTTTTTCTTTCTTTTTTTTTTTTTTTTTTTTTTGAGATAAGATCTCTCTGTCACCCAGGCTGGAGTGCAATGGTGCAAGCACTTCTTACTGCAGCCTTGACCCCACAGGCTCAAGCAACCCTCTCATCTTAGCCTCCCAAGTAGCTGGGACCACAGGCATCCACCACCACGCCCAACTAATCTTTATTTTATTTTATGTAGAGACAGGGTCTCCCCATATTGCCCAGATTGGTCTTGAACTCCTGGGTCTAAGTGATCCTCCAGCCTCAGTTTCTTAAACTGCTGGGATTATAGGTGTGACCCACCATGCCCAGCCTAAGATTAGTTTACTATGAGGAAAATATATAAAATATATATGTGTATATATTCTTGGTTATCCATGAAGAAGTTTGACTAAGATCATATCTACATATCTATTTCATATATATATATAATCTTAAGTGGTCACACACCCAAGTTTATCCCAGAGATTTCTGCTTTACATCTCTTGTCCCTGCATATTATTAATAGTACCTCCATTCTATTTCAAAATATCCAGTTAGCATAATAAATCATATGTTCACTCTACTTCTACAAAAGCTAGGAGGCACTAAATAAGAAACATCTTGCAATCAGGAAATGATAACTGTTTAGATATTATAATGCATCAAAACAAATAAAATTTTCAGTTTAGCTATACATTTAAGACACAGAAAAACTTCACAGAAAATGTCTATTCTGCACTGAATTCTAGTGATATCTTACTATTGAGTCATATTAGACATAATAAATAACCCAAAACACTAAGCAAGTTAAAATAAAATATGTCTCAGTGGTTATTTGTGCCTTATGAATGAAGTTTTTTAGTTCAAAGTGCAAAACCAAATTACATTGATATTGAGGTATAATAAATATTAAAATTTGTGTCTGGCTGTTTAATATTTAGTGACCTTTATAAAATAGGTTGAATAACAAAATAATTGAGAATGAATATGTAAGTATAGCTAGAAAGGAAGTTAGACATGAGAAGGTAGTAGGAGATCAGGTTAGAAAAACAAAGGCCAAATCATAAAAAGCCTTGTAAGTCAATATTGAATTCCTATTTTAACTATTCTCAAAACCATTCACATTTGTAGAAAGATAATTATAATAATGATAATAGCAATAATATTAATATGTATTAACAATTATTGAATACTTATATGCCAGCTACTATAATAAATTCTTTACTAGTATCAAGTAATTTACTCTTAATAACAACCCTGTGGGCTAAGTGCTATCACTAGCAAACTCATTTAGAGGATGAAACTGATACACACAGAGGTTAAGTAACTTGCCCCAAAGCAGATCCAAAGTTCAAATTCAGACAGCTTGGCTCCACAGTCTTCATTCTTAATAGCAATATAATACTTTCTCTAATTGGGCAGGTAAAGGACTGTGAAATCTGAGTTTTGAAAAGATCTACCTGTTTCAGGGTTCAATGTATGTTTTGCAGTGTGGAGAATGGATCGGAAAGTAACACAAATATGGCAACTAAAAAGCTTTTGTAACATTTCAGATAAGAAATCATAATGTCCTGCAATAAAATGGCATAATGAAGGAGTTAAATTCATAGATTATATCAGGCATTAGAGGGCAGTAAAATCAATAAGACTAGATAGTTAATTCATTATAGCCAGTGAGGGAGAGGGTAGTATCAAGGATGCCTCCCAGATTTTTTCTGGGGACTTGGGGTGAATGGCTGTGTTATTAGATGTGAAATATAAAAGGAAAGAAGATGAAACTCAGTGTTGAACATATTGAATTAGAGTTGGTATTGGACATACAGGTGGAATTGTCCATAAGAAATCTGGAAATGTAGTTCTACAGCATGAAAAAGAGATCTAAGCCAAAGGTACAGATGTAAGTGTCACATGCAGACAATCACTAGATGACACCAGGTGATTGCAAGGGGTTATTCAAGAAGAGGTTTGACTTAAGACCAGTGGAAACAGATGAATTTTCTAAAAGTAACTTTACCCAGTAGTTTAAATCCAACATCATACCAAACCTTTTCACACTTTTAGCCATAAATAAAGATTAAAAGAATCTAGTTTGTTTTTTTTCCAAGTAAAGATGGTAATGAATAGTAAAACGGTTCAGAGAAAGAAAGAAGAAAAGAATATAATTCAGAAGCCTGAATAATTTTCAAATTAGAGACACCAAACCCAAAAGATTAAATATTAAATGGTGATTGAAAAAGGCACATGACTGATTGTTCCACTGTACTTCTATCTAAATCAATAAAACACCCCACCCCACCAGACAGTACTGGGTGATGTTTTTAGGATTCAGCTTTCTCAAAGAGGAAACGTTAAAGAAATTATGCCAAAGTAGACTCTTATCTCCTTCCTTGCCCCAAAGTTAAAGATAATAGAGAACCTGCCATGACATAAAATCTGCAAATATAATTTTTAAAATGCCAAAAAGATGAAAAGGAACTAAAAAATATGGATCTGCCGATTTCTTCCACTTTACTCTGAATAACAAAGCTGTTTTTCACATACATTGTGAACCTTTCAGCAATTTGCTGGAATAAAGATAAATCACCCTACATTTCTCTGTAATAAGAATGCTCTGCTGTCAGTCAGAAGTGGAGATTGTGGAACCCGATTAGATAATTTTTCTTCCCTTTTTTACTCTGTTTAAGAAAATTAGAGTGCCTAAATTCATATAAAATACAGTTTGGTTTGCTATAACAACAACAACATAAAAAAAGAGAACAGATGAATAAAATTCTAAAATTAGAGTACATTTTTAAATCTTCAATTTAGAAAAATATATTAATTTTTAAAATTAATTTTCTGTATATTTCTTATTAAAAGTGAAATATTTTAATACATCTTATTTGCAGTAGAAATATTTCAAGTAATATTTAATACATATCTCCCAAAGCATAAATGTTTTATGGTCTCTTTTTCTTTGAATTTAAAAGTACTTGTATTTCTAATATTAAATCAGTAAAATTAAAATGTTCATGTTCAATATGTCTCTAAGAGTTTTCATTTTTCTCCATTCTTAAAATGTCCTTCTCAGCCACCTGAGAAGTAAAACACAGGGCATGAAAATAATAACCTAAAAAATTTTAAGAGCTTTATTTTTATCTATGTCTATCAGTTTTTGTTGACTTAGCAGATAGCATCTACTTGTAATTCTAAGAGTTATAGATTCACTGAATAATTTTGAGAAACAAATTTTATTTTCTATTTCTGGTGCTTACTTTTTCTGTCATTATTATAGACTCACAGAGGAGATAGATTCAGAAAAAATTCAAAACATCAAATACTACAAAAATCTGTGCATATTCATATTGATAATGCTAATGAAAGACAAAATGCCATAAAGAAACAGGAATTTGTTTTACCTGTCTAGGGACAAACTAACTCATTTGTTCAGTATAATTATAAAGTAGGTCTTTAGGTAGAATGACATATTAAAGATAAAATATTCTACAGAAAGATACACTTAATATTTTTTATCAACTTTCACATTATTTTTAACCATACAGCAAATCAATAATGATTTTAGTCACTAATATTTATCAAATATTTCCAAATCATTCTACAAAGTTCTCATGTAAATGACAGTTATTTTTCTTTTATATCCATATTTTATCCATTTATATAATATTTAAATTATACAATTATTAGAACAGAATTCACAGGGCAGGGTCATAAAGAATTAGTACTGGTCTATTTGTTAAACTAGTTGTGGGTACATATATGTTACATTCATTATTATTATTATTATTGTTAAAGCTGTGTCTCTCTGTTGTATACACTATGTGTTTTTAAAAAATAAATTGGTAAGTTCAGTTGTTATAAACATAATTGGGAAAAATAGCCCATTCTCCTGGTAAGCATGTAAGACTATTTTTGGTGGTGAATGCAGAAAACACCACCAAGTTATCCTAACTCTCAGTGTACCATGGACATCTATCAATTACATGTTACCATAGGAAAAGAGCGCATCAGTTGAGGTCATACAATTTAATTAAGTGGAATTCCTTTAAGGGAGCTTCTTCTACATTTACAGCCAAGGATCTATCTCTTCTATTTATCTGTGATCTTACATTTAAGGCCTGGATTTTATTTAGATCTGTGTAATTCTCAGGACTTAGAAAATTGTTGGCACAGTAGGCACTTAATAAATACTTGTACAATGAATAAAATAATATAGAATGACTGAAACATATGCACATTCATTTTACTTATGCTTCTATCACAAGAAATTAAGTCATTCTCATTTCAATGTTTTGTCATTTACGTCTTGCTTCTGCACTTAGTAACTCAGAATTAATTGGATAATAGCAATTTCCATCTCCAGGTTGCAGTTACATGGTGAGTCACAGGAAAATGAATTTCAGGGATTTACATGCTACCTGATGTTTTCAGACATGAAATGAAGTTGTATTTATAATATCTCATTTAAAAAATCACTTTGATGCTTTCTAAAACATTCTGAAATTTCTACCAGAAAAATGGAAATTATTTAAAGAGTTACAAAAAGTTATAATCACAGTTTACCTAGAACCTGATAGGGAAATATTTCAAATTCTTGGTTTTCGGAACTTGAAATAAGCCTTTAGAATCTTAAGAACACTGATATGTTTAGACAGATAGTTTATGATAAAATTAACCACCATGACTAATAGCACTGAGTGTTCTTGACAGAGCCAAATATTTTGTTGTATTATTATTTGCATTCAGCATTAATTCTGTCCATGCACAGGCACAAATGCCTTATTTAATCCCATAGAACATAATACCTGCTTTATAAACATAGTACCATCTACAATATCAGTTTATTAGCATTAGAAATTACAGAATTCTGTCTCCAGCTGTTCTTTGTGAAGTTTCAAAAGCAAACAATTAAGCAAGAATACATTTACATTTCTAAGTGCTCAAGATAAGTGTTCTCTCTGGTCCTCTCTGTTACAGAAAACTCTGTAAATCTAATCCTTGAAGACTATCTACTGAGGCAATGTCTACATGACACCAAAGCTTTCAAATGAAAAACAGAAAATTTAACCATCGAAATCTCTCCCAATATCTGGGGTTGGCATCATGTAGACAAAACACTTGAGAAACTAAAACCTTCCTTTTAGTGTATGTGTTTCGAATCACTTACATGCAGTAACAAAACAGATTTGAGCAGCTCCCCACTGAGCAATGTAACATTCACATCAAAGCACAATCTTGAGTAGAACATCTGCCTAAGAACTTAGGAAACACCCCTAAACAAGTGTATAGCCTCAGTCAGCCAAACTTAAATTAGGTGAATTTTATAAGATCTAAAATTATGTGTGTGGATAGATAGATAGATAGATAGATAGATAGATAGATAGATAGATAGATAGAGATAATAGATAGATGGTAGGTAGGTAGGTAGGTAGGTAGGTAGAGATAGATAGATAGGTAGATAGATAGATAAAGATAGATAGTTCCTAGATAGATACAGATAATAGACAGATATCTAGATAGCTGATACATGTAAACACACAGATGAAGAGGAGAGTCTAGAGGTATCTACGTCAAATCATCTTTGAAATAATCCATTTATGTTATCATTCCCTTGTTGAAAAATTTGTAAGCTCTATCACTTTGTACTGGTTTCTGAAGAGTTTTTGGCTATAGAAGCTTTGGTTTGAATGAAATTTTATATAGAAACTCACTATGCAAAATATATAAGAGCAGTTCTTCCCTGATAAAAGCCTAAAACCTCATTGAAATGGCCCCATAGATGCATGTCACAGAACACAGGTCGACAAGCACTAATCCATGCAGTAAATCCATACTCCTGTCTGCCTTTCATAAATTTGTTCCACCTTACCTATCATTTGAGCATTCATTAATGCAAAAAACATTCGTTGAGCAATACTTATATTAGACACTGTGAGGCACTGAAGACAAAAATATAAATAAGACTATGGACTGTGTGTGGTGGCTCACACCTGTAATCCCAGCACTTTGGGAGGCTGAGGCAAGTGGATCACTTGAGGTCACAAGTTTGAGAACAGCCTGGCCAACATGGTGAAGCCCCATCATTACTAAAAATACAAAAAAAAAAAATTAGCCAGGCATGGTGCCACGTGCCTGTAGTCCCAGCTACTCAGAAGGCTGAGGCACGAAAATCACTTAAACCTGGGAGGCAGTGGTTACAGTGAGCAGAGATTGCACCACTGCACTCCAGCCTGGGTGACAGAGCAAGACTCCATCTCAATAAAAAATAAATAAATACGACTAAGAATGCATTCTCAAGAAATTTACAACCTAAGAGAAGACAGACAGAAAAATATTAATGCAATGTGATTAGTACGATGTCTGTAATGTCACAAAGGAAAGTATAATTAATCATTAATCATATAGATTCATAAAGAAAGACTTCACCAAAACATATGTTTGAATTGGATCTTCAAAGAAAGCATGGGGAAATAAAGAATGCATAGAAGTTTGATGGAAAAGTAAATAGATGAGGGTAATTTTTAGTAGAGGTGATGGTGTACAAAAGCACAGAACATGTGAGAGTGTGGTGACTTTGGATAACAGAACTCTAGGGTGGCTGAATTGCAGAATGGAAAGGGAACTTAAAGAGCAAATTAAAGGGTACATTTCTCTGTCATCACTGGGAATTAATCCTTGAAATAGCCATGTAGGTCCATATTAAGAAGCAATAAAACCTATTTATTAAGCACATGTCTTTGATATCAAACAAACCTTAATTTGATTTCTGGTACTCTTACTCACCACATGTTTTAAGGCAAGTACTAAGTTTCTATGTCCTCATGCACAAATTGGGATAATATCTATTTCACAAGGTTGCTGTAGAGATGATATAAAACTCATATATGTAAAGTCAGTACATAACAAGTTATTATCAGTGTCATTGTCATCCCTATTTTGGTATTGGTCTCTTCTCATATCTGTGTCTGTTCATATTGTGTTCCTAAAACACATAGACTAGATCCCCTTTTCCATCTATTTAACTAAAATGGACTTATCCTTCAGTGCCAGGCCAACTATACCTCCTATTTCTTTGACAAGACCTCTCCTGTCTGTGAATATAAAGAACACTTATAATCACTACCCCCCACCTAATTTTTAAACAATTATTATAATATGTAAATATGTAAATATACATATGTACGTATATTTTGCCTATCAAACTAGTTTGTAGTCTCTATAAAAACTCTAACAATATTTTCTGATTTCTTTACAAACCCTTGTGCTACCGTTAGGCTCTATTTACATACTCTCCACAAAATCACTTTCAAATCCTGTCACTTCTTTCTTTTCCGTGGTCAACGTAGAGCTTATTAAGACTCATTATTTCACACATCACTATTTTCCCATTTATTATTGCCATATTATTTGGCTTTTCAGACAGTTTGAAATGACATGATAACTCCTTTCAACAGTGCTCTTATTTGCATCCTAGAATTATCTATCCCTGTGACCACTTCCAACACATCAGTCCTGCCAATTTTAACCCCATGACAAACTGCAGTATCCTTTATCCCCTACTGCTTCTACACAGGTGTTGCTGTAGAAAATCATAAAAATTTACTAATTGTTTTCAATATATTCTCATGCACCCTGAACATGGAGAGGCTTTCAGTTCTAATCAGATGTCTTAATTTTTTTTCTAGCTGAGTTCCAATATATTTACCACACATCTCAGCACCCACTACTTGTTTTACTTTGCAGCTCACTGTCCATTTTCCTTATTTGTGTAGATAACTCTACTTAAATTATTTTCAAAAATGAGATCCTCAGGTAGTTATTTTTTTATTTACTCACAATTTTAAAATGCCCATGATTCTTCTCCCATCCTTTTTTTATTAATTTTTTATGTGTGATGGAGTCTCACTCTGTCGCTCATGCTGGAGTGCAGTGGCATGCTCTCAGTTCACTTCCAGCTTCACCTCCTGGGTTCAAGTGATTCTTCTGCCTCAGCTTCCTGAGTAGCTGGGACTACAGGCGTGTGCTACCACACCTGGCTAATTTTTGTATTTTTAGTAGAGATGGGGCTTCCCCATACTAGCCAGAATGATCTTGAACTCCCATGGTCCTCATGGTCTGCCTGCATTGGCCTTCCAAAGTGCTGGGATTACAGGAGTGAGCCACTGCGCCCAGCCCCATTTTACTCACAATTTTAAAATACCCATGATTCTTCTCCCATCCTTTTTTGTTATTAATTTTAGAGGAAGGTATATTCAACTCAGAACTCGGAAGTTAAGCCAGTTCTCTTTACTTCCTCGAGATTCTTATTCTATTAACTATCTTATCATTTTAATTTTCTCCTGCTCTGTATTGAAGTATGGAAGTTTGGCAAGTGAATAAAGAGGAAAATTTTATTTTTGGCACAGGAAACTGTGCAAAAGCACAGTCTAGTACTAATAAACTGCTTACTAATGAACTTGTGTTAGGATACAACTTTAAGTTTCTCATATAATTAATCTACCAAATTATCGAGTTAAGGTTCTGACATATAAGAAAATATTATGTTTATGTTGCTTTCATTTACTCAATCTTATCAGTCCTCAATCTGCCACTATTTGGCATTCATCAACACTACTTGAATAAAACTACTTTCTTGATTGCCACAAACGTGTCTATAAATTCCAAAGCCAGTAATCTGTTGTTGATTACTTCATTCTTCTTCATGAAACACATAAAATTAACAAAGAACAGGAAAGGAAATTTTATCTTCAATGAATCCAGAGGCCAGGAACATTGGCTCATGCCTGTAATCTCAGAACTCTGGGAGGCCAATTCCTTGAGCTCAGAAGTTCAGGAACCAGCCTGGGCGACATGGCAAAACCTCATCTTTACAAAAAATACAAAAATCAGCTGGGCATAGTGGCACATGCCTGAAGTCCCAGCTACTAGGCTGAGGCAAGAGGATCACCTGAGCCTGGAGAGGTTGAGGCTGCAGTAAGCCAAGATTGTGCCACTGCACATGACAGAGTGAGACCCTGTCTCAAAAAAAAAAAAAAAAAGAAAGAAAAAGAAAAGAAACTTAAGAAAACTACAAAACTGAAATCGTGACCTAACTTAAAAAGGACACATGCGGGTACTGCATAATTTATAAGCACAGTACTAAGTTATCTTAGTAAGAGCTAACTTACTGAAAGTAAAAGGAACTGAAGAAGGGCAATAAATAATAATGGATTAATAATTAATTTGTGGGGTTTTTTAATAAAAAGGACTAAATAGGTAATTCAGCCATGGAAAAAGCCAGACATGTTTTCATGGAGGTCCATTTGTAGATTGGTATTGATATCATTATACGTGTAAAGTATATACTAGTATATATGTAATGACATCTTGTTAACTTGACATAAACCACTAAACCATAAATTTGGAGAAACTAGCTGGAGATAAAATGAAACAGTAAAGAGAAAGCAGTAAGCAGTTTTGCTCAAAAGGTGAACCAAATAAGCAGAGCGAAGGTAAATAAACAAAAGACCTGTGTGATGCCTACATTCCATTTGGACAATCATCAAAGTGGAGAATACAAAATACAAAAAGCAAAATCCTGCAAGTGTGCATGACCCCACTAAAATTGAAGGCACAGTTTATGGAGAAAGTGTTCTGAAATAATTGGAGCAGCCAAATGACCTAAAAGGTAACGACCTCTTTTAAGATGAGGAGAAGTGAAGAGAAAGTGAGGGACACTCATAGAAGAAATACAAGAGATCGGAGAAGAGATTATAAGACACCTAAGGAAATTTAAAGTGAACTCCAGGCCAGGCACAGTGTTGCACCACTGTAACCCCAGCACTTTGGGATGCCAAGGCAGGAGGATTATGTTAACCCAGGAGCTCGAGATCAGCCAGGGAAACATAATGAAACCCCACCTCTACAAAAAAATACTAAAAATTAGCCAGGCGTGATGGTATAGCCTGTAGTTCCAGCTACTGGGGAGACTGAGGCAGGAAGATCCTTTGAGCCAAGTAGGTCCAGGTGGCAGCAAACCATGATCAACACTACACTCCAGCTTGGATGACAGAGCAACACCCTGTCTCAAAAATCTAAATAAATAAATAAATAAATAAATAAATAAATAAAGTGAACTCACAAAATTCAGTTACAAAAAGTAATAATTTTAAAGAAATAAAAGCCAGAAACAAATTAACAACAAATTAAATATGCACTCTACAACAAGAGAAACCTGAGGAAATAATAGAAAATGGAATGGAAGAAAAGACTAAAATGTTTAAAAGAAAGACAGAAAAACTAAATATAGATATATAACATACACATAATTTGTGTTATGCTTTTTTTTTTCTTTTATAGACAGGGTCTTGCTGTCACCTAGATTGGAGTACAATGATACAATCCTAGTTCACTGAACCTCAAACTCCTAGGTTCAAGTGATGCTCCTGCCTTAGCCTCTTGAGTAGCTGATACTACAGGTGTGCACCACCCTGCCTGGCTAATTTTTCTTTTTCTTTTTTGTAGAGTCTTCCTATGTTGCTGAGACTAGTCTCAAACTCCTGACCTGTAGGGATCCCACCTTAACCTCCCATAGCACTTGGTGTAAGTTACCATGCCCAACCAAGAGTTTGTGTTCCTGAAAAAGAAGCAAATAACTGAAGGCAGTCCAGGAAGTAATCTGTGAATATGCTATTAGAGACAAACAACTGTAAGAACTTGGGTTGAGGAACATAATATATATATATTATAAACCTTGAAATAAAAGCTATGCAATGTAAAAATGTTAAGCATTTGGTTGTCATAGAGAAGGTAGGTTAGAATAAGTGGAAAAGGGCTAATATTCTCATCTTCCATGTTGAAAGTACATTCCATCTCAAATTAAAATGATACCAAAAATATTGCTTAATATATTGATGATTTTCATGTAACTACTAGTTGCTAATTATAGAAATAGGAAAAAAACAACCAAATGGAACTAAACTGAGAAGGTAAAACTATGTAACATATTAGATGAAAAGTAGTAAAAATGGATAAAATAATACAATAATATTAAAAAATCAAATTAGATATACTCATTTTTTATAAGGAATAAAACTATATCATACCAAAAGTTCCAAACACAACTATATATCATAATAAATCTGAAAAGAA
Organism: Saguinus oedipus; assembly: GCA_031835075.1. Classification (NCBI taxonomy): domain Eukaryota; kingdom Metazoa; phylum Chordata; class Mammalia; order Primates; family Cebidae; genus Saguinus; species Saguinus oedipus. Next base: position 149,766,056 of record CM063170.1, read on the forward strand.
ATTGAATCAATCTACATTTCCATCAGTAAGGTATTATTTAAATAATTTTTACTCAATTCATGTAATAAATTTAATGTAGCCTTTGAAAGGATTTGGTTAATATAAATATTAAAATGAAAAGATGTTCAGATGTATTTAGTGAAAAAAGTCAAATATGACTAGACTTTTAGTATGATTTCCATTGAGTGAAGATAGGAAAAATAAATGTATCTAAGATGCTTGTGTAGGTTTCTATGTATACAAGAATATATATACAAGAGAGAGGGGAAAAGTACATACAAGCAACTGCTAATTCTCTCTTATAAGTGAGTGGACAAGAGGCTGTATGGAAGCTCTGGTAAAGGAATTGTGTCAGTTGGGATAGACTATATTATAAGTAACAATCAACTTTATGTGGTGGTTCATAATAGCAAACATGTGTTTCTAACTCATGCTGTCGGTTTATGGCAGTTTAACAGAAGCTTTGCTCATTTTAGTCATTCAGAAATGTAGACTGGGCCAGGTCTGGTGGCTCATGTCTGTAATCCCAGCACTTTGGAAGTCTGAGGCAGGCAGATCACCTGAGGTCAGGAGTTCAAGACCAGCCAGTCAACATAATGAAACCCCGTCTCTACTAAAAAATACAAAAATTATCCTGGCATGGTGGCACATGCCTGTAGTCCCAGTTACTTGGGAGGCTGAGGCAATGGAATTGCTTGAACCCGGGAAGTGGAGGTTGCAGTGAGCCAAGATTACATCACTTCATTCCAGCCTGGGTGACAGAGCGAGACTCCATTTAAAAAAGAAAAAAGAAAATTGGTAAAAAGAAATGTAGACTGACCTAGCAAACATTATATTATTTCATGGTATGCCAGAGGAGAAAAGAAATAGAGCTCTGAAGGGTCTTATTTCCACTTATAACTTATTAGCTTAGAATCACCCCTATGGCACTATATGCATTCGGTGAATGAAGAGGTACAATTTTACCACTTCCCAGGAGGGAGCTGGAAATATCTGGCAACAGTACTAATGACTACCATGAAAAAGAACCCCGGAATCTTCTATATTATTCTTTTTCAAAGTCCAGTCATAATTTTCTACCAAAGAAATATTATTTGGAAAACATAAATTTATTGTGCTATATCTTTAAAAATCTCAAAAACAAAATATTCTTTAGGTGTTGTTTAATTAGGGATCTGACTCTTGATTCCCTGAAATTTTTCAAATCTTATTTCCTTCAAGGACAGCTTCACTCTTAAGCTGGCTTCCTTTTGACAAAAAAAAAAGAAAACTTCCTCATTTCCCATAAAGAAGCAAGTATCTAATTTTCCTCAAACATTGAGGAAATGTTTGTACTTCACTACAGTTTAACTAAGTGTGTTATATTCTCAATCTTAATTCATTGCTATGGGAGAAGAAATGGGATTCAATTCAACTAGTGATTCTCAAGCTTGCTGCACCTGGGTAACTTTTAAAAATTCCAGTGCCAGGCCACAACCCACAGTAATTAAATAATATTAATATATGGGGGTGGATTCAGGCATCAATATTTTTTAAAGAATCCTGGGCGACCCTAAATGTATAGCCAAGGTTAATAACCAGTGAATTAGGTCAGATTTACTCCTGAAGCTGGAGCTGGAATTATCACACCCAAACATATTGCCACTACATATTAGAACTATGTCAGAGTGAACCGTAGGGAGAGAGTTAACAAATGATGACTGCATTAGGGAGTGAGAAAATTCTTCCAAGTGCTTTCCCTAACTAACCTTTTTTTTCTTTTTTTTTCCCCCCATTACAATCATTTTTCTTTCTTCCAGCACATCAACTCTAACCTCTATGTATCTAGATACTAAACACATTGCTAGTTCACTCTGGAGAGACAGAACCAATACGATATATGAGAAGATTTCACAAGATCACAAATGCAGAAAAGTCTGACAATAGGCCCTCTACAAGCTGGAGAGCCAAAGAAGGCAGTAGAGGTAATGCGACTCAGTCACCAAGCCTCAGATTCAGGGAACCTCACTGTGTCACCCCCAGTTTGAGGCTGAAAGCTCAAGAGCCCCCAGGAGGCTTCTGGTGCAGTTCCCAGAGTCCAAAAGCCAAAGAACCTGGAATCTGATGTCCAAGGTTAGGAGGAGTAAAGCATCTCACTCTAGAAGGGAGGAAGAGACCAATGAGAAAGAAAATCTGCCTTCTCCCTGTTGCCCCATCGAAAGACGCCCAGTCAAAGATGGTGCTTGCCCACACAGAGGATGGGGCTTCCTCTCTCAGTCCACTGATTCATAAGTCAGTCTCCTCTGGATACCCCTTCATAGACACATCCAAAAACACTGTTTCCTCAGCCTTCTAGGCATCCCTCAACCCAGTCAAGTAGACACCTAAAATTAAGCATTACACAGTCATATATTAAGTAGAATTTGTGGGGGAGAAGGAAGCATATACTATCATTAGACTCATTGTACTAGTTTTGAAGGGGGAAAATACATTCCAATGACATGGTTCCCAATATCAAACCTCAATTCATGTTCTTTTGACAGTAACATTGGATTAGTACTAGTTTTAATGTTCCCATCACTGGAAGTTTTAGGAATGAAGACAATGCTTCAGGCACTACTATCCTTCTGTTTTCACATCTAAATATCTAGACCTGCCCTTCACCCCAAGTGGTAGGCCCATGACTTTTACCATCCCAACCACTTCCACCACCTGCATCCAAGCTCCCAAATCCTGATGTTTTCTTTTGATTTCCATACTTCCTTTTCTTCCGTATTCAAACTCAGTCAAATGTAGCTTTTTAATGCCTATACCAACTCTTCCTGTTTTCCCATTTTTACCTGAAATTCCAGGTTAGTCTTCATCTTTTATCATTTTAATTGCTCTAATAGGTGCCTAGCCAGCATCCAGAATTTAAGTCTTCCCTAACCCATTCTGATGCACAGTGATAATATTTACAAAAATCATATAATCACATCTCAAATTATGTTCCTTCGTGTTTCAGTTTCCCCTCATTACCCATTACCTAAACGAAGCTGATCAAACTTCTTAGCCTAGCCTTCACACCCTTCTTTAATTTGGCTTCAGTGGTATATTGAAGCCTCTATTACACTACCTTGTTCACATAGTCCACTATTAGCAAACAATTTTTCAGCATTGTTCCAGATACCCTGCTCTCCAGTCTATGTCTCTAACCACAGTTTTTCTCCATTTAGAATGTCTTTCCATTATTAATACTACAAAAATGCTAACATTTCTCAAGGACCAACTTAAATGTTATCTCTAGACGATGAATTTACTAACCCTCCCATTCAAATTGAAATACTTTCTTGTTTATACTTTCATAATTGTCAGAAGTATCCTTGTTATGGCATTTATAAGATTTTTGTTTATTCTACATTTTATTTTATAGCCTTTATTTTATAGCTATTCATCTTATTTATGTTATTTTATAGTTTTTATTGTTTGTTATCTTTTTATGGTCACAAGACCTAGCATAATACCTATGCACATAAAAAGTAAAGTTTTATGTATTGTCCAAAGAGGAGATAGATATCTAACAACATTCGGTGCTTTCTTTATACGTTGATATTTTAATCTATTTGGTGATTTCCTTTGGTCTTCTTTCTACAGTTAATAAATGAAATGATGGGTTTTTTAAACGCAGTTTAATATTTCAAGGAAATTAAACTTCAACTTTTACTAGATTTAAACTCTAAAGTAACAATATAGCCCGGGCGTGGTGGCTCATTCTTGTAATCCCAGCACTTTGTGAGGCTGAGGTGGGTGGATCACGAGGTCAAGAGATTGAGACAATCCTAGCCAGCATGGTGAAACCCCATCTCTACTAAAAATAAAAAAATTAGCCAGGCGTGGTGGCACACACCTGTGGTCCCAGCTACTTGGGAAGCTGAGGTGGAAGAATAGCTTGAACCCAGCAGGCAGAGGTTACAGTAAGCCGAGATTGTGCCACTGCACTCCAAACTGGGACGGTGAGACTCCGCCTCAAAAATAAATAAATAAATAAATAAAAGTAACAATATAATATCATTATTTTAAATTTCGACCTCCATCAAAGAAAATCAGTTTCTTCCAACTGATGAGAGAGAGAAAAAAAAAAACTAAACTGTTTTTTTTTAAATTTAATTTAATAAAATTTAATTTAAATTTTTAAATTTTAAATATCAGATTTTAAAGTAACAAAAATATGTTAAAATCTGCACTGTATGTTTTAAAATAAATGCATATTTCATTTATTTAAGATCTAGAATATATCTGTTTTACAAAAACATGATTTAATTAAGAACTTGAATATGGAAATAGCTGTTAAAATAGGATATAGTGGCATTTTTTATTAATGGCCATTACACTCTACTCAGGTAACAACCTATAAACTTTAGTATAAGTCCAAGTCCTTCTTGTGAATTTCTACTATATTATTCTCCATCCAAACTGACGTTGATAGAATGAATTTATTACATACGAAATAGTGACTTTCAACATATAAGTAAAGCACTGTTCAAATTGTAGATGGTACAAAAGATCATGGGGGAAAAGGTAAGGTTTAGGTAGTCTTTCTTCAATACTCTTCTGCCTACTGCACACATCTCTCCAAGTTAGACACCTACTCTGACTCCATCAGCGATCTGGCCACCATTACCTCTATTCTAAATCAGCTGTCAGAATATTTACCAAATTACAAATAAAAATCTTGATTTACTCTATCCTCTAAAGTATTTACTTTAAGAGACTTTATTAGCCCAAATAAATGTCTCAAAAAAGGAAGATATTGGGCACGTTTTAGGGAAAAGAAAATAAATTTTGGGATCAGCTTTTCCAAAGCAGCAAAATCAAAATGGTATAGATGCTGGGGCAGTGGCTCACACCTTAATGCCAGCACTTTGGAAGGCCAGGGAAGTAGGATTGCTTGAGGCTAGGAGTTCAAGACCAGCCTGGGCAACATAGCAAGATTCTTGTGTCTACAAAAAATAATAATAATAATTTAAAAATTAGCAAGGGATGTTGACACATACCGGTTGTCCTAGCTAATCAAGAGGCTGTTAGGAGGATTGCTTGAGCCCAAGAATTTGAGGTTACAATGAGCTATGTAACCTCAAATTCACACCACTGCACTCCAGCCTGGGCAACAAGGCAAGACCCTGTCTCTAAGTAATAATAATAATACCCTACCTACTCCTGCTGTTATTGGTCATGCTTCTGAAGGAAAATATAGGCAATAGAAAATGCCAGAATTTGAGATCTCAGAATTCCATGTCTAAGTCATAGCTAGACACCAAACACAAAGCTAATACATAATGTGTTACAACTAGAGCAGCCTCAATATTTTTTGTTTCTTCCCTTGTCAATTACATTATGATACAGAAATATTAATATCTTCTTTTCTCCCCCTCTTCTTAAGCAAAGGCAGGCTTTCTTACTGGGACTCTTTATTTTCAAACCCAATTTACACAACTGCCACATAGAACAGTAAAAACAAAGAAAGAAATTTTAAAGATGTTTAATTTTTTTCAATCCAATCAAAGATCTGTTCGCCATAAATTTTTATGAACTGAATTTTGTTCTTGAACACTAGCCAAGTTTTTCTGTTTTGGAAATGGAATGGAGGGTGACATAATTGAGCTTTCTCTAAACATTCGAGCATGCTTTCTACATATTTGCACTGTTAATAACAAGAATAATAACATATTTATCTAGGGCTCAACTGCCTTATCAAGTACTGTTCAAAAGACTTTGCATATGTTATCTCATTTAATCATCACAAAAATCAATGAGTTAGACACTATTATTATTCTCATTTTACAGGTACTTCTCATACCTTGCTCAAGCATATATAATAGTTAGAAAAGAGTAGAGTCAAAACTCACAGTTAAGCTGTATATTTCCAAAGTCCATCTAGGGAACCTCCTAATTATGCTTGAACCCTTTTCTTTTTTCATTTGATTTTTGAAACACTTCTGTGACAGAGTCATGGATGAGTATTTTCATTTTCCAAATAAGAAAACTGAATCTCAGAGATATTAGGTGACTTATCAAGTTTTAGACTATTTTTTTCAGTGTGATATCCACTATGTGTCTATAAAATTAAGTTACTTAAGATTAAATATTTGGTACCTCAGCCACATTTCAAATGCTCAATAGCTCCTTACAGCTAGTAGCTACTCTTCTGAAAAGTACGGATATAGACCATGTCCATGATTGCAGAAAATTCTACTGGACATCACTGCTTTCTAAAGCATGTCCTTAGACTCTTTTGACAGAGGCAGGCAGATCTCATCCTTAAGGTTCAAAGGAATTATTAGGATAAAATACTCTATGTACCTGTAGCACAGCCAAATTATTGCTAATACAAAAGAAAAGAAATTTATAAAGTTACTGCATTTTAATAAAGCAATCATCAGCTTCATTTTTAAGCTTAGATTACACAAAAGGAACAGTTGATGAAAGATCAGAATTTAAAAAAAAAAAACAGAATTATAAAATGTAAAAAGAAAACCTGTCTACTTCAATTTGGAATTAACTTAGAATCATAATTTTTTCACTAATATTCAACCAATTAAGCTAATGTACCCTGTAGGAAAAAAAAAATCTAATAATTGGCAATCATATTCTGTAAGTTTTACAATCTAAAGTTTCCAAAGTTGTGAAAAAAAAAATAATAATTGTTTGCATTTTACTGATACATATACAGATCACTCACTAGGAATTGTCTAAACTGAAAACAAGGTGTTCCTTTTTCTAATGAAATCTACAGCTTTAAAATAGATTTCTTTAAGTATTTTGTGCCCTTTGATCAGTACACGCCACTCTCACAAACACACACTTAACTAAAACTAAGGTGATGTAGACAGTAATGGCCTTACCTATTGAACATAAGTCCTATTTCCTGGAAATGTTAGTTAATTCTACACAAAATATCTTGCCATTACTGAAACTGAATTAAAACTAGTAAACAGGCTGGTGCTTCATTTTGAAGACAATATATCATCCTTTTAAGAAAAGTATATACGTTTTTGTTATGTGGGAAAAAAAATCACAGACATAAACGAAAATAAGAAAGAAGGCTAAGAAAACAATTCTGTGTTTGGGACAGGCAGAGATAAAGGCTCAGAAGGCACAGAATATCAAATCTAAATTTTTATCAGTTTAAAGGTAGATAAGCTAGTGTGATATATAGAGAACTGAATGCTCTCAGGAAGACAGAAACAAGTGAATTCCTTGGAACTGGAACAAGTTAACACTATAGAAAAGCTTTTAATAGCAAACCCTCCAACCTCAATCCTCAACTGCCACCCTATCCAGTGAATATAGCTGAGTTTGGTGGCTCATAAAAGACAGAGAAAGAATGAGAGACTGGAAGGTGAAGAAAATGGGGAGATGTTGGCTAAAGGGCACAAATGTTTAGTTATAAAACAAGTAAGCTCTGAGTATCTAATGTACATGGTGATCATTGTTATTAATACAGTATTGTATATTTAAAATTTGCTAATAGATCTGAAAAGTCCTATAAAAAAACAGTAACTATGAGCACTGATATGAAGTCACCTCACATACTGAAAATATATGCAATTTTATTTTGAATTATATTTCAATAAATTCAAGCATAAAAGAAGGAAAACAGTGAGAGACATAGAGACAGAAGAAAAAAAGAAAATGTACGAGAGAGGAATCACTTCCTTTTGGAATGAATGTAATTACCAATCTACAGAGGCGACGCCACACCAGCTCTGCACATTGTGCATTAATTAGTAGGGTGCAATGTGGGCCTGAAGAAATGGCAGGAAGTAGGTGAGCATGGAAGGGAGAGCAATACCCCACGCTTCCTTCCCTTTCTCATGGTTTATCTACCCTCTATAAACTAGAAATAGGCTTGTACATGAGGTGTAATTTCTAAAAATCAGTAATAAGAACAAGCAAAACAGTTCATTTACCCCCAGGGAGCCACGGATTGTGCTTCCAGGTTTGTGTTTCCTGGGGGAATTCTTTTGAGCAAAGAAATGAAGGCACACTGAATTTCTGACCTAAGATGGAAATTATGTCTTTAAATCTTATCCATGAAAGAAATCTTGAAAACCCAGACATCTCCTTTCAAATTCTGTTAAAACTATGTTGCAATCCTAAGAAGAGGAACAGTTTGCCTACTTTTAAACTACCCCAGAGAAAGATGCTTCAAGATCCATAGCAGAATAGTTCCTCTAATGTTTTAGAATTTATACCATGTGAGTATAATAAAATCCTTCTTCTGTATAAACAAGTGTCTCAAGGAGTTCACCCTCTTTGCCTTTTCTTTAGTGCAGATAAACTTTTCATAGACAAATATTAAATCACCACAAGCCTTCAGCACTTCATGCTGAGACTCTTTTTCATTTTTTAACATTTCAATTAAGCACATTTTTTCCAGTTACTTCAATGACTTTTTTTTAAAAAACTGCTCTGTGAAAAAATTGCAATCATATAACTTATTAGTTATCTGTAACAAATTGACTCGAATTTGATTTATTTATTTCAAATGTGACCAGGCAATTTGTTTCCATAATTACCAGATAAAAGAAAGTAAACATTTCCTTTAGGTAGTCAATAAATATATTTCTCTTGATTATGCTCTCAGAGTAAATGCAAAGATACAATTGCAAATAAGATGCTTAGCTACTCATTTTATTAATTTTGCCATTTTGAGTTTGGCAAGCCAGTTTTTCAAAGCACTGGTGTGTGTAAAAAAAAGGGTTATTTTTATGTTTTTTAATATAATGTTTCAACTGATGATTTATTTCATGCAAGTAATTAAATACCAAATTACAGTATGTGGTGAGTAGAAATTGCTAATAGAATATGCCTATCAAACCTAGAGAATATTAGAGTGTGCATATGGGTTCAGTTCAGTTAACAGAAAAATTGGATTCCAATCATTTAGTCTTGATAGCAATTTTACCCTCTGTTCTTAGGTTCACCTGACATAACAGTACAAGACAAGCTGTATTTGCAAAATAACACCTGGGAACACGCCTTGCACAAAATTCATTATTTGCTTAACAGTTTTATGCATGTTCTGTAGATTATTTGAAAAGTCATCAGGTGCACAGTTGACATGTTACTAGGGAATTCTGCTTCTGCGTGTTTTCAATGAAAGCGACACATTTAAAGATCAGCACATAGGAAAGTTTCTTTGAAGTAGTATATCAAAACAGTTAGATTAAAAATGGAATGACTTTTCTTCCTTTATAAACTCCTGTCTAATATCTATGAAAGTTGAAATACTAATTAGCAGCATAATTGTTTGAGGATAGTTTAATTTTTTACACATTAATCCTTCTATTAACAAGATAAGTCTTTCCACATCTGGTCTTCAGACTATTATGTACTTTCATTCATTTTCTTTCTGACCAGAAAGAAAGATTACAGCTGTGTTAATTACCATTCGGGCCTGAAAAGATTACCAATGCTACACAAATAAACATATATTGGGAAGAAAACAATTTTATGGTCTGATATTATGCATTATAATAAGGCTGCTTCCCTTAAAATCCCATTCATATTTTTTGGCAAATTCAATGTTTGTCATATTTGCTTTGTTTCTATCCTAAATTATAGAAATAGAAATCCACAGCTATCTTCTAAAAATTCTCATTATTTGGTCACAAAGGGAATTGAAGAGAGAGGTATGAGAGATTAGAGCAACTTGATCACATTTATCATAGAGGTATACACCACTGTCCTCCCTGCACTCAATTAACGGTGTCACAATTGTAGACATACAAATCAACTGACATAATTATATAGGCTAATATTTATGCAGGCACTGTTCTAAGGGGTTTACCCATATTATCATGTTTAATGTAGGAACTCTATGATGTAGGTATTATTTTTATTTCCATTTCACAGATAAAGAGACTGAAGCAGAGATCTAGTTAATGACAGAGCCTAGATTTGATCACACACAGGCTGATTCCACAGTTTGGCTGGCTGTGCTTGTTATTGTTACCACCACAGTGTTGTGGGTCACTGTGTATAAGGCTCGTGCCAAACAGCAAATGGGGGTATAGAATGGCAAGTCTGAACAGTTCTGTGGAAGCATTTTTCTAGCTAAATCTCATTGCTGCTTCTCCCACAATGTATAAATACTCCAGCTTTGGCTCTGAGCCACCTCTAGAAAAAATGAAATATCCCTGTCTTATTGAAGAATGGTCATGGAACTCAACTTCTATAACATAGTCACATCAAGTTATAGCAACATTGGCACTCATAAAAATCTCTCCATCTAGAAGGCACAGTGCTATTTGGCAGGACATTACACTTTTATAATTTTATTTAGATTAATCAAGTGTTTCAACCATAGTGTTCTGAACTTGGCAAGACACCAAAACAAGCAATTGGAACATTAATGTATTAGTTTTCTATTGTTGCTAAAACAAACAAAAAGGAATTTTAGAGGCTGAAAACAAAATGTCTTTAATAACTTGCTATTGCAAGGATGTATTACTCAGGATTCTCCACAGGGACAGAACTAATAGGATATATGTAAAAACATAAAAGGGAATTTATTAAGAAGAATTGGCTTATACAATCACAAGGAAAAGTCCCAGGATAGGCCATCTGCAAGATGAGGAAGAAAGAAGCCAGTAGTGGCTTAGACCAAACCCCAAAGCCTTAAAAGCAGAGTAGTTGACAGTTCAGCCTTCAGTCTGTGCCTGAGGCCTGAGAGCCCCTAACAAATAACTGATATAAGTCCAAGAGTCCAAAAGCCAAAGAACCTGGAGTCTGATGTCCAAGGGCAGACGGACGGAGGGAAGCATCTAGCAAGGAAGAAAGATGAAAGCCAGAAGACTCAGCAAGCCAGCTGATCCCACCTTCTTTCACCTACTTTGTTCTGCCCTTGCTGGCAGCCAGTTGGATGGTGTCCACACACGTTGAGGGTGGGTCATCTTCTCCTGTTCCACTGACTCAAATGTCAGTCTTCTCTGGGAACACTTTTACACCTAGAAACAATACTTTACCAGCTCTCTGGGCATCCTTAAATCCAATCAAGTCGACACCTAATAGTAACAATCACATAGGGGTCAGTTGTCCAGGCATCGTCTAGCTGGGTTTTCTGGTAAGGATCTTGCCGGCCTGAAGTCAAGGTGTGGGCCAGGGCTAAGTTCTCATCTAGTTTTCACTTGGAGTTCTCATCCAAACTCATGCACGCTGTTGGCAGAATTCCCTTCATTGTGGTTATAGCACTAAAGTCCCTGTTTTCTGCCTGGCTGCTGGCTAGTAGTCACTCTAAACTCCAACAGTCACCCTTAGGATGTAGCCACAAAGCCCTCTCAAACCATATCAGCTACTCTTTCAAATATACCAGGATAATTTCTCTTCAGGAAGGACCTAGCTTATCTTTTAAGTGCCCAACTGATTAGATCTGCTCCATGAAGAAAAATCACCATTTTGATGAACTCAAAGGCAACTGAGTAGGAAACGTAATTATATCTCTAAAGTACTGAGGGATTGTGTCAAGGAAAACAGAGTCCACCAAGGGCTTGGTTTCAAAGGTAAGAACTTCTCAGCACCATGCCTCCATCTGCCTCTCCATCTGGGAACCTAGAGTTCTTTGTCTAACTTTTCCATGCACAGGCTAGGTAAAATTTCAGGTGTGCTCCTTTGTTTAGAAAAACTGCAATAAGCTCTGAGGGAGGAGGCTTTGATTGCAGGCCAGGCCACCTATCCAATATCAGAGTCAAAGACCAGTCACTCCAGAGGAAGTTTGGAAAAGCTGCTCTCACCAGAGGAGAACTTGAATGGGGTGACAGTAACTCTGGGGTTAAAATACCCCCACTCCCTTACCTATATGGACTCCATCTCTGGATCCCCTCAACAGTAATGTGGGAGCTCTCTCCCTTTCTCTCTATAGGGATTTCCCTCTCTGGGATCCCTTCCCACAACAGCATGGGAGCTCTCTACTTCCTTCTCTCTCTCTCTCTCTCTCTCTCTCTCTCTGCCTAATAAATCAATCTCTGCAAAACTCTTTGGGTCTGATGTTTACTTGAAGGAGCTCACTGTGCCACCAGGGTCTTCTCCCCATTCTTGAGTGAGTGAGAGCTTAAGCTCAGGCACATCCCATCAGGGGAGGGAGCTGAGCCCCGTCCCATCCCCCAACACGGTTACATCTGTGTTGAGCCAGCCAGGAGGATGTCGAAGCAGTGAGTGCATTGAACAACTCTCACTTGCTAAAATCTGTCCTATTACTTCTCTTAAATCCATTAAGGAGAGAGCACCAGGTGCAGAGGCCACCAGGCCTGTGTGAAACTATGGGAGTCCCAGAAGTATCTGCAGAAAGAGGGTCAGCCAAATTTAAAGGCACTGCACCTGGGTTTCTCCAAACCTGTTCCCTTTCTCTCTGCTCTCTCTCTGAGCCAAATTGCCCGTGGAAGGGGTTAGGGGCACAGCCAGGTCAGGCCTGGAAGCTCCACATGTTGCAGTACTCCCTGCCGCCTGAGCAGAGCACACTTTCCCTGACCAGCCTGCTAACCTGGGGAACACCAGGCACACTCATTCGTCGGCCACACAGTCCCAGCCATAAACTCAGACTGTGGAGAGAGGCACCCCATACACACTGTGAGGCCCAATTTTAAATAGCATGGCTGCCAGAATTTAAAAGGTACAGACACCCCCACTGCAAGGCAGGCAAGCTAACCTGAGCTCACCAGTGGGGACATGGCGGCCCGGCTCCTGTAAGGTCATGCTGAGCCAGGCGAGCCCTCCTGGCTTCCAGGCATGGGCCAGGTCCCCACCACCACCAGGTGTGGCATTTTTTTACTCGGGTGATGATTAAGGGAGCCCAGCTGAGCCCTGCGCATTGAGGGAGGTGCCCAACATGCACACATGGTCCCAGTGGCTGCCATGGCAGACAGTGGCACTACATGGGGAGCGCTTTCCCCAGGCTGCAGGTGCCACCTGTGTGAGACACATCTGGCTTTTCAGACTCACAGCAGCGTGCAGCTCTTTTTATTCAGACCTACACCTCCTGGGTCCAGATTTCCATCAGGCAGCCTTGCTAGCATGGTGGTTAGGGTGTAGGTCTAGCAGCAGCAAGGTCACTGGTTTGAATCCCCAAGAGGGCCAGGCTTAACTGAGGCTTGAATGAGGGTCCATTTGGGGAGTCCAGAAGCTAAAGGCTACAGAACATTGTTTTTTGCACCTGCAAATTTCCCAATCTAACTGACTGGTGCCAAAAATCTAATGATGTACAATTTGTCTTGCCTAGGATACGCTCTCTGTACAGCATAACTTCTCCATCTAGAATACCATAGTCAGACCTGGTCCCGGGCTCAAATAGTTAATTACAGGTCCCACAACCCTAGGGCATATTTCTATAATGGAGAATACGTGGGGAAGGAGGCCCAGGTCCTGAGAGCATTGTTTCAGCCTTGACCATGTGGCCATCCAGCCTTCTTTAGGATCCTTGCACTTAGAGATTCCTCCCTAGAAGTTTATCATCCTAGGGCAGTTTTATAATCAGGCCTATGTTAATTGAACTCTTGCTAGGGAATGGTGGCACCCATCACCCAAGCCTCATTGGCCTAGTTTAGGGATGTGCTGGTACAAACCACTAATCCCAGCAGTCCACATGTTCTTATGGTGGTCAATGGGGACATGTAGATAGTGAGTGTTTGCAATGGAGCTGGTAAGCATGATTAAACCCAGCACATAGGAAGGGCTGAGAAGATAGGAAGGGTGCTATAACTGGGGAACTCCCCAGGGTTAGCAGTTGCAAGGAATAACCAGGGATGTGGGCATTCCTATGTTTGATTTCAGATGGGTACTACTCTTCCCAAGGCAAAATCTTCTTTAAAATGTATCCTGGACAACTGGGACCAATTTAACACATAATCTTTGAAGAAGAAGCATCTCATTTTTCTCAGCTGAACAGCATGGCTGCAATACCCTCTGCCAAGTAGAAATACCTGGCCTCCTAAGGGAAGTATAGATTATAACACCATTCTACAATTAGACCTGTTTTGTAAAGATTGAAGGTAAATGGTTTGAGGTACCCTATGTGCAAATTTCATTCTCTCTAAGGAATAATCCTCAGCTATGTAAGGCCTGTACCCCATACCCTACCGGTCCATCCTCAGGATTACCCCCACATTTATGACTCTCTGTAGCTCCTCCCTCTACCGATGCTGACCAGGTCTCCTCAGCTCTTGCCACCCAAGAGAAGTCAGAGAAGGCCACAGCCAAGGCACCTCAGGCTACTAGGATGCCCAGACTCTACCCACTATAGGCAGCAGGAGGAGAATTTGGCCCGACCAAGGGGCACACTCCCTTTTCACTTTCTGACTTAAAGCAAATCAAGGCAGACTTAGAAAAAATTTCAGATGACCCGGTCAAGCACATAGGTGTTCTGCAGGGCCTGGGTCATTCCTCTGAAATACATTGGAAAGCTATCATGCTATTGCTTAGCCAAACCCTAAACAGCAATGAGAGAGAAAGGCTGTTCTAGCAGTGGCTGAAGAGTTTGGGGACACCTGGTGTCTTAGTCAAGTACATGACCAAATGATGCCAGAGGAGAAGGATAGATTTCCTACAGGTAGATAAGCAGTCCCTAGCATGGACCCTCACTGGGATCCTGACTCAGAACAGAGGGACTGGAGTCATAGGCACCTGTTAGCCTGCATACTTAAGGGAGTAAGGCAAACTAAGAAGAAGCCCATGAACTATGCGATGTTATCCACCATAACTCAGGGAAAGGAAGAAAACACAACAGCCTTCCTTGAGTGGTTACAGGAGGCCTTAAGAAAGTATACTCCCCTGTCACCAGACTCCATTGAGGGTCAGTTAATAATATGGGGCAAATTTATTATGCAATTAGCAGCAGACTTTTGGAGGAAGTTCCAGAAGCTCACCCTGGGGCCAGAACAGAGTCTAGAATCATTACTAAACCTAGCAACCTTGGTGTTTTATAATAGAGACCAGGAAGAACAAGATGAAAGGAGCAGGAGAGACCAGAGAATGCCACAGTACTAGTCATGGCCCTCAGGCAAGCTGACCCAAGGGACTCAAAAGAGAGAAAGGCTTGGGTTAGCTG
Organism: Saguinus oedipus; assembly: GCA_031835075.1. Classification (NCBI taxonomy): domain Eukaryota; kingdom Metazoa; phylum Chordata; class Mammalia; order Primates; family Cebidae; genus Saguinus; species Saguinus oedipus. The sequence goes on from CM063170.1 coordinate 149,781,114, forward strand.
CCAGTCTGGCAGAGTTTGTGTCCATTGAGGCCTAATGGGACACTTTATAAGAAATTGTCCCAAGAGGAATGGGCCACCTCCTTGTCCTTGCCCACTGTGCCAAGGGGATCACTGGAAGGGACACTGTTCCAGGAGATGAAGATTCCCAGGGCCTAAGGTGGCTAACCAGATGACCCACGTGCAGGACTGATGGTGCCCAGGGCAAGTGCCAGCATAAGCCATCACCCTCACAGAGCCCTGGGTAAATCTGACCATAGAGGGCCAGGAGGTTGATCTCCACCTGGACACTGGTGCGGACTTCTCCATTTACTCTCCTGTCCTGGATGGCTGTCTTTCAAGTCTGTAACTGTCCGAGGAACCCTAGGACAAGCAGTCTCCCAATATTTCTCCCAACCCCTAAGCTGTAACTGGGGAGATCTACTCTTCTCCCATGCCTTCCTCATCATGCCAGAAAGTCCCACTCCTTTGCTAGGGTGGGACCTGTTAGCCAGAGCAGGAGCCATTATCTATACAAACATCATCAGGGAGGAAATTCCTCTCTGCTGCCCATTATTTCAAGAAGGTATTAATCCTGAGGTTTGGGCAATGGATGGACAATTTGAATGGGCAAAGAATGCATGCCCAATTCAAATAAAGCTTAAGGATTCCACATTTTTTCCTTACCAAACACAGTACCCCCTAAGACTGGAAGCCAAAAGGGGGCTACAGGATATCGTAAAGAACTTAAAAGCTCAAGGTCTAGTAAAGTCCCGTAACAGTCCTTGTAATACTCCAATTTTAGGAGTACAAAAACCTAATGGACAGTGGAGGCTGGTGTAAGATCTCAGGCTTATTAATGAAGCTGTGATTCCTTTATACCCAGCTGTACCCAACCTTACACGTTCTTCTATCAAATACCAGGAGAGGCACAATGGGTTTATAGTCCTGGACCTTAAGGATGCCTTTTTCTATGTACCATTACATCCCAACTCCCAGTTTCTGTTCACCTTTGAAGACCCTTTAGATCAGAATTCTCAGCTCACCTGGACAGTGTTACCACAGGGCTTTCAAGATAGGCGTCGCTTGTTATGCAGGCTGTAGCTCAGGACCTTAGTAATTTTTCACATCCAGGTACCCTGGTTTTTCAATACATGGATAACTTACTTTTAACTGCAAACTCAGAAGCCCAGTGTCAGCAGGCCACCCAGAACCTCCTAAAGTTTCTTGCCACCTGCAGATATAAAGTTTCCAAACCAAAAGCCCAACTTTGTTGGCAAAAGGTAAAGTACCTAGGGCTTGTGCTGTCTAAGAGCACTTGGGCCTTTAGTAAAGAACGTCTCCAAGAACGTCTCACTTTCCACCATCCAAAGACCTTAAAACAGTTGTGGGGATTCTTAGGAATAACTGGTTTCTCCCGATTGTGGATTCCCGGATATGGTGAAATGGCCAAACCCTTCTATACTCTGATTAAGGAAACCCAAAAAGCTAACACCCATCTAATAATACAATGGGACCCTATATCTGAGGCAACCTTTCAGACTCTGATGCAGGCACTACTGCAGGCTCCAGCTCTAAGCCTTCCTACAGGGAACGACTTCTCCCTTCCCTATGTCAGTGAAATGTCAGAAGAGGTCCTGGGGGTTCTCACCCAGACTCGGGGGAACCACACCACAACTAGTGGCATACCTAAGTAAGCAAATTGATGCAGTGGCAAAAGGCTGCCCACACTGCTTGTGGTTCACAGCCACCATGGCTATACTGGTCTCAGAAGCTGCTAAAATAGTGCAAGGGAAAGATCTATCTGTATGGACTTCACATGATGTAGCTGGAATTCTGGTCTCTAAAGGAGGCTTATGGCTGTCTGACAACTGCTTACTCAAATATCAGCCCTTGATGCTCGAAGGGCCTGTACTTCAGCTGCACACATGTGCAGCCCTCAATCCAGCTACTTTTCTTCCTGAGGAAGGGGCAGACAAAGAACATGACTGTCAGCAGGTTATAGCCCAGAACTATGCGGCTCAAGAGGATCTCTTAGAAACTCCTCTAGCCAATCCTGACCTTAACCTATACATGGATGAAAGCTCCTTTATGGAAAACAGAGTTCAAAAGGTAGGATATGCAGTAGTCAGTGATCAAACAGAGCTTGATAGTAATTCCCTTCCTTCTGGAACTGGTGCCCAGCTGGTAGAAAGAGTAGCCCTCGCTCGAGCTCTAAAATTAGGAAAAGGAAAGAGAATAAACATTTACACAGATTCCAAATATGCTTACCTGGTTCTGCATGCCCATGCTGCCATAGGGAAGGAAAGAGATTTCCTAACCTCAGCAGGAACTCCCATTAAACATCATAAGGAAATTTTAGACTTATTACAAGCTGTCCAAGAACCCCAAGAGGTAGCAGTCTTACACTATTGGGGTCACCAGGAAGAAGATGGCATGAAGGAAGCAGAGGGCAATCGCTGAGCTGACCTAGAGGTAAAAAAGGTAGCTAGACAAGAATTTATAGGACCTTTAATATGGAAAAATCCTCTCCAAGGAACTAGAGCTCAATACTGATCAGAAGAGGTAGAGTGGGCAATCTCCCAGGGACATAATCTTCTTCCTTCAGGAAGGCTAGATACTGAGGAAGGAAAAGTGCTTCTACCTGCTGCCAGCCAGTGGAAAGTACTTAAAACCCTGCATCAAACCTTCCATATGGGTATAGAGAATGCACACCAAATGGCCAAACCTATATTTACAGAAAAGGGTCTCTTCAATGCTCAACAAATAGTCAAAGGATGTGAAATATGCCAGAAATATGCCAGAAATAGTGATAATGGGTTTGCCTTCAAAGCTGCAGTGACCCACAGAATTTCCAGGGTGTTAGGAATACAGTATCATCTCTACTGTGCTTGAAGGCCTCAGTCCTCAGAAAAAGTGGAAAAGATGAATGAAATTCTTAAGAGACACCTAAAGAAACTGTTACAGGAAACCCATCTCTTGTGGCCTTCTCTATTCTCAGTAGCACTGATAAGGGCTCCAAATTCTCCTCAGAAAAGAAGACTCAGCCTCTATAAAATGCTTTATGGACAGCCCTTCCTAATGATCCTGTATTAGACAAGGAAACAGCAGATCTAATAAAAATATAACCTCTTTGGCTAAATACCAACAGGCTCTTAAAAGTTTACCTGAAGGGCATACTAGGGAAAGGAGAAAGAGTGATTCTGCCCTGGAGACTTGGTGCTTGTAAAATCTCTCCCATCAGACTCTCCCTCTCTAGGCCCATCTTGGAAGGACTGTTTTTGGTTATTCTGTCTACCCCAACAGCAGTTAAGGAGGTGGGAATTGACTCGTGGATTCATCACACTCAGCTGAAGCCTTGGACACCTCCTAAAGAAAATCATAGGCCCTCCACTCCACAGCCTGAAGTTCCAGGAGATGACCCTTCATACACCTACGAGCCTTTAGAGGATCTACGTTTGCTCTTCTGATGAGATCCCCAGGAAAGTAACTACTCATAAGTCTAATTCACATCTTGGCATTAACAGGACTATCACTCTTAACTTTGCTATCTGTGACTGGACTCTAAAACTCCCACTTTTCCTCTCATAGTGATGGGGTGGGGAAAATAATAGGAGAACTTGATACTGGCATTGGAAAAGTTACTACCTCTACTTAGTTGCTATAAGCAATCTCAGGAGTTAAACAATAACATAAAAAAGGTTGCTAATTCTCTGCAGAGGGAGTTCACTCTGCAGAAACAGCTTAACTCTTTAGCTGCCCAGATCTTCAAAGTAAAAGGAGCCTAAATCTGCTAACAGCAAAGAGAAAAGGAACCTGTCTCTTACTAAGAAAAGAGTGCTGCTACTTTATAAAACAATCAGATATTGTCTTAAGATTAAAGAACTCAGGAATCAATCAAACACAGGGCTACAGACCTTCAAAAAACAGTATGGTGGAGCTTGTTTAACAACTGGCTGTCCTGTCTCTATCCTCTCTTAGACTCATCTATAACCATTCTATTATTGCTGGCCTCTGGGCCTCTCATCTCTAACCTTCTTTTCAAGTTCATTTCTTCTAGAATTAAAGCCATCAGGCCAGAAATGATCCGGCAAATGGAACCCCAGATGTCCTTGGCTCGTGAGCTCTATCATGGACCTCTGGATCACCCTGCACCCCTGGAAAACTCCCCTCTGGAGGAAACCTCAACTGCAGGGCCCCTTCTACACCCCAATTCAGCAAGAAGTAGTTAAAGAGCAATTGAAGCCCGTGTCCCAACAGCAATTGGACTTTCCTGTTCAGAGTTGGGACTGAGGGATTGTATCAAGGAAAACAGAGTTCACAAGGGCAAAGAGGCTTCAAAGGCAAGAGCTTTCCAGTGCCATGACTTCATCTATGTCCCCATCTGAGAGCCTAGAGTTCTTTACCTAACTTTCCCATGTGTGACCTACTTAAAGTTCAGGTGTACTCCTTTGTTTAGAAAGCCCACCATAAGCTCCAAGGGAGGAGGCTTTGATTGCAGGCCAAGCAACCAGTCCAATATTAGAGTCAAAGATCAATCACTCCAGAGGAATTTTGGAAAACCTCCTCTCACTAAAGGAGAACTTGAATGGGACTGGAGTAACTCTGGGTTTAAAATCCCCCCTACTCCCTTACCTATATGGAATCCATCTGTGGATCCCCTCCCATGGTAACGTGGGAGCTGTCTCTCTCTCTCTCTCTCTCTCTCTCTCTCTCTCTCTCTCTCTCTCTCTCTCTCTCTCTCTCTCTCTCTCTCTCTCTGTCTGTCTGTCTCTCTCCCCCTACAGGGATTTCTCTCTCTGGGATCCCCTCCCACAGCAGCATGGGAGCTCTCTCTTACTTCTTTGCCTCTCTCTTTCTGCTAATAAATCCCTCTCTGCAAAACTCTTTAGGTCCAATGTTTAATTGAACAAGCTCACCACACCACCAGGATTCTCTCCCCATTCTTGGGTGAGTGAGAGCCCAAGAATCTTGGGCACATCCCATCAGGGGAGGGAGCTGAGCCCCATCTTGTCCCAGAACCTGGTTACATCACTTTTAACTTGCTATATTCTATTGGTTAGAACTTGCACTTAGTGGAAGGGGTATATACAAGGGTTTTGGCAGAATTCATATATGCCTATTACAACTAGGGAGAGATGAAAAGAAATTATAAATTACATAAACTAGTTAATTTGATATAATAAAATAATTGACCATTTTTATGTGGGTTCTTTAATTCTCAAGAACTTTCCCTTCTTCCTTAAGACATTTCCTACAGAGAATACCAAATCTGAAGAAAGGGTAAGCTCATTCATTTTATTTGGGGTTACAAGTTTTTATTTATCCAAGCACTTAATTAAAATCACATGGATGCTTAGAGAATACTCTGTGTGAGAGAGAGACTTTTTCTCTTTATTACTTTATTTTCATATTCATCTATCTTAAAGGTGTTGAAAGTTATCACATGAACAAGGACCATTTCCTAAAGACCAATTCATAACATTTTGACAAACGCTTCTTGTAAAAGATAAAACTATTATTAAAATATTTTTATAATGCAGAGGGCATTGTGGCTAGATTTGGCTAACTGTATCTTTTGTTTCATCTTCATAAGAAATAGCTCTCTTTTCACTAACCATAATCCTATCGGAAATCTCTTTCTAGCTAACACAATTAACAAAAGAAAAATATAAATTAAATACAAGATTATAAATAAAATATTGAAAGCAAATAATTTTAATACAAAAATAAACACAAGATTATAAATAAAATATTGAAAGCAAATAATTTTAATACAAAAATAAACACAAGATTATAAATAAAATATTGAAAGCAAATAATTTTAATACAAAAAGCTTATTTCATTTCTGTAAAATGTTATCCTCAGTGTGAGGAATCTGAAGCATGGGAAAGCTGAGAAATTTGCCTGAGACCACATATCTAATATGGGGAAAGAACCAGAAACTGAGCCCAGGTGGTCTTGCTCTAGAGTATATTTGTATAAACACTGCGCCATGCTAATCTTCCAAGTGTAACAGTCAAGAGATCCTAAAATCCTTTAAATTTCTATGAAATTTTGAAGAGGAAAAATAAAACTTGCTGTTTTGAAATTCTCATATTAATCATGCATAGCAACACATCTTATCCTCAGTGGACACTGAATAACTAAGTAGACATTTCTATGTCTTCCCAGAATGTTCCAGAGAACATCGGTTCTGAGGAATACTAAGAAGGTTTATGTGAAAATGATTGTAGCATCCAATATATTTGGAAATCTCTAGTCAAAAATAAAATGGTTTTTTTTTTTAATGTGGAACTTCTTAGAACCCAAAATGTACCAAGGTACTAAGAAGATAATATGATTTGCTCCATTTTTCAAAACTATTATATTACAGAACCTTCCTTCTTCAAACCTTCTTTCTTGGAGAAATAGCATTTGACGAAACACATTTTCAAAATGTTGCTTTCAAATGCTGTACACTCTGAAGTCGTTTCTCATAAGTTCCTTGAAAGTATTAGGCTTTGGAGAGCAATATGTCATTTCCATTTGCAGTTTTTATGCCTGATTCTTCATACTATGAGGAAAGAAGATTTATCATAAACCTACATATTTACATAATAAATGGAAAATGTTGACTTCCCATTTCTAATATTTGGTGTGCTTCAGTCAGAGATTTTAGTTTCATGCCACAGAAGCAGATTTGGGTTGATTTCAGTTGAAAAGGAATGAATGAAAAAGATATTTGTAGCTCAGAGAACCACAGGAGAACTGGAGATCCAGGCAGAGGCAATTTAAGAGGATCTTAAAATCATGCCATAGAACTGCTGCCACCCAGTCACTTCCAATATGCTTGCACTGTTACAAGCAGCATTGCTGTCACATTGCAGAGGGTGCTACAAATGGCACTGCTTCTATTTCTGCCCGAGACTCAATAATGTTTTTGCTTACTCTTACCACTAGGAGGCATTTTCTTGTTTTCTCTTGTTACTTTTACTAGCTCCTGATTCACACTGGGGTGGTCCATTTTATTGGTGGATCCAAGGAAGTATCTGCAACCCCACTTAAGGGAAGCTGGGAAATCAAGCGTCTAACAACGTTACACTTCAACCTCCTATCAAAACCAAAAGGTGATGAGTTCCTCAAACTCTAGGAAGGGATCCAAATTTTTAAATAGTTAAAATATTTGAAATTTTAACCACATGAGAGAGGAAGGATATCAGATAATGGGAAAGTATTTAATGTGTACAACATACATTATTTGTGTGATGGCTACACTACAAGCTTAGATTTTGCTACTATGCAATATACCTGTGTAACAAAATTGTGCCTGTAACCCTTACATTTATACAAATCTAAAGAAAACAAAATGTTTACCACATGGAAGTATGAAATCTCCTGTATCAATTGAGCTCTATATCCTTCACAGTCAATGAAGCCTTTGGCACCAAAAAGTTATTTGTGAAGAATTTATAACAACGCCTGGCAGATAGTGAGGGCATTAAATGTGTTTGTAAACTAAAATGGCATAAAATAAAGTAGTCTTCCTACCGATGCTAGTGATCAAAGGACAGTAAGAGAGCCCTGAATGAATCAGCACTGAAGAAGAACAAGTGTTCACCAGCTCCCTGTTTCTTGCATCCATGTTTCCAATATGGTGAAGAAATATATGAATGAATTCAAATAATAAACCGAGACACTGCTGTTAATGCCAGGCTTCATTCTGATGGCTATAGATTTCCCTCACCTCCAGCTCTACACCTCCTATTCAAATGAGTTTGTGGAATACTGAACAGATCTATTTAATTCCAGACACACATGGCATTTATGCATTTTTCGAAAAAGTCTGAGTCCTGTAACAGGAGCTTGACAATCCTAAGATGATACTTAAGTTAGATGAAGCTATACGTGTCTAAACACAGTATTGTAAACTATAGCTATAACCAAGTGATAAGCCTCTGAAAATTTATCCTCTAGCTTATCTGCTTTGGAAAAACATAGTCTATTTTCTACCTTCATCTCCTACATCAAAGTAAAGATCATGATTAATTGAACTTCGTGTCTAAACATTTAAAACTAGGTAGTGCATCCAGTGGAGTAATTCTTGGCCTCATGATTTATAAATCCCACATTCTAGATCTACTGCTCCTTTAGTCTGGACACAATAATTCTAACTTTCTTACTGACAAACCCAATCAGATTAACAACATAGAACATATCACGTAATAATTCACGATAAAAATCTTTTATAGGAGAATATATTCTTGATAGAGAATACAAATATCAAAAAGTATTTAACCCTATGGAGGACTGGTGACTTTCAGTCTCTGCTGAGGAAAGAAAGCAAAGTTGGTTACTCTAAGAATAAAGCCATGAACCCAGCCATCTAACTTCAATCTCTTCATACACTTTCTAGTGGCTTACCCTTTGGATACCTTCCAAACAAATACTACCCATGGATAAAATCGATGGTGGATTTATTGGGTTTATTCTCTAACAGCTTAAGCAAGAAAAAAAAGATCAATTTTGATGTCATGATTTTTCTTTCTTGTCAAATGTGTCAAGTGCAGGCACGGCCCTCAAGAAAGTAGGATAGTACTCTGGGGAAAATTGTGTACAAAATCCTTTATAAGACAGTAACGAATCTAACATGGTACTTCTTTAATCTGTACTATGTTGTACCATACCTCTCCAAATGTAATTTTTCTATAAAATAACAGAATCTAAATTCTCATATCCCTCTTTTGAGACTTCATGGGCCCCCAATTATACAGGACTTGTGTTTTGGTGTGTTACACATGCATAAACATGCACACACACACTGTTTTTCTGAAGCCCAAATTTCACCACTATACAATATAGCACAAAATTACATTTGTGCTTCTTAAATTTATACAAATAATTATAAAAGAAATGGTTTCCACATGGAAACACTAAATCTCCTGTATAAATTGAGCTCTGTATACATATTTGCCTTTGATGGCTACCTTCTCTATTGCCAGGTTATAGCATTATCTACTATTAAGTATTTTGATCCAGAGCCTCCCTCTTCAGGGAACTTGCTTCCACACTCAGAAAGTGGCCCTCAACTTCACATGTTCTTCAACAAAGTTTATAACTGTGTTAAGAAACTATACTTCCTGTAGTCTGTGGATGGCTCATTACCTCATGCTTGGAACTATGAGAAATAATCCCCTGAATTAAATTCAGTTTCCTGACCCCAGTTAGAAATAAAAATAGAGATGGAACTGTTCTTGTTTAAAAAAAAAAAAAAAAGCATATTTCTTCATCCTCCACAAAAGCAATATTCTCAAGAGTTACAGTTATGTAAGAATTACTTTAGCAGAGAAAGGGGGAATTTTAAAAGCCACTAAAGTGTAATAGGGGAAAAATTAAAGCTGCTCTTCAAAGAAAGGTTTTCTCAATTCAAAGGCAGTTACTTAAGAAATCAAGCCCTTTACATATTCTCTCTCTCTCTCTCTCTCTCTCTCTCTCTCTCTATATATATATATATATATATATATATATATATATATATATATATATGGAGCATTACATATTTTCTCTTTAAAACTTTTTACTTTTCTTCATATATGCTCACTACTTGGGTTTCTTCCATCTGCAGCAACCTGAAAAGCAATCCCTCTGGCCAACTTTCTCTATGTAATTCTCTGTTCATCTGTTTAGGAACACCTCCCACAGAAAATGGTTTTGCTACCTAGGTTTTCCTTCCTCTTGTTTCTCTTGTTAATTTCCTCAATCTAAGTCAGGTAAGTTCTAATTTGGCCACTCAAGGCTTTGGCATAAGATCAAGGTAAATATTTTGAAGGGCGTGGATGCTGAGAGGTATGGTTCCTTTAGATAGGATCTCCTGTCTCAGTCTCCCCTCCAGTTTGAATTGAAAACATGACTTTTTATTGACTGCTACCCCTTTTGGATTCAGCATTTCCTCATATTATAAGGAAAATATAAATTATTAGGATAGATCAATAAAACCTAAAATTAGAAAAATATTTTCTAATTATCACCTACTCTGAAATCCTCTTTGCTTCCATTAAAGAAGTCACAGTATTAAGTAGAGTCAAGTTTAAATTATTTCTTTCTTCCTCTGTAGGCTTGCCAGAGTAAGAAGAAAATTTTATCAGTCACTTAATCGCTCTTCACTTTGAAATTAGGTAGAATTAGAGGATGTTATCCTTCTGTCATGTTTTTGGCAATACGGATATTGTCCGTTTTCTTCTCTTTTCTAATGCAGTTAACTTGAAAATTGCTCATGCAGTGCCAAAGACCAGTGTGCAGACAATAAATGTTCCATGAAGAAGAAAGAAATGGTCGTTTTTTTTTTGCAACAATGGAGAAAAATGACTGTGCCTATCTGTAATGATTTAATGAGTGTATCAAAGTTTTCTATTAACCATGTCTCAGGGAGAATTACTGCACATGTATTATCTCTATTTGTGTTCTAAATCATTTAAGGATCTCAAAAGATTCCTTCTCAAACAGTATCTTTGTTGGACTGATAACTATTGACTAAGTAATTAGCTAAAATAAACAATTTCAAATCCACTATCTCCTGTCTTATTTACATAAGATTTATTTTATTCTCTTCTTTTTCTATTGTAAAGTTAGAAACCAAAAAAAATATAATTAAAGATGGAACACATTTTCATGTTTTTCCAAAGTTAATAAAAGCAGGAAGTACAAATTCTGAAAAACAGGAATGGGGTGTTACAAATCAATTAGCCAATATTTATAAAATTAAAAGGAGAAAAAGTGCATTTAAAGAGTCTAATCACAAAAAATATTATTAACAGCATTTATAATGTCATTTCATTAACATAGGACTGTATGTATGATAAGGTAAAATGTGCTGTAGAGATAAATCACATTAAAATTTATATGTAGTTAGGAACATAGGCAGGCTCTGGAAACAGTCTGAGTTCAAATCCCAGCTCTGCCATTTATAACCTACCTGGCCTTGGCATGTTAACTCTGTGTGCCTGAGTTTTCTCATCTGTAAAGCAGGCTGTTGTAATGCTTGTAATGGTTAAATACATTTTTATATATAGCACCAGAAAAGTACCTGACAGGTAGGAATTACCATATAAGAAGTGTTTTGTTGTTGTTTGCTGTTGCTGTTGTTTGCATTCACAATACTGTAAGAAAATGGAATATAATATTAAAGAAACTTTTATAGAGACATTTTCATGGTTCATTTTTCTTTAATGCTTAAAATATATTCTATGAAAAAAAAATACATTAATAATGACATATTTTTGGTCGAATTGGTTTTTGGAAATAACATTATTCATCTATAATAACAAGAATGTAGTATCTCAGGGTTTTACATAACAAGCCATTCCAATCCAAAGAGATAGGACATAATGAACAGCAATAGTGGAAAACATGCTTCATTCAGAGAGGACCTAAGATGAATGAATTCAAATTCATCACAGGAGAATGATGCCACATGATGCAAGAATTTAGTATAAAAATGACAAAACTCAATGTATACTGAAGTTGGAGTTCTAGAGCACACTTGCTATATTGCACAATTTCTCAAAAGGGATAAAAAACAGTTCTATATTTGGCCAAAATACATAAATGACCCATCAGGCTCCACTGTTAGTTACCAAGAGCAATTCGTTGTTATAACCAAAATGGGGCGTGCTCTTGTGCTGAGTCAGCAATTGTGGTATTCTTTTTTCTCCCTCACAAACCTAATGACTTTATCCTTTTCAACTTCTCATTTCCTCTCATTTATTGAATATTGTGTGTTCTTGAATGTCAGCCTCAAAGCCTGTCTCCCTGAAGAGGCTGAAGTGATTGCTAGCTCTCCCCACAGAGTCATAGCCCTTATTTGAATTAAAACTGCATTTATTTTCTATACTACTCATTTGCTCCTTAACCTGGGCAGTCTATTACCTCCTTTTTAAGTTTTATAGGTTTATATTCATATTATTTTTGTTGTTGTTAAAGATGTTGTTTTCTTTCTTTTTTAAAATTTATTTATTATACTTTAAGTTCTGGGATACATGTGCAGAATGGGGATACATGTGCAGAATGTGCAGGTTTGGTAAGTAGGTGTACAAGTGCCATAGTGGTTTGCTGCAGGGATATAGATGAAGCTGGAAACCATCATTCTCAGCAAACTGACCCAAGAACAAAAGGCCTTTTACTTTTAGCTAACTTTTCATATGCCTATTTATGTTATAAGCAGAAAAAATATCAGACATATACTTGAATAGTTTCTGTTCCCCACATTTATCTAGTACATCACCTTGGACATTGTAACCTCACCAATACCTGTTACTTGATGAAAGAGTAAAAAAGAGAAATGGGGGCCGGGCGCGGTGGCTCAAGCCTGTAATCCCAGCACTTTGGGAGGCCGAGGCGGGTGGATCACGATGTCAAGATATCGAGACCATCCTGGTCAACATGGTAAAACCCCGTCTCTACTAAAGATACAAAAAATTAGCTGGGCATGGTGGCGCGTGCCTGTAATCCCAGCTACTCAGGAGGCTGAGACAGGAGAATTGCCTGAACCCAGGAGGCGGAGGTTGCAGTGAGCCGAGATCCCGCCATTGCACTCCAGCCTGGGTAACAAGGGCAAAACTCCGTCTCAAAAAAAAAAAAGAGAAATGGGATTATCCCTTACTTTATTGTATTAACAAAGCCTATGCATGTTCTTGTTAATTTTTACTTAAATTATAACATGAAAATATTATAATAGCAAATGACTTAATATTTGCCACTCAATCAATGGTAACAATGATGTTCCTGAGATGAAAATATTATTTGTAATGTTCAGAGTGAAATCAAAAGTAAAATGAGAAAAAGTGATCCAGTCATTACAAAACTCACTTTAAATAATCAAAATAATTCTTTTATTTTCAAAGTATTGTGAAGAAATTCTAGTTGACCGTTCTTAAGATATTTCTTTTGACTTCTGTAACTGATGAATAGGTGGCAGACTGCAAAATTATGCCTGCCTTGTACGTAGTGTTCAGGCTTTCTGTCATTCAGGCATTAAATGTCCCATAGCCAGGTGACAGCCTCAGCAAAACATATCTAGTATTATATCAAAGCCTGTCATTCTTCTTGCCAAGAGCCTGACCATAAAAGGTGTCTGAATTTGAGTCAGCTAATGAAATTCAATCAAAATGGTAAGTTCATATTGGGAGACTGAGGACACTAGGGATCACAATGACAAAGGGCAAAATTTTATAACTGCTACAAAAATTAGGGACAAATTTCTCATAGATACTGTGAAAATAGTTTCCCCTTTGAAATAAACAATACCATTTACAGTATGGCATTTGTACCTAAAATGTAACATATATGACTGAAGAGTCATTATTTCAAAAACTTAGACTTACTTGATGCAGTGTGCTTCAAGTAATCCATGAAAAGTTAAACAGACCATTGAAAAACATTGGAAGGTTCAACAATGAACACTAAATGGGATTTCAGTAAGACAAAGGCAGCATTATAATAAAAGTAATTAAGATATTTTGAAGTAAATATATGTGGGAATATTAGGAGGAGTTATGGGGAGAAAAATAATTCCATCTATAAATCAAACAAAATAAATGAAAAATATAATAAAAATTAAACATAAAAAAGCTAACAAAGATCAAACGAAATGTGGCAAAATTTCTTTATAAATTTAGAGTGGGGACTCATTTTCAGGATCTAGAAAATAAAAGATAGATAATTTTAAGTACATTTAAAAAACTATGCCACAATAAAAGAAAAAGAGTAAAGTCAAAAGGCAAGTAAGAACAACTTTTAGTAGTAGCATACATTAAAGACAGATATAGATAATTTTTCTAATAGATAACATGTCTAGAAATCAAGAAAGAAAAATCACAACTAAAAAAAAGTGAAATAAATAAAAGTTCACCAAAAATAACTAAATAAATAATGACAAATTTTATGTAAGGACCCCTTAAAATGGTCCTTAACAGAATCAAAATCTGTGGGAAAAATATCTTTTCCTTAAGGTATAAAAAATACTTTCTTTTATGATCATTTGGTTTGATATATCTTTTCTATCCTTCTAGATTAAAAGGTATATGTTGATAAAACTGCAAATTTTATTATTTCTCTGTTTTCTATAAAATCATAACCAAATTTTGTTGAGGATGAATGAATATTAAGAAATAATAACAGCTGAAAGTTGAGTGGAGGTGAAAACAATAAGGAAAGATAAAAATGGAAAATGTTTGGCAACATTTGAAAAAAAATTGATGCAACGGAGGACTGACTCAATATGGGGAGATAGCAAACACTAAGAGGCTGATGAATAGAATACATTAGTGCTGCCAATAGACCATTTGGAAATAAAAGCTGGCTTCAGGGGAATTTGTCAAGTCATCTAGTTTTAAATATCTAGCAAGCAGCTGGAAATATACAGGATACAACCTCAGGGCAGAGTATGTGGTCCAGATATAGGTGAGTTTCATCTAAAAAGAGGAAATTGCAGGAGATAAGGGAATAGATGAGACAGAGAAGGAAACAAGGTACAGAAAGGAAAGAACTCACATTAGGAAAACATTGTATTCTTCCAACAAGAGTAGGAAAATAAAATAGTTCTATGAAAAAGACAAGTGACGTGCCCAGAGGTAAAAAGGCAGAAAACCAGTACATTCCAGTGCTATATGCTCTTAAAGTGAGTTTCTACAAGGAGGTGAAGGAAGAAGACAATTATGTCAAAACCATGTTTCAGGTACAATTTCATCAGGGCATAAGAATGTAGAGTGTATGTGTGTAAGTATGTGTGTGTGCAAAATATATACTTATGTATGCATATAAAAATGTCTGTAACACACATGTGAATAAAGGTAAATATGAATTGATTGTGCTTATTATCTACTGACTACTATAATAAATTATTTAGTTCTAAATGTAATAAACTATTTCAGAGAAAATTTCTGTGCCTTTCAGTTTTTTCACCCTAACTTTTATGGTGAAAAGCTATGATTCAGTTGCTACTGACTTTGGCATCACCACTTGAGAGATAACGAGGTTGGATCTTTTTCAGAGTGCTAACAAAAATACCAAGTTTATCACTAATGCATTTACTGGGAAACTAGCTTCCCAAGTTTCTTGTACATTCATTTTCAGACTTTGAAAGGTCATTATGCTTTTATTAGTAGTACTTTAGACAAAAAGATGAAACATTCTATTTGCAGTAAAAAGAGTCTACTTATTTTAAATGTGTTATCTTTATTCATTATTCCATTAGTGTAATAGGGGTTACAGGTTTCAAGGAGTAAAACTAACTTATAAGTGATTTTTTCCCTATTGCCTTTTAAGTAGTCCCTTTTACAGTTCCTTCTCAGCATAGTCTCTACCATCAGAAATGGATGAGAATAACAAACAATTCAGGCAAGGGTAATTTTAATTAAAAAATAAATAGCTAACACTTCATACATGATGTCAAAGAGCTCACATCTTTATTTTTTATAATATTTCTTGTGTACTGCTTTCTTAAAAGAAAATAATTTATATTTTAAGTGGACTTTTTAGTCAGAACTTCCAAAATGGAAAAGAAAACACGACATAAGCATGCCTATGACATGCATATGTAATCTGCTGTTATTTAGAGTTTTAAAAACTGCTTTAGTTTGAAATGAAACACCTCAATAGAAATCATTCCATGCCACTTTTTAAAACAGTTCTGATTTTTTTTATTTCCTGCAGTAGGAGATGATTCACATTTTAATAAATTGTATAGGCACTGAAGCAATCCTTCTGAGAGAGGAGAAGATAACATGATTTAGAGAATATATATGTAGGTCTAATTCTTTGGTAGGTAGTTCCTTTAAAAAATATAAATGTGAACAATTTGGGGAAAATGAGTACATTTCTTTTATTTCCCTTTTTCTTTCTCTTTGCATCTCCTTTTTGTTTGACATTTTTTTGCCTTTTCTGGATTTCCTTTCAAAATTCTTTGTTCCTGTGAATGATACCACCATTCTTCTGTCTCATAAAGTTAAATTCTAACAATAGCTAAGATTGCTCTCTTCCTTTGCTTCACATCCAATTAGTTACCATGTTCTATTAATTCCTTCTCTGAAATTTTTCTAGGATTGCATCCATCTTCTCTTTTTTGAGTCCTCACTTAATGTACAACCCTGATTCACTCTGGTTATGCTTCTACTTCATTTCTTCTTGCTTAAGTGCCAAATTTATCTTCTTAAAATGCAATTTTTATTATACCCTTCCTAGTTCAGAAATTAGGCTTTTCATGTGTGAACAAATAATAGCTTCTGTCATCCATATACTGCACCACATTTTTCAAAATATTGCAATATATATAATTCTATTTATCTTTACTAAGAAAATGCACTTTTTGACCTTTTTTCACAAATGAAAAAAAAACTAGTTATAAAGAGGTGAAGTAGCTTGATCAAGGATAGAAAGCAAAGTGGCAACACATCTTTGGAGCATAGGTTCCTTGACTCTTACACTTACTACTCTTGTCATCTTACATACTAAGCTCAGTATTTAGGTTATTCATTCATGTAGCCCCATTTTACCTACTTAATAGCATCTCTAATTATCCTATCATCCCATATACAGCCACTGGGCTCAGAAGCAAGAGGACTAAAGGAGGAAATAGACAATAAATTTTTTTAAGTTTCATTTGTAGTTCCTCTGTCATTACAAATTTTTATAGTCAAAGCAACGATTACAGGCAGACTTGTAAGGTACCTGAAAATGTGATGTCTCTACAATGTTGATTCTCAGCACAGAACAGTTGCCTACAGAAACTGGTCCAAGAGACTTGGACCACAAGGAGTCCCAACACATTATAGCAGTTACTATGGTTTGGATGTCTCCTCCAAAACTCACATTGAAATTTCATTGCTATTGCAACAATATTGAGAGGTGAGGTCTTTTTGAGGTGATTAGGACACAAGGGCTCCCATCCCAAATGGATTCATGCCATTATCACAGGAGTCAGTTATGGTGTGAGTGGGTTCTTGATAAAAAGCTTGAGTTTGTCCCAATTTTCTGTCTTGCAAGCTCAGTTGAACTTTCAGCATTTTATGATGCAGCATGAAGGCCCTTGCAAGATGCCAGCACCATGCTCTTGGATTTCCCAGTCACCAGAATCATGATCCAAATAATTATCCTTTCTTTATAAATTACCTAGCCTTTAGTATTCTGTTATAACAACAGAAAAACAGACAAAGATAGCAGTGTATCTCCATAGTAGGTAAACTAAAAGAATGATTTTCCAAGGTTATTCTGTTCTTTTACTAATTGAAGTAATAGATAAATAGTTTCCAAACTTGAGCTGAAAAATATCAGAAAACAGGACTAGCCCAATAGGTGTCAGCACCTGACATGGTGGTTTCAAAACACACACACACACACACACACACACACACACACACACACACACACACAGTGGAATGAAATAATGTATGCTTGCAAAACCTTTTCTCTGATCTTCTCTGATAACTATTTCACTGATTTAGAAGCAAAATATTGAGCTCAAAATAGAAAGGAAGAGGAAGAGATTTAGGGGAGGTTCTATCTTTTTTCTGATGGGAACTCCAAAGCTGGATTAACACTTTCTCTAACTGACTAATAAAACATTGCATCCGGGCATATGGACACATACTATAAAGAGTTTGGGCCAACTGTAAAGTTGGAGGGTACAATTCCTAATATTGCCCTCACATCTGGACATCAACTGAAAGTTCAAAGAACTCCTAGCCCCACCCTCAGGCTCAATAATTCTCTAGATGGACTCACAGAACTCATTAAAAGCTATTATACTGATGACTATCGTTTATTACTTTAAAAGGATATAGTTTAACATTAGCCAAGGGAAGAAGCACATGGGGAAAAGTCTGGAAGAAATATCAAATGCAGAGCTGCTCTTGTCCTCTTTCTAAATCAGGACACATTAACATCCTGGAATCCATGTATAACAATACACGTGGAGTACTGCCAATCAGGGAGCTAACTCTTAGCTTTTGTGTCCAGAGTTCTTAGTGGGGCTTCCTCATATGGGCAGGATTGACTGATTGATGGCCCATATGACTAAGCTCTGTCTTGAGGTCAATCATACCACATGACCCAGAACCTGCACCTTATTTCACATTGTCAGTCTTTCTAGCATTGTCAGCCCCTGCCCTGAGACTTTATGTCTTTGGTGAGGCCCTGTCCTAACTCACATTGTTAGACTATTTAGTATGACCCATGGCCTCCAAAGACACTCCAATCAGGCATTACATTCCAAAGGTCGAGAAATTACCCCCCAAAAGCTGAGGGTGAAGTCCAGACCTTTTTTCTTGGAAAGGCCAAATTCTTTACTACATACTGTACTGGATACTATAGTAGAGTGAGGAAGAATGTAACAGAAAATAAATTGAGAAATAAAACGCATGAAAATAATTTTTTTCAGAAAAAGAAAATAAATGTCACACACATTTGGGTTTCTACAAAACAAGAGATGAAATAGGACAACACTTAGCAAATGAAGCTGAGAGACAAAGCAGAAGGGTAAAGCTAAAATAGATTTAAAAGGACAGTTTTCATAAATAAAAGTGTAACAGAATATTTATATGCGTTAGATTAAATTAACAGTAGAATTAATATTGCTTAAAAAAACCCCTCATCTCAAATAAGTTAGGTGAATAAAAGGCTTGAGAGAATGTTTAAATGTAAAAGAAGACCAGTGAAAAGTGGTCAGAGAAAAGACTGGTATTAAGGGCAGAAAATAAAAATTCAAAATATAGTTAATTACTGTTTTGGAAGAGTAGAAAAGAAAAGATGAAACAAGAGTAATATTCAAAGCAATTAAGAATTTATAGGTAATGACAAAATCTTTTGCATTATAATAAAAAATAAAAATAAATAAAAAACAAAGATTTCTGGATTTTTTTAGACTGACAAATTCCGGTCAATAGCTAAAATGTTGCCCGTAATTCCAGCACTTTGGGAGGCTGAGGTGGGAGGATCACTTAAGCCTAGGAGTTAAAGAGCAACCTGGATGACATAGTGAGATGTTTACTCTACAGATATTTTTGCTTGTTTTTGAGATGGAGTTTCACTCTTGTTGCCTAGGCTGGAGTGCAATAGTGAAATCTCGGCTCACTGCAACCTTTGCCTCCTGAGTCCTAGTGATTCTCCTGCCTCAGTCTCCTGAGTAGCTGGGATTATAGGCATGCACCATCACGCTAGTCTAATTTTGTATTTTTAGTAGAGTTTCTCCATGTTGGTTAGGCTGGTCTCCAACTCCCAACCTCAGGTGATCTGGCTGCCTTGGCCTCCCAAAGTGCTGGGATTGCAGGCATAAGTTAGCCAGGTGTGGTTCGCATGCCTGTAGTTCCAGCTCCTTAGAAGGCTGAGGCAGAGAATCACTTGAGTCCAGGAATTTGAGGTTGTTGTGAGCTCTGATTGCATCACTGCACTCCAGCCTGAGCAACAAAGTGAGACCCTGTTACAAAACAACATAACAAAAAAGAACCTAAAAAGAAGTTAGCAGGCCTTAATTTCATGGACAAAAAAAGAACAGTAAAGTATTGAGCCAGAAAAAAAAAATCTAATTCTTCCAGAAAGTCATCTTTCCAATAGTATTTTCAGAAAAAAAAATTAATTTATAAAGCTTTAAGGAAAAAATTTGCAGAGCCAAAAATATTTATTTTCAAGTCATCATTTATTAAATAATATCAGAGAAAGGCATCCTTAATAAATGGAGACTGAAATTGCATACTGTAAAAATGATATTTAAGTTAAGAAAATCATTGATACCTATATAAATGATAATGGCATAGTTGATTACTACTGCTATGTGTGACACAAATATCAAACTTGATTAAATAAATTGGAAGCCAAAATATAAAAATGAAATTAAAGAACAAAATAACTTTTTATATAAAAAACCTTTATGAATAAACAGCAATAACAAAAGATACATTACTACTATAAACATATATATACAAGCTGAAGGATAAATTACAAACAATGTTAACCAAGTATTTTCTATGAAACAGAATTTTCATAATAGTTAATACAAGAAGAAATAAATTTTTGGACAAAGAATTTCTCAGAACTGTTAATATACTATTGTGACAGTTAATGCTGTCAACTTGATTGGATTAAAGGATGCAAAGTATTGTTCTTGGAGGTGTCTGTGAGGGTGTTGTCAAAGGAGATTAACATTTGATTCAGTGGGCTGGGAAAGGGAGATGCACTCTTAATCTGGGTGGGCACAATCTAATCACCTGCCAATGCAGTTAGAATATAAGCAGGCAGAAAAATATGAAAAGAGAGACTGGCCCAGCCTCCCAGCCTACATTTTTCTCCTATGGTGGATGCTTCCTGCCATCAAACATCAGACTCCAATTCTTTCAGTTTTAGAACTTGGACTGGCTATCCTCAGTCTTCAGCCTGCAGGCTGCAGGTGGCCTCTTTTGTGAACTTGTGATTGTGTGAGTTAATACTTAATAACCTTATTATATATGTATATATAATATGTATATACATATATGTATATATTCCATTAGTTCTGTTTCTCTAGACAGCTCTAGTACAGATTTTTGGTACCATGAGTGGTTCTACAGGAAAAGAATATTAAGGATGAAGTTCTTTCTTTTGTTTGGGTTTTCTGGAGTTGGGCACTTAATATGATTAGACTCAAAGATGCTAAGGACTCTACATCTAATTGTGTGGCGAATACTAATAAGTCCTTGGCATAAACTGTTTAGAGAGTTACGCAAAATAAATGCATTTGACACTCGTGATTCATCACTCGTGACAGGCAAGGAGCTTAGTGACTCTATACATAATACCTTTGACCATATGTCGAGAACCAAGGAACATAATGAAGCTGGCTGGTTGCTCCTAAGTTCAGCGGGAAAAGTGTTCAGAGGACAACACCTCTGTTTGCTTCTAGACCTATAAGTAGACTAAAGTCCCAGAAGGCTCCTACAGGTGAAGTTAAGAGTGTGACCCATGAGGAGGTGTGCTACAGTGGAGTTTTCTAATTTATATAAACAGAAATCTGGAGAACAGGTATGGGAATACATATTAAAGGTGTGGGATAATGGTAGAAGGAACCTAGAGTTAGATCAGGCTGCATTTACTTATTTGGGCCCACTAAGTAGAGACTCTGCATTTAATGTTGCAGCTTGGGAAGTTAAAAAAGGTTCTAATACTTTATTTGCTTGATTAATTAATATATGGATTAAAAGAAGGCCCACTGTGAGTGAGCTGGAAATACCTGGTCTCTCTTGGTTTAATGCAGAGGAAGGGAATCTAAAAGCTTAGAGTGATTGATATGGTGGAATGGATTAGTCACTTTAGACCTACTCATCCCAGCTGAGAGGGTCCAGAAGATACACCCTTGATCAATGCTTGTGAAATAGATTTGTGAGGCTAGCCTGCAGATAACCTATTATGGGACCCTGTGATCATGTAAATTAATACTTACTAAACTCCCCTATATATATATATATATATATATATATATATATATATATATATATATGTGTGTGTGTGTGTGTGTGTGTGTGTGTGTGTGTGTGTGTGTGTGTGTGTGTTCATTAGTTTGGTCCATCCAGAGAACCCTGACTAATATATCTGTTTTTTATTCTGAATGCCCCAAGTTTGTCTATTTACCCTATTCTTTCCATCACTGCCTCAGAGCATCTCAGCCAACAGACAAAGCTTCCTCACCTTTGCCTGTTTAATGGGTACAGAGTTTCAGTTTGGGAAGACAGAAAAGTTCTGGAGATGGATTGTGGCAATGGTTGCACAACAGTATGAATACACACTTAAAATAGTTAAAATGGTAAACCACAATTTTTAAAAATTCTCAATTCTAAATTACCGGAATTTCTTGCAGGCAAAGAGATATATGCAACATATCTATAGCTACTGATCCTTATTCTGAAATCTGCTGAAACCAATTGTATCCTTTTTTACCTAATTTCTTCCTGCATTGAACGCAGGCATGATGTGTGAAGTATCTGACTACCCAAAAGACAAGAGAGAAAGGACAAGAAAATTATCAAAACTAAGCCCAGACATCTTAGAGTTGTAGAATCAATTTCTTCTAGTAACTATTTTGAAATTTGTTATAATAATAAAATTGTATTTTTTAAACAACTGAAGTTGAATTCCTGAATGACATCTCTTTCAGTGTGTATGTAAGTGTACTTATGTATATAACACACTTTAAGAAAAGCTAGCTTTAATAATCCTTTTACCAAATCTATAGAGGGACTATAAATAATACTAGCTGCCCTTATAAAATTGAAAATTAAGGAATAATTGCAGTCTAGTGTTCTTGAAACTAACAATGATGATACACTTTTCTTGGTTTTGACCATTAATATATTACCATTAATGTTCTATTATTATATGTAAAAGCATTATTACCTAAAGCAGGGCTTGGCCAACTTTTTCTACCAAAGGGACAAACAGTAAATAATTTAGATTGTGTAGAGCATATGGTCCTAGAACAGCAAAAACCATAGACAATACATAAGACTCAATAGGACAGTGTTCCAAGAAAACTTTATTTTTAAAAATTAACGGCAGTCTAGTTTGGCTCAAAGCTCATAGTTTTCCTGTCTCTGACCTTAAGCAAAACAGCAATATCTTTGTTCCTGACTTATCCTGATAGTGTCATCCACCTCATTAATAGCCCAAGCACATTCTGTATCATTCTCATCTCTTTCCTGGATCCTACATTAATTTCTACCCTTTAGTCTGTCAGTCAGACATCTTAAATATGGGAGTCCACTACCACTGAACTATGAGATCTTGGATTTTCTTTAATTTGAAGAAGTTTGTGTTGCTGAACATGCTAAGTTTTCTGCAAATGTACTTGATTGCTAAACATTTAATCTTTTAAATAATAATTTAGATTACATGTATGAGGATAAACCTTGCCATATCTGTTCAAATTCTGGTCAAATTGATTAAGTGTCATTAATATAATTTATGATTTTAGACAATTCATTTTAAAATATTCCGTATTAAGCATGTTCTATGTGAATCTATTCAAAAAAACAAAAGTCTTAAGACAAATGTCAGATGTAAGTATTAATAGATTCCCTTTGCAGAATTATATTTTGCTCCTGTTAGTTTCATGAGAATTGACTCTTCTGAAAGGTGTGCTTAGTCAAGGAGTAAATAACTCCCTCCAGAAACCATATAAATCTTATCTACGCTGCTTACATCCTTCAGTGCTCTGGGAACCAATACATTTAAGTTCTGACCCTCAGGTCCTTCTGTACTTTGTACTATCTTTGGAATTTTTCCTTCTCATCTCATTTCCTCAACTCCCTGTTGAAGACCTCTGATCTCTGTTTGGCATTACTGTAATGAATCTTGCCCAGAACCTTTTCAAAAGGGATTTTAAAAACACAGGAAAGAAAATAGTAGATAAAAAGTAATTTTAATTGTTAAAAATATTGTGTTCAAAAGGTAAGTTTTTAAAATATTAATTAAAAGTATAGCTTCTTTAAAATGCAAGCATGGTCAGCAAGGGAACTCAGGTTATGTTTCCTAAACAGGTGAAAATCACAAACACAAGCAGTCCGATATGTTATACTATAATGATTACAAGAAATAAACTGCAGACCCAAGTGAGGTTGGATCCAGATGTTCTGCTGAAATATAGCAGAAGAGCTACAAGGCAGAATGTTTATACGCATGTTAAACGTATAAATATTCACACCTGTTAGAAAAACAGATCTGCGTATGCAGTATACTCTTTTTAAAGATTTCTTTTTTAAAAACTTAAAAGGCCATGCCTGTAATCCCAGCACTTTGGAAAACAGAGACGGGCAGATCACTTGAGCTTAGGAGTTCGAGACCAACCTAGGCAACATGGCGAAAACCCGTCTCTACCAAAAATACAAAAAAAATCAGTCAGGCGTGGTGGTGTGTGCCTGTGGTCCCAGCTACTCAGGAAGCTGAGTGGGAGGAATACTTGAACCCTGGAGGTGGAGGTTGTACTGGGCTAAGATTACGCCACTGCACTCCAGCCTGCATGACAGAACGAGACTCCTGTCTTCTGTCTCAAGAGAAAAAAATATATTTAAAGGAAAATATAAAATAAGTGAAGTGTAAAAAGTGATTTTGTTTCTTCTTCAGGGCAAAGCAAAATAATCAATTCAGCAAAGGTGGAAGCAAGAATACATATTCTAGAGCAGCTTGGCACGGAATTGATGGACAGAAGACCACTGGTATGAATAACCAAAATATTTTGCAGTTAAAGTATTCATTGACTGTTAAGATAGAACCTTAATTATACTTGACATTAAATGGCAGTGATAAGAAGTACATTAGGTTAAATGATCTTGTCTAGGTTTTCCTATATGCAAATTTTACTCTTAAGAATATTTTTATTTACTAGCTGTCAGGCTGGTTACTAGTACTTCATTGTTCCCATCTATAAAAAGAAGACAATGGTGGCCGGGCGCGGTGGCTCACACCTATGATCCCAGCACTTTGGGAGGCCGAGGCGGGTGGAACATGAGGTCAAGAGATCTAGACCATCCTGGTCAACAAGGTGAAACCTCGTCTCTACTAAAAACACAAAAATTAGCTGGGCATGGTGGTGCGCGCCTGTAGTACCAGCTACTTGGGAGGCTGAGGCAGGAGAATTGCTTGAACCCAGAAGGTGGAGGTTGCAGTGAGCCGAGATCGTGCCATTGCACTCCAGTCTGGGTAACAACAGCGAAACTCCGTCTCAAAAAAAAAAAGAAGACAATGATTACAATTGCTTTGAAAAATTAGTGACATTTTGTTTATAAAGGGCTGAGCACAGAGATTATAATATTATATCTCGATAAATACTTTTATAATATTAAGGAGAGCATAGCCTGCTTAAAGGCATCAGATAAATATACACCTTATTTTTCTATGAGTCAAAAAATTGAAAGATCTAATTAAAATGATATCCATGAAAGGTTATGAGACTTCAAATGAAACAGGAGCTAAAGACAAACATAATCATACCTGGGAATTTTATTTCATTATAGAAAAACATCTTTAGTCATTATCCAGTGGTACAACTCTAGATGTAGGACATTTTTCTTGATGTTTGGGTACTTTTTAAAAGTTGATCTAAATATCAGAATTGTTCCCAATGGACCCAACTACATCAGCATTTTGTTTATAAACTTCTTCCAAAAGACCTTCAACTTCAGAGAAACAGTGTGATAAAAGGCAAAGGAGGCAGAACAAATCATCCTGGAGAAATAAGACGGTAGAAAACACTTGACAAAGGCAAGTCAAGCATAACCACACTTTGATGGAGACTGTAAAAAGTTCCGTGATCTGGCCAAATCTCTTGGATTGCCATTTGCCCTTTCTGTAAGCCCATCTTGCCGCTTCTGTGTACCTTGCTTCTAACAACCTGCAGCTGTGATTCTCTTTAGAGACCTGCCTTTGAGCCCCTGGACCACTTTTTCTCTCAAGCACAGAGAGCTAGAGATGCCCAGGAGTGAGTTTACATTATATCCCCAGGGTGGCCTTAGCAAATTGCCAACTACTACAGTAGATAGAAAGCCTAAGGACCTTGTCTCAAATCAAGACAGACTATGAAGGCATAAGTTTCACTTTAAAGTTTCCCCAGGAACCAGACTGGGTTTTGTTTTTTTTGTGTGTGTGAAATTATACCTCTGTTTGGCTTCCTCTGCTTCCCTTTCTTGATTCTTCCATCACTTTAAAGATTTCTCCTGGATCATTTCCTTAGTCAATCATTAACAAATCCGCCTAACAAAAGCTGTCTCAGTGACCGCTTTTGGAGAATCTGACTCCAAAGAAGGAGACTGTGACAATTTTGGTTGATTTTTAGTAACTTTGTCCATTTCCTCATATGTGTTATTTTTGTTGCACTCACCTTCCTTGTCCTGATGTATTTCTCAATGGTGAATGTTAATTTAAAAATAAATAAATAAATAATAAAAATTAGTCAGATAGAAATTGGAGATGTTAGAAAAGATACCATACTTTGTACTCAACTGTACCTGAGAATGGGGAAAGGAAGAGTGGAAGAACCAAATCTCAGAGAAGACAGTGCAGGGAGTTAATCAGAAAAAAAGAAAAGTCATCTAGCTAAATGTGTAGGACCCGCAAAGTAAAGCCAGTTCATGTGGTCTTGGTCCAGCATTGCTATGCGGCCAGAGATTTCATTGGCTGAAGTTCTATCATGATCCTGTTGATAAATGAATCAAGGAGAAGAGGTCTGCAACGTGCCAGAAATCAGGCATCTAATAATTTGGCAGTCGCTCATAAAGATAATTATGTAGAGCTAGAAAGAACCTAAGGGACATTTACATCTATTTAAATGGAATGCCCCAACATGCCTAAATTGAATGGAATTGTTCTTTTCAATTTTCACCTTATGTTTTCTCATATTTAAAATAACTTATTTTCTCTTTCGTTCAACATTCATCATATTTATGTAATTCAATTTCACTAACATTTTTCAAGGCCAGTGAGTGTTGAAATTGGTGGGTGTGGGGCAGAGTACAAAGGGAAGGATATGATATGATTTTTATCAGAACCTGAATCTCCTTACAAATCTCTGATAGAAATTACTGTAGAAATGTTATTTATTATTTGCTGCAGACCTACGAAACGTAGCTAGAGACAAATAGATTAAAAACCACCCACAAGAGAACAAGATCAACTCGTTGACCTGGCATTCTTGGAAGAAATTCAAATTTTCAATGTCTTAGTGAATACACTCTTGCTGATACAGTTCCAGTTCTAGCGAATATACTCACGTAGATACAGGTCCATCTGAATGGGTAATACATCAAAGGCTAGAATCTGTCAATGCCTCTACAATTATGCTAGCTTGTTATGACTGCTTTGTAAGAGTTTGAGAATCAACAAATTGCCATTGGCTAGTTGCAGATAACAAAGTATAGTTTGTATTATGTATCCCTTATGCTAAAGAATTCACAATCAGGTTCTTGAATGTATTTCAGTTGGTTGCAATGCTCAGTTGCAATGCACGTCACATATACATAACATTATGTTTTCTAAGAAATATAGACATTCAAAATAAATTTACATCTTCGCTACTTTGGAAGAGCATTGGAAATTTTCACTCATGATTGTAGTCAAGTACTTTACTTAAAAGTAAACTTATTTTTATGTAGGTGATGAAATATAGGACGAATATCTCTAGCACATGAGGAATCACTTTCCCATATAATTCATAAATACTATCCAGGAGGACTACTTCCTTTCAAGGAAGAATTTATCAATAATTAATAATTTTCTCCTAAGTTAAAAAAGTTTTATATATTCAAAAAGTAAAAAAAGAATAGAAAATCACTGAGAAAATATTCAAATACATAAACTTACATGTAGTGAGAAAAAAAGACTCAATCACCTCTAAAAGAAAACCATGACTGACATCTGGATATATATATACTTCAGTATAATTGTCCAAATTCATTTGTGCATTATTTTAAATTGTCTATTTTTTTATAAGTCGTTGTTTTTTAAAAAATTAATAATATATTGTGATCATTAATCCACTCTCATTATGCATACAAGTTGACTGTCCCTTTCATGATTGCATAACACTTTATCAGAGAATATCTTTTATTTATGGTCTTCTAAATTATTTCCAATATTGTTTTTAGATATTCAGTGTATGTGTGTGTGTATGTATGTATGTATGTATGTATAAATGCATAATGTATATGTATATGAAATAAGCATATTCACAAGGGTAATGTTCTATATGAATGTAAAACTATATTTTTATATCTTATCTAATATATATGTATCTATATATGTATACATACTATATAAAACATATATACAATCTAAGTTTTGTTCATTACAACATGCTTGTACACATATATGTCTTGCCTCTCTTAAAATGTCTTTGAAGCATATTATAAAAAGACTAATTGCATGTCATCAATAAAGATACACTTGATTCCAGAAATATATATATATTTACTTATGTAAAGAAAAAATACTGCTTTTCACAGATATATATAATTACAGTTAAATAAAGCAAAGGAGCAAATGATTTCTAAAGAGCCTTGTTCAAGGAGAGTAACAACAGATTCTCTACAAGATAATAATCCTCTAAATATGTTTATTTCACTAAGTACCATGATTTACACATCTCTTGGGTAGTGCACTTACTTATAATGAAGAATAAATCAGGTTAAAATTACTGTAAATCAAGTTTCTGCAGATGAATTTCTCTAGCTGTAGAAATGCTAATATGAGCACCTGCTTCATTTTATCAAGATGGTTTGCATTAATCTACAGATGTTATTTTTCCAGTGCATACTATTTGAGAAATGATTGTGACTGGGTGACTGTCACTTTGACATTGGAGAAGCCACACCACCTGTTTACTAGAAAAATACACACAAAAATATTTTCCTTTAAAGGAACAGCTGCAGAATGAATTTTGAAACATCAATGTGGGAGTAATAAATCATACTTTATGCTAAATTAAAATATATAGGAGGAGACTATGAAAGCCAAATGTTTAAAAAATGTCACATAAATGGGAAAAAATGACTAATGTTAAAAAATGGCTAAAAATAATAGGAAGTCAAATATTGGGGATATTTTTATTATTATCATTTTGAGTTGCTTTCAGAAAGATTCAATATAAGAAAACCTTCATCTAAATTTATCCCTAATTCAGCCATTTTCACCAAAAGAAATTAAAATATAACAAGGAAATATATAAGAAAGATTCATTTCATACATTTTTTTATATTTAGTAAAAGATTAATATTAGAAATGTAGAGATTTTATGCATAATGTCATAACCATAGATTAGAATTAAGAAATCTGCCAATGTTGCTTAATTTTTGCATATTTTAAACAAATACTTACTAAATAATAATGATCATTTGCCCTGTGCATAAGCAATAGTGTATAACTAAATGTAAGAATTGCCAATTTTCAGAAGTCTTTATGCAGCCAGCTTAATGGACCTCATTATATGCCTCATTATATGAAACACATGTATTTCCTTTTAGCACCCATCTAAAAATATATGAGATTTCCTAACTTATATTCATTTTTAAAATGTCTCTGTATGTATTCACAATGTTAACACATACAAAGATTTATCCTTTTGAGCCACATTCAATTTACACTCCATCTGATATATACTCATGCATATGGTATGAGGTAGGGGTTAAGTTCATTTTGTTTTAATGTGACTATCCAGTTATTCATATAAAGTGTTAAAATGAACATCCATTTCCTCTGCGCCACAGTGTCATCTCTGTCATAAATTATATGACTAAATTTTCAGGCCTATTTCTGGATTATTTAATTCTGTTTTATTTGTTTTCCTATCCTTTTAACAATAACACACTGTCTTAATATTGCATATATATTTTTGTAAAATATAGTAGTGTAAATTCTTCAACTTCATTCTTCTTCAAGATGTTCTCTGCTATTGTAGACTCTTTGCATCTTCATATACATTTTAGCATTACTTGACAAATTTTCACAAAGAAATCCTTACTGTAACTTTGAATGGAATGGCATTAAACTATACACCACTTGGGGAAGAACTGAGCTCTTTATAACACTGAGTCTACCAATCTACAGCCAAGGTATGTTCCTCCAATGTGTTGTTGTTGTTTCTTAAATTTATCTCAATATAGTTTACTTTCTGTTTAAATCCTTGTACATTTGTGTTTTTTAGAATTGTTTCTAGATGATTTATATTGTAAATACTATTAGAATAGTATTTAAATAACTAAAGAATCAGGTTCTTTAAATTTTATTAAACATTTTTGCTCATAAATAAAGCACAATGTTTTTTGAAAATACTTTTGAACTTACTAATTTTACTTATGATTTATAATATTTTCTCTGTAAGCTGTTTTGATTTTTTTCTATGCATATAATAATTTCAACAGAAAATAACTATTTTTTTCTTCCTTATCTCATGTTTCTTTTTGTTGCTAGTACTTACTATACAATATTAAATAGATGCATCAATTGCAAATATCTCTACCTCCTCAAAAATTTAATGGGATAGATTTTAATATTTTACTATTAAGTATTTATTTGCTGTGATATTTTTGTAGATACTCTTTATTAAATTAAGGAAGTTCCCAATTATATCTAAGTTGGTAAAAATTTTCTTATCAATGAATACTGAATTATGTTAAAAGTTTTTTCTGCATTCATTGGGATAAATGTATGGTTTTTCTCCTTCAGTCTGTTAATTTGGTGAAAATTATACTAATTGTCATTCAAATACTAAATTAAACATCCATGTCTGAAATAAATCTCTTCAGTTATGATTTATTATATTTTATGTAGTTCACATTTACTTAGGACTTGATTTTGTTAAAATTGTCTGCATACATATTAATGAAAAGCATTGGTCTATAAATAATCTTTTTGTAATAACTGTTCCAGTTTTCAAGTCTTCTTAAAAATTGAACATTACAAATGAATTTTAAATCCTCACTGCCATGACTAGAAGTGTAATTAATACATAATTTTTATATAAATAACAAGATATAAATATAATTGTTAAATAGCATATTACATGAGATTATATATGTCAAAGTACATGTAGAACATTGGCAATTGCATGTAGATCAAAATTATCGGTTTTTACCAAAATATAAAACAGGATTTTACATGATCAAAAAAGTATAAAGAAATTTTCTCTAAAGTGGTGTAATGGTGTAATAAACTGACAGAAAAAAAAATGTCTTTAAAAATACAGTCAGCCCTCTGTATCCATGGGTTTCACGTAGTGGATTCAACCAAACATGGATTGAAAATATTTGAGAATAAAGTGGATTTTTATGTCCATACTGAACATAAACAGATTTTTGTTGTCATTATTCCCTACACAGTACAACAACTATAAGCATAGTATTTACACTGTATTCGTTGTTATAGGTAATCAAGGGATACTTTAAACTATACAGGAGTGCAGATTATATGCAAATACTATGCCATTTTACATAAGGAACTTGAGCATCCAACGATTCTAGTTTCTAGAGAAGGTCCTGGAACCAATACAGATACTAAAGGACAACTGTACAAAGATTCAGAGTAATGCCTTATTTTACATACCCCTCTACATGTACATACTGTAAAACCAGAACACATGTTCTCCAAACCTAATTCCTTAGGAAAACTCTAATCATTTATTGATAAACACCAGAAATAATAAGATAAGCTGAAAACATATCCAGTTTGTATTATATCTTGTTATGATACCCTTCTGGCATATGGCATGTGCTCAATGGATATTTGCTGGATCAGTGAATGGTTTGAACACTTAGCTCATGTTAGGTATCATATTTGTACTTCTAAAATTGAAAACAAGTATGGCCTACAATATTTTTATATAATTTTCTTTTTTCTTAATAAAGTACACATGTATATTATCTCCAGTGTGCACATGCATTTTTTTCTATGAAACTAATATTTTGCCCTCAAACAAGGAGTTTTTTATTCAACACTAAGACCCATATATATTTTTGGCTCATAGATATATGGAGTTCTGCTTTATATCCTAAATACCAGGATTTTTAAATTTGTTAATACAAATATTTTCTTATAAAATATTTTCCACAAAATTCCAAACATTATTATGTTTATCTATGTGTGTTTTGAATATACAAGATATGTTGAAAAGTCTTCTATTTCACAGGTTTGTCAATTGTTAAAGCACATTCTTCTATTATCTGAGAGTACACACATTCCTATATCTATTAATAAAAATATATATCTTGTGAAAATTTAATTTAGGGGACTAAATATCCAGTACCTTTGACCATAAAATAGCCTGTTCTTCCATCTTAGCACCTTAAACAAAATATCTTTCTTACATTCTGCAAACTGTCAAACCTCAAACCCCTTTTGTAAGGGCTTGAGGATAGATACCTGATGAAATCTATCTGTCTGGGTTAATGCTACTATTTCTAAATGAAAGTTGAAATGATGCCTAACAACCAATACTGAGAGAAATAACATAAGATCAATACTGTGACTTTTCTCCATCAACTTATCAATATAAGAGTTAAGAGTCAAGGTTCTATAATAATAATGTTTGGCTTTACATTCTGCTCTTCCTGGAATATGGTAAGTTGCCTTACCTCTGTGTGCCTCAGTTTACTTGTTTATAAAATGACAATGATAATAGTTACTAGTTATATATATCTATTTGTAATCTTCTATGCACCAGCACATGAGATGTGGCAATCAATGAAAGAGATATAATCAACCACATTTTGTTCATTACAACCTTGTCTTCTTTCCAGTACTGTTGAAATCAGACATGACCATCTGAGATTCTTTGCCTAATGAAATGTAAGTGGAAGTAACATATATTACCTCTTGGTAGAAACTTTAAGCCCAAGTGAACAATACATCACATTTTCTTTTCCCAGCCTCTGTGATTACGGAGGCATGTTTTGAGATGAAGTCTCTATATTCATGAGTTTTTATATGACATATTGTGTAGGACCTCCTACAGATTCATGATGTACATATCACATGAATGAAAAATAACTTCATCATTTTTAATTATTGAGATTTGGTACTGTTTGTTACCCAGCAAAAACTAACCTACTCTATTAAAACAAAGATGTATATCCTTGAGGAGCACTCCTTCAAGGAGAGACAGACAATGGGAAAAAACATAATAAAGCAGGTAAGGAGTATTAATACTAAAAGAAGAAAGCAAGCAGGGAGGAAGCAGTTGTAGAATTAGAGAGGCCAACTAATTAATGAACTTAGAAAAGCATCAGGTGCACAGTAAGCACTTGATAAAAGTTATATGTTTTCATTTTTATGTTATCTACATTTAACGCATAAATTTGTTGACTACATAGTACTGTTGTTTAATATTTTTCTTCCCATTACTTCTCTGAAATCTAAAGAAAAACTTCTCAGGCTGTTTTACAAGTTAGGACAGATAGCATTACATTGCCAGAGTTCTTAACCTTCCTTATTTAGCTTCAGGTTATACAAATCTTATTAATATCAAGTCTTAAGGTACCAATGCTACCAAACGTGTGTTATTGGAAGAATTATTTTTAATACCACTGAGAAAACCCAGATGCAGCATGCTTGTTAATTCACACAACACATTTATCTGCTTGGCAGGTACAGCCTGTGAGGAAGCTTAGCATCTTCATGTTGCTGTAATGCTCCTTTCCTCATCCAACTGTCAGTGGGAATACTGCATGCAATGGCAAAAACGGTGAAACAGAAAAGACATTGCCTATGCTAGATTTGCTCTTCCTTGTTTTATCTAAGCTTGAACAGGAGAGGCTTTGTAATAAATATTTAATCATCTTCAAAGTGATGTTTTAAAGGGAATATATATTTTATAAATTTATTACAGAAATCACTTCCATAAGAAAATAATAGCAGTAAATAAATCACTTCTAGATAGTGAAAATAGGATATTTAAATTAAAAAAGATCAAGTGATAGCTGTGTTTTCCTCAATTTTATGGATACTTAACATTATCATCTTAGAGAACTTGTCAAACTCAGATGAAATGGAGCAATAAGCAGGTAAAGAAAATTTACTTAGAAAAATCCTAAATAAATGGCTGTAATCATGATGAGAGTCAAGTTAATTAATAAGCGAACAAGGCCTGCTATTTGATTTAAATGCACTGTTTTATTTGATTGGTTAAATTTAAGTTAGAAGAGATTGCTGTGAAGTAAGAAATATTGAAACAACCATGCTTATTTAGGTTTTTCTGATGCTGTTCATTCCAAGTATTCATTCCAAGAATTTATTTAACTTGGACAATTTACCAGACATTATTGTAAAAGTTAATAAACAAAACAAATAAGGTCTCTGCTTTTGTGGTGCTTTCATTCTAGAGAAGAGGAGACAGAAAACAATGTGACTATAAATGACTGAGATTATTTCAGGCAGAAATGAACATAAGAAATAAAATGTAATTTATGATATCAAAGAGTAATTACTTGTTAAAACAGGCTGAGAAGAAAGGAAAAGCCTTCTCAGAAACAAATGTGATGGGAGGCTGTTTGATCGGAACCCTAAGTTCCAAAAACAATGGGACCTTAGAAAGTTCTGAGAACATAGCATTCCTAGTATAAAGAATAACTTCTCCAAAAGACCCTAGGTAGGATGAGCTTCCTTCAGTTGAAGGACAGAAAGGCCAGTGTGACCAGAATTTGTATCAAATCAGTCTGACTTATAATTGAGAGTGGATTAACAAAAAGACAAAAATAGCAAAAATGAGACCAGTTTGGAAAGTACCAAGTGTGAGATGATGGTGTGAACTAAAGTAGAAAGTATGCAGGCCAGGAAGACGTGGAAAGATGCAGGATATGTTTGTACACAGAGCCACGTGACTTGTTGAAGGACTGGAGGTTGAGTTCATGAGAAAAAGGAAGATATCGAGTATGCTACTATAGGCTGGAATCTGAATTGCCAAGTTTCATTTTCTAAAAAAGAAAAAAATAACTAATGTGTTAAGTGCCTGCTATGAATCAAGCATTCTTCTAATCACTTTAAACATTTGGCTCTTTAAAAATTGTCACTTAGTCATGTAGTCACTTTAAAAGATTTAACTCATGTACTCTTTATAACAACTTTATAAATGGAGTACTATTTGATTCCCATTTTATAAATTAGAAAATTGAAACAGAGAGAGTACTTAATACAAGCTAATTGATATCAAGTCATACAGCCAGTAAGTGTTAAGGTCTTTTGCTATAATTCATGGCTTTAACCCATGTAAGGGTAAGTACGTAGGTCTACCAAACACTTATACTAGACTATTTATAGCAGCAATATTAGTAATAAATAAAAACTGCAACCAAGTACATACATGGAAATATGGATAAATAAATTGTGGTACTTTCACACAATGGAACGCTCCATAGAAATAATAATAAATGGATAATAACTCTTACACCCATTGACTAAAATAATCTACTCCAAAAGAAAATGCAGCAACCTGTTACATAATGACATTTTGATCATCGAGGGACCACATATATCACGGTGGTCCCATAAGATTATAGTAATGTATTTTTAACATACCTTATCTATGTTTAGAGATGTTTAGATACACAAATGCCATTGTGTTACAGTTGCCTACAATATTCAGTATAGTAACATGCTGTACAAATTTGTAGCCTAGGAGTAATAGGCTATATACTGTATAGCCTAAATGTGCAGTAGACTATACAATCTAGGTTTATGTAAGTACACTATATGATGTTCTCACAATGATGAAATCGCTTAATGACACATTTCTCAGAACTTATCCCCGTTGATAAGGAAAGCTTGACTATATATTGTGCTGTATTGTGCTATTTCATTATATGAAGTATAGAAGCAGACAAAACTTTTGAGATAGTATGGTAACTTAAAAAAACAGTATGAGAATGGCTCCTGTGTTGTTGATAATATTTTATTTCTTGTTCTGGGTGCTGGTTACACAAACGCACTCATTCTGAACATTTAGTGTACATGAGCATTCATCTACATTCCTTGTAATTACAATGTACTAAGATGAAAAGTTGACATAAGATAAAATAAATTTCATTCCAAAAATATTATAATAAAAAGAGATCCGGGATCCAGCCCTGGCATCTACAATCCAGAGATGTAAATAAGAATAAGAACCCACAAAACTCACTGAAAAGATGCCTATATAATATGAGGAAAACTAAGAGGACTGTGGATTGTGTTATCAATTGTGGCAATTGTTGCTGAGAGATGAAGAAATAGGACAGAAAAGTGACCATAACATTTAATAGTCAAGATTCTTTCCTAAATTTAATTTTTTGAATCAGTCTGTTTTTTAAGCTGATGTACTTTAACCTGTATATCATTCTCTTATAATGTATTTGTGATCCTAGTAGCAGATAAAAATTAATCTTAATTTCAGGGTTAAAATTAAATTTTAATCTCAAGGTTTGAACTATAAAACTCAACATGGCCATTCCTGTACTTCCAATGAAGACTGCTACAAAATCAGAACAATGATTATTAAATGATGCCATGAATGTAGCATTATCATTGTTAACTATTTATTCAATAAAATGGATAATTTAAACTTTTGATTGTGAGAGAACCTGAAGTAGAGAACTCGGTTACATGGTGCCCTAAATTCCTGACCAAAGCATTTGTGAGATAATAAATGTGTGCTGTTCTAAGCTGCTCGATGTAGGGGTAATTTGTTATGTGTTAATAGGTAACTAACATGTGAGCTATACTCCTTAAAACTTAAAATAAACAAATAAAAAAATTGCCTCATATGAGACAGAATATTTCCTTTTAAATCATAAACCATTTCTATTGATGAGAATTAAACTGAGAAATTAGCTTTTATGATATGTGAAATACACACAACATGATGGCATTTTTGGCACTACTGTCATCACTCAGTATACCTGAGGGATTAGTTCTAGGACTCACTTATACCAAAAGTTGTTCACAGTCAAGTCCCAAAGTCAGCCCTGCAGAAATGTGTGCTTCAGCCCTGCAAAAATAAGTCAGCGTTCCTTATATGCAGGTTTTAAATTTCTTGTCTATCATTTTCTATCTGTATTTGATTGAAAACTACTGGCGTTTAAGTGGACCTGTGCTCAAGGGTCAACTATCCTTGCACAAATGTGTAACTTATTGTTAAACTATATACAAGAATATTAACCAATAAAATATCCCCACATATTATATCAGTTTGATAAAACAAAATCATCACAGCTACTTTTAATTTCCTTTTTTTGGTGTTAGTAGTATGTGTTTCCTAGAGCCATTTTACTTCTCTAAAACATAGATATATGGCATTCTAAAATAATTATATGTTTGTGTTAAAGATGTGTGTTTTGGAAGGATAAAGGCAGGTAATGATACACAGCATAAACACTGAAGGGTACAAATCACACACACACAATTATTTTATCCTAAGTCATGTTTTCTAAGTAGAATATCTCAAATTTAGAGGACTCCGTCATAGATCTGAAAATGGATTGTTACATCTAACTGACCTAGGAGATAAAGTGAATTTACTTGGATTAGCAGGATTAAAAGAAAGCACTCTATCCTTTGTAGAATGGCATATCCTGATCTTCCAAAGGAAAGTGCTTTAGCCCTTTAGCACCAAATTCCATTTCCTATCTTGAAAAGAAGAGACCACTTCAGAGGACATAAAACCACTCCTACCTTAAAATTTAGACACTTTGCAGTTTTTAAAATCCCAGAAACAATAATGTTATATCTCTGATAGAACTTCTAAGTTCCTATAAAGGGATATTTAAGGAAGCGAGTCACTCAAAATGGCATATCAATTTTTACTTTCCTCTGCATATTGATGGGTATTAACTGCATATAAATAAATGTTTTAACGTAAAATTATCTGCAATACACATGTTTTTAAATTCTGTAACTGTCTCAAACTTAAAATATAAGTGTATGACTTCAAATTGAATTCTTTTTAACTTCTCTGAAACAAACTACAGATACAAAAATTTTCTCAGTACAACCGAGACCATTTCTCTTCTATTTTTAAGCCAAAGAAAATAAATACACCTACTGATCAAAATTTTAGCAGACAAGCATCACTTACATGATAAACAGAAGATATGGGCCAAATAGAGACCAACACTAGAAGAGTTACCACCTGTCAATTCTCTCTTTTTACATAATAGGTAAATGCTATTTTGTTAATAAAAGCAGGATGAGTGGATATATTAGATTTTTAATAGCTAAGCTTACTCTTCCTAGAAAATATTCATTCTTCAAATTCAGGTAGGTTTCTTGACTGCATGTAATGAAATTAGACTCTGGATCCTGGCAAAAAAAGAAAAAAGAAAGAAATTTGTTGGATGGATTTTAAGTATTCAAGGTATTGCTTGGAACTTGTATGGCTAAGCTTGGACCACATTAAAAAATCAGCAAAGAATATGTACAGACGCTTCTCGAAAGAAGACATACAAGCAGCCAACAAACATATGAAATGATGCTCAGCATTGCTAATCATCAGAGAAATGCAAATCAAAACCACAATGAGATACCATCTCACATCAATCAGAATGCCTATTATTAAAAAGTCCAAACAACAGATGCTGGCAAGGCTGGGGAGAGAATGGAGAACCTATACACCCTTGGTAAAATGTAAATTAGTACAGCCACTGAGGAAAACAGTTCGGAAATTTCTCAAAGAACTTAAAACAGAGCTACCTAATCCCAGCACTTTGGGAGGTCCAGGCAGGCAGATCATTTGAGGTCAGGAGTTTGAGACCATCCTGACCAACATGGAGAAAGCCCGTCTCTACTAAAAACAAAAAAAATTAGCTGGGTGTGGTGGCATATGCCTGTAATCCCAGCTACTTGGGAGGCTGAGGCAGAAGATTAGCTTGAACCTGGGAGGCGGAGGTTACAGTGAGGCAAGATCACGCCATTGCACTCCAGACTGGGCAACAAGAGCGAAACTCTGTCTCAAAAAAAAATTAAAAAAAAATAAAAAAAACAGCTACCATTCAACCCAGTAATTCCATTACTGGGTATATACCCAAAGGAAAATAGATCATTACACGAAAAAGACACAAGCACTCATATGTTCATTGCCAGGCTATTCACAATAGCAAAGAAGTGGAATCAACCTAGGTGTCTGTCAACTGTGGACTGGATTTTCTAAATGTATATATAGGCCATGAAATAATACACAGCCATAACAAAGAATAAAATCGTCTCCTTTGCACAAACATGGTTGGAGCTGAAGACCATAATCCTAAGCAAATTAAAACAGAAAAAGCAAACCAAATACTGTATGTTCTCACTCATAAGTTGTAGCTAAACATTGTGCACACATGGACATAAGCAGTGTCCATTGTAAGAATAATAGACAATGAAGACTACTAGAGAGCAGAGGGAGGGAGGGGGGTGTGGGATAAAAACTACCTGTTGGGTACCAAAAGTGCAATATTTCCATGTAACAAACCGGCACATATGCCCCTTGTATCTAAAAGCTGAATTAAAAAAAAAATACGGAGTGAGAGAGAGGCATCAAGACATGCTGAAGTGTGAAGAGGCAGGAAATGAGATCATTGGCTATAGAAAAAGCAGTGTGTTCAGGACATGGCTATGGGTCATTATCCACAGTCGAAAGTACACGTGAATTCTGACCATACCCTGATGTTCGTTTGATCAGCTCAATATTGCAGATCCTGACTTGGAACATCTGATAGGCAGAATTTAAATTACATGCCAATGCCTTACCCGCCAATGGGCAGAGAATGGAATATGTGACTCTTCTATTTTTGATGCTGGAAAAAGTATACCAAGACTATATATACTAAGGAGTTCCTTATTATATATAATAGAAAATATGTGAGGCAGACAAAGCAAAAGAAATAAGTTATCAAACAAAACTAGAACATATTCACTCATCCCTCTTAATACCAATGCAGGATTATGAAGAACAACTTTAGTAACTATCTTTGTTATTAGAATTTTGCTACAGGATTGATATGTGGCAATTGATCTCATTAGGTAAGTAAGTAAGACACTATGTAATAATCTTTTTCATTCTAAATAGGTCCTGCTCTTGGGTGGAAAACTGCTTAGATTAAGTTCTCATTGTTAGCTCATCTCAGGCACATACTGCATAATCTTTTTTCTCAATGTGCTTGTAAAATTGATTTTAATTGCTAAATATCTAAACATCTTGCTAATAGTAGATTTTTTCTCTCTCTTTTTAATATTTCATTCACATACACCACTCTTCCCATATTCTTTTCTGAGCTCCCATTTGTCAACTGTGTTGACCATCTCCAGTTCTTTACCCTTCCAAAACGCTGGCAGTAAAATTTTAACTGATTCAATCATAACAGCACTTCTGTTCCTTGCTACCCACAACATAATTTTGATCTATACCCATACAATGAAAATAATGTAAGACAGGGCCCAGGAAAGAAATGTCCTTTAAAAAACAGAGATTGGATTCTTGGGAATGGAGAGGAGAATGGGGAAGGGAAAATACAAAGAAAAAAAAGCCGTGCAGCAGTTTCTCCACTTCTATTTTCATATTAAGCTTATTATATGTTAGCTTCAGTTCAGGACAACTATATTTTGTAAGAAACTATGGTCTGCCTTAAGGTTTGTCAGAGTAATGTCAAAAAATTGCAGTCATTCATTGATCAATGGAAAGCAAATGTTTAATTTCAGGAAAAAAAAACTAAATTTAAGTCAAGTCAACTTTATTCAGAGCTCTCGTCTGAAAAGCTTTAACAGCCTATAAATTGAAGACTGGATTCATGGAGCACGTTCAAATTATGGAGACTTCTTCCTCATAGGCAATATACTTCAAGGAGTCTTATAAATCGTCAGAAAATTTGCGGTCTTCTGGAAATAGTTGCTGGAGAGTTTAGTTCTCCTTGTTAGAGGAGGGAAAAGCCTGTCAAATCCTGGCTAAAGTTTAAAATAAAGATTTCAGTATTGCTTTAGGGTTTAGGGGCCAAAACTAAAAGAAAAAAAGTGTTCGTATTCAATATCACCTACACATTCAAAAGAAGAAACCATCCCAGTTTGAATTTAGCTACTAAAGTAAGAAAATATTCTTACTTTTCAGTAGTAATGGAAATTGGGGTCTCACAACCTAGCAACTACTAAAAAATTTAGAGGCAAATATCATCCTTGAGAAGGAAAAAAATTCAGTATTAAAGTAAGGAGGGTGGAAGTGATTGTCTAAAAAGACAGCGAAGGGAAAGAAAGGTGAAACCTATGAAAGAGAAAAGTAGTTATAATCCATTATCTTAAAAGGCAGTTAAAGTAGAACTGATAATGCATAATTATCTAAAGGTCATATAATATCTCTCCAGGTAAAAGCTGGAAAACTAATAAAGTCCATCATGTGTCCAAGGTACATACTCCAGGAGCATCAAGGAAGACCTGTCTGTAATGATAGCTCATGTGAGCTATCACCTGTTCTGAATGTCTAGCCCTTGAAAAATAATCAGTACTTTAAAAAAAAAAAGATGTTTATTTTCATATAAACATGGTGACAGACAGAAAACCCAAAGGAGTCAAATAACATTTCTATAAAACACATCTAAAAAGGGTTTTCATTTCAGCCTTTACAAGGACTCTGCATACATAACCTGGAGGGGATAGGACATGCTTACTTTCAAGCAGGTGTCTCAGAATAGATACTTAGATGCCAGCAAAACAAAATTTCCTAGTCATCTCTGGAGAGGCAATACTTGAGTAATGAAAAAGCAAAATACATAACATAAAGAGAATATGTGAATGAGAAGGGAAAAAATTGATGTTCTCATTTACTCTTTTCATACCAAGACTAAAGAAAAACATTTCGCTTTACTCAGAATCCAAAGAAAGACATTTATCTCAATAGTACAGATGCTTATCTGTTACATTTAGTGTCCATCACATGAACCCTTGAGAATTTATACAGCGTTCACTCTGTAGACTTAGAAATGTTCTAAGAGAAAATGGAGTTCTGAATGTTTTACTTCAGATACATACTAAATTTAAAAGTCATTTTTAGATGTAGCTTCCATCCTTCCTCTGCTCCTTTACAGACTAGAAAGTCATGTTAAATGTACACACCAAAGAATCAAATCAAATTTAATTTCAGGAATATGTGATTCCTCAAAATGCAGTGATGCTTCCTTTCCAATGATGAAGCATAATTTATGCAAGCATAGTCTGTACAAGACAAAGGAAAAACTTCACAGCCTGCTTTCTGCAAATGTATTAGCTGTTTACCTTTTAAACAGCTTCTGGGGTCATTCATGATCCTACAGTTTTCTCTAAGAGAAAACAAAGTATATTATTTTCCAAAAATTAACTTTATTGCTAAAATTAACATACAGTAAAATTGACTTTTGGGCAAACAGCTCTGTGAATTTTCATATATGCATACATTGGTATAACCACCATCATGATCAGGACATGATTAGGAAAAGTATTCAACCACCCCCAAAATTGTCATGTTATCCCTAGCTGGTCACTTCCTCCTTTCATCTTGACTCCTGGCAGTCACTAATCTGTTCTCTCTTATAGTTTTATCCGAACAAAAATTGTATGCAAATATATTCACACAGTATATATCTGATTAAGGGTTGTATTTTGTTCAGTTATTATGTTTTTGAAATACATACAGGTTAGTGTATGTGTCAATATTCATTCTTTTTAATTGCTGAATAGTATCTCATTGTGTGGGTGTACCACAGTTTGTTTATTCATTCACCAGTTGAAAGCCATTTAATTCCTGCTTTTGGTGGTTCTGAGTAGAGCTACTAAGATATTCATCTACAGAGAACATAAGTTTTCATTTCTCCATGGTAAGTACTCAGTGGTAAGACTGCTGGGAAGCAAAGGTTAACTTTATAGTAAACTGCAAAACTGTTTTCTACAGTGGCTATTTATTTGTATTTTCACCAGCAATGTGTGGGAATTCTAGTTGCCCTGCAACTTTACCAGACCCTGGTATTATCAATAATTTTTATTTTGGCCATTCAAAGATGTATGTAGCAATATTTCACTATGGTTTTAATCTGCAATTTCTTAATGACTAAAATGGTTTTCAATATTTCTCCTGTTATTATATGTCAAGCTCATCTCCTCTTTGGTAAAGGGTCTATTCAAATGTTTGCCCATTTTTTGGCTGTTATATTTTTACTGTTGTATTTTGAGACTTATTTATACATTTTTATCGTAATTCTTTGTCAACTATAAAATA
Source organism: Saguinus oedipus (assembly GCA_031835075.1). Taxonomy (NCBI): domain Eukaryota; kingdom Metazoa; phylum Chordata; class Mammalia; order Primates; family Cebidae; genus Saguinus; species Saguinus oedipus. Next base: position 149,823,806 of record CM063170.1, read on the forward strand.
TTCGTAAAATAATAAATATTTTAACCTAGTCTGTGGCTTACATTGTAACCTCTTAATGTGTCTTTCTCAGAACAAAAGTGCTTTTTCTGTTTAACATTTTGATTAAGCCTATTGTGTGTGTGTGTGTGTGTGCATGTGTGTGTGTGCATGATTTTGCTTTTGGTTTCATGTCTAAGAATTCTGACAAATGCAAGGTCACAAAAATGTTGTCCAGTGTTGTATTCTAAGAGTTTTACTGTGTTATGTTTTACATGTAGTCTATGATTGATTTTGAGTTAGTTTTTGCACTTAGTTTGAAATTTAAACTAAACTCCTTTTTTGTATATAGATGTTCAATTGTTCTCAAACACCATCATTTAAAGACTGCACCTTCCTCATTGTTTTGCGTTTGTAGTTTGCCAAAAATCAATTAATTAATTAATTAATTTTAATATAGCCATATATGTGAGCCTATTTCTGCCCTCTCTATTCTTTCCTATAATCTACATATCTACATATAGAAAATACCACATCACCTTGATTAATTTAATATTACAATATATCTTTATTGTATAATTCCTTTATTTTTTATTCTTTTCCAAAATTGTTTTAGCTATTCTCTCCTTTTGCTTTTCCCCAGCTTGTCTATTTCTACAAAAACAATCAAACATCCTGCTGAGGATTGAATTATGTAAAATCTATAGATCAAAGTGGGCAGAACTGAATTCTTTACCGTATTGACTCTTTCAATCCATTCATACAATATGACTCTCCATTTATTTAGGTATTCTTTGACTACTTTCATTAGCCTTTTGCAGTTTTCAGCACACAAATCCAAGATATGATTTGACAGATTATATACAAGTATTTCATTTGAGGGAGCTTTTGTAAATGGTATTTTTAAACAATTTAACCGTTACTAATTGTCCACTGCTAGAATATTAAATAAAATTGATTTTTTGTGTCTCGATTTTATATTTTGTGGTCTTCCCAAACTTACTTATTAGTTCTAAGAAGTTTCATTTTGTTTTCTGGTACATTCATTGATATTTTCCATGTGGACAAACTTGTAATCTGTGAATAAGCATTCCTTCCTTTTTTCCTTCCTTCCTTCCATTCTTTCTTCCCTCCCTTTCTCCCTCCCTCCCTCCCTTGCCTTCCTTTCTTCCTTCCTTCTTCCCTTCTTTCCGTTCTCTTCTGTTTGTCCCTCCCTCCCTTGCCTCTTTCCCCCTTCTGTCCTTCCTCTGTCCCTCCCTCCCTCCCTCCCTCCCTTCCTTCCTTCCTTCCTTCCTTCCTTCCATCTTCCTTCCTTCCTCCTTTCCTTTCTTCCCTCCCTCCTTGCTTCCCTTCCTCCCTCCCTCCCTTGCCTATCTTTCCCCCTCCTTCTATTTTTCTTCCTTTTTTTCTTCCTTCCTTCCTTCCTTCCTTCCTTTCTTCCTTCCTTCCTTCCTTCCTTCTTTCCCTCCCTCCCTCCCTCCTCCTTTTCTTTTCAATCTATATGTACTTGAGTTCTTTTTATTGCCTTATTGCCCTGACAAAAAAAGTCCCAGTGGAATCATTAATAGTAGTCCTGATAGTGGAAATGCTTAACATATTCCAATTTTAGGGTAAAAGCACTCAGTTTTCACCATTACATATGAGGTCATCTATGAAATTTTGTAGACAATCTTTATTGAGTAAAGGAAATCCTCTAATTGTAGATTACAGAAAACTTTTCTCATAAAAAAATGTTGCATTTTCTCAAATGTTTTTTCTGGCAGATTATAGTAACTGATTCTTTACATTTAATGAGCCTTGCTTACTTTTCTGAGATAAAGCACATTTTGTTTGGTGTACTATTCTTTTTCTATATTGCTAGATTCAATTTGCTAATATCTTGTAAAAAAAATTTTGCATTTATGTTTATAAAAATAATTTTAATTGTTCCTTTAATTTCTCTTTGTCTTGCTTTTAAAATTTTTATTAATACATAGTAAGTATGCATATTTGGAAAGTATATATGGTAATTTGATACACTCATAATCAAATCAGGGTAATTGGGGTATCTATCACCTTAAACACATCTTTTTACTCTAAAAACATTCTAATTATCCTCTTCTACTTATTCTTCATGTTCAACAGATTAATACGAACTGTAGTCACCCTACTGATCTGTTGACCACCAAGTCTTATTTCTTCTAACTGCTTTCTCTAATTTTGATGTTACAGTTATGCTTGGCACATAACATTATTAAGAAAATGTTCTCTCTTCTTATCTGTATAATTGGTGTAATTTCTTCCATAAATAGTTGATAGAAATAAGCTAATATCACCTGGGCCTGAAGATTACGTTTTAGGGGAAAGAGTTTAAAATATTGAGTCAATTTCTTATTAATTATAGGACTACTCAAATTATCTACTTTGCTTATGGTTGTCAATGAATTAACTGATTTTAACTAAGTTACTAAATTTATGTGTAAAGAATGGTTTATAGTATTTTTTATACTTGTATTAATGTCTGGAAAGTCTACAGGTATATTTCCTCTTTTAATTCTAATATTGATAATTCACGTCTTTACTATTCTCATTTACTTTGTCAGTGTTGTTAGAGGTTTATCAATCTTATTAATCTTTGGAAAGAAAAAGATTGGCTTCATTGATTATCTCTAGCTTTTTCTGTTTTCAATTTCATCAATCTCTGCTTTTATTTTACCTTTCTTCAGTTTGCATTGAGTTTATTTTTCTCTTCTTTTTACCATTCCCCAAGATGAAAACAAATTATTGATGTGACAACTTTCTTTTCTAAAGAAAGCATGAAATGGTAAAAACTTCTAAGTACTACATAAGCTACTTACCACAATTTTTATATCTTATATATTCATTTTTGTTCAAATTTCTTTAGGAGTCCTTCTGGCCCATGAATTATTAAGTGTATTTTTAAGATATTTTTCTTTTGTAAAAAAAAAATACTATAAGTTCTGGGATACATGTGCAAACAAGCAGGTTTGTTACATAGGTATACATGTGCCATTGGTGGTTTGCTACACCCATCAACCCGTCATCTACAATAAGTATTTCTCCCTCATGATATCCCTCTCCTAGCACCCCCACCACTAGACAGACCCCAGTGTGCGATGTTCCCCTCCCTGTGTCCATGTATTCTCATTGTTCAACTTCCACTTATGAGTGAGAACATGCAGCGTTTGGTTTTCTGTTCCTGTGTTAGTTTGCTGAGAATGTTGGTTTCCAGCTTTATCCATGTCCCTGCAAAGGACATGAACTCATCCTTTTTATGGCTGCATAGTATTCCATGGTGTATATGTGCCATATTTTATTTATCCAGTCTATCATTGATGGGCATTTGGGTTGGTTCCAGGTCTTTCCTATTGTGAACAGTGCTGCAATAAACATATGTGTACATGTGTTTTTATAGTAGAATGATTTATAATGCTTGGGGTATATATCCAGTAATAGGATTGCTGAGTCAAATGGTATTTCTGGTTCTAGATCCTTAAAGAATCACCACACTGTCTTCCATGAAGGTTGCACTAATATACACTCCCACCAACAGTGTAAAAGTGTTCCTATTTCTTCACATCCTCTCCAGCATGTGTTGTTTACTGACTTTTTAATGATTGCCATTCTAACTGGAGTGAGATGGTATCTCATTGTGGTTTTCATTTTCATTCTCTAATGACCACTGATGATGAGCTTTTTTCCATATTTGTTGGCCACATAAGTGTCTTATTTTGAGAAGTACTTGTTCATATCCTTCACCAACTTGTTGATGAGTTGTTTGTTTCTTTATTGTAAATTAGTTTAAGTTCCTTGTAGATTCTGAATATTAGCCCTTTGTCAGATGAATATATTGCAAAAATTTTCTCCCATTCTATAGATTGCCTGTTAACTCATAATAGTTTCTTTTGCTGTGAAGAAACTCTTTAGTATAATTAGATCCCATGTGTCAATTTTGGCTTTTGTTGCCACTGCTTCTGGTATTTAAGTCATTAAGTCTTTGCCCATGACTATGTCCTGAATGGTATTGCCTAGGTTTTCTTCTAGATTTTTTATGGGTTTAGGTTTTATATTTGTATCTTTAATTCACTTTGAGTTAATTTTTGTATAAGGTGTAAAAAAGGGGGTCCAGTTTTGTTTTCTGCATATGCCTAGTCAGTTTTCTCAAGGCCATTTAGAAAATAAGGAATCCTTTCCTCATTGCTTGTTTTTGTCAGGTTTGTTGAAGAACAGATGGTTTTAGATGTGTGGCTTTATTTCTGAGGCCTCTGTTCTGTTCCATTGGTCTATATGCCTGTTTAGGTACCAGTACCAAGCTGTTTTGGTTACTGTAGCCTTCTAGTATAGTTTGAAGTCAGGTAGTGTGATGCCTATAGCTTTGTGTTTTTTTTGTTTGTTTCTTTCTCTTTTTTTGCTTACGATTCTCTTGGCTATACAAGTTCTTTTTTGGATACGTATGTAATTTATGGTAGTTTTTTCCATTTCTGTGAAAAAAAGTCAATAGTAGATTGATTGGGATAGCATTGAATTTATCAATTACTTTGGGCAGTATGGCCATTTACAATACAGCCATAGCAATTTTCTTTGAATTAGTTTTTGTATGGTATCACTTCTTCTATCCCTTTACTTTTAACCTATATACATCATTGTATTTGAAGTTCTGTTTATTATAGGCAGCATATACTTAGGTCGTTTTTTTATCCAACCTGATTAGCTCTGTCTTTAAATTGGTATCATTTAAAGTATTATTTTTTTATTTTCGTATGTTTGCATTTAGGTCTATTATTTTATTCTTCAGTTTTTAGTTTGTTCCTATGATATTTTATAACTTTGTTACCCATTCCTCATTTTCTTTATCTCACAGTCAACTTAGAATCAATATTTTACCACTTCCAGTGCACTGTAGAACCTCACCACTATACACGTCCCTTACCCCTTTGCTTCTTATTTTTGCAGTTGACTTCTATATTGTGTCTATATACACTATATAACAGAAAATTAAACAATGTTATTTTTGCTTTCACCTACCAAATATCTTTTAAAGAACTTAAAAAAGAAGAAATTATTACTGAGATAGCTTTCACTTCCGTTGCTATCCTTTTATTCTTCATGTTCTGAGTATTTTTTTGCTATTCCCCTAATCTTTCTATGAAGACTGGGCCTCACTCTGCTGCCCAGTTTGCAGTGCAGTGGTGGGAACATGGCTTACTGCAGCCTCAACCTCCTGTAATCAAGACATCCTCCCACCTCAGCCTCCTGAGTAGCTGGGACTACAGGTTCACGCCACTAGGCTCAACTAATATTTTTATTATTTCTAGAGGCAGGGTTTCATCATGTTGCCCAAGTTGGTCTTGAACTCCTGGGCTCAAGAAATCGACCCACTTCAACCTCCCAAAGTGCTGGGATTACAGGCATGAGCCACTGTGCCCAGCCAGTGTTTGCCTTTTGTCCTAGAAACTGCCTTTTAAATAAATTTTAGAGTAAACCAGCTGACAATGAATTATCTTGGTTTTTCTTCCTCTGATAATGTCTTTTTATGTCATCTTTATTTCTGACCAATATTTTCACTGGATACAGAATAGTGAATTGACAGTTGTTTTCTTCAGCATTTTAGGAATGTAACATTTCCTCCAGCCTTCACAGAATTCTCAGTCATCCCAGCTGAATTTTATCTCTGATAAGTAATGCATTGGCTTTCTCTTGACGCTTTCAGATTGTGTGAGTACACTTACTCTGTTTTATCTAGAATCGAAACTCTTCATAGTACATTCTATAGTGTCAATAATCCTGTTTTACTTTCTCTTCAGTAATAGTTAACGTTCAAATAACTGATTGAAATGTACTTTTTTCAGTTGTGGTTGTCATTTTTCATTATAGTCTCACAGAAACTTAAGCATATCCACAACTAATACATTAATGACAATGACTTTCTATACTAATGTAAAAATACAGAAAATAAAATACCAGTTGGTACCAAAAAAAATGTATAGATTTTTAATTGTGTTACTCTTTCTTTTAGCACATAACAGGCATTTTTATTAATGGTTTAAATAAGTGTGTGATTCATGAACAATAAGACTCGGCAACTTTAGCATATTTCAGTATTAACAATGCGCTACGTAAACTACTATACTGTAAAGGCACAAACTGTATTAACTTTTACTCTTTTCTACCTTGTCTTTCAATTCAGCACTACGTGAAGTTCAAGAAAAGTAAAAAATATTCCATTAAATTACTCCCCAAAGACTTCAAATTAAACAGCTAGAATCCTTGGGATTTAGAATATATCTCAGTATTATCCAAAATGGCTTGTATTGAATCTCTTTTGACAGAGAGGTTCAACTATTACAATGACCTGCTCTTATCAAGCTGCCAGCTACTGTCAGTATACTTTTTCTTTAGAAATAGTTAGATACAGTTTAACTTTAAACAATTGAAAGCTCTGTCCAAAATAACTTTATAATACCACGTGATCAACATGTTAAAAATGCTTCACAATTGCTAATAATAATAGCAAATTCACAGCAGGTTTTTGGGAGAATTTTGTGGGGATTTTTTAATCAATTCAGCTACAACTTTAAAAATGCATTTTGCTGTCTGAAGAAATTTTGACTGAAAGTAAACGTTTTAATTATTGAAATGTAATATAATTAAAAATTTGGTTTGTAACTAGAGATTTCTCTAATTTTTGCCAGTATACATAATCGTTTATCCCATTTCTCCATTATATTTATTTGGTTTAAGGAAAGATTTATTTTAAAAATCTACATAATTTATTTAAAAAATTAGTTTGATGGAGCTCATATTTTCATAATGGGAAATAATTTTAGAAATCATACCATTCTCATCTTAAAGGTGAAAATTCTCAGAGACTCGGCCTGCACTATGCAAAAGTCAGGGACCCCAGTTCCATAAATCTGCTGGTATTATTTCTATAATAAGGAAATTATTTTAAGAGTCTCCTGTCCCTCTAAGACAAATGCACAGTAATGCAAAAAAAATTGATGAAATTTTAAGCTTTCATTTAACACTCATGGATGTTATCAGAGTCTCTAGATTAGAAAACTCTGCAGAAAGAAAATTTACTGGCCATCTGGACAAAGAAAAGGTAGGTCTGTACCACACATCTTAAACTAAGGTAACTTCCAAATGGATTAAAATTTTAAAGGTAAAAATGGAAAAATTAATGTTCTAGAATCAAACATGACTGAATAATTTCATTTACTTGAAATGAAGAGTTGAGTCTAACTGTACCTCAAAAATCCACAAACTAGAAACTAAGGAGTAATAAATTTGACTAAAAAATGATAAACATCAAAAGACAAATTTAGAAACACATTCAACTCTACACATATTAAGGGCCATGCTAGCATGGCAGGCAGAATGGCTCTCAAACAAAGTTCCTGTCCCAGTTTCCAGATTCTGTAAATATGTTACATTGCAAAAGAAACTTTTCTGATATAAACAGCATTATTTTAAGAAGTTACATTTGTGGTAATTTATTACAGTAGTATTAGAAAACTTATAAAACTATCCAGTATTTAAGAGTAAAGTTTAGCTTGCAGATATAGCTGAAAATATATTAAATAATTTTTGCAAATTTTTGCTTATTGAAACATAGTTTGTGACTGTTTCCAGTAAGAGACTAGAAAACACCTAAATGTCTGTAAGTAGGAATTTGTTAAATAAATTGAGTTACATCCAAATTATAAAATACTTCTCAGCTACAAATAAGAACAAAAAAGCTTTTTATACTGTTATAAAAAAATATCCAACATATACTGTTGAACAAAAAATGCAAGCTCATTACTATGTGTGAAAAGATAGAAAAAAATTAAACCTTTGTTGATATTTACTTGTATATGTATAAAATGCTTTGGAAAGATATAGAAGAAAGTGACAACTATTTTTACATATATCAATAGGTATTGTCAGTTGTCAGAATTATTTTCTGAGGGTCCAGTCCCTCTAAGACAAATGCACAATAATGCAAAAATTTGATGAAATTTTAAGGGTTCATTTAATACTCATGGATGTCATGAGAATCTCTAGATTGGAAAACTCTGCAGAAGGACAATTTACTGGCCATCTGGACAAAGAAAAGGCAGTTCTGTACCACATATCTTACACTAAGGTAACTTCCAAATTCATTAAAATTTTAAAGGTAAAAATGGAAAAATTAATGTTCTGGAATCAAACATGGCTGAATAATTTCATTTTCTTAAAATGAAGAGTTAAGTCTAACTGTACCTCAACAATTCACAAACTAAGGAAAGGAATATTTCTCTGTGTATATTTTAATAATTTTTTAACCATGCATTGGTATTCTAATGTATATTTAAATGATGATGATAGATAGATGATAGCTAGATTGGTGATAGAATAGAAAAATAATATTTAAAGTTATCTTATACTACCATTTGTTTTCTTTCATATATATAACTGCTTAAGGGTTGATTCACTAATAAGGAGAAAACATGTCCTGTCCAAAGGAAGAAAAAAGAGAAAAGAAATGAAAGAAAGAAAAAAAAATCATTTTTAATTTGTTATTAACATACCATGTTCTGTTTTGGGAATAAAAATTTTGGCTTTCCCATTTTCACTGGAGCTGTAATACAAATTCATCTTGAAAAGCTAGCAATATTTTCTGAATATCACACATGATATTCAGATATATACAGAGGCTAATGACACATTACATATTTTTAAAGGAGAGAGGAAGACAGAAAATTAATGACTACAACGATTGGCATCAAATATTGAAAAACATACCAAAAGACAAGCTATTTTTCTTACAGTTGCTCCCTTCCTCCCCTATATTTAGCATCTCTTTTCTCTGATCACTTCTCAGAAGCAAACTTCTCTCTCTCTTCATCTCAGAAAATGTGTTTAATAGTAGGAGTCATGAAAGTAAAAGCAGAGTTTGCTAACATGCAAAGAGTAAATTTGTGACCAAGGACATGGTAGAAATCCAGACCTGTTAGTTCTCTGCCAGATTTTTAGAGGGTCTCACCCTAATGCAAGCTTGACTGGCTGATAACAGTACAAGCAAAGACCTGGTGGCTAGGTTTGGAGTTCTTTCAAATTAATAGGGAAGCATTTAGAATAAGGTGGGACAGGTGATATCCAACACAATTAGGAGAGTTTTAAAGACTAAGTAATTCTAATGGAGCAATCAAGCATCTTTACAGATTGTTGGGAAAAGAGCATCATAGACATGCTCTGTAGATTATTCTGATAGAGTGTTACACAATATGAATGGGTTAAAAAAGACGAAAAGCCAGAAAAATTGTAGGCAAGAGCATGAAAGAAAGCACTTTCAGATGCGAAATCTATTTTACCCTCTAAAAATTAGTGAGGCCAGTTGTCAGTTGCATTATTTACTGCTAAATCTGATTAAATCCCAGATGCATTTCTTAAAGGAGAGATTAAAGGAAGTGAAATCAGAAGTTAGAACCAAATGAAAGTATCTACAATTTTTCAAAAAATTCATTTCCAAAAGGCCATCCAGTTAATTTAAGAAACACTCTGATGCATCCATGGCTAAAACTCCAGTATTTCTTATAAGAAGTGTCATTTCTAAAGTGTAATTGCATAACACTTGCTAAAACAGTAATGAAAGAATTTTAGAGCATCAATCAAAGGACATCGAATGTGAAATAAACAGCATTAGTTTAGGAGTCATGGGATTGTTGTACAGGACATTAGACAGCACTGCCCTCTGCAGTCAAATGTGCTCTACTAGCTGAGCCCTGTAGAATTTGTTATAAACCCATGCCTGAAAGCACACAGATATTTTGTCATTTCATTTATTGTAGCCAATAGCTGACAGCATTATCGAAGTCTCCCACCCGAATACCTGCAAAAAGAATTACTTCTAGTAATGAAAGGTAGTAGCATGAAAAGTAAGAAGTGAGGAGGACAAATCCAGTTTTGTTTACTGACTCCTAGGTACTAGACTTTGTTCTTGGTGCACAAGATTGGCAATATTCTTGAATCATTGGTGCTTCAATTCTATAGAAGGCCGGAATCATGCAATAAAGAAGTAATCAAACAGTCAAATAAAAAATAGTTGTAAATTGTGACAAATGCCATGAAATAAACCAATTCTAAGATATAATTTCTGATAGATCTCATCCAAGGAGGTGATGTATCAATTAAAATCTGAGGGATACAAGAAGACATAAATATATGAAGAGTAGGGAAAAGTAGAGGAAATGGCATATACAAATGTTCTGTGATGAGGAAAGAGAGTAGCATATTCCAAGACCAGAAAAATACAGTGTTGTAAGAGAATACTGAGCAAATGGGACAAAGCTAACATAAGAGTTAATTGTGAAGCAGAGACATATTTTGAATATTTTACCTACATTTAGGATCTGGTAAGAAAACAATTTTTTTTTTCTAAATGCAATACGAATCTTTCCAAGGGCTTTGAGTGAAAAATAATTGTAAAGTGGTCATGTTGTTACTAGATCATTTTGGTTGTTCTGTGGTGATTACATTCCAAAGGGAGAAGAAAATACAGCATTCCGGCTAGTTTTCAGAGAACTTGTCTATCATATAACAAACTTATTCTAGTGCTGTCTGTGTTTTGTAGTGTTAGAAGAGTATTAAGGGAGAAAAAAGTTATATTCATTTATAACCAATCCATTCATAGCCTTACACTGGTAAACACTTGCCCTGAAATAACATCACTGTCCTCAGCAAAAGAGGATAGTTTAATGACTCTTTAATTGTAACTCATAACATAGGATTAAGTTCAGAAAATCATAGGTGAAATTTCAAATAAGAAGAGTTCACAATGATTTATCACCTTCTTTGAGATGGAAAGGCCTACCATGTGCTAATAGTCTGTACTCTACAGATAGGACCTTACATTCGAACATCCATAGATGGTAAATAGCTCCTCTATTATCTTTATGAGGTCAGGAGGTTGTTTTAACATGAACTATCAATCCCTTTCATATGGTAACATAAGACATGTTCAAAAATTCCACAAATAACTAGTATTTCTCAACAAAAAAGCCCCTTATTCATTTCTCAGTCCTTCTTATTCATTTGTCCACTCTGATCTAGAATAAGAGAATGGAAATAAAACTACTGATTCTTTTCCAGGAAATTGAACTGTTAATTTACTCAGTTTGAGCCTTTATGATCTTTTCTCCCTGAAGTGGAAAAAAAGAGAGACAATTTTGATCACTATACCGTATTCAGGATCCCTTTTTGTACTTTAAAACAACTCAGCAGTACTATCTGTAATACAGTTCCACAGAGAGAAAAATTTATTTTCTATAAAAAGTAATACATTAAACATTCAAGTTTCTGGCTGCAGCATTAATGAACAGCTTAAGGACTTCTAGAATTGAATTAACTGCCCCAGTAATTTGAAGTTTTTCAGATTTCTTAGTCTAGGTTTTCATAGCTTACAAGTACCTGTGTGAAAATGAAATCATGAATGGAATATTAACAGACTAATAAAAAGCCTTCCAACTGGTGACACAGAATCCACTGCTACAAATAACTAAATGAGATTAATATTATTGATAATATTCTCTATACTTTGATGCACACCATTATCTATTTCAATTTCTAACATCTCTGTCATGCTTTATTTACTTTTATTTTTAAATTAATATAAATAGAAAGCTGGTGCTACATAAATGCCTTTTATGTAGCAATAAGTAAAAAATTGGCCCTGTGAATATTCAACTCACTTATCAAATTTCAGAGTGTGTGTGTGTTAGATTAACCATTTCAGAGTCTGAATAATGATTAATGTTTAAGGAATATTTGAGGCCTAACAAACATATCAATACTTGTACAAATTTACCTTCTTCGCAGAATTGGAAGCAATGATTTATTTCTAGTTTTTTGTGTTTGTTTGTTTGTTTTAGAGACAGAGTCTTGCTCTGTCACCCAGGCTGGAGATCAGTGATGCAATCACAGCTGACTGCAGCCACTAACTTTTGGGTTCAAGAGTTTCTCCTACCTCAGCTTCCCAAATAGATAGGACTACAAGTACAAGCCATCATGCCCAGCTAACTTCTTAATTTTTTGTAGAGATGGGATTTCAATATGTTGCCCAATGTGGTCTTGAACTTTTGGCCTCAATTAACCCTACTGTAGCAACCTCCTAAAGTGCTGGGCACCATGCCCAGCCTATTCTTAGTTTTCAATTAGATATATTTAATACTCAAGAATTATCTAATGCTATGTAAGGGTATATTTTTACCACAAGAGATGGATGAACTATTAAAATTCTGTTCAGCCTGGCAAATACTCACTGCATCAAGGTAGGCTAAAGTCAAGCTTCTGAGACTATTGTGGCTTCATTAGCAGTATAATATTTGCTTAAAAGTTTCCCCTTCATGGTTTCTGCCATTAGAAACTAAAACACTATGAAAATGGTTTTTGTAAAGTAACATTTCTTCATTCTTGTATTTTTCTTCTGTCTCTCACCTAAATAATGATTCTACAAATGCAATGTCTCTCTTTCGTCTTACTAATAGAAATTCTAAAATGTACTTTTTAAGAGAGCTGGATGCAGTGACTCACACTTGTAATCCCAGCACTTTGGAAGGCTGAGGTGGGTGGATCACCTGAGGTCAGGAGTTTGAGACCAGCCTGGCCAACATGGTGAAACTCCCCATCTAGTAAAAATATTAAAAAATTAGCTGGGCATGGTGACTGGCACCTGCAATTTCAGCTACTTGAGAGGCTGAGGCATGAGAATTGCTTGAATCCAGGAGGTGGAGGTTGCAGTGAGCTGAGATTGCACCACTGGACTCCAGCCTGGGCAACAAGAATAAAATTCCAACTCAGAGAAAGAGAGAGAGAGAGAGAGAGAGAGAGAACAAGTAAACTGAAATTAGGCCCAATTCAAGTTTACCAGGAAAAACAAAAACAAAAACCAAGCTATAGATCTGGAACCCATTGCTTAATAATGAGCTAAAGAAAGGTGGTAAAGTTGGGGGATTTCACTAAGTATTTTATTCAGATCATGCACAATCATAAGCATTGGAACTGCAGCTATACTGACAAAAGTCTGCATATCTTTAATGGAATCCATTAATAACTGACATTTACTGAGTACTTTATAGGAAGTCTCAAGATCCAGCACACTTCTTGATGGTTTAATTTATTCTTACAAGAACCCAGTTAAATTTCTACTTTTTAAAAATGTTATTTTAAGTTCCAAGATACATGTGCGGGACGCACAGGTTTGTTACATAGGCAAACATGTACCATGGTGGTTTCCTGCATGCATTATTCACAATAACAAAGACATGCCATCAACCCAAACGCCCATCACTGATAGACTGGATAAAGAAAATGTGGTAAATATACACCATGGAATACTATGCAGCCATAAGAAGGAATGAGATCATGTCCTTTGTAGGGACATGGATGGAGCTGGAAGCCATTATCCTCAGCGAACTAAATTTCTGCTTTTAAACTCCCTATTTGATAAATGAGAAAATTAGGTTAGAGAGTTTTAATGACTTGCTCAAGGTCCTAAAACTCACAAGTGCTGGGTCAGGGATTTGAAGGTAAGCTGGCTTACTCTTACTACTCCCTATTTCCTAAAAATATTTTTTAAGCACTTATTATAATTTTCCATATTTCTGGAGGCATGATGGTTGTTATTTTCCTCCCATGATTGAGGAAAATGAGACTAGAGAAAAAAGAAGTAACATACTTAAAATTGCGCAGTAGACCAATGCTAGATCTAAACTTTTAAGCCAAGAGTTTGTCTCTTCAGACTAAAACTGCAGAGAGACTATATAAATATAGTCTTAAAGCAGTTAATCTTAACTTTACTTGATTTTCTATAATAATTATCTGTATTTTTTAAAGAAATACATTTATAATGTATTTATAAAGAAATACATTTATAATATAGAATATGCAGTAGATCTTGACTTATGTGACCATTTTCAATATACATATCATTGTGTTTGCTGCAAATCAGAAGCCTGAATTATTCCAGGAGAAGGAAAGGGTAACCTGTGAGGACAGTGGCTTATTATATATATATATGTAATATACATATATATATATGTAATTATACATATATATATACATATATATATGTATAATTATATATATAATATAACCAGAAAAAGGAGAACCAAAATTCCATATCTGTGCAGGAGCACGAACGATATGGGAAATCTCTGTATCTTTCTCTAAATTTTGCTGCAAATCTAAACTGGTTCTTGAAATATTCAGAAGATGACAAGTTTATGCATATTATGTCATCTGCCCAGGTGACATCAATTGTTCTGGCATCAAACAAAATGTAGAACTATTTGTAACTGTAATTCATTTGTATAAATAAAGTTGGTTCTTTGCTTCTGAACATTGCTATCTATTGATAGCCTGCGACTCAGCTTCAGGCTCACCTAATCTATACACTATTAGCCCTGAGGTGCACCACATTTATGACCCCTGTAATACAAACCAAGAGTTTGGAAAGCTAAAGGTCACATTAGACTTCCATTTGGGCTCTGTCAAAATAAAATGTTTGAGTTACAAAAATTTTTAAGTTTATTGTCACACAGAAAAAAAAGTACAGATTGCAACCCAGGAGACTCAACCCAAAAAAGGTGAGAAATTCAACTCACAGCAGTTATAGGATGGCTTATAAATGAAAATAAGAAAGTTTGACACCTTTATTATGATTGGATGTTACAAGAGAGGCTTCCAGATGGTAGAGGATTGGTTAAAAGTGATTATCTTATACAATTTTTAGAAGGCAATTTAGGCCTCATTTATGATTTCAGAAGGACTACAAGAAATACCATAAGTTTCACTTACATTTTGAAAAATAGGCTAAGTTTTTATTATGTGGCCTACCTGGTCTAATCTGCTTGGGAAACTCTCAGGCCTGATCTCCATTTTATTTTATTTCAACAGTTTCACAAGTGATCAAACTTTCACCAAGGGAACTAACATGTGCAACAATTGAAATAAGGTCCAGTCAGGTTCCACCTCTGCTGTTTCTGTTTTTATTGGCTGCAGTATCACAATGTCTAGGCCCTGTTTTTTTGAGGCATGGAAAATTCATTTTGCTGGCATAAAAGCAGTGGAAATAGTGTGGTCATAGACCTAGCAACCTGGGCAGCTATTTACTGATTTTTTAAATCCTTGGTCTTGGCAGAAATGATCACTTACTCTTGCTAGGTCAGTACCTACGGCAACAGAAGAGCACAATGGTTAGGAATATGAATGTAGGAGCTGCATTGCTGGGTTCAAATGCCAGCTCTGACCCTTACTACTTGTTGTGACGATAGGAAAGTGATGACGAACAAATCTCTAGTGAGAATTGATATATTTAAAAAATTTAGAATGATGCCTAGACTGTAGAAAGTACTATCTCTTCTGGGAATAATTTCTTTAAGCTCAACCTAGAGGCTGTATCTCCTCCATCCCTTTACACAATTGTATAGGCATACAATTTTCTGTATTCAATCTCTTTTGGCTCAAACCAAATAAAGTGGTTTTTACTGCCTTGTATTGAACCTTGACTGATACATGGGCCATTTTCTGTTTCTTCTTGAGTACTGGTTATTACATTACAAATAATAAAAATAAAAATAAAATAAGAAATTAGAGGATTTGAGGCAGTTTAAAAGCTAAAGGATATTCTGATATTTAGTTATAAAGGCAAGTACCACCCAAATGTGGGATTTGGATCCACAAAAGTAAGTAAATTATTTCTAAAAAAATATTTGCTGAAAGCTTTGAGTGCATTTCCAGTCATGCTTCTTCAGGCACAACACTTTAAAGCAACTGTCCTTAATAACTCACACCTCTAGCTCTTTTTCTTCTTGTTGCTAAATTGTCGATAGACACCATCCAGAAAATCCTGTTGAAAATCAGACCACTGCAGTGAAACTTTCTTCACCTCATAAAGTTACTTATTTATCTAGATAATTTATTTAATAATTCATTATTTATTTATCTAGTTCATTTAGCCTTAAATGATTAGAGATTTAAAAGTTTCCAAAAGTTTTCAGTGCTCTCTAGACCCATATATTTCACTGCATAAGCCACATCTCCATTTAGAATTAAATAAGCGGCCGGGCGTGGTGGCTTAAGCCTGTAATCCCAGCACTTTGAGAGGCCGAGGCGGGTGGATAACGAGGTCAAGAGATCGAGACCATCCTGGTCAAAATGGTGAAACCCCGTCTCAACTAAAGATACAAAAAATTAGCTGGGCATGGTGGCACATGCCTGTAATCCCAGCTACTCAGGAGGCTGAGGCAGGAGAATTGCCTGAACCCAGGAGGCAGAGGTTGTGGTGAGCTGAGATTGCGCCATTGCACTCCAGCCTGGGTAACAAGAGCGAAACTCCGTCTCAAAAAAAAAAAAAAAGAATTAAATAAGCATCTTAATCTTACCAGTAAGGTCCTTGCTTTGTCTCAACATCCAGTAAATGGTTCTATTATGCATCCAGTTGCTAGAATCCCAAACCCGTAAGTCATCCCTAGCCCTTCTTTTCCTCACATTCCAGATAGAACTCATTAGACTTTGCCCTGACTCCCAAAATATGTCTCAAATGAGTTCCTTTTATAACCACACTCTCAGTAAAGTAGTCAGGTTCGTGAAGGAAACAGACACACTAAGCATTTCAAGGAGAAAAACTATAGTGAGTACTGCATATTCTTCAAAAATCCTGAAACCTCACTTGTTGACTTTAAAATTTCTGACCTCTTTGCCTTCAAAGTTCTTTCAGTGTTGTATGGCTGGCTCCCTCACTTTGCTGCAAATGGTTCTCAAATGGCACCTTCTCCAAGAGTCCTTCCCTGAGAGCCCCTTCTAAAAGAGCACCCCAATCTATCACCCTCTGCATTCTCTAGCTTCTTTCGTCTCCTCTTTTTTCTCAGGATACTTGACATGTATTGTATATTTTTTATTCAGTAGTTTGTTTTGCATTTTACTAACTAGAATAATAGTGCCATGAAAAGAAGAATTCTGTGGTTTTCACTACTAAATCCTACCTAAAATGGTAAGGAATGTCAGTACGAGCTCAAAAAATACTTGTAGAAAGGCAGAATCTTCATACCATTTCTTCTTTGAGTGCCTTAAGGATTATAATCCTAATCAGATGTACTCAAATTTTAGATTGCTTGGACCTTCTGCAATCTAAAATTTGAGTACATCTGATTAGCATTAATCAGACAACTGACCCTGGACTATATGTGATATTTTTATGGCCATTTCATGCATTCTATATAGTAGTCACCATTGCATTCAAGGTAAAACTCAAAAGAAAGCTAAGAATAGCTCAAAACAGAATGCTTAAAGTGAGGCATTTATGATTTTTGAAAAAGTTCTTCTCATAGACTTAGAGCAGTGGAGAAATATCCTAAAAGAAGGATATCAATCATTGCACTGGATTTAAAACTAAAATCTCAGAGAATTGTTCCACTATACATTCTACATGAAGTCTTGATGGCTGTGGAAATTAGCTTGTGACTTCAAAATTAATTACTAGCCTTCTTCTGTATTACTGCCATTGTGAGTACAATGATGAATAATTTGCATATAGCTATCATGTTATAAATCTCAGATAGCCAAAAATGGAGGCTCTAATTTTTTCTTTGTCATTTGTTTGGTCTCTAAAATTGCAATATAATATTGAATATTGGGTTCTTTCCTTTAATACAATATTCTTAATATATTTTCATTATTATTAGCCATTAAAATATTAAATGTTAACTGTTACAAATCCTTTGAATTAATAAAATATGTTATTTTGAATCCCATGTGTAAATATTATATTTCTTAATTCTATTAATAACTTGTGAGGTATATATTGTTTCCATTTTATAGATTAAAAATAAGACATTGAAAAGATAAGTGGTTTACACAAATTCCTAAGGGAAAATAATCTCCAACCATTTGATAATAGTTTTAGCATTTTTTTCCACTGTTAAAAAAGTCATAGACATAAACAGAGACACCAAAGATAGAGCCCTTCAAGATACTAACAAGACAGCTAAAGACATAAAATGAATACATCACATGAATTGAACTGAATAATAACATAAATGGGAGAGAAGCAGTAGCTACCACTTTGCAGGCTAACTCTGCCACACAATGTGGTAGATCCTTGATGCTAACCTCATTTAATATTGAACACAAAGACATAAGGCATGTACTGTCATCATCAATTCAAAAATAAGGAGACTTTACTTCAGAGTTCAAGTTTACATAGATGATAAGCATTGAAGCGAAAACCAACATCCACATCTATGTGATTCTAAAGCCCATACTCTAACACTGTGCTTTACTGTTTTATAAAAAGAAACACACACACTTTCCTAGGTTTCAGATAGTGAGTAGTTTTATCCTTGGATAGAGGTGCCATGGAGTTTTAAATAGTTATATAAACAAAGAATGGAATTGGAGGAACGCAGAACAACCTAAGTAGACTGGCAGTATGAACTTAAAAATGAGCACAGCAACTTCTGGAAAGAGTGAGGAGATTAGCATAATGTAGGAAATACTAAATTAAGAAGTAAAGAAAGAAGAAAAAAGATCAGGTGATGGAGGCTTAGAAAATTCAAATAGAGAAAAATTGACCTTTTTCTATTAAGAACAGGAGATGACTTCCATGAAATTTGTGTATAAAATCAGTCTAACTGAGATTTATGAGTTAAAAGAATATGACAAGACCAGGTGTACCTACTAATCAAGAGACATAGCACAATGCAAAGGAGAATGTATAGAAACCTGGAAAAATGAGGAACCAATAAAATATGATTTTCAAATACCAAAGATAGCAGGGTAAAGAAAAAGGATAGATTTGCATTCATACGGTTTGGATGACAAAAAAGTAAATTAAGGAAGTAAGATTTTACTGAATTATTGGAAGAGAATGGAATATCAGGTCTGGATAATGAATAGGCCTTTGTAAAGAGAAGAAGGACTTCTTCTTCCCCAAATAAGCCCTGTGAGTAGATGTGCTAATGAACCAAATGGTGATTTTTTAGGGGACAAAACCCTAAGCAGAATCCAAGGCATGTTAATTCTTCAAGCCAAAAGACTGGTATTCTATTTCCATCTCAGTTAACAGCAATATCAGGGAGCAAACTGGTACCATTTTGTAAAATTAGTTGTTCAAGGTAAATTATCTCAAGGATTTTTTCATCTATTAAAAAAATGAAGTCAGTGTGTCTTGCCATCATAAGTAACACAGGACAGCATGATTTATGCAGGTATATTCAGCACCATTAATCTTTTTACAAAATGCATTTAACATCCCAGCTCATATCATAACATATTAGAAAAATGCACAGCTAAGAATTAGCCAGATAAATAAAGAATAAATATGAAATGATATGTGTGTTGAAGATTTTTTTGAGACTGAGTTATATATAGAATCTTGGTGAGAGAATTTTGCCAGCAAATTATGGCTGATAGATATCATATGACCTATTTTATAGAGTAACTAGGCTTCATCTGTTGTGTTCCAATCCCCATTATCAATAATAATAATGCTATGTTCTGATCTTTGTTATTTATATTTTTCTGCTAGCTTTAGATTTAGTTTGTTTTTGTTTTTCTAGTTCCTTGAGGTGTGATTATAGGTTGTTAACTTGAGATCTTTCTATCTTATTGATGTAGGCATTTAACACTCTAAATTTTCCTGTTTGTATTGCTTTTTTCTGTATCCCAGAGGTTTCGGTATGTTGTATCTCTGTTTTCATCCATTTCCAATTTTCTTTTGTTTTTGCCTTAATTTCCTTGTTTATCCAAAAGTCATTCCAAAAGAGTGAGTTATTTTATTTCCATGTATTTGTGTAGTTCTGAGAGTTCCTCTTGATATTTTTTCTGTCGTGATTGTAAATGAGATTGAGTTCTTGAGGTGGTTCGTAGCTCCCATTTATGTTGTTATTCAGTTCAATTAGTGCACTGTATATATTTTATTTCTTTAGCTGTCTTGTTAGTATCTTGAAGTCTCTATCTTTTGTGTCTCTGCCTAAAAAATTACTAAAACTATTATGAAATGGTCGGAGATTATTTTCCCTTATGAGTTTGTGTAAACAGCTTATCTTTTTAGTGTTTTTTTTAATCTATGAAATGGAAACAGTACATACCTAAGTTATTAATAGAATTAAGAAATATAATATTTACACACAGCTTCAAAATAATATATTTTATAAATTCAAAGGATTTGTGACAGGTAATGTTTAATATTTTAATGGCTGATAATAATGAAATAAAATACATTAAGAATATTGAATTAAAGCAAAGAACCCAATATTCGATATTATATTGCAACTTTAGAGACCAGACAACTGACAAATAAAAAATTAGAGCCTCCTTTTTTTTTGGCTATCTGAGATTTATAACATGATGACTATATGCAAATTATTCATAATTGTATTCATAATTGCAGTAATACAGAAGAATGCTAGTAATTAATTTTGAAGTCACAGACTAATTTCCACAGATATCAAGGCTTCATGTAGAATGCATAGTGGAACAATTCTCTGGGCTTTTAGTTTTAAATCCAGTGCAATGATTGATATCCATCTTTTAGGATGCTTCTCCACTGCTCAAAGTCTATGTGAATAACTTTTTCAGAAATAATAAATGCCTCACTTTAAGTATTCCATTTTGAGCTTTTCTGGTCCTTTATCCTGAATGCAGTGGTGACTCTAGAATGCATAGAATGGCCCTAAAAAATATCACATATGGCCCAGGGTCAGTTGTCTGATTAATTCTGTGATGCTGAAGGTGGTGCAATCTAAAATTTGAGTACTTTTGATTAGGATAATAATAAAATATCTAGTAATACATTTAACCAAGAAGGGAAAATATCTTTACAAGCAGAACTACAAAATGCTGATGAAATACATTATAAATGATACAAATAGAAAAACATCCCATGCTCATATATTGGAAGAATCAATGTCATTAAAATGACCATAATTCCCAGAGATATCCACAAATTCAAACAATTTCTATCAAATCACCTACTTCAGTTTCACAGAATTAGAAAAAGCAATTCTAAAGTTCATATATAACCGAAAGAGAGCCCAAATAGCCAAAGCCATTCTAACAATAACAACAACAAAAAAAGCCAGAGACATTACATTACCTGACTGAGAAAATGTTAGTATAAAAAATCATAGTAACTAAATCAGCATGCTCCTGGTACAAAAATAGATACACAGATCAATAGAACAGAATAGAGAACCCCAAAATAAAGCCACATACCTATACAACTGACCTGCAACAAAGTTGACAAAAATAATAGGGAAAGACTGTACTCAGTAATGGTGCTGGGGAAATTGACTAGCCATATGAAAAATAATGAACTGGACCCCTATCTCTCACCACATACAAAAATTAACTCAAGATAGAATAAATCCTTAAACATAAGACCTGAGAGTACAAAAATTCTAGAAGCAAACCTAGAAATAAACTGTTCTGGACTTTGGCTTAGAAAGAGAATTTATAACAAAGACCCCAAAAGCAAATGCAACAAAAACAACAATAGATAAATAAGACTTAATTAAACTAAGAAGCTTCTGCACAGCAAAAGAAATAATCAACAGAATAAACAGGCAACCTACAGAATGTGAGGAAATATTAGCAAATTATGCCTCCCACAAAAGACTAATATCTAGCATCTACGAGGAACTCAAACAAGAAAAACAACAACAACTCCATTAAAAAATGAGCAAAGGATAAGAACAAACAGTTCTGAAAATAAGACATACAAACAGCCAACAAACATATGAAAAAAAAGTTTAATATCACTAATCATCAGACAGATGCAAATTAAAACACAATGATACACCATTCTATGCTAGTCAGTGAGGCTATTCATAGAAAGCCAAAAAAAAAAAAACAACAGATGTTGGCATGGATGCAGATGAAAGGGAATACTTACACACTGTTGGTGGAAATGTAAATTAATTCAACCTTTATGGAAAACTGTATGGAGGTTTCTCAAAGAATTACAGAAAAAACTACCACCTGACCCAACAATTCCACTACTGGGTATCTACCCAAAGGAAAAGAAATAATTATATTAAAAAGATACCTACATGTCACAGCAGGTATATATTTATCACAGCACTATTCACAATAGCAATCATGGAACCATGGTAAGTGTCCATCAACAGTTGATTGGATTAAAAAATGTGAGATCTATATTTATATGTATGGTATTTTTTATGGTTGTGTGGTATTTATATTGTATAGCCCCATCTCAAAATAAATAAAGCCATAAAAAATAATAAAATTATGTCTTGCAGCAACATTAGTAGAGCTGGAAGCCATTATCATATGTAACATAAATCAGAAGCTGAAAAGTAAATACTGCATGTTCTCACTTGTAAGTGAAAGCTTATAAATGGGTACATATGGACATAAAGATAGAAATAGTGGACACTGGAGACTCCAGAAGGGGAAAAGAGTGAGAGGGTTGAATAATTGGGTACAATGTTTGCTATTTGGGGGATCAATACACTGGAAGCCTAATTCCCACCATTACGCAATATCCTCGGGTAAAAATCTTGAACATATACTCCCTGAACCTAAAATAAAATTAAATGGAAAAAAATAAAAATAATAATAGCGATGCTGTTCAAGGATGAATCTAAGCATAAATTCTGCTTAGCATTAAAAAATAGCACAATTAGTTTGCAATGTCTGCCATGTCTGTGGGTGGGAGATCTACTTATTCTGGCATTCTATATATTTTGATCCCTGAGTTATATTCTATATTCTGATTAAAAATACTTTTAAAATCCAACCTGTCCTAATCCACGGAGTCAACTCTTCTTTAATTCATAGTTTATTGTTGAGTTTCAGTGTTCTAAAATACCTACATTTTTCTTTTTCATTTTTAATAATCATCTTTACCATCTTAAATAGTAATACATTCTCAGTATGAAAAAGATTGTCAATAAAAAGTGACTAGAACTCTGAAAGCAATTGCAACCTTTAGGCTGAATTATGTTTTGAATTATCTATTAACTCTATTTACTTATACTAAAGTGATTTGTATTAGTGTATAAAACAAAATGTTTCAGTCAGCATTATTTCTTCATAATCTTTTAAAGTTATTTCCCTTGATAGGTTTTTATTTCTAAGATTTACCAATATATCAGAAGTTACAATAATATAGGAAGTTTTCGTATAATCACAATAAAAATATAGATATATGAAAAGTATATTTAGTAGTAAGGAACATTCTCAGATAAAAGTTTAATTATTTTAGCAGCCAAAGAATCTGCCTTTTGAAGCTGAACTCAGAACAGAAAATTTACTACATAAAGCTCAATCTAATTGGGTATTCAGGGTGAATAACTTCATTAAGACTTCAGGATAAAGATATTATTTTCCAGCAGGGTCAGAGGGATAAATTAGGTAACAAAGAAAGTGATTAACTGGAAGTAGTCATCTTAACTTACTTTAATCATAATTATTGTTAATAAAACACCCAATCTATACGATTAATTTCTCATAATCAATTAGGCTAGCAAAAAAAAAAAGGTTTATTAGAAGGTCAGGCATCTAAAGGGTAACATCTTCCAAATAATTATTCAGCAAATATTTGTTTAATACCAACTGTATACAAGGTACTGTGGAGAATACAAAGAACGATAAAACACATTCTCTATCCTCAAGAGACTTAAGATTAGAGTAAAAACGATAAAATTTATAAAAGAATATTTTTATGACTGTCTACTTGGGTGAATATGCCAAAAATTGGCACAGTTATAGGAGTTCTCAGGGAAATCAGAATATTCTTCATGGTGAAGGTAGTTATTGAAAAGTCTGGGAAACATGGACAGAACTTACTTGTGGAAAATGAAGGAAGTCAGTTTCCAGAGAGAAATAAAATTATTCACAAAGATAGACAAATATGTGAGAAAGATCTGAGATTAATTTGGCTAGAGCCTACGGTTAATGAAGGAACATAGCAGAGGGTAATATAAGAAAGTTTTGATGCAAATTATATTAACACTTTATACATCTAAATTGCTTCTTATTTAAGAGACACTAAGAAGCCAATGAAAGATACTGAGTAATGGAGTTGCAATGATCATAACTGTGTCTTAAGATAATGACATAGTCAGGTGGTGGAGGTACAAGAAGCAGGGATTTCTGTTAAGAGGCTTTTATAAGAGATTGATGGGGGCCCAAAGTGGCTCCGGCCGGATGTTGTGGCGCTTGCGAAGGTGAGGCCAAGAGTTCAAGGCCAACCTCAGCAACCTTACAAGCTCTCATTGATTGGCAAAAAAAAAAAAAAAAAAAAGAAAGAAAAAAAAAGAGATTGATGGAGACAAAATTAGGGCTTGAGTTAGAAAAAGAACATGCAGAAACTGAAGACAAGGTAGTTCTCATCATACGTCATTATCAATAAGAAAATATATTTTTTAGTCCTCTTTTGTAGGTAGAACAAGAAAATAGCCTCTAAGATTCTTGACCTCTAGCTCTTTATCATCCACAAGATAGTGAATATAATGAAACAGTTCTCTGGTGGTTCAGTTATTATAAAAGGCTTAATTTAAGAATGGGAGATTGTCTTTGGTGGGTCTGACCTAATCAGTTGAGCCCTCAAAAGAGATGGAGCTGTCCTTATGGAAAGAGATTCAATTGGGCAAGGATTGTGATACCAGGGAGATTCACTATTGCTGTATATGAAGTGAAAAAGAATCACAGGGTCATGAATGTAAGTGACTCTAAGATCTAAGAATGGCTTATGGCTGCCACCATATGGCAATGTGCTGCAACCACAGCCCTCTGACCACCAGGACCTGAAATGGCTAACAAGGCTGGATCAGCTTGAATGCTGATTTGTACACAGAGCTTTCAGAATGACACAGAAAAACCAAAACTCTGATTTCAATCTGAGCAAGGAATTTAGCCACACTATACCTGGGCTTCTAACATAATAAATAGTTGTTTGTTTAAGCCACAAAGAGTTTGGTAGTTTTTAACACATTAGAAAACTAACACATCCTGAGAAATAATTAAAATATTCCATAATGTGAAGTAGGAAGTGTTTTATATCAAGGAAAGCTACACGCAAAAACAAAACAAACAAATTTTTAAAATCAGCATAAATGGTCATTAATCCTAAACTAGACCTCTTGGAAAGGAGGAAATTAGAAATTCTCACCTATTTGTAATGTGCTACAAAATAAAAATCATCTGTTGGCTGTGAGAATACTTTGCCCTCCTTTTCTTAAAAAATGGCTTCTTTTTTTTTTTAAGTTCATGTGATTGTCCTTATGTGTTTCTTTAGTTTTGATATAGATTTATAAAGTCAAAATGCAACAAAATGGTAAAGTAGGCTATATTGTCTCTTGTGCACTCATTTTTATTTTAATCTTCTTTCCTAAGATTCCCTGAGGGCTATGGGCCAAGAAGTCTGAGCATCACAAAGTGGCACCTGTAGTAGTGCCCCAGCCCAGAATCTTCTCTTCAATTCCCCTGGTAGATTTGGCCTGTACTTTTCTCTTTTTCCAAGATCTGCAACTCTCTCTGGCAATCATATGTAATCTGCGCTAAAATGTTTAAGCGCCATTCTTCAAATGAATGTTTTCAATTAATAAGAACTTTGTGGAAAGAATGACTTTGACTGTGTAAATGATTTTAATATTTAAGAGCAGAGACCAAAATCACTGGACAGTGGAAAAAAATACATAAGAGACTATGGATTATCTGATGACTGTTGTCTAAATTTACTTCGTCTTTGAATAGAAGCCTTCACGGTGATTCTACTCATCAATAGATATCTTTAATAGAGTATCTCTTCATCAATATACGAAATAACTAAACAATAAATAGTGCTTTTTTTTTTTTTGAGATGGAGTTTCACTCTTGTTACCCAGGCTGGAGTGCAATGGCGCGATCTCCGCTCACCGCAACCTCTGCCTCCTGGGTTCAGGCAATTCTCCTGCCTCAGCCTCCTGAGTAGCTGGGATTACAGGCACACACCACCATGCCCAGCTAATTTTTTGTATTTTTAGTAGAGACGGGGTTTCACCATGTTGACCAGGATGGTCTCAATTTCCTGACCTCGTGATCCACCCGCCTCGGCCTCCCAAAGTTCTGGGATTACAGGCTTGAGCCACCCCGCCCGGCCAATAAATAGGGCTTTATGCGGCCAACAAACATATGAAAAAGTCGTTATCATCACTGGTCATTAGAGAAATACAAATCATAACCACATTGAGATACCACCTCACGCCAGTTAGAATGGCGAACATTAAAAAATCTGGAGACAACAGATGCTGGAGAGGATGTGGAGAAAAATGGATACTTTAGACTGTTGGTGGGAGTGTAAATTAGTTCAATCATTATGGAAGACAGTGTGGCGATTTCTCAAGCATCTAGAAATAGAAATTCCATTTGACCCAGCAATCCCATTACTGGGTATATACCCAAAGGATTATAAATCGTTCTATTGTAAAGACATGCACACCTATGTTCATTGCGGCACTGTTTACAAGAGCAAAGACCTGAAACCACCCAAATGCCCATCAATGATAAACCAAAGAAAGTGTGGCACATAGACACCAAGGAATATGCAGCCATAAAAAACAATGAGTTTGTGTCCTTTGTAGAGACGTGGATCAATCTAGAAACCATCATTCTCAGCAAACTAACACAAGAACAGAAAACCAAACACGGCATGTTTTCACTCATAGGCGGGTGATGAACAATAACACTTGGGCACAGGAAAGGGAACAACACTCACTGGGCTAGGTGGGGGGGGGGGTGGAGGGGAGGGGAGGGGAGTGGAGAGGGGGTGTTGGGGAAGATGGGGAGAGATAACACCAGGAGAAATGCCTGATGTAGGGAACGGTGGGGGGCAAGGGGGGAGGAATGGAGACAGCAAATCACCATGGCATGTACATATGCAACCGTCCTGCAGGATGTAAGGTGTGCACATGTACCCCAAAGCCAAAAGCACAATTTTTTAAAAAATAGGCCTTTTAATATTTGAATTAAAATCTCTGAATCAAAAAATGTTTTTCCTAATCATGGCACCATTGTGGTAAGTGATAAGAAACTGATTTTTAATGCTATTTAGTGGGGGCAATCCTTGCATTATAAACTACAAAACGTTATAAAGCTAGTGAAAAATGTAAATTCTATTTAGATGAAAAATCTAGGTTAGGAAACTAGAAAAAAATAAACAAACCAGTGACAATGATTAACATACAAACCTAGCAATTGCTGGTCAGGAATGTACAAAAATATGAAGTATTTTATTCCTCCATGCATTTCTGTGTCTACTAGGTAGTCCTTCCTTCAGCAGACTGTGAAAAAGAATCTGTTCCATGCTTCTCACCTAGCTTTTAGTAATTTTCTGGCAGTCTTTGACATTCCTTGGCTCGCAGAAACATCGCACTGATCTCTGCCTTTGTCTTCATCTGGCATTCTCTCTCAGCTTGTGTGTGTGAATTTGCCTGTGTATGTAACAAAAAATATATATATTTTTTTTTCATAAGGACGTTAGCCTTATTGGATTGGGGGTCCAATGTACTTCAATATAACCTCGTTTTAACTGTTCACATCTGCTATGGCCCCATTTCCTAATATAATCACATGCTGAGGATTTGGATTTTGATATATGAATTTGGGGAGGACATGATGCAACCCAAAACTCACAGGAAACACAAACATGTATGACATGAATTCTGTTCTCTCTAAATAAATTCACAATCAAGAGAAGAACAAAAACACACATGCAAATAAATACAAGATACTGAGATAAATGTCATTAAGAATCTGAAAGCAATACTTATGAGAACATACAAAAAGAATGATTAGTATGAATGAGAAACACACCACAGAAGACGAACTGTATCATTTAAACTTCTTTTCAAAGAACAAAATAGTCCCAAAAAGAGAAAGAGAAAAGGGTATTTCAAACAGAGGAAAAAATATACACAAATGAAGAGGAGTCGTTATCTTTGAGTATCCCAGAGCAACAGCCAGTTAGGGACTCTGGGGTATTGCAGAATGCACCTGGCAAAAGGTGAGATTGAAGGAAGTTGGTGTTCATTTGCTGAGGAATCTTGAGAGACAACCTAAAAAATTTTTAATGTATTCAGTATAACAACAATCGCAATGCTGGAATTTGATGCAAGACCATCAGATAATTTTCAGTGAGAAAATTAAAACTTCCCATTTGTATTTTATTTTAAAATTTCAGGGAATGAGGGACAGAGGGCATAAAGAGTTCAGGGAAGTTGTTGGTACTGGAATTACAAGAGCTAGAGACGACACTGGTCTAAATTTTTTCACTTTTCATTTTGTTTACATTAATGTGATTTTTGATGCCTACATTTCTAAGGGATTGGATACATTATCTATGGCCCCACAAATTACTTATTAAGAATAAAGTATAGAGTACTATCACATCAGGTTCTAATCTACCTAGTTGTGCTATGATGGAGGTGGGGGCCATGGTGCTAGCAGGTTTCACAATGACTTAATGGCAAATTAAATGCTTTCAAATTCATGATTTTTGCAAAGTTTTCACACACCAAAAATTATGCAAGTATATTCAACACATAGTCAGTAGTAAGTTGGGGTGGGGTGTGCAAGTGAACCACAGTGAGTAACTCAGGAGATCAGTACCCCAGGGTGGGGCTGGGAAAGTGTTGCTGCTCTTTGCCCAACAGAGCTTCCAGCCACTGATACTGGTGGAAAAGAGTCCTCAGACTTACAGGCAGAAATTCCACAGGTGCCTTAGCCACAGTTTCTTTGTGGTTTTTATGGCCCCCCACAGCAGTGGCTGTAGCCATTATGTCTGCTGCTTTCAGCTTCACTTTCTTGTCATGCCACAGCAGGTGTTCCCTTATTACCTTAGTCTGCTATACATAGGCTTATCGCTTTGAGGGGTCAGTAATTTCACTGTAGGCTGAGTCACTCGTCATGAGTGACTTCATTTTGAGATACTTAAGATTACAAAATATTGTTATATATCAAATACTCACTTTACAGTGGAGAAACTGGCAGATACCACCTTGACAAAGTGATGAAAGTTAACATCAGGTATCAGTTATCATTATACAGCCTCTGATGCGGTTCACAGAGAAAATACCACTTTTGCGTATTCTTGCCTAAACTCTATAACCTGTTATAATCAAAAGGAAACATCATAGACAAGCTCAAACTGAGGAATGTTCTACAAAACAACAAACCTGTACTTTAACAGCAAAGTCAATATCTTGAATACAAATGGAGCTAAAGAACTATCTCAAAATAAAGAAGATAAAACAGGCAATGATACTCAAACAGGTATGTGACTGTGGATTGGATGATTGAGCAGGAAAAAATAAGAGGTATTGAGATAATTTCAAAGTTTGAATATGGATTGCACATCAGAAAATTGTATTATATTTGTGTTAAATTGTTTGACTTTGATAATGACAAAACAATAATCTGCTTTTATGAAATACAGCCTGAAGTAAAAGGGCATGATGTCACTCTCAGGTGATTCAGAAAAATATTCAGATCGGTTACTTGTGTAAAATGCCACTCAGCTCTTGAACTTTGTAGTTGTTAGTGATTGTTTTTGCTGTTATACTTTGCTAGGATGTAATAAACACATGTACATTGGGTGTTCCGTGGGTACTTTGTATGCTCTAGACTCCTAGATGATAATTCCACCACTTTGAGTGACTGAAGCTTCCCTCATTTACCCAACCTCCCTACTAATTATTAACCTCTTTTTTATCTATTATTATACCTCACACATATGTTGATCATATTTCATATTAAGCATTTGCACATCCATTTTACCCTCTAGACTAGGGTCTCCTTGAAAATGGATTCTACATTTCATCTAACTTTGTATCACCACTACCTAAAATAAGCCCAGAATACAACAATAATTGCTTCTGAAATGACTTAAGGAGTGGGAAGAACTATTTATAATTTTTAGTGATGATTGTAATTGAAATTCTTGGTCCAGTATTTGTCTAGACATGCGCACCTTCATTCCAAAACAGTAAGTTAAAGATGTTACCACAACTGAAATATAGTACACGAAAAAAAGACATATATCTTTTTATTATTCCACCTTTGATAAGTAAATATATTTAAAGTCTATCACTCCTAAAGTGACTTACTTATCTTTGGCAAGTATTATTCTATCAAATAAAAAAAGATCCAGTATTTTTAAAAACATCCAAGCCAGGGCCACTTCATAACATGATAAACACGATATTTACAATGAAATTACTTGGATCCAGTTGGTTAGCTATGTGTTGTTACTTCTTTAGTTAGAATAAATAAGAAAATTCCCACATGCACCTATAATATGTTTCCAATTATGCTCTTGGAAATCTGATCAAATGATTTATAAAATCTGTGAATTGGAGCTTTCTCTCTTGACATGGACCCTCAATTTCCTCAAAGCTAGAATGATGGCATGTAATTATTCTGCTTTGCTACTCTGGCAAGGAACACATTCAATCATCAATTAGGAATTAGCACACGTATGGTTTCAATTATATTGATTAATCACCAGTAACTTTTTAATACAAAATTTAGTTACAGTCTGTCGTGCCTGGATAATTAAAATGCACTTTGGTTTGTTGTTTCTTACTGACTTGTAGAAAAACAAGTAAAGTCATAAAATCTTCTTGCATTGTTTGTTATTTAGTTCTACTAATCCTGAGTCAGAGTTTGCCTATATTTAGAGCATTATAAAATCTAGATAAATATTATCACTATCATTACCACTCCCACCTCTATTTATCATTTCTCTACTACACCATAACCATGAGGAACATTTTTCTAAACTACATCATGGATAGGAAAACATAACTCCTGCAAAAATTCGGTTTGCCTTTAAGATAAGAAAGCATAACAAGGGAAACATTTGGAAACTTTAAAGCAAGTCTTCACAGTTTCAGTATTCTGTTTCTCTACTTGTTCCCCTCCCTTTGGTAATATCCACCATACACCCAACTCACGGTGTGTACAGGGTTGCTCTACTAATCTTTATCACCAGGAAAAGTGAGAAAACATCTGAATTCACTCATTGTGTCTGCTGATTTACTCAAGATACTTGAGATACAAGGATAATGCCAGCAGTTGCACACTACAGGGCATTAAGTGTGTGCCAGGGGCTCAAATTCTTCACACCTGTTGACTATTTAATTTTCACATTTTCAAGTATCAAGTAGGTAGCAGGCTCATCTCACATTTTGCAGAAAAAGAAACAGAGACTCAAGATGTGAGATATATGGTTCAGTTTTATCCAATTAGGGAGTAGCAGAGAGTAAACTCAAGACCAGATCTGCCTTACCCCGTAGTCCACGCTTTTCAAATGTATGTTATATTGTCTTTTTAGGTGGAGCAAGATTGCATAAAGGGAAAACGGGTCTTAACTCCAGGATGTGGATGCAGAAATTCAGCAAGAGGAGAGACTTGTATTAGTTGAATCCTAACAGTAGAGAAGTCATATTTAGAACATGGTGGGTGTGGGCGGTAGCTATGAGGTTAGAGTGTGGGTTGTGACGAATAAGGATTAAGTTTTATGTGGTATCAGATAAAATTTTCAGCACCACTGATTATGAAAGTATTGAAGAAATAACACACACAAAAAAAGCGAACAGCTATAAAATTTTAGCTTGGCTATGTAAAATTATAATCATCTGTTGTCCATTCAGGCTTAATTACCAAGTAGCACAACAGCAATTATGCATATCATTAAATAGATGCTAGATTAACTTATGTACATTTTACTTGATCAAAGCAGTAAAGTGCAGTTAGCAGTACACTCAGGCTTTACAGTTTGTGGCTCATGTAACATAATAATCTACTCAAAGTTTTAAAATACTAGGAGATATGTTGATTATGAAGCTTTACAATATCATATTGGCCAATCAATTTTATAATCATATATAAACAGTGGAAATGCAGCTGTTAATCTGGCTATATGCTACATACTCTGCTAAAATATTTCACAGAAGGAAAATATCTTCCTTAATGGCAGAAGGAAAGTCTGGCAATTATCTTTAAACTTCAGCTTTTAACACTGTTATCATGCTGTTATCACCCCAAATTTAGAATTTATTTTATCTAGAAAAATAGCCTATAAAAATATAATTAAGCTAATTTTGGTTAATGCTATCTGGAAGGTACAGATTCCTGTAGCTATATATACTTCTGTATTTTAAATGTTTGTCTTAATTTTTTAGCTTTATAATAAAATATTGAAGAACTGACATATTTGTGCTATTATCAATTGAATGAGGCCTTACATTGGAGTAGTTTAAACCCGTGAGCCTGCAGAGCTTTCTGAGATTACATCTTCCTTCTCACACTTCGAACTATGTTCCCTTCATATATCTGGACCACAGTTTCCTCATCTATAAAATGTGCATTAAAAATGGTACCGAATAGTACTTACTGCATAATGTTACTGAGAAGACTGCATGAGATAACCTATTTAATGCACTCAGCTAGGTTCCTTACACATTATGAGTATTCAAATAAGGTAATCAACTGTTATTGAGTGGCCCCATTTTTCTATTTTTTCTTTTTTTACTTAATCCTTTTTAGGGCTGCCCATTTTACAAATTAAAAACTGGTCAACTGGCAGGTGTTTATCTAAAAATTCTTAATATATAGCTATTTGTAATTTTTAAAAAAAAATTTTGGATGAAATCTGGCCGTTTCAAAGCTACTACAAACTCCACTGCCTGCTGCCCAAGCCCCAGATGAAGTCTGGTGACAGATTCCTGGTGCCACGCATTTGAAGAGCCTTGAGAAATGTGATTAGGACTAGGTAAAGGTAAAGAATCATATGGAGAATCTGCTTTAATGTGAGGTTAAAGGCACACAGGGCATTTGGGTAAAATATTTTTAGGAAACAGAAAACATTTTTTTTTAATTTTTTGTCTCAATTTTATTATTTGCAAATGGAGTGACTTAATCTAAACTGATTTTAAGGGTCATTCTTTCTCTCAAAGAACTAAGTGTCTAAGAAAAACCTAAAAATCTGTGAACTGAAAGAAGAAAGACAGTTGTAGATTATTTCACAGATCAGCATTAGAAAGAATTAACAAAAGTTAGAAAGAGGCAGATTTTTAATATG
Source organism: Saguinus oedipus (assembly GCA_031835075.1). Taxonomy (NCBI): domain Eukaryota; kingdom Metazoa; phylum Chordata; class Mammalia; order Primates; family Cebidae; genus Saguinus; species Saguinus oedipus. The sequence continues at coordinate 149,856,891 of CM063170.1, forward strand.
TTACAAAGCAGAACTTTCAGACAACCAAAGCAGAAAACGAGAACTAGATAATCAACTATTAAGGATTTTTAAACACATGAGCAGGGCTTTATGTAGGCAAATAAAAAGATAAGCTCTACCATCCCATCCAAATTCCACCATTGTTACTCATGTTAAATAAAAGATTTCTAGCATTTTCTATAAATTTACTTTCAATAAGAGCTTTTTAAATTTGAGATCCTAGGGCCAGGCAGGGTGTCTCACACTTATAATCCCAGCACTTTGGGAGGCTGAGGTGGGTGGATCACCTGAGGTCAGGAGTTCAACACCAGCCTGGCCAACGTGGTGAAACCCCATCTCTACTAAAAATACAAAAATTAGCTGGGTGTGATGGTGCATGCCTGAAGTCCTATTTCAGCTACTCAAGAGGCTCAGACAGGAGAATCACTTGAACCCAGGAAGCGGAGGTTGCAGTGAGCATTGCCTGAACCCAGGAGCTGGAGGTTACAGTGAGGAGTTTGAGATTGCACCACTCTACTCCAGCCTGGGCAACAGAACAAGACTCTGTCTCAAAAAAAAAAAAAAAAACGAAATTGAGATCCAGGGGCTTCAAGTATACGGCTTCAGAGGCTAAACTTTATAAAAATTATTTTTAAAATTCTGTGTGTAGGTGCATTTTTTCAGGAAGAAATTGCCTTCCTTTTTATCAGACTTTCAAACAAGTCAATATTAAGGTCAGAGTCAATGATTTTAATAATAATTCCTTTACTGTATAAAAAGCTAGAAATAAAGCTAGCACATAAAGCGAGATGGTTCTAAAAATAGTTGTGTTAAAAACATTTATCTGCAGGTATTTTTTTTACTAAATGTTTTGTTATAAATCCTATTTTAAAATGGATTTATAGATTAGATGTAAAAAATGGCTAGGTGAATGTAGTGATTAAATACCTAATAGTTCTTTAAATCATATCAGACAAATCAAAGATATATGATAGAAATGTTTCTGGTGTCACTTGGTTATCTTACTATGGCTGACTTTTTATCTGGTTTGGATATGTACTGTAGAAAAAGATTTATGCAATTATTCCTGAATCTTTATATTCAACTCTGAGTTGAATATGAAACTTTTTAATCTTCATGTAATAAAGATATTTAGAACAGGGCCGGGCGCGGTGGCTCACGACTGTAATCCCAGCACTTTGGGAGGCCGAGGCAGGTGGATCACGAAGTCAAGAGATCAAGACCATCCTGGTTCAACAAGGTGAAACCCCATCTCTACTAAAAATACAAAAAAAATGCTGGGTATGGTGGCGCGTGCCTGTTATCCCAGCTACTCAGGAGGCTGAGGCAGGAGAATTGCCTGAACCCAGGAGGCGGAGGTTGCCGTGAGCCAAGATTGCGCTGAGCCAAGATTGCGCCATTGCACTCCAGCCTGGGTAATAAGAGTGAAACTCCATCTCAATTTAAAAAAAAAAAAAAGATATTTAAAACAATTTTCACTTTGAATCAATATTGCCAAAAGAAAGCAAAGTGCCAATATGTCAATACTGTTTCTTCTAACATATGTACATATGTGTGTATAATATCAGATATAGAGATTTCTCACCTATGTGTTAAATTATCTGAGAGCATGCAATTGGCCACCTATTTAAAGAGCGTGAATGGAACCAAAGGAATGTTAGGCCAGTAGTCAACCCTCCTGGATATTCCATTCAATTTGAATAACATCACTGGCAATGCAAAGTAAAGACAGTACTGTCAAAGTCAATATCCTAGATCTCTAAGTCTACACAACAGCTTTCTCTGTGCTAACAGTGTTGAAGCCATCTGTCTGTTCCATTTAAAGTCCATTTTTTATTCAATGACCAGCTGTTGCATATTGGGGGCTCTGTTGTTACCTCTCCCTCTGTCTTAAAATTAGTATAGTTATTCCGGTGTTGATACTGTTTTTTCTTCTTTTTCTTTTTATATTTCTGATCTCATTGGCTATTATGTCCTACATTTTTTGCAAGTCATGGGGTAGATTTTTCACTTCTTTCTTTAGGTTTTGTTGTCCACAAGTCAGGTCTCTGAATGTGTTCACATTTCTAATTTGAGTTAGATGTTTGTTCATCATTTTGCCTGTTTATCTAATTTCTTATATAATAAATATATGAATAAAATTTTCAAGTATACATAACCTATGTAATAAATTTTAAATTAAAACACTATATAATTCTTCAGGGAAGAGCAAATTACTGTCTAACGCTGTTTTCTGTTCTTTTGTAACATTAAAGTATTTCTAAGTTCTTTCCATAAATCTTGCACACTTCCAGTCCTAGCTCAATGCAAAGTCAACTTTGTTCATTTTTAGTTGAGAAAAGAAAAACTAAATTTAATAAATTAGATTAGATTTCAATCTCATAATTTATTCAGGTTTTATTAATTATTTCCATCCTGGAGGAAAACATTCAAAACTTCTCTTAATGGTTTCACCGTGTTATCACTCTAATCTCAGCATGCTGCCCTTTCATGAAAGATAGATGAATAACAGCTACAGTTTTTAATCTTCTATTTTGTCATTGACATTGGGGAACAGGTTGGAAACTTCTTTGACAATGTCCCCAAGCTTGTTATATTGTCATGGACAACTTGAATAAATTAGAACCAGGTTCTAATTTTTCTTACATCTATAAATAACAGGCTCTAGAAAAGGTGTTATTTTAGTTAGAAATCAAAAATAGTAATATTTTGTCTCCTGCACCAATAAAGAAATAATAACCTTTCAAGGACACCTGCCTGCTTACTATGGTAGTGGCCACCTGAGGTTAGCTACTTTATGGTGGAGCTTTTGACTAGATCGGGGCTATGAATTTACACACCCTCATTAAGAAATAAACAAAGGGTCATATGTCATAGCCAGTAGCATGAACTTGAATTTTTTAATATTCCCTGGAAGCAGTATATCTGTATTCAGTCTGAAATTTCACATTTTTATGTCTGAGAAGTATTTTTGGACATTTTATAAGGTTTCCAAAATGCAATATTTGTATCTGTAAACACTGAACATAAATAAAATGTTTGATATGAAGAAAAAATATGTATTCTGTTATCAGTGTTCATCCTATTCCTTAATCTAGGCTTTTGTACTCTCTTGGTGAACACTCAATTCCTCTAACATCTAACCCCAATCACATCAGATTCTCTCCCAGAGTTTTCATATATCCACATTCTATCTATTTTAAAGGTCAAGATTAAATGTTAGGTCCTCCAAGAAACCTTATAAGCTATTGCAAATAACTTCTTCCTTTGTCCTCTTCATGTATGTCTTGTGGCAGTTTATATTTAATATAATGGAATGTTTGGGTACATATATTACCCCTTTTACGTATTTTAAATTACATGATGAAAGATAACGAGGCTTATCTCTGTTCTTTCTTACATCTAACACAGTTATCAAGACTAATTTCTGAATTGAATTAATTACTCAACCTGCACTAAGCCAAGTTTCCTTGTTCTCTCAACCCTCTCCACAAATAAAACTCAATTATTTCTGCTTCAATCATTCAGGTCCTGCTATTTTCCACAAATTAATCTAGTAATAGAATTCATGGTAAAATTTTTAATACCTGTAAACTCTTTCTTTCCTAAATAGACATTTTAATTTTAATCCAATCTTGATTTTTATTAAACCTAAAAGATCCATAATAAAGGACTCTCAAGTTCAAAAATAAGGTTAATAAGAGAGCTTTTGGGGTTAAGAGATAGCACCTGTCACATAATGTTGCTTACTGTGTTTCAGGTAAAGCTGTTCCTATTCATATTGAATCAAACTATACTTTTAACACTGTAGGGCTATTTATATGAAGACCACTAAAGTCTGCTTTGAATGATTTCATTGAACTTCATTACAAACAGATATTCATTCTCAAACCTTAGAGTACATAAATTAAATCACCTAGAGTGTTGTTTGTTTGTTTGGGGAATTTTGTTTTGTTTTTTTGTTTTTGTTTTTTTGAGACAGGGTCTCATTCTGTCACCCAGGCTAGAGTGTAATGGTGCAAAGTTGGCTCACTGCAGCCAGCCTCCTGGGCTCAAGTGATCCTCCCACTGCAGCCTCTGGAGTAGCTGGGACCACACGCACACAACACCACACCTGGCTTATTTTTTTATTTTGATTTGTAAAGATAGGGTTTCCCCATGTTGCTCAGGCTAGTCTGGACCTCCTGGGCTCAAGCAATCCCCTCCCACCTCAGCCTCCCAAAGTGCTGGTATTACAGGCATGAGCGACTACACCCAGCCTTGAGTGCTTTTTTAATGTAGATTTCTATGTGCCATCCCCGGAGATTTCATTTTATGGGTATTAGTTTTAGGAATTTGATTTCATATACACCCAGTTGATTCTCATGCTGTTAGTCAGAGAACCAGACAGGAAGAAATGCTGCTCTCGATAATCTAAAGGCTACTGCTCCAAAGTTAAAATGTATTGCCTAAGAACAATTATAAAGACTTGTTTATATCCACTGATGTGGCCTTATTTTTATCTCATCCCATTCAATAAAATATAAACAGAGTATACTTTAAAATTTTGATGCAGAAAGGATAGAAAGGAGTATATAAAATTTTAAGAATAGAAATGTTAAAAGAAGACAAGTTATGCATTTACCCACCTTTTCATACAAATTTATACCATCATTAAGAGTAAAATGTTTGAAAGATATTAAGAATATTGAGAACATACACTATATTAACTGCATAACTTTATTTTTATGTTCAATAAGTATAAATTAAGTATTTATAAAATTTAAAATGAGATAAATTTAAATTTTATCTTTAAGAACTTTTTTACATTTTATATTTCCTTTATAAGATGTCATATTATAGATATGAAAGGAAAACTCATTAAAAATAGTTTACAACAATGTTATGGTGACCCTTATGGGGTATTTTGTTTTTATTTGCAAGGGAAAACTAGCACTGTTCCATAACTCAGGAAATTATGAGTAAATAAACGAACAACTGAAACTTTCTGGAAGTCTCATTTCAGTTGCATCAACTGTTGTTATTTCTAATCTTAACTTGGGAGATCAAAACACCACATTCTTGCTTACATCTCATTTCAATTTCATAAATCATAGATAAAATCAAAAGAAACATCCTGAAAGTCAAAATTATTTTCCTTTTCATAGTTTTTTCATTTCACAACATTACCTGTCATATGAATTCAATGGAAAATCAATATTTATCCTCTACTATGTGCAGGTACTTGTTTGAGCATGGAGATAAAGTGGTAAAAGAAATAATATTCTGGTTCTCATGGAAATTAAATTCTAGTTAGAGAAATAAAGAAGTAAATACATATTATCTAAACGAAAATAGAATTGAAAACAAAAGCTATGAAGTTAATTAAGAAAAGTTACATGGCCCAACTCTACAAAAGAGTCCAGAGGTTACTCTTGATTTTGTTGGTTAGGGGAAGCAGTTCTAAGCTGAGATATTGATACCTAGAAAGAGGTAGCCATGGTATGACCAGAAAACAGAGCATCCCAGATAGAGAAAACAGCTTGAGAAATACACCTAACATGGGATGAGGTTGGTCTGCTTTGTTCCAAAAAGAAAAGGAGAAACAGTGTTTAGTTAAAGCATAGCGTGTGAGGGACACCTATTAAATAAGGCCAGGAGGTAGGCAGCAGCCAGGTTCTACTGAACATGTGAACCAACATAAGAAGTTTAGAGTTTGTTCTATGAGCAATAAGTCATTAAAGAATTTAGATTTAAAGCAAAAGGGTAACATGACAATTTACATTTTAAAATAAATCCTCTTGGCTCCTCTGCAAAGAAACAGTTTAAAAGGTACTTAGCTGGAAGATAAGCAGAAAGACAACAGTGGTTTTAACTAAGGTGATCATTCAAGAGTTAAAAAGAATTAGAGAATATTACTACACACATATGAATGGGTGTATATATGTATATATATGCACACACACAAATTTTAAATATGTGTGCATATATGTGAGTGTGTATATATATATATAAAAGACTCTCCTAAATTCATATAGGTGCACACACACACACACACACACACACATACACACACATATATATGAATTTAATTAGTCTTTAATTCGTTGAATAAAATACATAATTTTTCATATCTTTGCATGGAATAATATGCAGCCATAAAAAATGAATGAGATTATGTCATCTGCAGCAATATGGATGGAGCTGGAGGCCATTATCTTTAGCAAACTAACATAACAGAAAACCAAACCTCACATAATCTCACTTATAAATGGGAGCTAAATGATAAGAACACATGAATCCATAGAGGGTAACAGCACACACTGGGGCCTTTTGCAGGGTGGAGGGTGGGAGGAGGGAGAGGATAGGAAAAAATAACTAATGGCTACTAGGTTTACTTAATACCTGGGTGATGGAACAATCTGTATGACAAGCCCCCAAGATACATGTTTACCTATGTAACAAACCTGCACTTGTACCTCTGAGCTTAAAATTACATTTTAAAATATATACATAATTTCAATAGAGTAGATAGGACCTGAGATGCATAGTGAGGGAAAGATAAGTATAAATCATGTAGATGAGCACCATTCAATAGAGCTTTCTGCAATAATGGAATGTTCTGTATGTAAGCTATCTACTATGGTAGTCATGAGCCATATGTGCCTGTTGAGCACTTGAAATATAACTAGTACAAGTAAGAAACTGAATTTGGAATTTTTAAACTTGAATTAATTTGAATTTAAATAACTGCATGCAACTGACAGCTACCTATTCGACAACACATCTCTAGATGCTTGACTTGAGCAAATGGATGAATGACAATGCCATTTTCTGAAGTGGACAAGAGTAAGAGAAAGCAGATATGGAATGGAAATCAATAGTTCTATTTGAATCATGTTAAGTTTGAGATGTCTAATGCATATCCATGTGAAAATATCAAAGAGAATGCAGAATAAGGAACTCGAGGTTCCTGGGGATGTCAGGTATATAGCTTAGGTTTGAGAATTATCCTGACATAGATCATATTTATACCCTATGAAACACAATGGGCTAACCTAGAGAGAGTGCATAGAATAGAGACCTGTAGTATTCTAACATATAGTAAGCAAGTAAAATACAATCCAGAAGAAAGTACTTTTGTTTCTGTGAGATGAAGTCTCGCTTTGTTGCCCAGGCTGGAGTGTAGTGACACAATTTCGGTTCACTAATACCTCTGCCTCCCTGGTTAAAGCAACTCTCCTGCCTCAACCTTCCAAGTAGCTGGGACTACAAGTTTGTGCCACCATGCCTGGCTAATTTTTGTATTTTTAGTAGAGACAGCATCTCACCATATTGGCCAGGCTGGTCTTGAACTCCAACCTCGTGATCCAACCGCCTCAGCCTCTCAAAGTGCTGGGAATACAGGCGTGAGCCAAGCCCAGCCAAAAAGACTTTTTAAAATGTCAACTTGAAGAGATTAATGTTAAAATGGCACAAGCCAAACAAGATCAGGTGCATGTTTCTTCAAGAAGGATCCTCTCTTTCATATCAATTTTGGAAAGCACGTTTGGCCTAGAAATGTGGAGCAAGTCCAGAGTAGGGTCCAGGGAGAAAAATCCTTAGTCTGATCACCTTAAGGTGGTGAATTTTGATAGAGATTTGGACCTGTTGCTGAGTCTAAAAATAAAATATGTAATGTTTGTTTTATACAGATAATTCTGGAAACATGATGGAGAAACATTTGTGGTTTCAGAATCAAGAAGGAAGCAGCTACTAGAAAATTTAAAACTTGCACCATTTCCCTTTCAGAAATGCTACTGTAAATTTCTAATAATAAAATCAATCACTTTAACAAAAATGTTGTAGTATTAATTTAAGAACAAATCCTATGAAGGTGAACATCACCCCTGAGTTTGCATTATGCTTTAAAGTTTCAAGAAGGTATACACTAAGAATTGTATCAGATATAAAGAAGAATTCCAACTGTATACACTAAGAATTGTATCAGATATAAAGAAGATATGACCCTTTGAAAATAATTAAAAAGAGGTAAAATAATTTTTAAAAAGTAGAAAATAGTTTTATCTTTTACAGATCTGTTTTTCTTAGATTTTTTAATAATTTTCTCTCAAAACCTAGGTTTAATCCAAGGTTGTTTCAAGATTCACGATTGTATAATTTTGTTTGAGGTTGATACAAGAGAGGGATTTTTTACTCTAAAGACTTCTGTATCTGCTTTAATCTGTCTCCAGAAAAAAAAAAATGCATATATAAAACCAGTAGCAAAGGAAGACAGGCTAAAAACTGCCACCACAGATTAATGAGCTGCATAAATTGCTCTATATTGATAAACTATGATTTGCACATACACAGAATTTTTTTCTATGGTTGTAAATGAGGGTTCCTAATACATTCAGGAGCTGTTGCTCATTTTGCTGCCTCTGTATAGTAAATAACAAAATCAAATTATGTTTGGAGAAAAAATATATATTATTATCCTTTACTTGTTAGACCACTGATTTTTTGTGAGAGGAGAAAGTTCTCAATTAGTTATATCCTTCCATGCTACACACACACACACACACACACACACACACACCCCGATACACACACATATTTATAAAGACACATTAATAATTAAAAATATAGAGAGAAATATAAATATAAAAGGTAGTTAAATGTAAATTTAATTTCTAACTTTACAAGGTCACCAGGTTTTGAAAGTGAAAACGTGGAAAAGTGTTCTCATGATCTCCTCAACAGTGAGCATGAAAAGATTAAACAGTAAAACTCCATGAAGCTACAGCCAGAGGTCATGTTTAATTCCATAATGCAAGACATATTTTTCTATGACTCCATCTAATAAAATTATGTTATACATCTGATTCATATTGGAAGTCCTTCTCTACCCACAAAATGAGTGAAATGAAAAACTTCTGATTATTTTAGAACAACAGAGCCGATGGATCAGGCAGTGCATAGACAGATCAGAAAGAATCAATGTAAGACAGAGCTATGGCAGGCTTTTGCCAAATTGCAGAAATGCAGATCAAAGCACACTTGAGAGAGAGAAAAGTGATAGGCCCAAGAAAAAGGCATAAAGCCATGTCATAATCATACAGAAAGTTTTTGCAATTTTGAAAGAAGCAAAACTCCAAAAGTCCTGTTGACTTAGACTCAAATTAAAAATCTAAACTATAAGTAATTGGAGGCAAGGAAGCATAGTCTCCTTTACTGTTATAAGAATGTTGAAATAAAAATGGCATCCAAGCAACCCAGTGGTCTGATGTGGTAAGAGACAAGAAAAGAATCGCTAGAACATGAATATGAGGAGAAAGAACAAAGCTTTTATTTGTTCACATCTGGTTAAGGGTATTTCAGCTTTTTTCATTAAAAACAATTAAAATTCAATAGTGTTTTGATTTAGATATTTGAATAATTATACTTTTAAAATTGTATAAAAATCTGAATATATTATTACCTGTGTTATCATTATAGACAATGATAATTATATTATTTTGATCAGGCATCTTCAACTCTATATGAAAGACACCTACAGATAGACAAATACGTTAGAAGTCCTCCCATTATACAAGAGCCAGAGTCACAGTGTGTCAGTAAATCAAAAGAGATAGTTTTAATGGCAATTCTTAAAAACATACACCTGGATACATAAAAAGTAATAAACAGATAAAATATCATGAGCATTATATTTTTACTTAAAAACATAAGCAACCAATCACCAGTTTGAAATTGCCCAAAGATTAATTGGAATATTGACCAGTCTTTACTACATAAACTGTTTCTAACGCACTCCAATATCCAGTTTCCATTTCTTTACAGTAAAAACAGAGCCGAGGGACATTAGTAAAGTAATATGAGTGTCAAACTTCTTGTTTTTACTGTTTCTCCAGTTTTATAAAATAACCACATGATTTTTAGCCATTTACATATACGAAGTCCTTCTCAAAGCATTCAACTTAATTTTCAGCACATTACTGTCCATTTACATACATGTTTCACCAACTTGTGTTATGTTTAACTTTTGTGTTTGTAGTAACAAGCCCTACTGACTTAAACCTGTTAGAGCTAATCTTCATTTCAGTTGATGAGAGTAATTTTTTTTTTTGCAAAGTGGAGCATATGCTATGGGCAATGAACTTACAGATTGTCAAGAGCACTAAACGTATGTTTATATGGAAAACACAATTCATCTGTTAAATCAATTAAGAAAAGGTTGAGTAGGAGGTCTACTACAGATGATTGATGGATGCATGGATGGATGGATATATAAATTCCTATTGACAAGAGTCTTATGTAAATAATAGGTAGAAATGGAAAATATTATAAAAACTGCCAAAATTTTTAATTTAGAAAAAAAATACAATAGCAAAGACCTGGAACCAACCCAAATGCCTATTGACAATAGACTGGACAAGAAAAATGTGGCACATATGCACCATGGAATACTATGCAGCCACAAAAAAAGATGAGTTTGTGTCCTTTGTAGGGACATGGATGAATCTGGAAGCCATAATTCTCAGCAAACTGACACAAGAACAGAAAATCATATACCATGTGTTCTCACTCATAAGCAGATGATGAACAATGAGAACACATGGACACAGGGAGGGAAGCATCACACACTGGGGTCTGTTGTGGGGGCCAAGAGAGGGACTGTGGTGGGGTGGGGATGTCAGGGAGGGATAATTCAGGGAGAAATGCCAGATGTAGGTGACGGGGGGATGGAGGCAGCAAATCACAGTGCCAAGTGTGTACCTATGCAATAATCCTGCATAATCTGCACATGTATCCCAGAACCTAAAGTACAATAAATAAATAAATAAAATAAAAATTTTCAAAATTCTGATTCAATTTATTTTCATCTTTTTTTAAAAAAGCAGAAAATATGCTGGGTACAGTGGCTCAAGCCTGCAATCCTAGCACTTTGGGAGGCCAAGCTGGTGAATCACGAGGTCAGGAGATTGAGACCATCCTGGCCATGGTGAAACCCCATCCCTATTAAAATACAAAAAAATAGCCAGGTGTGATGTTGGGTGCCCGTAGTCCCAGCTACTCAGGAGGCTGAGGCAGAGGAATCACTGGAACCCAGGAGACAGAGGTTATAGTGAGCCGAGACCGTACCACTGCACTCCAGCCTGGCAACAGAGCAAGTCTCCATCTCAAAGAAAAGAAAATGAAAAGCAGAAAATACATATGATCTTGCTTTGTTTATAGATCATAAAATTATATAAAAGATAAATATAGAAAAGGAGAAAAATTGTTTTATTTCTGAATAAATGAATCCACATGTATCTCACAATTTATTGTTAATTTGTGCAAACCTAAAAAGCAATTCAAAAGTAAATTGTGAAATAAATTTACTACTTAGAATGTTAGGTTGCATGCGGTTATTCTTTCTTTCTAATCAAAGTACACACATGCACCCAAACACCCTCCATGGTTGGTTTAGCCTCTTTGAGCCTTTGAGATTAATTAGGGGAATGTTTATTCATTTTACACGGAGCCCATTTTCTCTTGACTGAAGATAGTCCATAGAACAATTTATCCACCTGATTAAAAAAATACTAATTAGACAAACGTTCAGCCCTAGCATTTAATCTGCAATTGGCAAATAGGAGAAAGCCATGGAATATTAAGCACCAAGATATGTTAATAACATTTTATATTCAAGACGCTACTTAGAGTAACAAAGGACAGGATGGGAGTAAAAGTGGTAATCAGTTTATTAACAGGCATTATCAAGCCCGTCCCAAGTTCAAATACACAAATATCTAGATTTTTTTTTCCCACTGCTTATTCAGGGGAGTAAGATAAATAAGAATACTAGTATCTTTAAAGTATCTAATTTACTACTGACAAGTTTAAAGGTTTTATTCTGGCTCTGAGATGATAAGCAGTGGAATAAAGAAAAGTTATGCTAAATTTACAGTTAATTCATTTCAATTCTGGCAGAATAATTTAATTCAAGTTGGATGAGACCAGCATAAAGAAAATCAATTGTTTATTTCTAATCTATACATTTTGGATAGCTCTCATTTCTTTATTCATATATCTACCCCCTTCAATCTCTTTATGTAAAAATCCAAGATAAAGTGCTATAGACTGAAGCAAGGACAGTGCACCTGCCTCAGCCACACATGTATTAAAATGTGACAGCAGCAATTAGTCCAGGTCAGACCTGTCATTTGGTGCTCAAAGTCTCTGAAAGAGGTCTATCAACACCCTACCACCCCCAAATCATCATGTATCTAAAAGTGTGTGTCCCATTTTCCATAGACTAGTAGGATTATAGCCAGAAATCAGAGAAGAAACTTTCCCTTTCCCAAAGGACTAATGGTTTTCTGTCATAAAAGGAAACAAATCTTTAAAAGTTAGAATGCCTCTTAAGACCAAGAAAAAAGGCTTAGGCAACTCAAAGGCAAAGAAAAGCTTTATAAACCTGCCTGCTCTAGGCTAGAGCTGAACCTATTTATGTCCACCATGAACTCTCAGGATTCTCATGATAACCAAGAAGGTGATGGCCCCTGGGCTCACTTAGATCTGCTGTCTACCTCTCATCTGAAGCCTGTCCCTGGGCTGTGCCTTTCACGCATTAGTGTCTGTTAGACATTTGGGTCCCATCTCACTAGATATTATCATCATGTTTTCAGTTTTCATATGATTGTTGAAGCAGGTGTAGCCATGAAAAAGAAGCATTAGTTTTAAAGACATTGAAAAACTTAGGCTGTTAAAGAGAGTCTGTCTTTTACTCTATAAAGTATAATAGCAGATAACACCCACACTGTAAATAATTTTCATCTATATGAAACATCTAGTCTCCTTACTAATGCAAAATGAGAACATTCAAAAAAGAGGGTGGAATCTGAGGGTGTTACCAATATTTAACAGTCAGTACCATAAAATGAAATAGCCTAACTCATGTGTTAATAAACACACATACCAAATGGTTGTTATAATTCGCCCATGAAGAAGGACACAATGAACTTTTAAGAAAATAAGGATCCAACAAACTTTCAGCAAAAGACTTTTAGAAACTAAATGACACTCCTTTTCTTGAAAGAAAACTTCTTTCACTAAGATAAACAGTCTATCTTGGAATGGATATGTAGGCCTTGATACACTTTGTTTTAAAATAATAACTTCAGCCTATTAAACTGATTTTCTTCCTACAAAAAGGAAACAAAGCCAGCTTCAGTTTGAGATGTTTTCCTGAGATATGCCCGTAACAATTACATTATTCAAAGTTTTCTACGCCCTTATTTGTTTTTATCAACTTGGTCTGTCAAAGCTGTCAAAACAGAGTTGAAGATTCCCACTGCTATTGTATTGAAATCCTCCTATAATGTTTGGGATCACTGGGTTGTTTGACATGGTAGAAAGGGCATAGGCTACAGAAACAGAGCTTACCTTGTCTACTGCTTTATTCTCTGTGGGCTGCGTGACTAGAGACTTTAGTTTTGTAATCAGTGAAAGGGTCTTGGAAATAAAGTTTTTGTAAAAATAAGATAATACATTCATCATAATGCCGGACATATGTTAAACATTCATACTAAGCTATTACCATTATATATGCTAATTATACTCTTTCAACTTAAAGATTTATGAATTTTCTAACTTGCATTGTATATTTCATTTTATCAATTAAATAAAACTTTTAATCACTATTTGATTGTCTTGAATTTTATCTTGCTTAAAATTAATATTCCCACTCTGGTTCCATTTATTTATTTATCTATTTTGCCCTTAATAATTTTATTGTTAATCTTTCTGTGACTTTTTGATTGGATTATATTCTAAGTGCAATAGGAAGAAATGAAAAGTGTTTAGGTACATTATTTTATTTATATGTTTAGAAAATTGTTCTGGCTGATGGTTAGCAAATGAATTACCAATAAAGAACAATAAGAAACCACAAAACATTTGAACCAGCAAAAAATAAAGATAATGACTTGGACTAGGACAGAAGTTATGTTTTGGTTAGACATGGGGAGGAGGTCAGTAAAGGAAAGAAAAAGAATTCTAGAATAACTGCAGGTTTCTCACAGCAAGCAATTGGAAGGCTAGTGGTAACATTTATTAAAGTGTGAACCATTCAGGAAGGAATATACATTTAGAGGAAGAAATAGAATCTTTTTTTGGCCATGTTGATTTTGAGAGTTTATTTTTACTTCCTAGACAAATCAAGAGTCAGACCAACAAAAACAAATCTAAATAAAAGATGGAGACCTAAATTTGGCAGAAACATCACTAGGGAGATAGTTAGAGGATTGCTGATAAAGATGGAGACTCAGGACTAAGCATTCCACTATTTGGTGGTTGAACAAAAGTGGAGCTCTCAAAGGACACTGGAAAAAAAAAGCAGCCAGAAAAGTGGAATATTCAGCAGTGGAGTACCACGGAAGCCAAGAGAAGGAAGTATTTCAAGAAAGAAGTAGTAAACTGTGTCAAGTGATGCTGATAAGCAGGCTTAGATGAGCTCTGCAATGTGACTATTGAATTGAGACTAAGGAAATAGATATGGTCTTAATTCTAGCAGATTCAGAGGAATTATGGTGAAAGAAGTCTGGGTTGAGAGAGTTAAGGGGAGAATAGGAGTCATTTGAACAGAATGAAATGAAAACATTAGAAAAGAATGAGTAGACACTTTCCAAGTGTTTCCTCTCTTAAATCACTTACGTATCTTAAGTCATCACTTAATTCTCTTTTCTCCATGTCTACCATCATCTTATACATTTTATCCTTATGTTTCACATTCTAGGAAAGTTCACCCTCACCATGACTGATTATATTTTAACATTGTTTTTGCTCTTTGGACAAAAAGAGCAGGACCAGGACACACTTTGGTTCTGTAACTGAAAATCAAATTATTCTAATATTACTTTTTAAACCTCAACCAGATCATTTTTAACCTCAACTAATAGCCCGTAAAACTCATCTGGCTGTAATACCATCTTAGCCTCTCTTACTTTTGCCTCAGCTTCTATATCATAATAAGCATATCCCCTTTCAAATATATTTTTCAATTTCCTATTATAAATCATTTCAAAGATTTATATTTCTTCTGAATCTTCAAGATAACTTTCTCTTTATTTTCACCTATGGTAGTTTTCCTGTAGGCCTCCTGGTACATCTAGCAAAACCCTATGTTTGACAAGATAAAATAGGCAGGGCTAACCCTTTTGACCCCACTTATTTGTCTATTTGGGGACTAGTTGAAACCCCATGTTAAATCTACAGCCTATGGCTCCATGTACATGAATTTTAATCTAACTTCTAATACTAATAATTTTCATAATTTTTATATATTATTAATTGAATTTACCCTAAGCCCAGAATCATAGTATTCTGATTTTGAAAGTTTTATAGAGCTGTTTGTTATTCTAACTCACACTTAAGCAGATGTTCACTTTGGCAGAAATAGTCTATTGTTAACTGCGCATTGTGTGACTTCAAAGCTCCGTGTTGCTCATTCTGTCATACTGTCAGTGTCTACTTTTATTTTCAAATGAGAACTGTTATCAGCCTTCTGCAATGAGATTCTTCTTGAAGAGAAAGTTTACATTAGCTGTTGAACAGCTCTGCCCAGAAAGAGTCAAATCTGAATTTTAAGATTATACATACCTCCCCAAATCACTGACATACTTTCCTCATCCCTGGGGCAAAATTTCAGTTTCTAAAAACAATTTCATAGTGCATAACTTGGGATCCATAGTGACAAGAGAATGCACATCTGCTTAAGAGTATGTATGTATGTGATAAATTTACCAGAGCCTAACAAAAAACAAAGAACAAATTGATAATTAGCATAGAAAACACAAAATGTGCCAAATTGTTCTTCTAAATATTGAGGGAAAGAGGCTAAACAAAATGTCATACTTTGCACTAATGAAAATGTCCAGTATATTCTTTTCCCAGAGCAAAATAGCATGTTAATGACTCTGCTCAATGTCATTTTTGTTACTGTGACATCCAAGGAAGCACTCCTCCTGGATCCATAAACTGTGTTCAAGGACAAAGATCAAAACTGTTTATCTCCTGCTTCTCACTGGTGGCTGTAACTGAAGCCCTGTGTCACAATGACCATTATTACCATAAGTGGCAGCTTAGCCAATTAGAATTAGGGCTGTAGCCTAACGTCATGGTTTCCTCTCCTGGGGAATAGCAAACCATGTGCTGAAATTTTTTACTACAGCATTCCAGGACTTACAAAATGGAAGACTCCTTTCCTTTAGCCTGAAAACTCCTGAATATTTAATTCCTACTTATTCTTTAAAACTCACATGTCATGCTTTCACAAAAGCTTTCTTTTTTTCAGTGAGAGAAGGGAATTTCAGAATCAGTGTAGAGGTGGAGCAGATTAGGATAATAATAAGACCTAAGAAGTAGTTGAGCACAGGGTTAAGAGAAAGGAGATGGGAGTGGTGGTATAAAAATCTTCATCCTAATGTCTTCATTGTGAAGACTGATGATATGGGCCAAGGGACCCCTTAGGCAGATGCTCTAGTAAGATTTTGGACACCGAGCTGAATCATAAGGTCTACGGCAAACTGTCCTGCTTTTCAAGATGGCCGGACATTGCAACATTGTCCAGTAGGGGGCAGTAATCCAACCCACCCAGCCTTATTCAGGACTTCGGTATTCCTTAAAAGCACCTTGATAGAGCCTGTCCCTAGCTTCTTGATCTCATTTATCAACCTGTGTGCTGAGTGTTTCCTAGTATACTCTCCCAGTCTCTGCTCTATGTCTATTAGCTATTTGATTATTTAAGACATGTTAAAATATATGTATTTCTTAGTTTATGCTAGGAAATTTAGATATGACAGGATTAATTTAATTTTAGTAACAACTCTCTGAAGCAAGGTTATTGTTCCCATTTTAAAGGTTAGGGCATTAAATAACAGTTTAAGTAATGTGCCTAACTTAGTAAGAAATAGAGCCAACCCTCGAAATCAAGTTCATTTTGCAATAAAGCCTATTACACCATTTTGCATACAGCCCCATCCGCTCAATTTGACCAAAAGAGAACATCTCTCAGATACATGATAGCTTTGGCCAGTAGAAGAGTTTGCTCTTCTTCCATATTCAGAGAAGCAAAGCAGCTACAGGTGTGTGTGTGTGTGTGTGTGTGTGTGTGTGTGTATGTGTCGTGTGTGTTTAAATTTATAGATCTGGCATTTCAATCTAAAAAAGTATTCCCACAGAATAAGAGAACATAATGAAAATTTTATCCCCTTTGCAAATGTTTCAATCTTAATTTCAACTTCTAATTTTAATTGTTAGAGCCTTGCTAAAATCCATTACTCTTTGCATTTTAAAACATGTTTAATATCATGTATGATATGTATTATATAGACATTGGTTGGTTTTTAAAAAGGAGCCAAATATAATAATAATAGGACAATGAGCTAAAAAGTTGTGTTCACACCATGTGTCTGATTTGGGTGAGGTAAACATAATGAGAATTTCTGTTCATGAGGAAATAATCATATTTGGACAGATGTTGCGTTCAGTTATTCTAATATACAATTAAACACAATCAATGTTAATATGTAAAACAGAAGTTTGTGGGTCAAGGCAATTCTTGAAAACTATTTCCCTTATGCTTTAACACTGTGGACATTCAAATGTTAGTAAATATCAATCATGAGAATCATTAGTAATAAAAATAAATAATAATAGCAATTTTTACTATTAACAGATAGTATAAATAGCTTGATAGTACAGAATTACTCTCTTAGTTTTATTGTACAATAAATACAAGTACAGTGGAAATCCCAGTAATTATTGTATCACTATTATTGCATTCCCACCATTAAATGCTTATTATGTGTCTACTAAACATTAACTATTGCCACAGCTTTAAGTGGTAGGTAGTTTTTGTCCCCATTTTATAAACAAAAAGCTCAAGACAGCAAATGAATCATTGAAGATCACACAGTAAGTGGAGAAGTCTATATGGCTAACTAATTCATGTGTGGGTGTATGTGTAAAATAAGCGGAGCTTTTACAGAAGTTGGTATTCAAAAAAAAATTCTACATTTATTTTGCCTACATGTAAAGCTAGCTCAATCCAAACATATAGAAACTTTCATTGCATTTACAAATATATCACTTTTTTCCTAAATATCATAGTAGATTTTCTGTATAGCATGTATTCTCACCATCCCATTTGGAATTTAAGCAATTTGGTTTTAATTAATGCAACTGCATGTTAATTTTAAGTATTATTATGATAAATACACATCAGAGAGATATATTATGATTATAAAAGTATTTTGTGGCCAACAATAATAAAGCCAGGCATTAAACACAGAATTTAGAGATTTTTTGAGTAAAGATCATTAGTTAGGTTTGTCTAGATGGAAAGTGACTTAAAAAATCACTACCTTACAGCTTCCTCTTCACAGTTCTATGTGAAAGGAGTAGGTGAGACACTTCATTTCTTTAAAAATAATACCCTGTCAAAATCATAAAACTTCGCTATCACAACTGACGCTAATTGGCATCCTTGTTAGCACTCTCAAAAGAGAGGTCAAAACTGGATGTTCACAGAAGCTGAATTGCCCCCTCTTGTAAGTGTCCTCTAGGTTAAACAGAAGAGACATGGAAACCTTAGAAAAAGTTTGACATGTACCTTTATTATAAGAAAAACAAGAGACATTCATGTTGATCTGTGAGCACTGATTGACATCTTGGAAGCGCATTGTATATGAAACTTACAGATAGATGTCTAAGATAACTAAAAAGATCAGATAATAGTAATACAATTCCCCAGTTTTGTACCCAAAGTCTTTTGTAGAGAATTTCAGAGAGGTTTGTGGAAGGTGGACATTTTATAAGGGGAAAAGAGTGTATATACCTTATGTTATGTAACAGCCCTAAAGGGTAAAAGGCAGCAGCATTCTATAAATATTTCTAAAGAAAAACAAATGAATATGCATACCAAGCAAATAAAGAAGGGCTATAAACATCCTCATGTCAACTCAGATCAAAGTTTGCCACCGAAACAATGAGTTCATGCAAGGTTAAAATTTGCTGCCAAATACATTATGAAAAAAATACCATTATAAGGGATTTGATAATTTCTCAATTGCAGATTCAGTATTGTAAAATTGTAAAAAAAAAATGGGACTATTCGGCTCTAAGGAAAAGAATATTGAAAAGTCATTAAATATAGACTTTATTTGTTAATTTTTATTTTCAACAAATGGTTATCAAGCACTACTACATGCCAGTTACTATGACAGGAAGACTGCACTGGCAAGACAAATGTGTCCCTACATTTCAGCAGTGTTTTATGACCAGCTTTATTCAGCTCCACTGAAGCCAGAAAAGAAAGCAAACATTTTAAATGTACCTAAGAAAAATGAAGCAGAATAAAATATAATGCTTCTCATTTCCATGATTTTTAAATGCAGGAAAATGTTATCAAAGAAGCTTATGGAATCTATTCTCTTTGGGAAATCTTAAAAGCTGTATCATCTGTCTTAGATGATTTGGAATCAATTGAATCAACAATGTGGCTTCTTAAAGCTCCATATCAACCAAGATGCTATACTTCAATATTAATTTCACAAACTCTGATTTTGATTAATTCTTATAGTGTAATAGTTTTTTTTTAACAGTACAATCAATGTTTATAGAAATAGTTATTTTGCACAGATAGAAACAAATCTGCATAACCACAAATCAAGAGATGCACATAAATCAACAAAAATCCAGTTAAATTTTAGCTAGCTAAACTGACTAAAAGTAAAAAAAAAAAAAAAAAAAAAAAATGTAAATATGAACTAGTAGACTAAGAAGTAAATGTATTAATTCTGAATGCTCTCCTTTTCAATTAAGAATTTTATGACAAATGGAAATAAAGCACTATTGTTGCCATTTGAAATATAATAATGAGGACACTGGTGGTGGTGATAGCATTTTAATATCCACAATCCCGTGACTCAGAGAGCCAACAATATAGGCACCTGTGCCATTGATAATTATATGGAAAAACATTTTCTATTTTGCATCCTTCTTCTATAAACATTATTGCGCTCTCTCACTAAGATTTTCAAAGGATCAATATGTGCCATTTATTAAATAATAGTATATGTAATAATTACTGTAGTTTTTCTAAAGATTTTTTTCCTCAACATTCAGTAAAGAACATTTTCTGTAGCCATGCACAAACAAATGATTAAACCCAACAATTCAAATGAGTAGTAGTTTCTCAAAGGTAATCGGTAATGGAGACAGCAAACCATGTTGTCATGTGTGCACCTATGCAATGATCCTGCATGATCTGTACATGTACCCTAGAACCTTAAGCACAATAAAAGAAGAAGAAGAAAAAAAAAAACACTTTTGCAAGCATCTTTGTACATACCTTCCTCTATATGGTAGATAAATAAAAATTAGATTTTATTTGCTGAGAATTTAATGGTCAAAGCTGTAATGCAATCATCATGTAGTGCTTTGCTACAGCAGGCTGAGATGTGATAAGACATCTTTCCAAATACATCCACTAAATATGCTAGAATATAAATTATTCTTGTAGAAAAAATAATGATTATTACCTCTAGAGCAAATAGAACGTTTTGGGAATGGGTCAGGTTTGAAGTCATTCTATAAAGTAGGTGTTCCCATATAAGTGGAAATTGAAACTTTCCTTAGCCTATATTTCACCAGCATAGGAAAATTTGATGTTGTTTATATTTTCACTGAGATGTGTGTTCTGAACCACCTGAGAAAATTAAATCACAATAATTCTAAAATTCTTTTAGGCCATTAATCTACCCCTTCTCACTTGTAGGAGAGGTAAAACCAGTAGGACAATAATTTGATGTTTTTTTTTTCACTATGTCACCAAAAAAATTATTTAACCAGTGTACAATGAAAGTCAATGTAATATAAGCAAGTGGTTGCTGTGTTCAGCCATCTTGTTTCTCAGAATGAGCCACCAAAATTCAAGAGCTCACATGGAGACGATAAAAATGGACTTCCCAAAACCAATATCAAAGATTGCAAGACCAAGATGATTAATCCTGAACCCCGTAAAACTGTTTCCTTTGACTGCCTCGTATGGGTGTGTACAATATTGAAAAAGAGTTATATTGAAATACTATTTAATTTTGTATTGGAAAAATGTATTTCTTCTGATACACTTTCTAAAATATATCCATCATTAATAACAACTTGAGCTGCCAGACTGCCTGTCTCTCTGTCTTCTATTCTTCACAAAGATAAAAATAGGTAACTTCTGACTGATTGGTTTTTGTCTTATCTCAAGTTAACCCAGTAGTTGTTACCTCAAAGAGCCAAAACTACAAAAATGAGAAATGGATTCTGTATGATAAAATAGATTTCCCTTCTCTGAAAGCTATTCTTAGCACATATAAAATAAGGGAATTAATAAAATCTACACCATAGGATTGTTTTGATAAATAATTAAAACAATCCAATGTGGAAAGCTTAGTATAGTTCCCAGAAAAAGTTTAGTACATTTTACAGTTATCAGTATTTTAAAGAATGGCCTGGTATGCTACCTTGCACACATGGAATGCACTTCTCTTTTATTTAACTGTCGTTTTTTCTAACTTGTGTTTATCCATTAAGGGACCATATTGTGTTTAAAAAGCTTTAGACTGAAGATAGTTAAAATTCCATTGTGGTTCCTACCTTGCAGGAGCTGATTTTTTATACGCTCAGGTAACATTTACTTAATCATTATAAAATGTAGTTTTCTTGTCTGTGATATATATAGATATATAGAATTGGGCTCAACAGCTCTAAATTGTCTTCTTGACCTTTGGGATCATTTTATTCCTATGAGAAAGATATTCTTTGTTCACAGTGAACATCATGCTCAATGGGGAAAAGTTGAAAGCTTTTCTATAACAAGGCAAGGATGCCCATTCTCAGCACATCTAATCAACATAGAGTAATGAAAGTCCTAGCAAGAGCAATTAGGCAAGAGGAAAGAAAAAAGGCAACCAAACTGGAAAGGAAGAAGTTAAATTGTCTCTGTTTACACATGAAATAATCATATACATAGAAAACCCTAAAAACTGTTGGAATTATTAAATAAATTCAATGAAGTTGCAGAGTCAACACAGAAAAATCAGTAGTGTTTCCATACACTAACAGCAATAATCTGAAGCCATTTTTCTAAATCCCATTTAAAATAGCTACAAAAAATTAAATACTTATGAATAAATTTAACCAAAGAGGTAAAAGATCTCTATGTTAAAAAGTATAAAACGTTAATGAAATAGGTTGAAGAAGAAAGAAATAAATAGAAAGACATCCCAAGTCCATGGATTGGAAGATTAATAGTATTAAAATGTTTATCTACCCAAAGCAATCTAGAGATTCAATGTGATTCCTACCAAATACCAACAACAGTCTTCATTTATAGAGAAAAAGATCCTAAAATTCATATGGAACCACAAAAGACTCAAAATAGCCAAAGAAATCTTAAGCAAAAAGAACAAAGCTAAAGGCATTACACTACCTGACTTCAAAATATACTACAAGGCTAGAGCAATGTAAACAGCATGGTATGAGCAAAAAATGAAACCAGATACATAGACTAATGGAACAGTATCCAGTGCCCAGAAATTAATCCCTGCATTTACAGCCAAATGATTCTGGCACCAACAAAACAGAATTGGGAAAGGACAGATTTGCAAATAAATGATGTTGGGAAAACTGAACATCCAAATGCAAAATAATTAAATTAGACTCTTACTTCATATCATATACAAAAATCAACTTGAAATGGATTTAAGACTTAAATGTAAGACCAAACACTATAAATAAAACTACTAGAATAAAACACAGAATAAAAGTTCTATCACATTGGTCTGGGCAATGTCTTTTAGGATAAGATCCAAAACACACAGGCAACAAAAGCAACAATGGAAAACTAGACTGTGCCAAACTAAAAAGCTTCTGCACAGCAATGGAAACAATCAACAGAGTGAGGAGACAACCTATAGAATGGGAGAAAATATTTACAAACTCTACATATGATAAGGGGTTAATATCCAAACTAAATAAGAAACTCAAAACAAGTTGATAGCAAAAAAATTATAACCCAATTAAAATATGGGCAAAGGGCCTGACTAGGCATTTCCCAAAAGAACACATGCAAATAGCCAACAGGTATATGAAAAATGCTCAACCTCACTAATCATTAGGAAAATGCCAAATAAAGCCAGAGTGAGATATCATCTCACATCTGTTAGAATGACTATTATCAAAAAGATGAGAAAGGCCAGCCATGGTGGCTCATACCTGTAATCCGAGCACTTTGAGTAGCTGAAGCAGGAGGATGGCTTAAGCCCAGGAGTTCAAGACCAGTCTGGGCAACATGGTGAGACCTCGTCTTTATAAAAACAAGAAAAGAGTTAGCTGGGCATGATGGCACACACCTGTAGTCCCAGTTACTTGGGACACTAAAGTGGGAGGATTGCTTTAGCCCAGGAGGTCAAGGCTGCAGTGAGCGGTGATGACACTACTACACTCCAGCCTGGGTGCCAGAATGAGACCCCGTCTCTAAGAAATAAGAAGATACACCATAACAAGTGCTGGTAAGGATGTAGAGAAAAGGGAACATTTGCATACTGTGAGAATGCCAATTAGAATAGCCATTAAAAAACTGTATGGAGGTTCCTCAAAAAACTAAAAATAGAACTGCCATAAGACCAGAAAGCCCACTACTATGTACATATCCAAAGGAATTGAAATCAGTATGTCAATGAGATAGCTTCACTCTCATGTTCATTACAGCACCACTCCCAATAACCAAGATATAGACTTTAGTGTCCATTAAAATAAATGGATTTTTAATGTGATATATATACACAATGGAATACAATTCAGCCATAAACAGAAAGAAATACTGTCACTTGCATCATAGATGAACCTGGAAGACATTATGTTAAGTGAAATAAGCCAGGTACAGGCAGACAAGAGCTGTTTGATCTCCCTCATATATGGAATCTGAAAAAGTTGAATAGAAGTAGAGGATAGAATGGTGGTTACTGAGGCTAGGGCGGTTGTGGAAGGTAGTTGAGGAGATGTTGGTCAGAGGATTCAAAATTTCAGTTAGACCGAAAGAGCAAATTCAAAAGATATATTGTACAACATGATGAATATAGTTAATAATATACTGTATTCTTGAAAAATGCTAAGATAATGGATGTTAGTTTTTGTCACAAAAGAATGATAACTTTGTGAGGTAATGCACATGTTAATTAGCTGTATTTAGTCATTCCACAATGTATATATACTTCAAAACATCAAGTTCTACATGGTAAATACATACTATTTCATCTTTCAACTTAAAAATTGTGTATATATATATATATATACTTTATTCCATATAAAGCCATAAACTAACCTGAGTAAATGTATTCCTCAATTCTGGTTTTCTGTATGAGAAGACTTGAATTTATATAGTTTTCTTCTTTTCCACATCTATCTGTAAATTTTTAAATTCTTAGTTATCATGTCTTTACATAAATGCCAAAGTGTCTAGTAATAGCATCTGCACCAATAGCACCCTCCTATAAAATGAAATGGGTGCCTTTAATGCTATATAAGTTGAATATTGAATACTATACAAATCGAATATAATTTTTTACTATAAACTTTAAATGATCTGAGTATATACTATTATTTACAAAGTAAGCCATTTTCATTTTCCTCTTTGCTCTTCCCGCTTTTTTTCAGATATTACTGGCCAGCCATCTATCTCAGAAAAGACTAACTTCCCACAGATGAATCTTAATAGTCTACACCATTGCCCCATCAAGTGATTGGTTTGGAAAAAGGCTGAGAAATGAGATATTAAAAAAAAAATCTACAGAGTAGTTTCTGGGAAAGTTTTTTTTTTAATTCTTAAAAGAGAAACATGAGGGGAAATGTCATTTTACTGCCTTTGGTCATTACTTTTTCTATGTGATGTCTGACATTGCAGGAGCTATTTTGTGATGAAGAGGAAAGGCTGTCTAAAAAAACAAGAGTGGAAAAATGGAAAAGTCTGGACCTTTCATGACATTACTGAATAATTGAATTTGTGAACACTACAATTTCACCTATTCTGGACTTCTTGTTATGTGAGATTATAAATGTCCTTATTAAGTCACTTTAAGTCGGTCTTTTTGTGACATCTGAAAGCATCCTGCCTAGAACGTAATACATGAGTCAGAAAAGCTAGCTGCTTTAACAAACATTCTAGATTTTAGTGGCTTAACCATAGAAATTGATTTCTTGTTCACTTCACAGTCAGATTTGGGTCAGCAGGGTCTCTGCTGTGTGCAGACATTCACAGCCCCAGCTTTTTCCAGTGCGATACCACATCCTTATACACAGTCTGGTAGGAAAGAAAGAGCATGGAGGCCATATTCCAGCACCTTGACTTTTGCCATATATCCCTACCTAATCTATTGGGAAATGCAGTCTAACAACAGCGCCAAAAGAAAGAGAAAGAGGTTTGGGAAACACATAGTATTGTCTCTAATATATCCAATTACTTTAACAATTCTGATACAGTAGTTTTTTGTTTTTTTTTTTTTTTCAAAATAATCAGTGTTGGCTTAATCACTTGTCTTAAGTGCAAACATCACCTGCTAAACCTCCTACTAAAAATGTTTACCTTAACAGTGTCATGTTTTGAAACACAAATTTACCATTCATATTTAGCCCATAAAGTCCTCTTATTTTTATCTCATTAAAACTAGGAATATTTTCTCTAAACACTAGAAAGTGATACAAAATGAATGGAATTAATTTTATATCTTTCAAAAGATTGGGCTTTTTTCTGAATGGAAAGAATTCAGTTCAATTAGATTGAGTTTGTAATAAAGTTGATAATAAAAAGAATAACTTTGATTTTGGGCTAGAATGCAAAAGTAAATTCTAGGCTTATTTATTAAGTGAATCCTAGCCAATTGAATTTACTTTCTGTGGATGGATTTTCAAAACCTATAAAGCATCTCTAATATCACCGCTGATTTGTTTCTCCTTTAATGTTCCTTTGCTATACCGGAAAGATTAAAAATGTAAAAGAATTGTTAACTATCCTGTTGATGGTCTCTCATTTATATCCTTAGGGGTGAGTGTGTGTGTGTGTGTGTGTGTGTGTGTGTGTGTGTGTGTGTGTATTCTCAGTTGCTTAATTTTACCTACTATATTTTAGAAATAAAGTTTCTGGTGCAACAGAGCAGTCCACAGATCAATCACAAACACTATCCAGTTGTTGTCAGTAGCCAATATCTAATACTTATGGGAGAAACAAAAACTCAGGAAAAAAGATAACACTGAGCCTCTTGTGGGAGATTTCTCATGTCTGGTGGGTGACAGAGAAAGTGAAGCAAGACCAATCCCATTACCACTAGTTATGCTTCAGCCATTTCAATTTCATTCATTTTGCTTTTATTTCTGATGTGCAGAGGCTGTTTGATGAATTCCCTTATGGGAACAGGCAAGTCTTGGAAGAATGTACATTAAAAAGTTATGAAGAGTACATAATTTATTAAATCCAACTCATTATTGGAAACTGTTAGCATACAATTCATTTAACAGGAATCATTGGTGGAGAAAATGACCGTTGTTTTGATCTGATCACATAAGCTATCGCATAATTTTGCTTGTCTGTGGTGATTTACCTAATCTTGAACAACATGCATACTCACTTAAACGCTGCTTGCTGCTGGCAAATAGACACATAGGTTTTGTTATTTATTAATGGCAATGGCTTTACATTTTTATTATGTTCTGTAACAAATAGACTCTCCATGTTTTCAGAAAAATAATTGAGTAATTGAATAGAGTAGCTATACCCCTGAGTGCAAAACGGACAAGAATAGGAAACCATTTTACTGACAAATACCAAGGTCTATGGACCTGTCATCTATTAACAAGCTTCACTCAATGAAACAATCAATCAAACAAAAAAGATGTTTGCCTGCCTACTATGCACAAAGAGTAAGCCTTAATACTGTACAAAAAAATGTCAAGGGGTTAAAAAGACGAGTTATACACATGAAAATAGCTAGCTACAGATAGAAGGCAGCATGTTATCAAACACTAGAGAATAGAGACAAACACAAGAGGCCAGAGGAGACGAAATCTCAATGACAAGGGACTGGCAAGGGATAATCTTAATCCTACAGCCCCATGTCTAAACCTAGGCAGAATTTCTGCATGTAATTTTGTAACATTATTTTCCAAACCAAATGTGTTAAAACTAACACTTAATGCCAGAATAATTAAAATATTGTATTATATTTATTTAACCATTCTTTAATTTAGCCTATAGGAATAGTTACTTTATTTCTAGTTTTTCCCACTACAAAGGTACTGTAATCATCATTCTCACAGTATTTTTCCCCCTACAGAACTACTATAATATTTGCTCTCACAGTATTTTTGCTCTTATTTCTATAGAATACATCCCCAGAAATGGAATTACTGGGTGAAAAGTTTTATATATATATATTTCTGATGTGCAGAGGCTGTTTGATGAATTCCCTTATGGGAACAGGCAAGTCTTGGAAGAATGTACATTAAAAAGTTATGAAGAGTACATAATTAAAAGTTATGAAGAGTATATATATATATATACACACACACACACACACACATATTTTATTTTATATATATACACACATATATACACACATATAAACATATATATACACACATATACATACAGCTTTTATATACAGAGATGCACAGTTATATACTTATGATAGTGTGTATATATATGCACAGAACATATATGTAGACACACAGCTTATATATGTATATATACACACACCATATACACACACACTATATATATATGTGTGTGTGTATGTGTGTATATGGTGTATGTATATATACATATATAAGCTGTGTAAGAATATATATGTGTGTAAGAGTACATATATATATATACACACATATATATGTGTAAGAATATATATACACACATACACACACACTATGTGTGTGTGTGTGTGTGTGTGTGTGTGTGTGTATTCTTAATACACTGTCATATAGCTTTCCTAGAAAACATTCAAGCTCACTTCTCCCACAGCAAGCTCACGGCGTACATTTTGCCCACATCATTGTTGAAGGTAGTGCTGTCAATCTTTTGAAGTTTTGCCAATCTAATGGTAGGAAGTAGTCTCACATTGTGACTTTCATTTTCATTACCCCAAACTCTCAATGAGTTTGGTATCCTTTCACATATATTCAATGACCATTTGTATTTGCTCTTTAATAAAATTATTTTTTCATCCTTTGCCTATTTTTATATTGGGTTGTATTTCTTCTAATAAATAATAAATCTGAAAGCATACTTACAGATTTTTAAATTTTAGTTTTCTGCTCAAAGACAAAAATTATGAATTTATTAGTGTTGCTTATGTTCTGCTTCATACAATGCATGGTGCTAGAGAGCCATGGGAGTTAAAACATGGTTAAATTTGGTAGTAGAACTGAGATACATATGGAAATAAAATAAAATGTATCACGTAAGAGTAAGAAGGAGAATTTTTTTTGTTAATATGTCAAGAAAAAATTTTCAGCACAAAGAATATTAGCTTGGATTTAATGGGTTAGTATGATTTTGGTAAATGTTATTTAAAAAAAGAGTAATCTATGTACAAGGAATAACAGATTTTTAAAAGCAAATGAATAATTTAAATACCAGAATAGTTGACCTATGGTCTTGCTCTGTCATACAGGCTGTGGTGCAGTGTTATGATCATGGCTCACTGTATCCTTAACCTCCTTGGTTCAAGTGATCTTCCTACTTTGGCCTCCTGAGTAGCTGGGACCACAGACGTGCACCACTATGCCTGGCTAATTTTTCCAGGTTTTGTAGAGATGTGGTCTCACTATGTTGTCCATGCTGGTACTGAACTCCTAAGTTCAATCCATCCTCCCTCCTCAGCCTCCCAAAGTACTGGGATTACAGGTGTGAGCCACTGTGGCCAATTGCAAATGCCTTCTAAGTGTAGCATTTTTTTAAAAAAATAACATAATGCTTCTTGTTAAGAAATACAGGGAAATCTCTGTTTCTTTGTTTCAAATTTAAAATTTTAGCAATCACTTATAGTTGCCACTTATCATGTATAGTCTTAAGCTGTAATTTTTTAAAAATCAGGAAAACCTGGGAGTTACACGAATACTTTACTTTCTGTAAGAACACTAAAGATACTAAATAGTAGCTTAATGTTATAAAAATTAATACTTCCTAAAACATCTAATTTAAAATGAGAGAAAATCTCTGATTCAATGTGAATTGTGGTTATATTTGACTTTGAACATACTGTAATCTATTCTGTGTCCTGTCTGTGGATTATTAAATCAACATATTACCCATATTTCTGAAAAGCCTTATCAGTTTTATGAAACAAGGTACTGTTGATGCTTGAACAACATGGGTTGGAACTTCATGAGTCCATTTTTAGATGAATTTTCTTTTGCTTCTGCCACTCTTGAGACAGCAAGACTAAGTCCTCCTTTTCCTCCTCCTCAGCCTACCCTACTTGAAGATAACAAGGAAGAAGACTTTTATCATGATCCACTTTCACTTAATGACATTTGCTTTTTTCTGGCTTACATTGTTATAAGAATGCAGTATGTAATAAATATTACATGCAAAATATATGTTAATCGACTGTGTCATCAGTAAGGCTTCTGGTCAATAGCAGACTACTAGTGGTTACGTTTTTGGGAAATCAAAAGTTATATACATATTTTTTTTTTACTACACAGGAGGTCAGCACCACTAACCTCCACGCTGCTCAAGGTACCATTGTAAAAAACAGCAATATCAATGACTCCCTTTGAGGAGAGGGAGTGTTACTTCTTTCTCTCTGCTGTACAATTCTAAATATATAGGTACTTCAAAGTCTCCCAAAATAAACATAGAATTCCCTGAGATCACCTAAACTATTCTTGAAACAGGTGTAGAGTTCATTTTACTTTCTGCCTTCACTGAGCATTGCAGCCCCTCCTGTATGGTGCCATGACTTCCATCCAGCATTCTGCATTTTTCCTTTTTTTAAAAAATAAAATATGTATTATACTTCAAGTTCTGGAGTACATGTGCAGATCATGCAGGTTTGTTACATAGGTATACATGTGCCATGGTGGTGGTTTGCTGCATCCATCACCCTGTCATCTACATTAGGTATTTCTCCTAATGCTATCCCTCCCCAATTCCCCCACCCCCTGCTGCTATTTCTCCCCTAGGCCCCCAACCCCCAGTCCCCTGTGTGTGATGTTCCCCTCCAGTATCCCTATGTTCTCATTGTTCAACATCCACTTATGAGTGAGAACATGTGGCATTTGGTTTTCTGTTCTTGTGTAAGTTTGCTGAGAATGATGGTTGCCAGTTTCATTCACGTGCCTGCAAAGGACATTAACTCATCCTCTTTATGGCTGTATAGTATTCCATGGTGTATATGTGCCATATATTTCTTATCCAGTCTATTAATCATGGACATTTGGGTTGGTTCAAAGTCTTTGCTATTGTGAACAGTGCTGCAATAAACATACATGTGCATGTGTCTTTATAATTAAATGATTTATAATCCTTTGGTTATATACCCAGTAATGGGATTGCTGGGTCAAATGGTATCTCTATTTCTAGATCCTTGAGGAATCGTCACACTGTCTTCCACAATGGTTGAACTAATTTACATTCCCACCAACAGCGTAAAAGCCTTCCTATTTCTTCACATCCTCTCCAGCATCCATTGTCTCCAGACTTTTTAATGATTGCCATTCTAACTGGCATGAAGTAGTATCTCAATATGGTTTTGATTTGCATTTTGCTAATGACCAGTGATAATGAACTTTTTTTCATACGTTTGTTATCTGCATAAATGTCTTCATTTGAAAGTGTCTGTTCATATATTTTGCATACTTTTTGATGGGGTTGTTTTTTGCTTATAAATTTGCTTAAGTTATTCATAGATTTTGAATATTAGCCCTTTGCAAATGGGTAGGTTACAAAAATTTTTCCCATTGTGTTGGTTGCCAGTTCACTCTCTTGATAGTTTCACTGATAGTTTCTTTTGCTGTGCAGAAGCTCTTAAGTTTAATTAGATCCCATTTGTCTACTTTGGCTTTTGTTGCCATTGCTTTTGATATTTTAATCATTAAGTCCTTCCCATGCCTATGTGCTGAATGGTATTGCCTAGGTTTTCTTCTAGTGCTTGTATGGTGTTAGGTCTCATGTTTAAATATTTAATTTATCTAGAGTTAATTTTTGTATAAGATGTAAGGAATGGATCCAGTTTCAGCTTTCTGCATATGGCTAGCCAGTTTTCCCAACACCATTAATTAAATAGGAAATCCTGAAGATGGCGTGGTAGGAACAACTCAGGATTGCAGCTCTCAGTGAAGGCGCAGAGGGTGAGTCCTAGCCGCATTTTCAGACGGACCTTTGTGGCCCACAGAACGGAAAAATTCCCAGGTGTAGGAGAGACACGGGACACCAGCGCAGACCTTTTGGCTTGCGCAGCCATTTTGGCTGGCGCTGCAGCTCAGCGGCAGCCCGCACAAAACTCACTGGTCCAGGTGCCCTGTTAAACTGGCAATCTGAGATTTGGGAGGGCAGATTAACATATCCATCTGATTAAACGGGACTTGGACAGTGAGCCAGACCAGGAGATCCCTGGGAAGCGTGATTTGAGCCAGTGCAGTGGGTCACGGCATGGGAAATAACACAGATCCTGGCACCCTGTCAGGAAACGACTGAAACACCTATAAGAGAGTCAACCATTCGACTTAAAAAGAGAGAGAGAGAGAGAGAGAGAGAAAGGACTCTGAGGGAGCCAGGTGATCAGGCTCGGCGGGTCCCACTCCCACAGGGACAAACAAAACGGTGATTTGAAACACTGGGGGTTGAGAGTTTTACTGTGGGCTCAGCTGAATCCAGGATGGTGCAGCTTGGTGGGGGAGGGTCATCGGCCACTACATATGCATTCCGCCCCTACTGAGGAACACGCCCACTGTGGAAGCAGCCTGCAGTTGCCGAGGCAACCTGCCATAACAGAGAGTCTCAGCCAACAGGGCGGAGCCCATCACAGTAGGGAGGAGCCCCATGGCAGCAGGGTAGACACTGTGGTAGGAGGGCAGAGCCTCAGCAGGCAAATAGTGACCAGACAGCCTCCTAGCTGGGCAGGACAGTGCAATGGATACTCATAAAGAAAGCCCAAAATCCCTGACACAGAGCACCTGAGGAAAAAAAAAAGGGGGGGGAGGGTTATAAGTTCTGCTGCAGCAGACTTAAACACACCCACCCAACAACCTTGAATGAACAACGGAGCTCTCAGCTCAGCACTTGAGCTCCTATAAAGGACAGACCATCTCCTCAAGCAGCTCCCTGACTCCTGTATATCCAAAGAGTCACCTCAAAAAAGGACTAATCAGATTGACAGTTGGCGGGCATCATTCTGGGACAAAGATAGCAGAAGAAGAAACTGGTAGCTGTTCCGCAGCTGCTACAGGTGTACCCCAGACAAGGAGGGCCTGGAAGGGACCTCAGCAGTCATACAGCAGAGGGGCTAGACTGTTAGAAGGAAAACTAAGTAACAGAAATACTTCATCATCAACAATCTGGGAGTCCATTCCGAGACCCAATTGAAAAGTCAGCAACTACTAAGACGACACAGGTGGATAAATCCACAAAGATAGGAAGAAACCAGTGCAAAAAGGAGAACAACACCCGAAACCAAAATACCTCACCTCCTACAAAGATCCAAAACTCCTCACCAGCAAGGGAACAAAGCTGGACGGATAATGAGTGCGACAAAATGACAGACTCAGACTCCAGAAGGTGGATAATGAGAAACTTCAGTGAGCTAAAAGAACATGTTCTAAATCAATGCAAAGAAACTAAGAACCTTGAAAAAAGATTTGAAAAAAGATTCGAGGAAATGATAATAAGAATGGGCAACTTAGGGATACGAATGAATTGAAGGAGCTGAAAAACACAACACGAGAACTTCACGAAGCATGCACAAGTTTTAACAGCCGAATTGATCAAGCAGAGGAAAAAATATCAGAAGTCAAAGATCAACTCAATGAAATAAAATGAGAAATCAAGATTAGAGAAAAAAGTGCAAAAAGGAATGAACAAAATCTCCAAGAAATGTGGGACTATGTGAAGAGACCCAACCTACATTTTATAGGTGTACCAGAATGTGACAAAGAGAATGAATCCAAGCTGGAAAATACTCTTCAGGATATTATCCAGGAAAATTTCCCCAACCTAGCAAGGCAGGGCAATACTCAACTCCAGGAAATACGGAGAACACCACAAAGATATTCTGCAAGAAGAGCAACCCCAAGGCACATAGTCGTCAGATTCACCGGGGTTGAAATGAAGGAGAAAATACTAAGGGCAGCCAGAGGGAAAGGTCGGGTCACCCACAAAGGGAAGCCCATCAGAATCACAGCAGATCTCTCAGCAGAAACCCTACAAGCCAGAAGAGAGTGGGGGCCAATATTCAACATCCATAAAGAAAAGAACTTTCAACCCAGAATTTCATATCCAGCCAAACTGAGCTTCCTAAGTGAAGGAAGAATAAAATCTTTTGACAACAAGCAAGTACTCAGAGATTTTGTCACCACCAGGCCTGCTTTACAAGAGCTACTGAAAGAGGCACTACACATAGAAAGGAACAACCAGTACCAGCCATTCAAAAAACATACCAAATGCTAAAGAGCATCAACAAAATGAAGAATCTGCATCAACTAACGGGCAAAACAGCCAGCTAGCATCAAAATGGCAGTATCAGATTCACACATAACAATATTAACCCTAAATGTAAATGGGCTAAATGCACCAATCAAAAGACACAGACTGACAAATTGGATATAAAAACAAAACCCATCGGTGTATTGTATCCAGGAAACCCATCTAACATGCAAGGATACACAAAGGCTCAAAATAAAGGGATGGAGGAAGATTTACCAAGCAAATGGAGAGCAAAAAAAAGCAGGAGTTGCAATTCTCATCTCTGATAAAATAGACTTTAAAGCAACAAAGATAAAAAGAGACAAAGAAGGTCATTACATAATGGTAAAAGAATCGATACAACAAGAAGATCTAATGATCCTAAATATATATGGACCCAATACAGGAGCACCCAGATATATAAGGCAAGTTCTTAATGACTTACAAAGAGACTTAGACTCCCACACAATAATAGTGGGAGACTTTAACACTCCACTGTCAATATTAGACAAATCAACCAGACAGAAATTAACAAGGATATCCAGGGCTTGAACTCAGACCTGGAACAAGCAAACCTGATAGACATCTACAGAACTCTCCACCCCAAATCCACAGAATATACATTCTTCTCAGCACCACATCACACGTACTCCAAAATTGACCACATAATTGGAAGTAAAGCACTCCTCAGCAGATGGAAAACAACTGAAATCATAAGAAACAGTCTCTCAGATCATAGTGCAATCAAGTTAGAACTCAGAATTTAGAAACTAACTCAGAACCGCACAGCTTTATGGAAACTGAACAACTGGCTCTTGAATGTTGATTGGATAAACAATGAAATGAAGGCAGAAATAAAAAAGTTCTTCAAAACCAATGAGAATGAAGACACAACATACCAGAATCTGTGGGACACATTTAAAACAGTCTGTAGAGGAAAATATATAGCAATAAGTGCCCACATGAGAAGAGTGGAGAGATCCAAAATTGACACCCTATTATCAAAATTGAAAGAGCTAGAAGAGCAAGATCAAAAAAACTCAAAGTCTAGCAGTAGACAGGAAATAACTAAGATCAGAGCAGAACTGAAGGAGATAGAGACACGAAAAACCCTTCAAAAAAAATTAATAAATTCAAGAACTGGTTTTTTGAAAAGATCAACAAAATAGACAGACCACTAGCCAGAATGATAAAAAAGAAGAGAGAGAACAACCAAATAGATGCAATACAAAATGATAAAGGGGAAATCACCACAGATTCCACAGAAATTCAAACCATCATCAGAGAATACTAGAAACAACTCTATGCACATAAACTAGTAAACCAGGAAGAAATGGATAAATTCCTGGACATCTGTGTCCTCCCTAGCCTAAACCAGGAGGAAGCCGAAACTATGAATAGACCAATAACAAGGTCTGAAGTTGAGGCAGCAGTTAAGAGCCTACCACACAAAAAAAAGCCCAGGTCCAGATGGGTTCACAGCCGAATTCTACCAGACACACAAAGAGGATCTGGTACCATTCCTTGTGAAACTACTCCAAATAATCCAGAAAGAGGGAACCCTTCCCAAATCATTTTATGAGACCAACATCATCTAGATACCAAAACTGGGCAGAGACTCAACAAGAAAAGAAAACTTCAGGTCAATATCCATGATGAACATAGATGCAAAAATCTTCAATAAAATACTGGCAAACTGATTGCAACAGCACATTAAAAAACTTATCCATCAAAATCAAGTAGGATTCATCCTGGGGATGCAAGGCTGGTTCAACATATGCAAGTCTATAAACGTAATTCACCACATAAACAGAACCAAAAACAAAAACCACATGATTATCTCAATTGACACAGAGAAGGCATTTGACAAGATTCGACAGCGCTTTATGCTAAAAACCCTCAATAAACTCAGTATTGATGGAACATATTTCAAAGTAATAAAAGCTATTTATGACAAACCAACAGCCAATATCATACTTAATGGGCAAAAACTGGAAGCATTCCCTTTGAAATCCGGCACTAGACAAGGAAGCCCTCTCTCACCACTCCTATTCAACATAGTACTGGAAGTTCTATCCAGAGCAATCAGGCAAGAAAAAGAAATAAAGGGTATTCAAATAGGAAAGGTGGAAGCCAAATTGTCTCTATTTGCAGATGACATGATAGTATACCTAGAAGACCCCATCACCTCAGCCCAAAAACTCCTGAAACTGATAAGCAACTTCAGCAAAATCTCGCAATATAAAATCAATGTGCAAAAAACACAAGCATTCCTATACACCAATAACAGACTTAAAGAGAACCAAATCAAGAATGAACTGCCATTCACAATTGCTACAAAGAGAATAAAATACCTAGGAATACAACTTACAGGGAATGTAAAGGACCTCTTCAAGGAAAACTACAAACCACTGCTCAACAAAATAAGGGAGGACACAGATGGAGAAACATTCCATGTTCATAATTAGGAAGAATCAATATCATGAAAATGGCTATACTGCCCAAAGTAATTTACAGAATCAACACTATCCCCATCAAGCTACCATTGAATTTCTTCACAGAACTGGAAAAAACCACCA
This sequence comes from Saguinus oedipus, assembly GCA_031835075.1. Classification (NCBI taxonomy): domain Eukaryota; kingdom Metazoa; phylum Chordata; class Mammalia; order Primates; family Cebidae; genus Saguinus; species Saguinus oedipus. Next base: position 149,893,197 of record CM063170.1, read on the forward strand.
TGAACTTCATATGGAACCAAAAGAGAGCCCACATAGCCAAGTCAATTCTAAGCAAAAAGAACACAGAGGGAGGCAACACACTACTGGACTTCAAACTATACTACAAGGCTACAGTAATCAAAACAGCATGGTACTGGTACCAAAACAGAGATATAGACCAATGGAACAGAATAGAGGCATTGGAGGCAACACAACATATCTACAACCATATAATCTTTGATAAACCAGACAAAAACAAGCAATGGGGAAAGGATTCCCTGTTTAATAAATGATGTTGGGAAAATGAGTTAGCCATGTGCAGAAAGCAGAAACTGGACCCCTTCCTGACACCTTACACTAAAATTAACTCCAGATGGATTAAAGACTTAAACATAAGACCTGGCACCATAAAAATCCTAGAAGAAAATCTAGGCAAAACCATTCAGGACATAGGAGTAGGCAAGGACTTCATGAACAAAACACCAAAAGCATTGGCAACAAAAGCCAAAATAGACAAATGGGACCTAATCAAACTCCACAGCTTTTGCATGGCAAAAGAAACAGTCACTAGAGTGAATCGGCAACCAACAGAATGGGAAAACATCTTTGCAATTTACCCATCTGACAAAGGGCTGATATCCAGAATTTACAAAGAACTCAAACAGATTTACAAGAAAAAAACAAACAAGTCCATTCAAAAATGGGCAAAGGATATGAACAGACACTTTACAAAAGAAGACACACATGAGGCCAACAAACACATGAAAAAATGCTCATCATCACTGGTCATTAGAGAGATGCAAATCAAAACCACATTGAGATACCATCTCACGCCAGTTAGAATGGCAATCATTAAAAAATCTGGAGACATCAGATGCTGGAGAGGATGTGGAGAAATAGGAACACTCTTACACCATTGGTGGGAGTGTAAATTAGTTCAACCATTGTGGAAGACAGTGTGGCGATTCCTCAAGGACCTAGAAATAGAAATTCCATTTGACCCAGCAATCCCATTACTGGGTATATATCCAAAGGACTATAAATCATTCTAAGAACACATGCACATGAATGTTCATTGCAGCACTGTTTACAATAGTAAAGACCTGGAACCAACCCAAATGTCCATCGATGATAGAATGGACTGGGAAAAATGTGGTACATATACACCATGGAATATTATGCAGCAATCAAAAATGATGAGTTTGTGTCCTTTGTAAGGACATGGATGGATCTGGAGAACATCATTCTCAGCAAACTGACACAAGAACAGAAAATGAAATACCACATATTCTCACTCATAGGCGGGTGAGGAAAAATGAGAACACATAGACACAGGGAAGGGGGTACTACACACTGGGGTCTGTTGGGGGGAATAGGAGAGGGACAGCAGAGGGGGAGCTGGGGAGGGATAGCCTGGGGAGAAATGCCAAATGTGGGTGAAGGGGAGGAAGGCAGCAAAACCCACTGCCATGTGTGTACCTATGCAATTATCTTGCACATTCTGCACATGTACCCCGAAACCTAAAATGCAATAAAAATAAAAATATAAGAAAAAAAGGAAATCCTTTCCCCATTGCTTGTTTTTGTCAGGTTTGTCAAATATCTTTGATCTTTGATCTTTGATCTTTGGCACTCTGCATTTTTCATATGCTATTGTTGCTTCAACAATCACAAGTAGGTGCTATTGCTTCTGCCCTGAACACCCATTTTTTCAGGCAAGGCTACTTCTTGTCTCATGTCTGTTAAGCAATGTTGTTTTCAGCATCTAGCATCAGAATCTCCCACCATCTTCTTCCAGACAACATACCCTCCTGTAAGGCACCGCCACTAAAACAATGGAGAGCATGAGGTACCAACACTGTGTAATGGCTAATGGTAAAGACTAAAATGATGCTTCTCCTCCTTCTTGGTGTTAGGGACTCTTATGGGAGTCCCAAACATCTGCTGCCTGTAGTCATGGATCTATTAGTTATTAATTAAAACCCTCTCTCTTTCGGTAACTCAGATAGGATGAATGCTGCAGAGTGGATGCTTATTATTATAATGCCTTCGCTGTAGAACCTAAAACTTCTTCTCCCCTTGGGCAAGATGAGGTTGGGGAGTGTCCAGGATGCACTAGAAGGTCATTCAGCTGGAGCTATGTTAGAGGAGCACCACCTCAAAATGGTTCTGACCTGACAAAGTGAGGGGGCCCTAACAAGCTTCTGATCCTCAGGAGGAGTGGAAAACCAAGAGTTTTAGAGCAAAGTTCTATGTTCAAGTTAGTGAAACCTGCAGTGCAGAAGTCCCTGTTGGCAACTTCCGAAGAACTCCTGTTTGCCAAGAAAGCAAGTCCATTTGAACATCTGTATACCCAGAAAGCTTTAATAGTGTGTTACAAGAGAATTACCTCATTAAGACCTTTCCTTCAGGATAGTTCTTCTCACTCACCTTCCATAGCTTCAGATCTCAACCCCAGACAGATCAGAAACTGAACCAGAAGGCAAGGATGAAGGAGAAGATCACGAAGCTCAGGAAATATGAAAGATGCTGACAATCCTACCTTTCTACTATGGACTTCCTTCCTGAAGCAGGCCTAAGCTGGGGGAAGGGAGAAGCTTTGGCTCCACATGCAGGTGTAAAACATTTGAATTCTTAAAATGATATTATATGGTTAAAATTGCCAGAAAATTGTTTTAACGATCACAGAATGACCAGAAAAAATTACATAAGATATGCACTAGTCCTACAGAGCAAGTTAGAATGGGTAGAAAAATAAAACATTTTTCTCCTGGAGACCAATATATGTTCTTTCTTCTCAAAACAATAATTATTGAATCTTTGCTATGTGCCATACACTCTTCTTAGCCATGAGAATGAAGAACTATATATTGATTGATGTAATATTCAATACAGCTCTATGAGATCAACACTATTATTATCAATCCCACTTTGTAGAAAAAGAAATTTAGGTACAGAAATCTGAAATAACTTGTTTGAAAAAACCCTCAAATAATGAGTGACAGAGTTGGGATAGACTTTCCCCCATAAAAATTGGTAAAGTCAGAAGCATCGAGGACCAAAGAGAAATTCTGAATTTCAAAGAATGCAATCTTCACTTCCATAAAGACTATGCACTGTTTTCCTTTCAAATATAGGCTGCAAGAACAGAAAAAAGCTTATAAAAATATATTTTTATGTTATCACAAAGGCTCTACACATATGAACCTAAAATAAGTTACCAGTAAAATGGAAAGTTAAGATAAGGACTGGCTGAGCATATTTTATTTATTTCTAAACTATGTTTTCTGAATGTTATATAAAGAGGAAAACTGATACTACAGAAAATCAAATTAATGATGTAGAAGAAACTATGAGAAATTTTTCTAAAACATAAAGAGACTGAATAAAAGTCTCTTTTAATTTAAAATAAAATTAAAATCAGAATAAAGAAAACAAATCATGGGAAGAACAGATTCCCAAAGCTTAATCAAAATATATAAGAGAAGATAGATCAGAAACAATAATCAAATTAATGAGAAACTTCCTTCATCTAATAAAACTTCATTTGACGGTCTGACTAAGTGTTACATTTCAGGAAATCAATAAAATGAAAACAATATCAAAATATATCTCATAGAGTTATCACAGCTAAAAGGCAAAAAAAGAAAAAAGAATCCTATAACCACCTAGGGAAAAAAATAATACTAGGTACAAACAAGTAAGATACATTCTGCCCAGATTGCTCTGCAACACTAAATCCCAGGAGACTGTGAGGCAATATTTATCAAAGTTTGAAGAAGTTATCCATGTATTTTGTTTCAAGAAAAACTGCCAATTTATGTATGAAGGCAGAAGAAAGATACTGGGTATGCAAGATGGAGAAAACATTTCCCAGGTGTGTTGTCTCACCATACAAATCAAAGACACTCGGAAGGACAAGAATTAAATCCTAGGAATAAGAATGTCATGCCTAGAAAGGACTGGTGGTGAGCACTGACAACCAGTTAATCATATTGAGATACTTACAAATGTAATAGAAACTCTTAATTGAATGCAATTAACCAGGGTCTCTATTCCTCCTTGTAAGTTTACTGATACTCACTATGTGTTTAGCCTGTTAGAGCTCCCATAACAAAGTATCATGGACTGAGTGGCTTAAGCAACAGAAGTTAATTTGCTCACAGTTCTGGAGGCTTGAAGTCCAAGGTTAAGGTGCTAGCAGAGCAGGTTTTCAGTGAGCCTTCTTTTCCTGGCTCAGAGATGTCCACCTTCTCCCTGTGTCCTCACATGGCCTTTTCTCCTTGAATGTGTATTCCTGGTGTCTCTTCTTCCTATAAAAACATCAGTCTTATTGGATTAGTGCCCCAACTTAAAGACCAGATTTAACGTTAACTACCTCCTTAAAAGGCCCTGTCTTCAAAGACAATCACAAAGGATGTCATAAGCTTCAGTATATGAATGTGAGGGAGGACACGATTGTCTATTATAGAGTTGATAACTAACAGGCTACTCTTAATTCCCACTATAAAACCTGCTAACTCTGAATGCTTATTGGTAAGGGTTAACCTTAGGGCAACAAGTCACCTCCAATTTTGCTTCTATTAAGATGCAAAATGATGAACTGAGAGTCAGCCATGATAAATTTCCAAATAACACCTATAATTACCTTCAATAATTTATCTAAATATTGTACAGACCAATGGAATGGGTGTTTGAAAAGTCTAGAGAGTTGTCGTATCTAAGACCAATTCTAATGTTTGGAAAATCTCAGTAAAGGAAAATTATATAACAAAATTGCTTAATTAATTGTGGCTGAAGCACCTATAAAAGAATGAGGGTAAAACTTATAAATATCAAAAAGGATTCTAACCTCAAATTATTTCAAAAGTGTCCAATTTATTACTTCAGATAAATGAAACAGAAACCAAAAACTATGGATGATATTTTCAGAATGTTGTATATGTAAGAAAGACAAAGTGGAACTACAATTAACAGAAATATCCTCAAAAGGATGTCTCAATCCTACATCTAAAGATGAAAATAAAATATACATAGTTTATGTTAAAATAAAAGGCTTAATTATATGTGTATTATTTTAATGAAAGGGTCTTTTTTATTACTCAAGCAGTTATGAATCACAATCATGTTATATAACGATTCTTCTATATTTGTTTAAATAATAGTAGACATGTGACTATAAATAATTTTAATTAAAGTTTTTATTTATATATTCATGTAAACAATAGGTTTATAATCCCAATTTGTCTTAAAATTAGGTTACTAGAGTGACTGGATAGGTTGCATAACTTTCCATTTATATGTAAGTATTATAATTACAATTCATGTAGGGGTTTCAGATACTTAGGGAGTCTGATCTAGGAAGAAGATGTGATGACCAGGGACAGTGGCACACGGAGGATCTACTGGGCTATGCTGGGACAGAGTTGCACAAAAGGGGAGGCCTTTCACACCATAAGGCTATTCAGCGGCTGGCAAAGGGGCCATCACCCTGAGTGGAAGGAGGGCAGGAGAACTTCTGGAGAAGAGGGAAACCAGAGAGGGGGCAAACATGTTAGGTGATTTCCACTCAGCAATAGAGCTGGAATTGTGTGGCTCCAAATACTGTAAAGGGCAATAGGAACTTGGGGTCCTCTAACCACAAGACTATGCAATCAATGACCCACAGAAGCAGGGTGAGGCTTCTCATTGTATGTAGAATAGACAGACTCTAAGGCTAAAGGTCTGTTTCTTGGGCTGGGCTGTTTTTAAAATCTGAGTTTGGTACCAGAGGCTTGTGAGTTAATGTGTCTCAACTGCAATAAAGAAATAAAAAACCTAGGGACCAAAGCTCAATAGCTATCTTTGGATCTTTTATATAATAATTATCATCTAAGTAGTATATACTTATATGTACGTAAGTATTATATATGCCTATACACATATGTGTATATATAGATACACACTGATACTGTTCCATGCTGATATTGGTGACATTCAACCATGAAACTGCCAGACTAGAATTGCCATTAGTGACCATGAGAAAGAAGGGGTTGAATATTTATTTCCCCTAGTAAAAATAATTCAAATGAATGAAAACTATATATAGACAAATTCACTATTTAATCATTTTTACCAGTATAAATGTATATTTTAACATAATTGCACATAAATTATTTTAGCTTACATAAAATTGCCAAAGGAATGGATTATTGGCATGATTTTTGGAGGAAATTTTAAGTATTTTCTGCTCTCTCATCCTTATTTTTATTCTTCTGCTAGTTAGAGTCACTCTGGCATGGCTTCAAGGGAAAGTCAATTGAAATAGATATTATTGATGTTACATTAACAGACTCCACAGCTAGCAATGTGAACCATGAATATACCTACATAAAATACAAATGGCTTCAATGCTGGGGGGAGGAGGGAAATAATAAATAACAGCTTTAAAATTGTGCAAAATAAAAATAAATTATCATTTCAATAAATTAACAAACAGGACCCACTAGACTTATAAAAATGCAAAGCACTATGCACTTTAAATGAAGTTAATAAAACCAGATGGGGAATATTTTATTAAGAAGCCATTAAACAATAAAATAAAATTCTAAGATAACTGCGGGTTGAAAGCTTGCTCTGAAAGTAAAATAAGAGTAATAAGATGGATTGGGTTATATGTTAGGGAAAGGAGAAGCAAAATAGCTTAATTCAACAAACTATCATTAGGAACCTAGGTGCCCAGGATATCAAGGTGAATACAAAAATGTTTGTTCAAGGGTCACCACATATGGCCAGCCATTGTAATTACCTTAAAGTAATTCAAAGTCTAGTAGATAAGAAATAAAATAAAGTACTATATTGGTCTTCGTCTTCATAATTATCATAGTATCTGTCTTTCCCAAGACTTTTTGGATATAAAAACTATATTTTCAGGTTTTCTACTGTATTACTAACATTTGAGCAATGATGTTTGCATTCCCAGGCACTCATTAAGCATATGCATGCATTAAATTGCTTAATAAACATTATGGGAAGAGCGCCAACTTGGATTCTTGTTCTGCCTCAAACATAAAACCAGAGTTTAGCCAAGTAACCCTACTACCTGCATTGTATTTTGCCATGTAAAGTTTTTTTCTCTCTTTATTTTTTTTTTTTATTATTTTTTTTTTTTTAATTTTTATTGCATTATAGGTTTGGGGGTACATGTGCAGAACGAGCAAGATAGTTGCATAGGTACACACATGGCAGTGTGCTTTGCTGCTTTTCCTTCCTGAAAACTCATTCCAAGCTTAGAGGTTCCCAAACCTCAACACTTTTCTTTATCTGTAGATAGAGAACCCACCTTATGTAGGAATTGGGAAAATGTTTCACAGTTTTCATCAAAGCAAAGGGTAAACTTCTGAGTATAAATCTGAAGTCCAGTTAAAAACCTAGAGAGATCTAAGAGAGTGTGCTGGATAGACTTTAGCCAGTCTGGTGTTTCCACTACCCCATTTAAGATCTCTTTTGGGACTCAGAAGAGATGCCAGAATCCACATTTCACAAACTCCCCTTCCATATTTGATTCCGTTGCATTTTCAGATGGCAGGCACTGGTAAAGAAACTGAATTCCTGCAGGCACTTTCAGCCTGAACAGAACTAAGATGCACAGCAGCTTACTGACAAGTTTTTTCAAAGCACCTATTTCACTTATGCAGACTGGGTAAATTGGTGGGAATTTCCTAGGAATTTTACAGTATTAAAAGACTTTCCAGACAAATTATTAAGAACCACCCACTTTGATATTTTGAGCTAAAATCTTGGGTAGAAATCTTCCTGACCAACTCTCCGCCTCCCGGGTTCAAGCAATTCTGCCTCAGCCTCCCGAGTAGCTGGGACTACAGGCACTCGCCACCATGCCCAGCTATTTTTTTTTTTTTTTATTTTTAGTAGAGACCATGTTGGCCAGGATGGTCTCCATCTCTTGATCTTGTGATCCGCCCGCCTCGGCCTCCTAAAGTGCTGGGACTACAGGCGTGAGCCACTGCACCCGGCATCACCACTTCTTAAATATAGACAAAAAGTTGAAGTGGAAGACTTCAGATAATTATCTTTGCATCTATATTAGCAAATGTCAACATTAGTTCTTTATGTAGTAAAGAACCCATCTGTGATTCATGAGTTTACTGGCATTTGCTAACAATAAAACCTGATATGAGTGATAGGACTAATTCAAAAAAATTTCTGGGCTAATAAGCAAATAAATTCACATCGTGGTGTTCCTCATCCTTTTTGAGATCAAAGCAATCTGTAAACTTGCTCCTGGTTCAGTGCTTTCATTATTTCAAATGCATGTCACTGTGGTACTTTAAAAGAGACTACTCCTCCTAGCTATGAACACCCTGCTCAGATTGGACTTCTTCACATCTGTACATGGTGCATCTCTATTATTTTCTAGACTCAGAGCCACCTGCCTTGACAGAAACTTCAGTTTGAATTCAAGAGACTGCTTAACATTTTTGGCTTTTTCTCTTCTCTATCATTATCTTCAGAGGTTTATAGAGGTAAAATTAAGCTATATATACACACATTCTGACTACATCTTAAATAGGAGCTGAGTAAAATGAGGCTGAAACCTACTAGGCTGCATTCCCAGAAGATTAAGAAGGCAAATAAATTTCAAGACACAGGATGAAATAGGAGGTTGGCACAAGATACAAGTCATAAAGACCTTGCTGATAAAACAAGTTACAGTAAAGAAACTGGCTAAATCCCACCAAAACCGAAATGGCCCCAAGGGTGACCTCTAGTCTTCCTCACTACTATACTCCCATCAGCACCATGACAGTTTACGAATGCCATGGCAATGTCAGGAAGTTACCCTATATGGTCTAAAAAGGGGAGGCATGAATAATCTACCCCTTGTTTAGCATATCATCAAGAAATATCCATAAAAATGGGCAACCAGTAGCCCTGAGGACTGCTCTGTTTATGGAGTAGCCATTCTTTTATTCCTTTACTCTCTTAATAAACTTGCTTTCACTTTGCACTGCAGACTTGCCCTGAATTCTTTCTTGTGTGAGAACCAAGAACCCTCTCTAGGGGTCTGAATTGGGTTCCTTTCCTGTAACACAAAGAGAGCTTACTTCGTAATTTTCATAAACCATATTTTAAACAATATTTTTGTTATACCTCTGAATTAGAAATACAATAATTATTTAACTGCTGTGGGTAGAAATATGAGTGGAAACATTTTGCTGTAGAGCTCTCTATAACCAGGTTCTAAATGGTCTACTCTGGACTGTTGAATGAGTCTCTTAATTGGACTTTCCACCTCTAACTACTATTTGTCTTCCATTTTCAATTTCTTCCATACTAACTGTTCTACATTCTGTAAGATTATGCTGGGACTATATAGATCAGTTCTGAGATAATGTGGGCAGAAGTGAAATGTTCTTTTAGGCTTGCCTTACAAAAACTTCCCATACAGTAAGTTAGGTGCAGAGGACCCAAAAGAATACACGGAAGACCTAGGAGTTTGCAGAAGGAGTCCAGGTCTTTGAAGAAGTAGAGCTTCTCCACTGACCTATTGGATTATAAGTAAGAAAAATATATATTTCTTTGCTAAACCATTGGGATTTTAGAGGTTAATGATTAAGAGTATGTTAGACTAATCTGATTAAATAAGTTAGCTTAGTCTATTTAATTTCATCTCTGAAACCTCTCTGTGGAACAGCAGCCTAATATTTTAGAATTATTTTCTAAGACATTCCTCCAGAAAACTGTTCTAGTATACCCTCATCTCCTTCCTTTCACAGACTTCATGTATAAAATTATACTTTGGATTAACTGAACTAACTTTAACATGATCTAAATAATCTAAAATATACTTACCTTTTTATCTCCATTTAAATTACTTTTCTCAAAGATTTGCATCTTGAAATCCTACATATAAATCCATTAAGATGACTAAGTTGTCAGAATTACTATATTTTTGTGAATGTGTGAGTTGGAGGATACAGAATAAAATAAGGTCTGTCTGGTAAAAATAAATGTATTATATCATACAAAAATAGAAACTTTCATCTGTGAACTAGATTTTCAGCATTTTGATTTTTAAATTATAGATTTCACTTAAAGATATTCTGGTTTCAAATAAAAAGCCAAGCCTCACAATCTATTTTATACTCAGTACCATGGTTTATTAGACAAAATATTAAACAAATAGTTGAATGTTAATCCTAATTTTTGAAACTGTCTCTGATTTTCTTTACTGACCTGGGTAATGTATTGTGGCTATGGCATTGTTTTGCTGGTTAGTTTCGCCCCAATAAAGGTAAGATCCATAAACAAAATTAAAGACATCCCCCTATGAAGAGTGATGGTTTATCGTTGTTATAAGATCATGTGGAAAATCTATATAAATGATCTTATACAGCTTGAGTCAGGTTTATAGATAATTATCCTAAGACTTTCTAAAATATATGTATTTACCAATCAGTCAGCATTCTAAAGCATGAAAGTCATCTCCTTTATGCTGTGCAAGAGTTGACTTCATGCATGGGAAAACATGAAGCCTTAAGGCTCAATTGACATTTGGAAGAGATAATCTGTCTACACAGAACACCATCTGTTTACAGTTATTGCCTATCAAAAGAATATAAGAAACATTATCTTGCGTACGATCACACAGAAGCCATTGTTGTACCATCCTCATTGAGTAGCTGAGTAGCAGAAAAACACCACCTGGAAAAAAACATGGAATCTTGATTTCCCCCTTTTAAAGTCAAAGTCATTTCTTGTCAATGCTTAAATTATATGGCAACTAAACAGTCAGTTTTACTTCTTGTTTTCCTTATCATCTGAAATTATTAGAAATGACCAAAAATGGCTTGAGTGTAGTGTTTATCTTTAAACCCCACTTGGTATAGCACAGAGTTTTTAATGGACAGTAAGTAGGTAAGTATTCACTGAATTTAACTGGAGAAACTGATATGGCATCTAAACACAGAAATTGAAATTTAAATATATATATATTTATTTTGACTAAGTGAATTGTTTCCTTCCTATCTTGTTTTGGCATAAACAAAACACAATGAAAATCAGAAAAGATGAATATCTAGTATCTATAATTTTGGACAGGGGCAAATGCAATATAAATCCTGCTGTTTATAAACATAAAAGAAAATTTCTTATCTGACTTAGAAAGGAGTTGGACTAACTCTAAAAACCTTATTCCTTTTATATCTGAAAACCTTATTCCTTTTAGATCTTTTTTTCTCTTCACAAAGTCTTGATGTTTTTATAGATTTCTACCCTCACATTAGGTGGTATCAAGGTACTACTCCTTCTCTTTGCTGGGGTAGCATCACAGGAGGCCTATCAGGGAGTCAGGATTTTAGCACTACCCAGTTTTACAAGGCCATCCATCCCACAGAGTGTAAGGTACTCTACTTGAGAAGCATAAACCATGCACCCCTGGCCCCTCCCAGCCAGTGTAATGTCAACAGAGGCCTAGTGGAGAGCTGGAATTTCTGCTCCCAACTAGCAATGACAAGGAGTAACTCCTTCCGCATCAAATGTTAATGGAGGATGGATGGAGAAGGCCACAACTGGTAGGAAAAAGGTGACTTGCCTCTTAAAGAGCCCTGCTGTAACACAAGACTTAGGTAAGACCCGGAGTTTTACAATATGAAATGCAAAATGTTCAGGCTTCAATTGAAAATCACTAGTCATACCAACAACCAGAAAAATCTCAACTTGAAGGACAAAAAACTATCAACAGATGGAAACACTGAAATAACACATATGTTACATATCTGACGAGATTTTAAAGTGATGTTCATATAACTAACAAGCAATTATGAACATGCTTAAAACAAATGAAGGAAAAAGTAAGTCTCAGCAAAGAAATAAAACATTTAAACATGAATGAAATGAAAATTTTAGAAATGAAGTTCATAAGTCAATAGATATGTCAACAGCACATGGAGAGGAGAGTAGAAAGAATCAGTAAATTGACAGGAGACATTAGGAAGTATTCAACCTGCACAACAAAGAGGAAGTAAGGAATGAAAATAAAGTCACAGAAAACTGAGCAGCCATAATAATAGATCTAACATTTGTATCATTGAAGTACCAGAAAAAGAGTAGAAAAAGAGTGAAATTTTTAAAGTACTAAAAGAAATTTGACTGAAAATTCCTCAAATATGATGAAAGACATAAACTTACAGATTGAAAAAGCTGAAAAAACAAACCTTAAACAGGGTAAAGTCAAGAAATCTATGCAAAGGCACATCATAGTTAAGCTTCTGAGAATGAAAGGCAAAGAAAAAAATCCTGAGAGAGCTGAGAGACTACATATAGAGTAACACTAAATCTAATGACATTGGATTTCTCATCTGGAATCATGAAGGCCAGAAGTGGCATATTGTTTTCCAAATGCTGAAAGAATTATCAGTGCAGAATTCAACATCTAGTGAAGATATTCTTCAGAAATAAAGATAAATTCAAAGTATTCTTAGATGAAAGAAAACTAAAGTAATTTGTTTCTAGAAAGCCATAAATGTAAAAGGTTGAGTACAACAATCAAAAGACAGAGATTGGATAGATGGATAAAATTAATGACTGAACTATATGCTGTCAACAGAAACCTCTCTTCAAATATGACATGTGTGGGTTGAAAATAAATGATGGAAAAATGTATACCATGAAAACAATCAAAATAAGGCAGGAATGGCATTATTAGTATCTCTCAAAGTACACTTCAGAGCAAAGAAAATTACCAGCAAAAGAAAAAGATGTTGCATCATAATTAAAGGGTCAGCCCACTGAGAAAATATAGCAATTCTAAAAGTGTACACACAAATAGCAGAGGAAAAAAATACATACAGCGAAAATGGATAGAACAGAAGGGATAAATGGACAAATTCACAATTACAGTTACAGACTTCAACACACTTCTCTCAACAATTTATAAAACCAGACAAATAATCAGTAAGGACATAGAACTCAAAACATCATCAACCAATACAATTTAATTGACATTTATAAAACACACAACATAATAACAGAACACACATTCTTTTCAAGTGTTTACAGAATATATATCAACCTCAACTATATCCTGATTTTCAAAACTTCAACAAATTTAAAAGAATTGAAATTATGTAGGATGTGTTCTTGATGACAATCAACATAAACTAGAAATAAATATCAAAAAATGTAAATCCCCAAACACATGGAAACTGAATAATACATTTCTAAATAATCTGCAACAGAATTTCTAAAAGTGCACTGAAGTGAATGAAAATGAAAATACAACATATCAAAATTTGTGCCACACAGCTAAAGCAGTGCTAAGGGAAAATTTTATAGTACTAAATATTTATAACAGAAAAAAATGGAAACTTCCAAGTCAATAATCTAAGCTCTCATTTTACCTTTTATGATGTTAGTATTGTCCTAATGCCAAACTCAGACTAAGATAACACTAAAGGAAAAACTAAAACTACAGCCTATAATCCCTTGTAAATATAGATGTAAATTCGAAATCAAACTAATTCACCATATTAAAAGACTGAAGAAGAAAATCACATAATCATATAATTGATGCATAAAATCACATTAAACACATTTGACAAAATTTCACAGCCATTCATGACAAAAACTTTCAGAAAGTTAGGATTAGTGGAAAACTTCTTCACCTTGATAAAGAACGTCTACAAAAATCAACAGCTATAATCATACCTAAAGATGATGTGTGATACCTAATTCTTAGCCTCTAAAATCAGAAAAAGGCATTGATACCAACTTTCACCACGGTTACTAAACATTACTGAAAGTTTTATCCAATGCCATAAAGCAAGAAAAGGTAATACAAGGCAAATAAATGGAAAGAAAGAAAGAAAACTGCCCCATTAAAAGACATTATAATCTACATAGAAATTTATGCTAAGAACAAAAACCTGATCTCAAAAGTTCACATACAATATGATTTCATTTATATTACTTTCACAAAGTTACAAAATAGAGATAAATAACAGATTAGTGGTTGCCAGGGTTTAGGGATAATGGAGAAGGAGGGGGATGGATATGACAATTAAAGGAGAACATGAAGGAGATGCTTATCTTAATGGAATTGTTCTCTTTATTGCAGCAGTGGTTAGTGACTCTACATATGATAAATGGCACAAAATTATATACATACATTGTATCAATGGCAAATTACTGGTTTTACTTTGTACTATGGTTACAACCTGGGTCAACAGAATTTCTCTATATTATTTTGCAACTTTTTGTGAATCTACAAAATACACAAGCAAAAAAGCCACAGACTAGAAGACACTAAGAGTAGTCACAAATAATTTTTATATGAAATTTATGGACTATTATATAAAATTATATTATATGAAATTTAACAGTGGTGACAAATAATTATATGAAATTTATGAAGAATCTAAAAATCAAAAAGGAAAAGCAAACAACCAATTAAAAAATACACAAAGGATGAAAAGAAATTCCTAGCAAAGGAAAGGTGCTGATAGACATCATCAATCCACCACTATTCATTAAGCTCATCTCTGTTTCCTGCACATTTGGAAGATCCCATTAATAAAGACATGAAATGCTCCTGCAGCAAGCTTGTCCATCCCACAGCCATGGTCTGCATGCAGCCCAGGACAGCTTTAAATGGAACCCAACACAAATTTATAAACTATCTTAAAACATTATGAGATTTTCTTGTGATTTTTTTTTTTTTTAGATTATAGCTATTGTTAGTGTATTTTATGTGTAGCTCAAGAAAATTCTTCCAATGTGACCCAGAGAAGCCAAAATATTTGACACCCTTGCCCAACAGTATTAAGGTAGGAAGAGGACCTCAACTCTGAAGGCAGGGGCTCAGACACTAGACGAAATTGAGGACTAGCCAAAAAACATTGGGTAGGAAGCACCTCGCCAGACACACCCACCAGTGTGCCATGTCAGTTTACCATTGCCATGGCAACACCCAGATGTTACATCCCTTTTCAAGCCAATGACCCAACAACCAGGAAGTTACCACCCTCATCCTAGAAATTTTTGCATAAACTGTTTCTTAATTTGCATGTAATTAAAAGTGGAGATACACACACACACACACACACACACACACAGTTGTCCCCAATGTTTTTGGCACCAGGGACTGGTTTCATGGAAGACAACTTTTCCACAGACAGGGAGTAGGGGTGGTTTTGGGATTAAACTGTTCCACCTTGGATCATCAGGCGTTAGATTCTCACCTAAATCCTTTCCATGCACAGTTGATAATAGGGTACACATTCCTGTGAGAATCTAACGCTGCCACTCACCTGACAGGAGGCAGAGCTCAGGCAGTAAGGCTCACCTGCCCTCCACTCACCTCCTACTGTGCAGCTGGATTCCTAACAGGCCACTGACCATATTAGTCATGGCCGGGGAGGTTAAGACCCCTGTATATAACTGCCTCTGAGGGTCTACTCTGGGCACACTATGAATGGAGTATCCCTGCTCAGCAAGGAGCAGTACTTCCGCTGCTGCTGTACGCTGCCACTTCAATGAAAGTTGCTGTCAAACACAACCAGGTGACTCTGGCTGGCCCTTGAATTCTTACCCGGGTGAAGCCAAGAATCCTCCTGGGCTAAACCCCAATTTTGGGGTTTGCCTGTCCTGCATCAGTATAAATGGGAAATTCAAAACATAGATTTGCCCAGGTAGTTATTATTTGAGTTCTTCATTTTATCTTTTTAAAAATTTTCAGACTTCAGAATAAAAGTTATTTTGATCAGAAATTCTTTGAAATATTAAACCTCAGTATATACCATAACACCATTTCTGACCTCCTAGTAGGAAAGTAAGGATCTCTTGCTTTCTAACTGGTTGAAAATACCAAATATGAAATAAGACCATGTTATCTAATATATTGCATAAATTGTGTGTGTAGACAGTAGAGTAAATTTTAAAATAAATGGGGACATGAGAGCAGGAGTGGGAGTGGAGAAGGTAGTTTACAGAGCTCAACAAAAAACACAGACTAGCCAGGATATATAGAGTTTAGTAACTCAGACTGACAAGAAATATTTTTAATCAATTTCAGGGAGTCATTTTGAGCAACATTTCTAAGATTTCTGCATCAATTCAACCAAATTACCATCTGTATCTACTTCTGACCTGAAGGGATGTAAACTTTCTACTAAGATGTCAAAGCTACTTTCTATTATAACCAGATGTATCTCAGAGCTCAAGATTAATGAAAAAATAAATCTCAGAATAAACCAAAAGAAAAGAAACATTCTATTCAAGAAACTTAAAAAATTTGATTTTTAGTCTAGCTTCATAACACACCTGAGATTAATACATATTTTCTGCTACGGTGTGTGTGTGTGTGTATGTGTGTGTGTATGTGTGTGTGTGTGTGTGTCGGTGTGTGTATGAAGAATGCATACCCGGAAAATAAAGATATGGGCTTTTCAGTGGGAAAATTACCCTCAGGGACCTACTCAGCAGGACTGTCCCTGAATTTTCTGAGCCCTGAGCAGCTTCCAAATTCAGGATGGTACTTAGGTCACAGAGTTAAAATTTCTTTCCTTACAGTACCAGACTTTTCAGTGTAGTATTTTAGGTTTGCATATCATACATTCAAGAAGTAATCTTAGAAAATTAATTCATTAGAAGAAAGAAGTAGCCTTATTTGGGAAAAACTAGTATTTGCTTTTTGCAATTTCATAAAATTTATAGTTGGACTGTACAGTTTGTTTTATTAGTAATAATATAAAAGTAAGGATGTTTCAGATATTTTTGATTTTACACATGTTGAAATAAATGATTTCAGCTTAATATGAATTTATTTACAGTACACAATTAGTGAATCTTTAGCAAAATTTTGAAAAAATGAATTTCCCAATATATTTTTACATTCTAGAAAAATTCTTCATTCCAGACTATATCCACCATAAATAAAATGCATGTATAGTATAGCATTTTAAATTTATCAACAATTACTTACAAAGTAAAGGTCCTTCATCATTAATTACTTAGCAATTTATCATTTTCTCAAAAAGCCAGGATGGAAACTCTCATTATCAACTATGGTTTCAAAATATAAATTAAAATCAAAGGACTAATAACAACCATTTCCTTCTCCCTACTTAAATATCAAGGACTTGAATAAATTAAATCATCAATATTAAAGAAATTTAATCACTTTCTCTTTTGTTCACAGAAGTGAACAAATGTATGTTATTAAAAGATGATTCTCAAGCAAAAGAATAATTTTAAGGTTATCAGTTTTCTACTTTTAAAATTATTAATTTTTTTCTTGCTTATATGCCTTCTTTTACTCCTTTGTTCTCGACCTAGTAAAAGTATATTCCAAGAAAGTTTATCCAAATTAATAATACAAATAAATTAGTACTACTGGACTATTATGAAGGAACTAGTGTAAATAAGAACTTAAAATGGATATTTTTTATTTTCTGTTCTCTTATTCTGTATGTATTAAAACTGCCATATTTTCTATATAAATATATGCCTCTTTTCCAATGCAAGCATGATATACTTTTATTTTGTTATTTAGTTTTCTGTCTTTGATTTACACATTTACATTGACATGTTTTAAAACTCTATTTGCTTCAGGTATGAAGAAAAACTTATTATTTACTGCAATCTCAAGTATCAAAGTTAAAGCATTTCAAAAGCAGCTAAGCCAAAAAAAATGGATGTGATATTCTCAGACAACAGCAAAGCACTAAATGAATTTCATAGCTATAGCCAAACTTTTCTTTTAAAATAACCAAAAGATATTTATATCAAACTGCATCATCATAATCAAATACAGCATTATTATACTGAATATTGACTTTGTACATCATGCAATACTTCACAATTGCTATAATATATTAAAAATCAAATGACAGATGTAACAAAATCTACTGCCTGTGTGCCTTCAACTACATTAAGTCTCATCACAAACTGAAAGAAAAATGTATCACATGAGATAAAGAATGAAAAGAACAACTCCAAGGGTTATTACCTTGTCAATTCCTATAAATCCAGACTTACACAGTAGCCATTCTTTTAAGCAAATGAAGACCACAGACCACAGCTGATTTCTTGCTAAGACCTCTCTTTCAATTTGCCCTTCTGTCTTTGTGATCAGTCTAAATCCATGGCCTCAAAATAATTCATACATTGGTGATGCTATAGACTAGCTCTATTTCAGGATTCTTCTATTAGGTTTATATCTATTATGGACAATGCCCATTCAATATTTTATTTGGATGTCTCAGGAGCTCTTCAATTTTAACATATCCATAATTGAACAAAAGTTTATTATTTACCAAGAAATCTAATTTTACCTCCTAAATATTATTATCTCTATTATTTCTCTTTCTGTCTCCACTGCAAAATACCCCAGTTTAATCTATTATGATCTGTCATCAACTGTACTGTGACCAACACTCTTCCTATTGGTCTCCTAGACTTTATTCTTGGTCCTAGTCTATCCATTCTTCATTCAACAGCCAGAAGCATCATTTTTAAGGACAAAAATAATAAAAATGACCTTGAGAAAAATAAGTGGTCAAATATATGTTGTACTATTTTCAAATAAAATGATAAACAGCTAGGGAAAAACGAATAGAGGTGTTGAAAAAATGTCAAACAATAGTCTTGTCAGTAGTGACACTGACAAGATCAGATTCAGTGGAGAGGTAGAAATGGAAGTCAGACTGAAGTGAGATGAAGCAAATGACAGGTGAGGAAATGAAAATACTATATGAAGACAACCATTTTAAGGAGTTTAAAAACTGAAGCAGAGGAATGGGGCAGTAGCAGCATTAAAATATTGAATCAAGAGAGGAATTTCTTAAGGTGCACAGTAATGAAAAACATTTGTAATGTAAGGGATCCACCATGCCCCAGTATGACAGAGCAAGGAAAGAAGAAAAAGTCAGGTTTCTATTTTTTGAGTGGAAAAATATTTAGATCAGATCTGTGGTTCATAGATTTCTTCACCCAAAACTTTAGCTCTTTAGGCGACACTGTAGTTAAGAAGGGACAGTAAAGTAACTGAAGTGATGGTTTCTTGTGTCTTTTTCTCCTCTCATCATAAGGTACTTATGATGCATGTAAAGTATCCAGCTGTTTGAAATCAAGTACTCTAACCAAAAGACATTAGAGAATGGTCACTGTAGGCTGGGCACAGTGACTCATGCCTATAATCCCAGCACTTTGGGAGGTCAAGACAGGCACCTGAAGTCAGGAGTTTGAGACTAGCCTGGCCAACATGGTGAAACCTCGTCTCTACTAAAAATACAGAAATTAGCCAGGCATGGTGGCAGGCACTTGTAATCCCAGCTACTCAGGAGGCTGAGGCAGGAGAATAGCTTGAATCCAGAAGGCAGAGGTTACAATGAGCCGAGATTGAGTCACTACACCCCAGCCTGAGTAACAGAGCGAGACTCCATCTCAAAATTTAAAAAAAAAAAGAGAGAGAATACTCACTGTTGGGACTGCTGCCACTTGTTCCTTAAAAATTAAACAGACTACAGTGAGAGACAATTAGTGTCAGCCAAATGAAGTGTCCAATGACCAAATTTTCTAGAATTTCTGGGTGAAAGAGTCATACTCCTCACATCCACAAGCTTTCTGACATGAAATTATACCAGAATGTGAAAATAAATGTTAGTGGAGCCCTGGAGACCAGTGACAAAGAGTACATGGAAAGATAAAATAAGGATAGCAGTACTAAAGTGTCTCTATTTGCAACATTACATCTATCATGGATTTTTATGTAAAAGCCTAGGCTCTAGAGTTAAACTAATTGAGTTCAAAACCCATGTAGACCTCACCATTACTAGCAGGGTGATTCTGAGCCATCACTGTTCTGGAAAGGATAATTTTCTTCAAACAATATAACCAAAATTATAAGACTTTGTAAGATTTAAATGAAAAACCATATGAAAGATACTTGGCAAGATGTGTCACATGAAGTATTCAGTGGTCACTATTATTATTATTATTATTATTATTTCGACTAATAAGAATGAAACACAGCAACAGTGAGTTAAATTTGCCAGTCACCAATAGAAAGTGTGTGCATAGAATGGCTAGTGTAGTTAAATCTAAATTTATAAATAAATAGACTCCCATTCTCATCATTTCTGTCAACATCATATAGAAGGCCTCAGCCAGTACCATAGATATACAAGATATGTAAAAGGCACAAATATTTGAAATGGAAAATTAAAACTGTATTTATTTGAAGACAACATAATTGCTTATATACAAAAATCTAAAGCAATCTATAAAGCAAGTAATGTAGCTAATACATACCTTTATCAAGAACATAGGATATAAATTTAAGATATTACAGCCAATCATTTACTATATATGAGCTGGAAACAATTGAAAATAAAATTTTAATTATCTCTTCATTTAAATCTAAAATTGTAAGTATAAACTTAATTATAATAAATATAAAATGTCATGTAAAACACAGGAATAAGTTTAACAAAATACATGCAAGAACTTATACTCCAAAAAGAAAAGTACAAATATTTGCTAAGGAAATTAAAGAAAGTTAAACAAATAGAAGGATATACCATGTTCATTAAATATAAAACACGGTATTTTTAAATGTCTATAGATTAAATGTAAACCTAGTGAAAACCGTAATTTTTTAGTATTAGTATGAAAGTAGTAAAAGAATGCTGTAAAATAGAACAGAGAACCTAGAAATTGATCCTCACCCAAATGTCAATAAATTTTTATGAAAGGAAAATCTTTTCAATAAATAGTATTGTAACAATATGATAAATATATGAACAGAAAAATGAATCTTGACCTAGCACCTCACACCATGCCAAAAAATTATTTGAGGTGAAACATACTTAAAAGCCAAACCTTTAAGGATTATAGTATAAAATGTAGAAAATTATCTTCACATCCATGAATGGGCAAAGATTTACTAGAAAGATGGAAAAAAGCAATCAATTAGACTTCATTAAAATTTTAAAATTTTGCTCTCAATAGACATAATTAAGAAAATAAAAAGGCAAGCCACAGAGTGGGAGAAAATATTCACAGAACATGTCTAACAAAAACATATATCCATAATATATAAATATTTATATTTTTATTAATTATATAAATATATTTGTATTACTGTTATGTAATAAACATAAATATTTGTTTATAAATTCATTTTATATACATTATTTGTTAGATATTTCTGTGACCATATGAATATATATGCATGTAATTTTTAAATCCCCCATCTCAATGATAAAATCACAAACCATTCAATAAAATAGAGCAAAAGATATGTATAAACACTTCTTAAAGATACATAAATAGTCAATAAGCATAATAAAAGTGCCTAATATTACTATTCATCAGGAAAACCACAGTGAGATAGATTCCACTTCTTACCCATCAGAATGCCTAAAATTAAAACAAAAGAAAAAGATATAGCAACAAAGGTTGGAAAGACATTGAAGCAACTGGAACCCTTACGCATTGCTGCTGGTAAGAATGTAAGACATACCACCACTTTTAAAAATTTTTGATCTTTTACATAATTAGAAACAACTATTACCCAGAAATTTCACTCATAAGTATTTTTACAAGAGAAATTAAAATATATGTCCTCAAAAAGACCTGTGCAAGGATTTTCACAGCAGTTTCTTTCATAATAACCCCAAAGTGGAAACCAGCCAAATGTCTATCAATGGAAGAACAGAAAAATAAATTGTGTTGTATTAATACAATGAAATACTATTCGGTGATAAGAAAGAAACTACTGGTACATATGGCAGCATGGCTGAATGTTATAGATATTAAGCTCAAAGAAACAAACCTGACACAAAAGTCTACAGCAGGTAAAACTAAGATATGGTGAAACAAAAAATGAAAAACAGAAGAGCAGTTGCCTCTAGATGATGAGGAGTACACTGCCTGAAAACAGGCACAAGGGAACATTCTGGTGTGATAGAAATGTTCTACACTTGCTTGGGGTGATTGTCACACAGGCATATGTATTTATCAAAAGTCATGAACTATGGTGCACTTAAGGTTTGTGCATTTCCCTGCACGTAAATTTTACTTCAATAAACATGGAAAAAATAAAAGAAGCATGAGGTAGGGGGAACTTTGAGGACAGCCATTTAGAATGTAATCTGTTTGGAAATTAGAGTCCCTCTGTTGAAGGGGATTAGTATTGGTGTGACAGTTCTTTCTACCAGATTCAAATTGCAAAGTAATGACTCATCCATTCATTTATTCATTCATTCCTGCACTAGTTTTTTTGACCAAACATTATGTTAGACACCATAACTAGATCTGTGGATACATAGAGAGGTGAGTTTCCTACATTTGAGGTGCTCAGTCCATTCAAAGGCCATTTCACAAAGGCACTCTGTGACCTCCTCCACACAAGTTTGTGAACATGTATGTGCATGTGTGCAGGCACACACCACACACACACACACACAACTGTTTTATAAAGTTTCTTTTGCAATAATTTTACTTGAGGAAACAACCAAACGTGAAGTTTCTCTAAAGTGCTAGACAGCCTGTATAACCATATTTTCCTCTTACGTTTTAATATTATAAAACAAATGCAAAGAAAAAAAGAGATGGGATTTATTTTGGTAAAGCATTTCATAGGATATTCAGTCAGCACAACTCTCTTGAACTTACACGCCTGTAAAATATAACCTTTTCACCTGCGCTACCAGCTTACCCTGAACATTTGTGTAACACAGATTACATCATTGTCTTAGCATCATTTTATCTTTTTAATATTTAAAATGGCTACACAAAATAGCAAATAATCGTATTTCATTGAAGATATTTAAATTATGTTAAGTAATTGGTTAAAAATGTGATTTATTGAGATAAATAATTAGATTTTTTTCTCTAAATAAAACTATTTCCCGATATTTAGTTTATATTATTTACAAGGGCAAAGAAAGCAACAAAATATGAATATTGTGTTTTTTAGAAAGCTATATGTATCAAGTGAAGAATTTCTAGAGCCCAAAAGGTGCCTGGAGTGATTCCAGATTTCAGGCATTAAAACTGTCACCCTACTTAAAAATTAATTAGTTGCAGAATATTGAATTAGCCATATGTTTCTTCAGTGAAATTATTTGACTATATCAATTTTATATTACTGTCTTACCAGCTGTGTGTATTACATTGCATAAACATTTTTAACTTACAGAAAGATTTCTTCCAAAATAAGAATAACTATAAATCTTCTCTAAATAAAAGATATGGGTATAATAAAAAGAAGTCAACTAAAGTTAGCCACTTTTTAGGTAATTATGTATGAATATTTGAAAGGGGATATGCTGGTAAAAATCACTCTATTTTGCTATGCTATTGTTGTGGTATGAAAGATGTAGGTTAATGACACTTTGCCATACTAGAATCTTCAAAGCAAGAAGCACAAAGAAATGTCTGATTGAAATTGGTGGTTGATCACAGGGGAGAAATTCATATTTGTAAGTTTTCATTGAGGTAGAGAGAAATTATGTGCATGTAAAGAGTAGCTAGGTTGCATGCAAACAGACATTTGGGATTTGTAGGCATTAAAGTTTCAAATAAAAAATGATGTTATTAATGTTACTAACTGGGAAGATTTACACATTTCTCTATTTCAATAAAAAAAGTATTCATAAAATAACTTTTACACTACTTGCTTTTCCTTGATACTACGTTTACAAAAATGTTTTGGTTTGTTTTAGAAATAATCTGAGATGAAGTTTTGCATAGTCATTGATTTAGAAATGAGCTAAGCCTAATTACTTTGTAAGATTTTTCATAAGATATATTCTTATTTAGTACGTGTAATTTGCAAAAGAAGGAGGACAGATGTTAGAAGCAGGCGTTTCTTCTAAAATCAGTAAAAATTTTTAGATATTAACCATGATGACATGTTATTATAGAAAGAGCACTCGATTGGGAATCAGAAGACCAAGGTTCTGGTCCCAATTCTCTCATTTCCTATATGATTTAAGAAAAAAAAATTACTTAAACATTCAGAGAATCATTTTTCTCAAATATAAAACAAGAGTGGGTAAAAGGTACAATAAAACATTTTATCTAGTCCAACATTTTACAATTTCTAAGAAAAAAACATTAGATTCTTGGAAGACTTCTACATTAACCCTCACTTGGTTTCAAAGTCACATTATACCTCATGGCCATCTGGAAACATGCTTGTGGCTCAAAGCCTTAAAACTAAATGAATACAGGATAACTCTATGCCTAAAAATTACAGCCTTTTCTCCAAATTTTACAGAAACATTTAGTGAATTAATAACTATATATTATACTATATTCATTAGTGATTTATTCAGTAAGGATTCATTGATTTTCATTTTTGTTAGGCCCAGTGCTGGATACCTTGCTATGACAAACACAGACTTATTAAACATAGACTTAGTTTTATTTATTTTATCTTAATCTCTTCCTTTAGACAAATAATATTAATAACTTGGATGTATTAGTAATTATTCGGTTTCAAGGCCCTGTATGAAGTATTTCACATATATTATACACTTTAGCTTTCACAACTGTCCTATGAAGAATACTTTTACTTGACAAATTATGGCCCACAGCCCAAATATGATCTTCCCCATGTTTTTATGAAGAAAATTTTATTGGAATACAGCCACATTCTTTCACTAAGAATTGTCTATGGCTGCTTTTTTTTCCTACAGTGGCAGAGTTAAATAGTTGTAGAAGAGATCACATGGCCCACAAAATGAAAATATTTACTACTATGTGACCTTTCACAGAAAATTTTGCCAAACACTGAGACTGATTCAGAAAGAAAAAGCTACCACCCCTTCTGTTAACCAATTAACCTGATATTTCTCATCATGATTGTGTTCTCTAAATATGAGTATAGCTAGAGTAAGTGTGAGTCAACTAAAGTTACTCCTTTATTATGTAATTATTTGTGAATGTAAGAAATATGATGAGCTAGCAAAATAATAAAATTCATGTTAATATTAATAGTATGAATGGATATACACCTTTGATGGACAAATAGTTTTGCACCCCGAAATTACTATTTTAAGGGTAAGGATATCAAAACCAACCATCAAACTTCACTATGGATTTTTATTTTATTATTTTTAAAAATTTATTTATTATACTTTAAGTTTGGGGTACATGTGCAGAGTGTGCAGGTTTGTTACATAGGTATACATGTGCCATGGTGGTTTGCTGCACCTATCACCCCATCATCTACATTAGGTATTTCTCCATCTTCCCTCACACTTTACTACACTGTCAGTAAGGAGTATTTTATCAGCTTGTGGAGAAAAGGCCGTATTCTAAACAGGAATTATGGGTAACAAAATTTTTAAAAAATAATGAACAGCTTATTGCCATTAAGACAAGAAAATTACTATTGCAGACAATCATTAATTGCAACTCTAATTGCAGGCATCTTAAATTGTCTGTTTAGGAAAATTACCTTTAGGATATTTAAGGACTGCTTTGAGATGTACAAATTGCAAATTGACAATTTTTTTGCTAGGAAATTAATCAATTGTAAATAAATATAGCTTGATCAACAGTTCAAAATAAGAAGTTGTTACATTAACTTTAAAGAAGGTAAACATGTTTTATTCTATTTCCTGTACTTAATGTTTGTTTTAAAACAGTTCTGACATATGTCTGATGGAACTTAACTCAGTGCCTTACTCAGAAATAACTGTCAGATTTAATGAATAACAAAATAGTTAAATCTAGTAGAGAACATTCGTAGAGTTAAAATTAGGTGCTTTATTAAAGGACTTATTTGAAACTACTTTTTTATATTCTACATTGTAATCTTTTATTTTTTATTTATTTAGAGATGGAGTCTTGCTCTGTTTCCCGGCTGGAGTGCAGTGGCATGATCTTGGTTCACTGTAACCTCCAACTCCCTAGTTCATATGATTCTCCTGCCTCAGCCTCCCAAGTAGCTGGGGTTACACACACGCACCACCCAACCCAGCTAATTTTTGTATTTTTAGTAGAGACGGATTTTCACCATGTTAGTCAGGATGCTCTTGATCTCTTGACTTTGTGATCTGCCTGCCTTAGCCTCCCAAAGTGCTGGGATTACAGGTGTGAGCCACTGTGCCTGGCCCATTTTAATCTTTAGCGTCACCCCTTACATTCTTGCCATTGCTCAAATCCGGTGCTCTTTTTCTCAATAACCATAGAATACTGTGAATATATTATCATTTATTGAACTTTGTTTCAATTATTTATATTAATATTTTATATCCCCTACTGGGCTGTAACCCACCTTAGACCTAGGCCTATATTCCTGATAATCTTAGCACCATATTTAATATATAGCCTCGTGCCACATAATGCGCATTAAAAGTTATTGAATGAACCAATAACCAAACACATCTGGAATGAAAAGACTTTCACCAAGCAGAGTGGGGCCAGGGAGAGAGTTCAGGCAAGAAGAGTATGCAACGACATGAAAATTGCAACTTGAAAATTTTTCAGTATGTCAATAGTTCAGTATATTTAAAGTCCAAACTCATGATGAAAATGTCAAGTTGGAAAGATACTTGTAGTCTATACTACTGGTGCATTGGGCAGAAGCCCTTTATTTCCTTATGACCCATTGTTATGGGTTGAACTGTACCTCCCAAAAAGGTATGTTGGGGTCCTAAGCCCTGGTACCTATAAACATGACTTTATATGGAAATAATGTCTTTGAAGATGTAATGAAATTAAGATGACTCTATTAGGCAAGTTAAAATCCAATATGGCCAATGTCCCTGTAATAGTAAGGAAATTTGAACACTGATAATCAAGGGAAATGCCATGTGACAATAGACACATACACAAGAAGGCAGCTATGTGACAACAGAGGCAGGTATTGAAGTGTTGCAGCTGCAAACCAAGCACCACTAAGAATTACTACAAACACCAGAGGCTAGAACTGGCAAGAAAAATTTCTCTACTAGTTTCAAAGAGAGTATGGCCCTAATGACACCTTTATTTTGGACTTTTAGCCTCCATAACCGTGAGACATCAATTTCTGTTGTTGTAAGCCACAATACATGTATGGTACTTTACCATGGTAGCCCTATGACTCTAATACACACATCAACCATTAGCTGTGAACATCTTACAGCTGTCCTCTTCCCAGAAGAATTTCCTTAACCTGATGGGAGTCTCAAAGTTGGATAACTCTGGTGCTATTTTTACTCCAAGTTTCCTACAGGAACAGGCTGAGGTTAGACTTTATCTAAAAGCACATCTCTGTTAAGCTTCTTTCTTTCCCTGTCCTGCTTGCCTTCATTTCTCCGATGATTTTCCTGAGAGTATTCTCTCAATAAAGCTTACAGGAGAATTCCCACCATAGGCTCTGATTTTAAGTGATCTACTCTAAAACAATCCCTATGATATTGAATCTTCTGTATGTTTAAGAACTAAGACAGTGTTCTATAAGTAAGTTGACTATATGCACAAGTTTGTCTGAGATGCTTGATTTGTTCCTGCTGTGCCATCAGATTATTAATGTCTTCCTTTCATTCTCAAGAATTTGAATTATAACTCTGTACTCACCCTGAGTAAAACTGTACAAAATGACTGAAGATGGTTAAGCAGAGAAGTAATGTGATTTGACTTTTGTTCTAGAATTGAAAGTTTCAACGGAGTTCACTCTAAGGCTCAAAAACCTCCTTAAGAGTCTACTGCAATACCCTACACATGAGAGGTTATGAGAGATAAAGGAAGGAAGCAAAATGCTAGGTTGACAAAGCTTGCTGACTAGCGAATGTGAGGAAGAATAAGTCGGTAGGGATGCCCAATTTCTTTTTAGTCTGTAAGTTCAAGAAAAAGAATGATTTTGGAAATAGGGAAGAAGTAAGTTGTACTTGGTCAGGAGTTGGAGATCCCTGCTGAACATCCAGATGGATAAGCCAAGTAGCTTAAGCAGCAACTCTTACAGGAAAATAGTTATGTGTGGGTAATCAGTGTTAAGACTTTTCCTACCTTCATCCTCCTGTACAACTGTGGCACAATGTCTGTGTTTCTTTTAGAAGTCCTTTTATCTAATACAAAAGATCAAGGAGATACTCCTTTAATTATTCTGATGTCTGAAAGATACAGTAATCATACCCTTGTCTTCACCTTTACTCTAAGACTTCTTGTCTTTGCCGCTACCCAAACTCCCTGGAGTTGATCCTCGTCTTAAGGCCTTTCTTGATTTGGGGACCACTTACTGGCTGAAAAAAACTATCTGAGCCTCTTTCAGTTTCTCTAAATTTTGCTTGAAATTGAAAAAACAAGTTCACCTTTCATCTCTCACATTTAATTTTTAGCAGCTAGAGAAAAACTGAAAATATTTCCAATAATCTGCCCAGAAATCTTCCCAGCTAATCAAGTTTTTATGTGAATTTATAATTTCCACATTACCACAAAAAAACAGTATTACCAAACTTTCTCTCACTATATAATAAGTACATGTTTTCCTCTAGTTTTCAATAACATTTTCTTCACTTTCTTTTGCACTTTTACTAATAGCCTCCTCAAAGCCTGCAGGTCCTGCCTACCCACAGCCTGATCCCCAAAACAATATCGGCACCCAACTTCCAGTACCAAATTCTGTTCTAGTTATCTACTGATGCATAAAAGAACACCCCAAATTTAGTGACATAAACAATCATACCACTATGCTCATGGAAGTGAGACGTATTCCTGAATATGTTTTACCTAATGAAATTCATACAGCCCCGATCCTTAAGAATCGTATTCATGTACTTCACAAAAATGACTGGGTATTGTTATCAGAGAGATATTTCTGGGCTAGGTAAATCAATGGCCTCACAAGTCTGAAGGCTGCTTTGGCTGTAGCTTGTATCTTCACATCTATGACTTATCCTTAGAAAACAGGATTTAACATCAGCAAGAAAAACTGAAATCTGAATTGCTAGCAGGTAGAAGATGCCCCTCCTACAAAAATTCTGCTTCCCTACTATAGTTAATTTTTTGCTTAATCTCACTAAATTGTTTTATAGTTCAAAGTTACACACAGCTGTAATTAAAATCCTATAAATACATCCATCATTCTTCATGATTTCTAGTACTATTTATGCATACACAGGCAAGAATATTCACAGACATAGCAGACTGGGCATTTTTTTAATGTGCTAGTAGAAGAGAAAGAGAATGCTGAGGAAATATTAGCCATTTTCCTTCTTTCATTTACATTTTGTATTAGTTCTGACATGTTCTGTGTACTACATAGTATAAACTAAGCATTTGAATTTAATTGATTAAAAGTATTGACATTCATTAGGAAAAATCAGAGTTTAGGTAATTAAACATTGAGCATCTTCCAAAACATTCTCTTCTACCCTCTGGCTGCAAAAGAATAAACTCGAAAGAAATATTGCAATTAGCTCTCTGTTCTCACTGTGGTGCTGAAAATCAGCACATATTTTATAACAAAATGGGATCAATTTTTTTTAAGCTATACAATTTTGGAGATTTTTTTTTCAGTCCTTTTATATTTTAATCAATCCATTCTTTCGTATTTAAAAAGTTATTCAAAATTAAGGAAATACCTTTTGGTTAAAAAAAATTACCCTAGATAAAAAAATGAAATTTTACACTCCATTTTTGTGTTTTAATACTGAATCACTTTTCTGCTTATCTTATTTGCTAGGACACAACACACATTACAGATTTTACCAATAAAATCTGAAAAAGAACAAGGTTAAGCAACATCATCTTTTTTTCTCATCAACTAAAATCCAAAGAATTTAGAAACTGTAACATTGGTTGTTATGCCAATGATTATTCAAAGAAAATCTATGCATTATTTTAAAATTTTTGTTTTTTTGAGATGGAATCTCACTCTGTTGCCAGGCTGGAATGCAATAGCACAATCTCAGCTCACTGCAACCTCCACCTCCTGGGTTCAAGCGATTCTCCTGCCTCAGCCTCTCTAGTAGTTGGGATTACAGGTGCCTATCACCATGCCCAGACAATTTTTATATATTTTTTTTTAGTAGAAATGAGGTTGCACCACATTGGCCAGGCTAGTCTTGAACTCCTAACGTCCGGTGGTTCAGGAGTTCAAGAAATTTTAGATAAAGCTGGAAACCTTCTACGTACTCCCACTTTAAAATTAGCTTATCACTAATAAATACTTAAAATATTACATCCTATTAAATAAAAATTAATATTTTGATTGATCACTTTCTCCTTCAAAATCAATATTTATATTTAATGTCTATTATTTTTTAAACAACAAATTATTTTAATTCCTAATATGCTTATCTCTACAGACACAAAGTTAAGTGGAGCATTAAGGCTTGTGCCAAAATCTAATTTTAGTTTCATTTTCTGTATGTTGTTATTTCACAAGAAAAAGATTTGACCTAGTCTTATTTCACTTTAGTCACTTTTTGATATTTGAAGAATGTTCTATTATTTGCTTAAAGTCACCTAGTTCCATACTATAACAAAAGCTTAGATTTTTTAATATTAATAAAAACAACAAAATGGTGTTAAAATTTAAAATATATTATGTTTTCTTGTATTTATAAGTTTAACAACACCTTTCTATCCATTATGAAGAGATTGAAACTGTTGGGTTGTTTCAATACTGTTATTGCTAATTTCAAATAACTCAAAAACTTATTAATCTAGACTATAACATGTAAGTTATATAGTTGTACCCATGAAAAGTAAAAAAGTCCATTATCTAAAACCTTTCATAACTTTATAACACTTACATGGTTCAGAAACCACACAAGTGTTTCAAATATGTCCAAAACAGTTTTCCTGATTAAACACAAACAAATATGAAGAACCCTTTTCCTTCATGTCATCTGAAATTATCCTTAGAAAACAGAATTTAATCATTAGCAAGAAAAACTGAAATCTGAATTGCCTATAGCAGGTAGAATTCAGATTTGCTATACTTCCTTAATAGTCCTCCACATTCAGATTTTCCTACATGATTTAGATTCCCCTCTATGCAACCTCATTTCTTTTGCTGAGGTCTTAATTACCAATAAGTTGGAAAGTCTTCAGATAATAACACCCTTATAGGATGTCAACTGTTTATAGAATTAAAATGTATTAACTTTAAATTTCACAAAAGCCTTCTTTTTCCCCAAAGAAAAAGAGAGTATTTTTCTTGGAATCCTGGAGAGGGATGTTTAGAAAAGATGTGTCTGAAAGGTAGAAACTGGAGTAGAGTTCAGAGGCTGAAAGATCCAATAGCAACATTTTTTCTACCTAAAAGATTGGTTTAATGTAAGTCATGTTTTCATATACAAGGTGTGACCTTGAAGTCAGAAGCTGGAAAATCAAGTGTAAAGATTCTGACTTTCTTCGAGCAATGCAGGAAGAATATTTTCTTTTCATCCTTCCCGTAAACTAAGAAATAAACAGCTATTGTTTGCTCTGAGATATCCACTTAAAATCATCACCACTGCAACGATGGGCAACTCTGTGTGCATGAAGTGAAGAAAAGAACATTCAGCCTCATGTCTAGGCTCTTTATGTTTCTAATAATTAAAAGACTCTAAAGTGTTTTTTTATTATCAATCTTGATTTTCATCTTCACTCTACCCCACAAAGTTCTGAGTGCCTAGAAAAGGAAGAAAAAATAGGCAAACACAACTCTCAGATTCTGAGCTGGGATGACCAGGAAATGGGAACGGCATCAGTGAAAAGGAAAATTAGAAGGATGGGTTTGTGGTGGAGGATGGAGTTTCATCAAGGTAACAAATTCACTTTTATGCAGGCTGAGTTTGTGGTGTCATTGTGACATTACTGGGAGAGATTATCACTGAAATTCTCCAATAACAGCATCATTGACAGAAGTCAGGTTAAGTACAGAAGATAGAGGCATCATCTTCAGTAAAAAGATGGCCAATTTGGTACCTAAGAGGGAAAAAATGAGAACTTTTCCCCCATTACTAAAACTGTCAAATCACCTTGTCAGACTTCACTGGTCTTATGTTTTCAGACCTTGGAATCTATCATATTATTTTCCTAATGTAGTGAGAATTGGCATCCCTAATCTACACTTGTTTCTGTCTTTTTTTTTTCCTTCTGAATTCCAACTTCTCTAAAGTTTTAAGATGATGTTCACTTTGGAGATTTATATTTGCCACCAAATACTCACTGCTCATATGAAAAAAAATACAGAGAGAAAAAAGAAAGGGGAAGGAAGTTAGGAAGGAAGGAAGAAAGGAGGGAGAGAGGGAGAGAGGGAGGGAGGGAGGGAGGGAGGGAAGGAAGGAAGGAAGGAAGGAAGGAAGGAAGGAAGGAAGGAAGGAAGGAAGGAAGGAAGGAAGGAAGGAAGGAAGGAAGGAAGGAAGGAAGGAAAAATCTTGTCCTAAACAAAATTATGCAGGTCAGCAAACAGTATGTTTCTTCATCTTGCATATGGCTGTAACCACTCCCTCTCCAATCACTTTCTGCTTCCCGGTATAAATCCTGCCCACCTTTCCTATATAATGTTGCCTGTTGGATTGTAAATTTAAGTCCAATTCTTACTTCTTTTCTTAATTTGTATCTAAGCATTTATCTCTAATTTTAAAATCAAAGGTTTTACTTGCCTCTTGGGAATAATAGGAAAAGTTGTTGGATTCTTTTATTTCCCTGAAGTCAGGTTTGTCTACCTCCTCAGTATATACTAAGGACTGCTCTCAGAGGGGATATAACTCAAATCAGTGATTTTACTTCAGATGATAAAAGCCTATGTCCTGGGAAAATAAATTTAAATTCATTACCTATTTTTTTAACCATAAATGGCCTTTCGCTGTACTTTCTGCATAATTTTCTTCCTTCAGAATAGGATTTCTATAGCAGTGGTGAGGCATAGTGGCTCACGCCTATAATCCCAGCACTTTGGGTGGCCGAGGTGGGAGGATCATGAGGTCAGGAGTTTGAGACCAGCCTGGCCAATACGGCAAAACCTTGTCTTTACTAAAAATACAAAAATAAGCTGGGCATGTGGCAGCGCCTATAATCCCAGCTACCTGGGAGGCTGAGGCAGGAGAATCGCTTGAACCCAGGAGTTGTAGTTTGCAGTAAGCTGTGATCACACCATTGAACTCCAGCCTGGGCAGCAGATTGAGACCCTGTCTAAAAAAATAAAGAAGAAGAAAAGACAAAATGAGAGAAAAAAAAAAGAAAGAAAGAAATGCAAAGAGAAAGGAAGAAAATTTCAGCTTTTGATTTTCTGAAAAGACACTGAAAACCTATTGTGTTTGAGCAATAGGGATTTTGTATCCCACTCTCCTGGATATTGAGTTTCAAAAACCAAGTTTATGTTGATGGCTATGCTGTAAGAATATAAAATTAAGGGTTTTTTTCCAACAACCATTATAATAAACTTGCTTGAGTTTATAATAATCCATACAGATTATTTAAAATACCAAAAAAATTAATACAGAATCAGTAATATAGAATACAATAATATAAAATATAATAAACTAAGAAAAATATAATAAGAATCTATATTTCTTTAATAGTCCTCCACATTCAAATTTTCCTACATGATTTAGGTCCCTCTCTATGCAGTAAATGAACAGTATTTTGGTTTCTACATTTGGAGAGTAAGAGAGATGTTCTCTCACATCTTACATTTTTATTATTATATTTAAATTATTTACCTTAAATGAACTTAAAGTTATCTTTAATCAAATACTCTGTTTATCTTTGTTAGTTAAAATGTATTCAAGATACAACTTCAGAGCCTCCATAGCTCTTCTAGGCAAAGATAGCAAGGAAATCAGGAACCTGTCAGAGACGGACTGTCTCCGAATGTCTTTTTCTCTTTGCCTTCAGAAGATTATCTTTCTAGTGACATGTAGGAAAGCAGTTTCTTTGCATCCTACAAATGATAACGGGGTTCCCTAAGGAGCTGATTTAAAGAACAGAAAAAATGAAAAATTAAAATATAACACACAACAAAATCTGAGAAATTTGTGATTGGTGACCCAAGACATTAGGTGCCCTGGTGGCCTGAGTGGTTTGAGAAGTATCCTTGAGTCATATGTCCTTAACATAAAAGCAAATGACACAAATAAAGACAGTGCTGTAAATAGGAAGAAGGTAAGATTATCTTAACACAAACTGATCCCAGCACAGAAAAAATAGCAGCACAGAAAAACAATGATATGGAACAAATAATGACTGCTATGTATTGAGCATTACTGCTTTCCAGATACAGTGATAAGCACATGTTCACTGAATTACAAACTAATTGTCTATTTCTGAAGGTAGACATAAGGATAGGTTCATTACCTTCTAAATAAGTGGGTCTCTGAGAGAACACATTCACAAGATAGGAATAAAACAAAAGCGAGCTTTAATACTGCCTCCCATCTGCCCCGGACCCAGTATGGAACAGAGGGGAGGATCAACAGAAGCTATAAATGTTCATCACTCCAGGAAGTGGATGGCACACACTGATGGCAGAGAATGGAGTGGGCACTAAGCCAGAGGACTGCAGAATCCCAAGGCAGTTGAGCCTTACCTTGCTTAGTCAGGTGAGGCACAGCAACTCAGACCAAGTACATATTCTGTTGACTCATATTGCCCTGAGTAGATGACTACAGGACAATGGTTTTCAGCCAGAGGGATTTTGCCATCAGAGAGGATGTATGGCAATGTCGGGAGACATGTTTGGTTGTCATAGGGTAAGAGGAGAGAGGTGAAGTTACTGGCATTTAATGAATACATGCCAGGGATGAAACTAAACGGTCTGTAATGCACAGAACATTCCCCTCAGCAAAAAAACTACCTGAGGCAGAATGTCAGCAGTGCAGTTGTTGAGAAACCCTATAGTAGGCCCTCACTTTTAGAGGGCTGAGTGCAGTTCAGCCCTTAATTGAGGATAGTCAATCATCAAGGGCTAAGATGCTCAGTGGCAATTAATACATCAATCCCTTGAGTTCATATCCTTTGCAGGGACATGGATAAATCTGGAAACCATTGTTTTCAGCAAACTGATGCAAGAACAGAAAACCAAACACTGCATGTTCTCACTCATAGGTGGGTATTGAACAGTAAGAACACATAGACTTACTGTTCATGTGTTCATGTCTTAGTGTTCATGTGTTCCCCTTCCAGGGAAGGGGAACATCATACAATGGGGTCAGTTGGGGGGGGGTGGAGGGCTAAGGGAGGGATACTGGGGGGTGGGGAGATTGGAGAGGGATAACATTGGGAGAAATACCTAATGTAGGAGGTGTGGGGATGGAGGCAGCAAACCACCATGGCAAGTGTATACCTATGTAACAATCCTGCAAAATCTGCACATGTACCCCAGAAATTAAAGTATAATAAAAAATAAATAAGTGAATTTTAATTTATGACAAAATCTATATAGGAAATAAATTGGGTGCTGTGACAACAGTTAAAAATGGAGTGCAGACTAGGACAGCCTATTTGAAACAAAGGAGTCATTAATAAATATTCTCAAATGGGCAAACATTCTTCAAATTATAAAAAACTTAAATGATGTAATCCCAGCTACTCAGGAGGCTGAGGCAGGAGAATTGCCTGAACCCAGGAGGCGGAGGTTGTGGTGAGCCGAGATCGCGCCATTGCACTCCAGCCTGGGTGACAAGAGTGAAACTCCAAATCAAAAAAAAAAAAAAACGAAAAAAAACTTAAATGAAATTTATGTTTATATATATCAGAAATTATTACATTGGAGGACTATAGGTCCCAGATAAGAACTAATTTTAGCCTCTCAGTCTAGCAGTTAGATGAGAAAGGATGTGGTCACATCTAAATTATTATATGCTAAGAATTGATTATGTTGTTTAGTATTGTTTACCTTAGAAAACATGGGGCAAGCATTAAATGGAATACCTCTTCTAGACTTCTCCACAAGATGAGTTCTTGGAAGGGTTGTAGAGAAGTTAAAGAAAATAACAATCACATGAATAATCGCCACAAGGTAATAGAACCAAAGATGTTTCACACAACTTTATGATGTTTACATCTTTATATTAATAAATGTTTTTGAAAATTAATAAAAACATCAATCCTTTATAATATGTTGGGTAACTGAAATGTTCCATATCTTAATTATGGTATGGGTTAATGGTTATATATAATTGTCAAATTCATTGACCAGTGTACTGAAAATATATGTTTTATTGCATGCAAATTATACCCCGATAAAGTTAATTTAAGAAACTAAGTGGAGAAGTCTTCAAGATGGCTTCCACTAAGAAGAGCCAAAATAGTGAGTAGAAAATCACACTTGGAATAGATCATCTCGAAGAAAACACTGGAATTCAACAGAAAAGTGACAGGAAATACTTAAAGCAAAAAGGAGAAGAAAGCCAGGCAGCCTACTTGGCCAGGATCAGGTGGAAGCCAAGAAAGACTCCCTAATATGGAGAAAAGGTAAGTGAGAAGCCCCGAGTGGTTCCTATTCCAACCATGGACTCCTGCAATCCTAGGCACTAGAGAGCTCCTCAGCCCTCACAGGCCCTAAAACTAATATAGGGAGATGGCAAGAGATTATGCAAGAGCACTGCTCCATGAAGGAAGCTCACACTATTATCCCATACACTCCCTGAGACCTAAGCAGCTACAGCAAGACACCATTGTAGAGGTCCAACCCCAACAGACTGTGCACTGTCCTGGAGCCCAATAGTAGCACTGGGGCTGAGGCACAAGAGAAATGCAGCTGACACGCCCCACTCCTCCCCAGCTTAGGCTTAGATGTAAGCAACCATGGGCTACCGCATCAGGGTCCTGAGCTCAGACTGAGGCATAAGCAAGGCCCTGGTTACCAAAGCAGATTCCAAGACATGAGTTTTACCAGGGCTGAAGTATGAGCAGCAAGCATGTACCCTACTCACTGGCCTAGGCTCCCCACCACTGATGGAGTCAGCATCTTCCCCACTGGCAGAGTAGCAATGCAGCTGCTGCTGCTCCCCAACACAAGCAATCCAGTGGTATCCTGGGAATCACTCCACCAGAGCCCACCACAGCTGGTTCCTGCACTTACCATCAGTGGGCCTGAGGACAAGCTTGCCCTACCTGGCTTCAACCCCCACCATGTTCCAGAGCATACAGTCTGGGCCTAGGGGAGTTTCCACCCCAGGCCACTATCTTTTGTTCCTGAATACTTCCACCAAGGGTCTGAGTTTGAACCTATAAATCAGCTGCTAACCATCACAGCTGTCACTAACCTGCATGTGCCACCTGCAGGCCTGGAGACTGGCTCGCCCAGCCCTTTGCAGCCATCGCTAACCAGCATGCACTGCTCAGGACCTAAAAGGTCATCCTACTACTGCCACTGTCATTGCCCGTGCCAGGGGACCAAGAACTCACCCACCCACTGCTGCCACTATTGGCATCTGAATGAGCACCTAGAGGCCCCAAAATGGGCCCACCTGGACCTCCTAACACCAGTGCCAGCATACACTACCATGGTGCTCAATGACAGACAAGCTCAGCCAACCATTGCCAGCACTGTGGCTCAAAGACTAACCTACCTGACCTCCTAGTTGCCA
This sequence comes from Saguinus oedipus, assembly GCA_031835075.1. Classification (NCBI taxonomy): domain Eukaryota; kingdom Metazoa; phylum Chordata; class Mammalia; order Primates; family Cebidae; genus Saguinus; species Saguinus oedipus. The sequence continues at coordinate 149,930,699 of CM063170.1, forward strand.
GCAAAACCTCATTACAGTCACCATTAATAACTGCACCATACATCACCATGAATACGTCACCATGAAAATCACAAATATCACTGATGCTGTTTACAACTGAATAAATTACACAGAGACTACACATAACTGCAGATGCCCAGAATGAAAGCCAAAGTGTCCAACACTGCAGAATAAACATTATTCTGATCAGTCCATGGAACATTCTCCAGGACAGAACATATGTTAGGCCACAAAACGAGTCTCATCAAGTTCTTAAAAATCAAAGTTATATTTAACAGTTCAGGGCATTGGTCTAGGTAAATATTTTATGGCTGAGACCTCAAAAGCACAGATTACATTCTGAAAGTGAATCAGCCTTTTAAAAAATATTTTAGACCTACCTATTTCTTTTTTTTTTTTTTTTTTGAGACAGAGTTTCGCTCTTGTTACCCAGGCTGGAGTGCAATGGTGCGATCTCGGCTCACCGTAACCTCCGCCTCCTGGGTTCAGGCAATTCTCCTGCCTCAGCCTCTGAGCAGCTGGGATTACAGGCACACGCCACCATGCCCAGCTAATTTTTTTTTTTTTTTTGTATTTTTAGTAGAGACGGGGTTTCACCATGTTGACCGGGATGGTCTTGATCTCTTGACCTCGTGATCCACTCACCTCGGCCTCCCAAAGTGCTGGGATTACAGGCGTGAGCCATCACGCCCAGCCTAGACCTACCCATTTCAATGGCCAATCTAGACAATGAAGCAAAAGGAGAAAATTAATTTAAAAATTGTATAAAGAAAGATACTTCCAAAAGGGATTATTATAGGGACATTTACTAATAGCATCGAATATTTCAATTAACCCTCGTAACAAGTCTATAAAGTAGTTAACATTATTGTCTCCATTTGAAAGAGAGGGAAATGTTATGCAACTGGCCCAAAGCTAAATATGATAGATCTCATATTGAACCCAGGTCAGTCTGATTTCAGGTATAGTTTGTTGCCTGGAGTGTGCAACTCTGAGGAAATGTGTAGGAGCAAGAAATCCACAGAAGGAACTGTAACAACTGTAACAAAACCCCAAGATTATATTTAGTCACTGGATATTAAATTCCTGTGAAGGTACTCCATAAGACTCCAGCAAGATATTAGAAAGTCTCTGAAGAAAATAGTATGTCTTAAACCAAGCCATTTACAATTACCTCTCAGGCACACAGAAATCTTGTATTTCTTAGACCCCCCGTCTTCTAGGTAGTAGTGGGTGAATTGAGTAGAAGACTCCAAAGAGACCCAAGAATACGATGGCACTTAAATTGTCACGTGGAAGATCACATGCTTAACATCTGGTTCAGATTACGACTTGAGTGAGAAATAAACTGTGTTAAGTCACTAAATTTAGGGATTGTATTTTACATTAGCTAGCTTCAATTATCTTGTCTAGCCCAGGCTCCGTAAAGCATAGAAGAGAAATCTTGATAAAATAACACTGCAACAAATTTCTCTGTAAGGAAAATTTATGATTTACTAGATTTACATGTTAATATTGTTCCAGAAAACATGTGAGGTGCAGAAGAAAGACGCACAGTATCTAACAAGATAAAATAAATATTAAATTGAGGAGTAGAGTGAAGCAAAAGTAAATTTAGAAAAGAAAATAGAGCCAGGAATAGCGTACACAAAATACATTCATCGTCTCCACTGGAGATGGATTACATATTTGGCTCTAACTCTTCTAGGTACCTAAAGAGGAAATCACAGTGAAGTTTATTATTAACAGTACCCATAAGGCAAAAGCAAATCAGCTACTCAGGAGAAGTCTGTTTATTCTCATCTAAGACCAGAGAGAAATTTTTCCTATGGGTCATCATAAAAATGACACTGTGAAGTGTAATGAAGCACATCCGCAGGAAAAAAAGATCCTCACAGTAAACCCATAAATGAGTTTTATAAGTCTGTTGTTTATAAAAATCCCTGAGCACAAGTTGTGAAGAAGATGGCCAAGCACAATTCAGGGACAATAACACAATTTTCAAATGCTGTTCAATGAGGGATGTGAAAAGAACTGGTAATTAAACCTAACCCACTTTGTGTAATAGTTTTATAATTAGCTGACATGTTTAAAACAACTCTTCAGTGAATGCAGAAATAATTTACTCAAAGGGCATAGATGTTATTCTCAAGTAAATTCCATTTTTTCTAAATTATAAGTTGAAACAGAAAAGCCAGACACAGAAACTGTTACAGCACAAATATGTTTTGATGGACTATATGCATTAGTTCATTCTCACACTGCTATAAGGACATACTCAAGACTGGGAAATTTATAAAGGAAAGAAGTTTAATTGACTCACAGTTACCTAGAGCTGGGGAAGCCACAGGAAACTTACAATCATGGCAGAAAAAAAAGAAAACACATCCTTTTTCACGTGGCAGAAGCATGGAGAAGTGCAGAGTGAAGGAAGGTAAAATCTATCATAAAACCATCAGATTTCATGAGAACTCACTATCATGAGAACAGCATGGAGATAACCACCCCCCATGATTCAATTACTTCCCACTGTGTTCCTCCCACGACGATACGTGGGGAACATGGGAACTACAGTTCAAGATGAGATTTGGATAGGGACACAACCAAACCCTATCACTATAACAATGTAGTTGCCAAGAAACACATTGTTTAGAGGATCAGAGTGCCTCTAGTTGAATTCCTGTAGTCTCACCTGAATAATAGAAATATGGCAGCAGTCTATATACATTGATCAATAATGTTGGACCTGGTTATGAATCATGATTTTCAGGTAGTTATTTGCACAACTGTTTACGTTCATCATATAGAATACAAGAAAGTTAGGTCTACTCTCAAATTTCTTCTATATTTCTTTGGTTTCTACTCTTGAAAAAGGCTTTCTTTTTGGAACAATATATCAAATTTATTATCAAAATCACCTTCTTCATTTAAAGCATTTTAAAAAAGGATAAATGAAGCTATTTAATCATTCAGTATTCTAGTTATAAAACAAAGCAGGAGATTCTATAGCATTTTTTTTTTTTTTTTTTTGAGACACAGTCTCACTCTGTCACCCACGTTGGAGTGCAGTGGCACGATTTCGGCTCACTGCAACCTCTGCCGCCTGGGTTCAAGCGATTCTCCTGCCTCAGCCTCCTGAGTAACTGGGATTACAGGAAACTACCACTGTGCCTGGCTAATTTTTTTGTATTTTAAGTAGAGACAGGGTTTCACCATCTTGGCCAGGTTGGTCTTGAACTCCTGACCTCATGATCCATCTGCCTCAGCCTCAAGAAGTGCTGGGATTACATGCGTAAGCCACTGCTGTGCCCAACCATAACAATTTAACAAGAACTGGTCAAAATAATGACCAGTATCATAGAAAGTTAAGCTAAAATAAAGATGGAATATTAATATAACTAGACTTGGTGATTTTCAAATTGAGAAACATTAGTTTCTGTATTTATTGTATAAATATGTATCTACCAATACTTGGTAATTCTCAATGACAAATAATTTTATTATGAGATGATCCAAGAAAAGCAAACCATTCTTAAACCCAAATTAAGGTAAGACAAATAAGTTGGAATGAAAAACACAAAACACTTAAGGGAAAAAAAGGTATCCCAAGGTAATGAGACATATTTTTATTTTGTTTTTTGTCTATTGTTTGGTTTAGCTTCTCATATTCCAAATCATTTCATTTTCTCATAATCTCTTGATACATACTAAGCCTTTTCAGGTCTGTTTGGGGTAAATTTTATATTTGGAAACACAAGGAACTTATTTTGGAGACCAGACTGTTGAATAAAATCATCATGTAGCATATATATTTTGAAATACTTGGGGGGAAAAAATCACATTTTAAAAATTTATCTTATAATTGAAAGAACATCATTCTCTAACAATTTCTGTCTCCTTGGACATTAATTTATGTAATTGTGCTAGGTGACAAGCAGAGGTTGAACATAGGGAGACATTTTTTAGATTAAAAAAAAAAAAACAGTGTTAAATATAAAACATTAGGTGTTGAAGTGAAGTGACGTGGTTACCTCCATGCTGTTCTCACCAGAGTGAGTTCTCATGAGATCTGGTGGTTTTATAAGAGGGGTTTTTATCCCCCTTCACTCTTCACTTCTCCTTGATGCTGCCATGTGAAAGACAAAAACAGAAAAGTAAAATAATATTTTAATCATTAATTGCCTGATACATTGCTATAGACAGTTTCCTATATTCTTTTTATTGCATATCTTTTGATCACCTCTTCATGTGACAATTTTGTAATATTTCTATAAAGAAACTATAAAGATAATCCATTATTTCTCTAGAAAGATAAAAAAGACTTGGAGCAGGAGAAAGTAAGGAAGAGCCCTTTGGGGATGGATTAAAAATTGAGGTATTGGTGAAAGATTTTTTTTTTCTTTTTTGAGTTGGAGTCTCGCTCTGTCACCACAGTGGAGTATAGTGGCGTGATCTCGGATCCCTGCAATCTCTGCCTCCCAGGTTCAAGCAATTCTCTTGTCTCAGTCTCCCAAGTAGCTGGGATTACAGGCATGTGCCACCAAGCCCAGCTAGTTTTTGTATTTTTAGTAGAGATGGGGTTTCTCTTGAACTGGTGATCTGACCACATCGGCCTCCTAAAGTGCTGGGATTACAGGCATGAGCCACCACACCCTGCCAGATATGATTTCTAAAATGTGTATATGCATCTGAATTTTCATGTTAATGTACACATATATGTCTACTGTGTAGATGCATAACTACTTACCATTTACCACCAGTGAGCATTCTTCATAGACATGCTGGTTCCCACAACTGAGACAAGGTAATAAATGAGCCAGGAATAACTTGTTATTAAATAAAATAAGAAATATTAAAAAATAAAAAGTGAGGACACATAACAAACACAGGTGGCGGCTTGAAGGAGCTACGAAATTTGAAACAATGTAAGCACTAAAATATTTAAGTAGAGTATTGAATTACAGACCATTTAAAAATTCATTAGTGTAGGCCAGGTACAGTGGCTCACACCTGTAATCCCAGTAGTTTGAGAGGCTGAGGCAGGCAGATCAGGAGGTCAAGAGATCGAGACCATCCTGGACAACATGGTAAAACCCTGTCTCTACTAAAATTACAAAAATTAGCTGGGTGTGGTGGAATGAGCCTGCAGTCCCAGCTACTGGGGAACTGAGGCAGGAGAATCTCTTGAACCCAGGAGGCAGAGGCTGCAGTGAGCCTAGATTGCACCACTGCCTGGCAACTGGGGGAGACACTGTCTCAAAAAAAATTCAATATGTATACCAATAATAAATAGATTAAGTGAATACATAGAGAAGGAAGAAGGTCTTTTGCATATAGTTGAATGTAAAAAGACAGTTAGTAAATATGGTGGGAGAACTGGAGTTAGAAAATCATTATTTCCCAACTATTATGATAATGATCCGGAAAGAGTAATCAATAGAGGCTATATCCAAAGAAAGATTTTGTGAGGAGTAGGATATTGGCATGGTCTTAACATGTCTTCCCATGGGGTGCTTATCAATTGCAAGAGAGAAACAATAATTGTACAGTGGAAATGTCACACAACACCTTGACTATGTGATGAACATTAATGTCACCAGTGAGAGACAGATGAACATACTGTGCCTCCATATGCGATGCCCTAAAATGACACAAAATCACTTATGTAGCATTTGCCCAAGAATACATAGTCTCAGTCTACTCCTAAGGAAACACTGGACAAATGCAAAATGAGAAATGTTCTGTGTTTTTCAAAATGTAGAGATGGCTGTATTACTCAGACATGTTAGTGTCATAAAAGACCAATAAAAGCTATGAAAATTGTGTTAGTCTGTTTTCACACTGCAGTGAAAAACTGCCCAAGACTGGGTCATTTATAAAGAAAAGAGATTTAATTGACTCACAGTTCAGCATGGCTGGGGAGGCCTCAGGACCTAAGAATAATAGCATAAGGGAAAGCAGGCACATCTTACATAGTGGCAGGTGAGAGAGAGAATATCGGGTGAAGAAGAAACTGTCAAACATTTATAAAGTCATCAGATCTCATGAGAACTCACTCACTATCATGAGAACAGCATGGGGGAAATGGTCCCCATGATCCAATCACTCCCTCCCTCAACATGTGGGGATTACATGTCCCTCCCTCAACACATGGGGATTACAATTCAAGATGAGATTTGGGTGGGGACACAGAGCCAAACCATATCAAAAATGTTCCAGCTTATAGAAGACTAAGGAGATAAAGAAATATAATGGCTAAATACAGTATTTGCCTCTATACATTATTAGTAGATATCTGCTAACAAAACTGGAATATTCATAGATAAAAATATTATATCAGTATATATTCATGAGGTTGATACTGCACTGTAGTTATACAAGAGAATAGCCCTGTGCTTAGGAAATACACACAGAAACACTTAGGAATCAAGTGCTATAAAGTAAGTTAGGCTCAAATGATTCAGAAAAAAAAATGTATAGAGAAAGAAAAAGTATAAATGATAAAGAAAAGAAAGTTTTTTAAATAGGCAAATCTAGTTAAAAATACATAAATGTTTCTTGTTCTAATTTTGTTTATGCAAGTTTATTTGTGCAAGCTTGAAATTATTTCCAAATATTTTTAATTGCATTTTATATTTAAATATTTATATATTTTTATTAAATATGTTTATGTTTATAAATACATATATAAAAATAAGCATATTTTATGTATTTTTGTATATACTCTAAATACATTATTTTCAAATCAATATAGTTTGAATGTTTGTATTCTCTAAATCTCATGTTGACATGTGGTTCCCAGTGTTGGAGGTGAGGCCTAATGGAAAGTGATTGGATGATGTGGGCTGAACCCTCATGAATGGTTTAGCACTATCCCCTTGAGGATGACAGTTCTTGCTCAGTTAGTTCACATAACATTTAATTTTGCAGGAAAGTCTGGCATCTCCCCTTCTCTCTCTGTCTCCCATTTCTGTCATGTGATGGGCCGGCTTCCCCTTTGCCTTCTGTCATAATTATAAGCTCCCTGAGGCCCTTACGCAAAGTAGATGCTGGTGCCATATTTCCTGTACAGCCTGCAGAATTTTAAGCCAATTAATTCTCTTTTCTTTATAAATTACCCAGTTTCAGGTATTTCTTTATAGCAGAGCAAAACCATCTAATGCACAAATATCTTTAAATAAAATTTTTTGTATAAATTTAGAAGACACAGAAGTTTTGATACACAGTTATATTGTATAATGGGAAGTCTGAGTTTTAGTTTAACCATTACCTGAATAGTGTACATCGTACACATTATGTAATTTTTCATCCCTTACCCACTTCCCACATGTATGCTTTTAAGTTTTCAATTCTATTATTCCACACATTATGTCCATGTGTACACACTATTTAGCTCCCACTTATGCACGGGAATATGTGGCATTTGACTTTCTGTTTCTGAGTTATTTCACTTATGATAATGGCCTCTAATTCCATCGATGTTGCTGCAAAAGATAAGATGTTATTCTCATGAAACTAATAAGTAGTATTCCTAAATCATTCATATATATATGCTTATATATAAGCACACATTCATATATATATATGAATGTTTATATGTACATAAACACACATACATATATACATATTTTCATTATCCAATCATGCATTGGTGGACATTTAGGTTGATTCTCTCATCCTTGCTATTGCAAATAGTGCTGCAATAAACATATGAGCACAGATATCTTTCTAAAATCATGATTTATATTCCTTTGGTTAGATACACAGCTGTGGGATTGCTGGATCAAATGATAGTTCTATTTCTAGTTCTTTGAGAAACCTCCATAATGGTTTTCAAAGAGGTTGTACTAATTTACATTTCCACCAACAGTGTATAAGCATTCCTTTTCTCTGCATCCTCACTAATATCTGTTATTGTTTAACTTTTAAATAACAACTATTCTGATGGTGTAAGGTAATATCCCATTTTGGTTTTAATTTGAATTTGTCTGATGATTAATAATGAGCATTTTTTCATATGCTTCTGGCCATTTGTATGTCTTCTTTTGTAAAATGTCTATTTATGTCCTTTGCCCACTTTTGATGAGTTTTGGAAATTTTTCTTGTGGAGCTGTTTGAGTTCTTTCTAAATTTTGGATATCAGGCTGCCGATGGATGCATTGTTTGCAAATATTTTCTCTCAGTCTGGAAGTTTCCTATTCACTCTCTTGATTATGATTCTTTGCAGTGCTAAAGCTTTTTAGTTTAATTAAGTACTATTTGTCTCATAGTAGATTTGTTGCTTGTGTTTTTGAGGTCTTGATCATGAATTCTTTGCCAAGGCCAATGTGCAGAAGGGTTTTTCCAAGGCTTTCTTCTAGTATTTTTATAGTTAGGGGTCTTTTAAGTCTTTAACTCATTTTGACTTATTTTTTGTATATAATGAGAGATATGGGTCCAGTTTCATTCTTCCTCATAAAAATATTCAATTTTCCCAGCACCATTTATTGAATACGTTGTCCTTTCCACAGTGTATGTTTTTATTGACTTCATTGAAGATCAGATGGGTATAGTTATGTGGCTTCATTTCTAGGTTCTTTCTTCTGTTCCATTGATCTATCTATTTTTATTACAGAACCATGGAAATATGACATCTTTAGCTTTGTTCTTTTTGCTTAGGATTGCCTTGGCTATTCAGATTCTGTTTTGGTTACCTACAAATTTTAGGATTGTGTTTTCTAATTCTGTGAAAAATTATGTTGCAAGTTTGATAGGGATTGCATTAAATCTGTATATTTCATTGGGCAGTATGGTCATTTTAATATCATTAATTCTTCTGATCCAGGAGCATGGAATGTGTTTCCACTTGTTTACCTACAATGTTTTTCTTCAGTGTTTCATAGTTTTATTTATAGAGCTCTTTAATTTTCTTGTTAAATATACTCCTATGTATTTTATTCTTCTTAGAGCTATCATAAACAGGATTCAGTTTCTGATTTACTTCTTGGATTGATCATTATTGGTGTGTAGAAACACTGCTGATTTTTATATGCTAATTTTGTATCCTAAAACTTTACTGAATTTATTTATCAAATATAGGAATCTTTTCAGGGTTTTCTAGGTATAATATTATATCATCAGCAAACAGAGATAATTATTTTAAAATTTGGATGCCTTTTATTTTTCTCTTGCCTGACTGCTCTGGTTAGGACTGCTAATTCTGTTTTGAATAAGAGTGGTGAAATGGGGCATTCTTATCTTCTTCCAGACCTTAGAAGGAATATTTTCAGCTTTTCACATTTATTATGATGTTACCTATGGGTTTGTCATACATGGCTTTTGTTATTTTCAGGTATGGTCCTTCTATTTTTAATTTGTTAAAGATATTTATCCTGAAGAAATACTGAATTTTATCAAATGTTTTGTCTAAATTGAGATGATCATGTGGTTTTATTTTTAATTCTCTTTATGTATAAATTGCATTTTTTGATTTGCATATGTTGAACCATCTTTGAATCTCTGGAATAAATTCCACTTAACTATGTTGTATCTTTTCTTATATTCTGTTGAATTCCATTTGCTGTTATGTTTTGAGGATTGTTGCATCTATGACCATCAGGGATATTGGTGTGTGGGTTTCTTCTTTTGTTGAGTCCTTGTCTAGCTTTGGTATCATGGTGATACTGGCTTCATAGAATGAGTTAGGGAGAATTCCATCCTCCTAAATTTTTAAGTAGAAATAATAACCAAGGGATAATCCAGGCATTTATTACTCCTTTCTAGAAGTAGAAAATCACCATAAATGTCCCCTGCAAAAGAGATCCAATCCCAGGCCAGCTAAGTAGCTGTGAGAGGTTAAGGATGAGGCAGTCAGCATGAAAATTATCCCATTGCAATCCCAAGCCCTGGCAGATTTGAATTTTCTGAGAATATTTTCAAAGGTGTATTTGTATAATGTTTTTAAAATCAGTGACTTCAAATCTACTAGAAGACAATTTAGATGTGTTAGAAGTACAAGTTCAGAGCCCTGGTGATAGTCAACAAACACAGGACCTGGCCATCTGCCATCCCATTCTACCACCCAGCCATGCTGTCTCTGGAACCTGAAGAACAGTCCAACTCAAAATCCCTCTGCAATCTGAGAGCTCTATTCAGCCTAATGCAGCAGAAGATGCAGCTAGCTATAAGTCATGAAGAGCCCATATACACTGTATTAGTCTGTTCTCATGCTGCTGATAAAGACACACCCAAGACTGGGTAATTTACAAAGAAAAGATGTTTAATTGACTTATAATTCAGTATGGCTGAGGAGGCCTCAGAAAACTTACAATCATGGTGGAAGGTGAAGGAGAAGCAAGGCACCTTCTGCAGGAAAGAGAAGTGCAAGCAGAGGAAATGTCAGATGCTGATAAAACCATCAGATCTCATGAGAACTCACTCACTATCAGGAGAATAGCATGAGTGAAACCACCCACATGATTCAATTCCCTCCCACAACATGTGCAGATTATGCCATTACAATTTAAGATGAGATTTGGATGGGGGCAGAGGCAAACCATATCACAAACACACACAGACACACACACTTAAATCCATATATGATCATGTAAAACCATATCTCTCTCTCACACACACACACACACGCTTAAATCCATATATAATTATGTATAAAGTGAATTCTCACCTGCCTTCCCTTAGGATATGAGCAACATGTCTTCCAAGCAACTCATTTAGACCAATGGTATTCAATTATTATGAGCAGAACTTTGAAATCAGTTAAAACTTGGTTTAACTTCCAGTTTTGCTACTTTGATTATTATGAAGATTAAATGAGATCTTATATGTAAAGTCTATAATAAGAACTGGATGTTAGTTTTTATTAATGATTTTTAAAAGTTTAAGTAGAATTAAGGACATGGTAAGCCACTGATAAAATATGTATTTTGCACCAGGGACCACTCTGTTGAAGAAACACCGAACCACTTTGTATTGAATACAACATTATTTATCCATCTATTCATGAAACATAAATTTATTGAGTACTTACTATATGAAAGGATAAAATGACAATTGAACCCTTTCTTTTTTTTTAAGAAGCATATGGTAAAAATATAGAGACATACATAGCTAATTACAATGCATGATATTGCTACCATAAGAGTATTATAAATTAAATTCTAGTGATTTTGAAGGAAAGATAAATTGATTTCTTTTAAGAGTTTTAGGAAGGCTTCTTAGAGAAAGTGACATGGATGTAGAATTTTGAAAACTACAACAGCAAAAATAGAAAGGAAGTGAGGGCACTTTAAAAAGAAGAAACAGTATAAAGAGTTAAATATATATTATAGTTTGATCAGTAAGTAAGCATTATTTGCAAAATTTTCTCTTTCAGTGGTTCACCACTAAGTCATTCAGAAGACTAACAGAATATTTCACAACCCTAAGTGCTTCAGAAGAATCTCATTTTCTCCTTTTCCTGAAGCCAGTTTCCCCTCCACCCTTCCCGCAACAAATATATAAAATTTCAAATAGATATTAACATAGAGCCCTGATTCTAATGCTACAGTAGCAAGAAATTATAAAAACTTAAAAAGAAACTTATTAACTTGAATTTTGAAATGTAGGATGGAAACATATAATTTATTCACAAAACAATTTATTTTTTTAAAAATCTTGAACCTAGTCCTTAAAAATCTAATACAGCAGCTGCTGAGAAAAATGACAAATATTGTACTTTAATTTTTGGATATATTGTTCCATATAATATCAAGAAAAATGACAAATACTGTAATTTTTGGATATACTGTTTTATATAATGTAATTTCAGTTTCTAAAGCCTCTTGTGGATATAGAAAGCACATTGCTCATTCTTTGATATACACCCTACTCACTACTTAAAATAATTGGATTTTATTTTTAAGATATAATGCTGAAGTAAACCTCATGTCTCTAAAGACATTTTCTATTTTGTACCCATCAATTCATGAAATGTCTCATTTCTCTTTAAATGTACTTTATAGTGAAAGAGTACCACACTGAATCCAAAGTTGCTCTAGAATTATTCACATTTTTCTTGCCAGCTATTATGACATGAATATAGATTGTTAGGCTACTTATATAAGAAATAATATATATTCCAGGTTTATACTCCTGTATAAAAAACTACCCCAAAACTTAGTGACTTAAGGAAACAATTTACTCCCTTCTCTTACAGTTCTGGGTGCTAATGGGCTCAGTTGAGCAGTTCTTGTTTAACACATGCTTCATAAAGTTGCAGGCAAATATAACTGTGGCTAGAGTCACCTGAAGGCACCTTTACAAATACATCTGATGCCTGGGCTGAGATGGAAAGAATAGCTGGGTGCTGGTCAGTCTGTCCCTTTCCCTGTCACCCTCTCCCTACTAACACTCTCCTTCTCCTGTCCTTCCTCCCTCTCCCCTTCTGCACGTGGCACCTCCTCCCCCCAAGTCGTGTGGCTTCTCCATACAGTTTGGTTTTCCTCTTAGTCCAGAAAGTCTCTGGATAGTTAGACTTCTTAAGTGGTAGTTGACTACTCCAAAGAAAATATTCCAAGTTGCTAAAAAGAAACTGCAAGGCTTTTGATTTGCTAACCTCAGAAGTCTCAGATTGTCACTCTGTTGCATTCTATTGGTCAAGTCGGTCACTAAGGTCAAGAAAAGGGATGTTAATCTCCACTACTCAATAAAAAGTTTCCAAAAATTGTGACTATCTTTAATTTCCCATTATGCCTATCCAAAAGTAGAATATTGCCAGATTTACTTAAACTTTTTCTTCTTCTATAGTGAATTTAAAAGAGACCAAGATTAGCATAAAACTCCTAAACTCAGACTACATTCATTAGTTAACTAATTTGTTAATTGCTTTCTACTTAGTAATTAAGAAAAAAACATATAGCAACTAGTATAAAATTTTCTTTTTTGCTCAGTTTGGCTTAATGACAAAAATATTCTTTAGAAAATATTTAAAATAACTATCAAGAGTGTGCTCTACAGGTGATTAGCCACTAATACAAAAGTCAGTCATCTGCCAAGAATAAGTGATCTCAGCCACTTTGAATCCCACTTCAATTTGCCTCCTACCTCATCAGGAGCATCAAAAAGCTGCAAAGTGCATTTCTGAGTGTGTAGCACTCTGAAAAATATGCCAGCTGCTACACCAACTTCAAATGGAACCACTCTACCTCTCATACTTTCAATATTTTGGCATGTTTGGCACATCCATCTTCATTATAGCTGAAGAGCTATCACAGAAACATGACTCCAGAGAAAGATATATTTGAAGCTAAGATAATATTTTACATGATACAGCCAAATTCTCATCTACAGATTGGTAATGAGAAACTGTGTTCTCCTCAGGGCAGCTAGAAGAAAGGCTAATTTCCTTAAATAGAGCTGCTGTGTTACTTCTAGGTCTCTCTTTCTTGCTTCATAAAAAACCTAATGACTTGAAAAAAACAACCATTTTACTATAACACACAAATCTCTAGAACAACATTTTGGGTAGCGGTCAACTGGACAACTCTGCTGTACACAGTGGTGACTGTGGTCACTCAGCAACATTCAGCTGGGGCAGGGCTGGGCTGAAGGGTCCAAGATAGCTTCACTCACATGCCACTTGAATGTGACCACCCCCTACCCATGTTTACATAGGTGTAAACATAATTTTTTTTATGTTTAATTTATCACGAATTTCATGAGAAGGCCAACAAATCTCTAGCCTGCAGGTCCTTAAAGAGTTAACTCAAAGCCAGATACCCAGAGGAGATTCAATTAATGTGAATTAGAAGCAACAATGAACCAACAGATAACATTACTTATGCTACATTGAAAAGGTATAATCCAGAAATATTAAGTGTGAAAAAGTTTCTCAATTACAGTTAAATCAGAATTTTTTAATATGTAAAGGCAGTGAATGGAAGGTTAAAAAAAAATGAACATCACATAATTTCTATAAATTAGGTGGTGGGGGACACCAGTTATAATCCATGCATCCCTATTCAAAAAGAAGCTACTTGTTGAAACAAAATATTAATTTAGGTGTTTTTTTTTTTTTGAGGGGGGCATGGTTTTCCTCTTCCAAAGTCTGGAAAAAAAAAAAAAAAGACAAAATAAAACATATATGTTATGCCTGCTTTTCAGAGCAAACCTTAGGTCTCATTTGAATTGTTTCCTAATGCTCTATAAATGAGACATGTGAGGCAATATACATTCTCCCATAGATGAATAACGTAACACTTAGGTTAGGAGGGTCTTTCACGGACTAACCTAACACCACTTTCCCAGGTTCATTTATTGCTGGTTTCTTCTCAAAGACTACTATTGACAAGCGGAGTTTATTATTCATTGCAGTGAGAGAGACCACATACTATGAGGAACTATGATGTCTGAGGGTTCTCTGTAAAATATCAGAAAATGTTTATTGGATTTGGGATTTTTTTCCCCCCGAATTTTGGCTATCTTACTAAATCTTAGTAGGAAGAAAGGTTAGACCAAGGCTAAGATTGTAATTGGTAAAGAAGCAGAAGTCATCATACTGAACCAGATAGGGTGATGTTTGGTCATTTTTGTGGCTTGGACAATGTTTTGTCTGTGTTCAGATATGATTACACAGTGATCATATTCTTTTCTGGATGAACACTGTCAGAGTGGTCTTGTTGGATGTGAATGCTTGCTGAAATTGTGTAACTTCATCTGGAGGACACCAATTCTTTGTCCAGGCTAGCTCCAGTTGTCAGAGGCTGCTTTTCTCTTCTACTCCCCACACATGCTGTACTCATATCAGCCTTGAGTTTTCTTTGCCCTTTGTTCTTCATTCTGTTCCCTTTATCGTTCGTGATTATTCCCTTAGCACTTCAGTTCAGTTTTCTCTGAAGTCCTTTGTGCTGCATATTGTTTGGTTACTTATGTTTATGCTTTGTTTCCTCAGCTAAGACCATAGCACATATCTCTCAGCATTAGCAAGAGTCCTGGAAATAATTGACACCTAGCATATACTTTATGCAAAAAAGAAAAAGGATGGGTTTCTTGTTCTGTTCAACAGACTAGAGTACACGGATGAAACTGCTTGATTCAATAAAATCATTTCCGGTAACAGGCCCCAAGAATTCTAGCCCTAAGCCTGGCGCGAAACTACATTTCCCACAATCCTTCGGGGCCGATAAGGAGCCGCAATGATCTGAACTACAATTCCCACAATTCATGGAGCTCCAGCTGTGTCGCGTTTCCTCAAGGCTCCGCCCCATTTCCCATCTTTCCTTTCGGTCCGTGCGCACAGGGGAACAAGGTCGCGAAAAAAAGGATTTGGTGAGGTGCTGCCATTTCTTCTGTCCTCGGTCTCTGCGCCTTTCGCAGAGCTTCCAGCGGCGCTATGTTGGGCCAGAGCATCCGGAGGTTCACAACCTCTGTGGTCCGTAGGAGCCACTATGAGGAGGGTCCTGGGAAGGTTAGTAAGGGGCTTGGCTTCGTTGAGGGAGGGGAGGCTTGGCTGTGACTTGCTCACCTGCAAGCCGCCTTCGGGCTGTGGAGACGGAGATGATAGCCAGGAACCGGGCAGAGACCCAGGCTAGCATTCCACTTACCTCAGGGGCCAGTGAGGAAGCTTGGGACCCTAGCGCGTAGCAGCGAAAGGAGTGGACAGGTAGATCCGGAAGCCCTGCCTGCCTCAGCCGCCTGACGCCTCCTCCCCCGCCCCGCAGAAAGCCCTGGGATGGCTCCGAAAAACCGAGGATGCGGGTGCTGTGGCTTAAAGCCGAATTGGAGGTCATCAGACCCGAAATGAAGGTCACTGGGAAATCATGAGGAAATCGGGGCCTGTGGTTATGGATCAAGCTTTTTAAACTAGTTGGCAGAGTCAGAGGTATTAACCCTTCAGTTAAGGCTGGCGTCAGGTGTAAATAATTTAAGCCAGATAGTAGCAGTAATAACTTAGGAGGGTCACACGAGGCCTAGTCGTAAAGGACAAAGAAGGTGCTTCGCAATGAAAAAAAAAAAAAAAAAAACTCTGGGCCGGGTGTGATGGCCCACGCCTGTAATCCCAGCCCTTTGGGAGGCCGAGGCGGGCGAATCACCTGATGTGAGAAGTTTGAGACCAGCCTGGCCAACATGGTGAAACACTGTCTCTACTAAAAAGTACAAAAAAATTAGCCGGGCATAGTCGGGTGTGTCTGTATTCCCAGCCAATTCGCAGACTGAGGCAGGAGAATCGCTTGAACCCGGAAGGGAGGTTGCCGTGAGCAGAGATCGCGCCACTGCACTCCAGCCTGGGCGACAGAGCGGGACCCCATCTCAAAAGAAAAAAGAAATGACTTTGTATTGCGCTTAACATTGCCATATATCTTCTTCTAAGGTGACCACTTAGGACAGTAGTGTTTTCGATTTTCTAAAATAAGAAACTTCTCACCATTTGATGAGTTCTTCTGACCATTGCCTAGTGCTCAGTAAAGCCAGATTATTTCTTACCTTCTAGTGTTGTATGATGAAGATCATAGAATTTGAACGATAAATGTTCAAATTAAAAAGATATTAGCATTTATGGCATATATAACCTGATGATGTAAAACACGTAACTAGCATTTCCTTTATACTTGTATTATGATTTATTAAGAAGATGGTCTGAGGTTCTTTTTCTGTTACTTTCTTTTTCCAACAGAATTTGCCATTTTCAGTGGAAAACAAGTGGCGGTTGCTAGCCATGATGTGTTTGTACTTTGGATCTGCATTTGCTACACCCTTCATAATATTAAGACACCAACTGCTTAAAAAATAAGGATGTTTCAGCTCATCCATTTAACAGGTAGTTAATGGGTTTCTAATCTTTGTAAAGCAATGCATTTATTCAGGAGCCTCTTCCGCCTCACCCAGAACATGCACACAAATACATTGTTGTATAGGGCTGATGCCTGAGGTTATGTGTGAATGTGACTGGCATTGGCAGAGACTGGCTGTAAACCTATATACCGATATTTCAATAATCAGTAATGGCCAGTGTTTATTGAATACTACCACTTACCAGGTACACTCTACATCACTGTCTCATGTGGTTCCCTAGCAAGCTTGTGAGGTGGATGATAGTAACCCCATCTGAGACACAAAGATGTTAAGTTGTTCATGATCTTATAGCTAGTAATGGTGGACCCGGACTTTTGCCCAGTTTCTTGTTCCAGAGCTCACACTTGTAACCAAGTAAAGCTCTGATAAGCTGATTAATGTTATTCTACCTTGAACACTGTTACTAGAACAGTGGCTGAGGATGTGTCTTTTAAAACACTATAAACTTTTACATTCCTTTTAGAAAGTGGTCACTGTGGTCCCAGTTTTTAAAGTCTAGGCTTACAATTCTTGTTTAAGTTGTGAAAAACCCCTGAAGATAAAGGAAATCCTTCTAGTGCTCCTTGATATGTAAGTCCCAGATAATGATGCAATTGTAAATCTATGTCTCACCAACTCAGCAATGTTGGGAAACTCAAACTTGTGAACATACTTCTCTTATTAAGGCAGTGGCTTTTACAGGAGAATGACTTTACAACACTATGGAGCGTTTGACAATGTGAGACATTTTTGATCAAACCAACTTGGGGGCAAAATACCAGTCAGTGGTGCTGAGGTTGAGAAGCCTTGTGTCAAGGGGATATGTTATTGCATGCTCAAAGGAGTTTTTCGTACTGATAAAGTATTTATTTAGTTTAATTGTGATCAGATTTTCTCAGAGTAATACTAGAGAACACCGGGATGATCGGAAAGGCTCTCATAGTTGGAGGCGGAATAACTTGGTTTCGGTGCATGTGATGAAGCAAATCAGTATGAATGATGTCATGATACTGTAAACGCTTTCTGATGTACCACTCAAACTGACAGAAAATATTTTAATCAAACTACATGATTTCTGTTACATGAATGGGATTTTTAAAATGCCATTCATTTTTGTTTTTATTTTTCAGATATGAAGAGCATTTTAAGAGGTGCAATCTCTGGAAAATGGATCAAACTCACATGGCATGCTAGATATGTGTGTAAATAAACTTATGACATGAATGCTTAATGCCTCTTTTCTGAAATAGGGAATGTAATAATTGACCATCTGCCTACTTTATTATTTGAGTAATATTCAAGTATTACTCTTTGTGATTTAGATTATTTAATGGTGTTAAACTGAGTGTTATATTAAGGGAAATACAAATTGATCTTAGGTTTTCCTGTGATTTTTTTTTTTTTTTTTTGGTCATTAACTTGGAGGAAAGAATACTTTTGCTCTTGCTGTTTACTTTGATATGGGTAAAAAAAAAAATTTCCCTGTGATTAATCATTAGGAAAACTTAGTTTATTCAAATTGAAGTTCTGGTTAATCAGATACTTAGGAGCTTCATTTTTATTTTCTTCTAGACCTGTAACCTAAAACAGAAATGTTTGCCTCACTAAGTGTTCTGGTGACCAGTATTAGTCTTATTTAGCGTGAATAAAAGAATATTTAAAATGAAATGTAATAACAAGTAATATGTAGTGTAGGAAATATTCCCAGTTTATTTTCGTGCTTTGACTATCATACAGTGTAGTAGAAATGGGATAAAAGGTAGTTCTGATTACTAATTGTATATGTGAATTGAATTTATAAGTAGTGAAATGCTGCTTGCCGTTTAAATTTGTGAGAAATCATTACATTGTAGGGCTTTTGGTAGGATGTGGGACAGTAATCAGCTACTGAATATTTTCATCTGCTCACTGTTAAAATACCACTGGTGTTAAAAAATCCTGTGAAGCAGACTGCAAACTGGTAGTCTGTATGGCCTCCAGACTTTGGTGAAAGGGTGGTGTTCTGTTTTTAAACCAACATTCAAAAAAACAGTATTTCCATAAAAGTTTATTTCTGGGTTTCTGAAAAATTGCTCTGAGTAGTTCAACATCTCTTCATTGAAGAAAATAGCTGCCTTGGCCATTCCCCACTATATCATAGGATTTCTTATATGGCCCTTCTGTTCAACTACTGATTTGCTAAAACCTTCCATTTTTATTTTTCTGTTTCTCTTCTAGTGCCTCACTTTAGGCTCTTCAACAGTCACCTGACAACTACTTTATATGACTTTGCTCTGATACCCCTGTACGTATGTGTCATTGTTTTTTGATTATTCAGTGGTAAATCAGGTATCCTGTATTGAGAGAGTTCCTCGTATGGAATGTAAAGGTTTTTTTTATCTTTGGAAAAAGTAGAAGTGGCCGAGTGCAGTTGTTCACACCAGTAATCCATCCCGGCCAAAATGGTGAAACTCCATCTCTACTAAAAATACAAAAAAATTAGCTGGACATGGTGGCGTGCACCTGTAGTCCCAACTACTCGGGAGACAGGAACAGGAGAATCACTTGAACCTGGGAGAGGGAGGTTGCAGTGAGCTGAGATCGCGCCGCTGCACTCCAGCCTGGTGACAGAGTGAGACTCTGCTCAAAAAAAAGTAGAAACAAGAATAAGATTTTAAGGTTCATTAAATGATTTTGGTTTTCCTGGAAATTATAAGGCTTACCTCATTGAAATGTTGAGATCCAGTAAGTTATATAAAAACTTCTCACAAGTCATAAATGAATATGAATTTTTTGGAGAGTAGGTTAAAATATATTAGGAATCAATAGTAATAGTTTTGGGTAGCCATGTCTAGGCATGAGTGTGAGAAAACTTACCCTGTCTGTCTCATAATAGAGATTGTGCCATCCCCATAAAAAGGCTTCAGCAGGCTGGCCGTTAAGTGCATGAGTTTATTGTAAGTGGTAGAGGCTGTATAACTGCTTAGTTTCTGTATTAAGGTTCTCTAGACAAACAGATCGAGAGGATGCATATAGAAAAATTTAAAGTTATCTCTTCCAAGTCTGGAGGCTTGGGGGGTTGAAAATATGGTTATGCGAGCCTGCTGGAGACCAGCAAAAGCAGTCTGCTTGCAGAATTCCTCCCTGGGGCAGGTCAGTCTTTGTTCATTAAGGTTTTCAACTAATTCAAGGAGCTTAGCCACATGATAAAGAGGATCAACTTTACTCAAAAGTCCACTGAGTTAAATGATAAACCCAGTGATTCAAGAAACACCTTCACAAAAATAACTCCAGGATTATTGATCCAAATATTTGAGCACACTGCCCTTACCAAGTTGACACAAAATTAACCATAACAGCAGTTTTTCTATTTCCCTAAAGTGGTTCAATTCAAGCCAATACTTAAAACCAGGAGGTCTCGATAAAAGTCCAGATTCTAGGTAAAAAAAAAAAATTAGACTGGATGAACCCACAAATGCCCATGTGAAACTAATTGGGACCAAGTAAAAAGTTAGTACCTTTTGCAGTTGCTTCCCTAACTCAACAGAATACCGGAATAGGAATTTCGATCAGAATCCAGGATTTGTCTTCAAGAGAAGCCACTGTTGTTGCTTTCATAATTAAGCCATGGCCACAAAAAGGAAGTAATTCAAAATGTCTTAGGTTTTGCTGCAGAGACCATAGGCGTTAAGAATGTGGGCTCAGAACTAAGACCTGGCTGGATTCAAAGCCATATGTTCCTCATCTTCGCCAATCTGTACCTTACTTTCCTGATATGTCAGACAAAACCTAATTTAGTTGTGAAGATTAAAAATGAAAATATAGGCTGGGCACGCTGGCTCACGCCTGTAATCCTAGCACTTTGGGAGGCCGAGGCAGGCAAATCACAGGGTCAGCAGTTCGAGACCAGCCTGGCCAACATGGTGAAACCCTGTCTCTATTATAAATAAAAAATTTAGCAGGGTGTAGTGGCGGGTGCCTGTAATCCCAGCTACTCAAGAGGCTGAGGTTAGAGTGAGCAGAGATTGCACCACTGCACTCCAGCGTGAGTGACAGCAAGACTCCATCTCTTAAAAAATAAAAAATGTCTAAATTGAGCCACATTTCCTTAGGCTTCTAGTGTAGAATGCTTAATTGAAACGAGGTGAATGAAGTACAACAGGCATTGCGTAAGTTAAAGATCACAGAGCAGTTCTGCAATAGTTAATAGGTTGGTTGTCTGTGCTATAAATACTGTGTCTCCAAAAGTGATGCCAGAATGATAGTGCTAAAATGCAAGTGATCATTTTACTCACTGTAAAACACCTCACCATGACATTCAGTCACTTCCCTACAGTTTTGGCCTCATCCCAGTCATATCACACAATTTTATGTACCACCTCCGTGTCTTTGTTTAGCTCAGGTGCCACCTTTCCTGTAAAGCCTCACCTTTTTATTAAGAGAGAGGGTCTCGATTTGTCACCGAGGCTGGAGTACAGTGGCACAATCATAGCTGGCTGCCACCCCCCAGCGGATCCTCTTGAGTAGTAGGGGCTACAGGTGCTTATCACCATCCCTGGCTAATATTTTTATTTTTTTAAATGAGTCCTGCTGTATTGCCCAGGTGGGTCTCATACTCTTGACCACAGTTGCTCGTCCCTTGAGGGATTATAGGCATGTGCCACCACATCCAGCCTTGCTGATTTCTCCTCCTTATCTATAACCCTCCACATAAATAACACCTTGTAAACAGCCTTGTAATTCAGCAGGTACTGTAATTACTGATTTGCTCATGTACCTTCCATACCAGCTTGTGGTCTTTCTGAGCCCAGAGAAATTTCTTCACGTATCCAGCATCTATAATTTAGTGGGTGATCCATGAACACTCTCTATTCTATTAATCCTTTCAATAATCAGAAGCCAAGCATGATAAAAAATTACCTAAAAAGAACAAATTCTAGGCCTCTTACACACCAAAATGTGTTTTCCATGCTTTACTAGTAAAAATGAATTTTTTCTTGATAGTTGGAAATTGGTTCTCCCACCAAATATAAATGTATTGAAATAATCCAGTTGTACCTCAATTATGGCACCACTGTTTAGTCCATCTGATAATTTTTTTTCTTTGCAGACAAACCCTTAATGAAAGAAAGGGTTGATATACATTCTGGAACAGCTCTTTATCTTGTTTCAAACCAGCATTTTAAGAAGCACTGGCTTAAAGAATTGGGGAATTTCTTTTTTTAATCTTGTATAATGAAAGATGGAGCTCAGGAATTTTAGGGCCCTCCAAGTTCCTCAGCCGATTTGTCCTGAGCCATTTCCTTCATCGTCATAAGATGGCTGCTGCAGTTTTGGGCATGCCATAAAGACTTGACAATATCCAGCAAGAAAAATTACTGTCCTGTTATTTTTTAAAGTGAAGAAAGTTTTCCTTCAGACTATCCCTCATTAGTCATTGGCCAGAAAAGTGACAAATTCACCTCTATATATAACGGACAAGGGAATAGCATGACAATGATTAAATTTGACCAATTAGCATTTTCTCACAAGTTTTACGTGGGCAGAGTGGTTACTGAAACAAGTCAGTATTCTACAGGAAAGAGAAGAGAAAGTGGTTATTGGTTATGCAAAAGACAGTGCCTGCTGCAACTATTCTATATACTTAACTGAAAAGGTGGACTGGAATGCCATAAAATTTAAAAAGCCTTCATTTTAGTGTTTCCAATAAAGACCATAGCATAGGTCTTTGGAATAAGCTATATAGAGTAGAGGAAAAATACTGGTTATGCTTTTTTCCCCCTGTCTCCTTTCAATGGAGAATATAAAATAATACAAGTTTTTATATGATTTGTAGTCTACCCACATCAAAACCTTTAAAAAAAAATGCATCTATTATCAAATGGTGTTTTGTTATCATAGCTATTGTAACTTTATAACCCAGAGGGAAGATAGTCACTTTCTATATATATTAATACAGTGAAAAGTTTTTAGTGAGTATATAATTTAAATAATGTGTAGTTGATGTGTGTGGTGCCCACGTTTCCTTCCTTAACCTGGTATAGTAGTCCTTAAGGCTTTTCATAAATATGACAGCTCTATTTCTGTACACATAGGATCAAACTCTAACCCCTTTGCTTTGACAGTGAAAAAATGAGAAGTAATATGCATTACTTCTACTTGAAAGCTCTGAAAGACGTATACCCTTTGTCAACTTCCCTTCTTCCTGCTACAGGGATAGAGCCTTCATCAGCCTGGGTTCCTAAAGACTCTAAGTATAGCCTTTTGTCAGATGTATAGAGTGAGCAAGAAATTTTCATCCTTCTAAGCATTTGGGGTTTGGGGATTGTTTCTTACTGTAGCAAAAGTTGTCCTACCCTCAGTATACTAAAGTATTTCATATGTCCTTGAAAAGTATCACTTCTCTAAGTCTGATTCTTCAGTCAAAGAATTGTGTTAAGTAAATGATCTTTTAAGGACTCTTGCCATTTAAAGTGAATTGTATCTACAATTACAAATATGAGCACCACACAAAAGCTTGACTCAGAGGTGGTAAGATCTTTTCGCACTTTTCTTGTGTGGACAGGGGTCAGAATGATGGAGGTGAATCGCCTTGGGCTTTCAAAGTGGTTTTCAGAAGCTGTTTTGAGCAACTACCTACTAGCCATTTCCACCTTATCTCTCATTTTTATAGACTCTACTCACCCATTGTACACTTTTGTAAAAATTGGAAAATGAGTCTCTTCCAGAGGGACACAACATCATGCCAGAGCATTCGTGCTTCCTTGTTCAGTACCTCTGTAACATTGTAAAACAGTACAGCTCTATGTTACATTCCTGTACAGTCATCTCACCTTTGAATTTTTCATGTTATTCCTACTAAAATTCACTCCCTCCCCATTTTCCCAGCTATAACAAAAGGTGGATAGCATAATTATTATGGGTTGAATAGAGCTCTGTATTTTTTTTAGAATAAGCTTTGTGTGTTTGCTGGATTTCAAATCGTTGCACTATGCTTAGTAAATATTAAGCTTTCAACAGATATATTTAGATAGATAAAGGCATGGAAGAATACTAATTAGATTTAATAGCATCTTCAAGTTTAATAGCATTCAAAGTCAGTCTAGGAGGTTCTCTACTTGATATGTCCCTTTCTAAGGAGGACCAGGAGGTGATTGTTATGTACCCACATATTGATAAATTTATCAGGCTTACATCTTAACCCTAATTTGCTTAATATTAGCAAAAATTTTTTCATTTATGTTTTGAGAGCAATTTTATACCATCTATGAAACTGCCTAGTGTGAAATCTTTATTCATGCTCCAGCCCTCATACCAACTACTAAAACAATTGTTTGAAAGTAATTTTTTATTTTCCCCAGACAGAATATATGCTAAGTTGAACCATATGACATTACTGATATTTCGCTTTTTTTAAACCTATCAGTTGGCAATTTCTGATGGTTCAGTGGTTGTAGTTTCCCTTTTCAGTTATTGGACCCCCCCTTGGAGTTCCTTTCATATATATATATTATATATACCTGTTTTGGGAAACAATTCTACCAACAACAAAAATTGACTAATTGGGTTTTATACATTCAGTGTACCAGAACTAGTTCCGCTGAATCTGGGTACCATTATTTCATTACCAATTATACAACAAGATGGTCTGAAGTTCCCAAACGTCACCTTCTCCTAACAATCTGTACTTTGGGGAATATAGTTCTGAATTATACAGCTCTGAAATCCATTACTTTCAGATGCAGAATAAAATGAGGCTACAGCAAGACTCAGTCTTGCAATGTTTTTCACTGTGGGATTTAATGGAAATTATCTGGATTTTAGAAAAGAAATTCCAAATATTTTCATGTTTTCACAGGAAAATGGAATATTCTAAATCTAAATCTCCCCACATATCCTCCAAAAAAAATCATACTGATCGCCAACAGAAGAAAATTCACTCATAACCTATAACTTTAATGTAACTAGGATATAGATTTTAAATTACCTATAAATAGAAAAATAAACACTTGAGATTAGAAAAAAAAAATTGTATCTAGACCCTATACCCAATGCAAGACAAGCACAGGTGAGGGCAAGATGGGAATATTGATGAGGGATGTAGGGTAGGGAGAATGGGGGTGATAAAATACAGATAAAAATCGCAAGAAAACCAAGTGCCACTCAGAGTAAGAGAATACTGAGAGTTAGTTTGAGCTCTTGTAGATGACTAATGGGGAATTGAAGGAACTTGAAAATCAATGGAGCCCAAGGCAGGAGTTTCTGAATGGCACCACTTCCAAGTAAATACTAATGTCGGGAAAGTGGTGTCCTTGGTGACTTACAGGGAAAGGAAGAAAAAAAAGGAAGCAAAAGGGGGAAATGAATATTCCTGTTAAAACAAGAAGAGGGCCACAAAATCAGACAACACAAAGTTTTCCCCAACAAAACAAGTAAAACATTGGTTAAAGCAACTATAATATTTCACCATATCAAAAGAAGTAAAATATCTTTGAACTAAGAAACCTAATTTTCTTCCTCAAATTCTCAAAGGTTAATAATTATATTAGCACATGAAAAAAAGCAAAGATATGACAGGTGACATTCACATAAATTTTTAAGAAGAAAGTAGAAATTTAGAAGCATAACATTACATTTCAGCTGATGGAAATTCTGCCCCTATTCATGAAGCAGAAAAAAATACCTAATATGACCCAATCTGAATCAACTTCAATCATTTGCAAATGTTAGGGGAGAAAAAAAACACTGTAAATTAGAAATTCAAAAATTTAGAACAGGAACAGAGTGGGGAAGGAATGGAAAATGAGTTGACTAAACAGGGAGAAAAAAATAATACATGAAAAATATAGTAATCTTTCAAATTGTAAAATGCCTAAGGATAGATTTGCCTAAAAATTTAATAAAGGAACTAGAGGAAAAGTATATAACAGCTAAGAAATAAATACAAATCAGAGACAGACTAAAGGTAAAATGTGCATACAACGAAATGTGCAAAATCATAAGTATTCAATGAGTTTAGACAAATGTATATATCTGAATAGCACAAATGCCTAATAAAATACAGAACATTACCTTAATCTTGAAAGTTCCCTCTTTCCCAGTTAATCTCTGTCTCCATCTTCTAGAAGCAACAACTGTTAGAGTTTTCACCATAGGTTATTGTCTTTTCTAGAACTTCATATTATATATATATATATTTATTTGAAAGTTTCAGAATAGAAACATGATGCTTTGTGTATACTCTAGTAAATGATGTTATTATTTTAGGATATGTGAATATTAGTATCAGTTCTAGCACTGTCAAAGCATTTCCCAGAGAAAATCTGTCCTAAGAAATTAGAGATGACATAGTATAATTAAAGAATTGTGGAATATGAAGGAAGAAAATATATGGAGTAACAGAATAAGCAGCATCAGGTGAGGTAAAAAACTTTTGTCTCAGAAGTATCTTAAGTAGCATTAAAGAAAAGACAAAAGTATTGACAAAGATTAAAAGAATGAAGTATCCTTGAAGGCAACTGTGGCTTTTTTACATTTTGCATCTCTATTACCTAACACAGTCTCTGGGAAATAGTAAGTACCTGATAAATTTCTGTGGAAGCAAATGGAATGGAGGAGGAGCATGCCAATGAAAGGGAAGAATGTGAACACTGTTGAAGATAAGAAAATAGCTAAGATTTGTGAAGTATGAAGAAGGCCTTGGCTTAATTGAGTACCCTCAGAGGAGACTTGATAAATATGTGTCTGGCAAAGAAGAAAGGTCATGGTGGGGTGTGGGGTGGGTGAGTTGTTGATGTGACAACTTGAGATCTAGGATTGACAGTGGGCTGCAGCCCTTTACAATTTTTAGCATATGGATGACGAGAACAATATTATATTTGCAACTGCCTGCCTGATGACCTGGAAAGAAAAGAAACTGTGGAGAAGAATAGGAAGAAAGATTAATCTGAGAATAGGAATATGAAAGTTCAATCAGGTTTAGAACATTTTTCAGTTTAAGAGATATTTGAAAATAAAATGCAGAAAAATAATGTGTCCTGGTATCACTAATTGTCCTGTTTCAGCAATGAGCTTGTTAAACCTGTGCACCTCATTAGATTCTTTAGCAATTCTATTATAGTGTGTACATGTGCAAAATGCAAAAACTGAATATATAATAGCTCAGAAAAAAGAAATGAGAGTAGAAAATTCTTAAAGGGGCCAGCCAATGTGAAAAGTGCTTTGGCTACTCTATCTCCATTGCGAATTTAATTCTGATCTTAAAATCTAAATGCCTCTGTATTCTAAGACCTGTAGTAGTCTTGTGATGTCTTGAACACTTCGCACTTTCTCTGACATTATAAAATAACTTTATACTGCAGTTAATCAAATGACAGTAAAAAAAAAGTACTCTACAGAGAGCTCATTTTAATATTTAATAAGATGAATGCTGATCTCTAAAGTTGAAGGCAGCCCCATTTATATAGGTACATAGGATGTCAGTACTCTATCAATGCAGTAACTGCCAGAAACTCTACGTGCTCTTCCCAAGGAGTTGTTTGACAAAGATATATATTCATTTCACTCAATATCTATTTAACGCCTATGTTTAAAGTACCGTAGTGGCCTTTGAGAGAAACACTAAGAGAAGTAAGTATTCCCCATCTTTCAGGAGTGCAGAAACTCAGGAAAAGATAGAAGATGCTTATGCACATAAATTGAATACAAATTAAGACACCATAAGTACTGGAAAAGAGGCTCAGAACGGGCAATGGGAAGAATGGGGTCGGGCTGGAAGCCTAGTGTATCTAAATATTTTGAAGTTTGGGTCTTAAGGCATGTGCAGAATTTGAGCTCATAAATAGAGAAAAGGGTGAGTTATACAAAGTATACACACACAGAGAGAGAGAGAGAGAGAGACAGAGACAGAGTCTTGCTCTGTCGCCCAGGCTGGAGTGCAGTGGCATGATCTTGGCTTACTGCAACCTTCGCCTCCCAGGTTCAAGCGATTCTCCTGCCTCAGTCTCTCAAATAGCTGGGAGTACAGGTACCTGCAACCATGCCCCTGCTAATTTGTTTGTATTTTTTTAGTGGAGATGGGGTTTCACCCTGTTGGCCAGGCTGGTCTTAGACTCCTGAACTTACGTTATCTGCCTTCCTTGGTCTCCCAAAGTATTGGGATTACAGGTATGAGCCACCACATCCAGCCCTATTTACATATATTTTAAGTGTATACACAACTATAAGAGAGAGACAGTAATTGCATAGATTATTGCATAGATAAAAAATGTTCCTAAAGCACTTTAGTGCTCAAGGTAAACATTTATTTTAAAAATTGTTCAAAGCAAAGCAGAGGGATACTATTCTTCAGGTATATATATTAAATCTGAAAATCTGGAACACAAAGCCACTAATCTCTGGTTGTTATGACAACCTCTTCTGTACAGTTTGTAAGTAATGATGATAGACTCCAAAGTATTATATTGGTAGAGGGAGTCTTCATTAAGACAAAACGTTGGACCTCTGTGCCCTGGCATCAAATCAATCATCAATTTGCAAACGTGAAAAACTTCCCAAGCAACAACTAAACTAACATATTAAAATAACTTAAAAAGGCTAAAATTCACTTGGTAAAATGTAACCTATTAGAAACAAAACATGATTTTTAAAAAGGAATGGAAGCAAGTGTTGGTGATTTAGAAACATTTTTCAGCCACATTTGTTACAGTGTTCTATGGTCATAGAATGACTAATATTTAATTTACATATATCCTTGATTTACCCTCAAAGATACTTTAGTTAGGTACTTAAGTCTTTTACTCTTTGATATATACACATACATGCACAGACACATATATGCATTTTATATATATACACACACATAAATATATATGCATAGATACACATACACATCACAATCATTTCAAGAGAATGAAGAAGAAAATTAATGAACCTTTTATCTTATGGGTAGATTGAAAATCTTCTGGAGAAGGGAGACCACTGGGCCATTTCAGGTGGTGGTTCATGAGAAATCTACACCAATATGATGACTGCCTGGGTTCAGAGACTATAACTTGAAATTTAAAGATTCAGTTTCCTCATTTCATTTGTATGGGTTAACCAAAATTACAGAAGGCTGCAGTATAAATGAGAATGATAGTATATTGGTATATACATGATAATCTGCATTCACCTTCTTAAGAAAGCTTAGTGAAGAGACTAAGGTAATATTAAAAGTATTCTTTGCTTATTATAGTCAGAAAATTTAAAAACATGAATATTTTCATATCAATGACAAAGTACAATATACCTGGTTGTAAAGTTCAAAATCAACTAATATTTAGCTGAATTTTTTGGACTTTCATACATTACCTGATGTATCCTTCACTATACTGCAGAATATTAATTTATATATATGTCATGCTGTTAACTAAGCTGTTATGAGGTTAACTGAAATGGAAATGTTACAATACAATATATGTTTTCACCTATGAGTGCTATTGCTGATTCTTCTTCACTCAGTTGATCTTAAAACTGGCTATTGTTTCTAAGTGTGTGTGTGTGTACATATGTGCACTTAGCATTTCCAAGGAGGCTAAATTTCTTCGAGATGTTCTATTATTAGTAGGTCCTGCAAAGGATTAGCTAAAATGCATCTAATCAAGCAATTAACCAAAGCAAGCAAGGATGTTCATGAAAAAAGAATATAAAACACATTTTAATTTTTTAAAAACAATTTTTAGATAATATTTTTCATATTTTATTTCTTTCTTTGACTTGAGAATATGGGGAGGATGATGACAATTTACAAACAAGAAAATAAAAATATCTAGGCAAGAATGTGATAGCACTATGAAACTATTGAATTTATTATTCAAAACAACATTATGGCATAGGTATTTATTCATACCACAAATATTTATTGAGCACCTACTTTGCTCTAGGCACTGTTCCAGGAGCTTAATATACATCAGTGAATACAACAGACAAAAATCCCTACCTTTCTTTATAATAATTTCACATTCTAAAGAGGGAAAGACAGATAAACAATAAATCTAATAGGTAAATTATATAGTTTCTTTGATGTTGGAATACTATATGGGAAACATAAAAGTGAAAAAAAGACAGTAAGTAGGTTAAGGAGAAGGAGGTTGCAGTTTTTTTATATATGTATGTATGTATATATAGATAGATAGATAGATAGATATTTTTGTAGAGACAGTGTATCACTATGTTGCCCAAGATGGTCTTGAACTCCTGGGCTCAAGTGATCCTTTTGCCTCACAAAGTATTAGGATTATAGGCATGAGGCACTGTGCCCAGTGGAGGTTGTAATTTTAAATAGAAATGTAGGCTTTATTGAGAAGTTAATATTTAAGCAAAAACTTGAGAAATCAGAGAGAATAGTGTTTCCTAGGCAATGTCTTGCCTATCAGTTTTAAAGAATAGTAAAACAATAGCTAACATATACCAATGAAATACAGCTTAGTAAGACACAGGTCACTGGGGCTGGATAAAGTGAAGACTTGTAAGCCTTTGGAAAGACCTTGGCTTTTACTCTGAATGAGAAAAGGAGTCAGTGGAGATTTTAGAGGAAAGGAATGACAGATTTTAAAACTTACAATCTAACTTAAATTTTAAAAGGTTCATTGTGGCTGCTGCATTGAGAACCCAAGACAGCAGGAAGCAAGATTGAAATCAGAAGGCAAAGGAGAAGGCTATTTCAGTATTTAGACAAAAGATACTGGGCTCTTGAACTAACATGGATTCATACATTAACCTGGGTTCCCCAGAGAAACAGACCCAATAGGAGATAGACATCTACATCTGTATCTATCCATATATCTATATCTATATCTATATATCTATATCTATATATCTATATCTATATCATCTATATCATATCTATCTATCTATCTATCTATCTATCTATCTATCTATCTATCTATCTATCTATCTACCATCATCTATCTATTGAGATGGAGGAATGGGGAGACTGACCATAAGTTATTGGCTCATGTCACTATGGAGGTTGAGAATTTTCAGATCTGAAGTTGGCAAGCTGGTGACCCAGGTGAGCTGATGGTATAATTTAAGTCCAAGTCTGAAGGGCTGAGAACCAGGAAAGCTGATGGTGAAATTCCAGTTCAAGTCAAAATCTGAAAGCAGGAGAAGATTGACACCCTAGCTCAAAAACAGGCATAAAGAAAGACTTCTTTCTTAGCCTATTATTCTATTCAGGATTTCAGCAGACTGGATGAGTCCCACTCATGTTGGGGAGAAAATATGCTTTACTTATTCTACTGATTCAAACATTAATCTTTTCCAGAAACAACCTCACAGACACACCCAGAAATCATGTTTAACCAAGTATCTGTGCACTACTTGGCCTAGTCAAGTTGATGCATAAAATTAACCATTATATGTTTTGAAGGTAGAGTTAATAGGATTTCCGGACAAGAATTTCTTGGCAAATTGGTTATTAAAAGAGTAAGAAAAAGAGAGAAGTCCAGGATCCTTCTTTCTGTTTTTACATAATAATATACTGTACCTAAGAGAATATTCAGATATGCCTAAGGATATGTACCTATTAAATGACACAAGGGCATTTGAACTCAGGCTTGCTTTATGCCACATAAGCTCTTAATCTTCCCAATGTGTTCTTCTCACATTGGGTGGGAAAGGAAGCAGAGGTTGCTGTAGAATCAATCTTTCCCCTAAATAATGTTTACAACATTATTTTGTAAGTAGTTTCTCTTATTTGTGTGTCTATGCCTTCCAAATATCCCTTATTTTTCTACGTGTCTGCCTTCTAAATTATTTAAATTTTCCTTCTATTCCATTTTCAAAGTATCATTTAGCACTTGGATCCTTATCAAGGCTAAGATAAATGCTCTTGTTTGGAGCCAAATCTATGCCAGTAATGTAATTATGATGAAAAATAATAAGGTAAACTATTGAAAGAGGCTCTGTCAAAAGACTTACTTAGCAAAAAGCTTCTTATTTACTTTTAATTTTTGATGTGGAAATTAGTATGTGCTTACCATCCATAAGCATATTGTTTGCATGTCAATTAAATTCATAATGCCTACAAATACTTTAATTATACTACAATTAAGAGGTGGAAAATTATAACTAATTATGCTTCAGATATTTCTTCCCAGATGTCAAACTAAATTATAGGTGAGGAAAAACCAAATATCATCTGAAATGCCACAACAATATGCACAAAAGAGAGTCATCATTTATCCCAACTTTTTGAGGATAGAAATTTTATGGGAGAGAAGAATTATTTTTATTATTTTTATCAGGAAGATATGTGATATAGCTAGCCTAGAGTTAGAACCTGTACAATGCCATTTTATAAAGAGACAAAACTATTTCCATTCTCCTCACAATGACTGCTAGCCATGGCCTTTGTAAAACTGCTAAAATGCCAAAAGGTAAAGCTGCATACTTTCTCTTATCTGTAACTGCCAGAACTGCTGGCCCTTGATCACCGGTAATGGCCAGAGTAAGTGCCCCCAGATAATTCCATTCTGACGTCAAGTAACCCCTACCCAGACGATGTGTAAGCAAATGGTTATCTTAACTTCTGTAAATCTCTTAAGTGTCAAGCAATCCCCTAGTCCTCAGAATGTCCGGAGCCCATTACCCTCCTCTCTACCCAGGAGGTGATTTACAGCCCCCCGAAATGTCTGAAGACTTTCATCCCATCTCCGCTCCTCACCCCGACTCCCAAAGTGGTTTTGTGTGTATAAAAAGGTCTTGTCACTCTTCTTTCAGGGCCATGGGTTGGAGAGATGTGAGTCCTCCATGGTCGCCAGCAATAACCCCTGGAATTTGGCATACTTTTGTCTTGGTGTTGACTTTCTGTGCTTGGTCCGATATAATAGATAAAATGTTCCTCTCCCTGGAATGTTAAGGTTTTGAAGATAGACCCCTGTGGCTCTGGGTTGATGAGCTAAATTTAAGGAAAAAAAAACAAACTAAAGCCTTGGATAAAGTTCATGTTATTTTATATTGCATTATGTTAGGCTTTCTGTTATTAAGAGGAGGAATGTTTAGAACATGATGCCCTGGTTTCTCAAGGAGACTCTCAGATCCTCCTGGAAAACTGGATTAGAATTTACATTTAGAAAGATTCTATAGCTGATATTTAGATCTCCATTTAATTTATCTTAATGAAGTAATAGCATAACCTCTGTTTAAGAGCTTTACTTTACTCTTAAAGGGAAAAATTTAAAGTTTCTTTGGGTCTTTTAAATACCAAGTCCAATTTACAGTCAGTTTGAATGACAACTCCTATAATCATCACTAGAGAAAAGTAGGATGGAGGTGGCAGCAGAAGCCAAGCCCAGGAGTTGTTTGCCCCATACAGCATGTCCTGGGCCAGGTCCGTGTAGTTAAATTACTTTAAGTTATTATACCAAGATTGAGTCAGACTTTAAGGAGTTGGAATCCCCAGATTCTTATAGAAATTATGACTTCTGCAGAATTTATTCTGATAAAGTCCTTCTTTCTCAATACAGACTTCTTACTACTGCTTTGAGCCTCTCTCACATTTGAACATATCAGACCCTTGTTAGATGTATTCATATTGACATATAGACACTCAGACACCAGATAACAGGGCCTCTGCTGTGTTTTGAATTTTCCCTCAAAAACTCATGTTGAAATTCAATTGCCTTGTGATGGTATTAAGAGGTGCCATATCGGGGATCAATTTCCGCATGAAGTTTGGAGGGGGAAAACATCTAAACCATGATACAGTTCCAGCTGGAATGAAGCTCCAGAACCTGAAGATCTTTCTAGGTGGGTAGGTTTTAAAAGTTGAGACATGTGTGGACTATCTGGCTCCTGGAGAGATTTTATTTGCCTGTCAAAGGGTTGAAGTATGGAGATCCTTTTAGGAGGGAATGGTGACAGCTGCCTCTTTTCTCTTTATAAGCAGGGAAAATTAATGTTTCCTTGGCCATTAATGTAGGTCAATTAACCTGGCTTCTACATGCTGCCCTAGGGTTAGGACTTGGGCAAAGGGGGCCCAATGCACTTCTTTACTGTGAGGAATTAGCACTAAGAAACCTGTCTCTGACCCAGAACACCTTGTATGTATATTCAGGATGAAATGAATGCAGAGGAACATTTAAAATGTAACAATAATGTAAAAAGGTAATCCCAAAGTCAAAGTGGTTTAACAAAACCAAGGTTTATTCAACATAATAATTAGCCATCAAGTCGGGTAGGGTAGTAGAGGTCTGCTTCTTGTTTCAGGACTCAGGATGACAGAGGTTTAGTCCTCTTGTGGCACCATCACAATAATAGAAATTCTTCGATACAATAATAGAAATTCTGTGTTAGGGGAAAAGAGTACAAGGGATGGAGTAGAGAAGAAACCTGCTTCTTGGCTTCTGCTAAAAGTATGTGCCACTTCTCTCCAAACATCATTTGCCAGGACTAGTCACATTGCCCTGCTTAACAACAAGATTGGAAATGTTGGGGAGCATGTGAATATATGGTAATTATCTTCAATATATTTTTGCTTCTGTTTACATCATTCCAATAGCTGCAACTTTCTGGTTTTTCTACTACCAACACCTTAAAACACAACACAATTTTCACTCCCTGTCAAGCCACGCTTACACATTTAGAATATAGAGAGTTGCCATGGGTTATTACTGAAGGATTCCATTGAATTACAAGAAAAAGTTGATGATCATAAAGTCCAGGGATGCTGTCTTAATCCATTCAGGCTGCTATAACAAAATACCTTAGACTAGATGATTTATAAACAGCAGACATTTATTGCTCACAGCTCTGGAGGCTGGGAAGTCCAGGATCAAGGTACGAGAAGATTCATTGTCTGCTGAGGGTTTGTTCCTTATAGATGGCATGTCGTTCATCTTTTTACATGGCAGAAGGGAAAAACAGGCTCCCTCAGGCCTCTTTTGTAAGGTGAGGAATCTCATTCATGTGGGCAGAGTCCTCCTGACCTAATCATCTCCCAAAGACCTCACCTCTTAATACCAATATCATGAGGGTTATGTTCCAACTCACAAATTTGGAGAAAACGCAAACATTCAGACCATAGCATATGGTTTAAAAGTTTTGTTCCTATTATTCTTCTCTATCATGTGCTGCTTGTTCTCTAGCCAGCATGACCATAGTTTTGCCTTCCGTTACTTTTATGAGGGTTAACAGT
The DNA here is from genome assembly GCA_031835075.1 of Saguinus oedipus. NCBI lineage: Eukaryota > Metazoa > Chordata > Mammalia > Primates > Cebidae > Saguinus > Saguinus oedipus. The sequence goes on from CM063170.1 coordinate 149,965,665, forward strand.
AAACTGGCTCTAGTGGCTATTTTTGCAAAAATAGTTCTTGACTGAGGAAAAGCACAACAGAGTTCTGGTTGCTAGACCTAATAATCACAGGTAATATGATTCATAATTATTTGACTTTTTGCTCAGTAGAATTTAGAAGTGATGTCATGAGATCTATTCTTTCTACAGGTGAGAAAGAATTAAATGTTCAGAAATATCATTTAAGACTACGAAGAATATGCAAAGGAAAACTCAGTACTCTCTTATTGGGTATTTGTAACACGCTTATTTGTGCAGTTAATTCTCATTCACAGTATTTATGATCTACAAAGTTGTGGCAGACACTCAATTAATAAATACTGAATTGTTGCTTATGGGGAAACATAAAGTTAGGTTTCTGCAAACCCCATTCGCAGCTTTTTTTCAATAGATCCATACATAAACATGTTTTGTGTTTCTGTTTAAAGACACTTTATTTAATGTTTATCATTGCTTCATTAACATTGAACTCATAGCCAATAGCACTATAGCTCATGCCTAAACAAAGCTTATCTAACACATATGCTTCTTCTGTAAGATAGATCACAGCCTTCTTGTACTAGACTGTACTTCAACACTGAGCTTGGGAGCCATTTAAATAACAGAATTACCAACAAAAAGCACAAAAATGCAAAATACATGGCACTAAATAGATTGCAGAAAGGATATTTGTTTACAGTATCAGATTTGAAACAAGAAGGCAAAGTGTCATCTTGTTCCTCAACTGGGAACGTGCTCATAATTACATTCAAAGTTTTTGCCACTTTGCTCACATCCATGAATGACTGCAAAAGTGCAGTTAACTATTGATTTTGGAGTTACAAATAAATTTTTATGAGTAGGCCAAGTTACAATTGCAGGATCTTCGAATAAAGAGAACCAACTGTATTTGCAAGGAGACTGAAAATGAACTAAGCACCTCACACTGGATGCTAGCCATGCTTTACCCTCTCACTGAAGTTATTTAAGAAAAAAAAAAAATGGACAACTTTGGTGGGAAATTCTGTGGAATGGATTAAAACATGGGAGAAGTTTGGGGACTAGATGATTTTTAAAGTCCCTACAAACAATGAGCTTTTATGACTTTATTTTGAACAGATTATACACCAGAATATCAAACTTATTAATAGAAGAGGGCTTTGACCTTAGATTTTTTTAAATTAATAATTAGCTAAGATTTTAAATTTTCATAAAAGTGTATCTTTTTACTTAATGAATACCTTTTTCTAGCAGTGTCCCAGAAATTGTTTTGATTTTCGGAACACTTGAAAAAGTTTTCAGATAATGGGAGACTTATCACACACAAAATACCCCTATAGAATGTACACTAAAGCACTTATGTTCAAATTTACATAATTAAATGGATATGAAAGTCTCCTTGGAGAACTAAGCTAAGAATCTTTTTATAGTACTACCACCATCATGGTCTCAAAACATTTTTCTTTTTTGAACTTCTTTAAGTGATTTCAGAGCCTATTTCTAAATCTCTCTCTCTCTCTCTCTCTCTCTCTCTCTCTCTCTCTCACACACACACACACACACACACACACACACACACACACACACACAAATTTGCTCTCCCTACTTTACATTACCTTTATTTGAACTCAAGCTGGCACTATCCAGGTTGATTTCTTATCAGAGTCATATAACACTCAGCTTTTCAAGAACTCCTATTCTAAAATTCAAATCTACCGCTATTCATGATGAAGATTTGCCTCATTTATGAACTATTCAAAACACAGTTTGCACTGTGTTCAGTGAGGACATCAATTATGACTTTGTCCCTACAACTTCAACCTCATCATCTTACACACTGCTTGCTACAGAGCAGGTACTCAATAAGTGTCTGCTAAACAACAACAACAACAAAAATGAAGGGGGCCAGGCATGGTATCTTAAACCTGCTACCTTAGCACTTTGAGAGTCTGGGGAAGGTGATTGCTTGAGGTCAGGAGTTCAAGACCAGACTCGGAAACATGGCAAAACCCCATCTCTACCAAAAATACAAAACAATTAACTAGTCATGGTGGCATGTGCAAGTAGTCTTAGCTACTTGGTTGGGCTGAGGCAGGAGGATTTCTTGAGCCCAGGACATTGAGGCTGCAGTGAGCTAAGATTGTGCCACTGCACTCTAGCCTGAGTGACAAAGTGAGAGACCCTATCTCAAAAAGAAAAGAAAAAAGAAAAATCAAAAACACAGAAACGGAAAGTACATGAGATGGATAATACAATTAAGTATTAAAAGCTGAAAGTATATTTTCATCAAACAGAATGATATCTTTCTTCTATGATAATGGCAATTTCTTATTTGCCATTTTAAAACTATTTCTATTACTGTTCTAAATATCATTATATAGGAAAAAAGTCCAAGTGTAAATCTCAGCCAGACTTTTGTTAGTGTGGCAGATTGTATTTATCCACATCTGGACACAGCAATGTATATCCCATGTCACATTCTTATAATGTGATATTGATACGCCTCCATTAAATGGTGCCATCTATGTTCCCCCTTGAACCTGAGCAGAAATTTTTAACTCAATCCATCAGTAATTGTGGTTTAAAAAAAAAAAAAAAAGCAAGGTCATAAAAGATGATATAGGTCCTAGCTTGCTCTTTGTCTCTCTTTGCGAGTCTTGAGTTAGCATGTAAGAAACCAGACTATCCTGAAGCTACCATGCAGGAGAAATCACACAAATCACAAGGAGATGGGGAAAGATGCCCAAGCAATTCCAGTTGTTTCAGTCGCAACTGCTACAATTTTCCCAGATCTGACACCTGTAAGGTGAATAAAGAAACTTAGAAGCTGACCCAGCACAGCCAGCTGACTGCAACCTCATGAGAGACCTTGAGCAAGAACTTTACAGCTGAGCTTCTCCTGAATTCCTGACACACAAAACTGTGAAATAAATTATTATTGTTATATTAAATTTTGAATTGATTTTGTCCACAACCATTATGAATGAAAGAACTTGCCTAAGCAAAAGGAATGACTGCCAAAGCTCTAAGAGCTGGGGCAGCATATGAGATCCTGTAGATTTTACTGATTCAAAGAGCTAAACCCTTACCATTATTAATTTACTAAAAATTCAGTGCTCTGAATTCAGTTTTCAAGTGGTGTCGCTTCTGTTTTGTCTTACAATTTGATTATATAAGTTGCCTGTACTCATGTGTGCGCACGCATGTGTGTGTAAACCTGGAGGTAAAATGCAAATGAGTATATTTCTAAGAATATAAATTTGGGAGTATAGAAGTGCATAATATCCATAACAATTATAAGTTTCATGCAATTAAACTCAGACTTGTCTCTCTAATTTCTCAGGTATTTCAAAGTCCATTTTTGCTGCTTTGCAGTAAAATATACTTTGATGTTAGAATCTGCTTTCTATTTCTTAAAAATAGATTACATTAAAGTTATTTCTCTTTTGCATCAAATGAATACATTTTGTGTTCTATCCAAGATTTCTCAGCCCACATACTCCATCAACATTCTCATGTATTTTTTTCTAAAGCTGTTTCTGATGGGTTATTATCTAAAGGTGGGTTGGTAGAGATTCGATTTAATACATCTTCTTAACTCCAAAAATAATTTCTTTTCAAATGAAATAAAAATACTGCCTTTGCTGCTTTTAAGTTTGTTATAGCAAAAAAAAATTCCTTTTATAACCATACTTCACATTCTATTTTTTAACCAATAATTATCAATAATCTAGCTAATTCTGTCACTAATTTCTTTATGACCCTGAAAGGAAAAAGAAAATCTAAGGGACAAAAAATTCCAGGTTTAATAGAGAACATTTTGCTGCCAAGCAGGGAACCCAACTCAGTACTGAGTTTGAACTATGAATTTCATAAGAAGATGTATGAGGTAGGTCTTTTAAAGCCAAACTATCTCTGTCTCATTTTGAAACATATGAAAGAGTTGCAGACTAGCTGGACTAGCTGGCAAAGCCTGGCCTTGTCAATAAGGTAAATGCTGAGTTGAAGGGAAAGTAGCTGCTTCTTTATAGGTGGAGCAGCCACCTAAAAGCTGTGGTGTCCACCTGCCTCTGCTGCATATGTGAGGTGGCCAGCTCAGGATTATGACACAAGTCAGAGCTGTACCACTGTCAGCAAGTGAGGCAATGGTTTGCCAACCATGTTAGATATTAGTTACTCTGGTGTAATAGATCTGTTTGTGGACAGGAAACGTGTTTCTCCTATTGTTTACATGAGGTTCACTCTTAATATTGCAGCAGCTATTGGTAAAGCTTATTATCATTACCATGTCTTTCTACTGACTGGCTGCTCTGTGCTTCCTAGAGTTTTGAATCCTGTTGGTAAGCTTATAATGAAATATACTAGTCATTATATAAGTAAAAAGTTAGAAATAGTCAAAGCTACATCTGATACTAAGAGCTCAAAAAAATCAAAATACTTTTGTAAAGAGGAGGGAGGGAGAATTGTTTTATGTAACTCCTTGTTCTTTATCAAGAAACTGCCTTATTCCTGTTTCAAACTGGACTTTGGCCTGACTACTAGGCCCATTCTGATCTTTTTTTTTTTTCTTTTGAGGAAAAAAAAAAATTTAATTCTTAGTTTCTGAGCTTTCAAAGCCTAACTTCTGGATATTTAAGATAAATGTAACAGATCCTTCAAAGGGATATTTTGATTCTAAGAGCAATTTCTATGTTACCTGCTAGAACCAACGTCCATATTAGCTGCAACTCCAAGTTTCCTTTTCTAAGAGTCCTTTTTTGGTGGTGTGAATTCTCAGAACTTTTCTATACTACCTTTCAAAGAAATACTTCCATATTATTTAATGTTCAATGGTAATCTGAATTTAATTTTTCTTTAGAAAATGCCAAGAAAATCTTAGATATTTTGATATGCAGAGAAATACAGAAGGACCTGTAAGAGTAAACATGAAACAAAATTTTCAAAAACTGGATTAATTAGAATCTGGGAAAACAAGATTTATCAAAAAGAGGAGTTTGAAAATACATCAGAAAAAGTCAAGAGGGGAAGGTAACTCAGATTTGGTGGCCAATAATTAGTACCAATAATATTTCCTGACTTTATTTCTTCAGTGTTCTTCTGCTTAGAGCTAAAGTTACTCTGCAGATGAGGATTAAAATGAGAGATAAGTTAGGAGAATAAAGAAGACACAGCAACATAGTTTAGAAGCTAAGAAAAGTAGAATAAAGGACTGGTGGCATACAGAATTGTATGCCAAGTTTCTCAAAATTAGAGTTTATTATTGTAAAATAAAAAACATTTGGGAAAAAAACCAGAGTACAATATGTATAAACCAAGGTTAAGCATCTATTATATGTGAATTGCCAGATCATATTCTTTGCCTTACTTTGTTTCATTTTGCTTGTAGTTTTTGGTTGGGATATGCATCATTATTTACTTACTGATTTATAAGGGCCTTTTGTCTTTTAAGGAAATAAGCACTTTGTCTTTCAAACTATTTATGTAAAGCAGACTTAAGTGTTTATCTTAGAATGAAAAGGGGAAAATAATGGTGAAACAATCCAAAGGATTATAAATCGTTCTACTATAAGGACACATGCACACGAATGTTCATTGCAGCACTGTTTACAATAGCAAAGACCTGGAACCAACCCAAATGCCCAACGATGATAGACTGGACTGGGAAAATGTGGCACATATACACCATGGAATATTATGCAGCAATCAAAAATGATGAGTTTGTGTCCTTTGTAGGGACATGGATGAATCTGGAGAACATCATTCTCAGCAAACTGACACAAGAACAGAAAAAGAAATACCGCATATACTCGCTCATAGGTGGGTGAGAAAAATGAGAACATGTGGACACAGAGAGGCGGTCTACTATACACTGGGGACTGTTGGGGGGAATGGGGGAGGGACAGTGGGGGGGGGGCTGGGGGGGATAGCCTGGGGATGAATACCAAGTGTGGGTGAAGGGGAGGAAAGCAGCAAAGCACACTGCCATGTGTGTACCTATGCAACTATCTTGCTCGTTCTGCACATGTACCCCCAAACCTATAATGCAATAAAAAAAAAAATAAAAATAAAAAAAAAATAAATAAATAAATAAAAAAAAAAAAAAAAGTAGATTTAGATGATAAAACTTGTGCCTTCCCTTTCAATCTGATAATGAACAGCATCGGGTGAAGAGATGCCTGAAAATACTGCATAGTTATAAAATACTAACAGTAAAACCTCAAATTAACCTACAACTAAAACCATGTATTTTCAGAAGCCACGCTTCATAGCTTCTCTCCCCGTCTGCATCACATCGTTAAATCAGCACAAAGAACTTTAAAATACTATGGCAAGTAATTTAATAAGAATGACTCAATGTAGCTGATCCAATTTGTCTGCAGCTAGCTAATAAAAAGGTGAATACGAGAACATTCAAGATTTTATCCAGTCCCATGGTTTTAAGTACCATGTAAAAGCTGAGGTCTCACAAATCTCCATTTTCAATCTTCACATCTCCACTATGATTCAGCCACATATACAACTGAACAGTTGCAAATTACCAACAGCCAAGTCCTTAGATTAAGCTATTATTATAGATAAAATCAAGCATTTCATCAGATCAATAACTAGACATCCTTAGTTCTCTCTTTCCTTCACCCTTCTCCTCCAATCCATTAGCAAGTCCTGTTTTTGCTCTCTCCTAAACATGTCCAATTGTTACTCACCATTGTTTCACTGCTGAAGGCCTAGTACCTACCACCATCCTTATCCTTCTGCCTTGTCTGCTAATACTCTTGCTTTCTTACAGTCTATTCCCCACATAGCACTTCATATAGTTGTCTTAAACCTTAAATCAGATCATACCACTCTTCAGCATCAGTATCCTCAATCTTTTCCCTTTATCATTAGTCTTGAAGTCAAACCTAAACTCTTTATCATAGGCTCATCACCCCAATGCCATATCCTATCACTGTCCGAGTCTTCACAGTGGCCTTTTTCCTGCCTTGGGGCTCTTGCATTTCCTGTTCTCTCTGCCTGGCACACTGTGCCCCAACATTTTCATATGACTATCTTCTTACCATGTAAGTTTCTCCTTAAATGTCACCTAGTCACTCTTTTGTCCCACCTTAATATTTACATAGCACTTATTGCCTGAAGTTATATTTCTAATTTACATGTTTATTAACTATTTCTCCATAGGGGAAAAAAAAAAGCAGGAAGGGCTCATAATGATCATGTAGTTTAATTTTCTTGTATTATGTAAGAAACTGAGGCCCTCAGAAGCTAGGTGCTTTGCCAATATACGTCCACAACTAGTTAGGAAAGAAACCAGAAAGGAAAAGAAATTCTTGTTAGACAATAATAGAATTTTTCCTGCTCTATTTCTCTGTATTATACTTTATCAATTTGTGTTTAATTCAATTATTCTTCCTTTCTCAAGTTATTCAGTGGGTAAGAGATAGCTGAACTCCCTACAGACTGGAAGTTTTGTCTACCACAGTTCTATATCAGAAGTATATCATTCTTAAGTCTTAAGTTGTCTAAATACTAAGTGGATTTTATTTATATAACTATTTCTAGAGCTAAGAAAAATAACTAAGATGCTTTGTCCAATAACTTTTGTTCATTTGGTGGTACAATTGTAGAGATGTTTTAAAATTTTTCAGAGCTTGCCACTGTCCTTTTTTCCATGGAGTAGGTAGGGAGTGGTGGGAAGCTCTGGGTTAAAGCTTTCCATAGCTTTTATTGCATAGTAAATCATTTTAATTTGAATTCACATAGATTATGGTAGTGTGGTGTCTTCTTAATTCTATATTTAAGTAGTGTGAAATTTTACTTTTGAAAATTTTAAATGTATAAAGAACTTATTTGCCATAGGAAATAGAGCAGAATATACATATTTCTTTGCTAAAGAAGGATCTGGCAGTGACTTAGGACTGTCATTAGGAACAACGGTACTAATTTACAACAGAGTAAGAGAAAACAAAAGACGAAGCAGACAGAGAAATGTTAACCACTGGGCCTCGTAAATGCTTGCCACCAGGAAATTGTTTACAGGAACCCAACATCTGAAATTATATTCTTTTGCTGTGCTTTTGTGCTTCTCCTTGGGGTGTTGAAAAACGAATCTGCCTATTTGAGGGTTGTGATCGGCTGATTCAAAAAAGTGAATCTTTTATTCTTTGAAAAATGTTGGATACAAATATTGTAGTTTATACAAATCATTTAGCAATGATGCATCAATGCAAACACAATCCACATTGTATTAGATTCCATGTGATGTGCATAAAGGAAGCAGAAAACACAATTTTCATCCTAGACATTTTCATGGTCTACACTGCCATGCATACACAGTGCCTACTTAGAAAATGGCAGCACAGTAGCCACACTTCGATGGTTATTTCGGTCAATAGACAAGTAATGCAACTGTTTTTTTCTTTTTTTCAGAATTGCCACAAAGTCTAGTTAATGCTAATTCAACGTGTATTTATAAAGCTTTATAGTATGCAAAGGACTGTGTCATATATTGTGAGAGAGGGTGATATAGTTTAGATATTTGTTTCCACCCAAATCTCATGTTGAATTGTAATCCCCAGTGCTGCAAGTGGGGCCTGGTGTGAGGTTTTTGGATCATGGTGGCAGATTCCTGCTGGCAAGATTATGGTTTGGTGCTGTCTTTGTGATAGTGAGTTCTCATGAGATCGTGTCATTAAAACTGTGTGGCATCTTTCCCTACCCCTTGTTCCCACTTTACCTTCTGCCATGAATAAAAGCTTCCCAAGGCATCCCCAGAAGCAGATGCCAGAAGTATGTTTCCTATACAGCCTACAGAACCATAAGCCAGTTAAGCCTCTTGTTATAAATTAGTCAGTTTTAGGTATTCCTTTATAGCAATGCAAGAAGGGCCAAATACAGAAAATTGGTGCCAGGAGAGGGGTATTGCTATAAAGATACTTGAAAGTGTTGAAGTGCCTTTGGAACTGGTTAATAGGCAGAGGTTGGAAGAGTTTGGAGTGCTCATAAGAAGATAGGAAGATAAAGGAATGTTTGGAACTTCTTGGAGACTGGTTAGAGTGTTGTGACCAAATGCTAATAGTTATATGGACAACGAAGTCCAGACTGCCAAGGTTTAAGATGGGAATTAGAAACTTATTGGGAACTGAAGCAAAGGTCACATGTACTGTGCCCTAGCAAAGAGCTTGGCTGGATTCTGTTCATGCCATAGAAATCTGTGGAAGTTTGAACTAAAGAGTGATGATTTAGGGTATCTGGTGGAAGAAACTTCTAATCAGCAGAGTGTTCAAGATGTGACCTGGCTGCTTCTAACATGTTATGGTTAAACAACAGAGCAAAAAAATGACTTAAAGTTGGAACTTACATTTAAAAGGGAAACAGAACATAAAAGTTTGGAAAATTTGCATCCTGGCCGTATAGCAAAGAAAAATCTATTTTGGGAGAGAAATTCAAGCAGGTTGTGGAGCAACCACTTGCTAGAAATATTTACATAACTAAAAAGGAGCCAAGTGCTACTACCCAAGACAATGGACAAAAGGCCTCAAAGGCATTTCAGAGACCTTTGTGGCAGCCCCTCACATCACAGGCCCAGAAGCCTAGGAGGTCTGACTGGTTTCACGGGCCAGGCCTACCACCTTGTGCAGCCTCAGGATACTGCTCCCTGCACACTGGTGACTCTAGTTCCAGCTCCAGTCAGGGCTCAAATGGGCCCAGGTACACCTCAAGCTGCTACTTAGGAGAATGCAAGCTGTAAGCCTTAATATCTTCCATGTGGTGTTAAGCCTGCAGGCACAGAGGGTATGAGAGTGGTAGATTCCTGGTAGCCTTTACCTAGATTTCAGAGGACATATGGAAAAGCCTGGATGCTTAGGCAAAAGCCTGCTGCAGAGGTGGAGCCCCAGAGAGAACCTCTACTTGGGCAGTGCAGAGGGGAAATGTAGGGTTGGGGCCTCCATACAAAGTCCCCACTGGGACACTTCCTAGTGGAGCTGCGAGAAGGGGACCACTGTCCTCCAGACCCCATAATGGTAGATCTACCGGCAGCTTTTGCCCTGAGCCTGGAAAAATCATAGGCATTCAACAACAACCTGCAAGAGGAGCCTTGGGGTCTCTACACAGCAAAAACATGGAGACGGAGCTGCCCAAGGCCTTCTGAGTCTACCCCTTGCATAAGTATGCCCTGGATGTGGGGCACGGAGTTAAAAAAAAATTATTTTAAAGCTTTAAAATTTAATAACTGCCCTGCTGGTTTTGGGACTTGTGTGGGGCCTGCAGTCCTTTTCTTTTGGGTGATTTCTCCCTTTCAGAATGGGAATGTTTACCCAATGCCTGTACCACCATTATATCTTGGAAGTAAGTAACTTGTTTTGATTTTACAGGTTCATAGGTGGAAAAAAAACGAATCCCAGATGAGACTTTGGTCTTGGATTCAGGACTTTTCAGTAACTGCTAGAATGACTTAAGACTTTGGAGGACTGTCGGGAAGGCCTGATTGTATTTTGCAGTGTGAGGTCAGAGACTTGCAAGTGGCCAGGGGTAAAATAATATAGTTTAGATATTTGTCTCCACCCAAATCTCATGTTGAATTCTAATCCTCAGTGCTGGAGGTGAACCCCCATGGGAGCTATTTGAATCATGGGGGCAGATCCCTCATGGTTTGGCTCTGTTTTCATAATGAGTTCTTCTGAGATCTGTTCATTTAAAAGTGTATGGCACCTCCATCCCCACTCTGCTGCTGCTTTATGCCACATGAAGTGCGTGCTCTCACATCATCCTCTACCATAAGTAAAAGCTTCCTGAGGCCTCTCCAAAAGCAGATGCCAGCACTACGTTTCCTGTACAGCCTACAGAACCATGCATGAGCCAGTTAAACTTCTTCCATTATGAATTAGCCCGTTTCAGGTATTTCTTTACAGCTGCAGTATCAGCCTAATACAGAAGAATAAAAGAATACTAACAGTTTTTAAAACCTGGTTTCTTTCTAAAGAAAGAAAAATTCCCTAAATGAAAACATAAGTATTCAGTTAGTCACAACATAAGTTCACATGTGATAATTTTTATATGAGAACTATCAACAAAATAAAGAAGGAATTTAGAAAAGAAGGAGACCACAATATAAGGAAAGGAAGAGTAGGAAGGTCTCCTTGAAAGGGTATGGCATTTGTGCAATGTCTTGAGGGATGAGGGTGTTTGAATGGACATGGAAGTGAAACGGGCTGTGAAAAGGGAACATTCCAGATAGAGAGAAACATAATTAAAGAAATATAGGATAGGCAGAAAATCCCAGAGTTTATCTGGGAAGTGGGAAATAACTCACTTTGGCTGGCAATTATGGCATATTAATATGTGATTAATCATGATTAATCATATTAATTGTAATTAATATATATTATTAATTAACACATAATTATATATTATCATAATTAATATATTCTTAATCAGAATTAATCATATTTTAATATACCATAATATTAATCACAATTAATATATGATTAATCATAATTAATCATATATTAATATGATTCAGACAAAGGTCATAAAGCCAAACAAAATAGTTTGGACTTAATTTTATAAGTAATAGGGAGCTTCTGGGCTTTTGGAGCAGGTAGGTTATCTACTTTGAGTTGGGCATTGGGAAAATTATTCTGACAGCAGTAGACAAAATTGATTGGAGTAGAGAAAGACTAAAGACCAATTTAGGGGATATTTTGATAGTTAAGCTGAGAGGTAATGAGAGAAGGGACCATGGGAATGGAACAGAAGAGACCAATTCAAGAGATTAGGGAAGTCAAGCCAGTGGGATTTAGTGATTAATTGTAGGTGGAATGGCAAAACGAATAGAGGAGATAAGAGTGATAAGGTTTTAAGCTTGAGAAACTGAGAAATTGATATTGGCAGAAATGATAAATTCTATGGGATCTAGCAAAACTCTTGGAATTCTATTTGAAATTTGACTTCTGTCATGTGTGAGGTATTGTACATCTGGAAATGCAGACCCAGAGCACAGGAAAATGGTCAGAACTGGAGATTAAGTTTATAGGCACACATGCATGCATGTGTGCAATATAAATTTAAGTAACTCTTTGTTGACATTGGTTGACATTGTAAGAGTCAATTAGCTCACTAAAGGAGAAACAATGAACATCCCTTATACACAGGAAATGATAAAAAGAAAGGAGGGAGTTGTCAGAGAAGTTGGAGGAGAATCAATAGACTAGCATCTCTAAATTAAGCACATTCTTCTTCTTTTTCTGATTTTAGTAAAATGAGACACAGATTTTTTTGAGATTGTGCTTTAGATTTTCTTTAATTTCAAAGGGACTTTTGAACATACTTATTATCCTTATCCTAATGATAGTATAATCAAGTGAAACAACAAGAACTCTGAGAACATCAGAGATAAGTATTCTTTTTCTATAGAGAAAACTTGGTTACATATTTTATCAGAAACCTCAATATACCAAAGAATTTTTCATTCATTATTCAACAGGTATTTGCAAACATGGAAGACACTTTATATGAAATTGTTCCTGACTGGAAAAATAGGAGTGGAGGCTATGAATGGGGAAAATAAAAACCATGCCACTAATTATTTGATCCAGACATATGTTTACCTGGTAAGGGAAGTAAGTAAACAATTTAAAGCCTTCAGACTACATATCGTGGCACACATACATTCCTGATGTAAGTTCTTAACTCACAGTGGTAAACTCTTACCACAAGTGACCAGTGCATATTTTCCTTTTCATCTTCTTCTTTTTTGATATAATCACTGTTAACTAATCACTCTTGAAATTATCTAACTCATTAAATTAGTATTGATTCAGTAAATATTTGCCTAGAGCTTATGATATGCCAAGCATCTTTTCAAGTCTTGCAAAGTCAGCAGTGAACAAAGTAGAGAAAAATCCCTGCTTTCGTGTAATTTTTATTCTAATAGAAGTTTACCCTGATGAATGTTAATTAAAAAGTAACAGACAAAGTTTGTCTATGTGTAATATTACATTAGATACTTGTTTTCCCATACAATTTGCTAATGTTTCACTTTTATATACATTTATATATTTGTGTCCTAGATAGTGGTTGCACTTTTTGACAGTTTAGTCATGTGCTCCAAGGAATGGAATCAAGTGGCTGTTGTTGCTGTTTTGCAGCAAATAACTGAAAGTCTGCTTGTCTTTTTCTTGTTTCCTACTATCAAATTATTGCCACTATTTTAAGAAACAGTCTTGTTTTCTGACAAGATAAAAACATCATAATGAACCACTTGCAGTGGCATGTACCTCTAATTCCAGCTACTTGGAAGGCTGACCTGTAAGGTTGAGGCAGGAGAATCACTTGAGCCCAGGAGTTCACCAGCCTGGACAGCATAGCAAGACCGTGTCTCAAAAAATTAAATTAAATTGAAAATTCTGAAAGTGTTTGGAAAAATAAACATTACATAAGAATAATATAGAAAGAAGAAATCAAACTAATAAATTCAGAAGGAATAACATAATTAGAAAATGTCCATTTTGCAGAATAGAATACAGTAACTAGTCTAGATAGCAATCATCAATCCCTTCTAAAACCATTAGGTAAAAGGTTGATGGCAACTTTATAATAGATGGATTAAGGTGAATATTGACTTCTCAATCGATTTTAATACCATTAAAAGTAGGAAAATCAGGCATTATATGTCTTCTAATGTGATGCAATGAGGGGTACACAGAAACACTGATTTTTTTCCTCAAGTAAAATACAATAAAATGAAACCTGATCCCCTCAAATGTAATCAAGCATGTAGATTCAATCACTGAACATTGAAAGTAAATCCAGAAAAACATGCTAAATGAGCTCTCGAAAATATCAATCCATAATAGAACATAAGAAATTCTATCAGATAAATGACCTAGAGTGGAGTGGAGGGGGATATTTAGAAAGAGTAGGAAGAGGAAAACTGTTATTGAAGAAAGTTAAGAATGATATCAATCAAATGAGATGTGTAAAACTTGTTTGAATTCAGACTCAAATACACCAACAATGAAAGGATATTTTTGAGAGAACTTGGAAGGTTTCAATAAGGACTAGATATTAGCTAACATCAAGTAATCATTGCTGACTTTGTTAGGGGTGATTAATGTCACTGTGATTCTGTTTTTTAAAATTTTCTCTGTTAGAAAGACTAAAGCATTTATGGATAAAATTATATGATGTGTGAACACTTATTTAAAATACTCTAGAAGCAAAAGAAATAAAAAATAAGAAATAGATGAAAGATTTTCAAAAGTTGTGTAATTGTGAAGCATGGGACTTCTTGCTTGTACTTTCTTTTTAAAATTTTTCACTATAAAATACGTTTTAAAAATAGTTTTACATACATTCTATAATAAAAGTGTTATTTTAATCTTTGCAATTGTTTTGTCCCATTCATCTGATGAAGCTCCTCTTGGTGTTGTTCTTGAGTATAGAAGTATAGTGTCAAACAGGTATTAGAAAACAAATGCTTTTCATTATCATGACTGGCAGCTAAAGAGAAAGGCAACAAAAATACTTCAGAATGACAAAGGATATAATAAACTAGAGTTGAAAGAAATTGGAGAGATGAAATATCTGAAGCCGTATCCATATTACATCATAGCCAGAGATTTCTGAAAAACTACCCTCTCCTTTTTCCTCCTTGATTATCATCAGTTTTAAACTTGCTTAAATACCTTGCCTGAAACTGACAGTTGGTTTGGTGATGTCTGGACATTCTAAATCATCTTTACAATGTCAGTACACTATCCGTCAGTGTGAGGTGACCTTTTCCCAGAACACAATCTTCCTGCGTATGTCTCAGCAAATGTTGACAAAGGTGTATGAGAACAAGAGTGATAATAAAATTTATCATATTGAGGCACTGGATAATAGAAATTCTTCTATAAATTAACAACCATAGTTGAGAACCTGTTTGTGCATTTGTACAGATGCCAGCACAATCTAACATCTGTCCCAGCAGACAAAAAAATTACACCATTTATTTGATATAGTTAGTCTCCTGTCATTCTGCAAAAGGTCACTTGCTCTTTAACCTGCTATGTGTGATTAAACTAGCTTTGAGCATATGACAATGCTGTCCTAGAAATTAAGGCCCACTGTTCAGATGGCACTGACAGCAAAGGCAGCACTTATCTCATCTTCTAAACAGTTTCAGAATAAGAAAGCTAAATGCCCAAACGCTTACTGCTATGATTAATAACCCACACATATACACATAAATCGAGAACCGTTGCCCATCTATCATTTTTATGTTATTTATCTCTATTTACAGAATGGGTTGACTTTCACTTGAAAATATTCCATAGCTCTAAATAAACCTCTTGAGTTTCTTCCAGCAAACTGTTTTATTTCCTTTAGCAAAAGATGAGACTCTGAGTCTGGTGGCTCTGAAATTTGGCTTTTGCAGCAATGAATAAAACACTTTTTGTCTAATTTCTAGTAAACTGGGTTATATTTATCTCATGCAAAGCTATATGTATCCTTCCAGGAATAAAGGGAAGAGGATTATTATTTTTATTTCTGTTCAGTCTGCCAACTTAAGCTTGTCCTCAAGTAAACAAAATTATGATGGTAATTATGCTAAGAATAATGTGATTTGAAACCATGCATTTTTCCCACCTTGATCATCTTCTCTGTGTAACACTTTGAACTAAGTAATCAGAAGATGCAAATATAGACCTTGAGCCTTCCCTCGGTTCATAGTTTAGCAAAAGAGCCCCAGACAGGTATATTAGGTAATTTTGATATAAAGAAGAAAGTGATTTTTTTTTTTTTTTTTTTTTTGCAAAGCCATAAAGTTTTTTTCTTTTTTCTTTTTTCTTTTTTTTTTTTTTAAAGTTACCAGGCTAGGCACAGTGGCTCACACCTATAATCTGAGCACTTTGAGAACCCAAGGCTGGTGGGCAGCCAGAGTTTAGGAGTTTGAGACCAGCCTGAGAAACATACTGAGATTCTACCTCTATACAAAATAAAGGATTAGCAAGACATGTTGGTAGGCATCTGTAGTCCCAGTTACTTGGGAGGCTGAGGTGGGAGGATGGCTTGAACCCAGGAGGCAAGGGTTGCAGTGAGCTGTGATCACACCATTGCACTCCAGCCTGAATGACAGAACAAAACTCTGCCCCCCCACCAAAAAAAAACCCCCAAACACATCAATCGATAGAACAATATCTATTATCACATAGATCAATAGAACAGAAGAGATCATCCCATACCATATATACATGGTCAAAAAAGTTGTAAAGACTGTTCAGTGAAGAAAGGCTAGTTTTTATAACAAAAGTAATCACTATGATTCATACACAAAATTAACTCAGAATGGGTCAGGAATCAGAATGCAAAATCAAAAACTAAAATTTCTAGAAAAAACAAAGGAGAAAATATGTGTGGCCTTGGGTTTGGCAAAGATTTCTCATATATGAAAAGAAAAGTACAGTCCATTGTTAAATAAAACTTCATCAAAATTTTAAAACTTCTCTTTGAAAGAAACTTAAGGAAAAGGCAAGCTAGAGACTTGGAAAATATTTACAAAACATGTATTTAATAAAAGACATTTATCCAGAATATTTCAGATATCCTCAAAATGCAATAATAAGAAAATAAAATGGCCGGGCGCGGTGGCTCACGCCTGTAATCCGAACACTTTGGGAGGCCGAGGCTGATGGATCACGATGTCAGGAGATTGAGACCATCCTGTTCAACATGGCGAAACCCCGTCTCTACTAAAAATACAAAAAAATTAGCTGGGCATGGTGGCTTGTGCCTGTAATCCCAGCTACTCAGGAGGCTGAGGCAGGAGAATTGCCTGAACCCAGGAGGCGGAGGTTAAGGTGAGCCAAGATCGCTCCATTGCACTCCAGCCTGGGTAACAAGAGCGAAACTCCATCTCAAAAAAAAAAAAAAGAAAAGAAAAGAAAAGAAAAGAAAAGAAACCAACCAATTAAAAAAAAAGTATGGGCAAAGATTTGGACAGACATTAGACCAAAGAAGATATATGGATGGAAAATAAAGACATGAAAAAATATTCAATATCTTTAATTATTCACTAAGAAAATGCAAATTAAAACCACAATAAGATACTATTACACATCTATCAGAATGCCTACAATGGAAAAGAAAAAAATTGACAATACCAAGTGCTTGCAAGGATGGAGAGCAATTATAACTCTCACACACTGCTAGTATGAATACAAAACAATTTTGAAAAATAATTTGGCATTTCTTATAATGATAAACTTACCATACAATTTAGAAAATAAATTATTGAGATATTTACCCAGTAAAAATATTAACATGTTCATACAAAACACTGTATACACATGTTTATAATGGCTATACTTGTTTAAAAAGCAGAAGCAATCTAAATGCCCTGCAACTGGTGAGTAAACAAAACATACATTTGCACAATGGAATCATATTCAGCATGCAAATGGAATTAACTAGTGATACACAATATAACAGGCATGAAAATCATATGTATTTTGCTAAGCATATGAAGCCAGACTCGAAAGATTACACACTGTATGACTCCATGTATATGGCATTTTGAAGAGGAAAAACTTTAGGGACAGAAAACTCATCATTCAGGTTTGGGAATAGGGAGAAAAGTTTCTTACAAAGGGTGTAAGAGAATTTCTGAAGCATGAAATTGTAATGTATCTCGATCCTGGCTACATGACTATATGTATTTGTCAAAAGTAAGAACTACAACTGAAAATGATGTTGAGAGTTCAGAGGAAGAGGAAATCTCAGCTTGTCAAGAAAAGTTGCATGGAGCAATGGGAAATGAAAGTTATGGCAAATTACGTTTTGTAAAGCCCTGAGGGAATAAACTGTAGAATATAGGCAAAGATCAAAGTGAAAAAGAGCATTAAAAAACCTAACGCAGAATGCTGGCTAGGACAATACTGTAGAAGGCTTTTAGTGACATGTCAAAGAAGTTAAAGCCGTCTATGTGTCGTCATGGTAAACACTAGAGAATTTTAGGGTAGAAAGGACATACATTTGTACTAGGGAGAATCATTCAAGGTTTTTCAAAATATTATGTGCATCAGCGATTCTGTTTCTGATGCGGTAAAAGAATGATGGCCCAGAAATCTGCATTTTTAACAGAATCTCTAACTTCATCCCTATTTACAGTTTCCTTCCTTCAATACTACAGGCCCTATGAGGAGATGGAGCCACTAAGCACCTGTGCCATGATCACACATGTATTCATTGCTTACATCTATTTCTGGATGTATCTGATATGGTCTGACAAAGAACGCTGAAATAGGAGTCAGTGACGTTCGTCATCATCTTGCTAAGTACTGTGTGACTCTGGGACAAGAGCCTCAAGTTATCAATGATGTGCATGTAAATTAAAATGCCTACCCTCTCTGCCTCATGGTGACTTAAATTCATAAGAATTTTTTTTGTGAAAAGCCCTTTGAAGTAATCTACCAAGTGCTATACAAATGTCAAACTCTTTAATCCCTTTGGGTTAAATCATTAAATCTCCAGAAACCCCTATTTAAATGTAAACATGTGATATAAGAAGGTGTAACATTAGCACATATACCCTAATTTTAGCTATGTTTTAGAGTATGCATTTTTTCTGAAAAATCTGAAATTGAAGAGGTTGTTACTATTTGATGGGAGAGGCAGTAGGAACCAGAAATAAAGGAAGAAGAGAACTGGGAGAAATTCAACCCATGGGTCTGAAGATCATGCCTAGGAAAGTTACATCATGTGAGGTGGAAAACAGACATGAAAGGATCTGAAAGCCAACAGGCTTACTTTAAGCTGCTGCCTAGGCTCTGGTCCTGGTTCCCCAGGGGAAAACATCTGTCAGATGATACAACTTTTTCTTAATGCAGGGAGTAGTAGACATATCTGAGCAATCTATTGCAACGTTTAGTTTACACACACACACACACACACACACACACACACACACACACACTTGGCCCAAGGGGTACTATACGGACGTACCAAGCTGTGTGGAACCCAAAACACATAAAACGTCTGAGAGCTGTATCCCAATTAGGTTGAAAGGACCATTCTATGCATGAATGCCCCGCCACTCTACATCCACCAGGCCCTTAAATTTATATATCCCCAGTGTACTGAGGGAAGAATAAATTACAACCTACCATTGTTACTCAGTTTCTGCCTTAGGCCCTTCCCCTGTTAGATCCTCTCAATAAAGTGAACTTGACTGTAATACTGCCAGGAAGAACCTGCCGGTCCCAGTTTTCACAGATGCTCCAAGACGTTAAGCCTCCAGAAAGTGAGGAAAGGACATAAGTCAAACCTGGCCTTTTAGCTTGTTAGCAATCCCAATTTCATCCTCTCCTCTCGTGCAATACGGTGTGAAGGCTCTTATGAGTGATATGGGGAAAAATCAGAGCTCTATTAAGGAAGGAGGCTTGTCTGATGAAGATGCATTCAAATCACCAAGATGACATGATACATTCTTGGAGTACATGCACTTCTCAATTACAAAGATGCACTTTCACCTTTAGAATTCCCAGCCTTGAGAACTACTGCATAATCCCATTAAGGATTACATACCCAAATAAGAACTTTCTTCAGCAGAGGTACATTTAGATCTTCCCCTAAGCATTCTGCCTTCCACCTCTGAAGGCTTCTAAACAAATGAGAGCTCTGAGAGGAAAACAAGAAAATCACAGGGGAAAAAAAGTCTACTGCAAAGAAATACCTATATGGATTTGTATTCAATCACTGTTTCTCAGAGAAGAAGTGAGTTCCTAATGTAGAATTAATTTTGCACAAAGCCTCTGTCTTGTCTCCGCATTCATATCTGATATTTGGCAGTAAGACAGAAATTTGTCTGTTTAGAATTCATTTTCTTTCTCTTAAACATTAATTAATTAATGAACAATTTCTGAAAGGTAGAACATTCTCATAGTAGCAAATGTGAAAGGTACAAAATGGTGTAGAGTGAAAAAAATAGGTTTCTCTTTCATTCTAGTCCCCAGTCACCTGTTCCTTTTACAGAAACTAATACTGTTGCCAATTTCAGATAGTGTCTACAAACATGTATATGTATATGTGTACTTTCCTTTCTTTTTCTCTGCTTACCCAGACAGTAATAAACTTGATTCTTCACTTTGCTTCCTTGCTATTATCCACATCTAGTTACTTCTTTTTACCTCTATATGATAAGAATTTTTGTCTATATGAGTTATGTATAAATATCCCTGTTATTTTTAAAAGCTGCATAGTGTTTCCTTGTGTGACAAATTTATTTAACTGACCCTCTATTCACAGCTACATACATTGTTATTAACCTCTTACATCACACAAATGAACATCATTGTGACACTATCATTTTATAACTGGTGCAAGAATTTATCATTTTATATAAAAATATATCATTTTATAACCTGTGCAAGAAAAATAAATTTATAATAAGCTATAATAACTTATAATAGCTATACTTATAATATACACAAAGTAGAAATAATCTAATGGATAAACAAATTGTACCTTCACACAATGGAATTATATTTAGCAATAAATGGAGTTCAAATGGAGTCTATTTGTCCTAACACCATTTATTGAATAACCCATGTTTCTATGATATGAAGTGCCACTTATGTTGTAACCATATTCCCTTATATATTTTGCTTTATTGACGAATTTCTATTCTGTTCCATTAATCCAGCTGTTTACTTTTTTTTCAGTACCACACTACTTTATTTTAATTTCATAATAGGCTTAGTATTTGGCAGTTCAAATTCTCTTTTATTTCTTTTCCTCTTTCTCTTTCACTCCTACTTTTCCTTAAAATATCCTCTGCATTCTTGCATGTTTTATTTTCCAAATTAACTTTAAACTGGTTTTTCATATACTTAAATATTTTGGCATTTTATTTGTACAATATGAAGTTATAGATGAGTAATTAATTTTCTTTTTTTCTTTTTTTTTTTTCTTTTTTCTTTTGAGACGGAGTTTCGCTTTTGTTATCCAGGCTAGAGTGCAACGGCGCAATCTCGGCTCACTGCAACCTCCGCCTCCTGGGTTCAGGCAATTCTCCTGCCTCAGCCTCCAGAGTAGCTGGGATTACAGGCAGGCGCCACCATGCCCAGCTAATTTTTCGTATCTTTAGTAGAGACGGGGTTTCACCATTTTGACCAGGATGGTCTCGATCTCTTGACCTCGTAATCCACCCGCCTCGGCCTCCCAAAGTGCTGGGATAACAGGCTTGAGCCACCGCGCCTGGCCTGAATAATTAATTTTCTATGGATTTTCAACAAGCGATGTACTAGTACATTCAACAAGTGATGTACTAGTATGGAGTATTAAGAAATGGTTCTATCACAACACACCTGTGATGCAGATTCACTCAGATATTTGCAGACTCCCCTCTGGTCTCTTTTTCTTTCTCCAGTGCCCTGGTTGAGAATTGTGTTTATGTGTCCATGGAATGTTCTGGAGAAATGTAGAGAGGAACACATTTCCTCCATGAGTAAGAACTCTGGGAGGCTTGTGGCATGTCCAGTATTAGAACCATAAGAACTAGTACTAATGAGTCATTTTTTGAAAAGGCTTAGCAGAATTTCTGGCAAACCAGAGTAGACAGGAGGGTGAGGAAGAAGATGGGAGAAAAGGAAAGATGTAAAGGACGGTCCATATCTCGTATCCTCAGCTTCAAACTTATATTTTTTATGTTATCTGCAAATGTAGTTTTGGCATGGATATTGCATTTTAAGGTAATAATTGATAAATAGAAATATTAAAAATATGCCATAGTTTAATGCTATTTTAATATTTCTCCCCCTCCTCCTTTTCTTCTTTATTCCCCTCTTCTTCCTTCTTCATTGTAATGTAAACTTCAAGAAGTAAAGGTGGTCAGGTACTATTTTGAACTTTAATAGATTATATCTATATATGCAGTAGATAACACTAATGTACTTGAATAAACTTTTTTTTTTACATATTTGGCAAAAGAATAATAAAATCAGAGCTTTGAAGAAAACTGCTTCAGGCCCTTTCTGTACGTCCTGGAAAAATTGTTTTACTAAGTGGAAATAGAGGTGAGGAAAATTAAATAAATATTCATTAACATCAAGGAACCATACACATTAGTGGATGGTATAAAATCAAAATCAAATGGGAGAAATGGCTGATCTAGTATGTCTGATTTAATGTTTTTGTTAGAAAATTAAATGCAAGCAAGGAAGGACTAATCTATGAAAATGAAAATTTGAAATACCACTACACATTTCATCTTACTTTATATGGTGTTTTACACATTTAAGATGATTTGTCTATTACTTTTTATTATGGTCAGATGATGGGAAAAAAAAGACGGTTCTGAAATTGCTAAAAGAAAATGCTAGTATTTACCATTAGTGGTAGGGAGGCCCAAATTTTGGAATGAAAATAAAGTCCACAATGTAGTATAGCATTTTACCAGAGAAACATACATTTCCTTGTTTTTATGTATCTTCTTGATTCTACATCAAGAACATTTCTAAATTTTCTTGTAGTTCAGGGTTGTACAACAAATTTTTAAAGTATTTTTTTGTTATTAGTTTAGGATTAACAAATCTTGAACTACCTAAGCTTCCTTTTATGTGATAAAATATGTCAGGAAGCAAAATGGTTTTCTAAAGAAAAACTTCATTGATTTGAGGTCAGCTGATGATTCTTTTATTTGCCCTTCTCTTACATAGACAGTTTCCTTTCCATGAGGAAATATGATGATTACCATGAAAACAATGTCCTATTGAAGAGCAAGGGTAGCAGAAAGTGCTCTTAGGTCATAGCACCAGGATAATATTACATACTGCTCAAAACTCATTACATTTGCCTATTTCCCTCAGACATTTGGAAGCACAGAGCTTCTCTAACAACTGGAACAAACTGTTTTAAGAAATCTCCCACCTAACGAGTAACAGTCCATCTCTAACAACTGGAAAAAAATTGTTTAGTAGAATTGTTTGTGGACAAAACCTTAGTTTTAATCTGTTTTCTGCCCTCATTTCTTTTTACTCCAATTTCCTTATTTTTATTATGCTGCATATACCTTGTGATGGGCATTTCCTGATTCAGAATTTCTAAACAATACATTGACATCTTATGGGAACCACGAGAAGAGAGAAGAATGGAAAACATTTTTATTATGCAATAAATATATATTGATCAAAAATTTTAATCATAAAGTGAAGAGTGGGAAGAAACTCACTCTCAGGAGGTAACTACTGTTAATAATTTAATAATTTCTAATGTATCCTTCTAGAAATCATCTATGCATTTAAAAATAAATATGCATATACAAATATTTATCTTCAACTTTTATTTTAAGTTCATGGGTACATGTGCAGGATGTGGGTTTCTTATGTAAGTAAATGTGTGCCATGGTGGTTTGCGGCACAGATCATCCCATCACCTGTGTATTAAGCCCAGTATTAATTAGCTATTCTTCCTGATACTCTCTCTCCCTCCACACTCAACCCCCAACAGGCCCAGTGTGTGTTGTTCCCCCACATCTCCATACGTTCTCACTGTTCCAATTCCACTTATGAGAACATGTGGTGTTTGGTTTTCTGTTTCTGCATTAGTTTGCTGAGGATAACAGCTTCCAGCTCCATTCATGTCCCTGCAAAGGACATGATCTTGTTCATTTTTTTATGGCTGCATAGGTATTCCATGGTGTATATGTACCACATTTTCTTTATCCAGTCTGTTTTTGATGGGCATTTTGGTAATTCCATGTTATATACATGCATGTATCTTTGTAACAGAATGGTTTATATTCCGTTAGGTATATACCCCGTGATGGGATTGCTGGGTCAAATGATATTTCTGCTTCTAGATGTTTGAGAATTCACCACACTGTCTTCCACAGTGGTTGAACAAATTTATGTTCCCACCAACAGTGTAAAAGCATTCCTTTCCCTCTGCAACCTTACCAGTATTTGTTGTTTCTGGACTTTTTAATAATTGCCATTCTCACTGGTGTGAGATAGTATCTCACTGTGGTTTTAATTTGGATTTCACTAATGATCAGTGATGTTGAGCTTTTTTTTTCATGTTTCTTGGCCAGATGAATGTCTTCTTTTGAGAAGTGTCTGTTCATGCCCTTTGCCTACTTTTTAATGAGTTTTTTTCTTATAAATTTAATATTTTTGTAGACTCCAGATATAAGACCTTTGTCAGATGGATAGATTGCAAAAATCTTCTCCCCATCTGTAGATTGTCTGTTCGCTCTCTTGATAGTTTCTTTTGCTGTGCAGAAGCACTTTTAGCTTAATTAGACCCCATTTATCAATTTTTGCTTTTGTTGCAATTGCTTTTGGTGTTTTTATCATGAAATCTCTGCTCATGCCTATGTCTTGAATGGTATTACCTAGATTTACTTCTCAGTTTTTTATAGTTTAGGGTTTTACAGTTAAGTTTTTAATCCATCTGGAGTTAACTTTTGTTTAAGGTATAATGAAGGGGTCTAGGTTCAATTTTCTGCATATGGCCAGCTAGTTCTCCTAACACAATTTGTGAATTAAGGAATCCTTTCTTCATTGCTTGTTTTAGTCAGGTTTGTCAAAGATCAGAGGCTTGTAGGTATGTAGTCTTATTTCTGAGTTCTCTACTTTGTTCCATTTGTGTATGTGTTTGTTTTTGTACCGGTACCATGCTGTTTTGGTTACTATAGCCCTGTACTATAGTTTTCAGTCAGTTAGTGTGATGCCTCCAGGTTTCTACATTTTGCTTAGGATGATTTTGGCTATTTGGGCTCTTTTTTGGTTCCATATAAATTTTTAAATAGTTTTTTTCTAATTCTGTGAAGAATGTCAATGGTGGTTTAATGGGAATAACATTGAATCTATAAATTACTTTGGGCAGTATGGCCATTTTCACAACATTGATACTTCCTATCTATGAGCATGGAATGTTTTTCCATTTGTTTGTGTCCTTTCTGATCTGATATTTTAAAAAGTGATTTGTAATTCTCCTTGAAGAGGACCTACACTTCCTTTGTTAGTTGTATTTCTAGGTATTTTCTTACTTTTGTGGCAGTTGTGAATGGAAATTCATTTGTGATTTGGCCCTCTGCTTGACTGTTTTTGATGCACAGGAATGCTAGAGATTTTTACACATTGATTTTTGTATCCTGAGCCATTGCTGAAGTTGCTTATGAAGAAGATTTTGGGCTGAGACAATAGGGTTTTCAGATGCAGGATCATGTCATCTGCAAATAAAGATAATTTGACTTCCTCTCTTTCTATTTGAATACTCTTTATTTTATTTCTCAGTGGAAGCTGATTATTCTGGCCGGGACTTCCAATACTATGTTGAATACAAGTGGTGAAAAAGGACATCCTTGTCTTGTGCCGGTTTTCAAAGGGAATGCTTCCAGCTTTTGCTCATTCAGCATGATGTTGGCTGTGGGTTTCTCATATAGAGCTCTTATTATTTTGAAGTATGTTTCTTCAATACCTAGTTTTATAATGATACAAAGCATTGGTGACATTTATTGAAGGACTTTTCTGTATCTATTGAGATAATCATGTATTTTTTGTCTTTAGTTCTATTTATGTGATGAACCACATTTATTGATTTGTGTATGCTGAATCAACCTTGCATCCCAGGGATGAAGCCAACTTGATCCTGGTGGATAAACTTTTTTATTTGCTACTGGATTTAGTTTGCCAGTATTTTATTGAGGAATTTTTCATTGATGTTCATTAGAGATATTGGCCTAAAATATTCTTTTTTTTTGTTATATCTCTTCCAGGTTTTGGTATCAGGACGATGCTGGCCTCAGAAAATGAGTTAGGGAGAAGTCCCTCCTTTTCAATTGTTTGCAATAGTTTCAGAAGAAATGTTACTGGCTTCTCTTGGTACCTCTGCTAGAATTCATCTGTAAATCCATTTGTTCCTGGGCTTTCCTTTTTTTAGTTGGTAGGCTATTTCTTACTGCCTCAATTTTGGAACTTGTTATGGGTTTATTCAGGGATTCTACTTCCTGGTTTAGTCTTGGGAGGTTGTATGTGTCCAGGAATTTATCAATTTATTTTAGATTTTTTAGATTTTCTAATTTATGTGTACAGAGCTGTTTATAGTATCCTCTGATGATTGTTTTTATCTGTGGCACCAATGGTGATAGCCCCCCATCATTTCTAATTGTCTCTATTTGATTATTTTCTCTTTTCTTCTTTATTTGTCTAGGTAGAAATTTATATATTTTATTAATTTTTTTAAGAAAAACGGCTTCTTGATTTGTTGATTTTTTCAAGTACTTTATTTTTTATTTTTTTATTTCTCTGTATCCTTCAGTTCTGTTCTGATCTTGGTTATTTCTTGTCTTCTTCTAGCTTTGAGGCTTGTTTGCTCTTGTTTCTCTCATTCTTTTAGTTGTGACATTAGGTTGTTAACTTGAGATCTTTCTAGCTTTTTGATATAGGCATTTAGTGCTATAGATTTCCCTCTTAACACTGCTTTAGCTAAGTCCCAGAGATTCTGGAACATTGTCTCTTTGTTCCAATTAGTTTCAAATAACTTCTTGATTTTTGCCTTAACTTTATTATTTACCCAGGAGTCATTCAGGAGCAGGTTGATCAATTTCCTTGTAATTGTGTGATTTTGAATTAATTCCTTAAGCTAGTGTTTTAATTCAATTTTGCTGTGATCTGAGAGACTGTTTGTTATCATTTGAGTTCTTTGCATTTACTGAGAAATGTTTTACTTCCAAGTTTGTGATCAGGTTTTGAGTGAGTGCTGTACGGCAATGAGAAGAATGGATATTCTGTTGTTTTAGCGTGGAGAGTTCTGTTGTTATCTATCAGGTCGACTTGATCCAGAGCTGAGTTCAGGTCCTGATGATCTAATAGTGGGGTGTTAAAGTTTTCCACTATTACTGTGTGGGAATCTAAATCTCTTTGTAGTCTCTAAGAATTTGATTATGAATCTTGGTGCTCCTGTATTGGGTGCATATATATTTAGGACAGTTATCTTTTTTTTGTTGTTGAATTGAACATTTTACCACTATGTAATGTCCTTCTTTGTCTTCTTTTATCTTTCTTGGTTTAAAGTCTGTTTTGTCAGAAACTAGAATTGCAACCCCTGCATTTTTCTGTTTTCCATTTACTTCATGAGTTGTCCTCCATCTCTTTATTTTGAGGATAGGTATGTCTTTGACCCATAAGATAGATCTCTTAAAGACAGCATACCAGTAGGACTTCGCTCTTTATCCAGCTTGCCATTCTGTGTCTTTTAATTGGGGGATTTAGCCCATTTACATTTAAGGTTAATATTGTCATGTGTAAATTTGATTCTGTCATGATGATGTTAGCTGATCATTTTGTAGATTTGTTTATGTGGTTGCTTCATAATATCACTAATCTTTGTACTTTGGTGTGTTTTAAAAATATGGTATGCTTCACAAACTTTCATGTATCCTTGCACAGGTGCCATGCTAATCTCCTTATCATTCTAATTTTAGTATATGTGCTGACAAAGTGAGCACTACAAATATCTTAATAATAACACGAGATCATATAATACCTACTATACTGTTTTCTTTTTACATTTATAAACATCCTCCAAATTAGTATTTATACCCTTATGTCATTTTTCTTTTCATTATACTTTAATTTCTGGGGTACATGTGCAGATCATGAAGGACTGTTACATAGGTATACACTTGCCATGGAGGTTTGCTGTATTCATCCTCCTGTCACCTAAATTAGGTATTTCTCCTAGTGTTATCCCTCCCCAACCTCCCAATCCCCTAGTATCCCTCCCCTAGTGCCCATCATCAATGGACGCCAGTGTGTGATGTTCCTCTCTCTGTGTCCATGTGTTCTTGTTGTTCAACACTCACTTTTGAGTGAGAACATGCAGAGTTTGGTTTTCTGTTCTTGTGTCAGTTTTCTGAGAATAATGGTTTCCAGATTCATCCATGTCCATGAAAAGGACATGAACTCATCTTTTTTTATGGCTGCGAAGTATTCCGTGGTATATATGTTCCACATTTTCTTCATCCAGTCTATCCTTGATGAGCATTTGGATTGGTTCCAAGTCTTTGCTATTGTGAACAGTGCTGCAATGAACATAGATATGCATATATCTTTATAATAGAATGACTTATAATCCTTTGGGTATATATCTAGTAATGGGATTGCTGGTCAAATGGTATTTCTATTTCTAGATCCTTGAGGAAGCACCACACTGTCTCCCACGATGGTTGCACTAATTTACACTCCTACCAACAGTGTAAAAATGTTCCTATTTCTCCACATCCTCTCCAGCAACTGTTGTCTCCAGATTTTTTAATGATCACCATTCTAACTGGCGTAATATGGTATCCCAATGTGGTTTTGATTTGCATTTCTCTAATGACCAATGATGATAAGCATTTCTTCATATGTTTGTTGGCAGCATAAATGTCTTCTTTTGAAAAGTGCCTGTTCATATCCTTCACCCACTTTTTGATGGGTCTGTTTGTTTTGTTCATGGAGATCTGTTTTAGTTCCTTGTAGATTCTGGATATTACCCCTTTGTCAGATGGGTAGTTTGCAGAAATTTTTTCCCATTCTGTTAGTTGCCACTTCACTCTAATGATTGTTTCTTTTGCTGTGCAGAAGCTCTTAAGTTTAATTAGATCCCATTTGTCTATTTTGGCTTTTGTTGCCAATGCTTTTCGTGTTTTAGTCATAAAGCCCTTGCCTATTCCTGTATCCTTAATCCTAGGTACTGCCTAGGTATTCTTCTAGAGTTTTTATAGTGTTAGGTCTTATGTTTAAATCTTTAATCCATCTGGAGTTAATTTTTGTATAAGGTGTGAGGAAGAGGTCCAGTTTCAGCTGTCTGCACATGATTAGCCACTTTTCCCAACATCATTTGTTAAACAGGGAATCCTTTCCCCATTACTTTTGTCAGGATTGTCAAAGATCAGATGGTTGTAGATATGTGGTGTTACTTCTGAGGCCTCTGTTATGTTCTATTGGTCTATATCTCTGTTTTGGTACCAGTACCATGCTGTTTTGATTACTGTAGCCTTATAATATCGTTTGAAGTTGGGTAGCATAATGCCTCTAGCTTTGTTGTTTTTGGTTAGGATTGTCTTTGCTATGCAGGCTCTTTTTTGGTTCCATATGAAGTGTAAGGTGGTTTTTTTCCATTTCTGTGAAGAAGGTCAATGATAGCTTCATGTGGATAGCATTGAATCTGTAAATTACTTTGGACAGTATGGCCATTTTCATAATATTGGTTCTTCCTAAACATGAGCATGGAATGCTTTCCATTTGTTTGTGTTTTCTCTTATTTCCTTGTACAGTGGTTTGTAGTTCTCCTCAAAGAGTTCCTTCACATCCTTTGTTAATTGTAATCCTAGGTATTTCATTCTCTTCATAGCAATTGTGAATGGGAGTTCACTCACAGTTTGGCTCTCTGTTTGTTATTGGTGTATAGGAATGCTTGTGATTTTTGCATATTGATTGTGTATCCTGAGACTTGCTATAGTTGCTTATCAGTTTCAGGAGATTCTAGTCTGAGACAATGGGGTCTTCTAAGTATACAATTCATGTTGTTTGTAAATAGAGACAATTTGGCTTCCCCTTTTCCTAAATGAATACCCTTTATTTCTTTTTCTTGCCTGATTTCTCTGGCTACCACTTCTAATACTATGTTGAATAGGAATGGTGAGAGAGGGTACCTTGTCTAGTGCCAGTTTTCAAAGAGAATGCTTACAGATTTTGCCCATTCAGCATGATATTGGCTGTGAGTTTGTCATAAATAGCTTTTTGAGATACATTCCATTGATGCCTAGTTTATTGAGAGTTTTTAGCATAAAGGGCTGCTGAATTTTGTCGAAGGCCTTCTCTGTATCGATTGAGATAATCATATGGTTTTTGTCTTTGGTTCTGTTTATGTGATGGATTACACGTATAGATTTGCATACATTGAACCAGTCTTGCATCCCCAACATGAAGCCCACTAAATCAAGATGGATAAGCTTTTAGATGTGTTGTTGTATTCGGTTTGCCAGTATTTTATTAAAGATTTTTGCATCAAGATTTTTGCAAGGATGGTAAATTAGTGCAACCATCATGGAAGACAGTGTGGTGATTCTTCAAGGATTAAGAAATAGAAATACAATTTGACCCAGCAATTACATTACTGGGTATATAACCATTCTAACTGGCATGAGATGGTATCCCAGGGTGGTTTTGATTTGCATTTTGTTTTTTTGAATTGCATTTTCTTTTTGAGTTGTGTCTCTGCCAGGTTTTAGTATCAGGATGATGTTGGTCTCATAAAATGAGGTAGGGATGATTCTCTCTTTTTGTATTGTTTGTAATAGTTTCAGAAAGAATGGTACTAGCTCCACTTCGTATGTCAGGTAGAATTTGGCTGTGAACCCATTTGGCACTGGAATTTTTTTGGTTGGTAGGCTATTAATTGCTGCCTCAACTTTAGACCCTCATTATTGGTATATTCAGGGATGCAACTTCTTCCTGGTTTAGTCTTGGGAGGGTATAAGTGTCCAGAAATTTATCTGTTTCTTCTAGATTTACCAGTTTATGTGTATAGAGGTGTTTATAGTAATCTCTGATGGTAGTTTGTATTTCTATGGAATCAGCGCTGATATTCAGAAGTATTCAGTTAGGAAAAGAGGAAGTCAAATTGCCTCTATTTGCAGATGACATAATTTTATATTTAGAAGATCCCATTGTCTCAGCCCCAAATCTTCTTAAGATGATAAGCAACTACAGCAAGTCTCAAGACACACAGTCAATGGCAAAAATTACAAACATTCCTATACACCAATAACAGCCAAATAGAAAGCCAAATCATGAGTGAAATCCCATTCACAATTGCTACACAGAGAATAAAATGCCTAGGATTACAACTGAAAAGGGATGTGAAGGACCTCTTCAAGGAGAACTACAAACCACTGCTCAAGGAAATAAGAGAAAACATAAACAAATGGAAAAGCATTCCATGCTCATGGTTAGGAAGAATCAATATCATGAACATGGCCATACTGTCCAAAGTAATTTACAGATTCAATGCTATTTCCATTAAGCTACCATTGGCCTTCTTCACAGAAATGGAAAATACCACCTTAAACCTCATATGGAACCAAAAAAGAGCCTTCATAGCAAAGACAATCCTAAGCAAAAACAACAAAGCTAGAGGCATCATGCTACCCAACTTCAAACTATACTATAAGGCTACAGTAATCAAAACAGCATGGTACTGGTACCAAAACAGAGATATAGACCAATAGAACATAACAGAGGCCTCAGAAGTAACAACACACATCTACAACCATCTGATCTTTGACAAACCTGACAAAAACAAGCAATGGGGAAAGGATTCCCTGTTTAACAAATGATGTTGGGAAAAGTGGCTAATCATGTGCAGACAGCTGAAACTGGACCTCTTCCTCACACCTTATACAAAAATTAACTCCAGATGGATTAAAGATTTAAACATAAGACCTAACACTATAAAAACCCTAGAAGAAAACCTAGGCAGTACCTAGGATTAAGGATAAAGGAATAGGCAAGGTCTTTATGGCTAAAACACATAAAGCAATGGCAACAAAAGCCAAAATAGACAAATGGGATCTAATTAAACTTAAGAGCTTCTGCACAGCAAAAGAAACAATCATTATAGTGAAGTGGCAACTAACAGAATGGGAAAAAATTTCTGCAAACTACCCATCTGACAAAGGGGTAATATCCAGAATCTACAAGGAACTAAAACAGATCTACATGAACAAAACAAACAGACCCATCAAAAAGTGGGTGAAGGATATGAACAGGCACTTGTCAAAAGAAGACATTTATGCTGCCAACAAACATATGAAAAAATGTTTATCATCACTGTTCATTAGAGAAATGCAAACCAAAACCACCTTAGGATAGCATCTTATGCCAGCTAGAATGGTGATCATTAAAAAATCTGGAGACAACAGATTCTGGAGAGGATGCGGAGAAATAGGAACACCTTTACACTGTTGGTGGGAGTGCAAATTAGTTCAATCATCACGGGAGATGGCGTGGTGCTTCCTAATGGATCTAGAAATAGAAATATCATTTGACCAGCAATCCCATTACTGTGTATATATGCAAAGAATTATAAATCATTCTATTATAAAGACATATGCACATTTAGGTTCACTGCAGCACTGTTCACAATAGCAAAGACTTGGAACCAACCCAAATGCTCGTCAAGGGTAGAGTGGATAAAGAAAATGTGGCACATATACACCATGGAATACTATGCAGTCATAAAAAAGGGTGATTTCATGTCCTTTGCAGGGACATGGATGAATCTGGAAACCATCATTCTCAGAAAACTGACACAAGAACAGAAAACCAAACCCTGCATGTTCTCACTCATAAGTGGGTGTTGAACAGTGAGAACACATGGACACAGGGAGTGGAACTTCATAGTCTGGGACCTCTTGGGGTGTATGCATCATAGGGGAGGGAAAGCAGGGGGTAGGGTGATTGGGGAGGGATAACATTAGGAGAAATACCTAATGTAGGTGACAGGGGGATGGATGCAGCAAACCACTATGGCATGTGTATACCTATGTAAGAATCCTGTATGATCTGTACACATACCCCATAACTTAAAGTATAATGATAAAAAAAAAAAAGAAATTGAGTTGACAGTGAGATTTTATATTAGTAGCATAAGGTAAAGTAAAATGAGGTTTTAGTCTGGGAAAAATGAATTTTAAACTTATATGAGGAAAAAAATCTGTTCTCTTTTTTTCCACATATATACTATTTTTTGAGGCAGAGTCTCACTCTGTTGCCTAGGCCAGAGTGCAATGGTGCAATCTTGGCTCAGCACAACTTCTGCCTCCCTGGTTCAACTGATTCTCCTGCCTTAACCTCCCAGGTAGCTGGGACTACAGGCATATGCCACCATGCTTGGCTAACTTTTGTATTTTTAGGAGAGATGGGATTTCACTATGTTGGCTAGACTTGTCTTGAACTCCTAACTTTGTCATCCACCTGCCTCAGCCTTCCAAAGTGCTAGGATTACAGGTGTGAGCCACTGCACCTGGCATCTTTTTACTATATTTAACTTCAGTAACAGCGGTGACCCTCAGACTAAAACGAAACAAAACAAAAAGCCACAGTGTAATTAAAGAAAAAAAACAGGCCAAAAAGGAATCAAGTGAATGCTTTCCTCAGTATTTAATGGTACTGATTTTACTTCATGAGTTGCTAATATTTTTAGCAACTATCAGACAAAGGATATGAAATGCAGGGTTGAAAGCTCTGTTCAGGATTTGGGGTTTACAGATTCTTTTCCTTTTTCCTCAGACTGCTAAGGCTGAAATTGCTTGTCACCCTTTAGTTTGACAATAGATCGAAGTCAATCTTGATTTTGTTTCTGTATTGATTTAGTAAGTATACTACATTTAAATAACATGATGGAATCCCTTCAATAATTAAGTTTTTCTAAGTAATTGGGAGTACTACGTATTGGTGAATGGTCTCTCCGTTTAATCCATAAAAGTGCAAAGGTGTCTGCTCAAACCAAACTAAGATGACTTAAACCCCAGAGCTCTCATTAGAGAAGGCCGTACAGATATCATTGTATAGCTCCATGGTTTTCCAAATGCAGTCCTATGCATGGGCTCGCAGGCATAGGTAATTCCAGAAGAATCGATTTTCTGACTTCCAAGATCGTCTTTTCTGAAATGGATCTGCCTGAGAATGAGCTTTCATTTAGGTACTGCCTCACACAAAATATTTCCCTTAAAAACACATGCAAAAAGTAAAATATAGCTGTTTGGTATTTTTGCTAGTTAGGTGATTTCCAAATACGTATTTAGTAAAACTGAAGGAGACCTAGTATAATTTTTAACTTATAAGTTGTCACAAATAATTTCTGATGAGAGTATACTATGTCATAAATAAATAGATCTTCATTCATTTTTCACAACATTAATACTATAAAACAAGAAATTATTGAATCGTAATACTCATTAAAGGGAACCATGTAAAATTTCTGTTACAGAAAAATTTTCAAGCATTGTGATTCCTCATCTGTAAAATGGAAGAGGAGACTCAGATGTAAGATTCCATGCTCTTTGTTCTACAAATTCAGTGCTTATTTCTCCAGTCTTTAGAGACACATTGACTATCTCATCCTTTAAAGAGCCAGTTGAGTAACTGTTTCAAATATGGAAACATGGCTAATCAAACATAATTTGACAGTCATACTAGAAACTGTCTTTTTTCAAAAACTTTGTCAGCTTCCATATTTGATTCTACTTCTCTTTTCCTTTAATCATTAAAGATATTACCTTGAAATATTATTGAAGATAATTGGTTGAGACACTAACTTGTATTTTGCCCCCAGTGTATTTCTTCCTTTTACTGAGAACTCACCCAGTATCTTATGTTGTCTTGCTTCAGGGGCATTGATGTTACAAGCCTTAAAGCAGAAGTTGTCTGAACACAACTTCCTCCCGCAACATTATGTTTTTGAAAACAGAAGTCCATTTAATGGATTAAGCCTGTTCATTTCAGAGTGATGTGGGAGATAGAGTCATCTTTGGAAGGTGGTGAAAGGAATAGATCAGGTGGGCAGAAATAGACAGTGCTCATGAGAATAAAAGATTTCTTATATCTATGGGAGAATGTCTGTTTACATCTGATGATGGTAATTATGTTCCTCTGCAGCAACCTAGGGAGAAGATAGGACTTCAGAAGGGACAGCTGCAAGGTGCAATCATGGAGACTAGATAACTGGCCAAGGCTTTTAGCCTCAGCTAAGATATTACACTACAACCAACCAAACTGTGTCCATGCTAAGGGTAGAAATAGCAAGAAAAGTCCAAGTATGGTGCCTCACGCCTATAATCCCAGCACTTTGGGAGGCTGAGGCGGGGAGAACACGAGGTCAAGAAATAAGAGACCATTCTGGCCAACATGGTGAAACCCTGTCTCTACTAAAAATACAAAAATTAGCTGGGAGTAGTGGCACATGCATGTAGTCCCAGATACTCAGAAGGCTGAGGGAGGGGAATTGCTTGAACCCGGGAGGCGGTGGTTGCAGTGAGCTGAGATCATGTCACTGCACTCCAGCCTGGCAACAGAGCGAGATTCCATCTCGAGAAAAACATGAAATAAAATAAAATAAAAAAGAATCAGAAGGAATAGCAAGAAAAGCCTACCTTTTAATGACTCACATAGGATTATGTAATTTATTTTTCAGCTGTGACCATGATATAAAAAGAGTAGAAAAGTTTTCTTTATTTTCAAGGCAGGCTGAGAACTTTTTGGATATTGGTGCAACCTTACAGAATAAATGCTGCTCTCACCACCCTGGGTACTGTGGGACTCAGTAATAGGTTTATATTGATTTAGAAAAACAATGGGTTATGGCATTTCTTGTAAAAATACATGATTAAGGAAAACTCACACCTCTATGTATCTACTATAATTTTCATTTTTCAGACAGAATAACTATGGCATTCATTAACATTTTTAGCCAGGTGTTTCTAGTTTCTCTCCTGAGTACACGGTAGTTTGCACTTCCCCTCCCTTTGAAAGTGGGCGTGGTGATGTAATTTACTTAGATCAACCAAATATGTGTGGTGGTGCCGGCCTCACTTGCAGGTGGAAGCAATAAACGTGGGTCTGCCCTCCCCCACATAGGGCCTTGTCTTTCCCTCTGCCTCAACGATTGGCAACGCTTTGGTTGGCTCTTCTGTCAGCTTCGGTTCTGAAGTGAGGATGACACGGAACAGAGCACCCAGTCTACCCACATGGACAGGAAGCATGAGCAAAATGTAAGTCGTGGTCACTTAAGATGGTGCGATATCAGAACTGTTTCCAGAGAATAACCTTGTACATCTTACCCAGTACAACAGAAACCCAGAGAGTCAAACAACTTGTTTGTTTACTTCTCATTGAATGCATGTTTATTTCAAATACAACTCTCCCTGCTAAGCAGTTAATATTCTGTGAGTATTTATTAAGTGCCTGCTAAGGACACACCTTGCTAAGGACCCTGAGGATACAGTGTTGAACGCCACAGACAGGGTCCTTGCTTTCAAGCGAGCTACTCACTTGTTGTTCAAGAATTTGGTCAGGAGTTAGCATTAAGTTTATAATTTCTAGAATCCATTTCCTCTACCCCTCACACAGACCCCCACCTTTAAGAAATGGGAATAACATTTGCCCACCTCCAGACCTTTGGGGCCTCCTTTTTTCTTTGTGATTTCTTAGACTTTAACAACAGGAGTGCCTTGATCACATCTGCAAGTCATTTAAATATCCTGGGATATAATTTATCTGGCCCCGCAGGCTTGAATTAATTTAAAGCTGTAAAGTAGTCCCTTATTATCTCTGCACCTATCTTGTACTTCAATTCCCTCCTAATGATGTTTGTTCTAGATTTGCCAGCTTGAAAATTATTTTCCTTGATGGGGAAAACAGCAAAACAGAATACAAATAAATCTACTCTCTCTGCTTTGTTGCTTAACATATTTTTTGTAGTAAATTGTAGACTCTTCCTGAGGTGTGTGGATTGTTGTGAGCAAGCTTATGTACCTGCAGCATAGTTAAAAAAGGCTACTTAATAGGGATTAAGACCAGTTAATAACGAGTGAAGCTGAAACTAAAAACGCATGCAGGTGTTCAAACAAATGCTGAGGGGAGCTGGATGAGATTAATGTGTGTCTGGGAGAACTCATTGGAGAAGCACCTGGAATGTTTTTGGTAGTATGAATACTCTAGCTCAACGCATTTGTTTTTACTCTGAGGCAACCTAAGGTAGCACATTCATATTTGAATGAAGATAGAATTACAATTGGGTTAACATTTGTAAAGCACCTACTGTGTATGTGGTACTGTGTCTGTATGGTTGCTGTTATCCTAGGATGGTGATAGTGATCAAAACTGAGAGTCCCCACTGTTAGTGGTGGTATTCAGTGCTCTCTCTTATGGAAAAATTGTGGGCTTAGTTTGGATCAGGGAAAACTTTATTCCTGAGTTTTTTTGTTTTTTTTCATCTCATCAGATTCTTGTGCAGGTTTTCCAGTCTTGGATTGTGATTCAATTTAAAGCTCTCTTCTGCTTTATCTATGTAAAAGCCCTTGTTTTGTCTTAACAGCTTTCCAGTATTTCAAGCCTTTGTAAACTTCTTCAGATTCTCTCCATTTTTCATATGCTTACATCTTCTCAACCTTGGATGTCTGATCTCATTACTCACCTTGTAAAGACATGAAAGTTTTCTCTTTAGTTTCTGATTACTAAATTTGGTCAGTAGCTCACATTAAGTTTATAATATGCTTACTAGTACTTGGAGTCTCTGATTTTTCTTCCTGACCATATACCCTTTAGAACTCCTGACCAAAGGTACGATTCCATCTCTCTGGTAACTTTGGAAATGTTCTTTCAAAAATATATAGCATTTTGCTTTTCTCTGACTCTCACTGCTTGGCCATCATGAACTTCAATGTGACATGGTTACACTGTCTCCCAGAGTTTCTGTTATATCCACATTTATAGCCCCATCTTCCTAGATTATAAGTCTATCCAAGGGTAACATTTCTTTGCTTCTTTAACCTCAATCAGTTTCAGTTTTTAGAGTGTATCACAAGGTGGTCTGCAGACACCTGAATCAAAATTACGTGAGTGGTTATTTAAAATGTACATTTCTCAGTGCTCTTTCTCAGAACCAGCTATGCAATTAGCAGGGCATAGTTCAAAATGAAAGTGCAAAGCCCCATGTTGAATATCATTAAGAATTTTTGATGGTGACATCAAAATCATTAAGAATTTGTCATGATGGTGACAGTAAGACATTAAACCAAGTATGGGGCCCTTCTGAGCATGCCCCAAAAGCCAGCCCTATTTGTTCCTCAAAGATTCTGATTGAGAAAGTTTGGAGTGGAGTCAGAAAGTTGCATTTTTAGCAAGCTCATTGTATTTTCTGAAGTAGGCTGTCTGTAGGCTTGATTGAAAACCCTGTTCTGCATGATGCCCCATACTCATGCCCACAGCAGATTCAAACAATAATATTCAAGGTTGCATGCTTTCAGAAGATCAACACTTTACTAATACATTTTGCCTTGGTGCCTGTTTTCCAATGTATTTTAGAAAATCATTCACATATAGTCTGACAGGGTTATTTATAATATCATTCCACAGGGATATCCCATCTTGTCTCTTTTGTATTAAATAAATGCTTTTTTTATCCAGGTGGTTCAATCTTTAGATTTTTTAGCTATATACATGCAGATGTAGTGACAAAGAGACATGTTTATGATATGTAGTCATGCACCACAGAATGATACTTTGGTCAATAGCAGACATATAGGACAATGGTCTCATACGATTATAACACTGTATTTTTACTGTATTTTTATATTTAGATACACAAATGCTTGCCATTGTGTTATAGTTGCCTAAAGTTTTCAATGCAGTAACATATACAGGTTTGTAGCCTGGAAGAAATAGGCTATGCCATACAGCCTAGGTGTGTAGTAGGCTGCAGCATCTAGGCTTGTGTAAATAACTCTATGATATTTGCACAATGATGAAATTGCCTAACAATGCATTTCTTAGAAGGTATCCCTGTGAAGCAATGCATAACAGTATAGTTAAGAAAACTTCTATTTGAATATTTAGTATGTACTTCTAGATTCTTTTGCGGGGGGGAAATGTAAAGCAATATATAACAGGAAAAATTTTTTGTAAAACAAATATGAAAATGCTGAAAAGTGGTCTCTACTGGATATAGAACTCCCAGAATATATACCTATATATGTACATATTTTTGCTCTGCATGAGCATAAAAATACTCATATATGTACATAAAAATACATATATATGTAATATTATAAAGAATACAAATTTTAAATATATGGTCTCAATACATGCATATGCGTTGGCCCAGCAGACAACACATATTAAGATGATCACCTATGAAATCACATTTGTCCATTGATGTTAATTGCGTAAATCCTCTTAATTCCTAGATATTGTGTGTTGGCGCATAAACATTAAATTTGACCCACTTTCTCATTAACTTCTTCAGAGCTTCTGGGTGTCTTCTCTATTATGTTCTATTTTTTCTCAGGTTTAATTTTATCTATGCATTTTCAACAAATCCACTGAAATTTCAGTTTAATTCCGTAGCCATCTATGTATTCATTGAGCACAGGTCATATTGCATGCTAGACAAAGAGACTATAAAGATAAAAGCTACCAGGACGCGATCTCTTCTTTTAAAGAGTTCAAATGAAGTTGAATTAGTAAATAGATGTTTATAGTAATAATATATAATATATATATTATATATTATATGTTATTACATATTATATATATATATGTTTCCTTCCATGGCTCTGGGCTCAACTCCCATACCTCTTGTTACAGTAAACAGAATCTTCCTCTCTGGTCTTTTCCTGCTCTCCTTTTACCTGCCTATAGCAAAACTCTAAGCCAATTGTGGGTTACAAGAACATTATTCTAGAAAGGGTCCTGACATACACCCCTGAGGAAGGAATATTGCACAGAAAGGCCCAAAAGAATCTGAACAGACAGGCTTTACTGGGTTTAGATCATACCCTTTTTGTCCAATCACATTTCAGTATGGTTGTCCATGCTTCAATCATGCCTATCCAATGAAGTCTCCCTAAAAAGCCCAAGAGGACAGACTTCAAGAGTTTCTGGATAGCTGAACAGAGAGGTTCCTGGAGGGTAACATACTCAGGGAGGGTATAGAAGCTTTGTGCTCTTCCCCATTCCTCACCCAGTGCATCTCTTCATCTGTATCCTTTGTAATATCATTTATAATAAACTAGTAAACATGTTTCCCTAAATTGTATGAGCTTCTCTAATTAATCAAACCCAAAGAAGAGGTTGTGAGAACCTCAACTTGAAGCAAGTTGATCAGAAGTTCTAGAGGCCTAGGCTTGCAACTGGTGGGGAACCAGGAGGAGCTTCTGTGGAATTGAGCTGTGGAATATGATCCTATCTCCAGGTAGATAGTGTCAATTAAATTAGAGGATACCCAGCTGATGTCTGCTGCAGAATTACCTGCGTGCTGATGGGGGAAATCACCACATATTTTGGGGTTGCATATTTTGAAGTCTTACTGTATTGATTGTTGTTTTTTGGTGTGAGAATAGAAGAAAAATATAGCTTGCTTTTCCAAGAAGTAATGCATGCTGAACCCAACAATTAAGTTAAACTCAAGGTACTAGCGGAACTCCATAAGGAAATGCCTACTGAACCTAGATTAGTTTGTGGGAAAGTTGTTCAGAAATAGTTCCCTGAAATAGGTACAAACTGAATGAGGCTGGAACAATCAGTCGATTGGGCAAAGATTGGCATAAAGGTTGTGTGTCAGTTAGGATTCTCTAGAGGGAGAGGACTAATAGATTAGATGTATATGTGAAAGGGAGGTTATTAAGGAATATTGACTGACACGGTCACAAGGTGAAGTCTCACAACAGACTACCTGCAAGGATCAAGAAAGCCAGAAGGATGTGCTTGCTTCCCATTTGGCCATGATTGTAAGTTTCCTGAGGCCTTCCCAGCCATGTTAAACTATGAGCCAGTTAAATCTTTTTCCTTTATAAATTATCCAGTCTCATATATGTCTTTAGAAGCAGTATGAAAATGAACTAATGCATATAGTTTGCAATAAATGGACTGGGTACAAAAATATAAGGGGCAGATTTTTGAAAAATGCTTTAAGTAAAAAGCTAAGCCAAATAATATTTGTTTCTATTTACCTAGGTGAAGAATTTTAAACTTTATTCTAAAGGAAGGGGAATACTGATAAATTTTAATCAAGAAGGTGATCAGATTTTGTCTATAGTAAACAAGCCTCCTGAATTATCCATTCTTCTCAGTCCTAAAGAATATTTTACCCTTGTCAAAATAACAGCTTAAGTCATGACCCAAAAGAAAGCTTCTCCTCTTTGACACTATCTAGTAATGCCAGCTTTTGTCTATGTTCTCTTTAAAGACATAACAGCACAATAAAAAAAGAATTGAAATTCCCATCTGCATCATAAACCCTTTTTTTAAAACTTCTAATTAGGACTTTAAGGGACCTCGAGGCTCTTTAGAGTTTCTTCAGAAGGTGTCACACAGTCTATAAGGGCATCAACAATTTGGTCATAAATGGGAAAGATGGGCCTGTTACCATCTGCTATGCTCTTGTCAGCCCTGCATCTAAACTCCTTAAAGATCACACATCTTCCCATTTGCCACATCACATTCCCATATGGCTGCTCAGTTTTTCACTACTACACATTCTATTCTTGTCTGGAAAAGAAAAAAGGTTCTATGAAGCCTACTCTTGAATAAGAGCATGTTATTCCAAGTAGAAGTAATACAAGTCGTAAGAGGAGACAAAGTTGATTGCTGTTAGTCATAACAGCTTTCACAATTGACCATTTTTCCTAAATATAAAAAAACCCAAAG
The DNA here is from genome assembly GCA_031835075.1 of Saguinus oedipus. Taxonomy (NCBI): domain Eukaryota; kingdom Metazoa; phylum Chordata; class Mammalia; order Primates; family Cebidae; genus Saguinus; species Saguinus oedipus. Next base: position 150,007,121 of record CM063170.1, read on the forward strand.
TTTCCCCTTAAGACTTCATAATTGAGTATAAAATTTCGAAAAAAATTGTATGGAGGGCCATCTAATTGGCTCATACCTACTTACTTTACAGCATTACAAAACAATTTATCAGCAACAACCACTAACTGTAGGTGATATTACCTATTCAACCTTAAGGAAGAGATATTTGAACTCTGGGAATCTCACTGCCTATGAAGATGTTATTGTCAATTTTTAGTAATATGTTTACTAAAGAATTCACTATAATAATGGTTGTTATATTTCTACAAAACCTATAGCATTACAAATCTAAAAGGTATCAAGGACAGTGTTGCTATCTAAATGTTAATTCCTACTAAGCTTTGGCATTCATCTTAGAAGTTATTTTTTAAAGTTGAAATTTTTCTTACATTCCTATTATTTTGAGTAAATTATTATTAGCATTTCTCAGACCTGTTTTATAAATCTAACTTTGTATTCTTTTAAAATTTACTTTTCACATAAAATAATTGGCTCAGTATTTTCCAGAAGCATGAAGGAGTTTTTCTTTCTAAATATAAAAATGAGTTCCCCAGTAAAAAATTTTCTTTACATTATATTTCCTTTATTGCTTCCATTTTAAGGTGACATTATGGGAGAAACAATAATTGCCTTGTTCATTTTGATTTATTTGGCCCTATGCCTCCTTACCTTGCTAATGAAAAATATACTGTCTTACATGGGTCATTTATGATGTGATTCCCTAAGATGCTTTTAGCATTTCCAGGCTGCAGCATAATATATTAGCTTACAATACCTAAGAGGAAAGAATTTGTTGTGTTTTATTGTTTTTATTTTGTCTTTCTACCTAATGGGTAATTAATTTAAGCAAAGATATGTTTTTAATTGTAAGGACTAAGAGGCAAAAGACAAATGACAACTATTGTCAAAATGAAAGCTTTTGCTAAGACCTGTTCTTCTTTGTCCTTATTTCCTGAGTCCTGCTATATAAGTGAAATCTTATTCTTGCTTACTCTGTCAAACCATCAATACTTTCTGTTGTGGAATTACTTACCAACAGGCAGAGACCTACTTTTGTTTCATCAGAAATGTGTAAATGTGGCCACTTTCTTACCAAAGGAGCCGATGTCTATGAAAATATTTATAAGTCATCATGAAATTTGTACAAAGGCAACTTCATTTGTTTTATTGCCAGGGAAGAAGATAGCATCACATAGAGTATCATTTAAAATCCAGAAAGAAATCCATACATTTATGATGAACTTATTTTCCACAAAGGTGCCAAGAATATACACTGGGAAAAGACAGTCTCTTCAACAAATGGTGTTGGGAAAACTGAATATCCATATGCAGAAGAATGAAACTAGACCCCTCTCTCTTGTCACATATAAAAATTGAATGAAAATAGATTAAAGACTTAAATCTAAGACTTGAAACTATGAAACCACAAAACAAAAAAAAAAACTTTGGGAAAACTCTCCAGGACATTGGCCTGGGCAAAGGTTTTTTACTGTTCCACCAGCATCAGCAACCAAAGTAAAAATGGACAAATAGAATTACATCAAGTTAAAAAGCTTCTGCACAGTAAAGGAAACAGTCAACAAAGTGAAGGGACAACCCGTAGAATGGGAGAAAATATTTCCAAACTATCATCTAGCAAGGAATTAATCACTAGAATATATAAGGAGCTCAAACAACTCAATAGGAAAAAAAATCTAATAATCTGGTTTTAAAATGGGCAAAAGATCCTAACAGACATTTTTCAAAGGCATACAAATGACAAACAGGCATATGAAAAGATGTATCAGAAAATTGCAGATCAAAACTACAATGAGATATTATCTCACCCTAGTTAAAATGGCTCTGAGTCACAAATAGGCAATAATACTTGCTGGCAAGGATGTGGGGGAAAGGGAACCCTCATACACTGTTGGTGGAAATGTAAATGCTCTTCTGTCACTATGAAGAACAGTATGAAAGTTGCTCAACAACCTAAAAATAAAACTACCATACAATCCAGTAATTCCACTGCTGGGTATACTCAAAAGAAAGGAAATCTGCATATTCAAGAAATATCTGCACTCCCATGTTAATTGCAGCACTATTTGCCATGGTGAAGATTTGGAAGCAACTTGTGTCCGAGTATCAGATGATTAAAAGAAGAAAATGTGATACGTGTACATAGTAGAATACTATTCAGACATAGGAAAGAATGAGATCCTGTCATCTGCAACAACATGGATGGAACTTAAGGACATTATGTTAAATGAAGTAAGCCAGGCAGAGAAAGACACACTTTGCATATTCCTACTCATCTGTGGGAGCTACAAATTAAAATATTTGAACTTACAGAGACAGGGAGTAGAATAATGGTTGGGAGAGGCTGGGAACGGTAGTTGGTAGAGGGGGGTGATTAATGGGTAAAAAAAAAAAACATGGAATGAATAAGATTTAGTATCTGATAACAACAGGGTGATTACAGTCAACAATGAATTATTGTACATCTTAAAATAACTAAAAGAGTATAACTGGAATGTTTATAACACAAAGAAATGATAAATGTTTGAGGTGATGAATACCCAATGTACCCTGATGTGATTACTGCACACTGTATGCCTGTATCAAAATATCTCAGGTACTCCATAAATATATATACCTACTAGGTTCCCATAAAAATTTAAAATTAAAATAATATATAATATTTTCCAGAAATATTAAACTCACATGTTAGCAGAGTAAGAAGGTCATTTTCTCCATAGTTTATTATTAATATGGTTGAGGCCAGAAAATGTTTTAATAGAAAGTTTATATTAAATGGAAAAAGATACACCAATTGTTTTAGTGGCAAGACTTTATGTTTATATTTTCTGATGCTCTTACAAAGCTTGTTTTCACATGAATACTTTAGTCTTTAAGCCTTAAATGAGTTGATTTTAGTCCCGTATTAGACAGTGTATCATTTTTTTGGTTTTTATGTGATCCAATACAGCTAGATGGGAACACTCTGAGAGTTGAAACAGGATAATGCTTATCATGAAGCCATAGTTTCCTTGAGAACAGGCTGTCTCAGCCAGCCTGGGACTGAAGACTGCATAGGGAAAGATGTCAGGGTCTCTGAGTACTGCCAAGAGGAATGGTCTACAGACTCACCCAGAATCTTGAGTCCATGGGAACATTTGAGCAGTTCATAGGCTTGGTCCTGGATGGCATTAGATTTCTCCAGCAAATCTGAAATAATTCAAAAAGTCAAATATGTATGGAAATGTCATAAATACAGAGTATATTCTTTTACCAGTTGACATGAACTGACTACAGGTATATAATGAGAAAAACCCAGAATCATATTAGAACAAAAACCTTCCTCCAAAGAAAGAGCCAAGAGACCGAAGAATAACTCGGAAAAGTCCAGCTTGACAAGTAGATGAGTTTATTAGGACTTATATAAGAGGCACTCCTGGATGGCAACAGAACAGCTTTGAAGATTTGTGCTGCCTCTCATCCCTATGCTGCTTTTTAGCTAGTTTAGCGGCACTTTGCCTACTGTGTGGGCAGTGGGATTGCTTTTCTTGGTAGTTCTCAGCTACTCTCCAGGCTGCTTGGCTTCTCAGGAACATCTGCTCTTCAGCTGAGCACCATAGCCTTGAATCATCACCTTGCATTCAGAACCTGACACACTACAGGTCTTTTAATTGATAGTGCTTAATTTTGTCTTTTTTTTTTCTTTATGTATACTCTCATAAGTATCTGTTTTTAAAAGACATCCACAGAGCCAAGATATTTATATATTTTATTTTAAATGTCTTGGTTGTTTACAAACAACCAAGCAAGACATTTATACATTTTCTCTAAAGACTACGGTGTTTGTTTCTATAACGTTCTGTTAGGTGCATTTGTAGAAATGTTTTTCAGCATTAATAGTTCAAAACTTAGTTTTAAGCAGCCAACCCACTATAGTTAGACTACAGTAAAGACATTAATTCTGTTTTTTTCCTAAAGGCCTTCCAATATGAACTTTATTTAAAATTCATTGGTCCTTTTTTCCAGATCATCCTTTCTCCCTATATTTTCATAATTGCTGTTAACCTTAAAGATGTTTCATACAAGTACATAAAGACAGATACAAATGAATACAGTAAATCCTATGAAAAGAAAAAGGTGTACTTTAATTGCTTATGAACTTTATATTGTTGAGAACCATTATTTGTCAAGGAGTGATTGCATGAAAATTCCCACATGAATGCATGTACTGTAATTATAATAATTTGTAATTATTCAACACTTGTAGCAACGTGCTCTTCTGTCTGCATTGTGTTTTGAAGTATTTGTAGGTGTTGTGAATCAAAGACTCGTAGATGGTCATTATAACCTGATCTGCTCAGTTGTAGGACAGCTTCTTAAATTCATTAACCTCAGTTAAATAGACATAAAATGCTAAATCAAGAAGATTCCTTCTGATTGTTTTAGAAATTAGTAATGACCTCGTAACAGCGATATCTCTTGGATGTTTGACAGAAACAGTATCTTGTAAGGAGGAGTAATAGAGAATTTAATAATCATGGATATGAAGAGGGGAAAAAACAGAAAATCTGCTCATTATAATTATAATTGATAGTACAATTAGAGATGCCTGGACAACCAGAGCAGTGGAAAGAGCAAATAATTTGTAAATAATGAAGAGGAGACTGGGGAAAGCTGCTATTGTAATGCCATTTCAGAGTTAGAGTTCTAGAAATCAATGGAAGCAATAAACAAAAGAACTGACTCCACTGATGCATAGTGTGCATAGTGGGAATGATATATAAATTATACATACGTTCTTACCATGTATGAATGCAAATAGTAGTATCATATTTGGAAAAGGACATCAGTTCTTTGAAACACTGTGTACTTTCCTAGACATAGTCTTTTTTTTGTGAGATAAAGATTGTCCCCAAGCCTAAAGCAATACATATCCATACTTTAGAATTGAATCCAGAATTGATACTTTATCATTGTCTTTGAAATCAACATGGTTGATGACAGAAGACATATAAATAATCCTAAGAAATCTTGCGACCTTGATTTTTGCTACTCTAATCAACCAAATTGGTTTTTCTTAGTATTTTAAACATAAGAGCATTGAAGTGACTTAAACAGTGTGCCCTAGGGGCTAAGTAAGATCTTCATGACTAATGATTTATTGGAAAAAGGTACTGAGAAGAAGTGGTATATCTCAGACTTGGGACTCCTTAGGTGGTGAGTAGATAATTTATATTCTATGTCATTTTATAAATAATTGCTTAAAAGTGTCATAGGAACATTGAGTAATTCTTTAAATTTGTAGTTGTAGAGGACTCTTAATTTTAAGGTAGCTTATTTGGCTATGCAATAAAATAAAATGTTCAGTTCAGGCCCAACTCAGGACTATGCCAATTCTTATACTGTTTTCTAATTAGGAAAAAAAAATAGAGTGAAATTAGCACATTTTGAATGTCTCATAATTAAATTAAAAAAATAAAAATAAACAGAGATTTGGCTGAAAGGGAACAAAGAGAAAACAAAGGGAGAAAAGATATTATAGGTTCTCAGAAGAACCTATCCAGTAAAAGAAAGCAGAATGAGAGTGAGTTACCAGCAACAGACAGAAAATTGCTTTTTTTGTTTTGCTTTCCTCAAACATACACAGATCCAGCTCCCCATACCATCTTCCCCAATTTATGCCTGCCCCTTGTCCTTCACGGAGCCTTCTTTCTCCTATGCATCATTCCTTCACTCCCTTCTTTGCTTTGCTTTTTCTTCACTCCTCCCTGACTGGTGGAAGACATTTCATTACGTGTGTGCTTGGAAACTTTGATGCACTTAGTCTGGCTCCGTAAGTATCTTTTGTATGTACCTTGTCATCAATGTGACACTTGAGCACTGGACTTGACTGATAGACAGCAAGTAACAGGATACAGCATTCATTTTAGGAATAATACTATATTTTTCTTGTGGAGGAAGCATGGACTAGGCTTTTGGAAATCTGGGTTCTAGGCTTGACTCGGACTCCCTTGAGCAGTTTGACCTTGGATAATCAAGTCTTTACTACCAGTGTCAATTCCACGTCTCTGAAATGCTTGTAATCCCTTCCTTTGCTCATTTAGTCCAATCTTCTCGTTTAAGGGGTAGAGAAATTAGGCTATGGAGAAAGTTATCTAAAAACATCTCATTTATCTTATATTAATATTAGTTTGCATTTATACCACTTCATTTATATACAATTGTGTTTATGTAGAATTTTTTGTAAGTGTAAAATACAACTATTGAGAATCCCCTCTCCCCACTCAAAACAACAAAAAGGCCGGGCACGGTGGCTCATGCCTGTAATCCCAGCACTTTGGGAGGCCGAGGCGGGTGGATCACGAGGTCAAGAGATCAAGACCATTCTGATCAACACGGTGAAACCCCGTCTCTACTAAAAATAGAAAAAATTAGCTGGGCACGGTGGCGCGTGCCTGTAATCCCAGCTACTCAGGAGGCTGAAGCAGGAGAATTGCCTGAACCCAGGAGGTGGAGGTTGCGGTGAGCCGAGATCGTGCCATTGCACTCCAGCCTGGGTAAGAAGAGCGAAACTCCGTCTCAAAAAAAAAAAAAAAAAATTCACTTCCCTTAATTACCTGTTCTCAAACAATACCCCATCCAGGTATATTACTAACTGTAATCCTCCCCAGGTTTTGTTTTAGATTGGGGAATAAAATGAACAGTTCAGTAGTAGAAGTGAGAGACTGGAAATTTTTGTTGCAAATCAAGTTATCCAGGGAAAGGGGAACAGTCAAGAATAACACACTTTCTGGAACAGACAAACGAGAGTTGTCTGACTACAATTATAAAATGAGCAGGTATACATATCATTTTGTTTTGCTTCAGTAGAAGTCTAAGTTGTAAAGAGGCTGTAATCACTCTATTTTATTAGAAGCTATTACATGCAGAAAGTTACACACATTCATTCACATACAAATATTCCTAAGTGAAAAACTGTTTGATATATTTGTAATTATTTAAATATAAACTTGTGACAATTTTTGGTAGCACAAGTTTAGTTTATTTTTGAAATGGGGGTCTCGGTCTATCACCCAGGCTGGTGTGCAATGGCGCAATCACTGCTTACTGAAGCCTCTACCTTTCAAGTTCAAGCAATCCTCCTACCTCAGACTCTCAGGAAGCTGGGATCACTAGTAAATTCCACCATACGCAGCAAATTTTTAAAAAAATTTTTGTGTAGAGACAAGGTCTCCCTGGGTTTCCCAGGCGGGTCTCAAATTCCTCAGCTCAAGTGATCCTCTTGCCTCAGCCTCCTGAAGTGCTGGGATTATAGACATGAGCCACTATGCCTGGTCTGTAGCACACATTAAAAGATTTTATTATAAGAATATCTGCTTTCCCTCAATAAAGGCTAGAGGAAATTGAATAGGAAAAGTGCTCTTGGCAGGAGAGGCACCTCAGACCTGATTTATCTACTCTTATCTATCTACATTAAGCTAATTGAAAGAAGAAATTATGTTTGCTGTGTAAAAACAACCAAAATCTATCATGTGAGGGACTTCACACAGACTGAGTTAGATAGAAAAATGAATATGGTTAGCTAAACTTGTGCCAAACCTATTAAAATGTACCTTTTAAAGTATACTTTACAGACAGAAACAAACTTGTCTGTTGTTATAATCTATTAATACAATTCATAATACAATCCATGCTATTTGAAACTTGGAGACCTTTAGTAATTCGTTACTGTGGATTGTGTATGTGTACATGTGTGTAAAGGTAGTAGCATCTGGCAAACAAAAATGGTTTTATCTTAAATAATGTTAAAAGTGTTCCCTAAGTACTGCCCTGCTGAATTTTCTTAGTAAATATTGCCCCCTTCAGTTCATTCCAATGATGTGTATGGTAATCAATGGAGCACATAATTTTTCTCTGGGCTGTGTTTAACTTGGCACCAGGAGATTCACAGACAAGGCAGCCAAACCCATTGAAGGCTGATATGACCTCATTGGTCACATGGACATTCTACTTCTTTCCAAGGCATTATTTCCACATGAGAAAAGATGTTGTTTTTGAAGGAGTCAGCAACCAAAACCAATGTCCACATTAAGGAATCACTGCCAGTTAGATTGCCTTTAGTGGCAATGAATGATTTGAAACTGGTGTAAATTTCCCTTAAAATCATATGGGCCCACTTTAATTACTATAAATAAAAAGATATTGTGAGTGTCCTTTTGCCTTAGGGTTAGAGAAGGAAAAGTAAGCTGGAGAGCATTAAATTCAGCCAACCTTCATTATTTGTTTAAAAGCTTTAATAGTTATTTTCATAGCATTTTGTCAATTGAGGAAGCCAAGATATTACAGAAAAACCTCCTTGTTTGTGGAAAGGCTTAGGAGAGCTGAGAAAATATGGTGGAAAATATGACTACTTTTGTGAAGAAGATATAATTTAACATTTTATTTAAAAGCAAACTGTTTATCATTTTTAATAACCACAATATACAAATGTAGACATTTTGAAATACTCGTTATAGGTCTAGAAAGCCATTATTGATTTCACAAAACATTCCACAGCCTTATACCAACATTGAAAATAGTTTCCAAGAAAGCAAAAGGCTCAGATACACAATTTATCAGTAGGCAACCTTATATATTGCATGACTGTTAATTCCACCCTTTACTCTGCTGACCTCTTCCTTCTGTGTTCAGTTCCAATGGACTAATCTAACTTAAACCTCATTCTCCATTATTTCTAGAATTTCCCACAAGCACAGATTTTCAAAGAAACAACAGCCAACATTTTTGACAAATGATATTTATCCCATTGAAGATAAATAAAGTCGGTAACTTTAATTTTTCACAATAGACACTGATTGAAGATGGAAGAAGCATATAAGGCCTTTAATTCTCCCTTTCAATTTTGATAACTTATTTATCTTCAGCTCTGTAATCAAAGATACATATTTTAGCCACTGTTGCTGTGTTTCTGTTACATACTGCCATAGTGGATTTGCTTGGATGATTTTTTTTAATAATGGAAAACTACAAAACCAAAATATTGTATTATTCATATCTATGTTTTAACTTGGGATAGCCTACAGAACAAGTATGGCTTAAATGTAATGTCAGTGGCAATTTGGTTTCTAAAAAATAAAACTCGGTTGTAAATGAATTACTTTATAAATCCACTAGAGTTGAGTTCACATTTCACTTAGAATTTTTCTTCTCTTTTTTCCCTCTTCATTTGTATATAAGATCATGCATGTGATTTTCTTCTCCTCATTAATACTAAGATATTCTAACACTATTTGTAAATATAGGAAAAGTAGAAAGCAGGGGAGAAAAAGGAGGAAATATGATTCACTTTTTCTGTTTATATTCCAAATTTTACTTTATGCCTTACCTTTTTGTTTTGTGGTTAGATATACATATTTTAAAAACCTGTATCTTCTCATCTTTCTTGAGCCACTATTTGTAGAACCTAAGACACTCTTGTTCCCCCGAATCTATTCTCTACTCAGAAGCCAAAATAACCATTCAAAAAAAATTAGATGATTGTGTTGACCTTTTCAGTGACTTCCAATGTACTTTGAATATACACCAAACCCCTATTCATGGTCTACAAGGCCCAGCATAATCTCAGCCCCACCTCCCTATTCACTTTCCTCTCATGAAACTCTTCTCCTTCAGTGGGGTCCACTTACAGAGATTAATTTCAGTTCCTCAAATGCTCTTTCCTGATGCAGGATATTTGCATGTGCTATAACTTGCTTCTGGGAAGCTTTTACCCCTGTTTCTCATGTGGCAAACACCTCTGCTTATTTTAGTTTGACATCACTTTAGAGAGGCCAGTCATTTAAGTTGGATCCTCCTAGATGTCACTGTACTCTGTTTCTTCCCTTCAAAGCATTTATCATTTAAAATGTTCGCTTGTTTATATCCCACGTGTTAAATGTTATTTATCGATGTGTCCCCAAAGTAGTTGAATGAATAAATAGTTATGTACCTAATCAAATTTTAAACAACATTGATTAATTTACTGGGCTAAAGGTAGATCTCAGCATGAATATGAAATAATCTCAATAATTTATTCATTGCTTCTGCTAGCTAATATTTATTGGCCAACTATTGCATACCAAGAACCCTTCTAGGTTATGAGAATATACCAGTTTTTCCAAAATGCCTGTTCTCATTTAGCTCATATTCTAAGCATGGATGAAGGGGAAAGAAAGGCAATAATAGAGTCAATTAAAAGGTCAAAAGTGCTACAGAAACAAAACAAGAAAGGAATATTAGTGGTGTGTGTTGAATGAGGAACTTTAAGTAAAATGACCTTGGAAGCTGAGGAAAGATTTGTTATCAGTCAAGGAGCAAGACAACCGTATACCAGGGTAAAAATAATTCTGAGCTAGCAAGCAAAGCAAAGATCGTCACCAGAGTGAAGTACTGTGAGGTTGGAGGAGTTAGGGGAGTAGGAAGAGAAGAAGCCAGAGAGAGCTAAGAACTTTTAGGCCATTGGAAGGACCTGGGATTTCACTCTGTCAAATATAAAGCCATTGTACGCTTTATGATTTTAAGCTGAGAAGTGACATATGTTTTAAAATAATTTTCTGGCTGTAGGTTTGGGAGTATTCTATAGGGGTTCAGGGTGGAAGTGGGACAACATTTAGAATGCTATGGGAATAAGCCAGGTAGGGAAAAATGGTGACCAGAACAGATGGTCATATGGATTAGGGGAATCATGGCTAGATTCAGAATATGTTACAAATGTTTGGTCAGTTTTATCATCAAAGTCTTTTGTGAGATATGACAACAGAGAAAATAACCTTAGCAAAAGATAGGGTGATGAATAATGTTAATCCGGAGGAAATTATACTTTCCAGATTTACCTGGAGTATTCTGTACTTGGAAGTTCCCTAGAAGGATTATTTTGGAAAGAAAGGCAAAGACTGGGGACTGAATTTAGGAGAGGAAAAAAAGTTCTTGAGAAAATTAAAAAAAAAAAAAAAGATGTCAGTTCTTCTGAAAATAAACAGAGTGCTGAGAGAGAGAATGAGAGGCCAGGGGTTTGGAGTTGGGGAGATCATGGAAAACAGTATGTTTCACAATGTGACCATTTCCTTAATGGTCCAACGTTTTAGGAAAGGTCCTAAAGTCATGAAATTCTTGAAATACACACACACACACACACACACACACACACACACACACACACACACATATTATATATATGTACATATATATGGAAATGGTCCTTATTGAATGAATGGGATGGGAAATTAGGCAGATAGACAGAAACAGGAATTTAGTCATGGAAGTGTTCTCATAAGACCATAAAATTGGAGGCAAAGGGCAGGCTGTTTGGATATTGACAGGTCAACATTGCAGCCAACCTCTGTAATAAGCCTAATAACTTTTCAATCTAAAACCTTTGATTTGGAGTTCTGTGCTAGGTAACAGGGACCAACCAACTTGAGATGGATAAGGAATATGTCAAGTTAGGAGTAAGATAAAATTTGTCTACCATTGTAATTTAAAACAAAATCAAACAGCAAAACACCCTGAGACAATTGGAGTTCACACAATCAAATCTGGCTTACCTATTAAGCCACCAGAAGTAGAACACCTGACATCAGACAAGTGACAACAACCATATTTCAAAAAGCCAATGGTGTCATTAATTATTTGACATAACAGTGGTGTCAAATAATTATTTAATAAAATTCCATGGAGATTAAAAATGGATTTGATAGAATTGTTCTCCCTAGGACTCATACTCTAAGATAATGGATAATTATACAAAAACAACTTAAAAGTTTCCTTTAAAATGAATAACACCAGAGTATAATATCAAGATTTCTAATAATTAAGACAATAGCTAACAATTTGCAGATGATAAACACTTTTCTATACTATAACTATATAATTTGTAGTTTTTATTATTTGAAAAAAATTGAACAAGTCATTCAACAGTCATTAAAGATGACATACATAAGCAGACCCATATACTTGGCACAATGGTACTGACTGACCACCTGAGCCAGCTCCTCCCCGAGGTAGGATATAATATGTGTCCACCTTGGGCACCATGCTATCCTTATATGACACTGCTTCTTTTCCATTCCAAATCTGACTTTTACATTCATAGTAAATGGACTTTGTATTAAAATGAGCATAAGAAGAGAGGACCTCAATGTGGAATTCATAATATGATAATCCCCAAGTGTCTCACCTTCCCATCAAAAAGGGTTTATAGAGATATACTTTTAATAAATGGTTTGCCAGACTGAAGTGGAGACATAGATTGGGCAGTGGTAAGCTGAACTTTTCATCATAAAGCTGGCAGCTTTGGAATGGAAATCTGTTAGCAGTGATATTTTACTTATTCACTCCATTTTAGGTCAAAAGATAGGATGGAGATATAGCCAAACACAAATGTATATGCACACACAATAAACAATTCTCTCCAGGACATTAGAATAGGCCAATAAACAACCCAAGTGATGGAAAAAGCTAGGGGAAAGGCAGAGCCTTTGGCATTAAGTATATTTGAATGCTGCTATGGTCTGAATGTTTGTATCTCCTCAAATCTGTGTGTTAAAATCCTGCCCACAAGGTAATGCTGTTAGGATGTGGGGCCTTTGGGAGGTGATTAAGTCATAAGAATGGACCCCTCATGAATGGGATTGTGCCCTTAATAAAGAGACCCCAGAAACTTTTTGCCACTTCTGCCATGTGAGAACACAGTAAGGAGACAGCTGTTTATGAACCAGGGAGCAGACCATCACAAGACACTGTATCTGTCAGCAACTTGATCTTGAACTTCCCAGCCTCCAGAACTATGAGAATAAATTTCTCCTGTTTGTAAACCTTCTATGGTATTTTGTTATAGTAGCCAAAGGTACTAAAGCAGATGCAGACACTAGCTCTACCACTCACTAGCTAAATAAACTTGAACAGATAAACCCTTCTGAACTATATGTTGAATATCACAATACCTACTTTATTGAGTTTTCCAGATAAATATGCTAACATAAAATAATTCATATAGAGAATTTGGTACATAGTATTGCTTCTGAATATTATTACTGGAGATTAGAGAATGTAATAGGAGCTTGTGGAGTCTACTGGTTTGAGGTATGATCTTTAGAGTTACGTAGACTTGGGTTTGAACCTCAGTTCTGCAACTTTATGGCTGCATGAACTTAGTCAAATTACTTACCTGGGTTAAGCTTCAGATTTTCACTCATAAGATACAGATGATATTATCTCATAGTATGATTATATGAATGAGATACTTATAAATAAATTAAATCTTCCTGGACATACAGTAATGCTCTATAGGTGGTAATTATTATAACGTTCCTTTCTTTTTCTACTAGTGACCAGGATACCACAGTACAAGCTATTAGTAAAAGAATATCTATTTGAAGGATATGTTGGAAAGTTAAAATTATTGGCAATAGGTGTATATGAATAATATCCTTTTATTATATTCACCTATTATATAATGTATAAAATGTAGAAATAGTATGTAAAAATAATAAAAAGATGTATTATATCTCAAGCTGTTTTTAAAATGTTATTTGCAACAACATGAATGAACCCAGAGGACATTATGTTAAGTGAAATAAGCCAGATACAAAAAAGATTATACTTATATGTGGAATCTCAAAAAGTAGATCTCACAGAAGCAGAAGGTAGAATGATGATTACTAGGAACTGGAACAAGTGAGAAGGACAAATGGGAGAAACTAGTCAAAGCATCTAAAATGTCAATTAGACCAAAGAAATAAGTTCAAGAGGTACAACGTGGTACCTATAGTAATAACAATATGTGGTACAGTATTCTTGAAAATTGCTAAGAGTAAGTACTTTCACAAAAAATTACGTCAGAAAATTAACCTATGTTAATTTTCTTGGTTTAGTCATTCCACAATGTATACATACTTGAAAACGTCATTACCATAAATATCTACAATTTTATTTTTCAATTAAATAAAATTCAAAAAGATAAAAATGAGATTTATATAAAAGAAGTATATTAAATAAGAGATATTACAGTAAGTCCAATAAGAGGTACTAGTCAATCCTTCTGAAATTTCAAGTTGTTCAAAAATGTAACAAGTTCCACTGGCCATAATGAGTTTCCTGTCACTGGAAGCATTGGACCATGGGCTGATGACCCTGCAGGGGCATCAGCAGGGGATTTGAGCATAGGATGAGTGTTTGATTTAGATGACCTTTGAGGTTATATTCACTCCCAAGATTCTGATTCAGCAGTTCTGTAATCAGAGTGGCAAAACTGCCAGAGAAGCTAAGGGAATCCAGCCCCATTCAGTAAAAGCAAAGTATTTGATCAAAGGATGTAAAATTTCCATTGTAACATTTTGGTTCAGACAGCACTGATTTTGGAAAGCAGGGTAGATCCAGGTTTTGTGGTGCCTACAGGTTATGCAGTTTGTGGGTGGGCGGGGGGGAGGTTCTTTAAAAATTAAAAAAAATACAAATGCAAATCTAACTATAAACATTAATATTTAGATCAAGAAAAGCTGACAAATGCCACAAACTTTACAAAATTCAAAAATATCATTTTCATGAACTGCCTAACACACCTCTAAAAAACATATGTTGACTGTGGAACTTTAGGTGACTTCATTATAAAATGGAAGTTTTATGATTTTTTTATAGGAGGAAGAGAAAGATATTTCAGTCTTTTAGCATAGTTGGTTGATATTAGTTTTTATTATTGATTGCTTAAATACACTGTTTTCAGTTTCAAAACTCACTGGTACTGTCATATCAATATTTAGGATTATTATCAACTTAAGGAAAAGTGCTCTCTAGTTTTATATATGAGCTGTAAGATTTTAGATCATTTCAAGTTTTTTATGCACTAATTGTAAATACCCTTTGAGCTGATGATACTCACCAGATTGTCTTCAGTTTCCTGAAGTTGGGATGCTTGAAGAGTTGGGACAAAAGATATAGAAAGGTTCCTAGAAGGCATCCCTACACTGGGACAGCTAGCAATAACTTAGCAGTCATAGAAGTGACAAAAACCACGGTTATATCCCACTAAATCACTAAAAGATAGCCCCAACTAGCCAAATCCAAAAATGTCTATGGCTAATACAATGCCATCTGGCATTATCACCTAATGTGTGGAAAGTCAGAGCAGTCTTAACCAATTGATATCTAAATAGTTTCCTTTTGCAAATTTTAGCAAACATATTCCTCCGTAAACAGGACTGTTGCTCAGTCCCCTCCTAAGACTGTGGAAGGGATCCATGTTAGTGAAGCCCTGGAGCTCTTAGCTTCCTGGTAAATTGATGTCTGTCAAAGGATGATTTTTAAAGACAAACTGGTCACTAGAATGCTAAAACCATGCAGCATGAAAAATGTCTGAGGGAACTGGGGATTTTTAGCCTGGAGCACAGAAAACCTAGAGAGACATGCTTACTGCCTTCAACTATTTGAAGAACTGTCATGTAGACATTTGTCCAGCCAGTCATTCTGAGTAGCTCTCAAGAACAAAACAAAGAACAATGGGAAGAAGTTGCAAGGAAGATTTCAACTAACTATAAGATGGAACTTTCTATACAATTGAAGCTTAAAAAATGGAGTGGCTTGCCACATCTAATAAAGGGCTCCCTGTCACTTGAAATGTTCTACAGAGGCCAAATGTCAAGAAGAGTGCTATAGATAAGATTTCAACAATGAATAGAAGTTCAGGATAAATAACTTTCAATTTATAATTCAGTAGCTTTTTCATGTACCCAAGAGGGTATTTAATCAGGGGAAAAATTCTTCAATGTATCTGTGGCCAGAGTAACTTACTAAGCAAATATCAAATGAAGTATTATGAAATTTTTCATGTATATTAAATCATACCTCTGAAAAATATTCCATAGAATTATCTAATAATATTGAGGTCTATCCTCTAAAATCAGCTGTATGCTTAGTATCACCAGACAATCTTACTCATAACTTTTATTAGTTTGTGAATAATAATTTTTCTGTTGCTTCTATGTGACAAATTGGTTATACTTTTAGGTACTAGTAACTTATTAGTGAAACGAGTAATGATCTCTTCCTCCATCTGTCTTACAGTCGAATTATATTTCTATGTATGCAAAGTTTATATGTTCTGGAAAGAATATATAGTTTATATAATTCTGTTAAGCAGTATTATAAAAAGCATGAGCTCTCAAGTCCAAGTTCAAATCCCAGCTATTTCCATATGAAAGCTACTTAGCCTTTTTTCATTTCAGTTTCCTTGTGTATAAAATTATACATACCCTACATGATTATACCTACCCCTACAATATCAATATTGCTATCAACACAAGTTAGATAATGCCTATAAAATGTTTGGCACATATGAATGCTCTGTAAACATTAGTTGTTATTTTTAAATGTGTTGTTCACAAATCTTCTCAGTGTTGTATACTGTTAAAAAAAAAAAAAAAAGACTTAAAAGTAACAAGTTGTAACATTGAAGGGGCCAAAAGAGACACTTACATAGTCCTAAAGCTATCTACGCTTCCCTGAAAATATACTGTATTTGCAATAATTTTTTTTTTTTTTTTTTTTGAGACGGAGTTTTGCTCTTGTTACCCAGGCTGGAGTGCAATGGCGCAATCTCGGCTCACCGCAACCTCCGCCTCCTGGGTTCAGGCAATTCTCCTGCCTCAGCCTCCTGAGTAGCTGGGATTACAGGCATGTGCCACCATGCCCAGCTAGTTTTTTTTGTATTTTTATTAGAGACGGGGTTTCACCATGTTGACCAGGATGGTCTCGATCTCTCGACCGCGTGATCCACCCGCCTCGGCCTCCCAAAGTGCTGGAATTACAGGCGTGAGCCATGCACCCGGCCCTGCAATAATTTATCTAAATAAAAACATGGGTAAATAATATAATCCTTAGTAATAAATGAAATAAAATATTGTCAATTGAAAGCATATTTCAAGAGAAAGAAAACACTTTGAATGACTTTGTGTAATAGTTAATTCAGTGGTTACAAAAGTACTGTGATCTCTCTAATGAAAATGCCTAATGAAGACTTGAATGCTCCTGAAGGACTTGAAATGCTTCCTGGTGAGCATCACTGAGACCAGATTTTTCAGAAACTTTTATTAGTTACTACTATCTAAAGGACTCATATTTTTGAGATTTGTGTCTGTTTCAACAGTTACGTGGTAACCACCTTATACAGGTTAATTTTTTTTTCATTTTTAAAATCATACTTTAAGTTCCAGGGTGTACATATGCAGAACGTGCAGATTTGTTACATAGGTATACATGTGCCATAATGATTTGCTGCATACATCACCCCGTCATCTACATTAAAAATTTCTCCTAATTGTGGAAGACAGTGTGGTGATTCTTCAAGGATCTAGAACCAGAAATACCATTTGACCCAGTAATCCCATTACTGGGTATATACCCAAAGAATTATAATTCACTCTGTTATAAAGACACATGTACACGTATGTTTATAGCAGCACTGTTCACAATAGCAAAAACTTGGAACTAACCCAAATGCCCATCAATGATAGACTGGATAAGGAAAATGTGGCACATATGCACCGTGGAATACTATGCAGCCATAAAAAGGATGAGTTCCTGTCCTTTGCAGGGACATAAACAAATTATTTTAATCAAATAATTAAAACTATAGGCTTCTGGATGCAGAGGCTACCATAATTGTGCAATTGGATTGCAATTGCATCTGAGGTACCAAAAATGTCAACCATTTTTATTATGTTTTGTTTATAGGTTCCCACAGGCAACATGACACAGAAATGATATCCCTACTATACACAAAAATAGCGTATTATTATTAAAAAGAGAAACCAGATTTTTCATTAGGCCAGGGTTCCACTGTCCTAGCATTGCATCTCTGACAGCAAACACAGGACAC
This sequence comes from Saguinus oedipus, assembly GCA_031835075.1. Classification (NCBI taxonomy): domain Eukaryota; kingdom Metazoa; phylum Chordata; class Mammalia; order Primates; family Cebidae; genus Saguinus; species Saguinus oedipus. The sequence goes on from CM063170.1 coordinate 150,025,026, forward strand.
TTCTTTATATTTTCTGGTATGTTAGCATGTATGTATTAAGATTCTTAAGCTTTATGGGAAGGCACAAATAGTATTTGTCTTCCCTCTTCTGGCCCTTTGAGCCAGTTTAACCCACACAAACATACTCAAGGAGCAACTGAAGCCCTTAGACCTCCCTTCATTATCCCAGTTTCTGATTCTGCATCTGCTCAGCCCTAACCCTTAACACTCTGGCTGTACTTACATATTTTAGCAAATTGTCTTTTATGTTTCAGTTATTGCAGCCTGCTTTCCCTAATGGATTCTGTTTGTATTGGTCAAACTTCTGATTGTGTTACAGAAACCCAACTCAGACTTGGTTAATAAAACTTATTAGTTCATGTAACTGAAAGTGCAGGTTTCAGACACAGCTTAGATCAGGGGGTCAGGCTATATCTATGGCCTCTCTTCATCACTGGACTCTTTTCCTATGGGTTTACACTTATTTTCAGCCCCATTAGTGTTAACGGTTCCTGCTTTTTGCTGTGTTAAGACTTGGAATTTAGCCTCATTTTCCATACTGGCTTACATGCCCACCCTAAGATTAAAGATGAGGTGAGATCACCACATTCTGAGACCTAGACTAAGTTTCCAAGAAGGATGGTTCACTACAGGAAAATCTGCTAGCATATATTGAAGGAATAGAACAATGATTCTCAAGTTTTTTCATGCATTAGAATCACACTTGTTAAAACACAGATTTAACAAGTGTTAAATTTGGGCCCTAGCAGCAGAGTTTCTGATTTAGTAGATTTGGAATGGGGCCTAATAATTTGCATTTTTAATAAGTTCCTGAGCGATTTCTGCTGTTGCTGGCCCAAGGACTAAACGTAGCTAGCCGCTGGGATAGGAAATAAAAAACTAGTTGTAAAAAACATCAGATGTCCATTAGATTTATTGACCATATTCCTATGGCATATGGCCTGCTCTGCTGCCTCAGTTAAGAGCTTGTGTCTTTGCCTTTAATCCCGCAGAACTTCTTTTCAATCTCACACATAGGCCATTTGGCCAGTGTCCCAGCCAAACTGTTGAGCTTGTAAAAACCTGTGGAATCACTTATCAAAATTATGGTCATATCTCCCAATATTTCATTTTATAAATCTTTATTAGGTCCCTGTGACTTATAGTACTCTTTACTAAATATTGCAGGACTTTGTTAAACTGTGGACTTTATACTGTCCTCCTTGTTACCTCTTGTATCAGAACCACAGAGGCCATTAGTTAAAAGCACTGATTACAGGGATTCCTTTCAGTCTCTCTAATGCTATTTTCTGCTGCAGGATATTTGCATGTGCCGTAATCTGCTTCTTTTAGCCCTGTTCTTTCCACGGCAAACACTTCATTCTGCCTATTTCGGTTTGACACCACTTTAGAGAGGCCAACCATTTAAGTTGGATCCTCCTAGCTACCCTCTGTCACTGTACTGTTTTTTTCCCTTTACAGCATTTATCATTTAAAATGTTCACTTATTTGTTTGTATTCCCATATGTTAAGTGTTATTTAAAAGCGTGTCCCTAGAGTAGCAGTTGAATGAATGAAGTTATGTACCTAATCAAATTTTAAACAACATTGATTAATGTACTAAGCTAAAGGTAGATCTCAGCATGAATATGAAATCATCTCAATAATTTATTCATTGGTTTTGCTTTCTAATATTTATTGGCCAACTCTTGCATTCCAAGAATGCTTCTAGGTTCTAAGAATATACCAGTTTTTACAGAATGCCTGTTCTCATTTAGCTTATATTCTAAGCATGGATGAAGGGGAAAGAAAGGCAATAATAGAGTCAATTTAAAGATCAAACGTGCTACAGAAACAAAACAAGAAAGGAAGATTAGTGGTGTGTGTTGAGTGAAGAATTTTAGGTAAAATGACCATGGAAGCCTCACTGAGGAAAGATTTGGTATCAGTCAAGGAGCAAGACAACCTTAGCCCAGGAGAAAAACCTGAGCTAGCAAATGAAGCAAAGATAATCACCAGAAGGAAGTACCATGAGGTGGGAGTGTCTCAAGGAGCAGTTAGGGGAGAAGAAGCCAGAGAGAGCTAAGATCTTTTAGTCCATTGGAAGGACCTGGGCTTTCACTCTGTCAAATATAAAACTATTGTAATTTTTATGGACATTTGAGACCTATTCATCAAAAATATTTGTGGCTATGGTCTGAGAATCTAGAATTTTAACCAAAAGTGTATTACGGTTTTTTTAATCCATTAAAATTTGAAAATTTAGAAGGTTTATGGTTTTTACTCTCACCAGATTTCTAAACACCACTGATAACACATTTTTCAACCTTGATTGCAAAATAGATTCACTTGGGGAAGAAAAAGCAATATCTGGACCCTACCCCAAAACCAATTAACTATGAATCTCTGGAGATGGGGCTTGCAAATCTGTAATAAACTAATTTACCTAAGAATTGAAGTTTCCACATGAGAAATAACTAGATTCCATTTGGGATAGTTAAAGAGAAATCAGAGTTTTAAATTAATAAACACTGTAGTTTGAATGAACGTTTCAAAAGGCCTGGAATCTCTGGAATTTCAGAGTTACAAGTTTTATGCTATTTAAAAAGCCATTACTATTTTATGTAGCAGATCTTAAATTATATGACAAGTTTCAACAGGTGAGTGTTTTCTTTATGAAAAAAGTTAATTTTTCATAAAGATAAGTAGTAAATTTTAGATAATTTTGTCAAATTTGTCTGTTACATGTTTATAACTTTCTTTAAAATACTTCAGTGTATACAGTGGGATGTTTGTGCAATATTTAGAGTGAGCTTAATATGAAATTGTTTTAGAATTATAATTAGGAAGCTCATACTCTAGAGGTACCTACAAGTGCTTTCGTTTTCAGAATCAAGATTGACAATCAAGGCTCTGGTAATTGCCAGACTGTCAGAAATGGGTTTTTATTAAATATCATAGTGACTAGCATAAAACTAGCATAAAATATTAAAACATGATTTTTTGTAAAACTAAAAGTATTCAAGATATAGGGCTTAAAATATTTTTCAGAGATTTTCTCAAACTTCTACATAGACAAGGTGTTAAGAATCCTAAAACTCCTGTACTTTTTTAAATCTTAAATTGGAAGGCCTAGGTTACAGCTCTCAATTGTCTTGTACTACACAATGCACACTGAAGGCCTTAGTTTGCCTGAGGCTAGCTATAAGAATAAGAGATCTGTATCTAGATTCTTAGAGTTTCCTTCAAGCCAATTTTTCATGGACGTTATTAAATGAAACACCTAAGAAATCAAGAACTGGGCATTCTTGACATTTCAAAACAGATTATATTTAAGCTCATTTATTAATAAAGTTCAGTTGATGAAGGTGTGGACACATGGAAGACTTTAGTTTGAAACAAAGCAGAAGAGATCAGTTAAACCTCATTCAAAACTTCTTTTGAGACAAAGCTACCACACGGAGCCTAAGAATTATATATGACCAAATTGGCTTAGTTCACAATCCTGCCTCTGGTCACCTCAGCTCAGCCAGTCCTCCCATGCGCCTTACTAAAAGTAACGCAGGACACTTTAATGTGGGTAACAGTCTTGGTATTAATCCTGAACCACCTTGCCTTTGACCAGCTGTCCTGCATCTCCCTGGTATGCTGACTCTCAGGCTCTGCATGCACACTCTTCTTTGCTCCTTGGAGAGGTCTTTTCTCAAGTTTTCCTCTTGACTTCTGTACCATGACTGGTCTCTATGTTCCTTTCTTTTCGCACACCTTCTGGTTTGCAGAGGAATAAGAAACTTTGACTGAGTCATTTTCTTGGTCCTGATAGCATTAGCATATTATTTCAGCTAACTGTTCAACTGGTGAAAATGTGTTAGTTAGCATTATACAGGTTAACTGTCCTTTATCTGAAATGCTTTGGACCAGAAATGCTTCAGACTTCAGTGTTTTTGGATTTTGGAATATTTGCATATACAGAATGAGCTATCTTGGGGGGACCCAAGTCTAAACATGAGGAGCACTTATGTTTCACATATATCTTATACACATAACCTGAAAATAATACAATTTTTAAATAATTTTGTTCATGAAAGTAGTTTGTATACACTTAACCTCAGAAAGCAAAAGTGTTCACTATCTCAGCCACCCATGGGTTCAGTCTGCAATTGTTTGGCAACACCATCATTTATGACTGAAAATATATGCTACTGCTAAGCAACTCTCTCCTTATACTTATTCACACATAAGTATTTAACAGGAGAAAGGATGACTTACCACTGATATAAAGAAAAGATAATGTGTTCAGGGTAACTAAGCAACACAGTAGCATCACCAGAACACCTGGATTAGCTGTTAAACCTCAGCAACAACACACAACTACAGGCTTTCAGTCTTCAGCTATGATGCTGTATTTTATTAAAAGGTTATGTACACTGTGTGTGTTTGTTTTTTTTTTTTTTAGGTAAGAAACACCAGAGGCAGTTGAGGGACCAGGAAGCAGGTTCTCTAAGATAAGGAGGAATTCTGCTGGGTGACTTTTTAAAATGTTTTTTCAAGTCATCTGCCTCATTAACAATGGGCAGCCTCATTAACGTTTTGTCTCAGAATTCTCTCCTGAATTTTACAAATGGCTATGATTTCTTGTTCTGTTAAGAATGCACACTGCTCTAGTCCTTCAATAAGCTAATCACATATATTTGGCATGTCATCTATAGTCACTTTTTCTGCAGTGTTAACAATGGTATTTTTGTCGTCACTATTATCACAATCACCTTGTTTCAAAACTATCTCCACTATGTCTCTATGAGAGATAGTTGCTTGAGCAGCTGAAGCCTCGTTATTGATGTCAAAATCTTCAATATCCAACTCTTCTGGATTACTGATGGACTCTGAAAGTATATTTTTTCTATATATAAGGAGGTCAGACATTATCTTTTTCTCACTTGACATGAAGAATTCTTTAGAGTTACTACTTTTCTTCATCATCACTGAACATAGTGGCAGACCAGAGATTGTTCCAGGCAAGCACAAGAGTCCCTTTTGTCACTGTGTTCCAAGCATTGGCAACATCCTATAGGACATCCTTTATGCTAAATTTCTTTTGAAAACCTTCCTCACCCATGATTCTGTTCACTGCTGCTAGCTAGCATGCTGTTCAAGAAAGTTTTTTTTTTAATTTTAAATTTTTATTGCGTTTCAGGTTTTGGGGTACATGTGCAGAACGTGCAAGATAGTTGCATTGGTATCCACATGGCAGTGTGTTTTGCTGCCTTCCTCCCCTTCACCCACACTTGGCATTTCGGGGAGTGTAAAATAGTTCAACCATTGTGGAAGACAGTGTGGCGATTCCTCAAGGACCTAGAAATAGAAATTCCATTTGACCCAGCAATCCCTTTACTGGGTATATATCCAAAGGACTATAAATCGTTCTACTATCAAGAAAGTATTTTTATATTTACTCTTCAGTAATCTAAGGATAGCCTAGAATTTATAAAGTCACATTTGGGGAAAATTTTATAGCATAAACATTATTTTTGATGAGAATTTTAGCTGGAAGATGAGCAGAACAGTTATCAAGGAATAAAAAATATTGCACTGGTCATTCCATCCAACTTCCCTACAGTGAGCACAAGCTGCTCACAAATGTTTGTGAAACCAGTCAGAAGAGATGTTGCTGGGAATCCATTCCTTTTTGTTAGCATAATAATGGACTGGTAAGAAATTCACACCTTGAAAACAGTTAAGTCACAAGCTTTTGCCTATCACAGCAAGTTTACACTTAGGCATGCCTGGGGCATTAGCACATCCTAGCCCAGTTATTCCATCTTTGGCATCCTTAATTTTTGAAAGGGCTGTTTCATCCACTGTAGTGAGTGTCTTTCTGGGGCAGTAATACCAAAACAGTGATGTTTTATCAGCAGTATAGACCTTCTCACATCAGATTTTCATATGCAATTACCTTGGCAAACCAGCTAATGAATTTCTCTGCTGCTTTGTCATTGGCAGATGCTTTATCACCACAAATCTTTAAAAATTTAAGGCCCTGTCTTTTCTTAAATTTTTGCAACCAGCCTGCTTACCATTCACAGTTCCCTTCATTTTTCAGTTCCTCATGATCTTTGCTTGTTTTATGATCAGCATATCATTAGTGACACCTGTTCACTTAGGCTGACAGATACACTCTTTCAGTACATGGCCATGATCTTCATTTTTAGCTTTGCAGTGTTTTTCTGTTTTTCAGAAACTTCTAGTCATCACTTTCAGTGTAGAACTTCAGTTTGTCCTTCCAGTTCTTCAGTTCACATATGGTGGTCATTCTAATACTGTGTTCTCCTGTAATATATTTCATACTTATGCTGCAGTCCAGTTTCTCCAACAGCTTAACTTTCTGTACTGTAGAGGAACATAAATGCTTCCTTTTCTTATCACTGTTACCCATAGAGGTATCTGCAGGCCTCGTTGTCATTTTCAACAACATCTTTACACCATGGCACAGATAAGCAAAAAGCATCATGAGTAATGCACATAGGTCTTGGCCCTATGTGGGACATCAGGAACCTGCTGCTGGCACATCCAGCCTACACACATGCCATCTTATTACCGTTTGAGTATATGCTTGCATGGAAGAATCTCAGTGTGCTCAGGAAAGATATATAGTAACTGAAAAGGGTTAGCAGAGTCTTTTCCCCCTTATGGACACTGAATAAACTGTATATTGTGCTCCTGCATTTTGACCGCAACCCATCATAAGAGGTCAGGTATGGAATTTTTCACTTGCAGCATCATGTCAACACTCAAAAAGTTTTGGGTTTTTGAACATTTAAGATTTCAGATTTTCAGATTAGGAATGCTTAAGTTTCATAGAAAATGTACTGTTAAATCCATTTTACTGACTGTGGGCTTATATCTGTTGTTCATGTTTTTTTAAGAAGTTATGGTAAGACTGTATTCATCATTTTATTTCTGAAACAGGAAGTTCAGATACAAGGCAGCTCAGTTCAGTACGGGACATTGGACAAATTTATGGGCTTGAACCAGACCGATAGCTCTGCAATCCCCACTCCCTCCCAAATATCTCTACTTGTTCTAGAGAAGCAGACAAAACAGCTTATGTTGACTTTTCCAGATTTAAATATGCATATTTACAAAGTTAAATGGCCAGAAGTGTACCCATTGTCTCAGATACGCACATATCCTTGACATATCTGAATAGGTCTTAAATATTTGATTCAATTGTAAGAATACATACAAGTACCTCTTTTTTCCCCCTTTAATCTAAAGAGATAGGAAATAAGAATACATGTAAGATCAAGAGTGCCAAGAGCATGTACACACACAACCCACTAGTGTCTTCTCTTACGATATATATGGCTCAAGTACTTCCACAAAAACAAGGAACCATAAAGATTACAACATTGTGTCATGAAACCCTGTTCAGGAGTTGGGGATAAAGTCATTTTAGTGCAGAATAGAGGGTATATTTGAAAGTGATTTACAAATGAGTCAATGGCAAAGGCAGAAGAATAACTGTTGAAAATGCACATATAAATGCCATTCTGCTAGGTGTTTTCGTTCACACATGGGACATCAAAACAAATGACAGTATCCCGGAGGGCATGCAGACACAAAGTTAAAGTGACTTCAGATAAGTACTTGCACCTCTGTAAGGAGTTTATTAGAGCATTGAACATTCCTGGATTATCTGTGCTACATTACAGACTAAACCAATAAATCAAAAAAAAAAAGGGTCATTATGAATAGATAAGTGAAATCAGAAAAGAAAAAATTAGTTTGTGAAGTGAAACCCCAAATTTATGAGTTTGCATCTTGCTTCAGTTTTCTATATTCCTCAATTGTAACCAGTTTAATGTCAAATAAAATTTAAAAGCTTAGGTTGGGAAATTAACATGAAAAGAATTAAATTGGCATTAACAGACCCCTAACCTTCCAAATTTAAACTTAAATAAAGGTATCTCTTCTTATCACTTTTTAATCATTTTTTAGTATGCATGATTCATGTGCAATAGACTTATTAACAATTTCTCCAAAAAATAAGACCCTAGATATACTCATGATGTTTGCAAACACAGTTAAGATGAAATATTTTAATTGTATTAAATACTTTCAATTCATTTTTCTTTATTTTTAAGGGACTTTCTGACTCTATTCTAACTAGTGTTTCCTAACTTTATACAAGCATTTATAGTTTACTGGAGTAGGCAAGCATGAAATTAATCCTCTCTAGTAGTAATTCACTAATGCCAAGAAACTTTGTTACTTGATTCCTATATAACACTGCTAGCACTTCAGTTCCTAATTTTCTTTCCATGAAATGATAGCTGCTTGTGGTCAGGAGTTTGTAATTATTTGAACCCAGTAATTTCAATTTTGTAAGCCAATAAATGAACTTGCTTGTCTTTTTTTTCTTAATACTGGAGGGGAACAATTATATAGTTGCTTAAGCAGAAAATAATATTTATTTTTAGTTTCAATTAACTCTTTTGAATATTTTTAATTTTTTTTAACCTAACTGCTCTCTGATTTAAGCCCAATTGTAGGTACACAAGGCTTGCAGTATTTGTGTGTATCATCAATAAAATGGTTAGTTGGAGGATTCAGATGCAGCTTCTTTTTTTTTCTTTTTGCTTGTTTGAAGGGAGCAAGGAGGGATCTTGTCAAATATTTATTATATAATGATTCTAGTCATGCGAGTGACTCAAATCTGTTGCTAAGACTGAAATTATCAGAGTAAACATTTTTGAATCTACTATGGAAAAAATCACATTTTTGGAAGATAATCTTCTTCATGATGTCTGATATCCCCTAAGTAAATGTCACTTTGTAATGAGACTGACCTTCTTTGGTCTCCTGACTGGCCCTAAAGAATTGACAGTCAGAAATCCTTACATACAAAGCTTGCTGGGACAATTTGATTATAACATAGCAATTTTAATTTTGATTTAAATGCTACACTTGAAAGCTAAGAGTGTTACATACTTTTGGTGTGGTCTGTTAAAAAGGATTAATGAGTTATCAGTACCTAGGCTGCCTACTATTGAATATCAGACCACTTGCCACAAAAATTAAGATTACACCTTACACAGTCCCATAAGCAGAGGGCTAGATACCCACAGGGTACTGGAAATATTTTACCACCACCCCGCAAGTTTCAAACTTGAACTGGCGTATAGAATCTTTAAATCGTAGTTTTACTCTTCATTAGGGAGCCTACCATCTTCTGAGTCCCAGGAAGACACACATGTAAAAATAATGATAAAACAGAAAAGCATACAGTTCACTTTCTTTCTTTCTTTCTTTGTTTCTTTGTTTCTTTCTTTCTTCCTTTCTTTCTTTCTTTCTTTCTTTCTTTCTCTTTCTTTCTTTCTTTCTTTCATTCTTTTGCTTTCCCTGTTGTCAGTGTATAAAGAACCAGATATTAACAGAAAAAAAAAATGAAAAAAGAAACCCTATTACCCTGTCTTTGGACCTTAAAAGTTAATCTTCAGCCATACTAGTTAACACACACACAGACTATTTCCCCTAATATAGTAGTTTTGTTAAATTTTTATCTTTTTTGTTATATTCACAATCATAGAAAACTATTTCTAAGAACATCATAGGCAATGTCACAGATTTTGGCTCATAATTACCCTTGCAAATTTTATTTACCAAATCCTGTAATTAGATTATATGACTGAGAAATGGAACTTTATGCTGTGAGGCAAAATAAACACAACTGATCAAAGAAACACCTAACTTTATGACTCTGTAGGAGTTACAGAATAAGGAGATGGATCAAGATTCAAGATGCTACAGAAGTGAATGGAATTTTTGTAGGAGAAATGGGTTAGTTGGAATGAAGACTATGCCTTAGAAGAAAAGCATTAAGTTTAATACAAAATATGTTTTTAAGATTTGAAATAGCCTCAAAGATTGTGAAGACAACTATCACTTTATAGACAAAGAGAATGAAATCCGAAGATATTAAGTGGCATTTTCAGGTCCTGATAGTTTTTTTTGTGTGTGTGTGTGACAGTTTCACTCTTGTTACCCAGGCTGGAATGCAATGGAGCGATCTCGGCTCACTGCAACCTCCGCCTCCTGGGTTCAGGCAATTCTCCTGCCTCAGCCTCCTGAGTAGCTGGGTTTACAGGCACGTGCCACCATGCCCAGCTAATTTTTTGTATTTTTAGTAGAGACGGGGTTTCACCATGTTGACCAGGATGGTCTCGATCTCTTGACCTTGTGATCCACCCACCTCGGCCTCCCAAAGTGCTGGGATTACAGGCGTGAGCCACCGCGCCCGGCCAGTCCTGATAGTTAATAACAAATATAGAATAAGGATCTACAATTTGTTTCTGTGTCTAGCTCTATTTACTGCACCTTAACACATCCTAATTGTATTTCATATGACAAAGACGCCATTAGAGATGTTAAAAAGGTGACTGAAAATAAGGAACTGGGGTAATGTGCTGCTTAAGACAAGTAGAGAAAGCAAAACAAATGAGTAAATTATGGAGGACATAATAGAGTGATAGAATATCATTAGACAGAACAATAGTTTTTGGGGAAAAGCAAAAAATGCAAAGTGCTATTAAGAGAGATTGTAGAAAAAGTAATCAAGAAATTGATCTCTGGAATCAGAAAGACTTATATTAAGCCATACTTGAATAATACTAGTTTTTAAACTGACTTGCTATGTCTTCATCTGTTAAATAGTATAGTGATAACATCTACCAAAAAAAATGTTGTGAAAAACGCATGGCTAATAAATGTACAGTTAGTACATTGGCCCAAAGTTTTTAATAAATGGTAGTTATTATTGCAATTATAGGCGAATCCGGAAGCCAGAAGAGTAGCAGTTTTCAAGTAGTACAGCAGGGTAGAATGTGGAAGTTTAAGAAGTGAGAAATAATCCCACCACACATTTGTTACCTTTGGCAAGTCTGGAGCATTGCTAACCAACCATGGTGAAGCTGAATGAACATACAGTTGTGTTGTTAAATTTAAAAAAGAGCAGAGGATTTTTTAAATTTTAACCTGCGATATATTTTGCAAACAATAGGGAAGAGGACTTTAAAGCATATTGTATAACATATTATAGGTTTCAATATTTCTTTTTATTAAATTATACTTTTTAAAGAACTTTTTAAAGTTCTGGGGTACATGTGCAGAGCATGCAGGTTTGTTACATAGGTATACATATGCCATGGTGGTTTGCTGCATCCATCACGCTGTCATCTACATTAGGTATTTCTGCTAATGCTGTCCCTCCCCTATCCCCCATCCCCTGCTATCCCTCTCCTAGCCCCCCCACCCACTGACAGGCATCAGTGTGTGATGTTCCCTTCCTGGGTCCATGTGTTCTCATTGTTCAACACCCGCCTTTCAGTGAAAACATGCAGTTTGATTTTCTGTGCTTTTGTCAGTTTGCTGAGAATGATGGTTTCCATGCCCCTGCAAAGGACATAAACTCATCCTTTTTATGGCTGCATAGTATTTCATGGTATATATGTGCCATATTTTCTTTATCCAGTCTATTCTTGAGCATTTGAGTTGGTTCCAAGTCTTTGCTATTGTGAACAGTGCTGCAATAAACATGTGTTCATGTGTCTTTATAATAGAATGATTTATAATTCTTTGGGTATATACCCAGTAATGGGATTGCTGGGTCAAATGATATTTCATTTCTAGATTCTTAAAGAATCTCCACACTGTCTTCCACAGTGGTTGAACTAATTTACACTCTCACCAGCAGTGTAAAAGAGTTCCTATTTCTCCGTGTCCTCCCCAGCATCTGTTTCCTGATTTTTTAATGATCACCATTCTAACTGACGTGAGACAGTATCTCAGTGTGGTTTTGATTGCATTTCTCTAATGACCAGTTATGATGACCTTTTCTTCATATGTTTGTTGTCTGCATAAATGTCTTTTTTGAGAAGTATCTGTTTATATCTTTTGTCCAGTTTTTGATGGGGTTGTTTGTTTTTTCTTGTAAACTTGTTTAAGTTATTTGTAGATTCTGGATATTAGCCTTTTGTCAGATGGGTAGATTGCAAACATTTTTTTCCCATTCTGTTGGTTGCCAGTTCACTCTATCGATAGTCTTTTTTGCTGTGCAGAAGCTCTTTAGTTTAATTAGATTCCATTTGTCTATTTTGGCTTTTGTTGCCATTGCTTTTGGTGTTTTAGTCATGAAGTCCTTGCCCATGCCTATGTCCTGAATGGTATTTCCTAGGCTTTATTCTAGAATTTTTATGATGTTTGTGATTTTAGGTCTTATGTTTACATCTTTAATCTATCTGGAGTTAATTTTTGTATAAAGTGTGAGGAAGGGATCCAGTTTCAGCTTTCTGCATGTGGCTCGCTAGTCTGTTTTATCCCAATTGATATTTACCTGTAAATCTTTAATTGTAGTAAAAATGCTTTTGCAAGTCATGAAATTAATACCACTTAAATGATCAGATGTTCTAATAACTCTCTTTTGGAATAGAAATTTTTATGTAACTAGCTTGGATATCTAAAGATCCAAATGCATTAGTTTTTTCAGCTCACAATTTATTTTCAGTATATAAGCATATCTTGTATTCTTCATTTTATTGCCCTTTGCAGATAATTGTGTTTTTTACAAATTGAAGATTTTTGACTACCCGGAACCAAGCAAGTCTAATGGTGCTGTTTTTTAATAGCATGTTTTGACTTCATGTCTCTGTACCACAAATTGTTAACTCTTGCAATGTTTCAAACTTTATTATTATTTCTGTTATGTTGATCTGTGATCAGAGATCTTTGATGTTACTCTTACAATTGTTTTGGGAAACCATGAACTTTTAAACACCCTTTTTTAATCTCACTGGTTTACATAAGGATTATGTGTGTTCTGACTGCTTCACCAACCAGTAGTCATCTCTCTCTCTCTCTCTCTCTCTCTCTCTCTCTCTCTCTCTCTCTCTCTCTCTCTCTCTCTCTCTCTCTCCAGGCCTCCCTATTCCTGGAGATACAACAATATTTAAATTAAGCTAGTTAATAACCTTACCATGGAGTCTAAATGTTCAAGTGAAAAAAAAAGATGCACACATCTCTCACTTGAAATCAAATGCTAGAAATGATTAAACTCAGTGAGGAAGGCAGGTCAAAAGCCCAGAGAGGCTGACAACTGAGCCTCTTATGCTAAACAGCCATCTTGTGCATGCAGTGAAAAGCTCTTGAAGAAAATTAAAAGTGCTATCCCCATGAACACACAAATGATTAATTTTTTTTAAAAAAACCTTACTGTTGATACAGAGAAAGTTTTAGTGGTCTACTAATCTAGAATAAGACCCTAACTCTCTTCAGTTCTATGAAGGCTGAGAGATAAGAGGAAGCTACTAAAGAAAAGTTTGAAACTAGTAAAAGTTGAGTCATGAGGGTTAAGGAACAGAGCTATCTCCATCATAGAGAAGTATAAGACAGAGCAACAAGTTATTCAGAAGATGTAACTAAGGTCATTGATGAAGGTGGCTACAACAAACAGATTTTCAATGTAGAAAAAGCATCCTTATATTGAAAAATGCTGCCATATGGAACTTTTACAGCTAGAGGGAAGTCAATACCTTGCTTCAAAGGACAAATTGACTCTCTCTTGTTAGGGGATAATAGAACTGGTGACTTCAAGTTAAAATCAGTGCTCATTTACCGTTCTGAAAATCCTGGGGCCCTTAAGAATTATGCTAAATCTACTCTGCCAGTGTTCTATAAATAGAACAACAAACCCAAGAAAACAACACATCTGTTAATAGCATGGTTTAATAAATATTTTAAGCCCACTCTTAAGACCTACTGTTCAGGAAGAAAAGACTCCTTTTAAAATATTTCTGCTCATTGACAATGCACCTGGTCACTTGAGAGCTTTGGTAGAGAATTACAAGAAGATTAATGCTTTCCAACAACATCCATTTTGCAATCCATGGATAAAGTAGTAATTTCAACTTTATCTTATTTAAGAAATAGATTTGGGGAAGGCTATAGTTTCAAAAGACAGTGATTCCTCTGACAGATCTAGACAATGTCAATTGAAAATCTTTAGAAAGAATTCACCATACAAAATCCCATTAACGACATTCACTGAAGGAGGTCAAAATACCAACATTACCAGGTCTTTGGAAGAATTTGATTTCAGCCTTCATGGATGACTTCAAGGGATTCAAGACTTCAGTAGAGGCAGTCACTGCAGATATGGTGGAAGCAGGAAAAAGAAACACCCTAGAATTAGAAGTCAAGTCTGAAGATCTGAAGATGTGACTAAATTGCTGTAATCTTATGATAAAACTTAAGTGGATAAATAGTTGCTTCTCATGGATAAACAAAGAAAATGGTTTCTGGAGGCGAAATCTAATCAAGATGCTGTGAACATTGTCTAAGTTACAACAGAGGACTTATAATAATACATCAACTTGGTTAATAAAGCAGTGGCAGGGTTGGAAAGGATTGACTCCAGTTTTGAAAGAAGTTCTGTGTGGGTCAAATGTTATCAAACAGCATTGCATGTTATAGAAAAATCTTTCATGAAGGAGAAATCGATGAATTTGACAAACTGTGTTGTTGTTTTATTTTAACAAAGTGACACAACCATCTCAAACTTAACCACCAGCCTGTTTGATTAGTAGCTATCAATACGAAGACCAGACCCTCTACCAGCAAAAGGATTATGACTCACTGAAAGCTCAGATGATTACTAGTTAGCATATTTTAGCAAAAGAGTGTTTTTAGTTAAGGTATGTACATTGGATTTTTAGACATAGTTCTATCACACATTTAATAGACTAACATATAGTGTAAATACAACTCGTATGTACTGGGAAACTAAAAAGTATGACTTGTGTAATTATAATACTTGCTTTATTGAAGTGATCTAGAAACCAAACCTGCAATATATCTGAGGTACTCATATTTCATCTATAATGTTTAATTTTTAAAATTAGGCATCTCAGAAACTGCTTTGAAACTGTCTATACTTGTTATTTCCTTACAAATATATTTTATATGATTAGAATATATGTGTCGCTGTGATCACAGATTCAGAGGCAGTTAAGTAAGAGTTAATCGAGGCAGAAAGCTAGTAATCTCTCTTTTCTCTGCATAGAGCAGAGTGACTAATATTATCTTCTATTGTTACTTTTTTGACTTGTATCATTCAGATCTCTTCCAACAAGATTTTAAAATCCTGAAGATCAGAGAATATGCTTTTGCTTCTGTGTCCTCAGGAGTGGCTAATTCAAAAGAGTTCTTCAGAAACATTAATTAATTGAAGATAATCTTTATTCCTTAGATGCAGCTTTTAAGACATAGTTAGTCCAGCTTTGGGAAAGCTAAAGGCACTGAGTATAGCATTTATCATTTGATGTTTTTAAGCCTGTTTTGCCACTTAAATATTATATTCAATGTGTCTCTCTTCTATATCTCCTCCCTGTTTATGTGATCAGTACTCCACTTTAAGCACTCATTACCCTCATGCTTTCTCTGTTTCAAAAACTATCTGGAAAGAATACTCCTTCCTTAGTTTTACCAATGTATTTGCTCTTCCAAAGGTGTCTGTTTTACATATCTCTAATGATGGTACTAAAGAGTTGTACCTTCTGGCAAAGGCTTGTCTTGATATTAAATTGCAAAACAAGATGAGTAAGGTAAGAACAACTCCCTGGGTTCTTAAAATTGTAGCATAAGTAGACATAGAGACATCCAGAAAGTTGATCTTGGTGTTAAAACATTTTATTTATTTATTTATTTTTCTCAGTATTGAATCAAAATATTGCTTTTTTATTTTATTGGGTTTTAGCTATTGGGGTACATGTGAAGAACATGCAGGATTGTTGCATAGGTACATATATGGCTATGTGGTTTGCTGCCTTCCTCTCATCACCTATATCTGGCATTTTTGCCCATGATATCCCTCCCCAACACCCCACGCCCTGCTGTCTCTCCACTAGTTCCCCCCTTACAGACCTCAGTGTGTGATGCTTCCCTCCCTGTATCCATGTGTTCTCATGGTTCAGCACCCACATATGAGTGACAACATGTGGTGTTTGATTTTCTGTTCCTGTGTCAGTTTGCTGAGAATGATGGTTTTCAGGTTCGTCCATGTCCCTACAAAGGACACAAACTCATCATTTTTTATGGCTGCATAGTATTCCATAGTGTATATGTGCCGCATTTTCCCTGCCTAGTCTATCATCAATGGGCATTTGGGTTGGTTTCAGGTCTTTGCTATTGTAAACAGTGCTGCAATGAACATTTGTATGTGTGTGTCCTTATAAAAGAAGAATTTATAATCCTTTGGATATATACCCAGTGATGGGTTTGCTAGATCAAATGGAATTTCTATTTCTAGGTCCTTGAGGAATCGCCACACTGTCTTCCACAATGGTTGAACTAATTTACACTCCCACTAACAGTGTAAAAGTTTTTTTTTCTCCACATCCTCTCCAGCATCTGTCATCTCCAGATTTTTTAATGATCGCTATTCTAACTGGTATGAGATGGTATCTCAATGTGGTTTTGATTTGCATTTCTCTAATGACTAGGGATGATGAGCATTTTTTCATATGTTTGTTGGCCTCATATATGTCTTCTTTTGCAAAGTGTCTGTTCATATCCTTTGCCTACTTTTGAATGGGCTTGTTTTTTTTCTTGTAAATCTGTTTTAGCTATTTGTAGATTCTGGATATTAGCCCTTTGTCAGATGGGTAGATTGAAAAAAAAAATTTTCCCATTCTGTTGGTTGCTGATTCACTCTAATGACTGTTTTTTGTTTTTTTTTGTTTTTTTTCTGTGCAGAAGCTCTGGAGTTTAATTAGACCCCATTTGTCTATTTTGGCTTTTGTTGCCAATGCTTTTGGTGTTTTAGTTCTGAAGTCCTTGCCTACGCTTATGTCCTGAATGGTTTTGCCTAGATTTTCTTCTAGGGTTTTTATGGTATTAGGTCTTATGTTTAAGTCTTTAATCTATCTGGAGTTAATTTTAGTGTAAGGTGTCAGGAAGGGGTCCAGTTTCTGCTTTCTGCACATGGCTAGCCAGTTTTCCCAACACCATTTATTAAACAGGGAATCCGTTCCCCATTGCTTGTTTTTGTCAGATTTGTCAAAGATCAGATGGTTGTAGATATGTGGCATTGCCTCCAAGGCCTCTGTTCTGTTCCATTGGTCTATATCTCTCTTTTGGGACCAGTACCATGCTGTTTGGATTACTGTAGCATTGTAGTATAGTTTGAAGTCAGGTCATGCATTGCCTCCAGCTTTGTTCTTTTTACTTAGAAATGACTTGGCTATGGAGTCTCTCTTTTGGTTCCATATGAAGTTTAAGGTGATTTTTTTTCCAGTTCTGTGAAGAAAGTCATTGGTAGCTTGATGAGGATAGCATTGAATCTATAAATTACTTTGGGCAGTATGGCCATTTTCACAACATTGGTTCTTCCTAACATTGAGCATGGAATGTTTCTCCATCTGTTTGTGTCCTCTCTTATTTCATTGAGCAGTGGTTTGTAGTTCTCCTTGAAGAGGTCCTTTACATTCTTTGTGAGTTGTATTCCTAGGTATTTTATTCTCTTTGTAGCAATTGTAAATGGCAGTTCATTCTTGATTTAGCTCTCTTTAAGTCTGTTATTGGTGTATAGGAATACTTGTGATTTTTGCACATTGATTTTGTATCCTGAGACTTTGCTGAAGTTGCTTATCAGTTTCAGGAGATTTTGGGCTGAGACGATGGGGTCTTCTAAATACACAATCATGTAACCTGCAAATAGAGACACTTTGACTTCCACCTTTCCTAATTGGATACCCTTTATTTCTTTTTCTTGCCTGATTGCTCTGGCTAGAACTTCCAATACTATATCAAATAGGAGTAGTGAAAGAGGGCATCCTTGTCTACTGCCAGATTTCAAAGGGCATGCTTCCAGGATTTGCCCATTCGGTATGATATTGGCTGTGGTTTTGTCATAAATAGCATTTATTTTGAGATACGTTTCATCAGTACCTAGTTTATTGAGAGTTTTAGCATAAACGGCTGTTAAATTTTGTCAAAGGCCTTCTGTGCATCAATTGAGATAATCATGTGGTTTTTGTCTTTGGTTCTGTTTATGTGGTGAATTACATTTATAGACTTGCGTATGTTGAACCAGCCTTGCATCCCAAGGATGAAGCCTACTTGATCTTGATGGATAAGGTTTTTGATGTGCTGTTGCAATCAGTTTGCCAGTATTTTATTGAAGATTTTTGCATCTGTGTTCATCATGGATATTGGCCTGAAGTTTTCTTTCTTGTTGAGTCTCTGCCAGATTTTGGTATCAGGTTGATGTTGGTCTCTTAAAATGATTTGGGAAGGATTCCCTCTTTTTGGATTGTTTGGAGTAGTTTCAGAAGGAATGGTACCAGCTCCACTTTGTGTGTCTGGTAGAATTCAGCTGTGAACCCATCTGGACCTGGGCTTTTTTTTTGGTTGGTAGGCTATAAATTGTGGCCTCAACCTCAGCTCTTTTTATTGGTCTATTCAGGGTTTCAACTTCATCCTGGTTTAGGCTTGGGAGAATGGAGGTGCCCAGGAATTTATCCATTTCTTCCAGGTTTACTACTTTATGTGCATAGAGCTGTTTGTAGTAATATCTGATAGTGATTTGTATTTCTGTGGGATCTGTGGTGATACACTTTATCACTTTTTATTGCATCTATTTGATTATTCTCTCTTTTTACTTTTATTAATCTGGCTAGTGGTCTATGTATTTTGTTGATGTTTTCAAAAACCTGGCTCCTGGATTTATTGATTTTTTGAAGGGTTTTTTGTGTCTCTGTCTCCTTTAGTTCTGCTCTGATCTTAGTTATTTCTTGTCTTCTGCTACCTTTGGAGTTTTTTTGATCTTGCTCCTCTAGCTCTTTCAATTTTGATGAAAGGATATCGATTTTAGATCTTTCCTTGCTTCACATGTGGGCATTTATTGCTACATATTTTTCTCAAGACACTGCTTTAAATGTGTCCCAGAGATTCCGGTATGTTGTGTCTTCGTTCTCATTTGTTTTGAAGAACATCTTTATTTCTGCTTTCATTTCATTGTTTGTCCCGTCAACATTCAAGAGCCAGTTCTTCAGTTTCCATGTAATTGTGTGGTTCTGAGTTAGTTTCTGAATTCTGAGTTTTAACTTGGCACTGTGGTCTGAGATACTATTTCTTATGATTTCTGTTCTTTTGCATTTGCTGAGGAGTGATTTACTTCCAATTATGTGGTCAGTTTTAGAGTAGGTGTCTTGTGGTGTTGAGAAGAATGTATATTCTGTGGATTTGGAGTGGAGAGTTCTGTAAATGTCTATTAAGTTTGCTTGGTCCAGGTCTGAGTTCAAGTCCTGGATATCCTTGTTAATTTTCTGTCTCGTCGATCTGTCTGATCTTGACAGTAGAGTGTTAACGTCTCCCACTATTATTGTGTGGGAGTCTAAGTCTCTTTGTAAGTCATTAATGATTTGCTTTATGTATCTTGGTGCTCTTATACTGGGTGTGTATATTTAGGATCCTTAGCTCTTCTTGTTGCATTGATCCTTTTACCATTATGTAATGTCCCTCTTTATCTCTTTTGATTTTTGTTTGTTTATAGTCTATTTTATCAAAGACTAGAATTGCAACTCCTGCATTTTTTTGCTCTCTATTTGCTTGGTAAATCTTCCTCCATCCCTTTACTTTGAGACTATGTGTAACCTTGCATGTGAGATGGGTTTCCTGGATACAGCACACCAATGGGTTTAGACTTTTTATCCAATGTGCCAGTCTTTGTCTTTTGATTGGGGCATTTAGCCCATTTACATTTAGGGTCAATGTAAATTGTTGTGTGTGAATATGATCCTGCCATTTTGATGCTAGCTGGTTGTTTTGTCTGTTAGTTCATGCAATTTCTTAATTGTGTTGATGCTCTAGCATTTGGTATGTTTTTGGAGAGGCTGGTGCTGGTTGTTCCTTTCTGTGTTCAGTGCTTCTTTCAGGAAGTCTTGTAAAGCAGGCCTGGTGGTGATGAAATCTCTGAGTAATTGCTTGTTCATGAAGAATTTTATTTCTCCTTCATTTATGAAACTTAGTTTGGCTGGATATGAAATTCTGGGTTGAAAGTTCTTTTCTTTAAGGATGTTGAATATTGGTCCTCACTCTCTTCTGACTTGTAGGGTTTCTGCTGAGAGATCCACTGTGAGTCTGATGGGCTTACCTTTGTGGGTAACCCGCCCTTTCTCTCTGGCTGTTCTTAGCATTTTCTCCTTCATTTTGACCATTGTGATTCTGATGATTATTTGCCTTGGGGTTGCTCTTATTTAGGAATATCTTTGTGGTGTTCTCTGTATTTCCTGAACTTGAATATTGGCCTGCCTTGTTAGGTTGGGGAAGTTTTCCTGGATGGTATCCTGAAGAGTGTTTTCCAGCTTGGATTCATTCTTTCTGTCACATTCAGGTACACCTATCAAATGTAGATTAGGTCTTTTCACATAATCCCATATTTCTTGGAGGCTTTGTTCATTGCTTTTTACTCTTGTTTCTCTAATCTTGCCTTCTCATTTTATTTCATTGAGTTGATCTTTCTTCTGCTTGATCATTTCAGCTATTGAAACTTGTGTATGCTTCACGAAGTTTCGTGTTGCATTTTCAGCTCCATCAATTATTTATATTCCTCTCTAAGCTGTTTATTCTTGTTAGCATTTCATCAAACCTTTTATCAAGGTTCTTAGTTTCTTTGCATTGGATTAGAACTTGCTCTTTTAGCTCAGAGAAGTTTCTTATTACCCACCTTCTGAAGCCTGTTTTTGTCAATGCATCAGACTCATTCTCCATCCAGCCTTGTTCCCTTGCTGGTGAGGAGTTGTGATCCCTTGTAGGAGAATAAGCATTCTGGTTTTGGGTATTTTCATCCTTTTTGTGCTGGTTTCTTAACATCTGTGTGGATTTATTTACCTTTGGTCTTTGTAGTTGGTGACTTTCAGATGGGGTCTCTGAGTGGATATCCTTTTTGCTGATGATGAAGTTATTTCTTTCTGTTTCTCAGTTTTCCTTCTAACAGTCAGGCCTGTCTGCTGTAGGACTGCTGGAGGTCCACTCCAGACCCTGCTTGCCTAGAGATCACCTGTTGTGGCTGCAGAACAGTAAGGGTTGGTGCCAGTTTCTTCTGCTGCTGTCTTTGTCCCAGAAGGATACCTGCCAGATGTCAGTGTGAGCTTTCCTTTATGAAAGGAAACCTGTTGCAGGTTCAGCTGTGCTTTCTATGAAACTCTCAATCCAGAGTGTTTCAGATGCTGGCCTTTATGGGGGTGGAACTTTCTGAGCCGTATCACCTGGCTCCCTGTTTCAGTCCCCCTTTTTTTCCATTAAACAGGCGACTCTGTCTTCTAGATGTTCCAGTCACCAGTTGAAACAGTGCCTGGATTTGTGTGAGTTTTTGTGCAGAGACCCCCTGAGCCTGCTGAAACAGCCATGCTGGAGACTCATGGCACTTTGTCGCCTGGGAATCTCCTGGCCTGGCTCCCTGTTTCAGTCCCCTTCTTGTCAGTTGAATGGGTGACTCTATCTCCCAGGCATTCCCATCGCCTGTCGAAAAGGCACTCAGATTTGTGTGCGTTTTTGTGCAGAGACTCGCTGTGCCAGCTGAAACAGCTGCTCTGGAGATTTGTGGTGTTTTCTGCCTGGGAATCTCCTGGCCTGGCTCCCTGTTTCAGTTCCCTTTTTATCAGTTGAACGGGTGACTCTGTCTCCCAGGTATTCCAAACACAAGTTGAAATGGCACCCGGATTTGTGTGAGTTTTTGTGCAGAGACCCGCCACACTGGCCAAAACAGCTATGCTAGAGGCTCACGGCACTTTTCCACCCAGGAATCTCGTGGTCTGTGGGCAATAAAAATTCATTTGGAAATGTAGTGACCACTCACCCTCTGTGTTTTCTCTGGGAGCTGCAATCCAGAGCTGTTCCTGTTTGGCCATCTTGGATCCCTCCCAAAACATTTTAATATCAATAGAAAGGCACACCAGCTTAGATATCAAAAGTTAGATGCTTTTGGTTGTTGAAATGTAACTCTGGGGGAAGTATGCACTTATTAGCTCTTTCTTTGAAGAGTCATACAAATAAACAAAGATTCAAATGTCTATGAAAGTAGAGAATGATCACTTTATTAGAGGTTATCAGTTCACATTTCCCTTATACTGTGACCTCGATGAACACCTCCTGGGACTTCCTCACCCCACACAAGCACAATAGACAATCCAGTGTGGCTGCCCATACTGATGGCTTTCTTTCATCTCACATTGGGAAGAAAATTAAATCTGCTTTCTATCTAGTGTTTAAGTTTTAAATCAGACATCTTGGTCACAAAGCTCAGAAGTATGTTCTGTAAAGAAGAGCATCTTGCTATGTAGAGATGTTAAAAAGTTCTGAGATGCGGAATTACTTTAATGGAAAATAGGCTTATAATGAGGTCTCCAATATATTTTAGTAACTGAGGCCCCTCTTGGGTGTGATTCAATTTGGCACTGGCTTCTACTGAATATTATGCATTATCAAAAGTTATACAATGAGGTTCAACTAAAATGCATGTGTCCTAATGCTAACATGACCTTCTGTAATACAAAATATTGGCTAATTATTTCTAACTAAATGTTATTTTTAAAATTAAGACTAATTCAAAAGGGAAAAAATGAAAAACCCAAAAATAAATAGAAGACAAGTAGTACAATGCATATAATGCAAATACAGACTGTTAAAAGATTCGTTAAATCTTGGGTACTTCTCCCAAGTATTTTTATTTAACACTTTCACTCATATATACTAATTTGAAATAAATTAAATCAAGATGAAACCCTTTCTGAGTTCAATAATAATACAAAAAATTCTGTTATATTAATAAATTTTTACTTAAATTATCTTTTCTAGTATTATAACTAGAAAAGATAAAAATGCTTAGGAATTCAATAAAAATGCTCTCAGGAAGGATTTTATGAAGACAGTGTATAGACCCATCTATCATTTGCTTTGTGTGGACATCTAAGTAATAAAGGTATAAGGATTAGAATCTGTTTTTAATAACAGTCATATTTTTAACTAAGGGAAAGATCCAAAGAGTGGACAAGTTCATTTAGACCTTTGGAAAAGTACTATTAAAAAAGATTCATGTACCTTAATTATGCCAAAGGAGAAAAAAATTTACTCCTTCTTCATAAATGACACTTAGAATTTAATTTTAGGTGTTCTGCTTGGTGGGTAATTGAAAATAAAGTTTGACAAAACTTATGGCTTCAAAGTTGATCTCATCTTCTTGTGACCTATATCTTAAAATAAGAGTGAAAGATGAAAGTTACTCTACTCTTTAAGCACTGAAGGAATAAATGATGCAATTTCTAAGCAAAAAGAAATATGAAGATTGAATCTACTCAGTAAATAGATTGGCTATGTTATCAGTTATGGCTTCTGACTGATAAAAGTGATATTTATATTATCACAAACTCTAGAATTGAATGGATGATTTTATTTTTAAATAGTTCTGGAAAAATCTTTCAGTGTTTCAATGTCACTAACATAAACAAGATTTTTTTCTTCAGAACACTAGCATCCTAATTCTGGTGTTCACCAGACAAATAGCTGGAAGAGCAACATGAGTCACCAAAGGTGGTAACTGTATTCTCCATGCACTCTGATTTTCTTTTGGATGAAGCACATAAGAGTAAAGAGTCTTGAAATAAACAAGAGTCTTGAAATAAAACTTGTAAACTTAAATGCTGATGTATATATCTGCTTTTCAGAATCCTTTGATGCAAATCAGATACTTTAATTCTCTTCTTCCCATTCTAGTAGCTCACTATGGTCTTAGAAATACTGAAAGCAATTCAGACATTAACTATTGAGCCAGAATCAAACTGGGGTTAAGGGAGGTTTTGTTAGTGTTATGGAGAGAAACAAAGTCAGTGATTTAAATATCCAAGAATATTGAAAGCAGGGGGAGAAAAGGTACCAAATTACCAATTTCATTTTAATCCAGACTTTTCTGTAGGCCTTTGGTAGAGTATCAACTCTTTAAGGGAATTGTGGCAGTTTCCTTTTTGTGTGTGTATGGAACAGAGGCGATGGCAAAACACCTCTTTTGATGCAAAGAGAAAATGAAGATCAGATAATAGCAGTGGAACAGCCCCGATAGGCTCCAATGGTCCCAAGTCACATAGAGTCAGGTGTCTTCTGGTTACAACTTACTGTAGGACCCTGGAGCCCATTTATTTGATAAACATAACAAAATATGCCATATGAGAACTACTTCAGTCTGACTGCTACTTAGGATGTAGAAAGGTAAAACCATCCCTAAGGAAACTCATGTCCAAATTCATCTAAATATTTCCCCCTAATCTAATGGCTCTTTAAAGTTGAGCCACTATATATATTTTTCTTTAGGATAGAAAATATTAAATTTGTGTGGGAAACAAAAGAGAAAACTACTAACAGTTAACAAACTACAAACCAGGATAACTAGCATAGTATTTTAAGTATTATCTTGATGTTCTGTCTCAAGGTTTCTGAGCAAGAGTAACTATTGCCAAAGACTCCTTCACTGAACTCTTGATGATGCCAATTGACGAACTCTTCATGATGCCAGTTGAGGAACTTCCGTATATTTTAGACAAATTGTCTACTATGCAGATATGAACAAATATTGCAGCCCCCAAAACCAGAGTCTACAATCTACAGACATATATCAGATGGTTTTAAAAGCCATTTCAGTTTCTCCCAGCAAAAGTTAGGTATAAATACAAGATGTTTTCTTTAAAGTAAAATCTTGAAAATACATTTTATTCTAGAATCCTAGCCATAGCATCAGCTTGACCAGCATTTGCTAATTACCTATTGTATATTAGGCATTGGTATAATCACTGAGAGAGAGCCCACCGTATTTTAAAAATGAATGTATCTACTGCTCATTGAGCACCTGCCTACTCTCTCCAGAGCCAGTCATTCTGCAATATGCTTCAAGCATGGTGGCACCTCTAACAGCCTTGCATGATAGAAGCCAAAAACAGATATAGGGACCACAGTTTCTCTAGGCAAAGGGGTCAGAGAGGACTCTTGTGATTGTAAAACCCACAGCTATCTATGCCCTCTATTCTGTTATCTTTCTGGGAAAAGTGGAGAAAATTGGAAAAATAAGGAAGAGGTAGGAATTTGTGTTAGCTCTCCTTCACTTCAGATGTTTTGTGCATCTTGTGCATAGTGTGGAGGAGGGTAGATGCAAGAAACAGTGATTGGGTTGAAAGAAAAAGAGGGAAGGAAAGTACTGGGATTGAAGTTTCCAGTAGTCAGATGGTATTTAACTGAAGTGAATTTAAAATGTCAAGAGTCTTGCAAGCATGTCTGAAATATTTGTCCATGAGTTTGTGCTCATTATAAAATCTAGGCTAGGCCTGAAGTGGTGACTCACTGGAGCTTCTTCCATTGGGCTATTTTCTAGAGGTAGATATTTTGCTGTAAATGCTCTGCTAGTTCTTCAAAGTTCTAGGCTGGCATGTACGTTGTTAGCTCATTGGAATCTTTTTTGAAGTGATATATTCACCAAGTGTATTCAAGAGGATGGTGAAACAATAACAACAACAGCAACAAAAAAACAGACTTCTCTTCAGGGTATATATTACACTTTTTAGAAAGCTTTCTTGTTTCTTTCTTTACTCGAGGTTCTCAAACCTAAAAAATTATAATGTGTGTCTTAGATATAATCATCAAGAAATTTGCAGTGGCTGAGCACAGTGGCTCATGCCTATAACCCCAGCACTTTGGGAGGCCGAGGCGGGTGGATCACAAGGTCAAGAGATCAAGACCATCCTGGTCAACATGGTGAAACCCCGTCTCTACTAAAAATACAAAACATAAAACTAGCTGGGCATGGTGGTGCATGCCTATAGTCCCAGCTACTCGGGAGGCTGAGGCAGAAGAATTGCTTGAACCCAGGTGGCAGAGGTTGCGGTGAGCCGAGATCACACCACTGCACTCCAGCCTGGGTAACAAGAGCGAAACTCCATCTCAAAAAAAGAAAAAAAAGAAATTTTCAGTGATTGTACCAAAAGCTGGAATAATACTACACATATTCAGAGAATTGCTCTTATTGAGAATAAATTCAGAATGTTCTAAAGAGCTCATCCCATGCACATAGAAGTTTCTTTAACTTAGCTGGGAAAGACTCATAGAAAAATGCCTCCCTGACTCTTGACACAATTAAGGTATGAGATGGGATTGGCTGGAGGGTGGATTTTCTGTTATGTTTTGCTCAACAATTTCTCAGATATTTCTCATTCTTAAATAACTCAACTATTTGCACAGTTGGTATTTATTGAGGAAAAATGATTCAGCATTTTGTTTGCTTCTTACTCTCTATTTCCTTGGGAAGACAAGACACAAACAATTTGGAAAATTATGAAAAATAGTGTAGCTACCAAGGACTTTTTCAGAAGCAGAAAAAGAGGTCAGAATAGTCTGTAAGCATTGGAAAGGGCTTTGAAAAGCACTGGGAGTTAGAGTTGGCCCCAAAAGTTAAGTAGAATGTGAATATGCTAGAAATTGGGAACCAAAAGTGAATCAATGGGAAAAGTAGCATGAACTTTGACTATACAAATAAACATTCCTTGAATCATGGAAGGACATGAAGAATTGGCATGAGTGGAGACTCCAAACAGGTTGGATGAATAGAGTGGTGCCAGGCTGCAGGACTTAAGGCTTGGGATAATTCTAGAATTTAGAACTGACATTGTAAGAGATAGGAAGGATTGTTGGTCCTTGAGCTATGAATTAACAGCCTATAGTTATCAGCATTATTGTGCTTTCATCCTCTTTATGAGCCCCGAATAGTGAACACTCAAGTTTGAGTTGCAGAAAATTGGTTTTACCTTGTAGATGGAAGAGATGTGCAGCGAAGTACAACACAAAAGGGAGGCAAACACAATTAAAAGATACAGGGTTTTGGAGTAAGACAGGCATTGGCTCCTGTTTCACCTTTAATATTTTCTAGTTGTGTCTCAGAAAAAAAAGTTAAATTTTCCTATATCTCAATTCTCTTTAAAATAGAAATGGAAAACTTAGATTTTGGTGAGAATTTTAAAAATTATGCTGGATACCCAATTGTTTACAAGATGATAAAGAGAAGAAAAACAAAAATTATTTAAAAATATGGTATCCAATGTAATCCCTGGAACCAAACACACAATACATGGTAACTATTATAAAGACTGATCTCTTTTTCAATCATCTCTCTGTCACTAATGACTGGAGGTGTTTAGGATCTAACAGGATGAGAGTATCCTTGTGTAGACTGATATACTACTATTTTGAGTAACAACACATAGAGCAAGACTATGCAACACAAAGAATCTTATAGAAAGCATTGAAGGGGTAATAGAGACCCCTCCAAAATTTGTTTATAAGTTGGCCTAGGATGGACCTTAGAAATAAATAGGATTGTGAAAAGAGATACTGTCAATTTCTTATCTCAAGATCATCTTCAATGTAAATCAGAAATTTATTTTTTCAATTGAACTCTCTGCTAGAAGTTGTCATATTGATAAAATTAAAGAAAACCTTAATTTTCTCATCCAGTTGGAGTACAGTCTCTCACTGTGTCTTACCCTTGCACAGGAAAACATTAGAGTCCATTCTTCATCCTCTTTTATAGGATTTTTGTCATCAAAGTTTCTCAGGACTGGAAAGAATATGTAGGTAACAGATTTACAGAATTACATCCCACCTGATTTTCCCCCACACTCTATCCCATAGGAATAAATTAAAATCTCTTTACTGTTATTAGCAGTGTGGCATCTGAATTGAGTCATTTCTCATCTGTAAAAATCTTATTTTTGAAATTAGTTTTTCTTGGATTCTAGCACCTCTTTCTTTGTTTCAAAATTTTCCAGATTATGTTTAGGCATTGGAGGGTGGAAGCTGCTCACAACAACTTTGCGTTGATTGTTGTGGATTTTCTCAGGTTTTCATTTAAGCACTTCATTGCTTCAAAACCTTGCCTGGGATGCAGCATACAAATGCTAACGTATTGCTGTAAAGTAATATAGTAAAATGTATAAAGCCTATGATTGGAATATAATTAGAACTAGAAATTTTTAAATATTTCTTTTTGTGAGCTGCAGAACTGTTTGCCCCTCAAGGTTAAGACTAATTGGCAGGTCCATTTGTTTAACAAATAGATTGAATTGTGGGCAATATCAAATTACATTTAGAAGCAATAAAGATTGGATTACAGTCAGATTTCATTCTTAAAAGTTCCTGTTAATGACCACCTCTAGCTTCTTTTCCCTAGAACTCAATTGACAAATTATAAACATATTCAATAAAAACTCATTTATTATTTATCCTTTTTTTCTTCAACTTTTAAGTTCTGTGGTACATGTGCAGGATGTGCAGGTTTCTTGCATAGGTAAACGTGTGCCATGGTGGTTTGCTGCACAGATCATCCCATCACCTAGGTATTAAGCCAAGCAGGTATTAGCTCCTTTTCCTGATGCATTCTCTCCTTCTACTCCCATCCTCCAACAGGCCCCAGTGTGTATTGTTTCCCTCCATGTGTCCATGTGTTCTCATCATTCAGCTCCCACCTATAAGTGAGAACATGCAGTGGTTGGTTTCTATTCCTGTGTTAGTTTGCGGAGAATAATGGCTTCTAGCTCCAACAATGTCCCTGAAAAAGACATGGTCTTGTTCCTTTTATGGCTGCATATTATTCCACAACATATATGTGCCACATTTTCTTTAACCAGTCTATCATTGATGGGCATTTCAGTTGATTCCATGTCTTTGCTATTGTGACTAGTGCTGCGGTGAACATATGCATACATGTATCTTTATAATAGAATGATTCATATTCCTTTGGGTATATACCCAGTAATGGGTCAAGTGGTATTTCTGCTTCTGGACCTTTGAGGAATTGCTATACTATCTTCCACACTGGGTTAAACTAATTTACACTTCCACCAACAGTGTAAAAGTGTTCTTTTTTCTCTGAAACCTCACCAGCATCTGTTGTTTCTGGACTTCTTAATAATTGCCATTCTGACTGGTATGAGGTGGTATCTCATTGTCGTTTTGATTTGCATTTCACTAATGATCAGTGATGTTCAGGTTTTTTTCATGTTTGTTGGCCACTGTTATGTCTTCTTTTGAGAAGTATCTTTTCCATGTCCTTTGTCCACTTTTTAAAGGGGTTGTTTGGTTTTTTTCTTCCTTGTAGATTTAGATGTCCTGTAGTCTCTAGATACTAAACCTTTGACAGATAGATTGCAAAACTTTTCTCGCATTCTGTACGTTGTCTGTTCACTCTGTTGATAGTTTATTTTGCTATGCAGAAGCTCTTAAGTTTAATTAGACCCCATTTGTCAATTTTTGCTTCTGTTGCAGTTGCTTTTGGTTTTTCTCAGGGAATCTTTGCCCATGCCTATGTCCTAAATGGTATTGCCTAGATTTTCTTCTAGGGTTTTTATACTTTAGTGTTTCATTTAAGTCTTTAATCGATCTTGAGGTAATTTTTGTATAAGGTGCAAGGAAAGGATCTGGTTTCAGTTTGCTGCATATGGCTAGCCAGTTCCCCCAGCACCATTTATGAAATAGAGAATCCTTTTCCCATTGTTTGTTTTTGTCAGGTTTGTAGAAGATCTGATGGATGTAGGTGTGAAGTCTTATTTCTGAATTCTCTATTTTGTTCATTGGTCTATGTGTCTGTTTTTGTACCAGTACTTAACTCATGTATTCTGTTAAAGTACATATATTTGATTTAGCTTACATTTGTGAAGGCTTAACTCTCATTTTTTATAAAAATTTCTTTTCTTCTATCTGTATTTTTTTTTCTTATATACCTGTATTAGTCTGTTCTCCCACTGCTAATAAAGACATACCCAGGACTGGGTAATAAATAAAGGAAAGAAGTTTAATTGACTCACAGTTCCACATGGCTGGGGAGGCCTCACAATCATGGCAGAAGGCAAATAAGTAGCAAAGTCGCTTCTTACGTGGCAGCAGGCGGGAGAGCATGTGCCGGGGAACTGTCCTTTATATAACCATCAGATCTTACGAGATTTATTCACTATCACCTGAACAGCACAGGAAAGGCCTGCCCCTGTGATTCAATACCTCCCACTCGTTCCCTCCTATGACACGTGGAAATTATGCAAGCTACATTTCAAGATGAGATTTGGGTCAACACACGACCAAACTATATCAGTGCCCTTGTCTCACAATACAAATATCAAATGAACTAAGTTCTAAGAACACAATACTATAGAATCATATATTTAATGTCAAAAAACTTAATTCCTATATGGAAAAGTTGAGATTAAGACAGTTTAAGATGTATAGTAGAAACATTACTCATTGCAAAACTGTATAGAGATGCCAGTACTTTTGAAAACCATGAGATCCAGTGGATTTTCCCATTGCATTGTGATGTCTTCCCTAGGCGGGGCAACTGAGAAAAGATATATTGTCATCTACAGAAAAAGTATTTTATGTATGGCCATGGAGGATATTATAGGATGTGAGGATCCCTCTACTCCCAAATATTTGCATTATAATGTATTTTTTGGTCTAAAATTATACTAGTTATGATTAGTTTCTTGAAGCATGGTGTAGCACATGAAAGTTGCTCTTAAAATACCAATATTTTCTTAAATCCTTAGCACCTTAGCAAGAATTATCTCATTTTGTTTGGTTGCTGACCTGAGAAATACTGTAAAAAAGTGAACATTTGTGTTAGAAGGCGGAAATATGCAAGAGGTAATTTCATATTAAAGAGGTACAATCTCCAACAGGATGGCTGGAGTGTTGTGAATGTGCATGTGTGTGATTGTGGTAGTGGTAATGGTACACTATAGGGAATGCTAGGGAGAGTATTCAGGTATAGAAAAAACATGGAGAGGAGGGCTGGAGTTCACATAAATGTAGTGTATTTGTTGGACACCTAGGTTAGGTGAGAGCTATAGGGAAAAAGTATGAAAAAGTTTTTATAATTGATACTGAGAGAAAGAATGGGCAGAGCACTATTTTAAATAGCTAGCAATATATAGTTTAATTGTTGGCATGTAAAACAAATATTCTGAAATCTACCTATTAATATTTTCCAGTTTAAAAATATATCTTAAAGTCTGAATTCTGTGGCATTATAAAAACTCACAACTGTGTAAATGTGAACACAGACATAATAGGGGGCAGAGAGTTTCTGAGAACATTCCCACATCAGTGCCAGTGATTGTATCTCCCATTAGATAACATGAGACAGGCACCAGATGATATAAGGTGATATAATGAGAGTAAGGTGAGGAGTAAATCAGAAAGAACTGGAAAAAAATTATTCAAGAACTTTAAGGAATGTCATATGCCTGTACAAACCTGGATTTGGCAGCTGATGGAGTCTCTTTTCCAAGAGAGATATGGCAGACTTAACTAATAAGCACTGAGAATTTACCTTGGGCTTCAAGTCCCCAGGGTCATTAACCCACAGTTGTTGTGCTACACTGAGGAAGACATTTGTTCTTGACCTGAGATGAGATGAAATTTGCATTTCATTGAATGGAATGAGAGGGACCTATAATTGAAGGAAAAAAAGGTGGGGGAGAGTATAAAAGAGAGTAAAAGTAAACTATACCTAGAAATGGAAGGAACATGATGACAGTGTGTTAATATTTATTATACACAATGTATATTTATTAATATAAAGAAATGGAAAGAACATGCATAGTAAGAGTCTGTTAAATGTATTTGAATTTTTTCAATTTTGAAGGGCTCAGATTTGGGCATATTTCTATAGCTATTACTAAGAATGAACTAATATAATGAATATCTGCTGCAGCTAATGCTTTTTCAGTTTCCTCAGGCCCCTCTACCTCACTTATCAATACAAAAAGTTTTCCTTAAGTAGAATGAAAACTATTGACTTAATATATTTTCCATGAAAACAAATTATTATTTAGAAGGGCAAGAGCATTTTGAGCTGGTACATTTCTAAAGTTGAATAAACTTACATTATCTCATCCCACTCACATTCCTTGCAAGAATGACATTTAAAATTTTCTTCCATATGCATCATTAATTTCAAATATACCTTCTTAGATATTTCAAGTTTTCTAATATATGGAACTATAGACACCTTTACTAGATTCTATCTTATTTACCTCATTTATTTTGTATGACTAAGTTGGAATTTGCTCTTGAGACCTCAATCTCAGAAAACAATATTTTATTACTTTCAGGTACATAAACCTTTAATGATTTCACTATTGTTAGACCCTATTGGGTCACAGTAATTGAAATTCTCTGTGCTTAGTGCCTCAGAATTTGCAAGTAACTTTATCAGCATAAATACTGTATTTCATTGCCTACTCATCCTAAATAAATAGCTATACTTTTGGTAAAATTATTGCTAGAATTTAAACAGTGACTCAGAAACTTTGGCCTGTCAGTGCAACTTTATGATCTAGAGACTCTCATTTCAAAGGCAATTAGATTGCTGTGTTCTGAAGAACTATGTATTTGATAGAGCAAATCTACACACTCTCTGCCTTCCTGATGAAGCAAAGGCATTGGTACAAGCCCCAAGTTCTACAGAAATTACGGGCTTTTAAAGGGACCATTCACTTTTTGGCCTTTGAGTGACCTTGGGTGAGGTGCTGGAACTCCCATGCTGAGTTAATTCATTGGTAAGCAGGTTTAATAACACCTACCTTGCAGTATTGATGTGGTATTAGAATATAAAGCCATAAAAAATGCCTTACACATACATAGTTCAAACTCAATCAAAACACAGCAATTGTGGTTTGTAAGGACATAAAGTCATAACTGTAGATTTCCAGTAGAAATCCTTTGAAATGACCTGTAGAGGATAAGAGTAATATCTTGTATACTGGTGACTAAGGGTTTAAAGGAAGGACATTTTACAGCATCCCTAAACTAATCATTTTTCCCATTTCTTCTTTCCTACTTCTACCCTCTTGGCTATAGAGAACATTTGTTCAATATCTTTTATCTAGTAGCTCTGTACAACTCTACATTACCGAATTATATCAGTTTTTTTTACTCTTTACAAAAAGTGAATTTAATTTGATATTTCCTTATCTGACTTTTTAATTTAAAATTTTTTTTCTCATTTTTTCCTTAAATCTATATGTTCCTTAGTTTGTGGATTAAAGTCTGGACACAGTCTTTAGGTAAGGGTTTAATAAATGCTAGCTATAACAGAATACTTTTTTGGTTCCTCTATATTATGCTTTATCCAAATGATGTGTTTATTCATTCTTTAAAGAGCTCAGTATTGCATATATAATGAATATAATTTTATGCGGAATGTATATAAATCACACAATTCCCATTTAGCATTTGTGTGATAGGAATATTTCCTAAATATAAAAGTGGCCATAACCTGTGTCTAGGTAATGCCATGAAGTATCCAAAAACTCAGCACAACTAAATGGTGTCCTAAGGAAGTTCTCGCAAATAATCTGATGCTCTGCACCATGTATACACTTGTAGGAATCCATAGCAACCAAGTAAAATCGACATGAGGGGCACATGCAGATAACTGCTCTATGTTATCATCCTTTGCGCTAATTTATTTATGATTTATAAGTGTGAGACAGCTTACTGTATTTTTCTAAAATACCAAAATCAGGTTTAGGAAGACCTGTAATAGATGCTCAGTAAATATTTGTTCAATAAATAAATGATTGAATAATTCCATCAACAATTCAGTGAACAATAAATGATTGAATGTTTTGAATAAAGTATTGTCTTTCTCTTATAAATCAGTGTGAAAAACATCCTGCTGTGAGACACTAAAAACTTTATTAAGAAAATGGGACAGGGATTTATTTGAAAGAAAAAAATATCATGAAGCATTTTTTACACATCATTGCGCAGAATTTGGCCATGTCTTATTTATTTATTTATTTATTGCCCTGAAGCTCTGTCTGACGTCATTAACCTATTATATTATTCCTCACTTATTGATCTGAAGTGTGTAAAATAGTGGGTCTTGTAGCAAAACTAAAGTATTAAGTAGTTCATTAAATTTTCTTACTCCTTTTGCTATATTCTAATCTTAGCATTATTTTAATACATATCTTTAAGTGTTAATGGTTCATTAAAAGAGTGTTGATCTCTGCAGCATCCTCTACAAAGCTATTAAATATTATCATCTACATTTGTTTGTAGATTTACCTTTTATGTCAGAAGTAATTATATGACTCCTTAGCTTGCATGTTCCTTGTTAGAGAGTTCAAACTCATTATAAGTACAGTGTTTTTTCTGTAAACAATGCCACAGACTTCAAATGGTTTCTGCCTGATGCCAAATTAAGTGACTTTATATTCATTTTACTTTATTTAATGGTTTATTTCCATCATAGCATTAACAACTTCTATAACTGTGATTTCTATCTATTTGTTCTATTTATACCTCACTAGAAAATAAAATACAAGGAAGCAAGGCTATTTCTCCATGGGGGTTCAAGCATTCACTAAAAACTATACAAAGGTTTTTCAGTGATAGAGCTATTCTAATAGTTAAGAGCCTAGAACTATTCTAATAGTTAGAGCTTAAAAGCTATTTAATAGGTAAATCAAATGAAGGTGTTTAAACTGGCCCATTCACATTTCTTTTTTTGGGGGCGGGGGAGTGGAGGAGGGAAAGCGATGGAAGGTGCTGGAGGGCCGGGATGTAAGTTGGGGACAGATTATGAGATGACCACACACTTTTTTTTTTTTTGAAGAGAAGGAGAGGAAGAAAGAGGAAGAAAAAGAGGGAGAGAGAACAGGAATATTGCTTTATTCTATGAATGGGTATTAATAATGGCCGATCAATATTTTGTGTATTTAAAGTGGAGAATGTATATTTTGTGTATTTAAAATGGAGGGCTCTATAAATACTTATTAAGTTTACTTGTTCCGAATCTGAGTTCAAGTTCTGGATATCCTTATTAATTTTCTGTCTCGTTGAGTCTAAATCTCTTTATGGGTCTTATGTATGGGTGTTAGGATACTTAGCTCTTATTATTGCATTGATCCTTTTACCACTGTATCTTTGTTGCTTTGAAATCTGTTTTATCAAATGTGTGAATTGCAACTCCTGCTTTTTGTTTATTTATTTATTTTTGCTCTCCATTTGGTTGGTAAATCTTTCTCCAACCCTTTGTTTTGAGTCTTTGAGTATCTTTGGATATAAAATGGGTCTGGATGTAGTATACCGTTAGGTTTTGGCTGTATCTTTTGATTGGGGGATTTAGTCGATTTAAATATAGGGTTACTGCCATTTGATGTTAACTGGCTATTTTATCCATTCGTTGATGTAAATTCTTCTTTATGTTGATTCCTTTACTTTTTGGTATATTTTTAGAAAGGCTAATACTGGTTGTTCCTTTCTGTGTGTAATGCTTCTTTCAGAAGTTTTTGTAAAGCAGGCCTGGTGGTAATAATAAAATCTCTGAGTATTTGCTTGTTCCTAAAAGATTTTATTTTTCCTTCAATTGTGAAGCTTAGTTTGGCAGAATATGAAATTCTGGGCTGAAAGTTCTGTTCTTTAAGGATGTTAAATATCGGCCCCCACTCTCTTCTGGCTTGTAGGGTTTCTGTTGAGAGATCTGCTGTAAGTCTGATAGGCTTCCCTTTGTGGGTAACCTGACCTTTCTCTCTGGCTGCCCTTAGTATTTTCTCCTTCGTTTCAACCCTGGTGAATCTAACGATTATGTGCCTTGGGGTTGCTCTTCTTGAGGAATGTCTTCGTGGTGTTCTCTGTATTACCTGGGGTTGAATAGTGTCCTGCTTTGCTAGATTGGGAAAATTCTCCTGGATAATATCCTGAAGAGTATTTTCCAGCTTGGATTCATTCTCTCCATCACATTCAGGTACACCTATCAAATGTAGATTAGGTCTTTTCACATAGTTCCATATTTCTTGGAGACTTTGCTCATTCCTTTTTATCCGTTTTTCTCTATTTTTGTCTTCTCATTTTATTTCATTAAGTTGGTCTTCAACTTCTGATATCCTTTCTTCTGCTTGATCAATTCGGCTATTCAAACTTGTGCATATTTCACTAAGTTCTCGTGTTGTATATTTCAACTTCATTAGTTCATTTCTATTCCTCTCTATATTGTCCATTCTTTTTAGCATTTCATCAAACCTTTTTTCAAAGTTCTTAGTTTCTTTACATTGGGTTAGAACAAGTTATTTCAACTCCCAAAAGTTTCTTATGATCCACCTTCTGAAGCCTACTTCAGATAATGGAACACAGTCCTTTTCCATCAGGGCTTGTTCTGTTGCTGATGGGGAATTGCAATCCCCTGTAGAGGGAGAGGGGTTCTGATTTTGGGTATTCTCAGCCTTTTTAGGCTGGTTTCTTCCCTTTACTATGAATTTATCCATCTGTTGTCTTTACAATTACTGCCTTTCTAATTAGATTCCTGAGTGGACGTCCAATTTATTGATTCCCAGTGCTGGAATCAGAGCAACCCACTGCGCTGGCCAAAACAGCAGCGATAAGACTGATGGTGCTCTTCTGCCTGGGAATCTCCGGTCTGGCTTCCTTCTTGAGTCTGCAACAAGTGGCTCTGCCTTCCCAGAGCTCCAAACACCAGTCAGTAGGGGAACCAGTCCGTTTACTCTGCACAAAGAGCTGCCATGCTGAGGCGCCGGCAAAACCGCTGCACCAGCCACAGGAATCTCGCTGGCGACCCGTGGGGCTCCTCCACTGGAAAGCTTCTGGTCTGTGAGCGACGAAAATTCATCTGAAAGTGTGGCATCCTCTCGTTTTCTGGGCTTTCACTGGGAGCTACAATCCCAAGCTGTTAGCAATCAGCCATCTTGGATCTATTCTCACATTTCAAATAATGCATTTTGATTTAGCTGCTTTATCCTTATTGTTGTAAGCATTTTAGTATTGAAAACTCATTAATTTTGTAATGAAGAACAAAGATATGGACGACATCTATCTTATACATGATAAAGTACTTAAAGGAGTGCTTGACATATTCTGAACTAAATAGTGTTATACCCAATGTCCAAACACCCTGTTGAAACCAGGTTTTCTCAAAGTATTTGTCTGCTATATTAGGCCAAAGAAGTTAATTTACTACTGTCAACAGTTGTTTAGGATAATACAGATCAATTAGTAACTGGTTATTTTAATTCACTTACTTTTATTCAGTGTAGTCAGAAGTCACATTCAGTTTTGTGTACATATTTTGATTACTTGATTATAAATTAAAGCAAATTAAAAGGAGGACAGAGATCTTTCCTTTTAGTCCTGCTCTATCATGGGTTCTCCTCTCCATCAATGATTAGTAAATTAACATTTTCTAATGTGACTTTTTCCCTTGATCTGCCAAAAATATGCCAAGATGCACTATAAAAGATATTTACAAATTAAAATGCCTATGACCTCTTTACTCACTATGCCTGTTTTCATCTTCATTGCCACCATCTCATCCACCATATTGTAACTTGGCTAAATTATGTTCCTGATACAGAATGCATCATCCAGCACTTCAGAATAGTCTCATCAACTATTTGGGAAAACTAGTTAAGCAATTGGTTAATAAGCTTTTTTAACATTATTATATTGAACTGCCGGATCTCATTCATTTCCTGTCTGATATGATTTGGCTGTACCCCCACCCAAATATCATCTTGAATTGTAATGCCCATAATCCCCATGTGTTGAGGGAGGGCCTCAGTGGAGGTGGTTAGATCATGAGGGCAGTTTCCTTCATGCTGTTCTTATGATAGAGTGAGTTCTCACAAGATCTGAGAGTTTTATAAAGCAGTTTTCCCTGCTCTTGCTAGCTCTTCTCTCTCTTGCTGCTATGTGGAGAAAAAGTTCTTTGCTTCCACCCTGAGTGTAAGTTTCCTGAGGCCTCCTCAGCTATGTAGCTCTATGAATCAATTAAACCTCTTTGTAAATTTTTCGGTCTTGGGTATTTCTTCATAGCAGTGTGAAAACAGACTAATGCACTTTTTTATCTAATACTTAACATTTTCTGCCTAAATATCAAATCATTACTAGTAATTCCACAAATGATACAATGAATTTGTCCATATTTTAGGGAAAGTTACAGAGATGGTTAATACAATGTTTCAGAAACCTGAAAATTAAAACACTTTACTCCCTCAAAATCCACTCCTCAGAACCTAATCCTAATCACTTCAAAATCTAGCCTGTATATTAAACCATAAAACTCTAAATGACCATTTGGAAGAAAATGTTAAATGTGAAAGGGTCACAAGACTTACAGTAATGTTTAAGTGTGTAAACACACTGCTTATTTGACCAAAGGAATCTATACATTCATTAATAAAATAATTTTCACTGGATAATTTTTTCAAACAAGAAATAGCTTGGTGAAAACACACATCACCTAAAGTATTTGCTGTAAAATACTCTTTGTTTTAGGGCATATCCAAGACCAGGATTTGTAGAAATCTGTAAGCATTTATGACTGTTAAATAAGAGTCAATTAAGTCAGACTCTAATATTTCTAACCCTGTGTTTTAAATGAATATCAAGAAATTGTTGATCTTGGGGAAATAAATCATACATAAAAGTGCACTAAAAACAAAATCTTTAGATGCTTAAATACATCAACTGCTTTTAGTGATAAAATATGTTTGGATCAATATCCTGGGATGTCAGTATATAATAAAGGTTGAAGAAATCTATTGAACTGGTAAAAGGACACACAAATCAAAGCCTTTTTAAGGTTATTGAGGACAGTGTTTTAAATGTGTAGTAGATGTTGTATATTGCAGCTGCTCTAATCTACATTTTCTTCTGTCACCAATCACCATCTTTCTTAAAGGTGGCTATAAGACACGTTATCACTCCTAGAGGAACTACACACAAACACACACACACACACACACACACACACATATGCATACATGCACTGTATATAGTTTTCTATATAAAGTTTTAGGATAATCCATAATGTATTTGTTTTATATATTGTCCTTTATGTTATTACATTAAAATTGACTAAATCATATGAAAACTTAAAAATGAAAACTCATGCCCCAGTTCCCAAATCTGGACCTATTATAAACTCTTTCAGGTCAAATACTGATTCATACATATTTTGGTGTGGTCATCTATACCTAGTACATTGTCTGGCACTAAATGGATGCTCCATATTTTCAGTCATAAAATCTAGTTTTTTGTTTTAAGAGTGATAAATTTCTTTTTATGAGAGTTAGACAAATATCCAATAGATTAGATTAAAAACATAATGACAATTTAAGAATACCTTCAAGTGTATTGTCATTCTATTAATCACAACTATATCTACATTTATTTAAAGATAAAGAAGCACACACAAACACATATATGAGAAATTCACTATACAGGCAATGATTGATGAAATACTGATCTTTGTAAGGTGGGGACTTTCAAAAGACTAACTTGCACTCAGGTCATGAGTGTCCATTGATAAAAAATATTTAGATTTTGGCCACCATTATTCAGGGTGCTGAAAACCAGCTAGAGATGGAATCAATGGATTTTGGAATGAGGAGTTGGGGAATGGGAAAAATACTTTATCCAAACACTCTTAGGTCAGCTGTGCATTACTCATATGCACAGCTATGGGTGCATACATGAAGCTAAATCAACATGAGAATAATGATGAACAAACTGAGCAAAATTTTATTTATGTTACGAAAAGTGACCTTTTGTATTTTAATATCTTGTGTTTTGAATAATAGTGATCTAACATATGAACTTGTAAACGGGACAGTTCCTTGAAATACAAAGAATGTGAAACTTGATCTTGAGGAAATTCAAATACATTTTTATTTTATGTAAAGGCAGATAGCTTTATTTAGGGTATACTACTTTATTTATAAACATGTAAAGTAAAACCTGTTGTATTTTTTAAAAAGCCTTATATTGAAGCTAAGACCTTGTGTTTTGTTACATCTTTTAAACTTTTTTATAGTATGGAATTCTTCCATAGTTTAACCTAGAACTGAATACCAACTTCAGATAGAAGTTTCACTGAACATACAGCCATGCATGTGTTTTAAGTGAAGATGTTCTCTGGCTCTTTAAGTTTGAAAGGATTTCCTAAGCTAATTCTTAAGGCTTGTATACTATAAGACTTTTCTTGAGAGGGCATATTAGAACTGTAATATTTGAAAATGCAGAATGTAGTATTTGATTCAAATACAATTGATTTTCTGCTGAGTCTGTGAGAGACATTCAGCATCACAAAACCCAAAAAAACCTCACAAATCTACATATGTAATTTGACACTTCTGATTCATAGCAGGCAGGGATAATGGTGGAATAGAGGTAATGGAAGTCAAAATAACAGTACCTAAGTATAGTATTTGTATAATGAGTTTGGAAATGACACTACATTTTCTACATGTAGTAGAAGTGAATTAAATGAAATGTTGAGGTAATAGATCATATTTCACTGTATGCTACAAACATTAAGCAATTTGAAAGGTTAATGAATAAAGCAGTGGTTCTGGCCTCCAGAAAATATTAGCAAACAACAAAATGAAACTGCCTGGAATATGAGAAAAGATCTATAGAGCCCTGTTTCTGTCTTTCTTTCTTTACCCAGTGGTCTGTGGATGAAACAATAGCAACTTCAACATAAGGCCTGTGTTAAGAATTATTAACTTGATGGATTAATTGCTTTCAAGCTTGTCTCAAGCCAGCCATTCATTCTAACTTTTCATTAATCCTCAAGAAATGCTTTTTATTACACTTCTTTTTGCCAAAATCATGCTAAAGTAACAATATAATAAATATTTTTATGACTTAAAAATTTTTGTTATTAAACAACTTAGATATGGGACCAAAACACTGTTTCCAAACATAAAGCTATTAGTTAATGTAATTATAGATTGGAAATATTTTTTCACTCTCCCCAAAAGAGGTCAGCCATCTTCTGTTTCTTTCCTAAAATATAATTTGCTTCCTTGCCGTTACATCTTTACAAGAAGTAAAGTTTGTTCAATGTGTGTTTGATATGGACCCCAGATCAGTGCATCTCAAACTTTAATGTCCATACGAATCATCCTGGGATCTTGTTAAATGTGGATTCTGATTCAGTAGGTCTGGGGTGTCCAGATACTCCACATTTCTAACAAGCTCCCAGTTGATGCTGATGCTGCTGCTGCTGAGATGGGCAATACACTTGTAGTAGTTACCCAGAAGGCTTCAACAGGACCTGGTAAACATACTTGTTTACTAGTGCTCCAGGGCACGGTAAGGGCGGAGAGAGGGAGGTTTAAGGTGGGTGCTGAGATGTTTACCTAGAAAAATTGAGAAGTGAAAGAGAGAGGGTAATCTGATACATATTCCACATGTACCCTTGGTTTAATGGGGTGAGAGGAAATGGTTCCTTACCTGTGACGCACTCTGGGCACTGTGCTGCCTCTTGGGATACAGTGATGAGCTAAAGATATT
Source organism: Saguinus oedipus (assembly GCA_031835075.1). NCBI lineage: Eukaryota > Metazoa > Chordata > Mammalia > Primates > Cebidae > Saguinus > Saguinus oedipus. The sequence continues at coordinate 150,066,468 of CM063170.1, forward strand.
CAACCCAATGCTCCTTGTGAAGCTTAAAGTATGGGGAAGTCCCTTTGTCTTTTCTGTCAGCAGCTGAATGATGGGATTCATAATAAGATGAAAATGACATATTCTTAGAATTAGATGACAGAGTTGCTAGTTTTCTTTTTCTTATGACTATTCCTGTGAAGTGGGAAACTCAGCCTTTCCAGGGTTAGTTTTCCCATGAATTTTTGAGAGAATTATGAGTCCCTAACACCTTCAAAATTACATGCTTATAAAACTCTAAAGCACATGACTCTAAAGTAATACTTTTTTTTTTCTAACACCAAACTTTTTTTTTCTGCAATTTAAATTAGTTACCTTGGAAAATTCGCTACACCAAATATATTAGGAACTGTGCTTTTGGAATTTCCTACAGAGCTGGTGACATTATTTTATAATTCCTATTTAACTGACATAAAGGTAAATTAACCTTTCAAACAGGAAAATCAGACAAGTTTGAGAAGTTGTAAAATCTTTGAGACTAGGTCCCATGTCTACTTTATCATCGTATTTTCCATAGCAGAATCTCTTCAACTTTTTGTTGATAAGCATCTCCTGCAAGTACAAGCTGAACATACATACTTCTGGGATCAACTCTACCCTTACAAAATAAAAGTCTCCAAAAGAATTCTGTGGGGTTTTTTTTGTTTTGTTTGTGTTTTGTTTTTACAAAGGTGAATCTAGTGGTCAGGGAAATTTAGGTAAATTATACTATATACAGCATTTCACACAGTGTTTGGTACAGAGAAGTTGTTCAACTGTTGACTAAACAACAGAATGAAGAATTAATAACCAAAACCTGCCACCTAAGCGGTAAATTGCCATTTCTGCATCTGTAAACAGAATAGATAATTTACCTTTAGAACCTAAGACTTGTATTTTTTTTTTTTAAATGACATGACTAATTGAGATAGGATCTCACTCTGTCTTCCAGGCTGGAGTGCAGTGGCAGTTAAGGCTCACTGCAGCCTTTACCTCAAATGATCCTTCAACCTCAGCCTCCCAAGTACCTGGGACTACAAGCATGTGCCACTATGTCCAACTATTGTTTTAAATATTTTTATAGAGATGGTGTTCACCTGTTGTCCAGGCTGGTCTTGAAATCCTGGGACCAGGTGATCTGCCTGCCTCAGCCTCCCAAAGTGCAAGTGCTGAGTAAGATTCAAGATTTGAGCTATTGCTCCTGGCCACAAGAGTTTTTTTTTTTTTTTTTTTTTTTTTTTTTTTTTTTTCTGTGCTCCCATCTCAAATCTTTTTTATCCAGGTTAAGGGTCATAAATGAATTCTTCGCCACCAAAGGACTTTGGGTTCCATGAAGGGAAAGACTGTTATATACTGTTGTATCTCTAGTATCCCAAATAGCAACTGCACATAAATATTTATTGATTTGAACTCAACTACAGTGCACAGCTTTAGGTGACAGTCTGGTTAGTTTAAATGGTTCTGTGGTCATCATTTAAAATGCCTCCACTTAAGGATTTATTCCACCCAGAACAACTGAGTATAATTTTCAGATCCCCAGGAATTAACTGCGCTTTCCCCTCAAAGAGCAACCTTGAGCTCAGAGCTATGAAATTCTCTGACCTAACACCTCTGTAAGCACTTATCAATCATGTTGTCCCTATCATATTTTCTTAATGGCAGTTTGTATGCTGCAATATTCCTCTTTAATGGGTTATGAAAATCCACCTGTCAGAACACTCTGTAGTGCTCCCTGCTCCCACAGAGAGATTGATTCTGTTTCCCTTGAAGCTCTGCTCTGGTCTTCTTTCCAAGCAACTTTTCCCTTGTTTATTCATTATCTTTTTTCCTTCCGTCCTTCCTCCCCGCTCCTCCCCATTCCTCCATTTTTTTTTTCTTTCTCTCTCTCCCTTCTCCCATCATTCTTCCCAGGTTTATCCTCTTCATTTTTCCCTTCCAAAGCCACAATCAGGGAGAAGGGTACATAGTAGGTAAGAAGAGAGCATCCTATTTTGGCTCATCCACTGCTTAATCATCAGACATGAGCATCAAAGGCATTGCAGTATCAGTTGGACTATGCAGGTGAGGCCACGCCCACATGTACCTTTGTCTGCAACGTTTGCTTGAAGAAAGGAAAATGCTCAAAGTTGGAAAGGCCACAGCGAACAGTAGAAACTAACCCAAAATGGGCTAGACTATTGGGGAGCATCTTGAGTCAAGGACACTATTGGTAAAGAGAGATAGAATGAAGTTCATATCAATGCTGAGAAGAGAAAAATCTGGGGTGAAGTAAGCTGCTTTTTAAAAAGCCTCCAAGTTGAGCAAAATATGATCTATAGATTAAACACTAAATGCAAAAGAAGCAACACCAGCTAACATAGATTTGATAACCAACAGCATTGATTTGGATCTGATTGGGCTAAAAAAAAAAACCTATGAAATCTGTACACTATTAAAAATAGGTGCTTAGTGACCAATACAAAAATAAGTTTGGATGTTTTCTTCCCACTAAATGAGTATTGAATAATTTAAGAACAGCATTACTTTCATGAGAAGTTAGAAGAAAAAAAAATTTTTGAGAAAAGATTTGGTTAAGCCTGGGAGCAGATCTGGGTCCAATTCCAACTCTGTTTATTTACAAATAACTTAAAACAACCAAGCCTCAGTTTCCAAAGGAGAAAAAATTATTGTGCATATACTATAGGGTTGCTGTAAAGAGTGACCGATTTAATATTTGTACATCTGGGATAACATTTTGATGAATTAGCTGATATATTTCCAGGGAAAATTTAGCACAATGTGAAACTAAAAGTGTAAATTCTTATTATTTGAGTACCTAATAGATATTTAGGAATATCTACTGAGTCGGATCTTTATGTCACAGAGGCTGAATAGCCTGGGATAAGAGAGAAGATGGCAAGGTGGAGAAGGGAGTACTGATGGGAATGAGAAAGAAAACCTGAGAAAATTTAGGAAGGAGGACACACTCTGCCTTGCCCTTCATAGGGAAATATATTTCTCTCAGATATGCCTGGTAATCTCAGATTATAAAGAATAGCAACATTTGTAAGAGTAGCAGAGTAGAGAGCATTGAAAGTTATGTTAGAGGATTTTGAGGCTGACAGAATTCCACCTCTGCATGGTACAGAAGCAGCTGACTGTTTCCCAGTTGTCATCAGCATTGGAGTAGAAGGGACACTGGGAGTTCTAGATCTGGAAGGAGATTGCAATGCAGGTCAAGGATGCAATAGTAGGTGCAAGGGAATAAAGACTGAAAAATGCTAGTGAAAAATGACAGTCCCAATTAGATGAGACAATGAAGATCTCAGGAGAGGTTAACCTAGGTAGAAAACAGCTGAGGACAAAATACTTTCTTTGCCCAAAGACTGGATACTGCGTAAGTATCTCCAACTGCCCTGCAATGCCTACCACAATAACAATAAAACTGAAGGGAGTGTGGGAAAAAACTCCGAGTGGACTTAGTTCATCCAGCAATTAGGATTCCATCTCTGTCACCAGTGGAATCAATTTTGAAATAAAATTTCAGTCATAGAAAAAAATAGTTACATTTCTAGCTCACTAAATTTATAGTCAGTAAAGGGCTGAGCCCTATGGCTGGCACAGAAAATTAGATCTATAAAAGATAGCTTGTATTATTATCAAGAAGGAGAATTCGTGAGGTGGAAAGAACTGGAGGTTTAAAAAAATTGAAAAGCTTGTGCTTGGTACCAAGAAGGGTCTCGATCAATATTTGTTTAAAAAAAAAATCAGATTAAATCCAGAGACAAGGTGGTTGGAGCATAACATTATTGTGGCAGGAGAACACCCTAATTTTCTTTTGTTCCTCATAACACCTAGCACAGTGTTGGATCCATTGTTTTGCTTCCGACATATTTGTTAAAATAATAAAAATTGAAGAAGTACACTATTGGTGATATTGAAGTAGGATAAGAGGGTGATACACGGACTAGAGCCTTCAGTGGGAGACTTATACCTATCTATGAAGATCAAGTCAGCCAACAAGGTTTCAGAAGTGATGATTCAAAGAAAGGTAGAGAGTGAGTATGTTCATATTAAGCAGATTATATTTGTAGTAAATTGAGAGGATGGAGATATAAAATATGTAGAAGAAAACCCCTAAAAAAGATCAATTTGCATTTGAAGAAATAATCTATATCATAGCACTATAATGTTTCTCTGGAAAAATGAGAGATTTTTCCAGCTATACCAGACACAAGATGCGTGAGAGGTAATACCTTCTCAATCTTCTTAAAATTTTATTTATAGTTGACAAATAATTATTGTATGTATTTTATATTTACAGGGCACAGTGTAATATTTTGATGTTTACATTGTTGAATGATTAAATCCAGCTGAAATCTTATCCTCGCTGAGACTCTATAGCATGAGTACTTGGGTGCTAGGCAGTGAGTGAGGGTTTTCAGTCATCTTAGTATGTTGCGTTACATTGGAATTATTTTGTTGTTGTTTAACTTTTTGTTTCATAATTTCTAAAATATTTGAATTAGTAATTACTCCTAGTTCAGAAGTCACAAAACATAATAATAAATGTGGTGAAAAGTCTTCCACCCACTCCCTATCCTCTTTCCCTTCAGTTTCAAGCAATCCCTCAATATATAAGTAATAATTATTAGGTTCTTGATACTTTGTATGCATCTATAGCAAAAATAACTATATTGTCTTAACCCCACTCCTTTTTTCCCAAGACTGCTTCATATACACACTTTTCAGTACCTTCTTTTCTTTCTTTAATTTAACAATATGTTTTGAAGATATAACTAAAACTTGGGGGTGTCATAATTAACCTAGTTACTAATGCTGGATATTTATGTTAATTTCCATCTTTACAATTATTAATGCAGCAGTGAATAACACACGTGTGTAATTCTCACACATGCTAGCGTTTATAGCATAAGTTCTCAATTTTCTTACCCAGGAATTATCAGGTGAAGAGTTATACACTTGTTTCGATAATGCAGTCTTCCCTTGGTATTCATGGTTTCAGGACCCCTACAGATACCAAAACCTGTGGGGATGCTCAAGTCCCTTATATAAAATGGTGTGGTATGTATTTGCATATAACATACTCACATTCTCCACTTATATACTTTAAATCATCTCTAGATTACTTATAATATCTAATACAATGTAAATGCTATGTAAATAGTTATACCATATTTCTTTTTCAATTTGTATTACTTTTATTATGTTTTTTTACCCCCAAATATTTTCAATTGGCAGTTGGTTGAATCTACAGATGCAGAACCCACAGATGCTGAGGACTGACTATATCCCCAAAGTATGCTTCATAAGATTTGTTTCTTTGGATTCACTTTAAACTTCATCACCAAGAGTAGATTTTCTTTGAGAAAGTCCTCAATGACATCTGTGTTAGGCCATCATTGCACTGCTATAATAAAATAATTGAGACTGGGTGATTTAAGAAGAAAAGTTTAATTGGCCCACAGTTCTATGGGTTTTACAGAAAGCATGGTGCTGGTATCTGCATCTGGGGAGATCCCAGAAAGCTTACAATTATGGCAGAAAATAAAGCAGAAGCAGGCACATCATGTGGTAAAAGCAGGAGCAAGAGAGTAACAGGGGAGGCGCTGACACTTTTAAACAACCAAGTCTCTTGAGAACTCACTATCACAAGGACAGTACCAAGCAATGAAGCATTCAACCCTATGACCTAAACACCTCCCACCAGCCTACCTCCAACATTGGGGATTACATTTTAACATGAGATTTGGAGAGGGTATGGATTCAAACTATAACAACATCTAAATGTGACAACACTAGACTGTTCAAATAAAGGAGTCACTTATTAAAATTTTTCTAAGATTTTAAATGTTAAAAATAACAAAAGATCAATACTGATCTTTATTAGACATCACAACTGAACCCAAATTACTCAAAAAGGTAATCACGGAATCAGTTGTGGTTTATTTTGTAACTCCACAGACAGCCTGAAAGTTGAGTTAATCTTAGGGATTGGTACAGAGCTTGTCTTATTTGACAGGATGCTCTCAGTTTACTATGCACATGAGGGTTATCAGTCTCTAAGATACAGACGTATTATAATTTACGCTTTCTACGATGGTTCAACCCAAAATGTCACTGAAGAAAGAAGTTGGTATCAATGTTAATAATTCTCACCTTCAGTGGAAAGAAACCCTAAGGATCATCATATGTGGATACTTGAAGATATTTTAGTTGACTACAATTTTAACTTGAAGGTTTAAACTTATGCAAAAATATTCATGTGTTTTTATACACATATTTATATATCAAATAATTTATGTGTAGGGCTTAGCAGCAGTCACACAAGAATCCTTAGAATATCAGCTCTAATGGGCTAATTGGGGTGTGCTTTAACATTTGAAGGAATTTTTGTTCATAGTACAGGATGCCAAGAGGGGCTTTGTGCAGCTGCAGAATTCTAAAGCAAGAAGAGGCATAGGCTGAAGAAAAGAGCAAGATCATATACCATGGAGGTAGAGAGAATAAAACCCTTATTGGGTGTCTGTCTGGGCACTGCCACTCCAACAAAAACAGATGCATGGATAAATAAATGAGAGTTATAATTTCTAAATTCAATAGTTACAGAATACTGAAGATATTCCACTGTATCTAGTTTTCATTGTTGCTGTTCATTGTTGCTGTATTAATTGATATTAATAAAGATCAATTAGTTATGATCTTTATTCAAAAGTCACTTATTTTCTTCTAACTCTATTTTTTAATTGTATTTATAATTGATAAAATATTTGTAAATACTTATGGGGTAAATGTGGGTATTTTGTTACATGCATAGATTGTGTAACGATTTAGTCAGGGTATTTCAGGTATCCATCACTTCAAGACTTACCATTTCTATGTGTTGGGTACACTTCAAGTTTTTTTTTTTCTAGCTATTTTGAAACATGCAATACATTATTGTTAATTGTAGTCACCCTACTTACTGTAGGACATTAGAACTTATTTCTTCTATCTGTGTCTTTATACCTATTAATCAGCCTCTCTACATCCCCCTCACCACACTGGACAATACAAACACCATTCCAAGTCTCCGGTATCTATCATTCTACTCTCTATCTCTTTGAGATTAACTTTCTTAGCTCCCACATGTGAGTGAGAACATTTGTTGTCTGACTTTCTGTGCCTGGCTTATTTCACTTAAAATAATGACCTCCAGTTCCATCCCTGTTGCTGCATATAAATGATTTCATTTTCTTTTATAGCCACGTGGTATTCCATTGTGTGTATACATTTTTCTTTATTCATTTTTCCATTAATAGACAGGTTGATTAATAAATATGAGAATGCAGATATTCTTTGATATGCTGATTTCCTTTTCTTTGGATAAATATCTAATAGTGGATTGCTGGTTTGCTTTGTATTTCTAATTTTAGGTTTGTTTTATTTTAAAAAAAAAAAAAATCCCCATACTGTTCTCCATGGTGGCTGTGCTAATTTACATTCCCAGCAACAATATATAAGAGTTCCTATGGCTGGGCATGGTGGCTCACACCTGTAATCCCAGCACATTGGGAGGCTGAGGTAGGCAGATCACCTGAGGTCAGGAGTTTGAGACCAGCCTGACCAACATGGAGAAACCCCTTCTCTACTAAAAATGCAAAATCAGCCAGGTGTGGTGGCACATGTCTGTAATCCTTGCTGCTCAGGAGCCTGAGGCAGGAGAATCACTTGAACTTGGGAAGTGGAGGTTGCAGTGAGCCAAGATTGTACCAATGCACTCCAGCCTGGGCAACAAGGGTGAAATTCCATCTCAAAAAAAAGAAGAAGTTTCTGTTTCTCTCATCCTCACCAGCATCTGTCACTTTTTGTCTTTTTAAAAATGGCCATTCTAAAGGGAATAAGAGGATATCTTATTATGGTTTTGATTTGCATTTCTGTGATAAGTGATATTAAGCATTTTTTCATGTACCTGTTAGCTATGAGTATGTCTGCTTTTGAGAAATGTCTATTCAAGTCCTGTGCCTATTTTCTAAATGGTATTATTTGGGTTTTTTTCTGTTGAGTTCCTTGTGTTAATATATTCTAGATATTAGATCACTATCTGGTGAATAGTTTGCAAATACTTTCTCTCATTCAACAGGTTAACCCATTACTCTGTTGTTTCCTTTGGTGTGTAGAGGCTTTAGTCTCATTTGCCTATTTTTGTTCCTGTTGCTTATGCTTTTCAGGTCTTAGCCATGAAATTTTCTCTTAGCCTATTGTCCTGAAGTATTTCACCTGTTATTTCTCCTAGTATATTTTTAGTTTATGAGTTTTATCTGTAAGTCTTTTATCTGTCTTGAGTTGATTTTCTTGATATGAGAAATATGGGTTTAGTTTCATTCTTCTGCATATGGGTACCTATTTTTTTTCAGTACTATGTAGGGAAGAGATTGTTATTTTCTCCAACAGATATCCTTGGTGCTTTTGTGAAAAATCAGTTGGCTGTAAATATGTGGATTTGTTTAAGATCTCTGCTACTCCATTAGTGTGCCTAATGGAGTTTTTATACCAATATCATGCTGTTTTTGTTACTATAGCCTTGCTATATATTTTGAAATCAGATAATGTGATGTCTCCAGCTTTGTTCTTTTTGCTCAGGATTGCTTTTGCTGTTTGGGATCTTTTTTGTTTCTTTTTAGGTTCCATCTAAATTTTAGAATTGTTTTATCTATTTCAGTGAAAAATAACAGTACTTTGAGGGGGATTGCATTGAATCTAATGTTCATTTTAATAGTGTGGTATTAATTCAGTTGATCCTTGAGGATGGGATGTCTTTCTGTTTGAGTCCTCTTTAATTTATTTCAACAGTGATTTCTGGTTTTTCTTATAGAGATCTTTCACCTGTTAGGTTAAATTCATTCTTCTTCTTTTATCTTTTTTTTTTTTTTTTTGCTGTTGTAAGAATTTGATTCTTCATTTCTTTTATGGCTATGTCATCATTTTGGGTGTACAGAAACTGATTTTTTGTGTGTTGATTATGTATCTTGCAAGTTTACTGAATTTATAAGATCTAAGAGATTTGATAGGGTCTACAGATTTTTTTAAAAATAAGATCATGTTATATGCAGAGAGGGACAGTTTGACTTCCTCTTTTCCATTTGGAATTCCTTTTATTTCTTTTTCATGCCTGATTGCTCTGGCTAAGACTTTCAGTACTATGTTTAATTGGAGTGGTAAAACTGGAATTTTTGAAGAATGAAGAATTTCTCTTGTTCTAGTTCTCAGAGGAAATATTTTCAGCTTTTACCCAGTCAAATGTCAGCTTTGGGTTTGTCCATATGTGGCATTTTCATGTTGAGATGTATTCCTTCTATACCTTGTTTGTTGACAGTTTTTTCTTTTTTTTTTTTTTTTCAAGAGAATTAAATCATTTATTGAATACACATGATAATGGATGATACACAAGCTTCATTCCCATCTATAATTTTATCTGGTACCATTATTCAATTTAGATATATTGCATAGGATGTGCCAACAATCATCTTTATAACCAATAATTCCATGATTTTGCTTGGGTAATCCCTTTTAATCATGAACTTCGGGTCACAACAGTAACTATCAGTTCAACTACACCAAGGTTTCTGAAGACATTGGCTTCTCCACCCAAGCATGTTGTATATAAATTCCAAATAGGACCTGGCATCACCCTGAAGAAATTCTAACTTCACACTGTTGGGGAAATTTACCAAGATGACTTCAGAGTAGACTAACTTTACACAGCACATTGAGAAAAAAAAAAAAAAAAAAAACATTTATTCAGCATCACGATCAGACTATTACATTTAGCAATCAACAGCATGGGTGCAAAAAAAAAAGAAAAAGAAAAAGAAAAAATCTACATTAAAACCCTTTGTTGGAATGTTTTACATTTTCCACAGAACAGAAACTAAAATAACCAGTTATACAATTAGTCACAAATACAGTCCTCGAGTTTTTTGCCCATACACATGAGTATTTGTCTAAATCATGTCTTCTTTGTAGCAGCTAGGCCCTGCCACCACTGTGCTTGGCTGAGTTCACAAATCTGTTATAACCTGTAGCTTCCCTGTCACTTCTCTGGATCTCCTCTCCTGCTAAGCTTTGTTTCCTAATTAAAATCTTCTACCACTGCCATAGCTACTGCTGCTAGTGGAACCGCCATAGCCACCTTGGTTTCGTGGTTTGGCAAAGTATTGGCCACCACCACCATAGGGTAGGAAACTCCAAAGTTTCCTCCCTTCATGGGTCCAAAATTCGAAGACTGATTGTTGAAACTGCCAAAATCATTGTAGCTTCCACCACCTCCAAAATTGCCTCCATCATTACCAAATCCATTATAGCCATCCTGACTGCCACCATATCCACTACCACCACAGCTGCCACCAAAGCCACCATGACCACTGAAGTTTCCTCCATGATCAAAGTTGTCATTCCCACCAAAACCACCTCCACGACCACCACCAAAGTTTCCAGAACCACTTCAACCTCTTTGGCTGGATGAAGTACTAGCCATCTCTTGCTTTGACAGGGCTTTCCTAACTTCATAGTTGTGGCCATTCACAATATGGTATTTCTGAATGACAGTCTTATCCACGGAGTCATGGTCATCAAAGGTTACAAAGGCAAAGCCGATTTTCTTGCCACTGCCTCTGTCCACCATGATTTCAATCACTTCAATTTTTCCATACTGTTCAAAATAATCTCTTAGGTGATGTTCTTCAGTGTCTTCTTTAATGCCACCAACGAATAATTTTTTCACAGTTAAGTGGGCACCTGGTTGAGAATCTTCTCTTGAGACAGCTCTCTTTGGTTCCACAAGTCTTCCATCCACTTTGTGTGGCCTTGCATTCATGGCTGCATCAACCTCCTCCACAGTTGCATACAGATGAACCCAAAGCCCCTGGAGCACTTGGTGTTTGGATCTCTCATTACCACACAGTCTGTGAGTGTTCCCCATTGCTCAAAATGGCTCCTGAGGCTCTCATCGGTTGTTTCAAAGTTCAACCCTCCAATAAAGAGCTTCCTCAGCTGTTCCAGCTCTTTAGGAGACTCTGACTTAGACATGATCGCAAGGAGAAGAGAGACTTTAACGATGCTGCTTCAGCGGCATCCACAGGCAGAAAGTGTTTACAGTTTTTTTTCATGAGGAATCTTGGATTTTATCAAATGCATTTTCTTCATCTATTGAGGTGATCATACTGTTTTTGTCTTTCATTCTATTAATACCATGTATTGTGTTTATTGGTTTGCATATGTTGAACTATCCTTGTAAACCTGGGATAAATCCCATTTGATTGTCATGTATTCTCTTTTTGATATACTGTTAAATGTGGTTTGCTAGAATTTTGTTGAGAATTTCTGTGTCTATGTTCATCAAGGATATTGTCCTGCAGTTTTCTTTTTTTGTTACATCCTTGATTGTTTTTGGTATTAGTATAATGTTGGTCTCATTGAATGAATTAGGGAGAAACCTTTCTCCTTCAATGTTTTAAGCAGTGTGAAGAGAATTGGTGCTAGTTCCACTTTGTAAGTTTGGTAGAGTTTGGCGATGTTGCCATCCAGTCCTGGGTTTTTCTTTGTGGGGAGACTTTTCATTACTGATTTAATCTCATTACTTTTTATTGGTTTGTTCATATTTTTTATTTCCTTCTGATTCAATATTGGTAGGTTATATGTATCCAGAAACTTATTTATTTCCTCTAGATTTTCAAGTTTGTTAGTGTATAGTTGTTCATAAACCTATGCTGATTTTTTTCTTTGATATCACTTGCAATATCTTGTTTTTCATTTCTGGCTTCATATATTTGAGTCTTATTTATTTTTGATTAGTCTAGCTAGTAATTATCAATGTTTTTCTCTAAAAAAAACTTTTTCTTAATCCTTTGGAATTCTTTTTCTCTCATTTATTTACTTCTACTCTGATATTTGTTACATCTTTTTTCCACTAAGTTGGGGTTTTCTTTCTGTTCTATGTCCTTGGTATGTCATTAGTTGTCAATTTATAATATTTCTACTTTTTGATGTACACATTTAGCATTAAAAACTTTTAGCACTGCTTTTGCTGTATCACTCAGGTTTTGATATGTTGTGTTTCCATTTTCATATGTTTCAAAACTGTTTAAAATTTTCATCTTAATTTCTTCATTGACCCAATGATTGTTCAGGAATATGTTGTTTAATTTTTCAAAGTTTGTCTTGTTATTGATTTCTAGTTTTATTTCATTGTAGCCTGAGATGATACTTGATATTATTTTATATTTAGAGAATAGAAAGCCCAGAAATATTGTACACGCCTACAACCATTTGATCATCAACAAAGCCGACAAAAACAAGCAATGGAGAAAGGACTCCCTATTCAATAAATAGTGCTGGGATAGCCGACTAGCCATATGCAGAAGATTATAACTGAACCACATTTTTACACCATATACGAAAATCAACTCAAGATAAAAGACTTAAATGTAAAACCTTAAACTATAAAATTTCTGGAAGATAACCTAGACAATAACGTTCTGGACATAGGACCTGGCAAAAATTTAATGATAAAAATTCCAAAAGCAATTGCAACAAAAGCAAAAATTGACAAATGGGACCTCATTAAACATAAGAGCTTTTGCACAGCAAAATAAACTATCAACAGGGTGAACAGCCATCCTACAGAATGGGAGACAATTTTTCAAACTATGCATCTGACAAAGGGCTAATGTCCAGAATCTATAAGGAACTTAAACAAATTTACAAGCAAAACCAAACAATCCCATGAAAAAATGGGCAGAGGACATGAACAGACACTCTTTAAAAGAAGACTTAAACATGGCAAATGGGCATAAGAAGAAATGTTCAATATCACTACTCATTAGAGAAATTTGAATTAAAACCACAATGAGATCCCATCTCATACCAGTCAGAATGACTACTACTAAAAAGTCAAAAAAATAACAGATGCTGATAAGGTTGCAGAGAAGAGAGAATGATTATATGCTGCAGATGGGAGTATAAATTAGATCAGCTATTGTGTAAAGCAATGTGACAATTTCTCAAAGAACTTAAAGCAAAATTACCATATGGCCCAGAAATTTCATTACTGGATATATACACAAAGGAATATAAATCATTCTACTGTAAGGAAAGATGCATGCACGAATTGATCATAGCACTGTTCAAGATAGCAAAGACATGAAATCAACCTAAATGCCCATCAAAGATAGACTAGATAAAATGTGGTACACATACACCATGGAATACTACACAGCCATGAAAAGGAATGAGATCATGTCAGATGGAGCTGGAGGCCATTATCCTAAGCAAGCTAATGCAGGAACAGAAAACCAAATACTGCTTATAAGTGGGAGCTAAGCAATGAGAATAATACATGGACACAGTGAAGGCAACAATAGACATTGGTGCCTACTTGAGGGTGGAAGCTGAAAGAAGGGAGGAGATCAGAAAAAATACCTGTTGGGTACTATACTTATTACCTGAATGGCAAAATAATCTTTACACCAAACCCCCCATGACATGCACTTTACCTATATAACAAACCAGCACATGTAACCCCGAACCTAAAATAAAAGCTAAAAATTTTTTTTTTGGAGATGGGATCTTGCTCAGTTGCCTAGACTGGAGTACAATGATGCAATCCTAGCAGCCTACAGCTTTGAACTACTGAGTTTGAGCCATCCTCCTGCCTCAGCCTTCTGAGTTGCTGAAAGTACAGGCATGTGCTACTATACCCAGCTAATTTTTATTTATTTATTTTTTTTGGTAGAGATAGAGTCTTACTATTTTGTCCAGGTTGGTCTTGAACTCCTAACCTCAAGTGATCCTCTCACCTCAGCTTCCCAAAGTTCTGGGATTACAAGTATGAGCCACTATGCCTGGCCTGATACTTGATATGATTTTGACTTTTAAAAATTTATTGGGACTTGTTTTGTGCCCTAACATATGGTCTATTCTAGTGAATGTTCTATAGGTCGATGAGAGGAATGGGTATTCTATAGGCTGTTGGATGAAATGTTTTGTAAATGTCCATTAGGTCCATTTGGTCTAAAGTGCAGTTTAAATCCAGTGATTCTTTGTTAATTTTTTGTCTAGATCTGTCTAATGCTGAGAGTGAGATTTTAAGTCCCTCATTATCATTGCAGTACAGCCTATTCCTTCCTTATATGTAAAACTATTTGCTTTATGTATCTGGGTGTTTTTTTTGGGGTACAAATAAATTTAGAATTGTTATATTCTCCTGCTAAATTGATCCCCATATCATTACATAATATCTTTCTTTGTCTTTTTATGTATGTTTTTCTATTTTAAGTCTGTTTTATCTGGTATATGAATAGCTAGTCCTGCTAGTTTTGGATTTCTATTTGCATGAAATATTTTGATCTATCCTTTTACTTCCATCCTAGATGTGTCTTTACAGGTGAGATGAGTTTCTTGTAGGTAGCATGCAGTTGAGTCTTTTTATATATTTGTTCAGCCAGTCTATGTCTTTTAAGTGGAAAGTTTGATCTGTTTACATTCAAGGTTTTTATTGATATGTGAGAGCTTATTCCTGTCATTTTATTAATTGATTTCTGGTTGTTTTGTCATCTTGTATCTTGTTTTGTATGTTTATTTTTTTCTCTGTAATATCTTATTATTTTGCTTTTAAGGTTCTTTGTATTAGTAATATTTGAATCCTTTCTCTTCCTTGTGTGTTTACCAGTGAATTTTCTACTTTCTTGCATTTTCATGATGGCTAATATTTTCTTTTTACTTCCAGTATAGGACTTTCTTGAACATTTCTTGTAGTTTGGGTTTAGTGGTCATAAATTCCCTTGGCATTTGCTTGCTGGAGAAACACTTTATTTCTCCATGATTTATAAAAAATAACTTTGCTGGGTATCATATCCTTGGGTGGCAGATATATTTTTTTGTTTTCTCTTTCAGCACTTTGGAGATATCATCTCATTCTCTCCTGGACTATATGATTTCTGCTGAAAAAATTTACTGTTAATCTAATAGAAGTTTCTTTGTCAGTAACTAGATGCTTTTCTCTTGCTGTGGTTAGAATTCTATTTATCTTTGACTTTTGACAGTTTGACTAATTTGCTGTGGAGAAGACCTTTTTGAATTGTAGTTTTTGTGAGTTCTTGAGCTTCCTGTATCTGGATCTCTAAATCTCTTACTAGACATGGTAAACTTACAGCTATTATTTTATTAAATAGATTTTGATCCCTTTGGTTTTCTGTTTGCCTTCTGGGACCCTGATAATTTGAATATTCGATTACTTTAGGATGTTGCACATCTCACATAGACTTTGTACATTTCCTTTTTATTCTTTCTCCTTTGTTTTTGTCTGACTGGATTATTTCAAAATACCCAACTTCAAGTTTTGAAATTTCTTCTACTACTGGATCTAATCTATTGTTGAAGTATTTGAATGTACTTTATATTTCATTGAATAAATTTTTTTACTTCTAATATTTCTCTTTGGTTTTCCTTATGACACTGGTGCCCAACCTTCTTGCTACCAGGGACTGGTTTTGTGAAAGACAGTTTTTCCATGGACCAGTTGTGGGGAGATAGTTTTGGGATGATTCAAGTGTATTACATTTATTGTGCACTTTATTTCTATTATCATTACATTGTAATATATAATGAAATAGTGATACAACTTACTATAATGTAGAGTCAATGGGAGCCCTGAGCTTTTTTTCCTGCAACTAGATGGTTCCATCTAGAGGTGACAGAAGACAGTGATAGATTGTCAGGCATTACACTTTCATAAAATATGTACAACCTAGATCCCTTACCCGCATAATTTACAATAGGGTTCACATTCCTATGAGGATCTAATGCTGCTGCTGATGTAACAAGAGTCAGAGCTCAGGCAACAAAGAGTGATAGGGAGTAGCTGTAAATATAGATGAAGCTTGGCTTGCTTATCCACCTCCTACTGTGTGGCCTGGTTCCTAACGGGCTGGTCTGTGGCCCAGGGATGGGGACCCCTGTTTTATTATGTCTACATCCTTTGCAAATTTCTCACTCATATCCTGAGTTGCTTTCAGTGGCAGTAGCCATAGACAGTCAGCTGGGAAATGTGCATTTTGCCCCCAGGTATTGGCTGTAGGCAGCTTGTCCTCAGGGCATTTGTAAACGTGCCGTGACCTCATTGCTGGGGGCTGTGGGATTGCTGCCTGGCTTGTACTTCAGTCCCAGAAGCAACACTCAGCCATTGCAGCAGAGGTTGTGGGTAGGGAATTCTGTCCTCAGTGCATGTGAAAATCTATGACAGCTCCACTGCTGGGGCCAGTGTGGTTGCTGCTAGTGGCTCTCATTTTGGCTCTGATGTCAGCAGCCAATGGCAGTGGCAGCTTCAAAAAGGTGATGTCAGTGGTTCTCTAGGAACATGGAGATGCAAAGGCTATTGGGCCCTAGTGCAGAATGCAGTCTAGTGGCAGTCTGTCACTTAAAACGGTGCTATCCTGTAGTTGCTTAGTACTCAGGGAATGTATGAGACCCAGTGTGAGCTCTCTTTCTGGAGCAATACCACCATGCCATCTCTAGGCAGCTGCCTATGTTAATCTCAAGGATCTAGGGGTTCTCCTATGGTTGGATTTCAGGTGTCCCTGGTGGGGATGCAGACTGCTGGGGATTGCAGACTTACCCTTTCCCTGCATCGGGGACTTTTTCCATATTCCAGGCTAAGTCCAGCTGAGCAGGCTGCCTCACTTCTCTCTTTCTTTTCTTAGGTGTTTCCTGTCACTTCTGTGTTCAATTCATGTGTTCTGTCTTAGATGATGTTTTCAAAGTGTGATTATCTACTCACTATTTTGGTTTGTCTTTGTGGAGGAGGTGAGTACCAAATGCCTATGGTCAGCCATCTTGAAGTTCTTCCCTAGCTGAATGTTACAATTTGTATTTAAACAGATGTAGTAAAATCTGTTTTAGTTACTGTAACATTTCAATAATGATGTTTTTCCCTTTTTTAAATTACTTATATTTTTCACTCAAATATGTGAGTGCTCTCTGAGATAAATCTAATATGTATCTTTTCTTTTTTTATGTGTGATAACATGTTTGGAGTAAGACAAAATTTATTTCATTGGTCTAAAAGCACAATATTGGGTTAAGAAATGATAGATAGATAGATAGATAGATAGATAGATAGATAGATAGATAGATAGATAGATAGAGAGAGACAGAGAGACAGATAGATCTGTTTTTCAATTTCCCTTCACTAAGATTCTTACACACTTTTTCTATGGAGATGAAATTTATTCCAAGTTCTGTAGAAGAAATCTGGGCTTAGTTTATTTGCTCCCTGAATTGGAATAGAAATTATGGTACCCTGGTTTTTCATTAAAAGTTATTTTTTAGTATTCCCAGGGTTCTGCTTTTAGCACAGTGGTAGAAGACATTTAAGTAATTCAATTATAATTTTAAAGTAGTACTAGGTCAGCATAAAATGTAGGCAGTGTTTATGCCCCAATGACTAGGTCAAGAGTGATAGGATTCAATATCTCTTCGGAGCCATACAATTATATAATTTCAGCACATTGGAGAAATTTCTGTAACAAATACCAGGTAGCTGAACTATTTTTTCTCAACTATGTTACAATACTATTGTGTTTCTGGGTTGTTTGGGCCAAAGTTACTTCTAATCATTCTTCCATTTTATAAGCCTGTCAGTTATAATTTCTCAGAATTAATGAGATTATTACTGAGATTGCTCACTGGGTCAAAGGGCAGGGCTGGTAAAACTCATGTTATTCTATTGCTGACCCAATCCCTTATATCCTGGCTTACTACATCAATAATTCAAAATCTTCTTTCCTCCGTATTTTATTTTTATCTTTGAGTAGGAAAAAAGTACCGTCTCTGTGGGGGTTCCCAAGAGGGAAAAACACTATTTAATAATTTCCTCTATGTTTCTATTATATCAGGCCATGTGCTAGATTACAATAGATATGACTATGTAAATAACTGTACTCACAGAACTTGCTGGTTTATATGTAAGAAAATTATGCAATTAATTAAAGGGCTATGCATTTATTGTCAGAGCACTTGCAGGGAAGAATGGGCATCTAGAAGTAAAACTCATGACATTTGCCAAGGGTCCAAGGGTCAGAAAAGGATCTACCCTCTGATGAGTTTAGATTAATTATTTTTTAGCTAAAAAAATCTCAAATATTCCCAATGACAATGTGGAAGAAGACCCCTTGGGAGAAATTATCAGGAGGCTGACTCCTGATTATAAAGTTGCTCTCTTTTAGGCATTGTGACTTAGGGTCTGTATTAGTTTCCAGGGGCTGTTGTAATGAAGTATCCAAACTGTGTGACTTAAAACAACAGAGATTTATTGTTTTACAGTTATGGAGGCTAGAAGTCTGAAATCAAGGTGTCCATAGGGCCATGCTCCGTATGAAGGCACCATGGAAGAAACTGTCCCTTCTCTCTTTCCTAGCTTCTCTGGTGTTCTTCGGCTTATAAATGCATTATTGTGGTTCTGTCTCTTCACATGGAATTTTCTCTGTGTGCCTTCATGTCATCTAGTCTCAGTGTGTGCCTGTCTCTGTGTGCACATATCCCCTTTTCACAGGGACACCAGTCATACTGAAATAGGGCTTACTCTAAAGACCTCATTTTAACTTGATTACCCCTGAAAAAAATCCCTATTTCCAAATTCTTAGGTACTGAGAGCAAAGATTCCAATGTATCTTTTGGGGGAAGACACAACTAAATACATACTATGGTTTGTAGTGAATGCTGTTGCTTCTCTGTTCAAATATTCTACCAGAAGTGGCATTCATTCCCCAGCTGCTGTAAGTGTTGCCTGTAAAAGCCTCATAGCTGCACTTCTCTTGATTATTGCCCTTAGACAAATGGGAGCCACCTCAGCTTGTAGGCTGCAGCTACCCCAGGCCCTGCCAGGCTTCTTGCCTCAGGATGGGCTAACTTAGTGGTACACTTTGTACTCCAGGGCTTCCACTTGGGATCAGGCTGCAGGTAGTCTCCAGCAGACCTGTTTTGCTTCCTGGTTCCTGTTCTTCTGGGAGTATTCATTAACCACTTGAAAAAGAATCCCTGTGGTTCACAGAATAATGGCTCTCAACAGTGTCACCCCCAAATCTCCAGAAACTGTGACTATGTTAGGTTACATGGTAAAGGAGAAGAGTTGCAGACAGAATTTAGATAGTGAATCAGCTGACCATAAAATAGGGAGATCATCCTGGATTATCCAGGTGGACCCAGTGTAATCACAGGGGTCTCTAAAGGTAGAAGAGAGAAGAGTTCAGACAAAGATGTAACTACAGGAAAAATGTCCAGAGAAATGCAATCTTGCTGTCTTTAAAGATAATTGAAGGAGACTGATAAGGTTTGGATATTTGTCAGCTCACAATCTCATGCTTAAATGTAACCCCAGCGTTGGATCTAGCAGGGCCTGGAGGGAGGTGTTTGTACCATCAGGGTGGATTCCTCATGAATGGCTTAGCATCATCCCCTTGGTGATGAGTAAGTTCATGTGAGATCTGGTTGTTTAAAAGTGTGTGGCACCTCCCACTTTCTCTCTTGCTATCGCCATGTGATATGCCTGCTCGCACTTTGTCTTATGCCGTAATTGTAGGCTTCCTGAGGTCCTCACCAGAAGTAGATGCTGGCTCAGTGCTTTTTGCTTTGTCTGCAGAACCGTGAACCAATTAAATCTCTTTTCTTATAAATTCCCTAGCCTAAAGTATTTTTATTTTTTATTTTTTTCATTCTTGTCACCCAGGCTGAAGGTGCAATGGCAGAATCTTGGCTCAGTGAAACCTCCACTTCATGGGTTCAAGCAATTCTCCTGCCTCAGCCTTGTGAGTAGCTGGGATTACAGGTACCCGCCACCATACCCAGCTACTCTTTGTGTTTTTAGTAGAAATGGGGTTTCACCATGTGGGCCAGGCTGGTCTCGAACTCCTGATCTCAGGTCATCCACCTGCCTCAGCCTCCCAAAGTGCTGGGATTACAGGTGTGAGCCACCATACCCAGCTTTTTAGGTATTTCTTGATTGCAATATTAAAAGGGCCTAATACAGAGACCAGGAACTGAATAATGCAGGCAGCTTCTAGAAGCTAGAAAAAGAGTCACCTCTAGTGACTCAAGTAAGATACACAACCCACTCCAACACCTTGATTTTAGCCTAGTGATACCTGTTTCAGACTTTTGACCTCCAGAACTATGAGAGTATAAATTTGTGTAATCTCAAGCCACAAAATTTGTGGTGTTCTGCTTTTAGAAAACCTGATTCAGTCAGCTGTCCTTCCCAGGTACCACAGAAATGCCATTTCCAATTGTCATATTTCCCCCAATTAAAAATACATGGTTTACTGGTCATATAACAGTACAGTGACTGAGCATCTGAATGATGTGGGCTAACTCTGTATGCCAAGCCTAGCACCATCACTTCCTAAAAGAGTAAGATACTTTCTTAATTTTATGTTTTAGCTTCTTTCCATCTGTAGGAGGATGGCAGAAACAACCAACTTAGAGGGTGGTTGAGAGTTAATATTTGTAAAGACATAAATTGCAGTAAGCATTTAATACATTTTAGCCATCTTCATTTCCATTTGCCAAAGTTCTGCATTTTGCTTCTCTCTGAAGATAAAGGAATATTCCTGAAATAAGACTGCAACAACATGATTTGTGTACAGAAACATTCCAGTTTAAAATTTGTATTTTTCCAGCATAGAAAATTCATCAGAAAAAAAGACATTATATGGTTAGGGAAATACTATCTGTGTTATTTCCAGTTTTATCACCAAAACCTTAGCCAACTGATACAAAAGAAAACATTGAGTTGTTTTAAATTTTTTCAACTGTGTTTATGCACTGTTCTCTATAAAGTACCATTGGTTTCTCCATAGCATCATTTTATAAAGTGTGCTCTCAGAGGTTAAAACAGAATTACTTGCAACTGCTGCTTAAAATGAAGATTCCTGAGCCCCACTCCGTAGCCTATAGGATCTACACAGCAATGTTTTTAGTGATTTCCTCACTACCCTCCATTATTTTGAAAACAACCCCCAAGTTGCTGAGTTATTTGCTGTAACACATCTCAACTCTGCATGCCTCAGTTTCTCTATTATTAAAGTCTGATGATAACCTACTTATTTAAGAAAGACTGTGCACACTTTAATTTCATAAAATAATGAAGACTATCCTTGAAATATAATAAGAGTTGGTCAGCCTGAACAGTAAATTTGCATTTAAGTATTAAAATGTCAACAAACTTCTTTTTATTTAAATTAAAAATTCTTCACATTGTCTCTAAGTCATTATTGGAATTCACATAAAAGTAACAGTTCAACTATATTTTTATTGCTTGAAAAACATGGTGAGCCTAAATATTAATGTTAAAATACAGTTAATGTTAAAATACAGTTTTCTATCTAAAAATTTGATCTGCCCCAAGAAAGGCAAATTTAAAAAAAGCAATACCAAGGCAACCAGCCTCCTAAAGATGAACACATATTAAATAACTGGTGAAAATTCTCAGCAAGAAATAACTGGGTAGAAACAAATGCAGAGAGATCGTTGGGCTGATATTCTATTGGCTTAGAAGTCTTCACTGGTAATATTAACATAGCAGGGCAATTGACTGTCATACATTTCATGGCACTTTCTATTAAGCAGTTTGTTTTTATGTTTCCTTCTCTATATAGTGTACTAACAATAAACATGCACCAATATATTTATATTTTAAAGATGTACTTATATCTTTGTATTTTTATATAAAACATTTAATGGTCAGATACTAAATTACAGAATTTAGATAAATACTGTAAGATTTCAGAGAAGAAAAAGATCAGCATGGGCTAAAATAATCAGAAATGTAATGCAGGACTTTATTACCTGTGCTGATTTTATTTGGCATTTTAAACAATTTTACTCTGTACATTTTTGGTTTGATAATAGATGGCTTGATGTTTATCAGAAGTTGGGATTTTCTTTTTCATTTAATGTTCCTATGAATTTATTATTTACAATGATGAAGCTCCAAAACTAGCAACTCTTTTACTAGCTGCACTGAGATTTGTGCACCATTTTATAAACTCAAAAAAAAAAATTATCTCGTCTTAGTGGCTTAAACAGTTGGAAAAAGATGCTTCATAGTATTGAATTGACATAAGAAGGGGCTTTACATTCATTCATTTGCTTAGAGTTTTTCCTTGGTGGTACCATTTTAAATGCAGAAGCAAAATGTAAACTTTCTCAAATTTCAGAGCTGATATAGAGAAGTTTATGCCTTAAACCTAGCCCAAGGTGTTGCAGCCACTTAGAGTGTTTATTAATTAGGATGAGGTTTTCAAATATCTTCAGCAAGCCATCTTTTAGAGATGTTATCTCCTTGAAAGGGTGTCAGGGTAAATTATGTTATAGGTACTGGAAGAAGTCCAGTCTAATAATATCATTTGCAAATGGCAGTGCAGCTCTTCGAAGAAAAAACACTTAAGTTTCAAAATATTACAAAATATGTTTTTAAAAGTACACATCTACATTTTGAAATCACTTTTGCCTGTTTCAAAACTCCTGTTCAACAATATTTACAGAACTTTCATTTTCTGTACAGACTTACTGGGGTTTGAAAAGAAAGAAAATTTGGGAGTTTAATATTAGGATATAGAATATAGAGCTAATTTTTATTACATTTTAAAATCAATTTGATCAATGTATAGAATGGGCAATATGTACATGCATAACACTTAAAATGTATAAATTATCTCCCAGTTATTAAATTTCATGAGATACCAACAGGCACCAGACCTAGTATATCTTTCCAGAGAGATAGAAAAGCAAATATACATGAATAAATGCTCATAAAATGTTGACATCAAGTATGAAATGAATTTGAGCTTTAAACTGGCTGAATACAAAAAAGGCCAAAAAAAATGTGGCAGTGACAAGTTTTGCAAATTAGATAGTCTTGGATTCTACTGGTGGTGCTAATCAGAGAAGTTTGATTGTCAAGCCTGGATCAAGTTAAGGTTGAAGAAAGAGAATGACTGAGATAGACTTTATATACTAAGCATATAGAATAATTTGACCATTTTCTAGTGGACAAAGCAATTTGCACCTAAATAATGGCCATAATTTTTATTTCTCACTACTGTCATCATTGTGGTATTCATTAAACCTAAGAAACTGTATTTTATAAAAGTGCATACAACAGAGTATCTATTAATGTTCCATAACGGAGTGGTATTCAAATTGAATGTGCATCAGAATCACCCTGACAACTTGTTAAAGATGTATTTTCTCAGGCTGGCTTGGTGGCTCACACCTGTAATCTCAGTGCTTTGGGAGACCAAGGCGGGCAGATCACTGGAGGTCAGGAGTTCAAGACTAGCCTGGCCAACATGGTGAAATCCCATCTCTACTAAAAACAAAAATTAGCCAGCAATGGTTGTGTGCACCTATAATCCCAGCTACTTGGGAGGCTGAGCCAGGAGAATTGCTTGCACTCCAGTCTGGGTGATGGAGCAAGACTCTGCCTCTGTAAAAAATAATAATAATAATAATAAAGATTCATTTTCTCAAGTTGCACACACTAGGGATTTTGACTCAGAGTATTCATGGTAAAGTCTGGAGTCTACATTTTTGATAAACAGCCCAGGTAATTCTATTTCAGTGATTCCACCACATTAATTGGGGAAAGTCCAACATAGACAGTTACAATTCTTTGATGAGTTGTCCAGGCCCAATGTCAGGTACACACAAAATGAATGTAAATATTTTAATTCACCTTCAGGCCCCTTTATGTTTTTGTTGTTGTTGTTTGTTTGTTTTAACATGTTTGAAACTGCTGGAGAACAGCTTCAAGACTAAATGTTCAGACAACTTCCATTCAAACTCTAAAACTGCAACCATAAATTTAATATGCATTGTTCCTTGCTGAATCCTTAATTGTTCCCTCACACAACATGTAGTCCAGTTTACATGTAGAAATGGGGAGATTTATGCAAGCAATTTTAGAACCTTATGCGTAAAAATTAACCTCATGTATCTTATGTTTTAATACAGGGAAAACTTTACTCATTCTTACTAATCAGAATTCTTTTTTATTCTGTTTTATAGAAGGAGCTGTGATCTGCCTTTGCAATAGGACTTTTATCTTTTATATCGCAGTGTAATTTTCTTTGTGACATTCGTTGCAACTTAATCTCAGAAAATTACCTCAGTTGGAATTGGCCTTGGCATAAGCATTTCAAAATTTTATGCTGAAATTAATTGTGCATATAGAATATGCAGAGGGTAATTTTCTTGGAAAGTAGCCTTTCTTTTGATGGGTTACTAAGAATTAAGTATTTTAGCATTCTTTATTAATTTTTCAAAGTCACTAGGACCAAGAATAGAAATTCCTCATGTGCATACAAGGCCATTCTGAGTTTCCTACTCTTGACTTGGGTTCAGCATTATTAATCTAGAATTCTATTTGTTCTTCACTTTTTGATTATGTCTGTTTGGTTGACTGTAGTGCCACTGGCAGGACCATGTGCCCAGGAAATCCAAGACTCCTATTCAGACAAAAGCTATATCCACTTTTCAACTAGTCCCCCTACCTAAATTACCATAGCAACCATTACAAAATTACCATAAGAACCAAAAAATTGCAGGTGCCTACATTCTAGAATCATGTTCTAAAGGGATGCCATCACTTACAAAATGTCTTTGTTGAATCTGAATGATTCAAGCAATAATAGCAAAAAAAAAAAGATTATTTCTCTCTCGGACATTTCAGAGTGGTAAACCACAAAATATCCATGACTTGTTATGAGGAGTCAAGTGGAATAGAAAGGACAGCTCACCCTGGCGGCTGGAAGTGCATGCACGCACATGCCCCCTTTTCTCCCCTTTCTCTTGCCTACTAACAGGAAACTATGGAAGGAGTATATGAGTATGTAGGGGACTTGGTTGCCTTCTGTTAGGAATGTGACACTGAGCTGGTTGGAATACAGTAAGAGAAAAAGAGAGGCCTTTCTTTAAAAAGGGTCTTGTGTAAAAATAGAGTAGGTAGGTAATGGATATAATGTTAGTGGGCTCCCTGGACAAATACACAGTACCAGAAATTCTCATCAATTATCCACCTCTTCAAATCTAGGGATTAGAAATCTCAAACAACTACAAATATGGTGTCTCTCTGAAAAGGAGATAACATAAAAGTTATCACATACTAATATAACTCATATGAATAAATTGACAAGCTGGTTAAAAATTAGATAGAAATAACGGTCTTGGGGCAGTAAAAGGGGTAATCTGCAGAGTTCTTCTTCTGGAGAGTAGTTACAGGTGTAGTAAAGAGGTTTAGGTACTGAACTGAGAATAGCACATGGATAGACCAATTGTGGATGAAGGATACTAAAGAGAGGTTTAAGGAATATTGAAATGAAACTCCAGGTAGGTTGTATTCATTAGTTTGCTAGGAACAAGCTGCTTTTCTCTCACCCATGAACCAGGAAGGCAAATTTCTAGAGGCTTTCCAAGTGAAATGGGAAATCTAAGGAAATAGTTTGATACCAGAATGTTCTCCTTAGATTTAATGATGGACTTCAATATGCTTTCCTATACTCATGAAATATGTTGTATCTGATGTTCTCTAGTATATTTCAGCAAAGAAGATAGAATAGGTGCCAAAAGTATTAAAAATTTTAGACTCCTTACAGCATTATAATAAGTGCAAAAGAAAAGCCTAATATTCAGGGAAACTCACTGACCAAGACCTTGTACTGCTGACTGTATTGCAGAGCTAATGATGGACCCTGAGGGTGCTTGAAGGCAGTAAGTTTCACTTCTGGAAAAAGGCTTTAGAATATGAGTTTAAAGTATAAAAAGGGAATTTGAGCCAAGATGCAAGAGCAAACTTTTTTTTTTTTTTGACAATTGTATCTTTATTATTCCTCTTACAGAGCTACATTTACTGCACTAAGTTTCACAATCAGGTAGTAATTTACAGTAAGACTTAATTACCGTCCATAACCTTAGATGTCCTTATTGAAACTTTGACATCATTTCCAAATATTAGCATTAGCTTTGTGCTTGATGTTCATTTAACAAAGTTACTGAAAATCTATTAAGTATAAGACATCGGTTATTTTTAATAGAACTTCTGGAAAACATTACAGCAAAATAGTCTGCTGAGAAAAATGTGTACGCTAAAAAACAGAATGAAACGAACAAATAAGAAAGCCTGGTTTGCAAGCAGGTATCAGGGAAATAGACAGTACTTTTACAGTAATAACCTAAGGACAAACTTTTTGAAAGCAAGTTTTATTAAATAATAGGATAACAAAAATAAGACATAAAATTTCTTCTTCTTGATATTTATATATTGATTTCTGGCTGATGATAAGACTGTTTTTAGGCACTGTGTTTTGAAAAACCAGATAATCTACTACCTTGAATTTTCTGCAAGAAAAACTCATGAGAATAGCAAGATTCAGTGTTTACACTTGATAGCATCTTAATTAGGCCCACAGGCCTCCCTTTCATATAACTACCTCCAAGTTTATGACACTTCAAACTCACAGTTTTCATTATAGAGAAGAAAGAAGAGTTGAGCTAAAAATAGACCACTTTCAGAGGACCTAAAAGCAATATAATCAGTCACCTATTGCCATATACAAGCCACCACCCCCAAACATAATGACTTAAAATAGCAATCATCTATTATTGCTTATGAGTCTCTGAGTCAGCTGAACATTCTGGCTGTTCTGGGCTTGGTAAGGCTCATTTTAGCTGTGTTCATTCTTGATCTGCACATAGCTGACAATCACCTAGGGGCTGACTGTAGGCATCCCAGCTGGAATAGCTCCTCTACGCTCTCTGTCTTTTATCCTTTAGCAGGAGGAGATTTGCTCACATGGTGGTTACAGGCATCCAAGAGAGTCACCTTAAATGTGACAAGTTTCCAAAATATCAGATTCAGGCCTATGTAATCTGGTTTCCATTGCATTCTATTTGCCAAAGCAAGTTGTAAGACAAGTCCAAAATCAAGAAGGTCAAGAAATACCCTCTATCTCCAGATAGAAGAAGCTTCAAAGAACTATGACCATCTATGACAAACAGTATGTTCAGGGAGATTAATATGGGAAGATGTGCCCTCCACCAACTTCTCAAGAAAAAAATACAGCTTTTATAATATTTAGCAATATAGAGTGTCCAAAATTTCTATAGAGACATATATGATTTTGAGTTGAAATGAGGTCAACACTACAAGATATTTTAAACAAGTGGCGACAGAAATTAACAGGCACATATCAAGACTCAAGTATAAAGCTGTACAATTTAAAGATGCTCAGTAAGTGTTACTGAATTGACTGGGTAGTCCCTAAAGAGCTGAAGAATAAAGGATGCTATGAGAAACCCAAGAATACCAAATATAAATTGCCTTAGGTTCTGAAATATTCATTGGAGTATTCTCGCTGTGACTCCTTCAGCTTAGATGATTTGCACTTTGGCGGTGAAAATCTTATCCCCGGTGTTTAAAAGGTTGGAAAATTCTACTGTATCTTTGGCCCAGCCTGGAATTAAATCCTGATGCTATCTTAGAACCTCAAAATCTAAAATCTGCTATTGTCACTTTACAGAGCTATTGAGATGTGTTAAGAAACTTGTATCATCCTGATTTGACTCTAATTATTTGTGGGACATTGTTTAAAAGTTGTTGAAATGCATATATGGAAAATTTATTTTTTAAGTAAATATATAACTTTTAACATTTTATCTGTCCTACATCTAACTCCAAATAGGTTTAAAATCAACTATAGGCAATATAAGTAAAAGTACATTCAAAATACATTTAAAAGAAAGATAAGGAAAAAAAGAATGTCTCATGAAAGTTAGTACACAACCTATGCATCTTGAATATTTGCACACATATCAAGTGTTTGGCTCCAGGGTTTCTGGCAGCTAATGCAAAGAGAGGAACAGAACCAAGTTTCATGGCATTATGTCATAGACTGTGAAAGCTATAGTGTTTCTACCCCCTCATGTTTTCACGTTCCCTTTTAGAGAACAGCACAACACTTTTCACATCTGATGGATATTGTTAATCATGGTAAAAATGGAATTAAATAATTGGATCAGTAATTTGTAAATCATTTAAAGCAGCTTATGAATTCAAAAGAATTACTGTCTTAAGCTTCTAAGTTTTCTATATTATTTCTTTTCCTGTCCTCTGAAAATACTTTGTGACTTAAAAAATTTAGTAAATATAAACAATCTACTACTAACAGTGCCAACAGATATAATTTGTGTTTCAGGTTCAAGAATTTTATTAAAAAGAAAAACATGTTTTTAACGTATTAGTCTAGGGAAGAGTTTGTCACCTAGAAGTATGTGGGTTTATGTTTATAGTCCACAGCCTTCATTTAATAGTCCATCCATGGAAAAATAATTTAGTTTTATGAACATCTGTACCAAGTCAATGCAAAAATAGCAAGCTAGTCAAAAAATCCTGGAATGAATTTGACAGTTGGGACCTATGAGTTAAGATTAACAACAAAATGTTAACAGCTAAAAGTTAGAATCAGAGCAGGATGTGCAGTGCTTCAAAAGGATTATTATTTTCTATTTTAATATGAATGACATATAGCAGTTTTGTGTTACTTTAAAGTTCCTTATTTTTTTCCCCAATAGTAAGGAAACACTTTTCTAGTTTCTTTATTCCTTTCTTTGATTTTTTCTATGATAAAAAGGTACTTTTCTGGTACCAGAAACCAGCAAAATTTCTCCTTATTGAACATTCCAAGTGTTTTAGAATTACTTTCTAGAAACTCCTGCAGCTCTGATGCAGTCTGCC
This sequence comes from Saguinus oedipus, assembly GCA_031835075.1. Classification (NCBI taxonomy): domain Eukaryota; kingdom Metazoa; phylum Chordata; class Mammalia; order Primates; family Cebidae; genus Saguinus; species Saguinus oedipus. The sequence goes on from CM063170.1 coordinate 150,095,287, forward strand.
TGACCTTTCATCTGACATAGGTTTCTGAACAGCACAAATCCTGCCCTTCTGGTGTTTCAAATAGCCTTGTCTCAGTAGGGTTGCAGACACCTTCCTAGCACCAAAATCAGCATATGAATGAGAGGGCACGACACAGCAAAGAGACAGATAGCTAAACATGACTATTGTAAAGAGGGAAAATGTAATCAAGGCCACCTTGTTAAGAAATTATTGGTTTGGGGAATGAAGCACTTTAGAAATGGAGGGCTCATAATTATATAAAACAACTATGGAAAGCTGAAATGTCATTAAACTGCTCAGTCACATGTGTTTACCAGTATTTAAGCTCTGAAGAGTGAACAAATCCCAGGTATGTCATTGCCCATTTCTATCATTCTTTGAAACAAAAACTGTTATTTTTGATGATGTTAATAGTAAGAACAGAAAACCTTGGAAGCAAACTTGGCATTTTATGAATACCAGGTAAAATTGTGTATCACTGTATAATTACATAGACACCAAGTTGACACTATCTCCACTCTTTAGTATATAGTTATCAGAAAGAATAGAAGGCAATATTGAAATCAGTACCCGAATCACAACAGAGAAATCCGATACTATCCCGAATAATTATTTCGTAGTTTGCATCTATAATACCAAGACCCTGCTAGAATAGTAGACTAGAGCAATGATAATTATAATTAGTTTGGGACTATCATTGGATTGCAAAAGAGCATTTAAATTTTTTTTTTTTTTTTAATTTTTTCTTAAGGCAGTCTCACTCTCTCACCCAGGATGGAGTGCACTAACGCAATCTCAGCTCACTGCAACTCCCGCCTCCTGGTTTCAAGTGATCCTCCCACCTCAGCCTCCTCAGTACCCGGAACTACAGGCACAGGTCACCACACTTAGCTAATTTGCATATTTTTAGTTGAGACGGGGTTTTGCCCTGTCAGCGAAGCTGGTCTCAAACTCAGTGCCTCAAGTGATCTGTATGCCTCAGCCTCCCAAAGTGCTGCCAGCCTGGAACATGTTTGAAATTTTAACTTTAAGAATCCCCTTTAATTGAATAAAAGGAACAGGATCATTTAGCCCACCAAAGCAACTATGCTGGTTTGTTTTACCTCACCTTGCTATGCCAGTCAATAACAACAGAAAATGGCAGCTTGCCCAGGTATTGAGTTTTGATTTCCAAACCAAATAATTCCAAAGAAACTGCCTTGTGCCTGCTATTCACCCCCACTGAGTATAATACAAATATTTCATTGGACTTTGATTTTAAACATGCCTCTCTACAGTGAACATCCTGCTCTCCAGCAGACACAGAAAGCATAATTAGCAAAGTGATAGTTACAGGGTGAAACGTGGTTAGCAGATCAATGAGGGCAGTCAAAACAATACAAAAATTACAGGGCTGTATATAGGGGAAGGGACTGTGCAAACCAACCATCTACACTCTAAAGAAGGAAGGCATGATTACAGGATACAAAGATCTTAGAGATAAGAGTACAATGTGAAAGAAGGAAATTGGCATGACAGTGACAAATGGTCTAAATTTCCTTTTCAAGGAGAAATAGTTGAGCCAAACTCATAAAATTTTTAAGAAGTTCTGAAAGTAAAAATTGAACCTGATGCTGAAAAATGTCTCCATATTAAGAGCCAATGAATATTTAAAATGTCTATGTCTGATACCAAGTCATCTTCCATCAAAATACTCCTCCCCCTCAGCACTTTGCTCTTACTCTTCAAGGCGTCCCATTCTCCTGGTTATCTTGAATTAACATCCTGGTGGTATTTTAACATAGTCTTTACCTTTCCTCATCATATTTTAACTGGTGGATGGGAGCAGAGGTGTCCCGAAGATGCTTTCAGTTGCCCCGATCTGACGGGCACAGGGGCTCAGCTCCCTCTCTGTTCTGATATGTTCCCCAAGGTGCCCAGGTCCTTGACCTGTCTTACCCAAGGAATGGGGAAGGGGTCCTGGAGGCACAGTGAGCTTACTGTTGGAATAAATGTCACAGACCCAAAGAGTTTAGTAGAGACCGATTTATTAGGCAAAGGGAGAGAGAAAGAGAGAAGGAGCAAGAGAGCTCCCACACTGCCATGGGAGGGGATCTAAGGGAAGAATCCGCACAGGTAAGGGGCAGAGGGATTTTAATCCCGGAGTTATTCCTGCCCCATTCATATTCTCGTCCAATGAGAGGAGTTCTTTTAAACTTCTGTAGAATGATTAAACTTTGACTTTGATATCGGATTGGCTGCCCAGCCCACAACAGAGGCCCTTCCTCCCAGAGCTTTTCCCCGGCTTTTTGAATAAAGAAGCACACCTGGAATTTCTACCTAGCCTGCGTGGGAAAGTCAAAGAACTTTACACTCCTGGATGGGGACATAGATGAAGGCATGGCACTGGGAAGCTCTTGCCTTTGAAACCACACCCCTTGTGGACTCGGTTTTCCTTAACACAGCCCCTCAGTCGCCACTCTGAACAGGAAAGTCCATCTGCTGTTGGGACACGGGCATCGATCACTCTTTAGCTACTTCCAGGTGAATTGGGGCATAGAAGGGGCCCTGCAGCTGAGGTTTCCTCTGGTGAGGAGTCTTCCGGGTTGATCCAGAGGTTCATGATAGAACTCATGAGTCAAGGGCATCAGAGATTTCATTTGCAGGGCCATTTGGACAGGGTAAGGCCAGTATGGGTTGGAAACATTCTCCATCAAGGGCCCGAGTGCCCTTAAACAAGACAAGTCCTAGGTATTTTACCTCTTGTCTACAAAGTTGGACCTTTGGTTTAGAAAATTTATATTCACAAGTGGCAAGAAAATTTAGGAAGTCCTGGGTTGCCTGTTGACACTGAGTTTTTGAGTTCACAGTTAAAAGTAAGTCATCCATATAAGAACCAGGCTACCTGGATATGAAAACTGACTAAGGTCCTGAGCTAGATAGAGCCTGGCTGAACTGGTGGGGGCTATCTCGAAAGCACTGGGGAAACACTCTCCATGTGAACTGAGAATTCTGGTCTAAAGAGTCTTCAAAAGCCAACAGAAACTGGGAGTCAGGATGCAATGGAACACAGAAAAAGGCATCCTTAAGGTCTAGGACTGTAAACTATTGTGCCTTTCTTGGTATTTGAGAGAGCAAGGTGTACGGGTTGGGTACAGCTGGGTATAAAAATATCACAGCTTCATTAATAAGCCTGAGATCTTACACCAGCCTCCATTGTCCATTAGGTTTTTGTACTCCTAAAATTGGAGTATTACAAGGGCTATTACGGGACTTTACTTGACCCTGCACTCTTAAGTTCCTTACAATATCCTGTAGCCCCTTTTTTACAATATCCTGTAGCCCTTCTGGTCTTAGGGGGTACTGTCTTTGGTAAGGAAAAGAGGTGGGATCTTTTAGCCTTATTCAAATTGGGCATGCATTCTTTGCTCATCCAAATTGTCCCTTCATTGTCCCAAACCTTGGGTTTAATCCCTTCTTGAAATAATGGGCAGCAGAGAGGGATTTCCTCCCTGATGATGTTCATATAGATAATGGCTCCTGCTCTGGCTAACAGATTTCACCCTAGTAAGGGAGTAGGACTTTCTGGCATGATGAGGAAGGCATGGGAGAAGAGTAGATCTCCCCAGTTTCAGCTTAGGAGCTGGGAAAAGTATCAGGTAACTGCTTGTCCTAGGACTCCTCAGACCATTACAGTCTTGGAGGTCAACCATCCAGGACAACAACATCTTAAAACTGAGAAGGCCATGCTAGTGTCCAGGAGATCGACCTCGTGGCCCTCTATAGCTAGCTTTACCTAGAGCTCAGTGAGGGTGATGGCTTGTGCTGGTGCTTGCCCTGGGGCATCCTCCATCCTGCTGTTGGATAATCTGGTAAGCCACCTCAGGCCCTGAGAACCTTCATCCCCTAGGACAGTGTGGCTTCCAGTGATCCCCTTGGCACAGTGGGCAAGGATGAGGTGGTAGTCTGTTCCTCTGGGGACAATCTCTCTTAAAGTGTCCCATTAGGCCACAGTAGTCGCAAGATCTGCCAGACTGGTGGCTAATGCAAGGCTTTCCCTCTTCTGAGTCCCCTGGGTCTGCTTGCCTGAGGGCCATGACTAGCACTGCAGCTTTTCTCTGGTCTCTCCTGTTCCTTTCAGCCTGTTCCTCTTGGTCTCTATTATAGAACACAAAGGTTGCTAGATTTAGTAATGAATCTAGGCTCTGTTCTGGCCCCAGGGCCAGCTTCTGCAGCTTATTCCTAATGTCTGCTGCTGATTGCATAATAAATTTGTCTTTTAATATTAACTGAACCTCAGTGGAGTCTGGTGACAGGAGAGTATTCTTTCTTAAGGCCTCTTGTAATCACTCAAGGAAGGCTGTTGGGTTTTCTTCCTTTCCTTGAGTTATGGTGGATGACATTTCATAGTTCATGAACTTTTTTCTAGTTTGCCTTAATCCCTCAAGTATGCAGGTTAATAGATGCCTATGACTCCAGTCCCCCTTTTCTGAGTTAGGATCCCAGTGAGGGTCTGTGCCAGGGACTGCTTGTCTACCTGTAGGAAATCTATCCTTCTTCTCTGGTGTCTTTAGGTCATGTACTTGACTAAGGTACCAGGTGTCCCCAAACTCTTTAGCCGCTGCTAGAGCAGCCTCTCTTTCATTGCTGGTTAGAGTTTTACTGAGCAATAATGTGATATCTTTATAATGTAATTACAAGGACTGATCCAGGCCCTGCAGATCATCTATGTACTTGTCCAGGTCATCTGAAAATTTTCCTATGTCCGCCTTGATTTGCTTTAAGTCAGAAAGTGAAAAGGGGGCATGTACCTTGGTTGGGCCAAGTTCTCCTCCAACTCCTTGTAGGGGGCAGAGTTGGGGCACCCTAGTAGCTTGAGGTGCCTTGGCCATTTCAGCCTTCCCTGACTCCTCTTGGGTTATAGGGGCTGAGGAGACCTGGTTAGAATCTGTGGAAGGAGGAGCCACAGGGAGTCCTTAATGTGAGGGTAGTCCTGAGGAGGGGCCAGTAGGGAATAGGGTACAGGCCTTACATAGCTGAGGATTATTCCCTAGAAAAAAGAAAACTTGCACATAGGGGGCCTCAATCAATTTGCCTTCGCTCTTACAGAAGAGGTCTAATTGTAGAATGCTGTTGTAATTTGTACTTCCCTTAGGATACCAAGTTTCTTCACTCAGCAGAGGGTATCGCAGCCATGCTGTTTGGCAGAGAAAAATGAGCCACTTCTTCAAAGATTGTGTGTCAAATTTGTCCCAGTTATCCAGAATACACTTTAAGGGTAATTTTGCCTTGGGAAGTGTAGCACCCATCTGAAATTGAATGCAGGAATATCTGCATCCCTGGTTATTCCTTGCAATCCGCAAGCCCTGGGACGTCCCCCAGTTATAGTATCTTGTAATATCCTTGTGCCCTAGAAGCATGAATCATCTTCCAGGCTCCCCATATGCCAGGTTTAATTACATTTACCAGCATCATGGGCACACCCTCACTGTCTAAATGTCCTTATTGACCACCATAAGGATATGGGGACTGCCAGGATTAGTGGTCCTGTGCTGGTGCATCCTTGAAGAATGTTGGGTGATGGGTGCCAATATTCCCCAGCAAGAGTTCAGTTACCACAGGCCTGACTATAAAGCTGCCCTAGGAGGATAAACTCCTAGAGGGACCTCTAAGCACAACAGTCTTAAATAAGGTAATGGATTGCTGCATGGCTGAGGCTGGAACAATGCCCTCGGGACCCGGGCCTCCTCTCCCACCCTACTTTCCATCATAGGAATATGCCCTAGGGTTGTGGGGCCTGTAATTAACTACTTTAGCCTCGGACCAGGTTTGACCAGGTCTATGGTATGCTAGATGCAGAAGTTCTGCCGTATGGAGAGCCGATCCTCAGCAAGACAAATTGTACATCATTAGATTATGGCACCATTCAGTTGAATTGGGAAATTTGAGGGTGACAAAAACACAATGTTCTATAGCCTCCAGTATCTACTATTAGACTCTGGCTCCATTAAGACTTAACCTACACTGAGGACTAAGGGAACTGGCCCTGTGCACTTATACAGCAGGAGGTGCTCATAGACATAAACCTGAGGGCACCACGGGCATGGGCCCCTAACTGCCACTCCCTGGCCTGGGTCAGGCTCGGGGCCACCAACACTGCACCCCCTGCAGTGCTGCTGTCTGCCATGGCGGCGGCCAGGGCCATGTGCACACTTCAGGCCTCTTCCTGTGCTGCTGCCTCCAGGCTGGCTGGCTCAGGTTAGCTCATCTGCTCTGCTCCTCATGGCTCTGCAGCGAGGATGGCAGTGGGGGCACCTGGGGGCAGCTGCAGCATGCAGAGCCTTTGCATCTGGCCTGGCCACATCCCACCCCCTCCCCACTGATCTGTTACCCCGCCCGGCCCTAGACTTGGCCCCAAGAAACAGAGAGCAGCCAGAAAAAGGAGACTGGTTTGAAGAAAGCCTGGTGCCTATGTCTTTAACCCTGCAGCCTCGCTATTGAAAGGCTAGGTGGGACCTTGCAGCAGCCTTTGGCCCTGCTGCTGTGCTGTGCCCAGTTTCATACAGGCTCAGCATTTCTCCTTAAAATTTAAAGGAAGCAAAAAGGACATATTTTAGCAAGTGAAATAGGTCCAATACACTCACTGCTCCAACATCTGCTCCTGGCTGGCTCGCCAAAGATGTAACTGGGGGACAGGAGCAGAGGCACCCAGAAGATGCTTTCAGTTGCCCTGATCCAATGGGTGTAGGGGCTCAGCTCCCTCCCTGTTCCAAAGTGTTCCCCAATGTGCCGAGGTCCTTGACTTCTCTTACCCCAGGAATGGGAAAGGGGTCCTGGAGGCACAGTGAACTCACTGTTCAAATAAATATCATGGACCCAAAGAGTTTAGCAGAGAGCAATTTATTAGTCAGAGACAAAAAGAGAGAAGAAGAGAGAGAGCTCCCATTCTGCCATGGGAGGGGATCCAAGGGAGGAATCTGCACAGGTAAGGGCAGGAGGATTTTATCCCCAGAGTTATTCCCACCCCATTCATGTTCTCATCCAATGAGAGGAGTTCTTTTAAACTTCCTCTGGAGTGATTGATCTTTGACTTTGATATTGGATTGGCTTCCCAGCCCACAACAGAGGCCTTTCCTCCCAGAACTTTTCATTGGCCCTTTGAACAAAGAGGCTCACCTGGAATTTCTATGTAGCCTGCACACAGGAAAGTCAGACAAAGAACTTTATGTTCTTCGATGGGGATGGAGATGGAGACATGGCACTGGGAAGCTCTTGCCTTTGAAACTACACCCCTTGTGGACTTGGTTTTCCTTAACACAGTCCCTCAATATTCAGACAGCAAGTCCTGTCACTTTTTTGTCCTCAGTGTTGCCTAAATTATCCTGTCTTCCAGTCTATGTGGCCACTACTATAATTCAAGCTCTTGCTTCCTCTAACTTGCACTCTGAAACTGTTCTCAACACTTAGCTCTTCCTTCTCCCACCCACATTATGGCCTGCTACTGAATGTAGCAGGCCTAATACAAAACTATAATTTTGGTCACTTTGTGAACAGAAACACTCAGGGATTACTGACTGTACCAAGTAGTTTGAGAATACCCACTTCTTGAATTCAGGGTTCTCCTTGGCCTCAACCTGCTCTGTCTTGCAGCTTTATCTTTCACTGAATCTTACCACACATGCAATTCTATAGCTTTTTCTTTCTTTAGTCTTTTGTTTCAAAATTCAAAATTTAGCTCAACCACTACTCACACGTATAGCTTCCATGACCCTAGGAGAGAGAAAGCAATTTCTTCAGAAACACTCCATCACTTGGTTTTTAAATAACTGATACCATTCTAATTTGTTTAAAAAGAATTTATGTGCTTGTCACAGCTCTCCCTGTTGGACTGTATGTCCTCTAGGTCAAGAACCCAGCTATTCACCTACTGTGTAAATGATTGAATGATATATATATATATATATATATATATATATGATGTATGCATAATGGCTTTTGATGAATAAAGTGATAAATGAAAAAATTCAGAGTTAACATGTTAAAGAAGTTGTCACTCTTGCCAGAATAGGAGAACAAAAGTCAAATTTTTTTGGAGTTTATTTCTAAATAAAGTGAGTAACATTTGCTTCATCTATTTGGAGAATGAACTCATTCCAACCATCATCATGGTGGGCAAATTACCAAACTTTGCAACCAAGAAAAATATGTACAGATTGAAAACAGATAATATAACATGTTAATAATGGTTATATCTAAATCATGGTATTGGAATAATTTAAATATTTTCATATTTTTCTGCATTTTCTTGTTACATTTTTAGTAATAAAAATATAGTAAGAAACCAGAAAAAGATTATTGGTAATACAAATATTTAAATGGTGGATTATCTTTGGATCACATATTTTAAACATACAAATTTTGATCTAGGCAGTGCTGAATCTTGAGAATATGAAAAATACCCTGCATAGGTTGAATGTGATATGATATATATTTTAGAAACATTAAAGATAATTTTAAAGTATAGCAAAGGAGGTAAAAACTTGATACTAAGAGACAAAGGGGCTGTTGTTCCTCTTCATGTAAATGATATGGGCTTGAACTAAGATTAAAGCAATGGTAACTGAAATGAAAAGACAGGGAAGAGAGGAAAGTTAAAATCATAACTGATGAGGTTTGATTACCAATTCAATTAATCTGAGGCAGTAGAAAGACTTCTCAATATGTGAGGGATGTTCATTACATGACAAACAAGATTTTGCTTTTCATGCAAAAGGGTGAGTTAAATGACCAGGAAGTTAGTTGACAGATGGTTCTAACAGAAGCACTAAAGGGGAAGAAAACCACAGGGAAAAGAAACCTAATACATGAGATCATAGCTTTTTGGACTTCTGGTCACTTTGAGTCATATAGTCAGAAGAGATAACAAGGTTTCCTATCAAAATTGTTTAAGGAAAGAGAGATACTGCCAAGACTGGCTTTGCAGGAAAGATGGTAACAAATTTCTCTGAGAATAACAAGTAGCTGGTCCTGAAGGGAAATACATGACTCTAGAAAGCAAGTGGGAGTGGGGAGCAGATTGTAACTTAGGATGAGCTTTTGTGGGGTTTGGTAGTGGTGGGGAATCAATTGGTTCAATTTATTACTGATATCAATTAACAGCAAGAAGTCCCCCTTTTTAATTTTTTTAATTTCTATAGGCTATTGGTAAATAGATGGTGTTTGGTTACACAAGTAAGTTCTTTCATGGTGACTTGTGAGATTTTGGTGCACCCATTACCTGAGCAGTACACACTGCACTCAGTTTATAGTCTTTTATCCCTCACCCTTTCCCACCCTTCTCTCTTGAGTCCCCAAAGTCTGTTGTGTCATTCTTATGCCTTTGCCTTCTCATACCTTATCTCCCACTTATGAGTGAGAACATACAATGTTTGATTTTCCATTCCTGTTTAATTCACTTAGAATAATAGCCTCCAGTATCATCCAGGTTGCTGTGAATGCCATTAATTCATTCATTTTATGACTGTGTAGTATTCCATCATATATGTATACCACAGTTTCTTTATCCACTTGTTGATTGATGGACATTTGGGTTGATTCCACATTTTTGCAATTGCGAATTGTGCTGCTATAAACATGTATATGCAAGTATCTTTTTCATATAATGAAGAAGTCCCCAATTTGCATTGTATATTTTTAAGACTTTAACAACACATATTTTTAGGCATTTATTTTAACTGCTCTATCTACTGCTGGTTTAATATAGAAATTTATAGAAATATATTATTTTACTATATTTATTTATTGAGAGACATTAATCATTCAAGTTCCGTAACTATAATTAAGCTTGTGCCAACCATATAAAAATCAATTACACACTGTGTTACAGTGTACAAACAACCTTTTTTCATTCTTTGTTTTGTGTGTGTGTGTGTGTGTTTTTGTTTGTTTTTTTGAGACTGAGTCTCACTTTGTTGCCCAGGCTGGAATGTAGTGGTGTGATCTCAGCTCACTACAACCTCCACCTCCCAGGTTTAAGTGATTCCCACCTTACAGGCATTGCCACCATGCTCGACTAACTTTTGTATTTTTAGTAGAGAGGGGATTCACCATGTTGACCATTACTGGTCTCCAACTCTTGACCTGAATCAATCCATCCGCCTTGGCCTCCCAAAGTGCTGAGATAATAGGCTTGAGAAACTGCACCCAGTCAGAATAAAAACAATCTTTAAGCTAGTTTTACAATGTGAACCCTATTTCAGAAACAGCATTTAAATCTTCTTACAATATTATCTTCCATCGTTTACTAAAATACATATTATATCATTATATTTCTTATTTTTAAATTCTGCTTCAGCATTCTCTAAGAATCATAAAATGCCCATGGCATGGGTTAGAATGGAAAAGGTCCAAGGTCGCATTCTATTTCCATAACTTATTAACATTTTGATCTTGGGAAAATTAATAAACCTTTCTGTATCTTGATTCTCTCACCTGTGAACATTTCAGCTGCAGGAACTGTAAGTTAATTTGGTATAAACACTCATACCATGGCAATTTGACAGTACACTCACAAAATTCCTGAATAATAATCAGCTCTAGCAAGTTGCTAGAATCAGGACAAGATACATCAGGCATACCGTGGTTAAAGAAAATAGATAATATAGTTTCAGAAAGCAAGGAGCCTCAGGGTAGAAATAATGCTTAAATGCAGAGCCAAAATTAGGTTTAAATCAACAGAAGATCCAGATGTAAGATCATTAACTTCAAAAGCCATGGAATTAATAATCATAACAATAGGTGGAAAAGATATATTAAATTGTAAAGCTCAGAAGATTGAAACCTGGAGAAGAGGTGAGGGAGCTATAAAAAAATGAAATATATGTCAATTTAGTTAACAAGTCTGTAAAGAACAGGGTTTTAAAAAAGAAGTAGTAAGATCACTTATTAAAAGTTGATATAAAAAAGAACATATATAGGCACTGCAGAATGAATCTAAGCTCACAGTTACCAGTATTTCTACACCATTAGCCAGCTGAAGGGAGCCCAGGATGTTAGGTAGAATAGTCAACAAGATCAACTCTATTATGTTTTGCTCAAGATGAAGAAATAATAGAATAATGAATTGCTTATCATCTAGTTCCAGATTTGTATTTTGTGCAATTACTTTCAAGATTTCCTAAATGTGCATCTATTCCTACTCACATCCCATACTCATTCCCACCTCAGTTTAAAAAAAATTGTATTCCAAATATCAGCCCCACACTTAGTAAAATTAGTAATTCTAGCATACTTTTTAAAGCTAGGGATTAAGGAATTCAGTTTTGTCTGTAGGGCTTTCACGTGGCCCTTCTCCATCCCCTGCAGTCAACTCACTGAATTTTTATTATTCCAACATTATGTAGATAAAATGTGTCAGGGAACAAAACATGATTTCTATAGAGTCCAAATTAGGGAAAGGGAGTCAGACTGGTGGGAGCAGAAGAAAGCAAAAAGAAGAGGCAGATAAGTTACAAATCTGCCTTTCTTCATGGTCCAGGATTAAATATTTTATATGTACTCAGCCCTCCTGTACAAATAACTAACAATCTTCCTCCATCCAACTATCACCAGATGCCTCCAAGTTAGCTCACTGCAACCTTGGCATTATCAGTACTGCACAAAGCCCTCTTCAGCATACAGCATAAACACTTCTTTCTATAAAATCCCCAGCAAGCCTTTGTTTCTTGGCAGTCAGCTTATCTTCTGATCCTGCCTGTTGCCCCCTCAGAAGTATTTTCCCACTTTGTCTAATAAACATGCCTTTCTCTGACTACAACTGTCTTGGTAAATTATTTCACTCTGCACCACCGGCCCAGATAGTTTTCACTCCCTGGCGACAATTCCACCAAAAATGTACACTACTCAAAGCTTATGTGTATACCAAGATTGTCTTTCCATGAGCTTAGCCTTTGTTATTCTGCTTCGTGTTCTGACTAGAATAAGTACCAAGTGCTTGAATTAAATCTTTACACCCAATTTTTTCTTCCAAGGAGCTGAGTTCTATTTTCTGAATCCACATATGGTCAGATCTCTACTTGCCATCAACATGGTTTGTGAATAGAACCCTTTCTAGTAGTGTCTAATTGTTAAACTGGACTTCCTAATATGGATTATTTCCTAAACTTTGTCTGCCTTCATTATACCTCTTTTTTTTCCCCCATTAAGTTTTGAACTGTCGAATATACTTACTCTTTGTGGTCAGTGGTTGTACTCAGTCATGTTCCCCAACATCTGGCCTAGCTATATCTCTTGAAGTACTTCTTACCCCCTGTGTTATTGCTCAGGACCCTTGTGCCTACCCAGGTTGGCTTCTAGCTTGGGTCTGACTCCATACTAACTATATTATACTGTACCAAAACCACATTTCCACAACCAGAGTACAGTATACATACTGTACTATACCAAAACTATAGTGTTCTTTCAGATGGGAAGATGGAAATGATTAATTCACAAGACCCATGTGTCTCATTAAAAAAGAAGCCAGGATACTTAAATATAAAGAGCATCTGGAATAGACTAGGCAGAGTTCATTCAGATAATGAAGACTACATTCCAGGAATGTGCTATTAGATTATCTGCAAAATCTGTCCCTTGCATCATAATACCATGCAAAAAGATATATTATTCCATAGGATATATGGATAATTATTCTCTTGGGAGGGGAAAGTCAAGGAAATAAACTTTCTTTCAGATGCTGCTGGTGACTGGAGAACAAGGGTTACCCTTTTTCTGAATTCTAGAGGGCTCATTGGCTACCCCTTTAAAGTAAATATAGATGCTAAACCTTCATGAAGATCTAAGCAAATTTTTTAATTGATGTCAAACTGTACAAAGAGGATGAAAAAAGGTTTTACCTCTAGTCGAAGAAAAAGTTGAAGTTTGGAAATGGGCAAAAAGTACTAACCTTTCTGTGGCATGCTGGTTGTTGTCCAGTGAACTCTTCAAGGATAATTTGATTCTCTAGAAGAATACGATTTTCATTGTTTTTTTTTGTTGTTGTTGTTGTTGACTAGGCTATTGTATGTTCTGTAGGTTTAGAGATTAAATCGTAGAAGTGAAGTTGCAAATGATTCCTATTTGTGGCAATATAAATGGTCGCTATTCATAACTGTGCAAATTAAATTTAGTCAGTAAAGATAAAATTGAATTCCCCCTGGTTGAAACAATAACACAAACATTACAATTTATTGCCCAACACAATATTAAGCAATTTGACTTCTATTAGCAAATTCATTTCAGTATTGCTGACTCTACATACATACCTATATATGTGTATATATGTGTGTGTACATGTATATATGTACTTTTATATATATATAAATCAGTTCTATAAATTTTCTTTTGAAGTTTATCTTACTGCTTCTCTTGTTTAGAAATTAGCTGAGGCTGAGTGTAGTGGCTTAAACCTGTAATTCCAGCACTTTGGGAAGTTGAGGTGAGCAGATCTCTTGAGCTCAGGAGTTCAAAACCAGCCTAGGCAACATGGTGAAACTCTGTTTCTACAAAAGTGCAAAATTAGTTGGCTGTGGTGGCACATGCCTGTAGTCCCAGCTACTAAGGATGCTGAGGCAGGAGGATTGCTTGATCCCCATAGGTCGAGGCTACAGTAAGCCAAGATCACCCTACTGCATTCCAGCCTGGGTGACAGAGCAGGACACTGTCTCCATTAAAAAAAATGAGGGGAAAGAAAATAAATTAGTTGAAATCTTTAATGCACTTACATTTTATATTTGCATAAGAGTCCTTGTTTTATTTATTCAAAACTTATTTACTGCTAACTAATCACTATCTTCGTACCCTACAGAAATGAAGCCTCATCACAGAGATTTTGGGGGCTCACTAGGCAGTCTTTAGTCTCCAGAGATTCTCACATGAACACTGCTTCATTTCCTAGTTTTACCTCCTATTTTTTCCCTCAAAGTTCATCTCTTGAAGAGGAATTTTGTGCCTCTCAATATTCCCAACTCTCCCATATCTTCTTTTACCACAACCCTATGTATTTGTAAAGTCACAACTCCCTTTTTTCGGAAATTGTCATCTACCAATATCCGTCTTATGTCTTATAAATTACATAGTTAAGTGTCTGCTACCTGCTAAAGGAAAGAACGCTTCTTGGGGCATGGTGGGTGGAGAAAAAAAGAATGTTGAAAATTCTCTATCCTTAGCTCTTACTTAGTCTTTGCCACAAAGAAAAGCAAAATTGAAACAAGAGCTCACACTGTGAGGATTAGGTAATCTGCCAGAAAAACTTGACCAGGATTGCATATGAGATTTCCATTCTTTCTGTTAGCTTACCTTCGACTTGATTATGCTAAAATACATTCCCTCACCAATTCCACCTCATCCACACACCCCATTTATATTCCAAAGCCTTCTTCCCTCAACCCAACAATAAATGGCACCTGCCCACAACTTCTGCCTAATTCCTGGTTTTTATTTCTGGTTGTAGGAGATGGCAAGAGGCAGAGTTATTAGGCATTAATGAAGTAGAAATATCTGGAAAAGTAATCCCACCTCACAAGAACGATTTCTGGAAATGTGAACATAGTGATTCCACCATACTCTCTAATACAGTCTCTTACTTAGAGGTACCTGGCACATAGCAGGTACTCAGTCAACATTTGTTGCATTTATTATTTTTAATGCTATCAGTAGACTTCACAGATAAAATGATACCTGCTATACCCATTCCATGTCTTTGACTTGGTGGTCAATTGTATATGTAAGTATTTTCAATGAATTCAAGTCTCAAGGGACCAAAGTGTCTCTGAACCAAGGAATCCTATAGTTTATGAATTTTGAAATTCTGTTTTCCTCGTTTTACCTTGTTTCCTAGTTATTTTTCTCATCAAAGAAAGTTTCTGGGATTTAGTAACTATACTCTTTGCTTGAGTCATGCAGCTAACACCCATTATGTTCAGCTAACATTGTGTCTGCCTGACTGAATTTCTTTTGACACCTTTGTTCTGCCAGAACCCTTCTGGTAAAAAGGAGTTTACAGACAGGGGAATGTGTGGGTAGAAGGAGGAAAAACACACACAGGCACATACTTTGAAATGAAAAATAAACCTAAGTGTAATCTTTGTTGAACTGTGATGGGCTCAGCCACAGAAAATACTTTGCAGAGTTTCTCTCCTGTAGAGATTTGTCAGTGATTCACCTTGAATGGAAGATTGTTATATTCTATCTGAAAAAGGGTCTATTGTTTTCCTCATACCTTTCATCTACAGCTGATGTCAAACTTCAGATATTTCAGTCAGGGGTCAAAACTGTTATTGTCATTAAAATGAGACTGGAGATTAACTCTAGAGATGTGATGTGAATACTTAAGATGTACTCTCTGCACATTTCAAGTAGGCAATACACTATGAACTGTATTTACCATGTTGTACATTAGCTATCCAGAACTTATTCATCTTATAACTGCAAGTTTGTTTAGTGTATGTTGACTGTGCTCTAAATACAATGTTCTCCAGAAGGGGACTAATTATTTTCTTCCAAAATTTACTCAAAGTTAGACAACAGATAAAAGGCCAGCAAGAAGACACAACAAAATATGTTTATGTAACCTCAGTGCTTTTAAATTACTGTACATGACACGATAACAACTGTGCCTTTTGGTGGTACAGCAGCATCTTTTATGGAATAATTATTTTTGAAGATAATTGAGGCGCCGTGAAGTTGACAGCATGTCCAGGGTCTCACAGGTGTAAGTAGTGGAACTAGCACTTTTTCCTACTTGTCCTAGTCCATGTTCGGTGTAACCACCCAGTGGGTTCGTTTTGCCTGCTGCCTTGATAAAGCTGATTTATCATGACAGGGCAATTGCAATAGACATGGAGCTTAATTCACATGGAGTCAGCTGAATGGGAGACCACACTTTTATTATTACTCCAACCAGTCTTCTGGAAAATTTACAGGCTGGAATTTTTCAAGGATGGTTGGGGAACAGAAAGAGGGGACACTAGGCAATGAGAGCTTGCTGCTGATTGGTTGAGGGTACAATCATAGGGGTGTGGGAAATGGTCTTCATGTGTGCTGAATTACTTCTGGGTTGGGGCCACAGGAGAGGTTGGTGGGTCCAGGTGGAGCCATTGGTGGTCAAACATGCAAAAAATATGAAAAGACATCACAAAAGGCTAATCTTAGGTTCTACAGTAGTAACATTATCTGCAAGAGTAATTGGGGAAATTTCATTACCTGTGATCTCCAGAATAATGGCAGATAATCATTTAGGTCAGCACCTTAGCATAATTCAGGCTTCTCTTATCCTCTTAGCCTGGTGGTCTCTCGTTAGCTTTACAAAGGCAGATGAGTTTTGGGGAAGAATTATTACCATTTAACCTATAAACTAAATTTCTCCCAAAGTTAGCATGGCCCAAGCCCAGGAGTAAAGGGCAGTTTGAAGGCTAAAGACAAGATGGGGGATCGGTTAGATTAGTTATCTTTTACTGCCATAATTTTCTCACTTAAAATTTTTGCAAAGGCAGTTTCAGTTTTCATTGTACCAAAATGATTTATTCCTTTCAGCATATGTGGAAATCTGTATATAAGAGAGGATATATTCCACAGTAGAAGAAAAATTGTAGAATAATAAAATGCTTTGCATTAGAATTCTAGTGAATTTTCTTAACATTTAAGAACCTATGAGCAACCATTCTGAAGCTCTTGAATAAAAACAATGCTGGTGTTTGTTTTGCATCTAAGGAAACCTAACAGCGACAGTTGTTTGTCAAGTCCTCTCCAGGTATATTAACAAGTTGTTAGCTATAGTAGTTAAATATCTATTCCCTACCTCAATTTAAAAATAAACATGATCATTCAGATGAGGAATCTGAGACCCAAGCAGTTTACAAGAACCTGCAGAGTTAATGACAGAATAGAAGGAATAAATTTTAGCCCCAAATTTTCTAACTCACCTGGCCTGGAAACCAACATAACCGTTATTTCCAGAGTGGCAGAACATTGTCTCAGATCACAGTTCTTTTAAGTGAGTGAAAAGATAAGAGTTACATAACGTCTTTCATCTCCAGTAAATTTTGTCAGTAGAAGTCATTTACATTCTGGCAACAAGCACCCCCTGATATTCCTGTTGGTGCATTCTATGTAAAAGGCCTGCTGTGACCTAGAAAACAGTGAATTCATTTACATAATCAGTGCATGCACTGTCCTTGTGCTGAGGTATATTTAGAAGGGCTATGTTTACATGAATGGGATCAAGAGCTTTTGAGAAAACCCACATGTCTCCTTTTTTAAAGTCTTGGTGAAATTTACTATTCAAGAGGGGTTACAGTTTCTTGCCAATTTGGGATTAATGTAGTATTTTATAAGGAGAGGGATTAAGTTATAGAACGTATTACTCCAAAAGAGGTCTTACTCAAAAAATATAAATGCAGTAAGACATATTTGGAAGCATGTATATGAATGCCAGGGATACACGAGTTAGCATTAATTTCGGAGTCAATTACAGAAAGACTTCTAATCCCAGTATGGCCACTGATTAATCATATCCTCTAGCCATGTCATTTAAAATTGTTTGGCATCTACCTCCTCATTTGTGGAATTGAAGATTGAATTCGTAAGTCATTGACTGATTGTCCCTATGTAGAATTCAGCCAATACAGATTTTTTATTCATTCAGCTCAGTGTTTTTAAAAATGAATGGAATTTTAAATATTCTTTTGTGTTTCCTTATACTGCATATACCTTTCCCAGCATGGAAAACATCAGAGTCTTCTTTACCCCTCTCAGAATTACTCACTGAATTACATACATCAACATCAATTTTGACCACTCCTGCTTCTGTAGTTATCAAGGTAAACTTGATGGCTGAATAAAGGGCTTCTCTCATTTGAGGCACCTTCTCTAAGAGCTATACAGATACATAAACTGCAGGTGGTAAGCAGGGTGGTGGAGCTCTGAACTATTATCAGCCTGGCACTAGCTTCCTGCCTCTCAAAGACTGCATTGCAAGCTGAAGCAAATGAACCGAAGTGTCTCAGTACTACAGCATCAGTGAGTCACCAAGAAATGCCGAAAACCTTCATGATAGCATTATGCAGCCTATTTGTATGGCATGGTTGAGAGGGAGTCAACATCATGAGCAATGCAGTGAATATAAATTTGCTTTAACAAATAATCTTTTTTCTCTTCTCTCAAGACTTTCTGGATCCAAAGTAACTAACCCTTTCTTTTCAAGAACAGAATGCTATGCCCATTAATAAAATAAAGATGATTAGAACAAGAGCGACTAGGAGTGGCTAACTCCTTCAGATTCAGTCTTAGTAACAGCATGGGAAACAGCTGCCCCTTTCCTAGATTTTGGCATTTAACCATTTATTCTGAGACCTGTGCGGAGATCTGTGAGATACCAAAGCTGTAAGGCTTCCTGGCAGTACATAAGATGTGATATGAGAGAAATGAAAGAGCGAAGTATAAAAAAAATAAGCAAAATATGTGTATGAATATGTGTATGAAATAAAAGCTGAATAGTCATGAGATCAAGAGTAGAGGGGGTAATCCGAAAGCTTTCACTTTGTAGTTTGATCACTTTTTGTATTGATAATCTTATTAAAAATGTTTTTCCAGTAAATGCGGTAACAAACTATAAAAAACGAAACATATGTTAAATAAAAAATTAAGTACTTAGTTTTCATTTTGCAGATAGTTAATGAAGAAAATGTAATATGCACAAAACAGTTTTGATGTTTTTTATCTACTGTGGGAGCCATAGCAATATCACTGACCAGATGAAAATCAGAAGATACAAATTTGCTGAAAAACTGTCACCACCTATTTCAGACTTACTAAATCCTTAAGAAGGTGATACTCAAAGGCAAAACAGTGATAAGACTTTTCATTGACATTCCCGACTCTTGTTCTAAATTAATTTGTCATTTTAATTTATTTCTTTTCATATTTAAGCATGATAACTATTAATTGTATCCATTAATTTAAGATATATTTACAATTAGTCATTTTTATATGGTGTCATCAGCTTTTTCAAATAGAAAAAAGTTATATAAGGTTTAGGATTTTTATTCAGATCATATTTTCTGGTATGTAAATAGAATGAGAAGATCTGTGTATATCACATGTGAAAATATTCAGTATATATTTACTGAACAAAAAGGTAGAACTTCTTGTATAGCATGCCACATTTATGTAAAACAAAAAATATCTACTTTTGCATTTATGCCTTTTAAAAAGCCCTCAAAAGTTGAAGGAAGTGTTAAACAGTGGGATGAAGTGGGAGAGATAAGACTTGATGGATGGGAATTAAGAAATATGCCCACAATTTTAGACATCATTTAGAAGTTATCCTGGATACATTTTATTTACACATTTGTTTATGTTGCTTTTTGCTTGTGAAAGTGGTAAGAACTAAATCTTATGGTAATATGTTTATTGATTTATCTCTTCATCTCCACTGTAAGCATCTTAAAATATTACTAAATGGCAATTGTATATTGGGGATCTATTGAACTCCATTAGTCAAAGTTTTAATTGCTTTATATATCATCTTGTTTTAAATCATCCCAATAATATTGTATCTATTTTTATTGCCTTTTGATTATAATAAGAATATATAACTGATATCTACTTTTTTATAAAAGTTAAGTGTACAATAAAGTATTGTTAATTATAGGTGTCACATTGTACAGCAGATCTCAAGAACTTATCCATTATATAACTTAAACATTATACCCATTGAAGATCAACTCTTCCTTTTCCCTACTGTAGATCCTAGCAGCAACCATTCTACTCTAGGCTTCTGATATGGTTAGACTTTGTGTCCTCACCCAAATCTTATCTTGAATTGTAATCCCTATAATCCTCACATCACCACATGTCAAAGGAGAGACCCAGTAGAGGTAATTGAATCATGGGAGTGGTTACCCACATGCTGTTTCAATTATAATGAGTTCTCATGAGACTTGATGGTTTTATAAGCATCTGTTCCCTGCTGGCACTTCTCCTTCCTGTCACCCTGTGAAGAGGTGCCTTCTGCCATGATTGTATGTTCCCGGAGGCCTCCCCAGCCATATAAAACTGCGATTAAACTTCTTTTCTTTATAAATTATCCAGTCTCAGGTAGTTCTTTATAGCAGTGTTAGAACAGACTAATACAGCTTCCAGGAATTTGGCTAATTTAGATACCTTATATAAGTGTAATCATATTTGTCCATGGGTGACTGTCTCATTTCTTATACTAATCTCCAGGTTCATCAATGTTGTTATATTTTTCAGAGTTTCCTTCTTTTTTAAAGCTGAACAATTTTCCTTAATATGTATATATTACATTTTCTTACCCATTTATTCATCTGTATTAGTCTGTTCTTGCACTGGTATATGGAAATATCTGACACTGGGTAATTAACTTAAAAAATATTTAATTTGATAACAATTCTGCTGGCTATATGGGAAGCACAGTGGCTTTTGCTTCTGGGGAGGTCTCAGGACCTACAATCATGGCAGAAGGGGAAGGAGGCACATCTTACATGGCTGAAACAGGAGGAAGAGAGAGAGGCAGGAGATGGTACACACTTTCAAACAACCAGATCTCACAATAACTCACTCACTATCACAAGAACAGCACCAAGGGCATGGTGCTAAACCATTCATGAAAATTCCACCCCCATAATCCAATTATCTCCCACCAGGTCCCATATCCAACTCTGGGAATTATATTTCAGCATGAGATTTGGGTGGGGACACAGATTTGACCCATATTATTCTGTTCTTGGCCCTTCTCAAATCTCATGTTCTCTCACCTTGCAAAATATGATAATACCTTCTGAACAGTCCCCTTGAATTTTAACTCATTTCAACATTAACTCAAAAGTTCACAGTCCAAAATCTCATCTGAGACAAGGCTAGTGCCTTTCACCTATGAACCTGTAAAATCAAAAACAAGTTAGTTACTTCTAAGATACAATGGAATTTTAAGCATTTAGTAAGTACTTTCATTCTAAGAGGGAGAAAGTGGACAAAGGAAAGAGGCTATAGGACCCATGCAAGGCTAAAATCCAGCAGGGCAGTCATCACATTTTAAAGTTCCAAAATAATATCATTTGACTCCACATCTCACATACAGTGCACATTGATGCAAGGGGTGGACTCTCAAGGCCTTGGGCAGCTGTGCCTCTGTTGCTTTCCAGGGTTCAACTCCCATGGCTGTTCTCAAAGGCTGGCATTCAATGCCTGTGGCTTTTCCTGGCACAGTGTGCAAGTTGTTACTGGATCTACCATTCTGGGGTCTAGAAGTTGATGGTCCTCTGCTCACGACTCCACTAGGCAGTGCCCCAGTGAGGCCTCTGTTTGGGAGCTCCAAACCCACATTTACCCTTCACACTACCATAGTAGAGGTTCTCCATGAGGGATCTACCTTCACATAAAGCTTCTGCCTGGATATCCAGGATTTTTCATACATCATCTCAAATCTAAATGGAGGCTCCTGAGACTCAACTCTTGCATTCTATGCACCCACAGAGTTAACACCAGTTGGAAGCCACCAAGGCTTATAGCTTGTACTTTCTGGAGCAGTAACCTGAGCTGTATCTGGGGCCCTTTGAGCTGAAGTTGGAGCTGGAGCAGCTGGGATGCAGTGAGAAGTGTCCTGAGGCTGCACAGGGCAGTGGGACCCTGGGCCTGACTCACAAAACCATTCTGTCCTCCTAATCCTCTGGACCTATGATGGAAGAGACTGCTGTAAGGATCTCCAAAATTACTTTGAGGTCTTTTCCCCAGTGTCTTGACTATTAGCAATTTGATTCTCTTATGTAAAGTTCTGCAGCCTGCTTAAATTCCTCCCCTTAAAATGAGTTTTGTTTCTTACCACATATCCAGGCTGCATTTTTCCAAACTTCTACACTCTTCTTTCCCTTTAAACATAAGTTACAATTTTAAGACATTTATTTGTTCATGCATATGAGCATAGGCTGTTAGAAGTGGCCAGTTTACATCTTGAATGCTTAGAAATTTCTTCTGCTGGATACCCTAAATAATCATCCTCAAATTCCAAGTGCCATAGATTCCTAAACCAGGGGCAAAATGCAGCCAGTCTCTTTGCTAAGGCATAACAAAAATCACCTTTGCTCCAGGTCCCAACAATTTTCTCATCTCTATCAGAGACTGCCTCAGCACAGACTTCACTGTACATATCACTGTCAGCATTTTTGTTGTAACCATTCAGCAAGTCTCTAGGAAGTTCCACCCTTTGCCCATTTTCCAGTTCCAAAGTAGCTTTCACTTTGTTTTAGGTTCTTTATAGCAGTGCCCCACTCCTCAGTACCAATTTTCTGCCTTAGTTCATTTTAGCACTGCTATCAAGAAATAGCTGAGACTAGGTAATTTATAAAGAAAAAATGTTTAATTGGCTCATGGTTTTGCAGGCTGTACAGAAAGCATGGTAGCTTCTGTTTCTGGGGAGGCCTTAAAAAACTTGTAATCATGGCAGAAGGCAAAAGGGCAGCAGGCATATCTTACATGGCTAGAGCAGGAGAAAAAGAGTAGGGAGA
This sequence comes from Saguinus oedipus, assembly GCA_031835075.1. Classification (NCBI taxonomy): domain Eukaryota; kingdom Metazoa; phylum Chordata; class Mammalia; order Primates; family Cebidae; genus Saguinus; species Saguinus oedipus. The sequence goes on from CM063170.1 coordinate 150,117,825, forward strand.
GGTGCTATGTACTTTTAAACAACCAAATCTCAGAAAAACTCACTATCACAAGAGTAGCACCAAGGGGATGATGGTAAATCACTCATAAGAACTCTACCCCTGATCCAATCACATCCAACCAGGACCCACCTCCAATATTGGGTATTACATTTCAACATGAGATTTGGGTGGGGACACAGATTCAAACCATGTCACCATCAATGGACATATAGGTTATTTCCATATCTTGACTATTGTGAAAAATGCTGCAATGGAAATAGGAGTGCAAATATCTAAAAGATCCTGGTTTTAATTTTCCTTAAATAAATACCTAGAGATAGGCTTGCTGGATCATATAGTAGGTCAACCCAGTTTTAATTTTTTGATGATTTTTCATACTGTTTTCCATTCCCAACACAGGGTACAAGGGTTGCAATAATCAATGCCTTTTTAAAGATGACAAGGTGAAATTCAGACATATTAAGTATATTGCTCAAACTGATAAGCCAAAAAGTGATGAATCTGGAATTTAAACTCTGGTTTAATACCAAAAACTACACACTGCTGTTGTCTCCCAACCACTTTGTTGCTTTCTTTCTCTCCCTTCTTTCCTTCCCTCTTTTATTTCCTCCTTTTCTTTTACTGATGATTAATTCTCATTGCATATAGTAAATACATGGAAACTTAAACACCTCTATCATTCTATATTTATTAAAAGTAAAGCTTTAGATGCAATACATTTAACAGCTTATTTGAACAAAGAACAATTAATGAATTAGGCAGCACTCAGAACCAGAAGAAGTTCAGAAGGCTCTGCCTATGAGTGTGAGCAGTAAGCATTTATAGTTCAAACGTGGAAGGAAAATAGAGAATTCACCCAGTGGACTAAGTATCTGCCTTATGTGGACATGGTATGACAAGGCATTTGCCTTATTTAGAAATGGTCTGATCAGTTGGATGCCTGTGATTGGCTAAAACTCAGTCAAGTGTGACTGGGTGAAACCTGGCTATTCGTTAAAAAGACTATGCTTCTAGTTAGGTTTTGCTTTATCACCAGAAACCTGACTATTTGTTAAAAAGACCATACTCCTAGTTAGGTTTTGCTTTATTACCAGATTCAATTGTTGTTTGTTACACAGGAACTCAGAGACAGCCTCAGGCTAGTGACTTCCAGTTTAAATTTAACAAAATTCTAAAGTGCTTAAGAACTATTAGCAGGCAGATCTCCAAATTTCACATGTAGGTAAGAAGAGATTAGTTTGTAAGTCTCTCCATTGACAGGTTGACTTCCTTCCTGGAGCACTATTTCATCTTCACCTAACTTACCTTCCCTATAGATTCAAGTTGAAGAACCAGAAAAAGAAAAAAAGGAAGGAAGAAAAGAATGGAGAGGGAAAAGTTAACAAGAGTGAGAGAAACAAGCAAAGTGTAGTCTTTGACTTACACCAGGGTTCGAATATTAGATTCACCACTTTCCTTACAGATTTAAGTTTGGACCTCATTTCAGGAAACCCTCCTGGAAAACATAGAGAAGTACATATCATCTCACGGCAATATACCCCTATAGTTATAACATTTGTTACTCTACATTAAAATTGTCTATGCATTAAATTAAACATACCAATATACAACCAATTTTTTTATAGCTCTAAGTGCCACTTTTCCATATGATTCAATATTGTTTGTTTCTTACTGTAGGTAATAAACCCTTGAAGGAAAAAATTATATCTTTATGCTAATAAATTTTCAGGATTCAGCACAGTGCCTAGCATACAACAGACATTCAACATATTTTTATGTAAATGAACAAATGAAATAAATGGGCAAATAAATGAGCAACAGATAATTTTATACACATTATGAAAAAGGTGAAGTCTAATTAAACTGAAAAGTATTCCATTGGTCTGACCTCTACTTATCCAAAGCTGTAACTTAATTTATGATAGAAATGATGTAGAGGTTTCAAAACAAAATTTTTTCATAATGCAAATTTTATTTGCTTTAAAAAATGAAGCCTAGATTCATATGAAATCAATGGGAGGATTTACTGATGTTTTCCTGATTTGTTTCTTTTTGTTTGGTTATTTGTAGTTCAAACACATATGACTTTTTTAACATAAACAAATAGATAACATCTCAAGTTTACTTTTTAAAGTAAAATCCTTTTAAAGATATTTGTTATTGAAGCTGATTTGCTAAGAATAATAAGACTTTACCCAATATTAGGTGATTTGTATACGGCAATTGAAACTGGTTTATTCTGTCTACTGATTGCCACACAAAATACACTTGATAAAAACCACATACTGATTAAACTATATCTTCAACAGGATTTTATAAACTGACTGAAGCTGATATTCTTAAATTCAGTGAATGTATCATCTGTTCCTACTATTTATACGCTTTCCTAGGTACCGTCAGCTTGTAAAATACATCGCTTTCTGGGGTTCCCTAAACTCTCACTAGTGCATTCTACTAGAACTTTCTGCAATGAGGGAAATGTTTTCTATTTGCACACTATGCAATGTAATAAGTGTTAGACACGTGGTACTAAGCACTTAAAATGTTATTACTATAAAAGTAAACATACAATTTTATTTTATTTTATTTTAATCAATTTAAACTTAAATAGCCACATATAGCTAGTGGCTACTGTATTGAACAGTTAAAAGAATTTCCTTTTAAAACTCTTTTGATTTTTTGCTGTTCAGTTGTTTGAGTTCCTTGTGTATTCTGATTATAAATCCCTTGTCAAATAGTATGCAAATATTTTCTCCCATTCTATATGTTGTCTTTTCACTTTGTTGATTGTTTATCTGGATGTGCAGAAGCTTTTTGGCTTGATGTAATCCTACTTGTGTATTTTTGCTTTTGTTGCCTGTGTTTTGGGGCCTTATTAAAAATTCCTTGTCCAAACCAATATTCAAAAGCATTTCTCCAATATTGTCTTCTAGTGATTTCAGTGTTTTAGGTCTTACATTTAAGTTTTTATTCCATTTTGATTTGATGTTTATATATAGTGAGAGATAGGAGTCTAGCTTAATTTTCCTATATATAATCATCCAGTTTTCCCAATGCCAATTATAAAGAAACTGCCCTTGCTCTAATATATATTCTTGGTGTCTTGGTCATTAGTTCTGTGTTCTCTGTTCTGTTTCATTGGATTATGTGTCTGCTTTTATGCCAATGGTGTCCTGTTTTGGTTTCTGTAGGTTTGTAGCATGGTATGAAGTCAGGTAGTGTGATCCCTCCAGCTTTGTTCTTTTTGCTCAGGATTGCTTTAGCTTTTTGGGCTTTTCTGTGGTTCCGTATGTATTTTAGACACTTTTTTTTTATTCCTGTGAAGAATAACATTGGTATTTTGATAGGGATTGCATTGAATCTGTAGATTGCTTTGGAGAGTATAGATATTTTAACAATATTGATTCTTCCAATCTATGAGCATGTGTTATTTTTTCTTTTCCTTTTTTTTTTTTTTTTTTGTTCTGGTGTCCTCTTCAATTGCTTTCATAAGCATTTTATGGTTTTCCTTATAGGGATCTTTCTCTTTTTGGGTTACATTTATTTCTAGGTATTTTATTTTAGCAGCTATTGAAAGTGGAATTGCTTGATTTTTTGGTCTAATTGTTTGCTTTGGCATATATACACGTTACTGATTTTTGTATGTCGATTTTGTATCCTACAACTTCACTGAATTCATTTATTGGTGCGAACAGTTTTTGGTCCAATCTTTAGGTTTTTCTAAATATGAGATGATGTCATCTATAAATCTAATTTAAAAAATGGACAAGTTACCCAACTAGACATTTTTATTTATTTACTTTTATTTTATTTTATTTTTATTTTTTGAGATGGACTTTCTGTTGCCCAGACTGAAATATAATGACACAATCTCTGCTCACTGCAACCTCTGCCTTCCAGGTTCAAGTGATTCTCCTATCTCAGCCTCCTACGTAGCTGGGATTACAGGTGCCCATCACCATGTCTGGCTAATTTTGTATTTTTAGTAGAGATGGGGTTTCATCATGTTGTCCAGGCTGGTCTTGAACTCCTGACCTAAAGTGATCCACCTGCCTCGGCTTCCTGAAGTGCTAGGATTGCAGGTGTGAGCCACCATGCCCAGCCTGAATAGACATTTCTTAAAAGAAGACATATAAATGGCCAGTGGGCATATAAAAAATACTAAACATTACAAATAATTAGGGTCACAGTGAGATAATCCCACCCCAGTTAGAATGACTGTCATCAAAGAGACAAAAGATAAGTCTTGGCAAGAATGTGGAGAAAGGGGGACTGTTAATACATTGTTCATAGGAACATAAATTGATGTAGCCACTATGTAAATCAGTATGGAGGCTCCTAAAACAAAATGGAACTACCATATGATTCAGCAATCCCCCTTCTGATTATGCATCCAAAAGAAAGAAAAGCAGTACATAGAAGAGATATCTGCTCTTTCATGCTTATTGAAGCACTATTTACGATAACCAAGCCACAGAGTCAGTCTAGATGCCTGTCAACAGATGAAAGGATAAAGTAAATGTGGTATGTATACACAGTGGAATATTACTCAGTCATACAAAATGACATAATCCTGTAATTTGCAGCAATATGGATAGCATTGGTAGACATTATATTAAGTGAAATAAGCCAGGTACAAAAAGATAAATACCACATAAATGCTATGTTCTCACTCACGTTGGAGCTAGAAAATGATCTCATGTAGGTAGAGAGTAGAATAGTAGTTTCAGAGTTTTGGAACTATAGGAGTGGGGTGGGAGATGAAGACAACTTGGTTAATGGATATAAAAATGCAGTTAGATAGAAGAAATTAGTTCTAGTGTTGGATAGCACTACTACTATAGATATCCTACTATAGTAGGATAACTATAGTTAACAATTTATTGTGTATTTCAAAATAGCTATATAAAAGAGAAGATTTGGAATATTTCCAACACAAAGTAATAAATGTTTAAAGTGATAGATAGTCCAGTTACCCTAATTTAATTATTACATGATGTATACATGTATCAAAATTCCACATATACCCCAGATGTTTGTACAGTCATTATGTATCAATAAAAGAAAGTGAAAAGACACACAAGAAAGAAAAAAAATATTAAGGGCAGGGCTGTCTAAAGACACAGTTGGTACTGTGTTAATTTCACAAAAATAAGGACACCCTACAGTTTTTAGTTTTTAAAAAATTGCAGCAGTGTAGTTCTAGCCTATTTTCTCTTCTTATTTATTGTATCTAACTCTTTTTGTTTTTCTTGTTCTCGCTGAATAAATGCTTTGCTATGAAAGTCCGTGGGTGTAAACTTTCTTTTTCTTACATAAAAAAAATCCTCATTTTTTTTTTCAAACTCTTGAATACTCATTGGGTTGATATAAAAATCCATGCTGACAGTTATTTTTCCTCAGCATTTTGAAGATGTTGTTCCATTATGTTCTGGCATCTATTGTTGCTAATAAACAGCTGGAAACTATTGGAGTTATGCTTTTTTTTCTCTCTCTTTCAAGTAGTATATTCTTTATTCTTGATATTCTATAGCTTCACCATTACAGGTCTTGGTGTGGATTTAGTGCTATTCTGCTTGGTACTTTGAAGTATATTTTCAGTTTGAGGACTCATATCTTTCTTCAATTCTGGAAAATATTCTGCTGTTGTATGTGCAAATGCAGTATTTCCATTAATTTCTCTATTTTTCTCTGAAATTTCAGAAGTGTCTCTATCTTCAATATGTCTTCCCCTTTTATTTCTTTGTCTAACTAGCAAATTGGTGAATTGGATTAGAACACTCTGGTGAAATCCTCACCCAATTCACTAGTTTCCTCTCAGATTACACTAACTGAACAGTGTCCTGTGTTATTTTAACGCCATCAGAATCAGATCAAGGATTTGCACAAGCACATTTTTCTTTGGAATTTTGGATTGGAGGCCAATTTAAATGGGAAGTTCTTATTATTTTTTTCCTTACTCTTCAACCCTGTCAAACTCAGGACATTGCTCAGTTAGCACAAGAGTATTTTTCTTTGGAATTTTGGATTGCAGACTCATTTGAATGGGAAGTTCTCTCTTTTTTTTTTTCTTACTCTTCAAACCTATGATCAACTCCACCTAGGCCCTTGAGGACACTAATCTTTACTCAGTCTTATATTGACAGATAGGACTTCTTCCTGAGTGATACATTAGATGTCACAAATCCTATATCTCTACCCACAGGTGATTTAGTTTACTTCCTGATCAACAGGCTGTGTCTGTATTCTGTCACCTTTCTAAGCTGGAATGTTAATCAAGCTGTATACTTGGAAGATTGTCTGCAGCATATTTGCTCATACTCCTTTTTTGAGCAGCGTAACTCACCCCATTAGTGACAAAGGTCTAGTACCTTCTTGTGCGGAATATGTTTAATCTCTTACTCTACAGGAGCCAAACTCCCAGTGATCTCTACCTGCTTCAGGACCTGAAATCCATCAAAACCATAACTTCAGCCCTGCTCTTGGCTGTGTATTTCTGTCCAAATTCTGGATCACAGAGACATTATGCTCATTTTTTTTTGTTGTTTTCTCTGATATTGTTGTTGTTTAGAACAGAAGGGGTACCTCCAAGTGCAAACTTATAATGTCATTTTAAAAAGACATCTGCACTGAATTTTCTGCCATGTGTTGATCCCCTGAAGGTATAGACATATTTTAGCATTTTCACATATTCAAAATATAAAACAGTATCTGTCTTTGTGCTCCTGAAACTGAAATCGGAGACTGATAATTTATAATAAATAGAAACCTATTGACTCAGAAGTTTGGAGGCTGAAGGCTATGGTCAGAGCATTAGCAGATTTGGTGTCTGGTAATGTCATTCACCATCTTCAACTCTATGATTGACTCTTCCAGACCTACGGTGCCTACTATGGTGTGTCATCGTAAGGGGAGGAAGGCTGGATCCTCACAGGGGAGAAAACGAAGAGATAAAAGGGGGCCACACTTACTCTTTTTAATGGCCTTAATCCCACCCCTGAAGATGAAGCTTGTATGGCCCTATCATTTCCTAATGATCTCATATCCTAATACTGCTGCAACAGCAACCAAATTTCAATATGAGTTTTGCAGGGAACAAACATTCAGACTATAATAGTACACAGTACTTGTGAGATCGGGTTCTGGGTTGCAGGGGAGGCTCAACTCCCCCATAAGATGTGTTCTTCCAGGCTCTTGGTCCCTCACTCAAGAATGGGAGGGAGGACCCCGCCGGGCACAGTGAATAATTAAGTAAATATTGGACCCCAAAGAGTGTTTTAGAAAGTGATTTATGTAGGCAGAGAGAGAGGAAAAGAGATAGCTAGGGGTAGTGAGCTCCCACGATATCATGGGAGGGGATCCAGATATAGTCCGTCCAGATGAGAGAGAAGGGGACTTTTAACCTGGGAGATATTCCCACCCATTTAAATTTTCTGTCCTATGAAAGGAGTTCCTTTAAGCTTCTGCTGGAGTGATTGATTTTGATTTTTCCCCGTGCACGTGAAAGTCAAAGACCTCTAGTCAGTCTCGCAGATGGGGACGTGGGTGGAGGTATGGCACTGGGGAGTTCTTGCCTTTGAAACTGCGCCCCCTTGTGGACCCGGGAAGAGAGTACAATCCCTCACTTGCTTAATAAACCTATCATTGAATAAGTAAGTGTATACATATTCCCCTTTTTTGAAGCCAGTGACTTTAATTGCTTTCAGTTAATGCAGCTAGAGATCTACAAGTGATACGGAAAGCACAGTGAGTAAAAACCAAGAGAGGGTTAGGTCATTCCTAGAGTAGATTTTCAACTACACTATTCTCTCAATAAACGTTCACAGATGCAGATAAGCCTGTGAACATCTGAGAAAGGAAGGCAGCAAAACACACTGCCATGTGTGTACCTATGCAACTATCTTGCATGTTCTGCACATGTACCCCAAAACCTAAAATGCAATAAAAAAAATAAATAAAATAAAGTCAATGTCAGCACAAAAATAAATAAATAAATAAAGAAGTAGGTTCTTCATGCTGTAGATAATTTTATTCACTATGGGCCATCTCTACTCACAAACAGTTTAAATGTTTGTAATGAATCAACCAGTTATAGTTTCACATTAGTAATATAGCAGTCTAACCCAGAAGTGTGGTGGTAAACATATTTAGAGCAGCTAAATCAGAACACCACAAGTTTGTATGTTAATGCACATATATTTCATTCTCAAAGAAAAATCATTCAGGCCCTTACTTAAAGTCTATTTAATCTTGTTTTATACAAATATTGTCAAATTTGACTCTCTGATTTCCCAAAAGATCGTAAAGGAGGGAGAAAGATATTACAGGCCAACTGGTAGGTACATTGAGATCATTGAAAAATGAATATTGGTAATCAGGCAAGGTAAAGAGGTTTATATAAAGCCATTTTGTTGAATTTATTTTTGTTTTTTATACTAAGAGAATCACTATAGTATAGCCATGCACAATTATTAATCTATAATTTATGCTGAGTCACTAAGAAAAGATGCAATTATGTTCACTAAATTCTGATTAAGTATTTGGGGGAAGCATGCTGAACATTGTAGCAATATTGACTTGCAAAATTATTTAGTAGTATTCAAAATTGTTTGTTATCTAAGAACTGTACTCTAGATAGCTGAGGTAGTAGATTGCTTTCGTCTCATTTAATTTTTGCCAAAATTAGCTATATATTTTTCAGGAGCTTAGAGTAGAGAGAAAAATATCGAGAACTTAAAAAGATATTGAGAACTTAACTATTTAAGTTAAGTCTTCTATTTAGAACTTAACTATTTAAGTTAAGTCTTCTATTTAAGACTTAACTATTTAAGTCTCTGATGGATTTATAGAGCAATGGTATGGTGATTGCTAATGTGGCCCCTTACTGATGAATTTTTAAGGTAATGTGACTTTCTCTGATTTTTGTCATACATGCCAATTGTCTGATCAAAGCTGAAACTGAGAGGCAACTCTATAGTAATTAAAGACACCAAGTACTGTAAGAGACAGAGTACTCCCTGGCTTAAAGGTACTTTAATCTCTTGTGCTTAGCTCAAAGTAGACTTATATTAACTTTTAAAAATAAATACTTCTTAAACACTCATTTCCAGTTGAAAGACCAAAAGATACTACTGCTAGTTTACAAATATTTAACTGATTATTTCAGACTACAGTATAATATTTATAAAAGTAGAAACCTCATCTACCTTTTCCGCTTCTATTTCTTGAGGACCTGGTACATGGTAGAAGTACAATCAATATTCTGGCATCAATAAGTGAATAAGTAAATCAATCTAAAGTTCATGTAGACACTCTCAGTCTTTAAGACGTGTTTTAATTTTACTAGTAGCTAAGTGAGTCTGCTTAAAACTAAGAAACATAATAAATAAAATAAGTGGTTTTACTTAAGAATTTGAAGAGAAATTAATGACTTGATTTATATAATCATCTTAATTGACTAACTCATGTTCATCATTTCTATGCCTTTTAAGACCTTTAGCATCTATGAGAAAACTTAAAACGTTGTTTATCCATGTTTCTTTTTGTTGTTGTCGAGACTGAGTCTCACTCTGTCGCCAGGCTGGAGTTCAGTGGCTCAGTCTTGGCTCACTGCAACCTTCACCTCTTAGGTTCCAGCAATTCTTCCACCTCAGCCTCCTGAGTAGCTGGGATTACAGGTGCCCACCACTATGCCCAGCTAATTTTTTGTATTTTTAGTAGAGACGGGGTTTCACTAGGTTGGCCAGGCTGGTCTCAAACTCCTGACCGCATGATTCGCCCGCCTCGGCCTTCCAAAGTGCTGGGATCACAAGCGCGAGCCACCACACCTGGCCTGTTTACCTCTGTTTCAATTGAAAATGTCTTAGTGAATCAGACAAGGGCTTTGGTAGTTGATTATTATCATGTATGTACATTTGTATATATATGTTGTATATATATACATATCAAATGTTGTACGTATATATTTATCATATATATGGGTGTCTGTATATAAGTATATGTATGGATGTGTGTGTATATACAAATGTGTGTGTGTCCATTTGCATGTGAAATAGCATTACATCCCAAACACCCACATTTTATTATATTTTCAATGACTCTCTCCTCATACTCTCCCCTAGACCAACCGACCATGCTGTGTTCTGGATTTCAGCATCACTTACAAAGGTGAATCAGACCCATGGGATCTGTGAGCCTGTGGGCAGCTAAACAGTTAATTATCCTAAAGTATATTTTGTTAGATTGCTTGAGAGAAGTTGAAGACCGTCTGAGTTGGAATTACTCAATAACTGGCAAGGAGCAAAAGAACCTTCCCTCTTAGAAAATAAATTATCTTTCACTATTCATCAAGGGTCTTTCCTGGAAACCCAAATACCAAGTGAAAGAGTTACCGTCACTCTTAAGCTGAGTCAGACAAATGTTAACAAGTTGGTGTGGAAAAAATGAGCAAGAAAGAGAAAATCAGAAACACAAAATGAGCCCAAATTCATTTTCTTCTCTGAGAATATCTTTTCTCATTTTGCTTCTTCCAAAAACTTTTCTTTTTTAACTTTATTATGGATTAGAGAAATTTCTTCATTCCCCTAGAGTTCTTAAATTTATCCCTAAGCTTTTTTAAGGTTGAAATTCTAAGGTCTACATTTTATGTATAAGAGCTGTCTTCATGTTCTATTTATTTGTTAACATAGCTAAATTAAAATTCTTTGAGAACAGCAGTGGTTTTACAGTATTCTATATTTTGTTTAGGTAAATTCTACCGCTAACATACTAGATACAGCAAATTATACCACTAGTTTCAAAAGTCATTGCTCCCTTATTTTCTCAAATATTGACTTGACTCATTTTAGAAGACTGTACCTGAACTACGGGAATATTACATATTCATAAATGGCCTCTTTCTGAAAGCTATTTGCAGGAATATTTTCCCTCTCTTTCATTGTACAAAGGCTTGGTGATTCAGTGGAGAGTCTACATATTTCGAAATTTGTTTGCTGCACAGACACACAAACACATTCACACAGATCACACAACTACAAACAAAAAAGAATACTTGATATGGCAATATTAAATCTAGAACAGATAAAAATGTTTGGCATGTTTTCTGGCCTTCAGTCTAGTAAATAAGTGAATTACGGAAAGTAAAGGACAAAAGACAACTGGGCTATACAGAAGACAAAGCAGGACAAAGATGTTGGGCTCCTGGAAGCATATTAGAGATAAAAGTAAAATATAAATCAAGCTGAGAAAATGTCCTTTGAGTGGCTTCCTGATGGAATGACACAATCACATGTTGAGAGCCATATGGGAGAGTTCAAATGTTTTAGACCTGAGCCCAGAGGGCAATGAGGAGCCTGGCTGGGAGAGTAATTTGTTTTGTTTCTTGGAAGGAAGGCCAGAATGACTGATGCTTTGACAGTTCTGCTGGCTGATCAGCAACTCCCCCTACTTTTTCTTAACCTTGTATGAGAGATAAGACTAGAAGGGCAGCAACTGTGTAGAGGGTGATGACAGGGAACAATGTTCCAACTAAAGAGAGAGCCTGACACTACAAGCACATTCTAGTCAGACACAGAAGCTTGCACTGATTAAGCCATGCAGACCGTTTTATGTGGCCGCTTTTACCAAACTCTGCTTCTTTAAAAGAGAGAGACTTGTATTTTCACTGATATTAGGAAAATGCCAAGGTCTTTTAACATAAAATTGTGATACCATTTCCTCCTTTTGCTGAAGTAAAACATTTTGAAAGGCAAGGAGATGATGAAAATCCAGGTAATTTTTCTTAAAAAGTAAATGGCTACAAGAAAACATTTTCATTTTGGTTTGGAAGAAATCACACAGTCAGAGTTTAACTTTCATGCGGTATATAGCCTACATGTTAGAAAATTTCTATGATCAGAAATGAAATTTATTTCTAATTGGCAAAAGAAGTACTAGAAATGCAACATTTAAAATACTTCTCATTGTTAATAAAGACAAACTGTTACAGAGTAAAAGATGTCAAAGAATTAAAAATTTGAGGTATTTGCATATATAGCTGCTTTCTGAAATCAATCTATCCCACTCAGAGAACTCCGTGTAGACACAGATTACATGATGAAAAATACACACTTTAAAGCAGTGTTATAAGTGATATAAAAGACAAAAACATGCACCAAGCAGTTAAGGTGATAATTTTATTTAGGCCTTTATAATAAGGTTAACATGAGTATTAACTAATGAGAAAACATCTTAAAAGGAAGAGGACCTGGGCCCCCAAATCAGACAAAGGAGTCATCAGATAATATTTTGGGAGTCATGATAATGATGAAGACATGTGTTATCTATGTCATTGAGGAAAGATGAAGATGGATTTTATCTTGGAATATGAGATTTCAGGTGGTCCTCGGTGGTTAACCATTTCTGAAACCCATTCATGTGTGAAAATTCTTTCTAAAAGCACAGAGCTCAGATAAAGTTGGAAACTAAAAACATGTCCAGCTAGTTCTCGTTGTATGCATGTAGCACTAACCTTTCAATGGAGTAATGTTTTCTGTACTGATTCATATAATGTATCCAAATTATTTAGCAGAGTCTCAAGAAAAGAGCAGGAAAGAAAGGGGAAGGGGTCCTGGTTTGTTTTGTTAGAGAATAATGTTTGGTACCAAGATCTAGAAGCTAAGTGTGCTCATTGCCAATGCTGCATTATTGCTTCTAGGCCATTTCAGAGGAAAGCACTAAAAAATGCATGTATTCAAACACATATATCTTCATCTGTCTGTATAAACATTAAAAGCAATGAGTCATGATTCTGATCCAACAATACAGGGTTCAATCTAGACTTTCCCTTTCCCTAGTGGAAATTCCTTTCTTCAAGGGATTAAACAAAATGACTGTATTCATTTTTTACTTACTATGAATTACAAAAAGAAAACTTGACTGTATTCATTTTTCCCAATTCTAGAATACACATAATTTCAAATTTGCTAATCCATCCTTGTGTGGAAAACAAATTTACTAACTAGAGTACAATATTTGTATAAAAATCATGTTTTATTACATAGAATAAAAATTCTGTCTTCCAAAGTTACTTGGATTATCCTTTTTGTTCCCTACCCGCTTGATGGTGGTTATTGTAATGCAGTTGGGTTCATTTGTTACTGTTTCTATTTTATTTTGGATTGCACCCTCACTGTGGTGAATTTTGTTTTATTTTTGAGCATGTAGAAACAATAATGTGGTTGCCGGGCGCGGTGGCTCAAGCCTGTAATCCCAGCACTTTGGGAGGCCAAGGCGGGTGGATCCCGAGGTTAAGAGATGGCGACCAACCTGGTCAACATGGTGAAACCCCGTCTCCACTAAAAATACAAAAAAAAAAAAAAAAATTTAGCTGGGCATGGTGGCGTGTGCCTGTAATCCCAGCTACTCAGGAGGCTGAGGCGAGAGAATTGCCTCAACCCAGGAGGCGGAGGTTGCGGTGAGCCGAGATCGCGCCATTGCACTCCAGCCTGAGTAACAAGAGCAAAACTGAAAAAAAAAAAAAAAAAAAAAATAATGTGGTTCAAAATGTCAAGTTTATGGAAAGTGGTACTTAAGAGATGTATCAATCCTTCTCATCTCCTCAGCCATACCCCTTACTCTTTCGTTTTACCGTATTCCCACTTATATCCTCTATTTAACAAATCTGTTAATTTCTGGTTTATTCATCCTATATTTTCTTTTTACACAAATAAGAAAATACATATATATTTCCATATGGACCCTCGTTTTATTTTTCTTAGAGAAAACGATGCATACTACAACTACTTTTACATCTTACATTTTCTTTTTACTGAATGAAATCATAGAAATCATTACATATCGGTTAATAGAAATAGTTCTCCTTCTTTTTTGTAGCTGTATCTTACTCAGTTTTCTGAATGTATGATACCTTATTTAGCCACTCTTCAAAGTTTGGGCATTTGAGTTGTTTATAGTACTTTACAATTACAAATAATGCTGAAATGAATAACCTTGTGCATATATATTTTTTATATTTCTTGAAGTGGACTCTTAAAATGAGATTGTTAGGTCAAAAGATAAGTATATATATATAGTTTTGTTATTACCAGATTTCTTTCCAGAAGACTGGTACAAATTTTTGTTCCCACAAGTGATATATAAAATGCCTATTTTCTCAACACCTTGTTAATAAACATGTTATACTTTTTAATTTTAAGTATCCTTAGAGCTGGTAAGAGATACTTCAGTGTTGTTTTACTATGTACTACTTTATGTATAAGTGCGAATATTTTTTCAACTGTTTAACGACTATTTACATAAAATATATATCTGTGAATTATCTGTTTGTTTTTCCTCCACTTTTCTATTACATTTTAGTCTTTTGCTCAATTTAAAAAGTAGTTTTTCCTTAATGTATCAGGGGAATTACTCCTTTGTTTGTGGTACATGTTGTACATATTTTCTCCAATTTATCTCTTTCAGCTTTATTTATGATACTTTTTCTGCCATGCAACAAACTTTTATTTTTATGAAGTCAAATTTATCAACTGTTCTTTTATTGCATCTGATTTTGGAGTCAGAGTTTAAGAGTCTTTTCCTACTCCAAGGTTAAAGAGGAATTCACCCATGTTTTCTTCCAATAATTGTATGGCTTAATATTTTTACATTAAAATCCCTAATTTATTTGAAATTTAGTCTTTGAATGGCTTAAAGTATGGGTATAATCATATTTTTTTCCAAATGCTACCCACTAGTCACAGAATTGTTTACATAAACATTCATTATTGTCTCTGTGATTTGAGATGCTGCTTTATCAGACACTAAATTTGCATATGTACTTGAGTGTATTTCTGAGCTTCCCTATTATATTTCTACTAATGTATCTGTCTGTTCATGTGATAGTACTGTACTATTTAAACTAGAAACTTATAGTATGTTTTTTTATCTGACAATGCTAATTCCTCCCTTGCAATTTTGATTTATTTTTGTTTTTCCTGGCTACTTTTGAAAGTTTGTTTTTCTTTATTGAATTTTAGCATAAACTTATCTAACTCCAAAATAAAGCTTTTTGGTATTTTTATTGGATTTTGCACAATTTATACATTCACCTAGACTAATCCACTTAAGGATATTGAGTTATCACGTCCAAAAACCAGAGTATCTTTTCATTTGTTCAGGTCTTTGTGTCTTTCAAGAGAAGTATAAAGTTTTACTCATGTATGCTTAGTAAATTTCTTGTTGAGTTTATTTCTAGGTATTTGATCTTCTTTGTCATAAATGAGTTTTCCTCTACCATGATGTCTTCTAACTAGATACTATTTCAAACATCTTTATCAGTCCTTTCATGTATTATCTCATTTAATAATCACAACAACCATGTGAGATACATTTTAGTCCAAATGCTCACAGCTAGTAGTAGTTGCCAAAGCAGAAGTTCAGAGGCAGGCAGTCTGATTTCAATGTGCTTTACTGCCCGCTTTCCACTGATACTAGTTTAGGAATCTATCTAGAAATCGTGGACAACAATCAATTATTATTGTAGTAGTGCAAAGGAACACCCAAAGGCAAGGGATCAAATTTGCAAGTTTTAAGTTTTAACATGAAAACTCTGACCAGGTCTGGAAACTTAACTCCAGAAGAGAAGAGGTAACATAAGGGGTAGTAGCATATGGCTCCTTCTTGCTTCTGCTTCCAGCTCTGCCCTGAACAAAAAGAAGAAGCAGAATAAAGATCACAACTTGCTGGGCACAGGAGAACATAGCATAATTTTTTGGATTGGGAGATGTTTGGGCAGTGGGGGTGGATCCCTCATGAGTGGATTGGTGTTGTCCTCATGGGAATAAGTGAGTTCTCCCTCTATTAATTCCCATGAGTGCCGGTTGTTAAAAAGAGTCTGGCATCTCCCCCATCTCTTTTTGGCTTTCACTCTCACCACATGAGCTCTGCACACACTGGCTCCCCTTCACCTTCTGCCATGAGTGGAAACAGCCCAAGACTTTCACCAGATGCCCAATTGTCTAGCCAGCAGAATGATGAGTCAAATAAATCTATTTTCTTTATAAATTACTCAGCCTAAGGTATTCCTTTATAGCAAGACTAAATGGACTGAGACTTCCCTAATGCTAGGGAGTTAAGCTATTCAAGATGGTATTTATGCTGCTCATCTCACTGCATCAAGTTAAGCACAAAGACTGCTTATGATGCTTGTATCTGTTTTATATTGTTGTTGGGTTTCTTTGCCTCAACAAAATTGCATTTCTCTTTTTGGTAGTATGCTTTCAGAAGATCGTTCCCAACTTTGAGGAACACTTTCAACAGAGTCTTTGGTGATAGATTAAGTCCCTTTGATATAATAGATTCCCTATTTGAAAGACTATAAAAAATAGACAACTACAATTATGATTGTCACGGCAGCCAACCTTTCAGTCACCCAAACACCACTGCAGTATCCTGGGAAAAAACTATAAGAGTATTCATTATAAATGGCAGCATAAAGTGAGCTAAGTTTGCCTGGAAGAAGTATAATATGTTTTTTATTTGTGCATTTATCCAAAAGGGGAAAATGATCTTATCCTAGGTATAAAAATACTGAACAATCAGCCCAGGCAATACCAGGAAAGTTGAAGGAAAGGTTGAAAGGAAAGAAGTAAAAGATCCTCCATTGTCGACATCTAACCTCTTTACTTAATTGCTGGTATTAACTATAGCCAGGGCTTCCAGTAATAGCAGAGTTAAAACAAGCCAGAAACAAAGAAAAGTAATTTGGAAGAGTGGATAAGAAGTCGGAGTTCCTCATGTAGTACTTTATCTTAGAGAAAAAGCTTTTACCTATATTTAATAAGTTGGTGGGAGGCAAGAGTCAACATGGAACAAATTATATATTGTCATTTCATGTTTGTTTTTCAGTGGTTTGTGACTTCTGGGATTTCAGACTTTCATAGCAGAAACTCAGCTCAGTATTATAGCATGTATCACCTTGGAAAAGCAATTGCAAAATGCTTGTTTGTATTCTCTTTGTGTATTGAGTGGGCTGGAATCATTCTCTTCAAACATCATTTACAACTCAGTGTAATGAGCACACATAGTCAGTAAGGCTTTTAAAACTTAATGAGAAATAGAAAACTTTAAGGGGTTATTTCTCAAAATGCTCAGTGTCTACAACTAGGTCTGTAGTTTAAAAAAGAGCACTTTCGGCCTTAGTGTAGATTTTATTTTCAGGAGAATGAATTGAGAAGCAATGACATCCATCTTGTCTTGGACCTAATTAAGAAGGAGAAAACAATGGAGGAAGGCAAGAAAAGAGTCATGAAAGGAGGAAGACAAGAAAAGTATAACATGGTTTTTGTATGAGTGTTTTGCAAAATGGGGAAAACGATCTTATCCTAGGTATAAAAATACTATGCAATCAGCCCAGCCAATAGAGGGAAGCTGGAGGGAAGATTGAGAGGGAAGAATGTACAGACAAGAAAAGGAGGTCTTTTTCCCTGGATTATTCTTGTTTTGACCTTTAAATGTGGTGAGGAGGAGGGGAGGCTTTTTTGAGATGATTAATTGGGAGGCCAGAATTAAACTCACTACACGGACCATGTTCAAGGAGAGGTGGAAATCCTACCTTTACTAATTTATGAAAGGAATGAAAGCACAAAATATCAAAAAGAACAATAAATTAGAAACCTGTTGCTCCTCTTGGCTCCATTGTGCATGATCTCTATGGTCTTAACAATTTAATGAACCTCTCTGAGACTCCGTCTTATGATCTTTGAAAGAAAAGATTTGGGTGAGAGGCCACTTCCACTCCTAAAATTTAAATATTAAATTCAGTTTCCTTAGAGGTACTAAAAGTTGGAATTTTTAAAACAATGTGAAAGAGAAGACAAATATTTGTGAATGTTAAGTACTTTTTATCTGATTATGCTTAGAAAACTCCTCAAGTTTTATAATAACCTCACTGCCTTTATTTTAGTTTTTCCATTTTCTTAGTCCTTAAATGTATCTATACTAATGAAGTAATGAATCATTCTCTTAATCTTTCAATTTCTGTTATTTCAGAGACTTACATTATATTGGGAAGTATAGGGAATTGGAAAACAGGGCTAAATACACACTGAAAATCTATGTACCAAATTAACTAATGAATAGTAGTTTATGTACATATTATAATCTAATGAATCACTTAGCTATTTTAATAATTTGTAAAACATTGTTTACTTATAATATTACTCTACCAGGAGTTTTCTCTTCCAGAATAGAGAATTTCAATATATGTTTGCTAATAAGATACAAACTCATAAAATCCCATGATATATAGTTATGTCATTCCATTCGTCAGGCATCAGAAAGTATAGCATATGTTTGGTTCTACCTTTTGGGTTTAAATCAGTAATCCAACTACGTCCAAGATTCTACACTTTACCCTCTTGTGATAAAGTTTAACTTCAGTGTAAGAGCCATGTTAAAAAAGTTATTGGAACAATCAAACAAAACTGAATGGAACAAAGTATACACATTTGAGGAATTCTATGCTGAACCTTCAAAATTAATCTCTTGGTGATTTTTCAGAAGACAAAGATCCTGAGTAGTTTTAGAGTTAGTGGCTTTGTTGCAGTTTCCTAAGCTCCTTGAATCCAAACCACAAGCCTCATAAAATTCCAGTAACACCTTCAACTGAAAGTTCAACATTTAATGATTGAAACTGTCAAAACTTTTTATGCCACAGCTAGCAGTAGAGTTGAAGAGAGCTGTCTCATAAGATACCAAATTTTAGAGCTGAAAGGAAATCATTTAGCTCAATATCCTAAGTATAGAGATGAGGAAACATGCCCATGTGTTTTTTTTCAAGGCCACAAAACTCATTAATGGCAGTGTTTTAGTTAGAAGCTGGGGTTTTGTTTTGTTTTGTTTTTCACTTTTATGTCTAAGAGTACATGTGCAAGTTTGCTGCATAGGTAAACTTACATCATGGGGCTTTGTTGCATGCATTATTTCATCACCCAGGTATTAGGCCTAGTACCCATTAGTTATTTTTCCTGATCCTCTCCCTCCTCCACTCTCCATCCTCTGATAGGCCCCAGTGTGTGTTGTTCCTCTCTATGTGTCCACGTGTTCTCATCATTTAGCTCCTATTTATAAGTGAGAACATGCAATATTTGATTTTCTGTAGAAGCCAGGTTTTTAAACTTCTACTTTTAAACTTCTAGTCTACTTTTACTGTACTGTTATTTCCATTTGTGTAACATTGCGTGAGAAAAATCATAACTAAAGCAAGCTGTGTTCTTTGGGGTAAAATCCCTTGCCTTTTCCATATGTCTCCATGCAGAGGCATCTCATTTGAACAACACTCTTTGCCTTTTTCTGCTTCACTTCCTCATTCCCTGGGGAAGAGGAAGATTTAACTAATTGGTGAGACTGGGAGCAGGAATCGCTTGTATTTCCCTCCCTTATGTCAGGAGCCAGTGTGTGCTCAGGCAAAGCAGGCTAGAGATGAAGGCTGATCCCCGGCAAGTGAGGCCTGCTCTTTTCTAGAGATGCCTGTGACAAGATAGTCAAGTTCCTTTTAGGCCACTTGGTCAACTGACTTCTAGCCTTTATCATTAATAAAGGTAATAATTTGACATCTCTTGACATTTCTCTCTAGCTCTACTGTGTTTCAACCTGCGTGGGAAAAGGAAACTTACCAAGTAACCTAAAATTCCAATTATTTTAACCTAGGATAGTCTAGGCTTTCTTTCAACATGTAGTATTTACCTTAAAACAGTAATGAATAGTATCTTTTAAAAATTATTGTTAAAGACACTACTCTGTAAGCAATATGTGCAAACCAAATTTATTAAGACTTGGCCTCCAAAATAAAATAATTTGCTCTTTAAAAGAGGAAAGAATCTCTCTCTCCATTTACCACTCTTTCACCCCTTTCTATTGTGATGCTCTGACTCTCCAGCAGAGGTGGGTGTTGTTCCGGTGATGCTAATTACCAGGTATGTGACTGTGGCCAAATAATAACTTTTCTCTCAGCCTCAGTTTCCACGTCTGTAAGAGGGAATAATAATTTCAGTTGAGATCATTTTATTGCACTAAATTCTGTGGGGGACAAATAATTTTTTTTTCAACTTTCTTAGACTCTTACTTAGAAGTTTTCCCTGGTAGAGGAGGGGTGAGAGAAGATACATTTTGTCTTTATAATTCTATGTCCTGTTTCTAGGCAAATGGAGGGACAGCGGAGAGCTTTTCTGTATCAGCTTAGTCTTAATTGCCTTAAGCTCAACAATCCTTCAGATTTTGAGGTGGTATATTCTAGTCTTTTACAGCATACTATGGTATTTCACTTTATTACTAATATTATTTTAATATTATTGTTTTCATTAGATTCAATTGCTATTTCCTTAAACAGTCTTCATCATTCCTTCCACTCTTCTTACATTGCACTTGATATATCATTTTTTTTGCAGTAATTTTCACAGTACACTTTTAACTGTTTACATATTTATGTTATCAATGGTCTGTGAGTTTCCCAGGAAGAGCAATTACTGTATCTTATGTCTCTATATTCCAACTCCAATTAGAGGTTGGTATGTAACATAAGCTCAGTAAATGTTTTATGAATAACTAAATTATGAGAAAATTTAATAAATGAATGAATTATAATTTAAGTAATTAATTATGTGGAAAGGAATATATAAATGTTGTAAGTAAATGTTATATGGGAGGGCTTATTTTCATATGGGTGGGCCAGGGAAATTATTGTGGAGATAGGATGAAACATGTTTGAAACTTTAACAATAGATTTTCTTACTTAAAAAAAAAGGATCGGGCCGGGAGTGGTGGCTCATACCTGTAATCCCAGCACTTTGGGAGGCCAAGGTGGGTGGATCAGGAGGTCAGGAGTTCGAGACCATCCTGACTAACATAGTAAAACTCCATCTCTACTAAAAATACAAAAAATTAGCCGGGTGTGGTGGCACATGCCTGTAGTCCCAGCTACTCAGAATGCTAAGGCAGGAGAATTGCTTAAACCCAGCAAGCAGAGGTTGCACTGAGCTGAGATCACGCCACTGTATTCAGCCTGGGCAACAGAGCCACACTCCATCTCAAAAAATAATAAAGGATCAAAGAAATATACTAGTCTAAAAGGAGGGTATATATAAAGTCCAGAATAACAAGTACGTCTAATTAGAACATGGGGTGCAACCTAGAATGGCTGGATCTTAGATATAGTATTAGAAAAATGTGGGAGATGAAGAGGTAAGTTAAAACAAACCAGATGGATTTACACACTCAAACAAGAAAATTATGCTTTATTTGATTAAAATAGAGAAATCACTGATAGATTTGAACAGAAGAGCTGTGACATTGTGTTACGATTCAAGAATATTACTCTGGTGACAATGTGTCAAATGGATTGGAGTGGCAGAATGTTTAATTATTAATACAAATGTTGAAGAGGTACAAGCCTTAACTATAGAAGTGAAAATGAAAAGGAGAAGATGGATGCAATATATAGGATGTAATCTTCCTCAAAACTCAATGAAAAGCAGATCTTGAAAATCTCTCATTCCAAGTAATTTGACAGAAGAGTAACATGCGACTACTTCTAAGGTCTTAAGACAAAAACCTTTGATAAGAACTTGGTGAATATTAATAATCAGCCTTCCCTGAAATAAAGATATAATATTTTAGGTTACCCTTAGCTCTTAGAAATTTTTTTTTCATTAGATATTTTATTAGGTTGACATCTTTTTCATCTCTTATATTCACACATTTTCCCCCTCTAGATTCCTGGGCTTAAACATGTAACTGCAGTATATACCCTGCAAACAGTTCTGCTGGTGAGTCACTAGTGCCCTTGCTGAGTATGTGTATTCCTACTAAAGCCTTAAAGATCAGGACTTTTACCAAATATTCTTGAAGCCCTCTTATTTGATTCATGTCCCTGCCTTTTCCCCTTAAACTAGAATTAACCTAGTGAAAAATAAAATAATATCTGAAATGTATGTGACATGTTTTCCCAAGGAGCTCACAGATCTTTTCCAGCTACATCCTGCTGAGAGGGGAAATGGATGAAAACATCATCTCCACTTTGCATTTGTGAAAACAGAAGCAGAAAGGGAAAATTTGCTCCAAATATTCATGGCATACCTGATATATAACCAGAAAAACAAAACAAAATACCTTCTTCACTGTTGGACCACAGCTTACAGATTTTAGTAAGATAATGAAGATGATAACTGTGTTGGCTTAAGGGATGAAAAAGTCTCATTGCATTGACTGGGAAGCTATATCCTTGGAAGAAAAGGATCATGGTCATAAAGATAGCAAGTATGAAAAATGAGCATCTCCTCTGGAAAATCTCTAAAGGTAGCTGCCACCTATCATCAATGACTAAATTCTCAGAATCAGATTTTCTCCTTGGTTTACAAAACAAGAACAAATTACTGTGTGTGTAACTTTGAAGGGCCACAATAATCCCATTGCAGTCGTTGTCTTCCTAAGATGATGTATACATAGAAGTGAATGCACTCATTATTACACTAAAATTTTTATATCATCTTCATGGGCTAGAATACAGAAAAAAATATACACTACCCCTTCCAACAGTACAGCACAATATCATGAATTTAGAAAATAACCTGGACAATTAATTATTAAAAATATTGTCCTTTCCTTCAATTATGTGTTCAGCTCTAACAAAGAAAGAATATATATTTACATAATCTGAGTGATTACAATTTTATTGAACCTGTATATTTTTATCGTACCATTGTGATATTTAATTCCCAGACATTCAGATAGACACAAAAATATAGACCGTACTCTCTTGCATTCTACGGGTGCCCAAATCTTGCTGTAATATATTGCCTTCTAAGCTAAAGCGGTCTTAAAACTTAAGGAAATGAAGAAATAATAGAGAATTCACAGACTGACCAATTGATATATGTATAGTTTAGAATATAGTGAACTTGAACAAGTTATACCTGTGAACTATAGTTGAAAAATAGTGGAGTTCTGATTTTAACTTCCTATTGTTCTTCACTAAGAACTGAGGAAAATTTTTTGAATGTGACAAAGAGAATTGCCTCAGTCCTGTCCTAGATTCCTCTCCTTTCCATACCTAGCTTCTCTTCACCTTCTGGGAATTATGTTCTCTTTTAACTCCATACTGGTTGGAAATGACTTTTCCTATGAAGGCCAGTGTTATTCATTGTAGCTATTATTTATTATCAATCTAAAAGGACTCAAGGTCCGCACTGAAACTGTACTTATATGGTTTCATCTATTTCTGTTATTGAGTTTGTATGATGATTTTCTTTCATCTAGTATAGTATGATAATGCCTATATGCCTATATGTTATGTGAGACTCAACAACTTGTGTTTGTCTGTAGAATTAGTCTGTAACAGCTTGACTCCAACAGACTTTGGGTCTGCCTTGTTGACTTTGAGAGACAGAAATGAGTTTTATCAGACTCTACCTTCTGTCAGAAAGAGTGAATTACTTTCTCCCAACCCATAAAGAAACAGGCCACTTCCCACACCTCCCTCATAACACCATCAGACAAAACCCCAGGCTACAGAAGCCTGTGATTTAGTTAGCCTAAACCCACAAACAGGTTGGCTCCATACATATACTTTGGGTTTCTGTCAACCTCAAACATTTTCTTCTTATTTTGTTTACTAGGAAGGTAACTTCCTCCACTGTATGATAACTATTATTTATACTAAACTCTTTTGAGAGAAACAATCAGTTGAACATGTGTGTAATTTGTTAAAAGAAATCAAGAACGATAAACTTAGAAGAGATTATTTGAGCCTGCACTTACTTTTTACCCTAAGGCTATTTTTCAACATTTTACATAAAAAAAAATCTTCTATTTTATGTTCACACATGGCAGACCAAATTAGAGCATATCTTCCTAAACCTTTAGAGAAATTGTTTTAATTTGTCTTGAATGGCTGTTTTATTAGATGATGTCTAAAACTTTATCTACTTATTATGGACATTTATTTAAAAACTTGCATTATAGACTGTGCTTATGTGTTATAATGCAATACCTATTTCAGATCAAATCTACTTGTCTAGCATTACTGCTACAAAACAAATTACTAAAAAAATAATAAACATTTATTTGGTGTCTATGGGTCAAGAAAAAGGGGCTTAGCTAAGTGGTTCTGTCTCAGGGCTTCTCATGAGGTTGTAGTCAGACAGACTATCAGCTGGGGTCAACTACTTCTAAGATGGCTCACCCAAGTGGCTGGATAGTTGACACTGGCAGTTAACAGGAGGCTTCAGTTCCTCACCACATATACTTCTCCATAGGGATACTTGAGTGTTTTCATTTCATGGTGCCTATTCCAGAGCAAGTGATATAAGAGAACATGGCAGAAGTGTCAATGTTTTCAATTACCCAGTCTTGGAAGTTCATCACTTTTACTATATTGCATTGTACACAGAATGTAGAAGGGAATTATACAAAGGCATGTATTTTGGAGTCTGATAAATATAAATTTGACCCTCGAAAAAAACATAGGTTTGAACTTTGCAGGTCTACTTATATGCAGACTTTTTCACCAAAAGTTATTCCCAAGCATGCCTCCCTTCCACCGCCTCTTGCCTATTCTGCCTCTGCCATCTCTGAGAAAGCAAGAGCAACTCCTCCCCTTCTTCCTCTTCCTCAGTCTATTCAACATGAAGACAGTGAGGATGAAGACCTGTATGATGACCCACTTCCACTTAATGAATAGTAAACATATTTTATCTTCCTTATGATTTTCTTAACATTTTCTCTAGCTTACATTCTAGTAAGAATATAATATATAATATATATAACATTAAAAATATATATTAATTTACTATTTATTTTATTGATATGACTTCAGTTAACAGTAGGCTATTGGTAGTTAAGTTTTGCAGGAGTCAAAAGTTATATGGGGATTTTGAATTGCACAGGAGTTAGTGCTTCCTAACTGCTATATTGTTCAACAGTCAACTCTCTCTCTCTCTCTCTCTCTCTCTCTATATATATATATATATATATATACACACACACACACACACACACACACACACACACACACAGATACACACACACACACACAAAGTCAGTTCTTTGTTTCCATGGATACCACATTCATAGATTCAACCAACCCTGGACCAAAAATACTAGAAAAAAAAATAGATGCTTATATCTGTACTGAAGAGGTATAAACTTTTTTCTTCTCATTATTTCCTAAATAATATAGTATAATGGCTACTTACATAGCATATACATTGTATTAGGTATTATAAGTATGGAGAGATAATTTAAACTATAGAGGAGGATGTTGTAGGTCATATACAAATACTATATCATTTTATATGCCAGTACTATACCAGGTCCCTTATGGGACTTGAGCATTTGAGAATTTGGGTATCTGTGGGCAGTCCTAGAACCCAAAGTTTTAAAAGTTAAAATTTTCAAACTAAAATTGTTTAAAGTATTATTTTTTAGAAGATTCTGCCCTGTATCATTTCACTTGTTTTGGCTAAATATGGCCATTATGTTTAAAATTGAGTCATTCTATTTGTATTCTTTTTGTACCGTGATCACATGGTTAACTTTGCTAAAAGCATTTTAATTGTGTAGATTTGAGGCTGAAGTTTAATTCAAATGACCACATAATTTCAACCTGGAATATCATTTGTCACTTTAATTAATTCTTTCAGCCTAAATCTTCACTACATTAAATAAATGCTGGTGAACTAAGTAATTAATTCATGTTCCAAAGGTGACTTATTGATTTGCAAGGAATAGCTTAGGAACCAGGAGACTTGGACTCAGTGAAGTATTTTCTTTGTGCTCTGTGCTAATATTTCTCACACCAATCACCTGCAATTATTGTTAAAATACAGATTCTGAGCCAGTAGATCTGGAGGAAGCTCTGAGATTCTGCATTTCTAACAAGATCCAAGATTAATTCCACTGTTCCTTGGACCAAATGTTAAGTGGCAATGTTCCATGCAATGGAGGTTCCTTTGAGATAATTATTGATATTACAATGTTGGCTTGTTAAACAGAATTCATAATACCTAGAGTTTCCTATCTTAGGTTAGTATATGTAAATAAAATGAAAATATATTGTATTTTATACCTTTCATAGGAAATGTCAACTACTCTCTCCTTTTAAAAATTCTTTCCAAATAAAATACCTTTTTTTTTTAAAAAAAAGAAAGTGATTTCTTATTTCTAACCTCGTCTATTTTTAAGAGAGAAGAGAGACAATTTTATAGTGGTATATATTTCTTAGATCTTTAGTAACTATTTTTTTAAACTATAATCCACATATTTGGATTTAGCCCTTTTTCTTCTTCAGGCTGAAATATATTAGAATCTAATCATTGCAACATTCCTCCCATTATTATATATTCATTCTTTGAAACTTGTGTCATTTATGCCTCTTTTCCATGCCATGCCATGAGTTCGATTATTGTTGAAGCTATTTAGATATTTTCTAACTGTCTGAAATACTTCTTACTTTACTAACATCCTTTAATTCTCTCTACCTCCTACTTGGTCTTTATAAGCATAATTCTGTTTAGGGTTATTACTAGCAAAATACATTATCTTTTAGGGAATTTTATTACCTTTAAACACAACTATAAGTCATTTTTTGAAGACCTGGTAAGTCAGGATTCTTGATTGTAACAACAAAATCTGACTGCCTGCCTATTAAGTTTATTGGAAAGATTTGAGTAAATTGGAGGATCTGAAAAAGAGAAACAATTTGGTCTTTATAAAGCTGACTGACTTTTAATTATCCCCATAACCGTATGTCACCCGTTGAATAATCAGAGCTCTCAAGTGGCAGAACTTAACTCATGTATGTGTCCACATTGCATCACGGCAAAGATAAATGCTGCTCCCACCCATCAAGACTACCTCCAATGGGGAAATGCCCTTGTAATAGAGAAATCAACATGCTAATAGGAGGAAGGGGATCCATTTGATGTTGGATCAAAAAATATATATATAATGTCCATTGTACTCTGAGTCTGTAGAGCCTAAAAATGGCAATTTAACCTTGCAGTTTGCTCTCAGGTTCTCTTAGGTTTCCTCTCCACACTGGGAAAAGAACTGATGTACAGCACTGACCTAAGATACCTTACTCCTCTCAGTGTGTTGCCTTTCTGTGTTACACTTTCCCTGAGGACACAAAGGGAAAGTGAGTAGCTCAGACTAGAAAAGAAAGATGCTACTATCTACTCTTCTCCCATAAGAATATATTTTACCAAAGAAGGGGATAATCTTCAAATCAACATTTTTAATATACAAGTCATAGAATACATTACTATTTTTGGACAAATAGAGCTGACTCAAGGTTTAATGAAAATAGCTATTTATAGGCAAGTGTTACTAATACATGAGAAAAATATGGGGAAGAATTATGTGGGGATTTTGAGACACTACCTGAGTATCTATCAAAGTCTTAAACTAATTTGAATTATAGACATTTTGTCTCACATATTGCAACAACCTTGTCAAATGTGAGGTTAAGGGCATAGTCTTCTATGAGACTGTCCCCACTTCAGTTACCAGCCACAAGTTTGGGAGTCCCTAAATCATGCTTATTTTTTGACAAGATAATTACAAATTTGGGAGTTCTCCCTACCCTCTCAGTTTCAATGATTAGCTAGGATAAATCACAGAATTCAGGAAAATGCTACACATGTAACTACAATTTTGTTATAGCAAAAATATATAAATCAGCACCAGCCAAAGGGACTGGCCACATAGGGCAAATTCTGGGAGGGTTTCAAATGTGAAGCTTCTCTGTTTGTCCTCAGGAAGCATTGCTCTCCTGGTACATCAGTGAAGCTCATTTAAGCTTCAGTGTCCAGGGTTTTTACTGGAGTTTCATTATGTAGGCAAAACTGATTAAATCATGGGCCACGTAGCTGAACTCAATCTTCAGTCTTTCCCTTTCCAGAGGTTGGGCTGCTATCACGTGGTTCAAAGTCCCAACCCTCTGTGGCATATTTGGACTTTAGTCCCCCATCCTGAGTCACCCAACACTAACAGTTACCATGTTAGTATTCAACTGTGGAGGAACCTACAAGGAGTCACCTCATTAGCATAAACTGTCAGGTGTAATCCTAGGGTCCACCATGGTAACAAAGACACTTGGAAAATTTCAAGGCTTTACAGGTCACACCCTAGGAACCAGGAACAAAGGCCAGCTAAATTCTTTACTACACATGTCTGTGACTAGTTTGACACTGTCAATATTTCTATGATTTAAACCATAGCTTGAATGCTCTGGAAGAGGAAAGAACTCCAGCAGAATAGTAGAGCTGGTCTCTGGGACTCCTGCATGGAAGCTTTTATTAACTATTAAGCCACATATTTGACATCTCTTAATAATGAAGAAAAATTGCTAAGATTACCAAAAACATCACTCTGTATATATAATTGAAAAAGATAATGTTATTTTCAGTTTTCTTCGAAATAAATATGTGGATGGAAAATGCTACTCTGGTTCTTTAAAATTTAGATAATGAAGAACTAACATGAATGGTGGTAATTTGACAAGGAAGAAAAATCAAGAAAACAGCAATAGCCAGCTTAGACAATGAAGACTAGTTAACAGAAAGCTTTTCTCTTGCATGATGAAAAGTATCTCATATTGAAAATCCTGTCATACTGTGATGAGAGAAATTTAGTATAAATTTCTGGTATAATAGCAAATATTTGAACCCTTTAATCTTTTTTAAAATCTGGAAGCAAGTCTAAAAATTGTAATTTTTGTTGTCATGCAAAATAAATGTTCAATTTTCAAGTTAACATTTTAGATCTAGTGCAAAATTCTCAGAACTGAAGTTTACTCTGAACTCTGAAAAGGTGTATTCATTTTGTTCTAAAGTCACACTGTCACCTAGTGGCTTCTCACACATAAAATCTGATCAAAAAAGCAAATGGATTATTTAGATATCTTATTCTCCCACTTATCTGAAACAGCTAATGAAAGGGCTGTTTTGTCTTTATATCATCTAAAAGATGCTTTATATCTTTAAATTATTTATATGAGTTAGGATACCATTATAACTAACCCATAAATCATTTTTATTGAAACACATGCTTTCTTCTTTCAGACACTTGCTGAGTAAGACAAAGAGTAAATAATGAAGAGTGGTTTCAATTACGGTAGATTATCTGGTGAATTTACTGGATTTTTCTAAATTTTATCAGAGTGGTTGTATTCATCAATTTCAGCCATAGTGCCAAAGTATTCTATTTGCTTTAACAAAATACTCAATTAATGTGTAACTAACAACTGCTAAATTCTGTTTTCTCATTCTTTGCTTTCAGTCCTCTTTCCCTTGCTCCTTCCTCCAAAGGGAACAAAAGTACTTTAAGTCCCTTTTACATAGTAGATTCATGATAGTTTCTCTGGTTATTATTAGTGCACAAGAATCACAGGAAGCTTAAAATATATGCTAGAAAGATGTGACTCAATATCTGTGTGTTACAGTGGACTGGACATAGGCAAAGTTATGAGGTCAGTGAAGACTGATGTTGGCGTCTTTCAGTTTAGCTGCAACTCATGCATGGTGCCCTCAAAATTCCTTCTGTCATGTGCCTGGAATTTTTTCCACTTCAGTGTCCCTTTATTTTCCCCCCTACTCTCAAGCACATGGAAGAGGACCAACACTGCATCTTTTCTTTGTTCCCTAAGGATGGTAGCTGCTTCCTGCAGTTTCTGTTTTTATGGTACCTTATTGTTTTCCAACAACATGATATTATATTTAGAAAAACCTTTAAAATTCACCATGGTTATTAGTCCTTGCTTATAAAAATTGTCATTAATTCATGTGGAACCACAAAAGACCCCAAGAGCCAAAGCAATCCTGAGCAAAAAAATGAAACTGGTGGGACCATGTTTTCTGACTTCAAAATATACTGGGAAATCATATTAATCAAAACAGCATAGTACTAAAAGAAAAAAAGGAGGTACACAGACCAGTGAAACCAAATAGAGAACCCAGAAATAAATCCACACATGTATGGCCAACTCATTATTGACAAAGATGTCAAGAACATACATTAGGGGAAATGACAATCTCTTCAGGAGGAAAACTGAATAACGATGTGCAGAAGAATAAAGCTAGACCCCTATCTCTCACCAAATACAAAAATCAAGTCTAAATGCAATAAGCCTTGAATCTAAGACCAGAAAGTTTCAAATTACTAGAAGAAAGTACTTGGGAAATGCTTCAATATATTGGTCTAGGCAAAGTCTTGTTGGATAAGACTTCATAAGCACAAGCAACAGAAGGAAAAAATACACCAATGGGATTACATTAAGCTAAAAGCTTCTGACAACACAGGAAACAACAGAGTGAAAAGACAAACTACAGAATGGGAGAAGATATTTACAACCTATGCTTCTGACAAGGGCCTATTAAACAGCATGTATAATGAATCAATAGCAAAAAACCCACAAATCTAATCAAAAGATGGGCAAAATGTCTAAATAGACATTTCTCAAAAGAAGGGACACACATGGTCAACAGGCTTAAGAAAAATGCTTAACATCAGCAATTAGGGAAATGCAAGTCAAAACAAAAATCAGATATTATCTTACCTCAGTTAAACTCTTTTTTATAAGAAAGAAAAAGTAATGGATGCTGGTGAGAATGTGGGAAAAGGGGAACTCTCAAAAAATGTTAGTGAAAATGTAAATTAGTATAATGACAATGAAGAACACTATGGGTCAGGCACAGTGGCTCATGCCTGTAATCCCAGCACTTTGGCAGGCCAAGGCGGGTGAATCATTTGAGGTCAGAAGTTTGAGACCAGCCTGGCCAACGTGGTGAAACCCTATGTCTACTAAAACTACAAAAATTAGCCAGGTGTAGTGGCAGGCACAGTAATTCCAGCTACCATAGGAGACTGAGAAGGAAAATCACTTGAACCCAGGAGGCAGGGGTTGCATTGAGCCAAGATCACAGCACTGTACTCCAGGCTGGTTGACAGAGCAAGACTCTATCAAAAAACAAAGAACAGTATGGAGGTTCCTCAAAAAACTTACAAATAGAACTGTGTGATCCAGCAGTTCCACTGCTGGGCATATATCCCCCCAAAAGGAAATTTATATATTGAAGAGATATTTTAACTGTATCTTCATTGCAGTTCTATTAAATATAATGATATATATGATATATGTAACTTCATTGTAGTTGTACTAAATATAAAGTAAATATCTTTTGAGATATATTTTGAGTAAAAACTTTCAATATGAACATGAATTAACTTCCCATTTTTAGTGCAGAACAATTCACAAAAGCCAAAATGTGGAATCAACCTGTGTTCATCAACAGATACATGAATAAAGAAACTATGAAGCATATACACAATGGAATATTACTCAGCTGTAAAAAGAATAAAATCCTATCATTTGCTGTGACATCGTTGGAACAGGAGAACATCATGTTAAGTGAAATAATCCAGGCACAGAATGACAAATATCACATGTTCTCACTCATATGAGAGAACTAAAAAATGAATCTCATGAAGATAGGGAGTAGATTGGTGATTACCAGAGTTTGGAAAGAGTAGGTAGGATGGAGTGAATGAAGACACATTAGTTTACAGGTACAAAAATACAGTTGGATAGAAGAAATAGTGTTCAGTAGTACAGTAGGGTGATCATAGTTAATGTGTGGTTCAAAATAGCTAGAAGAGAAGAATTGGAATGTTCCTAACATAAGAAACAAATGTTTGAGGTGATTAATATGCTAGTTACTCTAATTTGATCATTACCCATTGTATGTATGTATCAAAATATCACATGTGCCTCCAAAATAAGTACAACTATTATGGATCAGGGAAGAAACATACATCTACAGTTGTTTCATGGTTATTAGTCCTTGCTTATAAAAATTGTCATTATTTCATGATTTCTACTTCCCCCTCTATAAACTTCTATATAAAAAGTTAGTTTGGATTTACAGGATATTAAAAAATAGCAAATTATAACAAAAAATCAAAAGAAGAGTTCTTTCAAGATTCTTACATATAATTATATTTTTAAAAAGTGACCCTTAGCTACGTACCACAGCCCTACACTCACACCTATATAATATTCTCTAAATGCCAGGCACTGTTCTAAAGGTCTTGCAAATATGAATGACTTAAGACAACTATACTCACTTAAATAATATACCACAAATAATTATTACAAAAAAAAGTTGCTTTTTAGATAGAGCCTCACTCTGTTGCCCAAGCTGGGGAGCAGTGGCACAATTACAACTCACTGCAGCCTTGAACTCCCAGGCTCACTTAATCCCCCCCACCTCAGCCTTTTGAGTGGCTGGGACTACAGGCATGTGCTACCATGCCCAGCAAGTTTTGATAATTTTTGTAGAGACAGGACTTCACCATGTTGCCTAGGCTTCGAAATTTTATCAAAAGAACTTTAGTGCTTTGCCCCTGAATATTACAAGTACAGGTTGGGTTATCAATGTCATCATTATGATTAATATTATGGAAATCTTAATGTAAATCATGCCCTTTGTCAAGTACTTAATCTCTAGTTCAGTCAAGATCCAGTCAAAAACCACAAAAATTATTTTAACAAAAAAAAATGTAAATAATTTTGAACTAACTTTTATAAACTGAAAGACAGACAGTAAAACAATAAGGTACCATAAAAACAGAAACTGCAGGAAGCAGCTACCATCCTTAGGGAACAAAGAAAAGATGTGGGAATTACCAAAACTTTGTTGTTTGGTGGAGAACTCTTGCAGAGCTCAGACCTCTGAGTGTTACCAGCCGGTGCTAGCATCTGTAAGGGGTACCATCGGGCTGACCCTTTAATGTGTTAGAGAATGGAAGCCTGGAATTGCTGCTGCCAGGGTGAAGAAGTGTGGCTGTTGTGATGTTAACAAGAACTGGAAAAAATAAAAGAGCAAGACAGCATGAAAGTGGCAGGGAAAAGTCCCTCATTTCTCCTCTAGGCTCCCAGGTTCCCTCTAGTGCCCCTTACACAGTTGTCCAGCAAATGGAAAGCAGTTGCCAAAATTGCAGCCCCAGAATCCCAAAGCTGAGAAGAGTGGATTTGAGACTGAGAGACAATATCTTCATAACTGGTATACTGTCTTTTAACATAAAAGATCCTTTGCCCTAACTTAAGGGTAAATCCTTAAGTTACATTTACCTTAAGGGTAAATTTAAATCCATGTGCTCTAATTGATTTCTCTGAGAAGGGGCAACAAGCCTCCTTAATGTTGTCACTCTAATCCTTGGAAATATTAAGGTATTGTTGACATCTTATTTGGTGCTCTCTATATCACTTGCACAGCATATATTATGCTCTTAACAAATATTAGTTGAATGAATGTGTAAAGGTATATTCTCAGCATAACTGACTTCTTAATTCTCTTTAAACAATGTATTTTTCATCCCCTTTATCACTGGGAAAGAATATAAATATTCATACTGTAAAAACTAGCACCACAGAAATATGACTTCACAATTTCAGAAGCTCTGTTATTCATTAAGACAGTTAGTATAGATTTTGCCTGTTTCCCTCAACCTACAGAGGGAATGAGGAAAGAAAATAAAATCCCTTTGATTTTCTCTTAGATTGAATCTAACTTCCCCAAACCCCAATGATGCATCAGGCTACTATTTGGATTCTTCATTTTGCATGAAAGACATAGGTGTGCCATTCAGCTTTTGTATGAAAGAAATAAGAGATCATCTTATCTTATTTTGGGCAACAGTCACCTCAATTTATCCTCAGTGTCTATTGGGTGCTGTAGTATCTTCCAGGCATAGAGTGTTCAACCGTATGCAGTAAATAAACTATTTTAGAGATAGTCCTCTTAACGTTTCTTTGGAAAAATAAGGTTTATGTTTACAAATTCATTCACTTTACATAGTTACATGTTTAGTTTTGTTTATAGCAATTCAATATGTTGTCACTAATTTTTTTCTCAAAATCAGCTGACATAAAAATGAAAAAAGGAGAGAATTGATTTATTGGAACAATGGCCTTCAAAAATGCTTTTTCTTAAAAAAGTTTTTGAAGGGGTGAGGGGGGATGTAAAACCTTTTCTTTTTCTTTATAGCAGTTTTCCGAGACTTTCTCAAATGTATTTGAGGACTTTATTGTGTAGACACTTTAGAAGTTGAATGGTTTTGCAAGAAACATCTGTAAATATTAGAAAAACAATTCAGATCTTAAGAACAAAATGTATAAACAAGTTGTATAAACACATTTTAGTGCATTATGGGGTCAACCCAGTATTTAATTATGGTTATCCATTATGTTTTATAAAACATATGTTACAGTGTTTTTCCTGAAATTAATTGCATCGTTAAGATATTATGGAGGGCTGTATTTATCATTTGTTTATGACTTTCTTTGTGGTTCATCAAAAGTCTGTTATTGCACCATAAAAAGCAATCTCTGTGGAACAGGCTGTTTACAAGTATAAGAAGAAATGGAAGGTCAGGGTTTTGGTATTATAATTCATGGACAGTCTCTTGATTTTCCACAGAAAATAGATCTACTTTATACAAGGTACTATGCCCTTAGAATTTTTTTAAGTTTAGTTTTAAAATCTAAAGCTAATAATTCTAAGTAAACGCTGTCCTGTGCACTGTAAGATTTCATAACATCGCTGGCCTTTTCCTACTAGATGATAGTTGCACCCCACCAAATTAGGACACTAAAATTATCTCCTAAGGAGCAAAATTTCCCCCAGTTGAGAAACACTGTTTTGGAACTTAACTGTTTCCCTTTCATTCTTTCTGTTTTTCTTGTCTCTTCTTTTTGGACTCATTATAAAATATACCGACGAAATGCTCCTCTTTCCAAATTACTTACTGGATTACTTATTCTGGAAGATCGACCTAGGGTTCACAAGGCAAGACCTAGTTTAGAATCAGGAGATGACCCTTACTGGAAATGATTGCATGGTAATTTTAAATATATTAGCTTCTAATGTGTGGGTGATACTAAGGATGCACTGTACTCCAAACATATGATACTGAAAGATGTTTATCTGGAAGTAGTGATAGGGTGAACTAAATTATTCAGTAAGATCTAATGTTGTAATTTGAGCTAAAGCTTTAGGAGAGAATATTAGAAGGATCACTGGGCACATGAACTGAGTCATTTATAGAGAACATTTCCAATATTCTAGATCCTCCAAATTATATAACTAAGAAAACATCATATAAAAAGAGATAAACTCTTATGAATAGCAAGATAAAATTTACTGTTATAATTAGTACCATTATGTTAAAAAGATACACAATGTTTAATAACCATAAGCTCAATAATCTCATATTAATAGGTAATAATCACTCATCACAACTGTTACCCACCCTTGAAAATGAAACTTATAGACCTTTTATTTTGTTAATGTATAAGATAAATTTAAACTCTAAAAGGCATTTATTTGTTGCAGTTAACAAAGACTTGAGGTTTCTACTGGAAAGGAAATGAAAACGGATTTTATGAAAGGGCTAAATTTCATAAAATTGTTTTTCTTTTTTTTTTAATGTCTGTCTGCATGACCAAACATTTTTAATGAAACAGCCACAACTTTCAACCAATTAGTAATCTGAATTTTTAATCAGGAAAAAGTGGCAGACAACATGTTAACTGAAATTCATCAAAGCATAAGACAAGATAGCACATAATACATTCTCAGAGTATTTTTTAAAATATTAGTCATTTTCACATGTATGCATGTCATTATACATTTGTCCAAACCTATAAAATGCACAACATCAAAAGTGAATCCTAATGTTAAACTGTGGACTTTTCGTGATAACAATGCAGGTTCATCAATTGTACTATTCCAGTGGGAGATGGTGATTTGGGGAGTATCTCTATCTATGTGTAGGAGCAGGGGATATATGAGAAATCTCTGTACCTTCCTGTCAATCTTGTTGTGAACCTAAGTCTGTAATTTATATTGTTAATTGTTGAAACTATTGTAACTAAAGATTCTGGCTATTTAAACTTGATAATAATTGTGAAACAATGATCAGACGTATGACAAAATACCATATCTACACTTGTCCTATTTAACATTTATATCAATAACTTAGATGAAGCAAATGCTTGGGACATGCTTTGTAAATGTGACAACAGTAAAAAGCCAGAATGGACAGCAAATACAGTGCTGTTGAAATCTGAATCCAAAAGCATAGTAGAAAACATGAAACAAGGAAATCTAACAATATGAAATGTGACAGATTATTATGGTTCCTGCACTGCAATCCGAAGGCACAACTTAGATCAAAGCCAAATGGAGAAAAATTGGTTTAGAAGAAGCATGTATGAGATGGAATTAAAGGATTAGTTAAATACAAATTCGATATATGAATCAACAATGAGATTTGTTTGCCAAGAAACTAACGTGATTTAAAGGCATATTAACTTCTATCATTCCTGATATTTTAATATCTAGATATTCTAATATCTAGAATGACATTAGGATAGTATTTCTTTACTTTGAATTGGTCTTACCAGAATGATTTTTGAAAGGTCTGAGAATGGTAAAGTGAACTTCACTTGATATCATTTGAGTGATGGTTGAGGAAACCATCCATCATGCCTGGAGGAATATAATTGTGCCCCTCAGATATTTGAGGAGCTGTTATATGGAAGAGATATTTTGATTTTTTTTCTATATACGTAACTCCCAAAGTTAGGCCTGCTCGTTACAAGTCATTTCACCTAGTTGTAATCTAATTTCCTAGACTACAGACCCAGACTTTTCAAGCAAGTGAAAGTCTAAACAAGTACTAACAGAAAATTGGTACAACTCTTTCACTTTCAGTCATCTTAAAAGTGTTGTTACCTTGTACAGAAAACCTTTGGGAATGTGCTAAAATAGTTTACAGTGGTTATTAAAATTATTTCTGCCTCTAACTCAGTGCATAGGATTCTGTTATAGACCAAACTTCAAAGTAAAGTACCAGTTACTACTGCTGATACAGTAGGTGAACCTGAGAACTTTTGAGTCTCAGAATTGCTAAGGATGGACTATTGATGAATCAGATAACAGATTTTGGTGGAGATAAAGCTGAAGTTTTTTCTTGCCTTTTGATATTCATCTTAACTTTAATTTCACATAACTTTTCAAGGAATAGGTAGATTCCTTTTTCTCTTTATTAGATAATAGAAAAACCCCATTCTCTGTAAAACATATGACATTTTTTCGTTAGGAAATGGTCCTAGAGAAAAATTTACATTGTTATTTTAATACAGACAGTGAGAAAAGCTATAGGTCAACTGTTTCAATTAATGCCATCATTTTGGGTAGGCACATCTAAGCTTTTAACTGCTTTATAACTGAATAATTCTATACAACAAATCTCCTTAATGTCACCTATGGGTACATTTAGAAATCAGTGTATTTTTTAATTGTGGTAAGGATATTTAATATGAAATCTATCCTGTTAATAGATTTTAAGTATACAATATATTATTGTTGACTCCAAACAAATATTGTATGACAGATGTCCAGAGCTTAT
This sequence comes from Saguinus oedipus, assembly GCA_031835075.1. Classification (NCBI taxonomy): domain Eukaryota; kingdom Metazoa; phylum Chordata; class Mammalia; order Primates; family Cebidae; genus Saguinus; species Saguinus oedipus. The sequence continues at coordinate 150,155,331 of CM063170.1, forward strand.
TCATCTTAACTGAAATGTTATGGCTATTGATTAATAACTTCTCATTTCTCTTTCCCCCTGTAGCTCCTGGTAACAACTACTCCAGTCTTGGATGTTATTAATTTGACTATTTTGGAAAGAGTTGAAACTCTGTCACCCCCCTCCCCTTTTCCTCTAATAGTAAGGCTTTCCCTGTTTTGTTTGTTCGTTTGTTTGTTTGTTTTTTGTTTGTTCTTAATTGGGAAGTGAGTACTTTCTTTTGTCCTGGTTTTTCATATTCTATGACATTCATTTATAAGACTAAATTACAAGTTCTAAAGAAAAGATGAATTAACTTTATCAATTCATCTTTGTCTCCTCCATGATATTTTTCAAAAGATAACTATTCAAGATACATGTTTACTGAGTAAAGAGTTCTAATTTAAATAATTGATAACAAGAAAAATGTTTAACCATAATTTTAGATGGGAGCTTGTTTTATTCCCCAAATAGACTTATTGTCACACAAAATTGATAAAATAAGACAAAATAACGAATTCCTCAAATCCAAAAGACAGGCAAATATTTCATTTCTTGGAAAGAATGGGATCAAGAAATTGATCAGATGATCTGTCAATATTTAACATTCTAGAGCACATTCACCTCCATCTTGGTCTACTTAAATTGTATTTTATGAATGATTTTAGGCTGATAACTGGAAAGGAAAGTCCAAAATTACTTTTGTTAGCCAGACCCCATCAACACTGAGCAGATCTCCCTGATACAGCTATTACCAAATTGTTTATACATAGAACACTCAAAAGAGATTTATTTTTCATCTGGAGCTTAGAGAAATACGTAATAGAGCAACAAATGACAAATGCCATAATTGCTTAGGGGTATTATCATTCCTAGTGTGACAGATCAAATCTGGAAGCTTAAAATAAACTAAGCATTCATTGACTTTACTAAAGAGTATGAACCAAGTAATTGCTTACTTTTTTTCAGAGTTCAGTGGAAAGTCAACTGTTAGAACAAAGTGATTTCAGCTTTGTCACTGAACAATAAATGTGCTCAGTGAAGCTTGACTGGTTTTGTGTTATTCTTTTTTATGCTACCCTGCATAAAACAAAGATCAACTTCAGAGCACAAGTGGGGTTTCATGCTAAGTTGGCACTGTTGCGAGAGGAATCTTTTCTCTCTACTTTGACAGAAAAAAAATTTTTTTAATGACTGTTCTCTTCACTGGTGATTAATGCCCTTAAAGTCAAAAGACGTGGGTTCTAAACACATGTTGACCACTTTCAGGTTATAGAACATTGAAAACAACACTTGCTCCTTGTGTCACACCTGTAGGAAAGTAGGAGAATGATATTTGTGTTGTCTGTCTCAAAGGATTTTTAGCTAGAACACATCCAGTCATATAAAGGAAACTGGTAAATCAGCAAATCATGATTGCAAATGTTAATAAAAAAATTATCTATAAATATGCTTAAGGAAAGAGTCATAAAGAGAGAAGAGCTAATACGCATTTGAATTTCCTATTATATGTCAAAATCATCTTTGACTATCACTGAGGGAACCATTGCACAGCACTTTTCTACTTCCCTACATTTCTTTGTTGTTGTTATATAATTAACAAATACTTACTGAGCACCTACTCTGAGCAAGGTATTGTGGTTTGGCTCTCTATGGAGGCAGTGCTATACAATGTACATATTAAAAATTCCCTAAATTTCTGAAGGGAATGACAATCTTATTTTAAAATCAGATGACACTGAAAAATTAAAGTTACATTACCACCATATCTATGGTGGACATGGTAATGCCTTTGCTGGTGGACTTCTTGCCAGCATGGCCAATGGAAAGTGCTAATGGAAGGAAGAAGACTCCACAGCAGGAATGATGTATCCACGTCAGATGTTGTTTTATAGTGGACAAGTGCAGACAGCCTAATGCAAGCATGCCTGGATGCAACCCTCGCCCTGCTCCTTATCAGCCCTGTGATATTACGCAACATACTTACCCATGCTGATTCCTCAATTTTAAAAAATACTGCTTTTCTCACAGAGTAGTTATAAGAACTAAATGAAATGATTAAATGGCATTAGTAAGCACTTTAGGAAAGAAAGCCAATGAAGTATTTTTATTAGTGGAGTTGCGTGAAAATATAATTTCTTAAGAAATGTTACAGAATCTTCATTCAGAATAAAATAAGACAAAAATAAATATGGGATTTATCATGCCTGAAATTATAATAGTAAGGTTTATCCTTAAGATTCTACATAAAATTATTTGTACGTATGGTTAGTATATCAGTAAGTGGCTATTTTCTGGGAAGTTTCCAGTTATTTAGCATTCTGATTTCCTTTGTTTCAAAGCAGGTGAATAAATCATTCTTTGAATTTCTACACACCTTTCTCTTAAAGTTCCTAAAAGTTTTTTAAACAAGCTCATTTATTCCCAACACATTACTCACCAAATAAAACTGTACCCACCAATCTCAAAATCTTAACAGTGTTTCTTCTAAATGTTATCTATATTAATGTGATTTTACATTTCTCTTTCTAGGTAAAGTCATACAACAAACAGTACATAGAAACATGAAGTAACAACTTCTAGTTACTGCTTTTCACTATCAAGTGAGGCTAGAAATGCAATTAGGTTGGTGCAAATGTAATTGCAGTTTTTGCATTTAAAAGTATTTGCAAAAAAATGCAATTACTTTAACACCAACCTAATACAATACTCAAGGAATGTGTTAGCAAAAGGAGTGCCCAGGATTTTACTAGAAACCTGGAATAGGCATTAGGTCCTTCAGGAAGCTCATCTTTGACATGATACCAAAATGGAATATTATGATTAAGAAATCACATTCCCTGGTTATTAGAGAATTAAAACACAGCAAAATATAAGTGACTCATATTTAAAGTAAAAATAGAAACATACTACACAGAAAAACTCTACTAAAAGTGGGTAAATTTTTAATTTGATATTCAGAGGACATTGGTGTCTTTTAGTAGCAAGCTTCATAGGTGTGTATAACTATTGTCAAAACAAATCAGCAAAGAGTACAGGGTCCTTGTCTTGTTCACACATGAAGACTTGGGATGGAAGGGCGATTTTTCTCCGGTTCTCCTAATTGAAGTCATGGTTTGGCTTTCAGTGTTTATTGTACACCTTCTTTGGAAACTGAGATTTAAGATGCAATGTGAGAGATTAGGACTGTGAGATTAATAATCTCTGATGAGGAGACACCTAATGCAGATCTCTATATTATATCCTCTTGCTGTCTGTGAGCACTGCCAGTTTCTTGTTTTGGGTGTTCTTCATTTGTCATTTGGACTTTTTTTTCAATAGTCTTTGAAGCAATTTATTTGCCTCCAGTGATGTCCGGTCTCGGTCTATCTTCTAATTTTCATTAAAATTATTCTGCAATGCAAAATATATTAATATCTATGCTTTAGAAAGAACTTTTACATATTAATTAAAAACTCTATAGAATAATATGTAAATAATATTAATAGGAAACTGACAGATGAGCAATCCAGATAACCAACTTATATATATATATATATATATATATATATATATATATATATATATATATATATATATAAATGATGTCCAATTCTAGTAGCGGTAAGGGAAAAACAAAAAGCAAATTAAAGAAATGTTAAGATCCATTTATCCCTTATAAGATTCACAAAAATTAAAACAAAAATGATATTTATAGGCTGCAATCATAACAGGAAAAGGTACTCTCTTACATTTCTAATACAATATGAATTACTACAACCTTTTCTAAAAGCAATTTGGCAATATCTATTCAAATTAAAAATGAACGTATAATTTAACACATCATTCCCTCTCTTAAGAATTTAGTCTATGAAATACTGCCAATTAATAAAGATATATTTACAAGGAAGTTTGCTACACTAGTAACATAATTACTAGTTTCAAAAACTAAAAAATCATTGAATTCCCATCAACAGGGAAATGGTTGAATAATTTGTGGTACATTTATATTTTAAGATATTATAGAGCCATTAAAAACACTGATTTGTCTTTATACTTGTTGAACTGGAGGAAGTTTTACAATATGTTGTTAAGTGGGAAAAGTTAAATAAAAAAAGAAGTATATGATGGATTTTTCTCAAATAGTGGCAAAAATCTCATATATACATGATTATTAATGTGTAACCACATGTTAATATTATTTATATGGGACTGAAGAAAAGAATGAGTAAGTTAAAGTATGAAGAGAAAATAAAAAGTGTTTACACAATAAAAATGGAATGAATTATATGACTCAGTTTATGTACAATGTAATATGTGTGCATTGCACATCAATGAGTATACATAGTGTGATGCATGAAAAGATAGTCACCAAATTAATGGTGGCATCTCAAGTTGTTGGGATTTTAGGACACTTTAAAACTTTATACTTTCTATGCCTTTGTTTTTATCATTTTTCTGTGTTTTAAATTTGACACAAATAATATATACTATTTATATCATTTTGAAAAAAATAAATTCTGGTTTTGAATAAAAGTACACATTTTATTCCTTCTCTGCTTAAACTCAAATCATTCCCCATGATCTATAAGATCCAACCCGTAGAATGAAACAGAAGTCTTTTTGTGATCTGACCCTAATTTTTTTTAAGTTTACTTTGAGTTATCCCTCAGTGATTTTGAATCATAGGCAATCTTTTGAATGTTCCATGGTGTTTCAGTCATCCTATCTTTGAACTCATTCTTTGCTTTCTCTACAGTGCATTTCATACTTAACCTACCTGCCTGTAAATGGCTTCTGATTTATACTGCAAATTTCAACTTAGGTGTTTACCCATCAAAGATGTCATCAGCAGCATCCCCTCCAATTTCCCACTGATTAGTCAGTGAATGTTAACTGAACACCTATGTACCTAGCATTATGTTATTATTTAAGAATGATAAGTAATACCAACATTTATTTTTAAAAGTCATGTACAATCTCTTTGGGGATGATAGCTTAGTAAGGTGACAGTGACAGCTTAGCTGGATAAGTGTAGTAATTAAAGATGTATGACAGGGCCTGAGAGAGAAAAGGGGATTTACATTGGTGAAAGAAAGCTTCACACCATGGGTAAAATTTAAGTTGAATCTTGAAGAACTTTGATAAGTAAAATTTATCTCTTCCAAAAGTAAGTTCACTCATTCCTGGCAGAGAAACGGCTTGCATAAAGGCTGGGGTGTAAACAGCCATATGCCACCATTGGAGAATATCCATCAACAGATTGGCCCAGGTTTTTTGTCTTTCTCTACCAGACATAAATACCTTGAGAACAGTTAGCTTCTTATTCCTCACTGTGCACTCTCTCAGCAGAGGGCACTATGCCTAACAAAATGGGTGTTCTATAGTAGTGATGCCCTGAACTGAACTGAATCCAGCCCATTCAGTACTGCTAATAAAGATCCTCATTCAACCTTGTCATTTATAATACAGAGAATTTTCTAACTACTTTTATTCATTTCACTTCAAACCAAGGTGTTGAATCCTTTGTGGAATTTTATTGATTTGAAGTGAAGCATATTTATTTCAGCACTTCATCTATATTCCATTTAATGTGCAATTTTAATTTCATTGTTACCGTACTTGTCTTTTATATTTTATTCAAAAGAGACAAGCACAGAGCCTGCATACATCAGTGGATCCCAGGAACAATTAAAATGTTTTTCTGAAACAAGGGAGACCAGAAGCTTTTATCCCGTCCTCCCAGTTATGGGAGCAGAAGCACCTTGCAATTTCACAAGAGAATATTCCTATCCTGGCTTTTATTTGTAACCTTTTATCTCATTCAATTAATTTCATGCTTAGCAAAGAAATACATGTGTATGGATTTTGAATTATTTTAATGGTATGAAGACTGAAAATGAGTGGATTTCCTTGCCCTAACTCCATTACACATCACCCCATCCCACAATCTCCAGGGGTAAACACTTTCAACTCTTTTGGATCTTTTTTGGTACTTTCACTTAACTTTCCAAATGATATGCTTGTATTCTAGTTCTTTTATTGATTTTAGACATTCATCTATTGGCTGTTACTATGCTATCTATAGCACTTCATTTCAGCATAGAATGAGATATGTGTGTTTTGGGTTAGTTACATCATGTGTGTGATCAGTTACTGTAATCACACCTTATACACAGTCAGCTAATCAGGAAATCCACTCTCCAGAGGCTATCACTGCAAATGCTTCTGTTTTGTTTATTTATTACATCACAGGAGTTGATAATTACCATAATCAATATAAGAATATGGCTCTCCATTGGTGAATTAATGGCTTTTAATTGAAATTTGCATGAGCTGATTATTGGTAAAATTAGATGTATTCAAGTTATGTGGACTAGCTGAAATATTTTAAAGATTTCTCTATTTTTTCATCATATGTGAATATAATCTAAAAAAGCCTGTAGCTTACAGCCTTAGAGTTAATCATAGGCTTAATCCCTAGAGGGTCTGATTAACAGACTAATTTGGAGGAATTCTGATAGGCAATTGCCTATTTTTAAGGTTAACTGAATCTTGCCTCAAAAACATTTCTTGTTTGTCTCTGATGAAATTTTCATGTGGGTTGTAGTCAGAACATCTAAAAGAATGAGATAAGACCTGTTGAATCATAGGATTCTTTATGTGCCTGCTTGTTGATGAATGTTTATGTAATAGGAGAAATTATATGTGACAATTTTTCTGACTTGCCTTCTTAATTGTAGATTTGTTTGAGGATATTGAATAGTAGCTAAACACCACTGAATTCAGTCTTCTTTGGAGGCTTTGATATTAACTAAAAAGAATCTAAGGGTTTATATAGAACTAAGTTGGCTAAGTCGGTTTGCAACAAATATTTATTATAGTAAAGATGAAGCTTCCTTATGCATTTTCTATCTTACCCAGTATTTCCTATAAATTATATAATGATTTTTGGTTAAATTATTATTTAGTGTTCTTATGATGAATACAAAAATATTGCTCATCCTAAGGCAACTAGTATGATTGTTCCTGTTACTGATCAATTTTTATTTTTGTCTGTCATAAATGCCTCATTTTTTCATTCATTTGCTCCCTTCTTACAGAACCCTTTAACTATCTGCTAATAAAAATGTTTACACAACTAAACCTATCATATAAGTTATCAGTTGCAATTTTTTCCTCTGGAAACTATGCTTCTCTTCCAGTCTTGACTGGTTTCTCTTTGTAGGTCTGATGCTTTCCTTGAGACCCCTTTTACTCGAAAACCTCTTTGAGGGGGAGACTCCTTTTACTCCAAAACCTCTTTCAAGGGTGTGACTCCTGTGTCCGGAACCATTCTCTTTGTATTTCTTGGTTTATGTTCTAAATATACTGAAGAGCATACCTTGGTACTTTCCTGAGAAATGATGTATGTGATACAAACATGTGAAGCCCTTGTTCTCTGAAACAGGAAAGGAATGGCTGAGTCATATTATAGGTGTATATTTGACTTTTCAAGCAACTAAAACTGTTTTCTAAAGTTATTACATCATTGTACATCTCCATCAGCAGTATAAATGAGTTCCAGTTGCCCTATATCCTCACCAAAACTTGGTATGGTCAGTTTTCTTAATTTTGGCATTTCTAACAGATTTGTAGTGGTATCTCATTGAAGTTTTAATTTGTATTTCTCTAATGGCTAATGATATTGAGCATCTTTTTAAAATGCTTATTTGCCATCCATATATCTTCTTCAGAAAAGTCTTCAGATTTTTTGCCACTTTTTAAAAGTTTTCTTATTAATGAGTTTTGAATTTCCTTATAGATTATGGACTCAAATCCTTTAACCTATATGTGACTTACAAATATTTCCTCTCACTCTGTGGCTTGTACTTTTGTTATTTCAATAGTGTCTTTCAAAGAGCCGAAGTTCTGAATTTTGACAAATTCCTTTTTTTTTTTTCTATTATGGACTATGCTTGTGGTGCTTTGCCTGATTCAAGATCACAGATATTTTCTCCTTCTTTGTTTTCTTTTAGAAGTCTTATAATTTTGGGCTTTTACATTTAGGTCTGTGATTCATTGTGAGCTAGCTTTTGTTTATGGTACAAAGTATAAATCCAAGTTTATTTTCTTACATATGAATACCTAAATTTTCAAGCGTCAACAACTTTGAAAAGAGTTTTTATTTAAAACTGATTGGCTTTGCACCTTTGTTGAAAGTCATTTGACTATGTACATGTGGATTTATTTCTGAACTCTTTATTCCACTGATGTACTGTATTGTATATCTATCTGCCCAATATTGCAATGTCTTAATTGTAGTTCTATAGTAATTCCTGAAATCAGGTACTTTAAGCTATCCAACTTTGTTATTCTTATTCAACATTGTTCTGGTTATTCTACATCCTTTGCATTTTCATATGAATTTCAGAATCGGCTTGTAAATTTCTACAAAATGTCCTCTGGGATTCTGACAGAAATTACACGAAATCTATAAATCAAATTGGGGAGAATTACAATATTGGATTCTTCTAACCCATAAACATGATGTGTCTCTTTACATCTTCTTTAATGATTTTGGCAGAGTTTTACAGTTTTTAAGAAAACTATAGAATTTATGCAGACTTATCACTAAGTAATAATTTTGAGACTGCTATAAGAATTTTGCATTTAAGTTTCTGATTGCTCATTGCTAAATATAGAATGTATACTGATCTTGTATTCTTCAACTTTGCTAACTTATTAGTTCTAGTTGCATTGGTGTAGACTCTATTGGAATTTATCTTGTATGATCATGTTATCTGAATAAAGACAGCTGTACCTCTTTTATTTCAAAATGAGTAACTTTTGTTTTAATCTTGTCTTATGGCACTGGCTAGAACTATCAGTACAGTCCTGAATAGAAGTAGTGACAGAAGCCATCCTTGCCCTGTAGTTTATATTAGCGGGAGAAATTGAGTTTTTTCCACCATTAAGAATGCTGCTAATTGTAGCTTTTTTAAAAAAGGTTTTTTTTCAGGTTGTGTAGATTCCCTTCTTTTGCTAGTTTACTGAGAGTTTTTATGAAATGAGATACTGGATTTTAAGTATAGTATCATCATATATTGAGATAATCACATGTGGTTTGTTTTCTTTCCCTTTATAGCCTGTTAAAATGGTAAACTACCTTGACTGATTTTCAAATGGTAAACAAACCTTGCATTCCTAGTATATCTCCTTGGTCATAATATATTATTATTTTTATGTTTGATGAATTGAATTGTTAACATTTTGTTTGACATATTTGCATCTATGTATCTGATAGATATGGACCTGTAATTTTCTTTTTATATGTTTTCATCTGGTTTTGCTATCACAGAAATGCTGGCCTTTTAGAGAGAATTGTAAAGAATGCCTTTGTCTTTAGTTTTTGGGAAGTCTTTGTGTGTAATTGGCATTGCTTCCTCCTTAAATGTTTGGTAGAATTTACCTGTAAAGCCATCTAGACCTAAAGTTTCCTTATAAGAATATTTTTAACTACAAATTTAATTATTTGATAATACAAAGTTATTCTATTTCTTTTTTTTTAAGCTGAGCTTTAAACATTTGTTTCTTTCAAAAAATTTACCTACTTCGTTAAATTTTAAATTTTATTGACATAAAGTTGTTCATTATGATCTCTTTTTTAAAAAGCTTATTGACACATAGTATTTGTACCTATTTATGGAGTACCTGTGATACTGTGTTACATGAATAGAATCTGTAATGATCAAATCAAAACGTTTAGGGTATCCATCACCTCAAATATTTTTCAGTTCTATGTGGAGAACATTTTAAGTCCTGTCTACCAGGTATTTTGAAATATACAATGCATTATTATTAACTTTGGTCACCTGTAGAAAACAGATTCATTCTACCTAACTGTATGTTTGGACCCATGAACCAACCTCTCCTCTCCTCCTCACCCACCTATACACTATTCCCAGCCTCTGTTATCTATTATTGTACCCTCTTTTTCCATGAGATCAACGTTTAGCTCCCAAATATGAGTGTGAACCTGAGATATTTCACCATGTCTCTTAGTACTCCTTTATTATGTCTAGAACCCTTAATGATATCAATTATCTCATTCCTAATATTGATAATTTGTGTCATTTCTATTTTTTCTATTCAGCCTGGAAAGAAGTTTATCAATTTCATTTTTATTTTCTTTTGTATATTTGATTCTTTTTAGTATCTAAGAGTTCTTGGATTATTTCTGAAATAGGTTATTTGCATTGAATAAATATTTCTTTAATCTCTTTGAAGATTTTGTTGGTAATATTTATTTTTCCTTTCATTTTAATTTTCTGTATCAGTCTGTCTTTCATGATGATGACTTTCCTCAAATGTCTGGGGAGTTATCAAAAGAGAGGCAGAAAAAGCGTTTCTTTAAGAGGATTGACAAATATCAAAAATCTTGTTTCCTGTTTTGGTGGTGGTGGTTGGGGTTTGGTAGTTGGTAGATAGCCTGGCTATTATTGTTCAACAAGTAAATCTGAAACAGAAATTGAGGATGCTGTTTTCAACTATACAGATTTTCACATAATTTCCCAGTTTAAAGTTTTGTGCTTCGTCATATCTTCTGCTGTTTCTATTGTCCCTGAATTCAGGATCTCTTGCTTTTATTTCCTGAATCTCTTGTGAATGAAGAAAGGCAATTACTTCATTGTTCATTGTATGTAAACAGGCCTAATGGGGAAGGAAGGGCTGTCTAAGAATTTTCTACATACAGGCATACTATGGAGAGAATGCAGGTTGAGTTCCAGACAATTACAACAAAATGAATATTACAATAAAGTGAGTCATGAGAATTGTTTAGTTTTCTAGTGCATGTAAAAGTTATTTTTAGCTTGGCCAACATAGTGAGGCCCTGCATCTACAAAAAAAAAATAAAAAATTATCTAGGCATGATGGTACATGCATGTGGTCCCAGCTACTCTGGAGGCTGAGGTGGAAGGATTGCTTGAGGCTGAGAAGTCAAGGCTGCAGTGAGCCCTGATTGCACCACTGCACACCAGTCCAGCAGCACAGCAAGACCCTGTCTCAAAAAAAAGTTACCTTTTAAGCATACTATAGTATATTAAGTGTGTAATAGCATTATGTCTAAAATATATATATATCTTAATCATAAAATTCTGTATTGCTAAAAAATGCAAACAATCATCTGAACCTTCAGCAAGTCATAATGTTCTTCTGTTGGGAATATTTCTTCCATGTTGATGGCTGTTGATTGCTAAGAGTGATGGTTGCCAAAGGTTGGGGTAGCTGTGGCAATTTCTTTAATTTTTATTTATTTTATTGTTTATTGATTGTACTTTAAGTTCTGGAGACATGTGCAGAACATGTGGGTTTGTTACACAGGTATACACATGCTATGATGGTTGGCTGCATCCATCACTTCATCATCTACATTAGATATTTCTCCTAATGCTATCCCTCCCCAGCCTCCCACCCATCACCCCCCAACAGGCCCTGGTGTGTGATGTTCCCCTCCCTGTGTCCATGTGTTCTCATTGTTCACCTCTCATTTATGAGTGAGAACATGCAGTGTTTGGTTTTCTGTTCTTGTGTTAGTTTGCTGAGAATGATGATTTCTAGCTTCAGCCATGTCCCTGAAAAGGACATGAGCTCATCCTTTTATATGGCTGCATAATATTCCATGGTGTATATGTGTCACATTTTCTTTAGCCAGTCTATCATTGATGGTTATTTGGGTTGGTTCCAAGTTTTTGTTATTTTGAACAGTGCTGCAATAAATATACATGTGCATGTGTCTTATACCAGAATGATTTATAATTCTTTGGGTATATACCAATTAGTGGGATTTCTGGGTCAAATGGTATTTCTAGTTCCAGATCCTTGAGGAATCTCCACACTGTCTTCCAAAATGATTGAACTAATTTACACTACCACTAACAGTGTAAAAAGCATTCCTATTTTTCCACATCCTCTAGTCTCCTGACTTTTTAACGATCGCCATTCTAACTGGTGTGAGATGGTATCACAATGTAGTTTTGATTTGCATTTCTCTAATGACCAGTGATGATGAGCTTCTTTCCATATGTTTGTTGGCTACATAAATGTCTTCTTTTGAGAAGTGTCTGTTCATATCCTTTGCCCACTTTTTCATGGGGTTGTTTGTTTTTTTCTTGTAAATTTTTTCAAGTTTTCCATATATTCTGGATATTAGCCCTTTGTCAGATGGGTAGACTGCAAAAATTTCTCCCATTCTGTAGGTTGCCTGTTCACTCTGATGATAGTTTCTTTTGCTGTGCAGAAGCTCTTTAGTTTAATTAGATCCCATCTGTCAATTTTGGCTTTTGTTGCCAATGCTTTTGGTGTTTTAGTCATGAAGTCATTGCCCATGCCTATGTCCTAAATGGTATTGCCTAGGTTTTCTTCTAGGGTGTTTATGGTGTTAGGTCTCATGTTTAAATCTTTAATCCATCTGGAATTAATTTTTGCATAAGATGTAAGGATGGGATCCAGTTTCAGCCTTATGCATATGGCTAGCCAGTTTTCCCAACATCATTTATTTAGTAGGAAATCCTTTCCCCATTGCTTGTTTTTGTCAGGTTTGTCAAATATCAGATTGTTGTAGGTGTGTGGCATGACTTCTGAGGCCTCTGTTTTGTTCCATTGGTCTATATATCTGTTTTGGTACCAGTACTATGCTGTTTTGATTACTGTAGCCTTGTAATATAGTTTGAAGTCAGGTAGCATGATACCTCCAGTGTTGCTTTTTTGTTTTGGCTTAGAATTGTCTTGGCTATGCAGGCTCTCTTTTGTTTTTATATGAAATTTAAGGTGTTTTTTTCCAATTCTGTGAATATAGTCAATGATAGCTTCATGGGGATAGCACTGAATCTATAGATTACTTTGGGGCCTATGGCCATTTCCACGATATTGATTATTCCTAACCATGAGCATGAAATATCTTTCCATTTGTTTGTGTCCTCTCTTATTTCCTTGAGCAGTGGTTTGTAGTTCTCCTTGAAGAGATCCTTCACAGGAGGAATATGACTTCCTTGTAAGTCATATTCCTAGGTATTTAATTCTCTTTTTAGCAATTGTGAATGGGAGTTCGCTCATGACTTGGCTCTCTGTTTGTTTGTTATTGGTATAGAGAAATGCTTGTGATTTTTGCATATTGATTTTGTATCTTGAGACTTTGCTGAAGTTGCTTATCAGCTTAAGGAGATTTTCGGCTGAGACAATGGGGTCTTCTAAATATACAATCATGTCATCTGCAAATAGAGACAGTTTGACTTCTTCTTTATTTGAATACCCTTTATTTCTTTCTCTTGCCTAATTTCCCTGGCCAGAACTTTCAATACTATGTTGAACAGGAGTGGTGAGAGAGGGCATCTATGTCTTGTGCCAGTTTTCAAAGGGAATGCTTTCAGTATGCACATTCAGTATGATATTGGCTGTGGGTTTGTCAAAAATAGCTCTTATTATTTTGAGATATGTTTCATCAATACGTAGTTTATTGAGAGCTTTTAGCATGAAGGGTTGTTGAATTCTATGCATCTATTGAGATAATCATGTGGTTTTTTTCTTTGGTTCTGTTTATGTGATAGATTACACTTACTGATTTGCGTATGTTGAACCAGCCTTGCATCCCTGGGATGAAGCCAACTTGATTGTGATGGGAAAGCTTCTTGATGTGCTGTTGGATTCGTTTTGCCATCATTTTATTGAGGATTTTCACACTGATATTCATCAGGAATATTGGCCTGAAATTTTCTTTTTAAGTGTGTCTCTGCCAGGTTTTGGTATCAGGATAATGTTGGCCTCATAAAATGAGTTAGGGAGGATTCCCTCTTTTTGTATTGTTTGGAATAGATTCAGAAGGAGTCGTACCAGCTCCTCTTTGTGCCTCTGGTAGAATTCGGTTATGAAATCACCTGGTCCTGCACTCTTGTCGGTTGGTAGGCTATTAATTGCTGCCTCAATTTCAGACCTTGTTATGGTCTATTCAGGGACTTCTTCCTGGTTTAGTCTTGCGAGGGTGTAAGTGTCCAGGAATTTATCCATTTCTTCTAGATTTTCTGGTTTGTTTGCACAGAAGTGTTTATAGTATTCTCTGATGGTAGATTGTATTTCTATGGGATTGGTGGTGATATTGCCTTTATCATTTTTTATTGCATCTATTTATTCTTTATTTTCTTTTTTTTATTAGTCTGGCTAGTGTTCTATCTATATTGTTGATCTTTGCAAAAAACCAGCTCTTGGATTCACTGATTTTTTTTTAAGGGTTTTTTGTGTCTCTATCTCTTTCAGTTCTGCTCTAGTCTTAATTATTTCTTGTCTTCTGCTGACTTTTGAATTTGTTTTTTCTTGCTTCCCTAGTTGTTTTAATTGTGACATCAGGGTATCAATTTTAGATCTTTGCTGTTGGGCATTTAGAACTATAAAAGTCCCTCTACAAGCCACTTTAAATGTGTCCCAGAAATTCTGGTACATTGTATCTTTGCTCTCATTGCTTTCAAAGAACATCTTGATTTTTACCTTCATTTTCATTATTTATCCAGTAGTCATTTAGGAGTAGGTTGTTCAGTTTCCATGTAGTTGTGTGGTTTTGAGTGAGTTTCTTAATCCTGAGTTCCAATTTGATTGCACTGTCATCTGAGAGACTGTTATAATTTTCATTATTTTGCATTTGCTGAGGAATGTTTTACTTCCAATTATGTGGTCAGTTTTAGAGTAGGTGTGATATGATGCTGAGAAGAATGTATATTCTGTTGATTTGGAGTGGAGAGTTCTGTAGATGTCTACTAGGTTCGCTTGGTCTAGATCTGAGTTCAAGTCCTTGTTAATTTTCTGTTTTGTTGATCTGTCTAATATTGACTGTGAGGTGTTAAAGTCTCCCACTATTATTATGTGGGAGTCTAAGTCTCTTTATAGATTGTTAAGAACTTGCTTTATGTATCTAAGTGTTCCTGCATTGCTTGCATTTATATGTAGGATAGTTAGTTCTTCTTGTTGCATTGATCCTATTACCATCAGGTAATGCCCCTTTTTGTCTCTTTTGATCTTTGATGGCTTAAAGTCTGTTTTATCAGAGATTAGAATTGCAATCCCTGCTTTTTTTGCTTTCCATTTCCTTGGTAAATATTCCTCCATCCCTTTATCTTGAGCCTACTGTGTCTTTGCTTGTGAGATGGGTCTCCTGAATACATCACACTGATGGCTTTTTTTTAATTGTCCTTTAGGTTTTACAGTACATGTGCAGATCATGCAGAATTTTTGCATAGGTACACACATGGCAATGTGGTTTGCTTCCTCCATCCCCCTATCACCAACATCTGGCATTTCTCCCCATGATGGCTCTTGACTCTATCCAAATTGCCAGTCTGTGTTTTTTAATTGGGGCATTTAGCCCATTTGCATTTAAGGTTAATATTGTTATATGTGAATTTGATCCTGCCATTATGATGCTAGCTGGTTATTTTGCCCATTAGTTGATGCAGTTTTTTCATTGTGTCAATGGTCTTTACAATTTGGTAATTTTTGCAGTGGCTGGTACCGGTTGTTCCTTTTCATGTTTAGTGCTTCCTTCAGGAACTCTTGTAAGGCAGGCCTGGTGGTGACGATATCTCTCAGCATTTGCTTGTTTGTAAAAAAATTTTATTTCCCCTTTGCTTATGAAGCTTAGTTTGACTGGATGTAAAATTCTGGGATGAAAATTCTTTTCTTTAAGAATGCTGAATGTTTACCCCCACTCTCTTCAGGTTTGTAGGGTTTCTGCAGAGATCCACTGTTAGTCTGATGGGCTTCCCTTTGTGGGTACCCCATCTGGCTGCCCTTAGCATTTTTTCCTTCATTTCAACCTTGGTGAATCTGATGATTACGTGTCTTGGGGTTGCTCTTCTCGAGAAGTATCTTTGTGGTGTTCTCTGTATTTCCTGAATTTGAATATTGGCCTGCCTTGCTAGATTGGGGAAGTTCTCCTGGATAGTATCCTGAAGAGTGTTTTCCAACTTGGTTTCATTCTCCCTGTTACTTTCAGGTACACCAATCAAACGTAGATTTGGTATTTTCATGTAATCCCATATTTCTTGGAGGCTTTGTTTATTTCTTTTCACTCCTTTTTCTCTAATCTTATCTTCTCACTTTATTTCATTGAGTTGATCTTCAATCTCTGATATCCTTTCTTCCATTTGATCAATTTGGCTATTAAGACTTACGTATGCTTCACAAAGTTCTCGTGCTGTGTTTTTCAGCTTCATCAGGTCGTTTATGTTCTTCTCTAAGCTGTTTATTCCAGTTAGCATTTCATCTGACCTTTTCTCAAGGTTCTTAGCTTTCTTGCAGTGGCTTAGAATTCGCTCCTTTAGCTTCGAGCTTTTTATTATTCACCTTCTGAAGCCTGCTTCTGTCAAACTGTCAAATTCATTTTCCATCCAGTTGTGTTCCCTTGCTGGTGAGGAGCTGTGATGCCTTAAAGAAGAAAAGGTATTATGGTTTTTGGAGTTTTCAGCCTTTTTGCACTGGTTTCTTCCCATCTTCATGGATTTATCTACCTTTGGTCTTTGAAGTTGGTGACCTTTGAGTGGTGTCTCTGAGTGGATGTCCTTTTTGTTGATGTTGAAACTATATCTTTCTGTTTGTTAGTTTTCCTTCTAACAGTCAGGCCTCTCTGCTGCAGGTCTGTTGGAATTTGCTGGAGGTCCACTCCAGACTGCTTGCCTGGGAATCACCAGCGGAGGCAGCAGAACAGCAAAGATTGCTTCTTGTTCTTTCCTCTGTATTTCCTGTCCCAGAGGGATACCTTCCACATGCCAGCCAGAGCCCAACTGTATGAGATGTCTGTCAGCCCCTACTGGGAGGTATCTCCTAGTCAGGATACACAGGGGCCAGGGAGCTAATTGAGGAGGTAGTCTGTCTCTAATCAGAGCTTGAAAACTGTGTTGGGAAATCCACTCCTCTTCAGAGCTGCTAGGCAGGGGCATATAGGTTCACTGAAGCTGTACCCACAACCACCCCTTTTCCCAAATGCTCTGTCCCAGGAAGGTGGAGGCTTTATTTATAAGTCCCTGATAGGCTGCTGCTTTTTTTTTTTCACAAGCCCTGCCCAGTGAGGTTATCTAGTGAGACAGA
Source organism: Saguinus oedipus (assembly GCA_031835075.1). Taxonomy (NCBI): domain Eukaryota; kingdom Metazoa; phylum Chordata; class Mammalia; order Primates; family Cebidae; genus Saguinus; species Saguinus oedipus. Next base: position 150,172,416 of record CM063170.1, read on the forward strand.
CTTCCTGCACTGCTGAGCTTTGTTGGGCTTTGCCCAGTTTGAACTTCCAGGCAGCTTTGCTTACACTGTTGGGTTGAAACTGCCTACTTGAGCCTCAGCAATGGCGGACATCCCTCCCCTACTGAGCTTGATACCCAGGTCAAGCTCAGACTGCTGTGCTGTCTACAAGAATTTCAAGCCAGTGGATCTTAGCTTGCTGGTCTCTGTGGGGGTGGGACCTGCCAAGCCAGACCACTTGGCTCTCTGGCTTCAACCCCCTTTCCAGGGGAGTGAACAGTTCTGTTTCCCTGGCCTTCCAGGTGCCAATGGGGTATTAAAAAAATAACTGTTGCAGCTAGCTTGGTTTCTGCCCAACCAGCTGCCCAGTTTTGTGCTGGAACCAAGGGCCCTGAGTAAAGCATCTAGGCTAGAGTGCCAGGAACAGTTCTTAATGGCTTCCCTTTGCTAGGAGAGGGAGTTCCCTGGTCCCTTGCACCTCTCCAGAGAGGCTATGCCCCACCCTGCTTTGGCTCACCCTCCTTGGGCTATACCCACTGTCCCACCAGTCTCAGTGAGATGAACCAGGTATCTCAGTTGGAAATGTGGAAATCACCCACCTTCTGTGTCGATCTTGCTGGGAGGTACACACTGGAACTGTTCCTATTCAACCATCTTGTCTGGGGGAAAATGGCAATTTCTTAAAATAAAACAACAATGAAGTTGCTGCATTCATTGACTCTTCCTTTCCAAAAGATTCGTTTCATAACATATGATGCTGTTTGATAGCATTTGACCCACAGTAGAACTTTTTTCAAAATTTGAGTTAAAAATAATAGACTAAAACCTCTCCACCCCTACCATTGATTTATCAACTAAGTTGTTATTCTATTCTAGGTCATTTATTGTCATTTCAACAATGTTCCCAGCATCTTTACCAGAGGTAGATCCCATCTCAAGAAACCACTTTCTTTGTTCATTCATAAGAAACAACTCCTCATCTATTCAAGTTTTTTCTTATTAGATTGCAGCAATTCAGTCACATCTTTAGGTTCTACTTCTAATTCTAGTTCTTCTGCTCTTTCTGTCAATTCTGCAGTGACTGCCTCCACTGAACCCTTGAACCCCTCAAAGTCACCCCTTAAAAGTTGGAATAAATTTTCTCCAAAGTCCTGTTAATGTTGACGTGTTGATCTTCTCCCATGAATCATGAATGTTGTTAATGGCATCTAAAAATCTGAATTATTTTTAGGTTTTCAATTGGCATCCAGATCAATCAGAGGAGTCACTGTCTCTGGCAGCTACAGCCTTATAAAATGTATTTCTTAAATAATAAGACTTTAAAATTTAAATTTCTCATTGATCCATGGATTGCAAATGGATGCTCTGTTAGCAGGCATGAAAATGATAATCTCTTTATACATCTACATCAGAGTCCTTGAGTGACCAGATGCACTGTCAATGAACAGTAACATTTTAAAAGGAAACTTTTCTTAGCAGTGGGTCTCAACAGTAGGCTTAAAATACTCAATAAACTATGCTGTACACAGAGTCTGTCATCCAGGTTTTGTTGTTCCATTTGTAAGAGCATGGGAAGAGTAGATTTAAATAATTATTAAGGGCCTTAGGATTTTCAGAATGGTAAGTTAGTGCTGACTTAGTGACAAGTTGCACTAGCTCCCTGAGAAGAGAATCAGCCTGTCCTTTAAAGCTTTGAAGCCAGGCATTGACTTCTCTCTAGCTATTAAAGTCCTAGATAGTATCTTCTTTCAATATAAGCCTGTTTTATCTACATTAAAAATCTACTCTTTAGTGTAGCCACCATCATCAATGATCTTAGCTAGATCTTCTGGATAACTTGACAGTTTCTATATCAGTATTTGCTACTTCCCCTTATACTTTTATGTTATGAAGACAACTTATTTCCTTAAGTCTCATGAACCAACCTCTGCTAGACTTCATAGAATTGAAGAGTGAGGGCCTTGCTCTAGATAAGGCTTCAGCTTAAAGAATCATTGGGACTGATTTTGTCTTCTATCCAGTCTATTCAGTATCAGCAATAAAGCTCTTTTTCTTTCTTATCATTCATGTGTTCACTGAATAGCACTTTTAATGTCCTTCAAGAACTTTTCCTTTGCTTTCACAACTTTGCTGTTGGTACAATAGGCTTAGCTTTTCACTATCTTGGCTTTTGACATGTCTTTCTCACTAGGCTTTTTTATTTCTTTGATTTAAAGTGAGAGATGTACAACTCTTCTTTCACTTGAACATTTAGAGGCCACTGTAGGATTTTTAATATTGTTGTATCTTAGAAAATAGGCCTGAAAAGTGAGAGAGAAATAAGAGAAGAGTTGGTTGATGGAACAGTCAAAACAAACACATTTATCAATTAAGATTGCCATTTTATATGGGCACAGTTTATGGTACCCCAAAACAATTACAATAGTAGCATGAAAGATCACTGCTCACAGATCACCGTAACAGATATGAAAATAATGAAAAAGTTAAAAAATATTAAGAGGATTATGAAAATGTGATACAGAGACATAAACCTACCACATGCTGTTGCAAAAATCATGCCAATAGTCTTGCTTGATGCAGGTTTGCAACAAACCTTCAATTTATTAAAACATACACACACACACACACACACACACACACACACATCTGTGAAGCACAATAAAACAAGGTATGCCTCTATATACTTTCAAACCAATGCTTGTGTTTATATCAGTGCAACTCACCCCTTCCTCCCATGGTAACTTGTGCCTCCAACCATTCTAGGCACTTCATCTACTTGGCAAAATCAGTTACTCTTCCTTCATTTGCTCTTCATTTTTAAGTTTGTTGACTTCTTTCATCTACTACTTTTTTTCCCATTATTACAAATAATTATTTATTGTCATTATTCATGAGGTTTTAGAAAGGGGATTCAGTAAACATACATTTAAAATTTTCCATGATTAACTGAAAATTATATGATGGAAATTTTGTCCAGCTATGAAAGATTAATGACCTTAAATGGTTGTTTTTCTCAAAACAGCAGACAGGCAGACTGAAAGTTGTTTTCCATTGAGAAAAACAACGAGCTTTATGGGGACTCAAGAAATTTGCTAGAAGTGTTTCTATCTTTTCCTAGTCCATTAAATCAGAAGACTCATGAACAAAAATATATATGATTTTCAGTGAGCATCACCTCTTTCCTATCATCTGAAAGGGCCATATTAGGGGTTGCAACCTAAGTAGATGAGAAGCTTATTTAGCATATCCCTGTTATTCCAAGCCTTTTAGTTTTTCACTGATTACGTACATGGCTCTGATTATTTCTGTCATATTACTTTTTGATTTTATAGATTGCTGATAATTACTAAAATATTTTCTTTAATATGATCACTTTTCTAAGAAGATTTAAGGTATCATCCTTATACTGGCTTGGCTTTATAATAAATCTGATCAAAGTGATTTACTTTTTTCAAGATACATCTTCATTCATTGAATAAATACTCAAATTCTGTGCTTCAAAAGGATTCTTGTGGCATACAGTTGTTCAGCTTACATTAAACATATAGTCTATTGAAAGTCATTGAATTGAGTGACTTGAGCATAAGCATTAGCAAATTTTTCATTCTAGCTGTTCATCTGGTTGCAGTGTTACTCAAATCTAACATTCTGCAGAATTCTTACCAAGATTATCTTATGGTACAGAAAATTGAATGATAATACCTGCCTATAAAATTTGCCTGAGCAAAATTATCTTATGACGCATACTCCATAAGCATCTATTGTGCCTAAGCATTTAAAAAAATTAAAAGTTCCATTCAGAAAAAGTTGACCTTACTTTCTTGCCCATCTGTATTTCCCATGCAGAAGATGTTTGGCCTATCTTTAAAGTTAAAATGCAAATTAGTCTTTAAAACTTTTACAACAGACTGATGACTTTGCTAATTTATTTTTATGCATGAAACTTATCAATGTCATTCTGATTATTGCTGTAGAAATTCTTCATTCTTTATAAAGCTCAATTTAAATTCACTGTTACCTGGCTACTGTCAAAATATCATCAATACTAATACTTTTTGAGAAAAATAATTTGATTCTTTAGATGGCCATATCCTTGCAGCAATTTATTTCATCAGTAACTTACTATAGCTACATATAGGAATGTTTTCACTGAGTTACTATTTAATGGTAAGTCTTAAGCCTCAATTTCCATTATAATTTATTTCAAAAAAATAGATATATAAATACTATTTGGCCAGGTGCAATGGCTTATATCTGTAATCCAAACACTTTGGGAAGCCAAGGCAAGAGTATTGCTTGAGCCTAGGAGTTCAAAACAAGCCTGGAAGACATAGTGAGAACCTATCTCTATAAAAAATAATAATAGGTTTTTTCAGCCATCACCAAAGGAGGAGCGAAAGTTCAATCCCTTTGTGACTTCTGACCAAAGCAAGAATCATAAGAGGCATTTCAGTGCACCTTCCCATGTTTGCAGAAAGATTACATCTTCTCCTCTTTCCAGAGAGCTGAGACAGAAGTACAATGTGTGATCCATGCCCACCCGAAAGGATAATGCAGTTCAAGTTGTACGAGGACAATATAAAGATCAATAAATTGGCAAAGAAGTCAAGGTTTATGGAAAGAAATATGTTCTCTACATTGAACAGCAGCAGGAAAAGGCAAATGCCATAACTGTCCATGTAGGCATTACCCCAGCAAAGTGGTTATCACTAGGCTGAAACTGGACAAAGCCCGCAAAAAGATCCTTGAATGAAAAGCCAAATCTCACCAAGTAGGAAAGGAAAAGGGTAAATACAAGGAAGAAACAATTGAGAAGATGCAGGAATAAAATAATCTTACATACAAGCTTTGATTAAAATTTGAAACAAAAAATAATAATAATAAAATTAGCCTGGCATGGTGGTATATACCTATAGTCCCATCTACTTAGAAGGCTGAGCCAAGAGGATCCTACCTCAGCCTCTTGAGTCAAAGATGTTGAAGCTGTGGTGAGCCATTATTACAACCCTGCACTGCAGCCTGAGTGACAAAGCAAGATCCTGTCTTATAAAGAAAATGACAAATACTCCTTCTTCAAAATTGGCCTTGTAGATAATAACCCTTAAATGATAGCATTCCATAAGGATTTGAGTGCAAATTTTGCTTGAATTTCAATGTCAACTTAAGGAATGTAATGTTTGCCTCTACAGGCAGTATTAGGTATGTTTTGTTGCTGTTACTGTTGCTGTTTTTTCTTTTTTTTCTTTTTTCTTTTTAAGATAGGTATCTTGCTGTGTTGCTCAGGATAGAGTACAATGGCTATTCACAGGTACAACCACAGCATATTATACCTCAAATTCCTGGGCTCAAGCAATCTTCCTGCCTCACCCTCTCAAGCAGCTGAAACTAAAGGCATGTGCCACTGCTCCCAGGTTTTTTTATGTTTTCATTAAGAATAATTACATATTATATTTATGCTTCCTTTTTGCCATAGCTTGAAAGAAGCTCAGAATCAAATTGTATACTCAAAATATTCTTGTCCACTGCTTTGCCATATCACTTCCCTTCTTCTAACTGATATCATGCAGCTCCTTTACTAGTCTTTATCTTCTTGTATATATGCTTTTATTGCAACTTTGCCTCAATTCTTTTAAGAAATGGAATATAAAAAGAGGAAATATTTTAAAAACCATTCTCATTGAGATCCATTTATATTGCATTTGTATTTCTATAATATTTTTGACATGAATCAACCTTGTTTTTCCAAACCTTTAACTATGGAGGCAATTTAAGTTATGTTCAGCTGACAGGAAAAAAGGAGATCTCTGCATAAACTGATTTTCAGTTTGCATTTTCAAAGAAAGAAAAGTTTGAATTATGTAACTGTGTGCTTGTGTAACTAACTAAACATTTTTGTGTTGACATCAAAGAATCTGAGGTCAATCATGATGCTTTCTAACTCTTCCATAGCTTCTAGAAATCTAGAACAATTTTATAAAAATTTAAAAATTATCAATAGCTTTTGTTTCATTTAACCAATTTACCATGCTCCTACTTTACGCCAGGCTTTGTTCTTGGCTGTTGAGTTATACTAGTGAACAACACAGTTGAGAATTTAAGCTCCCACAGAGCTTATATTCTAGTGGGCGGCTGGGGAGAGACAATAGATAGTAAAATTAATAAATAAATAGATTTGATTGATTTTAAGTAACTTACAAAAATTTAAAAATACTTTTACATATACTGATAGAAAGTGATGGGCTGTGAGCAAAATGGACCAGAAAGTAGAACAGGAGTACTGGGCAGGGGAATGGGGTAGAGAAAGGGGTATTTAAAATAGGGTAACCGGGGTAGTCTTCATGGTGAATGGTATTAGTATTATGATATGTATAATCACTGTTTAAAGCAATTGGTCTTATAATTTTATTATCTCTGTCATTTCTTTGTCAATTGATATTGATTTTTTTCCCTCCTGGTTGAGAACTATTTTTCTGCTTCTTTGTAACCCTGGGATTTTTTAACTGGTTGCTAGATGTGAATTTTACGTTTTTGAGTACAAATTCTATGGTATTTTTTTAAAGAATGTTGGATTTTGCTCTGGCAAACATTGAGTTTCTTGGCATCATGTTGATCCTTTGAAGGTTTTCCTTTAAGTTTTGAGAATCAAGATTCAGAGCAGCCTTTACTCAGGGAATATTTTAGCCCCACTAAGGCAAATAATAGTCTTCTGAAAATTCTACTCAATGTCCCTTGTATATTGAGATCTTTTCCCCTCCAGCATTTGGGAATGCAGAGTATCCTCTGCCTTGTGTGATTTTGGGGATATTTGACCTCCTGCTTTCTGATGGTTCTTTCCTCTGCCTTGAGGAGTTCTACCCTGCCTATGTGTAGTGTCAATCTCCACCCAAGACTGGGAAGAATCTTCTCTGAAGAGCTCCAGAGCTTCCTCTCTTCACAGCTCTCTCCTCTCCGTATTCAGCTACGTACATTCTAGACCCCAACGTCTCCCTGTTCTTTAACATTCTGACTCTTCAACTCAGCAAGTCCTCCAGGCTCTGTTGGGATTCTCTCTCCTGCCTTATGCCCTGAAAGCTGCCATCACTCAGTGACCTGCGAAGTCTCAAGGCTCAATTTCTCTTTTAGAAATCACCCACCTATGTTGTCTAAGAATATTTGTTTGAAAACCATTATTTTATACATTTTTTTCTGTATTTATAATAGCTTGAAGTATGAGGATAATCCTCATAGAAGTTAATCCTTTATGAGGACAGAAATTCTTTAGAATTTTAAGGTAGTAAATAGTTTGAAGTTATCACTCTTATAAGATTTTTAAATTATTTCTTAAACTACCGAAGATTGAAATTATCTTTTTTTTTCTATTTTGTGACTTTGTCTTGATTTATTTATGAGTTCTCAGGACCAGAGCACATGGAATACTAGAGTTGGTATAAATGGCTTATTTTTATTTTCACTGAAATTGCCTGAGAAAAATACATATATAAATGCTATTATGTAATTTTAATGTATTATATATTTCTTAATTTATGTTGAAACATTATCAGAATAAGTTCAAATGGAAAGCATTATATCCCAAGCAAAAGAAATAAAAAATATAATGTTTTTTTAACTATAAAAAGTACCATAAGAAATAAATGAAACTTTATATAGCAGACTTTCATCTCCCTGAATTCAAGGACACTCAACTCCTACTACAAGAAACACAGGCTTTTTCCACCTGTAAATAAGACAATCAGGCATCAGAAATTTAGTCTGTGTCTTAACTCAGTAATTATGTCCATATTTTAGTAGCTACTAAAATATGGACATAATATGGACATCTATCTAAAGTATATTTTTTAGATAGATGCAAATCATATAACTAAGGACATATTGTTGTTTTCTTAAAAGCTTGAACTGAAAAATCCTTTTTAGTTTTTTTAGGTTTTAGTTCTTTTGTTTAAGGAGCTCCACAGGTAACAAGCAATTCTTTACAACCCCTTCTGACCTTTAGAATATTGAAGAGAATATGACACTGTATAAGACAGAACATGAATTTTATCACAATGCTACTCTTTTAGAACTGAAAGAAATTGATTCTGCAGTTTGTTTTTCCAAGAAAGTCTTTTCATTGACATCATTCCATTCTGACAGTGACCATAGACCACGTTTTAAATGTGCAGAGTTTCATGGCAAGTTTGTTTTAGTGTATTGCTCTAACCAATGAGCAATAACGTATCATGGGTGTGTGTTGACTTTTATGATGGTCACTCATCAGGATAGTTCTGTTCCCATATCCATAAATATTTCCTTTTTGTAACGATTATGAAAATCAAACTTTTAGGAAGTAGAAAAGATGAGGCTTTGGGATTTATATACCAATGAAGAAAATTGTGAGTGTATGTGTGTGTCTGTGCATGTGTGTGTGTATAATAGAAACCGCATTGTGTTCAAAAAGATGTATAAGACATACAAAAAGGCAGAGAAATTTATAATAATTTAAAGTGCTGTTACTAATTTCCCAGGGCTATCGAAACAAAGTACCAAGATCTGAGTGACTTACAACAGAAATTTATGGTCTCAGTTTTGAAGTCTGAAATCAAGGGTCACCAGAGCCGTGCTCTCTCTGAAACCTGCAAGAGAATTCTTGCAGAGAATTCTGCAAGAGAATTATTGCAAGAGAATTCTTCCTCAGCTCTCTTGAGCTTCTGGTGGCTTGCCAGCAATCCTTAGCATTCTTTGGTTTACAGGTGTGTCACTCCAAACCTTTGGCTTCACAGTCACATGTCTTTTTATGTGTCCATATATACCGTTCCCCTTCTCCAACCCCTTTTTGAGATAAGGTCTCCTTCTGTCACCCAAGCTAGAGTGCAGTAGTGCAATCATGGTTCACTGTACCCTCAACCTCCCAGGCTCAAGTGATCCTCTCACCTGAGCCTCCCAAATAGTTGGGACCACAGGCTTGTGCCACCACACCTGCCTACTTTTTTAATTATATTTTTATAGAGATGAGGTCTGACTACATTGTCCAGGCTAGTCTGAAACCCCTAGGCTGGAATAATTCTCCTGCTTTTGCTTCCCAATGTGTTGGAATTACAGGTATGAGCCACCAGGCCTGATATTACCCCTTTGTGTAAAGCGATCAGTTATACTGCATTAGGGCCCACCCAAATGACCTCATTTTAATTCGATAACATCTGTGTTCAAGTAAAGTCACACTCTTTACTTGAATTGGGGGTTAGAACCTCAGCATATCTTTTGGGGGGACAAAATGCAACACATAATGACTATGAAGTCATTTTTTAATATGAAGCAAAAAATCCACATGAAGTTATGGATTTGTTATATGATTATTCTATATTAAAACTTTAATTTTAGATACAGGGGGTGCATATGCAGATCTGTTACATGGGAATATTGCATGATGCTGAGGTTTGGAATACATATCCTGTCACCCAGGTAGTGAGCACAGCACCCAATTAGTCTCCTCCATCCTCTCATGGTCCACAATGACTGTTGTTCTTATATTTACGTCCATGTGTACTCAATGCCTAGCCCTACCATTTATGGAAGTGTTATTAATAAAACTGGAAGTCAAATTAAGATACCATTATGGAAGGGCTATTAGTAAAACTGGAAGTCAAATTAAGGTACCATTTATGGTACGGGTAGGCATTGAGTACACATGGACATAAATATAAGAACACACAGTATTTGGTTTTTAGTTCCTATGTTAATTTGCTTAAGAATATGGCCTCCAGCTCCATCCACATTGCTGCAGAGGACAAAATTTCAAAATTGCTGCAGAGGACAAAATGTTTTTATGGCTGCATAGTATTCCATGGCATATGAAGTCACTTAAACACACACATATACTTGCAACAACTTTATTGACATTTTTACAATAAGAATTAAACAGTGACTATGATTATTAGAAGAGGCAGAAGGAGTAATAACAAGTTTATTGAATACTTATTTCATTGAGAATATAGTATCTCCCTTAGTTCTATGAGAGTTACTGTATAGTGTCCATTTTACCTCAGTTGAGGAAACTGAGGCATAGAGAAATTAAATAATTTGCTCAAAGTTTCACAGCTTTTAAGTGATAAAACTGGAGGTCAAATTAAGGTCCTTCTGAATCAAGAGCCAAAACTTGTAACCACTGGCATTCTTAAACATTTTTTAATGCTATGAATCCCATTGGCAGTTTGAGAAGGCTGTGGAACTCTTTTCGGAAAAATTATTTTAATGCATAAAAGAAAACATATAATTCAAAATAGCTATTGAAATACAGTTATCAAAATATTTTAATAAAAATGGTAATAATATTGGCTGAATCATACAAAACTTGTTTTCTTAGATAAAAAATGGTACAAATATTGGGAATTTCATATTGTTTGTTCTAATAGTAATATATCATTTTACTAATGATTAAGTAACATCAAGTGATACATTTAATAACTGCCATAATTTCAAAGTAGTGATAAGCATAACATTTTAATATAATTGCTATAATAGTATACAATATGAAAACATATTTCTGTTGGTGACAAAATTGCAAATACTGCTAATGCTACAGTAGTTTCTTTTGATTGAAGGTAATGATAAATTTCAATTAGAGATTAATAAAAGCTGTACACATTTCCCATCAAAGCTCACAGACTCCATGGTGAGCCAGGGGAATTCACAGACCTCGGGCTAAGAACTGAAGTCTGGTGCCACTTTTAGCACACTTCATTAATTTTTTTCATTGGATAGAAATGCTTGAAAATTAATTATTAGGTCTTAAACTTATGTTTAATATTTCAATGATAAAACTTCTCTGTCTGGATGGGTCCTATGAACCACTTTGCTGTATCACTCTGCATGTACCCTATACAGTGCTACATGAAGACAGTCTTATGTTTAAAGGTATGCATGTAACTTTTATTGTTTTGTAACTTTTTATTTGTAAGATATAATGTAAAGGTTGTGTAAGTTAATTTTCAAATCCTCAGGATCATTCCTATATTTTCATTTGTAAGTTTCTCTAAGTTCTTCACTCAGTAATATACATGCTCACATAGCAACTCTTTGGCTAACAATATTCCTTAACTTGTTAATAAAATGACAGACAACAGAGAAGCAAGAAAAGGGACTATTAATAGCGTGAAATTACATGACAACAAGGCATCAAATACATGGTTGTTCATAAAAAGGAAAAGATTTTTCTTAGGGGTTCTCAGCTAACTTCTCCATGACGCTTCCTAATATTCTCTTGACCTCCTTTGAGTCCTGACCCTACAAAGAGAAACCACCCTGCAAAGTATTACCAAGGTTAGCCAGGGAGAAATGGGTGTCTCTTTAAAACACAATTGTATTTCCTCTTATTAAATACATTAGGATAAAGAACAAAATTAACCTAATAACATTGATACATTTGCAAGAACAACCAACTGTAAAAGAAAGTGATAAAACAAGCAGTTTGTATATTTTCTTTTTACAACACTCTTGTTAAACTAATTTAAGTGTCCTGCCTCCAGGAGCAGCTTAGAGAGGATACTCTTTAAGTGATTGTTCCTAAATAGGTTATTATTTTAAATGAACTCCTTAAGAGCCACATGTGTGGCATCTGGTTAATCCATTACATTTGCGATTACAAACCAGTGCTTTTATGGCAGGAAAATTATTTTATATGCTCCACAGCTGCACTTAGGACAGAAGCCTCAGCTCATGACATTCCTCTTGATAAACATTAAGGGAAGCACTATGCTGTACCCAAGGGTGATTAAGCTTCTTAAATCAATTCTGATGTGCTACAGAAAGTCTCTTCTAATCGTGTTCCTCTGAAAGAACAAACTTGATATTCCATATGGGCTTGCAGGACTGAAATTCTTTTTGCTCCTGGTTTTAAACCCATGTGTCTATTTTAATGACCACAGCAGAACAGATGAGCAATCAACCTATGAACTCTATTATACAAGTAACTTACACAGCATTGAAAGGATATACCTTGAGCTATGTTCACATTATACATCTCATACTCAGATTTGGTCTACTAACTGACAATTGTCAAACTTCAAGTTTTGTTTTGTTTTAAAGCAGGGTGCTTAAGACTGATTTGATTCTAATCTATGTTCTATTACTTGTTAGCTGTGATACTTTGAATAAATTATATAACCTCCCTAAGCTTTGGTTTCCTCATGGCTAAAATGGGGATAATAATTCCCTCTTTTATAGGATTATGTGAGAAATGAATGGGATTAGATGCTTTATGTTAAGTACTTACCCAGATTCCAGTCCAGAGTAAAAACATTCAATAAATATTAATGTTATTAAAATATGTATATAAGCCCAGTCACCACAAACCTAAAAGAGGATTTGAATGAATCTGTTCAGGGTGCCAGCCAAGTCCTCATGCACCAGAGCTAGTGTGAAAGAATTTCCACAAGAGGCCAAGAACAGAAAGAGCTTGGAATCCATGTTAGTCTTTAGAGAGTCTAATAAAATTTAAGCTGAGGAAATCAAGATTGGTTAGCAAGGCAAGGGAGGAAATGCAGAACTGAAAGCTAAGGACAAAGTTGTAAGTTTAAAAGGTTGAGTTATGAGATTGATGGGATTCAAATATGCATTGGAGTGAGTTTAAGAGATAGTTGGTGACTGGTAAGAAGATAAGCCATAACTTGCTTCCATTGGCCATTAGAGCCTGGCATGTAGCTGGCTCAAATGTATAAGGTGATAATGGACAAAGTGATGTAGTATTCCTAATCATCTATTTACTCACTTTTAAGTGCCTATGGGCTGCCAGGCATTGAATTTCATTCTAGAACTAACTAGATACCAAGACGTGGATTTTGCCACCAAGGATCTTAGAAGAGGGATGACATCTGAATTATAAAGAAGGAGCAATTCTCAACTTTCTCATTTAGGTAACAGAATACATAGCGATAAGTAAGTCACGGGCAGAGGTGCAGGTTTGAAGGGAGAAACAATAGAATCTGTTGGTATATGCTGAGTATGAGCTCCCTGCTAGTCATCTAAGTCTTGAAAACACACAGCTAAATACATAGCTGGAACTTAGGCAAGAGGCCTGAGTTAGTCGCCCACCAGAATAGGTATGAGACTTACAGACATGGAATGGTGTATTAGTTGCTCACACTACCACAACATACCACAGTCTGGGTTGCTTAGGCAGTAGAAATCTATTTTTTCACAGTTCTGGAGGCTGAAAGATTCAAGATCAAAGTGCTAGAAAATTCACTTTAGGATGAGGGCTCTCGTTCTGGCTTACAGACTACCACATTTTCGCTATGTCCACGTATGGCCCTTCCTCGGTGCATTCAGGCAGAGAAAGAAAGCAAGGTCTTTGATGTTTCTTCCAATGGGACCATTAGTCCTATTGGATGAGGACCCTATGACCTTGTTTAACCTTAATTACTTCCATAGAGGCCCCATTTCCTAATACAGACACACTGGGGATTTGATTTTCAACAGATGAATTTTAGAAGACATAAAAGCATTTATTCCATAACAGATGGAATAAGAGTGCTAAGGATGTGGTAGAGAATGAGAACTAAAGCTGTTCAAAGACAAAAGTGTAGAACTCTTGCATTAAATAGTAGGTGATAAAAGAGAAACTCATTAATGAACTGTGAAAGAGTAGTCAGAGGGAAAGGAGAAAACTGGAAAAGAGGTTATAAAATTGATGTAAAAAAAAAAAAGGAGAGAATTTCAGGTAATGAACAGTATCAATCTGAGAGAAATCAAGTAATAATAATAATTATAAAAATTAGATGCTGGGCACGGTGGCTCATACCTGTAATCACAGCACTTTGAAAGGCCAAGGTGGGAATATCACTTGAAGCCAGGAGTTGAAGACCAGCCTACTCTCACAATATAGCAAGTGTCCATCTCTACAAAATTATTTTTTGAAAAATAGCCAGGCATGTGGTGCATATCTGCAGTCCCAGCTACTCAGGAGGTCAAGGCAGGAAGATCCCTTGAGCCCAAGAGGTTTAGGCTGTAGTGAGCTATAATCTTGTGACTGTACTCCAGCCCGTGTGACAAAGCAAGACCGTCTCTCTAAAAATAAAGAGTAAAAAAAAAAAAAAGTAAGAGATACTTGGATGTCCTATAGTCCACTTGATAGTGAGTCAAAAGCACTTATGAAAAATAAAGTTTATCTATAAGGCATATTTAAATTTTTTAATACAAATAAATTAGTCAAGTCCTATGCCTAGACAGGGTTAGAGATGGATAAGTTATTCTTAAATTTAGAGTACCAGCTCCATTGAATAGAAGAATATTAATAAGAAATTTGGCACTTTTAGTTATTGAAATATATCTGGGAATATTTGAAAAAGTTAACATAGGAATATATTTCTACTTTTTCTTCTCTTAGGCTTATAATTTGTTTTAGAGTACAGATACATTTATTATCTCGTTTTGTTCTCAAAACATTCTGCAATGGAGATATTCCTCCCAGCCCCACTTGGAAAGCTAACACTCAAGTACATGAAGCAATTTTCCCAGCATCATACAGTGTTTCAAGATTAAGCAAAGACAAAATTTAGCTCATGCCACTCTTGCAGTTTTTACAGAATGCCTATTGTGCACCAAGTACCAGTTGCCAGAGAAAGAGATGGTTAAAATGAAGCTTCACTGTATCTTGCCAGCTACTCCCCCATGTCCTTCCTTTATTTGGGCCTCCATCTCTCTTGTATACAAGTCTCCCCTCTGCTTAATTGTAAAAGGGCTGAGAAAGCTGTGATACCTGCAATAACATCAACAGTAGCAATTTCCCTAAAGAGCCATGTGTGTAGGGGAAGGTGGGAGATGAAAGGGCCTACACCAAAGGCAGTCCCTACTGGCAATCACTTATCTATTTCTGTGACCAAGGATGAACAATTTTAATTCAGTTCTTCATATTACTCACAAAGCTCCCTAGTCCAAGGCCCAGTTCTTCCACTGTATGTGAAGTGCTTTTGAAATTAGGTAATTAATATGTTGAACCTAGTTGAGACCTAGTCATGGCTTGTGGTTCATAGTTTGTTAACCACCTGTACTGGGGCACAGGGATGAACTAAGTGACTTTTAGGTATTATATACAGTAGTAGTAGTAGTAGTAGTAGTAGTAGTAGTAGTATGAACTAAGTGACTTTTAGGTATTATATACAGTAGTAGTAGTAGTAGTAGTAGTAGTAGTAGTAGTAGTAGTATGAACTAAGTGACTTTTAGGTATTATATACAGTAGTAGTAGTAGTAGTACTAGTAGTAGTAGTAGTAGTATGAACTAAGTGACTTTTAGGTATTATATACAGTAGTAGTAGTAGTAGTAGTAGTAGTATGAACTAAGTGACTTTTAGGTATTATATACAGTAGTAGTAGTAGTACTAGTAGTAGTAGTAGTAGTATGAACTAAGTGACTTTTAGGTATTATATACAGTAGTAGTAGTAGTACTAGTAGTAGTAGTAGCAGCAGCAGCAGCAGCAGTGGCAGCAGTAGTAGTAGTAATAGTAGTATAGTAATAGCAGCAGCAGCAGTAGTCATTCTCAAAGTGGGGTTATTGACAAGCAGCATCAGCTACTGAATCAAAATCTCTGAGAGTGGAATGTAGCAATTGTCATTTTGCCAAGCCCTCAAGAGAGGCTAAAATGTATGGATCACAGGTATACAGTTATAGAAGTGTTTTATTCTATTATTTAAACAGAAATAGTATTATGAATGTTCCTAGCAAAAATAGAATCCATTCATCAATGTAAATGTTAATTCAAGCACATGTTTTACTTGAATCATTACCACTAGATCTTTATTTATTATTACCTTTATCCACAGAAAGATTTAGAATATCTAAGTTTAATGTCCAAGCAAGCTCTTAGTTCTGGTTAGTGCCATGGGAGTAAATATATACTCCATATTAATTACATCGAAAGTTGAACTACATGACATTTTATTTCTCTTAATTCACCCTCATCTCATTGCTGTTTCTAAAAGTATTATGTGTATTGATATTGTCTCTTCATGTTAAAGAATGAAAAAGAATGCCAAAATGTTTGTATTTATTATATAAGTAATAAAGTAATGAAGGTTTTTTATTTTTAAACTTTTATTTTAGTCTCACGGTACACATGAAGGTTTGTTACATAGGTATGTTACATATAGGGTATGTTGTATGGATCATTTCATCACCCAGGTATTAAGCCCAGTGCCCAATAGTTAGTTACCTTTCTGCTCCTCTCCCGCCTCCCACCCTCCACACTGAGATAGACCCCAGTATCTGTTGTTCCCTTTTTTTGTGTTCACAAGTTCTCATAATTTAGCTTCCACTTACAAGTGAAAACATGAAGTACTTGGTTTTCTTTTCCTGCATTGTTAGTTTGCTAACATAATAGCTTGATCCATGTTCCTGCAAGAGACATAACCTCATTCTTTTTTATGGCTGCATAGTATTCCATAGTGGATATGTACCACATTTTATTTATCCAATCTGTTGTTGATGGGCATTTAGGTTGATTCCATGTCTTTGCTATTGTGAATACTGCTCCAGTGAACATTCACATGTATGTGTCTTTATGGTAGAATGGTTTATATTCCTCTGGTTATATACCCAGTAATGGCATTACTGGGCCAAATGGTAATTCTGCTTTTAGCTCTTTGAAGAATCACCAGACTGCTTCCCACAATGGTTGAACTAATGTGCACTCCCACCAACAGTGTAGAAGTGCTCCTTTTTCTCCAAAACCTTGCCAACATCTGTTATTTTTGACTTTTTAACAGTATCATTTCCTACCAATCAGAATGGCTATCTCATTATGATTTTGATTTGCATTTATCTGATGATCAGTGATATTGAGCTTTTTTTCACATGCTGGTTGGCCGCATGTATGTCTTCTTTTGAAAAATTTCTGTTTATGTCCTTTGCCCACTTTTTAATGGGGTTATTTTTCTCTTGTAAATTTAGATTCCTTATAAATACTGGATGTTAGACATTTCGTAAGATGTGTAGTTTATAAAAATTTCTCCCATTTTGTAGGTTGTATGTTCACACTGTTGATAGTTTCTTTTGCTCTGCAGAAGCTCTTAAGTTTAATTAGATCCCATTTGATCAATTTTTGCTTTTGTTGCAGTTGTTTTGGTATCTTCATCATGAAATATTTGCCAAGTCCTATGTCCAGATGGTACTGCCTAAGTTGTCATTCAGGGTAGTTATAGTCTAAGGTTTCACATAAGTCTTTAATTGATATTGAGTTGATTTTTATATATGACATAAAGAAGGGGTCCAGCTTCAATCTTCTGCATATGCCTAGCAGTTATCCCAGCACCATTTATTGATTAGGAATTCTTTTTTCCATTGCTTGTTTTTGGCAGCTTTGTTAAAGATCAGATGGTTGTAGATGTGTGGCCTTGTTTCTGGGCTATTTTGATACATTGGTTTGTGTACCTATTTTTGTGCCAGTACCATGCAATTTTGGTCACTATAGCCCTGTAGTACAATTTGAAGTCAGGTCATGTGATGCCTCTAGCTTTGTTCTTTTTTGCTTAGAATGACTTTGCCTATTCAGGCTCTTTTTTGGTTCCATATGAATTTTAAAACATATTTTTCTAGTTCTGTGAAGAATATCATTGGTAGTGTGATAAGAATAGAATTGATTCTGTAAATTGGTTTGGGGATATGTCCATTTTAATGGTACTGATTCTTCCTATCTATAAGCATGGAATGTTTTACCATTTGCTTTTGTCTTCCCTGATTTCCTTGAGGAGTATTTTGTAATTCTCATTTGCAGAGACCTTTCCCCAACCTAGTGAGATATATATATATATATGTGGCAATTGTGAATGGTGCTGACCTCTTAGAATGAGTTAGGAAGAAATCTCTACTCCTCAATTTTTTGGAAAAGTCTTATTAGTAATGACACCAGCTCTTTGTTCATCTGGTAGATTTTGGCTATGACTCCATCAGGTCCTGGGATTTTTTTGGTTGGTAAACTATACTGATTCAATTTTAGAGCTCATTAGTAGTATGTTCAGGCAATCCATATATTTTGGTTTCAGTCTTGGGAGGATGTACATGTCCTATCTCTTCCAGTTTTTCTAGTTTGTGTGCATAGATAGGTTTGTAGTAGTTTCTGATGATTATTTTTATTTCTGTGGAATCAGTGGTAACATTCCCTTGTTATTTCTAACTATATTTATTTGAATATTCTCTCTGTTCTTTATTACTCTAGCTAAAAGCCTATCTTATTGTTTTTTTTAAAAAAAAAACACACACACAACTCCTGGATTCATTGATCTTTTGAATAGTTTTTGTGTCTCAATTTCCTTCAGTTCAACTTTAATTTTGGATATTTCTTGTATTCCGCTAGCTTTGGGGTTGATTTGTTCTTCTCTAATTCTTCCAGTTGCAATGTCAAGTTGTTAATTTGAGATCTTTCTAACTTTCTGATGTGGTCACTGAGTGCTATGAATTTCCTTCTTAACACTCCCTTGGCTGTGTCCCTGAGATTTGGTATATTGTATCTTTGTTCTTATTTGTTTCAAAGAGTTTCTTGAATTCTGCTTAATTTCATTATTTACCCACAATTCATTTAGGTGCATGTTGCTTAATTTCCATGTAATTGCATGGTTTTGAGTGATTTTCTTACTCTTGAGTTTTATTCTTATTGTCTTATGGTCTGAGAGTGTGTTTGGTTTGATTTTGGTTCTTCCGCATTTGTGGAGATTGTTTTATGTCCAATTATGTAGTCAATTTTAGAGTACGTGCCATGTTGCAATGAGATAGATGTATGTTCTGTTGCTTTGGGTGGAGAGTTCCATAGACTTCTGTCAGATCCATTTGGTCCAATGTTTAGTTCAGGTCCTGAATATTTTTACTAATTTTCTCTCTTGGTGATCTAATACTATCACTGCTGTGTTGAAGTCTCCCACTATTATTATGTAGGAGTCTATGTCTCTTTGTAAGTCTCTAAGAACTTGCTTTATGAATTGGGATGCTCCTGTGTTGAGTGCATATATATTTAGAATAGTTAGGTCATCTTGTGGAATTGAACCCTTTACCATTATGTAATGCCCTTCTTTATCTTTTTTTTTAATCTTTGTTGGTTTAAAGTCTGTCTGAAATTAGAATTGCAACCCCTGCTTTTTTCTGTTTTGCATTTGCTTGATATATTTTCCTCAATCCCTTTATTTTGAGCCTATTGGTGTCATTACATGTGAGATGGGTCTCTTGAAGATAGCATATCATTGAGTCTTGCTTTTTATCCAGCTTGCTACTCTCTGCCTTTTAAGTGGGGCATTTAGCCTATTTACATTTAAGGATAATATTGATACATATAGATTTCACCCTGTCATTATGTTGTTAGGTGGTTATTATGCTGGCCTGTCTGCATGGTTGCTTTATAGTGTCACTGATCTGTGTATTTAAGTGTATTTTTGGTATTAACCAGTAGTGGTCTTTCCTTTCTTTTTTTTTTTTTTATTTTTATTTTGAGACAGAGTTTCACTCTTGTTACCCAGGCTGGAGGTGCAATGGCATGATCTCAGCTCACCACAACCTCCGCCTCCTCAGTTCAGGCAATTTTCCTGCCTCAGCTTCCTGAGTAGCTGGGATTACAGGCACGTGCCACCGTGCCCAGCTAATTTTTTATATTTTTAGTAGAGACAGGGTTTCACCATGTTGACCAGGATGCTCTCGATCTCTTGACCTTGTGATCCACCCGCCTTGGCCTCCCAAAGTGCTGGGATTACAGACGTGAGCCACCACACCCGGCCCGTGGTCTTTCCTTTCTATAAACAGTACTCCTTTCAAGATCTCTTATAAAATGAGTATGATAGTAACAAAGTCTCTCAACGTTTGTTTATATAAAAAGGATCTTATTTCTTCTTCACTTAGAAAGTTAGTTTGGCTGCAAATTAAATTCTTGGTTAAGGTTCCTTTCTTTAAGAATGTTTATATAGAACCTCAGTCTCTTCTTGCTTGTAGGGTTTCAGCTGAGAGGTCTGATGTTACCCTAATGGGGTTCCCTTTGTATATGACCTGCCCCTTCTTTCTAGCTGCCTTTAACGTTCTTTCTTTAATTTCAACCTTGGAAAATCTGACAATAATGTGTCTTGGGGATGATAATTTGTCTTGTGTGGAGTCTTGTAGGAGTTCTGTATTTCCTGAATTTAACTGTTTTTTTTTGTTTGTTTGTTTTTTTTTTGAAGTCCTTGTCCTTTATTGGGCAAGGGGTGAGGGAAGCAGACAGACTGGTTGGACATAATAGATGGGTGTGTGAGGACAAAATGCTACTCGAAAGCCAGCCAACCCACACTCCCCTGAAATGGATGCTAACGTGCTTCAAACTCTGGGCACTGGTTTCACACACAGCCTCTTCGAGGGATGAAAGGGGTTCTTGTAAAGTTTTTTGTTACCCTCGACCATGGAGGCAAGCTCTGAGTTCTGGTTTTCCTAGGACACTAACGCTAGTCAAAAAGATCTCTGGAGTGATCAAGGATGGAGGAGTGAGTGGCAGGGTGAGTTTCAAAAAGGTTCAGCAGAACAGGAGTCTTGCCCAAGCAGTGGGCAAGTTACAACAACAATTCCTGTGTATGGCTTCCCACCCAACCAGAAATTGACAGAGGCATGTATATGGTGAAAAGATATACATATATTTAGAATTAGCCAGCTGGACTGTTTAGATGATCCCAATTTTGTTGGCAACATCCAAAGCATCGTAATCAGGAGCCAGTCGAACATAGGCCTTCTTCTCTCCATCAGGCCGAATCAGGGTGTTGACCTTGGCCACATCAATGTCATAGAGCTTCTTCACAGCCTGTTTGATCTGGTGCTTGTTGGCTTTAACATCCACAATGAACACAAGTGTGTTGTTGTCTTCTATCTTCTTCATGGCAGACTCAGTGGTCAGTGGAAACTTGATGATAGCGTAGTGGTCAAGTTTGTTTCTCCTGGGGGTGCTCTTCTGAGGATATTTGGGCTGCCTCCGGAGTCACAGTGTCTTAGGCCGCCGGAAGGTGGGTGACCTGCAGATCTTCTTTTTTTTGTGGCTGTGGACACCTTTCAACACTGCCTTCTTGGCTTTTAAAGCCTTCGCTTTGGCTTCGGCTTTAGGAGGGGCAGGAGCTTCCTTCTTCGCTTTCGGCGCCATCTTGTGAAAAGCAACCGTTAGCCTTTCTAGCAAGGTTAGGGAAGTTTTTATGGCCCATATTCTGAAATAAGTTTTCCAAGTTGTGTGCTTTCTTCCCCCAACTTTAAGTGATGCCAGTGATTCATAGATTTGGCCTCTTTACATAATCTCATACTTCTTGGAAGTTTTGTTCATTTATTTTTATTCTGTTTTCCTCATTTTTGTGTGACTATCTTATTTCAGAGAACCAGCCTTCAAGTTCTGAGATTCTTTCCTCAGCTTTGTTTATTCTGCTGTTAATACTTGTGATTGCATTGTGACATTCTTGTATTGTGTTATTCAGCTCTGTCAGATTTGCTGGGTTCTTTTGTTTGTTTGTTTGTTTGTTTGTTTTGAGACAGAGTTTCACTCTTGTTGCCCAGGCTGGAGTTCAGTGGCACAGTCTCACCTCACTGCAACCTCTGCCTCCCTGGTTCAAGCAATTCTCCTGCCTCAACTTCCTGAGTAGCTGGAATTACAGGCACACGCCACCATGCCCAGCGAATTTTTGTATTTTAGTAGAGACAGGGTTTCACTGTGTTGGCCAAGATGACCTCGATCTCTTGACCTCGTGATCCACCCACCTCAGCCTCCCAAAGTGCTGAGATTACAGCCATGAGCCACCGCACCCAGCCACTAGGTTCTTTGTATACAAGCTATTTCATCCGTTAGCTCCTGTACCATCTTATTGTGATTCTTAGTTTCCTTCAGTTAAGTTTTGCTGTTTTCCTGAATCTCGATGATCTTAGTTCCTATTCATATTCTGAATTCTATTTCTGTCATTTCAGCCAGTTCAGCCTGGTTAAGAACTCTATTTGGAGAACTAGTATGGTCATCAGTAGGACTACAACACTCTACCCATTTGAGTTACTGGAGTTCTTGCATTGGTTCTTTCTCATTTCTGTCTGTGGATGTTTCTTTAACTTCAATGTAGATTAAGTGCAGTCAATAGACTTCTATTCTGGATGTTTTCACAGAGCCGAGGTTTTGTGCAGCATTTTTATTTGAAGCTAACTTTTTGTCTTTGGTTTAGACTGGGCTATGTTAGTGAGGTATTTTTGGTGTCAAAGCTTTGGGATGTGATCTAGTAAGTGTCATGTATGTATATTGGTCAGCTGGTAGACTCTTGCTTGCTTGTGTGCCCCCCCATATTTCCTCACAGTTGCAGCCATGTTCCCTGTCAATACTCTGAAAGTATGGGGTTCTCTTCCCCTTGAGTGCTGGCTGTAGATAGTGGCTTGGCATTCCTGGGCTGCCCATTCCCACTCTGGGACAATCTCAGTGTTTATGTTCTTTCCCCAACTTGGAGGCAGCAAAGGGAGGCAGCAGAGAAAGGGACATTAGTAGTGGTTGTGATCAGGGGTCTTTTGTTTATCATCTGGGGACCCCAGCCCAGAGGGATGCAGGTCAGCCCAGGATGAAGGATCTGTGCCATGGGCCCAAGCCAGGGGTTTCCTGTCTGGTGATGAGTAGTGGTAGGAGGGTGGAACCCATGGGAGACAGTCTGGCCTCCACTCCTTAGGTTGACTACAGCTTGTTGGAGACATAAATAAGGCCCTTAGGGCCTTTGCTGCTTCATTATTGCAGGGTTAACAAGGGTAGTTCCACTGCAGAGGCAGTGGCAGACAGGCTTTCGGTTGACCCTGGGGGCTCTGTCCATGGAGTTGCAGAGCACCTACTGGTTCAATAGCTCTGGGGGGCGGTGGCTGAAGGCCATGCCTAGAGGACCTACCCAGTGAGGAGATAAGGAAACGGGCACTCACATACCAGTCTGGCCACTTTTCAATAGGGCTGCTGCAGTATGCTGGAGGCCCGCTCCAGTTCCTAGTCACCTCATATTTTCTAGTACCTAGAGATATCAACAGTGAAGGTTCTAAAACAACGAAGATGGTGGCCTCCCCCTCTCTCTAGGAGCTCCATTTCAGAGAGGTTCAGACCAGTTGCCAGCCTAAACACACCAGTAGGAGGTGGCCGGAGACCCCAGCTGGGAGGTCCTCCCAAGTGAGGAGGAATGGGATTGGAATCCCCCTTAAAAAAGCAGTCTGGCCATGTTTTCACAGAGCAGCTGTGCTGTGCTGGTGGTCCACTTCAGTCCCTAGTCGCCTCAGACATTCCAAAGCCCAAAGACTGGAACAGCTAAGTCACCCAAACAGCAAAGATGGAGACGTGCCTTTCCCTCTGGGAGCTCTGTTCCAGGAAGGTTTGAATAGGTTATACATCTTAACGGACTACCATGTCCACAGAAAACTCTGAACTCACTGATGACAGATGCTTTCAACTTCACCTCCATTACTCATATGCTTTTTCTTCAAAATAAACTATAAATCTTTTGTGAAAAATAATCATGTATAAGACTCAATTCAGCTGATAATCATCTGAAGACATAATGAGTCTTGAACCTGTGGTTGACAGTGGTGGCTCTGACAGGGTCCAGTGAATGTTTTTTTGTGCTATTTCAAAATGGTATCATTGTTTACATTTCAAGGAGAATTTTGCATTATTTACATTTTAAGGATAAACTTGTAGTATTTAATATCTCTTACTGCATCCTATTTTTTGCTAACAGCAGAAATAAATTGTTGGTGTTGTATAGAAGGTCTTTATCAGTGATATTCTTATATTGTTTCTAAGTAGTTATTTTAAAAAGTAGTAGGTAAATACCAGAAAGTACTGTCTAACTATATTTCTAAAATATGTGTTTAAAATAATTAGAGAAAAAAATTGGTGAGATTTTCAGCTTATATCTTTAGCAAATATTACAAATGATGTCTCAGTGGCCCAATCTTGTTTGTCTTCAGAAACAGTAGCTTGTCAAAGAAATGTCATTTTATCCCACTCATAACTCTTCATCCCTATACAAATATTTACATGTATTCACAGGTTGAGCTCTAATTTTGGAGTTTTCTGTGTTTGGAAGACAAATGTGATGTTTTCTTTGATGAGGTTGACAAAGGCATTTATAACATTTATTTCTTCATGTAGTCACTCTGCTTATAGAAATTTATTCCCTTCTGGTGACACCTCACTTCATAGACCACAAACTAAAGTTGCATTTCTAAGGGTATGTCGGGGTATTTAAAATGAAAAACTTGAGTTAGATATAAAACTGGTTGATATATGCAAAGAAAGTTTTGTAGCAGGACTCTCTGTCAATAAGGGCCTTATTGGAGCTTTTAGGAATCTACACAAGGAGATAGAACCACCTCCAAGGGAATCCATACTTAGTTGAGTAAACATGGTAAACCAAAGGCCTCAAAAACTTTCTTGAACAGCTGAAATATTAATTAATTTCAGACTGCTGAACAGTATTCGGTACTACAAGGGAAAGGTTGAGAAGTTGGAACTGCCACAAAATGGACATTAAAAACGGTGAGTTACAAAAGGAACAATGTGAGTAGAAACAGTCATAGACTCATGGGAGCTTTAGGAGAAAGATTACAAATCATCTGGTCCGATTCCCTCGTTTCACAAATGAGGAATCTCAGTGAAAGATGTAAAGTGACTGCTCAAGGTCACTTGCCTGTGACAGAGTTTGCACCAGCAGCCCTGAGTATCCACATCCTCAAATGTTTTCACTATTGCACTGAGATGATAGAATGGTAAAGTATGCATGGTGAAGAGACATAAAGTATATTATAAAGGACATAAAGAGAATTTGAAAGGTTGAATTAGGAAAACCAAATCCAGAATGGAAATTAGGATGGAACTTGCAGTGGCATGGAGAAAATCGGGGTAAATACTAGTTCAGGAGTTTCTGAAGGTGGCAGTAAACAAAAATCAAAGTTGAGTAGTGCAAATACTTATTGTTGGGTTTTTTAAAGATCCCTGTTCCTTGCAGAGTGTAGGGCATAGCTGGAGGTGGTTGTAATGGAGCTAGAGACTCAAAACTTGTGAAAGCTATGGCCATAAGCTGTAGTGCAGAGGAACTCTACTAGAGGACGGATGTTTAGCACATTATGACTGTGGAGTACAGGAGCCTGGGTGGTTGCAAAGAAGCCAGTCCCATTCCTAACAGCCACCTTTGGTGAGGAGGTAGAGGACAGGTGTCTAAAAAGAGGAGCAAAGCAGACATTGTTAAGTATATACTGCTTCTTTGGTCATCTGCAGCCTGCCTGCCCCGAGTACACCCAGCTCTAGCCCTTTGGTCAAGCACATTCTCTGATTGTCCATGATATACAGCACCCTTTTGGAATATGTAGGGCATCAAGGTCCTCTTCACACCAGGCAGTATTTTTCATCTAAATCCCCTGCCCCACAATGAATAAGCATTTCAGCTGGTTATCTGGTACACATGCCAATAATATTTATTGAAACAAAATGATCTAACAATATATTATCATGTACAACTTGTAATCTAAAATATCCAAGAATTTCATATGAAAAGGAGATCAAAATAAATAAGTTAACCATCAAATAAATAATTTTCATAGTTCCAAAGACAAATCAGCTTTCAACTCTAAATGTTACCCTAACCAGTTTGTCTTAGCCAAAATATGGGATAGAAAATCTGAATTTTTAACAAAAACCTCACAAGTCACCCTAGTTGGTAGACTGTGTCTTTCCACAGATAATTACCATTGGTTATCATCTAGGAAACAAGTTTAAGTATTTGCACTCCTGGCAATTTATTCTAGCAGCAGCCTATCTCAAAGAGACATTAAGACATTCTGGACAAAGCAGGCTGGTAGAGAGTTCAGAATTAAAGACTGTTTTTCAACTACTATTATTACATAATTAGTTTATGAATGACTTAAGTTTACTGGCACTCTGCTAGGTATCATCCAGAACATATTCTGTAGGAGTCCACATGTTCAGAAGAAAATAATTTGGATAATTTGAGTTCTAAAAGTCCTCTCGAAATTTTCTATAGTCCAAGAGAATCAGTAGCAGGATTATTTGTTCAGATGAATGAGTAACGGATTTTGAGGAGAGAGCTCTGTCTGATCGATGGAACCATCTGCCCTAGTCTTATCTCTGGAATAAGCAAAGGGCTTTGATGAATGCACAGCATAGCATATAACAGCTGAGGTTGCCATTACAAAATACCAGCAATTGGGTGGCTTAAACACCACTTATTTCTCATAGTTCTAAAAGTTAAACAGTCCAGAATCAAGGTGTCGGTAGATTCCATTTTTGGTGAAGTCTTTTTTCTTGGCTTATAGGCAGCTGCTTTCTCACTGTATATTCACAGGTGGAGAAAGAATGTGAGAGAGCAAGCTCTCTGGTCTGTCCTTATAAAAGCATTAATCCCATCATGAGAACCCCACCCTCATGACCTCCTCTAAACTTAGATGCCCACCAAAGGCTTTTCCTCCTAATGCCATTGCTTTGGGGGCTAGGGCTTCAACATATGTATCTGGGGACATAAAAATTCAATCCATAATGATATGCTATTTTAGCACCTTTTCCACTAAACTAGGCATTTTTATTTTCTTTCCAATATATATTTTGGTGAATACAGACATTGATAATATCTGTAAATTAAATTCTTAATATTCTTAAGAAAAATCATGATTTAATTTTAAAATCTGGAGAGTGTTTCTTCTCCAATTAAATGTATTTTCACTGTTGGATGGCTTAGTCTACAGCATCCATGCTGCCGTGAGCAGCAAGAGTCACCCAAGTTACAGGAATGATTTATTGAACCACGGCTGGGCTCAATCTAGTATTCTAGCCACAAAAAAATGCTTTCTGTTTTACAAACCTTTGGAAATTTCCACTTTCAGTATTTTCATATTAACTACACAGAGGCTTAGATTAAAAGAATGGAACTTGTAGTTAGTACTTTTCCTCCAAATATATTATGTGCAGGTGAAAAAAAGCAAGAGGAACCAACTCTTGCTTAGCAATTAATTACTCCTTTGCTGCTGCTGCCTCTGCCTCCTCCTCCTCCTCCTCCTCTTCCTTCTTTTCCTCCTCTTTCCCCTTCCTCCCCCCTTTCCTTTTGTAAAAATTAAACAAAACCCAATTTTAGTTACTTATGCACTTCAATAAGAAATAAAGCAATAAACCTTCCTTGCATACCTAGCTTTAAATAATCTGAATGGCATTTTATTAAAATTTTACCAAAGTCAGGGAGAAAGAGAAGCAGGGCCTTGCTCTGTCACCCAGACTGGAGTATAGTGGCAAGACTGTAGCTAACTACACCTCAACTTCCAAGGCTCAAGTGATCCTCTCACCTTAGCCTCCCAAGTAGCTGGGACTACAAGTGCACACCACCATGCCCAGCTAATTTTTGTATTTTTTGTAGAGACAGGATTTCATTATGCTGCGCAGCATAGTCTCAAACACCTGGGCCCAAGCAATCCTCTAGCCTCAGCTTCCCAAAGTGCTGAGATTATAGGCATAAGCCACCACAACTGGCTCAAAGTAATACTCTTAAATGGGGTATGGATAAGGAAATCTCTTGCTCATTTGGCTCTAAACTAATGCTAGACAACCAAACTCCTGTCAGAAGTATTATTCTCATTGAAAACTAATAAGATTTCAGACTAATCCACATAGTAAGAAAAGCTGAAAGAGAAAATGTAGAGAGATAGCAAAATTTCATTTAGCAGAAAAATGGCATTACTCCATAGCAGTGACAAACAGAAATCTTGACAATTATTAATTAGTAATTTTTGATGGTGAAAATGAGTTGCTAACCTTTAAGCCCTTGAGTTAAAGTTAATTGGAAGCCAAAATATGTACAACTGAGTCCTCAATTATCTACTGATGCAGACAGATGCACAAAGCTTTCCTGATGCTGGGATTTTCTCATCATTTTAAGGCCATTTTATCCAGGATGTTAAAGGGTATGAAATATTTTCTATATTTTTATATAGGTCTTATAAAAAGGTTTTCTCATATTTCTGGGTATAGTTTTCTAAATGTGCTCTATGAAAATTTCCCCAGCAAAGAACTATATCCAGACTTTAACTGTGATGTTAAACATATGCCTCTCCTTCTGGCTCCCGCACATTCTTTCACAAATGTGTAAGCCATAGAAGCAACTTCAAGAGGTTCGTGTCTAGACTGTAGGTGGATATGGCTTTCAGAGTTAGAACAG
Source organism: Saguinus oedipus (assembly GCA_031835075.1). Lineage (NCBI taxonomy): Eukaryota > Metazoa > Chordata > Mammalia > Primates > Cebidae > Saguinus > Saguinus oedipus. Next base: position 150,200,578 of record CM063170.1, read on the forward strand.
GAAGACAGAAACAGGAAAAATAGGGCAAGACTAAAAATAAATGTCAGACACCAAGCAAGGAGCATACCCAGAGAGTGACTGAAAGGACAGGGCTCCACAGTCCGGAGGGAGTGCACAGTTAGGTTAACACCAGAGATGAAGAAAACACTAAGTGAGTGATATGGTTTGGAGTTGTGTCCCTGCCCAAATCTCACGTCGAATTGTAATCCCCAATGTTGGAAGAGGGGCCTTGTGGGAGGTGATTGAATCATAGGGGTGGATTTCCCCCTTGCTGTTCTCTTGATACTGAGTGAGTTCTTATGATATCTGGTTGTTTAAAAATGTGTAGCACCTCCCCCTTCTCTTTTCCTCCTGCTTCTGCCATGTAAAACAATTCCTTCCCCTTCACCTTCTGCCATGATTGTAAGTTTCCTGAGGCCTCTCCAGCCATGCCCCTGTGCAGCCTGCAGAACCATGAGCCAATTAAACCTCTTTTCTTTATAAATTACCCAGGTTCTGATATTTCTTTATAGCACTGTAAGAATGGACTGATACAGTGAGAAACTGACAGGGTTTAGCCGCTTTTATCCTTCTACACCTTTGCTTTCCTCAGCTGTCTTCCATAACTGATTATAAGCCACTTGAGATCAAGGACTTTGACTTGTTTCAATTACTTCTAGAATTATATTTATATTACTGGGCAAAATAGGAACTCAATAAATAATGAATGAATGATTGAGTGTGGTTGGAGCCAACCACAGATATGGCCTGTGGTTTGACAAAACCATAGAAACAAACCAATATACTAAACAAGTATATGTCTGCTTATTATAAAAGGTGGTCTAAAGGGTAGACTCCATAATGTCTGTATTTCAACAATGAAGAGTGGGGAGTTCAGACTTCTTTTACTTCACAACCTATCAAAGTTCAGAAATGCAGGGCTAAAAATGGAGATGATCTTTTCTCAATAGTTTTAATCCATGGTAGAATAAGAGGATCCTTCCTAGCTACATGAATCTCAGTGAAGTAGTAATGAAAACCTCCATCGGATTCTAAGCTTCTTAAAAGCACAACTATAGTTTATAATAAACTTTCCACAATAAACCCTTGTTAATGTTGCTACTGATGACTGTTCAAAAGCTTTCTGATTTAAAGAGCTGTTAATTTTGGCAGGAAACATGCCTAAAAGCCTGCATTTGAGCTTATTGATAATGGAAAGGACACCAGAAATGTCCAGTTGTTTTAGGGATTCCTGCCCTAGTCTTAGTGTTTATTAAAATTTCAAAACCAAGTTTTGCTAAAACAACTATATTACTCCCATAGTAGCACAGTGCTAATGAAGGAGCAAGAAGATAGGGCTGAAAGAGCTGGTTTCAGTTTCCTTCCCCTCAAATGTTAAAATGCAAGTATGAATTCAATGGATTACTTTCAAAGTTTCCTGAAAACAAAGATGACTCTATCTGGGGCGAAAATGAGAAAAAAGAACTAGTCTGGATATTGAGGTAATTGGTATTAATTTCATCAAATATTTACACCATTAAAAAAGAGAGTTGGTTTCAAATACTGACCTAAAAATAGATAATGCTTATGAAACAAATTTGAAGGTGTTTTCAATGAATACGAATTTTAAATATATAAGTTTGACTTTTAAAAACAATTATATAAAATTTAAAAATTTATAGAATGTACATTACATAAATTGTTTGACATTTAAAAATATATGTTAAATATACATTTAAAAATATAAGTTCAGTAATTTTTGCATTGGTAAAATAAAAACATTCTTGTTTGTATTTAGATTACTTCACCCAAAAAGTTTTAAGTTCAAATAAGATAGAAGAGTAATCATATAGAGAAATGTTAATAGAAACTATTGGGTGATACCAATGATTTATTGTTAATCTTATTAAGTAAGAAAATAGAAATGTAGTTACATGAAAATTTTTCCATAATTTTAATAATGTACACTGAAGTGTGTGGAGGTAAAACGACATGTAAAATTCATTTTAGAATACTTCAGGAAAAATGGCGTGTGAGTGAACAAATAGGGCAAAATCATGGAAACTGTTGAGTCTGATGGTTTATACAGATTTATTTGTCTTTCTGTATTTGTATGTTTAAATTTATTGTTTAATAATAAAGGGCTGTTTTTTTCCTAAGTTTTTGTGTAAGCCAGTAGATTCATGTGGCTGTTATATAACTTTCATTTCCAAAGTGAAATCCATCATAGAGTCTGGTACATGTAGGTGTTATATCAATGTGCATGAATTGAATAAACGAATGAAAGGCAGATTGATTCAAAGCATAACAAACACTATACAAACTCATTCATTACTGAATTATATTAAACTCTTATTTTAAAATATTTTTGAATGTTAGCTTAGTAAATATATATTATTTATATGTTATTCATTTCTCATTTATTTAAAAAAAACATATTTTTAACCAAAATCCTTGCTCTTTAATTCATTGAAATATTAAAACTCATAGCTAATTTGGGCTAACACTGCCTAAGTATGAAAAATATAAAATGTATAGAAGTTAGGTAAAGTTCTAATCAGAAGGCAGAATTAGGCCTTCATTATGTTGCTTCATTCTGAAGTGATGTGAATTTCTAAAACAAATATGTTAAAATTCAAATATAAATGCAAACATATTTCAAATATGATATTTCAAATGATCCTCCCCTTTGTCCTTCTAAACTAGCATGGTATAAATGTTTTCTGGAAAACTAACCTTAAATCTTTTCTCTAAAAAGCAAGATAAACTATACAGATAAATAATAAAATGAATATTATGGCTAGCTAAATTTGGTATGTGGTGATCAGTATTCTAGGGCTTTTGTCTAATTTCCAGAGCGGATTTACTCCTAAAATCTTGTTCTGATGCATTTAGCAATTCTTCTGTCCTGTAGTTGGCAGAGATAGGAAATTTCCTCTCTAGAGGTGACCTCTGTCCTGCTCAGTGGATTAGATGATTGCATGGTTACAGTCCATTGGCTTTGATCCTGGCATGCAAATGTTCTATCGTGCTCTGCACAATCCCTCTTTCTCCCTTGCAGGCTGATCCTTTGTTAGCAGCAAACACCCTCACTGCAGGCTTGTCACAATGATTTAGTAAAGGCATATTTTACTGAAATAAGAAGCCCAATGGTGTAGCTGGAACTGATCAAAAGCCATCAGTGGGCTGACAGATTGTTGTTTATGCAAGATTGGCCTTGGGTCTTTTGGAGGAAGAAAGCTCCACATATATATGTGAAAGCCAATGCTAGGTGGCAAAACTGATCTCCAAGAGAAAGGAAAAATGTTTCTCCAAGTAGAAAGGTACATAAGTTTTGAATAAACGAATGGACAACCCATATCTTTATAGATCCTCTGATAGAACATTCCATTTTTTATTTACTTTGGCCATTAATTCACTCATTTATTCTTTCATTCTCTGTGCTCCATAGAATTTACATTGTAGTAGTGAGTTTTGACAAGTAATCAGGCATCAAGTAATTGGGATTACTTGATTGTTCTCCTCTCCATTTACCCATTGGGCTACATTTACAGCTAGACTAAACTAGAAAGCAGTATATGGTATTTTCCAGGTAATCGGGGCAAATTCTACCTCTGCACTTCCATAGGAAAAGAGCTGATTAGTAGGACAAATAGCATCAAGGATACTTAGCCTTATGAACTGAATCACAGAGATGACCTAATTATTCTCAGTAAAGGTGGTCCAATGCCAATATGGAAGTAAGGAAATGTTATGAAGCCATACAACAGAAGTGAGATTGGGCCTTTAATGGCACTAAGAGTGGAGGTAATTAAGATAACTATCTGAATAAGAATGAATACTTGATTATTATGTTTGGTGACCTGATCCTGGAATTGCTCCTGCGCAAGTTTTCATCCCCATCCCAGGAGTCCTGGCTTCTACTTTTATATTCCATTCTAACTTCAGCCAACTTTTCTTTTTGGGAGGCACAGTGTCACAATACAAAACACTGCTAAATTTACTGATTATTATTTCTTCTGCACACGTTCTCCCAATCTGCCTTACTTTAGTCTACAATGAGGATTGTTATCTCTAAAAGAAAAGGAGGAATCCACTAAATTTAATGGTATCTTTTCCATTATTTTCATAATTTAATGATTCTTCATATTTATTGTAAAAGTTTCTTTCCTATCTTCCCCAGCAGCAAAAATATATTGTCACTTGATCAGAAGACCTGACAGATACATTACAGTTTATAGGCAAAGAGTAGATCTTCAGGAGATAAGCAGAGAAAGGGAAATAAAGTTGTATGAAACAAAGCTTTTATAATGCAAATCCTAAACATTTGAGTTATTTTCCCAAACTAAAATCTATCTCACAGAAATTATGTTATATAGAAACTTGCTTACTTTAGGTGATGGATATAAAGAGGAGGAAATTATAAAAACAACACATTATTTGAAGTTTATAGTTATTATTCTGGTTCTACTTTCTAATTTTCTGTGTAGTATTGAGATAATAAGACATCTTTGGTCTATAATGATCTGATTCATAAAATAAGGGTAATAATTCTGAGAAAAGCTGGAAAATATATATGAAAATACTTCAAATACATTTTAAGCAAACATTATAAATAGAGAACTTAAGAAAGAAGGACTCCTTTGAAGAGTTGGATAATTGAATTAATGGTGCTAAGCTACATGTGAGTCTTGATTTATTTATGTACTTTTCAGTTAGTTTAGTTCTATTTGCCAAAAAGAAAATCTCATATACTGGATTTGGAAAAAGAATTCCAGCTGTGTCACTTTAGCGATACAAGTGAGGTGTTTTACAGGCTGATACCTAATCTCCTGGGTAAGCTTCCTCTAGTCCTCATATGCATGTGTGTGCGGAGATTTGCCAGCCACATTAGCAGACAGGGCTGTGTGAAAGCCTCCTGTGATTCCTTCCTTTAATACTGACCTCATGGCTCTCCCAACACTATACATTGCTCCACAAGCAAAAGAAAACCTTTGGGGAAATAGGATGTCACCTTTTAGTTCATTTTCTGAATCAGAGAAGAAAACCAGAGCAGTGAATGTTATTTTCATCTGATCTCAGTTTTTATTCATTCAGAGATGGCGAGACAATCCATCCGCATTTCCATGCCATACCCACATTTCCCCAAAAGAAAGTTTTGTCTGTAAATTTCATTTTGTTTGAAAGCCTTGAAGGCCAAAAGCAACACATTTCCACAGACTGCCATCTTGTTGGAGATGCATGGACTTGTCTAAAAGAAAATAAGAGCTTTAAGATTCTATTTGAATTGGTTAGGTACTGTAAGTTCATCCATTGCAGTAAGGTCCATGTTTTCAGCAGATTTTAGCGCAGATTCCCCAAACTGTAAAGCAACATCTGCTGCTTTAGCACCAGCCACATGGCAATTACTGGTAAAGAGATTTCTGCCTGGGCCAGATGCAGTTCTTATGATTAAACTCATCTGTTCATTTCTTGTATGCAGCCCATTTTCTACAGAGGGCTCTCAGCCAGCTCTGATGGGTGAATAGAGCTTAATACAACACTAGGCTATAATGATGCCATTTGTCAGTTTTCTAAATCTTGTAAAAGAGTACAATTAAGTCAGTTTTCTAAAAGTTTAAGGTTTCTTTCTTTTTCTATATACAACCAATCTTAAAAGTAATCATCCTACAAATTTTTGTATACCTCAACCAGTGTTTTCTATATTTTCTGCAGTTTAGGACTAATAACAATTGTTCCTCAAAGGAGGCATCATCAAGGAGATGCCAGAATTTTAAACAAAGAGGACTCACAGGGTGCTGAGACATCACAAGCTGCTTCTTATAAGTGAGGAGAAAGTCTTTTGGAAACAGGAAATGAAATTATAGTCATCATTTATAAAACAGGCTCTACAATAATATTTTTGCAATGAGGTGCACAAAAAAACTATGGATGATTTTCATTTAGATTTTAAATAACTTGTAGTTTTATGTCATTTGGATTTTATTTGGAGTTTCATGCTGTTTTAATTTTCAACCATTTATTTTTTTTAACAAAAAATCAGTTTTTACCTACTATGTGCCAAGTTCTAAAAACTGAAAAAATTAATCGCTATTCTCAAGGACTTCATAATTCATACCAAAAAAATTATAAGACCAGAAATATTTAAATATAATATGAGAGAAATATGCAGGGTCCTGTGGTAATAGACAGGTGAGAATGACATTGATAAAAGTCATTTGCTATATTGGTATAGTTCCAAAAACAAAACTATAACAGCTTTCCAAAGCACCTCAATTGTGTACCAATCATCCCCCATGCTGTGAAAATCAGGTCTAACCTACAGACTGTAAATGTGAAAAGGAATAAGACTAAAAGTGTACCCCAGATTTGATCCATGATTTATGAGAAAATTGGATATCTCAAAATTGCTTTGGCTATAGAAGGGTCCATTTAAAGCAGGCTCATAGAACAACCTATCTGAGGTATTTTCAGAATCGACCAGATAACATTTGTAAAGAAGTTAGTGATATTTCATTAATAGATAGGTTCATAAATACACACAACCCAGCCTGCATCCCTCAGGGAAGAAAGGGATTGCAGGGAAGAAAGAAGATAATTATGATAAGCACCAGGCCTCTTACTTGTGTAATTGGTTGGGTGTGGCTAGGAGAACGCTTGGCAACATTGACACCTAGTTGTCCTCTCAGCATTGCTGATTTTGGAGAACTCTGCTGTGCACAGGGTTCCTGGACTAGAGAGAAAATTGACAAAAGGAAGGGAGTTAGCTGGATGCTGTGGAGATTGCAGGTTCACTTTCTTCTGTCTGAGTCACAATCCAAGAACGATGCCATGAGAAATTTGCCTCCCCCTTTCAATCCTAAAGTGTTTATATTTGGGCCTAAGCCAGCAGTAGAGAATCGGGTGTCTTGTGCTTTGTATAGAGGAGTTGCTGGTTTATTTTCCAAACAACTGGCTGAGATTCTGTGGAAAACAACATTAAAGCAACATTTGCAAACCAGCTTGCAAACAGGAAACTCCATGTACAAAAGGATATTTTTGCTATTTGGTTTTAATCATCTCTGCCTAAATGTTTCAGGAAGTGTCTCTAGCTAAAATTATATGTATTTTACATATAACCAAATACCTCATTTCTTTTAGGGACATATATGAGAATATAACATAGGAAAGATCTAGAGTTGGTCCTTCTGTGACAGGTCAGAAATATTTCTGTTCTTTGTACTTCTATTCTGGAATAAGAAATTAACTAGTATACATCATGTCATGGTGTTGAAATATGTGGAGATAGTACGCATTGTAACAAGCCCAGATCCCCAACCCTAGGCCCAAATGTTTGGAAGGGCTTCAAAGTGCCCCCTGCAGCCTTTGACCAAAGCCTGGCACCTCCAAAGAGGAGCTCAGTAATGGGAACAAAGACTGCCAAATGCGTTGTGTACCAATGCCAGCCAAAGTGAGCTGGCAGAAAAAGTAGCCAGCAAACCAACAGTGCCAAGGTAATAGAGGCCAGGATGGTAGGAGGCGGGGGATGGTTTCCAAGGGAGCAGGATTGTTTTTAATTACTTGCTATAGTGTTACTCCTCAGCTTTGCTCTCTGTGATTGTAAATGGATTGTTTCAATCCTACATCCATCATTTCCTCTGACAGGGTTAGAAAGCCGAAGAACATGCAGGGACTTGTTACTAGATTGGGTAGGAATAGGATTTGACATGAGTGAGACAACCATAGCAGTCTGGCCTGGAAAGCCCGCTTCTCCAGATGATGTATCCCAATGGACATAAGCTTTTGCTACACTGAATTCTAGCAACTGGTAATGGAGTGTGTCTAAGAAGCAATTTAAGAAGCTCTAGCAGGCCTTTCAATTTATTTCAGTTAATTTATTCATTCTTATTCCCTACCTTCTATTTCCAAATTCTTTTGTGGTAGTTTCTAGAACAAGGTACTCTCCATGTCCATGCTGAGAGGAATAGCAAATCATAATAGTAGTGGTGGTAGTAGTAATAACTACTATGTTTTAAGCAGCTGCTACATTCCAAGTTCTACACCAGGCATTTAATCATTATAACGACCATGCAAAGAAGATATTATTTCTCTTTTACAGGTGGCATCTACAAGAGACTAAAGTTAAAAGAGATACAGACAAGGCTACAGGCAAGAATACTCCAGAGATGAGTGCTTTGATGTCAGAATACAGCAATGACAGGCAGTGACTCAAAAAGGATCACCTAACTTAGATTCACTGGGTCAGGGGAGGGGTAGTTAGGAGAGGGTTGTTAGGAAGTGACGTTTAAATTGAAGAATGAAGAATAAATAAGAATTTGCCAGGCAATGAGAGAGAAAAGAGTATCTAGGCAAAGAAAGCACTTGTACAAAAGTCTTAATAATGAGATCATCCCAGCTCAAAGAGGTTAAAACATTGAGTATGAAGGGAGCATAGGTGGGAGATGAGGCCAAAGAGGTAAACAGCAAGCCAGAGAGAAGCCTTTCTAGTCCTTATAGGGAAGTTTAATTGATTTTTAGACAAATGAAAATATTTGGATGGAATAAAATAGGGGAGAGATAAAATCAGATCTGCAATTCAGAGAACAAAATACAGACAGGAAAAATATAGAACACAGTGCCTAGATAAAGGGCAGCTCCGGACATGTAGGTAAGTACTGGTGATGTTCTGGATAAAGAAAGATCTTTAGAAAAAAGAATCCCTGGGCATGGTAATTTGAATGAAGGTGGGTGGTAGAGTTGGGGAAAAACATGATCAAGAATGCTGCCCACACTAAAATTGTGCAGACAAATGGGCTATTCACTAAAATAATAGACACAGGAAGAAGGAAGAAGAGTGATACACACAGAAAAAGAGAGAGAGAGAGACAGAGAAACAGTTAATGAAGAATTGTTAGTCAATGAATACTGGTTTTGGACACATTAATAGGGAGAAGGCCCTAAGTGATCTAAGTAAGAATTTCTAGTAGGTAGTTGGGTACATGGTTCTGAGGCTAAGCTGAGAAGCATTAGTAGTTATTGGCATGGACTTAATTTTTCTGTAGAGTAGCAGTAATCATTATTACAAAGGGAATGAAAGAAGTGCCTCCTGCACTTCCCATGAAAACTGTTGGTCACAGGGGTGTTCCCAGGCAGCTGGAGCATAATTTACATAAGCTCTGCATGTGAAGCCCATCAAATCTGGAACTACAAATTTGAAGATCATTTATTTTATCTTTGCAAACTTCCATACAAAGGAAAGGACACTAGACCTGTTGGCTCCCTGCTGGAGAATGTATGTGTCCCGTTGTTTGTCCATTTGTTCATCTCAGCCACTTACTATACCTGTCTAGAAACCCATACTGTTCTGTTTGCTTTGTCTCTCTCAGTGCTAAAGGATAGGGACCTTCCTTGCAACAAGTTCTGCTCCTAGCTATGTAATCACCCAACAGGTTCGTTTTGCCTGCTGCACAGATAAAACCAATTCACCAAGACAGTGATAATGTAATCAAGAAAAAATTTAATTAACCTGAGGCTAGACAAGCAGAATTTTATTACTCACATCAGCCTCCTCAAGCATTTGAAGGCTAGGACTTTTAGATCGATAATTTGGTGGGCAGGGGACTAGGAAATAGGAGCCACTATTGGTTGGGGATGAAATCAAAGGGGTATGGAAAACAGTCCTCCGGCACTGACTCCACCTCTGGATGGGGGCCGCAGGACCCATTGAGTCATGAGTCACAGTGCAGGTAGAGTCAGCCAGTGCCAGAATGCAGAAGTCTGAAAAATACCTCAAAAGGCCAATTTTAGGTTCTACACTAGTGATGTTATCTATAGGAGCAACTGGGGAAATCACAAATCTTGTGGTCTCTGGCCACATGACTCTTAAACAGTAAAGGATTATAGAAAAGTACCTAGGGAACAATGTCTGGCTATTTAACCATGCCAACCTCTTAGTAGAATTCAGATCCCTCCCATAATTCTAATTTTGTGCCTTTTCAATAGTCTTACAAAGACAATTTCAGTCCCCAAACAAGGTGGGGGTCAGTTTTAGGGAGAGACTATTATAATCCTTGCCTCAAAGTTAAACTATAAATGTTTCCCATGGTTAACCTGGCCAACTCCCAAGAATAAGCAAGGAAAGCTCATTTGCTTTAGGTAAAAGCAAGAAGGAGTCAGTCATGTTGGACTTCTGTCACTGTCATCGTTTTCTGGATAGAAAATGGACTAAGACCAGGCACAGTGGCTCACGCCTATAATCCTAGCACTTTGGGAGGCCGAGACCAGCCTGACCAACATGCTGAAACCCCATCTCTACTAAAAATACAAAAATTAGCTAGGCATGGTGGTGCACTCCTGTAATCCCAGCTACTTGGGAGGCTGAGGCAGGAGAATTGCCTGAACTCAGGAGGCGGAGGTTGCGGTGAGCCGAGATCGTGCCATTGCACTCCAGCCTGGGTAACAAAAGCAAAATTCCGTCTCAAAAAAAAAAAAAAAGAAAAGAAAAAGAAAGAAATACCTGAGACTGAGTAACTTATAAAGGAAAGCGGTTTAATTGACTCGCAGTTCTGCATGGCTGGGGGTCTCAGGAAACTTACAATCATGGCAGAAGGGGAAACAGGCACCTTCTTCACAAGGTAGCAGGAGAGAGAGCAAGCAGAAAAGGAACTTCCCAACACTTAGAAAATCATCAGATCTCATGAGAACTCATTATTAGGAGAACAGCATGGGGAAAACCGCCCCAGTGACCCAATCACCTTCCTCCTTCGAGGGGATTACAGGTCCTCCTTTGACCTTTGGGGATTACAATTTAAGATGTGATTTGGGTGGGGACACAGAGCCAAACCATATCAGTGAGCTTGTCAATGAAGAGTAAGAGACTAAGAAGAATGCAGTCCTAAAAAAAAGGAAGACTAGTTCTTCATTAGTCTTAGTTTCAATTCCCACATCTCAGCTGATCACTCACCTGGCTCTAGATTACTTAGTTACCTCTAGCTTACCCAATCATTTGTCTGTGAAGTCTCTTCTACCTTATAGTCATGGTCAGTTTGTTCTGTTTACAAATTTAAACTCTTCCCAATATGAATCTAAATCTCTTAACAAGTGCAGGAAAACAAAGGAAACTATTGTATTGATGTTCAGCCATTCAGAATCTGAAGGAGCCTGAGTAGAGTTTGAGTATTATTGGGCCTCTGTATTATCATTAACAGCATTCCTCAACAGAACTCTGTATTTCTAATAACACTTTAATTTCTCTTTTGCATTGTCTTCATTCTGACTGTCCCTAATTTGGATCTTGCTCCTCACTATCTTATTTCTAGAGTAGCCTCCAAACTAGTATCCATGCTTCCACTTCATTTACTTGTGTACCAGTTCTGGTTATTTTTTCAAATGCGTTTTTGCAATCTCCCTTTTCTGCTCAACATTACTGCAGTGAGACTTGGCTTCCCATAGGCATGGATCCAAATTCCTTAGCTGATTAATTGAGGCTCCTTCAAATATGAAAACACATTATTGCTCCATTTAGCCACCATCTCCTCCAGACACAATTCTCCCCCACAAGGATGGAACATCATTTGTCTTTTTGCTTTTCTTCTTTTGTTCTTTCCAGTTAAGTATTCTTTCTGATTTCTCAAAGAACTAAAAACAGAACTCCCATTTAACCCAGCAGTCCCATTACAGGGTATATACCCAAAGGAACATCAATCATTATACCAAAAAGGCACATACGCTCATATGTTTACTGCAATACTCTTCACAATAGTCAAGTCATGGAATCAACCTAGGTGGCCCTTAACAGTGAATTGAATTTAAAAAAAAAAAACATATGGCATATATACATCATGGAATATGAAGCAACCATAAAAAAGAATGAAATTATGTCCTTTGCAGCAACATGAGTGCAGCTGGAGGCCATCATCCTAAGCAAATTAACACAGAAACAGAAAACCAAGTATCACATTCTGACTTATAAGTGGGAGCTAAATCTTGGGTACATGTGGATATAAAGATGGGAACCATAGACACTGGGGAATCCAAAAGGAGGGAGTGCATGTGGAAGGCAAGGTCTGAAAGACTTCCTATTGGGTGTTATGTTCACTGTCTGTGACAAGATCAATAGACACCCAAACCTCTGTGTTATGCAATATACTCTTGTAACCTGCACATGTACTCCCTGAATCTAAAATTGAAATTAAAAAATACATAAAATAAATTTTCTTTCTAAATGCCATCCCAAACACTTCCTTAACACCAAAGTGAGCTCGTATCCCATTTTAAAAATAAATGTTCTTAATTAGTTACTACTTTTTTCTTCTGTAATACATATTTCTAGTAAATCATAAATGAAAAACTGGAAGGGATCTCAAAATTATTTGGCCCATCATCTCATGAAATAGCTGTATAAATTGAGCCCTCCCAAATTGACTTTACCAGTGTGCTGTGTGCAGTTTTGCACTTTATCTTATACTATAAAGTTTACAGCGCTAAGGCTGCAGCCTTACCTTCTACCTGTCATGTCTTCGATGTCCTTCTCAATACCCAGTATTCTATGGAACTGATTTCAAACTGAATCAAGTTGCTTTTTTAGAATTCACTTAGATAGGCTCATCATTTTAAGAAATCCAATGCTACATTATTTGAGGACTTAAGCATTCATTTCCTACATTTCTTTCTTTTCCAAATTTGTAACCTTAATTGTCTTATTTATTTTTATTTTTTGACTAAACACAACAGGTCAAAATTGAGAACATACCCATGATCTCTGTCAGGGTTCCCATGGGCTAAATTGATTTCCACAGAGAGAGGAGGAAGACATAGGTTACCACTCAGTTCACTACTTTTGAACATGAATTTGGTGCCTATTAATCTTTAGAAATTGATGCTCAGCCACTGTGAAGTTTCACAGCATGGTAGCACCTTTCTTTACTTTCCCTTCTGAGATAGTTTACATGTAATAGAAACAGCTTTCAATAATTCCTTGTTGCCTAGAGGGTTAAGAAGGAAATGTAGCTCTTTGAGCGTCACTGATAAAAGTGAAATGAAAAACTAAGCAAAATAATGGAAGGCTTTTTATAGAAGTTCCCCTGTGTAACAGAGTATCCATATGCCTTCATTTCTCAAGTTTTAATGACTCATTAAAACTATTATTCTATTTTTAAAAATAGCAGAACAAAACCGTTTGAACACCATTCTAATACATTACCTATAATTGTGGCTGAGGCAATAAAGAAAATAACCTCTCCAAGTCCCAGATGTCATATTAGAAATTTATTACTGATATATTTATATTACATCTTAAACTGTTTTTTAATCAAAATTTATGTATATGGAGATATTTTAAACCAAGTCATTTATCTTTTTGGTATAAAGGGTTACAGCCAACCACAACAGTAAATGTCACTTCCTAGAGCAACAGCTTGCACATGCTCAATACAAATGTTATAAATTAGTACATAAAGTTTTAGAGTGTTTAATAAAAGCTTAATAGTTTTCTGACATACTTATTTCCAGATTCTTGGTCCTGTTCATTTCCAGAGTATTTGTACACATGCGGGAAAAAAGCCCTTTAAACACTACCTACTTTTTACATCCGCTGCTCATAACTTGTCTGAGCTATTAAGGATGAAAAAAAATCCCATAAATCAAGATGACATGAAGAGGAAAAAACCAACTTTATGCCACAAGAAAATGATTTGTCCTTCCCACCAAAATAACCTAAACAAACAGCTGAAGAAACTGTTCTAAAGGATTAAAATATTAGTCAAACATTTCTTTCTTTGACATAATTTTGCTTAAAACAATTTTTACGTGAAGATAGGTGGCTAGTGAAACGATTGTGCAAAGGTGTGGTTCTTTATGTTGTGGTTAAGATTTATAGACCTTAAGCCTTGAAGCCACTGAGCATTCATGCTGAACTCAGTTGGAATAGCCTGGGAGGTGGCAGGCCACAGGTTATATAAAAAGTGGGGGCAAGCTTTCCCTTACCTGATGTTCTCTCTACCATAAAGCATGTGGTTTGGAAGCAGTCTCACTACTCAAATAAGGTTAAAACCATCTGAGCAGATCAAACCAGAGAAATGATCCCCTCTTAGTATATCCAATTCAGCTTAGAATTGGAGGCATTATGGTTCAGCAACCCTAAAGTACTGATGAAGCAGAGAAAATAGGATCATATTTCTACAACAACCTGCTTCCAGAGGGGAGCTTGTAGCCTAACCTAAGGGGAAAATAGAGTGAGTACTGTTTCTCATAGATTGGGAAAAAGGGAGCCAGAAGGACTTATCACAGCTCCTCTTGAGGATCTAACATTCCTTTACCCCAAAATTGAAAAATACTCAAAACCCACAAGAAAATTCCAATGGGTAGGTAAAAGAGTCACTTAAAAACTACAATAATGGTCTTTAAAATATGTGCAAAAATAGTTGTTGCTTGGGGGTAGGTGGTGCTTAGAGCTTTATGCTTGTCATGTATAATTCTTAATTGAATACAATGTTATTTTGATTAAATGGGGAAAACAAATGAAAAAGAGGCAAATTCTATATACATACTTAATATCTGTGTTCATCTGCTAGGATGGCCATAAGAAAATATCACAAACTGGATGACTTAAACAACATAAATTTATTTTCTCACAGTTCTGAAGTCCAAGATCAATGTGTAAACAAGTTTAATTTGTTCTAGGACCTCTCTTCTTGGCTTGTAGATGGATGACCATCTTTCCCTTTGTCTTTACATGGTCTTTCCTCTTTATATGTCTGTATCCTATCTCCTTAAAAGGGCACCAATCGTACTGGATTCAGGCCCACCCACATGACCTCATTTTATCTTAATTCTTTAAAGGGCCTATTTTCAAGTATTCACCTTTTGAAGTACTGGGGGTTAGGATGTCAACATATGAATTTGGGGGAAGGAGGGAGACACAATTCAGCCAGTAACAGTAGCAATGTACAAAAATTGAAGTAGACTTGTGTTAAATAATAATTATAGAAGGTCATTTATCTGGACTAAGTTTCAACACTAAGCCCCAACAGATCAGATTAAAAATTAAAATGAAGTCAACCATTCATGTCACCAAACCCAAACTAGTTTTTATTGGCCCTTCCTAGAAATCAACAGAAAGAGATAACAGCCTGTTTCCCAAATGGGCCCATTTAAATCTTTAATTGGCTTGATAATAAAAGTCCTTCTGTTTTAATCCTTACAACATCAGGTTACTTCCTTCACTAATGTTAACGAATCAGTTATGTCTATTGTCCTATCTACCTGTCCCCAAATTACCAAAAAAAAAAGTAGCTTTGAAAAAAACAAATACACTCTTTGTTCTTTGGTTCTGCTTTCTTCAGCCTTTCTCTGCCCATAAAGCCAACCCTTTTTATTTTAGGGATGAAGTGTTGCTCAGTTCTAGAATCACAAAAAAAGCCAACTGAGATCCATAAACTTTGAGTTTTGTCCTTTGATACTTGACATAGCTTATATAGACAATTTGAATCAAACATTTTTGCTTACTGATGCACAATAACCTAGGCAAATACGGCAGTTGAGAGTGTGTTATCCTACAGCATCCAACGCACTCTCACCTTTTGCTTCCTTGTATGCTAGTAAATTGTTTCTAGCCCTCTCTATACTTATTGCATCCATATTTGTACTCAACAAAAGTGTACAAGCTTCTAGGTACTAAAGTTATGTAAATAGCCTTAGGTAAGTGAGGACCCTGATTTGTAACCCTGTGGAATGCAACCCATTAGTAGACCATAAAATCAATTTAGTGGATGGTGCCATTGTTTCAATAAAACAGATTTAAAATATTACAGTGTGTAAAATAGTAACATAATAAGTAGAGAAGTGATGTCAGCAACTACAGAGGAGTAAGGAACTCTGAAAATTCTTTCCTCCATAGAAGCAATAAGAACAGTGGCAAAATTGTTAGAACCAACTTTTTCAGAATTATGGAAATTAAAGGCTTTCAGCAAACCAAGAAACTGCCTGAATCTCAGCAAAAGCCGTAAAGTTTGCAGCATTTTAACTTACCCTATGCTCACCCCTCTTTCCCACCCCTGTAGTAGACTTGAAAACCAAAAGCCAATTCACAGTGAATTCAGCAGACTGGAAACTACTGGAGGGGGCCCAACAAGTTTCACAGGGGAGTTCTCTCAAAACACATTCCCAGATAATTATTATTTGACCTGTCTGGGGTTTCCTAGAAGAATTCATTCACAAGGCTGACTTTATCTGATCTGATTGGAGATTGCCTAGTGAAAACAGCCTTTTTTTCTGGGGTCACTTGTTAAAAATAATCAGAGGCAATTTTGGAACATTACAGATGTCTGAGGCAGTAGATAACGATTGGGGCAAATCATAGGCTAACAAAAAAGCTTAAAAGGAAATTCCAGGGAATGTGATGTGATAGGAAGCTTTACAAAGTTCTAATAATCTCTGGGACTCTGCTATACATGTGCCTGGGGTTATGTGCATGCTCAGGAAAGACCTGAGATGGCCCTAAACTCTCACCCTGACTGACCTTGAGTCTGCATAGGCAGAAAGTTACATGACTGAATACACACATATTGTCCTACAGAAATCACTAAATTATATATTTTAAAGTGGTAAATTTTATATGTGAATTATATCTCAATTAAAAAAAACTATTAGTTGTTAACCTGAAATTAGAATTTAAAAAAAATAAGGGTAGGTAGCCCTATCATAATGCTGATTGAAAGAATTCAGATACTTCATTCACATGCAATTCAAAAACAGGCAACACTACCCTATGTTGATAAAGCTTCAAGTAGTGTTTACCTCTTTGAAAGTAGGGTGGGTGTGGACTGTAGGGGACATGAGAAAGCCTTTTATGTGTTCTATATCTTGATCGAGGCTGTTGTAACATGATAGGTATTATACATACCTGTGCATAAATTCATTAAGCTGAACACAGAATTTGCTTTGCTACATGAATTTGCTTTGCTATATGAATTGTATCTCAATGAAAATTTTAAAAATAATATGAGTATAAACATTTTGTCAAAATTTTGCTGTAGTTGAATATATGTGTATATGTTTAACTAGGTCATGATGTAAAATATGTTTATTTCTGTGGGCAGGATTAAAATGTTTGAAAATCCTAAACTAAAATGTTAGAATTCTGTGGAGAAACTTGCAGACTTTGAGATATGAACAAATTTTACTAATCAGTCACATTTCTTGGAATATAATTTTTTAAAAATACAAGTTGTGAGAGTACTGCTTTAATAAACCAACCACACAATGAATCGAAAGTCTTCAGCCAGGGGCAAGTGGCTTATGCCGGTAATTCCGACACTTTGGGAGGCCAAGGCAGGAGGGTTACTTGAGCCTAGTATTTTCAGATCATCCTGGGCAACATGATGAGACCCTGTCCATATCAAAAATGAAGAAACTAGCCAGGCATGGTGACATGTGCCTGTGGTCCAAGCTACTCAGGAGGCTAAGGTAGGAAAATCACTTTGGGAGGTTGAGACTTCAGTGAGGCCGTGTTTATGCCACAGCACTCCCGCCTGGGTGACACAGCACCTATCTCAAAAAATAAAGTATTCTAGCCTTATCATTGTCAACTGAAGAATTACATGTTTCATGCATTTGGAAGGGAGAGCTTTGTTTCTCATAAGGCTTGCAGCCTGGTCTGCAGGTGGCCATTCTGATGGTCTGGAAAGCACAACCTCCAGTCAAAAACCAGACAGATATTTTGAGGGAGGGGCAAAAAGACAAAGAATTTATGCTGAGCAAGGTGGCACATATTCATATTGAATAAGCTGTACAAGGAATCATGAATATAGAGAAGAAATGTACGCATGTGCAATTGGTTTTCATACCCTTTCATGGGTCCCTTGTGCAAAAAAATGCCAGCATCAGCATGATCCAAAGGTGGAGTATTTGGCTTGCTGACATCAAATGCTGAAGTAGAGGACAGGAAAAACCCTTACTGCACATTCTCCATAGACTGTCTAGAACTACTCCATTATTGGTACCAGGCAACAATAATAGGAGGGGCAGTGTCAGGAGGTTGGTTGATATAAATGGTGGAGTATTTTGAAAGCACTGGTTTCTGTTTATCCCTTATGGAAGAAAGTCTAATGGCAGTTAGCAAGGAAGGAGGTATAACAAGGCATGTCTGACCTCTCATCCCAAGACATGGGTGAGAACTCAGTCAGTTTTCAAAGTTACTCTGGGATCCCCTTGGCCAAGAGGGCATCTTTTCAGTCTGTTGGGATTCTTAGGGTTTTATTTTTATTTCTTATCACCAACCATCTGAATCGCAGCTTTAAACACCCTTCTTTATAAACCTTTCATTTCCAAAGCCAGAAGTGACCTCTTTACTTTCTAACTCTTACATTGTTTTATTGGTTTATTTGATACAGGATCTAGAAAGAAATTATTTAGGTGGATAGTGAGGTAGCCTTCATAAGTTTTCCTTTTAATAAAAAGCAGCGCAAAATAGTTTCTTTTCTAACAAAAAGCCTGAAAAAAATCAAGCTGCAAACATAGATAAGTAAGCTAAAAGCTTGTATAGGTAAATGCCAGCAGCTGTGCAAATAGTAAAAGGCTACCTGGGGGCCAGGCAGATTCAGCATGGTGTTTCCATCTTCTCTTTCCTTTGTCAACTGCATGTACAGTAAGGAACAAACAACATGACACCAGCTAGTTAGAGAACCCATCTGCATAATACAAGATTAGAGTGGGATGGCCAGTTTTTTTGTGTACTATGCAAACATCATACCTGGTTCAACCAATCTTTTGGGTCCTGGGTAAATCAGACACTGCCTCCTCAAGTTATCTATAAAACCCCAAGCATTTCACCACAAAACTGGACGACCTACTCAGATGCTCCTCTCTCTCTCTCTCTCTCTCTTCAGGAGAGAAAGCTATTCTCTTCTTCTTTTGCCTATTAATGCTCTTAAACTCACTTCCTTGTGTCTGCGTCCTTGATTTTCCTGGTGAGGGACAGTGAATCTCGGGTATTTACCCCAGACAACAATGCCACTTCATCTTTATTATAGTATATTTACCTCTGACATTAACCTGGCATAGTATTCATGTATTTTTTCCTTTCCTGATAATAAAATGCTGGGAAATCCTCACATGATTATATTACTATCTTCCTCGTTTCTCATAAAGCTTTATGTTGTAGTTTGCAAATAATAGATATGGCAAAAAGAAATAAGAAATCAATAAAGGTAAGTGACCTTAAACTATGCAAATTTAGAAGTTTAAAATTTATATAAGAATATCAAAATCATCAAATAAACAAATCAACAAATAAAAACTCATCAAACAATAGATTAGTAAAAGAAACTGTATGTGTGTCTGTATATATGTATAAATGTATGCGTGTATGTATATAATTTATTGTGTGAACCTGGAAGTTTAAATCTA
The DNA here is from genome assembly GCA_031835075.1 of Saguinus oedipus. Taxonomy (NCBI): domain Eukaryota; kingdom Metazoa; phylum Chordata; class Mammalia; order Primates; family Cebidae; genus Saguinus; species Saguinus oedipus. The sequence goes on from CM063170.1 coordinate 150,219,940, forward strand.
TCATTCATCAGCAAGTCAAAATGATTACTGGATTCCGAGTTCAAAAGTCCCTTTTTCTGTTATGTAGCTAACCTATAAATTGCCAAACCAAGTTCACAGTTCACTAATGTTAGGGAGAACTGAGGAAAATAAATAAGAAAACAAAGATCTCAACATAGAATCAGAACAAAGGGTTTTTTGACTCTTCAGTAGAACAAACAAGCTTTTGTCATCACTTGGCTTGGACATACCCAAGAAATTGCCAAGATGGAGATGAACCATGCTCCTGAATAAAATAATTATTTGCTTAATTTTTTTTAAATAAAAATAAAATTTGTCTTTCTAATTGAACCTCACCCTTTCATGTGATGTTTTGTGATAAAGGCAGTAAATCACAGAATCCAAATAGGAATAAAATATGTATTTCTGCAGGGTTGTGCCTTTCGAGGACAGCTCATGGGTCAGCCATTTCAACTGAATGTCATCTCTCTTGTTGGTAACTGTTGTTATTCTTTGCTGATTGACTGTAATTGATTGGCCAGTGGGTGATAAACAGCAGGACAGTGAGACCTCACAGCTTAAACAGCAATGAGGAAGCACTTCAGACATTTTTTAAGACCTCAAGTGGTCTAGTGTTTATTTTCTTTCAAAGGCACATATGTAACTGTGCAATCTTAGCTGTAAGAAGATAAATTCCTTTTGGAAAGCAGAATTCTTACAAAAATATATGCTTAGTCAAAATCCCAGGTATTATTAAATACTCATTCTCCTATTATAATCTCTTTATGTCTTAATTTAAACATGTTCAATTGTGAATCTACTTCTTGGCAGAATTCTTTCTCACAAATTTTAAGTAGATAGTAACAGAAGAGCTTCCCCCAACTTCAACATCTCACTTTTACAATCATAAAATTTGTAATTTAGAAAAGGTAAGATCTGACCTTCATAGAAGATTCTCTTTAATGTATATAGCACCCAATCATTGGCTTTAAAAAAAAAAAAAAGTAGGATGGCAAAATAAAAGCAGTTTTTATTCATTTTACTTCTTTTTGAGAGTAAGGTTTAGACACATATCTACTTTAAATCGATTTTTGATGATGCTGAGAAAGCCTCAGTCACCTAGATTTCAGACTTGTGATCTAAGAATAGAAAGTGGTAATTTATTATCGGTAACTGTCATGTCTAGTAGGATTTGATTTTTCCCTCCTTACTAGCTAAAAAATTAATATGTTATTGTTTCATAGATTCTGGTAGAAGACACAAGACTCCTGGCTCAGAAACAAATAATTTTATTATTCACTGCCCAGAAAGTTGATGAGCATCAGCATGATATGTTGGTTTTGCTCTACTTCCTATGGGCGTGATGCTGAGAGCCAGATGGAGGCTGCACACATAGCAGGTTTGCTTGCAGATAGAGGAAAGAAAGCAGCAACATGCCCAGGAGTAGTCAGGAGGAGTCCTATACTATTCTATAATTCTTACTGTCTTCTTCACATCGTTACCTAGAAGGCAGCTAAAAAGAGATGAACATTTTCTAAGGACAGCAGCATTCAGTAATTAAACTGCCTTACTAAGATGTGTCAACTAGGAGGATGTGATAAGAGGGAGTCAGAAATACCGTTGAACTGATTTTTGAAAAAGTCTTTCTACTGCTCAAAAATACCAGATGCCTGTAGATGGTGTGAAATGTGGAATGTTCATCAAATAAATGGTCCTTAATAATGAGCCCATTTTGAGGGTGGGCATGGTGATTCATGCCAGTAATCCCAGCACTTTGAGGGACCAAGGTGGGCAGATCACAAGGTCAGGAGTTTGAGACCAACCTTTGCCAATATGGTGAAACCGTCTCTATGAAAAATACAAAAATTAGCTGGGTGTGGTGGTGAGTACCTGTAGTCCCAGTTACTAGGAAGGCTGAAGCAGGATAATTGCTTGAACCCAGGAGGTAGAGGTTGCAGTGATCCAAAATCATGCCACTGCATTCCAGCCTGGGCAGCAGAGTGAGACTCTGTCTAAATATAATAATAATAATAATAATAATAATAATAATAATAAGCCCATTTTGGACTAACGTTTGGGACTAAGGGCATACTATTTTTTAACTCTAGGTGGGCTGGAAAGCAGAAAACGTGACACAGTTTAGTTTGAAGGCCTACAGTGATGTGGCCACAGACAAGAACAGTAATATCATAACCTGAAAAAGTTTCAACAGTGGTAAGATACCAGGAGTAGTTCCAAGAGAGAGTCAAGAGTCAATGTATGCATTTTTTTAAGGGTAAACAGGGCCAGCCCCTCATGCAATGTGGCTTTTTTTCTTCTGCAAAACAAATGAGTCGACTTTGGCAGAAATCGCAAGTCTAATACACACTAGTAGCTTCTGCATCAGAAACACAGAATTCCTTGCTATGTGCCCAGTTCATGGTAGTGGCTCTGTTGTCATGTCTGCTGTGATGATGACCTGGGCAGTGCAAGCTTTATCAGCTACATGGTCCTAAAAAGCAGTGCCTTTAATCTGCCTGTCTGAGATCTTCTAAGTGGCAGAGGTGATGGCTCTGACACTAATAAGAACCCAGGAGTCAACAGAAATGTAGCAAAGGTGAACAAAGGGGGATTGACCAAGACTATGAGGACTTGAGGACTGCCCTGAGTTTGCTTACCAAGGGAATTGATTATGTCTGCTTTTGGTTTCACATAGCTGAACTTGAGGCTGAACAGTGAATGGCAGCAGATCAATGAATGCCATTAGGTGTCAAGCTAAAGCTGAGTTATCAGGGCACCAGGCCCAATCATTTAGTGAAGCTTCTTTGAACCTAGGGTCCCATTGTTTCAGCTACTTTAATTGTATTTTAATGTAAAACTGAGATGACACTCAAGGCTAGGCTAGCTGCACTGATGAATCTGCCATTGCCATTTAGTGGGGCCTGTGGGTTCCCACCCATCTTGTTAGTCATGAGTTCAAGTTAACACACTCTATTTTGGGTGAGAGATACAAGCAGAAAAGCTGTAAGGGATCCCTGATGAATAAGGCGTTCAGTTTCAAGAGCCTAGTAATAGCAGGCCAATAGCTGCATTTCAAAAGGGGTGTACTTGATGGCTGTATCAAGCAGGTGGTGCTGTTTCACTGGGAAATAGCCTGAGTCCTCCCATAGTCTTTCAAGTCTGTGATTGCGAGGATTTACTGTTTTGTGCTAGAGCACCCTGGAGGAGACGGTGCAGCAGAGAGTGCCTGAGCAAGAGAGTGCCTTCTGGCACTTAGCGAATGGAGACGTACAAGCATCTACCACATCATTTCATTTTAAATTCAGAAGTGGGAACACAAAAATCACTACATTGAATTAGCCCAATGTGCTCCACCCACAATGTCATTAGCAGATAAGTCCCATCAAAAACTCCTATCAGTTGAATTTGAGCACCATTTTCCCGTAAGGAAACATAGACCAAGAAGTTAACACTTCCCGTGTGGGTTAGGGCTGTAGCAACAACCGCCAGGAGACTACGTAGTCTCCCAGCAAGGAATGCATGATGTGCAGGGTGGCAGCAAAAGTATCTCACAGGAAACAGGGAAGATAAGGAGGCTTTCTCTTTGCCCTTGATCTCTCCAGAATTAGCACCTAAGCACAGTTAGTTATGCTTCCTTTCCTGTGCATCTTCAAGCATCTGAGTGGCTGGGACTAGGGATCCTTTTTTGCACCTGCAGAGCCTACTGTGGCTCCCACCTAACAGCCCTCATGTCCTTCGGTCACCCTGCACTTAGTGCTCTGTCTTCTCTGGCAGCCAAGCTGGGCTGCAGCAGGGATAAGGTACACTACTGCAGCTGGCTCTGCACCATTAGAAATATTTGGCACTTATTTTAGGTTTTCAGCAGCCACTCATTTGCAGCTCAGAGAAACAAACTTTCAATATTTTTAGTCCAACCAAAGGTCTACATTAAATATCAAGGTCATCATTGCTGACACCATTTATTTTAGCTTTGTGGATTCCTAGGCTCCACAATCACAACCACATTGCCCTTCAGCTGGGGCTGCAGGGATTACTGCTTCGTTGTCATGGTGGCAATCTTTTGTCCTCTTCCCTGAAGGAGAAGAAACAATAACCAAGGCACGTTTGGGGCAGCTTGTTTCAATCTTATCTCTCACTGCCTAGACCCATTAACAGTCAGGACAGGGAAGGGCCCTTACTGTGCCCCTCCATCCTTGCCTACTTCTTGGGTGAGTACATTCACTACCAGTCCCAGGCGTCCCCCTCTGAACCCAGCTTTTAGAGTTCTTGTCCTTCTTCTGCCAGAAAGCCAATTTCTTTCAGTATTCTATCCTTATCCCTAAAACTATTGAGTCTAGAATTTTATTTTACCCTTGTTACAAACTAGTAAGTTAGTCTATTTTACTTTCTCAAGAATACTGGCAGGAGACACAACATTAATGGATCAGAGGCAAAAGAATTTATTACTCACAGTTCAGAAAGTAGCATGAGCATTGACATGTTTGCTTTAGTTCCTCTTGCCCCCACGTTCCTGGTGATGAGCCAGAGGGCTCAAATGAATGCTACATAGACAGACTGGGTTTGCACTGTAGCTGAAGAATACTTGGGGACCTTGTATTTTAAAGCAAGCAGTAAGCAAGCCTGCTGTTTTTCCTGAAGAGGAGACCTTACTTCTCCATCAAGGGTATCGAATACAAGTCCTGAGAAACAGTCAGGTAAAGAATCATCAGGATCTTGCATGTTGAATACACCCTACAGGAATAGGCAGGGAGTCTTATGGCCCATGACAACTGCGTCTCCCAACACTAACATGTTTTGACCACCCATTACACACCATAAGATACTCTACTAAGTTCCTTTTCTGCCTTGTTTCATTTAATCAGCAAGCCAACTCTGTGAGTCAAGTACCATTATTATCATCCCCATTTTATAGATGAGGAAACTGATGTTCAGAGAGTGTAATAGGCCAAAATCACATAACTGTAAAGGGAGAAACATGAATTCAAATCCAAGTCCCACACCAAGGCTCATTCTCTTAACCACTCTCTTTACATCTGTCAAGTTGTTGACTCAGGATTCTGCAGTGTTCTTCAGGGTATTTTAGTAAGTATGTGCTTACCAGGGTTCGACACTTACACAAAGACATATTAATATCTAGCCAGTTTAAACACAAACGTTATGAGGGCAGAATTTATTTCAGATGAAACTACTTTATGTGAGGTTGATAATGGTTGCCTTCTCTGTGTAGATGCGGCTAAAATGTCTACAAATATCTTGGAGAGTCACCATTTGTCTCTGTTACCACCAGTCTCTCAATAGTCTCTTTATACCTATTGTTCTAATGTAGTTATAGTGCCGCTACAGGGAATCAAAACAATTATTCTTCATAATTTTTATTGTGAGTGTAGTTTTATTAAAAAATTATTGAAGAGATAGAAGAAAATGAACTAATTGAGAAATCTTATATATCTAAGCAGCAGTTCCGAGCTTTATATATCACAGCAGTCTTTTCAAAACCATTGTTTGAAAATGTATACACTCTGCAAACACAGAGTAATCTGATTAAATATTTTCTTGTTTATTTATTTACTTTTTATTGAGGCAGAGTTGCACTGTGTTGCCCAGGTTAGTCTTGAACTCCTGGGCTCAAGCCATCCTCCTGCCTCCGCCTCCTACAGTACTGGGATTATAGGTTTGAGCCACCATGCCTGGCCTGATTAACATTTTCTGATGCACATCATTGCTCTTCAAATTATTCCTGCCTGTTTTCTTGTTTTCCCACAACTCAGTAACTCTCCATCTATATCCAACAGATGAACTTCAGCTAGAGTTTATATAAATATACCAGAAAGGAGTAAAAGGCCAGTTAACCTGGAGATATAGTTCAGCCTACTGGAATAACGTTTATTCAGTAAAACATTTTAACTGAACATTAGTTATGTGCATGTCATTAAAAGTCCTGAATATGCAACATAAACTTTAGATCAATTCCCACTGATACATGCATTACCTGACAATATGCCCACATGTATCTGAAATAATATTATAGTGAAACATTCAAAATAATTTAAAAACATATATTATAATTATATAAATAAATATGTAAAGAAATTATATATGGAAAGAAAGCAAATGAATAGCAAGAAATTAAATTTTCATAATTTAATTTTTGGTAAAATTATTTGGATTCATAAAAGTTGAACAAGGTTAATAATAATGACAGCAATAAAAATAGTAGACACTACTTCCAGGAGTTTACCACCTAATCAAGGAGAGAAAAATTTCTCTAGAAATGGTTGCATAATAAAGTACTTTCTAACCAATGTGACCTACATGCAAATTCCCACTCTGCCTTTTCTTTAACATTTTATTTTGTATAGAGAAAACCATATAGAAAGGGTCCAGAGTGAGAAAGGTGATGGGAAGTCATTCAGTCTGGACGTCTGTAACAGAGAGATATAACCTCTAGGGTAGTTAAGATACACACAAGCCTATGAGAAAAATGATGTGGTTTGAAAGGTGTTTAAACTCATTTACACTTTTAGCAGATTAGACCACCTGCTACACGGCGATATCCTAAGGGTAATGATTGAGGACAGCTAAGTTTTGATGAAAGAAGCGATAAAGACTAGAGTGGAAGTTATTTAGATAGGATTTCAGATCTCTGAGTGAGACAGCTCAGGAGGAAGCCCTTTAGATTAAAGACATACCACCATGAGGGCCTGGGGTTTCTGGGAAAAAATAGGAAGGAAGAATGAAGAGGGCATAGAAGTAGAAGTGGGGACTTCAATTTTAGTTTTCATGCTCAGAATATCATAATTTAATCCTGAAAAGAACATCCGTTTTTCATGCATTTTTGTACTCACATAACATACCTTCTATTTGCTATCTTTCAGGAATAATCATTCAGAATGCCAACCTCTCCTACTCTCATTAGGCTTGCTTGGAAAGGTAGTCCTTCTGTGGATGAAATGTATAGTACCTAGGAGTATACCTAGCTACCATAATTAAAGTGTAACAGGCAGGTAGATAAACAAATGGTTACATCAATAACAGTAAGCCAAGCATTTCAAAGTATTTGGATTTCTTTCATTTTGCTCTTGGGCAAATCATATGACCTCTTTGTCAGACTTTTCTCATAGTTAAAATAGGACAAAAATCAATTCTTTCCTACTGTGATTCCTGGGAGTATAAAATTTGGTTCATTTTAAAGAACTGTGTAGGAGTTCAATATTATAACACTGAACATATGGAATCTTCCTAGATAAACTTCAAAATAACATTATTTTTGTTAAAAAAAAAATAAAACTCCATGATTCTTTCTCTGTACCGTCTCTCTCATGATGTTATCATTGTGCACATTCTGAAATTAACAGACATACTTCCTGCTGAAGAACAGATAGCAGATAAAATGAGGTTGTGGGCTCCAAAAAGAACAAAAGCCTACACACAAAAGACTTTTTCTCCCAGAGGTCAGAAAATTCAGCCTGAAGGATTGGCAAACACCCAATGTATCATTCAGCATTACCTGTATATATTGTCTGAGTCCACTTCAGCAAGCCAACTAAGTGATGAGAACTACCCTCTGAAGATTAATTATGTTTCCTTTTGTGTTCTGCATTGAAGTCTCTCTCTTGATAATATGCTCCCAGAACTTCAATTTCCAGGTTACATGCAATATTAAAAGTAGTGGATTCATAGTTTTGAATCACTGTTCTTTCTCATTCTCGTTCCACTTTTCAAAAAATACAAAGAACGACCAACTAATTCAAACAACCATATAATTTACAGCTGGAGATTCTGTAGTGCAATCATGGAAGACTTTTGCTTTCCCCATTGTTATGCTTCTTCTGTTAGGATCATCAAAAGCAGGTAAACTTATCACAGAAAATGACAGATAATTAATCTCTCAGGACATAGAGAATAGAGAACAATTTAAATAGTGTCTCTTCTCATTTTTAGTCATATAGGCTTTCATTTTTTAAACCTAACACTTATAGACTTAAAAACATAAAATCTTTTTAAGGAAAAGAATACATTTTGTTGGTATATTTTTGTTTCAGTTTATAATCAGTGTTGAGACTTTAAATGTCTTTTATAAATTTCATAGTACCTAACACAAGAGTAGGTATATAATATGTATTTAACACTTATGAAAAAAATTAGATCCAGACTTAAGCTTCATCCTAAAATGTTTTTCCTTAAATAATGATGCTTTATATAATTCTAAGAAAGCTCAAAAATTCTCTGAAATCCTGCCCTCCAAGTTCAATCTAGTTTTAAATGAGGTTCTTCTCACATTGAGAAAATTCCCACAATCATCTAATAAATTTGCTCTGGTATATCCATTGTGTGATACACTCCTCTGTTCCCAACCTTTATTTCACTAGATATGAACACAATTATCCCCAAATCTATATTATACATCCATGCTTGCCCTCTGTGGCAGGTTTTTAGAATTTTGCTCCAATTGTTATTGCTCCTTATAGACCCTCCAGCTTCACTCATCAGAGCATACACACCCAGTTTCTCCTATGCCAGGGCTTGTGGGGTCAGGTGACCGTCCTTGTCTAGGACAACATATACCATGTTCATATGTGAATAGAAAAGGGGGGAAAATAAGCTAAAATACATTATATTGAATGGCAAAAAATAATAGAAAAAGTAAAAAGTTATCAGGTGAGCAACTTTCATATATGGATAATAAATAGAAACTATAGAAGCCATGGTCTACTGATTCTTATTTATCTTGCTGATTAAAGCAAAAACATACATGTGGAGGCTGCTCAAGCCTGTAATTCTAGCACTTTGGGAGGCCAAGGCAGGCAGATCACCTGAGGTCAGGAGTTCAAGACCAGCCTGAGAAACGTAGTGAAACCCCATATCTTCTAAAAATACAAAAATTAGCCAGGCTTGGTGGTGTACACCTGTAATTCCAGCTACTTGGGAAGCTGAGACAGGAGAATCACTCAAAGCGGAGAGGCAGAGGTTGCAGTGAGCCAAAATTGCACCACTGTACTCCAGCCTGGGCGACAGAGTGAAACTGTCTCAAAAACAAAACAAAATAAAACAAAAGCATACGTATGAGAACCAAAAATAAGTGTCCTCCATTAGTAATGCTGTTCAATCAAGAGTAAAGACTAGAGCCTGATATCCAGGCTCTAATCCTGTTCTGCACCTTGTAAGACCTTGGGTAAGTTACTTAACCCTCAAGGCCTTCAATTTACTCATCTATAAAGTGGGGAGGGTTTGTCTAGATTTGTCTATCTCTTCATAAAGCTATGGTGAGAATGAAAATTAATCATAGTTGTAAAATATTTAGATCAGTGTCTAGCATGCAATCGAGGACTCAGTTATGTTAGCCTTTCAACTATCATCATCCTTGTCTTTAGACCTTTATGGTACAACTGTAATATTTTCATCAGACCAACCAACTTACCAGGTCCATGAGAAAGACCAGATAAGCAGATATAAAGAATTTCATTTCTTCATGAAAAAAATGAAGAGATTATTGAATTGACTCAGAATTTCATACTCTCTGCTCTGAATCCTGATTAACTTTTTTAGTAATTAAAATACACATTTATTCTCTTTTATTCTTTTTAAATTACCAAGCTCACCAGTATTAGTTTTTGTGATAGAGCATGCTGTGAAAATTACTACAGCAGTCTGTTTCACACTTGAAACCAATTGACCTGAAAATGAAAAAATAACTAAAGCTAACATTTGATACAAGCATCATCATAAAAACAGTGATATGGAGCCCACTACTTAAAGTCACTAAAATATCACTTCAAAAATGGAATTTTGTCTAGGAAGAAATTGCATTTTAAAATAGTGACAGCGGAATGTTGAAGGAAGATAGAAGAAATATGGAACAAAAGTGAAAGTGGTCTATCAGAGAATTTGTGACCCGGATGTAGGAAGTTTGAGACATTTGAGGAATGCTAAGGAGAATAACATGTGATCACTACTCTCAAAAGTTTACAACTCTACAGTCATATGGTGTACTTCTGCTAATGTCAGGCACAATGCAAATACCTTCTCTATATACCATCTGGAGTAAATACTGCAAACCAGTTTATCGAACCCCATGATGACCCCAGTTTGAGCATGCCTTCCTGATAATAAATAGTGGTAAGTTAAAAACTACATATACAGATTCAGGTAGAAATTTGCAGGTATTATAGTTGGAAGTTTCTTCTGGCTTTATTGTTCTTGGCTGTGCAGAATCTAAAATCAGTTCACTTGACTTCCTGGAACTTCTTTTTTCTACCTAATACTCTATAATAAATTTCTCCCCTTTCTGCTTAAACTAGCTTATTAGGGTTCTCCAGAGAAACAGAACTAAAAGGGTGTGTGTGTGTGCATGCGTGTGTGTGTGTGCGTGTGCATGTGCATATGCGTGTGTGTGCACATGCAGGTGCACTCTCACTTGTGTGTGTGGTGAGAAAAAAGATGAAATTGGCTCACACAACTGTGAAGACTGGCAAGTTCCAGATCTTCAGGGTAGGTCAGCAGGCTGGAGACCCAGGGAAGGGTTGCAATTTGAGTTCAAAGACAGTCCGCTGGCAGTACTTCTCCTTCCAGTGAGGTCGGTCTTTCTATTGAAGCCTTCAGCAGATTGGATGATACCCACTCCCATTATAGAAGGTAATCTGCTTTATTAAAAGTCTACTAATTAAATTATAATCTCATCTAAAAAAATACCTTGACAGAAACATTTAGAATAACATTTGACCAAATAGCTGGGTACCGTGGCCTAGCCAATTTGACACATTAAAAGCAAAAACAAAAACATATCATAACTAGTTAGAGTGGATTTTGTTGTCCAGATGAAGAACCGTATTATACATTTCACAGAATCCTCACAATGAACTTGTGGATTAAGGACCACCATCCTTATTTCATAGATAAGGAAACCATATTACAAAATGTCTTGCACTGCACCATGAAACTAGTAACTAGCTGAGTAGGATTTGAAGCCAGAACTCAAGATTCCAAGCCCAGTGCTCCTTCAGTTACATTACTACTGCCAATAAATTCATCTGGGAAGATAAAACTAGCCATATAAAGAAATAAATGGTGAACACAACAGCAAATACTTTAGAAGGAATTTATATACCTATCACATTTATATACTTTATATTTTATCATATTTATATAATTAGGGTTTTATGAATAAGGTAGGTTTTGAGATGGGTGAGACATATGCCAAGGAAAGAGGGAAAACATTCCAGATGAAGGAAACAGCAAGCACAAGCAGAGAGTGGGTACAGGCATGAAGATGTGAATATGGAGAGAAGTCTGGGCTGAACTTAGGAAGTAGTGAGGGAAGCAGTTTGATGGCTAGATTGGAACTTGTGATGACAGTGTTAAAATTGATAACATAGGTAGACATTACAGTTTCTTTGGCAGAGAGGCATCTTGATGAATGTGGTGTTCAGCTATTGCTCCTATTCTGGTAGCTCCCAGTCTTCATTTCTAGTCCTGGCACATCAACTCTGTATTTCCACCTGTTCCCACAACATGCTTTATTATCACCTTGTATCTCTCATTTCCAATGCCAACCATTTTTCTCCCAGACAGGTGCTCTTTCTTAACAATGATATTGCTATTTCTTCCAGCCTTCCAAACTACATCTTCAATGCTTCCCTCTTTTTGTTTCCTAGATCTAATGTTCAGCAGGGCCTCGTTTCTTCATCTCCGTTGTCACTTGAGAGCTGGTGAGGTTTAAGTACATCTCGATGTGCTCAGATTACAATAATAGTTTCCTAACTGATATCTCTGTTTTTAGCATAAAGGAGGATTGTAGAAAATATATGCTTAAGCTCTCAACAGCGTGTGGCTTGTTCTCCAGATTCTAAAGGTTATTTACAGTTTACATAGCAAAAGGGTCACCTCAGCTCTAAAGATCTGGCATAATTCTTAAACAGCAGTAAGTCTATGAAATATATTCCCTAGCCCCTGCTCCAAGGGAGAATTAATTATTCCCCTGAGACTCTAAACTTGCCTAAAGATAGGATATATCACATTATTTTGTAGTTAATTATTTATAAGCCCATCTAACCCTGAAGTGCAAGATTTTTACTCTGGTACCACATCACCTTTTCACCACTAAGCACTAATCTTTGTTCTGTCATATGCTCACTTCTCTGTGTACCCAATTTAGAGCTCATTATTCCTCTTTATAATTACTGTGTTACAAATAATTGTTTTTTAACATATCTTTTCCTCCATCTTATATTCTTGGCAAAGCCCCAGCTCTTAAACCTACCAGTCTTCTTCCCTGTCAGCACCAAACAACTAAACTTTGATGGAGAGTAATTTTAAAATAAGACTGACCACCATTTTCACTATAAACGTATTAACACAGATATAAAATGGTCACAACACCTTATATTCCCCTCTAATTAGCAACAGCTTTATTCTCTTCATAGTGAAAGTCCTACCTCCACTTTTTCACCTCACAGTCTCTCCCTTCTTCATCACCCTCATTAGTCTTCTCCTTATACCATTCCATCGAGACTACTCTTGATAAGATAAGCAACAATCTCTATATTGCAGAATCCAGTGGATGCTACTCTGCTACTTAAGCTCTCAAGAACATTTAAGACAACTGGTTGCTTGATTATTCTCCTACTCACTGGTCACTTTATCTCAATCTCTTTTGCCTCCTGCTTCTTAGCTCAACCTCTAAATTTTGGAGTAATTTGGGACTCAGTGCCAGGTAACTTTTTCCCCTATCTACACATTTTAAGTATTTCATCCAGTACCATGAGTTTAAATATCATCTAATTAACATGATGGTCCATATCGATGTCTCCAAGACTCGCTTATCTCAATGTCTCTTTAGATGTCTATTTGGATGCCTAGAAGCATCAAAAAGTTAACATTATCACAAAAGAACTCTTTTTAACCCATCCACCCTCACAAATATGCTTCTTTCCCCTCCCAATTTTCCCATCTTAGTATTAAATTTACTATCTAAATAAATGTTCAAGCCAAAACATGTTGAAAAACTGTTCTTGATTCATCTTTATTTCTACGTCCACCATTTAACATTAAGAAGACCTATAGACCTTCCGGGAAACATATTTCAGATCTGTTCATTTCCTGCTTCCCTTCTACACTCCATCTCTACACAACGCCCAGTCAAACCTTTTAAAACTGTAAACTAGCTATACTATTCCAGTGTGTTACCTTTCCCCTTTCCATCAAACAGAATAAAATGCAAAACTTTTCCCTGGCTTACCTTTACCTTTGTCCCACGGAACTCTTTTCCTCAACCATTATTCTTTCTCCACACTTGCCTTTCTTCTCCTTCTCACACATAGAAAACATATTGCTACCTTAGAATCATCACACAGCTTCACCCTCTGCTTGGAGTACTCTTCCTTCTGATTTTCATGTGACCAGCTCCTTTTTTTTTTTCTTGAGATGGAGTTTCACTTTTGTTGCCCAGGCTGGAGTGCAATGGTGCGATTTGGCTCACTGCAACCTCCACCTCCCAGTTACAAGCAATTCTCCTGCCTCAGCCTCCTGAGTAGCTGGGACTATAGGTGTCCACCACCACACCTGGCTAATTTTTGTATTTTTCAGTAGAGAAGGGATTTTACCATATTGGCCAGACTGGTGTCCAACTTCTGACCTCAGGTGATCCACCTGCCTTGGCCTCCCAAAATGCTAGGATTACAGGTGTAAGCCATCACTCCCAGCCTGTGACTAGCTCTTAATGGCTATTCAGGTCTCATTTCCAATGTGACTTCTTCAGAGAGACTTTCTCTGCTCATCAATCTAAAGTAACCAATAGGGGATTTCCAAGATGGCACGGTAGGAACAACTCGGGATTGCAGCTCTCAGTGAAGGCGCAGAGGGTGATTCCTAGCCACATTTTCAGATGGACCTTTGTTGCCCACAGAACGGAAAATTCCCAGGTGCAGGAGAGACGCAGGACACCAGCACAGCCTTTTTGGCTTGCGCAGCCATTTCGGCTGGCCCCGTGGAGCAGCGGCAGCACGCACAAAACTCACTGGTCTGGGTGCCCTGTTAAACTGGCAATCTGAGATTTGGGAGGGCAGATTAACATATCCATCTGATTGAGCGGGACTTGGACAGTGAGCCAAACTGGGAGATTCCAGGGAAGCGTGATTTGAGCCAGTGCAGTGGGCCGAGGCATAGGAAATCATGCAGATCCTAGTGCCCTGTCAGCAGGTGACTGAGGCACCTGTGAGAGAGTCAACCATTCAACTTGAAAAGAGAGAGAGAAAGAGAGAGAAGGGATTCTGAGGCAGGGAGCCAGGTGATCAGGCTCGGTGGGTCCCACCCCCACAGGGACAAACAAAACTGCGATTTGAAACGCTCAGGGTTGAGAGTTTTACTGCAGGCTCAGCTGAATCCACGATGGTGCAGTTTGGTGGGGGAGGGGTGTCCACCACTACGGATGCCTACTGCCCCTACAGAGGTACACGCCCACTGCAGAAGCAGCCAGCCATTGCCAAGGCAACCTGCCATAACAGAGAGACTCTGCCAACAGGGCGGAGCCCAACACAGTAGGATGGAGCCCCGTGGCAGTAGGACGGAGCCCCGCGGCAGCAGAGCGGAACCTTGGCAGGTAAAAAGTGACTAGACAGCCTCCTAGCTGGGCAGGACAGTGCAACGAATTCTCATAAAGAAAGCCCCAACTCCCTGAGACAGAGCATCTGAGGGAAAAAAAAAAACAGGGTTTTATAAGTTCTGCTGCAGTGACCTAAACATACCCGCCCAACAACGCTGAATGAACAACGGAGCTCACAGCTCAGCACTGGAGCTCCTATAAAGTACAGACCGTCTCCTCAAGCAGCTCCCTGAACACTGTATATCCAAAGAGTCAGCTCACAAAGGACTGATCAGACTGACATTGGGTGGGCATCATTCTAGGACAAAGATAGCAGAAGAAGAAACTGGTAGCATCCCTCACTGTTCTGCAGCTGCTACAGGTGTACCCCAGACAAGCAGGGCCTGGAGTGGACCTCAGCAGTTGTACAGCAGAGGGGCTAGACTTTTAGAAGAAAAACTAACTAACAGAAATACTTCATCATCAACAATCTGGGCATCCACTCAGAGACCCAATCAAAAAGTCAGCAACTACTCAGACGACAGGTGGATAAACCCACAAAGATGGGAAGAAACCAGTGCAAAAAGGAGGAAAACACCCAAAACCAAAACACCTCACCTCTTACAAAGGACCAAAACTCCTCACCAGCAAGGGAACAAAGCTGGACAGAGAATGAGTGTGACGAAATGATGGAATCAGACTTCAGAAGGTGGATAATGAGAAACTTCAATGAGCTAAAAGAACATGTTCTAAATCAATGAAAAGAAACTAAGAATCTTAAAAAAAGATTCGAGGAAATGATAACAAGAATGGACAACTTAGAGAGGAATATCAATGAATTGAAGGAGCTGAAAAACACAACACGAGAACTTTGCGAAGCATGCACAAGTTTCAACAGCTGAATTGACCAAGCAGAAGAAAGAATATCAGAAGTCAAAGATCAACTCAATGAAATAAAACAAGAAACCAAGATTAGAGAAAAAAGCACAAAAAGTAGTGAACAAAATCTCCAAGAAATGTGGGACTATGTGAAGAAACCTAACCTATGTTTGATAGGTGTACCAGAATGGGAGGAAGAGAATGAATCCAAGCTGGAAAATACTCTTCAGGATATTATCCAGGAAAATTTCCCCAACCTAGCAAGGCAGGTCAATACTCAACTCCAGGAAATACAGAGAACCCCACAAAGATATTCCAGAAGAAGAGCAACCCCAAGGCACATAATCGTCAGATTCAACAGGGTTGAAATGAAGGAGAAAATACTAAGGGTAGCCAGAGAGAAAGGTCAGGTCACCCACAAAGGGAAGCCCATCAGACTCACAGCAGATCTCTCGGCAGAAACTCTACAAGCCAGAAGAGAGTGGGGGCCAATATTCAACATCCTTAAAGAAAAGAACTTTCAACCCAGAATTTCATATCCAGCCAAACTGAGCTTCCTAAGTGAAGGAAGAATAAAATCTTTTGCCAACAAGCAAGTACTCAGAGATTTTGTCACCACCAGGCCTGCTTTAAAAGAGCTCCTGAAAGAGGCACTACACATAGAAAGGAACAATCAGTACCAGCCATTCTAAAAACATACCAAATGCTAAAGAGCATCAACAAAATGAAGAATCTGCATCAACTAATGGGCAAAACAGCCAGCTAGCATCAAAATGGCAGGATCAAATTCACACATAACAATATTAATCCTAAATGTAAATGGGCTAAATGCACCAATTGAAAGACACAGACTGGCAAATTGGTTAAAAAACCAAAGCCCATCAGCGTGCTGTATCCAGGAAACCCATCTCACATGCAAGAATACACAAAGGCTCAAAATAAAGGGATGGAGAAAGATATACCAAGCAAATGGAGAGCAAAAAAAAGCAGGAGTTGCAATTCTCATCTCTGATAAAATAGACTTTAAAGCAACAAGATAAAAAGAGACAAAGAAGGTCATTACATCACGGTAAAAGGATCGATACAACAAGAGCTAATGATCCTAAATATATATGGACCCAATACAGGAGAACCCAGATATATAAGGCAAGTTCTCAACGACTTACAAAGAGACTTAGACTCCCACACAATAATAGTGGGAGACTTTAACACTCCACTGTCAATATCAGACAGATCAACCAGACAGAAAATTAACAAGGATATCCAGGCCTTGAACTCAGACCTGGAACAAGCAAACCTGATAGACATTTACAGAACTCTCCACCCCAAATCCACAGAATATACATTCTTCTCAGCACCACATCACCCCTACTCCAAAATTGACCACATAATTGGAAGTAAAGCACTCCTCAGCAAATGCAAAACAACTGAAATCATAACAAACAGTCTCTCAGACCATAGTGCAATCAAGTTAGAACTCAGAATTCAGAAACTAACTTAGAACCGCACAGCTTCATGGAAACTGAACAACTGGCTCTTGAATGTTGATTGGATAAACAATGAAATGAAGGCAGAAATAAAGAAGTTATTCAAAACCAACGAGAATGAAAATACAACATACCAGAATCTCTGGAACACATTTAAAGCATTCTGTAGAGGAAAATATATAGCAATAAGTGCCCACATGAGAAGAGTGGAGAGATCCAAAATTGACACCCTATCATCAAAATTGAAAAAGCTAGAGGAGCAAGATCAAAAGAACTAAAGTAACCAATAAATCACTTTCTATGAGATTATCCTTTTATAATTATTTGTATCATTCTAATATCTGAATTTTTTCTTAATTATCTATGCATTCCTTTATTCATTGTTTCATTTTTTATCTACCACACTAGAATGTAGGCTTATAGATGACACCTAAGCCTAAAGAATATGGGAGTCTATTCCATACTATTTCATATCCACCTTGTTCTCTGCTCTATCCCTAGTGCCCAGAAAAGTGATTGGCAAATTCTAAGCATTTTATTAGAGTACTTGAATGATAAGGTCTATGGTAACCATTACTACCCATGATAGAATTGAACTTCTTGGCTTCCTAATAGTTAGGTTTATCCATATGACTAGTTTGGGTCAAAAAGTTGAGAGCAGAAGTGATGTGTATCACTTCTTGGTCAGAACATTTAACACCAATGCAGGAACTTCCAGACCACCCTTTCTTTCTGTCACATGACTATTTGGGTAATCTACCAGACTGTCCTGAAATGAGGACAATAAGAAAGTGGAACAGAACTACCAGTCAACCCACAATAGACACACATTGTGAGCAAGAAATATTTATTTGTTGTTTTGAATCACTGAGATCTTGAGCTTTTGTACAACATAATCTAAGCTGCCATGAGTACAAGAAGTATTTTTGCATCTTAATCAATTAGATTAAATTAGACTAAATTTAATAACTTGGTATAATTATACTATAAATATTTCAATGAAAACTTTAAAAGTGAGTCTTTTGCAGGACTCAATCCTTATATATACAGTAGATAAGCATCTGCCAACCTCTCAAAATTATATTGACCATTGTGAGCTCAAAATATGTATATGAGACTAAAACTTATGAACAAGATAAATTACTAAATAAGAGTAATTCTGTATTTTAATGTCACTCTATAGCATAGTAACTCAAATCACATGAAAGCTTAAAGAAGATAGATAACTGAATTGCCATATTAGGAAATGTTTGATATGTATGTTTCTAACTTTAGACTGTCATGTCATCATGAAATTAGTGTGAAAATCAAGTAACATTTTAAATAAACTGCTAGCTCGTTGAAAGGATTCTAAATAAAATCCTTCATGCTATAAGTGAAAAGCCAATTTTCAACAGAGACTTAACATCTAATGTCAAAATAAGGTATAGCTTTATATTTCAGGCTTTATTCTTATAAGACATTCTGTAGTTGGTATGTTCATTCTCTTCAAAACTCATGTCAAAATTTAATTGCCATTGCAATAGCATTAAGAGGTGGGACCTTTAAGAGGTAATTTTGCCATAAGGGGGGTCTCCGCTTTCATAGGTGGGATTGGCGCCATTATAGGAGGGCAAGTTCAGCCCCCTTTTGTTCCTTCCCTCTCCCTGTCTCTAGCCTTCTGCCATGTGATGACCCAGCAAGAAAGCCTTTACCAGATTCTAGCCCCATTATCTTGAGCTTTCCAGCTTCCAGAACTGTGCGCCGATACATTTCTGTTAATTACGAGTTACTCAATCCTAGATTCTGTTATAGTGGCACAAAACAGACTAAGACAAGGCCTAATTATGACTCATCATATAGGTATTTTATTAACTAGAAATACAAATTGCAAAACATATTCGTTTCAATTCTAAAATTCCTGGTATCAACAGATAAATATCATAGAATAAATTAAATAAATTGAACAGTTTTTTCAAGACAAAAGATATCTGTGATGACTTAATGTTGACTGTTTAGCAGCATAAATATATTGAGATCGAATCAGGCAAAGATCACTCCAACAGTTGAACTATGGGACGGCAGGTGGGTTGGGTGGGCATTTACGGAAAGCATTGCTACTGGTGATGTTTATCCCAATCACATACCCAACTGCACTAGGTACATTAGCATTAACTTTTTCAACCATTCAGCAGGGTTGCAAAATTTCAGCAGAAGTAAGACATTTGTTTTCTAGAATTTTATTTATTTTTCAACTTATTAAGTCCTGCTGTGTATATAAATTTACTGAGAATCAAGGAACTTGAAAATTTGAGTGAATGTCAAAACATTCTTTTATTTTTTAAACCATCAATTGCATTGGGACAGGGAAAACAAGATTAGGCTTGAGACATAAGATTACAGGTAAAGGTGGAGATGAGCAAAATACAAAGAAAAGTAAAGAGGAGAGGAAAGGGAAACAAAAATGAGAAGAAAAAATGGCCCTTGAGGGGAAATTTATTACTTATTATTCTATATCATACTTCGATAATTCAGGAACATTCAGACTCACAGTATCAATATTTCCCAAACTTGAAAAAGATGTACATGTCCTTTGATAGAGATTTGAGAGTCAATTCTCAGCATGTCAGAAGTCCCCCAGCCTTACCTTTTTTCTCAAAATACTTTGCAATGACACATTCTTCAGTCCAGAAGTGCTGTGGAAATACTGTTGGTGAGTATTAAAAGCTAGTATGAAGCTTTAAAAATAGGAGGTTATTTTAATAGTCAAAACATATGTAAAGTATAAATTATCTTTTTAAATTTTCTAAAGCAATGGCAGAGAAAGGATTTAACTAAAAATGTTAAGTATACATTAAGGACTGCAATAGTTAATATAATTAATATTAATGTCATTATCAGTATGTATTGCATGCAATCTACCTGTCAAGAGAGCACTCCCTGAGTACAGAGACAAAGGGAGTAGAGATGATGGGACTCAGAAAGGTGCCCCTTTCAGTTCAGGCTCTGGCTATTATTGCACTTATTGTAACCATACATAAGTAAGTGAAAATGAGGTTTGAGCAAGCCACCTCCAAGACGAGCCTTTCCATAGGCCTCGGTATTCCTTGAGAAATATCCTTACTCCCCAAATCTCTATTACTACTCAGCCCATGAGCCCAGGAAGTTACAGAGAGTGTTTCCATAAACTGTGGGAAACTCCATTCTTTATCAACCTATATAAGCTGAGTCAGAAGAGGATTTCCTTTCTTGTTTTTCTTTAATAAACAGAGATAGGAAAATTTAAAGCAACAACAACAACCAAGCAACAGCTATAGTCTGAATGTTTGTTACCCCAAGTAAATATGTTCAAACCTAATATCCAAGGTGATGGTATCAGGAGGTGGAGCCTTTGGGAGACTATTACGTCATGAGATTGGAGCCTCATGAGTAGAATTTGTCTGTTAGAAAGGAGACCCCCGAGAGCTCTCTTGCAATTTCCATCAAGTGAGGACACAATGAGAAGATGCCATCTATGAATGAGAACATTGGCTTTCATTAAACACTGAATCTTCTAGTTCCTTGATCTTGGACTTCCCAGCCTCCAGAACTATGAGGTATACATTTCTGTTGTTTATAAACTGGATACCCAACCTATACTCCTTTTTTATTGAAGCCCAAATGGTTTGAGATAACAGCTTTTATAAAAAAGCTTTGTTCTTGGCTTGCCCCTCTACAGGATTAAGATATAATTGACACTTAGGGAAAAAGCTAATAGCCCTTAATTAGGGTTTTAATTCAAATTCAAGACTAATACCTTTTGAAGAAAGAAATGTTTGAAAAGCACTGCTTAAGCTTACTGATGACCTCTCCAGTGACTTTCTCTGAAGAGCTAATGTTATATCTCTGATAATAGAGAAAGTAACATGCTAGTTACAAGCATAGTCAGCCTCCATATCCATGGGTTCCACATCTATAGGTTCAACTAATCACAGATCAAAAATATTGGAAAAAAATAACAATACAACAGTAAAAAATAATATACATTTTAAAATACAGTGTGACAACTGTTTGCATTGTATGAGGTATTATAAGTAATCTGGAGATGATTAAAGCATAAGGGAGGATGTGTGTAGGCTATATGCAAATACTATGCCAGTTTATATAAGGGATTTTAGTATTCTCAGATTCTAGTATCCATAGAGGCTCCTGAAACCAATTCTCTGTGGATGCTGAGGGAAGAATGTATATTCATGAGAAAAACTGATTTCCTGTGATGACACACAGTAGCTAAGTGAATTGTATGAGGTCACTCAATTGAAGCCCTAGGTGAACTTCAGCACCAAACTTTGGTCCTCATTAGCATTGCTGTCTGAATGAACCATTAATGCTTCCTCACAACCAGGCAGCTTTCCATCAGTTATGAGTTTCTAACTCATTTCTAAAGCATTTCTAGAAAAAGAAAGTGTAAGGCTTAGGCTGTTTCACTTCCCGTGGGAAATTTCCTTGGTGAAAGCGGTAACTGGTTGATGATTAAGTCCATGTCTAAGTATCACTTGTGCCTGGAAGCATCACAGAAAATTCCATTACAGGAAGCCCAAATATCAATGTGGTCACCACAGAAAGCTGCCAGTTAAAGCCCTATAATGCCTCTCATTTAACACCTTTTCTCCCCAGAGGGTTTTGTCAACGTTCCACCTTACTGTTGCTGACAGAAGGGATTAGAGGTCACACAGGTTTTATAGTCTTCATTGATTTCTTGAATGGAAATAACAGATGCTGTTAATGAACCTCCCTGTGAGTATACACACAAGGTAATCCCATAGCATCTTGCTTGGGGGTGAAATGTAAACTCTGCTGCTCTGAAGTAAAGTTCCTGTGTAGCTGCCAATAGCAACAGGGTGCAGCAGTTTAATGTTTACCCCTAGGGGAAAGTTTCATCTGACTGTCAGGGAAATAATTCTAACAACCTCTGTTATCTCCCTCAAACCAAAAAAAGTATATAGAGTTTTAACTTTAAGAAACTTTAAAAGACTTTAAAAAAATTTATGCAATAGAATATAACAACATCCTAATAGAAAAAAATAAGCATCCCCTTCTTTAAGAGATGTTATCTCCAAATAAAAATCTTGTTGGCATCATTTGCTTTAAAATTCTGATGATATCATTACCTATAGTTTGTAAACTAATAAATCTAGATAAGTTTTTTTTGGGGGGCCAATCAATAAGAGCTTGTAAGGTTGCTGAGGTTGGTTGGCCTTGAACTCTTGGCCTCGCCTTCGCAAGAGCCACGACATCCGGCCGGAGCCACTTTGGGCCCCTAGATAAGTTTTAATAAACTAAATTACTACTACTTTAACTCAAAGTCCATACTTAAAATAAAGATAGACTAAAAGCTGTATGAAATCTGAGGGGAAAAAAATGGTAAGATAAAACACTTCCTTTCTCAACAAAGATTTGTTCACCTAGAGTACTCTTTAAAGACATTCTCTATTCAGTATTTTCATGGACTAAACCTATCATAGACAACATTCTTCTCCATTCTCATTGTTTTTGTTAGTTTAAGGAAATAGAGCAACTAAGGCTTTATTCAATGAAGAGAAGATTGGAACTAATATAATACTGCATTGATAATATGTTCGAGTATATGGAATATAGTTCTTCAAAGTGTCGTGGACCACTCTTCAACCTTCCACACCTCAGAGAATAAGGAAATGTCTAAAATTGCAATATATAAAATATGATCTCATGTTAGGAAAAACATTTTGAGTTGATGGAAATCAATCAACATTAATTACCAAAGTTGTTTTCAAGAATCTTTTTTATCAGGATATCTTTCTGAAAAAGTCTAGGTCTGAACAGAAGAGGCAATCATGGGATAATACACTATGATCCTTTCCAGATTGAAATAAGAATCATCATGATTTCCACATATTTAAATCTCATCCAAAATATTTTGCTTTTTCTTTGTATTTATTGCTTAGATATGTCAGTAATCATATATTGCTACGTTATGTTATATTTTTGAAGAGAAGAAACATTTCTCCAACTTGTTTCTATAATTTTCAAAATATTTTATTTTAGATCTAGACTTAATTCAAAAATGTCACTGACCTCTTCTGGCATTAACATGTGTCATAGGTACAAAATTTCTAATAGATACAATAAATTAGCTTATATAATAAATTACAGTCAGCCCTCCATATTCACAGGTTCAGCATTCATGGATTCAACTAACTACAGGTCAAAAATGTTTTAAAAAATAAAAGTATACTACAATAAAAATATGAATAAAAATTAATGCAGAACAACTATCTACATAGCATTGACATCGTATTAGATATTATGAGTAATTTAGAGGTAATTTAAAGTGTATGGGAGGATGCATAGAAGTTATGTGGAAGTACTATGCCATTTTATATAAAGGGCTTGCACATACTCAGATTTTGATATCTGCAGGAGTCCTAGAACCAATCCCCTGTGGATACTGAGGTACTCTGTGTGTATATATATATATATATATATATATATATATATATATAGTGTGTGTGTGTGTGTGTGTGTGTGTGCGCGCGCGCGCGCGCGCACGTTTAATCCCTGTGATAGAAAAGCTACTTTATTAGGACATGGAACTCATGGCATTTAGGTCAGACTCTTCAATTATTATCTGTTCAATTTTGAACAAATCAACTAACATAAGCCTCAGTATTTTTAATGGGTTAGAAACAATAATGGCCACCCTGACATTTCACAGGGTTGTTGTGAAAAGAAAACAAAACAAGTGATGAAGAAGTGCTTGCAAACTTCCACTGCATGAATCTAAAGTGATATTTTAAAATATTTATTAATATGATGCTTACTTATATGACATACAAATCTTATGAAATTGCTTCATGTTTTTAAGATCTTCTAAACCTTTAACTATTGTCAAATTTCCTTGGATTTATAAATTTTTTAAGTAAGTAGTTAATGACTCACATGAATACTGAAGAGATTAGAAATCACTTTAATTACACTTTTTAATGAATTTTATTTTATGTTCTCTTTCCTAACAATGCTCAATAATATTTACTTTTTTCTACTAGAATCAGTAACAAATCAAAGGAATACTTCAGTTTGATATGCCAACATTACATTTTGCCTTTAAAATTGGTATTACTAAGAGACAATGAAAGTTGATATCATGAGATTCAACTATGTATACAATAGTATTACAGTACAAATTACCAACAGTCACACACACACACACACACTTGTTTTTGCTTTCAATGAGCAACTTGAGGCTGCCTCTTTCCTTTTATCACCACCCCCAATATCTGATATTTTTAAATCTTGTCTGCTCCACTGCCAAACCTCTTCCTCACTGCCTCCACCCTATTCAAATTGCTATCACCGCCTACCCACAGTTCTGCAAGGGTCCCCCAATGGGTCCCTTTGCTTCCTCTTATGACCCTCTCTAATCCATTCTCCAAAGAGCAGAATAAATAAAAATAAATCAAACCATATTACTCCTCCATTTGAAATAGCTCTGGTGGCTACTCTGGCTACTAAGAATGCATGAAAAATATCTGAATTTGACTTAGCCCCCATTGTCTACATAGTCTGCTTCCTGTCCCTTTCTTGATCTGATTTTATTTCTTTTCCTACCACTCCCACCATTCTTCCTAAACTCCAGTGATGCTGGTACATTCCTGCCTTTCAAATCATGCACTTGCTTTTTCTTCCTGCCTAAAGGGTAGCATGAAGTGGTTTTATTCATCCTGTGTTGGATGAGGATTTTAACATCACATTTTTCATTGATTCTTTTCCCCAAATAAATGAATATACAATCTGATTAAAAGAAGAATGTTTGTTATGTAATCATAGCTTTATAGAATTTTCCTGGTATCCTCCTTAAAGAATGGATTCCTCAGACTTTCCTGTGTAAACATTCTGAGGTAGTCTTCTACTGTCTCTCTTGGAACAATCTCCACTGAGGTCTTTACATGGACTGCTCTTTTATATCATCCATTCCTTAATTCAAATATCATCTTGTCAGTAAAGCCTTCACCAAACAACCATTTTTAAACATTGTAAGTCATCCTCTTTATATCATCTTTTGTTTCTTGTTGGCCGCTGCATCTCTAGAATATTGCCAGTCACACAATAGATAGTCAAATATAAATTGAATATATGATGGGATTTTGATTTGTGTACACGTATGAGAACTCAACTGATAAGTACCTAAGCATCATGCTGTAATCAAACCATAACATGCTTTCAGAAGCAAAGGAATTCTCTTTTTTAAATATTTCCTTTAACAGGATCAAAGTTAATTGGCTAACAAATTCTATTTCTTTATAGGCATGAAGAGGAGAGAAAGAAAAGTCAAATAATTCCCCAAATACATTTCAGCATATTTTTCTGTTCATTTTCATTTTGGCCCTTTTATCTTGTATTTTAACCTTTTTTTTTTTTTTTTTTTTTAGCTAAATGCAAGCTGTCAGACAAATGAGTCTTTGAGGCTGTCACTCACTTGTATTGTTTAAGGCCAATTAAAAGAAAAATGGCAATGGTTCCCAGCCTTCATTTCCCAAAGTGACAAGTCATGGTTCTGTTTTGTTTTATGGTGTATATATAGAGAGAAACATATACAAATTTTAGTTTCTAAACATTAAATCTGGAAAACATTTTTCAAAGCACAGTATTCTTACTGTGAATAATATCAATATTTTAACTAAAATGTGAAAAGTAATTTGAGATTTTATAATAAAGTTTTTAAATGTACAAATTTCTGCTAATGTACAAACAAGCTTTCCACATCAAAATTAGCTCCAGGTCACACTGTTTTTCAAGCACTCATCACAATTTCAGCCATTTTACAGTATAATTTCTGTAAAATGTAGATGTAACAGCCAATAAAAAACACTTTAGCCATTTTACCTTTAGATTTCCAACAAGAAACCTAACTTACTGCTTGTCATTTACTATCTAGAACCTCAGCAAATACCATCTAACTAGGCACCCTGCTGAAATATTCCTGCATCTCCACGTCATCTTCTCAGCCACTCTTGAGCTTCTCCACTTTGGGGTATTATGCTGAAACACTCAACATGACGTATTTCTTAAGCTTCTTGTGAGACACGAGAATGGCAAAAAAATTACAGTACTTTAAGTCTCATTAAAAAATCTGATACTCCCTGTTTTATATTCATTTTCTTATTTATGATTAATAATGGCATTTTTCTTTCCTAAATAAAAAAATTACCCAGTTTTACAAAGATAGCAAGAAAAATACGCATTCATTCCAAAATGTATTGATAAGCTTATTAAGAATTACAAATGTGCCAGGCGCTGTGGGAAATCCAGATGTCAATCTCTGTTGTCTTCTTATATTCTTTCATTATTACTTCATTATATAGAGGAAAAGTAAGACATGTAAATAAGTATAATTCAAAGTAAAAAATAAACTGTTTTCTTCTGCATCATTTATAATGCAGCTGAATATGAATGAAGAAAATCATTCTCACAAAATCAATTTCAGAAATTTCCATTTCAAATCTCATTTGGGTATAGAATAGTACCCTGTGAAATGATCTGTTTCTGCATAAGTTCTCTTCTCACTCTCAAAACAACTTTCATAACTTCTTTTACCTCTAGTCTCCAAGACTACTTGCTGCACCTCCGATACTGGAAAGCCTTAACTATGAATTCATTGATAAATTGATCAGATTCTAGATCTTTCACATTCCCACAGCTGAGTCTACAGTCTGCATGCACCTGCATCTGTTTTCTCTTTTTATAATAAAACGAAGGACATTCTCTCCTCTTATCTAAGTCTAGTCCCTTCTCACTTGTCCTCTGGGTCTAATCCTTAGAGTCTTCCTGAAAACTGCTGATTTGACTATTCCCTCCCTCTTGCATCAGTGATCTTTCTCTCCTTACTGGATAATTGCCACTAATGTACAACATCTTCTTCCAAATTATAAAGAGAAATCTCCCTCAATATATTCTTCACTAACGTTGGCCCTATTTTGTTGCTTCCTTCTATATTGTTAAATTTAATTTTTTCCTTCACTTTTGAACTTTAATTCATAATTCCACTATGACAAATCTTGCTGTCACTCTCAGCATTCCCCAATCAGTGTCCTTGCCAGTTTCTGATGATTTTCATGTCAAAATTAATAAATACCATTTCATGTTTTCCTAGCTTCTCAGCTGCATCAGACACTATTTAACAGTCCCTCCTTCTGTAAAACCAAACTCTTCTTTCTTTTTTACCTTGCTAGTCCCTTCAGAGCCACCTCCTCTCTCCTCTCTCTAGGTGATTATATCTATTTGCATGTTTTTGAAAGCATATGTGCTACACATTTCCATTTGTAATTCTAGTTGCAATGCTCTTCTGTGAGCTCCAGACTCATAGCCAATTGTCTTCTTGTCCCATCAATTTGGATCTCTAGTACACATTTCAATCTTAAATATGGCCTAAAATAATCTCTTGATTTTTCTAAGAAAAATGCATTTACTTCCCAGCTTTCTTTATTTGGCTCAAGCCAAAACAACAACAACGAAAGAAATATTCTTTTACTCCTTTCTTTTACCGTTTCCTTCAATTCATGAGTAAGACCAGTCGATATTCCTTCATATATATATATAGATAACCTAAGCCAGAGTAAAACTAGTGGAGAGGGAGAAAAGTGGGCAGACTACATATATATATATATATATATATATATATATATATATATATTATATATATAACATATATATATATATTATATATATAACATATATATATATTATATATATAACATATATATATAACATATATAATATATATAACATATATATATTATATATAACATTATATATAACATATATATATTATATATATAACATATATATTATATATAACATATATATATTATATATATAACATATATAATATATATAACATATATATTATATATATAACATATATATATTATATATAACATATAATATATATAACATATATAACATATATATTATATGTATATAACATATATTTTATATATATATAACATATATATGTTATATATATATAAAATATATATATTTTATATATATAACATATATATAACATATATATGTTATATATATGTTATATATATGTGGGCAGACTATATATATATGTCATATATATGACATATATATGACATATATATGTTATATATATATAGTCTGCCCACATATATATATATATATATAATATATATATATATATATATATATATATATATAGTCTGCCCACTTTTCTCCCTCTCCACTAGTTTTACTCTGGCTTAGGTTATCAATTCCTCTTCCTTAGAGGCAGAAGAGGCGACAGCCTCATAACTGCTCTACTTCTATTCTGACAACTCTCCACACAACAGGAAGAATAAAACGTTCTTTCAAACTTATTTGTATCATTCCTCTTCCCCAACACAACTGTGATGGTGAGAGAAGAAATATTTAAAGAGGTCTTGAAAGTTATTTAAATTTTGACTCTTGAAATTTAGGGGGAAAAAAATGCTCTCCAGGACAACAAATCAACATTGGCAAAGACATGGATGTGGACAAGCAGAAGAAGGTACCTACAGAAGAGTGAGGTGTTTTATTTTCTTATATCAGAAAGCACATCAAAAGAAGCAGTAGGTAATAAAGTCAGGGTTGGAACCAGGAGACAGCTTCATATTTTCTGTTTAAGCATTTTGAATTTGTTTGGTAATTTTATTTGTGCTCAATATTGGAAAATGAAATGAAACTAGTTTTCTGTTTGTGATTGCTAAGCAAAAAAATAGAGTAATGTAAAATATATGGAAGTTATGTGCCTAAAGTGTAAACCAGTCATAAGAACCTGACATGCCTCAAGTGTATGTGTCAGATGCTTTATTTCAGGAAGCATCTCACTGGCTTCCACTTCTTTGGGGACTGATAGATCGTATAAATAAAATATTTCCGGCCGGGCGCTGTGGCTCAAGCCTGTAATCCCAGCACTTTGGGAGGCCGAGGCGGGTGGATCACGAGGTCAAGAGATCGAGACCATCCTGGTCAACACGGTGAAACCCCGTCTCTACTAAAAATACAAAAAATTAGCTGCGCATGGTGGCGTTTGCCTGTAATCCCAGCTACTGGGGAGGCTGAGGCAGGAGAATTGCCTGAACCCAGGAGGCGGAGGTTGCAATGAGCCGAGATCGCGCCATTGCACTCCAGCCTGGGTAACAAGAGTGAAACTCCGTCTCAAAAAAATAAAAATAAATAAAAATAAAATAAAATATTTCTACTTCATCTATTGTTTAGGAGAGGGGGAAAACCTTATTTCTAATTGGCATAATTGAAAATCTACTGTCAGCCTGTTTCCTATGCTTTTTTTTTTATTTGTGAGATGATTGAGAATACATAGTTTTCCATTTATTAGAAATGTTATAGTGGATGCTATGTGCTACATGTTGTCCGCTTTTTATAAAAAAAAACGTAAGCACCTTCTTCCAATGATGCAAAACTCAACATCTCGTTTCAAGGAAAAGGATGTATGATCAGTTTTCAAAACTGGTTATGCATTACATTATGCTTTTACCCAGTTCATCAGAGGGATGTATAAAAGCGAGAGATAAGCAAACATCTCCCAAATTCCCTCAACAACTTTGTTGTCAGCATTGCTCCTAGGCCTCAAATGGACCATCACTGCTGATCACCTTCATCAACTCTCTTCTCCATGTGTCAAAAAGCCTTTGGGAAACAAAAAGTTATTTCACCTTAAAATAAATATTGGGAAGAATGAATTAAGGCAATCATTCTGAATTGAACACAAAGGTATCTGTGATTGTTGTGTAATACTGTGTGATATAAATATATTGAAAATTAATAACTGAGTCAGGCATCAAGTCAATTCACAACCTTTCACTCCTTAGAGCTTCAGGCAGTCAGTAAAGCCATTAGCACTTTGGAGGTCTGTGGTCAAAAGGTATCCTTTGGGAAACAGGTAATCAATAGGGCTGTGAGTGTGTTGAGCAGTTTTAGGATTCCAATTAAACATTTCAAAGAAAGTCAATTTAATTTCAAATAACTGTATTGGCAAGACTATGTATATGCAAGTTGCCAAAGCCAACATATATTACATGCCACGAGGTAATTTTCACAATTGCAAGAACATATATAAAAAGAAAAAGATTGTTTTCTCTATAACCTCAAGGCCATTCTAAACAAACAGGCAACCTCCTTCATATAAGACATTTTCTTTAAAGTTTAAAAAGTCCCACATTTCTTTTCCAAGATACAAAATTTCTTTTATCCTCTTATACCTGAGCTTCATGCATCCAGTTGTGTAGGTCTATGTGTCTGTGTGTGTGTGTGTGTGTGTGTGTGTGTGTGTGTGTGTGTGTGTGTGTTTTAATTAGATGTAGACGGAACTTCAGTTTTCTAATTCCTTCTTACTGCAGAGATGAGCAAAACAAATTGACAGTTGGTATATCTATTAAAATATCTCTAAAATTCTAAAATAAGAATAAACAGTAAATATGTAGGATTTATCTTGGCTCCCTTCCTGCCACCGTTTTTATCAATTTTTACATTATCAAGTGTTTATTTTTAAAATTGTTCAAGCATTTTTTATAATTAGGACATAATATTTCCTTTTAAAAATATGTCAAGGATTACTATTGAGAGCATAATATCTCAACAAAGATTAAAAAGAACCCTTGCTATCATCATACATTTAAGTGTAGACCCTGCAAAAAGTGTTCCTGAAAAGATTCCAGAAAATGTGTTCCTATTTCTTCTGCTTCTACAAATAATGTAGAAAAGATTAAGTATGAAAGGCAGTATAAAATGTTAATTAAAAATATAAAACCGGTTAAAAGGCACCGAGAAACAGATGTGTCCAGCCCCTTGGGAAGAGCTCAGTAATAAAAGATTGTTATTGTTTTCTCAACTAATTTTTCACATGATTATCTTTTCTGCAATCTGAGAAATCCAGGAATTGAAAGGATCTCAAATGTCTTCCATTCTATTTTTATGGGGAAAGAGGAGACCAAGAAAATTAATATTTACCTAGAATTATACAACTGAGATCAGTTGGGATCATTTTTAAATATCTTGAAACTTTATAAGATTGAAAGGGATGCCAATGGTGTGGAGTAAAAAGATCCTGGATTTAAGAGTTAGGCAGTGGCCAGGCGCTGCGGCTCATGCCTTAAATCCCAGCACTCTGAGTGGCCTAGGCAGGTGGATCTCTTGGGGCCAGGTGTTCAAGACCAGCCTGGCCAACATGGCAAAACCTGGTCTCTATGAAAAACATAAAAAATAGCTGGGTGTGGTGGTGCATGCTTGTAATCTCAGCTACTCAGGAGGCTGAGACACAAGAATTGCTCAAACCCAGGAGGCAGAGGTTTCAGTGAGCCAAAATTGAGGCCACTGCACTCCAGCCTAAGCCAAAGAATGTGACTATTGTAAAAAGGAAAAAGAGAGAGAGAGAGAGAGAGTTACCAAGGTATAAGTTCGAATTCTAGGTTTCTCATTTCCCAGGTAATCAAGTTATATAAGCTCCGAGTCCAAATTTCTTCAGATGCAAAACGTGAATTTTAATGTCCAGAGTTGCAAAAATGTCATGATCATAACATTCATTCAGTTATGTTTTTGCAACTATCATATATAAGCATTTTATTAGATGTCAGAATTTGAGTATGTGAGACATAGTCCTCAAGAAGCTGAGGGGATAAGATTTTCTAAAAAATACAATGTGAGAAGTGCTTTAATAATGTTTTCACAGGATGCCGTATTACTTGCTGGGGCTAGATAATGGCCTTGATAGTCAAGGGTGGCAGAAACTGCTATTATAAGCTGCCAGCATCTAATCTCTCATTATTCCTTAATAATTAAACCCCCAATTTTCAGATGAACATAAAGACTCCCAGAATACAAACCATAGAGCTTCCCAGTCTTCCTTATAGCAAGGTGTGACCCTATGACTAAGTTATGACTGACAGAATATCATCCGGATAAATCTGAATACATTTTTAGTTACACATTTGTGGAGAAAGACATGTCCATACCTTTGCTTCTTTCTTCCATCCTGCTTGGAACACAATCATGGTATAGAGACATCTAGGACAAAGTCAATGAGAGACAACTTTAGGGATAGTGAAGAATAAGATATTAGGAGCCTGGTTTTCTCAATAACTTCAATAATCAGAACCACCGTACCAGCCTTAATAGTCTATCCCCAAAATAACATATGAGAAAAAATATGCTTCTGTCTTAACATATTTTTATTTAGGTCTCTGTCAAATGCAGCTATAGTTGAAGAGTTTGGGCTTTATCCAAAGGACAATGAGAGTCAATAATAGGTTTTCTTTTTTTTTAAGAAGACAATTTGGTCAGACTTTCCTTTTGAAAGTTCACTCTTGATTCAGTATACAGAACTTACAGTGGGAGTTCATAAGATAGGAGGAAGGTGACTAATAAGTTAAGGCAATCATTCTGAATTGAACACAGGTATCTGTGATTGTTGTGTAATACTGTGTGATGTAAATATATTGAAAATTAATAACTGAGTCAGGCATCAAGTCAATTCACAACCTTTCACTCCTTAGAGCTTCGGGCAGTCAGTAAAGCCATTAGCACTTTGGAGGTCTGTGGCCAAAAGGCATCCTTGTAGATTACCTCATTAATTGAGGAGAGACATTTGGCAGAAGTAGTGGACATGGAAAGAAACAGAATGACTCAAGAATATCTCTAGAAATAAAAATCTAATTAGGTATAGAGGAAAGTAAGAGACTCTGATTGTTGTCTTATACAATTGGGTTGTTGGTAGTATTATGCACCGATACAAGGAATGCAGAATTTAATGTATTGATTCATTTAGTACACTTGGCACATAATAGATTGTCAAGAAATATAGCCATTATTTTGTCAATTTACTGATTATCACTGTGCTTTGTGAATTTGATAAGTAAAATATTGGCTTTCTATTCGGGGTCATACAAGACCAAGTTCAGAATTCTATCAGATACAATTTGACATGGATATATGATTTAAAAGCCTAAGTCCCATGAGTAAATGTGAACTTCTATAGCTTATTTATAGCACAGACTGTTAAGAACTGTGAAGGTTCTGAGATTTCACTTTACTTTCAAGTTAACAAGTCCTCCTGTCACAGTTCTTTAATGCTGGCGGAAGACATGAGACTCCTGAATCAGAGGCAAAGGCTTTATTACTCTCAGCAATTGCAGTAGCCAGAGCATCAGTATTTCCTCACATTGGTTGTCTAAGTCTCAGTTTCCACAAAATGCCATGAAGAGGGTCAAGTCTGATGACACCTGCACACACAGTGCAAGAGAGAATCTCTAAGCTGGGGAAACCTGGATCTATTGTACCACACCATAAGCAAGCATAGATCTGACTCCAAAGGGTGGCAATATCTCTGTCTTCCAAGGATATATGTTTTCAAGTAAAACATTCTTGAAAAGATAGATCAGAATAGGAGCATTTAGTGTCTCATTTACAAGATTTAAGGAAATGCAAGAGACCTATGGAGAATTGTCTCCTGATACTGACTAGACACTGAGACCTACCTATATCTCCTACTTAATAGGGTTATAAAAAATCTTACATGGTGATATATTTGCCTTTCCCTGCATACTTTGGCCAAGATTACATTATTAAAACACTTTTTGTTTATATTGGATAATTCAGCACTTTGGTAGTTGAATTTGGCTGACATTTGTTGAAAGCTTCCCTGGTGCAACATGTCATGTTCAGTACCATTGCACATACAAAGATGGATAACATGGTTCATATCCTCAACACTCACAGTCTAGTAGAAGACACAAGCATCTAAAACCTAATGTAAAGACAGGCTATATAATGAAATTATAGAAACTTATGGGAAAGTAGAAGAGAAAAATATTGATCTCAACTTAAAGAAGGTAGAATTTGAGATGGAAAAAGAATGGATAGATCTTAAAGGGATGGATGAATGGATGCATTGGTGTGAGGTAGTAGAGAATGAAATATGGATTTAAAGTAGACCACACTGGCAACAATATAAAGAATGGTTTAGAGCAGAGAAGACTGGAGACAATGAGATCTCTCTAGCTACGTCTCTAGCTATTGTTCCAGGCAAAGCCTTAATGACAATTTGAATTAAGGCAGTA
This sequence comes from Saguinus oedipus, assembly GCA_031835075.1. Lineage (NCBI taxonomy): Eukaryota > Metazoa > Chordata > Mammalia > Primates > Cebidae > Saguinus > Saguinus oedipus. The sequence continues at coordinate 150,253,971 of CM063170.1, forward strand.
TTAGTGTCATTAGAAGGGAAGGAATTGACTGAAGAGATTGGAGAAAAAATTGTAACCTCAATGTGTTGTTGCAGATGAGAGAAAGAAGCAATTAAAAATTATCCAGATAAGATCAGTAAAATGACCAAATCACTCTGGTTTAGGGGCTACTTCTGTGTGGGCTTATGACCTAACTTGAACATTCTGCATATTCCTTCTTCCCTATACCCAGTGTTTGGTTTAGAGATGGGTCTGTGATGCAAGTCAGTTGGCCATACTCACATCTAGAACTTTGGCTTGAACTGTTAGAAACAAAATTTTTTCTTTGTGCTGGTCATTGAGATGTTGGTAATATTAGAACCTTGAGTGGTACTACAAGGAAAAGCAGATTGGGAGGAAAGTCATCTGAAAATTTAGAAAAAAAAAATAGGATTTAGAGGTAAAGAGAGAGATGGTGACACAACTTGAGATTTTAAAACCATCCATCCTGCAAATGAGTGACACTGCTGAATTTTTCAGTCTTGGGAGCCAATTACCTTATTTAAGCTGTGTTCCTTTCATTTGTAACTGAAAATGCTCTAACTGAATCAAGGCTGCCTCACTTGAAATGTACAGAATTTTAGTCCATCCAACAGGATTTCTTATAGAAAGTTTGCCTCAGTAAATACAAAGTTGGACTATATGATATCTAAAGTTTCTTCCCATCCCAAGTGTCTATGGTAGACTGAATTTTAAAAGAACAGGCATGGGAGGCCGAGGTGGGGGGATCACGAGGTCAAGAGATCAAGACCATCCTGGTCAACATGGTGAAACCCCGTCTCTACTAAAAATACAAAAAATTAGCTGGACATGGTGGCTCATGCCTGTAATCCCAGCTACTCAGGAGGCTGAGGCAGGAGAATTGCCTGAAACCAGGAGGCGGAGGTTGTGGTGAGCTGACATCACACCATTGCACTCCAGCCTGGGTAACAAGAGCGAAACTCCATCTCAAAAAAAAAAAAAAAAAAAAAAAAGAACAGGCAGGAGAGTTGGAATCTATTGGCATTAATACTGTATCTATGAAGCATAGTTTTGGAAGCATCTTTGCATTTCCATATTATATTTAAATATAGCAAAATCTGTTCCATAGAATGTATATAGATGCCTCTCTGTACTCTTTTAGTTATGTAACAGAATATAAGAAGAATGTTTAGGAAAAACAGCATAGTGCAATGAGGAATGTAGTCAGTCCTCTCTATATACACATCAATCATGGCAGAACCAGAAATGGATATACAGCCTTATTCAGAAGCACCTCACAGAATTGCTTTAGAATACTGAGTCATAAAGCTCTTAGCTTAATGAGTTGGTAGCATTTTGCAGATTTGCTTAAAACATGTTGCTTTCCAGACTGTGTTAACAGATTCCAACAGTTCTTGCCAACACACTCATCCTAAACAATTACATTAAGATCCATAAGGCCGTGTTTACAGTTCTGAGAAGCAAATGTATTGTTAATGGGCCGTAAACTATCCTCTGACTCGATAGTTTGGCTTTTTAAAATTTGTGTAATAGTCAACGAAAAAATTCCAACATCTACTTGGCATGGAAGCGGAATTAGCTTCAGGGATATAAAACTAAATGCTGAGAAGCATCCCTTCCCCACATTTCTGATCTGATGTACTTTTTATATAAAGTAAAACAATTTTCACAAAAATTTGAAAGAGCACCATCATCATAGTTTAGAATCATTTTGTATGTTATAGCAAACAGTAAATAATCATGATGAACCGGGAAAAGTCCTATGTGCATAATATTCTCAATAATCTCTCAGACGGCTTTTTAAATCTCTTGTGAAATAGCTGCGTCGGTGAGTCACAAATTGTCTGTGAACAGACATTCAATGCAGCTTCATACTTTTCACGCCTGTAATTATCTGAGACTATTTTCAGGCTGCCAAAAACGCAGTTGTTCCAAACAACTGTTTTTATCTTCCTATAAAACTCTGTGACTGCCTCTCATACCTGTTTTCCATATTCTTATCTTCTTCTTATTTGCCTCTTTCTATTCTGTTGTCTCTCTATAGGTCTGCTACATTCCCTCCTCACCTTAGGCATTGTTCTTGCTTTAAGATAGCATCACTCAGTTCCTTCTTTCCAGATGGTTCCACTTTCTCTTGCTGATAATTTCCATTCATCTCAATGCACTTTTAAAATTAACCCAAATCATGCTTTGCCTGCCTTTTTCCTTGTTTAGTTTTATTTTTTTTCAATGTCAGATTTCTTTCCATTCTTCCCTTCTTCATAACCTTTCAATGATTCAATCATTTGACATTTACATGTGATAATATGCAACTTTGTATAAGAAATTATTTTGGGTACTATATAGATATCAAGATGTCTGGATGCAGATATCAAGGACTTTTTTTTTATCTCTAAGAGTAGCTATGTCACAAGAATATCCTTGGCATAAATAAACAGTTTTTTGTGGGTCTCTGAGCTGATGAGTGAGAAATACAGAGAAAAATCTTTTTATCTCACTTTAGCAACTTTTCAGAAGTTGAAGAAATAAGGGGAAAATAGCCTTTGACCTTATGCATGCCTTGTGTTCCTATAGTAGAAACAGTGATGGACACGATGTGGCATTTTAGGCTGTTAAACTGAGAAAGCAGCTGAAATGCCAGCTTTCATAGTCCTGGTCCCTGGCATACTGCTTGTCCTGAGACTGATAGTAAAGACAATAATAATAATATCGAATGTCTACCCTATACTTAGTACATATTAAGCACAATTCCAAGCATGCCATAAAGCATTATCTCATTTATACAACTTTTAAAGATAAGACCAATTATTATTACCAGTTCATAGATGAGGAGAACAATCACAAACCTTATGTGATTTTTAAAAATATGTAGTTAATAAACAGTGGATTCAGATTTCAAACGTAGGCAGTCTGATTCTAAGACCCACATTCTTAACCACAAAATCAAATGATAGGACTCAAGGAATTCCCTACATCCTTCATTCTCTCCCTTATCTCACATCCTCTATCCAGTCCTGCTGCAATGTGACCTTCTCAAGAGGCCTACGCCAGTTAACCCACTTAAAATTGCAGCATTCCTGTCCACCAAAATTTTTATTGCTTATTCTTAGGACCCAGAGTAAATCACTCACACTCTGGGCACCTCATGACTTAGCCTTCTGATTGGAAGCTTCCTTAAACTGATCCTGAGTGAACTATAGTCAGCGTGTTCTGAAGAGCTCCAGATCTTCATGATACCTAGCTTGTATGTTTTTATAATACTTTGAGCACATAATATTGTAAACATATATTATCTGTCTCTGTAGAAACCATGTAAATCTGCCTCTTGCACTTTTTAGATTGAGCTGTTGAGCTAGTGGTTAATCTTTATGTGCAAGTGATACAGTATAAGCTTAACAAAAAATGGATAGTTTACAATAAAAATCTAGGTGTTCTGTTTTCAAGTTCAGATATGCAATCAAACTTGTTCTGATTGATTTTTTAATTTGTTGAGGAAAACCTTATACCTAATTTCTGATGTGGAAATACCACTTACCTAAAGGCAAGAAATTCTGAATTTGGATGGAAACATGCTAGTATTTTTGTAGTATATATACTACTTTTAGAATTGTTATAATAGAAATAATTTTGTGCTAAAATTCAGCCACCTGGATTCTAGAAATAATTCTAGTGCCAAAGAATTGTGTGACCATGAACACGTGATTTTTCTTATGCTAGCCTCAGATTTTTCTCCTATAAATGTAGGTAATTCAACTTGGATGATATCTAAGTTTCTCACCAATTCTCAAATATATTGATTATCTGAAATACTCACATAAACTAGAATTTAGTAGGTCCTAATAATTGCATAGGGTAATTGTATATTTGTGTGGCTTTCCATGAATTCTAAGTAGGATGACAGTTTTTTTTGCATGGGGTAGTCCCAATTTGCAACGTCTCTTTACAATTATTATAAACACCTCATTTTGCTCTCAAAATTATCCTAGTTTTTATAATAAATAATAAGTCATCCTAAGAATAGCTTTATCTTTAGAATATGTAGTATGTTATTATTCTACATGTATATAAAATGTAAGTCCACACAAAAATCTGTGTGTGGATGTTTACAGAGCTTTATTCATAATTGCCACACTTGGAGGCTACCAAGTTGTTAGTCAGTGGGTAAATAAGCAAGTAAATGATCATACATTCAGATAATGGAAGATTATTCAGTGCTAAGAAAGAAATAAGCTATCAAGCCATGAAAGGACATGGAAGAAACTTAAATGCATATTAACAGGTGAAAGAGGTGAATCTGAAACTTCTACATGCAGTATAATTTCAGCTAAATGACATTCTAGAAAAGACAAAACTATGGAAACAGTAAAGGACCCATGGCTGCCAAGAGTTAGCGTGGAGAGAAGGATGAAGAGGCACACAGGTACTTTAGGGAAGTGAAACTATACTATTCTTTATGATACTATAATCATGGATACATGTTATACACTTGCAAAAACCCATAGAATTCACAACAGGAAGAGTGAACCTCAATGTAAACAATGGACTTTGGGTGATAATTATGTGTCAATGCCAGTTCATCGATTTTAACAAAAGTACCACCCTGGCCTCTCTGAATCTAAGGATGCCTCCTGCTGCTTTTAAAACTGTTAATGTCAGATACTCATTACTATAGTTAGTAAAGAAAAACAGTTTCAAAATTCAGTGTAGCTCTCACATGATGCTTATGAGAATATGAGGTTTTATGGCTTTCAAAGAAATAAAATGGTAACATATACATTGAAAATTCACATACAATTCTACTCAGTGATTCCATGTTATATATCAATTCTAGAAAAAAAGTCACATTATATAATATTATAAACACATACACCAGTAAATTTGAACTATGTTTATTGATTTAATGGGATATTCATCATGTGAAGAAAATTAATAGGCATATGTATGATCCCATTTTTATAAAAATAAACAGGATAAGGAAGAAGATGATAAAAAATGAAACCCATATGAAAATATCAAACTATGAGTAGTGGAATATTAAAAGAAAATGTAGAAAATACAATACAATCAATAATATTAGAGGTTAAGCATCCCTAATTCAAAAATCCAAAGTCCAAATTGCTCCAAACCCAAAACTTCCTCAGTGTCAACATGATGCCCCACAAGTAGAAAATTCTATACCTCAAAGTCAAAATCAAAATGCAGTGAAAGCTTTGAAAATGGCCAATAGTATATGAAAAGGTGCTCAACATCACTGATCAGAGAAATGCAAATTAAAACTACAATGAGATACCATCTTACTACAGTTAAAATGGCTTTTATCCAAAATACAGGCAATATCGATTGCTGGCAAAGATATGGAGAAAGGGAATCTTCATACACTGTTAGTGGGAATGTAAATTAGCACAGCCACTATGGAGAAGAGTATGAAGATTCCTCAGAAAACTAAAAATAGAACTACCATATGATCCAGCAATCCCACTCCTAGGTATATACCCAAAGGTCTGGCATGTGCTGCGTCCCATGCTGTACAATGGTTCAAAGACATAAGAGGAAATGGCGGGGGATGAAGAAAGACATACAGACAGACATATAAAGCTGAGTCAGATGGTCCGAAAAGCTGATGATGTCAGTCTTTTTGGCCCGGACTTGCCTCAGAGTACTTTATTTTATATGTTTACAAAGTATATAGCAGAGGGAGTGTGTAGTTACTTGGAACAGCCTGTGGTTATAATTCTCACACTTTAGTTAACATGCTTTAGCTAATAACTACCTTGCAGCAAGGTCAGTGAGAGCTTCTTATCTTTTTCTAGGCCTCTCTGCTCTTCTCTGAGACATACACATTCCCCTATTATGGTTTTGCTTCTCTGGAGTTCACCCAAAGTTCACAGCAGCCTTGCTGCTGATTCCTCAAGAGGGGTGAGCTACCCTGGCTCTCAACACAAAGGAAAGAAAATCAGCGTATCAAGGGGATAATTGCATCCCAGATTCATTACAGCATTATTCACAAGAGCCAAAATTTGAAAGCAACCTAACTATCCATGAACAGACAAATGGATAAATAAAAGATGACACATAATACACAATGGAGTACTATTCAGCCATAAAAAGAATGAGATCCTATCATTTACAACAACATGGGCTGAACTTGAGGACAATAGCTTAAATGAAATAAGCCAGGAACAAAAAGACATATTCTCATGTTCTTGCTCATTTATGGAAGCTAAAAATTAAAGCAATTGAATGCATGGAGATAGAGAATAAATTGCTGGTTATCAGAGGCTAGGAAGGGTAGTGGGAGAAGGGTGAGAAGTGAGAAAGGTTAAGGGGCCAAAAATGTCGCTAGATAGAATGAATAAGAAGTAGTATTTGATAGCAAAACAGGATGTCTACATCAACAATAATTTATTTTTGTACATTATAAAATAACTACAACAGTATAATTGGAATGTTTGTAACATAAAGAAATGATAAATGCTTGAGGTGATGTATACCACATTTACCTTGACATGATTATTTCACACTGTATGTCTGTGTTAAAAACTCTCATGTACCCCATAAATATATTTACTATATACCCATAAAAATAAAACACATATATATGTTTAATTACATATATACAATTCAAAAGAAAAAATAAGAATTCTAATTATTTATCACTATTATTAGTATTGTTTTTGTTCATTTTCCCCAAGTAAATAAAATCAGTGTTTTGAGTTTTTTGTGGATATAAGTTATTTAACATGATAGTTGACAAAGTAAGAAGTTGATAAATATAAATGCTAAGCATTATTATACCATATAATATGAGAAAATTGTAAGAAAACTTTTACCACCAGCAACCTTATAAATATTACTACTGTGATATGAAGCCAAAATAAGAATTTTCTGATGCAGCATACATAAGTATCTGTTGAATGTGGTAGGCAACTACAGTAAAAAGATAATGGTCAGCAGGACTGTATCAAGAAAAAATGAGAAAAAGGCAGTAGGAACAAATGAATGACAATGGAGAACAGACAATTAATATCAAGTAATTTACTGTTTGCACTGACTATCCAAAGAAACAAATGCAGGAATTGGCTGTTCCTGCTTTCCAGTGGCAATTTGAAAGAAAAAAAGTCTTGGGAAATATTATAAGCAAAATTTCACATATTCTGAAAATGAATTCTTTATAGGTTGTTACTTAGATCATTAATAAATATAGTCACAGACAGATTTAGGTGGATGACTTAATTTGCCAATTCTCCTTAGCCACTGTCCAACCACCTCATTTGTGGAACAGAATAGGGAGGGGTACTCTTGGGGGTAGAGGGGAGAAGTATCACTATTTATATATGCTGTGCATTCTGAAAGTTATATAGTAAGTTCAGAAGAAGCTAAATTTCCTTACCTATTTTGGGCAAGTATAATGTCAGTTCTCTGGCTAGAGCTTTACAAGATTGTATAAATAGAGGACCAGTAGTTTTTACTCTTTAATAAATCATCTAATTTTAGAGATGGAAAGAATAATTTAAAACAAAGATATAAGATCTTTATTTGTATAAAAGTGGTAATATTACCTACATATAGGGTTCTTATTAGGATCCATTATTATAGTACACATAGAAACCATTAAAACGTTATTAATATTATTATTAAATAATTATTACTCCTTCGTTTTCACCTCAGGATATTTCCCAAGTCCTACAATGTAGTGTATATTTGATTCTGCTTCTATTTTGTCTTTGCTTTTGCTATTAGCTCTTCTGTGTCTTAATACAGTTTTCATGAACTTCCTATCAGTGAGCTAAACGACCTTTCTCAAACTCTTCAAGGTAGAAGCATGACCTACATCTAACACTATCAATAAATTCCATGCCTCTAGCTACTGTGGTTGTTTTAACATAGGCAATATGACTAAAAGCAAAGCTATTCAGAACAATGAGAGTTTTTACTAGAGTGATAGGGAAAGGGATTCATTGAATTTGAATTGGAATTTGGGAGGATGTAGTATTGAAGCTTCTATATTCACATTGCTACCATCCAGAGATCATATATTTAAGATTGAAGTTCACACAGATGTGCCAAAATAAAGCCAAAAATAAAGACAGAAGCTGGATGCTAATGGGTGTTTGAGATTCATGAATCAAGCTGCATCATTAGACTGTTGAGATATATGGACCAATAACTTCCTTTTTTTTAAAGCCAAGTTTTAAATTCATTTCTCTCCTTGAGACAATTATGCCCAACCCTGCCCTTGCCCTATCCTCTGTAACCTGAGTCTTTTAGTGAAATTTCCAGGAAAATGACTAAAAAATAAAATCTTCTCTGACATTTTACCTACTGCAAAGCTCCAGATATTCTGATATTTCCATACAAATCTTCAATGTATTGAGTGGGTCAAATATCAAAACTGAGCAAATGGAACTGACTATATTGGTTTTTTGAAGTTATTCATTGTCACACCTTCCACAATACAAAAGAATCAAGAGCTTGGCTTCAAAATAAATATGCAAAAACTATTATTTACATGAATAAATAAGTCATTTCATTATATTGGGAAGTTTATTCTTTATATTAGGAAGGAAAGAAAAAAATCAGCAATAATAACTTCCATAATACTCTGGTAATTAACTCCTGATAAAGCTTTAAACTGCCAGATATGTAGATTTTACTCCGATGAAACAGAACTGTATTTGATATGTTATTGGCATATTTCTGCATAGCTATGTAAGCTAAGACCATTATCAGGACCCAGTCAAATTCAAGTGATTCTGCTGTATTTTTAAATTACTTCTCTTGGAATCCTAGCATCCAATGGTGCGGATAGATCACAGCAGCGGTTGGTTGAGAAAACAGGCATAATAGACTTTTATCGAGGCAAAAAGGAGGATGAGGTGAGTTAAGAACAGGGAAAGAATAGGCTGAAGGGTGATCAGTTATTTTAGTAGTATTAAAAATGCCAAGGACAAAATTCAAGACAGGAGAGACGTAAAATCAGAGGAGGAGACTGAGGTTTCTAGTCCACTGGAACAGACTGTTTCCTGCGGTGGCTCTTCAGCACTCTGGATAGCTCTCAAAATACATAAGCTCTTGAACTAAATCCAAAGATTTTTTCTTTAAGACCTTTTACCCTACAGCTCAAGCATCCAACTGGCCCTTTCCCTTCAAGCACAATATTCTGATAATTCAAGTGATGTTACTAGTTTTGCTAAACTCAGTTTCTGTGGTCTGGAGATAAACCACAAAAACTTTTTATCTTCACTTCAGTTGTGGATTTGTGTCTTAGTCCTCTTTCTGTGCAGCATCTAGAAGAATTTTATTTTATGTCTGAGACAGGGCTTCACTCTGTAGCTCAGGCTGGAATGTAGTTGCACAGTCATAGCTCACCACAGCCTTGACCTCTTGGACTCAAGCGATCCTCCCACCTCAGCTTCCTGAGTAGTTCAAACTACAGGCATGCACCATGATGTCCACCTAAGTAATTATCTTATAGATATTATGTTAGGATGAATAGCTAAGGATAAAAATATAAGGATGTACAAAGATATTTGTTAGAAGGTTGTTTGAAATATAAATATTTCAAGAAAATTGAATATAATAAAATAAATATATTGTAGTATATCTGTATAAACAAACAGTATATGGTAATGAAATAGAACACAATACAGGATAATTTCCAAAATATACTACTAAGATAATTTTTAAAGATGGAAGACAAAAGAGAAGTGCTTCAGAGTAGTGTGAACAGTGTATTTCTACCTATGAAAAAATATTATATGCATATGCAAATAATATTACTGGAAGGATAAATAGGAAACTGGTAATAGCATCTAGGAAGAAGAACTATGGAACTGTTTGAATTTTTACCATATACATATATTATTTTTTCCAGTAAAATTGCTGTTTGCATATGCATTTTAAAAGTAAAGTTTAGAGAAATAAAGAGTTGTTATCCTAACCATTGTGGTCCTTTGTGACCTCCACAAACCTGAGCCATTGGGCAAAGTTTCCTGTCATTCATTGCTATTTTTTAGTTCTTTTCTCTAAAACTTGAAAAACAAAACAGGTTGACTCACAGAACCAATATTCAATTATTGGTAAGTCCAGTTCTGTATCTTCAAAATCTTCTTTATGACTCTTCAATGAGATTAAAAAAATACTCTCTTCAGCAGTTCCATGAACTTTCAGAGAAGCAATAATATGGAAACAAAAGTCACAGACATTCGTTCCAGAACACATTGTTCTGTCATTAACTTGGTTAAGATCTTCTACCCATAGAAGTCAGATGCCAGCAATTTCTCAGCAATTTCATCCCGCTCAAGAGCACATAATGATTGCAGGATAAATCAGTGTCTTAGAAACCTGAAAAAGAATATGTAATGTGGCCTGTGGGGGTGGAGAAGGAGGGTTAGACTGTGTGATTATAACCAAGAAAAATCAATTCATCTTTAAGCATCACTTATAATAAGGAGAGGAAACTCATACTTAAGAGGACTTTTTACTTTCATAAGGGACATGTATGAAGTGTTCCTCAGATTTAAGTTTGAAAATGAGTTATGAGTGACAAAACACCCACTTATTTACAGAAACATTTACATTTTAGAAGAGAAGCATTTACTGGTCCACTATGAAAGCTGACAGTCATTTCTCATCATACTTGGGGGTAAAAATGGTGATTTGCTCAACAGGGAGGTACTAAGATGATCTTGCAGTCACTGAACTCAGGCAGTGGATCTTCCAATGAAAGAAGCTAGTCAAGAGGTACAAGATAGACTCATACAAAGGCTAAATTAAAATATTCAAACCTACCAAAGACTCATAAGAGAAAAGATATATGATAATATTCTAGTAGTATGATCTGGTGAGATCATAGCTTACCTATACTCTAGTATTATATATATATATATAAAACCATTTTTGTATTTTCCAGAATTCCTACCATAATCATGCATACTTTTAGAAAAAAAAATATTTATTGTCACAGCATATGGCAATCCAAAAGGTAATTTAGTTATGAATAAAACAACTGATAAATATAATATGCACTACAAATTATAGTAAATATACTAAGGATTATTTGGCTCCTCTCTTCTGAAACTAGAGTACACCTTTAAATCAAACTCTGTAATAGATATCACTACCTGCTTTTCAGGGTACAGGACAGACATATGTTTCTATAAAGCCTTGTTTTGCATTGATCATTTACTTTCTCCTCTGAGTTCCCATAATTCTTGTTAGATTTTGCAACAATGGTATTGTATGCTGGCTTTTCATTGCATCTATTTGTGTGTGCCTGTGTTGTGTGTGCACGTGTGTGTTATCTTTCCAACTGTGTGGTGTGCTCCTTGAGGGTAATGACCAAACCTACATCTATGTAACCTCTATTCCAGCATAATATTTTGATTATTAAAATGTTATAAATATTTATTGATTTATAACATAGCCTTAATTGATAATGTGTAAGTTGTGTAACTAAATATATCACAGAGTTAACTGACCTAAAATCATAATATTACTATAAAATTAACAAGTTTCTTGAGTACTTTATTGAATAAAATGGGTGATTCACTTCTCTTCTTCCTCTGAAGATTTTGTCAAAGGACTGTATTTGCTGGAGACTGTCCTGGCCTTATTTATTGGCCGTAAAATACAAGATATTAAAATTCAACAATGTAACATGCACAAATTAGCCCCAAGATTACATGAAAATAATTTTCTCAATCTTCCCAGGTGGAAGAACAGCAGAAGTTGGTGAGCTGGAGTTGCCTGACTTTTCTATGATAGATTCCATAGGTTTGCTAGACACCCCTGTCTGTCTGTAGTGGTTCTTTGGGGAAATAATGGAATGATCTATGTCCATCTTTGCTTCCTTCCTTCAAAGAAAAAAAGCATCAAAGACTAGATCCTCAGTCTGGGCTTTCTATCACAACTTCCCCAGAAGCCAGTTCTTTCAAGTACGTCTTCCTTTTAATTATTCTACCGTTGCCTTCTTCTCTTTGAACTTCAAACAGGCATAAATCTTTCTTTTGAAAAATAATTTGACCTCTCTAATCAGGGTACTAACTTGCTGCACTAATTCAAACCTTTTCTTGTATAACTTTCCACTCTCTGTCCTTCATTTTGCTACCATTGACTTTATATCTTCCTTTTATCTGCAAAGTCACTATACACAGACATGCAGATTATAGTTTATATAATAGTACCCCAGAAATGTTCAGTGCACAACCTGCACGAATGTATGTAGTGGGCTTGTTTACTTTGTCCCACTTACTTTTTTCCCCTTTTTCCTTTCCCCCATCTTTTCCACATTTCGAATTATATTATACATAGTTTCCAAATGAATTTTTCTAAAATATTTGCAAATATTTTTTGGATTAGATGAAGTCTAAATGCCTAACTCTGGTTTCCAGTGCTCACCATCTTTGCCACTTCATTCCCACTCTTTCACAGAGAGCTTCCACTACAGTCATATTCATTTTCTGAACGGACTTTATGTTGTCATCACTTTATCATTTAGTATGTGCCATCTCCCTGCTTAGAACGTATTACTCACATCTTCAACCATATAATTTCTACAGATCTTCAAGGTCCAGCTTAAACTCTATGTTTCTGTAAAGCTTTACTGGCCGCATGAGCCCACAAGAATTTCTCAATCTTCTCTCTGATTTCTGTACTATTTGGCACTTATGTAGTTTTATTATTTTTTTTGTGAATGTACATATGTTCTGTTCTGTTTTCTCACTTGATATAAACTTCTAATAGTCAAAGACCAGATATTATAACTCTTCCTGTTCTCCAAATTATACAATACCACATTTTATACATAGTGATATACTTAGTAAAAGTTGATAATAACCTGATTTTCAGTAATTGATAGCATATCAATTATTTTTGTTAGCATATCTATCATGATTAAAACTTTATCTTGATTATTTTTCTTAAAAATAGACCATTTTATTTCACAAGGAGTATGTTTTTTTTCTTTGGTGGTGGTGGTGGGGTGTGTGTGTGTGTGTGTGTGTGTGTGCATGTGTGTGCTTTTATACACATGCTCAAACTTTAAGTTACAGAGTTATGCCAACATTTCTAAAGCTGGTATTCAGGATATGAAGCTATGTTACTACTACTGTTACAACTAATAGTAATAATTTGGAAATATGCTTCACTTTATCTTCCTCCTACAGAGTCACACTACACATTAAATTTCTGAAAATTCCCTCCCAAAGGAGTGATTAGAGATTTATAAGTTGTATTAATGAAAATAACCATGTTTGGAAAAAAATTATCTTCAGATGTTATTTCCTCAAATTTTAGTATTTTCCAAAGAAATCCCTTTAAATATTTATGAGGGAGTTAGAGTTGGGTGGAAAAAGAATATATGACACTTTTCAAAAAGATAAACAGGAATATTTGTAATTACTTAATATGAAAATAGAGGAAATTTATGAATTCTTATCTGTTACCCTTTAAGTTTTTCCTTCAAATGAAACTGATTTAAAGAATACTCTTCTAATTCTGTTTCTAAAAACATAGAAACAGAATATTCTGTAGACTTCTTATACAATTGCCTAAGAAACGTATTGACTGTAAATCCCATACTGGGTTCATAAACCTTGGACTAAAAGAAAAATCTAGAGCTTGAAATTATTGCTTTAATTTTATACCCAAATTTCAGCTTGCTTTTTTAAACAAAAAAAAAAGGACAATAGAAAGCCAGAGGGCAAAATCCTTGAAGTTAGATATAGGCTACTAAAGGTTAATAAGCGCCAGAATAAAGACATGTGCTCTGCCCATCACAGGGCAGAATGAAAAGATCACAAGGGTTTTGAGTTAGACTTATTTGGGAAGCTTTGCTACTGATCAGATACATGACATTGAATATCAATGTCAATATCAAGAGGCTGCAAAACTATACTACTTTTGGATTGGTTAAGGAGGGAAATAATAGAATCGTGACATATAATGCCAACAAAACATTATTAAATAAGTTCACTCATTTGGAATAAATGTTTGCTTCATCTCAATTTCATGCAAAAAGTTCAGCCTAATATGTAGAGTTACAGAATATTCAACAACTGTTGCATTCTTCAGGAATGCAGTCTTGGTGAAGTATGATGACTAGGGTAAGTCATCCAGAGGTCCTTCTTAGCCAAAAGAATCATTTAAAAATACTTATGTTTTCAAATGTATTGAATTGAGTATAATTCTTGACCTGCCTGTAGTGAGCTTTTTCTTAATACAGAATTTCTCTTATTCTTCTTTAACCAACAATTGTATATGAATATTGGCCATTCAAGTATAGCAATATCCCAATTAACTCTCACAAGCATTCCCTTTAAGGTAAAATTTCAATGTTCTTGCAAATTGGAGACACTTTTTCCCACTCAAAATACTGTTTGGTAAAGCAATAAATTTGAAAACTAAAACAATATAGTTTTTCTGATAGTTAATAGAGGTACCTCATTCCCCATGAATTTTTTTTCTGTTTTATGAATATCATTTCCATTCTCTTTCTATTTGAATTATTCTTACGATAAAGCATGTAGAAGAAAAATAAGAATGTTATATGTGATATGTTTATGACATTTCTTACACAAGGATATTCTAACAGTCCTATATTTGAAATAGAATTTTTGTTGTCATATCAAATATAAACTATGATTATTAAGGTTAAATTTATGAGCCACAAAATTTTTTTAAAAAAAAATTATGGATATTTGGGTGGTAGCTCTTATTTTTGAACTTACTCTCACATAGATAATGTATTCCCTTCTTTGTGTTACAATTTGTAGCTATTAGTCAAGGTCAGAAAGAATAGGTAAATAAGGAATATTTGCTTTTCTTATACTTCTCTTGAACTACAAAGTTCTTATCTGATCAATGTATAGGTTCAGAGACTCATATGAATATCATATTGAGATATGCAATTGCAAATATTCCTATTACCAATTTAAATGGTCAAATTAATCCTTTTCTTCTATCATTGACTTTCCCTCTTTTTATGTAATAAAAGTTATTTAATAGTTTATAACACTGTTATGGCTTTATTCATATTCAGAGGGAAAATTTATTCTCATAAATATATGACCTTATTTTATCAAATATTTTATACCATAAGAACATAATATTTCTTATACCTACATACCATGAACATGTACAAGTAAAGACAATATTGTCATGGAAAATACGATCATTACAATAAACAGGATATATACATAAAATTATATATATAATTTATAATATATATAATATGTTATATATTATATTACATATAATTATATATATACATATATATATATATATATATATATATATATATATATATATATATCAGATAATACTAACTCAGAAGAGAGATGATACACAGATTTCTGATGACACTTAACCTAAGTGTCTGTTCACAAAATCAGCTTTGGAAATAGTTGCCATCAAGGTCTGTGCCCTTGTCCTGCCTGGGGGAACCTGCACATTAAAGTGTTGACAGGAGAGTCATGCTGCCCACCTCCCTGGCCCTTCAACACTCTCTCTTTTATACTCCTTGGGACTTTAGGTGCTGGCAGCAGTAGCAATGCCTCTTCTACATTTCAAGTAAGAATAAGCGTCATTAATGGATGAGTTCTCTAATTCTCCCTTTTCCTCTTTTTCTAACTTCTTGAGATCAAAACTTTTTGCTTGCCAAGCTGTCTCTAGAGGTCTATTAAAGAAAAACAGAAAATTCTGAGATAATGTAAGAAACCAAGAAATCAGACAGGCTAAGTGGAAGTAGGAAATAAGTGAGCAAGGTGGGGGAGGGAGGAGAGAGACCAAAGCATTGTGGCTTTCAGAGATTTTTGTGAGGGATTTTTGTAGAAATTAGTGATGGAGGAGGGATTTTAAAGATTATGTGTTAATAATGTTCTTTCTAGAGTTTCCTCTGGCATAATATTTACCTGAAAGGATGCTGTCGGTATCAGGAAAAGAGTTCTTCTGTGGGGAGTCCCACACATTACAGGATGTTTAGTATCTCTGGTGCCAGCCACTTACTAAATGCTAGAAATGCTCCTTATCATGAAAACTGAAATCATTAACACACATTTGTAAATATCTCTAAGGAGGTACTTCTGCCACTGATTGAGAAATATGACCCTGGAAATGGTGCACAGTCAAAAATTAAGCTCCGGATATGGGGAGTATACATTTATGAATGTGATTCTTTAAACGTGATAAAAATTGAGCCCAATGAACTCAAAGTATATTACAATTTACAATTACATTTTTGTAATTTATCTCTCACATGTATTGTATTTTGGGTACCTAGATAGTAGCTATGTTGTTTTGTATACATGAGAAAATGGGATTTAAAATGTAAAGAAAGAAATGTACTTCTATGGCAAGTAAGTGATGTTAAAGGCAAGATAGGAAAAATTTTTTTTAAAAATCAACATTTCCTGATTGCCTACTACATAATGTTATTTATCTAAAATCACAATATGGTTAAGTGACAGTCTCTAAACTCAGGTTAATATTAAATGCAGCTCATTATTTGTTGCATTTTGACAGGAGTTCAGTGAAGTGGCAAGAAAAACAAATTTAAAGACTACTTTAGAAAATATGAATATAAGGAAAAAAAATATTTTTTTTTCTCTAGGTTTGAGCAGCATTCAAACCTCCTATGTTTAATCTAGTAATATTAGGTATCATACCCTCTCTCAATAGATTTCAGAAGATGTTAAAAAAGAAAATCTAAGAAATTAAACATAAATTTTCTCAAAAAGGGTCACCATAAACCAATCTTATTATCAGAAAATAAGATAATTTACAGAAAACTACAGAGAAAATAAAAAGTCTATATCCTAAGAAAAATGCTTGATATCTTGACTTTCCTGGGCTCAGGGCTGGAAGCATTAATAGCAATGCATTATTATTCTAAATTCAATGAATTATTGTTCATATCAATATTATTTTGGAAAAATGCTCTTACTGATGTTAATTTCAGAGTATTAGTTGGAAACCACCACCTTCCTTTGAACAACTTTCAGAGGAAAGAGTTCTGAGCATGACTTGACTCTAACTTTCCCATCAAAAAGCTTTGGCAAGGACACCCTGGGTGTGATTCCCGCTGAACTTCCAGCATGGCACACTTATGCCTCTCAGCTTCCTGTCCTAGAAGTGATCAAAATGACAAAGGCAATACGCCCTGTGAGCTCTTTAACATTACAAAGAAGAATTAAGTGAATTTTCAAAGCCTTAGGACAATGATCATGAAAAGACTTCATTCGACAGGCTGACACAGATTTGCCGGCTAGTTCAGGCCATCACCAGTGCGTCATGCATCTTGAGGCATCTCCCTACAGCTAAAAGATAGACTTGACTGGAAATATTCACACAGGCAGTTTTTTGGGTTTTTTTTTCTAATTTTTATTGCGTTTTAGGTTTTGGGGTACATGTGCTGAACGTGCAAGATAGTTGCATAGGTACACACATGGCAGTGTGTTTTGCTGCCTTCCTCCCCTCCACCCACATTTGGCTTTTCTCCCCAGGCTATCCCTCCCCAGTTCCCCCCCCTCTGCTGTCCCTCCCCTATTCCCCCCAATATACCCCAGTGTGTAGTACCCCCCTCCCTGTGTCCATGTGTTCTCATTTTTCTCACCCGCCTATGAGTGAGAATATGTGGTATTTCATTTTCTGTTCTTGTGTCAGTTTGCTGAGAATGATGTTCTCCAGGTTCATCCATGTCCTTACAAAGGACACAAACTCATCATTTTTGATTGCTGCATAATATTCCATGGTGTATATGTGCCACATTTTCCCAGTCCAGTCTATCATCGATGGGCATTTGGGTTGGTTCCAGGTCTTTGCTATTGTAAACAGTGCTGAAATAAACATTCGTGTGCATGTTTCCTTATAGTAGAACAATTTATAGTCCTTTGGATATATACCCAGTAATGGGATTGCTGGGTCAAATGGAATTTCTATTTCTAGGTCTTTGAGGAATTGCCACACTGTCTTCCACAATGGTTGAACTAATTTACACTCCCACCAACAGTGTAAGAGTGTTCCTATTTCTCCGCATCCTCTCCAGCATCTGTTGTCTCCAGATTCTTTAATGATTGCCATTCTAACTGGAGTGAGATGGTATCTCAATGTGGTTTTGATTTGCATCTCTCTAATGACCAGTGATGATGAGCATTTTTTCATGTGTTTGTTGGCCTCATGTATGTCTTCTTTTGTAAAGTGTCTGTTCATATCCTTTGCCCATTTTTGAATGGGCTTGTTTGTTTTTTTCCTGTAAATCTGTTTGAGTTCTTTGTAAATTCTGGATATCAGCCCTTTGTCAGATGGGTAAACTGCAAGAATTTTTTCCCATTCTGTTGGTTGCCGATTCACTCTAGTGACTGTTTCTTTTGCGGAGCAAAAGCTGTGGAGTTTGATTAGGTCCCATTTGTCTATTTTGGCCTTTGTTGCCAATGCTTTTGGTGTTTTGGTCATGAAGTCCTTGCCTACTCCTATGTCCTGAATGGTTTTGCCTAGATTTTCTTCTAGGGTTTTTATGGTGCCAGGTCTTATGTTTAAGTCTTTAATCCATCTGGAGTTAATTTTAGTGTAAGGTGTCAGGAAGGGGTCCAGTTTCTGCTTTCTGCACATGGCTAACCAGTTTTCCCAACACCATTTATTAAACAGGGAATCCTTTCCCCATTGCTTGTTTTTGTCTGGTTTCTCAAAGATTATATGGTTGTAGATATGTTGTGTTGCCTCCGATGCTTCTGTTCTGTTCCATTGGTCTATATCTCTGTTTTGGTACAAGTACCATGCTGTTTTGATTACTGTAGCCTTGTAGTATAGTTTGAAGTCTGGCAGTGTGATGCCTCCTGCTGTGTTCTTTTTGCTTAGATTTGACTTGGCTATGAGGGCTCTCTTTTGGTTCCATATGAAGTTCATGGTGGTTTTCTCCAGTTCTGTGAAGAAATTCAATGGTAGTTTGATGGGGATAGCATTGATTGTGTAGATTACTTTGGGCAGTATAGCCATTTTCACGATATTGATTCTTCCTAACCATGAACATGGAATGTTTCTCCATCTGTTTGTGTCCTCTCTTATTTCGTTGAGCAGTGGTTTGTAGTTTTCCTTGAAGAGGTCCCTTATGTTCCTTGCAAGTTGTATTCCTAGGTATTTTATTCTCTTTGTAGCAATTGTGAATGGCAGTTCATTCTTGATTTGGTTATCTTTAAGTCTGTTATTGGTGTATAGGAATGCTTGTGATTTTTGCACATTGATTTTATATCCTGAGACTTTGCTGAAGTTGCTTATCAGTTTCAGGAGTTTTGGGGATGAGGTGATGGGGTCCAGATGGGTTCACAGCCGAGTTCTACAAGACACACAAAGAGGAGCTGGTACCATTCCTTCTGAAACTATTCCAAATAATTCAAAAAGAGGGAACCCTTCCCAAATCATTTTATGAGACCAACATCATCCTGATACCAAAACCCAGCAGAGATTCAACAAGAAAAGAAAACTTCAGACCAATATCCATGATGAACATAGATGCAAAAATCTTCAATAAAATACTGGCAAGTCGATTGCAACAGCACATTAAAAAACTTATCCATCATGATCAAGTAGGATTTATCCCGAGGATGCAAGGCTGATTCAACATACGCAAGTCTATAAACGTAATTCACCACATAATCAGAAGCAAAAACAAAAACCACATGATTATCTCAATTGACGCAGAGAAGGCATTTGACAAAATTCAGCAGCCCTTTATGCTAAAAACCCTCAATAAACTTGGTATTGATGGAACATATCTCAAAGTAATAAAAGCTATTTATGACAAACCAACAGCCAACATCATACTTAATGGGCAAAAACGAAGCATTCCCTTTGAAAACAGGCAGTTTTTTTAGGGCATGAAGCAGTTCTCTGATTTTCACTGCTGCTGGTAGGGTTAGTCTAGCTTTCCTTGGCTTGGCAATCTGGTAGAAGGTCTGCTGAGTCAGATAAAATGCAGAGGATTCAACTTTCTAAAATTACCATCCTTGCCGTCGTATGTATCACAAATTCAACAGACCACAAAAGATAGAATCTTTCACTTAAGCATTAGCTTGAAAATTTATTTCAATTATTGTGGCTGAAGAAACACTTTAAAGCAAAGAATCAAGGTATGTTAGGAAAATGGCTTTCTTTTTTCTCCAAAAATTTTCAAATAACGGATGGTAGAGTTTAAAAAAACATTATTGATGATACTTGTTAAATATGGTAAAAAGATCTTATTCAATCCAGGCACGGTGGCTCACGCCTATAATTCCAGTACTTTGGGAGGCTGAGGTGGATCACTTGAGGCCTGGAATTCGAGACCAGCCTGGCCGATGTGGCGAAACCCCATCTCTAATAAAAATACGAAAATTAGCCAGGTGGTCATGCACGCCTGTAATCTCAGCTGCTTGGGATGTTGGGGTTCAGGGGTTCAGGGGTTCAGGGGAGCTTCCTGAGAAAATGTTTCACCAGGTTCTTGGTCTATCACTCTCTCAAGAATGGGAGAGGAGACCACGGCAAAGGCTACCTCATAAAGTAAATACCGGACCCCAAACGGAGTTTGCAGAAAGTGATTTATTTAGATAGAAAAAGAGAAAAAGGAGAGGAAGAGAGAAAGCTTCTACACTCAGTGGAAGGGGACCCTAGAGGGGAAATCCAGGAGAGAGAAAGACAGCTTCCATGAGAGAGTTGCTGGAAGGGGATCCAAACATGGAGTCCCAAGGGGTGGGGAAGAAGGGGACTTTTAACCTAGGAGGAATCCCCACCTTCTCCAAGACCCCTGGCCAATGAAAGAAGTTCCTTAGAACTTCCGCTGGAGTGATTGACTTTTGACTCATTCCTGTGCCCTCAAAAATTAAAAGAGAAATCATTAAATCTCCCAGATGGAGAGAGATGGGAGTGGGGCATGGCACTGGGAAGTTCTTGCCCTTAAAACTACACCCCCTTGTGGACCTGGAAAGAGAACACCTTCCCTCATGGAGGCTAAAGCAGGGGAAGTGCTTGGACCCAGGAGGAAGTGATTGCAGTGAGTAGAGATCCTGCCACTGCACTCTAGCCTAGGCAACAGAGCAAGACTCTGCCTCAAAAAAAAAGAGATCTTATTCAAGGGGACTTGAGATAGATATACAGGCAGGCTACAAAAATGAGGTTTTGTTTTAGGGGAACAAGATGAAGCTCAGTTCTGAATACAAAGAAAGTGGAAAACCAGGGAACAGGGTATGGGTCACTGTATAGAAGAAACCTCAGGGATGAGATGAAATTCTGGCTGAGGTGACCTAACAGGATTTTTGCTGAATGCAGGCCAGGTTGATCAGACAACACTTAGGGGTAGTAGAAAATGAGGAACCTGACAAGACAGCAAGGGCAATTATATATCAGTGGTGGGGGATTCTGTTTACACAGATTCCACATAATTCTTGCTACAATTGGACAATTTAAAGATGAACATGGACATCCAAACGTCAAGACCTAGTTTAAAAGAGAGTTTCCATAGAGGCTGACTAGAGTTTTCTCATAGAGACAATCTTTGTCAGCAATGATGTAAGTGATAACAATGACAAAGTATAATCGTTCTTTCTGACAGTAAGGAATGAATGTTTTTAGATGACTTTGACCAAATCTCAAAATCTCTTTATACCTTAATTCTACTAAAGACTTCTGAAATAGTTTCAGTAAAAGATAAATGTAAATATGATTGTGTGTGTGCTGGGGTGGGGTATGGGGAGTCGTACATGGCTTTTTTTAATGGCTTTGAATTAAATAAGACATTTGTTATTTAATTTAAACTAAAAATCTTTAGTTTTAGAAACTGGCTCTTTATAATCCATTTAAAATAAACAAAAACATTAAATGGCTACAATAAAATATAAGGTCTGTTTCCTTTTCGCTGTCAGGTAATAGACAAATCATTCCTTTTATGCCATTTAATCCCCGTTTCTGTGATACCTGCTGAGGAAAAACTGGTTCACTGTAAATACACCAGTGGTTCCTTTTCAGCTTATTTATTTATTTATTTATTTATTTATTTATTTATTTATTTATATTTTTAAATTTTTTTTTAAATTTTTTAAATTTTTATTGCATTATAGGTTTTGGGGTACATGTGCAGAACGCAACATAATATTTAAAGAGGTCTAGGGTTGGTTTTCCATTGATTATTGAACTCATCACTCAAATCTCCAAATAATAAGTACAGGTTATTGGGCCAAGATGTAGTCAACAATATTCTGTAGGAGACACTAAAATAGGTTAGAGGAATTTCTACAGGAACTTTGAGAACTTTGCAGATTTTTATCATTTACTTCAGTCCAATAGAGGCTACAAGTTGAAAATAATGAAGAGAGAAGCTTCTTTTTAAAATAACTTTGGCTATGTGAAGTGGCTCACATCTATAATCCCAGCTCTTTGGGAGGCTGAGGTGGGAGGATTGCTTGAGGCCAGGAGTTTGATATCAGCTTGGGCACCAGAGCAAGACCCCATCTGTATAAAAACTAAAAAATAAAAATAAAATAAAAAATAAGAAAATAAATTGAGCATGGGGGAACATGCCTGTAGTCATAGATCTTTAGGAGGTTGAGGTGGGAAGATCACTTGAGCCCAGGATTTTGAGGATGCAGTGACCCACGATTGTACCAATATACTCCCTCATGCGTGACTGACTGAAACACTGTCTCAAAAAAAAAAATTAAATTGGAAAATAAAATGACTTTTGGGCCTTTCTGGTTTCATTTAAGGGAACTGTGAATGATGAAAAACACAGTTCTCAAATACGCATCATAGTGCAGGTCGACCTCAAACAATTCGCCAAGCCTTCCTCAATTATAAAACCCAACTTTTAGTCTCTCATTTCAGCATTCCATTTGGCTGCTATCAGTGATCTTTTTGCTCTTCACTCAAGTGTTTCTTTGAAACAAAGATAATCTTGTCAAAATATATCTTGAAGAAACCACAAAACAAGCTTTTTTGTGGCAGTGACCTGATGAGAAATATCTCCCAAGCACAGTTCATACTGTGTAAATTACTCTTTAATTCCATCATGAGTTAGAAGTTAATTTGCAGTTGCTTGAGAAGCTCTGAAATAGGTCACTGCTGTAAGCTCCCTCACCTGTCTCCTTATAGTAGCAAAGAGCACAAACTCCTATTGTAAATGTTTTTTTATAAGGAAAAGATGTCAGCAGCAATACTGCAGTCAGCTTGGGGCAATTCAGATTAACACGGTCATGTTCATCATTTAATGTATGTCAAGCATCTAATGAATACTTGGCTATAAAATAAGCACTATGGAGATTTTAGAGACTACAGACAGTGTGATTATTGCTTTCTGAGAGTCTGCTACCTAAAAAGCTCCAATTCAAATATATAGTATTGAGTAAGGTAATATAAATAACTCATGATTCAGCTAAGATAGTGATACAAATAATAAAAATTTTCAGGTGGTATCATCATAAAAGAGTGGAAAGGAACTGCAAAAATAATCTAGTTTAATTCCCTTCATTTTATAGAAGAAACTGAGGTTCAGAAGGTTAATAACTTGGCATCATCACAGTCAATTGGAGATTCAAGCTTGATATCTATGTTCTTATTACCTAAATGATATCCAGGTACAGATGAGGCACCTAAGGTTAGATTCATTGGATATGGCTCTAAATCCTTAGGTATAGATAGCACTGTGCACACACACAATAAAATGTAGGAAGAGAGAATAACAAAGGACAGCCCCATGTGAAAAAAGGAAGAGAATGAGAGAATGGGAGGCACAGAGCAGTTGCTGGTTCACTGCAATTCTGAACTCTGGCTGGACAGGTGTTGTCAGTTACTTGATTAGGGCACAATGTCATATTCTGGCTCCAAGAAATGATTCTCCAAGAATCATAGTTCTTCTGGATTCTTGGTTTCCTCCCCTAAATCATTCTTCATTTTCCATAAGAAATGATCCAGTTTGTATCTGTGTATATTTTCCAGTCTGTTTTCTGCCCACAGAAAACTGAGGTACTTGCTACAGAGGTTTACAGTGTCTAAGGGGCCATCACTAATCATGATACTAAACTATTAAAGAAAACAAGCTGTCATTAAATGGAAATGAAATGTGTCAGTCAGGACATTTTATGAATGTAGATAAGATAAAATATTTTCCTGAGTGTTTCTTTTTTCTTTTAAATTGTACTTTAGGTTCTGGGGTACGTGTGCAGATCATGCAGGATTGTTGCATAGGTACACACATGGCAATGTGGTTTGTTGCCTCCATCCACCAGTCACCTATATCTGGCATTTCTCCCCATGTTGTCCCTCCCCAATATCCCCTTCCCCTGCTGTGCCTCCTCTGGCCCCCCTACAACAGACCCCAGTGTGTGATACTCCCCTCTCTGTGTCCATGTGTTCTCATTGTTCATCACCCACCTATGAGTGAGAATATTCGATGTTTGATTTTCTGTTCTTGTGTCAGCTTGCTGAGAATGATGGTTTCCAGATTTATCCATGTCCCTACAAAGGACACAAACTCATCCTTTTTATGGCTGCATAGTATTCTGTGGTGTATATGTGCCACATTTTCCCTGTCCGGTCTATCATTGATGAGCATTTGGGTTCATTCCAGGTATTTGCTATTGTAAACAGTGCTGCAATGAACATACATTCACATGTGTCTTTCAAACAGAATGATTTATAATCCTTTGGGTATATACCCAGGAATGAGATTGCTGGGTCAAATGGAATTTCTATTTCTAGGTCCTTGAGGAATTGCCACATTGTCTTCCAAAGTTGTTGAACTAATTTACACTCCCACCAACAGTGTAAAAGTGTTCTTATTTCTCCACATCCTCTCCAGCATCTGTTGTCTCCATATTTTTTAATGATTGCCATTCTAACTGGCGTGAGGTTGTATCTCAATGTGGTTTTGATTTGATTTTCACTAATGACCAGTGATGTGAGCATTTTTTCATATGTTTCTTGGCCTCATGTAAACTCCATCTCTACTAAAAAAAATACAAAAATTAGCTGGGCATGGTGGTGTGCACCTGTAGTCCCAGCTACTTGGGGTGCTGAGGCAGGAGAATTGCTTGAACCTGGGAGGCGGAGGTTGCAGTGAGCTGAGATCATGCCACTGTACTCCAGCCTGGTGACTGGTGACAGAGCAAGACTCTGTCTCAACAAAAAAAAAAGAAAGAAGGAAGGAAGGAAGGAAGGAAGGAAGGAAGGAAGGAAGGAAGGAAGGAAGGAAGGAAGGAAGGAAGGAAGGAAGGAGAGAGAGAGAAAAGAAAACTGTCTGTTCATATCCTTCTCCAACTTCTGGATGGATTTGCTTTTTTGTTTTCTGTAAATCTGTTTTAGTTCTTTGTAGATCCTGGATATTAGCCCTTTGTCAGATGGGTAGATTGCAAAAATTTTTTCCAATTCTGTTGGTTGCCAGTTTACTCTAACAATTGTTTCTTTTGCTATACAGAGCTCTTGAGTTTAATTAGGTCCCATTTGTCTATTTTGGCTTTTGTTACCAATGCTTTTGGTGTTTTAGTCATGAAGTCCTTGCCTATGCCTATGTCCTGAATGGTTTTGCCTAGGTTTTCTTCTAGGGTTTTTATCATGTTAGGTCTTATGTTTAAGTCTGTAATCCATCTGGAGTTAATTCTAGTGTAAGGTGTCAGGAAGGGGTTCAGTTTCTGCATTCTACACATGGCTAGCCAGTTTTCCCAACACCATTTATTCAACAGAGGATCCTTTCCCCATTGCTTGTTTTTGTCAGGTTTGTCAAAGATCAGATGGTTGTAGATGTGTGGCATTGCCTCTGAGGCCTCTGTTCCTTTGGTCTATATCTCTGTTTTAGTGCCAGTACCATGCTCTTTTGGATACTGTAGCCTTGTAGTATATTTTGGAATTAGGTAATGCGATGCCTCCACCTTTGTTCTTTTTGCTTAGAATTGACTTGGCTATGTGGGCTCTCTTTTGGTTCCGTAAGAAGTTTAAGGTGATTTTTCCAGTTTTGTGAAGATGGTGACAGCTAGCTTGATGGGGATAGCATTGAATCTGTAAATTACTTTGGGCAGTATGGCCATTTGCACAATATTAATTCTTCCTACCCATGAGCATGGAATGTTTTTCCATCTGTTTGTGTCCTCTCTTATTTCCTTGAGCAGTGGTTTGTAGTTCTCCTTGAAGAGGTCCTTTACATCCTTTGTCAGTTGTATTCCTAGGTATTTTTTTCTTTTTGTAGCAATTGTGAAAGGGAGTTTGCTCATGATTTGGCTCTCTGTTATTCTGTTATTGGTGTATAGGAATGCTTGTGATTTTTGCACATTGATTTTGTATACTGAGACTTTGCTGGAGTTGCTTGTCAGTTTAAGGAGATTTTGGGTTGAGATGATAGGGTCTTCTATATATACAATCATGTCATCTGCAAATAGAAAAAATTTGACTTCCTCTTTCCTAATTGAATATCCTTGTTTTTTTCTTGTCTAATTGCTGTGACTAGAACTTCCAATACTACACTGAATAGGAGTGGTGAGAAAGGGCATTCTTGTCCAGTGCCAGATTTCAAAGGGAATGGCTTTCAATTTTTTGCTCATTTAGTACAATATTGGCTGTGGGTTTGTCATAAATAGCTTTTATTATTTTGATATATGTCCTTCGATACCTTGTTTATTGAGAGTTTTTAGCATAAAGGGCTGTTGAATGTTGCCTAAGGCCTTCTCTGCATCTGTTGAGAAAATCATGTGGTTTTTGTCTTTGATTCTGTTTGTGTGGTGGATTACGTTTACAGACTTGCGTATGTTGAACCAGCCTTGCATCTCCAGGATGAAGCCTTCTTGATCATGATGGATAAGCTTTTTGATGTGCTATTGCAATTGGTTTGCCAGTATTTTATTGAAGATTTTTGCATCTATGTTCATCATGGATGTTGGCCTAAAGATTTCTTTTCTTGTTGAGTCTCTGCCAGGTTTTGCTATCAGGATAATGTTTGTCTCATAAAATGATTTGGGAAGTATTTTCTCTTTTTGGATTGTTTGGAATAGTTTCACAAGAAATGGTACAAGCTCCTCTTTGTATGTCCAGTAGATTTCAGCTGTGAACCCATCTGGAACTGGACATATTTGTTTGGTAGGCTATTAATTGCTGCCTCAACTTCAGCCCTTGTTATTGGTCTGTTCAACGTTTCAACTTCTTCCTGGTTTAGGCTTGGGAGGTGCAAGTGTCTAGGAATTTATCCACTGCTTTCAGGTTTACTGGTTTATGTGCATAGAGTTGTTTGTAGTAATCTCTGATGGTATTTTGTATTTCTGTCGAATCGGTGGTGATGTCCTCTTTATCAATTTTTATTGCATCTATTTGATTCTTCTCCCTTTTTTTTTAATTATTCTGGCTAGCAGTCTCTCTATTTTGTTGATCTTTTCAAAAAACCAGCTCCTGGAATTATTGATTTTTTGAAGGGTGTTTTTGTTGTCTCTATCTCCTTCAGTTCTGCTCTAATCTTTGTTATTTCTTGTTGTTTGCTAGCTGTTGAGTTTTGTTTTTTTTTAATCTTGCTCCTCTAGCTCTTTCAATTTTGATGATAGGGTGCCAATTTTAGATCTTTCCTTACTTCTCATGTGGGCATTTATCAATATAAATTTTCCTCCAGACACTGCTTTTAGTGTGTCCCAGAGATTCTGGTACATGTGTTTTCATACTCATTAGTTTCAAATAACATCTTTATTTTGCCTTCATTTCCTTGTTTATCCAGTTGATGTTCAGGAGTCAGTTGATCAGTTTCCATGATTTTGTGTGGTTCTGAGTTAGTTTCCTAATCCTGAGTTCTAATTTGATTGCCTTGTGGTCCAAGAGACTATTTGTTTTGATTTCAGTTCTTTTACATTTGCTGAGTAGTGATTTACTTCTGATTATGTGTTCAATTTTAGAGTAGGTGTGATGTGGTGCTGAGAAGAATGTATGTTCTGTGGATTTTGGGTGGAGCTTTCTGTAGACGTCTATTAGGTCTGCTTGGTCCAGATCTGAGTTCAAGACCTGGATATCCTTGTTTATTTTCTATCTCATTGATCTGTCTAATATTGACAGTGGAGTGTTAAAGTCTCCCACTATTATTGTGTGGGAGTCAAAGTCTCTTTGTAGGTTGTTAAGAACTTGCTATATATATATATGGGTGCTCCTGTATTGGGTGCATATATATTTAGGATCATTAGCTCTTCTTGTTGCATTGATCCTTTTACCATTATGTAATGCCCTTCTTTGTCTCTCTTGATCTTTGTTAGTTTAAAGGCCATTTTATCAGAGACTAGGATTACAACTCCTGATTTATTTTGGCTCTCCATTTGCTTGATAAATCTTCCTCCATCCCTTTATTTTTAGCCAATGTGTGTCCTTGCACATAAGATTGGTTTCCTGAATACAGCACACTGATGGGTCTTGACTTTTTATGCAATTTGCCAGTCTGTGTCTATTGATTGGGGCATTTAGCCCACTTACAGTTAAGGTTAATATTGTTATGTGTGAACTAACTTTCCATGTTGATGCTAGCTGGATGTTTTCTCCATTAGTTGATACATTTTCTTCATCGTGTCAATGGTCTTTACCATTTGGCACATTTTTGGAATGGCTGATACTGGCTGTTCCTTTCCTTGTTTAGTGCTTCCTTTGGGAGCTCTTGTAAGGCAGGTCTGGTGGTGACAAAATCTCTCAGCAATTGCTTGTTTGTAAAGGATTTTATTTCTCCTTTGCTTATGAAGCATACTTTCACTGAATATGAAATTCTAGTTTGAAACTTCTTTTCTTTAAGGATGTTGAATATTGGCCCCTACTCTATTCTGGCTTGTAGGGTTTCTGCCAAGAGATCTGCTGTCTGATGGGCTTCCCTTTGTGAATAACCCAACCTTTCTCTCTGGCTGCCATTAGAATTTTCTCCTTAATTTCAACCCTGGTAAATCTGATGATTATGTGCCTTGGGGTTGCTCTTCTTGAGGAATATCTTTGTGGTAGTCTCTGTATTTCCTGGACTTGTACATTGGTCTGCTTGCTTGGTTGGGGAGGTTCTCCTGGATAATATCCTGAAGAGTGTTTTTCAGATTGGATTCATTCTCTCTGTCACATTCAGGTACACCTATCAAATGTAGATTAGGTCTTTTCACATCATCCCATATTTCTTAGAGGCTTTGTTCATTTCTTTTCACTCTTTTTTTCTCTAATCTTGCCTTCTCATTTTATTTCATTGAGTTGATCTTCAATCTCTCATATCCTTTCTTCTGCTTGGTCTATTTAGTTATTGAAACTTGTGTATGCCTCATGAAGTTCTCGTGCTGTATTTTTCAGCTCCATCAAGTCATTTATATTCTTCTCAAAGCTGTTTATTCTAGTTAGCATTTCATCTAACCTTTTTTCAAGGTTATTGCTTTCTTTGCATTGGGTTAGCACATGCTCTTTTAGCTCAGAGAAGTTTCTTATTACCCACCTTGAAGTTTTTTTCTGTCAATTCATCAGATTCATTCTCCATCCAGCTTTGTTCCCTAGCTGGTAAGGAGTTGTGATCCATTGAAGGAGGAGAGAAGTTCTGGCTTTTGGTGTTTTAATCCATTTAGTGCTGGTTTATTCCCATCTTCATGGCTTTATATACCTATGGTCTTTGTAGTTGGTGACTTTTGGATGGGGTCACCAAGTGGATGTCCTTTTTGTTGATGTTGAAGCTATTTCCTTTCAGTTTCTTAGTTTTCATACTAACTGTCAAGCCTCTCTGCTGTAGAACTGCTGAAGGTCCACTCCAGCCCCTACTTGCCAGGGGATCACCTGCACGGATTGCAGAACAGTAAGGGTTCTTCTTATTTTCTTCTTATTTTCTTATTATCTTCATCTCAAGAGGTTACCCACCAGATGTTGGCTTGAGCTCTCCTTTATGAGGTGTCTCTTTGGGTATACAGGGAACAGGGAGCTGTTTGAGGAGATAGTCTGTCCCTTATAGGAGCTCAAGTGCTGTGCTGGGAGTGCTGTTGATCTGTGCAGAGCTGTTGGGCAGGTACATTTAAGTCTGCCACAGTGGAACTCATAACCACCTCTTTTCCCACATGCTCTGTCCTAGGAAGGTCAGGCTTTATTTAAAAGTTCCTGACATGCTGCTGCCTTTTTTATAGATGCCCTGCTCCACATGGAGATAGTCTAGTCACAGTCTGCCAGCAGAGGTATTGCTGAGCTGCGCAGGCTCTGTCCAGCTGCTATGTGGACTTCCTTGAGACAGTTTTAATTGCCTCAGTATTGGTGGACTGCCTCAATAGTGGCTGATGCCCTTCCCACCCCCTGAGCTGGAATGTCCCAGGTTCCTGAGTTCACCTGCACTTACTGCAAAATTCTCAGTCCAGATCATTTCAGATTGCTTGTTCTGTGGGACTGTTACCTTCCAAGCCAGATCATCTGGCTCTCTGTCTCAGCCCCCTCCCTTTCAGTTGAATGGGTGGCCCTGTCTCCCAGGCATTCCAGGCACCAGTTGAAATGGCTGCCCAGATTTACATGAGTGACTGTGCACCAACCCACAGCACCAGCTGAAGCAGCCATGCTGGAAACTAGTGGCACTTCTTGGCCTGGGATTCTCCTGGTCTGTGGGCAGTGAAAACTCATTTGGATATGGAGTGAGAACTCACCCTCTTCATTGTTTTGGCTGTGAACTGCACTCCAGAGCTGTTCCTATTCAACTATTTGGATCCTCCCTGAGTGTTTCTTTTTAAGTCAATTAATTTTTGATTAATATTATAACAACTGTAAAAATATTTTATTTCTTCAGTTTTATTTTAAAAAGTATTTTACTGAGACCACTATTTTTTTAAAGGAAAGATTTGATGCATAAATTATTTTTCATTTCTACCAAATTTTATAGATTATGACTTCTACCATGGAGAATTTTGTCATTGATTAATGTGGTCTGAATGTGTCCCTCCAAAATTTATGTTGAAACCCAATCCCAATTCCATTCTGGTGTTATTTAGAAGTGGGACCTTCTGGGAAGTATCTCAGTCTGTTTGTACTGCCATAACAAAATACCTGAGACTGGGAAATTTGTAAAGAAGCTAAATTTATTTCTCATAGTTCAAAGTACTAATTGAGACACTGGCAAATTCATTGTCTGGTGAAACCAGTCTCCCCTTCCAAGATGGTGCCTTGTTGTTGTATTCTCAGAAGAAGAGGAACACTGTTCCTCACCTGGCAGAAAGTCAGAAAGTCTGAATGCTGCCTTAGACCTCTGTAATAACAACCTTGATCCTATTCATGAGAGAGGAGCCTTCGTGGCCTAATTACCTTTTAAAGAACATATCTCTTAATATCATCACATTGACCATTAAGTTTTGACATATAAATATTGGTGTTTTTAAAAGTTGTCTGGATACATAATAGCTGTACATGTTTATGAGGTACACATGATATTTAATGTAAGCATCTCATGCATAATGATCAAATGTGAGTGGGATGTTATCACCACAAATATTTATTTCTTTGTGTTGGGAAAATTTCAAATCTTCTCTTATAGCTATTATGAATTATTCAATAAATTATCATTAACTATAGTTGCCTTATTGAGCTTTTAAACAGAAGGACTTATCCCTTCTATCTAACTGTATTTTTGTACCTATTATTTATCCTCTTTTCTCCATTTTTCTTCCCAGCCTCTGGTTATTACCATTTTACCTTCTACCTCCATGAGATTTACTTTTTTAGCTACCATATATCAGTGAGAACATGTGATATTTGTCTCTCAGTGCCTGGCTTATTTTATAATGACCTCTAATTTCACCCATGTTGCTGCACATGGCAGAATTTTTTATGCCAAAGTAGTACTATGTTTTGTGTGTGTGTGTGTGTGTGTGTGTGTGTGTGTGTGTGTGTATAAAATATTTTCTTTATTCATCTGTTGTTGGACACTTAGATTAATTTCATATCTTAGCTGTTGTGAATAGCACTGCAATAAGCATGGGAGTCAGCTATCTCTTGGAAATACTGATTTCCTCTCTTTTGGATATATAACCAGCAGTGGAATTGCTGGATCATATTGTAGTTATATTTTTAGTTTTTTGAAGAAACTTCACACTTCCTTCCATAATAACTCTATGACTTTTCTTTCCCATCAATGGTATATGAGCATTCCTCTTTCTCCACATCTTTGCCAACATTTGTTATTTTTTGTTCTCTTGATAATGGCCATTCTAACTGGGGTAAGATTATATCTCAGTGTGATGTTGACTTGCATTTCTCTGATGATTTTTAATGATGTAGAACATTTTTCATATAACTATTGGCCATTTGTATGTCATCTTCTGAGAAATATCTGCTTAGATCTTTTGGTACCCTGCTTTCTTTCAGTAAAGGGGGTCTCACTATGTTGCCCAAGCTAGAATTCAGTGGTTATTCATAGATGCAATCCCTAGGACACTAGAGCCTCAAACTCCTGAGCCTAAGCACTCCTATTATCTCAGCCTCCTTGTAGCTGGAACTAACAGTACACACAATTGCACCCAACTTGCCCATTTTTAAATTGAGTTCTTTGTGTTTTTGCCATTGGATTGCTTGAGTTCCTTGTATATTCTGGTTATTAATCCCTGTGGGATAAATAGTTTGCAAAGAGTTTTGTACATTCTGTAGGTTTTCTCTTTGTCGATTGTTTCCTTTGCTGTGCAGAAACTTTTTAGCTTAATATAATCTCATTTGACAACTTTTCTTTGATTACCTGTGCTTGTGGGTTTTTACTCAAGAAATATTTAAACAGATCAATGTACTGAAGCATTTCCCCAATGCTTTCTTGTAGTAAATTTATAATTTCAGGTCTTACATTTAAGTTTTTAATCTATTTTGGGTTGATTTTTAAGTATAATGAGAAATTGGGGTCTATTTTTATTCTTCTGCATATGAATACTAAGTTTTCCCAGCATCATTTATTGAAGAGGCTGTCCTTTCCTCGGTGTATGTTCTTGACACCTTTATCAAAAGAGTTGGCTGTAAGTGTGTTGATTTATATCTGAGTTCTTTATTCTGTTCCATTGGTCAGTATCTCTGTTTTTATTTTGAAATTAGGTAATGTGTGCCTCCAACTTTGTCCTTCTTGCTAAAGATTGTTTTGGTTATTCAAGGTTTTTATGGGCCCTTACAAATTTCCAGATTTTATTTTCTATTTCTATAAAGAATATAATTGAGATTTTGATAGAAACTTTATTATATATGTATAAAACTTTGAGGAGTTTGGATAGTTTAAAAATATTAATTATTCTAATCAATGAATATCACCTATCTTTTCATTTTTGTGTTCTCTTCAATTTCTTTCATCAATGTTTTGTGGTTTTTATTGTAGAGATCTTTCACTTCTTACATCAAGTTTATTATTTTGATAGCTATTTTAAATGGAATTGCTTCCTTGATTTCCTTTTCAGATTGTTCATTTTTGGTATATATAAATATTACTTATTTTCACATGTTGATTTTATATCCTGCAACATAACTGAATTTATATATCAATTATAACAGTTTTTTGATGGAGGCTTTAGGCTTCCCTAAATACAAAATCATGTCATCTGCAAACAGAACAATTTGACTTCTTCCTTTCCTAGTTGGATGCCCTTTATACCTTTCATTTGTCTAATTGCTCTAAGATTTCAAGTACTATGTTGAATATAAGTGGTAGAACTGTATATCTTTGTCTTGCTTTAGTCCTTAGAAGAAAATCTTTCCATTTTTCCCCTTCATTATGATGCTGGATGTGAGTTTATCATATATGGCTTTTATTGTTTTGAGGCATGTTCCTTCTAGAAACCAGTTTCTTGGGAGTTTTTATCATGAAGGGACATTGAACTTTACTGATGTTGAATAGATGCTTTTTCAGAATCTATTGGCATGATTGTATGGTTTCTGTTCTTAATTCTAGTAATGTGATGTTTATTTATTTGTATATGTTGAATCATTCTTTCATCCCTGGGATGAATACCACTTGCACATGGTAAATGATCTTTATCATGTTGTTTAAATTAAGTTTGCTATATTTTGTTGAGGATTTTTGCACATATGTTCATCAAAAATATTGACCTGTAATTTAATTTTTTGTTTTGTCTTTGGTTTTGGTATGGGGGTAATGTTGGCATTGTAAAATGAGCTTGAAAGTATTCCCTCCACTTCACTGTTTTAAAAATAGTTTTAGTAACATTGATATTAGTTAGTCTTTAAATATTTGGTAGAATTCAGCAATGAAGCCATTAGGTCCTGGGATTTTCTTTTATGGGAGATTTTTATTACTGCATCTTTCTCATTGCTCATTACTGGCCTGTTCAGGTTGTATATTTTTTCACAGTTCAATCTTGGAAGTCACATGAGTCTAAGAATTTACTCCTTTGGTCTAGGTTTTTTAAAATTTATTGGAGTTTTTTTTATTGCATTTTAGGTTTGGGGGTACATGTGCAGAACATGCAAGATAGTTGCATAGTTATACATGTGGCAGTGTGATTTGCTGTCTACCTCCCCTTCACCCAAATCTGGCATTTCTCCCCATGCTATCCCTCCCCAGCTGCCCTCACCATTCTCCCTCCCAGATTCCACCCAATACACCCCAGTGTGTAGTGCTCGACTCCCTGTGTCCTTGTGTTCTCATTGTTCATCACCCACCTATGAGTGAGAATATGCGGTATTTCATTTTCTGTTCTTGTGTCAGTTTGCTGATAATGATGGTCTCCAGATTCATTCATGTACCTACAAAGGACACGAACTCATCGTTTTTGATTGCTGCATAATATTCCATGGTGTATATGTGCCACATTTTCCCAGTCCAGTCTATCATCAATGGGTATTTGGGTTGGTTCCAGGTCTTTGCTATTGTAAACAGTGCTGCAATGAACATTCATGTGCATGTGTCCTTATAGTAGAATGATTCATAGTCCTTTGGATATATACCCAGTAATGGGATTGCTGGGTCAAATGGAATTTCTATTTCTAGGTCTTTGAGGAATCGCCACACTGTCTTCCACAATGGGTAAACTAATTTACACTCCCATCAGTAGTGTAAGAGTGTTCCTATTTCTCCACATCCTCTCCAGCATCTGTTGTCTCCAGATTTTTTAATGATCGCAATTCTAACTGGCGTGAGAGGGTATCTCAATGTAGTTTTGATTTGCATTTCTCTGATGACCAGTGATGATGAACATTTTTTCATATGTTTGTTGGCATCATGTATGTCCTTTTGTAAAGTGTCTGTTCATATCCTTTGTCCATTTTTGAATGGGCTTGTTTGTTTTTTTCTTGTAAATCTGTTTTAGTTCTTTATAAATTCTGGATATCAACCCTTTGTCAGATGAGTAAACTGCAAGAATTTTTTCCCATTCTGTTGGTTGCTGATTCACTCTAGTGACTGTTTCTTTTGCCATGCAGAAGCTGTGGAGTTTGATTAGGTCCCATTTGTCTATTTTGGCTTTTGTTGCCAATGCTTTTGGTGTTTTGGTCATGAAGTCCTTGCCTACTCCTATGTCCTGAATGGTTTTGCCTAGATTTTCTTCTAGGGTTTTTGTGGTGTCAGGTCTTATGTTTAAGTCTTTAATCCATCTGGAGTTAATTTTAGTGTAAGGTGTCAGGAAGGGGTCCAGTTTCTGCTTTCTGCACATGGCTAGCCAGTTTTCCCAACAGAATTTATTAAACAGGGAATACTTTCCCCATTGCTTGTTTTTATCAGGTTTATCAAAGATTGTATGGTGGTAGATATGTTTTGTTGCCTCCAATGCCTCTGTTCTGTTGCATTGGTCTATAGCTCTGTTTTGGCACCAGTACCAAGCTGTTTTGATTACTGTAGCCTTGTAATATAGTTTGAAGTCTGGTAGTGAGATGCTTTCTGCTGTGTTCTTTTT
Source organism: Saguinus oedipus (assembly GCA_031835075.1). Taxonomy (NCBI): domain Eukaryota; kingdom Metazoa; phylum Chordata; class Mammalia; order Primates; family Cebidae; genus Saguinus; species Saguinus oedipus. Next base: position 150,289,793 of record CM063170.1, read on the forward strand.
GCTTAGAATTCACTTGGCTATGCGGGCTCTCTTTTGGTTCCATATGAAGTTCATGGTGGCTTTCTCCAGTTCTGTGAAGAAGGTCAATGGTAGTTGATGGGGATAGCATTGAGTCTGTAAATTACTTTGGGCAGTATGGCCATTTTCATGATATTGATTCTTCCTAACCATGAACATGGAATGTTTCTCCATCTGTTTGTGTCCTCTCTTATTTCATTGAGCAGTGGTTTGTAGTTCTCCTTGAAGAGGCTTTTTACGTTCCTTTTTAGGTGTATTCCTAGGTATTTTATTCTCTTTCTAGCAATTGTGAATGGCAGTTTGTTCTTGATTTGGCTCTCTTTCAGTCTGTTATCAGTGTATTGGAATCCTTGTGATTTTTTACACATTGATTTTATATCCTGAGACTTTGATGAAGTTGCTTATCAGTTTCAGGAGTTTTTGGGCTGAGACGATGGGGTCTTCTAGATATGCTATCATGTCACCTGCAAATAGACACAATTTGGCTTCCTCCTTTCCTATTTGAATACCCTTTATTTCTTTTTCTAGCCTGATTGCTCTGGCTAGAACTTCCAGTACTATATTGAATAGGAGTGTTGAGAGAGGGCATCCTTGTCTCGTGCCAGATTTCAAAGGGAATGCTTCCAGTTTTTGCCCATTCAGTATGATATTGGCTGTTGGTTCATTGTAAATAACTTCTATTAATTTGAGATATGTTCCATCAATACCAAGTTCATTGAGGGTTTTTAGCATAAAGTGCTGTTGAATTTTGTCAAAGGCCTTCGCTGCATCAATTGAAATAATCATGTGGTTTTTGTTTTTGGTTCTGTTGATGTGGTGAATTAGGTTTATAGACTTGCATATGTTTAACCAGCCTTGCATCCCTGGGATGAATCCTGCTTGATCATGGTGGATAAGCTTTCTGATATGCTGTTGCAATTGGCTTGCCAGTATTTTATTGAAGATTTTTGCGTCTATGTTCATCATGGATATTGGCCTGAAGTTTTCTTTTCTTGTTGAGTCTCTGCCGGGTTTTGGTATCAGGATGATGTTGGTCTCATAAAATGATTTGGGGCTGGGCATGGTGGCTCAAGCCTATAATCCCAGCACTTTGGTAGGCCAAGGCAGGTGAATCATGAGGTCAAGTGATCCAGACCATCCTGGTCAATATGGCAAAATGCCATCTCTACTAAAAATACAAAAAAAATTAGCTGGACATGGTGGCACATGCCTGTAATCCCAGCTACTCAGGAGGCTGAGGCAGGAGAATTTCCTGAATCCAGGAGGTGTAGGTTGCAGTGAGCTGAGATGGCGCCATGGCACTCCAGCCTGGGTAACAAGAGCAAAACTCCATCTCAAAAAAAAAAAAAAAAAAGATTATTTGGGATGGATTTCCTCATTTTGGATTATTTGGAATAGTTTCAGAAGGAATGGTAACAGTTCCTCTTTGTGTGCCTGGTAGAATTTGGCTGTGAACCCATCTGGACGTGGGCTTTTTTGTGTGTGGTAGGCTCTTAATTTCTAACTCAACTTCAGACCTTGTTATTGGTCTGTTCGTAGTTTGGCTTCCTCCTGGTTTAGGCTTGGGAGGACACAAGTGTCCAAAAATTTATCCATTTCTTCCAGGTTTACTAGTTTATGTGCATAGAGTTGTTTGTAATATTTTCTGATGATGGTTTAAATTTCTGTGGAATCTGTGGTGATTTCCTCTTTATCATTTTTTATTGCATCTATTTGGTTATTCTCTCTTTTCTTTTTTATGAATCTGGGTAGTGGTCTGTCTATTTTGTTGATCTTTTCAAAAAACCAGCTCTTGGATTTATTGATTTTTTGAATGTTTTTTTCATGTCTCTATCTCCTTCAGTTCTGCTCTGATCTTAGTTATTTCTTGTCTTCTGCTAGGTTTTGAGTTTTTTTGATCTTGCACCTCTAGCTCTTTCAATTTTGATGATAGGGTGTCAATTTTAAATCTCTCCACTCTTCTCATGTGGGCACTTATTGCTATATATTTTTCTCTAGAGACTGCTTTAAAAGTGTCCCAGAGATTCTGGTATGTTCTGTCTTCGTTCTCATTGCTTTCAAAGAACTTTATTTCTGCCTTCATTTCATTGTTTATCCAGTCAACATTCAAGAGCCACTTGTTCAGTTTCCATGAAGCTGTGTGTTTCTGAGTTCATTTCTGAATTCTGATTTCTAACTTGATTGCACTATGGTCCGAGAGACTGTTTGTTATGATTTCAGTTGTTTTGCATTTGCTGAGGAGTGACTTACTTCCAATTATATGGTCAATTTTGGAGTTGGTTTGATGTGGTGCTGAGAAGAATGTATATTCTGTGGATTTGGGGTGGAGAGTTCTGTAAATGTCTATCAGGTTTGCTTGTTCCAGGTCTGAGTTCAAGTCCTGGATATCCTTGTTAATTTTCTGTCTGGTCGATCTGTCCAATATTGACAGTGAAGTGTTAGTCTCCCATTATTATTGTGTGGGAGTCTACGTCTCTTTGTAAGTCATTAAGAACTTGCCTTATATATCTGGGTGCTCCTGTATTGGGTCCATATATATTTAGAATCGTTAGCTCTTCTTGTTGTATTGATCCTTTTACCATTATGTAATGTCCTTCTTTGTCTCTTTTGATCTTTGTTGCTTTAAAGTCTATTTTATCAGAGACAAGAATTGCAACTCCTGCATTTTTTTGCTCTCCATTTGCTTGGTAAGTCTTCCTCCATCCCTTTACTTTGAGCCTTTGTGTATCCTTGCATGTGAGATGGGTTTCCTGGATACAGCACACCAATGGGTTTTGGCTTTTTATCCAACTTACCAGTCTGTGTCTTTTGGTTGGTGCATTTAGCCCATTTATATTTAGGGTTAATATTGTTATGTGTGAATTTGATCCTGCCATTTTGATGCTAGCTGGCTGTTTTGCCCATTAGTTGATACAGATTCTTCATTTTGTTGATGTTCTTTAGCATTTGGTATGTTTTTAGAATGGCTGGTACTGGTTGTTCCTTTCTATATGTAGTGCCTCTTTCAGGAGCTCTTGTAAAGCAGGCCTGGTGGTGACAAAATCTCTGAGTACTTGCTCGTTCACAAAGGGTTTTATTTTTTCTTCACTTATGAAACTCAGTTTGGCTGGATATAAAATTCTGGGTTGAAAGTTCTTTTCTTTAAGGATGTTGAATATTGGCCCCCACTCTCTTCTGGCTTGTAGAGTTTCTGCTGAGAGATATGCTGTGAGTCTGATGGGCTTCCATTTGTGGGTGACCTGAGCTTTCTCTCTGGCTGCCCTTAGCATTTTCTCCTTCACTTCAACCCTGGTGATTCTGAAAATTATGTGCCTTGGGTTTGCTCCTCTTGAGGAATATCTTTGTGGTATTCTCTGTGTCTCCTGGACTTGAAGATTGGCCTGCCTTGCTAGGTTGGGGAAATTTTCCTGGATAATATCCTGAAGAGTATTTTCCAGCTTGGATTCAGTCTCTTCATCACATTCTGGTACACCTATCAAATGTAGATTAGGTCTCCTCACATAGTCCCACATTTCTTGGAGACTTTGTTCATTCCTTTTTGTGCTCTTTTCTCTAATCTTGGTTTCTCATTTTATTTAATTGAGTTGATATTTGACCTCTGATATTCTTTCTTCTGCTTGGTCAATTCAGCTGTTGAGACTTGTGCATGCTTCACGAAGTTTTTGTGTTGTGTTTTTCAGCTCCTTCAATTTATTCATATTCCTCTCTAAGTTGTCCATTCTTATTATTATTTCCTCAAATCTTTTTTTAAGGTTCTTAGTTTCTTTGCATTGAGTTAGGACATGTTCTTTTAGCTCATGGAAGTTTCTCTTTACCCACCTTCTGAAGTCTGATTCTGTCATTTCATCACACTCATTCTCCATCCAGTTTTGTTCTCTTGCTGGTGAGAAGTTGTGGTCCCTTGTAGGAGGCGAGGTGTTCTTGTTTGGGGTGTTTTTCTCCTTTTTGCACTGGTTTCTTCCCATCTTTGTGGATTTATTCACCTGTCATCTGAGTAGTTACTGATTTCCCGATTGGGTCTCTGAGTGGACATCCAGATTGTTGATGATGAAGTATTTCTGTTTTCTAGTTTTTCTTCTAACAGTCTGACCCCTCTGCTATAGGACTACTGAGGTCCACCTCAGGCCCTGCTTGCCTGGGGTACACCTGTAGCAACTGCACAACCATGAGGGTTGCTACCAGTTTCTTCTGCTATCTTTGTCCCTGAATGTAGCCCGCCAAACATCAGTCTGATCAATCCTTTGTGAGGTAACTCTTTGGACATACAGGGGTCAGGGAGCTGCTTGAAGAGACAGTCTGTACTTTACAGAAGCTCAAGTGCTGAGTTGTGAGCTCCATTGTTCATTCAGGGCTGCTAGGTGGGTACGTTTAAGTCTTCTGCAGCAGAACTCATAAAGCCCCTTTTTTTCCTCAGGTGCTCTGTCCCAGGGAGTTAGAGCTTTATTTATGAGTATCCATTGTACTGTCCTGCCCAGCAAGGAGGCAGTCTAGTCACTGCCTGCTTGTAGTGGCTATGCTGAGCTGCCGTAGGCTCTGCCCTGTTGTCGTGGGCTCCACCCTGCTGCCACAGGCTCCGCCCTGCTGCCGTGTGTAATTCCCTGTAGTTCTGTTTATATGGTTGTGGTTAGAGCTGCTCTGGTGATAATGGCCCACCTCTGTAGTGGCGGACTCTCTCTCTGTTATGGCGTGTTGCCTTGGCAATGGTGGGTTGCCTTGGCTATGGCAGGCTGCATCAGCAATGGCAATGTACCTCCGTAGGGTCAAGTGCCTTGGTAATGGCGGATGCCCCTCCCTCTTCGAGCTGCACCATGCTGGGTTCAGCTGTGCTTGCCATGAACCTCTCAACCCGGAGCATTTCCAATTGCTGTTTTGTTTGTTTTTGTGGGGGTGGGATCTGCCAAGCCTGATCACCTGGCTCCCTGCCTCAGAGCCCTTTTTGTTTTTTAAGTTGAACAGTTGACTCTCTCCCACATGTTCCAGTCACCTGCTGAAAGGGCACTGGGATCTGTGTGATTTCCCATGCAGCGACCCACTGCGCCGTCTGGAACCATATTGCTGCCCAGGAATCTCCTGGCCTGGCTTACTGTTTAAGTCCCATTTAATCAGATGAATGTGCTAATCTGCCTTCTGAAATCTCCAATTGCTTGTTTAACAGGGCAACCAAACCAGTGTATTTTGTACAGTGTGCCACTGTGCTGTGGCCCTGGCCCAAACAGCCACACCAGCCCAAAGAGCCGTGCTGGTGGCCTATGGGGCTCCAACACCTAGGAATCTCTTGATCTGTAGGCAATAAAAATCCATCTGGAAATGTGGCGTCCACTCACCATCTGTGGTTTCACTGGGAGCTGCAATCCTGAGTTGGTCCTACGGCACCATCTTCTCTCTCCTCTGGAGTTTTTTTTTTTAATAAATTTATAGGTGTTCACTTAACATATGCATTTTAGAGGATACACATTCAAACCATATCAGGAAGTGGTTAAGTTTCAAGGGTGAAACCTTAATGAATGAGATTAGTATCCTTATAAAAAGAAACTCAAGTGAGCTCCCTTCCCTGCTTCCATCATGTGAGGACACAGAAGGCACCATCCATGAGGAATAGGACTTCACCAAACACCAAATATACTAACACTTTGATTTTGGACTTCCTAGCCTCCAGAATTGAAAATAGTAAATTTCTGTTGTTCATAAATTACCCAGTCTAAGATATCTTGGTATAGTAGCCTAAATATACTAAGACATTGATTATATAAAAAAGCTTCTACCAATTTTGGGAGATAAGTAGAGGGGAAAAAAGCAGAGGAACAGGAGGATGTAAAAAAGAGAGAAACAGAATGGGAGAATCAGACAGAGAGAGACATAGAAAAAGAAAAGCAGGAAGAAAGATTAGAGACAGATATAGAGAGGTTACAGCACTTCTGTTTTAGGCCAGAATGGATGGCAGAGTCAAAATATGAACAAGGGTCAAAGCAATGTGGCTAAAACATTCTTTTATATAGCTAAACAGAAAAGTCAGGTAAGTCATATAATTTTAGAATATAGGTTGTGAAACGTCTAAATGCACCAGGTAATAAATTTTTATTTTATGTTATTCAACATACGAATGATTTGACATACGCTTTTTCAAAGTGTACTCCATGAAGACTTAATGACTCATGAAGATAAGGTTTATTTAAATATATTTGAGAATTGCTACATGCTATATCTCTCTCTGAGAGTATTATAATACATGTCAGCATACCTATATCTCTAAGGAATCCTAAGAAAGTATACTTAGTGATAATTAGTTAAATCAGCACTTACCAATCATACTTAAAGACAGAATATTTTTTTCCTGTGCATAAATCCCTATTTGTATCCTGTAGAACATACTTTGGAAATATGGTCAACCATGACCCACAGTTAAATGTTTAGACTGAAAAAGACATGAGGAGCATAGAGTTTGGAAAGATAAAATCTCACAGCTATGTGCCATATGGATGAAACAGACTAAGACTGAAAATGTGGGGAGTGTGGTGGGGTGGGCAATTAATAGGCTATAATAATAATCAAGAGGAGATACCTATCTTAGATTGGTCTGGGAATAATCAGATTTAAAAGATATAGGTATGTGTGAGAAAATGTTATATCAGAGATGTTGATGGTTACCAGACTCACAGCTGCCACTGAAATTGCCACCTTTTATACCATGTCATTTCACAACCTAATTAAACTAGAATGAGAACCTGATACAAAGTGACATGTTGACAGCTGGCCAGCAATTGTGACTTTTATTGTCTGGCTTAAAAACAAAAGTTAAATAAGGTTTCTCACTTAACAGTTTGAAAGTGTGGAAATAGATACTGATGCTTGTAGCAGATAGATACAGATATGTGCATGTTTGTGTATATATATAGCAATATACATGGAGAGATCCAAGAGGCTATGCATAGTTCTCACTTTTCATGTTGAATATACTTGCAGACTTTATTTTATTTATTTATTTTTTTGTCATTGTGAAAATGGTGTTTATCATGTGTTTGTTGAAGGCTTTTTTTTTGCATTTTAGGTTTTGGGGTACATGTGCAGAACATGCAAGATAGTTGCATAGGTACACATGTGGCAGTGTGATTTTCTGTCTTCCTCCCCTTCACCCACATCTGGCATTTCTACCCATGCAGACTTCAGATCTAAAATCTATGTTAAGGAATGTTTGTGTATGAAATATAAATAGCATTTAATTGCCAGCTTCAAGGTAATATCTTGAAATACTAATCTTTGTGTTTGGTTTTCCTTACATCCTTATATAAAATGTTTCCAGCAGTGAGTCAGAGGCATTTATATTATCTCCAAGAGAACTGGGAATATTTAGGGTATGAATGAAACAAGCAGTAAGTACTCAGTATAAAAGGAAGGACTGAAATGTAAAGTTTATGAAACAAGCAGTAAGTACTCAGTATAAAAGGAAGGACAGGATGTAAAGTTTATGCTATAATGATTAAACAGAATGAAGAACAGTGAAGAAACAGATCACTTTCATATGCATAAATACACAAAGAAAATAAATACAGTTCCATCTAGGCTAGAGAGGAGAAGAGAGGGAGATAGGAAAGAGGAGCTAGGTGGGATACACCCTCACAGCAAGTTAGGAAGGAGACAAGGAGAAGGGCAGATATGGAAAATGAATAACTGCATGGAGGGACATCGTTTCATCTTAGGGAAATTGCCCATCACCGTTACAGGCAGCAGCAGGGAATCAAGTCATCATGTGGAAATAAAGTCAACAAGTAGAGACTACTCATCACCTGGATAGAGCAGGATGTCTCTGGTGGTGGAGTAGGACTTCCATTTACAGAGAGAACTTCTAGCATAAATACTCCTGCCACTTACTGCAAAATTTTATGAGCCATATTTGTCTGTTAAGAAAATATAAAACATCATACACTGAGCAGATTAAACAAATGTGAATTTATTTCTCACAGTTTTGAAGCCTGGAAAGTCCAAGATCAAGGTGCTAACCACTTTGGTTCAGGAATGGCTTTCATCATGGATTACAGCCAACATCTCACTGCATCTTCAAATGGTAGAGAGAGATTGAGTAAGCCCTTTGGTATCTCTTCTTAAAAGGGGACTAATCCCATCATCAGGGCACCACCCTCATGGTCTCATCTAAACTTGATTACCTCTATAGGCTTCATCTCCAAATGCTATCACATTTCAGGATAGACAGTTGGGTCTTCAAGGTATGAACTTTATGAGAATGCAATTCAGTCTATAACATTATTCCCTAGCCTTCTAAAATCCATGTCCTTCTTGTATGCATAATAAATTCATTACAATCAAGCAGCCCCCAAAGTCTTTTTTTAATTGCATTTTAGGTTTTGGGGTACATGTGCAGAACATGCAATATAGTTGCATAGGTACACACGTGGCAGTGTGATTTGCTGCCTTCCTCCCCTTCACCCACATCTGGCATTTCTCCTCATGCTATCCCTCCCTGGCACCCCCCCCTGCTGTCCCTCCTCTATTCCCCCCAGTAGACCTCAGTGTGTAGTGCTCCCCTCCCTGTGTCCATGTATTCTCATTGTTCATCACCTGCCTATGAGTGAGAACATGTGGTATTTCATTTTCTGTCCTTGTGTCTGTTTGCTGATAATGATGGTCTCCAGATTCATCCATGTCACTACAAAGGCCACAAACTCATCGTTTTTGATTGATGCATAATATTCTATGGTGTATATGTGCCACATTTTCCCAGTCCAGTCTATCATCAATGGGCATTTGCGTTGGTTCCAAGTCTTTGCTATTGTAAACAGTGCTGCAATGAACATTCGTGTGCATGTGTCCTTATAGTAGAAATATTTATAGTCCTTTGGATATATACCCAGTAATGGGATTGCTGGGTCAAATGGAATTTCTATTTCTAGGTCCTTGAGGAATTGCCACGCTGTCTTCCACAATGGGTGAACTAATTTGCACTCCCACCAGCAGTGTAAGAGTGTTCCTATTTCTCCACATCCTCTCCAGCATCTGTTGTCCCCAGATGTTTTAATGATCACCATTCTAACTGGCGTGAGATGGCATCTCAATGTAGTTTGATTTGCATTTCTCTGATGACCAGTGATGATGAGCATTTTTTCATGTTTGTTGGCCTCATGTATGTCTTCTTTTGTGTCTGTTCATATCCTTTGCCCATTTTTGAATGGGCTTGTTTTTTTCTTGTAAATCTGTTTTAGTTCTTTGTAAATTCTGGATATCAGCCCTTTGTCAGATGGGTAAACTGCAAGAATTTTTTCCCATTCTTTTGGTTGCCAATTCAGTCTAGTGACTGTTTCTTTTGCCGTGCAGAAGCTGTGGAGTTTGATTAGGTCCCATTTGTCTATTTTGGCTTTTGTTGCCAATGCTTTTGGTGTTTTGGTCATGAAGTCCTTGCCTACTCCTATGTCCTGAATGGTTTTGCCTATGTCCTGAATGGTTTTGCCTAGATTTTCTTCTAGGGTTTTTATGGTGCCAGGTCTTATGTTTAAGTCTTTAATCCATCTGGGTTAATTTTAGTGTAAGGTGTCAGGAAGGGGTCCAGTTTCTGCTTTCTGCACATGGCTAGCCAGTTTTCCCAACACCATTTATTGAACAGGGAATCCGTTCCCCATTGCTTGTTTTTATCAGGTTTATCAAAGATTGTATGGTAGTAGTTATGTTGTGTTGCCTCTGATGCCTCTGTTCTGTTCCATTGGTCTATATCTCTGTCTTGGTACCAGTACCATGCTGTTTTGACTGCTGTAGCCTTGTAGTGTACTTTGAAGTCCGGTAGTGTAATGTCTCCTACTGTGTACTTTTTGCTTTAAATTCACTTGGCTATGCGGGCTCTCTTTTGGTTCCATATGAAGCTTAAGGTGGTTTTTTACAATTCTGTGAAGAAAGTCATTGGAAGCTTGATGGGCATAGCATTGAGTCTGTAAATTACTATGGGCAGTGTGGCCATTTTCACGACATTGATTCTTCCTAACCATGAACATGGAATGTTTTTCTATCTGTTTGTGTCCTCTCTTATTTCCTTGAACAGTGGTTTGTAGTTCTCCATGAAGAGGTCTCTTACGTACCTTGTTAGTTGTACTTGTAGGTATTTTATTCTCTTTGTAGTAATTGTGAATGGCAGTTCATTCTTGATTTGGCTCTCTTTCAGTCTGTTATTGGTGTATAGGAATGCTTGTGATTTTTGCACATTGATTTTTGTATTCTGAGACTTCGCTGAAGTTGCTTACCAGTTTCAGGAGTTCTTGGGATGAGATGACGGGGTCTTCTAGATATACTATCATGTCATCTGCAAATAGAGACAGTTTGGCTTCCTCCTTTCCTATTTGTATACCTTTTATTTCTTTTTCTAGCCTAATTGCTCTGGCTAGAACTTCCAGTACTATATTGAATAGGAATGGTGAGAGAAGGCATCCTTGTCTCCTGCCAGATTTCAAAGGGAATGCTTCCACTTTTTGCCCATTCAGTATGATATTGGCTGTTGGTTTGTTGTAAATAGCTTTTATTATTTTGAGATACATTCCATCAATACCGAGTTTATTGAGGGTTTTTAGCATAAAGGGCTGTTGAATTTTGTAAAAGGCCTTCTCTGTGTCAGTTGAGATAATCATGTGGTTTTTGTTTTTGGTTCTGTTGATGTGGTGAATTAGGTTTATAGACTTGCATATGTTTAACCAGCCTTGCATCCCTGGGATGAATCCTACTTGATCATGGTGGATAAGCTTTTTGATATGCTGTTGCAATTGGCTTGCCAGTATTTTATTGAAGATTTTTGCATCTATGTTCATCATGGATATTGGCCTGAAGATTTCTTTTCTTGTTGAGTCTCTGCCAGGTTTTGGTATCAGAATGATGTTGCTCTCCTAAAATGATTTGGGAAGGATTCCCTCTTTTTGAATTATTTGGAATAGTTTCAGAAGGAATGGTAACAGTTTCTCTTTGTGTGTCTGGTAGAATTTGGCTGTGAACCCATCTGGACCTGGGCTTTTTTGTGTGTGGTAGGCTCTTAATTGCTGCCTCAACTTCAGACCTTGTTATTGGTCTATTCATAGTTTTGGCTTCCTCCTGGTTTAGGCTTGGGAGGACACAAGTGTCTAGGAATTTATCCATTTCTTCCACGTTTACTAGTTTCTGTGCATAGAGTTGTTTGTAATATTCTCTAATGATGGTTTGAACTTCTGTGGAATCTGTGGTGATTTTACCTTTATCGTTTTCTATTGTGTCTATTTGGTTATTCTCTCTTTTCTTTTTTATCATCTGGCTAGTGCTCTATTTTGTTGATCTTTTCAAAAAACCAGCTCTTGGATTTATTGATTTTTTGAAGCATTTTTCGTGTCTCTGTCTCCTTCAGTTCTGCTCTGATCTTAGTTATTTCTTGTCTTCTGCGAGGTTTTGAGTTTTTTTGATCTTGTTCCTCCAGCTCTTTCAATTTTGATGATAGGGTGTCAATCTTGGATCTCTCCACTCTTCTCATATGGGCACTTATTGCTATATATTTTCCTCTACAGACTGCTTTAAATGTGTCCCAGAGATTCTGGTATGTTGTGTCTTCATTCTTGTTGGTTTTGAAGAACTTCTTTATTTCTGCCTTCATTTCATTGTTTATCCAGTCAACATTCAAGAGCAAGTTGTTCAGTTTCCATGAAGCTGTGTGTTTCTGATTTCGTTTCTGAATTCTGATTTCTAACTTGATTGCACTATGGTCCAAGAGACTGTTTGTTATGATTTCAGTTGTTTTGCATTTGCTGAGGAGTTATTTACTTCCAATTATATGGTCAATTTTGGAGTTGGTGTGATGTGGTGCTGAGAAGAATGTATATTCTGTGGATTTGGGGTGGAGAGTTCTGTAAATGTCTATCAGGTTTGCTTGTTCCAGGTCTGAGTTCAAGTCCTGCATCTCCTTGTTAATTTTCTGTCTGGTTGATCTGTCTAATATTGACAGTGAAGTGTTAAAGTCTCCCATTATTATTGTGTGGGAGTCTACATCTCTTTGTAAGTCGTTGAGAACTTGCCTTATATATCTGGGTGTTCCTGTATTGGGTCCATATATATTTAGTATCATTAGCTCTTCTTGTTTTATCAATCCTTTTACCATTATGAAATGTTTTTCTTTGTCTCTTTTGATCTTTGTTGCTTTAAAGTCTATTTTATCAGAGAAGAATTGCAACTCCTGCTTTTTTTTGCTCTCCATTTGCTTGGTAAATCTTCCTCCATCCCTTTATTTTGAGCCTTTGTGTATCCTTGCATGTGAGATGGGTTTCCTGGATACAGCACACTGATGGGCTTTGGCTTTTTATCCAATTTGCCAATCTGTGTCTTTTGATTGGTGCATTTAGCCCATTTATATTTAGGGTCAATATTGTTATGTGTGAATTTGATCCTGCCATTTTGATGCTAGCTGGCTGTTTTGCCCATTAGTTGATGCAGATTCTTCATTTTGTTGATGCTCTTTAGCATTTGCTATGTTTTTGGAATGGCTGGTACTGGTTGTTCCTTTCTATGTATAGCGCCTCTTTCAGGAGCTCTTGTAAAGCAGGCCTGGTGGTGACAAAATCTCTGAGTACTTGCTTGTTTGCAAAGAATTTTATCTTTCCTTCACTTATAAAGTTCAGTTTGGCCGGATATGAAATTCTGGGTTGAAAGTTTTTTTCTTTAAGGATGTTGAATATTGGCCCCCACTCTCTTCTGGCATGTATAGTTTCTGCCAAGAGATCTGCTGTGAGTCTGATGGGCTTCTGTTTTTGGGTGACCCGAGCTTTCTCTCTGGCTGCCCTTAGCATTTTCTCCTTCACTTCAACCCTGGTGATTCTGATGATTATGTGCCTTGGGGTTGCTCTTCTTGCAGAATATCTTTGTGGTGTTTCCTGTATTTCCTGGACTTGAAGATTGGCCTGCTTTACTAGGTTGGGGAAATTTTCCTGGATAATATCCTGAAGAGTATTTTTCAGCTTGGATTTATTTTCTTTGTCACATTCAGGTACCCCTATCAAACGTAGATTAGGTCTCTTCACATAGTCCCACATTTCTTGGAGATGTTGTTCATTTCTTTTTGCACTCTTTTCTCTAATATTGCCTTCTCATTTTATTTAATTGAGTTGATCTTTGACCTCATATCCTTTCTTCTGCTTGGTCAGTTCAGCTGTTGAGACTTGTACATGCTTCACGAAGTTCTCGTGTTGTGTTTTTCAGCTCCTTCAATTCACTCATATTCCTCTCTAAGTTGTCCATTCTTGTTATCATTTCCTCAAATATATTTTCAAGGTTCTTAGTTTCTTTGCATTGAGTTAGAACAGGTTCTTTTAGATCATGGAAGTTTCTCTTTACCCACCTTCTGAAGTCTGATTCTGTCATTTCATCACACTCATTCTCTGTCCAGCTTTGTTCCCTTGTTGGTGAGGGATTGTGGTCCCTTGTAGGAGAGTAGGTGTTCTGGTTTTGGGTGTTTTCCTCCTTTTGCACTGGTTTCTTCCCTTTGTGGATTTATCCACCTGTCATCTGAGTACTTGGTGACTTTTCAATTGGGTCTCTGAGTGGACATCCAGATTGTTGATGATGAAGTATTTATGTTTCTTAGTTTTCCTTCTAACAGTCTAGCCCCTCTGCTGTAGGACTGCTGAGGTCCACTCCAGGCCCTGCTTACCTGGGGAACACCTGTAGCAGCTGCGGAACACTGAAGGTTGCTACCAGTTTCTTCTGCTGCTATCTTTGTCCCAGAATGATGCCCGTGAAATGTCAGTCTGATCAGTCCTTTGTGAGGTGACTCTTTGGATATACGGGGGTCAGGGAGCTGCTTGAGGAGACAGTCTGTACTTTACAGGAGCTCAAGTGCTGAGCTGTGAGCTCCATTGTTCATTCAGTGCTGCTAGGCAGGTATGTTTATGTCTCCTGCAGCAGAACTCATAAAGCCCCTTTTTTTGCTCAGGTGCTCTGTCTCAGGGAGTTAGGGCTTTATTTATGAGTGTCCTTTGCACTGTCCTGCCCAGCAAGGAGATGGTCTAGTCACTGCCTGCTGCAGAGGCTATGCTGAGCTGCTCTAGGCTCTGCCTTGCTGCTGTGGGCTCCTCACTGCTGTCGTGGGCTCTGCCCTGCTGCCATGGGCTCTGCCCTGCTGCCATGTGTTATTCCCTGTAGTCCTGTTTATATGGGTGTGTTTAGAACTGCCAGGGCAATGGTGGCCCTCCTCTGTAATGTCAGACTCTCTCTGTTATGGCAGGTTGCCTTGGCAACGGTGTGTTGCCTTGGCAATGTCAGGCTGCATCAGCAATGGAAGTGTACCTCTGTAGGGGTGGAGTGCCTCAGTAATGGTGGACGCCACTCCCCCACTGAGCTGCATCATCCTGGGTTCAGCCATGCTTGCCATGAAACTCTCAACCCTGAGCGTTTCCAATTGCTGTTTTGTTTGTTTTTGTGAGGGTGGGACCCACCAAGCCTGATCACCTGGCTTCCTACCTCAGAGTCCTTTATTTTTTTTTTAGTTGAATGGTTGACTCTCTCCAGGTGTTCCAGTCACCTGCTGAAAAGGTGCCAGGATCTGTGTGATTTCCCATGCGGCAACCCACTGCACCAGTTGAAGCAACGTCACTGCCCAGGAATCTCCTGGCCTGGCTTACTGTTTAAGTCCCATTTAATTAGATGAATGTGCTAATCTGCCTTCCCAAATCTCAAGTTTCCAGTTTAACAGGGCAACCAGACCAGTGTATTTTGTACGGAGTGCCGCTGAGCTGCGGAGCCAGCCGAAACAGCTGTGCCAGCCATGTGCTGGTGGCCCATGGGGCTTCTACACCTGGGAATCTCCTGGTCTGTGGGCAATAAAGATCTGTCTGGAAATGTGACGTCCACTTACCCTTTGTGCTTTCACTGGGAGCTGCAATCCAGAGTTGCTCCTTTAGCACTATCTTCTCCTCTCTCCACCCCTAAAGTTTTAACACACTCCAGCATCAACTCTAAAGTCTAAACTTTCAAGACTTATCTAAATATTATATAAATTGGATATGGTTAAGACTTGATCAAAATTATTCTCCATCTGTGAGCTAAAGAAGAAAAATTGTAAGCAGATAACCAGACAAGTATGGGCTCCCAAAATGCAATGGCTGGACAGGCATAAGATAGATATTCTGATTCCAAAAGGGAGAATAGGAAAGAAGAAACAGGTGATGGGTAACAAACAAGTCCAAAAGTTAGAAACACAAATTCCATCAGATTTTAAAGGCTGAGAATAATTTTGTTTGGATCCATTGTATGCCTCTGGACCGATGGAGGCAGTGGTTCCACTTCTGTGACTCTGTAGGGAACTCTGGCTCCATAGCCCTGATGATTTCTGGATGAACTTTAGGGTCACTTTTTCCTGTTCTTGTAGAACAGAGCAAATTTGCAGCCAAATTCTTTATTGTCCAATCACATCAAATCCAGCAATTCTTACAGCCTTTACTTCACCTCACTTTTTCTGTTCCCTTTAGTTGAAACTGTTCTTTCTGGTGTAATTCCATCTCTATTCCTGGCTTCTGTTGACATGGATGATTAATTCCATGAGTCCCAAACATGATCTTTTTATCAAATGGTTGTTCAGCCACATCTTTAGTGTTCTCTTCAGAAAAATCTCTTGTTTTTACCATGTTTTGCAATAAATGGAGAATTTTTACATCTCCAAGTCATGATTCCTTTTGCTTAACAATTTCTTTGTCAATTGATCTCTTTTCTTTTTCATTTTACTGAGAGCATCAAGAGGAACTTTCAACACTTTCAATAGAAATCTCCTCAGCTAAATATCCAATGTCATCACTCACAAGTTCTATGTTCTACAAAACACTAGAACACAGCTCAGCCAAGTTTAAGGATTAACTTTTGTCCAGTTTCCAATTATTGGTGTTCCTCACTTCCATCTGAGATTTTACCAGAATTGACTTGAATGTTCATATTTCTAATACATACCTTAAAACTCTTCCAGCCCCTACCCATTACCCAGTTTCAAAGCCATGTTCACATTTAGGAATTTGTTGCAGTTATACCTCACTTCTATATACCAAGTTTTGTATTAGTCTGAGTTCTTCAGAGAAACAGAAGCAAAGAATACATAGAGACAGAAAGATATTTATTATAAAGAATTGGTTCACATGGTTATAGAAGCTGACAAGTCTCAAGATCTGTGGTCAGCAAGCTAGAGACCCAGGAGAGCTGATGGTGTAAGCTCCAGTTCAAGTGCAAAGGCCTGAGAATGAGGAGAGTCAATGGTAAAACTTTCAGTCTAAGTCCAAGTCCAAAGGTAGGAGAAGACTGATATGGCAGTGTAGAGACAGTCCCGAAGAAAGAGAAAATTCTCCCTTACTAGGTCTTCTAGTTCTATTCAGACCCTCAGATTGGTTGAGAGTCACCCACATTAGAAAGGACAGTCTGCTTTCTTGAGTCCACTAATTTAATGTCAGTCTCATCCAAAGCACCTTCATGGATACACTCAAATAATGTTTGACCAACTCTCTGGACATCTCATGGCTCAGTCAGATGGACTTATGAAATAAACCATCACAGGCTGGACACAGTGGCCCATGTCTGTAATCTTAGCACATTGGGAAGTCAAAGTGAGAGGATGGCTTGAACCCAGGCATTTGAGACCAGCCCTGGCAAGATAGCAAGACCTCATCTCTACAAAACTTAAAAATTTAAAAAAAGGTAAACATCACATAATGGCATTCATAGGTCTCCTGAATAGGCAGATGTGGTCTTTAACACCCAGAGGGGTAGTAAATATGAGAAAGGAAACCCCTAGCATCAGTAATTGGGTATGCCTGTAGCATAGTATGTCCTGTCCATGTTAAATAGCTAATGTAACAGATTTTCTATAAAACTTTTATTTTGAAATTTCATTACTTTTATGAACCTAACTATAAAAGGCCAAATTAAACATAGTTTTGTGGTCCTGCATGCTTAAGCAAATAAGAACGAAAATAAAACTGCATGAAAATAAAAACCTTTCTAAATTTAATAACCACACTTTGCTTTATTTATTCCAAAACGCTCTGGATCTGAGGACCACCTATGTAGGAGAAATTAAAAACTAAGTGAAAATATGTTTATTCAACATTCCATGGCTAGCAATTTCATTTTTAAGCCTTTATAACCCTAAAAATGCTCGACTATTGTTTTATCTTTTGGCATAGAATTTCCTAACAAAGATTTCAATAACAGTAAATCTGATGTTTATAGTCTCAATTTGGTTTTTTTGTTTCTATGATATCACTACATGCGTTCACATTACCTTTTTCTTCATCTCAATTCTCTCTCTGTTCTTCTTGGTGCTGATGTTTGTGAGGGGGATATGTTTCTAGACCCCAGGATGTAAACTGTAATTCTGCATTCAGATACAATATTTTGGTTTCATCAGTTTGTTTGATTATTTTTACATGTTTGCAATTTTCCGTTGCTTCAACAGAGTTTTAAAGATTAAACAGGGTATTTCTTTCCAGTGTCCTCATTGGGGTGTTCTCCCTGCCTATGGTAGTCAGACACTCTGCCTCCCCTAGAAATCTGCCCCTATGTGTGAGGTGATCATTGCTTCTGAACTAAGAATTAGGGCATATAATCTGACAAATCAAGTGTTCTATCAGAACCTGCATTCTCTCTGGATGGAAACCTGAAATGCAATTGAACCATTCTCTGCATAAACCAGAGGTAGGATACAGATGTTAAACTTTAGTCTTTTTGTTTCTTTTCAACAATGGATTGTGCTTGTTATAATCCCTCCCAAAAATGCATCTCTAAATTCCTTCTGGGCTTCTTCAATCTCTAAATTGGAAAGTTATTTATTCAACACATATTGAATAAGCAACTACAATATGTTTGACACTGAACTTTCATTAGAAGCTAAAGATAAAAGGATGAACAAAACATACTGAAGCCCTCAGTCTAAAAGGAAAGACAGACTTTAATCAGATATCATAAATCATTATCATTTTACCCCCTCCTGCCTCCTCTCTCTTTTTCTTGACTTTCTTGATTGCTCTCTGTTAATTTATTTGCTACCCCAAAAACTCCTTTAGGAGCTCTTTCTTTCTCCACCAGTATCATAAGATTTTCTTCCTAAACCTGCATCCTGCCATTCTGTATATTCTCCCTGGAATCTGACATACTTCATGGCTTCTACTTTTACCTAAATGCTGAAGATTCCAGAAATTCTCTCTTCTTCACAGATCTCAGTAATCTTCTTGCCCCACCCCACAAGAACCACTAATTCTCTCATCAAATGTTGGAATTTATCACTTAGAAATTTAGTTAATTAGTTAGAATTAGTTACTCCTTCATCTATTATACAATTGTCCCAATGACATACTTCTATTAATGTATCCTTTTAGAAAGTACTGTGTTCACAGGTGTCATTTATCTTAGTAATCTCAATGTAGAGCAAAAGAGCTGGAAAATTAGTAGATGATGAATGAATACTGATTGAATGTTGAATAAGAGAATGCCTCGTGTGTGTGTGTGTGTGCATGTGATGGTACTGCCTGCTTTAGAAGAATGAAAATTTTCTTTCTCATTCTTTGGATGGAAACTGAGAAGCAAGGAGGCAGATAGAAGCAGTATGTAGAATACAAGTCAGAAGTAAAAAGTAAAAATTATAAATAGAGACTTATTAAGCACAGATTTGGAGTTGGCCCCTATTTGTTTTAATGTGGTTTAAGATTAGGTTTATTTATAAGTAACAGAAAAAAATTATGATAGTTGTACTAGAAACAATTTTTAAGTCTACTGCTTTCTCTTATTAAAGTCCAGGCAGGCAATCCTGGGCTGAACAGCACTTCAAATTGTTAGAGAACATATATCTTTCTGTCTTGTTTGTCACATGTAGCTTCAACCTCATGGTGCAAAATGGTAATGTACCTTCCAAGAAACAGGATAGAAAAAAGAACAAAGAGGCACAGCACAGACATAACATGAGCATTGCTTCCCTGGGAAGGCTTCCGGAAGATGTCATATAGCACTTCCACTTGCCTCCCATAGCCTAGTTTTGTGACCAAAGAGAGGGTAAGGAAATGTACTCTTCATCCTAGTATATTATGTTTCCAGCTTTAAATTCTATAGCTGTAAAAGGAAGG
This sequence comes from Saguinus oedipus, assembly GCA_031835075.1. Lineage (NCBI taxonomy): Eukaryota > Metazoa > Chordata > Mammalia > Primates > Cebidae > Saguinus > Saguinus oedipus. The sequence continues at coordinate 150,308,902 of CM063170.1, forward strand.
GAAAATGGATATGGATTTACAGTCTTTTGTTTCTGCTTCTTTGTATTTTAGGCCTTGTTCACGAAGTTACACATAAGGTAATTAGCACATCACAACTACTCAACAAATATTTACTATTACTGTTATTACTGTCCACTTTTACATCATTTGCCAGTTCTCCCACTTCCAGACAAACTGGCTATTTCAACCCAAATGAGTGGTTAGCTATTTGTTAAGATTCTGGATCTTACAGCCTTGATCAGTCCCTAAACACTGTATAAACTGTACCCTGATGTTGATCAAGTAATAATGACCAAATTCCTCATGGCCAACTGATACCCTTGAAGTTAAACAAGAGAGTTAGTGAGATACTGGTCAATTCGATTAAATGTTATCTTGTGTTATGGCCTTACTTTTTACTTAAGAGAGATGAACTAATCCTAACTACTTAAAACTCAAAGTCTCACAGATGAAACATCCATTTTACAGAAGCTTCTTGAACTTTACTTCCAAAGTGATTGGCCACACCATTCTACATTACTGGACCAAAACCAACAATACTGAGTCCCCATTTCTCTAATGTGTTTTGAAGGATTGCGGTACTGTGTTGATTTGATAATGCTTGTCTTTTTAATTTCTTTCTAAGAAACTGAAGTTTATAGATTAAGCTTTTGGCAAGCAACTCATTTGAGAAAGCTATAGGATATTTCACCTGTAAGATATGACCAAGGGCTACTACTAGCAAACAAGATTAAGTCTCTTGGTTACTTGTTTTCTGGAAATCATTATTCACAGTCACCTGCCCAGATTACTAAGAGCATGTTACGCAGGTCCTAAGGAATTGCTCCTTTGTTCTCTGTAACCTTAACTGTAGTGATCACTGTGTTAAATGTTATAATGTAGTCCTGGAGTTTTATTAATGAGCCCATCAACTAAATTATAGTGATCATTAAAATTGCCAGTTCGTGTCAAAATGTTTTGACTATCAAATTCAGACAAATTAATCATTCTTTTAAATATGCTCTATGAGCAACCTGATTCTTTTTTCTGGTCCAGGATGTCATTTAGCAGGGTTTCTGTTTCTTCCCTTTTGCAGGCTGGTAATTAAATGAAGGACAAATGGGTAGAACCAACCTTTTTGGGAAATTTTTTAAATGAGTTAATGATCCATTCCTTAAGCATTGCAAACTGAAGGTGAGTCACTAAAGCTAATGACATTTATAATCAGTATTTGCAAAGAGCATTGGGTAATCAGGTAGAGTAGAAGAAAAGGATAATGGCATTTCAGATGAGAACACACTTTTCAGAGGCTGAGAACTTCTGCCAACAAATTGTCAGTGACATCTTGTTCAAAATAAAAAGGAATCTTCAAAATCTTATAAAGTGATAAAAATCAAAAGATGTTTAATAAGTTGAAGTAAGAAGTATTGACTGAAAGAGCAGGGTTTTTTTTTTTATAAAAATTGACAGGAACTTCAAGATATGTTTGATACTGATTGAACTGGTTTACATAAAGTGACACATCTTGCTGCCTTACTTCTTTTTCTGATCAAAATTGAGACTTAGTAAATTATATAATTTTTATTGCTCCTGTCCCATCTCTCATCATTGACATAAAGCCTGTGATATTTGCTTCTATTTTTGAAACATTACCAGGATTTATTTTTAAAATGTAAGAATTATATAAGGTGCCTACTCAAGCACTTAATAGTGCTATAGAAAATACTATTTTCTTTCATGATGTGTAGCAATAACTTTTTAAAAATACTATTTCTTTAAAGGAAAAAAATAACTTGAATTTTCAGCAGCGGAATTTGTCTCCCAATTAGTGAATGATTTATATTAAGCAAGGACAGTGATATGCCCCAGTTTTGCCCTTTCTGATTCAAAATCTTCTCAGATCATAATTGTCAAAGTAACAAAGTCTCAGATTTCCTACTTCTGCTCCCCTCCAACAAGAGAAGTGTTATATTTAAATAAAATAATCTATTTTAGCCTTCTACATTTACCATTTTAAAGATGTTTTAATGAAGTCAGTGAACTTGTACAAAAATATATTCGGAATTCAAACCCTTAATTCATTACTGTGATTCACCTACTTTGCTTTTAGGAATTAGAAGGTTAAAGACAAAAATGGTTGGAAAACTTAGAACTATTAACATTGGATATAAAGGCAAAATTAGGCTTCTGATTCAGTACTTAGTAGGGTCTCTCATAGATGAGATCAATACAAGCTCTTCATTCTGCCACAACCAGCTTTTCCTAGGGAATTGACTATTCTCTTCAGAGAAGAGGTTGCAACTGTAGTCATCACCTTTCTCATTCCCAAGCCACATCGTTTCTCATTCATTGGCATTTTTCTTTAACTACCTCTATGCAGGATGTTCAGGAGGTATAGGATGGATCAAGGTATTGATCATGCAGCATTCATCTACTTTTCCTTCCTTCTTTTCTTCAGCTTCCAATTCCATGTTTGAGCAAAACCAGAATAATTCACATTTATTGAATGTCTCCTATGAACTAGTACTGAGCTCAAAATTTTACACATAAATTTCATTTAATTCTCCCCACAGAAATGTGATTTTCCCTATTTTGTAGAATCCTCACTGACTTACCAACTTGTCAACAGTCTGATACACAGGGAGAGCAAATTTTCTATAATGGAAAGTTAAGAAGTATTTGTTTGTTTGTTTTTGGAAATAGAGACTCACTCTGTTGCCAAGCCTGGAGTGCAGTAGCTACAACCTCTACCTCATGGTTTCAAGTGATTCTTCTGTCTCAACCTTCCAAGTAGCTGGGATTACAGGAGTGCACCACCATGCCCTACTAATTTTTGTACTTTTAGTGGAGGTGGAGTTTTACCATGTTGGCCGGGCTAGACTTCAACTCCTGACCTCAGGTGATCCACCTGCCTCAGCCTCCCAAACTGCTGGGATTACAGGCATGAGGCACCATACCCAGCCCAGAAGTTTCATATTAATGAGAATTAAATAAGATCTGTATTTGGCATGGAGACATTTATGGGGGTGATAATTCTACTATAGTGTGCAGCTAATATAGCTTATGCTAATACAGCTTATGTATCACTTGAAATTTTTGTATGCCAATTATAAACTTTATATTCCATTTCTTGATGTGTTTAATGTATATTTTCAAAGGAATTTGGAGAATATTTCTCTCCTGTAAAACAACAGGAGAGAAATATTCTCCAAATTCCTTTGAAAATATTGTTCCCATTTCCTCACATATACTCTGTGACCCTGGGACTCTATCAGTCTAGATTTCCTCATCCACAAAATAGGGAAAATCACATTACTGTGGAGAGAATTAAATGAAATTATATGTGTAAAATTTTGAGCTCAGTACTAGTTCATAGGAGACATTCAATAAATGTGAATTATTCTGGTTTTGCTCAAACGCCTCCTTTGTCTCTCTATGTGGATAAACTGTAGTCATATGCTGTTTGACTATAGCATACTATAGTCAACATTCGGGCTAATTTTATAATCTTATAAGTGTATTAAATTAGCTCTCACCCTGCTCAATACTTCATCAGGATTCTGACTTAAGCATTTCTTTGAGTGGAATTTGCCATTTACTGTAGTTAATAGTGCATAGCAATACCTCAATTTCATACTTTATGCCGTTTTTTAGCATGTGGAAACTACATACTGCCATAATTTTTCTAATTATTCACTGCAATAGAAATGCAATAACTACTGTATAGCTGAAAGTGCTTTTGCACTCATTTATTTACAAATTTTATCTACTCAAGTTATTCACTTAGTAATGTATTTATTCAATCATTTTGACACTATCAAACACTGATTCTTTGTAGAGTATGTCCATCTTGCAAGATAATATTTTCAATATTTTTATCATTTTTAATGATCTTTCCTTTTATATTTACAAATATCTTAATTTTTATTTTAATTTTTAGCTCAATCACCTGGTAGAACAGGTGGCTTTCTGCCTATTTTCCATGTTGTATTTTGTTAGAGGAAGGTGTTTGAGAAAAAATTTATAAAATAAATTTAAATTTTGAGTTGGAGTTCATCAAGAAAAAAAAATAACTGGGAGTTTAGTATTTTTAAAGTCCTGATAACTAAGCTGAATTACTAATACAAGTGGTTCATAAGACACAGCAAAAGTGTAGCCAATATCTTTTCTGTGTTTGGAGGAAAATGAAGGAGTTCAGCTCCTGGAGCTGAGGATAAGATCAGAGCATATAAGGACTCAGTATTCTTCAGCAGGCTGGCACTACTGTAAAACTTACCATAAGACAACCTAGATCTGGAATACAGCCTCCATGAGAGTGCCTAGAACAATTCCTGCCATACAGCAGGCTTCCTTTTAAAAAAAAAAATGATGCATGAATGCCCTGGTGATAGGGTATATGAATTGTAAAGTGCTCAGAGCTCTTCCACTTTATTGTTGTTGGTACCTCTGTATTTTCTCCTATGTCGCCTGTTATTTCATGTCCAAAAAAGTGGGGGATGGAAATTGATGGGTGAGGACTTAGAGATGTGTACTGAGCCAATGAGCTGCAGCTGCCCTTCTAAGTCTGTATGACAGTTTTATTTTTCTGTTTGTCCCCACTTTCCTTAAGGATTCCTATTTTCCTCTTTCTTATTTCATGAGGCTGCTTATCACAATAGACCCTAGAAGAAGGAGCTCTACATGGACAGATGTTCTGAGAAGAGTGTAGGCCTAAGGAAAAAAACTCTTTCTCCTTCTTCATTGTTCTATTTGTTCTTACATTGTATATCCTAACTTTCAGAGTATTTCTGCAAAGGGTGAGCCTAGAGGCAGGATACTAGGAACCCCTGATAACCCCTAGATGTATCCTCATGACTCAGCCTTATCCTATATAACATAGCATCATAATTTAGGACCAAACTCTTTCTTCATATGCCTTTGTCTCTCTATGTGGATAAACTGAGGCCTGAGATTTCAAACCAAACCCCAATTTACAACCCTCTTGATAGATTTCATGGAAACAATCCATAGGGAGGTGTTCTGTGGGCTGGACTGAAGCAACAAGGACATTTCATTTCCAATGCTTAGCACAAGACAGAAATATTACCAGGAGAAAAATTGAGGTCAAAAATTAGAATAAACTAACTAACTACATTAAACTAAAGGATCAAAAGCAGGGAAAGAAACAGAAAATTACTAATGGCCCAGATGTAGTGATGGCTTATGCCTATAATCCCAGCCCTCTAAGAGGATGAAGTGGGGTGGATGGCTTGAGATCAGGAGTTCAAAACCAGCCTGGCCAACATGGCAAAACCCTATCTTTACTAAAAATTCCAAAAAAAAAAAAAAAAAGCTGGGCATGGTGCTGGTGTCTATAGTCCCAGCTACTCAGAAAGCTGAGACAGGAGAATCACTTGAACCAGGGAAGTGGAGGTTGCAGTGAGTGGAGATCATGCCACTGTACTCCAGGCTGGGCAACAGAGTAAGACTTCTTCTCAAATAATAATAATAATAATAATAATAATAATAATAATAATAATGTTGGTGGATGGGGAATTCATAGAACGGATAAGCTTGTAATGTAAGTTGCACTGAGCTCTCAGGAATCTGCTGCATTTGTGGACTGCATCATAGGGCTGACATCCAACAGTTGAAAGACTTTCAGGAACATTCCTATTTCCTTCTCTCATTCTTTTAGTACTGACTCTGAGTCAACCTCCCCTCCCTCTCTCATACATACACACATAGGAGCATAGAATATAGAATTTTTGAATATTTTCTGCTAGTAAAGAAGTCTCTAAGGTGATGGAGAAAAACAAACACAGGTTCTGGGCCATTATTTAGCAAACTATTGTTCTCTCTACTTATATACTTAGTATGCATATTAATGCATTCATTTTGAGTACTAACATATATTCTTCTTACACCTGTGTTTTATTTAAATTTTCACACTATAAAATTTATAGTTCAGAAATATCAGACTACTTATAATCACTCTCAACACACATTTATGCTTACACACACAACTGTAAAATCCTCAAGGTCAAAGATTGTGTGACTTATACATTTTTATATTTGTAGCACCCACCGTAGTGCTACACATTCAATAAATTAATTAACTTATTGTAAGATAAGGAAAACCAAATGTGTGCATAGGGAAAGCCAGCCCAAAAATCATGAGAATATTACTTCCTGTTGGGTAGTTCATAGCTGAGTAGCTCATAGGCCACCAAGGCATATCAATTTAGGCTCCTCTGTTCCCACAAAGTTGACAGAAAATGACTCAAGTAACAAGCATGAGAGAACTTTCCCTTAACGTGTTATAGTAAGAAAGTAAATCTCTGTGGAAATAATTTCCATTTTCTTAATAATCTTCTTTGGTAAGTAAATATCTCTGAAAACTTTTCTCTGCGGTTCAAATAATCACCATTTCTTTACCCTCTCTCATTGCCAGTTTTCCATCTCATTTATTTTGTTGTCTCTTGCATTCCTTGTTCAGTTTTCCTTAATTTACCATTTTTAGCATATAGTCCCACTCTGACTTTGACTAGAGCTGATTAAGGTAGGAGGATTTGTGTTCATCCATGTTTCACTTATTTTTTCACACCTCTTTGCTCTTAAAAAAATTTACATTACTGGCCACTCTGTTTTGAGTTGTCAGGTCCTCTCTAAGTGTATCTGCATGCATGCTCTTACCTGTATATTGGGAAACTATTTTATTCTTCTAATAGAACGATTCTACATCCTCTATTTTCAACTGTACCCTGTATCCTTTCTTTTTCAAGTTGCCATTGTATTCTTAGTTCTCATATTGTTCATTTTGCTACCATTCACCAGACCTCTCATGAACCTATCGACGAAAATACATTTTATGAGCATTATTCCCATTTAACCACTCAAAGCACTCATCAATATCAAATGACCTCTCACATGGCTAGATTGTTCAAATCTCTTTGCAATGTATTTTGCTCACATGTTACCTAAGGTACAACTGCTAAGAATAGCCAACATATTATTCCTAGTCAAACTCCATTATAATGAATGTAAAGAGGTATTCACACTTTCTCACTGTATTAAAGTTTGATTACACTGGATTCAGTATTGCTCACATGAAGAGGTCACAAGAGCTGCTTAATCACTTTAATCAGCCAAATGCCCTTAATTTTCTATCCATCATTGCTGAATGTGCTAAACCATAGCTAGCCACCTTTCTAAAGATAAAGGACTCAGTTGAAAGGCAGACTTAGTTCATCAGAGCAAACAGGCAACCTACAGAATGGAGAAAAAATTTTGTAATCTATCCATCTGACAGAAGTCTAACATCCAGAATCTACAAGGTACTTAAACAAATTTACAAGAAAAAATAATCCCATCAAAAAGTAGGTGATGGATATGAACTGTTACTTCTCAAAAGAAGACATTTATGCAGCCAACAAACCTATGAACAAAAGCTCATCATCACTGGCCATTAGGGAAATGCAAAGCAAAACCACAATTAGATACCATGTTACACCAGTTAGAATGGTGGTCATTAAAAAGTCAGGAGACAACAGATGCTGAGGAGGATGTGGAGAAATAGGAATGCTTTTACACTGTTGGTGAGAGTGTAATAAATTAATTCAATCATTGTGGAAGACAGTGTGGTGATTCTTCAAGGATCTAGAAATAGAAATACCATTTGACCCAGCAATCCCATTACTGGGTATATACCCAAAAAATTATAAATCATTCTACTATAAAGAGACATGCACACATATGTTTATTGCAGCACTATTTAAAATAGCAAAGAGTTGGAATGAACACAAATGCCCATCAATGATAGACTGGATAAAGAAAATGTGACACTTACACACTATGGAATACTATGCAGTCATAAAAAAGAATGAGTTCATATCATTTGCAGGGACATGGATGAAGCTGCAAACCAGTATTCTCAGCAAACTAACACAGGAACAGAAAACCAAACACTGCATGTTCTCACTCATAATTGGGAGTTGAATGATGAGAACACATGGACAGAGGGAGGGGAACATCACACACTGGGGACTATTGTGGGGTGGGGAGCAAAGAGAGGGATAGCATTAGAAGAAATACCTAATGTAGATGATGGGTTGATGGGTGCAGCAAACCACCATGGTGCATGTATACCTATGTAACAATCCAGCACATTCTGCATGTAAAGTATAAGTAAAAGAACTTAAAGTATAAGTAAAAGAAAGATAGATTTAGTTTAGCATTGTCAGATTTTGCAAATAAAAATACAGAACACCCAGTTAAATTTGAATTTCAGATAATCAACAGTTTTTTTAGAAGTGTAATCTATAATATATTTAGGTTATACATATACTAAAGTATTCATTATTTATATGCAATTCAAATTTAAATAAGTGCTTAATGATTTTTTTGTATAAATATGTCCTAAATATTTTATTTTCTATTTTATAACTTTTAAGTCTGGTGGTAAAAGGGCAGGTTTGTTGTATAGGTAAATTCATGTCATGGGGGTTTGTTGTACAAAGTATTTCATCACCCAGGTATTAAGCCTAATACCCATTAGTTATTTTTCCTGATCTTCTTTCTCCTCCCACCGTCCCCCCATAATTGATCACAAAATTGGAAGTAAAACACTCCTCAGCAAATGCAAAAGAACTGAAGGCATAACAGTCTCTCTGACCACAATGCAATCAAATTAAAAATCAAGACTAAGAAATTCACTCAAAATTATACAATTACATGGAAATTTAATAACCTTCTCCTAAATGACTTTTGGATAAATAACAAAATTATGGCAGAAATCAAGAACTTCTTTGAAACTAATGAAAACAAAGATACAGTGTAGCAGAATCACTGTCCTAAATATTTTATGAATATATTTATACTAAAAATTATTTGTTAATAATCTAAAGTTAAAATTTAATTGAACCTCAAAGGGTTTCTAGGAAAGAAACAAAACACTAATACACATGCACAGATTTGGGATGTTACATGCAAATGTACTTCAAAAAAAGGAGAGGACTACAGGATTTCCAAAACTTGCTTAGGCCTGTTAGTAATTGTACGTGTTTGTGTTCATGCATATGTACACATTCCCTCTTTAACTCATTGCTCAGTTCCCCAAACAACTTATAAAAATACATCAGAGGCCGGGTGTGGTGGCTCATGCCTATAATCCTAGCACTTTGGGAAGCTGAGGTGGGCAGATCACAAGGTCAGGAGTTCAAGACCACTCTGGCCAATATGGTGAAATCCCGTCTCTACTAAAAAAATACAAAAATTAGCCTGGCATGGTGGTGGATGCCTGTAATCCCAGCTATTTGGGAGGCTAAGGCAGGAGAATGGCTTGAACCTGGGAGGCGGAGGTTGCAGTGAGCCAAGATCGCACCACTGCACTCCAGATTGGATGACAGAGCAAAACTATGTCTCAAAAAAAATAGATCAGATTCAGTTGGCATATGTTAAATATCCAGAATTACATTTTTCTTTTTTAAAGGAAATATTTTGTAGATTATATGCACAGGTTCTAAAGGCAAACGGATGTTGTATACTGTCTTTACAGAGTCATGCTGTTTGACGTTGCATGACACACTGTGACATTTTTGGGTCAGGCAGAAAAATCTGTATTTGCTCCTTGACATACTTTATTACTTCCATAGTTCCAGGAGATAACCATCATTTGAAACTTCAACTTGGCTTCCAAAAAGAGAGAGGCTGGGTTTGGTGGCTTATGCCTGTAATCCCAGCACTTTGGGAGGCTGTGGTGGGTGGATCATTTGAGGTCAGGAGTTCTAGATAAGCCTGGCCGACATGGTAAAACCCTGACTCTACTAAAAATACAAAAAATAGCCAGGCATGCTGATGGGCACCTGTAGTCCCAGGTACTCAGGAGGCTGAGGCAGGAGAATCACTTGAACCCAGGAGGCAGAGGTTGCAGTGAGCTGAGATCACACCACTGCACTCCAGCCTGGACAACAGAGTGAGACTCTATCTCAAAAAAAAAAAAAAAGAAAGAAAGAAAAAGAGAGAAATGTAATTCTGCCAAAAACTAGAAAAATAGGAGCAGTGTGTAAGAATATAACATTTCTTTGAACTCTTCTACTATACTGGAATCAACTTTCTGCACAAAGTTGCACCAGAAATTTAAGAGCCTGAATTAATTATTGGTCACAGTATCTCCTCTCTGAATAGATTCAGATAACATATTCTAAAATATGCTTATTATTAAAAAAAGCTGATACATGTAGATGAGGTATACATGAGATGTAGTTATTTAAATTATTTGTAGGAAACTGAAAAAGGAAAACAATAGAGAAACTCACTTGTTAAAGTTAATCCAGATAGAATTATTGAAACTTGTTTAGCAGAATTGGCTCTGCATGAGAGATCCCATTGGTATAGCAAGTAATATCATTAACTTTGATTCATAAACTTAACCTTGAGTGAGTTCAAGGGTGTCAGGGTTGAGTAACTGACAAGAGCATCCACTTCACGATAGAGTCCCTTCTGAGAAGTTTAACTTAGTTCAGATACTACTAGAAATGAAAACAGCTAATAGGGGTCAGGTTAGCAGATAGTACACAAGAAACTATACCCACAAAACTTCTCGTGTCTAAAGGGAAAAAAAAAAAACACTGCTCATAGAAAAAAAAATTAGCCATTATCTGTAATTGGTTGATATTTATTTAGTTAAGAGTTCTGTGCTCTCAAAACATATGATTTCATTATACACACTAAGGTGACCACACAATTGATCATCCAAATCTTGACACATTTTGCCCAGGACAAATGCTATACCAAAGAGAACTCTTGGACAAGGGGCATACATTGAAAATGTAATGGAAAAACTTTAACATATACACACTATTATTTGTATATACAATAAAAAATATAGAAAATTATTTAATTTTACATATCCATGAAGCAATCAAAATAATCATAGCTAACATTTCTTTGATGTTTACCATGTCCCAAATGTTCATTTAATCTGGTATCAATCTTATCAAGTAAGGAGCTATTCCTATTTCCATTTTACAAATTGGTAAATTATGACCCAGAGAGGCTAAGGAATGTTGCTAGAGTCACAAAACTACATAATGTAGAATGAAAACTTGAACTGTATTCTAAATGAATACCCATGCTAAAAGAGAATTAAACTAAATATTAACTTAATGTTAAGTATAATAATATATTCAATCACATATAAGAACTAAATAACAAGAATATAAAATTAAATACATACTCCTTTGTAAAGATAATGACTATATTTGAGTCCCATTACAAATGTGGCAATCTGACCCTGAAAATAAGACACTGTAATTATAGACCACCCAACCAAACCAGATTCACTCGTTAACTAATTAGAACTTAGATTGTTGTGCCCTACCCAAGACTTAATAAGGATTCCACTTGATTCTTACAATTAGTGTTTAAGAATGTTTCCTAAAAAATAGGAAACAAGTAAATTGGTGGTATCAGATTTATGCTGATTACAATTTTGTTTTTGTCTTTATAAGAAAATAGAACTTACAATAACTAAGCACAAACACTGACTAGACTGACTATCTTTAAATACTCAAAAACAACTATACTAATTTAGTCTCCATTGATTAAAAATATTAACTTCTACCCACCAGCTCACTAGATGAGTTTATAATAAAAACAATAATTATAAACAATTTATAATTTGATACAGAAGTTAGATACTTAAATAAATCATTGTTACAAAATAACCACATCTCACAACATAGAAGAAATTATTTCGATTATATTATCTGTTTAAATTTAAAAAGCTGAAGTTGTAATGATTTTCTTTAACTGCATCTAGCAAAGTCAAAAATATGAGTTATCACTCAATATTAATAAGATTTATTTTTAAATATTAAATGCATTTTTTATTCCATTAAAATAATTACAACTAAGCACACTAAAACATAATGTCCTTATTCTTTTAAAAATATTTGCTTATACTTAGAAGGCATTATTTTAGGCATTTGTTAGAAGTCAGACAACAAAATATTAAAAGTAAACAAAAAAATTACTTTTCTCCTAGAGCTTAGTGTTTAACAAGTCTTGTGCTTCCTTGGGATTAAAGTATTGGACCATTCTTTAACAAATTTTCAGGCATGTGAAAAAATACTGTATGAATAAAATAAAATTCCTGCTCTTAACTAAGCACTAACCAGTTCGTACCCGTCTTAGCTACTATCTTACTTAGTATGCTTGTACTGCTATTACAGAATACCTTACACTGGATGATTTATAAATAATAGAAATGTATTTCTCATAGTTCTGGAGGCTGGAAAGTCCAAGGTCAAGGAACTTTCAGACTTCATGTCTATAAGGGCTTTCTCTCTGTTTCTAAGAGGGCACCTTATTGCTACATCCTTATGTGGAAACTGTGCCCTCACATGGCAGAAGAGCAGAAAGGAACAAACTTGTAGTCTCCATTCCTTTTATAATCCCACCCATGAGAGCAGAGTTCTAGTGGCCTAATTACCTCCCAAGGGCTCCACCTCTTAATACCATCACCTTAAGTTTTAAGTTAAAATATACAATTTTTGGATGGACATATACATTCAAACTGTAGAAGCTTTCAAAATCACAGAAGATTGAGCGCATTCAAGATGCTGTGTTGGCGAGGATGTGAAGAAATAGGAACCTATGCACACTGTTTGGTAGGAATGAAAAATGGTGCAGCCATATGAAAAACAATATGGAGATTCCTCAAAAAATTAGAACTACTATATTATACAGCAATTTATCTTTTGGTTTTAATTCCTGATTTCAATTCCTATCCAAAGGAATTCTGATCCAATAGATTTTCAGTTTCTATCTGAAGGAATTGAAATCAGGATCTTGGAGGAATAACTACACCCCATGTTCAATGAGGCACTATTCACAATTAAAAAATATGAAAACAACCCAAATGTCTGGCATCAACAGATAAAGAAAATATGGTATATTCATAAAATGGAATGTCATTCAGCCTTTAAAAAAAATTTCGACGGTTTGAAACAACATGGATGAACCTGAAGGACATTATGCTAAATGGAATAAACCAGTCACAGAATGGCAAATAGTTCATGATTACACTTTTATGAGGTATCTCATATAGTCAAACCCAGAAGCAGAGAATAGAATTGTAGTTGCAAGGACCTGGGAGTAGGGTAAGTTGTTCAATGAATATAAAGTTTCAATTATGCAAGACTAATAATTTGCAGAGATATGTTACCTAACATAGTATGTACTGAGAACAATACTGTATTGTACACTTAAATATTTAAGAGAGTAGATCTCATGTATTCAGATAATAAAAACAAAAATGAGGCATGAGGAAACTTTTGGAGGTGATGGATATTTCTATTACTTTGATAGTGGTGATTGTTTCATAGGTGTTTCTATATGTCAAAATTTACCAAATTTGGTGTGCAGTTTTTGTGCATCAATTATGCTTCAATAAAGCAGTTTTTTTAAAAGGATGGAGGAAGGGAAGAGGGGAGGAAGAGTGGTTACTGTTAGTTCCCAGGGAGAATGTAAGAGGAAGTTGGGGTAGAAAAGTATAAACTGAAGCACTAGTATAAGTTTTTGTAAGGTAGAGACAAAAGATGAATCATCTTCTGTGAGGCAGGGGGCAGGGAGACTCAGATGTCTTTGTGTCCAAATGTATACAGACATGTGAATCACCTTCTTAATTTGAAGGGGCACCTAAGTTGATGATTAGCTTAGCTCTCTTTATGCTATTATGGTAGCTCTTCCCAACCTCCTTGCTTGGAAAGAGATCCCCAATGAGAATGGGGTAAGCAAGCCCTTTAGTGATCATTAGAAAAAAGGAGGAAGGGTGGTGAGTATACTCTTTGGAATAAAAGCACAAAGTAGCAAACCAATGGGACACCAGTTACTTTGGCAACAATATGCCAAGTGTTAATTTTGGAAGATCCTTTTAAACTTGGTATAGTCCCTTAGTATTAGTTCTATTCTCCACTGTCTGTTTCTAGTGGTGATCATAAAATAGTAAAACTCACCTAATGAAACCACCTGCTTGCTTGTGTTTACAAGAAACAAGGAAAGGGTACAAAAAAAAAAATGAGTAAGACCTGATATTTCATAGCACAGTAGGGTGACTATATTCAATAATAACTAGTTTTACATCTCAATATAACTTAAAGTGTATAATTGGACTGTTTATAACTCAAAGGATAAGTGCTTAAGGGGACAGATACCCCATTCCCAATGATGTGCTTTCTTCACATTGCATGCCTATATCAAAACATCTCATATAACACATAGATATATGTACCTACTATGTACCCACAATAATCTTTTAATTTTTCTAAAAAAATGAAGTTGAGCCTAAGTAAATCAAATGATGGTAAGACAGCTTTAGAGGAGAGAAGAAAACAAATTTATTCCTGCAAGCCCTGCTTATGTTGAGGAGGAAGAAGAGGAGGAGGAGGAAGAGGGAAGAGAAGAAAAATACTAAGAGTTGGCTGAGTCTTAGACCTGAGGCCTAAGAGAAGAGATCCATTTCGTATGTGCATAATTCATGTTTGGCACTGAAAAGGTTCAGTCATTCATGAAGGCAAAAGGGTGGACCAATTGTATTTAGGTGGATAATTGCATTATAAAAATGCACTTCTTATTCTTCATTATCTGATCACTGTAAGTTCTTCAAGGGCAGAGATCGAGTCTCCATTTTTGTCTTCCTATGGCCCACCTAGGTAGCTGACACAAATTAATTACTCATAATTGTTGATACAAAAGAAGTGAAGGATTTAATTAGTTACTTAAAGTCCTTTATAAGTCTCAGACTTACAGTTTTAGAAAAATAACAAACATAGAATTCTTATGTAGTATCAGGCACTAGGAAAATATGTGTCATGGAACAACTGATATTTGATCTAAGTCTTGATCAATATAATGTGGAAAATGGGGAAATAAATCTTTGAGGCAGAGATATTAGAATTTGCATGGCGAGGAGTCATTTGGGATGGCTTATGTGTATGGGAGGAGATGTAAAACATAAGGTATGTTAAGGCCCAACTGTGAATAATCTTAGATGTGATGTGAGAGAATTTGGATTTTAATTAATGGATATTGGGAAACCGAGAAAGTTTATGAGATGCAAGTGTTATTTGTGATCTGATTTGTCTTCTGGAAGGTTAGGTCTCGTACTAGTTTGTATGAAGGACCAAATGAGGACTAGAAGAGAATCAAGTTATGAAGTTATTGGAATGGTTCAGGGAAGCAATAAAATAAAATATGAACAAAGATAAATAAGGCACAAATGTATAAAATATTTAAACATAATTCCAAAGACTTCTGATGGATATGAGATGGAGGATGTAAGAGAGAGAAAACTCATGGATGAACCCAAAGTTTCTAGCTAGGGAACTTGTAGAGCTCCCTTTACTAATAAAATTAAAAACAGGGAAGATGTGGCAGGAAAGGCCAGATATCAGTATGGGACTTTCTGAGTTTAAAGTACCTGCAGACATTTTTAAGAGAATGTTCATAAAACATCTAGGAAATTACATAGTGATATCCACAACTCTGGGAAGGACTTGTGCTGGGCATGGATTTGAGATTTATCAACAAACAATTAGAAGATGAGCCCAGGAGAAGTAGCTCATCCCATAAAAGTAGGTAGAACTGGAAGGAAAAGAAAGTCTGAAATTGAAATCCAGAAGAGTTGACATTCAAGTAGCAAGAGTTGAGGAGGAAACAGAAAATATTCAGGTAATCAGAAAGAGACACAGGAGAGAGGTTCTCGTAGAAACCAACAGTGAATGATTGAATCAGGTGTCAAGTAAGGTGACTGAAAAAAAATTATGACTTGTTAATCAGTAACCCGAAGGAAAGGGGAAGATGGTGCTATAGAAGCAACTCAGGATTGCAGCTCTCAGTCAAAGAGCAGAGGGTGAGTGGATGCTGCATTTACAGACAGATCTTTATTGCCCACAGACCAGGAAATTCCCAGGCGTACGAGCTCCATGGGACACCAGCACAGCTGTTTCAGCCAGCGCGGCCATTTCAGCCAGACCTGCAGCTCAGCGGCACTCCGTACAAAATACACTGGTCTGGTTGCCCTGTTAAACCGGCAATTTTAGATTTGGGAAGACAGTTTAACACATTCATCTGATTAAACGGGACTTAAACAGTAAGCCAGGCCAGGAGATTCCCAGGCAGTGACGTTTGAGCTGGTGCAATGGGTCGCTGCACAGGAAATCACACAGATACCAGTGCCCTTTCAGCAGGCAACTGAAACACCAGGGAGAGAGTCAACCATTCAACTTAAAAAAAAAAAAAGGGCTCTGAGGCAGGGAGGCAGGTGATCAGGCTCGGCGGGTCCCACCCCCACAAAAACAAGCAAATCAGCAATTGGAAACATTCAGGGTTGAGAGTTTCACAGCAAGCACAGCTGAACCCAGGATAGTGCAGCTCGGTGGGGGAGGGGCGTCCACCATTACCGAGGCATTCCACCCCTACGGAGGTATTCTCCCATTGCTGATGCATCCTGCCTTTGCCGAGGCAATCCGCCATAACAGAGACAGTCCACCAATACAGAGGTGGGCCACCATCACCACGGCAGTTCTAACCACACCCATATAAACAGGACTACAGGGAATTACACTCGGCAGCAGGGTGGAGCCCACAGCAACAGGGTGGAGCCTCAGCAGGCAGGTAGAGACTAGACTGCCTCCTTGCTGGGCAGAACAGTGCAACAGATACTCATAAATAAAGCTCTAACTCCCCAAGACAGAGCACCTGAGAAAAAAAGGGGCTTTATGAGTTCTGCAGCAGCAGACTTAAACATACCTGCCTAGCAGCCCTAAATGAACAACCGAGCTCACAGCTCAGCACTTGAGCTCCTATAAAGTACAGACTGTCTCCTCAAGCAGCTCCCTGACCCCCATATATCCAAAGAGTCAGCTCACAAAGGACTGATCAGACTGACATTGGGTGGGCATCATTCTAGGACAAAGATAGCAGAAGAAGAAACTGGTAGCATCCCTCACTGTTCCACAGCTGCTACAGGTATACCCCAGGCAAGCAGGGCCTGGAGTGGACCTCAGCACTTGTACAGCAGAGGGGCTAGACCATTAGAAGGAAAACTAAGAAACAGAAATTCTTCATCATCAACAATCTGGGGGTCCACTCAGAGACCCAATTGAAAAGTCAGCAACTACTCAGATGACAGGTGGATAAATCCACAAAGATGGGAAGAAACCAGGACAAAAAGGAAGAAAACACCCAAAACCAAAACACCTCACCTCCTACAAGGGACCACAATCCCTCACCAGCCAGGGAACAAAGCTGGATGGAGAATGAATGTGATGAAATGACAGAATCAGACTTCAGAAGGCGGGTAATAAGAAACTTTCATGAACTAAAAGAACATGTTCTAACTCAATGCAAAGAAACTAAGAGCCTTGAAAAAATAAATTGAGGAAATGATAACAAGAATAGACAACTTAAAGAGAAATATGAGTGAATTGATGGAGCTAAAAAGCACAACACGAGAACTTCGTGAAGCATGCACAAGTCTCAACAGCCAAACTGA
Source organism: Saguinus oedipus (assembly GCA_031835075.1). NCBI lineage: Eukaryota > Metazoa > Chordata > Mammalia > Primates > Cebidae > Saguinus > Saguinus oedipus. Next base: position 150,326,417 of record CM063170.1, read on the forward strand.
CCAAGCAGAAGAAAGCATATCAGAGGTCAAAGATCAACTCAATGAAATAAAACGAGAAGGCAAGATTAGAGAAAAAAACGCAAAAAAGAATGAACAAAGTCTCCAAGAAATGTGGGACTATGTGAGGAGACCTAATCTACGTTTGATAGGTGTACCTGAATGTGACGAAGAGAATGAATCCAAGCTGGAAAATACTCTTAGGATATTATCCAGGAAAATATCCCCAACCTAGCAAGGCAGACCAATCTTCAAGTCAGGAAAATACAGAGAACACCACTAAGATATTCCGCAAGAAGAGCAACCCCAAGGCACATAATCATCAGATTCACCAGGGTTGAAATGAAGGAGAAAATACTAAGGGCAGCCAGAGAGAAAGGTTGGGTCGCCCACAAAGGGAAGCCCATCAGACTCACAGCAGATCTCTCGGCAGAAACTCTACAAGCCAGAAGAGAGTGGGGGCCAATATTCAACATCCTTAAAGAAAAGAACTTTCAACCCAGAATTTCATATCCAGCCAAACTGAGCTTCATAAGTGAAGAAAAAATAAAATCCTTTGCCAACAAGCAAGTACTCAGAGATTTTGTTACCACCGGGCCTGCTTTACAAGAGCTTCTGAAAGAGGCACTACACATAGAAAGGAACAACCAGTACCAGCCATTCCAAAAACATACCAAATGCTAAAGAGCATCAACAAAATGAAGAATCTGCATCAACTAATGGGCAAAACAGCCAGCTAGCATCAAAATGGCAGGATCAAATTCACACATAACAATATTAACCCTAAATGTAACTGGGCTAAATGCACCAATCAAAAAACACAGACTGGCAAATTGGATAAAAAGCTAAAACCCATTGGTGTTTTGTATCCAGGAAACCCATCTCACATGCAAGGATACACAAAGGCTCAAAATGAAGGGATGGAGGAAGATTTACCAAGCAAATGGAGAGCAAAAAAAAGCAGGAGTTGCAATTCTTGTCTCTGATAAAATAGACTTTAAAACAACAAAGATAAAAAGAGACAAAGAAGGACATTACATAATGGTAAAAGGATCAATAAAACAAGAAGAGCTAATGATACTAAATATATATGGACCCAATACAGGAGCACCCAGATATATAAGGCAAGTTCTTAAAGACTTACAAAGAGACTTAGACTCTCACATAATAATAGTGGGAGACTTTAACACTCCACTGTCAATATTAGGCAGATCAACCAGACAGAAAATTAACAAGGATATTCAGGACTTGAACTCAGACCCAGAACAAGCAAACCTGATAGACATTTACAGAACTCTCCACCCCAAATTCACAGAATATACATTCTTCTCAGCAACCACATCACACCTACTCCAAAATTGACCACATAATTGGAAGTAAATCACTCCTCAGCAAATGCAAAACAACAGAAATCATAACAGTTTCTCAGACCATAGTGCAATTAAGTTAGAACTCAGAATTCAGAAACTAACTCAGAATCGCACAGCTTCATGGAAACTGAAAAACTGACTCTTGAATGTCGATTGCATAAACAATGAAATGAAGGCAGAAAGAAAGAAGTTCTTCGAAACCAATGAAAACAAAGACAAAACATATCAGAATCTCTGGGACACATTTAAAGCAGTCTCTAGAGGAAAATTTATAGCAATAAGTGCCCACATGAGAAGAGTGGAGAGATCCAAAATTGACACCCTATCATCAAAATTGAAAGAGCTAGAGGAGTAAGATCAAAAAAACTCAAAACCTAGCAGAAGACAAGAAATAACTAAGATAGAGCAGAACTGAAGGGGATAGGGACACGAAAAACCCTTCAAAAAAATCAATAAATCCAAGAGCTGGTTTTTTGAAAAGATCAACAAAAAAAGACCACTAGCCAGATTGATAAAAAAGAAAAGAGAGAATAACCAAATAGATGCAATAAAAAAGATAAAGGGGAAATCACCACAGATTCCACAGAAATTCAAACCATCATCAGAGAATATTACAAACAACTCTATGTACATAAATTAGTAAACATGGAAGAAATGGATAAATTCCTGGACACTTGTGTCCTCCCAAGCCTAAACAAGGAGGAAGCGGAAACTATGAATAGACCAATAACAAGGTGTGAAGTTGAGGCAGCAATTAAGAGCCTACCACACAAAAAAAGCCCAGGTCCAGATGGGTTCACAGCCAAATTCTACCAGACACACAAAGAGAACTGTTATCATTCCTTCTGAAACTATTCCAAATAATTCAAAAAGAGGGGATCCAACCCAAATCATTTTATAAGACCAACATCATCCTGATACCAAAACCCGGCAGAGACTCAGCAAGAAAAGAAAACTTCAGGCCAATATCCATGATGAACATAGATGCAAAAATCTTCAATAAAATACTGGCAAACTGATTGCAACAGCACATCGAAAAGCTTATCCACCATGATCAAGTTGGTTTCCTCCCGGAGATGCAAGGCTGGTTCAACATATGCAAATCTATAAATGTAATTCACCACATAAACAGAACCAAAAACAAAAACCACATTATTATCTCAATTGATGCAGAGAAGGCATTTTACAAAATTCAATAGCCCTTTATGCTAAAAACCCTCAATAAACTCAGTATTAATGGAATGCATCTCAAAATAATAAAAGCTATTTACAACAAACCAACAGCCAATATCATACCGAATGGGCAAAAACTGGAAGCATTCCCTTTGAAATCTGGCACAAGACAAGGATGCCTTCTCTCATCACTCCTATTCAATATAGTACTGGAAGTCCTAGCCAGGGCAATCTGGCAAGAAAAAGAAATAAAGGGTATTCAAATAGGAAAGGAGGAAGCCAAACTGTCTCTATTTGCAGATGACTTGATAGTATATCTAGAAGACCCCATTGTCTCAGCCCAAAAAGTTCTAAAACTGATAAGCAACTTCAGCAAAGTCTCAGGATACAAAATCAATGTGCAAAAATCACAAGCATTCCTGTACACCAATAGCAGACTTAAAGAGAGCCAAATCAAGAATGAACTGCCATTCACAATTGCTACAAAGAGAATAAAATACCTACAAATACAACGAACAAGAAACGTAAAAAGCCTCTTCAAGGAGAACTACAAACCACTGCTCAACAAAATAAGAGAGGACACAAACAGATGGAGAAACATTCCATGTTCATGGTTAGAAAGAATCTATATCGTGAAAATGGCCATACTGCCCAAAGTTATTTACAGACTCAATGCTATCCCCATCAAGCTACCAATGACCTTCTTCACAGAGATGGAAAAAAACACCTTAAATTTCATATGGAACAAAAAGAGAGCCCACAAAGCCAAGTCAATTCTAAGCAAAAAGAACACAGCAGGAGGCATCACACTACCGGACTTCAAAGTACACTACAAGGCTACAGTAATCAAAACAGCATGGTACTGGTACCAAAACAGAGATATAGACCAATGGAACAGAACAGAGGCATTGGAGGCAACACAGCGTACCTACTACCATACAATCTTTGATAAACCTGACAAAAACAAGCAATGGGAAAGGATTCTCTGTTTAATAAATGGTGTTGGGAAAACTGGCTAGCCATGTGCAGAAAGCAGAAACTGGACCCCTTCCTGACACCTTACACTAAAATTAACTCCAGACGGATTAAAGACTTAAACATAAGACCTGACACCATAAAAACCCTAGAAGAAAATCTAGGCAAAACCATTCAGGACATAGGAGTAGGCAAGGACTTCATGACCAAAACACCAAAAGCACTGGCAACAAAAGCCAAAATAGACAAATGGGACCTAATCAAACTCCACAGCTTCTGCATGGCAAAAGAAACAGTCATTACGGTGAATCGACAACCAACAGAATGGAAAAAATTTTTGCAGTTTACCCATCTGACAAAGGGCTGATATCCAGAATTTACAAAGAACTAAAACAGATTTACAAGAAAAAAACAAGCCCATTCAAAAATGGGCAAAGGATATGAACAGACACTTTACAAAAGAAGACATACATGAGGCCAACAAACATGAAAAAATGCTTATCATCACTGGTCATTAGAGAAATGCAAATCAAAACTACATTGAGATACCATCTCACGCCAGTTAGAATGGAGATCATTAAAACATCTGGAGACAACAGATGCTGGAGAGGATGTGGAGAAATAGGAACACTTTTACACTGCTGGTGGGAGTTCAACCATTATGGAATTATGAAATTAGTTCAACCATTATGGAAGACTGTGTGGCGATTCCTCAAGGACCTAGAAATAGAAATTCCATTTGACCCAGCAATGGAATATATACTGGGTATATATCCAAAGGACTATAAATCATTCTACTATAAGGACACATGCACACATATGTTCATTGCAGCACTGTTTACAATAGCAAAGACCTGGAACCAACCCAAATGCCCATCGATGATAGACTGGAAAATGTGGCACATATGCACCATGGAATATTATGCAGCAATCAAAAACATGAGTTCGTGTCCTTTGTAGGGACATGGATGAACCTGGAGAACATCATTCTCAGCAAACTGACACAAGAACAGAAAATGAAATACCGCATGTTCTCACTCATAGGCGGGTGATGAACAGTGAGAACACATGGACACAGGGAGGGAAGCACTACACACTGGGGTCTATTGGGGGGAATAGGGGAGGGACAGTGAGTGGGTGGGATCTGGGGAGGGATAGCAGGGGGAGAAATGCCTGATGTTGGTGAAGGGGAGGAAGACAGCAAATCACACTACCATGTGTGTACCTATGCAACTATCTTGCATGTCCTGCACATGTACCCCAAAACTTAAAATGCAATAAAAAGGGGAAAAAAAAGAATAATCAGTAACCCATCACTGAAGGAAACTTGGAGACATAGGTAATTACTGATAAATGTCAGGCATGTTCAATCAAGACCAAAATGGAAATGTACAAACCTCACCAAAACAGCAACCATATTTATCTTTAAAAAAGAGTGGTGTGAATAAACTTCTGCCTATAGAGATGGGAGGAAATTTCATTATCAAACACTCCAGGACTCTATGTGAAATGTTTGTAAAATTAAAAATAACAACAAAAATATGCAAAAATTTCCAACAGATGCCAGCTACAATACACACTTAGCTATTACTGGCCTGCTCTGATTTACCCACTCATCTATAGTAAATGTGAACCATGTGTACAGGAAGAAATATCAACATTTACAAATGGATATTTTGAATGAAATAATAAATATGCTAGAATCAGGAAAAAAAAAAGAAAAAAATTATGATGACCAGATAATTTGGATAAATCTGATTACCTAATTGCAGCATATTGAATTGGGAAACCGGAGTACAAAAGCTGGAAGAAAAAAATAAAACAATAAAGGGAAAATGGTACATCACAATAGAGCTTATGGCTTGAAAAAGCACCAGAATCAAGAAAATGCTCTCTCTGGGTTGAGTTCTGCTTTCTGTTCCCTGACCAGGGACCAGAGAGGGGCAAAATCTGTCTTTGATCCTAACTCCCTATCCTCTTTCTTGATCCCCTTGTCCATTTTTCAGATTTAGCCTCTTTTTGTGTTTCCCCTCTGAATTCTAGGTAGGAAAGATTGAGATTCTATCAACACTAAGCAAACCCAGCAGTCAGGACAGGTTTGATGGTTTAGTTGTCGAGGGAGATAAATGTGCCAGCTACTGAGGAAACTATGTCTTCACATTATACCCAAATAGTAGCCTCCCTCTTAAATTCCAAAGAGCCACTCAACTTCACAGAATTCTTCACCCAAACCTGCAGCAAGCCTAAAGCACTTCCAATTTTTCTTATTTTGACTTATTTTTACCTCTGTACATCTTATTTCCAAGTGATTTTCTTGGCCTCTATCTTTCTATTGGGTATTCCCAAAATGTTTTGAAAATTCCAGCTGACATTGTAAACCTTTTTACTGAATTGAAAAATTTTGTTATGGGGCCTTCCCTCCCTAACCCCCATTTTCAAATGTAAACTAAGTTGGTTTAACTCTAGAGGCTACATTAATTCTTAAATCAATATTTAAGAAACCACAAGAATTGTCTAGGAGGGAAAGGATGGAATTTAAATACTAGTTTAGGCCATATTGAGTCTTATATAAATCTTATGAAATATATAGTTGATCTCATTTATAAGCTACAGCTTATGAAAAAAATATAGCATATTTGATGCTTATTTCAAAATGGCTCATAATAACTAAAAGTACTGGGCATTACTAAAGTGAAACTATTCACTTTTCAGTGTCACTGCCCCATTTTATATTTTATTAAATCACTTGCTTTTATATTAATGTAAATCACCCAATGCCTGTCCCAGGAAAGATTCCATATTGTTCAGTCCAAAACCTCTCTCTGCCAAACACATGGAGGTGTCTCGCCCACTGGAGAAACTGACAAATATAAACTGAAGAAAATAGAAGGGCCTTTGTTCTCTTGTTCCTTGTGTGCTGCCTTTCAACCTGCCCATGGCCTCACAGCAGGCGCTTTCCAAGGCAGGAAGCATTCTGTCTGAGTGTCTTTGAGCCTTGCTCTTGTTCCAATTCCAGAAAACCACAGATTTGTTCATTTGCAATATTTCCAAAAATTCAAATGGCCTAAGGAAATGAGGTAGATGGAGCAGTTAGTAATTTGTCCCTTTAAATTCCCAGTGTTTTTTTCCTGAAGATTTAACAGTTTCAGTGTGCTTTTTGAGAGAATTAGTAAGCCAAAATAAACATCAAAATTCTTATGCTGTGATTTCTGATTTCTTGTTGAATAGCACCACCTGATGGTTATTCTCCTTTTTAATTATTACAAGAGATGGCTGACAAAACTGGATTTCCTATTCTGTATATTTTACTTTATAGCCATGACTAAAACTAAATTATGTTCAAATATAGTTTAAATAAATCCATTTTTCTGGTGAAGCTATTTAAACTTATCCACCACCTCATCATTTGCCCTTGAAGTTTCATTTTCCTACTCCTTTGAACATCTAGCACACATAGTGGATGCTGTACGGATGTGTGTTCAATGAATCCTTCTTTGTCAGTCTCACCATTTCAACAACCATCTATATAATGATTAGTTTTAATTTATGTTTTATCTTAATGCATTCTAAAATTCAGTATCACTCCTGCAAATATATGTAACTCAATGTCAAATAATTTCTTAAAGCTTAATACACAAAGTTTCTCATTTTCTTTTTATAAAAGTCTGTAGCATTATTACTTCCAAAATCCTAATTTAGAATCTTAAAGACATGTCAATTCACTTCTTGGTCCTTTCCTTATTTCAAATTATAATACTGTCCTTTCTTTCTACACCTTTCTTTCTTTCTACATGGTAATATCTTTCTTTTCCTTTTCCTCCTCAGCTAAATCTTTGGCTCAGTTTTTGTCAAAGTTATACTGAGGTTACATCTATTTTACCAGCCACCTCTTTTCAAGCAGATTCTTTTCCCCTTTATTTCAAAACACATGCTCTTTTGCTTGAATTCCAAAATTAAAATTGAAGGATACTATAAAAGTTACGTTTAAAACCATTGGCATCATTATTCTTTTCATTAAAGCCCCCCCATATAAAGATAAATATTTAGGCATAAAGATGTTTAACATCCCTTTATAATACTGCAAAACTAGAAACAAAGTAAATGTCCTACTGTCAAAAAGATAAATGCCTCCACTAGCAGAAGTGTATAAATTATTCATGCAATGGAATATTAAGCAATCATTAAGAATATTGTTTAAAGCAAAAATTAGTATTAAATGAAAACAGCAAAAATTTTTTTAAGTCAATATAATCTTTTTTTTTTTTTTTTTTGAGATATGGTCTCAATGCATCACCAAACTATTGTGAAGTGATTTGATCACGACTCATTGTAACCTTGACCTTCCAGACTCGTGATTCTCCTGCCTTGGCCTTCCAAAGTGCTGGGATGACAAGCATGAGCCACATCAGCTGGCCACAGTTGTATTTTTTCAAAATGTATATGCAAAGGCCAGAAAAAAAATATGCAAACTATACACCAGATATGTGGTTAATAACAGGTCTTTTTGTGTTTTTCTAACCTTTTCCTATATTGTGCTGATTTTGTTAGAAAGGATGAATTAATTATACAATAAAATAATAAATGTAGTTAATTCTTCTTGCTCTATCTAAATTAGCATTTAATTCTGAGTTATAACTCATCAGTTCACATAAATTTTAAATTTTAAATTTTTTCCTTTCTCAAAAGAGACAGCTGCTCTAAATCACCTAAAAATAGGAGACTCCATCACGTAGGGCCTTAATGAAATATTTAAAATAAAAATGTACACATGATTATTTGTCAAACTCAGGTAAATTCCTCTAGACAAATGCAACCCATAGTCAGAGTTTTATACAAGAAAATGAATTGAAGAATGCTCTCATCTTCATAACTACAAACCACTCTGGTAAATTGTCTACTTGGAATGGAAGTTGATCAGAAGCTTACAGTGGAAAAGTATGGTTGCAAGTGTACCTTATCAATCCTTTTCAGTGGCTGTTTATTTAGATACCAAAGGTCTGGTCTCAGTGAATGGAGTTCATGGTCGCAGACCCAGCTGCCTCATATACTCCATACACAGCTTCTCACTTCAGTGACTTGCACTGCCACTGACAAAGTTGTGGTGATTGCAACATCAATAGTGGTGACAAAATGGGGAGGTGAAAAGAAAAACATGGAAAAAAGAAAAGAAGCAGAAGTAAAGACCATATAATAATACATGTATTAAGCACTTCTCTTGTGCTAGGCTCTGTGCTCAGGCTCTTCTCATACATTGCCACACTATTTTATTTTTTTTATTTTATTTTATTTTATATTTTATTTTGATGGAGTTTTTGCTCTTATTGCCCAGGCTGGAGTGCAATGGGGCAATCTTGGCTCACTGCAACCTCTACCTCCCAGGTTAAAGATATTCTTCTGCCTCAGCCTCCCAAGTAGCTGGGATTACAGGCATGCACCAACACGCCCTCCTAATTTTTTGTATTTGTTAGATGTATGGTTTCACCATATTGGTCAGGCTGGTCTCAAACTCCTGACCTCAAGTGATTCACCCACCTCGATCTCCCAAAGTGCTGGGATTACAGGCGTGAGCCACTGCACCCAACCCACACTTTATTTTCACTGTGACAATAGGAGGTAGTGCACTGTCATCATCTCTGTTTATTGATGAAGACACTGAGGCTTAAGAAACGTTGCCTACTATCAGTAGGGGGCAAATTTATTGCTTCCAAACCACACTCAACCACACTCTGCGGACAGTCAGCCATGGACTATGTAATGTACTTCAGGTACGTCCTTATGAGAGGAATAAGAATGAAAAAAAAGAAGTGCAGAGGTCTGATTGGATCCATTTATAGCTAATCAATCTCATCTTAGTCTTAGAATCTCAAAATGCAGATTCTAGATGCCCTCACAGAGAAGAAAGAAACTCAGGTGACTAAAATTTTACAAGAGAACAACAGGTGTGAAAGTCTAGGCAAATGCCATAGCCTGGCCCTATTTAGTTTTCAGTGACTCTCAAGAATACCTTTTATTATGAGATTTCTCAAAATGAACCTTTACCATTCAATGTCCATAACTCTAATTCTTCTTCATTTTCTTCCTGTTCTCATTTTGACACCATTGTTTCTTCCATGGTACTGAGAGGAGAAGGAGTTTTAATTTGCTCCATGAAGAGAGTTTTTGACTCTTCAATGGAATAGAGGTATAGAAAGACTAAAGGAGGTCAAGAGAGAGGATAGAAACTTTCTCACGTGGCCCAATCAACCAGCCCTACATTCCCCAATATGCCAATGACCATCTCAACTCTCCTGCTGGCATCCAGTTCTCAGTCCAGAAACTCCATCTTTCCTACCACTGCAGAGCCCTTGCTCTTCTGGCCAAGTGAGTGGGCAATGAGAGTAGAAAGAATTCTCACTGTACATAGGTAATTTCTGGGATCCAAAATGTTGGTGTGTTTGATTAGGAACTTTAAGTGTGGTATTTTCATATATTTAGGGGATATGTTCTCAAAATAGTCTCTATGTCTTTTGACCAGGAAGCATAACCACAGTGAGGTTAATAATAACATGTGAAGGGATTGGTTTACTCTACAAAATAAGGCCAATTTAAATCCAACTCTAAGTTTTAGTGGCACATTAATCTATTTCTTAAACTTGAAGGAGTTTCCACATGGTAATTTTAAAATGAAGAGAGAGAGTAAAAATGACTGTTTATAAAGCCAAATCTGTAATCTATTCTATAAAACCAGTGTATCAAACAGATTTACAATTAAAAGCTGCAGGAGGCTGTAAATTAGACATAATACTAGCATGTTCTTCCACCCAGATAAACTTCCAAAAAATTAAGACTTCACCAATTTCAACCCTATAAATTTAATAGAATTACAAAAATTATCCCAATAATTCTTAGAAATCGCAGCTCACCATACCCTTTCTACAAACCCATAGAAAGATTTATTTTGATAATTTAAAGCTGATTACATGTCAAAATAAAGTTTTTTTTATCATTCTGACCTTTAAAAATGTAAAAGTTGAAATAAAATTCTATTCTTATTGGTTATCTTTTTATTTAGAAGTCTTAGATTAAATGATAGTATAGTTATATGTTCATGTATGTATTTTTCCCCATTAGGCTGTAAGATATTTGAAGAGAAAAAATTATTATTTATTTATGTTTGCCTTATTCTAGGAATATTACTTCATATTTATTATTCTAGGAATATTAATATAGTAATTTACACATTATAAATGTTAAAATATCTTATAAAATATGTATTGGCTGTATCAATGAAAATCTACCTAAATATATGGAAGAATTCAAATGTAAAGAATTATTCTGAAATGTTTTCCAACATATATTCTGTGTTACAAAAGGAGATTGAATTTCATGAAAAAGTATATATAAGTTAATTGGCAATATTCAAATGTCAGGTGATAGTATTGGCGAGTATATGTAGCAATCGCATGCAATTTATGTGTGGATAGGTAACTAAGTACTTAACTGTTCCAGAATAAGCAAAATCCCTCTTTAACCTTCAATACAGATGAATGGAGTTGGTCGTAATTCTAAGAATATGCAGACATCTGACTAGCAGGGAAAGAGAAAATTTTTAGTTTGACTCATGAAACAGATTGCTGAATTAATGCAGTTTATGCAATTTGGAGAATAGGGATTAGAAGAAAATTAGAACAAAGAAGAGAATAGATTCCTTTAGATGACAAAGAGAAAGAGCATAGCAGGTAAAAATTACACTCAAACAACTGGTCAGGCATCTAGACCCAAAGTCACAAAATACATATCACTACAAGTCTGATCCTATACAGACTTTTTCATGAAGTTACATTTTAATCCTCAAAGTCTCATGAGTTAGACATTATTAATCTGTACCTTTTACAGATGATGAAGTTGAATAACTTGCCCAAGCTCATGAATCTGAAACTAAATACACATACATATAAAGTCTATCCTCTCCTGATTCATTATCAACAAAAGAAAAGTTCAATGAAGAGGATGCTTCAGAGTAGGATAATTACTGTGTTCCTAAAAGGTGGCCTCAAAATCCTCAGTTTGTATTACAGAAACTCCATGAGGAACTCTGTACATCTACCACCGAGTTTATAATTGCAGTGACATTAGAAATGAATATCGTCATTTATGTTTGAATATTTGTCAGGCGTGAAATTCAGTATAAGTACTTAAAATTTGCAGATTTATAGTTTTTCTCAATAGCTTTTTGACCTTTTTAAATTTCAATTTCATTTTAGTGGATATTTTTATAACTTCATTAGCACAATTTACCAACCAAAGTAAAAAGAACTCTAAGTTCTAAGACCCAAAGTGACCAAAGTGAATGAATCAATAAAAACAGTAACTTGAATATTATTGGCAGTGGACAAGGACAGTTTAGAATTTGGAAGACAAGGTCTTTATATTGGGGAAGACAAGCCCTCAGTAATGGAAGACAGAGAAAAGAAGAGAATGAATTTATGGTCACTTAGTAATTCATTTGATATATATTAAATTAATTCCTCTTATGTACCAGGAACTATACTAAGAACCATTCATACAAATATGAAAAAGGCAAGACTTCTGCCCTTACATAGCTCCTGATCTATGGGAAGAAATGGGTTTTCTTATAATTCAGTGGTGTTGTAGGGTCAGAGTAGGGAGAACCAAATCAGCAACTGGTGAGGTTTGGGTGAAGGATGTCAAGAATGGCTGCCCAGAAAAGCAGATTCTAAACTTCAGTATTTAAAAAATAAGTAGAAATTGTTATACCAAGTAATAATAGTAAAATCATAAATAATAGTGAAATTATGCCAAAAATGAGAAAATGTCATTGACTCAAAGACAAAAAGACATTCCTAATTGCTAGACGTAAAAGTGTGATTGGAAAATTCGAGAAAAAGCAAAAACTTCGGAGTCAGAAAGAGGCAGATCATGACTAGCCTAATATCCTTCACTAAAGATTTTAGAACTTTATACTAAAGGGGATGAGTGATAGTAAAGAATTTTAGTGAAGTTTATGATCATATAAGGTTTTAGAAATGTCACACTTTTATAAGTTTATAAAACAACAAAGAGAATGCTTTGACATCATGTTAAGTAAAATGGCAAAGTAAAATTATATGCATATCTAAATTATAAATATGATGTTTTCAATATTGTCAAAAACAAAAGTCAAGAAAAAAAGATTGAACAAAAAGAAAATATATCAAAATAATGATGAGTAATTTTAGGTCGTGGGATTATGATGAAATTAATTCAATAAACACATATTATCTATATTTAAATTTTATTTCTAAAAGATTTAAAGTTTCACTGCTCTCTTTTTAAAGAGCTGAAAACTAAAGTGAGTGTTATATCTCTTTTATTTTATAGTAAATATATGTTAAAATTTAATATTGCTACTCTAGAATAATGTATCTTAAAATGTAGTCCTTATTCACTACAAATTCACAGTGAATTTAGTGTTGTGTTTGAAACTTGAAGTGCCTATTCTCGATGTGGTTTTCCTTCAAAAGATATAGGAATTGGACTGGAATCATTATTTCTGGAGAAAGGCAAGTATGATTTATAGAACTAAAAGGCCATGCTCAAGCTAACATAGGTTTACTTCCAGATGTCTGTTCTGTAACAAATTGCTTAATATTCCTGGAAAAGGCTGATTATAATGATGACTCACAGATGCGTGGAGGTTGTAATGGGTGTGGTAATGGAAATGGGATCCAAAGCAAAACTTTGGCTCTACTAATTGTGGTTAATTATATACCGTTAACACATCTGAAAAATGGTTGAAAGCACAGAGGTCATTCTTACATATTTGGAGAATTTTTGCCCCAGATTCATCATCCTCCAAATGTAATTTAGATTAGTTTTCCCCAAGGATGTTTCCTAGTGTGTCAAGATGTAAGTGTCTATGCTTCTTTTCTGCCCATTTATGTGGGCTTGTAAGATCTTTCAGTGACGATTCCACCACATTTCCGTATCCTTGCCTGGAACTGGTGACTCATCTGAAATTTTGGAAGTTGTATCCCAAACATAACTCTCTGGGACAATTTATGGATTTAAGGCAGGTAGGAAATTCCTTGACTATATGGCTGCTTGTTCCATGTCCACATATGCATACTACACCAGAACTGGTCTTGACAAATTTGTAGAGTGGTCACAATTCTGATGTTTCATTTTTAAGCATGCATGACAAAGAAGAAAGAAAATATACTTGTGTATATGGATCATTCTTGTGTCTCAAACTTACCTATGGTGTCTGGTTTCATTCAGAATTAAAGGCAAAGCACATGTATCTACAACACAATGTAGTCTCTCACTGACTTCAGCTTCTGTGGCTCTCCTTAGCTTGGATCCGGGTACACTGACCATCTTGCCATTTCTTGCACATGTCAAGGCTTTGCAGTTGCTATTTCCTTCTTTCTGCAGCACTCTTCCCCAGATCCTGAAATGGCTCACTCCCTTGTCTCCTTTAAGTTTATAGTTAAATGTTAACTTATGGGTGAGTTCTTCCATGCCTATCTAATTTAAAATAGTACCTACCCCTACCAATTCTTCCCAATATTCCCCTTCTCATGCTTTACTTTTCTTACTGAACTTGTAACATCTGACATATTACATATTTTATGTGTTTATTTTCTGTCTTCATTAACTAGAATATAAACTCCACAACAGCAGGGATTTGTATGGGTTTTTCTCGTTGCTATATAGGTAGCATCTAGAACTATATCACCACATAGTATATGCTCAATAAATTTTTATGGCAAAAATACATTAATCGATAAGTTAGGGATGTTATTTCAAAAAACAGTACTTGTTAAACCAAAATATACTGGGCTTAGTTGGAAAAAATAAATAGTAGATTTATAGTAAAAATGGTAGAGTAAATAAGGTATCTCAATTACGAGAATAATTCATAAAGAGGAAAAAAGGTAGAATTAGAAACCAATAGAAAAACACCTCAATGTAACAAAACTTGTACTAGAAGTACCAGCTCAGACATGGGCAGTAGAAATTGTTGTCAGAAAAAATTTGGTTTCAGGATTTTATTATTCAAGTCTTCAGAAAGTAGGAGCAGGTAGTACTTTTTTCCTTCTAGTTAGAGAACTGCAGGCCAGTGACCATAAATATCACCATTCTGCTACCAATTTGGAACAGATGAACATAAATAGGATGTATTTGTCCTAGTTTGTCAAAAACTGCATTCTGTCTATATGAAGCAAATCAAAGAAAGGCATATGATTGTAGAGATCAATGCTATCAGAGTCTAGGCAATTCTAAATGTTGTCTAAGTATTGGAGTGTAGGCTGGGCGCAGTGGTTCACACCTGTAATCCCAGCACTTTGGGAGGCCGAGGCAGGTGGGTCACGAGGTCAAGAGACCGAGACCATCCTGGTCAACATGGTGAAACCCCATCTCTACTAAAAATACAAAAAAAAATTAGCTGGGCACGGTGGCACATGCCTGTAATCCCGGCTACTCAGGAGGCTGAGGCAGGAGAATTGCCTGAATCCAGGAGGCGGAGGTTGCAGTCAGCCGAGATGGCGCCATTGCACTCCAGCCTGGGTAATTGCAAAGCTCAGGGTGGTAGGTATTTCCAGGGCCATGACCTATGACTCCATGAAACAGAAAAGCCACCCTTTAGCTAGGGTTGTGAGAAGGGGCACTTTGTAAGCACTAAGCACACCAAAAAGCCATCCTCAATGATTCGAAAGGTAAGGCTTATCTGGAAGTGTTCTGGCAACAAGTGAGATGGCAGAAAATTTCAAGAGGAATGGGGCTTTCTAGATCCTATGAGCAAATATGCTTATTTGACTATAGAGCTCTCTTCTCTCTTATTGAGGGGCTTGGAAAACAGGTAAATTTCTCAGTGGAGCAGTGTCATGCCAAGCACAGGCAGTATATGACTTTAAAGGGGAGTTGATACAGGGTCAACGTACTATTCTCTGAATCCCATCATAGGAGCAGGAATGGGAGGAAATATTATTTTAATGGAAGCAGGAGCATACTATTCTCAAAGGGACAAAACCTTGGCAATGAGCACTCTCTTTCAAGACTAAAAATCGGAAGCCTCAGGATAGTCATGTTGATCTTCTCACCACACCCATTTCCTTATGCTTGAGAGACAGCTGCTCATTCTCATTCCCTGGTTATGTAAATTTGTAACAGATTTCTTCCAGTTTTGGAGAGCTCTGCCTGAAACAGTTTCTCTAACACTAGCTCTGCATGTCATAGGGATTCAGTAGTCTGAAAGAAATGTCCATAAGATATTAGACAATACGTTTTCCTTTTCCAGAACATGACCTATGGAAAGAGTATATGGGCAACCTTCTTTGCCAGCTACAGAACATATTTTGCTGAAAGAAAGGTGTAACCTAATGAAACATTGATTCTGAAAATATGATAATGGTTTGCAACTACTGAAGTCATCCTTGGTGTAAGCATTTACCAAGATAAATGGTTCTTTGTTTCTAGGAAATTATATTATCGGGCCACAAGGGACTTTTTATTATACAAGATAATGGGGGCTCCCATGATAATCTAGATAGATAAAGCTTAGGGGGGAAAATTGAGTGAAATCTCTATTGTGAAACAGAGTAACAGGAATTTTGTGATTATCTACTAATAACTACAAAATGGTAGTTGGCAAAAGGGGTGAGAACCTTTGAAAAAGAAAGGAGTCATTCTTCTAGACTTTTGCTGTCCAACATGATAGCCACTAGTCACATGACTAAGTTTACATTTAAAATTTAGTTCCTCAGCCTCACTAAGCACATTTCAAGTGCTCAATAGCCATATGTATCCAGTGGCTACTTTATTGGACAGTGCAGAAAGTTTTGTTAAAGAACTCTGGTCTAGACAGATAGGATTCTCAGGAACATGGTTTCAGGAAGGGCAGTCAATTACAGAATTATTTTCTCACTGTAAGGAAATTCTACTTTTTGCAAGTCTTCAACAGAAATCTGTTTTGCCCAGAATTTCAGTCATTAATATTAATGGTACTTTGGGAAATAGAGAAACAGAATCAAAGTTCCAAAGCTGGGGGGATGAGCCACAAAGTAAACAGAAGCCTGACGTTCAGCAAGAAACATGATAATGAGTCCTGGAGATAACAGTAAAGAAGCAAACTTCAGGCAACCCCAATTTTTTTAATGTTTTGGGGAAAGTTAGCCCACAAAAGAATGGAGAAGTGGATTGAAACTAGGTAGTGCTATTTTATAAAAAGAAATTTGAGCCATTTTATTCAGATATTAGAATAAAAGATAGCTCCAAAAACTGGAGGACCTGATGAATTTCAGCAGGTGGACATTTTGCTCACCCTCATGTAAGTATCAAATACCGCAGGGAAGTTAACCAAGGATGCTATTTAACTTCAGTTCATTACAGATGAGAGGAATTTTTTTCCAAGACTAACGTTTAGCCTTTCCTATGATAATTTCACATCAAAGATATACATAGCAGAAGATTCTGACTTAGCTTGGAATGCCTGTCTCAGGCATATCAAAACTTTCGGCAAAAGATGGAAAGTGGTACTTATTATACCTGGGTGGACTTTTCATTGAATCTACTATTATTTTTCCAAATGAAAAAATCATAATTACCCTATATTGCCTCCCTGTTTAGAGAAAGAAAAAAATTGAAGGGACTTATTTATTTCTAACAAGAATGACCCAAATTTGCATTTTCTAGAACCATATGGTTTGAGAAACAATATTATAATTATATTGTAGTCTACTCTTCATTTCATTCATTGAATAGCAGATTTCTTGAAGAGAAACAACTGCTGTCCTTCACAATGCCTAGAAAAGAGCATTTGGTAATGAGTATTTCCTAGTTACATCCCAAGTTAGTCCAAAGATCAAGAGCTACACTCAGTATATATTGAGCGCTTGAAATATTGCTAACCCAAATCTTCATGTGTTTTAAGGTTAAAACATGCACCAAATTTAAATAAAATATCTCAATAATTTTTATATTGGTTACATGAAATAATTTTGATGTTGAGTTTTAAAAAAATATGTTAAAATTAATTTCCCCTGTTTCTTTTCATGCTTTCTAATAAGGTACTAGAACAGTTATTTATTATATATGTGGCTTACTTTCTATATCTCTCGAACAGTGCTGATTTAGAAAAGTCATGCAGGGGAAAGAGCCTTGAAGGCAAAAGAGAAGTTAAGTAATAAAACAGACACAGAGCAGAAATGCAACACAAATGGAAAGAAATTGTTTCGAGACATTGATGGAAAGGCATTAAAGGTACAAAAGAAATCCTCATTGTTAACAATTGTTTAAAACACTGCATGCATCTAAAAATCTGAACTTTAACTTACTACATACAAAATGAAATAAGACACAAGTAAGAAGATACTTGAGAAAGAAAACTACATAATTCTGGAACTAGTCATAACAGATATATTTCTCTTAGCCACTCCAGAATAATGGTTTCGCCAAATAATAAAGAAGAATAGGAAGTTAGTATCTGAAACCCATTTATATTACTTTCAGTTTGTTCTGTAATAGGAAATTTCATAACCAAGCTTCAGTCAACCAACTCACCAGATTAGCCTACACTCTCACTTCCTCTATAAAGCACAATGACTAATGCCCAAAGTGTGCTGAATGCTCCAGCAGCAAAGTCCAGATTAAGTCTATTGTCACCCCACCCAAGACTCTTCCCGCAGATGGTCCCAAATTTACCACTATTATGTTAAAGGAAGGACAGACAGAGCACAGGGGCCAGTTAATAAAAATCTAGATTTTCCAAGCTTATAAATCATGTCAGATCTTTGGCTGTGGTTACCACTACATGGCAGTAGCCAGAAGCAAATAGATCAGAGACCACTAGAGTTTTTAGGAAATTGAGTGATGGCAAACTGACCCTGTAGTCTTTTTAGCAATGAAATTCCCATGACTTTTTGAACCTTAGCACCATCCCTGAAACCCCAAATCCCTTGCCCCAGCAACTAGAGACCACGAAGTCTGTGTGACTTCCAACAAAAGCACATGATTCCTCATCTACTTCCTAAAAAAATAATAAGACATAGGGCTCAGGGCCATGGAGAACCATAAACAGGGCTGTTCTCCCAGGGAACAAAACCTGAACGTCCAAGTCAGTTGACCAAGGAATTTACTCAATTGCCCTGAGAGTTTCCCGTCTTCCATGTGTTTTCCACTCTCCCTGTTCTGTATGGAAATTTCTATTATACTGCATAGTTTGTAAAACAATATTATAACGACAGAGAGTACCCCTTATTTCATTCACTAGCGAATTTCATGAAGAGAAACAATTGCTATCCTTCACAATGCATAGAAAGGTGAACTTATTCAACTCCACCATTCTATAATACATGCAAGGGAAGAAGTATAACTGGCCTTTTAGTTTATAGATCAACAGACCACAGTGAATTGTCACATTTAGATCAGTTGGAAAGGACTGAAAATCACCCAGAGACCTTAGACTTGAAGGAAGGAACTGGATGGGATTTGGTAGAAGTCTTCATTAGGGATAGAGAATTTTAGGTATGGAAAAGGGAATATATGTGCAGGAATAAGTGGATATTTGGATAAAAAAAAAACAGGTATATGCTTAATATTTGCAGGGACTGAGGCAAGAATACAAATGGAAACAACAATACAAATGGAGACATATCAAGATTTTCTTTGAAAGCTATTAACTGGACAATGTTTGTCATAAATTGTTTCTCAAATGGCCATCCCTCCCATCTTGCATGGCTTTTTGCAATGTAATTTTACCACTCCTCCCATTAGGTGGTTAAACTTATTTGCCTTCTTTTTTATCTTGGCTGATTCTATCACTTACTTTGGGCACTAGAATGTGGTAGAAATGTGATTCTTGGGACTAGGCTTTAAGAAGGCCTTCAACTTCCTATATTTACCAAACACAGAAGCCAACTGCCATGCAAAGAAACTCATAATTAACTCTTTGATAATAAGAAAACTCATGGAAAGAGAGACAATGCAGAGATGAAAAAAGGCACATAATTGGCAGATAGCGTCAAGGTTCCAAACATATAAATGAAGCCACCTTGCATCCTCCAGCCCCAGCCTACACCTTGAGGAACAGTTTCTACAGGAACAATAAAATGATTGTTGTCATAAACCATTAAGTTGTGGTATAGTTTGTTATATAGCCACAGATAAGTGATACCATCTTCCTCCTTTGGTATATATACCTACATAATGAGCTGAAACACCAAATTCAATGTTAGATATTTCAAGCTCTTCTGAATTCTGCATCAGAAGTTTCCCATGCTGGAAAACATGGCTCAAATGTTCTGTTCTCTTCCCACCTTTGCCTCTGTGGATACTATAAGGGATCTCAAACATACATGTGAGAATTTCCATTCTGCTCACCCAACCACTATTCATACTTTTGAAGTACATGTAGCTCACCATCCAGAGAACCCATCTGAAGCACTGGACACAGGACCAGGGCTGTTTTAAACTTTTAGAGTTTAAAAGGACAGGGAGTTTTAAACACAGGGAGTTTTAAAACACAGGGAGTTTTAAACTTTTGAAAAAACTTTTAACCAGGTTAAAAGGAGGGCATGGATTTGGTTAGGCAAGACCCCTTGGCCTTGTGGGCTTTCCACATCATGTAGAGAGGCATAACCAGAGAAGTTCAGAGCAAAACCTACTAAAGCGTTTGCCTGGTTTCAAAAGAATAGATCTGAATAAATCAGAGACCACTCAGTGTTCCTCAATATCTTTTCTCCCCTTCTTATATAACAGTAAAAGTTGGAGTGACTATATGGTCATCTAACTACAGGCTACAATTCCAGCTTCCTTTGCAGATAGTTATGACAATGTGACTAAGTGTACTGAGGTGATGTGTGTAAATTATGGGTCATACCATTAAAGTGGAAGAGCATATTTTTCCTCCCTCTTTTCCTTTCTGTTGCTGGCTGGTATATGAATGTAATGGCAGGAATGGCAGCAGTCATTTTGTAAAATTAGTCGGACCACTAGAGCAACTAATTAGATGTAAGTTCTATCCCTAATTATTGATGAGCTACCCTATCAACCTTAAAAATACCTAACCAGAGCTGGGCACATTGGCTCACACCTGTAATCCCAGCACTTTGGGGGACCAACGCAGGTGGATCACCTGACATCAGGAGTTTGAGACCAGCTTGAGCAACATGATGAAACCCTGTCTCCACTAAAATACAAAAACAAACAAACAAACACAGAATATATATATATATATATATATATATATATATAGCTGGCATGATGGTGGGTGCCTATAATCTCAGCTACTCAAAAGGCTGAGGCAAGAGAATCACTTGAACCCGGGAGGTGAAGGTTGCAGTGAGCCGAGACTGCACCATTGCACTCCAGCCTGGACAACAAGAGGGAATCTCCATCTCAAAAAAAAAAAAATATATATATATATATATGTATATATACACACACACACAAACACACACATATATATATATATACAAAACCACATTGTTCTGTCAGTGAGAGAGAAAACTTTCTTCTCTAGGCCAATGTTATTTTAGCTTAAATCTATATCCTACTGTGGAATTATCTTTGTAATTCTATAATTTGATAAATTTTTCATTAATTGAGAAATATGAGTATGAAAGCTCATTGTTATATGCAAATTAAGGTAAATGCTTTGGAAAGACTTCAGAAAAGACTTCAAAAAAGAAGCCATTGAATTGAGAGTAAAACTATTATAAAACTAATGGGAGATGAGGGAATTATTAAAATATATGATGATTCTGCACTCAGATTCACAAGTACCTGGAAGGTTTTTTTCTGCACATTAAAAACACTGAAACTAGAAAATTTTAAAAGATGCATTACAGGTATGTTTATTCAAGAAAGAAGAGGCAGAGCTCCAAACAGTGGATATACACTCACAGAAAAGGGCCATAGTTTACAGCTAAGGATTGGCTAATGCATACATATGTGTATGCTTTAAGTTAAAACATGTTTAAGGTAATCCTGACTTTAAAAAAACGTTTTATTCACCAACTGTCTATTGGGCCCAAACACATGGGAAGGCTTTATTGTACACAATTACACTTATGGAAATTATATAAAAAATACATATATTCTTATTTCAGATGCCAGATTTAATCACTCTAAAGCAACTGTTTTAGGATCTTCATGCAATCTCAGATACCTCTAATTATGGATTTCTGTTTGGGTGAGGTAGACTACCATTTTAGTTAACTTGGTCAAAATGGTGGTACTCAGAGCCCTTTCTGAGTTTGTTTTTGTTTTTTAAAACTCAGGCTGCTTTCTGTTTGTTAAATGTTCAGGTGATAAATTCTAGTATTTTATTTACCTATTTTATTAGATAGCCCTAGTTTGATATGTTTATTACCCTATACTATAACTTGAGCTTCCTCTCTGTTTAAAAGTTTGGGAGAAAAAAGTTCTAGAAAGAAATTAAAACATTTTTGACTTAAGAAATAATTTCTTTCAAAAATGAAAGCTGCCTTTTTCTAAGGGCCAAAGAAGTCTTCCAAAGATGCGTTTTGAAATACTTTTCTATTTTTTTCTTATAGTTATTTTTGCTATTAAAACAAAATCCCTTCCTATTTTCATATCTAACACCCACAGTTTTCACTAGTTTCTTTTATAAATCTGACTTACCAGATGGTAGATTTATTTAGCTTGATGGAATTAAGCGTGTTTTGAAGATTCACCCACAAATATTCCCTGCATCTGTCCCGGATTCCTGGCCTTATGTAGAACTAAATCTGGTTTACTTTTTTCTAGTGTTTTCTGAAACCCAGAGACAAGAATATTCCTTCTAAGAGCTCTGGAATACTAAACCACATCCCCAAAACAATTTTTTAGTTTGAAGTGGGGTGGAGGTTGAATCACAGAGAGTAATCAGGTAAAAAATAATAATAATAATTGATTTAAATCCCTAACATAAATTTTGCATAACTGTATTTCTCCACATTAATCCAGTCCTTATTACCTTAGCATTCATTTTTGTTTGTGAGAAGTGGCATAGCACATTGATTAAAGGCATAAGTTCTTAGGTTAAACTATCTGCTTACAAATCCTCAACCATCACTTGCTACCTATGTGATAGTAGATGAATTACTTACTTGTTGCAATCCTTAGTAAATGGCATAATAATTATCATACTCACCTATGTTGTACAAATGAGAAAATATATATAATAAGGTTAGCCTAGGATTTTGAATTCCATAGTTTATCAGCTAGTGCCAGCTTTTTAGACTATGAAAAAATTGATAATGCAGAAAGTCTTAATTAATTTTAAATGTTATTCATCAAAAGATTGTAACAAAATGGCATATACAGGATAATGATGATAGTGCCAATTCAGAGGAATATATGAATAATTTTGGAGGGATTAAGCAAAAATAAATAGTTATTATGGTGAAGCTGTAAGTACTTTTTTTTAATGACAATGTTTTAAAGTTAGATTTATCATTTAAAACAAGTGTTTGGAATTCCAATGGGATGACTCAATGAAATGCTTTCTTATTGAATTATCTGTCTCATTTTTTTCTGGTGCAACACAAATATGTGAAAGAAGAGCTAAATGAGGACAATCTAATAAGAAATCTCCATCTAGGAGATTTTTAGAAGATACTGCCAGTTGGTCTGAACTTAATATATATTTCCAGAAAATACCATATTATCCAGCAAAATATATTATTAGTCAACAAATGAGTATACAGAAAGAAAAACATGTAGATAAATGTGCAATGACAGACAGCAGAGTAGAAGAAAGGGTAGAGAGCTCACATCCTGCTGTGCTTAACCTGTCTCCTGGGGGACAGCCTTTACCTAGTTCTGAAAAGCATTGATCTAGACCTTTGCAAATACAGGCTTGTCAAACTCACTTTCAGTCTTCCTTCCCACCTCCACAGATACCTACATGGATGTTAGCTAATAAAATTGTGCCTTTTAGGAGAATGCTGGAAATTTCTCCTTTGAGGAATAGAGACGTTGTATTTTATAAGACAATTTATTGGCTTCTTTTTTGCCATCAGCATTCAAAAGAAGTGGAATATTATGTACATTATTCCATAAAATAGGTTACTAAGAACAGAATAGCTAAGCCTTATTTTTAAAAAATATTAAAATGTATCATTTGTAATAATTTCACAGAACCTAGAACTTAGTATAACTAGGCCTATAAGTAAGTTTTCCAAGATTATTTTAAAGTTTTAAAGGTGGTTTTGCAATTTAGACACTACTTGATAAGTTAATAGTTCAGATAAAATTATAGAACATTGTATTTAAAGAAATACATACTTTCAAGAACCTTTTATGTTTTAAAAAGCACCATTGTAAATACAAAACAATTGATAACATACTTTCTAATCACTTTTATTTATTGATGGAAGTATCTGTAAGACTTAATTTAAAATTTTAATGATGATAATAGCAAACCTTTTACTTTAAGAAAAAACAAGCAGAGACAAATAACCTCATATTTTAGGATCATGAATTTCTAAAAATAAATGGAACACATCTGACAATTAGAATATATTTAGTCTAAATTTCTATCCCTACTTCTACATCTAATGATAGAGTGCTTACTAAACATTGATAATGTATTTTACGTTTTATCAGGGTAGGAACCAGAAAGAGTTGGTGACACAAATTCACTTAAACAGAAAAATGTAATTAATCAGAATGCCTCAGTTGCCAGGCTTCTTCTGATTGGCTCAATTTATTTAATATAATTACTATAGAAATCAATGAAAAGCCTTTCCATGTTATTTTGGAAGCATCCAAAAAAAATTAGGCCATTTACAGAGATGTGAGTTTCTCATAGTTCATGAATACTATCTAGGAGAAATAAAACCCAAAACATCTGAGGGTTTACTAGCTAACAGAACCTAAAACGGGATCAGAGAAACAAACATTTATTTATAAAGCTATTATGTTATTCAATGATTTATTCCAAAGTAACTATTTAAACTAGGTAAAATAATAAGAAAGGGCTAGTAAACAAAAGAGCAAAAAGAATGGGTCCAGGGACTTTGCTTTTGTTTTTGAAAGTCATACATTCGTTTCCTCAAATTAAGTTTACAGCAAATTGTCGTTATTCTATTGCCTTTTAGAGATGAGGTCTCACTATATTTCCCAGGCTGCCTCAAAGACCTGGGCTCAAGGGTTCCTCCAGCCTCAGCCTCTCAAATAGCTGGAACCACAGGTATATGCCATGGTACTCATCATCCTCTTGCATCAAAACGTTTTGACAAATATGCTCTTTGTTTTGCATTCCAGTTAATTCAATAATTATGTCTGGAAAAGTTAGATTACTGAGAAACATGCTCCCACAAAACAAAGATTGAGCAATATATCTTTTCCTATACATTAATAAAGTCACTCTTTTAAACAAATAATTTTTTTATTTTGTGCTTCGTTATGTCCATGGAATATTTGAGCATTGAAATACTCAAACATTTATTAAGAAAAAAACAATTCTTCATGCAAAACTCTTAAAATATCCGTGGTGGAGCTTTGACTACTCATCATTAAAAATGAAGCTTAAATATTTATAGAAGTTGTAGAAATTCTAAAGAATAGACTAAAAGCATAGATACTATGTGTCTAGAATATAAATTGACAAAAGGAAGAATGATATCTTCCTGAACGGCTTGTAGCCCAAGCAGACAAATGCTAGCTGTGAATCAGATGAACGATTGCGTTTATCTGCTGATTAATTGAAATTGATATTACTTAGCTTAAATAAAAAGAGAAGGACTGATTATCAGAATATAAAACAATCATAGGTGCACTTCACCTTCAGTATCTATAGATGATGCCAATATAACACTTAAAATTACCTAGAAATACACTAAAAGTAAACATACTTTTTAATCTTCACTAGTTTGAAAAACTCGTGCTCTGGTCAACTAAAAATGATTTCAGTTCTCTACCACAGAGTCACAAGTATCTTATTAAATTTCATGAGCTTCCACTACTTTATGTATTAAGGATACAGAAATGAATTTTTGCAATCTTGGCAGAAGAATTCCCAAAACTAGCAAGTGTGAAAAGGTAATTAATCACATAATAACTTATTATCTCTTTCCTCACACAGAGGCCAAAGTAAAAAATCTTACATGTTATTTTTATACAGCCTTACAAGAGTAGACTCTAAATGAGGAGGAAACTTTAAAGATTAACCATCTCTTTTTCTTGATAAGGATGCTGAAACCCAATGATAGGATGTTATCATTCCTCAGATGGATTACAGAAGAAACAGCATTTGAATTCACATTCGTTAGTCCCAAGCCTCGGTCCTGAATAGCCTTCTTTGAGTGAATCTGTTTCCTTTCCCTCTCTGTCTTTCTCTCCCCCCACCACTCCCCACAATCCTTTTCATCCTCTCCCACCCATAAACTCTTGGGAGGTTTCATTAATTTGTTCTTTAAAAACATTAAAGTTATAATTTCCTGACTTGGACAATTCCTGACTTGCCAATACCTGGAGAGTTCCTCAAGTTCATTTAGTAAAAGGCAAAAAGCTAATCTGTTTCCAAATGGTTTCTATTTTCTTAGAAGAATTACTTTTTAATACCATGGTGATACTGTAGAGTATACTACCCTGTTATCTGTTAACTTAGATAAAACTAATATAAAAATGATCACACAGCAGCAAAATATGTTAGGATCTTGCTTGCCCAGCTTGGAGTGCAATAGTATGATTTCAGCTCACTGCAACCTCCACCTCCTGGGTTCAAGCAATACTCCTGCCTCAGCCTCCTGAGTAGCTGGGCCTACAGGCATGCACCACCATGCCCAGGTAATTTTTTGTATTTTTAGTAGACACAGGGATTCACTGTACTAGCCAGGATGGTCTCCATCTTCTGACCTTGTGATCTGCCCGCCTCGGCCTCCCAAAGTCCTGGGATTACAGGCATGAGCCACTGCACCCGGCCTAAATGTGTTTATATTGTAAGCATACCTAATAGCTCAACTGTTGTTAAGCTGTCTGTATCAAACAACCTGTCAAAGGACACCTCCATCTTCATAATTAGCATACATGGTTTAAAAAAAAAGAAAAATATCATGTATTATGTAGACAGATTTCTACTCTTTCATCAGCTATGACAAACTTAGTCTCACAAAGGGAAAAGACACAAGTATTGATTCCTATAGAAAATTTACTTCATGCCATTATTTCTCGGTCTCTGCTGAAAATGGCTTAGAATTTGTTTTCCCTCTCATAAATTCAGTGGTTTTTAGCTATGGCCTGTTTCTCTGAGGACTTCATACTACATTACTTCATTCAGAAAATTTTTCTTCCACATTTTCCCCCCAAACCACATATATATATATGTATATATGTATGTATACACATATGGACATATGTATGTATATGTACATATATATGTATGTATATGTATACATACATATATATGTATATATATATATACATATATATGTGGTTTATACAAATAAATGCATATAATATATACATTTTATTTATATGCACACACAGAAAAAGAAACAGAATCATCTTCCATTAAAGGAAGAAAATAAAATATCATCTATTATTATTATTATTTGAGACAGACTCTTCTTCTGTCACCCAGGCTAGAATGCAGTGGTGCAATCTTGGCTCACTGCCACCTCTGCTTCCTGGGTTCAAGCAGTTATCCTGCCTCAGCCTCCTGAGTAGCTGGGATTACAGGCATGTGCCACCAACCCTGGCTATTTTTTATAATATTTTGTAGAGACAGGGTTTCACCATGTTGGCCAGTCTGGGCTCAAACTCCTGGGCTCAATTGATCTACCTGCCTCAGCCTCCCAAAGTGTTGGGATTACAGGCTTGAGCCACTGTGCCCATCAACATATCACCAATTATTAATACTATATTAAAGGAATTTGATGTTAGTGGTTTTCAAATTATGCCCTAAATGATGTGGAATTCTGCTCCAAGTTGATCAAACTGAGTGATTCTTAGACATTTTTAGGGATAGACACTTAGGTTTTGGGTTTTTAAAAAAATGTTAATTGTTATTTATATACTTATTTTTTTACTTACTCCTGAGTGCCAAGAAAGAGATATGCACTTATGTCCCAAACACATCCTATGCAACCCTTATTTGTTATGGTTCCTTATCTAAGTGAAGGTTATTATGATAAAAATAAAATGCACAGTTATCTTTGGACAGCATACCTTGTACATCTTGCCAAATAAAAAGAAGAAAAGAAAAAAGCTTGCATTAGCCTGAAACTTGGATTGCTTTGAAGGTGATTTGTTTTATGGATTTAACAATTGGCATTAGATCAAAGTCATTAAAAGAATATTCAGCATAGTTTTTATCTGGGAAACTGGATAGTTTCACTTAAAATATTATTTGTCCACTTACCAAATAATTCTTTTCACTCATCTCCTCATTAGTGGAGATGGTTGCAGCAACTTTTTTTTTAAGCTTCCATCAGCTTCCTTTTTACTATATAAGCAAAATATGAGGGCAAAAAAACCTTAACAGTAAAGATAATGTCTTGCCATAAGGCCAGGAAAAAGAAAAAAGCTTTGTTTTCTATGTTGCAAGCCCCCTTAAAGCAATATGGCCATTTATCAACTGTAATGTTTGGGTCTAGCAGAATGAGGCATGAAATTCTATCCTTGTAGCTTCAGAAGTGATTACAAGGCATTTCATTAATGAGTATCATATGTAAGGCTATTTTTTGAAATGTTTACTATATACTACAAGGTGTCGTTAAATAAAATACAGATTCTTTATAAAATTCAAATTATTTGGTTCTAATTTAACTATGAATAACTAGCAAATATTTTTAATGAAAATATATAGTAGATAAGAGGGAGGGGAAAGCATTCTTTTGTTTCTCTATTACATATTGTCAGCCCATAAAAAAATGTTTAGAAAAGTAAATTGCCATTGAGTCATAGAGAGTAATTCAGCCCTGCTGACTATAGAACATCACTGGGTGTGTGCTGCAGCCATTTTGTATCTCTATTTTAAAATCATGTTACATTTTCTGGTAAAAGATACAAATGTTTTATAGTTTGTTTTTGTTTATACTGAAAAGAGCTAGTCAAAAGTACGTTGAGTAAATTATAAATTGTTAATGAACTAATAGGTAACCATTTTACTAAAATTCCTAATAGTCTCAGTTATGCTTGCTAAATTGTAGCAACTTGATATATAACTTAGAGAAATGAGATTCTGAAAATTGGGAGAAAGTATTTTGAAACAAAACTTTGGCATTACTATGTGCTACAATAATTTATTTTTTCTCTTTTACAAGGGCAAAATTTGTAGGCATAAAAACAATGTTTCTCAAACTTTAATGAATGTAAGAATCATCCGGGATGCTTTAAAAAATCTAGGTTTCTGACTGCCCACATACAATCAGATGTGATGAATCAAAGCATGGCAGGGAGCCAGGAAGTAATTATAGTATAGACAGCCCAACTTTTAAAATTCCGATCAGTAACTTTCCTGCCATCAAGACTGCTATAGAGGTATGCTAATGCTATCTTTGACAGTGTATGTCAGTAGTTCCATGACCAGATTCCTATCAGATGTATCAGGGACACTTGGAGACTTCAACCTACATCTACTAACTCAGATTGTCTGGAGGTGAATTTGAGGAATACCTAGGTCTCAGTATCTCTGGTTTAGAATAGACTGCTAAGGACTGAGGAGACTAAGAAAGATTCTGAGGCCATGTTAACCTGAAATACTGTATGTAAAATCCCAGAAATATCTGTGATATGGTTAGGCTTTGTGTCACCACCCAAATCTCATTTGGAATTGTAATCCCCATAATCCCTATGTGTCAAGAGAGAGACCGAGTGGAGGTGATTGAATCATGGGAGCAGTTGCCCCCATTCTGTTCTCGTGAATGAGTTCATATGGGATCTGATGGTTTTATAAGGGTCTCTTCCCCCTTTGCTCAGCACTTCTCTTTCCTGCCACCTTGTGAAGAAGGAGTGTTGTTTCCCCTTTGCTTTCTGCCATGGTTGTAAGTTTTCTGAGGCCTCCCGGCCATGTTGAATTGTGAGTCAATAAAACCTCTTTCCATTATAAATTAGCTGGTCTTAGGTAGTTCTTTATAGTAGTATGAAAATGAACTGATATTTATACAATCTGACAGTAAGGTAAGAGCAAGAAGTGTTCTAAAGTATGAGGATAAGATTAAAAATAGGCAAAAGATAATTGATATCATCTAAGAACATCACTAATATATGTGTGTGTGTGTGTGTGTGTGTACATGATTTTTAATTCAAAATCAAAAATGTCTTTTTCTATGTGTACTGACATGTAATACACATAGAGAAAAGTGGACTTAAGTATATTACTCATTACATTGACATAACGTGTATGAACCTGTATAATCAGCTTTCAGAACAAAAAACAGACAATCACCAGTCACCCTCATTATTTTCCTTTCCAGTAAGTATACCATCAGTGAAAATTACTATCTGGACTTTTATTTATTTTTTCTTTTTGTTATTATACATTAAGTTCTGGGATACATGTACAGAACATGAAGGTTTGTTACCTAGGTATACACATGCCATGGTGATTTGCTGCACCCATCAAGCTGTCATCTACATTAGGTATTTCTCCTAATGCTATCCCTCGCCTAGCCCCCAACAGGCCCTGCTGTGTGATGTTCCCCTCCCTATGTCCATTTATTCTCATAGTTCATCTCCCAATTATGAGTGAAAACGTGGTGTTTAGTTTACTGTTCCTGTGTTAATTTGCTGAGAATGATGGTTTCCAGCTACATCCATATCCTTGCAAAGGACATGAATGCATTCTTTTTTATGGTTGTGTAGTATTCCATAGTGTATATGTGCCATATTTTCTTTATCCAGTCCATCATTGATGGGCATTTGGGTTGGTCCCAAGTCTTTTCTATTGTGAACAGTGTGCAGTAAACATATCTGTGCATATGTCTTTATAGTAGAACAATTTATAATCCTTTGCATATATACCCAGTAATGGTATTTCTAGTTCTAGATCATTGAGGAATCACCAAACTGTCTTCCCCAATGGATGAACTAATTTACACTCCCACCAACAGTATAAAAGCATTCCTATTTTTCCACATCCTCTCCAGCATCTGTTGTCTCCTGACTTTTCTAATGATCACCATTCTAAATGACATGAGATAGTATCTCATTATAGTTTTGATTTACATTTCTCTAATAACCAGTGATAATGAGCTTTTTGTCATGTTTCTTGGCCACATAAATATCTTCTTTTGAGAAGTATCTGTTCATATCCTATACCCTCCTTTTAATGGGGTTGTTTGTTTTTATTCTTGTAAATTTGTTTCTTTGTAGATTCTGGATATTAGCCTTTTGTCAGAGGAATCAATTGCAAAAATTTTCTCCCATTCTATAGGTTGCCTGTTCACTCTGATGATAGTTTATTTTGCTGTGCAGAAGCTCTTAGTTTAATTAGATACCATTTATCTATTTTGGCTTTTGTTGCTATTGCTTTTGGTGTTTTAGTCATAAAGTCATTGCCCAGACCTATGTCCTGAATAATATTGCCTTGGTTTTCTTCTAGGGTTTTTATGGTTTTCCGTCTTAGGTTTAAGTCCTTAATCTATCTGGAGTTAATTTTTGTATAAGGTGTAAGAAAGGGATCCAGTTTCAGCTTTCTGCATATGGCTAGCCTGTTTTCTCAACACCTAAATAGGGAATCCTTTCCCCATTTCTTGTTTTTGTTAGGCTTGTCAAAGATCAGATGATTGTAGATGTGTGATATTATTTCTGAGGCCTCTGTTCTGAGCCAATACCATGCTGTGTT
Organism: Saguinus oedipus; assembly: GCA_031835075.1. NCBI lineage: Eukaryota > Metazoa > Chordata > Mammalia > Primates > Cebidae > Saguinus > Saguinus oedipus. The sequence continues at coordinate 150,357,710 of CM063170.1, forward strand.
GGTTACTGTAGCTTTGTAGTATAGTTTGAAATTAGGTAGTGTGATGACTCCAGCTTTGTTCTGTTTGCTTAGGATTTTCTTGGCTATGCAGGCTATTTTGGTTTTGTATGAAATTTAAACTCCTTTTTTTCCAGTTCTGTGAAGAAAATCAATTGTAGCTTGATAAAGACAGCATTGAATCTATAAATTGCTTTTGGCAGTATGGCCATTTTCATAATATTGACTCTTCCTATTCATGAGCATGGAATGTTTTGCCATTTGTTTGTGTCCTCTTATTTCCATGAGCAGTGGTTTGTAGTCCTTGAATTGGTCCTTCACATCCCTTGTGAGTTGTAGTCCTAGCTATTTTGTTCTCTTTGTAGCAATTATGAATGAGAGTTCATTCAGGAGTTGGCTCTCTGTCTGTTATTGGTGTATAGGAATGCTTGTGATTTTTGCACATTTATTTTGTATCCTGAAACTTTGCTGAAGTTGCTGCTCAGCTTAAGGAGATTTGGGGCTGAGACAATTAGGTTTGCTAAATATACAATCATGTCATCTATAAACAGAGACAAACTGACTTCCTCTTTTCCTGATTGAATGCCCTTTATTTCTTTCTCTTGCCTGGTTGTCCTGGCCAGAACTTCCAATACTATGTTGAATAGGAGTGGTGAGAGAGGGCATTCTTGCATCAGTTTTCAGAGGGAACGCTTCCAGTTTTTGTCTATTCAGTATAATATTGGCTCTGGGTTTCTCATAAATAGCTCTTATTATTTTGAGATATGTTCCATCAATACCTAGTTTATCAAAGGTTTTAGCATGAAGGCCTGTTGAATTTTGTCAAAGGTCTTTTCTGTGTTTATTGAAATAGTCATGTGGTTTTTGTCATTGGTTCTTTTATGGGATGGATTACATTTATTGATTTGTGTATATTGAACCAGCCTTGTATCCCAGGGATGAAGCTGTTTCGATAGTGATGGATAAGCTTTTTGATGTGCTGCTGGATTCTGTTTGCCAGTATTTTATTGAGGATTTTTACATTAATGTTCTTCATGAATACTGACCTGAAATTTTTTTTCTGTATTGTGTCTCTGCCGGGTTTTGATGTCAGGATGATGCTGGACTTATAAAATGAGTTAGGGAGGAGTTCCTCTTTTTCTATTGTTTGGAATAGTTTCAGAAGGAATAGTACCAGCTGCTTTTAGTACCTCAGGTAGAATTTGGCTATGAATCTGTCTGTTCCTGGACTTTTTTTACTTGGTGGTAGGCTATTAATTACTGCCTCAATTTCAGAACTTGTTATTCATCTATTCAAGGATTTGACTTCTTTCTGGTTTAGTCTTGGGAGGGTGTATTGTCCAGAAATTTATCTATTTCTTCTAGATTTTCTAGTTTGGTTGTGTAGAGGTGTTTACAGTACTCTCTGATGGTAGTCTGTATTTCTGTGGGATCAGTGGTGATATCCCCTTTATCATTTTTTTTAGATGAAGGATCACTCTTGTGCCCCAGGCTGTAGTGCAGTGGTGTGATCTCGGCTCACTGCAACCTCCACCTCCCGGGTTCAAGCAATTCTCCTGTCCCAACCTCCCATGTAGCTGGGATTACAGATGATTGCTACCATGCCTGGCTAATTTTTGCATTTTAGTAGAGACAGAATTTCACCATGTTAGTCAGGTGCCTTGAACTCCTGAACTCGGGTGATCTTCCCACCTTGTCCTCCTAAAATCCTGGGATTACAGGCATGAGCCACTGGGCCTGACCCCTTTTATCATTTTTTTATTGAACCTACTCGATTCTTCTCTCTCTTTTTCTTTATTAGTCTGGCTAGCAGTCTATCTATTTTGTTGATCTTATTGAAAAACCAGCACCTGGATTCATTGATTTTTTAAAGCATTTTTTTGTGTGTCACTATCTCCTTCAGTTCCGCTCTGATCTTAGTTATTTCTTGTCTTCTGCCAGCTTTTGAATTTGTTTGCTCTTGTTTCTCTAGTTTTTTTAATTGTGATGTTAGGGTGGCAACTTTAGATTTTTCCTGCTTTCTCTTGTGGGCATTTAGTGCTATATATTTCCCTCTACATACTGCTTTAAATATGTCCCAGAGATTCTGATACGTTGTGTCTTTGTTCCCATTAGCTTCGAAGAACATCTTTATTTCTGCCTTCATTTTGTTATTTACCCAGTAGTCATGCAGGAACAGGTTTTTCAGTTTCCATGTAGTTATGTAGTTTTGAATGAGTTTCTTAATCCTGAATTCTAATTTAATTGCACTGTGGTTTGAGAGACTGCTTCTTGTAATTTCCATTCTTTTGCATTTGCTAAGGAGTGTTTTACTTAGAATTATGTGGCCAATTTTAGATTACATGTGATTTGATGCTGAGAAGAACATATATGCCATTGATCTGAGATAGAGAATTCTGTAGATGTCTATTAGGTCAGCTTGGTCCAGAGCTGAGTTCCCATCCTGGATATCCTTGTTAATTTTCTGTCTTGTTGATCTAATATTGACAGTCGGGTGTTAATATCTCTCACTATTATTGTATGGGAGTCTAAGTCTCTTTCTAGGTCTCTAAGAACTTGCTTTATGAATCTGGGTTTTCCTGTATTGGGTGCATATATATTGACAATAGTTAGCTCTACTTGTTGCATTGATCCCTTTACCATTATGTAATGCCTTTCTTTGTTTCAGTTTTTGTTGGTTTGAAGTCTGCTTTATCACATACTAAGATTGGAACCCCTGCTTTTTTTTTCTTTTTTGCTTTCCATTCGTGTGGTAAATATTCCTCTATCCCTTTATTTTAAGCCTACATGTGTCTTTGCATGTATGATGGGATGGGTCTCCTGAATATTGCACACCAATGGGTCTTGACTCTTTTTCCAATTTGCCAGTCTGTGTCTTTTAATTGGGGCACTTAGCCAATTTACATTTAAAGTTAATATTGTTATGTTTGAATTTGATCCTGTCATTATGATGCTAGCTAGATATCTTGACTGTTAGTTGATGCAGTTTCTTCATAGTGTCGATGGTCTTCACAATTTTTATGTTTTTGCAGTGGTTGGTACTGGTTGTTCCTTTCCATGTTTAGTGCTTCCTTCAGGAGCTCTGTACGGCTGGCCCAGTGGTGAAGAAACCTCTCAGCAGTTGCTTGTCTGTAAACGATTTTATTTCTCCTTCACTTATAAAGCTTAGGTCGGCTGGATATGAAACTCTGGATTGAAAATTCTTTTATTTAAGAATATTGAATATTGGCCTCCACTCTCTTCTGGCTTGTAGAGTTTCTGACTAGAGATCTGCTGTTAGTCTGCTAAGCTTCCCTTTGTGGGGAACCCAACCTTTCTCTCTGGCTGCCCTTAACATTTTTACTTCATTTCAACCTTGGTGAATCTGATGATTATGTGTCTTGGGGTTGCTTTTCTCAAGGAATATCTTTGTCATGTTCTCTGTATTTCCTAAATTTCAACGTTGGCCTGCCTTGCTAGGTGGGGGAAGTTCTCCTGGATAATATCCTGAAGAATGTTTTCCAAGTTGGTTCCATTCTCCCCATCACTTTTGGGTACACCAGTCAAACCTTGATTTTTTTCTTTTCACATAGTCCCATATTTCTGGGAGTCTTTGCTCATCTCTTTTTACTCTTTTTTCTCTAATCTTGTATTCTCACTTTATTTCATTGAGTTGATCTTCAATCTCTGATATCCTTTCTTCCACTTTATTGATTCAGCTATTGATACTTGTGCATGCTTTATGAAGTTCTTGTGCTGTGTTTTTCAGCTCCATCAGGTCATTTATGTTCTTCTGTAAACTGATTATTCTAGTTAGCAATTTGTCTAACCTTTTTTCAAGATTTTTGGCTTCCTTGCACTGGGTTAGAATGTGTTCCTTTAGCTCTGAGGAGTTTGTTATTACCTACCTTCTGAAGCCTACTCCTGTCAGTTTGTCAAACTCATTCTCCATCCAGTTTTGTTACCTTGCTCGCAAGGAGTTGTGATCCTTTGCAAGAGAAGATGCATTCTGGTTTTTGGAATTTTCAGCCTTTTTGCGCTGGTTTCTCCCATCTTCATGGATTTATCTACATTTGGTCTTTGATATTGGTAACCTTTAGATGAGGTTTGTGGGTGAGCATGCATTTTGTTGATGTTGATACTATTCTGTTCTGTTTATTAGTTTTTCTTCTAATAATCAGGGCCCTCTGCTGCAGGTTTGGTGGAGGTCCACTCCAGACCCTGTTTGCCTGGGTATGACCAGAAGAGGCTGTAGAACAACAAAGATTTTTGCCTGTTCCTTCCTCTGGAAGCTTTGACCCAGAGGGGTACCCACCAGATGCCAGCTGGAGCTCTCCTGCATGAGGTGTCTGTTGGTCCCTACTGGGATGTGTCTCCCAGTCAAGTCACACGGGGTCAGGTACTCACCTGAGGAGGCAGTCTGTCTCTTACCAGAGCTCTAATTCTGTGCTGGGAGAACCACTGTTCTTTTCAGAGCTGTTAAGAAGGGACATTTAAGTCTGCTGAAGCTGTGCCCACAGCTATCCCTTCCCCCAGGTGCTCTGTCCCAGGGAGATAGGGGTTTTTCTATAAGTCACTGACCGGGGCTGTTCCTTTTTTTCAGAGATGTCCTGCCCAGAGAGGAGGAATCTAGAGAGGCAGTTGGCCTTGCTGAGCTGTGGTGGGTACTGTCCAGTTCAAAATTTCTAGTAACTTTACACTGTGAGGTAAACCCACCTACTCAAGCCTCAGCAATGGTGGACACCCCTCTCCCAACCAAGCTTAGGCATCCCATGTCAACCTCATACTCCTGTGCTATCAGGGAGAATTTCATGCCAGTGCCTCTTAGCTTGCTGGGCTCCGTGGGGGTGGGATCCACAAAGCCAGGCACTGGAGGGAATCTCCTAATCTGTGAAGACCATAGAAAAAACATAGTATCTGGGCCAGTTTGCACTGTTGCTCTCTGTATAGTCTCTCACAACTTCCCTTGGGTAGAAAAGAAAAATCCCCTGACCCCTCACATTTCCTGGGTGAGGTGATGTTCCACCCTGCTTCAGCTCACCCTCCATGGGCTGTACCCACTGTCCAACAAGTCCCAATGAAATGAAACATGTACCTCAGTTGGAAATATAGAAATCACCTACCTTCTGTATCAATCTCACCGGGAACTGCAGACCAGAGCTGTTCCTATTCGGCCATCTCGCTCCAGTCTTTTTTTGTATGTTTTTATTAATAGCCATTCTGAAAGGAACAATACCCTATCATGGTTTGATTTGCATTTTTCTGATTTGTGACATTAAGCGTTTTGTTGATATAACTGTTAGCCTTATGTATACCCTCTTTTGAGAATCTTCTATTTATGTCCTTTACACACTTTCTATTGGAATTATGAGTTTTGTTTGTTTGTTCATTTAGTTGTTTGAGTACCTTGTATAATCTGGATATTCACCCCTTGTCAGATGAATAATTTGCAGATATTTTCTCTGATCCAACAGATTGTGTGTCCACTCTGTTGATTGTTTCCTGTGCTGTGCAGAGGCTTCTTAATTTATTACGGTCCCATTTTTCTATTTTTGTTTTTGTTGCCTGTGCTTTTGAAGTCTTAGCCATAAAATATTTGCATAGACAAATGTTCTGGATTATTTCCCCATTGTTTTCTTCTAGAAGTTTTATAGTTTTGGGGTCCTATGTTTAACTCTTTAATCTGTCTTGAGTTGATTTTTGTATATGGTAGAGAGAAAGTTTTAGGTTCATTCTTCTGCATCTAGAAATTCAGTTTTACCAGCACCATTTATTGGCGAGGGTGTCCATTCCCCCAAGGTATGTTCTTGCCACCTTTGTTGAAAAGTAATTGGCTGTAGATACATGGATTTATTTCTCAGTCCTCTATTTTGTTCCATTGAGTATCTATTTTTAACCCAAACCATGCTGTTTTGGTTATTTTAAACTTGTAATATATTTTGAAGTCAGTTAGTTTAAAGTTCTAGCTTTGTTCTTTTTGCTCAGAATGACTTTGGCTGTTGAGCCCCTCAGTAGATGTGAAGGATGTCAGTAGGGCTCCAGGATTGTGGAGATGTGGGGGATATTGGGGCCCAGAAAAATATGCAGTCTGGTGGTGTTGGGCTCTCAGAATGGCACCATCCCACAGCTGCCTAGGACTTAGGGTGTGTGGGACCTGGTGTGAGTGCCCTCTCTGTAGGAAGGCTAACCTGTGGTCTCCAGACAGATCCTTCCACTTTTCTCAGTGGCCATGTGGGTTCTCCCATGGCTAGGTTTGCAGGAGTTTGCTGAGGGAATGTGAGCTAGTGGAGATCTGTTACTTACCCTTTCTCCACACTGGGAAGTCTCTCTGGATTCCTAGATAATTCTGGCTGAGTTGGCTGCCTCACTTCCCTCTCCTTCTGTGTCTCATGTGTTTCCTGTCCCTTCTGCCAGTTGTCTGTCTTAGATGCTCTATTCAATATGTGATTATTTACTTGCTATTTTGGTTCCTCTTTCTGGAGGAGGCATCCACTAAATGCCTCTGGTCTGCCTCTTGAAGCCCTTCTCTTTATATATTCTTGGCAGATGTCTTTTGTTATATATATGGAGTGTGAATATTTTTTTCCACTCCACCTTTCCCCTTAATCCACTTACGGTATCTTTTGACAAACATAAATTCTTAATATAATCCCTGTTTTCGGTTCTTTCTTTTATGACTAATACTTTTTAATGTTCTATTCAATATTTTGTTACCTATTCCAAGGTAACAAAAAAATGTACATTATGTTTTGCTCTAAAATTCCCTTTGTTTTGCTTTACACATTTTTTGCTCAGTAATCAATCTGGAATCGATTCCTGCATGTGGGGTGAGATAGGAGTCAAGGTCCTTATTTTTATAGATATCTATTAAACCCAGCATCATTTAATGAAAAGATAAAGCATTCTTTCCCCTACATGCAGTGTTCTTTTTCATAAATCAGTTGAACATACATACAGTGGTCTGTTTCTGAACTTTACCCTGTTCCCTTTGTAGTATATTCCTGTACCAAAATCACACTGTCTTGGTTATGTTTTATAGGTATACTGATAAGCATTTTGTTTTCAGTTATGATGTTAGCATGTTTAAATAAGGAATTCTGTGGTGAATGTCAGCATGTGAAGTTTGGATGTGTGTGTGTATTTGTGTGTGTGTGCGTACATGTGTATGACTGTTTCACAAAACTACATGAGCTTTATTTTTTGAATTATGGATGACTAACTTAATTATTCACTAATTAAGGTACCAGATAACAGGGTTTTAACATAAATTTGAAGATACATATTTAAAAAGAAAGTAGCTTTTGAGTGCTGGACTTCCACATGTAAATGTATAATGTAATAGATTCATAATAGTAAGGCTAGCTATTGTAAACTTTTCTGAGCACAATGCTAACAACATTCTTTGTAAGGCAGACTTCTTCTTATCCAGTTAGCTGATGAAATCTGTCACTTATAACAAATCTAACCATATCTCTACTGAATAAAAGCGTCTGCCCACATAACTGATTATACTGCTGACCTTGATGGAAAAGATTTTAACTTGCAACAGTATTTGAAATATTGCAATCCACTAATGATCCCATGTTCTACCTAGTGGTGTGTCATTTCTAATAATAAGATAAGTGGGATTCTTAGGTAAAATATATCCAGTCTGAAACGCACTCTTTTATAGGTTAGGACTTAGAAAACTGAGTCCCTTTTTTTTTTTAACAAATCAAGAAAGGAGATTGGGCACAGTGGCTCACACTTGTAATCCCAGCACTTTGGGAGGCTGAGGTGGATGGATAACATGAGGTCACGAGTTTGAGACAAGCCTGGCCAACATAATAACATTTTATCTCTACTAAAAATACCAAAATTAGCCTGGTGTAGTGAAGCATGACTGTAGTCTAGCTACTTGGGAGGCTGAGGCAGGAGAATCACTTGAACCTGGGAAGTGGAGGTTGCAGTGAGCCAGGATTGCACCACTGCGCTCCAGCCTGGGCAACAGAGCAACATTCCATCTCAAAAAAAAAAGCAATTACGGCTAGAGGAGAAGTAACGTCTAGTGTTCTGTAGTAGTGTAAGATAAGCATAGGTCACAAGAATATATTATATAGTTTCAAATAGCTAAAAGGAGGATATTGAATGTTCCCAACACAAAGAAATGATAAATTTTTGAGATGATGGATAGCTGATTATCCTGATCTGATCCCTATACATCATAAGTATCATAACAACACCATGTACCCCATAAATGTATACAACTACTATGTGTCAAGTTTTAAAAAATATTTTCAAAAAAAAAGTCTTGCTTAGGTTAAAAAAAAAAAAAAAAGTGGGGAAGGACCCAAGATGGCTGAATAGGAATAGCTCTGGAGTGCAGTTCCCAGTGAGAATGCAGAAGGTGAGTATTCACTGCATTTCCAAATGAGTTTTTACTGCCCACAGACCAAAAGATTTCAGAGCAGAAAAGTGCCATGAGTCTCCAGCATGGCTGTTTCAACCAGTGCAGTGGGTCTCCGCACACTCACTCACACAAATCTGGGTGGCTGTTTCAACTGGCAACTGGAATGCCTGGGAGAGAGAGTCACCCATTCAACTGAAAAAAGGGGGCTGAAACAGGGAGCCACATGATCTGGCTTGGCGGGTCGCACCCCCACAAAGACCAGCAATCTGAAGTGCTCTGGATTGAGAATTTCACAGCAAGCATAGCTGAACCCTGGATGGTCCAGCTTTCTGGGGGGAAGGGCATCTGCCATTACTGAGGCAGTCCACCACTACCGAGGCTGTCCACCATTATTGAGGCAATCCACCATTACCGAGGCAGTCCACCATTATAGAGAAAATCCGCCATTATCAAGGCAGTCTGCCATTGCAGAGACAGTCTGCCATTACTAAGGCAGACTGTCATTACTGAAGCAGTTCTAACTATACCTCTATAAACAAAACCACAAGCAAGTTCACACAGCAGCTGGGCAGAGCCCATGGCAGCTCAGCAATGCCTCTGCTGGCAGACTGTGACTAGGCTACCTCCTTGCTGGGCAGGGCATCTCTGGAAAAAGGCAGCAGAATGACAGGAACTTATAAATAGAGCCCCACCTTCCCAGGACAGAGCACCTGGGGAAAAAGGTGGTTGTGTGTTCCGCTGTAGCAGACAAACATACCTGCCTAGCAGCTCTGAATGGAACAATGGAGCTCACAGCTAAGCACTTGAACTGCTATAAGGGAAATAATGTCTCCTTAAGCAGCTCCCTGACCCCTGTATATTCAAAGAGACACCTCATAAAGGACAGCTCAGGCTGACATCTGGCAGGTATCCTTCTGGGACAAAGAAAACAGAAAACGAAACTGGAAGCAACCTTACTGTTCTGCAGCTGCTGCAGATAATTCCCAGGCAAGCAGGGTCTGGAGTGGACCTCCAGCAGTCAGTCCTACAGCAGAGGGGCCTGACTGTTAGGGGAAAACTAAAAAATAGAAAGAAATAACTTCATCATCAACAAAAAGGATGTTCACTCAGAGACCCAATCCAAAAGTCACCAACTACAAAGACCACAGGTAGATAAATCCACAAAGATGGGAAGAAAACAGTGTAAAAATGGTGAAAACACGCAAAACCAGAACATCTCTCCTCCTCCAAGGTGTCACAACTCCTCACCAGCAAGGGAACACGGCTGGATGGAGAATGAGTCTGATGAATTGACAGAAACAGGCTTCAGAAAGTGGGTAATAACAAACTTCTCTGAGCTAAAACAACATGTTCTACCCCATGTAAAGAAACTAAGAACCTTGAAAAAATGTTTCACGAAATGCTAACAAGAATAAAGAGCTTAGAGAAGAATATAAATGAATTGATGGAGCTGAAAAACACAACACGAGCACTTCACGAAGCATAAACAAGTTTCAATAGCCAAATCAACCAAGCAGAAAAAAGGATATCAGAGATTGAAGATCAGTTCAATGAGATAAAATGAGCAGGCAAGATTAGAGAAAAAAGAGTAAAAGGAAATGACCAAAGCTTCCAAGAAATATGAGATTACATGAAAAGATCTAATTTACATTTGATAGGTGTACCTGAATGAGACGGAGAGAATGAATCCTAGCCAGAAAACATTCTTCAGGATATTATCCAGGAGAACTTCCCCAACCTAGCAAGGCAGGCCAATATTCAAGTTCAGGAAATACAGAGAGCACCACAAAGATATTCCTCAAGAGGAGCAACCCCAAGGCACACAATCATCAGATTCACCAGGGTTGAAATGAAGGAGAAAATGCTAAGCACAGCCAGAGAGAAAGGTCAGGTCACCCACAAAGGGAAGCCCATCAGACTCACAGCAAATCTCTCAGCAGAAACCCTACAAGCCAGAAGAGACTGGGGGGGGCAATATTCAGCATCCTTAAAGAAAAGAATTTTCAACCCAGAATTTCATATTCAGCCAAACTATGCTTCATAAGTGAAGGAGAAATAAAATCCTCTATGAACAAGCAAATACTCAGAGATTTCATCACCATGAGGCCTGCCTTACAAGAGCTCCTGAAGGAAGCACTGAACATAGAAAGGAACAACCAGTATCAGTCACTTCAAAAACATACCAAATGGTAAAGAGGAGCAAAACAATGAAGAAACTGTGTCAAATAACAGGCAGAATAACCAGCTAGTATCAAAATGGCAGGATCAAATTCACACAGAAAATATTAACCTTAAATGTAAATGGGCTAAATGCCCCAATTAAAAGACACAGACTGGCAAATTGGATAAAAAGTCAAAACCCATCAGTATGCTATATCCAGGAAACCCCTTTCACATGCAAGGATACACATAGGCTCAAAATAAAGGAATGGAGGAATATTTACGAAGCAAATGGAGAGCAAAAAAAAGCAGGAGTTGCCGTCCTAGGCTCTGATAAAACAAACTTTAAACCAACAAAGATCAAAAGAGACAAAGAAGGGCATTATATAATGGTAAAAGGATCAATGCAACAAGAAGAGCTAACGATCCTAAATATATATGCACCCAATACAGGAGCACCCAGATACATAAAGCAAGTTCTTAATGACCTAAAAAGAGACTTAGACTCCCACACAATAATAATGGGAGACTTTAACACTCTACTGTTAATCTTAGATCAACGAGACAGAAAATTAACAAGGATATCCAGATCTTGAACTCAGATCTGGACCAAGAAAACTTAATCGACATTTACAGAACTCTCCACCACAAATCCACAGAATATGCATTCTTCTCAGTACTACATCACACCTACTCTAAAACCGACCACAAAATTGAAAGTAAATTACTCCTCAGGAAATGCAAAAGACCGGAAATCATAACAAACAGTCTCTCAGACCACAGTGCAATCAAATTAGAACTCAGGATTAAGAAACTAACTCAGAGTTGCACAACTTCATGGAAACTGAACAACAACTGGCTCTTGAATGTTGACTGGATTAAAAATGAAATGCAGGCAGAAATAAAGATGTTCTTTGAAACCCACAAGAATGAAGACACAATGTACCAGAATCTCTGGGACACCTTTAAAGCAATATCTACAGGAAAATTTATAGCAATAGGTACCCACATGAGAAGCAAGAAAAGATCTAAAATCAACACCCTGTCATCAAAATGGAAAGAGCTAGAGGTGCAAGATCAAAAGAACTCAAAAGCTAGTAGAAGACAAGAAATAATGAAGATCAGAGAAGAACTGAAGGAGATAGAGACAAAAAAAAAAACTTCCAAAAAATTAATAAATCCAGGAGCTGATTTTTCAAAGAGATCAACAAAATAGGCCACTAGCCAGATTAATAAAAAAGAAAAGAGAGAATCATCAAATAGATGCAATAAAAAATGATAAAGGGGATATCACCACAGATTCCACAGAAATACAAACTACCATCAGAGATTACTACAAACAACTCTATGCACATAAAACAGTACACCTGGAAGAAATGGATAAATTCCTGGACACTTGCACCCTCCCAAGCCTAATCCAGGAAGAGTTCAAAACCCAGCATAGGCCAGTAACAAGGTCTGAAGTTGAGGCAGCAATTAATAGCCTACCAACCAAGAAAAGCCCAGATCCAGATGGGTTCACAACCAAATCCCACCAGACACACAAAGAAGAGCTGGTACCCTTCCTTCTGAAACTATTCCAAACAATAGAAAAAGAGGGAGATCCTTCCCAAATCATTTTATGAGACCAACATCATCCTGATACCAAAACCCAGCAGAGACTCAGCAAGAAAAGAAAACTTCAGGCCAATATCCATGATGAACATAGATGCAAAATTCTTCAATAAAATACTGGCAAACTGATTGCAACAGCACATCAAAAAGCTTATCCATTGTGATCAAGTAGGCTTCATCCCAGGGATGCAAGGCTGGTTCAACATACGCAAGTCTATAAACATAATTCACCACATAACAGAACCAAAGAAAAAAAAACACATGATTATCTCAATAGATGCAGAGAAGACCTTTGACAAAATTCAGCCATCCTTTAGGCTAAAAATTCTCAATAACCTAGGCATTGACAAAATGTATATCAAAATAATAAAAGCTATTTATGCAAACCAACAGCCAATATCATTCTGAATGGGCAAAAACTGGAAGCATTCCATTTGAAATCTGGCACTAGACAAGGATTCCTTCTCTCACCACTTTTATTCAATATAGTATTGGAAGTTCCAGCCAGAGCAATCAGGCAAGGAAAAGAAATAAAGGGTATTCAAATAGGAAAGGAGGAAGTCAGATTGTCTCTACTTGCAGATGACATGATTGTATATTTAGAAGACCCTATCGTCTCAGCTCAGAATCTCCCAAAACTGATAAGCAACTTTAACAAAGTCTCAGGATACAAAATCTATGTGCAGAAATCACAAGCATTTCTATACACCAATAACAGACTTAAAGTGATCCAAATCAAGAACGAACTGCCATTCACAATTGCTACAAAGAAAATAAAATACATAGGAATACAACTAACAAGGAACATAAAGGACCTCTTCAAGAAGAACTACAAACCACTGCTCAAGGAAATAGGAGAGGACACAAACAGATGGAAAAACATTTCATGCTCATGGTTAGGAAGAATTAATATTGTGCAAATGGCCATACTGCTCAGAGTAATTTACAGATTCAGTGCTATCCCCATCAAGCTAGCTGTTACCATCTTCACAAAACTGGAAATACAAAACACCTTAAGCTTCTTATGGAACCGAAAGAGAACCCACATAGCCAAGTCAATTCTAAGCAAAAAGAACGAAGCTGGAGGCATCACATTACCTAACTTCAAACTATACTACAAGGCTACAGTATCCAAAAGAGCATGGTCCTGGTACCAAAACAGAGATATAGACCAAAGGAACAGAACAGAGGCCTTGGAGGCAATGCCAGACATCTACAACCATCTGATCTTTGACAAACCTGACAAAAACAAGCAATGGGGAAAGGATCCTCTGTTGAATAAATGGTGTTGGGAAAACTGGCTAACCATATGCAGAATGCAGAAACTGAACCCCTTCCTGACACCTTACACTAAAATTAACTCCAGATGGATTGAAGACTTAAACATAAGACCTAACACGATAAAAACCCTAGAAGAAAACCTAGGCAAAACCATTCAGGACATAGGCATAGGCAAGAACTTCATGACTAAAACACCAAAAGCATTGGCAACGAAAGCCAAAATATATACAAATGCCCATTGATGATAGGCTGGAAAAGGAAAACGTGGCACATATAAACCATGGAATACTATACAGAGTTCATATTCTTTGCAGGGACATGGATAAAACTGGAAACCATCATTCTCAGCAAACTGACACAAAAACAGAAAAACAACATGTTCTCACTCATAGGTAGGTGTTGAACAATGAGAACACTTGGACACAGGGAGGCGAGCATCACACACTGGGGTCTGCTGGGGGAATCTGGGGAAGGGACAGCAGGGGATAAGGAGTTGGGGAGGGTAACATGGGGAGAAATGGCATATATAGGTGATGGGGATGAAGGCAGCAAACCACATTGCCATGCATGTACCTATGCAACAATTCTGCATGTTCTGCACATGTACCCCAGAACCTAAAGTGCAATAAAATACATATATTAAAAAAAAAAGTAGGGAAGACTAGAGGGACTAAATAAGCTCTTTCACCTGCTTAGTATAATTACAGTTACTATTCAATTGTTCACTTCAGTTTTTTAGATAGAACTATTTTTAACATACCCTGTTATTTTAAAAGTCAAATTAATGTATTTTACATGGTAAGGATCTGTAAAAAACAGACTGAATCAGAGAACTGAGTGCAAATGCTTTTATGAAATGCTATTAGGAGCAACACCTCCAAAGAAGTGAGGGGAGCAGGATTAGACAAAGGGAGCACCTATCTTGTGTTATGATGTCTCAGTCACTCCCATGGAGAGTTCTGAAGCTGAGATAGTGCTTCAGAAATATCCTGAATTAGTAGAGGTTACTGGATCTTTTCACCTGCACGTAGACCACTAATTGGATAGAAAATTCCCTGACAGAAAAGGAGCGTAACCATGGTTGAGGCAGTTCCCTTTTGAAGGCAATTGCAGGGGAGTGATTCAACATGAGCCATCAGCAGGCAACATTCCCAGCAGCTAGGGACCACTGTCCCAAAAGGTGGACTCTGGGTAGTGAGCTACAGCATCCACTGCAGTTCACCATTGCCCCTTTTGGTTCACTGATTCATATAAGTCTACTCCAGATAGGGTATTTCAGGATTCTGCCTTGTCATATTTCCTGAAAAAATTATAATAAATATGATGGTGGGACAAACTCTAGTCTCCGCAGCTTCAGCCACTTTCAGGGTTAACTAGGAAACATCATTCTTCCTGCAGTATTCCTTCCATGTTGATCACATCCTCAGCAAGTGCCTCTGCTGTTCTCAGTGGAATAACCAAGACCTTCATCTCTGAGTGGACTGAAATCCTGGGGATTATGCCTTTCTCATGTCATGGCTGCTGGGCATGTCCACTTACTGTCAAAATTTGACAGGGGACTACCAATAGGCACCCCAGAGGATCACTTAGATCTCAATCGTATTCTCTACTGATCCCATTGTATAACAACAGTCCTACTTCCTGATTTTCAAGTCAATTTGCCCTACCAGTTTAGTGAAAAAACACCTTAAATAACTGAGTAGGAGCCATATCTCAAAGTTTAATGAAAATTGTGATGTATTTCCTGGTGAAAACATTCCATTTCTTGGAACCAAAATCTATAGGACCACACAATCTAGTGTTGCAGTGACAGAAAGCACAAATTTCCCAGGTAGATTACTGAGATGATGGCCATAGGATCCAGTTCTACTTCCACCCATTGGTTCCAGGATCTATGTATTGTACCCACTGAGAACACATGGCCATTGATTTGAAGTGTATTCTGTATCTAAGACAATGGCATCTTATCTTTGCAAGAGCAAGGTATCATCTCTAATCTGATCCATCAACAATTCTTCTAGAAAGCATTTCCAGGGGAGAGAATGAGTGGTGACTATAAGTGAGCATGAGGTTTCTTGTTAGAGTTGGAGTGATAAAAATATTCTAAATTAGATTGTGATCATAGTTATATAACCTATAAATATGCTAACATTCATTGACTTTTATATTTAAAATGAGTGAATTTAACGATATGTGAATTATTTCTTGATTAAATTTTTGAAGGGCAATTCTATCACTCTATCTGGCCATCAGCTTCTCTATGGAATAATATGTGATAGGGTTAGCAGACTGCATGTTTGTATTCCCACTGTCACACTTCCTTCTGTAAAGTGCATCCTTGGATAGTATGCTAAAGTCTGAGCTGTGAAATAAACACTCCACCCACTCTCAGATAGTGACTTTTGTTGAAGCCCTGCAGACTGGAAAGAAAAATCATAATACATGTCTATTTCTGTCAAGATGATTCATTCTTCTTCCAGAATACAAGGGATCTAATATATTAAGTTGCCACCAATGACTGGTAGCTCCCCTAGAAAGATGGTGCCATAGTAGGAACTCACCTTTGGTCTCTGTTGCCAGCAGCTTGAATCTTCGGCAATAGAAAAAGCTAGATCAGTCTTGGTAAGAGGGAGGCCACGTTGTTGAGCCCATGCATAGCTTCCATCCCTGCTTCCATGAACATGGTCATACTGTTCATTGTTCATGCTGTTCACTGTGCCAGCACATAGTTGGTAGATGAAGAAGAAAGCTGGTTCATCTGCTTGATTGCTTAGTGTTTATTCCATGATGTATCATTACAACCATTCGATACAACAATCTTCACAATTTACACTCAAGATCTCTAAGGTTTTTTAGGTCTAGCCACATGCTTCCATCTTAATCCTTATTCAATCTTTTATTTTCTATGCCCCCAACCAGACATCCAAACTATTCGCCACTGTCTTAGAGTTCATATATACATCTGAACCAATGGGTAGAAGTAGGATTGCATCCTATATGTATATTTTGCTCAAGCCTACAGCTTTGTCCATTGGGAGAATTTCCCATGCCCCCACTGTATTTCAGGGACACTCCCTGATATGTTTGTAATGCAATGGTAATACATTTCTAGCTTGCACCATACAATGAGTAAATCCACATACAAACAAAGCTTCACCTTTTCCCTCCTCTGTAAGCAGTCATAGACTTCTTTAACTGGTGCAGTAGTTACAAGTTAATTGAGGGAGAGGCATCAGTGGAACAGCAATGGATTTCATGGATGACTAGGCCACTTATTCAACATCTTATGACCTATGGCCCTGTTCATGACTGATTCCAGACATACCACTTCCTTCTTAGGATAAACTGCTGACAGTTCATTATATAGAGCATCTAACAGAAACCAGCTCGTAATGAGAAGTTCTGGTCATAGGATCACTTGGTGTCCCATTGTCAGAAATGCCATCTCTACTAGGGTCCAGCAACACAATGGAAATTACATTTCTGGACGGTGTATAACTCTACTGCAGGCAGCATGGGCTTACTCCTGAACTCTGGAGGGTCTCCTGCAGTTATCCTACCAGACATAGTCAGCAATCTTACAAAGCATCTTTTCCTTCCACAGATTCCTCTAGTAGCACTGGATCTGTCAGGGCATATGGCCCACATATCAAGGCTGCTTGCACCTGACCCTGGACCTGCTACAGAGTGCTTCTTTGCTCTGAGTCCCACTCAAAGCTGGCAGTATTTATGTCACTCAGTAAAAGCATCTAGCATTGTCCCCAAGTGTGAAACATGCTGTGCCTCCTGATAAACACATGACCTGTGAAAAAGAGGTCATGTATTTATCTGGAGGCGCAGGATGTTTCACACTTGGGAACACTGCTAGATGTATTGTTGTATAGTTATATATAGCAGGAATAAGTTGAGCCAGAAGGGTGTCTCCTTTTTGTCACTTTCAGTCCAGAAACTAAGTCACCCCCAACAGGGAGACTGAGTTTCAGAGGAGAGAAAGATGTGTGTATGCATCCCCTTAAGTGTGTGTCTGAGTATATGACCTATCAAGAATTGTCATTGAAATTTAGACTTAGCTAGAATTTCAAAGGCTAATATGATTAAATATCTTGTTTTGGAGATGGAGTACTAAATCCAGAAAACTTCAAATATTTACTCCCAAGTCACCCAGTTCACTTGTGGCTGAGCTGGAACAGAGTTTAGGCTTTTAGATATCAGGAAACCATCAGAGCTTCTGCAGATGTCACTCTACTGGTTGATGGAGTTCCCCAAATTGAATGATAAAAACAATCTTCCTTTTCTTGCTTGCCATTGGCTTTATGACAATATGTTACCTTTTTCCTTGCTTTAACATATCCCTCAATATCCCAAGCCTATTTATTCATTAAATTTTTTTAAAAAAAGAAACAGAGCACATATCAGTAACCCTATCCTGTTCCTTTCCCAGATGATCTCTGTTAAACAGCTACCTGCTGAGACACCTTCACCAGGTTACTAATCCTCTCTGGTAGTAGCTGTCCCTGCCAACTCTTCTTTCATTTCCATACAACCCCCATCTTGGACCCTGATGTAGTTTGTATTCACAACCGGCGACCTTGACAGGGCAGTAAGATATATAAAGTGTTCGTTGATATGCTTCTTTCCTTTTTCCTTTCTGTTTCTCTAGTGGCCCTCCACCAACCTGGGACAAGAGGGCACCTATTGTTTGAGTGTTGTCAGTAGGTAAACTAGAGAACAAAAAATTCTAATATTTTGGCATTTAAAATCAAAACCTGAGTACAGAAGGAAACCCTGGAAAGATGACGACCTGAAAAAGCCTCTAGAAACCTCTAGCACTAGCTCTGAATTATCTGTCTTTGACCAATTACAAAAAGAAAAAAAAAAACTGGTTACTGCCCCCATGCCCTGGTGACTCAAGGAACACCTAAAGAACAGTCTTGAAACCTGAGAATGAGGATCAAAAAGCAACAGACCCTTGAAATAGTTTAACCTACAGAGATTTACGGCTGGGTTGACTAAGCAATGAGTGGGCTGAGTCTTTGCTTCCCTAGGCTGACCGGGTATGAAGAGATCAGGAAATAGAGGGATGCCTCTGTGGACTCCCTGCCGCCATCTCCTGGCAGAAGATCACTTCACCTCTCACCTCTTACCACTTGTAGGACACCCAGTGCCTAAAGTTTGTTGATCAAAAAGTCAGCAAAGAAAAAGTAGCAAGCAAACCAGTGAGCTAGAGTGTGCTAGGGAGTCAGAGTAAACAGAATATATGGCCAGCCCATAGACCTGTCAAAGGAGAGAGGTGGCAGCTGTAACAGAAAAATCATTAGAGCACTCAAGGAGATTCAAGTAAGGCATCCCTAGAGAGGCCGACGATTGCAGGTTGGACCAGCTAGAACATGGCTCAAGACTCCACTGAATGGACAGGGCACAGCAATCCCTTTGTCCTATTTTCAGATCTTTTCCTAAGGACAATTTTTCTAAAAAAGAGGAAAAAATATAAATTAGTATAGAAGGAATAAAATCAAATATATCAGTTATAATACTAAACATTAACATATTTATCTGACATAAAAGCAAAGACCATCAGAAACTACAAAACCTAATGCCAGCTATAAAAGCTGTAAACTGACCGGGCACGGTGGCTCATGCCTATAATCCCAGCACTTTGGAAGGCCAAGGCGGATGGATCATGATGAGGTCAAGAGGTTAAGACCATCCTGGCCAACATGATGAAACCCCGTCTCTACTAAAAAATACAAAATTTAGTTGGGCATGGTAGCATGCGCCTGTAGTCCCAGCTACTCCACAGGCTGAGACAGGAGAATTGCTTAAACCTAGGAGGTTGCAGTGAGCTGAGATCACACCACTGCACTCCAGACAGGCAACAGAGTGAGACTCCATCTCTAAAAAATAAAAAATTAAAAATTAAAAAAAACTGTGTACCAAAATAAGGCACTTAAATTTATTTTATTTTTTTTAATTGCATTTTAGATTTTGGGGTACATGTGCAGAACATGCAGGATAGTTGCATAGGTACACACATGGCAGTGTGTTTTGCTGCCTTCCTCCCCTTCACCCACATTTGGCATTTCTTCCCAGGCTATCCCTCCCCAGCTCCCCAGCCCCCGCTGTCCCTCCCCCATTCCCCCCAATAGACCCCAGTGTGTAGTAGACCCCCTCCCTGTGTCCATGTGTTCTCATTTTTCTTACTGGGTATATATCCAAAGGACTATAAATCGTTCTACTATAAGGACACATGCACACGAATGTTCATTGCAGCACTGTTTACAATAGCAAAGACCTGGAACCAACCCAAATGCCCATCGATGATAGACTGGACTGGGAAAATGTGGCACATATACACCATGGAATATTATGCAGCAATCCAAATTTTTCAAAAAGACAGCAGGCATGGTAATATGAAAATCAGATATGGCATTTTTTAGAGTGTTAAAAATATTTTCAGAAAATTTGATATGAGTATTTGTCAAAGATTGATCTCAAACTTTCTATAAGGAGGAAGACCTAAAATGGGCCAGTTAAAGCACTTCTTATTTGGTACAGCTATTTAAGGAAAAAAAAACTGGTTAAATACTGAGTTACATATGATGAAAGAAAAAAAGAACAGAGAGAAAGGAAAAGAACATCTGGTTGATGACCATGAGGCTCCTGATGGACAGTCAGCTGGGTCAATGGGTAATTAGTTTTTAAGAAGTGATCTTTTTTTTTTGAGACAGAGTCTTGGATCTGTTGCCAGGTACCAGGCTGGAGTGCAATGGTGTGATTTTGGCTCACTGCAACCTCCACCTCCAGGTTCAACCAATTCTCCTGCTTCAGCCTTCTGAGTAGCTGGGACTACAGGTGCGCACCACCACACCCAGCTAATTTTTGTATTTTTTTTTTTTTAGTGGAGGTGGGGTTTCACCATGTTGGCTAGGATGGTATTGATCTCTTGACCTTGTGATCAGCCCACCTCAGCCTCCCAAAGTGCTGGGATTACAGGTGTGAGCCACTGCACTCAGTCAAGAAGGGATCTTAATCTCGTTAAAATTTGTCAGAAAATTGCTTAAGCATTTTCAGGAATGTAAATTTTTTTCTAGAAAGAGATTTTGAATTACCTTCCATGGGCCAGGTTGGACACCACACTTTCCTTTTATAAATATTAAAAGCAGTAATCAAGAAAAAAAGAAGGACATTGGGTAATAATAGCAAATATAATTTGTCTTAAATTTGTATGGAACATAAAACAGAGAATCTAAATATGTTGCTTTAAAAAGAAAATGTATAGTGATTATCTTTAATGCACTCTTCAGAATGAAACAAATCTAGCAGAAAACAAAAAAATGGTAAAGTCATGACAAATACAAGTCAATTAATAAGTTTGATTTAATATAAAAAGTTTTTCACCCTTTGAACAGAAAATACACATTTTTCATATATACATAGAATATTTATTATACAATCAAGTACAATCCCTAAAGATGAAAGACGTTAATAGAAGTATAATACAAAAAAAATTGGAAAGGATATTTATTAGACAAAACTCTTTTTTTTCTGCCCTTCACAACAATTTCCAGTCTAACAGATTAAGATCCTAAAAGCTAGAGAGGAGGAAGAACATGAGAGAAGAAGCAAGAGATGCAACAATTTTGTTTCCTAGCTCTGTGAACCTCTAGCAGCTAAACTGAAGGTGAGATCAGGCAGGGTTGCTCATTGGTGATGGGTGTGGTATGTACCAAAGAGGAGCTGACTTGTGCTTCACCAGTTCAGGAAATTTGCAGCTGATAGCCTCACTGGTGTCATTAGTTCCACATAACATGAGAGCCAGAGAACTGAGAAAGCCGCAGTGTCAGTAACAGAATGAGTCCCCTGTAATTCCAGAGCTTTGCTACAGAGGGCCTTGGAACCAGGAGAAAGAGTTTGAAAATTGACTGAGAAAGGAAAATAGCAGGCCTATCTGCAGGGATCTCTTTGATGGGAGAAAAGGAATCTAAAGCAAAGGATGAGGGGGGAGTGGACTGCCTAGTTAGGAATTACTTGACTTTAATAGTGTCGCCAAAGAGTGGCCACAGTGAAACGAGATCCTTCTCAAAAGATGCCAGCACAGAACCAAGACAGATCAAGGCTGATAAATGGGTATCCCCTTTTCCTTGATGCCTTATGAATATTTGTGTCAGATTTTCTCCTACCACAGACACTGCCAAAGGAGGTAGTATCAACCCTAGAGGAAAAGGGACAGATGAAGAAGAAATAGTCCTGTTTTACTGTGTTGTCAAATGACAAAATGGAGATATCATTGAATTTACCAATGTCTATTTCTATTATTTTTTTACGTCAGGTAGAATGCTGTCACAGAACTAGAAATAAAATAGAAAATTTTAAAGTGACATTTTACATATCTGTATTTATAAGACTCTACCTGCCATACCATATTTTTAGAAAATTTTCCACCCTGTACTCAGATGTTCATGGGGCTTATTGTGTCCTGTAACTTGCATGTATTCTAAAGAGAGAGATATTTAAATCCAATTTTATGCATGTGGAGAGTTTCAAAAAAGAAGATATGTTCTTTAGTGTGAAAAAATTTCAATACTCAGCTAAAATAAGTAGTAAGTACTGAAGAGAGATATATTCCTTTCAACTTTCTGCTCCGGCATCCTTAAGCAATGATCCTCATCCTCCTGCCCTCAAGAGGATTTCCAAACTTTAAGCCAGGGTGAAAAGAGCCATATGTCATGTTGGTTAAGAACTTTTGAAGAGATCAGTGGCTTCTTCTTAATGTTGCTTTGACCAAAACTCTTTCACAAGACTACAACTAATTGCAAGGGACAGAGGGCATTATAGCAGAATACATTGCTACCTTGGATAAAATTAGGATTCTATTAGTAGGAACAGAAACAGAGCATTTTAGATGGCCAGTCAGCAGACTCTACTGTGAGTTGCTTCAGTGGAATAAACTTCAAAGCACCATGAGTCAAAAATTAACGTTATATTTAGATTTTTCCTTTGCCAATCTTTTCGTCTAGGGCCAAAGGCTTTCCTTGGAGGATGTGTCCACTGATTATAAATCTGTAATGCTTTTCTTGTATTTTCCCACAGACACAACACTATCTATTTGTTTTCCAATTTTACCTTCTTTAAAATGAAAGAAGAACTTTGGGGGGGAACCCACATAATTAGAGCTTCAAATTCTAGATTTCCAGATTTTTCCCCACCCCTTAACAGTTGTTTTCCCATGTGTAAACTGATAGTATTTTTTTCGTCTATTTGTATTGCTTGTTTTCCAAAAGCATTCAAATTATTTTAATAAAAATAATAGCTTTCCTTTTTTGTGTGCATGTTTTTTGGTTCGCAAATTAACAAGTGACTTCAGATTTGGCTCACAGCACAGCTGGGGCTAGCAGAAACTGTAAACTTACAAAGGAGTAGCTACTAGCTACTCGCATTTTGCTTGCCCTGAGTATTAGTCAGTTTGTTTTATAGCGGATCCGAGGAGTATTAGTTAACCCACAATCTATAAATTGGCAGTTGGAAGAGAGACTTTTATGTAGTTGCTTTATTTACTTCTGTTCTAGTTTGTAAGTCTTCATTTTGAAAATTTTGAGGTTAAGAGAAGTGAATCTTCTTCTCCTATAAATAAGTTTTAATTACTCTATGAAAAGTGTTAAATACTCAAAGATATAAACTGTTAATTTCTAGAAAAAAGTGGACATGATTAAATAAGTCTGCTGAGGTATCTATTTACAGGTGAAAAATAATAAATATCTAGGAAACAATGTAAGATTCTCCTAATATTCAAATGCTTTTCATGCTTCATGTTTACCTTTTTACAAATTTAGAAATTACATTATGATAATTTAAGAAGGTGACATGAACAGTGAGTAATATTCTAGTTAGAGTCACAAAAACTTTCTACCAGCCTAAATTCCTAAAAGGTTGATTTCTCAGGTCATTTTGTGTTAAGAATGGAACTCAATTGTGTGAAGTGGTTTTTTGTTTGTTTTTTGTTTGTTTGTTTTGAGACAGAGTCTCTCTGTCACCCAGGCTGGAGTACAGTGGCATGATCTTGGCTCACTGCAACGTCTGCCTTCCAGGCTCAAGTGATTCTCCTGCCTTAGCCTCCTGAGTAGCTGGGATCACAGGCGCCTGCTACCACATCCAGCTAATTTTTTTGTGTTTTTAGTAGAGACAGGGTTTCACCATGTTGGCCAAGCCAGTCTCAAACTCCTGACCTCAAATGATCCACCTCGGCCTCCCAAAGTGCTGAGATTACAGGCGTGAGCCACCACACCCAGCCTCAGTTGTGTTTTAAGCCCTGTGATGGATATAGTGAAAATTCATATGCAAAATTATTAAATTTAGAATCTGATAGATTTAAGGTAGAAAAGGGAACATTAGTATAGGTATGGGAATATATAGCAGGAAAGAGGAAGATTTTGCTGGTTAACTCTTAAAATGTGAACCAAAACCTCAGAAATTCTCGTCTGTCATCAGATTTAACAAATATTTATTAAGTGGTTACTGTGAACCAGATACACCGTGGCATCACTTTCAAATTTCAACTCTGTGTTTTTCTTGTCTTACATTGAACTAAACATTAACCAGTTTCCCAAGTTAGTATTAGTTATTAGCCTAATAACTTACAGTTGTTTAATTTGTGCCATATACCTCATTCTCCCTGCCCTAAATCAAAACACACTTTATCTGTGGTACCAATTAAAAAATTTTCCAATTTCTAATAATGGCACAAATGTTACAATTTAATTAATAGAAGCTGTTGTGTGGATCACTAGTTAGAAAGTTTCTGTTGGTTCTGTGTTAAATGATTAATAACAAATATTGTAATACATTCGGAGTAGAGAGGGTAGATTTGGACGTGATCATAGACATTTATGGTTTATTTGTTAATCATTCTCTAAACTGACTGAAATATATATATACACACATACATACATATATACACATATATACACACACATATACACATACATATGTATATACACATATACAAATATATATATATATATATATATATATATTTGTCCCTCGAGGGATTTATAGTTACTGAACTCTAATCTTCCAAATTTTATGCCATTCCTATATGATTTAGTGACTCGCATCAGTTCTGGACTAAGTTATTACACTGGCCATATGGATGCCTTAATGCATATCCACAGGAGTCCACCTGGCGATGACCTGGTATTGGCATAGAACGAGTCCATCCAACATGTCCAGAACACATGCTACCTAAGCTGGGGTATCTAACCTCTGTCTAAGATGATTATATATAGGCCAGAATTATAATTTATAGATTTGAATTCACAATGTCTAATTCATAAATGAGCATACTATTGAGTTGCCCTTTAACTTTTGCATAATACCAAAAAGATTACATTTTCTCATTTTGCATGTAAAATTACCTAAGCAAGATGAGAAAAAATTGAAACGAGAAGCTATAGAACCAAGGTTTTTATTTCTGCCAATAATGCTGAAAATACAACACAGCATTTCTTGTCTTTAACATATTTCAGTCCCAGTAACATTCAGCCTACATTAGTGAAATGATTCCAAAGTTCATGAGCTCAATATGTTACAAAAAAAAAAAAAAAAAACCTGGATATGTGTGTGGCATACTCCCTATTTGGCAAAGAAGGAAGAAAATGTGTTTCCTGTGGGGAAAAATAGCACTAAAAGAATTTCAAAATAGATAGCACTTTGAGTTTTATATGTGCTTCTCCATGTATGGCTAACAGCCTGGTCTATGGCATAAAGAGCACAGATAAAACTGTTAGCAATCAAAACAGGTCACCTTGTGATTTGGAGTATTAGCCGTACTGCTTATGTTTTCATGAAAGTGTAAGCAGTCTACAACATTTTACTGATTCACAGAAGTGAATGATTTAGCTAACAAAATAATAAGCTCCTAGTTTTCCAAAGCCTTTTTGAATGGCAAACACTTAATAATTTGGAGTTTTGTCAAAATCTACTAAAATATAAATAAACACCATCTATTTGGTAATAAGAACATACTTTAAAACCACAAAGGAAGTAATCACAGATTAGGTTCTCAGTGTCTACCAAGAACTCAGCAGTTGGACATCATACAATAGATATTTCATTTAAAGGAACCCCATTTATTTTTGAAGGTATTTGTTCTCCTTTGAGAGGAAGGAGTAAGGAAGATCAATTCAAAGCCTGCCACACTTCTGGGTACAATATGAGGACAAGGGCCATCTTTGTTGATGTTTGTTCTGTGCTGAGCTTAATGCTCTGATATTGCTATCTTGAAACTCTTAGTTATTCTGTAACAAGGAGCCCCACATTTTAATTTTGACCTGGGCACCAGAAATCATGTAACTAGTCCTGAAAGAAGAGTGGCAATGACTTAGGACACAGCCTCCATGCTTTAGCTTGTCACCAGGATACAGACAAGCATAAGTCCTTATGCTCTGCTTTTCTATTTCATATTCTCCATGAATATTACTGCTCTAATTTCACCCAGATCCTGCATCCGGATCCTCTTTCTTTGGGGAAAAAAAAAAACTAGAAAGTTACAGATTTAGTAACTATAAATATTAGCAAATTGAAATAAAATTATCTTAATGATGCAGAACTTACTTTGCAGAAAGGCCAAGTTAATGTCAACTGAAAATAGTTAAATTTTCTTAACATAGAAAAGATGCAAATAATAATAAGATTAAGCATGAATTTTTCTCCTGAAAGTGAAATTCACAGTTGGATCACCAATATGTTCTGGAGAAGTTGTACCATTATGTTTAAATATCAGAAACATATGTGAGTATACCCTTTTTTATCTATAGAAAATTTTTTGTAGCAAATTTTGCTTATTAAAAAAATATTTCGAGGAATAATATATAATTAATTTCTTAATACTAGAAATTGCTTCAGTAAAATAAAGCTTTAAACACTTTTAGAGCATTCTTTTCTGTGAATTAAAGGAAGTTTTTTGGCCAAAACCTGTTGCCTCTTAAACTCTTTCAAAGCCAGAAAGAGCAGGTAAAAATAACCCAAACCCAGTCACAGTTGCACAGTTAACCCCTAAGTATTATTCCAGAATTTATTACTGGTATCATTCCAATGATACCTGAGTAAGAGCATCAGAGTCCTCTAGCTCCAACAGCCAGAAGGCACAATTCAGGTTACCTTAATATTCGTGTTCAAAATTCATTGATTCTTTATTCCTACCATGACTTTATACTGTTTCTCATTTCTTCATGAAAAAAACTCTTTCAAATACTTGTATACTCCTACGGCCATATTCTCAGATAAAGCAGGTACCTTATTAGTGATATAAAGTCAAGAATGTTAGGAAACTCTACGGTCCTTACAACCTCTCCCACACAATGGCGCTGAAAGTCCTGCCCCAAACAAAGCCAGTGGTCAAATCGTGCTAACTATGTGCCAGTCTCTATTCTAAAAGCTTTACCTATATTATTCAGTTCTGTCATCAGTTAGCTACTATTTTACACATGAGGAAACTGAGGCACAAAGAGGTTAAGTAATTTGCCAAAAATTACACAGCTGGCAGTGGTTGAGTTGGATTTCCAGTCCAGAAAGTCAGCTCAGGTCTGTGCTCTTAAGCACTATGTCTCACAAGAATTTTATTCCTTTTGTTTTTGGAATTCCTACCATTAAGATGGAAAGGCTATTGTTTGAATGAGGCTGCCCTGGAATCAGTCATTTCTAAGGAAGAAGGGAGAAGAATATGAGAGCCACCTTATAGAGGTGGATGAGAACAAGAGGTCAACAGAGACCAAATGGACAAAGAAAGAAACATGGATGGGAAAGCAAGCAGGAAGAAGCATGTGCCTGCTCCCCACCTATAACTATCATGCCAGAGACTGGAAAACTGTAATATTTTGTCACCACCCACTTGCAAAAAGCTTCTGTCCAACCAAGTGAGATGGATTCATTATTGAGAGGATTTTGTCATCAAAGAGAAAAATAATAAAAATAAGCACAAAGCTGCCTTACCAAACAGCAACCAAAACAGAATAAATAATAAAAGGTAAATAATTGAACTTAACTAAGTGAATACATTTTCATTAGTTAACCCCTAAGTATTATGCTAGCATTTATCACTGGCATCATTCCAACAACACTGAAGTCAGGGCATTAAAGTCCTTAAGCTGTAACAGCCAGAAGGCGCAGTTGAGGTCATATTAATATTAATGTTCAAAATTCACTGACTCTTCATGCCTGCACATAACCTCATACTATTCTTTATTTCTTTGTGAAAAAAAAATCTTACCAATAATTTTATCCTTCCTACAAAGTAACTTCGTAGAGGTTATAATCAATATCTCCATTTTACATATGATCATTATTAAATTACAATTCCAATGAACTCTTCTAAGTGACTTTAAAATTTTATAACAAATTTTTATTTTCTCTTTACCGAAGACTCAGAAATTTGAATTATACTTTTGAAATGAAATGAATTATTTATTCATTCTTCCAGGCCTTATTTCAGTGTCATGCCATCTTTCATTATATTCCTCATCCAAAAAAAAGCTTTTTGATTTGGTTACTTTGCTAGAAGTTCACAGATTTATTTGTTTCATTTACTCATAATATTTGCTGAGCACCTGCTTCACATCAAACACCTTACTGTGCTTAGGTGCCTTGGTGAACCCAACAAACAAAGATCCTTGACCTACTGGAGTCTGTACACTAGCCACCAGGGTACTCACCTTTAATTCCTTCATACAGGAATCATTTTATATTGCTTGTAAAAACTGCCTTTTTAAAAAATATAGCTGTTCATATTGGTTTTATGGATTAATTAAATGCACAAATGACATAAATGCAGAAAGGCATTTTTTGCATTATTATTTTAAAAGTCTTAAGAGCATAAAACCTAGCAGCAACTTAGTCACAGCTTTATGCAGGTTCGGTGTATAAGCTATCCTGCACAGAGCAAAGGGAAAAATAAAGAAAATGTTTCCAAATATATGTGCATTTTAAGGTCCCGACAGTTGAACTCATTATTGAACAGGAAAGGAAATATTCAATGATGGATTTTTGGCAAAGATGGAGTGTGGTGGTAAAGAAAGGAGGGGAGAGGTTCTGTGTCAGCATTTCCTCAGTCTTGTCCTTCAGCATTCGATGGCTTGCCGAGATTAGTCCACTGTATTCATGCTTACATGCTTTGGTTTCCTGTTTTAAAACACTCATTAAGCTGTTCTTTATCCTAACACTCTTCACCTAACCACTGTTCTGAATATTTAAAATACATCTTTGTGGCAAATTTTAACCTCGAGCTAATACTAATTCTTCACTTTCTCCTGGTGTTTTTTATCTGTAAACACATGTACAAAATACAAATCAGCAAACCAAATCCAAGATTGTGTGTTTTCAATGTTATGAAAGGTACCACAATAGACTTTGAATACATGAAAGAGTTTATAAATAAAAAGTATCTACCATTTCCACCCTCAAGATTCATTAAAAATGAATCCGGTATTCGTTTTTAACAGTTGAAATAGATGGCCAACTTTACAGGCACAAAAGAGTACAGCAGCATAAAGAACACTCATCGCTGTGCGGACCCTGTACTTCAGCAATTTCTTAGTAAACACTGCCACCGTGTGGTGAATCATTCTAAAATGAGTTTCAGGATTCATTACACCATTGAACATTGAATTTTACGTCAAACACCTTGTAGACTATTTATAGAGAATAATAAAAATTATTTTTCCTCCAATGTAACACTACCAAAAAAGCTTATGGGCACTATTTATTACAATGCATAAATATTAACTAAATAGCTTTTATATAAATATTTTATTTTGCTCTCTAGTGTTTTTATATAGATACATTTTATAATAGTTATACTTATTTTCATGTAAAAGAATTTTCCTCTAAAGCTAAAAATATGTTACTAAAAATACAAGAAAAATTTAAAACATAATTGTCAAAAGCTAGTTTTTTTAAGTATAGGTTTCAATTTGGTGTATAAAGAGTATATAAAACTTTTATCTGAGCTTTAAAATATAATTATATCTTTGCTCTACAAATGTGCTTTAAAATATCATTAATGTTAATTAGATTTATGTTTTTCCTTCTTCTTATTTCCAATTTCACTATGATCTTAAATTACAAGGAAATTAACAGGCAAACTAGATAGAAACCTAGAGAGGTGGCTGGGCGCGGTGGCTCATGCCTGTAATTCCAGCACTTCGGGAGGCCAACGCGGGTGGATTATGAGGTCAGGAGACTCAGACAATCCTGCCCAACATGGTGAAACCCCGTCTCTACCAAAAATACAAAAAAAAAACTGGGCGTGGTGGCGCGGGCCTGTAGTCCCAGCTACTCGGGAGGCTGAGGCAGGAGAATTGCTTGAACCCAGGAGGAAGAGGTTGCAGTGAGCGGTGATCACGTCATTGCACTCCAGCCTGGGCAACTGAGCGAGACTTGAAAGAGGGGGAGGGAGGGGGGGGGAGGGAGGGAGGAGGGAAGGAAAGAAGGAAGGAAGGAAGGAAGGAAGGAAGGAAGGAAGGAAGGAAGGAAGGAAGGAAGGAGGAAGGAAGGAAGGAGAGAACGAAGGAGAGAGAGAACGAAGGAGAGAAGTAAGAAAGAAAGAGAAGGAAGGAGAGAGAGAGGGGAGAGAAAAGAGGAGAGGAGGGGAGGGGAGGAAAAGAAACCTGAAAAGATAAAGCAAAATTTTGAAAATTCTTATTGATAAACATTCTTTCTTATACTCTATCCAATTCCATTATTCAACCATTTAAGGAGATTTTGTCCTAATTGGTCCTCACTGGTAATCGAAAAGTGATCTTCTAACTTCTGTAAGTCCTTCTTCAGTTTATTCTTCCCCACTCAATGAAATTAAATATATCTCATCTAAATACAAAGAAAATGCACAATATCTATTCATAAACATGACATAACTTTCTGAACAATGTGAAAAAACATGGTAAGAAGTTTGAAATAACAAAACTGATATTTTAGTTTAATTTAAATAAATGTTTTATATAGTATGTAAAAATATGAAATAGTAAATTTTATTTAAATTTAAAATATCAACTTTATCTTGGTAAAATATGACAGTCTCCTCAACTCTTCAATGAAAGAATTCCTGGAGCTTACCATGCTTAATTAAATATGTAGTCTTCACACTGAGACACATCTACAACTCTTCTTTTGTTGTTGAGATGGAGTCTCGCTCTGTCCCCCAGGCTGGAGTGCAGTGGCGCAATCTTGGCTCACTGCAACTTCCGCCTCTCAAGTTCAATGATTCCCCTGCCTCAGCCTCCTTAGTACCTGAGAGTACAGGTATGTGCCACCATGCCCCGCTAATTTTTTGTATTTTAGTAGATACTGGGTTTCCCCATGTTGGGCAGGATGGTCTTGATTTCCTGACCTTCTGATCCACCTGCCTCGGCCTCCCAAAGTGCTGGGATTACAGGCATGAGCCACCACGCCCAGCCAAAAGTAGTGTTTAAATAAACTCAACATCATAAAAGCTAAACTAAAACTGATTTCAAACAGTTTTTTAACCTAAAGAGAATTTTTTTCTCTGTGAGAAAGTTACCTCCAAAAAGTGTATAAACATTGAAATCCTATCAATTACCTTGTAGTATTTTCCCTCAGCAAGTTTTGCTATTGTTTTCTTTATTTTCAGACCTCTCATGTAATATCAGCTAGGGCTTCTGTCTCAAACAGTTTCGCTTTTACATAATAAGTCAACTCAGCTGTTACTGAAATCCTGTGGGCAGGGAGAAAGATGTCCCAACGACTACTGCAAGTCCCAAGAGTCAGAAACGGATATTGTGACTGAGTTTAGCATTATTTTTCCTGCCTATTCAACAGTCTTTAATATTCAGTCTTATTGATTTACTAATTATGAGCACACACACACAGTCTCTCTCTCTGTGTACACACACACACACACACACACACCACATATACACACATATATGTATTTTAAAGACACGGTCTCACTGTTTTACCCAGGTTGGAATGCAGTAGCATGATCACAGATCACTGCAGGCTTGAACTTCTGGGCTCAAGCAACCCTCTTGTCTTGGTCTCCAGAGTGCCGCTATGACAGGCATGAGCCACCATGCCTGATCTGTGGCACAATGTTACGCAAGGCAACATAACAATGACTGTTCTAAAATGAGCTAATATAGTTTTGTTTGTGCATTAAAATACTTTATTAGACTCATTTTAGATGAAAATGTCATTAGAGTTATAAAAACAAAAGCTTTATTTCTCTTCTTGAAACTTATTATGACAAAATCTCTACCCCATGGATGCAGATAAATCCATGAAAAAAGTTCTTCAGAAAAATTTCCCTGTTAAGTGCAGGTGGTACAAAGGGGAGAATCGCTGCTGGATAGTGATTTGAGTTAAACATCAGAAAACATTAGAAAAGTAAGATTGTGCTGAATGAAGCAGAGGAAGAAATCCACACTCCACCCACAACTTTTCACAGAATAGAACAGAAGGGGGAAGATCATCCCAAGGAATTAAAGGAAGTTTTTAATAATGTAAATCACTAAGTTAGAAGTTTCTTTCTCAAATGTATACAGTAAATGACAGCTAAACTCTATAATGAAGGAAATTTCTCAAAGTTTCCAGTTAGGTGTACATATAATAGAACATAATATTAGTCAATGTTATATGAATGATTGTTTGGAAAATGCTGCTAAGATAAATTCAGAGACAAGGGTAAAGCTACATTTCCTAAAAATTTTTAACATTTCTGAAACTATCTCACTTATTTACTAAAGATATTTGTGAGGCATCATTAAATATATAATAGTATATCAGGTTTTGAAAACTGGTTTCTCAGAAAGAAATGAAAAATGAAATAAGTATCATCATTAGAATGAGCTACTTATATTCAAAACTAAAGGTCATTTTTAAAACTAATTTATTCTCCATAGGTAGCCAAGGTTTTAGTGATCTGTGGCTTTCAATAAGTGTTTATTAACACTATTTGTTCCATTTAGTTCGTTTTTGTTTCAACTTGGATAATTTTAATATGAAAACCTGAATCTTAAACATTTAACCACACCGACATCAGAATCTACCGAAGACAAAAACTGACCTTTTCCTACTATTTCAAAAAAAGTTCAACTTCCTAAATTTAAAGTATCAGCAATGAGTCAGATTCAAACCAGTATAGTCAGTATTTTTAAAGCAGAAGTTGGAAGTTTTTGTTTTGTTAAAGCAGTGTCTGTGTATGTGTGTGTGTGCGTGTGTGCGTGTGTGTCTGTGTGTCTGTGTGTGTGTGTGTGTGTGTGTGTGTGTGTTCCATTTTCCTTCATTTTTTAAAAAACAGTAAAGGAAAACTTGGAGAATGCTGAAGTTATAGATTTGAGATCCTGAGTATAATGTTCATCTTTTATAAAAAGTTGCTGAGGCAGTTTTGGTTTTGGTTTTGTTGTTCTTATATAATTCTGCTTTGGTTCATGTCCTCACAGATTGTCAAAATAATATAAAGGAGGGAGAAGTAGACCGTATTAGAAGGTTTGTACATGAGACACAGTTTCAGTTACTGAAATGCAATTATTTGATAACAAAAAACAAGCCTAGAGAGAGTAAAATGCAAACTACGTTTTTCTTGAAGTCTTGCTACATACTACATCCTACTAAAGGTCATCAACCGAATTCTGCTTTCTCACTGTAAAAAGAGAAAATGGAAAAGTTAAAAAATATTAAGGATGTGTTAAAGGTGTGATTGAATTAAATTTGGACTTTGCCCTTGGCATATTTTCAGGGAATTAGAAGAGAATTGACCAAGGGAATGACTTCCTTGGTATGAAAATTATTTGTTTAACAACTAAATCATCCAGGAGAGCTAGGCATAGTAGCTCATGCCTGTAATCCCAGAAGTTTTGGAGACCAAGGTGGGATAATCACTTGAGGCCAAGAGTTTGAGACCGGCATTGAGCAACATATTGAGACACCCTTCCCTCCCTACAAAAAAATTAAAAATTAGCAGGGCATGGTGGTTCATGCCTGTCATCCCAGCTACTCAGGAGGCTGAGGCAAGAGGATCACTTTAGCCCGAGTCTGCAGTAAGCTATGATCATGCCACTACACTCTAGCCTGGGTGGCAGAGCAAAGCTGTGTTTCTTAAAAAAACTTATAAAGTCATCCAGAGAACTAGCAATGTGCATGTCTCACACTCTGGGAAACAGTCATTTAGTGACCTTCCTTTTCCTGAACTTCTACAACTCTTGTCATACATCCCGTGCATTCTGCACACAAAATATATCTTTGGTATTATTTTTTTAGTCTGGTGTTTTTAACTAACCTTAAACACTGCTTAAGAGCAAAGGCCACATAATTTTTTACTTTTCCAAACTACTGATGAGGGCATGTTACACATTAAAATGTCCCTCAGTGTTTGTTCATCAAGTGATTATACACCTAGCTTTTCATCATGCATGGATGGCACATAAACATATTATTAGTCATGCTTGAAGCAGCCTCGTGTTATATTATGTTTCATAAGCAGATTTATTTTTCAAAAAATTGTATGTTCCAAAAACCCCTAAAATACATATATTTGCTCACATAAAGCTGACAGATAATTTGATAGATTTAAGGCACGAATTTTAAGTCTCTAGTCCACAGAATTATGACATATACTCAGACCAAATCCCTAATTAGTTTGAGATTGTATGTGAGTTACTCAACATCTTTTATCTTTTGGCTGTCTTTCATGGCATTTGACTTATTTGAGTTTTTGCAACCTTTCTGTGAACACATCTTCTACAGTAATTATATTTTTTTAATTTTCCATAATCAGTACTATTGAAATGTAATTTATAAAATGGAAAAAGTACCACACAACTAATATGTAGAACATTTTCAGTGCCCAATAAAGTTTTCTTCTCGATCTCTTGCTGTCAGTTATCCCACCCTACAAAATCATTGAAAATGGGATTGCTAGGTTGAATGGTATTTCTGTCTTTAGGTCTTTGAGGAATCGCCACAGATCTTTCACAGTGGTTGAAATAATTTACACTCCCAGCAACAGTGTGTAAGCATTCCTTTCTCTCCACAGCCTCACTAGCATCTGTTATTTTTCTACTTTTCAGTAATAGCCATTCTGACTGGTGTGAGATGATATCTCACTGTGGTTTGGATTTGTGTTTCCCTAATGATCAGTGATGTCGAGCTTTTTTTCCTATGATTGTTGGCAGCATGTACATCTTCTTTTGAGAAATGTCTGTTCATGTCCTTTGCCCATTTTTTAATGGGATTGTTTGTTTTTCTCTTGTAAATTTGTTTAAGTTATTTATAGATGTTGGATATTAGGCCTTTGTTGGATGTATAGTTTGTAAAAATTTTCTCCCATTTTGTAGGTTGTCTGTTTACTCTGTCCATAGTTGTTTTGCTGTGCAGAAGCTCTTTAGTTTAATTAGATCCATTTATCAATTTTTGCTTTTGTTGCAATTGCTTTGGGTTTCTTTGTCATAAAATCATTGTTTATTCCTATGTCCTGAATGGTATTGCCTACGTGATCATCCAGGGTTTTCATAGATTTTTGGTTTTACATTTAAGTCTTTAAGCCATCTTGTGTCAATTTTTGTTTATGGTATAAGGATGGGGTCCAGTTTCAATCTTCTGCGTATGGCTAGCCAGTTAACCCAGTTGCAGCAGAAGCTGATGGATATGTCCTTGATCGTTCTTTACTGGAAGAGGCTCTCTGTTGTCTCAGGCAGTGGTCTGGCCTGTGAAATGCCCAGTTCCCTGAGTTCCATGCAGGCCCTGGAATGGGGGACAAATCTGAGTAGATCTAGCTCCACAATATGTGCGGTGGGGGAGGTGGGATGAGGAGCATGTTGCTGTACCAGCTCCACCTCTATCCTGGGGCTTGTGACTTTCAGTTCAGATAGACACTGTCATTTATTCCAGGCTGCTGTGCAGCTGAGGGTCACGGAAAATGCCTGTATTGTGGCTCTTCACCAGATTGGCCTCAGGAAAGATCTTTTCCCTCAGGCCAAAATAGACAGCTTTGTAGCTCATGTGGTCAGCTTTCCTGCAGCCGCTCCATGTAGAGAGGGAGAAGGACCCAGCCAGTTGTGTAAGCTCAGCCCAGTGGGCACACCACCCACGGGGTTCCAATGCCCATAATAGCTTTGGAATGGCCATCCACAGGTGCAACTGTACCAAACTCCCATAAGAATAGCCAAAGCTATGTGTGCAGCAGTGAGTGGGAGGAACTGGGAAGGGAAGTGCCCCTCTTCATATCTGTTCCTGAGCACTGGTTCCACCTGGTTG
Organism: Saguinus oedipus; assembly: GCA_031835075.1. NCBI lineage: Eukaryota > Metazoa > Chordata > Mammalia > Primates > Cebidae > Saguinus > Saguinus oedipus. Next base: position 150,393,390 of record CM063170.1, read on the forward strand.
GTGAGATAGAACCAAGCTCCTCCCATACAGAGCCCACTACTGTACCTGCTTCTCCTAGGAGCTGTGAAATCACTTTCAGCTTGGGAGCACACGAGAGTGCAACTCTGATCTCCTTTGTCCCAAGGGGTGCTTTGTTGCGCTGTACTCTTCCTTTCCCTAGGGGCAATCTGCCCTAATTGTTAGACTTCCAGGAATTCTGCAGCTCCCCTGAATCCTGTCAGCCTTTTGTGGTTGTCAGAATTGAGTGCAGCCTGAGCACATTCTGGTGAATGTCTGTGGGGAATTGAGTGATGCAAAAATGCAAGGGCTAAGACTGCCTGGGCAGGACAGTGTCCCACAATGGTGCACAACCAGTATGGTGCCCACTACCTCAGATCAAGTCTGGAGAGAGGGTGAGTGACCCTGTAGGCATGGGGGCAGGTATGCCAAATGCCTAGAGGCTACAATGCCTTGACATATGACCAGGCAAGGAGTAGAGAAGCCACCTCTGCACTACGTTCTTTGCACAGAAAGGGACGGGTGGCCCAAGTTCCCAATCCAGTCAGTGGAGCAGGAACTACCTCCCTTCCTCTCCTAAGAACCAGGAGGGCTCACTCCCTCAACTGCCCAAGGCAGCAGACTGGGGCACCCAGAAATGTCACATGCAGACCAGTTCCAGGTCACAGAGCTGTTCCTGGCTGCAAATCTGACTGCGTGGGAGAAACTGCATCTTCAGCAAATCTCCTCCCACTTAAGTCCTGTGATGTGAGAGAGCCCAGTTCCAGCACCAATGGCTAGAGCATACTCCATACTCACTCTGGTCTCCTGCTGCAGACCAAGTACTGGCCAGAGACTAAAGTGCCTGCAGCAGCCACCGCTGCCTGGTTATCAAATAATGACTGCCTTATGATGAGCCCAGATTGAAAACAGAATCTTCCTCTCAGTCCTAGGTCTGGGAAAATGCCTGCAGCTTTTTCTAGTGTCCTTTTTCTCACACAGTCTCCCAGACTCTCCCCAAGTTAGCTTCAGGGTTTGGGAGAAACAAGGTGATCTCCCATAGCCTGGGTTACATAAATAGCCAGTGGAAAAGTGTGTCACAGAGGGAAACTGCCCCCTCACAGCTCAGGGCTTCACTCATGTTCCTCAGCCAAACACTGCCACACAGGCTTCCTTGCCTACCTTCTCTTTCCCAAGCGTCTGAAGTATCCTTCACTTTTTTGGTGAATTCTCAGTATTTCTTCTTGAATAAATCCTCACAGTGTTAATTTATATGCACTATTTTGCTCTTTCCAATAGACAACGGAAAAACCTTTAATCCACCATGTTGGGGAAAACTTCCTGATATTGGCAATTTAGTTCCTTTCAGGTTTTTTCCTTGATCAATATATGTAAAGACATAACAATTTCACTTATTATTTTTCCAGAAACCAGGTTTGGGGTTCACTAATTTTCTCTAGTATTTTGCTCCTGTTAATTTCATTGATTTATTCCTTTATTTTTATTATTTCTTCTTACTTTAGATTTAATTTTATTTTCTTCTTGTGATTTCTTTTTAACTTTTTTAAGACAACAGAAATTTGTGGTTTTGGAGGATATAAGTCCAAACTAAAGGTGTCAGCAGAGCTGCACTCCCTCCAAAATTTCTGAAGAAGCATTTCTCTTCGACATCTAATTTCTGATGGCACCTGCAATCACTCCAATCTCTGCCTTGGTGGTCACATAGCCCTCTTCCTTCTGTATATCTCTCTGTCTCTGTTTCCAAATATGCTTCTCCTTTCTCTGATAAAGATCCCAGTCTTTGGGTGACATCCCAATCCAGATAACCTCATCTTGATTTGATAACATCTGCAAAGACCCTATTTGCAAACCCAGTGTATCTTTCTTGGACACAATTCAGCCCACCATGCTATTAAATAGAGGGGATTTGACTCAGATGTAACAGAAACCTTATCTATTCACAGGAATCTAACAGTGGAGTCAGGGGGCAGAACTCAACATTATTTTTTTAATTTCATTATATATATTTTTTGAAAACAGGTGGTTTTTGGTTACATAGGTAAGTTCTTTAATGGTAATTCCTGACATTTTGGTTCACCTGTCACCTGAGCAGTGTAAGCTGTACACAATGTATAGTATTTTATCCCTCACCCTCCTCCCAGCCTTTCCTTTGAGTCCCCAAAGTTCATTTTGTATCATTATTATGCCTTTGCATTCATATAGCTTAGCTTCCACTTTTAATGAGCACCTATGATATTCAGCTTTCCATTCCTGAGTTACTTCACTTAGAATAATGGTCTCCAACTCCATCAAGGTTGCTGCAAATGACATTATTTTGTTCCTTTTCATGGCCGAGTAGTATTCTATATTGTATACATACACCACATTTTCTTTATCTACTCAGTAGTTGATGGGCATTTAGGTTAGTTCCATGTTTGTACAGTTGCAAATTGTGCTGCTAAAAACATGCATCTGCAAGCATCATTTTCATATAATAACTTCTTTTCCTCTAGGTACCCAGTAGTGGTGGACTAGCTACAGTAGGTAGCTAGACAGGCATGAGCTGGACAGGAGAGGGCTCCCCCAAGCTCACCAGGAATGTCAGGTGACAATCAGGTGATGATCAGGCAGTTGTTAACCATCTCTCTAAAATAATATTGGTCACACCCAGCACTAGGGAAAGGCAGCCTCCCTATAGATAGAAAAAACCTGAAACTCATGATTGGCTGCTCTCCAATAAGATTTTGGGAGTTGGGTGAGTGGGCTTGAGCATGTGCACTAAGAGGCAAAATGGTGGAGTCTAACTGTATATGACCCAGAGACATTCTACCAGTAAGGGAAGAACACCTCAAGTAAGCATGCATTCAACTCCAGTAAACATACTGTGCATGCTCACCTCTCAGGTGCTAGCTGGCCACTGAACATGCAGGCAGCATGTGATTCTTCAAGGGGAGAATCACAGAAGAAGAAACAAAGATCCTGGAAGTATGGCAACATAAAAAAACCCAAAGTCAAAGAGTCAAACTATGCACTTGTCTTTCTAGTTGCCTGCTTTGCTTTCTTCCAAGTGTACTTTCTTTCCTTTTGTTCCTGCTCTAAAGCTTTTTAATAAACTTTTGCTCCTGCTCTAAAACTTGCATCAATCTCTTCTGCCTTATGCCACTCAGACAAATTCTTTCTTCTGAGGAGGCAAGAACTGAGGTTGCTGCAGACCCATACAGATTTGACACCATTAACGCTGGGATTGATGAGTCCAATGGTAGTTCTACTTTTAGTTCTTTAAGGAATCAACATACTGTTTTCCATAGTGGTTGTACTAGTTTACATTCCCACCAGCACTGTAAAAGTTATTTTCACAATATTGATTCTACCCATCCATGAGCATGGGGTGTGTTCCCTTTTCACCACATCCATGCCAACATCTATTTGTTTTTTAATCATGGCCATTCTTGCAGGAGTAAAGTGGTATCTCATTGTGGCTTTAGTTTGTATTTCCCTGATAATTAGTGATAATTAGTATTTTTTCATGTTTCTTAGCCACTTGTATATATTCTTTTGAGAATTGTCTATTCATGTCTTTATACCACTTTTTGATGGGATTATTTTTTTTCTTGCTGATTTGAGTTCCTTGTAGATTCTGGATATTAGCCCTTTGTCAAATACATAATTTGCTAATATTTTCTCCCATTCTGTAGGTTGTCCATTGACTCTGTGGATTGTTTCTTTTGCTGTGCAGGAGCTTTTTAGTTTAATTAGGTCCCATCTATTTATTTTGGTTTTTCTTGCATTTGCTTTTGCATTCTTGGTCATGAACTCTTTGCCTAAGCCAATGTCTAGAAGAGTTTTTCTGATGTTATCTTCCAGAATTGTTATGGATTTAGGTATTAAAGTATTTGATTCATCTTGAGTTTATTTTTGTATCAGGTGAGAGAGAGGATCCAGTTTCATTTTTCTACCTGTCACTTGCTGATTATCCCCAAACCAGCACAATTTGTTGAATAAGGTGTCCTTTCCTTACTTTATGTTTTTGTTTGCTTTTTTGAGGATCATGACTGTAAACACTAGGCTTTATTTCTTGGTCTATTCTGTTCCATTGGTCTACATGGCTATTTTTATACCAGTACCATCCTGTTTTGGTAAATATACCCTTGTAGTATAGTTTAAAGTTGGGTAATGTGATGCCTCCAGATTTGTTCTTTTTGCTTAGTCTTGCTTTCACTATGCAGGCTCATTTTTGGTTCTGTATGAATTTTAGGATTTTTTTCTAGTGATATGAAGAATGATAATGGTACTTTGATGGGAATTGCATTGAATCTGTAGATTGCTTTTGGCAGTATATTTTCACAATATTGATTCTACCTATGCATGAGCATTTGTTTGTGTTGTCAATGATTTCTTTCAGCAGTGATTTGTAGTTCTCCTTCTAGAGAAGAGGAGAACTTCTTTCACCTCTGTGGCTAGGAATATTCCTAAGGTTTTGGGTTTTTTTTTTTTTAATTTTTAAGTTCACGTGCAGGGTACATGTGCAGGATGTGCAGGGTTTTTGCATAGGTAAACTTGTCTCATAGTGGTTTGCTGCACCTGTCAACCCATCACCTAGGTATTAAGCCTGGCATGTATTAGCTATTTTTCTTGATGCTCTCCCTACCCTCTGTCTTCCACCAACAGGTCCCAATGTGTGTCGTTTCTCTCCCTATATCCATGTGTTTTCATTGTTCAGCTCCCACTTATAGGTGAGACTATGCAGTGTTTCGTACTCTGTTCCTGTGTTAGTTTGTTGAGGATAATGGGTTTCAGCTTCCTCCATGCCCCTGCAAAAGACATGATCTCATTTCCTTTTATGGTTGCATACACACACCATTTCATGGCGTGTGTATGTACCAAATTTTCCTTACGCAGTCTATCAGTGATGAGCATTTAGGTTGATTCCATGTCTTTTCTATTGTGAATAGTGCTGCAATAAACATAATGCATGCAATGTTTATTTATAATAGAATGATTTTATTCCTTTGGGTGCATTCCCAGTAATGCAATTACTGAGTCAAATCATATCTCTAACTCTAGATGTTTGAGGAATCACCACAGTGTCTTCCACAATAGTGGAACTAATTTACACTCCCACTAACACTGTAAGGCATTCTTATTTCTCCACAGCCTTGATAGCATCTCTATGTTTCTTGACTTTTTAATAATCCCTATTCTGACTGGCATGAGGTTTTGATTTGCATTTCCCTGATGATGAGTGATGTTGAGTATTTTTTCATGTTTGTTGACTGCATGTGTGTCTTCTTTTGAGAAGTACCTGTTCATGTCCTTTGCACACTTTTTAATGGGTTTTTTTCTTGTAAATTTGCTTAAGTTCCATGTAGATTCTAGATATTAGACATTTGTCAGTTGGATACATTGAAAAAAATTCTCCCATTCTGTAGATTGTCTCTTCACTCTAATAATAGTTTCTTTTGCTGTGCAGAAGCTCTTTCATTTAATTAGATGCCATTTGTCAATTAGTGCTTTTGTTGCAATTGCTTTCAGTGAGTTCATTATAAAATCTTTGCCCATGCCTATGTTCTGAATGGTATTGCCTAGATTTTCTTCTAGGGCTTTTATAGTTTTGGGCTTTAAGTCTTTAATTCATCTTGAGTTAATTTTTGTATAAGGTGTAAGGAAAATGTCCAGTTTCAATTTTCCACATATGGCTAGCCAGTTTTCCCAAAACAATTTATTAAATAGGAAATCCTTCCCCTGTTGCTTGGTTTTTTTTGTTGTTATTGTTGGTTTTCTTGAGACAGAGTAGCTCTGCCATCCAGGCTGGAATGCAGTGGCATGATCACAGCTCACTGCAACCTCCATCTCTTGGGTTCAAGTGATTCTTGTGCCTCAGCCTCCCAAGTAGCTGGAATTACAGGCATGCACCACCATGCCTGGCTAGTTTTGTATTTTTAGTAGAGACAGTGCTTTGCCATTGGCCAGGCTGGTCTTGAACTCCTGAGCTCAAGTGATCTGTCAGCCGTGGCCTCCAAAAATGCTTGGATTATAGGCATGAGGCACCATGCCAGGCCTGTTGCAAATGCTTTTGGTGATATCATCATAAAATCTTTGCTTATGACTATGTCCTGAGTGGTATTGCCTAGATTTTCTTCTAGGGTTATTATAGTTTTGGGCTTTATAATTAAGTTGTTAATATATCTTGGGTTAATTTTTGTATAAAGTGTAAGGAAGGGGTCCAGTTTCAGTTTTCCGCATGTGGCTAACCAGTTCTCCCAGCACAGTTTATTGAATAGGGAATCCTTTTCCCATTGCTTGTTTTTGTCAGGTTTGTCAAACATTAGATGGTTGTATATGTGCAGTTTTATTTCTGAGTTCTCCATTCTTTTCCATTGGTCTATGTGCCTGTTTTTGTACCAGTACCATGCTGTATTGGTTACTGTAGCCTTTTGGTATAGTTTGAAGTTGGGTAGTGTGACGCCTCCAGCTTTGATCTTTTTGCTTAGAATTGTCATGGCTATATAAGATCTTGTATTGGTTCCATATGAATTTAAAGTAGTTTATTCTGATTCTGTGAAGAATATCAGTGGTAGTTTAATGAGAATATCATTGAATCTATAAATTGCTTTGGGTAGTATGGCCATTTTTATGATACTGATTTTCATATGTATGACTATGGAATGTTTTTTCATCTGTTTGTATCCTCCCTGGTTTCCTTGATCAGTGGTTTGTAGTTCTTCTTGAAGATGTCCTTCACTTTCCTTGTTAGCTGTATTCCTAGGTATTTTATTCTCTTTGTGGCAATTGTGAATGAGAGTTCATTCACGATTTGGCTCTCTGCCTATCTGTTTTGGTGTATAGGAATGCTTGTGATTTCTGCACATTGATTTTGTATCCTGAGACTTTGCTGAAGTTGCTTATCAGCTTAAGAAGCTTTTTGGCTGAGTTGATGCAGTTTTCTGGATATAAGATCATGTCATCTACAAGCAAAGACAATTTGACTTCCTCTCTTCCTATTTAAATACCCTTTATTTCTTTTCTCTTGCCTGATTTTCCTGGCCAGAACTTCCAATAAAATTTTGAATAGAAGTAGTAAGAGAGAGCATCCTTGTCTTGTGCCAGCTTTCAAGGGGAATACTTCAAGCTTTTGCCCATTCAGTCTGATATTGGCTGTAGGTTTGTCATAAATGGCTTTTATTATTTTGAGTATTGTGAGTATTTTATTGATGACCTATGCATCAATGTTCATCAGGGATATTGGCCTGAAATTTTTCTTGTTGTTGTATCTCTGCCAGGTTTTGGTATCAGGATAATAATGCTGGCATCATAAAATGACTTAGGAAGGAGTCCCTCCTTTTCATTTGTTTGAAGTTGTTTCAGAATAAATAGTACCAGCTCCCCTTTGTACCACTGGTAGAATTCAGCTGTAAATCCATCTGGTCCTGGACATTTTTTGGTTGGTAGGCTATTTATTACTGCCTTAATTTCAGAATTTGTTATTGGTCTATTCAGGGATTCAACTTCCTGGTTCACTCTTAAGAGGGTAATGTCTTCAGGAATTTACCCATTTCTTCTAGATTTTCTAGTTTATTTGCATAGAGGTGTTTATAGTATTTTCTGAATGGTTGTTTGTATTTCTGTGGTATCCCCCCTTATCATTTCTGATTGTGTTTACTTGAATCTTCTCTTTTTTTCTTCTTTATTAGTCTAGCTAGCGGTCGATCTATTTTATTGATTTTTTAAAACCAGCTTTTGGATTCATTGATTTTTTTGAAGGGTTTTTCATATCTCTATCTCCTCCAGTGCCACTCTGAGCTTGATTATTTCTTTTTCTTTTTTTTTTTAAGAAAGAAAGAATAAAAAAGAATGAATGAAAGAAAGAAAGAGGAAGAGAAAGAGGGAGAGAGAATGGGAATCTTGTTCTATTGCCCAGGCTAGAATGCAGTCTAAAAATGGGTTTTAAAAACCTCTTTTATGCCAATAAGAGTGCTTAACAGTAAAGACAGGAAGGAATAAGGGAGGAAAATAACAAACAAGCAGCCAACCAGTATTTCATTTAAACCTGTGAAATGCTATGCAATTGCTGAGGAGTGATTTACTTCCAATTATGTGGTCACTTTTAGAATAGGTGTGATGTGATACTGAGAAAAATGTATGTTTTGTGGATTTGGGGTGGAGAGTTCTGTAAATGTTTACTAAGTTTACTTGTTCCAGATTTGAGTTCAAGTCTTGGATATCCTTGTTAATTTTCTGTCTCGTTGATCTGTCTAATATTGACAATATAGTGTTAAAATCTCCCACTATTATTGTGTGGGAGTCTAAGTCTCTTTGTAAGTCATTAAGAACTTGCCTTATGTATCTGGGTGCTCCTATATTTGGTGCATATATATTTAGAATCGTTAGGTCTTCTTGTTGCATTGATTCTTTTATCATTATGTAATGTCCTTCTTTGTCTCTTTTGGTCTTTGTTGCTTTAAAATTTATTTTATCAGAGACAAGAATTGCAACTCCTACTTTTTTTTTCGTCCTCCATTTGGTTAGTAAATCTTCCTCCATCCTTTTGTTTTGAGTCTTTGTGTATCCTTGCATGTGAGATGGGTCTGGATGCAGCATACCGATGGGTTTTGGCTTTTTATCCAATTTGCCTGTCTGTGTCTTTTGATTGGGGCATTTAGTACATTTAAGTTTATGATTGATATTGATATATGTGAGTTTAATACTGCCTTTTAATGCTAGCTGGTTGTTTTGCCCATTAGTTGATGTAGATTCTTCATTATGGTGATACTCTACCTTTTGGTATGTTTTTGGAATGGCTAAAACTGGTTGTTCCTTTCTATGTGTAATGCTTCTTTCAGAAGCTCTTGTAAAGCAGGACTGGTGGTGATGAAATCTCTGAGTATTTGCCTGTTCACAAAAAATTTTACTTTTCCTTCACTTATGAAGCTTAGTTTGGCTGGATATGAAATTCTGGGTTGAAAGTTCTTTTCTTTAAGGATGTTGAATATTGGCCCCACTCTCTTCTGGCTTGAAAGGTTTCTGCTGAGAGATCTGCTGTGAGTCTGATAGGCTTCCCTTTGAGGGTAACCTGACCTTTCTCTCTGGCTGCCCTTAGTATATTCTCCTTCATTCCAACCCTGGCGAATCTAACGATTATGTGCCTTGGGGTTGCTCTTCTTGAGGAATATCTTTGTGGTGTTCTCTGTATTACCTGGAATTGAGTATTATCCTGCCTTGCTAGGTTGGGAAAGTTTCCCTAGATAATATCCTGAAGAATATTTTCCAGCTTGGATTCATTCTCTTCGTCACATTCAGGTACACCTATCAAACGTAGATTAGGTCTTTTCACATAGTCCCATATTTCTTGGAGACTTTGCTCATTCATTTTTAGCCTTTTTTCTGTAACCTTGTCTTCTTGTTTTATTTCATTGTTGGTCTTCGACCTCTGATAACCTTTCTTCTGCTTGATCAATTCGACTGTTAAAACTTGTGCATACTTCGTGAAGTTCTCATATTGTGTTTTGCAGCTCCATTAATTCACTTATATTCCTCTCTAAATTGTCTATTCTCGTTAGCATTCTGTCAAACCTTTTTTCAAGGTTCTTAGTTTCTTTGCATTGGGCTAGAACATGTTCTTTTAACTCACAGAAGTTTCTTATTATCCACCTTCTGAAACCTGATTCTGTCAATTCATCACATTCATTCTCCATCAGGCCTGATGAGGAGCTGCGATCCCCTATAGGAGGAGAGACATTCTGATTTTGGGTGTTTTCAGCCTTTTTCCGCTGGTTTCTTCCCATCTTTGTGAATTTATCTGCCGGTTGTCTTTGTAATTGCTGACTTTCAGATTGGGTCTCCGAGTGGACGTCCAGCTTGTTGGTGGTGAAGTTTTTTTCTGTTTTTTAGTTTTCCTTTGGCAAACGTCCCTCCCCCACAGAGCTGGACCTTCCTGGGTTCAGCTGTGCTTGCTGTGAAACTCTCAATCCTCAGCGCTTCCAATTGGCTTTTTTTTTGTGGGAGTGGGACCAGCCGAGCCTTATCATCTGGCTCCCTGTCTCAGAGCCTCTTCTTTTTTTTTTTTTTTTTCAGTTGAACAGTCAACTCTCTCCCAGATCTTCCAGTCACCCACTAAAAAGGCACTGGATTCAGTGTAATTTCCCCTGTGGTGATCCACTGAGCCAGATGAAACAGCAGCATTGAGATTTGTGGTGCTTTTCTGCCCTGGAATCTCCCAGTCGGGCTCCCCATGTCAGTCCCCTTTTCAATCGCTGAATGGGCAATTCTGCCTTCCAGGAGCTCCAAATGCCAACTAAAAGGGCCCCCAGCCCCGTATACTCCACACTAAGAACTGCTGCACCTGGGCGCCAGCAAAACAGCTGCACTGGCCTAAAGAGTTGTGCTGGTGACCCATGGGGCTCCTCTGCTGGGAATCTCCTGATCCATGGGCAGCAAAAATTTGTCTGGAAGTGTGGCGTCCACTCACTCTCTGTGCTTTCACTGGGAACTATGATACTGAGCTGCTGCCGATTGGCTATCTTGGATCTCTCTCCTTGGTTATTTCTTGTCTTATGAGCTTTCTCATGAGCTTGGTTATTTCTTGTATTCCACTAGCTCTGGGGTTGGTTTGTTCTTGTTTCTCTTGTTCTTTTAGTTGTAATGTTAGCATGTCAATATGAGATTTTTCTAGCTTTTTGATGTTGACATTTAGTGCTATGAATTTCCCTTTTAACACTGTTTTAGTTGCATCCCAGATATTCTGGTTTATTGTCTCTTTGTCCTTGTTAGTTTCAAAGAACTTCTTTATTTCAGCCTTAATTTCATTATTTACCTGGAGTCATTCAGGAATAGGTTGTTCAATTTTCATGTACTTGAATGATTTTAAGTGAGTTTCTTAATCTTGAGTTCTAATTTGATTGTGCTGTGATCTGAGAGACTGTTATATTTCAGTTCTTTTGCATTTGCTGAAGAGTGTTTTAATTCCAAGTATGTGATTGATTTTAGAGTAAGCTCCATGTGGCACTGAGAAAAATGTATATTCTGTTGTTTTGGGGTGGAGAGTTCTCTAGATATCTCTCAGGTCCACTTGACCCAGGGTTGAGTTCAAGTCCTGAATATCTTTATTAATTTTCTGTCTCATTGATCTTTCTATTATTGACAGTGGGGTGTTAAAGTCTCCCACTATAATTGTGTGGGAGTCTAAGTCTCTTTGTAGGTCTTAAAGAATTTGTTTTATGAATCTGGGTGCTCATGTAAATATATATTTAGGATAATTAGCTCTTCTTGTTGAATTCAGCCTTCTACCATTATATAATGCCTTTCTTTGCCTTTTTTGATATTTGTTGGCTTAAAGTCTATTTTGCCAGAAACCAGAATTACAATCCTTGCTTTCCATTGACTTGGTAATTTTTCCTCCATTCTTTTATGTTAAGCCTATGTGTGTCTTTGCATGTCAAATGTGTCTCTTGAATACAGCACACTGATGGGTATTGTCTTTTATATCCAGCTTTCCATTCTGTGTCTTAATTGGCAAGTTTAGCACATTTAAATTTATAGTTAATATTGTTATGTGTAAATTTGTTTGTCATGATGCTGGCTAGTTAATTTTGCACACTTGTTAAGTAGCTACTTTATGGTATCATTAGTCAATGTACGTTAGTGTGTTTTTCTAGTGGCTTTTTCCTTTCCATGTTTAGTGATTCCTTCAGGAGCTCTGGCAAGGCAGGCTTGATGATAATGAAATCTCTCAGTATTCGTTGGTATGAAAAGGATTTTATTTTTCCTTCTCTAATGAAGCTTAGTTCAGCTGGATGTAAAATTCTGGGTTGGAAATTCTTTTATTTAAGACTGTTGAATATTGGCCCCCAATCTCTTCAGGTTTATAGGGTTTCCACTGAGAGGTCTGCTGTTAGTCTGATGAGCTTCCCTTTATAGGTAAACTTGTCTTTCTCTCTGGCTGCCCATAACATTTTTTCCTTCATTTCAACCTTAGAGAATCTGACAATTATGTGTCTTGGTGCTGTTCTTCTCATGGAGTATCTTATTGGGGTTTTCTGGGTTTCCTGGATTTGAATGTTGGCCTGTATTGCTGGGTTGGAAAAGTTCTCCCGGATGATTTCTGAAGTGTGTTCTCCAACTTGGTTCATTTTTCCTGTCTCTTTCAGGTACTCCAATCAGTCATAGGTTTGGTCTTTTTACATAGTCCCATACTTCTCGTAGGTTTTATTCATTCCTTTTCATTCTTTTCTCTCTAATCTTCTATGTTTGCCTTATTTCAGCAAGAGAGTCTTCAGGCTCTGAAATTCTCTCTTCCACTTGTTTGATTCAGATATTGATACTTGTATTTGCATCATCAAGTTCTTATGCTTTGCATTTCAGCTCCATCAGGTCATTTATGTTTCTCTCTAAATTGGTTATTCTAGTTAACAGCTCCTGTAATCTTAGCTTCTTTGCATTGGGTTAGAACATAATCCTTTAGCTCAGTGAAGTTCTTTATTACTCACTTTCTGAAGCCTACTTCTGTCAATTCATCCATCTCAGCTTCAACCCTGTTCTGTGCCCTTGCTGGAGAGGTGTTGGGTTCATTTGGAGAAGAGTCATTCTGGCTTTTGGTATTTTCAGTGTTTTTGCATTGGTTTTTCCTCATCTTTGTGGATTTATCTACCTTTGATCTTTGAGGCTGTTGACCTTTGGATGCGGTTTTTGCGGGGTCTTTTTTCTTGGTGGTGGTGATGTGGTTGCTTTGTTTGTTTTTCTTTTAACAGCCCCTTCTTCTGCAGGTCTACTGCAGTTTGCTGAAGGTCCACTCCAGACCCTATTTGCCTGGGTATCACCAGCGGAGTCTGCAGAACAGCGAAGACTGCTACCTGTTCCTTCCTGTGGAAACTTTATCCCAAAGGGGCACTGACCTTTTGGATGCCAGCCAGAACTCTCCTATATGAAGTGTCTGATGACCTCTCTTAAAAAATCTCAGCCAGTCAGAAGGCACATTTCAGGGATCACTTAAGGAGGCAGTCTGGCTGCCCCTTAGTGGCGTGGGTTCACTGCCTCACGGGGAATCCTCCTTGTCCAGATTGCCTGGACTTTTCAGAGCCAGCAGTGAGGAAATAAATTTTGTTCTGTCTACAAACCCCTAACCAGAGTTGCTGGAAATCCTGCAGAGAGGCCCTGTCCAGTGAGAAGAGATGGATCTGGTTCCCACCTAAAGAAGCAGTCTGGGCATGATTTACCACAGCTGCAGCACTGCACTATGGGAAATTCTGCCCAGTCCAAACCTCATAGTCTCCCTAGCACTGGCAGGGGAAAGCCACTGACTAGATCCACAGTAATGGCAGTCACCCTTCCTCTGGGAACTTGGTCATTTTAGGCAGACTCCAGGCTACTGTGCGGGCCAGCAGGAATTCCAAGCCAATGGATCTTAGCTTGCAGGGTTCTGTGGGAGTAGGACCAGCTAAGTGAGACTGCTTGGCTCCCTGGCTTCAGCCTTCTTTCCACAGGAGTAGATGAATCTCCTGCTTCTCTGGAGTTTCAGGAGCTGCTGGAGTGCAAAAACTGCAGCTCCATGCCTGCCCAAGCAGCTGCCTACCCTAGAAGCTGCCATAGGTCTGCACAGCTTTGTGCTTGGGTCCGAGGACCCTGGTTGTATGGGAACATGAGGAAATCTCCTAATACATGGATTGCAAAACTCCGTGGGAAAAGCATAGTTTTCTGGGTGGATAGCACAATCCCTCACTGCCTCCCTTGGCTGGGGGAGGGAGGTCCCTTTGCCCTGTGAAGCTCCTGAGTAAAACCATCACCCTACCAGCTTTTCCTTGCACTCTGTGGGTTGCACCAACCACTTAGTTCCAATGAGAGAATCTCAATAACCCAGAAATGCAGAGTTCACTTGTTGTTTACGTTCCTCTCCATGGGAGCTGCAGACTAGAGCTGTTTCTACTCTGCCACATTGGCCCTTCCCCCCCACAGTTGGCTTCTTCTAAGTTGTTTTTGTTTCCTTGTTTGTTTTTTTGCAGCTGTTGTAAAAGAGGATTGAGTTCTTGATTTTTTCTCAGTTTGGTTGTTGTTGGTGCATAGCAGTGCTACTAATTTGTTTACATTGATTTTGTATCCTGATACTTCGCTGAATTCATTTATCAGATGTAGGAGCTTTTTCGTTGAGTTTGTAGGGATTTCTAGGTATACGATCATATCTTCAGTAAAAAGCAACAGCTTGACTTCCTCTTTACTGATTTGGAGTCACTTTATTTGTCTTTCTTGTCAGGTGCTCTGTCTAGGACTTCCAGTACTGTGTCGAATACAAGTGGTGAAAGTGAGCATCCTTGTCTTGTTCCGGTTCTCAAGGCAAATGTTTTCAACATTTCCCCATTCCCTATAATATTGACCATGGGTTTGTCATAATGACTTTTATGACCTTGAGGTGTGTCCCTTCTATGCCAATTTTGCTGAGGGTTTCAATCATAAAGAATGCTAGATTTTGTCAAATGCTTTTTGTGCATCTATTGAGATGATTATTTGATTTTTGTTACTAATTATATTTATGTGATGTATCACATTTATTATTAAACCATCCCTTTATATCAGGTTGGTTTAACAGTTATTGTTAAATGTTGATAAATGTTAAATGTTAAATGATGGTAAAACCCACCTGATCATGGTGTATTATCTGTTTAATATGCTGTTGGATTAAGTTAGCTAGTATGTTTTTGAGGACTTTTGGATCTGTGTTCATCAGGGTATTGGTCTGTAGTTTTCTTTTTTTGTTATGTCCTTTCCTGGTTTCGGTATTAATGTGATACTGGCTTCATAGAATTACTTAGGGAGGCTTACCTTGTTCTCTATCTCCTGGAATGGTTTCAGTAAGATCGGTACAATTTCTCCTTTGAATGTTGGATAGAACTCAGCTGTGAATCCACCTGGTTCTGGACGTTTTTTGTTGGAAATTTTTAAATTATTGTTTCAATCTTGCTACTTGTTATTGGTCTATTCAGAGGTTCTGTTTCTTCCTAATTTAATTTATGAAAGTCGTATATTTCCAGCAGTTTATCCATCTCCTCTAGATTCTCTAGTTTCAGTGTGTAAAGGTATTTTTAGTAGCTTTGAACAATCTTTTGTATTTCTGTGGTATCAGCTGTAATATCTCCCATTTCATTAATAACTGAGCTTTCTTGGATATTCTCTCTTCTTTTCTTTGTTAATTTCAATTTTGCTTATCTTTTCCAAGAAGCAGATTTTTGTTTCATTTGTCTTTTGTATTTGCCTTTTGTTTTGTATTTGTTTGTTTCAGTTTCATTTCGTTCTTCTCTGATCTTTGTTATTTCTTCTATTCTGCTGTTTTGGGTTTGGGTTTGGTTTGTTCTTGTTTCTTTAGTTCTTTAAGGTGTGAGCTTGAGGTTGAGATGGTCTATTTGCACTGTTTCAGACTTTTTGATGTGGGAATGTAATGCTATAAACTTTCATTTTAGCACAGCTTTTGCTGTATTCCAGAGGTTTTGATACATTCTGTCACTATTATTGTTCAACACAAAGAATTTTTTAATTTCCATATTGATTTCATTGTTGACCCAAAGATTATTCAAGAGCAAATTATTTAATTACCATGTATTTGTATATTTTTGAGTGTTCCTTTTGGAGTTAATTTCCAGTTTTATTTCACTATGATCTGAGAGGATATTTGATATAATTTTGATTTTCTTAAATTTATTGAGACTTGTTTAGTGACCTATCATATAATCTATCTTGGAGAATGTTTCATGTACTGAAGAAAAGAATGTGTATGCTGCAGTTGTTGAGTAGAATGTATCAATCTAGTGCTGTCAGTGGAGTATTGAAGTTCCCTGCTATTACTGTGCTGTCATCTATTATTTCTTAGGTCTAGTAGTAATTGTTTTATAAATTTGGGAGACCAGTGTTAGGTGCATTACACATTTAGGATTATGGTATTTTCCTGTTAGACTAATCCTTTTATCATTATATAGTATCCTTCTTTGTCTTTTTTTTCTTCTTTTTTTACTGTTATTGCTTTAAAGTCTGTTGTTTGTTTGTTTGTTTGTTGTTCTTTTTGGATATAAGAATAGAAGAACAGCTATTCCTCCTTGTGTCTGGTTCCCATTTGCATGGAATATCTTTCTCCACCCCTTTACCTTAAGTTTATGTGAGTACTTATGTTTCAGGTGAGTCTCTTGATGACAACAGATACTTGGTTAGTTGATTTTTATTCATTCTGTATCTTTTAAGTGGAGCATTTAGGCCATTTACATTTAACATTAGTATAGAGATGTGAGGTATTGTTCTATTCATTATGCAAGTTGTTGCATTAATGCCTTTTTTTTTTTTTGCAATGTGTTATTGTTTTATAGGCTCTGTGAGATTTATGCTTTAAGGAGGTTCTATTTTGGTGTATTTCCAGGTTTTGTTTCAAGAGTTAGAAATTGGCTGGTGCAGTGGCTCACATCTGTAATCCAAGCACTTTGGGAGGCCAAGGCAGGTGGATCACTTAAGGTCAGGAATTTGAGACCAGCCTGGCCAATATGGTGAAACCCTGTCTCTGCTAAAAATACAAATCTAGCTGGGCGTGGTGGTGTGCACCATAGTTCCAGCCACTCAGGAGGCTGAGGCAGGAGAATCACTTAAACCTGGGAAGGCAGAGGTTACAGTGAGCTAAGATTGCTCCACTGCACTCCAGCTGGGGCAACAAAGTGAGACTCTTTAAAAAAAAAAAGATTTAGAACGCCTTTCAACATTTCCCCATTCCATGTAATATTGGCCATGGATTTATCATAGATGGCTTTTATGAACATAGTGCTGGCTTGATAGTGGTAAATTCTCTCAGCATTTGTTTGTCTGAAAAAGACTTTATCTCTCCTTCATTTGTGAAGCTTAGTTTTGCCAGATACAAAGTTCCTGGCTGATAATTGTTTAGTTTCAGGAGAGTAAAGATGGGAACCCAATTCCTTCTGGCTTATAAGGTTTCTGCTGAGACATCTTCTGTTTATCTGATAGGTTTTTCTTTTATAGGTTATCAGATGCTTTTTGTCTTACAGCTCTTAAGATTTTTTGTTCATCTTGACTTTAGATAACCTGATGACTATGTGCCTACGTGATTATCTTTTTGTGATGAATTTCCTGGGTGTTCTTTGAGCTTCTTTTATTTGGATGTCTAGATCTCTAGCAAGGCCAGGGAGGTTTTCCTCAATTATTCCCTCAAATAAGTTTTCTAAACTTTTAAATTTCTCTTTTTTCTCAGAAACATTAATTATTCTTGGGTTTGGCTGTTTAACATAATCTCAAATTTCTTGGAGGTTGTATTCATTTTTAAAATATTCTTTTATTTTTGTCTTTGCTAGACTGGGTTAAATTGAAAGACTTTTCTTCAATCTCTGATGTACTTTTTTCTCCTCCTCCTCCTCCTCCTCCTCCTCCTCCTTCTTCTTCTTCTTCTATTCTACTGTTGAAACTTTTCAGTGTGTTTTGCATTTCTCTAATTGTATCTTTCATGTCCAGAAATTGTGATTGCTTTTTCTTTATGATATTTATTTCTCTGGAGAATTTTTCTTCCTAACCTCTCTTTTTTTTAAATTTTCCTTAAGTTGATTTTACCTTTCTCTGATATTTCCTTGAGTATCTTGATAACCAACCTGAATTCTTTATCTGGCAATTCTGAGATTTCTTCTTGGTTCACATCCATTGCTGGGGAGCTGGTGTAATCTTTTGAGGGTATTATACTAATAGAACCCTGTTTTGTCACATTACCAGAATTATTTTTCTGTTTCCTTCTCATTTTGGTATACTATTTCTGTGGAGAGGTCTCAAACTTAATGCTTGACGTTCAGATTCTCTTGTCACATGGGGTGATTCTTTGATGTGGTATTCTCCCCCTTCCTCTACTGATGGTATTCTCCCCATTCCTCTACTGATGGTACTGTAGTATTCTCCCCCTTCCTCTACTCTCCTCTCTCTAAGAGCTGGAATGCAGAGAATGTTATCATTTTTCTGGGTCTAGTCACCCAGAGGGGCTGCTAGTCTCCAGTCTATTGCTGGGGAATGTCTGCAAGCAGTCCTATGATGTGATCCATCTTCATGTCTCCCAGCCATAGATACCAGTACCTGCTCTGATAGGGGTGGAAGGGACATGAAGTAGACTGTGAGAGTCCTTGGTTGTAGATACATTTTCTATTCTGGCTTAAATGTATGTTATGTTAACAGTGAAGTTTTCATATAGACACACTTAGGACCTCTGGTTAGCTAGTATGTTGCAGGCAGTGGAATTAGGTGTTGTCTCCTCCTCACTAGGATCAGGGTTATTCTGTCATGAGTTGCTGTAATGGCTCGAATTGGTTGGCCTCCAGCCATGAGGTGGTGCTTTCAAGAAAGCACCAGCTGCATTAGTAGTAGGGGGATCTAAGCTTGCCCAAAGTTGTCCAGGGAAGGTACATTGGTTTCTAATGTGATGGGTGGGATCATAAAACTCCCAAGAGTTTATGTCTTTTGTGTTTGGCTACCAGGGTAAGAAATACTGCCAGGTGGAGACAAGGTTAAGCAAGTCTGGGCTCAGACTCTTCTTGGGCAGGGCTTGTTATGGCCACTGAAGGGAATGGAAGGTAGTTCTAGGCCAACAGGATTCTGTTTCAGAGGGGAGCTTGGCCACCTCTGCTGTATCATATAATTTGCCAGGGAAGTGGGGATTAGCCAATAGCAAGAGGCCTCACACAGCTCCCACACTGTTGGTGGGCCAGTCTCACTCCTGCAGTGCCCTGCTCAGACCTTGCCCCAGGCTTGGAGCTTCCCCACTGAGAAAGAAAGCATGGCTTTCAGGCCTTACCCCTCCCTATCTGCCCACTCCATCAGTGGCAGCTCCTGCACTCCTGCACTTGTATTTGCAGCAGCTCCTGCTCATCTTCTTGATTCCACTCAAGAAAATTGTGCCCAGTTGAAAATACTAACACTTTCAGTTGGAAGCTTCCTTTGCCCTGTGATCCCTCCCCAGTTCCACTGGCTGCCTTCCTGGAGGTCCTCTGTGAAATAGAGTCAGAGATGGCTTCCCTGTACTTGAGGTGGAGACTGAGAGTGATTGTCAGGCACTTCCTTTCCATTACTATTTTTACTTTTATATTTTGCACAACTCCCTAAATCTGCTTCAGTTCTAGGTAAGATTAAATCCTTCTCCCATGATCTGAATTTTCAGATTCCGCAGGAGAGCTGTGTGTTCAGAGGCAAGTTTTCCCCCTCACACTTTGGAAACTCAGTTTTTTTACCTGTTTTGCAGAATTTGCAGTGGTGTACCAATTCTTTCAAAGAATTTGTGAATTATTTTGGTTTTCCCAGTACATTTCTACAATGTTTCTTGGAACAAAGGATCATAGTGTGATTCTCCATATTCTGTTCTGTCTGTCCAAGTGGGAGCTGCACATTAGCCGTCTCCTATCTGTCATCTTGTCTGCTATACACTCTTCTTTTTGTGATTTCTTAATACAAATTTAAATCAGTCATTTTTGACATTTCCTTTTATTAATACAGTCATTTAAATTCATACATTTTTTTCAAATTAACATTTAGAAATCCTCAATTTTTATATGCTGAAATTTCATTTTCATTCTCAAAACTTTTTTTATTTCCCCTTGTGAGATGTTCTTTGTCTCATGAAGTATTTAGACATTTATATGTAATGCAATTCTCAATATGGTTTAAATCTACCATCTTTCTTTTATATTTTCATTTGTCCAATTTGTTTTTACTCCTTTTTACCTGTTTGAAGGGGATTGAGTATTTTGCTATAATTCCATTTTATTTTTATAGTTAACTTGTTATTTTCTACCTCTATGATTTCTTAGTGTTTATTCTGTTATCAATATGCACCTTTAATTTATCACAGTGTATCTTCAGATAATATTATACTGCTTCCCATACAAGAAACTTACAGTATACTTTCATTTCTCCCTTCTGTACTTTGTGCTATTGTCATTTTGCCTTTTAGCTTTGTGTCCATTTTACTTCTGCCAATGTTACAAAACCTACTATTATGTTTTAGACATACTTTAGACCTGTTTTCCATTCCAATTACTCTCAAGTTTTGTGTAGATCCAAGATTCCATATCATGTCAGTTTCTGACTGAAAAACTTGCTACAATATATCCTATGAAGAAGTTCTTCTGGCAATGAAAATTCTAAGCTTTATTTTCATCTAAAAATTATTTATTTCACCTTCTTTTATAAAATAAAATATTTTTACTAGATATAAAATTTTATATCCTGATTCCCCACCCTTAATACATATATGTCATTTCCGTGTAACTTGGCTTGATCAGTTTCTAGTGAGAATCAAACAGTCATTCTTTGCTTAATTTCTCTGTGAATAAATGTGTTTTTATTTTTTCTTCTAGTCTTTAATATTTTCTCTTTATTACTGGTTTTGGACAATTTACAATATATTTTGGTGTGAGCATCTTTAAGTTTATCCTGCTTGAGTTTCTTCAGCTTTCTTATATCTGTGGGCATTTAGTTTTCACCATTTTTGGAAACATTTTGGCCACTATGTATTTACATATTTTTTTCTCCTCTTTTTCTGGGACTCCAAGTGTGTGTGTGTGTGTGTGTGTGTGTGTGTGTGTGTGTGTACATGTGCACATGCATTCATTTGCATGCATGTGGCTGCTTCCCCATAGTTCACTGAGACTCTGTTCGTTTTTCTTTTCACTCATTTTTGTTTCATTTTTAATATTTATATTACTGTTTTCAAAATCATTAATCTTTGCTTCTTCGGTGTCTAATCTGCAGGTTATTCCATTCTTTAAAAGTTTCATCTCTAGAAGTTCTATTTGGTTCTTTCTCTCATTATGTTTAGATTTTTCTTAACATCATCAAGAATATTAAATACCTACATATACATATTCTGTATGTGTTTATGTATAAAATAGTTTTAAAATCTTGGCAGCTAATTCCATGATTATTCTCATTTATGTGTCTTTCTATTGACAGATTTTACTTCTGATTAAGAGTCACATTTTCCTGCTTTCTTCAAATATCTAGTAATTCGTCTTTGAATGTCAGACATGAATTTCATGTTGGTAAGTGCTGAATTCATTTAAATAATGTTGGACTTTGTTCTGGAAGGCATATAAATTACTTGCAGATCAGCATATTTTTCAGGCATGTTTTAAAGCTTTTCTTAGAGTGGGTCCATAATTACCTTTACACTGAGCTAACTTAGCACTCACTACTAAGGCATGACCTTTCTGGGATTTCTACTGACTGCACCATGTACTCAATGAGATCTCTCCACTCTGGCTGGTAGGAACTCAAATATTCCTAGCCCTGTGTAAGTTCTGGCAGCTATTCAGCTTCTGGTTCTCCATTAATTTTTCTTTCCCAGCTAGTTTTACTTTACCTGACTTAATAGAGTTCTACCTTTATGTTCACAGATTGTATTCAGCCAAAGACTCAAGGGGACCTTATACAGATTTCTGGAACACTTTTTATGCATAGCAACCTCTTCCCTGGAAATCTGCCTAGCAAATTCTAACCACCTCAGCTTCTTGATCTCTAGTCTTGGTTTTTTTAACCCATTAAGACCATAGGGCTTGGCTCAAGCCTGTAATCCCAGCACTTTGGGAGGCCGAGGCGGGTGGATCACGAGGTCAAGAGTTCAAGACCATCCAGGTCAACATGATGAAACCCCGTCTCTACTAAAGATACAAAAAATTATCTGGGCATGGTGGCGCGTGCCTGTAATCCCAGCTACTCAGGAGGCTGAGGCAGGAGAATTGCCTGAACCCAGGAGGCGGAGGTTGTGGTGAGCCGAGATCGCACCATTGCACTCCAGCCTGGGTAACAAGAGCGAAACTCCCTCTCAAAAAAAAAAAAAAAAGACCATAGGGCTTTGTTTGTATTTCCCTTCCCTTCGCTGCAGTCTAGAAATTCTTCTAGGCAGAAAGCTAAGGGCAACCATAGATTTCATTTTACATGCTCCCCTTCTGTTAGGAATCCTAGTCCTATAATACCTGTTAAACAAAACTATTCTGAAAATAGTTTCTT
The DNA here is from genome assembly GCA_031835075.1 of Saguinus oedipus. Taxonomy (NCBI): domain Eukaryota; kingdom Metazoa; phylum Chordata; class Mammalia; order Primates; family Cebidae; genus Saguinus; species Saguinus oedipus. The sequence goes on from CM063170.1 coordinate 150,415,371, forward strand.
CAGCTATTTTTCCTGTTTCCTAGTTGATTTGTCAAGAGGGCAAGACCCATAGTAGTTTCTCATTCAAGAGTGAAAGAGCAAGTCCCTGTGGTAATCTGTCTTTTGTAGAGATACTGCATTTTCTTTGGGACAGTTTTAATGTTTTCTTTGTTAGGAGATACAGTATTCATAGTTACAGAGCATATTTTACCTAGCTTTTGGCTGAGGGGTTCCAAAAAGATAATAAACGTTGAAGGCTTCTTGATAGCAGTATCTTCATGCATGGTCCAGGATGAGTGACATAATTTATAAACTTACCTGAGATATAAAAGATGAGTGTTTCCAATGGTATGTATGTTTGCAGTTTCTGGTTTTGTGCAAAGGGCTGAGGAATAGCCCCTCTAGTACATGGTCTGTAACTTTAAATCCTGTTTTAGTATTTCCATCAAAGTCCTAGCCTCTGAAGCATTTACCATAATGGACCACACAGCTTCATTTCCCACTTGCCATTGCTTGTACCCACTTTATTTCCAGCTCCTGGAGATGTGACTTTCTTGTTTTGAAACTCAGCTATGTGATTTTATACAGCTTTAAATTGTAATAAGTTTTCTGTAATTCCATATATTTATAAAGAAAGAATGCTTTCCAACATCAGCTTGGCCTACCATTTGATTTTAAGTGTTCTAAAATTTTTACATGATGAAACTGCAGGTCAAAAACAGCATGTGATTTTTAACAAGGTAGAAATTGATTAGAAAGGTATTAGTAGATGGGCAGAACAGTCACACCTTTTAAATTAAAAAAAAAAACTCAACAAGTATTTTGTTGAGCTTCAATTAATATTGAATTGAAATTTTTCATTTACTGCCCCCTAGCAAAATGTAAATCTAGCTTGACTGCTGCAAGTATACAGCATATAGGGGTTAGCACATAATACATATTTATAATTGTTTGTTGGATGATTAAAAACAGCAGAAGTATGTTGAAAAATCAGTTTTCAAATAAGTGTTAGAAGCAAGTAGTAGAAGATAAAACTATTGCTAAGAAGTTAAATATTGTTGTTTTCAAGTATGTAAAGAATTAAGTTTGAGGATTATGAAAATCCATATATAAGCCTATTAATGACTAAATTTTAAAAATTTATTATTGGCATATTGAGTTTTTTTAATATTGCAAGTGATTTTGCTAGCATATTTTCTCAATATGTCTATATGCTCTCACCCTACCCTTTGTCAAGTTTAAGAGAGTTCATTTAGTCCAGAAAAATGTTCTAGTATATGTCCAACTTTGGTGACTATAGTTTTCCTCTGGTGAAATTGCCATAATTTATTATGCTTGTTTTCCATTTTCTAAAAGAACATTTATTTTTAAAGTTTACAATAATAAAATTGGATGTCCTTGACAAAATATGGGATTTAAACAGTATTCCTTTTGTGATTGCTGTTAAGTAGATTGGCTGGTTATTTTCAAAGTGGGGATTGTGTCAATCAATGTCAATTGCATTGTCTTCTCCAGGTTTGTCAGACACTGTTCCAATAAAATCCAACTTTTTAAAACATTTGGGATAATTACTCCTACATCTGTTTCTACATTCTAGGCCAGATACAGAAATAAATCAATGTTAGAAGAATAGCTAGCCAATTTCCACATATAAATGTCTAGTCCATTTATATCAGTCCAAATATGTATCCCTTAATTTAAGCCTAAGTGCCTTAAATTGATATGATTTTTAAAAGGAAAAGATAAAATAGCATTGTTTATAGTCACTAAAATAATCCATGAACAATCAGGAATAACAGCTTAAATTTTGATTAAATGGCCAATTAAAACAAAGAATAGCTATAGACAGAACCTCAATCATAGAGAAGCCATGATACTTAGGAAGAGAAGCATGAGCTAATTCATACAAATAATAAAAAGTTACTAATATGATGAATTCTGCTGAATTCTAAATTGCTACTGGGTAATTTTCAGTTAAGTATAAATGTAGCATCTGCCACATTCATACAACTTGAATATATGTCATGTGGTGAAGTAAAATATGAAGAGCTATTTAAAATTTGAAAGTTGCAGACTAAATGCTACTAAACTGCTTAGCATTCCACATTTTCATTCCTGAAAATCTAACTTCTCTTCAGGTTTATCTTTCTTCTCTAATAGTAGCCTTAACATAACTTCTAACTTTAGAAAAATAGCGGAATAAATCATGAAAAATAAAAATATGAATTCCAAATAGATGCATATACAAAACACTAAGCCATGCTCAACATAATTTTTTAGGAACTCCATCTTGGAAGTGTTTCTAAACATTATTCTTTCATAAATAATGGTTAATAAGGAATAAGCATCTTGCATTTATGATTTCAGAAGAACTTATAATAAAATTTAAAAGACATACTCATCAACAGAGAGTAATAAATGTTTGAAGAACAGTCCCACAGGAAAAATTATCCTTTTTTACATAAATGTTATATTTTTATTATACTCAGCCATTTTTAGTACTATATATCTTAAAACTTAAAATAATTACTCTGAAAATGCCCTACTGCACATTAGTTGTAATGTCAATACTTGAGAGCCAGTAGGAAAACCATCAGTAGAAGGCTTATGCTTCCATAATATGATATATCATAAAAGTTATTAAAATAATAAGACAGATGTGCTTATAGCATCCTTGTGAAATGTCTATGACCCCCATTTTTATTTAAAAAAAAATCAGAAAAGGAAATATATATCTGTATTAGGGTTTTCTATAGGGACAGGACTAATAATGTGTGTGCATATACATCCAGCACCAGAGAAAGATGGAGGCTGGAAGTCTAGGCCAGTCTTGCTTTTTCATGTTTTTCTGCCTGCTTTATATTCCGTGGCAGTTGATTAGATTGTGCCCGTCGGATTGAGGGTGGTTCTGCCTTCCTCAGCCCACTGACTCAACTGTTAATTTCCTTTGGCAACATCCTCACAGACACACCCAGGATCAATACTTTGCATCCTTCAATCCAATCAAGTTGACACTCAGTATTAACCATCACAAGTCTTTCTTTGTCAGAGTGAACCTATACACATCTCCTGAGAGCATATACAATCTTCAAATATAGACAATAATAAGGTCCTAATTATGCCTAACATAATACAACTACCTTTCATACAACTGGAAATGCACCAATCCCCAACTCAAATACTACGATATTAAGTTAACAATACTGATATGAAGTCAATAAATCGTATGTCACATGATAAAGGAAAAGGAAATAAAATGAAGATATTTTCTTAGTACAAGTATATACATGCACAAACATAATTTTAACAAAAGAAGAAAATACTCATGACAGTTACAGTCCTCATTTCCTCAGCTGTTCACGTGGCTGTAGCTGGTATTGATGACTACCTTCTTTCTACTACTCATTCTGTATTCCCTTTGCCTTCAGCAAGCACTGCAGCAGGTCATGATTTTTTCCGGGTGGAGTGACCCAAACCTTCATTCCTGAGGGGTCTGGACCATTTGTAGTCCTGCCTGGATTCAGCTGTTATAATTCCCCATTCCCCTCAATTACAGGGCGTGTTAATACTAAGAGATGCCCTAATGGATCTCCTGTATTCCATGTATACTCTTCCTTACCTCTGTTATTGAGCAGTAGGCTGATTTCATCTTGGTAGTTCAAGTCAATCACCCCAGCTAACACTGTAACTCCCTTTTTAGCCTGTTAACTTAAAGGTAGGAGGAGTCAAAAGTGTCCAGGTGGCAATCTTAACTTCCAGTTTAATGGAATTGTTGTGTCTCCTGGTGGTGGCATTCCTCCCTCTGGAACTAAGCCTTCTATGCCAGCATAATGTAATGTTGCAGGAATAGGAAGCAAAAATTTTGCTAGTGGATCACTAGGGGTGATGGTGAGTGGTGCCACTTCCACTTCCACCCCTTGATTCCTAGACCCATGAATCCTGGCTATGGGAGAAACAAAACCATAAATTGGACACCAATTCAGAGCATACATGGCCTTCTGGAGAACTTTGCCCTAGCCCTGCAAAATATTGTCACCTAGTTGGCATTGTGAGTTCAAAAGGCCATTCCACTGTTCTATCAATACAGCTGCTTCAGGGTGATGGGGAACATGGTAAGACCAGTGAATTCCATGAGCTTAAGCTCACTGCACTGCGTTAGCCATAAAGTGAGTGTCTTTATGGTCAGAGGCAATGCTGTGTGAAATACTGTGACAGTGGATAAGGCATTCCATGAGTCCATGGATGGCAGTCTTGGCAGAAGCATTGTGTGCAGGATAGGCAAATTCATATCCAGAGTAAGTGTCTGTTGCAGTGAGAACAAAATTCTGATCTTTCCATGATGGAAGAGGTCCAATATAATCAACCTGCCACCAGGTAGCTGGCTGATCACTCCGAGGAATGGTGCCATATCAAGAACTCAGTGTTGGTCTCTGCTGCTTGCAAATTGGGCACTCAGCAGTGGCTGTAGTCAGGTCTGTCTTGGTGAGTGGAACTCCATGTTGCTGAGCCCATGTGTAACCTCCATCCCTGCCACTATGGCCACTTAGTTCATGGGTCCATTGGGCAATAGGAGAGGTGGCTAAGGAAAGAGGCTGAGTGGTATCCATAGAATGAGTCATCTTATCCACTTGATTATTAAAATCCTCCTCCATTGAGGTCATCTGTTGATGAGCACTCACAGGGAATACAAATATCTTCACAGTTTTTGATCACTCAGTGAGGTCCGTCCACATTTCTCTTCCCTAAATTTCTTTGTCAGCAATTTTCCAATCATGCTTCTTCCAAATCCCTGACCATCCAGCCTAACCATTGGTTACAGCCCATGAATCAGTATATAATTACACATCTGAACATTGCTTCTTCTAGGCAAAGTGCACAACCAGGTAGACTGCTCAAAATTCTGCCCACTGGGAAGATTTTTCTTCACTGCTGTCCTTCAGGGATGTCCTAAGAAAGGGCTGTAATGTTGCAGCAGTCCACTTTCGGGTAGTGCCTGCATATAGTGCAGAATCACCTATGAATCTGGCCCTAGTCTTTTCTTCCTCTGTCCACTAATCATAGGGAACTCCCCGTGAGGCCACTGGTGCAAGCTGGGAGAGAGGAGGCAGGATGGCAGGAGTGAACCATGGACATTTGAGCCATTTCTTCATGTAACTTACTTGTGCCTTCAGGACCTACTTGAGCCCTATCATGTATATACAACTTCTATCTGATGATGGAATGCTGCTGTGCATGATCCACTTTATGGCTTGATAGGTCAGAAAGCACCCAGTTCATGATAGGCAGTTTGGGTTGCATGGTGACTTGATGATCCATAGTCAAACGTTCCCTTTCCATCAAAGCCCAGTAACAGACCAAGAGCTGTCTCTCAAAAGGAGAGTAGTTATCTGCAGAAGATGGCAGGGCCTTGTTCCAAAATCCTAGGGGCCTCCCCCATGATTCACCTATGGGGCCCTGCCAAAGGCTTCAAACAGCATCCCTATCTGCCACTGACATTTCAAGCACCGTTGGGTCCACTGGGTCATATGGGCCAAGTGGCAGAGCAGTTTGCATAGCAGCCTGGATCTATTGCAGAGCCTTCTCCTGTTCCGGACCCCACTCAAAACTGGCAGTCATTCAGGTCACTAGATAAATGGGACAGAGTAACACACCCAAATGAAGAATGTGTTGCCTCCAAAATCCAAATAGGCCCACTAGGTATTGTACTTCTTTCTTGGTTGTAGGAGGGGCCAAGTGCAGCAACTTATCTTCACTGTAGAATAAATATCTTTTTATTCTGTTCTAGAAAGTTTACTGAGGTAGAAGCTCCCTGATTTTTAATTGGATTTATTTCTCATCCTCTGGCATGCAAATGTCTCATCAATAAGTCCAGCGTATTTGCTACTTCTTGCTCACTGGATCCAATCAGCATGATGTCATCAATGTAATGAACAAAGCAATCAACATCTCTCCAAATAAGATTATGATACAAAGCCAGAGAGTTAACATACCCCTGAAATAGGATAGTAAAGGTATATTGCTGGCTTTGCCAACTGAAGACTAATTGCTTCTGGTGGGTCTTATGGATAGGAATGGAGAAAAAGGCATTTGCTAAGTCAATGGCTGCATACCAGGTACCAGAAGATGTGTTAATTTGCTCAAGCAATGAAACCACATCTGGTACAGCAACATATTATTCAATGACAAAAAGCTGAAAGCTTTTTCCCTAAGAAATGGGAGTAGACAAGGATGCCTACTCTTATCACTCTTAGTCAGCATATAGTGGAAGTCCTAGCCAGAGCAATTAGGCAAGAGAGGGAAATAAAGAGCATCCAAATTGGAAAGGAGGAAGTCAAATTGTTCCTGTTTGCAGGCAACATGATCATATATATAGCAAAACCTAAATACTCTACCAAAAACTAACCCTCTTAGAACTGATAAGCAAATTCAATAAAGTTGTAGGATACAAAATTGACATTCCAAAATCAAGAATTATAATTAATATTCAAAAAAGTATTTCCATGCATAAATAATGAACTAGCTGTAAAAGAAATCAAGAAGGGCGTCCCATTTATGATAGCTACCAAAAAACAAAATAAAATGCCTAGGAATAAATTTAACCAAGGAGGTGAAAGACCTCTACAAGGAAAACTGAAAAACACTGATAAAAGAAATTGAAGAGAGTACAAACAAATAGAAGACATCTCATGTTCATGGATCAGAAGGAATAATATTGTTAAATGACAACACTAACCAAAACAATCTACAAATTCAATTCAATTCCTTTGAATTGAATGACATTCTTCATAGAAAGAGAAAAAAATCTAAAATTTGTATAGAAGCACAAAAGACTGAATAGCCAAAGCAACCCTGAGCAAACAGAACAAAGAAGGAGGTATCACACTACCAGACCTCAAAATATACTACAATGCTCTTTTAACACAAACAGAATGGCATTGGCATAAACACACATAGACCAGTGGAACAGAATAGAGAACCCCAAAATTAAACTATAAATCTACAGCCAACTTATTTTTGACAGAGGTGCCAAGAATACTCACTGAGGAAAGGACTTTCTCTTCAATAAATGGTGCTGGGAAAACTATATACAGAGAAATGAAACTAGACCCCTATTTCTCTCACCATATACAAAAATAAACTCAAAACGGATCAAAGACCTACATGTAAGAATTAAAACAGTAAAACTACTAGCAGAAAAACATAAAGGAAATTCTTCAAAACATGAGTCTGAAAAAAGATTTTATTAGAGCACAGGCAACAAAAGCAAGAAATAAGCAAATGGGATTATATTAAGCTAAGAGGCTTCTGCACAGAAGAAAAATCAATAGAGTGAAAAGACAACCTATGGAACAGGAGAAAATATCTGCAAACTACTCATCCAACAGGGGACTAATATCCAAAATGTACGAGAAACTCAAACATCTCAATGACAAAAAATAATGAGCAAATTATCTGAACAGACATTACTCAATAAAAGGCATGCAATGGGCAACAAATGTGTGAAACAATGCTTTTAACATCACTAATCAACAGGAAAATGCAAATCAAGACCACAGCAAAGTTTTGGGGTATCATTTCACTGCAGTTAGAATGATTATTATCAGAAACAAAAAATAACAAATGCTGGTGAGGATGTGAAGAAAAGGGAACTCTTACACACTGCTGGTGGGAAGTAAACTAGTCCAGCTACTATGGAGAATAGTAAGGAGGTTCCTCAAAAAACTACAAATAGAAGTACCATATGATCCAGCAATCCCACTACTGGGCATTTATCCAAAGGAGAGAAAATCATTGTATCAAAGAGACATCTGTACCCCAGTGTGTATTACAGCACTATTTACAATAGCCAAGATAAGATATCATCATAGGTGTCAAGCAGCAGATGATGGGATTTTAAAACAATCTAATACATGTATACACAATAGAATACTATTCAGCCATTTAAAAAAAAATGAAATCCTGTCATTATGGCAACATGGATTGAACTAGAGGGCATTATATTAAATGAAATAAGCCAGGAACAGAAAGTTAAATACTGCATGCTCTCACTCATAAGTAGAAGCTAAAAAAAAGTTGATCTTATAAAAGGTCAAAGTAGAGCAAAGATAAATAGAGGCTAGAAAGGGTTAGGGGGAAGGGGGAGATAGGGAGACATTTGTTAAAGAATACAAAATTACAATTAGGAGGAATAAGTTTTAAAATTCTAGACCACTGTAGAATGACTGTAGTTAATCATAATACATTATATAATTTCAAATAGAAAAAGGATATTGAACATTCCCTACACAAATAAATGATGTTTCAGATTACGGATATGCAAATTACTCTTTTCTAATAACCATACATTATATATGTAGAAGCATCACTTTGTACTCCATGAATATGTACAATTATTATATGCCAATTTTTTAGATTTAAAGGAAAAAAATTTTCCAATGACAAAAAAAGTGTAATTCTATAGAACTACTGGGAGTCTACTGGGCTCTTTCTTTTAGCCAGTGCCTCAGATCCCTCTAATGTGTTTACTACAGTTTAGTTCATGTATTTTATGAAATAAAAATTATGATTAACTTAGGTTCCACAAAATATATGATCCCAAGTCTATCTTCATTTGCAGTTTCACTTTCTGTGGTTTCAGTTACCCTTGGTCAATCACAGTCTGAATATATTAAATGAAAAATTTCAGAAATAAACAATTCATAACTTTTAAATTGTACACCGCTCTGAGAAGCATGATGAAATCTCACAATGTCCCACTCCAACCCACTCAGGATATGAATAATCTCTTTGTCCTGCAAATTCATACTGTATACAAGAACTGCCTTTTCATCACTGAGTAACCTCTCAATTATCAGATTAAACATAGTCTATATAGGGTTCAGTATTACCTAGGGGTTCAGGCATCCACAGGGTGTCTTGGAAGATACCCCTGGCACATAAGCATAGACTGCTATACTTATCTGAAAACTTTTAGGATCAGGGATAAGAATGCTGACTTAAAATTCAGCCTGTTTTGTGTTTGAATCCTAGACTTACCAGTGTCCATATAACTTTGAGTAAATTATTTCTCTAGATTTCAGTTCTTCTCAGATGGAAAATGGTATATATATAGATGCTTTATAGAATTTTAGTGATATTTAAATGAGATGGCCTATGTAAGCTCCAAATTAGCATAGTTTCACCAATAGTAAGTTCTCAAAAATGCTGTCTGTTATTGTTACTAGAAATGATAAATGTAATTTACTAAATTAATTATAAATGATAAATTTAATTATCATTTAGTAAAAATTTATAGTTCATTTATGTATTTTTTTTTTTTTTGAGATGGAGTCTTACTCTGTTGCCCAGCCTGGAGTACAGTGATGCAATCTCGGCTCAATGCAACCTCCACCTCCCAGGTTCAAGCGATTCTCCCACCTCAGCTTCCTGAGTAGCTGGGATTACAGGTTAATTTTGTATTTTTTTTGTAGAAACAGGCTTTCACCATGTTGGACAGGCTGGTCTTGAACTCCTAACCTCAGGTGATCCAGCCACCTTGGCCTTCCAAACTGCTGGGATTACAGGCATAAGCCACTGTGCCTGGCCAAAATTTATAGTTTAAAATAAAAAATTTTTAAATATTCAGAAGCATATCATTATTATGATGATTCACTTTGAATGATGGCATATTTGGATACTCAGCTAACCAGATATCATTGATGTATTTTACATAACAAAATGAAATTCACTAGGATTTTGCTAATTGCTTACATGATTGTTAAGGCAAAAATGTGATCTGTTACTAAAATGACATCATGTCAGTTCTGTTTCTGAAAACTAAATTTAAAGAAATTGCCCTTCAGGCATATTCTGATTGACATGTGGTTGAATTATTTCTAAAGAACATTCATTCATATGCAACAAAAATTTTATTCAGATCTTGAAACTTAAAATTTTGGCATGACCTTTTAATGGAGAATCTTCCTTTTAAATGGCTGATAAATATTATAAGAAAACACAGTCCTGGCTGGGCATGGTGGCACATGCCTGTAATTCTAGCACTTTGGGAGGCCCAGGCAGGTAGATCACGAGGTCAAGAGATGAGACCATTCTGGCCAATATGGTGAAACCTTGTCTCTACTAAAAATACAAAAATTAGCTGGTTGTGGTGGTGCACGCCTGTAGCCCCAGGTACTTGGGAGGCTGAGGCAGGTGAATTGCTTGAATCTGGGAGGCAGAGATTGCAGTGAGTCAAGATCACGCCACTGCACACTCTAGCCTGGTGACAGAGCAAGACTCTGTCTCAAAAAAAAAAGAAAACACAGTCCTGACCAGTGAACACGAACCCTTAGACTATTTGGAGAAATATGCCTGAACACTCTAAAGCTGAATGACTGTGTGAAAACCCACCAGAACAGTAAGAAGCACATTAGGCAGCAAATGTGGGAGATAAAAATGATCCAGCTCAACTTTTAGGAAGTTTTCATAACATTTCAACTGTAAATGAACTGAGTGGACCACCTAACTGATACATCTAGGTTGTCATCTTCATTTTAGGTTACATAGATTATGATTTTTTAAATTAGTAGGCAAAGATCAAGCATCTCCATGTAAGTAACAGGCTTCTGTGTTCTGATCTCCTTCCCGCTTTTCTACCACTTCCAACTCCTACTGAGTACTAAATTTTGCTGATAATTTCAAAAAGATCACAACTTTTATGCATATTTCTTTTCTTATTTGGTGGAATCACTTCCTATTTTGACAATTCAAGAAGTAAATCATAATGTAACCCATTTCCCTGAAATCAACGCCTCCGTTTTGCATAACACAATGAAACTTTTAAACAGGAAAAGGAAAGGGAAGAATTTAATTAGTAGGGAAGTTTGAAAATATACTTTAAAGAATATACAGGAAAGGAATAAGGGCATTTGACATCCTCTAGAGAACTTTTCCATATAACCAATGCATATGAGAAAAGCAGATGTTACCAATGGAAAATGCAAAGCTGTAACACCCCATACTTGCCCACCAAAATCACAGAGAATGCTTCCTAGGATCCAGGATATTTCTCTGTCAGGAGAGGTCTCTAGAAATCCAAAGAATTATCAATGATCCTTCAGTAAAAGACAAGGATTATGGGTCTAGGAATACCTGTTTAGAAAATTGGTTTCTCTGAAAGGAAGGCCAAAGATCATGTTAGGACTTTGAAATGAGTCCAAGTGAATATTAGAGTAGACCCAGATTTATTTTCAATAATTATATCTCTCCAATTTACATTAAAATTCTGTGGTTCTGAAATAACAAGGACCCAGGTGATTCAAGATTTTTAGACCACTTCAAACCCTCATCTGATTCTACACTAGCCTCTTGTGGGCCAAAGAAATATTGGTCTAATAATTGCTTCTTTGTCATAGAGCTATTTTCAACGTGGAGAGTAAAAGATATGTGTGCCCATAGTATAATTATCCTTGATAAGATGTTCTCCCATACAAGTTGTTTCCAAAGGTAAAGGATGAAAGGCATAATATAATGTTCAGGATGTCCGAGCATCTGAGAAGTATGAAGAAGTGAATTTCTGACACATATGAAAATGCATTGTCTTTAAATTGAGTGATGGGTTTTAAAGTTCAGGAAACACAAGGAAAGTTTAAAAATCTATTATACTTACTTGTATTTCTTTATTTCTTACATAAACAAGTAGAAAATCAAGAATTGTTAGAACTGGCTTGGAAATTTTTAAAGTATATAAATGTAAATGGAATTTAATACTATTCATAGGTTCCTTCCCTAATGTCAAAAAGCAGTCTTCTCTGCTTGTACCCAGAAAAACTGCCTTTTTCAACTGCAAAACAATTATGAACATTTACTCATACTGTTTAAATATGAATACTTATGAACCATCATCATTCTATTGTATTGTTTATCAATCAAGATTCTATAATGTGTCCAAAATAGTCTTGGAAATAACCAGATGGGCTGAGACCGATCATTATTAGAACAGGAGGAAACTGAGCTAATATTTAAGTTAATTGTGCCTATTTGCATGGCCATGATATTGACTATTTGTTAAATGCCTACTTGTATCAGACATTGTTTTAGGTACCTATAAGTATTGTCTCGTTTAATACTGAAAATTAAGACAACGATTAACTTGTCAAAAATTACATGGCAAGTTTGTAGCAAAACCTAGATTCAAACTCAGATCAGTCTGCCTCTAAAACTCACACCCTGCCTCCTAAATTGTGTTGCCTTCTAAGGTAATTTGTTTAACAAATGCTGAAAGAACTAGTCCCTTTTCTGTATACATACTTATAGATAATGAGAATCCTCAGTGTCTTGTTACTAATAGTCACTCAAAAAAATATTCCCCAAATGAATGAATGAATGATTCAACTAACTCATCTCCACAATCAGGCAGATCATTCTCAACTTTAAAAATATGCTGTTTATATTTTATATGAAATATACATTTTCTACTTTAAATAAATATAAATTCTGTATTTTTAAAACATTTTTGGGGAAGCATAATCCACTCTTTCATTTGGCAATCAGCTATTTTCATTTTCAAAAATAACTTTTAATGTCTACAAAATTAACATTAGGAGTTTTATACAGTAAAATTATGAAACAAATAAAGCCTGTCAGTTCAGTATGAAATAAAACAGTGAAATCATTTCTTTGAATCTTATAAGCAAACAAGTAAAACACAGAGTTAAATGAAAACATTTCTTAGAAGTATAAAATTTAATATTGATTCCTTTTTCTAATAAAAATCTAACTTAGGCCAGGTGCAGTGGCTCATACCTGTAATCCCAGCACTTTGGGAGGACGAGGCAGGTAAATTACTTGAGGCCAGGGGTTTGAGACCAGCCTGGCCAACATGGGTAAAACTCCTTCTCTACTAAAAATACAAAAATTAACTGAGCATGGTGGCACACGCATGCAGTCCTACCTACTTGTGAGGCTGAGGCATGAGAATCACTTGAACCCAAGAGGCAGAGGCTACAGTGAGCCAAGATCATGCCGCTGCACTCTAGCCTGGGCAATAGAATGAGACTTTGTCTAAAAAAAATACAATAAAATAAATATTCCGATTCAACCTAAATAAGAAAAATATTATTCAATGATTTACTTTTAAGTCAGTAATTCAAAAAGTACTTCATATGTTTTCAGCCAATGCATGCTGCATTATGCCACAATTTAGAAGTGGTCAATGTAGAACAATTGACAGAAACAACTCTCTCATCCAAACATGACAATTTTCCATTAAAGAGAAATAAACTAAACTTTCACCTAGATCTTTTTTCAGAGGTAGACAGTGTTATGATATGAAGCACTCCACATGCTCACCCTTAAAGTATGCTCAAGAGCTGCCTCCTTAGAAAAGTATCCCTGACTGCCCATCACACACTCAGTCCTCCAAGCAAAATAGTCACTCTGTTTTCTCTGATGCTGAAGACTTGTAATCAGTATTTTTTTTAATGTACCATGAAATTTTTGACTATTAAAAGGATATCTTAGTCACTGTTCAATATTTAACAATAGAATTTTCTTGTTAGCATTATATTCTCCAAACTAAATGTATGCACCACTTCTCATCATTCCATGTGTAAAAGTTTTTGAAATCCCTTAAACAACCTGGCCACCCTCCCTGGATGCTCTTTGCTTAGTAAATGCCCCCATGCCTCAAAAATAACATTCAACATTTGAGCTAAATCTGTTTATCTGAACCAGACCTACAGAGCTCTCCAGGGTTTATGCCATTGTGATCCCTTGTATGTACAAACAACTTATGTTTCTGTGAACAACTAAGCATCTGGGATATTATATAAGATAGATAAAGTCATTCAACAGGTATACATGAAGTAGCAGGCACTATACTAATGGGTACTAATGTACCAGGCACTATACTAATGGCTGAAAGTCCTACCACAGTTGCCTCAAGAACACTTTTACACTGTTGGTGGGAGTGTAAATTAGTTCAACCATTGTGGAACACAGTGTGGTGATTCCTCAAGGATCTAGAAATAGCAACATCATTTGGCCCAGCAATTCCATTACTGGGTATATACCCAAAGGATTATAAATTGTTCTGTTAGAAAGACACATGCACACATGTGTTCACTGCAGCACTGTTTACAATAGCAAAGACTTGGAACCAACCCAAATGCCCATCGATGATAACAAAATGCCCATCACTAAGAAAATGTGGCACATATACATCATGAAATACTATGCAGCCATAAAAAGGAGGAGTTCATGTCCTTTGTAGGGACATGGATCAAGCTGGAAACCACCATTCTCAGCAAACTGACACAAGAACAGAAAACAAAACACCACATGTTCTCACTCATAAGTGGGTATTGAACAATAAGATCACATGGAAACAGGGAGGGGAACATCACACACTGGGTCCTGTTGGGGGATGTGGGGGCTAGGGGAGGGATAGCAGCGGGTAGGAGGATTGGGGAGGGATAACATTAGGCGAGATACCTAATGTAGGTGATGGCAGGGGGATGGATGCAGTAAACCATCCATACAACATATAGGCATGTGTATACCATACCTATGTAACAATTCTGCACACTCTGCATGTGTACCCCAGAACTTAAAGTATAATAAAATAAAGAAAACAGTAACTTTTTAAAAAGGTGTTTCTTGTATAGCTTCCTCACATGCATTAAAACATGTGTCACACATAAATGGGGGTTGTTTCACAATTACTTTGGGTATGCTCTGGGTTATATCATTATTAACAGACTTCTTTCTTTTTAAGACTGTTTGCAAATTCTAATATATAAATCATGACTCTCCAAGACCTGGAATGTAATATGCAACATTTCCCAAACATTTGATCGTACCACACTGCTTTCATAATGCATCTTGAAGAAACATCTCCTGAGAATACTTTGTATAATTCCTTCTAGAATTTATAGAGGAGTAAGCAGATCATTGTGATCTAAGGAAATAAGAGCAAAGGAAGCATCCCAAGGTGAGATACAAGTTCAAACATGGGATACAAGTACAGGGAGTGTAAGGGAAAGTTTCTAGAGAGAAGAGATACTCAATAGAGATCTCCAAGGACAAGTCTGAGTAAGTGAAAAGAAGGAAGTCAGTGGTGAGGTTTTCAGAAAGAAAAAGAAAGAAGCTTACTATGCAGTGGCTTTTCATGGTCAGAATGGCAGTCACATCTACATTAGCTGGAGAAATCATAGGAAAACATCATATGAAAAAAAAAAATCACAAAAAATTTCATTAGAAGCCCTTAAGTTCTAATGAGAACCTGACTGCTCTCAGTCAGGAATTCTCCCCATCCACAAACTTACTCTTCCAAAAAGTATACAAAACCAAGAAGAATGAAAAATTGGAATTAAATAAAAACATTTTCAATGAAGCTAGAAAATGTATAATCTGCAGATCCCTAAATGTAACTATGATTTGCTAAAAACAGTAAGATTGAGAAGTTATAAGGAAGTTAAAAAGGAGTCAAATAACAGAAAGTGGTACTTGTCCATTTTTGCATTGAGTTCCAGAAAGCACCAGCAAAAACACAGCTTTCTAAAAATGGAAGACCTATTCTGAAATCTAAAAACTGTAATTTTTGTTTACAAGGATGTGTGACCTGTGTTGAGTAAGACAGGAAAGGGTTTGATTTGAAGTAGCCAAAAATGAGGAGCTCTAAAAAGAAAAGTCACACAAACAAGCCATATTTGCAGGAAGCTGTCTGCTTCTGTGGCAGAAAATTATGGAGAAATATTCTATGTAAGAATTATGCTATGAGGTGATTACTCCCCCCACATAACTGTAATGAGCTCTACAGAAAATAGCTAGATACACAAATTTAACAGTAACTAACTTAATAAAAAAGAAACAAGTACAGGTGTAACTCAGAGATATTGCAGGTTTGGTTTCAGATCACCACAGTAAAGCAAGTTACGTGAGTTTTTTGGCATCCCAGTGCATATAAAAGTTATGCTTATACTATACTGTAGTCTATTAAATGTCTGGTACCATTGTGTATAAACAACAATATACGTGCCTTGATTTAAAAATAATTTATTTGCTAAAAAATGCTAATAATCATCTTAGCTTTGAGTAAGTTGTAAGCTTTGTGCTGATGGAGGGTTTTGCTTTACCTTGATGGCTGCTGACTAACTAGAGTGGTTGTTGCCTAAAGTTGGGGCATCTGTGGTAATTTCTTAAAATAAGACAATGAAGACTTGCTCTGTATTAGGCATCAGTTGATTCTTCATTTCACCAAATATTTCTCTAGTATGCAATGCTATTTGATAGCATTTTACCCACAGTAGAACTTCCTTCTAAATTAGAGTCAATCCTCCCAAGCCCTACCACCGCTCTCTATCAACAACTTTATGTACTATTCTAAGTCCTTTGTTGTCATTTCAACAATGCTCACAGGATCTTCACCAGAAGTAGATTCCATCTAAAGAAACCTCTTTCTATGCACATCCATAAAAGTCATTCCTCATTTGTTCAAGTTTTATCATGAGATTGCAACAAGTTAGTCCCAACTTCAGGCTCTACTTCTTATTCTCTTCTAGTCCTCTTTCCATCTCCACCACATCTGCAGTTACTTCATTCGCTGACGTCTTGCACCCCTCAAAGTCATCTGTTAGGGTTGGAACCATCTCCTTCCAAACTTCTGTTAATGTTGATATGTTGATCTCCTGCCATGAATTGTGAATGTTGTTAATGGCATCTAGAATGGTAAACCCTTTTCAAAAGTCTTAAGTTGACTTTGCCCAGATTAATCAAAGGAATCACTAGGGCAGCTGTAGCACTATGTAATATATTTCTTAAATGATACAATTTGAAAGTCAAAATTACTCCTTGATCCATGAGCTGCAGAGCAAATGTTGCATTAGCATCCAGGAAAGCAACATTAATCTGTACATCTCCATCAGACCTCTTGGGTAACCAAGGGCATGGCCAATGAGCAGTAATATTTTGAAAGGACTCTTAATTCTGAGAAATAGATCTCAACAGTGGGCTTAAAATATTCAGTAAATGAACCTGTAAACAGATGGGATCTCATCTAGAGTTTGTTTGTTTCATTTATAAAGCACAGGAAGAGTATAAAGAGCATAATTCTGAAGGCCCTAAGATTTTCAGAATGGTCAATGAACATTGGCTTCAACTTAGCTGTTGAGTTAGCTCCTAACAGCAAAGTCAGCCCATCCTTTGAAGCCAGTCATTGACTTCTCTCCAGCTTTGAAAGTCCTACATGACATCTTCTTGCAATAGAAGGCTGCTTTGTCTACATTGAAAATCTGCTATTTCATGTATCCACCTTCATCAGTTATGTTAGCTGAATCTTCTGGACAGCTTGCTGTAGCTTCTGCAGCAGGAGTTGCTGCTTCACCTTGCACTTCTCTGTTATGGAGACCACTTCTTCCTTAGCCTCTACTAGGTTTGAATCTTTTCTAGCTTCCTTGCCTCTATCAGCCTTCGTAGAATTGAAGAGAATTGGAGACTTGCTCTGTATTAGGCTTTTGTTTAAGGAAATGTGGCTGATCTTCTATTCAGACCACTAAAACTTTCTTCATATAAGTAATAAGGGTGTATCACTTTCTTATTATTTGCATGTTCACTGGAGTAGCACTTCAGTTTCCTTCAAGAATTCTTCCTGTGCATTCACAACTTGGCTAACCAATCGGTGCAAGAGGCCTAGCTTTCAAACCTATCTCACCTTTCTACATGCCTTCCTCACTAACTTTTGGAGGCCAAGGCAGGCAGATCACTGGAGATCAGGAGTTCAAAACCAGCAGGGCCAACATAGTGAAACCCTGTCTCTACTAAAAATACAAAACAATTAGCTGGGCATAGTGGTGGGTGCCTGTAATCCCAGCTACTAGGGAGGCTGAGGCAGGAGATTTGCTTGAACCCAGGAGTTGGAGGTTGCAGTGAGTTAATGCACTCCAGCCTAGGTGACAGAGCAAGACTCCATCTCAAAAATAGGTAAATAAACAAATTAAAGTGAGAGAAATATGACTCTTCATTTCACTCAAACTCTTAGTGGCCATTGTGGCATTATTAACTGGCCTAATTTAATATTGTTGTGTCTCAGGGAATAGGGAGGCCTGAGGACAGAAAGAAATGGAAAACAGCTGCTTAGTAGAATCATCGGAATATACACATTGAAGATTAAGTTTGATAAAGAATTTTTACAGATAAGTTCTATAGAGAACATTTATAGATTAAGTTCTATTAAGATGGGTGCAGTTCACAGTGTCCCAAAACATTTGAAATATAATAGTAATATCAAAGATTACTGATCACAAAATACCAAAACAGATATACAAATTATAAAAAAAGCTTGAAATAGTGGGAGAATTACTAAAATGTGACATAGACAATAAGTGAGTACAAACTAATGGAAAAATAATGCCTATAGACTTGCTCGATGCAGGGTTGCCACAGACCTTTAATCTGGGGAAAAAAATGCAATATCTGCAAAGCACAGGAAAGCAAAGCACAATAAAATGAGGCATGTCTGCGCAAAATCAGTACAAGGCAATATAAAGAAAAAAATCAAAAACAAAAAGAAACACAGCAGGAAAAAAAAAGAGAAAAAAGAAAAAATCAAACAGAAAAAAGTAATTCTTATAATACATGCATTAAATCAAACTGTGAAGCTGTAATCACTAAAACAGGAGGTAGTAACATGAGTAGACAGATGGATGAACAGATTAGTAAATTCAGAAGCTGACCCAAACACACATGTGAATTTAGTATATGGCAAAGATGTAATTTCAAGTCATTATGAAAAAGAGGTACTGTTTAATAAGTGATATTAAAGCAGCTAGGTGAACATCCAAAAATATTTACATCAAATCCATACTTCACACCATATACCAAGACAAATTTTAAATAGAACAAAAGTTTCAAATCTTATCAAACACTGCTAAAAACAAAACTTTATAATGTGTACGTACTTCCATCACTAGCCATCTATAACAATATTTGATGTCACAGCAATTGATGTTTTCAACATTTTTACTTTTTGCAAATCAAATGAGTAGAATGATGGCAATTTGTTTTACCCTTGTATTTCTCTGGTTACTGCAGTTTAAACATATTTTAATGTGTTTATTGACCATCTGAATTCCTTCTTTTGTGAATTTGCCTGTTTGAATCTTTGTCTACTTTTTTATTTGTCTTTTTCATATTTATTATTTTAGGATTTCTTTTTACTTTCTAGAAAACAATCCAGGTTTGCTCTGTGTGATGCAATTATTTTCTTCTGTATCATTGCTTATCTTTTAATTGTATATGTGGTATCTTCTGATGTACACCTGTTTTTAATTTTGATGGAGTCAAATTGTCATTCTTTTCCTTTGTGATATTTGTGTGTGTGTGTGTGTCTTGTCAAAGAGGACTTCCTGACTTCAGGATCAGAATGATATTCTGTATTTTCTACAGAAAAGTAGAAGAGAACAGAGAGGAGAAGGAGAAAGAAAAAAATTATTTAATTTTTATTGTATGTATTTGATTCCTATAGTATAGCAAAGCATATAAGAAAAATAAAAGACAAATGACAAACTAAGGATAATATCTGTAATGTATATCACAGACCAATCTTTAAAACATAAAAACAATGCTAGAAAGCCACAAGAATATATAGCAGTGCAAAAGATAATTGTCAAAATACATTATCAGTTGACAATAATAAAACTGTTGATAGAAAATGAAATACAAAAGAAACTTAATTGCATAATAACGGAAATACTAACTTAGAATAAGCTGTAAGTCTGTTTCATCTAATAGAGTAACAAAAACCCTTAAATTTTGACAACAGCCCATTGACAAGGCAATGGAAAAACATACTTTCAATTATTGCTGGTGAGAATATAAATTGGCACAAGGCCTATGGAAGGTAATTTGAATTTTTTTTCTAAATTACAAATATATACAACTGTTTATTCAGCAGCTCTATTTCAGACAATGTATATTAAACTTGCACATGTGAAAATAAACAATATTATTCATTGCAGTACTGTGAGAGCAAAAAATTGGACTATTTTAAATTGCCAACAGAGATCTGATTAGAAAAATTATATCTGTACAACAGCATGCTATGCAGCTGTAAAAAAGAATGAGGAAGCTTTCCATATACTGATCCATGAAGATCTGTGAAATGCATTTTATGTTTTTTGTTTGGGGTTTTTAAATGAAAGTTGTGTATATTCAAGATTTACAATGTGGTGTTTTGATATACATAGTAAGCTGATTACTACAGTCAAGCTAATTAATATATCCATCTTTTCGTGTGGTTTTCTTTTCTCTGTGTGTAGGAGAGTGGCAAGAACATTTAAGATCTACTCTCTTAGCAAATTCCAAGTATACAATATAGTATTATTAACTATTATCATGCTGTGCACTGCAGCATTATTCACAATAACCAAGATATGAATAAATTATTACACACACACACACAAACACACACATAAAGTGGAATATTATTCAGCCTTAAAAAAGAAAGCCTGCCATTTGCAACAACAGGGATGAACCTGTGGAACATTATGTTAAGTGAAATAAGCCCACACAGAAGAATACTGCAAGATCTTATGGGTGGAATCATAAAAAGTTGAATTTATAGAAACAGAGTTGAATGGTGGTTACCAGGGATGGAGAAGTGGGGGAAATGGGGAGGCCCTGGTCAAGGGACACAAAGTTTCAGTTGTATAGGATGAATAAATTCTGGAGGTCTACCGTCCAGCATGATAACTCTAGTTGATAATACTGTATTATAAATGGGAACTGTATTGTAAATTTAACAAAACAACTTGTGGAAAAAAATGGGTAGGAGACAGAGTTTTGTGCAAAGCCAGGAAAGAAAAGAATGTATCACTTATTGGCTTGCATTTCCCTAAAGAAACTCTTGGAGAATACAAAACAAGCTAATTACAGTGGTTACCAATGTATGAATAAGGGACAGGACAGGAGATAAATGAGGAAAAAGAGAACAAGGAAAGCGAGGCTTTGCAGACTA
This sequence comes from Saguinus oedipus, assembly GCA_031835075.1. Classification (NCBI taxonomy): domain Eukaryota; kingdom Metazoa; phylum Chordata; class Mammalia; order Primates; family Cebidae; genus Saguinus; species Saguinus oedipus. The sequence continues at coordinate 150,436,342 of CM063170.1, forward strand.
CGCATATTTACATTTTTAAAAATTTTTGAAGCATGATGTATTGCCTATCCAATGGATTTAATTTAAAAATAAATTTATTTTAAAACAACTAAACTCAATGATATTAATTTCATTCAAAAAATAGAAGACAAACAATAAAGGTGATACCTTTGGCGATCTTTCTCCCTGTCTCAGAGTTTGAAAAATTGTAGATATTCAATGGAGAAGTGGTCCTCTGATTAAAGCATGATGCTATTTTTATGTGTCAAAACAAATTAAGTTTCCTATGATATTTCAGGACATGAATTATAAATTCAAAATATATTTTTCTAAAGAATACTATAAAGGGATGAAACAATTTATGGTAAGCTGAAGCAGTGAAGAGATTCCATGCAATACAAAAATGTCAACTTCAAATTAATCTGAAGATCACATATAAAGGGAAGAAAACAACTTTACCATTAAATGATCAACTGACAACATGGAGCAGAATATAGTGAAAGGCATAACATTTCATTATCACATCCATTTCTTGCAATTCAGAAAACCATAAAGAATATCTTCCAAATCTTTAATTTAATGCATAACACTGTGACACATTTCTAAGGTAAGTTTTAAAATGAGTTGGCCTCATAAGGCCGAGTGACATATTGTCACAGATTTAAAGGAAAATGCTGTCTCTGTTAAGATCTTATAATATGTATAATAAAGAAACACACAGAATAAGGTTAGACAAATTTGAGAATTTTGTTATCACCTTAACATCAGGGTGTTAATGCATATGTAACCACAAATATTTGAACTATTTCTTCCATTATATCAGATGACAAGAAAGGTGCCTGAAAATTGTCTTATTTGTTGAGGTAAATTAAATTATGTCAGATCAATGAATGATGTGCTTATCATTATAGAATCTAGATGTTCAGAGTATCATGGGCTAAAACAACATTTGTAATGGTGTGAAAATGAAATACTTCAACATTGAAAAGATTTATTTCCCTGAAAGGATTTATTTTTACAGTTACTCTTTTTCTGTTGGACTAGCTGGCTTATGATTCTTGTCTGCAGAAAAAGAACCTGAAAAAAAATAACTGTCACTTTAATTAAGCACAGCAAAGGTAGAGAAACGAAGGGAGCATTCAAAATGGATCAGTGGGTGGTAGGGATGTCATTCAGGAACATCCTTGTGTTTGTTAGTTCACCTATAACTTTAAGAACTAAGTCTTGTTCTCATAGAAGCACATACTTGGTGTACCAGAAGGAATGACCACAGGATGGGGCCAAAGGCGAAGACAGTTGAAAATGAGCTGAAAACCTTACCATAAAGGGAAAAAAGGAAAATGACATTCTCAGGACATTTTATTACAGATCCTGTGGAATTAATTTCATTTAGTTTTTATTGACTTTTCCTTAAACTTTGGCATTTTTACATAGTTCTGGGGTACATGTGCAGAATGTGCAGAACGTGCAGAATGTGTAGGTTTGTTACATAGGTATATATGTGCCATAGTGGTTTGCTGCATCCATCACCCCGACATCTACATTAGGTATTTCTCCTAATGCTATCCCTCCCCAGTCCTCCCACCCCATGCTATCTGACCCCTAGACCCCCATCCCTCAACAGGACCCAGTGTGTGATGTTCCCCTCCCTGTGTCCATGTGTTCTTATTGTTCAATACTCACTTATGAAAGAGAACATGCAGTGTTTGGTTTTCTGTTCTTGTGTCAGTTTTCTGAGAATGATGGTTTCTAGCTTTATCCATGTCCCTGCAAAGGACATGAACTCATCCTTTTTTATGGCTGCATAGTATTCCATGGTATATACGTTTTCTTTATCCAGTCTATCATTAACAGGCATTTGGGTTGGTTCCAAGTCTTTGCTATTGTGAACAGTAATGCAATAAACATACGTGTACATGTGTCTTTATGATCTATAATAGAATGATTTATAATCCTTTGGATATATACCCGGTAATAGGATTGCTGAATCAAATGGTATTGCTATTTCTACGTCCTTCAGGAATCTCCACACTATCTTCCACAATGGTTGAATTACACTCCCACCAACAGTGTAAAAGTGTTCCTATTTCTCCATGTCCTCTCTAGTGTCTGTTGTCTCCTGATTTTTTTAATAATCGCCACTCTAACTGGCATGAGATGGTATAGTATTTAATTTCAGCAGGTGAAGGGAGAGCAGGAATGTCAAACTCCTGGTGTCTCCCTCAGCACAGGTCCTGTTCCATGAAGGATTTTTGCTTTGAAAGCTCTGTGGCTCCACCCAGGGTTGCAAGGATGTATGTCAACTTTGAGCAGAATGAGAGAAACAGGCCCAAGAATGGGAAAGGGTTATGACTACTAACCCTGCTACTGTATGGTCAGATATTTTTTATTCATCAAGAGAAGCTAAAAATTTATATCTCCTTTATTCTTGATATTTAAATGTCTTTTAAAAGTTGTTCACAGCCTGAGGATAGCTAGTTTGCAGCATCTCTGCTTTAATAGTAATAACAGCTAATCCTTATGCAAAGCTCCCTAAACACCAGGGGTTCTTCTAAGTATTTTACACATATAACCTTATTTCATCCTCCTAATAACCACTTGAGGTAAGACCTTTTTATCCCCATATTTAAGATGAGTAAACTGAGCCACAAACAAGTCTATAGTTTGCCCCAGGTGGCACAGCTGGCAAATGGCAGAGGTAGGACTTGAACCTAGGGAGTCTGCTCCAAAAAATTTCTATAAGAAAATTTCCCCATCAAAGAACTTAGTTAAAAATATTTGATCAATTGTAGAACTAAATCAGCTAATCCTAGCCCTATGCCTACTGATATATTTCAGGTAAATATTTTTCCAAAGTTATTTTTTAAATTTTTCAGAAATTAATGAGCCACAAGTGTTTCTGAAGGGCCCAATTTGAAAGAGAAGTTATTTTGGAAAACCAAAGCTTACTTTTTATTGAGTATTTTCTAATCGTAAAACATCATTTTGAAAAAAAATACATTTTTTTGCGTTTTAGCTACCACCTCTCATTTTGCTTTTGAATAACTCTTTTAAGCTTTTTTATTGAGAAATAGTGAACTGAAATCAGAAGCCAACCTAAATCATGATTTCTAAGTTTTATTTGAAAATTGAATTCACACTTTTTAATTTTTTTTTTTTTTTTTTTTTTTTTTTTTTAGATAGGGTCTCTCACTCCATCACCCAGGCTGGGGTGCAGTGGTACAATCACGGCTCACTGCAGCCTCTGCCTCCCAGGTTCAGATGATCCTCCTGCCTCAGCCTCCTCAGTAGCTAGGACTAGAGGCACACACAGCTACATCCAGCTAATTTTTTTTTTTTTTTATTGTAGAGACAGGGTTTTGCCATGTTTCCCAGGCTGTTTGAACTTCCAGGATCAAGTTATCCACCAACCTCAGCCTCCCAAAGTGTTGGGATTATAAGTGTGAGCCGTCACACCTGGCCCATAAATACCTTTTCCAAAAACTAGTGGCTCATCTTATATTACACTTTAACTCTTCAAAATTTTTTCACTTTATTATCTAATTTTATATTCATATCAATTTAAACTTAGTTCACTTAAATATGGAAACAAAGAGGCTAGAGACTGCCTTGTGTGGAAAATAAGGAAGTGTCTGGTATGTACCATGTGGATGTGCTAGCACCTCATTATGTGTGGAAGCCTTTCAATTTATTTCAGTTTCACCTGGGAAGTTTGGTAGCTACTTAAGGAAATAGAATTACCAGATCACCCTTCGAGGAGAGTGTAATGTAAAGTTGTCTCAAAACCTGCACTCCACGTGGCACTCAAAGTCACCAAGTCAGACTTCAACAATTCTAAGAATAACTATTAACATCACTATCTCTGGGCATTTTCTTCCCATTCCTAAATTTTTAAAACAGAGATGAGATCATTATCTCAAAAGTGTTTATCATGAAGTTTAGATAATATGAAATACTATATAATAATCATATATTGCCTCAGAGACATATTTAACTGGGCACTAAAACATTTGAGTATATTATTTTTAGTATCTAGTGACAATGGCTCATATAATGAAAATGATCATCATTGTGACTGTTCAAATTTATTTATAGAGGGCTCTGAGTAAATTCTGTTGATCTTTTCTTTAATACTATACAGGCCAGGCTAGTCTCTACATTTTGCAGTAGGAATTTAATTGTGTGCATTTGTGTGAGGTAATGCAGTACATGTAACATATTTAATATTCTCTCTCTGTCTCTCTTTCTACACACACACACACACACACACACATGCACACACACACACACATATATATAATATACATAATATATATAATATACAAAAATGTCCTTGTTATATTGGTATATTTTTCAAAGTAAGTTTATAGTGAGCATTTTTCCCATCTTTTATTTTCTGGCCTGGATGCTTTAAAACAGCCAAAAAATTAAATACAATACCCATGTTGCAATCTGGTTATTCTTTGGAAGGATAGACATCTATAATAACCTTAAAAGATTTTTAAAAATATATAAAATAGGTGAATTATTACACTAAAAGTAGTAACATTTCCTACCAGAAAAGCTTGATCTAACAGTTAAAAATGTCATTAGCCTTCGTGGAAGATAGGAATATGCTCTCTACTTCGCCAACAAACATAAAATATAAGTTTTCTTCTACAAAATAAGTTTATATTTTGAAAAGCCATACTTCTAGAGCTTTGATTTCCATTTCTGATGGTGGCAATTAGGAAATTAGACTAAGGACATTAATGAATCTAAAGGATAGTCGTTTTGAGTCCAATAGGGATATGAAAGCAGCACCCTACCAAAAGATTGAACTAACTTCACATAAAGCTTCCAGTATTCTAGAAGGTGACATCAACGTCTGAACAGTAATAGTAGTAGTGATTCTTTATTAAGCCTTACTAATTATGTGCTGCAAACTTTATATGCAGTTCATAACTTGCAGTGGAAGACAGCATTTGTATAGTGTAAGATAACCTGTTCATGACTGTCCTTGTCACAACAGTCTCTGTGTCCTCTGCAATTCCAGGATGAATATGAGTAACTGCAGTTGTGTGTTTTACACTAGTACAAAATCATTAAAATTAATGAAAAGGCAAAACAATGTGCTTAACGAATCCCTCCCCTCAAAATTTAACATGTTATTTTTTTAAATGGTTAAGAAATAGGTTAACTTTCTGTACATCATAAAAATTTCTTTGGCTCAAGCCTGCACTAGAAAACCTAAGACAAATCTCACTGGATAACACTGTCCTTTGACACATGCAAACCATGTGGTGACAAAGCAAAAATTTAAAAGCAGCACTATTTGAAAGTGACCCCAGTCAAGGCACCCAGACTCACCGGTTACTCACAAGTAGTTTGTTTCTTGCCCTTCCGGTGGTGTGCTCTGTTTTCAGAAGGTTGACTGTTCAATCTCCAATGGCATAAGCCTATTACATCATATCTACAAGTGTTACCCTGTAGATAACATGTATCTGCACCTTTCAGAGATGTTAATTGTAAGGAAGAAACCTAAAAAATTCCTTCTGATAGAATGGCCCTCCATCAGGTCCAATTCTTTCTGAAGAAACCTCTCTTATAGAGAGTCCCTGTGTGGGTAAGAAACAACTATATTCAGTGTATGCAGAAGTATGATCCTCCATACTTACTCCAAAGAGTCTACTTTTTCACTATTAAAGCTCCATCTGTACCTGATATTGCCTATAAGGTCACCACTATCATCTCCAAATTCTGATTTTTGGCTCACTACAGCTCCAAATCCTCCTTAGAATAAGCAGGTATGATTCCCTGAAGTGCCACCATGAAAGAATGTCAAAGCATTAATGTGCCTCACTAACATAAGATACTGGGGAGCATTATTAAATTCAAACACAGATGAAAAACAAAAGGTAGTTCTCTGCTCCAGAATTTCTACTCCTTCCCTTACCCCATGCAATTTCAGCCAGTAAACAGCTTGGCTTGTTTTATACAAGCAGGGTCTCGCTCTACTGCCCAGGCTGGAGTGCAATGGTGCAATCATAGATTGCTGCAGCCTCAAATTCCTGGGTTCAAATGAGCCTCCCACCTCAGCCTCCCAAGTACCTAGAACTACAGACACATACCACCATGCCCTGCTAATTTTTTAAAAAAAGCTTTTTTGTAGTAGCAGAGTCTCACTCTGTTGCCCAGGCTGGTCACATACTCCTGGCCTCATGCAATTCTCCTGCTTTGCCTCCCAAAGCACTGGGATTATAGGTGTGAGCCACTCCACCTGGCATAGCTGGACATTTTTACTGCACAAATACTAAATATTTGAGTCACCCCTACTGCCTTCTCCTATGACCTGGCTGATGCCAGCACTTAAGGGTAAGTGAGAAGTTTGAGGAAGTCATTGAAAACTCAGTAGACACTCAGGCCTTCAGCTGGTTTTTCTTCCAATTGAGCTGGATCCATGGAGACAGAGTGAACAGCACTGCACAGGAAGTCAAGCTTAGCTAGGTAGCACAGAGGTCTTAGATAAAGCAAACAAAGCAGGGCTTTGTGAGGTGACAAAAAGGAAACGAGCAAAGTCACACCCTAAGCCTATCCTCCAGGCAGTCCAGTGAGCAGGAAACAAAGCCACAAAACCAATGGCCCCAGTGTTGAGAATATACCATACAGGTGGTCAGAAGGAAGTTGAAGTTAAGTTCTGCTGTTAAACCCACTTCAATGTATTTTAATAGCCTATAGTTATGCTCTAAGAAAATAAGGGATGGGCTTTCTTACTTTTAAGCTTATATTAAACATCACATACTCATATACTGAAGCTCTTTTTAAAAATAACTTGAGTCTAATCTTACAAAGTGTTTTCTTATATTAACAAATGAATCTATGGGTAATTGCTAACAGTGCTATTTATTTTAGAGTCTGAAAACAATAAAAGATAACTTAAAGATTTAGAATTCTGCCCAGAATCTCCTTGTCACTTAGCAAGGATAAACCCAAGCTTTCAGATGTTAAACGTTTTGCCTATTCCCAAAATGCAGAGAGGCCACTGTTGAGAATGAAGACTATGATGGCATTTTAAACCAGAATACTTACTGAACACCTAATACTATCTAGACAATAAGGAAATCACATCTGATCTAAACACTAAGGATATTACTATCAATGTTGAGTAAGGCAAAGAAATAGAATATTTACAAACAATTAAAAGTTAAATTATGGAATAAGATTTTTTGTCATAGACATTTGGAAAAAAGTTGAGTGTTTATATGTATGTGTGTGAACATGCACAGTCATGTACTGCATAATTTGACATTTTAGTCAAAAACAGACTGCATACACAACAATGCCCCCATAAGATTATAGATATGAAAAATTCCTTTCCCTTAGTGACACTGTAGCTATCAAAATGCTGTAGCACAACACATTACTCATGTGTTTGTCATGATGCTGGTATAAACAAACCTACTGTGCTGCCAGTCACATAATAGTATAGCACATACAATATGGACCTTACATAACACCTGATAATAAATGACTATGTTATCGGTTTATGTATTTACTATGCTATACTTTTTATCATTACTTTAGAGTTCATTTCTTCTGCTTATTAAAAAATAAGTTTAAGTGGATAACAGCCTCCGGCTGTTCCTTCAGAAGGAATGCCTTCCAGGAAAAGGCACTTAGAAATGCCTTCCAGGAAAAGGCATTCAGGAATGCCTTCCAAGAAAAGGCATTTAGGAATGCTTTCAGAAAAGGCATTTTTGTCATAAAAGAAAAATCTATGGGTCATATCATAGGAGATGACAGTTTCATGCGGGTTACTGTCCCTGAAGGCCTTCCAGGGGGACAACATGTGGAAGTGAAAAACAATATTTTCCACTAGCGTAGGCCTAGACCAAGACAGACGTTTGTGTCTTTGTTTATAGCAAAATAGTTTTAAAATAAGACAAATTAAAAATAGAAAAACCATGTGGAGTAGGAGTGTCAAGATTTAAAGTATATAAAGAAAATATTTTTGTGTGAACATTAGAGAGTGTATTTACATAAACCTAGATGGTATAACCTATACACATCTAGGTTATATGGTATAGCCCATTGCTCCTAGGCTGCACAATGTATTTGTGTTTAAGTGTTATTATGAAATAGTCAAAAGGTTTAAAAGCATTTAAAAGTTTATAAACTCAAAAAGCTACAGTGAGCTGTTATTGAAGAAATAAAACTTTTTAAATAAATGTAGGGTAGCTTAAATGTACATTGTTTATAAAGTTTACAGTACTGTACGATAATGTCCAAAGCCTTCACATTCACTCACCACTCACTCCCTGACTCACCCAGAGCAACCTGCAGTCCTGCAAGCTCTGGTCATGGTAAGTGCCCCAGACAGGTGGACCACTTCTAAAACCATTTATAGAGTATTTTCACTATGCCTTTTCTGTGTTTAGATACAGTTACTATTGATTACCTATAGTACTGAATACTATAGTACTATAGGTAATTGTAATACAGTCTATAATTGTAATATAGTATTCAGTATTATAGGTAATTATAATACAATAGTATTTGTGTATCTAAACATAGAAAAGGTACAGTAAAATGCTGTACCTTTTTATTAACATGCTGTACAGGTTTGTAGCCTAGGAGCAGTAGGCTATACCATGTAGCCTAGGTGTGTATAGGCTATACCACCTAGGTTTATGTAAACACACTCTATAATGTTCACACAAAAATGAAATTTCCTAATAACTAATTTCTCAGAACATATTCCCCATTGTTAAGGGATATATGACTCTGTACTATATATATATATATAGTAAAGAACTATATGTATATAGTGCATATATATGTACTCGCTATATAGTGCTTAACTGTATAGTCATATAGTACACAGTCATGCATCACTTAATGATGGGATACACGCACACACGCGCGCACACACACACACACACACACACACATATAATCATATGTATATACAGATGGCCCCCCGGTGATCATAATTTAACTTAAAATTTGTTGACTTTTTGATAACGCAAAAGCAATGTTCATTGAGTAGAAACTCTGTTTCGAATACCCATACAGCCATTCTGAATTTCACTTTCAAAATGCTATTCAATAAATTATATGAGATATTAGAATAGGTTTTGTGTTAGATTATTTTGCCCAACTGTAGACTAAGTGTTCTGAGCACATTTATGGTAGGCTGAGCACATTTTTGATATGTTACGTGTGTTAAATGGATCTTCCACTTACAATATTTTCAACGAAGGATAAATTTATTGGGATGCATCCCCAACATAAGTGAAGGAGCATCTGTATATAGGATTGAATGTCTAGATACTGTTTCAGGAAGGATGCAGGAAGATCTAATTGGTGTGTAAGCAAAGACTAATAGCCAAGAAATCCTCAATCGCCTGAAACAACCCATTCAAAGGAAGAGAAATAGGAATGAGTATAGTATGTGTGAAGAGACAATGAGTGAAATTAATCTGAGCAAATGAGACTTCATGTATTAGACAGCAATGAAAAATAAATCTATGTAGGTCAGGTAGTGTAAGTCTTATGTACATGGCCAAAAACTTGAAATTGATGTCAAGAGGACATTATAGATTCTGTAAGAGGTGCTAACACAATGGAAGGCATGTTTTAGGACACTATGCAAGATAGGTTTGGAAAAGGATGACTTAGGCCACGCATATTAGCCATAGGCTAAACTGATCATTCATACATGTTGTCATAAAGAACTGACCAATAGAACACTCAGAAAGGAAATGAAAGGGTAAATTTGAGCAACACTGAAAAAGGAGGAAACCTAACTCCCAAATAGACTGGATATGGAAGAGGAAGACAACATATCAAAAATGACTCCAACAATCCTGTATAAATAGGGATGCCTACAGAATACTACTAGAACCTACTGAGAGAAATGGCGAGGTTGAGAAATGTGGCTTTGGGTAAGGGTGGGGTGGAACTTTATTTTTTTATTTACTATAATTCAAAGCAATAACTATGAGCACTCAACACTTTCCTAAATTGCCATCAATGGGAAAAAAAAAAACACATTATTCTAGTTCTGGGGAGCTTTTATATAGTTTGCCAAAAATGCAATGCAGACTGGTATATGAAAAGAAACAAAATTAAATGTGAAAACTGTGATAATGAATTAAATGCTGTTTTTTAAATCACTGATATAACTGAAAATAAAGGACTAAGACAGGAAATGGGGGCAGTGGATTAAAATGTCACAAATGGAAAGCAGGATGCTGAATCTTGAGTTATGCATTGAAAGATTAAAGATAGAGAAGGAAGAACTGAGGCGGAGCCAGCCATAGCGGAATCTGCTGAGCTATCACAATGGGCCATGTGGCTAGGGAAGCTACAGAAGTAAATGTGATCCTAAGTCAAGGGAACAAGCAGTGGAGAAAAGCCTGCCTTAAAGAGAAATTTGCAACACACTAGCCTAGAATCACAAACTAGGGAATAATCTAGAGGCAACATTGCAGTACTAATTTTCTTGTTTCCTAACACAAGTATTGTACTGACAATGTGCTTGCTCTAGGCCTATTCTCCATAGAGATGGAGATCTTGTCAACACTTTCCGTCCTATTTTTAAAAAATAATTACTGTATTCAATGCTTTCCCTTAAAAAATACCACGTTTGAATTGCTATAGGAAGTTGTACACTTAAGAAAAAGTTTTAATAAACTGTAAGCAGGTAGAATTCTACTTAGAAATCTACACAGTTCTCTGAGTGAGGTAAGAGGAGTGTAGAACAAAGTACTTTTAAGCCACTGGCCTGGCGCGGGGTCTCACACCTGTAATCCCAGCACTTTGGGAGGCTGAGGCAGGCGGATCATGAGGTCAGGAGTTCAAGACCAGCCTGGCCAACACGGTGAAACCCTGTCTCTACTAAAAATACTACTAAAAATTAGCTGGTTATGGTGATGCGTTCCTGTAACCTCAGCTACTTGGGAGGGCTGAGGCAGGAGAATTGCTTAAACTGGGACCTGGGAGGTGGAGGTTGCTGTGAGCCAAAATCACATTACTGCACTCCAGCCTGGGCTACAGAATGAGACTCCATCAAAAAATAATAAATAAATAAATAAGCTACTGCCCATAATCCCAGCACTTAGGGAGGCCAAGGCGGGTGGATCATTTGAGGTCAGGAGTTCAAGACCAGCCTGGCCAACATGGTGAAATCCTATCTCTATTAAAAACACAGAAATTAGCCAGGTCGTAGTGATGCACGCCTGAAATCCCAGCTATTCGGGAGGTTGAGGCAGGAGAATTGCTTGAGCCTGGGAGGCAGAAGTTGCGGTGAGCCAAGATTGTGTCACTGTACTCCAGTCTGGGCAACAGAGTGAAACTCTGTCTTAAAAAAAAAAAAAAAAAAGGAAAAGGAAAAAAACAAATTTAAGCTACTGTGCAAACCAGCACAGAAATAGAATTCTACTGCAAAGCGAAGGGAAAGAACACATGGTTAATCAATAAAGGTGATGAGTTCTGCAGAACATGGAGTGGAGCTTCAGTGCTAGTATTTCAGGCTTGACAATAGCTAGTAGCAATGTGGTCTCCACTGGCATACACAAAATATCTTTTTAAGTATTGCAGAGTGTCTCACAATGTTTATATTTAGAAAGTGCCTAAGTTCAAATCCTGGCTTCTCTACTCTTTACTTCAAAGACAAGAAAGTTATATAATGGCTCTATGTTTTCATCTGCGAAATTGAGGAAATATTATCTGCCTCATCTAGTTGTTTTCAGGATTGATTAAAATGCTATTTGTGAATCACTTAGCATGTTGACCAGCCCATAGCAAGAGCTTATTAAGTGCAATATAATTGCTGTTAGGAGAATTTCTTCTTCCCTGCCTCAATAAAGACTACTGGCAAATGCCCAATTAATATTATTTCTGAAATGTAAATTATGTTTGTAATAATAAGTCCTTTGATTACTGGATTACCAGTCACTGCTATTTTAAGTCTCTAATTTCCTCTTTCAATCTCTTAGAAAGACTTTGTTTGTTTGTTTGTTTGTTTGTTTGTTTGTTTTGAGACAGAGTTTCAAGCTTACTGCCCAGACTGGAGTACAATGGCATGATATTCTCTCACTGCAACCTCCGCCTCCTGGGCTCAAGCTATTCTCCTGCCTCAGCCTCCCAAGTAGCTGGGATTACAGGCATGTGCCACCATGCCCAGATAATTTTGTATTTTTGGTAGAGATGGAGTTTCACTCTGTTGGTCAGGCTGGTCATAAACTCCTGACCTCAGATGATCCACCAACCTTGGCTTCCCAAAGTGCTGGGATTACAGGCTGAGCGACAGCACCCAATCTTAGAAAGAATTTTTAGGCCTTATAGATATTTAATATTTCCTTCAAACCATGAGTTGTTTGGCTACAATATAGTCCACAAGTTTAACTGAGCACTTGCCATATTCCAGGAACTAAAGCAGTAATATTGTTTCACGTATGAGTTCCTTGGTAATAACCAAAAAGTTAATTTAAAATAAAAATGAATGGCTTAAAGAATGCAACTAAAAACTATAAAATTTTGTAAGAGATTAACTAGTATCTCTTTCATTGTCAAGACACCAATTTACCTATTTCAATTTCTTTAATAATGTATGTATGGAATTTCAAGTTATAACACCATAGCACCAACAGATTATTACGGTCATATGTGTCATAAGCAGTAAGATTGTATTGCATCAAAGAATTTTGCATATGTAGAAATATAAGCCACATAGATCCATAATTTAAGAACTATCAAGACATTTATCAGTGCCTCCTTTCACCAGTATAACACTGTGCTATTGTTTGCATGTAAAATTATCACCCACTAACAGTTGGGAAAGCCCTTTGAGTTAAAAAATAATTCTGTTGAAAAGAAAGGAAATGCAAAGAATGTTCAGTATATATTGGATAGTAAGATGCAAGAATGAGAAAGTATGAAAATACAAGAACTGTGTATATTTCCTTATTGATTCCTGCCACTTACATTCTCCAAGAATTATCTCAAACTTAGTCACAAAACATATCCTAACCTTTAACAACTTGCAAGGCTGAAATGTTAACCTTCAACATTTTGCAAAATTCTTTAAACACTTCCTCTGGAAAACACACAGCTTAAAGTGCTAAAATTGTCTCCTATAATAACCACAACAGGATCGTAACAAACCTGCTTTTAAAAACCAAATAAAGTCTTCCGTGGGGGCGGTTCACCACTTCCCCTTTTTTAACATGCAGGAACTAATTTAGCTGAGAAGATAAAAGCAAGAGCTGCCTACATATGTACAAGGAAACTAGATCCTAGAACACAAAATGACTCGGGGGCAGGGTGGTCTGGACAGTTTTCTGTTAGAAGAGCCTTCTCTGATTTCGAATGTCACAAATGGAAGGCAAGGAGTCAGAAATATGTACACATTTGCATTGAAGCAGACAGAAGAAGGGACAAAGGCACCCAAAATTACTATCAATTATAACTATTATGTGTTTTCCAATCATGTAATTTTTATACCCATTTTCAATTTAATGTCAATATAAAGATATTTAAGAATTCAAGACTAAGATGAAGGGTTACTCTCAAACCACCAACAATATCAGAAGAGTAAAGAGCCGAGAGTTTCTGTCAGAGGACCATACCCTCCCCACCTTTTATGGGAAGAAATCACGAAATACCATCTCTTCCATCAACCCTTACTCTTTCAGAAAGGTGGTTATTTGTTACCATCCTAGGAGGCCTAAACATGCATATAGGATGTGGCTTTCTCACCAAAAATCCCATAAAGTACATTTAGTTCATTATTCATGTATAACTTCCCAACTTTATTTTTGTCCTTGTTCAACTTACTGGATATCTATGATTATGCATCTGTGGGATATATTAAGTGGACCCTAGTATATTATAAACTGCAAGAGTATTGGGCACAAGCCTCATTAGCTCAGCATGTGTATTTGCTAACGGTATCTTCATGTAATAAATGTTCTGTAATTGTTAATATAATGATAAGAATTGAGGGATATACAAATACATAAAAGGTAGACTCTGAACATTCATTCTTGGTTCTTACTGAGAAGTTTTATGAGAGTATGTCCCATCAATTTTTCTATGGATTTTTAAGTTTTGTTTTCAAAATATATGAGAGTCAAAAGCAGAAAGTCCTATTGTCCTTTAAATACAAGAAAAAATAATGTGGTCAAAATGCACCTTCATTAGTGATGCTTACATGTTTGAATACAATTTGGCAACATTATTTACTCCTCTTTTATGGTCACAAAATTTTTTTTTTTTTTTTTGAGACGGAGTTTCGCTCTTGTTACCCAGGCTGGAGTGCAATGGCGCAATCTCGGCTCACTGCAACCTCCGCCTCCTGAGTTCAGGCATTTCTCCTGCCTCAGCCTCCCGAGTAGCTGGGATTACAGGCACGCGCCACCATGCCCAGCTAATTTTTTGTATCTTTAGTGGAGACGGGGTTTCACCATGTTGACCAGGATGATCTCGATATCTTGACCTCGTGATCCACCCGCCTCGGCCTCCCAAAGTGCTGGGATTACAGGCTTGAGACCAAAATTATTTTTAAAGGGTGAAGTTTAAATACCAAATTACGAGGAAGTGTAGAGGCAGGATTTGATCATGTGAGAACACACAGGCCTAGGCAGAAATATGAAGTCAGTGATGTCTATTTTCTGAATTTTCCCCTTTCTTAAAACTCCATATGTATTCAGAATCCATGACTTCTTATTGACATATCAATGTAATATATCATCATATTGTCCTTCTGTCTTCTTTATAAAATTGTTTCTATACTGGATTCCATTGTATCAAATCTTCGAGTTATCTATGTATCATTTCCCCAGTCCTCAACTCTATAGAAATGCATTTGTCTTTTAATTGGTCTTTTAGGAGATAATTTCTTAACCCAAGAGATTTTGGAATCTTTCAAACTGTGTCAGCTTTCTATTACTGATGTGTCTATTTGGCTCTAGATATGAGTCTATGGCTTGCCTAAGTATTTTTGTACAAGTAAAAAAGTGAAGAAGTAACCCACAATCAATTGGTTATTTTACACAGGTAAATAGCCACTTCATATGAAAAACAAGCTCATTGTCGCTGGTCATTAGAGAAATGCAAATCAAAACTACATTGAGATACTTTCTCATGCCAGTTACAATAGTAATCATTAAAAAATCAGGAGACAACAGATGCTGGAGAGGATGTGGAGAAATAGGAATGCTTTTACACTGTTTTTGGGGGTGTAAATTAATTCAACCATTGTGGCAATTCCTCAAGGATCTAGAAATAGAAATACCATTTAACCCAGCAATCTCATTACTGAGTATATACCCAAAGGGTTATAAACCATTCTATTATAAAGACACATGCACATGTATGTTTATTGCAGCACTGTTCACAATGGCAAAGACTTGGAACCAACCCAAATGTCCATCAATGAGAGACTAGATAAAGACTGTGGAATACTATGCAGCCTTAAAAAAGGATGAATTCATGTCCTTTGCAGGGACTTGGATAAAACTGGAAACCATCATTCTCAGCAAACCGATACAGGAACAGAAAACCAAACACCACATGTTCTCACTCATAAGTGGGTGTTGAACAATGAGAACACATGGACACAGGGAGGGGAACATCATACACTGGGGCCTGTCGGCGGGTGCATGGCTAGGAGAGGGATAGCATTAGGAGAAATACCTACTGTAGATGATGGGGTGATGGATGCAGCAAACCACCATGGCATGTGTATACCTATGTAACAAACCTGCACATTCTGCACATGTACCCCAGAACTTAAAGTATAATAAAAAAATAAATAGCCACTTCAACTGTCCCATACTGATAAAGGGGTGAGTTGAATTGTGACCATATATTGTGACCCTCCACAATTTAAAACATGACAAAATCAGACTATTTTATTTGGTCTTAACATTTTTATTGCCTTGGCTACATCAATATCAATGGCAGTGGGAGAAATTAGGCAACTCTTCTCTTTCCTCAGTCTCATCCCTTCCCTGTTGTTGGAGGAAGACTTGTAGAGAAGTAAAGAACTGTCAACTTGGGCACCTTCCAGGGCTAGAAAAGGGACCACTCATTAAAGCATAATGTGATCCCTCTCTTATTCTGGTAAATTCTAAGCAAGAGAAAACTATTTCTACTCTGTGCAAAAATAGGTCTTTCTGTTTTTTTAAATGGCCACAAATTCTCCCCCTCCCCGACATCCATGTTTTTTTTTTTTTTCACGTAAATTGTAGATCCTCCCATTAATACAAGAAGCATTTTTCTCCACCCCTTAAATTTAGGTTGGCCATGTAACTTGCATTACTCAAGGATACTTCAGCAAGTGATACAAAAAGAGGGTTGAAGGAGCTTTGTGCTTTGGGACTTGCCTTCTGGTTGTTCTGGGAACCCTTCAGCTGCCATGTGTAAAAGCCCTTCTGAATAAGCATGCTTGAGGCTGAGAATAGGCTTGGGGGAGGATGAGCTGTGAACAGTTGTGCTGGCACATGAGAGACATGTCACCTAGGCTCTCCTATCACCCCACATAACAAAAAGCTAACTACCTGACATGTGAACCTGTACCCCAATCCAGGTAACAACTGCCATCAGACACAGGAGTGAGAACCCATAAGCTGCAATCAGAAGCAAAGTGACCAGATAATCCCAGCCCAAATCACCAACACATAGAATCATAAGCTAAATAAACAGCTGTTTTAAGCCACTAAGTTTGTTCTAGTTTGTAATTCAGTAAAAGCCTACTGGTACACTGACTCCACAAGAAGAAAACTGGGATCTGTTTATTAAAGCAAATTTATGTTTCAATATGGGTTTGAACTTTGCTACTCCTGATCATTAGTATTTGTCTTTGGGAGATGTACATATGTTTGCTGTTAGGATGTTATAGTTTAATATATGTCTGTGACTCACATTTCTTTAATTGTCCAAAAGAAAATTCAGCATGAAAAATGCATCTTCCTTGTCCCAAAGAATAAGAAAACTGGTGGCAACAGTACAGGCTTAGGTTTCAACTGTCTCTGACAATCCTAAGGACCCTAGAAGCTGTTCTCCAGATGTGCTCTTCCCAGACTGGACAAATGTAGGAAGAAGGAAAACAGGAGCCTTGCTGCAAATGGGATGGCAATTCGTGAGAGAGGTGATTGAAGATGATCACAGAGAAAACTGAAGGAGATGCTGCAAAGACGGCAAGTAGAATCAACTAGGACTTGGGAAATTCTCATAAAATTTACCCTGTCGGTTACTTAGGCACATTCTCTCTGGTTCTCTGGGCAAAGTCCTATTTAACATGGTTTTAAACATTTCCTCTTCTACCTTATAATTCTCTTTTGAAATTGTTACAAATATGGTGTGATAACCGTGAAAGGACTGCTAAGAGCAGCTGGAAAATAATGCATGTCCTGAAGAAGACTGAGAAGAGACAGCTAGATAATCTTCTTCTCCACCAAACAATAGAGAAGGCTGATTTCTAAAAGAAGAAGGAGGGACAGTATTTGGGTTTCAAAACCTAGAGATATACAAAGGTGCCTGGAGTCAAGAATTATTCAGATGATGCTTAATAAACAAAATCTCTTTTAAGCAAGTTCCAGTTATACTCCTGAAATAATCACTTTGAAATCATTCCTGGTTGCAAGATGGAGATGTTACTGGAAATGAAATATGAAACCACTGTGTAGCTAATTTCATCTTCATTTGAACTTCCTTAAGTAAGGGTCCCTTTTTCTCCTGAAACACTATTTTCCTTCTAATCTTACTGGCATTTCTAAACACACACCTTCTGGTAGACTGCAAGCCATCCAAAGAAAAGAGTCATATGCTAGCCATTAATGAATACCGCAAGCACCCAAAACTACACATTACTTTGAGTGGTTGTTCAATATTCTTTTGATTTATTTTAATAAAGGTAAATTCCTAAATATTTATGCAATCAATAAATACTTAAATTAGATGAATTGAATTAATAAGAAAACTGATTTTACTTCAAGACTAAAGAGAACTATTGAGAAGTTTCAGATATAGTGAGTAAAATCTAGAAAAAATGAAGTAAGAGGTGGCTTGTTAAAATAAGTTTCAAACAACCCTCTTAGTTGAGATGTCATGAGTTCAGAAAATGATCACACAAGCATCTATCTTAATAGTTTATAGGCTTACGAACTTCATTTACTTTAGTAAGAAAAAAACACCTACCTTAGAAAACAATTTTTAACTATTTCCCCAATGTTAATTTAAAGGTTTTCATGTACATTTAGTATTCTACACTAGGTATATGTCCAAGAAAAGAAGAACCAGCATGTACCAAGTTGAAAAAAAAGAGACAATTCTAAACTAGTTCAAAAGGAGAGCAAAGGGATAGTTTCTACATAAACATCAGTTTCATTCAGTTGATCACAATGTGATATTTTACCTGTCACCTTTCCTCCTCCTCACAATTTTTGCTCCATCCTTCTTATGATTCATCCATCCTTACAATTACCTTTTGAAGTTTTTACAAATATATAGGAATTTGGGAAGAATCCAAGCATATCACAAGATTATTAAAAGGGTTCTGAAAATTTATGCCTCTAGATAGAGGGGAGATAATCTTTCAAAGTCTCAATCTTAATTCTGAATCTGAATTAAGTCATTTAAAAACAATCATTTCAGTTTCTCAACAATAATAACAAAGACTAAATGATCTTTTTCAAACAATCTATAAGTAAGATACAGAAACTGATTGGTGCTTATGCATTTTCCTGTCTCTCTATAATTATAACTTCCCAAACCTTCTGATTCTGTCCCTGCAAGATAAATTCAAAGGCCTAGTCTCTTGCCCTTGGCATTAATTTAAGAGATGATGCAGACATCTTCTCAAACATATATTCCTTTCTAACATGGCACAAAGCAGATTTAAACAGGCACAATTTCAAAGCTGAGCAAAAAAAAAATTAAACGTTC
This sequence comes from Saguinus oedipus, assembly GCA_031835075.1. Lineage (NCBI taxonomy): Eukaryota > Metazoa > Chordata > Mammalia > Primates > Cebidae > Saguinus > Saguinus oedipus. The sequence continues at coordinate 150,455,254 of CM063170.1, forward strand.
ATTCTACAGATTGAACATCTAAAGAGATTTTAGGGTAAGTTCCCTTTGAAAATTCTGCCCTTGAGAGATAGTTCACTTTTCATCACACATTTAGACTTTCATTTCATATTTGCTACTTTCACAGATCATCCTGAAATGATTTCTCCTCTTGTGGTTACACTTTAACACTAGATCTAAAGGCAGAAACCACTTTTATTTCTGCTTATCTTAAACATGAGCACAATCTGAATAAGTTAATTTTATTTTTCTCCTGTTGGGGAAGTTCAGTCCAAATGTCTATAAACAGATTTCCATGTTATCTCACCCACATTTAGATTCGAACAGTTCATCTATCACAAATACGGATTTGAAAATTATGTCCACAAATCCTTTAAAGTAGTTTATTACATTCCATTTTAAATGACTTCAATTTGTTGGAACAGCAAGCAGGAAAACTATACATGTTTGCGTGTACACTGAAAAATTACATAATCTGAAAATTCTATTTTACTGGCAATTTAGTAACACATTATAGGACATTGCTACTGCAGGAACTGGAAAATGTAGCATTTCATAAAATGCTGAAGTTTTCTGAAGTAATAACTTTAGATAGTAACTTTAAAATTTTGAATAACAGTAGCCATAGTCTAGCACCTTGCCCTCTGCTATGTAAGTTAAAAACCACAATTTCTCCTAAAGTGGCTTTAATGAAATAGCTGAATTGTAGCAAAAAAGAGAGGAGAGACAGAGAGAGAGAGAGAGAGAGAGAGAGAGAGAGAGGAACAACAAAAAAGAAAGGAAAAAAGAAAAGCAAATAATAGTAAAATAAATAAATAAATAAATCTTTTTGTTTAAATATGTAAGAGCAGTACTGAATTTCCAACTCAAGATTCTCCAGAGTTAGCACAGAACAAAGAAACAAAACTCTATTGTGTAGAAACATCTTTTCTATTGATTCTATGAAGTAAAAACTAAGGCCACATGAAGGTAAACTATAACCAATTGCAATTGCAGAATCACCAACTGCCTCACCTACATTAAAAAGCATTTACTGAGTACACTATAGATGGCATGGAATGGTCTTAAGAGATATCTGTGAAACATGGTATCATTTCAAGATAATTTACAATGAGCAAATTCCAGTTAGCTGATATCAGTTATTTTGCACAGGAAAAGCATATAGATAAGTTGTAGCATTAAGATTCAACAGTATTATCTACAATGAAGATGTTCTGAAAAGTCAGATTTACTTAGCTCTTGCAGGTTGTGAAGTGGTAAGAAACGATTTAAATTCTTTTTTTTAATTGTACTTTAGGTTTCGGATACATGTGCAGATCATGCAGGGTTGTTGCATAGGTACTTACGTGGCAAGGTGATTTGCTGCCTCCATCCCCCCATCACCTATATCTGGCAATTCTCCCCATATTATCCCTCCCCAACCTCCCCACCCACTACTGTCCCTCCCCTACCCCCTTAACAGACCCCAGTGTGTGATGTTCCCCTCCCTGTGTCCATGTGTTCTCATTGTTCAACACCCACCTATGAGTGAGAACATGCAGTGTTTGATTTTCTGTTCTTATGTCAGTTTGCTGAGAATGATGATTTCCAGATTTATCCATGTCCCTACAAAGGACACAAATTCATTGCTTTTTATGGCTGCATAGTATTCCATGATGTATATGGGCCACATTTTCTTTGTCCAGTCTATCATCAGTGGGCATTTGGGTTGGTTCCAAGTCTTTGCTATTGTAAACAGTGCCACAGTGAACATTTGTGTGCGTATGTCTTTATAATACAATGATTTATAATCCTTTGGGTATATACCCAGTAATGGCATTACTGAGTCAAATGGAATTTCTATTTCTAGATCCCTGAGGAATCACCACACTGTCTTCCACAATGGTCGAACTAACTTACACTCCCACCAACGGTGTAAAAGTGTTTCTATTTCTCCACATCCTCTCCAGCATTTGTTGTCTCCAGATTTTTTAATGATCGCTATTCTAACTGGTGTGAGATGGTATCTCAATGTGGTTTTGATTTGCATTTCTCTAGTGACCAGTGATGATGAGCATTTTTTCATCTGTTTTTTGGCCTCATACATGTCTTCTTTTGAAAAGTGTCTGTTAATATCCTTTGCTCACTTTTGAATGGGGTTGTTTCTTTTCTTATAAATCTGTTTTAGTTATTTGTAGATTCTGGATATTAGCCCTTTGTCAGATGAGTAAATTGCATCTGTTGGTTGCTGGTTCACTCTAATGATTGTTTCTTTAGCTGTACAGAAGCTCTGGAGTTTAATTAGATCCCATTTATCTATTTTGGCTTTTGTTGCCAATACTTTTGGTATTTTAGTCATAAAGTCCTTGCCTATGCCTATGTCCTGAATTGTTTTGCCTAGGCTTTCTTTTAGGTTTTTTATGGTGTTATGGTGTTAAAGACTTGTGTTTAAGTCTTTAATCCATCTGGAGTTAATTTTAGTGTAAGGTGTCAGGAGGGGGTCCAGTTTCTGCTTTCTGCTCATGGCTAGCAAAAAATGTTTCTAACGGCTTAAAACTCAATTGAAAGAACTAGAATTTACGTAGAGTTCCCTGAAGGGTATTTTGTTTATCGATTTCTAGGATACATGACCTTCAAACTTTTTTATAGCCATGGAGACACTTGTTCAAATGAAAAAGATTACCTCTGATCCCTAGAGCTGTCTTATTATTAGATAATCTTCCAATTTCAGACGATGTGCATCCTTAAAATCCCTAATTAAATAATCATCAGAATAGTGGGAGAAAAATGACAAGAGGAAAAACAGAGATGTCCTGACAATCTTGATTGTCATTGTTACTGGCAATCTTAAATGTCTCTAAAAGCTAGCCCATACCCCATTTTCAATTCCTTGTTCCACTTCTCTACTCCATTCCAGCTAATTACACCTGAGGCTACAACCAAGCCCTTTTAATTTTCTGGAATGGCAAAATCTCAGACATCTTTATTTTTCTTATTGTTCTCTTTGGCCACAGCACCCTTTCCAGATAACTCTGCCATTCCCCACACTAGTGTTTCTGCTAACGATTGCCATTCTAACTGGAGTAAGATAGTATCTCATTGTGGTTTTGATTTGCATTTCTCTAGTAACCAGTGATGGTAAGCTTTTTTTCATATGTTTGTTGGTCACATAAATGTCTTATTTTGAGACGTATCTGTCTGTTCATAGCCTTTGCCTAATTTTGAGTGGGGTTGTTTTTTAATGTAAATTTGTTTAAGTTCCTTGTATACTCTGGATATTGGCTCTTTGTCAGATGGAGAGATTGCAAAAATTTTCTCCCGTTTTGTAAGTTGCGTGTTCACTCTGATGATAGTTTCTTTTGCTGTGCAGAAGCTCTTTAGTTTAATTAGGTCACATTTGTAATTTTAGCTTTTGTTGCCATTGCTTTTGGTATTTTAGTCATGAAGTCTTTGCCCATGCCTTTGTCATGAATGGTATTCCCTAGGTTTTCTTCTAGAGCTTTTATGGGCTTAGGTCTTATGTTTAAGTCTTTAATCCATCTTGAGTTAATTTTTGTATAATGTGTAATAAAGGGGTGCAGTTTCAGTTTTCTACATATGGCTAGCCAGTTATCCCAACACCATTTATTAAATAGGGAATCCTTTCCCAATCACTTGTTTTTGTCCAGTTTGTCAAATATCTGATAGTTGTAGATGTGTGGCATTATTTCTGAGGCCTCTACTCTGTTCCATTGATCTATATATCTCTTTTGATACCAGTACCATGCCGTTTTGGTCACTGTAGCCTTGTAAGTATAGTTTGAAGTCAGGTAGCATGATACCTCCAGCTTTGTTCTTTTTGCTGAGGATTGCCTTGGCTATATGGGCTCTTTTTTGGTTCCATATGAAATTTAATATGTTTTTTTTTTCTAATTCTGTAAAGAAAGTCAATGGTAGCTTGATGGAGATAGCATTTAATCTATAAATTATTTTGGGCAATATGGCCATTTTCATGGCATTAATTTTTCCTATCCATAAGCATGGAATGTATTCCCATATGTTTGTGTCCTCTCTTACTTCCTTGAGCAGTGGTTTGTAGTTCTCCCTGAAGAGGTCTTTCATGTCCCTTGTAACTTTTATTCCTAGGTATTTTAGTCTCTTTGTAGCAATTGTGAATGGGAGTCCCCTCATGATTTGGCTCTCTGTCTATTATTGGTTTATAGAAATGCTTGTGATTTGGGGGCTGAGATGATGGGGTCTTCTAAATATACAATCACATTATCTGCAAACAGAGACAATTTGACTTCTTTTTCTATTTGAGTATGCTTTATTTCTCTCTCTTCCCTGTTTGCCCAGGCCAGAACTTCCAATACTATATTGAACAGGAGTGGTGAGAGAGGGCATCCTTGTGTTGTGCCAGTTTTCAAAGGGAATACTTCCAGCTTTTGCCTATTCAGTATGGTATTGGCTGTAGGTTTGACATAAATAGCTCTTATTATTTTGAGATACATTCCATCAATACCTAGTTTCTTGAGAGTTTTTAGCATGAAGAAGTGTTGGATTTTATTGAAGACCTTTCTGCATCTATTGAGATTATCATGTGGTTTTTGTCATTGGTTCTGTTTATATGATGGATTACATTTATTGATCTGAGTATGTTAAACCAGCCTTGTATCCCAGGGATGAAGCCAAATTGATCATATTGGATAAGCATTTTGGTGTGCTGCTGGATTTGGTTTACCAGTATTTTATTGAGGATTTTCGCATTAATGTTCATCAGGAATATAGGTCTGAAATTTTCTTTTTTAGTTGTGTCTCTGCCAGGTTTTGATATCAGGCTGATGCTGGCCTCATAAAATGAGTTAGGGAGGAGTCCTTCTTTTTCTATTGTTTGGAATAGTTTCAGAATAAATGGTACCAGCTCCTCTTTGTACCTCTAGTAGAATTAAGCTGTGAATCCATTGGTCCTAGACTTTTTTTGGTTGGTAGGTTATTAATTACTGTCTTCATTTCAGAACCTGTTATTGGTCTATTCAGGGATTCTACTACTTCTTTCTGGTTTAGTCTGGAGAGGGTGTATGTGTCCAGGAATTGATCCATATTTTCTATATTTTCTAGTGCATTTGTGTAGAGGTGTTTATAGTATTCTCTGATGGTAATTTCTATTTCTGTGGGATCAGTGGTAATATCCCTTTATCATTTTTATTGTGTCTATTTGATTCTTCTCTCTGTTCTTTTTTGTTAGTCTGGCTAGCATTCTGTCTATTTTGTGAATCTTTTTAAAAACCAGCTCCTGGATTCACTGATTCTTTTGAAGGGTCTTTCATGTCTCTGTCTCCTTCAGATCTACTCTGATCTGTTATTTCTTGTCTTCTGCTAGCTTTTGAATTTGTTTGCTCTTGCTTCTCTAGGTCTTTTAATTGTAATGTTAGGGTGTCAATTTTACATTTTTCCTGCTTTCTTTTGTAAGCATTTAGTGCTGTAAGTTTCCTCTAAACCCTGCTTTGGCTGAGTCCCAGAGAATCTTGGACATTATGTCTTTGTTCTCATTGGTTTCAAATAACTTATTTATTTCTGCCTTAATTTTGTTATTTATCCAGTAGTCGTTCAGGAGTAAATTGTTCAGTTTCCATGTAGTTGTGTGGTTTTGAGTGAGTTTCTTAATCCTGAGTTCTAATTTGATTGCACTTTGGTCTCAGAGACTGTTTCTTATGATTTCCATTCTTTTTCATTTGCTGAGGAATGTTTTACTTTCTATTATGTGGTCAATTTTAGAATAAGTGTGATGTGGTGCTGAGAAGAATGTATATTCTGTCAACTTGGGGGGTGAATAGTTCTATAGATGTCTATTAGGTCCACTTGGTCCAGAGCCAAGTTCAAGTCCTGAATATCCTTGCTAATTTTCTATCTCATTAATCTATCTAATATTGACAGTGAGGTTTTAAAGTCTCCCACTATTATTGTTTGGGAGTCCAAGTCTTTTTGTAGGTCTCTAAGAACTTGCTTTATGAATCTGGGTGTTCCTGTATTGGGTGTATGTATTTTTAGGATAGTTAGCTCTTCCTATTGCATTGATCCCTTTATCATTACATAATGCCCTTCTTTGTGTCTTTTGATTTTGTTGGTTTAAAGTCTGTTTTATCAGAGACTAGGATTGCAACCCCTGCTTTTTTTATTTTTTTTCGATTTGCTTTGTAAATATTCTTCAATCTCTTTATTTTGAGCCTATGTGTGTCTTCGCACGTGAGATGGGTCTCTTGAATATAGCACGCCAATGGCTCTTGACTCTTTATCCAATTTGCCAGACTGCATATTTTAATTGGGGCATTTAGCCTATTTACATTTAAGGTTAATATTGTTATGTGTTAATTTGATCCTGTCATTATGATGCTAGCTGGTTCTTTTGCCTGTTAGTTGATGCAGTTTCTTCACAGTGTCAATGGTCTTTACAATTTGGTATGTTTTTGCAGTGGCTGGTATCAGTTGTTCCTTTCCATATTTAGTTCTTCCTTCAGGAGCTCTTATAAGGCAGGCCTGGTGCTGACAAAATCGCTCAGCATTTGCTTGTCTGTAAAGGATTTTATTTCTCCTTCCCTTATGAAGCTTAGTTTGACTGGATATGAAATTCTGGGTTGAAAATCCTTTCTTTAAGAATGTTGAATATTGGCTGGGGGCCCAGAGTATTCTCTTCTGGCTTGTATTCTGGGGGCCCAGAATATTCTCTTCTGGGTTTCTGCAGAGATATCCATTATTAGTCTGGTGGGCTTTCCTTTGTGGGCAACCTGATCTTCCTCTCTGGCTGCCCTTAACATTTTTTCCTTCATTTCAACCTTGGTGAATCTGATTATTATATGTCTTGGAGTTCCTCTTCCTGAGGCGTATCTTTGTTGTGTTCTCTGTATTTCCTGAATTTGAACGTTAGCCTGTCTTGTGAGGTTGGGAAATTTCTTCTGGATGATATCCTGAAGTGTGTTTTCCAGCTTGGTTTCATTCTCCCCATCACTTTCAGATACATCCATCAAATGTAGGTTTGATCTTTTCACATAGCCCATATTTCTTGGAGGCTTTGCTCATTTCTTTTCTTTTTCTCCTCTAATAAAGTATGAAGACAACTTCATACTTTATTTCATTAAGTTGATCTTTAATCACTGATATCCTTACTTCTGCTTGATCAATTCAGCTATTGATACTTGTGTATCCTTCATGAAGTTCTTGTGCTGTGTTTTCCAGCTCCATCAAGTCATTTATGTTTTTCTCTAAACTGGTTAGTCTAGTTACCAATTCCTCTAGCCTTTTTACTAGGTTCTCAGCTTCCTGGCATTGGGTTAGAAAATGCTCCTTTAGCTTGGAAGAGTTTGTTATTACCGACCTTCTGAAGTCTTCTTTTGTCAGTTCATCAAACTCATTCTCTGTCCAGTTTTGTTCCCTTGCTGGTGAGGAGTTGTGTTCATTTGGAGGAGAAGAGGCATTCTGATTTTGGGAATTTTCATGCGTTTTGTACCGGATTTTCCCCATCTTTGTGGATTTATCTATCTTTGGTCTTTGATGTTAATGAGCTTTGGATGGAGTCTCTGTGTTGACATCCTTTAGGTTGATGTTGATGTTATTCCTTTCCATCAGTTAGTTTTTCTTCTAACAGTCAGGCCCCTCTGCTGCAGGTCTGCTGGAGTTTGCTGGGGTCTGCTCCAGACCCTGTTTGCTTGTATCACCAGCAGAGGCTGCAGAACAGCAAAGATTGCTGCCTATTCCTTCCTCTGGAAGCTTTGTCCCAGAGGGGCAATGCCAGATACCAGCCAGAGCTCTCCTGTAGTAGATACTTCTCCATAAGTGTCTGTTGACCACTGTTGGAAGGTGTCTCCCAGTCAGGAGGCATGGAAGTCAGGGACCCACTTGAGGAGGCAGTCTGTCCCTTAGCAGGGTTGAAGTGCTATGCTGAGAGATTCGCTGCTCTCTTCAAAGCCAGCTGGCAGGAATGTTTAAGTCTGCCGAAGCTGGGCCCACAGCTGCCCCTTTTCCCAGATGCTCTGTCCCAGGAGATGGGAGTTTGATCTATAAGCTGTTGATTGAGGCTGTTGCCTTTCTTTTAGTGATGCCCTGGCCAGATAGGAGGAATGTAGAGAGGCAATCTGGCGACAGTGGCTTTGCTGAGCTGCAGTGGTGTCCACCCAGTTCAAACCTCTCAGCAGCTTTGTTTACACTGTGAGGGGAAAACCACCTACTCAGGCCTCAGTAATGGTGGACACCCCTCCCCTCACCAAGCTTGAGCATCCCAGGTTGGCTTCAGAGTGCTGCGCTGGCAGTGAGAATTTCAAGCCAGTGGATCTTAGCTTGCTGGGCTCTGTGGGCGTGAGATTCCCTGAGCTAGAACACTTGGCTTCCTGGCTTCTGCCTCCTTTTCAGGGTAGTAAATGGTTCTCTTTTCCTGGTGTTCCAGGTGCCACTGAGGTATGAAGAAAAACCTCCTGCAGCTAGTTTTGTATCTGCTGAAATGGTCACCCAGTTTTGTGCTTAAAACCCAGGGCCCTGACAGCATAGGCACTGGAGGGAGTCTCCTGGTCTGCAGGTGGCAAGACTGTGGGAAGAGCATAGTATCTGGGCCAAAATGCACTGTTCCTCATGGCATAGTCCCTCCCAGCTCCCCTTGGCTAGGAGAGGGAGTTCCTGGACCCCTTGAGCTTCCCAGTTGAGGTGACACCTCACCCTGCTTCTGCTCACCCTTCATGGGCTACACCCACTGTCTAACCAGTCCCAATGAGATGAGCCAGCTACCTCAGTTGGAAATGCAGAAATCACCAGCCTTCTGAGTTGATCTCACTGAGAGCTGCAGACCAGAACTGTTCCTATTCAGCCAGCTTGCCCAGAAGTCCTTTTTTTTTTTTTTGAGATGGAGGCATTTTGCTCTTTTGCCCAGTCTAAAGTGCAGTGGCTTGATCTTGGCTCACTACAAGCTCTACCAGTTTAAAGAGATTCTCCTGCCTCAGCCTCCCAAGTAGCTGGGATTATAGGAGCCTGCCACCACACCCAGCTAATTTTTATATTTTTAGTAGAGATGGGGTTTCACCATGTTGGCCAGGCTGGTCTCAAATTCCTGACCTCGTGATCCACCCCGCCGCGGCCTCCCAAAGTGCTGAGATTACAGGCCTGAGCCACCGCACCTGACTGAAAACAAATTCTTAAGCATTGTGGGGAAAATCACATGGTAAAGGGGGACTGGTACAAACAGAATGTCTTGGTCTCTAGCTTTGGATAGGTTTTCAGGATCAGTTGGCAATTCATTGGTGAATTTCTAAGCAACTCCCTCTCCAATGCCATGTGACAGCATTTTAAACTTTCACAACTGTCTTGAAGATGCTAATCCTAAATTCTCAAAGACTCTTAGACACCCGCTTCACAGAAAAATGGAGGCTGTCAGGTAAGTGCTGTTTCAGCTCTTGCTCTCTCCCAGACAGACTTGTACCTGAATCCAAGAACTCCATCTTCTCTCAGGATTCAGTGGAAGAGATACCCAAATGCAGGCTAATTCCTCCTACATGCTCCTTAGATTCCACTGTCTCTGAATTCCTTGAGGAAGGCTTCCCATCAATTATCCACTTCATTTACTGAATTTAAACACAGCCTGTCTTTAAGCTGTTTCTTAGTCTGATAATTATTTTAAATTTTTTCTTAAATCTGCATTTTCCTATTTCTCTTCACCATTCATTATCTTCTTCACCTCCTATTTACTCCTCAAATGGAAATGTTTCTGCTTCACTTCAGTCCACTGCATCTGTACCTGTCAAAATCACTAATAACCTCCTAATTTCTCAACCCACTGGACACCTTCCAATCTTCAGCCTCCTGAATCCAACTTTGGCCTTCAAGACTTTTAACTCTCACCCTGCTTGCTTTCTGTGCTACAGTTCTTTTCTGATTTTCCTTCTATTTCTCCAGATGTTCCTCAAAATCTGTTGTGAGTTCTTCTTTCTCTACCACCACTCTTTTTTAAAAAACTTAATATGCTTCAGATTTTATTATGAGCCACCTCTTCTCACTTTAAATACCTTCTCTGCAGTTCTCATCTAACCTCCTAGTTGTAAATGCCCACTACAGGCAGGTTAAAAACTTCCTTCTCTGTCTCTATCATTAAAATGTAAACATGTCGAGGGTGGGGAGTTTTTCTTATTCCTCATTGTATTTTTAGCATCTAGCACATATTATGTGATCAGTATGTATTTGTGGAACGAGTGAGGGAATTGTATATCTATGTTTTTATCCCAGATGTTACTTTTAAGCTCCAGGATGGTTATCACATTGCCTACTTTGTATTTCCTTTCAGATGTTCCTTAGATGTCTCAAGTACATTTCTAGTCCAACCTCATCACACTTCTATATGTTCCTTATGGTGCTCAGATAACAGTCACTGAGTGGGTGAGCAGGCCACAGTGATCACCCAGCATTCTTATCATGATGTAGCTTTGTGATTCTGTGCTATAAGAATTAACAGCTTGAAATGGAAAGTAAAATACAATAATATTTCAGAATTTATTAACTCATACAAGGATACAAACATAACTCTTGAAAATATATCCAAGTCTTACCAATCTTTGAGTTTAGCCAAACACTCACATATTCCCCTATTTGAGCTTCCTGAAACTAACTTTAGCCTTCTGATTTGATTTTTAATTTGCTTGGAACTACTGTCATATTCTCTCAACTCCATCTCTTCCTTTATAAAAATAAATGAGCTGTCAGCTCCTTCTGGAGGCTTTGGGTTTTGTCTTTCTCTCCTGAGTCTGGAGTGGATCCACATGCTACCTGTTCAAAGCTCTGAAGGCCTGCCTTGCTCATAGAAGGTATCACCTACTATAAGAACTAACTGCTGGGTTCTTTGTTTCCTGTACTACTTAATGAGCTTCTAGAGGACAAGAAGGTTGTTCTGTTCTTATATTCTGTGTTCCCAGAGACAAGCATAGTGCCTGGCATAGAGTGAGTACTTAATCAATAAATTTGGGTAAATAATGCTGGCAAAATGAGGGTTTTGTTAATGGGACTGAGTAGGAAGAATGAAATTATATACAATTAAATGGATCATTTAGGTTAAATCATACGTTTTAATTTAGAATATAACTTCTTTGCAGCCGGGTGCGAGGCTCACACCTGTAATCCCAGCACTTAGGGATGCTGAGAGAGATGGATTACCTGAGGTCAGGAGGTAAGACCAGCCTGACCAACATGGTGAAACCCCATCTGTACTGAAAATACAAAACTTAGCGAGGTGTGGTGGTGGGTGCCTGTAATCACAGCTACTCAGGAGGTTGAAGCAGGAGAATCCTTTATCCCAGGAGGCAGAGGTTGCAGTGAGCTGATATTGCACCATTGCACTCCAGCATGAGCAACAAGAGTAAAACTCTGTCTCAAAAATAAAAAAGAAGAAGAATATAACTTATTTGCTTTATATTTGCTGATCTTCCAAATGGATCAATACACTCATCATCTGTAAGTCTGTAAGCTTAATAAGGAGAAGAATAATGAAACAGTTCTTTAATCACGTATCATAACCACCTCAGATTTGGGCAGTGTTCTGCACAGTTCCTGAACGTGACAGAGTAGATCTTCACCTGCATTTTCCCTTGGCATTCTCCTTTCTGCCTTTTCATGTTTTCCGAGGCTTTTTGCCTGGAATGTGGTCCCAATGTCTAGAATTCTGGCAGCCATTGTGGAGCTTTAAAAAAAAGGTAAACAGAATCACAGAAACTTCTGCGCTGATATTTTTAAGCCATGAACAAGTAACTACCTACCTCTACACTTCTCATTACAGGATAAAAATAAATCCTTATGTGCTCAAGTCACTATGACTAACAATAGTCATATTCTTAGCTAATAGAATAGCCAACCACATAAGATTGTCTTAAATGTTTTGAGACATTCCTATCATCTGCACTCCTACCTCCCCACGTTCTTACTGGATCCCCTTAACACACACACTGACACAGCACAGCACACATACATACCCATATACACATATCCCATTCATCAGTTGGCCAAAGCCTGAAATTCTACAAAATGAGACTCATTTTCTTAACATTAGTCTTTGGTTTGTTTCAAAATATGAATGACCTTTGAATTAGTAGCACTTAAACTTTAGACATTCATTCTTCCACAAACTTTTATAGCTTGTTTATTGTGTTGCCTGGCACTCTGCTAGAGATCTGAAAGTAAAGAACATGTAGTCACTGCCTTGAGGAAATTATATTCCAAAGATAAAGTTATTCCCAGGCCAGACACAGTGGCTCAGACCTATAATTCCATCATTTTGGGAGGCCACAGCAGGTGGATTGCTTAAGATCATGAGGTTGAGGCTACAATGAGCTATATTCTGGCCACTGTACTCCAGCCTGGATGACAGAACAAGACCTTGCCTCAATTAAAAAATTGATACAATAAAAATAAAGTTATTCTCGGGCCGTGCGCAGTGGCTCATGCCTGTAATCCCAGCACTTTGGGAGGCCAAGGAGGGCGGATCACGAGGTCAAGAGATCGAGACCACCCTGGCCAACATGGTGAAACCCCGTCTCTACTAAAATTACAAAAATTAGCTGGGTGTGGTGGCGTGCACCTGTAGTCCCAGATGCTCGGGAGGCTGAGGCAGGAGAATTGCTTGAACCCAAGAGGCAGAAGTGGCAGTGAGCTGAGATCGTGCCACTGCACTCCAGCCTGGCAACAGAGTGAAACTCCATCTCAAAAAGAAAAAAATAAAGTTATTCTCGAAAACTAACATTAAAATAGAGTCCATGTGCTTACAAAGAAGCATGAGCTTGGGTCATTGAGGCACAAGGAAGGCATACCAAATTCATTATGGTGGATAAGGAAAGATTTCCCAGAGGAATTTTCATTTTAGTTGAATGATCAGGGCAAGTGAAAGCTGGAGAGATATTTGTGTCAGTGGGGGTGACAGTGCACAGAAAAAGCATAAGAGGGAAGAGATCAGCAGGGTGAATTCTAGGCATGGTAAGTGTGGAAAACAACACATTTCAGCCTGACTGACCCATAGGGTACCCACAAGACTATTGCAGGAGAGAAAAGGAGAAGTCTTGTATAAAATTTTATGACTTTAAACTTTATGCCGGAAGTTAAAGAAAACCATGAAGTATTCTAATATATGTTATGATATTATTAGATTTGCATTTTTGAAAAAGTCTCTTTTTCAGTAATGTGCAAAAAGAAATACAGAGGGATAAGTCAGAAGACAAAGTGGTTTATCTCAGAAATTCAAGCAAACAGTGATCAAAGCCTATGGAAGTAGCAGAAACCATGACAGTACAGTTGGTAATGGGGCAATTGTTAGGAAATGCTTATGAGATCAGATGGATAGGACTTGGGAAACAACCAGGCTGAACAGTGTATAAGGAGAGGAGTTGGAAATGCTGCCTCAGCTTCTCGCTTGAGCAATAATAATATTTATAACTAACCACACTAAAGCTTTATTTTTTATTTGAATCAGGGTCTCACACTCTTGCCTAGGCTGGAGTGCAGTGGCACAATCACAGCTCACTGTGACCTCCAACTCCTGGGCTCAAACAAACCTCCTGCTCAGGCTCCCAAAGTGCTGGGATTACAGGCATGAGCCACTGTGGCTGGCCTAAAATTTCAGTAGATACCAAACAAGTGGCAAAAGTGACATTTGAACACAAGCCTTTATGACTCCAAAGCCTGACAGATAAGCCAGCATTGCCTCCCAATGCCAGTCCACTGACATTGCCATATATCAAAATTAGGAAAAGCATTTTGGTGATAAATAACAGGATAGTTTCATCTGATTCACTTTTTTCACTTTTCCGTATTCCATATGAAGACAAATTCTTAACATAAAATTTCTCACTGTATTTCCAAAATATTCTCAACTCACTATGCATGCAAACACTTTCTGATGGAGGCATTAGAGGCTAGTAAACAGTATATGTCCAGCTCAATGGTGTAAAATCCCATAACAGAGACTTAGATATGCCTGGATGGGGTTAAATATAAGTGATCAGTTTCAAAAGGCTCTTCTGAAAAATAACAAATAAGCTGGTGCCAATGATATTTCATTGTGTTCTCACTTCTTTCCCTTGCCTCATCAAGTCTGAATTTCCAGTCATTAGTTCTGATGGAATGTGAATTCTCTCAAATGAGGTTTCAAACTGACACCATCACTATTTCACCTTTCCATAGCTGCAATAATTTGAGGTATCCATATAATAACCAACACTAGAGATGTGTAAATAATCTGCCACAGGCCATCAGTGATTAGGATTGTTTGTCTAAAAATGTCCTTAGGTCAGCAAGCAGGATGCTGTTCTTCTAAACTCTTCCCATTCTGGATTTTGTTTTTATGTCATTTGCTCAGTTCTGACAGGATGTGAATTTGACTGCAATGTCACAAAACCATAAAGAACTTTTTAGAATTAAGACCATACAGCACAGCCCATATTTCATTCATCCTTAATTCTCAAATGAAGTCTGTTAATGTTTGTAAAAGATGTCTACATGCTTATTAATAATTCCTTCTTCCTCAAAAGACAACTTCTCAGTCATAAAAATATAGCTTACGTTTTCTTTTCTTTATTTTTCCTCAGAGTGGCACTATTTATAAGAAAAGAAAAGCTGGTTCATGCCAAGAAGAATGTAGGGAATCCTTGGCTGTCTAAATTTGCTAATCTCATGAAATAGCAAATATTTGAAACTGCTTCAGCCAATCCCCAATTTATCACACCCATGCAGACAAAATCACTGACATTGAAAATTATAATCCTGCACAATCTTATAATATATATTTTGTTCACCAGACTGATAATGAGTTCTTTTTTAAAGTATCACAGATTCAGCCACAAGTCACTGGCTGTCAAAAAATGGCAGATTGCTCTTCTGATAAAGTGACACCATATGAAATATATCTTTGAACATAGGCTGCTTTTTAAATTGCAGAGCTCACACCTAAGGAAGCAATACCATTAATTGGCAAATGTCTTAAGAAAGATCACAATATGTTGCAACAATGGAATATCCAGTTATGGGTTTTTGGACAACAGGAATAAAAGAAAACAATGTTAATTTTCTATTCAGTCCAAACAAACAATTAAGTACTTTGTTAATGTGTTGGATTTTTCTTTTCCCAGTCCCACAGTAGCAGAAATGCTGCCACTCTGAAACTTTCTCTATTGTAGTAAGATTCTCTGGCTTCAGTTCTAACATATTATTGTATTGTTATATTGAAGTTACTTAAATATAATAATTACCACCCTTCCGAAACTGCCATGAGGCCTGCACTGCTTGGAAGGAGAATGATGGTTTGATTTCCTTTGGGCAGGAGAGCGCTAGAATTTTCTCCAGTTAGGCTCACCAGCCTGCATGTCCTATGTGACAGACAGGCTCCTGCTTTAGGGTCTAGATTCAGACTCTTTCCCCCAGATTATTTGTTTGGATTCTTCATCAGTTCCAGAAAGAGGCATACTAGATGTTTTATTCTGAATGTCAAATTTAAGTTGAAGTAAAAAGAAATGAGGCAGATGGTAACACCTACCTCACCAGCCAGACCAGTTGAATATACCCTGGAAATGAATGAGGGGTTAGTGTTGTAGCCAAATCACCTCACATTTCTCTATTTAATCCTTTCCAAATGCAAATCTTTAGGACTTACCAATTCAAATTTGAAAACAGCCTTATTCTCCCATCAAAGGTATCTAACTGGACAATCAATTTGGGTGACGATTGCTAAATAGCACAGTTTGTGTATTTATCACAGGGCAATAGTACTAAAACTTATGCACATAAATGGAAATACAGGCATTCACATTTTTAAAAATACAAGTATTGGGCTGAGCATGGTGGCTAGCACTTGTAATCCCAGCACTTTTGGAAGCCAAGGCAGGCAGATCACTTGAGGTCAGGAGTTTGAGACCAGACTGGGCAATATGGTGAAACCCCATCTACTAAAAATATAAAAATTAGCTGGGCATGGTGGTGTACACCTGTAATCCCAGCTACTTGGGAGACTGAGGCAGGAGAATCACTTGAACTCGGCAGGTGGAGGTTACAGTGAGCTGAAATTGCACTACTGCATTCCAGCCTGGGTGGCAGAGGGAGACTGTGTCTCAAAAAATAAAAATACAGTCCAGGTGCAGTGGCTCACTCCTGTAATCCCACCACTTTGGGAGGCTGAGGCAGGTGGATCACCTGAGGTCGGAAGTTCAAGACCAGCCTGACCAATATGGAGAAACCCGTCTCTACTAAAAATACAAAAAATTAGCCGGGCATGGTGGCACATGCCTGTAATCCCAGCTACTCAGGAGGCTGAGGCAAAAAAATCACTGGAACCTGGGAGGCAGAGGCTGCAGTGAGCCGGGATCACACCATTGTACTCCAACCTGGGCCACAAGAGTGAAACTCCTTCTCAAAAAAATAAATAAATAGGGCTGGGCGCAGTGGTTCTCACCTGTAATCCCAGCACTTTGGGAGGCTGAGGTGGGCAGATCATGAGGTCAGGAGATAGAGAACATCCTTGCCAACATGGTGAAACCCCATCACTTTTATAATACAAAAAATTAGCCAGCCGTGGTGGCGTGCACCTGTAGTAGCAGCTACTCGGGAGGCTGACGCAGGGGAGTCTCTTGAACCTGGGAGCCGTAGGTTGCAGTGAGCCGAGGTCACGCCACTGCACTCCAGCCTGGCAACAGAGCAAGACTCAGTCTCAAAAAATAAATAAATAAACAAATAAGTATTAAATGTGTTCTAGTTATAACATTTTTATGTTTTAACATTTCTAACTTATGTTTCTTGTTTTATGGTAGAATCCTCTAGACCTTCATAAAGACAAAGATTACCTGTGGAATTCCCTCCCAGTGTTTTTTTCTGAGGGACTGAAAATGAAAATAAGCAGAATTAAAATTCATTCTCATGAGTTTCATCTTTTGATAAAGTCCCAGCCAGCAGCAAACATTGCTTCTCCCCTCACCCCTATCCCAGTGCCTCCTGATCAGTCAAGGACTCAGTTCAAAGTGCCTAGGTCAAGATAAAAAGGAGTTTGAAACATTTACTCAGAACCAAAATGAATATATCAATTTAGATTTTTGCTAACTGTGCAAATCCTTTTCAGTGCATTCAACATTTACTGAACCAGCCCGACAGGCAAAGTCCCATGTCAGATCCTGTAGAGACAATACCATTGAATGTGTAGACAGGAACCTAGATTTATCAGGGGAATACCCAAGTATGCAAATAACTGCAATAAAATGATATGCAACCTTCAGCTCTCAGCTTAAATGTTACTTCTTCAGAAAGGCTCACTCTTCCTAAATCTAAATGGATCTTTTTTGTTACCATTTCTCTTATACTTCTGTTTTTCTTCATAACAGTTGCCATAATATGTTATTATATTTTTATTTCATATTAGTTTGTTTCACATGTCTTCCATAGTTAAGGGTAAGCTCTAGAAGGCACTTTTTTTTCCTTTTTCTCACTATCACTCAGAACTTAACACAATGATTGTCATTGTCAAAAGAAAAGATAAATGAATGTAAAACTTGATTCAATTACCAAGAGTGAAGTATAAATAAAATGCAGTTAACTGATTTGGGAAGCCTTAGGAAGCTATCATAAAGGAAGGAAAATTTCTATAACTAGGATTTAAATATTTGAAAGGAAGGGAAAAATATGTATCCCCACTGACTGAAGTAAAACTGTAAACAAAAGCAGAAAAGGGGGAAAGTGTAAGGCATGTTTCTTTCAGGAGTAGTGATTAGATTCAGGCATATGGTTTATGGGGAAGGGAGTAAAAAAATAAATACGAAGAGAGGCAAGGAACTATTTGTAGAGGTGTTCTGGTTGACATACTAAGAATTTTGTCACTTGATTTAGAATACTTACTCATAAAGATTTTTTTATCCTATATGAAGATCTGTTTCTTCATCTCAAAAACAGAAATAGCATTGGAAAAAGAAAAAAAAAAACCCCACCCACAAACTTTAGCAAGTTTATTTGGGAAATATTATGTACGAATTTTTTTCTATTTAAAATGCAATCAAAGTTTTTGATGTTGCTCATGTTGACTGCTACAAAATCCAATATTTAAATTGAAATGATGAAAGATAGGACATAGTGCTATATTTGAACTGTTACTTTTTGGTCATTGTTTTCTTCATCTGACATTTCATGAACTGTTGGACTCTAACGTAGGGTATAGTACACCAAGGATTGAACAGCTCTGCCCCCTGCTTCCACAGTTGAGATCAGATCTGATGCATACTTAAGTTAGCATTTGGGAAATATTTATTTCATTTGGTGAAATTTGCTGTAGCACTCTTTACCTCATAGGGGAAGAATCTGCTCTTGTTCTCACTTCAATGTGCATCACTCCATCTAATAAGCTGAGTTCTTTTGGAAGACAATGTGGCAATTCCTCAAGGATCTAGAACCAGAAATACCATTTGACCCAGCAATCCTATTACTGGGTATATACGCAAAGGAATATAAATCATTCTCTTATAAAGATACATGCACAGGTATGTTTCTTGCAGCACTGTTCACAATAGCAAAGACATGGAACTAACCCAAATGACCATCAGTGATAGACTGGATAAGGAAAATGTGGCACATATATGCCATGGAATACTATGCAGCCTTAAAAAGAATGAGATCATGTCCTTTGCAGAGACATGGATGAAGCTGGAAGCCATCATTCTCAGCAAACTAACACAGGAACAGAAAGCCAAACACCACATGTTCTCATCATAAGTGGGAACTGAACAATGAGAACACATGGACAAAGGAAGGGGAACAACACACATCAAGGCTTGTCAGGGGGTGAGGGGAGGGAAAGCATCAGGAAAAATAGCTAATGCATGCAGGGCTTACTATCGAGGTGACAGATTGATAGAGGCAGCAAACCACCTTGGCACACATTTATCTATGTAACAAACCTGCACTTTCTGCACATGTATCCCAGGACTTAAATTAAAATAAAAAATAATAATAACAAGTAAAATAGGCTGAGTTCTGGGAGAGGCTACTGTGCCAGAAGAAGCAAATAAAAAACTCCTGGATATAACATAGTAGTGCATCAAGTCAAGCCTTTCTCATTCCTGGTAATTAGTTGTATGTGTTGCCCTTAATGCCTGGCTCTGCTACCTTCTTTGCCCATGGTTTCTTGATCTTAAGTTTGAACTTTATAATTTGTGACTTTCCATTTCCCATTTTACTTTTTACTCATCTTGACCTTCAAATCCTATGCATGCATTGAACTGTTTGCTTTCTTAATTAATCTTTTTTTCTTTTTTTTGAGACGGAGTCTTACTTTGTCAACAGAATGGAGTGCAGTGGTGTGATCTCGGCTCACTCCAGCCTCTGCCTTCTGGGTTCAAGCAATTCTTCTGCCTCAGCCTCCCAAGTAGCTGGGACTACAGGCACACACCTCCACACCCAGCTAATTTTTTGTATTTTTAGTAGAGACGGAATTTTACCTGTGATCCTCCTGTTGTGGCCTCCCAAAGTGCTGGGATTACAGGCATGAGCCTCTATACCTGGTCTTAATTACTTCTTTGACCTGATAATAATCGTAATTACATTAAAGGCTAATATTACTGAGAACCTGCTATTTGCCTATTGCTATAGACACATTATTGCACACTTGAAATAATCCTTCAAGGTATGTGTCGTAGATAAGGAAATTGAATCAACAAAATGATAAATAAAGTATCTAGGTCATAAGTGGTAGATGGCAGAGACAGAATTCATAATAGATTTATCTGATTCAATATTAATTTTCTGTCTCCTCCTATGACACTAACCAATCAAGCTACTACTTTTTAACTCATGGGCATCTGAGCTCTTCATTTCATACCAATTTGCTGATTCACAGTCTGGGCTATGCCTATATTCTACCTTTCCAAACTATTATTCATTCATGGAACTGAGGAAATAAAATCAGGTTGCATTTTTAACTGTTTGTTGAAAGAATGCTGACTATGGAGTCAGAGACATGGATTAGCATCCAAACTGTGGCATTTTCTACCTATTACAACCCTTTGGAAAAGCTGTTTATCTGTTATGAACACAGATGCTTCATCTATCCAATTAAAAGTCTTCACTAGAAATCTATCAGTCCTATCAGGATTTCTCACTAAGGTGGGCCCCCAGCCCATCTGTGTAGGCATGACAGGCTCTATCTATCCAGTTCTTACACTCCACCATATTTGGAAGCATATCTCACATGTCCCTTGTGCTTTGTTGACAAGGCAATGGTAATCGCTTTTCTTTTTAAAAACACATAGGATCCCCTTTATGAGAATACATTGAAAAACCCTTTCAAATCTCAGAACTTGGAAAACTTTAGCTTCTCCTAATTTTTCGTATTAGTCCCATAGACACCATAAACTTGTGAAACATATGATTCTTTCTTTGCTTTCATTGCTAGAAAATTCAGAACCAACTATTTTGTACACCTCTGTGAACTATTAGGAATCTTATGGCATGCTTTTTGTATATTAAATTTATATCCAACTCTCCTTACCATTCATTATTTACAAATATTTATGTTTATCTTGTGTACGATATTTGTTGCTATAAGTACCTAAAGCTATTTTTTAAATTGGAAAATGGGGCAAAAATGTTTACTAGTGAATATATATTAATGAATGAACAGATGAATAGCTAGATTAATAAATGAGCTAATAAATACCGTATGCCAGATTTGCTTTTCTGTAGCTACTTACCAAAAAGTATATTTTAATATTAAGATATTTGGGTCTTGATTGTTCCACAAAATCTATACAAGACTCTAAAAGCAGCATTGTCTTTAGCAAACTGAAAACAGAATATTAAAATCATTAAAAATAATGGCACAAAAGGAAAAAACTTTCTGATATTTATTAGGACATCATTTAGGACAAAAAATGCTATGTCAATTTTGTCTGCCAAGTAAGAAGGTTCCTGTGTTTTTGGTTGATGCCAGCTAACCTGAAAAAATCACAGCATTGACAAAATAAGAACATCCATGTGGCATTAAGATTACAATATTAAAGTATATACACACCATACACTCCAATATATAAAAGACTATTTTGTTAGGAATGCAGACATCTTAACTTTATAAGAATAATCCATTTGAATGTGCAAAAGTCTTAATCCAGCTTAGAACTCTCAATCTTATTATCAAACTTCTCAGATGCTTTTTTTATCCTCTTCTAAAAGAAATTAAAATACCCCTATTTCCATCTGGATTACACAAACAAAAATAACGACTTTTTTCACTAGGTTTAGTGTTAAAAGAACTAATTAGTATGTGACACCATGTGTGCCCTTACTAGTAATGTATTTGAAAGCTTCAGAAATTTATCCAGACTTATGTACTCAGAAAACAATTGTTAAGCAACTATCATGTGCCACATACTGTGCTAGAGCTGGACATATCATCATAAATATGACAACGGGTCTTGTCTACTTGGATCTCACATTCTCATGTAAAATTGTAACAGTATAGCACAGCACAGAGAGCACAGGCAGTAACAAAAATAATTACAGATAGTGATTAAGATCCTAAAGAGAGTAAGACAGAGTAATAAAATTATGTTAGACCATGTACAGTCAAGGGAATCATCTAAGTATTTGAAACAAATATAATGAATTAGTGGAAGAGCTTAAGAGTCAAATAGGACACTGAGACTTCCCAGAGTTTAACAGAAGCAGAATGTCCTTACTACTCTTAGGTTGGAGGAACAGAGGAAGGAGGTCATGTTACCAGTTTCTGAGGCCTGGGGTCCTCTGGAAGAAGCTGGAATCACAGTGCAGTGGAATGAAAGTGCAATGGAAGAAGTGGAACCACAGTGAAGGTAGGAGTTAGAGGCATGAAGAAAACACAGGTATTGCTGGAGGCACCATTAATAACTATAGATAGCATTTTATCCTTAAAAATGTATGGGGTAATCAAAACACATACCAAATAACAAGAAAAAAATTTTTTAATCATAAATTTTAGGGAGAACTAAATGAACATTTAAATGCATGTACATTATATATTCATTTTTTGAGGAAGTAGTTCATAAGAATCTGCCATGTCACTGTTTACAATAGCAAAGACCTGGAACCAACCCAAATGCCCACAATGATAGACTTGACAAGGAAAATGTGGCACATATACTCATGGAATACTATGTAGCCATAAAAAATGATGAGTTTGTGTCCTTTGTAGGGACATGGATGAATCTGGAAACCATCATTCTCAGCAAACTGACACAAGAACAGAAAATCAAACACCACATGTTCTCACTCATAGGCAGGTATTGAACAATGAGAAGACATGGACACAGGGAGGGGAGCATCACATACTGGGGTCTGTTGGTGGGGAACAGGGGAGGGACAGCAGGGGTAGGACAGCAGGGGTAGGGAGGTTGGGGAGGGATAACATGGGGAGAAATGCCAGATAGAGGTAATGGGGGAATGGAGGCAGGAAACCACATTGCCATGTATGTACCTAGGCAACAATCCTGCATGTTCTCTACATGTACCCCAGAACCTAAAGTGCAATTAAATATATATATATATATTTTTTAATTCATATACATATATATATATGAAGAATCTGCCATGTGCCAAGCATCATGGCAGGTATTGAGGATCTAACTGGGATATTGTGGTACTAGTCATGTGCCTTGGCTACCTAAAGATCAGTAATTGGTGATTGTATCATTGTAATTTCCAGGACAGCTATAGCAATGCTTTACATATAGTAGGTGCTCAATAACTGTTAAATGAATGAACAGTGATTTTATTTACTAATTTCATCAAAATGAATAAATTCGTTATTGGTAATTTTCAATAACTATAAAAGTACATTAAAATATTCAGCAAGCAGGTTTAAGCAGAAAACTGACTTTATTCCCCTAAGGTATAATTGTTAAAAGAGCTTAAATGGTTCTTTAAAAATGGTACATCACTGAAGAGAAAACACATAGAAACATTTAAAAATTAAACCTTTGAGCAAAGATTTGGAAAAGAAAAAAAAACTAAATGAAACAAAAGCCTAACTGGCTTCCTCAGTGGTAGGGAAGTATTGGCTATTACTGGGGGAAAACAGTACAACCAACAATCCAATCATCAAATACCTGCTAAGACCCTTATATAAAATGCTACCATTTTAAACTGTGAGTTAATGTGGAAGCAAATTAGCATAACATATAGGTTAGAAAGGATGTTGTCAGTTATTTTCAACATTTCTCTGCAAATTATACCCAACATTCACTTAATAAGAACCTGTTAGATGTGTAAATATGCCAAAGATCTAGTGTTTTCTATATGATTATATAATTTTTTTCTCATTTACCTCACTCTCATGGACTTTCATACATGTAAAAATTGTCTTGCATCATATATTGATAGGTATATAGTTGAGGATAAAGTAAAAATCTCTTCTTATTAACTATGGTTTGTTCAGCAAGCTAATTATCCAACAATAATACTTCCCATAGTAATATCTGAATGACTTGAAACCCAAAATTCTCTAAATGTTTGGTGACCTAAATATTAAAACCTTACATTTTCGAATAATCAAGCCAAGATTAATGAAAGAATAACCAAATGAATGGGTCTATATGCCAGCTTTGTGCTGGATACTGGAGAATATTATATAGAAACACTATCTAAAATCAATGATGTAAATTTTAATTTTCATAGTTTTACATAATTTAAATATATGCTAAAATTATTTTTTAACTCACAAGAGAGAAATATTCCACCAAATCTGGCCAAATATCTGCTTATCTGAGGAAACAAAAAGAGTTCATTGTATCCAGATTTAGGATAAATCTGTTACTGCTAGCAGAGGCATCTGTTGTTACTAGCATTGTGTATGTGTATGTGTGAATATGAACTGAATGTGAATTTTACTTTCATAAGCTTTTTTTCCATCTAAATTCCAAATTCACAGTCTTGGTGAGATTTAAAGGGAAATAGTTCTTCTAAAACTCTAAAGAATATAGCATTTATTTTAACTAAAAAGAACTGTAAATGCTGAGAAACAATGTGCTTATGTGCTTATTCAGTCCAGTAACTCTAAGTTTTAATAAAGTAATATAGCCATCTTATATTTATGAGAAACCAAAGACCAGTAGCGCTCTTTGGGAGCAGGAATATACCAAGTAATTCTGAAGCATTTACAGGCCTACCAGGATGAAATGGAGTCAGGAATCAAAAAAGCAGGGGATATATTTTTCCCATTAAAATTAAATGAACTTACACCCAAAGGAAGTGGCTGCTGCGATGGTAGATTGTAACAGTTGAAGTCCAAGCATTTAACCTGGACTTAGATTCCCTCGATGTCAGTATAAGGATTTGCATACATACACTACAAGGTCGCATCTCTATAGCTAAGTCTTTGGCAGAATAGGCAGGAGTGCTGATTCTGGAGGTACTCAGGACCAGGCTCCGTGCTGGCTCCGCCCCTTTCCAGCTATAGGAACCTGAGTAGGTGGTTCACCTTTGCAAATGCAGTCACCTTCTTGAAATGGTGAGATGAGAGCAAGACTTATCTCCCCACTACTGTGGGGTTTTTCAAGATCCAGAGACACCCTGATCTGACCTTTCTCCATGTTCTACTCACTCTACTCCATCTCTTTGGAAATATTTTTCTGAGTAGTAAATTTCGAAAGAATAACTGTTCATACTCAACTCCAAGAAGCAAGCATGCTCATAGAAATCAGAGAACAAAGATATGCTACATACTTCTATGCCCTAAATCTTACCTAAGGAGGCTGTCCCAGTACAGCATTACCATAATTGGTGGGCAGGACTTAACAGCCACATGTTCTAACATGGCCTATTTTTTTTTTTTTTTTTTTGAAAAAAATCTACTCAGGAGGCTGAGGTGAGAGGATTGCTTGAGTCCAGGAGTTTGAGGCTGCAGTATGCCGTGACTGTGCCACTGCACTCCAGCCTCAAACTCCTGGGCTCAAGCCATCATCTGACCTCAGCCTCCTGAGTAACTGGGACTACAGGCATGCACCACCATGCCCAGCTAATTTTTTTCTACAAAAAAAATTAGTATTCTCACATTAGTTATTCCTCAAAGTCCATGTAGTTTCTTATGTAGTGTTACTGAGATCACCGCATTAGTATCTCCAAATGCCCTTATAACAAAGATTCCCAAATTCACTCAAACTAATGAATCAAAATCTGTACGAATGTATCTTAGGACTCTGTATTTTTAACAAAGACATCATGTGATTCTTATGATTCAAAAAATTTGTTGTATTTTAACACATTAGAGTCTAGTTTAAGATGCCAATAAAAGTGAAAGAAGAAACATGTTAACTCAGTTATTATTATCTGCTAGCAATTCAATTTGTTAAATGACACTGAATTGTACTTACTGTCAGATTATTGAGATTTATTTTTCTTTTTTGTATCTCAGTTCCGTTATCTTGCATTTTAATAAGTAGTTTCTGGTAAGATATAACTTTAAAGAAAAAAAAACATAGAAAAATCTACTTCCAGAACTCCTCTGTGTGTGTGGAAAGGAAGCAGTTTTTCCAATGTGCCTTTTAGATACCAGATGTAAGGTGCGTAGGCACCCCTGTCATGGACAGTAGCATAACACAACATTTTTAACTTTGAGTAGTTCAGCATAAGGATGAAAATCCTACCTGATCTTCAAGGGTTTTCAGGTGACACAAAGTGGGCCTGACAAAGATTTCCCAGCCCAGTAATTGACAAAGAGTGGTCCCCAAACCAGCCGTATTGGTATCATCTGGGAACTTGTTAGAAGGGAAAATTCTTGAGCCCACCTCAATCCAACTGTATGAGTCTGCAAAGGTTGCCATAACAAAATACAACTGACTGGCTGGCTTAAACAATAAAATGTACTGTTCTCACAATTATGGAAGCTAAAACCCCAAGATCAAGTGTCAGCAAAGTTAGTTTCTCCTTGGCTTGCAGATGATAAGTCTCCACCCTGCTGTGTCCTCCAATGGCTTTTGCCCTGTGTGTATACATCCAATGGTGTCTCTTCCTCTTCTTATAAAGACATCAGTTATGTAGGATTAGCGCACCACCCTTGTAACCTCATTTAACCTTACTCTTTAAAGGCCCTCTCTCCAAATACATTCTAAGGCACTGGGGGTTAGAACTTCAACATTTGTATGTGGGCAGCACAGTTCAGTCCATAGCAATGACTGAGTAAGGAAGTCAGAGCTTGGTGCCCAGCAACCTATGTAAGTCCTTCAGGTGATTTTAATAGCAAGATAAAGTTTGAGAACTGTTGCAGCTAGTGAGGACCCCAAGTCACTTAAAGGAAAGGGTAGTCTAAGCTGAAGTGATAGGATTAAGTGTGAAGCTTGGCCCTAGACAAGGATCTGGCCACCAAGAGCACAACTGCAAGCATACATCAACTACTAGTGCCTGCTGGAAGCACATGGGGTCCAAATGGATTAAATTCTCCACTATTCTTCCCGTCTGGCCTTGGGAAGTGGATTGAACCTTTTGAACTGAGTGAACCACTCCACTTGGATTCTTAGATAAGTGGTTGGATCTCAAAAGAGAACTGACGCTCTATTTTAACACTTCAGAGTCTATCTTAAAATATAAATATAAAGTGGAAGAGGTAATACATTGATTAGGTCATTACTGAAATGATCGATTAATCTCAGAGGAAGGATCACTGTGCCTCCTGCATGAGTTGCAGAGAAAGGGTGATGGAGATATTAAAGAGAAAGAGAAACTTTAGGACTCAAAATGCTGACTGGCTCTCACAATCAGCTGAGGAACTTAATAGAGAATGGATTCCGTAGACATACACATGCCTGACTGAATCAAACTCTCCAAGAACAGGGCTCCAGCCTCCTTGTCTTCTGAGTAAGTCGACAGTTGGCATGAGATATAGAATTAACTGAATTAGTAGTTAATCATTATTAAGCAACAGAGGCAGAAAAATAGTACTCACATTTTTGTCATCTATTTTATCAGAACTGAAAATAGATTAAAAGTAAGGGAATAAGGGGAGTGAAGCTTATCACACAATAATTCCAGATTATAATATAAATATTAAGAAATTATAACACTGATGTGAGGAACAGAAGCAAAATTACTACTCCTCTCTCTCTCTTTTCCCTCACCCTACTGCAGTTCTCCACATGAAGCTGTTCAGATACCCTTACCTGTTCACTACACACAGGTACGCTACTCACTGATAATATGTTGCCATCACTTCTACACCCATAGAATCACACCACACTCATTTACTAAGTACTACTCACTCTCTTCTGCCATGTAATGCTAAGATATTTTCTCAAGAATATAAATATTGTGTCTATCAAAATTCAGATCGAACTTTAAATATCTGTTTCTTCATAGAATCGAAACAATCACCTATGATTATTTAAAAAGATATCCTGAAAATTAACTCAACCTCCCACTCCTTCAAAATCTAAAACAAATTTGGGCTAATTTCAAAACAAATTAAGTAAAAAAATTTCCTTTTGAAATCTTGGAATGCCTTATTATGCTCTCTTCTTATCATGCATCTGTTTCTACAAGTTGTTTTCTTTTTATGCCAAATTTGGTTTACTTTTATATAAAGTCCTTGCTTCTCTGATTCATTTTCTGGAAGCCTCCTCCTTGTTTTTTGAAAATCAGCCACCGGTTATATGCAAAATAGAATCATGTGCTTTTTCTTCTTAACATTAACAAAGATGTTTAGAAGTTCTGTTACATTACTATTAATTCCATCTCCAACTAGGACCCAAACAAGCAATTGTCCACAAATCAGGACAGGTTTATTTGATATATGTAATAAGTCAACAAGATCCTTGCAGGAGTTTTTATTAAACACAAAACTAAGAATTAAATTGCTTTATTTATTTCCAACAGTTTCTTCTATAGTATCAAAATATTTTTAGATTGTTTTTACTTTTTTCTTTGTTTTGCAACCTTTTCTGCAATTTTCCACCATATTAGGCTATTTGAGCTATAATCTATAAAGGTCGTCAGTAACAACTCGTTGGCATAATTTTCGCATTCATCTGTGGATTCAAATATGTGACCAATGGCAACCTCAACCCACTGGATACAGTTTCCATAATATCACAAAAATAATTGCCTTTAAATAACTCTCTTCCATCTGGCCTACATAACAATGATGAAGAGGCTTAAAATTGTGGTAGTTGCAGTTGAGAATTGTTGACAAACTTGTTTATATCACACTTTTCTCTAACACATGAATGTGGAAACAGTATAATGTATAGTTACTCTTTAGAATCTACCTCTATGCCTCCATTTAAATTGTGATCCTGTCCCAGATCTGTCTCTGGAAGCTTATGATCACTTAGCAACATCACATAGCTGGCTCCGCTGGGATTAGAAGAACCAATGGGACCATTCCATGGGGTTCCTGTCATTTGTCTGAACACAATTCTTTGCACTGAGACAGACAGGCATATAAGATAAAATGTAGTATTTGGATACAATTCTTATTGTTTTAGAGGAAAACCATTTATTGAGTTAATCTGCAGACTCAGGAGTGTAATAGGTGCTGGGGGTTATGAATGAGATAATCTCTTCTGACGTGAAGGAGCCCACAGTACAAAATAAAAATATATTGTGTCAGAAAACAATTTGTTCCTTTGAGCACCAGTGTTAAGTAATAACATAAGGAAACAAGTGAAATGAACATGAAACTTGTCTTTTAGGAGTATATAATCAAATAGGAGAGAGGAAGCAAGAAGCTAAATAAAGCTGAAAATGACAAGTAACATCAGTGAGGCATAAAGTGCACTAACATTGAGAGCAGTAAATCTTGGAGCTAAACTGCTATTTTAATAAATAATAATTGTAAAAGGTTATCAGAAACTTTTAATAAGAAAGGATTCATGTAGAAAGAAATATTCTAAAATGGATAATAAAATGATTTTCCAATGTGTGTCAGAATAACAGGATACAGTGTACTTGGTGTACATGAAATTGAAACACATTTGCATAGCATCTGATCTGCAGTTTTTTACAGGCTTTTGTTGAAAGTTGACAGAAGCCTTCCAGGTGTCAGTGTTTTCCCCAGATATATTTTCCATTCCCGCATCTCCACACACAGTGAGCATGACATTATATGCAAAAATGACATTGTTAAATTTTAGTTTAAAAAAGGATCCTTATGAATCTGCCAAATGTTTTTTAACTCTGATATAACTTCCATCAGCAAATGTAACATAAAAAATAAATAATGGACTGGCTTTTACAGGCCATGTGTTGAACATTTGGGAATATTAATCTTCCAGATAATTCCATGTTAATGCTATTCTGTGGTTAAAACATGGATATTGTGCTCTAAAATAATGTGTGGTACCTTTCTAAAGAACAGAATTTACTTAATCACTAAATCATAGTGTGCAAAGGAGGGTGGGTATTACATGGTAAAGCTATTCATGTTTTATACCCTGCTATTTTTTTAGTGTCTTATACATTTAAAAGTTTATTTTCTCAGTGTTTGTTTTATTTTATCCAGCAAGACTTCAAACCCCTTCAAGTTTAGTATAGTAGTCCCCCCTTATCTGTGGTTTCAGTTTCCATGGTTGCAGTTACCTGTGGTCAACCACAGTCTGAAAATATTAAATGGAAAATTCCAGAAATAAATGATTCCCAAGTTTTAAATTGTGTGCCATTCTGAGTAGCATGATTAAATCCTGTGCCATTCCATTCTGTCTCACCCGGGATGTGAATCATCCTTTGTCCAGTGTATCCATGCTGTATATACTACTTGTCCCTTAGTCACTTAGTAGCCATCTTTGTTACCAAGTCGACTCTCATACTATTGCAGTGCTTGTGTTCAAGTAACCCTCATTTTACTTAATAATGGCCCCAACCCACCAGAGAAGTGATGCTGGCATATTGTTATAATTGTTCTATTATATTACTAGTTATTGTTAATCTCTTACTCTGCCCAATGTATAAATTAAACTTTATCATGGAGTGTGTATAGGAAAAAAACATAGTATATAGAGGGTTTGATGCTATCCACAGTTTTAGACATTCACTGAGAGTCTTGGAACATATCCCCTCTTGGATAAGGAGGGAATATTATGTTGGATTGTGTTTGACTTCTCTACTAAAAGAAGATCTTCTTCCCCACCCTTTGAACCTATGTAATTCTTACTTAAGACTGAACAAAAATGAAACCCCAAGGAATACAGAGTCAATACCAAATATTTTATGAGCAAAAGATGGGTGCAGGCTATGATCTGAAGAACAGACCTGGGGCTACATATTAAAAACTTCTAATCATTCTCAAGACAGACCCTGAAAATCTGTCAACAAGGAAGTTCAAAAACTGTCATCCTGGGAGTTATCCAAAATTGGAATCAGGAAATTCACACAGGTATCCGGAGACAAGAACCAGAGTTCAGACCTAGGGCAACTCGACACATTCTGCCAAACACTTCCTCCTCACCCAGCACTGTTTTCCGTCGGTCACCAGCATGTTCTGCGGCTTTCATCCCAGAGCATCACAAAGGTGTCATTCAGTCTTGGACACACCTTATCCTTTAAGGCTTTGCTCAGAACTACCCTCCACCTGATTCCCTACCTTCCATTCCTAATAATCTTTCTATTCTGACTTCCTGTGCTATTTCAGGTCTGTTCTGCACAATGGAAATGAGTGTATAACTCATTTTGTGCTGTTAAATAGACGTAGAACACAACAGTTCATAAAAAGATTGAAAGACAGCCTTGGAAAACCTAAGGTGAGGCTGGGCAAAAAGTGCAGGTCAGGCATGTGAGTGGGCCAGGCCCAGTGATAGCTCAGGTGCAGGTAATCCCAAGGTTAAGCCTGGAACTAATGAAGCATTCTACAAAATAAATACTTTTAAAATACTGATGCTAAATGCTAATGTCAAAGCCAAGGTCAAAGCAACAGTTCAGAACCAATGACTTAGACAAGGCCAAGAAGGCAGGAAAGTACTGAATATTTGAGCAGCAACAGACTTGAGGGTCCAGATGAATTCCAGGAAGCCAATTTTCAGATTTGTCATAAAGGATAAATGACATTGTGTATCTAAAATAATTCTCCCATTCCTTTCCTTCAACAGCCTTACTCTTTCCCATCTATCCCCCAAATCTTCAGCTTTTGACCTCTCCCAAGGAGCCTTTCTTATCTGAGTCCTGTTTAATGCAAGCCATGCCTGAGTAGAGGCCACCGAACATCCCACGGCCTTGTCATATCCACAGTGCGGAAGTAAGGCCCTGAGGCAAAGATGCTTTTATTCTTCTGCTTCTTGTTCACAAACCTAATCTAGAAAAAGCAAATGTAGAAAAGCATAGGCTTTTGCAGTTGTGAAGGCAGGTTATTTTTTACATAGTTAGTTGGTTTGTCTGTTGTTTTTTGAGACAGAGTCTCACTCTGTCTGGAGAGCAGTGGCATGATCATGGCTCATTGCAGCCTTGATCTCCTGGCTCAGGTGATCCTCCCACCTCAGCCTCCAGAGTAGCTGGGACTACAGGCACATGCCACTGTGCCTGACTTTCATGCAGTATTAGGGCATTATTTGACACATTATTTATAAAGGAATAAATATCTCCATTATTTTGATGTCAGTCTTCCCTATGCTTTTGTTTGTCTGATTGCCTTTATTGTGCTCGATAGATGCCTGCCCCAGCACGACCCCCTGCAGAGTTATCACCCAACTGTTTTCGAAGAATTTAAAAAAAAACTGTAAACATTTGTTTCACATATTCCACACTTATCCCCCACCTGCAGCCACCAGCTGGCATTTCTTTCCCCTTTGAAATAGCAATTTTTGGTTGATGGAGTCTTATCAGAGTGAAACACACTTTCTTTGCTAGTGCATTCAGAGGATGAGATCAGCAGTAACTGGCCCATTAGTTTTTTAAAGAAAGTTTATGGCACTGCTCTAAAATTTACTAAAACTATTAATGGTCATATAAATGTAAAACATTTAATTTAAAATTTTGATTCTCTTTTAGTGAATTATAAAAATAAGTGTTCAACCACAAATAACATACATTACAAATAAAATAAGTGAGTGAATTAAAATTATAAGCAAATAAATGGATAAAACTCCAAAACTCAGTCAATGCTAGAGGAAGAGGAGAAAAAAAATGTGTTAAGCTTTGTGGAACTGTGCTTTAGCTAGGCTTCTGCTCGCTACAGATTCTCTTCATGGCCCCCTGAAACCCTTTCTTTCTTTTAGTAATTGAACTCCAAAAGCTGTTTAGCAGCACGTGTGGCCACAAATCTAAGAGAGTACATTCCTGGCATCTAGGTATGGTCAAGTAACTGAGTTTTGGACCATGACATATGACTGTAACTAATGTGTGACAAATCTAGGTTTTGGAGTTCAATCTTTGGTGACACTCTCTATTCCCTTACCCCATTCCCCTCGGTTGGAACCTGGTCATGGTACTAGTGACCATGTAGACAAGGACAGCTGATGCAACTGACATTAAGGAGAAGAATTCATCTATTACTGTGACTATAACAAAAGAGATACATAAATATTAATCTTCTTTAAGTCACCGTAATAAAATGTTCCCATTGTTTCAGCAACTTAGCTTTTATCCAAAACAAAACATTCATCAATCTTTATTCAGGACTCATAAAAAAATTATCTCCTTCTGCCTTATCTTAGCTCCAACCCAACTGTCTAAAGAGTATCCAAACACTCCTCTTTACTGGCAATGGAAAACTAGCTCCAGCTATATTAAGTGGGATGAGAAAACAAATATAGTTCTCACTGTATCTAAGCTTAAGTTCTCAAGACAACTAGAGACCATTAGTTTTCAACAACATATCAGTTATTGTCCTACTCAGGACTCTTTTCATTACCAAACACACACACACACACACACACACACACACACACACACACACACACACACACACACACACACACTGACCCCACTTGCAGGATATAAAGTGAGGAAGCTTTAAACAATATTAGAGATCCACATAAACCATAGCAAGGTACCAACATGAGTCATGGGAACTGAAGTCATTGAAGAACTGAGACAACTCAATTATCTCTCAAGATTCATGTGCTTTCTAGTTTCTATTTCTCTCTGCACAATTTTTCTTTCCTCTTCCTTCTCTTTGCAGCCCCGTTTTCTGGTGAGGGCATAACCAGTTACTTAGGGCTGCCTATTGCCAGTGCTACATAGGAAACAGGATCTCAAAGAAAATGATGATGGGCAAGGGTGATCCAAAGCATGTCAACTAAAGATGTAAAGTTCTTAAATCTCTTTGCTTTGTTCTTAGCATGACTCTCTTTGATACTTTTCCTTCACCATGGTGAAAATTCAGTCTTCCTGAGGGGAGATCGTCTTTCTAGGTCTCTTGGTTCTCTGCCTCCCTGATTCTGTGAAACCCCAAAGAAGTCAAGCTCTGTGCCCAGCCTTTGAGCTAGTAAGAGCACCATTCCCAAAAACTATCTCAGTCTTTCTCCAGAATCCTACCCCACTAGCTTCTCATCCTCCTGAGATCACTCTCATTTTTCATACATCTAATGTTTTGGTTACTGATTTTTATCTGAACCTGAGACTACTGCCCACACAGGATGTATTATGGGGGCCAAAGAACCATTCACCCTGGGTCTTACTCAATAGATCTCAAAATAAACTTCCGATAATCTCTCCATATTAGTTTATACATGTAGTCTCTGGTATACATTTAAGATCTTGTTCATCATAGAACTTTAATAGCTCTATTATTAGGTACTGTACTGCATATCACAAATTACTTTTTAAGTAAAACCGCATATAATCTTATGAATAACACAATTATATTGCATTGTAATTTATATACAGTAGACCTCTCTTAGCCATGGTTTTGCTTTCCATGGTTTCAGTGTCACAGTTGAAGTCTTAAATAGAAAATTCCAGAAATAATTCATAAGTTTTAAATTGCACACCATTCTGAATAGCATGATGAAACTGCAGGCCGACTTGTTTTGTCCCACCCAGAGTAGAAACACTGGCTAATCATCCATTATGATATGATAACCCAGATGATAACCTAGTCCTAGCTACCTGGGAGGCTGAGGCAGGAGAATAGCTTGAACCCAGGAGGCAGAGGTTGCAGTGAGCCAAGATCACGCCACTGCACTCTAGCCTGGTGACAAAGACTCTGTCTCAAAAACAGATAAATAATATATATTGGGCTTTGTACTATCTGTGATTAGGTATCCACTGGGAGTCTTGGAACATATTCCCTGCAGATTCCTACTATAGTAAGAGGTTACTACTGCATTAAAAGTGCTTTCTTATATGATAATATTAACACCTGGTTTGGGCTTCAATATTTTTGTTGTTGTTGTTCTAGAAAAGAATGGAGGGAAGGGAGAAGAGGAAAGGGGAGGGAGACTCAGGTTTTGCTGGACCTCCGAAAGGCCCTAACCCTGTTTCAGCTCCCAGCGTCCCACTTGGGTTTTATCCCAAAAAAGCTTGTGGTTGCAGGAAATGAGGGAAAGATAAGCAGCAAGTAGACAACACTGGCAAGACCAGCCAGAGAGGTACAGAGGAGGGAGATTTCTTTCAAGTGGAAAGGGAGGGCGTGGTTTTGAGGAGGATGTGGTATTTAAGTTGGCCTCACTATATATTATATTTTATGTAATGTGAGTGACACAAACATGAGAAAGGGAGAAACAGAGAAAAAAGAGAGGAACATGGAAAGGCATGGAGAATAGAGGAAAATTATTTTACACCCTATGTTCAATAAACAACACAGCAATCACGATCAGACACAGCAGCTTCTCCAAAGCCCTCTCCTTTCTCAATTATTCCACAAATTACAATCTTCTATTTCTAGAGATTCATTTTGGGGGAACTAAGCAAAGCTCTCAACAGCGGTATATATTTGGTCTATAACAGTTACTAGAAACTCTGTATTAGTTGACTTATATGACTGAGAAGGCAGAGACTAAGATACAAAGTGTGCAGGTGAGTGTGGATAGGGCAGGGCAAGGAGTTGTGCAGAGAAGCCCCACCAGGGAGGCAGTGCTTGGAAAGAAATCCTAGGTGGGGAAGTGCAATATGACTGGTGCATGGTGGGCAAGGATGGTCAACACGGTCACTAGCTGATATGGTTTGGCTTTGTGACCCCACCCAGATCTCATCTTGTAGCTCCCATAATTCCCATGTGTTGTGGGAAGGGCCCGGGAGATAATTGAATCATGAGGTGGGTCTTCCCACGCTGTTCTCATGATGGTAAGTCTCATGAGATCTGATGGTTTTAAAAATGGGAGAGAGAACACAGCTCTCTCTCTCTCTTTGCCTGCCACCATCCATCTAAGATATGCCCTTCTCCTCCTTGCCTTCCACCATGATTGTGAGCCCTCCCAGGCCATGTGGAAATATAAGTCCCTTGAAGCTCCTTCTTTTGTACATTTGCCCAGTCTCAGTGTGTCTTTATCAGTACCATGAAAATGGACTAATACACTAGCTATGTCACACACAAGGGGAAGAGTATGATAAAGTGCCCATTTTTTGCTGCAGGACTATTTTGCCCAGAGCCATCCTGGAAAGAAAGAAAATAAGAAAGGGAATTGAGGTTGTGGAATGCCAAAATGAAAAGGCCATAAAGGCAGGAATTTTGTCTAATTTGTGCTTGCCTTATCCCAGAGCTCAGAACAGTGCCTGGCACTCAAATAGGTTTGAAGCATATGAAGAAATGCCTGCCTGGAGGTAGGCCTTGTGCTTGGGACTTTACCTGCATTAGATCATTTAAGTCTCACACATAAACACAGAGGAGGAAATTGAGATACAGAGAATAAGTGTGTTGCCCTAGGTCATCCAGCCAATGAACAGCAGTGCCAGAATTCAAATCCTAGCCTAATTGACTAAAGCCAGTGCTGTTAACCACCATGAAATACTTCTTCACTAGACAGGAAACCAGACGATGACTATAGCATACAGTAATCTTAGTTTGGCACAACTCACTCTAATGATAGCATCATTCAGATACAAACTGGAGGAACCAGTTTTAAAGAAGGGTGAGGGGATGCAGAATATTAAGGGAAGCTGAGCGGTCAGGCTGACTTTATTTATTTATGGTATTAAATTTGGCTTGCCTGAATTTTAGGATAAGAAATATTTCAAAGCACAAATGAGAAGTTATTTTCATCTCTGCTTCTCTCTTTGATTCACAGTTCTCTCGAGGAAAAACAGGAAATGTTCCTATATTAAGCAATTGGTATCAAAATCTATCATGTCAATATTGAAAAGTACCAGGTAGTTTCTTAGATTCAGAAATCTCAATTTGCCCCTAACGAAATTCTACAAATGCTGCAATAATCAATTTCTCAGTAACATTTTGGTGTTTCTTTGGCTGACTTAAACTGAATTATTTCTGTATCCAACAGTTTCTATTATTCACCACAAACTCAAAGACATTAGTTTATTCTGGTACTTTTTAAAATAATAAATGATAGAAGAACAAAAACATAGCATGAATAAGTGGGAGGAAATACATATTACTTCATATCATTTATTTTTTATTCATTACTATAGTATTCAAGGACTTTGGCAGGTGACGTATATTCAGGCTACTAAGCCTATTTCTGAATGTTTCTACTGCATACCAGAGAAGAGTGAGGCAACAGAGACCAAACTGCCAGCCTTGGACCAGCTAGTAAAGAACGGAAATGAGTCATTCATTTTTCACCCACGCTCTTGAAACTAAACCTGAAAGGGAAAAAAGTTTAATACAAAATAGAATTTGTTTATTCCCCTGTCCACATTTGTTAGAATAGTGCCTAGCATAAATGTTTATGAAATAGATGGTTTAATAAATATTTGTTGAATGAATGAATACGTATATATTTTTTCTATTTTTCCCCTCAAGCTAGGAATATGCAGGAAAGCAAGGAGAAGAGAATAATGCTGATTGCCCACAGAACTCGTTTGCTGAGATTACATATAGTTTTGTAGTCAAGATTTACTTAGACAAGTAAAAGGCATTTTAAACTTAACATACCCAGAATAGAATTTCTAATTTCCTCCCTTATAAATTGTTCTCCCCAAACCGTCTCTCAGTAAATGCATTTCCATTTCAAGCGTGGCTCAAGACAAAATCCTAGGAACGGTGCTTGATTCCTCTCTTCACCTCATTCCCTGTATCCAAACCCTCAATGTATAGATCCTGCTCCCAAAATGTATCCAGAATCTAATTACTATTTCCAGTACTACCACACCAATCCCACCACCATCGTCAAACACCGGTACTACCACAAAAACCTCTAACTTGTCTCTCCTCTTCCAAGTTTGCCCCTCTGCAATTTAATCTTCATCCAGTTGCAAGTGTGATCATTTTGAATCATGCAAATTCTTTCGTTTTGCTCCTTATAATGCTGCAATCGCTTCCTGTTGTACTTAGAACAAAAGTCCAATCTGTCTCCTATCACTCTAACCTCATCTTCTGTAACACTGTCCCTTCTGTTATCATCATGCTGGTGTTCTTATTTATTTTTGAACATAACGTACTCTTTCCCATCTCAAGGACTTCACACTTGCTGTTTCTCTGTATGGAATGCCCTTCTTTCAAATCTTCTTGTGGTGGAGTCTTCACCATTCAGGTTTTAGCACAAATACCGCCTCATCTAGGATGCCTTCCCTAACTAAAGCTGACCCTCCCTGCAACACCCACACACAAGGTACATTCTATCACATCACTCTGTTTTATTTTTGTCTTAGAATTTAACACTATCTGAAAGTAGTTGCTAAATATATCTGCTTACTTCATTAATCTGTGTCTCCTAACGAGGATGTAACTTTGAAAAAAGTAAGAATCTTATTAGTCTTGTTCTTCATTACATATTCATTGAATGAATGAATGTTTTCTGAAAGTCCTTGAGCAGTATTTCTGGTTGGTTTTGGTACTTTATTGAGTGTTAATTGTTCATTATGTTATAGGGTCTCTGCAATTAGGATAAGAAATATAACTGAGACTGTCATTTTGTGTTAGTTTTAGAGCAGAATCTGACATCACTCACATGAGGAAACACTTTTAACCTGCCACTATATTGCAAAGTCAATTTTGACATATCTATATCAAAAACTAATTTCCTCAATTCTGTGTGTATGGCATCCAAATTTTTTTCTAAATATTACCCACATTTGGCATGGCCATCATAGCTAAATGATTATTTCAACCACACAGTTTTCCTGCTGCTTCTCTACCTTCCTTTTCATTTTAACATAATTGGTGATTTCCTAAATGTAAATGGCTGGGTTTAAATGCCAGCAGGAAAAAAATATATATATTCTTTGCAAAGGCAGAGAGATTTGTTACTCAGCCAAGTGTTTCTTCAGCAGCTAAGTTCTCATTAGAAAGCTAACTTTTCAGAGTAGTTCAGAGATGTCATTTAGAGTTATTTCACTTTACCGAGCTAGCATGAAATCTCGTGACACCCCAAGGCTACTTGTCCTGGAGCGTCACAAAATGACACTCTGTCCCAATCTCCACTAAATAATATTAACTCCTAAGCCTGATCTTCAAAGTCTAAGAATACAGCCTGTATCCATCCAAGGAAAGATTTTATTTTCCTTAAAATGATTTTAAATGGTTTTTAGCTTATTGCAATAACCTAACCTTCATATTTAAATTAGTTGCCTTAGAGAGCTATTTGTCATTGCAAATAAAGCTGCATTTACAGCTTTGGGTTCATTTTACAGTACCCATCATTAGTCCATCCGGCTTGCTACTTGTAAGATCACAGCATAACTCTTACAAGATATTGTTTTCTTATTTGATTGTTTTAAGTTTTTAAGTTGGAGAGAAGGGTAATAACACAAATCCTAAAGAAGAGAAATTAAAAGATTTAGATATCCAAAAATAAGTAAAAACTAAAAAGAATCATGGCTATTCAGAAAACAAGTCTTCAAAAATAGAGTTAATAAAATAAGAATTTAAAAGCGACATCATATGTGATATGTAAAACTTGACTATTTGTATTATTTATTCACTTTCCAATTCTGTTCAAATGCAAAGTGTTGCAATAACTAATATGAGAAACAAATAGGCACTAAAGCAACACTGAGATTATTCATTTATACTGGATAATGAAGTAGCTAGCAATGCCAAACATTTCAACTTACCAGATAGAGGAGTCTTCAATGGCACTTGCTTCAAGACATGCCTTATTACTTAATGTGAGAAATATGAAGGCAGAAGACAGTAGAGCAGCTTCAAGAACTTTTAGATCTATTTTGAAAAAACAAATAAATTTAAAGTCACCTAGCCTAAGTGACAAATGAGTGGAAGAGATATTAAATTTTTGAGAGCATGAACAAAAACTTTAAATTACTTTTCCAACTTAAACTCCTATTGAATAAAAACTCTATGTGAAGATTAACTTGCTCAATGTCTATCAATATTTTTTAAAAAATTAAGAATAGCAACCCTACCTTTAGGAATTTATCATATAGATGTGCATCCACCTAAGTACAAAGATATATATTTTTAAATGCTGACTGCTGAAAATGTTCATGGGATGAAAAGCATGGAAACAGCTTAAATTTCTAAACAATAAGGAACTGAATACACTAAATGTATTGTATCCACATAATGTAATACTCCATAGTAATTTTTAAAGTGAGTTAGAATGATACTTTATTATTATTGAATGATGTCTAAGTTTAAAAGTAAGTTGTAAAACTACAAGTATAATTTATTTATCTGAGAATATGTAAAGCTAAATGATGGTTTATACAAAATGGATCATTGAATTTGGCTTATTTTATAGTGAATGTATAGAATGTTTCTGGCAGACACATCTGAAATTAATGTCAGTTATATCCAGGGAGGAACCTATGGGAGAAGCAATCAGGGGAGAAAAAAAGTTATTTTGGTTGTATCACTTTTTGAGTAATTTAGACTTTTGATCGGGGCATGCATTTGTTTATCAAAAGAAAAGATAAAATATAAAGGATAGAAAATTTTTAAATATTGCCTATATTTTCCTCATTCATTTAAAAATCCCAATTTCAGTATGATCCAAACTGAGTAAATGTGATAACTTCTCATTTTAGAATAGAAGTTTATTTGATGGCTTCTTAAAAATTTACTAAATTTTGAAAAAAGGGATTATCATGAACAAAGTCTCCCTAAACTGTGCTTTTTCCTGAGCATGCCCAGTCTGATTTTATTGAATTTTGTACATACATACATACAGATGTGGTGATATCATGGGATTTATTTCACTTGGAAAGAAACATATATTGAAACAAGGTATGGTTGTCGATGTCTTAGCATTAATTGATTTTTTCTTACAGTTTCTAACCATATGCTCTACCAAAGTATTTTCCACAGTTTCTATATCTTACATATAAGTTTCTTTTTAAGGGGTAATGATTTTCAAACACTCAAATATAATTTGTAATAAGCAAATAGTTATATGTTAAGAAAGCGCAAAGTAAAACCTAAAGAAGTGTTAGTCACTATTATGGTATATTGAATTATATTTTTTCATGTTATTATGGCTGAGTTCTGACTTTAAGATACAGCCACAGCTGCTTTCTTCAGACATTAAAGAAAAAAAAAGGATCTTAAAAAAAGTATCTAAAGGAAAAAATGCAGTGATTACATACTGGTTCAGAGTTTAGTTAATGAAGTGGTTAAAAGGAAACATCATTTGAGGAACAGTCTATTTTAATAATATTTTCGCAATCAAATACTATATTTATTTGCAAACATTAAAAGCAAAGCTAAAGGGAAAAATTAAAAATTTGAACTACCCTAGGCAACTGACTTTCAAATGAATATTTTTAATAACACTTACTGAGGCTATACCTAACTATTCAAAGAATTATTCAGTGTTGGTTGTATAGTGGCCTTCCATAAATTATTCACACAATCCAAGTATTTTTTAAATCCCTCTTTTTTGAATAGCCAGTGAATAAAATTTAAAGCATTTGAGCTTGGTTAACAGGATATATTCCATATATTACTTTGACAAATGGAGACCAAAACAAGCAGGCAACAATAAAATGCTCAGTTTTCAGTTTGTTAATACTTCAAAGTATGAACTGGCAAATAATACAAATTGGCACTTATTGTGGGAATGAGGTCCTGTTTAAAATAAGTACCCTTGAATTTTTGTGGAAAAGAGTGAATGTGGACACTCTAAAAATTCACAATCCAATAAATGAAATATACTTGATAATTAATCCCTCTGGGAGAGTATCTTAGGCAAACTCTGACTTCAATAACTTGCCTTAGACTCCTATTAAGGTCAAACAAGTATGGAATTAGGTTGATGGTTCAAAACCATAAAAATTTTTCTAAGTACCATAATTAGGAAAGAGCAAACAGAAATTTTCTCTAAATTGGAAGGTGCTATTTTGCATCACTGTCACCTGAATTCTTAGAGCAAATTCTACTGGAAGATGAGGGTGATTATTTAGTATGCTTTATTAGCCAGATGCAGTGGCTCATGTCTGTGATCCCAATACTTTGGGAAGTTGAGACAGTAGGATCACTTGAGCTCAGAAGTTCAAACCAGCCTGGGCAACATAATGAGACTCTGTCTCTACAAATAAAGAAAAAAAATTAGCTGGGCTGGTGGTGTGTGCCTGTCCCAGCTACTCAGGAGGCTGAGGCAGGAGGATTACTTAAGTGCAGGACTTTGAGGCTGTAGTGAGCTGTGATTGCACCACTGCACTCCAGCATGGGCAATAGAGCAAGACTCTGTCTCAAAATAACAATAACAATAATAATAAAATGTTGTATTAAATATTTTGGAAGGAATGAATGAAGGAAAGGAGTTAGTTTATAAGACTTGTAGTTTCTGTAAGATACAGGTATGTTTATTTTAACACATAAAATAACTACAATCAGAATCTTCATGAAAAGGACCTGTCCTAGGCAACATTGCGAAGTCACAAATTTACCTTCTAGGACTCTTTACCACCCTTTCTACACACACTTCATCAGTGGCCTTTCCCCTACCAGGATCCTTTCCCTGTAAAATATGATTGCTACTATATGTCAACTAAGATGATAAGTAAAATGTCTATTAATATGACTTGATGGTTACTTAGGCATTGACATTTTACTTTTGGACATTTGAATACCAAATGGCCTGCAGATCCTAAGGCAGGAAGCTGTAGTTCTCACACACTACAGCAGACATTATCTCATGGCCCCTGTGCACTTGCCAAATGCACAGTCTACAGCTTCTCACTACAAGTACCTTGGACTCTCTACCTAAAGGCTTTCTGTGCTATAGGATCATGCTCAGGAAGGAAGTAATAGAGATTTGACTGGCCTCAGCAGCAGCCTTCACCCAATAAAATGCGGGAACTCAACATCATTGTTCAGAGATCCCTAGTAGAAATGAGACCCATTGGCCCATAGTGGTAAACTACTCATTAGGGTCCCCTTTTCTATATTCCTTACTCCTTTTCTTGGTCTTACTTCTCCATTCTTCGAATGAGGCTTCCTGGGCTTACCTTTCAAATAAACTACTTATTCTTGAACCCTTATTTTAGGGTCTGCTTTGAATAGAACACAACCTAAGACACTCATGCATTCTTTACATAAGAATATTTATTTAGCTTATTCTACGAACTAATTAACTGGCAATGGGAATCAAATATGGATCTTGAGAACAAGTAAGTGAATATTGTCAAGGAGGGAGCTGCATTTTGCATTCCCTAAAACTTACCTCATATAAAAGATCACATCCTCTGTCACCTTCTAGAACTAGCTCTGTTCATTAGTGCTCATGCTTTTCTTCAGTCAAAATTAGTAATATACAAATTACATCATGCTGCAAGAAATTTCTTTAAATCAAGTCATGTTTGGTATTCTCTCTCAGCACCTTTAACACTTCAACCCACTCATTCTATTTGACCATCTTACTTATTTTCTCTTTCACCTCTGCAACATTCTTTTGGCTGTTCTTAATGCAAAGCAATGTATCACGTCACGTAGCCAATACGACTCTATCCCTGTTTTCTCATTTCCAAAAATTCCTTTGTCTTCATGCTTTCCCCAAGGAAGTAAAAAGCAATTTCCCAATATTTAACCACCTTTAGATGTTCCATCGCAGTTCCAGCATATCATATTACATTTAATCCACAAAGAGTCTTGAGATAGAGATTATCATCTTGTTTCATAGATTAGAAAACTGTGGCTTTTTGCCTCTACATATCTACTGTACTCATCCCATGATCATACACAAAGAACTTAAATGCATTTTTTCATGCTCTTCTTGCTAATTTTTGAGAATCTGTAAAATACTCAGCATCCAAATATTTATCCTGGCATTTAAAGAATCATATTCTTATATTTGATTCATACTGACCAATTGTTAAGATTATCTTCAAATCGGAAGGCTGAGGCAGGAGACTCGCTTGAACCCGGGAGGCAGAGGTTGCAGTGATCTGAGATGGCACCATTGCATTCCATTTCAAAAAAATCTTAAAGTGATATTTTTATTGATGAGTTTTATGAGTTTTATATATATATATATATATATATATATATATATATATTTTTTTTTTTTTTTTTTTTTTCTTTTTTGAGACGGAGTTTCGCCCTTGTTACCCAGGCTGGAGTGCAATGGCACGATCTCGGCTCACCGCAACCTCCACCTCCTGGGTTCAGACAATTCTCCTGCCTCAGCCTCCTGAGTAGCTGGGATTACAGGAACGCGTCACCATGCCCAACTAATTTTTTTTTTTTTTTGTATTTTTAGAAGAGACAGGGTTTCACCATGTTGACCAGGATGGTCTCAATCTCTTGACCTCGTGATCCACCCACC
Source organism: Saguinus oedipus (assembly GCA_031835075.1). Taxonomy (NCBI): domain Eukaryota; kingdom Metazoa; phylum Chordata; class Mammalia; order Primates; family Cebidae; genus Saguinus; species Saguinus oedipus. The sequence goes on from CM063170.1 coordinate 150,498,972, forward strand.
TCGGCCTCCCAAAGTGTTGGGATTACAGGCTTGAGCCACCGCGCCCAGCCTGATGAGTTATATTTCTTGTGAGTCAGACTTATTAAAGAAATTTCTTTTCTAAATTTAGAAAACATTTCATGCAAAAAAATACCTTTCTTTAAACAAAATACTTTTTACCTGGGAAATGTTCCAATGGCTTATCTGCCAGTTAGCATCTCTGTTTCTACCACTATAATTTCCCTTAAAGTATCTGCATTTTTGGCATCCTGACAAGGCCACCTTTTCCATCAATGAGTTCACACGTCACAGTGGTAACTGAGGAAATGCTTATGTAGTAATTTTTTCTTTGAGAAAAACACTTTGCTTTTAGACTGTACTTTTGCAGGTTGTTTATTTTCAGAGATCCCCAAAATAGTACATATTTTAAACTTTCTACTTGTATGGATGTTACCCACTGGCAACATCCAGTGGTACCAAAAGAAAAAGACATTAAGGGAATGTGCTGAGCCTGTCAAGTAGGGGGTATCTAGCACATTCCAAGGAGGGCAGGCTAGTGGACGTCTTGTTTCAGGTCCAAATCTTTTCTCTGTAAGTAGTAGTCATTTTGTCAAAGTGATTATTTGAAAATACTCTAATTCAATTCACTAGTAACAAACCCAGTAGTTCCATAATGTGTAGATTTAAGTGCATGCTTTGTTTCAGCTATACGAAGATACAGCAACAGCTTTGAAAAAGCAAATAGCCAAAGTTAAAATGGAGAAGATAATGGAAAGAACAGGCACTTAAGTATTTCTCTTTATTACTTAGTTTTTTTTTATCAGTCTAAAAGGAATCCAGATAATGAAGAATTTGATTTATTTGCTTCGTAGGTTTGGTGCTCAAAATGACTAGGAATAGGAGAACATCTGTCTGTGATTCAGTAGTTCCAGATTAAAGGAAGGCACATCCTTTAGAAATGATCATTCAAAATGATTCAGAAAAGAATGGAATATTTTTAGTAAGTTGTTCACTCAAGACACTTCGGTGGGACTGCTGGAAGAGCAAATATCAATTTATTCCCAGCGGATATGGTTAAATAGTCAGGAATGAAATAAAGACTATGCCATTTGAGACTAAATATGAAAACAAGAGCAAGGAGTAAAACAAGAACATATGTTTGTGCCTTACAAATAAAAATCACCCAAAGGGAAGCCAGGGTTGAACAGTAGAGTTAACATAAGAAATAGAAAAGAACTGACAGCAGGCATATATTATCACTAACCTACTCAGAAAAGACTCTCTATTATTGCTATATAGGTAGGCACATGACCTTCAAATTTTTATTAACAGAATCAGAAGAGGGCCTCATGCATGAAATACACACTGTAGGCCAGATCCAACATTCCTTTCTCCCAATACCATTTTAGCAAGTCGCTAAGATGTTTTTAAGTTGCATTTTAAAAGTCCTTCTTAACAGTTTAGTATTATTTAGGATAATGGCTACTGTTGTTCATGAAGTTAAGTACCCGCCACAAAACCAGTAACTATCAACATAAGCAAACACAGTTATAACTTGGAATAAACAGAGAAAATGGGAAATAGTGAGACCTTGTTTCTAAAAATCATTTTTCAGTAGGAGAAACGTGTTTATCAGCACAAATAATGACTCATGCCTCTAGAACTCTGAAAAAATGCTAAAATCAATGGAATAATTTTGAAAGTTAATAAATTTCCAATTGTAAAAATAATATAAATAAATAGATGCTGGCAAAGCTGCAGAAGAAAGGGAATGCTTATACACTCTTGGTGGGAATGTAAATTAGTTTAGCCACTATGAAAAGCAGTTTGGAGATTTCTCAAAGAAATTAAAGTATAACTACCATTTGACCCAGAAATCCCATTACTGGGTGCATATCCAAAAGAAAAATTATTCTACCAAAAAGACACATGGACTCATAGGTTCATCACACTATTCACGATAACAAAGACGTGGAATCAACCTAGATTCCCAACAACAATGGATTGGATAAAGAAAATGTGGTACATATATGTCATGGAATACTGCATAGCCATAAAAAAGAATAAACTCATGTTCTTTGCAGCAAAATGGATGCAGCTGGAGGTCATCATCCTAAGCAAATTAACATAGGAACCAAAACACTTACACTTAACACAGGAACCAAAAAAAATCATCCGAACTAATTAACACAGGAACCTCATGTTCTCACTTATAAGTGGAAGCTAAACATTGGGTACTCAGGTACGTAAAGAGGAAATAATATACACTGGGGATACTAGATGGAGGAGGGAGAAAGGGAAGCAAGGGTTGTAAAACTATTGGGTACTGTGCATAACAGTTGTGTGATGGGATCATTTTACCCCAAACCTCAGCATCATACCAGGTAACAAACCTGCACATGTATGCCCTGAGTTGAAAATAAAAGTTGAAATTATGTTTTAAAATAGTAGTATATATAAGCTGGAAAGCAGTAAACAAATGCATAAAAAAATTTACATTTCAGCAGCAGTCACCATTCATAATTTGAAAAATTTTCTTCCAGTTTTCCTCATCATATTTTGATACCATAACTGAGATTTCACTATGAGCATAGTTTGGCATCCTGCTTTTTCTTGCTATTATAAAAATTAATGTTCTGCATTGTTATTGTAAATTTTTAACAGCAGGAAAATAATCCATTGAACAGATGAACTGTGTTTTCTTAACTAACATTTTATTGATGACTTTTTATCTTTTGAATTTCAGTGTTGTGAAATATGTTTGGTAATGAAGCTGTTTTTAAATGCCTGATTTATTTTTTTAAGATCAGCTCCCAGAATTGTAAATACTAGGTCACACATTATGAACAATTTGAAGAATCTTAAAACATGAAGCTAAATTGCTTTCAAGTATGTTTTCTAATCCATATCCCCACCAACTGTGCATGCAAATTCAGATACTTTTCAAAAAGGTCTAAGTCTACTTCACATCAATTCCAAAATAAATTATTCTAAGGAAACAAAAATGACATTTAATATTAAATGTTTTATTAATGCCTAGTATTACTTCAATTTTAAGTACGGAATTGTAGAATTTTGATTGTAAAGCTCCTGCTGTTATGTGTTTTCTAAGAAGCCTTAAATCCATTTTAGACAATTAAGTAAAATTAATTAACATCCAATTTGATGCAATATTATATAACAAATACATCTAGAACATCTATACCCCATCTTATAGAACTTAGAGCATAAGGTTATAATTTAAAGTTTATAATTGTCATGTCTTTGCTTTTCCCATGTGGTCAAAGCTATGATTTACCTGTCACAGTGTCCTTTTTCTATACCACAGCCCCCAATTAGAGCATTATTTCTTTGGAGAAAACTGACCCTGATGGCATGATCCTCTTTTCTAGTCATTTCCATAAAGACTCTGTGGTGGATGTAGAGCCTTTCTGTACACTTCTCGGTAGTTCTGTGAGAACATAACCTACTTCATTCTCTCTATTCATTTAATAGCTGTTAAGTCCCTCCACCATGAAAGCATGACAATAGGCAATGAGTAGTCAAATATGGAAAGGCATTGATTTAGTGAGGAGACACACCTGGGGCTGTGAAGAGTATGTCATGGGAGCACAGAAGGCACATTTAATTCACTCACCAAGAGATAAGGTATTATTTGAGCTAAGACTTTAGAAATGAGAGCTTTGTCAGAATATTGGAGAAAGCGTTACAGATAGTGAGAACAACTCATGCAAACGTAAGTCCAATGCATTCTGGGAGACAGATTTAATTCCATGTGAGTAAGTAAAACAAGGGTTGAGCTTGGAGCACTTGGGAGAGGACATAATGTAGAACAGGTCTGAGGGGGGCTACATCATGCAGTGCATGCTGATGTATTAGAAAGGGGTTTAGATTGTATTTTGTAGATAATAGGAACTCTTGAAGACTTTTGCCAAGAAAAGATTTTTGTGTCATAATTATAACTCTGACATCTCTGTAATAAATAGTTTTGGAAAGAGAAAGAGTCTAGACATAAAAACACTTGGGAAGGGCCAGGCACGGTGGCTCACACCTGTAATCCCAGCACTTTGGGAGGCCTAGGTGGTTGGATCACAAGGTCAGGAAATCAAGACCATCCTGGTCAAGATGGTGAAACCCTCTCTACTAAAATACAAAAAATTACCCTGGCATGGTGGTGTGTACCTGTAGTCCCAGCTACTCGGGAGACTGTGGCAGGAGAATTGCTTGAACCTGGGAGGCAGAGGCTGCAGTGAGCTGAGTTCACACTACTACACTCCAGCCTGGGGGACAGAGTGAGACCCCATCTCAAAACAACAACAACAAAACACTTGGGAAGGTATCATATGAGCTCAGGAGAAACATTAATGTATAAATTAGGGTAGTGAAAGAAGGAAAAATAGGGTGGTAAAATGCCATATTTTAAGAGAAAGGCAGTAAAATCAATAAGACTTAGGAAATGATTGAATATGGAGAACATACTCCTACAACTGATTTTGTAAAAATTATCTCAGTGGTTCAGTAACATTTCATTAATTTCTTACAATGGGAGGAAAAGTCTATTTAATTTGTCCCAAGTCTAAATTATAAATATTTGTCATTAAAACATATTTTAATATACAGTTAATAATCACTCAACAATAGGAATATGTCCTGAGAAATGAGTCATTAGGCAATTTCATCATGTGTGAACATCAGAGAGTACATTTACAAAAACCTAGACAGTATAGCCTACTACACACCTAAGCTCTGTGGTATAGCCTATTGCTCCTAGACTATAAACCTTTACAGCATGTTACTGTACTAAATACTGTAGGCAATTGTAACACAATGGTATTTATGTATCCAAACATATCTAAACACAAAAAAGGTACAGTGAAACGCGATATAAAAGATTAATGGTCCATCTGTCAAGGGCAATTACCATGAACAGAACTTGCAGGACTGGAAGTTGCTCTGGGTGAGTCTGTGAGTGAGTAGTGAGTGAATGTGAAGGCCTAGGACACTATTCTACATTACTACAGACTATTAACTCTATACCTAGGTTATACTAAATTTAGTTTTTTAATTTGTTCCTCAATAATAACTTTAGTTGACTGTAACATTTACTTTATAAACTTTTTAATTTTTTTAACTTTTTGACACTTTTATAATAACACCTAGCTCAAAATACAAACACATTGTGCAGCTGTACAAAACATTTTTTTCTTTTGTTTTGTTTTTTGTAGAGACAGGGTCTTGTCATGTTGCCCACACTGGTCTCGAAGTCCTGGGCTCAAGCAGTCCTCCTGTCTCAGCCTTTCAAAGTGCTGAGATTACAGGTGTGAGCCATTATTCTATAGGCCTTTATCTATTTGAAAAAATCTGTTTTTTAAACTTTTTGTTAAAAACAAAGTCACAAACACATGCCTTAGCCGAGGCCTACATAGGGTCAGAATCATCAAGACATCACTAGGCAACAGAAATTCTTCAGCTCCACTATCATCTTATGGGACCACTGTTACATATGCAGTTGACAAAAATGTCAATAGCACAAAGCTGACAAAAGCAAGCAATGGGGAAAGGACTCCCTATTCAATAAATAGCACTGGGAGAACTGGCTAGCCATATACAGAAGATTGAAATTAGACTCCTTCCTTATACCATATACAAAACTCAAGCCAAGATGAATAAAAGACTTAAATTTAAAACCTAAAACTGTAAAAACTCAGAAGATAGCCTAGTTGATAACATTCTAGACATAGGAACTGGCAAAGCTTTCATGACAAAGATGCCAAAAGTAATTACAAAAAAGCAAAAATTGACAAATGGGACCTAATTAAACTTAAGAACTTCTGCATAGCAAAAGAAACTATCAACAGAGTAAACAACCTACAGAATATGAGAAAATATTTGCAAACTATGCATCTGACAAAGGTCTAATATCCAGCATCTATAAGGAACTTAAACAAATTTACAAGAAGAAAAACAAACAATCCCATTAATTAGTGGTCAAATGACATGAACAGGCACTTCTCAAAAGAAGAAATACATGTGGCCAACAAGCATATGACAAAAAGCTTGATGTCACTGATCATTAGAGAAATGCAAATCAAAACCACAATGAGATACCATCTCACACCAGTCAGAATGGCTGTTATTAAAAAGTCAAAAGATAACAGATGTTGTCAAGGTTTTGGAGAAAAGGGAAGACTTATACACTATTGGTGGGAGTGGAAATTAGATCAACCATTGTGAAAAACAGTGTGGCAATTCCTCAAAGAAGGAAAAACAGAAGTATCATTTGACCCAGCAATCCCATTACTGGGTATATACCTAAAGGAATGTAAATCATTCTACTATAAAGACACATGCATATGTATGTTCATTGTAGAACTATTCACAATGCAAAGATGTGGAGTCAACCTAAATACCCATCAACAGTAGATTAGACAAAGTAAATATGGTGCATATACACCTTAGAATAGTATACAGCCATAAAAAGAATGAGATCATGTCCCTTGCAAGAACATGGATGGAGGTGGAGGCTATCATCCTTAGCAAACTAATGCAGGAACAGAAAACCAAGTACTGAATGTTCTTACTTACAAGTGGGAGCTAAATGATGAGAACACAAGGACATTTATAGGGGAACAACAGACACTGGGCCTACTTGAGGATGGAGGGTGAGAGGAGGGAGCACATCAGAAAAAATGACTATTAGGTTCCAGGCTTAGTACCTGGGTAATGAAATAATCTGTACTGCATACCCCTGTAACATGAGTTTACCTATATAACAAATTTGCACATGTACTTCTGAACCTACAATGAAAGTTAAAGAAATCTCATTATGATTATGCAGCACATGACCATCCTTATGCACAGAAAGTTTGCCAGTCACACTTTGGTAGCATTTAAAAACAAAGGAAATTTGGCAAAAGGAAGGACCCACATGGGAAACCTTTACTCTATCAGACAATACTATGACCACATTTAAGATATTGTATTAGTTTTCTAGGGCTGCCATAATAAAGCACCATAGACTGGGTGGCTTAAACAGTTAAAATTTATTTTCTCAGCTAGGCTCAATGCCTCACATCTGTAATCTCAGCACTTTGGGAGGCCAAGGTGGGCAGATTATGAGGTCAAGAGTTCAAGACCAGCCTGACCAATATGGTGAAACCCCATCTCTCTAAAAATACAAAAATTAGCTGGGTGTGGTGACACGCACCTGTAATCCCAGATACACAAAAAGCAGAGGCAGGAGAATCACTTGAACCTGGGAGGCAGAGGTCGCAGTGAGCCAAGATTGCACAACTGCACTCCAGCCTGGATGACAGAGTGAGACTCCGTCTCAAAAAAAAAAAAACAACATTATTTTCTCACAATTCTGGAAGTTAAAGTCTGAGATCAAGATATCAGCAGGGTTCATTTCCTCTGATGCCTCTCTCCTTGTTTTGTAGATGGCTGTCTTCTCAGTATGTCCTCACATGGTGCTCCCTCTGTGCTTATCTGTGTCTTAATCTCTTATAAAGACACCAGTCATGTTGGACTAAAACCTACCCTAATGGGTTCTACCTTGATTACTTTTTAAAGACCCTATCTCTAAAATAGTCACATTCTGAGCCACTGGAGAATTTCAACATATGAATTTGGTTAGCGGGAGGGGGCACACAATTCAGTCCATAAGAGATACAGAATGAATTGTTAAAAGTTAAAAAAGAAAAAAAATGAATAAATGTCATATGAAAGAGGTTATAATAGTTAAGAAAATTTTAGCAAAACAATTTTCTAAGATTAAAGTACCTACATTTGATTACTATTCCCAGCTAATGAATGAACGCCTTGTCAATATAACTAATGTGGTATATTTATTCACAAGAAAGACCTAGTAATAGCAGAAAACAAATTGTGAAGATATTTCGTTATAATTCAACAATATTTATCAAAAAACTGATCAAGTTCATGGTATACTTTATTTTACATTTCTTTGTCAGAGAAATTGGATTATTTATCAATTCAGAAATGAGAATCTGGGCCAGGTGCTGTGGTTCACATCTGTAATCCCAGAACTTTGGGAAGCCAAGGCAGGAGGATCACTTTATCCCAGGAGTTCCACACCAGCCAGAGACTCTATCTCTACGAACAAGAAGTTTAAAAATTAGCTAGGCATGGTGGTGCATGCTAGCAGTCTACCAGCTGAGACTAGGGAGGGTGAGGTGGAAGAGGAGTTGGAACTTATAGTGAGCTATGATCTAGTCACTGCACTCCAGCTTGGGCAACAAAGCAAGACCATGTCTCCAAAAAAAAAAAAAAAAAAGCAAAGAAAAAAACAGAAATTAAAAGCCAATTAAAGAAGTTTTTGTTATTGTTTGGATGGGTTCACACCCAGACATTAAAAAACTGAGACTTTGATACACAAAATCGAAATTTGTAAAGGACTGAAAATTACCAACAGTCAGGGAATGTGTCCTGTATGGTGCAAAAACAGCATATACTGACATTAAATGAAACTTCGCTGTAGAATTTCAGACTGAAAAGACCTAATGTCCGGTTTTATGTTTTAATCAATTGGGGGCCAGATCATTTAACTGGCGCTTTTTTGGTGGTGGTGGTTTTAATTTCTGTGTTGGAACACGACATACTGTGCTCCAAAATCTAAGAGCGTACAAAATTTCTGGGGTTTTTTTTCTTAACAAAATGAAACATTAAACCATCTCTCTGGACACTTTTGATAAAGTGTGTATTACAAAAAGCGATAAGCCATTCAGAGCAAAGAACAGGATCTAATAATGCTTATCAAAGCACTATGAAAAGCAAGAATTTCAGGTCCTCCTCCCACCTCCTTCATTTCCTCTCTGTAGCCCCAAATGTGACTACTTCTTAGTTCCAGCTCACCCTTTGTAAGAAACAGTGCATAAGAGTAGCTATTTGTTTTACATTTTGTTAGCATATGTGTGGGCAGGTGGGTGTAGCATCCAGTTAGAATTCTGAAATTCTTACGAGGACATCTTGCTATTAATATATTATTACAGTCATGAAAATCAAGTTACCCAGTTGCCAAGCTGTAATAACAACAAATAATAACAAAAAGACCTAGGTGAGGAACTGAGGATGGAAAGCAATATTTATTGTATTCCTACTATGAGTTTAGCAGTGTGTTCAATTATTTGCATACTTTATTATATTTATTCTTAAAACAGATTAGGAAACTAAGATTTGGGAAGGTTAAATGATTTTCCCCGGTTACTAGAGCCAGCCAACAGCAGAACTGGTATTTTAAAATAAGTCCGACTTTCAAATCATACTCATTTCCCCACAGCATGTTCCAGAAGGCCAGGATGGTCGGTTCTGCTGCACAAATGAGGTCAGAACAATCAAGAGAGCCAAGGAAGTCCTATTTATTTGGATTAAATAACTCAATCTACAAACTACTTAACTTTAATACAAGGTAGAAAATGGGATTTCAAAAGAAAAGAAGAAGGAGAAGAACAAGGACACGAAACTGAGTTTTGGCAGTAGGCAAGTGAGCGATTAAAAATAAATCTTTCATGATTTGCTCCCACAGGCAAAAAAAAAAATCATAATATTTTTAAATACTGCTTAACCCAAAGTAATCTGAGATATTTAAAGTATTATAACCACTGGTGACAAACCAGGGAGTTTATTATGTTCTTTCACAAGCACAGATTTCTCAGGAGCAGGGGGTACATGTGACAAGGAACCGAGTTACCCACATAACAGTGTCCAGCTTTCTGTCACATATGAAAAGGGTGCCATGTCTGAACCTAATGGGAGTTGGGAGTTCCATTTTACACAAACTAGGCCAGAAAATCTATTCTCCATTCTGGCTGGGTAACCAGGATATCTTTTAATCCTAGTAGGCACTCAGACACAAGTGGAGTCATAAACTAGAGAGAAATTTGCACATCATCCAAACCAATACTTTACTACAAATGAGGGTTAGTGTCTTTAGGCACACCAGTAGTTAATAGCAGAATCCCGTATTAGAAGGCTCAACATTTCAGAAATCCAACTAATATTCCAAAATAAATGCATCATTTTATTTGCAAAGTAGGGCATCATTACCTAAAGATAACAGCATCTGCAGAAATACTTACTTAGCAACTAAATCACAAGGTCTTCCTTAGAGCTTCCTTTAGGCTAGAAATAGTCCCTGCTTAGCCAGCTGGCCTGAAAAACTAACGACAAACATAAAAATCAAAAGAATTCCAGAGCTCATCCTATCCCTCATCTGCTCAAAAGGGTGTCTGTAGCAGTTTTTTGAGATTGAGGGTTATAAAGCTAGTGGTAGGGGGAAATGCCTGGATTTTCTTCCTTTGTGGAATGTTTTTACACCTGGAAATACCTACTGTTCTACTTAATCAAATGTACAACTTTTTCTTCAACTGTTACTTAGATTTAAGTTTTAAACTATTGCCAACAAACCAAGACAGATTTTAGACAGTGGACTGTGTCAGCACTGGCCATAACTGCAGTGTTTAGGTCCATGAGAACACTGAGTAATGCTTGTTTCCAGGCAGCTGAAGAGATCTTAAAGGAAGATACTTTTCTTTTCTGTTTCTAGAAACACATTTTAGAAGCTCCCATTGCTGCTATCCAAATTTTGCTGTGTTGTTTTCCAAATGTATTTTATTTGCCAAGAAAGCAAATATTTCCATATTAATGAAATACTGATTATAAAGAAAAATAAGCTTATGTCGTATTCTATCCCTTTAATTTAAAATGAGGTATATTTTTGATTCACACGTGAGCATGTGGAAAGAAACAGACAATAATTCCACAATGAATTATCTGTAGAAAATGTTATTTCTTTTTTTTCCCGCTAAACGTCATACTGATTTTGGGAGAAAATGTTCTTTCTTACTTATTTTGACTTAAACATAGGGGCCAAAAGACTCATAGATGACTATTCTAACAGAGGTTGCTTGAATCACTCATATCATTTTGTTTTCATTGAGTCCTACTTATCCAAAAGATACTGTGGTAGATGCTGAGGAAATAGGAAGAACTGTGAGATAAACTCCAGCTCTCTTGGATTTGGATCTGAGTAAAGTTAATAAACACAAAATTAAAATGCGGTGCAGGTCAGTAGATAGAAAGTATAAAGCACACCAAGTGCATAGTTCAAGTGACTTCCCATCAGGAATTATGTGAGAAACTACACCCCACGGGCCAAATCTACTGGTCACCTGTTTTTAGATGGTCCATGATTTAGGACTAGTTTTTCACATTTTTAAATGGTTGAACAAAACTGATTGAACAAAACTAAACGGGAGAATAATATATCATGACACATGAAAAATATTTGAAACTGCAATTTCAATGTCTGTATATAAAGAGGTTTTTTGTTTTGTTTTGTTTTGTTTTTTTGGCTTGTTTGTTAAGGTCTCCTTCTGTCACCCAGGCTACAGTGCAGTGGTGTGGGCCTAGTTTACCACAGCCTGTAACTCCTGGGCTCAAGCGATCTTCCTGCCTCAGCCTCTCAAGTAGCTGGGACTACAAGCATATGCCCAGCTAAATCTGTATTTTGTTGTAGAGACAGGATCTTGCTATGTTGATTAGGTTGGCACAAATGAAGTTTTATTGGAACACAGCTACACCCATTCCTTTATATATTGTCTATGTCTGCTTTCTTGAATGGTTGCCACAATTACTGTATGGCCCAGAAAGCCTAGAATATTTGCTGTCTGGCCCTTCACAGAAAAAAGAAAAAAAAAATTCAATTCCTGGCCTAGAAGATTGAGAAAAGCTTTATGATTGATTTGTATTTCGAAGGAAAGAGACTGTGCTGGCAGAGTCATAAGTGAGGAGTGATTTTGAGGGGAAAGGAATGCTCAAGCATAGCACTGGAAAGATACCTGGCTGACTCAGAAGGTAGTGAACACATCGGTATCCTTGGGGTGAAGAGCTTATGAAGAAATTTAAGATGGATGCTGCGTACTGAAAACACAGGTGGGGTTCATCTTGAGGAGAGTCTTGAATGCTTGAGGAGGATGGGGAGAAAAGAAGTTCTTCCCACGCCCCTACACCACTTTTATTTTGCTGTGGAAAAGAAAGATCAAGTAAGCATCAAAAAATAACAAAATAAAAAAACCGAAGAGTTACAGATTCAAAGGAAATTTGATGGAAAACTTTCCATCAACTAATTTGGTAACAATTGTGTAGAATGAAAGGTTGGTGGGAGGAGACAAAGAAAAAGATAAAGGATACTAAAAACAAAGATTTAGTTACAAGACTCTTAAATTGTTCTATCAGTGAAAAAGCAGGACAAAGAGAGAACCATGTGGCTGCCTTGTGGATATCTGTATACCCAAAGATAATAGAGAAGACACTTAATATAAAGGGTGAATAAAGGCACAAGAGGATGAAAGGGTGGTAGGAAAGAGGGAAGTGGAGAAGAGAAGGTTGGAAGGAAATGAGGAAAGGAAAACACTGATGGATTTTGGCAACTGACTGAGTGAAGAAAGCAAAAAGACATAGATATATGAGTAGAATAAAGGTAAGCAAGGAAACCAAGTTTAAAATTTAGCTTTACCCATGAAGAATTTTAGGCAACAGAAGGTCATTCACAAGAAACTGTCTGGCAGCAATTGGAAATGTGAGATGCTAGCTCTGGAGCAAGATCAGAGTCAAGGCAGGGATGAGAAGTACCCATCTATTCTTCAGAGATGAGTCTGACAGTCCCAACATGCTTCTTATCAATAATTGGCCGGAGCTTACAATGTATGGGTATGCAACTTTCTAAACTTTCAGAGCAAGTTATATAGATAGGATTTGTCACTGTCCAGTAGTTTGCATGGTGTATTAAAGATGAACTTATTAACATAACATTCATTGTCCTCAGAGATTCCACACTTACACCACAAGTTGTACTAACAAAAAGAGGAAAGGAGGGAGAGAGGGAAAGAAGAAGAGAGAAAGGGAGGGAGGGAGGGAGGGAAGAGGGGAGGGAGGGAAAGAAGCAAGAAAGGAAGGAAGGAAGGAAAAGGAAGGAAGGAAGGAAGGCAGGGCAAGTGGAAGGGAGGAAGGAAGTGAGAGAGAAAGAGAAGCATTAAAGCACCATTCTGTTACTTGCAAATAGTTGCTTCTGGAAAATTTTGACACAGATTAAATGAATACTATAAAATACTGATTTCATATTATCTATTTTCCCTCACCTGAATATTTCTTAAGTGGAGTCTAGGAAATAGGTTTTTCAAAGAGTGCTTATAAATATTCTATATTTATTTGCAAAGCTGCTCTGGAATACTTCCCTGATCATCTCCATTTCCAGCAATTATCATTTTAAATTATGTTTTAACAACTAAATGATCCCAGGAGCACAGAAAGGGGCATGTAACAATTTCACAGTGTGACACCCATCCTATGAACTGTACAATGCTAGTGGATTGCAATAAATAAGACAGATTTTACCTCTAGCAGACTTACCCTGAACCATACACATATATCTATGAAAAATCTGTAGGCAGTTCCACATTTTCCTGTTGAATACTGGGCTTTCTTGAAATATATATTTAGCCATGGAAGCTAGAAAGTATCTCTCTGTGTTTTATAAGCATCACTATCAGAACAATGGTATGCAGGGAATGAAAAATATCTCCCCTGGGATTTATGTTCACGAAGAAGTCAGAAAGCACAGAATCTGCACCTGCTACAAGGTAATATTGGGCATGCAATAAAAAACAAAATTTCAACACAAAGCTAAAGATACCTACACTGGTTGGGATATCTACTGAACTGAGTTAGGAGAAAATTAACCTCTTATAAACTTAACCTCTTATAAAGGCACCCAAAGTCCAGAATATTAAGACCAAAATAGGAAGACACTATAAGATACTAAGAATTTAGATTTGTTCTTGAAAACAATAGAAAAGATACTACAGATCAGATTACAAAGGAAGGAAGGGCGGACCAGGTCCTGCCAGTTCTTACTATTCATTCTGCTCACAAACTTATACATCTTAGACATCTTCTACTACGTTTTCTATTTTTAATTGAGTTAGAGAATACCTCAGATTCTACCCTCTGGTAGTCTCGTCACAAGTAACACTGAGACCCTCAAGGACGGCAACAAGACCTCAAATGCTTTTCTAGGTCTTTATTTGCAGCCTGTTACACATTATATTGACCATCCTGTCTCCAAATAATATGACTCTTTCCACTTCTACTGTGTGACTGAGGGCCCTATTGTCACTTTATGACTGCTGTACAGTGAAATAAACAGGAATACTTAAAGCTGCCTGCTAAAGCCCGTGACCAGTCTGCCATGCTGACTAATTTTGAGAAAATAAAATTAAACCTTTGAGAAAAACTAACAAAGACTTTTTCAAAGGATTTTATTTATTACACCTGTTCCTCTATGCATCCCTCTTTCTCTTGAACTAAAATACACCTCATTTACTAAGAGAGGAGTGTGGGCAAGAAACATTCATATGTTATACCTATCAGTCACATCTCACAAGAACATGAAGGGCAACACTGTCCATGTAACAGTGAGCAGAGGTGTAGTTAAGAATTTCTAATACCAGAGTGAGTTCCAAGATTTATGCTCACCTTTCTTTATACCAATTATAGAACCAAATAGCTTCTCTCTCTCTCTCTCTCTCACACATACACACACACACAGACACACACACACACACACACACACACACACACACACATTCCAAACCCCAGTAAGTAAAGAACATTCATAGATATCCATCATGTGCAAATCTATGTAGTAGAAACTGCGGCCAGTTCTGTACCTTATTTGGTTTTGTCCCTACTGGGTTCAGGTGTCCCCACCCTAGCACTGGCATAATTTTTCCCTCAATGGAAAGGAGCATATTCATATCAATCCCCTACCAGTCAACAGAATAATTAGCTGTCATCAAAAAGTAATTCAGTCAGCTGGGCACGGTGGCTCACGCCTGTAATTTTAGCACTTTGGGAGGCTGAGGCAGGTGGATCCTTGAGGTTGGGAGTTCAAGATCAGCCTGGCCAATATGGTGAAACCCTGTCTCTACTAAAAATATGAAAATTAGCTGGGCATGGTGATGTGCACCTGTAATCCCAGCTACTTGGGAGGGTGAAGCATGAGAATCACATGAACCTGGGAGGTGGAGGTTTCAGTGACCTTAGATCAAGATTGTGCCACTGCACTCCAGCCTGGGCAACAGAGCAAGACTCTGTCTCAAAAAAAAAAAAAAAGTAACTCTGTTAGTAAAATCTGTACTACTCTCTAATTTAGTAAGTATAGACTGCAAAGGCAATCCAGACTTGCTTTCTTTCCCTGCTTCATCTCCCACTTCCCTCTTTTCACATCCTACCCTAACATCATCCGTATGGAATTATCTTTCTAATCCATAAATACACCATGGTCTTTCTTGATTCTGAGTCTTTGAAAATATTATTCTTTTTTCCCCTTCAACTTTTAAGTTCTGGTGTAAATGTGCAGGTTTGTTACATAGGTAATTATGTACCATCATGGTTTGCTGCACACATCAACCCATCACTTAGGTATTAAGCCCAGCATCCATTCCTATTCTTCATGATGTTCCCCCTTCCCCTAACCCCAGTCCCAACAGGCCCTTGTGGGTGTTGTTCCCTACCATGTGTCCATGTGTTCTCATCATTCAACTCCCACTTATAAGTCAGAACATGTGATATTTGGTTTTCTGTTCCTGCATTAGTTTGCTAAGGATAATGGCTTCCAGCTTCATCCATGTCCCTGCAAATGACATGATCTCATTCCTTTTTATGGCTGCATAGTATTCCATGGTATATATGTACCACATTTCCTTTATCCAGTGTAGTAATGATGGTCATTTAGGTTGATTCCATGTCTTTGTTATTGTGAATAGTGCTGCAATGAACATACATGTTGCATGTATCTTATAACAGAATAATTTCTATTCCTTTGGGTATACACCCTGTAATGGAATTGCTGGGATTAATGGTATCTCTGCCACTAGCTATTTGAAGAATCACCACACTGTCTTCCACAGGGTTGAACTAGTTTACACTCCCACCAACAGTGTATAAGTGCTCCCTTTTCTTCAAAACCTCACCAACATCTGCTACCTTTTGACTTTTTAGTAACAGCCATTCTGACTGGTGTGAGATAGCATCTCAATGTGGTTTTGATTTGCATTTCTCTAATGATAGTTATGATAAGCTTTTTTTCACATTTGTTGGCCATGTAAATGTCTTCTTTTGAGAAGTATCTGTTCACATCCTTTGCCTACTTTTTGATGGGGATTTTTTTTTTAATCTTGTAAATAGTTTAAGTTCCTTGTAAATTCTGGATATTAGACCTTTGTCAGTGGGTAGACTGCAAAAATTTTCTCCCATTCTGTAGGTTGTCTGTTCACTCTGATGCTAGTCGTTTTTTGTTTTTTTTGTTTTTTTTGTTTTTTTCTGTGCAGAAGCTCTTTAATTTAATTAGATCCCATTTGTCAGTTTTGACTTTTGTTGCAATTGCTTTTGGTGTTTTAGTCATGAAGTCTTTGCCCATGCCTATGTCCTGAATGGTATTGCCTAGGTTTTCTTCTAAAGTTTTTATGGTATTAGGTTTTACATTTAAGTCTTTACTCCACCTTGAGTTAATTTTTGTATAAGGGATAAGGTAGGGGTCCACTTTCAACTTTCTGCATATGGCTAGTCAGTTCTCCCAGCACCATTTATTAAATAAGGAATCCTTTCCCCATTGCTTGTGTTTGTCAGGTTTGTTGAAGATCAGATGGTTGTAGGTGTATAGTTTTATTTCTGAATTCTGTATTC
Organism: Saguinus oedipus; assembly: GCA_031835075.1. Classification (NCBI taxonomy): domain Eukaryota; kingdom Metazoa; phylum Chordata; class Mammalia; order Primates; family Cebidae; genus Saguinus; species Saguinus oedipus. The sequence continues at coordinate 150,515,715 of CM063170.1, forward strand.
TGTTCCACTGGTCTGTGTGTCTGTTCTTGTACCAGTTCTATGCTGTTTTGGTTTCTGCAGTCTTGTAGTATAGTTTGAAGTCAGGTAGCATGATGCCTCCAGCTTTGTTATTTTTGCTTATGATTGTCTTGGCTATTTGGGCTCTTCTTTGTTTCCATATGAATTTTTTTTTAAGTTTTTTCTAATACTGTGAAGAATATCAATGATAGTTTAATGAAAATTAGCATTAAATATATAAATTACTTTGGGCAGTGTGGCCATTATCGTAATATTGACTCTTCCTATCCATGAGCATGAATTTTTTTCCATTTGTTTGTATTATCTCTGATTTCTTTGAGAGGTCCTTCACTTCCCTGTTAGCTGTATTGCCAGGTATTTTACTCTCTTTCTAGCAATTGGGAATGGGAGTTAATTCATGATTTGGCTCTCTGCTACTTGTGTTGATGCATAGGAATGCTAGCAATTTTTGCACATTGATTTTGTATCCTGAGACTTTTCTGAAGTTGCTTAACAGCTTAAGAAGATTTTGGGTTGAGATGATGGGATTTTCTAGATACAAGATCATGGCATCTTTGAACAAAGATAATTTTACTTCTCTCCCTATTTGAATATCCTTTCTTTCTTTCTCTTGCCTGATTGCCCTGGCCAGAATTTCCAATACTATGTTAAATAAGAGTGGTGAAACAACATCCTTGTCCTGTGCCAGTTTTCAAGGAGAATGCTTCCAGCTTTTGCCCAGTATAATATTGGCTGTGGGTTTGTCATAAATGGCTCTTAGTATTTTGGGGTAATACCTAGTTCATTGAGAGTTTTTAACATGAAGCAGTGTTGAATTTTATTGAAGGCTTTTTCTGCATCGAAATAATCATGTGGTTTCTGCCTTTGTTCTGTTTATGTGATGAATTGCAACTATTGATTCGTGTATGTTGAACCAGACTTGCATCCTGGGGATGAAGCCGACATAATCATGTTGGATAAACTTTTTGATGTACTGCTGGATTTGCCAGTATTTCATTGAAGATTTCTGCATCAGTGTTTATCAGGGATATTGGCCTGAAGTTTTCTTTTTTTTTGTTCTAGCTCTGTCAGGTTTTAGTATCAGAATAATGCTGGCCTCATAAAATGAGTTAGGGAGAAGTCCATCCTTTTCAATTGTTTGAAAGAGTTTCAGAAGAAGCTATTAGCCTCAGCCAGGTCTTCTTTGTACCTCTGGTAGAATTTGTGAATCCATCTGGTCCTGAGCTTTTTTTTTTTTTTTTTTTTTTTTTTTTTTTTTTTTTTTTGAGATAGAGTCTTGTTCTGTTGAAAGGCACCAGGCTGGAATGCAGTGGCACGATCTCAGCTCACTGCAACCTCTGCCTCCCGGGTTCAAGCAATTCTTCTGCCTCAGCCTCCCGAGTAGCTGGGACTACAGGCACGTGCCAGCACGCCCAGCTAATTTTTTTATTTTGTAGTAGAAACGGGGTTTCACCATGTTGGCCAGGATGGTTTCAATATCTTGACTTCGGTATCCACCCGCCTCACCCTTCCAAAGCACTGAGATTACAGGCATTAGCCACTGCGCCCATCCGGTCCTGGGCTTTTTTTGGTTGGTAAGCTATTTACCACTGACTCAATTTCAGAATTCATTATGTCTTTTCAGGGATTCGATTTCTTCCTGGTTCAGTCTTGGAAGGGTTTATGTGTCCAGGAATTTATCCATTTCTTCCAGGTTTTCTGGTTTATGTGTGTAGAGGTATTCTCTTAGAGTCGTTTGTATTTCCGTGGGGTCAGTGGCACTATCCCCCTTGTCATTTCTAACTGTGTCTTATTTGATTCTTCTCTCTTTTATTCTTTATTAGTTTAGCAAGTGGTCTATTGCTTTATTTGAAAAATTAGCTCCTGGATTTGTTGATTTTTTGAAGGGTTTTTCATGTCTCTGTCTCCTCCAGTTCTGCTCTGATCTTGGTTATTTCTTGTCTTCTGCTAGCTTTAAGGTTTGTTTGCTCTCAAATCAGTAGTTACTTTAGTTGTGTTCTTAGGTTGTTAATTTGAGATCTTTCTAGGTGTTTGATATGGGCATTTAATGCTATACATTTCATTCTTAACACTGCTTTAGCTGTGTCTCAGAGATTCTTGCTGAAGGAAGCACTAAATATGGAAAGGGAAAACCATTACCAGTCACTACAGAAATACACTGAAGTACACAAACCAGTGATACTATGAAGCAACCACGTAAACAAGTCTGCAAAATAACCAGCTAGCATCATGATGACAGGATCAAATGCACACATAACAATATAACTTTAAATGTATGTAAATGGGCTAAATAAATGCCCCAATCAAAAGACACAGAATGGAAGATGAATAAACAGTCAAGACCCATACCAATGGTAAAAGTTTTTCCTTTCCATATTTAGTGCTTTCTTCAGGAGCTCTTGCAAGGCAGGACTGGCAGTGATGAATTCCCTAAGCATTCGTTTGTCTGAAAAGGATTTTATTTCTCCTTCACCTATGAAGTTTAGTTTGGCCAGATATGAAATTCTGGGTTGGAAAATCTTTTCTATAAAAATGTGGAATATTGGCCCCTAATCTCTTCTGGCTTGTAGGGTTTCTGATGAGAGGTCTGCTGTTAGTCTTATGGTCTTCCCTTTGTAGGTGGCTTAGCCTTCCTCTCTGGCTACCCTTAACATTTTTTTCTTTCATTTTGACCTTGGAGAATCTGTTGGTTATATGTTTGGGGTTGATCTTTTCATGGAGTATCTTACTGCCATTCTCTGGATTTCCTGAATTTGAATGTTGGCCTGACTTGCTAGGTTGAGGAAGTTCTCCTGGAATGATATCTTCTTTTGTTTGCTTGAGACAGAGTCTCACTCTGTTGCTCAGGCTGGAGTTCAGTGGTGTGATCTTGGCTCACTGCAGCCTCCCAGGTTCAAGCAATTCTCATGCCTCAGCCTCCTGAGTAGCTGGGACTACAGGCACACACCAACACACTTAGCAAATTTTTTGTATTTTTTATAAAGACCAGGTTTCACCATGTTGTCCAAGCTGGTCTTGAGCTCCTGAGCTCAGGCAATCCACCTGCCTTAGCCTCCCAAAGTGCTGGGATTACAGGCATGAGCCACTGTGCCTGACTCTCCTGGAATGATATCCTGAAGGATGTTTTCCAACTTGGTTCCATCCTCTGCATCTCTTTAAGTTACCCCAATCAGTCATAGGTTCAGTCTTTTTATATAGTCCCATATTTCTCAGAGGTTTTATTCATTCCTTTTCATTCTCTTTTCTCAATTCTTGTCTGCCTGTCTTATTTCAGAAAGATAGTCTTCAAGCTCTGAGATTATTTCCTCTGCCTGGTATATTCTGCTATTGATACTTGTGATTGCATTGTGAATTTCTCACATGTTTTCAGTTCCATCAGGTCAGTTTTGCTCCTCTCTAAACTGGCTGTTCTGGCTCTTAGCTCCTATATTGTTTTATCATAATTCTTAGTTTCTCTGCATTGGTTTACAACATGCTCCTGTAGCCCAGTGAAGTTTGTTATTATCCACCTTCTGAAGCCTACTTTTGTCCATTCACCATCTCAGCCCCAGTCCAACTCTGTGCCCTTGTTGGAGAGGTGTTGCAGTCATTTGGAGGAGAAAAGGTACTCTGATTTTTTGAGTTTTCAGTGTTTTTTGCATTGATTCTCTTCTTTGTAGGCTTACTTACCTCTAATTTTTGAGGTTGTTAACCTTTGAATAAGGTTTTTTGGGGGTCCTTTTTGTTGATGTTGTTGTTGTTTTCTGTTTGTTTGTTTTTCTTTTAATAGTCAGGCCACTCTTCTGTAGGGCTGCTGTGGTTTGCTGGGGGATCACTCAAGACCTTAGTTGCCTCAGTTTTTCTTTTACCTGGAGGTATCACCATTGAAGGCTTCTAAACAGCAAAGAACAGCAGCCTCTTCCTCCCTTTGGAAGTTCTGTCCCAGAGAGGTACTGATCCACCCTGGATGCTCCTGTAAGAGGTGTCTAGAGACCCCGGTTGGGAGTCTCACCCAGTCAGGAGAAAAGGATCAGGAGCCTGGTTAAAGAAGTAGTCTGCCTGCTTTTCGGTAGAGCAGGTGTGCTGCATTGGGGTGACCCCTTCCTCGACCAGATCGCCTGAACTCTTCAGAGCCAGCAGGCAGCAAAGGCTGAGTTGGCTGTACTGCAGAGACGTAAGCTGCCCCCTTCTACCTGGGCGCTCCATCCTAGGGAGAGATCAAAAAGTTCGGTTTGTATAACCCTGGTTGGAGTTGCTGAAATTCCCACAGGGAGGCCCTGTCCAGTGAGGAGGGATGGATCAGGGTCCCACTTAATCAAGTCTGGCCATGGTCTGGCACAGCAGCTATGCTATTCTGGGGGGGACTCCTCCTTGTCTGACCACCTGGACTCCCTGGAGCCAGCAGGCTAGAACAGCTGAGTTGACCTAATTGCAGAACTGGTGGCTGCCCCTCCCTGTGACAACTCATCCATCTCAGCCAGTCTCCGGTTTGCTGCATTGTCTGGCTGCAGTTCCAAATGAGTGGGTCTTAACTTGTGAGGTGCCATGGAAGTGGGGTCCACAGAACGATCTGCTTGGCTCTCTGGATTCAGCCTCCTTCCTAGGGGAATATATGGATGGAACTTCCACCTTGCTGGAATTCCCAGGGATGGAGACTGTAAAACTTCTGGGTCTCTACCACAGTACTGCTGAGACTCTACACAGCTCTGTGTATCAAACCCAAGGCCCTGATGGCATGGGCTCACAAGGGGAATCTCCTGATCCAGGGTTTGTAAAGATCTATAGGCGAAGCGTGGTTTCCCAGGTGGAGTCACACAATCACTCACTGCTTCCTTTGGCTCTCTGCCACTCCCAGGTGGGCCGCCACCCTACTCTGCTTTTCTTCATTTTCCGTGGGTCAAGTTGATTGCCTACTCAGTCCCAGTGTGAGAACCTGGATATTTCAGTTGAAGATACCAAATTTACTCACCATTTTCATTCTTCTCTGTGAGAGCCATGGAACAAAACTGCTTCTAATCATCCATCTTGGCCCTTCCCCACAACACATTAATATTTCTTTTTCCCTAGCTGCCTTTTCCTTTCAGAATCAGTTAGCAAACTTCCTAACGTCCTTCAAGATCCAGTTTGAAAGTCCACTTTAACAGTGGTTCACACCTGTAATTCCAGCACTTTAGAGGCCAAAGTGAAAGGATCACTCACACCCAGAACTTCAAGACCAACCTAGGCAACATAGTGAGACACTGTCTCTTAAAAATATATAAAAATTAGCCAGGCATGGTGGCATGTATGTGCCTGTAGTCTCAACTACTCAGAAGGCTGAGGTGGGAGAATCATGTGAGCTCAGGAGGTTGAGGCTGCAGTGAGCCATGATTGTACCACTGCACTCCAGTCTAGGCCACACAGCAGGACCCTGTCTCTAAATAAATAAATAAATAAAAATAAATAACAAAATCCCCATCTCTAGAAATTCTCCTTTATTTTCTCTATTGCCTTCTCCTTTCTGTGCTCTCCTGGAACTTTTGCCATGCCTCTACTCTAAAACCAATTATACTACACATAGAATTTATTTACATGTCTGTCTGTCCACCTAGTCTGTGAATTCTAGCACCTAGAGCAATACCCAACTTTCAGTAAACAACAGATGTTGACTGGATGTTCTGTGAGTGAATGAAGAAATGAGCATAAGAACCTATGCTTTTCCTCAAATGCTTTACAGTTTTAGTTCAGACTTGTGAGTTTAAGCATGTACTATGCGGTAACTGACATCACTGTTCTTCATGAAGTCAAATAAAGCTGAAAACATTAATATGTATCTAACAGGGAAAAAAATCTACATGGGGTTACTAGGACTATAGAATTGTTGAGTTCCTAGGACTGAAGGTCGGGAACCACAAAGAGGTAGAGGAACAGAAAGGAAGTGACTAAGAAGGGCAGCGTACTAACTGGTTAACTGTTATCACAGAAGGGAACAATAGCTCTGATTTACATTAAGTTGCTTCAACCCTATGAGTAGTCTCCATTCCTTGGCAGATTTTCTTCTTAGATGACAGTGCTTGGCTTTCTGGCCCTTGACATTAGCAAGACCTTCTGCTGCTGAGTCATTTGTTGCACTTCTCTCTGGCCTGGCTCCTCTATGGATTATGTATTTCCCCTTCCTATTCATTAACATTGTTTTCTTGATAAATTGTGCAACTATTGTCGTTACAGTTGTAAGTAGTCAACTTACAACTGTAAGTTGGAAATTGCATAGCGTGGTTAATGAACATTTTGACTAAAATGTTTTTGTGTTACATTTTCTGATTTATTCTTAAAAATTATCTTAAGAATAAGAAATAAGAATAAAGAGTGAAAAATACATTTCTAAGACCAAGGACATTTGAAGTGCAAGCTCTTAATGTTAATTGACTTTATATTTACAATAAAGATTTCAACATTTTAAGTGAACAAAATTTACTGAGGGGAAAATAGAGTAATAGAAAAATCTTATTAAGCTTGTTTCAATGAGTCTTTCAACCAGCATATTCCTGGCACACCCCTATGTGCAAGAAACAAAGTCAAATAACAAAAATTTCCTAACTTCTACTTGTTCATAATCTACAGAAAATACTCTAATTGTAATGCAAACTGATAAGAGGAAGCATTATAATCTATGTAAGAGGTATGAATCTCACCTTACAGACTTACATGTATAATAAATATATTTATTATTTTCTATATTTATGCTTAATTATTTTTTTGTACCAAGCCCCCATCTTCCAGACCAGTAGAAAATTGATCCTGATAATTATTTGGTCTTTCTGTCCTATCCTCTTACTTGGGTGATTGGAATGGGAGAGAAAGCAGAGTGTTATTGTTCACTGTTTGCCTGTTTGCAGTACTCCATAGGATCAGCCTCTGTGTCCTGCAGGAGAAACAAGAAGCTTTTAAATTGCTGCAAATGCTTTTCTCTGCCTAAGTTCCCAATCTGGGAACTGAGTGGTAGAGGGTGCCAGGCCATAGAGAGGCAGAATCGTCAAATGTATACAGCTCTGATTAGGTGACTTTGGCATCACTTGGACTCACATCCTGGGCACACCATATCTGTGTGTGGTCTTGTGCACATTTTAAAAAATTTCCTAAGCTTCAGGTTTTCATCTGCAAAGTGGAGATATGTATATTACCTACCTCACAAAGTTGTGGTGAGGGAAAAAAAGCGTTAATTTAATATATATTGCTTAACACAATGTTTGGCACATAGCAGTGCTCAGGGAGAGTTAGCTGCTATCATTATCTTGGTATTGTTGTTGTTACTGGAAACTGATACCATCATGCTCAAGGCAAGACCAGAAAGAGTATACAGGTCCCTCTGATCTTGCGACCTCCAGAGTTCTTTCTCTTCCGCCCTTCCCCATGGCCAGAAAAATCCTTGTAATCTGGGACAAAGGCCCTATGTTGTTTACCACTTTCTCCTAGATTCTCCACCTCCAATTATGTACCATTTTATCTTGATATTTTTTCTAGGGTCACATATCAAAATGTCCTCAAGAGCTTTATGTTTTGTTGTGTTTTCTTTGTTTGTGTTTGGTGGAGGAGCTTCTTCTCCAAAATAATGGCCCAGGGCCCTCCCCTTGTTTGTTTTGGGAGAGGAAGGAAAAAGGGAAAATACAAAAGAAAAATGGCATCAATTTGTATTTCAGTATGTTATTTAGCCACACTGATAAAAAGTGGTAAGAGACATTAAAAAGGGCAAAAATACTCCCTCTGGGGAAAGAGGAAAGAGAGCTCTCGGAGAGAAAAGAAAAATTCATTTGTCCTCCAATGTATCTGTAATCTTGTTCTCCATGTATCTGTAATCTTGCTGAGTGTCTGGTACATTGTAGGCATATAACACATTTTTGTTGGATAAATGAAATAAATCCCTGTAAGAAGAAATAGCATGGACAAAATTATGACCCTTAAAAATGTTTAAGTGTTTAGAAAAGTAGCAAACAGATGGAAGCACAGCTTTAGAGGATGAGGGGAAAGAATGCATGCACAAATAGTAGAGTAAAATTTTTTTAGACAGGGTCTCACTTTGTTGCTCAGGCGGGAGTGCAGTGGTGCCATCTTGGCTCACTGCAACCTCTGCCTCCCAGGTTCAAGCAATTCTCCTGCCTCAGCTTCTGAAGTAGCTGGGATTACAGGTACACACCACCACACCCAGCTAATTTCTGTATTTTTTAATAGAGATGGGACTTCACCATGTTGGTCAGGCTGGTCTCAAACTCCTGACATCATGGGATCTGCCTGGCATGGCCTCCCAAAGTGCTGGAATTACAAGCGTGAGCCACTGCAACCAGCCTAAATTTTTTTTTTAATGCTTTAAAATGAACCAGTGTGAACTTACTGGTATCCATAAAATGCTTAAATTTTTCTTAGAAGTATAGATTTAAGCAAGGGAATGACAATATCAGTTCTAAATAATAGGAATTATGGTGCAAGACTAGATACAAGTGAGAATAGAGAACTAGCAATGGTCTGCAATGGTCCAGAAAAGAATATTGAATTATTGTACATAATCATCTGCTCCTCTGTGATAGAATTATATATCCACACTCTTGCCACAGCCTTGCAGAGAGGAGGGCTAAGTGAACTTCCCCACCCCTTCACAGTGGGCTCTGCCATGTCTTCCTTTGACCATGGATGCTAATGGACATGACTCAGGCATAAGCTTGAAATGTGCTTGTGCTGTTGGGGGAGCCCTTTGAGCTCTGGGGAATCTACCCTGGGGAGAACATGCCTCGGAAAGTCCCTGCTTTCCAGCCTAGACCCCAAAATGAGACACATGCTGTAGGCCTGAATCCAAATAAGACCTGCAGCTCAGTGACTCGACTCTAGAGTCAAGCCTCACCCCACTGAGACTCATGAGAATGAAAAGATGTTCTAAGCTGGCCACTGAATTTTAGTGTCCTATAAGGTACTCTGGATTCCAAAACTTGAGATCTTTAAAACTCAGAACTCAGTACCCATCTCTTCACACTGCTGTCTCTGCCACTGACATTCAAAATTTTGAGAAAATTCTACTTTGATGGATGGAGTCCTTGAGGAAGCCGGTTACTTTGTTCCTAGAAAAAAAAATAGAATAATAGCAACCAGTTGGTTCAAAGAAAAACCTGAACTCAATGAAATAGCCGCTATATAAATGCTTTCAAAATGAAAAGGTACAGTTTTGTAATATAAATTAGGACATTTATCAGAAGAGTTTCCACAGACTGTGTTTAGAAAATGTTTCTTTTCACGTAATGGGTTTCAGTCATACTGTAAACATCAATTACTGAATATTTGCAGAGTTGTTTTCTAACTCTATGAATTCTTGAGATGTAAAGCAAAGATAGAAAGAATGGCAAAAAGGTCTTACAGGCCTAATCATGCCTTCCCATCATGCTACTACCAAGAAGCTGGACTAAAGAGCACACACTCACCTGGTCAGCTGCATTCCAGTGAAGCATTGCTCAAAGCAGAAAAATCCTGTATTCCGGTAAAGCATTGCTTAAGACAAAACACCCTGTTGGGCTATGGTGCTGTGGTGTCTTTCAATGGCTCCTAAAGGGAGCACAACTTAGCCAAGTGGGAAGTTTTTCCTGAAGACAATGTAACTTTTCATGTTCAATCATTCTGGATGAGCTCCAACATAAAGCAGAAAATGAGGACCCAGAGCCTTAGGTTAGGGTGAAGGGGAATCTTCACTTTGGACTAGAGGTTTCTAATGGACTCTGAGTCAGGCATATGCTGGGACTTTCCTGACAAGGAAACATCAGCCAGCCTCAAGTTGGACCAGTAAGAAATATGAGGTTCTGTGTATTTTAATTGTAGCCACTTTTATAGCAATTGTAAGTTACTCTCTTTGTTGCACTTTCCTTCATGATGGCTAAACCTTTAATAGTCTAGTTAACATTTTATCATGGTCTCAGTTATGCTATGGGGAGTAAGGAAGGAGGTCTACTTTTTTTTCAGATGGAGAAGAGCAACTGTCAGGCCTGCTTGAGATCAGAAAGGCAGCAGTGGTGGTTGTCATTCTTGGAGAAAAGGGTGCTGAGCCCATATGTTTAGTGGTCTCAGGAGGCTGGCCAATGGCAGAAACAGCAGTGTGATGAGGAGGCCACCTGCTCCTGAGCATATGGGAGACAGTACCCAGGAAAACCCTCAAAAGTCAAGAAGTCTAATTTCCAACAATTAGGCTGGTAGGGGCTCAAGCTATGATAATTTTGGAATTAAAAGAAAATATGATCTTAATTCATAGTTACTAGCTGGCAAAATCTGGGACACTTGGCTTATATAAATTACTCTATCACAAAATATCTTTCTAATTCGTAAAACACTTTTTCTTTAAAATGTAAAATGAATGAAACCTCACAAGAAAATTTTAAAATCACAATCCAAAATATGATTCTCAAAGATAAATATGTTTTTCACTTAAAATTAAATTTGTATAAACAACAACTAACTTGTATGGCAAATGACCACTTACTTGGACATGTGGAAGGGATGTAGATGACGGGAGATTTTGTAAGGACCATTAGTAAGAAGTTACCTTAAAGGAGTGCTTTTCTTAATGCCAAGAACATATTAATGAGACACAGGAAATTATATTTTTGGCTTTTTAAAGATGCATTTGGCTTCTCTTTTTAAAGACCACTCTCACCTAAAATTAAAGCATTAAATTCAGGGGGGAAATGTATACTTTCAATAAATGCAGAACATTGTTTCTTGGTTAATTATTTATAACAGCTTAAAGTTGCTTCCCTAGCCAAGTAAATTAAGAACTAGATTGAGAGGGGGAAAAAAAAAAAACCACAATAGTTGTGTACCTGTTCAAAAAAAGAAGATATGTCTGGTGACTTTGAACTTAAACATATGGCCAGGTGCAGTGGCCTGTAATCCCAGCACTTTGTGAGACCAATGCTGGTGCAACCCTTGAGGTCAGGAGTTGAAGACCAGCCTAGATACCATGGTGAAACCCTATCTCTACTGTAAGTACAAAACAAAATTAGCTGGGTGTGTAGGGTGCGCCTGTAATCCCAACTATTCCAGAGGGTGAGGCAGGAGAATCGCTTGAACCCAGAGGTGGAGGTTGGAATGAGCTGAGATGGCGTAACTGCATTCCAGCTTGGGTAACAGAGCAAGACTCTAAAAAAAAAGTTTTTAAAGCTTTTTTTTAACAAAACGTCTAATGTTTTATTTATTCATTTCTAACATTTAAAAATAGAAGACTTAGCTAGACAGATTTTTCTATGCATGTGGTCCTTTTGCTTTGCTAACAGTTCTTAAATGAGAGTAAGGTTTGGTTTCAGTATAATGTATGACAAGGAAAGAATATCCCTTTCGATGAAATCTTTAAGAGTAAAGGCATTCACTGGGCTCTTAGGACATTGCACTCTTTGTAATACCCTGATATGCACATTATATATTCAGAAGCATCTTTACATATCTTAAATAAAAGAACTATTTGGTGATATATAAAATAAAATAAGAAAACGATTACACTAATTAGTTTTCTGAGATATACCTCCTTGTTTTTCATAGAAAAGATAATAAATACAAACCTTACAAAAACCCATTGAATCTTTTAAATATGCTTTTAAATCACTCTTAAGTGATCACAGCTCTCAACATGTCAAAAATAGGATTATTGTATGTGGAAGGGCAAATGGAGACAGGTTTTTTTCTCAGAAAATGGAGTAACAATTGTTAATTTGAATTTTAAGTTCTTAAGTTCTTAATACAGTTTCTCTCGAGAAGCAGTATTACTTTCTTGCTTTCATTCACAAGCGTAGTTCAGGGCTTCTTCTTGTTAATGTATACGTATTTATAGGACATATGAAGCTAGGCCTGATTAGCCCTGGGCACTTGCAGGGCCTGGTTCAGAACGGTAAACAACAGGATGCAGGGGACCTAAATCCTCAAGAATGCCAACACCCTTCTATCTAGAGGGAAAAATAAGCAACCTCTGTATACTACTAAAAAGACATTAATTTATTATTTAAAATCTATTATTTTATCTACAAAAATGGTGCAAAAATTAAATATTTATCCTAAAGTAGGATATATTAAAATATTTCTTTCTTCTTCTTTTTTTTTTTTTGCTTGAGACTGAGTTTCACTCCTGTTGCCCAGGCAGTGGTGCGATCTTGGCTCACTGCAACCTCTGCCTCCAGGGTCAAGCAATTCTCCTGCCTCAGCCTCCCGAGTAGCTGGGACTACAGGGACGCACCACCACGCCCAGCTAATTTTTGTATTTTTAGTAGAGACGGGGTTTCAACATGTTGGTCAGAATGGTCTTGATCTCTTGATCTCATGATCTGGCCGCCTTGGCCTCCCAAAGTGCTGGGATTAAAGGCGTGAGCCACTGTGCTCAGCCAAAATGTTTCTTAAATGTGTATCTTTTCTGTTTTTCTTTTTTTTTTCCTGACACTGAGTCTTGCTCTGTCACCCAGGCTGGAGCACAGTGGTGCAATCTGGGCTCATTGCAACCTCAGCCTCCTGGGTTCAAATGATTCTCCTCCCTCAGCCTTCTGAGTAGCTGGGATTACAGGTGCACACTACCATGCTCAGCTAATTTTTGCATTTTCAGTAGAGATAGGGTTTCATTGTATTGCTCAGGCTGGTCTCGAACTCCTGACCTCATGATCCACTTGCCTTAGCCTCCCAAAGTGGTGGGATTACAGGCGTGAGCCACTGCGCCCAGACAAATGTGTATCTTTTCAAAGCAATGGTTTCCTCATAAATAGAAATAGCTTGGGAGGAATATCAGTAGATGCCTGCCAAAAGAACTTTAATGCATAAAAATGAAGTGAGTTCAGACTAGAGATCTTTCTATCATTAATGAAATAGAGTTCCATGAAGAAATGCAAGGAGACCAGAGTAATAGCAAAGTCACTAATTAAATAGTGACTTAAAAGCAAGAATTTCTTAGTTCTCCAGAACATGACACCTACCTACTTTAGTTTATTTAGTGAGATATAATCAAACAGTACTGTTGCTTCAAAGGAATAAAAGCATTCAACATAGAGAAAAAATATTTCAGTATCAGGGATGTTAGGGTAAGTGACTCTAAGCACTTATTCCAGTTATTTTAATAGCTTATGCACCAAAAAAGACTCATGTCTTTCTTGGCTCCACACACACAAAAGCCGTCTATGAACCTTTGTGTAATGTATATCTTCCTTTCATCAAAACAAAAATTAAACCTGAAGTTTATCACGTCTGAACTTGCTACACTAGAGTTGAGCTTTGCAATGTGATAACATTCTAAAGGTATTCATACTAAAATAGAAGTCTCAGAATATAGAGAAGGCTAATTCATCATCAGCCAAAACTCCAATAACTGTATAGGTATGGATCCATCTCTGTGATGCCCTTGGTACTCCTATAATAGCCACTTTGAAAAACTCCCAATTAAGGTAAAGTAGTTCTTCTTATGTCTCTGTAACGAAAAGGAAAAGGAACTTTTGAAAATAAAGTTTATTTGCAGGGCCTATTAATCTTCAGTTAAGTACCTTTAGTAAAACGTATGTATCATATTTATTTCTGATTCTTCAGTATCTAACTAGGATTAAGTTCATTACCCAATTGGTTCTCATAAAAGCTTATTGAATAGAAAAATACATGAATTAAGTATAATTGTAGAATATCGACACTATATCTCTATATATAGATATAATATAAAGCTAAACACAGTACCAAACACTTAGTGAATGATCCACCAGAATAATGCGTCAAATAACCAAAAACAAAAAGGTGTGATTTGTTTTATTCCCTTGGAGTCTTTGAAGGATTTTTGTAGCTCAACTACTATGTATAGCTAGAATTCCTTACTTGGGGTGGAAATGATCACTTTCAGAGGATAAGGGCAAATAGTTTTTCTTGGCAAAGTATCAAGAAGCAGAAAATGTAGGACAGGCATAGTTAATGTGGGGGCAAAATAAAAAATTTTTTAAAATACTATGTTTCATTTGACTTACCAACTGATCAATGTACCTCCTGAGCACACAGTGGTATCCTAGTTTTCTCTTATTTTCACTGATCCTTCTGCCAAATTATCACTTCAGTCTTTAGAACTCCTTTTTTTTTTTTTTGAGACAGAGTCTCCCTTTGTCACCCAGGCTGCAGTGCAGTGACACAATGACAGCTCACTGCTGCCTCTACTTCCCTGACCTGATCTTCGGGTGATCCTCCTATCTCAGCTTCCCAAGAAGTTGGGACTACAGACATGCACCACCATACCAAGCTAATTTTTGTATTTTTTATAGAGACAGGACTTGGTCACCTTGCCCAGGCTGGTCTCAAACTCCTGAACTCAAGCAATCCACCTGCCTTGGCCTCCCAAAGTACTGGGATTACAGATGTGAGCCACTGCGCCTGGCCTGGAACTGCTTTTCAAGCTATTAGATACCTACAAACATCAAACTGCTTTCTTGCAGATGTACAACCACACTTGCACCCCTACATATTGCCTACACCCCAACCCCAAAAACATACTCTTCAGGAAAAAAAGACAGTAGTAATAAGAATAATAAAATATTGATAGCAAACAAATAAATGGCACACAATATATTTGAAGTCTTTATTGGCAAAGAAATTATGCAAAAAGCAGTGAATGGAGCATATATTGGAGCCATGTAATCATCAAAAACCCAGAGCTATTGCGATCAATGCCCTTATGAAAAAAAAAAAGAAACTAAAAAGAACCCAGAGCTATTCGCTGCCAGCCGTCTACCACTATCACCATAGGCTCGGAAAGATAAGGGAAAGGAAAAGTCATTGGAAGATGATAGGAGAGGAGAGTGTATCACAGCAGGCTACTTTAAGAGGAAGGACTAAAGACTTTTTGTGGAGCAAACCTAGCCAGCCTGATAAAACCTTACAGGGAAGTAAATATCATGTCTTCTTTCTATTTCCTCCCTCCCATCTACTACCAGGGCTTTCCACTGGCAAAACCCAACCAGAAGACTAGGGGGCTAGAGACTGTTGATATAATGGAAACAAGTCAACCCTGGGAGGAAAAAGGCAGGATAGAGAAGGATAGCCAGAGGATTTGTAGAAGAAAAGAACAGTTATCTGACACGGCAACATTGGAAGTAGCCTGAGCAGACAGAAAATGTCACTGATTTGCCGCAATGAATGCTTCATAGATGGCTCTTATCTTCCAGGGGCAGAAGGTTTTGAATGTGAAAGACCCTGGAAATAATGGGATTCTGCTCCCAAGGAACTTAACAAACACTCGTTGATCAGCAGCTACTATGTATCAATAACTACTCTAACCACTAGGGATTTGAACATGAATAAAGCATGGACACTGTCCTGAAGAAGGTCATAGCCCAGGAAGAGAATCAGGCCCATAAACGGGCAATTACAACAAAATATAAAAAGTGCAGTCAAAGAAAATATGAACTCCTAAGGGCATGGACTGAATCATAGGCTTTTTAGTATCACCAGAACCTATCAAAATGCCTGCCACATACATAGTAAGGACCAAATAAATGAGAGGTATAGGGATTTTCATGTAGGTAATCTTGGAAGAGCTAGGTCTACTCTCTGATGAATAAGCCTTCAGCATATTTGTGAAAGGGGCAAAATTTTCAGCTCAGTATCTTTTTATACCTCAATTCAAAATATTTTTCATTGCTTATTCTTTAAAAATATAGGGTTTTCTTTTATTTTTTACATGCTCAATGAAGCACTTCATCACCTTATATGGACTGCCTTCTTTTCACTGTCACTTAAGACTTATCTCATGTTCTTAGGTCCCTACTTTTGCTGTATACATACATATGTACTCACACACACATATATTTTTAAACATACGTGTGTGCTTTTAAATTATTTAGTATATAAAACATTTAATTAGATGATAAGACACATTGAATCATTGGGAAAAGGATGGTCTACTCAACTGCTGTGGAACATTTAGCTAGCAATTTTGGTACGAAGGTAAAATTAAATCTAATTCATGCCTTATATTACAATAATTTCAGATTGTTAAGAGTCTAAAATGAAAAATAAAATGATAAAAGTACAAAAAGAACATTCATACACTATGCTCATCCATCTTAAGATAAGAAATTTTGAGTATAGGAAAAAATAACTGTTGTGAACAAAAGTGAAAAATAAATGATGAGAAAAATATTTGAAGCGTATATGACAAAGGGTTAACTTAATCTTCACTTCCTAACAGAGAAGAGGGCATTGTGACTAGGCTTGGAAGGCAATTGGGAAAATAATGTTTCCCCAAAATACAGATAAATCCACAAGTAGAAACTGTTTCTCTCCAGTGTTCTGGCTTAGTAAATGAATAGAAAACAATGTAAAATTATACCAGGACTAGCCAGAGTGTGAACAATTTGAGGAAATACACAGGTTTATAAAGAACCCTTACAAATCAATAAAAATGATAAACACTTCAATAGAAATTAACTAAAAGGCATGAATAAGCAATTAACAAAAATATAACTGGACAACAAAAATGAAAAAAGTTTTTATTTTTAATCTAGCAAATTGACAGTGATTAAAAATGATTAAAATTCGATCTGGGATAAAATATAGGAAAATTGGCACTCACTATTTTGGCAATACAAATTACTTCATCTTTTGTAGTCAATAGACTTTCACACTGCAAATGAAAGATGACCAAGATATTGTCAAACAGAAGCCGGATTTTGGTGTTTTTTTTTTTTTTTTTTTTGAGACGGAGTTTCGCTCGTTACCCAGGCTGGAGTGCAATGGCGCGATTTCGGCTCACCGCAACCTCCGCCTCCTGGGTTCAGGCAATTCTCCTGCCTCAGCCTCCTGAGTAGCTGGGATTACAGGCACGCGCCACCATGCCCAGCTAATTTTTTTGTATTTTTAGTAGAGACGGGGTTTCACCATGTTGACCAGGATGGTCTCCATCTCTTGACCTCGTGATCCATCCACCTCGGCCTCCCAAGTGCTGGGATTACAGGCGTGAGCCACCGCGCCCAGCCCTGAAGCCGGATTTTTAAAAATAAAACATAGTGTGGCTATTTGATAATTTGAAGGAATCAGGGTTAATTTGTTACTGTTTCATGTTCATATTTTTGTTTTGTAAAAGAATTTTTTTAGAGGCACATATTAAAACACTTATGGATGAAAATTGTAGATCTTATGGATTTGCTTTAAAATAATTCAGGGTTGAAGGATTAGAAGAAGGTATAGATAAAACAAGATGGCCAAAGACTAATAATTGTTGATGGGCATATGGGGATTTCATTACAGTTTTTCTACTTTTTGATAAGTTGTAAAAGATTTTCCATAATAAAAAGTTTTTAAAGTATTTATATACTAATGTCCAAAAGTTATACAACAAATAATATCATATATGCATGATGCATGAAAAAAGACTGATGAAAGATACCAAAAGTTGTCTTGGGAGCAATCTTTATTTTTGTCTTTAGTTCTCATATGTTCTGAAATTTTTACTATGAACATAAGTTACTTTTGACAGTAAAATAAGTTGGGTTTTTTTGTTTTCTTGAGACAGAGTCTCGCTCTTTCTCCAGGCACCAGGCTGGAGTGCAGTGGTGTGATCTCGGCTCACTGCAACTTTTGCCTCCTGGCTTCAAGCAATTCTCCTGCCTTAGCCTCCCAATTAGCTGGGACTACAGTGTGCGCCATCATACGCAGCTAATTTTTGTATTTTAGTAGAGACAGGGTTTCACTATGTTGGCCAGGATGGTCTCAGTCTCCTGACCTCATGATCTGCCCACCTCCCTCCCAAAGTGCTGGAATTACAGGTGTGAGCCACCATGTCCAGCTAGTAAAATAAGTTTTCTAAGATTATATTCAGTACAGCCACCTTAATCTGTTTTAATCAAAACAGGAGCCGTGAAAAATAAATTAATATATATTTTTCTAGAAGACACATTTACTCCCAAATAGTTCACCATTTTTATATTATTTCCCTTCACTCCACCTACTTTTAACTTAGGATTACCATGCATACTGGCCATTGTTTGATATTTACTTTTCTTTCATAACTTATTTTCTATTAAATCCATTTTCCCCTTCTTACTTGATACATGTCAATATTAGGCCTTCATTTTAAATAAACTAACCACAATTACAGATTATTAACTAAATCCAACATTTTGTCCTATCATACTTTCACCTAAAGCCAGTGAGAACTCATTTACAATGTAATAGCTTACAATGTAAGCTATTATATTAGTAACAGAACAATAATTTTGAAATCTTAAGATGTTTCAGATATTCAAGCAGACGCCATTGTAATAGGGTTTGTTGGCAGTAATGTTAAAGTCTACCAAAGTAGAACTGTACTCTAAATGAATTTTTTTTAAATAACAGTGAACTAAATTTGTCCCTTGCAGTTAGGCAGATCAGAGTATTACAAGAACAAAAAGAAAAGTGACAATTTTACAAATGGTGTGTTGTGGGGGCGGCGAAGTGGGACCACTTCCAGTTATTTTTGAGGAACACATAATCTGTTAACCTCTCCCCACTGCAAATTTTAAAGAACACTTGTTTTGTAATAATAATAATAATAATTGATCGTTCATTTTTATCATCACATCGTTTAGGCATTTTACATCGTCACTGATCCTTCTAACCATCTTCTCAGGTTTATATTAGTATACCTCTATTATAATGAAAGAAACTGAGACTCAGGAAAATTAATTATGGGATTCAAAGTTGCACAGCCTGGATTCAAATCCTATGTCTATCTACACCAAAGTCTGTGCTCTTTTAATTCCACTGCCCTGCATTTACAGACTGAGCACATTACACAGATTGATGGGGAATAAAGAGGAGAAACGGTGGGGGCAGGAGAGTATGCAATGTGACAAGGGTAAAGGGAGAATAAATACTCATTTAAGCTGTGGTGATATATTAATTCTATGCTTTCAGTAGTAAATGTGCACTAAAGGAATTTATATCAACATCTTAAATTTACAAAGACATCTCTCTTGCCATTTGCTGCATACCAATGTGTTCTAGGATGATTCGTGGATTCAGAGGATATTAAAACTAGAAGAAACAATAGAGATCATCTACTGGAATCTTTTTCTTTCCTCTACACATAAAAAAGAGGAATAACAGAATATTGTCAAGTGTTCCTTCAGCTACAAGTTCAACTGCTATTGCATTTATGATAGCAAAAGAAACAACTGGGTGTGAACTTAATTTTGTCTGAAAACTCCTAAAATGGCATACATATCTATACACTAAGTATAGTAAATATCTCATATATTCAAGTAAATTACAGTGGAAGAAGGGACAAGATGCTGAACTGGAACTAGAAGCATAGGGCTTTGGTTTTACTCAGGTTTCTAACAAGTTTTGTGACTTTAATCACTTCAACTATCTTGTGAGTAAACAGAAGTAATTGGACTAAGTTCCCTTCTCTTGGACTCTCTAAAAGGAAATAACTTTCAAATTCTAATACTGAGGATGCAGCTCCTTTGCTAACAACAGACAAGAGTGTGTTTGCTTTCCCAAACTATAAGTAAATCCACAGGTATATACTGTATCTCCCCAATGTTCTGGTTTAGATAATGAATAGAAAACAGCAATTCCAGGTATAGTGTGAACAAGGTGAGGTTCACACTATACCTGGAATGTCTTTTCAGACATTTGCAGCCCAGTGAAGACAGTGTAACTTTAACTGAGTAGAAAAGAAATCAGAGTGAGCAGGGAACTGATGCTCTGGGATCTTAGATAATTGACAATAAAGAGAGCCACAGAAGAATCAGGAACATTGATTTCTCTAAGTAAAAGAAAGTAGTTACATATTATTTCCCCTGTGTTCTCAATTAGGTTTTTAAAAACTAAATTTGGCCAGATGCAGTGCCTCACACCTATAATCCCAGCCCAGCTACTTGGGAGGCTGAGGCAGGAAAATCGCTTGAACCTGGGAGGCAGAGGTTGCAGTGAGCTAAGACTGCACCACTGCACTCTAGCCTGGCGACAGAGCAAGACTCCTTCTCAAAAACAAAAACATAACAAAACAAAAAAACCCACTAAATTTATTGTTTTACTGCCATATTTGGTTCTATTGATTTATGAATAAATGATATAACTTTTATTTTTAATCTAGTTCTGATAAATCTGAAAGTGGCTTAATAAATAGCTACCAAAATACTTCACTTACATAGTACCTGTAGGATGATGGCATTAGCTATATTTTCAACCTTTTTGAAAAAAATGGCCTCAATATAAAAATACGATGTTATTTGCATAGTAGCATCGCAAGTGGCAGGCACCCCTAGAATCTGGAAACTGAATCTGCAAATCTATGACAGTCATATTTTTTTACTATTCCCACTCACCAATTTGGTGATATTCCTTATACTTGTTCATTCACATATGATTCATTCTTTGACTCAAATGACATACATAGTAACACAGCTGACAAGAAAAAATTAACAGTGGCTTTGTCTGCTGAGTAGTGATATAGCTTATTTTGTGAGGGAAAAACTAGTGATATTTTAGGACACATTTACTCTAGGGCACTGTATTTTTTCATTACTTGGAAATTCTGTTCAAGTTTAAGTATTTCTTCACAGTGTTTTTGTTTGCTAGTGTGTGAATGTGTGCCATACTTTCAAGTATGTTAACCATAACTAGAAGTCACATGAACTGCTTTATCCACCCTATCAGAGTAATTGGTAAAATTATTCATCCATCTCACTAAGAAATATTGGAAGGGCTTAATTTTCAGAATTTGAAATTGGTATTTAGATTGAATCTCTGGAAATAAAGTCAAGTTCTGAAAAATCTCTCTTAGGGCAAATAAATATGAGCAAGTTAAAATATGAACGTGGCTGCATGTTTCATAGATAAAGCCCTCCCAGAAAGCCTTTTGATGTACCTACTGAGTTAGATAGCCTGGCAGTTCCATTGGCCATATTGCTATACTCCACTATATACATATATATTAATTTACTAAAGCCTGAATATAGTAATATATACTAACAGCAAACTGGGCAATGTTGGAAATGTATAGAACATAAGGTATAGACATAAGGTATAGAAGCCAGAAATAAAAGAAGAGGAAGAAATAAAAAATAGAGGGCAAAGATAAAGGTATAGTAGAGACCAAAAAATCAGGTTATAAGGGTAGCAAACAGCACCAAAAATAAATTTAAAATAAGATACAGAATGGTAGTGAGAAGTATAACATCCATTGTCATTTTCTACTTAGTATTGTGACTTATTATTTTATTCTTAAAATTGACCTGCAGTTTTTTATCATAAAAGAAGCTCATATGCCTAGCCACGCATGATGACACATGCCTGTAATCCCAGCTACTCGGGAGGCTGAGGCAGGAGAATTGCTTGAACTTGGAGGCAGAGGTTGCAGCGAGCCAAGATTGCACCATTGCACTCCAGCCTGGGCAACAAGAGCAAAACTCTATCTCAAAAAAAACCAGCAACAACAACAACAGGTACCTCATATTTATTACATATGCATATTTAGAAAAATGAACTTTTGACAGACTTCAAAGCTTTAAAAAAATTGGCATTGCACCCATTGAAAGTTAAACACACACACACACACACACACACACACACACACACACACATAGGATTAAAGTATTTCCAATTGTCATTCAAAAACTTTTCACAAGTCTATTCCCTGGCTCAACACAGGAATATCTTACATTGAGCAACTGATATCCTTTAAAAGTAGTAATAAACAAAATATTTGTAAAAACAAATTATATTTTAAATATATATAAATTAATATATAAGTGAAATATATTCAATTAAAAATTATTTTCTTAAAGATTAATTTTAAAAAGTGGATAATTCCTAGATTACATTATTTATTTATTTATTTATTTATTTACTTTTTTTTTTTTGAGATGGAGTTTCACTCTTGTTGCCCAGGCTGGAGTGCAATGGCACAATCTCAGTTCCCTGTAACCTCCACCTCCCAGGTTCAAGCGATTCTCCTGCCTCAGCCTCCTGAGTAGCTGGGATTACAGGTGCTTACCACCACACCCAGCTAATTTTGTATTTTTTTAGTAGAGATAGGGTTTCACCATGTTGGTCAGGCTGGTCTCAAACTCCTGACCTCAGGTGATCCACCCACCTTGGCCTCCCAAAGTGCTGGGATTATAGGCGTGAGCCACTGAACCCTGCCACATTTTTTTAAATACATATCTAGATAGTGCTCATTTACTGCATTTTCTGAGTATGGTAAATCTAAGTCTTTGCTGAAATACTATATTTTTCATTTGTTTTATTTATAGTATGTTCCAAAGCAACTTGGTTTTTAAATTAATTTATCCCACAAGTAGGCTCAACTAACACTTTCTATTTTCCTGCATATGGATTGTTCTAGTCCCCATTCTGTGTGTCTTTAGACCAATGAATAGTGGTCAGGGTAATGTGAAAACAAACCCTTGGTTAAACATAAAAATATTATAGAGAACTACTCAGAATAGTACTGACAAATGTTCAATGGAATACTGTTTTTCTAGTAATTGAAAAGCAATTGATATAAAAGAAAAACATATACTTTTTATCTCTTTTGTGCTGTAACTCATAGCAATTTAGTTGCCAAGGCTTTGTATTCTTTCATGGTTGGGGTTTACCTAGATGTTCACTCTATAATTGAAAATTGAAGATACATCTTCTCTTTTCTCCTAAAAATTTCATTTATGTCACTAGGCTCTTTAGATCGTTTCTTATTAATTTCTTAGATGAATGAAATACAAAAGCTTTAATTTTGTTGCTTACCAAAACATTCATGATACATCTCCGCTGAGATTATTGTATGTTGCTGAGATTTAAAAATACATATTATTTTAGTCAGGTGTAGTGGCTCATACCTGTAATCCCAGCACTTTGGAAGGCCATGCCATGGTGGGCAAATCACTTGAGGTCAGGAGTTCAAGACAAGTCTGACCAACATAGTGAAACCTGGTCTCTACTAAAAACACAAAAATTAGCCGTGAGTGGTGGCACGTGCCTGTAATCCCAGCCACTAGGGAGGTTGAGGCAAAAGAATCGTTTGAACTCAGGAGGCAGAGGTTGCAGTGAGCTGTGATCATGCCACTGCACTTCAGCCTGGGTGACCAAGCGAGACTGTCTCAAAAAAATTAATAATAAATAATAATTATACATATACTTTTGATTTTTATGTCTTGTACCTTTTAGTCAAATGCAGAAAATACTTGATTATATGGTAAATTTTATGTATTGAAATTTGGATAAGATCATTTGCCCCCAAAACCCAGAATTAGTTATTTAATAGAAGAAAATAGAAAGTGCAATTTCCAAAATAGGGAACTGGAAGAAAACATACCTGCCCGTTTTCTCTTCACTCTAACGGTATTTGGTATTTTTATGTTAGCCCATTCTTCCCCAGCTCCGATCTGCCCTATCGATCAGTTCTTCACCTTCCGGAATTTAATTATGTTATACCCCAAACGAATCTTAAGAAGAGTTCCTTTGAAGTTTTTAGTAAGGAAGCCCAGATCCCCTATTTCTAGGAGACCCTCTCTATCTAGGAAGCTCGTCTTTCCTGTTTGGGTGTGCAGCTTAGAGAGGAAACCATAGGAAGTAGAAAGGTGTGAGGGGATAGCGGCCAAGTTAATTATCAGTTTGTAGCTAAATCACTTTATATTTTTATTCTTTATTTAATTAGTGCCACTTTTACTATTAAAAATATATAGTTTGCAAGCATAAATGCTTAGAAAAGAGTGAAAATAATTTTGGGCAGAGAACCTTTAGCAATTTATCTTATTACACCATGTGAACAGCTGCTTCTAGCCTTCCACCTCTACACTGTCATGACATGCATCCAGGTGAGGAATCAGAAGAGAATAGGGCTACCATTGCTACTGCTGAGAGACTGCCAAATGAAATTGATTTTCTTTGTCTCTGAAATTTCACAAAGGCTATACATTGAGACTTTGCAGCCAACTTCATATCTGTAAACTTGTGCAGTGTTATCTGACACTGTAAATAGGTGGGTAGCCTGGCTTATTTAAGTTTGTGGTGTGTGAGTTTAAGTAAATTCTTTTGTCTTTGACCAGAATAATTCTCTTTTCCATTAATAAATAGTCATTAGTAGACGTTAATAAGACATGATCTCTGACACTGAATACTTAATAATTTCACGGGGAAGACAAACACGTACATCAAATCAGGCAGATAATCTATCTTGAGTCTGGATCAAATGACTGGAGGAAAAACAAAGGTACTATGGTATCGCCAGTGTGGTACTTTGGACTCTTAGATCATTCCAAGGGCATTATAGTTACCCTCTTGATGCCTAACAGTCCATACCGTGGCTAAAAATATAGGCCTCATCAGAGTTTCTGACTAGCTCATGGCCAAGAAGGCAGGAGCACTAAGTTAACTTCCTTTTGTGTAATGATGATTCAGACAATGTCTCCACATGCCATTTCATTTTTATTCTTCTAAACATATTTTATATTTGACCCCAATCACAAACCTCTTTTTTTTTTGAGACAGAGTATCACTTTGTCACCCAGGCTGGAGTGCAGTGGTCCAATCTCAGCTCACTGCAATCTCCACCTCCTGGGTTCAAGCAGTTCTCCTGCCTCAGTCTTGTGAGTAACTGGGATTACAGGCACGTGCTATCATGCCCAGCTAATTTATTTTGTATTTTTACTAGAAACGGAGTTTCACCATGTTTGCCAGGCTGGTTTCAAACTCCTGACATGAGGCGATCCATCTCCCTCAGCTTCCTAAAATGCTGAGATTACAAGCGTGAGCCACTATGCTTGACCAAATCTCTCATTTTTTGCCAAGTTTTGCCCTTCGTAAGTTCCTACTTTGCACTTGAGTTTTAGTTCCTAAAACTTTTTCTGGTTCTTCTTTCCAACACACCTTGTGGTCCTTCATTCTCGTATCTTACCTTAATCCTAGAATTCCAGACCAAGCCAGAAGATCAGGATCCCTTCTCCAAAGAGCAGTTCAGGAAGTCATGGAATAGTTCATTACATCACCATAGAGCCAAAATAATTTCATATTTCTTTGGTAAATAAGTAAAAAATAATAATTTTTTTAAAAAACTAAATTTATAATCTCAGAGATATTTCTATGACCTTGGCAAAACAGGGAAAAATTCAAAGGCTAAAAAAATATTTTGCAGTGTCCTGTATTGTTTGTATTCCCTGAAAGTTTTTTTTTGTTTGGTGGGGGGCCTTACCTGGACACTTTGTAATGGGATTTTTTTAAATCATCAGACCATCCTTTAAAATAATTAAGCCCTGTAAGTAATAAACAAAAACATTCAAACAGTTATATGGCTTGAAAATACAACGTTTAGAATTAGCTGCAAATGTTACACCTGAAATGTAAGAGAGTGATGATAACCAACAACATATTTTAAGTGGAATATTGAGTCCTTTGTGCATGGCAGCCCAGTTTCTCAATACCTATCCATTTGCCAAAAGAGCCCAGAGTGACCCTAGCAACCCTATAAAAAAAGAACCTATGACTCCCTCTTCAAGGCAACTGAGGTGACAAGACATTCATTGCTGCCACTCCTTATGAGACCTGAGACCCAAGACCCTTGGGCAGAATTGCTCTTCTTCCCCTGTCAGAATAAGGCAGAATCATTTCCCCTGGGGGACTACAGACTTCCTGCACAGTGATCCTCCTCCTTCTACACTATCAGTCTGCCTAGTAACCTATCTGGAGTAGAAAGAAGCTATTTATTTCCCTTTCTGCTAGATTTTCTTCTCTACTAGGTTTAGGGTTCATTTTGTTCTAATCACATTTTGGTATACACATCTTTAAGGGAACTCTCTATGCATTCCTCTCTTTAATATATCTTGTCAAGGTAATTTCTTAAGCCATTATTTGCTAAAAACAAAGGAATAGGCTAAGTCTGTGCTTCTTAAATCAAAGTACATATACCCGTGGTTTATGTAGTAATGTAGTGGGTATTTAAAGACACAGAAGAAACATATCACATCTACCAGCACTATCAATTTTATTTGATGGTGAGGAATTTGCACATCTACCCCACTATGACCTAGAAAGTACTATGTGATTTGCATCTCCTTTCTACTTTTTATTCTCTGCTGCTATTAAATCCCTCACTCAAAATGTTCCCTTCCCATTGGCCTCCTCATTGTTCCTTACACAACTCATGCTCCTGGCTCAGGGGCTTTGCATTTACTGTTCATTCTGTTTGAAACATTCTTTTGGCAGATATTTGCATGGCTTGCTACCTTACTTCAAGCCTTTACTCAACTGTCATTTTCTCAGTAAGGATCTTCCTGACCACCCTATCAAAATCATACATCTCTATCCTGTATTTCCTACCCCATTCATGTTTGATTGATGTTTATTTATTCATATTTAAAAGACTGTATTTTTTATTACACCATGTTTGTTATCTGTATCTTCTGTGAAAATGTAAGCTACATGAGAGCAGAGTTTTCAATTTTTTATTATAGAAAGACATATAAAACTAGGAAGAATATTATGGTGAACCTCCATAGGAATAATACTATAGTGAACCACCATTATCACTCAAGTTCAAAATTTTTTAATATTTAGCCAATCTCATCTCCTCTATCTCTCTACCATATTTTTTCCTTGAAATATTTTCAAGCAAATCTTTGACATAAGATTTCATGTTATTTTACCTATAAATTCTTCAGTATATATCTCTTTCTGATAAAGCCTCATTTCATAATATTTGAAATCATCACACCATTATCACATCAAATTAAATTAACAATAATCCTTTGTATCATTTATTCCCACTTTGAATTTGGGTTTCCCTGGTTGTCTCAACAATGTCTATTTACACTTAATTCATTTGAATTGGGATCTTAACAAGACCCACACGTTGCATTTGGCTTTTTATGTCTTAAATCTCTTCTCCCTGCTTCTCTATTTCTCCCATGCCTTGATTTGTTAGGAAACCCAGTATATTTGTCTTTTAGCATGTCTCACATTCTAAATTTGGCAGATTGCTTTCCTCTTAATATTTTCTATAATCTGTTTGTTATTAATATATGCAGAGGTCTAATTAGATTCAGATTCATTTTTATAGGCAAGAATTCTGTATTACTTCCTGCTGTGCCTCATGCTGGGACACAAAATGATGGGTTGGCACCCCTTAAGTGATGCTAAGATAAATCAGAGGGTTAGGATGATATCAGCCTGATTTCTCCATTGTGAAGTTCCTCACCAACAGTTTACCTGATGGTTTAGCATCCATTGATGATGAGTGCCTTCATTAATAATTTTGCTTAATTACTTCCTTTGCATGTATTATCTAAATTCATTAATAAAAAGAGACCGTTCTCATATCAACTGTTGTTCAGGTAGGATAAATGCCTGATCTTTTGTTAGTTGGCAACATAGTGAGTTGGTGCCCCAGAAAATTTCAAGTTATTTAATGCCTTGGGATTAGTTTATTTTGTTTGTTTTTTTGTCTCACCATGTATTCATACATTCTTATATATTTGTGTTTTGATCTAGTATAGTCATTAATCTTTTTGTTTTGGTTTGGTTTGGTTTGAGATAGAGTCTCACTCTATTACTCAGGCTGGAGTGCAGTGGTGCAATCTGAGCTCACTGCAACCTCTGCCTCCAGGATTTAAAGTATCCTGAGTATCCTACCTCAGCCTCTAGAGTAGCTGGGCTTACAGGCATGTGCCACCATGCCCGGCTAATTTTTTTAATATTTTCACCATGTTGGCCAGGCTGGTCTCTACCTGTGACCTCAAATAATCTGCTTGCTTTGGCATACCAAAATGCTGGGATTACAGGCATAAGCCCCCATGCCTGGCCTAGTCATTAAACATTTTTGATGCTTGAGTTGTCTCAGATAGGCCTCTAGGACCAACTTCAAGTGGATGATACTTACATTTAATGTGACCCACATTAGCATCGGATAGTTTTCATGCTTTTTGGCACAAGATATCCCAGGCTAATCTTGAATGTTTCTGTTTTAGAGCTAGAATCAGCCATTCTCTAAGGAGACTTGATTTCTTTTAGTGGAAAATGGTATTTTAGAATACTGCTAGATTTTCATTGTTTCTAAGCCTTTTCGGAGACCTAGCTGGGAAACTGGTAAGATCTTTTATTTGGGTGGGTAAAGGGTAGAATCATGAATACTATCTGGGATTTCCAATTCAAATATAAAATCGTAAGGTGTTTTACTATTTTATACTTGTTTCCTTCTTGTATGGAAACTCTTGGTTCCTAAAACATTAACATAATTACTGAATACTTTATCTTACAATACACTTTAGTTTCAAAATGACAATACATCTAATAATAAGACTCCTCATTGCAGTTTACAGGTTATTTTGCAATTTGTTTTTGTCATTGTCACACTAGAGATAGAAAGACAAAATGTCATTTTTTAAATCACTTGATATAATTAGTTTTGCGTGTGGTTATGTAACCTACTTTTTAGTCCCACTAAGTTCATTTGTTTCATTATTTATTGTTTTAATTCTTTATAAACTTTTTCCCATTTTTGCTTAATGTGGTTGGTTTTTAATTATGTAAAACTGTCAAACCTTTATAACAAAATCCATTCTCTAAAGTCCCATCTCCATGTCTGACTTTGCCACAATGTTTCTCCTCTCTCTCCCTAGTAGGTAAGAATTTTTATTAGTTTCTGACTTATCTTTCCATTGTTTATTCCCAGACATATAAGCAAAAATATAATTTGGATTTTCATTTCTGCTTCTATACTTATACTAAACATAGCATATTTCAAATACTATAAGCTGACCTTGCTTTTTTCAATGTAGCAATACATATTAAGATACTGCAAATTAATATATGGAAATCCTCCCCATTCCTTTTTATATCTGCAAAGTAATCCACTGGGTGAATGTGTCATATTTTATTCAACCCTTTCCTCATTGATGGGCATTCAGGTTGGTTTTTTTATTATTACAAATACTCTAATATTCATATGTATTTATGTGTATGGCATTTTGTATTTTTTCCAGTGTGTCTTTAGGATTCCCAGAAATGAGCTTTCCAGGCCAAAGGGTAAACATGTTTGAAAATTTCCTAAATATAAGGCACAGATTTCTTTTTCCAGAATCTAGAAGAGTGGCTTAATAATGTTAAATAATTAATTAATTTTATATTCTTACAAATAAATATAGTGTAGATGGATGGCTTTCAGGTTTTTCTAAGGACTCAGAAGAAGGATATCTTGGCTACCATAATTTGATAAAAAGACATCAAAAGCACCTAACTATTATATATATGTGAATGTTAGACAATATTTCAAAACTTAATATTATTCAAAGAGGGAGACTCAAGCGAATGGGCATTTAAAGTTGTATTCCAATTTTCTTTGGTAGATAAAATCTTTAAAATTTTCTAAATGTGATAGGCTTCTGAGAAAGACCCTACCTAAAAGTAACAGAGTTGACAATGGTGATATAAATATCATTTATTTGAAAGGCCTTAGCTGATTTTCTTACATTATTAAAGAGCCATCTGGGAAATTTACTTCTCACTTTTTCAGGTTACAGATAGCAGCTGCTATACACTCCAAAATGAAGTGGAAATGAGGCAGGATGTAAAGAAAAATACTCCATCTAGAATATGTAACCATCATTAATAAAATTAGTCATCCTATCACTGAGACTGTCTTTCAATAGATAATCAGTACTTATTCTACTGACAATGTACCTGACACAGTATTATATGTAAATTTTCAGTGCTACAAAAGAAGTAGCACTCAAATATAAATTTTCTCAGCAAGACAATTTACTTCTATAGAAGGGTGCTTCTCACAGATGATGCAATAGTGAGTGGACACCTGGAGAAGGGAGGGGAAGGGGTTCTTATTCTCCATACAGGTAGCCCCTACTGCTATGTCATTCCCCTATTGGCTAGGATTGGCACACACAGTTTAAACTAATTCTGATTGGCTCTTTTAAAGAGAGCAGGGGTACAAGCTGGAGCGGCAGGGTGGGTAGTTTGGTGGGAAGGACAGTTATGAAACAGGCCAGAGCAGATGACCAAGGGTGACTCAGGTCAAAGCAAGTGACCAGGGTGACTCAGGTCAAAGCGGGTGACCGGGGTGACTCAGGTCAAAGCAGGTGACCGGGGGTGACTCAGGTCAAAGCAGGTGACCGGGGGTGACTCAGGTCAAAGCAGGTGACCGGGGGTGACTCAGGTCAAAGCAGGTGACGGGGGGTGACACAGGTCAAAGCAGGTGACCGGGGGTGACTCAGGTCAAAGCAGGTGACCGGGGGTGACTCAGGTCAAAGCAGGTGACCGGGGGTGACACAGGTCAAAGCAGGTGACCGGGGGTGACTCAGGTCAAAGCAGGTGACCGGGGGTGACTCAGGTCAAAGCAGGTGACCGGGGGTGACTCAGGTCAAAGCGGGTGACCGGGGGTGACTCAGGTCAAAGCGGGTGACCAGGGTGATGCAGGTCAAAGCGGGTGACCAGGGTGACTCAGGTCAAAGCAGGTGACCGGGGGTGACTCAGGTCAAAGCAGGTGACCGGGGGTGACTCAGGTCAAAGCAGGTGACCAGGGTGACACAGGTCAAAGCAGGTGACCAGGAGAACAGATGTGAACTACTGATTAGAACTGGTGGGAAAGTTGTTTACCAAAACTAGAGACAAGGGGGAACAGAGAACCAGGAAGTTAAACTTTAAAATGGAAAATTAAAGAATAAGAGAGCTGAACATACTGACATATTACTTCTTTAAAGAGAAAATTGGAGTTCACTACATATAACAATAGAATAATATGTTTAAATTCTAAAGGTATTCTAAGAAGAGAATAAAAATTCATCTGTTTCTCTAATAAATTCTTGAGAGTGATTAACCCTAAGTTTAGGTGAAATGTCTCATTTTTGGAAAAGAGACCAATCATTTGTCAGAACTATTTATAATAATATATTTTCAAACTCTACATTTGTTCAGCAATTACACAGTGTCTTTTATATTGATATATTGGTAGTTGTGATAGTGACAGGAGGCAGCTAAATACATAGGCAAACAGGGGCAGGTCCCCAGTGAAACACCACCTGCAAGGTGAAGACAGTTTAAAGCCTGAAAGCCAAGCTACAAGTTAAATCTCAGACTAGACTGAGAACTTGTCTTCCTGTTTGGTGTGCTTTTCTCTGATTGGACCCCGCCAGTCATGTATTTTACATATACCTACCATTTGCTAATTGGTTTTCTACACTGTCATGCCCACCTTTGAGTGGTGTCTCTGCTTTAAACATTTTGGCATACTCACAATGCACTCCCCATCCTGTGCCTTAAAAACCCCAGATACAGTTGGTAAAAGGAGAGACAACCTGACTTCAGGGTAGAGACAACCTGACTTTGGGTCAGACAACCTGCCCTTACCATTTCCTCTCCAGCTTCCCTCTCTTCTGAGAGCTGTTTTCATCACTCAATTAAATTCTTCTCTGCCCCCTTTATCCTTCAATGTCCAGTGTATCCTCATTCTTCTTGGGCATGGTAAAAAGAGCTCAGGAACTGCTGAACACAGGCACAAGCTATAACACAGGCAAGATGGGGCACTCAAGTGTGGTACAGTGAGGACCGTGTGGGGTATTGAAAGCCAGGAGTCCCCAGCTTGTAGAGACTGAGAAGAAAATTCCTACATCAGTTGTATTATAAGGAAACAAACTCACCAGTATAAAATTATTCAGCGGCCAGGCACGGTGGCTCACCCCTGTAATCCCAGCACTTTGGGAGGCCGAGGCAGGTGGATCACGAGGTCAAGAGATGGAGACCATCCTGGTCAACATGGTGAAACCCCATCTCTACTAAAAAATATAAAAAATTAGCTGGGCATGGTGGCGCGTGCCTGTAATCCCAGCCACTCAGGAGGCTGAGGAAGGAGAATTGCCTGAACCCAGGAGGCCAAGGTTGCGGTGAGCCGAGATCGTGCCATTGCACTCCAGCCTGGGTAACAAGAGTGAAACTGTCTCAAAAAATAAATAAATAAAATTATTCTGAAACAAACAAATCCACCATTGACTAGCTAAGTTTGTCTGTAAAAACCTTCTATTTAAATTTTCTTTTCCCCTTTGCTATCTTTTGACATCTTCAGATATCTGTTCTATCACATCATTTCATTGTGTCTTTGCAGTCATGAACTGTCAGTACATAGTATAAGTAAAATAATTTAAAACTGGGAATGTACTATGGCAGCCAGCATGTAAAATGGCTTACAATGATCACGTCTTCCTGGTGTTAGAAACTTTGCATAATCCTCTCCCATATTATACCAGAGTTAATCTGTGTGACCAAAAGAATATGTTAGAAATAATCGTCTCTGAGATTAGGTTGTCAAAGACACTGCAGTTTCCAACTCAGCTGCCGTTTCTCTCCTTCAGATCATTTGGCCTGGGGAAAGCCAGATGCCATGTTGTTTATAGCAAACATTCTGTCACACACTGAATTGAGCTCAGTAATTAGAAGACTTGAGTCTTAAAAGATATGTGAGATAGGAAACAAGGCATTGGCTTGCATACCTGTACATAAAGCTTACATTCAAAGGTACTCATGAGAGAAGGGACTCATAACATTTGCTCACCAAATGTGCCCATATCCTTGCTTGGAGTTTAAGTCCAAATTAGCTACAAGTCCTGACAAATCCAAGGAAAAGGTAAGTAAGTAAATAACATACTAGATTATTGGCTCTGGCCAATATCACTTGTAAATATCAACACATAAATCTTAAGGAGTTTTTTTTTAAAAAAACACAGAGCCTTGCTGTATCGCCCAGGCTGGAGTGGAGTAGCGTGATCCCTGCTCATTGCACCCCCCGTTTCCTGGGTTCAAGTGGTTCTCCTGCCTCAGCCTTCCAGGTAGCTGGGATTACAGGCATCTGCCACCATACCCGGCTAGTTTTTGTATTTTTAGTAGAGACAGGGTTTCCCTATTTTGACCAGGCTCATTTTGAACTCCTGACCTTGTGATCCACCCCACCTTGGCCTCCTAAAGTGCTAGGAATACAGTCATGAGCCACTGTGCCTGGCAAAATCTTAAGGTTTAACAATTATAACCCAAAAACACCTTCAAAAAACAACTGCACTGAGGAAGAGATTCTAAAAATTCAATGACTGAATATTGAAAAATTGATGAATATAATGAATTACATTAAAAGATTTCAGGAGAAATGTCATGTATCTTCACTGATGTCAAAAAATTCAACACCAATTCTTATTAAGATCATTCAGCTGAATTTTTGCATTATACATCTATAAAACACATCCATATGCAAACATATCTCAGCATACATATGCACAGATATATATAATATGTATACACACATATCTGTAGATAAACATATATACACATGCATACATATAGGTATTTATATGTATAAACCTATATGTGCATGTACATATGCATATGTAAATACATGTATGTATTTATTTATATGTCCCTATTCATATAAGAAAAAAATCAGCATCATAGTGAAAGACAAAACATTGGCATTATTTTCACTTAACTCAGGAAAAAGGTAGGAATGTGTTTTGTCATCACTGCTATTTAATATTATACTTGAAATATTAGCCAATGTGATAAAAATGAAAAAAGAATTACACATGGAAGCATTTTTTATTTTATTCCTTTCCCAAGCAAAGAAAGGTCTATACACAGAAATATTTTAATGGAGAAAGTAAAACTATCACTATTTTCAGATGGTATATTGTATAACTGAAAACTCAGAGAGAATTTACCATAAACTAAAAACAATCAGGAAATTCAGTGAGGTAGTAGGGTATCAAATTAATATATATGTATCAATAGTCCATTTTTACAAACAATAATCTGACAGAGGATAAAATAGGAGAAAAGACCTAATTCAAAACAGCAGCAAAAAACGATAAAACAATTAGCAATAAACCATTATTCCTAAAATAACCAGAAACATAGTTTTTTAAAACCCATAATTTATTTCTACAAAAATTTAAGTACTTTTAAAGGACATAAAAGTTGATTTGAGCCAGGCACGATGGCTCATGCCTGTAATCCCAGCACTTTGGGAGGCTGAGGCAGGCGGATCATGAGGACAAGAGATCAAGACCATCCTGGCCAACATGGTGAAACCTTGTCTCTACAAAAAATACAAAAATTAGCTGGACATAGTGGCATGCACCTGTAGTCCCAGCTACTCAGGAGGCTGAGGCAGGATAATTGTTTGAACCCGGGAGACAGAGGTTGCAGTGAGCTGAGATTGTGCCACTGCACTCCAGCCTGGCGCCTGGCAACAGAATGAGACTCTGTCTCAAAAAAAAAAAAAAAAAAGAAAGAAAGAGAAAAGAAAAAGAATGTAGATTTGAATGAATGAAATGTCATTCCATGTTTATAGATGGGAAACATCATTAAGATATTTATTCTACCTAACTTAATTCATAAATTCAACAAAATCTCAAAATTCCAAAAGAATTTTGTAAGAGGTAGCCAGACTGATATAAAAGTTCATACAGAAAAGTTCTAAATCAGGAGTGGCTAGGAAAACTTTTAAAAAGAAGGACAATAAAGAGCAACTAACCTTAGCACATATTAAATTATATCATTAAAGATTTGATCACTAAAATAGTGTATAATGTTACCTAAATAGACAAACCAATGGAAAAAAATGGAAAGTCCAGAAATAGACTCAAATTGCACATAAGAATTCAGTGGCATCTGAAACTGGTGAGATAAAGATGGACTTTTAAATAAATTCTGATGGAAAAACTGAATAGCCAAGATAAGCATGGATCAAACTAAGATACATTCTCAAAGGATGTAAGATTTAAATATAAAAAGTGACATTACAAAAATACAAGAAGAGGCCAGGTGTGGTGGCTCTAGCCTGTAATCAGAGCACTTTGGGAGGCTGAGGTGGGGGAAATCACTTGAGCCTAGGTGTTTGAGACCAGCCCAAGCAACAGAGTGAGACCCTGTGTCTACCAAAGAAAAAATAATTAGCTGGACATGGTGTCTGCAGTCCTAGCTACCCGGGAGGCTCAGACAAGGATTGCTTGAGCTCAGGAGTTCAAGGCTACAGTGAGCTATGATCATGTCAGTGCACTCCAGCATGGGCAACAGAGAAAAAGGAAGGAGGGAAGGAAGGAGGGAGGAAAGCAGAGAAGGAAGGAGGGAAGGAGGGAAGGAGGAAAGAAGGGAGGGAGGGAGGGAGGAGGGAAGGAAGGAAGGAAGAAAAGAAAGGGAAGGAGGGTGGGAGGGAGAAAGGAAGGAAGAAAAGGGAGGGAGGGAGGGGAAAGAAAGGGAGAGGAGAAAGAGAGGGAGGAAGGAAGGAGGGGGAGAAGGAGGGAAGGAAGGAAGGGAGGAGGGAGGGAGGGAAGGAGGAAAGAAGGGAGGGAGGGAGGGAAGGAGGGAGGAGGGAAGGAAGGAAGGAAAGGAAAGAAGGAAGGAAGGAAAGGGAAGGAGGGTGGGAGGGAGAAAGGAAGGAAGAAAAGGGAGGGAGGGAGGGGAAAGAAAGGGAGAGGAGAAAGAGAGGGAGGAAGGAAGTGGGGGGAGGGAAGGAAGGAAGGGAGGAGGGAGGGAGGGAAGGGAAGGAGAGAGGGAGGGAGGTAAAGAAGGAGAGAGGGATGGAAGGACACAGAGAGAAAAGAAGAAAGAGAAAAGAAAAGAAAAATAGTTAATAATCCTTACAATTTAAAAAAAAGTTGAGAAAGAGACAAAAAGCTCCAATAGAAAAATAGATATTCTTTGCAAATTGGCATAGGATATCAATAGACAACTCACAGAAAAAGAAATAAAAATTTCCTTTCGATATGGTTTGGCTCTGTGTCCCCACTCAACTCTCATCTTCAATTTGTAATACCTATGTGTTGAGAGAGGGACCTGGTGGTAGGTGATTGGATCATGGGAGCAGTTCCCCAATGCTGTTCTTGTGATAGTGAGGTCTCAGGAGATCTGGTGGTTTAAAAGTGTTTGGTACTCACCCCTCATATTACTTTCTCTTTCTGATGCTGCCATGTAAGACATGCCTTGCTTCCTCTTCACCTTCAGCCATGATTGTAAGTTTTATGAGTCCTCCCCAGCCATGTGGAACTGTGAGTCAGTTAAACTTTTTTCTTAGCTGGGCATGGTGGCTCATGCCTGTAATCCCAGCACTTTGGGAGGCCAAAGCAGGAGAATTATTTGCACCCAAAAGTTCAAGCCAGCCTGTGCAACATAGTGAAACCCTGTCTCTAAAAGAAAGAAAGAAAGAAAAATAAATAAAAGAAAACCTTTTTCTTTATAAATTACCCAGTCTCAGGTAGTTCCTTTATAGTAGTGTAAAAATGGACTAATAAACCTTTAAACATATGAAAACTACCTGTAGATCAAAAGACATGATAAATAGAAAAATAAATTCAGGAAGACATCTATAGCAATTATCATCTGTAGTTACCCTAAAATTAATAAGAAAAGGATGAACAACTCAATAGAAGAAAGGGGCAAAATACTTGAACTGGTAATATTAATTGCCAGTAAATATACAAAAAAAATTCCACTTCAATACAATCAGGAAAGTGCCAATTATAAAACAATAAACACTGTTTCGCACCCATCAACTTGTCAAAAATGTAAAGTCATTGCTAAAAGTTAGAGACAGCCTAAAAATCTATAAACATAAGATGGATCAAAAAATGGTGTTATATTCAAACAAAAAACTGAAATAAAAAGGCAGTGAAAATAATGTTGAGTGAAAATGTAAACTTTCACAACAGTATATAAAATTTCAAAACATAGCACACTGAATATTGCTTTGATACATATATATACATGTAGTACATCTATAAAAAATATAAATGGGAATGATCAACACAAATTCAGGATTCAGAAGGAAAAGCAAGGGAATGGGATTGGGAGATAAAATGAGGGGTCCAATTATGTCTACCATGTGCTACTTCTTAAGCTAGATGATAAATACATATGTTTTTATTTTCTCTGTATAGTTCTTATATATCTGGAATAGTTCAGGAAAAAAAAGATATTAAGAGGCAGAGAAACACAAGCATTTTGAAATCAGGACAAAACTTAATCCCAACGTCATCTCTGCAGCATACTTGTTGTGGAACCTTGAACAGGTTACTTAGCTTCCCTGAACTTCAGTTTCCTCATCTGTAAAATAAGGATAACAGTATTATACCAACTTCCTGAAACAGTGCCTCAGCATTCAGCAGAGTAACTAGCATGTGGTATTCACTTAATACACTTGATATTTTTCCTGAATTATTTCAATGAAGTCAATATTATTGTCTGTAGATATGCATTTCAAATGCGTGTGTGTGTGTGTGTGTGTTATATATAGTGTGTGTGTTATATATATATAGTGTGTGTGTTATATATATATGTATATATAGTGTGTGTGTCTGTGTGTGTGTGTGTGTGTGTGTGTGTGTGTGTGTGTGTAGATATATATTAGTTTTTTGGAGCACAGCACTTGTGTTCTTATGACTCCGGCATCCTTTTTTTACATGTAACCTTTTAATTTTGTACTTCCTGTTATAATTTTAAACATAGGATGAACAATTTCTAGACAATCAATAGAACAGCTGCTAGGGGAAAAAATAGAAATGAAATGGCTAAATTATTGAAGGCTGACACTTAAAAGAATAGCTTTACAGTGAACAGCTGTGTATCCCAGAAATAAAATATCTGATAAATACATGTTAACAAAGAGGAAAAACTGCTGTCCAATATTGAAAAGTCATGGCTACAGAGCTGAAAACTATTTGAAAATAATGACAAGATTTCAGTGTTGATAATTTTTAAAATGGGTTATGGTTACAAGAAACAGAGAAAATAATAATAAAACCCCTTACAGAGTATAAATTTTGTGGCATCAATGAACAGTATGAAAATATTTTGGATATTTTGCCGGGCACTATGGCTCACGCCTGTAATCCTAGCACTTTGGGAGGCTGAGGTGGGTGGATCACATGAGGTCAGTTCAAGAACTGCATGGCCATCATGGTGAAACCTCATCTTAAAAAAAAAAAAAAAAAATCTTAGATATTTTAAGTTTTTAAAACGTATTTTGAGTACTGAACAATAAATGTAGGTCACTTTGTCTCTGTGAACAGATATTACACTCCGAATCCCTTTTATACACACACACACACACACACACACACACACACCCCTTTTTTTAAGTCTTTTGTCCTCTAAATGACATAGTCCTTTTATCTTCTCTGTGTTATGGGAAAGCTGTGGAATCAGAAAGCCTGAGTACCATTCTGTGAGGTCACATTTGTTGCATAGGAGTTTTTGCCTCTATGAACTTTGGTTTTCTTACTGTAAAATAGAGATTAAAATGAGCTAATATATACCACAGGACTCTAAAATAAAAAAACTTTGAAGCATCACCCAAAACCAAAATATTATTAATCTCAGAAATCACTGTGAACTTGGTAGTAAAATGACTCATTTCTAGGTAGTTTTTCTCCCAGGAATCAAAACAAACCTTTAGTGTATATGGCTTCCTGTTTCTGTACCTACTAGCTACAGGAAAAGCAGACATATAAAAAATCTCTCTATTGCATTTGTTAGCTGATGTGTACTTCTTGTTCATGTGGATTGCAAAAACCTTCATTTATTCATGTAACAAATGCAAATTGAGTACCCTATGTACCTTTTACATGTCAGACACTGTACTAGTTATTTTGGGTACATTTATAAGAAAAAAATCCTTGCCCTTTTGAAGCTTAGCATTCCATCTGGGAATAGAAGGAGGGTGGGGGAAGGAAGCAGGAGACCATAAATAATAAATATTGAAAACAACTGAAATTTGCCATGTATTAGAAGATCCTAAGTGCTATGGAAAAGGGGAGTACATCAGGTTAATGGGGATGAGAAGGATTTGGGGGAAAGGATCATCAGCTGGGGTGAAAGGAGGAGGCTGGCTGCATCATCTAATGGGAAGGTCTCAGTGGGAAAGTGACTTTTGAGCAAAGACTTGAAGGGTAAGGGAATTTCTCACAAGAATATCTGGGGAAGAGCACTCCATGAAAGGAAATAACCAGGCCCAAAGCCCAAAGGGAAGCTTTCCTGGCATGTTTGAGAATAACAAAATAGTGCTTGTGTTCAGATGAGTGAGTCATGGGAGATTATCATGAGAGGAGGTCAGAAAATAGCATCCTACTTAACATCTTAACAAAAATTTCAGAGACAAACCTCTTTGTTCTGTATATTTGAAAAGCAAGAAGCCTTCCATTTTTGTTCCTTTGCCTAGAATTGTTTCAACCAATATTTGACCATTTCTCAGGTGTCATACCTCATTGGTAGAATAACACACTTGGTATGTCTGGCCCTTTCACTATTCACCTTCATCCCTTTCCCTCTTTTACCACTATACTTGCTTTAAAAAGCAGGAGTACCTCTTAGCCGCATGTTTGTGTTAAAAGCTATTTCCAGTAACTAATCGTTTGTTTTCAAGGTTTTATCCTTGCTCTCCATCAAACTCTCTCTAAATTGTTATTCCACAAGAAAACCCTCTCTTTCCCTTTATGTCCTTTATCCAGCTGCCCCAAGGAAAACAACCATTAGCAAGAGTGAAAACTCTATAGGTCCCTATTCCTATTTCACTACAAGGAGAGAATGTGAAGAACCCAAGTTACAGATCATATAATTTAAAAATCAAGCCCATCTCCCCATATTGAAGTTAAAGAAATGGAGACTCAAAGATGTTCACTGCTTTTCATTCATTACAAGAAATCATGACATATTATAACCTCAATTTCCATTCATTGTTACTCCCTTCTCTCATCCCAAGAAGAAAGGAAATCTTAAACACTACTCTTTAAGACAAGAGAAACTGTGCTGTCCTACGTCAAATTTTCTTCTTCAGTTCAGACTCTGCCTCATTGGTTTAGATTTATTTTGTCAGATACTGCTATTGAGTATGTTGCTGGGTTTACACTAGAAAAGGTTTAGATTTTTATGAAGAAATTTAATAAAGCATAAACTGTTTGCACCAAGATTTTTAAAAAAGAAAAATTCACAATATCTGATCTTTAGGATAAGATTTTTGGACAGTTATAACTGTTTTCTAACACCTTCTGGAATATATTATTATATTGTTTTATAGCACATTTGAGTAATAACTGTTTCATTCACTTTATCCAAATCTTAACATCATATAGATCTAGAATTAAATGATCTTGTTCAGGCTTCTATTTTTAAGTAGTTAAATGTCAAAATAAATTTAAAATGATTTAAGCAGAATGAACATAGAGAAAACAACTCCATCCAGTATGGCAGGTTCCTATGCATGCAATCTTGTGTATAATAAAAGAGCATGTTGCTGTGGAATTTAGCAAAAGGAGGTCATTTGAGAGAGCTTGCACACTTTCCTAAGCATACTTTCCTAATAAATTCTGAAAAACATGTTGTTATCTATTCTTACCTAGCCTCTATCACAAGTTTGCTTCATTCTGATTTATGCCTCCCCTCCACCCTGACCCTAAACACATACACAACCTTCCTTTATGGCAAATGCTGTATTCTCTAACAACAATGAGTAGAATCATCATCACTTTCCAAATCTCTGAGCAGTAGGCAGACATTGTTTCTGAGCCCTTCTCTCAGACAAGATGAAGCTGATTTTTTTCTGCCTTGCTTGGAAAATCCAAGACTTATACTGTGTGTGGGTCATCCCATGGGCTCCCCTGAGAAGAGTGAAATGGATTGAGCAAACACACTCTATAAAGTTTTCTTGTGCCTGTTTTCAAGATCAATATGGCTCTTGTTTGACCAAACTAATCATATGAATGAGTCAATGACAAAAGATAGAGGAAAATCAAAAGTGGACTATCTTGAGAGCCAAAGGAAACAATCATGAGAAATATTAGCAAATTTGACTATGCAATGACTTCATCTTTGTAAAACTACAAAACTTTCATACATTAAAAAAATCATTACATCTAGTGTATCTCTGGAAGAAAATACAGGAACTGTATTTCAGTGGCTGTTTCCATTGAAAAGAACTGAGAGATTAATTTTTCAGGGAGCATTCTACTACCCTGGCATAGTATAGCAAAAGGCATTCTCATCAATTGCTGGTGAAAGTCTAAATTGCACATCCTGTAAAACAAATTTTAAAAAAAAAGCAATTTGCAATATCTACCAAGAACGTTATAATTCTTATGACGCTTATCCCAGTAATTCCATTTTCAGGAATTTAATCTAAAGAAATAATCTAAAATGTGAAGAATAGTTCTATGGCAAAATACATTACTGAAAGTATTTTTTATAAAAGTGAAAATATGGGAAAACAGAAGCCTCAAATTAAGGGAATGGTTATAATAAAGTATAGTTCAATCACATAATAAAATTGTATCTAGGTGTAGATTTAATCATGTTATGCATCTGAAGTAGAATAACTATTTTTGTTTAATTTACAGAATGATCTTGACTAAAATGCTTTTATAAAGATTGAAGAAAATATGTTGAAATGTTAATAATTATCTTAAGGTGCTAGAATTTGGGACAATACTTATTTTGTTTTTTAAACTTTTTATTTTCCTCAATAGAAGAAAAACAAAAAATAAAGTTTTGTTTTAAACAAAAAGGATTGGAGGTAAAGAGGGAAGGAAGAGAGAGAGATGAAGAGAGAAACCATTTTTCTTCACCATAGCTCCCAAGCTAAATACCAAAAGAGCCAGGGTCCAGGACATCCAAAGCAATCACTAAACCTCGAATGCCTGACTGCTTCAGTGGACACTGTTGATGCCCTTGTATAGGTCATCAGACCCCTCCCCTGTCTGCTGCCAGGGCAAGACTAGTGACTGTCACCTGTGACCTTCTCCAGAGATTTGCCCCTGGCCAACTCAGGAGTACAAAGCCAAACACCCTTACTTCAAGCAAGGATAAATTTATGGTGCAGTTATTCTCCCTGGCTGCTGTGGACCAGGTCAGGACTAGACAACCCAAGATCACAAACTTCTTCTCCACTCCTCCCTCAATGAATCATGTCCACCTGGGTCCCTCTCTTGGGCTCTGCTTGTAATGGACTGGCCCAAGACATCTACAACAGGCAAGGCATGATAAACACTTTGTCTCTTGTTTGGCTAAACAACATGGGTATATATAATTACAAAGTTAATTTCTGATTAATGCCACCAGTGATTTGGTCATAAATGTTTATTGTACCTTACAGATACAGTAGCCAGGAGGGCCTCACAGGAGAATAATAGTTTATGTAGAGGTTAAGGAAGGCATTCCAGAAAAAAAGAAGAAATCACAGGGAATGTCCGAGCAATGCCTGAAAATTTTCAAAATGTGATATGTTCTTCTCTTCAGGGCAGCGGCAAAACAGAGAGGACTGTCTTGGTTTCAGTGGCACCAGGCTTCCTTGGCCCTCCTCTTACTTCTCCACTGGGCCTCTATTCAGTTCCATTTGTAGGATTCTCTAGCGTGCCCTCCATGAATGTTGGTGTACCTCAAGGCTCTATACTTTTCTTCTCGTCCACACTGCCTAGGCAGTTTCATCTGCAAACATGTAACTACCATCTTCAAACTCATCTATAAACACATACCCATGTCCCTGCTAAGCTCCAGGGCCCTGTGCCCAGTAGCACACTCTACATGGCAGCTGGAAAGTCACTCATTAACCTTGCAGTTATGATTTATCCAAATTGAACTCAATACCCACACACCTTCTACCTTCTAAATTTATTATCTCGAAAATATACCATCATCCATGTAGTTGTATAAGACAAATCTCAAAGATATCTTAAGTTTCTCCCTCTTTCCTATCCAGCCCCAACATCCTACATCAAATCAATTACCAAGACGGTCAATTCCACATTTCAAGACATTGCAGAACTCTCTCCCTTCCATTTCCTTGTGTCTGCCCTGGTTCAGGCATTTATCATTTCTCACTGAGATTACTGCAAAAGCCTCCTTACACATTTCCCAAGCCTTGGTACTGTCCTCATTCAGTCCATTCTCCATAGTACTGTCAGAATAATATTTTTAATGCAAAAAAGATAACTATGACACTCTGAAGTTTAAGACTTTAAAAAATTCACAGCTACTTTAGGGCATAAAATCTAATTCCGTTTGCATGGCATGAAAAGTTCTCACTCTAATTTTGGCCTATTTTTTCAGGGTTATTTTTGCCACTTCCTTGCTCACGCTTTACTCCCCTGAAATACTGAACCATTTGTAGCATCGTGAATGATTCAAGTTCGATATGTTTGCACCTTTGATATATACTACTCCCTCTATGGGAATGTTCTCCTCTGACTCTGTCCTCTTTGTCAAAACACCTCAAACACCTTTCATTGCCAGCTCAGTCATTATCTTCTTTGTAAAGCCTTCTCTTGCTCTTGCAGGTAGAGTTAGATAATCCTTTTCCTATTTCCCTAATTTTTTGCACATACATTTATTATAGCAGCTATACAGATAATACCTCTTTCAGATATTATCAAAACTAATTGATTGGAAGTCAACAGTACTGTTTTTACTGAAAGAGTATCATACTGTACACTCTCTGTTTGCATGGGTATCTCCTTAAGAAACTGACTGCTTCAACGATGGGGCATAGAATCTTCATCTCTGTAATCCCAGAGCCTTATATAATCATGGGGGCCCACTAGCTCTCAGTTAACATTTATTAAATTAATGAAATCTTATATTATCTGTATCAATCATTAAATCCATAATGATCAATAATATCATAGTTGTTACTCTCCACTTCCCACAGCCAACATATCCATAAACAAAATGAGAATAATTCAACCTGTTTTGTAGTGTAGTGAAACTTTTTAAAATGAACTGGATTTAGGCATGTCTATTTGCACATAAAGATAGAGCTATTGGCACAGTCATGAACCAGCTGAATTACATGTCAGTATATCACAATGATTAAAACTGATACAAAGATAATCAGTAAGATGAAAAAATATTCAGGTCAGATTTAAGATCTTACATGAAATTATTACTGGTGGA
Source organism: Saguinus oedipus (assembly GCA_031835075.1). Classification (NCBI taxonomy): domain Eukaryota; kingdom Metazoa; phylum Chordata; class Mammalia; order Primates; family Cebidae; genus Saguinus; species Saguinus oedipus. The sequence goes on from CM063170.1 coordinate 150,559,623, forward strand.
AAATCGACAGATTCCATGTCAGATGGATCCCAGGAGAAGCGTGGGACTGACACAATGTGGAATAAAAATTACAGAGTTTACAAAATCAATATCAAAAATATGCATGTACACACACACACATACACACACATGCACACACACCAAGCTTCAGGCCATTTTCTGCATTTTAAAAATAATTTTGACTAAGCTGTTTTAAAAGACAATCTGTTAGGTTTATGCATCCTAGCTCAGCTGAATTACATCCCAGGGCAATGAGAAAAATTGCTGGCAAGATCACCAAACACCGTTGGAAGACTATTTTAGATCGTTATTTGGAAGCTGTTTGTACACAGGCACATAACAGCTGCACTACACTTCAATCCAATTCCGGTCTTTGCAGTTTACTCTAGGATGTGCCAATCCCCAGTAAATTACATGAGAAGAGAACAATGCAATCATTATTTACCCAAACTGTAATGCATTCCTATCTTATTCCAGAAGTGGAATTAAATAAATAATTAAATGGAAGTGTTCATGTGTGAAGGATTGAAGTGCCTGCACATGCAACTTTTATTTAGGGTTTGTGGTAGAATGATGCAGAAAATGATTTCAATATTAAAGAATTTGAATACTAGTGGAGCTTTTTTAAAAAGCATGAAGAATTAAACCCACTTAATTCCTGAGTATTATTACTGTCATATAACTCCGAATAACATACCAAAAAACATACAGGAAGGAGAAACAGCTAAACGATAGACAAGCGAGAGAAAATTCGCCTTAAACAACTCCAGCATTTCCTCTAGGAAAAAAGAAAGGCGGAAAGAAGGAGGGAATCCAGAGCTTCTATAATACCCTAAGCAACCCATTTACAGGGCGTTGGCCACCTCCTGGCCAGGAGAGCAGCAGACAAGCTCTTGCCAACCCTAAAGGCAAAGGCAGCATGGCTTACCAGGAGCATACCCTTTGAAATCAAAAGTTCTGGAATTTTGAAATTCACTTTATTATTACCATCTGAGACAATCTGATCAAAATAATCTTTTCAGTCTCCATTTCTACGTAAGAAAATTAGCTTTGAAATGCTTTGCAGGGTACAATAATAGATTTTGTGTTCAATAAATGTTTTCCTAAGTGCTGTTCAATAAACTACACCTTTCCTTTTTCTCGGAACCACAGGGAAAAAATCGTACATACGAAGCAAAAACTACCTCCAGTTGCAAACTTTATTTTCTGAACTCTTCAAAGGTTGTTGTCAGTGATTTTTGGATGCATCAAATATTTGTAGTTCTAGGAATCCTGCAAGTAAAACTGAGTCTTAATTAAGACCTCTAATAAATGTAAGACTCAATGTAGAGAGAGTACAACTAAGCTTCATGCCCTAAGAAGGCTGTTTGGAAATATTCTTTTGTATTCAGGCATTCAGATAAAGTTTGTTAGGTAGGTTTGAATATTTCAATGCAAGTGGATAATTTAATATGATTTTTTTAAATGATAGCACTCACAACGCACGTTGTCCAGGCTATATTGGCCTGAAGGACAATTAAAACAATTTGTCGAGTAATAGTATAGACAACATTCAACATCAAAACAGATGAAACTCTAACCCACAAGTCATTTCATTATTTCATTCATTCAACAAATACTGATTATCACTGGAGTCAAGCACTCTCCCAGGCACTAGAAGTATGATGGTGAGCAAGGGTAGAGTGGACTATATCTTTTATAAAGGAAAAAAAATCTGTCAAATAACAAAGAAAACTTAATCTAGATTTGAGAAAGGAGGAGAATTGCAGTAAAGACAAGTGTCCCCAGGAAGGGACACTTGAGCTGACTTATGATGTGTCAACTGCTCACCAGGTAATAGTAGGGGGAGACTCAGGAAGAGCCTTAAGTACTCTTCTCAAGGTGTGGAAAACAAATAGTGGGGGTGGAGGAGGCAAAGCTAGATGAATCAGATTATTGCAGTAAATGGCGAGAATCTAAGTACTTTGTAAAGACTTTTAGCCACCCTTCCATCTCTGGAAGGCAGGGAAAGTACTGTATTTCCCAGAGAAATTTGTCCTCTGTAGTAGAGATGAAGGGATGCGGATTAATGGAATATTTGGAAGATAACATTGATAAGACATAGGAATAGATTGGATATGAATACCAGGCACAGGGTGTAGTTCAAGAGTTTGTAGAGCTGGGCAAATGAGAATGCTATTTGTTTAGGAAACACTAAAGACGTTGTCTCATAAGTGAAATAGGTAATATCTTCTGAACATTTTCTATGTAATAAGCACTGTTCTAAAAGCTGTACACATTTTATAAATTTGTTCTTTATAGAAACTCTGTGATATAGGTACTATTTTATAGATAAGGAACTGATGCAAAGAAAGATTGAGCAACATGCCCACTTTTACACAGATTATAAATACTGAATGCAGGTATTGAATCCAGAGTCCATGCTTTTAGCCACTGTGCTATGCTGTCTCCCACTCAGAAATAGGCTCCACTGCCATGCCCCCAAATCTGTTTCACTTGAGTTGCTCAAACAAAAGGAACTATCTCCTTCTGGCTTTCACTCTTGTAATCACCTCTGATGTTCACAGCAATAGCTTCCCAGTAACTAAATTGCTATCAGTGCTCCAGGCAAAAAATTTTCCTGTCTTTGGATTGATTTTCCCTCTCTGGGCCAAAAATTATCACTGTAACATAAAGTTAATAAAGGCAGAGATGAAGATTTCAATTTGCATTCTTATTGGTCAAATAACAGATTCATGGACAAAATGAATTGTCTTAGTCTGCTAAGGCTGCCATAATAAAATACCATAGACTGAGTGGTTTAAACCACACACATTTATTTTTCTTACAGCCTCAGAGGCTGTATGTCTGACAGCAAGATGCCACTGTGATTGCTCTCAGGAGAGGGCTCTCTTCCTAGCTTTCAGAAGGCTGCCTTCTGACTATGCTATCACATGGAGAGAGAAAGAGAGGAAGAGACAGGGGAGGGGAAAGAGAGAGGAAAAGCAGGGAAGGAAGACATGGGAATCTCCTTTCTCTTATTATAAAATCATCAGTTCAATCAGATTAGGACCTCATCCCATGACCTCACTTAACCTTAATTATCTCCTAAAAGCCCTATCTCCAAACACATTAGGGGTTAGAGCTTCAATATATGAATTGGAGGGAGGATGCAATTCAATCTACAGCATGGATTCAGGGGTCTCCCTTTTTTTTTAAAAAAAATACAAGATTAGTACAAATTCACTCACAGGCCCCTGAAATTTCAATTTCTCCATAATTACAGTAATTTTGCCTCTGTTTGGAGGGAGCAGCTCATTAGGCTTTTGTTTAGACTTAAATTAGGTCAGGGTGGAGTTAATGTGCAGGGAACTCATTGAAAAAAAAAAGACTTGGGAAATGAATCTTATTTTGGTGGATTTGACTGGATACAGCAGAGCACACCCCTGAAGGAAGTGGACAATTGACTGCTCTGGATGCTTTGGAAACCCCAAACCCTCAATCAAGTCACAGTGATGATCATCAATGTCTGTGTCAAACACTGGAAGATAAGGGGACTTGCTCAATATGGCAGGTGCAAGACCCCCCAGGGACTCAAGGAATAAGTAGAACAGGATTTAAAGGCATTGGGAAGCCCAAGAAAGCAGGTAGTGATATATTCCAAAGAAATCACCAAGACTATGGTCCCCATGCCCCTTTCCCAGGCTGGGTAGCCTGGGAACACATAAACTACATCACCTATAACCTCAACCTGGTTGGCATGACTCTAATTTCAATAGTCAAATATATATACAAATGTTCTTCTTCTTCTACCTATGTTAAACTCTAAGAGCTGGTGCCAAACAGAATATCTACATATTCTCTCTTTTCTTTTTTTTAATAGTACGACTCTAAGTACATTCCCTCTGCTGGGATGGCCAATCACTGCAGTTTTTCCAGGACTGATGATTTTGCGGGGAGCAGTCCTTTCAGCGCTAAAACCTGCATAGTCTGCGAAAATTGAGACACTTAGTCACCCCAAATCTAGCTCCTACTCTACGAAAGTAGGAGACTCCTGCTAGCATAGGACCAGGGAAAATACTGTTCCTATGCCCCCAAAACAGAGTGCCTGAATCCAGTAAAAATCATTCTGGTTTTACCCAGTGAGATCTTTTTTCTTCCTTAGACCTCTGAGAGATAAAGACATCCACTGTTTCAAGTGGCTTAGAACTCAGATCCCTGGGGTTATTTACAAAAGCAAGTAATTTGCTGATTTGAATTTTTAAGAAATTGCATTAAAATATTTTATCTTAATTACGGGTTTTGGGTACCCCTTAAATTTTACACTCGGAGCAAAGGACTTACTCACTTCACCCCATTCCAATTTTGCCATTAAGCAACTGGCTCAAGTGATTCCTGGTGGCCAGTCACCAGCCTCTGATGATTCAGTCCTCATTGCTCCCATCAAGTGTAACAAACTTTCAGTCAGACTAAACTAAGATTCCACCAGCCCACCAGGTATACCTTGTGATAGCAAAATCTGCAGTAGTTTCACAATGATAAGTTTGTATTGTAGGACTTTTGCTACGTTTATGTTAAAAACAAATGATAGTGATTTTATTCTTGAGAAATAAATGTACAGTATGTGCTTTTAATTCCTGCAGAGATGCATCATCTGAAGCAGAACACAGCATGGTGTTAAAAAGCACTGCTCTTGAAAGCAAATGAGGTCTCTGACATTAACAACCACACTATGATGAGCAAGTTAATTAACTTTAATGAACCTCAGTTCTATCCACTGTAAAATAAAGATAACACCTGCCTTATAGAGTTGTTTGTGAATATTATATAAATTAGCATAAAGAAAGTGTATAGCAGGCTAGCTGGCAGGAAAGTATGCTATGAATGTTGATTCTCTTTCTTCACCTTTCCTGCCTGGCCTCCTCACTTCTCACCAAAACTATTTTTCTGATTTTAACAATTGTGGATCTAGAATTTTGTCTTAGTGTACTGGACATATTTTCAAATGTTTTGAAAAGAAAATAGTTATTTTGTCATTGTACTCTTAGGTTCAAATTATAGTTTGTTTTGTATTCTCTTGAACTGTTTGAGATCTAAAATGTAAATAATCAGGCTAGAAATTTCTCAAGTCCAATATGACTTTTTAAAAAAATATTTATTGAGCACAGTGGTTTTTCTTTTCAGATTCCCTGAATAATACTGGTACTCTATCTGAGATTTCTAAATTTCAAAGTTCGTAAAGGATGCTGCTGTGTGCAGCACTCTCCCATGAGAGTGACCCTCAGGCAAAAGAACTTCCTCCCAGACTCTCTCACCTGCCCCTGCACTTGCTGCTTAAACAGATATTGTTCTCATATTTATTTCTCTGTAAGTTAAGACCTTCCCATCAGTATCATGTGTGGAAAAAAATCACTCACAGAATAAAATGAAGTATTTTCCAATATGAAAAAACAACTTGATTTAGAAGGTGCATGATTAAGTAGAAGTAAATTATGATGACTGCTTCTCTGGCTACTTTATTCAGAGTATAAGGAGATAAGATTTTTTGAACCTCATTTTGTTTAACAAAAATATCTTAAGGAATACTATACCTAAAAACAGACTATCATCTGTCAATAATGTCTACATTTCAGTGGGAAACACATTCAGAATCCAGTTCTTTCATTGTGATTAATTTCTTAATGAAATGCTATCATCTTTCCAGCAACTAATGAAATATATCCCAAGGCCTGGCGCCATCAGATGCATTTTAGAAAATTACTATTTTATATGAGCACTATTATGCCCATTTTAATTGATGGCACTTACATTAAAAAATATCTGAAAAAGGCCGGGCGCAGTGGCTCAAGCCTGTAATCCCAGCACTTTGGGAGGCTAAGGCGGGTGGATCATGAGGTCAAGAGATCGAGACCATCCTGGTCAACATGGTGAAACCCATTCTCTACAAAATATATATATATATATATATATATATATATATATATATATATATCCGAAAAAATAGATCTTTTAAAGGGACTACTGAAGATGGTGTTTGCATTATCTTTTCTCAAAAAGTTATAATGTCATTGATTTTCAAATAACCATTTTTTAGTGGCATTCATAAGAGATTCAGTTGTCTCCTCTGACCTTGATTTAATCATCTTAGGACAGTCTGAGGCATGTCCTCCATGGTGGCACAATATTTTGTCAAGTGGACAAGAGGTTGGCCCTAGTAGAAATCTTAGAGATCTTCCAGTCCAACACAGTCACTGAACAGACAGTGAAAGTTTTAACGATTCCCCCAAGGCCAAAAAGCCAGGGTGAGGAAGATCTGGAGTTAGAGCCCAGGTTCCCTGGTGTCCAGACCAGTGCTAATCTCACCCATCATACTACATGATCATTGCATCGGTCTCCCAAATCTTCCTGTTCACAAACTAATTTATATAAGGTGAATGAGCACATTATGATCCCTTTCATGAAAAGCAATAGGTTTGAAGTAGAAAGCTTAAAGAAATGAATTCTAGGGCCAGGCGTGGTGGTCACACCTATAATCCCATCACTTTGGGAGGCTGGGGCGGGTGGATCACGAAGTCAAGAGATCAAGACCATCCTGGTCAACATGGTGAAACCCCATCTCTACTAAAACTACAAAAAATTAGCTGGGCATGGTGGCACGTGCCTGTAGTCACAGCTACTCGGGAGACTGAGGCAGGAGAATTGCCTGAATCCAGGAGGCGGAGGTTGCGGTGAGCCAAGATTGTGCCATTGCACTCCAGCCTGGGTAACAAGAGCGAAAACTCTGTCTCAAAAAAAAAAAAAAGAAAAGAAAAGAAAAAGAAATGAATTCTAATAAATTAGGCAATGTAAGATACAAACATTTGTTGAAATCCCAGGAGAAAGAGGAGCTCTTTTCTCTTTTTCTTGTCCTCTTTAGGAAAGAAAGAAAAATATATCCAAATTCTAAATGTCTTGAGTTTCAGGAAAAATGCTCTATTAGTGAGTCAGACTTTCAAAATAATGTTAACCCATCAGTGCGTTGGCGAGGCTTTTATTTTGGAAGTCACACCAGAAAAATAGCCCTATATATGCAGTTCTGTAACATTCTCTCCCAGTCTAATCAGGGCTTCCTCGAATGTGCAGGCTGCCATGGACTAACTTAGGTTCATTTTGCTTTCTACCCTCTTATTTCACATGCTCTGAGGTTCAGCCCAGGAGCACTATTATTTTCTTTCAGTAGTCCATGTACCCTAATGCTTCTGAGACTTTGATGTTGCGCTTTCATTTGCCTAGAATGTCACTTTAATCCTTCTTCTCCACTTGGCAAAATCTTGTGCATCCTTCAAACACCTGATTTGCTACTACCTCCTCCTTAAAGCCTTTGCTGATCTCCTAATTTATAATTAGTGACTATTTACATAGCACTTTCATTGTGTCTCTTATAGAAATTAATCCAGCATACATCATTCTGTAGAACACTTGACTGTCTTCACTGCTGTATTCGGTTCTGAGGCCTTCAAAAATATTTCATTTTGATATGTGCCAGGGACATGTTAAGTATCAGGAATTCCAGAGTAAACACAAAAACATCTTTGCTTAAAGAAGTTATCTCACATCTAGCATGCAACCTTAGATTGTATCCCCCTGTCAGAAAGCCGGCTGTGACACAGAATTTGGATGTCAGTAGTTTATTTGGGAAGTGAGGAGTGAGAAAGTGACATAGTAAAGGAAGAAAAGTTGAAAAGGTACATTAATAATGAGCAGGCTTCCGCTATGGGCAAATGGGCCCAATCCTGCTGAGGATCTGCTGAGAAACCATAGAGGACATGCCACAGATTGTCTTTCTGAGATGAGGAAGCTGGGACATAAATCCCTCAATTCTGCCTTCTTTGTTTGAAGGTTGATCCTAGGAGGATTAACACAAATCACTTCTGGCTTGTCCTATAGTCAGGCCAAGCATTTCTCCAAGTATCCAGAGAAGACCCTGAGGCAAAGACACAGGTGCTTGAGATAGAAAACTGTTGGCAGGTACTGCAACTGCCCACCCCAGCCACAGCTGACTTTCGGGGTGGGCCAGGAGGCTATAGGCACAGCAGAAAGGATGCTGGCTACAAGGCCCTGCACACCTACTGTTGAGTTTATTTAAACCAACTAAATTGAGTTTAAATAAACCTAGTTGCTACTCTTAACAAAATGTAAATTCTGAGAAAGTACTGAATTTACTCTTTGCTAAAGAATCTGAGAAGTTTTTTTTAGTATATTTTCCTTACTTAAACAAATATATATATATATATGATTTTGTTTTCTGTGATTCTGTGAAATACTGAGTTACAAAAAGATTTTGCTTTTATGAGGAAATTAGATTTTCCTGATATAGACTACTCTTCAAGATTAGCTTTAGAAAATGCTACTTGCCAGGAGTGTACTCTTTATTTTCCTTGAGGTTTATTGGGTTTTTTGTTGTTGCTGTTATTGTCACAATAGCGTCTTACTCTGTCACCCTGGCTGGAGTGCTGTGGTGCTATCCTGGCTCACTGCAACCTCCGCCTCCTGGGTACAAGAGATTTTCCTGCCTCACCTTCCCAAGTAGCTGGGATTACAGGTGTGTGCCACCATGCCTAGCTAATTTCTGTATATTTATTAGAGATGAGGTTTAGCCACATTGGACAGGCTGATCTCAAACTCCTGACCTCAAGTGATATGCCCTGCTCTGCCTCCCAAAGTGTTAGCATTACAGGCATGAGCCACTACACCACCCTTTCCTTGAGATTTTATCTTTTTCATTTAAGAGTAATACCTGCCAATTATTAAAACAAATTCTAAAATACACAAGAGAAAATGAAAACTCAACTAGTTCATTGGTCTCACCAAACACTGACACAAAAATATAACACGGAACAATCATGTTTGTTGTACCCAAGCATTTGCCTTAAGATTATCTAGGCTGGATGTGGTTACTCACATTTGTAATCCCAGCACTTTGGGAGGCCAAGATGGTAGGATTGCTTGACCCCAGGAGTCCAAGACCAGACTGGGCAACATGGCAAGACCCTCATCTCCTCAAAAAATAAAAAAAATTGAGAGGAGGATCCAAGATGGCTGAATAGGAATGGCCCCAGAGTACAATTCCCAGAAAGAACAACATGGAGGGTGAGTTCTCACTGCATTTCCAAACTAGTTTTCACTGCCACAGACCAGGAAATTCCCGGGCCAAAAAGCTCCATGAGTTTCTAGCATAACTACTTCAGCCAGTGCTGCAGGTTGGTGCACAGAAACTCACACAAATCTGGGCAGCCATTTCAACTGGTGCCTGGAACACCTGGGAGACAGAGCCACCCATTGAACTGAAAGGGAGGGGTCTGAGACAGGGAGCCAGAAGATATGGTTTGGTGGGTAAGCTCTGGATGAGAGTTTTGCAGCAAGCATAGCTGGACCCAGTATGGTTCAGCTTGGTCGGGGGAAGGGCCTCATCCACTACAGAGACAGTCCACCAATATCAAGTCAGTTCTAACTGCCTCAAGGTAGTTCACACAGCAGCTGGGCAGAGCCCATGGCAGCTCAGCAATACCTCTGCTGGCAGACTGTGACTAGACTATCTCTGTGTGGAGCAGGGCATCTATGAAAAAAGGCAGCAGCATGTCAGGAACTTATAAATAAAGCCCAACCTTCCTGGGACACAGCATATGGGAAAAGAGGCGGTTATGAGTTCCACTGCAGCAAAGTTAAATGTACCTGCCCAGCAGCTCTGCACAGAACAATGGAGCTCCCAGCATAGCATTTGAGCTCCTGTAAGTGACAGACTGTCTCCTCAAGCAGCTCCCAGACCCCCATATACCCAAAGAGACACCACATAAAGGAGAGCTCAGGCCAACATCTGGCAGGTACCCTTCTGGGACGATGATAACAGAAGAAGAAACCAGCAGCAACCCTTACTGTTCTGCAGTTTCCATGAGTGATCCCCAGGCAAGCAGGGTCTGGAGTGGACCTCCAGCAATCCTGCAGTAGAGGGGCCTAACTGTTAGAAGGAAAACTAAGAAACAGAAATAACTTCATCATCAACAAAAAGGATGTCCACTCAGAGACCCCATCCAAAAGTCACCAGCTACAAAGTCAAAAGGTAGATAAAGCAACAGAGATGGGAAGAAACCAGCGCAAAAAGGATGAAAACACCAAAAACCAGAACTCCTCTCCTCATCCAAGGGATCACAACTCCTCACCAGCTAGGGAACAAAGCTGGATGGAGAATTAATCTGATGAATTGACAGAAACAGGCTTCAGAATGTGGATAATAACAAACAGAAGGTGAAGTATACACAAATTTCAATAGCTGAATCAACTAAGCAGAAGAAAGGATATCACAGATTGAAGATCAACTCAATGAAATAAAATGAGAAGTCAAGATTGGAGACAAAAGAGTGAAAAGAAATGAACAAAGCCTCCAAGAAATATGGGATTATGTGAAAAGACTTCATCTATGTTTGATAGGTTACCTAAATGTGATGGAGAGAATGAATCCAAGCTGGAAAACACTTTTCAGGATATTATCCAGGAGAACTTCCCCAACCTATCAAGGCAGAACAACATTCAAGCCTAGGAAGTACAGAGAACACCACAAAGATATTCCTCAAGAAGACCAACACCAAGGCACATAATCATCAGATACACCAGGGTTGAAATGAAGGAGAAAATGCTAAGGGCAGCCAGAGAGAAAGGTCGGGTTACCCACAAACTGAAGCCAATCAGACTCACAGCAGATCTCTTGGCAGAAACCCTGCAAGACAGAAGAGAGTGGGGGCCAATATTCAACATCATTAAAGAAAAGAACTTTCAACCCCCAGAATTTCATTTCCAACCAAACTAAGCTTCATAAGCAAAGGAAAAATAAAATTCTTTATGAAAAAGCAAATCCTCAGAGATTTCATCATCACTGGGCCTGCTTTACAAGAGCTCCTGAAAGAAGCACTAAACATAGAAAGGAACAACTGATACCAGCCACTCCAAAAACAAACCAAATGGTAAAGAACATTGACACAATGAAGAAAATGCATCAACTAACGGGCAAAACAGCCAGCTAGCATCAAAATGGCAGGATCAAATTCACACATAACAATATTAACCTTAAATGTAAATGGACTAAATACCCCAATCAAAAGACACAGACTGGCAATTGGATAAAAAGTCAAGACGCATCAATGTGCTGCATTCAGGAAACTCAACTCACATGCAAGGACACACATAGGCTAAAAATAAAGGGATGGAGGAAGATTTATCAAGCAACTGGAGAGCAAAAAAAAGCAGGAGTTGCAATCCTAGTCTCTGATAAAATGGCTTTAAACCAACAAAGATCAAAGGAGACACAGAAGGGCATTACATAATGATAAAAGGATCAATGCAACAGGAAGAGCTAACGATCCTAACTATATATGCATACAATACAGGAGCACCTATATACATAAAGCAAGTTCTTAACAACCTACAAAGAGACTTACACTCCCACACAATAATAGTATGAGACTTTAACACTCCACTGTCAATATTATACAGATCAATGAGACAGAAAATTAACAAAGGTATCCAGGACTGGAACTCAGATCAAGACTTAATAGACATCTACAGAAATCTCCACCCCAAGTCCACAGAATATACATTTTTCTCAGCACCACATTGCACCTACTCTAAAATTGACCACATAATTGGAAGTAAATCACTCCTCAGCAAATGCAAAAGAACAGAAATCCTAACAAACAGTCTTTTGGATCAAAGGTCAATCAAATTAGAACTCAGGATTAAGAAACTAACTCAGAACCACACAAATGACTCAGAACAGTCATTAATGGAAACTGAATGAATGGCTCCTGAGTGTCGACTGGATAAACAATGAAATGAAGGCAGAAATAGATATGTTCTTTGAAACCAATGAGAATGAAGACACAACATAACAGAATCCTTGGGACATATTTAAAGCAGTGTCTAGAGGAAAATTTATAGCGATAAATGCCCACATGAGAAGCAAGGAAAGATCTAAAATTGACACCCTATCATCAAAATTGAGAGACCTAGAGGAGCAAGATTAAAAAACTCAAAAGCTAGCAGAAGACAAAAAATAACTAATATCAGAGCAGAAATGAATGAAATAGAGACACAAAAAAACCCTTCAAAAAATCAATAAATCCAGGAGCTGGTTTTTTGAAAAGTTCAAAAAAATAGACAGACTGCTAGCCAGATTAATAAAGAAGAAAAGGGATAAGAATCAAATAGATGCAGTAAAAATCGATAAAGGGGACATCACCACTGATTCCACAGAAATACAAACTATCATCAGAGATTACTACAAACAACTCTATGCACATAACCCAGTAAACCTGGAAGAAGTGGATAAATTCCTAGACATTTGCACCCTCCCAAGCCTAAACCAGGAAGAAGTTGAAATGTTGAACAGACCAATAACAAGGGCTGAAGTTGAGGCAGCATTTAATAGCCAACAAACCAAAAAAAGTCCAGGTCCAGAAGGGTTCACAGCCAAATTCTACCAGATGTACAAAGAGGAGCTGGTACAATTCCTTCTGAAACTATTCCAAACAATACAAAGAAAAGGAATCCTTCCCAAATCATTTTATGAGACCAACATCATCCTGATACCAAAACCCAGAAGAGACTCAACAAAAAAAAGAAAACTTTAGGCCAATATCCAGGATGAACATAGATGCAAAAATCTTCAATAAAATACTGGCAAACTCATTGCAACAGTGCATCAAAAAGCTTGGCCATCACGATCAAGTAGGCTTTATCCCAGGGATGCAAGGCTGGTTCAACATACACAACTCTATAAACGTAATCCACCACACAAACAGAACCAAAGACAAAAACCACATGGTTATCTCAATAGATGCAGAGAAGACCTTTGACAAAATTCAACAGCCCTTTATGCTAAAAACTCTCAATAAAATAGGTATCAAAGGAACATATCTCAAAATAGTAAAAGGTATTTATGACAAACCTACAGCCAATATCATGCTGAATGGGTGAAAACTGGAAGCATTCCCTTTGAAATCTGGCACTAGACAAGTGTGCCCTCTCTCACCACTCCTATTCAATATAGTATTGGAAGTTCTGGCCAAGGCAATCAGGCAAGAAAAAATAATAAAGGGTATTCAATTAGGAAAGGAGGAAATCAAATTGTCTCTATTTGCAGATGACATGATTGTATATTTAGAAGACCCTATCATCTCAGCCCAAAATCTCCTTAAACTGATAAGCAGCTTCAGCAAAGTCTCAGGATACAAAATCAATGTGCAGAAATCACAAGCATTCCTACATACCAATAACAGACTAACAGAGAGCCAAACCATGAGGAAACTCCCATTCACAATTACTACAAAGAGAATAAAATACCTAGGAATACAACTAACAAAGGATGTAAAGGACCTCTTCATGGAGAACTACAAACCACTGCTCAAGGAAATAAGAGAAGACATAAACACATGGAGAAACACTCCATGCTCATGGTTAGAAAGAATCATTATCATGAAAATAGCTATACTGCCCGAAGTAATTTATAGATTCAACGCTCTCGCCATCAAGCTACCAATGACCTTCTTCACAGAATGGGAGAAAAACACATTAAACTTCATATGGAACCAAAAAGCCCACATAGCTGGGACAATCCTAAGCAGAAAGAACAAAGCCAGAGGCATCAGGCTTCCAGACTTCAAACTACACTACAAGGCTACAGTAATCAAAATATGTGGTACTGGTACCAAAACAGAGATATAGACCAATGGAACAGAACAGAAGCCTCGGAGGCAATGCCACACATCTACAGCCATCTGATCTTTGACAGACTGGACAAAAACAGGCAATAGGGAAAGGATTCCCTATTTAATAAATGGTGTTGGGAAAACTGGCTAACCATGTGTAGAAAGCAGAAACTGGACCCCTTCCTAACACCTTACACTAAAATTAGCTCCAAATGGATTAAAGACTTAAACATAACACCCAACACCATAAAAACTCTGGAAGAAAACTTAGGCAAAACCATTCAGGACATAGGCACAGGCAAGGACTTCACGACTAAAGCACCAAAAGCATTGGCAACAAAAGCCAAAATAGACAAATGGGATCTAATTAAACTTCAGAGTTTCTGTATAGCAAAAGAAACAATAATTAGAGTGAACCAGCAGCCAACAGAATGGGAAAAAATTTTGCAATATACCCATCTGACAAAGGGCTAATATCCAGAATCTACAAAGAACTAAAACAGATTTACAAGAAAAAAGAAAACCCCCATCTGAAAGTGGGCAAAGGATATGAACAGACACTTTGCAAAAGAAGACATATATGAGGCAAACAAACATATGAAAAATGCTCATCATCACTGGTTATTAGAGAAATGCAAATCAAAACTACATTGAGATACCATCTCACACTAGTTAGAATGGCGACCATTAAAAAATCTGGAGACAAAAGATGCTGGAGAGGATGTGGAGAAATAGGAACACTTTTACACTGTTGGTGGGAGTGTAAATTAGTTCAACCATTGTGGAAGACAGTGTGGCAATTCCTCAAGGACCTAGAAATGGAAATTCCATTTGACCCAGCAATGCCATTACTGGGTATATACCCAAAGGATTATAAATCATTCTATTATAAAGACACATGCACACGTATGTTCATTGTGGCACTGTTTACAATAGCAAAGACTTGGAACCAACCCAAATGCCCATTGATGATAGACTGGACAAGGAAAATGTGGCACATATACATCATGGCATACTGTGCAGCCATAAAAAACAATGAGTTTGTGTCCTTTGTAGAGACATGGATGAATCTGGAAACCATCATTCTCAGCAAACTGACACAAGAACAGAAAATCAAACACCACATGTTCCCACTCGTAGGTGGGTGTTGAACAATGAGAACACATGGACAGAGGGAGGGGAGCATCACACACTGGGTTCTTTTGGGGGCAGCCAGAGGAGGCATAGTCGGGGGATGGGGAGGTTGGGGAGGGATAACATGGGGAGAAATGCCAGATATAGGTGATGGGGGAATGGAGTCAACGAACCACATTGCCATGTATGTACCTATGCAACAATCCTGCATGATCTGCACATGTACCCCAGAACCTAAAGTACAATAAAAAAAAAATTAAAATTAAAAAATTTGCTGGACATGGTGGCAGACACCTGTTGTCGTAGCTACTC
Organism: Saguinus oedipus; assembly: GCA_031835075.1. Taxonomy (NCBI): domain Eukaryota; kingdom Metazoa; phylum Chordata; class Mammalia; order Primates; family Cebidae; genus Saguinus; species Saguinus oedipus. The sequence continues at coordinate 150,574,784 of CM063170.1, forward strand.
AGTTGGCTAAGGCTGGAGGATCACCTGAGCACAGGAGTTCAAGGCTACAGTGAGCCATGATTGTGCCACTGCACTCCAGCATAGGCAATAGACCGAGACCCTTTCTCAAAAAAAAAAAAAAAGAAAGTATCTACTTCCTATTACCTCAACTGTTAGCCTATTGATAAACTTGCTGTGTTATTAAAGACACGCTTATTAAGTGTCATTTGGTTTTGGTTTTCATAAAACATGAAGTAACAACCTTTTTCTTTTCTACAGACTTAAATTTCTTAAGCAGAATTTGCAGCCCAGAGAGAATATTGCTTATATTGAAGTTACGTAGAGTTTTTTTTTAATGTTCATTTGTTATTGATTTCTAATTACCCTGTATTATGGTAACAGAGCATAGTCTGTCTTAACATTTAGAACATTTGGAGGCTTCATCCCTGGCCTAGTATATGATCATTTTTGTAAATATTACATAGATTCTCAAAAATAGTTTTGTTGTCTCAGCTTTTTGAGGAATATGTGCTACCTTCTTCACACTGAAGTCTTGATTCTAGGTGATACATTACACTATCATCTTGCATATAAATTTATTAATCAAGACTTCAGTAGTATCCTATAACTATACTAATTTGGTAAATTATGCCCTAAGAAAAGCTATAACTAAAATCTGCTCTTCTACTCTTCACAAACTTGAAAGTATAAACTTCTCTAAATGTCTGCCAAAGCATGTTGAAACAAAGATTCTTCCAAAAGGACAGAAGAATAAAGGAAATGCACATCCAGAATATATAGATAGATAGACATTCCCTACAATTCCCGTCCCACATGTGGAGAACATGGAGTACATGCTCTGTTGGAAGGATCCCTCTGAAAAACCATACACTCAAAATAGAACCACGAATTCACAGAGCATTCCTAAGCATTTCTCATAAGATCAACTGTATTTTTCTTGAAGTCCTCATGCTCCCTTAAAGTTTACAGTGAACACAGTCTTAATAAATAAAGTTGTGGCCAGGCGCAGTGGCTTACGCCTGTAATCCCACCACTTTGGGAAGCCAAGGTAGGCAGATCACTTGCAGTCAGGAGTTTGAGACCAGCCTGGCCAGTATGATAAAACCCCATCTCTACTAAAAATACAAAAAAATTAGCTGGGCATGGTGGCATGTGCCTGTAATCCCAGCTACTTAGGAGACTGAGGCAGGAGAATTGCTTAAACTCAGGAGGTGGGGGTTGCAATGAGCCAAGATTGCACCACTGCACTCCAGCCTGGACACAACAGAGTGAGACTCTGTCTCAAATAAACAAATAAATAAATAAAAGTTGTGAATGTAAATGAAGATATTTTGTTTTAGCATCTTCTAGTCATCACCAAAAGAGGATGACACAAAAACTATTTAGAAAATAATCTGCAACCAAAGCATGCAACCTGTTAAAAAGTTGCAATTTTAGTAGTTTTTTTCTTTCTTTCTTTAAACGAACAAAGTCTCCAAGAAGTAATTTTAGTAGTTTTCAATAGATTTTTCTCGAACTCCTGGCCTCAAGGCAACCTTCCATTTGGCCTCCCAAAGTGCTGGGATTACAGGTGTAGCCACCATGCCCGACCTTCCAATCTATTTTTAAATACATTTTCTGAGGAACAGAGAGCTTACAAATCCAGAAGTATTCCTATTACTAAAAGAAAAAAAATTAAGGATTAAAGGAAACAAACTCAGATCCTAGTAAAATATATCTTTTGTGATACTACTAAAAGTAGAGCTAAATAATAAGGAGCAATGTAGAGACCACCCGTGAATTATGAAATAGATTATTAAGCTGCAATGAAATTCAGCTCCTATAGACAGTCAACTACTTTCTAATCTTCCTGCAAGGAAGGTCTTTGTAAAACTTGACCTTGCTGGAGGTGTGAACATGAATTCAACACTGTGGTCTTTGCTCAGATTTTGTGACCACACAATCATCCATAAGACAGCCCAGTATTTAATGTTGTTATCTTAAGTACTTAAGCTATCTGCCTCTAAAGACCTCCAATTTCATACCACCTCTATTATCAGTCTTGATGTTAGAAAATTTGTCTCTCTGAGAAAAATGTTTGTTCTTTGTTCAGATAGCAAACTCACACATAAACCTCTGGACTGTAACCTCTGGTTAAGTTGGGAACTCATCATATTAATTTCTGCCAAACAGATTTTTTTCACTCAAAATAATGATAAACTATCAGATGACATCACAGTTTTAAAAACTGACTTACTGTCCTGAGGGAGTTAACTGCTATAGACTAGCAAGAAATCCAAATTCCAAGACAGTGCTGTATACATTAGAATAGTCCCACCATTTTCTAATGTAAATGCTGAGATATAGTGTTAATGTGCATGAAAATTATTTTAGGGTTTGGGTGGTATGGAGAAACATAACCCCCAACTTCTTATATGTGTGCACACATGATACACAAAAGACACACACACACACACACACACAAAAAAAAAAAAAAAAACCCTTGCCAAATTTGAAAAAAAGATTATTTTTTTCCTCCAGAGCAGTAGCTATTTTTTTTTTTTTTTTGAGATGGAGTCTCACTCTGTTGCCCAGCCTAGATTGCAGTGGTGCAATCTCAGCCCACTGCAACCTCCACCTCTTGAGTTCAAGTGATTCTCCTGCCCCAGCCTCCCAAGTAGCCGGGATTACAGGTGTCTACCACCACTCCTGGCTAATTTTTGCATTTTAGTAGAGATGGGGTTTTGTCATGTTGGCCAGGCTGGTATCAAACTCCTGACCTCAAGTTATCCCCCCAGCCTCAGCCTCCCAAAGTGCTGGGATTACAGGCATAGCCACTACACCTGGATTTTTTTTTTTTAATAGTATGAAAGGGAGAGAGAGAGCAGGGTGAAGAGAACTGATTATAATATAATCTTCCTCAGTTTTCCATAATTTTTTACACTTACTGTCAGTTTAAGAAAACTATGCAGTTCTCTTGCATTAGCAGCTGACAGTCTGAGCAGTGCTACATTTAGAGAACAATTTCCTTAACCTAGAGTTACCAAGAACATCAAAAGTATAGTTTTATTTAGATCTAAAATGCATAACATTTAGAATTGCAGAGCCCCACCCCCAAAAAGAAAAGATAATAATTAATTCTGTCATTTGCTTTAATCTAACTAGACACATGAAAAACAGCTTGAATGTCTTTACTTGCTCTGCCTAAGCTTTCAAGGACTCTAGAATGCTATTGCTATAACAAAAATATTCGGATAAAAAGAATCTAAATTTGTTCCCTAATGTTGGAATGAAATAACAGGAGTATTTTCACTCATAAGGGAAAAAATATAACTATAAATAAAATGTATGAGCAATTAAATTCTGTTCTTAAGTAATATTCAGTGATTTAGAATGAAGAGTTTCTTACTGACTTTTAAAATTAAAACAGTTAAGATGTTAATTGTTTTATTTACTCATTTTATCCTTAAAAATAAACCATGAATTCACACTCTAGGTCCTAGAGGCTAAAAGATCTAGTGATTTAAATAATTAGGTTAATATAATGTGTCCTGTGTTTCAGAAAATTCAGTTTTACTTATAAAATTATTTGATTTACTCTGTACTCCAAACACACTAGAAAATTCATAAGTATTATAAATAGATGTATTAAGAACAGAATGCATACATATTATATAGAAGAACATTTTATTAAGTCAATAAATATTCATTGAGCATCTACCACAGACCAGTCACAATGATAAATTACTTCAATTAAATGCGTATTTAGAGAGTATCTTCACACCGTCAAGTAACTGGCTAATATGCATAGGTATTTAATATGTATGTATGTGTATATGAGAACAGACATATATAAATATACATATCTATATGTAGATACATATTATATATTATATGTTCTCCATACACACACTACACACATACTAAACATTTTTTTTTTTTTTGAGACGGAGTTTTGCTGTTGTTACCCAGACTGGAGTGCAGTGGCGCAATCTCGGCTCACCGCAACCTCTGCCTTCTGGGTTCAAGCAATTCTCCTGCCTCAGCCTCCTGAGTAGCTGGGACTACAGGCACACACCACCATGCCCAGCTAATTTTTGTATTTTTTAATAGAGACGGGATTTCACCTTGCTGACCAGGATGGTCTCGATCTCTTGACCTGGTGATCCACCTGCCTCGGCCTCCCAAAGTGCTGGGATTATAGGCGCGAGCCACTGTACCCAGCCCCCATACTAAACATTTATACATGTTTATTTTATATATAGAGAGACATAGCATATGCCAAAATAAATTTAAATTTAATACTTTAAAATTCCTTATAGCCTATGCTGCTGTAATTTATTTCAGGTAGATAAAGTCATACTTTTTATAAAAAGTTTACCTTTATATCACAAAGGTGCATTTATTTTTTATTTTTTATTTTCATTTCATTAGTTTTGGTGGTATAGATGGTTTTTAGTTACATGGATAAATTCTACACTTGATCTCAGCTAAAAGGCTGTGAAGTGATGAATGCATAAGCTCTTTAATAGTGATTTCTGAGATTTTAGGGCACCTGTCACCTTAGAGGAGTGCACACTGTACCCAATAGGTAGTCTTTTATCCCTCGCCTCCCTCCCACATTCACCCCCTCCAAATCCCCAAAGTCTGTTGTCTCATTTCTTTGCATCCGCATTGCTTCACTCCCACTTACAAGTGAGAACATATGATATTTGGGTTTCCATCCCTGAATTACTTCACTTAGAATAATGGCATCCAGGTCCATTCATGTTACTACAAAAGGCATTACTTTATTCCTTTATATGACTGAGTAGTATTCCATGGTGTATATATACCACATTTTCTTTATCCACTCATTGATTGATGGGCACTTATGTTGGTTTCATATCTTTGCAATTGCCAATTGTGCTGCTAGAAATACGCATGTGCATCTTTTTTTTTTTTCTTTTGTATGACTTCTTTTCCTTAGGTAGATACCCGGTAATGGAATTGCTGAATCCAATGGTAGTTCTACATTTAATTCTTTAAGGAATCTCCATATTATTTTCCATAGTAGTTGTACTAATTTACATTCATATCAGCAATGTAAAACTGTTCCCTTTTCACCACATCCATGTCAACATCTATTGTCTTTTGTTTTTCAAGTTATGACCATTCTTGCAGGAGTAAGGTGGTATCTTATTGTGGTTTTAAGTTGCATTTCCCTGGCATTGAGCATTTTTTCATATGCTTCTGGGCCATTTGTGTATCTTCTTTTGAGAATCATCTATTCATGTCCTTTGCCCACTTTTTGATGGAATTATATGTTTTTTTTTCTTGCTGATTTGTTTGAGTTCCTTTTAGTTTCCGGATATTAGCCCTTTGTCAAATGCATAGTTTGTGAATATATTCTCCCACTCTGTGGGTTGTCATTTTACTCTGCTGATTATTTCTTTTGCTGTGCAGCTTTTTAGTTTAATTACATCCCATTTATTTATTTTTGTTTTTGTCACATTTGCTTTTGGGGTCTTAGTCATGAATTCTTCACCTAGGTCAATGTCCAGAAGAGTTTTTCCAATGTTTCTTCTAGAATTTTTATGGTTTCAGGACTTAATTTTAGACTTTGATTCACCTTGAGTTGATTTTTATATAAGGTGAGAGATGAGGATCCAGTTTCATTCTTCTACATGTGGCCAGCTGGTTTTTCCAGCACCATTTATTGAATAGGATGTTCTTTCCCCAATTTATGTTTTTTATGTTTTCTTGAATATCAGCTGGCTGTACATATATGGCTTTATTTCTGGGTTCTCTTTTCTCTTCCATTGGTCTACATGCCTGTTTTCATGCCAGTACCAGGCTGTTTTGGTAACTTGTAGTATAACTTAAATTGGGTAAGGTGATACCTCCAGATATGTTCTTTTTGCTTAGTATTGCTTTGGTTTTGCAGGCTCTTTTTCAGTTCCATATGAATTTTAGGATTATTTTTCTAATTCTGTGAAGAACGATGATGGTATTTTGATGGGAATTGCACTGAATATGTTGCTTGCTTTGGGCGGTATGGTCATTTTCACAGTATTGCTTCTTCCTGTCCATGAGCATGGCATGTGTTTCCGTTTGTTTGGGTCATCTGTAATTTCTTTCAGCAGTGTTTTGTAGTTTTCCTTGTAGAGAGATCTTTCATCTCCTAAGTTAAGTACATTCCTAGATATTTTATTTTATGTTTTTGCAGGTGTTGTAAAAGGGACTGAGTTCTCAATTTGAATTTTAGCTTGGTCATTGTTGGTGTAAAGCAGTGCTACTTATTTGTGTACATTGATTTTCTATCCTGAGGCTTTACTGAATTCATTCCTCAGATCTAGGAGCTTTTTGGGTTAGTCACAAAGGTGTACTTTTATTCAATGATTCTTTAGGTTATAATATCAAATTTATGTATTATCTGGTGGTGTTTTCAGACACAAAACTTAAACACAAAACATTTTTTTAAAAAAGCCCCGCTTCTTGATATTATAATAAGTCTCGCTCAGTTATTCAACAAATATTCATTCAATGTTTATCCATGTCAGTAATTGTTTTATGTCCTGGGAGTGCAGAAGTTGACAAAACAGAGATCCTTACCTTTGTGGAGCTTTCATGGTACCATTATGCAATGCAGTGGAGTCAGTCTTGAAGTTTTCTTTATTATATTTATCATAAGATCTTAGAACTGTGATTACATCTTGCAATTAAGCTATATATTGTACTCTGTGGACTGTTAACAAATATTAATCAAGGAGACTAATAAGTCCTAAGAGGAGAAAGCTTTCTGTTCTATTTTTTATTAACTATTCATAGTAATTCAAATAAACAACTATAAATCAAATGCATTCTTAGAAGTTGTTAGTTGGCAGCTGGGCACAGTGGCTTACACCTGTAATCCCAGCACTTTGGGAGGATGAGGTGGGTAGATCACAAGGTCAAGAGATCAAGACCATCCTGGCCAACATGGTGAAACCTCATCATTACTAAAAAGACAAAAATTAGCTGGGTGTGGTGGTGCATGCCTGTAGTCCCAGCTACTTGGGAGGCTGAGGCAGGAGAATCACTTGAAACCAGGAGGCAGAGGTTGCAGTGAGCCGAGTTCATGCCTGCACTCCAGGCTGGTGACACAGCAAAACTTTGTCTCAAAAAAAAAGTTATTAGTTGTTTTTCATAGAACTAAAATTATATTAGGAGCCTTAAAAATAATTCGGTCCCAGTGTAAGAGAATGGATATTGAAGGTATTCCTATATGGTTGGTTTATTTTATGAGCAGATTTGTAATCTTTATAAAGCCATTACTACTTTTTCCATATTAGTAACATATAAAACATATAAAACATAACATATAATTAAAAGGATGATTTATGGTTACTATACTATTACAGTAGCAGAGAAAAATGTCCCGCCATAAGGCTAAGAAATAGGAATTGGCTTTGATTTGAACAAATGCCTCCAGATATGTTCTTTTTGCTTAGTATTGCTTTGGTATACTAGTATGTTCTTTTATGCTTAGTATGCTTAGTATGTTCTTTTTGCTTAGTATTGCTTAATTATTAAGCCAACATCTACAAATAATACAGGCTAAACTTATAGCTTACTCTTACTTAATATGAATTATTACAACTAACATTTTTTAAACACTGATATTGCCAAACATCATGCATTTCATATACATCAACTTTAATCTTCACATTAAGCACCCCCTACAAGGGGGTATTATTTTCCTATTTTACTAATGAGAAAACTGAGACTAAGGGAGGTGAGGTGAAATTACCTGACCAAGACAATATTTAGGATATGCATTTTGAATCACTGTATCATCTGTCCCCAAAAATGCTAAACTTACTAATCCATATTCAGCCTCCCAAGCCCACAGAATCAAGCCTAGAAGTCAGAGTATAAGGTCTGTAGTACAGTATATAATTCAGCTAACTGAAGCAAATAAATAACTTGAAATTTAAACATATATGTATTTAAATTTATATATCTTAGGGTCTGAGCTAGAGTTAGCTCTATTCTTGGCTTTCTACTTTAGCTTTGCTTTGCATTCATTCAAAAAAGGAATGAGACTGACAGTACAGATAATCATAACTAAGTCCTTAGTCATTGTTATTTTATTATAATGTACTTAGAGAAAAGTAATTTTCCTAACCTTCTCTTGAATGCTCTGAGTTAGCCAAACAATCCCAGATAATCCTTTTCTATGACCAATGGGCTAAAATTTTAAACAAAAATATAATTATAATAACAACTATAAACCACACTTGTAGTGTCTTAAACCCATTGTAACTGAGTGTAACAACAGTCTCTCAAACTTTTTCTTTTTTCTACATTAGCACACTTGCTCTGCTACTCCAGCTATAATTGAAGAAAAATTAATTTTAGCATCACATAATATATAAAAGGGAAAGAAACTACGTTTTCCACAGACAGCACCTTTTGGAGGTGATCCTCATACAAAAATGTGTATTTTGGGTGATTTATACTTGCAATATTTTTCTTAAATATAAATGAGAGCACTCATGGACAAATCATAAAGTAAGCAGAAATAGTTCTCATTAAATTTTCACATTCTAGATTTTTTTAATTAAATGGTGATGAAAAGGCTGGCATTTAGATTTGACAAAGAGACAAAGGAAATTTTAAAATTTGGCAGCAGACTACCATGGTATGCATTTATGACAGTAATTTTGAAATCTACATGGCTTATTCTGTTATCAGTCTTTGACAGAGCTGTTTTAAAATGAGTGAGATTTATTTAAATCATTTCCTCTACCTAAAGAACTTCAACTTGACAGACATGGACTAAACTAATCTAACCTGTTTTTCAATATCTAGATTCACTGGGAAGCCAGCCAACCTAGAAGAAATACAACTCTCTGATGTGGTAGAAACAGAATTACATAAAGCATAGCTAGATGAAAAAAAAAAATATATATATATATATATAGTTGTGGAAACCCACACTGACCTCAGTTGAAAGTAGGCTGAATTTTATGAATACCCAGTACCAAAAATCAACCTTTGACCAAAAATGTGGAAGAGAAAAGTACAGTTAAATATGTGAATGCAAAATGGGCTTACTTTACATTGTACAGTGAGTCCTTCAGAGGTACAGCCTGACTGAATGCCAAAAGCATCAGGGGGAATTTCTGATAAATATTTTGCCATCCCATACCTGGAGGCTGTGATGGGATGGCATCAGGATTAGCCTTGGAGCATAGAGGATTCCTTTAAAAACTAAACTAAACAAAAAACATGGAGGTGTGGAAGCAGAAATAGTGCCAGTAGTGCCAGTTCACCAATACAGGTGAACTCTGATTAGAAAGAAAAGTAAGAAAGACAGAAGTTAGACCCACCCTAGAAAGGTTCAATTGGGCTGGCTGTTGAGGCCTCAGGGTTCTCTGGGTAGACTGGAGAATCAAGTAGAAATTGTCTACTTGAAAGAGAAGAGACCAAGGAGAAGAAAAAGTCTTAAAAATTGAGATAGACTACACCAACAGTAACTTTAGCTGACTTGATCACTGTGCTTCTGGAGAGACTACCCCAAAATCAAAGGAACAAACAGAATTACATAAAGCATAGCTAGATGAAAAAAAAATATATATATATATATATAGTTGTGGAAACCCACACTGACCTCAGTTGAAAGTAGGCTGAATTTTATGAATACCCAGTACCAAAAATCAACCTTTGACCAAAAATGTGGAAGAGAAAAGTACAGTTAAATATGTGAATGCAAAATGGGCTTACTTTACATTGTACAGTGAGTCCTTCAGAGGTACAGCCTGACTGAGACATATTTCCAGTCAATAAAATTTATCTTAACCTCACTCACCCTCATCTTTACTAACATAACTATATTCAGGAATTTATTCCTAAAATATATTGTAGAGATTATCTAGCTCGAACTGTTCAATTCGAGTATATGAAAACTGAGACAAAAAGTATTTGGTGATGGGCCCAAGGTTATCTAATAAGTTAGTTGACAGAATCTCCTTCAGACAACTAGGAAAAGCTTCTTCTTATTCTATGTCAGTGTTTGCCAACCGTTAGTCATTTCTGTTTCCTCACTTTTTTGCCTTATCTTAGTATCACCAATACGATCAGTTTTTTTCTGAAATTGACTCAGTATTTACTTAATACATTTACATAAAGAAAAATAATTTTTTATTGTACTTTAAGATCTGAGATACATGTGCAGAACGTACATGTTTTTTACATAGGTATACACATGCCCTAGTGGTTTGCTGCACCCATCAACCGGTCATCTACATTAGCTATTTCTTCTAATGCTATCCCTCCCCTAGCCCCCGACCCCCCAACAGACCCCAGAATGTGATGTTCCCATCCTTGTGTCCATATGTTCTCATTGTTCAACTCCCACTTACGAGTGAGAACATGAAGTGTTTCATTTTCTGTTCCTGTGTTAGTTTGCTGAGAACAATACTTTCCAGCTTCATCCATGTCCCTGCAAAAGACATGAACTCATTGTTGGTGCCCTGGTGGTTGCTGCTTAGTATTCCATGGTGCATATGTGCCACACATCATTTATCCAGTCTATCATTAATGGGCATTTGGGTTGGTTCCAAGTCTTTGCTATTGTGAAGTGCTGCAATAAACATATGTGTGCATGTGTCTTTATAGTAGAATGATTTATAATCATTTCAGTATACATCCTGTAATGGGATTGCTGGGTCAAATGGTATTTCTGATTCTAGATCCTTGAGGAATTGCCACACTGTCTTCCACAATGATTGAAATAATTTACACACCCACCAACAGTGTAAAAGTGTTCCTATTTCTCCACATCCACTCCGGCATCTGTTGTTTCCTGACTTTTTAACAATCAACATTCTAACTGGCATGAGAGGGTATCTCATTTGGTTTTGATTAGCATTTCTCTGTTGACCAGTGATGATGAGCTTTTCTTCATATGTTTTTTGGCCATAAAAATGTCTTATTTTGAGAAGTATCTGTTCATATCCTTCACCCACTTTTTGATGGGTTTTATTTTTCTTGTAAATTTGTTTATTTCCTTGTAGATTCTGGATATTAGCACTTTGTCAGATGGCTAGATTGCAAAAAATTTCTCCCACTCTGTAGGTTGCATGTTCACTCTGATGATAGTTTATGTTGCTGTGCAGAAGCTCTTTAGTTTGATTAGATCCTATATGTCAATTTTGGCTTTTGTTGCCATTGCTTTTGGTGTTGTAGTCATGAAGTCTTTGCCCATGTCTATGTCCTGAATGGTATTGCCTAGGTTTTCTTCTAGGGTTTTTATGAGTTTAGGTCTTACGTTTAAGTCTTAATCCATCTTGAGTTAATTTTTGTATAAAGTGTCAGAAAGGGATCCAGTTTCAGTTTTCTGCATATGGCTAACCAGTTTTCCCAACACCATTTATTAAATAGGGAATCCTTTCCCCACCATTGCTTGTTTTTGTCAAAGATCAGATGGTTGTAGATGTGTGGCATTATTTCCGAGGCCTCTGTTCTGTTCTATTGGTCTATATCTCTGTTTTGATACAAGTATCATGCTATTTTGGTTACTGTAGCCCTGTAGTAGTATAGTTTTTATGGTTCCATAAAAAATTTAAAGAAGTTTTTCCTAATTCTGTGAAGAAAGTCAATGGTAGCTTGATGGGGATAGTATTGAATCTATAAATTACTCTGGGGATTATGGCCATTTTCACAATTTGATTCTTCCTATCCATGAGCATGGAATATTTTTCCATTTGTTTGTGTCCTCTTTTATTTCCTTAAGCAGTGGTTTGTAGTTCTCCTTGAAGAGATTATTCACACCCCTTGTGAGTGTATTCCTATGTATTTTATTTGCTTTATAGCAATTGTGAATGGGAGTTCACTCATGATTTGGCTCTCTGTCTATTATTAGTATGTAGGAATGCTTGTGATTTTTGGACATTGATTTTGTATACTGAGATTTTGCTTAAGTTGCTTACCAGTTTAAGGAGATTTGAGGCTCAGATGACAGGGTCTTCTAAATATACAATCCTGTTATTTGCAAACAGAGAAAATTTGACTTCTTATCTTCCTATTTGAATACGCTTTATTTCTTTCTCTTGCATTATTGCCCTGGCCAGAACTTCCAAGACTATGTTAAATAGGAGCGGTGACAGAGGGCATCCTTGTCTTTCACCGGTATTTAGTGGGAATGTTTCCAGTTTTTTCCCATTCAGCATTATATTGGCTGTAGGTCTGTCATAAATAGCTCTTATTATTTTGAAATACGTTCAACTAATACCTAGTTTATTGAGAGTTTTAGAATGAAAAGAGTGTTTAATTTTGTCAAAGGCCTTTTTTGCATCTATTGAGATACTCATGTCATTCATTCTGTTTATGTGATGGATTATATTTATTGATTTGCATATGTTAATCCAGCCTTGCATCCCAGGGATTAAGCCAACTTGATAGTGGTGGATAAGCTTTTTGATGTGCTGCTGGATTCAGTTTGCCAGTATTTTATTGAGAATTTTCACAATGATTGTCATCAGGGATATTGGGCTAAAATTTTCTTTTTTTGTTGTGTCTCTGCCAGGTTTTGGTATCAGGATGATGCAGGCCTCATAAAATGAGTTAGGAATTGTTTGGAATAGTTTCAGAAGGAATGGTATCCTATGAATCTGTCTGGTCCTGGGCTTTTTTTGCTTGGTAGGCTATTAATTACTGCCTCAATTTCAGAACTTGTTACTGGGCTATTCAGGGATTTGACTTCTTCCTTGTTTAGTCTTCAGAGGGTGTATGTGTCTAGGAATTTATTCTTTTCTAGATTTTCTAGTTTATTTGTGTAGAGGTGTTTATAGTATTCTCTGATGGTAGTTTGTATTTCTGTGAGATCAGTGGTGATATCTCCTTTATCATTTTTAATTGTGTCTATTTGATTCTTTTCTTTTTTATTAGTCTGACTAGCAGTCTATATTGTTCATCTTTTCAAAAAACCAGATCCTGGATTCACTGATTTTTTTTAAGTTTTTTTTGTGTCTCTATCTCTTTCAGTTCTGCTGTGATTTTATTTATTTCTTGCCTTCTGTTACCTTTCGAATTTGTTTGATCTTGCTTCTCTAGTTCTTTTAATTGTGATGTTAGAGTGAAAACATCACAGTTTCCCTCTAAACCCTGCTTTGGCTTTGTCTCAGAAATATCTTTGTTCTTATTGGTTTCAAAGAACTTATTTATTTCTGCCTTAATTTCATTATTTACCCAATAGTCATTCAGGAGCAGGTTGTTTAGTTTCCGTGTAGTTATGCAGTTTTGAGTGAGTTTCTTAATCCTCAGTTCTAATTTGATTGCGCTGTGGCCTGAGAGACTGTTGGTTATGATTTCTGTTCTTTTGCATTTGCTGAGGAGTGTTTTACTTCCAATTATGTGGTCAACTTTAGAATAAGTGTGATGTGGTGCTGAGAAGAATGTATATTCTGTTGATTTGGGGTGGAGAGTTCTGTGGATGTCTATTAGTGCTGATTTAAGTCTTTTAATTACAAACTGAGAAGAATTTAGGAATCACAGCCATCTGGCTTGTGATCCATACCTTTTATTAGGAGCTAGATATTATATTAATTGATTTGTGTTTTTTGAAGCATCTAGCATTGGGGGCCTTTGCCCAGGAACCCCATTGTGATGAGTGGTAGCTACTGACCCGGCTATGATCTGATACAGAAAAATATTCACACTCTGTACTCTCAGGGTCTGGCTTCTGCTTGGCTCTGTCTTGTACAGCTGGGAGTAGTGCACACTGTTCAATGATGAGATAGAATAAAAATATGTCTTAACAACTGAAGTATCTGAATACACAAAATAATTTTATATGGAAAAATAATTACTACATATAGAAGTTATTTTATTCCAGTGACTTGAAGGTACTGAATTGCTTGAAACTATGGACTAGACACCCTGCTATGGTCCGTGTCCCACAAAATTTATGTTGGAAACTTAACACCAATCTAGCAGTATTAGGAGGTGGAGCTTTTGGGGAAGTAATTATGTCATAAGGGCTTCACCATTATGAACAGTGAATGCCATTATAAGAGGGTTTGATGGAAGAAATTCATCTTTCTTATGCGCTTCAGCCTTCTGCCACGTTAAGATACAGAAAGAAGGCCCTCATCAGATACCAGTGCCTTAACCATGAACATCCTAGCCTCTAGAATGGTAAGAATTAAATCTCTATTCTTTGTAAATTATCCAGTTTCTGGTATTGTATTATAGTAACACAAAACAAAGACACACTGTAATACTAACTTTTGACTGATTACTAAATTCCGGAAATCAGCTCTTTGGTTCAACAGGTAATCAAGCCAACCCTGGAAGACATTGCCTTCTACCTCCAGGGTCAACACTAGCCAATCTTTCCCCACCCTATGCCTACCTTCTGCCCTTGCAGGTTAGTGTCTCCCTACCAAAAACAAAACAAAAACAAAACAAAACAAAACATTAGTCTACTAAGTTAGGCCTATAGAAGCTGATTATACTATGAAGAGCATTTACCTTGGAGTCAGAGACTCAAGTTTGATTAGTTACTTAACTTCACCACTTAACAGCTATAAAGGCTGGGTGAAATCACACAACATAGCATGTTTTCTAAGAAATGAGGGATAATTATACTTATGAATTGTTATGAGAGTTCAATTGAATTAACATTTCAGGTTAGATTTAATTGGTTTAATTCATATGTTCATTCATTAAAATTTTAATCATTCCCTAAAGCTCTTTCTTCTCTATTTTCCCACAATAATATTGTAAATAGCTCTCTTTTTTTTTTTTTTTTTTGAGACGGAGTTTCGCTCTTGTTACCCAGGCTGGAGTGCAATGGCGCGATCTCGGCTCACCGCAACCTCCGCCTCCTGGGTTCAGGCAATTCTCCTGCCTCAGCCTCCTGAGTAGCTGGGATTACAGGCACGTGCCACCATGCCCAGCTAATTTTTTGTATTTTTAGTAGAGACGGGGTTTCACCGTGTTGACCAGGATGGTCTCGATCTTTTGACCTCGTGATCCACCCGCCTCGGCCTCCCAAAGTGCTGGGATTACAGGCTTGAGCCACCGCGCCCGGCCCCTGTAAATAGCTCTCTTAAACCTGAGCTCTAAAGTTTACTTTTAAAAAATAAAGCATATAATTAGGATTAAATATTTTAGATTTTAAAGAACGAGGGAACTAAACTGATGAAAGCCATTTTTCAAAAATATCATGTTTAACATCTTTTGCTACTAAATCCTATGACTATTTCTCTAAACAGATTTTTTTTTTTTTTTTTTTTTTTTTTTTTTTTGAGATGGGGTCTCCCCTTGTCACCCAGGCTGGAGTACAGTGGCACAATCTAGGCTCATTGTAACCTTCACCTCTGTAGTTCAAGCAATTCTCCTACCTCAGCCTCCTGAGTAGCTAGGATAACAGGAGCTCACCACACACCCAGCTTATTTTTGTGTTTTTAGTAGAGATGGAGTTTCACCATGTTGGCCAGGCTGTTCTCGAACTCCTGACCTCAAGTAATCCGCCAGCCTTGGCCTCGCAAAGTGCTGGGATTACAGGCATGAGCTACCATGCCCGGCTTCCAAACAGATTTTTTTAAGTAATTTTTTTTTAGTTTTGAGAAAATATGATTTATGAGCAATAAACCAATAAATAGTCTATGCAAAAGTAGATGATGTTTCAAAGTACTATTAAGCTAGAATAAAGTACTCAATAAAATAACTGAATTTATTCTTATATATGATATAAATCTTCAGCAAACTCAATCTTTTTAATAAGATATGTTAAGGGACTATAGACTATTCCTAGCATAGTTCAGCTTAGTTACTAGTTTGAAGAGAAAAGAGTGCTTTAGGCTGGGCATGGTGGCTCACACCTGTAATCCCTGCACTTTGGGAGGCCGAGGCAGGCAGATCACAAGGTCAGGAGATTGAGACAAGCCTGGCCAAAATGGTGAAACCCTGTCACTATTAAAAACACCAAAATTAGCTGGGCGTGGTGGCAAGAACCTGTAATCCCAGCTACTCAGGAGGCTGAGGCAGGAAAATAGCTTGAACCTGGGAGGCAGAGGTTGCAGTGAGCCAAGATCACCACTGCACTCCAGCCTGGGACAGAGTGAGACTCCGTCTCAAAAAAAAAAAAAAAAGAAAAAGAAAAGAGTGCTTTAGGATGTTGTTTGAATGTTATATACATACATATATAGTGTGTGTGTGTGTGTGTGTGTGTATAAAATGAATCAAATAATAACCTTCAGCCAAGTATACTCTTAAAACCAAGCAAAAATTTAATTTCATAACTTAAGTTATATTAAAGTCGTCTTTCCTAATACATGGTATTCAGCCTATAAAATGTTTCTTTACATTGTAAAACTATGTTATCACTCTGCAAAATCTCAGAATAAAACATGTAAAGATCAAGAAATCTGCCAGTGTCTCTTCTTCCTATGTAAACAGCTCTTTCTAGATAATCGTGTTTATCAGACTCTGATAAACTTTTCTTTGTACCAAATCTTCTGTTTAAATCAAGTCTTAAACCACCTCTGTGTTTGTCTGAATTCCAAAGTTGACTAAATATAGCTGTTATTCATAATATAGCTGTTATTCATAGATAACCAAAGGAGTGTTTCTCAAAGTGGTGTCTTATTGTTTTCATTAGAATCTGCTGGGATGACTGTTAAAAGGATAATTTCCTGGACTCCACCACCCCAGTCCTATGGTGGTAGAATAATGGCCCTCAAAAATGTCTACATCCTAATCCCCTAAACCACAGCCTATGATGTGTTACCTGGCAAAGGAGTATTAAAGAAAGGTTGCTAATCAGCTGGCCTTAAAATAGGGAGGTTAAAGTTGGGCACAGTGGTTCACACCTGTAATCCCAACACTTTGGGAGGCCAAGGCAGAAAGATGGCTTGAGCCTAGGAGTTAGAGACAAGGCTGGGCAACAATGTGAGATCTCTCTACAAAAAAATAACTGAATAAATAGAAGGAGAATCACGTAGGTTATCCAGATGGATCTAATGTAATCAGAAGGTCCTTAAAGTAGAATAGGAGGCAGAAGAGGAGAACCACTCAGAGGAAAATGTGGCTACAGAAGAAAGGCACAGAGGTGCCATGCGGTGGCTTTCAAGGAGAACAACACCCATGAGTCAAAGCATGTGGGTGCCCTCTGGAAGCAAGAAAAGTGATTCTCCTCTAGAGCCTCCAGGAAGGAACACAGCCCTCCTGACACTGTGATTTTAACCCAGTGAGACCTGTTCGAACTTCTAACTACAGAAATGTAAGGTAATAAATTTGTGTTACTTAAGCCACTAAGTTTGTGGCTTTAATTCATTAAAACAGCAATAAGAAACTAAAAATATGCACCAAATCAAAGTCTCTGAATATAAGATCAAGGAATGTGCCTTATCAATTTCCCAGGTGAATCCTTTAACATTTGAAAACAATTAGTCTTGAGGGGTTTAAAAAACAAATTGAAGATATTTTAAAGGAAAGATAAATTTCTTACCTTTACGATGTAGGCAAAAAAACAAAGGGACAAGAATAGTCAGGGTTCTGTTTGGAAGACCTACAAACTTGGGAAAGTTAAGAAATAAACACATTAACTTGTTCAGTGATGTATACTGAACACTGAACACTCCTTACAATGATTATTAAATTTTTAAGTATAAGGCATAGATTATTTATTATTTATTCAAGTGCTATAGGAACTAAAAGAAAAATTAATGTTGGCTGGAATACATTAATGATAGTTGGAATAAGCAGATTTTCAATGGTAAGTGGAATTGAACACAAATGAAGTATTAGTGAAGAAAATATTTACAAAAGCAAAGATACCATGTAAAACCTAAAATGGTGCATTTTTGAAGGATCATGAAGCTAACTTGATTAACAAGAGAAGTTATGAGAAGCTATGAGGAGCTATAAGAAGTCAGCAGCTCTCCCAAGGAATTCTGGGAAGTAAAGTTGGATGGTTAGTGTGGACACTGATTATAGAAAGCTTTATAAGGCCAAGATTTTTGCCTAAACTATGGACAAATTGTTATAGAATAGAATACTGTTGGGTGTTTTTAAACATGGTTACCTGATAAAAAGCAGTCTTTAAGAAAAATTGATCTTTTGGTGCTATGTACAATAAATAAAAGAATGAACTAAGGTAACCACTTAGTCAGGATGCTTTAAGGTAACTTATGCTCACCCTGCCTAGGGCTAGATTTTTTTTCTTTTTTTGAGAGAGAGTCTTGCTTTGTCACCCAGGCCAAAGTGTGGTGGCACTAACTTGGCTTGCTGCAACCTCTGCCACCCAGGTTCACACAATTCTGCCTCAGCCTCTCGAGTAGCTGGGAATACAGGCTCATGCCACCACTTCTGGTTAATTTTGTATTTTTAGTAGAGACAGGGTTTCACCATGTTGGCCAGGCTGGTGTCGAACTCCTTACCTCAGGTGATCCACTCGCCTCAGCATCCCAAAATTCTGGGATTACAGGAGTGAGCCACTGCACCCAGCCTAGATATTTTAATGACAGACACTATATTAGAGGTGAAGATATCAATATAAACTTGTATTTAGCTTAATATAAATATGAATGGATTAGTATACATACATATATTTCCTTGCTTTTTCAGTTGAGAGGGCCTAAAAGAAACTATACCCCAACAGCAATAGGTACATCCGGTGCCCAAATCTTGATTGCTGATACAATTCTCCAATAAAAGGAAACAGCAATCGTTGCAGAAATGATTGAGACTATAACTGTGGCAATATGGTAGAATAATGTCCTTTTCTACCAGGAGGTCCACATTCTAATTCCCAGAAACTCTGAATAAGTCATGTTAAATGGCAAAGAAGAATTAAGATAGCAGATGGATTATCATTATTCTTTATTTCTTTAGAGAAAGAGTCTCACTTTGTTGCTCAGGCTTGTCTCAAATTCCTGGCTTCATGTAATCCTCCAGCCTTGGCCTCCCAAAGTGTTGGGATTACAGGTATGAGCCAACACACCCGCTCTAGCAGATGGATTTCAGCTTGCTAATTTGCTAACTCTAATATAGGGAAATTATTGTGGACTTTTTTAAATGGGCCAATGTAATCACAAGGGTCCTTAAGTGTAGAAGAGGGAGGCAGAAGAGGGGAACCAGAGAGATGGCAGCACAAGAATGAATCAGCTTGATATCGCTGGCTTTGAAAGGGAAAGAATGGAGGCTATGTGCGGTGGCTCACACCTGTAATCCCAGCACTTTGGGAAGCCAAGGTGGGAGGATTGCTTGAGCCCAGGACTTCAAGATCAACTTGGGCAACATGGTGAGACCAAAAAAAAAAGGACCTAGCCAAGCATGGTGGCATGTCTGTGTAGTCCCAGCTACTCAGGAGGCTGAGGTGGGAGGGTAGTTTGAGCCCAGGAAGTCAAGGCTGCAGTGAGCCAAGACTGCACCACTGCACTCCAGCCTGGGTGACAGAGCAAGATGAAGGAAGGGAGGAAGGAAGGGAGGAGGGAGGGAGAGGAAGGAAGAAAGGAAGAGAGAGAGAGAGAGAGAGAGAGAGAGAGAGAGAGAGAGAGAGAGAGAGAAGGGAGGGAAGTAAGGAAAGAAGGGAAGAAGGGAGGGAGGGAAGGAGGAAAGGAAGACAGAACCAAAAGAAAAGAAAATAGAGGAATGGGACCATGATCCAAGGATGTTAGAAACCTCCAGAAGATGAAAAAGGTAAAAAACAAAATTTCCCCTAAAGCCTTCACAAGGAATGCAGCTCTTTGTTCACCTCAATTTTAGCCCAATGAAACCCATTTTGGAATTCTTAGCATCAGAATTATAAGATAATAAATTTGTGTTGTTTTAAGCTACTACATTTATGGTAACTTGTTACAATAGCAATAGGAAACTAATACAGGCAGGAAATATACAAGATGACCCTAGAGCGTCTTATAGTGCCAGAATTTAAAGAAATATTTAAAAGGAAAAAATAATGAGGTATGTCAAAAGGGACATAGGAGCTGAGTGAAAGAGCTTCCAATGGCCAATGCTGGAACAATTTGAGCAATGAAGCAAATAACAGCATTGTATTATAACCCAAAATATAATATAAATATCCCTGAGTTCATACTGCTATAAATGAATAAATAGGCAAGAATAGACCAATTTCTATGTAGAAATTCAAGTAGTTCCTGAAGAAACTCTGTCCTCAAAGAGGGGAGCATAACTACCCACTTCTTAAGTGTGGGCTGCATATAATAGCTTCCTTCAAAACAATACAGTACAGAGAGAGAGAAAGGGAATAACTTTACAGTGGAGAAATCTAACAAACACCACCTCAGCCAGGTGATCAAGGCTAACATTAGCAACAATAATCATGTTGACAGCATGCACTCCTGATATAATATGATGAGAATGGCACTTTCCTCTGTAGTCTTTCTCCTCAAAACTTATAACCCCAGTATAGTCATGAGAAAAATTACATACAAACCCCAACTGAGGGACATTCTAAAAAATACCTAACCAATACTCCTCAAAACTCTAAACGTTATCTATAACAAAGAAAATCTGAAAATTGTCACATCCAAAAGAAGCTTAAGAAGACATTACAACTAAATGCAATGTAATATCCTGGTTAAAGTTATGAAATAGGAAAGACATTAGGTAAAAACCAAGGAAGTATGTATAAAGTATGAACTTTAGTTAATAATAATGCATCAGTATTTTTTGATTTAGTTCTTCCAGATATGCCATACTAATGTTCAGATGCTAATGACAGGATAAACTGCATGAAGGGTATAAGAAAATTCCCTATTTTCTTTGCAATTTTCTGTAAATATAAATCTCTTAAATCAAAAGTTTATTTTTAAAATGACAGAGAAATTCTAGAGAAGAAACATTTTATGCAAGATTTTAAAGGAAATAACAACTGGGTTAGTGATTAATTAGATAAAGTAGACGAAAACTAGCGAGTGAGTCATGATTATGCCAAAGTTTAGGCCTCTATTGTAAGGAGAATGTAATGCAGTGACAAAAGAAAGCTTCCTGGTGGTTTTAGCAAATAAGTTTGGGACACAACAAATTTGAGACAAAAATGGATAATCCAAGTGTAAACATAATCAGCAGCTGGTGATAAAGAACTGGATGCTGGGTGAACATTTGTAAATGGAAATGTGGATGTAGATTTATTCAATCAGTAAATACATATGGAACCACTACTTAAAGAGCTCTCTGTGGAGTAGGGGAAGGAGATGTGTACTAAAATGCAAATCAAGGCATACATCTATATAAAAATAACAAAACACAGTAAATGCGCTTAAATAAGAACTAGCTAAGAGTTCAGTAGACAGAGCCCACCCCAACCCCACACACACACTGTCAAAATTCATATGCTGGGGCTTTAATTCCCAGTGTGGCTGTATCTGGAGATGGGGCCTCTAAGGAAGTAATTAAAGCTAGATGAGGTCAGGTGCATGGAGTCATAATCTTCTAAGATTAGTGTCTTCATAAAAAGAGACACCAGAAAGCTCCCTCTTCCCCTTCCCTCACTGCAGGGTGCGCACACCAAGAAAAAAGGCCATCAAGGTATATGGAGAATGTAGCCAGGAAGGGAGCTCTCACCAGACACCAAACTGGCCAAAGCATTGATCTTGGACTTTCCAGCCTCCAGACTGGGAGAAAACTAATTTATGTTGTTTAAGCCAACAAGCCTACAGTATTTTGTTTTTGCATCCTGACTGCCTAATACAGATGGTTACAAGAGGGTAAACTGAACAAAATGTGAATAGTAAGAGCATAAATTAAGACAAAAAAACCTTCTTTTGTTTGTTTATAAATATTATTGAAAATATATCTTGTGCCAGACATTGTACTAGATCCCAAGGTTAGGATAATGATCATGATACAGTCTCTACCTGCATAGAACTTACATTTTTTGGCATGTCACAAAAAAAAAAAAAAAATAGAAAAGCCAAATGTAGATCATGAGAAGTGTTACAAAGGAAGATGAAATAAAGAATAATTATATTCAGTGCAGCTGTGTCTTGAGCAGTCAATTAAGAACTCTGAGGAGATAGCATTTAGGCTGAGACCTGAAGTATAAAAATGAGCTGGCTATGCAAAAATGCTGAGGCAAGAGCTTTGTAGTCAAAGAGAACAGGAAGTGCAAATGCCTTGGCATCAGCAAGCACTTTGGGAATTTGAAAAACAGAAGAGAGGCCAATTGTGTTGCCATAAAATAATTAAGGGGGAATAAAAAGGGTAGAAGGTAACATTGTAGAGGTATACAGGAGCCACATCATCCAGACAGGACAATGTAAGAAGAATGGACATATTCTAAAGACAGTGAGAAATCACTTAATTAATCTAAGGAAAAACGGTGTCTGATTTGTGTTTCTAAGTGATTACTGATTGTGATGTGAAAGGACATATATTTTGGAGAAGAGCAAGAGAAAAAGCAAAGAAACCTATTTCACATGGTACAGAAAGAGATTTTGGTGACTTAATTTAGAATGGTAGTATGCAGACAGATGGCAGTGGCAAAACCTGAGATATTTTTTGGTGATAGAAACAAATGAACTAGATGATCAGTTGGATGTAGGGAATTGCAGAAAGAGAAAAATCAAAGCTGATACCTGAGTCTTATTTTAGAAAATGGATGAATAATGGTGCCATACACTAAGATGAGAAGGAGTTGCAAATGACCAGATTTGTGAAAAAAATCAAAACCTCAGTTTGGGATATTGGGCTAGAAATTAATTTTGAAAACCATGGGTGTATACTGTACAAGACACTTAAATCCATGAGACTAAATAAGATCACCTGGGGAGAAGGCTCTGATAGAATTGAAAAGAGGTTAGCTCTGAGCCTTGGCAAAGAAAGAGGGAGTAACAGTGAGGTAAGAGAAAAAACAGGAGGATGATGTCACAGAATCAAGGAAAGAAAGGCTTTAAGGAGGGTGTGTTTTGCTGGGTCTATGCTGCCAAGGCATCAAATGAGGTAAGAACAGAGCAGCTGGGTTTGGCAATGCAGAGACTGTGGGAGACATTGACAAAGGCAGTTTCACTGCAGAGGTGGAAACAGAAGCTAGATTAGAATGGGGTGAATAATTAATTGGAAGAAATAAAGAGGTGATAGTGAGCATTGGTAACATGTTTAAAATGTTAAATAGAAGCGTTAAAAGTAATAGGGTAGTATCCAGAAAATAACATGGAATCAGCTGAAGTGTGTTTACCTTTTTTCTTTTTTTAAATGGGGCATGTCAGATATACTAATAGGTATGATCTAACCAGAAAGGGTGAGAGTGATGCTGAGGAGCAGAGGAGCAAATTCTCCTAGTCCATGAGAAAGCAAGAGGGGATTACATCCAGAGAAAAGTAGGAAGATTTGCATTTGATAAAGGCAGGGATACTTCCTTCACTGTAACAAAGAGGGCAAAGGTTCTGTTTTGTTAGAATTCATGTGGGAAGATGAGGGAGTTTACCTTCAATTCTTTCTAGTTGCTTTTCTTTCTTTCTTTCTTTTTTATTTTGAAACAAGGTCTCACTTTGTTGCACAGGATGAAGTGCAGTGGTGCAGTGATGGCTCACTGCAGCCTTCACAAAGGTAGTCATTTGACCTCCTGGGTTCAGGCAATCCTCCTTCCTCAGTCTCTAGAGTAGCTGGGACTACAGACATGCTTCACCATCCCTGGCTAATTTTTTTTTTTTTTTTTTTTTTTTTCCCTGCATGAGAACTCTGTAGCAAAATGCCTTGTACATGAAAGACACTGGAAGCACTTACATTAACCCACTGGCAAAGAGTCCCCTAGTGAACATGTTCCTCAAAATCCAGAAGGCTGAGTCTACTCATACCTTAACAACTAAATGAAAAAAGGGCTCTTCATAAGTATTAGAATCTTTCATTATAGATAATAAAAATTAGTATTGATTATCATCTGTCTTGAAGTATTTTCTATGAACAATGGGGAGCCTATGATTAATTATATTTTGGTTTTTACACCAGCACCAGGAAGAGGAGAGCTCAGTTTTAGCTTTCTTCTTAGCATAAGATTTTCTATCTTAATTTATATTTTCTCTGTCCCTGATCTTTTGCTGGTTACTAACATTTTTATGGCTTCATATAGTCTTCTAACCTGCCTAAAAAACTTGTGGAATGTGGTGAGTGTAGAAATTAAAAAAATAAGGCCAGGTGCAGTGGCTCACGCCTGTAATCCCAGCACTTTGTGGGGCTGAGGCAGGTGGATCACTGGAGGCCTAGATTTCCAGACCAGCCTGGCAAACATAGCAAAACCCCGTCTCTACTAAAAATACAAAAAAATTAGCCAGGTATGGTGGTGCACACCTGTAATCCCAGCTACACGGGAGGCAGAGGCAGGAAAATCACTTGAACCCAAGAAGTGGAGGCTTCAGTGAGTTGAGATGGCACCACAGCACTCCAGCCTGGGCAGCAGAGAGAGACTCTGTCAAAAAAAAAAAAAAAAAAGTTATTTACTTTGAAAAGAGGAACAAAACTGGGAATGACACTATTAAAATGGCATTTTAAATGTCCCTGCCAACCTCCAGGCCTATGTTTCATCTTTCTCCTCTGACATGCTCTGGCCATAACATGCTTCTCACACTTTTCCAAACATATTTCCTTCACACTGTGTGACACACAGTAGGTACCTAGGTAAAATATTTATTGTATAAGGTGAGTACATGCTTTGAAAACTCCCTGCTTTTGCACAGGAGACTGATTTATTTTAAAGCCCCATTTCTCCTTACTCGTTTGGTAAACTCAATTTCATCCGTCCACTGGGTTATAACTGTACATATGGCTATCTTATCTTTCTAACAATAAGTTATGAAGAGCAGGTAGTGTATTTATTTTCTTTTTCTTTTTCTTTTTTTTTTTTTAGAAATGAGAGAAGGAAAAAAAAGGAGTGAAGAAGAGGAAAAAAGAGAAAGAAAAAGAGGGAGAGAGAACAGGAGTGTTGCTTTATTCTAAAAATGGGTATTGAAAACCTCTTTTCTGCCAATAATTGTGCTTAATAATGCCACTGTTTTGGCCGGCACAGTGGGTTGCTCAGATTCCGGCGCTGGGAATCAGTTTTTTTTTTAATAGAGATATGGTCATGCTGTGTTGACCAGGCAGGTCTGGAACTCAAGCAGTCTTCCCACTTTAGCCCTCCTAAAATGCTGAGATCATAGGCTTGAGCCACTGTGCCCAGCAGATAACCTTCTATTTTCTCAGTCAAGCTCAGGGAAGGTGTGTGAGGGGTGAAGTGCAGGTTTTCAACCATTATCTGAGAAAGTCAAAAGCAAATTTGCTAGGAAAACATACAAGAATGGTAGGCAGTATTGAATGGCTAGTTGAAGTTTTTATGATGAATTTCAAGTGTTATCAGTCACCCTAGTATTTTCCACCAATGTTCAGCTACTGGAGTTTAAACGAAACAGTAGTTTCGAGATTACAATAGGGCTACAGAACTGCAGCAATGGAAGACTCAGATAAGTGAATTAGAAGAACAGGAGGTGATAGTCATAAAGTAGCATGCTTCAAATAAAGATTTAGAAGGTGGTTTCATCAGTGGTGATAAGTACCAGTGGTCTTGTGAATACGTGACAAAGGTGAGGTAGAAGAAGACAGTGAAAGAGGAGAGGTCAAAGAATAGAGAAGTTAAAGTTCAAAGTGTTTCATCTACATGGTTCTTGGAATCACTAAGAACAATGACAGGAATGAAGATGTACAGGAAGGCAGTGAGTCAGCAGTTGAAGTATTAAGTGAATGAAGAGAAATGAATAGGAAGGTAGATAGGAATTACCACCAAGGAGAAGTCATGGGTAGCAAAACTGGATAGAAACCCACAGAGTACCTGATCAGCTAAGTTTGGAAGGATATTGTCCTAAAGACAATGTAGTATAGCTCATATATTTATATATATGTGTGTGTAACTATGAATAACTCTATGATAAATGTTTTTATTGTTTAATCATATACTCTTATCAATCAAGGATTCTGAACATATAATATTTATAAATCACAAATAAGCTACTCTGGAGATATAGTTACCACAAAAGAAATTTTATAGGATTAAATATATATATCAAATAAACTGAGCCTATTATTTTATTTATTAATAATATAAACATCTTTACTCTCATTAGAAAATTATTAATCATTTTATAATTGAACATACTTTATTTGTAAAAACCCTGATTTTAATTTTGTAATCAAGTGACTTGAAAGTCTGGTACGAAGTTTAGTTTCTATCAGTACATAATTTTAATGACTTTCCTAACTGAAAAAGAAACCTCACAAAAACATTTGTGTCCAAATGAAAGAAATATAACACTGGCTGTGTTTACCAAATTCTGATACTCATTTTTCAATTCTATTTACCCACTATACAAAAGTTTTCATACATTTTATATAATAAATATCAATTTATCCTGTCACTAAGCTTTTCTAAAAACTAATCAAAAGGTACAATATTTGTATGTAACAAATGAATTTAAAACTCACTGAATTCTCCACAGTGGAGAGATACAGAAGAAAAAAAACTCAATGAATTCTTTATGTGAAAGATTTGGAATAAATTAGAAAAATCTTTTTAGGCATGCAGATAAGGGGATTTTATAAGAGCTGTAATCATTTTTAGCTGTATCACTTAAATATGGGAAATTTTTCAGTTCATATTCAAAATGCTCTTTTCATAACAAATTTCTTTCAAAAACAAGATACTTTTTACTAATTGCTAAAATACTATTTTTTATTGGTAAGATATTAAATATAAGGATTGATTTTGTTGTTTGAAACAGGGTCTGGCTCTGTTGCCCAGGCTGGAGCACAGTGGTGCAATCTTGGCTCACTGCAACCTCTACCTCTTGGGCTCAAGTGAGAATCCCACCTCAGTCTCCTGAGTAGCTGGGACCACAGATGTGCACCACCGCATCTAGCTAGTTTTTGTATTTTTGGTAGAGATGCGGTTTTGCTACATTGCCCAGGCTGATCTCAAACTCCCAAGCTTAAAAGATCTACCTGCCTCAACCTCCCAAAATGTTGGGATAGGTGTAAGCCACCATGCCTGGCCAAGGTTTTTCTTCTTTTTTTCTGTAAAGCTGCTTGGTAAAATACATAATTGGAACAATCGGGTTTTTTATGTGTGATGGAAAATGACTCATATATCCAGCCTCACTAGTATCTGGGGCATCCGTGTACTTATTCCAGCAGCCATTGCAGCAACATACAGGTATGTGTGACATGTGTCACTTCACAGCAGCTCCTATCCTCCAACCCTGGTTTTATCTTTTGATGCTAAGGGATAAGATGCCACATGATTGCTCGGCAGTCACATATGTACAAGCCCAAAATGTGAGAAAATCAAAGCTTCATGGGGTGAAACTTAGCCTTAGTTAGGGTTTTCCAGAGAAACAAAACTATTAGGTTGGTGCAAAAGTAATTGCGGTTTTAGTCATTACTTTTAGTGGTAAAACCAGTTATTTTTGTACCAACCTATAATAGGGGTGTGTGTGTGTGTGTGTGTGTGTGTGTGTGTGTGTGTGTGTGTCTGTATACACATAGAGAGATGTGTTATAAGAAATTAGCTCATGAGATTATGCTAAGATGTCCTACATTCTGCCATTCACCTGACGTTTGGTCTTCTTCCGTTTCCTGGCATACAGCTACTAAAACCCTTGGAATTTCATGAATAATGGATTGTATGTTAATGAGATGACTAGTAGGTAGGGACTCCTAGATAACTTCAAGATGGGAGCTGGTTGGCAGAGAAACCAAGGCATAATTAGAGGGTTGAGACTTCTAGCCCTAACCTATGAAGAAGGGAGAGGGGCTGAAGATTGAGTTGGCCATCAACAATGGCCAATGATATTATCAATCATGCCTATGCAATTAAGCCACCATAAAAACTCAAAAATATAGGATTTGAAAGAGCTTCCAGATAGCTGAACATGTGAAAGTTTCCGGAAAGTAATGTTCCAGTGAGAGCATGAAAGCTCCATGTCCCTTTCTCCATACTTTACCCTATGCACTTTTCCATCTGACTGTTCATCTGTTTTTTTAATAATGTTCTTCATAATTAATGGGTAAATGTATTTCCCTGAGTTATGTGAGAACCTCTAGTAAATTAATGGAAACTGAGAAGGGGGGCTATGGGAACCCTGATTTATAGCTGGTCTGGCAGAAGCACAGGCCACAACCTGGGGCTTGAATTTGGCATCTGAAGTGGGGGACAGTCTTGTGGGACTGACTCAACCTGTGAAATCTGATGTTATCTCCAGGTAGACAGTGTCAGAATTGAATTGAACTACAGAACACTCAGCTTGTGTCTGCTGGAGAAGTGCTTGCTTGGTGTGTGGAGAGATAACCCCACACATCTGGTATCTGAAGTTTCTTTTAGAAAATATCTAAAATTATAACAGCTACATATTGGCTAATGGTAAAAAAAAAAAAAATCACAGTTTAAGTAAATATTGGTGTATGAGGTTGTAATTTAAAAGCCAGTTATAACTAAGTGTATTAAAAACTTTAATGTCTAATTTGAAATAATTGTGTATAAAAAGATCACATTTCAACCCCAATTAGCAGAGATAGTATGTAGATCTTTCTTTTTTAATTCTACACAAAAATAAAACAAAAAAGAAAACTATAGGCTAATATCCCTGATGAACATAGATGCAAAAAATCTCAACAATATATTAGAAAACTGAATCTAACAACATATCAAAAAGATTATATTTGATCAAGTTGGATTTTTGTTGTTATTTTCTTTTAAGATGGGGTCTTACTATGTTCCCCAGGTTAGTCTCCTACTATGTTCAATACGTTGGTCTCAAAGTCCTGAGCTCAAGCAATCCTCCCACCTCAGGAGTGGGAGAATTGTTGCAACTACACATGCTGCAACTACAGGCATGTGCCACTGAGCCTAGCTTCAAGTTCAAGTGGGATTTATCCCAAGGATGCAAGGATGGTTTAATACATGCAAATCAATAATTGTGATACATCACATAAACAGAATGAAGAAGAAAAAACATGATCGTTTCAATAGTACAGAAAAAGCATTTCACAGTATCCAATATCACTTAATGATAAAAAAAACTTCCAACAAATTAGGCATACAAGAAAAGGACCTCAACACAATAAAGGCCATATATTACAAATCCACAGCTAACATACTGAATGGGGAAAAGTTGGAAGCTTTTCCTCTAAAAACCAGAATAAGACAAGAATGCACACTTTCACCACCCTTATTCAACATAGTATTGGAAGTCCTAATTCAATGAATTAGTCAAAAGAAAGAAATAAAAGCCATTGAGATTGTCCCTGTTGGCAGATGACATGATCCTATATGTAGACAACACTAAAGATTACCAAAATCTCTTAAAGCTGATAAATTCAGTAAAGCTCCAGGATACAAAATCAGCATGTAAAAATCAGTAGCATTTCCATTTATAATACCTACCTCAGAAAAGTCTAGGAATAAATTTAACAGAGGGAGTGAAATACCTCTAAAGTGAAAACTGCAAAACACTGATGAAAAAAATTAAAGACAACACAAAAAATGAAAAGGAATCCTTTTTTTTCCATATTTATGGATTGCAAGAATTAGTATTTTTAAAATTATCATGCCATCCAAAATAATCTCCATATTCAATGCAATTCCTATCAAAATACCAATGGCATTATTCACACACACAAAAAAACACATGAAATCCAAACAGCCAAAGCAATACTGACTTCAAAATATACAACAAAGCTGTAGTAACTACATGGCATGATATTTCATAAAAATAGACGCATAGACATAGAACCCAGAAATAAATCCACACACTTATAAAATTGTGCTTCCGTTCTTTAGGAAGAAAGGTGAATAGATATGTTATATGCAACCAATAGTAATTGCCACAGTGGTTGTATAAATTCTTGCTCCTATAGAAGTGTGTGTGTGCGTGTGTGTGTGTATGTGTGTGTTTTACTTGCTAATACAAGCTTTTTTCAGTCATTTTGGAAGTTTGTTGTATGTTATAGGTAAACTCAGTTGTTCACATTCACATTTTCATGATAATAAAATGGTTAGGCATTTTTTCCACATCTCTGTGGCCATCTGAGTCTCCTCTTCTGTGAACTATGTGTACGTTTTATTCTCTTTTGATATTTCTCATCTGTTTAAGGGGCTCTTTATAGTCTAGATATGAATTATTTTGTAAGTTGTATGCATCATAGATATTTTCTCACAGTCTGTGTGTTTACGGACTGAACATTTGTGTCCCCCCAAAATTCCTATATTGAAATCCAACCCACCCACCCCCGTCCTGCCTTCCAATGTGATCGTATTTGGACATGAGGCTATAGAAAGTGATTATATCATGAGAGTGAATCCCTCATAAAAGGGATTAGTGCTGTTGTAAAAAGAACTCCAGAGAGCCATCTTGTTTATCCTGCCATGTGAGGACACAGTGAGAAGATGGTGGTCTATAAACTAGGAAGAGGGCTCAGTTTGACTTGGACTGCCCAGCCTCCAGGAACTATGAGAAATAAATGTTGCTTAAGCCACTCAGTCCATGTTTTTTTTGTTTTGTTTTGTTTTTTTTGTTTGTTTGTTTGTTTTTCATAGCAGCCAGAAAGGACTAAGACACTGTGACTTATCTTTTAATTGTATTTTGGCATCTTTTACAAAACACGTTTTATTTAATGTTATTTTAAAAATCAACTTTTTTTTACAGTTTATGCCATTACATCAAGTTTAAGTAAGCTTTCCTTGCTGGAAGTCATAAATTCTCTTATCTTTTTCTGAAAGTTTAAAATCTTGGCTCTTTATATTTAAGTTTCCTTCATCTGAAGTGTATTCCTGTAAACAGAGTGACACAGAGATCTGACTTTTCCCATGTAACTAACTAATTGTCCCAGTATTATTTGTTATTTTTTAATTTTGCCCCTGAATTTTAATGTCACATTTGTCATATACCAAGTTATCTAATATGTGAGGCTGTTCTGAGTTTTGTTTTGTGGTCTATTACTTTTATTTCTAACACTATAATACAGTTGTATAATTATAACTTTAGAATATCAATATCTGGCTGGGTGCAGTGGCTCACAACTGTAATCCCAGTACTTTGGGAGGCTGAGGCGAATGGATCACGAGGTCAGGAGATCAGGACCAACCTGGCCAACATGGTGAAACCCTATCTCCACTAAAAATACAAAAATTAGCTGGGTGCAGTGGCGGATGCCTGTGATCCCAGCTACTCAAGAGACTGAGGTAGGAAAATCACTTGAAGCAGGGAGTTGGAGGTTGCAGTGAGCAGAGATAGCACCACTGCACTCCAGCCTGGCAACAGAGTGAGACTTCATCTCAAAAAAAAAAAAAAAAAAAAGAGAGAGAGAGAATATCAGTATCTGATGAGAGTAATACCAGTGAAACTCATTTATGAAGTGCATGTAAAAATTTTAAGGACACCGTGTCAATGTAATTAGCACTGGCATACAGATAACCTATTGATTTGGGTACTTTGCTCTTGTATGCAGAAACTTTGCTTAACTCTCCTATTCTAGTTCTTTAGCTGTACAATTATTGAATTTTCTATAAAAAAATCTTCAAATAATATTTGATCTTTCCTAATCCATTTAACTGGTTATTTCTTTCTTATTTCATTGATTAGGAACTCCAGAGCAATGATGATTATTGGTAGAGATGACAGGTTTTAATGCTTGTTCCTAATATTAATGGAAATCATATAATACTCATACATTATTTCTGGAATAAATCATATTTGATCATAATGCATTTTTTAAAATGCTTGATTCAATTTATCAACATCTTATGGTATGTACTCATAAGGGAGATTAACCTATAATTTTTCTTTCTCTTATTTTTCTAGTTCAGGTAACTAGAATACATTAACTTCATGAGAAAAGCTACAGAATTTTCCTCTTTTTCTATATTTTGTAGCATTTTGTGCAAAAGAAATTTTTCTCTGCTCTGAAGCATTTGTTGGTAATTCCTGTGTAAAATTTTCTAGACTTGCTGTATTTATTTTGGGTAGGTTTTTGCTTACTGATTCAATTTTTCTGAAGGCTGTCTCCTCAGACATAGGTTTACTCTTGAGTCAATTTTGGTAATTTAAATTTTTATTGATGGCTACCTGCAAGAGGCCAGGTCTGGCATACAGTTTGAAATTTACTGCCAGAGTCCATTTTGCAATCCTGGACTTCTGGTAGAGACTGGGGTGTCCATGGCTCACAACTCAGTGGCGAGTGGGCTCTTTGTTCCCAGACCAGAGCAAGAAGCTTAATTGATGGCTTCCAGATCTGGAACAATTATGCTCTCATTTTAATAAAGAGATTAACAATATTTTACAAACTCTGTCATCAAGAAACTGGCCAAGAAACTACCAGGAGGAGTATCTTAAATAGGAGATGGGATCACTGTAAGAAATGAACTTCTAAATAAATTTGAATAGGAAATTCAGTATTAAGAACAAACCAACAACTCACTCAAGGAACTCTGTAAATCTCTTGAAGAATATTATAAAATATGAGACATCTCAAATAAAACTTTCATTCCCATGTGCCTCAAATAACAGGACTCAAACTCCTAGTCTCAATCAGTCCTCCCACCTCAGCCTCCCAAAGTGCTGGGATTACAGGTGTGAACCACTGAGCCCAGCCATAATTTCTTTATATTTTATTTCTTCAGCTTTTTCATCTTCTATCCTGTTTCATATAAAATTAAAATTGTTGGATAAATTTTTTAATCAAATCCTTTCACTTGAGTTAGTTTTAGAATTTATTTTTATAAAATTTTAGCATGTAATTTTAAAATAATTTTTTGTATTTTAAGATCATACCTGTTCATGTATGTCAGGTCAACTGTAATACAGGTCACTGCAAGTCAACTGTAAAATATCTGAGAAATATTAGATCTGTTGTCCAGGAAGAAAAGGAGAAGAGGAACATTCTTTTATCATTTCACTCTTACCGGTATATGAAGAATACACTTATCTCCCCACAAGGAGGACAATCCAAAGTTCCTTCTAGTTAGGGCATTCAGCTCCAAGCCAAAGACATTCAAGAAATATGTAGTCTTTTCCAAATGTGAATGTTTGAATTCTCCTAAATAAAATCCCATGAACTAAAAAAACATTCTGTCTTTACCATCACTTCCATATACACCTACGTGTGTGGGTATGTGCATGCACGTGAACACATACACACATCTAATATACCAAATGAATCAAGAACAGAAATAACTATAATAGGAATCTGTTTAGTAAGGGTAGGAATGGAAGGTAAGGAATGGAAGTAATAGGAATCTGATTAGGAAAGGTAGGACTGGAAGTATCCAGTGCATATCCATCTTAAACAACAGATCACCAAAGATACTGCAGAATGATAAGAGGGTCTGAAATAACACACAGCGAGTGTTAATGTGCCAGACCTAGAAGAGGCAGATGTCACTTGCACATATTCCACTGGCTAGAAATCAGTTATATAAGCCCAATAACATTATAAAAAGCCATGAAGGCTTGGGTTGTGTACCAAAAAAGAAGAGGGCAAAATGAATATTGATGTGCTCTAACAGTCTGTACCATCCATCATGGTGACATGATCCTTTTATCATGAAGTAAGCAACCTCTTCAGAGAAAAATCATTATTAGGGTTAAAGTTGTTTTCTAGTATCAATATTACTTCTCAGATTTCTGTTGGTGAGATTCCTGGTGTACACTTTTTCAACCTATGACAGTAAGTACTCTGTGTTGTTGATAGGTTCTTGGAAACTTCAACTTTAAGTGAAATGCCATGTAACAAAACCAGTTTAAGCATAGGCTAATTAATATAAACAAGAATTAGTTCCTATAGCATATTTTTATTTTATTTTAATTAATTAATTATTTTTGAGACGGAGTCTCACCCTGCTGCCCAGGCTGGAGTCCAATGCATGATCTCAGCTCACTGCAGCCTCCACCTCCCAGGTTCAAGTGATTCTCCTGCCTC
Source organism: Saguinus oedipus (assembly GCA_031835075.1). Lineage (NCBI taxonomy): Eukaryota > Metazoa > Chordata > Mammalia > Primates > Cebidae > Saguinus > Saguinus oedipus. The sequence continues at coordinate 150,608,696 of CM063170.1, forward strand.
AGCCTCCTGAGTAGCTGGGATTATAGGGGCGTACCACCACACCCGGCTAAATTTTTGTATCTTTAGTAGAGATGGGGTTTCACCATGTTGGCGAGGCTCATCTGGAACTCCTGACCATGATCTGCCCGCCTCAGCCTCCTAAAGTGCTGGGATTACAGGCGTGAGCCACTGCACCTGGCCCTACGGCATATTTTTATCACAAAAACATTATCAATTTTTTAAGTGAAGACTTGAAACACTTCTAATGTTAAATATTGAAATAAATTCAAGCTATACGTACACTTAAGAAAAATCAACAAAAATAAGTAAGATATTTGCCCAGTTTTTGTAGAATCAGTGAGTGATAGCAGTCATCCTGATGGTAAATTAAATCAAGGAAGAAATGTTTGCAAAGTGAAAATTGTCAGGAGCACCTCCTACCAACACACAGTTCAAAAACAAACAACAACCAATAAGGCATTCTCTCTAAGCACTTTCATACAATGTTGTTTATTGTTTTGCATTTGTATGATCATCATATACCTTACAAATTTTTATCATAATAATTTGTATTCATTTATTGATTCATTTTCCAACCCACTTATTCCAGTTCAGGTTATAGGTGGCCAGAGCACATTCAGTAGCTCAGGATACAAGGTGGGATGCAACCCTGACTAGGACACCATCCCATCACAGGGCACACTCATACATACCCCCACACTCAGTCTGACTGGGATTGCTGAGACATGCCCACTCACCTCATATATACGTCTTCAGGATGTGAGAGGAAACTGGAGTACCTGAAGATAATTCACATGAGGCGAAGGTTTCACAAAGATAATAGCCTCAGCCAGAAATTAATATTTTTCCCATCAACATTATAACAAAGTAACATTATCTGAGCATCTGATAGAATTTCAGTCTTTTGAGATGATGATGATGATGATGATGATGATGACGACGACGAGACAGAATCTCACTTTGTAGCCCTGGGTAGAATGCAGTGGTGCAACCTTGGCTCACTACAACTTTCAACTCCTGATTCAAGTAATTCTCATGCCTCAGCCTCCAGAGTAGCTGGGATTACAGGTGTGTGCCACCATACCTGGCTAATTTTTGTGTTTTTAGTACAGACAAGGTTTCACCATGTTAGCCGGCTGGTCTTGAACTATTGAGCTCAAGCTATCTGCCCACTTCAGCCTCCCAAAGTGCTGGGATTGCAGGCATGAGCCACTGCACCCAGCCTCTTTTGAGATTATTATATTTTGGGTGTGATTCTTTTTTTTAAAAAGCATATAGTCTAAACTAGTTTTTATAATCTAATCTGAGAATCTCTGTATTTTTCAGGTGAATTTAATCCATTTTCAGTTTTACAAGTTTGATACTAGAAAACAGATATTTTCAAAGAGCAAAATAATCATTGAAGATGTATTGTGAAATAAACATTTTTCAGAATAAGACAAAATTTACTACTTGCAGACCCTCCTTAAAATAACTGCTAAAGTATGTGGGATGCAAAAAGCAACGTCTGTAAAAGTAACACTTGGTGAACATGTTGATAAATCTGATTAAATACTGTAAAAAAAGCTGAATTTGGAGGTTCTGAAAAATGACAACTTAAAATATGGTACAATTAAAGATAGGAGTGGGATATTAAACAAAATATTTCAAAGTACTTGAATTTGAAACAAACTGGACAGAAATATTGATGGGAGATGTATGCTACGGGAATAGAGTTAGCAACTATCAGTCAAGGAGAAGAAAATCACTGGAATGTTTTTGGATGAAGTGCTTTCCCTAGCAGGGAACTGAATCTAACTAATCCTAGGTAAATAAATGACTCTAGTGAAAAGAACAAAAATGTACAATGTCTCAAACACAATAATAGTTTGTTTTTCTCACACATCAACAGACCAACACCACTGGAAATCAGTGGGTGGAGCTGGAGGTGATTCTGCTCTACACAGTCATGCAGGGACCCAATCTGAAGGTGGTTTTCTCATCTACCACAAATAACTTCCAGGGCCATTCTAAACAAAAACATTCCGCCAATAAAAAGAAGAAGAGAGGCTGGGTGCAGTGGCTCAGGCCTGTAATCCCAGCACTTTGAGAGGCCGAGGCAAGTGGTCAGGAGTTCAAGACTAGCCTGGCCAACCTGATGAAACCTCATCTCTACTAAAAATATACAAAATTAGCTGGGCATGGTGGCACATGCCTGTAATCCCAGATACTCAGGAGGCTGGGGCAGGAGAATCAGTTGAACCTGGGAGACAGAGGTTGCAGTGAGCTGAAATTGCACCATTGCACTCTAGCCTGGGTGACAAAGCAAGACTCTATCTCAAAAGAAAAAAAAAAAAGCATTTCTGAAAATGTTGTGCCTTTCTCAGTGAATAGTATCAAGAGACACATGATATCAATGTGTCTCAAGGGTAACATCAGTAATGAGATGTCTCAATCATGCATCTTCTGCTATGACACACTGAAAAAGACATACCACTGATATCCTAGTCTTGCAAAAAATACCTAACCTGAATGTAATTATGAGGAAACATCAAACATACTGAGGGACATTCTTCAAAATACGTGACTATCTGCCATCACTGAGTACAGGGAAAAACAAAAACAAACCTGACCAGCTATCTTTAAAAGTATCAAGGTTATGAAAGACGGAACTGAAAGTCAAGGAAAGACTGAGGAACTCTCATAGATTGGAACTCCCTAAGGAGATGTGACACCTAAATGCAATGTGTGATCCTGGATCAGATAAAAACATTAGGAAGATAACTAATGAAATTTGAATAAAATCTGTAAATTAGTTAATATTTTCTCACTATTTTCTCCTTGATACTTGCTGTGTGGTAAGATGCTAACACTAGTTTGATGAAGTTAATATAGGAATTCTGTGTTTTATTTAATAACTGTTTTCAAATCTTGAATTGTTTTCAAAATGAAAAATTTTTTAAGGAAACAAATAAGCAAATAAAGTCCCATCATGTTCTCGTGTATGTGAAAGTTATTACCAGAAACAAAAAAGACTGCTAAGTCCACTCAGTAGGTGCCACTACCCTTCCTGTTCTTCATTCTGTAGCTAAAGTATCATATTAGCCACATCTGAATGAATTTCTTTATAACTAGGATGACCCCTACCCTTTTTGGAAGGTAGCTAATATGCTTCAGAGTATAAATGTTTAACCCACTTTCTGCTATGTTAGGCATACAGATTACAAATCTAACTTCTTTCCTAACAATCCCAGTTATGCTTCTAATATTCCCCTTAGATCCATTAATGTTGGGAAAGACAGAGAATTTCAGTCCAGCTCCAAGCTTTAACTATAGCAGAGTGACATTCACAGTGCTGTGAGTCACAGCCAAAGCACAGAAGATGACTGATACCCTGGTCACTCTAGTCTCAGGTTCAAAGGTGGACCAACTATGCCCATTTCTCATCCAGGATTATATTCAGTCAACAAAAATTTCAACTGAACTGGCTAGGGTACTTTGACTTAATGGACATGAAAGAGTTGAGATTAGGGGTAGAGTGGGCTAGCACTTTTGAGCACAAAATGCTATGGCAACACATCACATTGTTTTCTCCAGAAATGATACAACAAGCTCAGAGGTTAGGCAATAGTGAAGACTCTCAGGTAGAAAGACTAGGCCACAGGGAGGAGGTTGGCAACTGTTCTCAGTCACAAAGAAAGAAGGAAATAACAAGTATATTCTTTCATGGGGCACTTGTCTAGGGCACTGAATTAGTTAAGTAAGCTAACTGCCTAACAGTTATAAGAAGTTGACCCAATATAATGATTCAAATATAATGAAAATTTATTTCTCTTATACGTAACCAGACCAAGGCAGCTAAAGGTTTTCATGTAGCATGGTTGGTTGTTCATTTGTTGCTCCACCACAGTCATCCAGGGACCAGGACTAAAGGAGGATGCTAACTTCCATACACATCTTCCAAGAACACACTGGGCATCAACAGCCAACAAGTGGAAAAAAGGAAGGAGTATGTAGGATGGCACAGACCTGATCTAAAAATGACACTGTACTTTCTCTAATGTTCCATTGGCTGGATTTCGTCTTGTGTGTATACCTAACTGCAAGGAATTCAAGGTATTGTTTAGTGGTTCATCCAAGAATAAAAGGAAAAGGGTCTAGTTAATAGTGGTTAGCCTGTGCCAAAAATTTCCATATATACATGCTTGTAAACAATAATATTTTTAGTGTTTCTACCTATACTTGAGGAAAAATTTAAGAGTATATCAACAGTCTTTTCTCTCTAGAAGACTACAGGTTACTATGGATTATAGATGTTGGGAGATTGGAAGTATTCTACTTACTCCTAACTCTTCTTAAGGTATTATCTTTACTTTGTGATAGATAGGGGATGAGAGCAGACTCATATGGAACAACTGTGCCTCGAAAAAGAGTGGTTCTCTTTTAAGAGAAGAGCAGATGTTTGTGCTTTCATCAGATTTCACGTCCCTAAAAACCTAGATCTTCTTCACTGCCTTTTTCAAATTCACCTTTCCTACCCTACTGCAATTAACTTGGATGTTTGTGGACAGTATCTTTAGCATCATGAAATCAGTGTGAGAGATTCACCCGTCAGGCCCATCAGATTTCTGTGTGTGGGGGGTGTTCTTTGTGATGTTTCTTTTCTTTTTCTTCTTTTTTTTTTGAGACAGTCTCATTCTCTCACCTAGGCTGGAGTGCAGTGTCACAATCTCAGCCCACTACAGTGCCTGGCTCCTGGGTTTAAGGAATCCTCTCACCTTAGCCTCCCAAGTACCTAGGATAACAGGCATATGCCACCACACCCAATTAATATTTTTGTATTTTTAGTAGAGATGGCATTTTACCATGTTGGCCAGGCTGGTCTCAAACTCCTGACCTCAAGTGATATGCCCACCTCAGCCTTCCAAAATTCTGGGATTACAGGCTTGAGGCACTGCAGCCAGCCACTCTTTCTGATTACTTACAGTTCTTATGAAGAGAAACACATTTGTGCAGTGAAATGTTCATGAAACAATTCAAACCCTTCACAGATTTTAGAGAGAAACTAAGGACAGGAAGTTTTTTTATGATGCTAACCCCAAAGCATTATCTTTATACACTAAATGCAGTATGCTGTAGTAAGAATGTAGTCAAATACAGGCGATGGATATATTAAGATGCTAAGTGGAAAAAAGTTCATTTCTTCATCTGACAGCCTGTCTCCTGATCATTCATTCCATTCTTCAGTCCCAGGTTGTACTGGATTCAGAATTAAAAGACTCACTTTTAGTTCCTCCTCTGCCACTTTGGCAACTATGAATTTTGACAAACTAATTTTTCTGTATAATTCTTCATCTGGGAATAAGAACCTCTGCCTCACCAGGGTTTGTGAAGTAGGAATGAGAAGCAACATTCACCTGATAACTTTATAAGTCATTTTACAGATTACATTTTTGCACATTGCTAATGGCCTTAGGATCAGTGTGTCAAGGATCCAACCCAGGGTGTTTTCTTATTCCTGACATTACCTCATGCTCTTGGCCATGGTTGTTGACCTTCAGGGCATTGTGCCCGAGATTCCTTTTTGTGTTTTTATTCCGTTCCTGGTTTCCTGATAGAATTTTTTTTTACTTCTGTTTTTTACACAAAATTTTGTTCTTTCGCAAATGTATTTCAGTTTATTGTGGTGTTTCTATTTTATACAAAATATAAATCTTTTTTAAATTTAAAAATCAATTAATTTCAAAATGATTAAGTAATTTTAAAAGATCAATAGGTTTCAGAAAGTATTGCAAAAAAAAAAAAAAAAAAAGCAACAACAAAAGGAAATCCATTACTGAATCTTAATGATGAAAAAGGTTTTTTTTTTTAACAAAATTTGCTAATCTGAAGAGAAAACACTATAATGAAAGAAAAACTAAGTTTCATCATATAATCTGTGATAATAGGTGAAAATGTGTATGTAAATCTAATGATTTTTGTAAGGTAATGAAAAACATTTCTTTCACGCTCATTAATGTTCCTTTATTTTCAGATCCCTGCTGTAGAGCTATTGGTTTACTCAGACTTTCCCTATGAAATAGTCACCATCTGCCTGATTAGTCTGTTTCCTTGGTATCCTGCCTATTCTTGTTATTTAAGTTTCTGCTCTATTTCGAGAAATGCACTTGTTAGGTATGGTTACATCTGTGATCATTTGAAAAGAAGTATACATATTCCAAAAACGTGTAATAGCACCTTGGTATTTTATTAAATATAAACAGGAAGTCTTTTTTTGACTGCTTTTACTCTTAAATGCTAAGAAAAAAATAGCATGATCTTAAGTCCCCTTCTCCCATTTGGAAATTCCATGAGTCTAAAATTAAAAAAAAGAAGAAGTGCTCAACACAACTCAGACATTTTTGTTATATACACATTTATAAGCACATACAGAGAAAAAATGCCATCTGTTAAAAATAGTTAACTGAATACTAACTGGAGATTAAAAAATGTAAAACAGGTATATTAGCTTATTCTGATGACTGTTTATATCAGGCTATCTCCTAAAACTCCTGAAGTGATAAGACAATACAAATAAACAGTATAAACGCTTTTCTCCTTAAGCTCTCTTAGAACGTATGCTCTATGTGGACTAGAATTTGTATCTGTTTCTTTACTAATGGGTCCTAAGTAACAGGACACATAGTAAATATTTGGCTGTTTTAGGCAGAATTCTAAGATGGCCCTCCAAGATTCCCAGTCTCTGATGTGTTCTCCAACTTACTCAAACACTAATCAAGAACCCTATTGCTGTGAAGAGATTTTACAGATATAATTAATGTTCCAAATCATTGACCTTAAGATAGGGAGATCATCTTGGCAGGCCTGTTCTAATCCCATGAGCCTTGAAAAACTCAGTTTTTCTCTACCCATTTCAGAAGTCGGAGAGATGCATATGACACGTTCAGAAGAAAGGAATGGCCATATTGTGGACAAGGTCACATGGCAGGGAATGGTGAGCAGCCTCTAGAAGCTAAGAGCAGCCCCCCAGCTGACAGCCAGCAAGACATCAGAGACCTCAGTCCTACTATCCCAGAAACTGAATTCTGCCAACAACCAGGAGGAGGTAGGACAGAAACCTGAGCACAGGGTGAGAAGTGCATCCCCAGCCAACACCTTGATTTCAGCCTGATGAAACCCTAAGGAGAGAATCCATTCATGTTGCATCTGGAATTCTGACCTAGAGAACAGTGAGTTTGTAAATTTATGTTGTTTTAAGTTGCTAAGTTTGTGATAATTTGTGATGCAGAAATAGAAAACTAATACCCTGTCCTATAGTAGGCATTTAATAAATATATGTGGAATGAATGAATGAAATTTTGATGTGTTACATGGTAAAGGTAAGATAATTATAAGAAGGGTAAAATATGAAACTATACTTGTGATTTTAAAACTAAGTTCTGGATAGTTTTAATAACCACACATTTTGCATTATTTATAACATTCATGTGACATTAATATGTCATCTTTAAAAATACTAAAATGAAAATATTAAACAATGCATGACAAAGGTATGTGTAATATATCTACTTCCATTAATATTTTACATTTAAATGAAAGAAGCTTAGGGTAAAGTAGTCCACAAACCCACCTCAAATTGATTTTGAATGTAGGAAGTATATCATTTATACTTATATTTTTAGTTCATGAAACATAATTTATTTCACTTAGAATGGCTACAATATTAAATTTATGGTTGGACTTGCAATTAATACTTTGGAACTTAACCCTATCTTCCTTTTAAATATGGTGTATAAAATTGGAAAAGTTTCAAATAAATATACAATCAGTGTTCTCTGAAATCAGTACATAAGGTTTCAGAAATTCACCAATTAAAGTTTGACTAAATGGTTAGGAAAAAAAATCAGTATGGATGTCATGATGTTACATAGAAAGTAAGGGTATAGGATCCAGGAGAAACAGTAAAAAAAAATACTATGTAGTGCTTTTTAAATACTTTGGCTTCTGTAGTGTGTAGAAGATGCCTGATGGTCTTAATAGTAGTTATTTATACATCATTGCTTTTCAAAAAGTACTTGAGGTGACTTAACTTGTAAATCATTCACAAAGTTGAATAAACACAAATGAAAAAAATAAAATGATGAAAAGAGGAAGCCAAAATGTTAATTTCAACATCTAATATATTTTTTATTTAATTGAGCATTAAATTGGACTTGGGCTACATATGCCGTCAGTAAGAAGATTACTATTTAAAGAATATTAAACAAAAATTGTCAGTGGTTTTACAAGTTCTCTTTGATCTGTTAAATCTCATGACTATTTGTTTCTTAAAAAAAAAGGCTGGTATGTTACCCACAGGATATATGGTTATATTTGGGACAACTTTATATGTAGCTATTAGGAGAAGAAGTCAGAGAAAAAAATGTTATGAAATCAATGAAACGGTAAAATTAAAATGTTTAATAAACACCAAGGCAGAAAGGGGAGTTGTTAAACAACATTGTGATAGGGGTATTGTTTACCTAGTCTTGCCCACTGTGAGCGCCAGATTTTTAACTGAATTACTTTACTGAAACAATACCTGACCAAGTTCTTTAACTATTATTTTTATAAAGGAAAAAGGTATCGTTCAGGATTTATGAAGCCATGTAGAAAAAATAGTTCTATTATTTCGTGAAATAGTAAGAAAGAATATTTTGGGTGTCAAGTGAGCTATTATGCAGTTTATATATACCATAATCCCCTAATTAACATCTGTTCTGATTGGTTGTTGTTTGTGCATTACTGGTTATTAAAACTATTGACTATAAAGCCAGGCACAGTGGCTCATGCCTACAGTTTCAACTACTTAGGAGGCTGAGACAGGAGGATTGCTTGAGCCCAGGAGTTTGAGACCAGCCTAGGCAACATAACAAAACTCCCTGCTCTAAAAAAAAAAAAAAGGTAATAAAAAAATAAATAAAAGAGATACTATCAAGTGCTGGAGAAGATGTGAGAGTGTAAATTGAAACAACACTTTAGAAAAATATTTTGCAGTATATGGTACAGCTGAATATGTATATCATAAATTGAAGCAATTTCTTAATTAAAAAATGTTGAGACAGGGTCTCATTCTGTCACCCTGACTGGAGTACAGTACACAAACATGGCTCACTGCAGCCGTGACCTGCTGGATTCAAGCAATTCTCCCACCTCAGCCTCCTGAGTAGCTGAGACTAGAGGTGTATGCTTCCACGCTTGGCTCAATTTTTTTTTTTTCAGAGATGGGGTCTTGCCATGTTGCCCAAGCTGGTCTCAAAACTCTCTTGGGTTCAAGCAATTCTCCTGCCTTGACTTCTCAAAGTGCTGGGATTATAAATGTGAGCCACTGCACCAAGACCAATAAATTTTAACCCTAACTATATAACCAACAAAAATGTATATATATATATATATATATGTTCAACAAAGGACATGGGTAAGAATGTTTATAGCCGCACTATTTGTAATAGCCAGAAACTGGAAACAAGCCAAATGTCTATCTATAGCAGAACAGATTATTGTTTATTTATACCATAAGCTACAATATAGCAATAAAAATGAATGAACTACAACAACAGAATTGAATTTCACAAACATCATACTGAGATAAAGAATACAGACACAAAAGAGAATATTTGGTATAAGTTCAAAAATAAGCAAAGTTAATCTCTGGTGTTGGAAGTCAGGTTAGTGATTACCATTGGGGTAAGCAAGATAGGAACTGGAAAGAAGTTTCTGAGATTCTGTTGTTTTATTTATTGACCTGGTGCTGATTTCTTGGTAGTACTTCTTTTGTGAAAATCAGTTGAGCAGCACATTATGACTTGTATACTTCTGTGGATATATTATATCAACAAAATTGTATTCAAAATAAAACTAAAGCACTACCCATCCCACCACCAAAAAAATAACACTTAACTAATTTGTCATTATCTAAAATGTTGATTAACTAAAAATTAACATTTAAAAGGTTGTTAAACCTACTGCTAAAACTTCAGGAAAAAATAAGAGTAGTAAATACCGATTTGAAATGAAAAAGCATGCAAATTATAACCTATAGATCCCTCTGTCTCACACATACACACATGTACACACAAACCCATGGTTTCATACCTTTATGTGTAGTACCAAAGATGATTAATCATAATTAATATTTTAACATCAATTTGCATTTTCAACATGTAACCAAAAGCATTCTCAACTGAATTATATGTTTAACAAAGATGAGGAAAAGGTTATGGTCTGTCAGTGATACTTAATCTTCTAATAAGGTATTCTAAAACATTAAAATGATAACCCAAATGCAATTTATCAACTAATCCATACCAGAGGCCATTAAACCTAAGACTTAGATAACTAAGGACAAAGAAATATATAAATTGAGGGCATCAGTGTCTAAAACTTCAAAAGTAGGATATGATACAAACATTTAATATATAAGATAAAAAGTGTATATTGTAATAACATTATAGGTACTGTGCTAATTTTCTTTTGTTGCATAACAAATTGTCACAAACTTAACCAATTGAGGGCCTTCCTCAATTTGCTCTTCCCTCCTTTCCACTACTTCTTTGTACAAATTATCCTCATTAGTTCAGCTTTTCTTTTATTATTATTATATTATATGCTTTTCTTTCTTTTTTTAAATTTAAAATTCCAGGATATATGTGCAGGACATGCTGGTTTGTTTCCTAGGTAAATGTGTGCCATGGTAACTGGCTGCACCTATCAACCCATCATGTAGGTATTAAGCCCCATATGCATTAGTTATTTATCTTAATGCTCTCCTGCCCACCCCCACCCCCATCCCCAAGCCACTGCCCCCCTCCCCCACAGGACCCAGTGTGTATTCTTCCCCTTTTCAATACTTACTTTTACTGCTTTTGTTATGGGAGCTTTGGGGTGTCACTTTTCTTGTCGGAAACCTCTGTGGTTGGTGGCACCTTTGCCTGAGTTCTCATCCTGCCTCCAGGAAGAATGGGGTTCGCAGGCAGTGTGGGGTAAGCAAGACCAAGAGGAGTTTTACTGAGTGTTAGAATAGCTCAGAGGAGACCCTGGAGAAGGTGTGGCCGGGTGGTCTTGTCCTTCTAACAGCAAAGAAGGTAGGTCCTCTCTCTCCTTTTTTTTTTTTTTGAGACTGAGTCTCATTCTGTACTGCAGTAGCCTAATCTCAGCTCACTGCAACCTCCGCTTCCCAGGTTCAAGTGATTCTCATGCCTCAGCCTCCTGAGTAGCTCAAATTACAGCTGCCTGCCATGACCCCTGGCTAATTTTTGTATTTTTAGTAGAGGCAGGGTTCTGCCATGTTGGCCAGGCTAGTCTCCAACTCCTGACAAGGGTCATATGGTCCTAAGCTCTGCTTAGGTTGAGCCCAGGGCTTTTATAGGCCTCAGAAGGGGGAAGTGCATGCTGATTGGTCCATGGGCAGGCCCAGGGGAAAGCACTATGAATCCCCCCCCATCTGCAGGACTGGCCGACCTGCCCCTGAGGCCTCAGGCCTCTCCTGGCCTGAAGGTGGGGTTTCACTGGTGACCCACGCACTTCCGCCCAGGAGCGGCCTCCCCCTGGCATCCATGGCCAATACCAAGGAGCACCTACAGTGCCCAGCCCCCCTTAGCACCAACTTAGCTTCCGCTCCAGTGCTTCTCCACGCCCAAAGTCTGGAGAGGGCGGAGGCAGCAGAGGGCTGAAGTGTCACGCTGCCCCGTTCACACACCTGGAAGTACTACAATAGTACCCTAACTCAGCCCCAACCCTGCTGGGAGATCTGATTGGCACTGGGAGCCAGGCAAGGCCAGGAAGCTGGAGCAGGCACCTCTGAGCTTGCAAGGGCAAGGGGGCCCTTCCCAGACCCCGCAAGAGTGCAGGGATACCTCGGTCATCAACCCCGCCCAAAAAGGCGGAGCTCCTGCCTACTGCCGGCTCCCAAGAGCACCAGAGCCCTTGTTGCAGCCGGCGTGGGTTGTACCTGGAGAGTTGTACCTGGGGAGCTCTCGCCCGGCCAACTTGGAAGGAGCAGGGCTCCCGGTTGTCTCCAGCTCCCACTGGCGCAGTGGGCACCCAGCCGTACCACCGCTGCCTGGGGCGAGGGCTCCAGGTCCTCCGTTGGCCTACACCGGCATCTGGTTCAGAGGTGAGGTTACTGCGAGCTCCTCCTGTGGCTCAGCGCTCAGGGACGTACTGGAGCGCCACCGGTGAGTACTGAGGCTCTTTGTAACCAGGCTCGGCCTTATCACAGTGGCCTTCCAAGATGGTGGGCTGCAGGGTGGGAGACGTGGGCTGTCCACTTCTCCTTTTGTGGTGCCCAGCACGATGGCAGCAGCCACGTCTGACAGCCACTAGCAGCCATCATTTCCATGCCTGTGCCTTTTTTTTTTTTTTTTTTTTTCTGAGATGGAGCCTCGCTCTGTCACCCAGGCTGGAGTGCAGTGGTGCGATCTCGACTCACTGCAACCTCCGCCTCCCAGGTTCAAATGATTCTCCTGCCTCAGCCTCAGGAGTAGCTGGGACTACAGGCATGTGCTAATTTTTTATATTTTTAGTAGAGACCCACCGTGCCCGGCCTCTTTGTTTTTGGAGCTGGAGTCTTGCTGTGTTGCCCAGGCTGGAATGCAGTGGCTCGATCTCCCCTCCCTACAACCTCCACCTCCCAGGTTCAAACGATTCTCCTGTCTCAGCCTCCCCAGTAGCTGGGACTGCAGGCACATGCCACCACTCCCCGGCTAATTTTTTTTTTTTTTTTTTTTTTTTTTTTTTTTTGTATTTTTAGTAGAGACAAGGTTTCACCATGTTGGCCAGGCTGATCTCAAACTTCTGACCTCGTGAGCCGCCCATCTAGCTTCCCAAAGTGCCGGGATTACAGGTGTGAGCCACCATGGCTGGCCCTGTGCCTATCTTTTTTATGCCTCTTCTGGCTACTTTTTTCCCCATCACCTAATTACTAATCAGTTATCGAGGCTCAATATCATCTCACATCATCTCTGAAGTCTTTCCTATTTCGCCCCAAGATGCTTTCCCACTTCTGACCTTTCACAGTACTTATTATTGGTAATCTTTATTATTATTTTTTTTAAAAAAAGCACATATTATCTGATAATATAGGCAGCTGATTTTTTGCAAGTATGTATGTGTTGAATAACATCTTGACTAGATCCTCAGCTCTTTTAGGAGCAAAAACTGTTTCTTTTATGTCTCAGTATCTACAACCCTGACTTTAACATACATGAATGAACTTTCCTTTTTTCAGAATCATTTTCCTGTCTATTAACGAATCCCTATAGACAAGTCACTTTATGTGCAAATTTTGTTTTCTTAAACCATTTTATATACAGATTTTCTTTTGAAGAGTGAACTCATGTTAAAAAAAATTTACATTTGCAATTACTTAATACCCCAAATAGCAAGTTCTCAAAAAAGATGTCTTGATAAAAGTTCTACAGAAAGTCTACAAAAATAGCAAGACCTCCATCCAGTGTATTTTTGTTTTCTCCAGAGTGCATTCTCTCCTGTTTTGTATCTGCAAGGCACTATACCATTGACAATGTAGTCACCCCGTAATAAGTATCCATACTGAGCATTAACTTTGGGCCCAAGCAGTGTGCTATTTTGTGAATATTATCTCAACCTTACTCTCATCCTATAGTAGCTGCTTCTACTACTACTTCACTTAGAGAAACACAGACTTCCATTACAGCAATGTGCAATCTATATCTGAAAAACTTCCAATGAAACAACAAAAATAATGCTGGATAAAATATAACAAATTTTCTTTTAAATTCATAGCTGATCTTGCAAGAGATTAAGGAAATCCCCAGAGGTCAAACATGAAGACAAAACTAAAATCTAGACTTTAAAATGTGAATTGATGCTGGAGTTGTCTTAGGGTAGGGCAAAGGAGGTGTTCTCATTCACTGTAGGCAGAGATACACAGGGAGGTGAGTCTTGGATGAGGCAAGGTAGAGGCTTAGAACTGAGGCCCTTTACAAAAAGGTGGGCTCACTGGAATCCAGTGAAAGTGTGAAGTAAGGAAAAAAAAAAAAAAACAGGTGACACGAGGGGACAGGAAAGTTTGTGATCTCACTACATTCTGGGTCTCTCCTCTTAGAATTTACCTCAGAGCTGCATTCAGATTTGAGATTTGAATTTACACTCTCTATAGGGCCTGAAGACCTTTGAGCCAAAAAATCTCAGTCACAGTGCCAAGTTTCTGCCTTTTAGGCTTACTCTCCTTTCCCTGTGTCCATGAATATGAAAGCTAATACTCACAGGGATCCTTGCAGAAGCAAATACCAAATCACTAAGAAGTGACCCTCTTTTGCCCTGGTAATATTTTTGGCTTTGAAATTCATTTTTCATCCTTATTTTGATTGGTATTGGCAGGGTATATCTTTTCCTATCCTTTTCTTTTTTAGCTATACCTTATTTAAAGTAGGTTTTTTGTAGATAGACTATAGTTGGATTTTGCTTTTTTGTCCAATCCGTTAATGTGTTTGTTGTTATTAGGGTATTGACTTCAAGGAAACCTTCTACAGATCTCTTGAATTCCCTTTTTATATAGTTTTCTCCTTCTTAACACTCTGATCCATAAATTCTTGTCTCCTTGGCCTTTCTATGTTTCCAGTTCCATCTCCTTATCTCAGAAATCCTTGCAGTCTCTTTCTGTGGATCCTTTCCTTGAAAATCCTCATTTGTTTCCCATCTTTCCTTAGAGCTCTCTTCATGTTCCTGTCTCAGGAATCACTGTCTTTTTTGCTCAATGTTGGGTGTCTTTAAAAACAATTGTTTCATATATTCTGTCCAAGGCCAGGTGTGGTGGCTGTAATCGCAGCATTTTGGGAGGCTGAGGTGAGCGGATCACCGGAGAGGTTGGGAGTAAAGACCACCCTGACCAACATGGAGAAACCCCATCTCTACTAAAAATACCAAATTAGCTGGGCATGGTGGTACATGCCTGTAATCCCAACTACTCAGGGAGGCTGAGGCAGGAGAATTTTTTGAACCTGGGAGGCGGAGGTTGCAGTGAGCCAAGATCAAGCCATTGCACTCCAGCCTGGGCAACAGGAGTGAAACTCTGTCTAAAAAAAAAACAAAAACAAAAACATATGTTCTATCCAAATTTTTTGTTGTTTCAGGCAGGAGGGTAAATATAGTCCCTGTTATTCCATCTTACCTAGATGTGGAAGTATAAACTATTCTAGAAGGACACACCATGCAGGATTCAAACAGGTAACACTGGGGTTAAAATGTACTCACAATCCGAAATTACAAAACACGTGAAATAGTCCATTGTGAGGTAAAGTCAGTAAGTACAACAAACAACATATTTGGACCCACCAAAAAACGTTGGAAAATAGAATTATTAGATATTGACTACAAAGTATGTTTCCTATGATTCAAGATATGAAATAAAAAATGGAAAAAAAAGAGCATGGTATTTTCAAATCATACTAGACAATTTTGGAAAAATACCAAATAGATTTCTAGAACTAAAATAAAAAAGTTATTGAAATTACATATGTAGAAATAACAGTTCATTAAGTTTTATTTGCCTAAAATCACCCAACTGTGCATGCTAGATCTGAAATACAAGCTGTTCTAGGTAAAAACAATGCCTATGATCTTATTGTTATACTTTGTCTTGAATTCAGTGAAAAAAATAGTGAGCAATGAGGGCATTTACTATATAATGTCTCCTGCCATATATATATGGTTGAATTCAATTCAACCTTAACATTTGAGTCAGTAATAAAAAATTAATATAACATCTCTATAGTGGTGACCTTAAGGAACAGCATTAATACACATACTTTAGGTTAATTTACGTAAAGCTTATTTTATAGAACTAAAGCTTGAATAAAACTGTGCCGACTTTATTTTAACCTCAGATCAGTGTCAATTTAGAAATGAATATAAATATGACTGTAAAACCTAATCATATATATTCAAATGACCCTTCAGAACTTTGAAAAAATCATCTTTATAATCTTCCTGTCTCCAGAGTTTCTTTCTCTCTCTGCCTACAGAAATAAAACAACCATAAAAACATACAACTCTGCTCTCCACCTTCAGCCTGTTTTTTCTTCTGTTTCTTCCTTGGTTGCCATCTCTTTATTATATAAAGGAAGCCAGTCTTATTCAGTTCCTTTCATTTACATCTTTGCAAAGTACTTGAAAACAATTTTTGATTTTTTTTGTTTTGTTTTGTTAGGAGAATTGGATAAGAATAAACATGATTTAACTTTTGGCTTGAATTACCAACAAGATCTGGTTGGAAACAAAGCACATCACATTCACTGAAACCTTTCCTCTTGTTTATTTAATTATATTTTTGTAGAAGCAAATTCTAATAAAAATAAAGTTATATGATTGGAAAAATTTTAGTGAGAATTGAATACAAATATGGCTTTAATGAACATCAAGCTTTTCCAGTCTTAGCTCACTTCAAATCAAAGAATATTTGAATCTTAGAATTGAAATGGCACTCAGAGATTTGTTTATTTATTTTGGTCGCTACTAATATCAGTGCCATACTGCTTTTGCAACCTAAATTTGCCTTAACAGCTCAAAACTATAGTGCAGAGAAAGACTATTTGTTAACAAAAGGAATAATAAATAGCTATGAAACTATGACATAATGTCCCAAAATTTAGGGTATAATATTGACTCATAACAACTAGTCATCCACACTAATAGAGTGTTGGTGATTTGACTTCTAACACAAAGGCATTGTGTTTTCCAAAATACTTTGTAGATGTCTTCAGATCCATTCTGTACTATCCTCCTTTCATGCTTTTCCTTCTTTCCAGTTGGACATGAGTTATTTCCAAATACTTGAGAATTGGTAACATTGTATTACCAGTTGTTGGTTGATTTGAATGAGTCTTTCTGAGGCGAGCCCTCCTCACCTCCTGCTGGAAACTTTTCTCTTGTTTGTCTAAGGATCTTGTAAAGTCAGGTATAAATGACCAACAGAATTTTAACATGTTTCTCTCTTTATTATGGAATTTTTCCAAACATATGAAAAAGATAGAATGAATACCTTGTATACATCACCCAGCTTCAACACATATCAATATTTTGTGAGTTTTATAATTAATTATCCCTTCTCAAATGTATTTGATAAGGATACATATTATTTCAAGGCAGATCTTCCTGTAACCCCATGTTTCTAACTTGATCATACCTTTAAGTAGTTGTATTCTATGTCTACGGATAAAGAGAATCATTATCTACTCAGAGGGAAAGTAGATACATGAAAAGAGAAAAAGGACATGCATGAAGCATATCTCCTCCAGAGAAGTGATTCCTTTCTTCTTTAAAAAAATATAATGTTTAGGGCGGGCATGGCGGCTCACACCTGAGATCCCAGCACTTTGGGAGGCCAAGGCAGGCAGATCACCTGAGGTCAGGAGTTCAAGACCAGCCTGGCCGATGTGGTGAAACCCCATCTCTACTAAAAATACAAAAATTAGTTGGGCATGGTGGTGGGTGCCTATAATCCCAGCTACTTGGGAGGCTGAGGCAAGAGAATTTCTTGAACCCAGGAGGTGGAGATTGCAGTGAGCTGAGATTGCACCACTGTACTCCAGTCTGGGTGACAGAGCAAGATTCCATCTCAAAAAACAATTATATATATATATACACACACACAGACACACAAATAATTTATATATATATTATATATAATATAAATTATATATATATTATATATAATATAAATTATATATATATTATATGTAATATATCTATATATATTTTTTGACTACAGAAGGCCCGCATTTAACTTTTTAATAGTTGTGGAGCTAGAAATTTGACAACAAAAAAAAGGAAAAAAGATTTTAAACAAATTTTGACTAGATCATTATATTTCTCAATATGTGTGGCGTTTTTTCTTTTCTGCCTTGGTATTTTTACTACAAAGTGGATGTTTGTATGGGGTGGAGAAAGAGAGAGTAATTTCAAGCAGTTTATTCTTGATCTCTCATTACCCAAACTTTTAAATATAATAAAAACTTTTCCTGAATGCTAGAGATAATTAAAATATGAAAGTCCTAATGTAATTTCCTCCTTTAGTACTATCTCACTACTGAAAGTAAAAAATTTCTTTAAAGTTGAACAAACAGGTAATGGGAGAAAATGCAAAGACAATAACAAAGTGCATGAAAGGAAAAAGTTATATAAAGGGGGAGAAAGGTAGATAACTACCTCACCCCTTACACCAAAATAAATTCCAGATGAATCAAATATTTAAGCAACATGAAAATTGAAACTAAAAAACACCAGAAGATAACTTGAGAGGGTTTCTAAAAATAGTCTTGTAATGGAGGTGTTTTAAGTATGATACAAGTCTAGAAGGCATAAAAGAACCAACTGAATCACATAGCTATGTTTAGTTTCAAAGGTGGCTGGGAAAAGTTCATTTAATAAGAAAGGAGATAGGAAGAGGATTGTAACAGAATGTTCTATAATCACTCTGTCCTTTCCTTGCATAATTCTTCTTTTTTTTTTCTGAGACAAAGTCTCACTCTCACCAGGCTGGAGTGCAGTGGCGCAATCTCAGCTCACTGCAATCTCCACCTCCAAGACCCAAGCGATTCTCCTGGCTCAGCCTCCTCAGTAGCTGGGACTACTCTTGTATAAGCATTGCCTGATTTTATCTTTCAATGCTTTAATTACTTAATTAAAAATGAATGCTAATATATTAAAACAATCAGAAAATATAAGACATAAAATATTTGCTACTATAGAATATGGCATGAAATTTTTATAAATATATGACTTATATATACTGTTGTTATGGAACAAAGAATTTCATAACAACATATAAATTAACAATAATTTATATTAAAGAGTTATAGAAAACGTGTTTGTGTAGTCAATATATAATGAAAGGAAATGTTAATATGTATTATTAAAAAAGAAAAATTCAATTTAAAAATGAAAATATTTGCCATAAGGGATAAAAAATTGTCTTAGATGAAAATGAAAAACAGAGGTTTATTCCTTTAATGAAACTTTTACTTATATCTTTATTTATATCAAAGAATCAATGGTAAGATATAAACTTTTTAAAGAACAAATGACATAAAGCTGCAAAATATAAAGAAATAATAAGTATAATCACTTAATCTTTCAATAATTATTTAATTCGATGAATTTATTCCTGAAATGCTATCATCATTGGTTTTGTGGAACAAAAGAGTTAAACATGCTTATATTGTCTAAGAACCAAGATTATAGAAGCAGATATAAGCAGCACACGGTACGTGTCCTCTGTTGGAAGGCTCAGGAAATAAGAACATCAATACATAAGCCATTTAACTTTAGGCCCAAATCATCTCATGCTTTGAATAATGCCTAGTCTTAAAAGACGATTACTTTACTTGAGGAAAGCAAAATTTTAAACCAGTCAGTCTATGTGCATAAGTCACACATTTTTAGTTGACTAGAAAAATAATATGTCACTGTATTTTTTTTTTTTCTAGAATAACAAACATAATATTATTATCTGGCCATGGCCAGTGCCTAAAACCAGATTTATTTTTTATTTTTTATTTGAGGAGTAGAGGAAGGAAAGCAATGGAAGCTGCTGGAGGGCTGGGGTGTAAGTTGGGGACAGATTATGAGATGACCACACACCTTTTTTTCTTTTTTTGAAAAAAAGGAGAGAAGGAGAGGGAGAAAGAGGAAGAAAAAGAGGGAGAGAGAACAGGAATATTGCTTTATTCTATGAATGGGTATTAATAATGGCCATTCAATATTTTGTGTATTTAAAGTGGAGAATGTATATTTTGTGTATTTAAAGTGGAGAGCTCTATAAATACTTATTAAGTTTACTTGTTCCGAATCTGAGTTCAAGTTCTGGATATCCTTATTAATTTTCTGTCTTGTTGAGTCTAAATCTCTTTATGGGTCTTATGTATCTGGGTGTTAGGATCGTTAGCTCTTATTATTGCATTGATCCTTTTACCACTGTATCTTTGTTGCTTTGAAATCTGTATTATCAAATATGTGAATTGCAACTCCTGCTTTTTGTTTATTTATTTATTTTTGCTCTCCATTTGGTTGGTAAATCTTTCTCCAACCCTTTGTTTTGAGTCTTTGTGTATCTTTGGATATAAAATGGGTCTGGATGTAGTATACCGTTAGGTTTTGGCTGTATCTTTTGATAGGGGGATTTAGTCGATTTAAATTTAGGGTTACTGCCATTTGATGTTAATTGGCTATTTTATCCATTTGTTGATGTAAATTCTTCTTTATGTTGATGTTCTTTACTTTTTGGTATATTTTTAGAAAGGCTAATACTGGTTGTTCCTTTCTGTGTGTAATGCTTCTTTCAGAAGTTTTTGTAATGCAGTTTTTGTAATTCAGAAGTTTTTGTAATGTATTTTTTTATCCTACTATATTTGTTTTGATTTTCAAACCAAAATTCTTAACATGCTTTTCTAGTTGATTCAAGCATCTCAAAAAGGCATAGAAACTTAATGGATATCCTTTTTATTAACTAAGACATAAACAATATTTATACTGGCCAGGCCTCGCTGCTCAGGCCTATAAATCCCAGCAAGCACTTTAGGAGGCCGAGGTGGGTGGATCACGAGGTCGAGAGATCGAGACCATCCTGACCAATATGGTGAAAACCCCATCTCTACTAGAAATACAAAAATTAGTTGGGCATGGTGGCATGCACCGGTGGTCCTGGCTATCCAGGAGGCTGAGGCAGGAGACCCAGGAGGCGAAGGTTGCAATGAGCCAAGATTGTACTACTGCACTCCAGCCTGATGACAGAGCAAGACTGTCTCAGAAAAAAAAAAAAAGAATAAAAAATTTAAATTCAGAAACTCTTATCACCCTTAGGGTTTATTATTAGACAAAGCAAATGGAGAAATGGCAAAAATGAAAACATAAAATCAATTCAAAAGAATAAAGAATCCTCATTTCCAAACAAAAACCTCATTATCTATGCTATCAGTTGTAGCTCAAAATCTGTAGATAAATCAAAGATTTTTTACTTAGCTATGGCTATGTAAACTGTTATCTAGCTTATGAAGATTCTAAAGCTATCTTAGTTCAGGCTGCTGTAACAAATTACTATAGACTGGGTGACTTATAAGCAACAGAAATATATTGCTCACTTTTCTGGAGGTTGGATATCCATCAAGGTGCCAGGATGGTTAAGTTCTGGTGAGGCCCTTTTTCCAGGTAGTAGGCTGCCTACTTCTTATCATATCCTCACATAGTAGACAACAAAGAAGGGAAACAAGCTCTTATAAGGCTACTAAGCACATCCATGAGGCATCAATCCTCCCAAGTTCATTTAATCCCAATTATCTCCCAAAGACCCTACCTCCTAGTACCATCACATTGTGGGGTAATGCTTCAATATGGGAATTTTGGAGGGACACATATACTCAACTCATAACAAAAGCCTTTTCTCTGTTCAATAATTCTTCATAATCTTATAGAAGATATTTTTGTTTATTTCTAAATGGTAGCAAAAGCTTTTTGATAATTCAGATTTTAGGCTATATTATCCAATCCATTAGCATAATCCTAAATTACCATTATTTTTTGGTATATTTGATTCTATTTGTTATGAACCCATTGCCTTTATTCATCAACTCTGCTTCAGTAACAAATGATCCTGGAAATGGCTTATTCCTTGCTTGTGTTACATGTTGGCTGCCAAGTTTGCCTGTGGCTTGCTCCATGTGTCTTCTAATTCTGAGATCCTGACTGAAGGAACAGTCTCTGTCTGGAACATGCTATTCTTATGGCAATGGATAAAAGCAAGATTGTTGACAGAAATGTCCATGAGAGGTGTGGTGGCATGTGACTGTAATCTCAGCTTCTCAAGAGGCTGAGATGGGAGGATTGTTTGAGCCCAGGAGTTTGAGGTTGCAGTGAGCTATGATCCTGCCACTGTACTTCAGCCTGGGCAAACAGAGAAGGAGAAAGAGAGAGGAAAGAAAGAAGGAAGGGAGAGGAGGGGGAGACAGAGAGAGACAGAGAGACAGAGACAAAGAGAAGGAAAAACAATGAAAGACAGAAAAAAAAACCATGAAGTTTGTTTCTGTAAATTGATTTCTAATTTGAAATTACTGGAAAACTCCTATTCCCATCTTTGCCCAGACTCAATTTCTCATTTTTGGTATATGTACATTCCAGCTTAATGCCTCTAATTTTAATGCCAACAAAATTGGTTGTAAGCAAATTTTAAAATAATAGTAATTTTCTCCCCTACAAAAAGAGAAAGATGTGATGACATGTTACTTTCTGTATACATATCATTGAACAATGTGGTAGAAAAGTATACTCCACTGATGGGGTGGCATTGCAAGTTACGTGGCAGTGGGTGGGGATATATAATCCTCTTACAGGCAAGCAGGTGGCAAGCTGATTGTGAATACAGGACCTGTGGTTGTCGGCTTAGTTAAAAAATCTTTCTTTGCTTCTCACATTAGTCAGTCACAATTTCCTTCCATTTATCCCCCACTCTACTTTAAGTATGGCTTGATTGGAGATCAACCTAAAAAAGATCTGTGACCCAAAATAAGTGAGAGAATCCTACAAGGGAAGATGGTTGTGTTAAGTGGGCTACAAAAACTAGATTCATAAAAATTATAACTTAGGTTTAATTGAAACTGAAAGATTTACAGATGTGACAATGGATGCTATTAGATTTGATAAGTGGTAATGATCACATGAGAAATCAAAAGATAGATGTTGGACACATGTTGTAGCTAGAAGAATACTGTGGTATAGCATGACTTTGGCAAATATTTAAACTTGGGAGCATGCTTTCCCATTTACTGAATGAGAACATTATTATCTATTCCTTAAGGTCATTGATGGGATTAAATGAGATGAGATGATATATGACAAGAGTAGAATTTTAAAAAATTATATCTTTCCTCTGTTACAAATGTTTCCTAAGATGCATAACATATACCAATGTCTAACAAAACCTTGGAAAAGATTATTAGCCAATTCATTTCGTGGGTAGAATGGACAAAAATGATTAGTTAGAAATTCATAACAAGACATACTAAGCACTGCTTGACTTTCTTTTGTTTTTTGATAAGGTTAATAAATTGATAGAAAAATGCTCTAAACATTGTTTTTGGAATTAGCAAGGTGCTTTTCAAACTCATAATATACATGGTGATAAAGAAAAGTAGGTTAAGATAATTACTGCCTATTAATCAAATAAACCTAAGTAATATGGGATACTAGATAATGGATGCACATCCACATCAAGAGGTTGCTAACTTTGTATTTATTCTGTTCATTATATTACTGAAGACTCGGATTTTTTTTAATGACAGAGTTTCACTCTGTCACCCAGACTGAAGTGCAGTGGCACAATCATGGCTCTCTATAGCCTTGACTTCTTGGGCTCAAGCAAACCTCCCACCTCAGCCTCCTGAGTAGCTGGGATCACAGGCATGTGCCACCACTCCTAGCTTTTTAATTTTTTTTGTAGAGACAGGTATCTCCTTATGTTACCCATGTTGGTCTTGAACTCTTGGGCTCAAGCGATCCTTCTGCCTCCCTCCCAAAGTGCTTGGATTACAGGAATGAGTCACTATGCTCTGCCTGAAGTCTTGGATTTAAGTGATAATATTGATGATTTGCTTTTCACATAATTGAGCACTGTATCAGTCAGAGACACCTTAGGCTCCTGAAAGAACTTACAGATGTCATGATCACTTTATGATTATATATAGCAAATATATATAAATATATATATATATTTGGATATATATTATAAGAGTCTTTTTATTTTTAGGAATTCACTTACACAATTGTGTGACTGGCAAATTCAACATATGCAAGGCAGAATGGCAGGTTTAAATGGGCAGGAATTGACACTGCTGTCATAAGGCACAATTTCTTTCTCCAAGAACCCTCAGTTTTTGCTCTTAAGGCAAACTGATTGAATGAGGCCCACCCACTTTGTCATGGGTAATCTTTACTTAAAGTTGACTGATTATAGATATTAACTACATCGTCAAAATACTTTCACAGCAACACCTAGATAGTATTTAAATCTTAGAAGCTTGAAATGTTAAATACAAGCCAAAAGAATTCACCAAATTAAATATTACGTATTATACAAATACAGCACTGGAAAAATGTGACTTGATGCACATTCTCAGGGAAAATATTTCAATAGTAATTGCTGTAAACTCAATGTTTTTCAACAGTGGGATATGAATTGCCAAAATTCCAATTCCTTCCTTTCTTCCTTCTCTTCCTCCTTCCCTTTTCCATATTCTTTTCTTCCATAGAGATTTATAGAGCACTTACTCAGTGGTGAGCATTGCCCTAGGTGAAACGAATATAGTAGTTAATAATGCAAGCATAAATCCCTCTACTCATGAAACTTACACACTATTTGTTGAGGTAGACAACTGCTGTAGACTGAAAGTGTATGTTCCCCCGAAATTTATATATTGTAACCTAATCCCCAATGTGATGATATTTGGAAGTAAGGCCTTTGGGAGGTGATTAGGTCATAAGGATGGAGCCCTCATAAATGGGATTAGTGCCTTTACCCCTTCCACCATGTGAGGATACAGAAGAAGACAATCATCTATAAACCAGAAGCCAGTATTCACCAGACACCAAATCTGCCAGCGTCTTGATCTTAGACTTCCCAGCCTCCCTAACTGTGAGAAATAAATGTTTGTTGTTAAAAGCCACCTTATCATATTTTTGTTACAGCAATCTAATCAAATTAAGACAGAAATAAACATGTAAACAAATACATGGCATAACTTCACGCACTGAAAAGCACTAAGAAGAAAAACCAAACAGTGTAGATGGAGGTCTTTTTGTGGTTTGAGTGGTCAGTGAAGAACTTAATGAGAATATGACATTTGAGAGGAAGTTAGCCAGGCAAAGTTCTATTGAAGATTATGTCACTCAGGGAGTATAGCAAGTCTAAAGGCTATGAGGTAGTAGGATTCTTGGACTTTTCAATAAATAGGTAGATATTCGGTATGACCGGAGGTGTCACACTCAGGAGATATCAAAGGCAATTGAAAAGTGGAGATGTGTGGTAGAAGCTGAGGTATTAGAGAAAGACAGAAGCCATGTCTTGGAAGGGCTTCTTGACCATAGGAAGAAGTTTGCCTTTTATTATATGTCATGGAGGAATTCTTAAAAGGGATGTGAGGTGATTTGATTTACATTTATTTTATTCATTTACTTTTTTTTAACTTTTAGATGGAGTTTTGCTCTTGTTGCCCAGACTGGAGTGCAATGGCACAATCTTGGCTAACTGCACTCTCCAGGTTCAAGCCATTCTGTTGCCTCAGCCTCCCAAGTAGCTGGGATTTGCAGGCACCTGCCACCACACCCAGCTAATTTTTTGGATTTTTAGTAGGGATAGGGTTTCACCATGTTGGCCAGGCTGGTCTTGAACTCCTGACCTCATGTGATCTGCCCACCTCAGCCTCCCAAAGTGCTGGGATTACAGAAGTGAGCCACCATGCCCGGCCTGATTTACACTTTTAAAATATCACTAAGCCTAATGTGTGTGGAATAGACAGTGGGAGTAAAAGTGGGAGCAGGAAGATTGCTAGAAGGTTTTATTATAGAAGTTCAGGTAAGAGAGGATGGTGGCTTAGACTGGAGTGGAAGCAATCAAGATTGAAATGTGATCAAATACAGTGTTATGGTTTGAATGTTTGTCCCCACATGCCCAAATTCATGTTTAAATGGTAACTCCCCATCTTTGTGGGTTTATCCACCTGTTGTCTGAGTAGTTGCTGACTTTTCGATTGGGTCTCTGAGTGGACGCCCAGATTGTTGATGATGAAGTATTTCTGTTACTTGGTTTTTCTTCAAACAGTCTAGCCCCTCTGTTGTATGACTGCTGAGGTCCACTCCAGGCCCTGCTTGTCTGGGGTACACCTGTAGCAGCTGCAGAACAGTGAGGGATGCTACCAGTTTCTCCTTCTGCTATCTTTGTCCCAGAATGATGCCCGCCAAATGTCAGTCTGATCGGTCATTTTTGAGGTGACTCTTTGGATATACAGGGGTCAGGGAGCTGCTTGAGGAGGCGGTTTGTATTTTATAGGAGCTCAAGTGCTGAGCTATGAGCTCCATTGATCATTCAGGGCTGTTAGGCAGGTGCGTTTAAGTCTGCTGCAGCAGAACTCATAAAACCCCTTTTTTTCCTCAGATGCTCTGTCTTGGGGAGTTAGGGCTTTCTTTATGAGTATCCGTTGCACTGTCCTGCCCAGCTAGGGAGCAGTCTAGTCACTATTTGCCTGCTGAGGATCCTCCCTGCTGCTGTGGGGTCCGCCCTGTTGCTGTGGGCTCTGCCCTGCTGTCGTGGGCTCCGCCTTGCTGCCATGGGGGACAAGTGTGCCTGGAGGACAAAACTTTGATGTCATCACCATGTAAATGGTGGCAGAATTCTATAATAGGAAGAACTCTTAGCTACATTATAAATTAAAGTTTTGTTTATTCTTAAAAAATAAATTAAATTAAATTAAATTAAATGGTAACTCCCAAGGTGATGGTTTTAGGAGGTGGGGCTGTTGAGAGGTGATTAGATCATGAGAATGAAGACCTAATAAGATTAATATCCTTAAAAAAGAGGGCCCAAAGAGATAGCTCATCCCTTAAACAATGTGAAGACTTAGGAAGCTTAGGTGGAAAGATCACTTGAGCCCAACAGTTCAAATCCAGCCTGAGCAATATAGTAAGAGAGAGAGAGAGACAGACAGACAGACAGACAGTATATATTTTCAGAGTTGACCAAATATGCTGATAAATTAACTGTGGGATGTAAGAAAGAGAATCAAATGATGTACTCTAGATTTTTAGCTACTAAGTGAGTGGTACCATCATTTACTAAATGGATAATACTAGGGATGAATAAATTCAAGTTTTATTTTGGACATGAAATATTTGAGTGAAGACTACAAGGAACAGTTTAAGCTGAGAGAAATGCCTGGGGTTGGAGATATTAATTTGTGAGTCATCTGCATATATATGAAATTTAAATTCATTAATCTAGGTTAAATCATTTAGGAAGAACAGTTGATAGCAAAGAAAATCTAGGATACGCTTAACATTAGAATTCTCAACATTTAGAAGAGGGAAAGCATCTGGCACAGGAATCTGAGGCCAGCGACTTAAGAGAATGTGATATTTTTGGAAGCCAAGTTAAAAAAAAGTTTCTATCTAAAAGGGAGAAAGGACCAACTTTTAGATGCTGCTGAAGGTTATGATAAGGATATATGCAATCTTAGGCTTTATTAATAAAAGCTTAGAACGAGTGACATAAAATTTATATTCTGTACTAGATTGGTCAGAATATATCTTTACTATTGTGTAAGGTATTGTGACCAAATGACAGTGACAATACAAGCATGTCAAGAGAATCAGGAGCAAGATGGTGAGGGGCCTGTAGCTGGTTACTTGAAATATGAGAAAAGGAACCAGAATGTTTCATGAAATTTTTTGGAGGATTTCCTAGTTAACTTCAAGTATTTTAGGGGCTCTATATTTACTGTAGATTTAGAAATATGCACTGGGACCAATGTGAGGAAGTCACCAAAAGCACATTTCTAATCTATAAAGGAAACCAGTTTCTAACATTCTGACATTTCTTATGAACACTGAATTGCTGAAAATGTTCAAATTGTCACCAATTAGAAAAGTATTTTGTATTGGTAGGACTTATGCTAGGTGTCCTTTTCAAGATCTAAGACTTGATGCTAATCTTTAGATTTCCATTTTCATGATAGTCTTCCTTATTCAAAAATCTTCAGCAGCTGCATATTTGCCTCAAGATAAAATCCTGATACCTCTGATTAGCTTTGATAAACTTCTGTAACCTTGTCCTAACTTATACTTCTGTGTTTTTTTCTGATTCAAGTTCTCTGCTCTGGTAAGGCTGGCTTCCTTCACTCTCTACCACAGAAGTATGTTCATCTTGTCTCCTCATCTTTCCTTGCATCTTTGCTTGGGAGATCAGTCTCTCTTTCACTATTGAAGGAATTGTAGTGAAACTTAATAGAAGCTAAAGGAAAATGTTTGCCCTTTTACTCCAGGCCACAAACTATCTGACTTTCTAAACTGCTACTTACAGTAATCTATACTGCTCATGTTAATAATTATATATTGAATTTTACATTGTATTACGTTACTATTTCATGAGTGCATAGTTCATTTCAATGAGACTTTTATCAATGGCAATATTGATGGATATACATAGATATGATAATAGATACAATTCATTTAGCTCTTACTTTGTTCCACTATTTCCTAATTTCAAATCCTTATAAAAATCTCCTAAAGGTAAGTGTGATAGTTAATACTGAGTGTCAACTTCATTGGATTGAAGGATACAAAGTACTGATCCTACACGTGTCTGTGAGGGTGTTGCCAAAAGAGATTAACATTTGAATCACTGAGCTGGGGAAAGCAGGTTCACTGTTATTCTGGTAGGCACAATCTAATCAGCTGCCAGTAAATATTATGCAGGAAGAAAAACGTGAAAAGGCAAGACAGGCCCACCCTCCCAGCCTACATCTTTCTCTTTTCTCTCTCATGGTGGATACTTCCTGTCTTCTAACATCAGACTCCCAAGTTTTTCAGTTTTGGGACTCGGACTGGCTCTCCTTGCTCTTCAGCTTGCAGACAATCGATTATGTGACCTTGTGATAGTGAAAATTAATACTTCATAAACTGCCTTTTACATATATATATATAAATATATGTGAATATATATAAATATATATGTAAATATATATAAATATATATATTTATATGTATATATCCTATTAGTTCTGTCCCTCCAAGAGAACCCTAATACAGTAGGTGTAAGAACTGTCAGTGCCCCACTCATATTCCCTTGTCACTCACCATTCTAGTGCATGGCTACAGAATCTGTCTATCTGGTGACTATCCATCTTTCTCTCCACTGTGAGCATGAGACATCTTGGGAGTACAGAGGGTTAATGAATGACAAAGCAACCTTCACCAAAGACGGAAGGGTTTTGGAGGTTTAAGTACCTCCAGCTACCTCACTCCGGTGGGCTAACTCTGAGAATGTTTACATGGTCTCTCATAATTCCCCCATGGGTCTCACCCTCCACTCCCCTAACTTATTGCCCCAAGTGGTTACTTGTTCGATGACACACACCCTTTATTGTCTCCCTTTACTTTCCTATCTCACTTTCCCTCTCTGCAGTGGAGCTTCTTGGAATCACCCCTCAAATAAATAATTTACAATCCAATTCTAGTCTCAAGTTACTTCTGTGGGAGCCCAACCTAAGCCAATAGGTGTTGCTTTCCATGCATGTAACAAATGTGAAAACTGAGACTCAGAGAGATTAATTAACTTGGCCAGAGTTATGGCGCTAGTATCGGCAGAGGTGCGAATACAAACATAGTCTATCTGTGGCAGGATTCTAGGTTTGGGGCTAATTTACCATGTCTGTATTACTACATTGCAACACTCTGTGAACACCCAACAAAGATTGTCAAGTGACTACAAAATTTATACAGATTTAAGTTAGTTTAGTTTTTCTTTCCCTAGCATAATCTACCTTAGTGTTAAATGCTGCATTTATTTATATGGTTACTTGATTAAATGTCTGCCCCTCTCTCTCTCTAAACTGTATGCTCTATGACAGCAAAGAGCATACATACCTATTTTGACATACCATTGTTTCCTTGGTACTTCGAAAATAATTGTAAGTGAAAGCAGAGAAGTAGTGGGAGCCATGAGTAAGCAAAAATCATGAGCTAGAGAAGTGTGGAGAGAGGGATGGCTGGTATTGGGGACAGATTCAGAATCAGTAAAGCACTGACTGTGTTGGGGGAGCACTGAGTGAAGCAGTGTCAGAGCACTTGAGTCATGGGAATGGTACAGCACTGGAAGGAGATAATAACATGGTCCTTATTTTTCAGACATGACACAGGCACGCCTGTTCATTCTCTGCAGCAGCTTCTGAATCCTGAACAATAAATACTATTATGGTTCCCTATGACATTAGACATTTTGTTGTGGAACAGTTTTCTTGTCCTGCCTTACTCCCCCAGGAATCTTTGTAATAAACCTTCATCACTTGAGGTGAACTGACCACACCTTTGGAACTTAAAAGCCTTTCAGATCTGTCAGTTGAAGACAATAATACTGTCATACTTTCTGGAGTTGTGAAAGAGACAATGTACAAGGAAGCACTTTGAAAACTTAAAATTTTTCTACTAAGTCATGACCTTTGGACCATGCTTCTATTTTCTAGCTCAAAAAACATGTTAAATAAAAAGTATAGACATGGAATATGTTTTGAAGCAAGCAATAACTAAATAGTCTTAGAAAAGGACTTCTGGTAAGCACTAATCTAGAGACAAAATGCATCACTGAGAAGTTAGCTCCTGTCTCAGTCACACCATTAACACCGAGTACATTTTTTGTTTTTGTTTTTTTTTTTTTAGATATGGTCTTGCTCTGTCATGTAGGCTAGAGTGCAGTGGCATGATCATGGCCCATTGCAACCTCGACCTTCCTGCCTTCAAGCTATTCTCTCGCCTCAGCTTCCTGAGTAGCTAAGACTCCAGGCATAAACCACTGTAACCTGGTTAATTTAAAAATATATTTGTAGGCCACGCGTGGTGGCTCATGCCTGTAATACAAGCATTTTGGAAGGCCAAGGCTGAAGGAACACCAGAGATCAGGAGTTTAAGACCAGCCTGGCAAACATGGTGAAAACCCGTCTCTAAAAAAATACAAAAATTAGCTGGGCATAATGGCAGGTGCCTGTAATCCCAGCTACCTGGGAGGCTGAAGCAGGAGAATCACATGAACCTTGGAGGTGAAGGCTGCGGTGAGCCTCGATTGCACCATTGCACTCCAGCCTGGGCGACAGAGCAAGACTCTTGTCTCAAAAAAAAAATTGTAGAGACAGAATCTCTCTATGTTGCCTAGGTTTGTCTCAAACTCCTGAGCTGAAGGGATTCTCCTGCCTTAGCTTCCCAAAGTGCTGGGATTATAGGCATGAGCCACCATGCCCAAGCTGAATAAACTTCTTAACCATGTGTGCTAAATAGCCTTAGCATACTAAGGCTTTATCGAGTAAGATAAATAGAAGATGGCTGAAATACAATGACATTCCAAAGTACTTAGACAGACAGTCCCCAGCTTACAATGGTTCTACTTAATGATTTTTGTACATTACGATGGTATGAAAGTGATGGCTGTTCAGTATGCTCATCAATTTACAATGGGGTTTTGTCAGGATGTAACTCCATCTAAGTCAAGAAGCATCTATACTTAATAGAAATAAGTTCTTCAATCCAGGGGTTCTGAAATCCTGGTACAGTAGCTACTTTCAGTGTCAACTCCACACCTCCTTGGAGTCACGTGTTCTGTGCATGCCAATGGCCTCTTACTGCATGCACCAGTGGCTGCAGAAACCCGAGGGCTTCTTCTAGCCATGAAGATGATCAAATTGAACACAAGGCAGTATGGAGGTGTTGCAGAGATAATTCCAGGAACAGCCCTCAACCAATGACAAATGAGAACTGATGCATAAAACACAGTTTCTTTGTCCCTTAGGTGTCACAACTCTCAGGTGGATTCTGTGCTGTGTCCTAGAGTTTTACATCAATGGAGTGCCCTAATTACTCATAGCAGCAACCTTCTTATTTTAGCATTCCCTGTATTGGCCCCTTCCCCTTTCTTGCTCTTGAACTGAAGTATTCTGGAATCACTTCCTGAAGAAATGACTTAACACTCAAGTACTAGTCTCAAAGTTTGCTTCTGGGAAAATCCAAACTGAGATACTTTGTCAAACCAATACTAATTTTTTTTTTTCTTTTTTGAGATAGGGTCTTGCTGTCACCCAGGACAGAGTGCAGTGGCGCAATCAGAGCTCACTGCACCCTCAACCTCTGGAGCTCAAGCTATCTGCCCACATAAGCCTCCCAATTAGCTGGGACTACAGGCATGTACCACAGCACCTAGCTAATTTTTTCTATTTTTCAGAGAGACAGGGTCTTACTATGTTGCCCAGGCTGGTCTGGAGCTCCTGGTTTCAGTGATCCTGTTGCCTTGGCCTTCCAAAGTGCTGGGATTAAAGGCTTGAGCCACATTGCCTGG
The DNA here is from genome assembly GCA_031835075.1 of Saguinus oedipus. Taxonomy (NCBI): domain Eukaryota; kingdom Metazoa; phylum Chordata; class Mammalia; order Primates; family Cebidae; genus Saguinus; species Saguinus oedipus. The sequence goes on from CM063170.1 coordinate 150,640,827, forward strand.
CCTCCAATGCCAATTTTTAATGCATCTATGGAAAAGATAAAATAATATATAATGAATATATCATGAAGCTAAATTTATGTAATTCTAAGGACTGTCCTTTTTTTCTAAAATTTCCATCCTTTCTCTTTCCTCCTTCCTTCTTTCTCCCTGCCTTGAAATGCCCTTTCCTTTTATGAAATAAAGCAGCAGGAAATGGCAGTTTTGTTGTAACAACAAAATACTTCTCTCTTCATAAAACTGACAAACTCATAACTGGCAATTCGGTAGCCTCTCAATTTTTTTTTTTTTTTTTTTTTTTGAGACGGAGTTTCGCTCTTGTTACCCAGGCTGGAGTGCAATGGCGCGATCTCGGCTCACCGCAACCTCCGCCTCCTGGGTTCAGGCAATTCTCCTGCCTCAGCCTTCCTGAGTAGCTGGGATTACAGGCACGTGCCACCATGCCCAGCTAATTTTTTGTATCTTTAGTAGAGACGGGGTTTCACCATGTTGACCAGGATGGTCTCGATATCTTGACCTCGTGATCCACCCGCCTCGGCCTCCCAAAGTGCTGGGATTACAGGCTTGAGCCAACGCGCCCGGCCTCTCAATTTTTGTGGAATCTTTAGTAGTCCATAAAACTCAGAAGTCTGAAAATCACTAATACATACCATTATACTACATGTTATATTGCATTGCTTTGTAAAAACCATTAGATACACAATGAATAGAAAGTTGAAAAATAAGAGGTCTATTAAGATAACAAGTGAAGTTGAAGTCTTCAAAAGAGCATGTGGATTGAGAAATAATTATAGTTAGAAATAGAAAGCTAGTTGTTACACTACTTACAATGTATTTGCAGTACTTAAAACTCTCACCTTATTTATGATAATTATCTGACTCAAGGCTCCACTTAGCCCTTTCAGTGTAGAGTTATTTTAAAGAGCAGTGTGTATTGTCATACTAACTGTATTTGGAAGTGAAAGGGTTCCTAGGAGACTCTCAGGTAGACCAAAAATTGTAACTTGAATTAGAAACTTTGCAGGATTCTTGAGGTGAAAAGACCAAAACTTGGCTGGATTTCATGACTGTGCTTCAGGTGCTATTTAAATTGTTGCTGACATATTAAAAAATGGGAGTGTAATAATGAGGAAAATATGGCAGAGTCCCATCCACCTGACTCCCCCATATTCTTTGCCTTGAAACCATTCCATTCCCTTTCCTCCTTCACTCCTACCATGGGGTACTATCATATATAGGAGCCAGGCAAAGAAAGAAAAATACGTAAATGTGCCCAGTCAAAGTAAAAGAATAGGTTAAGAAAAAGAGCCTAGAAATCATAAAGGAGGAAAGTGTCTGACCAAAAATAAGGAAGTATCTGCAAATTAAAGACAAAATAGGAATAAACTAAATAACAAAAAAGAAACATATTTTTCTATTATTTTATATTTCAAGAGAAGAGATATTTAGATCTAACTGTTCTAATCTTGTTTACCCATACATTGGTTTGAATGTTTTGAGAGAGCTCTGGATCATTTACCTTAGAATTTATTTTACACCCTCAGAGATTGTCACATAGTTCTTCAATTTCTCTATGGTGTTTATAATTTTCATAAATCTTATTTAGTTATTATACCACATACTGTAATCTCTGCACAGTTATTTACTTTTTCATGAAAGTATTTTCTTTAATCTGTATCTCCTCAATGTTATTTTCTCAAAAGAGCTTTCTAATAAAAAATTTTGTGCTCTGGAGGATTTTATGATAAGGTCAATAAATGCAGTGAGGATATTAGGGTTAGAAGTAAAGGCTTTCTTTCAAAAATTGTTCAGTCAATGAAAACTTTTGATACTATTTAGGTAAATTTGGAAGGCTATTTGTATAGCTTAATATGTCCTAGGACATGAAACACAATTGTGGATTCTTCAAACACAGCTGTGAGCTCTTTATTACTTCTTGGTTAGTCCCCCCATCAGAAACTATTCATATATATGCTCTAAGGTTCTTTACAATTATAGTTATGTTACTGAGTTAGAATTACCTTTCCACAAATAAAGATATCAAAACTATAAAATATTTTGGGATGTAGTACATTCATATTGGAGTTGCCAATGAAACCAGAATGAGCCAACTTCATTTTCTTAAATCTTTAATTTCTTTTCATACACAAGTCTTTGTCCAGCACTTTTTATTATTTAGTCTTCATTTTGAAATACTATATTTCAAAATCTACAGTAATTTTTCTAAAGTCACAGATATAATAGCTTATTTTACTAAAGGCAAAATGTATTTTGAATTTTCTTTCTTTTATGTACTATTCTGTTTTTCAGTACTTTCCTGTTTAATATTACCTGTGAATTTAGTTAAGATTGTTTACTTCCCTTTGTTAACTGATGTTCCATAAGACCATACCTAATACTGATTCCTGCAGAATTCCTGTGATACTTTCTTTCAAATAGATATTTCATAGTTTTTTTTTTAACTTGTTCTTTAGTTTTTAACTCATGAAACTTCAAGAACTATATTTATGTCAGAAAATTCAGAGGTTTAGAAAAAAATAAAAAGGATACACAAAATTCCTCCCTAGAAACGTAGGGAGGAATAAAGGAAGTAGAAACATTATCCTTTTGGAAAAAAATGAAAAGAAATTAAAGATAAACCACTTATTTGAGATTCAGAAAGTACATAAGCAATAGTAAAGATTAGAGCCTACGTCTATCCAATAATAGAAAGATATTAAATATTTGAAAATACCTCATAAAAATATGTGGCAATTTCTTTGGATGAAAAGAACAGTGCTAACTCTAAAGCTAAACATAAAGGTTGATTTACAAATAGACATAGTAAGTCTTTCCTACTGGTTAAGAAATTGATTTCCATGGAAGGGAGCTGATCAAATTTGGTTTTTGTTAAAAGGATGAAGATCTGTTCAAAGTAGCATACTGAGGTTGCCTAGGACTGGGTTAGGCAGTAAAATAGAACACAGTTTGTATCTGCAGTACAGTTTTGTAGGTCTATACACCTAAAAGTCTAGAAAACAATCTAACTGAGTGTTTGATAGATTTTAGACTGCATTAAATATTGACCTTTAAAAATGCTAAAGAATTGTCAAAAAAGGAGGAGGTAATTCTGCAGTAAGAGTAGTGAGCCTCACCTGGACTCCCAGGCAACATACAGATCATGTGTGAATGTGTAGAGATCAGTGATAACCAAGAGCTAGTGATAACCTGCCAGTCCAATGTCTTGCATTCAAGGGCTGACAGCAATGATTGGGGCAGGAATGCTGGAGGATTGGGATGTTAACACACTGCAGGTTTTCAAGCACAGGCTATGTGAAGATTTGTTGGGAATGTTGCACTTGGGGTTTACACAGCAGGCAGTAAGTAGAGTAGGAATTTTGATAGTCTTGGCTAACTGAGGGTCTAAATTTAAAAGAAAAGAAAACTGTTCTCAGGGAAGCCACCATAAGTAGTACTTTATTATTAGTATTATGGGACTATTTCATTCTCATTTCTAGAACAGCACAGGGCTTAGCAACTCAAAACCCACGTATCTTACCCACCTACCTAATGAATGACATCTATTATTTCTCTTTTTTAGGTATTGTATAACTCCTTCTTGATTAGTATAGTATACATTAATATAGTGGTTCTCAAACTTTAGTGTGCAAAAGATCACTTGGAGGGCTTGTTAAAATGGATTGCTGCAGTTTATGATTTAGCGGGTCTGAGGTGGCATTTCTGAATTCCTAGGATGCTGGCCTCAATTCACTCTGAGAACTCTATTTCCTGTGAGTGGTCCATCTTCCTCCTCCCAGGTGGTACACTGCCTAAGAGATAAGCACAATGGTGGCCTCAGGACTATTCCTTAATCAAGTTAGATTGTTGTCATTGACTAGGTAAATAGGCAAACTTACAAAGAAGATCCATTGCCTGCATCTTGTCACCTCTTTTAGTGCTCTTTTCTCTTTTTCCTGGGTTTCTATCACAGCCACTTGCCATCGCTAGTGTTGGTTTAATCATCCATAGCAGAGAAAACATTGATCTCGAAGATCAATATTCAATGGTAGTCAATGTGGTTGGGATCACTCATGGGAGAATTTAAAATAACAATACGGTTACTTTCAAACCATGGGAAGCTCCCTCTATATGAAGCATATAATAGTTTGTATATATTTTAGTATAAAAGACAATACCCTTCTCCGTAATTGTATTAAATAGGAGTTTTCAGTTTATTGATACTTTTCGAACGATATATAATCATAACTGGGACATTTTTGACATTTGACTTGTTGAAGGTGCTTGCACTGTGGATTACACCGAGGACAAAGGTGCATTGATGTTTTCTGTGGCACCCCCTCACCCCGGTTCATTAGTATCCAACAGACTTGTAACGGCAGAGGTTAAGTATATGAGACAGTTGGTAAAGAAAAACGTACGCTTATACGTAGAAATCTGACTTCATAACCACCATTTCTAGCAAAATTCTCCATCCTTCTCATATGGTGCCTTTATTTCGTTTTGAGTTTCAGAATCTATTTTATTTGTGCATGTGTGATAGTCACGGTGATTTATAGCATGAAACGAAAAAGAAAACATAAATAGTACTGCCCTGATCTTCAAAGCTACTTGACCCTTGCCTGGTTTCTGCGCTGCTGGCTAAGGCTGTTTCTTCCTCCGGTAGTTTCTGGGCATTTTCCTTTCCCTTTCCCCCTGCTTCCTCTCCACCACCTCCCGGTCCCCTTCTCGTCTCTCAGGCTTTAACAGTGCCGAGAGCCCGCGAGCTCAGGTACCCTTCCCTCTTCTCCTGCCCGTCAAACAAAGCCCCGGGAGACAGGCGCGCGTCGCCAGCCACGCCGACAGATGATGCAGCCGAGCCGACACACGCTTCGAACCGGAGCAGGACAGCATGCGCGACCACGCACCGCGCGTCCCCGCCGCTTCCTTCCCTCTGGACTCTTCCTTTTCCTCCAGGTCCGGCCCCCTGCCACCGCTCCGGGAACGCGCCTGCGCACAAGCTGCCCTTCTCCCTCCTCCGCCCTTCCTTCCCTCTGTCCCTCCTCCCCTGCCCCGCCTTCCTTTCTCTCTCTCCGGTTTCACTCACTGAGAGCTCCAGGTAGTGAGCAGTTCAGTGGATTTCCTCATTACCCAGCCCCTCTTTCTATCGTCCCTCCCCACCATCTGCCTGGTTGAAGATGAAGGGACTGCAGTGGCCCCAGCCTCTGCAGCGGCACCGGCGGTGGCTGCGGTGTGGGTGGCCGGAACTGGGGTGGTGAAGAAGCGGTGGTGGTGTCTAAAGGAGCGATAGCCGTCTCAGCCTCTTTCCCTGTGCTTCCTATCTTCTTTAGTGCAGCCAGGAAGTTTTCGCTTCTGTACGTGTGTGTGTGCGTGAGTGTGGGTGTGTGCAGTGAGGTTTGGGTGGCGTTTGTGCAGGCGTTGGGTTTTTTGCCCACTTCGCTTCCCGTAACCCAGGCAGCTCCGGAGCCTGGGCTGTGGCCCTAGGAGGGGGCGCGGCGGCCGGCTCTCTCCTTTTGTTGTTGTTTCCTCCGCCTGGGGAGCTGAAGGGGAGACGCGCCTGGGTGGGGCGGCTCGGAGCCCGGGCCTGGTGGCCCCCGGGGCTCCCGGGCGGGCGGCGTACGGCAGAGTAGAGCGGGCTTCAACATGATGGCGGCCGAGGCCGGCAGTGAGGAGGGCGGCCCGGTAACTGCTGGAGCAGGGGGAGGCGGCGCGGCTGCGGGCTCCAGTGCCTATTCCGCAGTGTGTCGGGTGAGGATACCCGTGGCCCTGCCAGTGGCAGCTGCCCCCTATCCTGGGCTGGTGGAGACCGGAGTGGCTGGGACTCTGGGTGGCGGAGCCGCTTTGGGGTCAGGGTTCCTAGGAACCGGGTCTGTGGCAGGGGCATTGGGGGGAGCCGGACTGACAGGGGGAGGTACTGCTGCTGGCGTGGCTGGTGCTGCTGCTGGCGTGGCCGCTGCTGGTGCTGGTGCTGGTGCTGCTGGACCTAGTGGAGACATGTCTCTCACCAAGCTGCTCACTTCGTTGCCTGCTGAGACTCTCGGGCCAGGAGGTGTATTTCCCCCTCTGCCTCCTCCCCCTCACCTGCCCCCTTTGGGGGCGGGTCTGGGGACAGTGGACGAAGGTGACTCTCTGGATGGACCAGAATACGAGGAGGAAGAGGTGGCCATACCGTTGACCGCTCCTCCAACTAACCAGTAAGTTGAGACTGCTCTTCAGTAAGTTGAGACTGCTCTTCAGTAAGTTAAGACTGCTCTCCAGTAAGTTAAGACTGCTCTTCAGAATGTGTGAAGCTGTCTCCAGGAAAGAGAGAATGAAGGGGTAAACTATCCTTTTTTTTTTTTTTTAATCTTTTCAGCTGTGATTTGTTAGGAAAAGTTTTTGAAGTTTCAGATTTCTTGAAGTAGGAATTTAATTTGATCACTCATCTTCCTTACAGGCATACTACCTGGTGTCCTCCTACATTTATTGTTCCTCTGGGAAGATGTAAAGTCTTTAAGCTGGAAAGCATGAGAAAATGTGTATCCATTGAGAACCAGATATGGTTCTGTCCCTTCCAAGTTGAGGTGGTGTCCCAGGATTCAGTCAAGCTGCAGCTATCAAGGCAGTCATAGTGTATAACCTGTGTGTTCCTTGATAAAGCTAGATGATGAGTGGGAAGCTTTGAATACAAATATTTAAACAAGTACTATATTAATAATTTGAGAAGTATATTGGTTAGAATGTTTTTATTTCAGTGCATATCTCAGCTTCAGATTAGAGAAAACATAGTGATGCAGAAAAGTCTTGGAGTCATTTAATGAGAACTTGGGTCAGAGAGAAAGGAAAGCAGTAGTGTGAATTATAGGTGTGATTAAGAGCCTATACTCCAACAATGTCTGTATCTTCTTCCATAGCTTCCCACTTATTAATGCACTGCTTTTATAGTTGAGACATTGGAAGTACAACAGTGAGGTAAAACAAAATTAATAGATCTTCCCTTAAGCATTTTTGTTGGTGGCCAGTATAGTATTCTATATGAAAATTAAGTTTTACAGTCTGCAGAATATACAGGACAATGACTGTTTTTCATGTTAGTTAATACCTCCTCCTCACTTGTTCTCTTAATTGAACTTAGGTGTTTATTTGTAAAGGTGAACCTTGATGAGAATGTTGAGATGGGAAGTGGTATCAGGCAAAACTTGTTTTATAGATTGCGAACGTAACTCTTAATTGACCCTTAGGATTTTAACAACCTTGATGCATATCAGAAAAAAAGATTTGGTTCATATGTTGACAGTCATGCAGGACAATTCAGAGGTTTTGTTTCTTTTTCTTTTCTCTCCTCTGAGACGGAGTCTTGCTCTGTTGCCCAGGCTGGAGTGCGTGGTGCCATCACGGCTCACTGCAACCTCTGATTCCCAGGTTCAAGCGATTCTCCTGCCTTAGCCTCCCAAGTAGCTGGGATTACAGGAACGTGCCCCATGCCTGGAGAATTTTTGTATTTTTAGTAGAGACGAGGTTTTGTCATGTTGGCCAGACTGGTCTCAAACATCTGACTTCAGATGATAAGTTGGTATCCCAACTTATGTCTGTAATGCAGAGTCTTTGGGAGTGTTCTGAGAGGGTTAAAAATGCCATCTACAGCACTGCTTTTGAAAAAAGTTCAGTTTTTATTAAATGCTCACTGCATGTGCAGTACCGTGGTTATGAAGGACAGAATGTAACTTTTCATACTGAAAGAATCTAGTCTTATGACAGTTTATAACTAAAGTAGATATATTTAGGATATTGTAGTTGAAAAAAACTTGTGTTAATAGCTTTTTTTTTTTTTTTTTAAGACAGAGTTTTGCTCTTTCATCCAGGCTGGAGTGAAGTGTCAGTGATCTTGGCTCACTGCAACCTCTGCCCCCCAGGTTTAAGTGATTCTCCTGCCTCAGCCTCCTGAGTAGCTAGGATTACAGGTTCCCTCCACCACACCTGGCTAATTTTTGTATTTTTAGTAGAGTTGGGGTTTTACCATATTGGCCAGGCTGGTCTCAAACTTTGACTTCAGGTGATCCACCTGTTTCGGCCTCCCAAAGTGCTGGGATTTACAGGCATGAGCCACTGCACCCAGCCCAATACACTATTTTTTTTATAGTTGTTTCAGGTTCACAGCAAAATTGAGGGGAAGATACGGGGTGTTCCCATTAAATTTTTAATAATAAACACGATTGGGCTGGTCTGGTGGCTCATGACTATTTCCAGTGCTTTGGGAGGCCAAGGCGGGTGGATCATCTGAGATCAGAGTTTGAGAACAGTCTGGCCAACATGGTGAAACCCCGTCTCTACTAAAACACCAAAAAACCCCCAAAAGTTTGCCGGGTGTGGTGGTGGGTACCAGTAATCCTAGCTACTCAAAAGGCTGAGGCAGGAGACTCGCTAAAATCAGGGAGATGGAGGTAGTGAGCCGAGATCACACCATTGTACTCCAGCCTCAGCAACAAGAGGGAAACTCTGTCAAAAAACAAAAAAAACACAAAAAACACAAAAACATGTTAGAGTACTTCTGAAAAATTGTGAGAAATTGTGTGGGATTTTCATCATGATTACATGTATTTGGAAAGAAAAAATTATCTTTGTATGACTGTGTATATGAGACTTGTTTATGTTCTAAAAAATAACCTCCATTTCTTTTTGTTTATTTATTTTTTGAGACAGAGTGTTGCCTAGGCTGGAGTGCAGTGGCGCCATCTCGGATCACTGCAACCTCTGCCTCCCGGGCTCAAGTGATTCTCCTGCCTCAGCTTCCTGAGTAGCTGGGATTACAGGCATCCAACAACACACCAGGCTGATTTTTGTATTTTTAGTAGAGACAGGGTTTCACTGTGTTGATCAGGCTAGTCTCGAACTCCTGATCACGTGAACCGCCCACCCTGGCCTGCCAAAGTACTGGGATTGCAGGCATGAGCCACCGTGCCTGGCCAAAATACCCTCCATTTCTAATATGTTTTTAAAATTTGCCACTGAGAAGTACAGATTTCCTTCTTATTTTATCTTAGATATCAACCCAGAGTCACTGGAGGCAATATAGTGTAGTGGTTAAGTGTGCAGATTCTGAAGTTAGAAAAAATTTGGGTTGGAATCCTGACTCTGCCACTTACTAGCTGTGTGATCTTGGAAGGGTCAGTTTCCCCATCTGTAAAATGGGGATAAGAATGGTACCTTCCTCATGTGGTTGTTTTTTAAAGATTTAATGAATACCCTGCTGTATTCAGCACAGTACTTGGGGAATAATAGGTGTTTGAGAAATACACAGTCCCCCGTCCCTGTAGCCATAATATTTTACTATCACTAAATTATCTACAAATTCTTTTGGTTATAGAGTCTCCCTTATTAATAACTGTTTTAGAGAAAGTTTTGAACTCCAAATCAAGCCTACCATGATTAATTATATTAAGAATTTTATTTTAACTTCATAAGGGCTTCCAGCAGTAGGTTAAGCACTTTTAAGGATGAAATTCAGGTGTTATCTATAAATTCATATTCCTGAATGTAGACATTCATATATTTTTTCCTTTTTTTTTTTTTTTTGAGACAGAGTCTTGCTCTGTCACCAGGTTGGGGTGCAGTGGCGTGATCTCAGCCCACTGCAACCTCCACCTCCTGGGTTCAGGCAATTCTCATGCTTCAGCCTCTGAAGTAGCTGAGACTTTAGGTGCATGCCACCATGACCAGCTGATTTTTATATTTTTAGTAGAGATGGGGGTTTCACCATGTTGCCCAGGTGGTCTCCATCTCTTGACCTTGTGATCTGCCCATGTCGGCCTCCCAAAGTGCTGGGATTACAGGTGTGAGCCACCATGCCTGACCCAGACATCCATATTTTTAAATGGAAGGAAAAGCCTTAAAGACATTGTCAAATAATATTTATGTTTTGTAAAAATATTGAAGAAATGTTGTGGACTAAATTAATACTGGCTATGAGTAATTGGTCACCTTAGTTATGGATAGCATGGTTATCCATATTAAGGATATGGATATTAAGGAGGTTTAGGTGACAGGATTGGGTTCACAAGTAGTTTGTTACTTGAGTATTCCCTGATCAGGGAGTTAGCTCAACCTTCTTTCTAGCTAGTTTTGTGCTGTTGATCACAGAAGAGTCAAATGACAATATGTAGATAGACCAGTGCAAATAAATTAATACTATTAGTATTTTGTACCTTGTTTTCTGTGTACACGGTGAATCATTAGTCTCATGCTTATTACTGAGCATTTTCATTAGTTTGGTTGAGGCTAGAAATGTTTGTGTAATTTGTACTATTATATTTATTTGAATTTTTTTGAAAGTTTGGAGAAAAAAGTTTTTAAAAAAAAAATTCTCCATCTACATTTTTTCTACCATTAAAGTTTCTATACCTAAAACTGTTAACGAATTTCTTTTTTAAGAGAGACAAAAGGTTAAATTAAGGCAGTTTGTCACTAGTACTCTGTAAGTTTCTGGAGTTGCTTTTCATGGTTCTCATTATTTTTTCTTCTGTGGGATGCGGTAAAGGAGTATTGTGGGGTGATGGTAAAGGAGTATTGTTTGTATAGTACACCATCAAGAGATTTTTAACTATGAGTCTGCAGTAGTAGGTGGCCATTGGTGAAAATCCAATCCACAGATGTATATTGCTTGCTCTGTGGGTATTTGGAATATTTAGTGATTGTCACCGTTTAAGAATAGAGATTTCTTTTTCTTTTTTTTTTTTTTTGAGACATAGTCTCACACTGTCGCCAGGCTAGAGTGGAGTGGCACAATCTCTGTTCACTGCAACCTTTGCCTCCCGGGTTCAAACGATTCTCCAGCCTCAGCCTCTGGAGCAGCTGAGATTACAGGTGTGCACCAGGACACCCAGCTAATTTTTGTATTTTTAGTAGAGATGGGATTTCACCATGTTGGCCAGGCTGGTCTTGAACTTCTGACCTTGCGATCTGCCTGTCTCGGCCTCCCAAAGTGCTGGGATTACAGTCCACCACACTTGGCCCTCTGGTTTTTTTTTTTTTTTTTTGAGACAGAGTCTTGCTCTGTTGCCTGGGCTGAAGTGCAGTGGTGTGATCTTGGCTCACTGCAACCTCTGCCTCCTGGGTTCAAGCTATTTTTCCTGCCTCAGCCTCCTGAGTAGCTGGGACTACAGGCACACACCACCACGCCCTACTAATTTTTGTATTTTTAGTAGAGATGGGGTTTCACTCTGTTGGCCAGGCTGGTCTCGAACTGCTAACCTCAGGTGATTCACCTGCCTTGGCCTCCCAAAGTGCTGGGATTACAGGTGTGAGCCACGGTGTGGCCAATAGGAAGATTTCATATTGAAGTCTCAAGTTCTAGCATCTGTAAAAAACCCTTAAGACTTTGCCATACCTGGTGATCATTCCTGCTTGAGACTAGATTGCCAGAGCTGAGTATCGGTTGACTCTTAGGTGGGTATTGAGGTCTCCATTTGCAGTCTCTACCAGGTCTGCTTTGCCTTTGCTATTGCAGTATTTGTCTGACATCTGGCCTGGGTCTTACCCCGAACCTAATACTTATACTTCTCAAGCCTGAAACTTTAAGGAAAAGAAAATAAGGAATGTAAATAGTACGTTTCTTTTTATAAAAAAATCATTTTACTGTCTCCACAAAAATAAAATTCTTAATTAAGTTAAATAACTGCTGAAGGTTAGTGTTAGAACATACAGCATTCATTAACTTTGTTACCAATTGCCTTATACATATGGGTGAGTCATTGTTTCTTAATAAATATGGGGGTGAGACTTGCTAAGATTAGTTATGGAAAGTGATTGATGACCATAACTCATATTTTTTACTGTATTTGAGTAGTAGAGATATAGGGTAAATGCTTTAAGGGTTACAATGAGTGAAATGCCCCCTTTTCTCAGTGGGAGAAAAGGGAGTATTAGATCTAGTAGGAAATTAAGTAAACCAATTTCTGTGATTCAGGCTAGATTAAGATAAATATCATGAGTGAAGTATAAGCAAAGGTCACGAGGGTTATAAATTTACATAATTAGGATCAGTAAATTCTTTGAGGAAAATATAGCAGATATGATTTTCCTGCTACTTAATTTATTTTCTGAGCAAGAGGTTATTGGTTCTGATGCTCTTTGCCTAATGATTCTGTCAGGAAAACATAATTATGAATTAGAAGAGTATGAACTTTTCACCCTTAGTGAAGAATCTGGTCTACAGAACTCTTATTTACCTGTGGTCTAGAGAGAAGTTGAAGGGGATGTCTGTAGTTACTGAGGTACAGAGCACAGATGAACGCTAGAATTGGTATGGATCATTGATTAGCCACTCTGGGGAAAACAGGCAAACATTATTGACAAAAACAAAAAGGACAGCCATAAATTAGGAAGAGAAAAGGAAAAATGAAGAGTAGGCTTTTTGTTTGCATTATTCCTCTCTCTTTACTGGCCATTAGAGAAATGAACAGAGTGCCTTTAAGAACACTTGAATACCCCCAAAAAATACCTTGGAGGGAAGATTTTTTATAATAATTATTAACTATAACAGTGGTTACCACTGACATTTTTTGTTGTTATTGCTTACTACCAAATGGGAACAGTTCTATTGGGTTTACTTGTATTGTTTTGGTCATCTGTTGCTGCATAATAAAACACTCCAAAACATAGTGGCTAAAACAATTGTGTATTTGCTCTTGATTCTAAAATTTGTGTATGACTTTATGGAGACTTCTCCATATGTCGTCTCTTGGCTATAATGGTCACGGTGGCTTTTTAACTCAAATCTAGTGCCTCAGCTGGGATGGCTGGAGCAGCTGGTAGATAGCTGGGCATTTTCCCCTTTCTCGATCCAAATGTGGCCTGTCCATTTGAAGAAGGTTGGGCTTTTTTTTTTTTTTTCTGAGACAGATTCTTGCCCTGTCACCCAGGCTGGAGTACAGTGGTGCCATCTCGGCTCACTGCAACCTTTGCCTTCTGGGTACAAACAATTCTCACTCATGTCTCAGCCTCCCGAGCAGCTGACATTACAGGTGTGTGCCACCACACCCAGCTAATTTTTTGTATTTTTAGTAGAGACTGGATTTCACCATGTTGACCAGACTGGTCTCGAACTCCTGACCTCGTGATCCGCCTGCCTTGGCCTCCCAAAGAGCTGAGATTACAGGCGTGAGCCACTGTGCCCAGCCAGCTTGGTCTTTTTCATAGCATGGCAACTATGGCAGTTCCATGAAAGACCTTTCCATGCCCCAGTGTATTAGTATTTATCAAGCCTCTGTGTTCCTTATGCTTGCTAATGTTCTAGTGGCCAGTGCTGATCACATAATCCAGTGTGCTTTAAGTATGGGAGGGGACTATAAAAGGGTATGAATACAGCAAGTTGACCGTTCTTCAGGGCACCAGGGTAGCATTATACCATGTGTGTTACTTATTTACATGTAATACCAGATAATAGAATACTAGTAGTGAGGGATGGGATGGGAGATATTGCAAATACTTGTGAATTTCTTCCTTTGGGTCAGCAAGCTAAGTTGTCTTTCATTAAATGAGTTAAATGTCTCCACAATAGATGTTGCTTTTTGGCTACCATTATCTTGATTTTAAACCAAAAATACTGAATATGGATGTTGGTTGTTGTTTGAAAATGCAGGTATTTATATGTAAAGTGTGTTGTCTTGAAATCACTTGCAATACATTTCAGTTTGTGCTATGATAAAAATGGTTGTTATTAGATGCAACTTTACTGATAACTACATATGTCTTAAGAGGATTTAGGGTATGATGATTTTAGGCATTTTAGTGGTTATATGATTTAGTGAGTAAAACAATAAACAGTATAGGGGACAAAAAGAAATATAAAATTCTACAGTCTAGTTGGAAAATGAGGCATTACTGATAGAGTAATAAGATGACAAAAGTAGTCTACAGATATATTGTATAGGTAAATGTTTCAGATTCAGAGGATAGTTGCCAAAGAGTGAAAGGATAAAAGTAAATTAAAGAATGATACTGAAATTTCATACCATAATCCTTTGGAGGAAATTTCAGTATCATTCTTTCATTTAGGATTATTGCAGAGAGAAAGTGTGATTAACTTTTGTAGCATTTGTGTTTCAAACTGTTGTCAAGTTGTTATGTGGAGATACATAGAATTTTAGTGATAAAGGGAAGCCTTCTCTGCTTAGATTCGGAAGTAGCCTCAGGTAGAGTGGCTTGCTTCACTCTACCCTTTTCTTTTTTAATTGCATTTTAGGTTTTGGGGTACATATGCAGAACGTGCAAGATAGTTGCATAGGTACACACATGACAGTGTGTTTTGCTGCCTTCCTTCCCTTCACCCACATTTGGCATTTCTCCCCAGGCTATCACTCTACCCTTATACTCTAGCTCAGTTCGTATAACCAGGTAGTGATAGAACTGGGACAGAATTTAATTCTCATAATTTTTCACATATATTTAGATTTGGGTAATTTTTGTAATTCAGTTTTTTTTAATTATGGAGGGGGCTAACAGCATAGACTCAGTATTTACTAATCATTTGCTATATGTCAGGTACTTTATATGGATTATCTTATTTAATTCTTACAGTGATATAGTGAGAATGGGTATCATCCTCATTATTCAGAAAACTGAGTGATAGAGCTGGAATTTTAATGTAAATACTATGCTTTCTATTTTGTCTTGCCACCTTCCATTATGTAGAATGTATACACATATATGCACCCACATAAAACTTAACATATTTCAGGGCTGGCAGTAACTGGGGTTATGGACTTAATAGTCCCCCCACTCCTCAGAGTCATAGGTTGAAGGCTTAACCACAAATGTAGCTGTATTTAGAGAGATGGACTTTAAAGAGGTAATTAAGGTTACATAAGGTCATAAGGGAGGTTGGTGAATCCTATAGGACGGGTATGTTTATAAGAAGAGGTACGAGGAGTATGAGTACATAGAGAAAAGGTCATATGAGGACATGGTGAGAAGGCCTTTATCTGTCAGCTAAGGAGAGAGGCCATACCAGAAACCAAGCTTGCCAGCAGTTTGATACTTCTATTTCTAGAATGCAGAACTGTGAAAAAATAATTTTTGTTGTTTAAGCCACCCAGACTGTGGTATTTAGTTATGGAAGCCCAAACTGACTAATACATGGATAATTCTACATCTTTTAAAGTGGAATTGGATTATTTTGAAGCAGATTAAATGTGTATCTGCTCTTTGAGAAATAAGGTCCTCATTCTTTTAATTCCTTTCACTGTGGGAGAGAAAATCTTGCCTTACTTTACATCTTTCTTTGTTGGTCAGTGACCTTTATCTTTTTTTGGCTGTACCTCTGTTGAAAGATGGAAAGCATATTTAAATCCATGTCTTATTATTATAGTGTGGAAAGATCCTGCACATGACCATGGTAGCCATGGAACATCCTATGGATAAGCTGTTACTCCAGCAAGTTTTCTGTATTCATTGTGTGTTCATTGTTGTAACATTTTACTTTAAAATTTCCTTTCTCTAATACATCTGTCTCAAGCTAAGGGAAAGACTTAGAGATCTCCCTCACCTCTTTTAAGTATTTTTTTCTAGGGATAACTGACTAAACTGGGTTCATATTTAAGACAGTTGTGTAACGATAGAACCATATCCCACGTATATTCTTGTCTATCTAAATATTGATTCATTTCTCTAATTTTTAAATCTTTATTTTGAGATAATTGTACATTCATATGCAGTTCTAAGAAATAAGAGGGAGATGTACGCCTTCGCCCCTTTTACCTCCGTGGTAACATCTTGCATAACTATAGTGCAGTATCACAACCAGGAAATCGACGTTGCTGTAATCCACCTAGTTTATTCACACTTCACCAGTTTTACATACACTTATTTGTGTGTGTGCCTGCGTGAGTGTGTGATGTACTTAGTATTTAGTTCTACGCAGTATTATAACACGTAAATTTGTGTAATCATTACCATACTAGAGATACAGAACTGTTGCTTTACCACTAGGATCTCTTGTTCTTCGTTTTTATAACCAGAGTCTACTTCTCCTTCCTCTTTCCTTATCCCCTGGTAACTGCTAATTTGCTCTTTTTTTTAAAAAGTCATTTTAAGAAGATTATGCAGGCTGGGTGTGATGGCTCATGCCTGTAATCCCAGCACTTTGTGTAGCTGAGGTGGGTGGATCTCTTGAGCCCAGGAGTTCAAGACTAGCCTGGGCAACATGACAAAACCTTGTCTCTACAAAAAATACAAAAATTAGCTGTTTGTGGTGTTGTACACCTGTAGTTCCAGCTACTAGGGAGGCTGAGGCGGGAGGATCACCTGAGCTTATGAGGTTAAGACTGCAGTGAGTTAAGTTGTCATCCAGCCTGGGTGACAGAGTGAGACCCTGCCTCAAAAAAAAAAAAAAAGTTATATAAATGGAATAAAATAGTATGTAACTTTTTGGGATTGGCATTTGTCAGCCAGCGTAATTTGTCAAGTTCATATAAGTTGAAGTATCCATATATAAATATTTTTTCATTGTTGAGTAGTAGTCCATGGTATAGATGTGCGAGTTTGTTTAACCATTCAGCTATTGGGGAACATTTAGGTAATTTCCAGTTTTGAGTAGAAGAAATAAAATTTTGGTTAGGTTTTCGTAGTTCCTTGGAATCATGTAATAATTCTCCACATTTGTCATCTTTGGTAATTAAAAAGAAGATAACTATGGTTTGTTTGTATTTGTTTGTGTTTAGTTAGCACATAAACCCGATGAATTTCTTATGGAATTTGGAAAAAAAGAACACAAATCTCACGCTAACAGGAGATCATATCCTCTAGTTAATATTAGAATTTCTGAATATCTTCCTCTTGTATGATCATTGGGATCAGAATCCTTTATCATGAAGCCGTTTTTAAAAGCGAATAGGAAATACCTAATATTTTTGTTTTGATGTTTTTTAAGAACCTTATGAATGTGATAAAATAGCATTTAACATTATAGTTAATGTTAGAAATCATATAAAATTTGAGTGCTGTGGAGATAATGATACCTTTTAATAAATTAGTTTTAATTTTTGTGGAAATGGTGTGATCTTCCTACTGCACAGGACCCTTGAGAGACTACAGTGGAATAAAAGTTGAAGTAAAATAGGAGACAAATTGTGTTATGCTTTGAATGCTATGGTAAGGGCTTGTGCATCATTGTAGTGTAGATATGTGGAATCGTAATGCAATCCTCTTCTCAGCTTTTAAAAACAATTAAGATTTCAGTCAGTCCCTTTTTTTTTTTTTTTTTGAGACAGAGTTTTGCTCTGTCACTTAGGCTGGAGTGCAGTGGTGTGATCTTGGCTCACTGCAACCTCTGCCTCCCGAATTCAAGCGATTCTCCTGTCTCAGCCTCCTGAGTAGTTGGAATCACAGGCACACACCATCACGCCCAGCTAATTTTTGTATTTTTAGTAGAGATGGGATTTTGCCATGTTGGCCAGCCTAGTCTCAAACTCCTGACCTCAAGTGATCTGCCTGCCTCAGCCTCCCAGACTGCTGGGATTACAGGCTTGAGTCACCATGCCTGACTAGTGTGTCTCTTTTTCTCCTTTTCCACTCTAACCAGTTATCTGCATTGTTATATTCTACCTCCAAAATTGATCTAACATTTCTTTCTTTTATTATTAGTATTTTTGAGACAGAGTTTTGCTCTGTTGCCCAGGCTGGAGTGCAGTGGCACGATCTTGGCTCCTTGAAACCTCTTCCTCTCGGGTTCAAGCAGTTCTCATGCCTCAGAGTAGCTGGGATTTTACAGGTGCATGCCACCACGCCTGGCTAATTTCTGTATTTTTTTTTTTTTTCAGTAGAGACAGGGTTTCACCATGTTGGCAAGGCTAGTCTCAAATGCCTGACCTCAAGTGATCCACTTGCCTTGGCCTCCCAAAAGGATCTTAACATTTTTTTTCAATCTCCTTTACTTTGATTCACACCCTCATTTTCTCTTTCTTCCTATTAGAGAGGTTGATTACTTTTCTCCCTTTTACTGATCTCTTCCTCGGGCAATTCATAACTCTTTATTATTGGCTTTCAAAAATGTTTAACTTCAACCCAAGTAAAAATCAAGAAATTCCTGGTACATTGTAACACAGAGCTTATGTGTATTTTTTTTTTTTTTTAAAAAAACACAAAGTTTTAAGGAAAAATACTCTTTTAAATAACTACTTGTGATGCAATTCTATTTTCATTTTAATTCTGTTCTATTGTACTTAAAAATTTCTGGTAGAAAGTAACTAAGTAGAGTTTGAAACTCCCAGCAGTTTGAAAAATTGCTTTATTTTACTTTCAGTGTAATCTTGTAAAGACAAATTTTATACTTTCTTGAAACCTTTTTGTGAGTCTCTATTGTTTACAGAGTAGTGGCTTTCAGATGTAATTTTGACCATGACTCACTAAAAGAAATAGATTTTACATCTGTGACCCAGCAAACATATATGCATAAATGTGTGTGTACACACACACCCCAGAAGCAATTTTATGCCTCTTCATTTACTGTTTCTTCTGTTGGTACACCTTCTCCCTACCTTGATTACATGACAGACTTTCATTTATTCTTCTGAATACAGCTGGGACATTCTTGAAGTTGATGTAATATGACAAAAAATAAAGATTTCTTCTTAGTGACAACAATGATGTCATCAAACCAACTTGGAAAGAATTGTTTTCTCAGAGAATTAAATCACACTATCTCAATTAAATCAATATACATTGAATTATACAAGTTTTCTGGTTAGAAAGACCTGACAGTAACCTGCTTGGTGATACTAGTTTATTTAAATTATAGGGATTATAGCAAATGATGTGGTCATGATGGACTCATGTAAAATGGAACCTTATTAAGGGTTAACTTGTCAGATAACATCTAAGTTCAAGTGAGTGGGCTTTTCTTAGCCCAAGGAGGGAACCTGTTTCTGGTGGAGTTATTTTTGTTATTATGTAAATGTTTTTATTAGAGATACGATTTTTTTTTTTTTTTTTTTTTTTTTTTTTGGCCAGATTGCATGCTCAATAAGCAAACTTCCCTCAAGTATTTGTGTTGGAAAATTTGAAATTTGCAGAAAAGTTGCAGGAATACTGAGTAACTTTACATTTTGCCATGTTTTAGTTTATCCCTTTCTCTTTATGCACACATGTATATATTATTTTTGCTGAACTGTTTAAAAGTTAGTTGCAGAGATCTTGTCCTTTTCCACTGAAATACTTTATAATGTATTTCCCAGGAATAAGGACAATAGCCTACAAAATCAAATATAATGAATTTAACATTATTATATTAATCATATATCATCAGTAGTTCCTATAATGTCATTTATATCTGTCTGTTTTAATGAATTGTATTTAATCATTATGTCTTTTTTGTCTCCTTTAATCTAGAACAGTCCCTTTTGTTTTTTATTTCTTTTGTAACGTTAACATTTTTGAAGAGCTTAGGATAGTTCTGCAGAATGTCTCTCAATTTGTATTTGATTGTTTTCTCATAATTAGATTAACCATCACTGGCAGAGATATGCCATAGGTCATGAGTTCTCAATACATAGGGGCACATAATATCAATTATCCTCTTGATCACGTACGTAAGTTTCAACTTGGTTAAGGTGGTCGGTTCTGCCAGATTTTGCTATTATGAAAGGTACCTTTCCCTTTATAATTAATAAATAACAGGTACCCATTGGTTTTAGTATCCATTTATTATTTTTGCCTGAATCATTTATTTTCTTGTAATGATACGGTAAAATGGTGATTTCCCCCCAATTTGTAATTTCTTTGATATTTATTAATTGGCATTCTCCATTCGAGAATTTTATGGTTACAGTTTGGCTTGCCACTTAGTAGACTTGTAGGCAAGATTAGGCTGGGCAGAGATAAATATAGGCATGTATTTTATTTTTTTAATTATTATTTTTTGAGACAAGGTCTTGTTTTATTGGTCAGGTTGGAGTGCAGTGGTGCAGTCACGGTTCACTGCAGCCTCAACCTCCCAGGCGCAAGTGGTCTTCCCACCTCAGCCTTTCTGTTAAGTAGGACTACACGTGCATGCCACCAGGCCCAGAGAATGCTTTACTTTTTGTATAGATTGGGTCTCACCAATTTCCCAGACTTGTCTTGAACTCTTGGACTTGAGTGATACTCCCTCCTTGGCTTCCCAAAGTGCTGGGATTACAGGCATGAGCCACTGTGCCTGGCTTAGTTTTGTTGTTGTTAATAGATAAATTGTCCTTGTGGTTTCTATATTAGTCACTTGTGAGCTTTACTGGAATGGATCAACAATGTTACATCCCATCAAATTTTAATCCTTGACTCCTTGAGTTTAAGTTATATATCCTGGAGAAGTCATCTTGGCTTTTGGTACTTAATGACGTTTCTTGACAGTTAGGAAAGTATATGACTTGTTCTGGGTGAAACTCTTCTCCCTTGCATCTTTACCTATTTGTATTGCATTTTTACAGTGATTTCTTTTTTTTTTCAAGAGAATGAGGACAAGGAGGATGCAAAATCAAAAAAGACATTGGATTTAATGGTATATTATAAATGTGGTATATAAGGGACAGGAATGCAGTTTGAGTAAGATGGTGAGTACTTACTCAAGTAGATAGGCACACAAATTTTTTTCCCCTAGTTCACTTTTTAAAAATTAATAAACTTTTTTTTTTTTAGAACTGTTTTAACTTTATAGCAAAATTGAGGGGAAATTAGAGTTCCCATATTCTACCTCCTCTCTCTCCCGCTATTGACATCCAGCACACTGGCACATTTGTTTCACATGATGAACTTACATTGACATATTGTTGTCACTCAGTGTTCATAGTTTATATTAGGGTTTATTCTTGGCATTGTACATTCTGTGGATTTTGACAAATGTTTAATGACATGTATCCCACAGTGTAGTGTCATACAAAATAGTTTCATTGCCTATAAATCCTGTGTATTTTGCCTGTTCATTCTTCCTTCCCTCTTAACCCCTGTCAGTCTCTAACCTTTTTACTGTCTCCATAGTTTTACCTTTTCCAGGATGTTGTATATATGGAATTGTACAGTATGTAGCCTTTTCAGATTGGCTTCTTTCACTTAATATGCATTTGGGATTCTTTCATGTCTTTCCATGGTTTGACAGCTGATTTCTTTTTCTGTCTTAACGTACCGTAATTTATCTGGTCAGCTAGTGGAGTTTATGGATTTGGGCAATTATGGATAAAGGTGCTTATAAACATTTGTGTGCAGGTTTTTTTTGTGGCCATAAGTTTTCAATTTATTGGGATAAATATCAAGAAGCCTGATTGCTGAATAGTATAGTAAAAGTGTGTTTTGAAAGAAACTGCCAAACTGTATTCCATAGTGGCTGCACCATTTTGCATTCCCACCCACAGTGAATGACAGTTCCTGTTGCTCTCCATTCTTGCCAGCATTAGATGTTGCCATGGTTTTGGATTTTGGCCATTGTAAAAGGTGTATAGTGATATCTTGTTTGAATATGCCATTTTCTAGTCATGTATGATGATATATAATGGTTGGGACATATGACTCCTCTAGATCTCATGTTATGGCCAGGGTAAAGACTCATGCCTATAATCCTGGCACTTTGGGAGGCTGAGGTGGGAGGATTGCTTGAGGCCAGGAGTTTTGAGACCCAGCCTGACCAACAGGATGAGACTCTGTCTCTATAAAAAAGAAAAAATTAGCCACGTGGTGGTGCACACCTGTGGCCCCAGCTACTCAGGAGGCTGACATGGGAGGATCGCTTAAACCTAGGAGGTCAAGGCTGCAGTGAGCTGTGATTGTGCCATGGCACTCCAACCTAGGCAACAGGGCGAGACGCTGTCTCAAAAAAAAAGAAAAAAGATCTAATGTTGAAATGTGATTTCTAATGTTGGAGGTGGGACCTGGTGAGAGGGGTTTGGGTCATGGGGGAGGATCCCTCATGGCTTGCTGCTGTCCTCTTGATAGTGAATTTGTTTTTACAAGGTCTGGTTGTTGTAAAGTGTGGCAGCTTGCTTACTACTTTCTTCCTTCTGCTTTCACCATCATGTAATATGTTTGCTCCCGCTTTGCCTTCCACCATGAGTAAAAGCTTCCTGAGGCCTACCCAGAAGCTGAGCAGAAGTTGATACCATGCTTCCTATATAACCTGTAGAACCATGAGCCAGTTAAACCTCAGTGACTCAGTGTCTCTTGAACAGTACCTTTTGCAGAGCAGAAGCCTTTAATTTTAATGAAATCCAGTTTATCTGTTGTTTCTTTCATGGATTGTAACTTTTGTGTCTAAGAAATCATCTCATATCCAACGTCATTAGATTTTCTTTTTTTTGTTATTGTCTAGTAGTTTTATAGGTTTGTATTTTAATTTAGGTCTGTGATACATTTTGAGTTAAATTTTGTGAAGGGTGTAAGGTGAATGTTTACATTCTTTTTTTTTTTTTTTTTTTTTGCATGTGGATGTCCAGTTGTGCCAGCACTGTTTGTTAAAAAGTCTGTTTTTGCTCCATTATCTTACCTTTGCTCTTTTTTTTTTCAAAGATCAGTTAGTTATATTTATTTGGGTGTGTTTTTGGGCTTCCTGTCTGTTCCATTGACTTGTTTTTTCCCTAAAATACACACTATCTTGGTTACTATAGCATTATAATAAGTCTTGAAGTCTAGTAGTGTCATCCGTCCGACTTTGTTTTTCTTTCAATGTTATGTTGGCTAATCTAGGTCTTTTACCTCTCCATAAAAACTTTTGAGTCAGTTTGTTGATATCCACAAAATAACGTGCTGGGATTTTGATTTGGATTGTGCCGAATCTGTACATCAAGTTGGGAAGAACAGACATGTTGATAAAGAGTCTTATTCACGAACTTGGAGTATCTCTCCATTTATTTAGTTCTTTGTTATCTTCCATCATAATTTTATAGTTTTTCTCATGTAGATCTTGTACATATTTTGTTAGAATTATACCTAAGTATTTCGTATTTTGGTTGCCAATGTGAATGGTAATATGTTTTAAATTTCAAATTCTACTTGTTCATTTTGTACATTCTGGAAAGCCACTGGCTTTCCTTGTATTCTGTAACCTTGCTTATTAGTTCCATGAGGTTTTTTTTTGGTCAGGTCTTTGGATTTTCTACCTAGATAGTCATGTCATCTGAGAACAAAGACAGTATTATTTCTTCTTTTCCAGTCAATATACCTTTTTCCCCTTCCTGTTTTACTGCATTAGCTATGATTTTGAAAAGCAGTAGTAAGAGGAGGCATCCTTGCATTTTTCCCCATCTTGGTGGGAAAGCTTTGACGTTCTCACCATTAAATATGGTGTTAGCTGTAGGTTTTTTTTGGTAGATTTTTTTTTTTTTTATCAAGTTGAGGAAGTTCCCTTCTATTCCTAACTTGCTCAGTACTTTAATCATGATGGGGTGTTGGATACTGTCAAATGGATTTTCTGCATCTATTAATATGATCATGTGATTTTTCTTCTTTAGCCTGTTGTAATTGATTACAATGATCTTTTAAAACGTTGAGCCAGTCTTGATAAATCCTGCTTGATTATGGTATGTAATTCCCTTTGTACATTGTTGGAAGTAATTTGCTAATATTTTGTGGAAGATGTTCGCATTTATATACATAGGAGAGATTGGTCTGTAGTTTTCTTTTCCTGTAGTGTCTTTGTCTAGTTTTCGTATTAGGTTAATATTGTCCTCACAGAATGACTTAGGAAGTAACTGCTATGTCTCTGACAGAGATTGTAAAGAATTGGTATTATTTCTTCTTTATATGATTATTAGAATTCACCAGTGAACCCATCTGGATGTAGTTCCCTCTATTTTTGAAAGTTGTTAGTTATTGATTCAGTTTCTTTAATAGATATAGTTCTATTTGGGTTTTTTTTCTTGTTTGAGTTTTGGCAGATTGTGTTTTTTAAGGAATTGCTCCATTTCATCTAGATTTGCAAATCTGTGGGTATAGATTTATTTACAGTATTAGTTTATTATCTTTTTAATGGCTTTGGGATCAGTAGAGATCAGTAAAGATCTTCTTTCATTCCTTATACTAGTAATTTTTCTTCTCTCTTTTTTTCTCAGTCTGGCTAGAGGCTTATCAGTTTTATTGATCTTTTAAAAAAAGTTACTTTTGGCTTTGTTAATTTACTTGATTTCTTGTTTTCAGTTTCATTAACTTTTGCTGTAATTTATGTATTTATCTGCTTACCTTGGATATAATTTGCTCTTTTTTTTCTTGCTTCCTATGATGTTTAGGTGATTATTATTTAAAATTTTTACTTAAGAGACAGGGTCTTGATAGGTGGCTCAAGCTGGAGTGCAGTGGCTGTTCCCAAGTGCGATCCCACTACTGATCTGTGTTTTGACCTGCTCTGTTTCCAACCTGGGCTGGTTTACCCCTCCTTAGGCAACTTGGTGGTATCCTGCTTTCAGGGGGGTCACCATATTGATGCTAAACTAATCATGGAGGTTCACTGGGTATAGTATATTAACAGTCCAGAACTTCTGGATTCTATCAGTTTTTCTGGCTCCACCTTTCAGGTAACTGGTAGTACAGGTGTGTGCCAGTGTTCCCAGCTGAAACTCTGATTACTGATTTTTTATCTTTCTAACATGTGCATTCAAACTATAAGGTTTACTCTAAGCATTGCTCTTGTTTCATCTCACAAGTGTTTTGTATTTTCATTTTAATTTAAAGTATTTTAAAATTGCTTTCTCCTTTCCTCTTTGATTAATGTGTTTATTTAGAAGTCCTTTGGAATTTTCTTGCTATGTTTTTGTTATTTATTTCTATTTTAATTCTGTGGTCTGAGAATAGACATTGTATGATTTCTGTACTTATGAATTTGTTAAGGCGTGTTATTACCCAGAATGTGGTCTATGTTGGCAAATGTCTCATTCAAACGTGGAAAGAATGTGCATTCTGCTGTTGTTGGATGAAGTAGTCAATAGATTTATATCCAGTTGATTGAAAGCACTGCTGAGTTAAACTGTATCTTTACTGATTTTTTTTTTTTTTTTTTTTTTGCTGGCTGGATCTGCCCATTTCTGATAGAGACATGTTGAAATCTCAACTCTAATGATGCATTTATGTAATTCCTCTTGAAGTTCTTTTTTTTTTTCTTCATTTATTTTTACTCTTCAGTGGTTTTCTTGAGATGCTGATCCCTTTATCATTACTTAATGCCTCTCTTTATTCCTGGTAACTTTTCATGCTCTGGAGTTGGCTCTGTCTGAAATTAATATAGCTTCTCTCACTTTCTTTTGATTAGTGTTAGCATGGTGCATCTTTTACTGTCCCTTTGCTTTTAATCTGTATGTGTTTTTATATTTAAAATGGGTTTCTTGTTCATATAGTAGGATCTCTTTTGGTGTACTGTGACAGTGTCTTTTAATTGGTATATTAGACTTGATGTTTAAAGTGGTAATTGATATAAATTAATATCATATATCTTACTATTTTCTGGTTTTTTTTTGCCCTGTTTCTTTGTAACATTTTATTATGCTTTTTCTGCCTTTTGTGATTTAATCATTTTATTTGATTTTATTTTTCTCTCATTTTTGAGCACATCTGTTTGTGTTTGTGTATGTGTGTATATGTATTTATATTTTTAACACTGTCTCACTGTGTCACCCAGGCTAGAGTACAGTGGCGTGAGGTTGTCTCACTGCAGCTCCATCTCCCTTACTCAAGTGATCTTCCCACCTTGGCCTCATGAGTAACTGGGACCACAGGTGCAAATTTTTGTGCCTCTTTTTTTCCTGTAGAGACAGGGTTTTGCCGTGTTGCCCAGGCTGGTCTCAAACTCCTGGCTAACAGCAATCCACTCACCTTGGCCTCCCAAAGTGCTAGGATTATAGGCATGAGCCCTGACGTCTGTCCCCAACTTTTTTTGGCGGGGGGATAGAGTCTCACTGTGTTGCCTAAACTGGTCTCTTGGGCCAAAGCAATCCACTCACCTTGGCCTCTCAAAGTGCTGGGATTACAGGAATGAGCCACCATGCCTGTCCCTTACTTTTTTTTTTTCTTGAGATGGAGTTTTGCTCTGTCATACAGGCTGGAATGCAGTGTCATCATCTCGGCTCACAGCAGCATCTGCCTCCCGGACTCAAGCTGTTCTCCTGCCTCAGCCTCCCAAGTAGCTGTGATTACAGGTGTGCGCCTGGCTAATTTTTGTGTTTTTAGTAGAGATGGGATTTTGCCATGTTTACCAGGCTGGTCTTGAACTCCTGACCTCAGGTGATATATCTGTCTTGGCCTCCCAAAGTGCTGGGATTACAGGCATGAGCCACTGCACCTGGCCTTTTTTTAAAAATTTTTTTGAACTTAAGTGTTTGCCCTGGAGCTTGCAATATACATTTACAGTTTACTGAAGCACACTGTCAAATAATATTGTATTGCTTCATGGGTTGTGTGAGTACTTTATAATAACAATATTCCTGTTTCATTGCTTTTTCTTTTGTCCTTTTCTGTCTTGTCATGCATTTCACTTACACATATACATCATTGCTATTATTTTGAACAAGCCGTTACCTTTTAGCTGAATTAAAAGTAAGAAAAATAACTTTTTATTTTACCTTCACTTACACTCAAGTTCTTCCTTTCTGAGTTTCTGTCCTGTATCATTCTCCTTCTCTATCATACAATTATTTTAATATGTCTTGCAAGGCAGGTCTACTGTCAACATCTTTCTTCAATTTTTGTCTGAGAATGTCTTTATGTTTCTCTCACTTTAGAAAGATAGTTTCACATGGTATAAATTTTTAGGTTCATGGTTTTCTGCTTTCAACACTTTAATATTTCATTCTACCCTCGTCTGTTTGCATTGTTTCTGAGGAGAAGCTGGTCTGCTGTAGGCAAGATTTTTTGCCTCTGGCTTCTTTCAAGATTTTTTTCTGTATCTTCGATTTTCTGTAGCTTGAACATGATATGCTTAGTTTTTTTTTTTTTTTTTTTTTTTTTTTTAAAGGTTTTTGGGGGCCCCAGTCTTAATGTTACCTGAGTTTTATGGATCTGTGGTTTGGTGTCTGATATGAACTGGGAAATTCTTAGTCATTATTGTTTCCTTGTGTTACCAGTATATGTAAGTTACACCTTTTTTTAGTTGTCCTATACAGTTCTTGAATGTTTGGTGCTCTCTTTTTCCTCTCTTTCTTTCTTTGTTTTTCAGTTTTGGAAGTAGTTTCTGTTGTTAGGCCCTTAGGCTCAGAGGTGCTTTCCTTAGCTGTGTCCAGTATGCTAATGAAGCCGTTAAAGGCATTCTTCATTTCTGTTACATTGCTTTTGATTTCTAACGTATCTTTTTATCCTTTCTTAGAATTCCCATTTCTCTGCTTACATTGTCTATGTATTTGCATATTGTCTACCTTTTCCATAAAGCACCTAGCATATTAATCATAGTTTTAAAACATTCCCTGTCTGGTAACTCTGGAATTCCTGTCATGTCTGCTTTTGATGCTTTGTCTGTCTCTTCAAATTGTTTTTTGCCTTTTATTATGTCTTGTAACTTTTTATTGAAAGGTATACATGATGTACTGGGTAAAAGGAACTGCGGTAAATAGGCCTTTAGTGATGTAGTTAGAAGGGAAGGATTGTATAGTCCTATTATTAGGTCTCAGTTTTTTAGTTAACCTGTGCTCCTGGACTGTGAAAGTAACCATTGTTTTTCAGTCTCCTGGCCTTATTCCTGTCACCTTTAGGTGGGACAGAATGGCTAGAAGGGGCTTGAATTTGGTATTTCCCTTCCCTCTTGTGAAAGTCTAAAGTGAACTGGAGTTGTTCACAGTATTTACACACAGGTAGGTTAGGCTCTGGTAAATTAGTGTCTGTTCAAGGCAGACCTTGTTAAGAACTGATTGCTCTGGCATATTTCAAAAGTGTTTGTTTTTCCTTCCCCCTACCAGAAGCACAAATATCAGATTTTTCTCTGATATTTACTGTAAGGGCCTGGTAGAGCTCCTGGAGGTAAAATTCACAAAAGTGTGAGGGCTTTACATGACGGGGTCTTCCTGAAGTTTTTAATTGTCATTTTTCTGCACTGACTCTCCAGCAATTTGTCATTGTAGTTTAAGCCTTCTTAATTTGGCACTAGTTCCCAGGGAAGTTTCTGCTTGTGGGTTTCTGCTGTGATGACTTGTGATTTTTCTCTGTCTGCCTGCCTGACTGTCTCTCAATTTTGGGGGATAGTGGTTTGTCCTGTGACCTCACTACTCTGAAGGCTCTAACAGGAGCTGTTGATTTTTCAGTTTGTTCAGCTTTTTACTTGTTAGGATGGAGTGGTGACTTTTAATGTTCTTATATGTAAAGACGGAACAGGAAACTGACAGCAGCTTACAGGTTTTAGGTTACAAGTTATAAAGGGGTTAAAAAGAGATTGATTTGTGAGAATTTGGAGGTTAAATCCTTTCAGAGAATGAGTAGTTAGAAGGAATAGCAAAATAAGGGGAGCGTTTTTTCAAAATAGCAAAAGATAATATTTGATAGATAATAATTTTTAGTCATAATAGTAAATATTAAGCTATCATTAAGGTTGGATTTTTGGTTTTTACCTTAGTATATTTGAAAGTAAATGATGCTTTATATTCAATATTTGCTGATATATTTAATCAAAACCTAGAGAATTGTGGTAGACATTGTATCAGAAGAAAACAGTTTTGAACAAAGAGAGGGAATTACTAACCAATTAACAAGTGTCAACTGTTTCATAAGCATGTCATAGTGTTTCCTAAATTGTGCACTGCATTGTTCAGTTTAAGGAATTGGTGTTCTGTGACCTTTTGACAGTTAAATAATTTGAGAACTTCTGCATTCTGGGCCTGTGCTCTTAGAAATCCAGAATGTACATTAAACCATTTATGCCTATGTTCATTAATGGAATGCTAAGCAGGTGGGAGTTCTTTATATCCCGCTCAAGGTCATCGCAAAGGTCTGATTGTTTACACTCAAAAAATTGCAACTTAAGCATAAATACAGGAGTCCTATGAGTCATTAATATACAAACAAACTTTCTTGTTTAACTCTGCTTTTTCTAAGCTTACATCCCTAGTGGTCATTCTTTGCAGGGTGTGTTTTGAGAAACGTAGCAATAGCAAGTAGTTAAGTTTCTATCTACCTGGTGCTTACAGTGGGAGTAGTATAGAGGAAGAACCCAAGTTTAGCCTTTGGAAAACCTGAGTTTGTAGTTTTTATTGCTTTTAGTGAATCACTATGTTGGAAAAGCTAATTTAAGTTCCTCATGTTTGTTTCCTTTTATAAAATATAGTAACATTTCTCCATTTCTAATTCACAGTGATGCTGATGTTTTATAGTTACCACAAAGGCTATAATAAAGTACTTACATATAATTTGTTTATAGTTCTTTTTTTTTATTTCTATATGCAAGGTATACAACATAATGTTTTGATACGCATATATGTAGTGAAGTAATTACCATAGCCAAGTAAATTAACATATCCCTCATCTCCCATAGTTAACCTTTTGTGTGTGTGGGGTGGGGGGTAAGAGTGCCTAAAAAATATGGAGTGCTTCACAAATTGGCATGTCATCCTTGAGCAGGGGTCATGTTGATCTTTTCTCTATCATCATTCCAGTTGTTAGTATATACAGTGCTGCAGAAGTGAGCACTGTATCTGGTTCTTACAAAGAATGAAAACGTTTGACACCTGCTTTCTGGTGGTAGGTGTGATATTGATGTGAATTGTTCCAGGAGTCAGAAACCTATATAGATGTTGAAAGAATAAATCAGTATGCAAAAGTGAATGGTATGTTAATAGAGGCAACAATGCTAAGGAGTATACTGTTTTCTTGTAAATTTTTTCCTTTGGACACTATAATATGTGGCCAAGAGATGACCGATAAAACAAAAATAAACAGATATTTAGTGTTGCTTATTGAGAGTTAAGCTGGGGGCTGAGTGTAGCTCATGCCTGCAATCCCTGCCCTTTGGGAGGCCAAAGGAGAGAGGACTGCATGAGCCCAGGAGTTTAATACCAGCCTGAGCAACATAGGGAGACCCTGTCTCTACAAAAAATAAAAATAAAACGTTTAATAGGGCATGGTGGTGGCACACCTGTGGTCCCAGCTGCTTGGGAGGCTGGGGTAAGAGATCACTTGAGCCAAGTGGTTGAGGTTACAGGGAGTTGTGATCTTGCCACTGCATTCTCACTTGGATGACAAAGCAAGATCTGTCTGATAAGCTGGGCATCGTGGCTCCTGCCTATAATCCTGGCTACTTGGTAGGCTGAGGTGGGAGGATTGCCTGAGGCCAGGAGTTTGAGACCAGCCTGGGCAACCTAGCAAGACCCTGCCTCAAAAAAATATTAAAAAGAGTTTAGATGGATTACAGGAAAACTTCCTTAGCTGGGAAGCTTATCCTACTTACTAATAACAGAAATATAGTTGAAACATGATAAAGTTTTGGAATGAAATCTTATTTATTTATTTATTTATTTAGAGACAGAATCTCATTCTGTCGCCAGGCTGGAGTGCAGTGGAGTTGCAACCTCTGCCTCCCAGTGTCAAGTGATCCTCTTGCCTCAGCCTCACAAGTAGCTGGGACTGTAGCGCACGCTACCACGCCCAACTAATTTTTGTATTTTTAGTAGAGAAGGGGTTTCACCTTGGCCAGGATGGTCTCTATCTCTTGCTCTGGTGATCCGCTCACCTTGGCCCCCCAAGTTCTGGGATTATAGCATAGGCATGAGCCACCACACCTAGCCTTATGCAGTTATTTTTAAGATCTTATCTACAATTCTAATGATTTTGTTGTAAGGATGTTAGAATGAATTTTAGAATAATGCCTGTAATAGTTGAGGATGCAAGAGCTTTTTATATGAAAATATTCAGATTTGTTTTGTATTAAAAAAGTTTAAAAGATGAGTATATGATTAAAATTTACATAATGAATGAACAGAGAAAATGAAAAGATGGTGACAAAATCCTGAGAGGTATAAAACTACATATGCCAAAAAGACAGATGCATAAATTTCTGTCCTGTCTCTGACCTCAGTGGACATGAGACATTAGTCATGGAAAGGCAGAAAAGATGAGGCAGGGCTAAGTCCTGGCTCTGAGTCACCCATTGACTCAGCTGTTAGTAGCAACCACTGAGTCTTAGGCTGCTGAACAGGACATATGTGAGTTTTCAAGTTATCATGGTTGTAGCCTCTGCAAGTATATGGCAGTATTGGGGGTTAAGGGAGATTAAGTCTAAGATAATATAACAGATGATGGAGAGAGTAACAGCTGGACAGTGCATTGTTTTCAGGTTTTTAATGCAGATACAATTTTTACTAATGTTTTATATATATGTACAATTATATATACTGTGCACATATGAATATTTTAAAGCATGCTCCCTTTAGTGTTGAAATGAAAGTTTTAGTATAGAGTTTTTTCTGTATTTAGGATTACTTTTTTTTTCTTGAGTATAATTTTTATTGAAGTATAACACAATAAAGCTTAGTATCTTGAGTGCTCAGCGCACTGAATTTTAACAAGTGGATGTACCTGTGTAATCCATACTTAGAGAACCCCAGAATATAATCAGCATCTTAGATGTCTTTTTGTGCCTGCTTTCTGCCTAATACGCATACCACCTCTTCCCAAAAACACAAAATTTTAACTTCTTATATCCTAGATTATTAATGACTTTTTGAATTTTATATGATATAATTGAATCATATACAGGTTGTGTTTCCCCTAATGCTTAGGAGTGGAAATGTTTCAGATTTTGTATTTTTTTTTGGACTTTATTTCCATTATATCAGTTGAGCATCCCTAATCCGAAATCCAAATACTCCAGTAAGCATTTCCTTTGGGTGTCATGGTGGTACTAACAATTTCAAATTTTGGAGCATTTTGGATTTCAAATTTTCAGATGAGGGATACTCAACTTTAATATCTATTCTTTCTTTTTTTTTTTTGAGACAGAGTTTCTCTCTTGTTGCCCAGACTGGAGTGCAGTGGCGCAGTCTCAGCTCACCGCAACCTCCACCTCCTGGGTTCAAGTGATTCTCCTGCCTCAGCCTCTTGAATAGCTGGGATTACAGGCATGCACCACTACACTCAGCTAATTCTGTATTTTCAGTAGAGACAGGGTTTCACCATGTTGGTCAGGCTGGACTTGAATTCCTGACCTCAGGTGATCTGCCTGCCTCAGCCTCCTGGTTAGTCATGAGCCACTGCACCCAGCCAATAACTATTCTTTTGTGTGTTACTTTATTAACTTTGTTATGTTTATGAGATTTATTCATTTTGTTTCATGTAGCACTATTTCACTCATCTCCATTGCTGGTGTTACATTGTGACTATACCAGCAGTATATTATTTTTTTCTATTAGTGATGAATATGACATTTAGGTTATGTTCAGTTTGACTATTACAAATAGCATTACCATGAATTTTCTGATAATGACTTGATGAACATACATAGACATTCATGTTATACACCTATAATTAAAATTGCTGGGTCATAGGATGTCCATATAATAAGCTTAGGTATTGCTGAATAGTTTTGCAAAGCATTTGTACCCATTTAAATTCTGAGTAGCAGTGTGTGAGAATTCTGGTTGCTCTATATTCTTGTGAACACTTAGTATTGTTTACCCTTTTCATTGTAGTGATTTCGGTGGGTTGGTGGTATAAATGGCTCTTACGGTTTTAGTTTTTATTTTCTTGATGTGATAACTAATGGAAGTGTGTATCTTTTCACATGTTTATTGGTCATTTCCGTAACCTCTGTTCAAGTCTTTTGTCCAGTTTTCTATGGGTTTGTCTTTTTTTTTTTTTTTTTTTTTTTTCTGTTTATTCTCTGTCTTGGCTGTGAGTCCTTTGATGAGTATGTATCTTAGAGAAATCTTCAATTTTGTACTTTTTTTTTTTTTTGACCAGAAATTAACTTTATCAGTTTTTCTCTTTGCAGTTGAAGTGTAACTCACATAAAGCATAGTGTTCTAAATGTTCAGCACAATGAATTTTAAGAAGTGGATGTACCTATGTAATCCATACATAAAGAACTGTAGAATGTTACCAGCATCCTAGATGTCTTTTTGTGCCTGCTTTCTGCCTAATACGCAACTACCTTACTGAATAAAAAGAATTCTAACTTCTTACATCACAGATTATTGCTGACTTTTTTCAGTTTTATATAATAAAATTGAATTATATACAGGTTGAGGTTTTTTGAGTCATGTTTGAGAAATCTTTGCCTGCTCCAAGGAGATGAATATATGTGCCTGCGTTTTTTTCTAGAAGCTTTATTATTTTATCTTTTTCTTTTAGATGTAATATACATATGGAATTGATTTTTGTGAATGGAGCAAGGAAGAGGTCAAGATTCATTTAAAAAAAATGTGGGTATCTAGTTGACCCATTTCCATCAAGTGAAAAGCTCCTACTTTTTAAAAAGGCTTACCATGGTCATGAATCAATGGCAATAGATGTGTGAGTTTGTTACATCTCACTCTGTCCCATTGGTCTATTTGTCTGTCCTTGCATTAATTCTTAATGTATAATACCATGACTGATTGTCTTTCAGTAAAACCTATCTGTTTTTCATTACTGAAATTGATACTTTGTGACCTTTTTCCATTTGTTCAGTCTTCCTCTAGTCTACTAATTTCGTTAATCTTCCCAAGAACCAATTTTTCATTTGTTGAAGTCTTATGTTGTACCTTTGCTTTTGATTTCATTTATTCTGTCCTATTTTCTTTCTGTCTTTTCAGGTTTACCTTTTTGTCTTTTCTAATTTCTTGAGTAGATACTTAAATAATTCTTCTCAGTCTTCTTTTTAATATAATCATTTAAGGTTAAAGATTTCCCTCTAAGCATAACATCAGCTACACGTCACAATTTATTATATGACCTATCTGCATTTGATTTCTTCACAAGCATATTGTGAAGACATATTTCCAAATAGATGACAATCTTACAGTTCTTTAGGGGTTAGGAATTTCTTTTTTTTTTTTTTTGAGATGGAGTCTCACTCTGTTGCCAGGCTGGAGCACAGTGGTATGATCTTGGCTCACTGCAACCTCTGCCTCTCGGGTTCAAGCAATTCTCCTGCCTCAGCCTCCCAGGTAGCTGGGACTACGGGTGCCCACCATGATGCCCAGCTAATTTTTTATTTTTAGTAGTGACAGGAGTTTCAGTATGTTGGCCAGGCTGGTCTCAAACCCCTGACCTTATGTTCCACCTTCCTCGGCCTCCCAGAGTGCTGGGATTATAGGCGTTATTTGGTTCTCTGTTCTTATATCAGTTTACTGAGAATGATGGTTTCTAGTTTCATCCATGTCCCTGCAAAGGACATGAACTCATCCTTTTTATTGCTGCATAGTATTCCATGGTATATATGTGCCACATTTTCTTTATCTAGCCTATCATTGATGGGCATTTGGGTTAGTTCCAAGTCTTTGCTATTGTAAACAATGCCACAATGAACACGCGTGTGCATGTGTCTTATAATAGAATGTCTTGTAATCCTTTGAGTATATACCCAATAATGGGATTGCTGGGTCCATTCATCTTCTGTATTCTTTTCTGTATTTTCTTTTTTTCTGCATTACCATTTGACAGATATCACTTTTCTGTATTTTCTGTCCTTGTTTTCTTTTTTATGCTCTAGTGAGTGTATTTTCTATGAAACTTTTCAAATTATTAGCTTCTTAAAAATATGCCCAATCTGCTGTTAATATTATATTTAACTCTTAATTTTATAAATTTTATTACTTTTTAAATATTCAAATTTCATGGTTAAATTCTGTCATTTTTATTTTGTCTTTTCCTATGTTTTCTTGTATAACTGTTACAGCCTTCTGTTTATAATTTTAAATTGTATTCCCCTGTGGCTCCAAAATGGATAATTTGTGACTTTTTCTTCTTTGATCAGTCTTAACAAAATGTTAACTCTTTCTCTCCAAGAACCAACTTTTGATCTTTTTTTCTGAAGTTTTATATTATATATCTTTATTTTCTTTATTTACTTTTACTTCTGTGTAAATTGATTTATTTAATGGATGAAATTTCCAGAATCTGTCTTACTTTGTTTGTTTTCTTGAATACTATCTCTTGGCATGCGTTACATTTTAGTTAAATGTCAGACATTGCATTTGACAATTTTATATTATAGGTTATCTGAATGATCATTTGCTGTAGAGGATGGCTTAGCATCTCTTCTGTTAAGCAGATAGAGTGCAGTTAGATCACCTTAATCACAAAACTTTTGCGTGCTCCATATTTGTGTACATATACTTTATGTTGTCTGCACAATGATGAAATTGCCTATAGACACATTTCTTAGAATGTATCCCTGTCTTTAAGCAATGCATAGATTGTTAAGTTTTCTAATAGGCAATGTATATTTTCATACAGGGAAAAAATACAACATATAAATAAAGGTACTCTTTAATTAAAAAGATCTCTTTCTGCCACTGGCTCTGTTTCCCAGTTAGACTTTTTAGGGTCAATTGTTTACTACTTCTGTATATATTGATTTATTTAATAGATGAAATTTCCAGAACCTGTCTTATCCCGGGCACTATTTTATTTTAGTGCTTAGGATAAATGAATAAACAGATTAAGATAACTGTTGCTCTGTAGGTTATATTTTGCTGAGAGGAGACATGTAATAAATATAAGTACATAAATAAATAGTATAAAAGACAGTAAATGCTACTGCAAAAAGGAAAATGTAATCAGGTAGGATAATAGGGCACTGGCAATACCAGGGAAGAAGTTGCCGTTTTAAATAGGGTGGTCAAGATTAGGACTCACTGAGTGAGATTTTTATGCAGAGATTTGAAGATAAGTGTGTGGTGTGATAATACGATGTGTTTGTGTACTTGTGAATATTTAAACTGCTTTACTCTTTTAAGTAGCCACATAGTTTTCTATTGGATGTACATAATTTATTTACTCTTATTTCTAGTGATTAAATAAGTTTTACGTAATCTTATGATACTGAAAACAGCCACAGTGATGATCCTTTCTTGTATTATGTGAACACATACACATCTTGTATTTTGCCTGCTTTCACCCATGGTTTGTACTATAAAATCTCAGTCTTTGTATATTTCTTTGACTTTGGTTTTTGTTTTGGCTTTTAAGTAAAGATTATAATATATATCAGTATTTTATACATACCCCTATAGTTTTTATAGTATTAAAGAAATAATACTTTAACTTGTTTGACATTTAATTTGGCGTGGTTTGGGATTCCAAGTTGATTACTTTCCAAGCATTGAACTGAATGTCGCAGCAATATTTGTTGAATATTTTTTATGATATGCCTTCTATGATATACATTAAATTTTTATATGTGATAAGATGCTTTTCTAGGATTCATGTGTATGTGCTGGTTGAAAGCTTCTACTTGTTGGGTGACTTGAAGGCAGGGCTTTACCAGGACAAAGATGAAGGAGAGGTAATGCTTTAACTACAGGAAGGACTTCTGTTATTGGCTGGGGCTTGACTTCTGCCAAGCAGCTTGTTGCTTTTGAAGGTAATTTAGGTAATAATTGACTGTTTCGAGGTTCATTTCTTTTCTTTTCTTTCTTTCTTTTTTTTTTTAAATATGGAGTTTCACTCTTTTTGCCCAGGCTGGAGAGCAGTGGTGCAATAGTGGCTCATCTCCACCTCCCCGTTTCAAGCAGTTCTCCTGCCTCAGCCTCCTGAGTAGCTTGGATTACAGGCATGTGCCACCATGCCCAGCTAATTTTGTATTTTCAGTAGAGATGGGGTTTCACCACGTTAATCAGGCTGGTCTCGAACTCGTGACCTCAGGTGATCTGCCCTCCTTAGCCTCCCAAAGTGCTGGGATTATAGGCATGAGCCACTGCGCCTGGCCTTTGAAGTTAATTTCTTTGTGAATAACTTTAAGTTATATGTAAGATATGCCTAAATAATTTCTGAAATTGTGTTAAAGATGAGGATCATAGCAAACTATCAAGAAGAAAATAAGGAATATTAAAAAAGAATTCCTTAAATGCATGATTCATCTAAAGAAAAATTACTAATCAAGAGAGACTGGAATTTATCATCAAAATATTTGTAACCAAAGAAAGATGCAAACCTAGAAAGTTAAATTTGAAATATATCAATAGAATATAGAGTTGTATTAATATATTATTTAGAAATAACTTATTTCCGGAGTTATTTTTTATGACAGAGTTGATCTTATTTAAAAACAATGGCCACCAAAAATTTACAACTAATGGAGGCTAAGTAGGCTTTGAATAAAGAAGCAGGAAGGAATTAAAATTTTGGTTACAATATTGGTGATGATCTTGTCTTTCATGTAGGCACTGACAGACTTAGTTAAGATTGTTGAAGAAAGTGGTTGGAATGCTTTCCTGCTATCGATAGTCTCTTCTAGCCTTCAGTAGAGTTCCAGACCATGGGGTTTCCTGACGCCCTTTCAAGAGGTCTGTAAAGTCAAATAATTTTCATAATATTAATGCATTATTTACCATTTTCAGTTTTTTGACATTTGCACTATGGTATAAAGCAAAAACTTCTGATGCTTTAGTATAGATTAATGTAGTAATTGCATTAATGTACCAAATAATTTATTATCAAGTAATTTATGCATCAAACTATACTAGTAATTACTGTATTCTTTGTTGCCACATAGCTGCAGGAAAAAAAAAACAGTTCTAGTTAAGAATGTCTTTGATAGAACAGTAAAAATTATTAATTTTATTAAGCTGCAATCATTGTGTATATGTCCTTTTAGCATTTTGTGAGTTGAAAGAACACATCATACTATATCCTGAAGTGCCATGTCTTTAGAAAATGTAGTTATGCAATTATTGAGTTGATAGCTGAACTAGCCACTTATTTTATGGCACATTAGTTTTACTTTGAAGAATAACTGACAAACTATGGTTATTTAGACTTCAGTACATGGTAGACATTTTCTTGAAAAAACTAAGTGAGCCGGTCACTTCAAGGAAACAAAAACTGGCAGTATTTGGTGCTTTCAGGCAATATTTAAATTTTCAAGCAAAATAGAATTTTGGAGGCCTTGTATTTGCAACTGTGACTTTGAGGGCTTCCCAAATACTTAATGAATTTTCGGATGAGACTGATGGTTGTCAGAAGTCTCTGAGACCACTCTCTCAGGTTCAGTGATTTGCTAGAAGGGCTAACAGAACATGGCAAAACTGTTATACTCACAGTAATAGTTTATTATAGCAAAAGGTTGCAGTTTAAAATCAGCAATCAAAAGAGGTGCATAAGGCAGAGTCCAGCAGAGACTAGATGCAAGCTTCCAGTTGCTCTCTCCCAGGGGAGTCATAGGGACAGTGCTTAATCTTCCCAGCAACAGTATGTGACAACACATGTCAAATATTACCAACCAGGAGAACTCACCAGAGTCTTGGTGTCCAGGGGTTTTAAGGCCTAAAGTGCCCACATTAATGATTTTAGTGACTCCATCTGTTGTTGTTTTTTTTTTTTTTTTGAGATGGAGTTTCGCTCTTGTTACCCAGGCTGGAGTGTAATGGCGCGATCTCGGCTCACTGCAGTCTCCGCCTCCTGGGTTCAGGCAATTCTCCTGCCTCAGCCTCCTGAGTAGCTGGGATTACAGGCACGTGCCACCATGCCCAGCTAATTTTTTGTATTTTTAGTAGAGACAGAGTTTCACCATGTTGACCAGGTTTTGTATTTTTAGTAGAGACAGGGTTTCACCATGTTGACCAGGATCGTCTCGATCTCTTGACCTCGTGATCCACCCGCCTCGGCCTCCCAAAGTGCTGGGATTACTCCATCTGTTTTGACTCCAGAGGTCAGACTGATATTACATGGACCAAGGCCCCTACCATAAATTACATTGTTAGTATAATCTGAATGGTGTGGCTCAAGGTTTTCAGTAAACAAAGGATATTTTTATTAAGCAGGATATTTCAGTGGCTTAGAGGTTAACTCCCAGGAGATGGGCAAGGGCCAACCCTTTTCTTTGGAATATCGAAGGTGTGGACAACCTAGCCCTACTGAGTTATTAATGCTTTACTGCGTACTAGTGATATATAAGGAATGTGATGTTTTGATATTGTAATGAAATGTGTTAATATCTAGAAGATCTGCATAGCTCAGTGAAGTAATATTTTTCAGATGACCATTACATGATGCAACTCGATAAGCATCAGTAAATGATAGACCAGTGGATTTTAATGGAATAGAGTACAGATGTTTATAGATGTGGTGAGATTATACATTTCATCTAATTTACAAGTAACTGTATTAAGTAATATTCTTCATATACTCTGAACCAAAGCAATATAGAGCAACATACTGAATGCAGAAATAGAAAAGGAAATCTAACTGTTTTCTATTAAGTTAGATACTAAAAATTTGTACAAAAATGTAAGTTGGTGCTACTCTTCTCATACATTTTTTTGGAGAATATATTTTACATGAAGAATATGTTGTCTGCATTAACAGTTACTCCATTATGTGTTATTTTTTAAATTAATTTGTAAACATTTAAAATTTTCTCAGTTATAATTTCTAATACAGTAGATACTGACAGCTGTAACCTATAAAAACAGAAGTTCTTTAGGGGCCAGTAATTTTTTAAACCTGTGAAGGGGCCTAGAGACCTTTTCACTGGGTCTCCTGTGTATGGTCTAGAGGTTATCAAAGGATGAGATGAACAACTAAACTAAGGGAAATATACTTTGCAACTGGAATCTCAGGAGTATCTGAAACCAGATATTTGAATGCTACCATGAATCTTCATTTCCATCTCTTCATCTGTTTGGCCCTCTCAGCTTCATTCTTTCTTATTAAATACGGGCTCTTCAGAATATTGGAAAATGTAGCAAACAAATAAACAAGAACTCTTTCTTTGACCTTGCATCATAAATCTTTTGTTATCAGAGAAAAAAGATTTGTTAGTGTGTATAATAGTACATCTGTAACATGTATAATAGTATATATAGTATATATATAGTATATATAATAGTATGTATACATATAGTATATATAATAGTATGTATATATATATATAGTATATATAATAGTATGTATATATAGTATATATAATAGTATGTATATATATAGTATATATAATAGTATATATATAAAATATAATATATATAATAGTATATATATAATAGTATATATAATAGTATGTATAATAGATGTATAATGGTACATCTATAAAATTATAAATTCTATGAGAAAAATATTTGAAAAGCTTGGTTCAGAGAGCTTATCATGAAATGATCAACCGTGAGTAGGCCAGATTATTTTGAAGGAAAATGATAGTTTCCTTGTTGGAATTGAGGGAGGAGTTCCCACAGAGAGGCTCTAAGTGTTTTCCATGAATGGGTGGGTGCTGAACAGGCATTTTACAAATCATCTTTGAGTGTCAACAAATTGTATAGACTGCAGATATTATGGGAGTTCAGATTAGAGAAAGTTTGGGTGTTAAAGTGAGGGAACTCACATTTCTATCTGTTTTAGATGTAATCAAATGATATTTTATACTGTGTGATTTTAGGTTTAAAACATCACTTTGGGCACAAGGTGGTCTTTAGCTCATATCTGTCAGGTGGTTGAATTTTGGCTGTCCCTGGAGGCATAGGTATTTCTTGAAGAGAAGAGAGATTGATAACTACCACAGTGTGGGAGGGACAGTGCAGCTGAGAAATAGCTTGAATGAGAGAGTGAAAGTCATTCTCCAGTTTGGCTAGATAAGTAGACTCCAGTAAGGGATTATGACTTTAGAATTTCCGCATAGGCAGGGCTTTTGACAGATTTGTTTTCCTCATCTCCCACCTGCCATTGCCTACTGTGTTCAAGGCATTATGCCATGTGCTAGACTAGAGAATTGTGACGATGACTTAAGTGTCCCCAGTATCCATAAGCACTTTTAAATTTAGTGGAGAAAACAGATATGAAAATGACTGATTGTATTACAGATAAGAAAAAAAATGCCAAAAAAAAAAAGTGTAACAAATCAGCTGACAGAAGATAGATTATGACCAAGGGATCAAGGAGATGGCACCTAAGCTAGACACTGAAGAATGAGACAGATTTCTGTAGGTAAAGGGATGGCAGTAAGAACATTTCAAATTAAAGGAATAGTATGATCAAAGGCATTAAGGGTCTGAAAGTGCATGTTTGATTTGTTTAAAAAATGGCAAATAGTCCAGTGGAGACTGGCCAAGTCATAAAGATTACTGAATGCTGTGCCAGTAGTTTAGATTTAATTCTATAATTAATGGGACTTTTTCAGTTTTGATTTGTGTTTCGGGCATAGGTGTTTCTGGAGATAATATTATAGATGTATAATAGTACATCTATAACATGTAATATTATAGATATACAGTAAGAAGACCAGTAAAATTGAAAGATCTGTTGCAGGAATAGAGAACATAATGAGTATGAAAGGAAATGACTGGATAGAAGAAGAGAGCAGTAAGAAGATGTAATTGTTGAGGCTTTTTGACTGATTGGATATGAGGGAAATGGTAGAGAAATAGGTCAGAGATACTCATGAGAAGTTTTTATTAGGTTGAATTGTATTTAATTTTTTGGTCTTAAAAAAAACAGCAGTAGATGGTTCAGCTCATAGCTTGAGTATCTGGATTGATGTTAATGACAAGTAAAGATGAGAAACCGGAGAGGGAGAAGAGGTAAAGATGTGGGAGGAATGATGATGGTTGTTTTTAAAAAGAAGTGTTGAGTTTAGTTGTTGTGATACCCAGATT
Organism: Saguinus oedipus; assembly: GCA_031835075.1. Taxonomy (NCBI): domain Eukaryota; kingdom Metazoa; phylum Chordata; class Mammalia; order Primates; family Cebidae; genus Saguinus; species Saguinus oedipus. The sequence goes on from CM063170.1 coordinate 150,682,493, forward strand.
GAAAGATCCAGTAGATGGTGGAAATGCAATTCTGTCTTTAAGGGTAATGGGAGAGTTAGGAATTATGTACATTGTTAAATACTCTTTATTGTGACACTGGATGAGTATGACATATGGGAGCTAGATTATATGAGTGACACATCTTTAAGTTTGTTTTAGAGATAAAATAAAACCTTTTTGAATATTACACTCTTGAGGGCATTATATTTGGGAGCTAGGCAGAATGTGGTTTCCAAATTATGTAAAGTATAAAGAGCTTTATATTAAAGTGGATATATTATTCTGATTGTCATATTCACTGTGTTCATAAAGAAGTACAGAATTACATCACAGCTTCTATTAATGGCTAGCAGGCAAAAACTTGTATCTTAGTCCATTATCGGTTACTGCAGCAGAATATCTGAAACTGGTAATGTATTTTAAAAAACTATTTCTTACAGTTTTGGATGCTGGGAAGTCCAAGACAGGGGGGTTGGCATCTAGTGAGGTCTTTCTAGCTAGCTACATCATAACATAGTGGAGGGAGTCACATGGTGAGAGGGCGGGAGGATGCCGCCTTAGGTTTCTCCTTCCCTACTTACAAAAACCACCAATCCTATCATGGCCAACCCCTAACCCATGACCTTATTTAATTCTGATTACCTCACAAAGACCCTGCCAGCAAATACCATCATTGTATGAATTTGGGGATTAAGTGTCTAACACAGGAAATTTGGGGGCACATTCAAATCATAGCAACTTCCTTTTTAAAAAATTTTGTGTTTGGCCGGGCGCTGTGGCTCATGCCTGTAATCCCAGCACTTTGGGAGGCCGAGGCGGGTGGATCACAAGGTCAAGAGATCGAGACCATCCTGGTCAACATGGTGAAACCCCGTCTCTACTAAAAATACAAAAAACTAGCTGGGCATGGTGGTGTGTACCTGTAATCCCGCTACTCAGGAGGCTGAGGCAGGAGAATTGCCTGAACCCAGGAGGCGGAGGTTGCAGATCGCGCCATTACACTCCAGCCTGGGTAACAAGAGCGAAACTGTGTCTCAAAAAAAAAAAAAAAAAATTGTGTTTTTAAAGAAGTGTGCTATCTTTTGGGTTTTTTAGAGAACCTCTCAACCTAGAGCAAATACAGAATACTATTTAATAATTTCATGTTAGAATGTTTAATATGGGAGAGAGTTGAACAACTGCTGTCAAGATTATTTTATGTACTATTAGATAAGTAGTACCTTGAGAATAATAGTCTGCTTCCATTATTTTTGCATATTAGTGATCAAGCAAATTAAACACTTCCTAGGAATTATGATTGTCTTACCTCAAAAACAATGTTGATATAAAGTAAAAAATGTCTAATTTTAAACAATGGATATATAGGCTGATCCTTTTTTTTTAAATTATTGAAAGTCGTTTGGAATTGCAATAAAATTTTTTCTATGGTTTCTTCAATAATTTGTAATTAAGTTTATTTGTAATTTCATCAAAATTGTTAAAAAGTTTATTTGTACTTTCATCAAAAATTTTAAAAAATTTAAAATTTCATCAATTAAAAAAATATCAGTTTATAATGTATTACTTGGTATACAGATTTTAACACTGTTAAAATCTGTATACCAATACATTATAAACTGATATTTTTAAAATTATCAGTTAATTTATTAATGAATTATTAATGTTTATTAATTAAACATTAATGGTTCTGAAAATTATTCAAAAATATCATTTTTTTAACACTATGTTAAAATCCGTATACCAATACATTATAAACTGATATTTTTGAATAATTTTCAGAACTATTAATGCTTAACTTTTTTTTTGCTAGAATGCCCTGAGACCAGATCTGTTTGTTTGAAAAGACAAATTGCTAGTATAAATTTAAAGCAAATATGATGAATGATTAATTTGCGCCTTGACTTCTGTTATCTGTAACAGATGTGCCCTCTAAGATGTTTTGGCTATGGTACCTGGAAGATAATTCCTTCTTTGCACAGTTACCATAGTTATCTTGTTAAGGGCCAGTTGGTTTCAGAATGTACTTTAAGAAATGTGAAAAGGCTGGGTGCAGTGGCTCACACCTGTAATCCCAGCACTTTGGGAGGCCAAGGCAGGCGGATCATGAGGTGAAGATATCGAGACCAGCCTGGCCAACATGGTGAAACCCTATCTCTACTAAAAGTACAAAAATTAGCTGGCGTGGTGGTGTGCACCTGTAGTCCCAGCTAGTCAGGAGGCTAAGGCAGGAGAATCTCTTGAACCCAGGAGGTGGAGGTTGCAGTGAGCCTAGATGGTGCCACTGCACTCTAGCCAGCCACAGAGCAAGACTTCATCTCAAAAAAAAAGACAAATGTGAAAAATAGCTGCGGCAAAAAAAAATTAACTTTTTAGAAGACAGTAATAGATATGTTATTCCAATTCTCAGGTAATCAGTGGATAAACAGTTAAATTGATAATCACAAAAATACTTCAAAACCAAAGGCTCATTCTTCATTTTTCTCATCCCTAAATTTTCTACCTCTCTCCCTCAAATTTCATGGCATTTTATTTTGTGTGTCAGGATTGTCACTATCTAAATATCTTTCTTTGAGATTTCTAGACCTGTCCCACAGAGACTAAGAATTGAGAACATTGAGAGTGGGAGTAAGGAAGTTGCATGGTCCTTCCTGTATCTGTTTTTAATACCTTGTGCCTCAGCACCCCTGTTTTGGGGAACTTCCTGCACGTAAACTGTCAAAGCCTCTCACAGTTGTAGATACAAAGCTGTTTTCTGGTAACCTGTGGTGCCACTGATTTCTTCTCCATGTGAGAAAAGGAACTTTGAAATTAAAGAATCTGAGTTTATGGGAAAAGTCACCTGAGTGTGCTACTTGGATACCACTTAAAAAAAAATTTTTTTTGAGACAGATTCTGGTTCTATTGCCCAGGCCAGAGTGCAGTGGCACAATTTCAGCTTACTGCAACCTCCACCTTCCAGGTTCAAGCAATTCTCATGCCTCAGACTCCCAAGTAGCTGGGATTACAGGCGTGTGCCACTACATCTGGATAATTTTTGTATTTTTAGTAGTCGGAGTTTCACCATGTTGACCAGGCTGGTCTCGAACTCCTGGTCTCATGTGATCAGCCTGCCTTGACCTCCCGAAGTTCTGGGATTGCAGGTGTGAACCACTGTGCCTGGTAGATACCGCAGATTTGTGCTAACTTCATCTGTGCTTTCTGTTACATGGCACTCTTACTGCAGTCCTTTTGTTCATGCATTCCAGACTTTTAATATATTTCCCCTTAGCTGCCTTCTTTGACATTTTTACCACACTGCTTAAGGCCTGTCTTCTTCCTTATTAGATGGCCTTGATTACTACTTTATAGAGAGAATAAAAATTACATATTTTCAAGTTCAGTCATCACTTCGCTTATTTGTGACCTTAAGGAATTAGACTAGATATCTGAAAGCCTTTTCCATCCCAAATGTTTCACCTTAAAATAATTTTCTCTACTTTTTACTGTGAGGCAACTGTATATTTGTTCTTTTACCATTTCACAATTGTAGATACTGTGTTTTCACCTATCTTCTTCTGTCTTTTCTGTTTTTTTTTTTTTTTTGAGACGGAGTTTCCCTCTTGTTACCCAGGCTGGAGTGCAATGGCGCGATCTCGGCTCACCGCAACCTCCGCCTCCTGGGTTCAGGCAATTCTCCTGCCTCAGCCTCCTGAGTAGCTGGGATTACAGGCACGCACTACCATGCCCAGCTAATTTTTTGTATTTTTAGTAGAGACGGGGTTTCACCATGTTGACCAGGATGGTCTTGATCTTTTGACCTCATGATCCAACCGCCTCGGCCTCCCAAAGTGCTGGGATTACAGTCTTTTCTGTTTTTTAAGGAAAAGATCACCTTCTTCCCTAGTAAGATTTTTTCTCATGCTCTCTTTTTTTCTTTTCAGAGTCTTGCTCTGTCACCTAGGCTGGAGTAAAGTGGCATGATCTCAGCTCACTGCAACCTCTGCCACCTGGGTTCAAGTAATTCTCATGCCTCAGCCTCCTGAGTAGCTGGGATTACAGGTGTCCACCACCACACCCAGCTAATTTTTGTATATTTTGTAGAGAGAGGGTTTTGCCGTGTTGTCCAGGGTGATATTGAAGTCCTGAGCTCAGTCTACCTGCCTCAGCCTTTCAAAGTTCTAGGATTATAGGCGTGAGCCACTGTGCCTGGCTGTTTTTCTCATACTCTTAAACTCATTTTTTCTCATTTATTTCAGAGCATTGTTTTGTCAAATATCCCCCTGTTATAATAGATAATTGTAATGGAACAGTTTTCAACAGGATGTTTAGAGTAATGTTACTACCATTAGATTAAGAGTAAGGATATAAGGTTGAGATTCATTCCTGGGCTAATACGTTTTCTTGGCATTTTGAAGGGTGCTTTCATATATAAAAATCCAGAGAACAGTTCTACCTGAGCTTTTATTATAACCCCCACAAACATTTGTGGACTCCTACTGTATGCAAAGCACTGTACTAAGAATGCTATAGGGGATATAAAAATCGGCAAAATTTGGCCTGTTAGAGGAGGAGTTTATGGCCTAGAATAGGGAACATGGAAAAACGTACAATGAGATAGAGGAAGATTGATGTCTAAACGCAGAGAAGTTTAAAGGAGGCTGAATTAGTTTGTCTTCACCCTGCTCTAAATAACTATCTGAGACTGGGTAGTTTATAAAGAAATGTTGTTTGGTTGACTCACTTCTGCAGGCTCTACAGGAAGCTTGGCTGGGAGGCCTCAGGAATCTTACAGTTATGGCAGAAGGCAAAGGAGAAGCAAGCACATCTTCACATGGTGACAGGAGAGATAGCATGTGCAGGGGAATGTGCCACACATTTTTAAACCATCAGATCTCATGAGAACTCACTCACTATCATGAGAGCAGCAAGGGGAAATTTGTTCCCATGAACCAATCACCTCCTACAGGGTCCCCTCCCCAACGCAGGGAATTATACAATTCAACCTGAGATTTGGGTGAGGGCACAGAGCCACATCATATCATTCGCCCCAGCCTCTCTCAAATCTCATATTCTTCTCACATGTCAAGACACAATCATTCCTTCCCAACAGTCTCCCAAAGTCTTAACTCATTCCCGCATTAACTAAAAAGTCCAGAGTCTCATCTGAGACAAGGCAAGTCCCTTCCACTTATGAGCATGTAAAATTAAAAAGTTAGTTTCTTCCAAGATACAAAGAGAGTACAGGCATTGGGTAAATGCTGCTGTTCCAAATGGGAGAAATAGCCAAAACAAAGGGACTATAGACCCCATGCAAGTCTGAAACCCAGCCGGAAAGTAATGAAATCTTAAAACTCCAAAATAATCTCCTTTGATTCCATGTCTCACATCCAGGGCATGCTGATGCAAGGGGTTGCCTCCTAAGGCCTACGGCAACTCTGCCCCATGGCTCTGCAGGATGCAGCCCCCACTGCTGCTTTCATGGGCTGGCATCTAGTGCCTGTGACTTTTGCAGGCACACAGTGCAAGCTGTCAGTGGATCTATCCTTCCGGAGTCTAGAGGATGATAGGCCTCTTCTCACAACTCCATTAGGCAGTACCCTGATGGGGACCATCCTCTATGGGGGCTCCAATCCCACATTTTTCCCCTCTGCACTTCCCTAGTAGAGGTTCTACATGAATACTCTGCCCCACAGCAGACTGCCGCCTAGACATCCAAGCATTTCCATACATCCTCTGAAATCAAGATGGAGGCTCCCAAACCTGAACTCTTGACTTCTGTGTATTCACAGAACCGACACCACGTGGAATCCACCAAGGCTTGTAGCTAGCACCCTCTGAAGCCATGTCACAAGTTGTATATTGGCCCCTTTTAGCCAGAGGCACAGCTGGATCTGGAGAGGCTGGGACACAGGGCACCAAGTCCTGAGGTTGCACTTAGTAGTGGGGCCTTGGGACTGGTCCATGAAACCATTTTTTCCTCTTAGACCTCCAGGCCTGTACTGGAGGGGCTGCTGTGAAGATCTCTGACATGCCCCGGGAGGCATTTTCCCCACTGTCTTGGCTATTTGCATTGGCTTCTTGTCACTTATGTAAATTTCTGCAGCTGGTTTGAATTTCTCCCCAGATACTGGGTTTGTCTTTTCTATCACATGGTCAAGCTGCAAAATTTCCAAACTTTTATGTTCTGCTTCCCTTTTAACCATAAGTTCCAATTTCACACCATCTCTTTCTTCATGCATATGAGCATACACTTTTAGAAAAATACCAGGTCACATCTTGAATGCTTTGCTGCTTAGAAATTGCTTCTGCCAGATACCCTAAACCATCTCTCTCAAGTTCAAAGTTACGCACATCTCTAGGGCAGGGACACAAAGCTGCCAGTCTCTGTTAAAAGCATAGCAAGAGTGACCTTTACTCCAGTTTCCAATAAGTTCCTCATCTCCATCTGAGACCACATCAGCCTGGATTTCACTACCAATATCACTATCAGCATTTTGGTTACAACCATTCAGCAAGTCTCTAGGAAGTTCAAAACTTTCCCACATGTTCTTATCTTCTGATGCCTCCAAACTGTTCCAGCTTCTGTCTGTTACCCAGTTCCAAAGTTGATTCCACATTTTGAGGTATCTTTGTACCAGTACCACACTTCTCTGGTACTGGTTTTCTGTATTACCCTATTCTCACACTGCTACAAAGAACTACCCAAGATTGGGTAATTTATAAAGAAAAGAGGTTTAATTGACTCACAGTTCTATAGGCTATATAGGAGGCATGACTGGAGTGGCCTCAGAAAACTTACAATCATGGCAGAAGGCAAAGGGGAAGCAATAACATCTTCACATGGTAACAGGAGAGAGAGTGGGAAGGGGGTAGTGCCACACACTTTTAAACCATCAGATCTTGTGGGAATTTACTATCACGAGAATAGCAAGGGGAAATTTGCCTCTGTGATCTAATCACCTCCCACCATGTCCTCCCCCAACACTGGGAGTAACAATTCAACATGAGATTTGGGTGAAGATACAGAGCCAAACCATATCAGAGGGAGATAATGTATTCAGTTATAGTGGATTAAAAGTGGCTTTATGCAAGTATACTTTTCCTTGGAACTCAACATATAATCATGTTTTCAAAGGAGAAATTGAATGAATTGTGAGAAGACATGGTGAAACAAGGTAGTATTTGTAGAGTTACACATAGTCTGATTTGGCTGGAAGGGAGGCTGGAGCCTTTCATCGTGGCCTTTGAATGCCATGGTGAATAATTTCTGCTTTATTTGTTATTGAATTGCCATTTGCAGACTTACGAGCTATTAGGGTGAAAAGATTAAGCCTGTGGTTTAGGAAGAAAGAACCTGTTAGGGAGATGAATCTTTCCCTAGTTGTAGGAAGGGTTGGAGCAGTATGTTATGGAGAGGGTAGTAATGAATACAGGAATGGAAAACTGGAGAATAATTTCAGTGATACTGGAGGTGTGGTGTGCAAGTTGGCAGTAGCTGGGAAGATAAGAAGTGTTTAGGAAAAACTCTCAAATTGTTTTTCCTCTGCATTTACACACCATAATCAACACAAGTCGTCTGTGTCTAAATACACGGTATTTCTCCCTGGCAAATAAGCAGTCAGTTTTACAGTGAACATCAGCTGGTTGGCCTCCAATTCATTTCTAGCACTATCCAGAGATAGTGTCTGATCCCAACGGCTGAGGGCTCAGTCTTGGTGGCCCAGTCCTGGGGACTTGGGGCCTCCTTCCCACAGATTGTAAGTCTGGATCTCTTGAACTTCTACCAGATGGCTTCAAGTTGGGGTTCCTATAACCCCCTCTTTGGGTTCGATTAATTTACTAGAGCTACTCACAGAACTCAGGAAAGCACATTTACTGGTTTATTATGAAAGATCTGTTAAAGGATACAAGTAAACTGCCAGATGGCAAGGTCTGGACGCAATAGGGCAAGGTTTGGAAGGGTCCCAAATACAGAAGGGTCCCAAATGCTTCTGTCTCCATGGAGCTACGTGTGCCACCCTCCCAGCAAATGGGTGAGTTCTTGTTCACCTTCCTGTTTACCTTCACATGTTCAGCTGTGAAGCCAGTCCTTTAGTTTTTTTTTTTACAGATTTTTATGACATGAGCACTTTTCCCAATAGGAAGGCCCCCACAGGACATTCTCTGAAATGAGAGCCTTAAACCCACTATTGGAAAAGTGGAGGAAAATTAGAGTCCTGCATTGGTGCAGGTGAAAGAAGGGCAGGAGAAGGTTGTTGTTTCCTGAGGCCTAACACACTGAACGTTATAATAAAAGACTATAACAAGGGCAATGTGGTTTGAATGTGTGTTCCCTCCAAGTCTCATGTTTAATGAGAACTGTAGAGTTGTAAGTGGGGCCAGGTGGGAGGTATTTGGATCATGGAGGTGGATCCCTCATGAATGGTTTACTGCCCTTCCTGTGGTAATGAGTTCAGGTGAGAGCTGGCTGTTTAAATATGCGGTGCCCAATGCCTACTCCATGGATGGTACTTGACTATGACCTGTTAGGAACGGGGCCACACAGCAGGAGATGAGCCGCAGGCAAGTGAGCATTACTGCCTGAGCTCCACCTTCTGTTAGGAGCAGCAGCATTAGATTCTCACAAGAGTGCAAACCCTATTTTGAACAACTCATCTAAGGGTAGGTTGTGCAATTCTTAATGAGAATCGAATGCCTAATGATCTGGGGTGAAACAGTTTCATCCTGAAATCATCTCTGCTGATCCCTCTCTGTGGAAAAATTATCTTCCACTAACGCAGTCCCTGGTGCCAGAGGTTGGGGACCACCAATTTAAAAGAGCCTGGCTCCTCCTCTCTTCTCTTACTCTCTCTGGTTATGTGATGTGCTAGCTCTCCCTTTGCCTTCTGCCATGAGTAAAAGCTTCCTGAGGCCTTACTAAATGCATATTCTAGCACCATGCTTGATCTGTAGTCTGTAGAATCACAAGCCAAAATAAACCACTTTTCTTTATAAATTACCCAGTTTCATGTATTTCTTTATAGCAATGCAAAGAGAGATTAAGACAAAGGGCTATGGGAGTTATAAGCTGGGAACTGTGGATCAAAACCTATTTTTTAAAATACAGATACTAAACACAAACACATAAATAAAGTAACACTGCAAGAAGGCATCAAAGTTGCTTTTGAAGTTTCAGGTCTGGACACTAGGAAGGATGTTGGTGTTGTTAATAAAGAGGAGGAGTGGCCGGCGCGGTGGCTCACGCCTGTAATCCCAGCACTTTGGGAGGCCGAGGTGGGTGGATCATGAGGTCAAGAGATCGAGACCATCCTGGTCAACATGGTGAAACCCCGTCTCTACTAAAAATACAAAAAAAATTAGCTGGGCATGGTGGCGCATGTCTGTAATCCCAGCTACTCAGGAGGCTGAGGCAGAAGAATTGCCTGGACCCAGGAGGCAGAGGTTGCGGTGAGCCGAGATTGCACCATTGCACTGCAGTGTGGGTAACGAGCGAAACTCCGTCTCAAAAAAAAAGGAGGAGTGTGTGTGTGTGTGTGTGTGTTTGGAGAGGTATTTGCTAATTTTTTAAGATTTTGATATGTTCACCTTAAGGTGACGTTTCTTGGGAGGGCTTTGTTAATTTAAGCCTAGAGTTTAGGAAGGAAGTTAGATTTAGAGAGGGAAATTTGGGGATCACTCTCAATAGAGGTTATAATTTGAGCCGATTGCTAACTGATATTTCCATGAGTACAAATAAATATAGAAATGTAAAATCCTGAGGAAAAGTGTGTAGAAAATGCCTTCGTTTTAGGATGACCTTTGAGTAAATTGTGTAATATTTCACCCTTATTTTTTTAAAAAAAAACTTACATAGGAGAAACACTTTGAGAAAGCACAAAGGGAGAAACCTAATGCCTAAAACATTACCTAACACATAATAGGAGCTTAACAAAAATCGTTGAATGAAAAATTGTAACTTATTTAGGATGTAAGCATACATGCAGGGGAATAATGGGCATATTGTGGAGAACTTTTGAGGGACAGAGTGGATAATGCCCTGCCTTGTGCTCATAGGGTTATTGCTGAGACTAGATGAAAGGACAGATCTGAGAATATTTTGAACTTTTAAAATGTTCTTTGAGGCATATTTTGGTTTGGGGAACTGAAAGAAATTTCATAAGGTGATATGTCTGTATTCAGCAAGTAAGTTAACATGTCTATATAGAAGCTTATATTCTTTACATTTTATTTGGTGGGAATTAGATTTGTAAAGTATATTGTAAAGAATGTTTAAGGTATTCTTATGGTCACATATCTTTTGATAAGTCAACTTTTTTTTTTTTTTTGCCTGTGCTTTTTCCATTTGCCTGTAACATTTTTCTTACCTTCCTTCTCAGTCCCTCACTTTTTCCAAATCAGTTGCCATTCATCTTTTAGGTTTCAGTTTAGCCATCAGTTAGTTCTTTCAGGAAATGTATACTAAAATTCTAAGACTAAAAAAGATATTTTTTTTATGTGTCCCTGTGTATCTCAGTACTTACCATACCAGATTACACTTGCTTGATTTGTCTGTATTCTCCACTAGATCCTAAACCTTCATGTCATAGTGTTCTGTGCTATTTACTTTTATATTTTTACCATGCAGCACAATGCTTGGCACATAGTTTGTTGGAGATGAACTAAATAAGAGACAATGTTAGACTAAAGTTTACTTTTAACCTTCGGATATAGTGATTTCTTGTCTTCATGTTCAGAATGGTATGCTATTGTAATTGTTGAAGATCTAAGAAAAACCCAACTATAAGAATTGAGGTTGTTTTGAGGATTTAAAGTACACAGATACAAGAGATTGGAAATGTGCTGTAGGAGCTGATACTAGCGACTTGCTAGTAGGTATTGTGCTAGCCTTCCCTCCCTTTTCCTCCTCTCTTTCAACATTTGATTAGCGCATAACATTTCTTGGAGAGGTGTGTGGCTTTTCTTCTCTTTGTTATCTGTTCAGTAGGGTGATGGGAGTTAAAGGTAGAAAAAACTACACAGTCGTGGTTGATTGCATTTCAGTGTAAACTTTCGTATTCTCACCTTTGGTATGCTAGTCTTTTAGTTAATTTTGGATGGACAGAATGTATGACAGAGCTGTTTCTTTAGAAATACTCTCAAAACTAAAACCTCTTTTGGAGTCTGTAAATACGTTACCTGTTGAAAAAGGAAACACCATTTCTGCCCTTACTTTGAACTAACTTGATTTGAGATAAATACATACACGCATGCATGTGCACACACACATACGTAGACACGCTAGATATCTGGGTGTATACAAATATACCCAAGAATAGCTAACATAAACATGCTCTCTTCCCCCTTTTCCCAAGTTGAAGTAGTGCATAGTTGATCTAAGGAGTACTACACCTGTTTTGCTTAGCCTAGTGGTTGTTCAAATGAATTTACCAGTGACCCAATGTTAGTATGTATCATAGTGATTTGAAAAAAGGCCAAGTAAATCACTTTGTATGCGGTGAATTTTCTTTACTTTCTTCTTCACTTTAAGAAATCAGTTGCTTTTATTTTTTAACCTTTAGCTCAGACAGTATTAGTCCATTCTCATGATGCTAAAAAGACAAATCTGAGATGGAGTCATTTATAAAGGAAAGAGGTTTAATTGATTCACAGTTCTGCAGGATTGCAAAGGCCTCAGGAAACCTAAAATCATGGCAGAAGGGGAAGCAAACATGCCCTTCTTCACATGGTGTCATCAAGGAGAAGTACTGAGAGAAAGGGGGAAAAGCCCCTTATAAAACCCTCAGATCTCATGAGAACTCACTCACTTTCACAAGAACAGCAGCATGGGGTTAACTGCCCCTATAATTCAGTTACCTCCCACCAGATCTCTCCCACAGTATGTGGGGATTATGGGAACTACAATTCAAGATGAGATTTGGGTGGGGACACAGCCAAACCATATCACAGACAGTAAGAATTGTATTTGTTACAAATAAATATGGGAACTTTAGATGATTTTTATGTTTTAGCAAATTCATACCAACCTGAAATCACCAATTTAGTTTTAGAAGACACAAACGTGTAGGAAAGTCTGATTAGCATTTTGAGACTTACAGAATAACTTCAGAAGTTTGTAGTATCAGGCACACAGAGTCCCAAGTGATTGAGACGACAAAGTATTTTTTGGCAATTGGATTTCTGCACGTATGTTTCTCTGTAACAACTTTGGTGCCTGTCAGCGATATAACCAAAAGGAAGAACACAGTGGAAACTAAAAGTGATCTGCTGGTAACTTCAATTTAGTTTCTTTTTCTAAAAGGAAGTCTATTTATGTTAGCACTGTTTTAATGGTTTTCTTTTGTGTAGTAGAGAGTTTTCATTTGGGATTATCAAGTTAGTTGTAAACAACTGTACAGTTTCAATGAAATGCCTGTCTATATTCACAGTAGGATATTTTTTCATAGCATAGGTTTCCGTATTTTTCTCTCATCAAGTGAAACAGACTAAAAAACACAAAGACTCCTCTAAGGCTCCTCAAAGGTGTTCAGCAATATGCAGCATATTTTTTTCCCCCTTGAGACAGGGTCTCGCTCTGTTGCCTAGTCTGGAATGCAGTGGCATGATCTCAGCTCACTGCAGCCTTGACTTCCTGGGCTCAAGCCATCCTCCCATCTTAGCATCTCGAGTAGCTGGGCATAGGCATGTTCCACCATGCCTGGCTAATTTTGGTATTTTTTGTGGAGGCGGTATTTTGCCATATTGCCCAAGCTGGTCATGAACTCGTGGGTTCAAGCAGTCCCCGCCTCAGCCTCCCAAAGTGCTGGGATATAAAGGCGTGAGCCACCATGCCTAGCCACAGCACACATTTATAAAAAATATTCATGTAATTCCAAATTTAAAATAGAGTGATTTCTGTAACTTTTTTTGTTCACTTATTTAACATGTGATTTTATCTTAGATGTATGATATTGTATATAAATTGATTTGTAGTTCTAAAAAAATGAAATCAAGGGGTTCCATATCTGCCTGTAAGATTTCTCGACAAAAATTTACAAAGCCAGCTATGAATACATATATGTACTTCTTGAATTTCCTGCTGCTATTCCTTTTCCCGTCTTCCTTAGAGAGGCAAAGAAGAAGAGACAGGGAAATTTACTTTAAAAATAGGAGAACATTAAATGCTTTATTATTAATGTGTTATAATAAGCAGTTTTAAGTCACGGTATCTCAAGTACATACTGTCCTTTATACTGTACCACAGCCTCCAAAAAGATATGCACATTGGGAAAAGAATAGGGGCTCTTTGAGAGTTTCCTTCTAGAGTTGCCAGGTGAAATGTAAGAATTTCTAGTTTATTAATACTGTGGCATCTGCAGTCCTGTAATCTGTATAATCTATAATGTTCAAAAAGAGTTTTGAGAAAATTTCTTCTTAAAATTAATGTCTTAGTAGAAAAAGAATGATTGGGTTCTCCTTTTCTCTTCCTCAAATTGGATGGAAAGTAAACAAGACTGGAAAATAAGGTAATTGAGACTAAGATCATTCAGATTGATCACCCATTATGCAACAGTCGTAAAATTGGATAGTTTTCTTGAAGAAGTCCCATAGCCTTTGAGTATCCTCTACTCCTCTGTGATGGTTTGATAATAATCAAGCTAATATTTACTGAGTTCTTGCTATCCATTAGGTACTCTTCTAAGCAACTTTATACATGTTAGCTCATTTAATAATATTAAGCCAACATTCTGTGAGATAGACACTATTGTATTCCTTTTATAGATGAGGAAACTGAGGCTCAGAGATAAAGTAATCTGCCTACATTTGCACAGCTAGGTGGTAGAGCTGGGATTCAAAAACAGTGACTCTAGAAACTTTTCTCCTAACCATTCCACTATAAAGCCTATGTAGTATTTTTCATTTTTGTGTTTTTCTTTATAGGAATTTAGGACAAGTATTTAATTATATTCTGAGGTTAAGATCGAAATTAATTTCCCTCATTTATAAGTGATGGTAACGACATACAAAATGTAAACACTTGGCCATAACTGGAGATGTTTCTGATGAGATTGGGTATGTTTAGGGTGGCATCACCATAGATTGGAGGTTTCTTGGGTTTCTGGTAAGTCTTGGTCTTCTGTTAGTATGCTCTGTCTCTTTTGAACAAGCTCAGGAAGTGTCAGCATAACCATCCTTCTCTGAGTTCTATCAGCCTAAACTGTTTTCATATACCAGAATTTCTGGCTGGGCCAGAGGTTTGTTACAGTTGAAATGGTTTAACATTTTTTAAGGATCAAATCAACTACATAAATGTTTACAAGCTGATGGCTGGATAATTTAATTGTAGTTTGTAGTCATAATCAAGAATTGACATGTTTTGCTTTATGTGTTTGAAGCTTATGACCTTTTGACATGAAAGGAAATTACTATCGTGTAGGAAACAGTTACTTATTTAGATTAATGTCTTTTTCCAGAACTGACCTACCCATTTTAATGCTCAGACCTTAGGGAAAGTACATAGATGTAAAAAACTGACTTGGTCTGGTAGATTACACCTGTAATCCCAGCACTTTGGAAGGCTAAGGTGGGCACATCACTTGAGTCGAGGAATTTGAGACCAGCCTGGGCAACATGGCAAAACCCTGTTCTCTACAAAAAATAAAAAAAAAATTTAGCTGGGCATGGTAGCATGTGTCTGTAGTCTTAGCTACTTGGGAGGCTGGGGTGGGAGGATGGCTTGTGCCCAGAAGGTGGAGGTTGCAGTGAGCTGAGATCATACCAGTGCACTCCAGCCTGGGCAACAGAGTGAGACCCCCATCTTAAAAATACAAAACAAAAAAAAACTAAAAACCGCAAATAAACATGTATCAGTTAAAATCCTAAGTCAGATATCTATTATAAAGTAGTCATTTTATAATGCCTCATGGATCTCTGTGTATCATTTCATGGTGAATTAAAAAGATGAAGGAGATTAAATAAAACCTTTTCATCTTGATAGTGCCTAAGACACAACAGAAATTTTACAAATAACAAGTACACAAAAATAGAGATTTGCTTAAAATTGTCCTTAATTTTATCTTTGTTGGATATATAAATCTGTTCTCTGGGATAGTTCCACTGCTTTAAGTAATAGGGAATGTACTAGTTTTATGTTCTAAGGATATCCCATATATTTTTATACTAAACCTTATAGCCTGAAATTTCAAAATTTTATTTTCTTATGTAGTTAAATTATAGTTCTTCAGAGGACCTTTATGATCTCCAGTGTAAACTTTTCATTTCAGATTTTAAAAAATCCTTGAGTTCTTAAAAGTTAAATTTAATTGTCATTTGTCTCAAAGATAATGGCTACACTAAGATTAGGATTTTAGAGGAATGCAAGATTGATTGTTCTAATACTGACAGTTTACAATTATGTTTTATAAATAAGTTTTTCATTATTTTTAGTCTTATGCATAGGGCTCTAAATACATAGGTTGGTTTTAGAAGAAAACTAAAAGTAATTCTTTCAAGAAGTTTTAAGTTTCTGTGTTTTTGTTTTTATTTTTATTTCTAGAAACAGTCTCATTCTGTCACCAGGCTGGAGTACAGTGGCGTGATCTCAGCTCACTGCCACCTCCGCCTCCCAGGTTCAAGCGATTCTCCTGCCTCAGCCTCCTGAGTACCTGGCACTATAGGCGTGTGCCACCACTCCCAGCTAATTTTTGTACTTTTAGTAGAGATGGGGTTTCACCATGTTGACCAGAAATGGTCTCAATCTCTTGACCTTGTGATCTGCCCGCCTCAGCCTCCCAAAGTGCTGGGATTACAGGCATGAGTCACTGTGCCCGGCCCTTTTGTTTTACTTTTAAAAATTAAGGAGTCAAGAATAACAAGCTTTTATTAGAACAGTCTTGCAAAAATAGTCATAATAGCATAATGCATTTATCATTGGCTCATATATAATATACATACTACATTATTATAAATATAAGATTACAAAGAAACTTTGGTAAAGCTGAAATACTGTATTATGTTACATAATTGAATATATCAATGTAATTTGAATGTTTATTGTTTTCCTCTGAATGTTTCAAATTCGGCTGTAAGTATCTAAGGATGAGTTTGACTAAACTATCAAAAATGTAAAAAGATTTTATAACAATTACTTTGGAGATTTGTTACCATTCTTGTTTGATATTTCTGGTATATTTCTAAGTATGTTTCTGTTTATATCAGTCCATGAGGCTTTTATAGGTATACTTGGTATCATGGATGATGCTAGAGTTATAGCCAGTTTCTTAAGCAGATCATTTGATAGTATGTAGGTAGAGTACAGTTAAATTGAGAGCAAGAATGGTGAAGGGACAAAGGTGCTATTTATTCTTCCACATGTTTGTTAAATAAGTTTGGAAAGTTGAGTGCACATTTATAGTCATGGAGTAGATTATTTTAGAGCCAAAGGCATTAATCAGCTTCATGTTCAAATAGGAAATTAGAATAGCATCCTTTAGACAGTGTAATTCTGTTTTCCTGTCTCAGGGCACAAACACTAACATAGAATAAAATGTTTTATATTCTCATAGTTTCCATGTACCTGGTAAAGACTTGATTCCTTAGTGTAAGATACAAGTGGTAAATTAATCATTTCAATTTGTCCATATTTTATTTTTTTAAGTAAAGATTTGATTGCTGTAGTTTTATATTTTGAATAGCAGGCAATCCTGGAGGTAGGAAGATGGGTAGAAATGGAAGAATTTATGTATGAGATGACTAGGACTGAACTTATAGAACAAATTAAAGACCAAGTAAATGAGTATTTTTTGAGAGACTGAGGTTAAATAGAATTGAGTTAAAATTGGAATAACTGGTTCAGAGTAAAATACAAATGTTTAAGTAACATGTAGGCATTTAAAACCCTAGTGATACGTTTTTCAAGTACCAATAGAAATTTTACAGTTGCAATTTATATTGTAATATCTTCTCTCTTTTCCCCTAGGTGGTATCATGGAAAACTTGATAGAACGATAGCAGAAGAACGCCTCAGGCAGGCAGGAAAATCTGGCAGTTATCTTATAAGAGAGAGTGATCGGAGGCCAGGGTCCTTTGTACTTTCATTTCTTAGCCAGATGAATGTTGTCAACCATTTTAGGTAAGTCTTTATTCCTATTATGAAGCCGCATGGTGTAATTATTTTTATATAATATTTATAAATATACCTGTGTAATAAAGGTGAATTACTCAGTAACAAATAATGGAAAAGGACGTTTGTTTTCAGTCAAATGATTTAATCAGTGATTTAGAGAGATTCTTTTGAATGGTCACATTTTTTGTTTAAAAACAATATTGTTGGGCATTACTGTGCTGATTCTCATATATTTATAGCTTTTAAAGCATAAATAATTACAAATAAACTTTAGTAAGGCTAAAGGAAAGGAATTACATACTTTTAGACTATAGAATAACAAAAAGTATAGGAGACCCTGTTTAAAACTCAGTTTGTGTCCTTTATTTTAGCTTCACTATTCTGAAACTCTTTTTAGACATGTACTTCAGTGAAACAGGCATGTAAATTTTCAAGTGCAAATATTAATTCTGTATATATAAATATATTTATGTATATTATATTCTGTTTCACTTTTATAGAAGAAGTTGAAAAAAAATCATCTAATGCATATAGTGTTACATGATAAAATGTTTGTGTACCCTTGGTTTTTAGATTTTAAAGTAAGCTTTTGTAGTACCATGGTACCACATGTATGTAAAATTATCACTGTACTTTGTGTAAATATTTCAACAGATCTGTGAGCTACTTTTAGCCAGAGAAAACTTACTAAAATTGTTAATTTGGCCCTAAATATGGAAAGTGAGAAGAGGTATCTGAGGGTGAATTTTCAAATATTTGATGGAATTCTGTAATTGAGGTTTATAAGCCTGATATGTATTTCATATCAAATGCACATATATGTGTGTGTGTGTGTGTGTGTGTGTGTGTGTGTGTGTGTATACATATATATATGTATGTGTATCTATTTCTATATATATATACATATATATGTATGTCTATATATATGTATGTATATCTATTTCTCTTGCATATATATATATATATATATATATATATATATATATATATATATATATATATGTGTATGTAAGAGAAACAGCCCCAAGTAATTTGCTATGATAAAGATACTAATGGTATTTTAGTATAAGGATGTAGTTACAAGGAAAAGAGCATGGAAATTATGAATTTGTAATTTCTTTATGAAACTTGGTCTTTAAAATTGGCTGTAAAGATTTTTTATCCTGTTATTTTTTCCTCTTCAAACAGGATTATTGCTATGTGTGGTGATTACTACATTGGTGGAAGACGTTTTTCTTCACTGTCAGATCTAATAGGTTATTACAGTCATGTTTCTTGTTTGCTTAAAGGAGAAAAATTGCTTTATCCGGTTGCACCACCAGAGGCAAGTTTTCCAAAGTTTATTTTTTCACTATAATAATGATTTTAGCTGTTGTTCAGTTTCTTATGTTTACTATAATTCAAGAAGTGTTTGTTGTATTAAATTTTAATTTGGGTTATAATGTCAGAACGAAATGGACAACTTCTTTGAAAAAGAAAATACTTTTCAGTAATTTTGTATTTAAGAAATCAGATTAAAAAAAATACTGCAAGATGAGCCTAACAAATATTTCTGAATGTATAAGGGCAAATTACTGATTTCATAGTACTAAACCTGACTTTGCTGCTGGATTCTGAATTGCCTTCTGTATCATAAGAGAAAGGTTACCTTATATGTTTCATATGGTATATTTAAAATGAAATGATCATTCATATTACCTGATAAAAGCAGATTGCTTATATTTAAAATATAATTTTCATAAAAACAAAAACAACAAAATAGCCTTACTAGGCACTGGGTGTTTATAGTCCAAGTAAAAATTTATTTGATCTCATGGAGTTTCTGATGTGAATTTTTATTGACTTTAACTGTGTGGATATGCCTCTTTTGACTTTCAGATAAAAAGACTGTCTTTTTAAAACCCTGTTTTTTTTTAATGGTTTCTAGCCAGTAGAAGATAGAAGACGTGTACGAGCTATTCTGCCTTACACAAAAGTACCAGACACTGATGAAATAAGGTATTTTATAATCGATTCTCATGTATAGGCATTTTAAAGAGCTAGACTTGGAAAATTTCTCCTATTATATTCACTCCTATCAGGGTGGATCAGATCCACCCTGATAGGAGTGAATATAATAGGAAGAATTATTAGGTTTTATTACATTGTCTCACAAAGGAGAGTTCTCTTTTAGTCTATATCCTATTTAAGTTTTTGTTACCATGAGACATTTATGCCCCAGCTATAAATAAGCTTCTATTTTATGTAGTGGGTGAATAATATTAAACCTTTGGAATGTTATAGAACTATGCAACATGTTTTTAATCTCTATATAATTTATTATGTAATTTGATAATCAAATTTTCTGTGTCTTTCTATAAACTATTTAACTTTCTAGTAGAAACTTTGTTTCTTGCCATTAATTCTCTCATTTAATTCTTATTGACACACTGTAATTTGTAATATAAACTGGAAAGCCCTATAAAAGACAAAGGAGAAAATGCGTACATTAAAGAAGAACAGTGATGAATGACAAATTTAGGAATTTAGGTAATTTTTAATTTTTTGTGGAATCATTTAGGACAGCAGTTCTCAAAGCATGTTCCATGTAACTGGGGATCTTTGAGACCCATTTCAAAGGTTCATGTATTAGTCAGCATTCTCTAGAGGAGAAGATTTATTATTGGGAATTGGTTCCCCCAATGATAGATAGAGGCAGAAAAGACCTTCAGTCGGCTGTCTGCAATCTGGAAACCCAAGAAGGCCAGTGGTATAATTCAATCTACATCTAAAGACCTGAGAACCGGGGAGCCTATGGTGTAAATCCTAGTTTGAGTGCAGGAGAAGATGAGATGAAATGTCCCAGCCCAACCAGTGAGGAAGAAAAAAAGGGATGAATTTCTTCCTCCACTTTTTGTTCTCTTCAGACCCTTAGTCAACTGGATGATGCCTACTTACATTGGGGACTGCAGGTTACTGTCCTCTGATTCAAATGCTGATCTCATTAAGAAACATCCTCACAGACAAACCCAGAAATATAATATTTAATCTGGGAACTCTGCAGCCCAGCCAAGTTGACATAAAATTAACCATCACAACCCATGAGATCAGATTATTTTCATAACCATACTAAGACATAGTTTGCCTTTTTCATTGTGAATTTTACAGTGATGGTACAAAAGCAACGGGTGGTAAAACTGCAGTGTCTTAGTAGAAATCAAGACTGTGGTACAAAAGTGTACAGTATTCTTGACTGTTACACACTTGGGGTTAAAGACAGCTTCATGTAACAGCGTTATTAATGAGGGAGTAAAAAATATTTATTAAATTTCAACCTGTGATCATACAACTTTAATCTGTATGATGAAATGGGAAGTATGTATAAAACACTTCTGCTGTGTACCAAAGATCAGTGCCATGAGAAAAAGCAATGTGAGATAACTGAACTAGAGACAGAGTCTTGCTCTGTCACCTAAGCTGGAGTGCAGTGGCACAATCTTGTTTCACTGCAACCTCCACCTCCTCAAGGTTCAAGGATTCTCATGCCTCAGTCTTTTGAGCAGCTGGAACTATAGGCGTGTGGCACCAGGTCCAACTAATTTTTTGTATTTTAGTAGAGATGGGGTTTTGCCATGTTGGCCAGGCCAGTGTCGAACTCCTGACCTCAAGTGATCTGCCTGCTTTGGCTTCCCAAAGTACTGTGATTACAGGGATGAGCCATTGCGCTTGGCTTAGCTGTTACTTTTGTGCACACCATTTCACTTGCGAGAATGTTTGACATTTTTTGAAAAAGAACAAAGTGAGACAATTATTTCAAGGAAAATAACTGTTAGTATTTGTTGTCAATAACAAAATTTGAGTTTTGAGTAAAAATGAAAATTTTAGACTTCTGTATTGGCCATTAAGAATTTTACAATTTCTGAGATAATGACTTTTCTGATGAGATAGGTGGTGATAATAAAGAATGAATTTTTTTTTCCTTTTTTTTTTTAAGACAGAGTTTCGCTCTTGTCACCCAGGCTGGAGTGCAATGGCATGATCTTGGCTCATTGCAACCTCTGCAACCCAGATTCAAGCGATTCTCCTGCCTCAGCCTCCTGAGTAGCTGGAACTGTGGGCGCCTGCTACCACACCTGACTAATGTTGGTATTTTTAGTAGAGGCGGGGTTTCACCATGTTGGCCAGGTTGGTCTTGAACTCCTGACCTTGGGTGACCTGCCCTCCCCAAAGTGCTGCGATTGCAGGCATGAGCCACTGTGCCTGGCCAAGAATAAGAGGTTTTGATAGTGTATATAATGTGTTAATAACTAGAAGATAGACATAGCTCAGCGAACTAATATTTTCTAAATGGTAAATGTATGACGTTATGCATGAATAAAAGATTAATTTCAAAGTGCTAGATAGACCAGTAGATGTTATTGGAATGCATACAGAAAGTTCACTGATAAATAGTTTTGGATTCTATATTACAACTAACCCTCAAGAAAGTACCACTCGTTGAGTTTTTGGTGTGATTTCATAGAATATCTATAATTTTCTGAAAAGGTTATTAAAATATTTATCCCTTTTATACTATATTCTTAGGTAAAGCCAGATTTTCTTCATATGCTCTGAGCAAAAAATCATATAGCAGCAAATTTAATACAGAAGCAGATATGGGACTCCAGCAGTTTTCAATTAAGCAGGCATTAAGAGATTTGCAAAATTATGAAACAGTGATTTCTCACTAAATTTGTAAAAGTTATAAATATTTTTCATATTTTTAATGAGTTTTTTTAAGGAATTAATATTTTTAAAACATTTGTTTTAAATTTGAATATGGTAAATATCTGTAGATATCCATATAAATAAAAGCCACTTAGGTTATCAGTTTTTAAGAGTGTAAGAGGTCCTGAGAGACCAAAAAAAAAGAGGATGGGAATTTAAACAATAATTAGATGATAGAAATTTGGGTTTATGAGTCTTTTAAAAAATTTGTGCATACCTGTGAATTTTAAAATAAACTACCTTAAAAATTAATGATTTAATCACTTCAGTTTGTTTTGAGGGGGAAAACACAAAATAATACAGAATGAGTTATGGTTATGTTGTATTACTACTAACAAGCTTATTTAAAAATTTTTTTTAGTTTTTGCACCATGAAAAGTTGGTATAGCAACAACATCGAAACTTTATGACTACTTTCAACTAAGAAATGAAATTTACCAGTTCATGTGCACCCTCCGTTTACACACTCAATGATTTTCCTTACTGTGCTTAAGTGGTTCTAGAAAGGAAAAATTTAATTGGTTAAGTGATAATGTCTGCTGCCATTCAGCTAGTGAAATATTGGCCATCATTAAGAAGGACTGTAGAATCAAGATAGAATATAATATTCAATGATTATTCAGTTACTGAGTTAAATGTTGTATAAAAGTTCTGTTTTTCGAAACACTGTCCAAGAAACAGTGAAGCTTGAGATAGCATAGAGAAAACAGTTAAAGCTTTCAAGGATAGGAGAATAGATTAACTTAAATTTACTTAATAGACTTTGGTTTGTGAATATTAAGACTGAAAGGAAAATTGCTGAAAAATATGACAGATACATTTACAGATACAGGATTAATGGTAGCATCCAACAAATCTTGAAACTTTGTGTTCAGAAGCATTCTTTCAAAGCATGTGTTTTTTGCCTTCTTGTTCTTTGTCATAAATGAAGTTATATCAGTCTGATCATGAAATCTCAACTGGCTGTTGAGATTTGGTTTGGTTTCAGATTCTTTATTTTTCAAATACATATATAAATTTCCAGTAAACTTGGAAGAATTCATTTATACAGTTTGAATATCATCCTTGTTTTTGATTTTATATATAACCTATATCTGAAAGAGTAATAACATTGAAACATAAATTTTTCAATTCAGTTTTCTTACACCCCAAAACCTTTAATATATGTATAATTAGTTTCTGTTAACAGAAATTGTAATTTGAGTCGAACAATAATTCAGTGTTAGAGATAGTACAGATACTATTATCAAACTCATTTTATTCATGAGGAAATTAAGATTCAGATTATTTATTATCTTCAGAGATTTACAAGTAGATAATGCCAGAAACAGGATACAAATTTAGGGTATTTGACTCTTAAGTCCTTGTATTTTTCAATATATTACTATCCTGTTTTGTGGTGTATGATTGTTCGAATTTATGTATTTAAAATTTTTAATAATTTAAAAATTGCTATTTTCAGTTTCCTAAAAGGAGATATGTTCATTGTTCATAATGAATTAGAAGATGGATGGATGTGGGTTACAAATCTAAGAACAGATGAACAAGGCCTTATTGTTGAAGACCTAGTAGAAGAGGTGGTAAGTTTTGTTCTTTTCTTCTCAATTCCAAATTCTAATTGATAAAATTTGGATCTTGCCCATAATCAGAGAAAGTAGCTATGAATACTTTTCTTTTATAAAAGAACTTAATTGGTAAGTACAAGGAATTTTTCGTTAAAATCTATTTATTATAAGTGCTGTTTGTTAGTGTGGCACATAAGCTAGCCATAATACATAGCTGCCAATATTCAGAAAGCTTTTATGAGTTTCTATGAATTAAAAATATATTAACATTTGTGCTTTTTTTGAGACAGAGTTTTGGTCTGTTGCTCAGGCTGGAGTGTAGTGGCACAGTCTCGACTCACTACAACCTCCACCTCCCAGGTTCAGGCGATTCTCATGCCTCAGCCACCCAAGTAGCTGGGATTAGAGACATGCACCACCATGCCCAGCTAATTTTTTAATTTTTTAAAATAGAGACAGGGTTTTACCATGTTGGTCAGGCTGGTCTCAGACGCCTGACTTCAAGTGATCCACCGCCTTGACCTCCCAAAGTGCTGGGATGACAGGTGTGAGCCCCTGTACCTGGCTTATTTGTGCTTATTTTCGTCCCCTTTTTTGCCTTCTTGTTCTTCCTCATAATTGAAGTTATACAGTCTGATCATGGAATCTCAACTGGTTGCACAAATTTGGTTTCAGATTCTTTATCTTTCAAATATATGTATAATTTTCTAGTAAACTTGGAATAATTCATTTATATTACGCAGATGTTACTGCATGGTTCTACAGTTTGAATACCATCCTTATTTTTGTTGCCATCATATAATATGTTATCATGTGGTATCTATTACATGTGCATTTTTAATAACAGGTCAGCATTTGAATAGCTTTTATACTTCAGAGACAGCACTCAGTATCAAATATATTAAACGTTATAACTTTGAAATTCTCCCTTTCCTTTCTGATTTGTCCAGTGGGATGGAGTGGCTTTCTGTTGTCTCTTACAGCCCTCAAAGCTACTGTTTTTAAATTATACCATCAGACCTGATAATATGCTGAAATGTTTGCACTGATTATTGCTCCTGGAAGACTGCAGTAGAGAATATATTTCGTTTCCTATACTCTTATCTGTCTGTTCTGGCAACAGGATCTTGATATATAGAAGTAAAGCATACTGTGTAGAGGTAGAAAAAGTTGAGGAAATGGTGTGATACATTCTATACTCATAGTCATATAGTTGTTTAGTGAAAGAGCTAGGATTAGGACTCCCTAATTCCTAGATTAGTATTCTGTATTCACAGTAAAAGAGATATTTATTCCATATAGGCAAACAGTATTCATACTGAAGCATCTTACTATGTTAGTTTTCCTGTAAAATTTGTTAGTAAAACTTTTAGTTTGGGTTTCCCTCTCCCTCCCATACCACCATCTTCCCCATCCTGATTATTTAAAAGAATTGAACTGTTGTTGAACTTTTCTTGAGCTCTTGGAATTCTGAATCAAATTTAACAAGATAAACTTTAATAAGAGTAAGTGAAAATTATTCAACATATACAGAAAAATAGTAACAACCCAAACCAGAATAAGGAGACGTGACCTAACATCAGTCAATACAAGGGATGAAGAAAAAAGTTAGCAACCTTGTATAACTGAATAATGTGATGTGGTTGCTAAAAATGAATATAGTAATATTATAAATTAATAGTGGAATAATTACAAGTCAGTTATAAATAATTTTTACTCCAATATGTAGAATAACTTTTACAATGGGCTTTATTAGAGGATAGTGAATTCCTTGTAGATTGAAAAACCATTTGGACATTTTTAGATTGTGAAGATGTTTCAGGCATTCAGTTAGTGGTTAGATTTAAAGAATTTCCCCTTCTAAAATTATAATTAGTATTCCCCAAACACATTTATGCTTTTATATATTAACTCTAGAATGTATGCTCTGTGAGGGGAGGGACTTTTGTCTCTGATTGACTGATGTATTCCCATTGCCTAGTATAGTGGCTGGCATTAGTAGGCATTCAGTAGATGTTTGTTACGTAAATGAATGTCTCTATGCTTATAGTTTTCCCTCTTCCTTGACATTCCTGCTCTGTTAGAGTGCCTTATAAAATTTGATTCATCTTTATCAGTTCAGTTCATGTGTCACCCCTTGTTTCACAGAGGATTTATGCCTTTTTGGAATCTCTTAGGCAAAATTGTTTCCTTCTATTACACTGTCTAAAATTAATTTATTATGTATACTTTTTCTATAAGAGAGTACCCCTTTTTGGGCAGTGATATAACGGTAATGCTATTCATTTTTATAGTTTTTTTTTTCCTACTGCCTTGGATATAGTAGCATTCAGTGAGTGTTTGATTTTAGTTTGATTAGGTATTTCAAATCCACATGTATTTAGATTATTTTTCTCCATGTGGAATGATTAACACTGTAGTATCTTAAATCAAAGGAATATAGTATAAAATAAAGTTCAAAACATGATAAAAGGGGGATGTCTTTTATATTCGAAGTTGGTGTTCACTTTTTAGGGGCTCAAAATGTCTCGCTGAAGAGGTAGCATTTGAGATGGTTCCTTCCTAGATGGGGTAGGTTTTTAACTAACAAGTTGAAAGCAAAAAGTAGAAAGTACATTCTGAGAACAAAAAGAAAAAGCTACAGGTAGGATATTGGCAAACAGGAGGTTATGTGTGACCGTGGCATAGGTACCTAAAAAGAATTGGTAGTATGAGACAGAAAATGTGGACTTGAGTCCTGTGGTAAAGGACTTCAGTTGCAGAATGAGAAATTTGTAGGCAGTAGAGAGTTGTTTTTTTTGTTTGTTTGTTTGTTTTTTCTTAACGTAGGGCAAAGCTGATGTTGAAACTGATGTGTCCAAGTTAGAGTGGTGGAGTAGGACATAGAGGTAATTATATTAGTTGGGCTGTTGTACTAATTTAAGAAAAATGGGTAAGAGTGCCTGAGTTAGGGTAATGGCAACAAGAAAAGATTAAGATAGGTATGGAAAGATATTTCTTGAATGGAAACATCTTTTCTTGTATACACATAAATATGAAGGGCAGTGTGGGTTGAAGATATGATTTTTAATAGAAGTAGATTAATAGTTAATTATATAAAATACTGTCTTAATGTCTTCCCTTTAGGGCCGGGAAGAAGATCCACATGAAGGAAAAATGTGAGTTTGTGTTAATTATTACAATGAAAAAAATATATATCTATACTGTAAATTTACTAATTGGAAAACTTTGGCCAAAATTTTTTTTAAAGTTTTTAGACTGACTTAAACATCTTTTTAATTTGGCTTACGGAACTGACTTCTAAATATTTTATTAAGGATCTAGTGATACAACTAAATACAACTCTCTTTATCACCACACCTAAAGACTTTCAATAAACATTACATTTATAACATTATGAATGTCACAGTTCAGCACAATTTAAAATTATTCATAGTATTTATTGGTTATTCAAAGTATTTCTTGTTTTATAGCCACATCTTTTATCCCGCCCCCCAACCCCATAACGGTTCTTCACAATTTTAATAGGATTCTGGAAGGTCTTTTTTTCATAATCTTCAGACTGATTTTATGTATATGTAAGTTTTCTTTTAAAGATCTGAACCATTAATCCCAATTCTGTCTTACTCACATCTTAATAGATTATTCATCTTGTAATATCTTTTCAGTAGTACAACATTTTTTTCTTACCGTTCAGCATTTATGGATGGAACTTAAGGCTTGCCTCAAGTGTTCAGGTTTTCTGTTTGCTAACTGTTAGAATATAAAAACATTAAACTGACTACTCCATTTGCAATCACCTTATTTAATGCTTCACCCTTCTGTAAGTGAAATATGTAAGATTTTCTGAGTTCATTTTTATTATTGTAGCTACAAAACAGACTTCATTAGTGAGACTGTACCTTGCTGCTTGTATTAGTTACAAGTCTTCCTCTCTTCAAACTAATACTCTTCAGGAGTTTTTAATTCTTTTTTGTTATTTTTATTATTATTATTTTTTGACACAGAGCCTTGCTCTGTCACCCAGGCTGGAATGCAGTGGCACGATCTCTGCTCATTGCAACCCCTGCCTCCCAGGTTCAAATGATTCTCCACTTTAGCCTCCTGAGTAGCTGGGATTATAGGCGCATACCACCATGCCAGGCTGATGCTTGTACTTTTAGTAGAGATGGGTTTTTGCCATGTTGGGCAGACTTGTCTTGAACTCCTGACCTCAAGTAATCTATCAGCCTTGGCCTCCCAAAGTGCTGAAATTATAGGTGTGAACCACTGTGCCTGGCTAGGAGTTGCAAATTTTGATTAATACTTCGAGGATCAGATAGACAATGTAAGCAAGTGAAGTAGGTCAGGTATATATATTCCCAGTTTTCTTTAGACACAATAATCTTGATCTTTATTATTTTCCCTCTTTGATAGAGATCAAGGTACATGGAACTATGTTCCTACTATCAAAAAACAACACTGTAAGTGTGGTAACAAATGACAACTGACATTCATTCATGGTATTCGAGAAAACTGGGAGGTGGAAAACTAGAAAGAGTTTGCCTGTTGTAAGTTAATCTCTCTAGTTGATATGTGTAGGGACGTGAGTCTAGTGTTGTGCGAGCCTCCTGATTTTCAAAAGACCATAAATCTAGATTTTTATTTTTATTTTAGATTATAGCAATGGAATTTTTAATTTAAAAATGTAGGTTAAATGCCAGTAAACACTTAAAGCTGCATACATTTCTCATAAAACATAAATCCCACTTTCACTCAGAAGTCTTATTATCTGATAGCATTTTCATTCTTCCATTTTTCTTAACTTTATGTAATTTCTTATTTGGTATTTAGCATAACTAAAATTTTCATTGTTGGTTTATTTTATGTGTGTGTTTGTTCCCTTTAATTTTTTAATACAGGACTATGGCAGTGAGGCGATACTTTAAATTCTTTAAAGTGTCCTCAGTAACATCCATAAGTACCCTTTGAGATTAAATTGATGGTATAACTTTGGGTTTCTTTCCAGCTCTCTGTTGCCATGATATAGGCACTGAGTCCGGATGGTTTTGTCTCCTAAAATATTTCTTGAATGTTTACCACCTTCTCAAATCTTAAATAACTGTATTCTAGTTCAGGCCTTTTAAAATCTCTTGCCAGGATTCAATATAGCAGTAACCTCCAAGTTGATCTTCCTTGACTCTTTAGCCTTATCAAATCCTTTTTTCCAGTAGCTAGAATAATTTACCTAGTTGGTATCATATTTTCACCTAAAATCCTTAATCACCAGCAGATACATGAAAAAATGCTCACCATTCATTATTGATCATCAGTTAAATGCAAATCAAAACTACAATGACATTTCATCTCACCCCAGTTATAATGGCTTTTATCCAAAAGATATGCTATAATGAATGCTGGCGAGGAGTTGGAGAAAAGGGAACCCTTGTACCGTGTTGGTGAGAGTGTAAATGAGTGTAGTTACTATAGAGTACAGCATGGAAGTTCCTCAAAAAATTGAGAAGAAATCAGTATATCAAAGAGAAAGCTGCACTCCCACGTTTCAGCACCATTCAGAATGCCGAGATGTTTAATCAATGTTCATCAGTGGATGAATGGATAAAGAAAATATAGTACATACACACAATAGAATACTATTCAGCCATAAACAAGAATGAAATCCTGTCATTCACAACAACATGAATGGAACTGGAGAATACCATGTTAAGTGAAATAAGCCAGGCACAGAAAGACAAATGCCATGTGTTCTCACTCATATGGGAGCAAAATATTAGAAAATTGAACTCATGTAGATAGTAGAATGGTAGTTACCAAAGGGCGGGAAGCGGGGATACAGTAGGGCTGATTAATGAGTACAGAACTACACCTAGATGGAATGAATAAGATCTAGTATTTGGTAGCACAATAAGGTGCTACCACAATTTACTGAATATTTAAAAATAAAAGATAGGAATTGGAATATGCTTAACACAAGGAAATTATTACATGTGCTTGAGGTGTTGGATACCCCAGTTACCCTGAATTGATCATCACACATTATATGCTTGTATAAAAACATCACTGGTACTCCACAAAAATATACAACATAATAGTTGTATACATTGTCCATTAAAACAGAAAATATAAAAATTAAAAAATTGAATCTTACACTGATTCTCCACCTTTACCTTAGCAGAGCCTAAAAAATGATCCGTTATATGGCTGTTTTGTCCTTTACTACTCGTATCACGTATCATCTCTAGTTTTCTAATCTCCATCTTGTAGGTCTTCAAATACATACTACTTTTTTGTTTATTGTTTTAGAGATAGGTTCTTGCCACTGCTTAAGCTAGAGTGCAGTTGTGCTATCATGGTTCACTGCAGCCTCAAATTCCTGGGCTCAAGTGATCTTCCTGCCTGAGTCTCCCAAGTAGCTGAGACTACAAATGTGCACCACCACACCTGGCAAATGTAAATTTTTTTTTTAGAGAGGGGGTCTTATTCTACTGCCCAGGCTGGTCTCAAACTCCTGGCCTCAAGTGATCCTCCCACCTCGGCCTTCCAAAGTGTTGGGATTACAGGTGTGAGCCATTGTTCCTGGCTATTTTTCTTCTTTATACCTTTGCTCAAGCTGCTTCCTAGACCAGAAAGCAGTATTCCATTCATACTTAGCTCATTTATCACTTCCCCCTAGGAAATCTTCCTTTATTTTCTTCCCTACACACTCAACAGAATTGGTACCCTTCTCTGTTATTCCCATAATGCTTTGGGCAATACCTATCACTGTGCTTATATTTTCTACGTTGTTTCTGTAGTTAGACAGGGTCTCACTATGTTGTCCAGGCTGGTCTCGGACTCTTGGGCTCAAGAGCTCTTCCTGACATGGCCTCCAAAAATACTGGGATTACAGGTGTGAGCCACCATGCCTGGCCTAGGAGTGAGAACTGTATAAGATCAGGGACTCATCTTTTTATCATTGTTGCAAACCATGTGGTTGAAATATATAAATTTCATACTGGAATAAATGTCTGAAGAATGAAACTATTTTTAGAAAGTGATATTGCCGCTTTAACTTCAGACTGTGTGCTTCTGCTAAATAATCTTTTTCATCTGTAAACCTTATCATTTTTTTACCATTCTCTTTCTGAATTTTTTTTCAAACTGTAGAAGTAGAGGATTACCCTTGGAGGTAAGGTCATTCAGTTGACTCTCCTCCAGAGTATAAAAATCCTGCACTAATTTGTAGTAACTGGTCATTTAGCCTATGCTCAAATGCAGTGTAGATCCTCACTACATGCAGTCCGGACTGTTTTAGTTGTTGTACATTTGCTTTATATTATTCAAAATTTGCACAGGGAGCACCAGGAGATCTGAATTAGTGAGTTCATGCTTGGAATGGTATTAAAGAAAAGTTTACCTTTTTATTCATATAAAAAAAAATTCAATTGTATTTTCATTCTTCAGCAGTAATAATAGTATGGATCATTTAAAACAATGTGAACGACCTCTGAACCTGTAACTCTGGACTTTAGAGCACTTATGTATTTCAGTCCTATGTTTACTTTCCAGCTTGCTCTTTAATCTATTATTTAGAATAACTGTAGACCCTAATAAGATACAGCAAAGTAGTAGAAAGGTGATTGGGAATTGTCAGCCTGACATTAAGATGTGTTAATCAGCAAGATTATAGGCCTTTAGGTAAATAAGAGGTGATTTTATGTACTTTGATAACTAGTAATTACTTTTTAAATTAGATAGATCATTTTATTTGAAGGTAAAATTTAAATACTTATGTTATTATATGCTCTATATTTTGACTGTGATGCCATTTATAAAATTTGGAAAGGCTTAATTTAAGAATACAGACTAAAATACTTAGCAACCTAGTCTGATAGGCTATTAGCTCAAATAGAGTTAGGAACACTAAGTCCTTCTTTTCTTTCAGTTCTTGGTGTTGGTATCCACTTGTTCTTGTCACCCAGTCTTATATTCTGGCTTTTAGCAAAGTAAGAGCCAACATCTTGAATTTATTTGAAGAGAGAATTCATCATACGTTATAGGAAAATTCAGAAATAGGAGAAAAAATTCATGACGTTTTTCAGGAAATTCTGGAGTAGGCGCTGTCTGTACTACTCCTTCCCTCCTCCCCACAAAAAGAAAAATAAAACCTATAACAGTTTGTTATTAATCAGGATTAAAAATTGTTGCCATTTTTGTATAGGTAATGAAAATCGGAGTTTATATTTGATAGTTCCTAGTTTTACTATATTTTGTTGAAATTAAATATAGTATGTATATACAATTTAATAAAAATTATTAAGAATGACATTATTTGATTAATTGCATTTATTTCATTATATCAATTTGAATTAAACTTACTGTATTTGAATGTTCAGTTTTGATCATATAACAAAAAAGGACTTTATATATCTAATTTATTATCTTTTTAAGATGGTTCCATGGGAAGATTTCCAAACAAGAAGCTTACAATTTACTAATGACAGGTACCTTTGTATTTACTTGCTTTTCTAATGTCTATTTCAAGAGAATAAAAAAGTGAACAAAATATTTATTATGTGTTTTGCATTTAGCAAAACAGTTAGTGTTTATGCATGTTATAATTTTGTGTCCAGTGCTAAGAAGCTGGTGTTTTTGTTTATATTTTAAACATGCATGTAGTATAAAATTTAGTAAAGTGTTTTTCTTTTACCTCAGGCTCCTGTCCACTTCTCAGAAGTAACACTAGATGACAGTTTTTTCCATAATGTTTCTAGAAGTTTTCTGTGTCTCTGTGAATCTCTCTCACCCTTACACATAGACACATGTGAATATGCAGCGCAATTTCTTCATGTTAGATATATATTGGGAGATGATTCTGTATCTGCACATAAATTTTCATTACTCTTTTTTATGGCCTTAAACTTTTCAATATATAAATACCATAATTAGTCTTTAATAGAAGAATATTGTATTTTACTCTTTTGCTGTTCAGCTACAGCAGAGATTCTTATATTTATCTTTGTATACTTGTGGAATTATATGATTGAGCCTTATTTAATATTTATTAATTTTAACATTTCCCAAAACTCTTGTGCTTATAAATACAAAGTAAACATTGACTTGTATTGTGAGTTTAACCATCCTGTCATTGTTTATTTTTACTAAATATTTAAGGCTGAATTAATTTAAATACCAAGCATTTCTTTGGCAGACAACATCTTATAAAGATTTCAGACGTGTTTAAGCTTTAGTATGTAATTTAAAAGTTTTATTTCTTCAAAAACGTTGACTATTCAGTAGTTTCTGTATTTGGTGAAATAAATTCTTATGGTGATAACACTAATTATTAAAGATGTAATCTGAATGTTTTAATCCATAGAGCATTTTATTTTATTTTATTTATTTATTTTTTGAGACAGAGTCTCACTCTGTCACTAGGCTGGAGTGTAGTGGTGCGATCTTACTGATTGCAACCTCCCCTTCACGGGTTCATGCAGTTCTCCTGCCTCAGCCTCCAGAGCAGCTGGGACTACAGGTGCGTGCCACCATGCCCCAGCTAATGTTTGTATTTTTAGTAGAGACGGAGTTTCACCATGTTGGCCAGGATGGTCTTGATTCTCTTGACCTTTTAATCCACTTGCCTTGGCCTCCCAAAGTGCTGGGATTACAGGCGTGAGCCACAGCTCCGCCACAGCTCCCAGCCTGAAAGCATTGCTTTTTAATTTAATACTTTATTGAAAGATTTGAGATAGTTTTTGAAGTACTCAATTTTATTGTGAACATGTAAGTAAGTTAATTAGGTTCCAAAAAGTTAAAAAAAGATGATAATGCTATATGATAATAATAGAGAAGAAATTTTAAACTAAAATGACATTGTAACAGCTCTTTCAGTGTGGAACCAAAAATAAGTAGTTTAGTGAATTTATTGAATTTTGAATATAAG
The DNA here is from genome assembly GCA_031835075.1 of Saguinus oedipus. Classification (NCBI taxonomy): domain Eukaryota; kingdom Metazoa; phylum Chordata; class Mammalia; order Primates; family Cebidae; genus Saguinus; species Saguinus oedipus. The sequence goes on from CM063170.1 coordinate 150,715,806, forward strand.
TTTCTTTCTGGAACTTGTACCACCTAGTACTTGAGGTACTTACTCTTGTTTTAGGCATACAAGATTGAAAATGAGCTAAGCTTAATTCCCTTACATTAGTTTGCCTTTTCTTTGTGTTATGTGCTCTTTTGAGAATCTGGTGGGATTTTTCTCTCCTGAGGAGTACAAATAAGCACTTACATGCACAATTTTGCATGAAATTCCTATCATATTCTAGAAGACATTTAGAGAGTATCTTGGAGTCTTGTCACTAAGATTCATTTTATCAACTTAGAAACACTTTCATTTTAGCCTATATTATGCAGTCAGTTTTTGTAACTTTTATGTTTACTGATGTGTTAAGTCTTGAAGATTCAGTTTTAGGAGATTTATTTTTTCTTTTTACTGAACAGGAAGTTAGTTGATAATAAGTGCCTTGATTGGATGATTGGAACTATTAGTAATTTACCCCAAAAAATTATATCTTATGCATTTATTGTGCTTTCCTAAAAACAATAAAGTCCTGATCTTTTCTATATCATTCGGACTTAAATGGAGAAAAGAAAAAAAAGACCTATAACAGTTTGTTATTAATCAGGATTAAAAATTGTTGCCATTTTTGTATTGGTAATGAAAGTTGTAGTTTATATTTGATAGTTCCTCGTTTTACTACATTTTTGTTGAAATAAAATATAGTATGTATATACAATGTAATAAAAATGTATTAAGAATGAGATTATTTGATTAATTGCATTTATTTCATTGTATCAATTTGAATTCAGCTTATTGATTGTTTAGTTTTGATCATGTGGTAACAGAAAAAGGACTTTAATTTATAAATAAATTAGATATTTAAATAAAGAGAAAAGGTAGAGCATCTCAGTATTAGGAGTCACTGCCAATCAAAGATATCAACAGTTCTGTAAAATTAATATGACATATTTAATATATGATAATTTTCTTCTATAATTTCTTGCAGGAACATACCTGTTGAATACAATACAGTGTGTGTGTATTGATTTTGATAATTCATATACATATTTCAGTTGTTTTGAATCTACCTTTATAAAAAGCTTTTGGTACTATTTTATTACAGTCATTATATTTTAATTTTTAAAAAGATTCTTGTATATATCTTTGTACACTTGTGGAATTATATGATTTAGTCTATTTAATATGTATTAATTTTAACATTTCCTAAAACTCTTGTCCTTATAAATACAAAGTTAAAATTGACTTGTATTGTTGGTTTAATCATCCTGTCATTGTTTATTCTTACTAAATATAGGATAGGACCTTGCTATGTTGCCCTGACTGGTGTTGAACTCCTGGGCTCAAGTGATTCTTCTAAGTAGCTGGGATTATATGCGTGTACCACTATGCCTGGCACAGTCATTATTGTTTAATGATTAATTGAAAACATTAGTTAGGCACAGAGGATTCTTAAGCAAAATTAGTCTTTACTTTTTAGAATCTTATCAAGAGGATTTACAAACAGATTTTAGCAGTTTTAGCTCATAGTCCCTAATTTTGCTTAGGTTACCTTTCCAAATTATGACAGGTGTAGACATTACTGACCAGAAGTTATGCTGCAAAATTTCTCCTCTCTACTTTTATGTATTAAAGCTGGTAAGACACATCAGAGAGAGCAGATAGACAAAACGGATAGTTGTGAATCATAAACCAGAAAATTTGAAACAAAATTTGTTAAAAAAAACATGTTCTGGTGAAAATTTACATATGTTTATGACTTTGAATGGACTTTGTAATAATACTACTTCACATCTTTTCTTTTTTATTTGATAATTTGGCAACAAAACTAACAGATTAATTTTTACAGTTGGTCAAGTCTGCAGTTTTCTTGTGAGGCCCTCAGATAATACTCCTGGTGATTATTCACTTTATTTTCGGACCAGTGAAAATATTCAGCGATTTAAAATATGTCCAACACCAAACAATCAGTTTATGATGGGAGGCCGGTATTATAACAGGTAAATCATAATTTTTTAGTTACCTTTTACTTTTGGTAAAAATAGTTGAAATCTTGATAATAAAAGATTCAAAATTGTATAAAAGTTTCTAACTTCTAAAAATTATAAGACCTTCATAGTAGTCATGCCCAGTAATTCTTTAGACAGTGTCAAATATGAGTACAAATTAGTAACTTATACTTTGTTTCCTTCCAAAGTAATTTTTGTGATTTTAAAATTAGACATGAGCTGTTTGCAAAAAATTTGCTAAATCCATATATAATCTGTAGGAGGAGCAAAATAAGAAAAAGAAAATATTATTTTATTAGTGAGATACTTTAGTATGAAAAAAAAGTTTCTAAAGTTACCTGAGACTTATTATACAGATTATCATGTAACTGAATTGTTCTCAAGTTGACATTTCTTATATTATTATTTTATTAGTGAGATAACTTTAGTACGAAAAAAGTTTCTAAAGTTAACTAAGACTTACTATACAGATTATCATGTAATTGAGTTGTTCTCAAGTTGACATTTCTTATATGTGATTGTTGCTTTTTACTTCTCCCTTTCAAAGTAAACTAATTGTCCCAAAACTCAGAATGAATTATTACTTGATTAGGAAAATAATAGAGGAAACCATATGATAGAATGTCAGACATTTTTCTGTCAAATAGAAAATAATCTTCATTTGTCAATGTAAAGGTTTTCCTATAACTAATAACTCTAGAGTAACATTGTTTTCCTTTTTCAGAGGCTGGCATAATCTTGTTCTAAAACACTTACATTTGCCTAGTTTAACCCCTAAATACCACAGTAGCAATCTCTATGCGAATTAGAACTTATCAAACTAGACATCTGAATGAAGAGAGATTCTGTAGCTGGTTAATCTGAAAAAAACAAAAAATAAAACAAGTTCTTCTGGTTGCTTGCTGGAAGCTCAGTTGACTGTTAGAAGACATCAAATGTAATATGGGAGTCTAGGCAGCTGGACCCTTTTGCCTACCTCATATACAAGTTGCTTGAGTACTTTCTGCATGAAAATCTGAGTTCTAGATGTCCTCACTGAAAATACAGCTAGCTGCAATTTGAACTCTTTAAGAATGTAATTTTTCCCATTTCTAGTTTTCTAGAGATTTAGAACATACAAAATAATACACTGAAAACATATTTTCTTCTTAACTGAATGAATGTCCATATTGAGATCGTTTTTAAAGATAAAACAATTTACATAGAATTTTTGGAAGTTTGTTTTGTCACTGACTAAAACTTCCTTAATATATATCAAACAAAATTGGAAATTCTTGCTGCATAGTGGAGGCACTAGGTAAAGCACGAAAAGGTAGTTGCTTTTATTTGCCAAATACCATGATAGAACATGAAAAAAGAAGTATTTTAAGTGATTTCTGTCCAAATTATTGCAATATTATTAGTCTGTTTTCAAAATCAGGATTTTTTTTTAAAGTTAAATGTACATTAATTTAGTGGCTTTGACCATTCCCCAAGAACTTTGATATTTAGAATTTTTATTCCCTCTGAATTTGTTTACAAATTCATTTTACTGTTTCTGGTTTTAACATTAAACTTTTTAAAGAAAGCCCCAAATTATGTTAATCAGGTGTCATGAAAAATGAAGGATTTTGTAATTGTTTTGGAAATATATATTTCATTTCAGCATTAACATTAGTAACTGTCGGTAATTCCTAGGAAGAAATACAGCCATACTCTTCTGTCCCATCTCTCCATCAACTATACATATGAGACCTTTGAGAAAGAGAGGCGGTAGTTATGTCTTTCATTTAGAAACTGTTAAGACGTAACTTTAATGTTCCTATATTGAGAGTTTTAAAAAAGCCAAAAAGGCATTTAATACCAAATTTAATTCAGCAGACATTTGTAGACTTACTTACTTTGTGAAAAACTGTACAAATCCTGTGTAAATACGTTAAAGAAAAAGATAGAATTTTTTCATTATTAGTGCTCAGGTTTATTAGAAGAGATAGTATAGTATGCAGACTGTGATGAATTCCATGCATGGGAATCAGCAGATGAGAGTTCAGTGGGTGGTGAGAAGGAAGAGGATGGATTTTCGCCAGACTTTGAGGATTATTAACATTTATCTATGCTTCAAGAAGAGTGCACACGGTTTTATGTGCTAAGTGCATTATGAAAATTAAAATCTGTCTGGAGAAGTGTTTCCTAGGTGGCTCAAAAGTTACCATTTGTCCAGTATATTAAAGGGAAGTTTAAAATTCCAAGATTTCTATATTCAGGACAACAGAATGATCTTACTGATTATAGAGGAATAAGTTTTTATTTTAAAAATTAGGTGGTTCACTAAAATTTGTATTAAAATACATTGTCATTTTATTTTCAATTTTGTTTTTTAAAATATTTTCCCAGTATTTAAAATAATTTGTAGCACTTCTAATCAAAATTATCAATAAGCTTTTCTCTCTATAGTGGTAATCCTACATGTAAGATTAACTCATTTTTTAATTCTATTTTTGCCTGTTTTTCATATGTTTTATGACCTGTTTCTGATCTGAAACCAGAATGTGTAAATGTTGTGATAATAAAAATTCTTAATTTACCTGAACTTGCTTCCTAAATAAGTGCCATGTTTCTGTGAATTCTTCATTCTTAGTATCTCAGAAGTACTCTTGGGGGTAAAAAAAAAAAAAGGTAGACTTTCAGTTACTTCCTCATCTATGGTGACTCTTTGAGTATGGCATTGTTGACTTGGCTAACCTCTTGATGTGTATGGAAAATCAGAATCTATGCTGTGTATTCTGGCCTGTAAACCTATATTGAGAACATTCTAGTTTTTCTAAAATATGAACATTACACATTTATTCTATTAATGTATTTGTGTTATGTGCTTTGAAAAAAATTGTTTATTAGATAATCTTTGGGACAAAGTTCACACATATTTTTAAGGATTTTGCTTTTTTATGAGACAGATTAATATTAGAAATTTTTATTTTAACAGCATTGGGGACATCATAGATCACTATCGAAAAGAACAGATTGTTGAAGGGTATTATCTTAAGGAACCTGTACCAATGCAGGTCAGTGTTGCGTTTCTTATTGCAGTAATTAACATTTTATTTTAAAATGCATTTTGGTGGTATGTTTTTGCACATATTTGTACAATTAAGTTTGGATACAATTTAAAACTGCAGATAATTTAGATTTTTTTTATAAAGTGAACTGTAAGGGAATCTTAGTTTTTATCTATGTTGATTTAGGTAATCAGGAACATCCTAGTGTCTTTCTGAGAATAGAACCAGTTGTGGGGAAAGGCAAGTTGCACTAGGTCCAGGAGGGAGTTTGTTGGAGGCAAAAGTAGAGACAGCAGGGATAAACCACAGCCATGCTTATTAAAGACTGGGGAGTACTAAAAGGAAATAAAAAAAGTGATAGAAGAGGATTAGGGCAAAAACTGGTTTACACTTTTTCTTTATTTGCCTGTAGTTTTATGGTGAGAGAATTTGAGAATGTCTGTATACTCTGAGTAAAAACTATATAGTAATAAAGAGGAGAATGAGGAGGTACAGGGAGATGGGTGGTGGTAGTATCTTATGGACAAGGTCCTAGAGAAGACAAAAATGAATAGAATGTAGAATATAAAAGGAAAGACTGGCCATAAGCAAGAGAGCCTATTAAATATTAGTTGCTTATGGTGATTAGCCTGTTTTTTCCTCATTGCATTTTCTGGAGTGTATGGTAGGGAAATGGTGTAACAGGGGTTAGAAAAAGGTGCTTCAAAAGAGGGATTAATAATTTTCCTAAGTGGAAAATGGAGGTACTGATATTCTAGTGACATAAAAGATTGCTAAGGGTTTTGGGTACTCAGCTGCAGTTGTACAGTGATTTGTAGTTTGCCTCGTTTCTTGATGTTTCCTCCTCTTAACAAGTTCATTTCAGATGGCTATACCTACTACTTATTGCAGTTATGGGAGGGGCTGCTGGTAAGGAATCATTCTGAAGCCAAATACAAATTCAAGAATCATCATAATCTTGTCACATTTTAATATACTGGCACACCTTGTTTTATTGTGCATTGTCTTATGCTTCAAAGATAGTGAGTCTTTTACAAATTGAAGGTTTGTGGCAACAAGGACATCTATTGCTACTGTTTTTCCAGAGCATGTGCTCATTTATGTCTTAGTGTCACATTTTGGTAATTCTTACAGTGTTTCAGACTTTTTCACTATTATATGTTGATCTGTGATCAGCGATCTTTAATGTTACTATTGCAATTGTTTTGGGGTGTCATGATCTGCATCTGCAGAAGACTGCAAGCTTAATGGATAAGTGTGGTGTATGTTCTGACTACTCCATTGACTGGCTGTTCTGTTTCTCTTCCTCTCCTTGGGCCTTCCTATTCCTTGAGACACAACACTATCGGAATTCGGCCAATTAATACCCTACAATGGCTTCTAAATGGTCAAGTGAAAGAAAAAGTCACATGTCTCTCACATCAAGTCAAAATCTAGAAATGATTAAGCTTAGTGAGAGAGGCATGGTGAAAGCCAAGATAGGCTGAAAGCTAGGTCTCTCTTGCACCAAACAGCCAAGTTGAAGAGTTGTTGAAGGAAATTAAAAGTGCTACTCCATTGAGCACATGAATGACAATAAAGTGAAACAGACTTATGGCTGATACGGAGAAAATTTGAGTGGTCTGGATTGAAGACTAAACCAGAGATAACATTCCGTTAAGCCAAAGCCTATTCAAAGCAAGGCCCTAACTCTCATCTGTTCTTTGAAGGGTGATAGAGGTGAGGAAGCTGCAGAAGAAAAATTGGAAGCTAGCAGAGGTTGGTTCATAAGATTTAAGGAAAGATGCTATCTCCATAACATAAAAGTGTAAGGTGAAGCAAAAAATGCTGATGTAGAAACCGTAGCAAGTTACCCAAAACATCTAGCTAGTTTTTCAGAAGGTAACTAGCCAAGCTATCCAGAAAGTAACTGATGAAGATGGCTAAACAACAGACTTTCAGTGTGAAGAAACCATCCTTTCATGGCTAGAGTTAATGCTTAGCTTTGAAGCTTCAAAGGTCTGGCTGACTCTCTAGTGAGGGGCTAATGTAGCTGGTGACTTTAGGTTGAAGCCAGTTGACAATTCTGAAAAACATAGGGGCACCAGAATTATGCCAACTCTACTGTACCTGTGATCGGTCAATGGAACTATAAAGCCTGCATGATAGCCCATCTGTTTACAGCATGGTTTACTGAATATTTTAAGGCCATTGTTGAAACTTGCTCAGAACACAATATTTCTTTCAAAATATTACTGATCACTGACAATGCAGCTCTTTACTCAAGAGCTCTGATAGAGATGTACAAGGAGATTGTTGTTTTCATGCCAGCTAACACAACTTTTATTTTGTAGCCCATGGATCAAGGAGTAATTTTGACTTTCAAATGCTTAGTTAAGAAATAATTTCATACTGTTATAGTTGCCAAAATTAGTGATTCCTCTTACGGATCTGGGTAAGGTTAATTGAAAACCCCTTGGAAAGGATTCATTGTTCCAGATGCCATTAAGAACATTTGTGATTCATGGGCATAGGCTACAATAACAACAGATGTTTGGAAGAACCTGATTCCAATCCTTAAGGATAACTTTGAGGGGCTCAAGACTACAAGATGACTTTGAGGAGGAAGTAACTGCAGATAGGGTAGAAACAGCAAGAGAACTAGATTTGGAAGTAGAGCCTGAAGATGAGACTGAGACTTTGGTGATGAAACTGGAGTGAAAGAGGAGTTGCTTGTTATGGATGAGAAAAGAAAGTGGTCTCTTGAGATGGAATCTACTCCTGTGAAGATCCTGTGATCACCGTTGAAATGAAAACAAAGGATTTAGAATATTCTACAAACTTACTTGATAAAGCAGCAAGAGGGTTTGAGAGGAATGCCTCTAGTTTTGAAAGAGGTTCAACTATGAGTAAAATGGTATCAAACAGCATATTCTTTGAAGGAAGAGTCAATTGATGTAGCAGACTTCATTTTTTAGAAATTGCCATGACCACCCCAACCTTTGGCAACCACTGCCCTAATCACTCAGCAGACATCAGTATCAAGGCAAGAGACTCAGTGAAGGCCTAGATGACCAGAGTCAGGGTCTTGCCCTGTGACTCAGGCTGGAGTACAGTGGTGCAACTGTAGCTCACTGCAACCTTGAATTCCTGGGCTCAAGCAACCCTCATGCCTCATCCTCTTCAGTTGCTAGGATTACAGGTGTACACCACTGTGCCTAGCTAATATTTTTGTAGATATAGAGTCTTGCTATGTTGCCCAGGCTAGTACTAAATTCCTAGCCTCAAGCAATCCTTCTGCCTTGGTCTCCCAAAACACTAGGATTATAGGTGTAAACCACCGTGGATGGACCAACAGTTTTATTAATAAAGTATTTTTAAATCAACACAAATACATTGTTGACATAATGCTATTGCACACTTAATAGACTACAGTATAGTTATAAACATAACTTCTACTTGCACTATGAAACCAAAAGATTCATATGGCTGGCTTGATTGCAGTGGTCTGGAGCCAAATCTGCAGTACCTCTAAGGTTTTATATTCCTAAGTCATCTTACAAATAATTCGCATCAGCAAGAATCAAACTATAATCCAAAAACATTTCATTGGAAAATGTGTTAAGAATTCAAATGTAGCAAACCCAAATTTTTGTTTCATGTTTTTATGGTTAGAAAGGCTTACATACCTGAAATGCACAATCTTTTAAATGCAACTAACAGTTCTTTACCCTTTGTGCACAGACCTGGAACACAGCCATCTTGTAAATTCTGATTCCAGATTTAGAATCAGATACATGTCTGATATGTTCTACTTGTAATTACTTTGGTTCTTCTTGCACTGTATCTATCAAATGCAGTATCAATTCCAGATTTTAAATACATCACTACTGAAGTCTAGCTTATGACTCTTTCTTGTTTTTGTATTATCAAAATGCAGTTGGTTTTTTTTTTTTTTGAGATAAGAGTTTCACTCTTTTTTGCCCAGGCTGGAGGGCAATGGAGTGATCTCTGCTCACTGCAACCTCCATCTCCCAAGTTCAAGCGATTCTCCTACCTCAGCCTCCCATGTAGCTGGGATTACAGGCGTGTCCACCAGGCCTGGCTAATTTTGTGTTTTTAGTAGAGACGGGGTTTCAGCCTTTGGCCAGGCTGGTTTTGAACTCCTAAGCTCAGGTGATTGGCCCGCCTCAGCCTCCCAAAGTGCTGAAATTACAGTGCGAGCAAAATGCAGTACTTTTGAAAACTTTGATGGCTCATAATTTTGTTGGAGAGTACAGTGTCCTTTGCTCCATATTTGTAAAATATTTTTGTTTAGACTTTAAAACACCAATTAACACTGATGTTGGAGAGTGATCAATCCAGTGAATTTAAAATTTTCTGTTAGGTGTTTACTTTCAGTAATGTTTTATACAAATGGCCTTTAATGTTTGTCTATTCACAAATCATGTTAAGTAAATATTGATGTACATAGAAATTTAAACAATAGTCTCTCATTTCTTTTTAGCAAAACAGGATAATCCAGGTTCTTATCACAAAATATTGCATGGTGACATTCTTCCTGTTCAATAACTGATCAGATGAGAACATTATATTTCCTTTTTTCCCTTAGAAATAATACGGTTCACTTAGTGTTTCTTGAGTTTGAGGAAATTCAAGTATATCATCACTGAAAAATCACAGTCTGAGATTTATCAAAATCAATTCTGCCATCATGATAGAGTGTTTTTTTTTTTTTGCATTCATCTTATTATTTTTCTAATTGTCAAACATCTTCCTGTGTCAGTTTTTTCTCTTTACCATTTATGAGCAGAAAATAAAGAGTTCTGAATATTTTAAGTATGTTCAAAGCTAAAAAGACAGCAAAGATGGCCTTTTATACTTCTTCAAAAGATGCTTCAATACTTTACAACACAGTTAAAATAAATAAAAAAGGACAAAAAAGCCCAGAGTGATGCGATAGAGATGATTTATTTCATTGTCACATCATCCTCTAGGCCAGGCATTGGCAGAAGTTTTCTGTAAAGGCCAGATAGTAAATATTTAGGGTTTTGTAGCTCATTTAGTTTGTCTACTAAAGTCTGCCTATTTGGAAGCAACCACAGACAGGATGTTAGGGAATAAGCATGGCTGTGTTCCAGTAAAACTTTATGTATAAGAAACAGGTGGTGGATTACATTTAGCATGGATGCCATAGTATGTCAGCCCTGTTGTAAGCAATTCATTCTTCTGTTTTCTGTTATTTTAGGATTTTTTTTAAGCATACTTGGGAATAATTCTAAGTAATGATGAATAGTTTCTAGGATGATGAAATAGCATAATGTTTCAAGATATAGGAGGGAGAGAATTACGAAAATCCCACAGCGTATCTTAGATTTATAAGAGGATTGAATGGAACAATGAAGTTTGTAAGATGGACTAAAAGTCATAAAATATTAATGCTTGCAAAATAGTAAGAACTATGCCAAAAAAGAAATAGAAAAACTAAAACTGAGTCCAATTCACTTTGATAGTAAAAGATTCGTTAATTCTGGAAGGATCATGATAAAGGCTTCCTGATATTCTTTTTTTCAGGTGATTTAGCAATTTATGTCCGTTCTGCCAAAATGTAACATGCAATCCGAAAAATGGCATTATGCAAAATCAGGCAATAAAAGTCACAGGGCTTTTGGGAAAATTGAGGTTAGGGATGTAACACTAATTTCATCAGTGATACATTAAGAAAGTAAGAACCTAGTATGTTGCTTAGTTTTATACATGCAAAATGATTAACAAATATGTACACACTACAATAAATATGGCACTTTACCTTGAAAAAAGGCCCGAAGTGGAAAGTCATGTGGAAATGGCCATTGGTAGGGTTGAAGCATGGGAATGTTGCAGAATGGCAGAGGAGGATTATCTGAAATCAGGGTTTAACACCAGCTATGGATGGATGGGTGTAGCATGTGACACACTTAGTGAATTGAGGGAATTGTTAGGTATTTGAGGTGTGTATGTTTTGTACATTCTTATTTATTAGTTCATCTGGGTACTGTTGTCTGTATTCACCTAGCATTTTACAGACATAATTGTGCATAAGCAAACATGATTTTGCTTTATGCTTATATTGGGTCCTAATTTAGTTATGCTGGGACAAGTTATGTTTTTAATACATTGTTTGCCGTAAAATATAACTGACTGTATTTAAAAATAGTTTATTAGTTATACATAGAAAAAGACAATTTGTTCTTAGGAATGACAAGGAAACCTTTCTGTGAAAGTTGTTGTCTGTGTTCTTGGGAAAAAATAAGTAAACCTTTCTGAGAATTTATTTGGAAAGCAAAAGACTGTTTATGTGTTATGTACATCTAGATTTTAGTATTTTAAGCACTTTGGCTTTTAATTGGTAATTTAATAGATTTTTACCTCATTTCCATCAAGAATGTATAAAATAATTTTAATGTTTTTTAAAAATCAGGATCAAGAACAAGTACTCAATGACTCAGTGGATGGCAAGGAAATCTATAATACCATCCGTCGTAAAACAAAGGATGCCTTTTATAAAAATATTGTTAAGAAAGGTTATCTTCTGAAAAAGGGTAAGTAATTTCAGAATTTTATCATTAACCCATTTGATAGAGACATTGTAAATATGGAGCTCCAAATTATTGTAATACATAGTCAATAAGTTGTTTTGACACGAGTTATTAGTAACTGACACTTGTTTACAGCCTACATATAAGCATTCTTCAAAATTAAGAGTGTAGGTATATTAAAGGTCTACAGTTTCAACCAGAATCTTTCTTCTGCCCATGTTTTTTTTTTTAATTTTTTATTTTTCTTTGAGTTACTCCTTATGGCACATGGCCCATCATAGTATTGATATTTTACAGATTTTCCTCAATTTGACATAAAGGCACGTTGGGGAATTGTGGCTAGGGGTGTCCTTTAGTGGAAGAATTTTTTCTTAAAGCTGGAAAATAATTACTCCAAAACAAGAATTCTCATGATTTCATCATGTTGAAATCTCTGACGATATAGTTTACTCTGTGATTAATTAAAACAAGTAATATAACAAAAGGTATTTTTGTACATGTTTGTTATAGGCATTTTTCTCATTATGTAAGAATTGGCATATTACATAAGCTTTGGAATAAAAATTGATTCATATTTAATCTTTTTCAGCAACACTAATATATAGGATTTCACAATTTATTGTTTGCTAAAAGTGTTTTGTTTGTTTTTTTTAAAAAAACAGGCAAAGGAAAACGTTGGAAAAATTTGTACTTTATCTTAGAGGGTAGTGATGCCCAACTTATTTATTTTGAAAGTGAAAAACGAGCTACAAAACCAAAAGGATTAATAGATCTCAGTGTCTGTTCTGTCTATGTTGTTCATGATAGTCTCTTTGACAGGTAAGATGGTTTTCTTTTGGAATTGGCTTAACAATAAAATTGTGGGTATAAACTTAAGCAAACCAATTTTGAGAGCCCTAAAATCATGTTCTAAAAGCAAATTTACTTTCTAGGTAATTTTTGCCTTCTTTGCTTAATTTTAGACTAACGTGTGCATAAAGTCTACTCCATTGTACTGCATAGAAATCTTGGGAATGACATTTCCTGTAGTATATGTTTCCTCCCTGCCCCCACCAGCAATCTTTTGAGTGACTTAGAGTCTTTGTCACCTTTCCTCTGTTTTTTTCCACATGCTTTTACCTCAGTGCACCCAATAGTACTAGCTGCACTCAATTCTGCTATTAACTCTGTAAGCAAGTTCTTACGAAAGTTAACATTTAAAAATATTAAAATTGTTTTGATAGGAAAAATGTATTTGAAATAAAAAAACATTCTTCTTACATTGATTTTCTCAGTTTTTAAAAAATGAATATAAATGTATAAGCTGAATCCTAAACATCACAAGACAAATCCAGCTCTTGATTACATCTGGATTTTTGCTCAAGAATAAGGCCCTTTCTTTACCTTTCACCATTAGTATTATCAGTAATCCATCCCAGTCTTCTTAGATGTATTTACCACTTTTATTACTCATTGTTATGATTAATAAGAAAAAAAGCAGTTAAAACAAATGTTTCAGCAGCTTGTTTTTCTGCTATGGGATGGCATTTCTGTATGTTTTATCCTGTTGTAATATTTCTCTTCAAGAGAAATATCTAAAATATATAGCCTTGTCATTTCTTTTTTTTCAGAGTGTGTTTAGGAGATCACATTAGTGTTATATGTGATTTTGACAATTTTTGAAAATGATCAAACAAGTTTGGGAAATGCTGATTGAACAAATAGTTTTACTTATAGCATGGCTTTTTGCAGCCTTAGTGTTTATATTGTGGATCTCTAAAATAGTATGAATTACTTCATAAATTCATTTTACAAAGATACCCTCCTTTTTTCCCCCTGAATACTCTCTAATAACTCATAAAGAGTTGCTTCAAAAAAACACAAGGGTTGGGTGAGATAGGATTTCTTGAGATTTTTTTCCCCCTCCTTCAACAACCTGATAATCTTAGCCTTCAAATGTGGTTGGATCAGGACTCTGCCTCCTTTTCTCTTTAGTTCTACTCTGCACCCTTCTTGTGGGTTGAATTCTTCCTCAAGCCAGTTCCCTACATGGTAGCAAGGTGGCAAATAGCACCAGAGAAAGGGCTGTAAGCATTCACTCCCTTAATTATTAAAAATCTTGAAAACATGCTGTTGAGCCACCTCTGAACCAATTTTTGGTTCTGGGTTACCTGACATAAAAGGAATGGGATTATCCTGATAGAATGAGGAGGCTCTTTTGTGCCCAGACCTGTGGCTGGAAATGATCGCACCCAAATAGTGAGGCTGCTATACTTATATGTATGTGTGAAATGGATGTTGCGGAGACAACATTATTCCCTACTAAATGTAGTTTATTATCATGAAAACAGTTAAAACAGTAAGGTATTTTTGGAACAACTCTGTTGAGATCAGTAATATGAAATAGGTGGTTCTTGATTCTTGGAGGATGGGTATAAATTTATTTGGATAGTTGAGGAGAGCTTCCCAACCAGTGTTCCATTAATCAGTATAGGTGTCCCTTGAGATACTAGTGGTTGTAAAATCCTATTGTAGCACAAACATTTAACAAATGTTTTATATTTCAAAAATTGTAACACTTGAAATCCTATCATCCTGTAAAAACTGTTTTAATTCATTATTTTATTGGGGCAAAAGAATGGTGCATAACACTTGGAGAGAGTTTTTTATAGTGGCTATACTTCAGTACTTCCTACTTTCTTGTTCAGTCATCCACGTACTCTGAATATTACTTTACTCACAGTTTCTTGTTGATCATTATGAAGCTACTTCTGTTAAAGCAGAAACTGTCTCATTTTGTTTCTTACATTTTTTTCTATTAACAGAAGTTAAAATTGTTTTAATTATCATTGTAAAATATATAAGGAGGTTCTTGAAAATAACATAATGAATTTGATATCTTTTTCGTTGTTACTACTTTATAAATTAGCTTTAATTTACATATACTTATTTTCCTCCCATAAGGGCAATTTGCTGACTAACACTGCAAAGTAATTAGACTCATAAGATAAAGATTTAACTCACTAGGCCAGAAAAGAAATACATTTGAAACAAAGAAGGTCCTATGGAATTGCTAGTTAAGTTTATGATTGATGATGAGGCATCATGATAGGAACATTCGAAGATTTATATGAAGATCATCTTATGTTTGTAGACCTGAATTCCATATTAAATATTATTAAATGGAGGCTCTAATAAAATCTGAGCTGCTGCATCTGTTTTCAGTCTTATGGAATCAAAATACCTACTGTTGGATGTTGGAGCATGTTAGCTGTCCAAAAGAAGAGTTTTGATAAAAGTTTATGATTACAGGAGAAAACTTTTTTGGTGAATGATTCTCATTTTGTAGATTTACTGAAGAATGAGTGAACTTCCTCAAATTACAGGTATATGTTTTGACAGTTTATGGATTTCAGGCAGAAATTCAGCCTTGGAAAAGTGAGGTTAAAAAATGATTCACTAGTGATACTTACAACTGGAATGGGAATCTTAAAGTATTAAGATTAATATAGCAATATCTGTAAGATCGTAAAAAAAAAGCTTTAGCATTATTTCAGTAAACTTTATATGAACAGATGCAGTTAGATTGGAAATCTATTGGCACAATCAAAAGAAAGATCCACATTACACTTGACAGTAAAAGAGAAAGAATTGCTAGAGTTAATGAAGGATCAGATCCTTGAAGTACAAGTTAAAAGATTCTGAATGATTCCTATTCTGGTTACTAACAAGAAAGGAGTTTCTATCTGGTAGGGGGAAAAGCAATAAATATATATTTACAACTTGCTCTAAGGTTGTAGCTTGCTGCTTGTGCAGTTTCTTGTTGAAGGTGAATTAAAAGAACTTGAAGATTTTTTTTTTTAAAAAGTCTTCGTTATGAGTTATATTTAATGATACTAAGTCTGAAACCTAGTATGAAAAAGTTATGTTCATAGGAACTAAAGTGTCTCATTATTTAGAAAACAGATTTTTTTTTTTATGGCTGGGCACGGTGGCTCACACCTGTAATCCTAGCACTTTGGGAGCCCAAATTAAGCTGATTGCTTGAGCCCAGGAGTTGGAGACCAGCCTGGGCCTAAATGGTGAAACCCGTCTCTTTAAAAAATCAGCCAGGTGTGGTAGTGCGCACCTGTGGTCCCAGCTACTCATGAGGGTGAAGTATGAGGACTGTCTGATCCCAGGAGGTAAATGTTTGCAGAGGGCTGACTGTGTATCACTACACCCACAGCAGAGTGAGACCCTGTCTCTAAAAAAACAAAACAAAAATTTTTTTTTTCAAAGTATGCTAGTTTACAGTCAGCTATTTTTTTTTAATATGTGGCTTTCTGTGAAACAGCAAGAGAAACAGTGAGAAAGATTGAATGCCAAGGCAAATGGCATTAACAAAGTAAATTTCAAGAAAATGAGAAGACATCTCTATCATATAATAGGACAAATAAAAAATAGGTTGATAAAGAATGAATCGTAATAGGATACAAATGCCAGAGGACAGTAGGGGAAATTATAGATTAATGTTAATACTTTTTCTTTATGTTATCATATTAATGCCAGCATGGAACATTTCCTGCTTTGTGTATACCTAGAACCTGGTATGTTGACCTTTGGTATTTAGATGAAGTCTAATATGAAAATTAATAGCAGCCTTCTGTAGTAGGTGATTAGTGTACGTGCTCAGCCTGATGCTGAATGAATGCTGGATGGCACTGCTTTTTTCCTGCATGGCTCTAGTTACACAGCTGTGTAATTTTTCCAGATTATTTTCAATATTAAGAAATCTCCAAGTCCTCTATTTCCTTGTATTAAACTTCTAACTTTTAATACTGCATTACTTTAAATATTAACAATTTCAGAAGCGCAAGTAGAAAGATGTCTTAATGATACAAAGTTATTCTAGTGAATATCCATGTGGTAATTAATTTTTACACCATTTTTTCATAGCTGGATCTTATTGTGGTATTGATAGCTTTACATTTATTTATGAAAATGTTTTGCTGGATATTAAGTTTAAGATTGGCACTCATTTTCTTTTGCCATTTTAAAGATAGTTTTCTGCCTTCCAACATTTTCGTTGCCTTTCAAATTGTTTCTGTTTTAGAGGTAATATATCTTTGTCTTTTCTCTTAGAGGCAGTGTATCTCACTCAACTTTCTTTGGATGTTTTGCGATTTTTCCTTATATTTTCAGCAGCAAAACCAAAATTTACCTACTGTAAATTAAAATAATAAAAAAAAAAGAAAATTATCCTTATGTTTGTAGTGCTTCTTCAGCCTGAGACCTGATGTTCTTTGTCAGTTTTAGAAAACCCTTGGTTAGTATCTATTTAAACTGTTAATATCTAATTTAAACAGTTGTTCTGCCACAATCTTTTTTCTTCTTGGATTCCTGTTAAAAAAGTTGCACTTTTCCCCATGCTGTTTTCTGTGTTTTTCATCACTTTTTCCTCTGTACCAAACTGTATTTTCTTCTGATCTTTTAGTTCACTAATCTACCATTCTGCAGTGAAATCCACTTTTTCAGGACTTCATTTTCTTACATTTTTCAATTTAGAATTTCCATTTTTTAAAAAACCCAGTTTCTGGCAAATTTCTTTTTACCTATTTTCTTAAACATTTTAATTATAATTACTTGAAAGTCTTATTTGTCTTCAATATCTGGATAATTTGTATGTCTTTCTCTTATTTTTGTCTTAGCTTTTAGCCATTTAATTCTGTTGCCTGTAATGTCTACTTATTTTGATTAAATAGTAGACATTGTACATGAAAACCTATGGAAGCTATGGATAATATTACTGTGTCCAGAAAGGATTGTTCTGACGGATGATGTAGTGATAGTACATCTGGTGAAGGCTATTCTATTTCTGGTTTACCCTTATCATGAAGGCATAACCTTTAGGGGTCCTAACAGAAAGCCTGAAATCCATTTTTTTTTCTTCCAGCACTGTCAAACTACTGGATTTGTGGTTAGTTTTTTTAGCCTTGAGCTACTGTTTTCTGCTTAGCATCTCCACTACACAGCTTAGGAATTGGCAAATGCCTTGAACAGAAAAGCTGTGGAGGAATGTCAGGTTCATTATAGTATGATCTTGGCTCCTCAGATAGCTACTTTGGTTG
The DNA here is from genome assembly GCA_031835075.1 of Saguinus oedipus. Classification (NCBI taxonomy): domain Eukaryota; kingdom Metazoa; phylum Chordata; class Mammalia; order Primates; family Cebidae; genus Saguinus; species Saguinus oedipus. The sequence continues at coordinate 150,733,466 of CM063170.1, forward strand.
TTCTCCAGTGCTTTCCAGTAGTTTTTTTTTATTTTGTTTTGTATAATGTTTTAAATTTTATTCAGCCAGGATGGTTAGTCTGATACAGGCAACTTTTTAGAATTGGAAGTTTCCAAGTCCTATTTTCCATGATTACTTTTAGGACATTCTCAAAGCCTGAGAAGACAGTATTAAGCCTGTACTCTGTGTATTTTGCTATAGTGTGAGATAAAATCTTTGTTTAAAGCAGGAATAGAAGTAACATTTATTGAGTTCTAAAAACATGCAGGTCCCTAATAAACATTTTATTAACATTTTCAAGTCTAGTTAGAAAGACATTTCCAAAAGAGATATAAATTGTTATCTAATATTGCACTTACATATCAAATGATTTATAATACTAAAGGAAGACAAGAACATTTGTTATACACAACTGTTCATTTAAACTCTAGAACAAGCATATGTATGAGGAGATGATGTTTCCATTTTAACAGGTGAAGAAAAATCATCAGTTTAGAAAAATTTGAAAACACAGAATCACCTACAATCTCCTTAGAGATAATTACTTAGAATATTTTTGGTCTCAGAACATTTCTAGTCTTTTTCCAGTACATATAAAGCTTTTCAGATTAGCTGTATGCAGTTCTAGCAATTCAGCTTCAATTTTTGGGTAACTATATTTCTAATGTCTTTTACAATTAATTGAAAGTTCTTTACACTTTGAAAGACTAATAACATTTTAATAGTGCTGACATAAAGTTTTCTAAAATATATACAGCTGACCCTTTTTTGGTAATGATCTGGTACAGTGGAGAATTATTTCTCTAAATAAAGAATTACAATTTTATGTGAATTGTGAGGATTTTAAAGTTGGTATAAAAATTTTCTATTTCCTATTAAGCTTCCTAATAATTTTTGTTTTTTATTTTAAAGGCCAAACTGTTTTCAGATAGTAGTTCAGCACTTTAGTGAAGAACATTACATCTTTTACTTTGCAGGAGAAACTCCAGAACAAGCAGAGGTAAGATTACTGTTCCTTAAACTACTGTAAACTTTTATGTTAGCCCATGTTTTCTTAACTGGAATAGAAAATGACTGCATTCAAGATAAAGTGATAGAAAGAATGCCTGAAATCTAATCATCTCTTAAGGAATGAGAAGTTTCATATGTAAAAAATTTTTTGCAGAAATGCAGAAACACAGTGAAGGGTTGGTTATTAGGAATGAAAACTCTGTGACCTTTAAATACTCCATGATGTTGAGGCCAACTGAGAATGCTCATTTAAAATACTCTGCGTAAATGTTCTAGATAATCTCAGTACAATGCAAAGATAAGCCAGTTAGTTTTGCTAACAAGCATTACTTATTTTTCACTGGTTGAACTCTGTGTCTGAAAATAAAAGTTAGGTCAACACAAAGAAAGATCTTTTTAGGAATCTTCCTTTCTATATGTTCTTCAAGCCAAGTCTAGATATAATGTCTACTTTAGCACTAGCTATTAATCTATGTGCAATATCCTTATAGCTTCTATTGTTTTAAATAATTCTGTGAAGAAATAATATTTAATAAACTCTTTAATAAAAAATATTTTCCAACAAAGGGAGACCCCAGCTCTACAACAAAAGTGAAAAATAAGCTGGGTGTTCTGACTTATAGGCAAGATTACACGAGCACAGGAGTTTGAGTTACAGTGAGTAAGATCAAGACACTGTAATCCAGCCTAAGCAACAGACTGAGACACTGTCTCTTAATTTTTTTTTTTTTTTTTTTTTTTTGCTTTCTTTGCATCCTAATATTACTGGAATATATGGTTGTATTTTATACAAATATGGCTAAATTTCTGCTGATACTCGAAGGAACTTAAAGGTGGTTAAGAAGTGAAAGTGGCTTTGTTGGAAATACAATTTGCCAACCCTAGATATGAAGAACATGCTCTTAAAACTGGATCCTAGCATGAGACTCATAAACTTGAATGAGCCACTGTGTTTTGTGGCTCATATTAAATATCATATTTCACATCTTTATAAACTACTCATTGCTCATTTCACATATAATACACATAACATTTTTATGACTATGTATCACTAATCTTTAGATGAGAAAGGTAGGGCTCAAAACATTTTGGTAACTTAGATGGTTTTTTTAAATGTTAGAAATTGAGTTAGGAATAGAAATTTAAACTTCAGTACCCTATTTTCTAGTTATTTTATCATGGCCCCTCTTTCTGAATAAAAATGTCACATGCCATAATGACATTTTAGCATGTTTTACAAGCCTTATAACATTTTAAAAAATGTATTTATACATAATCTCTCTATATTCTATATTTCCATAAATGGTATTTCCAGTTTTTGTTGATTTGGTGAACTGTGGGGTCTCTGGTTATTCTCTTCAATTTCAAAAAGCTATGGTAACTGATTTGATTTTAATTTGCTCTAATATAAAGACATTTTCTAAACATTGACAAAGTTCAGCTTCATTGAAATAACCAACAAACTAAAAACGTAATTGAGTAAAGCAATAGTACACAGCTTTCCAGAAACATGTAAAAACAAAAGTGAATATTTAGATTTATTTTTAATAAACCTAAGTAGTTCTCTACTTTCTCCCAAAGCACTAAACATTTAAAAAACATGGCTGCAATTTGATTTGAATATTAGGCTGAAATGATTTTTTAAATCTAATGCTATATTTGAGAAGCTTAAAAATAACCCAAGTCCTAAGGCCGGGTGCGGTGGCTCAAGCCTGTAATCCCAGCACTTTGGGAGGCCGAGGCGGGTGGATCATGAGGTCAAGAGATCGAGACCATCCTGGTCAACAAGGTGAAACCCCGTCTCTACTAAAAATACAAAAAATTAGCTGGGCATGGTGGCGCGTGCCTGTAATCCCAGCTACTCAGGAGGCTGAGGCAGGAGAATTGCCTGAACCCAGGAGGCGGAGGTTGCGGTGAGCCGAGATCGTGCCATTGCACTCCAGCCTGGGTAACAAGAGCGAAACTCTGTCTCCAAAAAAAAAATAAATAAATAAATAACCCAAGTCCTCTTATACATTTCTACCTGTATCATGGTCTAAAGTATAGATTAGCATGCTTGTCATCGAATCAGTCATCACAGTATCAGTCGGTTTTGCAATCAGGCCTCTCCCCTTCTCACAAAATGTATCAAGTTAAATTCCACCTAAGCTTGCCTCAAGTGTTAACAGCTTCATTAAACATAGACAGTTAATTTCCCCAAGGTAGTATCTGTTTGAGAGAAACAATTTCTTTAATGTAAATTTGATTTTTTGGCTAATTAATGGTCACTCATGGTGCATTTAATACATAAATTCAAACCAAGATTTATACAGAATTATAATTGTTTTGGTTACTGTTTTATTGGGACATAAATAAAGTGCAGTATAGTCTGAAAATAGAAATGGCAGTCTAGAGAAGGAAAGAATTACTGAATCTGAAAAAAAAAACTAATTGATGATTTGGAAACCAGATAAACTAGTGTATATTTCTTTGAAATGTTGTTTTTCTTTGTAGGATTGGATGAAAGCTCTGCAGGCATTTTGCAGTTTACGGAAAAGTAGTCCAGGGACATCCAATAAACGCCTTCGTCAGGTGAAGCTTAATTTTCTTTGATTTGTAATTATCATATTTTGCTTTAACACTTTGCCGTTTATATTTTATGTGAACTGTTTTGGGCATCATATCTTATGAGAGGTTTAGCTGCCACTTGCTTCAGTAGCAGGAAAATGTTACTTGTTTATGAAAGAGAATGTTCTTAGTCTGTAATGCCAACCATTAAACACATAAGAAAGATTATTTATTCTTCCACTTAAAATAACAATACTGTACCACCACAACAGAAATTGTTCTGTTGGGCATTTAATTTTCCTTCAAAAAATTATTTTGGCTTCTTTCAGAAAAGTAGAACATTGAAAAGATCATCAGATTTATAGTACTAATCCCAATAAACTTTTTTGGGATTTTCATTCTGAAGAACAGCTTTTGAAACATACTGCTTAACTCTTAGGAAATATTTAATCTTATCTGAAACCATAGCATGGCTATTACTTTCATTTGTGAAGAGTAGTCTTTCTCTTTTTCGCCTGTGTAAGGGTAACTTTATAACCTTTATTTCTTGGCTTTTTTCTTTATAGTAATCCCTATATAATCGGAAGAAGTTAGGATTTTGACATTCTTGAAGTTTTTAAAGAAAGTCTGGTACAATACTTATTTACTGACCAAAGTGTCTTCTGTTTTCTTCATGTGACTATCTGATAAGCTGAGTGATTAATATACTGTTTTACTGGGAGTGGATAATGGTTGATATTTAGGTGACTAAATAGTCCCTGTAACCCAAAGTCTGGCTGTTCCCCAAGGAAATTTAAGTATACACACAATCACCATGTGTTCATAACATTGTAACATTTGTAAGCTGTAAAAAGTCAGTTTGGATTTTCGCAAATAAGAGCAAGTTTTATTTTGTATGAAACTTGAGCCATTAAATTGACATTTGCAGGTTTAATATAATCATAGCTAACATCTCTCAAGCACTTTTAATGTATCAATGGACAGTGAGATTCAGTGATTTACCTACACAGTTGGCCCTCCCAATTCATGGGTTCTGCGTCAGTGGAATCTACCAACTGTGGGTCAAAAATATTCAGAAAAAAATACAATAAAAATACAGTATCACAACGATGAACATAGCATTCACACTGTATTAGGTATTACAAGTTATCTAGAGATGATTAAAAGCATGTAGGAGGGTGTGCATAGATTTTATGCAGGTACTATGTTATTTTCTATAAGGGACTTGAGCATCCTTGGGCTTTGTTGTCTGCCAGGACAGAAGGGGAGGGCTTGAGATCAGTCCTGCAGATACTGAGGGACTAGTTTGTAATCCTTATGAAAATCTGTAGTGTAGACTTTCTACTTACGTATTAGAAAAATGAGGTTTAGAGGGACTGATTGTCCAAGGCCACACAAGTAGTATATAGAGAAAGAGGACCTAGTGGAGGTATAAGCTCAGTGGTAGACCATTTGACTGCAGCAGAGAAAGAGGACCTGACAGTAGAAGGGAGATGATCTAAATTCTGGCATCCAAACTGACAAATGACTTAGTTTTTTTTTTTTTTTTTTTACATTTGTATCCTTTCCTGTAAAATAAGGAGGCAGAGTCAGCGTTTTAAAAAGTTTTAGCCGAGGAACTCTATTTTATAGAAATAAAATCTTCTAGATAAGCATTATATAACATATGGGATTTTGATTTGAGTAGTGACAGTTGTTTACTTACATGAATAAAGAATTTTCCTCTTGACTTCATTTTCTCTGTATCATTGTTTTATGGTAGAAAAGGTGTATTTTTCCAAGAAGATACTGGTAGAAATAACTTGTAAAATAAAATTGCATTGTTTTAATCTTTTTAAGTGGGAAGAATTATTTTAAATGTTTTAACATTTTAAGTATGTCAATATAAAAGGAAAAATAAAACCAAAGCTCATATTTTCTGAAAAAAAGGGGAAAATAAGTCACTATATTTGGCTTTTTATCTTATGAGTAATTGCTTTTGAAACTTAGTGCAATTCTAGAAATCTGGGGTAATAATTTTTTTTTTTTTTTTTTTTTTTTTTTTAGGTCAGCAGCCTTGTTTTACATATTGAAGAAGCCCATAAACTCCCAGTAAAACATTTTACTAATCCATATTGTAACATCTACCTGAATAGTGTCCAAGTAGCAAAAACTCATGCAAGGGAAGGGCAAAACCCAGTATGGTCAGAAGAGTTTGTCTTTGAGTAAGTCTTATTTTATCATTAATCATTTTCTTTTACCATATTTCGTTTCTTTCCATTTTTTTGGGTCTTTGTATCTAAACCATCAGAACAAGGTACCACTTCCAGGCGTTTTAACAGCATATATCTATCTATCTCTATATATAGAGAGATAGATATATTTTGTTTGTTTGTTTTTTATGTTCACCTTTATTTGTGAAATGCTCTGCCCTTGGTTCTTCCACCTAGCTATTAACATGAATTAACAAGTCAAAAAATGAAAATGTTTACTAGAGTTTCCAGTACTTATTTGAATGAATTATTTGGGAGTTTAAAGATGGTAGGTAAAGTATATAATTTGCTTGTCTTCTGTATACCAAATAATAAATTATGTTGTGAAATAAAAGTAGCATACTCACTTTTCTTTTTAAGCTGAAATAGGGGGCTTATTTGATACTAGAACTAAAGGAATAAAGTAGTTTGATGTTAAAACATTTTCTTAATTCTTTTTCTCCTTCTTCCTTTAGTGATCTTCCTCCTGACATCAATAGATTTGAAATAACTCTTAGTAATAAAACAAAGAAAAGCAAAGATCCTGATATCTGTAAGTTGATACGGAAACTCTTTCTAAAGTAGAAAAAGCATGTTTTATATACTTTTAAAATTCACAATGAAATAATCTTAAAAATTAAAAAATAAAACAAATGCAAGTAGTATAATTTGAGATAGTTTCTTTCTGTACTTCTTAAAGTATTGATTATTGAGAAAGAATATACCTAAGAAAGAAAACACCAACCTGATTCAACTGTACAGTTAAGTACTTTAAAATATCTAGCCACCCTCCTTTCTGCAATGAATAGGAAGAATAAGAAAATGATTACATTGGTCGTTTTGAAGGGCTTACCCTCATCCCTTCTACTTTTTAGATTTTTCCTGTTTTCTTTTTTCTTTTGAGATGGAGTCTCACTCTCGTCACCCAGGCTGGAGTGCAGTGGCAGGAACTTGGCTCACTGCAACCTCTGCCTCCCACGTTCAAGTGTTTCCCCTGCCTCAGCCTCCTGAGTAGCTGGGATCACAGGTGCCTGCCACCATGCCCAGCTAACTTTTGTACTTTTAGTAGAGATGGGGTTTCACCATGTTGGGCAGGCTGATCTCGAACTCCGTACCTCAGGTGATCCACCCACCTCGGCCTCCCAAAGTGCTAGTATTACATTAGCATATAAGCAAAAAAGAATTCTATTTAAAAATTACCCTTAACCTTGAATATGTCATTTATTCACTTCTGGTAGTCAAAGGCTCTCAGTTCCTGTTCTTAGCAGCACAACTCTTTCCATCCTGTTACTAAAACAGTTGGCAGTGGGATTTACCAGTCACATCAGGGTGAATTAGGTTAATGCCTTCTTAAAACTCAGGCTTAGGAAAGGAAGTGATACGTATTAACAGAGATATCAAAGCCTGAATATTTCTCTATAAAATGTTTATTCTGTAATTTTTTTTGTACTAATTTTAGTTTTCCCTTTTACGATAAAATCCCAACCCCACAGTAATGACACAGAAGGCAGGCCATGCCTTATATTTAAAGTGTTCTTTTTTCACTACTTTTCTTCTTAGATATACCTCCAGATCTTGGCAGCTTAAGGGTTACCTGTTTAAAATGGAGTTTTCACCTCCACAGGCTGAATTAGATATGATTTCTCTGTATTCCAATAGCATTCACCACTGTTAACAGCACTTATCAGTGCTGAAACATGACTGATTTCTTGCCATCTGGAATAAACTGACCTCTGTGCAACTTAAAGACCACATCTGAATCTTCTCTATACTTCCCCCACCTATCAGAGTTTAGTGCATGGTAGACATTCAATAAATGAATGAAGCAGTTAAATATTGAATTTGTGATGTTACTGAAAACTCCTTTAATGAAAAGCATTTAAACCATTGAGAAGACTCAATACCAGGAAAATTTACTTGCATGACTAATTATCGTGTTATCTTTTTAGACAATAATTGCTTGTTTTTCTTCCCAAGTATTTATGCGTTGCCAGTTGAGCCGATTACAGAAAGGGCATGCCACAGATGAATGGTTTTTGCTCAGCTCCCATATACCATTAAAAGGTATTGAACCAGGGTCCCTGCGTGTTCGAGCACGATATTCTATGGAAAAAATCATGCCAGAAGAAGAGTACAGTGAATTTAAAGAGGTATTATTTGTCTAATTTTTGTTAGAATTAAACATTTAATAAAAGATCCATTAAGCTAGACATAGTAATTCATAGCTTAGTGGCACAGTGACACCAGAGAAGACTAAAAACCTTGTATTATAGTGTGATTTTGATTAGACTAGAAATAGGTAGACTATGAATGTATTCTATTTTAAATAAATGTATTCAATGGGGCATTTTAATTATAAGAACTTATGAAAGAAAGAATGCATAATGCTGTGTACTTTAAACCATTTTTTAAAATGTCATTTTAGCTTGTACTGCAAAAGGAACTTCATGTAGTCTATGCTTTATCACATGTATGTGGACAAGACCGAACACTACTGGCCAGCATCCTACTGAGGATTTTTCTTCATGAAAAGCTTGAATCATTGCTGTTATGCACACTAAATGACAGAGAAATAAGCATGGAAGGTATAGTATGGCTATGTTAGTGTGATACTTTAAGAAACTGGGTTTAGATTTTTTATCACGCATATATGGACTCTATCTCTGAATATACTAAATTGTTAAATTGCAAATCAAGTTAATCTGTTTTCCCTTATTAAAAATTGCAGTTGGATGTTATTATGTCAGTTACTTTGGGGAGCTAATATTTCTAATGGAGGTTTTGGCAGATAAGTACTAGAAGCCCCAAGAAAGTGGTATCTGTGTCCACATCTATGGCTCATAGTGCTTGACTATCAAGAAAAGTCTGGCATACTTAACTATATTCTCTTACTTTTTACTTCATTGCACAGAAGTTGGGTGTCACTTGCATTTTATTTCTAGCTTTTATAGATAGGTAGTTCCCAAGCTGATGGACACACAGTGTTTTTAATGACTTATAAATACGTTGAAATAATTACCCTTTCTCCCTGCCCCTCCAACCAAGCACTTTGATTCAGTAACAGTTCTTGCTTCTAGATTCCCCAAATAGTAAAGTTTAGAACTATTTCCTCATTATAAAAATTATAAAGGTATATAATTTGTCAAGGAAAGATAAAATGGTGGTCCTTATTTTACATTGAGTTTATATTTTCTGACAGCATTTGTATTTTATTAAAATTTTACTGAAACTCACCAGACATGTTTTAGGCTAATAAATGAATCTATCTTGGGATTTTTTGTGTTATATATGTAATTCTAAATAAATCCCCAAATTGCAAAGCATGGGGTCCTTGGACAACACAGCTGATTTATGGTCCTAATTTTGTCACTAGCTATCTAATTGATCTTAGACAAGTCATATAACCATTCTGAGTCTTCATTTTTCCATATAAACATGCAGTGTAATCCCTTCTCCTGTTCATGATATAATGAGGTCATACATCTGAAAGTCTTACAGAGTTAAGTTGTAGAAGTATAGGATGTCATTGTAATTAGTACTTCAATGTTGCATGCAAAAAGTACATTTAAAAGGCTGTTCCTGTTGAGGTAAAATGAATTCACTTAATTTCCAATTTGGTCACATTGAGTCCTCAACAAATAATCTTCTAATGTAAATATTTGCTTAGATGAAGCCACCACCCTATTTCGAGCCACAACACTTGCAAGCACCTTGATGGAGCAGTATATGAAAGCCACTGCTACACAGTTTGTTCACCATGCTTTGAAAGACTCTATTTTAAAGATAATGGAAAGCAAGCAGTCTTGTGAGGTAAGAATTTAATGTTTTAAGAAGTATTTTTGCAAATAGGTAATAATTTAATAGGTAATAATTTGTAGCTCATTACATTTTAAGGAAAATATGTTAAATTTCTAAAATTATTCCTCATAGCAGTTATATCCTATTTATAAAAATGTTCTGCAAAATGAACTTTGAAAATACTTGGTCATTTCTTCTATTGTACTAACGACAGACTGTATACTCCTTACAGAAAGTGTGCATACATAAACTGAAGGCTTTGCTAGTGACTTACTATGTAGCATTTCGTAACATCTGGTTTTGTCCTTGAAGGTTTTTTTGCGAGAGGAGAATTGCGATAACCTCAACAAAAGCAAACAAAAAACACCTTTTAGGATTATTAAAGCTTAAGTACAAATTGATAATAAACTATTAAGATAGTAAGCAGAATCTCACATGTATACCCTTTCATTTTAATGGTAAAGCCACTATAAAGAAATACTTATTTTAGATTTGACATAAAAATCAATAAAATAAGGAATTTGTTTCTCACAGTGGACACTGGGATCTAGCAAATGTTAATCCTGCACAAAGATGTCAATTCGTACTAATAACGTGAAGGGAAGAAATTAGTGATTTAATGTTGGAAATCTGGAGTAATGCCATAGTTAGCCTAACATAAGGATGATACAGAAATGCAGCAAGTAGGTAGAGTCTCCAGACTTTAGAGATCGGCTACAGAATTTGGACTTCCATAGATAAATCTACTCTGCTGACACTTCTGAGAAAGGTTTGTGATTCTGCCTAAGACATTTGATATTTTTATTAGCCATTAAATAAGTCTCATTCAGAAAAGGCTTTTAATTGGCTTCCCCCCCAAATAAACATAATTGACTAATTACTGTTTGCTTTTCAGTTGGGTAATTGGGAATAAATGGTAACAAACCCGCCAGGAGTTCCATAGAGCTAACTACTTAAAAACCCCCATTTATACAAAGACAAAAGATGAATACACACTAAGATACTGAAAAAGACAACCTTGAAAACTACTTGTTTACCTCAATTCATTGCATTTCTCATTGCCAAGATGCATTTATATTGATTTATTCCTTCTCTTAGTTAAGTCCATCAAAGTTGGAAAAAAACGAAGATGTGAACACTAATTTAGCACACCTATTGAACATACTTTCAGAGCTTGTGGAGAAAATATTCATGGCTTCAGAAATACTTCCACCGTAAGTGGTGAAATTTTCATTTGACAAGAAATTGTGTATGTCTTGAAAAATTTATATTCCTAATACATGTGAAAGCTTATCTGTTGTCCTATTATTATATTCTGAAAAAGTCATGGCTAATCTTTATAAGATAAATAGTATTTAAAGAAAAGAACTGCCTTAAAGATCCCAGAGTGAGATATTTACATTAAAATTAAACCACTGTTTTTGTACAAGCCAATATGTCTGGTTTGTTTAGTAGCTTGGGGAGTGAATAGAGGTTTAAAGTTTCAGATTTGAGATTGTAAGACATCTTGTCTATCCATTTGTCTATATTTGATAGGCTAATCACTCTGTTAATAGGCTTTTAGGCCTCCAGTATTAGTGAACTCACTTGTTCAGGTAGAAGTTAACTTAAGTCTCAGTATTAGTGAACTCACTTGTTCAGGTAGAAGTTAACTTAAGTCTAAATATTTCTCCTCAGAATTTGCAACTGGTTACTTTTCTGTATCTGAAAGCAAATGTCAAGAAGTTGACTGAAAAAACTGATGATGATAAACTTAGTGGATAAAGTTTTCCTTACCTCTTGCTAAATGTCTCATTACTTCTGGCAAAATACTTTTTTGGGAGAAATGGTCAGTTGTATTAAACTGTGGTATATTTGGGTAAATTAAGCTTTTGGCTGTTATGAGATCAGTATTTTCACTTGCTTTCTGTGCTGAGATGGTTGTGTTATTTTGGCAGGACACTGAGATATATTTATGGGTGTTTACAAAAATCTGTTCAGAATAAGTGGCCTACAAATACCACCATGAGAACAAGAGTTGTTAGGTAAGCCTCATCAATTCATTTGTTACATCACATACTGATAGGTGGATAATTGTAAAAAATTGAAGTAAACTTCAAGTTACTGTGAGATTTAGCTACCATCTGCATTTTATAAAAACATGAACATTCATTTACAGTCAAATAAGTATTGAAGTATTGGAGATTTTTAAATCCTTACAGGATGTGGTTAAAAGTTATATAACAAAATATGTAGTTAACTTCATATAGTATTCTTCATATATACACACTCACACAGATTGGCACTAAGAAGAGCAGTAGTAATTGACCCATTTAGATATTAATTGGTTTGTTACAATCTGTGACTCTGAGCTAATCTGTAACCAGAACATGTAATATTGAAGCTGTGTTTCAGTCTGTTCATTGTACCATAATTAGGAAGAACTGTTTTTGCAAATCATTGAATTTGGGAGCTTATGTAAAGGGACTTCATTATCATCATTCTATAGGAAGAATTTCTTTGGCAAATCCTGGAATTTGGGAATTTCTAAGGTTACTTTATTATCATTATTCTAACATATTTTTCCAATGAAGAAGCAGATCTGTCTGGAGAGGTTAAGTTGCTGGACTAAGGTTATATAGAAAGTTAGTGGGTAAGCAGAACTAAAGGTAACTAAGACCCAATATGATATCCTTAACTCTTATTGCAGGCTTTGGCTTTTGTTAAGCATACTCCAACCAATTCCAGGCAAATGGAAGTTTAATGCAAAAGTGTCATGGAATATAGCAGTCTTCTTATAATTTGTTATTTAGAATATACACTGCCATGTCGTTATATTTAAAAAAAATTAAGCAATCATTACCACCATTATTACACAATTCATTTTGAAAATGTGTGTTAACCCTGCCTCCAACCAAAATTTTGTCAAGGGGCTTCTAATTCTTTTCTTTGGTGGGGGAGGGGGGCAGATAAAATTTTTCTTAGTTATGATGTGACATAATATTTAAGAACTACATATTCTGCTTTTCTTGGCATTAGCGGTGATTGGGAGGAAAAGAAAAGAATTACAAGCGTAATATTCCAGCAGTTATGGGTGATGTGTCAATTAAAACTGTTCTATAAATCTGTATGTTTTAAACAAGCATAATTGTTAAGCAACCACAGCAAGAAATTGTGAACTGTTTGATGCAATAGGGTGTTTTGGGGGCATTTTTGCGAAGGTTGATTTCAGGCTCATAGACCTACTATGTGTAAGTATCACAGTATTTTCAAGTAAAGTTTACATAAGGGTCTTTGCAATTTGAGAAGTTCAAATTTAAAGACTTAATTGTTACTGTTATATATTAGTTTCTTTTTTTTTCTTTTTTTTTTGAGACACGGTCTCACTGTTGCCCAGGCTGGAGTGCAGTGGTGTGAATTTGGCTAACTACAACCTCTGCCTCCCAGGTTCAAGTGATTCTCATGCTTCAGCCACCCAAATTGCTGGGATTACAGGCATGCACCACCATACCTGGCTGTTTTTGTATTTTTAATAGAGATGGGGTGAGAGCATGTTGGCCAGGCTGGTCTTGAATTCCTGGCTTCAAGTGATAGGCCCACCTTGGCCTCCCAAAATGTTGGGATTATATGCGTGAACTACCGTGCTGGTCTATGTATTACAATTTCTATAAATGCTGTTGAGAGGTAACGTATTTACTTCTAAGAGTCCAAAAATTAGCAAACAGGCACACGTTCAAAGGTAAATGCTGAGATACTAGGTAATTTACTCTAACAGAGAACAGAGATTGTGTCTTACTAATCTCTAGAAGGAGTTGGGTGACTCATTTTTGGAATAATGCTTGTCTTTACACGGGGCAAGTAAGAGGTTATTAGTGTGTATTCCTCTTAAAAGGAAATTAGAATTTATCTACATGACAACATATCCTCCCTACCCGTGACTAAAGGAGGCAGAAAAGGAGTTATGTACAAAAGCTTTATTTTTACACTGACATTGTCCCAAAGTAAAATGAGCAGATAAAATCACATGACAGCTATAATTTTTGCTATTGCTATCATTTTGTAATTTGACAACTTTTTAAACTTTATTATTCCTTATGTCTTGCCTTAAAAAGCTTTTCAGGCTGGACATGGTGGCTCAAGCCTGTAGTCTCAACACTTTGGGAGACCAAGACAGGAGGACTGTTTCAAGTCAGGAATTTGAAATTGTCCTGGATACTGTAGTGAGACTCTGGTCTCTACACACATAATTAAAAAAAAAAAAAAAAATTAGCCAGGTATGGTGATGTGTACCCTATCTATAGTCCTAATTACTCTGAAGACTGAAGCAAGAGAATCGTTTGAGCCCAGGGGTTTAAGGTTGCAGTGAGCTGTGATTGTGGGCCATTGCATTCCAGCCTGGGTGACAGAACAAGACCCTGTCTCAAAGAAAACCTTTCAGCCTCCTATTGTATACATTTTCATTTATCAATAAGTTACCTTTTCTCTAGTGCAGTGGATTCTTATTTTTATATGACTCATCAACAAAATCAGTGCAACCAACTTAGGCTGTTCTGCTTAATCTAAAATTCTAAATTGAGAAAGTGAGTAAGTAATACATTCAAGAATCAGATATAATAGGTATATTCTTAAAATATGATGCTTTGGCTTACTGTTTCCTAAAACTTACTGTGTCTGGGCTTTCCTATATTGGTTTAGAGTGAAGTTTATGGTTCTATGAGTAATAAAAAATTCTGTTTGTATGTACTGTTTTAAAGTAACATATTATATAGGTGTTTTCTAAAAGAAACAAAAAAATTTCCCTCCCATTTAGTGGTTTTGTTTTTCTTCGACTTATCTGTCCTGCCATCCTGAATCCACGGATGTTCAATATCATCTCAGGTAATAAGCTTTTAATAAATTTTGAAATTAAAAAAATTGTATGTTAGTAAGAATACTTTTAATTTAAATGTATTTTTTTTTAAATCCAATTCTAAATCTTGGCATATATAAAGTGTTCCAGAGCACCCTTCCTTCCTTGTGCTTCTTCAGCTTTTCGCATTTCTTATCTTTTCTTTCATCTAATATCTGGTCGGAGATGGCATGATTATACACATTCCACCTTTTTTCTGCCTATACTGTGTCTCAAACCTTTATAATAGATGACTTCTTACAGTCTGCAAGTTGGCTTTTTCAAGTTGGGAAGAGCTTTGCTTAGCCCATTGCTAGACTGCTGCCAGCTGGATCTTCAAAATCAAAATAAATTATATCTATATTTGGAATAGTATTCTCTGCGTACTTATGAAGAAAGCAGTACTGGTTCCTTCTCATTAGAGATTTTTTAGGTCACCAGTTATATATAGTGTTAATTGGCCATTTGAAACTCTGGTAAACCTGATCCAGCTTTGCTTATTATCCTTACATCCATATTGAGATGACTTTCAGGTGTTAAAAGCTTCTTTCAAAGAAAGGATAACAGGGATGTTTGTGACTTTGAATATAATAATGAACCATTTTTACCTTTATAATCTGAAGCTTAAAATTGTACTAAAAATGTTTTGGAATGTCTTAAGTTTTACTTTTATAGCCATCACATCTCTGTAATTACCTTTTATTGCTACTAAAGTGGATAAATCTATATCTATTAAGATTAAGGGTTTGAAATTCTTTTGGAGAGATTTTTCTGATGTCGGCCTCAGAGAACACTATCTAAAACTAGGCAGTCATGTAGATTACCTATGAGATTTTACTGTTAAATAATTACATCAAGTTTCAAAGCTTATATTTAATGGACACCAATATTTTTCATTTATATTCCACTATCTGTTCTACAGGGAAATGCTTCCTGACTTACATTTTAAAAGTTTATTAAATTTCATGTTTTTCTCTTCAAAGCAGAGGTCCTAGACTTTATCTTGGTTCTTGAGCTTTAAGTGAATTATTTGGACTGCAAATAATGTTGGGAGGAGGAAATTGCTCAGATTGCAAATTCCTAACCTGAGTAGGCTGAAATTAGCTTTGTGAACTGTCAGAAGGATGTGAGGAGTGACAGTCTTTTCTAGTGATAAAGGTAAATCTTTAAGGTCCTCTGAAATAGTATCAACCATTGGGAATTGCTGAGTTTGTAGTACCCTTTTCACAAGCCTAGAGATACTGATAAGCATATTCAGTTTTCCTCTTTTACTGAAGTTCTTTTGATTATACAGACCATACATTTTCCTGAGTTGTGACTGGAAGAATGGGTAGTATTTTAACAGTAAAGTAATGTTAAAGTGCTAAATTTATAATGGTTTAGCTGGAATTGCCGTTGAAGTTGGTGTCATTAGCTGTGCCTAATTCTCTTATAGATTCCCCATCTCCTATTGCTGCAAGAACTCTGACATTGGTGGCTAAATCTGTGCAGAATTTAGCAAATCTTGTGGAATTTGGAGCTAAGGTAAAAACATTTTGATATTTTAAAATTTATGAATGCAAGTTTGACATAAAACCACAAAATATAGCTTAAGTAAATTTTTAACTGAAATTTTTAGCAATGAGATAATTTTTGTTGGTATTTGTTTTTTAAAACATCTTGTTTAAATTTTACATTTTAATAGTGGGACTTTAAAAAACACCACGTCAGCCATTACAGAAAACAAATTTTTCAAGGTCTAGTGTATTCAAATTCTCACTTTTAAACATAAAAATTATCAGTGAGCATAGTTTTATTTCCCAATAAACATTCACTGTAAATAGTAAAACTCAAGATGAGTTTGTTTTCTTTTTAAACACCCACACATAATTGTACTATCTAAGGATAATGACTAATAGTTAGGATCATATCATGCCTTCTGCTTTTGTCACCTAATATGTGACAGACATTGTGCCATAGGTGGAAATATATAATTTTCATTGTTCTTAATATTGGATATTTAGATGGCTTCCAGTTTGTCCCTATTACTGCTGTAACATATCCTTGCATACATTTCTTTTCATACTTGTTCAGTTATTAGCTGAACTTTGGAATAAAATTACTAAAGTTAAATACATGGTTTAGGCTTTTGCTATGTATTGCAAGATTTCCTGTCAGCAATTTAAGATACTTTTGTTGCTACTTGCAGCCTTGCCAAAACTCAGTGGGTAGTATGCTTTTTTCTTTTTTGCCAATTTGATAGACATATTATTTTGTGTTTCATTCTTTTAGACTTTCATGTCTCTATCTTTGGAACTGCCCTGAGGTTCTTATCTCATTGAGTTTCCTACTGACTTTTAAAGAGTGTGTTAATCTTAACCTTCTCCATATTTATAGCATACTTTTAAGCAGGATTTTAGTATGATGAGCAGTTAACATATATGGCCTAGCTTTTGAATTTATCTGAATCTTGAGGCAGGTTACAAATAAGATATTTTTCTATTGCAGTCTTTATTGTATTGTATTGTAATTCCCTGTAATCTCTGCTGGATTCTAACCTCTGATTTGGGGCCATGTTTGAATGAATTTATATATAAGCAATTTATGTCTGCCAGGCTATGTGTTATGATTTGTATTTGGGTCCAGAATTCCTTGTTCTTTCATTAAAAATATCCCATGCTCCTCAGTATAGCCATTTGCTTATATATTAGAAGGAAAATACTGTCATATGATTTAATCCTTGTGAATTGCTGTTAACAGCAATTACTTTTGCACCAACCTAATAAATGAAACAGTGATGTTTGTTTCTTGTGCATATAATAGAGGCATTTTATTTTTCAGGAGCCCTACATGGAAGGTGTCAATCCATTCATCAAAAGCAACAAACATCGTATGATCATGTTTTTAGATGAACTTGGGGTATGTATATAATTTTTAGTACTTTAAAATTTATATACTTAGTATAGCTGAGTTAACCCACTTAAGCAGCAACCTTTAGAAAGATTTATCTATCCAGAACTAAAAAGACAAAAAGCCTGCAAATTTTTGTCTGCCTCCCTAAACAAAAAAGTGCATTTTTGTTTGTAATTAAAACAGTTTATTCTTACACTAAATAGTTTACACCAAAGCATACATTACTCTTGGCTTTTGGACTACTTACATCATATTTTAGGGTCTTGCCTTTCATATACTTTTAAAGCTATCATATCTGACTGCCATGACACTCTGTTGACTCCTACTTTGCTGCTACTATGTGGGGCTTGAAGCAAGACAATGACAGAGTTCTGTCCAGGTTAAATAAATAGACTGAAGAGTGTTCTTTTCTAGAATAAAAGACATGAATTTGGTGTTATGCTTCATTCAGTGTGAATACCAATGCCTCATTTGGGCCTTGTTAATAAAAAACTGTGATTACAAAATTATGAATGAGGATATTTTGTAATTTCTAGGACCCTGCATTTCTTAATCAAGTTAATTTTCATGATTGTACAGATTTTCAGGTACTGAGTCAATTTTAAGCTAAACTAAACTTATTAGTAATTCAGTTCATATAAAGAGAAACCAGGAAGGTACATGTGCACATGAATAGAGCCAGGTATATGGCATGGCATTAGGGAGTGCCAGGATTGGAGACTGACATGTCCATGTTCCATCTTAATGCAATCAGATTCAGTTAAAAAGACCACCACAGCCAGGTGCAGTGGCTCACGCCTGTAATTCCAGCACTTTGGGAGGCCGAGGCAGGTGGATCACGAGGTCAAGAGATCGAGACCATCCTGGCCAACATGGTGAAACCCCCGTCTCTACTAAAAATACAAAAAATTAGCTGGGCATGGTGGCGCGTGCCTGTAATCCCAGCTACTCAGGAGGCCAAGGCAGGAGAATTGCCTGAACCCAGGAGGCGGAGGTTGCGGTGAGCCGAGATGGTGCCATTGCACTCCAGCCTGGGTAACAAGAGCGAAACTCCGTCTCAAAAAAAAAAAAAAAAAAAAAAAAAGACCACCACAACCATACCACTGTGGCAAACAAATCAGGAATGAATGTAGGTCACTAGTTTGCAACCTCAGGTATAAAAACAAGAATATGAAAAATTATGGCATAGCTCGCTCTTTATTGTGAAATTGACAAAAATGCTGTAAGTTCATTCTTCTGTATGTGAACTGGGATATAGATGGTCAATCATTGGAAAACATTTTTCTGTAATGTTTAAAAGGAGCTGTGTGAGAAATTATGCCAAACAATCTAGGATTTCATACTGCTTAGAATCCAAATATAATACTTACTTCTTCACCATCTGTATAAACCAAATTCACTTTTGATGACCCACCTCAATTATCATCTCCTTCAGGAAGCTTTTGCTGAACCCCAAAGATGAATAAAATTTATAAATTTTGTTTTACCTCCTAAGTATCCCCTGCATACCTGCAATACATTAACTCTGTTGCTACAGTTACTTTTCTAAAGGCCTTTCTACTAGAGTCAGCTCTCCGAAGGCAAACTTGGTGTATATGTCATCTCTATAATCCTTTACTTGAATCACTAAATGAATGTCTTCTGCATAACTGTTTTTCTATAGAAAATATTGTTTGGCAGTTTTTGGTAATGTAAGGCAAATATTGTCCCCATTTTACTGGTAACCCAAGCCTTTGCTAAATGGTTTTTTTTTTTTTTGAGACGGAGTTTCGCTGTTGTTACCCAGACTGGAGTGCAATGGCACGATCTCGGCTCACCGCAGCCTCTGCCTTCTGGGTTCAAAGAATTCTCCTGCCTCAGCCTCCTGAGTAGCTGGGACTACAGGAACGCACCACCATGCCCAGCTAATTTTTTATATTTTTAGTAGAGATGGGGTTTCACCTTGTTGACCAGGATGGTCTCAATCTCTTGACCTCGTGATCCACCCGCCTTGGCCTCCCAAAGTGCTGGGATTACAGGCTTGAGCCACTGCGCCCGGCCCCTGCTAAATGTTATTCCAAGGTTTAAAGTAACATTGGCATTTAGTATTGATAATAGTACAGGTTGAGTATCCCTAATTAGAAATCTGAAATGCTAAAAAAGCCAAAACTTTTTGAGCACCAACAGGAAAGTTCCAATTTTGGATTTTTGGATTGGGGATACTCAGCTGGCAAGTATACTGCAAATAAATATTCCAAAATCCTAAACACTTCTAGTCCCAAGCATTTTGGGTTAAGTGACATTCAACCTATACTCTAAACTTTAATTCTAGTGACTTAAGTTACTTTATGAACCTTATCTAAAAGTATCATAATTAACACTGATTATTCCCACATATTAGCAAGCATTCTGAGCACAGTCCACAGATAATTGCAAACCTGACATATTCTCATTGCATTTTCATAGTGCAGCTCCTACTTATATACAGATCAATTCGGACAAACTACAGGAGCTTAATGAAATTTAGTCTAGGAATTTTAAGTTCAGGTTGAATTTAATCCAGATTAGCAGGTTGAATTTAATCCAGATTAGCAGTTAACCTATACTATTTGGTATATGTTCTAGATTTCAAATATAAATTGTTATGAAGCCACACCTCCACCATTATTTTTAGAATAGCAATAATATTGTACCATATCCTGCCATGCTATGGAAGAAAATGGAATCTGGCTTTCATATGAATAGAAAGGTTACAGAGTTTATATTTTACCATAATCAATACTGAATGTTTCAGTAAGAATCTTTAGAATTTTAAGAGAAATCTGAGAATTTAAAAAAATATCTAAAATACCCAATTAAAATCTTTTCACATGAGACTATAAAGTTTGTATTCCCGGGCTGGGCGCAGTGGCTCAAGCCTGTAATCCCAGCACTTTGGGAGGCTGAGGCGGGTGGAACATGAGGTCAAGAGATCGAGACCATCCTGGTCAACATGGTGAAACCCCGTCTCTACTAAAAATACAAAAAATTAGCTGGGCACAGTGGTGCGTGCCTGTAATCCCAGCTACTCAGGAGGCTGAAGCAGAAGAATTGCCTGAACCAGGAGGCGGAGGTTGCGGTGAGCCAAGATCACGCCATTGCACTCCAGCCTGGGTAACAAGGCGAAACTCCATCTCAAAAAAAAAAAGATTTGTATTCCCAACAAAAAATTAGCCGGGCATGGTGGTGGGTTCTTGTAATCCCAGCTACTCGGAAGGCTGAGGCAGGAGAACTGCTTGAACCTGGGAGGTGGAGGTTGCAGTGAACCAAGATGATGCCATTGCACTCCAGCCTGGGCAACAAGATATTTATTTTTTGTATTTCTAAATGCAATTTTATAATTCCCTTAAAGAATGTGCCTGAACTTCCGGACACTACAGAACATCCTAGAACTGACCTGTCCCGTGATTTAGCAGCACTGCATGAGATTTGCGTGGCTCATTCAGATGAACTTCGAACACTCAGTAATGAGCGTGGTGCACAGCAGGTAAGTGTTTGCCAGCCTTCATTATCAGTGACATTTCAAGGGTTAACACTCTTGAGAGGTAATAAACAGCTGAATTCTGGTTAACATTTTTATCTTACTAAATTTTTGAGACTCTGAATCATATAACAAAAGACTCAGCAGACAGAAATAACAGGCCCAAACTAAAATGATGTACATTTAAATCTGAAAAACATCTGATTTTGCTCTTAAGTCTGAATGTTGACTATATGGGAAAACATTGTTAATATACTTTGGTGGCATATGTGAAAACTGCCAGTAAATCAGTATTGATTTTTTTTTTTTTTTTTTTCAGTTTCTGTCTTCTGTCACATACAGATACAGTGCATGACCAAAGTGATTCTGAAATTGTGAAACAAATTACTCTTATTTGGGATGTTTGTCAGATTTCACATCCAGAGATTCTGAAGTGTGGCCTTGAAAACTGCACTTCTAACAAACTCTTACAGGAATTTGTAGGGATTCACATACAAGTGACCCGTGGCTACACTTTGGGAAACAGTAGACTTACATAGACTTCCATCTGCTATCTGCACTAACCAGATACAGATTAGGATGTATTCAAAGAGGGACTAGAATTTCAAGGGATTTAAAACCAGGTCAATTAAGATATTAGAACAAAATGAATTACATTTCGAATGTCTTCAGCTGACATAAGGACCACTGAAAGGAGTGAGCAGAGGGAGTTTTGACTACTTTCTAATGTAGTTTCAGGAGATAGTGAATGCTGTCACTGCACTGGCTAACCATTCGGCAGGGATTTTGTAAAAGCGATTAAAGCATTGAGTTTGGTGACTGAGTTCTCTTCAACCTGAGATACTAGAATCCTAGAAAATAATTAAATGACTTGCCTTAGATATTAAATAAAAAATAGAAGACTTTAAAAAAGAGGTAAACTGCTTCTGGCAAAATAAGATAGTTCTGGCCTAAAAAATAGCAATATGCCAAGCACAAATGAGTTTCTGTTCACTTTAGGGTATAAAAATTCTTAGTTGTGACCAGAAATGCTCAGCCAATGACTGAATAATAGAAACTTAACATTTTGAGTGGAATTGTGATAATATCTTATGAATCCCTTTGCTTTGATATGGCTTTTTTCAAATCTAGGTTTCCATCCTGAAATTGCTTACTGAGCTTTCATTCATTTGCATACCATTTTTCCTTCTGTCTAGCACGTCTTGAAAAAGCTTCTGGCTATAACAGAACTGCTTCAACAAAAACAACACCAGTATACAAAAACCAATGATGTCAGGTAGCAGCCTTCGCCCCACTGTTCTGCATGGATTCGGCATGCCCAGTATGGTAATTCACATCAGTATAATGTCTCCTTTGCTCTTGCCAAAAAACAGCACACTTTTCCACATTCCAGTGATGTGTGAGCTATGCAAACAAAATCTAAGATTCTGCTGTTGAGTAACTGTGCCAGCAACCTTGTAAGCTGCAACCTTGTATGCTATCTGTGCAGGCTATTTGCACTTTTTCCACATGGAATCAATCTTTAACAACCTCTGAGCCTTGGTTTACAGATCACCTTTCACAAAATGAAATGCTATGACTGTATCTTGAACTTTGAAAATATATTTTCAGTACACCCAGTTGCCAAAGTTTTCTGTCTCTCGGAGGAAGAACTATGAAATCAACTGACAAAAAAGCATTCTCTTATGTGTATAACTGGATTGCAGACTGTTCTCACTGTAACTACTTCCTGATTAGGAAATACGACCATTTGACTGTTCAATGATTATTTGTATTTAGAGTTTCCAGAGTTTGTCATTATAACAGGAACAATCTTTGCTGTATACATTTAAAAAACATTGTGCTATTTCTCTTGCTGGAACTGTTGAAAGAAAATATATAGAATGATCTATTGCTCATCAGCTTTATTTTTTAAACATACTACTTATTTTGAAATTGTCAAAGACTGTATTTAGATCTCATAATGCTTTGTTAAATGTTTACAACAGTAAATAGTTTGAATTCAGTAAATATTACTGGTTTATTGTATGGATCAATGCATGTCACCCATTCAACCATTTTATAAACTACCAATTTCTTTTATATTAACTAGAATGCTTTTGTTAAACGTATTTGTTCATTATTTGTGCTACCCCTTTGATTATGCAGACAACCTCATCAGCTGCTTAACTTATCCATCTTTGAACTTGACTACTTGTTGTATCTGCTGGATATTTAGTTCAACTGTATAGTTTTATTTACTTCTGTATGTGCATTTTCGTGAAGTATTCACAAAGGCTAAGTTAAAATAAAACCAAGGGATATCTTGCATAATTGATTACTTTTGTCTAAATAGAGCTAAGAATTTAATTTGCTTATTTTCTTCCTCCTTCAGGGGCAGTTTAAACCTTAGCACCAGAGCAAGGCCCAGGGAGAAGCTGAAGCTTCAGATCAGTACTTTTGCTAATGGCATCTTTTAAAAAGGATTCTATATTATTCAACAATTCCTTCCCTCTCATAATTGGACAGGGGAGATAAGACATATGGAACATATGTGGCAGTATGACATTGGTAATCAAAGTGGGTGAGATAGGAACCCAAGGTGGTATTCCCACAGTAAGGAAAGGCCTAGATTCCAAGAGCAATACTTTATGCTATTCCTCCAATGTATAAAATACAGGGAAAAAATTTTTAAGGCTTTAAAAGATGTCTGCTTAATAGTTTCAAGCTACAGAAGTCAATTATTTCTATGGGAGCTGCTAACCTTACGTGACTTCAATCACAGTTCACCACTGATAGCAAAAATCTCAAGTCCTGTGCTCCTTTTCCTTGACACCAACTCAATTCATTCCATTCTCTCCCTTCTTGGCTCTTTATCAAATTATTCTCCTTTCCTCTTTTCCATCCCTTCTGTTTTTCAGCTGAACTTGGACCAACATAGTATCCCAGGTGGTCTCCTTCCTTGGTTACATGATAGCCGACAGGGAGGATATGAACTAGTCAAGATATTTTTGCTGTGCATTTTGGTTCCCACTAATCGCCCCTCAATCTTTAGCCATACTAAGCTGTCATTCTGCAGCCTGAAATCCTTCTCTCCCTTTTATTTAAAATCACTAACCTGACTTACCCTGTGCTGCTTATATTTTAATGTAATTTGTCTCTTAAGTTGAAATGGAAACTTGTTACTTACCTTTGTAGGCAGTAACTAGCTTGTCAGTGTTGAAATAAAATCTCTCAAACTTTAACTTTTTTAATGGGGCTGGGTGGGAAAATTTTCAGTGGTAAGTGTGGACCTTGCTCTGATGCCAAAGTTTGGCGATCTGAAAGGGAAAATGAGACAAATTGTGAACATCTTGCAATTCTGTCTACAGCCTAGCAGCAATCTACTTAACTAGGACTACAATGGAGGATTTATAACTTTTGGCTTCTTCCACTTTGCTTTTGCAAAATCTCATGTCATGAATTTTATTCCTTTCACTCCAGAATAAGAAGGGGAAAAAAACCCCACAAAACTCAAACCTACAATATAAAGGATTGTTAGAGAGAGATGAATATGCATAGAGTTAAGTACTGCCTTAAAATATAAAGATGGAATTATAATGGTACCTACCCTTCTGGAAAGTAGAGCCTGGGATGTACTGAGACTAAGGAGGTGTGTATATTCGTGCAATTTAATTAGATTCAGGACACGATTGTCTCAGAATTCCTTCAAGACAGTTTTCTTGGAAAAAATCTGGCTTGATAAACCAACATCTGCAGTTTGGTTCCAACTATAATAGCTAGCACTTACTGAATACTTAGTGTATGCAAGAACTATTCTAATTAACCCTATAAGGAGTAGGCATTATTGTCTTCCCTATATTTCGGTGTGGGAAACTGGCACAGAGAGGTTTAATAACTTACCAAGGTCACATACTGAAATAGAGGCAGCCATGATTCATATCTAAGTAATTTGCTGTCAGTCTATGCTTTTTTATTTTTATATCAGCTCATTTCAATTTGAATTAAATTTCTTGAACATATTTAATCTGCAAAATTCCTAGTAACTGTTATAATCTACTTACACGGACTCACTTATAGGTGATATAATAGGTTACTTATAAGGCCATGGTAGTGTGTGCCTGTTGGCCCAGTTACTCAGGAAACTGAGGCAGAGGATTGCTACAGCAGACAGCCTGGGCAACACAGCAAGGCCCTACCTCAAAACAAAATTAAAAACCACAATTGAATATACAATTTTTTGCTACCTACTTAACTATTACCAGCCTAAGAGTTTTAGCTGACAGCTATTCAAAATCATACATTTGATTTAAAAAAAACCCATTTGCAAATGTTTTCGGGTAACAAAGGAAAACAAGTAATATTCATTACCCAGATGACTAGCTTTCAGTACCATGTAACAGTTGAAATACCTTCTGCAATTTAACAGTAATGCAAAAACAGCTAAATATATCAGGATGGCATTCAAAAAAGCCATTTGTAAATGTTTCTAGAGGGCAAAACACATTCCTTACAACACTTTTAAAGTTGGCTACTGAATTTTGTTTTTGTGGTGTCTTTTTTAAAAAAAGCATAGGTTTACCTATCATATTTTGCTTAAAAAAATGATTAGGCAAATAGGTTGCAGCTTTAATTTAATATGATGGAATAAGAATATCCAAAACAGGTGCTATTCTAGCTCTTTTGAAGATGTTTTATTTTACATAAAGTTACTGTGAAAGGGGGAAAAAGACAAATAGGTTAATATATTTTATGTTTTCACATTATACTTTTTAAATAAAGTTAAACGTTTGATATGCTTCCTACTTCTCTTGATTAGTTAGCATTGACAACTGAACTTCAAATGGTTAGAGAGATTCTACCAGGTCGTCATCAGTCCATTCTTCCTAAGAAGGAAAAAAAATGTGGTAAGGATAACAGTGAAGCATAACCAGTATTGTTTACCTTTTACCTCCCATTAGGAAAATGTTCTCTTCCTTTTACCTATGTGGATTACAAAAGATAAACCAGGAAATTTTGTAATACTTCACTGTTAGTAATGTTGGCATGGTTCCACCAGACTCCTCCAATGAGGAATAAAGGTTACAGCTGTGACCTTCTGCCTCTGATTATTCACTTATCTGACTTGACAGGTGCAAATTTTTTTTTTAAAAAGGGGGTAAGTGTAAAATCCTTGGAGAATAAGAAATAAAGCAAAACTAGTATGCATGTGTATCCCTTTTGCTTTCTATGAACACAGGAAGGATTCTTCATCAAGTAAAGACAGAAGAGATAAAAATCCCTTTAATAATGGACAATTGCACTGTACATAAGGAAGGATGCAAAAAATGAAAAAGCCCACAACTCTATACTTCTTTTACTTCTATAGTGTTTTTACTTGTGGAGAGTAAATCTGAACAGTATAGTCAAACTAGAATGTATAACAAAAATAACTTAGAGTTTATCTTTGGAGCAAAACATACCTCCTCATGTTTGGATTTCTTTGAGACATAATCATCATCTTCATAGCCTTTCCTCTTCTTCCTATAATTAAGCAACTATCAATAAGCAATCCAGTACCAGCCACAGAAACTAAAAGATATAAAATAAACTAGCAAGGCTATATGCAATGTCATGTATCTACTGAAAAACAAGGCCTGGATAAATGGAAAAAGATGAAGAGTTACGGGTAGGGGAAATGATACTTTTAAAATCAATCTTTAAGTTTAATGCATTTCTTTGTTTTCTAAGACAGTCCAGGCTGGAGTGCAATGACGTGATCTTGGATCACTGCAACCTCTGCCTCCCAGCTGCCTCAGCCTCATGAGTAGCTGGGATTACAGGTGGCTGCCACCATGCCTGGCTAATTTTTTAAATTTTTAAGAGACGGGGTTTCACCATGTTGGCCAGGCTGGTCTCACCTGATCTAAGGTGATCCACCCTCCTCAGCCTCCCAAAGTGCGGGGATTATAGGCATGAGCCACTGTGCCCACCTATTTAATGCAATTCTAATTAAAACCACAATAAAACTTTTCATGGAATCTGTCAAGGCTAACACTGACCTAGGAAAGAGTGTGTGAAAAAATAGCAGAGAATTTAAAAAAGAACCATGTGCTATCTTCAAAGCACACTATAAAACTATGGTAATTGAAGTGAGATATTAACAGATCAATGATCAGACTAAGCAAAATGATGACTATGTAGAAGTAGGAATTTAATGTGTGATAAAAAAGTATTTCAGGTAACTAGGAAAAACATGAAATAAAAAATGAACTGGGACCTGCTGGGCACAGTGGCTCACCATTGTAATCCCAGATCTTTAGGCCAAGGCCAGCAGATCGCTGAGCCCAGGAGTTTGAGACCAGCCTGAGCAATGTGGCGAAACCTCCTCTCTAAAAAAAATTTAAAAATTAACCGAATGTGGTTGCGCACCTGTAGTCCCAGCTGCTTGGGAGACAGGTGAGAAGATCACTTGGGCCCAGGAGGTAGAGGTTGCAGTGAGTCAAGATCAAGCCACTGCACTCAACCTGGATGACAGAGACAGACTTTGTCTCAAAAAAGAAGGAGACGGGAGCTGAGGCAAAAACTAATATTTGGAAAAAAGGTTGTGAAAAACAATAGAATATATCATATGTAAATAAGTACAACCAGCCTTTTGTATCCTGTGAGTTCCACATCAGTGGACTCAACCAACTGCTGACTGAAAATACAAAAAAAAATTCTATCTGTACTGAAAATGTACAGACTTTCTTGTCATTATTCCCTAAAGAATACAGTATAACAACTATTTACATTGTATTTAGGTATTAAAAGTAATTTAGAGATGATTTAAAGTTTATGGGAGGATATGTATAGGTTACATGCAAATAGGCCATTTTGTATTAGGGCATCTATGAATTTTGGTTATCAGCAGATGGTCCTGAAACCAATCCCCCATGGATACTGAAGGATGACTGTATACAGAATCTATAAAGCACTACAAATCACAAAAATAATGCCAGACAATTGGGCAAGGGCTATAAATAAGCAATGCAGAAGAAATAAGTGACTGTTAAACATGGAAACTTCAGTGCCCCCATAGTAATCAAGAAAATGTGGGCCCAAAGTGGCTCCGGCCAGATGTCGTGGCGCTTGCGAAGGCGAGGCCAAGAGTTCAAGGCCAACCAACCTCAGCAACCTTACAAGCTCTCAATGATTGGCAAAAAAAAAAAAAAAAAAAAAAGAAAATGCAAATTAAAATGCCAATGTGATACTTTTTTAGCCAGACTGGCAAAAGTAAAACATTGATAATTACATTTTGTATAATATGAAAATTAATGCAAAGGAGAAAAAACCCGACTTATTTCATACACACATATGGATATACGTGCAGAGAAAGGGCTGGCAAAAGTTAATAACTACTAAGTTACTTCTGAGGTCATGACAGATTTGGATTTTGATCAAAGGGAACTTTGGTTTCACCTGTATTGACTGACAATGACAATACAGTTTTTGTGTCATGAAAAATAGAGGTAAAATAATTTTGAAAATCAAGGAAAACAAATAGTCCTAAAGTAGCACAACTCATGCTGTGGTCCATGGACCAGGGCTGGTCCATGACTGTTTCCAGTTTGTGGTGAATTAAGTATAGGAATCGTGTGTTTTAGAATTTTTTTTTTTTTTTTTTGAGACCGAGTTTCGCTCGTTACCCAGGCTGGAGTGCAATGGCGTGACCTCGGCTCACCGCAACCTCCGTCTCCTGGGTTCAGGCAATTCTCCTATCTTGGCCTCTTGAGTAGCTAGGATTACAGGCATGCACCACCATGCCCAGCTAATTTTTTGTATTTTTAGTAGACACGGGGTTTCACCATGTTGACCAGGATGGTCTCGATCTCTTGACCTCGTGATCCACCCGCCTCGGCCTCCCAAAGTGCTGGGATTATAGGCATGAGCCACCGCGCCCGGCCCGTGTTTTGAAATTTTTAATAGCAATTTGATATAATCATTTTATGACCTGAATCTAATAAAACTTGACACAAAAAAAGCTTATGTTTTTGTGTCTTCACTTTTCCAGTAATGCATTTTTTATTGAATTTTCAAAAGTATACATCTAGTGAAGTTTTTTTTAAAAGTCCTTCACAGTTTGAGAAGGACTCCTCAAATACTCATAGATATTCAGAATTTGCTTGGCACAGTACAAAGCAGATGGCAATCTGGAATAAGCTATGGCAATTAGGAATTTTGGACTATGGTCCATTCAGTTACTTAGCTAGAAGGGGTAGGATTAATAGTTCAGTGATCTAATCCAGGGACGGATATACTTTTTATTTAAAGAGACAGTAAATATTTTAGGCCTTGCAGGTCCTATTATCAGTTTCTGTCACAACCAACTTTTCTATTGTATCAAGAAAACAGCCATACGTGATAAATAAATGAATGGGTGTGCCATATTCCAATAGAACTGTATTCTAAAAACAGCCAGTGGGCTGGATATGCCTGGTAGGTCATAGTTTGCCAACCCCTGGTCTAATCCCATTTCAAAATCAATGCAAAAAGAACATAAGCAGTGCTGCAATACTTTCATTAATTAAAGCCAACATTTCTTCTCTATAATCAATTTGAAAAATTCCTGTTACCACTCAAACCTGGAAGTAAATGAAATCTACCAATTTCAAGTTCTGTGCTAAATCATGCTATTCTACACACTTCCTGAGTCCCTAGATAATAGCGCACTACAACTGTATAGGAATTTGTCATGTGTACTTGACATAAGGACCTAAGAATGCTGTTGTGGCTTTTCATACGTATCCAGCAGCACATATTCACCAATTATAGAAATAATATCCAAAATACATCTTAACTATAAGATGCCACAGATAACTCCCATTAAATTTTAACATATAGGGTATAACTTTAAACAACAGAATGCATCCCACAGGAAATAGAAAATGTCAGTTTCCTTATTCCTAGTACCTGCCCAAATTCCCAACTGCTTAAACACCTAAAAATCTCAATGGCTCTTTCAATTTGCAAAGCGTAAATTGCCAATTGTATGGTGATTTCCATATTCAGCTTACAAATCAATTAAGAGACATTAAAGGTGTTCTTATGGCTACAAGAAGAGATTAAACAACGTATTTTCCTATTGGCTTTATCTTCAATATTAAGTTTATCACTGAAAGAAAGTATGTATGCCAAGTTTCCCTACTTTAGCTAACAGAAGTCTGGAAAGGACATTTGTTCTTCAGGCCAAATATCACAGCTGCAGAGACCAAAGATTAAAATGACAGGAAAAGGTTAAAGGATTCCTTAAGAAGACCCTGACCCCTGAGATTCCATGACAAGTAATAGAACAGGACAGGGCCTGCGAGCCAAAGAACACAGGTCACAGCAGGATCAGAACTGCACAGTGAATGCTGAACTATTAAGGTCTTAAGTTTAATCTATTAGAAATGTCCATTCAACAAAGAAAATCTGATATAATGGATCAGTCAGCTTTCCTCAAATGAGCAAACACCAATAAAATGATTACAAACCAGCTGGACTGGATAAAAGTTACATTTACTGATCAACACTGTCACATCAACTTACAAGATTACATTAAGTGCAAGCTCAGCAGAATGACATCGCTCCAACTTCTGTTTCAGAACAGCAACTTCTTCAGATCTGGGTGGTTCATACTTTTTTACTAAGTTTCTCATGCCTATATGGATACAAAAAAAGAATTTAAACTGAATAAGCAAACCTTTTCATAGTAAGGGAGCTTGCTACTTTTCAATGAAACACTCTTCAAATGGCATGGTTATTCTTCTAAAGATTTGCATCATTCTACTTTAAAATCCTGTAGGCACCATATGTTTAATTCAAGTAATTATGGCTCTCTGCTGTTTAGCCCATACCAAGTACAGCATAAATCACACTGTGTAATCTAGTATTAATTTTTTACAAATCCTACTGGGGTCACTTCTTGTTCAGTTTAAGACTTAAAAAAAATCCCTAAATGATTTAGTGAACATGCTTTGTTCTCTATCACCAACCATCTTCATAATATTCTATTCCACAGATAGTGGACTAAGAGTATATTTCCCATTTACAAAGGAAACTGTTATTACACAACATGCAATAAACGGAGGATGCTTAGTAAAAATTTGTTAATAATCCTTTGCTTTAACAAAAAACAGACCCTATACAAAAAATGTCCATTTTAGGTTAAAAGCAAACTACTATATCAGTAACTTTATAACTGCAAAAGCATCCTCTAGCTGCTCTTTTTATTCAACTATAATAAACCAAGGAACACAAATTTCAAAATCTATTAGGGGAATGAGGAGAGTGCCAATGGGCTTATTATTATTTGCCAGCCTTGTGATCCAAATGACTATACTGACCTATTTCATAATGCAAACAAAGCAGTATTTTCAACTGAATACTTGTGACTCAACACCCATAAGACACTATCTGTTCCAAACATTACAAATATCTTAGTAGCGTTAAATCTATAAATATTTTATGAAGAGCTATTTTTATTTCACTTAAAATAAGTGGAGCAAAATAAAGGTATTGAGAAAAAATCAGTAATAAAACTAAGCTATGAAATAAAGTGAAATTAAGACTCCCTTTACCTACTAAATTCTATGCTCCTATTATCTATAGTCAAATCACAATTAGCTTTGAAAGTGAACCCCCTAGTGGTATAACTAAAGACTACAGTTTATAATTCATAAATCACAAGCCCATCATTCTTAAAGAAAGCTCTCAAGATCACTTCAAGCAGAGAATCAAGAAATTATACAGATGCCCTCAAGCATCTTAACTTTTAAAACACAAAATATATACAATGTTTACCCATTTACTGTCATCCAAGATCAAGATCTTCAATCTTATACTGGTTTATTTAAATATTTAATTAAATTACAAATCTAAGAACAATTTAGACATCAAGGTTTGGGAACAAACATGATTGAGCTTTAACCCCAAAGAGTAGCTTAGCAGCCATCAACAAGTGTGCCAAGGGCAAGAATGAAGAATAGAGAATGCTGGCTAATTCAGTCAGTGAGATGAGATTCTATTCAACCCTTAGGACAGAATTTCTCAACACTAGCACTAATGACTTTTTGGGTTGGATAATTCTTGGTTATGCAGGGCTATATTAGTTTCCCGAAGTTGCTATTAAAATTATCACAAACTTGTGGGCTTAAAACAACAGAAATGTATTGTGTCATCGTTCTAGAGCCCAGAAGTCTGAAATCTGTTTCAATGGGTCAAAATTAAGGTGCTAGAAGGGCCATACTCTCTCTGGTGGCTCCAGGGATGAATCCATTCCTTGCCTGTTCCAGCTTCCGGTGGTTGCCAGCTTCCGGTGGCTGCCAGCTTCATTTTGCTTACAGCCACATCACTCTAATTTTCAAGGTGAGCATCTTTAAATCTTTCTCTGTTGTCTTAGCAGTGCCTATTCTGAGTGTGTCAAATCTCCCTCTTTCTCTTTAAAAAAATGATTTATCCACAAAATGGAAGTTCCAAATTTAAACATTATCCTTAAGTTAGTTCCCATTACATCTTTTTTAGTGACTAGTATGTTTCTTTATTCTTTAAAAGGATCCTGTTGTCAATCTCTAAACCCTTTCTAAATCCGATTATAGTTTCACTCTGCATTAAGTTCTATATACATGAACACTACTTCCTTCCATGTACCTTCTATTTGTTCTAGATCAGTGTGTCTTTCATGCTTCCATAATATAGTAACTCAGTGAAAATAAATCTAAACCAATCTAAGTTATATTTCTAGTTAAACACCAAGATATTTATTCAGAAAGGAACTTTGTAATGGAAGAACATTATGTAGACTGTTCCGTTTTACCTACTTTTCATTATATCTAGTAACTGTGACAAGCAAGTTCTGTTCTCTCGCAGCATCAGACTCTCTGATAGATAACTAGTAAAGAAAAGAAAGAAAATTTAATCTACTGAAAACATACAGCACATTGTGAAAGCATGACATCATAAATTATTTTCCTCCATCTCATCAATGGCGACTTTAAAATGTTTAAATTTATAAACATATGATCCATAACTCTTATGTTTTAAGGATTTATTATTAAAAGATGTTTATTCATTTAAGTATAGTGATATTCAGGCATAAACTTTCAGAAGGAAATAATATGAAAGCAGCAATAATAGCCAATACTTATAAATTTATACCTTTTAATATAAAAATCCTATGAGTCTAACCTTATTTTACAAAAGAGGAATCTCAGTTACAGGGATGAGCAAGTCATGATCTTGTAACCTGCCCAAAGTAATAAACCTAGGAAGCAGCAAAACTGGAATTTGGCACTGGTATTTTCTGTCCCCTTAATATGAAAGCCATTTTACCTATAGTTGTACTTCTTGGGAGTAACAGACATTCAAACCAACAAGACTATCACCTAATGCTTTATAAATCATCTTATTTGCATCAAGTCCAAATCAAAGGTGTTAAACTTCTCTATCAATGTGATATAAAACTCAATTACTTGTTTTTCTCAGGGCCACTGACAGTATAAAAACATAATTTCTATATTTAAATTTTTAATTACTCTGAGGTTTTACATACCTGAACTTGACCGATAATTGATAAAAGTCCAAATGAACAGATTCTCAGTGTTAAGTAGTTTTTCAAACAGAAATGCAAAAAAAATTATTTTTCTCTTGGATGTAATAGTTATAAAAATAGAAAGCAATACTTTAAGAAGTCTTGTTGCTATCTTTATTCAGATTATTTTCATTTTGTTATCAAGTTTTGATAACTTTGTTATTACATCATCATCATCTATTGTGGAAATAAATTTTGGATCTGAAAATCAGGAAATCCCGACAACTAATCCATTTCCAGTTACTAGTAATTCAAAATAACTAGTTTTTTCCTTTCCCTTTCTACTTAAAATTCCTCCAATTTTTGTCATTTTCCTTTATTTTTACTCTTCATTTTCTTTTGATTTCTTATGCATAAAGGTCATACGTTTGGTGCTAAGAGCTGGCTAACTAGACTCTTTATCTCTGTGAAGTTAGCAACTTTTTTTTTTTTTTTGAGATGGGAGTTTCGCTTTTGTTGCCCAAGCTGAAATGCAATGGCACAATCCTAGCTCACTGCAACCTTCGCCTCCCAGGCTCAAGCAATTCTCCTGCCTCAGTCTCCAGAGTAGCTGGGATTACAGGCATATGTCATCAGGCCCGGCTAATTTTGTTTTTTTAGTAGAGATGTGGTTTCCCCCATGTTGGTCAGGCTGGTCTCGAACTCCCAACCTCAGGTGATCCGCCCACCTCAGCCTTCCAAAGTGCTGGGATTATAGGCATGAGCCACCATGCCCAGCCTAGCAACTCCTAATCTCAATTTCAAATCTGAATTTTAATATTGTGATGTTTTAATAAAATCCACAGGCAAGTAAGAATACCTAAAGGGTCAAAGTAGCAGATGAGAAATAAAGCTCGAAGTCTACAAGAAAGAGAAGAAAACTCAGAAATAACAGTAATAATCCTATGATTAATAATCTGAGGCATTATCCAGACTATGACAACAGCATGAGGGCTTTCCCTTTTGAAATCAGCAATAAATGTAAACTCAATTTCCACATATGCCAAAAGTCCGCCTGTATCAGTAAGTTTAAAATAATTGGAAAGCATTTCCCTAAAGGGTGAAAAAAAGAAGCCCCAAATGTGTAGTCTCCGGAATGTTACAAAAGCCTATTAAATTTGCAAGGAGCCAAAGGTATCACAATTTCAATTTTACCTATCTGGAATTACAATGAACTAAATTTCTAGGATACAGTAAACTCATCTGGACTTAAGAATGCTTTATCCCACTCTACATAATTAAAATCTCATCACTGAAGAATTTATTTATGTACTATATATAGTGCTTCAAGATTAATCAAACTTTTGGTTATTTGAACTGTGGAAAAGAAGGCCTTTGTTTCCCTACAGAATGAAGTCTGCAGGCCAGGTTGATGGTGTGCACCTGTAATTTCAGCACTTTGGGAGGCCTAGCCAGGAGGAATACTTGAGTCTAGGAGTGACTGGGATGAGCCTGGGCAACATACGGAAACCCCAACTCTACAAAAAAAAACAAAAAGTTTAGGTGGGATGTAGTGGTGTGTGCCTGTGGTCCAGGCCACTGAGAAAGCTGAGGCAGGAGGATTGCTTAAGCCTGGGAGGTTGAGGCTGCAGTGAGCTATGACTGTGCTACACTCCAGCCTGGTGACAAAATGTGACACTGTCTCAAAAAAATAATCAACTCCCCCCAAAATGAATGGAAGTCCACATCTTAACTCCATATACATCAATAATTTACATGACTATCTTTCCTAACTTAGAGATTTATCTTATTCATATTCATATTCCTAAAGTGTAGTACAGTGTATAGTAGTACACAGAAGGCATTCAGTGAATATTTGCTTAGTAAATAGAAATCACTTTGGGATTAAATGTATACATTTATATATAGTTGGTAAGTTGTGTTTGCAGAGAAGAGGCATATCATAAAATATAAACCTACAATCCCTTATCTTAGATGCAGATGTGTTGTGAAATTCTCATTAATAATTATTCATGTCTTAGAAAAGTTATCTGGTGTATATATTATGAAATGTGAAATACCCAAGTGATGTGTGGGATAGCATCCTATAATCAGGAATATTAACATTTCTGCAACGAAACACAAATATTCCTATTAAGTGAAATAAAAACTAAATATAATCAGTTCATATTTGCTGCCACCTTATCAATGGATTCTGAAATTATGGATAAGGGATTATAGTCACGTAAAATAGTTTTAATTGACTTCAGGAAATTTTATCATCCTTCTTCCTCAGCTATTTCTAGGAATAAAATCAAGCAGAACTTCAAAGCTCATAAATTGAGAAACAATATAGAAACTAAGAAAGTCTGACTGCAGTTTGATACAGTTAGTGAACAATATTTAATTCCATGTGTCATACATGCTTTACAGAAGATAAAACAAGGCAGACATGGGCCCAAAGTGGCTCCGGCCGGATGTCGTGGCGCTTGCGAAGGCGAGGCCAAGAGTTCAAGGCCAACCAACCTCAGTAACCTTACAAGCTCTCATTGATTGGCCAAAAAAAAAAAAAAAAAAACCAAGGCATACATATTTGCTGCACTCAAGTTGCTCACCAGTTCAGAGGAACTTCTAAATTTGTCATATACTGATATCTTTATCAGTCTCTAAAGGATCACCTGGTTTACTTCTACTTTAATCCTAAAGGTATCCTCTGAGTTCAACAATATTTTTCATAATATTTAAAGATTTCCATAAGGCAATTTCATTTCTTCTTTTCACCAACCATCCCAGCTACAAGGCATATTACAGACTAGTCACAAATGACTCCATGAATAAATAAACCCAGTGACTGAATTTGACCTAAGTTAACACTAATTAATACCTTTCCATAGTAATTCCAGCCCTGGAGGCACTAGATAAAATGGCAGTCAGGGCGATTTGGGAAGGTGTGTATAAAAGGTAAGCATCCGTCAATGCAATTCTATTAAGAAAGTCATCAGCTGTTTTCCTCAAAATCTCTGGATTCTCCAACATGGGATATCGGGTCTAGAAAAAAAGTTTGCAAATGTTACCATTTCTGAGGGTTTAAATGGAGTAACAAGAGTTTAAAATTACACAACTCATATTAAGAAATATGTGCTTTAAAATAACGTATCTGAAATTATTGACATTGTCCTCAATTTACATTAATCTCGTCTCTTGGTCATTTTCCACCTGAATAGGAAGGGGAGGGAAGGGAAACTCTTAACGATTCCATTGAATCTAAAGTAGAGCCAAGAAATACATATTCCCAGGTAAATACGTCTCTCAACCCATGTGATTCTAACGTAAGGCAAAATTTGGGAACAAACCTTATTTTTATATAAATTCCTTCTACTTAAAATTTGCTTTCAGGAAGAAGTAAATAAAAATGAATCTCGATTTGGTTAGAACATATTAGACTTCAAATTCTCACAGAAAAAGTTTTAGAATATGCCCAACAGCTATGGAAGACCTCCTATTTCCTGACAGTTCTTTATGCCCTATGAAATAAACCATAAATCCTAAGCCCTCAGATACCAATATTCAACACTTAAAGCACTAAGAAAGCTTTTCTACACTCTAAAAATACTCAAGAGTCAACTGTGCAAAAATGCCTCACCTGTGATATGAGAAATTCAGACACACTACTCTGATCACAATGCCTCCTTTTAAAATATATTGACTCATTTACTTCACAGCTGTTCTCCCTCCTCAGAACCTTTGATTACTTATCCCTCTACTAGCTCCCACTTACCAGTGTCCTCTGGTCCTCATTTCTCTCCCAATTCCCTGCCCCAATATGCTGCCAACACATTTCTGGCAAAACCAGAAATTTAACAGTGGTTGAATCCAACAAACCTTCACTTTGCAACTACATAAAGATTTCTGAGTACTGCCAGAGAAAACCATACAACCAGAGGTCTGGTAATGTTATTATAAACTCATGTTCATTGACCTCAGCAAGGCTCTTAAACACTGCCGAGCAACCACAGTATTTCCACAGCAACTTTACCCTCCCATTTTTCAGTAACTACATAAGTATTTTCCATCTTAATTTATCTCCTTAATAATTCTCAGAAACTCCATCACTCTCAGAAAACTATCTCTTACCAAAGAAAGGTGCTATTTCCCGCCAACACCAAATCCTGAGGCATAACAGTATCCTAACCCTTAATTTCCCCTTTTCCACGATTAAAAGAAGGAGCCATTATTTCCTCTAAGTCCAGTTCTTCTACCTTGCTTCTAAATCCCATGCCAATCCCTTCCACCTTACTCCAAAGAGACTATTTTGTATTTCATCTTTCTGTCACTACTTGCTCTTTTAATCAGTATTTAAATTTGCATCAGTCTTTTCCATAAAACAAAGCACAACAAAAAAACTCTCACCCAGCCAGAAACCTGGGGGTTCTTCCTGTCCCCATCTCTATAAACAGTCAATCCTCAAATTTTATTGATTTTACCTAACTACAGGCTGAGCATCACAAATCCAAAAGATTCAAAATCTGAAATGATCCCAAATCTGAAACTTTCTGAGCACTGACACCCAGGAAATTCTCACTAGAGCATTTCAAATTTTGGATTTGTAATGCTCAACCAGTTAAGTACAATGCAAATATTGTCAAAAAACAAAAAAAAGTGAGATCAGCCTGGGCAACATGGCAGAAGCCCATCTCTACAAAAAAATTAGCCAGGCGGAACTCATGTTGGGGAGGATCTAAGACGGCCGAACAGGAACAGCTCTAGAGTGTAGTTCCCAGCGAGAATGACGCAGAGGGCGAGTGATCACCGCATTTCCAAACAAGTCATTAACACCCACAGACCAGGAGATTCCCAGGCTGAAAAATACCATGAGTTTCCAGCATGGCTGTTTCAGCTGACGCAGTGGGTCCCTGCACAAAAATTCACACAAATCTGGGTGGCTGTTTCAACTGGCGCCTGGAATGCCTGGGAGACACAGCCACCCATTCAACTGAAAAAAAGGAGGCTGAAACAGGGAGCCAGGTGGTCTGGCTCAGCAGGGAGCCAGCAATCTGAAATAATTTGGATTGAGACGTCACAGCAAGGGCAGTTGAACCCAGGATGTTCAGCTCCCTGGGGGAGGAAGGGCACCCACCATTACCCAGGCAGTCCACCACTACCAGGCAGTCTGCCATTACTGAAGTAGTCCACCATTCAGAGGCAGTCCGTCATTACTGAGGCAGTTCTAACTATACCTCTGTAAACAAAACCGTAAGGAAGTTCACACAGCAGCTGGGCAGAGCCCATTAAAGCTCAGCAACGCCTCTGCTGGCAGACTGTGATTGGCTACCTCCTTGCTAGGCAAGGCATCTCGGAAAAAAGGCAGCAGCACCTTAGGAACTTATCAATAAAGCCCCACCTTCCCAGGACAGAGAACCTAGGAAAAAGGGCAGTTATGAGTTCTGCTGCAGCAGACTCAAATACACCTGCCCAGCAGCTCTGAACAAACCAACAGAGCTCACAGCTCAGCACTTGAGCTCCCATAAAGGACAGACTGTCTCCTCAATCAGCTCCCCGACCACTGTATATCCAGAGACACCTTGTAAAAGAGAGCTCAGGCTGACATCTGGTGGGTATCCTTCGGTGACAAAAAATAACAGAAGAAGAAACTGGCAGCAACCCTTACTGTTCTGCAGCTGCTGCAGGTGATCCCCAAGCAAGCAGGGTCTGGAGTGGACCTCTAGCAGTCCTACAGCAGAGGGACCTGTTAGAAGAAAAACTAAAAAACAGAAAGAAGTAACTTCAACATCAAAAAAAAAGGATGTCTACTCAAGAGATGCCATCTGAAAGTCACCAACTACAAAGACCACAGGTAGGTAAAATCCACGAAGATGGGAAGAAACTAGCGCAAAAAGGATGAAAACACCCAAAATCAGAATACCTCTCCTCCTCCAAGGGATCACAATCCTCACCAGCAAGGGAAGAAAGCTGGATGGAGAGTATGTATGATGAATTGACAGAAACAGGCTTCAGAAGGTAGGTAATAACTAACTTCTCTGAGCTAAAAGAACATGTTCTAACCCAATGAAAAGAAACTAATAACCTTGAAAAACGGTTTGACAAAATGCTAATGAGAATGAACAGCTTAGAGAATATAAATGACTTAATGGAGCTGAAAAACACAACAGGAGAACTTCACGAAGCATACACAAATGTCAATAGCTGAATTGACCAAGGAGAAGAAAGGATATCAGATTGAAGATCAACTCAATGAAATAAAACGAGAAGGCAAGATTCAAGAAAAAAGAGTGAAAACAAATGAACAAAGCCTCCAAGAAATACAGGATTATGGGAAAAGACCTAATCTACCTTTGATAGGCGTATCTGAATGCGACAGAAAGAATGAATCCGAGGAAACCACTCTTCAGGATATTATCCAGGAAAATTTCCCCAACCTAGCAACAAGGCAGGCCAACATTCAAGTACAGGAAATACAGAGAACTGTATTAGTGAAATATGCACAAGTTTTAATAGCCGAATTGATCAAGCAGAAGAAAGGATATCACAGGTTGAAAACTACTTAATGAAATAAAACGAGAAGACAAGAATAGAGAAAAAAGGATAAAAAGGAATGAGCAAAGTCTCCAAGAAATATGGGACTATGTGAAAAGACTTAATCTACATTTGATAGGTGTACCTGAATGTGATGGAGAGAATGAATCCAAGCTGGAAAATACTCTTCAGGATATTATCCAGGAGAATTTTCCCAATCTAGCAAAGCAGAACACTATTCAACCCCAGGTAATACAGAGAACACCACAAAGACATTCCTCAAGAAGTGCAACCCCAAGGCACATAATCGTTAGATTCACCAGGGTTGAAACGAAGGAGAAAATACTAAGGGCAGCCAGAGAGAAAGGTCAGGTTACCCACAAAGGCAAGCCTATCAGACTTACAGCAGATCTCTCAGCAGAAACACTACAAGCCAGAAGAGAGTGGGGGCCAATATTTAACATCCTTAAAGAACAGAACCTTCAGCCTAAAATTTCATATCCTGCCAAACTAAGCTTCACAATTGAAGGAAAAATAAAATCTTTTATGAACAAGCAAGTACTCAGAGATTTTATTATTACCACCAGGTCTGCTTTACAAAAACTTCTGAAAGAAGTATTACACACAGAAAAGAACAACCAGTATTAGCCTTTCTAAAAATATACCAAAAAATAAAGAGCATCAACATAAAGAAGAATTTATATCAACAAATGGATAAAATAGCCAGTTAACATCAAATAGCAGTAACCCTAAATTTAAATCAACAAATCCCCCATTCAAAAGATACAGCCAAAACCTAACGGTATACTACATCCACACCCATTTTATATCCAAAGATACACAAAGACTCAAAACAAAGGGTTGGAGAAAGACTTACCAACCAAATGGAGAGCAAAAATAAATAAATAAACAAAAAGTAGGAGTTGCAATTCACACATTTAATAAAACAGATTTCAAAGCAACAAAGATACAGTGGTATAAGGATCAATGCAATAATAAGAGCTAAGGATCCTGACACCCAGATACATAAGACCCATAAAGAGATTTAGACTCAACGAGACAGAAAATTAATAAGGATATCCAGAACTTGAACTCAGATCTGGAACAAGTAAACTTAGTAAGTATTTACAGAGCTCTCCACTTTAAATACACAAAATATTGATTGGCCATTATTAATACCCATTCATAGAATAAAGCAATATTCCTGTTCTCTCTCCCTGTTTTTCTTCCTCTTTCTTCCTCTCCTTCTCTTTTTTTTCAAAAAAAAAAAAAAAAAAAAGGTGTGTGGTCATCTCATAATCTGTCCCCAACTTACACCCCAGCCCTCCAGCACTTTCCCTCCTCCACTCCCCAAATCACTGCATTTTCCAATCCCTCTCTTCCAAGCACCCCCCCCCAAAAATAAAAATAAATAAATAAAAAATAAAAAATAAATTTAGCGAATGCTGGCCAGGTTGTGACTTCTGCTTTCTGCTGTATATTTTGTATTTAGCCTCATTCCTCCCTCTGGTTTATATCTCGTTCTTTTCTGTCTGCTTTCTCTCCTACTTAATTTATAATATTTTACTCTATGTTATCTTCATATGTCACTTTAAATCCTATCTAAGACCCAACCGGGTAAATAAATAAATAAATAAATAAATAAATAAGGAAATACAGAGAACACCACAAAGATATTCCTCAAGAAGAGCAAACCCAAGGCACATAATCATCAGATTCACCAGGGTTGAAATGAAGGCAAAAATGCTAAGGACAGCCAGAGAGAAAGGTCGGGTTACACACAAAGGGAAGCCCATCAGACTCACAGAGGATTTCTCTGCAGAAACCTTACAAGGCAGAAGAGAGTGGGAGCCAATATTCAATGCCCTTAAAAGAACTTTCAACCTAGAATTTCATATCCAGCCAAACTAAGCTTCATAAGCGAAACAGAAATAAAATATTTTACAAACAAGCAATTGCTGAAAGATTTTGTCACCACGAGGCCTGCCTTACAAAAGCTCCTGAGAGAAGCACTAAACATAGAAAGGAACAACCAGTACCAGCCACTCCAAAACATACCAAATGGTAAAGACCATTGACACAACGAAGAAACTGCATCAATTAACGGACAAAACATCCAGCTAGCATCAAAATGGCAGGATCAAATTCACACATAACATTATTAACCTTAAATGTAAACCGGCTAAATGCCCCAATAAAAAGACCCAGACTGGGAAATTGGATAAAAAGTCAAAACCCACTGATGTACTCTATCTAGGAAACCCGTCTCAAGTGCAAGGATACAGACAGGCTCAAAATAAAGGAATGGAGGAAGATTTACCAAGCAAATGGAGAACAAAAAAGAAGCAGGAGTTGCAATCCTAGTCTCTGATAAAATAGACTTTAATCTAACAAAGATCAAGAGACAAAGAAGGGCATTACATAACAGTAAAAGGATCAATGCAACAAGAAGAACTAACTATCCTAAATACATATGCACCCAATACAGGAGCACTCAGATACATAAGGCAAGTTTTTAATGACCTACAAAGAGACTTAGGCTCCCACACAATAACAGTGGGAGACTTTAACACTCCACTGTCAATATTAGACATATGGACATGACAGAAAATTAACAAAGATATCCAGGACTTGAACTCAGATCTGGACCAAGCAAACCTAATAGACATCTACAGAACTCTCCACCCCAAATCCACAGAATAAGCATTCTTCTCAGCACCACATTGCACCTA
The DNA here is from genome assembly GCA_031835075.1 of Saguinus oedipus. Lineage (NCBI taxonomy): Eukaryota > Metazoa > Chordata > Mammalia > Primates > Cebidae > Saguinus > Saguinus oedipus. Next base: position 150,776,064 of record CM063170.1, read on the forward strand.
CTCTAAAACTGATCACATAATTGGAAGTAAATCACTCCTCAGCAAATGTAAAATAATGGAATTCATAACAAACAGTCTCTCAGACCACAGTGCAATCAAATTAGAACTAAGGATTAAGAAACTAACTCAGAACCGCATAACTTCATGGAAACTGAACAACTGGCTCTTGAATGTTGACTGGATAAGCAACGAAATGAAGGCAGGTATAAATATGTTCTTTGAAATCAATGCAAACAAAGACACAACATACCAGAATCTCTGGGACACATTTAAAGCAGTGTCTAAAGGGAAATTTATATCAATAAATACCCACATGAGAAGCAAGGAAAGATGTGAAATCGACACGTTATCATCAAAATTGAAAGGGCTAGAGGAGCAAGATCAAAAAAAACTCAAAAGCTAGCAGAAGACAAGAAATAACTAAGATCAGAGCAGAACTGAAGGAAATAAGACACACAAAAAATGCTTCAAAAAGATCAGTAAATCCAAGAGCTGGTTTTTTGAAAAGATCAACAAAATAGACCGCTAGCCAGATTAATAAAAAAGAGAGATGAATCAAATAGATGCAATAAGAAATGATAAAGGGGATATCACCCCAGATTCCACAGAAACACAAACTACCATCAGATATTACTACAAACAACTCTATGCACATAAACCAGTAAACCTGGAAGAAATGGATAAATTCCTGAACACTTGCCTCCTCCCAAGCCTAAATATAGCATTGAAAGTTCTAGCCAGAGCAATCAGGCATGAAAAAGAAATAAACGGCATTCAATTAGGAAAGGAGGAAGTCAAATTGTCTCTATTTGCATACATATTTAGAAGACCCAATCATCTCAGCCTAAAATCTCCTTAAACTGATAAGCAACTTCAGCAAAGTCTCAGCATACAAAATCAATGTGCAGAAACCACAAGCATTCCTATACACCAATAAACAGATTAAGAGAGAGCCAAATCATGAGCAAACTCCCATTCACAATTGCTACAAAGAGAATAAGATACCTAGGAATACAACTAACAAAGGATGTAAAGGACTTCTCCAAGGACAACTACAAACCACTGCTCAATGAAATACGAGAGGACACAAACAGATGGAAAAACATTCCATGCTCATGGTTAGGAAGAATCATTATCATGAAAATGACCATACTGCTCAAAGTAATTTACAGATTCAACACAATCCCCATCAAGCTACCTATGAACCTCTCCACAGAACTAGAAAAAAAAACACCTTAAACTTCTTATGGAACCAAAAGAGAGCCCACATAGCCAAGACAATCCTAAGCAAAAAGAACAAAGCTGGAGACACCATGCAACCTGACTTCAAACTATACCACAAGGCTACAGTAATCAAAACAGCATGGTATTGGTACCAAAACAGAGATATAGACCAAAGGAACAGAACTGAGGCCTAAAAGGCAACACCACACAGCTACAACCACCTGATCTTTGACGAACACGACAAAAACAAGCAATGGGGAAAGGATTCCCTGTTTAATAAATGGTGTTGGGAAAACTGGCTAGCCATGTGCAGAAAGCAGAAACTGGACCCCTTCCTGATACCTTACACTAAAATTAACTCCAGATGGATTAAAGACTTAAACATAAGACCTAACACCATAAAAACCCCAGAAGAAAACCTAGGCAATATCATTCAGGACATAGGCACAGGTAAGGACTTCATGACTAAAACACCAAGAGCATTGGCAACAAAAGCCAAAATAGACAAATGGGATCTAATTAAAGTCCAGAGCTTCTGTACAGCAAAAGAATCATTAGAGTGAACTGGCAACCAACAGAATGGTAAAATTTTTTCCAATCTACCCATTGGACAAAGGACTAGTATCCAGAATCTACAAAGAATTAAAACAGATTTACAAGAAAAAAAACAAACCCATTCAAATTGGGTGAAGGACACGAACAGACACTTTTCAAAAGACATATATGATGCCAACAAACATATGAAAAAATGCTCATCACTGGTCACTAGAGAGATGCAAATCAAAACCATACTGACATACCATGTCATGTCAGTCAGAATGGCAATCATCAAAAAATCTGGGGACAACATATGCTGGAGAGGATGTGGAGAAATAGGAACACTTTTACATTGTTGGTGGGAGTGTAAATTAGTTCAACCATGTGGAAGACAGTGTAGCAATTCCTCAAGAACCTAGAGATAGAAATTCCATTTGACCCAGCAATGCCATTACTGGGTATATATCCAAAGGATTATAAATCATTCTATTATAAAGACACATGTGCTCCTATGTTCACTGCAGCACTGTTTACAATAGCAAAGACCTGGAACCAACCCAAATGCCCACTGATGATAGACTGGACAAGGAAAATGTGGCACATATAAATCATGGAATACTGTGCAGCCATAAAAAATGATGAGTTCATGTCCTTTGTAGGGACATGGGTGAATCTGGAAAACATCATTCTCAGCAAACTGACACAAGAACAGAAAATCAAACACCGAATGTTCTCACTCATAGGCGGGTGTTGAACAATGAGAACACATGGACACAGGGAGGGGAGTATCACACAATGGGGTCTGTTGTGGGGGGAATAAGGGAGGGACATAGAGGGGTAGGGAGGACGGGGAGGGATAACACATGGAGAAATGCCAGATACAGGTGACCAGGGGGATGGAGACATCAAACCACATTGCCATGTATGTACCTATGCAACAATCCTGCATGTTTTGCACATGCACCCCAGAACCTGAAGTGCAACAAAATATATAAGACTGTGAGTGTGTGTGTGTGAAATCCCAAATACTTTTGGTCCCGAGTTTTTCAGATAAGGAATATTCATCCTGTATCTGAAGCCCAGAGTTCACGAACTTCATATGAGTGAAGCTCACCACCATCTTTTTCCTGGACTCCTTTAACAGTACCCCATTACTCCCTTAATTTATTCAAATCCTTTCTCCACGTATGCCTGACACAGCAGATGTGCAATAAATACCTGATGCACCCTGATGCATAAGGCTGCCAACATGATGTTTTAAAGCTGAAAATCATGCCACTCTAAATGTAAACCTTTCACTGCCTTCTCTTTGCTGTATTGGAAATCTGTGTCATTGTCTACACATTCTAGACTCTGTCTTCCACACTGGTAGTCGCTGTCTGTGATACTCTTCCCCTTGCATTGCTAGGCTCTGTCCAGGTTCTTTAGCACAGAATGGTTTCCTGAATTTGAGCTTTTGACCAGTGAGGTCACTGATTGGGATGTTCTCTCACCTCTTCCTACTCTGAATTTTATTTTAAATGATACATTCTCAGAATATTTTCCTTACCCCTTAATCTGTTATCTCCTTCTAAAATATATCTTCCTCTCTGTATCACTTAGCACACTGGATATGATTATCTAAAACTGTTAGATTGTAAAGTTCCCAAAAGTTAAGACTGTTCCTCTCCTGTTTCTGGTTACATCTTCAAGCACAAAGTCTGGCATATAAAAAGTACCCAAATTGAGCCACTGAACTCATGAATAAACCAGTTTCTGATTTCTGTTTGCTTCGACAGACTATCCAACTTCTCTTTCAGAGCCAAACAAAACAATCTAAAGGTTGCTTTTGTCAATGTTTGTTTACATATATTATTGATGCCTACATAGTGACTCAAGTTCACAAACCTCTAAAAACAGAAGTGACTTAGCAATCTTCTAGTTGAAGGTTAAGAATTTATGGTTCTTTAAATCATGCCGATATCCATGACAATATAAGTCAAAGCCAGAAGAGTTATCTCAAACCTTTATAGGCACTGTTCTAAATTCTCCATGGTCTTCATTACATCCCTGGAGCAGAACTGCAGATCACTTATATCAGAAACTCTGTAAGTCCCACCCAACAATCTGAGTTAACCATTTCTCCAGATGTCTGTTCACGCCCACAGAAGTTTGGAAACAACTGCCCTCGATGACCAGGTGAGATCCACAGGTTATATCCAAGCTATAACAATTAAGGGTTTTAAAATTTTGGATTCTCTTGGTTAAAGAAAAGGAAAGGAGATGTGTTCGTTTATTTTACATCAAGTTTACCTTTAAGTCAATGAGGAAGCCTTCAAATGGTCTGTAAGGATTGTGGACAATAAGGTGAAAATTAAGTTGCTGTATAAGTAGTAGTTCATATTCCAGTATCTGTTCAAGTGCCTTCTCCTGTCCAAGAGGACTCTCCCGAAGGTTTCCAACAAACTGAGGACTAGATACATTGAATTCATCTACTTTGCAGGCCAAAAATGCACAAGTGAGCCTAGAGGAAAAAATAAGGAGGGTGCGGGGTGGGGGATGGAAGAACATGCATATATTTTGGGAAATATCTAATTTATTTCTAAAAGTATATTCTATAATTGTCTGATATTCAAAAGTGACTGGTAGACATTGCAGGAATATTTTTTTTTAAGATAGCTCTTGTTCACACTTTCATCCATTAGGAGACATAAGGCAAACTATAAAATCAGGTCAAACCAACTAATATTGCCATGGCATTCAACCATCATTCACTCAATGACAGTGTCATGCAGGACAACCTAAATATCTGGAAAAACAAATTAACTGAGGAATAAGAATACTCTGTATCATGTAGACGAAGAGTTAAAAATAAAGCAGTACCCACGTATATACCATATAAGCATGGGAAGAAAAGTAGGTTTAAGGAACTTTGTGGAAGCCCATCCGTGGAAGTCTCTGAGGGCATCTGAATAAGGAATTATTATTTCAGGGACAAATGTGTGAAATTCACCTGGCCACTTCATGCTGTTCAGTATAAGAAACTAGTTAAGAAAGCTACGCAAAAATCAAGGTTGGAAGTGAGAACAAGGGCCTAATCTTGACTGGAGGAAATGGGATTCGAAAAGAGAAAACAGGTACATTGTCATTGAGAACAAGCTCTTTGATAAGTCTCATACTAATTTCAACTTTAATGATAGACACAGTGCTCACACAGAGCAGAAACAAGAGACCTTTGTTCAACTGAAATGAATCTGAAGCTACAGGATCCAAACACTGACTGTATGTGGAAGGAGAGGGGCCACTACAAATGATTCTCGGTCTGAACAACTGGAAGAACTTAGGCATCTAACAGGGAGAGATATTAGAGAAGTACCTAATTGAGAAAAACTAAATTTGAATCTGGACAACCTGAAGTTCAGATGCCATCAGTATTACTGAAGTATAGGTAAATAGAGATCTTCAGTTCTGAATTAAAAAAAAAAAATTCAAGTCTAAATGACCTAGATTAGGAAGTCAGTTCTCTCACACAACTCTCTCCTTCCACAAATACTCAAAGAGTATAAAGCTCTCTTTAAATGAAAATAAATTAGAGACATACTCACATTATTATCCTGGGGTGATATTCCATTACTGAATTATTAAGATAAAAACGCTTGAAATACATACAAGCTGTACCCTAAGGGTTAAAAAAAGATCATCAGTATTCACAAATGTTACATGTTAAATTTTGTGAAACAGAATTTACTTATGGAAAGGTTTCTTTGTAGAGATTAGCCATAAAAATGCTAATATTAATTCTTCTTTAATCAAAATAAATTGATGCATTACTACAGAAATGCCATAGCCAAAAGATATTTTCCCATCCTTTGGTTGTCTATCCCCAGACTACTCTGGCTAATCCTTCCTATGGTCACTGGATTTAAAAATAGGGTATGTGTGTTTCAGAATTCAGAGTATCAAAAATGACCTGAATTAGATAAATTCAAGGAGAAAAATACAAATGTTCAGAGATTAACCAATCTTATAAAAATATTAACAAAAATACATGGGTAAGGTAATAAGCCTTCTCTCTAAAGTCACTCCATATTTTTTACATAACCATATGTCCACTCCATAATTTGTGATCACTGCTGCTAACTGAACAGCAGAAGCAGCACTACTATTTACTGAATGCATCCCATGTGCCAGTATCATCATGTTTTAATCCCTACAACAGCTTAGTGAAGTATTACTATCTCTACAGAGAAGGAAACTGAGTTATCAATAAGGTTGACTGACTTATCTAAGTCACACAGCTAATAAGGAACAGGAATGAATTCAAGTTAACACCTGCCTGTACTTTTAACCATTATATCACTTGGCTGGAGCCAATAAAATAACCACTTATCTATTTTATGATAAAAAAAATATTTCCTCTTAAATATTTTAAAAGCTTAGTTTTGTCATTATTTAAAACAAAAAATTATTCACCAATCATAAACATGTTATTTAAAGATAAATTCCATAAAGAAGTTCATTAAAGGTTTCTTCATTTGATAAAATCACTTAAATTTACTGCCTCATTTTACAATTCTTTTGTATGAATAAGCCAAATCAGAAACTAACTGAATATATGTAAAACTCTCTGAATCTTTGATATCTCATATGGAAAAAAAAAAATCAATTATATGACTTAATATTTTCAACATACTTCAATGTTTTTTCAACAATAAAAATGGAGATAATTTCCTAGAAGCTAACCACATTGTATAACTTTAAAATTTAACAGACTTTTACTTAAGAAAGGCTTTTACATTTAGTCTTCACAACAAACCTGATAAGACAACATAAAAACATTTTTAAACACCCCCCCCATTCCAGCTTTTTTATCTTTCAGCTTTTTAATCTCAGCTACCTGTTTCTCCTCACTGTTGTGCACCCCAGCAAAAAAACAAACACACACACACACAAAACACAGGTCCTCAGAATCATACATCTGAAACAATAAGACAATCTTTTTAACCAAAAATAAAACTCCAGTTTCTACTAATCAAAGCTTAAAAAAATCTTATGGCATCAGTTTCACCTGGAGCACATGATTACAAATGATGAATGAATGCATTATTTCAAACATCTACCGGGTGTCATAGAGTTGGAAAAGCAGTAGTCTATGTTCTAGTTCTGGTTCTAAGGCTCACTAGTTGAAAACTTAGAGGAAAGTAAGTTAATTTTCTTTATTTATAACATTACCTGACCTCAAAAAAAATTTTTTTTTTCTACAAAATGAGACTTGAAATACTTTGGAAGAGATGATACAGCAATTTATGATTTAAGGCCTGTATTGAAAAATATATAATGTGTCAAAAACTAATTAAATGTAACAAAGGTGATTTTTATAACTAAAATGGAACGAGAACTTAGCTACAAATTTAGAAGAGGTCAGATTTCAGAAGCCAACTAAAGGACATTATATTTCATCACTACCTTAACTTACCACAACAGACCTTGGCATTACCGGCTTAAACACCGAACAGAATTCCAGTAACCTTTTCTCATAGTATTTGCAGAGTGTCATTTCTTCATGAGGCTCAAGAAAGACTGGATCATTCGGAAGAACCTTTAGGTCAACAATTACAACACAAGTTCAGTATTAAACAACTGTAAAACATCTTTCTATAACCAGATTAAATTTAGTTTATATCTCCAACGAAGGAAAATATATCACGCCTCATTTTCTCTTTATAGATTACCCTATCATTACACAAAATAGCTTTAGGAAAATATTTAATAAACTGTACCATCATTTCTCAACTTTTCGGAATATCAGCTAGACCTCTGCTTCATTAAGATATAAACAATCATGATAAACTGTGTGCATATGCTCACAGTTGTGATGTCATTATTTATAAATTAAAAAGTAGATACACTTAAATAAAAAATGATTGGAAAGTTTCCAACATCCGTTTTTCAGTAAGTCATTATGTCACACAAGTCAAGGTTAAAAAAAAAAAAGGCAAATGTTTCAATAAATTTCTATTATTTTAAGCTACCCAGTTTGTGGTGATTTTTTTTTTTAAAGCAGACCTTACGAAACGAATTCAGGTGCTAAAATCAGTGATTTGAAACAGATGTGAATTAAAAGTAGAAAGCGAAATTACTCCCTATCAATAATTTGGAGGCACTGAACACTTGCTGGAGTGGAGCTCGTAGAAAAGATTATACCAGTTCGATAGCTGTAACAGAAGGGACTTGGCTAGCGGGCCATAGTCCAAACCATCTTTAGTCAATTGGTTTGTACTTGGTCTCACGTCTCCCTCCCTCATCCAACCCATTCACCACGAGGTTGCTAAAGCGGTTTCTAGAACGGAAATCTGATAAGGTTAGTTTCCCATTTTAAGTATTTCAAAGGTTCCTCATCCTTTCAGTAGAAATTTTAAACGCCTCACTTCCACTTACAAGTTCTCTTCCTACCCTCCCGAGCAATTCCTGCACAGGTACTCAACCTCGGCCATATACGACTACAAACACGTCCACGCACCAGTCCTGTAATTTCCGACCTCCCTCCCACTCTGCACGGTAGCTGTGACTGCCTGGAACGTCCTTTCCCCATTTTCTCCGAATTAGCTACTGGGAAAAACGTTCCCCGACATCACTGTTTGACAAGTGAACGGCTCTTGCCAGGCACTACCTTAGCACACTACTTAGTCTCTCCTTCGCCACGTTACAAAGACTTGTCTGCCATTCGACTACGGGGACGGCGTTGTTCGTCTATGCACCCACGGAACTGGCAAGGTGCTCGCCTGTTTTAATAGATAAGCGCATTCAACGCCGTGGAGACAGAGAAATGAGGGAATGAGATTGTCCTGGGAGCCAGAAGAGCTCCCGCAGCTGCTTAGAATTTAGAGACCAGGGCAAACGGGCAACCGTTGGGAACCTCACCTTCCCGTTGGCCACTGCTTTGCATCTGAATTTGCGGTTGGCGTCGGCCCGCAATCTTGCCAGCTGCTCTTCACCGGAGAAAGTCCAGTGCCGCTTCTGGCTACTATTGTGGTACATTATGAATCGTGACCAGGTGCAGAGAGCCTGCAGAAGAGAACCCAAACGCAGCAACACCGTGGCGTAAAGTAGCCTTACACCCACCGAAAATCTCGCGGAAGCCTTGGGCGTCCGGCCAGCCGGCGCCCGCGCCGGCGCGCTGACGTCACGATCACGTGGCGAGCCCGTACGCAGTCGCATTTCCGGAACGGACTAGGAAGAGACCATATCTAGAGTTCTTTGGGACGCTCTCTGAGGTGTAGTGGGCGGAGCCTACGGAACGCTTCTCTTACTGAGCCTGGGACATAGCTCCGCCCCTTCCACGCAGGATTTAAAGGAGAAGTGCCTAGCGAAGAGTGTTCAAAAGGGACGTAAACTAGGACATAATCTACCTTTTAATTTATAAATAATGACATCACAACTGTGAGCATATGCACACAGTCTATCTTGATTGTTATGGAGTAGGCTGTTGTAAATTCACAGGGGGTAATCAGAAATGAGGAAAGGACTTGGTAGGGTGTCAGTTTTTAAATAGAGGCCTCACTGAAGTTGACATTTGTGCAAAGGTTTGAAAGAGTTGAAATAGTAGGTTGATCAACCATGTAGGGAGATCATGGGACCCAGAAAAATAGGTTAGATCTTCAGGCAGAAGCATTCCTAGAGCTTGTCAGGAAGACTTTGGAGACCAGTGCTCTTGAAGCTCTACCAAAAATCTCAGAGAATGGAGCATGGCTGAAAAACTTGAAGCAGTGGATGTGTATTGGCCCTTACAGTTCTGCCACTTTTGTGACCTTGTCTATTCTTTCTCTGTACTTTTTTTCCTTACACTTCTGTTGATAACTAGCTAATTAATCCTCTGCCCCGTTTTTGTCTCTGAAGCCAAGATGTATGGTGGTTTTAGTTTTCTTGAGATTCCCATTTTCATTGCCTCTAGGGAGACTTACAGTAAGCTATCATGAATATTAAGATATTTACAATTGTTTTAAATTAATAGGACTTTCAAAATTTCAGGTGAGATTCAAAATATACATTGATTCTGGTTTGTCACATTTAGGCATACCTTATTCTTCCACGTATTTATTATATATCCAGTACAAAAAATGGATTTCCAAAAAAAAAAAAGAGAAAGATGATGAGGCCTGGAGAATTTAGGTCTTGAAGAGCAGGACGACTTTAAGTCTGCTTTCTACGAAAATATTTTTAGAGCCTAAAGAAAGGGAGTCTTTTCTCTTTCATTTTTATTGAATGCAGTTGAGGGTAGAGTTTGGACAGTTCTTTGAATTCCTCAAACTTATGCCATTTGTAGTTTATAATTTTGGAGATGCACACACTCAACATAGGTGGCTAATCTGGACTCGTAAACTGGCTAAGAAACGAGAGAAAGAGAAGATTGAAGGGCATGGCAAATTGATTACAATGAATTGTGAACAACCTAAAATGTTGCATAATGGGAGAATAATAATTTACAAGAAAAAAAATAATGTTACAAAACGTAGGAAAATAAGTGATCTAGATAATTAAATGTCTATACAAAGTCTTAGACTCATGACAGTTATATGTATCATATAAGTCCTTTTCATTTTGTTTTTTTCTGAAAGATATTTGACAACTCCTTAATGTTATGTAAAGGAAAATAAAAATAGGCATTTAAGAGAGTTGGCAGACTATGATTTCCACAGGGATATGAGTAAAAATCTGAATGTCATTTAGGAAAAATATACGAGAAACCTGGCATTGCTCGTGTAACTTTTTTTAAAACTTGAACAAATTTTAGTCTATGAAAATTGACATTGATCTTATTTTTCAGATGTAGTAGGAATTGTGTTGTGTCTAAATTAACTCTCTACAGAATGCAATTGTAGCTGATGCCCTAACATTAAGGCTCACGTCTGACTTCTTATTAAAGTAAGCAGCTGGATGCTGTATTAGCCTGAGTGACTGTCTCCTACTCAGCCAGTTGTACAGCAGCGTTTCCTGGCTGTTGCTAACACAGGAGGCATACTGGAATGCAGAACCTGTGCCTTTACCTATTTCCATTTACAGTTTCAACTAAAAAGTAGCAAGTGTTTCTCTTCACTTCTATTATTTGTACTTATTTTAATTATGGAAAATTTCAAATATGAAGAATACAGAGAAACATATTTTAAAAATTATCAATACATGGCCACCCATACCTCCATTAGTTTACTTTTCTTTTCTTTTTTGAGAAAGAGTCTTTCTCTGTTGCTCAGGCTGGAGTGCACTGGCACAATCTCCGCTCACTGCAACCTCTGCCTCCCGGGTTCGAGCCATTCTCCAGCCTCAGCCTCCTGAGTAGCTGGGACTACAGATGCATGCCACAACACCCAGCTAATTTTTGTATTATTAGTAGAGAGGGGGTCTCACCATGTTCGCCAGGCTGGTCTAGAACTCCTGGCCTCAAGTGATCCACCTGCCTCAGCCTCCCAACTCGGTTAGTTTTAAATCACAATTTCCCTGCTACTAAATGAAGATGTTTCAGACAAGAACAAATCAACTAACCAGACAGAACCTATTCTTCCTAGAAAAGTAATAGGGAAATTCACAGCTTGTTGACAAAGATATTACTACGCATTAGACACTACTCAGAAGTGAAATGTTAACAAAAAATATTTCAATGACTTTTGAAAGTAAATATAATCTCTTTTATTGTGCTGCAGTTGTTAAACTGTGCTATGATGTGTACTTGCAGATAAATTCTAAATATTTTGACTTGGAGGCATTACTATAAACTAAGGGTTGTCAATCAGAGATCAGGTGATGCCAAACAGGTGTCATCTGTTTGGCTACCACAGAAATGCCCTGTACTTATCCACATGTTATTCCAAAATTTCCCATGAGGGTATTAGGAGTTCCTTTATCTTTGGCTCTATGTAGTGATCTTAATGTTTAGGGAAAAACAAAAATAAACAGGTCACACTGTCTGATCTTAGGAGAAAAGAAAGAAAAGGGAAATTAAAAGGTTGTGGGAGTGACCAGGAAATACGTTTGCAACTGGAATAATTTTGCAGTCTAATACAAAACATCTTATAAAATGGTCAGATTTGTTTACGGTTCTCATTTCCAAAACATATCGGCATACTCATATTCACATTTCTGATTGTAGGGCCACAAAGAAAAAAAGGAATAGTAGAGACTAAACCACATCTATGCTACAAAAACACACAATATCTTTCTTACTTTAAAATCTGACATAAAACTGTATGCCTTCAGCTACTAACATGGATTTCTGACATTTGAAATACAGTGTTGCAATGAGTATTTAATAATCCTTTGCAATTGTATTTGGTTAATACACAATTAACAAATTTGTATTTGTCACACTGGCTTCAAAATCCTTTCTTAGTTTTATTCTCAGTTGTCAAGTTACAACTAAGAAAAGAAAAGGAGTCACCTGCAGTAAATACCTAGTTTCTAGAAAACAGAGTACTACTAAAGGAAAAGAAACAAAAAGAAGAAATAGCATTTTTAAAATATCGTTGATATTTGACCCCCTCAAAACTGAAGTGCTTTTTCTTTTGCTTTAAGACTATTACAAATTAAGGCATAAAGAAGACATGACAACATACTAAAGAGAAGATCCTATAAAGCCATCCTGAATTCATCGGATACTTACTAAATCACTGCTATACACAAGGCCTAGTACTAATTGTTAGGTGGTAGTGACATGGAGATGGGGACACAAGAATGATTATCTCACAGTTCCTATCCCAGGGTCCTGAGACAATAGAATTATGACATGTATGTATACGATCCCCTCTCAATGACAGTAACCTTGAATAGGGCTGACATGAACTCTCTTCTTTGACCAAAACTTTAGTCAGGCTTTTCTCTGAGTCCTCTGCTTCACGAGGCCTGATACTGGGGTTTCCTCTAGTACAGATGCTCCTCGACTTAGGATGAAGTTACAATGCAAAAAAAAAAAAAAAGAAAGAAAAAATCATAAGTTGAAAATATTCCAAGTGGAAAGTTCACTTAACATAACTAACCTATTGAACATTATAGCTTAGCCCAGCCTACCTTAAGCACGCTCCTCGTGATTGCATGGTTGACTGAGAGCATCAGCTCACCATCACTGCCCAGCACCAGGAGAGAGTCTTGTATTGTAAAATCACTAGCCTGAGAAAAGAGCAAAATTCAAGATAGGAAGTATGTTTCCATTGAATACATATGGCTTTCACATCATTATAAAATCAAGTCATTGTAAGTTGGGAATCATCTACAGAATCCAGTTGGAGCAAGAATCCTGCCACATTACTTTAATGAATATCCCCCACCCTTGGCATCAGACCACCCTCAATATCTTATCACCATGGCCTGTCTTCAGCAATAATTCTATCAGGTCAGTTTAGCCAGAAATCCTTTATCCTTATTGTGTCCTCTTAGTAATTTTTCATCCATTGCTCCCCGCCTTGCTTCTTGGTTATAAATTCCCACTTGTTCTTATGGGAGTTAGAGTTGAGTCCAATCTCACTGCCCCACTGCCAGACCTTACTGCTGTAGTCCCAAAACCTATCTCCATAGCTGGCTTTGAAAAGGTCTTACCATTCTTCACAAGTGTCATTAATAAAGCATTCCTGAGAAAGTCACTTCAACCTATCTACCCTAAGTTTCATCTCTTACACAGTGAAGTAAATAGTTGTAGCTACCTCATAAGGTGGTTGTGACGATTAAATTAGTTCATACATATGAAGATATAGCAGACTGGCTGGCTTCTATAAAATGTTCTAAATTGCTAGTGATTACTTCATTGACACATGGCATAGGCTAATTGGAAAATAAAACATTTTCGTGAATTTGTATTGATGTTGAGGGAGAGGGCACTGTCGGTGGATAGGATCTGCTTGAATAAACGCAAAGAGGCACAAGGTACAGGGTCTGTCAAAAGAATAGGAAGTAGAAAAGCTTGCTTGATTGTAGAATAAGAGGACTTTGAATGCCAAGATTTTTCAATGGAAGAACAAAATGATCATAGTTGCATTACTTTAATCTGGAAATTATTTGTGACTATTTTGATAGCAAAGATTTTACAAAGCCCTCATTAAAATAAATTGAAATAGAATAGGGGATTAATTCTGTAAGTGATAGCTCAATGCCTGTTCTTGAACTAGCTACATGAGATTCAGGATTATAAAGGGAAATTCCTCTCTGTATCTCCAAATAGAGAAATAGGTGGTATATCATGTATATCATACAACGTATGCTCTACGAGATGTAACCTATTCATGTCATATATTCTTGTGTGAAATTATGAAGCAGGGCCTAGGAATTTTGGTTTATAAAAGTCTTGTTTGAAAGTTTCGCAAATGTAAAATTTACAGTACTTAGCAAAGTCCTACAGGACAGATAAGGTCATGGAATGAAAGAGGAACAGCAACTCTGAAGTAGTGACTTTCAAATATGGATCAACATATCAATCACCTGGAGCATGTTAAAACACAAACCAGTGATTTCAATTCAGTTGAGTCTGGAATAGAGCCCCAAGAATCTGGATCCTTTTGTTTTCAGATGAAGTCTCGCTCTGTTGCCCAGGCTGGAGTGCAGTGTCATGCAATCTTGGCTCACTGCAACCTCTGCATCCCGGGTTCAAGTGATTCTCCTGCCTCAGCCTCCTGAGTAGTTGGGATTACAGGCATGAGCCATCACGCCTGGCTAATTTTTGTATTTTTAGTAGAGACAGGGATTCACTATGTTCAGGCTGGTCTCAAAGTCCTGACCTTGTGATCCACCTGCCTCAGCCTCCCAAAGTGCTGGAATTACAGGTGTGAGCCACTGCACCCAGCTGAATCTGATCCATAAGTGTTATCTTGAGTTTGATGATTTTCAGGCTTTAGTGTTCATCATACTCATGGAAAGCTTGTTAAAACACAGATTGCTGAATTTCTAATTCAGCCAGTCCTGGGCGGGCCCAAGCATTTGCATTTCTAAATAGTTTCCACATAATATTGGGAACTTGAACCACCACAGTTTGAGAACTGCTACTCCAGCTGATTTTTATAGCCTGGGTAATGGGGAGAACGATGGTGTCCTTATCGTCAAGAATCTTCACCTTTTCTATTAGGTTGAAGAAAACCATACTTTTATTCCTTGTTACCTTTTAAGAGAAAAAAATGGAGGATGTTTAATCATTTGTTGGCCTTATACAGACAACATGACCATGGTAAAATGTAATATCCATTTGAAAAAAAATGACTAATAAACATTCTCACTGGATAAATAAAAGGTGAAGAAAAAATTTATTCTCTCACAGTTGAATTGAAATATCCTTTTGTTGTAGAGTAATAAAAATGATCAACCGCTTTGTTATTATTCTGATGTTTTAACATCTGGACTTTAGATAAATACAATTGCAAGGATACTTTGTTGTTGTTGTCGTTGTTGCTCTATTGACAGGGGGCAGCAAAATGTGAATTTGGCTCACAGACCAAATTTACTCAATGTCTATTTTTGTATGGTCTGCAAGCCAAGAATGGTCTTTACAGTTTTAAGTGGTTGAAAAAAATCAAAAGTAGTATTTCATGACTCATGAAAATTATACAAAATTCAAATTTTAGTGTCGATGTATTAGAATTCTCCAGAGAAACAGAACCAAATAGGCCAATAGGAGATATGTGTGTACGTCTGTGTATACATATACATATGTGTATATAATACATAATAGTTTGGATATTGGAGTTGGTTCACACAGTTATGGAGGCTGAGAAGTCCCATGATCTGCTGACTGCAAGCTGGAGACCCAGGAGAGCTGATTGTTTAAGTTCTAGTTGAAGTGAGAGAGAAGATCAATGCACCATCACAAAAACAGTCAGGCACCAAGAGAAAATTCTTCCTTATCTTTTGTTTTATTTAGACTTCCAATACATTGGTTATGGCCCAGAAACATTGGGGAGGTTAAACTGCTTCACCCTCCTTACTCATTCAAATGTTAATTTCATTTATAAACTCTTCACAGACACACCCAGAACAGTGTTCAACCAAATATCTGGGCACCCCATTTTCCCAGTCAACTTGGTAAACAAAATCTATCCCTTCTCAGTTTGGCATTCATACACATCTCTTTAAATCATATTTAATCTCCAAATAAATATAATAACAAGCTCGTAATTCCACTTCACATAATACAACTATCTCACATACAACTGAATGTACATTACCTATTCCCTAGAAAAGGAGGTAAAGTTTTTCATGTTTACTTTTCTCCTTGACATCCTATAACTTAAAAAATACTATGATGTAAAAAAAATACTATGAACAATACTTAAATATTATGCTAATAAATCAGTACATTATATGTTACATAATAAGGAAATAAGAGGGAGAAAAAGGTATTTACTATACACACATGAACATTTCACAACAAAATAAGGGGGAATACTCATAACAGTCTTCATTTATGTAACTGGTTACATGGTTGCAGCTGATATTTACAAACACCTTCTTTCACTATCCTGTTTTTTGTTTCTTCCTTTGTCTGCCTTTAGCAAGCCCTCAGCTGGTTCTTTACCCGGTCAAGTAACCCAAGCCTTCATTCCTAATGGGTCTAGGGCATTAGGAGTTTTGCCTGGATTGGGTTGTAATTTTACATTGACCTTAATTTACTGGACATGTGGTACAGAGAGGCATCCTACAGATTTTACTGCATCTCAGACATACTCAATCTTACTTCCATTGCACAGTAGCAGTCCCGTTTCCCCTTGCTAGTTCTGATCAATCACGGCAGACAGCAGAGCAACTCTCATTTTTGCTTGTTGATTCAGAGGCACAAGGACTTCAAAGTGGCTGGGCAGCAGTTTTATTAATTAATTTATTTTTCAAGGGAACACTTCACGAATTTGCGTGTCATCCTAGCTCAGAGGCCATGCTAATCTTCTCTGTAATGTTCCAATTTCAGTATATGTGCTGCTGAAGCGAGCACAGTTTTCATTGTTGTGTCTCCTAGTGGAAGCGTTTCTCCCTCAGGAACTAAGACTTTTAGGCCAGTAGAGCGTAAAGGTCATGGGAACAGGAAGCAAAACTTTTATTAGTGGGTCACTAGGAGTAATGGTGAATAAATTATTTCCCATTTCTGCCCCTTATTCCTGGACCCATGAGTCTTTGCTATGGAAGAAACAGCTCTATCTACATGTTAGATATTGATTCAGAGAATGTGTAGCCTCAGCACTGCAAAATATTACCACCTAGCTGGTTACTGTAAGTCAGTTCTCCAAAGACCATTCCACTGTTCTATCAAGCCAATTGTTTCAGGATAGTGGGGAACACAATAAGGTCTATACATTCCATGAGCATGGATCCATTACCATACTTCCTTTGCTGTGAAGTTCCTTAGTCAGAAGAAATGCTGTGTGTAATACTGCACCAGTGGATAAGACATTCTGTAAGTCCAGGATCAGTTTTGGCAGAAGCATTGCATGCAAATCCATACTCAAGATAAGTTTCTGCAGTTCCTACTCTAAGGTCTTGCTTATAGAGAAGAGCCATCAAAGAGCTCTTCAAGGATGCCAGGGCCCCCCTCACATGTTGATTTCACAATACTGGTGAAAGTTTGTTTTTTTGATCCTTTCAATGTGGGTGGATAGGTCTTACATGACAAATCCACTCTAACATTTCAACCTCCCTAAGGGTTTGTATGTCTTCCTCTGCATGATTCCAAAGCAAGTCTGACATTTTCAATTCACTTACTGTGGGCCACCTTTTAGAACCTGTTTCAGCCAACCAACTGAACAAATTCATAGTGCCCTTTCTAACTCTGTGAGCTGTAACATTAAATGCAGGCTCTGCTTACTGAGCCCATGTCAATAAATTCAGCCTGATCTAACTTTAGGCTCTTTTATTCCACATTCTTAATGTTCATTCCCACACATTGTTTCCTGGACTTCTGTCTGTATAATTAGATAACTCAAGCAGTTCCGTTGAAGTGTAATGCACCCTCTCATGGGTCACACTTTTTACCTCATCTTTAGGAGCCTGCTGGGACTTGATTCTCTTTATAGGTCTAGCAACAAAGAGAGTGGGTCTTAAGGACAGTCAGCATTATCTTGCATTGCAACTATCTTGTGGGAGGCCATTAAACTTACCTCAGGTAATGCACGGTTAATCTCCTCAGACTGGATTAAAAAGGCTGATGCCATTGATAGTGGGGAGGCCACTAACACTGGGGAATGGGGAGGCCATTTCACTGGGGATGGGGAGACCACACCTTCTGGGGGTGGGGAGGCCTCTTCCACTAGTAAAGAGGATCAGAATTTAGGGGCACAATGTCTCCAACTTTGTCAAAGTCTTCCCACACATCCTCATCCCAACTAACAGGATCTTACTCTTTCCCAGTCAATGCCCACACCTTAACAGTAGACATTCAGCAAGGCTGGGAATTTATAATAACTTGAATGAATGGTAATTTAGTCAAGAGATGGTATTCTGCATTTGATTTTCAACTTAGCCCTTTGGTTTTAGGAGATAAGGGTCTCCTCTAGGACACATATACAAATTTTCAGGTCATTGATGTGGTACTCAAGCTGTGAATTTGAGTCCCTGAGCTCATTCTTTTCCTTCACCACTTTGTCCAGCAACATTGGAACAACCAGCCAATCTTATTGCATTGATTAGTTTTCCAAAAATGCTTGAAAGTACCATATATACAGTCATCCAGCTTGTTGCTTCTTGGAAGTGGTTAAGAGTGTTCAATGCAGCTATTTTGTGTATGTCTGCTACCAGTTCACATGGTGCAAGGTATTTGATTGGACATTGTTTTGGGTGTGTCAGTAAGGACCTTTATAAATGAGATTAACATTTGAATCAGTAGACTAAGTGAAGCAGGCTGCCCTCCACAATGTGAGTGGGCCTCAGTCAGTCCACTGGAGACCTGAATAGCACAAAAGGTGGAGTAAGGGAGAATTAACTGTCTGTCAGACTGCTTTCTTCTCCTGCACTTCAGCTGAAACCCACACCAATAGTTCTCCTGGTCCTTAGCCTCATACTGGAATTATACCACTAACTCTCCTGGGCCTTCACCTTGTAGAATGCAGATCCAAATCATGAGACTTCTCGGCCTTCACAATTATGTGAGCCAATTCCTTATAGTAAATATAAACACAGGAGCGTTGATAGTCCATGGCATTCTACAAGGTGGAGACCCAAGAGAGTTAGTGGTATAATTCCAGTATGAGGCTAAGGACCAGGAGAACTATTGGTGTGGGTTTCAGCTGAAGTGCAGGAGAAGAAAGCAGTCTGACAGACAGTGAATTCTCCCTTACTCCACCTTTTGTGCTATTCAGGTCTCCAGTGGATTGACTGAGGCCCACTCACATTGTGGAGGGCAGCCTGCTTCACTTAGTCTACTGATTCAAATGTTAATCTCATTTATAAAGGTTCTTACTGACACACCCAGAACAACGTCCAACCAAACACCTTGCACCATGCATTCCAGTCAAGTGAACATAAAAACCAACACTTCAGTGAGTTTTATTTAAACAAAGCCATACTTGTTCTTTTCCATATGGTCATCTTTGACTGTTTTCAAGCTACAACAGCAGAGCTGAGGAGTTGAAACAGAGACGATTTGGCTTGCAAAACCCAAAATATTTGCTCTTTGACCCTTTACAATAAAAAACTTTGCTCACTAATGTTCTAAAAGAGTCCTTTTAACATTTTAATATATGTACAAATCAACTGGGGATCTTGTTAAATTGTTGATTCAGATTCAGTAGGTCATAGCCAAAATTTTCCGTTACTGTCATGCTCCTGGGTGAGGCCAGTGCTGCTAGACTGAAAATTGTACATTCTATTTCTCAATTTTTGCTCTTGTCATAGTCCCTAACTATAATGCCTTAAACTCCTGCCTATGAAGCTTCTCTTTAGGTCCATTGAACTTAAATTCAGTTACTTCTATTTATTCTCCAAACTATGTCATCTTATTGTAAACTCTTCTTCCAAATTATACTTACTTTGTTTCACACTTTTAGGCTTTCAATGTATTCTGTGTTGCCTAGTTGTTTGACTTCTTAATATGTGACTATTTTAACTCATTCAAAAGACTTAAACTTTGGATATTCTGCTTTTAGACATCTATTACCTATTATGCTTGCACAGTTCCTTACATATAGAAGGTATTCTCAAGAGATTTATTAAATAAATTATTGTTCCACACCTAGAAAGGATAGAGTTAAATCAACAGTACATCATCACAGTACGTGAAGTGATATTCTTAGCCATTGATACATTTTTAGAACTAATTCATTTTTTTCTCTTTAATAATTTTGATAAATTTCAGTGGTAAGAATTGTGTTTCTTTCTGAAAAAAAGACAGTATTGAAATAAAATACAAGTCTTTGGATTAATATATTAAATCAGGCTATCAAACTGAAATTTAAACTTGTCTTGAGTCTTGAGATGAGAAGTACACTTTAATTACGAACTGAAAAACTGCTTATTGTGCAAATTGTCTGGAGGTTGGAGAATTAGAAATGCAATGTTAATTTCATGAGTTTAATAATTTCATTTTCAGAGTTTGCTTGAAGAGATATTGATAAATTGTAACAGCCAATCACGTATGAAAATTTACAGACTATGAAAATGTTTTATTTTGCCATTAAAAATTACACAGTCCAGCTTTTGAAGAGAATTATGTGAGTAATTTAAATAAGATGAGAAACTTCTGCTGTCATAAAAATTAGCCAATTTACTTTGCTCGTCTAATCAATTTAAAATTTCTACCTGAACTATTTCAGTATATTCCAAGAATAAAAGTAGTATGAATATAAAGCTGCTTTCAAGGAATCTTATATGTAGATATAAAAGGCAGATATGTTTGGCATTTTATGAACTTTTGAGTTCTTTTTTTTTTTTTGAGATAGAGTTTCACCCGGGCTGAAGTGCAATGACGCGATCTCAGCTCACTGCAACTTGCATCTCCCGGTTCAAGCAATTCTCCTGCCTCAGCCTCCTGAGTAGCTGGGATTACAGGCACGCACCACCACCATGCCTGGCTAATTTTTGTCTTTTTTTTTTTTAGTAGAGATGGAGTTTCACCATGTTGGCCAGGCTAATCTTAAACTCCTGACCTCAGGTAATCCACCCACCTCGGCCTCCCAAAGTGCTAGGATTACAGGCATGAGCCACTGTGCCCAGCCAACTTTCGAGTTCTTAAAGCAATACACTTTATATCCTTTACCCCAAAATAAATATAATAATTTTACTACTTAATACCTTTTGGACTTGATAAATGAAAATAAATATCTTTTTAAAATAAATGCTGTATGCAAGGAAATGTTATAAGGGAATTTCACATTTAAGTATTAGGTTTGAATAAGATATCGGAATTCTAAATATTTTCAGGTGTAAATATATATTTTTCTGCTGATCAGCAGATTAATTTTGTTTTTTAAAATTTATTTCTAAACTAATATTGTCATGTTAAAAACCAAGATCAGAAGGAAAAAAGCAATGAGCCAACTTGGTACATCAGAGTTTATCCACATGGTGGAGCCATGTGGCTAGATCCTGGAGACACCAATTTTATTATCTTCATCGTTTTGTAATAACTCATGATGAATCCAACCAACCACATTTCTTCTTCCTGCATGTAGTTTTCTCTGGTTCTCTCAGTTTAGTTCCTTATCATCACTCACTGTAGCAGAGTGCAGTCTTATTCTTTTCTGGTCTTTTATAGCAGTGATTTGCTAATCTTTGCACATTGGTAACTCCTGGGCAATTTTCACAAACCCTCTTGCAGAGGGCCCTACCTCAGGCTAATTGAGCAGCAATCTGCAGGGTGGGTTCTGGACAATGGCACACGTTTAAAGTCTCCGTGTATGATTCTATTTGAAAACAAGGTTGAAAACCAGTGCACACTACCACTGCAGACATCATTTCAGTTATAAATCTAATCAGTCACACCACTCTTCCAGTTAAAACTGTTCATTGGCTCCTCATCAACTTTAGGATAAAACCAACCTCCTTAACAAGGCAAACAGTCCCCACAACATCTGAGGATTGCTTTTCTGGCATCACCATCATCTTCCAGCCCACAACACATGCAGAGTTCCAGCCTACAGAGTTGCTTGCAGGCTTCTAAACTTACCAGGCTTTTTCACACTTCCAGAATGGCCTCATATCTCTAGCAACTAATACACTAGGCACTAATTAATATTAATTGAATGATTAGATGAATACCGTAAAACATATTCCTTTTATTTAGGACAGAGATGTTTATTTTTGTCAAACAACTCTCAAGTGTTTGCCTTTAGGTGGCTTAGAGTACAGAATGTGACACCAGTTCAACTAACAAATGTTAAATATATTCTAAAGAAGACACTTTCCTGAAACTTATTGAATTCAAAGGTAACATTATCAGAAACTTCCTTAGAAACAGTTGCTTTTACATCCCCTCCCCTATTTTTTAAAATTTTTTTTTTTTGAGATGGAGTCTCACTCTGTGGCCTGGCTGAAGTGCAGCGGTGTGATCTTAGCTCACTGCAACCTCCGCCTCCCGGGTTCAAGTGATTCCTCTGCCTCAGCCTCCTGAGTAGATGGGACTACAGGCATGCGCCACCACACCCGGTTAATTTTTTGTATTTTAGTAGAGCTGGCGTTTCATCATGCTGACCAGGATTGCCTCGATTTCCTGACCTCGAGATTCGCCCTCCTCAGCCTCCCAAAGTGCTGGCATTACAGGATGAGCCACTGCACCTGGCCTTACATTGTACTTCTTTTCAATCTCAAATTCTCAACTCTAATCTTTCTGTTTAAGTTAACAGAAAATGGACCGCTTGCACGTGGGTGATGGTGCAGATATTCATTTTAAAATAGTGGATCCTTGTATCCACTGGCTAGTCATTTAGAATCTTTGGCTTTATAATAGTTCTCAACTGCCAAAACCCTAATTGAACTGCATTTTCAAGACTGGATATTATGGAAGAGTAAGTGGTGTGATTTTAGTCAGGGCCTCCTCCATTAGGCACAGTAGGTGCAGTGCCTAGGGACCACCATACTTTTAGGGGGCCATGATCATGTTTTAATAATGTCCTTTAAGTTAGAAGGGAAAAAAAAGACTTTCAAGTCAAAGAAAATGTTTTAATACAAAATAGTAATATAATCATCTTTACGCCAACACAGTAATAAAATACGATATGTAATTGTATTATATTTTGGCCATGAAGGCAAAGGTGGTGAGGGTCTAGGAATGTCATGTAGCCCTCATTTCAGAAAAACCAGGGAGGTGCCCTTCAGACCTGAAATGTCTCCTCAGATGTGCCTGCTGGATGATGTAATGCTGATAGCAGGTAGTAAGTTATCTTGGTCTTTATTTTCAGACCATCAGCATCTATCTCAATACGGTTTCACACCCCCTCCCCAGGAGAAGTAGAGTTAGTTGCCAGTACTCATCTATCAAACAACTTTAGAATGTTCCTGTAATCATATCTTCAACCTGATTTTTCACTGTGGCATGTACCTTTCTTATATCCAAGTGAGTCATTGAGCATGTCAAAGCTACTCCTTTTGAACAGACACATCTTTTAAAAAATTTTGAAATCCTTTTTTTATTGTTATACTTTTAAGTTCTGGGATACATGTGCAGAACATGCAGGTTTGTTGCATAGATATACAGGTGCCATGGTGGTTTGTTGCACCCATCAACTTGTCATCTACATTAAGTATTTTTCCTATTGCTATTCCTCCCCTAGGCCCCACCCCCCAACAGGCCCAGGTGTGTGATGTTCCCCTCCCTGTTTCCATGTGTTCTCATTGTTCAACTCCCACTTATGAGTGAGAAAATATGGTGTTTGGTTTTCTGTTCCTGTGTTAGTTTGCTGAGAATGATGGTTTCCAGATTCATCCATGTCCCTGCAAAAAACATGAACTCATCCTTGTTAATGGTTGCATAGTATTCCACAATGTCTGTGTCACATTTTCTTTATCCAGTCTATCACTGATGGCCATTGGGGTTGGTACCAAGTCTTTGCTATTGTGAATAGTACTGCAATAAACATAGGAGTTCATGTGTCTTTATAGTAGAATGATTTATAGTCCTTTGGGTATATACCCAGTAATGGGATTGCTGGGTCAAATAGTGTTTCTGATTCTAGATCTTTGAGGAATTGCCATACTGTCTTCCACAATGGTTGAACTAATTTACACTCACACAAACAGTGTAAAAATGTTTCTATTTCTCCCCATTCCTCCAGCATCTGTTGTTTCCTTACATTTTAATGATTGCCATTCTAACTGGTGTGAGATGGTATGTCATTGTGGTTTTGATTTGCATTTCTCTAATGACCAGTGATGATGAGCTTTTTATCATGTGTTTCTTGGCCGCATAAATGTCTTCTTTTGAGAAATGTCTGTTCATATTCTTCATCCGCTTTTTGATGGTTTTTTTTTTTCTTGTAAATTTGTTTAAGTCCTTATAGATTCTGGATATTAGCTCTTTGTTAGATGGATAGATTGCAGCAATTTTCTCCCATTCTGTAGGTTGCCTGTTCACTCTGATGATGGTTTCTTTTGCTGTGCAGAAGCTCTTTAGTTTAATTATATCCCATTTGTCAATTTTGGCTTTTGTTGCCATTGCTTTTGGTGTTTTAGTCATGAAGTCTTTGCCAATGCCTGTGTCCTGAATAGTATTGCCTAGGGTTTCTTCTAGGATTTTTATGGGTTTAGGTCTTACATTTAAGTCTGTAATCCATTTTGAGTTAATTTTTGTATAAGGTATAAGAAAAGGGTCCAGTTTCAATTTTCTGCATACGGCCAGCCAGTTTTCTCAACACCATTTATTAAAATAGGGAATCCTTTCCCCATTGCTTATTTTTGTCAGGTTTGTCAAAGATCAGATGGTTGCAGATGTGTTGCCTCTGTTCTGTTCCAGTGGTCTGTATATCGAACAGTCACATATTGATGTTGCCTTAATGGAAAGGTGCCAATACTAGAAATGGGTATAGTCATAAAAATCCTATTGTTCTATCATTTATACTCAGATTGTCTTAGAATCACTCTTATCAAATTTCCTCTAATTAAATAGGTTGCCAAAGTTTTCAAGAATAAAAATAAATGTTTTTGAAAGTGTTACTCATTGCAAAGAGCTCACATTAACTGACACTTTTGATGTCAAAATTCATGATTAGAAAATGGGTGAAATTTATTTACAAAGTTAAACATGTGGTTTTGATTTTCTAATATAAATTAAAACATGCTACTGAATTAATTAACTAGTATTTTTGTGACATTGAATAGGGTTAATATAATTCTTCATTAAACATAAATAATAAGCCCTACTGCCTGTATTGACCATATAAGGGAATCCCTTTTCAGTGCTAGGAATATTTCAAGATTGATGATCTTTGATAACTACAATGTGTTTATAGTGCATTTCTGGGCTACATAGAACATTTAAAAAAAAAAAAAACTTCAGTGTCATGTTCATAAATAGTAGGAATCTCTTAGTTGTGTGAGTTCTGGCTCCCTAGATGGCATTCAAGTTGTGAACTTGAATAAGAACTCTTTCTATCCAAAAACAAATGAATGATATTGAAGTGGTTCATTCATAATTTTAAAATAAACTCTTAATTGTTTAAACTATTATTTTTATAAACCATCCTTTGCTTGGTTTACCCAGCATCTTTCCCTTTTTTGGGATTAACAGCTTACATTTAGTAAAGATTGCTAATCATAGTACATTGTGCCCACAGTGACTAGTCCAAGGAGTGGGCACCAGACATATGTCTGGCCAGTCAGACTCTTTCCTATGAATTTAAGCCTAAGGTAGAGGAATGAGCCCTTCTATCTCAGATAGTAAAGATGTGAAGATATTAATCCAGCATTCACAAGTGGTAGTAATTCAGCCTTGGAATGGGAGTTCTAAGCAGACAGAGGTATAAAAGACAAGAGGGAACCAAAGAAAAGAAGACAGGAAACAGCGTTGAGAAGGTTATTAAAATCTCTAGTTGTAATTCCTGTGGTCCTCAAGAACCTTAGGTTTTGTTATTCCTGGTCTTGGTCATTCATTTTCAGTCTGTGAGCTGATCCAGTGCCCTTTAAAAATACCTGCAAATACACCCACCTTCTTTTCTTAACACACTCTTTATCTTAAGCTTACATTTATCCATACCTTTAAGTAGAATGCTTTAACATATTAACTAAGGATTAAACTTTAAGCATGTTGTTAATTGGTTGAAAAAATTGGGGATAATAGAATTTTAGGGTTAAATGAGATAATATATATCAAACATTCATATTCGATCTTCACCAAAGGATCAATAATTGATTTTTTTTTTTTGAGACATTACACCAGGTTAGACTCAAATTTATGGGCTCAAGAGCTCCTCTCCCAAGTAGCCAGGACTACAGGCCCACACCACTGTGCTCAGCTTTTTCAAATTTTTCTTAAAGATGGAAAAACTGATTTTATTCAAGAGGGGCTCACAGTAATAGGTAGAGGAACCACTGCAATGGGTCTTGCAGTTGGGGAGAGAGATTGGACTCCTCAAATATTTGATCACTGCCTGCCATATGTTAATTTAATAAAAAGTTAGCTATTTTAAAATTATCTTTCTTAATTACATGTATAAACATGCTTTGATTATTAGATTATTTCTGGGCTGTCAGTTTCACAAAACAAAAGCCAACTTGAGTACATTTTCTACTTTACAACATAAGTAGCCATTCAGATAATGGGAACCTATCTATGGCCATCCATAGGGTTTGCAGAGTCTAGGGAAATTTTTTTTTGTCAGACTTTTGTCTATGTGGTGAATTTGATTTTAAATATGAATCTCACAGGCCCATGTGGGTTACAGTGACATATTGATGGTGATTTAGAATAATGAGTTGAGAAGAGATTCTTTGTAGTATCTGCCAAAAACTGTGAGGGTTCTGAGAGTTTACCCTAATGCAATCTAACAAGTTAGTTTGTTACTATTTCAAGTATACTGGCAAAAAAAAAAAAAAAAAAAAAAGAGACTCTTGGGTCAGAGACAAAGGACTTAATTGCTCACAGTTCAGCAAAAACCATGAACATTAGCATATTTGCATTGGTTCTCCTTGTCAAGTATCAGGGCTTGGTGAAATCGGCTAAGATGACATCTATACAGGCAGTGAGTTGCATTAAAGTAGAGGTCCCAATGGTCCAGGACTTTCTGATCAAGCTACAAAATGTTGTAGTAGGTAGCAAATCATTCAGACTCCTCCCTACAACAAACGTGGAGTCTTAATGTGATCACTTTGACCTATTTAGTGCCTGTGTGCTCTGATCAGTAACAGGGAATGGATAGTGCTTATAATCTGGCACACAGAACAAGAATGTGGAAGCCTGATCAGGCCAATGGCAAATGACATATTCTTTTTTTAATTGTCCTTTAAGTTCTGCAGTACATGTGCAGATCTTGCAGGATTATTGCATAGGTACACACATGCCATGGTGGTTTGCTGCCTCCATGCCCCCACCACCTACATCAGGCATTTCTCCCATGTTATCCCTCCTCAACCTCCCCACCCCCTGTTGTCCCTCCCCTAGACCCCAGCCCCCAACAGACCCCAGTGTGTGATGTTCCCCTCCCTGCGCCCATGTGTTCTCATTGTTCAACGCCTGCCTATGAGTGAAAACATGCAGTGTTTGGTTTTCTGTACTTGTGTCAGTTTGCTGAGAAGGATGGTTTCCAGAGTCATCCATGTCCCTACAAAGGACATGAACTCATCCTTTTTTAAGGCTGCATAGTATTCCATGGTGTATATGTGCCACATTTTCTTTGTCCAGTCTATCATTGATGGGAATTTGGGTTGGTTCCAGGTCTTTGTTATTGTAAACAGTGATGCAACGAACACATCTGTGCATGTGTCTTTATAAAAGAACGATTTATAATCCTTTGGTATATACCTAGTAATGGGATTGCTGGGTCAAATGGAATTGCTATTTCTAGATCTTTGAGGAATTGCCACACTGTCTTCCACAAT
Source organism: Saguinus oedipus (assembly GCA_031835075.1). Classification (NCBI taxonomy): domain Eukaryota; kingdom Metazoa; phylum Chordata; class Mammalia; order Primates; family Cebidae; genus Saguinus; species Saguinus oedipus. The sequence goes on from CM063170.1 coordinate 150,803,775, forward strand.
GGTTGAACTAATTTACAGTCCCATTAATGGTGTAAAAGTGTTCCTATTTCTCAAATGACATTTTCTAATAGTATCCAGGGATCATTTTTTTTGCTCAAGTACAGGAACCCTCTCTTCTTTATTGTAAAATGTACCATTCCTGGCTAATTTTGTATCTCTCACTCAAAGAAAGAGGCATCAACATTGTTATTACTCATAAGGTCCTGGCTTGCTGGAACCCACTCATATTGAAAGATACAGAGCTTGCCTCTGCTGTTCCCTAATACCATGTATTTAATTCTGGATACATGATTGCTCATGACTTTGCATCATCCACAGTGCCTTCCATGATTACTGGCCCACAAAGACTCTCTTAGATGTTGTTACTATGCTTTGTCAATAATGAATAGAAATGTAAACTTTACTCAGGCTATGCAGAAACATGTGAAAAACAATTCGTTCTCCACTTGTGTTAAATTTACTGTTTTGAATTTTAATGCATAAATGTAGAAAACATGACTTCCAACCATGTTTTCTCTTGAACTTTCAGGCTATAATCACTTCATACCTAAAATATGATCTTCTTAAAGTTGACTCTCTCTACCAGAGGAGAGAATAGATGAGTTTGGGGGAAAGGGGAGTGAGATAGGAAAAGATTGGTCCAATTTGTGTGAAGAAGTCCATCTTACAAAAGCATGACATTACCACAGTGATCAACAGCCACAGTAGATACAGATCCAAAGACCTTAGAGTAGGTAATATGACCAAACCCCAGAGAACTGCCAGACATGGGGCATGGACTCTGAAGAAGGCATAGGTATCTGCTATAGGGATGGCCAAGGGTACACAGGGTAAAAAATACTCTTTAGTGCTAGATCAAAGTTGGTACTGTGGTCAGAACAGAGATGAGTGCGAGCCCACATTCAAGACCACACACACAGATCAAGCTTAAGTTTCAGAGTAGATTCTTTGTAGCCCTGAGTCCAATATCTGCTACTTGTTGGTTCCATTCTGAAAACTCAGACTTGTGTGGTTCCACAGCAAGAAATGCTGTGCTGACTATTGGGAGTTACCACTCTTTGGTCTGCTCTCCTGGATTAGAGGCCAGGCAGGGGTCTCAGGACAACCCCATCAGCATGAGCCCTAGGGCCCCATGGCCATTTGGCAGAACCCATGTCCTGAAAAGAGGGTTGGAAAAATATCTTAGTGGGGAAATGGAGAATAAATACCTTGTTTTATGATCTGAGCTTGGAGAACCCTGCTTGGATGGCACTGCTGGTATAGCCACTACCAGGCATAGAGGAAGCTATAGGAGAGGTAGAGAAAATCACTCCAAGTGTGAGATCCTTCTAGAACTGGAAATATGCAGGCCTATGTACTATAGTCTGAATGCGTCCTCTGAAAATTCAAAGATTGAAAGCTAATCTCCAATGTGATGGTATCAGGAGGTGGGGCCTTTTGGGAGGCAATTAGGTCATGAGGGCTGCTCAGCATCCAGATAAAAAGTCACTGTCCTTGTAAAAGAGACCCTATGAGACTGGTCCCCTCCCTTGTGCACCATGTGAAGACACAGCTAGAAGATGCCATCTATGAGAGAATGGTCCCTCACCAGACACTGAATTTGCTGATGCCTTGATATTGAACTGTTTGCCTTCCAGAACTGTGAGTAATAAGTTTCTTTTGTTTGTAAAATACCCGGTGTATGGTATTTTGTTATAGCAGTTCAAACAGACTAAGATATTGTGCCTATCCAACATATGACACCACCACTTTAATATTTCAGTTCCAACTTTTTATGTTTTTAAACTTTTAGACTTGAAAATCAATTTCATTTGTTTATTCTTTGCTCTCTTTTCTCTTTCAAAACATTGCACCACTCAGAATTTAATATTAATTGAAAATGTTTTTTTTTAAATGTCAATAATTCCCCAAAATACTATATTTAACCTGGGAAAACAAAAGACATTCTATGTCATTGGGATGAGAATTGAATCAGCACCAGAAACTGCACTCAACAAATAATGCTCCAGTGTTTCTCACACTCCTGTTGAAATATGTATACGTATATTTTCTAATTTTATATGGATGACTCAACTAATCTGTAGTTGCTAATTAAAATAATTCTGTGGTTGAAAGTAAAATTTGCCTATAATAGATGTATTATCCTATCAAACTAATCCACAAACTTGTATTTAGTTTGTTGTTACCATGCCCATTATTTTGTTTGCTCCTCATAATAAGCTAATAGGTGAATACAGGCCATATAAATAGCTGGCTTTAACAGATGAGGAAACTAAGGTGAGGGACCTAAGGTTGTCAAAGGTTATATATGTGATGTCACAGCCACTAACAGAACTGGGCTTGCTGGACTCATCTGATGGTCTTGTGCTTTCAGCAACTACCATGCTCTTTCCCCAGGCACACACCTATCTTGATTAAGATCATATTTATTCTGAGACTTTTTGATGTTCATCATGTCAAAAAAGATAACATGTCATTTTTCTTTCCTTCTTGATGCCCCTATTACTTCAAGGGAATGTAGTTTTAATATTCAATAGTGAATGTTAAGTACATCTCTTACATGATATATGACAGGAAATCTATATTCTGCATTCAGAGTTGTACTGTTACCCAACATTATGATATATGTGTCAATGCAGAGAACACAATGGATTGGATCCTCCTGCCAGTCACCTTTTAACTACCTAAATTTCACAGCTTCTCAGGGCTGCAGGCAGAAGAATCTTGCTGCATATCAGATTTGATGCCCCCATGTCCCTTTCTTGATTCTGCATGAAGAACAAAAAAGATTAGTATTCTTATATGGTTGGTAACTGATAAGCAGAACAGTTCTCCGCATTTTCAAAAGAAGCGATACTGTCATAACCTGCCGCTTGGGTTCCAGCAGGGCTTCCTGTCATTCTACAAGATCCCAGGGAATTGATAGGTTCATAATGATTGCTTAGGCGTGCAGGCCAACATTATAAAGTTAGGGGTGGTGCAGTGCAGTGGGGAACAGCAAGAGTCCTGGAGTTAGACGAAACTAGGCAGACTCTTACTTTACTGTTTACTACTTGTGTGACGTGGTCAAGTCTTGTTCCCACATTGAGTTCATTTGTACCCACATCAACATGTTTTTTTTTAAAACCAACATTTCCCAAATGAAAATCACTTAATAGTCTTCTTGAAATTACTTGAAACTGGTTTCAAGTAGACTTTTATCATCAAAATCTCTAAGGTTCTAACCATGACAGCCCATGTTAATCTATAGAAGTTTGAGGGAGAAGTAAGTTCAATGAGTTCTGGGAACAGAAACCAACATTTTACACCAGTCCTTTCTAGTTCATTTTTCCTTTCTTTTTTGATGATATAAGTGAGGTTTCAAAAATACTTTTTCACATTATCTAATATAATACATAGCAAAAAGAGATGTGGCAGGCAATAATAGCCTATGGTACAAAAAAGTAGATGTAAAACCCTTTTATAAAAAAACTTTTTTTAAAAAACTAAATCACGTCATGAACTTCAAGCCATCTCAGAGAAATGGTGCTGCTTGGCAAAGTCATCTGCAGAGGAGTGTGTGGTAAAAGTGCTACAGGTCCAATCTGTCTTTATGGCCCTGCTCCATCCTTACTTCTACATCACAGCTACCACAAACAGTTACTAAATTATATCTGAATTTATTAACAGATTGAAGAAAACAAAAATCAATGGAGAAAGAATTGTAAATGACAGTGATATGGCTTTCCCATGATCCAAAGGGATCAGTTCTATAATTGTTCACCAGAAAAATAAAATCTATCCCCTCCCCCTTTCCTGCAAGGCCTCTTAGGAAGGTGTCCTAGTTTCTAACCTCCTTCTATCCTCAGATTTATGAGTTTCTCCTTATCAGTTTCTTTATCTACTGTTAGAAACTTTATTTCTTATTCACACATGAGTCTTATTCTAGACTCTATTTCCCTCCCTCACAGAAGCATATTCTCCCAAGTATGAGTTGGAATAATTTCATGGGGTTCAAGAAGGACATTGCAGATTTGGCATTCACACTCCAAGGCTGATAGAAAGGTCTAGAATGGGTGTGGCCTTGACAAGCTTCATCTCTCAAAGTCTCTCCAGTGGTGTGAGTTGCAGATGGGCATCCTTAATCTTAGTGTTCAGTGGGTAGCTGTTGGATTACACACACCCACACTCTCTCTCTCTCTCTCTCTATCACACACACACACACACACACACACACACACACACACACACATCCCACACACACAAACACACACAAAGACACACATCTCTCTCTTCCGGGCAAATAATGTTCAGGGACAGCAAAGACGAAATCCATAAGGAAGAAGATAAACAATTTTCTTTCCTATAATTTTCCAGGCCATTATTATCCAAAGTTTGTTCTGGTGGTGTTAATGTTTTCATTTACTTCCTCATTTCCAAATTGCATCTCATAAAGCTACTGGGTATAAAGTAAATAACCAGTTCAGGCATTTGATATCCCTGCTTTTGTAGCTGTATGTGACCAAATGCATACTTTGGTACGTACATTATTGCTGTCAAATAATGCACCATTCTCTTTTCTGATCTTGGCCGATGGTAATGAAGAGGTAAGGGGGAGGGGATAGATTTTATTTTTCTAGTGAACAATTATAGAACTGAATTTCTTTGCTTAATGTACATATGGGGATACTATTTGAAGTAATCGTCAAATAAAATTTGTTTTTTTTTTTTTAGGATTAGAAGATAAAGACTCTGTGCTAAAGAGTATAAAGTAACTGCTAAACTTGATACAGAATTTTGGCTGTGCAACTAGACCTCACCTAACACAAAGAGCTAGAGCAATTATATGCACTTTCTTAAAGGATAAACTTTTGATTAAGGATAGATTTAATTATTGATAAAGAGGCAATGGGTTAAGACTATCAAAGCCTAGAGATTGTATATGAATCTGTTATATTGAAGAGTATTTTTCATTCTTCTTGTAACTTTCCCTTTTATGGAAATATTACTGTTTAATTTATTTAATTTTTGACATGCAAAAACATGGAAAGAGCAAGGACATTGACTGGCTAGCAAATGTTACGGCAAAGGTTATATATAATTATAGCTTCAGATGATGTCTAATTTTCCTATAGCAACTAGCACAAATCCCTGAAATCAGGACCAAATGAAATCTAAATTTTATACTTGGCCATAGAGATACAAAGTTCCTTTGATATTACATCATCTGTTAAACTTAAAAAGTATTACCATAAAGTATAACTAAATTTGAGATTTTCACTTTTAGTCTTTTATTCTGGCTGGAGGTCAGATGTAAAGTTGAGTTTTTATTTTTTACTAAGCTACTGATTTTAGAAATTTATATTTCTTGTCATTCTCTCAATGTTTGGGATAACTACATACATATTTTATCATCTCTTTTCTTGTGTTCATATATTTCTTTGTGTGTGGGAAACTCTTGCCCTTCAGTGATATATATCATGACTGCATATAATTTTGAGTGTTTTTCACATAAGATTCTCAAATTTTAACTCTCTGCTCTAGTAATTTACATATTCCAGGCAGATGTTATTTTAAGTGGTCTGGCCTCATTTATGGGTTGAAATGGTCTGGGTTGCTGGTACAAAGTAAATCACTCACAGATATATCTTGTAAAAAGAAATAAAAGTCTAAAATCAAGTATCCAAGCCTATACCCTATGCTATTAAAACGTAGCCAGTTAATACACGTTAAGCACCTGTAAAGATGTTTTCCTATAGTCAAAGCTCAAGAATTGCTGTGCTGAAGGAGCTGTGATTCCTCTACACCCCAAATAGCTGTGAAATATGATTTTGAACTATTGCAGTAGATTTCAACCTAAGCAAAGTCTAGGGAGCTTTAGAAAAAAAATATCCCATGCTTAGGCTACTCTTCCAACTAATTAAATCAGAAATTTTAGGGGTGGAAGTCAGGGATCAGTTACTTTCCAACTTTTTTTTGCAACAATATCAAGCCTACAGAATATCTATGGAAATAGTAAATCAACACTCACATAACTTGCTCTACCTCTCTGTTTCATAAGTACTAATATATTTTTCATTCTGAAACATTTGAAAATAACTTACTCTCAAATTATAAAATTTTATATTCAAGTATTTCTGCCTGTAACTCCTATGCTATTAACAAAGACATTTTTTCCATATGAATATGAAACAAGCTGGGGGCAGTGGTTCACTTTGAGAGACTGAGGTGAGCAGATCAATTGCAGTCAGGAGTCTAAGACCGGCCTGGCAAGCATGATGAAACTCCATCACTACTTTAAAAATACAAAAATTATCCAGGCGAGCCATACAGGAGGTGGAGACACCAGAGTCACTGAAACCGGGAAAGTGTAGATTGCAGTGAGTCTCAGTGAGCCACAGTGAGCAGAGATTGTGCCACTCTAGCTTGGGAGATAGAGGCCAGACTATCTCAAAAAAAAAAAAAAAAAAAAAAATCCAACTAAGGAAATTTAATTTAACAATAATAATTATATAATGCACAGATAATACATATCTTTTTTTCAAAATTCTCCACTTACTCCAATTACATCCTGCATAGCTGCTTTTTAAAAATCAGGATCTGGTCAACGATTCACACGTATTTATGTGCCTTGTCTTTTTTCTCTCTTTTTTTAAATAAATATTTATCACCTTTAATTTGATTTAAATGGAATGCCATAATTAATATCATGTTAGGTAAATACACTCATAATTGGAAATATCATTTATAAAGTACTTTTATATTTACAGATTTCATTCACTCCCTATTAATTTTTAATAGACAAAAATTGTACATATTTATTATATATAACATGATATTTTGAAATATGTATATATTGTGGAATAGCTCAGTAGAGCTGATAACATAAGCATTACCTCACATGCTTATAATTTTTTATAATGAGAACATTTAAAATCTATTTTCTTAACAATTTTCAAGAATGTAATAGTTATTAACTATAGTCACTGTGTTTTACAACAAATCTCTTGAATATATTCCTTCTACCTAACTGAAATTTTGTCTTTTGACCAACATTTCCCCAATACCATCCTTCTCCCTCATCCTCAACCCCTGATAAACACTATTTTCTTCTTTATTTCTATGAATTTGACATTTTTAGATCCTATCCATAAGTGCGATCATGTGGTATTTGTCTTTCTGTGCCTAGCTTATTTCACATAACTTAATGTCCTCCAAGTTCATCAATGTTGTCCCAAATGGCAGGATTTTCTTCTTTTTTTTAAGGCTGAGTAGTATTCTACTGTGCTATATATACTATATTTTCTTTATTTACTCATCTATTCATGGACACTTGGATGGCTTCCATATCTTGGCTATTGTAAATAATGCTGCAATAAACATGTGATTGCAGACACCTCTTCAAAATATTGATTCCATATCCTTTGGATATATACCCAGTAGTGGCATTGCTGTATCATATGGTAGTTCTATTTTTAATTTTTGGAGGAAACTCCATACTGCTTTCCATAATAGCTGTACTAATTTGCATTTTCAAGTCCATAGAAGGGTTCCCACTTCATGTCCTCACCATCCTTATGATTTTTCATCTTTTTGATAACAGCCATTCTAACAGGTGTGAGGTGATATCTCATTGGGTTTGAATATCCATTTCTCTGGTGATTAGTAATGTTGAGCATTTTTTTTTTCATGTATCTCTTGGATACCTATATATATTCTTTCAAGAAATATTTATTCAGGGCCTTTGCCCATTAAAAAATCAGGTTATTTATTTATTTTGTTATAGAGTTGTAGTAGTTCATCATATAGTTTGGATATTAATCCCTTATCAGATGTATGGTTTGAAAATATTTCCCCCCAGTCTGTAGATTTGTTTCTTCCCTCTGTTGATTGCTTCCTTTGCTGTGCAGACGCTTTGTACTTTGATGTAGTCCCATTTGTCTTTTTTGCATTTGTTGCTGTGCTTTGGGGCTATCTCCAAAAAAATTATTGCCCAAAACAATGTCCTGAAGAGTTTTCTACCAGTAGTTTTACAGTTTCAGGTCTTATGCTTAAGCCTTTAATCCATAATGAGTGAATCCTTGTATGTGAGTTTGGGGTCTAATTTCAGTTTTTCATGTGGATATACAGTATTCTCAGCACCATATACTAAACACTGTTCTTTCCTCATTGTGAGTTTTTGGCAACTTTGTTGAAAATCAATTGTTTGCAAATGTGTTGATACATTTCTGGGCTCCATTCTGTTCCATTGGGCCAGGTGTCTATTTTTAATGCCAATATCATGCTGTTCTGACTACAGTAGCTTTGTAGTATATTTTGAAGTCACATGGTATGATGCCTCCAGCTTTGTTACCTTTGCTCAAAATTGCTTTGGCTATACCGGGTCTTTTGTGGTTCCATACAAAATGTTTAGGATTTTTCTATTTCTGTGAAAAAAGTCATCAAAAGTTTGATAGAACTTGCATTGAATCAGTAGATTGCTTTGGTCAATATGGACATTTAAACAATATTAATTGTTTTCTTCCATGAATATGGGATAACTTTTCATTTATTTGTGTCTTCAATTTCTTTCATCAATGTTTTATGTTTTTACTGTATAGGACTTTCATCTCCTTGCTTAATTTCATTTCTAATTATGTTTATTTTTTGCTATTGTGATTAGGATTGTTTTCTTGATTTCTTTTTCTGATCGTTCATCATCATTAGTGATGAACTATCACCAGAAATACTACTGGTTTTTACATGTTGATTTTGAATCCTGCAACTTTACTGAATTTTAAAAATTTGTTTTAACAGTATTCTGGTAGCATCTTTAGGATTTTCTATGGTTAAGATTAGGTTGTCTGCAAATAGGGACAATTTAACATCCTCCTTCTACTTTGGGTGCCTTTCATTTCTTCCTCTTGCCTCATTGCTCTGGCAAGGACTTCCAGTACTATGTTGAATAGAAATGGCAAAAGTGGGCATCTCTGTTTTATTCCTGATCTTAGAGAAAATGCTTTCATGGTTTGTTAAGTCTCTGTTCACCTCACCTCAGTTTGTGTGTCTTCTCCAAATCTTGCTTTTGGAAAATTTTGAAAACATTTATTCCTAAAATTACCTTTGTTAGAAAAAGTACTTTTCAGACTTCTTGCCTTGAAATTCATAAGGAACAAAATTCCTCACACACTATTTATTTTAAAATAGAAATGTGCTTCTCTTATGTATTGTTCCTTTATCACCTTGATATGGCATACAAGGCCTCTACTTCCTTTGCCTCAGTTTCCAGTCTGCATTCTATGCTCCAGCCATTTGGAATTACTTCCTGTCATATTAGCGTCTCTGAATTGACAGACTGTTTTGTTCACCTGAAATTATGTGACCACACTTTTTTACTGATAAACTTCTACTCAGCCTCCCAAATACAGCCCTTGTATTGACCCCTTTTGTTCATACCACCTTCAGCAAACAGCTGATCATTCCTACTTTTTTTCCTTCATAAGTAACCTTTCAATAGATTTGCCTCTATTGGGGAATTTCTATCGGGTTTATTTATTTATTCCATATTGCCTTCCCCTTTGTGTTGTGAGCTCCTTGAGGGAAGAAATTTTATTTCTCTAGCTCTAAACCTAGTGCTTTATACATAGGCAGTATTCTATACATATCTGACAACTGAATGAAAGCCAGCAGACACAATTATTAAATAGTAGTAAGGACCTAGTTTTCAATTAAGAGCTAGAATAATATTTCAGTCCTTAAAAACAATGCCTCTTAAACTTCAGTCATGGGTTTGGCCGTATCTCATATCACATATTACAGGTATACCTTGGAGATATTGTGAGTTTGGTTCCAGATCACCACAATAAAGCAAATCACAAGATTTTTTTGGTTTCCCAGCAAATACAAGTTGTGTTTACAACTATATTGTAGTTTATTAAATGTGCAGTAGCAGTATGTCTAAAAAAGTAAATAAAAATTAAAATACCTTTTTGCTAAAAAGTGCTAATGATCATCATGAGTCAAAATCTTATTGTTAGCAGAAGATCTTGCCTCAATGTTGACAGCTGCTGACTGATCACAGTGATGGTTGCTGAGAGTTGGGGTGGCTGTGGTAATTTCTGAGAATAAGGCAACAATAAATTTTACCATATTGAATGACTCTTTTTTTCACAAAATTTTCTCTGTAGTATAAGATGTTGTTTAATATCGTTTTACTCACAATAGGGTGTTTTTTGAAAAATTGGAGTCAATCATTTAAAAAGCTGCTGCTGCTTTATCAACTAAGTTTATGCAATATCCTAAATTCTTTGTTGTCATTGCAACAATGTTCCCGGGCTCTTCACCAAGAATAGATTCTATCACACAAAACCACTTTCTTTGTGCATGTATGAGAACAAATAAGAACCAACTTCTCATTTGTTCAAGTTTATCTTGAAATTGTAGCAATTCTGTATCTTCAGGCTCCATTTATAATTCTAGTTCTTTTGTCATTTTTACCACATTTGCAGTTACATCCTTCACTCAAGTCTTGAATCTTTCAAAGTCATTCATGAGAGTTGGAATTAATTTCTTCCAAATTCCTGTTAATGTTGATATTTTGGCCTCTGCCCATGAATCATGAATGTTCTTGATGGCATCTAGAATGGTGAATATTTTCCAGAAAGTTTTCAACCTACTCTGCCCAGATCCATCAAAAGAATCACTGTCTATGACAGATACAGTCTGTCAAAGTGTATTTCCCAAACAACAAAACTTAAAATTTGAAATTACTACTTGATCTATTGGCTGCAAAATTGATGTCGTGTTAGCAGACATGAAGACAGCATTTGTCTTCTGGTATGTCTCCATCAGAGCTATTGAGCACATTGTCAAAGAGCAGTAATATTTTGAAAGAAATATGTATTTTTTCTGGACAGTGTGTCTCAACAGGAAGCTTAAAGTGTTCAGTAAACCATGCTGTAAACAGATGTGCTGTCATCCAGGCTTTCTTGTTCCATTTATAGGGCACAGGCAGAATAGATTTACCATCATTCTTAAGGGCCCTACGATTTTCAGAATGTCAAATGAGCACTGACTTCAACTTAAAGTCACCAGCTGCATTTACCCCTAACAAGAGAGTCTGTCTGACCTTTGAAGCCAAGCATTTACTTCACGTCTCTAACCAGGCAAGTCCTAGATGGGATCTTCTTTAAATAGAAAGCTGTTTCATATATTAAAACTCTGCTGTTGTTTAGTGTAGCCACCTTCATGAATAATCTGAGCTAGATCATCTGACTAACTTGCTGCAGCTTTTACATCAGCACCTGCTGCTTCATCTTGCACTTTTATGTTATGAAGACAGCGTCTTTCCTTAAATCTTATGAACCAACCTCTGCTAGTTTCCAACTTTTCTTCTGCAGCTTCCTCACCTCTCTAAGTCTTCATTGAATTGAAGAGAGTTAGGGCCTTGCTCCGGATTAGGCTTTCGCATAGGGGCTGTTATGGCTGGTTTTACTTATTCAGACCACCCAAACTTTCTCCATATTTGCAATAAGTTTCACTTTTTGAAAAATCATTTGTGTATTCACTAAAGTAGCACTTTTAGTTTTCTTCAAGATCTCTCCCTTTGCAGTCACAACTTAACTATTTAACACAAGAGGCCAAGTTCTCTACCCATTTCAGCTTTTCCTATACCTTCCTCACTAAACTTAATTATTTCTAGTTTTTGATGTAAAGTGAGAGACCTGTGACTTCATTTTACTTGACCACTTAGATGCTATTTTATGGTTATTAGCTGGCCTAACTTCAATGTTGCTGTGTCTGAGGGAATAGGGAGGCCTGAGAAGACGGAGAGAGATGGGGAATAGCTGTTAGTAGAGCAGTCAGAACACACACATATACCGATTAAGTTTGCTGTCTTCTATTGGTGTGGTTTGTGGTGCTCCAAAACAATTACAATAGTGATATCTGGGTCAAATGGTAATTTTAGTTCTAGATCCTTGAGGAATCTCCACACTGTTTTCCACAATGGTTGAACTAATTTACACTCCCACCAACAGTGTAAAAGCATTCCTATTTCTCCATATCCTTTGCAGCATCTGTTGTCTCCTGATTTTCTTGGTGCGAGATGGTAACTTGATGTGGTTTTGATTTGCATTTCTCTAATGACCAGTGATGATGATTTTTTTCATGTTTCTAGGCTGCACAAATGTCTCATTTTTAGAAGTGTCTATTCATATCCTTTGTCCACTTTTTGATGGGGTCAGTTATTTTCTTCTTGTAAATTTGTTTAAGTTCTTTGTAGATTCTGGATATTAACCTTTGTCAGATGAGTAGATTGCAAAAATTTTTGCTTAGGATTGTCTTGGCTACATGAGCTCTTTTTTGGTTCCATGTGAAATTTAAGGTGGTTATTTTCCAATTTTGTTAAGAAAGTCAATGGTAGCTTTATGGGGCTAGCACTGAATCTATAAATTACTTTGGGCAGTATGGCCATTTTCATGATATTGATTCTTCCTAACGCTGAGCATGGAATGTTTTTCCATCTGTTTGTGTCCTCTCTTATTTCCCTGAGCAGTAGTTTGTAGTTCTCCTTGAAGAGGTCCTTCGTATCCCTTGTTAGTTGTATTCCTGAGTATTTTATTCTGTTTGTAGCAATCGTGAATGGGAATTCGCTCATAATTTGGCCCTCTGTCTGTCTGTTATTGGTGTATAGGAATGCTTGTGATTTAAGCACATTGATTTTTGTATCCTGAGACTTTGCTGAAATTGCTTATCAGCTTAAGGAGATACTGGGCTGAGATAGTGGGGTCTTCTGAATATACGAACACATCATCTGCAAATAGAGACAATTTGACTTCCTCTTTTCCTAGTTGAATATGCTTTATTTCTTTTTCTTGCCTGATTGCCCTGGCCAGAACTTCCAATACTATATTCAACAGCAGTGGTGAGAGAGGGTATCCTTGTGCCGGTTTTCAATGGGAATACTTCCAGTTTTTGCCCATTCAGTATGATATTGGCTGTGGGTTTGTCATAAATAGCTCTTATTATTTTGAGATACATTCCATTGATACCTAGTTTATTGATGGTTTTTAGCATAAAGGGCTGTTGAATTTTGTTGAAGGTCTCTGCATCTATTGAGATAATCATGTGGTTTTTGTTGTTGGTTTTGTTTATGTAATGGATTACATTTATAGATTTGCATTATGTTGAACCAGCCTTGCATCCCTGGGATGAACCCTACTTGATTGTGATGGATAAGCTTTTTGATGTGCTGTTGGATTTGGTTTGCCAGTATTTTACTGAGAATTTTCACATCAATGTTTGTCATGGATATTGGCCTGATATTTTCTTTTTTAGTTGTGTCTCTGCCAGATTTTGGTATCAGGGTGATGTTGGTTTCATAAAATGAGTTAGGGAGGATTCCCTCTTTTTCTATTGTTTGGAATAACTTCAGAAAGAATGGCACCAGCTTCTCTTTGTACCACTTGTAGAATTAGTCTGTGGACCTGTCTAGTCCTGGACTTCTTTTGGTTGGCAAGCTATTAATTGCTGCCTTAATTTCAGATCTTGATATTGGTTTATTCAGGCATTCAACTTTTTCCTGATTTAGTCTTAGGAGGGTGTAAGTGTCCAGGAATTTATCCATTTCGTCTAGGTTTACTGGTTTATTTGCATAGAGGTGTTTATAGTATTATTTGATGGTAGTTTGTATTTCTGTGGGATTAGTGGTGATATCACCTTTATCATTTTTTATTGCATCTATTTGATTCTTCTCTCTTTTTTTCTTTATTAATGTGTCTAGTGGTCTATCTAATTTGTCCATCTTTTCAAAAAAACAGTTTCTGGATTCATAGATTTTTTTGAAGGGCTTTTTCTGTCTCTATCTTCTTCAGTTCTGCTCTGATCTTATTTTTTGTCTTCTGCTGACTTTTTAATTTGTTTGATCTTGCTCGTCTAGCTCTTTTAATCATGATGTGTCAATTTTATCTCTTTCATCATTTCTCTTGTGGGCATTTAGTGCTATAAATTTCCCTCTAGTCACTGGTTTAAATGTGTCTCAGAGATTCTGGTACGTTGTATCTTCATTCTCATTGGTTCAAAGAACAACTTGATTTCTGTCTTAATTTCATTATTTATCCAGTTACTCACTTTCCATGTAGTTGTGCGGATTTGAGTGAGTTTCATAATCCTGAGTTTTAATTTGATTGCACTGTGGTCTGACAGACTGTTTTTATGATTTCTGTTTTTTTTGCATTTGCTGAGGAGTGTTTTACTTCCGATTATGTGGTCAATTTTAGAATATGTGTGATGTGGTGCCAAAAAGAATGTATATTCTGTGTATTCGAGGTGGAGAGTTCTGTAGATGTCTATTAGGTCCGCTTGGTTCAGATCTGAGTTCAAGTCCTGGATATCCGTGTTGATTTTCTGTTTTGTTGATCTGTCTAATATTGACAGTGAGGTGTTAAAGTCTTCCTTCCACTATTATTGTGTGTTAGTCTAAGTCTCTTGGTGGGTCATTTAGAACTTGCTTTATGTATCTGGGTGCTCCTGTATTGGGTACATATGTATTTAGGATAGTTATCTCTTCTTGTTGCATTGATCCCTTTATCATTATGTAATGCCCTTCTTTGTCTCTTTTGATCTTTGTTGGTTTAAAGCCTGTTTTATAAGAGACTAGGATTGTGACACCTGCTTTTCTTTTTGCTTCCCATTTGCTTGGTAAACCTTCCTTCATCCCTTAATTTTGAGCCTCTTGTGTCTTTGCATTTGAGATCAGTTTCCTGAATACAGCACACCAATAGGTCTTGACTCTTTATCCAATTTGCCAGTCTGTATCTTTTAATTGGGGCATTTATCCCATTTACATTTAAGGTTGTATTGTTATTTGTAAATTTGATCCTGCCATTTTGATGCTAGCTGGTTGTTTTGCCCATTCGTTGATGCAGTTTCTTCAAAGAGTCGATGGTCTTTAAAAGTTGGTATCTTTTTGCAGGCAGTGGCTGTTACTGGTTGTTCCTTTCCATGTTTAGTGCTTCCTTCAGGAGCTCTTGTAAGGCAGGCATGGTGGTGACAAAAATCTCTCAGCATTTGCTTGTCCATAAAGGATTTTATTTCTTCTTGGCTTATGAAGCTTAGTTTGGCTGGATATGAAATTGTGGGTTGAAAATTCTTTTCTTTAAGGATGTTGGATATTGGCCCCCACTCTTTACTGTCTTGTAGGGTTTCTGCCAAGAGGTCCACTGTGAGTCTGATGGGCCCAACAATCCCCTTACTGGGTATATACCCAAAGGATTATAAATCATTCTATTAGAAGGACATATGCACATGTATGTTTATTGCAGCTCTGTTCACAATAGCAAAGACTTGGAACTAACCCAAATGCCCATAAATGATAGACCTCATAAAGAAAATGTGGCACATATACACCATAGAATACTATGAAGCCATAAAAAAGGATGAGTTCATGTCCTTTGCAGGAACATGGATAAAGCCACAAACGATAATTCTCAGCAACTGATGCAAGAACAGAAAACCAAACACCACATGTTCTCACTTATAAGGAGGTCTTGAACAATGAGAATACATGGACACAGGGAGTGGAACGTTACACACTGGGGCCTGTTGGGGGAGATGGATGCAGCAAACCACCATGGCATGTGTATACCTATTCAACAAACCTGCACATTCTGCACGTGTACCCCAGAACTTAAGGTAGAATTTTAAAAATGAAGAAAAAATAAATTAAAAAGTCCATGGTAGCCTGCTGGAGATAGAATGTAAATGGTATTGACATACCTTGGCTGACAGTGACTTGCCATCAGTGAAGGTCATCCAGGACCAACCAGATGACCTGGCAACTGGCCCACAATAGCATGAATGAGCCCAGCTGACACCCCACAAGGAGCAGAGATGAGCCCTTCCTATGTTGCCAATCATTGGTGTCCTAAGCAAGTGAATGGTTGTTGTTTTATATCACTAAGTTTTGGGATAGTAAAACACTCAGGAATAAAAAAAAATAATAATTAATGCAGTTGAAAAAAGACAATTACAATAGTGACATCACAGGTCACTGATCACAAGTCACTGTAACAGATACTATAATAATAAAATGTTTGAAATATTGTGAGTAATACCACAATGTGGTAGTATACTTTGTTTTTAATATACATTAAACTATTCATAACAAAAATTATAAGATGGATTGTCTCTAAATTTAACTGTCTTAAACAAACTTTTCTATCCCAATAGCACACATATTAATATTTAAAATAATTCTCTAATACAAAGCTTTGTCATTCTTAAATGCTGACAGCCACTACACATTTTGTAGCTACAAAGCAGATTTTATAATATCTGAGTTTAGAAAACTAACAAAAACTTATTGGCCAAATGGGTCTAGTATTGTTGATACATAAATTTAGGTTCAAGAAATAAATTGCCTTACCAACAATTTTACTGGGCCATCACATTTTTATTGGCTTCATCCACTCTTTCTAATGTCACAGCAGTGTTGCTGTAGTGGCAGGCAAAATCATCCAGATGTTGTTGCCAGATCAGTCAATCAAATCATCCAGTCAACTAAAGCACACACACTTATACACATATGTGTATGTTAGGTCATGTGCAGAATACATAAAACAATAAACTCAACATTTGCCTTCAAGTAATGTAGAGTTTAATTGCATATGTTAGTTATATTAAATCTTAGCACTTTTAATCAGATGATTAAATACTAAGCATAGTATGTAATAATATAGGAGTTTATAGTAGGGTAATATAACTATTATCAGCTAGGTAAGTCAAGGAAGCCCTCTTGGTGGAAGTGACATTTTAGCTGAGAATTATAGGATAGAGATTTAGACAGGCAACATTGAAATAAACAGTTACAATAGAAAATTGTGTGTGTTCAGTGGATTGTGAATAGATTCACTCGATCAATTTATATACTCACTCAGTCATTTAATTGTGTATTAAAAGACTATATATTGAGCACCTGGCACATAGCAGGTGTCAAGCAGTCAGCGGAGATAAAAAAAAATGGTCAATGAAATCTGCACAGTCCTTGTCACAGTGGAATTACAATATGGCAGGGTCAGGGGAATGGGAAATGAGTCTGGAATTTGACTACAGGGACTTGTAGACTGTGTTAAAGAGTTTTATCTTTATTGTAAGAGCAATGGGAAACTACAGAGGTATTTTAAACCAGATGGAGACATGATTAGATCTGTCTTTTGAAAATAATTCTGGAGGTAATATGGAGAAAATGTATTGGATGGTGGTTACAGTGGATATGGATCTTTGGAGGCTAGCATAGAATAAAATCAAAGTATGATGGTATTCTAGACAAAAACTATTCTGGTGGACCTGGAGAGATAATAGAAAGAGGAATATATTTAGGTGAATTGGTGATAAATTGGATATGTAAAGTGAGCAAGAAGAAATAGCAACGATAACTCTTGGGTTTCTGACTTGTGTAATCAGATGGATGCTAGAACTATCAACTGACAGGGAACTGCAGAACAGAAAAAAATGAGATGATCATGGGTTCTGTTTGGCTAGGTCCCAGCTAAGGTATCTCTGAGACACTCTGGAGATGACTTTAAATATATTTATATATTTATAGGTCTGGAACAAGGAAATATACATTTATGTATTACCTGTTGTGTCATTTTGAGATCACAGAATAAGATGCTGATTTAAAGTTACAGGTGCAAGAAGTTTATTGGCTAGGTGTGTAGTGGGTTAATAATACCTATGAGAAGGATGAAGAAGAAAACATGATTGGGCATGGGATGCTTTTAGACTATGGTGCTAATCTGACATCTAACAGGAAAGGAACAGAAATGGGCAGCAAGAGCCTTAAACTGCGATATAAATATGACAGAGTCCTGGCCAACTCAGTTGTGATCCTCAGACCAAAGACTGGCCATTAAAGAAATCTCATTGGACAGAGTCGGGAGGCCCTGGTACACCCACTGTGCTCAGTCATTGGCTGGGTGTTTGCCAAGAAAGCATAATCTTGGCTGAAACATTGTGGTGACTCCAGAAAGAACTGCAGTGGAGATGTCACCTAACAGTCCTCTTTACTGCTGAATGACAAGTCCTTTCTTGAAGGGAGATGTGAATGGCATGTCTTCCTGTTTCCTGGTTGTCACATCTAGTACAGATGCAAACTGAAGACATGCATGTGGATGAGATACTCTAGCAGAAAATTCAGTGTGAGATATTTAAAGTAGGATTTATTAAAGAATGGTTGTATTTAGATGAAAAGTGGTAAATTTAGATGAAAACTCTGTTTTAAGTATTCTAATGACAAGAGGTTTGACTGGTACATCTATATATTTATTTATTTTCCAAATTGTTCTAAGGTGTAGTTGAATCAGCCTCTACAACTGTGTCCTGTATAATAATAACAAACATTTAAAAGCTTATGAAGAAACCTGGACAAAAGAATGAATGTAGGGGGAAAATGATGTCGCAGGAGTAAGTTTCTTCCGAAATCATGTCACAAAATTTTATACACTGAATTAGAAGTAGGTGCAAACATGGCTCTAAACTTCTAATTGACAATGCAATAAGAAAAATATGGTTTGCAGTGTCCATAAGACAAAAATAAATTAATTGTTTAAGAGAAACTAGTTTTTCTGATACTGAGATTAAGAAACACATATAGGTCTTAATGAAGAACATACCACATAATGTAACGGGCAGCACAATCATCTTTACAATACTAGAAAGAGATATGTAATTCTGATTCTTGAATTTTCCTCCACGTTGATTAATGCAATTCTATGTGGGACCCGAATGACTAATTTAATAATAGATTTAAGAGAATTTAGAGGGGGCAGGTAAACTGAATGTCCTATAGACACTCCAAAATAAAATTAGGATTTAAATAATCTCATAAAACCTGAGGACCCTGATACAGACACATGACTCGGAGTGTAAGTACCACTACTTCCTCATAGAATTGGCCTGAAGGGCTATCAGTGAATCACATTAACAATGTAATTAAGTAGATTTTGTATCTTTGTATATATTGTAGAAATAGGAGCTCTTTGCCTTAAATGGTACAGGTCTTTGACTGGGGCTTCAGAAATGTCAGCATTAGAAAAATTTAAAGCAGATAGTGAATCAAATATTTGTCTCCTTTTTAAAATTTAAAAACAAAACTCTTAATCTCAATAAAGCATTCATAAGACATCTAACATATTATATTACTAAACTTTACCTTATGAAATCCTCACAGAAAATCTTCAATATTTGAGATTTTCTATTGATTAAAATTTTCTCATATGGTGATTTTAAATTATGTCAACAAGGCTAGGCGCTGTGGCTCACACCTGTAATCCCAGCACTTTGAGAGGCTGAGGTGGGCGGATCACAAGGTCAGGAGTTCGAGACCAGTTTGGCCAATACGGTCAAACCCTGTCTCTACTAAAAATACAAAACTTAGCCAAGTGGGGCGGCATGCACCTGTAGTCTCAGCTACATGGGAGGCTGAGGAAGAATCGATGGAACCTGGGAGGCAGATGTTGCAGTGAGCCAAGATTATGCCACAGCACTCCAGCCTGGGCAACAGAGCGAGACTCCATCTCAAATTAAAAACAAATATGTCAACAAATTATTTGCTTCTCCCTTCAATAGGTAGAAGTTAATACTGCTCCTTCTTGGATTTGGTGACTTCTTTCTAATGAATAGAATAAATCCTAAGTGATGGTATGTTTTAGTGAATATTCTTAAATACATTTAGTAAATGTGAATACGATTTCCTTAAATTTTATCTATTTATCTAACGTATATATCCTTCATAGTATTTTAAAAAATAGGCAAACATTTGAAAGCTGAGTAATAACATGGTTTAATCTCGTTATTTTCTGATATATTTGTTATATTCTTAAATACATTAATTAATATAATTTCAATGTGTCATTTGATGAAGCAGCATGATACAGTGGTCCAAATTATGCAGCTTACTGGTTGTGTAAACTTGGACAAGTTATTCAGCATGACTGTGCTTCAGTTTTCTTCTATGTAAATGGGGGTAATAATAAAATATACCTCATAGGATTGTGTGAAGAGTAAATAACCAATATAAAGCACATGTAAATGGGGGTAATAATAAAATATACCTCATAGGATTGTGTGAAGAGTAAATAACCAATATAAAGCACATATAATAGTGCTTAACATATTTGAAGTCCTCAATACATGTTGGAAAATAAAATATTAGATTCAGTAGATATATTTAAAAGACTTATTTTCATTAAATATATTCTATTTTGACTTTTTAATAACAGCCATTTTGACTGGTGTGGGATGGCACCTCATTATGGTTTTGATTTGCATTTCTGTGATGATTAGTGATGTTGGGAATTTTTTCATGTGTTTTTTGGCCACTTGTATGTCTCCCTGTGAGAAGTGTCTGTTCATGTCCTTTGCCCATTTTTTAAAATGTGGTACTTGTCTTTTGCTTGTTGATTTATTTAAGTTCCCTACAAATTTTGGGGAGTCTTTGTTGGATGCATAGTTTGCAAATATCTTCTTCCATTTTGTAGGTTGCCTGTTTACTTTGTTCATAGTTTCTTTTGCTGTGCAGAGCTCTTTAACTTAATTAGTTCCCACTTGTCTATTTTTGCTGTTGTTGTTGTTGCAATTGCTTTTAGGGACTAAAAAAGACAAAAAGGAAATTAGCAAAAAAAGAGAAAAGGGAATTCTTACACATTGTTGGTGTGAATGCAAATTAGTTTAGCCACTATGGAAAGCAGTCTGGAGATTTCTCAAAGAACTTAAAACAGAGCTACCATTTGATCCAGCAATCCTATTACTACTGGGTATATACCCAAAAGAAAATAAACAATTATACCAAAAAGACAGATGCACTCATATGTTCGTCACTGCACTATTCACAATAGCAAAGACATGGAATCAACCCAGGTACCCATCAAAGATTTATTGGATGAAGAAAATGTGGTATGTATATGCCATGGAATGCTATGCACCCAGAAAAAAAGAATGAAATCATGTTCTTTTCAGCAACATGAATGCAGTTGGAGGCCATATCCTAAGTAAATTAATGAAGGTACAGAAAACCAAATATTGCATGTTCTCACTTATAAGTGGGAGGTAAACATTGAGCACACATGGACATAAATACGGGAAAAAATTGAAACTGCAGACTATTAGAGAGGGGAGAGAAGGAACGGCCATGGGTCAGAAAACAACCTATTGGATACTATGCTCACTACCTGGGTGACAGAAAACATACCTGAAACCTCCACATCATGCAATATTCCAATGTAACAAACTTGCACACATACCCCCAGTATCCGAAAATTGAAAAGTTTTAAAATATATGTATTCTAAAAGAATATTTTAAGAATATATTATAAAATATATTTTATAATTTTTTTTTTGGTAAAGTTTGTCAAACAGTCAATTTAACCATTCAGGAATTGGTGTCAAACTAATTGATTTCAGTAGATTGATTTTCTATAAATTTCTTCACTTTGGTTGATCATTATTCTCTATATATTTATTATTTGTGATGGTGATTTAAAATTTAATTCCTTCAAAAATCATGCCCCAGATGCCACACATGATTAAGTATGCAATTATTATTTTGAAAGGCAGTAATTAGTATAAAAAATCTTTGAAAAACATCAAAAAAAGGTACTTAGTGAAAACGATTAGAAATTGGATCTATCCACCAACCAGATAAAATTTCTGTGACATTTTACATCTCTAACTGAAAAATTAAATATTAAAAACATGTTGTTATATTATTTTCAAACTTGCTTATAAAATTACAGAAATAGATGTGGAGGGTATGAGTTTTATGTCGAGTGCAGGAATTTCTTGAAGGAAAAATACAAGCCCTGAGTGTGCTAACTGACAGTCTAGAGTCATAAGAAAATACCTTCCACTTTGCAATACTGTGCAATGTTTTCTAATAGTATTTAATGTTGTTAGCCCAATGAATACCGGACATTAATTAGTAGTTAATAGCTGAACAATTCAAGCAGCCTGTTTTGGATCCAAAAATATCCTTAAAGACGGGAAAGCCATATTAACAGCACTAAACTGTAATATTCCAGCTAGTTCTGCTGGATCCCAAATCACAGGAGTTTTTGCCTTGCAAGAGTATCTGCTCAAACCTTCAATTGAGGCTATTTAAAGGAAGATTTTAGAGACTTCAAAGGCTTCATAAGTCCATATATTTCCTAGGACTACTTATTACAGCTAAATCCTCCAAAGCTTTTGAATGTACCCATGTACTGAAGAAATTAATCAGCTTGTTGAAGGTCACTTTTTAAAATGTGGCTTTGGGCTACTTGAAGAGAAAGAAAAGTGTAAAAGACAAGGGAAGCCTGGAGGAAGCTCTCATGTTAGTTAACCTTGGCTGCTATCCAAGTGTGGCTTGAGTGTGCAAAGATGTTCTTATGCACACCTAATGGGTGCCTCCCTACCAAGGGATAAGGTACATTTGATTGTGGCACATAAACATAATATTGCTACAGATTCTTCCAAGTTATAAAATTGTTTTGTAATTTTCTCTAGCCTTTTTATTTTAGAGAAAACACTGGGTGTAAAGAATTTTATCTAAAGAATTTTGTGGCCTGAACATCATATATTTCATATTTACTATTTTTATAATGCTTATAAAATGAATATCCAGAGGATGTAGTTTTGTATTTGTATGGCATTTCTTTTCTTTTTTTTTTTTTAAATTTTTTAAATTTTTATTGCATTATAGGTTTTGGGTACATGTGCAGAACGTGCAAGGTTGTTGCATAGGTACACACATGGCAGTGTGTTTTGCTGCCTTCCTCCCCTTCACCCACACTTGGCATTCATTCCCAGGCTATCCCTCCCCAGCTCCCCCCCACTGTCCCTCCCCCATTCCCCCCAATAGACCCCAGTGTGTAGTAGACCCCCTCCCTGTGTCCGTGTGTTCTCATTTTTCTCACCCACCTATGAGTGAGAATATGCGGTATTTCTTTTTCTGTTCTTGTGTCAGTTTGCTGAGAATGATGTTCTGCCTGTAGTCCCAGCTACTCGGGAGGCTGAGGTGGGAGGATCGCTTGAGCCCAGGAGTTCTAGGCTGCAGTGCGCTGTGCCGATCGGGTGTCCGCACTAAGTTCGGCATCAATATGGTGACCTCCCGGGAGCGGGGGACCACCAGGTTGCCTAAGGAGGGGTGAACCGGCCCAGGTCGGAAACGGAGCAGGCCAAAACTCCCGTGCTCATCTGTATGGCATTTCAAGAAGAACATCCCAAATGGAGATCCAGTCTTTTCTCACATATGCTTCCTCTTCTCTAGCCTCTTGTGCTTTTGGAATCCACTCTCCACCATACTGCACCTTCCTGCATGGAACTTGTCAGATACTTCACCACCTCCTCACCAAACTCAAGCCTCCAGGGAATGGGAGTCTATCTTTGGCTTTTAGTGGTTCTCTCAAGACTTGCTTGAATGAGTTTAGACACCCGTGCTGCCCGCTGTCTCTCTCTTAGACAGAAGGGAACAAGAGATGTTAAATGGGACATTCCCAAATTCAGTCACATTGGGGGATGGGGATGGAGCATGAAGACGGTGCAGGAAAGGGTATAAATTCCAGATGGTGGATATTCTAATCCCATTTGATATGTAAACATATCAAATATTACTCCATTACATATGCAGTCTTCTCAAATAGTACTATTGTCTGTGTATCAGTGACTCACATTTGAACCGATCAAACAAATTGCAAGTTAATTCAAGCCCTTGGAACACATAAATGCCTTAATTGGTCAAACAGAGTTGATATTTCATGATGGTTACCAGAACTAAGTTATTAAATTGTATCTATATTTCATGCCTAATAATAAAATGAGTCTTTATACTTATGTTAGGAATATTATAAGGGAGACAACACCACCAAGGGTTGTGTCATGACATTAAATTGCGGAGTAAAATTAAAGTAGACAACTTTGGAAAAAAGCAACTTGTCTTGTCTACTCTGTCTTTGGCGCTGAAGTGCTAAAACTGCATTTTGGGAGCGCAGCCACAAGTCACCAGTTTTGAATTTTACCTGCCTCATACTCTTTCCCTCTATTGGCATAACCTACTAAGTAGCTCCTACATTGCATGGGGATAAGATATTCATTGCATTTGCAACCAGCTCAAATTTTAGGGAAGGCAATTCATATTTAGTCTTGGATCACTTGAAAGATAGTGTCTATCTAGAAAAAAAGGGAATTAAAATTAATATGAGCAAAGCAATTTACTCTTTTTTCTACATAATCCTTTAAGAATGAATTTGGATTTCTCTTTTAGAGATCTTGGGTATATCTAAGAGTCTCAAAACTGATGATGTAAATATGTAAAAAAAAGAGTTTCAGGTGACAATTTGGATATGTTTGCAAGAGGAGAGCAGGCATATTCCTGCTTTGTGACACTGCCTGTAAAAGCAGTCAAGAAACTAATGGGTGAATTTGGTTCTGAGTGATATAGAACTGGAGACAACTTGCTTCTGTTTTTATGTAGATACTTTACCATTTAATTTGGGGGCAGCATTATGGTGATTGTATTATACGATCGCACAGAATGACACTCTTGAGAGTCTGAGAAAAACAACTTTTAAAATTTGTATTGTTATCTGAGGAGGCACTTTTTATAGTGGCAAAAAATTCAGAGAACACCCTCTATTATAATTCAAGAAGAAGACACAAATATATATACATTATAAAGGAGTTAAGTCTCATGTGGTCTGGTTTATTAAAGAATAAAGGAAACTGACTGTCCCTGAATAGTCTTTGAATATGGTCTTATACCAAGTCGTACCCATTAGTACATCTGATTCATAGTAAGCACCTTTTGAGTTATGGTTCTTTAGATCAGTGTAATATTTTATTTTTTACGGTCTTATAGCTGAGTTATTTGCATAATTATCTGCTATGACTGCAGCTTTTTTATATCATCAACTGACTTCAGAATTTGGTAGACATTGTTTACCCTTTGGCATACTAGATCTTGTATATTCAATTCAATTTAACAAACACAGTACACACATAATAAATACTAGAAAAGCAGAGTAAGACAAAAAACAGTAGAAGAACTATTTGATGTCTTATACACAGATGACAGTAGAACTGTGATTTGAATTAATTCAGATTAGTTACTGTGTATTATCACCTTCCGAAGTTTCATTTGTTTGTTTCATAGAGCCAGTTTGGGTCTGTGAGGAGGTCGTTAAGATATCCAGGAGGAAGCCAATGTTGGATTTATGAGAACAGTTGCCTTTGTCTGTGGGCTGTTTTCGTTTTTGTCTTTTTTTTTTTTTTTTTAACCAGAACTGGCCAGCCTTCTTTTTATTCAGTCATAATTATGCTTGTATTTGGCTAGTTGGACTGTTTTACACTCCATACTGTTTCAGGACCTACAAAGTCTCAGTTCTCCTTGGACTGGTTCTCAGAAGCTACAAAGTTGCTTCACTGATCATGCTGCCAGTCAGTTAACTTTTCCTCTCAGAAAGATCACAGGGCTCCATTACTGACCCAGCATGTTCCCGGATGCTGATCTGCCAAGCCCTGTCCTGTCCAGGCCTGACACATTATATTCTCTTCTGCAGTCATAAGTGCAACTTGGAAATTGGTGTTTTTGCATACTTGTATGTGTGAATGCAGTACCTTATAGCCACTAGCACATGTACATACAGCAGTTTTAGGGACTGTCTCTGCTTTTCATTTCCCAGAAGTCACTGCCATGCAGATTTTCTGAGAAGTGTTGTGTGCAGCAGGATAATGTAGTGGTTTTTGTCTTTTTTGTTTCCTGTTCTTATGCCATGCTGTGATGTTGCCCTTCTTGAGGGGCAATGATGCCAGATAGTGGGATGGACACGCTGAACACAAGGATTAGAAGGAAGTGGTTTCCCTAGCAACAATGGCCATGCAAGGGGGTCACACTACTTATCACTGCTCATAGCCCTTTTCCTCTGGTTTAAATATCACAGACAGAGGATCTGAATGCTAAGTATCTGATTCTGAATCATTTCTAGTAGATGAAATTACAGCAAACAATCACTGTCTAAAAAGAAGTTGGAAATTTGATGAAGATGCAATATACTTTTGTATGTTGATAGGCACCTCCAAAACGATCTGCTTCCTAATGGTGTGCCGTTGCTTTTGCACTATACATTAGAAGACACTGGGAAATAGTTACTTCTCACAAAGACGAAGCAGGAAAATGACTTGCAAATGCCAGGTTTTAAAAACTTATTTTAAAATTCCCACTATATTTTTAACATTTAAAAATTATCTCTTCCACACCAGTCACTAAAAAGCAACTTGTAGATTTCATTATATGATAAGAAGGTAAAAACGTCACCCTAATTTAATAACTTCATTCTAGTTTTTTTATAATGATCTTACTTTGAAGACTTTAAATTATTCTTTTCCAAATTCTTCACTTATTTTAGTGTTATCTAGACATTAGAGTATTAATGCTTTGATGTGATTATTAGTCATTATTTGTTAAATGAAAAATGGTGTGCTAACTATGGCTCTCCATAGTTGCTGATCAGCATTTCATAACATTTATGTGTATTTAATATTATACAACCAGGAATAATTTTGGTATATGAGTACTGAATGCAGATTAAGTAAAAATATTCTCTAATATCTGAAAGCAACTATGATAAAAGAAAAGACCACTTGCCAAACTAGTACCTCTCAAATACTGGCCCCTCTTTGATTTAAAAAAATCAGTCACTGTTCATTATTTTTCTAAATTTCCTGACTTACTCACAGTTAGTAAAATCCAGAGCAGTAAAAATAAACAGTTGTATATTTCTGAAAAAAAATTCTAATTCGAGCAAAACTAGGTAAAGGTATAGAGGAATGCTGTCCAATAGAAATATGTGAGTCACAAATATAAGTCACATATGTAATTTCAAATTTTTGAATATTTTTATAGAAGAAAAAAGGAAAATAAATATGTCTAAAATATTATTTTCATTTCTATTATTTAAATGAATATGGAAATTAGTATAGGGATGTTTTACTTTTTCATACTCAGTCTTAACATATGACTGTATTTTATATTTAAGCATATCTCAATTTGGGTTAGCCATATTTCAGGTGCTCAATAGCCATCTGTGGCCTGTGGCTACCACATTGGTCTAGAATATAAAATATCACCAAGACATTTGAGAGTCAGTTCCATAGGTTAAGATGATGACCCTCTAGAAATACTGTTTTTCATAGACAAAATATATCTTTTGAAATGTCTGGAAAAGTTTATAGCTTGGCAATGTTTTCTAGATTCAACATTAACTCTTCCTGAAAAAATGCTTACATGTTCATAAAAACCTTTCCAAAGTTTGTCTTATTTACCATAATTAAATTGACGATAATATGATTATAGGGAATAGAAACCAGTGGCAAACTTAGCTTATTCTGTTCATATTATAAAATGTTCTTGGAAAAACTTCTTTGCAGATTTAGTATTCCAGGTTGTATTAGCATAATAGAATAAAGAACATCTTACAGAAATCGGCTCTTTGCAGCGTTTCTTTATAACCACTATTTTTGGAATGTAAACATATGCTGTATGGATTCAGAGTGACTAAACTGAGAAAACCATATATTTTTCAAAAAGAGGTTTCATTCCAGTCTCCTTGATTACAGAGTGATACTTGACTTCTCTGAATGCCATTACAGAGAAGAAATAGAGAAAGAAGAATATGAGTGGTTTATTTTTGCCAGCTGGCTGAGTCAAGCAAATTTCTTTCTCTCCCAATTTCCTGTACTATTTAGAAATCATTTTCAGAAAGATTGACTAGCAAGAATCATAACTAAATTTTCAATAATCTCCATGGATGAAGATATCATAATTACAAAGATATCCAGAATAAATAAGGAAGTATTATGTGTGCTCACAAACTCATTTATAAGCTTTCTATTTTCAAAAAAAAAATTGAGACAAGTGTTTCATTTGAAAATTCTGTCCCTTATCATTTATTAATCCTATCATTGGTCCAACTAGAAGTTTCTGAGAATCTATTCTTATTAGATACACTTGAACAAGTTCAAGTTGCCAATGATTAACAGAAAGTAATTTGTGAATTAACGTAAAAAAAATCTGTTATAAAATGGACCAGACTAATGGAAGAGCTGGATTTCTATATGTATAGAGATTCAAGTGGCTTGTAAGATATAGAAGAAAACAGCAACAAACAATTTATAATTTATTTAATTTATTGAGCCAATAAATATTTTTAGAACTCCCACTTCATGCAAATTACTCCTTAGATGCAGTAGGAATTCAAAAATGAATTGGATGTGAATTCTGCATTTAAGATTTTATAATTTAGTGGGGGTGAAGAAGATCATAAATAGCTAAAATGGAAGCTCCAGAATTTTGAGAGACCTGAGGCAAGGGAGATTTGTTTCCCAGGATTGGGGGTGGTGGAATCAGCAAAGGAGACAAAACAGCTTCCCTGAGAAAATAGATTTGGGCTCTTTCTTGATGAATGGGAATTATTTAGCTGGAAAAAAAAAAAATAAGGGAAGGTATTTAGCTAGACAAAGTACTAACAAAAGCAAAGCACTTGAGGGATTACAGAAATTTTCTTTTCTTTTTTTTTCTTTTCTTTTTCTGAGACAGTTTCATTCTGTCATCCCAGGCCGGAGTGCAGTGGTGAAATCACGACTCACTGTAGCCTCAACCTCCCGGGCTCAATCGATCCTCCCTCCTCAGACTGGGACTACTGAACCATGCCTGGCTAATTACTGTACTTTGTAGAGACAGTGTCTCACCATGTTACCCAGGCTGGTCTCAAACTCCTGAACTCAAGTGATCTGCCAGCTTCAGCCTCCCATGCCTGTGCTGGGATTACAGGCATGAGCCACAGTGCCTGGTCTTATAGGAAAGAATTTGAATGGGAAGTAGTGACATATGACTTTGCATTTTTTTCACTGATTATATTCTGAATAGATAGAAGTTTTACAACATTGATTAAGGTGATTCTATGTAGTTTCCCAGCAGCAGTTCAAACTGTGTTTAACTGAGAAGACTCTTTTGATCACAGCCCCCAGTAAAATAAATTCTAACTGCAGATTACAAGCATGTACCTGTTTCTCAAGTTTTGCACTATGACAGGGAGTCAGATTCATTAATTCATTTATTATTTTTGTCAATATTGACATTAGTCATTGTTTTGGCCAGAAAAGGAAAATTTATTTAAATCATATGGAAAAGAGAAGTTAAAATAATATGATCATAATTCGTTATTAACTAAAAAACAGATTTTGGCTTTATATTTTATCTAATGTTTTATTACATTTTGTCTGTTTCAGACATACAGATACTTTGATTTGTGATTTCTATATTACTTGTAAATTTACCTTAAACTTCCTCCATTCCTTCCCCCTAATTTGATAAGTATTCAATTGGTTTTATTCTCATTAGTCCATGGCTTGACTATATGTAATTCATAACATGTAACCTTTTGACACTTTTATTGCATCAAGCCTGGCCAGCAACCAGGTAGGGGTTGATTTCTTTTTAATTTGTCTTCCTTGATGATATCATTGGCCCTATAATATTTGGGATTCTTT
Organism: Saguinus oedipus; assembly: GCA_031835075.1. Lineage (NCBI taxonomy): Eukaryota > Metazoa > Chordata > Mammalia > Primates > Cebidae > Saguinus > Saguinus oedipus. Next base: position 150,833,313 of record CM063170.1, read on the forward strand.
TTTTTTTTTTTTTTTTGGCTTTCCCAATAAAGTCATTTTCCCTGAAATAGGCTAATAGGCAGTAGGCTAATAAGGCACTTCTTGCCACTATGAAGAACACAGACACTGTTTTCAGATTGGTGAAATACATCTTGGTTACAGATACCTTTTCTGCCCCATTTTACTTCCCCTCAGCCTGCCTCTGACTTGAGTTACACAGCCCCAGTTCAAGTGCCTATCAGGTCTTTCATATATATATATATATATGTGTGTATGTATATATTTTTTCTTTTGCAAGCAAAGGACCATTCAGTCAGAAGCAAGGTAATATGGAATTGTGGGGGCAGTTAATACTTCTGGGAGACATTCTTAACTAGTGGAGGACAGAAGATGATGGATACTCACAAACTCCCAGCTCTGTGGAGCCCCAGTTGTCTGCAACACAAAGTAGCTCCATCACACATCTTTTATTGGCTTTCTTATTTTCCCTGTTTCACTTTTCACTTCCTCACTCCTGCTTCTGGGAATCATCTCTCAACAAAGCACTTGAACCCACTTATCTCTGCTTTGGGAAGGAACTGCATTTCACCATTCTTAAAAAGGATTGTGATTTATTAGAAATCAAGGTTGAGTAACAGAGTGACTGAAGAGTTAAGTTAAGATGAGAATGTCTGTGCCTTGTGTATGTGAATGAACTATAATCAAAATATTAATTCATAAGTCAATTTTTAAAACCTAGTGTTTGTTCTGTTTCCTAATGGAAATATCATAAATGATATAAATGATGTCATTTGTAGTTAGCTTCCTAGTTAATAAAAATGAATTGTTTGTGAATAACTTAAAAAATTGAGTAAAACATACAATTTATCCTGTTTTATGGAATCACATTGTATTAATTTTTTAGGGCTGCTGTAACAAAATATCACAGACTTTGGTGGCTTAAAGAGAAATTTACTTTCTCACAGTTCTGGAGGCCAGAAGTCTGAGATCGGAGTGTCGACAGGGTTATTTTTCTCTGAAGCCCTTCTTGGTTTGTAGATGGCATTTTTTTCCCATGTCTTTCCATGGTCTTTCTTCTGTGTATATCTGTGCTTTAATTTCCTCTCCTTATAAAGACATCAGTCATCTTGGATAGGTCCTACCCTAGTAAGCTCATTTGATTTAATTATCTCTTAAACAGCACTTTCTCCAAAATACATTCATAGAACTTCAATATATAAATTTGGGGAGGACACACAATTCAGCCCAAAAAATACATATAACTTTAAATGTTTAGTTACAAAGTGATTGATACATATAAACAAATATTAACAATGAAAACACCATCCAGTGTGGAAATAGAGCCTTATAAATAAATGCCTTTGAAACCAGTTGTGTTCCCCTTTTCTCTTCTGTTCTCCTTCACTCCAAGAAAGTAAAGGCTATTCTAATTTTCATTTATCAATTACATTTTAATAGATTAATCACATATGAATATATACTTAAGCAATGCATTACATTTTTGAGCTTTATTAAATAGCATTTCTTTTTGTATAGTTTTATGCACTTGCTTTTTCTGTCAACATTATGTGTTTAAGAGTCATTCATACTGAAGCAGCTAGATATAATTCATTCATTTTACTATTGTATAATATTCCACTAGGTTAGTATATGTATACATGACTATTCATTTACTGTTGATGGAATTTAGCTTGCTTCCAGGACTTTGTTTGTTGTTATTAACTATGCTGCTCTTCTTCCACATATCTCTTTCACATATTTATCAGAGATGCTCTATATCCAGGTCTGGAATTGCTGGATTGTAGGGAATGTGATTATTTACAGATTCACTATTCACATATTGCTTTCCAAAGTGGTAATGCCAGTTTATGTTGCCATCAATAGCATCTCAGATTCCTCAATAATTTGTATTGTGGCCAATACATGGTACTGTAAATTACAATATAGATTTGGAAATGTATGCCAACACAGTAGGTGCCAAATGTTATCAAATTGTGTTTCTAATTTACATTTTCTTGACAACTAATAATTGCTAATAATTTTCTTTTCTTATGTTTATGAGCCATTCATATTTCTCATGTACAAAATGCTTTTTTTTCCTATTCTTTAGCCTACTTTTCTACTGAGTTTTTTGTCCTTTTTTTGTGAGAGCTTTTTTTGTACTGAGATAAAATTCATTTTTTGCCTATATTTCTTGCAAATGTCTTCTCACAGTTTGTAGTACCCTTTTACTTTCTTTGTCTTTTAATAAATAGAAATTCTTAATTGTAATATAGTTGAACTTGGCAGTCTTTTCTTTTATAATTATTTTTCATAGATTGTTTAAAAAAACTTTCCCTAGCTTAAGGAGATATATATATATATATATATATATATATATATATATATATATATAAATATATATATATATAAAATCTAAAAAATTTATGGTTTATTCTTTATATCTTTACATTTACACTTTTATTTCTTCAGTAATGGACTTTTAGGTATGGTATGAGGTAGGGACTTAGTTACATTTCTCTTCCACATTGATTATCAATTGTCCTATCAATGTTAGAATAAAGTCACCACTATGCTTTTGTATGTCTTGCTAAATATTCCATTTGGAAAAAAAATTTTATTAAAATGTATTTTCTTTTTAATTGAGATATAATAATTTATATATTTATTGGGTATATGTGAGTGTTTTTACATGCAGAGAAGTGTAGTGATCAAGTCAGAGTATTTAGTATATTTATCACCTTGGATTTTTATCATTTTTTACCTTTTCTATTTCCATAGGTTTTTAGAGAACAGGTGGTATTTAGTTACACAAGTAAGTTCTTTAGTGGTGATTTGTAATATTTTCATGCAGCCATCACCCAGGCAGTAAATACTGAGCCCAATTTGTAGTCTTTTATCCCTCACGCCTTTTCCACACTTTCCTCTGAGTTCCCTAAGTCTATTGTGTCATTTATTTATCCACTTGTTGATTGACTTAAAAATGTGGGTTGGTTCCACATTTTTGCAACTGAGAATTGTACTGCTATTAACATTCATGTGCAAGTGTATTTTTTGTGTAATGATTTCTTTCCCTCTGGGTAAATACCCAGTACTGGAATTGCTGGATCAAATGATAGTTCTACTTTTAGTTCTTTAAGGAATCTTCACATTATTTTCCATTGTGGTTGTATTAGTTTACATTCCCACCAGCAGTATGGAAGTGTTCTCTGTTCACTGCATCCATGCCAACATCTATTTGCTTTTTAAATTTTTGATAATGGCCATTGTTGTAGGAATAAGGTGGTATCACATCATGGTTTTGACTTGCATTTTCCTGATCATTAGTGATGTTGAGCATTTTTACATGTTTCTTGGCTATTTGGATATATTTTTTAGAGAAGTTTCTGTTCATGTCCTTAGCCCACTTTGGATTGGATTGTTTGTTTTTTTCTTGATAATTTGCTTAATTTTGTTGTAGATTCTGGATATTAGTCTAGATGAGATGTACAGATTGTGAAGATTTTTTCTCACTCTGTGGGTTGTTTACTCTGCTGTCTATTCCTTTTGCTGTGCAAAAGTTCTTTAATTTAATTAAGTCCCAGGAGTCTATCTTTGTTTTTATTGAATTTGCTTTTGGTTCTCAGTCATGAAATCCTTGCCTAAGCCAATATCTAGAAGAGTTTTTCCAATGTTACCCTCTAGAATTTTTACAGTTTCAGGTCTTAGATTTAAGTCCTTAATCTCTTTTGAGTTGATTTTTATAGAAGGTGAGAGATGAGAGAATCCAGTTTCATTCTCCTACATGAGGCTTGCCAGTTATCCAGGCACCACTTGTTGAATAGGGTGTCTTTTCCCTACTTTAAGTTTTGACACTATTCCACAAGATAGAGAAAGAGGGAATTCTCCCCAAATCATTCTATGAAGCCAGTATCACCCTAATACCCAAACCAGGAAAGAATATAGCCAAAAAAGAAAACTACAAACCAATATATCTGATGAACACAGATGTGAAAATCCTTAACAAAATATTAGCTAAAGAAATCCAACAACATTTCAAAAAGATAATCCACCATGATCAAGTAGGTTTCCTATTAGGGATTCAGGGATGCGTTAACATACACAAGTCAATAAATGTGATGCACCACATAGACAGAATTAAAAACAAAAATCACATGATCATCACAATAGATGCAGAAAAAAATCAAATATCCCTTTATGATTAAATCTCTTAGTGAAATTGGCATAAAAGGGACATACCTCAATATAATAAAAGCCATCTATGACAAACCCACAGCCAACATAATATTGATTAGCAATAAGTTGAAAGCATTCAACTGAGAACTGGAACAAGACAAGGATGCCCACTCTCACCAATTATCTTCAACTTTTCTTCACCACTTATCTTCAGCATAGTACTGGAAATCCTAGCAGAGCAATCAGACAAGAGAAAGAAATAAATGGCATCCAAATTGGTAAAGAAAAAGTCAAACTGTCTCTGTTTGCTGATGATATGATTGCATACCTAGAAAACCCTGAAGACTCCTCTGAAAAGCTTTTAAACTGATGAAAGAATTCAGGAAGGGGATTTCCAACAAGATGGCCAAATAGGAATAGCTCTGGTCTGCAGTTCCCAGTGAGAGCAATGCAGAAGGTGAGTGATTTTCACTTTTCAAACTGAGGTACCAAGTTCATCTCAGTGGGACTGGTTAGACATTGGGTGCAGCCCAAGGAGGTCAAGCTGAAGCAGGGTGGGGTGTCACCTCACCCAGGAAGCACAAAGGGCTGGAGAACTCCCTCTCCTAGACAAGGGAAGCCATTAGGGACTTTTCCAGACACTCTGGCATTCTGGCTCAGATACTGTGCTTTTTCTACTGTCTTCACAACCTGCAGACTAAGAGATTCCCTCTGGTGCCTACAACACCAGAGAACTGGGTTTCCAGCACAAAGCTGGGTTGCCATTTTAGCTGCAGTTTTTTTCCCTCATACCCCAGAGGTGCCTGGAATGCCAGCAAGACAGAATTGCTCATTCTCTTGAAAAAGGGGGCTGAAGCCAGGGAGCCAAGTGATTGGGCTCAGCAGGTCCCACCCCCATGAAATTCAGCAAACTAACATCCACTTGCTTGAAAATCTCACAGCCAGTACAGCAGTCTGAGCTTGACCTGGGACATTTGAGGTTGGTGGGGGTAGGGATGTCTGCCATTGGTAAGGCCTGAGTAGGTAGTTTTAACCTCGCTGGTGTAAACAAAAGTCACTGGGATGTTTACATAGCAACTGGGCAGAGCCCACAGCAGCTCTGCAAGGTCTCTGCAGGCAGACTCTCACTAGAATCCCTTCTTGCTGGGCAGGGAATCTTTTTAAAAGGCAGCAGCCCATCAGGGACTTATAAATTTTTTTTTTTGAGATGAAGTTTCGCTCTTGTTACCCAGCCTGGAGTGAAATGGCACAATCTCAGCTCACCGCAACCTCTGCCTCCTGGGTTCAGGCAATTCCACTGCCTCAGTCTCCTGAGTACCTGGGATTACAGGCACGCACCACCTTGCCCAGCTAATTTTTGTATTTTTAGTAGAGATGGGGTTTCACCATGTTAACCAGGATGGTCTCGATCTCTTGACCTCATGATCCACCTGCCTTGGCCTCCCAAAGTACTGGGATTACAGGCTTGAGCCACTGCACCCGGCTGCTAAGGACTTATAAATAAAGCCCCCACCTTCCTGGGACAGAGCACCTGGGAAAAGGGGCGGTTGTGGATTCAGCTTCAGCAGACTAAAAGTCCCTGCTTGGTGACTCTGAAGGGAGGAATTGTTCTCCCAGCACAATGCCCGAGCTCTGATACAGGACAGACTGCCTTCTCAAGTGGTTCCCTGACCCCTGTGTATCCTGACTGGGAGACCTCATACAGGAGAGCTCTGGCTGGTGCCTGGAGGGTACCCTTAAGGGACAAAGCTACCAGAGGAAGGAGCAGGCAGCTATCTTTGCTGTTCTGCAATCCCTGTGGTTGATTCCCAGGCAAGCAGGATCTGGAATGAACCTCCAGCAAACTCCAGCAGACCTGCAGCAGAGGGGCCTGACTGTTAGAAGGAAAACTAACAAAGAATTAGTTTCAATATCAACAGAAAGGATGTCCGCTCAGAGACCCCATCTGAAAGTCACAAAGTTTAAAGACCAAAGGTAGATAAATCCATGAAAATGGGAAGAAACTAGCACAAAAGGCTGAAATCTCCTAAAACTAAGAGGCCTCCTCTCCTCCAAGGCATCAAAACTCACCAGCAAGGGAACAAAACTTGATGAAGAATGAGTTAGATGAATTGACAAGCAGGCTTCAGAAGGTGGGAAATAACAAATTTCTCTAAGCTAAAGAAGTATGTTCTAACCCAATGCAAGGAAGCTAAGAACATTATAAAAAGGTTACAGGAAATGCTACCTAGAATACCAGTGTGGAGAACATAAATGACTTAATGGAGTTGAAAAACACAGCACGAGAACTTCATGAAGCATACACAAGTTTCAATAGCCAAATCAATCAAGCTGAAGAAAGGATATCACAGATTGAAGATCAACTCAATGAAATAAAGTGAGAAGGCAAGTTAGAGAGAAAAGAGTGAAAAGAAATGAGCAAAGCCTTAAAAAAATATGGGATTATGGGAAAAGACCAAATCTACATTTGATCAGTGTACTGGAAAGTAACAGGGAGAATAAAACCCAGTTGGAAAACACTTTTAGGATATTATCCAGGAGAACTTCCCCAACCTAGCAAGGCAGGCCAACATTCAAATACAAGGAATACAGAGAACACCACAAAGATATTCCTCAAGAAGAGAAACCCCAAGGCACATAATTGTCAGATTCACCAAGATTGAAATGAAAGAAAAAATGCTAAGGGCAGCCAAAGAGAAAGATTGGGTTGCTCACAAAGAGAAGCCCATCAGACTCACAGCAGATCACTTGGCAGAAACCCTACAAGCCAGAATAGAGTCAGGACCAACATTTAGTATCTGTAAAGAAAAGAATTTCCAACCCAGAATCTCATATACAGCCAAACTAAGCTTCATAAGAAAAGGAGAAATAAAATCTTTTATGGACAAACAACTGCTGAGAGATTTTGTCACCAGCAGGCCTGCCTTATAAGAGCTCTGGAAGGAAGCACTGAACATGGAAAGGAACAAAAAGTACCAGCCACTGCAAAAACATACCAAATTGTAAAAAGTATTGATGCTATGAAGAAACTGCATCAACTAATGGGCAAAACAACCAGCTAGCATCAAAATGACAGAATCAAATTCACACATAACAATATTAACCCTAAATGTAAATGGGCTAAATGCCCCAATCAAAAGACACAGACTGGCAAATTGGATAGAGTCAAGAACCATCAGTGTGCTGTATTCAGGAGACCCATCTCATGTGCAAAGACTCACACAGGCTCAAAATAAAGGTATGGAGGAAGATTTAAAAAACAAGTAGAGAGCAAAAATAAGCAGGGGTTACATTCCTAGTCTCTGATAAAACAGACTTTAAACCAACAAAGATCAAAAGAGACAAACAAGGACATTACATAATGGTAAAGGGATCAATGCAACAAGATTATTATTATTATTATTATTATTATTATTATTACCTGTGTGCTCCTGTATTGGGTGTGTATATATTTAGGATTGTTAGCTCTTCTTGTTGCATTGATCCTTTTACCATGATGTAATGTCCTTCTTTGTCTCTTTTGATCTTTGTTGGTTTAAAGTCTATTTAATCAGAGATGAAAAATGTAACTCTTTCTTCCTTTTTCTTTTTTTTTTTCTCTCCATTTGCTTGGTAAATCTTGCTCCATTTTGAGCCTTTGTGTATCCTTGCACATGAGATGGCTTTCCTGGATAGAGCACACCAATGGGTTTTGAATATTTATCCAATTTGCCAGTCTGTATCTTTTGATTGGGGCATTTAGCCCCTTTACATTTAGGGTTAATATTGTTATGTGTGAGTTTGATACTGCCATTTTGATGCTAGCTATTTGTTTTGCACATTAGTTGATGCAATTCCTTCATTGCATTGATGCTCTTTACCATTTGGTATGTTTTTGGAGTGGCTGGTACTGGTTGTTTCTTTCAATGTTTAGTGCTTGTTTCAGGAGCTCTTGTAAAGCAGGCCTGGTGGTGATGAAATCTCTGAGTAATTGCTTGTTCAAAAAGGATTTTATTTTTCCTTCATTTATAAAGCTTAGTTTGGCTGGATATGAAATTCTGGATTGAAAGTTCTTTTTATTAAAGATGTTGAATATTGGCCCCCACTCTATTCTGGCTTGTAGAGTTTCTGCTGAGAGATCTGCTGTGAGTCTTATGGGCTTCCCTTTGTGGGTAACCCAACCTTTCTCTCTGGCTTCCCTTAGCATTTTCTCCTTCATTTCAACCCTGATGAATCTGATAATTATGCGCCTTGGGGTTGCTCTCCTTGAGGAATATCTTTGTGGTGTTCTCTGTATTTCCTGGACTTGAATATTGGCCTGCCTTGCTAGGTTGGGGAAGTTTTCTTGGATAATATTCTGAAGAGTATTATCCAGCTTGGATTTATTCTCTCCATCACATTCAGGTACATCTATCAAATGTAGATTAGGTCTTTTCTCATAGTCCCATATATCTTGGAGACTTTGTTCATTCCTTTTTAGCCTTTTTCTCTAATCTTGCCTTCTCATTTTATTTCATTGAGTTGATCTTCGACCTCTGATATTTTTTCTTCTCCTTGGTCAATTCAGCTGCTGAAACTTGTGTATACTTCACAAAGTTCTCAGGTTGTGTTTTTCTGCTGCATCAATTCACTTATATTCCTCTCTAAGCTGTTTATTCTTGCTAACATTTTGTCAAACCTTTTTTTTCTAGGTTCTTAGTTTCTTTGCATTGGGTTAGAACATGTTCTTTTAGCTCAGAGAAGTTTCTTATTACTCACCTTCTGAAGCCTGTTTCTGACAATTCATCACACTCATTCTCCATCCAGCCATGTTCCCTTGCTGGTGAGGAGTTGTGATCCCTTGTAGGAGGAGAGGCATTCTGATTTTGGGTGTTTTTATCTTTTTGCACTTGTTTCTTCCCATCTTTGTGGATTTATCCACCTGTCATCTTTGTAGTTCTTGACTTTCAGTTGGGTCTCTGAGTGGATGTCTGGTTTGTTGATGATGAAGTTATTTCTTTCCATTTCTTAGTTTTTCTTCTAACATTCAGACCCCTCTGCTGTAAGACTGCTGAGGTCCACTCCAGGCCCTGCTTGCCTGGAGATCATCTGAGGTGGCTGCAGAACAATAAGCATTGCTGCAGTTTCTTCTTCTTCTATGTTTGTCCCAGAAGGATACCTGTCAGATGTCAGTCTGAGCTCCCCTTTATGAGGTGACTCTTTGGATATACAGTGGTCAGGAAGCTGTTTGAGAAGACAGTCTTTTCTTTATAGGAGCTCAAGTGCTGAGCTGTGAGTTCCGTTGTTCATTCGGAGCTGCTGGGCAGGTACGTTTAAGTCTACTGCAGCAGAACTCATAAATGCCTTTTTTTCTTTCTTTTTTTTTCCGAAGGTGCTCTGTCCCGGGGAGTTGGAGCTTTATTTATAAGTTTCTGTCATGCTGCTGCCTTTTTTCAGGGCTGCCCTTGCCAGCGAGGAGGCAGCCTAGTCACAGTCTGCCTGCAGAGGCTTTGCTGTGCTGCTGTGGGCTCTGCCCAGCTGCCATGTGAACTTCCCTGCAGTCCTGTTTATATGAGTATAGTTAGAACTGCCTCAACAATGGTGGCCCACCTCTGTAATGGCAGACTTTCTCTGTAATGGCAGGCTGCCTCAGCAATGGTGGGCTGCCTCAGCAATGGTGGTCTACCTCCGTAGTGGTGGACTGCCTTGGTAATGGCCGACACCCCTCCCCCACAGACCATCCTGGGTTCAGCTGTGCTTGCTGTGAAACTCTCAATCCAGAGCATTTCAGATTGCTGTTTTTTTTGTGGGGTTGGGACCAGCTGAGCCTGATCACTGGATTCCTGCCTCAGATCCCCCCACTTCTTTTATTTCAGTTGAATGGGTGACTCTGTCTCCAGGTGTTTCAATCACCTGTTGAAAAGGCACCAGGATCTGTGTGATTTCCCATGTGGTGACCCACTGCACTGGCTGAAACAGCTGTGCTGAGATGTGTGGCACTTTTTTGCCTGGGAATCTCCTGGCCTGGCTCCCTGTTTCAGTCCCCTTTTTTATCAGCTGAATGGGTGTCTCTGTCTCCCAGGAGCTCCAATCGCCAGCTAAAATGGCACCTGGACCCATGTATTTTTTGTGGAGACCTGCCATGCCAGCCAAAACAGCCACACTGGTGACCTGTGGGGCTCCTCCACCTAGGAATCTCCTGGTCTGTGGGCAATAAAAATCTGTCAGGAAATGCGGCATCCACTCACCCTCTGTGCTTTGGCTGGAAGCTGCAATTCTGAGCTGCTCCTAATCGGCCATCTTGGATCTGTCTCCTAAAGTCTGTTTAATTGGAAACTAGGATTGCAACTCTTCATCTTTTTATGCTTTCTATTTGCTTGGTAAATATTCCTCTATCCCTTTATGTTGAGCCCATGTGTGTCTTTGCACATGAGATGGGTTTCCTGAATACAGCACACCAATGGGTCTTGACTCTTTATCCAATTTGCCAGTGTGTGTCTTTTACTTGGGGCATTTAGCCCATTTACACTTAAGGTTAACATTGTTATGTGCAGACTTTATCCTATCATCATGATGCTAGCTGGTTATTTTGGACATTAGTTGTGGCAGTTTCTTCACAGTGTCATTGGTCTTTATATTTTGGTGTGTTTTTGCAGTGGCTGGTACCAGCTTTTCCTTCCCATATTTAGTGCTTCCTTCAGGAGCCCTTGTAAGGCAGACCTGGTGGTAACAAAATCCCTCAGCATTTGCTTGTCTGTAAATGATTTTATTTTTTCTTTGCTTATGAAGCTTAGTTTGGCTGGATATAAAATTCTCGGTTGAAATTTTTTCTTTAAGAATGTTAAATATTGGCCCCCACTCTATTCTGGTTTGTAGGGTTTCTATAGAGAGATCCACTGTTAATCTGATGGGCTTCCCTTTGTAGGTAACCTGACCTTTCTCACTAGTCACGCATAACATTTTTTTCTTCTTTTCAACCTTGAAGAATTTGGTGATTATGTGTCTTGAGGTTGCTTTTCCAAGGAATATCTTGGTGTTCTCTGCATTTCCTGAATTTGAATATTGGTCTGTCTTGCTAGGTTGGGGAAGTTCTCCTGGATAATATACTGAAGCATATTTTCTAATTTGGTTCCATTCTTTTTTTTATTGCATTTTAGGTTTTGGGGTACATGTGAAGAACAGGCAAGAGTTTTGCATAGGTACACAGATGGCAGTGTGATTTGCTGCCTCCTCCCCATCACCTATATCTGGAATTTCTCCACATGCTATCTCTCCCCAACTCCCCACCCCCACTGTTCCTCCCCCCTTCCCCCCCAACAGACCCCAGTGTGTGATGCTCCCCTCCCTGTGTCCATGTGTTCTCATTGTTCAACATCCACCTATGAGTATTATGCAGCTATTCTTTCCATCACTTTCAGGTACACCAATCAAATGTAGGTCTGCTCTTTTCACATAGTCCCATGTTTCTTGGAGGCTTTGCTCATTCCTTTTCATTCTTATTTCTCTGATATTGTCTTCACACCTATTTCAGTAAGTTGAGCTTCAACCTCTGATATTATTTTTTCTGCTTGACTGATTCAGCTATTGATACTTGTGTATGCTTCACAAAGTTCTCATGCTGTGTTTTTCAGTTCCATCAGGTCATTTATATTCTTCTCTAAACTGGTTATTATAGTTAGCAGTTCCTGTAACCTTTTATCAAGGTTCTCAACTTCCTTGCATTGGGTTAGAACATGCTCCTCTAGCTCAGAGGAGTTTGTTATTACCCACCTTGTGAAGCTTACATCTGTCAATTCATCAAACTTATTCTCCATCCAGTTTTGTGCCCTTGCTGGAGAAGAGTTTCAGGCATTTGAAGGAGAAGAGGCATTCTGGTTTTTGGAATTTCCAGCATTTTTGTGCTTTTTTTTTTTTTTCTTACCTTCATGAATTTATCTACCTTTGATCATTGAGGCTGATGACATTTGGATGGGGTTTTTGTGTCTGGGTTCTTTTTGTTATGTCAATGTTGTTGCTAACTCTTTGTTAGTTTTTCTTCTAACAGTCAGGCCCCTCTTCTGCAGGTCTGCCGCAGTTTGCTGTAGATCCACTCCAGACCCTATTTGCCTGGGTATCACCAGTGGAGGCTGCAGAACAGCAAACATTACTGCCTGCTCCTTCCTCTGGAAGCTTCATCCCAGTGGGGCACCAGCCTGATGCCAGCCAGAGCTCTCCTGTGTGAGGTGTCTGTTGACCCCTGCTGGGAGGTTTCTCCCAGTCAGGAGGCATGGGGGTCAGGGACCCACTTGAGGAGGCAGTCTGTCCCTTGGCAGAGCTCAAGAATCCTCCTTGTCATGATCTGCTGCCCTCTTCAGACCCAGTAGGCAGGAATGTTTAAGTCTGCTAAACATGCACCCACAGCTGCCCCTTTTCCCAGGTGCTCTATTCCTGGAAGATGGAAGTTTATCTATAAGCCTCTGACTGGGGCTGCTGCCTGTCTTTCAGAGATGACCCACCTAATCAGAAGGATTCTAGAGCTGGCCTCCTTAGCACTGTCAGGGGAAGACTGCCTACTCTAGCCTTAGTAATGGAAGACACCCCTCCCCATACCAAGCTCAAGCATCCCAGGTCAGCTTCAGACTGCTGTGCTGTCAGCAAGAATTTAAAGCCATTAGTTGTTAGCTTGCTGCACTTTCTGGAACCAACTAGGGATCCAGGCACCACTGGACTACAAAAAAAAATTTCTGCAGCTAGTTCAGTGTCTGCCCAAACAGCCATGCAGTTTTGTGCTTGAAACCTAGGGCCCAGGTGGTGTAGGCACATGAGGGAATCTCCTGGTCTGCAGATTGCAAAAACCATGGGTAAAGTGTACCATTTGGGCCAGATAGCACAGTCTCTCACAATTTCCCTTGGCTGTGGGAGGGTACTCCCCAGCTCCTTGTACTTCTAAGGTGAGGTGACACCCCGCCCTGCTTCTGCTCATTGCCTAACCAATCCCAAAGAGATGAAGTAGGTACCTCAATTGGAAATACAGAAATCAACCACCTTCTGCATTTGTCTCTCTAAGAGCTGCAGACTAGAGCTATTCCTATGTAGCTATCTTGCCCGTCCTCTAAGAGTTTTTTATTAAAGAATCTAAGTTCCTGCTTTAAAACTTCCCACAAAAATAAAATAAGCTCCAAGCCTATATTACCTAACTGGTGAATTTCATCAAACATTTGGGAAAAAAATAATGCCAATCCTCCACAAACTAAGAAAACAGAAAAGGAGGAAATACTTTCTAACCAATATGATAAGCCACTATTAAGTGAAACCCAAATCAGATACAGACATTTCAGGAAAAGATAATGGCACACAAATATCTCCCATAAAAATAGTTCCCCTAAAGCCATAAATAAAATAATAACTAAAATAAGTTAGAAAATATATAAAAATAATTGCATATTATGACCAAATGGATTTTATTCTAGAAACACAAGGTTGGTTAACATTAGAAAACCAATCAGTATAATTTATATTTAAATAATAAAATAGATCATATGATCATCTCAATAAATGCAGAAAAAGCATTTGACAAAATTCAACAACGAATTCATGATTTAAAAAAAAACTCGCAGAAAACTAGGATTAAAAAAAGAATCTTCAACCTGATAAGGAGCACTTACAAAGCACATATCAACAACTTTATCCTCAACAGTGAAAGACTGAAGGTTGTTCCCTTAATAGGAGCAAGACAAGAGTCCTCTTCCTTTTAATGTTGTACTGCAGGTCCTAACTAATACAAGAAAAAGAAATAAAAGACATATTTATTGTAAGTAAAAACTGCTTTTATTTGCAAAGGCTTTTTTTTTTTTTTTTTAAGGTAGGAAGTTCTAAAGAGTTAACAAACTAAAATACCAGAATTAGTAAACACATTTAATAAGTTGCAGAATATATTAAGTCAAAACACAAAATTCAATTATTTCTATGAGTTGCAATGAACAATTAAAAATTAAAACTTGAAAAACAATACCATTAATAACAGCACACAAAAACCTGAAATACTCAGGAATAAATTTAACAAAGTACATGCAAGAACTATACACCAAAATCTGTTGAGATAAATAAGTCACTTGATAATACATTTTTAAATTCATTTTTTGTTAATAAGAATACTAAATGGTATTAATTCCACAATTCTCTCCAAATTGATCTATAGTCAATTTTTCCAATATGATATCCATTAGCCACATGAGGCTATTAAACACTTGATATGTGGTTAGTCTGAATTAAGGTGTGCTATAAGTGTAAATACACACCAGATTTTGATGACTTAGTAGAAAAAAACAATGTAAAATATTATATCAATGTTTTTATATTGATTACATGTTGATAATGTTTTCATATATTGGGACAAATAAAATTCATAGTTTCATAACAATTTCATAGTTTTTTTTATCTTGTTAGTGTGTCTACCAGAAATATTTAAATTACATATGCTTACATATTTTGACTTGCATTACATTTCCATTAATCAACATTTATCTACAAGTTTAATGCAATTCCAATCAAAACTCCCACAGGCCTTTCATTAAATCTTGACAAACTATAAAATTTATGTGAAAATGAAAAGAACCAAAAATAGCCCAAAGAATTTTTTTAAAAAACAATGTTGAAGGACTTATACTCCTTTATTTTAAGATTTGTTATAATGCTACAGTAATCAAGACAGTGTGATACATGGCAAAGAGATCAGTGGAACAGAATGGAGAATCCAGAAGTTGGCCCACACACATATCTTCAATTAACTTTTAACAAGATATGATAGTAATTCAATAAAGAAAAGATACACTTTTCAATAAATACTGTTATAACAACTAGATAGCCACATGGAAAACAAGTGAACCATTACATTTGTCTCATGCCATACACAAAGGTTAATTTGAAAGAATTCAGAGAACTGTTAAAGTAGAAGAGAAGCTATTATTTAGGGCAAAGGTCCTGCACTAGATTCCAAAAGACCAGACAAAACCAAAATGGGATCACTCCTATTAGGTGCCACATAATAAAACTGAACTTTGAAATGAGCCAGTATTCAAAAAACCAGGAACTTCATAGCAACCAATCAGAATGGGCTTAGTTTACCTAAGCTGGCACAATGAGGAAACCTCTGTTTTAACACTATAAGAAAAGCAATTTTTTTTTTAAAAAAACAATCTTCTTTTTGTTCCTTATTTCTGCGTTCAGTTCCTTATTCTCTACTTTCTTCAGCCCTTTTCTGCCTAGGAAGCCTAATTAGTAAATCACTGATAGAGATCCCGTTTCCTCCATTCTGTTCTTAACTTTCCCATGAAAATAGTTTTTTCTC
The DNA here is from genome assembly GCA_031835075.1 of Saguinus oedipus. NCBI lineage: Eukaryota > Metazoa > Chordata > Mammalia > Primates > Cebidae > Saguinus > Saguinus oedipus. The sequence goes on from CM063170.1 coordinate 150,848,752, forward strand.
ATTTTGAGATTTTGGTTCATCTCCCAATATAGTAACAATGTTAAAATAAATTTTAGAGATGCAAAATATTAGAAAACAATTTGAACACAATGTCATAAACCTAAGAATTTGAAGCCTCATTAATCATTGTAGAATAATTTTGTCATAAAGAAGAAAGAAAAAAATTCCCTTCAGAGTTCCAAGTTATTGATGGATATATAGAAAGGAATAAATAGTTGCTTCTTTTGTTTGTTGGTCTTGTTTTTATTTGTTTGTTTGAGAGGTAGTCTCTCTCTATTGCCCAATCTGGAGTACACTGGTGCAATCTCGGCTCATTGCAACCTCTGCCTCCCAGGTTTAAGTGATTCTCCTGCCTCAGCCTTCCAAGTAGCTGGGATTACAGGCACTGATCATCATGTTGAGACAAGGTTTCACCATGTTGCCCAGGCTAGTCTTGGACTTTTGACCTCAGATGATCTGCCTACCTTGGCCTCCCAAAGTGCCACCATGCCCAGCCTGAAAAGTTGCTTTTATCAGATAGTCTGATAAATAATTTCCTGGCTGCCAAGTGCTATAGCCTACATACAAGATGGAAGATCTTTGTGAAAAAAATGAAAAATATATCTCTAAGACAAATTATTATAGTGATTTTTTTCCACAAGGGAAAATTAAGTTCCAGAACCTCAAGTCATATATACATGAATCACAGCTTGTGAGTTTTGTAACATTTTATCAACTATAAAAGAAGTCTAGTGAAGCTAAAAATGTGCATTTTTGGTTACTCTTTGATGCTCTTCTCAAACTATTATTTGTCAGTAGCCAAACAAAACTGTTCATGCTAACTGAAGGTGAGAAAGTTCAACTTACCAACAGAGAAATATTTTATTGCTTATGTTTTCCACTTTGAAGCAAACTGATATGGCTTCAAAGAAGAAATTCATTCATGCTTAGAGTATAATAGAAGGAATTATCCTTAGGATTAACCTTCCTTCTTGGCATAGGCATAAAGAATAATATTTTCAAAATGCATTCTTTTGCATTGCAAGCTAGCAGTTCATATTTTAATACATTTAGCAAATAAAGAATAGTCCAAAAATCTTAAAACTGTGCTCATAGATAAATACAAAAACAAAAACGTGCAAGTCCTTGTCATTTTTATTTGCTTATAAATCTGCAACTTTCACAAGTCCAATTTGAACTATAACCATAGTTTTGCCCCAATCACAATGTGTCTTTTGGGGAGTTCCTTGATTTCTCTGTGTCTTACATGTATGTCTGATAAGATAAAGGAATTGAAGTAGACAATAGCTAAAGGTCTTCTTAAAAACATATAGATAAGTATGAGTTCATGTCCTTTGCAGGGACATGGATGAAGCTGGAAACCATCATTCTCATTAAACTAACACAGGAAGAGCAAACAAAACACCACATATTCTCACTCATAACTGGGAGTTGAACAATGAGAATACCTGAAAACAGGGAAGGGAACATCACACACTGGGGCCTGTTGGGGTGGGGGACTAGAGGAGAAATTGCATTAGGAGAAATACCTCATGTAGAGAATGGGTTGATGGGTGCAGCAAACAACCATGGCACATGTATACCTATGTAACTAACCTGCACGTTATGCGCATGTATCCTAGAATTTAAAGTATAATTTAAAAATTTAAAAAATAAATAAAAATTGAAAAAGAAAATAAATATAAATAGAAAAGTGATTCAAATAAAAAAAGTATAGATAATAAAGTAAAGGTCAAATACTTTCTAATTCCATATTCAAGCTTGTGACTGTCCTGTACATTATCAATTATTCCAATTTAGGATAAGTCTCATTTTGTTCACCCTAACAAAAGACACTTTTATGATTTTTTTTCTTTTCTTCTACCCTCTCCTGTTTGATATAGCATTGATAGGTTTTTGTCTCTACAGTGGAAACCGCTATTCTTTCTCCCTGATCTTTGATGAGAATTCCACTACCCTGTTTTACTCAAAAGAAAATAACACAAATCTTCCTGAGGGAGCTTTATTCCATTCACCAGGCTGCTCATCTACTTCTCTGTATTTGTAATATTTTAGTTCTGATTCCTGTTCACGATGACTGACTAGCAATGTAAGATACCTGACCTCTCTGGAATGAAAAACCAAAATTATGAACATATAATCAAACTTCAAATAGAACAGCTAGGATATAACACTGAAATCCAACAGAGAAATCATGGGAAGCACCTGAAGCAGAGAAGAAGGAAATAAGTAGCCAGCTTAACTGAAATTGGCTGGAAGCTGGTTGGCAGGTTTTTGGGGTGCAGGGAAGTGCTTAGCTTACTCTCCAGTGGGCTACAGGCTCTTGGTCTCTCACTGTCCCAAGAATGGGAGAGGAAACCATGGCAGGTGTGGTACGTTCATAAGGTAAATACCATACCCCAAAAAGTGTCAACAGAAAGTGATTTATTTAGGCAGAGAAACAGAAAAAGAAGACAGAAAAAGATGAGAGAGAAAATGTCTCACACAAAAGTGTGCAAGGGGACCCAAGTATGGAATCAAAAGAGCTGTGGAAGAAAAGGAGGAATTTTTACCTGGGAGGAATTCCCACCTTCTCCAAGTCCCCTGGTCAATGAAAGGAGCTCCTTTAAACTTCCACTGGAGTGATTACTTTTGCTTTTTTCCCTGTGCCCATGAAAATTAAAACAGAAACCATTAAATCTGGATGGAGAGGCATGGGAGGGGGGCATGGCTCTGGGAAGTTCTTGCCCTTAAAACTATGCTCCCACATAAACAGAAGCAAAAACAAAAACCACATGATTATCTCAATTGATGCAGAGAAGGCATTTGACAAAATTCAACAGCCTTTTATGCTAAAATCCCTCAATAAACTTGGTATTGATGGAACATATCTCAAAGTAATAAAAGCTATTTATGACAAACCAACAGCCAATATCATACTTAATGGGCAAAAACTGGAAGCATTCCCTGTCAAATACAGCACTAGACAAGGATGCCCTCTCTCACCACTCCTATTCAACATAGTACTGGAAGTTCTAGCCAGAGCAATCAGGCAAGAAAAAGAAATAAAGGGTATTCAAATAGGAAAGGTGGAAGCCAAATTATCTCTATTTGCAGACGACATGATAGTATACCTAGAAGACCCCATCACCTCAGCCCAAAAGCTCCTGAAACTGATAAGCAACTTCAGCAAAGTCTCAGGATATAAAATCAATGTGCAAAAATCACAAGCATTTCTATACACCAATAACAGACTTAAAGAGAACCAAATCAAGAACAAACTGCCATTCACAATTGCTACAAAGAAAATAAAATACCTAGGAATACAACTCACAAGGAACGTAAGGGACCTCTTTAAGGAAAACTACAAACCACTGCTTAATGAAATAAGAGAGGACACAAACAGATGGAGAAACATTCCATGTTCATGATTAGGAAGAATCAGTATCGTGAAAATGGCTATACTGCCCAAAGTAATTTACAGAATCAATGCTATCCCCATAAAGCTACCATTGACTTTCTTCACAGAACTGGAAAAAACCACCATGAACTTCATATGGAACCAAAAGAGAGCCCGCATAGCCAAGTCAATTCTAAGCAAAAAGAACACAGCGGGAGGCATCACACTACCAGACTTCAGACTATACTACAAGGCTACAGTAATCAAAACAGCATGGTACTGGTACCAAAACAGAGATATAGACCAATGGAACAGAACAGAGGCATCGGACACAACACAACATATCTACAACCATATAAACTTTGATAAACCTGACAAAAACAAGCAATGGGGAAAGGATTCCCTGTTTAATAAATGGTGTTGGGAAAACTGGCTAGCCATGTGCAGAAAGCAGAAACTGGACCCCTTCCTGACACCTTACACTAAAATTAACTCCAGATGGATTAAAGACTTAAACATAAGACCTGACACCATAAAAGCCCTGAGAAGAAAATCTAGGCAAAACCATTGAGGACATAGGAGTAGGCAAGGACTTCATGACCAAAACACCAAAAGCATTGGCAACAAAAGCCAAAATAGACACATGGGACCTAATCAAACTCCACAGCTTCTGCACGGCAAAAGAAACAGTCACTAGAGTGAATCGGCAACCATCAGAATGGGAAAAAATCTTTGCAGTTTACACATCTGACAAAGGGCTAATATCCAGAATTTACAAAGAACTCAAACAGTTTTACAGGGAAAAAACAAACAAGCCCATTCAAAAATGGGCAAAGGATATGAACAGACACTTTACAAAAGAAGACATACATGAGGTCAACAAACACATGAGAAAATGTTCATCATCACTGGTCATTAGAGAGATGCAAATCAAAACCACATTGAGATACCATCTCACGCCAGTTAGAATGGCGATCATTAAAAAATCTGGAGACAGCAGATGCTGGAGAGGATGTGGAGAAATAGGAACACTCTTACACTGTTGGTAAGTGTGTAAATTAGTTCAACCATTGTGGAAGACAGTGTGGCGATTCCTCAAGGACCTAGAAATAGAAATTCCATTTGACCCAGCAATCCCATTACTGGGTATATATCCAAAGGACTATAAATCATTCTACTATAAGGACACATGCACACGAATGTTCATTACAGCACTGTTTACAATAGCAAAGACCTGGAACCAACCCAAATGCCCATCGATGATAGACTGGAATGGGAAAATGTGGCACATATACACCATGGAATATTATACAGCAATCAAAAATGATGAGTTTGTGTCCTTTGTAAGGACATGGATGAATCTGGAGAACATCATTCTCAGCAAACTGACACAAGAACAGAAAAAGAAATACCGCATATTCTCACTCATAGGTGGGTGAGAAAAATGAGAACACATGGACACAGGGAGGGGGTCTACTACACACTAGGGTCTATTGGGGGAATGGGGGAGGGACAGTGGGGGGGGGCTGGGGAGGGATAGCCTGGGGATGAATGCCAAGTGTGGGTGAAGGGTAGGAAGGCAGCAAAACACACTGCCATGTGTGTACCTATGCAACTAACTTGTATGTTCTGCTCATGTACTTCCAAAACTATAATGCAATAAAAATTAAAAAAAAAAACAAAAAACTATGCTCCCTTGTGGACTCAGGAAGAGAACACATTCCCTCATTCCCCTGCTCTGAACAGAAAAGTTCAACTTCTGTTGGTACACAGTATCAATTGCTCTTTAACTACTTCCTGCTGAAATGGGGCATAGAAGGAGTCCCACAGTTGAGGTTTCCTCCAGAGAGGAGTCTTTCAGGGGTGCAGCTTGATCCTGAGGTTCATGATAGAGCTCAGGAGACAAGGACATTCAGGTTTTGGTGGCAGGATTATTTGTGACCTTATGGTTCTAGAATAAATGATTGTGACAAGGTGGTTAAAGATGAAAAGCCCAGAGGCCAACAAATATAGAATGGTTATAAATGAGCCTAGGAGAGAATATAGTCAAGTCAGTTGTTAAACAAGCTTTACAATATGGTGTTTTTTTCTTTTTGAAGGCCTTTATCCCTGTGTTTGATTGATTCCTGAGTCTTTATGTTTAAAGCAACACTCAACTGGTTTACAAAATAGCAGCATTTTCCTAGAAAAAGACAGCTTCCCTTCTCACTATGAAAATAATAATCAGAGTTTGAGAGTTATTTTGGTCAGGCCATCTTCTCCTCCTACTACCTGTAGGGGATAGAGTTGGGGCACCCCAGCATCCTGAGATGCCCTGACCATTTCAGCCCCCCCTTGCACCTGCTGGGGTACAGGAGCTGAGGAGCCCTGGTTGACATTAGTGGAGGTAGTTGCCACAGGGACTCCTACATATGAAGGCAGTCCTGACAGAGAAAGAGAGAGAGAGAGAGACAGTAGAATGAGAGCTTGGAGGAAAATACTGTGCTTTTATTTAAACCTGGCTGGCCACACCATTTCAAGACCCACTGGGCTGTGCCCCCACAGCATGGTGCTGCCACTCTGGTGTTCTTAAAGAGACAGATGGAAGGGGGCCAGTTTTGCTTATGGTTTGAAGTCTTTTTCTCCTGGCTATACCCCACTCCTGGCTGGCTTGCCAGTAATGTTGGTGGGTTTTGGGGGTGCAGAGGTGTACTGAACTCACTCCTCGGTGGGCTACAGGCTTTGGTCTCTTGCTTTCCCAAGAATGGGAGACGGGACCATGGTGGGCATGGTGCACTCATAAAGTAAATACCGGACCCCAAAGAGGGTTTGCAGAAAGTGATTTATTTAGGCAGAGAAACAGAAAAAGATGAGAGAGAAAAAGTCTTCCATGAAGAGTGTGGAAGGGGACCCAAGTATGGAATCCAAAGGTGTGTGGAAGAAGGGGACCTTTAACCTGGGAGGAATTCCCACCTTCTCCAAGTCCCCTGGTCAATAAAAGGAGTTCCTTTAAACTTCTGCTGGAGTGATTGACTTTTGACTTTTCCCCCAAGCCTGTGAAAAGTAAAACAGAAATCATTAATTCTTCCAGATGGAGAGGCATGGGAAGGGGGCATGGCACTGGGAAGTTCTTGCCCTTAAAACTATATTCCCTTGTAGACTTGGAAAGAGAACACATTCCCTCAAGCTGTAGGGCACTTGATATTGTGAGGAAAGGGTAAATAAGATAACTTCAGAGATTCACATTCCCACCACGGACTGCAGCAATCCAAACCACAGAAGGGCTCCTCCACCCATACAAACTCTGACATAGCACAGATAGTGATTTGGGGACCCCATGACGGCACTGCACCAGACAGGGAACTCATGCTGAGTTCCCTTAGGTCTTGCCCTGAGACCAAAGTAGCTACAGCAGGGTGCCACTGTGAAAACACAGCCATGACAGGTCTACATCCTGCCTTGGGAACCACAGTCCCCACACATATCTCAGATCCTAGAAGACCCTGATCACATTCCAGCATTCACTCAGAGAGCTACAGTGGCAAAACACTGACTGAGCCCAAAGGTGCTACACGGTCCTGAGCACTCCAACCCATACTTTCCAGGGAAGGGATGATATAGCACAGAAAAAGGCTGCCCCTGGGACAAAAGAAACTAAAATATGTGCTTTCCAGAGTCTGAGAGTTTTCTGTCTGGAGTGTGAGAACCAACCCTGACTATAGCAGCAGCACAAACTTTATGCTCAGCCTCACATGCAGAGAGTGAGATCCCCTACTCTCTGGAGTGTAGGTGGAGGGGCCTCTGTGCTTAGACTTGCACATAGAGAGCAGGACCCCTCCTCGCCTCTGCATACCACACAGGTGAAGCTATTGTTGCTGCCACCAGAGGCTGCGGCAGGTAACCCAGAAGGCTGGTTTATTAATAAGAACTGCACTTTCACCATGGCACAGTCTCCATGCTTGGGCTTTCAAGAAAAGCGTGGGGTCCTGTGTCCCTCCCCAACTCTGCACAGTGCTGCATTGCCAGTTGACAGCTGTGTGTCTGGAGCTATAGGTGGCAACTCCACATCTCAGCCACCCTCAACACCAGTACACACTGCTTACAACCCAAAGAATCATCCTGCCACTGCTACTGCCACCACCCATAACATGTTAATTGCCCAAGGATCCAAGAATTTGCTTACTTGCCTGTCCCACCACTGCCACTACCAGCATAATAGCAAATCACAAGAAGGTCTAATAATTGGTCCTGATAATACCAATTCCATTGTATAACACCCTGGGGTTCATCAATAGACATGCTAAGCCCACTACTGAACCACTAGGGCCTGAAGACTTCCCACCTGGCATCCTTGTCCCTAGGAAAACTGTACCATAGCCTTCACTGATAGCCACACCCTAAACCATTGAGAAAATAACAAATACCACTGATACCAAAGAAATTATACAGAGACTACACTACCATATGCAGCCAAAATAAAATTAAAAAGACCAACTCCACTGATGCATCATCAGAAAAAATTCTCCCCTATGAAAGAAAATTTTAAAAATTGGAAGAAGCTACTATTATGCCATATGTGCAGACATCAATGTAAGGACACGTGAAACATAAAAAAGATAGTAAATATAACACCTCCAGAAATAATAATAATTTCCCAGCCACAGATTCCATGAGGAAAAAAAAATTTCATGAGATCCTAGAAAAAGAATTTAAGAACATGACACTAAATAAGCTCAATGAGATACAAGAGAATTCTCAAAAACAATACAAATAAGTCATAAAGATAAGGATACAAGTGAGAATGTTACCAAAAAGATAGCTGTCATAACATAGAACCAAACAGAAATTCTGAACCTAAAGAACCCCTTGAATGAAATACAAAATACATACAAAAGCTTCAACAATAGAGTAGATCAGGCAAAGAAAGAATCTCAGAACTTGAAGACATATCTTTTGAAATAATCCAGTCAGATAAAATTTTTAAGAAAGAATGAAAAATAATGAACAAAGCCTTAATGATATATGGGACACTATAAAGTAGATATATTAATTATTCATATCCCCAAAGGCAAAGAGAGAAAAAATTTCAAAAACCAATTTAGTGAAATAGACCAGTCACAGTGGCTCACGCCTGTAATCTCAGCAGTTTTGTAGGTCAAGGTGGGTGGATTGACTGAGATCAGGAGTTTGAGACCAGCCTGACCAACATGGCAAAACCCTGTCTCTATAAAAAATACACACACAAAAAAATAGCCAGGAATGGTGGTACATGCCTGCAATCTCAGGTATTTGGGAGGCTGAGGCATAAGAATTGCTTGAGCCTAGGAGGTGGACATTGCAGTGAGCCACGATTGAACCACTGCACTCCAGCCTGGGTGACAGAGCAGGATTCCATCTCAAAAAAAACAGAAATAGACATTTTTTTAAGAGAAGATATACAAATGACAAATAGGTGTATGAAAAAAATTCTCAACAACATTAATCATCAGGGAAATGCAAACCAAAACCACAATGAGATATTATCCGACCCCAGTTTGAATGGTTATTATAAAAAAGAAAAGAATTAACAGATCTGGCAAGGATGCAGAGAAAGGGGAGCTCTTATACACTGTTGTCAGGAATGTAAATTAGTACAACCACTATAAATGATTGTATGGAGATTTCTTAAAAATAGTACTACCATACAATCCCACTACTGGGAAGCAAAGAAAATGTAATGTATACACACAATTGAATGCTACTTAGCTATAAAAAAGACTGAAATTCTGTCATGTGCAGCAACATGAGTGGAAATTGAGGTCATTATATTTAGTGAAATATACCAGGCACAGAAAGACAAATACCACATGTTTACATTTATATGTGGGAGCTAAACACATATAAATGAAATAGAAACACATATAAATTTCTATTTCATTGGCATAGAAAATAAAGAGATAGATGTCAGAGACTGTGAAGTGGATGGGTATAAGGGTGATAAAGAGGTTGATGATGGGTATAAACATACAGTTAGATAGAAAAAATAAGTTCTTATGTTTGAGAACAGACTAGTGCTTCCAATACGGGAGCACTAGATACATAAAGCAAGTTCTTAATGACTTACAAAGAGACTTAGACTCCCACACAATAATAGTGGAAGACTTTAAAACCCCATTGTCCATATTAGACAGATCAATGAGACAGAAAATTAACAAGGATATCCAGGACTGGAACTCAGACCTGGACCAAGCAAATCTAATAGAAACTTACAGAACTGTCCACTCAAAATCCACAGAATATACATTCTTCTCAGTGCCACATCACACCTACTCTAAAATTGACCATGTAATTGGAAGTAAATCACTCCTCAGCAAATGCAAAACAACAGAAATCATAACAAACAGTCTCTCAGACCACAGTGCAATCAAGTTAGAACTCAGAATTCAGAAACTAACTCAGAAATGCACAGCTTCATGGAAACCGAACAACAGGCTCTTGAATGTTGACTGGATAAACTATGAAATGAAGGCAGAAATAAAGATGTTCTTTGAAACCAACAAGAATGAAGAAATAATGTACCAGAATCTCTGGAACACATTTAAAGCAGTGTCTAGAGGAAAATATATAGCAATAAATGCCCACATGAGAAGGAAGGAAAGATTTAAAATTGACACCCTATTGTCAAAATTGAAAGAGCAAGAGGAGCAAGATCCAAAAAACTCAAAAGCTAGCAGAAGACAAGAAATAACTAAGATCAGAGAAGAATTGAAGAGACACACACAAAAAAAAGCCCTTCAAAAGAATCAATAAATCCAGGTGCTGTTTTTTTTGAAAAGGTCAACAAAATAGATAGACCACTAGCCAGATTAATAAAAAGAAAAGAGAGAATAATCAAATAGATGCAATAAGAAACAATAAATGGAATATCACTGCAGATTCCACAGAAATACAAATCATCACCAGATATTATTACAAACAACTCTATGCACATACACCAGTAAACCTGGAAGAAATGGATAAATTCCTGAACACCTGCCTCCTTCCAAGCCTAAAGCAGGAAGAAGTTGAAACCCTGAATAGACCAATAACAAGGGCTGAAGTTGAGGCAGCAATTAAGAGTCTACCACCCAAAAAAAGCCCAGGTCCAGATGGGTTTACAGCCAAATTCTACCAGACATAAAAAGAGGAGCTAATACCATTCCTTCTGAAACTATTCCAAACAATCAAAAAAGAAAAAATCCTTCCCAAATCATTTTATGAGACCAACATCATCCTGATACCAAAACCTGGCAGAGACTCAGCAAGAAAAGAAAACTTCAGGCCAATATCCATGATGAACATAGACACAAAAATTTTCAATAAAATACTGGCAAACCAATTGCAACAGCACATCAAAAGCTTATCCAACGAGTTCAAGTAGGATTCATCCTGCGGATGCAAGGCTGGTTCAACATACTCAAATATATAAATGTAATTCACCACATAAACAAAGACAACCACATGATTATCTCAATAGATGCAGAGAAGGCCTTTGACAAAATTCAACAGCCCTTTATGATAAAAACCCTCAATAAACTAGGTATTGATGGAACGTATCTCAAAATAATAAAAGTTATTGATGACAAACCAACAGCCAATATCATACTGATTGGGCAAAAACTGGAAGCATTCCCTTTGGAATCTGGCAAGGATGCCCTTAGACAAGGATGTCTTCTCTCACCACTCCTATTCAATATAGTATTGGAAGTTCTAGCCAGAGCAATCAGGCAAGAAAAAGAAATAAACTGTATTCAAATAGGAAAGGAGGAAGTCAACTTGTCTCTATTTGCAGACAACATGATTGTATATTTAGAAGACCCCATCATCTCAGCCCAAAATCTCCTGAAACTGCTAATCAACTTCAGCAAAGTTTCAGGATACAAAATCAATATGCAAAAATCACAAGCATTCCTATACACCAATAACAGATTTCAAGAGAGCCAAATCAATACCAAACTGCCATTCACAATTGCTACAAAGAGAATAAAATACCTAGGAATACAACTAACAAGAAATGTAAAGTACCTCTTCAAGGAGAACTACAAACCGCTGCTCAATGAAATAAGGGAGGACACAAACAGATGGAGAAACATTCCATGCTCATGGTTAGGAAGAATCAATATCATGAAAATGGCCACACTGCCCAAAGTTATTTACAGATTAAACGTTATTCCCATCAAGCTACCATTGAATTTCCTCACAGAACTGGAAAAAACCACCTTAAGCTTTATATGGAACCAAAAGAGAGCCCCCATAGCCAAGTTAATTCTAAGCAAAAAGAACAAAGCTAGAGGCATCACACTACCAGACCTCAAACTATACTACAAGTCTACAGTAATCAAAACAGCATGGTACTGGTAGCAAATCAGAGATATAGACCAATGGAACAGAACAGAGGCCTTGAAGGCAATGCTACACATCTACAACCATCTGATCTTTGACAAATCTGACAAAAACAAGCAATGGGGAAAGGATTCCCTGTTTAATAAATGGGTTGGGAAAACTCACCCGCCATGTGCAGAAAGCAGAAACTGGACCCCTTCCTGACACCTTACACTAAAAGTAACTCCAGGTGGATTAAAGACTTAAACATAAGACCTAACACTAGAAAAACCCTAGAAGAAAATCTAGGCAAAACCATTCAGGACATAGGCATAGGCAAGGACTTCATGACCAAAACACCAAAAGCATGGCAACAAAAGCCAAAATAGACAAATGGGACCTAATCAAATTCCACAGCTTCTGCACAGTGAAAGAAACAGTGATTAGAGTGAATTGGCAACCAACAGAAGGAGAAAAATTTTTGCAATCTACCCATCTGACACAGGGCTAATATCCAGAATCTACAAAGAACTAAAACAGATTTACAAAAACAAACAAAACAAAACAAAACAAAAACAAGCCCATTCAAATGTGGGCGAAGGATATGAACAGACACTTTACAAAAGAAGGCATATATGAGGCCAACAAACATGAAAAAATGCTCATCATCACTGGTCATTAGAGAAATGCAAATCAAAACTACATTGAGATACCATCTCACACCAGTTAGAATGGCAATCATTAAGAAATCTGGATACAACAGAAGTTGGAGAGGATGTGGAGAAATAGGAACACTTTTTTAATGTTGGTTGGAGTGTAAATTAGTTCAACCATTGTGGAAGACAGTGTGGCGATTCCTCAAGGACCTAGAAATAGAAATTCCATTAGACCCAGCAATCCCATTACTGGGCATATATCCAAATGATTATAAATCATTCTACTATAAGGACCCATGCACATGAATGTTCATTGCAGCACTGTTTACAATAGCAAAAACTTGGAACCAAATCAAATGCCCGTTTATGATAGACTGAGGGAAAATGTGGCACATATACACCATGGAGTACTATGTAGCCATAAAAAGTGATGAGTTCATATCCTTTGTAGGGACATGGATGAACCTGGAAACCATCATTCTCAGCAAACTGACACAAGAACAGAAAATCAAACACTGCATGTTTTCACTCATAGGCAGGTGTTGAACAGTAAGAACACATGGACACAGGGAGGGTTGCATCACACACTGGGGTCTGTCAGGGGGAAATAGGGGAGGGCCAATGGGGTGTGGGGAGTTGGGAAGAGATAGGATGTGGAGAAATGCCAGATATAGGTGATGGGGAGGAAGGCAGCAAATCACACTGTCATGTGTGTACCTATGCAACCCTCTTGCATGTTCTTCACATGTACCCCATAACCCAAAATGCAATAATAAAATAAATTAAAAAAATTAAACTTAAAAAAAAAGACTTTAAATCAACAAAGATCAAAAAAGACAAAAAAGAGCATTACATAATGGTAAAGAGATCAACTCAATGCAGCAAGAAGAGTTAAGTATCCAAAATATATATGCATCCAATACAGGAAATGCCAGATACATAAAATAAATTCTTAGAGACCTACAAAGAGACTTAGATTCCCACAAAATAATTGTGAGACAAAATAATGGTGAGAGACATTAACACCCTGCATTAGACAGATAAATGAGACAGAAAATTAACAAGGATATTCAGGACTTGAACTCAGCTCTGGACCAAGTAGACCTCACAGACATCTACAGAATTCTCCACCCCGAACAACAGAATATACATTCTTTTCAACACCACAAAGCACTTATTCTAAAATCAACCACATAATTACAAGTAAAGCATTCCTCAAACAAATGCAAAATAATGGAAATCATAACAAATAGTCTCTCAGACTGTTTGTTATGATCCACAGTTCAAGATTAAGAAACTCACTCAAAACCACACAACTACATGGAAACTGTACAACCTACTCCTGAATGACTACTGGGTAAATAACCAAATGAAGGCAGAAATAAATGAGTTATTTGAAACCAAAGAGAACAAAGACACAACGTACCAGAATCTCTGGGACACACCTAAAGCAGTGTTAAGAGGGAAACTTATAGCACTAAATGCCCACATCGAGAAAGTGGGAAAGATCTGAAATCAACAACGGAGCATCACAATTAAAAGAACTTGCATCACAATTGAAGCAAGAGCAAACAAATGCAAAAGCTAGCAGAAGACAAGAAATAGCTAAGATTGGAACAGAACTGAAGGAAATAGAGACACGAAAAATCCTTCAAAAAAATCAATGAATCCAGGAGGTGGTTTTTTGAAAAGATTAACAAAATATATAAATCTTTAGCAAGACCAATAAAAGAGAAAAGAGAGAAGAATCAGATATCACCACTGATCCCACAGTGCATGTATATATAAGAAAGGATGAGTTTATGTCTTTTTCAGGGGCATGGATGAAGCTGGAAACCATCATTCTTAGCAAAATAACACAGGAACAAAAAACCAAATGTCATATATTCTCACTTATAAGTGGGAGTTGAACAATAAGAACACATGGACACAGGGAGGGGAACATTACACACTAGAGCCTGCCTGGGAGTTGTAGAAAAGGGGAGGGAGAGCATTAGGACAAATACCTAATGCATCGAGACCATCCTGGTCAACAAGGTGAAACACCATCTCTACTAAAAATACAAAAATTAGCTGGGCATGGTGGCGTGTGCCTGTAGTCCCAGCTACTTGGGAGGCTGAGGCAGGAGAATTGCTTGAACCCAGGAGGCAGAGGTTGTGGTGAGCCGAGATTGCGCCATTTGCACTCCAGCCTGGGTAATAAGAACGAAACTCCGACTCAAAAAAAAAAAAAACCTAGATGATGGGTTAATGGGTGCAGCAAACCACGATGGCACATGTATAGGTAACAAACCTGCACATTCTGAACGTGTATCCAAAAACTTGAAGTAAAATAAAATTTTAAAAAATCTAAAAAAAAAAGAATTGTTTTGTAAACCATAGACAATATCTCCATATCATCTAGTGGTTAAAAAAAAGAAAAAATATATATAAATATTTAAAAACTATTAGGGTTATCTGTTTCTTCTTGAGTAAATTTTGGAAAAGTGTGTCTTTTAAGAAACCTATTTCATCTTGGTTGTTGAATTTATTGATATGACTTTACAACATTCTATTATTTTTATTTTAATGTTTGTATGATCTTTAATAATGCTCCTTTTCTCTATTGATACTGAAAAATTTTGTCTTTTCTTTTTTTCCTGATCATTCTAGCTAAAGATTGAGTAATTTTATTGATGATTTTCAAAGAATCAGCTGTTGGTTGCACTGATTTTCTGTATTATTTGCTGTTTTCTATTTTGTCTTATTTGCATTCTTATCTTTATTGTTTTTTCTCTTCTTAGTTATTTTGGTTTTGATTTGCTGTGTCTTTTCTTGCTTATTTAGACTGAAACTTGAATAACTGATTTTGGATTTCTCTTTTTTTTTTAAGTATAGGAATTCAAATCTGTAGATTTAACTTCATGTACTGCTTCAGCTATATACATTCATTAATATATTGTTTATATTTTCATTTAGTCCAAATATTTTATAATTTGTCTCATTTCTTTTGGAATGTATGAGTTATACAGAACTATGTTGTTAATTTCCAAATATTTGGGAATTTTCTAGATATCTTTCTGGTTTTCATTTGTAATTTAACTCCATTATAATCACAGAAAATCTCTGTGAGATTTCAATCCTTTTAAACTAATCCACCATATGACTTACCTTGATAAATATTCCATGTGCATCTAACAAGAATGTATGTCCCACAATTGTTGGGTATAGAGTTATATTTATTTCAGTTAAGTGAAGTTGGTTAATGGTGCCATTTAAATCATCTGTATTGTGACTATTATTCTGTCTCCTTGTTTTATCAGTTACTAAGAGAGAAATGGTAAAATAACTAAGTACAAACGTGCACTTGTCTGTTTCTCTTTCAGATTTATCAGTTTTTGTTTCCTATGTTTTGAAGTTCTGTTATTAAGTTTGTACACATTTAGGATTACTATATCCTCCTAGTTAACAAACTACTTGAAGGTTATAAAATTTCCCTCTAATCACTGGTAGAATTTCTTGTTCTGAAGTCTCCTTTGTCACTCCAGCTTTCTTATGCTTAGCACTTCTTGTATAGTTTCCAGATTTAACTTTGACTTTTATCTTCACACTTAGTTGTGAAGAGGAAGGTGGTAATCATGGAGGAGAAAGGAAGATGGAGGAGGCTGGTATCCAGCTGATAGTTCTCATAGGTGAGTATATGCAGACTTGTGGAAAAAAAAGATGGCTGATTGCATGTCCCCTCTTTCCTGGAAGTTTAAGTGTATAGTTATGAAAATAACTACACATAGTCTTATTGGATGTCAATTGTGAGCCAAAGAAAAATGCAACCATGCTCATGAGGAACCCAAATTTTACCTTTAATTCAGTAGGAAAAAATTGTTTATACTTCATGGGTAGGAAAAAGTAATAAAGAGATCTTTCCAATGACTTCTGATATCTCATTTTCTTTCCTATTTCTGCTTTTTCTTCCCTCTTCCTCGATTAGTCTGAAATGTTCTGTTGTATTATTTTTTATAAATTGAATTTTAGTTTCATTTTATCCATTTAATTATGCATAAATTTTAATCTTGTAGTGATTAAAATCTTTATTAGTATTCTTGGAAGCAATTTTAATAGTTTGTTGAATAAAACATACCCAAAATAATATAATAAATAGATGCTATTTCTGAGTAACTAAAACATGGGTTTTGAGTTATACCAACTTTTATTTGTAGCCTATTTCTGATACTTGCCTTAAGTCCTTGTTCTTGTTACTGATTAGCCATGTGACCTTAGGCAAGTTACTGAAACTCTCTGTGCTTTTCTCTGACATAGTGATAATAATAATAATTTTATGTGCCCTTACAATGTAAAACTCCCAGAACAATACCTAGCATACAGTAAATTGCTACAAAATGTTTGCTTTTGTTACCGTTAACACTTGTGTAACTTTATGCAAGTTATTCAAACTTCATAAATTTTCATCTTCACTGGAAGATTGGAATGAAAGTACTTACTTCATAGTTTTGCTGTAATTTTTAGCCGATATAATCTATGTAAATTCAAGATTTTTTGGCAATTATACTCATCTAAACACTACACCCAGTAAGTGATGTATTCCACATGCAAACTCCAAACGTTAACCTCCTCATTTCCAAGGGTCTTTGCCTCTGACTTTATCTCATCAGCTTTCCTCCACACTCTCCCTTGGACCTTGTTAACATCTGGAAGAGAGAGAGCTCTAAAGCTGTAGATTCTAACATCCCTGCTCTCTGACCACAGTTTTCTCTGCCCTGTCATTGCGCTGTTTAGCAAAACACTTACCTTGGATCTTGTTGTCAGTTTTGTTCCCCAATATCTAGGCAGCCAAGTGCTTATGAAGAGGACTGCCCAATAGCAAAGACTAGTGCCATGAAAAAGTCATATGCATGTCTTTCTTTTTTTTTTCATTTATATGCATGTCTTTTTAATTCATCTTTCTGTTTTCCTAGTGTCTTATGCCTCTCTCTCATGTCTTTTGGTGATTATTCAAATCATCTTCACATGCCTTATATCTTCCTATTTGCCTTTAGAACATAACCTAGTTAATAAAGACAGTGTAAGATTCCAAGCAAAAACTTCACAAGTATAAGCACTGATAAGTGGAAAGATACTCAAGTAGCATTCTAGAGAAGGTAACATATCTTTCTCCTTATACCTGTCAATCGCGTCCTAGGGCCTTGAGTCTGCAGTCTGGGCTCTTGCAATTCTTAATGATTTAGTAGGAGAACTAGAATTAAAAGTGGAGCCTGAAGATGTTACTGAATTACCCCAATTTCGTGATAAAACTTCAACAGATGAGAAGTTGCTTCTTACAGATAAGCAATGAAATTGGTCTCTTGAGATGGAATTGACTCCTAGTGAAGATGCTGTGAACATTGTTGAAATTACAACAAAGGATTTAGAATATTGTATTAACTTAGCTGATAAAGCAGCAGCAGGGTTTGAGAGGACTGACTCAAATTTTGAAAGTTCTATTATGGTAAAATGCTATCAAACAGCATCAAATGCTATAAAGAAACCTTTCATAAAAGAGTCAATAAATGCAGCAAACTCCCATTGCTGTTTTACTTTAAGAAATTGGCACAGTCACCCCAATCTTCAGCAACTACCGCCTTAACCACCTATCAATATCTGGGCAACTCTCTCCCAGCAAAAAGATTACAACTTGCTGAAGGTTCAGAGGATCATTAGCAATTTTTTTTAGCAATAAAGTATTTTAAATTAAGATGTGAAAATTGTCTGAGACATAATACAACTGTATGCTATATATACTATAGTAGATTTAATATATAATTGTATAAAATAGATTTAATATAATTGCATGCTATATATACTATAATAGACTACATTATACAGTATAAATATAGCTTTTTTTTAAGAGTCAGAGTCTCATTCTATTACCAAGGCTAAAGTGCAGTGGCATGAACCAAGCCTGACAGTTTTTAAAATGCTTTTTAGAGATAGGATCTCACTATGTTGCCCAGGTTTGTCTCAAACTCTTGGCCTCAAGCAATCCTCCTGCCTCAGCTTCTCAAGTCACTGTGTGAGTACAAATATAACTTTTATGTACACAACCAAAATAATTATGTGACTCACTTTATTAACTTATTGTGATATTAACTTCATTGTGGTGGTCTAGAACCAAATCCACAATATTTTCAAAGTATACCTGTATGTAAAATGGTTTCTTATAGATTGCATATAGTTTGATCTTGACTTTTTGTTCAATATAACAATCCTGCCTTTAGTTAGTGTGTTTAAACCATTTATACCATATGTATACACTGGTATGCTTGAGTTTGAATCTACTACATTATTATTTGTTGATGGTCCCATTTGTTCTTTATTTCTTCTATTTTTCTGTTGTTTTCAATTCATTTGGTAGTTTTTAGTATTTTATTTTGTCTCTTTTATTGACTTATTAGCTATATGGCTTCATTTTGTTTTCTGTTGTTGTACTAGAGTTTATAACATCTAACTTTCACTTATGACAATCTACACTAAAATAATATTATACTGCTTTATTTGTAATATATGAACCTTAACATGGTATATTATACGCTTTCTCTCTCCTGCTTTTTGGGCTATTTTTGTTAAATTTTAGACCTTTAAACACGTCAAAACCCCTATAATGTACTTCAAATAATCAACCATCCTTAAAAAGGATGAGTTTATGTCCTTTGCAGGGACATGGATGAAGCTGGAAACCATCATTCTCAGCAAACTGACACAAGAATGGAAAACCAAACACTGCATGTTCTCACTCATAAGTGGGTGTTGAATGATGAGAACACATGAAGACAGGGAGGGGAACATCACACACTGGGGCATGTTGGGGCAAAGGGAGGAATAGGAGAGGGATAGCAGGGGGTGGGGGGATTGGGGAGAGATAGCATTAGGAGATATACCTAATGTAGATGACGGGGGTGATGGATGCAGCAAACCACTAAGGCACATGCATACCTATGTAACAAACCTGCACATTCTGTACATGTACCCTAGAACTTAAAGTACAATAATAAAACAAAATGAAATAAGAAAGTCTCATACATTTATCACATGTTTAATATGTTTAGTGCTCTATTCTTATGTGTAAGCTCATGTTTTGGATTTGGTGCCATTTTCCTTCTGCCTAAAGAAATTAACATAGAACATCAGTGTTCTAATGACAAATTTCTCAGTTTTTGTTTCTTAGACTTTACATCATCTCAAATTCTTTTTTAAATAACATTTTATCAAAGTGTGACTGCCATACAAATATCTATATGTATGCAATGCATACAACTTGATGAGTCTAGAAACCAGTAGACATCTATAAAACCATCACTAAAATCAATACCATAAACATATCTGTCACCTCCAAAGTTTCCTTTCACCATCTTTATTTATTACTATTTTGTGATAACAATGCTAAACATAAAATCTACTTTCTTAGCAAATTTCAAAGTGTGTAATACAGTATTGTTAACTATAGAGCCTATACTATACAATAGATCTAAATAATTTACTCATCTTGCAAAACTAAAACTTTGCATCCTTTGAGCAACATCTCTATTTTCCTCTGCTCCAGTCCCTGAAAACCATGAGTAACACTGCTTCTGTGACTTTGACTGGTTTAGATTCCCTGTATCAGTGAAGCTGTGTTGTGTTTGTCCTTTTGTATCTGATTTACTTCACTTAGCATAATGTCCTCAAGGCTCATCTGTATTGTTGCAAATGGCAGAATTTTCCTTTCAAAGATTGATGAACATTTATTTTGTATCTGTGTCTTAGCTGTTGTGAACAATGCTACAATGAACATGGAAGTGCGGATGTCTCTTCAAGATCCTGATTTCAATTCCTTTCTTATTCTTTTTTTAAAATTATATATTAAGTTCTGGGATACATGTGCAGAACGTGCAGGTTTGTTGCACAGGTACACATGTGCCATGGTGGTTTGCTGTACCCATCAACCTGTCATCTGTGTTAGGTATTTCTCCTAATGCTATCTCTACCCTAGCCCCCAATACGTGGACAGACCTGGGTATGTGATGTTTCCCTCCCTGTGTCCATGTGTTCTCATTGTTCAATTCCCACTTATGAGTGAGAACACATGGTGTTTGGTTTTCTGTTCCTGTGTTATTTTACTGAGAATGATGGTTTCCAGCTTCACCCATATACCTGCAAAGGACATGAACTCTTCCTTTTTCTTAAATTGTACTTTAGGTTCTGGGGCACATGTGCAGATCATGAAGAATTGTTGCATAGGTACATAAATGGCAAGGTGGTTTGCCACCTTTATCTCCCCATCACCTATATCTGGTATTTCTCCCCTCGTTATCCCTCCCCATCCTCCCCATCCCCCGCTGTCCCTCGTCTAGCCTCCCGCAACTGACCAAAGTATGTGATGCTCTCCTCCCTATGTCCTTGTGTTCTAATTGTTTAACACCCACCTAGGAGTAATAACATGTGGTGTTGGGTTTTCTGTTCTTGTGTCAGTTTCCTGAGAATGATGGTTTCCAGATTCATCCATGTCCCTACAAAGGACATGACCTCATCTTTTTTATGGCTATGTAGTATTCCATGGTATATATGTGACACATTTTCTTTATCCAGTCTGTCATTGATGTACATTTGGGTTGCTTCCAGGTCTTTGCTATTGTAAACAGAGCCAGTGCTGCAATGAACGTATGTGTGCATGTCTCTTTATAGTAGAACAATTTATAATTTTGGTTATATATCCATAATGGGATTGCTGGGTCAAATGGTATTTCTATTTCTAGGTCCTTCAGGAATCGCCACACTGTCTTCCACAATGGTTGCACTAATTTGTATTTTCACTGACAGTGTAAAAGTGTTCCTATTTCTCTACATCCTTTCCCACATCTGTTGTTTCCTGACTTTTTAATGATTGCCATTCTAACTGGTGTGAGATGGTATCTCAATGTGGTTTTGATTCGCATTTCTCTAATGATCAGTGATGATGAGCATTTTTTCATATGTTTGTTGGCCTCATAGATGTCTTCTTTTGTAAAATGTCTGTTCATGTTCTTCACCGACTTTTGAATGGGTTTTTTTCTTATAAATCTGTTTAAGTTCTTTGTAGATTCTGGATTAGCCCTTTGTCAGATGGGTATATTGCAAAAATTTTTTTCCCACTCTGTTGGTTGCTAGTTCAGTCTAATGATTGTTTCTTTTTCTGTGCAGATGCTCCAGAGTTTAATTAGATCCCATCTGTCTATTTTGGCTTTTGTTGCCATGCTTTTGGTGTTTTAGCCATGAAGTCCTTGTCTATGCCTATGTCCTGAATGGTTTTGCCTAGGTTTTCTTCTAGGGTTTTTTATGGTGTTAGGTCTTATGTTTAGATCTTTAATCCATCTGGAGTTAATTTTAGTGTAAGGTGTCAGGAAGGGGTCCAGTTTCTGCTTTCTGCACATGGCTAGCCAATTTTCCCAACACCATTTATTAAATAGGGAATCCTTTCCCCATTGCTTGTTTTTCTCAGGTTTGTCAAAGATCAGATGTGTGGTGTTGCTGCTGAGGCCTCTGTTCCTTTCCATTGGTCTATGTCTCTGTTTTGGTACCAGTACCATGCTGTTTTGATTACTGTGGCCTTGTAGTATAGTTTGAAGTCAGGCAGCATGATACCTCCAGCTTTGTTCTTTTTCCTTAGGATTATTTGGGCCATGTGGGCTCTCTTTTGGTTTCATATGAAGTTTGAACTGTTTTTTTTCCAGTTCTGTGAAGAAGGTCATTGGTAGCTTGATGGGGGTAGCATTGAATCTATAAATTACTCTGGGCAGTATGGCCATTTTTATGATGTTGATTCTTCCCAACCATGAACTTGGAATTTTTTTTTTCCATCTGTTTGTGTCCTCTCTTATTTCATTGAGCAGTGGTTTGTAGTTCTCCTTGAAGAGGTCCTTTACATCCTTTGTTAGTTGTATTCCTAAGTATTTTATTCTCTTTGTAGCAATTGTGAATGGGAGTTCACTTTTGATTTGGCTCTTGGTTTGTCTGTTATCGGTGTATAGAAATGCTTGTGATTTCTGCACATTGACTTTTTATCCTGATACTTTGCTGAAGTTGATTAGCAGTTTCAGGAGATTTTGGGCTGAGACGATGGGGTCTTCTAAATATACAATCATGTCATCCATGAATAAAGACAATTTGACTTCCTCTCTTCCTATTTGAATACCCTTTATTTCTTTTTCTTGCCTGATTTCTCTGGCTAGAACTTGCAATACTATATTGAATAGGAGTGGTGAGAGAGGGCATCCTTGTCTAGTGCCAGATTTCAAAGGGAATGCTTCCAGTTTTTGCCCGTTCAGTGTTATATTGGCTGTTGTGTCGTAAATAGATTTTATTATTTTGTGATACATTCCATCGATACCTAGTTTATTGAGGGTTTTTAGCATAGAGGGCCATTGAATTTTGTTGAAGACTTCTGCATCTGTTGAGATAATCATGTGGTTTTGTCTTTGATTCTGTTTATGTGCTGGATTACATTTATAGACTTGTGTATATTGAACCAGCCTTGCATCCCTGGGATGAAGCCTACTTGACCATGGTGAACAAGCTTTTGTTTTGCTTTTGCATTCTGTTTACCAGTATTTTATTGAAGATTTTTGCGTTGATGTTCTTCATGGGTATTGGCCTGAAATTTTTTTTTTGTTGTTGTGTCTCTGTCCAGTTTTGGTATTAGAATGATGTTGGCCTCATAAAATGAATTTGGGAGAATTCCCTCTTTTGTATTTTTGGAGTAATTTCAGAAGGAATGGTACCAGCTTCTCTTTGTACTTCTGATAGAATTTGGCTGTAAACTCACCTGGACCTGTGCTTTTTTTAGTTGGTAGGCTGTTAATTGCTGCCTCAACTTCTGCCCTTGTTATTGGTCTATTCAGGGTTTCAATTTCTTCCTGGTTTAGTCTTGGGAGATTGCAAGTGTCCAGTAATTTGTTTATTTCTTCCAGATTTACTGGTTTGTGTGCATAGACTTATTTGTAGTGATCTCTGATGGTAGTTTGTATTTCTCTGGAATCAGTGGAAATGTCCCCTTTATTGTTTTTTATTGCATCTATTTGATTCTTCTCTCCTTTCTTTTTTATTAGCCTGGCTAGCAGTCTATCTATTTTGTTCATCTTTTCAAATACAAGCTCCTGGATTTACTTTTTTGAAGGGTTTTTTGCATCTCTATCTCCTTCAGTTCTGCTCTTATTAGTTATTTCTTGTCTTCTGCTAGCTTTGAGTTTTTTGCTCTTGCTCTTCTAACTCTTTCAATTTTGATAATAGGTTGTCTATTTTAGACCTTTCCTTGCTCCTCGGGTGGGCATTTATTGCTATAAATTTCCCTCCAGACCCTGCTTTAAATGTGTCCCAGAGATTCTGGTATGTTGTGTCTTTGTTCTAATTGGTTTTGAAGAATATCTTTATTTCTGCTTTCATTTCATTGTTTATCCAGTTGACATTCAGGAGCCAGTTGTTCCTTTTCCATGAAGTTGTGCAGTTTTGAGTTAGTTTCTTAATCCTGAGTTCTAATTTGATTGCACTGTGGTCTGAGAGACTATTTGTTATGATTTCCATTCTTTTGCATTTGCTGAGTAGTAATTTACTTACAATTTTAGAATAGGTGTGATGTGGTGCTGAGAAGAATGCATATTCTGTGGATTTGGGGTTGAGAGTTCTGTAAATGTCAATTAAGTTTGCTTAGTCCAGATCTGCATGCAAGTCCTGGATTTCCTTGTTGATTTTCTGTCTCATTGATCTGTCTAATATTAACAGTGGAGTGTTAATGTCTCCCACTATTATTGTGAAGGAGTTGAAGTCTCTTTATAGGTCATTAAGGACTTGCTTTGTATATCTTGGTGCTCCCTTATTGGGTGCATATATATTTAGAATAGTTAGCTCTTTTTGTTGTATTGATGTTTTTAACATTATGTAATACCCTTCTTTGTCTCTTTTGATTTTTGTTGGTTTAAAGTCCATTTTATCAGAGACTAGGATTGCCAAACCTGCTTTTTTTTCCTCTCTCTTCATTTGCTTGGTAAATCTTCTTCCATCTCTTTATTTTGAGTCTATGTGTGTCTTTGCATGTGAGATGGGTCTCCTGAATACAGCACATGGAAAGTTCTTGCTTTTTATCCAATTTGCCAGTCAGTGTCTTTTGATTGGGGCATTTAGTCCATTTACATTTAATGTTAATGTTGTTATGTGTGAATTTGATACTGCCATTTTATTACTGTTGATTGTTTTGCCCTTTGGATGGCATGATTTCTTCATTGTGTCATTGGACTTTACCATTTGGTTCTTTTTTGCAGTGGCTGGTACTGGGTTTTCCTTTCTGTGTTTAGTGGTTCCTTCAGGAGGTCTTGTAGGGCAGGTCTCATAGTGACAAAATCTCTCAGCAATTGCTTGTCCATAAAGGATTTTATTTCTCCATCCCTTATGAAGATTAGTTTGACTGAATATGAAATTTTGGGTTGAAAGTTCTTTTCTTAAAGGATGTTGAATATTGGCCCCCACTCTCTTCTGGCTTGTAGGGTTTCTGTTGAGAGATCTGTTGTGATCTAATGTGCTTCCCTTTGTGGATGATCTAATCTTTCTCTCTGGCTGCCCTTAGTATTTTTTTCTTCATTTCAACCCCGGTG
The DNA here is from genome assembly GCA_031835075.1 of Saguinus oedipus. Taxonomy (NCBI): domain Eukaryota; kingdom Metazoa; phylum Chordata; class Mammalia; order Primates; family Cebidae; genus Saguinus; species Saguinus oedipus. The sequence goes on from CM063170.1 coordinate 150,873,735, forward strand.
AATCTGACAATTATGTGCCTTGGGGTTGCTCTTCTAGAGGAGTATCATTGTGACATTCTCTGTATTTTTTGTATTTGAATGTTGGCTTGCCTTGCTAGGTTGGTGAAATTCTCCTGGATAATATCCAGAAGAGTGTTTTCCAGCTTGGATTCATTCTCCCCATTATCTCTGGGACACCGATCAAGTGTAGATTAGGTCTTTTCACATAATCCCATATTTCTTGAAGTCTTTGTTCATTTCTCTTCACTCTTTGTTCTCTTTTCTTGCCTTTTCATTTTATTTCATTGAGCTGATCATCAGTCTCTGATAGCCTTTCTTCTGCTTGTTCGATTCAGCTATTGAAACTTGTGTATGGTTCTCAAAGTTTTGTGCTGTGTTTTTCAGCTCCATCAAGTTGTTTATGTTCTTCTCTAAACTGGTTATTCTAGTTAACATTTCTTATACCCTTTTTTCAAGGCTTATAGTTTCTTTGCATTGGGATAGAACATGTTCCTTTAACTCAGAGAAGTTTGTTATTATCCACCTTCTGAAGCTTGCTTCTGTCAATTGATCAAATTTGTTCTCCATCCAGCTTTGTGAAATAGCTGCTTGGGAAGTGGCCTTTCCTTTGTCTGCCTGCAGAGGCACTGCTGGGCTGCCATGGATTCAGTGGAGCTGCTGTGTCTTTTATTTACTCAGGAAAATTAGACTGGCTTCTGCAATGGCAGCTTCCCTTTCCCCCTGCCGAGTTTGATCATTCCTGGTCACTCTCTAACTGATGTTCTGGATGGGAAACTCTGGAGTGATAGTTTTTTAGCTTGCTGGGCTTTGTGTGGAGGGGACTCATCCTGCCATATGGGCTGTTTCCCTGTTTTCAGTTCCCCTTCTTTCTGGGGAGTGGGTGGCTCCATCCAGTTGGCTTTCTGGCTTTCACATCAGCCAGTACTCTGCCTAGATCTATGCCGGCCGAAGTTGCTGTTCTGCCCCATGCAGGCAGCTCACTGAGGCTTTTCAGCCTGGCAAAGATCTCCCGTTCTGTGGGTTGTAGAGGGCTTAGGTGGAGCACTGTATCTGAACTGAAGTCCCAGAGGGTGAGATCCTCTGGTCCTCCAGTCGGTTGCATGCACCTCCTGGGTGGGGCAGTGCCCCACTTTGCCTCAACTTGCCCTATTTGGTTTATACCCACTGTCCAACCAGAGCCACAAAGTGAACCTGAAACCCCGTTTGGAATTGTGGAGACTACTCAGCTTCTGCATCTCTCTCACTGGGACCTGCTTTCAAGAGCTGCCTCTTATTTGGGCATCTTGGGATCCTCCCTACTCGGACTCATCCTTTTCTAAGGCTGAATAGTATTCCATGGTGTGCCTGTGCCACACATTCTTTATCCAGTCTATCTTTGATGGGATTTGGGTTATTTTCAAGACTTTGCTATTGTGTACAGTGCCACAATAAACATATGTGTTTATGTGTTTTCCTAGTAGAATAATTTATAATCCTTTGAGTATGTACCCAGTAATGGAATGGTTGGGTCAAATGGTATTTCTGGTTCTAGATCCTTGAGGAACTGCCACACTGTCTTCCACAATGGTTGAACTAATTTACACTCCCACCAACAGTGTAAAAGCATTCCTATTTCTCTACATCCTCTCCAGCATCTGCTGTTTTCTGACTTTTTAAATGATCGCCATTCTAACTGGTGTGAGATTGTATATCATTGTGGTTTCGATTTGCATTTCTCTAATGATCAGTAATAATGAACTTTTTTTTCAGATGTTTCTTGGCTGCAAAAATGTCTTCTTTTGAGTAGTGTTTGTTCATATCATTTGCCCACTTTCTGGTGAGGTTGTTTTTTTCTTGTAAATTTGTTTAAGTTCTTGTAGATTCTAGATATTAGGCCTTTGTCAGATGGATAGATTGCAAAAATTTTCTCCCATTTTGTAGGTTGCCTGTTCACTCTGATGATAGTTTATTTTGCTGTGCAGAAGCTCTCTAGTTTAATTAGATCCCATTTGTCAATTTTGGCTTTTGTTGCCATTGCTCTTGGTGTTTCAGTTATGGATTCTTTGCCAATGCCTATGTCCTGAATGGTATTGCCTAGGTTTTCTTCTAGGGTTTTTACAGTTTTAGGCTTCACATTTAAGTTTTTAATCCATCTTGAATTAACTTTTGTATGAGGTATAAGGAAGTGGTCCAGTTTCTGTTTACTGCATATGGCTAGCCAGTTTTCCCAACACTATTTATTAAATAGGGAATCTTTTCCCTATTGCTTGTTTTTGTCAGGTTTGTCAAAGATCAGATGTGTGGCATTATTTCTGAGGCCTCTGTTCTGTTCCACTGCTCTGTTTTGGTACCAGTACCATGCTGCTTTTTTTACTGTCAACTTGTAGTATAGTGTGAAGTAAAGTAGCTTTGTTCTTTTTGCTTAGGATTCTTTTGGCTGTGTAGGCCTTTTAAAATTCTGTATGAAATTTAAAGTAGTATTTTTCTAATTCTGTGAAGAAAGTCAATGGTAGCTTAATAGGGATAGCATTTAATCTACAAATTACTTTGGGCAGTATGGCCATTTTTATTATATTGATTCTTTCTCTCTATGAGCATGGAATGTTTTCCCATTTGTTTGTGTCCTCTTACTTCCACGAGCAGTGGTTTGTAGTTCCCCTTAAAGAGGTCCTTCACCTCTCTTGTAAGTGATATTTCTAGGTATTTTATTATCTTTTTAGCAATTTTGAGTTGGAGGTCACTCATGATTTGGCCCTCTGTTTGTCTGTTATTGGTGTACAGGAATGCTTGTAATTTTTGCACATTGATTTTTTCTCCTGAAACTTTGCTGAAGTTGCTTATCAGCTTAAGGACATTTTGTGCTGAGATTATGGGGTTTTCAAAATATACAATCATGTTATCTGCAAACAGAAATAATTTGACTTCCTTTCTTTCTACTTGAATGCCATTTATTTCTTCCTTTTGCCTGATTGCCCTGGTCAGAACTTCCAATGTTATGTTGAACAGGAGTGGTGAGAGAGGGCATCCTTGTTTTGTGCCAGTTTTCAAAAGGAACACTTCCAGTTTTTGCCCATGTAGGATGATATTGGCTATGGATTTGTCATAAATAGCTCTTATTATTTTGAGATATGTTCTATCACTATCTAGTTTCTTCAGAGTTTTTAGCATGACAAGGTGTTTAATTTTGTCAAAGGCCTTTTCTGTACCTATTGAGATAATCAGGTGGTTTTTGTCATTTGCTTTGTTCATTTGATGAATTACCTTTATTAATTTGCACATTTTGAGCCAGACTTGCATAACAGTGATGAAGCCAACTTGATTGTGGTGGATAAGTTTTTGGTGTGCTGCTGGATTTTATTTGCTAGTATTTTATCAAAGATTTTTGTATCAATGTTCATCAGGGTTATTGGCCTAAAATTTTCTTTTTTTGTTGTGTCTCTGCCAGGTTTTGAAATCAGGATGATTCTGGCCTCATAAAATGAGTTAGGGAGGAGTCCCTCTTTTTCTATTGTTTGGAATAGTTTCAGAAGGAATGCTACCATCTCCTCCTTGTACCTCTGGTAGAATTTGACTGCGAATCTGTCTGGTCCTGGGCTTTTTTTGGTTGGTAGGCTATTAATTACTGCCTCAATTTTGAAACTTACTGGTCTATTCAGGGATTTGATTCTTCCTGGTTTAGTCTTGAGAGGCTGGATGTGTCCAGGATTTTATCCGTTTCTTTTAGATGTTCTAGTTTATTTGGGTAGAGGTGTTTATAATATTCTCTGATGGTAGTTTGTATTTCTGTGTGATCAATTGTGATCTCCCCTTTCTCATTTTTTGTTGTGTCTATTTGATTCTTTCCTCTTTTCTTCTCTGTCTGACTAGCAGTCTATTTTGTTAATCTTTTCAAAAAAGCAGCTCCTGGATTTATTGATTTTTGAAGGGTTTTTTTCCTGTCTCAATCTCTTTCAGTTCTGCTCTGATCTTAGTTATTTCTTGTGTTCTGCTAGCATTTGAATTTGCTTGCTCTTGCTTCTCTAGATCTTTTAATTGTAATGTTAGGGTGTTTATTTTAGATTTTTCTCTCTTTCTTCTGTGGGCACTTAGTGCTACAAATTTCCCTCTAAACACCATTTTAGCTGTGTCCCAGAGATTCTGGAACATTGTGTCTTTGTTCTCATTGGTTTCAAAGAACTTATTTCTGCCTTAATTTCTTTATTTACCCAGTAGTAATTCAGAAGCAGGTTGTGCAGTTTCCATGTAGTTGTGTGGTTTTGAGTGAGTTTCTTAATCCTGAGTTCTACTTTGATTGCACTGTGGTCTGAGAGACTGTTTGTTATGATTTCTTTCTTTTGCACTTGCTGAAGAGTGTTTTACTTCCAATTATGTGGTCAATTTTAGAATATGTGTGATGTAGTGCTGAGAAGAATGTATATTCCGTTGATTTTGGGTAGAGAGTTCTTTAGATGTCTATTATGTCCATTTGATTCAGAGCTGAGTTAAAGTCCGGAATATTCTTGTTAATTTTCTGTCTCATTAATCTGTCTAATATTGACAGTGGGGTTTTAAAGTCTCCCACTCTTATTGTGTGGGAGTCTATGTCTTTTTGTAGGTTTCTAAAGAGTTGCTTTATGAATCTGGGTGCTTCTGTATTGGATGGATATATATTTAGGATAGTTAGCTCATCTTGTTACATTGTTTGCTTTACTACTATGTAATGCTCTTTGTATTTTTTTTTAATCATTGTTGGCTTAAAGCCTGTCTTATCAGAGCCTATGATTGCAACCCCTGCTTCTTTTGCTTTCCATTTGCTTGATATATCTTCCTACATCACTTTATTTTGAGCCTATGTTTGTCTTTGAACATGAGATGGGTCTCCTGAATACAGCACACTGATGAATCTTGACTATCAGTTTTCCAGTCTGTGTCTTTTGATTTGAGTATTTGGCTAATTTACATTTAAAGGTAATGTTATGTGTGAATTTCATTTTGTCATTTTGATGCTAGCTGGTTATTTTGCCCATGAGTTGATGCAGTTTCTTCAAAGTGTTGGTGTACTTTAAAATTTGTCTTTTCTTTTCCATATTTAGTGTTTCCTTTAGGAGGTCTTGTAAGGCAGGTCTGGTGATGACAAAAAAATCTCAGCATTTGTTTGTCTGTAAAGAATTTTATTTCTCCTTTGTTTTTGAAGCTTAGTTTTGTTGAATATAAAATTCTGGGTTGGATTTTTTTCCTAAGATTATTGAATATTGGCCCCCAGTCTTTTCTGGATTGTAGGGTTTCTGCAGAGAGATTCATAGTTAGTCTGATGGGCTTCCCTTTGTAGGTGACCCAACCTTTCTCTCTGGTTGCCCTTAACATTTTTTCCTTCATTTCAACATTGGTGAATCTGATGATATGTGTCTTGGGGTTTCTCTTCTCAATGAATACCTTTGTGGTGTTCTCTGTATTTTCTGAATTTGAATGTCAGCCTGTGTTGCTGGGTTGGGGATGTTCTTTCACTGGGAAGTTTGTACTAGTCAGAACCCACCACACCTTGACAAAGCTGCTGTAGCCAGACTGCCTCTCTAGATTTCTCCTCTCTGGGTAGGGCATCTCTGAGATGAAGGCATCAGCCCCAGTCAAGGGCTTATATATCAAATTCTCATCTCCCTGGGACATAGCACCTAAGGGAAGGGGTGGCTGTGGGCACATGTTCAGCAGATTTAAACATTTCTGCCTGCCGTGTCTGATGAGAGCTGTGGATCATCCAGCACTGCACTCATACACTGATAAGGCACAGACTGCCTCCTCAAGTGGGTCCCTGACCCTCATGCTTCCTGATTGGGAGACTCCCAGCAGGGCTCAACACACACCTCGTAAAGGAGAGCACTGGCTGGAATTTGTCAGGTACCTCTCTGGGATGAAGCTTCCAGAGGAAGAAAAAGGCAGCAATCTTTGCTGTTCTGAAGCCTCCACTGGTCATACCCAGGCAAAGAGGTTCTGGAGTGGACCTGCAGCAAACTCCAGCAGACTTGCAGCAGAGAGACCTGATTGTTAGAAGAAAAACTAAATAACAAAAAGAAATAGTAGCATGAACATCAACAAAAAGGATGACCATTCAAAAACCCCATCTGAAGGTTACCAACATCACAGACCAAAGGTAGATAAATCTACAAAGATGAGAAAAAAACAGCACAAAAAGACTGAAAGTTCCAAAAAAGCAGAATGCTTATTTTCCAAAGGATCACAACTCCTCATCAGCAAGAGAACAAAATTGGATGGAGAATGAGTTTCATTAATTGACAGAAGTACGCTTCAGAAGATGGGTAATAACAAACTCTTCTGAGCTAAAGGAGCATGTTCTAATCCAAACTAAGAAAGCTAAGAACCTTAAAAAAAGGTTAGAGAAATTACTAACTAGAGTAACCAGTTTAGAGTAGAACATAAATGACCTGATGGAGCTGAAAACCACAGCATGAGAACTTCATGAAGGATACACAAGTATCAGTAGTTGAATTTATCAAGTGGGAGAAAGGATATCAGAGATCAAAGATCAACTTAACAAAATAAAGTGTGAAAACATGATTAGAGAAAAAATAATGAAAAGAAATGAACAAAGTCTCCAAGAAATATAGGACTATGTGTAAAGACCAAACCTATGTTTGATTGGTGTACCTGAAAGCGATGGGGAGAATAGAACCAGGTTAGAAAACCTGGTTATATTAATATAACTTTAGGATATATTAATTCTTTTTAATAAGTACCAAGAAATGAGATTACTGCATCACATGGTAGTTCTATTTTTGATATTCGGAAGAAGCTACATGTTGTTTTCATAATGACTCTAGTAATATATATTCCAACCAACAATACATAAGAGTTCTCCTTTCTCTATATCTGTTGCCACCATTTATCATCTTAAAAAAATAGCTATTTGTACTGCTATTGTGATATCTCATTGTGGTTTTGATTTATATTTCCCTGATGATTTCTGATGGTGAGCATCACCATTAGCCATTTATTTGTCTTCTTTGGAGAAATGTCTATTCAGGTTCTTTGACCATTTATTTATTTATCTATTTTTAAAAAATTTTTTAAATTTTTATTACATTATAGGTTTTGGGGTACATGTGCAGAACGTGCAAGGTAGTTGCCTAGGTACACACATGGCAGTGTGTTTTGCTTCCTTCCTCCCCTTCACCTACACTTGGCATTTATCCCCATGCTATCCCTCCCCACCCCTCCCACTGTCCCTCCCCCATTCCCCCCAATAGACCCCAGTGTGTATTAGACCCCCTCCCTGTGTCCATGTGTTCTCATTTTTCTCACCCACCTATGAGTGAGAATATGCGGTATTTCTTTTTCTGTTCTTGTGTCAGTTTGCTGAGAATGATGTTCTCCAGATTCATCCATGTCCTTACAAAGGACATAAACTCATCATTTTTGATTGCTGTATAATATTCCATGGTGTATATGTGCCACATTTTCTCAGTCCAGTCTATCATCGATGGGCATTTGGGTTGGTTCCAGGTCTTTGCTATTGTAAACTGTGCTGCAATGAACATTCGTGTGCATGTGTCCTTATAGTAGAACAATTTATAGTCCTTTGGATATATACCCAGTAATGGGATTGCTGGGTCAAATGGAATTTCTATTTCTAGGTCCTTGAGGAACCGCCACACTGTCTTCCACAATGATTGAACTAATTTACACTCCCACCAACAGTGTAAGAGTGTTCCTATTTCTCCACATCTTCTCCAGCATCTGCTGTCTCCAGATTTTTTAATGATCGCCATTCTAACTGGCATGAGATGGTATCTCAATGTGCTTTTGATTTGCATCTCTCTAATGACTAGTGATGATGAGCATTTTCTCATGTGTTTGTTGGCCTCATGTATGTCTTCTTTTGTAAAGTGTCTGTTCATATCCTTTGCCCATTTTTTGAATGTGCTTTTTTGTTTTTTTTCCTGTAAATCTGTTCGAGTTCTTTGTAAATTCTGGATATTAGCCCTTTGTCAGATGTGTAAACTGCAAAGATTTTTTCCCATTCTGATGATTGCCAATTCACTCTAGTGACTGTTTCTTTTGTTGTGCAGAAGCTGTGAAGTTTGATTAGGTCCCATTTGTCTATTTTGGCTTTTGTTGCCAATGCTTTTGGTGTTTTGGTCATGAAGTCCTTGCCTACTCCTATGTCCTCAATGGTTTTGCCTAGATTTTCTTCTCAGGGCTTTTATGGTGTCAGGTCTTATGTTTAAGTCTTTAATCCATCTGGAGTTAATTTTAGTGTAAGGTGTCAGGAAGGGGTCCAGTTTCTGCTTTCTGCACATGGCTAGCCAGTTTTCCCAACACCATTTATTAAACAGGGAATCCTTTCCCCATTGCTTGTTTTTGTCAGGTTTATCAAAGTTTATATGGTTGTAGATATGTTGTGTTGTGTCCAATGCCTCTGTTCTGTTCCATTGGTCTATATCTCTGTTTTGGTACCAGTACCATGCTGTTTTGATTACTGTAGCCTTGTAGTTTAGTTTGAAGTCTGGTAGTGTGGTGCCTCTTGCTGTGTTCTTTTTGCTTAGAATTGACTTGGCTATGAGGGCTCTCTTTTGGTTCCATATGAAGTTCATGGTGGTTTTTTCCAGTTCTGTGAAGAAATTCAATGGTAGTTTGATGGGGATAGCATTGATTGTGTAAATTACTTTGGGCAGTATAGCCATTTTCACGATACTGATTCTTCCTAACCATGAACATGGAATGTTTCTCCATCTGTTTGTGTCCTCTCTATTTTGTTGAGCAGTGGTTTGTAGTTTTCCTTAAAGTGGTCCCTTACGTTCCTTGTTAGTTGTAATCCTAGGTATTTTATTTTCTTTGTAGCAATGGTGAATGGCAGTTCGTTCTTGATTTGGTTCTCTTTAAGTTTGTTATTGGTGTACAGGAATGCTTGTGATTTTTGCACATTGATTTTATATCCTGAGACTTTACTGCCATTTTGATGCTAGCTGGCTGTTTTGCCCATTGGTTCATGTAGATTCTTCATTTTGTTGATGCTCTTTAGCATTTGGTATGCTTTTAGGATGGCTGGTCCTGGTTGTTTCTTTCTATGTGTAGTGCCTCTTTCAGGAGCTCTTGTAAAGCAGGCCTAGTGGTGACAAAATCTCTGAGTACTTGCTTGTTCATGAAGGATTTTATTTTTCCTTCACTTATGAAGCTCAGTTTGGCTGGATATGAAATTCTGGGTTGAAAGTTTTTTTCTTTAAGGATGTTGAATATTGGCCCCCACTCTCTTCTGGCTTGTAGAGTCTCTGCCAAGAGATCTGTGGTGAGTCTGATGGGCTTCCCTTTGTGGGTGACCTGACCTTTCTCTCTGGCTGCCCTTAGTATTTTCTCCTTCATTTCAACCCTGGTGAATCTGATGATTATGTGCCTTGGGGTTGCTCTTCTTGCGGAGTATCTCTGCGGTGTTCTCTGTATTTCCTGTAGTTGAGTATTGACCTGTCATGCTAGTTTGGGGAAATTTTCCTGGATAATATCCTGAAGAGTGTTTTCCAGCTTGAATTCATTCTCTTCATCACTTTCTGGTACACCTATCAAACGTAGGTTGGGTCTCTTCACACAGTCTCACTTTGGTCATTTCTTTTTGTGCTTTTTTCTTTAATCTTGGTTTCTCATTTTATTTCATTGAGTTGATCTTTGACTTCTGATATTCTTTCTTCTGCTTGGTCAATGCAGCTGTTGAAACTTGTGCATGCTTCGTGAAGTTCTCGTGTTGTGTTTTTCAGCTCCTTCAATTCATTCATATTCCTCTCTAAGTTGTCCATTCTTGTTATCATTTCCTCGAATCTTTTTTCAAATCTTTTTTCAAGGTTCTTAGTTTTTTTGCACTGATTTAGAACATGTTCTTTTAGCTCACTGAAGTTTCTCATTATCCACTTTCTGAAGTCTGATTCCATCATTTCATCACACTCATTCTCCATCCAGCTTTGTTCCCTTGCTGGTGAGGAGTTTTGGTTTTTTGTAGGAGGTGAAGTGTTTCGGTTTCGGGTGTTTTCCTCCCTTTTGTGCTGGTTTCTTCCCATCTTTATGGATTTATCCACTTTTTGTCTTAGTAGTTGCTGATTTTTCAATTGGGTCTCTGTGTGGACGCCCAGATTGTTGATGATGAGGTGGTATTTCTGTTACTTAGTTTTCCTTCTAATGGTCTAGCTCCTCTGCTGTACGAGTGCTGAGGTCCACTCCAGGCCCTGCTTGTCTGGGGTACACCTGTAGCAGCTGTGGAATAGTGAGGGATGCTACCAGTTTCTTCTTCTGCTATCTTTGTTCCAGAATGATGCCCACCAAATGTCAGTCTGATTAGTCCTTTTTTGGGCTGACTCTTTGGATATACAGGGGTCCTGCCCAGGGAGCTGCTTGAGGAGACAGTCTGTGCTTTACAGGAGCTCCAGTGCTGTGCTGTGAGCTCCATTGTTCATTCAGGGCTGTTGGGAGGATGTGTTTATGTCTGCTGCAACAGAACTCATAAAACCCCCCATTTTTTTCCCCCCTTAGATGATCTGTCTCAGGGAGTTGGGGCTTTCTTTATGAGTATCTGTTGTACTGTCCTGCCCAGCTAGGAGGCAGTCTATTCACTATTTGCCTGCCTGGGGCTCTGCCCGGCTAGCGTGGGTCCGCCCTGTTGCTGTGGGGCTCCGTTCTGCTGTGGCATGCTCCACCCTGCTGGCGGAGTCTCTCTGTTATGCTTTGCCCATTTTTAATTAGGTTATTTGCTTGGTTGGTTTATGCTAATGAGTTGTAAGTGTTCTTCATGTATTTTAAATGTTAACCCTTTATCAAATATATGGTTGTCAAAATCTTTTTTCCATTCCATAGACTGTTGTTATATTAGGGTGATTGTTTCCTTTTCTGTGCAGCAGCTTTTAGGCTTGATGTAATCCCACTGGTATATTTTTTACTTCTGTTGGTTGTGCTTTTGATGTCACATCCAAGAAGGCATTAAACAAGGCCAATGTCAAAATTTTTCTCTATGTTTTTTTCAAGGAGTTTTACAGTTTCAGGTTTTATAATTAAGGCTTTAAACTGTAAAACTGTTTAAGTTTTACAGTTTCAGGTTTTATGTTTAATCCATTGTGAGGTTTTTTTTTTGTGGGGGGGGGGTGGCTATGATTTAAGATAAGAGTCCAACTTAATCCTTTTTGCATGTGGATATTCAGTTTTCCCAATATAATTTATTCAAGAGACTCTCATTTCCACATTGTGTATTCTCAGTTTCCATATTAAAGATCAGTTGACTACACATGTGTGAGTTTATTTCTGGTCTCCTTATCCTGTTTTGTTGTTATATATATATATATATATATATATATATATATATATATATATATATATATATATCTGTTTCTATGCCAATACCATAGTGTTTTGATTAGTATAGCTTTGTACTATATTTTGAAATCAGGAAGTGTTATGTCTCCAGCTTTTTCTTTTTACTCTAAATAGCTTTGGCTACATGAGGGCTTTTTGTGTTTTTATATAAATGTTATGATTGGTTTTTCTATGTTTATAAAATAAGCCATTGAGATTTTGGCATATTTACATTGACTCTGTGGATCACTTTGTGTAGTATGGACATTTAACAATATTAAGCCTTCTAATTCATGAACATAGAATATATTTTCATTTATCTTTGCCTTCTTAAATTTTTTCAATGTTTCCTGTCTTGTGGCTTTCACTCCCTTGATTATGTTTATTCTTAGATATTTTATTCTTTTTGATGCTATTCTAAATGGTTTTGCTTTCTTAATTTTACATTCAAATAGTTTATTGTTAATATATAGAACACAATTGAGTTTTGTGTGTTGATTTTGTGTCCTGCAACATTACTAACTTTATAATTAATTACTAACATTGCTATTATTTATAAATAATTACAACATTACTAACTTTATTTATCTAATAATTTTCTGGTGGAGTATTGAAAATTTTTTTTTGCATAAGATCATGTTGTCTGCAAACAGGAAAATTTAATTTCTTTCTTTCCAATCTGGATGGCTTTTATTTCTTTCTCTTGCCTGATTAGCCTGACCAGTAGCATGTTGAACAGAAATGCTCAGAGGTGGCATCTTTATCTTATTCTTGATCTTAGAGAAGAAGCTTTCAACTTTTACTGGCAAGTATGATTTTAGTTATGGATTTGTCATATATGGCCTCTATTTTGTTAAGGTAGACTCCTTCTATACCTACATTTTTTGAGAGATTTATTTTTTATCATTAAACCATGTTAGATTTTGTCAAACGCTTTTTCTGCATCTATTGTGATGATTATATAATTTTTATCCTTCATTCTATTAATGTGCATCATAGTGATTGATTGACATATGTTGAATCATCTTTGCATCCCAGGATTATTATAAATTCCACTTTGATGTATTTTTCTTTTAACATATTGATTAATTTGATTTTCTAACATTTTGTTGAGAAGTTTTGCTTCTATATTAATCTGGGATATTGGCCAGCAGTGTTCTCTTGTGTTGTCTTTGACTGGTTTTAGTATCAGGGCAATACTGGCTTTCTAAAATGAGTTTGGAAGTCTTTTTTATTCTACGTTTTGAAAGATGTTAAAAAGAATTGGTATTAATTCTCATTTAAATATTTGGTAGGACTCACTTATGGAACCATCTGGTCTTGGGCTTTTGTTTTTTGAAAAGTTTATAATTACTAGTTTAAATAAGGATTTGTTATTAGTCTTTTCAGGCTTTAAACTACTTTTTGATTTGGTCTTAGAAGGTTGTATGTTTCTAAGAAGTTTTATATATTTTTTCTTTTTTAAAATTATACTTTAAGTTCTGGGGTACATGTGCAGATCCTGCCAGTTTGTTACCGGCACCATCCTGCCGGTCTACACGGGCTTTGGTGGTGGTTTGCTCCATCCATTGTAACATCATCTACATTAGGTGTTTCTCCTAATGCTGTCCCTCCCCAATCCCCCCACCCTCTGCTATATCTCCCCTAGACCCCTCCCCACTGCAAGCCCCAGTGTGTGATGTTCCCCTCCCTGGGTCTTTGTGTTCTCATTGTTCAACACCCACTTATAAGTGAGAACATGTGGTGTTTGGTTTTCTGTTCTTGTGTCAGTTTGATGAGAATAATGTTTCCAGTTTCAATCATGCCCCTGCAAAGGACATTAACTCATCTTTTTTATAGCTGCATAGTATTTCATGGTACATATATGCCACATTTTCTTTATCCAGTCTATCATTGATGGGCATTTGTGTTGGTTTCAAGTCTTTGCTATTATACATGTTCATGTGTCTGTATAATAGAATGATTTATAATCCTGTGGGTATATACCCAGTAATGAGATTGCTAGGTCAACTGGTATTTATATTTCTGTATCCTTGAGGAATCGCACACTGTTTTCCACAATGGTTGAACTAATTTACACTCCAACCAACAGTGTAAAAGCATTCCTATTTTTCCACATCCTGTCCAGCATCTGTTGTCTCCTGATTTTTTAATGATGGCCATTCTAACTATCATGAGATGGTATCTCACTGTGGTTTTGATTTTGCATTTCTCTAAGGATCAGTGATGATGAGCTTTTTTTCATGTTTGTTGGCTGCATAAATGTCTTGTTTTGAAAAGTGTCTGTTCATATCCTTTGCCCACTTTTTGATGGGGTTGTTTGTTTTTTGCTTGTAAATCTGTTTTAGATTTTTTGTAAATTCTGGATATTAGTTCTTTGTCGGATGGATAGATTGCAAATTCTTTTTCCCATTCTGTTGGTTACCAGTTCACTCTATTGATAGTTTATTTTGCTGTGCAGAACCTCTTAAGTTTAATTAGATCCCATTTGTCTATTTTGGCTTTTGTTGCCATTGCTTTTAGTGTTTTAGTCCTGAAGTCCTTGCCCAGGCCTATGTCCTTAACAGTCTTGCCTAGGTTTTCTTCTAGAATTTTTACAGTGTTAGGCCTCATGTTTAAATATTTAATCCATCTGGAGTTAATTTTTGTTAAAGGTGTAAGGAAGGAATCCAGTTTAAGCTTTCTGAATATGGCTAGCCAGTTTTCCCAATACCATTTATTAAATAGGGAATACTTTCCCCATTGCTTGTTTTTGTCAGATTGTGTTGTGTGGCATTCTTTCTGAGGCTTCTGTTCTGTTTCATTGGTCTATATCTCTGTTTTGATATCAGTATCATGCTGTTTTGATTACAGTAGCCTTGTAATATAGTTCAAAGTCAGGTAGCATGGTGCCTCCATCTTTGTTTTTTGTGCTTAGGATTGTCTTGGTTATAAAGGCTTTTTTTGGTTCCATATAAAGTTTAAGGTGGATTTTTCCAATTCTGTGAAGAAAGTCACTGGTAGCATGTTGGGGATAGCATTGAATCTGTAAATTACTTTGGGCAGTATGGCCATTTTCAAGATATTGATTCTTTCTAACCATGAGCATGGAATGTTTTACCATCTGCTTGTGTCCTCTCTTACTTCCTTAAGAAGTGGCTTGTAGTTGTCTTAGAAAAGGCCCTTCCCATCCCTTGTTAGTTGTATTCGTAGGTATTTTAATCTGTTTGTAGCAACTGTGAATAGGAGTTCACTCATGATTTGGCTCTCTATTTGTCTATTATTGGGGTATTGGAATTCTTGCAACTTTTGCACATTGATTTTGTACCCTGAGACCTTGCTGAAGTTGCTTATCAGCTTAAGGGGATTTTGGGCTGAGATGATGGGATTTTGTAAATATACAATCATGTCATCTCCAAACAGGGACAATTTGAGGTCCTCTCTTCCTATTTGAATAGACTTTATTTCTTTGTTTTGCCTGATGGTCCTAGCCAGAATTTCCAATACTATGTTGAATAGGAGTGGTGAGAAAGGGCAACCTTATGTTGTGCCAGTTTTCAAAGGGAATGCTTCCAGTTTTTGCCCATTCAGTATGATATTGGCTGTGGGTTTGTCACAACTAGCTCTTATTATTTTGAGATATGATTGATTGATACCTAGTTTATTGAGAGTTTTTAGCATAAAGGGCTGTTGAATTTTGTTGAAGGCCTTCTCTGCATCTATTGAGATAATCATGTGGTTTTTTTTTCTTTGGTTCTGTTTATATGATGGATTATGTTTATAGATTTGCAGATGTTTGAACCAGCCTTGCATCCCTGGATGAAGCCTACTTGATTGTGATAAATAAGCTTTTTGATGTGATGTTGTATCCAGTTTGACAGTATTTTATTGAAGATTTTTGCATCAATGTTCATCATGGATATTGACCTAAAATTTTCTTTTTTAGTTGTGTCCCTGCCAGGTTTTGGTATCAGGATGATGACAGTCTCATAAAATGAGTTAGGAAAGATTCCCCCTTTTTTTTGTATTGTTTTGAATAGTTTCAGAAGGAAGGGCTCCAGTGCCTCTTTGTACTTCTGGTAGAATTAGGCTGTGAACCCATCTGGTACTGGACTTTTTTTTGGTTGGTAAGCTATTAATTGCTGCCTCAATTTCAGACCTCATTATTGGAATACTCAGGAATTCAACTTCTTCCTGGTTTAGTCTTGGGAGGATGTAAGTGTCCAGAAATTTATCCATTTCTTCCAGATTTACTTGTTTATTTGCATAGAGGTATTTTTAGTAATCTCTGATCGTAGTTTGTATTTCTGTAGAATCGGTGGGGATATCCCCTTTATCATTTTTTATTGCATCTATTTGAATCTTTTCTCTTTTCTTTTTTATAGTCTGGCTAGCAGTCTGTCTATTTTGTTGATCTTTTCAAAAAGCCACCTCCTGGATTTATTGATTTTTTGAAGGTTTTTTCCTGTCTCTATCTCCTTCAGTTCTGCTTTGATCTTAGTTATTTCTTGACTTCTGCTAGCTTTTGAATTTGTTTGATCTTGCTTCTCTAGTTCTTTTAATTATAACATTAGGTGTCAATTTTATATCTTTCCTCACTTCTCATGTGGGCATTTATTGCTATAAATTTCTCTCTAGACACTGCTTTAAATCTGTCCCAGGGATTTTGGTGTGTTGTGTTCATTCTCATTGGTTTCTAAGAACATCTTTACTTCTGCCTTCATTTTATTATTTATCCAGTAGTCATTCAGAAGCAGATTATTTAGTTTCCATGTAGTTTGCAGTTTTGAGTGAGTTTTTAAATCCTGAGTTGTAATCTGATTGCACTGTGATCTGAGATACTGTTTGCTATGATTTCCATTCTTTTGCATTTTCTGAGGAGTGTTTTACTTCCAGTTATGTGGTCAATTTTAGTATAAGTGTGATGTGGTGCTGAGAAGAAGGTATATTCTGTGGATTTGGGGTGGAGAGTTCTTTAGATGTCTATTAGGTCCACTTAGTCCAGATCTGAGTTAATGTCCTGGATATCCTTGTTAATTTTCTGTCTCATTGATCTGTCTAGTATTGATCGTGGGGTGTTAAAGTGTCCCACTATTATTGTTTGGGAGTCTAAGCCTATAGGTCATTGAGAAGTTGCTTTATGTATCTGGGTGCTCCTGTATTGGGTGCATATATATTTAGGATAGTTAGCTCTCCTTGTTACATTGATCCCTTTACCATTATGTAACACCCTTCCTTTTCCTTTTTGATCTTTGTTGGTTTAAAGTCTATTTTATAAGAGACTAGGATTGCAACTGTGCTTTTTTTTTTTTTTTTTTTTGCTCTCCATTTGCTTTTGCTCTCCAGTCTTCCTCCATCCCTTTATTTTGAGTCTATGTGTGTCTTTGCACATGAGATGGGTTTCCTGAATACAGCACACTGATGAATCTTGACTTTTTATCCAAGTTGCCAGTCTGTGCCTTTTGATTGGGTCATTTAGCCCATTTGCATTTAAGGTTAATGTTGTTATTTGTGAATTTGATCCTGCCATTTTGATACTAGTGCTTGTTTCGCCCATTAGGTGATGTAGTTTCTTCATAGTGTCAATGGTTTTTACAGTTCTGTATGTTTTTGCAGTGGCTGGTATTGGCTGTTCATTTCCATGTTTAAGGCTTTCTTTAGGAGCTCTTGCAGGGCAGGCCTGGTGGTGAGAAAATCTATCAGCAGTTGCTTGTCCATAAAAGACTGTGTTTCTCCTTAGCTTATGAAGCTTAGTATGGCTAGATATGAAATTCCAGGCTGAAAATTCTTTTTTTGTAGGATGTTGAATGTTGGTCACCCACTCTCTTCTGGCTTGTAGGATTTCTGCCAAGAGATCCAGTACAAGTCTGATGGGCTTCCCTTTATGGGTGACCCGACCTTTCTCTCTGGTTGCCCTTAGCATTTTTTCCTTCATTTCAACCCGGGTGAATCTGATGATTATGTGCCTTGGGATTGCTCTTCTTGGAGAATGTCTTTGTGGTGTTCTCTGTATTTCCTATATTTGAATGTTGGCCTGCCTTGCTAGGTTGGGGAAGTTCTCCTGGATAATATCCTGAAGAGCGTTTTTCAACTGAGTTTTGTTTCCCTCATCACTTTCAGGTTCCCCAATCAAATGTAGATTTGGTCTTTTCACACTATCCCATATTTCTTGCAAGCTTTGTTCATTTCTTTCCACTCTTTTTTCTTTAACTTGCCTTCTCACTTTATTTCATTGAGTTTATCTTCAATCTCAGATATCCTTTCTTCTGCTTAATTTATTTTGCTATTGAAACTTGCGTATGCTTTGAGAAATTCTCATGCTATGTTTTTCAGCTCCATCATGTCATTTATGTTCTTCTCTGTGCTGGTTATTCTCATTAGCATTTCATCTAACCTTTTTTCAGGGTTCTTAGCTTCCTTGCATTGGATTAGAATATGCTTCTTTAGCTCAGAGAAGTTTGTTATTACCTACCTTCTGGAGCCTGCTTCTGTCAATTTGTCACACTCAGTCTCTATCCAGTTTTGTTCCCTTGCTGGTGAGGGGTTGTGATACCTTGAAGGAGAAGAGGCATTCTGGCTTTTGGTGATTTCAGCTTTTTTTGCACTGTTGCCTTCCTGTCTTTGTGGATTTATCTACCTTTGGTCTTTGAAATTGGTAATTTTTGTATGAAGTTTCTGATTGGACATCCTTTCTGTTGATGTTGAAGCTATTTCTTTCTGTTTTTTTTTTTTTTTTCCTTCTAATAGTCAGGACCCTCTGCTGCAGGTCTGCTGCAGGTCTTCTGGAGGTCCACTCCAGACCCTGCTTGCCTTAGATTCACCCACAGGGGCTGCTGAACAGCAAAGATTGCTGCCTGTTCCTTCCTCTGGTAGCTTTGTCCTCAAAGGGTACCTGCCAGATGTCAGGCACAGCTCTTCTGTATGACGTGTCTCCCTGTTAGGACTCATGAGGGGTCAGAGAGCCACTTGAGGAGGCAGGCTGTCCCTTAATAGACCTCAAGCACTGTTCTGGGGGATCCGTTGCTCCCTTCAGGCCTCTGGGCAGGGGCGTTTAAGTGTGTTGAAGCAGAACCCACAACTGCCCCTTTTTCCAAGTGTTCTGTCCCAGGAAGGTGGGGGCTTTGTAAGTCCCTGAGGGGCTGCTATCTTTTTTTTCTGAGATGCCCTGCCCATCAAGAGTGAATCTACTTGACAGTCTGCCTGCAGAGGTCTTGCTGAGCAACATGCTGGGCTTTGCCCAACTGCTGTGTAAACTTCCCAGCAGCTTTACTTACACAGGCAATGTTGAAGACACCTACTGGATCCTCAGCAATGGTGTGCCACCCTCCCCCCACCAAGCTCCAATTTCCCAGGTAGAGTTCATACTGCTGTGCTGGCTGCAAGAATTTCAAGTAAGTGGGTCTTAGCTTGCCGGTTTTCATGGGGGTGGGACCTACTGAGTCAGCTTGCTTGGTTCCCTGGTTTTGGCCCCCTTTCCTGGGGAATGGGTGGGTCTGTCTCGGTGGTGTTCCAGGTGCCACTTAAATAAATGGGTGCCCAGTCTTTTGTTGGAAACCCCGTGGTACAGACGTTGTTGGCGCCAGAGGGAATCTCCTGGTCTGCAGGTTGTGTAGATCATGGGAAAAGCACAGTATCTGAGCCAGAGTGCAGGAGTGTCTGGAAAAGTCCCTAATGACTTCCTTAGGCTAGGAGCAAGAGTTCTCCGCCCCCTGAGCCTCCCTGGTGAGGCAGTGCTCCACCCTGCTTTGGGTTGCCCACCTTGGGCTGTTCCCACTATCTAACCAGTCCCAGTGAGATGAACCTGGTACTTCAATTGGAATGTGGAGATTACTCATCTTCTGGCATGCTCTCACTGGGAACTGCAGACTGGAATTGTTGCTATTCAATCATCTTGGCAGAAGTATGCATATTGGAAGTTGTCTATTTTCTTTCTAGGTTGGCCAATTTGTTGGGTATTATTGTTCATAATTGTCTCTTATTATCTTGTTAATTTCCATCATACCAGTTGTAATGTCCTCTCCTTCATTTCTCAGTTTATTTTTTTGAGATCTTTTTCTCTCCTTTTCTTATTAGTCTAGCTAAAGGTTTGTTGATTTGGTTTATCACTTAAAAACACTTACTCTTAGTTTTCTCAGTTTTTGTCTATTGTTTCTCTATTGTTGATTTTATTTATTTATTCTCCAATATTTATTTTCTTCCTTCTGCTATCTTTAGTTTTAGTTTTTTTTTTTCTAATTCCTTGAGATGTAGTTTATTTGAGACCTTTCTTCTTTGTTTAACGTAGGTGTTTATTTTTATAAAATTCCCTATTAGAACTGCTTTGTTGCATCTCATAAGTTTTGGTATGTTGCATTTTCATGTTTGCTTGTCTTAACATATTTTCTAATTTCTCTTTCAATTCCTTCTTTGATATAACAGTTGTTTAAAGAATGTGTTATTTAATTTTTCCATATTGATGAATTTTCTACTTTTCCTTCTGTTATTGATTTTTTATTTTTTTATTTTTTTATTTTTTTTATTTTTATTTTTTTTGAGATGGAGTCTCACTCTATCACTCAGGTCAGAATGCAGTGGCACAATCTTGACTCACTTAAACCTTCACCTCCTGGGTTCAAGCAATTCTCTCACCTCAGCCTCTTGGGTATCTGAGACTTCAGGCACAAGCCACAATGCCCCATCTAATTTTTGTATTTGTAGTAGAGACAGGGTGTTGCCATGTTGGCCAGGCTGACCTAAAATTCCTGATCTCAGGCAATTCACTTGCCTTGGCCTCCCAAAGTGCTGGGATTACAGGCGTGATCCACCAAGTCCACCCTTCTGCTATTGATTTCTCGTTTCATTGTATGTAGTTTGAAAGGACATGTAGTATGATTTCAATCTTCTTAAATTTTCTAAGACCTGTTTTGTGATCTATGAATGTATCTTGGGGAATGTTCCATGTGTACTTGAAAAGAATGTGTATTTTCTGGATTTGGGTGGATGCATATCTTAAGTACATTTGCTCTATAGTATGGGTGAAGTATGCTGTTTCCTTGATTATTATTTCTCTGGATAATCTAGCCATGTGAAAAGTGCACATTAAAGTGTGTACTATTATTGTGTTGCTTTGTACATCTCTCTTCACATCTAATCATTTTACTTTATATATTTATGTATTGCAATGGTGGATGCATATACATTTATACTTTTTATATCTTATTCCTTGACTATATCTTTATATGATCACTACTTTGTCTCTTCTGACAGTTTCTCACTTAGTTTATTTTCTCTGATAGCCACCTGCTCCCTTTTGTTTGCCATTGGTGTAGAATATCTTTTTTCATCCTTTTATTTTAGACGTGTGTCATTAAATACAAAGTGAGTTATAGAAAACATGTAGTTGTGTCTTGTTTTTTGTTTACTTGGCCACTCTTTATCTTTTGATTAGTAACTCTAACCACTATTTAATTAATTATTGATAGGTAAAGACATACCATTGCTATTTTTTAAATTGTTTTGTGTCTTTTTGTGGCTATTTTGTTCTTCTCTTGTCTCTCACTGAACTCATTTGTGATTTAGTAATTTTTGTAATAACATATTTTGGGTTTCTTGTTTTTGGTTTCTATTACAGGTTTTTTTTACCTTTGATGTTACCTTAAGTTTTCCTTAAAATATCTCGTAGTTATAAATCTTTTAAAAACTGACAATTTAACTTCAATTATATGTAAAAATAATATACTTTTTATGTTATTAATGTCTAAATTTACTTCTTTTTATATTCTGTATTTATTAACAAATATTTTTGACTAGAATTCTTCTCATTTCTTTCTTCCTTCCTTTTTTTTCTTTTATATAGTCTCATTATATTTCCAGGCTGGTTTCAAACTCTTGGGCTCAAATGATCCTCCTGCCTCAGACTCTTTAGTAGCTGGAATTACAGGCACATGCCACCAAACTCAGCAACTATAATTAGTCTTAATATTTTTATGTTTTATCACTTACATTAGGGTTAAAAGTTATTTATGCATCACCATTACAGTACTATCTAATCCTACCTTTGTCTGTATACTTACCATTACCAGTGAGACCTATACTTAAATATGCTTTTATGTAGCTGTTTATTATCATTTTCAGTTTTTAGACTAGCTTTAGCGATAAAAGGCCTTCATTAGACATTCAAGCTGAGGATTCTGGGGGGCTTCTCAAACCTTTTATTGGATGCATCTTCTACTTCTTTCATTTTCTTCTGAGGAAAAAGATTTAGGATTATGTGAGTTTTATTCATCCTAGAACCATCCTGGCTGCTTCCTCCTTTTCTCTAGGGCAGTGTCCTGCAATGCCTGGTGATATGGTTTGGTTCTGTTTCTCTACCAAAATCTCATCTTGAATTGTAATAATCTCCATGTGTTGTGGGAGGAATCTGATGGGAGGTAATTGAATAATGGGGATGATCTTTCCTGTGCGATTATCATGATAGTGAATAAGTCTCACAAGATCTTATGGCTTTATAGACAAGCTCTCTCTTGTGGGCTATCATGTAAGATGTGACTTTGTACCTCATTCACCTTCCACCATGATTGTGAGGCCTCCCCGTTATGTGGAACTGTGAGTCAATTAAACCTCTTTCCTTTATAAATTACCCATTCATGAGTTTGTCATTATTTGCAGCATGAAAACAGACTAATACACCTAGGTATTGGAAAAAGCTTCATTTCTCTGTCTTTCTCCCAAAAGAGACTTATTTGGTTTTCATACCTTCTCTTCGCTGGAAGACCCATACTAAGTCCTAAGATGAATCTGCCTCATTTTTCTAGGGCAGTATACCAAGTCGCTAGAATGATGAGTTCAGGCTCTACTTCTCTCCCTCCTTCCTGATGAAACAATATTGGGGTTGTGTACCTTCTTTCAGTCCTGCAAAATTGAGCCATTTCTAAGGTCTATGATGGATGTTGAGAGCTGCATTCCCACTGTGGAAATGTATTGGTTCCAGCTGTGGTGGTATGTGGAACACCAGCTGTCAAAGTTCATGGATTGTCTGGCTACTGGGATGTAAATGCTGGTCAGCTGACCCAACAGGCCACAAGCAGATTAGCTGATATAGTTGTATAGATACCCTCATTGTTCTGAATGAGGTAAGTGAGAGCAGCCTTCTTGGCAATATCTTAAAAGGACATGGAAGTTGGATGCTCACTCTGTTCCCTCTTTCCACTATGGGAAAAATCAAAGATAAGTGTATAGTCACCTATGAAGAAAACCCCATCATACTAACAGCAAAATTTTTAGCAGAAACTTTACAGGCCAAAAGAGAATGGGGTGAAGAACTCAGACTGCCTAAAACCAAGCTATTTGTCCCATTCAAAAAAAAAAAAAAAAGAGAGAATGGGGTGTCATTTTCAAAAAGCTAAAAGAAAAAAAACTGTCAATCTAGAATTTTATATCCTGGCAGAATGAGCTTTTAAAATGAAGGAGAAATAAATTCTTTCCCCAGTAAGCAAACACTGAGGGAATTTGTCACCATTAGACCAGCCCTACTTAAAATGCTCAAAGGAGTTTAACATGGAAATAAATGATAGATTGATATTCACCTTTATGAAAACACATGGAAATATAAAACTAACAGTTCTTATTAAACAATCATACAATGGAGTAAGAGAAAGGAATCAAATGGCAACATGACAGAATTTCATGAAATCACAACGACAAAAAGACAGGTAAAGAAAGAAAGAAGTTATTTTCAAAATTGGAAACAACAATATGATATAAACAAAGCCTCATATATCAATATCAACCTTGAATGTAAATGGATTACATGCTTCAACATAATAAAGGTCATATATGGCAAACCCATAGGCAACATCCTACTTAATAGCAAAAGTTAAAAGCATTATTTCTAAGCACTGGAGCAAGACAAAGATGCCTACTTTCACTGCTCTTATTCAACACAGTGTGGTAGTTCTTGCCAGAGCAATCAGACTGGGGAGAAGTGGGGAAGACATTCAAATTGGAAAGAAGGAAGTCAAATTATCCCTGTTTTTTGATGCATGAATTTTCTATCTAGAAAACCATAGAGACTCCACAAAAAACTCTTATATTTGGTAAATTAATTCAGTAAATTTTCAGGATGCAATATTAATATAAAGAAGTCAGTAACATTTTTATACACCAATAATAATCTAGTTGAGGACCAAATGAAGCAACTCAATTTTTTTATTTTTTACAACAGAGTTTCATTCTTGTTGCCCAGGCTGGAGTACAATGCTGCCATCTTGGCTCATGCAACATCTGCCTCCTGGGTTCAAGTGATTCTCCTGTCTCAGCCTCCTGAGTAGCTGGGATTACAGGCATGCACAATCATACCTGGCTAATTTTTTTGTTTTGTTTTGTATTTTTAGTAGAGACGGGGCTTCTCCACATTGGTCAGGATGGTCACAAATTCCTGCCCCTCATATGATTCACCCACCTTGGGCTCCCAAAGTGCTGGGATTACAGGCATGAGCTACTGTGCCTGGTCCTGAATAACTCTATTTCTTTTACAGTAGCTACAAAAAACAGAACAATATATTTAACCAAAGAGGTAAGAGATCTCTATAAGGAGAACTAAAAAGTATCACAGATGACACAAACAAATGAAAAAACATTCCATACTCATAGGTTGGAAGAATCAATGTCATTAGAATGACCATACTACCCAAAGAAATTTACAGATTCAATGCAGTACCTATCAAATTACCAATGTAAATTTTCACAGAATTTTTAAAAATCCTAGAATTTGCTTGGAAACAACAAAGAACCCAAATAGTCGAAGTAATCCTAAGCAAAAAGAAGAAAGGAACAAAGCTGGAGGTATCATATTTTCTAACTTCAAATTATTCTACAAGGCTATAGCAACCAAAACAGCATGATACTGGTACAAAAATAGACACATAGATCAATTGAACAGAATAGAGAACCCACAAATAAAATCACATACCTAAAACCAACTGATCTTCAATAACGTTAACAAATACACACTGGAGAAAAGACATTATATTCAATGAGGGTGATGGGAAAACTGAATAGCCATATGTCAAAGAATGAAACTGGACCCAATGTCTTTCACCACATACAAACATGAACTCAAGATGGGTTAAAGACCTACACATAAGACCTGAAATAACAAAAATCAAAGGAGAAAACTTAGGAAAAAATCTTTTGGATATTGGCCTAAACAAGGAATTTATGACCAAGTCCTCAAAAGCAAACACAACGCCAGGCACGGTGGTTCACGCCTGTAATCCCAGCACTTTGGGAGGCCGAGGCGGGTGGATCAATAGGTCAAGAGATCGAGAGCATCATGGTCAACATGGTGAAACCCTGTCTCTACTAAAAATACAAAAAATTAGCTGGGCACGGTAGCACGTGCCTGTAAATCCCAGCTACTCAGGAGGCTGAGGCAGGAGAATTGCCTGAACTCAGGAGGCAGAGGTGGTGGTGAGCCGAGATCGTGCCATTGCACTTCAGCCTGGGTAACAAGAGGGAAACTCTGTCTCAAAAAAAAAAAAAAAAAAAATCAACAGAGTAAACAGACAGACTACAGATTAGGAAAAAAATGTTTGCAAGCCATTGTCTGAAAATGGGCTAATATTCAGAATCTATAAGGAACTCAGTTCAATCAGAATAAAAGAAACAACCTCATTAAAAATGGCAAGAGATATGAACAAAAAGTTTTCAAAAGAAGACATACAAGCAGCAAAAATATGTAAAACATTAATTCTCACCAATTATTAAATAAATGCAAATCTAAATTGCAATTAGATACCATCTTTTATCAGCTGGAATGGCTATTACCTTGGCTTTTACCAAAGGGTGAGGTTAAAAAAAAAAAAAAAAACTCACAGAGGTTGGTGAGGATTGAGAGAAAGGGGAATGCCTATACACTGTTGGTGGGAAAGTAAATTTGTACAGCTTCTATGAAAAATGGTATGGAGATTTCACAAAGTATTAAAAATAGAACTACTATTGACCTAGTAATCCCACTACTGGTTATCTAGCCATAGGGAAATAAACCATTATATCAAAAAGGTACCTGTATTTTTATCACAGTACTATTCCCAATATTAAAGATACAGAATGAACCTAAGTGTCCACCAAGGGAGGACTGGATAAAGGAAATGTGAGATATATATACACACACACAAACATACACACACACCCCATGGAATACTATTCAGCCATAAAAAATAAAATCTTTCTTTTGCAGCAACATGGATGGAAATGAAGGCCATTATCCTAAGTGAAGTAACTCAGAAGAAGTCAAATACTGCATGTTTTCACAATTGAGAGCTAACCAGTGGGTACACATGGACATATGGAATGGAAAAATAAGACATTGAAGACAACAAAAGGGGTGAGAGTTCAACAACTGCCTATTGGGTATGATGAGTATTTTGGTGATGGGTACACCAAAAACTTAGACTTCACCGCTATGCAAATTATGCATGTAAAACATCTGCACTTACGCCACCAAATATATTCTTTTAAAAAGAAAGAAGTATGAAATTCTTTCATCATCTGGCTTTTATAGTTTCTGGTTAGAAGTCTGTCTATAAACCTATCCTAAAGAGGGCTCACAAGAGTTTGTTTAGGTAACTCTGTCAAGGTGAATTTCCAGACGCAATAATTCTATATTGTGTGTTGTTTCCCAAGACACTAATAAGTATCACACTCTGTGGAATTCCACAACATATGCATATTTACACTCTCTTCTGTAAAACTGTAACTTCTATAAGTGAAAGCTATAAGCCTTATTTATCTCTACAGGTAGTAAATACCCAGTAAATATTTTAAATTAATGAAGTTTTTGGACTCATTATGCTAAATAAGATATTTGGTTAGGACACCTTAGGTATAAGTGCCTTAAATAGTATAGATGACATATTAATCATAGATACCATTTTTGAGCACCTTATATGTGACAGACACTGTAATAATCAAATGAGATATTTATTATCATATTTGTTTTACAGATAAGAAAACAGAGACTGAAGACTTTATGTAAATTGCTCAATACACACAGCTGGGATGTAGAATAACCAGGAGTCAAAATATCTAAGAAGACCTCATGCTCTGAAAATCTTTATAAATGCCACGTCCTCCTTGAGACAGAGTATTAAAAGCAGTTATTGTGTTACTATAACACTATGTATTTTGTGTGTATTGCATATCATATCTGCTTAGATGCAAGTTTGCTTTCTTTTAAGCACTTTTTAAGGCTAATCAGAAGCTGTTAGGCTTCCTGAAAAATACCATTAAGACTTCCAGATATTCCAGTGTATTTAAAATTCTTATAGTTGCAAGTGACAAAACCTCAACTCAACTAACTTAGGCAAATATGAGAAATTTATTGTCTAATATAAACAACCTGCAACATATGGAAGTGTGGAACTGGACTGAGAAATGACAGAATTTATAAACTTTACCCAGGTACTTCCTTTCACTGATTCTTATCTCTGATTTATTCTGCATATCAGATTTTCCTATTCCAGATAAATTTTCTCCAGAATTGGGAATATGGCTCTAGACTACTCCAGACTAAAAACTTCCCATCTATATAACTCAAGAGACAAAAAGGAGATTCTTAGAATTTTCAGTTATATCCTACTAAAGATAGAGGCAGAGAAATTCTAGGTAGACAGGAGCAGGTCCCAGTGAAACTCTACCTTCCAGCCGAAAAGTCTGAAATCTGCAGCCCAAAGTATGAACTTCCATTCCTGTTTGCCCACTCTCTCCTTATTGGTGAAAAGATATTATTC
Organism: Saguinus oedipus; assembly: GCA_031835075.1. Lineage (NCBI taxonomy): Eukaryota > Metazoa > Chordata > Mammalia > Primates > Cebidae > Saguinus > Saguinus oedipus. The sequence continues at coordinate 150,900,779 of CM063170.1, forward strand.
AGGCCAGGTGCAAGTGGCTCACACCTGTAATCCCAGCACTTTGGGAGGCTGAGGCAGGTGATCATGAGGTCAGGAGTTCAAGACTAGCCTGGTCAACATGGTGAAACCCCGTCTCTACTAAAAATACAAAAAATTAGCCAGGTGTGGTGGCAGGTGCCTGTAATCTCAGCTACTTGGGAGGCTGAGGCAGAGAATTACTTGAACCTGGGAGACAGTGCTACCACACTCCAGCCTGGGAGACAGAGAGAGAATGGGTCTCAAAAAAAAAAAAAAAAAAAAAAGGCATTATTCAGAAAGAGCCAATCAAATGTTGCCTTTTTCAAAACTACCTATGGCCTGCCCCACCCTCATCCTATGTGTATAAAGATTCCAGACTCACTCAGAAGAGAGGAGAGATTGCCAAATTTTGGGGAAGAGAGTTGGCTTATCATTGGGGAAGAGGCAGCCAGACCTCAGGGAAGAGACAAACTGACTTCAAGGAAGGCTACCTGCCCTTCATTCACCTCTCTAACTCCCCTCTCCTTTCCACTGAGAGCCATTTCCATTGCTCAATAAAATTTTCTGCCTTCACTATCCTTCAAGTGTCTGCCTGACCTCATTCTTCTTGGATTCTGACAAGAGATCGGGAGCCACCAAGTGCGGTTACACAAAAGGGCTGTTACACTGGCCCTTTGCCCTCACTGGTGGAGGACAGCTGCTCCACGTGAGGAGGCAAGGGGTCAACTGAGTTGTTAACAGACAGATATCCACAGACAGAGGAGCTAAGAGAGCACTATAACATGCCCTCTGGGGCCTCTGGGTTGCAGGCACAGTTCCAGCACAAAGCTTGCTCCTGCTAGTGCCTGGAGCAGCTGGCCGGACCCCTCACTTGCTCACTCACACCTGGTCTGGCCGTCGACCCTGCAGCGAGCTTGCTCCTGCTGGCACCCAGAGCTGCTGGCCAGCCAGATCCTCCACTCACTCGCTCATGACTGATTTGGCCTGCTGTGGGCCCTGCAGGAAGCTTATTCCTGTGACAGCGCCCAGAGTGGCCCGCTGGGTCCCACACTCACTCACTCATGTGCTCCCTTCTGCAAGGGGTTGAGCATCACAGTCAGAGTAAATATTCAGCCCTGTTGCAAGTCTGACAAATGGGCCAGGAAAAATCCTGGATCACTAAGATGTCCTCTGGTTCAGCCTGAGTCACCCATTTGTTAACAAGATCACTGTGGCCTTGGGAATGGAGCGATTAGTTGGTCTCTGTATGAGTTAGGGACTCACCCAGTTTCTGACTAGGGAAGTGGCATACTAATGACAGTCCCCACTAGAAACACATGGATGAAATGGGGAAAGGAAAATTCCACAAAAGAAGAGGATATTGTTATAAGAATAATGTAATGAGGGGCAGCATGCTGGTTAACAGAACAGTTTCTATACACTGTATCATGCAAGCGTTCACAGAGACTCGGATTTCAGAGTTTTTTTCTTTTTAATGAGGTTTAGGGCAATGAGGTGCTTAACTGAATGATTATCCATTTTCCTGCTAGTCTTAGAGATCTAGCTATACCAACTATACAAGAAGTGGAATTAGAAGCATGTTTGATTGCATAGGAAAATCCCACTATTTTCACATGATTAAAAAATGTGCCTTAGTTTTTCAATAAATGTATGTTTGGGATAAAGACTATTTGAATAACAATCATATTTCAGATAAACCATATGGGCCATTATGTTACCCATAAGCTAACCGTAGAAATAATTCTAAATTTGATGTCAAAAAGTTGCATTTTAAAAATGTCACAGAAATTACAATGCTACAACAGGGTTTAATTCCTCACAAAAACTAATATCACTGAAAGAATGTCAAACAGCAGGTCAAAGAATACATGACTTTGAAGATTGAACTTTCAATTTTAGATTCCTTTTTAATTCATGTTACGTTATACCATAATATGAGAAAAGAAAGAAGCTGCATATGTTGTCAACCTTAATGGCAAACATTACATAGAATTGGCTAATTAAATAATAAGTGGATTCTGACTTATATTGAGGTGAATGTCAGAATTCATCAGTGTGAGTATTATTTGACAGGGGTGATAAATTTTGTTCTCTGGGGTTGATGTGTTTCAATACCCTTATGCATCCTAGGGCATTTCAAAGTACTACACTGAGAGGCTAGATTAGCAGCAGACTGATTTACTGATACCTTTAGGGTGGACACTCTAATTAGCACGTATCTGGGATCTTTAAATGACTTAAGCTGTATTCATGCAAACTGAAAAGAGATAGAGAAGATAATAGTATGTGATTATATGCATAAATATGCTTGATATAGACAGAAATGCTGATAAAGCTGAAATGGGGAAGGAAAGCAAAACTCTTATATTAAGAGAGTTTCCTAGAAAGAGGAAAATGAAGATGGGCTATTTTTTAGGGTTTACGGTTCACTGTCAAAACCTTAATGAAAAAAAAAGTCAATCAAGTAAATTTCAAGTAGTCAATACAATATTTTATAGTAAATCATCAATTCAAATCATAAATGGTCCAAGAAAGTGAATATACAGAGAGGTTTTATGTTTATGGAGTTCTTTCTATCAGTTTTAGTTACCTTTTTGCCCCCATCTATGATATTTTCTTTTGTCATCCCCTCCATGTTTCTCCAGACCCCATTATCTAAATCGGTTGTAAGAAGTGATAGACCACACACTAGACTGCAGGAAATGTTATGAGCTTATTTATTTTTAATAAAAACATTAAAAATAAGGAAATACATTTATTTCAAGCATTAATTTACTTATAAGTATTAAGAATATAAATAGAATTTTAAGGTAAGTACAGTGTTATTGGTATTGAGACCTCTCTACCCATATAACCTTAGAATGTAGGAAATCATAGGGATGATCTGATAAGGCCACAGTGTCAGATTTACAGAATCTGATGAAACATACTGACCTCATGACATATAATGGAATCATGGCAAATATATAATGTAATTGTATCAAACTGAGCACTCCAAAGTTTCACAAAACTGTAACTACTAAGGCTCTTTCCCTATTGAAACAGTCTTCACTTTGCCACGCAGTGTAGCCTTCCATCATTAGCAAGCATCCAAGGGGAAAGCCTGCAAATAAAAACTTCATTTCCGATTTGGAGATACTGTTTTAATTAATTAATTATACTTTAAATTCTGGGGTAAATGTGCAGATCGTGCAGGTTTGTTACATAGCTATACATGTGACATGGTGGTGCTTTGCTGCATCCATTGCCCTTTCATCTACCTTAGGTATTTCTCCTAATGCTATCCCTCCCCAATCCTCCCACCCCTGTTATTCCTCCCATAGTCCTCCAACCCCCAGGCCCCAGTGTGTGATGTTCCCCTCCTTGTGTCCATGTGTTCTCATTGTTCAACACCCACTTACAAGGGAGAACATGTGGTGTTTGGTTTTCTGTTCTTGCATCAGTTTGCTGAGAATGATGTTTTCCAGTTTCATCCATGTCCCTACAAATGACATGAACTCATCTTTTTTATGGCTGCATAGTATGCCATGGTGTATATGTGCCATGTTTTCTTTATACAGTCTATCTTTGATAGGCATTTGGGTTGGTTCCAAGTCTTTGCTATTGTGAACAGCGCCACAATAAACATATGCATGCATGCATCTTTATAATGGAACAATTTATACTCCTTTGGGTATACACCGAGTAATTGGATTGCTGGGTCAAATGGTATTTATATTTCTAGATCCTTGAGGAATCACCACACTGTCTTCCACAATGGTTGAACTAATTTACACTCCCACCAACAGTGTAAAAGTGTTCCTATTTCTCCACATTCTCTCTAGCGTCTGTTGTCTCAAGGTTTTTTAATGAAGGCCATTCTAACTGACGTGAGATGGTATCTCATTGTGGTTTTGATTTACATTTCTCTAATGACCAATGATGATGAGCTTGTTTTCATATGTTTGTTGGCTGCATAAATGTCTTCTTTTGAAAAGTGTCTCTTCATATCCTTTGCCCACTTTTTGATGGGGTTGTTTGCTTTTTGCTTGTAGATTCTGGATATTATTAGCCCTCTGTCAGATGGGCAAAAATTTTTCTCATTCTGTTGGTTGCTGGTTCACTCTATTGATAGCTTCTTTTGCTGTGCAGAAGCTTTTAAGTTTAATTAGATCTCACTTGACTATTTTGGCTTTTGTTGACATTGCTTTTGGTGTTTTGGTCATGAAGTCCTTGCCCATGCCTATGTCCTGAATGGTACTGGCTAGGTTTTCAAACATAGTATTGAAAGTTCTGGCTAGGGTTATCAGGCAAGAGAAAGAAATAAAGGGTATTTGAATAGGAAGAGAGGACATCAAATTGTTCCTGTTTGCAGGTGACATGACTGTATATTTCAAAAACCCCATCATTTCATCCTAAAATCTCCTTAAGCTGATAAGCAACTTCAGCAAAGTCTAAGGATACAAAATCAATGTGCAAAACTCACAAGCATTCCTATACACCAATAATAAGCAAATAGAGAACCAAGTCATGAGTGAACTCCCATTCACAATTGCTACAAACAGATTAACATACCTAGGAATACAACTAACAAGGGATGTAAAGGACCTCTTCAAGGAGAACTACAAACCACTGCTCAAGAAAATAAGAGAGGAAAAAAACAGATCCATAAATATTCCATGCTCATGATTGGGAAGAATCAATATCATGAAAATGGCCATACTGCCCAAAGTAATTTACAGATTCAATGCTATCCTCATCATGCTACCACTGACTTTCTTCACAGAATTGGAAAAAACCACCTTAGATTTCATATGGAACCAAAAAAGAGTCCTCATAGCTAGGACAATCCTAAGCAAAATAAAAATAAAACTAAAAACAAGGCTGGAGGCATCATGCTACATGACTTCAAACAATATTACAAGGCTACTATAATCAAAACAGCACAGTACTGGCACCAAAACAGAGATTTAGACCAATGGAACAGAACAGAGGCCTCAGAAGGAACACCACACAACTACAACCATCTGATCTTTGACAAACCTGATAAAAACAAGGAATGGGGAGAGGATTCCCTATTTAATAAATGGTGTTGGGAAAACTGGCTAGCCATATGCAGAAAGCTGAAACGGGATCCCTTCCTTACACCTTATATAAAAATTAACTCTAGATGGATTAAAGATTTAAACATGAGGCATAACACCATAAAAACTCTAGGAGATACTGTTTTTAGTAGCCCCATCCTCTGAGGAATCGTAGATGGTGACCTCTGACATCTGCAGTCAATCCACACTTGCATGCTTCAGGACTTCAGTATCTGGGGTCTAGGGACCCTAGATCATATTTGTTTTCTCTAAGGTCAAGCACCAATAAATAAGTTGAACACCAATAATATTTTGGTGCTTTGTAGCTGATATGTTAAATCTTAAGAATATAGTTTGTTACTAAAAATGAAGGATGCTTAATGAGCAGTAGTAATTGTCATAAAATACATTATCTGTCAAGGCCAAAGGGCTGAGGGCTTTATTTAGTGTGCAAGAACAGAGAGAAAGTCAGGCCAGAGTAATAAGGGATATGTGAGTTCTTCACTGCAAGAACTTTGCTTATGATCCTGGGCACAAATTTGATCCACCCAAATCAATTTTTATACCCAGATTTCAAAGTCTTTTTAATACTTCTACCAAGAGATAACTTTGATTTTTTTGCTTTATTATATCATATTTGTTGAACTCCATCTTGGAGGTTACCTAAGTATTCATTAACTCTCTCAAATTATTGATGAGCAATAGAGTAAAACAGAAAGCAATATAATTTTCTTACCAAATTTATGAACACCAGTAGAAGCAGTAGTAGCAGCAAAAAACAAAAATTTTTGTCTTAGGCACTGAGGATGAAGAGAAACACACAGGTCAGCCCCTTAATGGGTTCATAGTTAATTTCTAAGTAACATTTGCAAAAGGAAGTGTTCGAATAAATTGGATGCAAAACAAAAAACTCACTATCTACTTATGAATACTGCTTTTAACTTTCATAAAGAAGTATCAAATACTTTTCATCATTTAGAATAACATCCCTAAATGTGCCTTAATAAAAAAAAAGGTACCAACAACAAAAATCTCACATACACAGTAGCTCATCCCAGCTTTTTCACAGACTCTTGCATTTTTAAAAATGCTAATACTCACAGGCAGAAAAAAAAAAAAAAAAGAATGATGTCCTTTGCAGCAATATGGATGCACCTGGAAGCCATTATCCTAAGAGAATTAATGCAAGAACAGACAACCAAATACCTCATTTTTTCACTTACAAGTGGGAGATACACATGGGCGCTCAAGGACATAAGGATGGTAACAACAGATACTGGAGACTACTGGACAGGAGAGGAAGAGATGGGGGCAAGGGCTGTAAAACTATTGGATATACTATGCTCACTCCCTAGGTGACAGTATCAATTGTATCCCAAACCTCAGGATCATGCAATATACCCATGTAACAACCTTCACATGTACCCCCTGAATCTTAAAAAATCTTGAAATTATAAGAAAAAAAAAGTGAAAATGCTAATACAATTTAGAGTTTAAGAATTAAAATACAACAACTAAGAAACCTTTTACCTTGAATAAGCCATACCTATTATGAGTTTAAGCCACTAGGTACGCATTCTTTTTTTTTTTTTTTTTTTTTTTTTGAGACGGAGTTTCACTCTTGTTACCCAGGCTGGAGTGCAATGGCGCGATCTCGGCTCACCGCAACCTCCTCCTCCTGGGTTCAAGCAATTCCCCTGCCTCAGCCTGCCGAGTAGCTGGGACTATAGGCGCGCGCCACCATGCCCAGCTAATTTTTGTATTTTTAGTAGAGACAGGGTTTCACCATGTTGACCAGAATGGTCTCGATCTCTTGACCTCGTGATTTACCCACCTCGGCCTCCCAAAGTGTTGGGATTACAGGCGTGAGCCACCGCCCCTGGCCAGTACTCATTCTTATCAATTATTTAAAAGAGAGAGTAAATGCTTAACAGTATCTAGGCAAAATTCAAGGAGCAGTTTGGGTGTCTATAAGAAACAAATTTACTATTCTGAGCATGGAATGAAGGTATAGTTACAATTATACCTCAGAATAATTGCAACTTAAACAAATCCCCAGTATGTTTAAAAATTGTATGATATTATACTTAGTATGGAAAGTAGTCTTCAAAATAATATGTATAGTATGGTCTCTACTTGGGGGGAATGTAGGTATGTATTTATAAAAAGATACACACTGAAATGTAAATTTAGTGGTAAGTGTATTTCATAAACATTAGCTGCTTCTTCATAATTTTCCTTGTTTCCCAAAATTACAAAAAATACTATTAATATATTAAAAGTTATTAAAAATAAAATTGTCCATGAGTTATGAATATATGTGGCTGATACACAATTTGGGTAAATCTTTGAGTGAAGTCTGAATCCTGTGCAACAGTCTGTGCTATGTTCATTGTGAAATGTGGCATGAGTAGGGCACTGGAACTTTTAGTCACAGCTGCACTTCCAAATCACAATATGTTACCTTATAGAGTCATAAGCAAAGACCAGCTGCAAGCAGAGAAATCTTGTTTAGATGGTATTGGTAAGCTATTCAAATAGAAAATAAAATTAGTATTTTAAAAAGCTATTAAATGTATGTGTAGATAATGACAAAGACATAAAACTGAGGCAGGGCATGGTGGCTCACGCCTGTAATCCCAGCACCTTGGGAGGCTGAGGTAGGTGGATCACAAAGTCAGCAGAACAAGACCATCCTGGCTATCATGGTGAAACCCCATCTCTACTAAAAATATAAAAATTAGCTGGCTGTGGTGGTGCGTGCCTGTAATAGCAGCTACTCGAGAGGGTGAGGCAGGAGAATTGCTTGAATAAAGGAGTTGGAGGTTGCAGTGAGACAAGATTGCATCACTACACTCCAGCCTGGCAACACAGCAAGACTCCATTTTAAAACAAAAACAAAAACAGAAATAAAACTGATAGTATCCTTTCCTTTTAAAATTTAGAATCAGTTAATTTGAATATCATGTAACTGTGCAAGCAAAATTTCCCACTTATTTCTTGTTTACTAGTATAATTAAAGAATGGTTTCATTTCTCTTACTTGTCAAAAGATAAGCATACTAAAAAAATAAAGACAAGTATTTGAAAACTCCAAGACAAATCAGCAAAGTACAGATATATAAGGTAATATTATGTGTAGCAACTTCTTAAATTACTATTTATTCATCTATCATCAGCTGGTGAAAAATCTCTTGCTATGTTAATGGTGACAAATGAGTAGCTTTTGAGACTACTGTAAGCAAAAGGGTAAAACTGTTATAATTTTAATATGCACTTGCAAACGTGATTTGAGATAATCTCAAAATTATTGCTATATATAAAGTATATGAATAATGAGAAATATGCTTTTTGTATTTTGATGTGATTGGATAATCAGTCAAATCTAAATTGTGTGAGAGAGTGTTGAAACACTAACTTGTTCACAATTTGGAAAACTAGAGAAAAATATTTTGAGAAGGAAAAAAACCTTGCAATAGATTTTTGGAAGTGTGGGCAGTATTTATTATTAACAATTTCAGAAAGTTTTCTGGGGGCTTACAACAATCCATTTATTGTCAATGACTGAAAACTAAATGACATTTAAGAACCACTGCCTTATAAAGATTATTAAGATTATAATACCATGTATATCCAATTACAATCTGTTTTGACTATAATCAGTCACCAGTTCTGATGACTTTGGGTAGATTTTCTGACTAGTAAGTTTATTCTAACATTTCAATTGATCTATTTTCTGTGACTTAAAAAAAAATATTTCCTGACAAGAAATAAGTGAAGCTTTGCATTTTGCTTGGAGAAAATATATGGAAGAGATTTTCTTTTCTTTTGATATGGAATCTCACTATGTCGCCAGGCTGGAGGGCAGTGGTGCGATCTCAGCTCACTGCAACCTCCACCTCCTGGGTTCAAGCGATTCTTCTGCCTCTATTATAATATAATGGTGATTATATTATTTACACAAGGTAGATGAATAATTGAGACAGATACCTGAAAATTTACCCATATATGAAATTTTTGTATATTAATCATATTTCCCATTTAAAATTCTAAGATGCATTCCAATGTATAAAGGATGGCTGCAAGACATAACGAAACTGTTTGCTAAATTAAAAAAATAATTACCAAATGTAGATGATGGGGGGAATGGAGGCAGCAAACCACATTGTCATGTGTGTACCTATGCAACAATCCTGCATGATCTGCACATGTACCCCAAAATCTAAAGTACAATAAATAAATAAATAAATAATTACCTATTCATATATTTTATTTTTATTATTTTTATTTTTTTTTAGTTGGAGTCTTACTCTGTTGCCCAGGCTGGACTGCTGTGTCATGATCTTGGCTCACTGCAATCTTCATCTCCTGGGTTCATGCAATTCTCCTCCCTAAGCCTTCCGAGTAGCTAGGATTACAGGCATGCACCACCATGCCCAGCTAATTTTTTGCAGTTTCAGTAGAGAGGGCATTTCACCATGTTGGTCAGGCTGGTCTCAAGCTCTTGACCTCAAATGATCCACCTGCCTCAGCCTCCCAAAGTGCCAGGATTATAAGTGTGAGTTGCCATGCCTGGCCTCTATATATACATATTTTAAAACGACTAAGAAGATGGCAGCTAAAATATACCATTGTTGCCCTATGTACACTCTTAACTTCAGTTTAGATAACTACCTTTCTTGAGTCAGCAGTTGCTATGTTGATAGACAGAGGTGTGGGGAAATATGATGCTAGAAGCCTTGAGCTTTTCCAGGTCTGAAAATAGAGGACATATTGAAATTGTCCTCCTGGAATAGACAATAGATTGTGCACCAGTAGCAAAGGGCCCTGAAACAACACGTGGAGAGAATATTTAAACTAATTTTGGCTTATGGAGATTCTTGTGACTATCTTTAGGGGCTGTATTCAAGCTAGGTGGATCTGAGAAGATACAGGGAATTTTATTAAGTGGGCTAGTGAGTTCTCTCTACTTGTAGATGGAATGGCTAGAAAACTTGTCTTTAAAACAGAAGAGTCTGAAGGCAGAGAGATTTCTTTGCATTGTCAGACAGAGCACTGGTAACTTGCTGGCTCCTCTGTGGCTAAGCTCACTGAGGTATAGGCCACTGAGATTAGCACCACTCTTAGAACTGACACCACCTAAGGCAGCCCAGTGGCCGGTTGAATCCTGGTGAGGAGTCAAAGAAAAATACCAACTCACTTAAGGGGATACAGCACTCATGAAAAAAGAAAAAAAGAACTATAAAAGAAAAAGAACTGCTGGAAAAAGACAAATAAAAACTTAAAAAAAAAATTTTAAATGTAAGTAAAGATCAGTAACCTAACTTTATATCTTAAAAGTTAGAAAGAAAAACAAAGAGCAAACTAAGTCAAAAGATGAAATGATAGTTCCTCAACACACTATAAGGCTTTGTGGAAAACCCACAGCTATGCACATTATACTCAATGATCAAAGAACAAAAGCATTTTCTCTAAGATCAAGAACAAAACAAGGAGGCTGCCTTGATTATTGCTATTCAAATTGTACTGAAAGTTCTAGCCAGAGTAATTGGACAAGAAAAAGAAACAAAAGGCATCAAAATTGAAGTAAAAGAGTAAAACTATCTCTGTTTCCAGATGACATGATAGAAAATCCCAATAATCCACAAAAAAGCTACTAAATCTAATAAACAAATTCAGCAACGTTTTTGAATACAAGATCAATGTATATAAATCAATTATGCTCTTATATACCTCTAATAAACAATCTGAAAAAGAAATTAAGAAATTAATTCAATTTACAGTAATATCAAAGGAATAATATATCCCCCCAAAATTAGCCAAGGATATTATGATGGTTAATTTTATGTGTCATCTGGGCTAAGAGATGCCCATACAGCTGATAAAATATTTCTGGATGTGTCTGTGAGGATGTTTTCAAAAGAGATTAATATTGGAAGTGGTAGTCTGAGTAAAGAAGATTATCTTCACTGATATGTGTGAATATCTTCCAATCTGCTGAAGGTTGACTAGAACAAAAAGTCAGAAGAAGAGTAAATTGGCTCTATGCCTGGGCTGGGGAATCCATTTTCTTCTGCCCTCAGACATCAGTAATCTTGGTTCTCAGGCTTTCAGACTTGGACTTAACACTCTTAGCCCTCCAGTGTTGGGCTTTCTCATTTGGACTGAAACTATATCATCAGCTTTCTGGGGTCTTCAGCTTGCAAATGGCAGATCATGAGACTTCTCAGCCTCAGTAATTGTGTGAGCCAATGCTAAATAATAAATATCCTTCTACATATTTCCATATATATCCTATTGGTTCTGCCTCTCTGGAGAACCTGATTAATACAGAGGTGAGAGACTTGTACACTGAAAACTACAACATATTACTGAAAGAAATTTCAGAAGACTTAAAATGAAACATATTAGTGTTAATAGTTTTGAAAACTCAATATTGTTATGAGGTCATACTACCCAAATAAATCTATATATTTAATGCAATCTTTATGAAAATTCCAATGACCTTTTTTGAAAAAAAGAAACAGCTAATTCTCAAACTCGTATGGAATTGTGAGTGTCCCCTAATAGCCAAAGCAATCTTGAAATGGTATAATGTTGGAGGACTCACATCTTCTGCTTTCAAAACCTTTTACAAAGACTACACTTTCAGGGACCATTTCTATAGTTCCTTCCTAGAGAAGTTTCTCTGAACATGGAGAGCATGGGAAAACTAAATAAGGATAGGAAAGACCATTACCAGCCACTACAAAAGCACACTGAAGTACATAGACAAGTGACACAATAAAGCAACCACATAGACAAGTCTGCAAAATAACCAGCTAAGATCATGATGACAGGATCAAATCCAAACATATCAATACTAACCTTAAATGTAAATGGATGAAATGCTCCAATTAAAAAACACAGAGTGGCAAGCTGGATAAAGAACCAGAACCCATTCATATGCTGTCTTCAAGAGACTATCTCACATGCAATGACACACATAGGATCAAAATAGGAGGGGAGAATAAAACTTACCAAGTAAATAGAAAACAGAAAAAAGCAAGGGATGAAATGCTAGTTTCTGACAAAAGAGACTTTAAACCAGCAAATATCATAAAAGACAAAGAAGGCATTATGTAATGGTAAAGCATTCAATTCAACAAGAAGAGCTTACTATCATAAATATATATATGAACCTAACACATGAGCACTCAGATTAATAAAGTGAGTTCTTAGAGACTTTCAAAGAGACTTAGACTCCCACACACTAATAGTGGGAGATTTTACACCCCACTGGCAATATTTCACAGATCATCAAGACAAAAAACTAACAAAGATATTCAGGACCTGAACTCAACCCTAGATCAAATGGACCTTACAGAAATATATAGAACTATCCACCTCAACACAACAGGATATACATTTTTTATCACCATATGGCATCACATAATCAGAAGTAAAACACTCTTCAGCAAACACAAAATAACTGAAATAATAACAGTCTCTCGGACCACAGCACAATCAAATGTAAAATCCAGCCTAAGAAGTTCACTCAAACCCATATGATTACATGGAAATTGAATAACCTGCTCCTGAATGAATTTTGGGTAAATAATGACAGAAGGCAGAAATCAAGAAGTTCTTTGAAACTAATGAGAACAAAGATACAACATACCAGAATTTCTGGGACACAACTAAGGCAGTATTAGCCAGGAAATTTATAGCACTAAATGCCCACATTAGAAAGGTAGAAAGATCTCACATTAATAACCTAAACAACTAAAGAACTAGAGAATCAAGAGCAAACAAATCCAAAAGATAGCAGAAAACAAGAAATAAGTAAAATTAGAACTGAACTGGAGATAGAAACATAAAAAACCATTCAAAAGATCAATAAATCTAGGAGCTAATTAAAAAAATTAATAAAATAGACCACTAGCTAGACTAATAAAGAAGAAAAGAGAGAAGAATCAAATAAACACAATCAGAACAACAAAGGTGATATTACACTGACCCCACAGAAATACAAACAACCTCTATGCTCGTAACTAGAAAATCTAGAAGAAATAGATACATTCCAGGACACATACATCCTCCCAAGACGGAACCAGAAAGACAACTGAATCCCCAAATAGACCAATAACAAGCTGTGAAATTGAGGCAGTAATAAATAGCCCACAAACAAACAAACAAACAAACAGCCCAGGACCAGATAGATTCAAAGCTGTAGTCTACCAGATGTACAAAGAAGAGTTGGTACCACTTACTGAAACCATTCCAAAAAATTGAGGAGGAGGAACTCCTCTCCAACTCATTATATGAGGCCAGTATCATACTGATACCAAAACCTGGCAGAGATACAGCACAAAAAGAAAACTGTAGGCCAATATCCTTGATGGATATTGTTATAAAAGCTCTCAACAGAATAATGGCAAACTGAATTCAGCAGCACATTAAAAAGTTTATCCACCACAATCAAGTTGGCTTTATCCTCAGGATGCAAGGGTGGTTAATATATGCAAATTAATAAATGTTATTCATCACATAAACAGAACTAAAGACAAAGACCACATGATTATTTCAATAGATGCAAAAAAAGGCTTTTGATAAAAATTTCAATATCTATTTATGGTGAAAAGTCCCAATAAATTAGGTATTGAAGGAACATACCTCAAAATAATAAGAGCCATCTATGAAAACCTCATAGCCAACATCATACTGAATTGGCAAAAGCTGGAAGAATTACCCTTGAAAACTGGCACAAGACAAGATGGCCTTTCTCACCACTCTTATTTAAACATAGTATTTGAAATTCTGGCAAGGGCAATCAGGCGTTCAAATAGGAAGAGAGAAAGTCAAACTATCTCTATTTGCAGTTGATGTAATCTTTTTTTTTTTTTTAGACGGAGTTTCGCTCTTGTTACCCAGGCTGGAGTGCAATGGCGCAATCTCTGCTCACTGCAACCTCTGCCTCCTGGGTTCAGGCCATTCTCCTGCCTCGGCCTCCCGAGTAGCTGGGATTATAGGCATGCGCCACCATGTCCTGCTAATTTTTTGTAGTTTTAGTAGAGATGGGGTTTCACCATGTTGACCAGGATGGTCTCGATCTCTTGACTTCGTGATCCACCCGCCTTGGCCTCCCAAAGGATGTAATCTTACATCTAGAAAACCCCATGGTCTCAGCCCAAAGGTTTCTTAAGCTGATAAACAACTTCAGCAAAGTCTCAGGATACAAAATCAATGTGCCAAAAACAGTAACATTTCTATACACCAACAACAGCCAAGCCAAGATCCAAATCAGGAACAAATTCCCATTCGCAATTGCCAGATGAAGAATAAAATAGGAAAAAAGCTAACTAGGGAGATGAAAGACCTCTACAAGGAGAACTACAAACCACCACTAAAAGAAACCAGAGATGACACAAACAAGTGGAAAAACTTTCCATACTCATGGATAGGAAGAATCAATATTTTGAAAATGGCCATACTGCCCAAAATAATTTATGGATTAAATGCCATTTCTATTAAACTACCATTGACATTCTTCAGAGAACTAGTGAAAACTATTTTTTTTTTCAATTTATATGGAACCAAAAAAAAAAGAGCCCAAATAGCCTAGGCAATCCTAAGCAAAAAGAACAAAGCTGGAGGCAACATGCTATCTAACTCCAAACTATTCTACAGGGCTACAGTAATCAAAACAGCATGGTGCTGGTATCAGAATAGATACATAGACCAATGGGACAGAATACAGAACCCAGAAATAAGGCATCACACCTACAACTATCTGACCTTTGACAAACCTGAGAAAACCAAACAAAGGGATAAGGATTTCCTATTCAATAAATGATGCTGAGATAACTGGCTAGCCATATGCAGAAGATTAAAACTGGATCCCCTTCTTACATTATATACAAAAGTTAACTCAAGATGGATTAAAGACTTAAATGTAAAACACAAAACTATAAAAACTCTGGAAGACAACCTAGGCAATACCATTTTGGACATAGAGATGGGCAAAGATTACATGACAAAGATGCCAAAAGCAATTGCATCAAAAGCAAACATTGACAATTGGGATCTAATTATACTAAGAGCATCTGCACAGCAAAAGAATCTATCCACAGAGTAAAGAGACAACCTGCAAAATGGGAGAGAAAATTTTTACAAACTATGTATCAGACAAAGGTCTAATATCCAGTATTTATAAGGAACTGAATTACATTCACAAGAAAAAAGCAAACAATCCCATAAAAATGTTAGCAAAGGACATGAACAAATATTTTTCAAAACAAAACAAAACAAAACATGCAGCCAACATGCATATGAAAAAAAGCTCAGCATCACTGATCATTAGAGAAATGCAAGTCAAAACCACAAAGAGATACTTTCTCAGACAAGTCAGAATGACTATTATTAAAAAGTCAAAAAATGACAGATGCTGGTGCAATTGTAAAGAAAAAGGAATGCTGATTTACTGTTGGTAGGAGTATAAATTAGTTCAGCCATTGTGGAAGACAGTGTGGTGATTTCTCAAAGACCTAAAGACAGAAATACCATTTAACCCAGCAATCCCATTACTAAGTATACACCCAAAGGAATAGAAATCATTCTGTCATAAAGACACATGGATGTGTATATTCATTGCAGCACTACTCACAATTTCAAGGAAATTAAATCAACTTAAATGGCCATCAGTGATAAACTGGATAAAGAAAATGTGGTACACAGATAAGATCATGTCCTTTGCAGGGACATGGATGGAGCTGGAGTCATTATCCTTAGCAAACTAACAAAGGAACAGATACCAAACATGGCATGCACTCAGTTATAAGCAGGAGCTAAATGATGAGAACACATGGCCACATAGAGAGGAACAACACACACTGGGGCCTTTTGGAAGCTGCAGGGTAGGAGGAGAAAGTTGATTAGGAAAATAACTAATGAGAACTAGGCTTAATAGCTGGGTGATGATCTATACAACAAACCCCATGACACAAGTTTACCTATGTAACAAACCTGTACTTGTACCACTGAACTTAGAATATAAGTTAAATAAAAACAAACAACAAAAAAACTTTCTACAAAGCTTAAAGTAATCAAAACAGTGTGGAATTAACATTAGGGTACACATATAGACCACTGGAATAGAATCAAGAGTCCAGAAATAAAACCATACAACTATAGACAACTGATTTTTAGCACTCATGCTATGACAATTTAATGGGAAAAGAATAGTCTCTTTAATAAGTGGTGCTAGGACAACAGGATTTCCACATGCAAAAGAATTAAGGTAGACCCCTACCTCACACCACATACAAACATGAACTCAAAATAGACCAACAACCTATATACAGAAGTTAAAACCATAAAACTCTTAGAAAAAAACAAAGAAGTAAATCTTTATAAGCTTGGATTTAGTAATGATTCTTAGATATGTCACCAGAAGCATAGCAACAACAACAACAAAATAGAATACATTTGTCTCTACCAAAATTAAAAACTTTTGTGCATTACACAAGAGTTAACTGAAAACACAACACATAGAATGAAAGAAAATATTTGCAAACCATATATTTGATATTTATGATAATAAAAATGTAGAAACAATATAAATGTCCATCAACAAATGAAGGAATATGCAAAGTTTGATATGTATTTAAAATGAGAGGTCATTCAGTCATGGAAAAGAATAAAGTATTGATGTATGCTACAAGGTGGGTGAACCTCAAAAACATTAGGTTAAATGAAAGATTCTGGCACAAAAGATTACATATTTTGATTCCATTTATATGAAATATCTAGAATAGATAAATCCAGTGGTGAATGCATTTTGGTCATTATCAAGAAGTGAGGGGAGTTTTACTTTGGATTGATGAAAATGTTTTGAAGCTACATAGAAGTGCTTATACAACACTGTAAATGTACTCATTGTCTACTGTTCATTATTAAATGACTTTATGTGAATTTTACCTTGAAAAATTATTAAACAGACAAACATGATAAAAGCTGAGCTCTTAAGGAGATTCTAATATATCATAGTCACTTTATTTTCCCCAAATTGGAATTAAGAAAAAAAAAAAACTCTTAAGATTTTTAAAATTATAAATTGGTAAATGAATTGACTGAGACAATGGTTTCCATTAAGAAACTGATAGTGATCTTGAATATCAAATGGAAATAATATCTCAAAACACAGAGTAGAAAGTTCAAGGTACAGAAATTATGAGGAGGAAAAAGGGGGACTAGGAGGAACTATCAAGAAGACCTGCTAGGAGGTCCAGAAGAAGAAAAAACAACAGGTGGAAGGAAATTAATAATTAATAAATGCTAGAAGAAACTTAAACCAAAAAAAGTCTGTTTTCCTTTTGAAAATTTAGTTTCCAGGCAGAAATTTAAAAAGATATATATAAGTAAAATTTCCAACTCTAAAGATAAAGAAAAAATTATGCAAGTTTCTGAAAGAAATTATATAGAAGGAACACCAAACTGATATTAAACTTATATCTATGAGAGTGAATCCTAGAAACATTATCAAGTACTACAGGGAGAAGAGAGCTTCCACTTGTGTATCCTATATGCAGTCCAGATATTGTTCACTTAAAGAAAAATAGGTATTTGCAAATGTGCAAGAATTCAGAGAGTATGTTTTCAGTATACCCTCTCTAAAGAAAATATGCAGGTTCTAACCAACAAATAAATCAGAACAGACTTCAAAATAGGGGAATATGAGAAGAGAAAAAATGATGCGAAAAATCTATATGTATGTATTTGAGTATATATATGGTATATACATACAACATAAATTATGTATAAAAATTTATATTATACATTTACATTTATGCTATATAAAATTATATTTAAGTGGTTAATGAGAAGATGGCTGGGAATGTGTAACTAAATGTTAAAAACCAACTCCTAAAACAGATGGCTGAGTGTAGTGGCTCACACCTGTAATCCCAGAACTTTGGGAGGCTGAAATGGGTGGATCACCTGAAGTCAGGAGTTCAAGACCAGCCTGGCAAACATAGAGAAACTCTGTCTCTACTAAAAATACAAAAATTAGCTGGGCGTGGTTGTGCATGCCTATAATCCCAGCTACTTGGGAAGGTAAGGCATGAGAATGGCTTGAATCCAGGAGAGGTAGAGATTGCAGTGAGCCAAGATCGTGCCACTGTACTGAAGCCTGGGTGACAGAGCAAGACTCTGTCTAAAAAAAAAAAAAAAAAAAAAAAAAAAAAAAAGAAGAAGAAGAAGAAAGAAGAAAAAAGATACATTGTAAGAAAATAACTTTGTAATTATTAGAAATTAAAATACTAAATTATCTCAGCAAAGTATAACAGTTGAGATTAGGCTGGGAAAGAGGAAGAGGCTGAGAAAGAACCATCAAAGTTCTCAAAGGGAGTGAAGGAAGTGAGAAGTGAGAACACTGACTCTAAAATTCATGCCATATTGTGCAGAAGAGAAAATAGCAACAATGATGATGAAAATAAGTTAGATATTTTTTTCATATAATAGTAGGAAAATATGTGTTTGACTGTCAAGGAAAGATAACCACTTGTAGAGTAAGAAAACACAGTAGAACTTCCATATTAAAAGAGCAAACAAAGGGAATGAATAGAAACTAGGAAAAAAAAAACAGCAAAAATTAAGAAGTACAAAAATAACACAGGTGATGAATATATTTGTTATATGAAATACCAAGAAGCTATCTAACATTACTTAAAGCAGAATCTATCAGACTGAGTCAAACATGAAATCCATTCCATATTGTTCAAAACAAACACCCTTAAAATAAATGTGAAGAAAGCTGAAAATAAAAGAATGGGCAAAAAAGACAAGGCTAACAAGAGTTATCAGAAAGCACACTGGTAATATTAACATTCAAGAGGGTGGAATTTAACATTACAAGCACTAAGAAGAGAAAGATACATAAGAAAGTGATTTCAAAAGTTCAACTTAAGAAAACTGTCATCAAACTCTGTAATTAGTCAATATAGATATCATGTACAGTAAGCAAAGTAATTAAGTAAGGTTATAGTAATTAAGGTTATAGTGGAATTTATTAATATACTCAATAACTTGATTTTATGTGTGTGTATAAATTGTACTACTTGAATAGAGAATACACTTTCATATGTCTACTAAACATTCACACAATTCGATCATTGCTTGATCACAAAGCCATACTTAAAGATGGTAGGGATATTATTTCTAGGTCTCAGTTGCTGATTAGATTAATAAAATTAGAAATTAATACATTTTAAAGTGACTAAAAATTTAACTACATGGAAATTAAGGCACACATTCTTACATAAAATCTTTGGATCCAAAAGGAAATCAAAAGTGATATTACAGATTATCTTGAAATTAAGAAAAAAAAAAAAACCGTATCAAAATCAATGAGACACAGTGCAACGTGAACTTAGAGAAAAGTTTTTAACCTTAAATAGCTTAATTATTAAAGCAGAAATAATAAAATAATGGAAATTACTACTCATCATAAGATATTAGGCAAAAAAGCAGTTTTCTAGAGCAAACTAATAAAAGCAAAAGTCGACTTTAAACAATAAAAAAAAACTATAAAATTAAAGCAAGGATGAATAAAAATATTGAGAATAAAATGTAATACATATTCACAAGATATTAAAATGGTAAAAAAAAAAGAATGTATGCAATTCTGTTGTAAAACGTTTGAAATTCTAGTGTATATGTACGTATGCCTCGCTCTCTCTCTAAGGCAGATCCAAACAGAAGTAACTAATAAATCAGTAACCACAGAAGACACTAGAAAGGTGATTAAAGACTTACCGCTATAAAACATACCAGTACTAAATGCTCCACTGTTAGCAGCGGCGAATCTGTATGGGTCTGCAGCAATCTCAATTCTTGCTTCCTCAGGAGAAAGAATTTGACTGAGGGGCATAAGGCAGAAGGAGCACTGACACAAGTTTTAGAGCAGGAGGGAAAGTTTATTACGTTAGCGTACTTCTGGGGTCTTGAGTCACTTCTCTCCTGATTCTTCCTTTGGGGTGGGCTGTCCACATACACTTGCTGGAGCACACTTACCCAGCTTCTGAGATCTTATCATGAAGCTGCTAATCATCAGTTTCAGGTGTTTTGTATCTATTAGGAGACTGCCTTTCTCTTGCACCGGCTGTCACCAATTATTCTTTTAGAGAGACAGTTAACCATCTGTCCATCACCTGATGGTCACCTGACATTTCTGGGGTGGGTGTGTGTGTGTGTGTGTGTGTGTGTGTGTGTGTGTGTGTGTGTGTTCCTTTTCTGCCCTGCTTGTGCCTAACTAGCTACCCACTGCAACACTACCACTAAATTCTATCTTACCTTTAAATAATAGGTAATTACCTTTATTCTATCTTACCTTTAAATAATCAAAATACTCTTTAAACCTTCTATTTTGTTTTATAAATCAAGCATTAAACTTAATAATAAAACCTGAAAATGATAGTAAAGAAAAACTACAGAGAAGTCACACTTATGAATACAAATGCAAACATTTTAAATAAAATAACAATTAGAATGTCGTAGAGTTTCAAAGCCAGATATGCTATGACCAACTAGGTTGTAATTCTGGCAATGCAAGGATAGGACAATATCAGGAAAGTTTAACAAAATAAATTAAGTCATGAACAAATTAAAGGAAAAACATTATCATAAGAGGTGCTGGAAAAGGCATTTGATAAAATTCAGCAGCTATTCCTAATTTTAAAAAGCCTTAAGAAAAATAGAAATACAGGTATGAGAAATTGTGGTAGAAACAAAGATTTGTTTTTGTGTTTAGATTCAGAAAACTGACTGCATATTTTATTACCAGTTTGATAACAGCAGCTGCAGGGACACAAGCTAACAGAAATGTTTTTTTTCTTAACTCAGTTAAGGTATCACAAAAGGAAAAGAAGAAAAATTCCTCCAAAGTAAGGATGGTATGTACAATTCAAGTGACTATTTACATAATATGTTTCATGAACCAATGATACTCCTGAATAGCAAGTTTTAGGATTACATGGCATTCTCTAAAATACTTTTTTCAAGGTTTAGATTTCATAAAAGACTTGATGTTAAGGTAATAGTAATCTCTGTTGTAAAATAATTTGATATCTCAGTGATCATGATATAATTTTTTTTTTTTTTGAGACGGGGTTAGGGTTTTTCACCCTGGTTGGAGTGCGATGGTGCAATCTTGGCTCACTGCAGCCTCTGCCTCCTACGTTCAAGTGATCCCTCTACCTTAGTCTCCGGAGTAGATGGAACCACTGATGCATGCCACCACAGCTGGCTAATTTTTTGCATTTTTTTTTTTTTTTTTTGGTAGAGATGGAGTTTCACCATGTTGCCCAGGCTGGGCTCAAACTCCTGAACTCACATCTGCGATTCTCATGCCTTATCCTCCCTTGTAGCTGGGATTACAGGCACACACTGCCACACCTGGCTATTTTTTTTTGTATTTTTAGTGGAAATGAGCTTTCATCATGTTGGCCAGGCTGGTCTCAAACTCCTGGCCTTAAATGATCTGCCCACCTTGGCCTCCCAAAATGCTGGGATTAATTACATGCATAAACCACAATGCCTGGCCAGAGCATGGTCAAACCTCATTTTATTTGTTTTAGCCTGATTAGTTAGACAGTAAGGCTTTATTTTGAAGTTTACAGACTTGTGAAAAATTTATATCTGTCTTTTCAGGATAGAGAAAGACTATTTATGTCAAAGCTTCTGAATAAACAAAAGTATCTGTAGGTTCATGAGATTGTTTCTTCCTTGTGCAAGGAATCCATATCAGATTGTGGTTCTCCACTAATCGAGGATACACAAATGTTTCAAAGGAGACTTTCTGAATCAGAAAACCAAAGGTACTATACATAATGTGGTAAATATTATTTCACAAAATCAATAAGTCACAGTCAAAACGCCATCAAAACTTTGCAACATGCATAAAATTATTAAAAATACTGCATAAAATTATCTTCAGGCTATGTGTATAAGGTATATGTAAAAGATAAATGAATGCTGGTTTTAGACTTGGTTCCATAACCAAGATATCTCATTATGTGTATGCAAATATTCTAAAATCCCAAAACATTTCTGAATCTAAAACACTTGTAACCCCAAGCATTTCAGATAAGGGAAACTTGGTCTGTACAACAAATATACACATACATTATATAATTATATGGGCATTTGTTTACTAAGAAGCCAATTTTTAAAAATTATAATCCTTTCTAAAAATTATAAATGTAATTAGAAAACCTTATAAAATTTAGAAAAATACAAGGTGTTTATGTTAGAATGTGAAAGCTTTTTGTTTCTTCCCCATGTCACTGTTAAGAGTTTGGTGTGCATTCTTCCCAAACTTTTACACACAGACACACACATACACACACACATGCACACACACATTTATTTTTCCTTAAAGATAGGCTAGTATGCTATTCTTTGTAATTGGTATTTAACTTGGTTTCCCTGTCTTCCAATGTACACCTCAACAGTTCTCCATTGTAATACTCAAGCATCTGCCTTACTTTTTTTTGAGTTGTTTCATAAAGTAAATGCACCGTAACTAATTAAATCATTTTCATATTTCTGAGAAAATTGGTGTCTCTAAGTTTTGCAATTATGAATATTTTTGTAAAAAATATTCTACCTCTAATAACTGTTCTTGCCCTCTTGCCAAAGACCACCAGAAAGTAAGTTGGGTTTATTGCTTATTGCAGTAATGGAGACCACACACATCATGAGGAGCCACAGGGCTCTCTCAGTAAGAGTGTGTTAGAAAGGACTTACAAAATTTGCCCAGTGGCTGGATAATTTTAGATAAGGTTCAAGGAAGTGGTCTTGATTTGTTTGCTAGTGTTGTTTTGCTTTGCTTTGATCTAATTTTGTCACAGTCACCAAGTAACCCTGTCTGACGTTGGTGTTCTAAGAGACTGTTATGTCCAACAGAACATCCCTATGGGCACCAGACAAGCAACATCAGGCCTAACTCTAAGTGTCAGTCCAATTTTTGGATGTCAGGAGCTGATTTCTCTTTCTCAAAATCAATCCTACAGAAATATTCATACAAGTATCAGGATCAAGGAATATCTGTATTTAAAATTTTAAAGATATTCCCAATAGGCTGCACCAAACATGTATTCCACCACCAAGGGAGGGGTGATGAAAGGATAGCTGAGAAGCCCCTTGTGGGAAATTTCTTTTAATGAATAACTTTGCTCAGAGCTGATACATATAGCCATAATCCTTTCATTTCTCTCCATAAAGAGAAAGTAAGCAGGAGAAAAACCGGAGAGGTCTTTATTACCTAGAACCTTAATGAAAGCTTTTTATCTCTCTCTGGACTCAGGTCAGCATGTCACTAAAACATGCAAAACAAGAGGAAAGTCTCATGATTTTTTCATAAGTTTGTCTTTTATATTCTACCAAATGGGGAAGTAAATATTTTGTTATAAATAATCCTTTAGAAACATACCATTCTATTCAAAGTGGAGCCTCTGCCATTTTTTCTGAGGAAAGAGACCTGCTGCTTTTATAACTGTCTGACAGTTGGTAGTTTCTTATCATTCATCAGGTTTTAACTGAGGATTCCTTGCTTGATATTTGACAGAGATCAAGTCAGCCAGTGGAGAGTTTTTTCTTCTTTTTTTTTCGCAAATAACAGTCAATGGAAAAAGAGAGCATGAAAACGGCACTTGAGAGTAGCATAGAGAAGTATCGCAGGCCCATTAAACATGAATATAAATTTAGCTGAATTAATTCCCACTTCATAAGGTGTTTTTTGGTAGACAAATTTAACATATTGGCTTGCACTATATAAAGGGGTATCTGGATTCCTATAGCACTGGATAGTCAATCAAAAGGAAAAAAAGGTCAGGAACAGTGGCTCACACCTGTAATCCAGCACTTTGGGAGGCCAAGGCAGGCAGATCACCTGAGGTCAGGAGTTCATGACCAGCCTGGCCAACATGGTGAAACCCTTTCTCTACTAAAAATACAAAAATTAGCCTGGTGTGTTGGCACACCTGTAGTCCAGGTACTGGGGAAACTGAGGCAGAAGAATTGCTTGAACCTGGGAGGTGGAGTCTGCAGTGAGCCAAAATCATACCACTGCACTCCAGCCTGGTGACAGAATAAGATTTTATCTCAAAAAAAAAAAAAAGGAAAATAATATTTTATTAAATATTGTTCTGATGCTCTCTGGTCTCTTGAAAAATGCCATTCTCTATAGAGGTGAGGAGATTTTAGTAGGAAAGTCATTCTAACCATGCTTTTTACAATGGTAGCAGAGATTATTTTGCTTTGCTTTTTAGTATGCCAACAATTTATTTCCTTCCTTCCTTCCCTCCTTCTTTCCTTCCTTCCTTCTTTCCTTCCTTCCTTCTTTCCTTCCTTTCCTCCCTCCCTTTTCCCCTCTCTTCCTTCCTTTCTCTTTCTTTTTTCTCCCTCCCTCTCTCTTTCCTTCTCCTTCTCTCTTTCCTCACCTTCCCTCTCCCTTCCCTCCTTCCTTTCTTCCCTCCCTTCCTCTCTCCTTCCCTCTCTCTCCTTCCCTCCCTCCTTCCTTCCTTCCCTCCTTCCTTCTCTTCCTTCCTTCCTCTCTTTCTTTCTTCTCTTTTTCTTTTTTCTTTCTTCCTTCCTTTCTTTCCTTCTTTCTTTTTCTGTCTTCTTTCTTTTTTCTTTTCTTCTTATCTTTCCTTCTTTCTCCTTTCTCTTTCTTTCTGTCTTTCCTTTTAAACAAATAAATAGTCCTCATATCACTGAAGTCATAACAAAGCAATCACTACACTCAAGGACTTCTGAATGTTTAAGAACTATATTTTTTCTGCTCTTTCTATATTTATATAATTTAAGAATTATATAAATATAATTATATAAGAATTTATATTACCTAGAACCTTAATCAAAGCTTTCTATCTCTCTCTTTGGACTCAAAGTCACAAGTAGAGAAAGAATATTATTATTTTATTTTGACACATAGCCTGAGAGGTGATGTATCTTCTCAAATTTTCTCGGAACAAACCTTCATATTCAGATGAGATCGGGCACGTTCAGGGTGGTATGGCCGTAGACAAACCTTCATATTCAGATTCAAAAGATACACCCATTCATTCAGCAATGTTTATTAAATCATTGCTAGATGCCAGGCATTGTGCTTTAGTAAAATGGTGATGGTGATAGTACCTGTTTTATAGGATTGCTGTGAAGATTAAATGTTGTAAAGTTACTATATGGAGAAGCTTAGTACATAGAAAGTACTCGATAAATATAATAAATTATAACTGGGGCTGGAAAGAAACAAGTCACCTGTGGGTGGGGATACAAATTGATAAAGAAGCAATTCATGCATTCAAAGAAATTAAATCATTTTGGATGGGTAGGCATAAATAAATATTTTCTGTACAGAGTGATGAGTACCAAAAATGTGGTATGTACCCAGTATAAAAGTAGCACAAAATGTGAAATGATGAATTCTTATTGAGAGTGCTTAGGGAAAATGTAAATATTTTCAAGGTATTGAGAAAGACAAAAATTCATGCATTCATTAAAAATATTAGAAATATTTGCTGAGAGTCTACTATGTAACAGTCATTGTTCTGTGGCACTAGGTATACAAAAATATGACTGATAATCTTACAGTTGATAGCCTTATTCTAACTTTCTTCTGTGTAAGCTGTGACCATTTTAATTTCTCAATCAGAATAGCCAGAAGTTATAACTTGGCACCACATGGGCTACATGTGTCTGTAAACATACTTTGTTTAGACTGCATGTAATTTAGAAAATGGCAAGATCTGGAAACAGTAGGCCCTGCATTTTTACCTGGCAAAATAGTTGACCTGGGTTAGCAGCTTCTTTCTATTTTGGTTTAACTGTTTATATAATAACTATATAAATATTATTTATGGTTATGCAGTATAATAAAATTTTGATTGAACTTTTTAAACTTATAGAAAATAACAAAAAGTGTACAACAAAAAAGTGTGATCAGAAGTTAGTTTTCTTAGCAATTTTCCAAGTTCCCAGAATTAACTTGTCTCCAAACTCTGTGACCAAAGCATAAATTTCCTCTCGATTCATTCATGCACATTAGAAAATCTACCAGTTTCACATGGTTCTAAGATACCCTTTCTGTAGTCCTCTAACCTTCTGACTTTCATCTGTACAATTGTTCTCCGAGTCTTCTGCGCAATTATCTACTAGGAATTCCCTTGGCCTTTTTAGTGCTATATTCACATTTTCTTACTTCCATGCATTTCTCTTTTTTGGTGACTATCCTTTTCTTGATGGTTCACATCCTCCCATGGGTTCTTGAGAAAGAGTACATAGAACCTAATTTTTGAGTTGGTATAGTCTGAAGATGTCTCAGTTTACCAAAATAACTGAGTGTTAATTTGGCTGGCTAAAACATTGACTATTGGAGATTTTTTGTCCACAATATTTTGAAGGCATTGATCCATTGCTTCTCCAGATACAGTGTCCACTTGGGAAGTCTGATACCATTCTGAATCTTAAGCCTATTAATAAAACCTGTTATCTTTCTCTTGAGAAACTTTTGTTTATTTCTATTTTTGCCACAGGGATGAAATTTCATGACTATGTACCTTAGTGTGGTCCATTTGTATTCATTGTGTTAGGTACTTGAAGAGCTCTTTCAATTTAAAGGTATTTATTTGTTCTTCTTTTATAAGCTTTTTTTCTTGTATCACTTCATTGATAATTTTCTTTACTTTCTCTGTTATCTCTCTGAAACTCCAGTTTTATAATGTTGACCCTTTACCTGGTCTTCATTTTTTTTTCTATTAGTCATATTTTGTGTTTTTTGTCTAAATTATGAGAGATTTATTAACTAACTTTTCTATTAAATATTTTATTTATATTATATTATTTTTTATCTTTAGTAGCCTTTTTATTTGTTTATAATATTTGTGTAGCAGTACTTCCTGCTGCTGTTGTGGTTCCTCTTTCTCCCCTTCCATGCTCTCTTTTCCCCTCCTTCTCCTTCATAGATCCAATATCTTCTCGAGTTTTCTGAGCAAAACATTTTAAAGTTTCTTTCAGTACCTGGATTTTCTCTGAATCCTTCCTTTCTTTTTCTCTCTCTTCTTCCTCCCTCCTCCCTTTTCTCCTTCCTTCCTTCCTCCCTCCCTCTTCCTCTTTCTTTCCTTCCCTCCTTCCTCCTTCCTTCATTTTCTTTCTTTCCATCTTTCTTTCTTCTTTCTCTCTTTTTCTTTCTTTCTTTCTCTCCTTCTTGTCCTTTTCCTCATCCCTTTTCTTTATTTGAACTGTTATGCTAGAATCTTCAAATTTATGATGATCATTGATTGTCTGTTTATATTTAAAAGAACCTCAAAATGACTGATTGAAAATTCTGATGGAATAAGCAGGAGTAGTAAATTATAAGCTTCATTATAGGGTGATTAGGCCAGGACCTGGCTGGCTATTGCATGACTCCCAGCTGTCTGTATTTGTGGGTCTTTTTTCTTGTACTGGTCAGCTTCCCTGAAGTGGGATCCTATGGCTTACTATCTTCCACTTAATTACTGACTGCCAGATTATTTGGAGATCAGAAAAGGAAAGATTTTTTGGTGTTCCCAAGATATTGGTATCTAAGCTGAGTTACTTTTCCTGAACCTTTTCAGATGTTAAAACATTATTTCCATTTGCTTTAATACATACTTTTTGTCACCCATTTGTGTGTGTATGTGTGTCTGTGTGTTTGTGTATGTATGAGTAATACCAGCTTTCTCCCTGGCTGGTTGCATCATTTACCCCTCATTGATCTACTTTTAGGAGAGAGTAGTTGCAAGTAGTTGTGTGCCAGACATTGGGCTCGATGCTGGGAATACTCCCACAAGTAATACAGTAGTTGTTCCTGCCTTGAGAGAGACTTGAGTGTAGTGGAAAAAACAGACAAACTAAGTTAACACACAAATAAAATAATCAATTGCAATTACGGATATGAAAAATAAAGACCGCTGAGATAATCAATGAAAAGAGATACTTTAGATAAAGCATCAGGTAAAGCCTTTCTGAGAGGTGACATTTAAACAGAGATGAACAAGATGAAGAGGATGAAGAGGCAGCCATTGTGAAGGGCAGGGGAAAGAGCCTTCCAGTCTGAGGGAACAGCATGTGCAAAAACATTCCTTGGAAAAGAGTTGGCCATATTTGAAAACTGACCTAAGGAGTATATAGCTAGAGTAGGTATTGAAGGTCAGAGTAGTATGGGATAATAGAGGAGTTAGGAAGAGCCAGGTCAGCAGGTTCTCATTGCAATGACAAAAGCTGGTATTGTCACCAGGTACAACTGGAAGCCACTAATAGTGTTTAACCATGGAAGCGATGTGAAGTCTGGGAAATAACATTTCAAGGTGTGATACTGGGAGTGGTTTGTGAGTTGGGATGCAGATTGAGAGCAGTAATTCCCTACTAAACAGGTACATGTCACTGCTCCTTAAGGTCATCATTAGCTTTGGTACAACATGAACTCTCCACAAAGTCTTAGTAGATGTTCCTATGTTTATGGATGATTATACCAATGTGAACAGAGAGATTGAGTTATTAGTCAATAACCACACAGAGAGCTAGAAGGAAGTAAATATAGAAGCATAGTACATTCCTCCCATTGGAAAGTAGATGAGAAAATATTTAATTAAAATGCACATTGTTCTTAAGAGAAATATGTTCATAGTCTCTGATTATCATTGATGTGCTTTGAATGACCCTAAGATAATTTATGCTGTGGGCAAGACTATAATTGAGGTAAATCTATACTTCAATTTAGAAGTTTAAATTTTTCTTCCAGAAGCTTGTTTGGGGTTAGGACTAACTTTAGATTTGCTTTTAATTATTGAGATCCTTCGGCAACCCTACCAGATGGTAGAAAACTCACTAGATTCCAGAGGCTTTCTTCCCTACTGACTTGTTCCAGAAAGTTCAACAGTCTCAGTATTAATAGTTTTAAGAGTTAATAAGCAGCTAATGTTATTTTCAACAGTTTAAAAATTGTTAAAATATGTTAACATTCTTCAGAGCAAGGTATTTTCTCCTTTATATGTAAAA
Organism: Saguinus oedipus; assembly: GCA_031835075.1. Lineage (NCBI taxonomy): Eukaryota > Metazoa > Chordata > Mammalia > Primates > Cebidae > Saguinus > Saguinus oedipus. The sequence goes on from CM063170.1 coordinate 150,929,898, forward strand.
AAAAATCACAAGAAATTGGCTTTACTAAATAAGAGGCGGAAGGCTTTAAGTGGTGTGGTCTGACAGTAATTTGTATTAGAGTCTAGAGGAGCACATTTGTAATGTCTTGTGGTAGTACATTTATCTCTTTGTGACAGAAGGAATAATTGCTTTAGAGAGCATATCAGTGGCTATTTAAAAATTTAACCCTTTATTTGCTTGAATCTAAGTTTAAAAAACTGAGGAGATAAAAACATGAGAAATATAATTCAGGTAAAACAGTTAGGAAATATTTGTTAACTGAAAAAAAAAATGCACTTTTCATTGTCAATGACTGGTGAAAAGCCTGGAAGAGTAATGAAAATTATTTTCATTATACACAAAAGTATATATTATATATTATTCATTTATTGGTATTACTGTTATGTACTGTGGGGAACATGTTTTTCAAATTATAAACACCTAGATTAAGTGGTTTTTGTTCAAAGATGAACTGTGTTTAATAAGTTGTTAATTATTAGGCTTTGCTGTCTTATGTTCTCAAATTTGACAGCCTTAATGGCTTCTTGAATACTGTCCTTTTTTAACCCATACTTTTGTATGAAGTTTGTTCTTCTTCAAGTCCTTGATTTCCCCTGAAAAGGGCTTTTGATATTTATGTCTTCCTCGGTTTCCAGTCAGCTCCCTGAGGGCTACAATGGCATCTTGTTTGACCCCATCAAAAGGTGCGGTGCTTGGCTATAGTTGAAGCGGCACCTCAAGATACAGGGGTCACATAATTTATTGTTTAAATTGATCACCTCTGAAAGTGAAAGACGGATTAATAATTATGCTGAGACAGCAGATGTAAACTGTCCAAATCAAACCAGGGTGCATGATTACTCTTCTTTAAGGCAGCCAGGGTGGAAACACAGGTAAGACTCTAGCAGAATCGGATTTTTAAAGATATCCTGATTATTCTTCAATTTAACATGCAAAGATTGAGCCATAAAAATATTTTAAATTACTTTCATTATAACCCTATAGAAACCCAAATAGGACTTATTTTGTCCCCTAAAGTGACTCACCTTTAAAAAAAAATTGAGGAGATCTGTGTGTATCTATCTATAAATGTATATTTGACCTATTTGTATTTTTTCTTTTAAATCTATTGATTTTGCATAATGTAGGATCACACAATTTTAAAAAGAACTGATCTCCTAAAAGGGTCCAGCCATGCATTGAAGGAGAGGGTAGATTGCCAAACTAAAAATGCATTTGTGTTAAACAATATTCAGCTTGTAGCTGGCACATAGTAGGCATTCAATTAATATTTTATGAATGAATGAATAAATAAATAAATGATGAATAGTAGCTTAGATATTTTTCCCTGCAGGGCCTGTGGCTAGCCAAGTTCATGCTGTTTCTTCAATTTATCAAGGTCACTTTGAATTCTGATCTTTTCTTCTGAGGTGTTAGCAATCCCTTCTAACTTGGTGTCATCTGAAAAACACTACCTGTATGAAATGTGTGACTGAGTTAAGCTAGGAGTGTTGTGTTGGACATTTCCTTAAACTAGAACACAGCTGGAAATTATTACACAACCAAAAGCATACTTCATTTCAGTCTTATCAGACCAGCCTTGTCCACATTTGACTGATTTTTCACTTATCATCCATAATCAGTCACTCAGTTTCTTCACTAAATAGAAAATAAAATGCACAATGAAGCCTCATGAAAATTGGAGGATAGAAGCTGTAATAGTTTAGGGCACTATGGAAATAGCTTGTAAATGTATTTTGTAAATTATACTCCAGTGTATACCTATTGTATATGCCTCAATAGGCAAGTCTTGACACATAATGTACAGAAACAATCTATTATCAATTTTCCCATAGGGCAAATGCAAAATCTTTAATGAATTCATATTCCTCTTTCAAAAATTTTGGTAGAAAAATACCTTACTGCTGGGAACTTAATTCTCTTCAAGTTCTGTAACCAATTCACTACTTAGTTATCAAGAAAGCTTTTATTTAACATCAAGAAATAATAACAATCTCACGTTAAATTAAAAATACTTAGTCTTCTAAAATGCACACAGCAAATTTTTAGATTTTTAAAATACAAAGATGAATAGTGGGAGATAAGTAGATCAGTGTTATGTATGCAACATGAAGGAAATAACTGAGATAATTATCCAGGTAATTTAAAATAAAATTCTCTTTTGCTTTTTTTTCTGATAAAAGAAGTAAAAGTTGCCTCACTTGAATTTATATTTGTAGATTCATGTCACCATGGAAACTACTAAGCCATTGCTCAAGATTAGTAGATTGTATCTACATTTTGTTGTTTTACTAAAATTTAAAGAAGACTTTATTGTATTCCTATTGTTAAAAAATATGAAGCACTGTTTTACTAACATATAAAAAAAGAAACCATTTTTAATTTTTGTGCTATATGCCTGGGAAAATATTGCAATGGACATAAAAGATAAATATTTTCAGGGAGTAAGTTTACATAACAAAGGGAAAAGTATCCTTCTAATGATAAAGCTGCTCTTACAGAAAACATTTAAAGTTCTGTAACATGTTTTAATAGCTCAGGACCATAGTCGCAACACTTCTTTTGATCCATAAGTGGCAGTATCTATTTGTATGAGGAGGTACGATTGGCAGTGTGCATTCCCAGTGTTGATGACTATCTGTATACCACAGGCTTCATTTCAAACAATGCTGTATGTAAATTAGTTATACCTTCATGCCGGGGTAGAGCACCACTAACAGAGTAATTGCCAACATTTTTCCTGGTCATTCTATACAAGGAATGAAAATAACCATTTAGAGACCTATTTCTATGAATTAAAGGAATAAAAATATTATGTCATACACATTGTTTTTTATAACAATTAGATATGTTCATTTTTGGTTACATATTTAATATTATATAAAATGGAATTTTAATACCACTTCAGTATTTAATCTACTCTCAACATTTTAAAACACCTAGTGATTTTATATTGTTTAGGGTATAGAGATTGTATAAAAATAAATTCTGTTGCAAATTATTTGAAAGCCTTTAAATGCCATGAATAAAATATATGATGATTAGATGTGTGAGAAATTACTCTCAGTTACTGTGGTAGTACATCAAGCACAAATGTTTAAGTTAATTTTTTGCTTTCCTAAACAGTGTTTGCTGTTTCTGAGGTTTTCTTTTGATTTCTAAGAGAAGCAGTACACATGGACCTAAGCACAAATAATGGCAAAGATAATTGTTTCAAAAGACAAGACCTTAAAATTCTTAGGGAGGGAGAAATTCAGCAAGCAGACTTTGAAAATCTATGAAGTGAGGAAAAGGTACTAATAGGTGAATTAGGAACATAGACAATTTTTATTACAGCATCTGTGGGCTTTCTTCATTCCATTTAAATTTTCTCTCATTTTGGAAATGTAGTAATATAGACTCCTACTTTTCAGTTTCACATGCAAAAGTGAAACAACTGCTTTCCCCCCACACAAAATGATTTATAAATGCATTCTGTGAATAAAACACATTAAACTCCATTTGCATATAGTACGTTAACACATGAGAAAAATGGTTCACACAGTACATTAGGAAGGAAATAAACAGAAATGACTTTAAAATGCCTGCTATATGTATAACAATTTGCAAGATAACAGAACAATGTATTTCAGGTGCATTGGACTTAATTCAGTGACAATGTTTTCTTTGGAAGCCCTTATTTACTAATTCTTTTAAAAAACACTCCTTTGCCAATTGCAGTGCTAAGCTGCCAAGATTTTCAGAGCTGACCAGGAGGTGGAGATCGCATGCAAATGAACTCTTCCCCTTGGCTGGCAACCCACAATGACTGATTCAAAAGAACACTTTCACCCAGAAGATGAGTCTGAGCTGAGTATTGCTGGCAAGAAACTACTCCAGCGTTCCATGTTAGGTGGGAGGATGCCTTCCAAATAGTATATTACCTTCCAAAATCTACTGTCTCTATTTCCAAAAAAGGAAGGGTTCATGTTTTCTCTCTTTTTAAAGCAGAAATCCCCATACATTAAAATCCTTCCTATCTTTAAGTTAAATTTCTAAGCACCATTTTCTATTTCCCTTAACTTATATAGCAACCATTTACAGAAGTGTATGTGTACATCTTTATTCCTAGGCTGTCTGAATTTTACACGGCTAAGTTTCAGTATTTAATAATATATTAAATCTGAAAGAAATGTTGAAAAATATACAATATGTGTAAGTCTCAAAGTTTTATTAGTTTTTCTAGTATGAACTAGCATATGATGTAATTTTGAAGAATAGTATAACAAAGGTATGTTGAATTGGCGAAATGCAAGTCCAGCAGTATATTATAACATCGTCATTTTACCTCAGATTCTGGTTTCGTATACACTTCCGCCTTTGGTAATTTACATAAACATGCATAGTCTATGAATTATGCATAACCCTTATTTTAAATGCAGAGCTTTCAACTCTCACAGTGCACTAGTATACACACCCATTTGATTGGCTCTGGCCTGTTTTCATTACTCGCAATTTCTTGGAACACAAAAGAGGTTGAAAAGGCTGACAGGAATGGACAGTATTTTTTCTTGTGTGTGTGGGAAATGTTTGTTTCCTTTTCAAAGCAATTGGTGTTGCAAAGTTTTGTCTGTGATTATTGCTCCTGGTTGTTGTTATTTTTTTCCAAGAAAGAATGCATTAAAATGTCTGAACCTACAAAACAGCAATCACAATCAGATATTTTATTTATTTTTTTTTATTTTTAAAGGATGCCGCAGAAATTGTTTTCTATTTGCATAAATCTGAACACAAGGCTATAATAAGGAAGCAACCATTAGACTTTGGGGGAATATCCCAATTATACTTGACATAAGTGGGTAATCTTAAAGCATTGATTGAATAGTTAGGCATCCAGAAAATGTTAAAAAATCTAGCATTAAATTATATTTATTCAAGTAGAATTGAATATTCTGATTAATGTACACACATAATGAATCCTCTGTATTTGAGACATTGTGTGATTACTTTGTTTCATATGAACTTATCTATATGAAATAATTCATCCAATGATATAAAGAAGGGGCTATAGATATTTTTACTAAAATGGCAGTAATTAATTAAATAAAATGCAATATGGTGGTATGTAAGTAGAACTTCAATAATATATTTTATAACTGTTTACTGATCACCCTATGATTTAACATTTGTGATATTATTACCAAAATAATAATGCTTTGCTTTATAGTAGTAGGAAATTTCCAATCTCTTTAAAAACTCTACTTCTTATTGTCATTTTTTATTACTTTTTTCATTTTCTCCTTATAAATCTTCAAGCCTCTATTCCTTTTTCTCTTCTCTGCTTTTTTTCTTTTTGCATAACTTTTTCTTTTACTCTCTATTTTAACACATTGTTGGAAATTAATCACTAAATTATACCTGATATTATCTTCCCTTTTATTATTTTAGGCTATTTCTTATCATGAGGTAAGGAGATCAAGACCATCCTAGCCAACATGGTGAAGCCCCGTCTCTACTAATTAAGCTTTTATGAGAATTTTTTCTTTTGATGAATTCTCTATTATGCTACAGAAAATGGATATTTGATTTATGTGAAAAGGGAGAAGATTTTGCTGCTAGATTTACTTTAGGAAGTACTCTCCCTTTGAGGACCGTAAAGTCTTGATTTAGTTCTTTTGCAGGGAGTTATGAAATTCTTCCTCTGTAGGAGTCTTAGTGCCAAATTCATTGTGTCTAAGCTCATCTGGAGCCTTAGTGAAGCTCATCAGTCTTTACATTTTTATGCTTGTTTGTTTCTTTTCATGCTTTTCTGACCAGCTCTTTCTTGGATTCCATGAGTTCATCTCTCTCCTTCCATCTCTTACAAATTAGCCTCCAGTAGGCTTCCATCATTTTCCTTATTTTATTGTTCTTTCCACAAGCTTTATTTGGAAGTTTCCATTGACCTTCATGGTTTTAACTTCTGTGTCTGTTCTTAAGACTGTAATTTCTACATCTTCCTCCCTACGTCTACCTACTCAGAGCTTCACATTCATTTACTCTCAACACAAAACAAGAATTATTCCATTAAATGCAACTTGGATCAAAACACAATTCTGTCAATATTTCCAAAGACTCCCCATCTTTCTAAAAAGTAAATTTAGAATTGTTATTGTGTCCACAAGGCCCTGCACCTTTTGTATTGTATCTCCTTGTCTCATTATCCCTCTGAATTCACCTCCTACTGCTCTCTGCTCACTCCACTCTAGGCACACATGCCAGGAGGAGGCTGTCTCTGGGAATTTGCATTCTCTTTCTTTCCTTGTGTGTCCTCTTTCCAAGATATACTGGTGACTCATTTTCTTACTTTGTGCAGTGTTTAACTGACACTTGTCAGTGAGAATTTTCTGGACCACTGTATTTAAAACTATACCCTTTCCTCAGTCTCCACAAATACTTTCTACTGATATCTCATGCTTTGTTTTTTTTTATTGCATTTATAACCATCTATTTTACCTTTTTATTTTGTTTGTTATCTGCCTTCTCTCCTATTCCTCTCTTTCTCTAGGTTTTTTTTTTTTTGTTGTTGTTGTTGTTGTTGAGACGGAGTCTCGCTCTGTCGGCCAAGCTGGAGTACAAAGACACTATCTCAGCCCACTGCAACCTCTGCCTCCCGGGTTCAAGCGATTCTCCTGCCTCAGCCTCCCGAGTAGCTGGGATTATAGGCATGCACCACCCAATATATTTAGCAGACAGGATTTCACTGTGTTTGCCAGGCTGGTCTCGAACTCTGACTAGTGATCTGCCCGCCTTGGACTCCCAGAATGCTGGGATTACAAGCGTGAGCCACCGAGCCAGGCAAGCCTCTTGAAAGTAGGGATTCGTGCCTATTTTTGTCACTGTTCTGTCTCCAGAGCCTATCTTAATGACTGTCATATAGGTGGTTGTTCACTGAATAATTGAGTAAATGGAATGATCATGGGCCTGGAATTTCAGCGTTTGCTAGTGGTATTCAAAAATTAGACTCATACGAAGGGAAAACTGGGTTTCTTAAACCACATAGGTACTGGTAAGAAGGTAACTGGGTAAAGAGAAGCTTCCATGAACATTTCTCCTTTGGTAATTGCTAGCATTGAAGGACGAATAAAAAGAAAAACATTGGAATTCACATTATAAGAAAGACTATGCATTAAGAAACATTAGTAGCAAGGAGAAAAAAATAAAGGTTTTCTTATTTCATTAGCAAAACTTAATTTCTCTTCTCTGTTTGGCTCTAGAGCCAATCTGTGGTTCCAACCAGGCTATCACATATAGCTCTTGTCTTCTTGTTTATTTCTCTCCTTTATCTCTCATTCCCTTCCTCTTTTCTTTTTATCATTTTTCTCTTCTTTTCTTTCTCCTCCATTAATACTCTTATACAAATATATTTCTGTTACTATAAAAACTATTGCTTTTGCACATGGTCCAGGTTTTCTGAGGAGATTAATTATGCTAATGGTCTACTGATATAATCAATTCAAAGATAGCCAAGCAAAGATTATGGCCACATCCATACTCCAGTGTTATTTGAAATAAGTCTAGCAGCCAAGAGAAGTAAGTAAATGAAGACTCCAAATTTAGAGATATTTTTATGTTAGCATATTCCCTAATTGTCAAGGAAATTTTGCTCATCTAGAAAGTTGTTGCAGTCTCTTTTGACTCAAAAACAAAGGATGTAAATTGATAGTCCATGTAGTGTTACAGCCACAAATATTTTGTCCTTATGCTATGAATATGTAATTCTTTCTTGAAAGTTGTTGAGGTATTTGGCTCACTAAAATCCTGTGGAAATGAGTGCTGTAGATTTATTAGGCACTCTATAGAAATGCATTTCTTTTGTGTTTTAAATTAGTCACATTTTAATGTCATTGAACATGCCCTTGTTCTTGTTTCCATTTGTGGTCTTGTATCCAGTGGGAATTTATAGGGCTCAGATTTATTTAAATTATGCTGATGTATTTGATCTTTCAACATACAGTGCATGGTAAAAATGGGTGGCTGTCCATATCCATAAATGAAATATGAAGGAAAAGGCATACTGATAAATTCTCCACTAAATCAGGTTTAATTAGATATCAAAAAGGGATAAAGCCTGGCAAAGATTCCACGTTAAGTGTTACAGAGAGCTAAGATCAGAAAAGAACATAGATATGCAATGATATATTATAAAACATTTTCAGAATTTTATAGATGACAATGCAAGAAAATAGTTCTAATTCAACCAGTCCGCTTGTTGAGCAAAGACTTACTGTTCATTAATTTGTGTAATTTCACTTTACCAATGGCTTAGGAAAACCTCTCTACCCAGAGTTATTAGGCTTGTAGAACCATCATTCTTGTCTACCTTAGAACTGTAGCTATGTCACTATTGATCCATATTTGGCATAGTTGTTTCTGCTTTTGGAATTGGGACAGTATCTGATTTGATATATTTTAAAGCATTATGTGTAAATTGAATTTTATATTGAGTACCCTGGGATTGCTTGTTAATTGAAAGAAATTAGAGAATCATAATTTTTAGTATCAAATATTATAATATATGGAGTTTACTTAAAATGAGATACGGTCTTACTAGTTTCAAGGATTCATGTACGTTTGCACAAAAATACATTTCTTTGTCACAAGGCATATATTATTACTTTTCACTTTCTCCATGTGCCTGTTCATGCTCTTCATCTGTCTTCTTCCAATACACTTGCCAAAGAAGTAGGTCCCACTACTTCAGGCATGTGAAAGACATGTCAGGACATGTGGAGGAATAAATGTCTGTGTCTCTCCCATTCTGTTTGTTCCCTATGCTCACTCTTCACCCTGGCCTCACCTTATATGGCATTATCTTTTGCCAAGGGATTTAAAACATGGTAAACATGAATAGTGTTAGCTGTAACTAAGGTTGCTGAAATTATGCCTGTGGGTTCTTCACCATATCTATTTTCTAATTATAAAAGCCAACTAGACTCTGAAAATTAGTAGTCAACAAATACATGTTTTAAGTTTATTTAAAAATAGTAGCAAATGTAGAATGTTATGACTAAATACATTTATATATATGTTAAATACATGGTATTTAACATGCTAGCAAAATGCTAAGAGATGTGATAGTACTAAAAAAAATTATGTCTTCATCCTTTAGATATTTATGTAGCTAGTTTATTTCACAAATTTCATTTCCTGTGCAGGAGAACAGTTTGAAAATTTTACTAAAACTTCAGAATTTTGTGTAACTGTTTGATTTAACAAACTCTTTCTTAAACTTCCACACCTAGATTTAACTTTCCTTCATAACCCTACAATTCCTTTAAACTTTCATCAATGCTTTTGAGCCTCTGCACTTTACTCCTGTCTTTCTAATGCCCTAGTTTGTCATTTGGTATGATAGCTACAGTCATCTCTAAGCCACTGTGGCATCACTTCTTTCTTTCATATTGACTAGGTAAGTATTCTCAATATATCAAACTCTAGAGTTAGAGTTATAATTCTATGTTAGCTTTACTGTTTCAGAATGTTGGGTCCATATGTCTATTCCTATTTGGAAATAACAATTCCTTGTCACCTGCTGCTGCGCTGTTGATTTCATTTCCCTCTATCCCCTCTAGGATCGTTGTCCATCAGTCACCTTCAGCCCCCACGCTTTTATCTGTGGACTCCTTTTCCATTGTTACGTACGTACTAAACGTTTTTCTTCTTTGAGACAGTCTTGCTCTGGCACCCAAGCTGGAGTACAGTGGGACGATCACAGTTCACTACAGCTTTAACCTCCAGGCTCAGGTGATTCTCCCCGCTGGGCTTCCAAATTAGCTGGGACTACAGGCGTGCGCCACCAAGCCCTGCTAATTGTTGTATCTTTTGTGGAGATACAAAACTACAAAAATTCACCATATTGCCCAGGCAGGTCTCAAACTTCTTCTCAATAAATCCACCTACTTAGCCTCCCAAAGTGCTGGGATTCTAGGTGTGGGCCACCACGCCTTGCCCATACCAAAAGTTTTTATTCTAAAACCTTTTTTTCCTTTCAAGTTTGCTTCCACAAATTAATTAACATTATACACTTCTTTCTTTTCTTGTGTATTTATTTAAGGCAGCACTTTGGTGCCCCGAGTTTTCACTTCTTATTCACTGAAGGACTCAACAGTCAACTATTTTGATCTTTAGTCTTACCAAATGTGAAAATAACATCTGCTACTTCCCTTCATTTCTCATCCAATCCTAATGTTGCAGGACTTTTCCTTAGTTCAGCTAAAGACGGGATCCTTGTCTGTCACACAGCCACGAAAATTTAGGCTAGCAGATGGTTCGGAGAGTGAGTGAAGCAGGGTTTTACTGGGTGAAAAGGAAGAAAGGGAAGAAGCAGGGACTCTCGCTAAGTTAGACTCCCTGCTAGAGCACTTCCTGCTAGATTCACAGCTTGAATCTCAGGTTCCATACAAGAAGAGGAGGGGCCAGGCTCCTCCGTGCTGCAAATGTCCAGAAATTCCTGAGGTTCCACATCAGTGGGCAGGCTGGTTGAAGTTTCTTCAAGGAACTCCTGTTACCTGGTTGTCTCATTTCCCTCTAAAGAAGTACATGTAACTGCCTTGAGAATAAGAATAAAAACAAAGTCCGATCTTAACTCCTTTCTGCGGACAAGGGCCTATTTGGGGAAACAGCAGTCAGAGCTTCCCTAGAATCCTAAGGTTTCCCAGCAGAAGGGGCCATTGTCAGAGGCTCTGGTTGCATCACTGTTTGGAGTTTGATGGCCTGAAGGCAAGAACAGACAAACAAGATTATTAGAAAACATGTATCAAAACAAAACAAGGGAAGGGCTAAAGAGAGCTCAGGGAGAGGGAGGTCAAAAACTCTACTGACAAAAAACCTTTAACTTTTTGCAGGCATGTTGGGCTTCTGGGTTCCCTTTCCCTGAGCCCAATCCTAAACCGGCCAGTTTAACGTTTGGGAAATTAACTCTCTCCAGTTTGGAGGATGCTTCTGAGGGAAGTATCCTGTAGTACAGAGCCAGAATTACATATTAGTGAACACGGAACCGAGAAGAAAGGAAAAAGAAGACATTTTTCCTAAAGAGTCCCATGGTTTCAGGATGCATTTAAAAGGTATACAAACTGAAGATGAATGCCTACCCATTTAGAAAGAGGGGAACAGGCATCCCTGGTTTCCTTCTCTTCCTAGCAGATACTGAGAGTATGTGAGGGAGAGGGGAAATAGTGTCCTCTTTTCCTTCTTCCGTCTTTGCATCCCTGAGTCCCAGTAATCTTGGCAGGATTTGCAGGGCCTCCTGCCATGAGTGTCAGAGAAGCTTGCACCAGTGAAGAAGAGAGGGCCTAGAGAATAGAAGTTATCCACTCTAACCTATGCCTCTAATCCCCCTGCTGTCAGTAGTCTTGGAGTTCCCTAGACCTTATTTATGCCATGGATATTAACATGGTCTTTATCCATGAAACAAGAAGCTTGGGGTTGGCTTAATCGGCAGGAATCAGCCGCGCTCACCTGCACTGTGCATTTTAATCTCTGTTGTAATTTGTCTCTGGATCCCTCAGATTCAGTTTTCTTTCCTAGGGCTTTGACCCAAAGCTTGGAATTGAATCTGGGACAATAATGTGTCTCAGGGGGCATTGCATGAACTCCTTATCATAAGCCATATGTTAAGGTGAAGCTGTGGAATTGAACCCTACTCCAACAAGGGAGATAAAAGGATGTCTCATGCACCCAGATAAACTGGAGGCTATAGTTAAACTTCCTAGGATTTAAGTGCATGGTGCTTGGCTTTGGTTAGTTTCCTTGGTCTTACTTTCCCAAAAAGGTAACCTTCATGTGATAGGCATCCTATTTATTCCATCACTTGAAAAGATTTGCAGGATAATTGCTCAGAACTAGAATATTGTTCCAGATTTTTACATTACCCATCCCTCTGGTTCTTTCCGAGCTGCAGCCAGAGATTGCTGGTTGGTTCACAGGACCAAGCTGGGTTAGTCTAAACTGCCGGCAAAACTTAAGTACAACTAATGGGTTTAGGATTTAGTGACAAATGTATGATAAGTTTTGGAATGTAATTTCTCTCTCTTCAGTCCTCATTTTTATTAAAAAACAAATCATCATAGGACTGAGTGGTTTTCAAAATAGACTTTAGTCTTATACTTGGTCTGATTATTTGCATAAAGTGCAACAAGAATAACTATTTCTGCTTAGGCCTTTTGGATTGGCTTTGACGGACCGCTGTTCCACAAGGAATGTTTATCTCCTATAAAGTGTTTATCTCCTATACACTCCTATATACAGGATATACATTCCTTTTCTTTATAGGAGTGTATATCTTAATTATTAAAGGCCATAAACAGTTCAAAGTAAGTGTCCTTGACTCTGAAAAGCAAAACAAGGATCAGCAATATTCCAAACAAAAGTCAAGAAGAATTGTTTTAGCTTCCTGAGTTCAGTCCATTTTGTTAACTCTTGTTTTGCTTGATATTTGTGAATATTTCAATTCTTTATGTGTCCTGTACATTTTCCTTTATTCTAATGTGACAGTTTCTAAAGTTATCAAGACCCTGCATTTGAAATCACCTGGTAAAGTTCTACAGCTCTTTAGAAACCTTTTTTTTTTTTTTAAAGCCAGGTTTTTACCATGTTGGTCAGGCGGGACTCGAACCCGCAACTACTCGTGGTTTACCTGCATTGACCTTTTTTTTTAGAAGGAGAGGAAAAGAGAGGAAGAAATTGAGGGAGAGAGAACAGGAATATTGCTTTATTCTATGAATGGGTATTAATAATGGCCGATCAATATTTTGTGTATTTAAAGTGGAGAATGTATATTTTATGTATCTAAAGTGGAGAGCTCTACAAGTACTTATTAAGTTTACTTGTTCCAGATCTGAGTTCAAATTCTGGATAATCTTATTAATTTTCTGTCTTGTTGAGTCTAAATCTCTTTATGGGTCTTATGTATCTGGGTGTTAGGATGCATTGATCCTTATACCACTCTATCTTTGTTGCTTTGGAATCTGTTTTATCAAATGCATGAATTGCAACTCCTTTTTGTTTATTTATTTTTGTTCTCCATTTGGTTGGTAAATCTTTCTCCAACCCTTTGATTTTAGTCTTTGTGTATCTTTGGATATAAAATGGGTCTGGATGTAGTGTACCATTAGGTTTTGGCTGTATCTTTTGATGGGGGATTTAGTCGATTTAAATTTAGGATTACTGCTATTTGATGTTAACTGGCTATTTTATCCATTTGTTGATGTAAATTCTTCTTTATGTTGATGCTTTTTACTTTTTGGTATATTTTTAGAAAGGCTAATACTGATTGTTCCTTTCTGTGTGTAATGCTTCTTTCAGAAGTTTTTGTAAAGCAGGCCTGGTGGTAATAAAATCTCTGAGTACTTGCTTGTTCATAAAAGATTTTATTTTTCCTTCAATTGTGAAGCTTAGTTTGGCAGGATATGAAATTCTGGGCTGAAAGTTCTGTTCTTTAAGGATGTTAAATATCAGCCCCCACTCTCTTCTGGCTTGTAGTGTTTCTGCTGAGAGATCTGCTGCAAGTCTGATAGGCTTCCCTTTGTGGGTAACCTGACCTTTCTCTCTGGCTGCCCTTAGTATATTCTCCTTCGTTTCAGCCCTGGTGAATCTAATGATTATGTGCCTTGGGGTTGCTCTTCTTAAGGAATATCTTTGTGGTGTTCTCTGTATTACCTGAGGTTGAATAGTGTCCTGCTTTGCTAGATTGGGAAAATTCTTCTGGATAATATCCTGAAGAGTATTTTCCAGCTTGGATTAATTCTCTCCATCACATTCAGGTACACCTATCAAATGTAGATTAGGTCTTTTCACATAGTCCCATAATTCTTGAAGACTTTGCTCATTCCTTTTTATCCTTTTTTCTCTATTCTTGTCTTCTCGTTTTATTTCATTAAGTTGGTTTTTGACCTCGATATCCTTTCTTCTGCTTGATCAATTCGGCTATTCATATTTGTGCATATTTCACAAAGTTCTCGTGTTGTATTTTTCAACTCCATTAGTTCATTTATATTCCTCTCTATATTGTCCATTCTTTTTAACATTTCATCAAACCTTTTTTCAAAGTTCTTAGTTTCTTTACATTGGGTTAGAACAAGTTCTTTCAACTCCCAAAAATTTTTTATCATCCACCTTCTGAAGCCTACTTCAGATAATGGAACACAGTCCTTTTCCATCAGGGCTTGTTCCGTTGCTGATGAGGAATTGGTATCCCCTGTAGAGGAAGAGGGGTTCTGATTTTCGGTATTCTCGGCCTTTTGAGGCTGTTTTTTTCCCTTTATTGTGATTTTATCCATCTGTTGTCTTTACAATTAGCGCCTTTCTGATTAGGTTCCTAAGAGAACGTCCAATTTATTGATTCCCAGTGCTGGAATCCGAGCAACCCACTGCGCTGGCCAAAACAGCAGCGATAAGACTGTTGGTGCTCTTCTGCCTGGGAATCTCTGGTCTGGCTTCCTTCTTGAGTCCGCAACAAGCAGCTCTGCCTTCCCGGAGCTCCAAACACCAGTCAGTAGGGGAACCAGTTCCGTTTACTGCGAAGAGCTGCCGCGCCGAGGCGATGACAAAACCGCTGCGCCGGCCACAGAAGTCGCACTGGCGACCCGCGGGGCTCCTCCACTGGAAATCTTCTGGTCCGTGAGTGACGAAAATTCCTCTGAAAGTGTGGTATCCTCACGTTTTCTGAGCTTTCACTGGGAGCTACAATCCTGAGCTGTTAGCAATCAGCCATCTTGGATTGGAATCCTCTAGAAACCATTTTTGAAAGGATTAAAACAAGAGAGCAATTATCTATGAATAGCAAAATGTCCAAAGTAGTTACAGTTAGAAACAGAATTGAAGAAGTTTTGCTATCTCTGTGGTTTACAATAACTTAACATAAAAACCATCATTATGATTGATAGCATATACTCACACATTAGAATTTTAGAAATTCCATACAATTTTGGAATATATATGTATTTGTCTGTTTTCATGTTGCCTATAAAGACATACCTGAGATTGGAAAGAAAAAGAGGTTTAGTAGGTCTTACAATTCCACATGGCTGGGGAGGCCTCAGAATCATGGCAGGAGGTGAAAGGCACTTCTTACGTAGTGGTGGCAAGAGAAAATGAGGAAGATGCAAAGGCGGAAACCCCTGATAAAACCATTAGATCTTGTGAGAATACCAGTAGAACAATATGGGGAAAACCTCCATCATGATTCAAATGATCTCCCACCAGGTCCCTTCTACAACATGTGGGAATTATGGGAGTGTAATTCCAGATGAGATTTGGGTGGGAACAGAGAGCCAAACCATATCATTCCACACCTGTCCCCTTCCAAATCTCATGTCCTTACACTTCAAAACAAATCACGCTTTTTCAACAGTCGCCCAAAGTCTTAACTCATTTCAGCATTAACTCAAAAGTCCACAGTCCAAAGTCTCATCTGAGACAAGGCAAGTTCCTTCTGCCTTTGAACCTGTAAAATCAAAAGCAAGCTATTTACTTCCTAGATACAATAAAGGTGTAGGTATTGGGTAAATACAGCCATTCCAAACGGGAGAAATTGGCCAAAACAAAGTGGTTACCGGACCCACGCAAGTCCAAAATCAAGTGGGGCAGTCAAATTTTTAAACTCCAAGATGATATTCTTTAACTATATGTCTCATATCCAGGTGACAGTGATGCAAAGGTGGGTTCCCTTGGTCTTGAGCAGCTCCATTCCTGTGGCTTTGCAGGATACAGCTCCTTCCTGGCTACTTTCATGGGTTGGTGTTTAGTGTCTGTGGCTCTTCCAGGCAAATGGTGCAAGTTGTTGGTGGATCTACCATTCTGGGTCTGGAGGATGGTGGTGCTCTTTTCATTGTCTAGTTCAACTAGGCAATGCATCAGTAGGTACTCTGTATGGGGGCTCCGACCCCACATTTGCCTTCTGCACTGCACTAGAAGAGGTTCTCCACAAGTGCCCCACCCCTGCAGGGAACTTCTGTCTGGGCATCCAGGTGTTTCTATACATCTTCTGATATCTAGACAGAGGTTTCCAAACCCTAATTCTTGACTTCTGTGCACTTGCAGGCTCAACATCATGTGGAAATTGCCAAGGCTTGGGGTTTGTCCATTTTAAAGCCACAGCCTGAGCTCTACGTTGACCCCTTACAGCCATGGCTGGAGCTGCTGAGATGCAGGCACCAAGTCCCTAGGCTAGACAAAACACAGGGATCCTTGGCCTCACCCATGAAACCATTTTCTCCTAGGCCTCTGGGCCTGTGTGATGGAAGGGGCTGCCATAAAGACCTCTGATATGCCCTGGAGACATTTTTCCCATTTTCTTGGGGACTAACATTCCACTCCTTGTTACTTATGCAAATTTCTGGGGCTCGCTTGAATTTCTCCTCAGAAAATAAGTTTTTCTTTTCTATCACATTGTCAGGCTGCAAATTTTCTAAACTTTTATGCTTTGTTTCCCTTATAAAACTGAATGCCTTTAACAGCACCCAAGTCACCTGTTGAATACTTGGCATCTTAGAAATGTCTTCCATTAGAGACGCTAAATCATCTCTCTCAAGTTTTAAGTTCCACAAATATCTAGGGCAGGGACAAAATGCCACCATTCTGTTTGCTAAAACATAACAAGAATCACCTTTGCTCTGTTCCCAACAAGTTCCTCATCTGTATCTGAGACCACCTCAGCCTAGACCTTATTGTCCGTATTGCTATCAGGTTTTTGGTCAAAGCCATTCAACAAGTCTCTAGGAAGCTTCAGACTTTCCCACATTTTTCTCTCTTTTTCTGAGCCCCTAATCTGTTCCAACCTCTGCCTGTTACCCAGTTCCAAAGTTGCTTCCACATTTTTTTGTTATCTTTTCAGCAATGCCCCACTGTACTGGTACCAGTTTACTGTATTAGTCCTTTTTCACACCACTGATAAAGAAATATCCAGGACATGAAGAAAAAGATATTTCATTGGACTTACAATTCAACATGGCTGGGGTGGCCTTAGAATCATGGTGGGAGGCAAAAGGCACTTCTTACATGGGAACGGCAAGAGAAAATGAGGAAGATGCAAAAGCAGAAACCCTTGATAAAACTGATACAGGAGTTAGTAAGAGGCAACTTTTAGGCAGATAGTAAGGGTAAAGGTTTACAGTGGAAATTTTCTTGTAATAAGAAACAACCTTTGAACCACCTCTTCTCTAACAGAAAAGGTGTCTTGAAAGGCCAGGCCAGTAAGCTCTCATATGCAAATGCCATCCATTAGAAACTGGTTTCACTCAATATGACAATTCCCACCATTTTCTCCTTATCACAAGGTGTACCAAGTGTCATGGCCACCTCAAGATAACATCCTGTGTTCAGAACATCACGGTGCCATGTATTAGCATATTAATGGGCTAAGGTGAGAGGGCCACGTTTTTGGCAGGCTATTTAAATGATACACCCATTCAAACCAATCTCCTGCGCCTTATGGAAACCAGACAATGCCTCCTCCAGCCTCCCAATATAAGCAGCCACTTTTCCACCACACATGGGGGTTTTTTTCTTTGTTCATATCCCCCCTCCCTCTGTCTCCTCTGTCTCTGTATAGGGGAGCTGTTTTCTTCTTCCTTCTTTTTTGCCTGTTAAATGCTTTGCTCCTTAAAACCACTTCACATGTGTCTATGCCATTTTATCAGAACTGGTGAGAGACCAAGGACCCTGGTGTTCTTTTAGTCATTGAAGCCATATCAAAACCACCAGATCTTCTCTGATTACCATGAGAACAGTATGGGGAAAAACACCCCTATGATTCAAATTATCTCCGATGGGGAAACCACCCTTATGATTCAAATTATCTCTGACTGGGTCCTCCCACAACACATGAGAATTATGGGAGTACAATTTAAGATGTTTTTTTGGGATACACAGAGCCAAATCATATCAATATATTAGCATTATTCACCAAGATATAACCTAAAGAAGATTGAGCATCATTTTTACAATCCTATATACCTAAATATATGAAATATGGGCCCTCTGAAGTATCTGAAAAGCCAGGAGTCAGGAAAGATAATTTTGAAACTTAAGTTTGATTTTGGGAAGCCTGTTAAATATGTTACGTTTAAAACACTTGATATTATGAAATAGAGTTCCAAATTACCATAAATCATTTATTTTACAAAAATGATGACTCAGACATTTTAAAGAAGCAAAAACTTTCTATAACCCTTTACAAAGTTTTCCAAACAGCAGATTAGCACTTTAAGAAAAGCTCGTTATAATATTTTTACCAAAAAAATTCCACATTTTACAGTTCTTACACATCTTGCATGTTAATCTAGTTTTAGTAGTCTCAATTACATGTTGTAATAATAACTCCTAGCAATTTTTAACTTTAAGGTAAAACTTGGTAAGTTGCTTTAATTGTGTGCTAAGAGCAGTCAATGTTTGCCTTCTTAATTAAGGATGTGATTAGTTCTATATGTCCCCAGGCCTTACCAGTTGTGAAGCTGGCAAGTCACATAGTTCTGATAACCCAAGAAGCAGTTTGTAACCTTAAAAAACTTAGCAAACCTTGCATCTGACCTGCATTTTACCAATAATAGATTTTGTTTTAATTATACTTTAAGTTCTGGAGTACATGTGCAGAACGTTCAGGTTTGTTACATAGGTATACATGTGCCATGGTGGTTTGCTGCACCCATCAACCCATCATCTACATTAGGTATTTCTCCTAATGCTATCCCTCCCCTAGCCTCCCACCCACTGACAAGCCCTGATGTGCAATGTTCTGCTCCCTCCCTGTGTTCCTGTGTTCTCATTGTTCAAATCCCACTTATGATTTACCAATAATCTTTAAGGGTGCGTTTATTTCTCAAAAAGTACCACTCCTTCTATTTTCCCATTAAAAAATATTAGATTCAAGTGCTTATCTTTCTTTAGGCCATATTAATTAGAGCTCTTTTTACAGATACCACACACAGGACACACACAGACAGGCAGAAGAAAACCCAATCTCTGGGTGGGGTTCTTCAACAGAAGGCTAGGAGAACATCCAGATGTCAAACCAGAAAGAAACTTATTCCCTAAAGCAGGATTGCTAAACAAAGCCTTGCCAAGCTGATAGTGGCCATGCCCCTAGTGTGAAAAACAAGGTGGTGGCTTGCAGCACAAACCATACAGACAGGCAAACCATACTAGATTGGCCACAGCTTGAAACTAGCCCTTACAAATCCTTTTTCAAAACTAAAGCTTTATAGAAACTACAAACAGTAAAAGTTCAGGGCCTGGCCTAGTAAAGAGATGGGGGGAAGTTGAAGGTTTACTGCTGATGTGGTAGAGAAGAGGAAATAAGAGGGCAAAAATGAAAAAATTCCTGGGGAAGAATCTCTTATTCTTGTGCAAGTGATTCCTCCACCAGGGAGATTAGTTCAATTACTGTCTGATGGAGTAAAACCCCTTGGCTGGGGTTAGGAGTTCAAGACCAACCTGGTCAACATGGTGAACCCCCATCTCTACTAAAAATACAATAATTAACCAGAGCTTGCTTGTAGTCCCAGCCATTTAAGAGGCAGAAGGTGGGAGAATTAAATCTGGGAGCTGTAGGCTGCAGTGAGGCGAGATCACACCATTGCACTTCAGCCTGGATGACACAACGAGACTCTCTCTCAAAAAAAGATGAGGAAGAAAAGACTGTATCAATTCAAAATTTATCTACAGTGTATCAGAGACCTCATTTTATCACAACTTTTATATCACTGGGTGACATCAGCAATAAATTTTGCACATAAGATGAAAAACTTTTTTATCTTTTTATTTTAGTTTACAATTCTTTGATTTCAAATGAGTTTAATTACATATGTTTCTATATTTCTTGCCTTTTTACATTATTGGTCCATTTAAATAATTAGTTCTTATTTCTTTATTAATTTACAAGATTTAGTTATAAATTGTTACTAATTCTTAGTGTATTTATTATGTTTATTGCAAATATTTTATTAGCTTTTACTGTTTTCCTTTTTCTCTTTTTTAAACATGGCTAATGTTGCTGATAGCTTCTTGAATTAAAGGTTTAATTCATTTTTATCAATATGCTTTGTTTTCTGATAAAGACATTTAAGCTTCTGAAATTTTCTTTCACTTGTATCATGTCTGCATTTCAGAAATTTGGTATGTAGCCTGTTCTCATTGGTACTTATTTCTCACCATTATATATTTTCAGTTTTAATTTTCTCTCACTCTACTGGATTAGGAGGTTAGATCACTCATCTCCATACAGAGAACATAGGGCCAAGGATGTTTCCTAGCTTCATGGCTACATGCACACCTGGAAAAGTGGTGGTTACCCACTGGATTCTCCTTTGGCATTGTTGCTTGTACCTGCCACTGGGAAATCTGTAAGCAGACCTGCTTGGTTCAGCACTGCACACCTTGCTCTCAAATCACTTGGGACTGAACTGGGAACTTGGGCTGCGGTTCACTCCATAAGTCAGCCTATTGTGTGAAACAACAGAGAGCTTCTCCTAGTAAACATGGATCAAGTATGTACCCAACCATGTTGTCTAAAGCTGTCTCTTACCCAATGCACCATCTACCAGCTTCTAGGTCAAACTGTACAGCCCAGTATAAAGCCTGCCAACAGAAATGCATGGGGCTATAGAAGCAAAGCCAAAAACCCTTCCTAGCATTCTGGATGGTCACACTTCATGTGTGGAAATGATAAGAGGGAAAGAAAAAAAGTTAAACATCAAAAAATAAAAAGAAAAAATTCTTCCTTCAGAAAAAATTACAAAATTAGAAGTGGCAACATCTCCAGATAAGAAGGAATCATCAGAGAATTATGGAACCATAAAAAAAGTGAATATAGTGTCAGAGTCATCACTTGATATAATTTGGCTGTGCCCCTATTCAAATCTTATCTTGAATTCCCACGTGTTGTGGGAAGAAATAATGGGAAGTAAATGAATCACGGGGCAGGTCTTTCTTATACTGTTCTCATTATAGTGAATAAGTTACAAAATGTTATATGATAGTTTTATAAGAGGGAGTTTTCCTGCACAAGCTCTCTCTCTTTGCCTCCTGCCATCCATGTAAGATGCAACTTGTTCCTCCTTGCCTTCTACCATGATTGTGAGGCTTCCTGAGCCATGTGGAAATGTAAGTCCATTAAACCTCTTTCTTTTGTAAATTGCCCAGTCTCAGGCATGTCTTTATCAGCAGTATGAAAATGGACTAAAACAGTAAATTGGTACAAGGAGTGGGGTGCTGATGAAAAGATACCTAATGATATGAAAGTGACTCTGAAACTGGGTAACAGTCAGAGGTTGGAACAGTTTGGAGGGCTCAGAAGAAGAGAGAAAAATGTGGGAAAGTTTAGAATTTCCTAGAGACTTGTTGAATGACTTTGCCCAAAATGCTGATAGTGATATGGACAATAAAGTCCAGGCTTTGATGCTCTCAGGTGGAAATGAGGAACTTAAGAACTGGAGCAAAGTCAACTCTTGCTACGTTTTAGCAAAGAGATTGGCAGCATTTGCTTTTGTCCTAGAGATTTGTGGAATTTAGAACTTGAGAGAAATGACTTAGGGTATCTGGCAGAAGAAATTTCTAAGCAGCAAAGCATTCAAGAGGTAATGTGGATGCTGTTAAAGGCATTAAGTTTTAAAAGAAAAACAGGGCACAGAAATTTGGAAAATTTTCATCCTGACAATGCGATAGAAAAGAAAATCTCATTTTCTGAGGAGAAATTCAAACTGGCTGTAGAAATTTGCCTAAGTAATGAGGAGCCTAATGTTATTCCTCAAGACAATGGGAAAAAAATGTCTCTAGGGCATGTTAGAGACCTTTGTGACAGCCCCTCCCATTATAGCTCCAGAGATTTAGGAGGAAAATATGGTTTCATGGCCTGGGCCCAGGGTCCCTATGCTTGCACAGTTTAGGGACTTGTTACCCTTTGTCCCAACTGCTCCATCCATGATTAAAATGTCCCAAGGCACAGCTTGGGATGTTGTTTCACAAGGTGCAAGCCCTAAGCCTTGGCAGCTTCCATGTGGTGTTGAGCCTGTGGGTGCACAGAGGTCAAGAACTAAGGTTTGAGAACTTTTGCCTAGATTTCAGAGAATGTTTGAAAATGCCTAAATACCCAGGCAGAAGCTTGCTGCAGGGGTGAGGCTATCATGGATAACCCCTGCTAGGGTGGTGCAGAAAGAAAATGTGTTGGAGCCCCCAAACAGAGTCCTTACTGGGACACCCCCTAGCGTAGCTGTGAGAAGATGACCACTATTCTCCAGACCCCATAATGGTAGATCCACTAACAACTTGTACCATGTGCACTCAACAGCAGCACTTGAAAGCAGCCAGAAGAGGGGCTACACCCTGCAAAGCCACAGGGGCAGAGCTGCCCAAGGCTATGAGAGTTCAACTCTTACATCAGTGTGACTTGGATGTGAGTCAAAGGAGATTAAAAACCATAAAAGCAATGAAGTTATGTCATTTGCAACAACATAGATGGACCAGAAGACCATTGTCCTAAGTGAACTAACTCAGAAACAGAAAACCAAATACTTCATGTTCTCTCTTATAAGTGAAAGCTAAACAATGGGTACACATGGACATAAAGAGAGAAATAATAGACAGTTGGGACTCCAAAAGTGGGGAGGGTGGGAGCTGAGTGAAGGCTGAAAAATCATACATAGACCTAAGGAACTGAATAGCAAGGGCAGAAATACATCTACACATTTACAGCCAACTCGTTTTATATTAGGGACCCAAGAATATATACTGGGGAAGGGACATTTACTCTTCAGTAAACAGTGCTGGGAAAACTGGATCTCCATGTGCAAAAGAATGAAACTAGGCCCCTGTCACCATATACAACAATTAAATAAAAATAAATTAAAGACTTAAATGTAAGATCTGAAACTATGAAACTGTAAGAAGAAAACATTGAGGAAACACTTCAGGACAATTGGCTGGGAAATTGTTTTTTATTGTTTAGACCTCAAAATCACAGGCAACAAAAGCAAATTGGACAAATAGGATTACTTCAATCTAAAAAGCTTCTGCAGAACAAAGGAAAGAGATAAAAGAGGGAAGAGACAACCTACAGAATGGGAGAAAATATTTTCCAACTATACATCCAATAAGAAGTTAATAACCAGAATATATAAGAATCTTGACCAACCCAATAGCACAAAAACAAATACTTTGATTAAAATATGGGCAAATAATATAAATATAAATAGGTATTTCCCCAAAGAAGAGACACAAATGGCTACCAGATACGTGGAAGAATTATCAACATCATTAATCATGAGAGAAATTCAAATCCAAATCACAACTAATTATCATCGCACCCCAGTTAGAATGACCATCATCAAAAAGAATTTAAAAAGTCTTGTTGCATATGCAGAGAAAAATAAACACTTGTATACTGCTGCTGGGATCATAAGTAAAGTCACCATGAAAAACAGTATGGAGTGGTTTTCTCAAAATACTAAAAGTAGATCTACCATATGATCCAGCAATCCCACTGCTGGTTATATATCCAAAAGAAAAGAAATCAATGTATCAAAGAGATGTCTGCACTGCCATGTTTATGGCAGCAGTATTCTCAATAGCCAAGGTATGGAAGCAACCTAAGAATATATCAACAGATGAATGGTTAAAGAGAATTGTGGTATGTATACACATTGGAATTAGTCAGCCATACAAAAGAATAAAATCCTGCTATCTGCAGCAACATGTATGAAAATGGAAGGTATTAAGTGAAATAAGACTAACATAGAAAGATATCACATGTTCTGACTCATATGTGGGAGTGAAACGAGTCGATTTTGTGGAGGTAGAGAGCACAGTGATGCTTACCAGAGGCTGGAAAGGTAGAAGGGAGGGAGTGTAAAGAGAGATTGGTTAATCACAGAAAAGTACTGTTAGAATGCTTAAATTCTAGTATTTGATAGCACATTAGGGTAACTATAGTTAACAATGATATACTGTATATTTCAAAATAGCTAGAAGATTTGGAAAGTTCTCCACATACAAATGTTCAAGATGTGAATATCCTAATTACCCTGATTTAATAACTACCCATTTTATACATGCATCAAAACATCACATGTACCTATAAATATGTACAATTATTTTGTATCAATGAAAATTTATTCTTTTGAATGTGTGTATCAAGTTTTCCCAGGTACTTTATTTAAAAGAGTATTCTTTTCCTATTGAATTGCCTTAGCACCCTTGTCTAAAACAAATTGACCATATATAATGGGTTTATTTCTTAAATCTTAGTTCTGTCCCATTGATGTCTGTTTCTAGTCTCATGCCAGTATGACACAGTACTACTTTAACTTTACAGTTAGATTTAAAATGAGAAAGCATGAGTCCTCCAACTTTGTTCCTTTTGAAGATTGTTTTGGCTATTCACGATTCCTTGCATTTCTATATAAGTCTTAAAACCAGCTTGTGAGTTACTGCAAAACCAGCCACTGGAATTTTGATGAAGATTGCTGGGAATATAAATTAGAAAAGATTGCACTATATTTGTAGATCAACAGAGAGTATTGCCATCCTAACAGTATTACTTTTTTCAACCTATGAACATAAAAGGTCTTTCCATTTACTTAAGTCTTTAAGTTCTTACAATAATATTTTGTAGTTTTCAGTGTACAAATATTGAATTTCATTGTCAAATTTGTTTCTAAGTAGTGTATTCTTTCAATGCTATAGCAAATAGAATTGTTTTCTTAGTTTGGTTTTCAGGTTGTTCATTGCAAGTGCATAGAATAAATAATAAATATATTTTTGCAAAAATTAGTTTCCAAGTTTCTGATCTTCTTAAAATAGATAACTTGAATGAGAATTACAAAGTCAATGGGTATGTGTCTTTTTTAGCAGTCCTTGAAATTAGATGCATGCTAGCCAGCTCATACTGCTATAAGCTTTAAGATATTTGGTAGTGTGGTAGTTGGCTAAACTAATGTTTTCTCAGGCTTTCTTTTGCACTTAGCCTTATTATAAGCGAAATTAAATTTCTCACGTATTTTAGTTAGAACAATTTTTAAATTTTACTTTTTAAAATTGACAAAAATTGTATCTGTTTATCCATGTCCCCCAGATTCATCCATATTGTGCTAAATGGCAGGATTACCTTCTTTTTAGGGTTGAATAGTATTCCATTGTGCATTACATTAGTCCATTCTCACACTGTTATGAAGACATACTTGAGACTAGGTAATTTATAAGGAAAAGAGATTTAATTGACTCACAGTTCATTATGGCTGGAGAGGCCTCAGAAAACTCACAATCATGGCAGAAAGCAAAAAAGAAGCAAAGGCATGTTTTACATGGCAGCAGGTAAGAGTGAGCAAAGGAGCAAATGGGGAAGAGCCCCTTATAAAAACATCAGATCTCAGGAGAACTCACTCACTATCATTTCAACAGCAAGGGGAAAACTGCCCCCATGATTCAATCACTTCTCACTAGGTCCTGCTCTTGACATATGGGGATTGTGGGGATTACAATTTGAGGTGAGATTTGGATGGGAATGCAGAGACAAACCATACCATGCATATATACTACATTTTCTTTGTCCATTCATCTATTAATGGATGCCTATGTTGCTTCCATATCTTGACCCTTGTGAGTAATGCTCTAATAAATATGGGCATGCAGATATCTCTTAAACATATTGATTTTATAACCTTTGGATATTTACCTAGTAGTGCAATTGCTGGATTGTATGGTAGTTTTATTTTTAATTTTTGGAGGAATCTCCATTCTGTTTATCATAATGATTGCACTAATTCACATTCCCACTAACATTGTGCAAAGTTGCTTTTTTCTCTACATCTTTGCCAACACTTATCTTTTGTCTTTTTGATAATTGCCATTCTAACACGGATTAGGTGGTATCTTATTGCAGTTTTAGTTTGCATTTCCCTGATTATTAGTGATATTAAGCATTTTTCATTTTCCCATTGGCCATTGGTATGTCTCCTTTCTATAAATGTTTATTCAGGTTATTTTCATCGATTTTTAAATTGGGTCGTTTTTCTTTTTCTTTTTGCTATTGAGTTGTTTGATTTTCTTATATATTTTGGATATTAACCCATTATGAGATGTACAGTTTAGTTTGCAATATTTTCTCCTGTTCTGGAGGTTGTATCTTTCCTATGTTGATTGTTTCCTATGCTCTGCAAAAGCTTTGTATTTTAATGTAATCCCATTTGTCTATTTTTGCTTTCATTGCCTGTGCTTTTTGGATCATATCCAAAATATCATTGCCAAGACCAATGTCATGGAGGTTTTCTCCAATGTATTTTTTAGGCATTTCATAGTTTCAAGTTATAATTTAGAGACTTTAGGACATTTTGAGTTTACTTTTGTATATTATATGACATAATCAGTTAGTTTCATTCCATTGCATGTGGATATCCAGTTTCCCTAATAACATTTACTGAAGAGCCTGTTGTTTCCCCATTGTGTGTTCTGGCACCTTTATTGAAAAATAAGTTGGCTATAAATGTGTGGATTTACTTCTGGCTTCACTATTTTGTTCAATCAGTCCATGTGTCTTTTTTAACACCAGTACCATGATGATTTTCTTACAATAGCTTTGTAGTATATTTTGAAGTCAGGTAGTGTGATGCCTTTAGCTTTAGTTTTGCTCAGAATTGCTTTGGCTATTCAGGGTCTTTTGTGGTTCACTATAAACTCTAGGATTGTTTTGTTTATTTCTGTAAAGGTGTCTTTGATATTTTGATAGAGATTGCATTATATCTGCAGATTGTTTTGGGTTATATGGAAATTTAACAATATTAGTTCTTCTAATCCATAAATATGGAATATCTTTTCATTTATTTATGTATGCTTCAATTTCTTTCATGAATGTCTTATAGTTTTCAGTGTACAGGACTTTCACCTTCTTGGTTAAATTTATTCATAACTATTTTATTTTCTTTGTAGCTCCAGTGAATGTGATTGTTTTTCTTTCTTTCTTTCTTTCTTTCTTTCTTTCTTTCTTTCTTTCTTTCTTTCTTTCTTTCTTTCTTTCTTTCTTTCTTTCTTTCTTTCTTTCTTTCTTTCTCTTTCTTTCTTTTTTTCTTTCTTTCTTTCTTTCTCTTTCTTTTCTTTCTTTCTTTCTTTCTTTTCTTTCTTTCTTTCTTTCTTTCTTTCTTTCTTTCTTTCTCTCTTTCTTTCTTTTTTTTGATAGTTCACTACTAGTGTCAAGAAGCACTATTGATTTTTGTATGTTGGTTTTGTATCCTGCAGCTGCACTGAATTTGTTTATTATTCATAACAATTTTTTGGTGAAGCCTTTAGGAATTTCTATGTATAAAATTATGTTATCTGAAAACAGGGGCAATTTAAATTATTCCTTTCCAGATAGTATGTCTTTTATTTCTTTCTCCTGTATAATTGCTCTGGATAGGATTTCTTTTCTTTCTTTCTTTCTTTTTTTTTTTTTACTATTTTTTCTGTTTTTATTTTTTATTTTTTAAAAATTTTTATTGCATTTTAGGTTTTGGGGTACTAGGATTTCTAATACTATGTTGAATGGAAGTGGTGAGAGTGGATATCCTTGTCTTGTTCCTATCTTAGAGGAAAGGCTTTCGACTTTTAACTGTTAAGTATGACGTTAGTTGTGGATTTGTCACATATGCCCTTACTTGTATTGAGGTACATTTCTTCTGCTATTTCAGTTTTTAAATATTGTATTTTTCTTTGTTTAGTTATCTATAATAATTGTATTACTTTTTAAGTGTATATGTTAAAGATTTTTAACTTTGTAATAACTTTTTAACTGGTCTTCCTTCTTCTACCTTTGTCACATACTCACCTGTTTTTAACTCAGCAATGAAGTAGATGATAATAAAATGTAGCTTATTCTATGTTATTCCATTGCTTAAAAGTTTCCATGGATTTGCCACTTTACTCAGAGAAAAGCTCTTGCAGTGGCTGACATGCTCTAATCCCATTTTCTCTCTAATATTTTTTCTATTAACCTCCTATTATGATTTTATTCCTCATCCACTTTATTTCAGCCATGCCATTCCTTCCATCTCTCAGGGCTTTTGCATATCTCAGGTCCTCTGTTTCCTGTGCCTGAAATAATCCCACCTAGATCTCTTCATGTGCCTCTTTACCTCCTTCAGGCCTTGTCTTAAATAACACCCTCAATAAGATTTAGATTGTCCTCCTCATCTGAAATTACAAGTAACCTCAATTTTGATTGAAATTACATTCTTCTATAAATCAATCCTCAACGAATGGAATTTTGAAAACAATGTTTAGTTTATCTAGTGAAAAGGTATACTTCTTCATTTATCCAAATTATTAACATTATTTGTAAATTTTTTAAGGACCTTACTCGTTTTTAAAGTTTATTTTTAAATATTTGTTTCTTGTCATAGGTGTTATTATTGACAAGCATTTATTCTGTTGTATTTTCTATGTTAATTATATTATATGGGAAAATTATTATTATTATTACTTTTGTTTTGATATGGGACTTCACTTTTGTTTCCCAGGCTGGAGTGTAGTGGTGTGATCTCTCACCTCACTGCAACCTCTGCCTCCCGGGTTCAAGATATTCTCCTGCCTCAACTTCCTGAATATCTGGGATTATAGGTGCCCATCACCACGCCCAGCTAATTTTGTATTTTTAGTAGAGACAGGGTTTCATCATATTGGCCAGGCTGGTGTCAGACTCCTGACCTCAGGTGATTCACCCGCCTTAGCCTCCCAAAGGGCAGGGATTACAGGTGTGAGCCATTGCACCTGGCCAGGAAAATTATTTTTATATATTTATCTTGCATTCCAACTACTTCTGAATTTATTTGTTCTAGTTTCAAGTGATTCTCTTAAGTGTTCTGATATGCATTCAGTTGATATGCAAATCTTTATTTCTTACTATGTTTTGCACCATATTATATTGAAAGAACTTTCATAACAATGTTGGTAATATTTAGAGGTAGGGTTGGGGGTTCTACTGCTTATTAGAAAGTTGAAAGACATGAAGATTTTTACTTTTGCTATAACAATAAAAAACTTCCAGATAAACTTAATACTTATACTTTTCTTTAAAACCACCAAAGAACTATAGATCCAAAAAATCCTAAGAGAATTACACATCATTGGGAAGATCACTTGCTTATTAAAATAGTCAAGAGATGGAGGGTGCCTTTATGTTAGGGGACAGATCCTGAGATTGGGATTGGACAGGCAGAAAAGTAAAACTTCTATGAATTGTCAATCTCTGTTGGGATGAGGAGAAATCAGTCAAATTTTTGACAAAACTGGACTGGCATATAGAATTTAAATATAGTGGCACCCCAAATATAATCTTCTTCTCAATATTTTCACATGATATATTTGTTGAGAATGTAGAGGCTGGGGAGCTGGTCAGGAAAGCAGAGATCTTATCTCATGCAATCTTGTAGGACTATGGTTTGAGTCTTCAGTGTTATTGCCCATGGTTCCCAATACCAGACATTAAGAAACATGGAATCAAATCTCCCCTCTCACCCATCTCTCACTCTTGACACCACAGAAGAGAGTCTCACACTTTTGGAATTTTACCTCAAATAGTGGTGGTTGATCATGTTAATAAGGCCTTGTGGACCAGAACATGACTATGCTTGAGGCTCATTTTTAAATTATCTGGTTTGCTTTTATGAGGAAATTCACAAGATTTAAGTTGGATTTCAAAGACTAAAATAAATAACCATGATGTACTGAGCAGTAAAACTAACTTGTAACCAGAACTCAGAACATTCGTTTTATTTTAACTTTTAAGTAAATTTTCTAGTAGACAGTAAATTCAGCAATGTTTTGGGTCCAGTTCCTTGGAAGCAGATCCTGAGACAGAGATTCCTGTTTACATGATATATTTCCAAGTGCTCTTAGGAATAGGAGCAATAACAGCAGCAGCAGGTTAGAGCAGGTGTGGTCTGGACTGGAGCCTAGCTTCAGTCTGATCATACAGAATTTCTGGAGCATAAACTATACAAAGTTCATCCTACCTTGAGGCAAGTGGGCAGCCTTCTGTATCTCTCTTTCAGCTTTCCATCATAGAAGGCCTTCTCCATTCTGATATTATTGAGAATAATACTGGTTCTTCTCATACTTCAATGGTTTTGATTTTCTTTTTAGTTTTTTCCTTTTACATTGAAATTTGTGATCCAACTGGTTTTTATTTTTAGTTTGAGATATGGAGTAAATACTCAGTTTCCATAACATTGTTTATTGAATTGCAAATCTTTCCCACATTGTAATTTAATTTTTACATATATATGTGAAATTCTCATATATACACATATGTTATATATATTAGTCTATTTCTCGACTTTTGAAATACATTCTTATTTTCATGAGCCACTACTGCTCTGTTTTTACTTTCATGGTTTTATAGCATAATTTGATATTTAGTTGGTATAGTCCCTCTTATTACTATTTTTTCTTCATATTTTATCTGATATTTTGCTGCTACATAAAGAACTTTTGAATCTGTCTGTCTAGTTAAAAACACTTCATTTTTATTCTTACTAGGATTGTGATATGTTTACAAATTAACTTGCTAGGAGATGGGAGCATTGTCATATTGAATCTTCTTATCTAAGATCAGGTAATGCTGTTCTATTTGTTCATGTGTTATTTTCTTATCTGTAGCTGCCTTTTGAGGTTTTCTTTCTATAGTTCTTGCTCCTTTCATATTGTAGCTTCCACCTATAATATAGCTTTTTTGTATAAAGAAAAGCCAATGATTTATATTTATGAGTTACATATCTATCCATCTCTGAAATTTCTTGTTTTTATGATAATTCACTAATTCTATTACATTTCTCAAGATACAATTATCTACAAAAAATGATACTCTATCATTTTTAATTTCTATACTAATATTTTCTTTCTCCTTTATAAATATACTGATTAGTTATTGTAGGGAAATATTAAGTAATTTTTATTTTAGTGGACATCCTTGTCTTGTTAAGTAGAAGCATTTATTCCCATTTCCTTCTTTTGGTTCCTGGATCCATACATCTTGGCTCTTGGAGAAACAACATCATCTAATGATCACAGATTGAGAGCCTATACTGCATACTTGAGGACACTGCCTTAGAACTGCAAGATGTTGCTGTCCAACTGGCTCTTAACAACCTTTTAGAGGTCACTGCATTAGTCTATTAAGCCAACTGCTTTAGAGTGGTAGTAAAACCAGTGAATACCATAAGCATGGACAAACTGCTACATTTTATTTGCTATAAAATGAATTTCTTGGTCAGAAGTGATGCTGTGTTTGATTCTGTGTTGGAGGATAAGGCATCATGTAAGTCCAGAGATGGTAGTTTTGCTAGAAGCATTTAGGATGGAGAAGGCAAATCTATAGTCATCAGTGTCTATTCCAGTAAGAACAAAACACTGTCCCTTCCAAGATGGAAGCAATCTGTATTAGTATATTCTTATACTACTATGAAGAAATACCCAAGACTGGATAATTTATAAAGGAAAGAGTTTTAATTGACACACAGTTCCATAGGGCTGGTGAGGCCTCAGAAAACTTACAGTGCTGGTGGAAGGGGAAGCAAGCATGTCCTTCTTCACATGATGGCAGGAAGGAGAAGAACAAGAGCTGAGCAAAGGAGGAAGCCCTTTATAAAACCATCAGATTTTGTGAAAACTTACTATCTTGAGAATAAACATGGGAGAAACTGCCCCTATGACTCAATTACCTCCCACTGGGTGCCTCCCACAACATGTGGGGATTATGAGAACTATAATCAAGATGAGATTTGAATGGAAACACAGCCAAACCATATAATTCCACCCTGGTGCCTCTCAAATCTCATGTTGTTACATTTCAAAACACAATCATGTCTCCCAAAGTCTTAACTCATTCCAGCATTAACTCAAAAGTCCAAGTCCAAAGTCTTAACTGAGACAAGGCAAGTCCCTTCTGCCTAGGAGCCTATAAAATTGAAAACTAGTTAGTTACTTCCTAAATACAATGGAGGTACAAAAATCGGATAAATGTATCCATTCCAAATAGAAGAAATTGGCCAAATGATGAGGCTATGGTCCCACGGATGTCCAAAATCCAGTGAGGCAGTAATTTGAAGTTAAAGTTCCAAAATAAGGTCCTTTAACTCCACATCTTACCTCCAGGTCTTGCTGATGCAAGAGGTGAGCTCCCACAGCCTTGAGTGGCTCTACCCCTGTGGATTTGCAAGGTACCAGCCCATGGGAGGGAGCCACCCTCCCTCCCAGCTGCTTTCAAGGGCTGGTATTAGTTGGCTGCAGTTTTTCCAGGTGCACAGTACAAGCCATCAGTCCCCATTCTGGGGTCTAGAGGATGGTAGTCCTCTTCTCACAGCTCCACTAGGCAGTGCCCTGTGGGGACTCTGTGTGTGGGTGCCAACACCTAGTAGAAGTTCTCCATGAGGGCCTTCCCTGCTCCTTCAGCAAAATTCTGTTTAGACATTCAGGTGTTTTCATACACCCTCTGAAATTTAGGCAGAGGTTCCCAAATCTCAATTCTTGACTTCTATGCATCCACAGGCTTAACACCACATAAAAGCTACTAAGGCTGGGGATCTGCACCCTCTAAAGTTACAGCCCAAGCTGTGCCTTGTCCCCTTTTAGCCATGGCTGTAGAGAGGCTGAGAGTTAGTCCTGAGGCTGTCCATAGCAGTAGGGCCCTGGACCCAGAACAGCAAACCATTTTTCTCTCCTAGGCCATCAAGCCTGTGATGGAGGGACCACTGTGAAGGCCTCTGATATGCCTTGGAGACATTTTCTCCATTGTCTTGGTGATTACCATTTGGCTCCCTGTTACTTATGCAAATTTCTGCAGCAGGCTTGAATTTCTCCCCAGAAAATGGCATTTTCTCTTCTATCATATTGTCAGGCTGCAAATTTTCCACTTTTATGCTCTGCTTCCTCTTGAACACTTTTTTCACTTAGAAAATTTCTTCCACCAGATTACTCAAATCATCTATCTCTCTCAAGTTCAAAATTCCACAGATCTGTAGGGCAGAGCAAAAAGCCTCTAGTCTCTGTTAAAGCACAACAGTAGTCATCTTTGCTCCAGTTCCTAACAAGTTCCTCATTTCCATCTCAGACCACCTCAGCCTGGATTTCATTATTCGTATCACTATTTGCATTTTGGTCAGTCATTCCACAAGTCTCTAGGACGTTCCAAATTTTCCCTCATTTTTCTTCTTCTGAGTCCTGTAAACTGTTCTAACCTCTGCCTGTTACCCAGCTCCAAAGCTGCTTCCACATTTTCAGGTATCCTTGTACCAGCACCCCACTCTACTGGTAACAATTTATGGTATTACTGCATTCTCAAGCTGCTGTGAAGAAATATCCAGGACTGCATAATTTATAAAGTAAAGAGGTTTAATAGACTCACAATTCCATAGGGCTGGGAGGTCTCAGAAAATTCACAATCATGAAGCAAACATGTCTTTATTCACATGGTGTCAGGAAGGAGAAGAAAGAGCCAAATGAAGGGAGAAGCTCCTTACAAAACTGTCAGATCTTGTGAGAACTTACTATCATGAGAATAACATAGGAGAAAACACTCTCGTGATTCAATTACCTTTCACCAGGTCCCTCACATGACATGTGGGGATTACGGGAACTACAATTCAAGATCAGATTTGTATGGAAACATAGCTAAAGTATATTACAATCCAATTTAGTCAACCTGCTACCAAGTAGCTAGCTGATTCTTTTGCAGAATGATGCCATATCACAGACTCAGTGTTGGTCTATGCTTTTGGAAGACAGGGAACTTAGCAGTTGGCTGTAGCCAAATGGGTTTTAGTAAGTGACTGTTCATGATGTTTAGTGCATAATCTCCCTATCTTCTGCTATGATCACTTTATTCATTATTCCATTGGATAATGACTTAGGTGGCTAGGGAATGATGTTGACTGATGTCCTCAGATTTGGTAAACCTCCACCTGTTTATTAAAATCTTTCTTTGCTGAAGTCATCATTTGATGAGCACTCACATGGGATACAGCTTCTATATTAGTGCAAATCCATATATCTGATCGTCCTTTTTTCCAGGCAAACTGAACCCCTATGTGCATTGCTTACAGTTGGCCTTCTGGAAGGATTGCCCTTCTTCAGTGTCCTTCAAAGCAACCCTGGGGCGGGGTTGAAGTGATACAGCTGTCCACTTCTGGGTGATGCCTGCATGTAATGCAGAACTTTCTATAAACTGAGATTGAATTTTTTCTTCCTCAGTTTGAAAATTGTTTGCTTCCTTATTAGCAATGGAGGTTTCCTTTTTAACTGACTGTTCATATCCTTTGTCCATTTTTCCATTGGTGATCTCTGAATAGTGGTTGTTCTACATATCCATCTTGATCTTCATTTTTTTCTTGCTAGTAGTTTATTAAAAAATGTTTGATAATCTGGCTTTGAGAGTGTTTATAAATGAAAGAATAATTTAAGTTTTTAAAAAATATTTATGTTATGCTTTGTCAATAGTCATTACATTTTGGGAGTGGGTGAGGGGAAGGAAGGTTAACTCCTGGTTCTAAGTAGACTTGCAATGTTTCCTGTGAATATGTAGCACAGGCTGTCTAGTGGTCTTCCTAACTGTAGCTGTAAACAGGACTTTATTAACTTTAGAACATTTGATTTCTGAGTAGAACTGACTTTCTTTTGCGCTTTTTCAGTATGTTATTGATAGTCTAAGTTTATTATTATTATTATTTATATCCCAATACTCATTGTGAATCTCTCTCCAGAAAGACTGTCCACTGTCTTGAAGGAACAGCTTTTGGGTTCTAATGCCTAAGCTCTTCTATGGCCTAATGCCTAAGCCTTGTCTAATGCCTGAGGTCCTCTGTGGCCACCCACTGTGATCATACTCTACACACATGAAAAATAGAAAGGGGAAAAGGCAACTTTACTGAGTCAGCTGTGCTGAAACCAGTTCTCTAATTAATTATGCTGTGATTGTTCCTGCTTTTCACACTTGTTTACTTCAGCAGGGAGCCTTTCTGTGACTCTCTTTGGAAGGACCAATCCTAACCCTGCACAAACTCCTATATTGGAAGCTTGATGTAATGGTTTAAAAGGATCAAAGACTTTCATTTGAATAAAGATAGTATTAAAGAAAATCTCAGAGAAAAATTGCTCTGGGCCAGTTACATTTCTATATGATTAGAAAGGCTATAAACATTTTATATAAATATAATCCCAATGTTGACACCTACATTTGGTAGTTTGGAAAAGTTGTGTAACTGTTATATACAGCAGATTTGCTTTTTATGGCCCACAATAGTTTTGTTGTGAAAGTTGACATTTATAAGAAATGATTGGAATCATGCCTAGTATAGACATGCTCTAAATTATCTTCTATTATTCTTTATATGATACAATTTTAGGTTGTACAAATATTTTTGGATTTGTCACTGTTTATGCTGATGTGTCATTGACATTTTAATAATAATGTCTTTTTAAAAAATTAGAATAACTATGAACTTAGAGATATGTTGTAAACAACAATAAAAATAGCTTTTTGCCTGAAACATTTGAGAATTATTTGCCATCCTGGTTCCCTATAATCCAAACTACTTCCTACGAGTAAGTACGTTTTTCAATAAAACCACAGTATCAACATCAAAATTAGGTAACCAACACTGATACTTTATATACAATTCTCAGATCTCAGAGTCCAGTAAAGTTTAACTAATTATTGTCCAACTAATTCTCTTTACCAAAAGGGTGCAATTCAGAATTATGTGTTGCATTTAGCTGTCATGCCTCTTTTAGCTTGGACCATTTTCTCAGTCTTTCCTTAAAAAGACTTTCATGGCCTTAACTTTTAAAGATGACAGGAGTGTTGTTTTGCAGAATGTCACTCAGCTTGGTTTTACCTGATGTTTCCTCATGATTAGATGCAAGTTACGCATTTTGGGCAACAGTACACAAAACTGATGGTACAGTTTTTTCATTCCATCCTATAAAATAATGCAGAAGTTTTGATTTGTCTCATTACTGCTGGTATTCCCTTTGATCTTTTGATTAAGGTGATGTTTGTCAGGGTATCCATTGACACATTACTCTTTTTACTTTGTAATTAATAACATGTGAAGCTAGAGAAATATTCTTTTTCTCAAAAGCTTTTAATTATT
Organism: Saguinus oedipus; assembly: GCA_031835075.1. Lineage (NCBI taxonomy): Eukaryota > Metazoa > Chordata > Mammalia > Primates > Cebidae > Saguinus > Saguinus oedipus. Next base: position 150,966,044 of record CM063170.1, read on the forward strand.
CATTCATCAGAATGGACTATTTTATTCAATGGGATATAATCCACTTGTATCATTTTTTATTGGTATTTTTTGTCCAAGATTTGACCATTGGGAGTTGCTTGAAGCTGACTCCTGTGTCCCATTTTGACATGACCCTCTCATTCTTGGAGGACTTCCCTGCTTTCCAGCACAGGAAAATCTTTCAAGCATATCTGAACTTTTCCTTCCGTATCCTGGAATCAGATATTTCTCTCAGGAACCCTATTCTTTTAAGTGGACAATGATATTCAAAACCAAATCTAATGCTAGCTGTGCTCACTGCTTTGGAGGATTTTCACTGGTACTATTAGAGACAGGAAGCAGCCAAATGCCTAGGCCGATAGAGGCAGATCCCCAGTGAAACTCTACCTCCAAGCCGAAGACAGTTTAAAGCCTGAAAGCCAAGCAATAAGTTATATCCTTAAACTGGATTGAGAACTTGTCTTCCTGTTTGGTGTGCTGTTCTCTGGTTTGTCCCCTCCCTTCACCTATTTTACATATACCTACCTTTTTTTTTTCTCTCTTTGAAATATCTGTCTATCTACATATTTTTATGTTTTAGCCCATCTTTTATTATTATTATACTTTAAGTTCTGTTGTACATGTGCAGAACCTGCAGGTTTGTTACATCGGTATACACATGCAGTGGTAATTTGCTGCATCCATCCCCCTGTCATCTACATTAGGTATTTTTCCTAATGTTAGCCCTCCCCAATTACCCCACCCTCTGCTATCCCTCCCCTAGATCTCTGACCCCCTGAAAGGCCCTGGTGTGTGATGTTCCCCTCCCTGTGTCCATGTATTCTCATTGTTCAACACCCACTTATGAGTGAGAACATGCTGTGTTTGGTTTTCTGTTCTTGTGTCAGTTTGCTGAGACTGATGCTTTCCAGCTTCATCCATGTCCCTGCAAAGGACATGAACTCATCTTTTTTATGGCTGCATAGTATTCCATGGTGTATATGTGTCACATTTTCTTTATTCAGTCTATCATTGATGGGTATTTGGGTTGGTTCCAAGTCTTTACTATTGTAAACAGTGTCTCAATAAACATACATGTGCATGTATCTATACTTGAATGTTTTATAATCCTCTGGGTATATACCAGTAATGGGATTGCTGGGTCAAATGGTATTTCTAGTTCTAATTGATTTTCTACACTGGCGTAACCACCTTTGAGTGGTATCTTCACTTTAAAAACTTTTTTGTGTGTTTCCAAACCAATCAGCATGCACTCCCCATTCTGAGTCCATAAAAGGCCCAAGACCCAGCCATATGGGGAAACTTTCCCACCTTCGGTTAGGGGGACCAATATCACTTCCATGCTCAGTTGAAACTGTTTTCATTGCTCAATGAAATTCTTCTCCATCCTCATCACCCTTCAATGTCCAGTATATCCTCATTCTTCTTGGGCAGGGTACAGGAGCTCAGGAACTGCCAAACACAGGTACAAGCTATAACACCTGTGAGCTGGGGCATGCCAGCATGGCTGAGTAAGACCTGGGGCATTGTTGGCTAGGGATCCCTGCCTTGCAATGTGACAAGAAAAATCCTATATTAGTACCAGATCTTCTAAGTGGAGAGAGCTAAGGAATATGTATCTGTATATATGCACATATATATGCAAGTGTACCTATATTTGTTTCTATTTCTATTTTTATACATAAAAAATCAGTAGTTCACTAATACCTCTGATTCTAGACCAACATTACAGGGTTAAATATAATTTTATTCCTTTTTATATCTGTGATTTTGCTTTCTGACAGTGAGGAATTTGTGAGTTTATAATGTATTGATTTCATCTTTCCCCTGTATATAACCTGTCTCCCATGCACACGTCTACCTCATTCTACTTGGCTTTGACATTCTTCTCTTTGGGGGATGTCCTCTTTTCCCTACTCATGGTTAACCTCCTGTACTTCTCTGCGTCACTGAGCCTACCTACCGCAGCTGGTACCTGAAACTCTTCCAGGACAAAATTTCACTCCATATAGATTTCTTCCTCATTGTGTTTGGGTTTTGATTCTCTACATTGGGCCTCTGTCTTCCTCTCCCATCATGGGTATATCTACCTTGCTATAAGCTACCTAAGGGCTTTAGTGCTGAATTGTTTTTGAAAGGAAAGGGATAAGTGTAGGCGAAGCTCCAGAGAGTGCTTTTGCTAGAAGAAATAGATATTAGCGTTGTCAGTAAATAGAATGTTTATGGTTGAAATAATTCATTTATTATAGCTTGTGATCAAGCTATATGATTTCCTCCCCATGTGGTCATTTACACCCTGGTCCTCACAACCCCAGGGCCTATAGCTGGTTAGAAACATCCATGAACTTGCAAAGTCTCAGCTGTAGTTTTATTTCTCGCTTCTCTCTAATACCCAGGAATTTCCTTTTTTTTCATTTTGTATTTGGACGTGCATTTACAATTTTTGGTTATATTTTATCTAGCCTGTCTATGTATTTATAATGAGAAAAATGATTATTTGTACCAGTTTATTCCACCGTGTTGCCCAGACATTCCTTTGACACAGTTTTTAAACATTTTTCTGTCAGATTTATGTGATCACTTTCTGAACTACATCAATCAAAGGAAAGTAGATGATGACAGATGTTTCTATTTAGTATTTATTTATCAAAAATGCTTCCAGCAGGTACTATATTTAGTGCAGTTGTCAAAAAGTAATTCAGCTTGAAGCACTTCCTCTTATAATGTAACAAGACAGTGCAAGTCTCTCGTTATAATTTATGAATCAGTATGAGATAAAATTATGAAGTATTGAAATAACAGGAGGACCCCACCTCCATGTTCAGGCTTTTACCCAGGCAAAGTCACCATAGGCAAGAGGAACCAGAGAGAAAAGGAATCTGAATTCTTAAGGTTTAAGTTTCAGAATCTGTGGTGTAAATTTGAGGGAGACAAAGAAGCAATTATATTCTATGATGCCGCTAATTCCTCCTAATAGAAAGGAGTGAAATCTCTCTGTGACTGTATTTTTGAGAGGTGCCGGCTACTGAAAGTGGTTGTTGAGTCAGACTAAGAGTCCACCCTCTTCATGAGCAAGCACCACTCTTCACCAGTGTCAGCCATGTGGTGGCCAATCAGATCCTTCATTCATGTGACTACTGAATTAAGTAGACTCCTGACTAAGGAGTCTACTTAGTTCTAAGTAGTAGTTAGGAGTTCTCCACTTGTCCTTCTTGGTGCTGTGTTACGAGGAAACTATCAACTCCTCTTTCAATGGTCCGGGACCACTAACAGACTGGCTTTCACTCTCCCACCAAAGAGGTGGAGCCATGTCTCCTGCATACATGTTTTGCTAGTTAATACACCACATGAGGCAGCCACATCTAAGGATGCACAGTGCACCTGGGAGATTCCTTTATTAGTTGGAATATGTTTGCACTTCCGCTGTACCTTTGTTGTCTCCACATATAAATTATTTGTAAATTTTGTAATGATGATATTAAAGCAGACACCATAGAGTGTCTTTTTCCAACAGACTCAGTATCTTACAATAATTTTCTGACAAATGAGAGTGAAGTGTCTTGTTCTAACAGAGTTGTGTTATTTGTTTTCTTCTGGAAGAACACTATGTAATTGAAAGAACTTTTTAATATAATATCTAAATAATGAGGCTTTCTTGCTTTTCCCACTGATGTTCTGATTGATTTGTATCTTAAAATAAAATAAAAATCAGAAAAACTGTTTAGTATTGCATCACGGCTAATTTTATATTTTAGTTTATATTATTGCCATTTTTTTACTAAGTTCCCAATATAAATTCATAAGTACCTTCATTATGACATGACTCACTGTGTAATCATCTATATATATTTACCATTAATAATCCATGAAGTAGTTATTAGAAAGATACACACTAAGAAATATAAAGATGATGGGTAGTTATACAAATTGCTTATATCTACTAAGGCATATTTAAGCAGTATAAAAATTAACTTTATTATAATTTAGTGGTTTGACATATGTTTTATTTTTAAAAGCTACAAGTTCTAAGATAAAACGTTAACTTTTTAAAAAATAATGTTTATAATATTAAGGGAATATTATGGCCTTTTTATGTGGTCCACAGACCAACATTTGTATCCTGGGAGCTTGTTAGAAATGCAAAATCTCGGGTCCTAAAACATAAACTGCACTTTAACAAGATACCATGTGATTTGTATGCACATTGATATTTGAGGAACACAGTTCTAGATGACATATGTAATTTTGAAAATCATATGAAAATTATACATACAACTATGTAAAAATTTACATTTGATGCTTAACAAAGTAATAACAATAAACATAGTCATGGAGTGTGATACTGAATGAATATCAACATATAAGGAATTTTAAAACTTGCAGTTGTTTTCTAAAATGTGGTATGACTTCTGTTGAAATATTGCAGCATATTCACAGTAATAATTTAAGACATATTTTTAAATACTTTTGTAGTTTTCAGTTATTAGTTTCTTTCCAATACTGATTCTCACTGAAGAATGTTGCATCTTAAAATTTTAAATTATTAGAAAATTGAAGTCAATAATGTCTAATAAAATATTTCTGTCTAATCATGTTTATTAAAATTTATACTTAATTTCTGGGATACATGTGTAGAATGTGCAGGTTTTATGCACAGGTATACATGTGCCATGGTGGTTTTCTGCACCCATCAACTCATCATCTACATTAAGTATTTATCCTAATGCTATCCCTACCCTTGTCCCCCAACCCATGACAGGCCCCAGTGTGTAATGTTCCCCTCCTTGTGCCCATATGTTCTCACTGTTAAACTCTCACTTATGAGTGAGAACATGCAGGGTTTTGTTTCCTGTTCTTGTGTCAGTTTGCTGAGAATAATTTCCAGCTTCATCCATGCCCCTGCAAAGGACACGAACTCATTTTTAATGGCTGCATAATGTTCCATGATTTATATGTGCTACATTTTCTTTATCCAGTCTATCATTGATGGGCATTTGGGTTGGTTCCAAGTCTCTGTTATTGTGAATAGTGCTGAAATAAACATACATGTGCATGTATCTTTATAGTAGAATGATTTACGATCCTTTGGGTGTAAACCCAGTAATGGGATTGCTGTGTTCAATGGTATTTCCAGATCTAGATCCTTGAGGAATCACCACACTGTCTTCCACAATGGTTGAACTAATTTACACTCCTACCAACAGTGTAAAAGCATTCCTATATCTCCACATCCTCTCCAGCATCTGTTGTTTTTTGACTTTTTGTTTATTTATTTGTCTTTGAGATGGAGTCTCACTCTGTCACCATGCTGGAGTTCAGTGGCGCAGTCTAACTGACTGCAATCTCTGCCTCCTGGGTTCAAATGATTCTCCTGCCTCAGCATTCTGAGTAGCTAGGACAACAGGCATGCACCACCATGCCCAACTAATTTTTATACTTAGTAGAAACGGGATTTCACCATGTTGGCCAGGATGGTTGCAATCTCTTGACCTCATGGTCTACCCACCTTGGCCTCCCAAAGTGTTAGGATTACAGGTGTGAGCCACCATGCCTTCCTGTTTCCTGATTTTTTAATGATCGCCATTCTAACTGGAGTGAAAAGGTATCTCATTTTGGTTTTGATTTGCATTTCTCTAATGACTAGCGACGATGAGCTTTTTTCATGTTTGTTGGCTGCATAAATGTCTTCTTTTGAGAAGCGTCTGCTCATATTCTTGCCCACTTTTTGATAGGGTTGTTTCTTTCTTGTAAATTTGTTTAAGTACCTTGTAGATTCTGGATATTATCCCTTTGTCAGATGGATAGACTGTAACAAGTTTCTCCCATTTTGTAGGTTGCCTCTTCACTCTGATGATAGTTGCTTTTGCTATGCAGAAGCTCTTTAGTTTAATTAGATCCCATTTGTCAATTTTGGCTTTTGTTGCCATTGCTTTTGGTGTTTTAGTTATGAAGTCTTTGCCCATGCCTATGTCCTGAATGGTATTACCTAGGTTTCTTCTAGGGTTTTTATGGATTTAGGTCTTACCTTTAAATCTTCAATCCGTCTTGAGTTAATTTTTGTATAAGGTGTAAGGAAGGGGTCCAGTTTCAATCTTTTGCATATGGCTAGCCAGTTTTTCCAGCACCATTTATTAAAAAAGGAATTCTTTTCCCATTGCTTGTTTTTGTCAGGTTTCTCAAAGATCAGATGGTTGTAGATGTGTGATGTTATTTCTGAGGCCTCTGTTCTGCTCCATTGGTCTGTATATCTGTTTTGGTACCAGTACCAAGCTGTTTTGGTTACTGTAGGCTTGTTGTACAGTTTGATGTCAGGTAGTGTGATGCCTCCAGCTTTGTTCTTTTTTGAACAAAGATTCTTGGCTATGCAGGCTGTTTTTTGGTTTCATATGAAATTTAACATAGTATTTTTCCAATTCTGTAAAGGAAGTCATTGGTAGCTTGATGGGAATAGCACTGAATCTATAAATTACTTTGGGCAGTATAGTCATTTGCATGATATTGATTCTTCGTATCCATGAGCATGGATTTTCTTCCATTTGTTTGTGCCCTCTCTTATTTCCTTGAGCAGTTGTTTGTAGTCCTCCTTGTAGAGATCCTTCATACCCCTTGTAAGTTGTATTCCTAGATGTTTTATTCTCTTTATAGCAATTGTGAATGGGATTTCACTCATGATTTGGCTCTCCACTTGTCTGTTATTGATGTATAGGAATGTTTGTAACTTTTGTTCATCAATTTTGTATTCTGAGACTTTGCTGATATTGCTTATCAACCTAAGAAATTTTTGGGCTGAGACGATGGGGTTTTCTAAATATACAATCATGTATTCAACAAAGAGAAACAATTTGACTTCTTCTTTTCTTACTTGAATGCCCACTTTTCTTTCTCTTGCCTGATTGCCCTGGCCAGAACTTCCAATACTATGTTGAATAGGAGTGGTGAGAGAGGGCATCCTTGTCTTGTGCCAGTTTTTGAAGAGAAAAGTTTCCAGCTTTTGCCTATTCAGTATGATATTGGCTGTGAGTTTGTCACAAATAACTCTATTTTGAGTTACATTCCATCAATACCAAGTTTATTGAGAGAGTTTAGCATGAAGGGGTGTTGAATTTTATTGAAGGCCTTTTCTGCATCTATTTAGATAATTATGTGGTTTTTGGTCATTGGTTCTGTTTATGTGATGGATTACATTTATTGATTTGCATATGTTAAACCAGCCTTACATCTTAGAGTTGAGGCCGACTTGATCGTGTGGATAAGCTTTTTGATGTGCTGCTGTATTTGATTTGCCAGCATTTTATTGAGGATTTCACGTTGACATTAATCAGGAATATTGTCCTGATTTTTTTTTTTTTTTATGTTATGTCTCTGCCAGGTTTTGGTATCAGAATGATGCTGGCCTCATAAAATGAGTTAGAGAGGAGTTCCTCTTTTACTATTGTTTAGAATAGTTTCAGAAGGAATGGTACCAGCTCCTCTTTGTACCTCTGGTAGAATTCAGCTGTGAATCTGTCTATTCCTAGGCTTTTTATAGTTGGTAAGCTATTAATTACTACTTCAATTTCAGAACCTGTTATTGGTCTATTCAGGGATTCAGTGTCTTCCTGGGTTAGTCTTGGGAGGGTGTATGTGTCCAGGAATTTATCCATTTCTTCCAGATTTTCTAGAGTGTTTCCTTAGAGTTGTTTATAGTATTCTCTGATGATAGTTTGTGGTCACATTTCCTTTATCATTTTTTATTATGTCTATTTGATTCTTCTTTCTTTTCTTTTTTATTAGCTTGGCTAGTGATCTATCTATTTTGTTAATCTTTTTGAAAAACCACCTCCTGGATTCATTGATATTTTGAAGGATTTTTTTTGTGCCTCTACCTGCTTCAGTTCTGCTCTGATCTTAATTATTTCTTGTTTTCTGCTAGCTTTTTAATTTGTTTGCTCTTGCTTCTCTAGTGCTTTTAATTGTGATGTTAGGGTATCAATTTTAGATCGTTCTTCTTTTCTCCTGTGGGTATTTGTTGCTGTAAATTTCCCTCTGCACACTGCTTTAGCTGTGTTTCAGAGATTCTGGTATGTTATGTCTTTGTTCTTACTGATTTCAAAGAACTAATTTATTTCTGCCTTAATTGTGTTATTTACCCAGTAGTCATTCAGGAGCAGGTTGTTCAGTTTTCATGTAGTTGTGCAGTTCTGAGTAAGTTTCTTAATCCTGCTTTCTAATATGATTGTACTGTGGTCTGAGAGACTGTTTGATTTCCATTCTTTTGCATTTGCTGAAGAGTATTTTACTTCCAATTATGTGGCCAACTTTAGAATAAGTGCTATGTGTGGTGCTGAGAAGAATGTATATTCTGTAGATTTGTGGTGCAGAGTTCTGTAGCTGTCTATTAGGTCCACTTGGTCCAGAGCTGGGTTCAAGTCCTGAATATCCTTGTTAATTCTCTGTCTCGTTAATCTGTCAAATATTGTTAATGGGGTGTTAAAGTCTCCCACTATTATTATGTGAGAAATTTAAGTCTCTTTGTAAGTCTCTAACAATTTGATTTATGAATCTGGGTGCTCCTGTATTGGGTGCTTATATATTTAGGATAGTTAGCTCTTCTTGTTGGACGGATCCCTTTACTATTTTGTAATGCCGTTCTTTGTCTCTTTTGATCTTTGTTGGTAAAGTTTGTTTTATTAGAGACTAGGATAGGAACTTCCTTTGCTTTTTTTTTTTCTTTCCATTTCCTTGGTTAAACTTCTTTCATCCCTTTCTTTTGAACCTCTGTGTGTCTTTGCATATCAGAGGGGTCTCCTGAATACAGCACACTGATGGGTCTTGATTCTATCCAATTTGCCAGTCTGTGTCTTTTAATTAAGGCATTTAGCTCATTTACATTTAAGGTTAATATTATTATGTGTGAATTCGATCTTGTCATTATAATGCTAGCTGGTTATTTTGCCCATTAGTTGATGCAATTTCTTCAATCAATGGTCTTTACATTTTTGTATGTTTTAGCAGTGACTGTTACTGGTTTTTCCTTTCCACATTTAGTGCTTCCTCCAGGAGCTCATGTACGGCAGGCCTGGTGGTAACAAAACCCCTCAGCATTTGCTTTTCTGTAAAGGATTTTATTTCATCTTTACTTATGAAAGTTTGGCTGGATATGAAATTGTGGGTTGAAAATTCTTTTCTTTAAGAATGTTGAATGTTGGCCTCCACTCTTCTGGCTTGTAGGGTTTCTGCAGAGATATCCACTGTTAGTCTGATTAGCTTCCTTTTGTGGATAACCCAACCTTTCTCTTTGGCTACCCTTAACATTTTTTCCTTCATTTTAACCTTGGACAATTATGTGTCTTAGGGTTGCTCTTCTTGGGGAGTATCTTTGTGGTGTTCTCTCTATTTTCTGAATTTGAATGTTGACCGTTCTTACTAGATTGGGGATGTTCTCCTGGATAATATCCTGAAGAGTGTTTTCTGGCTTGATTTCATTCTCCTTGTCACTTTCAGGTAAACCAATGAAATGTAGGTTTGGTCTCTTCTCATAGTCTTTTATTTCTTGGAGGCTTTGCTCATTCCTTTTCATTCTGTTTTCTCTAATCTTGTTGCTCATGCTTTATTTTATTAAGTTGATCTTCAATCTCTGATATCCTTTCTTCTGCTTGATCAATTTGGCTATTGATATGCATGCTTCACGAAGTTCTTATGCTGTGTTTCTCAGCTCCATCAGGTTAATTATGTTCTTCTCTAAACTGATTATTCTAGTTAGCAGTTCCTGTAACCTTTTATCAAGGTTCTTAGCTTTCTTGCATTGGGTTACAACACGCTCCTTTAGCTCAGAGGAGTTGATTATCACTCACCTTCTGAAGCCTACTTCTATCAATTCATCAAACTCATTTGCTGTCCAGTTTTGTTATTTTGCTGGTGAGGAGTTGTGGTACTTTGTAGGAGAAAATGCATTCTGGTTTTTGGAATTTTCAGATATTTTGTGCTGGTTTTTCCTCATCTTTGTGGATTTGTTTATCCTTGGTCTGTGATGTTGGTGACCTTTGTATGCGGCTTTTGAGCACTTGTCCTTTTTGTTGACATTGATGCTATTGCTTCCAGTTTGTTAGTTATATTTCTAACAGTCAGGCCCCTCTGCTGCAGGTCTGTTGGAGTTTGCTGGAGGTCCTCTCCAGACCCTGTTTGCCTGGGTATCAGCAGCAGAGGCTATAGAATAGTAAAGATTTCTGCTTATTTCTTCCTCTAGAAGACTCATCCCAGAGGGGCACCTGCCAGATGCCAGCTGGAGCTTTCCTCTATGAGGTGTCTGTCAAGCCCTGCTGGGAGGTGTTTCCCCATTACAGTGCTCAGGGATCAGGGACACACTTGAGGAGGCAGTTTGTCCCTTAGCAGAGCTTGAGCTCTGTGCTCGGAAGTCTGCTGCTCTCTTCAGAGCTGGCAGGCAGGAACATTTAAGTTGGCTGAAACTGTAACCACAACAGCCCTGTCCACCAGATGCTCTGTCTCAGGGAGATGGGAGTTTTATCTATAAGGCCCTGGCTGGGGTTGCTGCCTTTGTATCAGAGATGCCCTTCCCAGAGAAGAGGAATCTAAAGAGGCAATCTGGCTACAGCAGCTTTGAGGAACTGTGGTGGGCTCCTCCCAGTCTGAACTTCCCAGAGGCTTTGTTTATACTGTGAGGGGAAAACCACCAACTCAAGCCTAACTAATGGTGAATGCCCTTTCCTCCACCAAGCTCAAGTGTCCCAGTCGACTTCAGACTGCTATACCGGCAGCAAGAATTTCAAACCAGTGCTGTTAGCTTGTTGGACTCAAAGGGGATGGAATCCATTGAAGAACACCACTTGGCTCCCTGGCTTCAGCCCCCTCTTTAGGGGAGTAAACAGTTCTGTCTTTCTGGTGTTCTGGGCACCACTGGGGTATAAAAAATACCTTTTGCAGCTAGCTCAGTGTATGCCCAAATGGCCGCTTAGCTTTGTGCTTGAAACCCAGGGCCCTGGTAGTGTAGCCACCCAAGGGAATCTCCTGCTCTAGGGGTTGTGAAGACAGTTGAAAAAGTGTAGTATCTGGGCTGAATAGCTCCATTCCTCATGGCATAGTTCCACATGGCTTCTCTTAGCTAGGGGAGATAATTCCTGGACCCCTTGCACTTCCCAAAGGAGATGACGCCCTACCCTGCTTCTCCTCACCCTCCGTGGGCTGCACTCACTGTCTAACCAATCCCAATGAGATGAGCCATGTAATTCTGTTGGAAGTGCAGAAATCATCCACCTTCTGCATTGGTCTCACTGGGAGCTGCAGACCAGAGCTGTTCCTATTCTGCCATCTTGCCCGGGAATCTCTAGTCATCGCTCCTCTAAGAATGGAGATACTGGAACAAGCAAACATCAAAATTACCACTAAGAACTTTGTTTCAGTGGAAACAGAAGAAATAAATATTTAATAACAAATTATTATTACTAATGACTTGATTCTTAATTCTCAATTTTCTTTTACCTTAATGTCATTATCTGATTTATGTAATTTATTTGAAATTAATTTGTTACTATTATTATAAAATCAATAATACACTCTTCCAAAAATTGCATTAGCAATGGCCCTAGAAAAACAATTGGTTGTAGTTAGGAAAAAAAAAACTAATTTGCTGACATGGCTATGTCAAGGTTAGACTCAGCTTGCAATCTCCCATTTGTCTGACATGTCATTTATGGCTTTAATGTCATTTACTAGTTAACATGGTGATGATACTGTTTTAGTGCTTTGGGACTGTTAATGCAATTGTTTCTCAGTTATTCTGTCTCTTTGTGATGTCTTGCTGCTTTGTGAATCATATTTACAGAAATCGGTTTTTCTAAAATCAATTACATAAAGCAATATTATAATTAATTTCTGCTATGACTTAGGTCTTTTTAATGTGGTATTTGTGTATCTGTTTTTGCTTTGTTTTTTAGTTTTATTTCAGAAACTTCACTCCTAAGATATTGAGTCATTTATTTTCTAGGTGCTTTTGAAAATCTTGCTGAGTATTTTAATGTCAAGCTACATATTTTGTAAAAGAGTGTGCATACAGCCTTTCTTAGGCTCACTAAGAAATATTAATAAAATGAGAAAGGGCTTTTTTAAAACCTTAATAAGTGGAGTGCAGATTTATCACAGGGGGAACCTGCTTCACTGGAATACAGCAATATATATCCATTGGTCACTTTCATTCACATGAGGCAAACTTCATTTCTTGCTGTGAGCAAGAAAAAGGTTACCTGACCCAACTGGAGAGTATTAGCTTTTTTGTTCAGCTATGAAAAAATTGCTTTGCCACTTAGGTCAGCATCATGATGTAAATCTTAATGAAAGTTTCTAAGATGTGAGAGTAAATCAAGCTGTTTCACCACCTTGATGCTCTCTTAATCTGCCTCTTTCTTGCTTTATTTCCTTCAGTCAGGTTTGAGACCACAGAACTCAGGGCAGACCCGTTTACAGAGCAATCACCACTCCAGCTATCCATCCTGGCCCTTCCAGCACCCAAGCCTGAGGATAACTGAGATCCATGGATTAGTACAGCTCTTTATGGGGTAAAAGAAAAGAAATTCAAATTGTCCTTTCATTTCATTTGAGGAATTTAAAAAATCCCGTCATTTATTTTGGAGTCTATGTCTCTATTGCACAAGGAATAATTGAGTGAGATTGTTATTTTAAGGCAAAAATTATCTGGATTATTTTAATGGATTAGTACAGAGCACCTAAAATGCAATTAAAAAAATAATAAAAAAAAAACTAAACCAAAAAAAGGCTACTAAACAAACTAATTAAATTATTTTCCCAATTTCTGTGATCTATATGGGCATAGTTATTGAATAAGACTGTGCTTTCTATTATAAAAATGAATTATTCTAAAATGCAATGAAACACCGAAAACTCTAAGTGAAATTCAAATAATTTTGGAAAGAATACACTGTAATTGTTTAAAATCATGTATTCATTCAATAAATAATATATTTGATAACTACTTACTAAACGCTCATTCAAATGGTATAAATGTGTCAAGACTTTATTTTGGTCCCAGGGTCATTGTGATGAACCAGATGTACAAGATCCTTATTCTTACAAATAGTATGTGACAATGGGAAGAGAGAAATAATAAATAAACAAGACAATTTTACATAGTGGTAAAGGCCATGAAAAAAATAAAACTGGGTTGTATGAAGGAATGACTTGTTGGGGGAGATTTAAAGATTTAATTGGATAGTCAGAGAAAGCCTCATTGTTTAAGGCACTTGAAACAAAAGGTATCAGCTTTAGGACTATCTAGGGGAGAGAATTATGGGCAGAGGACTTAGGAAGTGCAAAGGCTTTAAGGTAAAAATTAACTTCCAGGAAAAATAATGGGATTGGAGTTCAGGAGAGAACATAACCATTTGGAGCCTTTCTGACATAAACGTCTCAGTATTTGGTTAGAAAAATAATCAGGTATATAGGTCTTTGGCACAGCATTTTAAAAATACAAAACTTCATCTTGGATCTTAACACTATACACATAGAGTTAAGAAGAGGAATGGCAATATAAAACAAGTGGATCTAAATTAATTTATATTTAATTTTAAATATCATCAGATAAAGGCAATCTTTTACAAGTATAGAGATATTTTGGACATCAGCTAAATCCTCATTATAAAGATGAAGAAATTGAAATACATAGAAATTATATGCTGTTCTTAAGTTCATGCAGCAGATTTATGGTATCGGGACTATGATGAATTTTGGGGATCCTAACGTAAGACTATTTTTATGTCTATTTCTCTAATAGAAGTTTACTTTCTGCCCTAGGTGGGTGTTCTGATCAGCAGGGCAGCTCTTCTTCATCAGTAATTCAAGTCCTCAGGCTCCTTCCATCTGTGCCTTCACCATCTCCTATGACCTCATTGTCATCTCCATTCAGCATGCAGGGACACCACTGGAGGTTTTTATCTGACAGGCCTGCTAAATAGCACATATCACTTCTGCTCACATTCACTGAATAGAACTGGTTATTTGAATCCAGTTATATACAGGGTAGGCTAGAAAATATAGCCTTGCTTTGTGCACAAAAGTGCAAAAGAAAGTTTTATACACAGCCGGTTGTCCCTCTCATAGCCCCTGGCTGCTAAATACTTGTGCAGTCTTTCTATTCACACAGTGAACATACTATACACCCTCCAAAGGGAAAGAACCCAAGGCCTGTGCAGTTACATCATCATGCCAGAAGTTAGGATCTCTGGGTATCTTCTTCTCCATAAGATCCAGGTATGTGTCTTCATAGTACAACCAGTGAACTGAAAAATGGGTTTTTTACCTTTCTCAAACATAGCCCTCAAGCACAATGGTGGAACAGGGATCATCTAACTGCAATGAGAACTCAGACACAGGAGGACTAGGAAACAATGTTGGTGGTTGGCACAGACCTAGGATGGAATCCTGCTTACTAAGCATGATGACCATTTCCCTGGGCAGTGGAGACTCTTAATTAGACACTGGCTCTGATCTCTGAAAGGGACTCTTCTGTCTGGTATTCTCCTTGCCCCCCCGGCTCTACATCACTATTTTGATCATTGTTTTCCATGGCCATAATGGAGGTGGGCTTTGGAGAGTCTGACTGCAGTACAGGCTTGGAGGCTACTCAGCTTTCACAGCCTCGTTCCTGCCCGTGAACAGTTGAGAACACAAAGATTGTTTCAAGATTTAGACATTCAAACCCTTCCCATCTGTTTTTTTAGGCTCACAATATAATTCCGTCAGGAATTTTGTAATCTTATAATCTATTTTATTTCTTTGCTTGTTATAACCCAGTTATATTCTCAAGTTCACTTATTTATTTGCTTTCCTGCCCCTGTGTCTCTCTTTCTCTTAATCAGTGGAGGCTATCTTGAGGTCATATAAAATAATATATGATAATAACACTTAACAAACAACTGAATCTTTTTATATAACCAAGAAGAGTTAACAAGCTTCTAGTAGTCTAAAACAAAACCATTCCCCCAAATTTACCAATTATACTTGGGTTCCAGAAGTTGAATTCTTCAGCCCTATAACCTCTTAATCTCTGCCCTCTCTCTGTTCACTTTAATCTCTGCCTGAAACTATCCAGTTTTGGTCTAATCTTGCTAAATAGGATAATTACTAACACACAGAAATAGTCTAACTTTTTCCAATCTCTTCTGGGTTTTACTAAAAATTCCATGGATGTTTGTTCTGCTGTCCAACTTTTTGTAGGCAATAGTTTTACGAAATGTGTTGGCATGGCAAGATCTCTAGGCAATGGTTTTACAAAATGTGTTGGCATGGCAAGATCTCTAGGCAATGGTTTCATCAAATGTGTTGGCATGGCATGATCGCTAGTCTGCTTGCTGTATCTATTTTCTTGCTGCTTGGCCCCTGCTCTAAATTTTGTCACATTTATTTCAAAGCTCTTACTATGGCAGTATTCAGTGTGGTGGCAATTTTTTATATTAGCCAGAATAGGTTAGAACATGATAAAAATAGATTTTAGTAGTTTAGCTACTAGCAGTAAGTTTATTTCTTGTGAGTATTCCAGGCAGATAGTTGTTTCAGTGGCTCTCCCGCATGAGGTCATTCAGGGACACAGGCTATTTTCATCACGTGGCTGTTCCACCTCCTGTCACTTCCACCTACCTGGCCAAGAGAAGAGAATCTAAGGGAGTGCATCTGGCAGGTTTTTATGAGCCAGGCCTGGAAATAACATGCATCATGCCTGCTTTTGTTCTATTGGAAAAAAGATAATCATTTTGCTACACCTAACTACAGGGAGGCTGGAAAGTACATCTTGACTTTTTTTTTAAGAAAAAGAAGAGTAGATTTTGGTGGGCAGCTAAGGATTACTGCTATTTCACATACTTAATCCAAATTATGAGATTGAAGTTTAGAATTCAGGTTTTTGAGAATGTTTTCGAGTGATAAAGTTTTTAAGTTAAAAATTAGGTTTGAAGATGAATATATATTTAGAATTAAGAAAAGTAACAAATTATCAATTATAAAATGACAACTACCAAAATATCATAAAATATAGCTACTATATATCTTATACATATGTATTACATATACAATCTTCTGTTTATAAGTTTACATCTCTTGTTATGTATGCATGATTAATGTGTAATACAGCTATTACAGGCTGCAAACATGGTCCCCCCCAAAATGTCCACATTTTAATCCTGGAATCTGTGAATGTTGCTTTATACAATAAAAAGGGCTTTGCAGGTATGATTAAATTAAGGATCTTGAGATGTGTTATTTATCCTGGATTATCTGATTGGCCCAGTGTAATTATAGGGTTTTTACAGGAGGAAGTCATGAAAGTTAGAGATAAAAAAGAAAGATGTCAGGGTGGAAGCATGGTCGAAGAGGAGACGAGCTGCTACTGCTGGTTTTGAAGATGGAGGAAGGGGCCACAAACCAAGGAATAAATGCCTCTAGCAGCTGAAAAAAGCAAGAAAACACATTCTTCTCTACTTTTTCAGAGGAAGGCAGCCCTGAAGACCTATTTTAAACTTTGGACATGCAGAACTCTAAGATGATAAATTTGTGTTGTTGTAGGCCACTCAATTTTTAGTAATTTGGTAACAGCAAGAACAGGAAGCTAATATGACGCTTTAGAAACATTTTTCTTCCATTTTTTTGACTATATACACTTTGGTAACATCTTTTAACAGTGTATTAAAAATATTTATAAATGATATTTATAAATATTGTATGTTTTTATAAATATTTCATGCTTTTAATAGAAAGATTACTTAGTTTTTCTTTTAGCCAAAAACATTAAAATCTGTTTTTTTATTATCGATAGTTGGGGTGCATACAATATGTGACTTCTCATAGGTGTGTTGTTTTTAGTACTGCTATAATTTTCAGCTCTACGAAGATAAGTTTTCTAATACATTTCACTTTGCATAAGTCTCACATTAAAAAGAGCTGCACGTACAATTAAATATTCAGTGTAATCAAGTATAGTTCTGACAATAAACAAATTCCATTTTGTTGAGGCATCAGTGAGACTCAGATATTTTGCTTATAATTTTATATCTCTGATCATATACATTTTACTAGAATAATTTCTGACAGTATACATTTTAAATCTTGTTTTCTTTCCATCACCCACACTTCTGGTGATGAGTGCTGGAGGACTTGCTCACTTGCTACATGGCCTCTGGTCCTGCACCTCTGTGCTGTAATATTGGGTGCATTAGGCTAAGTGACAGTGGTACTATTCTAGGGATTATCACTCTAATAGAAAAAATTACCATATCCAACTATATGTAAACTAAAGATTCTCCATCTCAACTTCCCTGCAACTAGATCCTAAAATCACCCATACTTAGTAACTAAGGTTATTTGACACTGGATAATATGAGAGAAGGAAACTTGGAGAGAAAAGAGTCAGTGGAAAGACTATGATTAAAATAGCTTATTTAGGAATTTTTTAAAATATTAATACTATGACTATGTGAACACATTTCTGGGTATACTCCAAGAACCTCAAAGGGGGTCATGCAGGTGATGTAACCTTTATTAAGACCATGATTCCTGATTCTTTTTGTTTGCATTTGTCTAGAATATATTCTTTTATTTCCACAATTTCTGAAATTCATTGTTTCAGATATGACACTTTTATATAGCACAGAATTGGATTTGCTTTACAATCCAATGTAAAAGTCCTTTTCTCTTAATTTCAACCTAGATCTGTTTGTATTTATTTATGTAAAATGTTTGGATATAATTCAAACATTTTATGAGTCTCAGTCTATTTTTGTTGTTTGAAAATAACTGCATGTGTCCTTATAGTAGAACGATTGATAGTCCTTTGGATATATACCCATTGCAGCACTGTTTACAATAGCAAAGAACTGGAACCAACCCAAATGCGCAACGATGATAGACTGGACTGGGAAAATGTGGCACATATACACCATGGAATATTATGCAGCAATCAAAAATGATGAGTTTGTGTCCTTTGTAAGGACATGGATGAATCTGGAGAACATCATTCTCAGCAAACTGACACAAGAACAGAAAAAGAAATACCGCATATACTCACTCATAGGTGGGTGAGAAAAATGGGAACACATGGACACAGAGAGGGGGTCTACTACACACTGGGGTCTATTGGGGGGAATGGGGGAGGGACAGCGGGGGGGTTGCTGGGGAGGGATAGCCTGGGGATGAATGCCAAGTGTAGGTGAAGGGGAGGAAGGCAGCAAAACACACTGCTATGTGTGTACCTATGCAACTATCTTGCACGTTCTGCATATGTACCCCAAAACCTATAATGCAATAAAAAAAAGAAAATAACTGCACAGTTATTTCTATTCATTTTTAGTTTTTTTCTTCAGAAATTTTAATAATATGTATATTTTAGTTTGTTTGCTGTATCTCTAATCCTTTTCAATTACGTTTTTCTTTCAACTTCATTCCTTTCAATTTTCTTATTTTTGTTTTCTGTTTTTCTTTCTGGGATTTCAGCAGAATCTCTTTGTGCACTTTCCATTTGGCCTTCATTTTGGGGTTGGTTTCCTTTGCATCTTCTACTTATTTTCTGAGTTCTGACAGCTCACATCTCATCTTCACTTACTGATCCACAGTCTTTTCCTAAGCTCATGTAGCTTGTATGCTCTTGTTTTATAGATAGTTTTTCTAACTCATTAAAATATTTGGTCAAGATTTTTATCTTCTCTGTGACAATATATCTATAGTAGGGTGTTTTCATCATTTCTCTACCTCCAGTTATTTTTTTTCTTCTATAATTCTATAGAGCCAACCAGTGCTGTTTTTCTTTTTTAATGACAACTTATTTTTGAAGGAATAAAGTAAACTTTTCCTTAATTAGCTATTTACATAAAGTTTGTATGTCCTAAGGGCCATATTATAAAATAGCAGAAAGTCTCCTTCAAGCCCATGGTTTTCGGTATGAGGTGTTTTTTTATCCTTTATCTTTTAAAAATCCATTAGAAACAAGTTGTTTTCACTAAAGTTCCTGTTACTCCTCTCCCCAGCATTTGGTTAGACCATTCATGCAAATATATCTTGTCTGCAGGATTACTTTTATAATACCTCTTTCTATATTTATTAAGAGAGAACTAGGTTTAGAGATGCTTCTACATCTTCAGCTAGCCCATTCATTTTGGAACTGCTGTTGCAAACAATAATTTAATGTTTCAGTATCTGAGTATGCCCCTTATACAGCCATTCTTATTCAGCATTTTTTGAGTATTGCAATTGTAGATCTAAACCTGAGCCACCCTCCCCAACGAAAATATTAATTGCTCTAGGGCACAACTTCTACCTGTTTTGTGGTTCGTAGTTTCAACAGTCTTCTAGGTTTTCTACAGAGATTTTATTTCTGTTTCTTGATCATGTTGGTCTGTTTGTTGCTTTTTCTTTATGAGATAGGGTCTTGCTGTATTGCCTAGGCAGGTATCTAACTCCTGGGCTCAAGTGATCTTCCCACATCAGCCTTCCAAGAAGGTGGGACTGTAGGTGTACACCACCATGCTCAGCTTTCTCCCTGTTGCTTTTGTGTAATTTTGAAATAAGTGGAAACAACCAGCTCTCCAGCAAAGTTTTCAGTAAGCCAGTCAGCACTTTAAATTTGGTTTTGTTTTACTGTCTCTTGATGAGTGCTCAGATTATACAACCACAAAATTCAAAAACTATAATTTATAAGAAACCTTAAAGTGAATGTGATCAATCAAATCTACACAGTCCCTATATAAATGTTCTTGAGAAAACTTAGCTTGGCTTATATGTATGTGTGTGTTTTAACAGCAACAATCACAAAATTCAGTAAAACATTAACAAACATTTGAATGCATACTTTTGTGTGGAAATCAAAGCTTTATGTCACACTTACTGACATCAAATTAACAATTTTAAGGAGTAGACAAGC
Organism: Saguinus oedipus; assembly: GCA_031835075.1. Classification (NCBI taxonomy): domain Eukaryota; kingdom Metazoa; phylum Chordata; class Mammalia; order Primates; family Cebidae; genus Saguinus; species Saguinus oedipus. The sequence goes on from CM063170.1 coordinate 150,985,953, forward strand.
ATGACTATCCAAAATATCTGAAAAGTATTATATGAGTAGTACAAAATATGTGTTATAGGAGCACAGAGAAAGGCAGAGTATAGTTGTTGAGATGAAATTGTGACATATGCTAATATTAGATAGTTTTTTATTCTAATAAAATAAGTGTAAGAAGACTGATGTAGATAATGAAGGTGATACTCATTTTCTTTTCTCTATGTACAAATGACAAGAAATTAAAGAATTAAATATGTATTCTGTAGTCTCTTCAATAAATCTTGACAAGCACATAGTACATCAGTTGCATAATAAAGACTTTGACTGATTTTTATCCCTGGTTCCTGAAAGAAAGACTAAACCCTTGGAATTTTCTCAATAATAGAAGTATCTTTGTTATTTATGAACTCCTTGGATCACACCTGAGTTTATATCAGGGAGATGAATGAGATTGGGGGCTGGTTACCAGAAAGACCAACTCAGTGATGAGAGGGTTTGGCCTTTGAGCTGGTGCAAACTTCAGGAATGAGAGGGACCTAAAGACTGAGTTCAATCACATGGGCAATGATTCAATCAATCATGCCTAAGTAGCAGATTAACCAGATAAAATACCTGGATGCCGGAGCTCAGTGAAGCTTTCTGGTTGGTGAACACATGGATAGACTGGAAGGGTGATATGTTCTGATTTCATGGAGGTGGGACATGGAAGCACTGCATTCGGGAGTCTTCCAGGCTTTACCTCATATGTCTCTTCATTTGGCTGGTATCCTTTTAAATAAAGCTGTACTCATATGTATAGGACTTTAGTGAGTTCTTTCAGTACTTCTAGTGAATTATGAAACTGGAAAGGGTTATGTAGCTAGTTGGTCAGAAGTGTGCGTGGCCTGGAGAACACCAAAGTGTAGCTGGTGTCTGAAGTAAGGACAGTCTCATTGAGGATCATGCTTTTTAACTTGTGGTATTTGTGCAAACTCTGGGTGATTAGCATCAGAATTGTGTTGTAGTATATCTACTGATGTTGTAACAATATCCCAAGTTCCAAAACAAGTCTAGGGAAATAAAGATCAATAAGATCCCTATCTCCAAGGGACTCACAGTTTAGGATGGAGAATTACACCCTTAAATTTTCATAGAAGAAGTGTTTGTTGACTCTGTATGTTCTAAGACTAGGATATATGTAATATATTTTACAAAGAGCTCAGAAAAAAATGTAATAATTTAATAAAATCTAAGAAAAGTTATTAGCATTTAAAGTAATACCTTGGCTGTGTAACTGAGGTGTTACTTTAATTTATGTCAAAGTGGAGTTTTATATTTCATTTTTTGAGCATCTTTTAAGATACTACATTATTCTATAAAATATGATTATGTAACATTATCTTTTGTGCCTTTGGAAAGCAGTGCACTTGCTTTTTATTGGGATTGAGTTGTACCAAGGGAAATTGTCATTTTGTAGGTCAAGTATGGTCAAGTACTGGCTATTACACTATTTCATATGAATCAACATAATAATTTTAAATACCCTTGCTATATCCAGCATTGAGTACATGATAGTGTTCAAAAATGCGTGCTGACAGATTTTATAACCATTAAAAATTTACGGTTTAGGCCTGTACAATATAAATTAACTTTCACTTATAAACTATCACAAAGAGAACATCAAACAATTTTAAAGAAGTGTTTTTAATACATTGATTTTATAGTGATATGGCCTTGAAACAGCAATGTTATTTTTCAAAAATATGTTTAGGAAATCTGGAAAAATATAATTGCACACAAGTTTACATCACGCACAATAAATACACTTTTGAAAATGAAAGTAAACAAAACACCTTGCTGTGTATCAATGTCATTTCTAAGGGAAAGTGTGTTTATTCAATGATCATCAGCATTTTAGGGTTACTGTAAGTGTGGTACACAAGGCAATTTTATTGGCTATTTACAGTACAGATCTGATTAGTTCTCAAACCAGAATTAAAATAAAATTCAGTTGTTCTTTAAGTTTCTTAAGGTAATTAGGTTTTGACTGTAGAATTGCTGTGCTAAAGGTAACATGAGGTTCTGGGGTGAGAAGTGTTTCAGAACCATCTGGAGGATATTGGGTTATACATGCCAGTGCACATGATCTATGGCTTCTACAGTCTAAACAGCCTTACCTGCAATCTCTAACCCCTAATCAGCTATGTGGCAACATCAACCTGTGTGCCAATATCAAACAAACAAAAGTAAACAAACAAAATAACTCCTGCATTTTGCTATTGACCAGAAAAATCTTCAGATGGTCTTTTGACAAGATAACAAACAAGTATGTGTGCAGAAGATAATGGAATATTAGTCATTGAGAAAAGATACATTACAATAGAAAGAAGGAAGAAATGGCAAAGTGGAAAATAAAAGAAAAAATAAGCATTGTGAATTTTTTATGGCTGGTGAATGCATTCTTTGAAGAACTATTTATACAGGAATAAAATTACTTTGAAATAATCTTACAACAACAAAAACTGCAGCTAAATGTGGGGTATATTTATAGACTCTGAGGATAGGGATTTAAATCCTCTTACCCAACTCATGATAGTAAACCTCCCCAGTTTTTTCCCTTTGGTACTAGAGAGGTGTGCTTACTCTTTCTCAGTGAAAATATTCAGTGCTAACAGTACATATTAGATTGCTAGGGCTGCCATAACAAAACACAGCAAACTCTGTGGCTTAAACAACAGAAAAATTTTATCATAGTTCTGAACTCCAAAAGTCCAAGATCAAGGTATTGGTAAGCTTGATTTCTTCAGAGCCTCTCTGTTTGGCTTGCTGTGTCCTCACATGGCCTTTCCTCTGTGTATGTACACCCTTGGTGTACCTTTTTGTGCCAGAATTTCCTCTTCTTATGAGGACACTAGTCAGATTGGATTAGGACTCACCCCAGTGACTTCATTTTAACTTAATCATCTCTTAAAGTATTTTATGTCCAAGTACAGTTACATTCTGAAATAATGTGAATTAAGGTTTTAATATATGAATTTCAGGGGGATGCAATTCGATCCATGACATAGTGAAACAAGTATACTTCATAGTATGCTAAAATTTATCTTGATTTATTAAATTCTAGTATGTGAGATAATTTGCTGTCAGAAGATAATATTGTTTACTAATGTTATCTTCTTGAAAAGAAAAAATTGGTTTTGTTGGAGAATCGTAAGTAGCAAAACTTCTGAGAGATTTTCAGTTCGTCTTACATATAATAGTATGGTTGTTAGTCATCTCATTTTTTTCTTTCTTGAAAAACAAACAAACAAACAAAATTAACAATCTATATTTTTTATGAATCCAGATGACCAAACTCAAAACTGTTTGCAAAGGTATCAAAAACAATGTAGCTGACCTTACGGCCACATGGGAGGTTATGACAGGGCTCTGGACAAGAATAATGAGTGCAAGGGAGACTCAGCTGTGAAATATTTAATCCCAGAAAGATATTGCCCTGTCTTTAGAGTGAACTGCTGTGGACAGGTCTGAGATTTTGCAGGATGTGATGTCTTCGGTCACAATTTGAAAACTTACATTTTTTAAATTGAAGGGCCAAATAAAAACTGGCCCAGGATGATCTGCATAGGGACATAACTTAGTAGAATTACAAGATTTCAAAGATAAAGATTAGCTAGTAACATGCTGTAAGTGTCCAGTGAAAGAATATGCAAAGCTCCTGGTTTTATATCCAACCAAGTTTACTTCAAGTATAAAGGCTTTCTTGATGTCATATAAAATAATATATGATAATAACACAACATATTAAGTGTGGGTCCTGCCAGCTGCTAAGTATGTCTATGCCAATTATGCATTCTGGCACTGGGGAAATGATCACAGGTAGAGTCTGGGGACCCACTGGCCCCACGGTAAGTTGGACCTGAGCTAAAAATTCATTAATTACCTCCAGGAGCCCCTACTTTAACTGGAGGACCACAATAATGTTTTGGGTCCCCTGGAATTAAGATCAGTTCAGAGCCAGTGTCCAGTAGTCCCCAAAATATCTGATCATTTCCCATTCCCTAATGCACAGTCACCCTAGCAAAAGGTTGGAGGTCTCCTTGGGGAAGGATGGGAGAAAGATTCACTGAATATATTGTTGGTAATGTAGTGGGGTCCTTCTCAAGAGGACCCAGCCTCCCCTTCATTCAAGGGGTTCTGGGTCTGTAAACTGACTCAAGTCTGGAAATTAATTGAGGGGCCGTGATTCTCTGTTTTCATAATTCAAATTAGTCTTTTTTTCATTCAGCCCAAAAGTTTTCTCCATTTAACCCAGAAGTTTTCTTCTTAAATAAATTAAGTAGGAATGCAGTAGGCTTCCTATCAATTTCACTTCTAGGAACACCGTGATTAATTAGCCAATGCCAGAGCTCTACATGAATCAGACTGTTCTGATTGCTGCTTTTTCTCTGCTGTCCATTATGTAGCTATGCTCACCTTGCCTTTGATGGTTAAGTGCTGCCGCTTGGCCACTGCCACCTCAGGATCCAATTATTCCCATTGTATTTAAATTTCGTAGTTGAGTGACTGAGGTTTCCACTGTTAGATCTGATATACAAGAAGAGCAATTCCAGTACTCTTTAGAGATGCAGGTGCTGCCCTCACAAATTTATTTTGCAAGGCATTGGTCAAGGGTATATCTTATTTTCATTCTTTTTAAATTTTTTTTGGCTGATTGTTTTATTTCAGACAGCCAGTCTTCAAGTTCTGAGATTCTTTCCTCAGCTTAGTCTATGCTCTTGTTAATACTTGTGATTGTATTGTGAAATTGCTGCAGTGTGCTTTTCAGCTTTAACAGATCTGTCAGTTTCTTTTCTTTATACCAGCTATTTCATCTGTCAGCTCCTGTATGCTTTTATTGTGATTTTAAGTTTCTTTGGTTTGGGTTTTGCCATTCTCCTAAATCTTGATGATCTTTGTTCCTATCCATATTCTGAATTCTGCTTCTGTCATTTTAGCCAACTCAGTCTGGTTAAGAATTGTTGTTGAACTGGTGTAGTTGTTTGGAGGACATAAGACACTCTGACCATTTGTGTTGCTAGAATTCTCGCTTTGGTTCTTTCTCATCTCTGCATGCATGTTCTTTTAACTGCAATGTAGATTGAGTACTGCCAATAGACTTCTTTTCTGGCTGTTTTCACAGGGCTCAGGGTTTGTCTAGGGTCTTTATTTGTAGCTGGTTTGTCATAGGTTTCACAGGGGAATGTGTTAGTGAGGTAGTTTTGGTGTTGAAACTTTGAACTGTGAACTAGTTGGCGGTGCTTAGGTGTACTGGTCAGTTTGTAGGCTCTTGCTCAGTCACACAACTCTCCTGCATTTCCTCACACTTGCAGCCATGCTCCTTCTCAATTCTCTGAAAGTGTGGGCTCCTCTCCCACTTGACTGCTGGCTGAAGATTTTGGCTTGGCACTCCAGGCTGCCCACCACAGCTCTGGGATAATCTCAGGATTTATGTTACCTCTCCAATTAGAGGCAGCAGCAGGAGGGCCTTTATTATTGGTTGTGGGTGAGTCTTTTGCTTGTCTCCCGGAAGCTCCATCCCAGAGAGATATGAGTCAGTAATTGCTGACTCATATCTCATATTGATGAATGCAAGCAATCATCTCAGGATGGGGATATCTGTGCCATGGACCTGAGCTAGGAGTTTCCTACCTGGTTATGAGCAGGGGGAGTAAATGGGACCTGTGGGAGACAGACTGACCTCTTCTCTTTGGGTTGACTGCAGCTTGCTGCAGGTGTGGATAAGGCACTTAGGGTCTTTGCTCCCTCATTAGTCCAGGATAGCAGGGGTAGTACACTGAAGAGCAAGTGGCAGAGAAGTTTTGGTTGACCCTATAAGCTCCATCTCTGAGAAACATGAGGTTGCCGTTACTGGGTGTGTTCAGCCAGTGGAATAGGGTGGCTGCACTGCTGGCATGAGCTTAAGGCTCCACTTGTTGGGGAGCAGTCGATTGAAGTCTCACTGGAAGGACAGATTGGTTTCCTCTCTATTTAGTGACTGGCATGCTGTAAGCTTGGATGTAACCCTTAGGCTCTTTGCTTTTTTCCCCAGACTAAGGGAAGCAGGAATAGAACTGCTACTGTGGCAGTGGCAGAGGGGAGGTCATATGCCTCTGGGGAAACTCTGGGAACTAGGGAAACTCTGTGCCTCTCCCAATGGATATGCTTAGCCATGGGTGGGGCAACTCTTCTGTGGTCTGAGCAGGGGGCCTACCTGGTGAAGATCTAGGGGTGTGGGTTCCCAGGTAAGAAGGCCTGGACTCCTCTCCATATGGAGACTATGGTATGCTGGAGGTGCCAGTGTAATAAGTAGGCCCTTTGATTTTCCCCAGCCTGAGGGATGTTAGGTGAGGCCACTGTAACTGTGGTGGCAGAGGGGCTGTGGGTTGACCCTGGGATTTCCTCCTCAGAGGAATGCTGGGCTGCCTCTGGTTGCAGTGAGGCGGTTACTCTGTGCTGGGGGTATGGACCAGCCCCTGGTCCCCACGGACTCTCCCAGGCCTGGTAACAGCAAGGGTAAAAGCTGTAAGACAGCAAAGATAGCAACCTGTTCCTCCCACTGGGAGCGCTGTCGCAGGAAGTTACAGAGCTGATACTGTCTGGATAGCCCCGGCAGGGCGTGGCTGGAGACCCAGGCCCATATGACCCGCACAGTGAAGAGCTCCCAGAGGGAGGAGTGGACCACCATCTTTGCTGTCTAGCAGTCTGAATCATTTTTGCCTTAGGGCTTTGGAGAGTTTGATGGGACTCAGGGTTAGAGCGGATCCCTACCACAGTAAAGCTGTTTTATGAAAAAGTGGCCAAACTATATTTCTAAGCAAGTCCCTGAGGCTGCTCCTCCTGAACAAGGTCTCCAGCCAACTTTTGTAGGTGTGTTCAGGCTGGCAACAGGTCTAAAACTGCTATCGGCAAGAAAACACCAGTAGGGATGCCTGGAGACTCCGGTCAGGAGATTCTGCCCACTAAAGGAAGCGAGATCTGGGATCCACATGAATAAGCAGTTTGACTGCTTCTCTGTAGAGCTGCTGGGCTGTGCCAGGGGACTGTTTCATTTCCTAGTCACCTCAGACTCCCTAGAGCCCAAAGGCAACCATGGCTAAGCCTGTGAAAAAGCAAAGATGGTGGCTTACTCTTCCCCTGGGATTTCCTTGTCAGGGAGGTGTAGCGCTGCTGTTGGTGGCTGGCTGGATTCCCAAGCCAATACGTCTCATCCTGTAAGGTGCAGTGGAAGTAGGGCCTGCAGGCTGTAGCTGCTAAGCAACTTGGATTTAGCCCTTTTCCCAAGGTTTTGTATGGTGATCTAACCTGATTTGCCAGAGTTGCAGCTTCTTTTGCCGGGAACACCAGGTAGCAAAGGCTCCTGGGGCTTTGCATGTAGCTCGGTGTGTTAGATGTAAGGCCCTGGTGGAGTGGGTTCACAAGGGATCCCTTGATGGAAGGGTTGCAAAGATCTAGTGGGAGAAGAATGGGTCACAAAGGGATCTCTTGATGCAAGAGTTGCAAAGATCCAGTGGGAGAAGATTGGGTCCTAGGGGTTGTTCACTCATTTATCCCTTCCCTGGGCAGGGGAGGCCCCCTGGCTCCTTGTCATTCCTGGGTGGGCAGTCATCCTGCCTTGCTTTTCTCCCTTCTCTATGGGTCAAGATGTTTCCTCGATGTGTCCCAATGCATGCACCTAGATGTTTCAGTTGACGGTGCTGTATTTACTCTCCCCTTCCATTTCTCTCTGTGAGAGTGGTGCACACTAGCTGTTTCTAATAGGCCATCTTGCAAAAGTTCAGTATCTTCTTTAAACGTTTGGCAGAATTCAGCAGTGGGGCCATCAGGTCCTGGGCTTTTCTTTGATGGAAGACTTTTTTACAGCTTCAGTTTTGTTACTTGTTTTTGGTTTGCTGAGGTTATCTATTTCTTCATGGTTTTATTTTGCTAGGTTATGTGTGTCCAGGATTTTATCAATTTCTTCTAGGTTTTCCAATTCATTGGTGTATTGTTGTTCATAATATTACTTCATAATTATTTGTATTTATGATGTCTCAGTTTTTATGTCTCTCAGAAGTTTGTCAATTTTGTTTATCTTTATAAAATATGACTTCTTGTTTCATTGATCTCTTTTAGTTTCAATTTTATTTACTTCTGCTCTAATCATTATTATTTCTTGTGTTCTGCTAATTTGGGGTTTGGTTTGTTCTTGCTCTTCTAGTTCATTGAGGTACATTGTTAGGTTGTTAATTTGAATTCTTTCTACTTTTTGGATATAATTGTGTATAGCTATGTATTTTCCTCTTAGTACTTCTTTTCCTGTATCCCACAGAATGTGGTATGCTGTATTTTCATTTGTTTCAATAAGTTTTTAAATTTTCTTCTTAATTAATTGATTGGTGATTCAGAAGCATGTTATTTTCTACGTGTTTGTGTATTTTCTGAGATTCCTCTTTTTATTGATTTCTAGCTTTATTCCACTGTGGTCAGATAAAATCCTTGATATAATTTCCATTTTTAAAAAATTTATTGAGACTTATTTCATGATCTAAGATACAGTTTATTCTGGAGAATGTTCCATGTGCTGATGACTACAATGTATGTTCTGCAACAGTTGGGTGAAATGTTCTGTAAATGTCTGTTAGGCATATTAGATCTAGTGTGTAGTTTAACTGCTGTTTGTTGATTTTCTCTCTGGATGATCTGTTCATTACTGAAACTTGGGTGTAAAAATCTCCTATTATTTTTGTATTGAAGTCTGTTTCTCCTTTTAGTTCTCTAATGTTTTCTTTATATACTTAGGAAGTTTGGTTTTGAGTGCATAGATATTTATAATTGTTATAGCTTCTTGCTGAATTGACCCCTATCTCATTATATGGTGTCAATCTTTGTCTCTTCTTACATTCTTAGATTGATATTCTATTTTATCTGATACAAGTAGAGCTACTCCTTCTCTTTGTTGGTTTCCTGTTGCATGGAATATCTTGTTCCACCACTTCACTTTCAGTGTACACACACACACACACACACACACACACACACACACACACACACACACACATATGTCTTTAGAGGTGAAGTAGATTTCTTGAAGGCAGCATACAATTGGGTCTTGTTTCTATTTACTTAGCCACTCCATGTCTTTAAATTGCAGATATTAATCCATTTACATTTAGGGTTAGTATTGATAAGTAAGGACTTACTACTGTGATTTTATATCTTCTTTTCTGGTTGTTTTGAGATTCCTTTCTTCCTTTATTACTGTCTTCCTTTGTGGTTAAGTAATTTTCTCTGGTAGCATGTTTTAATCTGTTGCTTTTTAAATTTTTAGTGAGTCTGTTATAAGTTTTTGTGCTGTGGTTGTTTCATAAGGCTTACAATAAACAACTTATAGACATAACAAGTTATTTAAATAAATGACAACATAGATCACCAATACAGTAATAGAAACAAAAGCAAAAAAACATAACAAAAGCTATGCTATGACTACATTTCTCCACATTTTGGCCTTCTATTGTCTTAACTGACATTTTTTATGTTACCCATCTCTTAACAGGTTGCTGTAGTTATTATTGGTTTTGATAGACTTGCTTTTTTGGGTTTCAGACTAGAGTTATGAGTGATTATTACAGTAATAGAGTATGCTGGGTTTGTCCGTGTACTTAATTTTACCAGTGGGTTTTATACCTTGAACAGTTTTGTTTTTGCAAATTAGTGTTTTTTTTTCTCTCCAGTTGAGGAATTTCCTTTAGCATTTTCTGTAAGATGGGTCTGGTGATGTTGAGTACTTTCAGTTTTTTTTTTTTTTTTTTTAATCCAGGAAAGACTTTATTTCTCCTTCATATTTGAAGGATATTTTTGCTGGATATGATATTTTTAACAGAAATGTTTTCTTTTGAGCACCCTGAAGATGTCTTTCCATTCCTTCCTGGCCTGTATGATTTTTGTTGAGAAGTCTGTTAGATGAATTGAAACTCCTTTATGTTATTCACTTCTTTTGCTGCTTTTAGGATTCTCTCTTTGTCCTTAACATTTGAGAGTTTATTATATGCTTTGGGGTAGTATTAGTTGGTTGAATTTCTTTGATGTTCTCAGACCCTCCCTAGGTATTTATAACTGTCTCAAGTTGTGGAACGTTTTTTTGTTACTATTTCTTTGGATGAGCTTTATACCTATTGCTCTTGTTTAACTCCCTCTTGAATACCAATAATTCTTAATTTTGTTATTTGAGGTAATTTTGTATATAGTGTAGTCAGTCTTTTCTCCTCTGACAGTGTATTTTCAAATAACCAGTCTTCAAGCTGATTATTTCCCTTGCTTTGTCCATTCTGCTGTTGAAAGCCTCTATTGAGTTCTTCAATTCAGCAAATTTGTTTCTCAGTTACAAGATTTCTGTCTGATTTTTAAAAGTTATTTCAATTTCTTTGTTGAATTTCTCTGATGAATTTATGAATTGTGTGTTACCTTGGAGATTTCTGCATTACCTTGGAGATAACTGTATTTCCTTATAACTGCTATTTTAAAGAGAGCTGACAAATCATTAGGGTTAGTCACTGGATTTTTGCTTTGTCTTTTCAGGAGATCTTTTAAGGAACTGTCTCATTAGGGTTAGTCACTGGATTTTTGCTTTGCCTTTTGAGGATTTTTGCTTTGCCTTTTGCTGTTGTTTCTTGTGTTTATATGTCTATGTCTTGCATTGAAGGGTTATTCATACCAGTGTTCTCTGTCTGGCTTGTTTTGAGTTTTGTCGGATATATTTGTTTAGTGATTCTTTACTATCAGGTTGCTATCTCCTTTTTAGGTCTAGGTAGCACCTTAGGCCCAAGTTTGCCTTGGCTCTAGTAAGTGATTAGAGCACTCCCTGTCTTAACTTGAGGAGGTCTCAAAGAGTTTATCCCACCATTGTGTCAAGGCTGGCTAGGAGTTTGGGCTCAGGGGACCTGCGGAATGTACCTCCTACAGCTTGGTACTGCTGAATCAGCAACTCCGATTTGTTGTCCTCTTTGATTGAGTAGCAGAGCAGAGTTTCCAGGGCTGGGGATGGCAGGCATACCTCCCTCCTTTGTTTCTGCCTGTCCTTAAGGATATTTCTTCCTTCTGGCTGTCATGATCCTTCCCATGGGTTAAGGCAAGTACAAGTTTCCTGCCAAGATTGTGGGGAAGCTGATTTATCACCTCAATCTCATTTTTTCCAGTGTGAAAATCATGGGTTGTGGGATTTTTCCATGTGCTTGGTGTTGGGCAAATTGGTAGAGGAAGGCATCGGAAATATTGAAGATTGATTTTCTTATTTCCTCAGAGTTCTTTCACTTCTTCATGACACCAGGAACTGTCTCTTTCATATATTTTAGTTCTGGGTTGTTGCTGGTGAAAATCACAGCTTTATGTACTTGTTTTTGTCTTTCTGTTTGGAAGGTGTAAAGCCAGCTTGCTTCTATGCTGCCATTTTGGAACCAAAAGTCTTCTAGTCTGAATATTTAAATGATAGTTTTGTGTGTTTCTCTAAACTTCTCTTTGCATTTCCAAAAGTTACTGTCAGGATATAGAATTTTATTGTTCATCAATTTCATCATTTTATCTTTTACCTCCTATTTTTTCCTTGTGAGTTATCCAGTTTGTTATATAGTAAGAGCTACATGAAAATAAATGGATAAAGTGAACATAGATTCAATTTCTACATGCTTTAACTAAAGTTGGCTCAAGATTTGTCCTGAGTAAATTTCTGACCTTTACAATAAATACTTAGAATCCACCAAAAACTGTGGATCTTGATTCACGTTTTAGATGAGTCCTTAACTTAATAGAGCATAATTTTCTATTTCTTCTGGAACATAATATAAATACTTTAGGATCTACTAGGAAAAACTGGAAAACATAAAACTTGAAAGAGTTCGATTTATTAGGCAAATAGACCACTGGTGATTTACCAAACTTACTGGCTTTCTGAGTTGAAAAATATTTTGTTACAAGTTGCTACATTTATAAAACAATAGCATATTCTTTTCCTCTATTTCTTACTGAGTGGCAAAATAAAATTATACTTTGAAAAAGTCTAAAATGTTACCCAAAATTATCTCCAAAGCAAGAATGCCTCTAGATATTTAATCAGTGTCAAAATTTAATATTTTTAATACAGAAAAAAACAGATTAAAATCAGTTTAATTAAAAAAGATATATTCTACCTATCACTTTTGAAAACAGGTAAATGTCTAAAGTTATGCCAACATGATTTATAGTAGGAAGCTATTTAAACTATTAACATAATGTGGACATTATAATTGTTCGATGCATCTATTTCTTCATTTAATGTAATTAACATACAACTTTTACTTTTTGTGAACAGGAAGTTTTTAACAATTCAAAAGCAATCCATGTTTTATCTTATGAAAAATAAATATATGAGAAAAAATCTTAGAAAGCTTTTTTATTCAGGAGCCTTATCTGGGAATTGTTTGTTAATCCATATGATTGTGAGATTTTTGTCTTATTTGATTATTTAATATAACTACTCATAGACTATTTCTACTTGCCCCACACTGTGTGAAGCTGGAATAGTCTATGTTCTTATTGTCTTCCTTTTAAGATCCCTCCTATTCTGAGCAGTGGGCTGGCTATTCATATGATAAAGAGAAATAATTTGCCATTTGTTATTTACCTTTGCAGTTTATAGGCTGTGAATAGATTCCAACTCCACTAAATCAAATATTGTAAAGACAAAATTATAAAATTAATAATTAAAAAACAACTAAGATTTTTAGAAAAAGGTAAAGGGAGTTTAAAAAGAAAATTTATTGTAGCTCTCATCTATAAACAGTTGTAGATTATACTGATACTTCATAGTCTCCAGCCAGAGAAAAGCAATGAGCATAGTAAATTGGGAATACGATATGGAAGGTCTGTCACCCCCTGAGATGCCTTAGGTCATATCCAATAAAATACTGAAAGTAGGAATGAACATCAGATCATGATTTTTAAAAAGTCTAAACAAAATCACAGTTCATATGTACTATCAGAGAGCCCCCTGTTCCCTGGGTAAAGATTGAAGAATGAATGGTTCAGTTCTCCAAAAGCCACTGGGAAATGTCAGCACCATCTAGTTAATGAATTCCTGATTTGTTTGGCATTTGCACTTTCTTAAGAAATTGCTGATGTGTTTAGACTTTCTCTTCTCCTCAGCAGCAGTGAAATTTGTTGATTATGATGGCCTTATATAACATCATCCAGGCAGAAAGCTAAAAGATTACACATTAAATAGAAACAGGCCTGTTTATTACTAGGCATTGTGCTACCTCATATGCATATCTCTGTTCCTCAGTCTTTGCCCAGGTTGTTTTGTGGGAGATGCTTTGTTAAAAGTATTTTCATGGCAGGCCTCCACTCATGAAAATGTCATTTTCTCTGTCTGGTTGTGATAGGAAGTCTTTTTCACCTATTAAACCTGTTAAATTTCCTTCAAATATTTTTGTTTAAGTCAGAAAAACAGTTAGTGGAAGACCGTTTAAAAACATGTGAGTTTAATGAGGAATTGATGTTTGTATTTGAAAACATTTTTCAAAGAAACTTGCTTCTTTACTGCTGAATAAAAGCCTGCAATCTCTGCAGATTTCATTCAAACAGGACAAACAATCCAGACTATCTATATTTCACAGAAGTTGCCCTTAACTTCTTTTCACCATGTTTGTTTTAGAAGACTTTCCACCATAGGACGAAATCCTGCCCACTTTCGTTTTTATAAAGATCAGCTGGGTAAAAAGCAGTGACGTTAACATTTTTCAATTAAAAATCTTTGGTATGACTATAAAGTGGACACAAAACAAGCTTAATATTCTCTATCTAAGTATCATTGCCTTGGCCAGGCCCATACTGCAGTATAGCTCTTATTGTACAGTTCTTTGAACAGTAAACTAATTTGGTTTCATGTTCCTATTTATTCTAATGGGACAAAATTCCTCTGTTAGACAGAATCATTCTGCACTTTGGAATCATGTTTCCACTCCCATGGATTTCGTGTATGTGTTTGACATTGTTCCTGAAAGACACTCTTCTACTCTGGCCCTCACTTTTCCTTGTCTCCCACAACTTTCTCTCAAGCCTCTCTTGCTCGTGACTTTAGCCCCTAACTTTTTTTTCATGCCTCTGGATAAACATGTATTACCCAGCCAACACCTACTAACCTGCAATAACAATTCTTCCCTATTCAGACTGCCATTTTTGACCAACAAGTTCCCAAGTTAACTGAACTCTGGCTGGTCCTTTCTGCTAGAGCTTTAAAAATTCTGCCCTTTTCCCCCCAAATATTAGGGGGAAAAGGCTTCTTTAGAGCCTTCTCATGTCCAGCACTTTTAGTACAAAGGCTTATGCCAGGATTTTGCAACGTCTGCATTAATAAAATTGTGGGTTGGATAATTCTTTGCTGTGTGGCTGCACCTACTGCAAGATGTTTAGCAGTGGATCACTGGCTTCTGCCTATTAGAAGCCAGTAGCATACCCGCCAAGTTACAACAACCGAAAATGTCTGCAGGCATTGGCAAATGCCCCTTGGAGGAGAAATTGCTCCTCACTATCTTGCAGTTGAGAACTACTGCATAATGCTAGGAGTTGCTCTGGTTAATTTTTGTCCAGTCTTTGCTGTTCTGATTTGGATCAGGATTGGGCTGTCTGCTGCTCAGCTGGAGCCACTTGCATAAAGATAGAGTCCAGGGAGATGCCATGAGGCCTCCCTTTTGGAGACCCAGTGACAGGACAGCTTAACAAGTCATTTAGTCCTCTGGTAAGATAAAGGCAAGTGATTCTCAACCAATGTAGTTGGAGATGACGGTAAGTCTTGCTAGTTTTATAGTTTTAAACCTTGGTCGAGATTAGATTTGCATAACACACGTAAGTATTTGCTGAACACTCCTAAGGAGAGGCAAAAGTTCACTGAAGAATTTAGGATTGTCTTTGGGACATATAGTCTGGGACTCTCTAATCTCTGTCAATTAGCTTATGTTCTTATGGGATACAGAAATGTTAAAATTTGGTTAAAAAAACAGAATTAATTTGTGATCAGATTGATTGATACAAAATATATGGATAAACTTTGACTACAGATTATATTTAAAAATGCAGAAAATAGATAAACCCTCTCAGTAGCTACCTCTGAGATATATATATATTTTTTCAAAATAGATTGGCCCAAATCTAATCTAATCCTGTATACACACAGGAAAGGAATCTACCCATGATTTCAGAGACCACCTTCACTACCATTTTCTGGGACAATTTGTTCTTCATAAGAGTTGGGATATCACAACTTCAATTCCTGACTGACTTTCATTTTGATGGTCTTAAATCTGTGTTGGCAGATTTACTCAGAAAATAGTCAGGGCATACTCTCTCTTTCTGAATTTCAAGGGCTGTGGGACACTTTAAAGGTAGTTAGTTTAAGAAAAACGTAGAGAAAAAATGTATAGCTTCTTAGATTAAGCAATTAGAAAAATCCAAAAACTAGACAACCCTATGCCTAGTTTAGACCAAGACACCTGTTAATATTATAAGGAAAAAATAACACTGGAAGAGCAATTGCCCTACACTGGAACAACAGATAGTATCTAAAAAGAAAAATACAAACTATCTGACAGACTAATGTACTTAAGAGTAAGAAGTTGCTCTGGTATGTCAACAATCACCCTTAACAGAAAAGGGACAGATTCCCATGTAATTGTAAAAACAGAATGGTCCATTTCTTTTTGATACCTAAATGAAAGTAATGTTTTAGTTTTGATTTGTATTTGTAAGGAAGACCAGCCAAACTAGCTATTGTGTTTCATGGGTTCTGTCATAGCTTCAGAGTTTCTTAGTTCCATCTTTTCCAGCTTTACAAAGAAGAATAAAATAAAGAAATAGTAAGGAAGAAGTGGAAAAACACAGAATCATATTCAAATTTTAAAAAATAATGACTTCTAGAAATTCTAATTAAATATTAGATTGAGCTCATATTTATAACTATTTCTATCCAAACCTCATGAAATTAATAATCAAGGAATAAAAAATATAACTGGTTTATTGAATGGACTGGGATTCATGAACATAAAGAAAAAATACATTCTATTTTTTTCTAATCTCTGTTTTTAAGTGAGCAAAGTCAAATATTCCTTCTTTACCCTGAAGATTTCCCAGATATATCCGATAGATTTTTCTGCTACTTTCAGATAATAGGAAGTTTCATTAGTCTAATTCAAAACAAAATTTCTATTTCATGTTGTTTTCAAACACTTCTTTCTACCTTTTCTGCATTCCCAGCCCTAGTTGATGTTTGACTCATCCTTGGAGATCCGCAACAAAGTAAGGAAAATGTTCTGTGTTTCCCCTATTTCTCTCAGCTCTTCCGCTTCTCTACCTTCATTCGCTATCCTGTGTATGGTTCATCCAAGATTGAAGCTAGAAACAGTTATGAGTAGTAAAGAAAAATAAAATGTCTATTTAGCTAATATTGTTTATAACTCCGGATGCTAGATTCACTTTCTGGCAGATGTCAATACGTTGTCTTCCTCCTGTGAGGTACTTATATGTCTTTGTATATACACATTCTCCACCTCCATCTTTTTGGAGCTGGGAGTCTTACAGTTCTGTGACACAAAGTGTTCATGCTCTGGTTGGCCTGTTATGACTTCTCAACATCAACTTTGGCAGAATAGTCCACCTTCTTTCTGTTGCTGTGGCCTTGCACCAGACATAGTCACCTTATGTATGCAGTGACGTTTTAAGTAATCTGTAGCCAAGTTGTTTTCTGTGATATTTGCTATTGCATGGCGAACAACAACAGCACCAACATTATTTTTTCCTACCAAAATCTGAGTGATAAGGTTGTAGCCACTGCAATTCAACTCTCTTCAATCGTTTCCACTTGAGGTGAAGCCATCAGATTTTGTAACTCCAAGCTTCAGGGAAAATAAGCCAAGTTTTCCAAGAGTTTTCTTACCATGCATTTCTCTGGTTCAATAATACTAGAATCAAATATAAAGAAAAAAGAATTAGACTGATATAACCTATTTCAGCAATAAATATCGAATGCTAGAAGACCATAATTAACATTCAGAATTTAAAGAAAAATATTTTCTACTTAGAATCACATCCTTATCATACTATTCATCAAAAGTAAAGACAGAATAAAGTAATTTCAGACATGCAAGGATTTAGGAAGTTTACATCCCATATGCAACTGGGAAATTTAGCTGTGGATGTACAAAATGAAAGCAAGAGAATGAACCAAAACAGAGGCTATCAAGGGCTTCAGAAAATAACAGTTCCTACTCAAAAAAGCAAGGAAGGAAACAGCTGTCTAGCAGGGCTAGATGACAACCAATTTAATTAGGAGCAGAATAACTAAAGTCAGTCTCAGAAAAAAGTCAAGATTAAAGAAGGTTTCAACATAGTTATATTATGATTTAGAGTTTGAAAACACTTGATAATATGCAAAATACAGATAAAATAATCGATATTTATTATTCCAGCAGGCTGTGAGTTCCTCTCTCATGAAAGGATAGGAAGCAGGCACTGTTAATCATTGCATCCCAAGTACCTATCTTTGTTTCTGACACTCGGAAGGCATAACAAACATACTTTCACTAACTCAATTGTTACTAATTGTCATTATTGTTCTTCTGTAAACAGATGTATTTGTGGTTGACTTCTCCCCTTTCCCTATTTTTATATTTGCTGTGCTATTTATCTTTTTTGTGATACTAAATACCTGTGCTAATTTACAACTCTTATATAGGCTAATATATTGATAGTTAAACATACAAGTACTAATAAGATTATAAAAATTATTACCAAATTACAAGGAAGACCTAGGAAATGTATTAAAAGGAAGATTCCCTAAAATTCAGATTATTGCCTTTGAGGTGGAGTAAAAAAATCTAAATTATTGAAGTTCACTTCAAGTGATTCTGATGCAAATGGTTTGTGTGTCCCCATTATTACAACTATGCATTAGAGATTTTACTGACTGATTCATAGGGAATTCAGAATTAACTAGGGTGAATATTATTTTCATTTTTTCTAATTTAGACAATACATTTTCCCCCAAATTCATCACCCATTTTTCACTTAAATAATTTATGCAAAAATGAAACTGCAGTTAACGTATTGTTTTTAAAGAGTAGGTTGCATTGTCCCCTCAATAGAAAAAAAAGTCAAAATTTTTTTTTCATTTATTTATTCTGCCTCAGTTATATGCCATGGCAGTAAATTAGTTTCTATATAGCTATATTTTTCTCGTAACATTGCTACTTTAGAGCTGTTTTGACTTAACGGCTTTCTGAGAAGAAATCCGAGCATGAAGGAATAAAAATAATTTAGATTGCTGCACTAACATGCCTTTAAGTTGTATTGTTTAAATATTATTTCAAAAACTTATTAAATTATTGACTTATCAGGTTTGAATTTCATCCTGAATGTTCCTAAGTTTTTCTTTTCTAAATATTTCTACAGAGTATTCTATTATGCAGCACATGTGCTTTGTTCATTCCTTTATAGATGCATTTCCTTAAGAAGTGTATTAGTGATCTTCACTATATACAATCAAATAGAAACTATGCGTTATTTTCCTTTCCAAGAAAACTAAATTGATGCACAGAATGATTGTTTGCCAGCAGCTGAAATTGCAGCCGAGGAGAACACTTGCCTTATTAAGATGGAATTTCTGGTTTTATTTATTCCAGAAAAATAAAAAAAGAAGCTCTATCCCCAAATAAAAGATTAGTCTAGGGACCTAGCACATCAGTGCTGCCATATCGAATAGAGAAGTGAATGGGATGAATATTATAGCTCACTCTTTATATTGGTTTGTGGGTAGGAAAAAATGAAAAATTGGAGAAAGTATTAGTTCACATTAAAAGGTAAAACACAAAGAGGCCACTGTCAATTTAGGCTATGCTTGTTGATTTCTAAATAACCTTGTCTCAGAAGTCATTAAAAGTATTGCTCTCCTGAGAAGAGGCCGAGGTTCTCTGCCTTTGAAACTGAATAAACCTGGTGTATCACTTTGTCATTCTTTATGAGAATACTGGCCCTGAGTATCTTGTTTCTTTCTTTCTCTTTTTTAAGGTATTAAAGATTATCTATGCCACCACCTTTACAAAACGATGTAGGCACATACATTTAGTAAAATGTATAAGTTATAAAGTTAGTAGGTATTTCAATTCTTTACAGATAACATTTCTCTAAGGAGATGTCTCTAAGATTTCTCTAGGAAGATTAAATTCATGGGTATGATTGGTTAACATTTATTTTGCATGATTTTTTTAAACAAAAAATTATTCTGTTCCTTTGAGGTATAGTATTTTTAAAAATTCAAACAGAATACATATTCTTAATTTAGAAAATATGTGAATTTTAAACAATGTGATAATAGGTGGAAAATAATATAGAAACTTAAGGTATTGTTTTAATATTTTTCAGGGACAAAAAAATACCGTACCACCAATTTGTGAATAAGTGGTTTTATATCTAGACATATGTATGGCATTTGCTCTGCCTGTGTTGGACAGGCTGAAACTTCCCTTGTCCTGCTGAGGCTGTTTAGAGGACAGCTGATGCTGATGGTGTCTGGAGATACAGCTCCTCAAGAAGTGGTGCATTAGTGATTTCCATCATGTACTTCATACTGTAACTGGGAGGAGGAGAGGGGAGGGCACTGAGTTCTTAGAGTGAGATGAATTCAGTTACATTTACGAATTGTTATGTAACTATGTTATAGTTAGCAAATATTTTGGGAGCAGCGAGTGTTCTCCCTAGCCATGATGTTTCATTATTAAGGGTTAGTTAGGTTGCTGAGGAGTATTAACTGCTAATCTGACTGCTTAAGATATGTGCTTCTGATAGGCTCTCTGGAGTCACATAGTCTAGTGTCCCTATCTTGGTATCTCCTTTCCTAAGAATCTTCTAGGATTTTAAGATGTCACAATCCTCTTTTACACTTTTGAAATTTGTTTCACAAGGTCATGTAAAGTATAAAAATGTAAAGTGTAATACAGAGATATTTATTCGCAGTTAAAATTATCCTTTTACTTACATTTATTGAGTATCACTATTTTGGTAGATAATGCAAAGATAGTTGATGTAACTCATAAATTTGCATTCATTTCCATTTATGTTAACTCTGAGTTTTGTATTAGTCCATTTTCATACTGCTATGAAGAAATACCTGAGATGGGTTATTTATAAAGAAAAAGGTTTAATGGACTCACAGTTACACATGGCTGGGGAGGCCTCACAATCATGGCAGAAGGCAAAGGAGGAGCAAAAGCACATTTTACATGGCAGCAAGCAAAAGAAAACCATCAGATCTCATGAGACTTACTCACTATCATAAGAATAGCACAGGAAAAACTCGCCCCATGATTCAATTACCTTTCACTGGGTTCCTCCCACAACATGTAGGGATTATGGGAACTACAATATCAAGATGACATTTGGGTGGGTACACAGCTATACTATATCAGGCATTGTTTGATTTTCTCTCATTTTTTAAAGTCAATTTAAATAAGATATACATTTCTTGGTTGATAAGAAAAAAATTAATGGGCTTTTAACATGGGATATTTTTTGGTTGTGAGTCCATATTTAAAAAAAAGAAAACATGGAATATAAGTGGGGAAATGGCAACTAACTTGGGATGTTAAAAAGGAAAAAACAGTAATTTTAAAATGGTCAAGTTTAGAATACTGATAAGAGTTCATTTCACCATCCTGCCTCTACTATTGGGGCATAATTGTATCAGTTATAAATAAGTCTTATTTAGACATAAGTGATGATCTCTAAAGAAGAATAAAAGTTTTCAAAAGCTTTTTTCTTTAAGGCCCTTCTTAACATAGCTAAGTATTTTGGCACTCACTAATAAGCTACAGTTTTGCAAGTTTTGTTACCTTTGATTGCATACTGTTTACACAATTAAAAGTACTTTAACATTAAAAAATTGAAGCAAGAAAAATTACCAGTTGAGTATTTTGCAGCTCATTTTTTGTCTTTTGGAAATTACAATATTGCATTATGTTTTATTATAATATGACTTATTGTATATTTCTGTACCAGTATTTTGTTTATATCACAAGTATCATAGTTGTTTTAAAATATTCAATCCAATATAATTAAAAATCATTAAATTTCTTACTCAGGTTATGACAGATGTGGAGAATTATACTAAATGCATGTACACTTAGAAAGTCTTACCAACTGTGGTAAATTCATAATTTATAACATTGTCAGTATTAGAAATGTATATAATATCTATATTTGAAATAAATATGTAACATACTTACTTATGGTAAGGTAATTCCTATCCTGTTTTTTGGATGATTGTTTAATCTGTTTCTTGTTTGTAACATTCCTGATAACATTTTGTTTCTAATCCTCATAAAAAAAAATCTTGTTTTCTAGGTGAAATTTCTAGAAAAAGTGAAGCCCAATAAAGCCAAACTTCATACGGGGGAATCATAAATTTGATTCGTATCAGCATCAGCACCTACGATTCTCTCTAACTTAGATCACTTCATAGTACCTGAGCCCTATCAGGAAGTTCCTGAATGTAAATTTTTTTTTTTTTTTTTTCTTTGAGACGGATTTCGCTCTTGTTACCCAGGCTGGAGTGCAATGGCCCGATGTCGGCTCACCGCAACCTCCGCCTCCTGGGTTCAGGCAATTCTCCTGCCTCAGCCTCCTGAGTAGCTGGGATTACAGGCACGAGCCACCATGCCCAGCTAATTGTTTTTTTTTTTTTTTGTCTTGTATTTTTTAGTAGAGACGGGGTTTCACCATGTTGACCAGGATGGTCTCGATCTCTTGACCTCGTGATCCACCTGCCTCGGCCTCCCAAAGTGCTGGGATTACAGGCTTGAGCCACCCCGCCTGGCCATAAATTCTATTAACTCATTAAAAGAACTTTAACTATTTTCAGAAAACTGCTATCATTTTTTTTCTACTCTGACTTAACCCAGTTACTCTGTGGTTTCTGGATTAAAATTGGTCTCTTATTTCTCAGATCCACTCTTATTTACCTACTATGTAATGTTTATGATTTGGAGATGCTAGTGTGTCTGTAAAATGTCAGGAGAGCTGAAAAGATTTCAGGTATCCAAATATCACCAAAAAAGGAAATCCTTGATTTTTTTTAATTTAAAAAGCAGATACATGCCTATGAACTGGCATTGTACAGTGTTGAAGTACAAAATAATGTGTTACTCCTTAAAGTAAGAATTATTAATTATAAATATATTAGCTAGTTTATTGAGCAAACTATTTGCTTCTTTAGCTAAAAAATTAAGTTTTATAAGAAATAGATAGACAAAGACAAGAGATAAACCATCATATGATTATGTTAGAAGGGAACTAACTTATAAAATACACACTCATGGAAATTGAGCTATTGAAACATAATTAAGTTGAAAGTTTCATAGATGTCATGTTGTATTTTTAAGGTTATATTTTCCCAAATATGGTCTTGTAGTATATCAGAAAATTACATTAATATCTGCATTCAAAAAACACATTAGCATAAAACTTAAAATGGCAATTAGAGTGGGATAGCTTTTGCCTTAACTATGTGTGGTAGTATAATAATAGTTACCCAAAATACCAGTATATCTTTGAGTATGCACTTTGAAGCTAAGCCATAGTCTATTTTTAGATGATGATATTACAAATCTCCACTCCCTTTCAACGCTACATAATGTGCCTATTTTACACCCACACTGAAAATAATGCATGGTGTTGCATGACAATTTAGTTTTAATTCCTTTTGATTATGTAGTTTAGAAAAACTGGTTGATTGCAATTCAAAAATTACTTAAATTCATTTGTTCGATCTCTCTTAATTAGACTGTTTTGCTTCTTTTATATAACTTAAAATAATAAGTTTATTGCTGAACCCGTTTGAAAAAATAAAATCAATTAATTGGTATTGTGCTTCTATAATGAAGACCCCCAGCAGAGAGAAGGCTGTTTGACATGACAATGATGAGCTGTAGGATATGGGAAAAGACATTTTACAACATATATTTATTCAGAAATGCATTGCAAAACTAGCCTGTTGAGAATGAACAGTTACTTTACAGAACAGTTTCCCAAATCCTATATAAGTTTTCAGTAGTGTAGTAGGCATAGAAAATAATTAACAGTATAAGAAATATTCAGAACCTAATAGACTTCCAAAACACAGGTAGATATAATACAACTTTCAGCCACAATTTTCCTGTCTTGAATTCAACTCAGTTGAAATGCAGGTTATTTTTCTAGCTGTTAAATAGAGCATAGTTTGAATCTTTAGAGTGACTATTCTTAGAGTACAACCAGATTCCTCTTTGCATGCAAATTTTCATGTTGTTTATTGTTTATCTTCAGGTGCCTCTCCTGCTCCTCCTGCCTTCTCTTACCCACTCCATACAAAATACTAAACACAGTAATATAAATTACTAAACACAATAGTACAAAGGGGGATTTTTACAAATGTGTAGTACTTTAAGTGTTCATATTTCAACAACCATCTCCACCCACTTTTCCTTGTTGGAGACGACAGACCAGCAATTATAGTCCACCCAAACACTGCTGCCTACTTTGTCTTATCCTATTCCAGAATCAGCAAAATGAGTCTTTGTGGAAGCTAGACTTGCTCCTTTAGTGCTATTAATTTGTTTGGCTAAGGAGATCAATTTTCTTATCCACACACCTCCCAGTTCAAAAACTTGACCATATTTACGCTGTTCCTTTGTATCAAAAACTCAAGTTGGAGTTGAGAATTCAATTTAATTGAACTAAGTCACTCCAAAGCTGAAATTTTTATAATGAAATGTGTGTGCACTCACACAGAAAGGCTCACAAGCTTTAGGAAAGTGATTGGGGACTCTAGGGAGCCATTTGAAGATGTGGGGAATGTTATTACTGATGGCAGTGGTAATAGATACTGTAGAAAGAGGTTATTTTTTTAAGGACATTGAACTTCTTTTCCCTTCCTTTGAGTTCCTGCACTAATTTTGCCCTATTTTTTGGTCTTTGTTAGAAGCAACAGCCATTATTTCATCCAATCTATATATAATATATAAGTGAAAAGGCAAATGTTTGTTGCAGATTGCTTTATAGAGCAGATAACTTCTAGAGAATGAAAATGTTTATTATTCTTTTACTTGTTGGGTTTCCTTGCAAATATCCTATATATAGCAAAGAATTCTGATTATAATGAAGATGAGTATATTTCTCATTGAGGAAATTTCAGTTCCTAAGGAAGTTTGTCCAAGTGACTTGCAGCTGGCTTGTGCCAACCTTGGTTTTATAAGTTATAACCTGACAAAACTATATGAAGCCGACTTCTGGAGCTTAAAAATGTTAGATGTGTCACAAGGAATGAAGCATTACATTTCACATGTTTTTATTTTTTGTTCTTCACAGGCTCTCTGCAGTGCCACTGCTGACTTCTGGATGGCACTGTAGAATTTTAATAGTCCCAATTTCAGGCACAATTTGTTTTTTGTTGAAGTGTCAGACCTATTTTAATGGGAGTGAAAACCATGCAACTAGTCAGGTGCAAAACAGCTTAGGGGAAGTATCAGAGAATGTAGGAGAATAGAGATTGCAATGACAGACTTTCATTTATAGCCTCAACTTACATATTCAGATTCCTACATTCTTTCAAAAATAACAATGAAATAATCCCAATAATCAAAAACATGAATGTAGTTCCATATGTAATTCATTTGCATGTGGATAAGAAGGTATTTGAAATAGGACATGATTACCTTAACAGATTAATAACTAAGCCAGTACTGTAATGGCTTCAAAGAGGAAAAGGGCCTTTCTTAGGAATTATTTATTTCATAAACTGTACGATATTGTCCAGTGTTGGCCAGCATACACCTTGGGATGAATAAATTGTGATTGTGAATAAGTACAGAAAAAGTGCCTGCAACATATAGTTACACAATCGTGGTAACAAGAGGACAATGTCATTTGCTGTATAAATGCAAAAGGAAAAAAAATGACGTTAATTCTTAACTGTTTCAAGTCTTAAACAGGGATATGTAAAGCAGAAAAATTTGGAAAGATACAAAATTAAGATTATCTTTGTTTGGGCAATGACAGAATATCTAGCTGAAATTAACTCTAGATTTTACATCTTATTTATTGTCAATCCTGTGTGTTTCTTTATTGTTATTAAAAGTCTCCTCAATTCCCTATTTATCCAGAATTGAAAGACACAGCTCAAATATAAAGAATAGATTACAAAATTTTACCAAATAGATCAAATAAATGATGAAATGAAGCAATGCAAGAAACTTTAGTGCTTTCTAAAAACAATAAAAGAATCATAATGTATAAAATTTTCTAAGTGTATTTTATCCCATGGGAAAATTTAGACTTAATAATATCTGAAACTGTGCCATCCTGCTTTTATCATCTTTCATATTGTAATTAAAATAACCATAGTAACAATTGCAAAAATGTCCTTCCAAAGAAATATTTGCAATGTGACTTTTATATTATAATATATACATACACACGTATTTTCCTCACATATACTTAATATGTTTATCAAAGACATTTTTATTTTATTTTAATTTACTTTCATGAATAACTTTAGAATATTATGGCATTAAATGTTTTTTTTCAGGAATAAAACCTAACTTTATAACATCAAAAGATTAACTTATGAAGTCTACCTGATGGGAACCAATTACCTTGATAAGCAGGAATCATTTGCATTTCAACTCAGAGAATATTAGTTAATTGTACATGTAACATTTCCTATAAAGGTGTATGATGAGTCAAGCACAACTATTGAGGATGTTTACAATTAGCAAATTCTACTTTAATAATTTTTGCATGTATATATATATATATATATATATAGTCTTAATAAACATTAAGTTCCTTGAGAACATGAATTTATGAATTATGTTTCATTTATTTTTAATATCTTATTGTACTCTTAGTACACCATATTAAAATAGTTATTATTCAATAAATGCTTATTAGACAGATAATTTATATTTTATATATGCATGAGTAGTATTACAAGGAAAAGCATACACTTATTAGAAAGATAATATTTCACAGATGAACACATGAAAAAATCTTGAAACAATTTGTCACCATTTCTGTATTCCATGGAACTTAAATCCGTTCATATAAAATTCCTTTTATTATCATATTTGTTTCCAAAGTGATACTACATCATTGACTCAATGTTTTTGTACAATAACCATTAGATTCTTCCTTGTTCATGGACTCTTTCCCCATTTCCCCAACTCCTTTCCCATTTTCCCAACTTCTTCCTTTGAACTTCAATTGAATTTTGTCTGTACTTTGACTATAATGCTTTCTTCTTTTCAGTTTTTCTTATTATTTATATATTTTATTCATATATATTTTATGTATCTTACTTACCCTTCTGGATTGCTCCTTGAAAATAGGATCCACTTTTGATTCATCTTAGTACCCCAGTAGCAATTCACAGAACATACTAGCAATTCAGTGAATTGAATGGATACATAAATCATTAACAATTTATTAAGTACCCACTCTGTGTACAGCAGTGTGTGAGACCCTGAGGATACAAAGAAATATAAGAGATGGCTCTTGTTCTAGAGGAGCTTACGGTATTTAGAGGAATGCATACACGTACATCAAAATATAACCATAGGTAATTATGGGTTCACAATTTCCAATATTTTTGCTTGCCTTTCTTTATATTTAGAGTTTTTAAAAAATAAACTTCACTTATTAAAATACAACTTACAAAATATTCTTCATAGAAATAGTTTTATTCTTTTATTTTTGCATGAACTGAATTCAAATTACAACTTTATCAAAATCAAACAGCCTTCAAGCCTTCATGAGACTCAGCATGAACCTTCTCTCTGGATAGGTGCACCTCGATGCTTACATTTCTTCCTCCTAAAAAACAAAACAATTGTGTGTGCATGTAAATACAACCAGAGGCAGTCCTACAGAGAGTATCAGGCATAAATTATAAAAGTAGTTTATTCTTCTTTGGATTGACAGGGTAAATTATTCATATGTGACTCTGTAAAGCACATTGAGTAAGTGGACTGTTTTCCCACTCGACTTCAAATATCCCCACTCCAAGCTTTAAAAGTACTAGCAGTATATTTTGGGGAGAAAATCTATACATTTCTCTTAGCTAATATCTAACTGAGGGCTGTCAAAGAGAAGACTTAAATGTAGCATCTATGATTTTCTTTGTAATCATACCATTCTTTCTTCCTTTCTAATTTAATATTTTTAGAGGATAATAAGCATTAAGAACACAAAACAGATATGAACGTAGTAACTACTGTGAAAAGTTCAAATGTGGCATAAGGAGAGAATCAGATCTTCAAAGCTTGACCCTTCCTTTCTCCAACAGATCTTGCCTAGAGCACCTATGTATTTCCATTTAAAAGTGCTGCAGTTGTTACCTCTTTTCCCCTTTTTATCATTATGTAACAGATTTTAGGCTGTATTTAAAATTTTTAAAGAACTATGTTTTAGATGATAGGTGGTTTGAACTACTAAATAGAGTATTGATGTGTGGGCGGATGGTTGTCTCTTTTTGCACTCTGCAGCTGAATGCCTAAGGCACTGCCAGGGAACAGTGGAAGATATTTCAAGAAGCAGGCAAGTCTGTATACACCCATGCCAGCCAGAAATCGATCTCCCTCCCTCTAGCCCTCACCTCTGTAAACATATTTATAGGCAATTGCGTGTGCAATGCACACAATACATACTACACGAGTAAAATTGTTTCTTCTGTATGCTTAAATTTTCTCAATGCTCTTCATATTTTTCATTTTTCTGATATTTGGATAGCAAATCAATGTACACATTCAATGTGGTATTGCATCTTGTTTTGCAGAAAAGTTGTCATAATCAAAGCTAAATAATCTTGCAATCAATGGCATTTTAGAATAGAGAAAAGATTATGAGTATGCATATGATTTTCACTTTCCTTTCTTCAAGTTTATTGACTCCAAGATACCAATTTGGCTTTTTCTCTTCTGTTCCATTCTGTTACTGTCACTCCTACACATATATGCACATTTGACTACATTTCTGAAAGAACAGAAAACAGTGGTCTGCTCAACTTTACATAAAAAATACCTTCTTTAAAAATACATGTAAATAATCTTGTAGAGAGACAAAGAAGGTTGCTATTTAGAACAACATTCTTTTGAATTACTTCATAAAGTGAAGGTCTTTTGATAAAAAAAGAAACTTCAAGTTACTTTTTGCTTTTTAAGTATTTCAAGCTACATATATTTCAATTGCTTTATTTCAGGAATGCTTCTTGATGTATTTAGGTGCTGATATAGACACAAACTGATACCTGAGAGCTGGACACATAGTAGGCTCACAAACTGTCTTCTGTTGGAACTGATTTAAATGTGAAAGTGATTTGTAAATTCTCATTGTATATGCTTCTGGACCAAGATAAAAATGTCATCACTCCATTAATGATATTATTATCTTGTTTTAGATATTTAGAAAGAAAGACTAAAGTCAATTCCTGTG
Organism: Saguinus oedipus; assembly: GCA_031835075.1. Lineage (NCBI taxonomy): Eukaryota > Metazoa > Chordata > Mammalia > Primates > Cebidae > Saguinus > Saguinus oedipus. Next base: position 151,014,468 of record CM063170.1, read on the forward strand.
GCAATGAAATTTTGATATCTTTAGGAAGAAATTGTGTGTGTGTGTGTGTGTGTGTGTGTGCGTGTGTGTAAAATCTTATATGTAGTATACTTTATGTTGGATCAACAAATTTATTTTGTGAAAGTTGCAGTATAAGTCCGTGTGTGTGTGTGTGTGTGTGTGTGTGTGAGAGAGAGAGAGAGAGAGAGAGAGACAGAGAGAGACAGAGAGAGAGAGAGAGAGACAGAGAGACAGAGAGAGAAAGGAGAGTGTGAAGTATATGGCGAAGAAAATATACAACAAATTCCAAACTAAACTTTATGAATTGAATTAAAAGCTTGCATAGACGGCATTCAGTCACATGAAATCTGTACAGACAGTTTTTCAACATAGAAGAAGGAAAATTGGTTTAAATAATATCTCAAAATAGCACAACTTGCAGCAAGTATATAATTTGTGAAGTAATTGGGTAATTAATTGAAAAAAAATGTTGAGCAGTGCACGAAGCTTGTCCATCTTTCAAAAACTGGAGCTCAGATGGCATATGGCAGAATATAAATGTGTTTCTTTTCTGATGCTTTGAATGTTAATTTTACAAACTGTTCTAGTTCATCCCATTTGTAATGGTAAAGATAAATTTTTGTTCACAAGAAGATATATTACTTAATACAGAGCTTATATTTTTGTTTTTTTCTAAATTAAGAAATCAATTTAGAAAAATTTAGAAGTCTTTAGAGACAAAGACTTCTTTGTCTCTCTACAAGTCTTATGGAATATGTCTTAATATTTTAGGATATCTTCACTTTCTTAAATTTCTTTCATTAATTGTTTCTTTCCACAGTATTTTCCTAATGTAGATTATGCCTTAGGAAACATGGTCCTAGTCACAATTCAAGGCCACTCTGTACACCTTTATATACCTTTATGGTCTCAGTTTTCATTAATTCTCTCCATATACACCAAGCTTCAATCTCACAAAATTCCTCTCTTCCCACCTTTAGCCCCCAGCCCCAGCCCCAGCCCACACAACATGTGCCAGTCTCTTTGGAGATACTGTGTTTCTATCAAAAATGCCTGTGCTCATCTGATTACCTGGAATCTACGTTCTCTTATTTATTTTTACCTGCTCACCCTCCAGTCACCTTTCAACACTCCATTTAAACACAGCCTTCTCTAATACAGCATCTTCTTCTTACTTAAGCTGAGATAGTTCCTCCTCCCTTTGAGTTCCCGTTGTATTTGCCCCATTGTGTTAGAGATTTTTTTTTGATGAAGTGGTCTCTCTGTCTAGATTACATACTACTCAAAGAAGGAGGTCATGAGCAACTAATATTGGAATCCTTAGTACAGAGCATAATGCCTGAAATATACAAAATAATGCTAATTAATTTTGATAATATTTTGCTTGAGAAAAATAGTTGTTGTCCTCAAATAGTAAGGGGATTAAAAACACTAAGTTCTTTGAGAGGCTGAACTGGGTGGATTGCTTGGGGCCAAGAGTCAGAGACCAGCCCATTTTTACTAAAAAAAAAAAAAAGTTGGGAGTGGTGGCATGCCCCTGTAGTCCCAGCTACTCAGGAGTCTGAGGTTGCAGTAAGCTGAGATCATGCCACTGCATTCCCATCAGGTGACAGAGCAAGATTCTGTCTTAAAATAAAACCAAAACACCCACTAAGTTACAAAGAATAATACATAATAAATTATAGAGAAACAAATATTTGAATAATGGAGTCATACAAGCTAGCTTGGTAGCTAGCTAGGTAAGTTATTTTCTTCTCTCTTTCAATTTTTAATCTTACATGTCTGACTCGTTAGTCACTAATAAGTTTAAATCTTCTGCCTAAGTATAGGGGCTGAGAGACAGTATTTGAGCCAGGATTTTAAGTTTACCAAGGTTGACCTAGGGAAAATTACTTAAATTTGCATTTCTTCTTTGAAAAGTAGGGAGCATATGAATACCAGCCATGCAGGTTGGTCCTGAGGGTCACATGATGTCATATATGTAAAGTTCACAGGATGTGAACAGACTAATGTCTGTTTATTCAATAGACGTTAGCTATTATTATCGTTATTGAGATGGAGTTTCGCTCTTGTCCCCCAGACTGGAGTGCAATGGCGAGATCATGGCTCACTGCAATCTCTGCTTCCTGGATTCAAATGATTCTCCTGCCTCAGTTTCCCGAGTAGCTGGGATTACAGGCATGCATCACCACACCTGGCTAATTTTTGTATTTTTAGTACAGATGGGGTTTCACCATGTTGGCCAGGCTGGTATCAATCTCCTGGCCTCAAGTGAACCAAGTGCCTCAGCCTCCCAAAGTGCAGGGATTACAGGTGTGAGCCACCATGACTTGCCCATGCTATTATTATTATCATTACTTTTGCTCCTTCTTTGAAATTTCTAATCTTTACCATATTGGTTCCTGAGCTCTGTTTTGCATTTAAAAGATAATTTAAAAAATAAATAACCTACCTTTGGCAGTTAAGACACCATTTGTCCAATTTCTATCTTATTAGCAGAAGTCAATGTAGAGAAATCTTTTGAACTTAATCTATTTTTCCTTGATAAATCCAACCAGTAGTTTCTGTAAAACCCATTTTCAGCTGGTTAAACCTAGAGTCACTGAGTTCCCTTAGAATAAACTCACATTTTTACCCTCACCATCGAAGTCAAATTTACCTCCAAAGAAGTTTAAATATTCTATCTTTTCCTTTTCATTTTATGACATTTTATTACATTTCTATCATTTTATTACATTTCTCATGTTTAGCAGACAAGTTACAATATTATAAGCCAATATCAATTCTGCAAATTGATGCTGCTGGTTCACAAATTAGCACTAGCATTAAAATGTTTAGGTCAGAAACTACCTGCCAGATGATTTCTCATGGCATGAGGAGGCTGGATGGCAAGGACAGCACAGTCTACCCCTCCCTACTTAGGGCATTGTGGATATTACACTGCAAACACTGATAAAAAGCAGATGTCACTGAGGAGCAAGAATCATGGAGCTACAAGGGATAGAAGGATGAGATGACATTTTCACCAAGTGCATTTTAATTCTCACTATATATTTTTTAAAAGTTTAGTGGATTTTTTTTTTTTCATTTCATTCTTCAAATCACCTCTGAAACTCTTCCAGACCTGCACATTACTGCCTTTGTGCTGAGAACTTGTAGTCTCATATCAAATTCTGGGCCCTTCACACACACATACAAAGGATGATACTTGCAGGGATTGTGACTGGGATACACTGAGTATCCCAGTGACTGGGTATGCATTGAGTACCTAGGTGGCACAAGGCAGAGGGAGAATGGGAATGAAAATGTGTATTTCTTCCAAGCAAATAACTGAATGTCTTAAATTTAATAAGTATAGACACGTTTTTACTTTAAATGAATGCATACTATTGACCCAGTATCTAAGGGAATGATGAAAAAATAAAGAACAGTAGAACTTTATGACCAAATGAATAAAGAAAATAACAAGACTAGGAAAAAGTGTATCACAAATTTTGTGATGGGTAACAGTTACAACTTGTGACATTAGAGCAAAGTGGAAAAGTGGTTTGTGCTGTAAAAATATGTTAAACATAATAAAAGAGCCACTATTAAGAGGAATTTTTTAAAGCAAAACATAGTGAATTTGGTAGGACATTTCCTTTCAATAGACAAAATAGGATTGGTGAGCTAGTCATCTGAAGTCAGAATTAAATGTTGCTGGCCAAAATAATAAGCTTAGATCAGGATCAGGATCTAAGTTTATTATTTAAGCTTGGACCAGCTACAAACTGACCTGAGTTCTGCACAAAAAAGAAAACCATTTTTAAATGGAGAGATGAAGAAATGTCACTAATTTGTGGTCCCCCAAAATCAAATTCATGGCACAGATATTTTTGAATCTTACATCTGTCAAATAATAATTTCAGCTAGATATGAAAAAGTTAGTTTCTACCACAATTGACAGTGTTCCAGCTATGTTAGGTCAAAAATCCAGATTTATTGGAATTTTAAAACAAGAGACTGATATTTCTCTTACTGTTTCATTCTTCTGTGTGATACATATTGAAAATATTTGGAACTCCACCAGGATGGCCAAATAGGACCAGCTCCGGAGTGCAGTTCCCAGCCAGAGTGATGCAGAGGGTGAGTGAGCTCTGTGTTTCTAACCGAGGTACCAGGCACATGTCAATGGGACTGGTAGCCCAAGGAGGGTGAGCTGAGGCAGGGTGGGGTGCTGCCCCACCTGGGAAGTGCAACAGGCCAGAGGACTCCTCCTCCGACCCAATGGAGGCCATCAAGGCCTTTTCTGGCCACTCTGGCATTCTGGTTCAGATACTGCGCTTCTCCCATGGTCTTTACAGCCCACAGATTAGGATATTCCAACGGGTGGATGAGCACCAGGGTTTCCAGCCCATCTGGTGGGTTTCCAGCACAAAAACCTGCACGAATCTGGGCAGCTTTTTTAACTGGCACCTGAAATGCCTGCAAGACAGAACCACCCATTCTTCTGAAAAAGAGGAGGCTAAAGGCAGGGAGCCAGATGATCCAGGTCAGAGGGTCCCCCCCCCATAAAGACCACCAAACAGAAATGCACTGGCTTCAGAGTTTCACAGCCAGCACAGCAGATTGAGCTTGACCCAGGACAGTGGAGCTCCGTGGTGGGAAGGGCGTCCACCATTACTGAGGCAGTCTGCTATTATCAAGGCAGTTCTAACCTTACTTGTGTAAACAAAACCCCAAGGAAGTTTACACCACAGCTGGGCAGAGCCCACGGCAGCTCAGCAACACTTCTATAGGCAGACTGTGACTAGACCCCTTCCTTGCTGTGCAGGGCATCTCTGAAGAAAGGCAGCAGCACTTCAGGAACTTATAAGTAAAGCCCCACCTTCCCAGGACAGAGAACCTGGGAAAAGAGGCAGTTGTGAGTTCTGCTGCAGCAGAACTAAACATCCTTGCCTAGCAGTTCTGGATGGAACAACACAGCTCCCAGCACAGCACTTGAGCTCTAATAAGGGACAGACAGCCTCCTTAAGTGGCTCCCTGACCACCATATAATCCAAAGAGGCACCTCATAAAGAAGAACTCTGGCTGAAATCTGGCAGGGAACCCTTCTGGGATGAAGATACCAGAAGAAGGAACCAACCCTTACTGTTCTGCAGCCCCCACGGTGATTCCCAGACAAGCAGTCCTGCAGCAGAGGGGCCTGACTGTTAGAAGGACAATTAAAAAACAGAAAGAAATAGCTTCAACATCAACAGAAAGAGCATCCACTCAGAGACCCATCTGGAAGTCACAAAATTCCAAGACTAAAGGTAGATGAATCCACAAAGATAGGGGAAAACCAGTGAATAAAGGATAAAATCACCAAAAACCAGAACACCTCTTCTCATCCAAGGGATCACAACTCATCATCAAGGAAACAAAACTGGATGGAGAATGAGTATGACAAATGGACAGAAGCAGGCTTCAGAAGGTGGGTAATAACAAACTTCTCTGAGCTAAAGGAACATGTTCTAACCCAATGCAAAGAAAATAAGAACCTGGAAAAAAGGATACATGAAATGCTAAATAGAATAACCAGCTCAGAGAAGAACATAAACAACTTGATGGAGCAAAAAACCACAGCATGAAAACTTTGTGAAGCATACAAAAGTTTCAATAGCCAATTGATAAAGCAGAAGAAAGGATATCAGAGATTGAAGATCAACTCAATTAAATAAAATGAGAAGGCAAGATTAGAGAAAAAAGAGTGAAAAGAAATGAACAAAGCCTCCAAGAAATATAAGATTGTGTGAAAAGATCTAATCTACCTTTGATCAGTGTACCTGAAAGTGACAGGGAGAATGAATCCAAGCTGGAAAACACTCTTCAGGATATTATCCAGGAGAACTTCCCCAATCTAGCAAGGCAGACCAACATTCAAATCCAGGAAATACAGAAAATACCACAAATTCCTCAACAAGAGCAACCACAAGGTACATAATTATCAGATGCACCAGGGTTGAAATGAAGGAAAAAATGCTAAGAGCAGCCAGAGAGAAAGGTTAGGTTACCCACAGAGGGAAGCCTATCAGACTCACAGTGGATCTCTATAAGCCAGAAGAGAGTGGGGGCCAATATTCAACGTCCTTAAAGAAAAGAACTTTCAACCCAGAATTTCATATCTAGCCAAACTAAGCTTCATAAGTAAAGGATAAATAAAATCCTTTACAGACAAGCAATGGCTGAGAGATTTCATCACCACCAGGCCTGCCTTGAAAGAACTCCTGAAGGAAGCACTAAACATGGAAAGGAACAACCAGTACCAGCCACATCAAAAATGTACTAAATGGTAAAGACCATTGACACAATGAAGAAACTGCATCTACTAACAGGCAAAACAACCATCTGGTATCAAAATGGCAGGATTAAATTAGCACACAACAATATTAACCTTAAATGTAAATGGGCTAAATGCCCCAATGAAAAGACACACTGGCAAACTGGATAAAAAGTTAAGACCCATTGGTGTGCTGTATTCAGAAAACCCATCTTACCTGCAAAGACATACATAGACTCAAAATAAAGGGATGAAGGATAATTTGCCAGAGAGAGAGAGAGAGAGAGAGAGAGAGAGAGAGAGAGAGAGAGAGAGAGAGAGAGAAGCAAGGATTGCAATCCTCGTCTCTGATAAAATGGACTTTAAACCAACAAAGATCAAAAGAGACAAAGAAGGCATTATATAATGGTAAAAGGATCAACACAACAAGAAGAACTAACTAACTTAAATATATATGCACCCAATACAGGAGCACCCAGATACATAAAACAAGTTCTTAATGACACCTACAAAGAGACTTAGACTCCCACAAAAAAATAGTGGGAGACTTTAATACTCCACTGTCAATATTAGACAGATCAATGATACAGAAAATTAACAAGGATATTCACAACATGAACTGAGATCTGGAGCAAGCAGATCTAATAGATATCTACAGAACTCTCCATCCCAAATCCACATAATATACATTCTCTTCAGCAATACATTGCACTTACTCTAAAATTGACCACATAATTGGAAGTAAATCACTCCTCAGAAAATGCAAAAGAACAGAAATCCTAACAACAAGTCTCTCAGACCACAGTGCTACCACAGTGCTCAGGATTAAGAAACTCACTCAAAATCGCACAACTACAAGGAAACTGAACAACCTGCTCCTGAATGCTACTGGATAAATAATGAAATGCTGGCAGAAATAAAGATGTTCTTCAAAACCAATGAGAAAGAAGACACAATTTACCAGAATCTCTGGGACACATTTAAAGCAGTGTCTACAGGGAAATTTCTAACAATAAATGACCATATGAGAAGTGAGGAAAGATATAAAATCAATACGTCATGATTAAAAGAAGCAGAGAAGCAAGATCAAGGAAATTAAAAAGCTAGCAGAAGACAAGAAATAACTAAGATCAGAGCAGAACTGAAGGAGATAGAGACACAAAGAACCCTTCAAAAAATCAATAAATCCAGGAGCTGATTTTTTTTTGAAAAGATCAACAAAATAAACAGACTGCTAGCCAGACTAATGAAAAAGAAAAGAGAAGAATCTAAAAGCTGCAATGAAAAGTGATAAAGAGGATATCACCACTGATTCCACATAAATACAAACTACCATCAGAGATTACAACAAACAACTCATAAACCAGTAAATTTGGAAGAAATGGATAAATTCCTGGACACTTAGACCCTTTCAAGACTAAACCAGGAAGAAGTTGAATCCCTGAATATACCAATAACAAGGTTTGAAATAGAGGCATCAATTAATAGCCTACCAACCAAAAAAAGTCCAGGTCCAGACAAATTCACAGACTAATTCTACCAGATGTACAAAGAGGAGCTGGTACCATTCCTTCTGAAATTATTCCAAACAATTCAAAAAGAGGGAATCCTCCCTAACTCATTTTGTGAGACTGACTCAACCTATTACCAAAATATGGCAGAGATACAACTAAAAAAGGAGATTTCAGGCCAACATCCATGATGAACATCAATGCAAAAATCTTCAATAAAATACTGGCAAACCTAATGCAACATCACATTAAAAAGCTTATTCATCATGATCAAGTGAGCGTCATCCCAGGGATGCATGGCTGGTTCAACACATGCAAACTTAACAAGGTAATCCATCACATAAACAGAACCAAAGACAAAAACCACATGATTATCTCAACAGATGCAGAGAAGGCCTTCAACAAAATTCAACAGCCCTTTATGCTAAAAATCTCTTAATAAACTAGGTATCAATGGGATGTATCTCCAAAAAATAAGAGCTATTTATTACAAACCCACGGCAAATATCATACTGAATGGGCAAAAACTGGAAGCATTCCCTTTGAAATCTGGCACTAGACAAGGTTGCCCTCTCTCACCATTCCTATTCAATATAGTATTGGAAGTTCTAGCCAGAGCAATCAGGCAAGAAAAAGAAATTAATGGTATTCAATTAGGAAAAGAGGAAGTCAAATTGTCTCTATTTGCAGATGACACCACTGTATTCTTAGAAGATTCTATCATCTCAACCCAAAATCTCCTTAAGATGATAAGAAACTTCAGCAAAGTCTCAGGATACAAAATCAATGTGCAAAAATTGCAAGCATTCCTATACACCAACAATAGAGAAACAGAGAGCCAAATCAAAAGTGAACTTTCATTCACAATTGCTACTAAGAGAATCAAATACCTAGGAATACAACTAACAAAGGATGAGAAACACCTCTTCAAGGAGAACTACAAACCACTGCTCAAGGAAATAAGAGAGGGCACAAACAGATGGAAAAACATTCATGCTTATAGTTAGGAAGAATCAATATTTTGAAAATGGCCATACTACCCAAAGTAATTTATAGATTGAATGCTATCCCCATCAAACTACCATTGACCTTCTTCACAGAAGTGGAGAAAACCACCTTAAACTTCATATGGAACCAAAAAAGAACCTGCCTAGCCAAGACAATCCTAAGGAAAAAGAACAAACCTGGAGGCATCACACTATCTGACTTCAAGCTATACTACAATGCTACAATAAGTCAAAACAGCATGGTACTGGTACCAAAACAGAGATATAGACAATGGAACAGAACAGAGGCCTCAGAAGTAATGCCACACATCTACAACCATCTGATCTTTGACAAACCTGACAAAAACAAGCAATTGGGAAAGTATCATCTGTTTAATAAATGATGTTGGGAAAACTGGCTAGCCATGTGCAGAAAGCAGAAACTGGACCCCTTCCTGACACCTTATACAAAAATTAACTCCAGATGGATTAAAGATTTAAACATAAGACCTAACACCATGAAAACCCTAGAAGAAAACCTAGGCAATACCATTCAGGACATAGGCATAGGCAAGGACTTCATTACTAAAACACCAAAAGCAATGGCAACAAAAGCCAAAATAGACAAATGGGATCTAAGTAAACATAAGAGCTTCTGGACAGCAAAAGAAATAATCATTAGAGTGAACTGGCAACCAACAGAATGGGAAAAAATTTTTGCAAGCTATCCATCTGACAAAAGGCTAATATCCAGATTCTACAAAAAACTAAAACAGATTTACAAGAAAAAAACAAACAAGCCCATCAAAAAGTGGGAAAAGAAAGGAACAGACACTTCAATGGAAGACATTTACACAACCAACAAACATATGAAAAAATGCTCATCATCACTGTTCATTAGAGAAATGCAAATCAAAACCATATTGAAATACCATTTCATGACAGTTAGAATGGCAATCATTAAAAAATCTGGAGACAACAGATGCTGAAAAGGATGTGGAGAAATAGAAATGCTTTTACACTGTTGGTGGGAGTGTAAATTAGTTCAACCATTGTGGAAGACAGTGTGGTGATTCCTCAAGGATCTAGAAATAAAAATACCATTTGATCCAGCAATTCCATTCCTGGGTATATACCAAAAGGATTATAAATCATTCTGTTATAAAGATACATGCACATGTATGTTCACTGTGGTACTGTTTACAATAGCAAAGACCTGGAACCAACCATTTTCCCTGTCCAGTCTCTCAACAAAGATAGACTGGACAGGGAAAATGTGGCACATATACACCATGGAATACTATGCAGCCATAAAAAAGATTGAGTTCATATCCTTTGCAGGGACATGGATGAATCTGGAAAACATCATTCTCAGCAAACTGACACAAGAACAGAAAACCAAACACCATATGTTCTCACTCATAAGTGGGTGTTGAACAATAACAACACATGGACACAGGGAGGGGAACATCACACACTGGGATCTGTTGGGGGGTGGGGTGCTAAGGAGGGATAGCAGGGGATGGGGAGATTGGGGAGGTATAACATTAGGAGAAATACCTAATGTAGGTGACAGGGTGATGGAGGCAGCAAACCACCATGGCATGTGTGTACCTATATAACAATCCTGCAAGATCTGCACATGTACCCCAAAACTTAAAGTAAAATAAAAGAAAAAGAAAATATTTATACACAGATTTCTGAAGCACACTCTGTGAAGCATGTCATAGATAGGATTGTTTAAGTTACACATTATATGTGCATAATGTGTGTAAATACTATTCATTATTGACAGTTCATGGGAACTATTGAAAAAAATTGACACTGGGTTTAGTTATTCTGTATTCTTTGCCAGTGCCTATTGGTTCAGCCTTGGAACAGTTTTACAAAGGTCTACTGTTTTGAAAAGATTTTCTGATAACTCAGTACAAAGATTTTTTTTTTTTTTTGAATTTTGGAGTTCCAAGCTTATTTGTGACATAATTAAACAGATATAAAATGCTGAATTAAAAAATTTTCATAATACAAAACAATAACAATGATTTACATATTTTAAAAAGATCAATATACAAAATGCTTTAATTGTAATTTATAGTGTTATGTAAATTGGCTGCAAAAAACTACTTGAAAAGTTTGAAGAACATTTTGTGAATATCTTTAAGGTTGCTTTTTAATCTGTAATACCTCTTTAAATGTAATGTTAATAATACTTGATTGACATAAGATTTGGTGAACTATGTTAACTTGAACAGACATACTTTTGAAACATAAGTTTTTGTGTCAAAAATATATAAATCAATTCTAAAAAAATTCTAATATTTGTGGACACAAAGATTGGAGAAGTTGATTTGTTTTGGTAAATAATTTAGTTGTCTGAAAAATTTAAAAATCTTTGACACAATTTAAGAATGGGAATCTCCTATTTCCATTTTGTATTAGTCTGTTTCACACTGCTACAAAGAACTACCTGAGACTGGGCAATTTATAAAGAAAAGAGGTTTAATTGACTCACAGTTTAATAGGCTTAAAAGGAAGCATGACTGGGATGCCTCAGGAAACTTGCAATCATGGTGGAAGGCAAAGGGGAAGCAAGCACGTTCTTCACGTGGTGGCAGGAAAGTGTATGAGAGCAAGGGGGAATGTGCTACACACTTTGAAACCATCAGATCTCGTGAGAACTCATTCACCATCATGAGAGCAGTATGGGGAAATCCACCCCCATAATTTGATCACTTCCCACCAGGTCTCTCCCTTAGCATTGGGAATTATAATTCAAGATGAGATTTGTTTGGGGACACAGAGCCAAAATATACCACATTTTATATTTTATGAAACCTAAAACAGGAGTTTCTAAAGTAACATTGGCGTTTAAATTGAGATATGCTGTAAGTGTGAAATATACAATGGATTTTGAAGGCCATATGAAAAAGATAATGTAAACTATCTCACTAACAGTTTTATGTTAATTATATGTTGAAATGATTATTTGAGATCAATTGAATCACATAAAAATACATGTCTAAAATTCATTTCTTGCTGCTTTTTACTTTCTAAAATGTAGCTACTAGAAAGTTTAAAATTATATATGTGGCTTTTGTTCTATTTTGGTTAGATTTAATTTGGATTCTATAATTGCTCACTATTTATATTTTAATATTTTCTATTTCCCTCTGTCTTTTTTTTCTGTGGTATATGATTAGTGATAAATACTATCACTAAATTACAAAATTTACTGTTACAAAACTACCAAAATTATTAAGTATTTATACTGGACACTCTGAGCCCTTATTCTAAATCATTATTTACTATGGATATTGCAATGGCATATATGGAGATTATTTTTATTACTAACACATTATCTTAGTAATTTTGAACACTACCGAAAATATAATGTTAAAATGTTAAGAGTAAATGAACCAACTTTGTTTCTATTCTTTCTGGGCAATGCTATGCAGAAAGTAGTTCTTGGATACTAACATATCCTGTCTTTCCTATTTTGGATTACGTTTTCTCTTTTTTTTAAATGGAAACTTTGAATCAGAACTTGACAAGGGAGATTAAAATTATATAAATTTTATTTATATATTAAACTTAAATAATTAAAGTGAGATTAAAAATATATAAAGATAAATATTATCCAGTTGTGAATGGGTTAAAATAGATGAAAAATATTTTTAAATAAGGCTTGCTAGTAAAGTGGCCAAGGATAGATTGGCACATCTGTGAGATTATTGGTGTCATGCTTCAGCGCTGATGTATGGTAAAATCCTCTTCGCTCAGTCATAGAGGAGGCAAATCAGAAATTAGATAAACATAACTATAGGATCACTAGACACAAGCAACATTACTGTCCTCAAAGAGTCCTAGAAGTAGCTAAAATCACAGCCTCCGGGTGATTTGCACAGAGAGACACTTGAAATTACATGTTGAGACCACAATCTCTGCAACTAATTTAATTATGCTCTGGACCACTAAGATCTGGTTTGGAATGGGATATTAAGGTTGACTTTGAAATGTGGATAATGCTGATTTGTCACAGACCCAGCTCAAAGTGTGTTAATATTATAGACTGTGGTGCAGATTCTATGGTCTCCCCAGTAGGTTTTTTACTTCTGAATTCAGAGTCCTGGTGCTAATACAAAAATGAAACCTAATGGGAAGGAAGGAAGGAAGAGAGGAAGGAAGGAAAACAAATGTCAAAAAATTTTTCAGAATTCCTGTATTCCTCATATACTGTGTTCTGCAATTCCATATTTCTATTTTCTTTTGAGAGGGATGCAGTAGAAACTATAAGCACATTTCCATTTAACAGAGATGTATTTTTCAACTCCAATTTCTTTTTTTTTCAGTCTTTTACGAACTTGGGTTACCTCAGCACTACAGTTACATTCCTTTATCCTAAGGGACCCTGTTTAAAAAGTTAGTAGAGTAGTAGTATTAAATCATGTTCAACTGTCCTTCGAAAGTTATTAAATTCAGATAACTGCATGGGCTTATGCTCATGACCAGGTGCAAGTGCATATACACACACTCACACAGATGCCACAGGCTCCCAGTGTGATGGGTGTCTTCAAAAATTAGAATAATGCAGCTTATTCTTTATTATAGTGGCTGAAAGCATGATGGGACTGGATCTAAAGCACAGATAGACCATCAGTGCTTTAGATGAAGTCCCATAATTATATTCTATTACACTATTTGTATATGAGTTGCCAAAAACAGTGCTTTCATCTGCCAAGTAGACACAGAGGTCAAGGTGAACTGCAATTTTGCCAGCAGCACATTCTATTTTAATAGGGGACATGAGCAAACCAATAGTTTAGAAAAAAGAAACCCCTAAACTAATACAAGCTACTTACATGTTTCAATAATGATATAGATCCCAGGCAAAGGACAGAATGCGGTATAGTTTTTCAAAATGTAAAAAGTCTTTCTCTGATATAAGTTAAATATAAATGTAAAGAGAGTCATGTGGAAGATTATTTTTGCCTAAGATGCTTTATATAAAGTATAATTACATGGACAAAATGAGAGAAATGTGTAACATTATAAACAGCATTATTAGTTCTATTTCATACTTTTTACATGCCACCATTACTGTAAAATCTTTACGGGATATGTGTGGATAGCCCTACCTCTTATTTTCTAAAAGGAGTTAAAATGATTCAAGATACTTTTTTTTTTTTATTTACCTCTTTCAAAACTTTCACTTTAACTTTCCTTAAATGTCTTCTGTGTAGCCAACTAGACATTCCACTTAAAAATAGGAAAACCATTGAGGAAAGGCAGGCAGACCCTCTATGGGGTAAACAGGCAATTTCATTAAGATGGACTAAACACTAGCACCACTATAATTATTCTATGCTTCTTGCCATAATATACGACAGCACTTCATCAAATATGACAAATATTGCTGAATGGTGACAAATAGAAATCAAAGAGATGATGTCTTTTAATACACTTAATTCATATTGATTTCTGAGCATCTAAAGATCTAAGACCCAGCTTTAAATGTAACCTTTGTTACAGTGACAAAATTTCTTGGTATATAATGTACATGCATGTCTATGCTATATGATAAGGGCACATCTACATATTATATACCTTAAGCATAGTTTTCATACAACCACAGTGTTTCTATATTCTTTTGCTACTCAACTTTGTCTTAGGCAGGTTGGCCTTATGAGTGCAATATTGATACATAGGAATTTTTCCTCCCTTAAAATGTGGAAATCTAGATTGTTGAATACTAAACTCCCAACTAGTCTAGTAATAACTAAATTCATTTTCCTACAAAGTTTCCTTACTATCATGATTAAACTAAATAACTGGGACAGTTATTTTTATTGTACTGTCTCATGAAGTAGAATTTAAATAGTTAAACAAATTATTTGTTTCCAACATACTGTTACAAGGATCTGCTAAAAATTTGTAATTTTTATTCACTATTTACCCAAGTACTCTATATTATGCAGTGTTTTCTACATTAACCTGACAATTCACATTAATTGTAGTGTCAGCTGAAAAAATGCATCATGTTACAACTTTCACAATTACATGTGTGTGGAAACGTCATGGTTTTTTATGAAACTTCCAATTGTTTCAGTGAGCGTTGGCATGTTGCAAAGAATCATAGATAATGCACATATATGCATAATTTCAAAAAGGTAAGTGATTTCCAAAACAAGTTATAAGTCAATGTTATCTTAAAGTTTTTGTTTCCCTTCCAACTACTGTAAAATCTTATTTTGTAACTCTGTAGATCTCATACTAATTGAATAAGAAGGATATTCACTACTTACCTATTTTAACCAAAGTAATTTCAATATAAATATTACATGATAATTTATGTGTTAAGAGTTTAGAAATCCTCTAAGAGGAATTGCATGTTTTTAAGCTATAAAATAATGCATTATTTACTATTTTACAATACAGTTATTCTTTAAGAACCATCTAAACAAATACCAAAATGGCAGAAACTAAGTGAAAAACTTATTGAATCTACATTTTAGTTGACATAGAATGGCATAGACTTTAAGACTTGCAGTATGAGATGTCTGCACATTTAGAAGGTTGTAGATGTAATGTGGATTCCCCACATCTGTAGAATCACCTTGTCAGATTCAGATCCAACCAAGTTTCCTGAGATCTTCACACTGGCACCAGTTTCCATTGTAACATTCTGGTCATTCAGGTATTGCCTTGTTTTTATCTTTGTCATGGGGTTGATATCAGTAACTACATGAAAACCGGTTCTTTAAAAGTAGAACACAGAGGCCGGTGAAACTTCAGCATGCACACTGTTGGGCCATGTCACTTACAAGATATATATTCAAATTTCTATTACAGATGTTATTCTACTGAAATATTTGATTATAACATAAGCTAAACCTTAAGCAAATTCATCTCAGAATAAGATTCATAAGTTGGTAATATAATTGAAGAAAGTAAATCAATTCTTGCTTATTTAAAATTTTTGTTTTACCAGGTATTAAATGAAGCATTTAACCTGGTTATACCGATAACACTATTCAAAAAAATGACACTTGAAATTAGATCAAAAAACCAATATTTTCCCATCTTGAAACTTAATGACTATTTATTTTTGAGTTTATCAATGTAACATGTAGTTTATACTAAGAGCTTAATTGAGAAAGATATTTAAAATCATTGATGTTTTCAAAACTTAGTATCCATCAGAATTGTTTCCATTAAAAATGTAGCATTAGTACTTTTCACCTCTGAATTATTTTGTATGTCTCCCAAAATACACACAAAAACTGTTTAAAGCATAGACATTGTAAGTCCAAAATTGTAAATCATTCTCCATCAGTTATTTATCACTATAGCCTGCAGTTTAACAAACCACAAACTCTGAAATTTATCATTTTAAACATATATGGGGGCTAACTGGCTAGGAGACTCTGCCCATCATGGCTATTGTTGCTCAAGTGTGTGTGGGTGGGCTGACTACTGACTGACTTATGAGGGCCACAGATGGGACCACTACGATGACACAGCTTTGTTTCTCAGGTCTTGTTCTCCTACAGATCAGTTGCAGTCTCATGGCAAAGGCAGAGAACCCTCTGCATGTGTCACATCTGTGAATATCCAATTGGCCAAAGAAACGTACATGATTAAACTCAGTATCAAAGAATAGTGGAAGAAGCTCCAAATTTATGTGTCAGAGAGTGTTGATTAGGCAAAGGAGAAGAATTTGGCTAACAATGCAACTATTTCCCCAATCTATTTTTGATTTCATTTTACTTATGAAATAACTATTGATATATTCATAGCTATCAAAACAAAGAAAAAACTAACGTTAAATAATTTAGAGAAAGAGAAATTTCTGCCATAATGACACAACCCGAATGCTCATTTATCTCAGTGTGTATTCTTTCAGGTTTTGCAAAATATGTGTGACACATGAGGTTAAATTATGAATTACTGTTTGCTATTGTTATATAAACTGTGGGCAAATTCAGAATATAAAGAAACTTTGAAAAATTTATCTGTGCAAACCTACAAACTCGTAGTCAATGATGAAACTTTAGAAATGTTTATTTTAAAGTCAGGAGTAAGAAAATGAGGCCCAAGATTATTTCTTCTAGTCAACATTATCTTGAAGTTCCCATCAAATAAAGCAAGAAGGAAAAAAATGAAAGAACTAGATGATGAAGAGAAAAAAATGACATTATTCACAGACAATGTTTACTGATAGCAAGAAAAATCTAAGAATATTTACAAATCAAGCTATTAAAATTATGAAAGGAATACAGCAAGTTTGAAATCAATGGCATTTCTAGACACCGTCACAAATGTATAAAAAAAAAAAACAAGTCATTCGCAGAAGAAAATATATAAAGTACCTAGGAATATTAAACAAGAGAAGAGAAAAATGATTATAGAGAAAAATTACAATGTGTTCTTGAAGACATAAAATACCTGAATGAATAACTGATGCCATCTGCAATGTTTACATATAAAAACATTCAATATGGATGATTTTGCAGTAGTTGTCAAATTAGTTTAAAAATCAATGAAATTTCAGTCAACATCTGAACCAGAGATTTTGAAGAGGTTAATTTTAAGAATAATCATGGTCATTTGAAGAAGAAAAGGAAAAGTGAGCAAAATGTATGTGCCCCTTATTATAATTCCTAGTAATTTTCAAAAGTGTGGCTTTGATACAAGACAAATAGAAAAATGTGGCAGAATAGAAAGCCCAGAAACAGACAAAATAAACACAAAATTGGCATATGGCAGAATAATTATTAAAAATCTATGGAAAAAAGATAGACTGTCCAATAAATATTGCTAGTGCTGCTAAAATTTATTAGTCTAATAAAAAACCTTATTATGGCCGGGCGCGGTGGCTCAAGCCTGTAATCCCAGCACTTTGGGAGGCCAAGGTGGGTGGATCATGAGGTCAAAAGATCGAGACCATCCTGGTCAACATGGTGAAACCCTGTCTCTACTAAAAATACAAAAAATTAGCTGGGCATGGTAGCACGTGCCTGTAATCCCAGCTACTCAGGAGACTGAGGCAGGAGAATTGCCTGAACCCAGGAGGCGGAGGTTGCGGTCAGCTGAGATCGCGCCATTGCACTCCAGCCTGGGTAACAAGAGCGAAACTCTGTCTCAAAAAAAAAAAAAAACAAAAACAAAAACAAAACCTTATTATGTTTTAATATCTATAATAATAATCCCCAAATGAATAAAGACCTAAGCATGAAAATAAAAGTTTTACAAGTTTTTGAGGAAAACACGGTATCTTTGTAATTTTAAGGTAGAAATAATTTTGTAAACCGGATACAAAAAGTACCAATGTTAAAGCAGAAAGATCAATAAATTCCACCATGTTACATAAAGAAAAAATTCCTGTATCACAAAGAACACTGTTTATAAATTAAGAACAAGCTTAAACTGGGCTATAATATTGGCAGTGCATATAACAAAAGCCACTGGTGTATATCTTATATAAAGAACTCTTATAGGTTGATGACAGAGGCCAAAAATAACTCTAATGACAAAATATACAAACAGGCAATTAACGAAACAGGGAAGTTGAATTTTCAGTGATAATTTTAAAGGTTTCACTAGTAGTCAGAAAAATGGAAACTAAAATTGAAGCGAACTATTGTCTTCCATCAATTAATTGGCAGTTTAAAAAGCGTAAAACTTTGGAGAGACTGTTAATGCGAAGAACTCATACATTTATGGGAGAGGTATAAGTCGGTACCCCGCAACAGACCCCAGTGTGTAATGCTCCCCTTCCTGTGTCCATGTGTTCTCAATGTTTAAAATACAGTAATCAAAACAGCATGGTACTGGTACCAAAACAGAGACATAGACCAATGGAACAGAACAGAGGCATCGGAGGCAACACAGCATATCTACAACCATACAATCTTTGATAAACCTGACAAAAACAAGCAATGGGGAAAGGATTCCCTGTTTAATAAATGGTGTTGGGAAAACTGGTTAGCCATGTGCAGAAAGCAGAAACTGGACCCCTTCCTGACACCTTACACTAAAATTAACTCCAGATGGATTAAAGATTTAAACATAAGACCTGGCACCACAAAAACCCTAGAAGAAAATCTAGGCAAAACCATTCAGGACATAGGAGTAGGCAAGGACTTCATGACCAAAACACCAAAAGCATTGGCAACAAAAGCCAAAATGGACAAATGGGACCTAATCAAACTCCACAGCTTTCGCACAGCAAAAGAAACAGACACTAGAGTGAACCGGCAACCAACAGAATGGGAAAAAATTTTTGCAGTTTACCCATCTGACAAAGGGCTGATATCCAGAATTTACAAAGAACTAAAACAGATTTACAAGAAAAAAACAAGCCCATTCAAACATGGGCAAAGGATATGAACAGACACTTTACAAAAGAAGACATACATGAAGCCAACAAACAAATGAAAAAATGTTCATCATCACTGGTCATTAGAGAGATGCAAATCAAAACCACATTGAGATACCATCTCATGCCAGTGAGAATGGCGATCATTAAAAAATCTGGAGACAACAGATGCTGGAGAGGATGTGGAGAAATAGGAACACGTCTACACTGCTGGTGGGAGTGTAAATTAGTTCAACCATTGTGGAAGACAGTGTAGCGAGTCCTCAAGGACCTAGAAATAGAAATTCCATTTGACCCAGCAATCCCATTACTGGGTATATATCCAAAGGACTATAAATCGTTCTACTATAAGGACACATGCACACGAATGTTCATTGCAGCACTATTTACAATAGCAAAGACCTGGAACCAACCCAAATGCCCATCATGATAGACTGGACAGGGAAAATGTGGCAAATATATACCATGGAATATTATGCAGCCATCAAAAACGATGAGTTTGTGTCCTTTGTAGGGACATGGATGAATCTGGAGAACATCATTCTCAGCAAACTGACACAAGAACAGAAAACAAAATACCACATATTCTCACTCATAGGTGGGTGATGAACAATGAGAACACATGGACACAGGGAAGGGAGTACTACACACTGGGGTCTACTGGGAGGAATAGGGGAGGGACAGCGTTGGGGGGGGAGCAGGGGAGGTATAGCATGGGGAGAACTGCCAAATGTGGGTGAAGGGGCGGAAGGCAGCAAAACACACTGCCATGTGTGTACCTATGCAACTATCTTGCATGTTCTGCACATGTACCCCAAAACCTAAAACACAATAAAAAATAAAAAAATTTAAAAAAAATAAAACCCACCTGTGAGTGGGAACATGAGGTGTTTGATTTTCTGTTCTTGTGTGAGTTTGCTGAGAATGATGGTATCCAGGTTCATCCATGTCCCTGCAAAAAACACAAACTCATTGTTTCTTACAGCTGCATAGTATTCCATGGTGTATATTTGCCACATTATCCCTGTCCAGTCTATTATGATGGGCATTTGGGTTGGTTCCAGGTCTTTGCTATTGTAAACAGTGCTGCAATGAACATTCGTGTGCACATGTCCTTATAATATAATGATTTCTAATCCTTTGGATATATACCCAGTAATGGGATTGCTGGGTCAAATGGAATTTCGATTTCTAGGTCCTTGAGGAATCGCCACACTGTCTTCCATAATGATTGAACTAATTTACACTCCCACCAACAATGTAAAAGTGTTCCTATTTCTCCACATCCTCTCCAGCATCTGTTGTCTCCAGATTTTTTAATGATTGCCATTCTAACTGGCATGAGATGATATCTCAATGTAATTTTGATTTGCATTTCTCTAATGACCAGTGATGATGAGCATTTTTTAAATATGTTTTTTGTCCTCATATATGTCTTCTTTTGAAAAGTGTCTGTTCATATCCTTTGCCTACTTTTGAATGGGTTTGTTTATTTATTTTTTCTTGTAAATCTGTTTTAGTTCTTTGTAGATTCTGGATATTAGCCCTCTGTCAGATGTGGGTAGATTGCAAAAATTTTTTGGCACAGATTTTTTAAATGAGCCTTGAAAAGTGCTAATCATAAAGAAAAATGTCTGACAGTTTTTACTATATTAAAATTTAGGACATATATTTAAAAATACTTTTATGAAAGTAAAAATGTAAGCCCTGGTGCAGGAAAATACATTCACCTCAAATAATGGTCAAAGGATTTGTACCTTGAACCTATAAAGACTTTTTCAAGTCAATATGACAAACACAGATAATCTAATAGATAAACAGAAAACATTTGCACAGACTTCACAGCAGAGAATATCTAAGTGACCCATAAACACATGAAAAGATATTTGCATTACTAATAATCAGAAAAACACAAATTAAGACAGAAATGTTACACACTTCATATCCATCAAAGTGGCCAGGCAAATAGGAACACTACTGACATGACTAAATATTGGTAAGCATGTGGAGCTACATCAATACTGTTGCTGGCACAGTGCCTATTACATTAAGCACATTTGACAATTTTTAAAAATTGTCTTCTAAAGTTGAATATATTCTGTATTCTAGCGATTTTGTTTCTAGCCATACAAAACACACCAAGACAGCTATACATCCTTGTTCATGGCAGCATTATTCACAACACCCAAGAGGTGGAAACAACCCAAATGTCCATCAGTGGCAGACTGAATAAGTTCTGTGCATACACACAATGGGCCACTATATAGCAACAAGAATGAAGGTATTATATTCGTCTTCTCACATGAATAAATCTCACAACCATAATGTGGGTAAAAGAAACCAGAAACAAAATAATATACACTCTAAGATTTTTATCTGCAAAAACTTCCATATATGTGCAATACTAAAGTACAATATTTAGAGACACACGACTTAGAGGAGGCATGAGGATGTTTCTGGGGTGCTGGCAGTGCTCTTGACCTGGTTAATGGTAACATGGATGTATTATTATAATTGGCTGAGATGTACATTTTCATTTTCTATATTTTGTAAATGTATTACATTACTGTAGAATACCTTTAATAATAGAGATCACTTTTTCTAAAATTGAGAAATTTGTTTGTTAGAAATGCTGGAAATAATCTTATCACAGGTGTTCCGATTAGAATGATACACTAACTAGCATTAGCTGTTGGTAAACTTTGGGGATGAAGGTTCTTCAAAAGGAGATACCTATCTCCCCACCTCACAAACACAGTTTAATGTCCTCTAAGTACAGTTGGGGGTTTTTCAGTCTTTCCCCACTTACAGCAGGCTGTAATGTCAAGACATGCAATATATTTTAAATCTATGCAAGATCTTCCTTCCTGCTGTGCTTAATTTCTGAATCCAATGCTGTCACAAAAACATGCTATGTGATGCCCGGTGGAAAGAGCAAGTACCGATTTTCATCAACACTACATAGCCCCTCCTGCAAATTGGTCCTGTGCGCCCTGTTCAGGCAGATGAACCACATACTTTTTGAAGGTTTTACATTAAAATAGTAATAGAAAACAAAGTTACTTTTTAAATTCAAGTAATTATTTTTCACAATTTGGAACCAAAATCATGAAAATAGAGTTGAGGTGTTTTTTTTTCTGTTTCAAGTATTTAACTCTAGTTTGTGTCAGAAAAACACATTTACTAAAATTATTTCAAAGAATACTTATTAATCTTGGAAATGCTAAAAGGCTCATAATATCTGTTATCTATTTTGGGTCTGATTTGAAACTAACCCGATGATTAAATCCATAATTTGAAGAAAAATGACAGATCTAAAAAACATTTCTAATAATTATAAGTAAATGAAAATGAGAACTCCCAGTACACCTAAAATGTTAATTTGTTTAAGTGACAAGATAAATATCCTTTAATTGATTATGTTATCATCTCAGTTGTGTATCTGACCTATCTATGCAGCAAGCAAAGAGATTTCAAAAGGAATTATTAAGCAGACAGATCTTAGTCAGGTAGTCCTTTTTTTTTTTAACATGGAAATTGGTCCTGCCTTACAAAACAAGCTGTTAGAGTACTGAGTGACTGTTTAGGTGGTTGGAGAAGTCACGAGACAGAAACTTCACATTTCTGTTTATTGATAATATCATATTTCATGTTAATGAAGGAAAAATAATATGTTTCATTTATATTATGACTGGAATATACTTGTCCTAGATATAAATAAGACTTCCCCCACTTTCTCAGTTTTGGAGAAAGAAAATAAATTCATATCTGTGGATTATTCAAATTAAATATTTCAAATTTCATTTGGCTTTCTCAAGCTTATCTTTCTTTCCTATCATGATTCTTTAACTTAACCTCCTTTTTGATAATTCCAGAAACTCAGAGGTTGACATTCATAGCCTAATTCCTGTTAACAACAGTTTTACACAGAAAAAGCTGGAAACTCAGAGTCCTCCTTGGTAACTGTCGATACCCCCATGATACTTTCTTCCTGCAAAGAGTGCCAAAACACCGTGATTCTGCCAATACTTGCCCATTGTAGGATGCTTGTTACAGGGAAGGAGAGTGAAGCAGGTCGGGGTGGGGACACGGTGGGCAGTCCTGCTGTTCTGGCACATTCCTTTTTAACTCCTGCTAATAAAGTGCTTGAGTGAAGTACAATCACCTTCAAAATGTGGAAACCTAGCAATCTACTGTGATGCCTACAGTTACTTGTGCAGTTACACAGCACTAGGACTACCGGTGTCAATTGCATTGCCCCAGCTTGGTACCTACTGAATACCTTACAATATTTTTAGGTCAATTTGTATTTAGTTTGCTTTCCATCTCAGGCATACATTATTTTAGACTTGTTCCCACTTCCTTTCACGTTCTACACATTTTCTCTTCCCATTAGTACTGTACTATCTTCATTTGCTTTCCTTCTCTTTATGAAAGCCTACCAATTTTCAGTTCCCAGGAAAAACATAACTCTTTTTTTGGGAAAAATCCATTTTTTCACATATAGACCCAATATAGATTTCCAAACTTCGGTGAAATAATTACAGTTAACTACTAGAAAACTTTGAATAAAGAAGTATAACATCGATTACATTTTTCCCCAGCAGTGACTTTAATTTTACTCTTTAGTTCTCTCTTATTCACTCTCATCTTCAAATTACATTGATTTCTTCTTTCCAGTCTCATTCGTACCACCTAAGAAGGGCCTCCATCAGCCATCCAAAAGTCTCCCTCTGCTTTAAATTTACCTCTTTTGGCAGGTAAACAGGAGTGTCTGTCCTCACCTAGGTCCGTGGGTACAAGCCTAGAGGTGGAGCCTTCACCAGAGACCACACCCTTCTCTATCCAGCACTTCTCTGCTCCCCTCCCTTATCACTATCACTCAAATCAATCTCCCTGAAGACTCCAAGGCTAAGTTTTTGTGAATAATTTTGTGAGTTTGGGCCATGGAATGGATGCTGCTAATTGGTTGGGGATGAAGTCATGAAAATTGTCCTTGTGTGCTGTGTCCATCTCTGGGTGGGGAGACACAGGGCAGATTGAGTCATAAGCTATGGGTCCTGGAGGGGTCAGTCAGTTCCCAGAATGCAATAATTGGAAAAACTTCTCAAAAGACCGATCTTAGGTTCTATAATAGTGATGTTATCTATAGGAGCAATTGGAGAAATAACAAATCTTGTGACCTTGAGCCATAGGATTTCTGAGCATTTAGAGATTGTAAAAACTATGCCTACCTTTCAGCAGAATTCAAGCCCCTTCTAGAACTCTAATCTTGTAGCTTTTCACTCATTTTTGGTCCGTAGGCAAAGAGGGGCTTAGTTTTAGGGAAGGACTATTATTATCCTTGTTCCTAAGTTAAACGTAAACTAAATCCTCCCATTGTTGGCTTGGCCTATGCCCAGGAATGAGCGAAGACAACCAGCCTGTAAAGCTAGAAGCAAGATGGAGTCAGCCATGTTAGATTTTTCTCACTGACATACTCTTTGCAGAGGCAGCTTCACTTTCTTTAGCGGTTCATTCTTTTTCAGCATGTCAGTTTGTAACAAATTATCTTAGCTTTCCTTTATTCAAGAATGTCTTTATTTCACCATTATTCTTGAACGATATTTTCATTGAATATAGAATTCCAGGTGTATAGTTCCTTTTTTTCCAACTCTTTAAATTGTTGCTGTTTCTTTCTGCCTTACATGGATTATGAAGACAAATCTAACGTTAATTTAGTAATGTATCATTTTTCTATGGCTGCTTTCAAGATTCTTTCTTTGTCCTTAGTTTTCAGCAGTTTGATTATAATACATATTTTGGAAGAGATTTCTTTGGCTGTATCATTTTTCTGTGTGCTGAGCATTCTGAAATTCTAAGTTTACATTTTTCACCAGATTTGGGAGGGTTTCAGCCATTACATTTTTAAACATTTTGTTCTGCATACATTCTTTTTTCTCTATGTCTGGAAATACAAATAAGTTTAGACCATTTATTATTGTACTACAGGTCCCCAGGTCTCTATTTTTTCAGTCTTTTTCTCTCTGTCATTCAGATGAGATAATTTCTATCAATCTTCAAATTCATTGATTTTTCCCCTTTTATTTCCATTATACTATTGACCTCACTTGAAAATTTTTTATTTTCATTTCTAAAATTTACCTTAATTTATATGGGCTATTTTCCTGTTAAGATTTCTTATTTTTTCCATAAATTTCAAGGATGTTTGGCCTTACTTCCTAGAACATGGTTATACTCACTATTTTAAAGTGTTTGAGAGTTCCAATATCTGTATCATCTTGATGTAGTTACTCTTGTGTCATTTTTTCTTGTGAGATGTTGAAATGTTTCTGGTGCTTCCTGTACCAAGTGATTTTGAATTGTATACTGTGTTTTTAAGTATCATATTTTGAAACTCTCTTAGTCTTGTTTAAATCCTATCTAGAATGTTGATAGTCGATTGTTTGTTTTAGCAGGCAATTGATTCAGTTAGGTGTAGACAGGTCCCTATCTATTTTTGTATGCTGTGATTTCAATGTCAGTTCAGTTTTTAAAAACTTTTCAGTGGTATTCTCACATGCATACCACTTAGTGGACTGTCTGGGACCCAGGTTGTGGTCAAGACTACAGTTAAGTTCCCAAAGTTTTTGCTGCGGTCTTCAGGGTCATATTCATGCACATGCAGAACAGGAGTGGGTCATGGCATTCATATACAACTTATAGAGTTGCTTTTTTAAGCTCCTTCCATATCTCTGCAATGCCTTATAGTTCCCAGAAGCCCTCTTCTCCTGGTTCTCTGGCTAAAAGCTGATGTTCTTGCTTCTCTGGCTCTGCCATGTACTTTTCATTATCCTGTGTGCCTACAGGGAAAAATGGTAAAAGAAGAGAGAGAGATAAAAAGGAAAAGTAGGTGGATTCTCCTATGTTCTTGTGACTACAGGTCCTCTGACCAGAGAGATTTTTTCTTTAATGAAGTTGTAAATATCTTTCAAGTTCTCTTTTCTGTTTCTGCTACTGCCACTGTGTGATCTCCTATGGAGTAGAGTAGTAAGACAAGAGATATATAAACAAACAAACAAACAAACAAAAAAAAACAGAAAAACACAAAATGTTCCTCATTGTCTTCGACAAAAAGAGGTCCCTCTTAAGAGAAATGGAGTGCTTCTTTTGAAACCCTTTCTGTCTGTACCTTGTATACATCATTGGGTTCTGGACTATATCAGGCCAGGAAATAAAAGATGAAAAAAATCTGTTAACTTACTGCTTGTTTAGTGGTGCTGTCATTTATGTTTTAGTCCTCAGCTATCCAATATATTCTCTTCAGGAATTTTAGTTGCATTCATTTTGAGAGACAGGTTGAAGTGTATTTATTCTATCTTGACAAGAACAAAACTTTCATTAAAAAAATACATATATATGTTTAAATTGTGATTAAAAACTAATAACATAAAATTTACCATCTTAACCATTTTTAAGTGTACAGTTCAATAGTATTAAGAATATTCACATTGTCATAAAACAGATCTTTGGAACTTTTTCAACTTACAAAACTGAAGCTCTACACACATTGAACAAAAACTCCATAAATCTTCCTTCCCACACCTCCTGGCAACCCTCATTTTATTATTTTGTTTCTGTGAGCTTGATTACATAAGATATCTTGTGTAAGTGGAGTCATACAGTATTTATCTTCTTGTGATGTGTTTATTTCACTTAATGTAACTTACGCAAGGTTTATCCATGTTGTAGCATGGGATATGGTTTGGCTTTGTGTACACACCCAAATCTCATCTTGTAGCTCCCATGATTCCCACATACTGTGGGAGGGACCCTTTGGGAGATAATGGAATCATGGGAATGGGTCTTTCCTGTGATGTTCTTGTGATAGTGAATAAGTGTCATGAAAGCTGACGGTTTTAAAAGTGAGAGTCCCTGCACAAGCTCTCTCTTTTTGCCTGCTACCATCCATGTAAGACGTGACTTACTCTTTCTTGCCTTCTGCCATGATTGTGAGGTCTCCTCATCTGTGTGGAACTATAAGTCCATTAAACTTCTTTCTTTTGTAAATTGCTCAGAATAGGTATATCTTTTTCAGCAGCATGAAAATGGAATAATACAGCATGCGACAAGATTTTCTTTTTTTTTGAAGGCTGAACAATATTGCATTACATGTATATATACATTTTGTTTATCCACTCATCTGTGAATGGACATTTGGGTTGTTTCCACCTCTGGGCTATTGTAAATAATGCCGCTATAATCTTGGGTGTGCAAAAATCTCTTTGAGATTCTGCTTTCAATTGTTTGGATATACATACCAAGAAGTGGATTGCTAGATCATATGGTAATTCTACTTTTAGGTTTTTAAAAACTCTCTATACTGACTTACATAGTGCTGTACCATTTTGCACTCCCAAAACCAGTGCTCAAGAGACTTCAATCTCTCCATATTTTTGCCAATATTTGCTTTTTCCTATTGTTTTAATTGTGGACTTCCTAACAGGTGTGAGGTGATATCTCATAGTTTTAGCTTCATTTTCCTGATGACTAATAAGGTTGCACATCTTTTCAAGTGCTTATTGACCATTCATATATCATCTTTGGAGAAATGTCTATTCAAGTCCTTTGCCCATTTTAAAATTGTGTTATTATTTTTTCAATTGTTAAGTTGTAAGAGTTCTTTATACATTTTGGATATTAACCCCTTATAAGTTAAATGATTTGCAAATATATTTTCCTATTCCAAAGATAGAACCTCCATTTTCTTTTGTCTCCCAGTGTCACTATTGAGAGATCTGCCTTCTAAATCCTTTATATGAAATCTTTCCACTTCCACACCTTAAAGCTTTTATGACCTTCTCTTTTTCACCAGTGGTACAATATCTCATGGCCATACATTTTGGCATATGTGTATATAATAATTTGCTTTATTTTTCCCTTCAATTCCTGGAAAAATAGTTTAATTGGTCTGATGATTATTTCATTCTTTCCATTTTTTGTATTGTCCCTTATATTTGGATAACAGAAAACCCAAAAACCAAAATTGGAAAACTCACTTGAACTTATTTTTAAGATCTATATTTTATCAATTAAATTTATATTTATTGTGGCTACTAGTTATTTGAACTTTTTCTATTATATTGAATGTTAATATACTATATTTCACATTTGCTTCTTTTTGCCCTTCTCTTTTTAAGCTACTATTAGATTGTTAGAATTTTTTTTATTCTATTTAATATAGAATAAAAAATTTTATTACTGGTCTGAAATTTAGCCTTAAGGCCATATCTTCTGTGTCCATGTGGATGTTATAACCCCAGCTCTATTCTCTTTAACGAATATTCAGTATCCCACAGCCTGTGGGCTGCCTAATGCTTACTGCCACCCATTGAGTTTGGTCCATTTGTGGCAAAAAAAAAAAAAATGCAGTGGATAAATTTGTTTAGTATATTTTATCCAGTACTTCTGTGTTTGTAATATTGAAGATTTCTATGTATCATGGTGCTTTACGGAGTAGCTCACTTTGAACAAGTATTCTCAAACACAAAATAAGTATATATATACAGTCGTTCCTCCATATCTGTGGGTTACACATCCATGGATTCAACCAACTGCAATAAAAAATATTTTGGGGAAAAAAAGAATGGTTGTCTCTATACTGAACATGTACATACTTTTTGTTCTTGTCATTTCCCCCTAAACAACATAGCATTACAGTTATTTGTAAAGCATTTACATTATGTTAGGTATTATAAGTAATCTAGAGATGATTTAAAGTATACGGGAGGATGTGCGTAGGTTATATGCAAATATGACACCATTTTATACATGGGACTTAAGCATTCCATATCGCATGGACACTGTATACATACATACATGTGTGAATATATGAATTAAATGATGAAGTAGAACTGGTACATTATTTCATTTGATTCCATACAATATAGTCTATGTTAGCATTAACTTGACAAAAAATAGCTATGTTATTTTGTAATAAAGAAAGGCAATTCTTTACAATTGGCATCTTTCAAAACCTTTGTGGTTTTAGAATCAACTCTCTATAATACCTCAGTAGAATTTAAAAGATAATGAATGTTGCAAAGAGTAGTGTATGATAATACCCAACATGAAAAATTTGTAGCTGTTGCAGGGACTGAAATTTGGAAGCACTTATCAGACCTTCTGAACTTTGAACAAAGTTAAAAAGCCTGGCAGCATATTTTTCTCTAAAAAATGTGCTATTTGACTTAGAAAACAACTTCTCTGTTTGAACCGTGGCTTGTATGCCTCTGTGTTAGCCATAGCAAATGTTGATCATTATTTTAAAAGCTAGAGTAGGAGAGAGAGTAAAATATCTGCCTCAAGCATTTTTTTCTCCAAAAATAAAAATAAAAAGAGAAAGGGAGGGAGATGCATAAAACAATATTACATTGCTTTCTCTACTTTGTGTTCAATGCTTCACAATTGCCTAATTGTTCATCAGCTTCACAAAAGAAATGCCTTTTATTTTCTCCAGGCACTTAGAGATGACTAAGTGTCACTTAGTCAATTGGCAGAACAAAGAAGTCAATTTATGGATCTCGTTTTCTCTGTTTCATTATTCTTAAAAATAATTCGGTTTATTAGTTTAGTGTTCTGAAAAGGTGAGGGGGGATTGGCAGGCCTGGAGTACAAAATATCATCCCATAGATTTAGGTTGTACACACATAATTCTGTTTAAAACAAGAGGTGAAAAGGTAACAGTTTCTCAATCTCTTTGTGTTAAAAACTACTCTAAAAATTAAACAATACTACCAACTCCTGACTTCCTTCAAGCATATTTTACTCAAACTTAAAGTCATATGCCCATGTTTTTCTTTCCACACTAATACTATTAAGTAAGCTAATGTTCAGTCATCTCTTTGATATATGTATAAAATAGTGTTCTAACACTATGAATATAAAAAGCTTAAAAAGTTTTCTAGTTTTCCTTTATAAAAACAGTATTACTTCTGTAAAAATTTGGAAAATATATGCATATAAAGAAAAATTTACCAAAAATATCACAAGAGAAAATCACTAATATTTTTGTATCTTTGTCATAATTTCTAATTTATGTATCTATATTTCTATTAAAAAATTATAATCATATAAATGTTATATAACTTCATTTTTATATTTGCAAGCATTATAGGAGGACATCAATTATTTCTCTAAAATGATTTTTAATTGCTAAATCATTTTCCACATGGATATATCCTTATTTATAAAACCAATCCCCTTTTATTAAACAGTTAAATTATTTATGGTGGTGTTGTTATTATAAATAACATTGCAATGAATGTCACTTAATGTCTGTCTTTGTATGCATCTCTGATAACTTATAAATTATTCCTTAGAATAACTTGCTGTGGTGAACTTACTACACTAATACATACTGAGATCTTTAAGGCTTATACAGTATATGACCAAAGCCCCTTTCCCAAATTTACTAATTTGCTATCCTAAGAGTGGGATCTGTTTATATACTTTATAATTCACTTTTAAATAGTGAAAATAATAGCTTAACAATCAATGATAATGGATGCCTTGAGTCATAGGGTCTAATTTTTCTATTAGCTTGTATGGATAATTAAAACTTACTATTGAAGAATGTGTGTTTTTATTATTATGTCTGTAATTTTCTCAGTATAAATCATTTTACATTTTTAACTATTGTTTAGTCTTCTCTACTATTAAATCTCAGATATATTACTGTTTTTTTAATTGTTTTAATGTACGTGTATTACTGAGAAGTATAAAACATATTTACATAACAAAATGTTTCCTTATTTTTTTTTAAATTTTCTATTAATAATTATAAAATACAGGATTTTGGATTTTACTCGTTTTCTTTTAACACACATAAACTATTCCTTTCTAAATTGAACAAAGAACTCAGGAGAGTTTGATCAAAGTTGGAGAAATATTTGAAGGAAAGATGCACAGATGTTTGCTGTTCTCTTTTAATCACTTTTTCTCAGAAATTGTTCATCTCACCAGAAAATACTAAATGTAGAAATAAAACTGCTGCATAGTACAATCTATACTCACAAATGAAATTATCTAGTTATATTCAATCTATTTTGTATTTTTTAAGCAGCAAATGGCTTTTCTATATGCAGACTGAGCATTGAAATGCACCACAGCCACAAATTGTGATTAGAAAAGCTGCTTGTTTAGCAGTTTCAAAGAGAACCAACATGACAATCAAACATGGAAAGAGCAGATGGAAAATTTATTTTAGGAGATGCAGCAATAATAGAGAAATTAGGGAGCAATTAAAACATGAAGGAAAAAAACAATTTAGCTGAAAAAGTAAATCCAAAGTTATTTCAGTTCAGTTCCCAATTATGCTTTATCTTAAACCAAGGTTTGAATTAGGAAGAATGAAATGTGAATGTTCCTTTAGCAAATAAGACAACTTAGAGTGACATGTAGTGATTGCTTAAAACAGTCTTAAAAACCAGAGCAATCACTCAATACTAGTATTTCTTTTTAGATGGTTAAATTCTTGGTAACTATATTTAGACTGTTGCTAGAGGTCAACAGTATCTAAATCTTGTATTTATCTTTGTACCTTAAAAATTTAACTATTTATAAAAATTAAAATCTGTTTTAAGTTGGCTGCTCAATAGGGCCCTATGTATAAGTTTCTCACACAACTTGCACCGAATATGTCAGAAGACATTAATGTAACCTTTAAAATTAAAGCTTTCTGCAAGTCTCTACCTCTGGATCTGAATGGAATATGCCAAAGGCACAAGAGTTCCTTATTGTAGACACCAAATACATAATGTGAACAAAATACTTTTGCAGGGACAGTTGTAAATGTAAATGAATTGTAGCATCAGGTGTCGGTGACTCCAGATTCTTACACAAAATCGTAGTACTGCTGGTGCTGGAGCTTAATGCACAAGGATACAGCTGTACCCTGAGAACATGGGGCCAGTGGAAGAACAATGTGTTTGCCAGTGTTCATGATAGTGCCTCAGGTTGAAGTCTTTGGAAGCAGAGCCTCACCCAAGGATTCATGTGCAAGTGATTTACTAAGGAAGTCCTCCCAGGAGAAACCAATAAAAGAGACAAAAGCAAGACAGTGAAGAGGTTGAGAGTAACCATGTGCCATTTTACACAAAGGCCCCTGGAGGGTGGCTTCTGCCTGATCCAAAAGGAATTTTGAGGAGTTAATTATGCCTTAGTTTATCCAAACACATAATTGCCCCACAGGGGAAGACGTGGTTTGATTAAATCAAGTTGTCACCAAATGGCTGATTGGTCTCCTGCAGGGTTAATAACATACTGAGCACTTAGACACCATTCTTGATGAAGTCAGATATGCATCTTCAATGAGAAGTCTATGCTGTTGGGCCCATGTGTAATCCCCAGGGTCTAACACCAATGGCTACATGTGTGGGCCTGAAGTGGGAAAGACTATGGTTGGAACAGGATTTTGTTTTTGTTTTATAGGCAGGAGGTGTGTTGTTGAAGAAGGAAGGGGTGGAGATCAGAGGTTCAGTCTTGTATGGCTTTGAAACATCCAAATGGAGATGCCACATAGACAGTTGGATGTATAGATCTGAAGTGCAGAGGTTTCTGTACTGAAATTATACAAATTCATATTTTAGTCTACAGGTAGCACATAAAGCTAAGGGACAGAAGAGTTCCTCCATGGATTGATGTATATAGAGAAGAGGTACAGGACTAAAACCTGTTCCATTCCAATGTTTAATGCTCAGGAGGATGAGGACCAGAAGTGAAAGAGACCAAGAAGGGCTAGCCAGTGAAGTAGGAGAAACCCATGCCTCCAATAGGATGAGGGGTAAGAATCACTCATTGGATTTAGTACAGTTTATATTATTAGTGACCTTACTTTTGACATGGTGTTGGGAACACAACTTTAATTATGGTAGATTCAAAAGAGAATAAGAGGAAAGAAATTGGTGGTGGCAAGTAATGAACATCTCTTTGGAGAACTTTATTTATTTGTAAAGGGAAGTAGAGAAATGGAACAATAATGGAGAGAACATTTAGATAAAGAGAATTAGAAATAATGACATTTTTATTCTGATAGGAATGATCCAACACCATGGGGAGTTTGATATTGCAAGAAGACAGAATCAGCAGAGCAACAAGTGTAGGAATTGAACATAAGAATCAAGAACATTTTTGAAGAAGAATGAATGAGAGTAACAGACATTGTTATCTGGATCTTCTCATTCGAAAATTTTTGAGGAATGAGTCTAGAAGATGCTATGTGTGATGGTGGTAGAAAGTATAAAGAAACACAGCTGGGCCAGGCATGGTGGCTCATGTCTGTAATCCCACCACTTTGGGAGGTTGGGGCAGGCAGATCACTTGAGATCAGGAGTTTGAGACCAGCCTGGCTAACATGGTGAAATCCAGTATCTTCTAAAAATACAAAATTTGGCCAGGCATGGTGATGTGTGCCTATAGTCTTAGCTGCTTGGGAGACGAAGGCAGGATAATCACTTGAATCAGGGAGCTATAGGTTGCAGTGAGCCAAGATCACACCACTGTACTCCAGCCTGGGCAACAGAGTGAGAAACTGTCTCAAAAAACCAAAACAAACAAATCAAAAAAGAAACACAGATGAAGCATGCTGAATCATGGGTAACAGGATTATGACTCATTACAGCATAAGATGTACCCTAGATTGGTGGAGAATTGGTATACCCTGCTGAAAAACTTCCATCTTATATTCTTAGAGAAGAGAGGACCAGCATATCACAGTTATTCAAAAAATAGCATTGACTGGGTAAGATATTGTAAGATATCATGGTGTGTACTTAATACTGGCCGAAAGAGAAAATGAATTGAGACTTAAATAATGACTGATTTCATATAAATTTTTCTTTTACCTCAAAGGTATGTTAGTTCCTAAAATATACCTATAATATTAAAGGGGAAAAATACTACAAATCCATTAGGAATTAAAATAAAATCTTAACTGCACTAAACATTTGCAGATGACACCAATTAATTTTCTGATAGTAAATATTTAAGTAAAATAATATTTTGGTACTTCTTCCCGCTGGAAATTTTAAAATATGTCCACAAATTTTTAAATATGTCTTCCTTCAAAACTTACCTCCCTACTTCTCTTTGAGAGTGGAAAAAAGTGGTATCTACGATTAGGACATGAATGACATTGTGGCTTCTCTCACCACTCATTCTGGGGGAAGCCAGATGCTGTGTAATTAGGGAACTCACGCAGCCCTAAGGAGAAATTTACCTGTTGAAGGATTTTGGAGGCCTCCTGCAAATAGCAGCAAGGAAACTGAGTATTTTGCCAACAGCTTTGTGAATGATCCTCTAGCAGATTCTCCAGCCTCAATCAAGTCTTCATATGACTCCAGCTCTAGCTTATATTTTGACTCATTAGAGACTGAGTCAGAGCCACCCAGCTAAACCACCACCAAATTCTTTATCCTTAGAAGTTGTGACAGACTAAATGTTTGTTCTTTTAAGTTGAAAGTTTTGGGGAGATTTCTTATGTGGCAATAGATAACTAACGTAGTCTTTTTCTCTGAATTTATCTTAAAATTTTTTTTTGTTTGCTTTTTAAGCTGGATATTGTTGCATTATGTTTCTTCTCCAGAAAAGCCAACAGTTTGTCTCTGCCGTTAAATCAGAGGCTAATTTAGCTGAGCATAAAATCCTTGGATTAGATTTCCTTTTCTTTACAATTTTGAACATTTTGATTCTCCATTTTCCAGCACTGAATATTTTACTCATTCCTTTACCACAGTTTTTGCATTCATTTATTGAATGTTTTAATTTGGTTCTCAAGTCCTTTTAAAATAAAGTTTATTTTAAAGAAAAGTTTTTAGATTTATAGAAAAATTATGAAGATCATTCAGGGACTTCCCATATACCCTGCATTCAGTTTCCCCTGTTGGTTATTACACTGAGTTGGAGGATTCAAATATTTACAAAATGAGAGATTCTGAATAGGCATGATATTTGAGATTATTGCATATAGGTAACTGAAGGCTCTCAACATGGAAGAAATTGCCTGGGGAGTGAGTATAGTGGAAAGAAGCTAGGGCAATGCCTTTTAAAAAATCCCGATACTTAAGATGGAGAGGAATAGGTAACACAATAAAATTACAGGGAGAACGGTCAGAAATTTTGGAGAAAACTAGGGAAGCACAGTGTTAAATAAGCCAATGTAAGAGTTTCTAATGAAAGAAAAGCAGTCATGGTTATTAAATGCTATAGAAAGATGAAGCAAAAGGAATATCCCTTCAATAAGTGACCTGGAGATCCCACTTTGAGTAGGAAAACAGAAAACTTACCAACAATGAGCATATTGAGTATTTCAAGAGAAGGGAGACATTCTGAGGGAATGTTAATAAAGATAGTAAAATATATTCTGAAGATTTCTAATTATAATTTTCAATAAAACTTAAGGCAAAGTTTTATTCATAATAAGGAGTTTATATGCCTATATGAATTTCCAAGTTCTGCATCTCCAATTGTTGTATACAAGTTCTAACCTATATATTTTGGGGACATTTCAAGATGCATCACTCTCCTAATCATAGTTGATTAGATCAAGCTTGAATGCTTGCTATTTTATGGCCCGATCAGAGTTCTTCCCCAAACCCAAATTAGGATTAGGAGTGAGAGAGCAAGAGTCAATTAATTTCTCCATAAAATAGCAGTAATCATAAATAAACTTGAAGACCATTTTGCCCCCAGTGAGGTTTGTAATCACCAGAATGCCATCTGCTTACCAAAAATAGGCAGATTGTTTTGATCTCTTATTCATTAACTCTCTCCCTATGTCTTATTTGCCATTGTATTATCCAGAGCATTCTTACCTTTATTATGTGCATTTTAGCCACAGAATGTCTAGTTACTTTTTTCTAAGACCTTATGCCACTTTTCATCATTTCTAGTTCTTAGCAGATATTTGGATATTATGCTTTTAATTCTAAGAGCACAGTAAGTCATCATTATTTTACAGTCTGTTTCTCATAATTCCATTGACTTATGAATGCTTATGAATCTATCTTATTTTTTATTCTGTTGATTGTTTGCCCATATTGTCTTTTTTTGCTCATATTTGGTTGTGTGCTGGATGTTTTATTTTAAAATATTATTTGTAGAGATAATTTGAAGTTAAAGGTTATTTCCGTCAGGGGGAATTTTCTTTTGCTTTTTTCAGGTATTTTGGGGCATGAGCAAAACAAGTGACCTTAAGTTAATTTCAAGATTTAAGGTTCTGTGTCCCCAGATGACTTTGAGCTTAACTGCAGTGCTTGCAAAGCTGCATTACTTTCTGTTCACTTTTACTATGAGTGTGTAACCCCTAAAAGCTGTTTACCATGAGCACCCTCCCTTGCCAAGGCTTGGACCCCACTTTTGTTGCTCTAGATGAAGGAGTTTGTCATAGGTGCTCCTTAGCTTCTCAATGTTCCTTCTAGATCTGCGCATGTTTCCTGCAGAGAAGTGGCCCTGAAGACCAGGCTTACCTGGATTTCTCCTGTTTCCTTGTTTTACCTGCTTTCTTTCCCTCCCTCCCTCCCTCTTTCCCTCCCTCCTTTCCTTCCTTCCTTCCTTCCTTCCTTCCTTCCTTCCTTCCTTCCTTCCTTCTTTCCTTCCTTCCTTCCTTCCTTCCTTCTTTCTCCTTCTTTCCCTTCCTTCCCTCCTCCTTTCTCTGCTTTTTTCTTTCTTTCTCAGTCTCCCTCTGTAACCCAGGCTGGAGGGTAGTGGTATGGTAAACACAGGTCACTGCAGCGTTGTCCTCTTGGGCTCAAATTATACTCCTGCCTCAACCTCTCATGTAGCTGAGACCACAGATGCGTGCCACTATGGCCTGCTCATTTTTCAACTTTTTTGCAGAGATGAGGTGTTACTATGTTGTTCAGGCTTGTCTCAAATTTCTGGGCTTAAATGATCCTCCCACTTTGGCCTCCCAAAGTGCCAGGATTACCAGGCCCAGCCACTTACCTGGATTTCTATATTTTCCTAGATCTTAACATGGTTATTCCTCACCATCATTTTGAAATTTTTAATTGCTTTTAGTGGCTGTCCTAATTTGTAGAGCCTGAAGCTGACACAATTTGTGAGTTTCTCTTTAAGAAACATAATACAAAATCAGATGCGGGGCCTCGGGGGGGGAGTGTGCAAGTGAAGAGCCCTGAAATCTAAGCTTAACTAGGTTCACAGTAAATCCTTCTCTGGTTGGCTTCACTTAGTGGTTAAGGCCAAGTTACCTCCTACTCTGTCATTACTGAAAGTGGAAGGCATCATGATGTATCTTCAAAAACACATACCCTTTTCCCTGTGATGTAATATTTGCATCACGAAGAACAGCAAAGCTAACAGAGCAGAACAACTCTCGCTTTTCACTTGCATCTTCTCTTAGAGTGGAACAGCAGGCAGAATTATCCACACTATTTCTGTATTTATTTATATCTCACTCTTCCTTTTTCTCTCTTATAGGAAAGCATATTGGAATACGCAGATGTTAAATTTGCTGTGATGTAACTCCATTACTATCTGTAATTTTTTGTGGGTTTCTTTAACATGAGTTACTTCTAAGTGCATGCCAGATGAATTTTTAGCAATTTTTATTACTAATTACCATTATTATTGCATTGTTGCTAATGTTATAATCTGCATGGCTTATATTTTTGGAATTGGGATTGTGCTGAGGCCAAATGGTTAACTTTTAAAGTTTCATGTGTTTTAAAAGAATGCATATTTTATGTTGATAGCAGGAAACTCTCTATAAATCAATTAGATTAAAGTTATTAAACTTACAGATAATGACAAGAAAGGAGAAAGTTTTAGCCCATTGGTTTAGAGTGTGGCCTCTGGAGGCATACTGCCTGGTTTAGAAATCAAATTCTGTTGACTAGCTGTGTGACTTCTGTGAGTCTCAGGTCCTTTGTATGTAAAAAGAGAATGGTAACTTCCTTAGCCATGTGGAGTTATTGGGAATATTAAATGAATTCATACACATGGAACATACTTAGATCATTGCTTGCATAATAAAGTTGAAATAGCTTTATTATGTTGCTATTAAAACAGAAATGGATCATTAAACTTAAAAAAATAAAA
Organism: Saguinus oedipus; assembly: GCA_031835075.1. Taxonomy (NCBI): domain Eukaryota; kingdom Metazoa; phylum Chordata; class Mammalia; order Primates; family Cebidae; genus Saguinus; species Saguinus oedipus. The sequence goes on from CM063170.1 coordinate 151,052,742, forward strand.
ATTTATTTAGAAAAAATATTTAGTGCTGTGGTGGGCATACATTCTCAATAAATATTAAACATTATTACTATTATTGGTTTTGGGATCAGAGTTGGTCTGTGGCAGGAAGAGAGAAATCTCCCTTTGATTCAAGGACTGAAGGAAAGAGTGGCGCCTGAAGAAATTTGGGGGTAAAAGATACAACGGAAGTTATTGGATGTCCTTTAGCTCATTGCAGTGTTCAAGATCTAATGTGATCATATGAGTTGATGCTGCACTCAAAAAAAGGGAAGAAAAAAAAAAGAACTCAAAGTTCCTATGTCTGACTATATGGGAATGGGAGTAAAGTAAATGGATGTTGGGTTTATTCCTCAATAGGGTGAAAAGAGCTCTTAAAGTGGATAGTCAAGGGGATATAGCACATTTACTGTGGCTGATTATAGAATTGAGACTGACACAGAGCAAAATAAAAACTGAAAGGTTTAATACACTAGATGCAATGAGAGGAAAAGAAGCTTAAATGGAAGAGAGGAAATGGGATGGAATGGAAGAGAGGCAAAAGCTCGTAAATATAGGAGAAAGATTTGAGAGGAGAATTTTTGTTCACAAAAAAAGGTGCCAAAATATTCCAGGTGATGACTAGGTTTGAAATTTATAGAAATGGAAATGGAGATGTTTAAAGACTGGGTCCAGAATGCTGAAAGGTACATAAAGTGGAAGTGAGAATCACCAATATAACAAAAAGAATGTTTGGAAATGAAACCTTTGAGCCAACTAATTAAATCTTGAGAAAGAAAAATATACAGACTGGAAGGCTGTGAGTTATTGCAATGAAAATGGGAAGATCATAATGCAAAGCAGATTTTACAGACACTACAGATATATTATAGTGGAGCATTAACTTTAAGACAATAGCTGTTTAGTATTCTGCAAATATTCTTATCCAAACCCTATTCTGTGCTCTAAAATATTTAAGTTCAGAAATGATCTTTGGAAATGAGACCTTAGGCTGCAACAATAATACCTGTACTAATATTAAACCATAGGTTAAATCAAGCCATAAAATAGAGTCTTCATACCCTCACTAAAATTAGATTGTTACTGTGTTTTTAAATGTTATTTTTTCAAATGAATTTACTCTAACAGTACCTATTTGTTTTGGTTTTAAAGCTTAAATGATGTGCCACTGGAAGCAATACTGACTTGGCAGATACTTGCTTCTATAGCATGATTTGAGGGGTGTTTTGAGAGAAGGTTCATTTGAACCTAATTGTCTCTACCACTGGCACTCTTATTTCTGTTAAACTGTTGCTCAGATTAATTTATCAAGATAATTTCAATGAACCAGACATCAACTAGAGAAAACAAAATCAAGAGCAAAGAATGTTGCCCAGAAGAGCTGGACATCATAAGCATCTCTACAAATGTGACCTAGGGTCAGTGCATACCAATCTAAAGGAAGAGAATTTTTTACCTATTTTCTGATTTGGGGTAGAGAAGGACTAGTTGTCTGTGCACTAAATTCCCATCTTTACATGTAATAAAAACAAAATATTCAAGAAGTGGTTAAATTTCCTTGAGTTGATTTAAAATATTTTCTTTTTATGAAGATAGAAATTTATTTTAGAAAAAATAATTGACTGAATCGTCCTATTAAAGAGTGGTGATGGACATGCTCACACCTGTAATCCCAGCCTTTGGGAGGCCAAGGCAGTTGGATCATCTGAGGTCAGGAGTTAGAGACCAAACTGGCCAACATAGTGAAATCCCATCTCTATTAAAAATATAAAAAACTTAACCAGGCGTGGTGATAATCCCAGCTACTTGGGAGGCTGAAGCAGACGAATTGCTTGAACCCAGGAGGTGGAGGTTGAAGTTGCGGTGAGCAGAGATCGCACAATACACTCCAGCCTGGGTGACAAGAGCAAACTCCATCTCAAAAAAAAAAAAAAAAAAAAAAAAGAGTGGCATTATCTAATTGTAAGTGTACTTGCTTACCTTTGTGGGCAATGCTTGCTAAGGACTCAAGCAAGATGGAAAGGCTGCTTCATGTAAATTACATCTAAAAATTATTAATTATTGTAGGTGAGTGTTGTGGAGTAAATTGATTTTTATTACAGATAGAACGATTTTCTTTTTGTGACTGGACTAGAAGATCACGAGGTTTTTGTCAAAGGATTCATATGAACTCAAGCAATCATAATCTTGTTTGGTGTGGGGACTACATGGAGGTAAGAATAAGGCAGTTCTCAGGAGTGTCCCAGAACTCTTTTTTTTTTTTTCTCTTTACCTGCATTCTTACCAAATTACAAAGGTAGAATATTAGGTGCAAATCATGAAAGCTAGCAGGAGAACTATGAGGACTGTGATCTCTGCTGAAACCACAGATATATTCTAGAAAATTGAAGAATTTGAACACTGAAGCAAGGAGAAAAAGAGAAAAGAACCCAGGATTCTCTCTTCAAAGTTATTCTGAAAAGGATGTTTTTAACAGTGAAGGGTATATCTAGTGTACATAAGAGTATGTAAGTTTGTTGTGTTGCATATACGTGTATTTTTAAGTATGCTCTAAAGAAATAAACTGTAAATATTAGTATGATGTTTCATTTGACTTTTCTATCAGAGATGCTTTGTTCATGTTTTTTTATTAAAAGGATAGCATGATAATATCTGGTATACACAGAATTGTTTAAAAGTACACACAGAAGCAGCATGGCTACTTAGGGCAGCCTACTCTGTGTGGGTTACCTTTTATTCTGAATTACTTGAACAATAGATTTATAAACATATTTATATCAAATAAAAATACATAAATCACACATGGTCAGTGGATTTAAAACAGCATCAAAATTTAGCACTTCCCAGATTTCACAAATCCAACTCAAATGCAAGTAGGTCACAAATTCAGATACCTTCAGGTATAGCATAAAAGAGAGAAGCGTCCTGGTGAGTACTCCTGGCAAAGGGAGGACTCAAGACTCACTTGGAGGGGAATTCTCTACCTGGCTTCAGGGGTTTGTTACCTAGTGGGAATGTCAGCCCTGATTTTCCCAGAGAAACAGAAAATTCTGGGGTTTTAAAATGTAAAATCGTGTAATTTTAAATACTGGCTACTAGATTTAATTTAAAAACATGTATAGACCAGACAAATTTTACATCTGAGATAGAAGAATACCAATTTCGCCTGATTGATTGAGTTTTAGTTGAATCTCTCTTTATATTTATTCACATTTTTTGAATTGGTTAAAGTCCAAATGAGCTGGCTTCAAAAAAGTGTTCAGACTTCTAACATAAATGGGCAAAAGTTCAGACTTCTAACATAAACAGGCAAATGGGCTAAAGTTTACTTCTTCATGAAACATTGATAAGAATTTATAAATAATCCTTTAGGATTTTATTGTGCCCAAAGAGTAGAAAATTGAATGAATTATGAACCTGAAAATTATAAATTCATAATGTAAGCCAGTTGACTTGGTCTCAAATGCATTGATTTATTTAATCTGCAATAGATTATTTTGATTCTTATAGAACTGAATTCACTGACTAAGCTACTCTTGCCCTGCACAGATACAGGATAAGAGGTCTGAGGCAACCATGGCCTACAGCAGTTTGGATTTGGTTTATAAATATTTTAAAGTTGTCAGAAATACCTCAGAGTTGTACAGGGCCAAAGATTAAGAGATTCAATCCAAGAAAGGAAAGGAAAAAAATCCACTAATGATATAAAAAATCAGACAAAGGATGACATTAATGATACCGCTTGCATTTTCCTCTGGCAGTTCATTTGAGGTGTGTGTGCAGGGTGGGGTAGAGAAGGAAGTATATTTTCTTTGAAAATAGAAATATCTTTCTGAAGGGAGCCTTAGCTTTATTGAAGCCTGAAGCATGGTCACTGTTGTTTAAATAAGCAATAGCTAGTCATAGTAAAACTTGTGTTTGAATTTTAATTTGAAAGTTGCAAAATTTTGATGTTTAAAAATTGAGTTTTCCAAAAATGGATAATTTTTATAGTGATAGAAAACCATAATAAATGCCAAGTGTTTGCTGATTAACCTAAACATTGTTTCTCAGAAGCTTTTAGTTTAGATTATTCAATTAGAAATTTTAAGAAATTGCTAGTCTACCTTCTATATAATAAGTTTGTAAATCAATAGAAGAAAAATAATTGCATAATGATAAAGGAAGGTGTACTATTAGTTATACATTCATTTTATTCTGTATTTTGTATGAACAGATATGTATGAATATAATAATTAATTAAAGAAATCACCAATAATAAAAATGGAAATTCACAGCTTCTAAAATTTTAACAAATTGTCTTAATTTTAGGTATGTTGATTAGAGTGTGTTTCAAGTCAATTCTGAAACTCAGCAAGAGAGAATTTTAAGGAGATATTAATTAGATTAAATAACTATAATATCTTTTATAGAAAATATATGTGTATGCATATAAATATACATCTGTGAGGATTACTGTCATGGAAAGCCAAAGAGCAACTTTACAAGAAAGGAAATTATTTGCAACCATGAAAGCTGTAATTAGGCAAGCATAAGGTGGCACAAAGAAATCTCTTTAAATTTCTTAGAGGAAAACAATGTCCAGGAATTGGATTCAGTCTTTATTGAATTTATGAAAAGTGTAGCCAGTTTTGTATAGATGCTTAGGTTACTTTAAATATTACTTCCTAAAAGTGCTTGAAACTTCATTATGTTATCTGAGGGAGACAAAAGTCACTGTGGAATGAGGATGTGAGAATTATTAGGAAACCGTTGGAAAATGATAAACACTCTTCAGTCAGTGGTAACTGCCATGGATAATATTGCCTTCTTATATTTGAAGTTTTGAATGTAAATGATAAAACAAAGAGATGAACAAAAGCAAACAAAAAACCTGTAAGATACATTGCAGCATTTTTAGCCATCTCTGATTCTTATTCAAGAAATAAAAAGTGAAAATCCTTCTTAATAATGTAAAGCATTTTATACCAGACATGCATTGTAGTCTTTAAATATTGTGAAACATGTCAATGTCTGTAATTAGTTCTCACGTACATACATGAGGATTCACCATTTTTTGTGATTAGGACACTACATATTAGCATGCATTTCAGAGAACATTATTGCATTAGAGTTCTAAAAGTGAAAATTCTTGGAATTTAAAACCACATGTGGCAAAATCTTCTGGGCCAAAAGATTCACAGTATCTTATCAAATACAAAATAATCTGCGTATCAAATGAAGCAGATATCTATCAACATTAAGAAAGCAAGGTGCTCGACATGTTGAAGGTCTTCATTGACACTTCTTAGCAAGGTTTTGCCAATGAAGAATCATTTCATAAAAGACTTAGTATAGTGTCACACATAGGTCTGTGTTTGGTTATTATTGTACTGAATCATATTTTTATCATAAGTGTTTCTTCAGTATTCCATGCTTAAGAAATCTGCTAATATGAATGGCTAAAGGATAAATAAAGCTGACAAACAAAAGTGAAGATATCTTTTGGCATTAAGATAATTATAGATCATTACATGGTAGGGATAGCTGATAGTTCTAAAGTAATATGATTAAATAAAACAATTTAAAGCTGTAATTCACTCAGCTTTTTAATATTTTACTATTTCTCCTTTCTTGCTTCAAAGCTATGAATTTCAAGATTTATTTGTCACTATTCTCTGTATTTTCTGCTGTACACAGTATTTGTGGGCTATGGCAACCAATCCCCATGGGCTTTCTTTTGCTTTAATTTGCATAAACACAGGCATCATATGAATATTCAGTGAGTGGCTTTGCATTAAGTAAGTGCCCTTAATCAGCTTTTCAGTTCAGTTTTATTGGTTGCACGCACAGTCAGTTATTTCATCCAGAAAATCTGAAGGCCCTACAAACTAACCAGGTAAGGATTGTAATTCCTTGATGCATTTAATGAAAGAATATTATCATTTGATTACATAGGTTCTGGAGAATGCTAAAAACATGATGGATTTTTTTTTCCCTATGTTTTTTTCTTCCCTTGGTGGTCAGGTGGATGCATGATTCTCTAATTTGCATAAACATCAGCTCTATGAATAATTCATCAGGGTTATTTTAAACACTGGGCTTCTACTTTGGATGGCACTAGGGTACCACCATTTGATTGGCTGGATGCTGTTTTCATCACCAGCAGAATTCCTATAACATGAAAGCACCTAAAGGAGCTGAATTGAATATACTGTATTTGTTTTTTGAAAAATATGTTATCTTTTCAAAGCAAATTGTGCTGCTTTTCCCCTTTCCTACCATTAGAGCTTCTAGCTTTTCATGATAAATACATTACAAGCTCAAATATGGCTATTTGTAGACTTGACCGGTGTCTGATTTCTGGAGAATGGGGTAGCAGCTGTATTCTTCTGAACATGCATAAACATGAGCGACATGTAAATAAGAAACTATCAAATGCATATGGAGCCCTGGACAGCTCCATTGCTAGGTTCCATCTATTTTCTTTATCAGAATCTTCTGTTTGCATAACTTTCAGACTGTTTTAACTATTTTAAAATGCCATAAACAATTATAGTACTATATACACATATAATAAGCATATATGATCTGACAAATTATTTCTTGTTGAATATGTTATTTATAAAGGTTTCTTCTTGGCCCACCTACAGATTTTTTTAATTTGGTAGCTCTTTGTAACACAATAGTGGCAAGAGAAGTGTTCATCAAGAATGGCCAGGATAATTAATTTAAATATTAGGGTGTAATTCACTCCCATAATTTACTAAAAAGAAATTGTGCCTTTCTTTATGTTTGTGGAGATGAGGAATATGGAATTTCAAGGAATTCTTTGTTAGTCTCTTGAACATCACCCATTTCCCTTTCTAGTCTCAGAGTCCTCACTGACAAGATTCTCATTGTAAACATTTGTGATACTGAAACATTACAGACACACAGGATAGGAGAATGGTGCAAATTGAATTTAGTCTTTGGCACATTCCATTTTTGTTTTTCCACCCAATAAAGAAATATTACACAAATAAGATGCTAAGCAATTTCTGTTATAAATGGTGTATTAAATATTATATGCAATAAATTAATCTATATAATTAACTATAAAATACTCCACATTCACTTCATTTCCTATACATTGTATGGATGAAAATATAAAAGACATTTTCAATAAGGAATAAAGAAGGCTGAAAATTTCTCAGTATTTAATAGGTTTTCCATATGAAAATGTAAATGTTCCCTTTAAATCAATTTTGTATTCTAATGTTCTTCACTGATTTTTTGTAAATAATATGCAAATACATGAGTTACATATGCTGCTAAAACCAAAGAAAAATAAAATCCTTTTTACTTTTTCTTCTAGCTTTCTATTCATCTATTGATAAAGTTGGGCAAGTTCCTATTTTCCTTTATTTGAATTATTTGTAATTAGGTGAGGGTCTATTTCTATTTTCTTTCCTTCTTTTCCTTCTTTTTATTTTCTGCTATACCTTTGGACAAAACTGCTGAAGAAACAGTTCTGAGACAATACTCCTCCACTCAGGACCAACATTCATAAACACATTTGACATATTTATTATATTGTCTGTTGTCAAATGCTCCATAATTTAAAAAATGAAGTAAGGAATTCAAAACTAAAATTGTTTAAAATAAGAGGAAATTGCCCCTTTCGCTCAGAATTCCATGTCACTATGTTAGGAATTGTGATTCACATGTAATTATAAATAGTAATTTAAATTTCACATCTGCAGTGTGCTATGTTTAATTAAATCTTGCAAGATTCAATATGGATGATGTTTAATTATCAGCCATTAAATGTTTACAGCTGTAATAAACACTATGCAATCTTTACCATTACTATATGAAGACTGTAGATGTGGAACCATTTAGCCAAAGATGCTCATTTAAGTGATGCTCATTCTATTGAACACTTTTCAGAAAACCAGCTAAATATATATATATCTCCAATATTTATCTTTCATTTGTTTCAAAATAATCCAAATTATTTTCTAAACAATAAATAAGTTATAATTTCAGAAGACAGTCCTATTCTTCTGTAGATCTGTAAATATATGTGTATAATTCTATTTTATGTGTGTATAATTTTGAAAATGAAAAATTCTCATCTAATTTTTTTGACTGAGTAATTGTGAAATGTCCAATTTAATATGATAAACTGAATTCCTTTATGTTTTGCCATTTGTATTATTTGCAGAAATCACTGAAGCTTCTTTAAAGAAAATGTATTTTTAATAAAGTTGACAACTGCACAGCTAGTGAGTGACCAAAGAATTTACCTTTCATTTCAGTAGGGGATTCTTCCTAGAAGGACAAGAATCATCTTGTATTGTATAAGCCTTGTTTAAAGAAAAGAAAGTGTTCAGTAAAATTTTAAAAAGGAATCATCACATCAATGAAATTAAAATTATAATACATTACATTTCTAAGGAGGAAAAATAATTTGCATCTTGAAAATACAGTCTTATTTTCACATACTGCTTTTATATTTTCAGACATTTTTAAAAGAAAATCAGTGAGGCATAATATATATACATTAATACTGTTAATTAAAAGATATTTTCATTAGCATCTATCTGATCATCTTGCATGTGGTGAACAATAGAATCCATACACTATTATCTATAATTTTGCATCCTTATTTTAATCTTCTGATTACATTGTCAAAAAATTGTTAGTGAGGTATTTAAGCAATCAAGTTTATGTATATATCATTGCTAAATCCATTGGTAGTTAAGGAATACTGCAACCAACTAGTGCTTTAGTCTGAAAAGGATAAAACCTAAATTAATCTACATGAAGTGCAGTACTGAATAAGGAACATTCATCTGCACAAAAGTTTGGAACTGAATGATATCTTAAGGCAAGAAATATCAATTAGCTCATAAAGATCCCTTAGCAAATTCATGCATCTTTATGAGAGACTGTTCTCAATGAAGATAGGATAACTCCTTTTAATCTAACTGGTGGGAGCAAGTGTATGACTTGAATACCTATTTTCAAATCCTTCCATCCAGTAGCACTCATCTCACAGGAACCCAATCATTCAGATTTGCAAACTTACTTAAGTTTTCCTTTTATTGTACTGAATGGATACTGTTTAAATTTAGATGAATAAAATAAGTCAGGCTTAACCTTGTGTGTGAGTTAGCCAGTTAAGTTTCTTAGTATAGAAAATGATGAGAAGGAGGAGGGGTGTGGCTTACTGTTGAGCTTTCCTGTTCTGATTGGAGCTCCCTCTAATCAGCTGAACCACTCTAATTGTTCAACTCCATTAGTTAGAAGTGTATACTTGATTTTTTTAATAGGGTTAAATTCTATAAAGTTATTGGGTAACCTGAATTTGTACAGCTACTCTTAAAATATGATCCTAATTATAATTAGGTTATCAGCCAATCTAAATAAAAATGCTATAAGCTTTGGTAGTGTATTTTTTAATTAATTAAAATTTTAATTCAGACTCTGTTTGAAATTTCCCAGTGGCATTCTGAACTTAGTGATTAGGAAAGCACATAAGTAATATTTGTAGTTAAAATTCCATTTTAAATATTAATTATTTGGGGTGAAAATAAACCACTTTCTGTCTCCTTTTATCATACTATTTATAAAAGGCATATATGACATATTGATAGTCTACCCAGAATGGATACTTAAAACAGCAAAACTTTTAAAAGAAATTTTTAATAAGGGAGGCTCTTTTAGGATTAGCATATGTTTTTCTTGTCTGAGTTTGTATAGTGCATTAAATATACAGATTTTTAGTGGTGAATTTTGAATAATATAGTATTTTTTACATTTCTACTTAAAAGTAAGGTTGGTTAAAAATTGAGGCATTATATTTTTTTATCAAGGGATATCAAAATTATATTAGCCTTATAAAATGTGTTGAGCAGTTTTCCTTTTTCCATTTTCTCTCACACAAATTGTACATGAATTATCCATTTCATCAAGTTTAGTATGAATTGCCTATAAATCCATCTGGGCCACGTATCTTTTTGGGAGGAATCTTTTTTTTTATTCAATTTCTTAAGTGGTAGTAATAAATTGGGTTATTTATTTCTTATTGCATGTATTTTGATTATTTATATTTTTCTAAGAAATTGTTCTTTTCATCTGTTTTCAATTTCATAACATAAGCCTATTCATTGTATTTTTTATGACATAAAACTTGTACTGTATGAACAATATGACTCCTTTTTATTTTGTATTTTATTTATCTGTGATTTTCTATTTTTTTTTCCCTGTTGGATATTCTTCTAAGAGTTTCATCTACTATCAGTCCTTTCAATGTAATAGTTTTGGGTTTTGCATATTACTGATAATATGTCCTTGTTCTTTATTTTATTGATTTTTGATCTTTAAAGCTTTGTGGTCTTGGATGCCTTAGAGGTATCTCTAGGAATTATACCAGCTCTAAAATTCTATGATTCTATGAAAAGCTATTCTATGTTTAGAAGCCAATGGAACTCTTACATATACATAAAAGGAGGTGGGATATTAGTTTTTATTGGGTGAATATGTTTATGTAGATATCCTTTGTCCAGAGTAATCACAACTAGACTATTTCACATTGCCATGGGTAGACTTTAGCCTTTGAGAAAATCTACTTGGTAAAGGCTCTTGCAACTCATGATAATAATATAATTTCTAAAATAATTTTTAGAAAGTCTATCATTTTATTTAGACAGAGAGAACTCAAATAATCTACAGAGTAGCATTTGGAATATGTTGTTCTTAGAATTAAAATCCAACACATTAATTGCTTAAAAAAGGTTTGTGAGAAGTACACAATATAACATGAAATCATTTTATGCTGTTATAAAGGGTGGAAAATCTAGTTGAAATTTTTTTGACATTTTCAATTTTGTGAGTGGACCCCTCACATAAAATTATCTCAATATAATGCAAAGCCAATAAAAGCTCCTCAGGATTCTAGTCTGTTTGCTTTGAAGTATTTTCTTAGTAAAATCAAATTCATGCCTTTGGTATCTTAACATTAAGTCAAGTTAAACTCTTGGTTAATAAAAAGACACACACACAAATCACAGACTGAATTCTTATCTGAGTGAAGACTTGGCTTTTGTTTGCTTGCTTGTTTACTTGTCTTTTGGTAAGCTGTCTTAAGATGAATTGTTTATTCATAATGGCATTCATTATTTTTCCCATAGCCTGCTAACATAATAAATTGTATGGCCTAAACAAATGTTGTAACTAATACTACATACTGGAACTATTTGAGGTTTCATACAAACATACTTAAATAAACTGTAGGAAGAAAATAAAATCTTTGTGAATACGGTATTTTAACAAAATGATCTATTGTCTATTTGAATATAGTAACTTGGAGAGCTATAACATTAGACTTTTATCATCAGTTTTAGCCCCTTTACCCCTCTTTGATTTAGAGAATACTAGTTTGATATACTTTAATTAATAAAGCCACTGGTTCATTTATCTGCTTAAAATGGCAATATTAATTTGAGAAGGTTAAAATAATTCTTTAAAGGTTAATATAATATACAAGTGATCCAAGATGTAGAAAATAATTTTCTCTTAAATATAAATCATATGTACTGAAAATACTTTTCTAGTCATGATTATTTTTATTCCAATGTGATCAATTTTACATTTGCTTTTTAACATGGTTTCAAGTGTAATTTTCTACTTATTCCAAGGTCTGTAAATTGTTTAGTTCAATATCTAGTTCCCAGATATTTGTATCAAAATATGTCTGAGCTTGCACCTATATTTGCACATGAAATTATACCATTAAACCTAACTTCAAATACTCAATTCAGTGATTCTTTTTCTCAGGGAATATCCAAATTCCTTTGCCACCAATTTTAAAGTCTTCTAGTCACAGTAAGATGAATGTTGCCTACCAACAGACTATTTTAATCAGTTATATAAAGTACCCTGAAGAGAATTTGATTTCACATAGAAAAGATAAGAAAGTGTCAATATTAGTTACTTCTTGATACATCTGAGACAATAAATGATATTTTAAAAGTAGTAATATCAAGATTTTGGGAGGTTTTGCTTATAATTAACTTACAATACTTTTGTGCGATGTAATAGGATTTTTACCTGGTGGCGGATTTGTATAACACAATGGAACAAGCTGGGAATAAACTCAAATTTCATAACAGGTCATGCAATTTTATAAGTACTTTCCTGGAAAATCATTATCATTCTTTTCAATGTAGAATTCAACTTTGTTTTACCAGTATTGATATTTCATAAATCAAACATCAGATGTCTTCTATCTTTTCTTTCCTTCTGTGAGAAATAATTGATAAATAACTTTTTATAAGTACCGAGACTCACATGAGGCAATCTGTTAAGGGCAGCAACAATAAAAAAAAATATTGCTAGAAATACTTCTCTATTTATGTCAAAATTTGTAGCATTTTTCTCTGTATATTATCAGAAACAGAGAGGAGTGTTGCCTCAAGTATTTATCTACTTCTTCTGTTTATTCTCCACCTTAAGTGCTAATCTTAGCTTGTTACACCACTATAATTCTTATTGTCTTAGTGTAATATTCCAAACAATAGATCCAAGCATGAGAAGGAAAACAAGGAGAAATTGTAGGTGATGATTAAAAAAAAAAAAGAAATTCATGTAAATGTTTGAATGTGAGGCAAGATACACAGTGCAAGGGAGAAAAGAATAAAAGAATATTATAATATGCACATGCAAAAGAATGAAGTTGAGTCCTTATTCTACACAATATACAATAGTTAACTCAAAATTCATTGAAGACCTAAATGTAAAACCCCCAGCCATAAAACTCCTAGAAAAACATAAATAAAAATCTTCATGACATTAAATTTGGCAATAATTTCTTGGAAATGATACCCAAACATAGGCAGCAAATGCACATATAGATAAATAAGACTATATAAACTAAAAAACTTCTGTACAACAAAGAACACAATCAATAGACTGAAAAGGTAACACATGAAATGTGAGAAAATATTGGCAAATTATTAATCTGAGAAGAAGTTAGTGTTCAGAGTATTTAAAAAACTCCTATAACTCAACAACAAAAAACAACCCAATTAAAAATTAAGCAAAGGGACTTGAAAAGATGCTTCTCTAAGAATCATATACAAATGGTCAGCAAGCATATGAAAAAATGCTCAATAGCACTAACCATTAGAGAAATGCAGATCAAAACCACAGTGAAATACTACTGTATAGTCATCAGAATGGTTAATATCAAAAGGACAGAAAATAAGTGTTGGTGAGGATGTGGAGAAATTAGAAACCTTATGCACTGTTGGTGAAATTTTCAAGTAGAGCACCTGCTGTAGAAAACACCGTGGTAGTTCCTGAATAAATTAAAATTGTGACTTCATATTACACAGCAATCACACTTCTGGATATACAGTGATCCCTTGATATCTGTGGGAGACTGCTTCCAGGACTTCTAGAGAATATCAAAATTTTTGAATGTTCAAGTCCTTGATATAAAGTAGCAAAGTATTTGCATATAACCCATCACATCCTCATATATACATTAAATCATCTCCAGATTACTTATAATACACAATATAATGTAAATAACTGTTACTATATTATTTAAGGAATAATGACAAGAAAAAAGTGTCTGTACATGATCAGTAGAGGTGTAATATTTGTTTCCAAACACTTTGATCCATGGTTGATTGAATCCACAGATGGAAAACCCATGGATGTAGGGGGCCAATTTTTAAGTATCTAAAAAACTGAAAGCGTAGGTCTGGAAGAGATATTCGCATACTCATGTTCATGGCAACATTATTCACAATAATCAGGAGGTGGAAACATACAAATGTCCATCACTGGATAAGCAGCTAAACAACATGTGATCTATACACAAAATGAAATATTATTCAGCCTTAAAAAGGAAAGATTTTCTTTCACATACTACAACATGATTGAACTGTGAGGGCATTATGGTAAGTGAAACAAGCCTATCACAAAAGGACAAATACCATATTATAGCTGCAGGAGGGAGCAGGGGGCCACCGGAAGACGATCCCAGTTTCCTGATTGGAAGTCCTTGGCCTATCTTACCCAGATGGGGAAAGGGGCCCCAGAGGTGTGGTGAGCTTACCATTTGAATATCATGGACCCAAAGCGGAGAGGGAAGGGCGAGAGAGAATGAGAGAGAGAGAGAGAGAGAGAGAGAGAGAGAGAGAGAGAGAGAGAGAGAGAGAGAGAGAGAGAGAGAGAGAGACCTTCCATGCTGTTGTGGGAGGGGAAATCCCGAAGGGATATCCCTAGAGGTAAGGAGCAGCAGAATATCAAAGCAGGAGTTACTGCATCCTCATTCATGTTCTCGTCCAATGAGAGGAGTTCTTTCAAACTTCCTCTGGAGTGATTGATCTTTTTGACTCCGCTACCAGATTGGCTGCTTGGTCCACAACAGAGCCCCCACCTCCCAGAGCTTTCCGCAGGCTTTTTGGACAAAGCAGCCCACCTGGATTCCTCTATTTAGCCTTGGGGTGGCAAACCTAGGCAAAGAACTTTACATTCCCTGATGGAGGTGTGGATGGAGGCGGCACTGGGAAACTATCGCTTTTGAAACCAGGCATCTGGGAAGATCAGTTTGTTTTTTTCCTTAACACAGTCCCTTAATATGATTCCATTTATATGAGGCATCTGTAGCAGTCAAACTCAGAAACAGAATGGTGGTTGCCAGAAGCTGGGAGGAAGGAGAAATGGGAATTGTTGTTCAACAGGTATAGAGCTTCTGTTTTGCAATATGGGAAATTCTAGAGATAACTGCACAACAAATGTGAATATTCTTAACACTACTGAAGTATACACTTTAAAATGGTAAATTTTCTCTTATGTGTTTTTGTACCACAATAAAAAATTTTAAAAGAATGTTGCGTAATTCGACAGTGCTAACCAATATAGATGATTCTGCCAAACTTTTCATTATGAAGAAAATTGGTAATATATCTTCACAAATTTTTGAAAGAATAGTGTAATGCCAAAGTATTTTTTTTTATAGTGGAAGTCAATACACAAACTTAGAGTTTGAAAAATCTGGGTAATTGTTACATTATTTTGAACAAACAGGCAATTTGGCAAACCAAAAAGATGTTCATTTTATCCTAAATGTTATCTACCTATATTAGCTTTTGAGAGACATAGAGCATATTTGTATTTTATATCCTAACTAGAGTTTTGATCATTTTATGCTTCTAATATTTTAAATTGTACAACTGTACATCTAGCTCCTTATCCATCCATCCATCCACCATGCTGTCATGCATGTAATTTAATAATTTTCCTCTTTTTTCTTCTGTCTACATTGCAATGACTATGAGTTATTATCATTGCCATGTATTCCCAAATATCTTAATTTTCTAAGAACTTAAAGAATGATGAAAGAAGATTCATTACAATTTTTAAGAATTATCATAATATTTGATGATATTGTGAGAAAAAATCTTGTACTTTTTTATCTAGCTATCAAATCTCCGAAATGATAAGGGACAGCAAACTTGACTCTTACCCTAAACTAAATGAAAAGGGAGATTTTCATTTACTTTTCTTTAAATGAAAATTAAATGAATCATGATTCAGCTCCCTTTTCATTTAGTTTAAGAAAACTAAATGTGGATCATGATTCACAATGGATGATCTTCTTTTTCACTAATAACAACTATTGCATTTGCCATTCTTCACACCAGTTACTGTATTAGGACAACTGCATATTTTGTACAGTGGTTTCTAGCACATGTTTTGAAATTTACCCTCCAAAGGCCATCTTCTATAAATGGGCTGCAGTGCAGGTAATGAATATTGCTTTCTCTCCTTTTTCTGATCTAGAATAGAAAACAGGGGGAAAATGTGAATTGTCCAAGTGACAGAGATGTTTCACTGATCCACTCATTCTCTGAAAGTATTTTGTTAAGTGTATGTGTGTATTTTATTTTTTTTATTTTTTTAAATTTTTATTGCATTATAGGTTTGGGGGTACATGTGCAGAATGTGCAAGGTAGTTGCATAGGTACACACATGGTAGTGTGTTTTGCTGCCTTCCTACCCTTCACCCACACTTGGCATTCATCCCCAGGCTATCCCTCCCCAGCCCCCCTGGCTGTCCCTGCCCCATTCCCCCCAATAGACCCCAGTGTGTAGTAGACCCCCTCTCTGTGTCCATGTGTTGAGAAAATCTGTAGTGAAATTATTTACCACATACCATATTTCTGTTGTCATCTTTGCCTTGTGCCCATGTGAAATAATGCTAAATTTCTCAGATTGTTATTTGTGTACCAGAGAACTAATGAGAGATCCAGGTCAAATTTGGGGCATTACCCTGCCCCGTGCCTCCTTTCTGGGATAATTCACAAAATAACTCTCTTACTATTAGTAACATAGTTACTATTGCAACATCACCCCTTTGCCCTCCAGCAACTTCATATATGTTTTCTATGGTTTTAAAAACAGATTATCTAAAATATCGTGTGAAATTTGACAAGGTTATATTGCTCTGGCCACATGGTGCGATTAAAGGAGAACACTTTTTAAAGATCTAGTATGTGTCCAATATCATGTTAAACATTTTAGATGTATCGTCTCATTTTATCCTCATGACCACACTAATATGTATGTACTTAATGATTCACAGTATGTGCTCATGGTTCACAGCTGCATGCCTCTCCAGGAATTCCCTCAGCTGAAAGTAGCTCCCTTACTTCCTGGTAGAATAAAGGAAGAGAACAGCAAGGAGTTCAGAATGATTGAAGAGGTATGCCAGAAACTTGAGTCATGCCAAGCAGCTGAAGTATTATTCCCTAGGCCATTGTACTTAGAATTAAGTAATACATACCAGTTGACATAAAATGTAGATATTGTTAACAAAGTTAAGGTATTTCTTAACTTGAACTTGTGGATGTTCGAGTTAAGATAGGCCAAACAATTTATTCAAGGCCGCACAGCTACTAAGTTAAAAGTTAGGTTAGTCTAAAGCAAAAGCCTATACATTTTCTATTATATCATGTGGATCCCAGGTTAATATTGATAGCCCTGTACATTATGAATTAAATTAGAGTTACAGTAGAAAAGTTCATTGCATTTGTAAAATAAAAGTAGAAACTGAAAGAAAAATTTGAGTTCTTATTTATATTGTGAATACTGTGCAAGTTTTCCAATTGCTTTCAAATATTTTCTACTGATACCTTAAGATAAAATTAGATAATTTCTGCAGATAAATGTGATAGATATGGTTAGAATTCTGAGCTCTAGACTTTATTTCTAGTTAAAATTGTACATATTTTTCTCAATTAAGGTGGATATGAACATTATAAATATGTAAGTTTTGCTTTTAGATGGATCAAATGATTTTTTATTGATAAATCAATCTATCCAAATATTTGTTGAGTATATACTATATGCCAGGAACCCTTCTAGGTATGGGAGTTGAGCAGTAAATGAGAAATATCTGTGCCTATGAATTTCTGTTCTACTGATTTTCATCTCTGGAACAAACTCACACACTGTATTGAAATATATTCCAGTTACAGACAATATGCCTATTCAATAACAGTTTTCTGCCATTAGTTTGATTTAAGTTGTTGAGATCATCAAAACATCAAACCTAAGGTATATTTTAATCTACTTATTGGTAAAACAATTCCTTTAATTTTTTTTCAAGAATGAGTAGAAACAAAGCCGAGACAGACATTTAGTTAAAACCATGATCTTACCTCCTCAGTTAACAAATAACATCAACAGCAAATTCGCAGGTGAAGTAAGTCGCGATGTTGCTGAACCTCGTTTAATGTTTTTGGTAATCATATATCTTATGTTCTTTTGCTTTCTTATCTCTATTTCTGTAGCTAATGCCTACATCATTAGGTTTACATGGATCTCATTATCTCTCAACATCTTTACATTCACCCTTTTATATATTTATTTTCACTCATTGTTCTTGCTTTTTCCGTTTCTCCATTATTTCATTACTTCTGAATTCATGGCAACAAGGATTCAAATCTATTGTGTATGTGAAGGTGTCTACTACATGTAGTTATAATGCTATTATAAAGTACTGTGATGTTTCAGCACCTATGTTGAGCCATTACAAATTTTGTTCAGTCTTAAAATTCATTATTATGTATATATGAATAGTCTTTATTTTCTTATTACCCGAACGGAATTTAAAAGATAGAGAAATCTAGAGAAAAAGGAGGAAATTTTCCTACAAAATGCAGTATACCCATATAAAAATTTTCCCAGTAAAAAGTGGACAGACCAGAAACAAAAAGGAGAAAAATAAGTAAGTTTCACAAAAACTAATTTAGCTGCTTCTTCTTTAACTTACACATACATGTGCATAAAAATTGAAAAACTATTGTTAGGTAGCAAGTAGACTTTTTAAGCCTTTGCTGCTGGTAGGTAATTGACACAGGAAGGGAGCTTCGACTAAAAACTTTTGGGTGCAAGAGATGGAGTTGTTTTCTTCCTGTCAAACCCACTGAATCAAAGAAAATGTCTTTAAAAATCTTCCCTAGTACTTGACTTACTTTCAGAATTGGAAAACTTAACCTAAAATTGAAATTGTATTTGCCTATAGATGTGCATTAGAAAATAGAAATAGAAATAGCCTGTGATGCAGAATTTCAATTGGTGAATACTCTACACTTTTAAAGTCAAAACTTTGTACAATATGCTATTAGCTTATTGAAATTCACACAGGGAAGCAGATAATTGACATGAATTGAGACATAGTTGATGTTCATTTAGTGACATCACCAGATGATTAAAGGAGAAATAGCCAACACCAGAACAATGGCAGAGATATTCTGCGTAGCTACACCTCAGTTAAAGTACAGACAAATACTGTAACAGAATTGATTTATATGTTGGGGGAAGCAGCAAAGGGAAAAGGACTTACAGAGTGCCTACATAAATTGGTTATGAGTAACATTTAAACTGGGAACAAGAAACCACAGCAAACTGTGGGAGGCTTCTGGCGGGGCAGACTTCTCCATGCCTCATGTCTGGTGCAGGGTGACCTAGGCTCTATTACCATAAACACTGTGCTCAGCCACGTAAAACCGCTTCATAGCACTAAGATGTAACCAGACTTGTAGGCTCCTTGTAAGACCTGTGTTCTACCAGCTCTGTACATAGTTAATAGGCAAACGATAACCACATGTTCTTGTTTTGTGAAACTCCCAAACCACCACTGTTATCAGTCTTTAGAATGACACACCAGTTCTGGCTCACTGATTCAGTTCCAGCTCAGTGATTCACCCCACCAACACGTTACCCTTACCCGACCATCACTCAATCACCTACCCTACAGATAAAAGTGATTGTAAACAATAAATAGTGTGGAAGATCAGAGCTCAGAGCCTTCACTGCCTCCAGTAATAAGTGATGGCCCCCTGGTCCCACTTTCACTCTTAATCTGTCTTTTTCTCAATCCTTCGTTGTCACCAAACTCCGGATACACACAGGTGATGTGGGGGCTGGTTCCCTACATTTTTATATTAATTTACTGGGATTTTATAATTTATTGAAATCTGGGAACTATCATAGGTGTCAGCAATATAGCAGTGAATGAAATAAACACAATAATATATATATATATATATATATATATATATATATATATATATATATATATATATAGTGGTATACACACTGCATAGTGGTAGTATACACTGCCTACCCAGTACCTACTCGTCCTTGTTCCTTAGTAAAAACAAAAACAAGTCCCAAAAAACTCTATACTATTGGGACCACTAAAGTGCTCAGATAATAATGACACTTTCCATCCTCCCTTTCAAACAGACATGTCCAGTGAAATAGAAGCCAATGAATGAGTTTTTCAAGAAAGTTATTCAGCTGGGAGGTATATTCCTCTGCACCTGCTCCTTTTTCCCTTTTTTCTTTTCTTTTCTTTTCTTTCTTTTTTTTTTTTTTTGGAGACGGAGTTTCGCTCTTGTTACCCAGGCTGGAGTGCAATGGCGCCATCTCGGCTCACCACAACCTCCGCCTCCTGGGTTCAGGCAATTCTCCTGCCTCAGCCTCCCAAGTAGCTGGGATTACAGGCGTGCGCCACCATGCCCAGCTAATTTTTTATATTTTTAGTAGAGACAGGGGTTTCACCATGTTGACCAGGATGGTCTCGATCTCTTGACCTCATGATCCACCCACCTCAGCCTCCCAAAGTGCTGGGATTACAGGCATGAGACACTGCAACCGGCCTTTTTTCCCTTTTTCTATCCAAAATATGAATATAATGTCTGGAACTGAAGCAGCCATTTTGAGACCACGAGAGAACTGGAGGATAGAAACAATATTTGAAAATGTAAAGCAGAAAAATGGAGCCTAGTTCTCTGGTAAATTCTCGGAGTAATTTTAGAAGAAATCTGAAAAACTTGTCTCTAAATTCCTTCAGCATGAAAAATAAAATCATTTATCTTACCAAAGCTATTACTATTTGGGTTTTTTAAAATATGAAGCTCTTTGTAATCTTGTCAGATTACTATAAAATAGAGAAAATGCATTACCTCTAGCACAAACATGAATTTATATACACATTGAAATGTTATTTCAGATAGGGGCTTGGCTATTTTCAACCAAATCCTCCATGTAACCCTACCACTACTCCAGGTTTACAAAGCTCTCTGTTGAAAGACTGCTTTCCTAAGAAGATATTTAAAGCATTTTAAGAAAACTTTTCTAATCAGAGAAACTGGCTGACCATTCTAAGCAGTTTTTGGTGTTCAGGATGGATGAATTAACCAAGAGCCTCTTACTCAATAAATTCCAAGGTAAACTGCTCTTGTGTTATGATTTCTCTTGTGTCAGCTTTGCTTTTAGCCTCACCATTTTCTAAATTTTTATAACACATTTGTACATCAAAATTTATTGTTTCATTAAGTACCCTTCATAATTTTATCTCTTCAGTAGAATTACCTTGCAACAAGAACACTATTTCTTCATACTGTTTCAGTGGCCATGCTCAGACTAGGAGAGGCTACTCAGTTATTAACTAGGTGACTCTATGATCCAGGGATCCTTGTTCAGTGAATAAAACATGGTCTTGTCATTTTTATAGGAATATTTTAATTTGTTTTTAAGTGTTTCTATCAGTATGTCTTATAGGGTAAATATGTTTTACAACAATATTTAAGAGTTTCATCTTTTGTTGCAATTTACAAAAGCATTTTTAGAAGAGTGTCTTTGGGGGTAGTTTAGTGATATATTTAGCAACATTACTCAACATGTTGCTCTTTCATTCTTTCTTTTAACACATCCTTCTTGTACTCTCTATGTAGCAGGCACTAATCTAAATTGGAGGTGAGAAAGGGGCAGACAGGACAGGAGTGAGTAAGGCAACATCTGCACCACAAAAAGTTCACATTCTAATTGGGAAAGCAGACTATAAACAAGTACGCAAATGCATGATGTAATGCTACATAGTAAAAATAAAATGGATAAAAAAGAATAAAAAGTTCTTCTAAGAAATTCAAGTAGGATAGGAGAAGAGAGAACAATAGGATGATAATTCGTTCTATGTGGAAGGTAGCAAAACCAGCCACAAAAAATGGATTCCATGGCCTCAGTTAGAAATAAGCCGGGTTTATTTCCAAAATAGGCAGAAGGCAAGTGTAGCTGGAGGGATGTGAGTGAGGGAGAAGGGTAGAAGAGCAGTGCCCAGAGGGAAACAGATCATGCAGGACTTTGGAGCTGAAAATAAGAATTGCATTTTACTCCAAGGATAATGATAAGTTATTGGAAAGCTTAATCAGGGTAATGCATTATCAGATTTATTAATATTAATTAAATTGTTCCTCTGGCTACTGAGTGAAGGGGAAAATATTTGAGATGCTGAGTAGAAACTGGGAGACCAGGTAAGAGAGAAAGAATGTAGATCAGGTGAGATATAATGTATATTGGACTAGGAGGGTTATGGTGAGGAGTGAAAAGGGAAAATTCAGAAAATATTCAGCAAGTAGAACTGACGAGACTTGCTGATGTAGTGGGTGTGTGATGGGCAGTGTTTATCCCACAGTCAACAAACAGAGCAAATAAAATCCCAGAGCGGCAACCTGAACACACTGAGGTATTGGATAACATATTTTTGTTTTATCCTGAGAAAATGCAGCTTTCCTTAAAAGAGTTGGCCTTTCAACAAAATGACCTGACAGAGAACAAAGGGAGTCACAGAATCCTTTGTGAAGAATTCTTAGCTAATGATTTTTTAAATGGCTAATCAAGAAGTAGAGAGATAATAAACAAAAGATGAAAATTTTATAATAAACACTATTTTATGAACAGTGTAAATTATCTGATTTCTAAATCACAAATGTTAAAGATTTCTTTTTTTATTTTTTCGCAGACTTTCACTTTGTCTCTGGGCAACTGGCAATTTTAATTATAGTGAGAAAAACAAAAAAATTTTTGACAACTTAAAATGTAGAAGACTAGATTGGTTAAGTTGAAAGTATTCTCTTAGACTAGGATGCTAGCTATATTTTATTTGAATTATCAGGTATTATCAGAAATGTAGACATTTGGAAAAAGAAGTGCATATCAGAAAATTGACAGCTTTGTGGATGGCTTGAAAGGTATGAATAAGATATATTTTTTAAAAATACCAGAGAAAAGGACTGAAGTTTCCCAAATGCAGAGAACTCGTGATTAAGCACATTGTCAATAGAATCTGACAGGAGGCATGCAATAAGAGTTCGGGTGTTTCATAGAAAGATGCTATTGCGCCAGACAGATAAACACACATCCACCAATTTTCTCTTTGGGTTTGATGAGTTTGACACAGTTCTTCCACAGTCAACAAAACTAGGATTTAATGGTATTATTATTGATTTTACTGGAAACATTTATCTGGAATATGGCTGGTTTGTGACAGATCACAGAGAGGTGAGTCAGTATGTGATTGATAGATAAGCAGATAGACACTGAAACAACTGTGACTAGGTTGTTGTAGGCAACTGGAAATTGAAAATATTTAATGTGTCACTATATTACATTTCTGGCTTTTTAAATGATAGCTTTTAGACATTCTTTTCAATTTTAGAAATTAAAGATCAAAAAGGAACTGATGAATAGAAGGATTGAAAGCTTATTTGAAAACACCAACATTTTAGCTCTCAATTCCCATTAAAATCTCCGTGTAGGAAACTTCTAAAAATGAAGCATGATCAAAGATCATGAGCAATAAAAGTTTTTGCCAGAGAAAGCCTAACCTTTCTAACTTAAGCTAGGCTATCAGGTTCACTGGGGAGAATAGTAACTCACAGTTGGAACTTGAATTTATCAAGTAGAGACTATGCATTAAAATAATTTCATTTACTGTTCAATCCACCCTAAGATGTGGTTATTATTATCGACATTTCACAAGATAAGGAAGGCAAATATTATCTGGAAGTGAAGAGGTGGAAGTATGAGGCAAACTCATACTCTTCATGATATTTGTACGTCCTTCTCTCAGTAAGTCTCTTTGTTAGCAGTAGGGAATCTCCCATTAGTTAGAAATAAATGATTAAGAGGCAGATTTCAGCTCCGAAGGTAAAAGGAAGCACCTTTTTTCTACCTATTAAAAACTCAAATTAAATGAACTTTCCCAGAAGGTGTTGGGATCTCATGTTTATGATTATATTATGTAATGATGATGAAATAAATGATTAGGAATGGGATTTTATTACTAAATTCAACTTACTATAAAAAGGGAGTAGGGTAGGTAGATGTCATTGCTAACCGCACCCAAGGAAGATCAGGAAGGTTTGGACTCTATCTTCTTCACCTCTGTGCAGAGACTCCAAAATCATCACTGTTCATCTTCCATTGCCCTGCAGAGCAGTAAGGGTTGAAACTGAAGGCCAATTGTGAATACTATCCACCGGGAGTTCTTATGAATTGACTTGTGTTTCTCACATAATAAGTAACACATCAGTTAGCTTCTAACCCCAAGGAGTGCTACTTTCATCTCCTGAAAGCTTTGAAAGAGATTTGATACCTGATGGCATCTTGACAAAAGCACGCTCCACCTTCTGATGGAAGCTGAACCAAAATTGTTGATATGACTAGGGACTCAGGGCACTCTAGATTGTATGGAGTCCTGTATAAATACATTTAAAAGACAAAAAATTGCTTCCTTAATCTAAGGACAAATGCCCTTAGTACATAGATGCTGCTTATTCTGCCGATGCATTAGAGCTATACTAGTTATACTCGTATTTTCTTTCTTTTTCTTTCTTTTCTTTCTTTCTTTCTTTCTTTTTTTTTTTTTTGAGACGGAGTTTCGCTCTTGTTACCCAGGCTGGAGTGCAATGGCGCCATCTCAGCTCACCGCAACCTCCGCCTCCTTGGTTCAGGCAATTCTCCTGCCTCAGACTCCTGAGTAGCTGGGATTACAGGCACGCGCCACCATACCCAGCTAATTTTTTTGTATTTTTAGTAGAGACGGGGTTTTACCATGTTGACCAGGATGGTCTCGGTCTCTTCACCTCGTGATCCACTCGGCTCGGCCTCCCAAAGTGCTGGGATTACAGGCGTGAGCCACCGTGCCCGGCCCCTATTTTCTTAGAAGTTGTTTTTTTTCTCTAATTTATTTCCTTTTGATCTTCACCTATAGTTCTGTTGGGCTTATTTGCAACTTCTGTATCCATAAATAAATAATTGATGTGGCTCTAGCATTAAATCATATCTATTTAGTATTTTGAGTCATCATTTTTATTGTGACTACTGAAAATGACTGGAATTAACAGAAGGAAACATATTTCTAAAGATGCCTTTGAAATATGGCTATTTGTCTCTGTCCTCCCACCTTTTCAAATAAATGGATTTTATATCTTTATAAAGATATAAAATATAAAATATATAGAAGATATATCTTTATCAATGAATATTATATGATCTAAACACTGTTCAACTAATATATGTGTGTATCTATCATAAGAAATAGAGAAAATATTTATTACAACTATTGGCTAGAATGTGGAACTGGAACTCTCTTACACTGTGGGTTGGAATACAAAATGTTTTAAACACTTTGGTTAATAGTGTGGTAGCATCTTAAATTTTTAGATGAACACCTACCAAATAATCTGTTATTCCACCTTAAACTATTTGTCCAAGAGAAATAAATATACTTTTCTATCCAAGATTCATATGAAAAAGTTCGTAGTAACTTTATTTGTAATAACTCCAAACTGGAAACAATACAAATGCCCAAATACAGGTGAACAGTTAAAAAAAAAGAAAAAATGTGTTCTATCTATACAATGGAATACTATTCAGCAATTAAAAGGAATGAATTATTGATGCAGACTACCATATGGATGAAGCTCAAAATTATTGTACTGGTAAAAGAAGTATATACTGTGTGATTGTATTTATATAAAGGTCTTTAAAAAGAAAAACTAGTCTACAGTGGCAGGAAGCAGATCAGTGGCTGCCTGGGGAACCAACTGGAAGGGAAGAATGGTCATGGGAAAAGGAGGGATTAAAAAGGAACAAAAGGAAATTTTGAGGGTTGACACATTGGCTCACTATCTTGATGTTGGCAAAGCTTCTCTGACAAATATGTATTTCAGAACTTACATTGCATTTTCAATATGTGCACTTTATGTCAATTTTATCTCAATAAACTTATTTTAAAACTACAGTACATTAGAAAGGTGCTTGTTTTTAGAGAAAATATTTATATTTAAGTCAAGGGTCATAATCATATTTATGAAATGTGGTTAATATTTTGTTAATATATTAAAAAGGAAGAGTAGTCACTTAAAAATACACAAAATGCTGAACAACAGTCACAGCAGAGCATGTGTCATCCTGACAATATCTTCTGGTCTGTCTCCAGTGGAAATTTTTACTTATAGAATTCAATGAACAAGTTTTTTTTTTCAAAGAGCTGGTCTTGGAGATGTTGAAATAAAAAAAAAATGCCCATGCATAACCTGTATTACAATGGATATCATATTTGGCCTATGTTCAGCTCCATGTTGGTTCCAACTACCAAAAAGCAAAATGAATTTTCAAATAGAAACTAACCTTCTTTATAATGAAATATGAATCTGCTAATCTGTTATTGCTGTTTGCAGTGAACTATTACCTAAGTCCCAATCACGTATCATGTAGTGATGCTAGTAGTCACTGGATAGTACCCACACCCTAGAAATAATGGAATTGGAGTCTAGAAAATGTCTTTATTATGTGCTTCTCAACTCTTGAAAGAGGTTCTCAGTGTGAAGAACCTCTTTTTTTGTTCAGTACCAATATTGCCTTCTTCTGGTAGTAGCCTCAGTACTATTGTATATCTTTCTGTTTATTGTAAAGTTTAAAAAAAATGAAACCCTTTTATTTATTTGCATCCCTTCTATTCCTTGTCATCTAAAAATTGTACCATATCACCCAAGTTCTGTTCTAATCAGATGCAGTAACACTTGCTGTTAAATTATACAGTGAAAGGAGCCACTGTCTGTAGGCTAGTATTTAGCTGCAGTTCCCCCTTGTAAGGTCCTCCTTTGTTGCAGGCATTTGCTATTTTCAGACAAAAACTGAGGAGTTTCAAGTTTTCGTAATACTTTGATACCTCACTGAGAAGCAGTGTAATATAGGTGGGATTAAACATCCATATCCTGTCTGTGAAAAAGGATCTTACTTCCAGGATTTAAAAAATGGCATTTCAGGTCAATTGATAACACTTAACAACTTTGGGTACCCCCAGGAACCTCACCATTTAATAACTTAGAAGAGACAGAGTATATCCAAAAGGTAAAAAAGCACAAACTGGAGGGCAGGTAGGGCTGGCTTTCAGGTGTGTAACCTGTGCTTATAAGAATCCTGCTGTTTAAGTTTCTGTTGTCAATATCTTAAACTCTTAATGATTTCTGAACAGGAGGTTCCACATTTTCCTTTTTCACTGGGACTGGCAAACTAGGTAGCCAGTCTTACTTATGGCTCAGTGTATAAACTGTGTGACCTTCTAAGAACTGGTTTCCTCATCCATAAAATGAAGATATTTTTGTACCTACCTCACAGGGTTGTTCTTACAAGCACATAAGAAAAAATTTAGCTCAATGTCTGACATATAGCAAGTACTGAATAAATATTGATGATCTTTGTTGTTATTGAGTCATCAGGTTCATCAATTACTATGTGCTGTTTTAAATGCCTATAAGATAGAAAATTTTACTTTGAAGATGTATATTAAATTGTGTAATGTATATTGGTGTGTTAACTTTTAAAATGTACATGTAAGTATTATAATTTAAAATAGGTTATGTGTATGAGTGATTTACATGGCATTTGCATCAATTTCCTCTGTAGAATTAAGATTAAATTACACTGAATTACTGAATCACATATTTTGGAATAATTGATGCTGAAGAATACTTTAGGGTGGTCCTCACCTTTACTGAACTTTAGACAGGCTTCTTCTTGACTATAGGCTCCTGTTCTTCTTTTTATTAGAGCATTTACATTAGATAATTTGCAATTATAAATTCTTTTTCTTTATCCAGTCCACTGTTGTTGGGTTTATTCCATGTCTTTGCTATTGTGATAGTGGTGCGCCAGTTCTGACTGTGCGTACCTTTTTGGTAGAATGATTTATATTCTTTGAGTATACACCCAGTAATTGGGCTGCTGGGTCAAATGGTAGTTCTTTTTTTAGCCCTTTGAGAAATATATATATATTATACATATAATATAATGACATATATTATATATATTACATTATAATTCTAAATTGAGGATGGAATCAACATTTAAGGAGAATTTTTTTTTTTTTTTGAGATGGAATTTCTCTCTGTCGCCTAGACTGGAGTGCAGTGGCGCGATCTCGGCTCACTGCAACTTCCGCCTCCTGGAATCAGGGTTCAAGAGATTTTCCTGCCTCAGCTTCCCAAGTAGCCAGGATTACAGCCATGAACCACCATGTCCAGCTAATTTTTTGTATTTTTAGTAGAGATGGGGTTTCACCATGTTGGGCAGGCTGTTCACTAACTCCCGACTTCCAGTGATGTGCCTGCCTCAGCCTCCCAGAGTGCTGGGATTACAGGCATGAGCTACCATGCCTGGCCTTAAGGAGGATTTTTATAGCTGAGTAGAATCTAAATTGATCGAAGTGGAAGATGGGGATAAAAGTATAAGAGAACAAGTAGTTCCAAAATGTTATTTAAAACAGTGACCAGTTCATCCTTGTTTGTTTGGTACTTTACAGTTTTAGTACTGAAAGTCCCATGTTGCTGTGATCTGAATATTCATGTCTCCCACAAATTCTTATGTTGAAATCCTCACTGCAATGTGATGATATTAGGAGGTGAGGCCTTTGGGAGTGATTGTGTCATGGGGGTGGAGCTCTCATGAACAAGATTAGTGCCTTTAGGAAAGAGGCCCCAGAGGGACCCCTCACCCTTTCCACCACGTGAGGTTAGAGTGAGCAGATGGTTGTCTGTGAGGAAGAGGGCCCTCACAAGACATCAAATTGCCAGTGCCTTGATTTGGGACTTCCTGGCCTCCAGAGCCATGAGAAATAAATTCCTATTGTTTATAAGCTACCCTGTTTATTGTATTTTGTTATAGCAGCTCTCATAGCCTAAGACACACGTCATGGTTAAAGAGCAAACCCAGATGGTTTATCACCTATAAAACAATCCACAGCTTTCCTGCCATGCTTTCTGATTTCACTAACAATAAAACATACCCAGTTCCATAGCCCAGCCTCGGAGTGAGCTTTAGGAAATATTAGGCAGTTTTTCCATATCTACCATATTTTCTGATAATTGAGGTTTAAGACTCCAAAGTTCCTTATCTCTCACAGTTACCTCTAGCTGCACTTCTCTTACCAAGGTTGATGATTCTTTAAGCCTACTCAGGCCCCAAACTCTTTTGCTGTTAAGATGACAGATTCTGGCCTTTTTCTGATGACCACCTTCCATTCTCTCACCTCTCCTCTGTCATACCTTATTCCTGCTGAGCTTTCTTTATGTTCTTATCAACACTGTTGATCCCTCAACCCTCTCCAGTTTCTCCCAACTTGTCAGCCCAGTTCTTGTTTATTGAGACTACCTACATACCTACATTGTTGAGATAAAGCACTTTAGACTCAGATAGGTTAATTTTTCATCCATCTCTTCCTATTGCTGCTGTCCATATGAGCTTAAGCAGTAGAATTAACTTCTCTGAACCTGTTTTCTAAGTTGGAAAATAGGAGATAATACTGCTTCCTATTTCGTGAAATCCTTATGGGATTAAATGATATCACTCATAAAATAAATTTTTAAAAGAAACA
This sequence comes from Saguinus oedipus, assembly GCA_031835075.1. Taxonomy (NCBI): domain Eukaryota; kingdom Metazoa; phylum Chordata; class Mammalia; order Primates; family Cebidae; genus Saguinus; species Saguinus oedipus. Next base: position 151,082,011 of record CM063170.1, read on the forward strand.
AGTTTCAAAATTGTATGTACAGTATGATTATAATTATCTATAGAAACATATACCAAGTGTGCTTTTCTGTATGACTATTTATAAATGCAATGAAAAAAAGAATAAAACCAAACTCAACAAGGGAGAGCTTTCAGGAGTATGGAAAATGAGAAAAATATGAAGAAAATGATCTCCACATTTTTATCTTTGAATTTTGTACATATTATAAACATGAGCAGAGATTATTTAAAAATTAAAATATAGAAAAAAATTAGGAGAAAAATAAACACACATAAAAAATACATAAAAAGTGTAAACAGGGGAGTTTACACTTGAATGAGTATTAAAAACTGGATGCGATTTTCAGGATGCATTATAACAGAAAACTGCTATCTCTCTAAATTTCTGTCTTTACCAGCCTGCTGAATTCAGCCTGAATAGACTGGATTACTGCTGTGGAAGGCCTGTATAGAGCCACTGGAGCAGCAAGCTCCTTCTTGATAATGCAATGAAAGATAAAGAAAGCAACAGAAGGACAGAGTAAGAAAACACAGATTCGGAGGGGATTTCCAAGATGGCGCCATAGAAACAACTCAGGATTGCAGCTCTCAGTGAAGGTGCAGAGGGTGAGTCCTAACCGCATTCTCAGACAGACTGTTGTTGCCCACAGAACGAGAAAATTCCCAGGTGTAGGAGAGACATGGGACGTGAGCACAGCCAGTGTTTTGGGTTGTGCAGCCGGTTCGGCCGGTGCCGCAGCGCAGCGGCACCCGACACAAAACTCACTGGTCTGGGTGCCCTGTTAAACCAGCAATCTGAGATTTGGAAGGGAAGATTGACATGTCCATCTGATTAAATGGGACTTGGACAACGAGCCAGACCAGGAGATTCCTTGGAAGCGTGATTTGAGCCGGTGCAGTGGGCAGCGGCACGGGAGATCGCATGGATCCCAGTGTCCTATCAGCAGGCTACTGGGGCGCCAGGGAGAGAGTCAACCGTTCAAATTGGGGAGAAAAAGAGAGAGAGAGAGAGGATGGACTCTGAGGCAGAGAGACAGGTGATCGGGCTCGGCGGGTCCCACCCTCACAGGGACAAAGCAGGGTGTCGATTGGAGGCACTTGGGGTTGAGAGTCAGCTGAGAGCTGAGAGCTGAGAGGCAGTTGAGAGCTCAGCTGAATCCAGGGCAGTGCAGCCTGGTGGGGGAGGGGTGTCCGCCACTATGGACGCAATCCGCCCCTACTGAGTACAGGCCCAGTGCTGATGCAGCCTCCCATTGCCGAGGCAACCCACCATAACAGAGAGACTCCACCAGCAGGGTGGAGCGCACCACAGTAGAACGGAGCCCCGCGACAGCAGGGCGGACACGTGCTAGCAGGGCGGAGCCTCGGCAGGCAAATAGTGAATAGACTACCTCTTAGCCGGGCAAGACAGTGCAACAGATACTCATAAAGAAAGCCCCAACTCCCTGAGACAGAGCATCTGAGGGGAAAAAAAGGGGGTGGTTTTATAAGTTCCACTGCAGAGACTGAAACACAGGTGCACAACAACCCTGAATGAACAACGGAGCTCACAGCTCAGCACTGGAGCTCCTATAAAGTACAGACCATCTCCTCAAGCAGCTCTGTGACCCCTGTATATCCAAAGAGTCACCTCAAAAAAGGACTAATCAGACTGACATTTGGCAGGCATCATTCTGGGACAAAGATAGCATAAGAAGAAACTGGTAGCATCGCTCACTGTTCCGCAGCTGCTACAAGTATACCCCAGACAAGCAGGGCCTGGAGTGAACCTCAGCACTCGTAGAGCAGAGGGGCTAGACCATTAGAAGGAAAACTAAGTAACAGAAATACTTCATCATCAACAATCTGGGCGTCCACTCAGAGACTCAATTGAAAAATCAGCAACTACTAAGACAAAAGATGGATAAATCCACAAAGATGGGAAGAAACCAGTGCAAAAAGGAGAAAAACACCTGAAACCAAAACACCTCACCTCCTACAAAGGACCAAAACTCCTCACCAGCAAGGGAACAAAGCTGGATGGAGAATGAGTGTGACAAAATGACAGAATCAGACTTCAGAAGGTGGATAATGAGAAACTTCAGTGAGCTAAAAGAACATGTTCTAAATCAATGCAAAGAAACTAAGAACCTTGAAAAAAGATTTGAGGAAATGATAACAAGAATGCACAAAACAGAGAGGAATATGAATGAATTGAAGGAGCTGAAAAACACAACACGAGAACTTCACGAAGCATGCACAAGTTTCAACAGCTGAATTGACCAAGCAGAAGAAAGAATATCAGAAGTCGAAGATCAACTCAATGAAATAAAATGAGAAACCAAGATTAGAGAAAAAAGCACAAAAAGGAATGAACAAAATCTCTAAGAAATGTGGGACTATGTGAAGAGACCCAACCTACGTTTGATAGGTGTACCAGAATGTGATGAAGAGAATGAATTCAAGCTGGAAAATACTCTTCAGGATATTATCCAGGAAAATTTCCCCAACCTAGCAAGGCAGGCCAATACTCAACTCCAGGAAATATAGAGAACACCACAAAGATACTCCGCAAGAAGAGCAACCCCAAGGCACATAATCATCAGATTCACCAGGGTTGAAATGAAGGAGAAAATACTAATGGCAGCCAGAGAGAAAGGTCAGGTCACCCACAAAGGGAAGCCCATCAGACTCACAGCAGATCTCTCAGCAGAGACTCTACAAGCCAGAAGAGAGTGGGGGCCAATATTCAACATCCTTAAAGAAAAGAACTTTCAACGCAGAATTTCATATCCAGCCAAACTGAGCTTCATAAGTGAAGGAATAATAAAATCCTTCATGAACAAGCAAGTACTCAGAGATTTTGTCACCACTAGGCCTGCTTTACAAGAGCTCCTGAAAGAGGCACTACACATAGAAAGAAACAACCAGTACCAGCCATCCTAAAAGCATACCAAATGCTAAAGAGCATCAACAAAATGAAGAATCTACATGAACCAATGGGCAAAACAGCCAGCTAGCATCAAAATGGCAGTATCAAATTCACACATAATAATACTAACCCTAAATGTAAATGGGCTAAATGCACCAATCAAAAGACACAGACTGGCAAATTGAATAAAAAACCAAAACCCATCGGTGTGATGAATCCAGGAAACCCATCTCACATGCAAGGATACACAAAGGCTCAAAATAAAGGGATGGAGGAAGATTTATCAAGCAAATGGAGAGCAAAAAAAAAAAAAAAAAAAAAAAGCAGGAGTTGCAATTCTCGTCTCTGATAAAATAGACTTTAAAGCAACAAAGATCAAAAGAGACAAAGAAGGTCATTACATAATGGTAAAAGGATCGATACAACAAGAAGAGCTAACGATCCTAACTATATATGGACCCAATACAGGAGCACCCAGATATATAAGGCAAGTTCTTAATGACAAACAAAGAGACTTAGTCTCCCACACAATAATAGTGGGAGACTTTAACACTCCACTGACAATAGCAGACAGATCAACCAGACAGAAAATTAACAAGGATATCCAGGACCTACACTCAGACCTGGAACAAGCAAACCTGATAGACATTTACAGAACTCTCCACCCCAAATCCACACAATATACATTCTTCTCAGCACCACATCACACCTACTCCAAAACTGACCACATAATTGGAAGTAAAGCACTCCTCAGCAAATGCAAAACAACTGAAGTCATAACAAACAGTCTCTCAGACCATAGTGCAATCAAGTTAGAACTCAGAATTCAGAAACTAACTCAGAACCACACAGCTTCATGGAAACTGAAGAACTGGCTCTTGAATGTTGATTGGATAAACAATGAAATGAAGGCAGAAATAAAGAAGTTATTTGAAACCAACGAGAATGAAGACACAACATACCAGAATCTCTGGGACACATTTAAAGCAGTCTGTAGAGGAAAATATATAGCAATAAGTGCCCACATGAGAAGAGTGGAGAGATCCAAACTTGACACCCTATCGTCAAAGTTGAAAGAGCTAGAGGAGCAAGATCAAAAAAGCTCAAAACCTAGCCAAAGACAAGAAATAACTAAGATCAGAGCAGAACTGAAGGAGATAGAGACACAAAAAACCCTTCAAAAAATCAATAAATCCAAGAGCTGATTTTTCGAAAAGATCAACAAAATAGACAGACCACTAGCCAGACTGATAAAAAAGAAAAGAGAGAACAACCAAATAGATGCAATAAAAAACAATAATGGGGAAATCACCACAGATTCCACAGAAATTCAAACCATCATCAGAGAATACTACAAACAACTCTACGCACATAAACTAGTAAACCAGGAAGAAATGGATAAATTCTTGGACACCTGTGTCCTCCCAAGCCTAAACCAGGAGGAAGCCGAAACTGTGAATAGACCAATAACAAGGTCTGAAGTTGAGGCAGCAATTAAGAGCCTACCACACAAAAAAAAGCCCAGGTCCAGACAGGTTCACAGCCGAATTCTACCAGAAACACAAAGAGGATCTGGTACCATTCCTTTTGAAACTATTCCAAATAATTCAAAAAGAGGGAACCCTTCCCAAATCATTTTATGAGACTAACATCATCCTGATACCAAAACCCGGCAGAGACTCAACAAGAAAAGGAAACTTCAGGCCAATATCAATGATGAACATAGATGCAAAAATCTTCAATAAAATACTGGCAAACCGAATGCAACAGCATATTAAAAAACTTATCCATCATGATCAAGTAGGATTCATCCCGGGGATGCAGGGCTGATTCAACATATGCAAGTCTATAAATGTAATTCACCACATAAACAGAACCAAAAACAAAAATCACATGATTATCTCAATTGATGCAGAGAAATCATTTGACAAAATTCAACAGCCCTTTATGCTAAAAACCCTCAATAAACTTGGTATTGATGGAACATATCTCAAAGTAATAAAAGCTATTTACAACAAACCAACAGCCAATATCATGCTTAATGGGCAAAAACTGGAAGCATTCCCTTTGAAATCTGGCACTAAACAAGGATGCCCTCTCTCACCACTCCTATTCAACATAGTACTGGAAGTTCTAGCCAGAGCAATCAGGCAAGGAAAAGAAATAAAGGGTATTCAAATAGGAAAGGTGGAAGCCAAATTGTCTCTATTTGCAGACGACATGATAGTATACTAGAAGACCCCATTGTCTCAGCCCCAAAACTCCTGAAACTGATAAGCAACTTCAGCAAAGTCTCAGGATATAAAATCAATGTGCAAAAATCACAAGCATTCCTATACACCAATAACAGACTTAAAGAGAACCAAATCAAGAATGAACTGCCAGTCACAATTGCTACAAAGAAAATAAAATACCTAGGAATCAACTCACAAGGAACGTAAGGGACCTCTTTAAGGAAAACTATAAACTGCTGCTCAACAAAATAAGAGAGAACACAAACAGATGGAGAAACATTCCATGTTCGTGGTCAGGAAGAATCAATATCATGAAAATGGCTATACTGCCCAAAGTAATTTACACAATCAATGCTATCCCCATCAAACTACCATTGAATTTCTTCACAGAACTGGAAAAAACCACCATGAACTTCATATGGAACCAAAAGAGAGCCCTCATAGCCAAGTGAATTCTAAGCAAAAAGAACACAGCAGGAGGCATCACACTACCAGACTTCAAACTATACTACAAGGCTACAATAATCAAAACAGCATGGTACTGGTACCAAAACAGAGATATAGACCAATGGAACAGAACAGAGGCATCGGAGGCAACACAACATATCTACAACCATATAATCTTTGATAAACCTGACAAAAACAAGCAATGGGGAAAGGATTCCCTGTTTAATAAATGGTGTTGGGAAAACTGGCTAGCCATGTGCAGAAAGCAGAAACTGGACCACTTTCTGACACCTTACACTAAAATTAACTCCAGATGGATTAAAAACTTAAACATAAGACCTGGCACCATAAAAACCCTAGAAGAAAATCTAGGCAAAACCATTCAGGACATAGGAGTAGGCAAGGACTTCATGAATAAAACACCAAAAGCATTGGCAACAAAAGCCAAAATAGACAAATGGAACCTAATCAAACTCCACAGCTTCTGCACGGCAAAAGAAACAGTTGCTAGAGTGAATCGGCAACCAGCAGAATGGGAAAAAATCTTTGCAGTTTACCCATCTGACAAAGGGCTGATATCCAGAATTTACAAAGAACTCAAACCAATTTACAGGAAAAATCAAACAAGCCCATTCAAAAATGGGCAAAGGATATGAACAGACACTTTACAAAAGAAGACATACATGAGGCCAACAAACACATGAAAAAATGCTCATCATCACTGGTCATTAGAGCGATGCAAATCAAAAGCACATTGAGATACCATCTCATGCCAGTTAGAATGGCGATCATTAAAAAATCTGGAGACAACAGATGCTGGAGAGGATGTGGAGAAATAGGAACACTCTTACACTGTTGGTGGGAGTATAAATTAGTTCAACCATTGTGGAAAACAGTGTGGCGATTCCTCCGAGACCTAGAAATAGAAATTCCATTTGACCCAGCAATCCCATTACTGGGTATCTATCCAAAGGACTATAAATCGTTCTACTATAAGGACACATGCACATGAATGTTCATTGCAGCACTGTTTACAATAGCAAAGACCTGGAACCAACCCAAATGCCCATCTATGATAGACTGGACTGGGAAAATGTGGCACATATACACCATGGAATATTACGCAGCAATCAAAAATGATGAGTTTTTGTCTTTTGTAAGGACATGGATGAATCTGGAGAACATCATTCTCAGCAATCTGACACAAGAACAGAAAAGGAAATACTGCATATTCTCACTCATAGGTGGGTGAGAAAAACGAGAACACATGGACACAGGGATGGGGTCTACTATACACAGGGGTCTATTGGGGGGAATGGGGGAGGGACAGCGGGGGGGGGAAGCTGGGGAGGGATAGCCTGGGGATAAATGCCAAGTCTGGGTGAAGGGGAGGAAGGCAGCAAAACATACTGCCATGTGTGTACCTATGCAACTGTCTTGCACGTTCTGCATATGTACCCCAAAACCTGAAATGCAATGGGAATTGAAAATTTAAAAAAATAAAAATAAAAAAAATAAAAACTGGATGCTTCATACCTGGGAAATAGGAAAAGAAATTATGTTCCAAAAAGAGTATGAGCCACTGAGTAAATAATGCAATGCTACTGGGACCCTGAGGAAGTCGGAATGATGAGGGACTGGATGCTCTGAGAGAGATGTGGGTGGGGGCATCATAAGAAATGAGTCTAGAGTCTAGAGACATGGCTGGGGCCAGATATGGGAGAGTCACCAGACACAAGGTAGAGAGACAGCTGAGGCCAGATTAGAAAGGGTTATCAGAAATGAAGCTGGAATAATGCCTCAGGCCATATCTGGATGTCCTATGAATGCAATATTATGGAATTTAAACTTTATTCTCAAAGTAGTGGGAAAGCATTGAAGGGTACTAAGAATGAGAAGAATAATTGAAATTGTATTTTAGAGGAAAAAACTGTATTGAGGATTGATCAGAAGTAGTAGTCAAAGCTGCAGATTGGAAGAGAAAATCACAAACATCCAGTAGTCATAAAAAGAGATGATCAAGGCTTGGACCAAAGTCAAGACCAAATAATATGTTTTTCATGCTGTGACTACAATTAACACATAACGTTTACTGAGGTAGTTCTTAATAGCCAACATTCATTTAGACAAGCTTAAACTGGTTGAACACTATAAATGAATATCTCAATTATTTCTCACAGTTCAGTAAATACTGTTAATATTTCTATTAAATAAATGAGGAAACAGAGACTCAGAGAGGTCGATACTTGCCCAAACACACCTATACGATAAACAGTGTCACCGGGATTTAATCCATGCAGCTTAGTTCCCTGGTCACATTTTCAACCTGCATAGCATAACGCCTATACCTAAGATGTCCTCAATGGCAAAGAAAAAGGGCACCAGACAGAATTAAACAGGCAGAGAAGACATTATTCAAGACTTTTGCAATAGGGAAAAAAGACTAAACTCAACTCCACTGAAACAAGACAGGAGGAGTTAGCGAGTTTGTGAAAAAAAGTACTGGAAGATGTTAGGAAGGAGGTTGATCAATGAGATTAGGCCATCTGAGTTTGCTAATTGAAGAAGTTAGGCCCCTATCTTCTTACAGAGACTGGGAGATAGAAGTGCAATCTTTTTCTGATGATTATATTTCAAAGGCATGGCTCCCAGATCCAAGAGAAAGACATTCCTAGGTTGTAAAACTGGGCAGGGACTTGGTGAAGATTTACATAACAAAGGGACAGAAAAACATTATCTTTATTATTATTCAGACGGTACACGTGCAGTTTTGTTACATGGGTATATTGCATTCTGCTGAGGTTTGAGCTTCTGTTGATCCTGTTGCTCAGACAATGAATATATTACCCAATAGGAAGTTTTCAGCCCTTCCCCCTGTGCTTTTGGAGTCCCTAGTGCCTACTATTCTCATCTTTATGTCCATGTGAACCCAAGATTTAGCTCCCACTTTTAAGTGTAATATTCGGTTTTCTGTTCCCATGTTAGTTCACATGGGATAACTGCCTCCAGCTGCATCCATGTTGCTGCAAAGGACAAGATTGCATTCTTTTTCATGACTGTGTAGTATCTGTGCAGTATATGTACCACATTTTCCTTAACCAATCCACCATTGACAGATACCTGGGTTGATTCCATGTCTTTGTTACTGTGAATAGCATATCCAAGTGCAGGTGTCTTTTGGTAGAATGATTTATTTTTCTTTAAGTATATACCCAGTAATGGGGTTGCTGGGTCAAATGGTAAATCAACAAGCGAAAAGCAAATAACCCAATTAAAAAATGGGCAAAAAGGCGGGCGGATCACCTGAGGTCGGGAGTTCAAGACCAGCCTGACCAACATGGCGAAACCCCGTCTTAAAAAAAAAAGAAGAAGAAGAAGAAGATATACAAGTGGCCAACATACATATGAACAAATGTCCAACATTATTAATAATTAAAGAGATGCAAATGAAAACCACAATGAGATACCAATTAACACCAGTCAGAATGACCATTTTTAAAAAGTAAAAAAATAACAGACATTGGCACACTTATGAAGAAAAGGGAACACTTACCCACTGTTAGTGGAAATGCAAATTAGTTCAGCCCCTGTGGAAAGCAGTTTGGAGAATTCTCAAAGGGCTAAAATAGAACTATCATTTAACCCAGCAACCCAATTACTTGGTATATGCTCAAAGAAAGATAAATCATTCTACAAAAAACCAAGCTGGGCCAGTATACACCTAAAATAAACTCCTTCTGCCACCTCAATGGTCTCTCCAGTCTCAAAGATTTTACAACAAAGTTATCTAATTGGTCAGCATATAATTAGTCATAGTAGCCTTTTTGACACTTTTTATTTCTGTAGTATCAGTTGCAATGTCTCTTCTTTCAATTTACTTTATTTGTATTTTTTTGAGTCAAGGTCTCACTATGTTGCTCAGGCTGGTCTTGAACTCCTGGGCTTAAGCAATCCCAGTGCTATGCCTCAGCCACCCAAGTAGCTGGGACTATAAGCACATGCCACCATGCCCAGTGTCCTGTAATGCCTCCTCTTTCATTTCTGGTTTTATTTGACTCTTTTCTCTTTCTGGCTAAAGTTTTGTCAATTTTATCTTTTTTAAAAAAAATCCTCAGTTTTATCACACAGTTTCTACTGTTTTTTATTTCCCATTTTGTTTATTTCTACTTTTACCTTTATTATTTTTCTAAATTTTGCGGTCATTGAGGTATAAAGTTAGGTTTTTTATTCGATATCTTTTTTTTTTTTTTTTTTTTTGAGACAGAGTTTCGCTCTTGTTACCCAGGCTGGAGTGCAATGGCTTGATCTCGGCTCACCACAACCTCCGGCTCCTGGGTTCAGGCAATTATCCTGCCTCAGCCTCCTTAGTAGCTGGGATTACAGACATGCGCCACCATGCCCAGCTAATTTTTTGTATTTTTAGTAGAGACAGGGTTTCACCATGTTGACCAGGATAGTCTCGATCTCTTGACCTCATGATCCACCCACCTCGGCCTCCCAAAGTGCTGGGATTACAGGCGTGAGCCACCGCGCCCGGCCCATAACTTTTTTTTTTTAATGTAAGGGTGTACTGCTATAAATTTCTAAGTATTGCTTTTGCTGCATTCCATAGGTTTTGGTATGTTGTGTTTCATTTTTGTTTTTTACAAGATATTTTCTGATTTCGCTTTTGATTTCTGCTTTGATCTGTTGGCTGTTCAAGAATATATTTTTTACTTTCCACCTATTAATAAAAATTTTCCAGTTTTCTTTCTTCTATTGATTTCTAGTTTCATTCCTTTGTGGTCACAAAAGTACTCTGTATGATTTCAATTTTATTAAATTTGTTAACTTATTTTGTGGCCTAACATATTATCTATCTATCATAAAGAATGTTCCAGCTGGGCGTGGCAGCTCACGCCTGTAATCCCAGCACTTTGAGAGGCTGAGGTGGATGGATCACTTGAGGTCAGGAGTTTGAAACCAGCCTGTCCAACATGGTGAAACCGGTCTCTATTTAAAAAAACAAAATTAGCTGGGGCATGGTGGTGCATACCTGTAATCCCAGCTACTCAGGAGGCTGAGGCGGGAGAATAGCTTGAACCTGGGAGGCAGAAGTTGTAGTGAGCCAAGATCATGCCACCGCACTCCAGCCTGGGCAACAAGAGCAAAACTCCATCTAAAAGAAAAAAAGAATGTTCCAGGGATGCCTGAGAAGAATGTGCATTCTGCTGCTGTTGGATGATATGTTCTGTATATGTCTGTTATGTTCATTTGATCTATGTTATTGTTCAGATTTGCTGTCTCATTACTAATTAGTCTGAATATTCTATCCTTTATTGAAAGTAGGGGTACTGAATTATTCTAATACTATAGAATAATAGTATTATTATTGCCATTTAGAAATGGAATTAGTATTGCCATTTCTCCCTTCAGTTATGTCAATCTTTACTTTGTATATTTAGGTACCCTGATTACAGATGCATATGCTTTATAACTGTTTTATCTTCCTGGCAAGCTAACCCTTTTATAATTGTATAATGTCCATCTTTATTTCTTGTGGCAGTTTATTACTTAAGTCTCTCTTGTCTGATACAAACATGGCCATCCCTGCTCCCTTTGGGTTACTATTTTCATGGAATAACTTTTCTCCATCTTTTAACATCCAGTCTGTCTTTAAATCTAAAATTATTCTCTCATAGAAAGTAAAATGTTGAGTTTTCTTGTATCCATTCAGCCACTCTGTGTCTTTTGATGGGGAATTTAATCTATTTACATTTAGAAATATCGATATGGAAGGATTTATTATTGCCATTTTATTCTTTTGTCTATTTTTTTAAACTCTTTTTTGTCTCTCTTTCATTGTCTTTCTTGGTGTTTCAATGATTATTTTGTAGTGATTTGCTACATCTATCAACCTATCACCTAGGTATTCAGCCCAGCATGCATTAGCTATTTTTCATGATGCTCTCCCTTTTCTCAGCCCCTTCCAACAGGCCCCAGTGTGTGTTGTTCTCCTCTGTTTGTTCACATTGTTCAGCTCTCACTGATAAGCAAGAATGTGCAGTGTTTGGTTTTCTGTTCCTGCATTAGTTTGGTGAGAATAATGGCTTCCAGCTCCATCCATGTCCCCGTAAAGAACATGATCTTGTTCCTATTTATGGCTGCATAGTATTCCTTGGTATATACACACCACAGGTTCTTTATCCAATCTATTATTGATGGGCATTTGAGTTGATTCCACATCTTTGCTCTTGTGAATAGTGCTACAATGAACATAATGTGTGCGTGTATCTTTTTATAATGGAGTAATTTCTATTCCTTTGGGTATATACCCAGTAATGCGATTGCTGGGTCAAACAGTATTTCTGGTTCTAAAGCTTTGAGGAATTGTCATATTATCTTCCACAATGGATGAACTAATTTACATTCCCACCAAGAGTGTAAAAGCGTTCTTATTTCTCTGCAGTCTGGCCAGCATCGGGTCTTACTTGACTTTTTAATAATCATCATTCTGACCGGCATGAGATGGTATCTCATTGTGGTTTTAATTTGCATTTCTCTAATGACCAGTGATATTGATCTTTTTTCCATGTTTGTTGGTGCACGTATGTATTCTTTTGAAATGTGTCTGTTCGTGTTCTCTGCCCACTTTTTAATGGGGTTGCTTGTTTTTTAATGTAAATTTGCTTAAGTTCCTTGTATATTCTGGATATTAGATCTTTATCAGAGAATAGATTGCAAAACTTTCTCTCATTTTATGGGTTGTCCATTCACTCTGATGATAGTTTCTCTTTCTGTGCAGAACCTCTTTAGTTTAATAAGATCTCATTTGTCAATTTTTATTTTTGTTGAAGTTGTTTTTGAGATTTTGGTCATAAAATCTTTGCCTGTGCCTATGGGCCACAGTCTTTCAAGATGGGGTGCTTCATTCCTCTCATCCTCGCATGTTAATGATATTGCAGCCTCAGCATCAGTTCAGCATGGCTGGGGAGGACTCAGGAAACTTGCAATGATGACAGAAGGTGAAGGGGAAGCAAGTCACCTTCTTCAGAAGGCAGCAGGTAGGAGAATTCCATTATTTAAAAAATAAGATTCTTTCTCTCTCTCTGCTCCTTCTGGAACTATCATGTGTTTATCAGTTCACATCACTGTTTCCCATAAGTCCCTGGAGCTTTCTTCTCTTTAAAAATTTTTTTTTTCTGTTTGTTCCTCAGACTGGATAATTTTAAATGGCCTGTCTTGAAGTTTACTTGTACTTTTGCTTGATCAAGTCAGCTGTTGAAACTTTTTAGGAAATTTTTTATTTCAGTTATTGGATTCTTCATTTTCATTTTTTTGTTGTTTTTTAAAACAATACATATTTTCTATCTCTTTATTGAAATACTCCTTTTGTTTATGTATTGTTTCCAATACTTGTTGAGCATTTTTATAATGGTTATTTTGAACTCTTTGTTAGGTAACTCATATACCTCTGTTTCTTTAACATTGGTTTCTGAAGATTTACTTATATTTCATTGCTCTATATTTTCTTGTTTCTTTGTGCTTGACATTTTGTATTGGTGTCTAAACATTTGGAAAAAAGAGCCACCTCTTCCAATGTTTCTAGATTGGCTTCCTACAGGAGATCTCCACCAGTCAACCCAGCTAAAGATTTTAGGGGGCTCTCAAATTTTTTTTTGTGGATGTGACTTCCCTAGATACATGACTGTAAACTCTATTTAAAGGGATTTTCTAGTTTCTGTTTCAGGAGTTTATAATATCTTGTTTCTTCTGATGTCTCCAGAGTACTGTATGTCCTCTGGAGCAGCAACACACTATCCAACTATTTTTATTTTTTATTCCCAGTATGCTGTGTCTCATCAGAGCTTTAAGACAGGACAGACAAAAATTCAGTCCTCAGGCTCCTCCCAAAAATGTCTCAACTTTAGATTTATGTTCGGTCTTCCCTTTCTCTCCCTAGGGAGAAGCTGTGGGCTATGAATTTTTCTGATCATTTCATGCTGAGCTCAGAGGAAGGACTCTGAAGTCAGTGCATACAAACCCAAACTGTTACCATTGTTGTCAACTGCCTCCAGGTATGCTGAGTGTGTTGAGTCCCTACAGTTTTCCTTTAGGAGAAGAAGAGTGAAAAGATGAAGGCCAGAAATCTGAACAGGCTCATGCCAGATAAGTCTTCCTTTATAGTGGCAATTCCTTCTTAAATTGCATTGGCCATGGTTGGGCACATAAACAGCCTCAATTGTGTTAGCCTGGAGGTGCAGTATTTTTAACTGAGCACATTTCCACCACCACCACCCCTGCCAACACACACTGCACTTCCCACAAGATTAGGATTTTATCAAGAAGAGAGAACAGACTCTAGGTGGGCAATCAGCCAAGATTTATCAGAGCTTTATATTTCTCAGCAAAGCACTTAGTTTTGCTGAGATTCAGTTTCTTCATATTTGAAATGGGATAGAGTGTCTCATGGGGTTGTTGAGAGGACATAGGGCATGTATGTAAAGCAGTAAGCACAATACCTAACATATAATAAGCATTCAAGAAATTTCAGCTATTACATATGAAAGCTCTTATAAACATGATAATCTATCACATGATCATGCCTCAATTTCATTGACAATGCTAATTGAATTTTTGGTTATTTTGTATTTCTTACAATTAATAATAAATAATTGTATTTTTAAGATAATGCTTCTGGGACTGATTTGTGTGTAAATTTTTCTTCAGTTTGTATTATATTCTTAAAAATTAATAGGAATTAAAGTAATGGATCAAGGTGCCTGAACATTTTTTAAAATAGTCGATTCTTCTTGATGGTTTTCTCTTCAAAATGCATTTTTGTTTTACAAAATTCATTTTCAAAACAATTCCTGTTTCTTCATTCTAAACTTTACCTTGTTGAGGATAGTCATTAGAAATACAATTGCTGGGGGGATCCCAAGATGACCCAATATAAGGCAGCTCCAGAAAGCAGCCCCCAGCGAGAGAGATGCAGAAGCCGAGTGGTCTCACAATTCCAAATGAGGTACCAGGTTCATTTTGTGGGTCTGGTCAGACAGTGGGTATAAGCCAAATAGGGCAAGTTGCAGCAAGGTGGGGCACTGCCCCACCCAGGAGAAGCATGCAACTGACAGGAGGACCAGGGGATCCCCATCTCTGGGACTTCGGTTTGGATGCAGTGCTCTACCCAAGCCTTCTACAACCCACAGAACAGGAGATCTTCACCAGGCTGAAAAGCCTTAGTGAGCTGCCTGAACAGTACAAAACAGCAAGTTTGGCACTGGGGCAGTCAGCATAGATCTAGGCAGAAGCACTGGCTGACACTGAGAAAGTAAAAAAGCCAGTGGTACAGAGCTTCCTGCCCCCCAGTAAGAAGGGGAATGGAACACAGGGAAACAGCCCAAATGACAGGACGGGTCCTCCCACTGCTGCACAAAGCCCAGCAGGCCAAAAAACTCTCATTCCAGAGTAAGGCACCCAGAACATCAGTTAGAGTGTAACCAGGAATGCTTCAGCTCGGTAGGCAGAAGGGAAGCTGCCATTACAGAAACAAGCCTAATTTTCCTGAGTAAATAAAAGATGCTGCAGCTCCACTGAATCTGTGGCAGCCAAGCAGAGCCTCCACAGACAGACAAAGGAAAGGCTGCCTCCCCAAGCAGCTATCTGAGATCAAAACTATATAAATCGAAGAGATGGGGAGAAACGAGTGCAAGAAGAATGAAACTATCAAAAACCAGAACGTCTCTCCCCCACCATGAGTTTATGACTCCTCACTAGCAAGGGAACAAAGCAGGATGGAGAACGAATTTGACAAATTGACAGAAGCAGGCTTTGGAAGGCAGTTAATAACAAACTTCTCAGAGTTAAAGGAACATGTTCTATCCCAAGGCAGAGAAACTAAAAACCTTGAAAAAAGGTTAGATGAAATGCTAAGTAGAATAACCAGCTTAGAGAAGAATATAAATGACTTGATGGAGCTGAAAAACACAGCACGACAACTTCATGAAGCATACAGAAGTTTCAATAGCTGAGTAGATCAAGCAGAAAAAAGGATATCAGAAATTGAAGATCAAATCAATGAAACAAAATGAGAAGGCAAGAAAAGACAACAAAGAGTGAAAAGAAATGAATAAAGCCTTCAAGAAATATGGGATTATGTGAAAAGACCTAATCTATGCCTGATTGGTGTCCTGGAAGATAATGGGGAGAATGAATCCAAGCTGGAAAACACTCTTCAGGATATTATCCAGGACAACTTCCCCAACCTAGCAAGGCAGGTCAACATTCAAATACAGAAAATACAGAGAACATCACAATGATACTCCTCTAGAAGAGCAACCCCAAGGCACATAATCGTCAGCCACACCAGGGTTGAAATGACAGAAAAAATGCTAAGGGCAGCCAGAAAGAAAGGTCAGGTCACCCACAAAGGGAAGCCCATCAGACTCACAGTGGATCTTTCTGCAGAAACCCTATAAGCCAGAAGAGTGGGGGCCAATATTCAACATCCTTAAAGAAAAGAACTTTCAACCTAGAATTTCATACCCAGCCAAACTAAGCTTCATAAGTGAAGAAGAAATGAAATACTTTGGACAAGCAATTGCTGAGGGATTTTGTCACTATGAGACCTGCCCTGCAAGAGCTCCTGAAGGAAACACTAAACACAGAAAGGAAAAACCAATACCAGCCACGGCATAAAAAGAACCAAGAGGTAAAGACCAACAGAGCAATGAAGAAATTATGCCAACCAAAGGGCAAAACAACCAACCAGTAATAAAATAGCAGAATCAAATGCACACATAACAATATTAACATTAAATGTAAATGGGCTAAATGCCCCAATCAAAAGACACAGACTGGGAAATTGGATAAAAAGCCAAGAACCATCAGTGTGCTGTATTCAGGAAACCCATCTCATGTGCAAATACACACATAGACTCAAAATAAGGGATGGAAGAAGATTTACCAAGCAAATGGAGGCAAAAAAAGCAGGAATGGCAATCCTAGTCTCTGATAAAATGGACTTTAAACCAAGAATCAAAAGAGACAAAATAGGGCATTACATAATGGTAAAAGGATCAATACAACAAGAAGAACTAACGATCCTAAATATATAAGCACCCAATGCAGGAGCACCTAGATACATAAGGCAAGTCCTTAATGACCTACAAAGAGACTTAGACTCCCACACAATAATAGTGGGAAACTTTAACACTCTACTGTCAATATCAGACAGATCAATGAGACAGAAAATCAACAAGGAAATCCAGGACTTGAATGCAGATCTGGACCAAGTGAACTTAATACACATTTACAGAACTCTTAACCCTAAATTCACAGAATATACATTCTTCTCATTATCACATGACTCTTACTCTAAAATCAACCACATAATTGGAAGTAAATCACTCCTCAGCAAATGCAAAAGAATGGAAATCATAAAAAACAGTCTCTCAGACCACAGTGCAATCAAATTAGAACTCAGGATTAAGAAACTGACTCAAAATCACACAACTTCATGCAAAATGAACACCTGGCTCCTGAATGTAGACTGGATAAGTAATGAAACAAAGGCAGAAATAAAGATGTTCTTCAAAACCAACGAGAATGAAGACACAACATACCAGAATCTCTGGGGCACATTCAAAGCAGTGTCTAGAGGGAAATTCCTTGCAATAAATGCCCACATGAAAAGCAAGGAAAAGTCTAAAATTGATACCCTATCATCAAAATTGAAAGAGTTAGAGGAGCAATATCAAAAAAAACTCAAAAACTAACAGAAGACAAGAAATTACTAAGATCAGAGCAGAACTGAAGGAGATAGAGATGCAAAAACCCTTCAAAAAATCAACAAATCCAGGAGCTGGTTTCTTGAAAAGATCAATAAAATAGATAGACTGCTAGCCAGACTAATAAAGAAAAGAATAAAAAGAAAAATCAAATAGATGCAATAAAAAATAATAAGGGAGACATCACCACTGATTCCACAGAAATAAAAACTACCATCAGAAATTACTACCAACAACTCTATGCACATAAACCAGTAAATCTGGAAGAAATCGATAAATTCCTGGACACTTTTACCCTCCCAAGACTAAACCAGGAAGAAGTTGAATCCCTGAATAGACCAATAACAAGGGCTGAAGTTAAGGCAGCAATTAATAGCCTACCAACTAATAAAAAGCCCGGGTCCAGATGAGTTTACAGCCGAATTCAACCAGACTTACAAAGAGGAGCTGGTACCATTCTTTCTGAAACTATTCCAAACAATCCAAAAAGGAAGAATCCTCCCCAACTTATTTTATGAGACCAACATCATCCTAATACCAAAACTGGGAAGAGATGCAACTAAAAAAGAAAACTTCAGGCCAATATGCATGATGAACATTGACACAAAAATCTTCAATAAAATATTGGCAAACAGAATGCAACAGCAAATCAAAAAGCTTATTCATCATGATCAAGTAGGCTTCATCCAGGGGATGCAAGGCTGATTTAACATATGCAAGTCTACAAATGTAATCCACCACATAAATAGAACCAAAGACAAAACCACATGGTTATCTCAATAGATGCAGAAAAGGCCTTTGACAAAATTCAACAGCCTTTTATGCTAAAAACCCTCAATAAACTAGGCATTGATGGTATGTATCACAAAATAATAAAAGGTATTTATGACAAACCTACAGCCAATATCATACTGAACAAGCAAAAACTGGAAGCATTCCCGTTGAAATCTGGCACTAGACAAGGGTGCCCTCTCTCACCACTCCTATTCAATATAGTATTGGAAATTCTAGCCAGGGCAATCAGGCAAGAGAAAGAAATAAAGGGTGTTCAAATAGGAAGAGAGGAAGTCAAATTGCCTCTATTTGCAGATGACATGATTGCATATTGAGAAGACCCTATTGTCTCAGCCCAAAATCTCTTGAAACTTCAGCATAGTCTCAGGATACAAAATCAATTTGCAGAAATCACAAGCATTTCTATATACAAATAACAGACAAACAGAGAGCCAAAATCAAAAGTGAACTCCCATTCACAATTGCTACAAAGAGAATAAATACCTAGGAATACAACTAACAAAGGATGTAAAGGAACTCTTCAAGGACAACTACAAACCACTGCTCAATGAAATAAGAGAGGACACAAACAGATGGAAAAAAATCCTATGCTCATCATTGGGAAGAATCAACATCATGAAAATGGCCATACTGCCCAAAGTAATTTATAGATTCAATGCTATCCCCATCAAGCTACCAATGACCTTCTTCACAGAACTGGATAAAACCATTTCAAACTTCATATGTAAACAAAAGAGAGCCTGCATAGCCAAAACAATCCTAAGCAAAAAGAACAAAACCAGAGGCATCATGCTGCCTGACTTCAAACTATACTACAAGGCTACAGTAATCAAAACAGCATGTTACTGGTACCAAAACAGACATAGACCAATGGAACAGAACAGAGGCCTCAGAAGCAATACTACACATCTACAATCATCTGATCTTTGACAAACCTGAAAAAAACAAGCAATAGGGAAAGAATTCCCTGTTTGATAAATGGTGTTGGAAAAACTGGCTAGCTATGTGCAGAAAGCAGAAACTGGACCCCTTTCTGACACCTTACACTACACTTAACTCCAGATGGATTAAAGATCTAAACATAAGACCTAACATCATAAAAACCTTAGAAGGAAACCTAGGCAAAACCATTCAGGACATAGGCATAGGCAATGACTTCATGACTAAAACACCAAAAGCAATGACAACAAAAGCCAAAATAGACAAATGGGATATAATTAAACTCCAGAGCTCTGTAAAGCAAAAGAAACTATCATTGGAGTGAACTGGCAACCAACAGAATGGGGAAAAATTTTTGCACTCTACCCATCTGACAAAGGGCTAATATCCAGAATCTATTAAGAACTAAAACAGATTTACAAGAAAAAAACAAACAAACCCATTCAAAAGTGATTGAAGGATATGAACAGACACTTATAAAAGACATCGATGAGGCCAATAAACATATGAAAAAATGCTCATCATCACTGGTCATTAGAGAAATGCAAATCAAAACCACATTGAGATACCATCTCACACCAGTTGGAATGGCAATCATTTAAAAATCTGGAGAAAACAGATGCTGGAGAGGATGTGGAGAAAAACAAACACTTTTACACTGTTGGTGGGAGTGTAACTTAGTTTGACCATTGTGGAAGACAAGGTGGCGATTCCTCAAGGACCTAGAAATAGAAATACCACTTGATCCAGCAACTTCATTACTGACTATATACCCAAATAATTGTAAATTGTTCTATTATAAAGACACATGAACATGTATGTTCATTGTGGCACTGTTTGCAATAGCAAATACCTGGAACCAACCCAAATGTCCATCATCAATAGACTGGATAAAGAAAATGTGGTACATATATACCATGGAATACTATGCAGCCATAAAAAAGCATGAGTTTGTGTCCTTTATAGGGACATGGATGAATTTGGAAACCATCATTTTCAGCAAACTAACACAAGAACAGAAAACCAAACACCATATGTTGTCACTCATAGGTGAGTGTTGAACAATTAGAACACGCGGACACAGGGAGGGGAGCATCACACACTGCAGTCAGTATTGGGAGGCCAGCAGAGGGACAGCGGGAGTGCGGAGGGTGGGGAGGGATAATGAGGGGAGAAATACCAGATATAGGTGATAGGGGGATGAAGGCAGCAAACCACCTTGCTATGTATGTACCTATGCAACAATCCTGCATGATCTGCACACGTACCCCAGAACCTAAATTATGATTTAAAAAAGAAAGAAATACAATTGCTATTATGAGGCATGACTTGGCAGACTGTTACCTAGTCATCGAAGCCCAGCGTCTCTTCTTCTTGGGGATACTGTTTATCTATATTTCTTGTCTGTCCTTGCAGATAAGTATGTTCATGTCACTGCTGAGTTCTAATCAGCAGAATAGGAATAGACATGATGTACAACATTTCCAGGTTCCCAAAATTCTCTCACATATATCTCTCTATATTCTTCTCCTCTTTTATCTAGCTGGGATGGGAACAATGATGATGACTTTGGAAACTGCATATTGAACAAAGCAAGCCTCCTTCAGCTGGTCCCTGGATCAGCCCCTGAGATCTCTTTCACCTGAATCCTACTATCTTTCCTTCCCATAAAATAATATTATATGAGCAAGAAATAAATTTCTATTACATTAGCTTCTAATTTGGAGCCCACAGATCTCCAGGGGATCTATAGATTGAATTCAGGGGATCTGTGAACTTGGAATGGGAAAAATATGATTTTCACTGTCTTTCTTATGTCAGTTTAGCATTTTCTTCTGTTATGAGTGTAGGCAACAAACCAGTATTAGGAGTACCTATGAAAAGTATTTTTGTATCGCACTACAATTGTAGCAAATATGTGAAATTTAATTCAAGATTCAAAAAATACAGTGGTAATAAACCTGCTGGTATATTTAGTTATTTGGTGTTTTAATAAAGAAGTATCTCTGTTATTACATCATAAATCATTTTAATATTTTAGCACTGCATTTCAATATAATTAGTTTCTTTTGAAACTTAAAAATATTAATGTGTTTAAAAACATTATTTTGATAATGTGTACACATGGACATACAGAGTGAAATAATACAGGTTGGAGACTCAGAAAGGTGGGAGGGTGGGAGGGGAATGATGGATGAGAAATTATTTAGCAGGTACAATGTATGCTATTTGGGTTCTGTTTTTCCAAAAAACCCAGACTACCACCACACAATGTATCCATGTAACAAAATTGCATTTGTACCCCTTAAATCTATAAAAATAAAAAATATATAAAATAAAAATAAATAAAAACTTATTTTGAGAAGGGGTTCTAAGCTTCACCAGACTGCTAAAGTGGCCCTAGTATAAAAAGTTTACAAATGCTTGTTTATATTATGTTTAAGCCATTTTACAATTCGGGATATTTTTATTATACCTTTTAACATCACCCTAATTTACAGAAGCAATGAATGGTATTTCTGGGGATTTAGGAGTTGGTTATTACACATACATGAATTCATACACAAATCCTGTGAGGATATACTATTTATTGCAAATGTTTTTACCAGTTAATCTGTTAATTTTTTAAAGTTTGATGTATGATATTCAACTGTGTTGATATAGTCAAATATATGAATCTCACATATAGCTTTCCCATTTAAAAAATTATTTCCCAACCAAAAAATCAGTTACAAGTTGTTAAAACCACTCACCGAGAGCATCAGGTGAGGGAGGCAGGGAGGATGGATGCAAGGGAAACGTTGGAACCTATGTTTTGGCTGTGCGCAATCCTGGGTGGGTCAGGAGGCAGTGATGTCAAGAGCCTAAAAATCAGACTGTAAGAAAAGAGAAGCCGTACTTCAAAGACCTGTATTAGAACTAATGAGAGCTGGATTTTGAAAATACTTGGCAGCACCTCTTAGGTGCTTCATCAGTTTATAAGACATGTGTCTGAAACAACTACCAGTTTGGTTTTTGAAAGATCCCAGAATCGTGTGCAGTTACTTGGGCGAGCAGGTCAGGACCCTGTCTTGAGACAGGTGGAAGGAAAAAATCCAGTCACAATATTTTTTTCTAGCAACAAATGAGATGTGGTGATCAGGTGACAGTGAAATTTGCCAAATGGACCGTGTCAGTCAAAAGACAACATGGCATAGAATATCGATATTCCGGCTAGGCCTCAGACATGTGGTATATCAGTATGTGAAAAAGGGGTCTTCAATTTATGTGAAAGAGAAAGTAGATTATGGTGAATACATGGATAAAAATAATGTGAGATGACAAGCAACAACAATCACAGCTGATAATGTTATATTTCTGAGTGACCAGACAAAAGAGGAGTAGAGTAGATGATTCTTCTTTGGCCATCATTTGGTACAGTCTCTTTTCCAAGTCATGTGTAATCTTTGTAGTTTCCAAGGACAAGAATTAAAATATTCTTTTACATTAAAAAAAAAAAAACCCACTCACCTAGGTGGGTGTGCTGTTGTGCAGCTGCACACGACTAGGGCAATCATATCTAGGATTCCCAATTTTTTTAATACTTACCTATGCATTTAATTCTTTCATCCACTTGGAATATATTTCAATCCCTGTTGTGAGATGAATAAAAAAGATGGATATTCTTTCAAACACCATTTTTTGAGGAATGTCACGTTTCCACCTCTATTTCTTTTGGAGCATATAAAAGTTCTTTAACATATTTGAGTGTGCTTTTGAACTGCTCTATGCTCACTGTGCACTAGTACCACATTTTAAAAGTTACTGTTTATCTTATAATATTGCTTAATATCTGAATGGGCAAGTTTTCTTTCGTTAGTACCCATTTTTGGTGTGTTTGATAGTCCTAAAAAAGTATTATTCCAGAAAAAATGCAGAATGTGATCTCGGCAAAATGGAACTTGGTTTGACAGTTGCAGGAAAATCTGGTATTTCTAAACAGAATGATTCCAAGACTTCTCTCTATATTTGTCCCCAAAGAAAATATTTTATATTTCACCCATATATTTATGAGCAACTTCACTTCAGCTTTCTCACTTAGACATAATGTGTGATAAGAAGAGCTCTGGAATAAGAGTCAGAAATCCTCAACTTGAAACCAACTTTAATTCTTTGAAGGTGTCTAACCTGAGACAGTTTGCTATTGTTTTAGAGTTTTTGTTTCCTCAAGGGTAAAATATGAATATAATTTCCATTCTACCTATCACACAGGACAGCTATAAAGAATGAGATAATAGATTTGAAATCTCTTTTAAAACGACATAGTATTACAGGTAACAAATTAGCATTTAATTAAAGTTACTGTTTTGCTGAAGCCAGAGATGTATTTACTCTTGTCTACATTCACCTTGCCACATTCTGTAGAGCATAATTTGATTTAACACAGATGTATCTTGGATATTATCCAAGAAGGTTTAGTTTTACTGGAGAAGCCAAAAAGATCTCGTTATAAGTTAGTCTCATGACATCGACTCTGAGGATAGTATTAGACACTGGTTAGAATTTATGTACCTTCCAGTGTGTGATGGGATAACTGGGGAAGAAAATTAATAACCTGGTCTGATATGACCCAAAGTTAAAACTGCGGGATGAAAGTTAGGAGGGAGTTATACAAAGAAAATGAGAGCCTGGTTTTAGTTGTATAAAAGAATCCTTTGGAATAGGGATTAAGATTCTAAATGACTACGAATTGTCAAATTTATACATGTCAAAGTCCATATTTACAAGAGTTTGTCAAACACAGTGGTGATATATATATATATATATATATATATATATATATATATATATATACATACATATATACACACACACACACACACACACACACACACACACACATATATATATATATATATATTTGGTAACATTTAATGCAGAGTTGCATTTTATTTCCTTGCAAAACAAACACATTCTTGGAAGACAGTGTATAGCACACTATGCCTTCCAAAATTATATGTACGAATTGTGATTGATATGTTTCTACTCTAAAATTACCATGATGTGTGTATAGTCTGTGCTGTTGTTGTGGAGAGAATTACTGCAAGCATCAACAGAGAAGTGCATTTTCTTACAAAATGGCCAGTATTATAAACAAGTTTACCAAAACAAAGGGCATTTTTTTAAATGTACTCCATGTTCAGTCTTCTGTTGTTCTTTTTAAAATAAGTAATGTCTTTACCAATTAGGAGGGAATGTGAAGGAACTAGTATTTTATGGACTCCTACTTTGTGTCACCCATGCACAGCAGTATGTTACAATCATAGCACAAGATGCTTCTATTCATAATAGCTGATAAGTTTACCACTGTTAACTTGATAAGGCAGAAAAGGTATCCATACTGCTTGGCCTCTAGAATCTTCAAAACTATGTTTGGAAGCTAATTCTGGTTCTTAGGCACCATAAAAATCACTTGACTTCTTTAAGTTTAAGGTTGATTTTTTCATTTCATTAAAATAGTGGTAATACCACCATTACTAATAGGAGTAATTATGATACTACTATATTATAATGACATATTAATAGTAGTAGGTAATAATAGTAGTGTGGAAGTAAGATAATACATGCAAAGAGTTTATTTATTGCCTTTTTTTTAAAGACAGAGTTTCACTGTGTTGACCAGGCTGGTGTGCAGTGGCACAATCTCGGCTCACTGCAACCTCCACCTCCTGGTTTCAAGCAATTCTCTGGTCTCAGCCTCCTGAGTAGCTGGGATTACAGGCACATGCCACTACAACCAGTTAATTTTTGTATTTTTAGTAGAGCCAGGGGTTTTCCCATGTTTACAGGCTGGTATCAAACTCCTGACCTCAAGTGATCCACCTGCCTTGGCCTCCCAAAGTGGTGGGATTACAGGTGTGATCCACCATGCTTGGCCAATTTATTGCTTTTAAAGCAATAAATAACTGTTCATAATTATTATTAAGACTCCAAAAAACTTTTCCTGGTGACAACAAAATTTTCCCACTAAAATGAGTTTTAACAAATTTTTTTTTTACTAAAACTTCTACACCAACTATGAAATTTCTAATTCATTCTGATTACTAACTGAATCTCCTTAATGTGTTCAGCATCACAAGCAGATAGGAATTCAGCCCTGCTTCATGTTAAATTTCTAAACTGCTATCTTAATGCCATGGACTGAGTGAAGCTAACTCAACTGGCCTCCAGAAATGAACAAAAATTCTTCTTAGCCTGACCGATTTAGCATTTAAAAAAACTATTTTAAAATAATACCTACATACAACATGAAGCGCGCGGCTAGAGTTTAATATATTTGCAAAAATAATTGAATTATAGTTATTTAATTCCTCCAACAAAAAGTTTCTCAACGATTTATAATTGTTAAAGAGGAGACTAAAATTCTTTCAAATTCGAGTCCACTGGCTTTCAACTCACTCAGGGAAAGATTGACATTTTGGAATGGCCCACAAGGTTCTAAACAATTTGCCTCCCTTGGTGTTTTTCCTCCAAAATTCACACCTTTACCTCTAACACCTTGGTTTCTCCTCTCAGCACTAATTCTAGCTACACTAGTTCTTTCACCAGGACCAGAAGCTTCCTGTCTGCATCTGTCTTTTCCTATGCCTATTCCAGGATCTTCTCTGAGATATCCTGATGACTTCCTTGCTCACTTCATTTGGAAATTTACTTAAATGTGACTTTTTGGGGAAGATCTATTTTGCTCCTCCACATAACTCATTTCCCCTTTCTTCAATGCCCTCTGTCTCCCTTACCTATTTAATTTTCCTCTATAACACTTATCAACTATCTTATATACTTTTTATTTTACTCATTTATTTTCTTTATTATCTATCTATATCAACATTATATAAGTTGTATGATAGCAAAGATTTCCATTTTGTTTATAGCTCTATCTCTAGTGCCTAGAGTTACTGGCACATAATAAGACATTTATGAAATCTTGACCAAAAGAATGCATTCTTTCTTCAACATTTAATTGATGACTTCCAATAGGAAAAATAAATGGATAGTGCCTTTTTATGATGGTAGACACTTAGATGTCTACTTTCAGTCCAAGAACAAGAAAGTACTCTAGGAGCTTAATTTATTTAAGAGGACATTCATACATAATGTTATACAACTGGAGGGAATGAAAAATGTGAGAAATGTAATGCTGGATAGGAGAGGCTGAACTTAGGGGTACTGGAATCTTCAACCTCAATGGGGATAACTAATTCAGTCATACAAGAAAAGAAGTACATAATAGAGAACTTCTATACCAAAATAAAATACTGTTAAGCTATGGAACAAGATATATTAAAACTGTAAGTAAAACAGATATTGATGCTTTGTTTATCTTGATTGTTATATTGCATTATTTGGAATTAATTTTTAAAAAACTTTTGTGGCCCTTACTTCTGGTTTAATGGACAATTTCTACTTGCATATCCAACAAAATTACCACCACATTTCTGCAGATCTGCTAGCAATATTTGTTTATTTTGTCTTACATCTGCCTGATTTTTAAAGCTCTATTTCAAGGCCATACAGCCCACACTTTTATGTGACAAGATTGACAGGTCAACCTCTTTTCTAACTTTGAGAAGGCTACCTAGACATCATTTTCAATCCTGATAATTGGTACAAATGGTATTGTAGGCAGAGGAAACGTGAAATGGAATTTGCTCAATTGTTGTGAAGGATGCAACATGGCATCTTATTAACACAATAAAAGCCTAATAAAAGCCTTTGCACCCATCAGCTGGGCTATAATGAGCAAGAAAAATTTCTTCTATAAAATAGGGAGAAGACTTATCTTTAATAATCAATAAAAATTTCTGGAAAGGATGATGTTAAAGTGATCCATGAACTTCTTGGATCATGAAGCCTTTCATCTCATGTAAAAAGCCTGTGAGTAGCTCTTTGGAATAGTGAGGGGCAGAGCTTGTGACATCATCTCTCAGAGAAGTAAAGCTGTTTGCTTCTCATACAGACATGTGATGACAGAGACTTGCATTTTGTTGTTTTTATTATTTCATTAATGTTGACTGTCTTTTTCATAAAAACAATTGCTAAAAATATTCTGTTTCATCACTTAGATTCTTGTGACTTGCTAAGAATGTTTTTCAGAAGGATGATTAAATCATTAATTACAATAAACATTAGCTTTGTAACCTTATCTAAGAAGTACAACTCCAATACTTCCAAATGTTATTTTTAATAACACAGATTGTCTAAAAGTATAGTTAATCAAATTCAAAGAGTTGTCTCACATTCATGCCTCTCATCTACCTCATTCCATGACAGCAGAAAGAAATTGACTTTTTATTTAAAGTTTCTCACTTTTCTAAGTCATTACTTTCATTAAATTGCCTTCATAATATAAGACTAAAAGCTTTTTGATAAACAGAGGTCAAAAACGTGACTTTTATTAAGTTAATATAATATTTTTTGCTGCATTTGAAGAAAGCACATACACAAAATAACTCGTGGGTATCCTGACCAATATGTTTCAACTGCATCTTCCCTTTCTTTCTTCGTACACAAATGGTAACAAATAGGTGAAATTTTTTTAAAAAGCCAAAGACTGAGAGCCAATGGTCTCTCCCTTGGTACATCTGACCGTGAGAAAAGAGATCAGAATTTACTCATGGGAAACTGCTGTCTCATTTTTCTCTGGTGTCCTAAGATATCCTTGCTTGTAAGAACATTCTAGAAACCTGTAGATAATTTCAGTTGAAGCTTTCTGTTCTACAATCAAGTTCCAAGAATCAATGTCCCACATTTACTACGTCATTTGTCTACAGGTTTTTGTGCTCAACATTTACAGTACAGGAAAGCCGGCTGCATTCTTATGGTTATATACCACTTTTAACTTTTCAAATTGCTTTCAAAACAAAAGGGAAAAGTAAATGTGTTCCCTGTGAGACTGACGTTGCCATATGTGTCCAGTTTAGATATTAAGAATGTTAAAGTAAAACATAATGCCCAATAATTTTTAGGTGTTCAAAATTTGTTGAACATTATCAGGTAAACATGACATAAGTGGTGAATCATATTTTTATGTGAGGCTCAGCCACCTGTAACATAAGTTCACTATCCATGCATGTGCCATGAGGCTTCTCAGCTACTTATACAAATACAAGTTAAAGAGAAATAGAAATCCTCTCCTCAAATATTTAAATTCCAAAGAAAAATTTGTTTCTGGATTTAAATGATTGTTCCATTTTCGTTGATTTATTCTATTTCTTTGTAATATAATTGTTCTTACCAAGTATTTATCAACAAATTATGCCTTTCTTTCTTCAAAAAAAAACTCTTGATTTTTAATTTTAACCAGTAGGCAATCATCTGTCTGCTGAAGAATATTGTAAATAGAATAATGCAATAAATTCCCATAAATATGTACCTTGTTTATCATAGTGGTGTGCAAAATATTTTCTAAAGCTGTGTCTACAAAGTTGACATGAACTGAGGTAAAGCACAGGAATAATTCATGACATGATATACCAATATATGTAAATAAATGTCTTTGTTATGCAATTTTTCTCTCACTTGTGAAGACATAACCAAAAAGTAAAGTACTTGATGATCTAATATAATTTCTTATAAAAATTAATTCCATTTGAATACAATGAAATTTCTTGTTAAATTACCTTTGCTAAGATATTAAGATTTTATTTTGCCTTTAAAGAATTATTTTTGGGTTTTGTAGATCTGTTTTTGAAACTGAGGAACACAGTTATAAAATGACATGTTTAAGGCCATGGATAAGAACAGTAAATTATCAATAATCATTATAATAGCTATATCTAATATTTGGATTTACATAGTATGCATCTTCATTTAGCTACTAGATAAATTTATTGCTAATTTCATGTAGATGGTCCACATAATCTAATCTCATATTTTGCTAAAAACAACCAGATGTTCAATACATTTTTTAGATTCTGCCTGGGTCAGTCACTGTATATCATCTATTTCCCCAATGGACCATAAGTCTCAACCTTATTCTGCCCCATCCTACCCAAGGACTTTGACTTACTTTTATCAGAGATAATAACTTACTATGGTAGTATTTCCTGGTAGGGTTGGAGGAAAGAGAAAAAGAAAACTAAAAAAAAAATAATGGTGCTCTGAGACAAAAAGATAAAAGTGTGAATAATTTAAAATATCTACAACCACACAAAATGATCTGATGAAACTTGCTTTCTACCTGTGAATTCACTCAATCATATTTTCTAAGGTAAATTCCAAGATAAGACAAGAAGGTATTTGAAGTGGTATGGATTAATGTTCTGGCACTTGACGCCAGCTTCTTCATGAAGCTACACTGGAAGCAGTTTAAGAAACATATTTTTAAAACAAGTATTCCTGTATCTTATTTCCAAGTCCCACTGTCTACCTTGAACTCTATTTCATTTAGCTGGAGTTTGGCCAGGTTATGCAGTCACTTTTTCAGCAGGCCTTCATCTCCCCAACACTGGGGCTCTGCCATGTTCTTGCTTACCTTCTTTCTGTGGCTGTGTTGTTTATTCAGGCTTATAGCATAAATGTAGCATTTTAAAGCTGGAAAGGCATTAAATAATCATTAAATTTAATATCCTCCCTTCAGGAGTTTAGAAAAACAGAGGTCAAATTTTCCCAATTAAGTACTAAAGGCATGGCTTGAGTATCGCTCATCACACAATACTTTTCTTTTCCTTCTCACCTTGACTACCACTAGTATACTTCGTACAAAGTAAGTTCTTTCTCACCTGATATGTTTCCTCCCTTCTCAATTACTCTTCCTTTCTGTGTGTTATCTTGTTTCTTGTTCCACAAGCAGAGAGATGTCTTTCTCAAACAAAATGCAGGTCTGCAGCTGTATTCAGGTACAGATGGTCTGCGTTCAGACTTCCACTTGTCAAAGAGAAACTTCTCATTATTTCTAAATTCAGAGAACCTAGGATGTATCTGGCATTCTTTGAGCATATAGGAAACAATGTAATTTATCTCACTGAAATACAGAATTAAGAGACTGATTTTGAAACCTATTCCCATCTCTAACTTTTCTATCAGCTGGCCTTTTCCTTATGTAACTGCTGTTACTATCAAAATCAGTCACATTTGCTTTAGAAACGGTCGAGGTATGAAAGTCTGGCACTTAAAATATTTTCTCCCATGAAAACAGTGTGAGATATAGTTGAAACAGTACTATTATTATCATTATTTAACTTCATTATGCATTAAATAGGCTTTCTTTTTCATTCTTTTTCAAGAACATAATCAGCAGATACATATAATTTCAATGAAAAACAATGTTCTCAGATCCAAATAACCAATTTCGAAATTAACATTTTTACTCTTGTAATCCATTAAAAAGTTCACAACTACCAGAACTTACCAGTTTAAAGTAGACTGCATTTCTTGTTGTGATGTTTGTGAATGGTGTTTCAATATAATTGCATTTCTTCCTTTTGAATTGTCTTTTATGGCATTGACAGTCAAGGGTTTATATATAAACATGAGTAAGAAGTAACAATTCATTATCAAATGTCTGTTAAAGCTCTTTCTTCTTTCTTGATGGATTAGAAAAAACAAAACACATAAAGTTAGAGCAAAAGACAGGAGGCCAAGGTTCTGAACAAAATTGTCCAGGGACTGCCTGTTTAACCTTAGGTTGGTTATTTCAGCGTTCTGTGGGTCAAATCCTACATCTACCAAATACACTCAGTCTTTGCTTGTAAAATACTGGAAAGTCCTTGAGAAAATGCATTATGTGTTACAGTGCAAAGTAGGCTTATCATTGAGAGGAATACATTAAAGGGTTCATCTTCCACCTTTTGTGCTCATAAAATCAACCCATGTTTCTGGAAATGCATGCACTGTCAGGGCTGTAAAAAAAAGGATGTATTTAATACAGCAAAGTTTTTTACTAACTAAATGTTGTGTGCCATGGTTCAGTTGTAACCGCCTGAAGGGTTCCCCTTGCCTACTGCCTACACAGAGCTGATCCATCAATACAAGGGAATTGCAATAGACAAAGCGTAATTCACACAGAGCTGGCTGTGTGGCAGACGGAAGTTTTTTATTACTCAAATCAATCTCCTCAAGCATTTGGGGAGCAGAATTTTTAAGGATAACTTGGTGGGTAAGGGGAAGACAGTGAACCAAGAGCACTGATTGGCCAGAGATGAAATCACAGGGAGCTGGAGCTGTTTCTGGGTGGGAACCTCAAGATCAGATGAGCCAGTTTACTGATCTGGGAGGGGCCAGCTGGTCCATCAAGTGCAGGGTCTGAAAAATATCTCCAGCACTGATCTTAGGAGCAGTTTAGGGAGGGAAAGAATTTTGTAGCCTTCAGCTGCATGAGTCCTAAGCCATAATTTCTACTCTTGTGGCTAATGTTAGTCTTACGAAGGCAATCTAGTTCCCAGGTAAGAAGGAGATCTGCTTTGGGAAAGGGATTTACTGTCTTTATTTAAACTATAAACTAAGTTTCTCCCAAAGTTAGTTCAGCCGGCACCCAGGAATGAACAAGGACAGCTTGGAGGCTGGAAGCAAGATGAGTCAGTTAAGTTGGATCTCTTTCACTGTCTCAGTCATAATTTTGCAAAGGCAGTTACAATCCCTCCCTTGCAGTTTTATAACACCTTTATCTTAGGGTGTAAGCTATGAAGATAGGAAAAGGCCTTCAATTGCTCTGGCTTTTTCTGGCTGACAGGAGACGTAGTGGGAATGGGAGTGAACCCCAAGGTGAGAAGAGTGGAACTGCTTTGCAACTGTCTGAGTGTACTCAGGCAAGCCTGGATGGGCTTTCAAGCCTTGCATGGCAAAAATAATAGTACTCTCATCTATAGTTTTACTACAGGGATTAAGTAAATAGCCTACTATAAGGTAAATAACAAGTCCTAGGATGAGGAGCACAATACCCAATTTTAAAAGTAAAGATTTAAAAGTTTTGGGTTTCTAACCCACAAAGAATTTAGAATTTAGTCTAAACTACAGAAAAACCTCAAGAACAGCTAACAACAGTGTACCATAGTTTTTATTTTGAAGCATAATTTTTCTCTCTCCAGCCCCCATTTTTATTAAAGACAAATCATAATAGAACTGATTTATTTACAAAATACACTTTAGTCTTACTGTACTTTGCCTGATTATTTGCATAAAGTGTAGCAAGAATAATTATTTTTCACTTAGGCTTTTAAAATTGGCTTTGATAGAACTCTGTTACATGAAGTAATTCAGACAAGACTTTTTAAAAGCTAAACCTAGATCAGACACAGCAGCTCACATCTCTAAACCCAGCACTTTGGGAGGCCAAGGTAGGCAGATCACCTGAGATCAGGAGTTCAAGACCAGCCTGGCCAACATGGTGAAACCCGGTCTCCACTGAAATACAAAACAAAACAAAACAAACATTAGCCAGGTGTGGCAGTGGGCGCATATAATCCCAGCTACTTGGGAGGCTGAGGCAGGAGAATCACTTGAACCTGGGAGGTGGAGGTTGCAGTGAGTTGAGATCATGTCATTGCACTCCAACCTGGGCAGCAAGAGTAAAACTCCACCAGAAACAAAAAAAAAAAGGTGAGCCCAGCCATGGGTTTGCACTCTCAAATACCTATGAGTTGGGCAACTTCCATGATTCTTGAGGTCCCAAGATAACTTGGTGTTCCTGGGCCTGTTGGAAAGTGACATTCTTTTCTTACCACAAGTGAGCAGCTTTGTCAGGGACTCCATGTGGACAAGGTATGAGGCCAGATTCCCCTACAGGATTTAATTTGCTCTGTAAGTCAACCGTGAATTCTTTAAAGGAAGCATACCATTCTAGTCAAAGCCGTGGTAAAGTAACCAATTTCTCCAATTGTGCCCTGTTACAAAAGAAAACAGATTCTTATTGCACTTATGCAAATAACTATACTGCCATAAATTGAGTTTCCAAATTCGGGAGAAATCAGGAAAAGAGGAACAAATATGCTCCAAAGTTTGTTCACAGGAATATATTTTACTCACTTATTAAAAGTTGAAAATAGCTCTAAAGAAATAAGTTCTCTTGACTCTGATAACAAAAGGTTTAGCAATGTTTAACACATTAGTTCTCTGTGAAAGTCCTAGAAATTTGACTTTTTCTTCTATTTCAATAGCACAATTTTTAAAGTTATATGAAACCTGCACTTACAGTCCTATATCTGATTATAAACTGCCTTTTGAAAAGAACCAAAGCAAGACAAAATGTCTGTGGATGACAAAAGTTTATAGCCACTATTAAAGCTACAATTGACTAGAAAATTTGGTTACTTCTGTGGCATACAACAATTTTACATAATAATTATAATTTTTAATAATGTACACTAAATTACATTAACATTATAGAAATTTCCCATAATTTTGGAACCCATACTAATAACATATTTATATAAATATAGTCCAAAGTAAACCAAACACCATTCAGTTTCCTAATCAAAACTTTTTCATCCATTCTAATGTCACAATCTCTAGTGTTATTAATCAGAATCCTGCATTTAAGAGCACCTGTTAAATTTCATAGCTGACTATAAAACCATCTTTTAAAGAGGACCAAAATGAGACAACAATTGTCTGTTGTGACCAAAACATTTTGGGGCAGCCACAGGTAAAAACATGACTGCCAAGGAAATTTGTTACCTCTGTGGCACACAGTCTGTTAACATAATAATTATAATTATTACTGATAACATATACTAAGTTATATTAGAATTATAGGAATTTCACATAATTTTGGAATATATATCAATAACATATTTGCACAAATATAGGCCAAATAAAGCAAAACATGATTTCCTATTTGACAATGTTTCCTGTATGATTTTTGCACCAAATAAGCCAAATGTCATTTTTGGACTCTAGAGGACCTAATATATAAAATATTAAGTAAGAAAGATACATAATTTATAATTTTATTTTGGAACATTTGTCAAATGAAAAGGTTTAAAACAATGGATATCACAAAATAGAATTTCAGATCACTGTAAGCCATTCATTTGGCCACAATGATAACTGAAAAAAAACTTTTTTTTAAAGAAAAACCTTTATTCTGATAGAGGAGACTTAGCTTTCCAAACAAGACCAAATGAAGATAGCATGAGGCCAACTGAATCTGTCTCTTCCCTCTGTTCCCTCCTTTTTTTTCTGCCATTTACCCAAAGGAGAAAACAAAATGCTTTCATTATCTTTTAACAGTACATAAAAATTGTCTTCAAAAGAGAAAACCAAATTTCATGTTTACATTAGTGCATCTTTAATGTTAAAGCTATTTTTAAAATAAAATTTTATATCTCCATCCAGTTTTAATTAGTTTGACCATAATGTCTGATTTTCATAAACCTTTTAGAACCCTTTACAATTTTTCATCTAATGGCAGATCAATTTTCTAAGAAAACCCTCTTATTTAGACACGTGGGCCCAGATTCTAGCCCCACACTAGTGTGATTTATGTTTTCACCTAAGGAAAAAGCTAAATAATTTTTCTTTAAAATCTTAGCCAACTTGTTTATACCTCCAGAATTTTTACAAGATCAACCCTTTACAAACCCTTTTCACTTTGCTAAACCTTCCGTTTTGTTCTGTTACTCTTTTAGGTTAAGACAATCTTTAAAACCCTCTGAACTAGACCACATACCTTGTATGTAAAACTGCTTCCCTAGTGGTCTCAACTAGATGTTACAATGTTAACTCTTGGCAACTTTTATTTTTAGTGAAAAACCTGATAAGTAAGCGATTTTAGTTATGTACTGGGGTGGGGCCTAGGACATCAGACAGAAATAAAGTCTGACTTCTTTTAGCATAGCTAGGAGGTATGGCTTTCCATATGTCCCCAGGCCTTATCTATAATCTACTGTTCCAAAGTAGGTAAATCAAACTATTTTCAAAAGTCAAAGAAACAGTTTGACCTTAATGCATTAAGCAAATCTGATCAATTTGACCTTAATTTAGACCAAATGTCTATATTTTCGAGACATTTTATTTTATCAATAATCTTTAAAACTGTCTTTATTTCCAAAAGATTACTAAAGCTACATGAACAAAAAGGCATTAAAGTTTCTATTTTTCTAACCAAATATTTGACTTAAGCACTTTTTTTCCTAAGGTAATTAATCAGACCTCTTTTATATATAAACAAACAACACATATAAATACACAGACAGAGAGACAGAAGATTCAGCACTTGTAAAATTTTTCATTTACCAGTTTCTTAATTGGATTCCTGGCTTCAGGGTGGAGCCCTTGGAGGAACAGGGCCAGGAAAGCACGTGTTTCTAGGGCCAATTAAGCAGCAAATAAGCAGCTGAAGGCAAAGACAGATCCCTAAAATTAAGAGTGCTATTTTATACTGGATCCCGGATCAAAATAAGGAGGGAAATATTATGAAAGAAGACAGTGCAATGCTTCTACCTTCATTCAATTGCAAGGCAGCCCAAGCCAATCAGTCCATTTTGTAATCAGTCCATCTCTCATGGGAGTCTCATCTCCCAGTGTGGGATGGAATGTTTCCTTATCTTCCAGGTGGTTGAGCGAGTGCTCTCTAATCCAAGTGGGCAGAGTCAGGTATCCCTCCATAACTACTATTAGCCATCCCTTAAAGTATATTTCCTACCTAGTTATTACACGACAAAGCTCTCTTACAATGCAAAGTAATTTTTGATACCCTCAGAACTCAAAACATTCAGATTACACAATGCAAAACAGAACAGAGCCTTTGATTTTCAAAGAGATTCGTACACTTTTAGTTCTGGGGTTTCATGAGGAAAACAGAGGTTTTTGTTTTGTTCTTTTGTTTTGTTTTGTTTTGCTTTTCCAAAAATGGGTCTGTGGTACCCCTTTTGCTTTTCCTAATAAGTACCAAGCTACAAAAAGTTATCTTAGGGCCTCTCATGTGTGCATTAAGAGTGTCAAGACAAAAAAAAATGGAGAAAAATAATTCAGTCAACTGAGAAAAAAAAATCTTTTTCCAGAAAAACAAGTTCCAAAAAGAGAAAAACATAAAGGCATTTTAAATACATCTGTAGCCTGTTTATCCACTTTTAATTAAGCTGACTTTTAACCATAGTACTCTTAAAAAAGAAATCCTTTCAAATCTCTTACTATGAGACTTTAGCCATGCCAAGTGGCCAATATTTCTGTTGAACTTTGAGCTTTACCAAAGGTGACCTGCCAGTTGCTTTAAATATGTGGCGAGCAGTTTCTTTTCTTACAGGATTTAGAATCTCCACAAGGCAGTTCAGAGAAAGAAAAATTCAAGAGAGGAAATCAGAAGCTATCTATAAAGGAAAATAAACCTCAATAAATGGCAAAGTTGCACAAATAACAAAACAGAAAGGAATCATTCCAGAGCCCACAATTGAACCTAGGCCACCACTGTCAAAAGATAAAGCCTTAGCTACTGAGCTGTACAGCATTGAGCAAAATTTCTATTGTTTTTCCCAGAAGGAGTCTAGAGAAGCCAATTTCAAGCTTGCAAGGCTTTTAACTGCTGAAGAAAAATTTTATCATTAACTATGACATGAACTTCCAAATTGCTATCCTCTGGGTCATGGAAACCAAAAGAAAGTATCCCCACATGGTCAGAAGTTTAAGCTTTTAAGAACACAAAATAAGACAGAGAAATTTCATACAGTATTGGTTTTAGGTACTTTTTTTCATACAGTATTGGTTTTTGCTACTATCAGTAGCAAAGTTTGCAACTGACCAGCCTGCCTAGCTGACTTGAAAAGCAGGCTTATATGGGTCCTAAACTCACATTCTATTCTGTGAAACCTCTTTCTCCATTACAGAACACAGAAAGACAAATTGTTAGCACAAAGTATAC
Source organism: Saguinus oedipus (assembly GCA_031835075.1). Classification (NCBI taxonomy): domain Eukaryota; kingdom Metazoa; phylum Chordata; class Mammalia; order Primates; family Cebidae; genus Saguinus; species Saguinus oedipus. Next base: position 151,118,940 of record CM063170.1, read on the forward strand.
CAGATTTGCTATAGCCTAAGACTAGTATCACAAATCCTTTTTTCTATTAATCAAACCGTTATGCAGGAGACAAATAGCTTACTGTTTATCCAGACAGAGAAAGGGAGAGAGACCAGAAATGTGGCCAGTAAGAATTTTTTTGCCTTTCTGCTGGAATACCAGGTTTCTGGGTTCCCTTTCTCTGCAACTTCCAGAAGAATGGAAGAGCCTCTGATGACCGTGCTCACTTGTGCTATAGCTGTGGGGTTCAGGCCATTTTATAAGATAAAATCCCCTTTATTGCTTTATGGAACCAAAGACAAGATTCTCAGTTTGCAAGATGCTGCCCAACAGGCTGCATGGGGAACAGAATTAACATTTTCCATCTCAGCAAAATGCGCATAACAAAACAGACATTAATCACCTTTTTTGGCACCCAATATCAGCCTGGCAAAGCTCAAACTTTTTCCCATTGGTTCCCGTTGTCTTTGATCCACTCTAGGTGGGGATGGTGATATCTAAATGATAATTCACAATGGAATCTCTGGGCAAGGGGAAGAGCAGATAGTTACCCTGAGAGACAGGCCTGTTGAGCCTTCTTTAGAGCTCATCAAATGTGGGCAGACGAATAAGGAGGGTTCTCTGAGTTAGGCCTGTTAGATTTCCATCATCAGTCCCTCTGAGATCTCTTCCACCATGCAAACACACACAAAGATGAGATGGACAGAAGGCCTTCCAAATCAGATCCCTAACCAAAAACTCCAAGAGTAACCCTTCTAAGCTATTCTCCTATTCTCTGTCTGAGAAACTTCCTCAAAATCCTCCTGATTGAGCAGAAGTATTCCAAACCAGGACTCTTCCTACTAGTTAGAAAGAGCCAACTGAGACCCGCCCCGCCAGGAGCTGAGCAAACAGCATGTAGTGGGGCTACAGACACAGACACCCCACAGTGGAGCTACAAACAGACACCCTGCAATGGGGCTACAGACATTCCACCATACGGACCTAGTCAGAAGAAGGAAAGAAATATTGGCAGCACCTAAGATACTCACCAATCCCGACCCCCAACAATGGGGCTACAGACAGACACCCTGTGATAGGGCTACAGTTAAGAGATATCTCTCCAGGACTTTCTCCATTCAGTTAAATCCATGCACATTGGGTTGGCAGCACCCCATCAGTAGAGAGAGTATCAAAGTCAGTCCTCACTCCAAGAGAACTAGGCAGCAACTTGGGCTGGCTTCTGAATCTATCACTGGAGGTGGGAGCACTGAACCATGGGCAGATAGCTACAAGGGCAATCCTGAACAAGCCCCCAAACTTGTAACTACTAAAGGAGTTTACCTTGCTCATTGCCTAGACTGAGCCAATTCATCAAGACAAGGGAATTACAGTAGAGAAAGAGTAATTCATGCAGAGCCAGCTGTGTGGGAGATTTGAGTTTTATTATTACTCAAATCAGACTCCCCCAGCATTCAGGAAGTAGAGTTTTTAAGGATAACTTGGTGGGCGGGGACAAGCCAGTGAACCAGGCGTGCTGACTGGTCAGATATGAAATCATAGGGAGTCAGAGCTGTCTCTGGCATTCAGTCAGTTCCTGGATACAGCTGATCCATCAGGTGCAGGGTCTGCAAAATATCTCCAGCACTGATCTTAGGAGCAGTTTAGGGAGGGTCAGAATCTTGCAGCCCTCAGCTACATGAGTCCTAAGCCATAATTTCTACTCTTGTGGCTAATGTTAGTCTTACAAAGGCAATATAGTCCCCAGGTAAGACAAACAGCTGCTTTGGGAAAGGGTTTTTACTGTCTTTGTTTAAATTTAAAACTCAATTTCTCCCAAAGTTAGTTCAGCCTGTGCCCAGGAATGAACAAGGACAGCTTGGAAGTTGGAAGCAAGATGGAGTCAGTTAAGTTAGATCTCTTTCACTGTCTCAGTCATAATTTTGCAAAGGCAGTTTCGCAGTTACTGAGGAAGAAGGGCACAGAATATTTTATCTGGTGCATCTGTGGAAATTCATCTTTCTATAGCCAAAGAAACTGCTCTGTCAGAAGGAGAAAGCAAGGAGAATATGTTATATGGGCATATTTCTACTTAACAAAATCTAGGGAAAGCTAATTGTTCCAAGTTAAGATTAGAAAGATATGACAAAAGTGAAAAATGTGAATGTGTTTTACAAATCTTTCCAGTATTCGGATACACAATGAATGACTCATCCAGGGGCCTATTTTTGCACAGGGCCACAAAGACTGGTAACTGTTTATGAGTGGGCAAAAGGAACCCAGCAGAGTAATCATCTGGCAATTCAGATGCAGATTGCAGGCATGCAGGAAAAGGGTGGGAGCTTGCAGCTATGATGGATAAAATCACTGACTTTAGTTATCAAGACCAAGGGTTAAATATATGTTTACTTTGTTAGGGATGAATCAGACTGAACAGCAGTTGTGTCTAGTTGGGTAAACTGAGTAGAATGGCTACGTGTTGTGAGTACCTGGAAAATGTTGTTGCCCTGTGTGAGACTGAAAAAAACAAAGTCCCTACTACTGTCTCCATTGGCCAAGCAATCTTGTGGCAAACATTTACATAAATTATACAAACATTGCGATGCCCTTTATGCCTTGTTGTGATGCAAACTAGTTAATTAATATTATTGAACATAGGGTATATGAAAGAAGAATGAATTGAAAATGAGATATCAAATCCACATAATTAAAAATATTTTGATTTAGAGAAATGGTAAGACAAGTGTCTACTGTGGAAAGCGTGTGACTTCAGACAGGTCAGCTTAGTGTGTCTGTATTAACAAACTACTCTAGGCCTGACACTGTAACACATTGTGAGGGATAAATTTATGGGAGAAGAATCCGCAAGAAAAGGAGGCCTTTCCTCAGGGGAGAAAAATTAAAGTAACAATAGTTGCATGTTCAAATACTATATTGTAGGGCCAGGATTATAAATCTCACAGAAATTCAAAGAGATCGCTCAAAATAAAAAATGAAGTTAAAGGTTTTGATGATCCATTTTACATTTCATTAGTTGGGAAGCAATGTAGTGTGATAGAAAACTAACTATATAATATTTTTTAAATTACTCATTTCCTTTAAGCTTGAGCTTTTTTACTTGCAAGTTGAAAATCAATCTAATAAGAATAAACAATGCTTACTGACAATATATCCCATTTAGAATTTCAAACTAGACTTCCAAGCCAGTTTATGAGCTTAATGCCTTAATGCCTTACCTCTAAAGAAAAATTATCGGATCTGAAGATAAGCTTTCAGAACTGATGTTCTGTGATAATATATCAATATTCATTGATTGATTAAAATCAAATTTAAAAGCAAAACATAACTATCTGTTAAATTAACAACAAAAAACAAGTAAGACAACGCTTATGGTGATGTAATAATTGTGCAATTGCTGATGGAATTGTCATTCTTTAGAATGCAAATTGGAAATATCTATTATACTCATATCTTTTGACCTAATAATTCTATCTTTGTCTAAGGTATAATATATAGTGCAGGAAACCTAATAGTACAGAGGTGCTCACTCCAACCTTGATCAATAGAGCAATGTGTTATATGCAACTAAATTAAAAAAAATAGAGTGCTGAATAGGGAAATTGATGGAATATCATAAAACTACTATAACTGACAGTAATAAAGACTATAATAAAGGCCACCCAAGTGTCCATCCAAGTAAGAATAAAATAAAAATGTGGTATATTCACAATGGTTTATTATGCAGAAATCATAATGAATGACACAGGGTGACAGACAACTTTGGAATAAATCTTAATTTATTAGTAATAAGATTATTAAGTGAAAAAATAAATTCCAAAAGATTACATCCAGTATGCTCAACTCTTAATCTCAAATAAAATATAAGCTTTTGAAGAGTTCATCTAAATGCAATACATGAAATAAGAGATTGGCAAAAACAGAACTTTGAATAACTGTTACTTTTAGTAGGGAAAGGCAGAGGGAGTAATGAGGAACAAAGCATTTGATACAAGTTAATATGTAGCTCCTAATATTTGAGGGGATGATAGTGAATTTGTGAGAGATCTTATAGCGTTACAAATAAGCAAGTAAAAAATTAATAGGGCCTTGCATGAACATTAAATAGCATCTGTCAAGAAACAAAGACTATAATTCCTGTAATTATGTATACCTAAGGGCCAAAGGGGAGGAAAAGACTAAGACACATATTTTTAAAACATTCAATATTTTTTAAGGATTTACTAATAAATGACTAGATAGTAATAAACACAAATAATGGTTGTGTTACTGTGGTGACTGTGATATTTTTCTTTTCTCTTTCAAATTTTCTAAAACATATTTTAATGAGAACAAAAGTTTACAACTCATTAAAAACAGTGTGTAGAACTACAGGTCTGTATGTCAATGGACTTTTATAAATATGAAATAGACAAATGAAATAAACTATAATTGCTTGGTATTTCAGCAGGTTGTGGACCAGTCCCCATAGCTGAAAGACCTGAGAGGAGTCACTATTGACCTCGCTTTGACAAAAAATTTAAGAATCAATCAGGAAAAAACAAACGTGACTATTTGTGAGAGACCATGCCAGACCCAATTAGTATTGAAAACTTATGTTACCTACTAGAAAAATCTCTATTTGCCATCTACCCAGAAGGTGCAACAGTTGGGTTTCAAACATGAAAACAATTATTACTGATATGCTCTCTGGCTCAGTTATTTCTACAAAGGTTGTATATGGAAGAGTTTTAGATGAACATACATAGCATGGGCTCTTAGTCCATTAATTGAATGTTGATGTGCAGAAAACCGGTAAGAATAGGGTATGATTAATAATAGAAGCAAACTGATTGGACACTGTGCAATGATCACAGAGTAGGACACTGCTGCATACTTGTATTCTAGTGAATACACTAGAAAACTGGTTCCAGAATTGAAAAAATGTTATACCAAATTTATGTTTTCATAAAACATTTAGCTACAAACCTTTAATTTGTAGATATTTTAGGCCATTTTCCACTTTCCTTTTGGCTTTTGAAATATAAAGCATAGTATTACTTTAAAATATAATAATTCTCATATTTGAAGAATACTAGATGCATGAAATGAGCAGTACATTTTGTAGCACTGTATTATGTATGTTTTTCTGTAATTCAGTGTTTTAAGTCAGTGTATTTCATAGTATATTTATTTCAGTTTCTTTTCCCCTGGTAATTGAAAAAATATCTTCTTGGACAAGAAGTAACTTTTAGAAGCAAAATGTCCACTTGGGGAGTTTTAAAGGATCCTTTTCTTTTTTCATCTTTTTTGTACTATCCTTTATTGCAAAATACCAATAACACTCAAAAAGTATTTTGCAAAATACTTATAATTTCTTATCAATCATATTTTATAACCAAAAGTGTTTGGGTTTTCTCTACTTCCTAGTTATTTAAAGACTATGTCCCTTAACAGTAGGCATGGAAGGCTGTGGAGTGAAATGAAATTGAACCTACGATTTTAAAGAAATATAGTTGAATTTGAATCCTCATCTTGCTCCTTAGAAAAAATATCATGTAAATTCTTTTAATCTCATTTTGCTAACATGTGAGTAGGAAGAAGAGGAAGGCAGCCAACATATTCTTTTGAAAACAAGTAAGTTAGTGTCCATTCATATAAGCAAGTCTTACTCTTTTCACTATTAGGGTAAATAACTTGAAGCCAGCTTTTTTCCCTGTGCAAGTTGGTCAAGTGTATCCTAAAAGGACATGCAAACACTAAATGATTTTTTTTTCAAGGTCTCTCTTTCAAACACAGGCACCTATTGTGAGACAATGCCAGTGCCTGCCATGTTTCCCTAAGAGTGAGCATAGCAGAGTTTGATCTCAGCAGAGTTGAACTGCATGTCTGATGCTCCTATGTAAGCACCTATATAGGTGTGCTGAGGAGATTCTGGGCATGATGCTTCACTGTGTCAGAAAGTGGAATAGAAACGTGGCACAAGTGAATTCTGAAAGTGTAAACATAGCCTCTGAGGCTTCTTGCCTTGCTATAAATCATGATGTTTCAACATATATATTGCTCGTGTTTGTGCATTTTTAAATTGCTTAAATTATTCGTGTTTATGCACAAATATTAGAAATAAAAAATAAAAGCAAGAGGGAAAAAATTGCACATAATCCTAGCACTATTGGCATGATTAGCCATTTGCACTGTTAGTGTGTAAGCACTAGTAGCATTTTGGAGAATAGTTTTTTCCAATGTGTATGAATGAAATAAATGTATGTTTTACATGTCATCAGCATGCTACACGTTTATCAATATAGACCCCATCACTTGTAATGATTGGGTAGAATTCCATTTTTTGACTGTATGAGTTATTTAAGTATAAACCTATGGCTGTCCATTTATTATCAGTTTTCCTCCTATTGTAAAGGATATTGTGATATTCAAATCTTCACATTTTCATTTTGATGAATCCATCTGATTATTAAGGAAAATTCTTAGAAATGGAATTTCTGCATTAAATACATCACTTCCCTTTATACACCATAACATTTTTACTAATTTTAATCTGTAAGAGTGTGTTGCTTTTCAGTCTCAATCACAGTGTGAATTTTCCTTATCTAACTCTTTGATAGCCCAATAGTTGGTGAGGGCAGAGAAGACATCTTGTCTTATATTCAGGGTTATGGTTACTAGTGAAGTAGAATATTTTCATCATATTTTATTAACCACTTGTTTTTTGATTTTTATAAGTTGCTTGTTTATATCTTTTGCCCACTTTCCTAGTGGCTTATATATTCTTTTTATTGACAATTTGTAAGAATTCTATATACTGAATTCGTTAACCTTTTCTGTCAGACATAGTTATATTTTTGTTTGTCATTTGCTTTTTCACTTGGATTGTGTTATTTTTCCTCATACAAATGTCTTAAAATATTTAAGGCCAGGCAGGTGGCTCAAGCCTGTAATCCCAGCACTTTGGGAGGCCGAGGAGGGTGGATCACGAGGTCAAGAGATCGAGACCATCCTGGTCAACAAGGTGAAACCCCGTCTCTACTAAAAAAAAATACAAAAAATTAGCTGGGCACGGTGGTGTGTGCCTGTAATCCCAGCTACTCAGGAGGCTGAGGCAGGAGAATTGCCTGAACCCAGGAGGCGGAGGTTGCAGTGAGCCAAGATCGCGCCATTGCACTCCTGCCTGGGTAACAAGAGTGAAACTCCGTCTCAAAAAAAAAAAAAAAAATTATTTAGTTAGATCTTTCCATTTCTGCCTTAATTATTGATTGAAAGAGTTTTCTGCATCTATATAAATGCACTTATATTTTCCTCTAATACTGTTACATTTCATTATTTGTACTTACATCTAATTCATTTGGATAACTTATTTTATTTTAAGGTGTTAATTAAGGATCTGCATTTATTCTTGTCAAATGGTTAGTTGCCATCACACTTAAAAAAAAAGAAATTATCATATTATACACTTTTTCTTCAATAATTGAAAATGCCCCCTTTATTGCATACTGAATTCTTATCTGTAGCTTTGTCTGTTTCTGAGCTTTCTGTTTTGTTTCCCTGATCTCTCTATTTTGGCACAAGCTTCATACTGTTTTAATAGTTGAAGCTTTATAATTTTTAAAAACTTGATATGATCCCCCATAATTATTGTTTTAAATCTTTTTTTTTGACTCGTTATCCCGTGTTAAGTTTTCCAGTTGAATCTTAAAATCATTTTGTTAAGTTCTAAAGAAAAATTTTCAGAGTTTAGCCAGTCTTTTCCTTACATGTGTGTCACTTAAGGGACACTTAACATCTTTGGAAAACTGAGTTCTCCCATTCAATATGGTGGTGCTTGTCTCTTTCTAAGCACATCACTTTTTAGCATTCTTCAGGAAATATTTGTGTAACACCTCCACCTTTTGTGTGAAGTCTACTCATTTATAAAAGGTTTTTGTTTTGTACACTCATTTATTTATTTTATAAATGTTTATTAACACATTATATACCAAGTCACGGCTAAATCTGATACTGAAGAAATATTAGTGGGGCAGAGAAGCACTGTTTAATAAAAATATAATGTGAGTTATATCTGTAATTTCTAATATTTTAGTAGCTATACTAAAAATGTAAAATACTCAGATAAAATAAATTTTAATATTTTATTTACCCAATATATCAACAATTTTATTTCACTGTGAAATCATTATAGAAATTATTGATATATTTTCTTATTTTAAATCTACATCTTCAAAATTCATTATTTAATTTATGCTTACAGCACATCTTAATTTGTAATCACAACATTTGAAGTACTCAGGAGCCAGATGTAGCTACCACACTGAACAGCGAGGGACTAGAGTATCTGATGTCATCAATATTTAGACAATGATTGAAACTTTTCTTGTGGTGGAGCTTGTCCAAGAGGAGTCAAAGATGGATATAGGAAGATGGCTTGTAGCAGAATACTAAAAAAGCACTGAGAGGAAATGCCAAAGAGAGGGACCTAGAAAAAAAGCTAAGAAACAATGGTTTAAGGAATAGGACAAAAGGAGCATGACACCTGAGATTCCAAAGATAAAAAAAAGAGTGTTTCAAGGAGGAGAAAGTTGTTTCTACATTAAGAACTTTGCTAACTTTACCAAATTGCATCTTCAGTGAAGAGTTGGATAGCATTAAAAAATTATTGGCAATAAAGAAGGAACACTCAAGTAATTGTTTCAAAATGAGTATCTAAAAACTTTGGCTACACTGAGAATTTTAACTGTATTATAACTTTCAACTTATTTCAAATGTTTGATTTTTACATTAAACATTTGAAATAAGTTGAAAGTTATAATACACACTTCACAACTAAGTGTGTGACACTCTTCACATCTAAGTATAAAACTTTCAATTTCATTATGTAATGTGTAAACTCATCATTTACTACTCAATTTTTTTCACATCCCAAATCTAATAAATTATAAAGTCTTGTAGCTTACACAATTAACATCTTATCTCAGGCTGGATGCTGTGGCTCATGCCTGTAATCCCAGCATTTTGGGAGGCCAAGGTGGATGCATCACTTGAGGTCAGGAGTTTGGACCAGCCTGGCCAACATGGTGAAACCCTGTCTGTACTAAAAATACAAAAAATTAGCCAGGCATGGTGGCGGGCGCCTGTAATGCCGGCTGCTCAGGAGGCTAAGGCAGGAGAATCATTTGAATCTGGGCGGCAGAGGTTGCAGTGAGCCGAGATTATGCCATTGCACTCCAGTCTGGGCAACAAGAGTGAAACTCCTTACACACACACCAAAAAAGAACCAAAACCAAAACCAAAAACAAAAACAAAAAAACCCTTCTCTCACAGCTCATCCTTTGTCATCCTGGCATATGCAATCATCACCTATTGCAATCCTTTTAAACCAGGCTCTCTGATTTTTCATCTGGCCCTCTACTCCATGTTTCACTGAGCCAGACTGTTTCTTTTTTTTTTTTTTTTTAGTATATATATATGTTTTACTTTAGGTTCCGGGGTACATAAGCAGATCATGCAGGATTGTTGCATAGGTACATACACGGCAATGTGGTTTGCTGCCTCCTTCCCCCCGTCACCTATATCTGGCATTTCTCCCCATGTTATCCCTTCCCAACCTCCCTACCCTCTGCTGTCCCTCCCCTAGTCCCCCTCAAAAAGATCCCAGTGTGTGATATTCCCCTCCCTGTGTCCATGTGTTCTCATTGTTCAACACCCATCTATGAGTGAGAACATGTGGTGTTTGATTTTCTGTTCTTGTGTCAGTTTTCTGAGAATTATGGTTTCTGGGTTCATCCATGTCCCTACAAAGGAAACAAACTCATAGTTTTTTATGGCTGCATAGTATTCCATGGTGTGTATGTGACACATTTTCTTTGTCCAGTCTATCATCGGTGGGCGTTTGGGTTGTTTCCAAGTCTTTGCTATTGTAAAAAGAGCCACAATTAACATATGTGTGAATTTGTCTTTATAATAGAAAGATTTATAATCCTTTGAATATATACCCAGTAATGGGATTACTGAGTCAAATGGAATTTCTATTTCTAGGTCCTTGAGGAATCACCACACTGTCTTCCACAATGGCTGAACTAATTTTACACTCTGACCAACAGTGTAAAAGTGTTCCTATTTCTCTACGTCCTCTCTAGCATCTGTTGTCTCCAGATTTTTAAGTGATTGCCATTCTAACTGGTGTGAGATGGTATGTCAATGTCATTTTGATTTGCATTTCACTAATGACCAGTGATGATGAGTATTTTTTCATATATTTGTTGGCCTCATATATGTCTTCTTTTGTAAGGTGTCAGTTCATATCCTTTGTCCACTTTTGAATGGATTTTTTTTTTTTTTTCTGGTAAATCTGTTTTAGTTCTTTGTAGATTTTGGATGTAAGTCCTTTATCAGATGGGTAGATTGGAAAATTTTTTTCCCATTCTGTTGGTTGCTGGTTCACTCTAATGATTGTTTCTTTTGCTGTGCAGAAGCTCTGGAGTTTAATTAGATCCCATTTGTCTATTTTGGTTTTTGTTGCCAGTGCTTTTGTTGTTTTAGTCATGAAGTCCTTGCATATGCCTATGTCCTGAATGGTTTTGCTTAGGTTTTCTTGTAAGGTTTTTATGGTGTTAGGTCTTGTGTTTAAGTCTTTAGTCCATCTGGAGTTAATTGTAGTGCAAGGTGTCATGAAGGCGTCCAGATTCTGCTTTCTGCACATGGCTAGTGAATTTTCCCAACACCATTTATGAAACACGGAATCCTTTCTCCATTGCTTGTTTTTGTCAGATTTGTCAAAGATCCGATGGTTGTAGATGTGTGGCATTGCCTCTGAGGACTCTGTTCTGTTGCATTGGTCTATGTCTCTGTTTTGGTACCAGTACCATGCTGTTTTGATTACTGTGGCCTTGTAGTATAGTTTGAAGTCAGGTAGTATGATGCCTCCAGCTTCGTTTTTTTTTTTTTTTTTTTTCTTAGAACTGACTTGGCTATGCAGGCTCTCTTGGTTCCATATGAAGTTTAAGGTGTTTTTTTTCCCAGTTCTATGAAGAAGATCACTGGTAGCTTGATGGGGATAGCATTAATCTATAAATTACTTTGGGCACTATCACCATTTTCACGATAATGATTCTTCCTAACCATGAGCATGGAATGTTTCTCTATCTGTTTGCGTCCTCTCTTATTTTGTTGAGCAGTGGTTTGTAGCTCTCCTTGAAGATGTCTTTTACATCCTTTGTTAGTTGTATTCCTAGGTATTTTATTCTCTTTGTAGCAATTGTGAATGGCAGTTCCTTCTTGATTTGGCTCTCTTTAAGTCTGTTGTTGGTGTATAGGAATGCCTATGATTTTTACACATTGGTTTTATATCCTGAGACTTTGCTGAAGTTGCTTATCAGTTTCAGGAGATTTTGGGCTGAGATGATAGGGTCTTCTAAATATACAATCATGTCATCTGCAAATAGAGATAATTGGACTTCCTTCTTTCCTAATTGAGTACCTTTTATTTCTTGCCTGACTGCTCTGGCCAGAACTTCCAATACTATATTGAATAGGAGTGATGAGAGAGGGCATCCCTGCTTAGGGCCAGATTTCAAAGAGAACTCTTTCAGTTTTTGCCCATTCAGTATGATATTGGCTGTTGGTTTGTCATAAATAGCTTTTATTATTTTGAGATATGTTCTGTCAGCACCTAGTTTATTGAGAGGTTTTAGCATAAAAGTCTGTTGAATTTTGTCAAAGGCCTTCTCTGCATCTATTGAGATAATCATGTGGTTTTTTTGTTTGGTTCTGTTTATGTGATGAATTACATTTATGGACTTGCTTATGTTGAACCAGCCTTGCATCCCCAGGATGAAGCCTACCTGATCATGATGGATAAGCTTTCTGATGTGCTGTTGTAATCCATTTGCCAGTATTTTATTGAAGATTTTTGCATCTATGACCATCATGGATATTTGTCTGAAGTTTTCTTTTCTTATTGAGTCTCTGCTGGGTTTTGGTATCAGGATGATGTTGCTCTCAAAAAATGATTGGGGGATTATTCCCTCTTTTTGGATTGTTTGGAATAGTTTCAGAAGGAGTGGTACCAGCTCTTTTTTGTATGTCTGGTGGAATTTGGCTGTGAAACCATCTGGACCTGGGATTTTTTGGTTGGTAAGCTATTAACTGCTGCCCCAACTTCAGCCCTTGTTATTAGTCTATTCAGGGTTTTGACTTCCTCCTGGTTTAGGCTTGGGGGGTGTAAGTGTCCAGAAATTTATCAATTTCTTCCAGGTTTACTGGTGTATGTGCATAGAGTTGTTTGTAGTACTCTCTGATGGTGATTTGTATTTCTACGGAGTCTGTGGTGATATCCCCTTTATCATTTTTTATTGCATCTATTTGATTCTCCTCTCTTTTCTTTTATTAATCTTGCTAGTGGTCTATTTTGTTGATCTTTTAAAAAAAAACCCAGCTCCTGGATTTATTGATTTTTTTGAAGGTTTTTTTTTTTTTTTGCGTCTCTGTCTCCTTCAGTTCTGCTCTGATCTTAGTTATTTCTTGTCTTCTGCTAGCTTTTGGGTTTTTTTATCTTGCTCCTCTAGGTCTTTCAATTTTGACAATATGATGCCCATTTTAGATGTTTCCTTGCTTCTCATGTGGGCATTTATTGCTACAAGTTTTTCTCTAGACGCTGCTTTAAACATGTCCCAGAGATTCTGGTACATTTTGTCTTCATTCTCATTGGTTACAAAGAACATCTTTATTTTTGCCTTCATTTCATTGTTTATCCAGTCAACATTGAAGAGCCAGTTGTTCAGTTTCCATGAAGTTGTGTTTTTCTGAGTTAGTTTCTGAATTTTGAGTGCTAATTTGATTGCACTGTTGTCTGAGAGACTGTTTGTTATGATTTCTGTTGTTTTGCATTTGCTGAGGAGTGATTTACTTCCAATTACATGGTCAATTTTAGAATAGGTGTGATGTGGTGCTGAGAAGAATGTGTATTCTGTGGATTTGGGGTGGAGAGTTCTGTAAATGTCTGTTAGGTTTGTTTGGTCCAGGTCTGAGTTCAAGTCCTGGATATCCTTGTTAATTTTCTGTCTCGTTGAGCTGTCTAATATTGACAGTGGAGTGTTAAATTCTCCCACTATTATTGTGTAGGAGTCCAAGTCTCTTTGTAGGTCATTAAGAACTTGCTTTATGTATCTGGGTGCTCCTGTATTGGGTGCATATATATTTAGGATCGTTAGCTCTTCTTGTTGCATTGATCTTTTTACCATTATGTAATGTCCTTCTTTGTCTCTTTTGATCTTTGTTGATTTAAAGTCTATTTTATAAGAGACAAGAATTGCAATTCCTGCTTTTTTTTGCTCTCCATTTGCTTGGTAAATCTTCCTCCATCCCTTTATTTTGAGCCTATGTGTATCCTTGCATGTGAGATGGGTTTCCTGGATACAGCACACTGATAGGTTTTGACTTTTATCCAATTTGCCAGTCTGTGTCTTTTGATTGGGGCATTTAGCCCATTTACATTTAAGGTTAATATTGTTATGTGTGAGTTTGATCCTGCCATTTTGATGCTAGGTGGTTGTTTTGCCCATTAGTTGACACAATTTCTTCATTGTGTCGATGCTTTTTACCATTTGGTATGTTTTTGGAGTGGCTGGTACTGGTCGTTCATTTCTATGTTTAGTGCTTCTTTTAGGAGCTCTTGTAGGGCAGGCCCGGTGGTGATGAAATCTCTGAGTATTTGCTTGTTCATAAAGGATTTTATTTCTTCTTCACTTATGGAGCTTAGTTTGGCTGGATATGAAATTGTAGGTTTAAAATTCTTTTCTTTGAGGATGTTGAATACTGGCATTCACTCTCTTCTGGTTTGTAGGGTTTCTGTCAACAGATCCACTGTGAGTCTGATGGGCTTCCATTTGTTGGTAACCTGACCTTTCTCTCTGGCTGCCCTTAGGATTTTCTCCTTCATTTCAACACTAGTGAATCTGATGATTATGTGCCTTGGGGTTGCTCTTCTTGGGGAATATTTTTGTGGTGTTCTCTGTATTTCCTGGACTTGAATGTTGGCCTGCTTTGCTAGGTTGGGAAAGTTCTCCTGGATAATATCCTGAAGAGTGTTTTCCAGCTTGGATTCATTCTCCCCATCACATTTGGGTACACCTATCAAACATAGATTAGGTCTTTTCACAAAATCCCATATTTCTTGGAGGCTTTGTTCATTTTTTTTACTCTTTTTTATCTAATCTTGCCTTCTCATTTTATTTTGTTGAGTTGATCTTCAATCTCTGATATCCTTTCTTCTGCTTGGTCAGTTCAGCTATTGAAACTTTTGCATGCTTTACAAAGTTCTTGTGTTGTGTTTTTCAGTTCCATCAATTCATTTATTTTCCTCTCTAAGCTGTTGTTTCTTGTTAGCATTTTGTTAAACATTTTTTCTATGTTCTTAGTTTCTTTGCATTGGGTTAGAACATGATCTTTTAGCTCAGAGAAGTTTGTTAAGCCCCACCTTCTGAAGCCTGTTTCTGTCAATTCATCAGACTCATTCTCCATCCAGGCTTGTTCCCTTGCTGGTGAGGAGTTGTCATCATTGGAGGAGGAGAGGCATTCTGGTTTTGGGTATTTTCGTCCTTTTTGTGCTGGTTTCTTCCCATCTTTGTGGATTTATCTACCTGTGGTCTTTGTGATTGGTGACTTTCAAATAAAGTCTCTGAGTAAATGTTCTTTTCATTGCTGATGAAATTATTTCTTTCTGTTTCTTAGTTTTTCTTCTACCAGGCAGGCCCCCCTGCTGTAGCACTTCTGGAGGTCCACTCCAGATCCTGCTTGCCTGGGGATCACCTGCAGTGGCTGCAGAATAATAAGTGTTGCTGCAAGTTTCTTCTTCTGTTATCTTTGTCCCAGAAGGATACCTGCCAGATGTCAGCCTGAGCTCTCCTTTGTGAGGTGTCTCTTTGGTTACATGGGGGTCAGGGAGCTGCTTGAGGAGACAGTCTGTTCCTTATAGGTGTTCAAGTGCTGAGCTGTAGCTTCGTTGTTCTGTTTAGGGCTGTTGGGCAGGTACATTTAAGTCTGCTGCAGTGGAACTCATGACAGCCTTTTTTTTTTTTCCCCCATGTGCTCTGTCCGTGGAAAGTGGGGATTTATTTATAAGTCCCTGTCATTCTGCTGTCTTTTTACAGAGATGCCCTGCCCAGCAAGGAGGTAGCCTAGTCACATCTGCCAGCAGAGGCATTGCTGAGCTTCTGTGGGCTCTGCCCAGCTGCTGTGTGAACTTTCTTGCAGTTTTGTTTATAGGGGTATAGTACAAACTGCCTCTGTAATGGTGGACTGCCTCAGTAATGGCAGACTGCCTCAGTAGTTGTGGACTGCCTCAGTAATGGCAGATGCCATTCCCCCCACAAAGCTGGACCATCCCAGGTTCATCTGTGCTTGCTGCGAAACTCTCAATCCAGAGTTTTTCGGATTGCTGGTCTTTGTAGGGGTGGGACCAGCAGAGCCAAATCACTTGGCTCCCTGTTTCAGCCCCCTTTTTTTCAGTTGAATGGGTGACTCTTTCTCCCAGGCTTCCAGTCACCAATTGAAATGGCGCCTGGGTTTGTGTGAGTTTTTGTGTGGAGACCCACCGTGCTGGCTAAAACAGCCACGCTGGAGACTTGTGGTGATTTTCTGCCTGGGAATCTCCTGATTTGAGTGCAGTAAAAATTCATTTGGGAATGCGGTGATCACCCATCCTCTGTGTTTTCTCTGAGAACTGCAATCCAGAGTTGTTTTTATTCAGCCATTTTGGATCAGTCCAGACTGTTTCTTTTACAATATAAGTCAGTTCCTATTATTCCTCTGCTGAAAGTCCACTGATAATTTCCCATCTCTCTCAGAGAATAAGGGAAAGTACTTAAAATTTTCCTGAAAGTTCCTCTGTGATTTGACCATCTGTTGCCCCAATGATAGCAATACCTGCAACTCTTCCCACTTACAACATCCAACTATTCTGATGGGTCCTTGAACCTAGGAAGCCTGTTTCCATCTCTGAGCTCCTGCCCTCAATTCATTTAAGGTTTTGCTTAGATATCACTTTATCAAAAAAGATCCTTGCTAGATCCTTCATCTCCTTTAATTTTTCTTGATAACACTTCTCACCATCTGACTTCTTCTCTTCTCTCTCTCCTCTTCTCTCTCTTCTCTTCTCTTTTCTTCTCTTCTCTCTCTTCTCTTCTCTTCTCTCTCTTCCCTCCTCTCCTCTCCTCTCCCCTCCCCTCCCATCCCCTCCTCTCCTCTTCTCTTCTCTTCCCTCCTTCTACTGTAAAGTGGGTGCAATAAGGGAATAGGCTTTCTTTTTCTCACTTCTGAATTCCTAGAGCCAGGAACAAGTACCTGGCACTTAGTAAGTCTGCAATAATATTTGTCAACTCATTGACTAACTGAATGAAGGATATCTAGATGTGAAATAATCAACATACATTTAAAAATTATTTTTGGAATTAAAAATAATGTTTCCAGTTTTGAAGCCTTTCAGAAAAATATATTTTTCCTCGAGAGGATTCAATTTCATGCTTTGAAAAATTAAAAGGGAATTTAAATTATGAAGACATAATTTGAGAATATTATAATTTTAAGAAGTTTTTAACTGATGCAAATTTAGTTGATAATTGAGAATAAAATTATTTCTCAAAATGTCATAGGACATAGAAATAAAAAGGTTAACACTTTGGAGGCTTTACAGCAAGAATCTCAGGGCTTGAGTCTCAACTCTACCACTTTCTAGCTGCATGACTTGAGGTTTCTCTCTATGCCTCAGTTTTCTTATCTGTTATTTCTCAGGGTTAATGATTCTACCTAATTTATAAAGCTGTTGTGAGGAGTAAATAACTTAAATTATGTAAATGACTTAGAACAGTGTTTAGAACATAGTGTCTCATAAGAATTTATTATTATTTATTGAATGATACTATTATCATTTCTCAAGAAAATAGGTGCTCTTACTGAAGAAAGTAGGTGATGGATTTTGGTTTTTTTTTGTTGTTGTTTGTTTATTTTTCTCTGCAATGTTTCTAAGGAGAAATCTTATAGGAGAAATCTAGGCAGTGTAAATTGTGAGGATACAATAAGTGGATGAGAGAATTAAGGCAATTTCTAGTTATGTGCCTAAATACCTAATTTTTTTCACATGTGGAATGCAGATAAACTTTTTGAGCCCTTATGTTTGGCAAATGAATGTTTTATTTCTAAATTTCACTTTACACAAATAAGCAAAGTTAAATAGCAAATAAGGTGAATTCAGCATGGGATCCCTGAAGCTCCATCCCCAAGCTCCAACCTTGAGACGGAATGGGGATAATCCAAATATGAAAACCTTAAGTTTAAAAAAAAATGACTTAATGAAAAAAGTCATATCCTTAAATATGTGTCCTCTTCAATTAAATCTTATTCAAACTCTTCATCCATAGTTTTCTCCTTTAGCTTTCTAAATTTCCAGTCATAACTGATGTTAAGATACATAGTTTTAAATCATTCCTATTGCCTGTGTTTATATGTATTTATTATCCTCTTTGGTTGTGATCTTCACAAAATTAGGTCTTCTGCTTCCTTAGTTATTCCCCAAAGAACCAAGAATAGTGCTCAGCAAATAACATTATTGGTGGAAATATGACCATCAAATAGAATTACTAAGAATTGATGTCACGTCCTCTCTTAAAATATTATGCTTTAAAAAATAGAATCTATTGTTTAAAAGTAAATTTTAACAAGGAAAAGATTATTGTTCCATATATAAAATATTTGATATGGTTTCTGTAACATAATGGACACATAACTAAAAGTTGGTTTCTCTTCTCCTACCATGACCTGAAACACATTTATTAGCTGCTGTTTGTCTAAATGTCTCAGCTGAAAATCCAAGAACAATCAAAACTTGGCATTCAATTTAACTGAGCAAAATATTTATTTTAAGGACAGAAAGTAAAAAAGAATGATAGAATATTATTTTTCCTCAACTTTGCCCCAGGGTTCGTAATCTTATCAGAGAGCAAGTCACACAAACAGAAAATGGTATCTTATGAAATGCTGAAACAGCATTGATACAAACAAGAGATCAAGAAGGGAACAACAATCACTCTGTTATCTTCTTAGATAGGAATGAATTCAGGGAGAAAGTGACTTCTGAGCTAAACCCTAAAAAATATTTGCAGTTTGGAGAAGAAGACAGGGCTGAGGGGGAGAAAGATGGTTGAGAATCCCTCTTCGGAAATTTCAGATTTTTAATGTTTGGCCAGGACACATTTACAGATCATCTATTAAATTTAAAAGGGATCTTAGCTACCTTTGTAAGCTTTGCTCTTCCTTAATCTACTCAGTGGAACTCAGAGTATAAACAAAGTTTAGAAGATCAGTCTAAGACAAAAACCTCATGGAATTTTATAAAATTATTCCTTTATAAACATACTAAAGGATTTGCATTTCAGGGAAATAGGTCTTAAGTAGAGGGAGAAGTAAAAAATATCCTCGACATTTATCATAATAGAGCCTAGTATCTTTAATTTTGTCACTTACACCCTGGGGAAATATACTATGAACCACATTTTTACCTGCCTAATTCTTTCTCTTTTGAAAAAAAAAAAAAACAAAAACAAAAAACACACAAATATAGTCTTTAAAGTCATCACCATTGATATATCATAATTAAAAATTAACTGAATAAAAAATTAGTTGTCTCATTATTTGCAAAATGTGATTTTCCTGAAAACAAAACTAACCATTACAACAAAATCATTTACAGGACATAATCCAGTGGAAAGCAATAGATTAAAGGAATTGGGGGTGGATAGAAGGTAATTTGTTTTACAGTCCCAGCTTTATTTTATTTTAATACACGTCGTCCTGTAAAAATCCTGCATCCTAACTTTAAAAGAAAGGTATTGATGTAAGATTTGGAGAGGGTTGGGGAAAACGAATGAGAGAGATACAGGACTTGGGAGAAATTTATAGTTAGAACTGACACTGAGTGAAAATTTAGAGTACATACCCAGCATGTTTTGTGCTTCCTTTCTTCCAGAGAGGAAATGACACTTTAGATTCCCTGGGATGCTGGAACCACATGCAAAAAAGGATGGGCAAATTTGTCATTCAGAATTTATGAAGGATATTTTTTCTTCTCACTGACTAAAAAGAACAAATCAAACACTAGGTTTCCAATTCTGAAAATTAGTGGACTCTGGAGAGCCAATTAAACATTATTCCCCTATCTCGACTCTGTTTTAACATCTTTCTTTATTGCACTGTTTCTTTCACTCACAAGGCAGGTAGATGGTGTTATCAGGCTAATTTGGGGACAGTTATCATTATAATGTAATTTTTTACAATTATGTGGTAGACCAGGTGGCAAGACAGCATGGCTTTGCATTGCCAAGGTGCAAAACAAATTCAGTGTTCAATCAACCTGAGAGAGAAAGGACAATTCTCATTTGCATAAACATGTAGCCACGGAAACGAGATGCACAGAGGTATAAGGGGAAAGAGACCTATTTTACATGATGTGCATAGAATATTTGACAGTTTAGATTGGAGGCGTCATTGATGTGGGTTGGAATGGTACGGTTGGTTGCCATGGATATAGTTTTCCCTACTGGCAGTGCAGAGATTGGCAGGGATGGATGCCGGAAAAAAAAAAATAAAAAAAAAAACCAAACCACTGCAACACTCTGGCAGCCTCATTCTTTTCTTTTGTTGAAAAGCTATGTATCCTTTCTGCACTAATGACAGCTCATCAAGTATGCAGTGTAATCTAGAAACACTGATATTTCTGTAATAAATCATTCATGTATAATATATATGTATTTATACATTCTATTCACATATATATGTGGCAATCTACATGTATATATTTGGAATAACATGTATGCAGATAAGAATTTATTAAATAAAATAAACAATGTATAAATCTACTGAATTATCATCTAACTTAGGAAAAGAGAATTGCACAGTATGTTTCTGTGGATAAGGCAAACAATGAAAGGAAGGAGGAGTGGCTCACCCCAACGGACTAGTCTCTGAGTATTTGACCTCTATAGCCACTGCATTGCTGTCACAGAACTATGCAAATGGTGTTCGTCCATGAGAAAACAAAGCATTTTTAAATTTCTTTTTAGGTTCTATCACAACATGTAGCACAAGTAAAAACCCAAACAGGCTATTTATGCTGTTTTTCAGAAATGCTGAAGGCACTTAATTTTTTTTTTCTAAAGGCTCACCTGTTTGTTATTTTGTTTTCATACAGTTAGTCCAAAATCTTGCTTTTATTACAAGGTTTGCAGGGATGTCTTTTGTCTTTAAGAACTCATTCACTAACATATCGTGCAAGTGGGAGCTAAAGCAGCACAGCCTCAGCTGCCCAATCCTGCAGGGCAAGAACCGAGGAACTTTGTCTCTGTTAATGGGTAGCTTTGCACTTGGCCATACTCCCGAGATTGAATTCTGGTGAATAAGTTCTTATGACCTTGTGAGTTTCCTCTCTACTCCTTCTAGATTATAGAGGAATGTTGAGTGGCAAGGCATTTTGTAAATTATCTGTCCACCCTATCACTGGAAACTGAGAAAAGGGTTGGAAACAGCATTTATTGTGCAATTACAGCATCAGGATCACTTTTGAAACATGACCTGGCTTCTGCCCTTAATACTTGACTTTGCCATGCATACAGCCAAAATCTGATGAATAATTATCAATCAACTGATCTCAACTGGATTAAGACTTAAAATAATATGTAGTTGAAAGAATAATCAAAATATTCTTCTCTCGCTTTATAAGGAAGTTATTTTAATGGGCAAAATGAGGAAAGTCTGCATTAATATTACATATTTTTCCCCGTATTTAACATTTGAGGTGAAAATCTATCATTTATTGCTGAAACACGTGAAAAGCACTAGTTATTTTTGCTATTGCATATTTTTTACATGGTCAGTTTTTGTAAGAATCCACCTCCCACAACCCCAGCCCCATCACCATTCTCAGCTTTTCCCAAGAAACCACTCAACAATCACTAATATCCTCTCTAGATAAACTCGTCAGTGACCTGTTTCTCAAGGTAAAAAACAGCTGTAATTATATCATATTTATTTTCGTTTTCTTGTTTCTTAGTTTACTTTTATCAGTGCTTCTTAGAGTGATGAGCTCTTACTTATTCCTCAAGTTCATTTGTTCTTCATTTACATATTAGACATTAATAAATATTCATTGCAAAAAAAAGAGTAAGTTAGCAACTACTTTAATCTCTGTATTTCATTGTTTCTTAAGTTTTTAAAGATGAAATAGAACCTCAAATTCTATCCAGAGTTACAAGTTTATTATCTAAGAACTATGTATAAACAATGAGATTCAAAATGATTATAAAGTGTTTAAGAGTGAGTACAGATTTTAATAGAGAAAATCAACATAATGCACAGGGTCAAGGTAAATACACCATTTCATCACATGTAAATGTTCCTGTCGGGGCATTTCTTTTGCTCATTCTTTGTTGTCTCATGCACGTTGTTTTCTTTATTTCCTTTAACAGCCCATTTCTTTTCTATTTTTCTTTTCCACTCCTGTGCTTCCTGTGTATATACTCCCCCATTTGTAATCAATAAAAGATACTATGTTGAAGCAAAATCAAGTGACGCTTGGGGCTTGTTCACCTTTGCCCAAATCTCTTGGAGATACTGACAAGATTTTAGCAAGTTCCTTTATTCTATACAAAATATTCAGATGCTATAGCTTTGAGGCCCTCCACATAATTGTATGTACAGATGATCTTGGAGAGAAAGCTAGTATGTAGCATGCACAGAAATAAAAAGTTAAAAAAACCTTATTTCTATTTCAAAGAAAAAAATTGCTTGCTCATCATTAGAAATCAATTCTTCATCCCACAGGAAAAAAGAAATATAAATGTGGTTATTTTATGAACAGAGACTTGATTATTTCATGCTGTGAGTGTGATTCTTCAGTGGTCGGAAGGAGAGTTCTGGTGAGGTCTACTTTTCTTGGGCAAGTGCACACTTGCCTCAATCTCACTCATAAATGGTGAGATAGTCACATGCACTTGGACCTTAAATGTGTTCATTTCAAATCAGGCAGGAGGCCTGACTCACATAGTGAATTTTCAGGATTAGCATCTCCAAATCTTTATCATCGTATATGCAGATTGATTCATTTCAGACTCCGATAACTGGTTCAATATTATATCATTTTAAAGATTTGGTTAACTTTTCTCACTTTTATGTTGTTAAGATACATTATCCTACTAATTTTAGTCATGTCCATAAAAGAAAAATATAAATTTTACACTTTGCATCTTAGGTTCATTTGCTCCCTCTGAAAACATTTTCCCTGTTTCTTAGACTCACTCAAAATATAGGCAGTATTTCTTCCTTGAAAGGAGAATAAGGCAGCAAACTGATTATTTGTTGTGATCAGGCTTATTAAAATAGAGACAGAAAACTACAGTTCATTTCCTAGACCTGTCATGAGATGACTAAAAAGTGAGGGGCTCTCTTTCTTGTCTTACTTCCCGCATTTGTAAAGTGACACCCTCTGATCGTCACAAGCACATTTTGACTCAGTAATATGTGCAAGTCGGGATTTCCAAACTCTGTGATGAGGAGCAGTTGTTGACTTTCCTTATGCGTTTTGACTGCAGCTTCAAGTGGGACATGTGCTCTGATGGCCATGATGGAGCCCGTTCCTGGTGCAGATAATGACAGGACAAGTCAATGGCCAAAAGATATGTAGGCAAAAATTGCTGACATGGACTGGATGTAATCAATATATGGCTTTGAGAGCTAATGATTTATTATGATCAATCTATTGAGAACAACTAATTGTTGATGTCTTAGAATTTCTTGTAGAAAGCATTCCTTATGTGGATATGCCCTTTATACCTTAGCTTCTTTGTCACTATGTAAAATTAAAGATCACTTTGTCTTCTATTGAAATTCATCCCCTTTCTTCAGATGCCATAAGCATTGGTATAAGAAAGCATAGAAAGTAAATTTGTTATGTAAAAGGTACTGAAATTCCTAATGTAGCATGTATCTCAAATGGCATTTCTTGTATTCTGATAAAATTGTACTGACATTAAATTTTTACTCAAAACTGGTCTACCTGCTACCTATAATTAACATGACCCCACATCTTTGCCATCAATTTTGTTTTTCTTTAAGGTTACTTCTAAAGAGGTAATAGAAAAGGAAAAAAACCTTTGGATTTCAGAATTACTGGATAGTATTTCTTTATCTGGCAAAGAAAAAGCACTTACATTCAGTGCTAACCTCAAATTTTTATTTTTCTGGTCTTCAAAATGCCACGTTATTTTTTCAGTGGACCACTGCTCCATGTTACCCATGATGACATCAAACCATTTGCCAATATGAACTTACCGTTATCCAGTCTGCTCAATAGAATGATGCCCTTCACCATTCAAATTAAATCGGAACCCTGTGTCACTGCTCCTAAGCTGCTACTCATCAATTTATTTTCTTCATGTTGTCATGTAGCCATGCTGTGACTTTTTCTAATGTCCTTATCTCTAGCATTAATTTTACCTTCTGATGTAGTAGTACTGAATGATATGATTCACAACTTAATAAAATTAGTTTTTAAAACATTAGATAAACTAATAAATCAATTTTTTGTAAGAGTCAGTGGTTGAGAATTCTGAAGTTAGACTTAATTTACCTCCTTTGCCTGATTTCATCTCAGGTGAAATGAATGGCATAGAACAATACAGTACACAATGCAGTCATGCATAATACATAGCAGTTGAATTCAGTTTTAGTGGTTCTCCCAACGGTGTCAGGATGAGGACAGAGTGGGAGTGAAAACCTTGATCGGTGTTTTAAGGCAGCTCCTTGACTTTGAAATCTCATTTTCTTACCTCTTTTTAACCTTTATGCTTGAGAATAAAATTTATCTCTATGGACACACATCTTTTGGGAAAGGTTGGTTGGCTTTTTTACTGCTCAAGGTGTCAAGATTTTTAAAAATGTACTCAGTTGAAGGATATGTAGATTAATATAATAAAAAATATTGATAACAATTGGGTCCAGTTATCTGCCTTTAGGCAAGTAATTAGACAAACCACCTAAATCCAATATTTTATGCAATCAAAGACATTTATCTTCTAAGTGGGAAAAGAAGCAATTCTTCTTGTTTTTCACTGAGCAGCCCATTTAGGGTGCTAAGACAGTTCCAAATATTACCTAAAAGTGTCTGGTAGGGTGATCTGAATTCTATAACTGGGTGGTGGTAAATTCCAGAGTAAAAGAAGAATCCAATCTATTTTTTAAAAAATCATATTTTTGCATACACATGGGATATGATGGAGTTGTAATTAACCAGTCCATGAAATTCAGCATCAACTGTTCATATCACTTGCTTGTGTTTATATCTGCAAGATCTATTGCCGGGGGATCAAAAGGAACTGACGCCAAGATAATTTTTAATTGGCTCTAAATAGTGGGATAGGAATATCCCAGCCTCCCCTATGCATCACCTCAAGCCTGAGGAGTTAGATGGAAAACGAAGTGAAATTTCCATGCTTGAAAAAATATATTCTTTCCTTCTTAATTTTGAAATGTTTATGGAAAAAGTCTAAACTCAAGTAGGTGCCCACAGTGTAGGAGAACATGGAGAAAAGCAATAATTGAACTCCATAGAAAACAAGTAGGTTACTATTACTCTTTTAGTGAAAAAATAATGGAAGCATTACATATAATAAGAATGACATGTTAGCAAGACAAATATAGGAAGCTTTGTAAACATACCTGAAAGATGTCGACTTCACTTTCCTGGGCTTCAGCATCCTTATACATGAATTAAAGTATTTGAAACCTTCTAGACTTAAAATTTCAATTTTATCTGCTATGTCAAACACAAACAATCATTGAGTCTCATTATGAAACGCATTGATGATGAAATAAATGACAAAACATGTTCAAATTAACGCTGTGCCTGCACTTGGAATTTCTCTGGTATTTCTGCTTCTGCAATTGGAGAAATAATATCTGGTAGATGTAACATAGATTTAAAAATAATAATAACCTGGAAAGATCCAGATCCCAGTAGCAGCTTGGTGATTATATATTATATTAATTGGTCAGAAATATGTATATTCACTGGCCAGAAAGACAGGCATATTGGATGTAGATCCAAGTTTCTAAAATCATGAGAAATTTCTACTTAAACAAATTATCTCATAAAATCCTGAAATACTACAACTGACTACTCACGGAAACTTGAAAAATTTAATTTTACCATAGGTCAGTATATCCATAAGTATTTCATCACCTACCATATCCAACGCAGAGCTCAATTCCGTAGCAGATACAAAAATATAAGGTGTGATTCATACAGCCCAAATATATAATCTAGTTGGGAGGGAAGATTAGTATACAAAACAATTGTGAATCATGAAAGAGTTTGTAAGTGTGTGCTAAATTGTGCAGTGCAGACTACAAACGTGCTATTTTACTGTGAGTGGTATAATATGGTACTCAGAAAAACAAAAATCCAAACAATTAGATTAGGGTGTCCCAAAATATGTAACTCAGGACACAAATCATAGAGAATGCTGTTAAACATGTGGCTTTTGTTTTGTTTTGAGACAGAGTCTCACCCTGTTGCCCAAGCTGGAGTGCAGTGTCGCAATCTCAGCTCACTGTAATCTCCAGCTCCCAGGTCCAAACGATTCTCAAGCCTCAGCCTCCTGAGTAGCTGGGAGTACAGGCATGTGCCACCACCACGCTAAGCTAATTTTTTGGCGTTTTTCATAGAGGTGGGATTTCATCATGTTGGCCAGGCTGGTCTCAAACTCCTGACCTCAAGTGATCTGCCTGCCTCAGCCTCTCAAAGTGCTGGGATTTCAGGCCTGAGCCACTGGGCCCAGCTAACATGTGGCTTTTGAAGACAAAAGTATATTGTATGTTATATCCCTGCTATTGGGTAGTAATAATGTATTTCAGCATATATAATTTCATTTAATCTAGTATTTCCCAAATTTCATTAACTATAGGAACTTTAATGTCTCTGAGCACTTGTACTTATCCCAAACACACTTTAGAAAGTTCTGGACTTTGAAACTTTGTAAGTCACAGAAATATAATGTAGTAGTAACTAAAATAAGAAAGTCAGGAATATGTTTGTTTTTGAAAAGATGAATTTCAGGATGACAATCAAGATCTGGGTTAATACAAACATTTGACTGAGGCCCATAGCCCATCTAACTTGACGGAGTAATTCTTAGGAATTATTATGCTCTTAGGCATTTAGTCCAGGCCTAACTATTAGTTTTGTAAAATTATTATTAAAATATAGCCATTAATGGTAGCCATGAATTAACTAAAACTAACCTCAGCAGTATATCATTTGACTCATCTGCATGTACTAACACAAGGTTTTAGTGACTAATTTGTCCTTGAGAATAACAGCTTAGCTCTGACTGTAAGAAGTTTTGATTGGAAATTACTAAAATAAACTGTATCTCTGATTTGACAAGAAACTGGTCTAAGCCCCTCTATGTCTTTTCAGGGTAAATTACATTAAAGATATACTCTTAAAAAGCAAACAATTTCAAACACCTTATTTATTTATAGCACTTTCTCCACCTCCACTATAAAATAGTTCATAAAAGTTAGTAATGGTGCTATCAAGATTTTAACTGGGATAATTGGCCCATATCATTTTATATTAAATCCATCCAGTGCTGTGTCTCAAAGAATTTGCTCTCTTTAGTTAGAATAATTCTGAAGCCTCTTGTGTCACTAGGCTACTTGGAACCACATTGACAGGAAGGG
The DNA here is from genome assembly GCA_031835075.1 of Saguinus oedipus. Classification (NCBI taxonomy): domain Eukaryota; kingdom Metazoa; phylum Chordata; class Mammalia; order Primates; family Cebidae; genus Saguinus; species Saguinus oedipus. Next base: position 151,145,712 of record CM063170.1, read on the forward strand.
GGCTTAAGGGTAAGTTGTTCATGTAGAATGACATTTATAAGGATTTTTATTATTACTATTCAATGATATACTCCATTGTGAACTCTTGACTCAGAGCAGTGCTTCTCAAACTTTCATGTGCAAAAGTACGACCTGGTGGATCTTGTTAAAGTGCATATTCTGATTCAGGAGGTTTGAAATCAGTCCCAAATTCTGCATTTCTAATAAGCTCCTAGGTGATGCTGGTCCCTGAACTACTCTTTAAGTTGCACGATTAGAGAGAATACATTAGAGAAAGCCTTGCTCCTCTTCAGTCCTAGTAGCTTATTGGTTTTTAATTCCCTGTGGCATACAGTACAGGGATTAGGTACCGGAGCATTTGTTTCAAGAATGTTTCGAGAATGCCCCATTTCAAAAAAATATGGTCATTGTCACATCTAAAGCAGTGTTTTTAAAAATTGGTAGTTTACTTCTTCAAGTAAGTTCATGATTACTTTGCTCTCAAACTTTTTAAAAAGGGAAAGAAATTATTTGTAGGAAATCTCTGATTAATCTTGTGTTTAAAAAGTGAGACCAGAGACACACATTGCCCTTGCTTAGACCATATTGCCTAAAGTCAACAGATCCTAGCACGGACTTAGTTGAGAAGATTTGTAGTTCCTTACGTTTTAAATCAGAGTGTGAGCAAGATACTCATGGGATTGGTCAGAATATTGCAGGGGCAGTCTTCAGGGAATGATCATTTCCTTTTATTCCTAATGAGGTGGCAATGCCAAGATGCTGTGGATTTTACCCAAGGTGTTGTGTAGGCATTTTTTAATGAAGTCTCACACATGTTTTGCATGCTTTTACCCAGCAGCCTAACCACGCTTCAAAGTTTCAATCTTTTGATTGATCTACCTCATCTTGTTTGTGGGTGGGGGTTCGGGGGTAAGGGAAAGCTTCTGTAGCTGGTTAGAGGCAGATCCCACAAGAAAGCAATAAACTTCAGAATTGAATAAGAATCTAATTTGTGCAGGCTAACTATTTTTGATAGTGTTAATTTTTTTCATTCTGTGTGTACACTTCCATGACCATAACTTCTTTTTCATCGGACCACTCATTAACTATAGCCCACAGCAGTTAATTTCCTGGCTCTCCCTCCCACTACTTCACTTTATTTGTTTAGCTGACAGGCTTTTGAAGCAAGCCGGCTAAAGCCTGCAAGAATTCCTGGCTTTTTTCTCCCTTCATTCTTGCTCTTATTAGGAATATGGACAAGATGCTAGGGTGTGTATTCCATCTGAAAATTGCGCTAGAATTTTCTATCTCTTGGGAAAGAATCAAATTGCTTCATAATCATCATGGACCCAATTCTGTAACTATTCGTAGGCAAAATTCTTGTTAGTGCCAAGGGGAGTTTTGCCCTCATTTACGGTTACAAGATCAAGTGGTAAAGGTATTTATAGCCATCTCATTTTCCCTAGGAAAATAAGTTAAACTAGATGGAAAAAAAATTACCAAATGTGCCATAGATGTTTTACTTTTCACTAAAACAATTCTCCTAAGGAAAAAATCCAATAAAAAAACTTACAAAGAAGAAAAGATAATTAAAATCAACTGCTGACTAGTACTTTAGCTGACAATTATCTTTTTTCTCACTTTTCATAATATAGTGTACATTTCACTTACAGGACACAATGAAATATAAAAATTACTGAATCTCCTTTCTTAGCCAAACATGGAGTGCACATTCTGGTCGTTTATCCCTCATAAAACACATAGAAAAGCTTTCAAAGTCACCAGGCCTTTGGAAAGTCAACCATATTCAAACAGTACTGTCTTTCCAAAAATGTGTAGGCATTGATCTTATCAATAGGAAGCTCACTCACTCGTACTAGTACTTAGGTCTCTCCTCAGCCTTCTTTCTCTTCCTCTCTCTGCAATTTGCCTCTCAATAGGTGAATGCCAAATGGTAGGGAAAAAAAAAAAAAAAAAAAAAAAAAAAACAGAAAACTTCGAGCCGGAACTTTAGCTTTATTCTAGTTTTACAACTATACCTTTGCTGAAAAGTCCTTGACCTTTCTGGTCTTAATTACCTCATTTATAAATGAGCAGGGTGGATTAGCTATTCTCAGGTTTCTTCTAGATAAAAAAATCTCATGATAGTGACAGGTTATAGATTTTACATAAATACTTTATTTACATAATGATGAAACTGAAAAGGGAAAGGCCAATTAATATATTATTCATTTCCTACACAACTTTATAAACCTGTTTTTGATTTTAAAAAGTTAAATGGCTAGTTCAGCATCAAGAGAGGAGACTTTAAAATCACACAGACTTGTACTAGATTGCTGGCTCTGTAAGATGACTTTGGGCAAGTCACTTTATCTTAAAACAGAAATTTATAATTGACTTATCAGTAAAATAGGGATATTGGTACCTGTCTTACAGGATTAAGATAATAAGGTAAGTAAGACTGTCCATCCCAATAAATGGTAGCTGTTCTGACTATATTATGCCCTATATAGGTATAGCTAAGGTGAACAAACGTTCTCTGAAAAGGACTTTATTTTCAGGAACACTTTGCAAACTGGGAAGATGCAGACTTCAATGTAAAAGAAGCCCTCAATGTAAAGTGAAGATATGCTCCAAAGAACAAAGGAAAGCTTGACTTTTGTAGAGAAAGGTTCCCAATCAGGTTCACTTAGGCAAATGAAAAAAAGTCAAACTTGCTTAGTTCTGATTGGTTGATGCTATTAAGTTCTGATTGGTCAATACATCTGAGTTCTGATTGGTTGATGCATGCTACCCTAGTGGTTGGCCCAGGCCAGGTGAACAGGAAAAGTTAGCTATGAAAGCCCTAAAGTTAGACAGCAGTGTGGGTTTTCTGGTAACTCAGAGAATGTGTTTGGCCTCTAATTAGAAATGGCAGTTTGGCTCTGTTTTAAATTTAGGCCCAGTTAGCCATTCAGGATTCATTTTGAAGGATTGGCTTTTTCAGGTTTATAGTAGTAAAAAAAAAAAAAAAACAATTGGTTTAGAGATTAGGAGAGTTGAATAATTCTAGTTCCACAACTAGTTGAGTCACAGTTTGCTCATTTATAAAATGAAGTATTGAACAAAAGGATTTTATTTTATTTTATTTTATTTTATTTTAGAAAAAGAGTCTTGCTGTGTTGCCCAAGCTCATCTTGAACTCCTGGCCTCAGGCAATCCTCCCACCTCGGCCTCCCCAGTAGCTGGGATTTAATGTGAGAGCCACTGTGCCTGGCACCAAAAAGATCTTTAGCTCTCCTTCTAGTCTAAATGTTTCAATTTAGTATTGAAAATTTTTCAATTTAGTACCAGTATACATATATTATTTCCTACAAATATTTTAATAATCTCAATTGTTTTCAATGGAATTGTTGACAATTCTTGTTAATCTCTGATTTTGCTAGTAAATATTCTACCTTTTCCCTCTGGTGTCTGTATTAGTGGTACTTAGAATTAAAGTAGACGTTTTCAAAGACAAAGAAATTGATCTGTATTTGAAAACTAGGTCCTTGAATTTTATAGCAAAATACATTTAAAATAATAAAGTATAAATACTGTATTTTTAGTATTCAAATCAACACCGTAGTAATTTGCCTTATGAAGAACAGAAAGAAAGGATTTTAAAAGAACCTCGGCCAGGCGCGGTTGCTCACGCCTATAATCCCAGCACTTTGGGAGGCCGAGGCGGGTGGATTACGAGGTCAAGAGATCGAGACCATCCTGGTCAACATCGTGAAATTCCGTCTCTACTAAAAATACAAAAAATTAGCTGGGCATGGTGGTGCGTGCCTGTAATCCCAGCTACTCAGGAGGCTGAAGCAGGAGAATTGCTTGAACCCAGGAGGCGGAGGTTGCAGTGAGTGAGATGGCGCCATTGGGTAACAAGAGCGACACTCCGTCTCGGGGGGTGGGTGGGGGGGAAGAAGCTCAACAGAGTAATAATTATTTAAATAAAATAAACAAACATTTCTCTTGGGTTGATAGTGCAATATACTTTTTTCCCTATTCAAAATGAACCTACAATAAAATATACTAAAAACGTAACTGGCAGTTTTGTTTTGTATTGCAAATGAATCACAATTTATATTTTCAAGTACATACTATTTTATTCTCAGGTTTCCATTACGGTCAGATTTTCATTTTTTAGTCAGATAGCTTTCATAAAATGAGAATCTGATTGACAATTCTTAACATATAGCCATTGTTCATTAAGTTATCTGTTTAAACATAATAAATCTTTTTAACAAATTATCTCTTATACTGCATATGTATTCCCTAAATATTGACAGTCACACAGAAATATCTTTATTGCTATAGCTGGTTTTTATAGGCACAAAAATATCATAGTTTGAAGAGTATTTAGAATGTTGCAATTAATTTTACATTTGAAACTGCTTAACTGTCAATGGCAGATAAAGGCCCATATCTTTGTAAAAACAAATCTGTCTCCCAAAAGTGATGCTGCGAAATACATATCCATTTGAGAGAAAAAAAATGCTGCTAAAATGCCAATGAATTTTTCAAATGTATATGAATAGGAATGCAGCTGGTGCATCACCTGATAATAAAGACATAAGACATAAAACAAAATATAGTGTGTGATGAGCCTGTATACATATTCTTAAAGACATCTTAAACCATCGTGAAATCATATTAGTATTGATTTTTGTTTAAATAAGGATTGCAAACTGAGATGCCTTCAGGGTATAAGCAAGTATCATAAATGTATGAAGGAGTCAGAAACTAAACAATTGAGAGATGTTAGGACTCCAGTTTATACGACAACATATGCCTTAACTAAAAACTGTGCACACTACATTAAAATCCAAATAAAATCCATGATAACCAAATTCAACACATAGGGGGCAGATTTTTACTCTTAAATAAATAAGAGAGTCAGATTCATACAAGAGACTTAGAGTTATATCCCTGCTTCTCAAAAGGGAGAGTAATAGAAACTAAATACAGGAAGAAAATTTATTTGAGAAGTTGAGGATGAATGTGGAACAAATGGAAACTTAATTAAATTCAATCATGGAGAAGTCATGAAAAGTATATTTTATAATTCAAGGACATAGCCAACACACTTCCTCAGTTTTCCTCAAAGGAAAAAAAAATTGGAACACTGATAGGAATATTCTGAACTTTGACCCTAATAATGAAAATTCTATAATCACAGCTGAGAACCTGAAAAACAAAGACTCCTGGGATAAGGTTATCAATTTCAAAGTCTTTCAACTTCTCTGTAGTAGGGACTTCAATGTAAAAAAGGAAAAAAGAAGATGATGGAAGAGGAGAGGAAGAAAGAGAAAGAGAGGAAGGAGGAGGTAGAGAAAAAAGATCAGAATTTTTTCTTTAGCACATTGGTTCATGAGATTTGACTGAGACAAATATACCAGATCAAATTTAGTCAGCATTCTCTGTACTGAGACAGTATAAGCATGTTGTCAAAATTTTCTCCTGTCTGAATGGCCACATCCAATTTATTAATTTATTTTAACTTCAAACAAATCAAATTATTTTCCTACATATCTGATCTGGTTGATTGCTAATCACTCATAAGATGACTGACAGGATCTGTCCCCATGGCCTCTCTGTCTAATCTCCATGGGAATAGCTTGATTGGCTTGGGACTTCTATTAAACTGACATTTTACAGGCAAGGCTCTCATCTGATCTGTGAGGTTGTCTTATCCATTATTTTTTGTTCTCTCTCTCTTTTTTGTTTTTTTTGAGTTTTTGGTGGCTACATTTTAGTCATATAAGATTTTAAAGAATATAGATAAACAAATCAGTCCTAGTCATTTTGAGCCAGTTGTGGAATGTGTTTTTAGCTCCCTGGGTCTTAATACCTCCATCTTAAAAGGGCTTTGGGCATAGTTTTCTCAAGGTGATGATGAGGCTTAACTGCACTAACTAACCTGTGTGGAGTACCTAAAAGAGCTGTGACACATAGGAGAGTGAGCACTCAGCAAGCATGTGTTCCTTTTACACTCCTTACAACAAGAACCGATAATTATAGCAAATCATCTTCAAGACTTTCAAAGCAACTCTGCTGATTACTAGAATCAATTCAACTGCTCTTTCTGGCCAGAAATAAAAACCATCAAACAAAGAAAGTTTAAATTAATGCCTGAGAGGAATCTGAGGATTCAGTCGCCAGCCAGGTACAAGGATAGCTGCTCTTGTAAACATGAACATCATAAGGAATTTGGCCTATAGTTCTTGAGAGCAGGTACAGAAGCTTCTTAAGTAACAGTTATGCTCTTCTCAAGGAAGTCAAAGGTGAGGTTCTGACCACAGCTCAGTGCCAGAAATTTCCAGTGAAAGAATTTCTATTCAGGTGGAATTGCTGACTAACCACGAGATCACTTCTGATCGACAGTCATAAAGCTGTGCCTAAAATATGCTTAACACATTCAATTGCAATCAACAAAAGCCATAGTCTTTAAATTTCATGATCAGAAGTACCAAAGGACTCTTGCTCTTCTAGTCAAGTGAGTAACTGCTGGCAAATTACCAAAATCTAAATTTAATAAAATTGTATTAGTCACCTTCTAAGGTGTCATCTCAGAGTAATGCTGAGATCAAAACCCTGAGCTGAACATGTCAAACCAATTGCAGGATGCCAGGTGCCTTATGAATCAAAGAGAAACAACTGACATGATGGTCTGTGTGGCTCTGCTCATAAAGAAACAGCACATTTGCATTTTGCAAGTCAAGGCCCTGGCATATCCCTCTTGTCCAAATACATTGTCTGCCAGACTCTGGCCTATATTTTGTGTTTGTGTGCTGTCACTGGCACACAGCAGTCAGTATCCAGTAAATGTTTAAGGCCACTGGTCTATGCCATGTAATAAGCAATATCTTTATGCACACTGTCCTGGTAACCAGGATGAAGTAGCAAAAGCAAAACAATTAAGAGTCGGGAAGAACAGTCTCTTAACTCAGCTTCTTAATCTGAATAATGAGATTAATGATAACAGCCTGGCCAATAGCAAAGTGTAGTTTTAAATATAGTTTCAAAACACAAGACAGCAAGTCATACATTCTGAAACTCTGTACAAATCTAGTGTTTATTTAATACTTATGCTTACGCCATGTGGCATGCACATTTCCAGATTCCTGGAACAAATCAGAGAACAAGAATGAAATTAATCTGTGCTCTTATGAAGCTCACATTCCAGCAGGGAAGACAGGCAATAAGCAATAGATGTTAAAAAAGAAAAAAATTAAAGTAAATGTCTCCATGTGTTAAAAGGAATAATTGTAATAAAAAGGTAGAGCCAGATGAAGAGGCTTAGGAGTATGGGTCTGGGGAGAGGACTGCAAAGTGAACTAGGAATGTCAGGTTAGAGTTAAGTCTTTTTGTGAAGGTGACACTTGAGCAAAGCCTGGAAGGAGATGGAGGAACTGGGCTTTCAGATATCTGGTGGGGAGCACTGAAGGTCAAATGAACAGCCCTAAGATTAGGAGCACATAAACTGTGTGAGTGGAGCAGAGTAAGTTAGGGGAAGAGTGGTGACAGGTGGAATCAGAGGTACTGTGATCCAGATCTTAGAAAGCCCCATAAACCTTTGTAAGGACTTTGGCTTTTACTCACAGTAGAAAAGGAAGTCATTGCAAGATTTCTGACTGTAATTTTGAAAAACTTTTTTTTTCCTTTGCCTATTGTTAAGAATAGATCGGTGCTAAGAATATAAGAAGAGAAATCAGGTAGGAAGTGCTTGCAGTAATCCCAGAGGGGAATATGGCTTGGTCCAGGATGATAACAGTGGAGGTGGCGAGAAGTAAGTAATAAGCTTCTGAGTGTATTTTGATGGTGCAACCAAAAGAATTTTCTGATTGGTTGAATGTGGGGTATGAGAGAAAAAGAGGAAAGAAGATGACTTCAAGGTCTGGAGCTTGATTAACTGAGAAAGTGTGCAGGTTTGGGACATGGGACAACATTAAGAGTTCAGTTTGGGACACATTAGATTTTAGATCTCTACTACACCTCTGACTATAGTTGTTGAGTAGGCAAGTTAATGACATGACTCTGGAAATCAAGAAAGTCTAGAGGTGTAAATTTGGAAGCCATCAACATATATGTGGTATTTAAATCCATGAGACCAATCTTTTATGGTCTCATGGATTTAAGTAAAGTGAAATAGAGGAGGAGGAGAAGAGACCTAAGGACTGAGTCATGGGCAACTCTTATATTTAGTTTCTTGGATAGAGGAGGAGGAACCAGCAGAGACGACTAAGAAGGAATAGCCACTGACACAGGAGAAAAATCGGGAGAACGTGGTGAACTAGAAGTGAAATAAAGGAAAAGTTTCAGGGAGGAGGAGCCAACTCTGTCAAATGCTAATGGTAGGTAGGTAAGATGGGAACCAAAATTGGCCATTAGATTTGGCAACATGGTTGTGACTGTTAAGTCGGAGAGATTGGTCTGAACAGACAATGAAGGATAACAAGGATAGCACATATACAACCTCCAGGCCCATATTCTGAGGACTGTGGGGGAAAAACCAACAAACAACAACAACAACAACAACAACAACAACAACAACAACAGCAAAAACCCAATCATTACCTCAGAGACATCATAAGGAAAGTTGGGTTTTCATTAGAGTAAAAAGGTGAAAAAAATGTTCAGAGAAGAGTTTAAGGATCTAGGAGATTTTTTGACTGCAGACCATGAATTCTAGAAGACACAGTGGAAGGAGTTCATGAATTGGGGAGTGGTGGGAAAGGGGTAAGAGGTCAAAACTGTGCAGATCCCTGTGAGAATTCATGTGACAGATATAACAAGTGCCGGGGATTTTGGGCTTCCTTTGTTGACTGACAGGTCCAGGAATAACAGATATAATGTGGTTAGGCCTGGTAGATTCAAGAATAGCATAGAGCAAAGCAGTAGCTGTGAGGAGATTGGGAAGTCTGGGTGTCTAGGCCTCATTCTGATCCCTGTTGGCAGAGGCCATAACGTATGGGGAAGCTGTAAATAGTTGCAATCCAAAATCATGAATTTGGCCTTGACATTTCTGGGTAGAGTGGACAGAGGAGGAGGAACCAGCAGATTCCTGAGGAATCTACTTGTTGCTGTAACTCACAATCTCTTCGTTACCCATGAGGAGAGTTGGAAAGCCTAGAGAAGACACAGGCAATGCCCTCATTTAAGAGTTCCCTTTAGACCTCTCTGGAGAAAAAACAGGAATTTTCTTAAACACTCTAACTCTTCCTTGTGTCTTGTTGATGGGACTGAAGACTTCTAGGAAGCCACATACCATTTCTACCATTTGGACCCAAAGGATGGGAACCAAACACCTTAGAGAAAGTGTGGTCTCAAAAAGATATTTTAGTTGAATATATCCCCTAAAGAAATTTAACAGGGAGGTGTGGGATGGGAGAAGGGAAATAATATTCATTGAGTGCCTATTATATATAGTTACTAAACATATATGTTATATTTCATTTAATCTAGCAATGTTCTAGTTAAGTAGAAATGGTCACTCCTGTTATAAACACATTACACGCTTGAGCAGCTAAGTCTGGGATTTGATCGAAGGTCTAATTCTGTTATGAAAATTTTGACAGGATCATCTTCCATGCATAGTTCCATTCTTGCAGTGATATATACTGCTGTTAGTATATCTAATTCCAAATATTTTATGAGTTGCTATGCATTTTCACTAATTATTCTAAAGTGTCTAGTATCCAGGATGATTTTCAATGTTTGTACATTGATTGATTTGTTAATTCAGTCTTTTTTTTTCATTCAACAAATATGGGTATTTACTATGTATAAAACACCATAAATTTCTTCCATTGCACTTTTCATTAGCTGTCCAACTTGGTTGATTGGATCTCATTTTATTTTCATCTTTAATTTAAACTTTTTTACATATCAATGCTAAATGTTAGAAATCCCTTAAATATTACAGAATCAGAGAAAAAGTCCACCTTCAAAATAACTACAATATTTTAAAATATTGGGTGTGTTATGTATTTACTTGGAACACTCAATATGCTTTTACTTTTAACAGTTTATTCACCTTTAATTTGTAAATGGGTTTATTTCTTCTACGAATTCACTAAAAACTCCAATGCAAGGATTAAGAGTTATTGCTGTGAAGTCAGGCAGACATGATTTAGAGTCCTGGCTCTACACATACTGACTGTTCAAATGTGGGTAAATTTCTGAAACTCTCTAAGTTTCAGTGTCTTCATCTGTTAAATGTTAATAACAATAATACCTACTTTATAGTGTTCTTGTACAAACTAAAGATCATGTGTGAAAACCTTGGAGGACAGTACCTGAAACATGTCAACATTTCGCTAAATGTTATCTAATATTATTATTATTATTTTTATTAATTCAAAACAGTGTGGACAATATAAAAATAGATTATATCTGGTCCCTAACACCAAGGAGCTTATAATTCAGCAGAGAAAACAAGATGTATACACATAATCACAGTAGGCAGTATAAATGCCATAAAAAAAGGTTAGATCAAAAACAGGAAGAAGAAATTGCTTCTTCCTTAAATAATCAGATAAGATTTTGGTTGAGGTTGACCATTCAGTCACAGTTCTTTAATCAAACATTAGCTATAGGTTGAGGGATAACGAAAGTGAATCTAGAGATTTAAGGGATGTTACTGACAGTAGCCATCCAGCAAGGTCAATCCAAAGAAGAACTTTTGCATCCAGGGGCAAAGCCAGATTCCAATACCTGATTATGAGGATGAGAACTTGCAAGAACTGAAAGGAATGAATTTCAGAATCAGAGTTATGAACCAAAGCCACGTCAAAAGCTAGAGGAAGCATGTAAGACATCAAGATTTGTTGTGGACTCAGGTGCCAGAACCTATATTCAGCCCAACGTTTCTTTACATAGATTTCCTTTTAAAAAAGCAAGAGCACACTTTTCACAGCCACGCTGTCTCTTTTCTTAAAAGAAATTATTTGCCATTGGCCAGGCAGAGTCTTGGAAAGAAGATGTCTGTAGTAAGGGAAGTTTCCAAATGAGAGCAATGGCACAAGCGAGAGTGCAGGGCGTGGGAAAATACGAGAACTGGTCATTCTCCTTTGTAGAACTTGGAGATTCACTCAAAAAAAAAATTGTCTATGTAAAGCAATAATTATTTGGGGCAAAGTAAGATTTTAGAAATCAACTCACTGTTTGCCTTTGACTTACATTGTATTTCAGAGTTGCACTCTGTAAAGACGGTTTTGTGCCATTCCTTTAGCCTCCCTGCCCATTAGATGCTGTTATTTTTGTCTTGGGCTCATTAAACAAAGTACTGGCAGGGTATAGGCTCTGGCTTCCCTTGAAAGTGACTTCATCTATTGTAATCATGTTGTGCGATAATGTAACAGTAAGCTCTCTGTCAGAGCTCTGAGTCCTAAAATAGACCGGCAGGACCTCGCTTACTTAGCCTGAGCATGTCACTATTGTACTTTGGTTCTGACAGTGCTGGCAAGGAAACCCAGAGGTGGGGCTCAATCCGTTTGTTCTCATCTCAAAGAACTTATAATATAGTAGAAGCACTCCCAAAGGAAGCAAATGCTCATATAGAGCCCAGACTTTATTTCAAAGACAAGAGACACAAAGACCGCCTAGTTACACAGGAAAGAGAAGCCCACTTTAGAGGCCAGATAGCCTCCTGGTTAAGAGCACAGAGTCAGACCAACTTGGGCAGAATTCTATGTGTACCACCAGGAACCACAGATAAACTAATTATCCCCTCAAAACCTCAGTTTCTCATCTATAAGACAGAGAATTATAACACCTATCTCAGAGCGTTATTGCTGAAAGGATATATAATGTAATATATACAAAGCATTCAGCTCTTAGCTTGGCACACAGTAAACATTCAACAGATTGCTGCTATCATTCATTCATAGACCCAAGAATTCCATATTGCAAAAGGAGACAATTACCCAATACATATCTGTTTTTAAAGTTGAAGTTTCATACTAAACTAAGCTAAACAAGAGTTAATTGCATACCAAGACTGATAAAAAATATGATTTAAGAATTAGTAAAGTTAGCAGAGTGTGTCCCAGAAAGAAGATTCCCAAAGGTCGAAGGGCCCGCAGAAGCTCTCTGTGGTCACTCTGTGATGATCTCTGCCCTATTCTTGAAACTTCACGTCCCCACAGCCCTGTAGCACTTTTCCACTGGCAAAGAGAGCTAACAGTCCTGGCACTTTGAATTAAAGGCCATTGAAGTGTTGGGTCCCAGTCTCCTCAGACCAGAAGGAGAACAGACCTGGGCATCTAAAACAAGTACATGATACCACACTCTTAAAAAGATACCCAATGCTCATTATCCAGTAATATCAATCATTGAAATAAAAAGAAGAGTTGGTGGATTTTTTAAAAGCCACTGAACAAAGAAGGGCATGCAGGATAGATTAAGTGATCAGCATCACCTAGGTACTTGTCAAAAATGCACATTTCCTGGACTTCTACTGAATCAGAGCTTCTGAACACACCGAGTCTCAGAACCTGTATTTTAAACAAGCACACCCATGTGCTTCTGGTCTAGGTGATCCTTGTAACACACTTTGAGGATCACTGGTTTAAGTAAAGCCTACATATGCTGGGGAAAATCTGGAGGGAGTTCTACCTACAAGGCCACCCAAATGACTGAAGCCATTAAAAAATACAAATAAAGCCTATTTTAGCTAAAGCAATGTAGATTAGGAAAGAGATGTGTTCTTTAGTAAGCTAGAAGTCAATTTTACTATTATTTAAAATGGTGAAAGATATTTAATTAATTTGGCTGTAACACCTTTTTGGATAGTACTGCAGCGGTTTCTGAGACATGTCAATTTTATTCACAAGGAGCAACAATGTAAGACAATTTATTTTTCTAGGCCATTCATGCTTTACTGTATCTACTATTTATCAGCTCTTTGCAGTGCAAGTAGTAAAAAGCAAATTAAAACAAATAAGAAATAAGAGCCGAAAAAGTAGTCCTCTTTTTCTCTGTGATTAAAATTAAAATTCTAGCCGGAAATAATATTTCTGTAAGCTTTGAGGCAGAGCAATTTGCATCTTCTGGCTTTTTTCCCTGTTCATTTCACCTCTGTTATCGGTATGACGTTATTTATTTAATTTTTTTCAAGATCACCATGTGTTTATTATGAGGATTTCATTTTAATTGCTTGAATACAATCTTATGCTTCAGCCAGAACACAAGATGGTATAATAGATGACAGTATTAATTATCATTATTTGTGAGTAAAATCTGGGCTCCGATTTAGATAGGGCAAGGGGAGCAATGATATTTTTCCTTAAAAACAATCACATTTCTGTGATTTTGTACTTGCTTTATGGGGTTGAGGATTTTTTTTAAGTGTAATGATAAAATATTGTGATAGATGGCAGTTCTTCTCTCTTAATTGCACTAAAAGCAAAACACTTATTCCTAAGGAATAGCTGTGGCTTATACAAATACAAATCTTTTTCTTTTCAATATAGAGTAAGCCACTCTCCATTTAAAGGATCAGTTCGTGTACAATCACAGTCCCTGGTAGTCTGCCAAACACAATAGGGCATTAATTAACATGTGCTGGGGGATTCATCAACATGCACAGTGGTAGCATGCAATTGGAGCCTTTTTTCCTCCCCTTTCCTCTCTACGTTGGCAGAATTCATGAAAGATCTACTCTAGTATGTAAATCAGTTCTTGCTAAATGCCTTGTAATGGAGTTCCTTTATTTTTCAAAGCTGTTGTCAGAGCTACTCACATACCCTAGAAAGACACTTACTCTGTCTCTTTCTCATGTTTAAAATCCAACTACAGTGGGCAAAAATAACATATTTGTTTACTTGTCATGCAGTCTGCACTGTAAATAAATCATCTGATAAATTACTTCCCAAAAAAGAACAGAACGAGATTCATTTCCTTTAATGTTGTACCGGTGGGGATGGCAGAATTATTCTCCCTGTTAGCCCAGGGTGACAGTACGCTGGCCTGCTAACTTACCTGAGTGTTGAGAGAAGCACTGAATTTAGCGTCTACCACCTGGTGTGAGCAGGTGAAAAAAAATGAGGAGTAAATTTGATGCAAATTCGTTCTCAGTTGGGTCTTTGGTCTGTCTTACCTTGCCAAACCCACACAGACTGACTTCAGTACCTTTTGCATGTTCTTTGGGATTGAGACATGGATTAATCACTCAGACCTGTAAGAACCAGACTTTGGACAATAGAAAATCCGTTCTCTAGAAGTAAAGAAAATAAAATCAAGGAAATAGAAATTTGTATCTTTATTTTCCACTTCTGAAAAATGTATACATGTTTCAATTTAATTTGAGTGGTTGATTGTATAATTTGTGGCTAGTTCTTTTTTAAAAAATGAAATAATATATGTAAAGTGCTTAGCAAAGTACCTAAAGTAAACGTCTAGTAAATGGCAGTAGAAATGATCCTTGGAGGTGGTGTTAGAGGTGTTATTATTATCATTTATTGTCTTTTATAGCCTGGAAATCACTAGTATTATAAAAAGTACAATGCAATTTTTATGTTTTAATAATTTTCAATATATACAATAAAAGGCTTAGTTTTAGCATGTACAGGAGATGTAGAATTTGAAGGTTCAATTTGATCGTCTCAGCTGTTCCGTAAATGTGTGTCCTTTATATGACTGCTTAAAGAGAGGCAGTTTAGTGATTCAGATGTCTTTAGAGTTATGCACACCTGGTTTCCATCTCAATTCTACCATCGTGTGACCTTGAGCAAATTATTTAACTGCACCAAGGCTCAGTTTCCTCTTTTGTAAAATAGAAATAATGGTTGTAAAGATCCAATGAGATGACATGTGTCAAACATTTGACAGTATCCTTGCACACAGAAATGACTCAATCATTGAAAGAGACACACTCTTAATATACCAAAAATGTTCCTTTTCCTATGCTGAAAAATACAGGGAATATTCTTTAATCTCCATCAGGGGTGCAACTGCTGTCTTTTCCTCTCACAAAGAGCAGGTTCTCCTGCCTGCTAATGCTCAGAGCAGCTGAGAAAACAAGCCATCTAGAAACAGTCTATGTTGTTGCCTTCTGATTGTTCCCTGAGATTTACATTAGTATGTCATTAGTAGTCAATGAGAGTCAGATAATTAAAGCGGCTTTCATTTAAAATAAAAGCAAAACTAATCACTTTTAATAAATAGAAAATTCTGAAAAATTAAAATTTAAAAGTGAAAAATTATCTATATAAATATGTTTTTCTCTTACTGGATATTTTGGGGAAAATAGGAAAACACCACTGTTTTATATGCTTTCATTCTATCATGAATTCCAGCACATTTATTTAAATTTTTTCTAAAATGATAGACTATTTGTGGCAGTATTCATACTATATTTCCTTAAAATATGAAAAATTAGTTATATCATATAAGCGGTTTTTCACTGAGAATATTTTTTGGCTATAATACATATGTTTTGGCATGCTTCCATGGATCCATTTCTTCCTAAAGCTCTATTTACATCATATTTGATTTGTGAGATAGTAAAGTATTTATACTTCAGATTTACTTTTATCTATAATAAGAATTACAGGGTAATTTTACTATATTGAATTTAAACAGATTCAAAATATGACTGAACTTGGATTTTATTTGAAAAAGAGGTTTAGCATTGTAGTCTATGTTTCTGATCCTCAGCTGTTATCAGTATGGGGAAGTAAAGTTAGTTCCATAGGAGAAAACTTTCGAAGAAAGACCGTTATTCTTTTATGAGAAAACAGAGTGTCCATTATGCTTTATATTTATTATTTCATTTTTTATAGTAAATTTATTTATTTTACTTTATTTTTATTTATTATTCATATTATTTTTGATAGAAAAACATAATTATATATATTTATGGAGTACAAGGTGATGTTTTTATATATCTATTCAATGTGGCATAATGAACTTAAACTAATTATCATATTCATTATATCACTTATCTATCTTTTTTAATGGTGAGAGATTCGAAATTTACTCTCTAAATTATTTTGAAATATATAATACATTATTCTGACTATAGATACAGTATAGTAATATATACTGAATATATGTATATTACTGAATATATGTACATACTGAATATAAGTATATCACTGACTATATGTATATGACACACCCTGCTGTGTGATGCCTCTCAAAACCCATTCCCCTTGTCTATCTAAGCTTTGTACCCTTGATCAACAATTTGCCATTCCCTCTCTCCTCTTTCCTTTCCCCTAGTCTCTGGAAACCATCATTCTACACTCTACTTTATAGATTCCACACATAAGTGAAATCATCTGGTATTTATCTTTCAGTGCTTGGCTTGTTTACTTATCATAATGTCCTCCAAATTTATCCATGTTATCACAAATGACAGAATTCCCCCCTTATAGAAGGTTGAATAGTATTCCATAGTGTGTATACACATTTTCTTTGTCCATTCGTCTACTGTTGAACACTTAGGTTGTTACCATATCTTGACTATTGTGAATAATGCTGCAATGAACATGGAGTGTGGATATTTCTTCAATATATTGACCAATTTCATGGATATATACCTAGAAGTGGAATCACTGGGTTGTATGGTAGTTCTACATTAAGTTTTCTAAGGAACCTCAATTCTATTTGCTATGATGGCTCTATTAATTTATATTCCCACCAATAATGTATAAGGATTGCATTTTTTCTGGATCCTCTCCAACACTTTTAAATAAAAGCTATCCTAACAAGAGTGAAGTTATCTCATTGTGGTTTTACTTTATATTTCCTTGATTAGTGATACTGAGCATTTTTAAGTCTATCTATTGGCATTTATATGTCTTCTTTTCAGAAATGTCTGTTCAGGGCCTTTGCCCATTTTTAATTAGATTATTTGTTTTCCTTCTATTGAGTTGTTTGAGCTTCTTACATATTTTGGATATTGACCCCTTATTAGATGGATGATTTGCAAATATTCCCTCCCATTCTGTGGGTTGTATCTTTACTCTGTTGGCTATTTCCTTTGCTATTTAGAAACTTTTTTGTCTGAAGTAATCTCATTTATCTATTTTTGCTTTTGTTGCTTGTGACAACAAAAAAAACTTAGAATAGGCCACAAAAAAAATAGTAAAAGAATAAATAAGAGATAGTATTTGCTAGCACAACAGGTGACTGTAGTCAAAAACAATTTAATTGTACATTTAAAAATAAGAGTATAATTGAATCATTTATAATACAAACAAGAAATGCATGGGGTGATGAATTCTCTATTTACCCTGACATGACTACTATGCAATTGCATGCCTGTATCAAAATAGCTCATGCAACCCATAAATATATACATATACTATGTACCCACAAAAATTAAAATTAAAATACATATGTGATACTTGAAAAGATACAATATATTGATAAGAGCAGATGTTAAATGTTCTCACCATCAAAAAAAAAAAGTTAAATATATGAGGTAACACATATATAAAGTACTTGAATCAGCCATTCCATAATATCAAAATATGTTGTACATCATAAATATATATAATTTTTATTTTTGTCAATGAAACAATAAATTTTAAGAAAAGATCATATTCAAAAAATAATGTCTAACCCAATGTTGTGAAGCTTTTCTCCTATATTTTCTTATTAGTAGTTTTACAATTTCAGGTCTTTAGTCCATTTTGAGTTAACTTTTGAATATGGTGTAAGATAAGGGTTTATTTTTATTCCTCTGCATGTGGATACCAGCTTCCCAACACTATTTATTGAAGAGACTGTCTTTCCCCATTGTGTGTTTTTGGCACTTTTGTCGAAAATCTGTGTACTATTAATGCATGCATTTGTTTATGGCTTTTCTATCTTGTTCTATTGGTCTATATATCTGTTTATATTCTAGTACAATGCTGTTTTAATTGTAATCTCTTTATATGTTTTGAAATCAGGACCTATGACGCCTCCAGCTTTGTTCTTTTTGCTCAAGATTGTTTTTGGCTATTTGGGGTCTTTTGTGATTACACACAAATGTAAGCATTGCTTTTTTTTCATATCTGTGAAAAAAATGACATTAGAATTTTGACAGGGATTGCACTGAATCTGTAGATCACTTTAATAATACAGACATTTTCATAATATTAATTTTTCCAGTCCATGAACACAGGCTGTCTTTCCATTTATTTATGTTTTCTTCATGTTGGTTCATTTTAAAGAAGTAGATAACTGCCCATGGCCTCAAGGAGCTCAATTCCTTGTTGAGACCGGTCAGACATACATGGAACTTACTTATTGTTAGAGGATATAGAAATTTTGGCGTGAGTGGTTTTTCTATTGATACCATGGTAAGACATTTGTCTATACAAATCTTCTGAAATTGCAATTTTGGTGTTAATAGAAGAGATAATTGGTTAAGATCAACAAAAGCTTTTTTTTTTTTTTTCTTGACTGGAGAAAGGCCATAAAAAGAGCCCTTTTTGAGCATAACTGAGTCTCAATGAATTTGGGCTAAAGTGAGATAGGAATTGAGTGGACGAAAGTGAGAGCAGCAAAACTTGGACTTTCTCCTCTCTGACTGCTGCTGCTTCTTGATAAAGAGATGGTTTTGGTCATCCAAGTTATTTATAATTTCCTGCTTGTATTAGTGTTTGCTGTGAATATTTATTTATTATAAATACTACTATGGAGTTTACTGAATGCCAGGTACCTCTCTGGTTACCTTATAACTACTAACTTACTTAATCTTCAAAACAACCGTGTGAGTCACGAATTATTGTTAACATCTCTATTTTATAGGTGAGTGTACTGCAGCACTGAATGATTAAGTAACTTGCTTAAGTTCTCTTAGCTAGAAAGCAATTGGGCTGGGATTGCAGCTCCAGACAGTTTGGCTCCAATGTCTGTGCTCTTATCCACTTGCTGAACCATGCTGCATCTCCATCGAACTGCTCTAGTCTTTCTGTCAGAGAAAAATAAAATTGAGTAGAAGGAGAAGATGGGTGGCAGAAGAGAGTCCCTAGAAACCTGTCACCTATTCAAGGCCACCAGACTGCATATCTGGCATCCTTGCAAGTCCAAAGGTGAGGCTATGGCTGATTACAGCAAACTCGTATTAATTCAACAAGCAACAACCAGAATTCAACAACATTAATTAATTGACTGGAGGTTAAATTCTTCCCGATTATTTGGAGTTTTGTTAAAGAATGTATAACGTCTAATCAGTTAAGGACCACCGGTGACTTTGAATTACGTGTCATTTTGAATAAATCAGCACTGGTTTAACAAACCTTACTTATAATAAGTTATTAATGGTTATATCTTTGATGGTATAAAAAATCATTATTGATACCAGTTTATTTTAAAAGGGCTGTGATTGAAAGCAATTGCCAAGACTTCTTATTGTTCTTTAAGGATCTTGGAGAACAAATGATTAAGTAGCCAAGTGTTTGAGCTATCATCTTTGCTTCTCAGTGGATTAACTAATCAGCTTTAGTCCCTTCCTCCTTATGAGTTACAAGGAAATGAGAAGGAAAAGAAATGCAAATAGCCCCAGGAGAATAATCTCCATGATATTTGAAAACCCTTAGTCTCTGAATATTTCCCACTGCTAATATACAATATGAATGGAAAAGGCCCAATAATATTCCATGCATTTGTAGGCCTGTGTGTGTTGGGATCTGTGTTCAAAAGAACTCTGCCAACAATCAATGACATAACACTTACACACAGAAATGCCACTTCAAAAGTAAGACATCATAATCTTAAGACAATTTAACTTTCTTGGATATCTAACTTGCTTTCTGAGCAAGGATCACTAAGTTAGAATTAAGACTATGAAGCTCAGAAAAAACTGAAATTCTGTATCTCATTATCAGGCTTGCCATGTGGTAAGAACCTCTTTTTGCCTCCTTTCCTTCTTTACCTAGCCACACAAGCACATGTGCACACACACATCAACACACATTCACATACAGATGTTGCATTTATAAACCACAACACTCGGTCAGAAGAACTGGCAGCAGCTGACTTCTTTTTGTCTACTCTGGTATCTATTTGTCTCATTTTTCTTCTCACCACCAGAGAGGACAAACCCATCAGCAATTAAATTGACTGATTTGGTTTTTCTAAAAAATTCACCTGCTCGGAACTAAAGTCACTGCTGGGCAATGATGTCAATGCTGCCTTTGACCGCTTTAGGGGCTTCCCTTTTCGCTTCCTCCTTTCCAGAATTCCCTCACTGCATTCCCTACATTCCCTCATGAATCCCTTCCTGTTGGAGTGGGGCTTTCAGCCTTCTCCTCTGTGAAATAAAAGTTCACATTTCTTATTAACCCATTGCCACTCTGACACATTTTGGTGCAATACTTCTTTATAATTTCTATTAAGTGTAAATTGCTGTATGGCTCACAGGGGACACAAGCTAATTTGCAAATTCAGCATTCCTCAGTGGCCACTCCTATCAATAGGGTCAATGAGCTATTGTGCTTGATGAGTGAGTGAGTGAGGGGATAAATGAGTGAAAGAGCAAGAGGCACTGTCCTTTCTCTTAATATATTTAGTATTTACCTTACGGGTGCTGAAATAAGCATAGTTTTAAAACTTCTAAGAGGCCAATACAGAGAGAGCTCAAAAATGACATGAAGTACAGAGCCTTGTGGCTACTTGCAGACACAGTGATGGTGTGTTAGAAAACAAAATTTGGGGGCTTTCCTCATATTAGAGACACGTGACAGATGTTGACACAAATTATTTATTTCTCTAAATGGAATTTACCTTAATACTTACAAATTAGAAGAAGAAATGACAGTAGTATTTTCTGTGTTGAGATTTTTTAAACAAACTAATTATTTTTAAGATGTCTGTAGCAATCATCTTTGACACTTTGTTTTTTATTTTTTATTTTACTTTAAGTTCTGGGATACATGTGCAGAATGTGCAGGTTTGTTATATGTGCCATAGTGGTTTGCTGTACCTATCAACCCATCATCTAGGTTTAAGCCCCATATGCATTAGATATTTGTCCTTATGCTCTCCCTCCCCTTGACTCCCAACCCCCAACAGGCCCAGATGAAGTATTGCTCTGTCACCCAGGCTGGAGTGCAGCGGCATGATCTTGGCTTACTGCAACCTCTGCTTCCTGGGTTCAAGCAATTCTCCTGCCTCAGCCTTTTGAGCAGCTGGGATTACTGGTGCCTGCCACCATGCCCAGCTATTTTTTTTTTTTTTTTTGTATTTTTAGTGGAGATGAGGTTTCACCATGTTGGCCAGGTTGATCTCAAACTCCTGACCTTGTGATCCACCCACCTTGGCCTCCCAAAGTGCTGGGATTACAGGTATGAGCCCCTGCATCCAGCCGGTGTTTGGTTTTCTGTTCCTGTGTTAGCTTGCTGAGAATGATGGCTTCCGGCTTCATCCATCTTTGACATTTTTTAATGATTCATTTGTTGATTCCATTCAAAACTTTAGAATACGGCTGTTTAAATCTCTGACGATAAATGTTTTATTGTCATTCTTTGGTTAAATATGCACTATTAAAGAAAGTAGGAGAAGCTCAATGGAGTCTAGTCTCCCATTGACATTCACAGGCTTTGTATGTCTAAGATCCATCAAGGTTAATGAAAGTTACCTCTGCAATTCCTCAGGCACTTGTGGGAGAATAGATCATTTAATTTCTATTCAGATGGCATCCCCACATGGAGTACCTGATCTGTTGGAGAAGTAAAAGACACAAGTTGGATGAACTGGAAACTGACACGCACAGTGGGTCATGTAAAATTGAAATTAACTTTTCTATTTGTCACCCTCCTAATTAATATTATGTGACCAAACTACCAGAATGAAATATTATTTAAATCTTTTTCACCCCATTGGAAAATTTACTCTGCCCTCATAAAGCATAGTGAATTGAGGCAGAGGCAAAATTTAAGGACAATCACTAACAGAGAACAAAATAAGATTTATTTTTGGAACTCACAGGAGTTTCAAGTTTCAAATGAAAAGGCCAAATCATCTGCTCCTGGCTTTATATTATTGAATGTCATATTTCAACATGCTTACTATTCATCCCCAGTCATTTGAGCTTAGTTATCATGAATGAAAACTGTGCTCCCTGCAAGATGTGCCCCTCACAGGGAGTAAACACTGGGTTGGAGGGACCATTAATTTGATTTTATATGAAAACAAAATAAAAAATTATTGTAAGTGATCTTACTTGCCGTTTCAGCAGAAAATACGACTTACAAATGATACCTATAAAATAAATATAAAAATACATTGCAATCTTTGCAATCTCTGAAACCTACCAGTCAAGACAGAGGAGCTGGTTTCCAAGTTTATCTGAGACCCTCACCACCCCTGGGAAGCCTCATCTAATTTGATCTCCACAACACCTCCACCTTACCAGCTACCCTCTCTGTTTCTCTACCTCCTCTTTAGCCACTCTGGTTCCTTTCAACACCCACAACACCTTCTATCAGGACCTCTGTACTTGTGATTTCTTCTGCCCAGAAGCTTCTCCTGTATCTGTAGGGTGCCCTCCATCAATTGACTTCACATTTTTGTTTAAATGTTGTTTCATCAAAGGTACGTTTCCTGATTATCATTTATAAAATAACACCTTATCACCTTCCACCCCCTTCCACTGCTTTATTCTTTATTTTTATTCCTATCACGTATCAACAGAGGGCATATACTTATCTTTTGTTACTGTTTCCTTCTCCCTACACCACTACTAAAATGTAAGACAGGTGAGGGTCAGTTTTCTTTGCTTCTGCTTCCTCAGCTTCAGAATAGTCCCTGACCCATAGTGGGTCCCCAGTAAATATACATTGAGTGAATGAATGAAGAGCTTCTCCTTTGGCCCATTTCTAACAGCAGCACAGTTAATAACAGAAACTTGATTTTGCAGCTTGAGACCAGAGTTTAAATTAAGACTTCATAATTTATGAGTTATGAAACATGGAGCAAGATAAATGACATCTCCTTGAGTTTCATTCTCCATATCTTTAACATCATTATAGTAACACCTATCTTACTGAGGTATCTAAAAATATAAGTCAGTGTCTATTATGGAGTCACTATTGAAACCCTTCATGACATAGTAAATGTAAATTCTCTTTTATAATGTGTGGAGTTTAAGAATCATCATATTAAAAAAATTTATTTTTCTGAAGCAGATAAAACTGCTTCAAGTTCCTTCTTAATTGAATGGAGAGAAAATGTTTCTAGTAGTGACATTAGAGATAATATGAGAATCTACTCCTTAGGTCATGTAAGAATTCTGGGTCCTACACATTCCAGGTTGTTCTAGGGGGCATCCGCTGGTCTCCAGTCCATATTGTCTACCCTAGTAGATTCATTGTCTGAGACAGCAAGGTCTCGGGTGGCTCCATTGTTCCAAATTGAAGACTTAAGGCATTGTGTCCACCCTCTCCAGGTCTTACCATAAGTGCTTCCATCTGAGGTCTAGCCACCTCTATATGATGTTGCATGGAGCCAAAGCCCTGGTCCTTTCATCTGCAGAACCGGCAGGACCCTAGTTCCTTCCTTCCACTATCTCCAAAAAAACTAACTCTCTCTAAACTTTTCTTACTTCTCCAATCAGCTCTATTAATCCTTGGAGGTGGGGAGTGGGTCTTCTCTTTGTTGATAAATATAGCCCCATTATTTCTAAGAGGATGGGTTTTTCCAAACCAAAGTACTAGGTGTTGATTGTCTTTGGATCTCTGGAAATTTGACAACATCTAAGGCACAGAAAGACAAGGACTAGGCAGTTTTTGCAGAATCTTTGAAGGGAAATAAACATATCAGTAATAATAGAGCACACATTATTTTATTCATTATGCTGCCAAAATTGAATTTAATCAGGATTCTTGAGAGTGCAGGTAATACACTAGAATGCTCTTCATCTCAATCATATTAAACATCCTATAAAGAAAGTTTTAATTCAGCTTAGAATTTTTGTATGTTTAAGTATCAGGTGCTTTCTATAATCAAAGGAGCAAAATCAAGGAATACAAGTCAGAACACCAACCATAAAACCAAATTTATGGACCTGAGCCTTATCAGAGTAATTGCTGAAACTATTCCCTGAGTCCCTTTTCTCTTTAGGTAGCTGCTATGAAGCTTGCTACTTCTAGTCAGTTTTTCTTTCTTTCAGTGATTCTGTTACTTTAGTCACCTTATGTTTTCAAGTTCTGGGCACAAAGCTACCCCACAAATATTAACTTTCTGTGGCATCACAGAGTGATAGCCAATGGCAGGGCTATTGATGTTGTTGCTACTTTTTCCCCACTTTCCATGGAGAGTGAAGAAAAGCTTCCTTTGGTGGTTCCCAGGCCTGATACTTGAAACTTCTACTAGCAGACGAAATCTTTCTCACACTCTCACATTTCTTATCTTATTCCTATAACGCAGTCAGGAGACCTTGACAAACTCCTGCTACCTCTAGAGGAGCGATCCCCAACCTTTTTGGCAGCAGGGACTGCTTGTGTGGTATGTGTGGTGGGCAGTGTTTCAAGATGAAACTGTTCCACCTCAGATCACCAGGCATTAGTTAAATTCTCATAAGGAGTCCACAACCTAGATCCCTCTCGTGAGCAGTTCATAATAGGGTTCAGGCTCCTATGAGAATCTAATGCTACTGCTCATCTGACAAGAGGCAGAGCTCTGGTAATAATGCTTACCCGAAAGCCACTCACCTGCTGTGCAGCCCAGTTCCTAACAGGCTGCAGGCTGGTGTGTTGGGACCCCTGCTCTAGAGGGAACAGGGGTGTGTGTGTGTGTGTGTGTGTGTGTGTGTGTGTGTCCCTTATTCTTTAGGGACTAGGGCTTTCTCAAGGCAATTCTTTATCTACATCCAGCTCATACCCAAATTCAGGCCTTATGAACCAGAAGATCCCTGCTACATTTCTGTTTGTTTAATAGTGTGCTATTTATTTAAAAATTGTTTTGAATAGATTATCTTTAAATCTCTCAAGAATCTCACATTATAGACAGTTTGGTTGTTTTTATTTTACAAAAGAGGAACATAGGGTTTAGTGAGATTAAATGTTTTTCTCCAAGTTAGAGCCAGTAAGCGCTAACTGGATCTCAAACTCAGGTCAACTGACTACAGACCCTTGCCTCTGGCCCCTACGCAACAGATGCAGGATTCTGACTTATATTTCACTTTCAAGCAGAGGATACTATTCATAACAGCTACTCAATAAATAATGGTTGGTTTATTTATCCCATTTGCATAGGTCAGACCATATGTTTTGGAACTAGTTTAGAAGGCAGGAACTTGGAGATCACATATAAATTTTACCAGGTAAACCCATACCTAATCAAATGTAATCAGAGGGCAGAAGGTTTCTGAATTATTCTATGTGAACTTCCTGCTATTGGTGATGCTGTGATTGACTAAGAGTCAGTGGGGAAAGCATACTATAAGCCAATATGAAAGAGACAAATGTATTAACAGACTGGAATTCCAACTTTGCCCTTCCTTCTAGTAAGTTTAGAGCAGCCTTTCCTACTTAGCTACACCCACCTCCTCTCACTTCCTTTCTTGCCGCTTACCAGAAAATAATGATTCCTGTGGTTTTCCCTGGCAGAATTAAAATAATGGGCAAAGAACAATCCACTCATAGAGGCAGAAGGAAAGGGAAAAAGATAGAAAAAGTGAGAACCAGAAAAGGGTGGGAAGTGGGAATCTTGCAAAAACAATTTGGAGGAAGCAACTCAGAAGATTGTTCATGGCAAGAATGAGATGTGTTGATAATGTATCTAGCAGGAGAATGTAGTATGGATAACGTAGTTCTCTGGGATAAGAGAGCAAAAGATTCCAGAGGCTTAGATGTATCAAGAATTAGAAAAATTCATGGAGCTTCTAAGAAGAATGACATTTCCATCCCCATCAGATGTTTGTTCTGGAGACTTAAATAGATATAGAAATTCCTAGTTGAACTACATTTCTTTGAAAGCAAAATAAGTTTATAACTGAACGTAGGTGCCCAGATTTAGGAATGTTACATTAAGTCTGGCTAATATCTATCATGTGACTGAAAAATATGTGTCATCCTGCCTTTCTGTTAGTCACAGTATCTGTCATTATAGTGCCTTCACAGGGATCAGGATTATTTTTTCTTTCTAAATAGCATTTTTAGTTGTAGCTATTTTCAGTATAAGGGTAAATAAAATTTTGCATGTTGAAGTCAACAATCTCAAGCCAAGACATAACGTCTCAATTGATGCCATTATTCTCCAGTTAAAAAATAATGGTTTCTTAGTTTGGAAATTGCAGACTAATGTCATACTTTCAAGCTTATATGTGAAACCATTTCTATTCTTAAACAAAAGAGCAGCATTTCCTTTTCCATCCAATTGCCTCATGAGCTTTGTCTTTCCACTTCTCCCACTTGTCTTCCCACTCCAGATATTGAGTATGAATGTGGGGCCACTGATTCAATTATTTCAGTGTCAAATTGTTTGCTTCATCTGTCATAGGGCTAAATATGTGGCAATTTATTGGATTAAAAACACGTGACATCAAAATGAACAGAATGTGTCTGATCTGTCATTCACCTAGGTACTGTACACTATAAACAATTGATCTGTTAGGCCATCAGAATAGCTGGAGCCCACTTTCAAATTCTATTAGTCTTATAAAAAATAACCTATTTTACTTAAAAAATGCACTGAGCTGAAATTCACTCTTGCTGCCATTTCTGCTCCCCTATTCCAAGAACTTTTCAATTTAAAAAATAAACCACAGAATTCCCCTTATTTTCTATAGCTAAGAGAAAATTATTTTAATTTTATATAAAACTTTAAATGGTTAATATATCTCTATCTTCACTAATCAAAGCTCAAATTTGTAAAATAGGGGTATCTTTTCTGTTATGATAAGTATGTTAATGAGAGAATTGGATGGCAGTGGGTGGAAATCTAAACATTTTATTTGAGTTATATGTCATTGTACACAGACTCTTCAATATAATTTACTTCTTATAACTTTTCCACATGTCAACATTTAGAAATAAAATTGTCCATACTTTAGATAGGCTTGCAAGTTTATTTCTTAAAAGCCCAAGAAATCTCTAGTTTTGTTATACAATATGAACAAGATATCCTTGTTCCACTTTCAAAGAAATGTAAAATTGTTTCTGATTCCACATAACTCAGAAGTAATTCTAAATATTTTTATAAAATAACAATACACAATTTCCACTAGACTTAGAGTCATAAAATCATTATTGTTACTGTGAAGTTTCTTAACAATTTAGTTTGGACATGAATACTTGTGTGGGGGATATATTGTCTGTGACATCTCTAGTCCTCTGGTTTAGTTTCAACAGGAGAGGGAAAAGAATAGAATTAAATCTCAAGAAAAATCATTAGCAATAAAAAGAAAAACAGATAAATTATACATGAGAAGAAGGAAACAGTATTTTACAGGCTACATGAATCAAAGTTCTGTTAGACTCTCTCTTGCTCTAAAGCTCACAATTGCCTGCAGAATCACAACGAAACTCTTTAGTAATGTCATTAAGTGTCCACATACTTGTTCACATTTGATTTTCATCACTCCTCCTCAAACAACTTATATTGCACTCCATGTCACACCAAAATGCCTGCATTTTTTCCAACTTGATGCTTTTTCTTTTGCCATTTTCCTTTCCAGAATGTAGCAATTCTATCAGACTATTCCTGTCCTTCTCCACTGCAGTCCAATTGAATATGTTTAAGTGCACTCTCCTCTATGATGTCTTCCTTGATTCAGCCAGAAAAAATCTCATTGATATGTTCTGAAAGAATTTTGTGACTTTCTGTTCTTATTCACCATATTCTAGCTTTTATTATGGTTGTGCACTTTACTTTTTTTTTATAGATTCTAGAATTCTTAAGAGTAGAGAAGATGCTTTATTCATTTTTGTATCTCCCGGTAATCCTAGCACAATACCATACCAATAGTAGGAGATGAAGAAATATTTGTTGCATTCATCTGAACTGAATTTACACTAACTCCTTATGGAATCCAGTAATCAAGGTTTAAGATTTTTAGTGTATTTAATAGACTTCTTTCTCTTCTGCACCCCTTTAAGTATATTTGGAAAATATATAACCACTAAAGAAAAATTCGAGTTTTTAAAAATTAGTCATGAGCATATTTCTCAAAATGTTCTGATCAAATATTGGAGTAGGTGGAAAGATAAACTGGAGTCTGCTTGTGTGTTCCTAAGAATGCACATTGGATGTGATTATGAAAAATTACTAGGTAGATGGCTTTGGGGCTAATGATTTCGCAAGTTATTCAAATTGTCTGTCATTTAGAAGTGACAGACCTTAGTGTTCCTTCCACCTTGACTGAACTTAAGGCTTTTATCAGAAGGAGCTCTTCAATCTGAAGAGACAAAGTTATATAACTTTCTTAATAACCATCTGGTACCTGGTAGTGAACTGTGTTCTACCATTGGGACAAATGCCTTCTAATATTTTATATATTCCTGGTCAGTGACTTAAAAAAAAAAAAAAAAAAAAAAAAAAAACCTACCCAATTGCAGTCTGCCATTCAAAAGGAATATTTCTGCAAAGAAAAAGATGTGAAAATGTAGGCATTCAAGTGAAAATTCAATCCTTCACAGTACAGAGCCTCTGCGAAGTCTTTTAAATGACCCTTTTTATCATGGTGCCATGTCTGTACCTTTTTGAATAGTGAGACCTGGTAAGAAAAATAGATGTATGTATACAAGTGGTTGAGTAATGTATTACTCATATGCACTTTGTTCTTTTTGGCAAACTGACCTTATCAAAGGAAAGAAAGCTATACATTGTGACAAGCTGAGCTTTACCAGAAAGTCTGAATTAGGAGTGCAAGTCCTCTGTTATCTGGATTAAAATATGATCAGGAAAAAAGAAAATCGTCATTTAACCTCTTCAGAAGTAGAGATACTGGAAAATTGACCTCCTTTTAAATAAAAAACTAAGCTTTCTTATTACATTTGGACTTAGCTGTCAGAGATGATTTGCATTAAAACAATCATATCTTTTTCGTCTAAATACCTGTCTGCTTTTTTGATGTTCAAATAAACAGTGTTAGATTTTTTGATTGTCTATACTTTACAGAGGACTATTATAAGAGGCTGGTGATAAAATATTCTTCATCACTTTCTCCAGGACAAATGCTGTGCCTTATTTTCTACCTCTGTGGATAACGTTTAAATAAACAATTAAATTTTTGCATTAATATTGTATAGTAATTAAAAGGCATTAATAATTATTTTGGATGCACGTCCCTTCCTGGAACCGGTTTTATTTCCAACTATTTCTTCATGTTCATTTAACCCATTTTAGTGAAAATATTAAATTATTCTAAAAGTTAGTGAAATCATAATGAACCGAATTCATTCCTTTAGAAATAAACAGAGACATGGAATTCAAACTTGCTCATCCACAGATCTTTTTTCCTTTGTAATAAACAAAGCTCTTTTCAAATGAGTATGTAAAGATGGACAAAATAATCTGGAATGGATAAAGCCAAGATAAAAAAAAAAAAGACATTTTACACAGCACAAAGACACAGAAAACTATCGCTATTTTATTCACAGTAAGAGTGTGTGTTGCTGCTGCCCAGTTACTGTGCATGTGAATTCACCAGATCTAGACGTATTTGCCCAATTAATTACTCTGCTGTTCGACAATGATGGGTAATGGTCCAAGCAGCCTGCTCCTCCTCAGATCACCGATGGAATTCATGCACGCATAATGTCCTCTCTTCAGAAGTATCCCAACAAGCTCTATAATTACTTTTTTTTTTTCTTTTGAAATAAAGGCATCGATTCAATTATATGTTAAAACAGTTTGTGGGAGAAGAAATGGAAATGAAGCAGGATCTCTCTCGCTACCTTTCTGGGTAGAAGCTGGAAGATGAACTTCCCCATTCTACTCTTTCCAAGAGTGAACTTCAATATTAAAACATAATTGCTGATCAAAATTGTTCATCATTACTCTTAATTAGTCTGTTGGTTTTCAATAGTTTTCTTCATTAATACAGATGAAGGTGTGTTCTTCCACGTTCAACGATACATGCTATCCCTCCGTGCTGGTAAGCTTATGATGTAGCAGATGAAACAAAGAAGCCTCCTGTACAAATGCACAGCAGTCCCCGTAAACTAGGGTTAATTAGCATTGTAATTAGCTCACGTGATGATTAAAACAAAGTCAGAGTAACCCAGGAATCACTTAGAAAGGATACCAAGTGGTGTCCTCCCCCTTCACCCGCCAGCTTCCTGCCCCTGTTTCTAATACTGGATGGAGCCCGGGGCCATCCTTCTTCCCAGCTCCCAACTCCCCAGCTCCCCAACTCCCCACCTCCTGGTGGCCTCAAGCCAAGTTCTCTTCCCAGGCCTGTAAGTTAAGGGATGCGCAGGACTTGACTGAGGCTGCTGTAAAGATAGAATATTACTGTAATGCACTAAATGTTGCCAGTTAAAGGTAGCTTACAAAAAAAGAGCTTCCCCCTTTGGCTTTGTGGGAATTGGTAGACACAGTTCACTTTGTAAGCAGGAGAACTGGAAGCAAGAGTGGAGACTTGGGCTTCCTTTCACGCAGATTTGCCAGCTTACTAGGGGGTAAATGTTAAGCATAATTTGTGGAGTTCTACTCACACACTTCTATACCAACACGCCTTATAAAACGGAAGTTCCTAAATGGGCCCACAACCCCTAATGGTTTTTTTTGGAATTTTGCAATATAACATGCTGCTTGATGTAGAATTCTCTCTAATTTTACCCAATTGTGTAAAAAGAAACTTCCAAAACTTTATTCAGAGGAAGTGAGGACAGACACCATCAATGAAAACCAAAAAGGGAAAATGACCATTGTAGTGAAAAAAAAGTCACTCATTGAGATAGCACTAACCCATTCTTTAAATAACTCTGTCACTTAGGATTAATGTGTTTTCACTCTTTATTATATTTGATCTTACAACTGCCCTGAAAAAGAGATACAAAAAGCATTTTAATTCCCATTTTACAGAACAGAAAATGGTCTTATTACATTCTGAGTGACAGAGAATGTAATCAACAGACAGCATAATTCTCAGGCTTCCAGTTCAGCAAGGCTCCATTATGCCAAACTGACTGTGCTCAAGGCTTTCGTTTCTCCTAAAGTCAGTAAATCTGTTTTGTTTTTTTAATTAGTCTGGTTTAACTTAAACTCAATTATTATTTCTAATGTAAAATGTCTTATTTTTAATTGTTTTTAAAGTTATATTTAAGCCCATTTCAGCACAAAAATATCAACCATTATTGAAAAAATTAAATACATAAGAAAAATATTTTCAAAAAGTATTCTAATCAGAATCTATATACAAGGTGAGGAAACTTTCAGAGCTGTTAGTAAATGCGAATCATAGAAGCTAATTTTATTATAATACATTTCGCATCATATAAAAATATCTCTGAGTAATGGTACATCCACATTTTTCTGGTGATAAGAATAGGATTTCCTAAAGTTCTCAAATACTGCATTCTCTCTTTCTAATACCAGTGTTTTATGCATAATTTGTAGAAATAGATGTGTATGATAATTGCTCCAACTTTAAAAGTATATTCACGTGGTTAACATGCATGAAAAGATAAAAATTTTGATCTAACTGATGCATACATGGTCATTAGGTCTATTTTCACCTCAATGTAGTCTGTTTAATAGAATTTTATCAATTAGTTTCCAAAATAGTAGATCCAGTACTGTGTTAGATGTGGCTTAAGTGGCAGGATTAGACTGTTGATCCTCAGGATTGATGGTGAAAGCTTGGTAAATATTCATAAAATGTTGAGATTTCCTAACAGATTAATCTGAAAGAAAGAAATGAATACATTATTAGTAAAAACTTATATCCTGTGTGATATATGAATAATTTTAATAGAGATGCAAGTTGTTTTTGGTATTTGCCACAAAATTAAGTACAAATAAACTTGCTCCAAACATAAAAGAAAAATAAGGAACCTAAAGATAGGCATTTGGAGTACCTATTGAGAATTAGCTGATCCACAGCAAAAGATGTATTCTCTGCTTCTACTTTTGTCTTCTTTTATGAAAATATTGTCAGGAACTGCAATTTGGGGTGTATTGGCTATTATTCAGTGAGCTTAATTTTGACATGGGCACACAGGAATAAGTGGGCAGAAGGGTAATCAATGGTAAGTGAAGATAAGACTGATGCAATAGACTTCCTCTCCAGTCTCCAGATTTAATTCGTATTATAAGTGGAGAAAGGAAAATTCCAATGCAGATTTCTTTTTAGTTTTCACACTGAAAAAACAATTTTGAGAAATGTTTTTTACATAATTTTGAAACTTAAATAAAAAAGATACGGGCACCAATTTTCAAAACGGGAGAAGAGCACAACCTGGCAGTGTGAAGCAGAATATGATATCCTGTACTTACCAATCGAGTATGGAAGTTGCATTTGACAGATCAGTTCAATGAAGTAGTATTTTTTAGGAAAAAAATCAAAGATGAAAGAAAATACAGTTATTACGAGTTGAGATATAAAAATAGGTCCATCTCTGTGGGGCAAACTAAAATTACAAATCAGTTCACAAACATAAATACAAACTAGCAATATTAATATACAATGTAATCTATTACATTCACTTTATCATACTACTGTTTTTGGTTTATTATATTATTATTATACTTCTTCATGATAGTACATTCATTTTCTGCCTCTTTTTTTATTCCCTACATCTGGGTTCCAAGGGCGAGCTTCCTGAGCCCCTGGAATTGCATGCAGATTTTCGTGTGTGTGTGTGTGTGCAACAGTATATGTACATTTGTGAGAAAATGATCCATAGTTTTTGTCAGCCTATGAAGCCTATGACCCCAAATGATTAAGATCCAGTATCCTGTAGCTTATTAAAAACAACTTCCCAGTGATTTTTTTTTCCGTTTAAAATTTCTCTGTGCAGACTCTCGGTGCTTCACACCCCAACTATGCCAGTAATCTCCCAGCTGCCTTCCCTCCCTCCTGCCTCCTCTCTCCAACTCATCCTCTATAACAAATACCACCAGATCAATCTTATTAAAACATCATCAATATCATGTCTCAAATCCACTAAAAAGATTTAAAAAAAACTGATATATTTCACTTTACTTACGAGGTCAAATTCTGATATTTTGGCATTCAAATCCATTTCATATCGGGTTCTCCGCCACCTCTACTGATAGTTTACAGAGTGATGCTAATGTGCCAGGAAGCGTACTAACTGCCTTACATAAATGGACTCACAAAATCTCCCAAATGGCTCTGTAAGATGCTTTGAGACTTCAGAGGTACAATCATCAGCTAGTACGTGATAGATCTAGAATTCAAACCCAGGAAGTTTGACCCTGCATGAGATTTTAGCCATGAAGATGTCTCCTACCTACTTAATTTACTTCTTGCCAGTATGAACCTTCCTCTCCAGACAGCTGAGAATCCTCACTGTCAACCGAAGAAAGCACATCTCTAACCTCAAGCATTTTCCATACTTCGCCTTCCCCATTCTCCAAGATTGTATTCAAGTCTCACATTTAAATGAATAACGCATTCATTAGCTCTTCTGTCTTGGAACCATTACATTTGTAACATTCATTCAACTACACCCCTTCTGTTACTCATATACAATTTTGCATTACAAATTTTCTCTGACTGGACAGTAAGCGACTGGTGGGCAGGGTTTTGATCTTGCATTTTTTGTTCTCTCATCTTCAGCACATATATCAGTGCCATTTATCAAGTTTGCATTTGAAAAATACTTCTTGAGGGAATAAATTAACCTGAACTTCTAGAGAGTGTCATGTTTGAAAAATGATACTGTAATTAGTTCTCTAACATTCTATTATGTCTTGATAAAAGCTCCTGTGTATAGTGGCAGGTGGGCTTATGAGCTATTGTTACCATGCTAACACTGGCTTTCTATGTTGTCTCAGTTTGCCTGGAGTAAATCTCATAGAGTGCCCCTGTGTGTGCATGTGGGGTAGTGTAGAGGGGGATATTCATTTTCATGTAAAAATGATACAAAATTACCAGAAATTTTTATTTTTTTTTTTAATTTTTTTCCTTTAAAGGAATTTCAGGGCCAATTAGGTTAGCTCACTCTCAAGAAAAGGATCAATTTAGTGAAGAATCTCTCCCTGATAGAGTCAGAACAAAGTAGGTCAAGCAAATTCCAAGGATCCAGACTACAAGACAGTTATTGGGAGTGGTTAGATCCTTAGATCTTTTCATTATTCTTTGAGCTATCTGTAGTATAAGTTTCTAGTGCTAAGCCAATGTCAAGGTGTCTCATCTTTATATCTCTCAGGCACTGATCCTTCCTCACCATCAGATACTCCAGAAGCAACTGACAGACAATAAGGAAGAAAGGAATCCACCCATATGCTTGAGAAACCAATTCTCTCAGCTAGGCAGAACTGTCTGCATTGAAACTCTGTTTTCTTCTCTTATATACACAGAACACCTTGTGTCTAGTGAAAACACATATTACCCATTTTATTATCCAACCTTTAGAAAAGTGTGATATGGAAGATATTTTGTATAATAAATTATAGTTGATATGAGTAATTATATACATATGGATATGCACGTTTATAACAGAATGCTTTCACTATCTTAAAAATCCTTTTGAAATGTCTAAAAGTAACTCATTTTGAAGCATCTAATCATTCAGTGGATAACACCCAGGGCTTGGATACATCACTATAAATGACTCAGCTTTCCTTTTAATAGTTGAAAATGCAGGGCTTAGACTAAATCAGGAATCACTTACATGCCTACAGATGGAAGGCAGATAATGAATGCTTGAAGTAGGCTTGGAGGAAATCTCTCTAAGAAGCACTGAGGACTGGGGCAAATTGGAGAAACTATGCCCCATCTAAAGAGAATGGTAAATGTTCAGTCCCAGGTGATTCTATCCTGCAAGAAAGAAGACTCACTGTTACAAACCTTCTAGTTTTGCTTGAGAAGCAAGATGTTTTAAGAATGTGAAATGCCCCGGGTTTTGAACTAAAAAAATAAATCTGATTTTGAGAACTGGGCAGGCCAAACAAAGCATATGTGAGAATGGGTTCTGGTCTAGAAGCTGCCAGTTTATTGCTGCAGACTAGATAACCTATGCCTGTTTTTTTGACCCATGTAATGTGTAGTTACAGATGCAACTGTTTCTCAAGTACACTGTCTAAAAACACCCTTAAAATTGAAAATATTCAGTTGATAAAAGCACAGTAGAATCAAGAACATTTCCTCTTAGACTCTCTATTAAAGACATTGGAAGATGGAGGAATACGAATAGTTATACTGTATAATAACTTTAGCAAAACTCTTCATTCTTGTCCTAACGTTGTGCTCACCTATAAACTCGGGTTAAGGTCAACTCTGGTTAAAAATTTCCAAATGAATATAATACTGTACCCTGAGAAAGGGTCCAAGGGAAAGGTTATCAGACTCTGGACCAACCCAGAAAACATTAAACAAATAATATTCTGTGAGAAATAGTCTTGACCTCATCTTGTTTAACAATAGTTTACTGATTTATATGATAGAATGGCATGTTTCTTTTTATTCTAAGACTGGAACTGGACTTGATGAGCTGCCATCACCTGGCTCAGTCCTAACTGTTGAACAGGGTAACTCCTTTTTGGAGCATTCTGCTAGGTACCTTAGAATGATATCATGGAAAATGTAAAGAAATAAAAATTGCTTCCACTTTAAAGACTTTGCATATTACTTAAGATATCAAGCACATATGTGAAATAAAATAACAAGTTTATTGCATAAACTGATATACTAGAAACTAGTGCTGAGCAGTGCCAAGACAGAGGAATTCAATCAAGTGAGGTAAACTACCACACACTTCCAGGAGGTGAGTGCGAATGTTGTACGGACTTCGAAGAAAGTCTGGTCAGGCAAGGCAGAGATAAACAGGGCATGCTATGTCTACTGTGTTTTATATTTAAAGTAATAAGAAGAATGAATCAGATACAAAATTCTCTAGACAAATGAGATAAGTGGCAGCAGATATGAACAAGGAAAAAATGGCATCACTCCACAATCCATAAAATGGAACAATTATACAAAATATGTCAGAGAATAATTACCACATTCATCCATTAGAGTTTGTTTTAATATTGTGTTAAATCTAGTTTGTCATCATCACGACCCTTGATTTCTACCAAAATTGAATGTTTTGATTATTAACATACCTGATAAAAGTTCTATTTCTGTTTTTTCTAAGAAGTTAATACTATAAATATACTGTTACTTACACATCCAAATTTAGTTCAGTTTAAGAAGCATGTAGAAAAAGACATAGGCTTTATAATCAAGTGATATGTATAAGACCCTGGGACAGTTTCTGACTCATATTCGTGATGAGCATGGCATGGAGGAATGGTGTGTAATAAATAGGGTGAAGCAGACAGAGATTTGAATTTGTTTTGCCATTTGATAGCTGGTGACCATGGGCAAGTTGTCCAAATTATTTTAGTCTCAGTTTCCTTGTGTGTACAATATAATAGTTACTATTTGGTGAGATTATTCTAAAGATGAGCAATAAAAAATATAAATTATGACAGATGGCATTGAGTAACAGCTATTATTATTTAAATGATCATTATTAGTCATATAATATTTTCGCTTCTTTTGTAGAATTTGTAAAAACTCCAGCAATGAATCAATTTCTAAATTGCTATTGTAATGAAGACAGAATGTTTCCTTACGTTAGGAATTTGGGGTCTAAAACTGTAGGAAGTAAAATACTTCCTATGTTTCTTTATCATACATTTCTAGGCATTAACCACCTTAGTCTTAGCTATTATACATATACACTCATGTTTCTACTACTTATAATCAGATGTTTGCTGTTTAAATTGATGTGTTTTTTGATACAAAGAAAAAAAGAAAATTCCCCCAAGAATTCTTGTGGAAAATTAATCAGCTAATTTCTAAACTTAACTGTGATTCAAAATGCCTTGTTGAGTCTTGAACACATGTATTGTTTCAAATACAGCAGATGCGTCTACGTAGGGCCTGGTTTTCCACTCTGTGCTTCATTTAAGAGGCAGACAAAATGGAATACTGCTTTAGCCTAGCTGTGTATCTTAAAAGAGAAATACAGCCCAGGAAAAGTGAAAAAAAGGGATCCAATATCCAGAATACCTGCCTTTAAGTGCAGCATTAAGTAAAGAGCACCTGAGCAAGGACATTCATTAGGAGATTTCAGTACACCAAATATACTCCTACACATAGAAAGGAGGAAAGGATTCCCTTGATTTGTGTTTATGAGACTGAAAATCATTCCTCCAGAAAATACAGAAAGACCCTCCCCCGGGTATATAATAAAAATGCTAAAGTTAATTAATTCTATTGATTCCATTAAAAACATTCTGAATAAAAAGTGAAAAATTCAGATATCTGTATCCATAAGTATATATATATATATATATTTGAGAGAGAAAGAGACCGGGGTATCTCCAGGGACCTTATCTTGAGATAAAAATAGACACAATGAAAGAAATGCAAACTGTAATGCTTATATAGAATTGTTTTCATCTGAATTTCATTCTAACACCTAAAGAATGAGTCAAATTATCTTATCCTTGGAGAGATCATGCTTAAATTATGAAGACTTTAATATTTTCTTTATCAAAGCTATTTTCAATGATAATTCAAATTTTCCTTTTCTTTAATCTTATAGATGGAGCTTTTTTATTTCACTTCATGAAGAAAGGATACAAAAAATTATCTACATAAGCTTAGTAAAATTAAAACACATTTTAGTACATCAAAAATGGTAGATATTTGTTTTTTAATTCTTGTGGATTTTTCACTTTTCAGTAATTTTGAATATCAAATTTATGTTTTAAAATGAGCCAAGTTGAGCAGCCTGTGGCCTAAAAAAATCATCAACTACACATATCGTAAAGCACCAATTTTTAATCCTAAAGCTACAAACATCTGCACTGATTACAATTAAAAACAGTGTAAAAGATTATCACTCCAATTATAGCTTCTTGTTCTAATCAAAATTCAGCACTGTCCTCAGACAGCAATGTGTGATGCCCACATGCCTTTTTCTATGAAATGAAACCTCCTTGATGTCTTTTTTTCCTTTTCTTTAAAACAATGAATATGTTTAGTTGTACTGAATTTATCTTTATCAGAAAAGTAACATTTTACTGAGATGTATTTTTAAAGCTGTTTGGAAGTCTATTTTTCTGTCTATGTGAACCCATTTAGAAAAAATGCAGAACAGCACTATCACACTACTCAACAAAGAAGTTTCCAGCTTTCTAAATATTGTTTTAAGGAGAACTGGTTCTTAATGATATGGTTCTCAAGGATATTGACATTAAAATCGGTAAAAACAATGCTGGATTTTAAATAAAGTTGGACCAATATTATTTAGAATTTTAGAGACAGCTTCTTTTTGCATATAGAAATAAAATCAATTACATATATAATAGTAGGAAAGGTAAAAAAAAAAAGTACAATTTTAAAATTACCAGATAATGTCTTCAGATAAGAAAATTATGTTTAAAATATCAGTTTTGGTTGAACTAGTAAATTATATATAGATATAATCTGCAAACATTTATTGTTTAAGATCTCATCTTGCCAGTCCAAGAAAAAAATGGAAAAACATTGAGCATTTTGTGTAACATGACTTTTTCCCTATGGTGGTTTGAAGGTGAAAACCTCGATTTGACCTATCTTTAAGAAAATTTATACTAAGATTTGTACAAAGTAGAACATTTTAAGAACATTCTTTCTGATTTGGGATTTAAAAAAAGCATCCTTACTTTAAAATATTTGCTCATAGTCTAAATTAAATGGTGAAATATAAATGCTCAAAAAGAACACAACAAAGGCAAATACCATCATCCATCAGAGAAATGTTAAATTCAGATTTTATGAATTTTTGTTTGTTCGTATTTGAATCCTTTAAGGTGAATTTTTAATATAAACCAAAATATCAATGAAATTATTTTCCAATTGCATATTATTTATAATGTTTGAAAAGTTAAATATTCACACCTCTTCAACAGTACTATATTAATTTGCTAAATCCTTTCAAGTAAGAATTTTTAATTTAAAATATTTATGTCTTTGAACACCACATGTATAAAGTCATAACTTGTATTTCGTATTGATTTTCAACCACAATAAAACATACATGAGGTCTTCAAAATTCTTAATTTAGCTATACAATTCTATAGCTTTTCCCACTGGCAGCCCCTTTTATTGGTGATTTAGAAACTTTAATCCTAGGTCATGACTAATATTATGCAGACGTTTGTTATACAAATGTAGAAATCAGCTTCTTTGTATCATTAAAAGGCATCTCAATGAAAACACTGTAAATTTAATTTTTCACATTATCCAAGAAGGAAATTATATTCTCAGAGTATAAGAATTTCTATCCGTAGATATAATTAATGTAATATTAAAATGTGTGAATCAATGGATCAAAAGGGAGAGTGCCCAGGCCTATGAAAGAACTCTCAAATAGGAAAAGAATAAAATATGTGATTTTGGTTAAGTAGACTTAATAAGCAAAGTTCAAGCACACTTCCTATTCATATAAATGGTGTGTGTAATGCTGTTTTAATGTCATTTTGCAAAGGACAGTGGAAACCTGTATTTCTGAGTGGCTAAAATATCTTAGTTTGTAAACAATACCTTAGCAATTTGACATTTCAAATGCTGCTTGTAGGACAGCACATCTGAGGGTTGGTAAGGATAGCACTATTTTGGGTGTTTCTAAGAAGCACAAAGTTGGTTCTTTGACTTTATTACCTATTATTATCTCAAACTAGAATGCCAAAGGGACATTTTATTAAAATAAAAAACCTGATGGATACAAGCCCCAAAAAAAGCTTCAAACCATTGAAAAGTTTGAAATCAAAACAGAAATTTTAAAGAAAAGTAGGATGTGAAAATAGAGAAGAAGAAAAGGAAAGAGAAGTAGTGGAGAAGTGGAGAAAAGTGAAAGGAAGGGCCCTGGTTCTGAGAACACTTCCGCTTAAACCAAAATGGCACCCAAAATTTTAAGCCAGCGTATTTAAACTGCCTGAATATTTCATCCTGAACAATTTGTATTTTTCAAGCAAAATAACCCCTTTGTGTCCAAATTCTCTGAATAATTATGGCAATTCCTCTCTTTTATTTGCCTTATAGGCGCTACTTAAATACTAACAGGAGCGGCTCACTGAGTTCACAGGGCCTTCCGGAGACTTCTCCCAAAGCCGCTAGATGGCATGAGAGCACTGCACTGGACCCGCTCAGCCACACGGCCGCGTGTAACACTGAGGCATTTATTCTCTTCATGCTGAGAGCTCAGTGTTTAGTCAAGTAAGATGCGTTTTCTTTCAGAGAGATCGTTCTGTGTTGCATGACACTTTTCAGGACACAAAGAGGGTATTCCGCCCTCCCCATACACACACTAAGAAAATGTCGAATTAAATTTGGAATAGTAAAAATCATTTCAGTATTTACTGGGGCTTCCTGAGAACTTTACCTTTCAGCTCTTTAGGGGATAGTCTGCTATTTGTTATGCAGCCTTCCTTAATAGGTAGTTAGAGGGAAAAAGTCCCTTCAGCATTATGCCTGTGCTCAAACAACTGCAGACAAAGTTTGCATATTCTCAGTCATCTCTCTCTTTCTCCTGATTTTTTTTTTCATCAAAAATTCTCTTTGTTTTTCTTCATCTGATATTGTGGGGTCCCTCATTAAGGACTGTAATATGAAAAGCCAGATTTAAAACTGCTGTCAGAAAGGAGGTTGTCCTCTTTTAATATTCTTTACCAGCAAAGCAAAAGGAACTGTCTTTGTTCCTGCTTTTTAAATGCAATGTTTTTTGTTTTATTTAATGTTTCTGCCGGATCACTAGGCACCTTCTAATCTACCCTCCAAACTTTGAGATATACTTTTATATTTGGTGTCTTTGCAGTTTCCCAATACATGCATGAGGCATCTCTCTGTGCCTCCACAACAGGACTAATTACCATATTCCTCCAGATACTATCACTATCTCCCTTCACAAAATGTCCATTGTAAAAGCTGTTTTGATCTCTTGGATAAGTGCCTTAATTTAAAATAATAGCAAAAAGGTAAAATTAGGCCTGTATGCTCAGCAGTGCATGAATGACAAATCTGTTGTAGTTTGGGGTATATTTTTAAAGATTTCTTTTAAAACCTCTTATAGCAAATTTACATGTGATCAAAAATGATATTACACATTGGTGAACTGAAGTACATAATTTACTTCATGTGCTACTGATATAGTTATGTTTATACATATAATGAGTTCTACAGTTTTGATATAATATCATACCAGTTCAAAAACTGAAAGATTTTTAAAGGCATTTTTTTCAGTTTTTATTCACCCCTGAAAAGTTATTTTTTTCTTGTATAGTGTCTCAGAGCAAGATGTATCATTTTTAATGTACACTGTTAGCCCTGATATTCATGAATTTATGAAAACCAGAGATTTTATGAGGGCATTCAACTAAAATATTTGGTAAGATAAGAATTCAATAATGTAGTCATACCTCTTTAAAATGAAAATATTGGAGAACAAATGGGCAACTTGGCAGAACTTGGTAGTGTTGCATTTTTGTTTTTATCCTGTGCAGTTCTGGTTTATAAGAACATGTTAATTTGTCATATGAATAGATTAAATGAGTCATATGAATTATGTTTTAATTGGTTCTAATCTTTGATATCATTAAAATCTTCACTTTGGATATAATCCCCCCAAATCCATGATTATTATTATACAATGTGTTGCTATAAAGCAGACAGATAAAGATATCTTGAAATAGAAGCCCCATGTGTGCACAGCTTTGTTTTCCTCTTAGACATTATATGTAATTCAAGTAACAAGTTAGTCAATTTATTATAAGGAATATAAAATAAGACCGATACTTTAATCATTTTAAAGTGAATTATTCTATATAAAGATCTAAAACAATTTACAGAAATATAATTTTAGCTGGTTGTGAATAGCCACTAAGCTTTTCTGTGACTGACAGCCGACTGGTTAACATCAGCGAGACATTAAGCTCCTTTGTGCTTGAAAATCCACCTGGGAGTGTATATATGTGCTCTAAAGCTGCCCACTCAGTTCTGTTTGATCACTTGAAGAAAACTAATAGCTTCTCACTGATTCTGAGAGGGGTATTACCTCCATAATGGATTACAATGAAATATTTCAATGAAAATCCTTTCTAAAATTTATTTTTTAAAAATTTGGACTTCTATGTGAATAAATGACTGAACTCCATAAAATGAGAAAATAGCACACTTCCATGTGTTCATGGTAGAGAAGTGATAGGCGAAAGTGAAATCGACTTTTTTAGTTCTTTTTGTGTTCTTATGTCCAAAGAATCTGATGAAACTTTTGATACTACCAGAGATGCAAAACAACCAGAAAGGAAAAAGAGTAAAAA
Organism: Saguinus oedipus; assembly: GCA_031835075.1. Classification (NCBI taxonomy): domain Eukaryota; kingdom Metazoa; phylum Chordata; class Mammalia; order Primates; family Cebidae; genus Saguinus; species Saguinus oedipus. The sequence continues at coordinate 151,188,144 of CM063170.1, forward strand.
ACGTTGTAAATGTTTTTGTAAATGCAATAAGAGAAGCAGAAAAATTCAAATTCAAATTCAAATTATATTTGAAGTCACACCAAGAAGACATAACTAATATTTGAAACTATTAGTAATACACTGAATTCTCATTTGTCAATTAGTTCTCTGTAATGTTGGAATTTATAAAATATAAAAGAAAATCTATTGATCGGAATCTCACTTAAGTAAAAAGTTTGTTTTATTTGGTTGTTCTGAAAGAGTCCTTTAATACTGATTGTCTTATTTGGCCAAATTAACTGAATATCAAATAATTTAATAATTAAATATTCAAATAGTTGAATATTTAATCATTAAGCTTATTAAATATTCATGCCTGTAATAATAATTAACATTAAATGGCAGAGTTGTGATTATATAGAAATAAGCTCTTAAGTTTTTCTCACCTAGAAATTTTTTACTTAATGCTGTAGTGAAGATTCTACATTGTATATTTTTAAGAAAATCTAAACAGAGACCCACCAATAATCTGAAACTGTTAATAATAATAATTTGAAAACTTTTAAAAACTGCAAAATAACCCTTTTGTAGACCAGAATATAATGTTTGAATTACATTTTTTAAAATAAAAATCTTGTTGGAACAAATGAGGAAAACAAGGAGATTTTAAAGAAGGCCAGAGAAAGCGTAAAGCGTCTTAAGGTGACTGAAATTCATATCTCTTTAATATGAATAATATAGAAGAAATGGTTTTTTTAAATTCCCCATTAATTTAGGGAAGAAATTATACTTCATTGTCGGTTATTTCATTTAATTCCTTCACACAAACTTAAGTCAACTTTCCAAAATTCAAGAAAACTTCAACATAGTATATTAATTCTAGTTTTCCAAGTGTTTTCACAGACAGTCTTCCCACAAGACACTGTCCTAAGTATTTAATCTGTGACCAAGGCTGAGTGACCACCAAGACCAAAGTGAGAGCCACAATCTCCATTTCCATGGGCAGTCTCATCAGTCTCAGCACCTTTAGGTTTCCACCAGTCTCCAACTATAAAGGGCTACATTCCCACTTTTATGCAGTATGATACTAAGCAAATAAAAGAGTAAAATAAAGTATACTAAAGCCAAAAGGCAGATATATTTGAACAAAATTAATGTTGGGCTTCTATTATTTGATTACAACAAAGATAATATATCTCTTTGTTCCAAGAATAATATGTCTCTTTGCTCCTTCTCTTTGCTGCTTGAGTGAACTGTTTATAAAACATGTAACATTCTTCGGAAATTAACTGGGGATGGGGGAGAATGAGAGAGAATGAGACAGAGAAAGAAAATCAGAGAAAGAGAGAGAGAGAAACAAAGACAGGCAGAGGGAAAAGGAGGAAGGAAGACAGAATTCAGATTAACTGGAATTCAGAAATCTGATTCTGCAAGAAATATGATAGGAGGACCTATACTACTTTCAAAGGTTAGCTTATTCAACCACAGCAACATACAATTCTATCAAACTCTTCTGTCTCGGTTTCTCTCTTCCTCTCACATAGACATATGTGCACACATAACCACACACACATACACTCACACAGGCCTTTACCCCAAAATGAAATAAAGAAGGGTATGTATTGCTAATCCTTAAAAACAGCCATTTGCACCTGGCATTGTTAATGGCAGCAAAAAGCCAACCACTTTTTCTACTTTACAGTTCATTAAAATGCCACTGACAAGTTATGACTATACAGGAAACAAAGCATATCCTTTTCCTCAAGGAAAATCCAGATAACCAGAACCAATACAAGCCCTTGCCCTAGTTTGCTAAATGGGCTCAGGCAAGATGGAGGAACAGCCTGAAACACAGAACCATTGTGTGAAAAATAATATTAGTAATTAATCTGATTGAATATTTGAAGCAACGTATTTTTTGAAGTCATCAAGATGTTTTTCCAATCTTCAACAGTCCTCCAGATTTTTATGATTACTGAATGAACACATGATGATAATATCCTCAAGTGTGTAACCCGTGAGTTTATTGGTACAGATCAAAACGAAAAGAAGCAACAACTTCATCAGGAATCCAAAGGCTCAGGTAGAATTTGAATTCAAGACATTAAAAACCTCAGCAACCTATTTAATCCTTTAACCACTAGGCCACACTCTCTTTCAGAATTGTTAATAGAAACAACATTGCCCTTTTTGTACAGCTGCAGATGCCCTATTGATCTGTATCACATAGCATTTAACACTGGATGATTTGGCTAGGAAAAGCAATGTTCACTGTTCCATGGCAAATCAGACAACAATGCTAAGACTTGCTATAGAACTAGGAAAACAGCACAGGAGATGGGGAAACAAACAACCACACAGAACAAACTGCTTTTGCACGTTTTTCACAGCTATTTTTTACTCCACGAGAAAGCAAAGTAGTAGAGTGCAACTGTATTAAAAGTAAAACTATTTCTGCCTAAAGCAGATGTGGATCATGGGAATGGAAACCTAATAAACCAACAGCTGAAGGCCACATTATTGCCCTTACCCTCCTCCCCTAGCTCATTTAGAAAATGACATGTTTTTCTTCACAATGTTTTTCCCCTCCTCTCTCTTTAGTGGCAGTAATGCTGAATGCTCTTGACATAATTCTTCGTTCACCCCTGACAGTGATTTTTTTGAATACTTTCCCAGCAATAAAACACCTGACCTCGAGTCTTTCAAATGGCCATTGGCTTGAGTTACCCCAATTAGCCAGACTCATTTGGAAGTATCCAGAGGAGTCAGGTGCTTCACTCTTCACTAAACTCAGCATTCAGAGCTAACACGTCTTTTCTTTTTTTTGGTCAATTTATTTTTCTAAAAGATTTTTCTATTCCTCTATGATCTAAACATAGCAAAATAACAGGTTTAAAAAATAATCTACAAGAATGTAGAATTCTGGTACCAATATTTCTGCATTGGAAGTCATATAGGGCAACATGCCTAGTTCCTTGAGAGTTGCTTTTCAATATATAAGAATAATTAAGAGAATTAGGTGTACAAGCATCAATGGAGAGCGATTTTATTTAGGTATAAGGAAGTTACATGTCTGCATAACTTAACGAAAAGACATATGCACTTTGTGCACAGCACACATCTGTGATATCTGTATGTTTGGGTCAAGATATTTTTGGAGTACAGGTCTCCCAAATCAATAGCTCTTTATTAAAACCCCTTTAGGTGGAGAAGAAAATGTGTACCTTCAGAAATATAAGTCTGTTTATTACATGTTTGTGTATGTAATTAAATGCAGAATTTTGCCTCAGGAATAAAGCTTGGCCTAACTGCAAACAACAACTAATTGAGGCTTCTTAGAGAATTTTGGCAAAGGAATATAGATATTTTCAACATAAATGAGATATGAGAAATTAAAATTTACATTTAAATTATACTAAACGAAGGGCCCTTTAATTTTTTAATTATTAAACATTTTAAATTTTAAATATTCCTGAACTAAAATGTGTGTTTATGTTATGCTTCTGATATAGCAATCTCTTTGCTCCGTTTACTTTGTATTTAATATTTATCAATAAGTATAAGACTTCCTAACACATGTATAATTTTCTTCACAAATCTTTTAGAGTTTGTGTGCAATATGCCATTTTGTCACTTGGCTTATTCCTTCCTAAAAAGAATAAACCATGAGAATCCTGATAGACTACACTTGAAATAAAATAGGAAGAAGTCCACACAACTGGAGGTGGACACATAATGCGGGCTGAAATGAGTATCTCTTCGAAAGACTACAAGCTTCCTTTCGACATTCAACCAATTCAGTTTACGGAGGGAAAGAGAAATTGAATTTAGCTGATGCAAATGAAATTAAAACTAAATTGGTTGTCACATCAAACTGATGTTAACTATGTAAATGTTTTCTGTTTATGAAACTACAGTTTAGAGGATATAATCCTACAAAAATAAGAATATTTTAACGTTTTTTAAAAATAGAAATTAAAAGGGTAAATTATGAAGTTGTTTAAAATCCTTGCCACTTGCCCATGTGATGTCTAAGGAACTATGAATCATGAAAACTGTGGACATAGTATTGAAAGAAGCATATACGTATAGATATGCACATCAATACACATACGGGCTTTTCTGGCCAAGCAGTATCCCATTACATCATTGCTTCAAATGCATTCATTCTCTTCAATATTGTTGGCTGTTTCAGGTTAACTACCAAAATCATTTGCCTGAGAAGCGAGATTTAATTGTCTTACAACTACCTCTGTGAGGTACAATAGGGATTACAAGTACCCATTGATTATACTATTGGGTAGAATAAGGGACTCTTATTCTAGCATTTCTCATTCATTTTGTCATTGCATTCTCTTTGAAAGAGACCAAATGGGTCCCAGCAGGTGAAAGCAAAGAAACCTGAAAGGCCCCCTTTGATGAATGACAATACCACAACCACCCTCCCCCCCCATTTTTGGAGATTATAAAACCTTATTAAATCATGCCCTGTTAGATATTGATTGAGAGGGAGCTAAACTAAAACCAACAATAGCAGCATGGATCAGAGAACACTGCTTTCATCAATGGCCACTAAACACAGCTAAGCTTTCCAGTCTTTTTCTGGGGTGGGGGGAACTTTTTTTTTTTTTTTACTATTTACTTTTGTTTAAACCATTATCCTAGAAAGTCATACAATTATAGCTACTTTGTCAGTTAAGAATAAGTCGTAGTTGTCCAGCACTTAATCTTTTTGAATGTAGCAGTGTATTGCACAAACAATATTATACTTGGTTAAGATTCAGGATTATTATTATGATTATTTAGGGGGTGCAATTCTAGGTAATTATCATAATTATTCTTGACTCTGGGACCCCTTTGATGACAATGCTGCTTTAAAGTAAACCACTTGGACATAAAACCCAAGATATTTGAAAAGAGACTGCTGCCAGAATCAGAGTTGAAAACTCACCCATATTTTAAAGCTATCTTGATTATCAGGCTGTTTGCGTTCCTGGGCTGTCTTTTCTGCCATCTGTGAGCGCCACAGCAAACAACCCCTTTATGACAATCACCTCAGTATAACTTGAATATGTCTGCTTTAGAGGAGACTTCTGTAATAAGACTCTCTGCTAATTAACTGTCAGCCTTTTTAAAAAAAATAAATAAATAAATCAGCAGACTGCATTTTAGAAAGACACTCCACCAAAAAATTCCCAAACAAGATTTAAGTTCATGTGCCAGACTGTAACTTCTACTCCTTGTTTTTTCAGGCCTTCCTCTGAGTAAATCTGTTTACTTTAAATACTTCTCATGTGATAAAGGTTTTCATTTTTCTCGCCAGTTGACTACAGGTAGTAACATTTACTCCTCCCTCTAAACAGCTACTTAATTCAGTAACGTTATCCTGCAAAAATAAAAGAAGGCAGAAAAGAAAGGGAAAAGAATAAATGGGAAAGAAGGAAGAAAGAGAGAAAAGAGGGGAGGAAAGAAGGATGAAATAGCAAGATAAAAGACTTAGGAGTAAAGACAACTCTTTTTTTTTTTTTTTTGGCCAGAAATGGTAGTTACATGGCCAAAAAAGAAAAAGAAAGGAAAAAGTAAGGGTTGTTGCTGTTGAAAACAAAAATAGTTAAAAGGGCCAGATACTAAAATTATTACTTTAATATTAAAGATAAATAATTTCTAGTTCAAGAGAAATAATTATTTGTAGAAACAGCATGATATCCACTGAAAATGACATTTTAAATAATCTCTAGCAACTATAATTGTCTTAGAAGAATACAGAAATCAAGGCTTATACAAAACAGAAACAGACACTAATAAAATTCATCTTGGTGAAGTCTTTCCTACTTAGTGAATAAAAACAGTAGTAACCTTGAAAATAAAGCATTAATAATAATATTCCTCTAAAACTATAAAACACAGGAATGAATGCAGAAGTTTTTATTTTCTTGTTAAAATCCACCTCTTAATTATGATTCTCCAAAATATGCACAAGAAATATAATTTTTAAGTAAAATATAGTAAGTAGAAAATAAGAATACTAAATTATTTTTATGCAAAATATCATTTCTTCATATTGTATAACTTATTTTTGCATAATTTTCAAAAAATTAAATTGAATTTATAAATTAGATTTTATTACTAAATTATTTTTTTTAAATACTCAATATATTATCCAATTGTTAATCAATATTTCCTATTTGTGGGGTCTCCTAGATTTGTTAGCTTAGACTTTAAATTTGGACATTACATTATTTTGACATTTTTAAACATTTGGCATTAAATATTATAATTTATAAATTTTGTTTTTGTATTTTTATTTTAACACCTTTCTAATGTCATAACACAGATTTAAATAAACTATGTCTAAGATTTTTAAATCAATATACCTAATTTTAGTGGAACAGTTAACTAACAAAAAAGTGCCAAGTTATGTGTTAGATGATAGTTACTTTTTAAAATATGATGTTGTGCATACATTTTTATAAATGCAGCAATTCAGCTGAAAAGCCATATATTTGTATATGCTAGCTGATACAGTTAATTAAAAAACAAAATCTGTTGCTCTACTTTTATTTTCATTAGATTTGATTTTTTCAAATATTACCTGTTAGTTTTTACTGATTAGTTCAGTTCCTTTATGGATTTGTGTTTCTTAAGAGAAACCTGAGAGTTAGTCACTGCTGTATGAAAAAATTAATTTAGTCATCAGTTGGCAAATTTAGACTGCCTTGTATCTTAGGCTAGTAGATAGAATGTAAAATAACTGACTTAAGTTTGCAATAATAAAACTGTGTAGTGTCTATAAAGTACATTTTCTGTTTCTTGCTTTTTAGAAAAAATGCTCTAATGTTAATTCTTCTTTCAATTGCCTGCAAATAATAAGCTTAGTAGTAACAAAAATATCAAAATTTGCTCAGTACCCTCACTGAACTAACAATCCTTAAGGTGGACCAAATATTCACACTTATATAGTTGGAGGTATCTTTCCCGAATACTTTCTCTTATATCAGATTTAAGGATTGCAGACAAATTAGAAATTGCTTTAGCTTTAACACTAAAATTTAATAATTCTAATCCCTATCACTTTCTTTAAAATTAAAATTTTCTTCTGTTGTATTATTTTATTATGTGGCCTCTTGAGATCAAATCACATATAATCTCTGAGTAATTTCCATGATCTCTAGCTAGAATCTCATATGCTTAGATATACATAAGACAACAATGCACTGTACCCAAATTGGTACTTATTTAGCACTTTTAACAATCCTATAACATTATTTGAATCAATTTGTATTAGAAACAGAGTAAAAATGAAAACTGCTACATATTTTACCCAATTATTTAAACGGTTGATAATACAGAAAGCAGACTATTTTGTACAATTTTATTCTCTATGCATGATCACATTTTTTTCTTAAATGACTCATTTATCAAAGTGTTAAAAAAATAGAGATTTTTCTTTTATATCTTCCAAAGCCTGCTGAAAGACCAACTTGCAAAACTATAGTGATGTATATACAAAGTGTTATTTCCTTCTTCCTGAAGAAAACATCTCAGTTCATGCATGTGACATGAAAATAAAAATTGAATGTTTGTTTTAAATTGGATAACTATACCCAAATACTCTAAACGTGATTAACATCTAGTCCACAAAATAATTTCCGTTGGATTAAATATGATTTTTCCTCTGGTGATATGTGTTACAATCATGTTATTTTGGGGGTGGGGGTGGGGTAGGAAGAGCTATTTCTCATTTAAGTTGAAATAATATTATTATTAAGATAAATTTTAGTTCAATGAAATAGATGTTGGATTTTTGAAATTGAGTTGGCAGTAACATTTTAATCATTTCTTTTTACACACATCTAATTCATAATGATAACGTTTATTTGTGGTAGATGCAGTGGACCACTTTTTGACAGAATGTTTCACTTGTCATGCCTGAAGTTGGTTAAGTATCAAATGTAGTGCTTTCTACTTAGGGTTCTCAGCTTTTAGAAAGTTACTTTTCTTGGATTCTATTTCTGAAACATTTAAGAACATTACATTTCCCAAGATGGGAGATTTTACAATATTTCTCACTTGGTACTATGTAAAATTTTGAGATTTCCTGACTTTCTCCCTGGAGCCTGAATGTGAAAATATTTGGATGTACCTATAGTTTCCCTAAGATTCAAAGATTCAGTGGGGTGAAAATAAGCCATTAGTAGGACTCTCCACAGTTTCATCAGAATATCCAAGAGATGTTTGTGTATAGAAGCTGAAGGCTTTCTTTTGACCTGATAAGGCCTTCCAGTTCAATCTCAGCCCAAATTCACAAAGTTCATGCATTCGTTTCCTCATTCAGTAGAGAGAAATTGTAAACATCTGTTGAGAATATTCTGAGATGCCAAAGCACTTGGAACATTTTAGAAGTAAAGTCAAATCACCTTACATTCAGTCTATATGTTAAAGTCCTAGCTCCTTGGAGATTTCACTGGAGAATCAGTTAGCAACATTCTTTCTCTGTTTCTCCTTACAAAGTTATTGACCGTGAAGCAATGAGACATGTTAAATGGTGTTTTTTGCAGCAACTGTCCTGAAAGTCTATACTCCTGTTTCACTGAAGCCACTGCACTCCTTCCTCACCAATGCTTAAAACATCTATTAAACTCTTCTTTTGGAATAGCTTCCAAGTGCATTTATTAGCTGCTAGAGAAATAGTCTTATATATTTTATTTTTGAACCTAGAGCAGAAATATCTATGTTCAGCAGAATCAATTCTGCGTCAATTTCCCAAATCTTTATTGGACAAAGATTTCCCATTATAAAAATGTTCAAAAGAGTGGGCAGTGGCTTCTAAAGGCAATTATCAAAAGAGGACATCCAATACCGGTTGGGGCAATAGTAGCATCACTGAAACACGTACTTAATATTTGGCAAGATAATCCCTTTGAAGCATTTGACTTTGATAACTATTAGGTTATATTAATTAAAATAATCAGTCATACCACCCTGTAGTCATATCTCAAATATCTTCCTTTTCTCCTTTATCACGATCATAGGTCTTGAACCTCTGCATTGACTACAACTGGAAAACATATACTTCATGGTGCCAGTCCCTTTGGCTATAGGTCTGAGTAACAGGGCCTCTTTATTTATATACACAATAGGTAAAATTTAAGATAAATCTTAATATACAGACTAATATTTAACATCCTTTTGATAAAACTGAATTATCACACGTGAATTCTATTTTTAATCTAGGCAAGTTCAAATTAAAGAAAAACATTGGGTCTAAAAATGCACAAATTTAGTTACAATAATATGAACAATAATGTATCAATATACATGCATCCAAATTTAAAATTTTGTTTTTAAAGTAATATATACACCAGTGCTTAAGTGTTTTCAAAGGGTTTCCCTATATCAGGGATTTACATCTCAAAGTAAACTAATTAGACCAGTCACTGGATAATTTAAAAACAGTTGTTTTATATAAGTATTTCCTTTAAAAATTAAATAACCTGTTCAGTTATGTATAACTATATATGTGCCGAATTTTGAGTTTCTGATTTTCTTTTAAACTTAATTTCTCTATTGTTAACAAAGACCATCTATTTATGAAATACATTTTTCCCTTTTGAAAATTCTGCTACTCTTTTGTCAGTGCAATTTATCACAGTGAAGTGGCGACTTGATACACTTAGTATGTGGTCATTTCTAGGCATGCTGAGCAATGTAGTTGGTAGGTGTACTGTAGAATCTTTGTGCATAATTCAGTATGTCTTGCTATTATAAATTAATTATTTCAGTCGAAAAGATTAAAATAAATTCAAGTTTCTCTATCTGAATTCAGCAATGGTGTCTTAGAGCCTTAAGATGCAGTTTCTTAAGTTTCAGAAATATCTACTCCCATGAATCTCTGGAGGATGCCCAAAGTGAAATCATAAGTATCGTGACCATGAGAAACTGTAATAAACACATGATGGAAACTTCATTACTCTGATTGATAAATGTATCTTTTTTCTTTAGTATGGCCAACTGATTTTTTTCTTATGTATAAAAGTACATCACTGAGGAATTTTAAGATTGGCTATAGGCTCTCAATCACTGGTTTTCTCAAGAAAAATTATTGTCTTTAATTTTTCCTGCTCTGAAATTATTATTTGAGATTATTCCTTCACTGTATAGTTAGTATATTGTGTTATTTGTATATTATATCATGGTTTAGAAATTAGTTCTTCAAAGCTTTGCTTAAACTGAAAGTTTTTTAGTGAATTCCTCCTCCAAATTTGACTGCAGCCTCTTGGGTTATTTTATTCTCTTTTGCCTTGAATAAGAATCTAATGCTGAATATTTTTAATGACTCAGAAAAAAATACCCCTATAAAACTCCATTTCTGATTACTGCAATTTATAGATTACATGACACATTCAGTTTAGAAAAAGAATGCTGGATTGTTTGAGAAAATGTTCAACAGCAAAATAAGATAGATCTTAATCTTTACAAAATAGAATAGATCTTTGCTTTCCTAAAATGCTAACCTAAGAGGTACATTTACTCAATGATTAAGAAAAAAATTGAGAATATATAGTGGGAATGTAGAGACATATTTTCCTTAGGATATTGGACTTATCCTGAGAAGAGCATACAGGGCAATTATCTGGAGCTGACAGATGACACCTTACCCACTTTCTCTGGTTTCTTCTGCTAGCTGTATAGAGAATGATTTCCTATAATGATTTCCAAAACTTTCAGTCATCCCTGATTTCTCGTTTCTTCTTTTTTTCTTCTGTTACTTTTCACCACCTAAAAAAAAAAAAAAAAAAAAAAAAAAAAAAAAGAGAGAGAGAGAGAGAATAATTTCCTATGCCTCTCAAAGTTCTGGTCTTATAATCCCACCTCCTTACTTTTGGTTTCCTTTACTTTTTCCTTATTAATTTCATTTCATTTGTTTTTACAATAGTTTAGCTACTGATAAGCATGGCTGTATTAAAATATGACTTGGTGCATTATACATAGTAATTGGGTTGTTTCTTAGAGCCCTGAGTTGGACTATCTTTTTGACACTGTAGTCCCAACGTTATTATTGGACACAGTAAGAGATTTTCAGCTCCAGTATCTAATATCTGTGATTAGCTCTTGGCTTCTTCCACATGGAGGAGACCTCAGTATTGTTTTCTTTGTGGGCATTAGATTTAGCATTTCTGCAGGGCAGAGTTCCTTTCATTTGTTTTTCCTCTTAATTACCCCTTATGACTAGTGAAATTAGTTTTGCATAAAATGCTAGAGAACTTTATTGGAGGCCTTGTATGCCATTAATATTTCCTCTGAAGTGAAACTTGCCTAGTCTATAAGGGAATCCATTAAGAGATGTCAATTGGAAATAAGACAGTCTTTTTGCAGACTCAGCTGGTGATAAATCTTCCCTTTCTCATTCTCAGGGTGATTCAGAATGTATTTCTCATACCCCCAGACTCTGAATCCTTCCTCTCTTAGGAGAGAGTCAATTGATTATGTCCACTCTTCCTGGTCTGGTTGTGAAGACCAATATGGACCAGGAGACAGAGAGAGGACTGGATTTGTGAAGTGTTAGCCTACCGCCCTTGGAAGTACTCACCCCTACCAGTTCTGATCTTCTACTTCAGTTTGGTTAAGTGACTCCTGCCTTATTTCCTCTGTCTGGGCAACTATTTCCATCATTGCCCATAGCATGGGTCTTCCAGAATGAGACTCTTCCTTGCTCTCATGAATGCTCCCTGACACTGAAGTTAGTCTTTGAATAATTGTTGTGATCTACTTATGCAAATGGACTGCATACACTTCCAGGATAAATTCCAAGATACAGAGTTCCCTGACACACTTCTCCTGTCTGTTCTTTGGAACCATGCTCACCTGCTGCGAAATTCCCTATCCTAGGCTCCTGTCATTAATAGAGAACCGTTGTCACTTCAGAGCAAATCTGGGTCAATGCCACATCCTCAGAGAAGACAGCTTCCAGGTTTGTGTTTGAGTCAGTGTCCACCCATGGCTAACCCAGTCCAGGTAAAGCTCTAGTGCTAAGTTCAGGCATCCAAGGCTGCCATGTTTGGCTATTGCTATTGTTAGCCCGATGGTGATTGCGTAAACTTACTTGGATGGTAAGCTGGTAGCTGCTTGTACTTTTTTATTAGAGCTACATACACTTAAGAGGTTAGTAAACTGAGAGCTTAGAAAACTTTGATGCCATCTCTGCCTCAACGAAGTAACAGTGGTAGCAAGAACCCTAATGTGCAAAAGTCAACTGGCTGTCTTCAAAGAATAATTCCAGTACTGTAATCATATATGTAGATTTGAAATGTATTCCCAATTATCTCATCTTCTAAACTTGTTGAAACATTACAAATACTGGCTTTTTGTCTCTTTATACCTCCATGTCTGAATATATAAAGTGGTTATTAAAAAGTAGGTGCAATTTTTTAAAGAAATGAGATATAAAACACATCTTTATATGCCAATCATTGATTATGTTACCAATAATAACTTGAAGCACCTGGACATTTGAGAGCAATTTACATCAAGCTAGTGCTTTTCTGGAGAAACATTTACCATCTGCATAATGTAGGATGATATTTCTCATTAATACCTGGTTCATATCTGGGGTATGTAGCAAGAATGAAAAAGATGTTGCTCATGAAAGGCCTGTTTCTTGACAGTATATGAAGAGTGTAACCATTACTTTGTGTTCTATTGAAATGATCAATAGAAAGCCAACTTTTTCTACTTATAATTGCCATCAACAGAAATGATGAACATTATTATTTCTGTTGGAAAACAAAATCTATTTCTGCAGTTCTGTGATTCTGGTTTATTCATGCTATCTAATGAATGCTTCCAATTACAACACATAAAAAGGACCGTTTTATATCTTCTGGTTTTCAAATAAAGTTTGCATTTCATCCAGTCTGAACCTTAGCAATAAAATTACAGATGTCAAGTACTTTTTCTGGTAAGATAAATTTTTTTGAAGCACAGCAGAGCAATTTTAGGTGATACAGGAAATTCTTAGACCAAAAGGCAAGAGCTTAAGCTATTAAAGGCTCAAACAGTTTTTATTCACTAAATACTAATTACACCTGATTCTCTATAACTAGGAATGCCATCTGAACCTAAGTTTACATCCATCACTCTTTATCTTGGGCTAGTTCAGAGCAAGTTATGTCAATCAGTCCCACGTTGGTTAGCGAATGCTTTCCAAAATGGCAAACTAACAATGTTTGTTTTACAGTCACCAGAGTCCTGTTTATTCACTTCATCATTACATTTCTGCAAGTAGTCTTAAACAGAAAACATCTGGTATGTCCGTCTGCTTTAGTTCCTAGCTAACTTATTTATGTGGATCTTACGCTTTGCCCAATTGATATGTTTGGTTTATAATGTTCTCTTCTTTATTCAAGAGGATGTCTATACCCATTGTAGCTTCTCTGGCACCCATGCTCCAAATGCCAGCAGCTGGTGGGGGATCATCACAGCAACATACTAGTCCTAACAGTTGTCACAACATGTTCAAGTTCATCTTGTAGTTTCAAGCCAATTCACTCTGTCCACAGAAGGGAGAGAGAGAAAAAAAGAGAGAAGGAAAGAAAATGGAATTCCTTTTATTTGAATTGCTCATATGCCAAAATCGAAAAAAAACAAGTGAGGCTTTATGGAGAAAAGAGCTGTGTATGGTTTTGTGAATGATAATATATACTTACATCTTATTATCAGTGGCCTTTATGCGTACACTTGTAGTTGTCAAATTTAATTTCTATAATTCCATCCAATTTTTTAAAAAATTAATTTCTTATTAAAGAAATCTTAGAATAATTTCCTAGTTTGTTATAAATGATGTGTAGTATTATTTTCAAGTCTAGGCATTTGAATTGTTTTTAGAAACATTTTGGAAAATACAGTTATCAAATGCAGCTATTTAATCTAGTTGTTTTTGAAGGTTAATTGTGTACGAAAAGAATGCCCTCTACATTTTTTTATCAGTCATTAACATAGCTGCCATGCTGTGATTTTCTCTTTTATTACTTTAAATAGACATTCCAAAAGAAATGTTATGTGACTCAGTCAGTCCAAAGTATTTTTACTTGTTTCATAATTAAATAATGCCATTCTTAAAGAGAGAGAAATGCTTATTTTAAGAATTTTATCTTAAGGAAAAAAAAAAGCCTTCATTTGAACAAAATGCAATTAGTACAAAAATGGTAGTTTGAGGTTTTATTATATAAATGATTGTCTCAATTATCCATTTAATTTTCTTAGCATAAAACTGGAATTTTTCATGCATTTACTTTGAGATCCTGAATAAAACATAACCTGTTTTATTTTCTTCATCTCTAAAGACAATACTTATTGTAGAGACTATTTTGAGGAACAAAATGTTAATGGTGTTAAATTATTTTAATTAAAGTAAAGTAGCTTTCTGAAGTAAAGATATTCAAATACTAATTTTTCTTTACTCTTAATCATACGTTTTTCTTGCCTTTCAATTATTTGGTCTGTTTTTAATAGAAATTAAGAGATCCTTACTGGTTGCAAAGATCAAATAATTGTTATTTAAGTGTTTATTTATTCGGCAGGGTCTCACTTTTTCGCCCAGGCTAGAGTTCAATGGTACAATCACAGCTCATTGTACTCTCAAACTCCTGGGCTAAAGTGATTCTCCTGCCTTAGCCTCCTGGGTAGCTGGGACCACAGGGGCATGCCACCACACCTGGCTATTTTTTGTAAGATAGGGTTTAACTATGTTGCCCAGGCTGGTCCCAGACTTCTGGGCTCAAGCAAGCTTCCTGCCTCAGCCTTCCAAAGTGCTGGGATTAAAAATGTGAGCCACCATACCTGGCCTTGTTTAGTTATTTACTGTAATAGAAATACCTAGATAGTATTTAACTTTTAGGTGAGTAATTCTAAATTTCCAATTCAAAAGTATTTTTATTAAAAACTTTATGTCAAAATTTATTTTAAAATAAATACTTACAAATGTTCTTAATTAAGAGACAAAATGCAAGAGAAAATATAAGGTAGTATTTCTTTAATACCAAAAGTTGGGCAAATCTAATTCATGTGGCAGTTATATTTTTCCTCAGATTTTGGTCCTATATTCAGAGCTGTCATTTCAAGTCACTCTCACCTATCCCTGAACTGCCTCTGTTAGAGCTTACAGATGAACAGTTATTTAGAAGTGATTTGGTGCTGATATCTTTACCATCTAGTGGAGGATTAAAGTGGAGTAGAAAGAAAAGCTATAAAAATTTCTGTAATTAAAAAAAATCAGACTCTGCCTCCTTCTGACCAACACTGACTGTGTCATCTAAATAGCATCAGCAACTCCCTACTCCCACCCACCCATCTAGCCTCCCTTTCTTGACTTTTCTGGAAAGTTGCAAGAAAAGAATAAAAGGGAGGGTATCAAAACAGAAAGCAAGTAAAGTAGAACAGAAAATTAAAGCGAAAAATAAAAGGTAGAGGCTGGGTATGATGACTAATGTTATAATCTCAGCATTTTGAGACACTGAGGGAGGAAGATCACTTGAGCCCAGGAGTTCAAGACCAGCCTGGGCAACATAGTGAGACTCTTATCTCTACCAAAAAATTAAAAAAATTAGCTGCACGTGGTGAAACACACGTGTTTCCAGCTACTCAGGAAACTGAGACAAGAGGATTAGTTGAGCTCAGAGGTTGAGGCTATAGTGAACTGTGATTATGTGACTGCACTACAGCATGGGGGACAGAGTGAGACCCTGACTCTAAATAAAATAAAATAAGATAATCTCTCCAGGAGTTTTTACCCTGTGAAATGTGGGGAGCAGAATTAAGACAATTAAAACAACCAAAAGATGAATGAAAAGATGAAATCACCATTGTAGCTACAGAGGTCATAGGTCCTGGGAGTAAGACCTCATGGTTTGTGATCCTGGATTTACTACTCTAGCTCTAGGGCCTAGGGCTAGTTATTTAACCCCATCTGTAAAATGGGAACAATAAGTGTTCTACTTCAGAGACCTGTGAGGACTAAACGAGATAATGCATATAAAGCTCCAGTCAGAACACACTCAGTAAATGCTGCTTCATCAAAAATTGCACTGATCACAACATTGTAGACCTCAAATTATTGATTTTCCCTCCCAAAAGCCTAAGTTAGCAGAGGAGAATGTAACTCCCAAAGTAAAAGTCAATTTTTTTTTGCCACGTTTCAAAGGTGGCTTAATCTCAAGAGACTGCAATAAACCACACCAAACATATTCCTAGAGACAAAGCTAAAGTAACAGTGGCAACCATCTGTTGACAAAGATTCTTATTCTAGGATTCAGGGAATCTGCCACACCCAGGTCTTTGAGCTTTAGCTTTGATCCAATTTCCGAGGATGTTCAGAATGTTAATAAAACACGTGTGCCATCTTTACCTCAAATTAATTCAAAAGGGAAATTAACAAATTCCAAGGCATGAATAGTAATTGGTACATGCAACAAGGCTACTCTCACCACATGCCAGGTGCCCACATTAATTCTGGAAACTCTAGACTTGTGATGCCATGTGAATGCAGGTGATCTGGTCTGAATAGAGTTGATCTTAGAATATTCATTTTTCCCTCAAATAATTCTTCTCACCCAAAGGATAGATATGGCTGTCTCTCTGGCCCTAACTGTTCAAATCCACTCTTGGGTTTTCATTAGTGGATCAGTATCTCCAGGCCTATAAAGGCTTTTGACAAGTTTCCTCGATGAAGAAGTTTTGCCACTCTGTTTTGAGTACTCACCTAAGATAGGTCTGGGGGCCTCGGGGTTCCAGATCAAGCAAAGTCAAGATGTTCAAACTTTGAAAATTTCATGGACGATGAGACTTGCTAGTCTCACCATAGGTACAAGAAATTATGAGGCAGACAACCCAAATTCGTGATTTGATCCTCTTAAGGAACAGCTAATATAGTTTAGTCTGGAATTATTATTTGGGCTTCTGAAAAGGTTTGCTCATTTGCCAACATCTACAACAGATGCCATATGCTTTATATGAATATTAAAGCCAGTCATGTCTGAATTTCCATATTTTAGAATTATTTGCACTTAGTACTTCAAAAAATTTATTTTGTAAGTTATTTGATTTCTAAAAATCCCTAGAATCTTTGTTGTAGTCTCTTCAAAGCCATTTTTTCCTCTTAAAATAAGGACATTCTCTTTTTCTTTGATTTTCCTTTTTAGAAAAATCTGTCTTTGTGTGGTAACTCATGTCTATAATCCCAGTACTTTGAAAGGCTGAGACAGGAGGATTGCTTGAGGCCAGAAATTTGAGACCAGCCTGGGCAACATAGCAAGACCACTGTCTATCTCTCTCTCTCTCTCTCTCTCTCTCTCTGTCTCTCTCTCTCTCATATATATATATATATATATATATATATATATATATATATATATTTCCTGATTTTATATATATATATAAAAATCAGAAAAAAAAATTTAACTCCCACATTGCTCAAACCAAATCAAAGTTCTATAAACCAAGATGTTTAAATAGGTTTAACATCTTTTAAAGTGAGTTGGGAAACTCACTTTTAATGTTATCGATTATCACCATGTAAAATGCAACGGTGAACTCAGTATTTAAAGTAGTTAAAACATTTTCTTAAATAAGCTTTTGTTATAATACACTTTTTTCTTGTAGAAAGCTATAAAAGTATTAACTAAGAAAGAATTTCCATGCTTTAATATTATATATAAGCTATTACTATTACATATTTGTGTGGAAATTTCCTATAATATACATAAAAGCATTATCTTGAATATGTATAGTTTTTACATACAAGAGAATTATGTTAAAAGATAAAATAAATACGTAATATCTGGGATACAACAAAGCACATGACATGTGAAAACTATTTTCTGAGGTCTCATTTATCTATTAAAGTATAGAATAAGAGCTAGCATTAAACTATATTAATCTCAGTCTCATTCACCACCTCCAAGACTACAACCTTATCCCTATGTTTTAAAATGTCTTCACTGATCTGAACTCAGATATACTTACTGAACCTAGGTCAATTTTATTGCCAAGTTAGTGGTTTGTGGGATCTGCAATCTATTATAACCAGGTGAATTATAAAATTTGGATTCTTTAAAATACAGAAAAATTACAGTTAATTCTCAAATTACAGTTAATTCTCTTCTTCATTTTTGTTATTAATAGTGTTTGACACGATAAGAATTATACTATACTTGCACGTTATTTTCTCTTGCAAGTCTTCAGCTCCTACTGTTTCATCTGTTCTATCAGCTAATTAAACACATACACCTGTGAGGAAACTACTGTTAAATCCACCTTGCTTAAAATGATGATTTCTCAATAGGCCTGATGTCCAATGTGTTTGAGGTGCACAGAATAACCTCCTCAGGAAGAAAAATGCATCTGCTCACGGGCTGCCAACCTAGACTGCTTCAAATTGAACACTGGTGTTTAATAACTTACCACAAACATCTGCAGAAAAAGGTTTGGATTTTATAGATAGGCTTAATAATCCAATACATTATTATATCTCCAAAATATATATAATTTTTTTAGAAGTAAAAGTTGACTTATTAGGTGAAATTGAAGTAGAATCGATACACGCACGCGCATGCTTGCAGATGCCTGTGCATATGCACATACACATGGATATCTGTATCTATTCAAATCATTTCTTTAACATAAAAATACTTGTTTTTCTTATCTTTCCAAAAATGGATGTGGTGATTTCCATGTCTAGCATCATTAACAATGTCTTTTGTTGCTGTGCTGTTTAAATCAATCTCTCTGCTTTCAGGTATAATAGCTAAAGTATAATTAGTATCATAAAGAAATATTTACTGGCTGGGCATGGTGACTCACGACTGTTTTTCCCAGCACCTTGGGAGGCTCAGGCAAGCAGATCACCTGAGGTCAGGAGTTGAGACCTGCCTGACCAACATGGAGAAACTCTGTCTCACTAAAAATACAAAATTAGTCAGGCATAGTGGTGCATGCCTGTAATCCCAGCTACTTGGGAGGCTGAGGCAGGAGAATCGCTTGAACTCAGGAGGCAGAGGTTGTGGTGAGCCGAGATTATGCCATTGCACACCCAAACTCCATCTCAAAATAAATAAATAAATAAAATGTCTACTATAAATACAATTAATTAGATTTAGTTTTTGCATGCTATAAATCACTTTTGATTTCAACAACTGGTACTATATAAACCTTATTAGACTAAATGGTACTTATCACTGCAAAGTAATTGAATAAAGAGAAGAGCTAGGTAAATAGTGTGAAAAAAATATCTAACATCACTCTTATCAAAATGAAAGTTGTTTTGAAAATAAAACACAATTTCAGCTTTTTGTAGCTAGTGTAATCATTTTCTTAACTTTGTTTCAGAAAAACACTTTCCTCCTACAGTTTACAACATATACAATCTATAAAGTGCCCTTGTGATGCCTCAATTTCATCAGATAATTTTTTTCATTGTATAGCTTGATTTTTGAACATAAAACAATCGATTCTACATGTTATTAACAAAACTAAAAGTACATTTGCATTTATTATTACACAGTGTCACAAATTTGGGAGATGCCTCATGGGTTAATTACTAGTAGATAAAATTATTCTTCTTGGTACTAATAAATCTATCCTTCAAAATTGTAAGCATACAACATTGTGTATTGGATCTTTGAACATCAGATCTATGGGTTTTTTTCCCTAATAACTTGTTTTATTAAATAATACACTCTGAATATGCTTAAATGTAGATTGTTAAGCTTTTAGATCTGAGGCAGAGTGAATCTTTTTGTGAGATATAGCTAAGGTTTTGCTAAAGAATTTTAAGCTTGGAGTTTCTTTTTCAATTTGTTGGACATTTGGGAAATGTACCATTCTTTTTCTATTGAGATTCTCATCAAGTCTTATGCAAAGTAGTGAACCTCCCCTTCTAAGATCTTAATAGATTCTTGAGGGGTGGTTATTAATGAATAAAGTCACCCCTCAGACATACATATTATGGAAATCTTTATGGACATACATAAAGAAATGAGGGGGAATCTCATTGTTTGTACTACATTTTACAGTGGATACTTTCAGTATAAGACCGTTTTACCTTCAGGCTTGATCTGATTTTTAGGTGATCATGGGATTTTCCCACTTCTATTACTGACCTATATTACCTGGTACATTATGAGAATAAAGTGTAGCTTTACTGGAGTCTGCTAATAGATACCTAATGCTCCCACATGAGCTTTTAGAGACTTGCACCTTAAGTTCACCTGAGGCATTTCTGTAGAATTACAACTTAATATAGCTAGCAAAAACCAGGATTCCTAGGTAAGTGTTAGAAAAACTAGATCTTTTCTAATACTAATATTCCCATATCTGCTATTATTCAAGTCTTGGTTTCACCCAAGGAAATAAAAGGAAATAAAACAAGTTAAAAGTTCTTAGGTGCCTAGAGAAAAGATTCACTTGGGTTCTCACAATATTAAGAAGAAATCTTCTGAGCAGAACACCCCCCTGTGACTCACTTTCTTGAAGGAAATACTGTCTGACTCCTGTAGTTAAACTCAGCTCACTTCCCAGTTATTCTCACATGCCGATTTGCTACTGTGGTTCTGATCCCCAATTACTTACATTTACATCTGTTACTAGAAAACTTCTAATTTTCTAAATTTCAGTAATTTAACAATCGTTAGACATTACTCTGGGTTAAGGTAATAGAAAATTCTAGAGATTAGATATAGGTTATTGGTTGTCTAAATGCAAACAACAAATTGCCTTTTGTGTACATGTATAACTTACCTCAAGAAAAATCTATTTTGCATAGTACATATATTTAAACACTTATTATATGTAACCATTGAATTACACACTTTGAATGTATTATATCATTGATTCTCATAACAACCTAGTGAGGCATAGAATAACGACTTTCCCCATTTTGCAGAAGAGGAAACTGATCACTAAATTTGGCTTGTAAATTAACTCTCCTGTAGAAACATCTGGAGGGCATTGATGAAATCAGAATTTCTTTTCTTTCTGTGTGTGTGTGTCTGTGTGTTTCTTTCCTTTCTGTGTGTGTGTGTGTGTGTGTGTGTGTGTGTGTGTAGTGAGACTGTTTCAAATAATAAAAGAAGAGAAAGTTTCATGTGTGCGATGGAGTCTCGCTCTGACACCCTGGCTGGAGTACAGTGGCTTGACCTTGGCTCACTGCAACTTCCTCCCACTACAGGGTTCAAGTGATTTTCCTGCCTCAGCCTCCTGAGTAGCTGGAATTACAGGCACGCTCCACCACACCCAGCTAATTTTTGTATTTTTAGTAGAGATGGGATTTTGCCATGCTGACCAAGCTGGTCTCAAAGTCTTGACCTCAGATGATTTGCCTGCCTCGGCCTTCCAAAGTGCTGGAATTACAGGTGTGAGCCACTGCACCTGGCAAATCAGAATTCCTTAATGTGGAAACAAAATACCCAGGTAATTCTGATGCACATTAACCTAAGAAACACTGACATAATAGATTTTAAATATAATTTCTTAGTATATATTTGTACATATCTTTATACTAATTCAAATACATGGTTATAGTGACCTGTATTATCAACACTGAAAAGCTGGGTAAATAACATTTATCTTGTGGTTTCTTAAAGCCAATACCACATTGCAAATGATTTGATATTTTCCTGGAGAAAATAATCAATGATATCAAGGCCACTCTTTGATTTATAAACATTCTACAAAGTTAAGAGGCACAGATATATGTCCATGCATACTTCACTAAAGTGGAAAGCTTGTAATTTGTTGATACCAAAGCACACATTTTAAAACTAATACATTCTGTTTCATCTAATTTCTGTGGAGTCACACATTTTGGATACTGTACTAGAGCCCAAGAACAAAATGTTGATAAGAATAATCCCTGGGAGAAGCAGACTGAGCCCAGAGGACTCCCTGAGTTAAAGATGTGTTACTGAGAATCTAGGAAGATGAAGGAGGCTAGAATGTCAGAGCAGAATAAAAGAGGAGAAAGTTTCACAGAGTAACTACTCCAGAGATCTGCAGATGGACCCCCGGAGTGTTCACCAGAGTAACGATCACTACATGCATGTAAAGAAACTACCCAACGCCATGGAAAGAACCAACTGAAAGAACTAACGGCAGCAGTATCTCAAACTGGACCAAAGATAGTGCCTACTTTTGTCAGTCAGAGTGGAAAACTTTATAATTTATTAACTTTATGGCATTAAGTAGAGAGTTCTTCCCTCAGTACCAGAAAATAAAGCACACTATACTAACTGGGGGCTTTGTTCTTGCCTAATAAAACATAAAATTAATAGACAAAAGTAGTAAACTATTTCCAAGTAACTTGATAACCCAAGAAAATTTGAAGGAATAAAAATGATCCAGCTGGGCCTGATGGTGCATCCCAGAACGTTGGTAGGCTGAGGCAGGAAGATCACCTGAGCCCAGGACTTCAGGACCAGCCTGGCAACACAGTGAGACCCGGTCTCAAATAATAATAATAATCCAGCATTTAACAGGGTATAATTTACAATGTTTGGATCTGATTTTAGACATTTTCAGATATGCAAAGAATAGGCAAAAATGATCCATAATGAGAAAATGAATCCGTCAACTGACCAAGAACTAACACAGACATTACAATGACCAGACAAGGGTATTAAACAGTTATTATATTACATGTGACCAAAACCTAGAGGAAAAATTAAATAAATATAGGACAGACATGGAAGATAGAGAAAAGACATGGAAGACAGAAAAAATCCCCAACCAAATCGAACTGGTAGAGATGAAAACTATAATGTGTGCAATAATCACTTCTCAGCCTTTTGGCTAGATCAAGTGAAAACTATAATGTGTGCAATAAAACATATTTTGGATGCAATAACAGCAGACCACATATTTTAGTAAGAAAAATCAGTGAGCTTGAGGACACAGCAATTGAAGCTATTTACAGTGAAACAGAAAGAGAGAAAAAAGACCTTAAAAAAATGTCATAGACCATCAGTGACTTGCAGAAGAAAAGCAGTCTAATAACATACAACTGGGGTACTCAAATGAAGGGAGGAAAATGAAAGGTAATATTAAAATATATAATAGCCAAAAAGGTTCCAAATTTAATGAAAACTATAAACTTAGAAACTAAAGAACTTCAATGAATCCCAAGCACAAGAAACATAAAGAAAACTACATCAAAGCACATTATAATTAAACTGCTGAAAATCAGTGATAAAGAGCCAGAGACAAAGCATTTATCACATACAGAGGAATAAACACAAAAATGACAAATTTCTTCTCAGAAATAATGCAAACAAGAAGAGAGTGGAGCAGTATCCTTAAGTTACTAAGAGATATTTTTAAAGTTCAGTCTAGTATTTTACACTCAGTGAAACTATCTTTCAAAAAAGAAAATGAAGAAAGACTGTTTTTAGACTGTTTTCAAACTGAAAAGTTTTGTGATTAGCAAACACGCACTATAAGAAATGTTAAAGAGAATCTTTCAGACAGAGGAAAGGGGTTTCAAGATATAAAAAGCAAAAACAACAAGAAAAACAAAAGTAAAGGAAACTAAGGTCTTATTTATGAACAGATGAATAAAAGTGATGTCTCTACCTAGACTGTCAGGATAAAAAGTAAAAAAGGACACGAATTTCCAAGCTTGTGGATTATAGAAGTGATACCACTACAGATTCTACAGATTATTAAGAAATAAGAAGAAAATATTATAAACAACTTAGAGACATTCCTTGAAAGTCACAAACTACCAGAGATTACTAATGGAATAGATAAACTAAATAATACAATGTCTATTAAAGATATTTAATTTATAGTTAAAAACATTAGAACCAAAAAAAATTACAGGCTTATCTAGCTACACTGGTGGGTTCTACCAAATACCTAATAAATTAATTTTATCAATTGTATGCATATTCTTCCAAAACATTGAAGAGATGTTTTCCATGAGGCCAGCATTACTCGGATACCAAAACCACAAGACAAATAAAGAAAACTGCAGACAAATAGTTCATATTTAGATTAAATTATATAGATGAAAAAACTCCTGACAAAATTCCCAATCACTTAGATGAAAAACATCCTGACAAAATTCTAATAGAGTCCGACAGTATATAAAAAGAACAACATAGTATTATCAAGTGGAGTACATCTCTTACATTAATATGTTAAAATTAATCAATATAATTGACCATATGAACAAACAAAAAATTATATAATCCTCTCAATAGTTGAATAAAAAGCATAAAAGTATTTCAGAAAATGTCATATCCTTTCCTTATGAAAACTTTTAGCAAACTAGGAATAGAAGGGAACTTCCTAACCTGATAAGGAGCATTTACAAACAAATCTACAATAACATCAAACCTGATGGTTAAAAAAAAGTATGCTCTCCACTTAAGATTAGAATGCCTTCTCTTTACATTTCTATTCAAAATTTTATTGGAGATATTAGCAAGTGAAATAAGATAAGAAAAGGGGAATAAAAGGCACCCACAAGATAAGTTAAACTGCCTTTGTTCACAGACAATATGATTGTGGGTGTAGATGTGTGATAGAAACTACAGAAAAGCAATTAAAACGAACAAAGTAATAAATAGGTTTAGCATAGTTTGTAGGATTCAAGATGAACAGAAAAATATCAATCATAGATCTGTACAATCACAAAGAATTATAAATTATAATTTAAAACATAATATTATTTACAATAACACTTAAAATCATTATATACTTAGGAATAAGCTGATAGGTAGGGTGCACAAGAACAGCACACCGAAAACTACAACACATTGCTGAGAAAATTAAAGAAGACAAATAAATAAAGAGTTCATGCATCAGAAGACATAATATTGCTAAATATCAGTTCTTTCCAAATTGATCTACAGATTCAATAAAATCTAAACAAAATCTCAGCATTTTGGGGGGGATAGATATTTACACACTGATTCAAACATTTTTCCAGATATTCAAAAAATCTTGAATTTTTAAAATGCAAAGTGATCAATAGTGACAGAAATTAGCATGGTGCTTGCCTGGGAATGGGCTTTAGGAGAGCCTGGCAGGGGTGGGAGGGTTGGATAAAAGAGGCATCAGGAAACTTGGAGGTACTAGATATGTTCATTACCTTAATTGGGGTGATTTAATGGATATACAAATATATCAAAACTGGTCAAATTGTACAATTTAAATATATGCCATTAATATATGCTGTTTTAAAAGAAAACAGAAAAATTCCTGGCCTCCAAATGCTCACAACTAAATGCGATCAGTGGACTCTATAGACAATCTCAGTAACAGGTGGTAAAGCGATACCTCAGCATTCTGCACAGTTGCTATGAAGGGCAGGGGAGAGTGTAGTTTGAAACATCCAAGAAAGGGTTCTATAGGAAACCCATGAATTGCATAAGTGTAGTCACATCTTTTCACATGCTACCCACTTCTTCCATTACACCTTCATACCATACCTTTCCTGAGTTTCAATCCCCTTCCAATATACTTTTCCTTGTAGGAGACAGGTTTCAAAAAGTCTTTTACATAGACAGCTTTCAAAAAGTCAATCTCATGAAGGTAAAGAGTACAGTTAATGTACACCAATAGGACTGGTTTAAAATAAAGCACAGTTCTCCTTAATTCAGTATCTAACAGAAGCAAACAGAAATACATTTAGAGTGCATTTATTATTCTTTCAGGACAAGGATCATGTGAATAAGCCCATACATTGGCCTATGGACTAGGTATCCTCTGCAGTAACTTATTTGCAACAGGAATGCTGGCTTATCATAGTGGATTCATATTACCATTGCTCTAGAAAATAATGGTATGTCTACAACCCATTGGTTTAAACCACTGGAAAAAACTGGCAAATGCAATGACAGAGAAGGGATTATATCCTGATAGGTAGTATATCCCAAGGGGTAAAAAAAAAATGGGCAGGCCAGGCTCAATGGCTCACACCTGTAATCCCATCACTTTGAGAGACTGAGGCAAGTGGATTGCTTGAGGCCAGGAGTTTGAAAAAAATATTGGCCTATGAGTCAAAGGTGAAATGCTCTTACTGATTTTGCCAATATCTTGTCTATATCCCAGTTTCTTCATCAGGACTTATTTAAGAGTTGGATCCTGGAGAAAGAACTCCATGATAGCCATATTCAATTTTATTGAAAAAAATCCATTTGCTAAATATATTTGTACAGACAATTACTACTTTGTGTAGATTTCAAGCCTGTAATAGGTTAGAGAACTATAACAGAGACATACCTAATTATAACTGTATCCCTTTCCTATCAAAATATTGCTAAGGAAGGTAATTACTATTTCACTTTTTAAATATAAAAGCAATATATGTTTCATATATAGTAATGGGGAGTATGTAGAAGTAGACTACAGAAAATAAACATCAACAACACTCTTGTAGCCTAGAAATGGCCTCGGTTAACCCTTTCATCTGTGCCCTATTGGTTATTTTTGTTGCATATCTTAGGTTACTTTAACAAAGTCAGAAGCACGTGTGTGTGTATACACACATTTTTAGAAATATATATGTTAAATATACATTAAAATACATATTTTAAAATCTATATGATTCCATCATATCGATATACCATAGTTTGTTAGTTTTTTATTCTTATTTATATTATTTCCAATTTTTAATGATTAAAAATAATTCTAAATTGAATATATTTGCATGTAAATCTTAGTGTGTTCCTCTATTTTCTTAGGATAAATTCTGAGGAAGAATATTCTTGGATTGTCGGTCAAATATATGTTTAAGCTTTTGGTATATAAGAGGGTTTCTTCTGAAATAGGTTACAGCATTTTATATTCCCACAAGTGTTTGATAGAGCTGCTTTTGAAGACCTCAGCCATCTTGACAATTTTCTAATTTTAATTTTAATTGTTTTTTATTTGATAACTATTGGAGCTGAACTTTTGGTTCATATAATTGACCTGCATATTGCATATTCATGTTGCTTGCTCATTTTCTTCTATTAAAATATATCTTTTATTTATATATTTATTTTCTTATTGATTTTTAATAGCTTTTTACCTCAGACACATCTATCACAAATGTTTTATCAAATTTTTCTTTTGCATTTTAGTTTACTTTTAAACATTGAATATACTATAAATACAACAAAATTTATTCTTTCTAAAGTAAATACTTCATTGAATTTTAAATTATGTGACTGCCATCAGAATTAAAACAGACAACATTTCTGTCACCCATAAAAGTTATTTCTTGTTTCTTTTAGGTCATTCTCTTTAGTAAATACCTAGGAATTGGATTGATGGGTTGTAGAATAAGTGTGTGTTTAATTTGATAACAAACTAAATAACTGTTTTTCAAAGTTTCTACAGTATATTCCGTATTCACCAGCAAGGTATGAGAATTCCAGCTACTTTGTACCTCCACCCATTTTACATCATCAGTTTGTTTAACTGTAGCTATTCTAGTGGGTGTATAGGACATTTTGTAGCTTTAATTTGTATTTCTTTGCTGTCTAATTGCATTGAGGGTTTTTTCTTGCTATTAGTGCCCATCCAAATATATGTATTATTGCTGAAGCATATGTTCAAATCATTTGTTCCTTTTATCTGGGGTGTCTTATGGTGAAGTTGTAAGAATTCTATATATTCTGCAGACAAATCAGATATGTGTCTTACAAATATTTTCTTTTCTTTTGGTCTGTGGATAGCTTTTTTATTTTATTTTTTAAGTTTCAGTCATGCAACTACTGCCAGAATTAAAATATACATATATGCCCCCCACAGAAGTTCTCTCTTGACCCTTTTTAAAATTAAAAGACAGGTATTTTTTGAATACCAAAAATGTTAATTCTAATGAGACAAATTAAAAATTATATTTCTGTTATGGTTCATGCTTCGTTTGATATATATAAGAAACCATTACCTACCCTAATCACAAAGATACTTTCTTTTGCTTTCTTCTAAAGAGTTATGCCTTTAAGTTTTTATTATTTAATCCATTTCAAGTTAATTTATGTATCAGGTACAAAATAATGTTGGAGGTAATATTTTACAATGAATGTCTGGTTCTTTCAGGACCTTGTTGAGTATCTTTTCCATGTTGAAACACTTGAGCACCAAAGAGGGGAGCTAAGATGATCAACTAAATGCAGCCACCAAGACTCTCCCACCAAGAGACTAGACCATCAAGAAGACTGGTACACTCTGAGCATCTTAGGAAGAAAGGCATTGAGAGTGAACAGAGGGAGAACAGAAACCCTGGGCTGAAGGGGGAGGGAGCTGAGAACACTGCACAGGGTTGCCAAGCACTAGGACTTATGCTTGTGAGCAGTGCCCAGGGAAGGAGTGGGTTAAATAAGCATGGAGTAGACGACTCTCACCATGGACCTCTAGAATCCTAGCTGCAGGAGACCCTATGACCTCCATCGACATTTGAGCTAGCAGGAAGAGCTGCTTGGAGTGTTGTTAGGGACATGATTCCAGCCTCTGTGGAGCACAGAGGGTTTGGCAAGGGAATAGGTGCAGAGGAGCATAACCAGGGATGCCTGTCATGCAAGGCTCATTGCACTTCTTTAGGTCGCTTGGGTCTTTGTTGACCAGCAGACCGGGACAAACCATGGGATGGAGCTAGTCTGATCTGAGCACATCCCTCTCTGCTAGCTTCTCCCAGGATCCTTGCCTGGATGCATCTGCTTGCAGAGCAGCCTCAGATACCCAATTGGGGTACTTCCCAGTGGCTATTGTCATAGCTTCCTCACTGGCAGACCCCACCTAATCATCTAATAACTTCTGTAGATAGGCCCCCACTGGCATGCACCCACCTGTAGCCTTCTTCCATCGCTTTGCCAGTGCACACTTGTGCACAGCCTCCCCTCAGTGCTTTGCCAGCACACGTGTGGCTCCTGCCACGCCACTACCCAACTACTACTGGTGCACGTGGACCTTGCCGTGCTGCTTAACTACCACTGACGTGTGTGCAAATATGGACCCTGCTGCTACCACCCCAATGAAGTGCTTCTGCTGGCACCCCACCCCCATCAGAGTTTTGTTGCCAGCAGACTGTGAGCATCTTGACACCTCTAACACAGGCACTCAACCTCTAGGGCAAGGGAACAAAGCCCAGACCCCATGGGTTAGAGGACAGCTTAGGAGTGCTGAGCTGAGTATTGGCCCCCGAAATACTCCAGAAATGAAACCAATTGACTGAACCCAACTTATAGCACAGACAAACCCTCAAGGACATCAAAGACTATAAAAGCAAAAAGCCCCATTCAAAGGGCAGCAACTTCAAAGATTAAAGGAAAATTAGCCCACACAGATGAGAAAGAACCAGTGCAAGAACGCTGGCAACTCAAAAGAACTAGAGTGCCTTCTTACCTTCAACAGACCTGAGTAGCTCTGCAGCAATGGTCCTTTTCTTGACTGAAATAGCTGAAATGTTAGAGTTCAGAATCCAGATGCCAGGTAAGCTTATTGAGATTCAGAAGGAAATAGAAATTCAATTCAAGGAATATAAGAACTTCAGTAAAATGATACAAGAGCAAAAGACAAAATAGCCATTTGAAGAAGAACAAAACTGATCGAATAGAACTGAAAACTCACTATAAGAATTTCATAACACAATGGGAAGTATTAGTAGCAGAATAGACAAGCTCTGAAAATAATCTCAGATCTCAAAGACTGGTCCTTTGAATCAATTCAGTCAGACAAAAATAAAGAAAAAAAGAGTAAAAAAGAAGGAACAAAACATTGCAGAAGTATGGGATTATGTAAAGAAGCAAAACCTATGACTCACTGATGTCTCTGAATGAGAAAGCAAGCAACTTGGAAAATATATTTGAGAATATTATCCACAAAATTTTCCCCAACCTCACTAGAAAGATTGACATTCAAATTAAGAAAATTCAGAGAACCCCTGTGACATATAATATAAGACAATTGTCCCCATGACACATAGTCATCAGATTCTTCAAGATCAATGTGAAAGAAAAAATTTTAAAGGCTGCTACAGAGAAGGGGCAGGTCACATCCAAAGGAACCCCATTAAGCTAATAGTGAACCTTTTAACAGTCACCGTCCAAACCAGAAGAAAGCAAAAAAAAATCCAAAAAAAAAAAAGAAAAATACAACAAAATTAACCATACTTCACAGGATCAAATTTACACATATCATACATTTGGGTCTTGCTTCTTTATCCAACTTTTAAATGGGACATTCAGCCTGTTTATGTTAAAAGTGAATAATGATATGTGTGGACTTGATCTGTGAGGTATGGTCAGCTGGTTATTACGTAGACTTGATTGTGTAGTTGGCCTATGTCCAAATGGCATTTCCCAAGTTTCGTTTTAGGGTTTTTATAGTTTTAGGTTTTATATTTAAGTCTTTAATCCATCTTGAGTTGATTTTTGTATATGTTCAAAGTAAGGAGTATAGTTTCAATCATCTGCATAAGGCAAGACAGTCATCACATTCATTTATTGAATAGGGAGTTCTTTTACAATTGTTTGTTATTGTTGACTTTGTTGAAGATCAGGTGGTTGTAGGCGTGAGGCTTTATTTATGGGTTCTATAATCTGTTCCATTGGTCTACATGTCTATTTTTGTACCAGTACCATGGTGTTTTGGTTACTGCAGCCTTGGGTGTAGTTTGAAGTCAGATAGTATGATACCTAGCTTTTTTCTTTTTGCTTATTATTGCTTTGTCTATTCAGGCTCTTTTGTAGTTCCACATGAAAATTAGGATTGTTTTTTTCTAATTCTGCAAAGAATGACACTGGGAGTTTGGCAGGAATAGCATTGAATCTGTACATTGCTTTGGGAAATACGGCTATTTTAACAATATTGATTCTTCCTATTTATGAGGATGGAATGCTTTCCCATTTGCTTGTGTCATCTCTGATTTCTTTCAACAGTGTTTTGTAATTCTCATTTCAGAGATCGTTCACCTCCCTGGTTAGCTGTATTCCTAGATGTTTTATTCTTTTCGTGGCTATTGTGAATGGGATTGCATTCTTGATTTGGCTTTCAGCTTAGATGTTATTGATGCATAGAAATGTTACTGATTTCTAAATGTTGATTTTGTAGCCTGAAATGTTGCTGAAGTTGTTTGTCAGATCTAGGAGGCTTTGGACAGAGGCAATGAGGTTTTCTAGGTATGGAAAATTGCAGAGAAGGAGTTTTACTTCCTGTCTTCCCAATTGAATGCCTTTTATTTCTTTCTCTTGCCTGATTGCTCTGGCTAGGACTTCTAGCAATACGTTGAAGAGGAGTCGGAGCATGGGCATCCTTGTCTAATTTTCTTCCGTAAGTGGAATTCTTCCAGCTTTTGCCTGTTCAGTATAATGTTTGTTGAGGGTTTGTTATAGATGGCTCTTATTATTACAAGATATGTTTCTCTGATGCATAGTTTGTTGAGGGATTTTAGCATTAAGAAATATTGAATTTCATCAAAAATGTTTCTGCACCTATTAAGATGATCATGTGTTTTGGTTTTAGTTCTGTTTATGTGATGAACCACATGTATTCATTTGGGTATGTCAAACCAGCCTTGCAACCCAAGAATGAAATCTACTTGATCATGATGGGTTACCTTTTTGATGTGCTGTTGGATTTTTTTTTCTAGCATTTTGTTGAAGATTTTTGCATCATGTTTCTCAGAGATATTGGCCTCAAGTTACCTTTTTTGTTGTTGCTGTGGTCTTTGCTAGTTTTTGGTGTCAGAATGATGCTGGCCTCATGGAATGAGTTAGGGAGAAGCCTCTCCTCCTTAATTTTTAGGAATGGTTTTAGTAGGTTTGGTACCAGCTCTTCTTTATACGTCTGGTAGAATTCAGCTCTGAATCTGCCTGGTCCAGGGCTTTTTCTGGATGGTAGGTTATTTTTACTTATTCAATTTCAGAACTCAATATTGGTCTGTTCAGGATTTCAATTTCTTTCTCGTTCAATCTTGGGAAGTTTTATGTTTCCAGAAATTTATCCATTTCTTTTAGGATTTCTAGTTTGTGTTTATATAACTATTCATAACAGTCTCTGTGGGTATTTTTTATTTCTGTGGAGTTGGTGGTTATGTTCCCTTTGTCCTAATTGTGTTTATTTGGATTTTCTCTCTTTTTTCTTTATTAGTATAGCTAGTGTTCCATCAATTTTATGTATTATTTTGAAAATCAGATCAATCTTTTTTCTCATGTCTTTATTTTGTTCAATTCAACTCTGAGTTTGGCTATGTCTTTTCTTCTGCTAGCTTTGGTACTGCTTTGCCTTTGTTTTTAGAAAAATAAGGTATGATACTAGGTTGTAATTTTGGGACCTTCTAAATTTTTTATGTGGGTGTTTAGCACTAGAAACTTTCCTCTTAACACTGCTTTAGCTGCATCCCAGAGATTCTGCTGTGTTGTATCTTTGTTTTCATTTGTCTCAAAGAATTTCTGGATTCCTGACTTAATTTCATTGTCTAACTAAAAGTCATTTAAGAATAGATTGTTTAATTTTCACCCAACTAAATGACTTAGGGAGATTTTCTTTGTATTGATTTCTCTGTTTATTGTGCTGTGGTCCAAGAGTATAGTTAGTATAATTTTGTTTTGTTTTTTGAATTTTTAAAGAATTGCTTTATGACCAAGTGTGTGGTCAGTTTTAGAGTATGTGCCATGATTGATGAGAAGAAAATATTCTATTTTTGTTGGGTGGATGTCCTGTAGGTGTCTGTTAGGTCCATTTGGAACAAGTGTCAAGTTTAAATGACAAATATCTTTGTTAATTTTCTGCCTCAATAATCTGTTTAATATTGTTAGTGGGAAGTTGAAGTCTACCTCTGTTATTGTGTGTTTATGTAAGCCTCTTTATAGTGTCTAAGAACTTGTTTTATGGATCTGAGTTCTCCACTGTTGAGTGCATATGTATTTAGTAGAGTTAAATCTTCATGTTGAATTCATTTATGATTACATAATGTTCTTCTTTGCCCTTTTTGATTATTGTTGGTTTAAAGTCTGTTTTGTCTGAAATAAGAATAGTACCCCTTGCTCTTTTTTGTTATTGTTGTCTTGATTGATCTTTCTCCATATATTCACTTTGAGCCTGTGCATGTCATTGCATGTGAGATGAGTCCTTGAAGACAGCAATTAGTTGGGTCTTGCCTCATTATCCATATCTTTTGGACATAGGCCCTGACAAAGACTCATGACAAAGGCTCCAAAAGTAATTGTAACAAAAACAAAAATTGACAAAGTGAGACCTAATTAAATCAATGAGCTTCTGCAGAGCAAAAGAAACTATCAACAGAGTAAGCAGACAACCTACAGAATGGGAGAAAAACTTTGCAAAGTATGGATCTGACAAAGGCCCAGTATCCAGAATCTAAAAATAACTGAAACAAATGACGAAGCAAAACAAACAAACAAAAACCATTAAATAAAATAGGCAAAGGACATGAACAGACACTTTCATGTAGCCAATAAGTATATGAAAAGATGCTGAACATCACTAATCATTAGAAAAATGCAAATCAAAATCACAATGAGATACCATCTCACATCAATCAATTTGACTATTATTAAAAAGTCAGAAAATAACTGATGCTGGTAATGTTGGAGAGAAAAAGGAATGCTTATATACTGCTGGAGGAAATGTAAATTAGTTCAGCCACTGTGGAAAGCAGTTTAGAGATTTCTCAGAGCACCCAGAACTATCATTCAATCCAGCAATCCCATTACTAAGCATATGCTCAAATATATATATATATTTTTCTATCATAAAGACACATGCATGCGTATGTTCATCACAGCACTATTCACAATAGCAAAAACGTGGAATCATCCTGGTTGCCCATCAATGGTGGACTGAATAAAAATAATGCAGTACATATGCATTATAGAGTACTATGCTGCCATCAAAAGGAATGAAGTCGTTTCTTGCAGCACTATGGATAGAACTGGAGGCCATTATCCTATGCAAATTAACACACAAACAGAAAACCAAATATCACATGTTTTCTCCTGTAAATAGGAGCTAAACACTGAGTACTTATAAAAACAAAGAAGAGAAAAATAGACGCTATGGACTACTTGTGGGTGGAAGATAGGATGATTAAAAAAACTACCTCGTGGGTACTATGCTCATTACTTGGGTGATGAAGTAATCTGTACATCAAATACTCAAGACATAAAATTTTCCCAAGTTACAAACCTGCACATGTACCCCTGAACCTAAAATGAACGTTGGAAAAAATGAAAAAAACTTAAAAAATAAAATAAAAATATACTTGAGCAACTTTATACAAAATCAATTGAAACTGTTGTGTGGGTCTATTTCTGTACAATGTATTATATTTCATGGATTTATATGTAAATCCTCATATTAATACTATATTGTCTTTATTACTTCAGCTTTATAGTGAGTCTTGAAATAAGTAGTATAAATTCTTTTTTCAACTTGTTTTGGCAAATCTAGACCCCTTGGATTTCAGCACAGATTTAAAATCAGCTTAGCATTTTATTAAAAAGAAAGAAGAAGAAGAATAAGACTGCCAGAATTTGGTTGAGATGACATTAACTCTATAAATTAATTTGGGTAGTATTGATATCTTAACAATATTGATTCTCTAATCAGTGAAGAACATATATCTCCCCATTTCATTAATTTTTTCTCACCAATGTTTTGTAGCATGTGTTGGGTCAGAACATTTTAAGTTTTAGTAAATAACTATAGGCAGATGATTTAAATGTGTGTACTGAGATGTTCATCACAGTGTTTAAAACCGAAAAAAAGTGAAACAACCCAAAAGTATAACTAGACAGAATTGTTTAAGTTATCTGTGGCCGTATTCAGTGCGTTAAATGCTTGTATTTTTCCAAAATAAATATCTTACAGAGGCAAGATATTACTTTCAGTAATATACTATTGCTCAAAAGATTTTGGCAACTCATAAATTGTAAAACACGCTTTTAAATAGCCTCCATTGAAGACAGTTATGCTCCTTTGATGATGGGTTAGAACTGTGACAAAACCAATTGTCATTCAGAGTCAAAATTGACATAGTAGAATGAAAGATCAATCTAAGTAAGCTACTTGGGTCAAAAGGACATAATTTTTGTACACAGTTTATAAACTTGCTTTTAAGAAAAATTTATTATAGATTTTAATATATTGGAACTGACCCTGCCACAGGTTGCCTGGAGCTTAGAAATATCTCATAAATAAATTACTTCTTATTTGAAACAGTGTGCTGTATTTTTAAAAAATTAGATTTTTTAAAAAAAGTAAATCTGGATTTTATTTCCAACTCTGACAGCTTCTGCCCACATGGACCTGGTATAAGGCACTTAACCCTTCTAGGAGCCGCTTGTACTGACAATGAAACCGTTATGTGGACTCCATCCTGCAAATTCTTATTTAATTGGTCTAAGGCAGATGATTCTCAGAAATTTAACTTTTTATAGTTCTTGTTTTTGATGTTTTGTGGCAGCAAGTTTATACACAGGCACTGGGGACTTTGGAATAAATAATCATTAGAATTCTAATTCTAAAGTCTTATGATTCTGAAAAAACAATGGAAAAAATAGAGATTCCACATCACTTCTAATCAGTTCCTAATTATCACATTTGCCACTGATTAGAGTAAAAGGAGGATTCATTTCAAATTAAGAAACAATTATTGAAATATTAAGAGTCCTTAATATAAAATAGTTAGTGCAAGCAGCAATGCATAAAAGAGCATTTCTTTGTCCCCCGTTCTAAAATTCTTAAGAATGTTGACAATTTTCCATTCCTTCCTTTAGGGAAGAAGAAGAAAAAAAAACAGATGAACTTATTCGGAATTCTATGTACTTTGCCCTTTAGAACTAGATGGTGTTACTGAAAGTAATATGGATCCCAGCACATTACAATATATAAATATCAGAACCTGAATATAAATGTGCAGTGCATCTTTGGCCTTTGGGATATTAAAATGCTTGATGAGCCATGGACACACATTAAGTTTTAAAAAAAGAAGACAAAGAGGGTTCCCCTAAGTTATGTTATGAACTCACGGGGAAAGAACAATGTCTTATTTGATGTCCACTATTGTACTTTGTGTATGCTGAAGTTCAGCAGCCATTCAATAAAAAACACTGATAATATATATGATTATAAGTTAAGTAATGATGAAACTAGTACTTCCCTGACAGTTAATAGGTATTTTACAGGGACATAGACATAACTTTCATACTGCACAGCATTTTATATATAAACATATTCGTAAGTCTTTTTGTATCACTTATTTGTTTTATGTTATGTAATTAACTCACATAATATGTAAAATGAGCTTTATCTGTATTTTATTTAATTTGAATTATATATTCAATTAATATAGAACCTCATTTACTCATACATTTGACAAACGTATTTTTAGTACCTGCATAAAGCACTTCACTAGCACATTAAAACAACAACAACAACAACAACAAAACAGAAAATAAAAACCAAAAAAATCTACCGTGTTCTTTTTTTTACTGTGTAATCATTTTTATTTTTCATATATATACATATATATATGTATATATATTATTGCACTTTAGGTTCTGGGGTACATGTGCAGAACATGCAGGATTGTTGCATAGGTACATAAATGGCAATGTGATTTGCTGCCTCAATCCCCATCACCTATATCTGGCATTTCTCCCCATGTTATTTCTCCCCAACTCACTATCCCCCGCTGTCCCTCCCCTAGTCCCCTCCAACAGACCCCAGTGTGTGATGCTCCCCTCCCTGTGTCCATGTGTTCTCATTGTTCAGCACCTGCTATGAGTAAGAACATGTGGTGTTTGATTTTCTGTTCTTGTGTCAGTTTGCTGAGAATGATTTCCAGATTCATCCATGTCCCTACAAAGTACACAAACTCATCATTTTTTACAGCTGCATAGTGTTCCGTGGTGTATACGTGCCACATTTTCCTTGTCCAGTCTATCATTAAAGGTCATTTGGGTTGGTTCCAAGTCTTTGCTATTGTAAACAGTGCTGCAGTAAACATATGTGTGCATGTGTCTTTATAATAGAACGATTCATAAACCTGTGGATGGATATATACCCAGTAATGGGATTGCTGGGTCAAATGGAATTTCTATTTCTAGGTCCTTGAGGAATCGCCACACTGTCTTCCACAATGGTTGAACTAATTTACACCCCCACCAACAGTATAAAAGTATTCCTATTTCTCCACATCCTCTCCAGCATCTGTTGTCTCCAGATTTTTTAATGATCGCCATTCTCACTGGCGTGAGATGGTATCTCAATGTGGTTTTGATTTGTATTTTCTAATAACCAGTGATGATGAGCATTTTTTCATATGTTTGTTGACCTCATATATGTCTTCTTTTGAAATTGTCTGTTCATGTCTTTCGCCTACTTTTGAATGGGTTGGTTTTTTTCTTGTAAATCTGTTTTAGTTCTTTGTAGATTCTGGATATTAGCCCTTTGTTAGATGGGTAGATTGCAAAAGATTTTTCCCATTCTGTTGGTTGCCGGTTCACTCTAATGACTGTTTCTTTTGCTGTGCAGAAGCTCTGGAGTTTAATTAGATCCCATTTGTCTATTTTGGCTTTTGTTGTCAATGCTTTTTGTGTTTTAGTCATGAAGTCTTTCCCATGCCTATGTTCTGAATGGTTTTGCCTGGATTTTCTTCTAGAGTTTTTATGGTGTTAGGTCTTATGTTTGTCTGTAATCTATCTGGAGTTAATTTTAGTGTAAGGTGTCAGGAAGGGGTCCAAATTCTGCTTTCTGCACATGGTCAGTGAGTTTTCCCAACACCATTTATTAAACAGGGAATCCTTTCCCCATTGCTTGTTTTTTCAGGTTTATCAAAGATCAAATGGTTGTAGATGTGTGGCATTGCCTCCCAGGCCTCTGTTCTTCTGCATTGGTCTATATCTCTGTTTTGGTACCAGTACCATGCTGTTTTAATTACTGTAGCCTTGTAATACAGTTTGAAGTCAGGTAGTGTGATGCCTCCAGCTTTTTTCTTTTTGCTTAGAATTGTCTTGGCTATGCGGGCTCTCCTTTGGTTCTATATGAAGTTTTAGGTGGTTTTTTCCAGTTCTGTGAAGAGGGTCATATGTAGCTTGATGGTGGTAGCATCAGATCTATAAATTACTTTGGACAATGTGGCCATTTTCACAATATTGATTCTCCCTAACCACGAGCATGGAATGTTTTTCCATCTGTTTGTGTCTTCTCTTATTTCTTTGAGTGGTGGTTTGTAGTTCTTCTTGAAGAAGTCCTTTACATCCTTTCTTAGTTGTATTCCTAGGTATTTTATTCTCTTTGTAGCAATTGTGAATGGCAGTTCCTTCTTGATTTGGCTCTCTTTAAGTCTGTTATTGGTGTATAGGAATGCTTGTGATTTCTGACATTGATTTTGTATCCTGAGACTTTGCTGAATTTGCTTATCAGTTTCAGGAGATTTTGGGCTGAGATGATGGGGTCTTCTAAGTATACAATCATGTCATCTGCAAATAGAGACAATTTGATTTCCTCCTTTACTAATTGAATACCCTTTATTTCTTTTTCTTGCCTGATTTCTCTGGCCAGAACTTCCAATATTATATTTATACGAGTGGTGAGAGAGGGCATCCTTGTCTAGTGCCAGATTTCAAAGGGAATGTTTCCAGTTTTTGCCCATTCAGTATAATATTGACTATGGGTTTGTCATAAGTAGGTTTTATTATTTTGAGATACGTTGTACTGATACCTAGTTTATTGAGAGTTTTTAGCATAAAGGGCTGTTGAACTTGGTTGAATGCCTTCTCTGTCTCTATTGAGATAATCATGTGGTTTTTGTGTTTGGTTCTGTTTATGTGGTGAATTACCTTTATAGACTTGTATATGTTGAACCAGCCTTGCATACCCAGGATGAAGCCTAATTGATAGTGATGGGTAATATTTTGATGTGCTATTGCAATCAGTTTGCCAGTATTTTATTGAAGATTTTTGCATTTATGTTCATCATGGATATTGGCCCGAAGTTTTCTTTTCTTGTTGAGTCTCTGCTTGGTTTTGGTATCAGGATGATGCTGGTCTCATAAAATTATTTGTGAAGAGTTGCCTCCTATTGGATTGTTTGGAATAGTTTTGGAGGAATGGTACCAGCTCCACTTTGTATATCTGGTAGAATTCAGCTGTGAACCCATCTGATCCTGGCTTTTTTTGGTTGGTAGGCTATTAACTGCTACTTCAACTTCAGCCCTTATATTTATTAATATATTCAGGGTTTTGGCTTCTTCCTGGTTTACACTTGGAAGGGTGCTAGTGTCCAGGAATTTATCCATTTCTTCCAGGTTTACTGGTTTATATGCATAGAGTTGTTTGTAGTAATCTCTGATGGTAGTTTGTATTTCTGTGGAATCTGTGGTGATATCTTCTTTATCATTTTCTATTGCATCTATTTGATTCTTCTCCCTTTTCCTTTTTGTTAAGCTGGCTAGTGGTGTGTCTATTTTGTTGCTATATTCAAAAATCCAGCTCCTGGATTTATTGATTTTTTTGAAGAGTTTTTTGTGTCTCTATGTCCTTCAGTTCTGCTCTGATTTTAGTTATTTCTTGTCTTCTCCTAGCTTTTGAGTTTTGTCTGATTTTGTTCCTCTAGCTCTTTCAATTTTGATAATAGTGTGTCAATTTTAGATCTTTCCTTGCTTCTCATGTGGGCATTTATTGCTATAAATTTCCCTCTAGACACTGCTTTAAATGTGTCCCAGAGATTCTGGCACATTGTGTCTTCATTCTTGTTGGTTTTGAAGAACATCTTTGTTTCTGCCTTCATTTCATTGTTTATCCAGTCAACATTCAAGAGCCAGTTGTTCAGTTTCCATGAAGTTGTGCAGTTCTGAGTTAGTTTCTTAATCCTGAGTTCTAATTTGATTTCACTGTAGTCTAAGAGACTGTTATGATTTCCTTTCTTTTGCATTTGTTGAGGAGTGATTTGCTTCCAATTATATGGTCAATTTTAAAGTAGGTGCAATGTGGTGCTGAGAAGAATGTATATTCTGTGGAATTGGGGTGGAGAGTTTTGTAAATATCTATTAGGTTGGCTTGGTCCAGATCTGAGTTGAAGTCCTGGATATCCTTGTTGATCTTGTGTTTTATTGACTGTCTAATATTGACAGTGGAGTGTTAAAGTCTCCCACTATTATTGTGTGGGAGTCTAAGTCTCTTTGTAGGTCATTAAAAACTTGCTTTATGTATCTGGGTGCTCCTGTATTGGGTGCATATATATTTAGAATTGTTAGCTCTTCTTGTTGCATTGATCCTTTTATCATCATGTAATGCCCTTGTCTCTTTTGATCTTTGTTGGTTTAATGTCCATTTTATCAGAGACTAGGATTGAACTCCTGCTTTTTTTCCCCTCTCCATTTGCTTGGTAAATCTTCCTCCATCCCTTTATTTTGTACCTATGTTTATCCTTGCATGTGAGATGGGTTTCCTAGATACAGCACACCAATGGGTGTTGACTTTTTATCCAATTTGCCAGTGTGTCTTTTGATTGGGGCATTTAGCTTATTTACATTTAAGGTTAATATTGTTATGTGTGAATTTTATCCTGCCATTTTGATGCTAGCTGGTTGTTTTGCCCATTAGTTGACACAGATTCTTCCTTGTGTAGATGCTTTAACATTTGGTACATTTTTGGAGTGGCTGGTACTGCTTGTTCCTTTCTATGTTTAGTGCTTCTTTCAGGAGCTCTTGTAGGGGCAGGCCTGGTGGTGATGAAAACTCTGAGGATTTGCTTGTTCATAAAGAATTTTATTTCTCCTTTACTTATGAAGCTTAGTTTGGCTGGAAATGAAATTCTGGGTTGAAAGTTCTCTATTTTAATGTTGTTGAATATTGGCCCCCACTCTCTTCTGTCTTGCAGGGTTTCTGCCCACAGACCAGTTGTGAGTCTGATGGGCTTCCCTTTGTGGGTAACCCAACCTTTCTCTCTGGCTGCTCTTAGGATTTTTTCCTTCATTTCAACCCCAGTGCATCTGACAATTATGTGCCTTGGGGTTGCTCTTCTTGAGGAATATCTTTGCAGTGTTGTCTGTATTTCCTGGACTTGAATGTTGGCCTGCTTTGCTAGGTTGGGGAAGTTCTCCTGGATAATATCCTGAGTAGTGTTTT
This sequence comes from Saguinus oedipus, assembly GCA_031835075.1. Taxonomy (NCBI): domain Eukaryota; kingdom Metazoa; phylum Chordata; class Mammalia; order Primates; family Cebidae; genus Saguinus; species Saguinus oedipus. The sequence continues at coordinate 151,229,259 of CM063170.1, forward strand.
CCAACTTAGATTCATTCTCCCCATCACATTCAGCTATACCTATCAAATGTAGATTAGTTCTTTTCACAGAATTCCATATTTCTTGGAGGATTTGTTCATTTCTTTTTACTCTTTTTTCTCTAATCTTGCCATCTCTTTTTATTTCATTGAGTTGATCTACAATCTCTGATATCCTTTTTTCTGCTTGGTCGATTTGGATATTGAAATTTGTGTATGCTTTGCAAAGTTCTTGTATTGTGTTTCTCAGCTCCATCAATTCATCTGTATTCTTCTCTAAGCTGTTTATTCTCATTAGCATTTCATCAAACCTTTTTTCAAGGTTTTTAGTTTCTTTGCGTTGGGTTAGAACATGTTATTTTAGCTCAGAGAAGTTTGTTATTACCCATTTTCCAAAGCCTGTTTCTGTCAATTCATCAGGCTCACTCTCTACCCAGCCTTGTTCCCTTGCTGATGAGGAATTGTAATCCCTTGGAGGAGGAGAAGCATTCTGGTTTTGGGTGTTTTCATCTTTTTGTGCTGGTTTCTTCCCTTATTTGTGGATTTCTCTACCTGTGGTCTTTGCAGTTGGTGACTTTCAGATGGGGTCTCTGAGTGGACATCCTTTTTGTTGATGATGAAGTTATGTCTTTCTATTTTTAGTATTCGTTCTACCACTCAGGTCCCTCTGCTGTAGGATTGCTGGAGGTCCTCTCCAGACCCTGCTTGCCTGGAGAACACCTGTAGCAGCTGCAGAACAGTAAGGATTGCTGCCAGTTTCTTTTTCTATTATCTTTGTCACAAAAGAATACCTGCAAGAATACCCTGAGCTCTCCTTATGAGGTGTCTTTGGATATATGGGGCTCAGGGAGCTGCTTGAGGAGACAATCTGTCCCTTATAGGAGCTCAAGTGCTGAGCTGTGAGATCTGTTCTTCCGTTCAGAGCTTCTGGGCAGGTACATTTAAGTCTGCTGCAATGGAACTCACAACTGCCTTTTTTCCCTTGGTGCTCTGTCTTGGGAAGGTGGGGCTTTATTGATAAGTTTCCGACATGCTGCTGCCTTTTTTCAGATATGTTCTGCCTGGAGAAGAGGTAGCCTAGTCACAGTCTGCCAGCAGAGACATTGCTGAGCTGCTGTGGGCTCTGCCCAGCTGCTATGTGAACTTCCTTGTGGTTTTGTTTATAGAGGTATAGTTAGAATTGCCTCAGTAATGGCAGTCTTCCTCAGTAAAGGTGGACAACCTCAGTAATCGTGGACTGCCTTGGTAATGGCAGACTGCCTTGGTAGAGATGGACTGCCTCAGTAATGGTGGATGCCCTTCTCCCCACAGAGCTAGACCTTCTTGGGTCCAGTTGTGCTTGCTGTGAAACTCTCAATTAAGAGTATTTCAGATTGCTGGTCTTTGTGGGGGTGGGACTCACCAAGCCAGATCACCTGGCTCCCTATTATAGCCCCCCCCTTTTTTATAGTTGAATGGGTGACTCTGTCTCCCAGGTGTTCCGGGTGCCAGTTGAAACTGCTGCCCAGATTTGTGTGAGTTTTTGTGCAGAGACCCACTACACCAGCTGAGACAGCCATGCTAGAGACTTGTGGCACAAGAAACCTCTCTTTCCCTGGGACACAATGCATGACTTTCAGTATCATGACAGTAACTATCATATTTCCTTAAATAATGGCATTATTTTTTGTTGGACCTAAATTCTTTGATCTTCAAGACAGTTCCCAAGGACATTTTATTCTTGCCTTGCTGCTGAACTTCTCATACCTTAGCATATTATCATGGACAGCTTGATTTTCCAATCTTCTTCATTCCTTTTATCGATGACTCACCTCTCTTAAGAAAACTTTAACTTGGAAAAGCAAGTGCAGTCACACCCCTGCCAGTACCCTTTCTATTCTCACAGACTTAGTGTAGCATGTAATCTTCTGTTACCGTAATGACATGGATAGGAACTGGCTTATTATTAGATTGAGAACTTATATTGTATAGGACATTGTCAGAATCAGAGGATACCAAGAAGTAAAATATAGTTTTTTCCAAGATTGTAAATCTATTTGAGAGGATAAATGGATAACAACATTGCAGAACACATGCTAAGCCCAAATTAGTAGAGTAGACTTAAATATGTAGTAAAATCTACATATACATGCTATAATTCAGATACATGGCACTCTCTATACACACACACATACATACCTATTACTTCTTTTTAGCTGAGTTTATCATGTTCTGATGTTTCTTTTCATTTGCTTGATGGACATCTCACTCTATTGCCCAGGCTGAAGTGCAGTGGTATGATTACAGCTCAAGTGGTTCCCTCACCTCAGTCTTTCCAGTAGCTGGGATTACAGGCATGTGCCACCAAACCCAGTTAATTTTTCTGATTTTTTGTAGATACAAACTCTCACTATGTTCCCCATATGAGGCTTCTATTTAATTCAGTAGAAAATCGTTTTTAAAAATTTCTTGTCAATTCAATTGTCTTTTTTGATTGATTGCTAGATAAAGAAGATAAAGATGGGGTGCATTACAACAAAAATGGATAGACTTTTCCTTCTCCTCCTTGCTTCCCAAGGGTTGTCTATCTGGTCAAAGAAAGTTTTTAAATTCTATGGCAGCAGGAGAGGGCCTCATGTATTTTCATGCACCTTTCGCTGTTGGTTCTCTCTGACCTATAGCTGAGCTCATAGATTCTGATTTAGAGGAGCTGGCCCAAGGTTAGAACAATGTTGCCCCAAAGTGGGATATGCCCAACTACTGTTTTGGAGAGTTGTGCCACCTTTGCTGCTGACCAGGCCCCCACCTTGGTTCTTGATGACAACCCTGACACCATCAATGTCTTCCTCTTGTCCCCTGCTTTAGGTACTTCCTTTGAGATTTCTAAAGGTCCTTCCATCTTGAGGTGATGACATCTTGGTTTGTAGGCACACTGACTCAGTATGAGATATGTTTTGTATGTCTTCAGTGTCACAAAGGAAATTATGGATAGCAATGACAGCTTACGTAGACCATGGAAGGCTGAGAGAGAGAGAAAGAGGAAAGGGAAAAAGGAGGCTCACTGAGAAAGAACTGCATGTAGTTAGGTTCGATTATTGTGGAGCTGGAGCAAGTTACAAGACATGAGCTTTGGAGAGACGTCATAAACAGCTCTGTATGCCTTGCTAGCAAGTTTAGAATTTATCCTAAATACCATTATTTTCAACAAAAATTATACCCATTCCCAGGTTCATAAGGGAAATTACAGCTCAGGGGTAACAACTGTGGATTATTAGTGGTAAAATTAGAGACCACAGGCTTAAGTGACAAGGAAAGGGAGATCTTTTGCTCTGGTAGGATAAGACCAAGTCAGCATTATGCAGCATTGTATCATTACTATCTGAAGTACAGATTTTTAAAAACACTTATTGAATAAATGAATATAATTAATGAAGTAATAAAATTCCATCAAAATTCCTAAAGAGATGGTTTTTGCAGGCTTTCTTTGGGAACTTACATTCTAAATTCAGAGACACAGTGAACTTTTTTGGAATATGAATACATTCAACTTAACTTATACTAAAGAGGTATGCCATTTCTACTGCAAAAACAAAACAAAAAAAAATCCCATTCTGTAATATTTCAGGTTCTCTGAATAAGAGCCTGAATAGTTGCAGCACTAAAGACAGGAGGCTTTATTCTGCTTGTAGTTTCAGTCCTTTGGGAGACCCTTGGCATTGTTTGCTATCAGCATACATAACCAGCTGAAGCCACTTCAGAATATAGCTGCCATGGTCAATGATGAAAGCAGTTCCTTTCATCTTAAAAGTATCATTTTAATTGTGCAGCAAGTGGAGCTTTGTAAGATGAGAGTGTACAGAGAAGTCTCTACACTGCCCATTAAGTTGTGTTATCTTTAGCATCTTCAGTTTGCATGCTGAGGAATTTCAGGTGGAAGCAACCTTATGAGACACTTCAGTTATTTTAGTAACAAAATGCACTGGGTCATTAATTTCATTTGGATCTATTTTGAGACTTAATCATTAAATTTAAAATATTTTTTCTAAGCTAGGGAAAATGCTGAATTTCAATATCATCATATACTCACTAGAGCATCTGAGTCATGGTACTGAAGGTATGAGATTATAAATTGTTTCCAAAATATGTAGAATTCTCCTTTCAACTTCTAAGTGCCTGGTATTTTATAAACATCATTTCATTTTATTGTTGCAACAACATATATAGTAGCTATTGTTAACTCCATTTTACAGGTAAGAAAGACAAGGAGACAGCCTCAGAAAGCATAAATTTCCTATTCAGAGACATTCTTTTAAAAAGCTGGGAATGTCTGTCTGACTCTGAAGCCTTTGGCCTACCTGCAGAAGCCTCTAGGCAGGCCCCCAGGGTCACTGATTTGGCAGGTCCACTCTCCTGGAGAATTCACAAAATGCCTCATTATTGCTTATTTATTATTATGAACACTGCTGTTTCTCTGCTCTGAACATTATGCCCATTTTTCCATTCTGTTACGTAGATGTGAGTATAAAAATGCTTTGGGAATGAGGGGAAACATACAGAGAGCTAGTACTAGAATGGAGTTCCTTATTCTTATGGCAGGAGAGCAAGAATTATTTTAGGGTGCAATATTGCACTTAAATAATTTTCTTAACAATTCAACATACTTCTGGTGTTCACCTCAGACTGAAAAGTCTGACTCAAGTGGCAAGTGTTGAGATTTTTGTTGTTGTCAAAGTGATTCACCAAGACAAGTCAATGTTCTCCAAGCTTTTAAAAGTTATTGCCTTTTTAAAATTAAAAAAAAACCCACTAATATGCAGAGGGTACAATTAATTAAACAAAATAGAATCAGATTTAAAGAGTAGGAAATGGGGAAATAAAACACAAAACAAAATGTCAAATTCACTAAATGGTCTTTGCTATGTTAATCACCCCACAAAAGGCATTTCCATATGTGGAGGCCAAGGACCCTCCATATAAAATACTCTGAAGGGCCTTTTCTGTGCAGGTGGTCTGTCCTTTACTTTGAGAGTCTTCTGAGTGTGGTTATCTTGGGACATTCTCTATCTTAGTTACAGACCATATATTTGTTCAGGAGTAAAAGAAAAACACTTAAGCTGAATGGATATTTACTGTAAAGAATCAGGGATGGGCTATAGAGCCTGAAATGATTCTGACTAGGAGAGAAACAGAACATTCTTCAGGAGCCAAGGCTCTCCCTCCTCTTCTCTTTTGTTTGTTTTTCAGATGGGTCAAATAGAGTTATTGCCGGGCTGTCTTTAAGTAACCTTCCAGTTCAGGAGTTTGTTAAACTCGCTGAATTTCCCACAATCCATTTCTAAAGGCCCAGGAGAAGGAATCTGATTGGCCCATCCTACTTCAATCAGCTGTGGGTAGGTGGGCAGGGCCAGGAACCTGGCACTCAGAGAAGCAGCATGAGCGTGTCAGCTTTAGGATGTCAGAAAACCTGCCAAAGAGCCGGAGGGCTCTTCCTCCTCTCAGGAGGCAGAGTACATCAAGTTAATTTCCTCAGGAGTGCATTCTGATTAGAATATGCTATAATTAATTTCTGATGCCTGGAGAGACTGGATTAACTATCATGTTTATCCAAATTTCTTACAACCATTACATAGCAATATATATATATATATATATATATATATATATATATATATATATGGTTAGTTCTTCAAATGATACACAAAACTGTTCAATCCACTCACCACTCACCACACATACACCATATCCCCATCCTCCTTCCTGTCTGCCACTTCCCCTCCATCAGAGATAACTATAAACACAAAGAACATGCTATTGGCCTAATCGCAAAGAGAACAATACTACCTTCTCCTAACTTTCTGCAAAAGGATGTTGTTGAAAATGACTATATTATGTACTATTTGTTGAGAACTTTGAGTTTCTCAGACAGTCACTGTATAAATACAAGATATTATTGCTATTATTACCATGTTTAATATTTGTTTAATAGTAGGAAAATTTTTTTTCAGTCTTGGCTGTAAACTATCACTATAAATTTTTCCCATCTTCTTTAAGACTGTTCCAGAGGCTTTGAACAATGATACTAAAGTAACAGTTCAAGCACATCACTGTGCCTAATGAATAACAGCACTCTTGATTAATGGTACTTGTTCAACATCACACTGACAGAAGTCTGAAGTGTAAAAAAAATGGAGTTTCTGCCTACTGTGATTTTTTTCTCCATTTTTTTTTTTTAAAAAACGGCATCATCAGAGCTGAATTTTTTTACAGCTGCAATTTTTTTTTATTACCTATTCATCTATTCAACTACTGCTATATTTTTTTATTTGACAAGTACTGTGCTTTTGTCTCATGCTGGTGCTTGCTATCATTACATAGCATCACTCAAGGAATCTGCTGTAGGATCTGCTAAGTATCTCTGCAATCAGAAAGCCCTCTACTAGCCTAGCACTAGATCTCTGCCCGGGGTAGAAAAAAAGAGAGGGTAGGGGAGGAAAGGAGGGTGAACGTTGCTGAAAGGTACACACTGGTCACAGCTGACAAGGAACAGCCAGGTGCTGAGAATATCTATCACAAAGCCATCGGTGAATTGCAGGTGACTAGAGGCATACTTCACAGTGCTGTATCAGAGTTTATGTATTTTACTAACCTTATTTCATTGGGTTGAAGCTGTAGAGTTTTACGAGCCCCCCAATCCTATACTAGTTGAAAATAAATTCCTCCTCAGCTATATATCAGAGAATGACACTGGTTGTTGGCCCATCTCTCTGGGCAAATTCAATGCTTGTATTTCTTCTTTCTCTTTCGTCCTGGGGCTAGGGTGCAGTGCAGGGTTGTTTCTGTATGACATGACATGCCATGAAAGAAAAGCCTTGCAGTTCAAGGTGAGGGAGGCAGGGCAACCTGAGTACCAGCTTTAGCCTCTTGTTACAACACTATCTTGTAAATTGTTCAGTCTCATGGTGACTTGAATGGTTAGCACTGTTGTCAGCTATCTCTGCACTCCAGTTTTTTTTCTCTCCTGGCAGGAACATCTGGAACCCAGACTTTACAAACAGTAATAATAACCCTCCTTTAGCTTTCACATTTTTGCAGTTGTTATTATGTCACCATGGTAAATGACCATAATTGACCCCCACAATGAAATGTTGCCAACATTCATATGAACAGCAACTGCAATCTCACTGGCTAGCAGGCATGTGCTTTGCAAATAAAATTTTTGCTGAATAGCTGAAATCTCAGGTTTGTTTGGGGACCTGAGTACTTCTGAATTATAATGAAAAATGATTTGTTTCTGAAACAGAGCAGTGCTGCATATAGGAACTGAAACAGGAGGTCAGGGGTAAGTATTAGAAGGGTATTTCTAGGATTTGCAAGAGCCCTCATGTCTTTGGGGGGCTGATTTAGACATGGAGTGATGAGTCATGAGATGCCACCTGAGCACAGAGTTCTTGTAATTGTATTTCTCACCTAAAGGGCACACAAAATACACACACACACACACACTCATTCACTCACACATACACGTACACAAAATTCTGGCTTCACTGCCATCCCAAAGTTAGCATATACCTTTCCAGACATTTTCCAGAGCTAGCATGCAGTGAAGACATATCAAAATAGTGAAAAATGAAATGACAGGCTGAGTGGGGTGGCTCACATCTGTAATCCCAGCACTTTGGGAGGCAGAGGTGGGCAGATCACTTGAGGTCGGGAGTTCGAGACCAGTGGGACCAACATGGAGAAAACTTACTTCTACTAAAAATACAAAATTAACAGGGCATGGTGGTGCATGCCTGTACTCCCAGCTACTTGGGAGGCTGAGGCAGAAGAATCATTTGAACCTGGGAGGCAAAGGTTGTGGTGAGCTGAGATTATGCCACTGCACTCCAGCCTGGGCAACAAAAGCAAAACTCCGTCTCAAAAAAAAAAAAAGAAATTATAATGCAAAAATATATATCAGTACTCTGACTATAAGTGTACATTTTAACATTGTGTTCAGGAGGCAATTTTAGTTAAATTAGTATTGATGATTTTTGACTGATTTGGTTGAGAAACCAGGAACAATTCAAGATGTTTGTTTCAATAAATGAATGAATGGGTGAATAAATGAATGAAATCTATTTTCTTCTATTTCCCGAGGAATCTACTTTATCACAAAATAAGTTTTTTATTAGAAGTTTTTTTCAAACTAGGCTTGTTACCCTAAAATAAAACACAATCTAACACAGAAAGCAGGGATCTTGAAATTAGCTTTACATAGATTTATATAATCTAAATAAACCTTCTTGATTCAGTCATTATTATCCTGATCTAGTTAAAATCACTTGCACAGGATTTGAAACCTGCTCAAAGTCTTCTCTTAATCTCCCCTCATGTTTCAGAAATAAGCTTCTCTCCAGTTCTCTCCTGTGCTTAATGAGAGAGCCTTTGGGAAGCATAACCAACAATCTCAGATCATTGTTGGCATAGAAATTAAGGGAGATCAGAAATGTCTCATTATATAAAGAAAATAATAGAAATTATTCAGCTAATGATTCTTAAATTATAGGGAAATTGAGAAAGAATCTTGCCTAAAACGTCACTAACATTTTTGACAAACTATTTACAAGAGTAGGTTTCCTGTGGCACAAAGAGGCATGGCTTCAGAATGACTTAAGACAACCACTTCCACCTTTCTGAAACTTCTCCTTATCTCCTGTTTTGCCTATTAACCAGTGGCTCCATCTGGTCAATGGCCCCTCAGAGTGGGTCAAAGCCCAACAGTGTTCACCACTCCTTCCCTACCCTCCACCCAACATGTAATTACGTTTGCTCCCTTAGTCCTAGCTCTCTCAATACAATCAAAATTCCCCATTATATCAGTGTGGCAAACCTAGATATTACCAGAAAGCTCATTAGATGTATGCTTTTTTTTTCCCCCCACTGGGCTGTGAATAGCTGTAATTCTTCTAATAAAGATTTTTAATTTTATAAAGGGATTTATTAACCCAATTGAATCTCTTATTTGTTAAAAGAATGATCAGAAATATTTTGTTTAGGGAGGACTTGTCAACAAGACATTCCCCTGATTCTACTCTAGCATGCTAAAGTCAGCAACTTGATACCCTATTTCTGAAAAGTTCTCTGACTTGGATATGAATTTCAGAGACCAAAATAAAGTATCTTAATCTTCTTTTCAGTTTTATTCCAAGGCTAGCTAAAAACAAACTAAGAATAAAGGCAGAAGCATATAACTTTCTCTAAATTGCCTTTATTGCTTTACTCTTTCTTTTCTTATTTCTACCAGAACAGAAAGGAGCTGGGAAAGGAGAGGCCAAAGAGCACACAGCTACTGACTGTTGACCATGCAAGTGTATATCCAGCTGGACTGGTTGTCATTGTGAGTCATGGAGGTGCTCTTCATAGAATTTGCAAGTAGAGATGAGTATGTAAAGGTGCTTTTGTTTATACTGAATTTTTGAAGTTTGTGGGTTCTACTATTGACTCAGTTTTATATATTTTGATCAGGGAAGTCTTTGGCCAGCAAGATGAGATTTTAGTGGGGACACAGCCAAACCATACCATTCTATGCTGGTTTCTCTCAAATCGCATGTCCTCACATTTGAAAACCAATCATACCTTTCCAACAGTCCTGTGAAGTCTTAATTCATTTCAGCATTAACTCAAAAGTCCATAGTCCATAGTCCAAAGTCTCATCTGAGACAAGACAAGCCATAGGCTTCTATCTATGAGCCTGTAGAATCAAAAGCAAGTTAGTTACTTCCTAGATATGATGAAGGTCAGGCATTGTATAAATACAGCCATTCCAAATGGGAGAAATTGGCCAAAACAAAGGGGCTCCATGCAATTCTGAAATCTAGCAGGGCAGTCAAATCTTATAGTTCCCAAATCATCTCTTTTGACTCCATATCTCACAACCAGGTCATCACACTGATGCAAGAGGTTAGTTCCCATGGCCTTGGGCAGCTCTGTTCCTGTGGCTTTGCAGGGTACAGCCTCCCTCCCAGCTGCTTTCACAAGCTGGTGTCACATGTCTGTGGCTTTTCCAGGTGCAGGGTGCAAGCTATTGGTGAATCTACCATTCTGGGGTGTTGAGGATGGAGCCCTCTTCTCATAGCTCCACTAGGCAGTAACCCAGTAGGGACTTGGTGTGGGGCATCTGACTTCACATTTCTTTCCTCACTGCCTTAGCAGATGTTTTCTATGAGAGCCCTGCTTCTGCAGCAAACTTCTGCATGGACATCCTGGCATTTCCATACATCATCTGAAATCTAGGCAGAGGTTCCCAAACTCCAATTCCTGTCTTCTGTGCACTGGCAGCTTCAACACCATGTGGAAGCTGCCAAGGCTTGTGGTTTGCACCTTCTGAAGCCCTAGCCTGAGGTATATGTTGGCCCGTTCAGCCATGGCTGGAGTGACTGGGACACAGGGCACCAATAAGTCCCTATACTGTACACAACATGGGGACCCTGGGCCCGGCCCACAAAACCACTTTTTCCTTCTAGGTTGGTGGGCTTGTGATGGGAGGAGATGCCATGAAGACCTCTGTCTTTTTTTTTTTCTTTTTCTGAAAAGGGACTTTATTTATTAAAGAAAAGTCATCTGTGAGTGACTAGTTAAATTAGCATGCTTGACATTAACACTCTGGGTTGAAACCTGTCTCCCTCAAATAGCACATGGACTTTCCAAGCAAATGTCTAGATGGCAGTTCAAGTAGCAACTCAAGAGCCCAGAGGAGCATGGGAGGAAGCCATCACTCCACTTCCTGGTGCCACAACCACTTTTTTGTAAACACCTGTCAGATGCTAAAAATACAGCCTTACACACTGCATTACCAAAGTTTATAAGCAATCAGATCAGAAAGCAGGAGCAGCCACAGCACCTCCAACAGTCCAGGGCTGAGGAGCTGAAATGAGTTTCCAGGGGAGGTCCGTTCTGTCTGGTCTTTGGCTGCGCTGGGGGCTGCTGTGGCCAGACAGCTGAGTGGAGCAGCGCCACCTACATGAGATTTAGTGTCTGGAGGATTCTAGAGATTTGCAGCATGACGGGACCCGTTTCTGGATCACTCACCCACTGGGTGCTGTTCAGCGGGTTCTCCATCATGTCTTCAAATGCTAGGAATGTTTTCGGGTTGGGTCAGGCCTAGCTGCACCACTGGGTTATCCAGGATGGACTGAAAGAGAGGACTGTCGGGATTGATGTCCTTGTCTAGCTCCTCTGGGGAGGGCTTCCTGTCCCACAGCAGCCACTGACACGCTGCATTCTGCTGGTTGCTGTTCACTCTGAGGGAGTCTATCACCTCCTTCTCATCAAACCCCATCTCCATAAGGGAAATGATGGCCCAAGCATCGGCTGAAACTCCCTTTTCCTCTAGATCCTCTTGAAGATTTCTGTTAACTCATCTCTGGCCTCCTCATCGGTGGTGCTGGCTCCTGCGGCAGCCTCGGAGGTGGCTGCTGCTGCTGCTGCAGCCCCCTGAGCCCCAGGGGGAGCTTAGCCTGGAAGAGGCGTGTCTGGTTGGATCTTCTGCATGTTCTATTTGCCACTCCATGGCCTGAGGCACCGACATGTGGTTCAGCTAAAGGGCCTTGGTGGCTCTGGTCTTGGGAAAGCCCATCTCCGTGAGCTGCCACAGGGCAGCCTCATCCACACACTCGTCCTCCTTCTCATCCAGTATAGCATTCACCTTCTTAAACAATTCCACTGTATCAGGGTTCAGCGCTAACAGCTTCTGTACCACTTCGATGAAAGACACCAGTATCTTCCAGAGTTCTGTCTGGAAGTCTCTCATGTTGGTCTGGGCCAAGGCCCAGTCCATGTTGTGGGAGGGCAGGTTGGCAGTGGCCTGGAGGATGTCATCTTTATCTGGAGCTTTCTGGTCTTGTTTTTTCTTTTCATCTGCTGAGACATCAGCCATCTTGGGAAGTGGTGCTGATGCACCTTTTTTTTTTTTATCAATAATAGGACATCTTGGTCTTGGATGTCATGTCAAGACAAGGTATGACAATCCCATTGTCTTGGGGATTAACACTGTGCTCCTTGTTAGTTATGCAAATTTCTATAGCCAGCTTGAATTTCTCCTCAGAAAAATGGGATATTCTTTTATATTGCATTCTCGGGCTGCACATTTTCTAAACTTTTATGCTCTGCTTCCCTTATAAAACTGAATGCCTTTAACAGCACCCAAGTTAACTCTTGAATGCTTTGCTGCTTAGAAACTTCTCCAGACAGTCTAAATCGTCTCTCTCAGGTGCAAAGCTCACAAATATGTAGGTTGGGGCAAAATGCTCCCAGTCTCTGCTAAATTATAAGGAGTAACTTTTGCTGCAGTTCCCAAAAAGTTCCTTATCTCCATTTGAGACCACCTCAGCCTGGATTTCATTGTCTATATCACTATCAGGCTTTTGGTCAAAGTAATTTAACAAGTCCCTAGGGAGTTCCAAACTTTCCCACATTTTCCTATCTTCTTCTGAGTCCTCCAAACTGCTCCAACCCCTGTCTGTTACCCAGTTCCAGAGTCACTTCCACATTTTGGGGTATCAACAGCAGTGCCCCACTCTCCTGGTACCAATTTATGTATTAGTCCATTGTCACACTGCTGATAAAGACATACCAGAGACTGGGCAATTTACAAATGAAAGAGGTTTATTGGATTCTAATTCCACATGGCTGGGAGGCCTCACAATCACAGTGGAAGATGAAAGGCATGTCTCACAGGGTGGCAGACAAGAGAAGAGAGGTTGTGCAGAGAAACTCCCATTTTTAAAACCATCAGATCTTGTGAGACTTACTCACTATCACCAGAACAGCAAGAGAAAGCCCTGCTTCCATGATTCAATTATCTCTCATCAGGTGCCTCCCACAACATATGGGAATTCAAGATGAGATTTGAATGGGGACTTAGCCAAACCATATCACTCCCCATCTGCATTCATTGCTGCTCCCCAAATTTGTTCTGGATGCATATGTCTTATGGCATGCTTAAACTTCTCTCTTTTACAGGCATTTTGGTTACCCTTGAGTGGGATGGGCTGGGTTTTTAATATATAATGTGATGAATCCTTACTGATTCTGGTAGATCATGTTGAATATTGTTTGAAGATAAAGAGATAGAATTTATTAGTGGATTGCATTTGGGATGTGGGAAAAAATAATCAAAGATGATTATAAAGGTTCTAAGCTGAAAAAGGAAAGGATAGATGGGGAAGACTGGGAAAAGCAGAAGTGAAAGGGGAAGGTCAGTTGTCCAGTCTTGGAAAATTACCTTAGATCTTTCAATGTCACAATAAAACACAAATTGAGCCCTTGATTCAACTGCCCAGATACATTTTCAACTCTCCAGCAAAAGGGATTTCATACAACAATATTCAACATAATAATAATAGTAGCTAACTCTTACAGATTATTTATGAAGTTCCAGGCACTATTCTAGACACTTAAGTAAGTTCCCATCTGGAACATATAGAAGTCCCAATCTTCCTAGGGTTCATCTAATGAGATGTAAGTGGAGATGATGTGTATAAATTCTGGATCATCACTAACTTGAAGACAAATTGGCTTTCCTGAATTTTGGCTTTTATTTCCATGAATAAGACTGTTTCTAAACCAATAATCCAAATCTCAGCTTTGCAAATTATGATGGAGGCGCATGATGAAAGGATTCCACCATCCTAAAAGGTTACAGAGAAAATATACACCACCATTCTAGACTAGCCTGTCATATTAGATGTAACTAAACACCTAATTGTTCAAGGTAGTTTGGTCTCCTTTTTAATGAAAATACAACAATTTATGCTAATTAATAAATGCAGTTTTCTGAGGTAAAATGATACTAACATTAGCCAGGCACAAGTAGAATTTTATATTTTTACATACTTTTAAAAATAATTCTAAGAGAGTAAATTCCTATATTAAATCTGGGCAGCCGTTTTCCAGTCAGAACCTCACTCTATTCCCCCACCCTCACTCCCACCCAAGCTGTTAAGAACGGTGATATTCAAGACCTGGTAAATGATCAGATGTACACATTATGTTTTCAACACATTTAATTATTATCACTATTGGGCATTATTTTATTACTGAATTTCTAGAGCAAAGCCACATTTCCCAAATTTTCCACTAATTCTCAATATTTTGCCCTGACTATGAAAAGTAAACCATAGATTTCTACTCAGCTCTTATATCACTCACCAAAAGGGTATGGAAATTTTTGCTTCATTAGACACTTTCAGCTTTCTCTTTGTTCCTCCTGTTCTATGCTGCAAAGAACAACCTGTAATAAGTTGCTCCCACTTCACAACCAAAAATAAAATCTTCTTTTAAAATGAAATGCTTTAATTTCAACTGTGATAATGCCAAATTTGGCACAAACTATGATAAATTAACTATTTAAACCTCAAAATCTCCCCAAAATATTAGATTTAAAAAGTTGTTTAAAATTCAGAAAATACTCTTCTGAAGAAAACATTCATGTAGTTAAAAAGACTCTAACAATTAGGGATCTAGATTCAACTTTTTTCATTTCTTCTATTACCATCACTAGCCAATATCTGATTGCTATACTCCGACTGTAAGAAATTAGTCTATCCATGACTTTTACAGCTCTTGTAAGCATCATTCATTTAGAATTTTGCATGTCATTAGTACTATAGTTATTTATCTTTTTGAATGCAGATCCTGTCTCTTCATTAATCTTGGAAGATGGGAACAAATGGATAATATCATATAGCCCTAGTTTGTAGCACACCCACTCCCTGGATACAATACAGTGTACTTGGGCAGAGTATATTGAGCATCATATATATAAAGGCTGTTCTCGTGTAGTCCCAGTATTTCTGGGAAAGAGGATTAGGAAGGGAAACCTGAAAGAAGAGGGGACACATTTCTCTACTAAACACTCATGTGCATACACATATGTATATATGTGTATGTGTGTTTGTGTATTTTAGTGGTTAATAAAGGTAAGGAAGGTCCACAATTTTTTTATTCTTGTGAACCAAGGTTTTAGGTTTCTGCTAGTTCTCTCAGGATATTTCTTGAATCGCAGTTCTCAATTAAATAGGCAGTACTTGAATTTAATGATCTCAAGAACGTAAGATCAGAAGACTTATATCTAATATCTAACAAGTTATGGGGAGAATTCTATAAGAGTATAAATAGGATTCTTTGCTTCTACCATATATTCAGTGAAAAATATTTTAAATCTTTTTTCCCATGTACTTTACTGAATCCTAGTGATAAGGTTTATTACCTTTTATTTTTGTTTGTTTGTTTACTTTGTCAAAAATTAACTTTGTAGTATTCATCTCTGTGAGAAATGTGGAAAATGATATTACCACAATTTATCTCAAAATCTGGAAACGGCATGTACCAACATGACATTACCTATATTTTTACGTAGATATCATTTTACATAGATATCATTGTAAAGGTAGAGGTAAGGACAACTCAAGCATAACAAAAATAAATCTGCAATCAAAAACTCATCTGAAGCCAGTTTTCCTTTTTAATGTGGTGCAGAGTAGTGTCTTTAACGTTAGTTTTATAAATTTTCACAAAGGCAACATAGCAAGTTAAAAAAAAAAGCTCTATATTCAGACTGACTGGATTTGAATCCCATATTTATCACTTACTAGCTGTTCAAGAGAGCATATCACTTCTCTTTGTTTCCATTTCTTCAACTCGAAGAATGGAAGAAAAATAGCACCTATCTCACAGGGTGATTCTGAAGACTGAGTAAATGAACATATGCAAAACATGAAGGATATGGTAAGGACTCAGAGAATATTGGCTGTTATTTGGGGATAAATTATGTATTTGGATTATAGACAGCAAGTATTCTGGATACATCAAGTGCTGAAATAGCTATTTGACTTTGCATTTTCTTTCTTTTTTTAAATTAATATATGATATATGCATGTATTTATGGGGTACATGTGATGTTTTGATTATGCATGCAATGTGTAATGATCAAATCAGGGCATTTAGGATAGACATCACCTTTAACACATCATTTATTTGTGTTGGGAACCCTTTAGTATTTTCTTCTAGCCATTTTGAAATATATCATATGTTGATGTTAACTATAGTCACCCTAATGTGCTCTCCAACATTAGAACTTATTCTTTCTACCTAACTGTATGTTAGGTAGAAACAACAAAACACACAAAACTTAACCAAACTTTCTTCATCCACTTCTCCAACAACAACCTCCGGCAACTTTCTGTCTACTCCCTTCCTCCATAACATAAACTTTTTAGCTCCCACATATAAATGACAATGTGCAATATTTACTCTATTAGTTGATTTTCATACTGCTATAAAGAAATACCTAAGACTCGGTAATTTTTAAAGAAAAATAGGTTTAATGGACTCACAGTTCCACATGGATAAGAAGGCTTCACAGTCATGGCAGAAGGCATAAGAGGAGCCAAGACATGTCTTACATAGTGGCAGGCAAGAGAGCACGTGCAGAGGAACTGCCCTTCGTAAAGCCAACAGATCTCATGAAACCTATTCACTATCATGAGAACAGCATGGAAAAAACATACCCTCAGGATTCAATTACCTCCCAGTGGGTTCCTCCCATGATGTGTGAGGATTGTGGGAGTTATAATTTCAGATGAGATTTGGGTGGGGACACAGCCAAACCATATCAATTTTTTTCTTTGTTTCTGTGGCTTATTTCACTTAACATAATGACCTCCAGTCCTATCAATTTTACTACAGATCAC
The DNA here is from genome assembly GCA_031835075.1 of Saguinus oedipus. Classification (NCBI taxonomy): domain Eukaryota; kingdom Metazoa; phylum Chordata; class Mammalia; order Primates; family Cebidae; genus Saguinus; species Saguinus oedipus. Next base: position 151,245,968 of record CM063170.1, read on the forward strand.
AGGATATTATTCTTTTTTTATGGCTAAATAACATTCCATCATGTATATTTACTACACTTTTAATCAATTTATCTATTGATAAACACTTAAGTTGATTCTATATCTTGGCCATTGTGAATAGTGCTGCAAAAACACTGGGGTGTAGGTATCCCTTTGATATACTGATTTTCTTTCCTTTGGATAACCATTCAGTAGTGGAATTGTCGAATTATATGGTAGCTCTATTTTTAGATGTTTAAAAAACCTCCATACCATTTTCCATAGTGCCTCTACTATTTACATTCTCAAGAACAGTATGTAAGTTTTCCCTTTAAAAAGAGGGAGTCAAATTGTCTCTGTTTGCAGATGATATGATCCTATATCTAGAAAACCCCATCACGTCAGGCCAAAAGCTTCTTAAGCTGTTAAGCAATTGTGGCAAAGTCTCAGGATAAAAAATCAATATGCAAAACTCACAAGAAATTCTATACACCAACAACAATCAGAGAGCCAAATAATGAAGAAACTTCCATTCACAATTGCAACATAAAGGATAAAATAGCTAGGAATATAGCTAACAAGGGAAGTGAAAGATCTCTTCAAGGAGAATTACAACCACTGCTCAAAGAAATCAGAGAACATAAACAAATGGAAAACCATTCCATGCTCATAAATAGAAACAAACAATATCATGAAAATGGCCGTACTACCCAAAGTAATTCATAGATTCAATGCTATTCCCATTAAACTACCATTGATATTCTTCACTGAATTAGAAAAAACTATTTTAAAATTCATCTGGAATAAAAAAGAACCCATATAGCCAAAACAATCCTAAGCAAAAAGACAAAGATAGAGGCATCATATTCCTCAACTTCAAACTACTACAATGATATGGTAACCAAAATAACATGGTACTGGTACATAAACAGACACATAGACCAATGGAACAGAATAGAGAACTCAGAAATAATGCCGCACATATACAGTCATCTGATCTTTGACAAACCTGATAAAAACAGGCAATGGGGAAAGGATTTCCTACTTAATAAATGGTGCTGGGAGAACTGGCTAGTGATATGCAGAAAATTGAAACAGAACCCCTTTCCTTACACCTTATATAAAAATTAACTCAAGATTAAAGACTTAGATATAAAACCCAAAACTATAAAATGCCTAGAAGAAAATCTAGGTAATACCATTTAGGACATAGGCACAGTCAAAAGTTTTAGAATGTCAAAAGCATTTGCAACAAAAGCAAAAATTGACAAATGGGATCAAATTAAAGAACTTCTACACAGCAAAAGAAGCTATCATCAGAGTAAACAGACAGTCTACAGAATGGAAGAAAAATTTTGCTATCTATCTATCTTACAAAGGTCTAATATCCAGAATCTGAAAGAAACTTACACATATTTACAAGAAAAATAAACCCATTAAAAAGTAGGCAAAGGACATGAACAGACACTTATCAAAAAAAAAGACATATGTGTGGCCAAGAAACATAAAAAAAATGTGAACATCTCTAATTATTAGAGAAATGCAAATCAAAAGCACAATGAGATACCATCTCACATGTCAGAATGGTGATTATTAAGTCAAGAAACAACAGATGCAGGCAAGGGTGCAGAGAAATACAAACACTTTCACACTGTTGGTGGGAATGCAAATTAGTTCAACCATTGTGGAAGACACTGTGGGGGGTCCTCAGATACCTAGAACCAGAAATATCATTTGACCCAGAACCCAGAAATTCCATCACTGGGTATACACTCAAAGAAATATAAATTATTATATTACAGGGATACATGAACCTGTCTGTTTACTGTAGCACTATTCACAATAGCAAAAACATGGAATCAACCCAAATGCCCATCAATAATAGATTGGATAAAAAAATGTGGTACATATACACCATGGAATACTATGCAGCCATAAAAAGGAATGAGTTCATGTCATTTGCAGGGGCATGGATAAGCAGGAAGTCCTTATCCTCAGCAAACTAATGCAGGAACAGAAAACCAAACATGTTCTCACTTATAAGTGGGAGCTGGAAAATGTGAACACATAGACACACAGGCAGAGGAACAACACATGCTGGGTCCTGTTGGGGGGAGGGAGGGCAGCGGACACATCAGGAAAAATAGCTAATGCACGCTTGGCTTAATAACTAGGTGATGAGTTGATAGGTGCAGCACATCAGCATGGCATACGATTATCTATGCAACAAACCTGCACATCCTACTCATGTATCCTGAAACTTAAAATAAAATAAATAAGAGTTCCCTTTTATTGCATCCTTATCATCATTCACAATTTTTTTGTCTTATTTATATAGCCATTTTAACTGGGGTGAGATGATATTTCATTGTAGTTTTGGTTTACATTTCCTTGATGTTGGTGATGTTGAGATTTCTTCATACACCTGTGGACTATTTGTATGACTTTGAGAAATGCATGTTCAGACCCTTTAACTATTTTTAATAATATTTTTAAAATTTTTACTATTGAGTTTTTTGAGTTTCTGTATATTCTGGATATGAGTATCTTGTTAGATGAATAATTTGCAAATATTTTCTTCCATTCAACAGGCTGTCTTACTCTTTTCATTGTTTCCTTTGTTCTCAAGAAGGTTTTTAGTTTAATATAGAGTCATTTGCGTCTTTCTGTTTGTGTTTTCTGTGACTTTGAAGGCTTAGTCATAAAATATTTGCCCAGACCAAAGTCCTTAATCATTTCCCCCATGTTTTCTTCTAGTAGTTTTATAGTTTTGGATCTTACATTTAAGTCTTCAATCCATTTTGAGTTGATTTTTGTAAATGGTGATAGATAGGAGTCCAGTTGTGTTCACCTGCATGTAAATTTTTAACAGTCCCAGATCAACCTATTGAAGAGGGTACATTTTCTCCATTTTATATTTTTGATGCCTTTGTCAAAAATTGGTCAGCTGTAAAAATTGGATTCATTTCTGAGTTCTCTATTTGTCTATGTGACTGTTTTTATGCCAGTACCATGCTGTTTTAGTTACTATAGTCTTGTGGTATATTTTGAAGTTGGTTAGTGTGATGCCTCCAGCTTTGTTCATTCACTCAGTATTGCTATGGCTATTCAGACTTTTGTGATTCCATCTAAATTTTCAAATTTTTTTTCTATTTCTGTGAAGAATGTCATTGACATTTTGATAGAGACCACCTTTAATGTTTAGATTGCTTGGATGTTATGGTTATTTTAGCAATATCATTTCTTCCAATCCATGAGCATGGGAAGTTTTTCCATTTGTTTTGTCCTCTTCAATATCTTTCATGGATGTTTTGTAGGTTTCCTTGTAGAGGTCTTTCACCCCCTTGGTTACATTTATTCCCAGGTATTTTTTGTAGCTATTTAAAATGATATTCTGTCTTAGTGTTTTTCAGCTAGTTTGTCACTAGTGTATAGAAATGCTACTGATTTTTGTCTGTTGATTTTGCATTCTGCAATCATACTCATTATGTTTATCAGTTCTAAGAGGTTTTTGGTGAAATCTTTACATTTCTCTAGATATATGATTATTTCATCTGCAAAAGTAAAACAATTGGACTTCTTTTTTAATTTGAATGTTTTTTATTTCTTTCTCTTGCCTGATTCCTCAGGCTAGACCTCCCAGTACTATGTTGAATAGGAGTGATGAAAGTAGGCATCCGTATCTTCTAGTTCTTAGAGGAAAGGCTTTCAGCTTTTCCTTATTCAGTATAATACTAGCTTTGAGTTTGTCACACATAGCCTTTTATGTTGAGGTACATTCCCTTTATTCGTAATTTGTTGAGAGTATTTATTATGAAACATAGTTAAATTTTTATCAAATGCTTTTTGTGCAGGATATTGGCCTGTAGTTTTCTTTTTCTACTATATTCTTGTCTAGTTTGGATATCAGGGAAATGCTCATGTCACAGAGTTGGAAATATTTCTCTTCCACTTTTTGGATTAAGTTTGAGAAGAATTAGTATTAGTTATCATTATTAGGTTTGGTAGAATTCAGCAGTAAAGCCATTCAATCCTGGGCTTTTCTTTAATGGGAGATTTTTAAAATTACTGATTTGATTAATTATTTACTATTGGTTTGCTCAGGTTTTCCATTTCTTTTTGGTTTAATCTTGGTGGGTTGTATGTGTCCAGGAATTTATCAATTTCCTCTAGGTTTTCCAGTTTGTTAGTATATAGTGGTTTATTATACTTTCTGATGAACCTTTGTATTACTGTGGTATCTGTTATAATGTCTTCTTTTTCATTTCTGGTTTTGCTTATTTTGGTCTTCTATCTTTTTTTCTTGGTTTGTCTAGCTAGCATTATACCAATTTTGTTTATTTTTTTAAAAGAAGCAACTTATCATTTTTTTGATTTTTTTTGTAATTTTTTTAGTCTCTATTTTGTTTAATTCTGCTCTATTCTTTATTATTTCTTATAGGAATTTTGAGTTTAAATTTTTCATGCCTTTTTAGTTCTTGGAATTACATTGTTAGGTTAGTATTTCTGCTTTTTAAATGTGGACATTTCTTACTATAAAATTCTCTCTTAGCACTGCTTTTGCTATATTTCATAAGTCTTGGTATGTTATATTTATATTTTAATGTTTCAATATTTAAAAAAAAGGTCTAATTTTTTTTATTGGCCCTGTGGTCCTTTAGGAGCATGTTGTTTAATTTCCATGTGTTCATACCCTTTCCAAAGTTCCTCTTTTATTTATTTCTAGTTGTATTCCTAAAAAAACTTGACATGACTTTGATATTTAAAAATTTATTGAGACTTATTTTATGTGGTTAATCTGAAGAACGTTCCATGTGCTGATGAAAGGAATGTGTATTCTTCAGCTTTGGGGTAAAATACTTTGTATATGCCTGTTTGGTATATAGTACAGTTTAAATTCAATGTCTTCTTATTGATTTTCGGTCTTCATGATGTTCTGTTCAGTGATGAGTGTCTGGTGCTGAAGTCTTCAACTATTGTTGTGGTGGAGTCTCTCTCTTAAGGTCTAATAATATTTGCTTTGCATATTTGGATATTCCAGTGTTGGATGCATGTGTATTTAGTATTTTTTTTTTTTTTGGTATGTAAGTAAGAATATTTTAATCTTTATTTTCAATATTCACATTTTTCTTTTTTTTTAATTGCATTTTAGGTTTTGGGGTACATGTGCAAAATGTGCAAGATAGTTGCATAGATACACACATGGCAGTGTGTTTTGCTGCCTTCCGCCCCTTCACCCACATTTGGCTTTTCTCCCCAGGCTATCCCTCCCCTGCTCCTCCCCCACTGTCCCTCCCCTATTCCCCACAATATACCCCAGTGTGTAGTACCCCCTCCCTGTGTCCATGTGTTCTCATTTTTCTCACCTGCCTATAAGTGAGAATATGTGGTATTTTGTTTTCTGTTCTTGTGTCAGTTTGCTGAAAATGATGTTCTCCAGATTCATCCATGGCCTTACAAAGGACACAAACTCATCATTTTTGATTGCTGCATAGTATTCCATGGTGTATATGTGCCACATTTTCCCAGTCCAGTCTATCATCAATGGGCATTTGGGTTGGTTCCAGGTCTTTCCTATTGTAAACAGTGCCTCAATGAACATTCGTGTGCATGTGTCCTTATAGTAGAAAGATTTATAGTCCTTTGGGTATATACCCAGTAAAGAAATTGCTGGGTCAAATGGAATTTCTATTTCTAGGTCTTTGAGGAATCACCACACTGTCTTCCACAATGGTTGAACTAATTTACACTCTCACCAACAGTGTAAGAGTGTTCCTATTTCTCCACGTCCTCTCCAGCATCTGCTGTCTCCAGATTTTTTAATGATCACCATTCTAACTGGTGTGAGATGGTATCTCAATGTGGTTTTGATTTGCATCTCTCTAATGACCAGTGATGATGAACATTTTTTCATGTGTTTGTTGGCCTCATGTATGTCTTCTTTTGTAAAGTGTCTGTTCGTATTCTTTGCCCATTTTTGAATGGGCTTGTTTGTTTTTTTTCCTGTAAATCTGTTTAAGTTCTTTGTAAATTCTGGATATCAGCCCTTTGTCAGATGTGTAAACTGCAAAGATTTTTTCCCATTCTGTTGGTTGCCGATTCACTCTAGTGACTCTTTTTTTTGCCATGCAGAAGCTGTGGAGTTTGATTAGGTCCCATTTGTCTATTTTGGCTTTTGTTACCAATGCTTTTGGTGTTTTGGTCATGAAGTCCTTGCCTACTCCTATGTCCTGAATGGTTTTGCCTAGATTTTCTTCTAGGGTTTTTATGGTGCCAGGTCTTATGTTTAAGTCTTTAATCCATCTGGAGTTAATTTTAGTGTAAGGTGTCAGGAAGGGGTCCAGTTTCTGCTTTCTGCACATGGCTAACCAGTTTTCCCAACACAATTTATTAAACAGGGAGTCCTTTCCCCATTGCTTGTTTTTGTCTGGTTTATCAAAGATTATATGGTTGTAGATATGTTGTGTTGCCTCCGATGCCTCTGTTCTGTTCCATTGGTCTATATCTCTGTTTTGGTACCAGTACCATGCTGTTTTGATTACTGTAGCCTTGTAGTACAGTTTGAAGTCTGGTAGTGTGATGCCTCCCGCTGTGTTCTTTCTGCTTAGAATTGACTTGGCTATGCAGGCTCTCTTTTGGTTCCATAGGAAGTTCATGGTGGTTTTCTCCAGTTCTGTGAAGAAATTCAATGGTAGCTTGATGGGGATAGTGTTGATTCTGTAAATTACTTTGGGCAGTATAGCCATTTTCACGATACTGATTCTTCCTAACCACGAGCATGGAATGTTTCTCCATCTTTTTGTGTCCTCTCTTATTTCGTTGAGCAGTGGTTTGTAGTTTTCCTTGAAGAGGTCCCTTACATTCCTTGTAAGTTTTATTCCTAGGTATTTTATTCTCTTGTAGCTATTGTGAATGGCAGTTCGTTCTTGATTTGGTTCTCTTTTAGTCTGTTATTGGTGTATAGGAATGCTTGTGAATTTTGCACATTGATTTTATATCCTGAGACTTTGCTGAAGTTGCTTATCAGTTTCAGGAGTTTTTGGTCTGAGGTGATGAGGTCTTCTAGGTATATTATCATGTCATCTGCAAATAGAGACAATTTGGCTCCCTCCTTTCCTATTCGAATACCCTTTATTTCTTTTACTTGCCTTATTGTTCTGGCTAGAACTTCCAGTACTATGTTGAATAGGATTGGTGAGAGAGGGCATCCTTGTCTAATGCCGGATTTCAAAGGGAATGCTTCCAGTTTTTGCCCATTAAGTATGATATTGGCTGTTGGTTTGTCATAAATAGCTTTTATTACTTTGAGATATGTTCCATCAATACCAAGTTTATTGAGGGTTTTTAGCATAAAGGGCTGTTGAATTTTGTCAAATGCCTTCTCTGGGTCAATTGAGATAATCATGTGGTTTTTCTTTTGGTTCTGTTTATGTGGTGAATTACGTTTATAGACTTGCATATGTTGAGCCAGCCCTGCATCCCCGGGATGAATCCTACTTGATCATGATGGATAAGTTTTTTAATGTGCTGTTGCAATTGGTTAGCCAGTGTTTTATTGAAGATTTTTGCATCTATATTAGTCATGGATATTGGCCTGAAGTTTTCTCTTCTTGTTGAATCTCTGCTGGGTTTTGGTATCAGAATGATGTTGGTCTCATAAAATGATTTGGGAAGGGTTCCGTCTTTTTGGATTATTTGAAATAGTTTCAGAAGGAATGGTACCAGTTCCTCTTTGTGTGTCTGGTAGAATTCGGCTGTGAACCCATCTGGACCTAGGCTTTTTGTGTGTGTAGGCTCTTAATTGCTGCCTCAACTTCAGACTTTGTTATTGGTTTATTCATAGTTTTGGCTTCCTCCTGGTTTAGGCTTGGGAGGACACAGGTGTCCAGGAATTTATCCACTTCTTCCAGGTTTACTAGTTTATGTGCATAGAGTTGTTTGTAGTATTCTCTGATGATGGTTTGAATTTCTGTGGAATCTGTGGTGATTTCTCCTTTATCATTTTTTATTGCATCTATTTGGTTGTTCTCTCTTTTCTTTTCTATCAGTCTGGTTAGTGGTCTATTTTGTTGATCTTTTCAAAAAACCAGCTCTTGGATTTATTAATTTTTTGAAGGGTTTTTCTTGTCTCTGTCTCCTTCAGTTCTGCTCTGATCTTAGTTATTTCTTGTCTTCTGATAGGTTTTGAGTTCTTTTGATCTTACTCCTCTAGTTCTTTCAATTTCAACGATATGGTGTCAATTTTGGATCTCTCCACTCTTCTCATGTGGGCACTTATTGCTATATATTTTCCTCTACAGACTGCTTTAAATGTGTCTCAGAGATTCTGGTATGTTGTGTCTTCATTCTCGTTGGTTTCGAAGAACTTCTTTATTTCTGCCTTCATTTCATTGTTTATCCAGTCAACATTCAAGAGCCAGTTGTTCAGTTTCCATGAAGCTGTGCGGTTCTGAGTTAGTTTCTGAATTCTGAGTTCTAACTTGATTGCACTATGGTCTGAGAGACTGTTTGTTATGATTTCAGTTGTTTTGCATTTGCTGAGGAGTGCTTTACTTCCAATTATGTGGTCAATTTTGGATTAGGTGTGATGTGGTGCTGAGAAGAATGTATATTCTGTGGATTTGGGGTGCAGAGTTCTGTAAATATCTATCAGGTTTGCTTGTTCCAGGTCTGAGTTCAAGCCCTGGATATCCCTGTTAATTTTCTGTCTGGTTGATCTGTCTGATATTGACAGTGGAGTGTTAAAGTCTCCCACTATTATTGTGTGGGAGTCTAAGTCTCTCTGTAAGTCATTAAGAACTTGCCTTATATATCTGGGTGCTCCTGTATTGGGTCCATATATATTTAGGATCAGTAGCTCTTCTTGTTGTATCGATCCTTTTACCATTATGTAATGACCTTCTTTGTCCCTTTTGATCTTTGTTGCTTTAAAGTCTATTTTATCAGAGATGAGAATTGCAACTCCTGCTTTTTTTTGCTCTCCATTTGCTTGGTAAATCTTCCTCCATCCCTCTATTTTGAGCCTTTGTTTATCCTTGCATGTGAGATGGGTTTCCTGGATACAGCACACTGATGGATTTTGGTTTTTTATCGAATTTGCCAGTCTGTGTCTTTTGATTGGTGCATTTAGCCCATTTACATTTAGGGTTAATATTGTTATGTGTGAATTTGATACTGCCATTTTGATGCTAGCTTGCTGTTTTGCCCATTGGTTGATGCAGATTCTTCATTTTGTTGATGCTCTTTAGCATTTGGTATGTTTTTACAATGGCTGGTACTGGTTGTTCCTTTCTATGTGTAGTGCCTCTTTCAGGAGCTCTTGTAAAGCAGGCCTAGTGGTGACAAAATCTCTGAGTACTTGCTTGTTCATGAAGGATTTTATTATTCCTTCACTTATGAAGCTCAGTTTGGCTGGATATGAAATTCTGGGTTGAAAGTTCTTTTCTTTAAGAATGTTGAATATTGGCCCCCACTCTCTTCTGGCTTGTAGAGTTTCTGCCGAGAGATCTGCTGTGAGTCTGATGGGCTTCCCTTTGTGGGTGACCCGACCTTTCTCTCTGGCTGCCCTTAGGATTTTCTCCTTCATTTCAACCCTGGTGAATCTGACGATTATGTGCCTTGGGGTTGTTCTTCTTGCAGAATATCTTTGTGGTGTTCTCTGTATTTCCTGGAGTTGAGTATTGACCTGCCTTGGTAGGTTGGGGAAATTTTCCTGGATAATATCCTGAAGAGTATTTTCCAGCTTGGATTCATTCTCTTCACCACATTCTGGTACACCTATCAAACGTAGGTTAGGTCTTTTCACATAGTCCCACATTTCTTGAAGATTTTATTCATTCCTTTTTGCACTTTTTTCTCTAATCTTGGTTTCTCATTTTATTTCATTGAGTTGATCTTCGACTTCTGATATACTTTCTTCTGCTTGGTCAATAAGGCTGTTGGAACTTGTGCATGCCTCACGAAGTTCTCGTGTTGTGTTTTTCAGCTCCTTCAATTCATTCATATTCCTCTCTATGTTGTGCATTCTTGTTATCATTTCCTCGAATCTTTTTTCAAATCTTTTTTCAATGTTCTTAGTTTCTTTGCATTGATTTAGAACATGTTCTTTTAGCTCATGGAAGTTTCTCATTATCCACCTTCTGAAGTCTGACTCGGTCATTTCGTCACACTCATTCTCCGTCCAACTTTGTTCCCTTGCTGGTGAGGAATTTTTATACTTTGTAGGAGGTGAGATGTTTTGGTTTCAGGTGTTTTCCTCCTTTTTGCACTGGTTTCTTCCCATCTTTGTGGATTTATCCACCTGTCGTCTGAGTAGTTGCTGACTTTTCGATTTGGTCTCTGAGTGGACGGACAGATTGTTGATAATGAAGTATTTCTGTTACCTCGTTTTCCTTCTAATGGTCTAGCCCCTCTGCTGTAGGACTGCTGAGGTCAACTCCAGGCCCTGCTTGTCTGGGGTACACCTGTAGCAGCTGCAGGACAGTGAGGGATGCTACGAGTTTATTCTTCTGCTATCTTTGTCCCAGGATGATGCCCGCCAAATGTCAGTCTGATTAGTCCTTTTTTGAGGTGACTCTGGATATACAGGGCTCAGGGAGCTGTGTGAGGAGATGGTCTGTATTTAATAGGAGCTCTAGTGCTGAGCTGTGAGCTCCATTGTTCATTCAGCGTTGTTGGGCGGGTATGTTTAGGTCGCTGCAGCAGAACCTATAAAACTCCCCCTTTTTTTCCCCTTAGATGCTCTGCCTCAGGGAGTTGGGGCTTTCTTTATGAGAATCCGTTGCACTGTCCTGCCCAGCTAGGAGGCAGTCTAGTCACTTTTTGCCTGCCAAGGCTGTGCTCTGCTGCCCCAGGGCTCCGCCCTACTGCTACGGGGCTCCGTCCTACTGTGTTGATCTCCACCCTGTTGGCGGAGTCTCTCTGTTAGGGTGGGTTGCCTTGGCAATGGCTGCTTCTTCAGTGGGGGTGTACCTCAGTAGGGGCGGTATGCATCCGTAGTGGTGGATGCCCCTCCCCCACCAAGCTGCACTGTCCTGGATTTAGCTGAGCCTGCAGTAAAACTCTCAACCCCGAGCATTTCAAATAGCAGTTTTGTTTGTCCCTGTGGGGGTGGGACCCGCTGAGCCTGATCACCCGGCTCCCTGCCTCAGAGTCCCTTCTTTCTCTGTCTCTTTCTTTTCCTTTTTAAGTTGAATGGTTGACTCTCTCACAGGTGCCTCAGTCGCCTGCTGTCAGGGTGCCAGGATCTGTGTGATTTCCCATGCCTCTGCCCACTGCACTGGCTCAAATCATGCTTCCCAGGAATCTCCCAGTTTGGCTCACTGTCCAAGTCCTGCTCAATCAGATGGATATGTTAATCTGCCCTCCCAAATCTCAGACTGCCAGTTTAACAGGGCACCCAGACCAGTGAGTTTTGTGCATGCTGCCGCTGTGCCCCAGGGCTGGCTGCTGTGCCACGGGGCCAGCCGAAATGGCTGTGCAAGCCAAAAAGGCTGCGCTGGTGTCCTGCGTCTCTCCTGTACCTGGGAATTTCCCCGTGCTGTGGGCAACAAAGGTCCATTTGAAAATGCAGCTAGGACTCACCCTCTGCGCCTTCACTGAGAGCTGCAATCCCGAGTTGTTCCTACCGCTCCATCTTGGAAATCCCCCTGTATTTAGTATTGTTATATCCTCTTGCTGTATTGATCCCTTTATTATTATGTATTTATAATCTTCATCTTTTTTGAATTAATGTTTTTTTCTGAAATATGTATAACTACTCTTTCTTGCTTTTAGTTTTTATTTGAATGGAATATCTTTTCCCATCCCTTCACTTTCAGTTTATATGTGTCTTTATAGATGAAATAAGTTTCTTGTGGGCAGCATATAGTTGAGTTGTGTTCTTTATATCAAGGTTATTACTGGTAGGTTAGGACTTATTCTTGTTCTCTTTTTTTAATTGTTTGTTGGTTGTCTTGTATTTTACTTTGTTTCTTTCTTTCTCTCTTATTTGTTATCATTGCTATTTGATTTTGTTTTAATTGGTAACATTTAAGTCTCCTCTCTTTAACATTTGTGTTTTCTTTTATTTAACCAGGGAGTTTTATCTTTTTGTATATTTTCATGATGTTAGATCTGGTCCTTTTGCTTCCAGATGTAAGATTACCATAAGCATTGATTGTAGCTCTGGTCTGATGGTGATGAATTTTCTCAGATTTTGCTTATTTGGAAAGACTTTATTTCTCTTTCACCTTTGAAGAATAGCTTTGATGGACATAGTATTATCAGCTGTCAGGCTTTTTCTTTCAGCACCCTGAATATGTCATCTCATTCTCTCTTGGCTTGTAAGGTTTATGATGAGAAATCTGCTTTTATTTATTTATTTATTTGATTAGTATTCCCTTATATGTGACTTGATGTTTTTCCATTGCTGTTTTTAGAAATTATTTTGTCTTTTACTTTTGATAGTTTGACTATAATGTACATTGGAGAAGTTCTTTTTGGATTCAATATATTTGGAGATATTTGAGTTTCCTCTGAGTGTCTATATATTTTTCAAGACTTTGGAAGTGTTCAGATATTATTGTGTTTAGTAGATTCTCTATGTCTTTCTCCATCTCTTCTCCTGGAATACCTAAAAATTAAATATTTGGTTATATTATGGTGTCCCTTACATCACATGGGCTCTGTTCATTCTTTTTATTACTTTTTTTATCTGATCAGACTGTGTCAAAAGACTTATCTTCAAGTTCAAAAATTATTTTTTCTGCTAGATCTAGTCTATTGTTGAAGCTCTCAATTGTATTTTTATTTTAATCCTTGGACTTCTCAGTTCTAGAATTTCTTTCTTTGTTCATTTTTATAATATATATCTCTGTTGAATTTTTCATTCAGATCATGAATCATTTTTCTAATTTCTTTGTATTATTTGATCTGTGTTCTCTTGTATCTCACTTAGCTTCCTTAATATCATCATTTTGAATTCTCTTTTGGGCACTTAATGATTTCTTTTTATTGAAATCCATTGCTTGAAAATTATTGTGTTCTTTTGGAGGTGTTATGTTTTCTTGTTTTCTCTTGTTTCTTATGTTAATATCTGCACATCTACTTACTTCTTTCATTTTTTTGATTAGCTTTCCTAAGGAAATAATTTTATTTATGTATATGTATATATTTACAATGTTGGTTGGGAAGCTTTTTACAATGTTTTTTGAATTAGCTTTCATAAGGAAATAATTATATTTCCTTATACAATTCCATATATATGTATATATACATATATATGGAATTGTATATATGTATATATACATATATACATATATATACACACACACATATATATGTGTATATGTATGTATATATGTATGTGTATATATATACACACACATATATATACACACACACAATGATACAATGTTGGTTGAGTGGGGCACCTTTGTTTTTATTCTGGGTGTACATATTAGTGTATTCTGCATATGATTTCTTCAACTATAATCAGCATCAGTAGTGTCTCTTAGTTCCTCAATAGCTTAGATTGCATTTGTTAGTGGAGGCCACAGTAAGGTTTTGCCTAGAATAAGAACACCAGATGGATGAGTCTTTGTGCTCCAGAAGTGATGTCACCAGGACAAATGTGCCCATCCTTGGAATCATAGGTGATGTATACAAGCATTGGTATTAGCAGGACCAAGCAGGCCTGTCTTTGAGCCTCCAGGAAGCTTACTTGGGTGCTGAAAGTGGCAGCAGCACTCAGGCAGGTAAGAAGGTCCTCAAGCCCCTAGGTGGTGTGTGTGGTGTCAGAAATGGCAGTAGCAGTGTTGAGTCAAGTCAACTATCAGGCCCCCAGACAGCATGTGGGAGCACAAGCAATGATGGTGGTGGGTTGGGTAGGCCAGTTCCTCAGGTTTTACATGGGGGTGGATGTTGACGGTGGTGGTAGTGGCAGGCTGATGGACCCATCCTCAGGCCCTTGGGAGAAGTGCACAGGTGCTGGTGGGTGGCAGGCAAAGAGGTTGAATCTCAGACCTGCAGACAGCACTCAGACACTGGTAGCAGGCTTGTTGGGTCTGTTGTTATGTCTCCTGATAGTGTGCATGCATGCCAAAATGGCAATAGGGTAGGTTGATCCCCAGGTCACCAGGCAGCTTGCTCAGGCACTGACTGAGGTGGTATTGGGCAGGATGAACCTGTTTTCAGGGAGGGTGTCCATGTAGGCTATTTCCCTGACTGACTGAAGGTACAGCCATGTACATGGTGGCCCTGCTGATGGAAGAGCATGTGGCTTTGCTGTCAGTGGCTGTGACCCCTGGAAGGCAACACTCAGACTCTAGGGAGTGTTCACTTTGTCTCCATTTGTCCCAGCAGCAGCCTCCCTGGTGGGTCACCTCCCTTTGCCCAGCATGTAGGACACTGCATGGGCTTAAGTGCTAGCAACTCAGCTGCACCACTGGGTCCAGCTGGTGTCATGATGCTTCAGTTCTCTGAATGTTTGTGGAAGGATGTCAGTGAGGTTCCAAGATTGTGGAGATTCGGGAGCTTTTGGGCCCTAGGGCAGGATGCAGTTTGTTGGGGGCTGGGCTCTCAAAATGATGCTGTACTATCTGTTTGGGTCTCAGGGGCTGTGTTGGGGCCCAGCATGAACTCCCTCTCTAAAGTGATGTAGATTGTGTGAACTTCTGGAAGCTTCCTATACTAATCTCTGGGCCTGCAAGGGTCAAGGAGATCTCTTGCTGCTAGGATTTCCAGAGTCCATTATGGGAATGTGGGTAACTGGGATTCCCTCACTTAACCTTTTCTCCACACTAGGGACCCTTTCCTTGCTCCCAGGTGCCTCACTTCTATCCCTTTTCATGTTTCAGATGTTCCCTGTCACTTTCTTACTGAATTCTAGTGTTCTTTCTTTTTTGTTTTTTTGAGACAGAGTCTCACTCTGTCACCCAGGCTGGAGAGCAGTGGCACCATCTTGCTTGCTCACTGCAACTTCTGCCCTCCAAGTTCAAGTGATTCTTCTACCTCAGCCTCCCAAGTAGCTTTGACTACAGGCACACATCACTATGCCTGGATAATTTTTGCATTTTAAGTAGAGATGGTGTTTCACCATATTGGCCAGGCTGGTCTCGAACTTCTGACCTCATGATGCACCTGCCTAAGCCTCCCAACATGCTGGGATTACAGGTGTGAGCCACCACACCTGGCCCATTAGTATTCTTTCTTAAACAATCTATTCTATGTGTGATTATCTACTTGCTGTTTTGGTTCTTCTTTGTGAAGGAGGTGAGTGTTGGGAGGCCCTAGTCAGCAATCTTGAAAACCTCTCATTTGACTTTGCATTTTCTTTCTTCTTTCTTTCTTTCTTTTTTTTTTTTGGTCTTTGCATTTTCTGTTGAGAGCACACACATCAAAATTTTTGTCATATGTTAAGTTTTATTTATTTTTTCCATCTACAGATGAATTGTACTTTATGAAGAAAATAACCTCAATAAACGATGCAACCACAAGACAGAAGGGATCTGCAGTGACTATTCTTTTCATAAAAGTATTAAGTAATGGTTTGAAAAAATATTTGTACTTAGTATTGCATCATACTACCTACATCTTCAGTTTTTAGGAAATTGAATTAAGAGATAAACCTAAGGTTAATTGTAAAATAGGAAAAATGGTCTTATCTTCCATCATAGTATGATTTCCCCTTCCCTAGGAGACTATCCTGGGTTAGAAAATAATCACTGTCTGAGAGGCCATCTAAGCTTGGAGAATTTCCACAAAGATATTAATTTTGTATTATTCCTTTCAAATATAATCTCATTTCTAATGTAGTACAAACATACTGTTTTGTCCACTTACCATATACTACATTTCTTTTTTGATAACTGCCTTCTACTCTACCTACACTTCCTATGTCCCATATCCTCTTGAATTTTGAGCCATTTTGAATTACAAGAGCAATAGCACTTGTCCTTGGCTAGACCAATACCCATTCTTGAGAATTTTTAAGTTGAGACAGAGAGATGCAGGGAAATTTCTCTTCTGGGATAAACCTATATGATATAAACTTAATAAGCATTGGTGATTACATTTATATCATATGAAAAAATCTAGCATACCAGGAGAAAGAAGAATATATAGACATTAAGGACAGAAAGAGTTTGGGAAACATTAGAAATGCTGATTCCATATGACTTATTGTGGGGAAAGGAGTGAAGAAAGGGGCCAAACAATTTCCCTACTGCTTTTAGGTCCTCTTTGGAGTTCAGAAGACGTCTTTTATATGCTGTCCTTCAGAATCCTCCTGACCCAATTTGTTTGGAGCCATGTTGTGGTCATTGATTCTATAGGCAGGCTTGCATCAACTTATTTAGGGTACATTTATATGGGATCTCACCAAAGGCTCAAGCTCTGTACTTCCTGCTTACTACCTGAAAATGTCTCAGATGTTACAGTGTGGGACTCTAGTCCATACCTTTGTATGTACATCATGGAAGTCTAAGAGATTTAATGCTAATTGAGCCACTGCTGACCAGTAGGAGCTACTACTTTCTCTTTTTGACCAGAAGATTTGTTTTATAAGTGTTTCCAGAGGTCTCAGAGAGATCAAGCACCAGTCATCCAATCCCCTGGTGCAAGTTAGGGTGGCCAACTTCATAAAAGCTTTGATTGGCATTTCCTCCTTCCTTGTTTTATTCCCCCTGCCCTGTACTACTGTTCCCCGGCATCACATTCCCATATAAACTCTAAAGAATCCTTCATGTCAGCTTCTACTTTTGAGGGAATCCTCACTAAGACACCCAGAATTATTTCAAAAAATTTTCTTTGCATTATATTTCAGTCATAACTAATTATAGTGGGTTATAAGAGGCTTAATTTCTAGTCCAAGTGAAGTAGTTAACACAATAACCGTGACTTTGAACAAATTATCTGGTCTATACCTCATTTATTAATATGTAAAATGGTGGTATTGGGCTCATTTCTGTGGTTCCCTTCACCACTAGATTCTATTATTCTATGATTCACAAGATTCTGTGACTTAAAAGCCTTCATGTCTCAGAGAAATAAATCTCTAGTGGTGGCAGACACTGAAACTGCCAGTTCCTCCTGCATGTATGTTCTATATATCAGTGCTTGTGTCCCTGGCAACACTCTGGCAGTTAGCCCTTGATTTTCATGTGTCCCTTAATCCAGAACACCAGGGACGGAGCAATGATGGTGGTACCATTTGGGAGTGGAGTTTATAAATTAATATCCTATCTGAATCTCTCAAGCCTCTTCAAAAGAATCCCTGATTTATAATTCATCTAAAATTAATTGCATTCTCATTTTAAAAAAGCCAGAAATTTTATGAAACATTCTTGGAAGTCTCTTTCATTTTTTGAAAATGTGAGGCTCATGGAACTTGAAAAAGTTCCTACAACTTTTCTTGCTTTCATGATTCTCAAACATGGGATTTTGATTTCAGTGAATTTCCTTGTTTTCCTCTTATGTCACTCACCAGACTCATTCCAAGGGGCTTTTGGTTATTAAAGTACACTCATTCTCTAGCACCATTCATCACCTTTAAAACTCTGTACTGTGAATTACCATCAGACTTTATTGTCCTTGGTGAGGACTGGTTGAATTGAAAATTCTCTCTACTTTGACATCTCTTCAAAGATATGGTCAGGGCAAATAAAGCAAAAAGTTCAAACAATTATGTGGCTTGAAAAAACTCTAGCTAAATACTTCTACATACTTGGTACTGAAGAAAATACGAGGATTAATGTCCTAAATAAATCAAAATAACTACAAATGTTGCTGAGAGTAAATTCCTGATAACTCAGAACATTTTGAAGAGTGAGCATATTCAGCATGCAGTGAGATTAACATAGTAAAACCACTGCAAAGCACTGAGGTAAGGCAGTAGAGGACATTTTTAGCTTCACCCAGTGCATTTGGAGCAAAGGGGAAATGGTGGAATATTTGATAGTATGATAGAACAAATGATTTTAGAGTAAGGGGAGTCTAAGTCATAATGATTTTTAGACAATGATGAATCTCAAGTTTGTTGTTTGATCCATCTAAAATCATAGATGTTATAAAATCTTTATTCAATAGCATTGAAAAGGCAGCGATTTTTTTTAGAAAGCATGAATTTGTACATGAGACAATAAAAACAGAAATCATCAGAAAAATTAAAATGCAGTTGAGAAATATGTTTGCTTTAGAACCTCACCTGAGTAACTAGTAATATGAAGACAAATAAGTTTTTGTAAAGGATACATAAAATCTGATTATTTTTAAAATGTGTTTGGGATTTAGAAGATCAAAGGAAAATGCAGTAGAAGTTTCTGGTGTAAAACCCATGCTGGATTGCCCAAAAAGCAGACTCCTCACAGGGTTAGGATTTTAGCCAAGCACAGGGTTAGGGGGAAAAAAAAACAAGAAAGGCAGGTACCTTTTTAATGAACTTGTACAGAATTTTGAAAAACAGAAAACAACTGGAATTAAACTATATCCATTTTCTTGTCAGTTTAAGCAGTGTTCTTTTACAAACTAAACTTTTAGTTTGAATTACCTATGAAGGTGAGAGTAGGACCCAGCCTCTCCACTGTTAGCTTCTGTGATGCTCTTCTCAAGGCCAGTATGGAATCCAGTGGACATTGTGATGGAAAGAAGATGGAATCGAAGCAGCTCCAACCCAGCTCAGTGTCTAGTTCTGCCCAAACTAGCATTGCCTCTAAAAATAGGTGAAGACTCTACATTCTAGAGCACTATGTTTTATAGGTTACAAAAGATGATGAAAATGGAGACATTTCCTATCGATATATTTTCTAAAATAATGGAACAAAAACAAAGTGATAAATCCTGTATCTAAAAATGATTGAGGATTTGATCATTCCTTGTTCTAATATTCATGGCCATAAAAATTAAACGTTAACTGATAATGGAGACTTTATGATTCAGTGCACGTTTGTTTGTTTTTCTATACCACCAGATCCCCACCCAAAATTTTTTCGAATAATCCTCTTTCTTTAAGGAAACAACTAGTGGAATATATCTTGAAATATATTCTGAGGCTTTCCTATTTTCCTATAGAACACTAGGCATTTCTTCAAAGAAGAAATAATGGTGGGGCCTCTAAATTTAGAAGCCTCTAAATCCAGTATCACTAATCCTGCACATATTCTTTTATTGCTGAGTTTAGCTCCCAAGAAATCCTTTTATGTGTTAGTTTGGGGAAATTTGCCTATCTCTTTCCTCTTGGTCATTGCTTTCTTGACTTCCTGTTGAGTTACACATTGGCTATAAATTGTGCCTCACCAGAAAAGCGATCTTTTAAAACAAGAATTTTCCTTTAAGTTATTGAAACAATTGCAGGAAATGGTTAAAGATATTAATAACATTTCAGAAGAGTTTACATCATGTACTTTACTAAACAAATGGTCATTCTAAAAGCCAAAAAGCTGCTACTAAAATTCCAATGATATCTGGTACTGAACTAAATCCTCTGAGAAACCAGGGGACTGGCTTATTCCACAACCTGCAAAATTTATCACACTCCAGGGTGTAAAGCAAGGCAAATAACTTTATTTTCTGTGTATCTATTTTAGTAAATATGTCCGTGTCCCTAAAAGGATATTAGCTTTAAAGGCCCTAAAGATGTTGAATTACCTAAGACTTCAACATTTCAGGATGATTCCAACTTGCAGAACAAAATCTATATTTTCCACAGAATTTAAATTGATTACTTCCTGAGTTTCCCAGATTTACATTAACAGCATTTGTAATAAATAACATTTGTAAGGTGGACAGATAGCGGTCACAATACTGAAGTCATGTCTCTTGTTTTCTTTCCTAATGTGAAGAGAGCAGAGTTAAAGAAGTAAAAAATGGGGCTCCTCTGGAAAGAAATTTGATTAAAATAAGCCTATTTTATTCATAGTCTTATTTTATATTTATATTCTGTTTTTTTATAGACTCCCCGCCCCCTCTTAAGTGTCAATTTAGAGGCTTAACTGTAAGAAGGAGGTCGTTAAATATAAAAGAATCAATCTTGATTTTTCTAAAACCCCTGCTGTCTTTGTTCAGCCACTCAATTTGAATCTTGTCCGACATGATTTCTGAAGAAGCAAAGCGCGAGCTGGCTAGAAAAAAAGTGACCAAGCATTTCAGCTTTTCTCAGTTCTGCTGGATAATGGAAGAGAACAGCAGCAAGACTCCTTTCTTGCCATTCAGAATTGAGGTGGGACCACCTGGGGTTTCCAGTTTTAGAATATAACTCTTTGGGCAATTAGCAAATCTCTGAGCATCTGTCTCCCATGGCATTTAGGTAAATTAATAATATTAAGCATTTCTAAAATAAGAAGTGGGTTATAAGATATGCCAATGTACCACGAACATAATTTGCTCAGTTACCTTTTTCCCAAAGGAGCCTCAACAAGGTACGGTCCTACAGCATTAAATGCTGTGAGCTCATAGACCTGAAATATCTATTTCCCATAGATTCAAGACAATGAAACTTCATTATCATGCCCTCTTACTTAACTGCAATGCCCAGGACAACGATTTGTTTTAATGTCCCAGTCTAAACCTCCTGGAGCAATATTTTTTCAGATAATAGCTTTCATTCATAATGCTAACAGCTCAAATTCTCCAGTCAATTTGACAGTTAGAATCTTCTCTTTTCTTTGACTTCCTAAGCTTTATACCTTGCTATACACAGTCCAAGCGATTTTTTTAAAAAGCACAAATGTTGCATGTGGCATCTAAGAAAACTAGACAATTTTAAAATTAACAGGAGCTTTGCTCTTAAGGTAAATATATTTCTTCTAAATTTTTCATAAATAAGAATAAAAGAACCTTGCTAAATTTTTCAAAATTTAATTAAATATTTTTATCTATGGTTTATAGGATTTTCAGTTTCTAAAATATTTGTCATTTCAAGACTCTTAAGCTTCTCATTAGTTATTTTATAGCCTGACATTTATGAAGGAGAAATCCTCAAATCCTTTCCTGATATAGATTGTATGTGTTTAATTTGTGCTACATAGGCAATGTAGTAAAATAGAATGACTTTGAGGTTCAAAGTTAGAATGACCTGAATTTGTTCTCAAATCACTACTTACAAAATGTTTGCCTTTGGGAAAATTTTCTCATCTGAAAAATGGGGACACACTATCTAATTCACAAGATTCCTATGAAGGTTAAAAGTTTTTACAGGTATTTTCAATTGTGTCTTGGAATTCATCATTCATTTCTCCCTTGCCAATACAATGATTTCCACTAAGGGCTTGTGTGGTTCCAGGGAAGATGATCTTACCTTCTGGCCTGTGACCCAAGCTAAACAATCAACATGTCAACACTCCTGGCCACAGAGGTAGTTTGAACCAGGGTGAATCTCAGGACTTTTGCTGACTATGTTAGGACAAATAAACTCTTTTTCCAGCTAGACAAACCACAGAAAGGATGGAGCTTTAAGAACCTTTGACAACCCTCTTAGATCCACACAGGAGTCAATAAAAGGGTTGAATTCTCAAGCCTTACCTGATGCCAATGTAACCTCTGGGTGATTCAGTTACATAATCCGATACATTCCCTGTGTTTCAGCCAGTTGAGGAAGTTTTTTAAAAAATACTTTTGTAACTAATATGTTAAACACACATAGAGTATGATAAATGAAGTTTTATGTTGTTTCCTAAAGTCCCTTTACATATTATTTAGCATATGAAAAATTTCCCCCATGCCACTGTATGATAACTCCAGCAAGATTACTGATTCCTCTGCTCACTTACACTCAGGTAATAGAAAATCCTATAATCATTTTAAGTCATAAAACATAGTCTTATTTCAGAAATGTTAAGTCCCCAAAATTCAATATATAAGCCATCTTTTAGTCTTCATTCAAAAGGAAGACTTTTCCTTCTCTTTAGCCTGCAAATGGCAAGCCACCTGCCTTTTCCTCTCACCTCCTCCCCATTTCATTAGCTGTCCTCTTTGTCCCATCTGCGTCATAGGTATTAGGAGGAAAAAAAGTCAAGTTGTTGAATGGAATGACTCTTATTTGGCTGGTACTTAGTAATGCAGTATTCTGGCTTCCCACTTTCTGGAACACACACATACACACACACACACACCATGGGCTCTTCAGAATTTCCTATTAGACCTCTCTTACCACCACCATCATGACCACAAAAGGCACATTTTTTTTTTGACTCACCCTTGTTCTTTTCACGTAAGTTTATCTTTCATTGGCCACCCCCATCATGAAGCTTTCACAATTGGGATTTACTCATGCTGTGATAGAAGCCTTATTGACCATATTAAAAATAATATTTAATGTAATAAGATCAAACACAAGAATGAAAAGTTGTAAGAACATAAGCTCATCTTTGAAAATATTTATTTGAAACCAATATGTAGCTTTTCTAAATTATAAAAACAGCCCAACAGAGCAAGTCAAAGTGACGTGAGAATTAAAATAGGAAGAAAAATAGTTAAAATAGTTAAAAATAGGAAGAAAAATGAAAACTGAAAACAGGTAACTAAAACTGAAAAACAGATCAAACTCCTTAAAGACTTACAATACATGGCAAGTCTGTTTCCCTGGTGCACCCAATTTAGCAATATGTGAAAAAGCTAATGTTCCCTATTAACTAATAGCTGGGGATATTTATTTTTAACCAGATTGTAGTTTCAATTTGCTTTTGATGAAATCTCCTGGTACCACCTATGAACTGAGGATGGCTCTATGACCTTAGGACTTCTCTGCCCTATGTTCTCACTGACTTCGCAAAGCTCCTATTGGACCTATGCTTCCACTTCTTCTGCAGCTGTCCCCTTCCTAGAGACATTCCTTCCTCTGAACTGCTACTAGTACCAGTAGTTATAGAAGCCCTAGTTATTTCCCCAAACTCCTGCTGCTGTTTACTGCAAACTCTCTCAGCAAAATATTATTATTCTGTCTCAAATTTCCACAGTCCAACAGCCACAATTTTCAACTCCCAATGTCAATATTTCCTTCATTCTACTTGGGTGTCAGATTGCCCCTGAAGTGTATTTTTATTTTCTTCTTTTGGGCGACCTCCTTTTGGACACAACGTGTGTGGCATCCTGGCTCACATCCATTTTCATTGTATAGCTCAGTGGAGATTAGCATGGGATTTAAAACTTAAA
This sequence comes from Saguinus oedipus, assembly GCA_031835075.1. Taxonomy (NCBI): domain Eukaryota; kingdom Metazoa; phylum Chordata; class Mammalia; order Primates; family Cebidae; genus Saguinus; species Saguinus oedipus. The sequence continues at coordinate 151,269,071 of CM063170.1, forward strand.
TCCATGCTTTCCTTCTTTTTTAAAACTTAAAACTTGGGGGAAAGCACACAAAAGCTTCCTTATTTTGTTGTTCATCTTGCGATACCGAGGCAGAAGTAAGCCTAGCATGGTTAATATTTTTAATTATTTGTCATGTAAATTCATAAAAAATTCCACGTGAAGCATTTATTCCTTTTTCTCTCAATTTTAGTTACTTTGAAGTTTGGTTAGAATGCACAGTGTATACTCAGACTTTCCATGGTTGATTTCTTTCTGATTAGAAATCAGTATAATGTTTTTGACCAAAGGATTAGGAAAGAAAGAATGCTTGCTTTCCCCAGGCACTTCAAAATATTCTTAGGAATACTCTTGCTAAAGATCTCATTGTTGCCCTCTAACTTTGCAGATCACCTAAGTTCTTCTATCTCATGGCTCCTGCATCTCCAGGAGAAGTCTTCTCAAAGAAATATCCATGAAATCCATGGGCATTGTGAAGCCATCTTTCTCCATTACCCAAACGTTCAGCATCTACTGTTCCTTGGCAGATTTCACAAAGGGCTGCACACCAGGAGACGAAAAGGTAATGATGTGTGTTTGTCTTATGGGTGCACTCACATTTCAAACTTGTCTACAATTTCACTAAATGAAAGGAGTTGTTAAACCATAACAAAAGCTAAATAAAAAGAAACATTAAACTGTAAAATGAATAAAAACTGTCATTAGGTGTAACCTAAACAGTCTGTGTGTGGTTTCTTAGAATGACAAGTAAACAATAAACAGTAAGTGTTGTCAAGTAGCTTCAACAAAAAGTGTTTCCATGCATGTGCAAATAGGGAGATGTGCTGTAGCAAGCACCAAATCACAGGAGCTTTGCAGGCAATCACACTGGCAGCAAATAAAAAGTCTCCACCCGCCAAGGTGGCCTTATTTTCCTCCTTCAGTCAGGGTGACAGAAATTCTCTCTCTCTAATTGAATATCCAGTGACCCTTTAGTCTGCTTTTAACTGCTTACTTAACAAAGCACTTGAAGAAATTGCTGTAAGAACAAGTCCCCTTTTCTTTTAGTGGCAACACTTTTTTCAAAGAGATTATTTTAGTGGCAACACTTTTTTCAAAGCCATAAATGCAGTATCAGCATTCATAGTATGTATTCATAATAAAAATGAAACACCCTTTCCACTCCAAAATGACAGGGTCATGCAAAAATAAATACCTGAGTTATTTGCTTATTTCCTCCTTGCCTTGAATCAGAAACCTCAGACTCCAATGCCCACTAGGACCAGGCAATTTACATAAATAAATGAAGCCAGCTGGGTGTGAGACAGAATGCAGAGAGATGGAGACTTAGGATATTGGATAGTGAACACCTGTCCAAAGATTACAGCCATTTTCCAATCTTTAAAACCTGGTGCTGCCCAAAGAAAACATCTCCAGGCTGAATTCAGCACACAGGCTAGATGTAGCAGCCCATTTTTCATTTTTTATGTAATTAAAGTTAATCAGAAGAGCTTAAGAAAGTCAATATTCTACCAAATAAAAGTTCGGTTAAAAGTCCGAGTCAGGTATATCATAAAGGAGATAAAGATCTTCCTACTCTCCTCCAACACTCCCCTCCCTGCAATGAACACTAATCAGTCGTAAAATAATCAAGTATTTTACTAACAAAGCCACATATTTAAACAATTGTGTTCTCATTTATTCATGACCTTTACAGTAACTTTGATTATATGCTACTGCTATGCACTAGTCATTTTGATTCATTAAACAGACCTTTGCAGAAGAAAAGCAAAGTCATATGCATATATTGTGTACTTTGAACATCTTTCAGCTGAGACTGGTAAGGAACTTTTTCAACTTCATATTGTAATAAATATAATATTCACTTGATCCACTGGGAATCAAATATAAAATAATATTTTTGTCAAAAGCTAAGTATGCAGCATTAACTTTAACTGTTTGTACTGATCTTAGCACAGAATACCTAGCAAATACAATGCCAAAGTTCACCTCTAAAGATATCTGTTTTCCAAATGAAGAAGCAGAGAGTATAATGAGATAGTTCACTATGATGGGCCACAGGCTGTACATATATATTCTCTCCTTTCATTATTGTACTAACTTTCTGAAGATGGTTATTATCTACATTGACAAGAAGGCTGAGGTTCAAGGAAGTCAAATGACTTGTGGTGGAGAAACTGCTGAACCTCATCCTCAGCCATGCAGGGTTTTATTTTCTTTAATCATATTGATTTCCTAAGTTTGAAGGAAAAGTTTTTGCTTGCAACATTTCTTCAATATTTGGACTCTTTGATATTTGGATTCCCATTTTCTGTTATTTTCTTTATAAATTTGTGATCACTGTCGTGGCAGCAAGTCCAGACTCATTTAGAAACACTTAGATATGGTCATCTCCTTGTGCTCCTTTAGTAAACTTAAACATAACTAGTGTGTCAAGAGATAGGCTGCAACTGGTTTCCTTATGTCCCTTTGGCAGATCTTAATACATAGTTTGAAAGAGAAGGTAGACATTATTGAGGAGAAGGGAAGATGGAGGCTGGTTTCCAGCTGATGAAGTTGGCACAGGAGGATCTTTGCAGACTGGTGGAAAAGAATGGAGGCTGATTGTCAAAGAGGTTAACAGCTCTACTCCTTGCTAGGGGTTCAAGTTTATAGTAATAGAAGTAACTGCACACAGTTGTAAATACTTTTATAAAATTTTCGTACTTCAGCTTCACTCCTAAGGAAAATGCTACATGCTTACGGGGAACTCAAATCTTACCTTTAATTCACTAGGGTAAATCTGTTTACCATTCACACGTAGAAGGAAAGTGTCAAAGAGCTCCCTCCAATAATTTCTGACATTTGTCTTATTTTCCTCCACATTTCTGTTTTTCATTCCTTCTTCCTCTATTAGGCTCAAATGTTCTGTTTGATCTTACATATTTCTTTAAATGGAATTTCAGTTTTATTTCATCTATTTCATTATGACTCAATTTTAATTTCATACTGATTAAAATCTTTATTAATATTACTGGAAGAATTTTTTTCCAAGAGTCTCTTGAGTAAAATGCACCTTTTAAAGTCATAAATAGATGCTGTTTCTGAGTGGCTAAAACATAGGTTTTGGAGTGATACCGATTTTGATTCACGGCCTAATTTTGACACTTGCTCTACGTCCTGGCTCTTGCCACAAACTAGCCATGTGACCTTAGGGAAGTTATTGAAACTCTTGATGCCTCCTCTCTAATATGGTAATAGTAATAATAAATAATTTTATGAGCACTTAAGATTTAGAATGTAAATATCTTAGAAGAATGCTTGGTTTATAGTAAATTGCTTTAAAATGTTTGTTGTTATTCCTGTTAACAATATGACTTTATGCAAGTTCTCCAAACTTTTTAGATTCCTGTTTTTTCATCTAAAAATTGGAATAAAAGTACTTTCTTCACGGGCATGTTGTATTTTCTAGCTGATATAATCTATGTAAAGCAGGGTTTTTGGCAGACATACTCATCTAGAGAGTTCCTGTGGTAAGTGACGCATTTCTCATACAAATTTCAAACCTTAACCTCATCTCCAGTGTTCCTCAACTCCACCTCATCTCATTAACTTTCCTCCACATTCATCCCCTGGATCTTGTCAACACCTGAAATAGAGAGATCTTTATAGTTTTAGATGATAGAATTTCCACATTCTGACCACAGCTTTCTCTGTCCTGTCATTACTCTGTTTGATAAAATCTAATTGTCAATCTTCCTGCCCTAACATCTAAGCAACTAAGTTTGCTTTTTTTTTTAATTATACTTTAAGTTCTGGGATACATGTGCAGAATGTGCAGGTTTGTTACATAGGTATACACATGCCATGGTTGTTTTTAAGCAACCACGTTTTCATGGAAAGAGCCATACAATGGCAAACACTGGTGCCACCAAGGGGTCATAATTTCCGACCAAGTGGAAGACGGGGCATGTGCAACAAGAAGACAGTCATTTCTTCTCTTCTAAGCTCTCGTCTGCGGCTATAAATTAACTCAAAGAGATGCAGGCTACCATTTCTCATATTCCCAACCCCATATTGTAGGCGCTCTATTCCAGGAAGATATGGCAGAGAAAGCTGGTCTTTCTTCTTCCACTCAGCTTCTACTGCTAGGCTGGAAGCTCTATTCCCAATGGCCATTCTCCTATCCACTGTCCACTTACACAATGGGATATCATTCTGGGTCCCTGCTCCTAGCTCCAGTGCAGTGGTAGTGGTACAGTGGTTCTGCCTAGGGATAAAGGCAAGACATAATGGTTAAGAGTGCTGCACTTCTTCCATAGGGTGTTAACTTTATTTGGAACAGAGTGAATAATTCTACACCTAAGAAGGTTGTTGAAAACAATGGCAATATTGGTGGGGAGCAATTGTAAAAGACAGGTATCTGATACAAGCAAGCAAGGTGATAGAGAAATTGAATAGAAGGAACCAAAAAAGAGACAACCAAAAATAGTCCTCCTAAGATCACAGTGAAGTCTGTGTACATGTGCTAGTTGTACTCACTGTGGAGCAATCAGAGCAAAACCTGGGGAAGACCTGAAAGTGTTCCCCAAACCACACACTGAAATACTTTAGATTTAATCATACAAATAGATTGAGAGTAAACTTATGGAAAAATATATACCATGCAAATGATAAGTAAAAACTAGTTTAAATAGTGATAGCAGTATCAGGCAAAATAAACTTAAAAAAATAAAAAAATTAGTAGATATTTTATAGTAACAAAAAGGTCAATCCATCAGAAAGTTATAACAGTTATAAGCATATATGCATCTAACAACAGAACCCTCAGATACATGAAGTAAATCAAAAGAAGAATTTAAGGAAAAAATAGACAAATCAACCCTAGTAATGTTGGAGAAATCAATACCCCACTTTCAATAAGAATGAGAACAACTAGACAGAAGATTGACAAGAAAATAGAAGGCTTGAACAACATTATAAACCAAATAGACTAACAAACATTTATAGAACATTCTACCCAACAGTAGCAGAATTCACATTCTTCTCAAGTGCACTTAAAATATTTTCTAAGGTAGACCATATGTTAGGGCTTAAAACAAGTTCAATAAATTTAAAAGCAATAAAATCATGTAAAGTAGTTGGAATAGAATTAGAATGCAATGGAATTAGAAATCAATAGCAGAAGAATTTTGGAAAATAATAAATATGTGGGAATTAAACATTACACTCTTAAATAAATAGCAGATCAGAGAAGAGACCAGAAGGGAGATTTTTTAAATACTTTCAGTGAATGAAAGTGAAAACACACCATATCAAGACTATGAAGTATAACTAAGGCAGTGCTCAGAGAAAAATTTATAGATGCAAATACCTACATTTAAAAAGAATAAATATCTCAAATCAATAACCTAATTTTCAACATAAGAAACTAGAAAAAGAAGAGCTTATTGAACCCAAATCAAGGAAAAAGAAGAAAAATATAAACACTGGCATGGAACTAAATGAGATAGAGTATTTTTTAAAAGAATAGAAAATCAACAAAACCAAAAACTGATATTTTGAAAAGATTAATAATATTTATAGATCTTAAGCTAAATTGCTTAAAAAAAAGGGAGCAGGCTGAAATTACTAAAATCAGAAATGAAAAAGGAGGCATTACTATAGAACTTACAGGAACAAAATGTATTATAAGGCAACACTATAAACAATTTCATGCCAACAAATTAGGTAATTAAATCAAAATGAACTAATTTCTAGAAAGACACAAAAACAAACCCAAGAAGAAAGAGAAATTCTAACCAGGCCTATAACAAGTAGAGAGATTAAATCATTCATTAAAAATCTTCTCACAAGAAAAGCCCAGGAACAGATGGCTTCACTGGTGAATTCTACCAAACATTTAAAGAAAAATTAATATTAATACTTTACCAACTCTTCCAGGGAATGGAAGAGGAGGGATCCCTTTCCAACTTATTTTATGAGGCCAGTATTACTGTGATACCAAAACCAAAAAGATATTACAGATATGGAGCAAAAATGTCTTAACAAAATACTAAAAAACAGAATCCAGAAATATGTAAAAAATATCATGTAATATGACCATGTGAGGCTTATCCCTGGAATTCAGTGTTGGTTTAATATCAAAAAATAAATTAACATGGTATGCCATACAATCATTTCAATAGATACAGAAAAAGCATATCTAAATCCAAAACCTATTTACAGTAAAAACAATTAACAAAGAAGCTATATTTCTCAATATAAAGAGCACCTACACAAGCCCCACAATTAACATTTTAGTTAGTGGTAGAGTCTAGATACTTTATCTCAATATCAAGAACAAAACAGATGTCACTCTTTATTATTATTATTTAAATTCTGGGATACATGTGAAGCAAGTACAGTTTTGTTACACTGGTATACACATGACATGGTGGTTTTCTGCAGCCATCAACCTGTCATCTACATAAGGTATTTCTCCTAATGCTATTCCTTTTCTAAGCCCTCCACCCCTTGACAGGCCCTGGTGTGTGATGTTCCCCCTCCCTATGCCCATGTATTCTCATTCTTTAACTACCACTTATGAGTGAGAACATGTGATGTTTGGTTTTCTGTTTCTGTGTTAGTTTGCTAAGAATGATGGTTTTCAGATTCATCTGAACTCATCCTTTTTAATAACTGCTTAGTATTTTATGGTGTATATGTGCCACATTTTCCAGTCTATCATTGATGGGCATTTGGATAGGTTCCAAGTCTTTGCTATTGTGAACAGTGCTGCAATAAACATATATGTGCATGTGTCTTCATAGTAGAATGATGTATAATCCTTTGGGTATATACCAGTAATGGAATTGCTGAATTAAATGGTATTTCTTGTTCTAGATCCTTGAAGAATTGCCACATTGTCTTCCACAATGGTTGAATTAATTTATAATCCCACCAACAATGTAAAAACGTTCCTATTCCTCCATATCCTCTCCAGCATCTGTTTTCTGGCTTTTTAATGACTTCCATTCTAACCAGTGTGAGATGGTATCTCATTGTGATTTTAATTTGCATTTCTCTAATGATCAGTGATAAGGAGTTTTTTTTTTTTAATATATGTTTGTTGGCCAAATAAATGTCTTCTTCTGGGAAGTGTCTGTTCATATACTTTGCCCACTTTTTGATAGGGTTGTTTCTTTCTTGTAAATTTGTTTAAGTTCTTTATAGATTCTGGATATTAGCACTTTGTTGGATTTATAGATTGCAAAATTTTTCTCCCATTCTGTAGGTTGCCTATTCACTCTGGTGATAGTTTCCTCTGCTATGCAGAAGCTCTTTAGTTTAATTAGATTCAGTTTGTCAATTTTGGCATTTGTTGCTGTTGCTTTTGGTGTTTCAGTCATGAAGTCTTTGCCCATGCCTATGTCCTGAATGGTATTGCCTAGGTTTTCTTCTAGGGTTTTTTATGGTTTTAGGTCTTATGTTTAAGTGTTTAATCATCTTGAATTAATTTTCGTATAAGGTGTGAGGAAGGGGTACAGTTTCAGTTTTCTGCATATGGCTAGCCAGTTTTCCCAACATCATTTATTAAATAGGGAATCCTCTCCCCACTGCTTGTTTTTGTTAGAATTGTCAAAGATCAGATTGTTGTAGGTGTGTGGCATTATTTCTGAGGCCTCTTTTCTGTTCCTTTGGTCTATATATTTGTTTTGGTACCAGCACCATGCTATTTTGGTTACTGTAGCCTTGTAGTATAGTTTGAAGTCAGGTGGCGTGATGCCCCCAGCTTTGTTCTTTTTGCTTAGGATTGTCTTGTGTATACAGTCTCTTTTTTGGTTTCATACAAAATTTAAAGTAGTTTTTTTTTTTTTAATTCTGCGAAGAAAGTCAATGGTAGCTTGATGGAGATGCATTAAATCTATAAATTACTTTGGGCAGTATGGCTATTTTATTGATTCTTCCTAGCCATGGGCATGGATTTTTTTCCGTTTGTTTGCATCCTCTCTTCTTTCCTTGAGCAATGGTTTGTAGTTCTTCTTGAAGAGGTCCTTCACATGTGAGTTGTATTCTCAGGTATTTTGCTCTTTTTGTAGCAATTGTGAATGGGGAGTTCACTCATGACTTGGCTCTCTGTTTGTGTATTACTGATGAATAGAAATGCTTGTGATTTTTGCTAATTGATTTTGTATCCAGAGACTTTGCTGAAGTTGCTTATCAGCTTAAGGAGATTTTGTGCTAAGACAATGGGGTTTTCTAAATATACAATTATGTCACCTGCAAACAGACAATTTGACTACCTCTCTTCCTATTTGAATACCGTTTATTTCTTTCTCTTGCTTAATTGCCCAGGCCAGAACTTCCAATACTATATTGAATAGGGATGGTGAGAGAGGGCATCCTTGTCTTGTGCCAGTTTTCAAAGGGAATGCTTCCAGCTTTTGCCCATTTGGTATAATATTGACTGTGGATTTGTCATAAATAGCTCTTATTATTTTAAAATATGTTCCATCAATACCTAATTTAAGTTTTAATTGTGAATGGATGTTGAATTTCATTGAAGTCCTTTTCTGCATTTATTGAGAGAGTCATGTGGTTTTTATCATTGGCTCTGTTTATGTGATTGATTATGTTTATTGATTTGCATATGTTTTGCCAGCCTTGCATCCCATGGATGAACCCAACTTGATCATAGTGGATAAGCATTTTGATGTGCTGCTGGATTCTACTTGCCAGTATTTAATTGAGGATTTTCACATAGATGTTCATTAAGGATATTGGCCTGAAATTTTCTTTTTTTTGTTGTGTCTCTGCAAGGTTTTGATATCAGGGTGATGCTAGCCTCATAAAATGAGTTAGGGAGGCATTCCTCTTTTTCTATTGTTTGAATAGTTTCAGAAGGAATGGTACCATCTCCTCTTTGTACCTCTGGTAGCATTTGTTTCTTAATCCATCTAGTCCTGAGCTTTTTCTTTTCCATTGGTAGGCTGTTAATTACTCTCTCAATTTCAGAACTTGCTATTGGTCTATTCAGGAATTCAACTTCTTTCTGGTTTAGTCTTCAGAGGGTGTATATGTCCAGGAATTTATCCATTTCTTCTATATTTTTCAGTTTGTTTGTGTAGAGATGTTTATGGTATTCTTTGATAGTAGTTTGTATTTCTGTGAGATCAGTGGTGGTATCCCCTTTAACATTTTTTACTGTGTCTATTTGATTCTTCTCCCTATTCTTCTTTATTAGCCTGTCTAGTGGTCTATTTTGTTAATGTTTCCAAAAACCCAGCTCCTGGATTCATTAATTTTTTGAAGAGTTTTTCATGTCTCTATCTCTTTCAGTTCTGCTCGAATCTTAGTTATTTCCTGTCTTCTGCTGGCTTTTGAATTTGTTTGCTCTTGCTTCTTTGGTTCTTCTAATTGTGATATTAGGGTGTCGATTTTAGAGCTTTCTTGCTTTCTCCTGTGGGCATTTAGTGCTATAAATTTCCCTGTAAACACTGCTTTAGCTGTGTCCCAGAGATTCTGGTATTTTGTGTCTGTTCTCTTTTTTTTTTTTTTCTTTTTGCCTCCAGTAGCCCTATGGTCTAGCATGTGAATGTGTCTTTGTTCTCATTGGTTTCAAAGAACTTCTTTATTTCTGCCTTAATTTCATTATTTACCCAGTAGTCATTCAGGAGCAGGTTGGTCAATTTCCTTGAAGTTGTGTGATTATGAGTGAGTTTCTTTCTTTTTCCTTTTCCTTTTTTTTTTTTTTTTTTTTTTTGAGATGGAGTCTCACTCTGTCACCCAGGATGGAGTTCAGTGGCACAATCTCAGCACACTGCATCTGCTCCTCCTGCTTCAAGCAAGCTATTCTCCTGCCTCAGCCTCCTGAGTAGCTGGGACTACAGGTGTATGCCACCACACACAGCTAATTTTTGTATTTTTAATAGAGATGGGGTTGGCCAGAATGGTCTCAATCTCTTGACTTCATGATCTACCCATCTCATCCTCCCAAAGTGCTGGGATTACAGGCATGAGTCCCTGGCCCAGCTGGAGTGAGTTTCTTAATCCTGAGTTCTAATTTGATTACACTGTTGTCTGAGAGATTATTTTTAATGATTTCTGGATTTGTTTGTTTGTTTGTTTGTTTGTATTTACTGAGGAGTGTTTTACTTCCAGTTATGTGGTCAATTTTATAAGAAGTGCAATGTGGTGCTGAGAAGAATATATATTACCTTAATTTGGGGTGGAGGGTTCTGTAGATATCTATTAGGTCCATTTGGTCGAGAGCTGAGTTCAAGTCCTAGATATCCTTGTGAATTTTCTGTCTCGTTGATCTGTCTAATATTGACAGTGGGGTGTCAAATTCTCCTGGTATTATTGTGTGGGAGTCTAAGTATTTTTGTAGGCCTCTGAGAACTTGCTTTATGAATCTGGGTGCTCCTGTATTGAATGCATATATATTTAGAATAGTTAGCTCTTCTTGTTGCATTGATCCCTTTATCATTATGTAATGCTCTTCCTCATCTTTTTTATCTTTGATGGTTTAAAAGCTGTTTTATCAGAGACTACAATTGCAACCCCTGATTTTTTTCTTTGCTTTCCATTTGCTTGGTAAATATTCCTCCATCCTTTTGTTTTGAGCCTATATGTATCTTTGCAGGTGAGATGAGTCTCCTGAATACAGCACACTAATGCCTCTTCACTCTATACGGTTTTCCAGTCTGTGCCTTTTAATTGAGGCATTTAGCCCATTTACATTTAAAGTGAATATTGTTATGTGTGAATTTGATCCTGTCATTATGATGCTAGCTGGTTATTTTGTCCATTAGTTAATGCAGTTTCTTCATAGTGTCGATGGTCATTACAATTTGGTATTTTTCTTGCAGTGACTGATACTGATTTTTCCTTTCCATATTTAGTGCTTCCTTCAGAAGCTCTTTTCTTTTTTTTTTTTTCTTCTCAGATGGAATCTCACTTTGTCGCCCAGGATGAAGTGCAGTGGCATGATCTTGGCTCACTGCAACCTCCATTTCCTGGGTTTAAGCAATTTTCCTACCTCAGCCTCCTGAGTAGCTGGGACTACAAGCACATGCCAGCACACCCTGCTACATTCAGGAGCTCTTATAAGGCAGGCCTGCTGGTGAGAAAATCTCTCAATGTTCACTTGTCTGTAAAGGATTTTATTTTACTTATGAAGCTTAGTGTGGCTGGATATGAAATTCTCGGTTGAAAATTCTACTGCCCAAAGTAATTTACACAATCAATGCTATCCCCATCAAACTACCACTGAATTTCTTCACAGAACTGGAAAAAACCACCATGAACTTCCTATGGAACCAAAAGAGAGCCCACATAGCCAAGTCAATTCTAAGCAAAAAGAAGACAGTGGGAGGCATCACACTACCAGACTTCAAACTACACTACAAGGTTACAGTAATCAAAACAGCATGGTACTGGTACCAAAACAGAGATGTAGACCAATGGAACAGAACAGAGGCATCAGAGGTAACACAACATATCTACAACCATATAATCTTTGATAAACCAGACAAAAACAAGCAATGGGGAAAGGATTCCCTGTTTAATAAATGGTGTTGGGAAAACTGGCTAGCCATGTGCAGAAAGCAGAAACTGGACCCCTTCTTGACACCTTACACTAAAATTTACTCCAGATGGATTAAAGACTTAAACATAAGACCTGGCACCATAAAAACCCTAGAAGAAAATCTAGGCAAAACCATTCAGGACATAGGAGTAGGCAAGGACTTCATGACCAAAACACCAAAAGCATTGGCAACAAAGGCCAAAATAGACAAATGGGACCTAATCAAACTCCACAGCTTTTGCACGGCAAAAGAAACAGTCACTAGAGTGAATCAGCAACCAACAGAATGGGAAAAAATCTTTGCAGTTTACACATCTGACAAAGGGCTGATATCCAGAATTTACAAAGAACTCAAACAGATTTACAGGAAAAAGACAAACAAGCCCATTCAAAAATGGGCAAAGGATATGAACAGACACTTTACAAAAGAAGACATACATGAGGCCAACAAACACATGAAAAAATGCTCATCAACACTGGTCATTAGAGAGATGCAAATCAAAACCACATTGAGATACCATCTCACACCAGTTAGAATGGTGATCATTAAAACATCTGGAGACAACAGATGCTGGAGAGGATGTGGAGAAATAGGAACACTTTTACACTGTTGGTGGGAGTGTAAATTAGTTCAACCACTGTGGAAGACAGTGTGGCGATTCCTCAAGGATCTAGAAATAGAAATTCCATTTGACCCAGCAATCCCTTTACTGGGTATATATCCAAAGGACTATAAATCTTTCTACTATAAGGACACATGCACACGAATGTTCATTGCGGCACTGTTTACAATAGCAAAGACCTGGAACCAACCCAAATGCCCATCGATGATAGACTGGACTGGGAAAATGTGGCACATATACGCCATGGAATATTACGCAGCAATAAAAAATGATGAGTTTTTGTCCTTTGTAAGGACATGGATGAATCTGGAGAACATCATTCTCAGCAAACTGACACAAGAACAGTAAAGGAAATACCGCATATTCTCACTCATAGGCGGGTGAGAAAAATGAGAACACATGGACAAAGGGAGGGGGTCTACTACACACTGGGGTCTATCGGGGGGAATGTGGGAGGGATAGCAGGGGGGAGCTGGGGAGGGATAGCCTGGGGATAAATGCCAAGTGTGGGTGAAGGGGAGGAAGGCAGCAAAACACACTGCCATGTGTGTACCTATGCAACTATCTTGCATGTTCTGCACATGTACCCCAAAACCTAAAATGCAATAAATATTAAAAAAAAATGTTGAATATTGGACCCACTCTCTTCTGGCTTATAGTGTTACTTCAGAGAGATCTACTCTTAGTCTCATGAGCTTCCTTTTGTGGGTAACCCAACCTTTCTCTCTGGCTGCTCTTAACATTTTTTCCTGCATTTCAACCTTGGTGAATCTGATGATTATGTGTCTTGGAGTTGTTATTATTGAGGAATATCTTTGTGGTGTTCTCTATATTTCCTGAATTTGAATGTTGGCCTGTCTTGCTAGGTTGAAAAAGTTTTCCTAGATAATATCCTGAAGTGTGTTTTTCAATTTGGTTCTATTCTCTTCATCACTTTTAGGTACACCAATCAAAAGTAGGTTTGGTCTTTTCACATAGTCCCATATATTTTTGAGGCTTTGTTCATTTCTTTTCATTTTGTTCTATAATCTTGCCTTCATGTTTTATTTCATTAAGTTGATCTTCAATCTCTGATATCCCTTCTTCCACTTGATTGATTTGGCTATTTATACTTATGTATGCTTTGTGAAGTTTTTGTGCTATGTTTTTCAGCTCTATCAAGTCCTTTATGTTCTTCTCTAAACTGGTTATTCTAGTTAGCAATTCCTCTAATCTTGCTTTAAGGTTCTTAGCTTCCTTGCATTGGGTTAGAACATGCTTCTTTAACTCAGAAAAATTTGTTATTACCCACCTTCTGAAGCCTACTTCTGTCAATTCATCAAACTCCATCTAGTTTTATTTTTTTGCTGGTGAGTAGTTGTGTTCCTTTGGAGCAGAAGAGGTGTTCTGGTCTGGGGAATTTTCAGTCTTTTTGTGCTGATTTTTTTTCATCTTTGTGGATTTATCTACCTTTGGTCTTTGACTTTTGTGACCTTTCACCAGGATTTCTGTGTGGATGTCCTTTTAATTGATGTTGATGCTCTCTTCCTTTCCGTTTGTTATTTTTCATTCTCACAGGCCCCTTTGCTGCATGTCTGCTGGAGTTTTCTGGAGGTCCACTCCAGGCCCAGTTTACCTGGGTATCACCTTTGGTGGCTGCAGAACAACAAAGATTGCTGCTTGTTTCTTCCTCTGGAAGCTTTGTCCCAGAGGGGCACCTGCCAGATGCCAGCTGGAGCTCTCCTTTATGAGGTATATGTTGAAATCCGCTGAGAAGTGTCTCCAAATCAGGAGGCACAGGGTTCAGGGACCCACTTGGGGAGGCAGTCTGTCCCTTAGGAGAGTTCAAGCACTGTGCTTGTTGGTCTGCTGCTCTCTTCGGAGCTGGCAGGCAGGAACGTTTAAGTCTGCTGAAGCTGTACCCACAGCTGCCACTTTCCTCATGTGCTCTGTCCAAGGGAAATGAGAATTTTATCTATAACCCCGACTGGGGCTGCTACCTTTCTTTCAGAGATGCCCTGCCCAGAGAGGAGGAAGCTAGAGAGGCAGTCTGGCTACAGCAGGTTTGCGGAGCTGCAGTAAGCTTTGCCCAGTTTGAACTTCCTGGTGGCTTTGTTTCACTGTGAGGGAAAATATGGCTACTCAAGCCTCAGTAATGCAGACGCTCCTCCCCCCACCAAGCTCAATCATCCTAGGTCGTCTTCAGACTGCTGTACTGGCAGAAGTATTTCAAACCAGTAGATCTTAGCTTGCTGGGCTCTGTGGGAGTGGGATCCATTGAGCTAAACCACTGGCACCCTGGCTTCAGCCCCCTTTTCAGGGGAGTGAATGGTTCTGTCTCACTGGCATTCCAGGTGCCACTGGGGTATGAAAAAAAAAAAAACTCCTGCAGCTAGCTCCATGTCTACCCAAAGGGCTGCCCTGTTTTGTGTTTGAAACCTAGGGCCTTGTTGGCCTAGGCACCTGAAAGAATCTTCTGGTCTGCGGATCGTGAAACTGTGGAAAAAGCATAGTATCTTAGCCGCAGTGCACCATTCCTCATAGCACAGTTCCTCACAGCAGGTTGTGAAGACTGTGGGAAAAGTGTAGTATCTGGGTCAGAGTGCACCATTCCTCACAGCACAGTCCCTTATGGCAGGTTGTGAAGATCATGGAAAAAGTGTAGTATATGGGCTGGAATGTACCATTCCACACAGCACAGTCCCTCATGGCTTCCATTGGCTGCAGGGGGTAGTTCTCAGACCCCTTTCTGGGTGAGGCAATGCCCCATCCTGCTTCAGCTTACCCATCATGGGCTATACCCAGTCTAACTGGTTCAATGAGGTGAACTGGGTACCTCAGTTGGAAATGCAGAAATCACCCCCCTTCTACATTGATCTCACTGGGAGCTGCAGCCCAGATCTGTTCCTATTCAGCTATCTTGCCAGCCATCTTCCATGGTGTCACCATTTTTTAAAAAATATTTTTTCTGTTATACTTTAAGTTCTGGGATACCTGTGCAGAACATACAGGTTTGTTACATAGGTATACACGTGCCATGGTAGTTTGCCGCACCCATCAACCCATCATCTACATTACATATTTCTCCTAATGCTATCCCTTTCCTTGCCCCCCATCCCTTGACAGGCTCCAGTGTGTGATATTCCCCCCACCTTTGTCCATATGTTCCCATTGTTGAACTCTCACTTATGAGTGAGAACATGTGGTGTTTGATTTTCTGTTCCCATGTTAGTTTGCTGAGAATGATGGTTTCCAGCTTCATCCATGTCCCTGCAAAGGACATGAACTCAACCTTCTTTATGGCTGCATAGTATTCCATGGTGTGTATGTTCCATGTTTAAAGATTAAACATATCATATGATCCAACAATTCCACTCCTAAGTATGTACCCAAAATAAATGAAAATGCACATGAGCACAAAAACTTGTACACAAATGTTCATAACATAGCAAAATTGTTTATAATAAATAAAAAGTGGAAACAATCTAAATTTCAACCACCCTTTTTAAAAAAATAATTCAAAAACTTTATTTACCTATAATCTGACTAGAATATGCCAGATAATACTCAATATTGAAAGTTGTACAAAATTTTTTACATAGGAGACTTTACATTTGTACCATATACATTTTATCCATCTGAAAAAAAATTCTACATCCACTCTTAATGCAGAATGCTTGATAATCTTGTCTTTTAACCATAAGAGCACAGTTCTACTCTTGAATGAACAAACAAAATGTGGAAGTGGTAAATCCATATAACGGAGTACTATTCACTAATAAAAAGGAATGAAGTACTGATATGTACTGCGGTATAATTGGACCTTGAAAACCTTATGTTGTCAAAGAAGTCATACACAAAAGGCCACACTTATATGAAATGTCCAGAATAGACAAAGTAATAAAGACAGAAATATATTAGCTTTCGTTTAGGGCTCTGAACAAGGGGATAGGGATTGACTGCTAAAGAATATGTGATTTCTTTTAAGATGTTGAAAATATTCTAAAATTAGATTGTTGTGATGGTCACACAACTCTGTGAATACATTAAAATACTAAACTGTACACTTTAAATTGGTAAATTATATTTCAATAAAGCTTTTAAAAAAAGAAAAACATGTAATAGCCAACCTAACAAATGGATAGAAATTACAATTTCACTACATAATAATTGAGCAGTATAAAAACAAAAACAAAGTCTGGAGTCATCAATAAATATTTCTTAGTAAATGCTTTGAGAGGGGTTTGTAGTTTTTGAACCCTCCTCACTCCCAATTAAGACAAATGTTCAGGCAGACTCTTATTTGCTTTTTAAAGTTGCCATGAATTACCACAAACATAGTGGCCTAAAACATAAATTTATTATCATGCAGTCTGCAGATCAGAAGTCTGTTGACTGAAATCAAGATTGTAGGCAAAGCTTCATTTATGTCTGAGGCCACTAGGGTAAAGATGATTTCTATGCCTTTACAGCTTCTGAACACTGCCTATGTTCCTTGGCTCATGGTTCCCTTCCTTAATTTTTTTTTTCAGTAGCTTTTGGGGTACACGTGGTTTTTGTTACATGGATAAATTGTGTAGTAATGAAGCCTGAGATTTTAGTGCACCTTGCACTTCAATAGTGTACATTGTATCCAATATATAGTGTTTTTATCCATTACCCCCTATTCTCGCCATCCCACTGCTGAGTTTCCGTAGTTCATTATATCATTCTGTGTGTACCCATAACTTAACTCACACATATGAGAACATAAAGTATTTGGTTTTCTATTTCTTGGTTACCTCACTTAGAATAATGGCCTCCAGGTCCATTTAAGTTCCTGCAAAAGACATTATTTTATTCTTTTTTGTGGCTAAGTAGTATTCCATTGGTGTGTATATACTACATTTTCTTTATCCATTCATTGGTCAATGAGCACTTAGGTTGATTTCAAATCTCTGAAATTGTAAATTGTGCTGCCAAGAAACATACATATATAGGTGTCTTTTTTATATTACTTATTTTCCTTTAGGTAGATACTCAGTAGTGAGACTGCTGGATCAAATGGTAGATCTATTTTTAGTTCTTTAAACACCATACTGTTTTCCACAGAGGTTGTACTAATTTATATTCCCACCAGCAGTGGATTAGCATTCCCTTTCTGCCACATCTATGCCAAAAACTATTATTTTTTTTTTGACTTTTTAATAATGGTCATTCTTGTAGTAATAAGGAGGTATCTCATTGTGGTTTTAATTTACATTTCCTTGATGATTAGTCATGTTGACCATCTTTTCATGTTTCTTGGACATTTGTATACCTTATTTTCAAAAATGTTTATTCATATCATTTGCCCACTTTTTGATGTGATTATTATTTTTTTCTTGCTGATATGTTTAAGTTCCTTATAGATTCTGGATATTAGTCCTTTGTTGGATGCATAGTTTGCAAATATTTTCTCCCACACTGTAAGTTGTCTGTTTACTCTGATGATTATTTCTTTATCTGTACAGAATCTTTTAGAACCTTTATTATATCTCATTTATTTATTTTTCTTTTGGTTTATTTGAATGTGTGGTCTTAGTCATAAATTATTTGCCTAGGCCAATGTCCAGTCCACTTTCACCACTTTTATTCAACATAGATAATACTGGAAGTCCTAGCTAGAGGAATCAGGCAAGATAAAAAAATAAAGGGCATCTAAGTTGGAAAAGCGAAAATCAAACTGTCATTGTTCATTGATTATATGATAGTATACCTAGCCAGCCCTAAAGACTCCTCCAAAGACTCCTAGATTTGATAAACAAATTCAGTAAAGTCTCAGGTTATAAAATCAATGTACACAAATTTATAGTACTTCTATATACCAACAATGACCAAGCAGAGAATCAAATCAAGAATTTAATCACTTTTACAACAGCTAAAGAAACAACAAAAAACACCTGGAATGTAGTTGACCAAGATGAAAGAGCTCTACAAGGAGAACTACAAAACACTGCTGAAAGAAATCAGAGATGACACAAACAAATGGAAACACATCCCATGCTCATGAGCTGGAAGAATCAATACCACAAAAATGACCATACTACCCAAAGCAATCTACACATTCTTTTCAATTCCTATCAAAATACCAACAATATTTTTCACAAAATTAAAACAATTCCTAAAATTCATATGGAAACAAAAAAAGAGCCTACATAGCTGGAGACATTACACGTCTGGACTTCAAATTATACTATAAGGCTATAGTTACCAAAATAGTATGGTACCAATATATTAGAAGACAAATAGACCAATGGAGC